>CM051521.1:87210512-97210512 GCA_028015205.1 Mytilisepta virgata
AGTTGAGGCCCCAGAGGGGACATTTTCAATTTTACCCTTATTTGTCCCTGTTCACTGACGTGAACGTCGAAACATTAAAACCAACAGTCTCATTTGAAAGAATAGATATGGAACAACTCACCCAGCTGTATAAAGTTAACATTTTCTTTTTCTGGAAAGTTTCCAGAAAGAAACACCGATTTCGTGTTTTTTAGAACGGACAATTGAAGGGCAAATGGTCCAGATTATCATGGAAATTGGTTCACTTCCGTTGTTTTTCTAAGTTGACGAATTATGGTGAACATAATCAAGGCCATTAATAAAGTTTTCTTTTTCATATTTTGGGTGATTTTTGTCAATTTCGTTATTTTTCGAAAATTTCGTGAAATGACGCCATAATCAGTAGTAACAAATTTTTTGCACTTGATTTGAAATCATTTAGCATTGAGTTATTGCCTCATAAAACACCTTTGCTTAAAATGGACATAAACAGAGAAAAATTAAATCTCAATCATACATATTTTGTCTATGCGTTTCTTTTTTTGAAGAGTATATATTTCGTAGGCAATATTTGTTCTTATAAATTCATCAACAATGTATCTAATACACTAGGAAACTATTTCATCAAATAACATTACCAAATGCTGAGCCATACATTTACACTTATGTAATTTATAAAACCGTGCGTATTGTCATTATGGTAGACTAAAATATGAAGATTTTGTCCTAAAACTTCTAATAATATTTGAAATTTTATTCATCTGACTGAATGATGTGCCTTAATACTTACTGAAATAAATACGAATTCTCTGTAGAATTATAAAAAAATGTGTGAGTCTTCCAAGGAAGACATGTGTCGCCTGCGGACGTCAATTTTTACAAAAGATATTAAAATTTTCTAAAAATGAATTATATATGCACACCTTTGCATTAACGTTAATGCAGAGAGAAGGTTTCATCAAATTGTTCTGAGCCGTTATGGAGTAGTTGAGGATAGAAGTTTTGAACCCCCCCTTTTTTCAAAAATGTAAATTTTTACCCCAAAAAATTTAAAATTTTTAAAAATAAAATATATATGCACACCTGTGCATTAAGGTTAACGCACAGAGAAAGTTTAATCAAATTCCTTTGAGCGGATATGGAGTAGTTGAGGATAGAAGTTTTGCCCCCCCCCCTTTTTTGCAAAAATGTCAATTTTTACATTTTTTTTTTTTAATTTTCTAAAAATGAAATATATATGCACACCTTTGCATTAAGGTTAATGCACAAAGAAAGTTTCATCAAATTGCTTTGGGCGGTTATGAAGTAGTTGAGGATAGAAGTTTTGAACTCCCCTTCTTTCAAAAATGTCAATTTTTACAAAAAAAAATTTGAAAATTTGAAATTTTCTAAAATTGAAATATATATGCACACTGTGGGAGGGGGGGGCAAAATTTCCAATTTAATCTTCTCATGTGTTCCTAGTTAATGAAGATTTAAAGACTTTCTTTCAAGGTACAACATCTTATCTAGTTTAATTACCCAGTGTGGCACCGTTAAAGTCCACAATTCCTCTAAAGTCCACAACACCGCTAAAGTCCACAACAAATTTCCGCTAAAGTCCATAACGCCGCTAAAGTCCACAAACTTTCCGCTAAAGTCCACAAAATGACCTCCGCTAAAGTCCACAAAAAAACGCCGTTAAAGTCCACAAGAACAAGTTCCTCTAAAGTCCACAAAAAAACGCCGTTAAAGTCCACACAGCTCTTTTCTTTGTTATTGAAAAAATAATTCTTTTCTTTTTATCCCGGTATTATAGTAAAAAGCATGGACTTTTGTTCTTGGCAGTTTTTTCTTATCGGTCTGATTTATATATTTAATAAATGAAGATTACATGTATCTGCAGAAGATTTTGATCCTCATAATTTGATCTATCATGTATTGTGAATTTTTGTGAATCAACATTTATGATTTTGAAAAAGAGCAGTCTAATGTCGCTACAAGGCAGCACTCGCACCCGCAAAGTGGAAAGGAATTAATATAAGTAGCAAACTTGTTTTTCAATCCACTATGAATAAATTTGTATAAACTACCATTTATGAAAAGTTATCTGGTTCTATCTATAAACATAAGATCGAAACCCATTCAGTTCCTGTCATTCTTCCCAGCAGCAAAAACGGTCCATAAGCCTCAAAGATAGACTTCAAACCAAAATGTTCACGTTTGAAATCACAATGTTAATAAATTTTAAAATTCCACAATTGCAGAATATTTTGTGGTGCTAAGCAGATTTCGTTCACTGATTGGTTTGTATGTTTGTTTGGTTTGCTACAAGAAATAGATATTTGTTTGAGAATGTGTTGAAGACGATTTGAAAAAAAAATGTGTGGATGCTCTTCATTGTGTTTTACCAATGACGAGTAATAGAATTAAAGGTTTTATTTCAACCATGATATATGTATATGTTGTAGGGTACTGTGAAAACAATTTAAAGTTGTTAGTTTGATTAAAACACAGCCCTAATGGAAATCGGTTAAACTTGCATAAACTAGATTTAAGATTTAGATGTGAAATTCATCAGACTATAATACCAATCATTTTTATAGAGTCCTTTACACAGGAATTGAACCTGTCCCAAGTCAGGAATTCAGTGGTGTCGTGTGTTATGTGTAACATATTTGTTTTTCGTTCATTTTTTGTACATAAATCAGGCCGTTAGTTTTCTCGTTTGAATTGTTTTACATTTGTCATTCGGGGCCTTTTATAGTTGACTATGCGGTATGGGCTTTGCTTATTGTCGAAGGCCGTACGGTGACCTATGGTTGTTAATTTCTGTGTCATTTGGTCCCCTTGTGAAGAGTTAAATCATTGGCAATCATACCACTTCTTCTTTTTTTTTTGATATTGAACAACAACTTTACTTTCGGTTAACCAGTTAAAGAGTTCGAACGATGATCCGAGTAACCTGATGAGCAAAACTGTTGAATTGACAACACGAAAATATAGTATCAATGACAGGAAAGGTGATCAACATAATTTTTTGTGTTTTATGAGAATTGATAATAAACAAAAACGTAAGAAATCAACATTTAATAAACGACAGGAAATTCTGTACAATATATACATAGATCTTAAACGTTTTAAACCTCGGGAAGCATGTGATCTTAAGGTTGTATCGCTCCCTGACATAAATAAGATTTAAGAAAACACATGATAGTTTAAAGTTTTCTAAACTTTGGAGCTCCAGTGCTCGGGCCTCTTGGACATGCATTTCTTTCAACAAAACATTCACACCCACCCTACTGAGGGTTAGTACAAAAGTTTTAATTATCTTTTGCAAAATATTTCTAGCAATGGTGGTCATCTTGGATGCTATTGGATACGAATCTAAAAGGAGATTATATTAAAAGAGTGATTCAAATTTTCGTATTGTTTTATCGAACGTATTTTGAAAGAAGACACACCCCCCCCCCTTTCAGAGGATTTTTTGTTTCAAAACAGAAAAAAATACGACGAACTGATGTTTATACGTCGACAATGACGGTCGCTCAATGTTGGCAAAAACTCACATGTATAAGCAAAAAGAAAAATTGATATTTTAGTCCATCGAAACAAAATACATTTGGTAGTTAACCAGACTCAATTTTGAAAGAGCAGCAATCGTAGACTTATATAAAAGTTTGGTCAAAATAGGAAAAAAAATGTTTTTAGAGGAGGAGATGTGCTATTTGTGAACAAATGAACAACGGAGGCAGTAATGGCAAACGCTTACATGACCAGGTCATATATATGACTTGACTTTCTACCGTAAAATAATGGCTTCGATACAATTCTTTACTTATAATCTTATACCGAAATCTAACTAAATGTTTAAGACATTTTCAGCCAAAGAATAATGTACCTCATTATAGAAAAAAAAGTAAAATCAAAATTAAATTAGATGTACAAATACTCAGACTTCTTATCTAACTATTTCATTCCTGAAAAAAAGCAAACACTGCCTTATATAATAACTAGGGATTAACTGACAGAAAGACATTCTGCATCAAATAAATGAAAATATAACTTCTTCCTCTTATTGTAAAAATCAACATAACTGTGTAATATACAATTTAATATATTCAGGTTTCTTTTTCTGAATTTTTTATGTAGTTTACATAATAATTTATAATTCTTTTTATCCAATTGCTATGTACAGATGATCCAGACCATATGCGCATTTTGTCCATTAAATCTAAAAAAATCTTCTTCATACATTCTTTGTCGAATTTGTTGTATTGGCATGTCTTTCAACAGCAACATCAAAAAAATGTGTGGACTTTAACGGTGTTTTTTTGTGGACTTTAGCGGAACTTGTTCTTGTGGACTTTAACGGCGTTTTTTTGTGGACTTTAGCGGAGGTCATTTTGTGGACTTTAGCGGAAAGTTTGTGGACTTTAGCGGCGTTATGGACTTTAGCGGAAATTTGTTGTGGACTTTAGCGGTGTTGTGGACTTTAGAGGAATTGTGGACTTTAACGGTGCCACAACCCAGATATGTTTAATTACCAATGAATTTCAAACAGTTGGTTTTAAAAAGACAGACAATTTTAAATAATCTTGTGTTTATATATGAATCAATGAGTAAGTCATTGTATATGAAGGGTGTGCGAGTCATTAAATACATGTACTTGCAAATCTTCAACGGGCACTGATGGAAAAATTAATTTTACTTTCTTCGCTGCGATACATCTCCATCCAATTAACTCTTCGTCTTTTTTATTATCAGATTTGTAAAAAGTTACATACATGTTAATTTTCACATTTATTTTTCAATCAACCATTACAAAAGATCATTGCATATGTTATGGCCACTTTCTTGAAATTTTCGTTGGATAAATATGAAGATTTTCAACAATGTGAAGCTGTGTTTCTAGTAATTTTAGCACACATTTTTTTGTTACCTCAAGGAGGGGGGGGGGGGGGTCATCATATAAATCCGCCAATGTTGCAGGTTCTTCTAACAAGCTTTTCAGCAACCATAAATCTGCCCTTACAAAATTCGGTTTTATATATTTATCGTAATCTGAACTACATGAACTGTGACGACTATTTCTGTATGGGGGTGAACTACTCTCAAGGTATACCAATCCGTAGGGCATACTTTACTTCTTTTTTGGAGGGCTTACAAATTTACTAATTTTGGAGATCTTTGGGATAAAACTTCAGACGCACAACGTATCTTTTGGAGGTAAAAAATTATGAGGCATTTTAAAAGGGATAAAAGATGTTTTGACGTATATTTAGGAATATTAATATTTGAAAATTTTCATCTTTAGTGCATGTACCTGTGACTTATTTAGTCCAGAGTCTACAAAATGTATCAAAAATTTTTACATTTTAAAATAAATAGCTCAAATCATACTAAACAAAACATTTTATGTATTTGTTAAGTATTTCATATTCTGTCAACATTTAGGTGAGTTTATTATTATTAATATCATGCTAAAAATTTATTAAAGCGTTGGTGGTTAAACGATATTACGCGCGTCATCAGTTTAATGAAATCTAATATTGCTGATTACGTTTAAAAGTAGTAGAGCCTTTTTCGCAATATTTATTTCACATCTAGGGCCCTTTTCAATAAGCCGTCTGAGGCCTATACAAATTTCTGTAGGCATAGCCTAGTATGTGTTCCCTTAAGATATGCTAATACATGTAATAACTAACATATAAGTTACTAAAAAAATTCTTCTTACCTAAACATGGGAGACATTTTTAACACAAATTTGCGAAATTAACTTCTTGAATACAATTTTTCCACGTGAAGGACACTCAGAACCAAAACTTTGTTTTTGGTGTAAATGAGTTTATGAATCTCTTTTTATATGACAATAGAATGATTTTGGGTCTGAAATTCCTTCTTCGCAATATTCCAAAAATGATACAAATTTACCCAAATCGCCCATATATACACACGACCTTTGCGGGTAAATTTTTTTTCTTATAAGGTGCATTGCTTACAACCGATTAAGATAAAAAGGAGAAAAATATTTCAGATTAAGAATGAATGTTTAACAGTGAAACAAATACTGGGGAAAGTGGCCCTACTTATCTGTTTTCTCCATAAAGCCGAATTGATGTTATTCACCTTGAAACTTGTAATCGCAGATATAATATATATATAACTATTCCTTCTCTCCACCAAGTATTAAAATAGCAAAATATCCATGGAAACTGATTTGTGCATTGGAAAATGTTTGAAACCGAGATGAAAAAAGCCAGTTCCTATACGACAGAACTTTAAAAGAAAAAATCAGTCTGTCTGTCGATTAGATGATTCGCAAAGTAGAGATGTCAGATGAATTTATTCAATTTCTTTCTCTTATACAATTTATTATCACTCCAGCAGGTCTCAATTTTTACGGAAGATTCACACATTTTAACATATTACTGGAAATTTTGCCAATTAAAAAGATGGTCAATTCAGCATGTTCAGTGCGTGGCCTAAAAAAATTAGTAAAATTTTAAACCTTGCGATGATCAATTAATTTTGTAATTTAAAAACAACTGTTACAGTGACTATAACAAGCGAGAATTTATACTGAAATTTACTGATTAAAATCACTTTGCAGGATATTATGTCATGAAAATATACAAGTTGACTCCAAAAAGTAATAATTTAAACCCGAAAGAGTGTGTATAATACTTTATTTATTTATTTGCAAATGCGCCAAGAAAGGGAGAAAGGCTATTACTTGTTATCATCTCTTGCTAAATACGAGGTCATGACCTTCCTGATAAGCCTGTGGCATGATTATTTAGAAGTGACTGCGTATGTGTTGATTAATTACTATTGTATAAAATAAAAACAATTAGTGGAGGCATATTATAGCAGATAGAAGAATTAATAGTTGACATCTTATAATTGTTATATTAAAATTTCGATTTATCAATACAAACGTTTACTATAACAAGTTTGTATTGATAAATCAACATTTTGATATAACATAATTCCTATCAATTTTCCAGAATTTAATTTTATTAAAAGATATAATGGCAATTGGGGCTATTACTTTAGACCAGGCAAATCAAATTTGTAGAGAGAGAGAGAGAGAGAGAGATAGATAGAGAGGGGGGGGGGTGACATAGAGAGAGAGAGGGGGAGGGGGTGACATATAATGGCAGATAGAGGAATTAATAGTTACTATCTTATAATTCCTATCAATATTCCAGCATTTAGTTTTAGTAAAAGATATAATCAGAAGATCCAGAAAAATGTCAAACATTCTATCAAGAGGATGAAAGTATTTAAAATTGTGTAAGAAATTATTTCTCTAAACCTGAGACATTTTCTGAACCAGATCCTGAAAAAAAGTTGTATTTTATGTAACTTGCAAAGCCAATAAATCAACAATTAAGCTGATTGAAAGTATGTAATCATTATTTTCATCAGTAAGTTATCTATTAATATTACATATTTGTTCTCGGATCATTTTTATTAAAACATTGAAACAGAAGGTAATAATTTTTTTTTCGATTTTTCGTCATTGGTCAAATTTTTAATTTCCCCAGCTTGATTATTGTATGATCCTTCTAGCTTTTAAAAAATACTGCAATTGTTTTACTTTAAAAAAAATCAATGTTTTTATCCATTTTTTCAGAAACAATGTGTATAAATGTGTATAAACAATGTGGTACAATGATAAGCACTGTAAAAGATAATAAAGTTTGTACCATACACAGATGGAGATAAGATTTTTGAAAGACCACTACTTATGACCAGCTGTGTTGAATGTCACAAGCAAAACATGCTAATTACCCTTGATAACCATCAGTACAGACAGATAAAGTGACTGAACTTCTCAGAACTTTTTATCCTCTCAAAAAAAATATTGCGTAAAAAATTTTTAATTTCAAACATTTTTAGCCCCAATATTTCTCAAGCCCCCCCCCCCTCTCCCTATAAATATTGACCGGCCCCTAAGCTAACATGCCTGTTGTATTTGGATTTTAATTCTATGGTGGTTAAGTCTGTTTCTTTTGGGGAGGTTTCCAAAAGAACAAGCCAGGTTTAGAATAGATGGCTTCATAGCAAAGTTTTGTTAAAACCTTTCACTGAAGATCCCAAGAGACTAGCCATGTTGGGCTACCCAGTCAATAAATTCACTGCCTATTCAAAGAAAGGCGTATGAAGAAAAGTGAAGACTTAAAAAAAGATACATATTCCGGGAAATGTGGGGTGAAAAACTTGGTGATTTACATTTAAAGGGGATTGATTATCTATAAAACATAGGTAATATAAACAAAATATTAATTTTAATAATTAGTAATTTTAAGTTTTATCCCATGTATTTTTTAAATCCCGGATTTATACCCATTTGATTTTCCTTGCACGTATTATACATTGTACACATCATAGACATACGTGAAATATTCTTGGTGCATTACATTAAAATTATAATAAAGCTTTACGTTCAGGTTTGAAAAATTTTTCACTATCGATATCCTACAATAAAAATGGTTTAATAAATATTTTCATAATTTGGTGTCACCATTGGAGTTTGAAGCATGTCGGATCGACTTTTATAGTGTGTTATGATACTTTTCTTTTAGTTTCCTTGACCATATTTACAAAAAGGGGGGGGGCTCTTAGATTTAACTGCTTAACCATTTTATGCTCGTGTCCCAAGTTGAGAATCTCAGTTACCTTTCTGTTAATTTATTTGTTGATATTCTGACATGATATTGTACCACTGGACATAACTACTCATGAATACTCTGGGGCCATCAGTCAGGGCATGGTGTGGAGACCATTTGTGCTTTGTTTGAATATATACTTGTGATTTATAATGGCACTCCATGTCCGTTTTTCCTCAAACATACAATTAAAAGTTTAACATGAATCATATATTGGATAGTGGAAATAAAGCATTTTCGGATACTCCACAATAAAACAATCCACAAAGTCCAGATTCTTTAAATTATTCAAAAGGTGCTTGAAGAACATTCAACAAAGCTTCTTATGCAGCTTGAAATGTCGCCGAACAACTTTAAAATATAGTCTGTTTGTTAAGTTTGTGAAACGGTGAAACTTTGGCAAATCGGATTTTGATAATTTTTTCGTGTAATTTTTTTTGTAAAATACTCATTAGAGCAAAGCTACTTGGGTGACAGGAATAAAATTGGGAAGTAGCGCACCCATATTACTTTACTAATTTTTTTCTTACTTTTGTTGACCGGGTAAATTGCAGAAAAGTAGTATGTATTATTTGCAGACATAACATATTCTTTTCTGCGGAAAAGTAAAACTGTTATTTCACAAAAAATTGTGGAAATTTAAATCAATTTATCTCGGTCAAATTTACCACCCCCCCCCCCCCCCCTTTCCCATAAAAAAATAAAATAAAATAAAAATGAAAACAAAAAACAAAAACAACAAAAAAGCAAATGAATAAAGGAAATGTAATAAAATGGAGACAAACGAAAATTACATAATAACGGATTTACAAATAAAATTTACATTTACTACATTTTAATTCATATTTAAAAAAATATATAATTGTTTATCCGTCTTGTTTTTTTCAATCAAGATTACCAGTACTACATGTTTTTAGATAAAATACATAAAATCTTGATATCATCCTAACTATCTATCCCGCCCGTTTATGCCAGATTGTCAGTTCAGAATTTGTTCTGGATGATTAAACACAATAAACATGTGATAAGGTAATTAACACGGGACTTATTGGTCACTCTGACACGTGCCGATAAAAAATATTTATGTATGAATCTAATAATAATGAGATTTTAAATTCACGGGTTTTTTTTTGCATTTTAATTTTCATTTTATGACCTTTTCTTCATTTCTCTCACCATCATGTCTTTAGATTTTTTTCTTCCAACCAGCAAGATTAAGGTGCTTCGAGGTATTTCTACGAAGCCCTCTTCTTGATGCACGATGTATCTTGGCCGATTGCCGCGAAAAAATAAACCTTCACAAAAGACAATAACAAAATCAATAACAATTAAATAAAGAAAATATAAAATTATATAAAAAAAAATAAATAAAATATGCCTCGATCGTCCACGAATGAGGAAAAGTTTACGAATAGACAAGATATGAACTTCTTGACAACAAAGATCATGGAAATAGGAATCTGTATTGTGGTATTCTCTACAATCAAAACTGATGCAAGTTACCTCCCCCCCCCAACACTTTCCTTACCGGGGAATTTAAGCCGATCCTTACATAGTAAGAAATTCTGATTACTCTTTAGTTGAAGAAAGCCAAACATAGTGAATCAAACTTTGGCTTTGATATATATATAGAAAAGGAAAATGACATTGTATGCGTAAGAAGTCGTTCTTGTGCATCGAAATTGGTATCAAAGAATATTATCGTTATCATCATGATCATTTTTAAATGAAATAAAAGCGTAAGAACGGAAATGGACTTAATTAATGCATACTACGAACATGTACGTATGTTACAGTTTGTAATTCCGATATGCGAACGATTATAATACGGATGCAGTTTTAGATTTTTTTTCACCCACAGGTGTTTGAATGCCTTAATCTGATCAACAGAAAATATTAACTTGGAGTTGCCTTATCAGAGGCCCGAATTTTAGATCGTAAAATATTGTCATAGATTCATATCCAGCTCATACATATCATATTCAAAGGTCTCACTTGGTAACTTCGTAGTTAAACTTATAATAGTCACTTTTTAATGTAAGTTTCATTTTGTAATCTCACATTTTGATGTGACAAGGGCGAATCTAGAATTTGGGGAGGGGGTGGCATCCACCCAACATTCGAATAATTATTGCCCCTTGCTGCAACGCGACGGATGAATTTAGTAATGATCTGCATCCGTCCGTGCGCTCGCCTGTGCGTCTCATAATTCGGAACATATTAAACAAAAATAAAGAAATATTAAATGAAAAAAGAATGAAAGTTAACATTTTGTTTAAAATGTTTTAAATGCCCTTTTGCACTAACACTAACCTAAAAATAAAAAAACAACCCAGCTATACTTGCATGATTAATTTATGCATTGTACCTATATAAATTTCACATATACTGATTCACAAATATTTAAATAAAAATGAAACCAGATTTTAAAGTTTAAGCCATCGTCTGTGAAGTAATTAAATGAAAATCTTCAATGCACGTTGATGGAAAATTAATTTTACCCCGTTGTAAAAAGTTACACGCGTGTTAGTTTTCACAACTATTTGTCATTTATTATCAATTACATGTACTACAAGAGATCATTTGTAATGATCACTTTCGTAAGATTTGAAAATTATAAACATAATCAAGGAGGTCGATTTGTGTTTTTTTTAATTTTTCATATAACATTTTTTGGTGACCTTAACTTAACAGAAGGGGACACGTGCCCCCTGCGCTCCGTAAATCCGCCACTGAGTGATCTTTCTCTAATTTTCATAGTTTTATATAATGTATACTTGTAATTAAGTTGAAAAGTTAAGTTATAAAAAGTGCAAAAATGGCCGTTAATACATTTGGCTGGGTTAACAGAGCTCACTCTATAAAAACACGTGGAAATTTGCATATTCTGTTCGAAATCTACTCTTACATGACATATTTCATGAACCAAGAAATTCTTATTTAGTTTAATTCTATATCTTCGAAACAGTTTATATTTTGATGAAATGCCCTCTAATACAAAACTAACAGTTAACAAATCTTTATGATGTCTTTTTTTATCTTGCCTGACCAGAAATGACAAGCAACATTTTTAAAACTATTATTCAACATGTTCAAAGGTGACCAAAGCAAAACGTTTTTGCAGCAGAAAATTAATTTGAAACCCTCAATTAATATCTGCAAATTCATTCCGAAATCTCATAGCTTAATGGACTGGAATGTGACGTATGAGAGCCCTAGTCATTAAAAAAAGCGAGGTTTGACTTCAGAGGAATCTCGGACTATCTACATAATGTATTAAGTTTAAAATTACATGTATTTTCATGATTTTGATTTTATTTCGTCAATTTGGCACCGGTGCACACACTATCAATTTCGCTTCTTTTTTTAAACTCAGATTGCAAATAATCTTCATATAGTTTGATGTTAGTTTCTCAAAAAACTTTGTCTACTCAGTTTGAAGAAAAAAAATCTTTCCCGGTTTCTGATGTCAGTATTGTATTGTTTTACCTCTTTTTTTGTTGAAATCAGACAGGAAGACATTCTGATTTAATGAAGTAAGTTTGTTACTGTTTCAGTTAAATTGAGGCCACTGATTTTCTCAGGTCAGTTTCATTTTTTATTTGTTGAAGTTAGATTCGGAACTATTCAGCTCACATTCATACTCATGTAGATTCTTATTTGATCAAGTCAGTTGCATTTCTGATTTGTATTAGTCAGATTCGAATATATATCCGTCTCGCAGTCAAACAAATGAAGATTCTTATTTCATGAAGTCAGTTTGTTGGGTCCCAGTTACTCATCTCAAGTCAGTTTCATTTCTTATCTATTTAAATCAGATTCGAAAGTACCCAGCTGAAAGTCATACACTTATAGATTCTTAATGGATTAAGTCAGTTTGTTCGGTCTCCTTTAAATTGTGCGCACTGATTTTTTTCAATTCGGTTTCATTTATTTTCGTTTAAATCAGATTGAAAGTAAAGTCAAGAAATACCAAAGGGATATTCGAAGGAGGGGAAAATCTAAAACAACTGACAAACTCCGAAGAACACCGAAGACAAGACCAAAACAATACAAACACTACACTTAAAACCTAAAAACATATGAACAACATGGACCCCACCAAAAAACCGAGGGTAGTCTCTCAATTTTGCAGCGATGTCAGTTTGTTACTTTCTCATATTCTCATGTAAAGTTATCCTTCATAAAATATACTAGTCAGAGATTCCTCTGACGTCAGATGACCCTGTTTCTCAATTGACTACCGTCAGAGATCACTCTATATACAAAACTGGGAAATTTGTCGACTCTGTCCAGATATTGTTAAACAGTTTTATATATTGATTTTATTTCTTGTAAATGAACTTGAGTTGAGTGCTTTTTTTATGTCAGCTAATTACCCCTATCTTTCACAGTTTTTGTCATCACTACAGTGGTAAAAAAGAAGTCATGAAATATTTTTCATCTTTTAATGGAGTAGAATTTTAACATAATTTATATAACCTATTGTTCTGTAGATTAAACGGTCTAGATATTATATATTACTATGCTTTATTGAGCCAAGCATAATAGTGCTCAGCTGTCAATATGAAGCTATCGTATTTAAATACTGTTCGGAGCATCCCTTTTGTGAAGATTACTGTGGTCCTTCTGCATAAATTTTTCATCTTACCTTTTTCGCAAAATGTATCTCCTCCGTGACCAATTCATATACCTACTGTTTCTTGTCAGTTAACGTTTGGGTATGAAAGTAGGGTTTTGAGAAGGATTTTTTGTTAGAGAATGCTATTTTTATCACACAATCCTTTAAAATTTTATTAATATTCACAGCAGAATATAACAAAACATTCATTTTTATGGTAAATCTGTTATCATCATTTATGGTAAGATTTCCTTTGTTTAATTAATTAAAAGGTGACCAAATTGTTTCAATGAACTCCCAAATGGATTAGCGAATGTATACATAACACGGGATCTTTAAATAAAAAATCACACTTCTTGACCTGTATTTTACAATGTTATTCCTGAAATTGTATATAATTACAATTTTCGGAAAAGGCTAAAGACAGTTTTCCAAAATGAACAATAAAAAATTTTAAAAAAATCGGGACTTTCCAAAGAAGAAAAGATGTATTTTATTATTAACCGGCTCCTTTAGTTTTTTTTATTTAGCAAGTTTATGCGCACATCATTTTCTGACTGTAACAAGTAAGTTAAGAACAACGAGAAGGGAAGTTACTCTTAGTCAAAAAATGTCTTGAATTGGATCAAGAAGAAAAATCTTAACTTGAACAAACTTACTTGTACAAGTCAGAATAATATACCATTAACTAAAGAGAGATAACTCTTCCCGGATTTTTTTTCTGACTGTTGAGAGTAAGAAATATTCTGACTCAAATATGTAGATCCCCTGACTGATAACAGAAAAACGTGACACTCTTGATGATGAACTTGTGATACACGTTCCAAAGAGCGTAAAACGCATCAAAATTGTCCACAATAACGGCAAAGTCATGTCTCTTGAGTTGTAGTAAATTTACGTTAAATATAGTATCTGGTCATTGTGTTGTCAGTAGTATGTATGCGGTTTTCAGGTCGGATTTGAGGTGGAGGTGCCGGAAGTGACGTCAACCGGAAATGACGTCACCGGAAGTCAGGTGACCGGAACCGGAAGTGATTTTTGCGCGCATGCGCAACCGGAAGTGGGTAGTTTTCCCGCCCTTTGTTGCCGGAAGTGACGCAAGTCACGTGGTAGGACCCGGATGTGTGTTCTGCGCATGTGTAGGCGGAACCGGAAGTACCCGGAAGTGGTTTGCGCGCATGCGCAACCGGAAGTAGGGTGTTTTTCCGCCATTTGTTGACGGAAGTGACGTAAGTCACGTGGTAGGACCCGGATGTGTGGTCTGCGCATGTTCGGGCGGAACCGGAAGTGGTTGGTGCAACCGGAAGTAGTGGGTTTTCTCCATTGACGGAAGTGACGCAAGTCACGGACCCGGAAGTGCCATGCTTGACCAGATTTAATTATCTCCCTTTTCCCGCACTTCTCGGTCGTCTCTGGCTCTTTCATCGGTCTGATACCCTCACTGTTATGTCGAAGTCCGAGAGTATACGAAGTACACTATTAGATTATCTCCCCTTATCCCGCTCTTTTCATTTGGGGGTGATGTTTTCTGTGAGGACCAAAGGTAGGATTGGATTATGTCCCCTTACCTCCAAGTGATGCTTGTCACCAATGGAGTGGTGTCCTTAGCAACTGCCTTAGCAACGGCGGTCCATTTCTATGATGCACTTCGTTTCTCTTCTCTTGCTCTATCCCGCTCCTCGCTGCTCTTCTCTTGCTCCGTGCTGCTCAACGCTGCTCTGCACTGTACTCAGACCTGAAAGCACCCTAAAGACAATCGTTTACCCTAACACTAGTACCACTTCAAATTCATAAGGGATTGAGCCAGATTGAATTATCTCCCTTTTCCCGCTCTTCTTGATCGTCTCTGGATCTTTGATTGAATTATCTCCCCTTATCCCGCTCTTTTCATTTGGGGGTGATGTTTTCTGTGAGGACCAAAGGTAGGATTGGATTATGTCCCCTTACCTCCAAGTGATGCTTGTCACCAATGGAGTGGTGTCCTTAGCAACTGCCTTAGCAACGGCGGTCCATTTCTATGATGCACTTCGTTTCTCTTCTCTTGCTCTATCCCGCTCCTCGCTGCTCTTCTCTTGCTCCGTGCTGCTCATCGCTACTCAGGCTTGTTGCTGTTCGTCGTCGCTGCTCTTCTCTTGCTCTTTGCTGCTCAACGCTGCTCTGCACTGTACTCAGACCTGAAAGCACCCTAAAGACAATCGTTTACCCTAACACTAGTACCACTTCAAATTCATAAGGGATTGAGCCAGATTGAATTATCTCCCTTTTCCCGCTCTTCTCGGTCGTCTCTGGATCTTTGATTGAATTATCTCCCCTTATCCCGCTCTTTTCATCTGTGAGTGATGTTTTCTGTGAGGACTAGGATTGGATTATGTCCCCTTACCTCAAGTTGATGCTTGTCACCGCTCAATGGAGGGGTGTCCTTAGCAACGGCGGTCTATTTCATTGCTCTATGCTTCGCTTCTCTTCGCTTGCTCTTCGCTGCTCCATGCTGCTCATCGCTAATAATGACTATATTCACCTGCTGATTTAAGATTCTTGGGGTTACTTGTCGGTGTTTTCGCTGCTGCTTCCGCTCCTGCTGCTTGTTGGTGTTCGTCATTGCTGCTCTTATCTTGTTCATCGCTGTTTTTCTCGTGCTCTTTGCTGCTCGTCGCTGTTTTTCTCTTGTTCTTTGTTGCTCATCACTGTTTTTCTCTTGCTCTATGCTGCTCATCACTGTTTTTCTCTTGTTCTTTACTGGTCGTCACTGTTTTTCTCGTACTCTTTGCTGCTCATCGCTGTTTTTCTCTTGTTCTTTACTGCTTATCGCTGTTTTTCTCTTGGTTTTTGTAGCTCGTCGCTGTTTTTCTCGTGCTCTATGCTGCTCGTCGCTGTTTTTCTCTTGTTCTTTGCTGCTCATCGCTGTTTTTCTCGTACTCTTTGCTGCTCATCACTGTTTTTCTCTTGTTCTTTGCTGCTCATCGCTGTTTTTCTCTCGTTCTTTACTGCTCATCGCTGTTTTTCTCTTGGTCTTTACTGCTTATGGCTGTTTTTCTCTCGCTCTTTACTACTCATCACTGTTTTTCTCGTACTCTTTGCTGCTCATCGCTGTTTTTCCCTCGCTCTTTGTTGATCATCACTGTTTTTCTCGTACTCTTTGCTGCTTATCGCTGTTTTTCTCTTGCTCTTTACTGCTCATCACTGTTTTTCTCTTGTTCTTTACTACTCATCGCTGTTTTTCTCTTGCTCTTTACTGCTTATGGCTGTTTTTCTCTCGCTCTTTGTTGATCATCACTGTTTTTCTCGTACTCTTTGCTGCTTATCGCTGTTTTTCTCTTGCTCTTTACTGCTCATCACTGTTTTTCTCTTGTTCTTTACGTCTCATCGCTGTTTTTCTCTTGCTCGTTACTGCTTATCGCTGTTTTTCTCTTGGTTTTTGTAGCTCATCGCTGTTTTTCTCGTGCTCTTTGCTGCTCGTCGCTGGTTTTTCTCTTGTTCTTTGTTGCTCATCACTGTTTTTCTCTTGCTCTTTACTGCTCGTCGCTGTTTTTTCTCTTGTTCTTTGTTGCTCATCACTGTTTTTCTCTTGCTCTTTACTGCTCATCGCTGTTTTTCTCTTGGTTTTTGTAGCTCATCGCTGTATTCCACGTGCTCTTTGCTGCTCATCGCTGTTTTTCTTGTGCTCTTTGCTGCTCATCGCTGTTTTTCTCTTGGTTTTTGTAGCTCGTCGCTATTTTTCTCGTGCTGTTTACTGCTCGTCGCTGTTTTTTCTCTTGTTCTTTGTTGCTCATCACTGTTTTTCTCTTGCTCTTTACTGCTCATCACTGTTTTTCTCTTGTTCTTTACTGCTTATCGCTGTTTTTCTCTTGGTTTTTGTAGCTCATCGCTGTTTGTCTCTTGCTCTTTACTGCTTATCGCTGTTTTTCTCTCGCTCTTTGTTGCTCATCGCTGTTTTTCTCTTGGTTTTTGTTGCTCGTCACTGTTTTTCTCGTGCTGTTTACTGCTCGTCGCTGTTTTTTCTCTTGTTCTTTGTTGCTCATCACTGTTTTTCTCTTGCTCTTTACTGCTCATCACTGTTTTTCTCTTGTTCTTTACTGCTTATCGCTGTTTTTCTCTTGGTTTTTGTAGCTCATCGCTGTTTGTCTCTTGCTCTTTACTGCTCATCGCTGTTTTTTCTCTTGCTCTATGCTTCTCATCGCTGTTTTTCTCTTGTTCTTTGTTGCTCATCACTGTTTTTCTCTTGCTCTTTACTGCTCATCACTGTTTTTCTCTTGTTCTTTACTGGTCATCGCTGTTTTTCTCTTGCTCTTTACTGCTCATCGCTGTTTTTCTCTTGCTCTATGCTTCTCATCGCTGTTTTTTCTCTTGTTCTTTGTTGCTCATCACTGTTTGTCTCTTGCTCTTTACTGCTCATCGCTGTTTTTTCTCTTGTTCTTTACTGGTCATCGCTGTTTTTCTCTCGTTCTTTACTGCTCATCGCTGTTTTTCTCTTGCTCTTTACTGCTTATGGCTGTTTTTCTCTCGCTCTTTGTTGCTCATCACTGTTTTTCACTTGTCCTTTGTTGTTCATCGCTACTCCTTACCTTACTCGCGTGCTTATTTCGTTTTTTGGGGCTACTTGTCTCTGTTTTCGCTGCCACTACTGCTCCTGCTGCTTTTTGCTGTTCGTTATCGCTGCTCTTCTCTTGCTCATCGCTGTTTTTTCTCTTGCTCATCGCTGATCCTTTCTTGTTCTTTGCTGCTCATCCCTACTCAGGGCCTTACTCGCGTGCTCATTTGCTCATCTCTTGCTCATCGCTGCTCACAACTGCTCTTCTCTTGCTCATTGCTGCTCATCACTGCTCATCGCTGCTCTTCTCTTGCTCTTTGCTGCTCATCCCTACTCAGGACCTTACTCGCGTGCTCATTTCGCTCCTGCTGCTGCTACACAAGGAATGGGGTTTACTGCTGATGATCGGAAGGCCACTCGGTACTCATGTTGTCGGTTTGATTGGTAGATCAAGACTGATCGATGTGATTGTATACTGGGATATTTAACACAAACACAAATGAAACAGTTTCATATTTTATTTTACAAAATCTACATCAGTCAATGTTTTAAGTTCTGGTTCTTTCTCTTCAAACAAAGGTATGATCTTCTTCAGTTCTTGCCATTCGTAAGGACTCAGCGTTATACCTCTCTTGGTTGGCTGTAAAGTCAGTTCTCCGTTAGGCACGAAATATTTTCTGATGTGAATGATAGGATAGGGTGCTTTAATGATGACATAAACATCTTCTCCCAGATGATATGTCCAGTCCACCGGTTCTTTGTCCTTGATTCTGGTGATCAGGTCGTCCACCACTTCTGTAGTACTGCACAACATTTTCCACTGCATTAACGACAGGCTGACTCCGGTCTTGGTGGGCACCGTTTCACTTTCCCAAAATCTGAGATCTACTCTTTTACTGCCATTCCATTCTGTCAGCTCTGCATAACGTCCTCCACCCAGTAGTACTTTCAAAGGAATATCGGAAGCTGTCATGGCGTCTTGAACGATATCGCGCTTGGTCTGGTCTTTGGTTTTCTTTTCTTTACGAGACATATCGGCTGACTGATTCCTCTTCTTGCTGGTCTATTTATATACATATATTTGTGAAGATGGATTGGATTGGTTCTTATATTATGAAACGTGAAACAGGATTGGCTATCTTTCCGACATCGTGATTGGTTAACTTCACCCGTTCCGATTGGTCGAAAATCTCGTATTTTCATTGGTCAATTCCAACCGTTTCGATAGATCAACACGATGGTACACTGTCCAAATATGTGGCGCCCAATCCGGAAACTGCTCACAATAGGTACGAGTAAACGCCGACAATACGATCAGTCTTCCTTGGTTCACCACACCGTCTTCGAACATGGCAGTGACGATTCTCTCGTATACTTGGAAGGGGTCCATCGTACGAATGACTTCTCTGACTATCTTCACTTCCTTTTATACATTTATGACATGAGACTACTCTGCATTGACAAACTTGTAACTGTCTACATATATACATGTATATATAGTGTTGCCAGAAGATCCCGATACCGGGGTTTTGTATCTGAGGCACTGGCAGTCCACCCGGACAGAGGAAAATACCGACAATCGTGTTCAGGATGAACGAGATTACATCCGCTACCTTTTCTGATATGGTTCGCCACACATTCAACCTACAAAATACGACCTTCAAGATCAACGTGTTTGGATTTATACTGAGAAACGCAGAGACCGGAGAACTAAGATACTTCCATTCCAGGACGGGGACGAATGTTCTCTGTCTCGATGATGTTAGATGGACATCAAAGATGGCTGCACCCATTCTCTTGCTTTTTGCTGCTCATCGCTGTTTTTCTCTTGCTCTGCTAATGATGACCTTACCTCATTTCAGTTTTGGGGCAACTTGTCGCTGTTTTCGCCGCTGTTGCTAGTGGTGGTCGATTGTCGTTAGTCAAAGATTGGATCTGTGCGAGAGCACCCTTAGATCCGGGTTATTTAAAAGTCCACTCTGCATTTATCCAGGCTTGTGACTGGCTATCATAAGATAGGCTGCATTAATCCTGCTCAATTTTTTAAGGGCACTCTGCATTTGTCCAGGCTTGTGACTGGCTATATATATGTATAAACATATATAGGCTGCATTACCCTCCTTCCCTTTTTTTGTTATATTTTTTTCTGTTTTTCTTTGTAATATGTTCCAATTCCTCCGTCACATAGAGTCATTGCTGTCTTCAGCTGCAGGTGGGTCGTAGTCGTTCAATACACGGTTAAGCAGATATTTTCGTTTTTCTACGGCCTAATCCCATGATTCTTTTGATTCGTAGTCTTCCTATTCTCTCCAGTGTTTAGCCGTTTTTCTTGATCTCTCTATGTACGGGGTCTTTATTTATGTCTTGATGCCAGGACACCA
The DNA here is from genome assembly GCA_028015205.1 of Mytilisepta virgata. Classification (NCBI taxonomy): domain Eukaryota; kingdom Metazoa; phylum Mollusca; class Bivalvia; order Mytilida; family Mytilidae; genus Mytilisepta; species Mytilisepta virgata. The sequence goes on from CM051521.1 coordinate 87,230,679, forward strand.
GTCCGAGGTAATGCTTTCGTATTTCGTCTCTGTATGAGTCAAACATGTCTCTATATGCTGCCAAGCGTGCCTTGTCTTCTTCCATTCCGGCTTCCACTACTTCGTTTACTGTCTGTGAGTATTCCGATTGATGTACTTGAAATGTTATGTTCAAAACGACTTCCCATAGGGACTGTTCGCAAAGCTCTTCGGAGTCTTCGTTGGATCCATGGTCACTACTTTGTTCCGATTCATCGTTATCGGCTTCTGTGGTGGTGTCTGAAGCTGAATCACTATAGTCTGTTGAATCCTCTTCAATACCATGTGCATTCTTTTTGTGTCGCACTAGGTTAAAGTTTTGCTTGGATTGGTATCCACAGGTATACATTTAAGACGTCTTTATTTCCTGGTAGTCGATAGCAGAATGAGTTCCGGTCGTCCTGCAAGTGCTTATATTAGATACAGGTTCCTCAGCGGCTTGTTGATTCATACACAAGCGTTTGGCAAAGTATTCGTTTCGACATTGTTGCAGTTCAGATTTCACTTTTCTGATGAGGTCTCTTTTAAGTCTTTTCCACTCGTTGTCAATCCTTCTACATCCCTTGCAGATATTCATGTTTTTGTAGAAGTCCGCAAAGCTCTTGTTCGTTTGACACTTTTTACATTTCTTGTTTGGATCCACTTTGTTGGGTCCTCCACTTGTGTTATCCAGCCGTTTGGTTCTCTTCACTTTGGTTAGAAGTAATTTCCTTTTCCTTTGTGGTTTTGCTTTGGTGTTAGAAAGATCCACAGGTATTAAATATCTAGCAGGAACCACTAAATCAACGAGAGGCGTTTTGGATGCCATTGATACGTGTGTGTTGTTTGACGGTCTTCAAACAACTGACGAAATTAAACAAAACCTCTGATTATATTTTCGTTAAAAGCTTTTCATTGGTGTCATGGTGACGAAGATTGCTTTAGAGTAGGAGTGAGAATCCCACCTTCACCTCCTCAGCAGCAATAGCAACAACGAACAGCGAACTGTGAGGTCTGAATGAATAGAAAAAAAGCAATCTTCGTCACCATGACACCAATGAAAAGCTTTTAACGAAAATATAATCAGAGGTTTTGTTTAATTTCGTCAGTTGTTTGAAGACCGTCAAACAACACACACGTATCAATGGCAACCAAAACGCCTCTCGTTGATTTAGTGGTTCCTGCTAGATATTTAATACCTGTGGATCTTTCTAACACCAAAGCAAAACCACAAAGGAAAAGGAAATTACTTCTAACCAAAGTGAAGAGAACCAAACGGCTGGATAACACAAGTGGAGGACCCAACAAAGTGGATCCAAACAAGAAATGTAAAAAGTGTCAAACGAACAAGAGCTTTGCGGACTTCTACAAAAACATGAATATCTGCAAGGGATGTAGAAGGATTGACAACGAGTGGAAAAGACTTAAAAGAGACCTCATCAGAAAAGTGAAATCTGAACTGCAACAATGTCGAAACGAATACTTTGCCAAACGCTTGTGTATGAATCAACAAGCCGCTGAGGAACCTGTATCTAATATAAGCACTTGCAGGACGACCGGAACTCATTCTGCTATCGACTACCAGGAAATAAAGACGTCTTAAATGTATACCTGTGGATACCAATCCAAGCAAAACTTTAACCTAGTGCGACACAAAAAGAATGCACATGGTATTGAAGAGGATTCAACAGACTATAGTGATTCAGCTTCAGACACCACCACAGAAGCCGATAACGATGAATCGGAACAAAGTAGTGACCATGGATCCAACGAAGACTCCGAAGAGCTTTGCGAACAGTCCCTATGGGAAGTCGTTTTGAACATAACATTTCAAGTACATCAATCGGAATACTCACAGACAGTAAACGAAGTAGTGGAAGCCGGAATGGAAGAAGACAAGGCACGCTTGGCAGCATATAGAGACATGTTTGACTCATACAGAGACGAAATACGAAAGCATTACCTCGGACTGGTGTCCTGGCATCAAGACATAAATAAAGACCCCGTACATAGAGAGATCAAGAAAAACGGCTAAACACTGGAGAGAATAGGAAGACTACGAATCAAAAGAATCATGGGATTAGGCCGTAGAAAAACGAAAATATCTGCTTAACCGTGTATTGAACGACTACGACCCACCTGCAGCTGAAGACAGCAATGACTCTATGTGACGGAGGAATTGGAACATATTACAAAGAAAAACAGAAAAAAATATAACAAAAAAAGGGAAGGAGGGTAATGCAGCCTATATATGTTTATACATATATATAACCAGTCACAAGCCTGGACAAATGCAGAGTGCCCTTAAAAAATTGAGCAGGATTAATGCAGCCTATCTTATGATAGCCAGTCACAAGCTTGGATAAATGCAGAGTGGACTTTTAAATAACCCGGATCTAAGGGTGCTCTCGCACAGATCCAATCTTTGACTAACGACAATCGACCACCACTAGCAACAGCGGCGAAAACAGCGACAAGTTGCCCCAAAACTGAAATGAGGTAAGGTCATCATTAGCAGAGCAAGAGAAAAACAGCGATGAGCAGCAAAAAGCAAGAGAATGGGTGCAGCCATCTTTGATGTCCATCTAACATCATCGAGACAGAGAACATTCGTCCCCGTCCTGGAATGGAAGTATCTTAGTTCTCCGGTCTCTGCGTTTCTCAGTATAAATCCAAACACGTTGATCTTGAAGGTCGTATTTTGTAGGTTGAATGTGTGGCGAACCATATCAGAAAAGGTGGCGGATATAATCTCGTTCATCCTGAACACGATTGTCGGTATTTTCCTCTGTCCGGGTGGACTGCCAGTGCCTCAGATACAAAACCCCGGTATCGGGATCTTCTGGCAACACTATATATACATGTATATATGTAGACAGTTACAAGTTTGTCAATGCAGAGTAGTCTCATGTCATAAATGTATAAAAGGAAGTGAAGATAGTCAGAGAAGTCATTCGTACGATGGACCCCTTCCAAGTATACGAGAGAATCGTCACTGCCATGTTCGAAGACGGTGTGGTGAACCAAGGAAGACTGATCGTATTGTCGGCGTTTACTCGTACCTATTGTGAGCAGTTTCCGGATTGGGCGCCACATATTTGGACAGTGTACCATCGTGTTGATCTATCGAAACGGTTGGAATTGACCAATGAAAATACGAGATTTTCGACCAATCGGAACGGGTGAAGTTAACCAATCACGATGTCGGAAAGATAGCCAATCCTGTTTCACGTTTCATAATATAAGAACCAATCCAATCCATCTTCACAAATATATGTATATAAATAGACCAGCAAGAAGAGGAATCAGTCAGCCGATATGTCTCGTAAAGAAAAGAAAACCAAAGACCAGACCAAGCGCGATATCGTTCAAGACGCCATGACAGCTTCCGATATTCCTTTGAAAGTACTACTGGGTGGAGGACGTTATGCAGAGCTGACAGAATGGAATGGCAGTAAAAGAGTAGATCTCAGATTTTGGGAAAGTGAAACGGTGCCCACCAAGACCGGAGTCAGCCTGTCGTTAATGCAGTGGAAAATGTTGTGCAGTACTACAGAAGTGGTGGACGACCTGATCACCAGAATCAAGGACAAAGAACCGGTGGACTGGACATATCATCTGGGAGAAGATGTTTATGTCATCATTAAAGCACCCTATCCTATCATTCACATCAGAAAATATTTCGTGCCTAACGGAGAACTGACTTTACAGCCAACCAAGAGAGGTATAACGCTGAGTCCTTACGAATGGCAAGAACTGAAGAAGATCATACCTTTGTTTGAAGAGAAAGAACCAGAACTTAAAACATTGACTGATGTAGATTTTGTAAAATAAAATATGAAACTGTTTCATTTGTGTTTGTGTTAAATATCCCAGTATACAATCACATCGATCAGTCTTGATCTACCAATCAAACCGACAACATGAGTACCGAGTGGCCTTCCGATCATCAGCAGTAAACCCCATTCCTTGTGTAGCAGCAGCAGGAGCGAAATGAGCACGCGAGTAAGGTCCTGAGTAGGGATGAGCAGCAAAGAGCAAGAGAAGAGCAGCGATGAGCAGTGATGAGCAGCAATGAGCAAGAGAAGAGCAGTTGTGAGCAGCGATGAGCAAGAGACGAGCAAATGAGCACGCGAGTAAGGCCCTGAGTAGGGATGAGCAGCAAAGAACAAGAAAGGATCAGCGATGAGCAAGAGAAAAAACAGCAATGAGCACGAGAAGAGCAGCGATAACGAACAGCAAAAAGCAGCAGGAGCAGTAGTGGCAGCGAAAACAGAGACAAGTAGCCCCAAAAAACGAAATAAGCACGCGAGTAAGGTAAGGAGTAGCGATGAACAACAAAGGACAAGAGAAAAACAGTGATGAGCAACAAAGAGCGAGAGAAAAACAGCCATAAGCAGTAAAGAGCAAGAGAAAAACAGCGATGAGCAGTAAAGAACGAGAGAAAAACAGCGATGACCAGTAAAGAACAAGAGAAAAAACAGCGATGAGCAGTAAAGAGCAAGAGACAAACAGTGATGAGCAACAAAGAACAAGAGAAAAAACAGCGATGAGAAGCATAGAGCAAGAGAAAAACAGCGATGAGCAGTAAAGAGCAAGAGAAAAACAGCGATGACCAGTAAAGAACAAGAGAAAAACAGTGATGAGCAGTAAAGAGCAAGAGAAAAACAGTGATGAGCAACAAAGAACAAGAGAAAAACAGCGATGAGAAGCATAGAGCAAGAGAAAAAACAGCGATGAGCAGTAAAGAGCAAGAGACAAACAGCGATGAGCTACAAAAACCAAGAGAAAAACAGCGATAAGCAGTAAAGAACAAGAGAAAAACAGTGATGAGCAGTAAAGAGCAAGAGAAAAACAGTGATGAGCAACAAAGAACAAGAGAAAAAACAGCGACGAGCAGTAAACAGCACGAGAAAAACAGTGACGAGCAACAAAAACCAAGAGAAAAACAGCGATGAGCAACAAAGAGCGAGAGAAAAACAGCGATAAGCAGTAAAGAGCAAGAGACAAACAGCGATGAGCTACAAAAACTAAGAGAAAAACAGCGATAAGCAGTAAAGAACAAGAGAAAAACAGTGATGAGCAGTAAAGAACAAGAGAAAAACAGTGATGAGCAACAAAGAACAAGAGAAAGAACAGCGACGAGCAGTAAACAGCACGAGAAAAATAGCGACGAGCTACAAAAACCAAGAGAAAAACAGCGATGAGCAGCAAAGAGCACGAGAAAAACAGCGATGAGCAGCAAAGAGCACGTGGAATACAGCGATGAGCTACAAAAACCAAGAGAAAAACAGCGATGAGCAGTAAAGAGCAAGAGAAAAACAGTGATGAGCAGTAAAGAGCAAGAGAAAAACAGTGATGAGCAACAAAGAACAAGAGAAAAACCAGCGACGAGCAGCAAAGAGCACGAGAAAAACAGCGATGAGCTACAAAAACCAAGAGAAAAACAGCGATAAGCAGTAACGAGCAAGAGAAAAACAGCGATGAGACGTAAAGAACAAGAGAAAAACAGTGATGAGCAGTAAAGAGCAAGAGAAAAACAGCGATAAGCAGCAAAGAGTACGAGAAAAACAGTGATGATCAACAAAGAGCGAGAGAAAAACAGCCATAAGCAGTAAAGAGCAAGAGAAAAACAGCGATGAGTAGTAAAGAACAAGAGAAAAACAGTGATGAGCAGTAAAGAGCAAGAGAAAAACAGCGATAAGCAGCAAAGAGTACGAGAAAAACAGTGATGATCAACAAAGAGCGAGGGAAAAACAGCGATGAGCAGCAAAGAGTACGAGAAAAACAGTGATGAGTAGTAAAGAGCGAGAGAAAAACAGCCATAAGCAGTAAAGACCAAGAGAAAAACAGCGATGAGCAGTAAAGAACGAGAGAAAAACAGCGATGAGCAGCAAAGAACAAGAGAAAAACAGTGATGAGCAGCAAAGAGTACGAGAAAAACAGCGATGAGCAGCAAAGAACAAGAGAAAAACAGCGACGAGCAGCATAGAGCACGAGAAAAACAGCGACGAGCAGCATAGAGCACGAGAAAAACAGCGACGAGCTACAAAAACAGCGACGAGCAGCATAGAGCACGAGAAAAACAGCGACGAGCAGCATAGAGCACGAGAAAAACAGCGACGAGCTACAAAAACCAAGAGAAAAACAGCGATAAGCAGTAAAGAACAAGAGAAAAACAGCGATGAGCAGCAAAGAGTACGAGAAAAACAGTGACGACCAGTAAAGAACAAGAGAAAAACAGTGATGAGCAGCATAGAGCAAGAGAAAAACAGTGATGAGCAACAAAGAACAAGAGAAAAACAGCGACGAGCAGCAAAGAGCACGAGAAAAACAGCGATGAACAAGATAAGAGCAGCAATGACGAACACCAACAAGCAGCAGGAGCGGAAGCAGCAGCGAAAACACCGACAAGTAACCCCAAGAATCTTAAATCAGCAGGTGAATATAGTCATTATTAGCGATGAGCAGCATGGAGCAGCGAAGAGCAAGCGAAGAGAAGCGAAGCATAGAGCAATGAAATAGACCGCCGTTGCTAAGGACACCCCTCCATTGAGCGGTGACAAGCATCAACTTGAGGTAAGGGGACATAATCCAATCCTAGTCCTCACAGAAAACATCACTCACAGATGAAAAGAGCGGGATAAGGGGAGATAATTCAATCAAAGATCCAGAGACGACCGAGAAGAGCGGGAAAAGGGAGATAATTCAATCTGGCTCAATCCCTTATGAATTTGAAGTGGTACTAGTGTTAGGGTAAACGATTGTCTTTAGGGTGCTTTCAGGTCTGAGTACAGTGCAGAGCAGCGTTGAGCAGCAAAGAGCAAGAGAAGAGCAGCGATGACGAACAGCAACAAGCCTGAGTAGCGTTGAGCAGCACGGAGCAAGAGAAGAGCAGCGAGGAGCGGGATAGAGCAAGAGAAGAGAAACGAAGTGCATCATAGAAATGGACCGCCGTTGCTAAGGCAGTTGCTAAGGACACCACTCCATTGGTGACAAGCATCACTTGGAGGTAAGGGGACATAATCCAATCCTACCTTTGGTCCTCACAGAAAACATCACCCCCAAATGAAAAGAGCGGGATAAGGGGAGATAATTCAATCAAAGATCCAGAGACGATCGAGAAGAGCGGGAAAAGGGAGATAATTCAATCTGGCTCAATCCCTTATGAATTTGAAGTGGTACTAGTGTTAGGGTAAACGATTGTCTTTAGGGTGCTTTCAGGTCTGAGTACAGTGCAGAGCAGCGTTGAGCAGCAAAGAGCAAGAGAAGAGCAGCGATGACGAACAGCAACAAGCCTGAGTAGCGTTGAGCAGCACGGAGCAAGAGAAGAGCAGCGAGGAGCGGGATAGAGCAAGAGAAGAGAAACGAAGTGCATCATAGAAATGGACCGCCGTTGCTAAGGCAGTTGCTAAGGACACCACTCCATTGGTGACAAGCATCACTTGGAGGTAAGGGGACATAATCCAATCCTACCTTTGGTCCTCACAGAAAACATCACCCCCAAATGAAAAGAGCGGGATAAGGGGAGATAATCCAATAGTGTACCTCGTATACTCTCGGACTTCGACATAACAGTGAGGTATCAGACCGATGAAAGAGCCAGAGACAACCGAGAAGTGCGGGAAAAGTCGTGTGATGTTTTTCCATAAATGCATATATATAGACACCAAGAAGATGAAGTACGGATGTAGTACATGTGCATTGTTTTGTTATTAAATATGTATTAAAACTCAAGCCAATATAAATCTTTCTTTTCTTCAATTATGTTAATTTATCAAACTATAGATGCATACGGTTACTGCGATCCATGATTTAAATTCTTTTGTATGTTTAAGCAAGGAATTTGCCTTTTTACGCTATAGTATTTTATTTCCATATATTAATGACAACTCATTGATTCTTAGCTTCATTGTACATATTGAATTGATGACCGCAAGTATAAGATTACATTGTATTGTAATAAGGAATTACATCTCCCTTTTTCATGTTTTTTATACATTTAGATTAAAATAAATATTTTCTTAACTAATATTTCAGCATAGTGACACTATTGACATTTTGTGTGTCCTTTTAATTCATCAAAAAATCGAAAATATATCCTTAAATATTCCCCCAAAAGATGAAATGTGAGACATTGAATTCCTTCCAAAATGCCCACGGCTGTTAATGTTCTACAAACAATTCCTTAATTACAATACAATATAATCTGGCTATCGTGGTCATTCATGCATAGTTACTTAGTACACGGAAAAACTATGTACTATGAAACTTAGAAGACAAATTCAAGCAATATGATTGGACGAGAAGTTGTTAATATGTCCTAAATGGAATGTAAACAAAGCTATTGATTTCCAACAAGCATTGTTAAATCAACCTGAACATGTTTTTGAAGACATTCATAATCGTATTGACAATTTTAGTGATAGAATATCACAAGATGATATAAATTCTTTAGTTAATGATGTGTGTGATATTTTGAATAATCATGCAACTAATGTATTTGGTAAACCAAGAAAATATCATTCTTCACAAAATAATAATAGCAAACCTTGGTTCACAAAAGATTGTAGTGTAAAACGTGATGCATTTCATAATATCAGACAAATATACAAAACGGATAAAAAATAACAATCCAAAGATACAATATTAGATATTGTAAATTTATACTATGCTGTATACGACGCATTTCAAGGAGTTACCTCTCATCAGCAGCATTAAAACCGAAACCTTTGGAAGACCAAAAACCAAACTTATATTAAACAAGAAGTACTCAACCAAAAATACCGAAATAGGAAGCCAAATTTCAACTAAGGAGATCTACCATGTGCAACACAAGGAATGAACCCTTGGTATTTCTATTATTTTTGAATTTTGCTAAATACTGGTAATTTCTGTAACAAATCAATGAATAATCATGTCAGACAAGTCTGACGACTGGGTTGGCGAATACCCTCGGGGACCTAGGGTCCACCAGCAGAGGCATCATCCCAGGAGTTTCAAAATAACAATCCAAAGATACAATATTAGATATTGTAAATTTATACTATGCTGTATACGACGCATTTCAAGGAGTTACCTCTTATCAGCAGCATTAAAACCGAAACCTTTGGAAGACCAAAAACCAAACTTATATTAAACAAGAAGTACTCAACCAAAAATACCGAAATAGGAAGCCAAATTTCAACTAAGGAGATCTACCATGTGCAATACAAGGAATGAACCCTTGGTAAATCTGTGGAAAATAAAAATCTGTTAAAAGAGAGAGCTACCGAATATAAAAGGGAGCTTCAAAAGAGTTATTTTTTATATCAAGATAAATTTGCGCAGGAATTGCGAACTCATTCAAAATATGATACAAAGGCGTTTTGGAGAACTTTAAACAAGTTTTCAGGAACTCCGAAACACAACACCCCTATTCCCATTGACATTTCATGATTATTTCAAAAAATTAAATTGCATTAATGATGATGATGAAGATGATGGTGATGAGAATGATGATGATATTGATTTGAATGCAATTTGTGATGACCCAGTTCTCAATTCTATATTGAATGGGGAGATCACGCGTACTGAGATAGTTGATGCTATCAATAGATTTAAGAATAATAAATCCCCTGGTCTCGATAATATTTTGAATGAGTATTTCAAAAACTTACCTCCTGGCTTTTTAGATATTATATCCAAGATCTTCAACCTTGTGTTAGATACGGGTATTATTCCTGAAGAATGGACTGTGTGTATAATCAAGCCCGTGTATAAGAACAAGGGAGATAATATGGATCCTGATAATTACCGAGCGATTACTCTGATCAGCTGCTTCGGAAAACTATTTACGTCGATCTTGAATTCTAGATTGACATCATTTTCAGATGAGATATCATTAGTTTCTAAAAATCAAGCTGGCTTTCGTAAAGGCCATTCTACTACAGATAACATTTTTATATTGAATTCCATTGTCTCATTATATCAACCTCATTCTAAAAAGTTATTCTGTGCTTTCATTGATTTCCGCAAGGCGTTTGACACCGTGTGGAGAACTGGCTTGTGGAAAAAATTTGCAAAGCAGTGGAATAAAGGGAAAGATATTAGCTGTCATTTATAGAATGTATGTTAATATAAAGTCATGTGTTCAATATAACAGTGAACAATCGGATTTTTTCCCATGTTTGACAGGTGTCAGACAGGGAGAAAACTTGTCTCCATTTTTATTTTCTATTTTTCTTAATGATTTAGAAATCTTCCTAGAAGGATCAGAGTGTTCGCCCTTGGATCTAGTAAAACATAGAAGTGAACAAAATTTAGATGTTATACTTAAGATATTTGTCATTTTGTATGCAGACGATACCGTTTTATTGGCTGATACAAAAGAAGGAATGCTACACGCACTAAATGTTTTTCAAATGTATTGTAACAATTGGAGACTACAAGTAAATACTAATAAGACAAACATTTTGATTTTTTCTAAGCGTAAGTTTAATGTCAACTTCGAGTTGAAACTAGAAGATAAAGTTTTAGAGATAGTTGACTCTTTCTCTTATCTGGGATTACTTTTTAAGTACAATGGGAATTATGCTGATGCTAGAAAAAAGCTGATAAATCAAGCACAGAGATCTTTGTTTAGTATTTATAGTAACATTAGAAACCAAAATATTCCTGTTGATTTACAACTGAAGCTTTTTGATTCCATGGTTGAACCCATACTTCTATATGGGTCAGAAATTTGGGCTTATGAAAATGTAAAAGTATTGAACAAGTTCACCTTGCTTTTTGTAAACGTATTTTGAAAGTTAGATCGACGACACCAAATTACATGGTTTACGGTGAACTTGGCAGGTATCCATTGGAAATTCGCATCAAAACTAGGATGATTTCTTTTTGGTGTAAACTTGTTAATACAAATGAGAAACTGAGTAGTTTGGTTTACTCATTACTGCATAATTTGAAGGTAAACGGATCTGAGTGTTATAAATGGTTAAACTATATTGAGAGTATTTTTAATGAAACAGGGCTAAGTTATATATTTACAAATAAGATAGGTTATATTGATGTGAGATATGTAACACAAATTTTACAAGATCAATATATCCAAAGATGGTTCAGTGATATTAATAACACTTCTAGAGGTGAATTTTATTCTTTATTCATTTAGAGAATTATTTATTGAAGATACCAGAACGAAGCAGAATCTGGATAACAAAATTACGAACTTCAAATTTGCACATCCCAGTTGAAACTGGTAGATCGTCCAATATAGCCCGACAAGATAGATTATGTACTTTATGTAATAGACGCATTGGTGATGAATTCCATATTCTATTTCTTTGTTCAAATGATTCAGTTCTCAATCTTAGAGAAACATTTTTTCCTAACTACTACGTAACATATCCGAATACTGATAAAATGGCAAGAATGCCTATGTATTGCAATGTAGATTTTTACAAAAGACTGGCTGTTTATGTTACAAAAGTTAATGCATTATTTTGATATGAATCTATCCTGTTATTTCCCTCATTTCATATTGTACATATTGTATTTGTCCTCATGTTACACACTTAGTGTCTGAGCGTTATACAATAAGATCTTGAAATCTTGAAATCTTGACTATTACGTTAGAATAGACTATGATTCAATCAAGGTATAGTTTTCAGTTTTATTATATTTTGGTTGTGTTCTCTTATTCAAAGAATATTCATTACATTCACCTGAATTGCACTATGTTATGTACATGTATACAACATTAATAGACCAATTAACTTAAATTCTGTTGAAAATTTCTAATTTTTGTGCTTTGCCTTAATTTCAAAATCCAGGATCTTGGGTTAGACTTCCATATTAAAGTTTTTCTTATAAATATGATTTTATTTTGTTATTTCATGATTTTTAATTCATGTTCATGTCCAGATTTTTACTTTTTTTTACTTGGAAAGTCAGCAAATTTCAATGATAAGCATGAGAAATTGGTCTATAAAATCACATGTGTATTTTTTTCCAATTTTGGCACTACAGGAGGTGAAATATGTCAAATACACAAAATACAATAATTATTATTCTTAATCAATACAATAAATATTAATTCATGAAAAACAAGATTGAGAAGGCATAGATTATTGTACAAATGTAAAATTTCCTTTTGTTGAAAAGAATATGCATATGATTCATGTGATTTGCTGGCAAAAATAAATCTGTCCATGTCAGATCCTTACAGTTTTTCACAACTGAGTAATGGATAAGGATAATTTTAATAAAATTTTCTTTTTTTCCATTTTTTTTTTTAATTTGTTACTTTTTAACCAAAAACTCACAATTTAGGTCTTGATAAAGACAAAAATCCATTATTTAATAGCTTCCAAATTGCAAAATGCACAAACCATTTAAGTAGGAATTGGAGCAATATTTTTTTTTCCAAATTTAAGTGAAAAAAATTTTTGGAAAGAAAAACTATAAACATTTGTCATTACTCAAACAGACCTATAGCAGTACTTAAGCTACTCCCCAGGCTTTCATTTGTTAATTTCTATGGAAAATAATTTTAAATTCATTTGTGCACATTCTACCATTCAACAGAAAATTTATCAACCCCTCCACAAGAAAATGATGGAAGTAAGTGGAAGCACCTGCCTAACCACCCCCCCTTTTTTCCCTGTTACATTATTCAATTCTAAATATGGGTTGTTTAATGTTTATTGACACATATTTATTATATGATTTGACAATCAAGTGTGAAACTTATCTATATTTTCTTTTTTGATCGATCGTTACCTTCATATCTTCTTTGTTTACATTTTATTGACAACGTCAACGTTGATTATTCCCCTTTATCACGTAATTTTCACAGAAAAAGCTCGCTCGAATTGCGTTTCACTCGGTTTTTCGGAGAAATATTTAAACAGTTCGTCAGAAAAGTAACAGCACACCTTTTCCGATTTAAAAATCCCCGTCCCGAGATCTGACAATGAAGAAATTGTCCTTTTCCTGACCAACGGTGACGAAATCGTCGGCGTCATTGCCAACTTTGATTGTAAAATTCTGAAGGAGAGGCACGCTAAAAATATCTGTTTTATAGTAATATGAAAAGAAAATATTCTCAGAAACCGTTTAATACCACCCCTAGACCCAACCCAACGATGGGCAAAAATATCCTCAGGTGATTGACGTTACAAAAAATGACCCATTTTCAAATGAAAAGTCACGTGACTCTGTAAATAAAAACGACGCCATTATTGACTTGGCGGTTCGACTGTTTGTAATTTTGTAATTTTTTAATTTGCTCTTCAACTTTTTTTATTATTATTTTGGTTTTGAACATTTTAGGCTTTAAGCAAAACTGATGAGTCGTAAATCGACGAAATGTGCACAAAGGATTGTATTTTTATTACTGAGTCGATGCCACTGCTGGTGGACTCCAAGTTCCTGATAGTATCCCCGGCTCAGTTGCTATTATTTTTATACTAGCCCGAAATTGATACTTGCAATGTACTGTAACAAAATTGTAAAATTTGTGAAAAATAAGCAGTATCTCCCTCGTGCATAGCTCTGTATTTAGATGGTTTTGGAATTTTTCAATTTGCTCCTCAACTTGATGGATTTTCATTTTAGTTTTAATCATTTTAGGCCTTGACCACAACCGATGAGTCGTAAGTCGATGAAATTTTGACATCTTGTGCATCAAAATTGGTATCAAAGAACTGTATTGCAATTATATTTTTTTGTTACATTTATTTTCATTGTTACATGTATTTATCGCCATAAGACATACAAAACAAATATTTTTAGAATGTAGATTTACTCATGTTAACAAATTTATGATTTTGATTTAAGAGGAAGATTTACATGCACAAAATGTATTATATCAGTTATCATATTCCAAAAGTTTATTGCATTTCACACATTTATAGGTAAATTTGCATCAGCAATCGACCATGCCACCAGTTCTGTGGCATCTTTATAATTATTCGTATTTAATGTATTTAAACTTTCGATGAATGAATATTACTTTTGAGCAAAAGAATATCTCTTAAATTTTCTCCTATATGCGAGAATTATAAAATTTGTTCTTTGTAGTAATGCAGTATGCGAGTTCATGGCTGTAGAAAACCATGGACATATATGTTTCTTCCTTCACGACAAAGTTGACGATTTACAGATTGTCGAAAAACTTTCCAGTGTTCTACGACAGCTAGCTGTAATTGCTGTCTACATCATTTTAGCCTGGTGAAAAGCTTTCAACCTTTGAAAGCCAGCCCTTGAATGATTTCTAGGTAATCCGATATCGTTTCACCAGGCTGTAATGCGAGGGAAAAACAGAATTAATTACAGTGGACAAGAATATATTGATAGGAAGCAATCAAAATGAAGTAATTCAAAGAGACAAATAAATCGGGACTAAAATCAAAAATATACAAAAACACTTAAAATTTTTTAAAAAGTAAATCCGAAAACATCAAAGATATGCATCTTGCTCCGTATATTGCATATATATATGTATTACGACTGTTAAGTTACATCAAGCGTCACTTTTGATATTGTTACCCATTCATGATGATTATGACCGTTAATTTTTCTTATTGAAGGTAAGAATATATTCCAGATTAATCTCTAGTTGAGTAGATTATCTACCTTTAAAGAGGTCATGCTTTCAAGCACGGGTTAAGTTAAGGAAGAATATCATGCACAAGCAGTGCTGGTATAATATCGCTCAAGAAAAGGAAATTTTTACTAGTAATACTGTGTTGGGATGCCAACACAAAGTCGCCCAAGTTGGACCCTGTTTCCATGGCAATCAGAATTCTAAACATGTTGGTACCTTTACTTATGGTGCCTAACCTTTCTTCCTCTGAAGTTTCATGACAATTGGCAGTTTTTTGGATGTTTTCGCACTGTTTCCATGGCAACCAGAATTCCATTACTTGATGACACCACTACAGACGGTGCCCAACCACTCTATGAAGTTTAGTCACTTTTCAAATCTTTTTTAAGAATTTAAATTTTTTTGGAGATTTTTGCACCGTTCCATTACTAAATGGCACATCTACTCATAGTGCCAAACCTTCCTATAAACTTTGTTTGGGTGACTTAATTAGGCAAGTTTAAGACATTTTTGTATCTTCAAATATCCTTTGTTGTTAGTTTTGGAGAGATGAACCCAGAAGAATGTATTAGCATCTTTTATTTCATGTTAAAAGGGATAGATGAAACGCAAAAGGTATTTGAATCTGTCATTATTTAGCGATAGAAATACCATATACACAATAAAAGCTTAAGGTGAAATTAAACATGATGAAGCACAAGTTATCATTAGGATTCTCCACAGATTACATCCATTCTCTTTCCTGATATTACTACACCAGGAACAACAACCAATGTTTATATAATTACTGAATATACCTAGTTCTAATGACACATTAAAATGCAACTTTCAAAAGCATGTTACTGTACGCAAATGTAACATAAATGGTCAATTAAAACGGGACGAAACTGTGCATTTGTTATTCAGGGTAAACTAAAAACCACACACACAGAGGAAAAGAGTGCAAGGGTGCTGGATTTTTTCCCTGCAATTCCGAAGAAATTTGTCATATTGATAACAGTTCTGCAAAAGTGTAAGCTTTAATACAGCGACAGTATCCTTACTGCAGCTATGAGAGCCTTAGCTAGTTATCCCCGCACTTTCGAAGAAAGGTCGTGGATAAAGTGATTTTCTCTGTCCGTCCCTCCGTCTTTCTTGTGACATCAACTTCTTTATTTTGGGTTTATGAATTTAATTTCTAGATAGAATGGTTACATATCACCTGTAGATTCGTAATAAGGTTTTAGAATATTGATTCTCTGAATCTGGGACCAACAGGGGTCGAAGTTCGAAAATTGTTTTCCATTTTTAAATTTATGCATTTTATTTCTTTACAGTAGATGCACAATAAGGTCATGAAGGTTTTAGATTCTTCTCTACAATAGGGGTCCACAGTGGTCGAATTTCAAAATTGTCAATTTAAGCTTGATTCATTTTTCAATGTATGCAATTCATTTCTACAAATTGTTGTAATGCACAGCTGTCTGTAGATGCGCAATAAGGTTTTAGAATTTTGATTTTTAAATCTTGGGACCCACACGGAAGAATTTTAAAAATAATGAATTTAAGCTTGTGTCTTAAACTTTTTTCATTTTTCATTGGATTTAGTGATTAATTTCTAAATAGCATGATCGCAAAGAGGCAATAATGTTTAAGTTTTCTTAATTTGGGTAAGTACCCCAACTAATGGCGGGGGGTACGGGATCACTGTCGATTTCGACAGTAGTTTTCTAGTTTAACAGTTAAAACGAGCACATTTTGACCCTGCTATATAAATTATGTTCCGTCCATCCAATATTTTAAGTTCTAGCAACCGTACGAATAAAATTCTTTATACATGGTTTAAGATTTTTAGAAATCGTTGTTTCAGGAAAAAACATCTATAAAAGCATCTTAAGGTCAAGGCGAAGTAATTGAAAGTATCCTACAGTTTTCTAATTTTTTGTCAGTATGTAAAGCTAATCGAAATACATTGGAATATGAAATAAACAAGGGGGGTACCCATGCTTATTTTTTTGCTATAACCCTTTGAAAATGCGTTCTTAAATTAACTTTTAACATAGGATATATAGGGAAAACATCAATTTGTCGACAATTTTGCTCGAAAAGTCTATAAAAACCATAGATGTTAATCCTACAGTTTCTTGAAAAACTAATATTATATTGCCTCATCCACAAACTTTCTGATGATATAAAAATATTTGGGGGTCCCCTTGATTTTGTTGTATCTGCTGTTAAAGAAAATATCAACTACTAATTTTGTGATCTTTTTCAGGCAACGTCATAACGTCCAGCGTTCGATAACGTTTATGTATTGCAGATAATAATTATAGGACAAACAACAAACCTTTTTCTTTCATCTGATGTATATTTTTTTTAATTTTAATGTTTTTATTAATGTTTTTATTAATTTTGATTTATTTATTTATTTATTTATTTATTTATCTATTGATCATTATATTTATTTATTTACTGATCATTTTATTTGTATATTTATTTATTTATTTTTGGCTTTCTGTAAGGAGTTGCAGATTTTATTTATTATTTGTTGAATGACAGTGTTTGATTTTCATGTTGTCGATGGATTTGTATTGCAACTGAATCCTTATAGTGTCGTAAAATATTAAAATAAATCAAAGTGCATCAAGTGGACCAATTGCAACTCGACGTAATTTGAAAACAACATTTTTTATTTCAAAGTGCGTTAAATTTAGAGAGTATTGTCGTTATCACAAAACAAAAGCTTCTAATAAAAAAAATTCTTTCATGCGAGAGATAAGCACAAGTGTAAAGCTCCGTAAGGATAATTGACGACGGAAACATTTTTCACACAGTGGGAGCAGATAATGCCTTATTTTGGCCGAAATATTCGCCGTTAAATCCCTTACAAATTAGGCCAAACCAAACTGATTTTAGGTCGTTGGATTTCGCAGCTGCAATTTTTTTGCCGCTTCATTTAAAAATAAGTGCTCAAAATTCGCCCCAGGCGAATTCTAGAGAACGGTGAAATTGCAAAGACGTTTATTCAAAAATATAAGTAACAATATTTTTTTAAAGGATAATGAGGACCGTCTTCACTTGCTTGATATGATTTATTTCTCCATCAAATTATATGCGAAACTTGACGTCATATATGCTATCGCGTTATTTACTTGGTTCACAGAAATTGAGATGTTTAAAAAATTTATAACAGGGTACCCATGATCTAGATGTAAGTGTCAAAAAAGGTGACCCTGCATAATATTTACTGTACAAATAACAACACTTCTCTATGATTTTGAAAGTCTAAATATGCGTTTACACTTCAAAATAATGCTTTCGAATGTGTTTTGATAATGAAGGGACGTTTGAACGCACAATGCATTTTGAAACGTTTCGAAAAACTTTTGCGTTGCGTAATAACTGTACGTCTGAACACACCATTATTTATACCTTATGGCGACTCCACTGCATCTCCGGGGTCGACGTCATAATGGATACAACGTCGGACAATCAGTCTGGGACGTAATACAATGACAAGGGGCTTCGCCTTGACCTTAAACCAAACTTCTAAATGGTGAACATAAATGGTTCATCAAGGATCCATTTTGTACATGTTTAAACATATATACATGAATTTTAGTGATGCTGGCGTCTTTTATTTTACGTTTTTAAGTGAGAAATCAAAGATTTATATCATCAATTGGATGTCACCTTTAGTGGCCTCGCTGTATTTTTAAGATGAAGAACGGCGAAGAGCGTTTTCTTTGCTTGATTGTGTATCAAGAATATATCAACCGTGCCCACGTTAACGTGTTAATTATTTGATAGTGGCTCATACAAGAAATGCTGTTGGTTTAGCATTGACTCGCATTAGTAAGCCGTTTTTGAAATAAAGATTCGAATGGGTGCTTTACAACTTTCGCTAAGTTTTGTGCAGATGTTCTGAATATTTTGCTTGAATTAACGGTTGTTGATATTGAATGTGAAGCCATAATATATAAATATCATGTTTGTCTGTGAAATTAAGAAAACAATAATTCTGTAATGTAATATGATCTTATAATCTATGTCAGCTGCTACATGTACTCAGCCCCTCTGAATCAGAATACGAGTTATACGGAATTGACAATACAATGATTTATGTTGTTATACTGAATGCTCATTTCTAAAAAAAAAACTTTCTTCTCGGATTTTACCTTTTAGTAGATAGATATGTTTATCGTCATTCTGGAATACATTACGCGTGTATCTATCTATATATATATATATATATATATATATATATATATATATATATATATACATTTATCATATATTTGGTACTAAATATGAATATAAGATAAAGCCCATGATGTTGGTCCGTATCTGACGTATATGACGTCACACCCTTTATCGCATGACTTACCCTATATCGCATACCCTTATTCACATAGATTTTTTCAATTTTTTTGCATTTTTTTGGGGGGGGGGGGTCAAATTTCAAAAACAAATGTTCAATTTTTTTTCGATTATTTTGCTTTTTTTCAACCGCCCCCCCCCCCCCACTGTTTATAATTTTTTTTTCACAAAATATTTTTCCCAATCAATTTCATTTTTGGCAGTGGACTGTAATCTGGAAAATTTTGAGCCCTCTGTTTAAATATATGATAAAGTGTATAATACATGTTAAAATATGTATCACATGCTGTATCAACCTCGACCAATATCAGCCCTCGGGCCAAGGCCCTCTGGCTGATATTGGTTTCTTGGGTTGATACAGTATGTGATAAAGACTTTAACATGTATTATTCTACATATGTATGTACATATATTTTACTGTTAATTAAATTGTGAAATATAGGAAACAAATATATTCAAAAATAAAAATCATTCTTTGAAGATATTTAACGTTTTTTTCTACACTAATTGAAATTACAATAAAAATTATCACCTTACAATATTTTTTTTTACTTTTTATTTCTATGGTACTACATTGGTACTACATTCATGAGTTCATAACTTACATGTGGATAAAAAAAAACAATCCACAGATACTAATATTAGATATAGTAAATTTATACTGTGCTGTATACGACGCATAAGGTATACAAATACACATTTTGATGAATATATAAGATTCTTTGATACCAATTGTGATGCACAAGATGTGCACATTTCGTCGATTTACGACTCATTAGTTGTACACAAGGCTTAAAATGTTGAAAACCAAAACACCAATCCAAAAGGTTGAAGAGCAAATTCAAAAATTCAAAATGACCAACAATGGTAAAGCCAAAACCATCTAAGGACAGAGCTGTGCAATTAAACCCGAAAAGAACATGAGTTTACTACTGATAGACCCTCAGATAAAAATCAGATAAGAGAAGAAAACACACACATAGAAACAATGCTTAATTTTTAATTTTGTTTACCGTATCATATTTTTTATCATGCTTTAATAAAATGAACCCATGTTGTTCGATTCTACAGGATTTTCTCTACCATACAGTGTGCAAGATAAAGGCGTGATCAACCGCCATGATGTAACTCGCAACACGAAATTGCTTCTCCCATAATAAAAAAGGCCGTAAAAATTCAGTATGTATGAACGGTTGAAGTATTAATAGCTACTTTGGTAAAATTCCTCTGATCTTTAAAGGCTATTAATGTTAATATCTTGGACTGGTAAAAGTAACATCATCGCGCCAGTGTCAGGAATTAATAGAATAGAGAAATGGAAACGCGGAATGTGTCAAAGAGACAACAATCAAAGAGCAGAAAACATCTCAAAGCTACCAATGGGTCTTCAACGCAGCGAGAAATATCCACACCCGGAGGCGGGCTTCAGCTGGCTAGTTCAGCGAAATGGACGGCACACAAAACTCCAAAACATACAAATGAACCAAAAATTAAAAAAACAGACAAGACCATAAAGGCTAGAGGTTCCTGACTTGGGACAGGTGTAAAATCACGTTGCTTTGCATTTATGTCATTGTTGTTTGTTCATCCGTGTCAAATGATCATAATGCCATCCATTAGCAGCAGAAGTTACTATCATGTTGTTTCTTCCTTTACAAACGGATAAATTTTATCTAATCGCACTGCTTAATACCCAACTGGTTCTGAGGTGTGATCGACTCCAATCATAATTGACAAGGATTTCCAGTTTCTGCTGCTGTTCGGTGGTTCTCTTTGGATATTCCTGCTTACTCCATCAATAAAAAAATGACCGATCTTCGATACAGCTGAAAGACCCAAATAAACCAAACCAATCGTAACTAATTTGTTAAATATATATCACTTAGGAAATTTTACGGTCGTCATCACGAGTTGATTGACCCTCAATCAATATAACCTTTATAAACAATTTAACATCTTTATGTTTTCTTGGACGAATCAGCAAGTTTAATAAACCAACAAAAAATTAAATTACAATTCTAACAGATGGACTTTCAAAATGCCAAAACTCCATTCCACAAACTGAGGATTAAATTGAGTAGGGAAAACTCACACAGGAAAATGATTTAACGTGCTTGCTATAAATGTCAATTTCTTTTCTTTCCAGAAATCATGTCTTAATTACATGTATCACCACTATCTGTTGATACTATTGTAACTACCACTAAAATGAGAATAAGACCCATCACCGCTACACCTGAAAGCAGATTTTTCAAATTTGAAAAATTGTAAAGTTTATAGGTAATAATATTAAATCGGATACAAAATTCCTCTAGATTAACCTTAGCAGCAAAATGTTAATTATGATCCCTTTTTAATTTTCCAGTAGTAGTAATTAAGATACAATTTTATACATGTACTTTAGAAACTACTTAAGAATCGCAATGAAGGTCTTACCACAGAAGTATAGATTTATGGCAATAGTTATGAACACATCATCTGAGACATTTTTCAGTTTTCGCTGATTGTCTTGCTTCACAACTTGTTAATATGGGCAGCTAAGAGATGTTTTCCAGTGTCGCCACATGTCCATTGTGACCTTTTTTGTAATTTTTGTTCGGTTTCATGGGTGTTGTCTTTTGACATTTACCCCAATTCTACTCTAATATTTTGCTGTTAATAACATACGAAAAAGTAATCTGTAAAAATAATTTTACCTATGTGTACAAACCAGGAAGTTCCATCGTGTTTTGTAATCGGTGAGACAGTAAAATCAGTAAAATCTGGTGGATAAGTATCTTTTCTGGTATCAGGAAACCCATTCACCCGGGTAGAGAGAACGGTATGTCTGTCAAAGACTGCACAGGCAAAAGAAATATCATTTGAAATTAGATCTGTTCGCTGAGTGGGAAGATTCAAGTATGTATAAGTTCAAAATTAATAATAATTTTGTAGAAAACTCTGTGAATAAGTGTAATAATGTTTTACCATATTCAGTGTCAAAAAGCACATTTGCATATCAAGGTCTAATATCAATAGTACAATAAGTTTCATATACAGTTTATATTTTAAGTTGGAGAAAATGTGGAGAACAGCTACATAATGTTCAAAATGTGCATGTTAAAATCAATACAACAATTAAAAACAGTAATAAAATCCGAAAGTATATCTAAGAATTTTGTACGGAGTTGTTAGTTTCAAAACCTTTTAAGTGCGGAGTTGTACATGAAATTCAACAACAACTTCTATAATAATAGATATAAAGATATCAGTTGTATGCTAGTATGAATATACTAGGAAATTAGCTGGTAATACCCTCAGACACATGGAGTCTACAGCCGAGGCATCGACTCATTAATACACATTGAAAAATATACATTAAAATCTATGATATTAATTTTGATATACAGTATATGGATATTTGGTAAATTTTTTGGTGAGACATGTATTAGAATGTATGTTGTTTCAGGATCAAGGAGACAAATATCAAACCTTAGAATAATGTTATTTTGAATAATTAATTTACAATACTCATATAGACACATATATTTTTTTTATTATTATGAAACTATTGTTCATCCCTGGAACAAATTGTTATCTCTATTGTTTTATACCCGCAACATTAGAAAGATATTAATTATTGTAGTAATTTGGTTAGTAAAGATTTTAAAAACAAGCAGTTTGATGAAAGGTGACAATGTTATCCTGTTTGTCAAACAGAGATTGTAAACCAAATTCGCATTAAATACTGCACCTCTTTCACAATACAATACACTGTATAGAAATAAAATGCGTAAAGTGCAAAAGTGGAGTTCAGGTCTCAAGCTTAAATTCACAATTTTGAAATTGAACTCCTGTGTGTCTCCAGTTTTGAAAATCAAAATCATATTGCACATCTATATATAGAGTTTGACAATATTATATAGAACATAAAGCATAATGTGAAAAAGGAAAGAGGAGTTTAGATCACACGCTTTTAAAAATTCACAATGTTCAAACTTCGACCCTTGTAGGACTCGGGTTTTGAAACCCTATTGTGCAATTACAAGCAGAGCTTGATACTCGTAATACTATAGAAATATAATACATAACGAGGATAATTATTGAGAAGCTTATGTCACAATGCAAGCTTAAATTCACAGCTTTTAAAATATTGACCCTTTGGTCAAATTCTAAGCCTTTATATAGCATTTACATATAGCGTTAACAATACACCACATCCTGTAACGTAAAAGTTAACACTTCTAGCGTCCGTACATCGTATGTATAGCGTCCGTACATCGTTCGTTTAGCGTCCGTACATCGTCCGTACAACATCCGTTCAGTATATATACGTACATCGTTCGTTCAGCGTCCGTAAATTGTCCGTGCATCGTTTCGTTTATCGTTTGATTTAATGGTAAATCTCAGTGTTTGGTGTAAAACAGTGTTAGCGTTTCGTTTTGAGTATGGTTTATGATATCGTTTATCGTATGCTAAATGGTACCGTTTAGCGTTTTATTTATCGTATGGTACATTGTTTGGCAAATGGTATATTGTTCACTGTTTCGTTAAGCGTTTGCTTCAGCATATCCTACGGTGATTGGTCGCTTATATAGACCACGCGTCTTCTATGTGAAAACAAAATTGTAGCCCCTCCCTTTTCATTAATAATACAGAAATGTATAGGTCACAGAATATATCATTCTTCTCTTCTTCGCACGCACATGACGTATATTTTAGTTTTAATTTTCACTAAACATGCACTTGTATTAGGAAAACTTCACTCACTGTAGGTCTTTTGGCATTGTTAAAAAAACTTAATTACTGCCAATCTACTCAATATACACATAAGTCATTGTCTAAGGTTAAATGTAAATATCAGTTTAACCACAACTTACAACAAGTAAAATGAAAAGCGTCCAATTGACTCTATTAAAAAAAACTTGAGCCCTTCAAAATGCCATTAGTCGAAATAGGAACTATTTGAATTTGTAACTGTTAAGCTTTTAGTTCCTAAGGGATACCTGGTGTGTGATCTGTGAACTTGATTTTATACATCATTAGAATAGAGAATGGAAACGGGGAATGTGTCAAAGATGTGTCAACATCCCGATCAAAGAGCAGAAAACATATACATATCATTGTACATATACGGAATTGAAAACATTTCGTTCAATGAAATGTACCTTGTACAGACAAAAGAAATGATCCCTCATCATTTTAATCAGGCATATAAAAATACCAAATTAAGGAATCAAAAACCCATAGAAGGACAAAACTAATGTACGACGTTTTTTTTCTCCAACATCGGGAAGTCACAAAATTCCTGACAGGCTTATCGGAATTTAATAGGTGATTATAAAAGGGGACAAATTCCTTAACGCTCAGATAATTACATGTAATTACTCCATGTGGCAATCTGACAGAATTCGGCACAAGCTACGAAAAATCGTAAAACTGCATTATTCCTGCAAATTATAAACTATTTTGGATTTATTGTTTTTTTTTATAAATATATATATTTAAAAAGTGTAAAATTACAGACAAAAGTCATTTCAATTACGGCTAATTGCTTTAATTTATAATTTATGGCTTTATAGGACCCAAATGTCATAATTGGTCATTTGTGAGTTACCCTGTCGCTATCGTTCGATATAAACATATAAAAGGTAGGTAACTGACTACAGCTATTGTAGCAGTACTTGTCCCTTATATCCTTGGGATGTAATAAAATTTATACCGATATGCACGTACCTGTAAAGGAAGTTCGGGGGACCACCCAGTGTTTAATGATCGAAGAATGTGATAATGACATAGTTGAAAATTTTAAGCAAGTGCAAGCTCGTAAATCTTCCTTGCTGTGAAATAATTTCACACTTTTTACAGATAAAATAACAGTAGAACGTCTACTGATACTTTTATCCAGGTGGACAGTGTCATAACAACTCATTAATAATTAATTTTGATATTCCCAAAGTCATTTCTATTAAAATACAATCTGAACCGCTAATACTGAGATATAAAAAACTATTTCAATACTTCAAATTAAAATTTCACACCTGCTTGTTCTACAAGACATTGTCATTCACAAAACTTTGTATATGTATATAGAAAATTAAATTTTGTAAGAAAAAATGTATTTAATTTTTGGATCTATTAAATCAAAATAACCGCTAACAATGAACGGTAGATCACATAAACTGAAATTCCGAATATTTATGCATACATGAAGAACATATGTGATATGCATATAATTTACATCTCTTTGATTCGTATTAAGCATGATAATACAACAATTGCTAATAATATATTTTAAACAAAAACAACAAAACAATTAAAAAACAGTAAAATATAAATTAGTTAAAGTTCTTGTCCCGCAAATAACTTCTATATATGGAAAACGCAAAAATATACCATATACGATAAACTATACAATGCACGATATAAACAGGAAATGCATATGAATTCAAGCTTGAATGACTCACTGTTGTTTTCCTGCTTGTGGTATGTGCTCTGTTGGGTGGCACTCATTGATTGGTATGTCATAATTGACCTTTTCTGTTATCAGTTTTGTTTAATTCAATTCACAATTTTCTTAATCTGGGCCCCATGTTCTGAATATCAATTTTTTAAAATCCTAGTGTCCATCTACATATAGTGTATGAGAATGTTGTACAGAAAAAAAAATCATAAATTGAAAAATGAAAGAGGAAATTATGTCACCAGGTTAAAGTCACGATTTTCAAATTTTGACCCTGTGTGCCCAAAGTTTGGAAAATTCTAACATCTTTATGTGCGTTTAGATATAGTATATGGAAATACTATTTGGAAATGCATAACATTAAAAATGTAAGAGGACTTTACCTGTGAATAAAGTTTAGGTTAAAGAAAAGTATGAGGATGGACGAACGGACAGACAGACGGGACGGTTTCTTCATAACTGCGTGGATAGAGACAAATATCAAGCTACTAGCTTTGATTAAAAGCACGTAAAAAGAGTTAGTTGTTTACTGTTCTCTTTTGGTCATGTATAAACCGTTTCAACTCTACAGCACATAATTAAATTACGCTACTGTTTCTTCTTTTGTCACATTGTGTATTTCAGATGCGGCATAACGTCATAAATGAATAGTAATATGAATATAGACGAACACCAAGTATTTTTCCGTATTGTCCATGTTTATTTTTCTAATTCCTTTCTATGCTGAATATCAAAATGAAGAATCATTGCATATTTTGATTGATACATGTAGTACGAATGTCAATTGTTCTAAACCTTAAAGTACATAGATTTTAGCTCACCTGACCAAAGGCCATGTACGCTTTTGTCATCAGTTGGCGTCCGTCGGCCGTCCGTCTGTTAACTTTTCACATTTTAATATTATCCTCTGCAACCACTAGGCCAAGTAGAATAAACTTGTCAGGAAGCATCTATGTAAAGTCTATTATAAAGTTTGCTCATTTCGTCCCGATCGGAAAACAAACATGCCCGCCATTCCAATAGTTGTTTCTGATTTGCTGACTTTTCAAACATCTTCTCCTCTGAAACTGCTAAGCCAAATGAAACAAAACTTGACAGGACGCATATATGGGAGGTCTTTTATTACATATTCTCATGTTGTTCCGATCTGACTACAAATATGGCCGCAATGGCAACTTCTTATCTCTGATTGGCTGATATAAAAAAATATTCTCCTCTGAAATCGCTTGGCCAAATGGAACGAACCTTGACAGGAAGTATCTGTGGGAGGTTCTTTACAAAGTTTCCTCATTTCGTCCCGATCGGAAAACAAACATGGCCGCCATGGGAAATTCTGGTTTCTCATTGGTAAATTAAAACAATTTTTTTTCTCTCGGACTACTGGACCAAATAAAATGAAACTTGACAGGAAACATCTATGTGGGGATCTTTAATTTTTTCCCGATCCGACTACAAATATGGCCACCATGGGGAGCTCTTGTTTCTGATTGACTGATATAAACAAATCTTCTCTGAAATCGCTTGACCAAATGGAACGAAACTTGATAGGAAGTATAATATGGGAGGTCCTTTACAAAGTTTCCTCATTTTGTCCCGATCTGGAAACACACATGGCCGTCATGGGCAATTCTTGTTTCTCATTGGTTGATTAAAAACACTTTTTTGATCTGGAACTACTTGGCCAAAACTGTCAGCCAAACTTGACAGGAAGCACCTATGGAAATTTTTGTCATTATGATTTGGCGACGAGCATGGTTGCCATGGGCAATTCTTGTTTCTGATTGGCTGATTGAAGAAATCTTCTTCTCTAAAACAACTTGGCCATATTCTCATGTTATTCCGATCGGACTACAAATATGGCCGCAATGGCAACTTCTTTTCTCTGATTGGCTGATATAAAAAATATTCTCCTCTGAAATCGCTTGGCCAAATAGAACAAATCTTGACAGGAATCATCTGGGGGAGGTTTTTTACAAAGTTTCCTCACTTTGTCCAGACCAGGCGACGAACATGGCCGCCATGGGCAATTCTTGTGTCTGATTGGTTGATTTAAAAAAAATTCTTGTGTCTGATTGGTTGATTTAAAAAAAAATTCTCTGAAACTAATTGGGCAAATAGAGATGGCCAAATAGAGCCAAACTTGACAGAAAAAGTCTATGGCATATAATAAAAATCTACAGAACTGCTATATCGATTGACACCAAACCCTATGGGAAATACATGCAAAAATCATTTGGAGAACCGCCAAATTTTAGAATATGCTGACTTGTAAGTAGAAGGACCTTGATGAAGAAACATTTTGCTTAAGACAGTTTTATATTCAGTCGGTCTTCATCACGAATTGATTGACCGTAACCTTGTATGACTAGATATCTTCAGTTAGATTCACGCCCTTCTGGAAATGACATCTCACCGGACTTCACTGGCTTATACTCACTGGCAATGTGACGGGTGCTGTTATTGAAGCAGGACATGGTTACCCTTCCGGAGGACCTGATGTTACTTCCGGTTTTAGTCAAAGTTCACATTGCTAGAGTTTTTGCTTCTTTGGTGTCTTGTTCTATTTTGTTTAGTTTATTATATGTTTTATTCCCTTGTACAATTGTGGCGTTTGCTTGTTGTGTTCCAATCTCATGACTTTATCTTTTCCTTGAATTTCGAATTAACGGACTTTTCCAATTTTTTTTTATCTTCGGTATTCTTTGCCGAAATGTTTATGTACGTAAATTACCAGTCATATAATAAGGCTGATACGTCGAACAGTGACATGATGAATGCCAAAGTTAGAACGGCTCCAAATAGAACGTAACAAAACCGTTTTCGAAGAATGTTCTATAATAAACCTAATCGCTTATCAAAAGGTTCTAATTTTGATACAACTCTATCCTCAGACCTATAAACACTCCAAAACGGATATCATCAAGTTAATAGTTCATTTTAATAATGGCAATGCTACATGATTTGATTAAACACATTTACCATTTGCAGAGCCAAGAAAGTGGTTATATTTTGAAAAACCAAAACTGTTGCTCGCAATGTTTTGGTGATTACTCTTGGTATCTTAGTTTACTTTATGTACAGATCTACCATTAAGTTCAATTAAACTACAATTGTACGTCTTTATTTATCATTATTTGAGAAAAAACATCTTATATTTGAGCAGTGTACCTGTGCAATATAGAAAGTTAACCGTGTAAGTTATATGGAAAATAGTTACCAGTTTGATCTACCATATCTACGGTGAAAATCTTATCATGTTTGTCAGTCAGGTATTCTTTCACATCTGTAGCGGTTTGTTCAATCCAACCTGAGGGAGTGGTGAACCTGTGACTTGATATTTTCTCACTGTCGGAAGTCTTATATACCTTCTCTGTGGTCTTTACACGTGTTTGTGGAGACAATAAACTACCCAATGCTAAAAACATATGATGTTTTAATTACCACATTTAGTTAATGAAGCATATGATATTTCAATAAAGGAGGGGAAAGATTTGTTGAAAATACATATGTACATTGTACATACACAGTGATTATTTTTTTTTGTTGCATAATGAGTATATTACATGTACTATATTTAAGTACACGTAAAAGCTTCTGCTATCAGGCAATCGGGAAATATAAAATACCAATTGTAAATACTAATGTAAGTAATATGCAATAATATTATAAAATTGGCCTTGTACGTTGCTGATGAAACATTATGTGTTCAAAAATCTGTTACAGTGCCATAAAAGTTCTTCTATACCAAAACCAAGGCTTGGTTATATCAACTTAAAGAAACATCCTACTATTCAGATTTACCAATAATAAATTGTTGATATCAAGTATCTATATTCTCATCACCTTTCAATTAAGCTAATAAAAATATGGGGTCAACGACCAGTTTATAGAGTTATGACGTCATCTTTATTACTTGGTTTTATATCAACCGCTTATGTATTATTTGGCCTATATTTTTTTCAAGATTGTTTTTGGGGCAAAACCCCGATTGTTTAAAGGCGGCATGACTTCTGTAACAAGAATATGTCCCAATGAAATAAACAGTATCCATGGTGTTGGCACAAAGTGGTGTTAACAACTTTCCGCCATTTTTTGTTGTTGACTCAAAGTACGCGAAATCGCTAACCGCAAAAATTTTACCAATGATAACATGAATAATATAATTATTTTTTTACAGAAGATGGAGAGTTACCTATTCTTCAGTTTTACCTTTGTTGAATCACCATTCCGATTCTGAGTTTCAATGCATGACAAAAATAAAGTGCAATATTCCACCTGCACGCGTCATATAAATACGGCTTTTCTCCCCCCCTTTTTCCCCATCCCCAAATAATTGATAAACGTTTTCTGGGCCAGCCGGCGATTCCCTGTGGGAAAAAAACTTTGATATGCGAGTTTGCATTGCTTTTCCTACTTTTAAATTAATCTTTCTGGGAAGGAAAGGATTTTAACACCATTAATAAACATGTAACTTAGATTGAATTATTTGTTATAAATAATTACATTATATGTTCTAAAAAGTGATGTATTATAACCCAATAAAGGTCAAATTCTTGTTGAGAGAGTGTTCCTACGTTAACGTTGATGTCGCTGCAAAGCAGTAGACTAATTTTTTCCATACAATAAGGAGAATATTTAAGAATGCTTGCAAATGTAAAATGTAATTATAAGAACTGAATTCATAATTTTAGTAGCTGTAAAAGTCTTGACCATGCGCACATTTGTAGTATGAAGTATGTATATAAAAAATATGCTTCGGTTAAGGTTTAAGGATGCTCGCTGATCATGTTGAATTTTATAATTCAATCATATATACCTTAAAATGGTATTTGACAAAATCTATGAAATCCTTTTTATTTTTTCATATATTTTTGAGAGACTGAGGTTGCCAATGCAAAGACAATGAAAAACCCAGAGAAAACCCATTTCCTGCAAATTTTCAAGGCCTTATAGCTATAAAAGGAGCACATGAACCTATATTTTTATACCCCCAGCAAACAAATTTTGGGGGGTATATAGGAATCACCTTGTCCGTCCGTCTGTCTGTCTGTCTGTCTGTCCGTCGTCCAAATATCTTGTAAGCGCAACTCCTCCTAGACCGCTCAATGGATTTCAACGAAACTTTACAGAAAGGAAGTACATCATCCAAAGATGTGCATGAAGAAAAATCTTTGCTTTCCGATACCACACAAGGGGGATAATTGGACTTCAAAGCAGGGGGTATCCTTTGTGAGCTTTGCTCACAGTACATCTAGTTTTCTTGCTTATTTGTTTACTATTCATATGTTCTCTCAAACTAAAACACCTATTTCAAATCCTATTTATTTCCTATTAGACTAGCGATCATCCTTAAACCATGTACACCCCAATAAAATACAAAACTGAAGCATTAAAGTCTTAACTAAATGTCCCAAAACTGTTTCTATAAATTTTGTATTATATCTTGTATGTAGTGTCTAAAAGTAACTTGCATTTGTTTGGAAACTGAATATTTTATCATCTGTATTGATCAAAAGAAAAAAGGTTACTCGATTTTTTTCACGTACTAGTTCATAACTGACACCGGTTTTGGTAATTGACATTAATTTGTAAAGATGTCTTTTTACTCTGATTTATACTCATTTTTATTTTGATAGGGCCCCACCTAAAAAGTGCATTTTTAGACTTAGACTTAACGTGTCTATTAAAAAATGTATATTTATTTAAGGAGTAGAATGACTTCATTTGTTGAAAAAATGTTATTCAAATTTTATCTGACATAGAGCAAAACCACTATTGTAAAAAAAACTGTATCACAAATACCAAGATAAATTTGATGCACTATATGGCCATTTCGTTGACTGACAACTCATTAGCTGTGCTCGAGATCAAAATGTTGGAAATCCGGTAAAAGATAAAATGATGAATTAATAAGCATTGTAAAACATGTTAATACCGGTTGGCCTGCTTTTAGCCAATTGCAATTCAATAATTTTCACTGATATGATTATATTATATGGCTTTTTGCATTGTTTTGTTGACGAAATCTTATACACAAAAGTGCTTCTTTAGCAGAACCAAACGTTTTATTATAGGAACTAAAGCATAAGTATGATAATTATGGTCATTTAGATATTCAATATTGCTAGATAAAATAATATTATACAAAGCATTAAATTACCTGCTGAACAATTGTTAGAAATAATTCTTTTTGCTACAGAGGTTGTTGAGGAACACGCAGCTGGATATGCGTTATTACAAAGTGTTGGCGAAAAAACTAATTTATTTCGTCTTTTTGTCACTAAAAGACAGCTTATGCTTCGTAAGCCTTCAACTTTACCTAGATAATACATAAATCTAAAGTAATACCATTCGTATTAGCAAGAATCTTTCAAATTATTGTACAAGCATGCATACAACATACCTTTATTCGAGTTTGTACAAGGTAATAACTAGTACAATACCGTCAATGTGTGATATGTGTTACAATTATGGATAGTAAACCGACTGTTTTGAATTTAGTCACTAATTTGTATGATTAAAGACATGTATTATGACCAGAAACCCAAATTTTGTCTTAACGGAGATTATGGTTTTGTTTGTTGTTAAATATTAAGAAACAGGCCATATATCACGTTTTGGTCTTATTAACTTTTGTTTTTTTTTCTGAAACATCAGAAATGGTTAAAATCAACAAAGTCAATATTAAACAAAGATAAACGATGTTATTTCTGCATCTTTCTTTAGATGTAAAATATTTCCAAATCAATGAAACCTGAGTAAATTAAAATTAAAGAAACCTAACAATGTTATCAAAGTAATATAATGATGATTCGGATGTTTAAAAATAACAATCCAAAGATACTAATATTCGATATAGTAAATTTATACTATACTGTATATTAAATTTGCATAGCAACTGTACCCTCCGAAATTGTAAAACTTGTAACACCAAGGAGTATTTCTATCGTGCATAGCTCTGTGCTTTTTTTATTGTTGTTTTAGTTTGCAACATTTCAGACCTTCAGCAGAACTAACGAGTCGTAAATCTTGTGCATCAAAGTTGGTATATCCGGTATTAGGTAAATATTGTTTTATTTTTCGCAAACAGTTTTGATTATAATAAGAAATATTGGTGCTGATGCTTTGAGCATCATGAAATTTATAACCGACAAGGAATTTGCTAGACTTTGATGACACGTTTTTCAATAGACATATAAATTTCCTTTGTGGACAAACCTTGGCCGATATATTCTTCTTTTGGTATGAGGGAAGAGTAACGTTAGTACTGAGAAAAGAAATGATAAGTTACAATTAGGTCAGTTCTTTTAATTTAAATTCTGCTGTATATGATGCCTGCATTGTAATCTCTCAGCTACTCTAATAATTCTTGGTATTAAATTTTGATTGTATGGACTTCCCCTAATTCTTCATGTTGATTTTGGTATATTTATGCCGATATATTTACATCACATTTGGTGATTTTTATATTTCATAGAAACTTGTAAATTCGGAGAAGTCATATTATAAATTTTGAAATATATTAACGAAATACACATATAAATTAATTTAAGTGCAGATTTAATAACATATCTCATCTAAACACATTACTTTACATATCTTATTCATACAAACAATAACAAGACATTTATATAACCGAATGATTCTACGTATTACAAGTGGGCTTGTTTTTCAAACATGGAAATATTAATTGGAGGGGACTGCAACTTATTTTTATTGTGAAAAGACGATACAAGGTTTTTAAAGTAAATGCGACATATGCATGATCCTATTAAAACATTTGTACATGTAGATCAAAACATACAGTTGTTGTTGATTCATTACATACCACACATTTTTGTTAAAGTCTCATCATCATCTATCCATTGTAAAACAGCTTTTCTATATACATCGACCCAGTACATAACCCCCTCTTCCAGTTTTTTTTTTACTGTTTCAAGTGACGACCACTGAAGTAATGTACACATGTTACTTGAACTCTCGTAAGTAGCTTGTGTCCTGGTAAGACTAATATCTATATCAAAAACAATCTGAATATTATTTGAGACTTGCTAATGAGATAACACATTGTCAGTTATTATGTATAAAGACAAAGACA
The DNA here is from genome assembly GCA_028015205.1 of Mytilisepta virgata. Lineage (NCBI taxonomy): Eukaryota > Metazoa > Mollusca > Bivalvia > Mytilida > Mytilidae > Mytilisepta > Mytilisepta virgata. Next base: position 87,264,165 of record CM051521.1, read on the forward strand.
TTACGCATTCTTATGGTATTATAAATGATACACTATCTTGATTTCATCACTGTGCATGTAGTTATCAACAGGAACAATTGTGAAACCTTGTCAGCCAGTTGTTGACCTTAAAGATAGAATAAGTAATCCACAACAAAGACGGGTTAAAACAATGAAAAATTCAGTGAAACTATAGGGCAATAATCTTTAGGAAAAAAACAGCACAGAACATAATTATTTTTAATTTTATTTGCTGTATATTTCTATTTATTTAATTGTATAATTGTAGTAGTTGTTTTCTTTGTTCCTCTCTTCAAGAATTGACATGATCATTGGAGTGTGAAATTCGCCTCCATGTTATTGCTTCACTACTCTGTTTCGATATTTAAGGATTACATACAATTTATCTACCAAAAGTAGTAAAACATTTTTAAGTTACTCATAAACATTTTACTTAGAGTTATACAGATCTTCGATCGTGCTTTCGGGATTTACCACTATAAATTGTAGTCATGAGAGACCACTATTTTCGACAATATTCGACAGGGGCATACAACTAAATATGAAATTTTAGTTGTGGTACTAGTGTGGTTGGCCAGTAGAACATGATAGAATATCGTGCGAGATTGTGGCAACGTTTGGTCCATGTAATACATATTGTTATGATCGATCTTCGTCTCTAGTAAAAATATCCATTACTTATGAATAAGTAATAAATAATGGAAAAGGTTAACACTTTTTTCAGCAAAACAAAGTTAAAAAAAACGTTATACCTACCTTTCATGTTGTTACAAAATCATAAATATAGATATCGAAACCGCTATATACTTTCGTATACAAAACGTCTAATTTTGGGATATTTGTTACCGTTTATGACAAAACTTTCGTTAGCAAAGAGTACATGTATAAAATTTGTGTTGAAAACAAAATATAAATTTCTAGGTTTATATGTATATTCACTTTGAGTTTGGCATTTGACTGTTATTTTACGTGTCTGTGTAATTTGTTACAGTACATGTATATTTTTATATGAAGTAATAGAATTGCAAAACATTGGAACTTGAATTTGATTGAAACCCCGAGTTTTGAGGAATCAAATAGTTTCGGAAAACTCGACGAGATTACACTTTTTAAAAGCTGGAGATAATTCTGATTTTAAGTCACACGAAATTGCAAATTTATGTAGAGAAAAGGCTTATTCCGTTAAGGACCACACTAATTCTGACTAAAAGTATTCTGAAGATGAAATTACAAACATGTTAGATTTTCTCATAGACAACATATTTGTTGAATTTGGCGGTCGAATGTTTCAACAAACAATTGGCATTCCAATGGGAACCAACTGTGCTCCTCTCCTCGCCGATCTGTTTCTGTACTCACACGAAGCAGACTTCATTCAAGGACTACTACGTAAAAACAGAAAGAAACTAGCCCAATCCTTTTTCATTTTTCGTTATATAGATGACGTGTTGTCGTTAAAGAACGATAAATTCCAAGACTTTCTACATCTCATCTACCCAGTGAGCTTTAAATTAAGGATACTACAGATACAGCGAAGTTCGCTTCATATTTGGAATTCTTTTTTGAAATAGACAATGAGGGACATTTGAAGATGAAACTTTATGACAAACGCCATAACTTCGACTTTCCTATTGTTAACTTTCCCTTCTTGAGTAGCTATATAGCAGCATCGCCTGCAAATGGTGTCGACGTTTCTCAGCTTATCCGATAAGGGGCATGGGTGAGTTATCATGACCTTCGACAGGTTGTTCATTGTTTTTTTGGTTTTAGGTGTTTGTTGTGCTTGTGGTTGTTCCTTTTTCTTCCCGGGTTTGTCTGTCGAAGACAGAAAGTAATTACACAAAAAAATCACCAAGCTGGTTAAATACTTTACAACATTAACTACCTGTTTGCCAAGTCAGTTCATTATGTTTGTCTTTTCAACTAAATTAAATTATAATGACACGATACGCCACGATTTATCAGCGTTGTCAGTCACGATAATACTAGCGTGGCCCACGATGTTGTCAGTAAACATTTTACAATTGTCATAATGTCATATCGGAAAACTTTATTTCACATTAATTTCCAGAAATTTCTAAGCCTCTTCCTTTTAAAGAGATAACCCTTAGTTAAGTTTGGATACCTTTTTGTTTTAATTGTTTTGATTTTTTATGGTTGTGCTTATTAATTAACCATTATATCTTTAACCGGTTTTAAAATATTTTTACTCGGGCACTGCTGATCAGTCAACGAAATGGCCATACAGTGCATCAAATTTATTTCGGTATTTTGTGATACGTTTTATTATCTAATTTGAATCTGTATCAGTTTTTTAACTTTAAAATATATCAGGTGCTGTTAAAAGCAGGACAACTTTTACTGGTCTGAAGCATCTGATGTCAACTGCTCGTACATTTTTTCTATCTTGTATTCTGTTTCTGTTGGCTTTACTTTATGTGCTATATGTTTGTATATACATTGTTTAATTAGCGGTGTTTCTGATCTGATGAATATGCCTTTTGTTTGAATTTCGGTATCCTTTTGCCACTAATAACATATTTCTACAGTGTATATAGTGATTATAGCTCCCATGTTTTATTGCATATTACTATATGTGAAAAAGTTGTATGTATGTTCATTGATATAGATTAGAGGATTGCAATAAAAAATCATAGCATATAAATTTATAATCCGAATTTATATTGAATACAGAAGAATTATCGCTGGAAGTGACATGAAAACATATCGTAAAACATATCTCCTGGAAATTGCACGATAATTTTAAACGACTAGGTATTATTTGGCCTGATATTTAGCTGCTTGAATTCAAAACTCAAAAAGTAATGAAACTGTGCTGTCTTGTTTTATTTTTTTTGTTATTTATTATACATGTTTATTCTTTTATTTATAAATGTATCCTTGTGGCGTTTGTTTATTGTGTTCCATTCTCATCACTTTGTCTTTTCTTTGTACTTGGAATTTTCCCACTGTTTTGTCACTTCGGTATTCTCTTGCCGATATCGACATTAGATCTAAAAAAGTAAATCCATTTCCCTCTGCATTTATTTTACTTCTAGGGCCATTTACTAAAAGTCTCCCAAAACCTTTTAGCCTGGTATACAGTGTATGGTCTCTAAAGATTTCTAAAAAGTTAGTTACTAAAGAAAATTCTACAGACCTGAATATCGCTTTAGGAAATAGATTTAACACGAATTTGGCAAATTAATGTCTTCAAGAAAGTTTTTTTAACGTGAAGGACACTCAGAACCAAAATGAATTCTTGGCTGTAAGTGAGATTACGTATCTCCTTCATATGACAGTGGAATGGTTTTGGTTCTGATTGTCCTTCTTGGCCTTCTTGGCAATATTCCGAAAGGAAATAGAAATTGAACTAGATCGCCTAAATGAACAACCTTTGTCGGTAGAAAACTTGAAGTTATTAATGATTAACCATAACATTTTTGTTTGCTAATATTCAATGGTTATGAGTGAAACAGGGGAATGTGGCCCTACTCCTTTGCTCTCCAGCGTTTTGGATTATTGTTTTTGTTTTTAGACCTTGGGTACAACTGATGAGTCTTAAATATCGACAAAATAGTGGGATGAAATGTACACTTCTTGTGCATCAACATTGGTAACATAGAATTTATTTAGAGTTCGGAATTCGAATATGTGTAGTTTTAAATTTAAAAATCATACTTAACATTCTTTAAAATGGCGACCTATACTTATTATCCCTATAATTTTAGTTTTACAGATATAAATTATCCATTTAATGGTAATAACATAATAAACGCATCAAATGAGCGGTACATTTTTGTACTGTACATTCCACTTAATGTAGTTCTGTCGAATCTGTTACATGCATGTACATCGGCTAATATCTTAATTGTTATGTTAAATGTACAGGGTATATATATGAATATATATGTGGAACATTGAATATCAGTATCAGGAAAAAAACATTCAAACATAGAATAACTATTTTTCACAATTAGTATGAAAATGAACAAGGACAACTACATGAAGACTTTAATAAAAAGATAAAACAACCCGGAAAATACAATGTATATCTTTATGATAATATATACCTGTATATCGTATGCCCGATGCACATGCAACCCGATGTTTCTCTGTGCAATCAACAGCTTTGAAGGTTATTCGTTGGTTATGCGATAGAGCTACCGAACATCTTAGATTTTGAAATAACTGATTCACTGGAGATTCTTCATCTGCATAAAAATACAAAACATTTCATATTCACAAAAAACTGCCAAAACCCTTAACAGCTTTAAATTGCTCTCGTTTTTACATGCTGTTTTTAAAGTCTGCTGAGTATACTTTATGATCGGCATGTAATCTATCCGTTGAATATTTTTTTTAAAGATAATCTTTTTATTGGGTCTTGCAATAATGTTAATAATATGTTACAACTAACAGTTATGTATATAAGGTAACTGGTACGGCTTAAGTCGAATCTATGATCTGTCTCTATTTTGCTACAGGATTTGGGCCTTTGGCTTTTTGCTGCAGACCTTACAACAACTTTCAAAATGGAGAAAATCTATGAAGAGGAGAGTCATAGACAAGAAAAACATGCAACACAGATCATACAATATATATTAGCACTTAGAATTAAAGCAGGACAAACATGTGAATTTCAGAAAACGAAAACAATATCAAATTGTACTGAAAGGTACATGTCCTGCTGTGCATTCATTGTCACTTGTTGGTAGTTACAACGACAGTACACAGTATGGGTCAACAGTGGATGAATTTGACAAGGACCATAAAAATTTGTCAATTTGATATTCCTACTTGCGTACATTGGAGTTGTCGCCCATAATACATGAGTTATCTTTCCGGACAGAAGGTGTATTGTATGAAACATAAAGGGCAAATTTTTTTTGAATTTGGGAAGACCTTCATCCGACATTGAAAAATGTGGAAAAATATATCCAAGAACATATCATTAATATTTGTGAAGGATATTGTTAGGAAGGAAAATATTTTGCAGAATTTTTCCATAGATATCTGTGGAAGACACCTTTTCCAACGAGTAGATAACTCCGTAAATGTGAGACAAAAATGGGGAATAAAGAAATGCAACAACCAAGAAGTGATGTCGATCGTTTAAATTTCTATGTTTGTTCAAATCTATAACAACATTATCTCATTTAAACATTTTCAGTTTTATTTAATTTGTGGCGGTTATTTAGTTAACTTCTTGGTGATTTATTTTGTCCGAACACAAGTCACTATGTTTGTGTATTCGGATGTACATTATTGTAAGTTTACATGTAACGTACTTGTAAGATGCCTATAGACAGCATACTGAGTGTTGCTACAATCTCTCTTTCTTACTTTCTTGGTTCCATGTAAAGAGTTCAAGCAAATGCACCAGTTAGGCTAAAAAAATCACTATACGATTATTCAAATTGAAAAATCTAAAAATTTAGGAAACTATCGTAACTCTCCTTTGATTTAATGTGCATGTTTTGTTCTCTTTAATGTTATTTGTTGTTTTCGATTACTTAGTTTTATTGAAACAAATACCATTTTTTTCTGAATATACCCGAAAACAATTAAAGAATTAGTATTTATCTCTGTTTATTTAAATATAAATGTTCTCATTAATTTCTTATTTTCATCTAATTTTTCCACATTACATGTACATAAGTACCAAAGCCAATATAAAAATAAAAAACTACGATGTACAAATAAATCCTCTCTGTAACATTTCATAAAGTTTTGTACATACATGTACATGTATGTCTAAATTTTAATTAAAGTTGAGGTTTCTATCTTTGGATAAAACTTTCATTATACCAGAATAGCTGATCATCTTCAAGTTTATTCTAGAAGCTTTAACACGTTTCTTGACAATATTTCTGGAACAGATTCTACATCATTCTGTACTCAAGACCAGTTTACAGCAACTCCAAAAAAGTTCCATAAAGATTTTGATTGCAACTTTTGCACTATTATATCAGCAATATGCGACAACTTATTATCTTCGAACTGAATTTTTTTAAACATATAGTTGTGTGTTGTTGTCTTGGCGCACAACATTTACATATACGACAATGCATACACGTCCGTTTTATCACTGATCTGTGACTACGTCCCAAGTCTTATGGACAATAAGAAAGAATTACAGGTCGCTTCTATATAAAACACGTGTCAATTATTCTAAGAACAACGTCACAATAAATATATTAAGTCAAAAAGCATCGTGTAGAAAAGATACCCAAATCTCGTGACAATGAAACATTCACCATTTATTATAATCAGGATGAAATATGACATTTTATTATTTTTTATATTGGATAAGAACATGACAAGTGACAAAAAAACCATGTATATCATGCTATACAGTTTATACGGACTGGCGATTTCCAAAAATAGCCTGATTATTTTTCTATATAAATCTTATTTTTCTATAGGATTAGCACATGTCATGTGACAAACTAGAAACACATGTAAAGCATGCCATACAGTTTTTACGGACCGGTAATTTCTAAAAATAACCATATTAGAATAACAGTAAGTATATGACCTGTGACGTACGTATAGGGATTGTTTGTATTAATTTCCAACAATAAAAATATTTGAATATCCCGCTAACAGTAAGTCTAAGACCTGTGACCATTAGGGTTTGTATACATTAATACAGGACGTAAATCATAACGCAGTAATAAACGAGCAAAGCAAGTCAACATCATTTTGTTTAAACATATATTGTTTAAGTTTTGTTAACTTGTTACTTACGTGTCAATTAAATTGTTGTTTTGACTTTCCAATCGTCAACTTCCCATTTTTGAGCGGCAATATTCCAGAAGCGCCGGCGTATGGAGTATATGTTTCACAACTCATACGTTATTCCAGAGCTTGTGACATATACATTGACTTCCGGGAGAGAGTCCGGCTCCTGATAGAAAAGTTGCTCAAACAGGGGTATGTTGCTCTTAAGCTGAAGTCATCCTTATTAAAGTTTTATGGGCGTCATCATGAGTTGGTTGACAGGTATGAAAAAACCGTTTCCCAAATGAAAATAGACTTGTTCCATTGATATTATCTCTTGCTCATACCTAATTTGACATGGGCATCATGGCGGGTGTCCTGCAGGAAGCAGAAACTGATTACTCTTCCGGAGCATTTTAGTCTACCCCCGGTTTTTTGGTGGGGTCCATGTTGTTCATATGTTTTTAGTTTTTAATTGTAGTTCATGTATTGTTTTGGTCTTGTCTTCGTTGTTCTCCGGAGTGTTTCAGTTGTTACGATTTTTCTCTCCTTCGAATATCCATTTGGTATTTCTTGACTTTACTTAAAGCCTTTATTGGAATATTAAGCCCTTTCAAAAATGATAATTTAATATTGAAGGTTGAAAAATAATAAAGCATGTTGTTTCAGTCGATTCATGATTTTATCGCACTAAGAATAACAAAATATCGACCTCGGACTTTGCCTTTGGTCCATATTGTTTTTGGTCAGTGCGATAAAACCATGTATCGACCTCATCAACATGATATAATTGTATAATGTCATTCACTTTATACACTTTTTTGTACCAGCTACTATAAAAAGGACAAACATACCTAAGGAGCAATAAAAAAAAAAACGTAATCCATTGGACAGACAAACCCGGGAAGACAAACGAACAACGACAAGCACAACAAACAAACACAGAAAACTAAAAAACAATGGACAACACGAACTACTATAAAAACCAGGAGTGAACCCAAGTGCTCCGGAAGGGTAAGCAGTTCCTGCTCCGTATACGGCACCCGTCGTGAAGCACATGAAGGGTTACGACAGTGGGAACAGGTACAACATCATCTTAAATATTGGAACACTGTTATGGTCAATCAATTCATGATGACGACCGTTAAATTTCCTAAGTGATGACATCAACCTATCCCTGATAAAACCCTGGTTAAGAAGCTTTTGTGACAGCAGTAATCCTCTTTGTCGAAAGTCAGGGTAACTCACGCATGCCCTTGAAAATCTGATCAGCTGAGAAGCGTAGACGCCATATGCAGGCGATGCTGGTATATTGCTACTCAAGAAGGGAAAATTAACAATAGGAAAGTTGAAGTCATCACGTTTGTCATAAAAAAAAAATAACAATCCAAAGATAAGTTTCGTCTTCAAACGTCCTTCATAGTCTATGTCAAGAAACAAATCCAAATATGAAGCGGACTTTGGTGTATCTGTAGTATCCTTAATTTCAAGCTCACTGGGGTAGACAAGATGAAGAAAGTCTTAGAATTTGTCGTTATGTAACGAAAACACATCATCTATGTAACGCAAAGTGAAATCAATGGATTGGGCTCGTTTCTTTTTGTTTTCACGTAGTAACCCTTGAATGAAGTCCGCTTCATATCAGTACAGAAACAGATCGGCGAGGTGAGGAGCACAGTTGGTTCCCATTGGAATGTCGATTGTTTGTTGAAAAATTAGACCGCCAAACTCAACGAATCTGTTGTCTATGAGTAAATCTCGGTTCCAAAACATTGATAAATATGTTTTGTTCAAGAATTGTTTAAATATTTGTAATTTCAGTGCAAAAATATTAAATACATGCATTTTGATTAAAATATTTTCGCAGTATTTGAAGAATTAGCATATCCATAATTCTACCCGAAGAATAATACATTCATGTCTTATTGATTTTTAAATTCCAAGATATTTTCAAACAGGACAGGTAATTCCCGGACTTGTTTAAATGGCGTCAAGAGTTTTGATACCAGAAAATACCTAAACTTAGAACAAGTGCTCATGAGTGTCGTTACACAAACATAGAAAAAGACAAAGGATCCTGTAAATGTAAATGACGAAGAAATTAACTTTCTTTTATAATTCTTCTTTGAACAAAGAAAAGCGAAAAATCGTTATTGATTGTGTTTTAAAAACTTGACTGAATTAATTGGGACAGATATGTATTTGGCTTCTTTCTTGAGAAGATGACGAAATATCCCATACTGTAACTGTGTATTGTTCCAAATATTTCAAACAAAGAACTGAGTTGACTATATGTCACTCTCAGTTGTTGATCGGCCTGAACTAAGCTTTATATTTTCCTTTAAAATTATCCCTTCAAAAGTCTCAGTACTTCCAGTATTTACCAGTATTTATACTTGTGATAGGTAAATGTAAAGTTTTTGAGAAATGATATTCTTGAGTGAATACATGTACCATATCATGGTGTAATAAGTGTATAACATCCTACCTGAACCGCAAAATACTGTGTCATTCTGCATTGAACAGAACATCTCGATTGAGACGGGCGACTAATATTCTCTGAAGCGACACTAACTGTTATACCAAAACAACCTACAAATATAATTTATAAAACCATGAAAGTAAATATAATACAGGTCTTAAGGTTCTTACGTAAAAACATGCTATGTACAAGTCTTTGCTGACTAAAGTTCAACATTGCTATTTAACAGCTTGGACAATAGCTGCACTAAAAGAGGTTCAGAAAATAATTCTCTCACAGCCTTACTCCAAATAAAAGATCGTCAATTTTCATAGTGAGATATCCAGGTCCTTCTACTGTGCAAAAATAATATTCAGGTATTGATTGACGTTACTGTGTACCTCCGTGTAAAAGTATTGATGAATGAAATTTATTTGTTTTATAGGATGTTGCAACAAAGAAGATTAAAATTTATATGGATAAGATTAATGTTATATGGTTAGCAGGTTAGACGTATATATATTCCAAAATTAAAGATACCCGAAAAAAACTGGCAATACCAGAGTTACAGATACTGGAAGATACTAGCATCTTATAATTCAGTTCTCCTTTGATGTACAATTTATAATACTAGTACATGTAATTCCAGTATTATACAATTATCAATACTAGAATCCCAGTAATTCGTGTGCAATAATGACAGTATTTTGCATATATTCCTTACAATCATCTCCTAGAATTGTAAATTTTACAATGCTGAAATTCCTAGCATTACAAAATATGAAATACTGGATGAAGTATAAATCACTGGAATTGCCAGTATGTAAATTTTACAATACCATAATTACAAGTATTCTAATTTTTTCAACATTAGATTGACTAGTACTTTAAAGTAAATGTATAAAATACTGGAATTTCTAGTATTGAAAAGTTAGATTCTTTACAATAATGGAATTTGTAGTACTGAAAATGAACATGTTTTACAATACTGGAATTTTCTAGTATTATAAAATTTTAAATACTGGAATTACTAGTACTATTATATTTAAAATACTCGATTAACTAGTATTGTTAATTTTAAAATGCTGGAATTTCTACTACTATTGCATTTAAAATACTGGAATTAGTAGTACCAAACTTCACAGTATTTAAAAGTTTAAGATTCTGGAATCACCAGTATTGTACAACCAACAATACTGTTTTGAAATCCGATATATTAATTTTACAAATGGGGAATACCAGTATTACAATGGTGACAATTCTTTAAATCCTAGTATTTTATTCCACAATGCTGGAACTACTAGTATTGTTTAACAATTGTACTGGAATTACCAGTATTATGCCCAAAATAACGCGTTTCTATTCGTCACCTTACCTAAATATATAATATATTCGTCACTTTACCCAAATATATATATATATATATATATATATATATATATATATATATATATATATATATATATATATATATATATATACAAAAAACATTAAGATGAAGAATAAATCAGTTTCACTTTTACGGCATTTATTACTACAAGCGCTAAAACATTTACAGTCCGTCAAAACATGTCGTGCAAAACATCGAATTTAGTTTATTCTGCAATATGTTCGAACTATGAAGAATTTTACATTGGCGAAACAAAGAATGAACTAAGAACCAGAATGACATTACACAAACAACAAACAACGCATAAAAAACTCACAATTATACGTGCGAATCGTCATTTTCAAAATTGTTCAAGTGGACGTTTCAAAATCTTTCCAATTTATAAGATAAATAAAGAAGGTGATTTTTTCCGACAAAGAAAAGAACAGGAGTTCATAAGTATTTTACAGCCCTCATTGAACGATAAATAACTTGATATTTGAACTTGCATTAATAATTTATCATTATTTCTATTTTGACATTGCGATCATATTTTTCGCGCGAAAGACACAATTGAAAGTTACTTCCCTTGTTGTTAACGTTAGTCTATATTGTTAACGTCACTCTATTATTAACATTGTTTATAACATGTATGGCATCTACCTGAAGATCTGTGTAAAGCAGTGAAAGCGCTTGTAGTAATAAATGCCGTAAAAGTGAAACTGATTCATTCTTCATCTTAATGTTTTTTGTATATAGTACCAGCGTACGGACCATTTGATTTTTTTCTTATATATATATATATATATATATATATATATATATATATATATATATATATATATATATATATATATATATATATATACTAACCCAACACTGTTAAAATCAGATTTTTTTAATACTGTCAAATTTCTGTCCGCTTGGACATAGCAACTCATTTTTTGATTTGAACCACTGTGTATGTAGTGTGAACGAAATTATTTATTTAGCGGTTTTAACTTCATGTGTTAAATTCAAAAGTGAAAACCTAGTTAAAACTGTTGGAACGTGAGTACCATTAACTGCAGCCTTGATATAGAGTTAAACAAAGTGCTTTGCTGAACTAATATACAGAGGTCATAATGCAAATACAACACCTTTAACTGACGGGCTTCTTAAGGAAAAACAGAAGTTAACCCGTACCTTTAATTTCAGATTCCGCTACATAGATGATTTTTTATCACTCAAAAATTCGCGTTTTGGGAATTTCTTACATCTCATTTATCCCAATGAGCTCGAAATTAAGGATACCACTGACACTGTCAAGTCTTATCTTATCTTGACCTTCACCTCGAAATTGAAACCAGAGGAAGGTTGAATACAAAACTGTACGACAAACGGGATGACTTTGACTTTCCAATCGTCAACTTCCCATTTTTAGGCGGCAATATTCCAGAAGGGCCGGCGTATGGAGTATATATTTCACAACTCATACGTTAATCCAGAGTTTGTGACATATACATTGACTTACTGGACAGAGCCTGGCTCCTGACAGAAAAGTTGCTCAGACATGGATATGTTGCTCCTAAGATGGAGTCATCCTTATTAAAGTTTTATGGACGTCATCATGATTTGGTTGACAGGTATGAAAAAACCCGTTTCCCAAATGAAAATGGACCTGTTCCATTGATTTTATCCCTTCCTCAAATCGGATTTGACATGGGCAGCATGGCGGGTGTCCTGCAGGAAGCAGAGACGAATTACTCCTGAGTCTACACCCGGTTTTTTCGTGGGGTCCATGTTGTTCGTATGTTTTTAGTTTTTAATTGTAATGCATGTATTGTTTTGGTCTTGTCTTCGTTGTTCCCCGGAGTTTGTCAGTTGTTTCGATTGTTCCCTCATTCGAATATCCCTTCGGTATTTCTTGACTTTACTTACTCTGTGGAATAGATTGCTCACTTCTAAAAAATACACGATGACACCATAATGTTATTAGTCCTTTTCCCTAGTTTTCCATTTTCTTTATTTTTCAAAGTTAGAAAAGGCTATATGTATCAAAGTGGACAAAATTGTAGTTTTAATATTTCATAAATAAGATAAAAACGCAACTGAATTCAATACAAATAAGACAAATGATAGAATAAGTACCTTCCAAAAACATCCACGGTGTATTTATATATATTCCTCTAGCCCAACTATCAGAATAATCACCGGTAATGTCCCTGTAGCTGGCCAATGTACAATTTTTATAACTGTCATACCAACTCATTTTTTGTTCTGTGAAGTACAATCCTGCAAAATGCAACATATCACAGACAAGTGTATTTTGCGACAAACGGGATAACTTTGTCTTTCCAATCGTCAACTCCCCATTTTTGAGCGGCAATATTCCAGAAGCGCCGGCGTATGGAGTATATATTTCAAAACTCATACATTATTTCGGACCTTGTGACATATACATTGACTTCCTGGACAGAGTCCGGCTCCTGACAGAAAAGTTGATCAGACAGGGGTATGTTTCTACTAAGTTAGAATCATCCTTATTAAAGTTTTATGGGCGTCATCATGACTTGGTTGTTAGGTATAAAAAAAACCGTTTCCCAAATGAAAATGAACCTGTTCCATTGATGTTAGCCCTTCCTCATACTGGATTTGACATGGGCAGCATGGTGTCCTGCAGAAAGCAGATCCTGCTTACTCTACCGGCGCACTTGAGTCTACCCCCGGTTTTTTGGTGGGGTCCATGTTGTTCATATGAATTAGTTTTTAATTGTAGTGCATGTATTGCTTTTGTCTTGTGAGTTGTTTCGATTTTCCCTCTTTCGAATACCCCTTTGGTCATGTTGGTATTTCTTGACTTTACTTTTATAAATGGGTACATTGTATATACTGTACCAGACAACATTACATATTTATTTAAACTACATATACATTCAAAAGAATAATTCCTGCGGTCGTTTATGTTTAATTAATTGAAACTTTGTATCTCATGTATCTCTGTGTAATTTATATATATATAGGCCAATTTCTCAGAAACTCAGAGCTACATCATTGATATTTTATCACAAGGACATTTTCATTTGAAAAGATAATACCAGCAGCGAAGAAACATGACAATGAAAGATATTGGGTATACGTGAAATGAGGCATTATCTCATCAAAACATATGGAAAAAATATAGGTACAATATATTGACAAGCTCAGAAAACATAAAAAATGAAAAATGGTTTTCGATAATTAAAGGAAAATTTATAAAGCGTAGTTTTAATATTTCAGTCGGGGGTGTCAGAAAGGGGAAATGGATTTTGGAAACTGAATAATGCTGTATTAAAAGATAAAGAATACCAAGATATAATAAATCAGTTATTAGAAACTTAATTATGAAAAGAGAAGATAACGACAACTTTGACATTCGGGAATTATGGGATTTTTTAAAAGTAGAAATTAGAAATAAGACTATAGAATATTGCAAGAATAAAGCCAGAGCAAAAACAGAAATAAAGAAATATTTAGAAAAAGAATTAGAAGATTTAGAGGGAGTAAAAGATAGTCTCGAAATAGAAAATGAACTTTTAAATGCCGAAATAAAAAGTATAGAACAAGAGTTAGCATTAATATATGAAAAAGAAGCGAAAGAACAAATTAGGTCGAGGTAAAATGGGTCGAATGTGGTGAAAAAAATACTTCTTATTTCTTGGGCTTGGAAAAACAGCGACAGCTTAAAAAGTAAATTAATAAACTAAAAAATAACGAAAATGAAATTATAACAGAGCAGTCTAGAATTTTAAAAATGATAAGAGAGTATTATAAACAACTTTATACATCGACTAATCCAGATCAGGTAACACAAGAAAATTACATTCTAAATACAAAGTTAGAGAAAAATGTAAATAAGGATAAGTTTGAATTATGTGACGGAATGTTCCTCTGCTATCAAAATGATGAAACTGAATAAATCTCCTGGACTTGATGGATTAACTACCGAATTTTACCAAACATTTTGGGATAAGATTAAACATATTTTAGTTGACGTTTTAAACAAAAGCTTTGATAAATAATCACTCTCATATTCTCAACGAACAAGTGTTTTGTCCTTAATTTTTAAGAAAAATGATCCTCTTTTGTTAGAAAATTATCGTCCAATTTCCTTGTTAAATGTTGATCTAAAACTTCTTTCATGTTTTGTCCCAGCGTTTGAAGAAGATACTACCAAATCTAATAAATGAAGATCAGACAGGTTATATAAAGAATAGGTTTATAGGCAGTAATCTTAGACAAATACAAGACATCATTGACTATACCGACTCATATCAAATCAATGGGGCAGTTATATTTGTTGACTTTGTCAAAGCTTTTGACTTTTTAGAATGGAATATTATGCTAAAAACTCTGAAACACTTTGGTTTAAACGATTCATTCACCAGATGGGTAAAAACTTTATATTCTAATATTCAAACATGTGTATTAAATAATGGCTGGCTATCGGATACTTTTAAAAATTATAGAGGTATAAGGCAAGGATGCCCTTTATGTGCCTTACTCTTTGTTCTCTCAGTAGAAATTATGGCGATAAGACTACGTGGTAACAGTAATATCAAGGGAATACAAGTTAAGTTAGACGAAAAGACTCACTGTATAAAAATCTCACAACTGGCAGACGACACTACCCTGTTTTTAAGCTCGAAAAAGAAATATCAATTGCGTTAAATGAAATAGAAATTTTTGGGACGTTATCTGGATTAAAGAAAAATAGAAATAAGACAGTTGGTCTCTGGATAGGAAAACTTAAGCACAATAAAGATAAGGTTGAAGGCATAAGATGGGAAGATAAACAAATCAAAGCACTAGGGATGTATTTTAGGCAAATTAAAAATGAATGTGATAAATTAAATTGGGAAGGGAAAATTGAAAAAATTAATAGTTTGATTTCATCGTGGGAAAAAAGAAATTTAACAATGATTGGAAAAATTTTGATCATAAGAACTTTGATACTACCAAAAGTTACATTTTTAGCTACTTCAATCACAGTACCTTTGAAATATCAGAAATAAATTGAGCAGAGTCGTTTTCAGTTTATTTGGAAAGGGAAGATTGATAAAGTAAAAAGAACTACACTGATTAACACATATGAAAGAGGGGGTTTGAATATGATAGACTTTGATAGCTACTTCCAATCTCTGAAAGCTTCATGGGTGAAAAGACTTACAGAAAAAAATTTTGGAAATTGGAAAATTATCCCATTAAAATATTTTAACGCCTATGGGAATAATTGGTTAATTTTTAAGATGAATATTGAGAATATTAAAAATTTACCTGATTTTGAAAATATTCCAGAATTCTACCGAGAAATAATCCGTTGTTGGGTAAAAACAGGTGGTGGACAAATGGAGTATCCAAAAACATTTTTAGACATTAGAAAACAAGTAATATGGTGTAATAAATTCTTAAAGACAGGACAAAAATGTATAATTTTCAGAAACTGGATAAATAGTGGTCTTATCTTTATAAATGACATTCTAGACGAAAAAGGAAAATTGACAGGAAAACATATCCTTAATAATTTGAAAACAGAAGTAAACTGGATTTCAGAATTTTCAATTTTGAAAAAAGCTATTCCAAAAGAATGGTTTTTTATGTCTAAGTGGGGAAGAATCTATAAGCACTACAGTGAACATTAGGAAAAGACAATCAGTTTGGAGGGGTAAATTAATAGATGCAAACATTCTCAATAATAACATGAATAAAGTTTTTTATAATATTCTGATCAAAAGGAAAGCTACAAAATCAATTGGGAAGGAAATATGGTTCAAATATTTGCACTTAGCAGATAAACATGTTATATCAGACACATATTTTTTCATTTTTAATTATCTTCAAGAGAATAAGTTAAAGGTATTTCGTTGGAAATTATTGCAATTCATTATTCCAACAAAGCAATTATTGTACAAATGGAAAATCGCAGAATCTAATTTGTGTAATTTTTGTAATGAAATAGAAGACTACACCCATTTTTTTATAGCATGTAACTATCTGCAACAGTTCTGGGGTAAAATGAAAAACTTATTAAGGGCGCTAAATTTTGAAGTCAATGTTAGTTTGGCGCATTTAGTAATCTGTTACAAAATCTATGATAGAGAATATTTTGACTTTAATTATATGCTTTCAATCCTAGCATTTTCAATTTACAAATCATATTACGTTTCAGAACAAAAAAGAAAAACTATTGATGTTTATAAATTGTTTATTTGTGAGCTTCGTAAACATGTAATCGAATACTACTTCGAACATAAAAGTAATTTATTTAATAAGGTGTTAAAACAAATAGAGTCAGTGTAACGTTTTTTGTTTTTTTTTGTTTTGTTTTTTTTTAATTTTTTTATTTTTTTTTTTCTGATGTATTAATATTGATTAAAAGTAGAATATATCTTGATTGTTACCCTGGGCAATCAGCAGGTTTCTCAGGGTGACTTTAATGAAGCTTGTGAATTGGAGTCAAATTGTTAACAAGCATAGCTGAATAAAGAAGATTATGTTGTTAAAATAAAAAAAACATTGTTTTGATAATTAAAGGAAAATTTATGGGACAGGACATGATTACATAACATATACCATTTCTAAGCACCCGGTGTCATACCCAGTTATTTTGTTAGTACTTTATTTTTTGTCTTTATTTTACATGTATATTTATAGTAGATATACATGAATACTAAATAAATATGAAATAAAACAACGAAATACGCAACGATGTCACATGTCTGTAGGTACAAAATATCATTGCAAGGTTATTCAAAGGAAATTGAGCATAAAACAAGAAAAAATATGTTCTTTGCTGATTGAAGCGTCTGTAACAATATATGATACATCTCACTAATTTTCTAACTCTTCATGAAACTTGAATTCACACTTTAGAACAAAATGTGAAGTATACATTGTTGATACTGATTACTTTCCAGGAATAAATGCATTTACATTTTGTAATTCTATGACCAGTGATTTAAAAGTATTTTTTAAAGACAACATCTACAAACCTTCACATCCAAATATAAGAAAGATAGTAACAAACCACATTTGCATTAACTCCATATTTATCATATTAATACATCTCCATCTAAATATTAAAATTGTATAAGGAAATAAATACATTGGAATGAAGCCAAAGGAAGAAAAGCGTGATATTTTATAAACAGGGACGTAAAAGTACTTATAACTAGCCAGATAATTGTTCAGAGAAAAATTGTACGGTTTTTGACCTTGAGGTCATTTTTAGATTATGATTTTAGATGATGACTAACGAAACTCCGGTGTCTACGTCTAACCCATCGTGAAGCTTGACCATTTGACCCATTTCTGTCGAATATTCAAAGGACAGTAACTGTTAAAAATGACCCTCAGATGCGTTAACCGAAGCATGAAATTGTAATGTTTTGATACCAGTTCTCTATAAGGACATTATTTTATTGTTAGGGTCAAGAAATGCGAGGTGTAAGAATTTTCTTGACAATGTACACATAAACTACCTACATGTATTATACTACATGTATTACAACAAAAAAAAAACATGATATCAATTAGAAATTTTAATCAGTTTCAAAGGTAACAAAAGTCAAATTTTCGTCCTAAATTGACATTTACCGCAAGTTTTGCAATGACAACATGTTTTTTATTCAAATTATTTATAGTCAGCCTATTTTACTTAATATGTCACTTTTATGTGTTTAATTTATTATAAATGTTCATGGCATAGATTAAACATTTATACGATATCATTAGAATTATCATCAGGATCGCATTAAAATGTCTTAAATTAACATTTTCCCGACTTTAGCTAGGCCTGCCTTACCTTTGTATTTGAAGACGTCACTTTATCTAAAGCATAGTTATACATTTAATCATATACATATTTTCAAATTGTCAGCATTAGTATGAATATTAATCTTTGATACCATTTTTTGATGCACAAGATTTATGACTTATCAGTTGTGCTAAAGGCATGAAATATTGAAAACAAAAATAGGAATCCAAAAGGTTGAAGAGCCAAACAAAGATTCTTGAATGATAAGTCGGGTAATCTAATTTTATTGTTGGCATGCCGCCAAAATACCTCGAATTAGTGATTGTAGATTTCTTCGAATTTAAGCATATTTTGTTCTTTGATTTTCTTTATTCTCCTTTAAACTATTTTTTTTATTTTGTATCTAAGTTTGAACACTCAGCCTGTAAGCTAAATCTTCTGTCAAACAAACCTGCTGAAATTACTGGATCAAGTGCAATCAAATTGTTTTTCTTTTGGAATTCATTTAAAATTTTTTAAAAAAATGGGCTACTTTACCCAGATAAAAATACATGTAACTACGTGTTGCCTATATAAGCAAGATATAAATTTGTGATATCAATAGTATTCTAGTATCTTTTAAATAAGCCATTATTAACATACACTTAAATTTATGTACATTAATAAATCATACATCCACTTAATTACTAGGCATTCAAAACTGTCATGTATGAATTATATAATGCGCTTTTATGTATATTTGTTTGCTTTCTTGGCTTTCTTAAGTAGATTGTTATTATGGAACAAATAAATTGGGGGTTTTAGTTGAGATGTTTATCACCTTTACAATATAAAATTTGAGGTTTTTCTACATTTTATATTATCTACTTTTCACATTTCCCGGCGTCCTAAAATCCATGTGCATATTGTATCTTGTTATACTCTATGGGGAATTTTTCAAGGAGAAATATTATATAACTTTAAATATAAATTTTATCTACATGTATCTTAATTGTAATTTAATTTGTGTGAGTATATAAGATAGCTAGCTTTGATTTTTAACTGTTACAATGCTTTATCCAGAGACTCAAAGTAAATGACACGAGCTAAGCAATAACGATCAGCTGTGAAATGAAAAGGTGACACACGGTTCATGTACATGTATGTTGCAACACAAGCATAATTCCTGATAAAGTCATCTCGATTGAAATAGAGATCCGATTGCATTTTACATGTTTCTAATAAGGACATAAAGACATAATTAAGATCAACTCTGTTTCTGTTTAACTTAAATAATTTCATTTAAATTTAATTTAATCCAATAAAATCGTTTGATCTCAGATTACTTGTACTATCCTGACTCTCTATTGTGTTCATGTTAGTGTTTTGTACCTTTTTATCTATCAAATTATACACATTATCCTTTTAAGAATACAACAACACGTGTCTGTCCGTCTGGTCATTTTATAGTACAAATCCAGGCCAAATCGAATGATAAAAAATTGGGTATCGGAAAAGTAGTGTTATTTTCTCCGAAAACACATTGTGATACGTTTGTACAATTTTATTGTTGTAAAATGTTTAAATGTAATGTGTGGATATTGTTACTGTTTATATGTTTATTTTATAACTTAGCAAATACTTACGATCATTAACTTATCCACTTTAAATGTAAATGGAATGCACAATAAAGAAAAGGCATTTCCAGTTATAGAATTTTTAAAAAGAATTAAATGTTCTATAGGTTTCCTACAAGAAACTCATCTAGATAACGAATTACAAAATAAACTTCAAAAAGACACCAATTTTGATATATATAACAGTCACGGGTCAACATCTAGTAGAGGCGTGGCAATCTCATTAAATAGATTAAAAATAATTTATGAATTTCAAAGTAAATTTGGCGACCATGACGGGAGAATTTTAGTTTTGAATATAAAATTTGAAGAATCGCTATTTTCCTTATTGTGCATATATGCGCCAAATAGTATAACTTTACGTAATGCTTTTTTTTTTTAAAAAGTTAATGTATTTCTAGAAGAAATATGTACGGGAATTCTAATATTGGGAGGTGACTTCAATGAATCGTTAAAAAATATTGATCGAAAAAGTAATAGTTGTTCTAAAATAGTAGAAGCTGTTAGCAGTTTGAAAACATTGATAAAGGTAAATAAATTAGTCGATATCTGGAGGGTATTTAATCAAAGTATACAGCAATTTACTTGGAGAAGAAAAGACAAATCTCAGGCAAGTCGTATTGACTATATATTAATCAGTAAGGATTTTCAATCTTTTACTCATTCGTGTAAAATAAAACCGGCAATTATTCAAGCCACTGATTACCAAAGCGTAGTTTTAATATTTCAGTCGGGGGTGTCAGAAAGGGGAAATGGATTTTGGAAACTGAATAATGCTGTATTAAAAGATAAAGAATACCAAGATATAATAAATCAGTTATTAGAAACTTAATTATGAAAAGAGAAGATAACGAAAACTTTGACATTCGGGAATTATGGGATTTTTTAAAAGTAGAAATTAGAAATAAGACTATAGAATATTGCAAGAATAAAGCCAGAGCAAAAACAGAAATAAAGAAATATTTAGAAAAAGAATTAGAAGATTTAGAGGGAGTAAAAGATAGTCTCAAAATAGAAAATGAACTTTTAAATGCCGAAATAAAAAGTATAGAACAAGAGTTAGCATTAATATATGAAAAAGAAGCGAAAGGTGCACAAATTAGGTCGAGGTAAAATGGGTCGAATGTGGTGAAAAAAATACTTCTTATTTCTTGGGCTTGGAAAAACAGCGACAGCTTAAAAAGTAAAATAATAAACTAAAAAATAACGAAAATGAAATTATAACAGAGCAGTCTAGAATTTTAAAAATGATAAGAAAGTATTATAAACAACTTTATACATCGACTAATTCAGATCAGGTAACACAAGAAAATTACATTCTAAATACAAAGTTAGAGAAAAATGTAAATAAGGATAAGTTTGAATTATGTGACGGAATGTTCCTCTGCTATTAAAATGATGAAACTGAATAAATCTCCTGGACTTGATGGATTAACTACCGAATTTTACCAAACATTTTGGGATAAGATTAAACATATTTTAGTTGACGTTTTAAACAAAAGCTTTGATAAATAATCACTCTCATATTCTCAACGAACAAGTGTTTTGTCCTTAATTTTTAAGAAAAATGATCCTCTTTTGTTAGAAAATTATCGTCCAATTTCCTTGTTAAATGTTGATCTAAAACTTCTTTCATATGTTTTGTCCCAGCGTTTGAAGAAGATACTACCAAATCTAATAAATGAAGATCAGACAGGTTATATAAAGAATAGGTTTATAGGCTGTAATCTTAGACAAATACAAGACATCATTGACTATACCGACTCATATCAAATCAATGGGGTAGTAATATTTGCTGACTTTCTCAAAGCTTTTGACTCTTTAGAATGGAATATTATGCTAAAAACTCTGAAACACTTTGGTTTCATCGATTCATTCACCAGATGGGTAAAAACTTTATATTCTAATATTCAAACATGTGTATTAAATAATGGCTGGCTATCGGATACTTTTAAAAATTATAGAGGTATAAGGCAAGGATGCCCTTTATGTGCCTTATTCTTTGTTCTCTCAGTAGAAATTATGGCGATAAGACTACGTGGTAACAGTAATATCAAGGGAATACAAGTTAAGTTAGACGAAAAGACTCACTGTATAAAAATCTCACAACTGGCCGACGACACTACCCTGTTTTTAAGCTCGAAACAAGAAATATCAATTGCGTTAAATGAAATAGGAATTTTTGGGACGTTATCTGGATTAAAGCAAAATAGAAATAAGACAGTTGGTCTCTGGATAGGAAAACTTAAGCACAGTAAAGATAAGGTTGAAGGCATAAGATGGGAAGATAAACCATTCAAAGCACTAGGGATGTATTTTGGGCACAATAAAAATGAACGTGATAAATTAAATTGGGAAGGGAAAATTGAAAAAATTAATAGTTTGATTTCATCGTGGGGAAAAAGAAATTTAACAATGATTGGAAAAAGTTTGATCATAAGAACTTTGATACTACCAAAATTTACATTTTTAGCTACTTCAAACACAGTACCTTTGAAATGTCAGAAAGAAATTGAGCAGAGTCGTTTTCAGTTTATTTGGAAAGGGAAGATTGATAAAGTAAAAAGAACTACACTGATTAACACATATGAAAGAGGGGGTTTGAATATGATAGACTTTGATAGCTACTTCCAATCTCTGAAAGCTTCATGGGAGAAAAGACTTACAGAAAAAAATTTTGGAAATTGGAAAATTATCCCATTAAAATATTTTAACGCCTATGGGAATAATTGGTTAATTTTTAAGATGAATATTGAGAATATTAAAAATTTACCTGATTTTGAAAATATTCCAGAATTCTACCGAGAAATAATCCGTTGTTGGGTAAAAACAGGTGGTGGACAAATGGAGTATCCAAAAACATTTTTAGACATTAGAAAACAAGTAATAAGGGGTAATAAATTCTTAAAGACAGGACAAAAATGTATAATTTTCAGAAACTGGATAAATAGTGGTCTTATCTTTATAAATGACATTATAGACAAAAAAGGAAATTGACAGGAAAACATATCCTTAATAATTTGAAAACAAAAGTAAACTGGATTTCAGAATTTTCAATTTTGAAAAAAGCTATTCCAAAAGAATGGTTTTTATGTCTAAGCGGGGAAGAATCTATAAGCACTACAGTGAACATTAGGAAAAGACAATCAGTTTGGAGGGATAAATTAATAGATGCAAACATTCTCAATAATAACATGAATAAAGTTCTTTATAATATTCTTATCAAAACGAAAGCTACAAAATCAATTGGAAGGAAATATGGTTCAAATATTTGCACTTAGCAGATAAACATGTTATATCAGACACATATTTTTTCATTTTTAATTATCTTCAAGAGAATAGGTTAAAGGTATTTCGTTGGAAATTATTGCAATTCATTATTCCAACAAAGCAATTATTGTACAAATGGAAAATCGCAGAATCTAATTTGTGTAATTTTTGTAATGAAATAGAAGACTACACCCATTTTTTTTATAGCATGTAACTATCTGCAACAGTTCTGGGGTGAAATGAAAAACTTATTAAGGGCGCTAAATTTTGAAGTCAATGTTAGTTTGGCGCATTTAGTAATCTGTTACAAAATCTATGATAGAGAATATTTTGACTTTAATTATATGCTTTCAATCCTAGCATTTTCAATTTACGAATCATATTACGTTTCAGAACAAAAAAAGAAAAACTATTGATGTTTATAAATTGTTTATTTGTGAGCTTCGTAAACATGTAATCGAATACTACTTCGAACATAAAAGTAATTTATTTAATAAGGTGTTAAAACAAATAGAGTCAGTGTAAGGTTTTTTGTTTCTTTTTTTTTTTTTTTTTGATTTTTGTTTTTGTTTTTCTGATGTATTAATATTGATTAAAAGTAGAATATATCTTGATTGTTACCCTGGCAATCAGCAGGTTTCTCAGGGTGACTTTAATGAAGCTTGTGAATTGGAGTCAAATTGTTAACAAGCATAGCTGAATACAGAAGATTATGTTGTTAAAATAAAAAAAAATTGTTTTGATAATTAAAGGAAAATTTATGGGTCAGGACATGATTACATAACATATACCATTTCTAAGCACCAGGTGTCATACCCGGTTATTTTGTTAGTACTTTATTTTTTGTCTTTATTTTACATGTATATTTATAGTAGATATACATGAATACTAAATAATTATGAAATAAAACAACAAAATACGCAACGATGTCACATGTCTGTAGGTACAAAATATCATTGCAAGGTTATTCAAAGGAAATTGAGCATAAAACAAGAAAAAATATGTTCTTTGCTGATTGAAGCGTCTGTAATAATATATGATACATCTCACTAATTTTCTAACTCTTCATGAAACTTGAATTCACACTTTAGAACAAAATGTGAAGTATACATTGTTGATACTGATTACTTTCCAGGAATAAATGCATTTACATTTTGTAATTCTATGACCAGTGATTTAAAAGTATGTTTTTAAAGACAACATCTACAAACCTTCACATCCAAATATAAGAAAGATAGTAACAAACCACATTTGCATCAACTCCATATTTATCATATTAATACATCTCCATGTAAATATTAAAATTGTATAAGGAAATAAATACATTGGAATGAAACCAAAGGAAGAAAAGCGTGATATTTTATAAACAGGGACGTAAAAGTACTTATAACTAGCCAGATAATTGTTCAGAGAACAATTGTACGGTTTTTGACCTCGAGGTCGTTTTTAGATTATGATTTTAGATGATAACTGACGAAACTCCGAAGTGTCTACGTCTAACCTTTCGTGAATTTTGACCATTTGACCCATTTCTGTCGAATATTCAAAGGACAGTAACTGTTAAAATTGAACCTCAGATGCGTTAACCGAATCATGAAATTGTTATGTTTTGATATAAGTTCTCTATAAGGACATACTTTTATTGTTAGGGCCAAGAAATACATGGTGTAAGAATTGTCTTGACAATGGACACATAAACTACCGACATGTATTATACTACATATATTAAAACAAAAACAAAAATATGATATCAATTGGTAAATTTCAATCAGATTCAAAGGTAACAAAAGTCAAACTTTCGTCCTAAATTGACATTTCCGCCAGTTATTCAATGAAAACATGTATATCTTGCATCAATGATTATTATTGCTATTTAATGTTTACAGTTATTCAAATTATTTATAGTCAGCCTATTTTACTTTATATGTCACTTTAATGTGTTTAATTTATTATAAATGTTCATGGCATAGATTAAACATTTATACAATATCATTAGAATTATCATCAGTATCGCATTAAAATGTCTTAAATTTTTCCCGACTTTAGCTAGGCCAGCCTTACCTTTGTATTTGAAGACGCCACTTTATCTATAGCATAGTTATACACTTAATCATATACATATTTTCAAATTGTCAGCATTAGTATAAATATTAATCTTTGATACCATTTTTTGATGCACAAGATTTATGACTTATCAGTTGTGCTAAAGGCATGAAATGTTGAAAACAAAAATAGCAATCCAAAAGGTTGAAGAGCCAAACAAAGATTCTTGAATGATAAGTCGGGTAATCTAATTTTATTGTTGGCATGCTTTCTTGGCTTTCTTATGTAGACTGTTATTATGGAACAAATGAATTGGGGGGTTTTAGTTGAGATGTTTATCATTTTTACAATATAAAATTTGAGGTTTTTCTACATTTTATATTATCTACTTTTCACATTTCCCGGCGTCCTAAAATCCATGTGCATTATTGTATATAGTTATACTCTATGAGGAATTTTTCAAGAAGAAATAATATATAACTTTAAATGTAAATTTTATCCACATGTATCTTAATTGTAATTTAATTTATGTGAGTATATAAGATAGCTAGCTTTGATTTTTAACTGTTACAATGCTTTATCCAGAGACTCAAAGTAATTGACACGAGCTAAGCAATAACGATCAGCTGTGAAATGAAAAGGTGACACACGGTTCATGTACATGTATATTGCAACACAAGCATAATTCCTGATAAAGTCATCTCGATTGAAATAGAGATTCGATTGCTATCCTGACTCTCTATTGTGTTCATGTTAGTGTTTTGTACCCTTTTATGCTATTTTGTGTCCGGATTTCTACATTATTCATGAGTATCATCATTATTTGAAAAATATAAAGGACTGTAGTAAAGCACAGAGTTTTTCATCCAGGAGTCAGTTGCAGAAGTATGTGTAACAAACAGTAGGATTAATTTGCCCTGCGGCACTGACGATTTATATGTTTATCATGTTTATTCAGAATAATGTTTCATCGGCCTCATGTTAGTTACCCGTACTAGATTTTGGCTGTCTTGGACGGATATGCTCAAAATGGATTGGTTATTTTCAGCTTTGGTAAAGTTTTATCGCGAGGGTAGATAATGAATGAATAAAACTCAGAAAAAAAAAATGGTACAAGAGTTCTTTTAACAAGAAACCAGTATTGAAACTGTCTACATATTTGCTTAGTTTACAGTCCATTATAAATATACATTGTATAATTTGTCAGTCGAAAAAGAATATTCTTTCGATGATTTATTTTTTACACATTGGGAACAATTGATGAGTCAGCCATCTTTCTAAAGTTGATTTAAGAAACTAGGGTAACCGTCTTCTCAAATGCTCAAACAAACCAAATCGCGGAAAACAAATAGACGGTTTTGGTAATCGGGTCGTCAGATTGAGTTATAAAGTTTATTTTGGTAAGACTGTTTTTTGAAAAATTCGACCAAATACAAATTTCAATCGCAGTGTTTGTCAATAATTGTACGATGTATTTGTATTTGCTAAAAGGAGAGATGCTTCATGCAAATGAAACATTGATCGAAGCAGACGACGGACGCAAAGTAATAAAAAAAAAAACCTGCAGGAATTTGACCTGATACTATAGAAAAGTACCTGGTTAGATCATATATTTTAATTTATATTGTACAATATTATGTCTCTTAAAGACACCATCGTTTAATTCTTTCTGATTCATTATCCACAAATGTTCGGGTCATAACACTTTTGGCCTGTAAATTAAAAAAGATTGATTAAATTAAAAGTTTTTTCTAACTGGTTTATAGTCAAAATAAAAAAGTACAATGTACACGAGTTAAAAGTGAAGATTAGAAAATCTTCAACTTGTTTTTAAAATTCACGTCTTTCCCGAGTAGAGCGCAGCGGAACGAGATAAAAGACGCTGAATTTTAAAACCAGTTGAAGATTTTCCAGTTCTTTACTTCTGAACAAGTATAAGTACCTTTTTGTTCCGTAACTACGCAATTTGTAAGTTTTCTGTACCTGGGTAAATTCAATGAACACAGTCGACGAAGTTAAATAACGTTACTCTTGATGAGGCCTCGCGCAGTGGGAGTTGAGGTCGCGTGAACCGCTCTTCAGTGGGTCATCTCGCACTGAAAATGGCCATTTACGGAAGAACGATTTATTTGCGAGTAGATTCAAATAAGTTTTAAATCTAAATATAATCATGATAAACGGGCCTTAAACAAGAGACTCCCAACAGCTTCAATCGCTCACCTGTAATTGTTTGTGTATATCTTGCATCAATGATTATTATTACTATTTAATGTTTACAGTCGCATTTTTCGCCTTAATATTGACTGTTACAGCTAACATATAGAATCATGAGCCCAAATATATCTGGTTGCTGAGGACTTTTTCATCAGTTGCTTTATATTTTTTCAATGACCTTGAACCTTGAGCCTCCATATTGACTTGTACAGCTTATTATCGGGTCCTGTATAAAACTATATATGGTTGCTGTGGACTTTTTCATCGGTTGCTATAGACTTTTTCAATGACCTTGACTCTTGACCTTGGAAAGGAATTTTGAAAAAGTAAATGAATAACAAGAAAATTGTAAACATTTGTCCTCTGAGGGCAATAACTCCATAAGGGGTCAATTGACCATTTTGTCATTGTTGACTTATTTGTAGATCTTACTTTGATGAAAAATTTCCCATTTACACTTTCTATGATAATATTAAAGATAATAACCTAAAACTGCAAAATTTCCTTAAAATTAACATTTCAGGGGCAAAAACCCAACAAAGAGTTGACTGATTCGTCTAAAAATGTCATGGGAGGCAGAACTTGACATGATGAACATTCCCCCCCCCCCCTCCCCCCTAGTCAGTTTTGCTCTAAATGCTTTAGTTTTTAAGATATAAGCCCAAAACTGCATTTCACCCATATGTTCTGTTTTAGCAACGGCAGCCATGTGTGTTTATAGGTCAAATTCCCGGGGCCCTTTGACCCAAAGTTTGAAAACAGACAAAAATATATTTTGAATAACCGTATCCATCAAAACTGTTGATAATCATTGATTAAAAATACGAAACAAAAAACTCGTTTACACACAACATATTGCATGTTTACATGAACAATGGGAATATGGGTCAAGGTATTCCGGGATTTAAACTGAAAATGATAAATTTATCTATTTTTTTACATACATGTACATGTTTAATTAATAATATAAAATTTTGTAATTTCTCACAATGACTGATATTGAATATACCAATATATTTAAGTACATAATATGTAAATATCTGTACATTTTGATTGGACAATGAGCATTTACTGTTTTTAAACAGTCTTTTATTAATCTTGACTACAGGGTCACTATACCCACAGGACTATACTTATAATCTTGAGTATGGAAGCACTATACCTTGAGGAAGGAAATATATTTATTTTCCCGCACGACTATACTTATTTCTTAGTTACGACTATTCCTTTTTGATAGAGGGGGTAACAATTAGTTACCGTTTACTGCAAAATGGTTGAGCTGCCAAGGACAAGATTGGAAAGTTTTATGATTATTGATTTCAATATGTTAATAATTTCCCTTTTTAATAATGATTACATGTTAACATACATGTGTTTCTTTATTTTGTCAAGACAACTATACTATGAAACCACTATGCATGTACTTAAAATGATTTATTATGTACTAAATATTTTATGGACTTCTCAATCAGGAACAGTTTTGCTATAGTGTTGTCTGGTGAGGTAGAGTACCCTTGCCTAACTGTTCGGGCACTATACCTATATGAAAACGGTTCCTTCGGGAGAAGTCCATAATAGAATAGTATTGATATGTCAAGAATACTAATATAGAAAAGAGATAAATACAGTTATAAATTAATGTGATAATTGTGCCCAAAACTTTTATCGACAAAGCTGTGCTCTAAAGGGGACTCACTATATCGCAGTACTTAAAAATGACATCGAATTTACGTTGAAAAAAACACGCGAATCGCACGATACAATGGAACCAATGATACAATGAGAAAGGATTATATATAATTCTCTATAATTTTAGGCATACATAATACCGTTCGATTAATATTAGAATTACATGTACAACCATTTAAATTAATATCTTAATTACCTAATCTAAGAAGCTGGCATCCGCCTTGATTACATCTTGGTCCGTCACAACAAGCTGTGCACACTTCTACTTGAAGTGTTCTCTTTCCAACTGCCAATAGCTGCTTTGTTTTAAACTTTTTCAAGTCGGTATCACATGCCTTCGTAAATTAAAATTATTACGATTTACTCGTTACTTTAAGCATTTTCAGATTTACTGTCCGGTGTGAGCTTTTGCCTTGTCGTTAAAGGCCTTATGAGACTTTTAGGATGAAGATTGATTGATTAATTGCTGTTTGCTAAACGTCCGCTGTAGCCTTTTTCGAATTAAACTTTTTTGTGTCATATTTTTATGGATATATATTATATATTTTCTTTCCTTCTCTGTTATACAAAATTGAAATCTGACTAATTCTTGCTTATATTATTTGTCATTTTTCAGGATATATTAAATGTAGTCTTGGGTTAGATCATTACTTTATGGTTTTAAATTGTTTTAGACAATAACATAACTTAGAATTATTATGTACAAAACATTTGATTTATTTGTCCGTTAAAAGTAGAAACAGAACCGTCAGGAACGTTTTCTTCCAGTACATTTGTATTTTTCTTTCTTTTCATTGTCCTTGTGGAAACACATTTGTTATGGAGTACAAAATGTACATTCAACTTGTCATTCTTGTTAATCCCATTTACCCCTGATTGAAAAGAAGGTAGGCATCTCTAAAACTAATTTTAATCTGCTATCGACCTAGGATCCTGTATTATAAACACAGTTACTTCTCATTTTCTTTTGTTTAATTTTGTCCATATGAATGATTTGTTAAACGGCATTTAAGTTTTTGTTTTCTTTTGAGAAATTAAATAATTGTTGTTTATATACAAAATATAGTCGTATTATCTGACGGAGGGTATGATTTATTAAACACGTACTCCTTCGTTTGTAGAAATTTGTTTAATGTTCAGCAGTCAAACAAATACAGAAATATGTCCAATTTCATAACATGACGGTTCACTTGATTTGTCATGAGGAACTTGGCGGGTGTTTTATAAGAGGCAGGAACATCCTACGCATCCGGACCTTCAGACTTAACGCCCGAGTTTTGTGATGAGGTCCATGGTGCTTATCATTCTTTGTGTTTTGTGCCTTATATTCTTCTCCATCTCGATTTATCTCTGAATTTGGAATTATGATTGCTTGATTTAACTTCGAATTTTCCTGACATTGTCTTCAAAGCTAATAAGTAAAGTCAAGACATACCAAATGGATATTCGAAGGAGGGGGAAATCGAAAACAAAACAATGCATGTAAAAACACTACACTAAAAAAATAAAAACATATGAACAACAATAATTTGATATTTGAAAGCGGACAAATTTAACACGTAAAGTCAAGCATAAAAAGACAAGGTAACATAGGCAAGAATAAGAGAATTGGGGTCACAACTGACAAATGAAACTGTACATTTAATTTCTATAAAATAAGGATGAATTTGTGTTCGTATCATTTAAGGTATAATATAGCACGACTTATTAAATTTACGACTTACATTTTTTGGACGACATCCCATTTTAAAGTGTATTTCACCATCTTTGTAATAAACCGTCTGGTGACAAGCCTAAAATAACACTTAGCGTTCGATTCATTGTTAACCGATCATAAACTTTACGAAAGAGACAAAGGTCTGTGACATTAAACCGGAAAAGATCCGATTTTGACGCCTAACAAACATGCTGCCGTTGTTCTTTAAACATTCTATTAAACATCTTGTCTCTACATCTCAAGGTAGAGAATGTGTAAATAGGAAACAACACCTCAAAAATGTTGCAAATGCAAATACCACCATGATTATCATCAGGAGCATTTCATCGAACATACATGTACCAGCTGAGTCATTACATGGTATTTAGATTTGCCCTCAGTTCAGTTGCTAGTATTTCGATACTAGCCCGGAGTTGATTCTTAACATTTACTATTACAAAGTAATAAAATTTGTGAAAATAAAGGAGAATCTCCCTCGTGCATGTCATTATATGGTTTTGGTTATACTCCTTTTTGGTCATTTTGGCATTTTTGAATTTGCTCTTCAACTTTTTGGATTGTTTTTCAATATTTGAGGTCTTGGGCACAACTGACAAGTCGTAAATCGATGTAATGTGCACAGCTTCTGCATCAACATTGGTATCAAATATCATTATTACTATAAAACATGTCTTTTATTTATTTATAAGCTCTGCGACATTAGTGCATCCAAATAGGTCGATATCAAATATTTTTAATTTCTTATATACATGTATTTTAGGATAATTATGTTAAGACGCCATTCTAAGTTAATCACAATTTTGATCTTAACCGACCATTTCTTTGTAGTTTTATCTTGGTTGTTCTTATTTTTGCAATTTCTGAGATTTAATTAAAAAAATCAAATTACAAGATCAAAACAAGATACATCACCTTTCAGTCAATCAAGAGTGGTTACGCCGTCGTGAAATGTAATATACTTATGCACCATGTTTCAGTAATTTGCGATAAATTCTACATTGATTTTATTGGAGAATACATCAAAACTGCTTACCCTTAAGAAGCAGCTTCTTGTATGCATGCTTGATTAGGAACTTGTGTTGTCCATACATAGATTTTTACTACTTAGTGTCCTTGTGCTGTCTTTCATTTTATTTTTTCACTGGCATTCTCGGGTTTGTTTGTTCATTATAAATTTAAGTTTTATCTCTCTGTATTCTAGTACACTATTCTTACCTCGTTTGGCGAACATGTGGCGTATGTCATACATAATGTAGGATAATCTACGCTTTGACAAACGGCGCATTCAATACGAGGTGTTCGCAGGTCTGAAAAATATTGACATGTCAAATAACACGAATCATTTGATTAATATTTATATTCATAATATATTATATATTCTAATTGGCAAGGAAGGAGGTATTGTGGAAAAGATCTACCAGGCTGATAATAAATAAAGACAAAAATGTACGGCTTTAGATCTGAAGCTAATATTTACCGTTTCTATTTGCAATGTATTATAATTAATTCAAGGTTTAGGTTTTTTTTAATGAAATGAATAAATGTAAATGTATACTGAGACTGCAAGATAACCAATCAGATAAAACATAAAACATTGATAAAATTTACAGGTCCACATTGGACATAAATGTTACGCACTAACCAACACAATATGATTGAATTAGTATCAATTATATACCTATATGGAGTTATTTTCTTTCAGAACGACAGGTCTTTCTTTTGAAGAATCAACCCGGACGATACCAAGTTTCAATGAAATTTGCTTCAAGGCATAAAATAATGACTTGTGTAAGGTCATTATTTTCCCTGATTAAAATGCAAACTATAATTTACTTTAGCATTTAATTCTTTTGATAGTTATCGTGTGCTGTTGCCAATTGGGGTTTTACTTTTTAATTTTCCATCTTTGTTAGGTTTAAGGCAGAAACAATCCTTTCCTCCGTTTATTAGACTGAAAAACCACATTTTACATTTGACGCACATTTTAATTTTCGGAACAAATTATGTGAAGTATGTTAATTTCTGAGCAGTTCGTTAAAAATTGTTGGAAAAATAATTTGCTTTTCCGCGATAAAAATGTCATGAAAAAAAAGAAAAAAACATAGCATCCCCCTTTCATAAACTAAGTTGATACAATAAATTACTTACAAAGTGACTTGTATTTTTCATACACCGTAACAATTCATTTGTGTCTTGCTTCATGCAGTTACAGTAATATTTTTATTGTAACTGGATAATGATTTCTAAAGTTTATATCTAGATTAATTAGTGAGTTTTATTTCACATTATAAATATACCGTAGGGCGTATTAAAACCTGAACGCATCAGAAAAGAATATCCCACTTTAGTGTGGTCGGTAAAATAGGTTGCAAATCCTGCAAATCTTTGCAAAAAATAATATTTTTTGACGGTATATAAGTCAGATAATGCATATTTTAATGTTTTTCTTGTCGTATAACACACCTCGGGGTGTCAGGATTGCCCAAAGAAAGACCTCCCTACGGTCGGTCTTTCATTTGATCAATCCTGACACCCCTCGGTGTGTTATACGACAAGAAAAACCTTAAAATATGCATTATCTATAACAGAATCTATATATTTGTAACTACTAAACCGTCACCCAAAATAGTTCCTTCTAAAATTCAATGGAGTATCCGGATTACCCGAAGAACACAATATTCCAGACACACAAAAAAACTACAACAATAGGAAAACAGAAGGCAGGCAACCCCTAACGTCTATCATTGCTCAAAGAATATCAACAAGCCTTACTTTGCCCACACAGATATCCATTACAAGGTATACTCATATTGTTCATGGGATCTTTGCAACATTCAGAACACGTAATAAGTGACTGGGAGTTTCGTTTTTTCCCTTTAGCTCCATTAATTAACGCACATACCTGTAATATGTAATATGGCATTTAAAACATATACTGTGTTCTACATTTACATTTTAGTTAGTTACATGTAGATATTACATTTGTAAATTACAGGGTTATTGTATCGATATTTGGTAATAATGTTTTGAACAGAATATTATATTGAGTTAATTTTAATATTCAGCTAGAGGAAATATTCGTCGATATTCTCACAGTCACCCTGTTGTTTTATAAATAATTATATTTTCAGCAACGGTGACCACTTTTATTTTCAAAACGACATTAAACTGAACGGAAATATGTATGAAACTTAATGGTGCTATACATGAATGTTCATTATAAATCTTTCAGTATCTATACTTTGGAACTGAGATGTGTTTGCTTGAGTTTTGACTCATATCACACATGTACATGTACATGTATATATTAACATACTAGTAATTTGACAATGTAATATTCATGATGTTATTCTCCTCTTCGAAAACAGAATTATAGGTCAATTTTTCCAATAAAAATCACTGACTTGCATACATGTATAATGACATCGGTGGGCGTGGGGCGTAAAATAATATTTTTTACCAAATAAACCATAATCAAATTCCGCAGGATATTCAATCCGTCTTTTACCAAATTTTGGAGTCCCGCACCCCCTCCCCCTCCCCCATGTTTCAGTTACGGACAGTTATTAAAGAGTGTTTCTCATGTTCACATTGTATCTACAATAGATAGTTACACTTTAAATGACTATTTTTCTTTAACTTGCGTCGTTCTTCACATTTTTTATGTTGTACATTTTTAACATACACACACACACACACACACACAAGCATAAAGTGTTGTTTGCTGTTAAAGGTACATCTTTTCACTATAATGTTATTTCACATTTTATATCTACAATGTAATAAATGACTGTGA
The DNA here is from genome assembly GCA_028015205.1 of Mytilisepta virgata. Classification (NCBI taxonomy): domain Eukaryota; kingdom Metazoa; phylum Mollusca; class Bivalvia; order Mytilida; family Mytilidae; genus Mytilisepta; species Mytilisepta virgata. Next base: position 87,298,840 of record CM051521.1, read on the forward strand.
TATACGTTATGTACATGTATATTAAACAAGAAAAGTGTGTTAAATCGTTTTGGACCATCTTAAGATATTCGTTCAGAAAAATAGATAAAGAAGCAACATGTACAATGCACATTTGCAATTTTAAAAATTTCATAAGAAAGTGTCTGTGTGAGTAAATTCGGATTATCAAAACATTTTTATTATTCATACTTGTTTTGACCTGCAACCAGCGGCATAGCCAAGGGTTAAATCTGGTCGTAGATATTTCTCAAGGTAACATTCCTAAAAAAGGAACACTGACCACTTACATGTGTAATATGTGTATAATTGAATGTTCTTTTATGAAAAGTTGTTTGTCCAAAGTCACGCGTGTTTTAGGTGAGAGATCCAAATAAATAAGATTGAAAGCAAGTTAAATTAAATGTGTCGGGTGTCGTTAACGGAGCAGTACATGCTTACATATGGTCGTTCGGGTTACTTGGTGTCATTCCACATTTTTAGTGGGGAGTTTTCATTACTAGCGCTTGAGTTTTTTGATGTCTTAATTCTGCTTTGTAATGTTTCGTTCCCTTGAGAGCTTTCGATCTTGCTGACCTTTCCCTTTGATTTGTCTCTTCTGCATACTTTTGCCGATATTCAAGTGTTTTTTAATAAGTTCAAGCAGATCTTTAAATCTACAATATAAATGCGGTCTCCTATCATTCTATATTATACATGTATTTTTTTAGCATTCGCAAAAACCTATAAATACATAATGTTACAGTTGTTAATCCGCAATGTTAGATTACATTGATAAGTTAAAAAATTAACACTTTCTACATGTATTTCCGAAGCCATCAAGCATGCTGAGTACCAACAACTACAATAAAACGTAACTATTTGGTATTAATTATAAACTTTCCTCGTGTGATGTGTTCTTTTGTAAATATTTCAATACTTTACCTCAGTGGAATCATCACATTTGGCTCTTACGGATGTTAAGCAGTCTGTCAGATTAACTGTGTTTTGACAATTCAAACACCACAGAGCTGTTAGAAAAAAACCATACTTATCCATATAAAGTGGAACAAATCTAGTTTATTTGAATATGTATTGATACAGACAAGAGAATGCCTCTATGAGCATCATCGAATTGTCGACAAAATTATCCTGTCACAGTTTAAATAGTTTGGTCTTAGCGTGGAAATGATACCTACAAATTGACCATTTTTTACAAGTATTTCAGAAATGTGTCAAAAGTCTGTTTTTATTACTTTGCAAAGAACATCCGGGATATTGCTAATAATCAATCGGTCAGTTATGGTCCGAGATAAACAAAGTTTCTACTGTTTAGAATTTAAATTACATTTACCTTAACTTTCTTTGTTAATATATTACATGTAGATGTTAGAATGACCGAAGATTTAATGTATTCTTAAGGGAACAGCTTTATTCCTAAACTATTTCGTAAATGTCATAAATTAAAATGCAACATTGTAGAGTCTACAATAATTTGTTTGGTAAAAAAATGCATGTACTCACCCGTGACAGAGTTCAAACCATATCCTGATACGAACAAAACAATCCCTAGAAATTAAACTCTATGCTAAAAACTGTATATTAAGCTTTTTTTTTTAGATATACAAGTTTTGTTTTACATGAACAATGTATAGCAATACCAACATTGGCCAGAATTCCAAATCAAATTTATTCCGTCGAGTTTTTACAGAAATAGAAAAAAGACATTTTGCTCAAAAAGAATGTAATACTTTTAAACATGTTAAATATAGAATAATATGTTCTTTGCTGAATGACCGATCTGAATGGAAGAAGGTGGAACATCATTGTCAACTATTTAAAGAGCAGCGAATATAGTAATATGTACAGAATTGTTTAAATTTATATATGGAATAGAAGCAATTCTATTCAAAAAAAGATCTAACGACAAATCTGACAATGTATGATGTGTATGTATGTGACTGTGTGAAATGATGAGACGTGTTTTGACTTATACTATGTATTTATGAATGTTTATGTATTAATTTGTATACCAGTACTGAAAGACGGAAATTGAACAGATTCAACATATTCGTGTTTTTTTTTTACCCATTGCACCAGTCAATACAAAAAGATGCCGTTTGGTGTAAAAGAAATCTCGGAATAATACTAGTATCAGACAAAAACATGGAAGCATACATGTAAATATTGAAAATCGCATGAATTCTACATGATGTTATTTAGTTTACAGATAGGATGATGATCTACTTCTATAAAAGCTTTAACTATTGTGTGGTCTGAGACTCATGTCCAGAAGATGATACAAGGTATGAGTACGTTTAACTGCAACCTTGTCGCAGAGATAAAATACAAATTAGGCCTAAAATTACAGAAATAATAAAAAACATGCATGTAGAGGTACCATTAATCTAATTTTGAAACATCTTAAAGTAATATGATACACTGGGTGTGACTGCACTTAAGCTATGAGTACATACACATGAAGGTTAATATTATTTCTTTTGTACTCATTGAATTCGATATATTTGTGCCTATGTTTTATTTACCTAATTTTTCATGTGAATCATATTTCGTATTATTATTCTTTAATAAAATACTCACAAAGAAAAAGTAGTCCTGGCTTCATCCTTTTTTTCTAAAATCCGTTAAATAATACATTAACCCTATATCCCTGTTTTACCTTATTGTAAGATAAAAGGATGTCAAACCTACTTTTTCTCTAATTTCGTGCGTATTTATACATCTCTTGACCCGTTTGAAAAATTCTGATATCACCACACATTGGCTAATTTCTCGTGAAATTTCCCTACAAATAAACGTTCGGAAGACCTCTAGGATTTTTACATTGTCATTAGAGAAAAAGATTCCAAATCTCTTGACGCTTTAATTATGAAATTTACCCACTCTCGGACAAGCCTCGCAGTTTAGAAATACGTATTTAATTATCTCGAGTTGATAAATTTCATCGTTGTAGAATCTATATGTATCCAACAACAATAGAGTAGTGCATGCCCAACGGTTTTTATAAAGAAATGATCATTTAACACACACATACATAAACTGATATACAATATATGTATATTGTCGAAAAATATACATTTTATTTGAACAAGCCTTAGAAACAGGTAGAAAATGCGAGGTTTACCGCGATTGCAAATAAAATTTATATTTTTTAACAATGTACATATATATTTTTTTCATCCTGGGACAGTAAATTGTAATCTTTTACATGTTTTATCGGGAAAAGTCATGAAAATTGCACAGTTCAAGCTTACTAGTCTTTGGTGCGTAATCTAGAGATAGCATGACGTCATAAACACTGTGAACCATAACTCAATACAAATCTGCATTGCAAGTCAACGCAGGGGTACCAGGAGATGATATTATGCCACTAGAAGAATATCAAAAAATTGTCTTGTTACAATGAAGCGGATTTTGCTTGGCTTGTAGAGTGCAGTTGCTCAAAATCAATATATTACAGTACAGTATTGAATTTAATTGACACGAAGTTTACGGAACAAGAACTCGTGGCCCGTCTTGATTTCACAGGTGGATTTTACAAATGTCGTACAATTGTTGTTCGAAGTTTTATCTGACCACAATTACATCCCAGATGGTATGCAATTTAACCCTTAAAATTCAAATATTTACATACCTCTTTTAAAGCTGAAACCAGTTGTACTAGAACAAAAGGTTGAATATAACATGTGACCTTCTCTCGGTCATATTTATATATGATTAAAAAAGATAAGAGTGTCAAGTGGGATTTGACAATTTTCTGATCAGACGGACATTTATTTAAATTCATATTCATAGTAAGTAGCAATGGTGCGCGTTGGCGTTTCAAACTTAATGACTCATAAAATTATTACATTAAGGTTATTATAATTCTGACAGAGTACCTATGAAATTTAAGATCGACTTCTGATTTCAGTTCTTGTCTGAGATTGTACCGTGCAATGTTTACACGACGACGTCCTCTCAGCACAAGATAAAGGGAAATATTTCACACATAACATGTGTTCGTGATGGTACTTATTAAATGTATAATAAAATTGACAAATATGTAAAAACTATTTATTAAAATAAGTTTATTTTCATGAAGTGACCAACTTGCATGGGTTTACCTTTCACTGGACTGTTATACGGTTACTAGAATTGTAATAATATGCGTATGGTGATAATATAATTTGTGCTTTCTTACATTGAATTGCAAAAGTATTGCAGTCAAGAAGTCGTTTTTCACAACTACAGTTCTAACCTGTCTTTAGAACTGTCCTAAACTGTAAGAAGAACTGGTTTAGAACAGTTCTAGAACTGTCATCCTGACACCTTTAGTACCGTTTATTGCAGGGTGTGTCCTGTCCTAGAACCATTTTTTAAAGTTCTACCCTAGAACCATTTATGACAGTTCTACCCTAGAACCATTCTGGACGGTTCTATCCTAGAACCATTCTGAATAGTTCTAACCTAGAACCATTTATGACACTGGCAATAGTTTATGAATTTTGAACATCAAAATTATAAGAAATAAAATAATTAATCTGTTGTCATAACTTTAAAATCAACTTTTAGCATACCGAAACGTATTATAGAGTAAAAAAAGAAACAAAATTACTCAGAATAACGTATTCACTTTAAAAACTGGTCGGTGTTATTTGCTAGTACATAAAACATTCTTCTGCATATTTTTTGGCAAGAGAACACTTTCAATCAAGATTTAGTCCCGTCCCTTCTCAAGTGAAATTATTGTGTAAAATGTCCATATATGTACGTTATGTCTATGTAATTTTTCGATAAATTGGTGAAATGCACCTTTTATTAAACATGGCGGTACTCGTCCCAGACATCTTCTACCTTGTCATAAATATCGTTCATACGAGCTAAGAGAATTCATTATATAATATATCAAATGTTTACCATATAAAATGGTAAAAAAGATGAATTATTAATTCAAAATAAATTAAAATGTTCCTTATCTGACACATTTGAAATCTCTGCATTGAATTTTTGGACCACCTTATACACACCTCTTTCTTCAAATGCATTAATTATTTTAAAATGTCGCATTATAAAAATTTGGAACTCCGCTGATTTTTTCAGCAAAACGGATTACCTGTAAACATACACATGTATCTGTGTACCTTAAATGTTGGAACAATAAACATTCGGACAGTCAAGTTACAATATACATGTCAAAACGTTAATTAGTTATAATTACCTGAAACACACAACATGTTACGGAGAACAAATTTCTTTACCTGTAAATTTACTTCTGATAAAATCACACAAATTTTAACAAAAACAATAAATAAATTCGCTTTTCTTGTTGGTTAAAAAAATGGAAAAAAAACTTGCACCATAGCTCTTTATTACATGTATGTCATTAATTTAATATTATTAATTATTGTCATAATTTCATATATTTAAATTATAGTCGGTGTGAAATGTTACTACATATTTAAATTTTTTTTTTAAAGTTTGGAAAAGGCGAAGACGAGAAGTACGTGAATAATCAATACTGAGTTATCGGACATGAAAATGGACGGTTCTACCCTAGAACCATTCTGGACGGTTCTACCCTAAACCATGTATGACAGTTCTACACTAGAATTATTCTGGATGGTTCTACTCTAGAACTATTTATGACAGTTCTACCCTAGAACCATTTATGACGGTTCTGCCTTAGAACCATTTATGACAGGGTTGGTTCTACCCGGGAACCGTTCTAGAATGGTTCTATAACCGTCCTCTCTGAAAGAATAGTCGAGGGGTTAGAACTGATCTCATCTGTACAGTACAAATTTAGCTACACGTTTTAACCATTTAAATCATGCACTTGTTACCAAAAAACGTCAGTCTTCGATTTTATAACATGCGATGTATATGGTTCTCTTTCCTACTAGACCAACCTCCTAAGACGTTGTTCGTAGATCCGAATTTATCCAAATTCTGTAGTCATGTTCCCTTTCTTAGGAATACCTAATTGTTCTTTTTAACACAACGACACATTAAAATGCAGTCTATATAATCAGATAATTATAACATGATGATAAAGGTTTAAATATATATTTACTTTCTTGAATCTCATAATATAGTATACAACAGTCAATGAATTGAATTGTATACTATAGCTAGTATCCATACATAAATGTGCAACCTGTTCAATTTGCCCATCATAATGAGTTTTTTTTATCTGTTAATGTGGAATCGTACTAAGTGTATCATCCTTATTTCTCAGTTTTTCTTTTTAGAATATCTCTGAAATTATCAAATATATCTATTATATATTGAAGTTGCATTTCATCTAAAGCAGTCGTGTTCGGCGATTTTTCAGCTATGTTTAAGATTATAAACAGCAAAATGGACAACAGAAAAGGTCAACAATGAAAAAAGAAAGAACACGAAACACAAACATAAACACCACAGAGAGTGAGGACAGGATGTCTGACTTCGTACCTATTTAAATTTCTGACCCTTGTGTAGTATTTTTTATTGAAACAGAAAACTTTAGTAGATTAAACGCTGTTTTGGTAGCGATTCATCCCCCAATAGAGTGTTTAAACTAGCAGTAACATTGATGAAAAGTCTACCACACGATTTCTTGTGTTGGTACATTGTATAGAAAATCATGGTCAGGTTACTGGTCATGCTGGTACGACTGTATACCTCTTATGCTCAGATCAATTTCGGGCTGTTCAATATACATACAACAATACTGCAACGTCAAGTAAAATGTACACCTATTTTTTTCCCCAAAAAACGACTACCAACGCCAGACATTTTATATGTATGACCGAGCACATACATATTTTCTTTTTCAGAAATAAAAAAATTCTTCTGTTTAGGAAAGACCAAACACAACGAAAGATTTTCACTGATGCAAACATTGAAATTTTCTTTTCAACAGTTTTACTAAATTAAAGAAGTAGAAATATAGTTTGTTTAGATTTTATACTTCTATTTACCTTATAATATATATACATTGTATCTAAAATCAAAACAGAAACATAAGAACTATTTCTAAGAGATATGAAATAAGATTTCTAATGGACACAGTCTAATATGACATTAAACTACAACTGTATTGATTTTTTATTGTAAGATCACAGATTTTTAGACAACCGTCAATACGACAATAAAAGCATAATATCATAATACAGTTGTGCGCAGATAAACATAATTAGAAATATTGCTAGTTTCTGATTTGTTTCTATTGCTAAATCTTCACTCTTTATATTCAAAGTTTCAATTAAATTCATACAAGTCATTGCCATACCTTTAGGGTTGGCATAATTATTATAATATTATAACTGGAATATCTTAAGTACATGATCAAATGTGGTAGTAACATATGTAACTCCGTCGGTGTTTGCCTCCTTCCTGGCGTAGCACCATCATGAACGGCGTTTCTAATATTCAAAATATTTTCCATCACGAGCATCATGAAGTTAGTCATTTTTATTGTTACTTCCAGATACTTTTCAATAAATATAAATGTACCAATAACAAACGTCTATAGTTTAATAAAAATTGATAAAACCTTATATCTGGTTTATAGATCATAGGTACTAATAGATAAAGTAATTTTATATATTTATCTTTTTAGCTCGGCTGGACAATCACTTTGTGTCCTTTGTCCGTTACTTTAAAGATCTTCTCCACTTGATCAATCGGTACCAAACTTTGATGGAAAGGTTCCGTTTTAAAAGTGTGTCCTGCATCCCCGACACCCAATCAACGTGACTGTTGTTACTAAAAATTGAACAATATGGCCAGATGAATCAAACTTGGCAGAAATGGACCTTAGGTGGTTCTCTTTCATAAATGTGTCGGATCACCCAAACTGTCCACCAAGATAGCCGCACTTAGTTTAACATAGGACCTATGGGAAAATTCATTTAAAAATCGTCTTGTCTGAAACGACATGGCCAATTCAAATCAGACTTGACAGCAATGGTCCTTATATGGTCTTCTTTCAGAATTATGCTTGATGACCGGACTGCCAATTAAGATGGCCGCCACAACTGAACAAAGCTTAACATATGACCCTATGGAAAAGTTTAATGTACAAATCTTCTTGTCATTAATCACTTGGCTATTAGGAACCAGACCTGGCAACAACGGTCCTTAGATGGTTCAGAATTGCGTCCGGTACCCGGAATGTCAACTAAGATGCTACCACAGCCAAACGTAGTTTAACAAAGGACCCTTTGGGAAAACCAGCCAAGAAACTGCTACACCTAAATTTTTAGCCCTTGTCAAGATGGACAATTTAAATCCAGGTGAGCGATATAGACCTAAAAAGCCTAGTTGAAACTCCTGGGATGATGCCTCTGCTGGTGGACCCTAGGTCCCCGAGGGTATTCGCCAACCCAGTCGTCAGACTTGTCTGACATCATTATTCATTGATTTGTTACATAAATTACCAGTATTTAGCAAAATTCAAAAATAATAGAAATACTCTAAGGGTTCATTCCTTGTATTGCACATGGTAGATCTCCTTAGCTGAAATTTGGCTTCCTATTTCGGTATATTTGGTTGAGTACTTCTTGTTTAATATAAGTTTGGTTTTTGGTCTTCCAAATGTTTCGGTTTTAATGCTGCCGATGAGAGGTAACTCCTTGAAATGCGCCGTATACAGCATAGTATAAATTTACTATATCTAATATTACTATCTTTGGATTGTTATTTTATACTTCTTGTAAATTTGCAAGGACTATTCTCTATTCAGGTTGTCATGAAGTCAACTTTAATATCGTTTCGTAAGTAAATTTTACAACTTGCAGTGAGTAATTAACATTAAAGTTCTAATGACAAACAAAAGCTAACAAGATATATTTTATGATATAAATTATTATTATTATCAATGCCCTCGTAAGTTTTAATTGGAATGAACTACTCTTGTGATTTGCAAAAACATTACACAAATTTCTTCTATGTATTTACGCCGATTAAACCTATGTAGGACAACAACAAATGTAATACCTCAGCAAAATATTAAATTATATAATCTGAACATTAAAAGAATCACACATACATGTACCTATTTCAAAACTACATTGTAGTAAGCAGTATAATTCTGAATTTAATGGAATTAAATAAATATAGATTCTCCTTCAGGTACGAGTGAGTTATGGAATTTCTCCACCCGAGATAGTTAAATTTTCGATTTTCAACACACGAGCCTTCAGCGAGCATGTTAAATTCTAAAATTTAACTATTGAGGGTGGAGAAATTCCATAACCCACGAGTAAATTGAAGGAGAATCTGTTTCTCCTATGATTTTTGAAAAAAAGCTCGAGAAAATGTCGTTGCTATGTAGTTTGTTTACATAGACGTCATTTCGGGACTTCTCTAGTTTATCGTTCCAATAACTGTAGAAAAAGGGCGGTAATTCCCACGTAGAAATTTAATCACCGGGAAGTGGTTAAAGATATTATGTATTTTTATCCCGTCGATTAAACACGTCAAGAATAGGAGAAAAGAACTTAACTCACAAAGGAAAAAGCTACTGGATTTTACGTGTGCTACAGGTTTATCCATCCTGCCAAATAAGTTACGACTAATGATGTCGGGATAACTCCATGGATTAATTCTGAGAGGAAAACTCAGATAAAAATACATTACAGGAGATTAATATCAAAATACACGTACGCTACTTAACCACTTTCGGCCCCAAAGCGTTTGACGAATGTTATATTAGAATCCCCTAACTGTACATGTATAATTCCTTCAGATCATTTTTGTTTTAGTTGTTGTATCACTTCTAACAGTAAGTTTCTGGACAATCAGTCATGGTACGTACTACTTTCAATCTGATACACGTTAAACATGTGTTACAGATAAAGACTCTTCAGAATATAATTTTAAAAGAAGACTTTTTAGAAAACTACTTTACATATTGCATATTTTGAATTTTTTAGCACAAAATGCTGTTACTTTAAGAGATTAGCCCTTTACAAATAAATAAGGTCTCTAATACTCTTACATCTAAAGCACAATATTTTTACGTAAAAGTATTCAATTGTTTAGTAAAATATGATAAAAGAGGATTATTCTTAAGATTTTGTGGTGACAACACGGGCCTAGCAAAACGGTACCGCTTTTAATGTAAAATACCCAATAACTTGCGCTTTAGAAATCTTAACAGTTAAATTGAAATAAAATTACATGTATATGATATTCATCGTTTTAAAAATGCATTTATTATTAAATCATAAAAATTCTACCATGACAACTTCGAACATTTTTTTTTTAAATTTAGGCTTGCGATGTTTGAAGTGTGATTATGTTTCGAACATCACACAGTGTATAGGAACCGAGGCAGTTTGTAAAGACGGTCTTGAGGCATGTTTAAATGTACCTTCTTAAGGTTAAATATGTATTTTGAACACTACCGGAACATGTGATGGGACAGCAAATATAGCATCTGCGAAGGTGTTTTCTGTTCAGTCCCTAATATTTCTGAAGTAGCATTAAATGGTTTAAATTTGTAGAACGTAGGGAGTGTCTACCTTACGCATAATTTTGTCCTTTGGTGTTTTAATTCACCTGTGGCGGGGTGTGTTTGACAAGGATTGCCAATTTTCCTACCGAAGGTCGGTGCTTCTCTCCGGGTACTCCGGCTTCCTCCACCAATAAAAACTGGCCACCGCAAATTGGCCGAAATGTGCCGAAAACGGCGTTAAACCCCGACTAAACAAACAAACAAATCAATAGGAGCCACACTAATATATTGTTCTTTATGCAACAGTCTAGTTTCAATCCATATCTTTCTGATCTGATGCACTTGTTTATTTTTTACCCTTGCGCAGCAATGTTTCCTTGACAAAACCACCATGGATGATTTGTCAGTTGTATATACTGCTGGGTGCCGATCTGCAGCAGTAAGTAGATTTGAATATTAAAAATTCTTGGTACATCAATTGAAATTTTTGTTGCATTTGATTTCCTTTTAGTACGCATTTTTGTCTAGAATTATATATAATTGTAATTCTAAGCTTTATCCGAATACCAACTATATTCTTTACTACATGTATGTATTGTTTGATTACATTATCACGGTGTAAAGTTTTGTAAATGATATAAAAATGCACATGTATATGTCACAACAGTAAGGTACATAATTATGAAATTTGGGTAAGATTTTATTCCTTTTTTTTTTTTTTTTTTTTGCACATCACAAATTTTAAAACAGATCCCGACAAGTCTCATATCCGTACATTTTCATAAGCGGGTGATACATTGCATAGGCGTGGGCGAAGATGTTTTATTATCCTTCCAAAAAGACATGATCCGAGTTTCAATATTTCTGCTTCGGTGTTTTTATAGAGTATGTGATGCTGGACTTTTATATTTAGATTTGTAATATCATGGCATCCTTGCATACTGGAAAAAGAAGTCAAGTTGCGTGTGCCCAATGTTGTAAAGAAGGGTTGTCAATACAGGGACTTCCATGTAATGCATATTTATGCAATCTAAGTAAGACTTTTATATTTCCAGGATTTATTCAGTACTGCATACATACATGTATGATATATGTTTGATATCATAATTTCAGCATCGACCTGTTTATCCAGATTATTTTAATGTATTGAAATTTACCATTGGATTTAATAAAATGTATATGAAACTGTAAACCAACTTCATTTTACAGTGCAGCGGAGACCGAACATGTCAAAATTATAAAATGCTGAGCAAGATATCCCACCCCATCGGGTATTAGGTATCAATGGAGAAAATATGTTAAGAATAAATGTGATACTTAAATAACAATTGCAAGAAGAGTGTATATTTTCCAATAATTATATTAAATTTAAATTCTGTAATGAAAATTTATTGTGAGAATGTAATTTAAAAAAAAATAATAATTGTCATTATATTCCTGCTTTAAGCTTGTCCTTCGATCTTTTTTTCTAAGGGACAGGGAGGAAGGGGGGTGTGGGCGGCGACCAGGGGAGGAATTTGAGATTAAAAGGCAATTTAATAATGTTGTAGAACCAGCGGTTCAACCGAAAACATGCGCAGTATGTGATTATGTGAATACACCTTCGGAATGTCGTACTTTTCAACAATGTCAGGTGACGGAGGTCTGTATTCTACTAAAATAAGGGAAAAAAACAAACAAATGCAAATCGCCACGACAAGTGTGAAATAGATCATACTTTGCATATTCAGTAATTTCAGTTCCAGTTTCTGACCTCAATAGCTCTACCTTGCACAATTTTAATCTAGAAAAATATAAAAATGGAATTGTGCCCAGGTTCTACTTTAGACAGGTTTCGAGCAACTTCACTTTGAAACAAGTTTTAACAACTTTAAGTATCCTGTAAATAAGTTTTTAAATGCGATACAATGGAATCTATATTCATCAAATACTTATGATAACGATGTATACTTTTATTTAATTCATGTGCATTTTCTGTCATACATTATTATTATTCTAATCATATCAACGCTATTTTGGAAGTTGTAGGATATTTTTACAGAATTACCAGTTAAACTACTTCTAAAATTACTGAAAACCGAAAAACCAAGGAAATCGAATCTGAATTTGGCTTCCTATTTCGATATTTTTGGTTGCGTACTTCTTGTTTAATATAAGTTTGGTTTTTGGTCTTGCAAATTTTTCGGTTTGAATGGTGCTGATGAGAGGTAACTCCTTGAAATGCGTCATATACAGCATAGTATAAATTTACTGTATCTAATATTATTATCTTTGGATTGTTATTTTTTATCTCATGTCAAATTCGATAAAAATGTCATTCATTTTTAGTCAATAATAATATTCCAATCTTTTAACCTGCAAGGTATGTGCACAAAAGATATTTGTTGCCGGGTCAACGGTTACATACGAGCTGGGTTGCGAGGGTAAACTGGTAGGTAAATTGTTCTTAATGGTTATCCTTGTATAATATTTATTATAACACTGTATCTTTTTATCTCGGTGAAATTTATAGTATATTAGGATTTTATCCAACCCTTAAATATATTTCTTCGACAACTATGTCCACCGATAAATTTACAGACCCTGAATAAATGTAGCAAACCACAAACCTGCACATTGATTATTTGTACCACACAATTCGGCATGGCTATTTCTTATTTTTGTACCACATGTAGGTAAATGCTCATACATATTGCATCAGCCTACAAGATACATGTTTATATAATTTGAACATAAATTAATGTTATCTTATTTGAAGATATTTCTCATAAAACATGTAAAAATGACTTAATTTTAAGTAACAAATTATTTTTTCAATGCGCGTTCTCAGATACAGCAACATATTCATGATATATATTTTTTGTCTGTGAAGTGTAGCATTTCTTTGTAAGAAACTGTTTATTAAATTTACATGTGCAGTTTTAAATTTTAGCTGTGTGACTCGCTTTTAAAGGCATACAAAGGGACACAACAAACAGGGAAGAGAATAACTCATGGAAAAGTTGAAATATGCGCTGCTTGTTGTGATGGTAGAAATTGCAACACTGGAAACTGTGGAGATCTGAGAAAAAGTACAATTGTTATATCAAACCATATTCATATTACACCTGTTTATGAAAAAAAACATCCATTTTTGACATTACTTAAACCCGAGTTTGTATTATTAGATAGAGCGTTAGCCGATCTCACAATACTGGAACAAACAATATAAATTCATCTTAGTTTGAAGTGTGTGCCAAAATATTCTCTATGATCTAAGAATGAACAGCTCGAAAGTGCAACGTAATAAATTGTTAATCTGTTACAGAAATTCACATCAAACGGAAAATGATATCATTAAACGAATTAGTATGGCGTCTATGTTTCTCAGCTTATCCGATAATCAAGGGCATGCATGAGTTACCATGACTTTCGACAAAGAGGATTACTGCTGTCACAAAAGCTTCTTAACCAGGGTTTTATCAGGAATAAGTTGATGTCATAACTTAGGAAATTTTATGGTCGTCATCATGAATTGATTGACCGTTCCAGTGTTCCAATATCTAAGATGATGTTGGACCTGTTCACGCACTGTCTTAACATTTCATGTACTTCCACCGATTTGTGACTACCACCGGGTGGACTTTGTTGAACTTCACGACGAGTTTCGTATACGTAGCAGGAACTGCTTATCCTTCCAGAGCACCTGGGTTCACTCCTGGTTTTTATTGGAGTTCGTGTTGTTCATTATTTTTTAGTTTTCAGTGTTTATTTGTTGTGCTTGTGGTTGTTCATTTGTCTTCCCGATTTTGTCTGTCTATGGACTGCGTTTTTTGGATTCCTTCTTATGTATATTTGTCCTCTTTAGTTAACTGTTAAACAGACAACGAAAATACAAAATAATTCTAAGTACTTGTTTATTTATACAGTTTATACATAAAACTTGTTTCATCTGTTTATTTGATGTTTAGATTGTATAGACATTTAATTTTCATGGAATTACATGAAATTCGTTTTAGTAGAAAATATTCATATTTTGCAGGTCAACCATGTTTTAATTCCACAATCTGTGGATGACAAAGTACGGTTCTCTCAAGTATGGATTTTGACTGACATGGTTTGAATAAAACTATAATTATGTAGTATATGACATTGTGTTTGGTTTTTTAATAAGCTTTTGAAAAACTGACATATTAGCCTATAATATTACATTGTAGTATCGATTGATTACTTTGTAAATATTGCATTTATGCCTTTAGAACGCTCAAAATACAAATATATTTTTTATTTAATAAATACATTCTTTCTTGCTCTGCACCAAGCACATACTTTCTTTAGATACAGATGCCTCTGTAGCTTGAATTATTACCTCAATTGCAAGTATTTGGAGTAGCGTGAAAATGTTGCATACATTTTCCGTTTACTTAATGACATTTTTAATTTTTGTGGAAGCTAAGGAGTACAGGTAGCTTCCTCAGGCACTGCTCTGTATGTAGATGGTTATTTTCTGTATTTTTATCGTATTGGATTTAAATTTGCTCTACAACATTTTTTTCTTTTTTAATTATCTTTTTGGCTTTCCACGTCTGTTGTCCGTGAGTATTTGTACTGCTAAAGATACGTCGTTTGTTGATATATGTAACCTCATCAGCTTAGTTGTTAGTATGTTGGCTCTTAAACTGAACTGATCGCATTGGAATTCATGTTTTATATTAAATGGTACAATGGTTCAATGGTTGAAACGTTTAAAGTTTAATTAATACGCGTTACATTATTATACCAAGCATAGTTACTTAAAAACACGATTTGCATCTACAGAAGTCAACAAGCAAGTCACACCATACACCGTACGTACAAGCTACTCACAGATGCGACATCAGAGATCAAGCTTCATACAGTATATTAGAATATCAAGGAATGTTTTAGAACTAGAATTTTTTGGCGGAGGAAGGAATGTATGCAATTTTTCTATTTATGCCCTTTGATGTCATCAAAACCATCAAGTCGTTTGTCCTTGGGGTTTTCATGGTACACGCCTCCTTTTCAAAGTTAAGGCTTTGTAAATTGTTAACATACGTGTTTTCCATTGAAGCATTGGTTCTTAATAATGTTTCTGTAGACCCACTTGCTATTTTACGAATAAATTTTCTTCCTGTTATTGTAAAGACAGGGACGTCGGTACTTGCATCGTCATTTGAACTTTGAATTTCTAGATTTGGTACGTTTACATAAATGTGCCCATTAGGATTATCGAGAAAAACATATCTGTCATTTTCAAAAATATTTAGATGAGATGAATTTTCTCCAGCATCGATAAAATCGTATAGCTTTTCCATATCTGTGTTGTATAATGAATTGTTATAAATATAATTGCCACCAAGGTCGCCTACTTCTGTATAATTTGTCATGTCGATGTCTTCCGTTCTCGTGTGCTCCGCACTGGTTGTTTGATGTTTAATACTAACGGGTGACCTGATATATAATTAAAGTTAAATAACTGAGTGAAATTACAAATTATATTTTTTTTTCTTTATTTAATAATTTCCTCTATTTTTGCAATTTAAAATTGTTTTAATGCAACTTTTTATTCCTAAAATTTTCGGAAGTGGAAATGAAATTAAGGGATTAGTTTATTGTATCCTTCATTTTGTCTACTCTTTATAGATAGCATTTTTAACATCCGAGTGCATTGTCAAAAGATGAACCAAGTTGTGTTTTTTTGTGTGATTCCGCATCCAGTAAAATGACATATGATTTTTGTTTTGTTTTTTTTTTTATTTTCAAATTATTTTTAATTTTCAATATTATTTACTTATTTATATTTATTTTTTTCATTTCTTTATATTTTTTTGGGGGGGGTTAAAAGGATCATTTTTTTTAATATATATATATATATATATATATATATATATATATATATATATATATATTGTAGTGAAAAGTTTATTGTGAAGTACATGTATTTACAAATGTATGTCGACTTTTGTCTTACAATCATTCAATTGTCCATGTCAAAATGGGATCTTTCTGTTTTAACCTTACTAGAATTATGCCTCTATGTACATAGAAGTAAGTGTATATGTAATGTTTTTACAATATAACAGAAAAGAGCATTTCTTTTGCATTATTCGGGATAAAAAATACATGCTTCATTACCTTCGTTGTAGTACCAATACCACAATAACCAATACAAGTATTACCACAAACAAAGCAGAGACGCCAGCAATTATACCTGAAAGATGATAAATTCATAAATGTGGAAATTTCAGTCTGATGCAACATTTGAAACACGCCTATTCTTTTTATAACCGAACTTTTTTCTCTTTTTTGACTAACGCTAAATACGTTATTACAATTCTAATAATTACTATCATTTATCATATAAACTTAACGGTATTCATGTAAATTCATTATATTTTGTTTTTTTTTCTAAATTGTACATAAAACAAATCTGTCTGCATGCCTCAGAGTCCGGTAGTGACATTCTTTACGATAAATCATTACTACATATTAAGAACCTTTAAATTCTCGCTCAATATCCAGCCCATAAATACATTTTATATTTCATTTATGTGACCTCAGTTGAAGAAATAGTATTGCTAAGCGACATTCAATACATTCTAACCTTTTGAACTGATATAAATTGATTTTTTAATGCGATTTTAATTTGTTTCTAAATACAAGAATCAGAAACCATGTCAAACCTTTTAATTTCTATCTATATAAACAGTCTTTTCACTAAAAGATTTCTTTAAAAAATAGTATTACCGATGGTTAAATACAATTCTGACAGGAGTGAAAATCTCGGCTCCACTGTTGACGTTTGTAAACCTAAGTAAATAGAAATTTGCTACATTTTTTATCATAATTTTACTTTGACTTTTTGAAATATTTCATGTGTGTTATAAAATATTTTAATGACGCATTTTTCTGAGCTTATAATTTTTCAGACTGCATGTGCGTCCAATAAACGCCCTTTCTGATAATTATATTTCGGTTTATGGAAGTACATGTAGTTCCTTTTAAAAACGTCGTGCAGAATAGTCTTCCGTAAATGGCCGTTTTCGAGTTGAGACGACCGAGTGAAGACGACTTGACTAGCGCTCGTCTTCACTCGGTATGACGTCCAATGAGAATACGTAATACATTCGTTTATTGTGACTCTTGGCCAATCAAACGTAACGTTACTATACATTTTCGGTTGTTCATACTGAAAATACATAGATGTGCGAGGCCTAAAACCCCAGTTTTTACGGAAGAAATAGGTACTTGCATTCGTTCAAAAATGAAGGACTGGAAAATCTTCAACTCGTTTTTAAAATGTGCTCCACTCGGGAAAGACGTGAATCTTAAAAACCCAGTCTTCATTTTGAACTCGTGTGAGAAATTATTATTCTGAATAAGGAAAAAGACACGAGTTGTTTACAACAGCTTGAAAATAAAACAACAATCCTATATATACAGACATTTTTTAGAATTACAACGTCTGATTTCAAATACATTAATTTTAGTATGCGACACTGTCTTGGGTCTTTTGTGAACTATTATTGAAATTTAAAACTTATATGTACCATCTGTTTTTATATCGTTGCTCGCTGTGGTAACGGATAACTGGATTTCAGAAGAAACTTGTTCATAGTCTTGTGAGGCCATTGTTATTGAATTGTTGGTGGCACGACAGATTTCCCTTCTATGTTAATGTAGTTTATATCTTCCTATCTGTGGACCCTAATTCATCTAAAATACATTGAAATATTCGAGGTACTAAAAGCTGTGTTTGTCGAATTAAAAATAGTATTCTTTAGCATTTTACATTGACGAACAAATTACACATGTAGACTTGGCAGTATTCTGTATTAACTTTTATTATTATTTATGAAAATAATTTTAATATACGTAGATGCATATGTAAAAAAACGAAACGAAAAGGATATTGTAGAAATGAGAAAATGGGAGAATGAAGATGTTTCAATCCTTAGTCGAAGCATAACAGCATGAGGTTGCCATCTTGGTTTGCAGTAAACAAAAGTCTTATGGGAACAGACAACCAATCAAATAAACTTTGATTCGAACTATTTCAAACGTTTATAATCAACATGGATAAAATTATAACATTTTTTTTGTAGAATTTCCTTTTTAACGCAACGGTCGCCTTGATGCAAGTTCAGACATGGTCTCTCAATGCCGTTTTATTAATTATTTTTTTAAATTTTTGATTACGTTTCTCAAGTAAAATTTATCTCATAACTGTTTTCCTTTTATTGCTGCGAGATGTCAAATTAAAACGTTTCTCATTCAAATTTATCGACGAAAGAAAAACTAAATTTGTTTGCCCGTATCTTTTTATCCATTTGTTTCTATCATTGACATGTTTGCTTTCAGTGCTACTATATACTTGAAAACGCCTTGTCTGTGGATTTATTGTGATCCTATGGGCTTTCCGTTCTATTTCATTACTTCGGTATTATCATCAAAGGTAATACTTTAAATGTTTTTCACTTGATTTCAGTCACACTGGACGGTTGCTTTCTATTGAAAATAGCTCAGGATACAATTATCTAACTCTACACAAAGTTTTTGCACTTGATTTCAGTCACACTGGACAGTTTCTGTCTGTTGGAAATAGCTCAGGTTGCAATAATCTATCTCAACACAAAAATACAGACTCATCATAATGGCTCTATAAAATTATTAGTAAGAACCATTTTTGTAAAGTTTTCCAAACCCACACTGTTTTACTTAAGGAGTATGGAGTATTTAAACCATTGTTGTGACGTCATCTATTGAAGAAACAGTGGATTGTTTTTTAGGAATCCACTGAAGTTCTGATTGTGTCTATAAATACTACTCACCACAGTTCAACGAATTTCGTGTGAATGAGTAGATTTAATTACAACCGTAAAAAAACTCTATCTACAAATTGATAGAAAATGGATGTTGTAAACGATAAGGCACCGACTATCGAAACTGGTTTTTTTTCTCGAGACAAAAATTAATTTTTTCTGTTGGTCAGAGGATTGTTTTTATTTTACATGTAGGAACAGGATTTTTCAAAATAAAACAAAGGATCTTTTGCCAACACTTTTGAAATATTTGCTTCCCATAAAATTTAGTACCTCCATGGTGAACGTCTTATTGTAAGGTAATATATTGATGCTGTGCACCTGCAACATTTTATGCACGGATTTTTTTAAAAAGAATGCATTCCCATTTTTCCGGACTTTGGAACTTAAATGTAGGAAATTTTTCAGCAAACTTAATAACAAAGGAAAGTACAAGTTTTGTGTAATCAATCCCTTCTCAGTTTTCGACCTAACTGAAGTTGTACATTTTTTTCTGTACGTGGAAACAAGCTTATTTCAAGCAAATTGTATAAAGGAGGGTACAAGTTTTGTGTATTCAACTGATTAACTACTCTGACGTTGTTTAACTGAGACCTTTCAAATATAATCCCCCAAAAAACGGTCAATAAGATGCATTTTTTTTTTAAATATGATGCAACCCAAGCGACAGTTTTTTTGACAGGAAAAAATAATAATCTTGTCTTCTCCCTGATAAAAATAGTTCTCCTCTTATACATAATTTATGGGCCTTTCCTACGTGTTGAACACAGTTGAAGGTCGTGCGGTTCATATATAACTGCATAGGACCGTTTCAGAACATCATATATATACTTTAGAAAAAATACTTCGGAAAAAGTGGGGATGGCGATTTATCTCTAAAGAATCAAATAAATAAAAAAAATATAATAATAACCTTCTCACAGAAAGCTCTTCTATTTGATTATCAGACACTATCTTCTTTATTCTTGACGGCTCTGGTTTGGTTCGTAGCTCAGAATCTACCCTATCGACTAAGGTACACATTAAATCCTCGTCTGATGAAGACGATATATCCTCATAAATAGGTTTTTTCTAACAGGAAAAGTTTCATTTTCAGATGCCGACGAAATGTCATACATTAAAAAAAAGTTTGCACTCATCAGATTTTTGTGGATTTTCACAAAATTTAGATTGCGTTATAAAAATATCCTCGTCGTACATTTCCATTGTCATATAATTAATGATGAGTAGTTTTTATTCAAACTTCTACACTTCAAACAGAAACCGAAACGTTTGTAAAACAATATATAAAACATTTGCCTACTATTGACAAAAAATGTGATAAAGATCAAGTAAATAATGCCTAAAGTAACTTTAGCTCAATCTCTTTTAGTGGAGGAATTTCCAATGACTTGTGCCTTATGTTTAGAATTATTAAACAGTGATGAACAAATATGTGAAGTTTGTGATCAATCTTATCACATACAGTCTATGGGAAAAGACAATAAGATGTGTTTAGGCTGTGAAGCAACACATAGTCAATATTCTGAAAATTTACATCCAAATAATGAAACTTTAGTAAAGTAAGTTACATCACCCCGTCCCATTCCAACTTATGTAGACAAAAGTATTGCTGCTAATTTTAAAGAAAATCAAGATAAGAATAATGAAAATAGTGTGTTGAAACAGAAAAAATTACGTCAATTAGAACTAAAATTAAAGAAAAAAGAGGAAAGTTTGAAATTAAAAGAGTTGTCAGTAAATGAGAAAACCAAACTTATCGAATATCTTCACCAACTTGAAGCTCGAAATACAGAGTTAGAACAAACCATAAAAACAATGAATAGAAAAATTATTATTTTGGAAGAAAATCAAAATAACTTGTCCTCGCGTAATGAAAAATCAGAATCTGGAAATTTAAATAGTCATAGGAATAATAGTGAGGAACTACTAGTGCAAGTAAGGAACAAGGTCACAAAATTTATTGTGGGCAGGATTGAAAATGAATTGGATAAATTAACTGACAATCTTTGTGAAAATGATAAATCAAAGGATATACAAAATCATTTAAATCAACAAAATGTGAATGGTTATTCAGAAAATCAATATTCGCAACATAATTGGGGTTATCAAAATTATTATCAACAATATCCACATTATCATGATCATTATACAGACAGCTATGTAAATGAAAATGAGGGTTATAGCGATTCAGATGTTAGATGTGTTTATGAAAATCAATGGCTTCGAGAGATGGAGGAGTTAAGTGCCCCTAACCCACATGTCGTTGTTTTTCACTCTCCGAAATTTTAGAGAATTTGATGACTTATAATCTTTTGTAATTCATGCTGAAGGAATAACCACGTCTGCTATACTTCGAGGAACTGTATTCCACAAACAAATGTAGAAGGTTCGTCGAATTTGACTTTTTAAATATTTGTGCACTATGCCTATGCCTTTCTTTACAAGCACCTAAATATAGACATACACAACAACTGATCACAAATCACTAAGTCAGAAAATGTTAATCAGTTAGTGTGCCCTCCAGGCCTCGAAGCCCGTTGGCAAATTTGACCTTTTAACCTTTGAACTACGAACTACACATGTGCGAGTGTTTGTAAACATAACCATTATGTCGCTCAGTGAAACCCGCAAGCTGTTACAACAAAGTCTGAAAGTTGTTGAGGAATCGGGAGAAAATACAAGTTCGCACGCTATCCTCACCATGATTTTAAATCTAGTTTCCAGTATAGATAAACGATTGCAAAATGTTGAGAACTCAGTAGGAAAATTTGATGAAATAAAAAATATCATAACCTCAATAACAAGTAGAGTAGTGACAACTGAAAAACACATTAAAGAGTGCCAACGTAAATTTACGGAGATTGAAAGTGGTTTACAGGGCGTAGGTAACCTGTTTGATAATTTGAAACAAGAGTGTAACAAAAGCAAAGCTGCTGCTGCAAAATGTCAGGATCGTTATGAAGTCCTCCAAGATAACTTAATAAAAATAAAACCGAAATAAAAAAATTATCCGAGAAAGGTGAAACCGTCAGGAATAGGGGTATTTCAAATTGCAACTGTCAAGAACATGTTCAACGTCTAGAAAGCTCCGTACTGGATTTGAAGTGTAGGTCTATGAAAAATAACCTCATCTTTACTGGTCTACACGAGGTTCGTGATGAGAACACAGAGGAATTGCTGAGATGTTTCCTTTATAACGAAATAGGAATAGACTTTCGTATAGAGTTCGGCAACGTGCACAGATTTGGCTATAAACCTAGAGGAAAGCGACCCGTAGTAGCACGTTTCCTTTATCACAACGACTTGCAATACGTATTAAACAATGCCTACCGTTTACGTAATACCCCTTATGGTATACGCCAACAATTCCCGAAGGAGATTGAAGATAGAAGGAAACAACTATATCCCATCCTAAAGGAAGCTAAGAGGCAGGGAAAACCCGCAACCTTGGTGCGAGACCGTCTATACATAGATAACGAACTTTATGTCACCACAGATGTTGACAATGCCGGTGAAATAGATGAGACTGCACTACGACGTCCCGTATTAACCACACCGGTACGCACAGGAAACCGGCGTTCAGTGAAACGCCAACGCGTCGACTCATCGACTCCTACCCGAGACTAGGATTGCCATAGAGAACACTGTTTTGTGTGTGCTGATGATACAAACTTATGTATTTCAGAAAGAAATAAAAATGGTAATGACATACTTAGTACTGAAGCTATCTGTAAACCTACGATTTATAATAATGATGTATCTTTTGATAGCGACCCTATTGTAGCAAATGAACCTTTAGATAGTTTTAGTGGTGATAACCATATTGTTGATAATAATTTATTTTTTGACGATGCATACGATTCTAGTGTAACAGATAAAGATAGTGATAATAGTAATAGTTCGGGCAGTACATATAACAGTCATAGTAATTGTGTAGATACTAATTGTAATCTTAATCTTTTAAGTATAAATTGTTGTGGTGTTAAATTACGGTTGCAATATCCAGAATTTTGTGAACTGTTGTCAAAGACATAATATGCTTACAAGAAACTAAAACTGATGACTTAGATAATGTTGAACTACCAGGTTATATTTTTGATATGAAAAACAGAAAAAAATTTAATAGAAAGTCTGGTGGTATGATACTGGGATATAAACAAAGTTTACAAAAGTATATTGAAGTGTTAAACACAGACTCAAATTATGTGTTGTGGTTCAAAATTTCCTCAAAACTGTTTAATAGTAATACCGATGTTGTTGTTGGTAACATATATATCCCCCCAGAAGGTTCCACTTATTTTCAACCAGACACGTTTGACCAGATAGAAAATTAACTTCGTAATTTTTCACGAAATTATAAGAATATTTGTTTAATTGGTGATTTTAATAGTAGAACTGCGGAAGAGCCAGAATTTATAGAAGTTGATATAAACGAGCATGAAGATGACTTTACGGAATTTGTTGAAAATGATCTGGCTATATTAGATATTTTGGACATTGATAAAAAAAAAGGCGAAATATGGATAAAATTAAGAATAGATCTGGTAGTAATTTATTAGAACTGTGTAAAGCAAATAGCTTATTCATTGTCAATGGTCGTTTTTGGTACTGATAAAACTGAATATGGTAAATTTACATGTAAAAACTCAAGTGTGGTAGATTATTTTATATGTGCATGTAGTTTCCTACAGTTTGTTAACAATTTTGAAGTCTTAGAGTTCAGTCGACTATACTCTGATGTTCACTGTCCTATTTCTATAGATTTTTCTCTTAGCAAATTGACAGGTAAAAACGACATATCTGGCAATGCCAATAATAGTCAAAATGATATCAAGGTAAACAAGTGGGATGCATCGAAACTATTGTCATTTCGCGACAATATAAACGTAGAAAACTTTAACGGATTATATGAAGAGCTTAGTAACACTTTAACAGAGAATTTAGGAAAGGATAAAGTCAACTCATTCGTAGATAATTTATGTAATCTTTTTACTGAGAGTGCAAAAAATACTCTTGGCACTCGAAGGTATAATAACAGGCCGAAATGTAAAAAGCCACAGGGAGACAAACCATATTTTAATCATGAATGTAAATTTGAGCGACAAAATTATCGCAAACTCAAACGGAAATTGAAAAAATGTCGATCCGAAAGGTTAAAACAAGAGGTTTCGGCAGCCGAGAAACGATATAAGAAAACACTTGATAAGAATTGTAAAATTTATCGCCGAGAAATGCGCAAAAAAATTAAGAATTTAAAATCGTCAGATCCCAAGGAATACTGGAAACTCTTGAATAGGGGTAGGGAGAGAAAACAGCCTAATATTCCTTTAGAAGACTTGTTCAATTTTTTCAAAAACCTGAATAAAGCCCCTGACGGTTTAAATGACGAAAGCGATATTTTTGACACCGATTTTCTTGATAATGCAGACATTGGTCAACCGAACGATGACATCAATGCCTCCATTACACAAGAGGAAATACTCAGATGTATTAAAAAGTTGAAAAATAACAAAGCCTCCGGGGAAGATAATGTAATAAATGAATATATTAAATCTACGTCAGACTTGTTTCTACCTATCTATGAGAAATTGTTCAATTTAATTTTCGACTCCGCGATACTTCCTGATATCTGGCTTGTTGGGAATATAAAACCTATATACAAAAATAAAGGCAACCAGCTAGATCCAAAAAATATCCGACCGATCACTATTCTTAGTTGCCTCGGTAAGTTATTCACATCAGTTCTAAATGAACGATTACGTCATTTCTCGGAAGAATCTCTACTGATTGAAGAAAACCAATTTGGATTAAGAAAGTCGTATTCGACAACTCACAGTATTTCTACATTGTTTTTATTTTTTGAAATTCTAAGATATAAAAAGAAAAAATTATTCTGTGCGTTTGTCGATTTTGAGAAAGCCTTTGACTCAGTCTGGCGACAGGCACTCTGGTACAAATTACTCCTTAGTCACATAAATGGCAAAATGTATACTGTAATTCTAAACATGTACAAAGATGTGAAATCACTTGTAACGTATAATAATTGTAAATCAGAATATTTTCCTTGTGATATGGGAGTAAGACAAGGTGAAAATTTGTCAACTTTTCTGTTTGCTGTATTTTTGAATGATTTGCAAACTTTTCTAGAAAGTGCAAATCTTGAAGGTCTTGATACCCTTTCAGATTGTATAGATGACAAGCTTAATATTTATTTAAAAATCTTTATCCTTTTGTATGCTGATGATACTGTTCTTATGGCTGAAACTAAAGATGGTTTGCAGAATATTTTGAACAAATTTGGGGAATATTGTAATAAGTGGAAATTAAAAGTTAATAGTGAGAAAACAAAAATTATGGTTTTCTCAAGAGGGAGACAGTCAGCAAATTTGAAATTTACTCTGAATGGATTTAGACATTGTAAAAGAATTTAATTACTTGGGAATATCATTCAACCGAACCTGAAATTTTAACAAGACCATTAAAAACAGACAGAGAAGGCTACAAAAGCTATGTACGAAGTTTTAAAAAGAGGTCGAGCACACAATTTGTCAATAGAATGTCAGGTAGAACTTTTCAATAAAATGGTTAAACCAATACTGTTGTATGGCTCAGAAGTTTGGGGTTTTAGTAAGAATATTCAATGTCTAGAAAAGTTATTACTAAAATAAAAAGCATCCACGCCCAGTTATATGGTTTATGGCGAATTAGGGCTATTTCCTTTGAAAATTGACATCAAGGTACGAACGATATCTTATTGGACACGATTGTTGTCAGGAAAAGAAATCAAACTTCCATATATATCATATAAACTTTTGTATAACTTTTTATTGATGAAAACTATGATAACTTTTGGATCAAATATGTTAAATACATTTTAGATGAGACCGGCTATTCCTATATAGGGACCCAGCAGATTTTCCAAAACTCAGACTGGCTCATAGCAGTTATTAAGAATCGACTCTGTGAGCAGTTTGTTCAGGAATGGCACTCTTTGCTACAAAATTCCCAAAGGCGTTGAATTATAGATTATTTAAAGATACTTTTAAGTTTGAACATTATTTAAATATTTTAGAGGATAAAGACATATATTCATTTTGCAAATTTCGAACGTCAAATCATAAACCGCCGATAGAAACCGGGCGTTGGAATAATATTGACAGAGAAAATAGAGTCTGTACAAACTATATCAGTGGATGTATTGGTGATGAATTTCACTATATTATGGAATGCCAATTTCTTAGTGAAAACAGAAATCGTTTTATATGTAAACAATTAACCCGCAGGCCCAATATATTAAACTTCAAAAAAATAATGTGCACCTCAGATAAGGTAAATTTAGAAAAATTATGTCGATTAATAAGGAATATAAACATAGCAGTTGCTCTCTAGGCTAAAATGTGATTTTAATGAAATGTAAATATTGTATATACAAACCTATGATTGTGTCTGCTGTATTATGTATACTCATGTATTAACAATGTACCTCCTTGTGTTTCTCTTTACCATTGTAATGTTTGGTTTATGAGAATAAAGATTCTTGTCTTGTCTTGAGATTCTTCCCAGGTCAATAATCAAACCGTTAGTCATGCGAATCTTATAGATGTATTAGCGTCAAACAATCAATCAATGACAAATTGTACCTTAACCAGGGGTTCACAAAGTAATCAACCGTTTAACTATTTGAGACAAAATTTATATTTCCAAAGTAAAAACATTGCCAACCCTATACATGAAAAGGATTTTTTATGGAAAACAAGCCTCAGTGTCCAACCAACATAATGGAACAAATAGACCATGAAAATAAAGAGAATGATAAAAAGGAAGAACTAAATATTTTAACTTTTAACTGTAAAAATATACAAACGTGTGGTATGTTTTTTGATGAGCTTTTTAACTCAACAGATATATTTTTAATTCAAGAACATTGGCTGTTTAATTTTTAACTGAATTTACTTAATGAACTACATCAAAATATTTGTGGAATTGGAAAAGCTGTCGATGATAAAGACCCAATTAATCCAACCAATTTACCTCGTAGTTATGGGGGAACAGGAATTTTATGGAGAAAAGATCTTGACAATTTTATTAATCCATTAGATATAGGAAATGATAGAATTTGCTGTGTTGAACTTTTAGGATCTTCAAAATTACTCTTGGTCTCTGTTTATTTACCATGTAAAGGATCATCATCTGATTCATTAGATTTTTATAACTGTATAGATCAACTACATGAAATTGTTCAAAGATACAGTGATTCTCACTCCATTATAATTGGTGGCGATTTTAACGAAAATATTTTAAGTAAAATCGATACGAGAAGAAACAAATATTTAGTAGATTTTCTGAATGAAAATCGCTTATATACTGAAGAGAATGG
Organism: Mytilisepta virgata; assembly: GCA_028015205.1. NCBI lineage: Eukaryota > Metazoa > Mollusca > Bivalvia > Mytilida > Mytilidae > Mytilisepta > Mytilisepta virgata. Next base: position 87,326,468 of record CM051521.1, read on the forward strand.
AATTACTTTTGTAAATTGTAGTGGTAAAGGAACCTCAACTATTGATTTTTTACTTTTTAAACAAGATTTTAAAAAGAATGTGATCTGTATAGAAACAATGGACAATGTGGCTACTAATTTATCTGATCATTATCCAGTAAAAGCGAAAGTGAAATATATTTTCAATACTAAAGAAAAATCAAAATGTTCCAATTCAAAAATTTTACCAATGTCTGGCAAAAATCTATGGAAAAAAATAGATAAAAACGTATATAAAACTTTAGTTGAAAAAGGTTTAGATAACTTGTCATCGTCTTTAGAAAATAAATATGAAGTGGATCTTGCTTTTCAAAATATGAACAGTTTACTTTTCAATTCGGCAAAAAGTTGTTGTCCAGTTTCACGAAAAAGATTTAGAAAACTGAAATTAAAAGTAATGAACCAAGAAATTTCTGACGCAATTGCAATGAAAAAAAAAGCTTTCTTATCAATTGAAAATTAATGGGCGGTCTGAAGATCCCAGGAATGAACTTTATATCCAAAAGAAAGAGACAACTTATAACTTACGTAAACATTGTCGCAAGGCAGTTGCTATGAATAGAATCGATGAAAGAGAAAAGATAATGGAAGCAAATATCAAAAATAAAAATTCATTTTATAGGCTTATTAAAAAACAGAGGGGTAGATTAAGTAATCATATAGATGAACTATCTGTAGGTGACACAGTGTATAGTACAGAAGACAACATTCTAATTGGATGGAAACAACATTTTGAAAATTTAACTAAAAATTCTACTCATGTACATTTTGATAACAAGTATCAACAAAAGGTCGAACAAGAATATATTGACATAATTGACATATGTAGAGCTATGTTTCAACACCAAAGTGTTACTAAAAATGAAATAGAAGAAGCTTTGAAGTTATTAAATTTAAATAAATCTCCAGATATATTTGGAATTTCAACTGAAAATTTATTATATGGTGGACAATCTCTTATTTATCATCTTAAAGAACTTCTGGATATGACTGACATGGTTTGAATAAAACTATAATTATGTAGTATATGACATTGTGTTTGGTTTTTTAATAAGCTTTTGAAAAACTGACATATTAGCCTATAATATTACATTGTAGTATCGATTGATTACTTTGTAAATATTGCATTTATGCCTTTAGAACGCTCAAAATACAAATATATTTTTTATTTAATAAATACATTCTTTCTTGCTCTGCACCAAGCACATACTTTCTTTAGATACAGATGCCTCTGTAGCTTGAATTATTACCTCAATTGCAAGTATTTGGAGTAGCGTGAAAATGTTGCATACATTTTCCGTTTACTTAATGACATTTTTTTAATTTTTGAGGAAGCTAAGGAGTACAGGTAGCTGCCTCAGGCACTGCTCTGTATGTAGATGGTTATTGTCTGTATTTTTATCATTTTGGATTTAAATTTGCTCTACAACATTTTTTCTTTTTTGAATTATCTTTTTGGCTTTCCGCGTCTGTTGTCCTTGAGTATTTGTACTGCTAAAGATACGTCGTTTGTTGATATATCTAAGTACAGTTCATAGGAATGTTTGGGTATTTTCATCGAATAATTGTTGCTGTTTAGATGTCTCTGCTTCTGAACCTTCAGCTTAGTTGTTAGTATGTTGGTTCTTGAACTGAACTGAACTGATCGCAGTGGAATTCATGTTTTATATTAAATGGTACAATGGTTGAAACTTTTAAAGTTTAATTAATACGCGTTACATTATTATACCAAGCATAGTTACTTAAAAACACGATTTGCATCTACAGAAGTCAACAAGCAAGTCACACCATACACCGTACGTACAAGCTACTCAAAGATGCGACATCAGAGAACAGACTTCATACAGTATATTAGAATATCAAGGAATGTTTTAGAACTAGAATTTTCTGGCGGAGGAAGGAATGTATGCAATTTTTCTATTTATGCCCTTTGATTTCATCAAAACCATCAAGTCGTTTGTCCTTGGAGTTTTCATGGTACACGCCTCCTTTTCAAAGTTAAGGCTTTGTAAATTGTTAACATACGTGTGTTCCATTGAAGCATTGGTTCTTAATAATATTTCTGTAGAGCCACTTGCTATTTTACGAGTAAATGTTCTTCCTGTTATTGTAAAGACAGGGACGTCGGTACTTGCATCATCATTTGAACTTTGAATTTCTACATTGCTATCTGCTGTGTAGATCAGAGCAGGCTCTATTATTGCATCGTCGCTTTCAGTGATGTTTCCATCCAGATTTATACATGTACCACTGTTTTTCTCATTTTCTGTAATACTTTCAGACTGATTTTCCATTTTTTCAAATATTGGTACGTTTACATAGATGTGCCCATTAGGATTATCGAAAAAAACATATCTGTCATTTTCACTCATAGTTAGATGAGGTGAATTTTCTCCAGCATCGATAAAATCGTATAGCCTTTCCATATCTGTGTTGTATAATGAATTGTTATAAATATAATTGCCACCAAGGTCGCCTAATTCTGTATACTTCGTCATGTCGATGTCTTCGGTTCTCGTGTGCTCCGCACTGGTTGTTTGATGTTTAATACTAAGGGATGACCTGATATATAATTAAAGTTAAATAACTGAGTGAAATTACAAATTATATTTTTTTTTTCTTTATTTAATAATTTCCTCTATTTTTGCAATTTAAAATTGTTTTAATGCAACTTTTTATTCCTAAAATTTTCGGAAGTGGAAATGAAATTAAGGGATTAGTTTATTGTATCCTTTGGACTACTCTTTATGGATAGCATTTTTAACATCCGAGTGCATTGTTAAAAGATGAAACAAGTTGTGTTTTTGGTGTGATTCCGCATCCAGTTTTTTTTTTTGTTTTTTTTTTATTTTCAAATTATTTTTAATTTTCAATTTTATTTACTTATTTATTTTTTTTTTCATTTCTTCATATTTTTTTTTTTGGGTTAAAAGGATCATTTTTTTTACAGATTATATATATATATATATTGTAGAGAAAAGTTTATTGTGAAGTACATGTATTTACAAATGTATATCGACTTCTGTCTTACAATCATTCAATTGTCCATGTCAAAATGGGATCTTTCTGTTTTAACCTTACTAGAATTGTGCCTCTATGTACATGGAAGTAAGTGTATATGTAATGTTTAAGAAGATTTGCAATATAACAGAAAAGAGCATTTCTTTTGCATTATTCGGCATAAAAAATATATGCTTCATTACCTTCGTTGTAGTACCAATACCACAATAATCAATACAAGAACTACCACAAACAAAGCAGAGACGCCAGCAATTATACCTGAAAGATGATAAATTTATAAATGTTGAAATTTTAGTCTGATGCAACACTTTGAAACACGCCTATTCTTTTTATAACCGAACTTTTTTCTCCTTTTTAACTAACGCTAAATACGTTATTACAATTCTAATAATTACTATCATTTATAATTTTAACTTAACGCTATTCATGTAAATTCATTATACTTTGTTTTTTTTCTAAATTGTACATAAAACAAATCTGTCTGCATGCCTCAGATTCCGGTAGTGACATTCTTTACGATAAATCATTACTACATAAGAACCTTTAAATTCTCCCTCAATATCCAGCCCATAAATACATTTTATATTTCATTTATGTGACCTCAATTTAAGAAATATTATTGCTAAGCGACATTCAATGCATTCTAACCTTTTGAACTGATATAAATTGTTTCTTTAATGCAAATTTAATTTGTTTCTAAATACAAGAATCAGAAACCATGTCAAACCTTTTAATTTCTATCTATATAAACAGTCTTTTCACTAAAAGATTTCTTTAAAAAATAGTATTACCGATGGTTAAATACAATTCTGACAGGAGTGAAAATCTCGGCTCCGCTGTTGACGTTTGTAAATCTAAGTAAATAGAAAGTTACATTTTTCTGTTAACACAATTTAGTCATCTTTAAGCAAAATTTGCTACATTTTTTATCATAATTTTACTTTGACTTTTTGAAATATTTCATGTGTGTTATAAAATATTTTAATGACGCATTTTTTCTGAGCTTATAATTTTTCAGACTGCATGTGCGTCCAATAAACGCCCTTTCTGATTATTATATTTGGGTTTATGGAAGTACATGTAGTTCCTTTTAAAAATGTCGTGCAGGATAGTCTTCCGTAAATGGCCGTTTTCGAGTTGAGACGACCGAGTGAAGACGACTTGACTAGCGCTCGTCTTCACTCGGTATGACGTCCAATGAGAATACGTAATACATTCGTTTATTGTGACTCTTGGCCAATCAAACGTAACGTTACTATACATTTTTGGTTGTTCATACTGAAAATACATAGATGTGCGAGGCCTAAAACCCCCATTTTTACGGAAGAAATAGGTACTTGCATTCGTTCAAAAATGAAGGACTGGAAAATCTTCAACTCGTTTTTAAAATGTGCTCCACTCGGGAAAGACGTGAATCTTAAAAACCCAGTCTTCATTTTGAACTCGTGTGAGAACTTATTATTCTGAATAAGGAAAAAGACACGAGTTGTTTACAACAGCTTGAAAAAAAGACAACAATCCTATATATACAGACATTTTTAGAATTACAACAACTGATTTCAAATACATTGAGCATGCGACACTGTATTGGGTCTTTTGTGAAATATTATTGAAATTTGAAACTTACATGTACCATCTGTCTTTATATCGTTGCTCGCTGTAGTTACGGATAACTGGATTTCAGAAGAAACTTGTTCAAAGTCTTGTGAGGCCATTGTTATTGAATTGTTGGTGGCACGACAGATTTCCCTTCTATGTTAATGTAGTTTATATCTGCCTATCTGTGGACCCTAATTCATCTAAAATACATTGAAATATTCGAGGCACGAAAAGCTGTGTTTGTCGAATTAAAAATAGTATTCTTAAGCATTTTACATTACAAAAAATTACACACTCATGTAGACTTGGCAGTATTCTGTATTAACTTTTATTATTATTTATGAAAATAATTTTGATATACGTAGATGCATATGTAAAAAAAAACGAAACGAAAAAGATATTGTAGAAATGAGAAAATGGGAGAATGAATATGTTTCAGTCCTGAGTCGAAGCATAACAGCATGAGGTTGCCATCTTGGTTTGCAGTAAACAAAAGTCTTATGGGAACAGACAACCAATCAAATAAACTTTGATTCGATTGCGGAACTATTTCAAACGTTTATAATCAACATGGATAAAATTATAACATTTTTTGTAGAATTTCGTTTTTAACGCAACGGTCGCCTTGATGCAAGTTCAGACATGGTCTCTCAAATGCTTGTTTTTCACTTGATTTCAGTCACACTGGACGGTTGCTTTCTGTTGAAAAAAGCTCAGGATACAATTATCTATCTCAACACAAACATAAAGACTCATCATAATGGCTCTATAAAACTATTACTAAGAACCATTTTTGTAAATTTTTCCAAACCCAACACTGTTTTACTTAAGGAGTATGGAGTATATATTTCACAACTCATACGTTATTCCAGAGCTTGTGCCTTAAACATTGACCTACTGGACAGAGCCCGGCTCCTGACAGAAAAGTTGCTCAGACAGGAGTATGTTGGTCCTAAGTTGGAGTCTTCCTTATTAAGTTTTATTGACGTCATTATGACTTGGTTGACAGGAATGAAAAAACCGTTTCCCAAAGGAAAATGGACCTGTTCCATTGATGTTATCCCTTCCTCATACCGGATTTGACATCTGCAGGAAGCAGAGGCTGCTTACTCTCCGGAACACCTGAGTCTGCCCCCGGTTTTTGTTTTTGTTTTTATTGTTTCGGTCTTGTCTTCATTGTTCTCCGGAGTGTGTCAGTTGTTTCGATTTTTTTCTTCTTCGAATATCCCTTTTGTATTTCTTTACTTTACTTATTAATTTGCTCAATTTAGAATACTTACCTTGTATATCGATTTTTGTCTTCTCCCCGACTGAAGTTTTACATGCAGTAAACTTACTGTATAAAGGTATTAATATGTACCTAATAAAGGAAGCTAAAGTAAATTAAAGCGGGTAACATCTAGTTTTCCTTCATTTATGAAAATTAAGATGAGGAAATATTTCTTTCAATTACTTTTTTTTTCAAAAAATACAACATATGCTTTACAAAAATTTAAATTACGAATCGAAATTAGACCTCGCGAATCGAAATTAGACCTCGATTATATTATTAATTGAGTATACAAGGAAATATTCTAAAATAAAATATCTGTCTGAATAAATAAGTCGTTTTCAAATGATTCACTGTTCACAACTTTTTTTCAAATATTCTTTTCAATTTTCGATATCCAATTAAACACGCTTACAAAGTGTTATGGATTTGTTGGAATTAATCTTATAGTTATACTGTTAATTATTTTTATAATAATCAATATACCAAAACCAGTGCACAAGTCATTGAGACTCGATGGCTATTTTTATGTTAATTTATAAATCTCATGTGATTTGCAAAAGGAGAAGTGATGACCATTTTTTTCGCTTAGACTTAAAAATCAACTGTTCAAGCCGATCTCCGCTTGAAAAACGGTTAGAACTTTGTTCTGGCTGCTAAATTAAACCAATCGAATAGTTTGCTGATCAGAATGAAGACTTACTTAATGAAGCAATAGCCTTCGATTTATACATTCCAAGCAGTTGACCGTCGTTCGGGTTTTCCGAGCATGTACAATAAGATGAGTTTTCAATTGCCAGTAGGAGTTTAAACTTTATTTGCATTTTCCGGAAATAAAACATGTACAGGTACAGGACAAAATCGATTTCAACAGGATCATATCATCATTGATTACAGATTAGGCTGGCACTGAATGAATGTATGAATAAACATTTATCAGACATGGGGATATATATAGACTATCACATTGCTTTTTCCATATCTCTCCTGGTATCATCCTAAGACTTCCATATCTACCTCGAGGCGCCAACCAAGGGTAGATATGGGTCGAGGGATGATATCAGGGCAGATATTAAAATGGTTACGAGATTTTCTGTAATTTTCATGGTACATACACATGGTAGATCTCCTTAGCTGGAATTTGGCTTTCTATTTCGGAGTTTTGGTTAAGAGTACTTTTTGTTTTAAAATAGGTTTGGTTCTGGGTCTTCCAAATGTTTCGGTTTTAATACTGCTGATGAGAGGCAACTCCTTGAAATGTGTCGTATACAGAATAGTATACATTTACTATATCTAATATTAATATCTTGTTATGATATTGTATTATTATATTTATTTTGTTATGATATTGTAATTATTATATTATCTATCTTGGCCTAATTTGTTTTGTGTGGCCTTATAACATGTATAATATGCTTACATAATACTTATAGTTGTTTGCCAAATAATGTTATAACTGCGCAGTATAGAAATCACTGGAACAATAATAGATACTGACGGAATGACTAGAACTTTCTATTTGACTTGCGTACTAATTCTGGTGTAATTCAAACTTCTACCGTCTTCTAGAAGGATTCTATGGATTTCCGTGGTGGTTATATATACGGACGAAGGTTGGACTTTCGGAGCAGAACATATCGTACCAGACATTAACATTCTTGCGTTCTCAGCTGTTGGATTGACACACTTTTATTTACGTTACATCATACTAGATTGTGACTGATTGGATATAATATTCCGTTTGGATTCCCGCAACAGTGACGAGAAGAATTCCGGATAAAAGAAAAGACAAAGGATTTTGAACAGTTAAGTTGACATTTTATTTTGTATAATATTTTTTGTAAACTTGTATATAATAAATCTTGTTAAATTTTATTATTGATTTGTGTCTTTTGTTGGCTACAATTTAAAGGTGATTTCGGCCGTAACAGAAATTGGGAGCTCGTCTCGGGAGAACGTTAATGTCTTATTAATTTTTTTTCAGTATTTTTATTAGAATTAGCCAACAAAATTCTACAAAATGGCATTTGATGCTGGTAAATTTTTGAAAACGCCAGACCTGGAAGGGTTTGATAAATTAAAGAAAGAAGAATTAGTGTTGCTTGCTAAACATCTAAAAATAGATTTTAGAACATCTATGAGAAAACAAAGAGGCTCTTGAACTCAAGGTCGAAAATGTTGATGCTTTCAAATTAAAACAGCTTGAATTAGCACATGAATTTAAATTAAAACAGGCAGAACTTGAAATGAGGGAAAGGTTAGAGATGGAGAAAATGAAAATAGAAATGGTCAAAGTAGAAAGCAACACTAAATATGAGTCAAAATCAGAACATTTTGAGGCAGCAAAAAATATACGTTTGGTTCCCAAATTTTGTGAAAAAAACAGTTGATAAATTTTTTCACAATTTGAGAAAATTGCTCAAAATTTTCATGGCCAAAGTCTTATTGGACTACAATGCTGCAAAGTATTTTTGTGGGCAAGGCCGCTGAAATTTACTCAGCACTTTCTTCAGAAAAAAGTTCTGATTATGACACTGTTAAACAGGAAGTTTTGAAAGCTTATGAGCTAGTGTCAGAAGCATATAGACAGAAATTTAGGTCTTATAAAAAGTTTGAATCACAAACCTATGTTGAATTTGCTAGGGAAAAAGAAGATCTATTTTATTTTGATAACTGGCTTACGTCATAGAAAATAGATAACAATTTTGATAAATTAAGACAATTAATGTTATTAGAAGAGTTCAAGCAGTGTGTTAATTTAGACTTAAAAACACATTTACATGACAAAACTGTTGAGACATTGCAATATGCAGCTGTTGTTTCCGATAATTATACCATTTCACATAAAAGAAGTTTGAAAGGTCAAAATTTTAATGCTTCAAGCGGAAATTACAAATATCAAAGCACTGAGCGTACTGATAGTAAGCCTGTTGCACAGAATAAGAGTCCGTTTAGTTATAATATGTCTGGTCCAAAATTTGATACTTTTGAGAAGAAGTCACCAACTTGTGCTTATTGTAAGAAAAATTGTCACCTGATGGCTGATTGTTTTAGACTCCAGAAGAAGAATGAAAGAGATCATAAGCCCAAGTCCAGTGCTTGTACGACACCCGTTGTTACCAATAAGTTGGAATGTCCTGTGAGTCAGGCTTTTAAGACCAGTTTTTGTGATTACATGGAGGATTATAAGCCCTTTATATCTGATAGGTTTGTTTCTATTGTTGATAATACTACTCCTCAGCCTATTAAGATGTTACGGGACACTGGAACTTCTCAGTCTTTGTTGTTAGAAGGTGTGTTGCTTTTGTCCGAGGAGACGTCCGTTGGTGCCTCCGTTTTGTTACGAGGTGTGGAGTTAGGTTGTATAGATGCTCAAAAAAGGCCATAATAAGACCACCTGGTACTAACAAACATGTAATTATGCCATGGTCAGATGTGAACAGCCATTCATTAGACAAAAGAACATTTAGGGAAGAACAGAATAAAGACCCTGAGGTTCTTCAGCTCTGCAAGAGGGTTCTACCCCAAGAAGAAGCAGACAAAGTGGCCGAATGTTACTACCATCAAGACGGCATTTTGATGAGGAAGTGGAGGCCCCCTGTGCTATCCCAGAGGAGGATTGGAGAGTAGTATACCAAGTGGTGGTGCCTAAAGTCTATAGGCAAGAAATTATTGGGCTTGCCCATGACACCCCCTTAAGATATTACAACACTTCTACTGGCCCAGACTTAGAAATGATGTCACAGAAAACTGCAAATCATGCCATATATGCCAGATGTTGGCAAGCCTAACCAGAAAATACCACCAGCACCACTTCTGCCAATTCCAGCCTTTGAAGAACCTTTCAGTCGAGTACTTATTGATTGCGTTGGACCTTTACCAAAGACCAAGACTGGAAATGCTTATTTATTGACGATCATGTGTACATCCACTCGCTTTCCTGAGGCTATTCCCTTAAGGAATATCAAGACACCAACTATTGTCAAAGCTCTTATCAAATTTTTCACATTAGTAGCACTTCCTAAGTCTATACAGTCCGACCAGGGTTCAAATTTTATGTCAGGTTTATTTCAGCAGGTCGCTTACCAGCTAGGGATTGCTCAGTATAGATCATCCAGAATCTCAAGGTGCCTTAGAACGTTTTCATCAAACACTGAAGAACATGATTAGAACTTTTTGTCTTCAATTTGACAGGGACTGGGATGATGGTGTTCACTTTCTACTTTTTGCGATTCGAGAGGCTGTTCAAGAATCCCTTGGTTTTAGCCCCTTTGAGTTGGTGTTTGGTCATACTGTAAGGGGACCTTTGAAATTGGTTAAGGAAAAATGGCGTACTGAACACACTGACTTGAATCTTCTAGACTATGTATCTAGATTTAAAGAAAAATTGTATACTGCTTGTCAAATTGCTCAGAAAAACTTAAAAACTGTACAGAATAAGATGAAAATATGGTATGATAAAGATGCCACGGACAGAGCTTTTGAGCCTGGTGATAAGTTACTTGTACTTTTACCAGTCCCTGGACATCCTTTACAGGCTAAATACTGTGGTCCTTATACCATCGACAGTAAAATCAATGATTTGAATTATATTGTAAAAACAAAATAGAGTGTGTCACATTAATATGTTAAAACCATATTTTGAGCGTACTAATGAAGGTGAGAGTAAAACAGTTGCCACTTTAGCCATGGTTAAATTGGAGAACGATCATGACAAACCAGACATAATTGAACTCTCTTTTGATTCCAAGACTATGAAACAAACTGTTAGATTGAAAAATTCTGAAATTTTGTCAAATTTAGACTCAAAACTTGCACATCTGACTTCCGATCGCAGAGAAAAATGGAAAGCTTTGGTATTTTCTTTTTAAAATCTTTTTCGAGGTGTGCCAAACAAAACCACTGCTGTTTGTGATGATGTTGATGTAGGCAATGCTTCTTCAATTAAGCAACATCCTTACCGGCTCAATCCACTTAAACTTTATGTTATCAGACAAGAAATTAGATATATGCTTGACAATGATATTATTGAGCCGAGTAACAGTGAATGGAGCTCTCCTTGTCTTCTTGTGCCGAAACCAGATAAAACCTTTCGTTTAGTTACTGAAAAGTAAACTCAGTTTCAAAATCTGACTCCTATCCGATTCCAAGGATAGACGATTGCATTGATAACATTGGACAAGCAAAATTCGTAAGCAAATTTGATTTATTAAAAGGTTACTGGCAGGTCCCCTTGACACCGAGAGCTCGTGAAATATCAGCTTTTGTCACACCAGACGGCTTATTTCAGTATACTGTCATACCGTTTGGTATGAAAAATGCTCCTGCTACATTTCAAAGAATGATCAATAATGTTATAAAATATTTAGACTGTTGTTATGCTTATATTGATGATCTTATTGTATGTAGTGATAGCTGGGAAGAGCATTTAACACATTTATATGATACTTTTGATAGATTGTCACAATCAAATTTGACTGTTAATCTTTCCAAAAGTGAATTTTGTAAGGCCACTGTTGATTATTTAGGTCACACAGTTGGCCAAGGTCAAGTGAATGCAATTACCAATTTTCCTCCTCATACAAATAAAAAACAACTTATGAGATATTTAGGCATGATTGGATTTTACAGAAAATTTTGTTCAAATTTTGCTACTGTTGTTCAACCATTGACTCATCTTTTACGAAAAGATTCTAAATTCATCTGGAGTGATAATTGTGAAAACGCTTTTGAAAAAAGCAAATCACTTTTAATTAACAGTCCCATTCTTATCACTCCAGACTTTAAAAAGCAATTCAAACTTGCCGTTGATGCAAGTGATGTAGGAGTTGGAGCCGTTTTATATCAAGAAACAGATGATAATGTTGAGAAACCTATATCATATTTTTCCAAGAAATTAGATAAACATCAGAAAAATTATTCCACTATTGAAAAAGAATGTTTTGCACTGTTGTCTCCACTTCAACATTTTGATGTATATTTAAATCCCACTATGCATCCTATTCTGGTTTATACTGATCATAATCCTCTCACCTTCATACATTAATGAGAAACAAGAACCAGAGGTTGACTAGGTGCAGTTTATTGTTACAGGAATATGATATTATTGTAAAACATATTAAAGGTAAAGATAATGTAATAGCAGATGCTTTATCTAGATCTTATTAAAACACTGTATACATACTATATATTTTTGTATATATTGCTCATGCGAAGTTCTCGTTACCCTCCAACTTCTTTATAAGGGGGGGAGGTGTTATGATATTGTATTATTATATTTATTTTGTTATGATATTGTAATTATTATATTATTTATCTTGGCCTAATTTGTTTTGTGTGGCCTTATAACATGTATAATATGCTTACATAATACTTATAGTTGTTTACCAAATAATGTTATAACTGCGCAGTTTAGAAATCACTGGAACAATAATAGATACTGATGGAATGACTAGAACTTTCTATTTGACTTACGTAATAATTCTGGTGTAATTCAAACTTCTACCGTATTCTAGAAGAATTCTATGGATATCCGTGGTGGTTATATATACGGACGAAGGTTGGACTTTCGTAGCAGAACATATCGGACCAGACATTAACATTCTTGCGTTCTCAGCTGTTGGATTGACACACTTTTATTTACGTTACACAGATCATACTTGACACACTTTTATATACGTTACATCATACTAGATTTTGACTGATTGGATATATTATTCCGCAACAGTGACGAGAAGAATTCCGGATAAAAGAAAAGACAAAGAATTTTTAACTGTTAAGTTGACATTTTATGTTGTATAATATTTTTTTGTAAACTTGTATATAATAAATCTTTTTAAAAAAAAAATTATTATTGATTTGTGTCTTTTGTTGGCTACAATTTAAAGGTGATTTCGGCCGTAACAATCTTTGGATTGTTATTTTCAAATATTTCACTTTCTCTGGGATGTAAAAATCAGAATATAAATAACAATTATTATTTTAATGAATATTAATGAAACACATAACAAAGTTTAGCACGCTCGGTCAATACAATTCTATTTGTTAAAATCACACCATAGTGACCATTTATTTTATATTATGCCATGCCTAATATCTCAGCTCTGCTTTACAAAAATACCAACACTTACAAACTTTATCTGACAATGTATTTCAAAAAAACTATCATGACATCATTTCAACCGGCATTAATACAACCATGGCCATAGGGAAAGTCGTACGACCAGTAAAGAAATAAACTTGAGATGACACCCTTTCATTAATGGGTAGGTGACTTGAAGAAAGGATATTACGTATCAATTCTTAAAACAAAATTCCTACAAAATCGCAGCAAAAGTTCAATTAAAGGAACATCACTTTTATTGCTTTATTCATCTTAGCAGTCAAAGTGGGGCTTTTAGAAAACTTGAACTAAGGAGAATCCGATGTCTTAAAACATACTACCGCTTCTCATTTTTTTAGCTGTTTATTGGTGAATATGCACTATTTGCCGCTCTACCGGGGTACAATGCATACTAGTATGCAAAAACGTAAGTTCTCTTTGTGTACACTTTTTACCCTGGATAAGCATGTACATTTTTACCCTCGCAAGCCTAATCGCACCAAAATTGAAATCGGAACATTTATTTTTCGTTTTATTGTGTTTAATTTTCTACCGTTTTCAGTTTCTTTTTCATAACTTCCAAAATTAAAAAGGCCGTTACATCTAAGGTCTTGCAGTACCATTCCGTTTACCTAATTTTCGTTTTTTGTCATTATTATTAGAATCGAAATAATTCATAGGAGCCACATTATATTTTAATATGGGTAGCATTATTTGCTTAAATTTTACCCCTTGATAGCGCTCAGGGTAAAATTTTGCTCAAATAATGTTACCCATATCAAAATCTCCAACGAATATATGGCTGTCATGAATGATTTATTAAATAAAGAAACTTTCTATCGTAACATGCACAATAATTCCAGCAAATAACCTTGTCTTGGACGTTTATGTACAGAAAATCAACGTACACTTCAATTGCACGATAATAACGAATGAACTATGAAGTTTAAACGCCATAACCTCGAGACAGAATTTGGTATATTACTATTTAGAAATGGAAAATTTACAATTGGAACGTTAAAATCACGAATACATGAAGAAACCTTTTAACTTATCACTAAGGTTATCTCATTAAACGTTATTTTTATTCACTCAATGGAAATGTTCGGTAAATCTCGCATTTTCACCTGTTTTTTTAGACTAGTACAAAAAACTATATCTTCGAACAATGTACATATTATATAGGAAATTTTTTCTGTTTGACCTAGCTATTGGTCAGCTTATTCGTAGTTATACTGAACTTCGTTTTTATCTTATGTTTATTTGCACCAGAAAAGCAGGATATTTAAGGGTTGAGGTTCCCATTAAGTCGATTTAGCTCCACCACTTTTCAGAGTCTGAATCCTGATTTACTGATTTGTGTGTATGTTTTAATTTTGTTTATTCAATGCCAATTTTCTGAGCGAGTAGATTTGTCGTTATTGACCTTTCCTTGGATCACTTGTTTTAAATAAGGATATTATGCTATTTTTGAAACAATTTGTGTATGAAATATTTTCCATTATTACATGCGCATGTGTAACTTTCTGAAGACATGCACATAAACCCCACATTAAACTTTTATCTTATTATTAATTATTTCGGTGTTACAAGTCTAGCAAGGCTGGGTATGCAGGTTGTATAAAGATAATGTTTAATTCATTTTGAAATAGAAAGATTTTACTGAGAAGTGTCATTTACTGTTTAAACTCAATGTATACATAATACAGCTCCCTTGGTTTCCCTTTCCATGACTTTAGTAGTACCCGCAAGTACATTTTACTTCTGGGCACACTTAATAGTAACGACCAGTGAAATTACAGTAAGGTGAGAGATTTTTCTGTTTTGAAAGCCTATATGTAACATTAAAAACAATTGTTTAGGCAAAATAGAGTATTATTGATTAAACAAATAAAAAAACCTAAAATTTCAAAGCATATATGAATTAACAGACATGCAAAAAGGTAAAAGAAAATAATTTTCCAGATTTCATTGCAACTGTTTCAGTTTCTAGCATTTTAGGTTGTAACAAAATGGTCATAGGTACCGTCTTCTACGCGAGACTTTTGGTCACGAAAAGCCGTGTTATACACACTGTCTGCGGCGTGACTGTAAACGTTATCTATATGATTCGGTTTATGGTCTTCGTTAAGCCTGTTGTAATCGCCAGTTCCGTAGTCTGCACGAATACCATCGTTGACTTCTGTTGGTAGAGTTATGGCCTTGTCATTGATTGGCCTTGCAAGTTCATATTGATCCGAGTGTTTTTCGCATTTTACGCGATTGAATCCAGTCACCTTTGGATCAAGAACAGCGTATGATTCGGGTGGATATTTGTAATCAATATTGCCAACACGATTGAAACCAGTAACATTAGGGTCAAGAATGGCGTATGGTTCAGATATAGTATTTACTGGTTCAGACTTCTGGAACCCTTGTTCTTTGGGATCTAAATCTAAATATTCATTAACAGGTTGGTTAGAGCTGGTTTCAATGTCAGAACGGCCATTTCCTGTTCCAATGGATGCAAGGCATTGATGATTTATTATGGCCGACATATTGTCCTTTCCTGTCAAGTTGGCCTTAAGCATATATTCTTTTGTTTCAATATAATCATATGAAGTTTCAGTAATAACCTTAGGGACAGGCTTTAACTCATCATAGTTGTGACCAGACGATTGCTTCCTAAGTTCAGTATATTCGGTAGGATCTTTCTGGTGCCCCTTTCCACTGTCAATGCCGTGTAGATTTTCGGAATTTTTCACCAAAATTCTTGATCTGAAAATAATTACTTTATTCATTTGTAACATATTAAAATTGTAATATCTCGTGCTTGATCATTATCGAGATTTTACATATAATGTATCTAACTGAATATTAAAAGAGATAACGTAATGACAAGTACATGTAGATCATATTTGTTGAAGTTCTTAGTAAAACGGTAAACTATAGCATTGAACTTTTTATGTTGCAAGTCTAGAAACCAATATAAATGAAATCAATTAAATTAAGTAAAATCCTAAATCCCAAATATGCTCTTGGTATCCGTACTCAGCTAACAAAAATATGCGTTTGATTGACTTATCATTATGTTTAAAATTGACTTTTGCAATAAATATGTAAAAATGAACCAAAATTAGAAACTTCCAAAACAAGTAAATTCATTTATAATGTATACATGTATAGTAGTACAACCTTCTTTTCAAATAAACCAGGACTATCATTGCCATTATGACTGTAATGCCTACACCAACAGCAATAACTACAACACAAATATGTAGGCAACTATTAAAAAATATGTGGTTTAAGAGAGAAACTCACTAGAACGTAACAGACTGCATTCAGTTTATTCAATGTGTTGTATCATGCATGTGTTTGTTTGGTGTTGTGAATTTGAATCTTCTACTTGTATTTATTATCTTAAAAATACATCTGGTAATCTAAATACCCAATGAAAGAACTTGAACATCAATTAATATGCTTTTATTAACCAACTAGGTATAATTATAGCTAAAATGTACGTGTATTACAAATTTCCTAACAGGGCCATTACGACAAAAAATGTCATTATGAAATCAGAAAATTAAAGATGGCTACACATTTCTGAGGATTTTATCGCATGGAATTTTTTGTTGTTGATTGTGCTGATCTTAGAATTGTTTTATGCTATTGACTATAAAGAATTTCTATTCAGCCGGAATTTGTTAAAAAGACTGTATTTTAACCCCTTTTCACGCCGGAAACTGATAGAAATTAGCAGACGACAGGTAAGAAATGCAACGTCTGTTGAAAATCCAGTAGATTGCTTGCATTGCGAAATATTATTATGGGGGGGGGGGGGGGAACACTTAACATAAATAACATTTACTCTGGGAAGAGACATTTTGAGACTGACAATTTTGAGTAAATAAATCCTATTATTCAATGATATTCTATTGTTAAAATCATATGGTACAATGAAGCTCTGCAAAATGTTTACTTTTCTATTTGATACATGTACTTCATCAGACGTACATGTAGTTAAAAAATAAATTCTATTTCTCTTATATCCCACACCCTTCATTATATAATAATAAACTAGTAGCAACGAGCAAATGTAATGTAGAATAACTCTTACGGCACAAACATTTTATAACAAGTTTCAAATGATGAAAGTTTGTTATAGGCATAAAAATGGTTACACTAAATTTGCATTTCATCGATTGGTTAATAAAAGTATTAAGAAATGGGTGTTTTTATAATGGCCCTGTAATGTGTCCTTAATCTTTAATAATGACCCTCGGGGCTCTAATGGCCCTCAGAGTTGCATCGGGCCATTACAACCTTCCTCGGGTCATTATTACAGACCTTGGACACATTACAGGGCCATTATAAAAACACCCAATCATTAATACTATACTATTGTTGACCTAAATTTATTATCAAATTGAAGTTGCCTCTTGAGAAAAGCTGAACTACTGACGTGATGAAACCTTAAGAGACCTATAGAATAATCCACCAGCAGCGGCAACACCTTAGTGGTAATAGAAAACTCCTATCTTGTACAGTACGCATTTCTGAATAAATCTCCATTAAAACTCATCAATCGCTTTGAGCAATCTTTTGTAAAATATTCTTTTCACGTTTAATTCTTTCATTTTAATTAAAATACCTATTATTATGGTATTTCCACTGCTTGAATTTTGTTTCAACTGGCTGTTCACAGTTGATAAATCCTGATCTACAAAATCAAATTACAAAATATAATGATCTCTGTTTTGTAAAGTTTACAAAAAGTATAAAATTTATAAAGCAGCGACTGAATTACATATGAAGATACCTGACACAAAATCATACATACTAGTGCCCTTAAACGACATTTCAGTCTTAATTGTTTAATCTTGATTTTACAATTTCAGAAATTCAGACAAAATCAATATACATGTATACAAAATCACAATAAGATACATTGACTTGTAGGCAATCAAGATTAGATAAGAACAGTTTATAAACGTTATTGAAAAAATATGCAATGTTTTATTGTATATATTTAACCGCCTCGGTGGAAGCGTGGTAGCGCCTCGAGTGCGGAACGTCGCGGGTTCGATCCCAGGCCGCGCCGAACCAAAGACACTAAAATTGGTATTTGCTGCTTCTCCGCCAATCACATGGCATCTAGGAGTAAGAGCAAAGTAAGACTTGGTGGCTAAGAGTCAGTATAATGTGTCCGAGTGAGGTGATATGTCTTCCAGCGGGCAGTTACCTAGTGAGCTAGCACTTTAAAAATTCGGCTTAACCTATCGGTCTTGTACAAAGCAAGTATCATATTCATTTCCATATCAACATGTTCTCGTCCTGATATGCATCTGGTTGCCATTGGACGTTAAACAATAATTCATCCATCCATCCATACTTATCCTTTTCTGAACTGATCTAAACTTGTCTTGGTCGATCTTGATTGACTGTAAAGCAATATGTTTTGATTTGATCTTGCTATCTTGATTTTGTTTAATATGGTGATTCAGACAATCAAGACGAAGTAAGCATAAACAAGACGATACTGACCGTTTAAGATAAACAAGAGGCTCTCAAGAGCCTGAATCGCTCACCTGGCAAACAGTGCACTATAAACTAAATTAATATATTAATGTTTGTTGTAAATTAAACTGAGTATTAAAAGTCATGTAAAATGCTGAAAATACCTTTAAAAGCCTTTCAAGAACCTCTGGAAAGAAATGGGCATGAGTTCTCCCTACGCTTGATTAAGATACAGTCATGTTCAATCTGATGATTCACAATAAAAAATACAAGCTTTAATTCATCTTCAAATACAAGTATAAATTTTTTAGTCTATATGTTGTCTTCGTTTTTAAAATGTTTAAAGAAGTTATGTAAATATTGTGGGTTAAGGCTTTTTATTTTCTATTATGCTTCATCTTTGATCATATTGACTAAGCTGTTGGTTTTTATCAAATAAACCATGCTTAACTCATCTGTCATTTTGTCGAGTTTCATCCAAATCCCCCTAGTAGTTTCACAGAAGAAGATGTTTGAAATTTTGTTAACAACGATGATGACGGACACCAAGTGATTGCAATTAAAAGCTCATCGTCACCATTCACTAAGGATACCATATTTACTTTAAAAACCAAATATTGTTGAAATCCGAGCAAGTGTAAAAAATGGCGGGAAAATGGCAGCCATTTTAAAAATGGCCGTCCAAAACAAACTTTCATCATCACCATTCAACTCGGGATACCATGTTTACCTTGAAAGTAGCTTTCATCTTCATTTTCTTTCTATAATTCAGGAAAAAAATAGCAAAAAACAGCATTTTGACCCCTATGTTCTATTTTTAGTAAGGGCGGACATGTTTTTCGACCAATCAAAAATCCAAGCATTAACGTTTTGCAGGATACCCTAAGGAACAATCTTACCAAGTTTCATTTGATTTTGAATACTAGTTTCAGAGAAGAAGATTTTTGAAATAATAACATAAAAAAAAGCCAAAAATGTCAAAAAGGGCAATTACTCTAACATCAGTTGACAGATTTTCACGAAAATCAGCACACAGACAGCTCTCATCATGCTGAACACTTTCAACCTGCCAGAATTTGCCGTGACCTAATGATTTTTGAGATATTTGCGAAAAACTGTTGTTTGACCCCTATGTTCTATTTTTGTAACAGTGGCCATGTTTTTCGACGGATCAAAAATCGAAGCATAAATTTTGTGTAGGATACCCTAAGGAACAATCTTACCAAGTTTCATTTGATTTTGAATATTAGTTTCAGAGAAGAAGATTTTTGAAATAATAACATAAAAAAAGCCAAAAATGTCAAAAAAGGGCAATAACTCTAACATCAGTTGACAGATTTTCACGAAAATCAGCACACAGGTAGCTCTCATCATGCTGAACACTTTCAACCTGCCAGAATTTGCCGTTACCTAATGATTTTTGAGATATTTGCGAAAAACTGTTGTATGACCCCTATTTTTAGTAACAGTGGCCATGTTTTTCGACGGATCAAAAATCGAAGCATAATCTTTGTGCAAGATACCCTAAGAAACAATCATGCTAAGTTTTATCCAAATCCATTCAGTAGTTTCAGAGGAGAAGATGTTTGAAAAATTGTTAACGACGACGACAGACGACGACAGACGACGACGGACGCCAAGTGATGAGAAAAGCTCACATGGCCTTTTAGGCCAGGTGAGCTAAAACAAAGTGTTGTAGTTAACAAAATCGTGCAATTTATTCATGCATTTTCTACAATGTAGTTTCATTAATTAATATAGGTTTCCTACCTCGTGTTGTTAGCTTGTAGGGTATCGAAGCATAGTCCGTGGAAGTTTCGCCCTGTGTTGGTGTTTTTATCATCATCTCAGACGTGCCAGGTTCAAATGAAATTGCCGCTGGTGTAGATGTTGTCTCTGATGTAGTAGATCTCATTGGTACAACTAAAATATATTTTACACGGGACTACACTATTGACCAGATAGTTATGGAATCCGACGAATGTTGAATAAATTTACATTGAGTGATGCATTCTTTAAAATGTTACTAATATCGGTAATAAGAAAAGATATCTATCAATTATTTAACTTAAAGGTACATGTATGTTATTCCCTATATGTATAATAAGAGAAGTTTTATAAAAATCAGGGGAGAGAGAGAGAGAGATATTAGAAATAATTGTACCTACAACAAGAACAAAAACGTCCATAAAATTTGGATGAAAAATACAAATTATACATATATTGCAGTATGGTTTTCCCCGGATATTTTGACCCACCGTACCGGTATATTAAATGTTTCCTCCCACATAATTTTCTTTTGTCCCTTTCTAGCCAACTCCTGATATTTCGAAAATCGTAAAAGACAGAGGAATCTGTTGACATAATAGTGAAAGTAGTCATCAAAATAAGATCGATTTTTTTCTTCAAATTACACATACTGCCATATAGTTTTTTGTGCATGCACCCTTTAACCTCCTGTATCGCCAAACCGTAAAAGATAGAAATCTGATAACATAATGAAAAACTACGTAAATATTAGCAAAAAGAATAAATCATAATTAAAATCAGATGAAAATTAAGACTTTAATTTCTGCAATATATGTTCTTTTAGCCCCTGTCTGAAACGACTGGACTGTCATAAATTAAAATACTTGCAATGTGAAAGACCATTATGTGAGTTAAAATCTATTTAACAGGTTTTGAAACATTGTTTTTTTTTCACGAAGATTAAAAAAAAGAGTTATTTTTTCTCATAGATTTACATTAATCACAGCTTCGGAGGGAATTAAGTAATGCAAAGTACCCCCCCCCCCCCCTCAAACAAAAAAAAACAACACAAAAAAAGATTTACGTATGAAGTTTGGGGGGTTAGGGTCAGTTGGTAAAATATGCACCCCCCCTCCCCATTTTACTTCTGGATGTCGATTATGTTTATTACATAATCATGTGTGGTGCAATACATGTAATTTCTTTTTTACTTCCAGAATTTCTGAATAGACAAAACCTTCTATAGGTATATAAATACATGTTCTGTACTACTGTAGTTACCATGTACTTCAAAGACCAACGTTTTGTAGTTAACTAATTACATTAATTTGTAATTTGTATTTCAAATATTCAATGTAATAATACCTATTTTATAGCTAACACCGTATACACAGTTCACAATTTAGGAAACAAAGCTAGTCTTTGAAACGTGACCATCCTCCCAAATCACAGGGTTTTGTATCCACGTTCGTTCCTACAAATCCCTGACAACATTCATTAATATTTTAAGCATCGGAAGTGAATGATTTTCATTGGTTGCTTTTCTAGGTCAAAAGATAATGTATTTGCGTCTTAGGTAGAATTTTTTAGGTCAAACACCAGGCAGCGATATGTTTGTAGAAACGAACGTGGATACAAAACCCTGACTTGGGAGGATGTACATGTACGTGACAAGAAAAATACATAGGAATATTATTATTATAGTGACTTAATTATGCACTGAAAAAATATAAATCTGTTCTTCGGGAAATTGATTTACACTGCGTTCATGATGGCAATGTACATGTACTTCATGTAAAAACAATAAAAAGTATCTAAAGATTTTTCATTTCCTTTCCTTTTTAACATTTGAGATTTTTTTAATCTAATTATTAAAACCTCTTGTGCATCAAAATTGGTATCAAAGAATTTCAAAATAACAATCCAAAGATACTAATATTAGATATAGTAAATTTATACTATGCTGTATACGACGCATTCCAAGGAGTTACCTCTCATCAGCAGCATTAAAATCGAAATATTTGGAAGACCAAAAACCAAACTTATTTTAAAACAAGAAGTACTCATAACCAAAAATACCGAAATAGGAAGCCAAATTTCAGCTAAGGAGATCTACCATGTGCAATACAAGGAATGAACCCTTAGTATTTCTATTATTTTTGAATTTATGTTGCTAGATACTGGTAATTTCTGTACCAAATCAATGAATAATCATGTCAGACAAGTCTGACGACTGGGTTGGTGAATACCCTCGGGGACCTAGGGTCCACCAGCAGAGGCATCGTCCAAGGAGTTTCAAAATAACAATCCAAAGATACTAATATTAGATACAGTAAATTTATACTATGTTGTATACAATTAATTTTCCAAACATAAAATAAAATAAAAACATTTAAAAAATGATAACAGCTCTATCTTGTATGCGGAACAAAAAGAAGTATATAACATGTTGCAAAATATTGACGTTTCGCGTTTTTATAATATAATCCATTTTAGGAAATTAATATGATTACGGTGCACAACCTAATTTTAAATGGTATGAGAAATGATCTTTATTTCGTCTTGCTATGGATGTAACTCTTTCAGAACTTTTAAGATTGTTTTTTTATGATATAAATATACTCATTATGCAAAGAAATTTACGTACAATGTTGGATACTTACTTATCATTCTACATGTATTTGGAAAATAACATGTATCAGACACTATCAATAAATGTTTGCGCCAAAATATTGAAGTCTATAGAGCAATTTTTGTAAGAGAAATATATTACTACTTACTCCGACAAGTGAAGTCTAATTCAAAATAAGGTTTAAAGCAAATACTGCAAGAATTTGTCCCATCACAATTTAATGAAGACGATTTGCAATATTTTACTTCTGTTGTCATCCTTTTGCTACAATCATCAATCGTTGCTCCATGGATATAAATGTATCTATTTTCCTCTGCAAAATTTTTGTAAAAAATATTCAAACTTATAGCAAATCGGTATTTTATATTAATTGATATTCAGGTAGTTTTGAATGCATCAAGAGAAAGCAAGAAGATCCACTGCTTAATCATGTTAATGTTTTGATGAAATGCTAAAGGATTTTTTAATTGACTGGTTATTGTTATGTCCAGACCTGTAGACACAGGTTTGAAGGAGATGGATGGGTAGCTTTCTCGGGGCCATTCCATCAAAAGGTTATCGTAATTGCCCTCGGCTAGTAGTTTCAGAGGTGAAGATTTTTAAATGATTTATTGCCGATTTTCTATTTTAATAACGGCGGCCCGGACACCAACTTAATTTTGAATGAGAACTACACACATGTATGGACATCTTAAGATCATTCAGCCATGTTTACCCTCAATCGTCGTTTATTCGTTGTGTGTTCAGATCATGTGACAAATTTGAAAGAGGAGCATCTAAGGGTCCTCCCATCAATACTGTTAGGTGCACACATAACCTATAACTAAGTTAACTTAGAGCTGTTCTGCTGGCTGCTTTAGAATTGAATCCTGACTGCTCTAGAACAGAATCCTGACCGATTCTGACTGTTCTAAGCTGTCGTGGTCAAGGGGAGTCTATTTTCGTGATGCGTGATTGGGGTGTTTTTATGCGTCTTTAACAAATGAATAAAACATCCAAGGTCAAACTTTCACATTTGGGGAATAAAAAAGAAAGAATAAAACAGAAGCAGCGTATCGGAATTTACAAACGCATCTTTTTCGTGAACCAGGACTGCTCTAATTCTTCACCACAGCTCTTCTATAAAGCAGTCGTGGACCAGGACTACTCTGATTCTTGCCCAGATAGGTTCTAAAAAGCAGTCGTGGACCAGGACTACTCTGATCCTTGACCAGATATGTTCTAAAAAGCAGTCGTGGACCAGGACTACTCTGATTCTTGACCAGATAGGTTCTAAAAAGCAGTCGTGGACCAGGACTACTCTGATTCTCGACCAGATAGGTTCTAAAAAGCAGTCGTGGACCAGGATCGCTCTAATTCTTGACCAGAGCTGCTTTAACTCCCGACCAGAATTTTTCTTGACCAGAACTATTCTTCTTCCTGACTGCCCTTAGTTAACTTAATGCAGTTCTGCGGCAATTCCCAGAACTGCTTTGCAAGTTAACTTAGACGAGAGGTTATGTCTGGTGGCAAATGTATTGTCCAATAGTTTCAGAGGAGAAGATTTGTTACATATTTTCGTGATTTTACTATTTTAAGTTAGGGCAACAATATTGGTCGAGACATGCAAGCACAATTTTGAAATAGGCCACCTAAGGATCATTCAACCAAAGATTGGTCTCAAAGGAGATCTTTATTTTGGTTTTTTTTCTACTTGATTTTTCTATTTTAGTGACGGCAGCAATATTACACACTTTTGAAATAGGACCACCCAATGCAAGGACCATTCCACCAAAGCTTGGTCACATTTGGGCTAGTGGTTTCAGAGGAGAGAAGATTAAAATTTGAACGTTTACGGACGGACAACGACAGACGATGACAACGGACGTTGTAGGTGATAGCTCACATGCACTAGGCGAATTACAAAGGATCCAAATGTCACGGTAAAAATAATTAAGCAATAATCAGTCAATAAATAAAACTGGGATCTAGGACAATTGCCCCCTCCCCCATGTCAATTACCTCTTGTATAATATAACTGTTTTGATTGTTCTTTCAATGTTTATATAAAGAAGAAAAAAAAAGTTTTTATATTCTATTTTTGCTCATTAAACTATTATAATAACAACAGACATAACGCATAAACATTATATAAGAGAAAAAATATTTGAAACAGTTGAAAATGTCTATTATGCACAAAAATGCCACGCACGGAGTCCAACACATGACGATTACCATAGTTCTAGACAAGTCAAATACGGGTTGGCCTAAGGGTTTTTATAATTAATTAAAATATTTCAAAGTATTCATCTGTGCAAACCCTATTCAGGGACGTGAGACATGAAAATGATGCAAAATTTGGAAGAGGTTTCAACCAATTAAATATAACGATAACGGTCTTTTTTTTTAAATATATGTGTCTGCAATAATTAAATATAGTAACCGGTAAAGTCTACTTATGTACGAACATCATCCAAGTTCGAATGCGAGGTCATTATAAACAATTATGAAAACATCTTTGCCAGTGGACATTTTCTTGCCATTGTCAAAGTAAACTTGGAAAATTATGAATAAATAAAATACATAAAATTCAACAATCTTTACGTCAGACTGTTACCTACAGTTTTTAATATTGTATAGGAAAGATGCTTGTATTGGTGTTACGATTTTGTAAATACACTACTTACGACATTCTGCAAAGTGTAAATATGAGTACCAAACACATTCATCAGTGTTCATAATATCTTTCATAAATTTAACAAGATCTTGACAATTTCTTCCATGTACGCCATACGTACAGCTATCTATGTACGTCTTTTTAGCTTCACCAACTTTTTGTTTACAGTCTCTCATACTGTTGATAATGGTTAACGTGGGAATGTCAGGCATCAATCTCATATCTGTTAGAACAGGTACAGCTTTTGTGTACGATCCACAAGTTTCCACCTTGAAATCGTCGATATTACATACATGTATAGGTATCGTTCTCATATTAGTACCTGTAGTGCAGAAAAGTATATATATCCATGAGTGGCTTTAAAAAAATTGATATATGAGTCAAGTTATAGGTTCATATGTAAGTGAATTACATCTAAGCATTTTAATATTCTTTTAAATGTCGATCAAATTTCACAGATTTTTAGGTGATGGTCGATGTTGATAGGTTGAATCGCAAACAAGGTAATGATTAAGTGAAAAATTTGAAAAAAAGCTATATAAATTATCAAATTAGCAACAGAATTCTGCTGTTTAGATTTATGATCTATGTTTATACATATACATATTCCATAATAAATTATTTTCTAACGAAAGTTTTTGCCCATAGATCACATCAAAGCATATGGACCATAATAAATCATGAACCAAAAGCTTTAAGCAGGAATTATGTACTGATCGTACTATTGTCGTAAGAGAAATTATACGAGTGTTTCACGGAAATAATCGTAGAAAATAATCGTGATCGTACGATTTTTTGGATCGTGGAGAACATTTTTGCGTTCAGAAGAAAAACATCTACAACATATCTAGTTTAAATTTCAGCTATGGTTTGGCAGCAGTAGTTAAGCTGAAGCATGGAAGTTTTTATTAACGCTTCTCTTACATTTTAAACTAGAAATGGGTGCCATCTTAACCGATGTCCATCCGCGCACTGCATAAGTCAAAAAATAATTAACAGTGAATAATTAACAATTTGACAATTTCAGTCTGAAAAATTCAAAATTTCAAAATTGAAAACCTTTTTGCACATTTACAGATAATAAATAACAATATTATATACAAATAAATTTGCTAAATCTAAATGAAAATGAAAGAGGAGTTTAAGTCACAAGCTTAAATTCACTATTTCCGAAATACAACCCCTGTGGGCTTCAAGTTGTGAAAATCAAAATTCTAAAATCTTATTGCACATCTACATACAGTATGTGGCAATGTTGTATAGAAATTAAAATGAAGTGGTACAATTAGATCTCCAAATTATTCGTCATTATTGTGATAGTGTAGTTATTACTTTATTTCATTTATAGAAATGAAACGAAAAATTATCATCTCCTATTCGTAATTGGTTCTACATGTACATGTAATTTATATTGATTTTTTTTATTTCTGTAAACATCCACTGTAGCAGACGACACAATTTGGAATTCTCCATGTAGAATTTAGATAGACTGTGCAATTTTACAAATTGTTTGATATCTCTCAGTTAATACCAGGTCATTGAGGATGATCCTGGCTGAAATTTATTTTTCTTAATGTGCTACCCTCAAATATGAAAATATAAACAGCTACCACTGCCCATGCTGATCGTGGCACTGCGATTGTTTTAATCGTGCGATGTCTAAAAAACACTCAGTGAAATACAAAAAGTTACAAAATATTGGTAACAATTAAGTGAGCGTACATGTATCTGCGATAAATTTTCCAATCATTGAAGATCGTGAGGTGACCACTGGATTTCTCTCATATGTAAATGCACATTAAAGTTTTGGATTTTGCATATAAGTACAGATATACAATGTATATACCTTCACATGTATAGTTGATTGTTATACACTTCGTTAAATATATGCTGCTTTGCATTGATGTGTTTCTACATGTAATGCATGCATTGCTGTCAACATTACAACATGTATCAGTGGGCGGTTTGCTCCAAGGTTTACACATTTTTTCGTATCCTAAAAGATATATAAAAATGGATAAATAATTATTATATTTTGTACAGTATAAGTACATGAACTCTCTTTATAAAAAATAACACCACGGTGACCGAACGAAGCTTTGGGTCAATGAGTTTGCGAAACATGCAAAACATTTCTGCACACTCGTTAATCAAAATC
The DNA here is from genome assembly GCA_028015205.1 of Mytilisepta virgata. Taxonomy (NCBI): domain Eukaryota; kingdom Metazoa; phylum Mollusca; class Bivalvia; order Mytilida; family Mytilidae; genus Mytilisepta; species Mytilisepta virgata. The sequence goes on from CM051521.1 coordinate 87,354,169, forward strand.
ACATTTTGTTTCATTTTTAAAGGTTCGATTGGATAAATTATTTGTGTACCATACATGCCATAATTGACCATGTTAACTATACATTGTATGTCCCGATTGACGCAAATTACTTTTACAACTGTAGATTTTATATTCTTGCGTTCGGCTTTTTATTAAAAAAAAATGAACAGACATTTTCAAACCACCGTGTATACATACATGTACTAATTTTATGAATGAAAATTCTTATCTAAATCAAGATAATTAAATCTGTTGAAAACAGATACCGATGTCTTGTGAGTGACTTAATTTTTTCATTTTAACCGACAAGATAAATAAAATGTCACGGTTTAGATGGTTAATAAAAAGTTTATCACACAGTGTAGGGCAAAATACGGAAAACATTGTACTTATTATTTTAAAAACAATATTATATATTCGGAGAATCTAAGTTCATGAAATTAATATTACCATCTACAGTTTTCAGAATTTTTGCGCAATAACTTGTGAAATTTTCCTCTTTATCATTCAGCATACAAGTTTTACGTCCATTGCACATAGTCTTTATCCGAGTGGTCGCACTAACATCTATCTTACAATCATCTCGCTCTAACAGATACGGACATGTTGTTTTCGGACCAATGTCAATACTATGAATTTTTATATAGTTGTCTTTACATGATAATGTTTTCTTTGTCTGTTCATACATCTTTATTACATGTACATCTGAATAATAAAAACATAATATTACTAAAATTATATCATATAAAACTCAAAAGTAACAGAATTTTCAAACTAAACTAAAGGCTTCCAGGAGCAATGAGGATACTGTATTTCTCACCAGGATGTATTTTTCCACGCACAATTGCTGTCATGTTTGATTCTGAGTGGCTTAGTGGTTTTAGAAATGAAGATCCTAAGTAAATTTTTCAATTGATTCCTACACGTATGGTTAACTTCACATTTTGCAGCCCTCTTGGTTTCTGACTTGGCATTTCTGGTAAACTGATAAATTTTGAAAGAATACCAAATAACAATCAGTGATGCTATGTTTGGTTCACTGGTACATGTACCAAGTACATTGCAAGAATATCTTCAAATGGATTTTCTCACAGAGGCCCACGTTAAACGAAGCCAGCTATTTACATGAGGTCGATCTTTAATTTTGAAAGTGGACACACAACGGACAGTTGTTGCCAAGTTTGCTTGCAATTAGCTAGGTTGTTTTAGACAAACATCAACATCCATCCCATCATCTTTGGTAGTCAGGTCATCGGAAATAATGTATTTTTGATAGAGGAATGCAATTGACACAGCAGGTTTGGTAAAGATTCGAAATAATAGGGCAACATATCAATCAATTAACACCATCCAACGGACAGATGAAAATAACGGACCACAAAACACACACACAGACTCAACAGGGGTTATAATTAGTTAAAGGATATTATGGCTTTGTACAATCACTAACCAGTGGTAGGATTAAACATGGTATATGGTTACCCAAACCTCCCCATTGTCTATCCTAACATATCCTGACATAAAACACAATCAACCATTACTGACAAGTTTGGTTCCAATTGGAACAACATAAAAGAGTACAATACACACACATAGACTCAACAGAAGGTTAGTTATACGATATTCTGGCTCTGTACAATCACTAAGCTGTGATAGTATTAAACATGGTTTATGATTTATGTGACCTAAAACACAATCGACCACTGTTGCCTCGTTTGGTTCCAATTGGCTCAGTGATTTAAGACAAAAAGGTCTTTAAATTAAGATTTTTACAGGATGATTTGTTCAACCAAAGTTCCGTCCCACTGTATATTTTTTTAAAATAATGATAATAACAATAATAATAATAATAACTAGAGTACTATCGGAGACAACAAGTATACTCGCACCCCCATATTTGTTTCATCCAAGTGCTATCAGCAAAAAAGTACTTGGGTCTGAAATGTATCACAAAGAAATCAGAATTGCGATTTGTGACTTCATGAAATATCACCCAGCAACATTTGAAAACTGACTTGAAGAGAGAATTTCAACGTCATCTTGAAATTATGCAGAAAAACAGAACATGAGCTACTGAATTGGAAATTTTAGGCGCATCAACTTTATTGAAGACAACAATATACACATTTACAAATTCATATATGGAAGGCAATCAGCTCAACTGGCACTGAATCAAGTTTGAACAACTAATCCTGAAAGGAAATGATCCGAGAAATCAAACAGGACCTCTTGGTGGATGTATTTACTTGCATCATACTTTTGGAAATCATTATGACAGAATATGTCCAATCATGTAAAAATTTTACATTATTTTCCATACAGAGGAGTCAGAACTTGACTTCAAAAATTGATAACATAATTAATGGGATCAACTTCTTTATTTTGGATTTAAGTGTCCATCTACTCAGTGTGATTAATATCTTAATAAAAAAAAAGACATACACTTAGTGACTAGCAATATTGATTCATTTGTCTCAATAGAGCTGGGATTAACATCTTGTTTTAAGTTAAAATAATTAAACTGCTGGTCATAATTATCTTATTTTGGATTTAAGGCATACATTGCCGAGATCAACATCTTAAATTAAAGACCTTCTGATAAACTAACGATGTGGATACATGTGTCTCAATAGAGCTGGGATCAACATCTTTTTTTAAGTTAAAATAATTAAACTGCTGGTCATAAATATCTTTATTTTGGATTTAAGGCATACATTGCCGAGATCAACACCTTAAATTAAAGACTTTCCGAGAAACAAACGAATGATGTGGATTCATGTGTATCAATAGAGTGATATAAGGTAAATAAAGTGATAAACTATGTCTCGTTAGATCTGGGATCAATATCTTTAATTATTAATTAAAGGAATAAACTGCTTGAAGTAAAAAAAATAAAAGGTTAACTAACAGTGTTGATGCATTTTTCTCAATAGAGCTGGGATCAACATAAATTGTTAAAATATGTAAACATAAAAATATACACAAATATATAAACATAAAAATATACACAAATATATAAAAAATATTTATAAGAATTTAAAAAAAAAAACATTACCCTGTTCGACTCGTATAATCTCTAGTCTGTATACATATTTATTTTTTTTAAAATAAGAAAATAGTTAAAACACTTTTTAAATAACAAATTCAAAAGCAATTCCGCAGAACCCAGTGCCACATCTGTATTACGCTGTTTTCATTTTTGTATAGCAAAAACCATTTCAGTTCATCCCGCATAACCCAATAAAGGAATTTGAGGGTAGGGGGTGTGGGGTGCTGGCAGATTTGATGAGGTGAGCATAAAAAATGCCTCAGAAATTAATGATTAAGCATATTTTGAAAATTCGCTCATTTTCGGTCCCAATTTTCGCTCCGTGAATGAAATCAAAATTTTAAAACCTTATTGCACATCTAAATCATATGTATAATAATTCTATAATCAAAGTAGAAGCCTAGCATCAATAATCAATAAGGAGTTGCTGTCACATTCATATTTTGACAATTTGTTGATTTCGTCCATTAAACGAAAATGAAAATTTTGAAACCTATCTTCCCATCTTTACACCATTGATAATTTACCTATAAATAAACCAGAAGCCTAGAATAAAACATGCTTCAAAAATTGATGTTTAAAGCATATTTTAGAAATTCGCTCATTTTCGGTCCCAAGTTTCGCTCCACGAAAGAAATTAAAATTTTAAAACCTTATTGCGCATCTACATCACATGTACAATCATTCTATAATTAATGTAGAAGCCTTGCATCAATAATGAATGAGGAGTTGATGTCACAAGCATATTATGATAATTCGCTCGTTTTCGGTCCCACATTTCACCCGCAATGCGGGTATATTATAATAGTAAAAATAACTAGAAATGGTTCTTTCATAAACGATGTCCATCCCCGCACTGCACATGTCAAAAACCAATTAACAGTGAAAAAATAGCAATTTCACCATTTTCGGTCCCAAAATTGGAACCCTTCATCGATTTTTAAAATTCAAAACCTTTTCGCACATCTACAGATAATAAGAAACAATATTATATACAAATAAAACTGCTAAATCTAAATGAAAAATGAATGAGGAGTTTAAGTCACAAGCTTGTGGGCTCCAATTTTTAAAAATTAAAATTATAAACCTTATTGCCCATCTACATATAGTATGTGATAATACTGTATATAAATTAAATGCGTGAAGTTAAAAAAGATTGAGAAGTTTAGGTCACAAGCCTAAGTTTCCAATTTCCGAAATTTGTCCCCTGTGAGCCCCAATTTTAAAAAATCAAAATCCAAAAACCTTATTACACATCTACATACAGTATGTGACATAACTGTATAAAAATTAAAAGCATAAAATGAAAAATGTATGAGTTTAGGTCACAACCTTAAATTTCCAATTTTCGAACCCATGTGGGCCCCAATTTTTGAAAATCAAACTTTTAAAACTTTATTATACAGTATGAGACAATACTGTATAGAAGTTATATAAGTGATATGAAAAATTAATGAGGAGTTTAGGTCACAAATTTAAATTTCCAATTTTCGAAATTCGACCCTTGTAGGCCCCAATTTTTGAAAATCAAAATTATAAAACTTTATCGCGAATCCACATACAGTCTGTGACAATACTGTATAAAAATTAAATGCCTGATATTCAAAATGAATGAGGAGTTCTGGAGACAAGGTAATCTAACGGACGGACAGACAGACGGACCGATTACAAATATCCCCAAACTTCATTCGAAGGGCGGGGATAATGATAAGTCTATCTTTATTATTGTACAATTAATGACTTCTGATGAGTTTGATAAGATAATTCATCAACCCCAGTGAAGTGATATTCACCGAGGCAAATGACCGAGGTAAATATCTCTTCTTTGGGGTTGATAAACTTCGTATCAACCGATATCAAAAGTAATCAAATGTTTTATCAAATGTCATTTACCGCATCAGATGTCCAATCATATCATCTTATATTTTTATTGCTACATGTATGTGTATTTTGACGTATGAAAAACTGAAGTTTCAACAAATTTAACAAGTAATAATGACATTTTGACACTCAGCTGGTTGATTCAAGACATTTACAACTTCATATTTTGAAATGAAACTGATCTGTTGTCACTTACTTGGTGGTTATCCCCTTAACTATATTAAGGTACATAACAACCGTGATATATGATGTCTACCTAGCGTGGTCATAATTTTTTCTCATTAGAAGAAGTATAGACTTTAATCCAATCAAACAAGAGAATTTCTAGTCATTTAATAAATGTATATATCATTAAAAAAACACCCAGATTTGATGTAGATCTGTGCTAAAGCTATCAGAAAACTGGCCAGGAAATTTTTCTGGAGCAGTTCTCCTGACATTTTATGACATTCTTTAGAGTGATGAAAACTGGTCTCAAAATGTAGGATTCTATTTTTGTCAAAGATTAAAAAAACAATACAGTGTTGCTACGGATTTTTATGAAATTATTTGTATTTTGCCTTTAGTAGTAGTACTTACCCGACTTAACTAATAAACAGCAGAAAGGAACCAGAATAAAACATACGTCCATGTTCTATAGAAGCGTTGTAATAGATCTAAACACGGAAGTATTTTGCGTGAATGAAATTATGTGTATATTCTTTAGTTTAGCTTTGTAAATCTTATAATTTCCGGATGTTTTGTATAACTGTCATTCACATGACAGGGCATTTTTTTTCATTTTACCTATGTTCACGGTAATTGACAGTAAGCATATTTATTTAACTATTTGGGTTTTTATCAAATTTGCACTAAAAGGAAACATATTAAAAATAATTATTACGGTAAGACAAATTTTAGGACATGTCTGAATTCGTCATTTAAAATTTTTAATATTTTGAAATTGTTCATTTTCTATTGAAAATACCCTATTCAAAATTATAATTGTGTTAAAGTGGCATAGCATATACAAACAGTGGTACCAACAAATAGTTTTCTAAGACGAACCCACAAGGTTAATTAACCAATAAAAAAGTCTTCTAGAATTAGACTTTTAAAATTCCTTCTAAGGAAAGCATATGGTATTTAGGAGTAAGAGCAAAGACTTGTCGGCTCGGCTGTGGGCTATTACTTACAATGGACTCAGTGTGTCAGTCTTGTACAAAGCAGGGTTCATATCCATATCATATCAACATGTTCTCTTCCTGATATGCATGTAATAGTTGCTATTCGACGATACATGTAACCAACAATCAATCTATCCATCCTCTTTAAACTATTAAACAAAAGACCTTTATTGTAACGGTCAATGGAAACATTTTCAAATGTTTATCTCAACGTATACACCTTAAAGCTGTTGTACCACTGAATTTACATCTTCATTAAAAACAAAGAAAAATGTGACCAAATTCATAAGAATGTTTCATCGTTTCCTGATTTATTTCTGGTTTCACGAATACATTTGTATTTTCATTTGGACTAGATTACAGGTGCGGTATACAGGTTCTTGGTACATGTAGTATCTTCTACATGATAAAGCAAATCAACACAATAGATAAATATTATATTATTATTGTTAATAATATTTTAAACAACTGACAACTTAATTTAATATTATGAAAAAACACCGTAATCAGCAGCTTGTGTGTTTCTTTTTATATGGGTTCCTATGTCATAATCATCATTTGTAGTACATGTATGACTGTATACATTACTGACATCACCGATGACCTTGTTACGTCGATCGTGGGTATGATCATAAACTCCTTCCTTAGAGCACATGTACACATCATCAAGCTTAGCATTTTCGTAGACTGGATTTGCCAAGCCATGGTTCCCAGATCTTTCTTTCTTAGGTTTATTTTGGATTTCAGGTTCAATTCCAGCATAATCGTAATTCCCTTTGTCGCGTTGCTCGGATACTGTAAAGGGACCGCATTGATTATTGATTGATTTATAACTTTTATCCTCAGGCGAGGGAGCATTTGTTCTCATGACAATCGTTGGTACCACCACGGTTTGGTTACCTACATACTGCGTTGAAACACCATTTTCTGTTATCAGTTTATCTCTTTTCAGGCAAATGAACCTGGAAAGAAAACAGAAATTTTGTTACTTTTATTCAGGAAAATTCTGTCAAGCATTTATCTTCCATACTATATTTTAACTGTGTATTGTATTATTGACCAAAACCCCTAATATGAAATATTTTTGAAGGACTTATTATTTGGCAAATTCAAATTTTTTTCAAGATTTGGTGTGTTGTCGGCTCGGAATGTGCTTAAAGTTGGCGATAATTGATTGATGTATCATTTGTTGACCTCTCCTGTTGTCGTGTTGTGTTTTTTTTTCAAGCAGTTGAAAACGCGAGTCGGCTGAATAAAATGTGAATAACGCATAACAGGAAAAAAAGAAATTCGGTTTCTTGACAATATTATTAGAATAAACAATGTTTCTTTATTTATTGTTTGGAACTTTAAGCCATTTTCATAGTAACTGACTATATCGTAGGAACAGGTTTTATAAGTTACATGTAAAAGGCGGAAAAAATCACAGAACTTTGGCGATAAAATTGGCAGTTCCTGTTAGTAAAGTTCAGAGATGAAAGGCCTCTTAGTTCGATACGAGTTACTTCATAGTTACGTGTTTGTTTAAATAAAATTAAGGATCCTAATGTGGAAGAAAAAAATTAATATATTGACTTTATAATTTAAAAAGGAGAGTCAATCCAATTCAATTCAGAGTTAAAGAACATTTCTCAAAATTGGATTGCTGAATTTGCCAGTGATATGGCGGAATAGGCTTTTCCGCTGCTGAAGAAGGCAATATAGTGATAAAAGTTGATGACTTCGAAATGTAGTAAACCTGACAATACATACCGTCTCAACAGAATTATTATCATTACCACTACTACCATTACTACTATCCCGGAAACCACCAATCCTACAATCAAACCTGCAAATACGCATTTTAAATACATGTATGTATATATTTATTGTTATATAAATTTACATGATTTTTGTCACGTGTCATTTTGGGCTTCAGTTCTGATCTACAACAATACCATCGAAAATGTTTGGTTATTATTTCGAATTTCAGTTTGTTTGGCCTCAATCTAATTAAAATTAGATCTATTAATTTATCCTTTCGGTCACTGCATGTAGATATAACAACACTCCATTTTAATTTCTATTTTTATGACCTTTCCAATCAGCCAATCAGATTTCAGCCTTCATGATTTTGAAGGCATTAGACTAAGGATAAAAATCGAGGATTCTCAATAGGTCATCAGAACAGAAAGTAAAATGAAGTGTTATTAGATCTACATGCAGTGACTGAAAGGAGCAATTAGTAGATCCAATTCTAATCAGATTGATCACACACAAGTTGGCCTTGGTGAGCAGCGGAGATAGTTATTACTCTGTTCGGTATATTACAATTTGTAAAGTAGAAGGTTTATTGCATAGTTTGTGTATATGGTTAAAAAATTCAGAAATGTTTTCTTCCTCTTATATTCTCAATTAAACATAAGACATGGACAATTGTTATATTGCTTATGACGATTTTAAATACATGTACTGCAATGGGTCATAATTCGAACAAAATGGAGAGAAAAATGACAGACAAATACATGGATAGAAATTAAACCACACAAAATAGCATAAAAACACTAAAAACTAAATCTGTATTCACCCCATCAAACACAGGGTCCTCGAGGGTAGCAGTTTTGTACCCGTCATTAGTAGTCACAAATAAGTAGGGACATTTTGTATTTAAACATCAGAAACAAGCTCATTTTCAGTTTTTCTATTTCGGTACATTGTTTCGATTATAATCTATTCGTAGTTTCTTTGATTTAAGATGAAAAAAGTATTTAGAATTATTCCCCTGTAGTAACTGTTCCTAGCCAAATTTTATGATTAAACAGGAAATAAGCTTTTATGCTGACAACATATTTTTTCTTTCTTCAGTACTGTTTACAACGGCTCGTCCGACAGCCAGTCGTACATCATAAAACTTATACAACCGATTTTTTTTTTTTTTCATTGGAAAATCTTATTAAAAGTCTTCAAAACCAATCTATATACTAGTAATTCACTTCGGTTGTTAAATTTAGAATTCCGAAATGTGTGTTCGACATTTTCAAATTACGGTAGCTTCCTGACTGATTCTTGACATATGATTTACATACACAGACTAATGATTTGACATATAATTTGACTTTGTTTTGAATCTACAAACAATGCAGGGTATTATTAATCCGTTTCAAAGCAACATGTTTTGGAAACAAATTCAGTTAATGACACTGCATTCTTTATGATATATGAGGTTTCTTAAACTTTATTTGGCAGATTGTCTTGTTAGTTAATTCATAGGCTCACATGAACATCGACATCTTTTATCCATTTGGTTTAGTTTAATTTTCTAATTTTGTCACTTTCACAAAAAAAAATGGTCATTTCCAATCAACTTCATATTCTATTCTATCATTCTAAAGTAGGATGGAATTTGATAGTAGTAACTAATAGTTTCTTTGAAGAATTTTTATTGCATGTATGCGTTTGTTTATTTAATTAACTTACAAGTATGTACCCTTTTAAAAGTACTGACAACTTTGACATAGTTGCCAAAACCTGCTTTAATATTCTTAGCAGAAGGAATAGCTTTTTATATTCATGATTACTCCTTTTTAATTGTTTAATAACTTAGTAAAGTGCTTCACGGATACATTTTTATGTCTAAATGTATAATTGTGTTTTACAGTCTCTCATAATTCTTTATATAATGGCACTTCTATTTTAGATATATAATGATCTTTTAGATTTTGTATTTACTGTTGTTATCGTTCTATAGTATTGTGGTGTTTTACAAGTAGTGGTGAGCCTCTAATAAAATATTGAATCTTTACCTGTTTTATTTGATTCAGTGTATGCGTTTGCTTATTTAATTAACTTACATGTATATCACACTTTTACCTGTTATATTTGATTCAGTATTTGAACTTGGTAGAACTGCATTAAGAGAAATTATAACATTTGTTTACTAAAACATAATATATTTTGTCCCACACATGGAATAAGTCTTTCTCACTTATACACAAAGAGAAAACTGTCAAAACCCACAAATTCAGACGATATCATTCCAAGACCACCTTCAATTAATTTATACTAGCCTCTCAATTAATGCTGATTTCAAATGACGAGTAACCTTAAAATATCGGGCATGGAAAACGATCGCATATACCCGTACAGCATCCTAACTATTGTGATTTTTTCTAAAACGATCTACATTGTACAACAATGGTTGACAGAATTTGGAAGACAATCGAGACATCTTAGAAAGATTGGCGCAATAAAATTGTTACCTCTAGTACGTGACCAAAAGAAATACATAAATAATGTAAATGATAATATTGCAACAAAATATTAGTTGAAGTCTCCATTGGTACATTTAGATTAAGCATACCTGTTTCATTTGATTTTGTGTATGAACTTGACACAGCTGAAATAAAAACCATTACATCGTATCTATCATTTTTATAATTACAACACATGTATGAAAAGTTATAGTCTGACATATTCATCGGTTTAACTTTATAATATTATAATTGCTCACACTGAAAGTATTTGTACTAAAAGGATGTTTTTTTTTCACTTTGCCATTCCGTAAGAGTTTTTAGCTACATGTACATGTATATAAATTTAGGTCTGTTCATTCAATGTTGAAGAACTTACAACGACTTCGAAGATAAGGAATAATAAAAACAATCACTGTTGACTTGCATTTTGTATTAAGTTCCATTAATGCTTTATATAGACAATAATACAAAGCAAAATCAATATAACATGCCGTATCAACACGAATAACAAATATCAGTCAGAGGGCCGAATTCCCGAGGGCTGATATTGGTCGAGGGTTAATACGGCATACGATACGGATTTTGCTATGTACATGTATTGTTCATTTATCATATATTTCAACTGGAGACTTTATATAGGGTATGCTATATAGGTTTCAATTAAAGCTCTGTATTAGACATTCAATATCAAAGTAATAACTACTAAATGTATGATAAGTCCCATTAATGCATAGGATTGCTTGATATCATCATTACATGTATCCTCGCTTTTTTTTCTGTAGAATTTCAAGTTTAAGTATCACTATGGACTTTTCATAACATTTTTTTAGATAAACCATTCTCTTTGAAATGTTGAGTAAATCAATAATTTGTGCTTTAATTAGTAGGAAAAAATATTATCACACGGCTTTGCTTAATGTACACGAGAAAGTAGATTATGATCAACGAAAGCACAATGTACATACGTGAAAATAATTACCTGAACACTGATAGCAAACTGTCAAATATTTATATATATTAGGACAAGGATCTCCGCCAAGAAGTTCGTTGGAAGAGGTGACATTGCAAGAAGTTTGGAACTGGCACAAAGATCGCACATAGTCCGTCTGATTACTACCAGAACACTTATAATCCTTGGGTGGTCTAATAGATTCATGTGGACAAGTAACATTGTCATCTCTACCATAAATGGCACGTGGAATTGATAAAGTGGATTGTGAGTTACAAGAAATCGTACCACCTTTATTTTCACATATCTTGATTAATTCATATGCTGTAAAAGATAAAAGTGTATATTTATAAGTTTATTAAGATCTTATTAACGATTCCAACGTTTAATCTATGTGGTTGTTGTCGTTTTGAAATGTATACTTTGTAACCTTTCATTTTGTTTTAATTAAAAAACTGGTAATAAAATGACCTATTTCTACTTTTTATACGAAATAGGAAACATGTTTATGCCTAAAAAAATTACTTGATAAACATTACTTGATAAAACATCTGGAACATATTATATGCATGTACAAATGTAATTTATATCTACGAAACTTCATGTCGCTATGAATAGGAATGTAATGTTGAGATGAATAAATGCAAACAATACGGCGGCCTCGGTTGCCGAGTGGTCTAGGTAGTTCGTCATGACTACTAATGACCACTAGCTCTCACCTGTGGCCGGGTGTGTGTGTGACTCCGATCTTAATTGACAAGGATTGCCAATTTTCCTACCGAAGGTCGGTGGTTCTCCGGCTTCTCCCTCCAATAAAAACTGGCCGCCCCGAAATAGCCAAATGTGCTGAAAACGGCGTAAAACAACAAACAAACAATCAAACAGCACGAATTAGTACGGTGAATATTAAGAGAGGCATACTTTTTAAAATCTTTCTAGGCTTACCTTGAAGCAAAGAATACTCAAACATAATACAGTTTATAAACAATAAATATCTGAAAAGAAACATTGTAATTGAAGTAGCACAACAAACAGGAAGCGTTATATCTTTAACGGACTTTTTAAACACAGAGAGGATTTCCTTTTACTAACATTTTTATTGCGATGGTTATATTACCATTCAAGAGTTTCGAGTCATAAACAGAAGTTAGAGGGCGTAATAAAATATTAATTTATAAATCAATTCAATTTTTTCAATGCAATGAGAATGTAACAAGCAATTTGATTGACTAAGAGACTGCGTAAAATCTACGTTCTACCTAGCCTGGTTCCCGTCCCACATCTGACGTAGCTGATACTGAATATTACAGCGGGGAACAACCTACGTTCTACCTGTCTGTAGCCTAGTTCCCGTTCCACAATGCATCACTGCATGTAAACAAGCACGGTCGCCATTTTGAAAAAGGTATCTCGGAGGAACTGAATTAAGAAAATATTATCTGAAACTGTGCTTTGAAAATGCTATTCAATTAAATTTTATTCGAATCTGAAGCCAGTGTGACGTTCAAAAATTACCCAATTCTTCTGTTCGAGCCCATCAACGGCACGTTGTAATGTGCGAACCTCGAACACACAATTTCCCGGACTTTTTGGTTTACACATATAAATTAAGACTATTAAAACTATATTCATTACATTGTATTAGAATGGAAATAACCGTGTTGTATTTGATGTGGTTCCCGCGTAAAACTCGATTTTACTGTCGCAAATATCCGTTTACCTGGCCCCGCAAAGCGTCGCAGGGCAGGGTAAACTCAATCTGCGATAGTAAAATCTATGTTTTACGCAGGATTTGCATACAATAATTCATCTGAGGAATAATAACATACAATATATATATACACAGGACCCAGTTGTTCAACTGTTAACATTAACCGAGGATTAAATTGTGTAGAAACTCACTATATTTAACAGCTTAATCTGTAGTTAAATTAAACCCGCGGTTAAACGAGTTGTACAACCGGTAACTGACGTGTGTATATTTCAGATTTTATTTCAGGATTGTTGTCTCATCTGTTTTGACCTTATCTCCTTTCATTTTTTTTAAAACTGTCCTTGACTTTGCCATATTCAGTAATCATAGATTATCACAAATATTGCATTTTTCATATTAGCAAAACCATATAAATCCTGAGATCGGAGCTCAAGTTTTGATATATGACGTAGGTCAAAGCTTCACGCCAGGGCAAAAATGGATAATACAATGTTTTAATCTATTCATCACATATTTTTAAAGCAGACTCGGATACATTGTTTAATTTATTTTTCAAACTTCAACATGAAATATTTTCCAATATTTTTATTTTTTGACGTTCAGAAATACTGCTATTATTAGATCATGCAAATGCAAACATAGTATAACAACCCATACATGAACATGTGTACATGTATTTAGGATAATAATTGTTTTTTTTCCTTAAGCTATATTTTTTTTATCATATGATTTTTTTTTCAAATTTGAACATATCGAATGGAAACAAATTTAATTTGTTTAAAACCGTAAATAATCCCAGAGCTATACATATATTTCGAATTCTCACGTACCGTCTAAGAAGGAACACAATGGCTATAACTAAAACAACCATACAGACAGATCCAACGCCAAGCCCCGCTATTAATCCTGTCAACAAAACAGATATACTTTATCATTATACTTCATTCTTGAAACGGCAATTATATTGATTACTGTAATATTCAGTGATATCGAAGTCGGCATATAACTTTACTTGTGTTAAAGCGGGTAATTAGGTCACAATGGTCATGATGGTAAAAATCGTAGTCAATATTGCGATTGGTATCACCGAAAGAGCAACGTAATAACAAGCGTTTTTTAGTATAAAAGGTTGTTGAAAATAATTGGTTATATATACATGTATTTTTTATTAATAATGTTAAATATATTGCATTCAGTATAAAAATCATAATACTAGGGTCTTGTGGCGTTTATATGTGAAGTATTTACCTTGTCTAATTGACATATTACCCGATCATACCGGGTCGATATAATTTCTATTGAACGTATAGAGAAGGATGCATTTTTAAAACACCATTAGATACCTTTTGTCATTATATTTTCCACTCATTATTTTCAGTAACGCTTTCCTGTAACAGTCTCAATGCATCATCACGAAAGGTTGGTTTCGATGTATCAGAGACATATATCCATATAATTTTTTTCGGGCGACCAACCGGTCTATATACTGCCATATGACCCTCAGTGTCTTGAACTATTTGTTAAATATCCAGTTTCATTGTAGTAATATGATATTGGCATTGTATGATAAAGTTCCGCTTAAACCCTGTAATCATTAGTTATTCAAATTCACCAGTGTGGTTTAAAATCCTATATATAATAACACACATGTGACCATATGACATGTTGCATTTCAATCCTACGGAGCCCTGCAGGGGACACGACAAGAAAAAAAATATATCATTATCTCGATTTATGATATCGTTAACTCAATTTATGATATCTTTATCTCGGTTTAATATATTGTTATTTCGATGCAGTTAAATACGTGTCCACTACCAATCCAAACAAATACCCAATGAAGTTCACCATTAACAAATACTTTCCAGTTGTATCATTTGTAATTTATAATTCCAATACTACTAGTCGAGAAAAACATCTCGTAGTTGTTCAATGTTTCGGTTTAGATTTTAAGGACCAAGGCATATCCTCATCAGGCACCCCTGGCCTTTTATTAATAAAGAAGATATGAAAATGTGTAACGCCAATCACATAACTATTATATTTAGTAGGTAAAGTCAAGAAATAGCAAAGGGATATTCGAAGGAGGGGAACGAATGGGGTACCACACCGATGGTCTCCTTCCATAAAAATGTCATAAGTCTATTGCATTTATTACGTTTAAAAGAATTTTACTTTTATATAGATGATTTATTTAAGTGTAGCTGATGTGGGATAATCTTTTTTCTCTGTTTGCTCGTGACCGGAAAACACTAATAATTCTAATAAATAATAATAAATACTAATAATTTCCCGCCAAAAAACGTTTGAAAGACATCTTGGAGTTTTAAATTGTCATTTGAGAAAAAGATTCTAAAACTCTTGACGTACTAAATATGAAATTTATACACTCTCAATAATTAAATTTTCATATTTTTAAACTCCTCGGACAAGCCTCGCAGTTTAAAAATTAAAATTTAATTACCTCGAGTTGATAAATTTCATAATCAAGTGCTCATCGTTGTAGAATAGAGAAAGGAAACGGGGATGTGTCAAAGAGACAACAACCCAAACAAAGAGCAGAAAACAGCTCAAGGCTACCAATGGGTCTATTTGTGTCTTTTATTTGCAATAATAGGCGGTCTATTAAATTTTCTATTGCTCTGTTCATCATTTTTGGATATAATACCAATGCTTCTTAATAACCCTTTAAGTTCCTAATTGCCGAAGAGTCGGGAAATATTTTGTTGTAAATCCAAGTGGTATGTTTATCTTGGATTTGTTTTTCGTATTATATTGAAAAATTATTTTAAAAGAAATAAATGCAAGACACGTTTTTATGGAAAGAAACCACCGGTGTTGTACCCCATTTCTAATAGTTATGTGATTGGCGGCAACACATTTTCATGTTCTCTTTATTAATAAAAGTTAATTGGGTTTTTGGATTGGTAGTGGATACGTATTTCTTCTTATCGTGTTTAATCGGTGGGATAAAAATACATAATATTTTTAACTTCTTCCCGGTTATTAAATTTCTGAATGGGAATTCCCGCCGTTTTTTTTTGTACGTTTATTGGAAAGATAATGTAAACAAAATGCGTAGCAATGGCATCTTCTTGAGGTTTTTGTTGAAAATCATAGAAGAAACCGATTATCTTTCAATTTACTCGTGAATTATAGAATGTCTCCACCCTCGATACTTAAATTTTACATTTTAACAATCTCGCTAAAGCTCCCGTGTTGAAAATAAAAATCTTAACTATCGACAAAATGATCGAGGGGGAGACATTCTATATCTCACGAGTAAATTGAAGGAGAATCTTTTTCTCCTATGATTGTCCAAAAAAAACCTCAAGAAGATGCCATTGCCGTTTTAACAATCTCACTAGAGCTCCCGTACTGAAAATAAAAAAATTAACTACCTCGGGGGGAGAAAATTCTATAACTCACTCGTACCTGAAGGATAATCCATATTTCACTAACAGAATTGCATCGAAATAACATCATAATAAATTGATATAACGATATAATAAATCGAGATAACGATTTAACAAATTGATATAACGATATAATAAATCGAGATAACGATATGATAAATTGAGATAACAATATATTTTTTTTTTGCTTGTCGTGTACCCTGCGGGGTTCCGTACAATCCTATATACGTAACCAATCAACCATGAAATTAGGGTTTCAACTTATTTTTTTTTCATATATTCTATTTACTACATATTTACTGTAGAGGACAGATATACATAAGGATCAAACCAAAAGACGCAATTCATTTGACAAACCCGGGAAGACAAATGAACAACCACAAGCAGAACAAATGAACACTGGAAACTAAAAAACAATGAACTCCAGACCTATAAAAACCAGGAGTGAACTCAGATGCTCCGGAAGGGTAAGCGTTCCTACGCCTTTTACGGCACAGAGTAAGAGTCAATGACACAACATCCCTTAGGACTGAAAATAGGACTACGAGGAGGTTGATTGCATACAGGTGTTAGTGTGGTGACGTAAACAAAGATTAACTTCTATACCTCACTTTAAACGTTCCCATCATAAACTCAACCCGATTCCCGAAATCTCGTGATAATATACATGTTTATGGAATGAAATTATAAGAAGAGCTTCAAAGATCACATGATCAAAAAAGATATCAGGTGACATGTATATTCATGATGAAGTCTATTTTCAGAAATAAAGCTCTTACTCAACGCTGCAATCTTCCTACGATGTACTGGTTATCTAAATTACATACAAATCCATACAAATATCGTTTTATTTCTCCAATTGCAAGGAAAAAACATAACTCCAGGATGGGAAAAAAATTACAATGCCGATATTGAAAATCGACAGGTTGATTGACCTTTTTTTAAATCTCGGTTCATTGTCAAACAAAACCTCAAAACGTTAAATTTAAGTCCCGCAATGTCAAAAAGGCAAATTAAGCCAAAATTATCTAAGAAGTATTAAAATACTAGCGACCAATCTGGTAATACTTTCGGGGACTTGGATTCCTAAGACATGTATTCAGTGGTAATAACTATTTTTTTATAATACTGATTTTAATGCACAAGATATGGATATTTCGTTAAAATAACGACTCGTCCGTAATACATAAGACCAAAATTGCTGAAAAGTAAAAACTAAAATAAAAATCCAAAATGTTCCGTAGATTTGACAAAGTGAGCAAAAGAAAGCCAAAATCATGCAGGAAGAGGACTACGCACTACATGTAGGTAGATCAGGAACTGTATATGATAGTATTATATGATCCCTGGGTACATGTACTAAGTGACGAGTTTCCTTAAAATAATTAACGATTTTGTCACCTTAAATTTTTAAATATCAATTTGATGCTAGGGTGATACCCTCCGGCACTACGAGTCCAGTAGCCAAGGCATCCACTCAGTACTAATAAGAATTGTTTTATGATATAAAGTTTTTGGAGAGATGTGTCTTAATTTTAAATTATGTTCTTGACCTTGACTTTTAATTTCAACACAATAATTTGAGTACAGGGTATTAGTGTTTTATATACAGGTTCGCCATAAAGAATAGAATAGAGAATGGAAACTGGGAATGTGTCAAAGAGACAGATTTAATAGATTCAATATTTTATTAAAGTCTCATAATTTGTATTACAGAAGACATGTTATATATAATATATATACAAACTTAAATAAAACAATCATTGAAAGGCAATAAAATACAAGTTCCAGTCTTTAAAGAATTATGAGAGACTGTAAAACATGATAATACACAAATTAAAATTATTCTAAGAATAAAACATCAAGTATATAAAAATAAGCTAAGATATAATAAGGTATTCCTTCTACTTAAATATTGAAGCAGGTCCTGGCAACCTTAACATAACACTCGGTATTTTGAAATAAATGAAAAAAATTTTCGTGGTCTGATAAAACATTAAAATAAGAAATTACACTTTGTTGCTTCATTGTATAGATCATTTCTTAAATCTGCATATAACGGGCATGACAATATAAAATGTTTCTCATCTTCAACTTTATTGTTACATACAAAACACACTCTGTCAAAACATTTTTATTTTCGTAACGACCTGTTTCAATTGACAAAGGAGCGACTCCACGCCTAAATTTGGCAAAAGCACTTCTATATCTATATGCAATAATCGTATTTAAATAGCTTTCAGTTCCATAATCACTTTTAAATAATTTATAAGTTCTTAACTTATTACCAATATCTTGGGACAAAATTCTATGCAGCCAGTTTTCCTTACATTTATTAACTAAGTACTCTTTTAATTGCAAAATGTCATTGTTATGAAGAATAATACCTTAACCAGCATATTGTTCAAAATTGTACTTCTCAAATTTTGACATAATTCTATGAGACCAGTTCTTTTTGTTATTAACAGTATTTCTATGACACCAGCAAAAAATTTTATAATTCAATCTATCTGTTAAGATTGTACTACACCTAGTCCAGTGTCTTAAAACACAAGTCCACTGTTTTGCAAATGGAGGTTTCCAGCTCATATTCCCATTTATGGCATCATTTTGGGTATATTTACCTACACCCATTAAGAACCTGATAGCTCTATGCTGAACAGCATTAATGCATGAAAAATTCTTTGTGCCCCATATGGCTGCACCATAAGATATTACAGACCAGACTAGAATAATTTTGACAACAACTTATTACTTATTACTACAGGGCTTCTAGCAACAGCCGATACTCCCTTAAATAAATAGTGGGGTACATATTTTAAAACACAAGCTTTTATTGATTGTAATTAGATGGTCACATGTTACATAAATGTTTAATTTGGTACCAATCATTTAGTATTAAATGAAAGAATCGTAGTCAGGAAAATTTTGTTTGTTTCTTTTAATTGGATTTGCTGAATCATACGTGTTGTCAGCAGAGTGGCTATATAAGTTACTGACTTTACCAGTAACGTGCACATGACGTCTGTCACCAACATGGTCATACACCCCGTCTTTTGAGGGCATATAAATGTCATTTATTTCAGTCGTTGTGGATGTCGGCTTTGCAAGTTCGTAATTTCAAGGATTTTCAAATCTGAATTTTCTGTCAAAACCCGTCTCTGCTGGATCAACAACAGCGTACTGAGAAGTTTTAAAAGATTTTCTGTCGTGCTCCGTAAAATTAGCTGATGGATTGGTATAATCATAATTTTGCTGTTCCTGTTTGTCGTCAGTTGGTTGAAGTTTATCTCGTCTGTTCTTCTTATCCAATCTACATTCTTTCGAATTGTGTGGACCACTTGGCGCTTTCCTGAATCCATCTACATTCTTCGACTTCACAGAGCTATACACTGTCAGGTAAGAATCGGAGAGTTCTGATTTGTTTTGCCCTGTCTGTTTATTCAAATCATGATAAACATGATTCTCTCTTGGTACTTCCAGTGAAGTATAAGCAGTATGATCATGCATCATTGCTTCATTTGGTTGTGCGAATGCAATATTATGATTACCAAGGTCATCGTCTGTCTCACCCTTTTCTTCAGTTTTATTACACGAAATAAAACCTGGAAAGCTGAAATAAAAATGGTACTGTAAGACTGCTGTTGCGTCGTCGCGTATGTGTGTGTGAGTGTGTGTGTGGGGGGTATACTCTTTCTATAGTTAATGTATCCATAATAAAAGGGAAATATCCTCTTCTGAATACAATAAATATAATGGACAAAGCAATCTAAATTCTTTGATGGTACTAGTCAGTAAAATATCATACCATATATACATGTATATGAATAAAATATACACAGGACCCAGTTGTTCAACTGTTAACTTTAACCTAGGGTAAACTCGCTATATTTAACAGCTTAACCTGCAGTTTAATTAAACCAGCGGTTAAACGAGTTACAACCGGGAACTGACGTGTGTATATTTCGGATTTTATTCCAGGATTGTTGTCTCGTCTGTTTTAACCTCATCGCCTTTCATATTTTAGAAACTGTCGTTAACTTTGCCATATTCAGTAATTATAGATTATCACATATATTGCATTTTTCATATCGGAAAGACCATATAAATCATGAAATCGGAGCTCAAGTGTTGATATACGACGTAGGTCAAAGCTTCACACCAGGGCAAAAATGGAAAATACAATGTTTTAATTTATTTGTCACTTACTTTTTAAGCATACTCGGATACATTGTTTAATTTATTTTTTTAACTTCTCCAACATGAAATATTTTCCAATATTTGTATTTTTTAACGTTCAGAAATACTGCTATTATTAGATCATTCAAATGCAATCATACTATAACAACCCATACATGTACATGTGTACATGTATTTAGGATAATAATGGGTTTTTACGTTAAACTATATTTTTTTATCTTATGATCTTTTTTTTAAATTTGAGCATGTTTAATGGAAACAACTTTAATTTGGTTAAAACCCTAAATCATCCTCACCATTCACAAGAACTATACATATATTTACCACGTACCGTCTAAGAAGGAAAACAATAGCTATAACTAAAACAACCATACAGACAGATCCAACGCCAAGTCCCGCTATTAATCCTATCAACAAAACAGATATACTATATCGTTCTACTTCATGCTTGAAATTGCAATTATATTGATTAATGTAATATTTAGTGATATTGAATGCCCACGTATCTTAAAGCGGGTACTTAGGTCACAATGGTCATGATGGTAAACATCTTAGTCAATATTGCGGATATCGCCGAAAGAGCAACGTAATAACCAACGTTTTTCTAGTATGAAGGGTTGTAGAAATTAATTCGTTATATATACAGTCATCTATGTGTTATTAATAATGTTAAATAGATTGCATTCAGTATTAAAATCATAATTAACTAGGATCTTGTGGCGGTTATATATTAAGTATTTACTTTGTCTGATTGACATATTACCCGATAATACCGGGTCGAAATCGTTTCCGTTGAACGTATAGATAAGGATGCATTTTTAAAACACCATTAAATACCTTTTGTTATAATATTTTCCCCTCTACGCTTTCCTGTAACATTAAATACCTTTTGTTATAATATTTTCCCCTCTACGCTTTCCTGTAACAGTCTCAATGCATCATCACAAAAGATTTGTTTCGATGTATCAGAGACATGTATCTCTGAATATATTAATTATTGCTTGGTGCCATAATGACGGTAAAAGACAAATTGTTGCAAATCAATACAAAAGAGATTTCCAAAGCAGATTAATATTTCAGTAAAAATATTAAGGAAAGGAACATTTTATGCTAAATAATTAGCATTGTAAAATCGCCAACGGCATGTGACAAAATTTAAGCAATAGAACAGTAGTTTTATTAGCGTTGCTAAAGAGAAAAAGACAAGAGAAAGTTAAACATTTTCTGTTTTTAGTATAGATTTACATGTTAAATAACAATCAAATTTATCAAAGTTCAAAGTTGAACAGATAAATTATGCTTTAGACCTTTTTTTCAACCTTCCGTATGCAAGACAATGAAGTTCAATTCTCCTGAATTTTGTTGTGGAAAAGAGATATAGAAGAAAAAGCATTTCCAGCTCGTTCTTTTTCAATATAAAAAACACTTAATAAATTCTTTCATACCAATTTTGATGCACAATATTTGCATATCTCGTCGATTTACGACTCATAAGTGGTGCTCAAGGCAAAACAATGATCCAAACTGTTGAAGAGAAAATTGAAAAATGACAAAAGCATGAACCAAAATCACCGAAGGTAAAAGGTGTGTAAGAGTGATATACTCCTTAGTTTTCATAAAATTTAACATACATTTTTTGAATAACTTGTATCAATTCCGGGGTAGTATCGAAATACTTGTACCTGTGCGGAGGATACACGCAGGCCTTGGATTCCACTTGCAGTGATATTGACGCAGTGGTTATAATTAATACTTTGATACCAATTTTGGTGCACAAAATGTGCATATTTCCAAAGTTGAGTTTTTTTGCCTAAGGTCCATTTTATTGTATCACAACCAATACATTCATACGTGTATACGTAAAACAAAACAAAACAATGTTTCTACTGTAATATTTATTTGATTAAATATATAGAATGGTTAATTTAAAGCAAGGATGCATCAAATATGATTGGCACGCTATTACGAGACCACCGAGGCGGTTTTTTTCCCCATGTTATTGTTTACCTTTACATAGAAATTATGCGATACAATCACAATAGTTGTGTACAACAACAATTATGACAATATTGTACATTGCAATACACATTCACATTATTGTCATATTAGAAAAGAAATAATTCATGAGGGTTATAAAGTTGTGGTCATTTATACAATGTATATTCTTTCGCTCGATATAAAATATCGAATATAAAAACCCAGCACATGTGTAAATGACTCTATAAAACTCTATAAACCCCATGAATCATTTCTTAAGTACTACATTCCTGTCCAATGAAATATACACACTATGTATTAAACGATTTAAAAATTATAATGGTTTTACAAATTTAGGTATGATTTAGCGAATTCAATTTTTTTTATTTTTTTCAAATTTTCAAGAGCATTAATTTTTCTATAGGAAATTCCCGTAAAAATTTACATGTACGTGTATCCCTACACGATTTTTGTCACGTGTCATTTTGGGCTTCAGTTCTGATCTACAACAATACCATCGAAAATGTTTGGTTATTATTTCGAATTTCCGTTTGTTTGGCCTCAATCTAATTAAAATTAGATCTACTAATTTATCCTTTCCGTCACTGCTTGTAGATATAACAACACTCCATTTTACTTTCTATATTTATTACCTTTCCAATCAGCCAATCAGATTTCAGCCTTCATGATTTAGAAGGCATTAGCATAAGGATAAAAATCGAGGATTCAGAACAGAACAGAAAGTAAAATGGAGTGTTGTTAGATCTACACGCAGTGACTAAAAGGAACAATTAGTAGATCCAATTCTAATTAGATTGATCACACACAAGTTAGCCTTGATGAGCAGGGGAGATAGTTATTACATTGTTCGGTATATTACAGTTTGTTAAGAAGAATGTTTATTGCATAGTTTGTGTATATGGTTAAAAAATTCAGAAATCTTTTCTCCCTCTTAAATTTTCAATTAAACAGAGAAAAATGACATACAAATACATAGATAGAAATTAAACCACACAAAACAGCATAAAAACACTAAAAACTAAATCTGTATTCACCCCATCAAACACAGGGTCCTCGTTTAAATTTAGAATTCCGAAATGTGTGTATCTTCCTGACTGATTCTTGACATATGATTTACATACACAGACTAATGATTTGACGTATAATTTGACTGTATTGAATCTACAAACAATGAAGGGTATTATTAATCCGTTTTAAAAGCAACATGTTTTGGAAACAAATTCAGTTTATGACCCTGCATTCTTTATGATATATCAGGTTTCTTAAACTTTATTTGGCAGTCTTGTTAGTTAATTCAAAGGCTAACATGAAAATCTACATCTTTTATCCATTTGGTTTAGTTTACTTTTCTAATTTTGTCACTTTCACAAAAAAATGGTCATTTCTAATCAACTTCATATTCTATTCTATCATTCTAAAGTAGGATGGAATTTGATAGTAGTAATTAATAGTTTCGTTAAAGACTTTTTATTGCATGTATGCGTTTGTTTATTTAATTAACTTACATGTATGTACCTCCTCCTTTTTAATTGTTTAATAACTGAGTAAAGTGCTTCACGGATACATTTTTATGTCTAAATGTATAATTGTGTTTTACAGTCTCTCATAATTCTTTATAGCATGGCACTTCTATTTTAGATATATAATAATCTTTTAGATTTTGTATATACATGTACTGTTGTTATCGTTGTATAGTATTGTGGTGTTTTACAAGTGGTGAGACTTTAATAAAATATTGAATCTTTACCTGTTTTATTTGATTCAGTGTATGCGTTTGCTTATTTAATTAACTTACATGTATATCATACTTTTACCTGTCATATTTGATTCAGTATTTGAACTTGGAAGAACTGCATAAAGAGAAATTATAACATTTGTTTACTAAAACATAATATATTTTGTCCCACACCTGGCATAAGTCTTTCTCACTTATACACAAAGAGAAATCTCTCAAAACCCACAAATTCAGACGATATCATTCCAAGACCACCTTCAATTATTTATACTAGCCTCTCAATTAATGCTGATTTCAAATGATGAGTGACCTTAAAATATCGGGCTTGTTTTTCTGTTTAGTCTGTTTCTTGATAGTATTTAGCATGGAAAACGACCGCATATACCGTACAGCATCCTAACTATTCTGATTTTTTCTAAAACAATCTACATTGTACAACAATGGTTGACAGAATTTGGCAGGCAATCGAGACATCTTGAAAAGATTGGCGGAATAAAATTGTTACCTGTAGCACGTGACCACAAGAAATACATAAATAATGTAAATGATAATATTGCAACATAATATTAGTTGAAGTCTCCATTGGTACAAATAGATTAAGCATACCTGTTTCATTTGATTTTGGGTAAGAACTTGACACAGCTGAAATAAAAACCGTTACATTGTATCTATCATTTTCATAATTACAACACATGTATGAAAAGTTATATTCTGACATATTAATCCGTTTAACTTTATAATATTACAGTTGCTCACACTGAAAGTATTTGTAATAAAAGATTGTTTTTTTTTCACTTTGCCATTCCGTAAGAGTTTTTAGCTACATGTACATGTATATAAATTTAGGTCTGTTCATTCAATGTTGAAGAACTTATAACGACTTCGAAGATAAGGAATTACAAAAACAATCGCTGTTGACTTGCATTTTGTATTAAGTTCCATTAATGCTTTATATAGAGAATAATACAAAGCAAAATCAATATAACATGCCGTATCCACACGAATAACAAATATCAGTCAGAGGGCCGAATTCCCGAGGGCTGATATTGGTGGAGGGTTAATACGGCATACGATACGATTTTGCTATGTACATGTATTGTTCATTTATCATATATTTCAACTGGAGACTTTATACAGGGTATGATATATACGTTTCAACTAAGGCTCTGTATTTGACATTCAATATCAAAGTAATAACTACAAAATGTATGATAAGTCCCATTAATGCATAGGATTGCTTGATATCAACAGTACATGTATCCTTGCTTTTTTCTGTAGACTTTCAAGTTTAAGTATCACTATGGACTTTTCATAACATTTTTTTTTAGATAAACCATTCTCTTTGAAATGTTGAGTATATCAATAATTTGTGCTTTAATTAGTTAGAAAAAATATTAGTACACGGCTTTGCTTAATGTACACGAGTAAGTAGATTATGATCAACGAAAGCACAATGTAAATACGTGAAAATAATTACCTGAACACTGATAGCAAACTGTCAAATATTTATGTATACCAGGACAAGGATCTCCGCCAAGAAGTTCGTTGGAAGAGGTGACATTGCAAGAAGTTTGGAATTGGCACAAGGATCGTACATAGTCCGTCTGATTACTACCAGAACACTTATAATCCTTGGGTGGTCTATTAGATTCGTGTGGACAAGTAACATTGTCATCTCTACCATAAATGGCACGTGGAATTGATAAAGTGGATTGTGAGTTACAAGAAATTGTACCACCTTTATTTTCACATATCTTGATTAATTCACATGCTGTAAAAGATAAAAGTGTATATTTATCAGTTTATTTAGATCTTATTACCGATTCCAACGTTTAATCTTTTTATGTGGTTGTTGTCGTTTTGAAATGTATACTTTGTATCCTTTCATTTTGTTTTAATTTAAAAACTAGTAATACAATGACCTATTTCTACTTTTTATACAAAATAGGAAACATGTTTATGCCTTATAAAATTGCTTGATAAAAGTATAAAGCATCTGGAACATATTATATGCATGTACAAATGTAATTTATATCTACGAAACTTCATGTCGCTATGAACAGGAATGTAATGTTGAGATGAATAAATGCAAACAATACGGGGGGCTCGGTTGCCGAGTGGTCTAGGTAGTTCGTCATGACTACTAATGATCACTAGCCTTGTGAGTTCGAATCTCACCTGTGGCGGGGTGTGTGTGTGACTCCGATCTTAATTGACAAGGGTTGCCAATTTTCCTACCGAAGGTCGGTGGTTCTCTCCGAGTACTCCGACTTCTCCCCCAATAAAAACTGGCAGCCGCGAAATAGCCAAATGTGCTGAAAACGGCGTAAAACCCCAACTAAACAAACAAAAAATCAAACAGCACGAATTAGTACGGTGAAAATTAAGATAGGCATACTTTTTTAAATCTTTCTAGACTTACCTTGAAGCAAAGAATACTCAAACATAATATAGTTTATAAACAATAAATATCTGAAAAGAAACATTGTAATTGAGGTAGCACAACAAACAGGAAGCGTTATATCTTTAACGGACTTTTTAAACACCGAGAGGATTTCCTTTTACTAACATTTTTATTGCGATTGTTATATTACCATTCAAGAGTTTCGAGTCATAAACAGAAGTTGGAGGGCGTAATAAAATATTAATTCATAAATCAGTTCAATTTTCAATGCAATGAGAATGTAACAAGCAATTTGATTGACTAAGAGACTGCATAAAATCTACGTTCTACCTAACCTAGTTCCCGCCCCACATCTGACGTACCTCATACTGAATATTACGGCGGGGAACAACCTACGTTCTACCTGTCTGTCAGCCTGGTTCCCGTCCCACAATGCATCACTGCATGTAAACAAGCGTGGTCGCCATTTTGAAAACGGGTATCTCGGAGGAACTGAATTAAGAAAATATTATCTGAAACTGTGCTTTGAAAAGGCTATTCAATTAAATTTTATTCGAATCTGAAGCCAGTGTGACGTTCAAATATTACCCCACTCTTCTGTTCGAGTCCATCAGTGACGGCACGATGTTATGTGGGAACCTCGAACAATTTCCCGGACTTTTTGGTTTTCACATATAAATTAAGACTATTAAAAACTTTATTCATTATATTGTATTTGAATGGAAATAACCGTGTTAAATAAACTCGATTTTACTGTCGGAAATATCCGTTTACTTGGCCCCGCAAAGCGTCGCAGGGCAGGGTAAACTCAATTTGCGACAGTAAAATCTATGTTTTACGCAGGAACCACATCAAGTACAATACTGTTATTCCCTAAATTCATCATAACTTTATTGAATATCTATAATTTGCAGCGATATCATTCTAAAATCTGACATATTCGTCATAGGACAGAACAGTGTACATGTGTATGTTAATATTTCGAATTTTGTAATTTGGAACATATTAAAATCGAAAATTACAAAGGACTGATGAAATCTACATGATTTAAATATTAACGAATTTGAACAGCCCCTTTAGGTTTTTTTCTTAGCAGTGAATACAATCAACTCAACAGGAGAGAAATAAACGAAAGGCAGATTTTTAGTGGAGATGGGGATAAGTTGGAAAAATTCTGTTCATTGAAATTTAACGCATTTAATGTGCATTGATACTGACGATAATCTTGTGCTTTTAACAGTTCATTCACTTACTTTTTATTATACTTAGGATGTCATGTTCGATAACATTAAAGTTTTCTTTTTACCTTGTCAAATATTTGCTAAAGAATACCATAGCCATAAGACAGTGTATAAATGCTTTTTTTGGTACGTTTTAGTTCCGTTTCGAGGTTTTTGTATCATTGAAATTTAACCCGTATCTTCATTAATTTCTGCAAGACCAAAATCCGAAGTCAATAGTGCATTCCAGAAAACTTTTTTCACAGCGCATAATAATAATAAAAAGACAACCAAAGAGTAAAAAATAGCAAACCAAACATAATCACAAGACAGAACAAAAACTAAATCATTTGAATTGCGGAAGCAGTTGTACATTCTTAGGTGCAATCTGGCGATAGTAACTTCAAAGGGTAACAAATATAGAAAAACTGAACGGATCCGAATACAATATTTGGACACCAAGGTGAACATCACCAACAATCTCCCTGTACAACAAACGAACGTTTTATTCCCTTCAACCCAACATTTTCATCATTTCACTTTCGCTTTGAACAAGATATTGCGATCTCGCGTTATTTCGTTACCAAACGGGAGCTAATATAGGTTGGCACGCGTCAACCATCATGGTGGGTTGAAGGGAATAAAGCTTTCGTTTATGGTACAGGGAGATTGTTAATGAATAAAATGTACATATTCGTAGAAAAAAATTAATAAGGAATCGATTGATTATGATTTATCTACTTAAAAATTGAGCTATTACGATTTCGAGTCAAAACACTGCCGCTACAAGTCTGGGTCGGCAATTCCCATGTTTTCTATACGGAGTGCGCTCTGTCGTCCCACGACCCCAGCATGTGACAAAAAGGCAGACAGACATCAGAGCAATCTCGGACTAACATGTATTATATCGACCGACGCGAAGCTGCGGTCCATATAATGTTTGTCGGGCGACCAACCGGTCCATATACTGCCATATACCATCTGTGTCATGAACTATTTGTTAAATATCCAGTTTCATGTAGTAATTTGATATTGGCATTGTATGATAAATTTCCGCTTAAACCCTGTAATTATTACTTATTCAAATTCACCAGTGTGGTTTAAAATCCTAAAAATGATACCACGCATGTGACCATGACATGTTGCATTTCAATCCTAAGAAGCCCTGTAGGGGACACGACAACAACAATATATCGTTATCTCGATTGATGATATCGTTATCTGATCAATTTATGATATCGTTATCTCGGTTTAATATATTGTTATTTCGATGCAGTTAAATACGTGTCCACTACCAATCCAAACAAATACCCAATTAAGTTCACCATTAACAGATAATTTCTAAGTCAATTATCAGTTGTATCATGTGTAATTTATAATTCCAATACTACTAGTCGAGAAAAACATCTCGTAGTTGTTCAATGATTCGGTTTAGATTTTAAGGACCAAGGCATATCCTCATCAGGCACCCCTGGCCTTTTATTAATAAAAGACATGAAAATGTGTAACGCCAATCACATAACTATTATATTTAGTAGGTAAAGTCAAGAAATAGCAAAGGGATATTTGAAGGAGGGGAACGAATGGGGTACGAAACCGATTGTCTCTTTCCATAAAAATGTCATAAGTCTCTTGCATTTATTACGTTTAAAAGAATTGTACTTTTATATAGATGATTTATTTAAGTGTAGCTCATGTGGAATAATCTTTTTTTATCTGTTTGCATTTATACATATCTCGACCCGTTTGATAAATTCTGTTATTACATTGATGATGATGATTTATCGTAATTTCCAGTGAAAATAAATTCGATATTTTCACTCAGTTAAAGATCGATTTTTATTTAACGTCGTCAAGCATGTGTCAAGGCGTTACTAACAAATGAAGTTTGTGACGTCGAAAGATTCAGGAAGGGATCTAAGGAAAATATGACACTTTTGAAGCATTTTTTGTCTATTTTATCAGTGTAATAAACATTATAACTAATTCAAAAATTAGAATATCGAAAATATTCAACTCATGACCGGAAAACACTAATAATTCCCTCATGAACTGCGCGCATTCGTGAATAAAGGTTATTCAATTCTTGAATTAGTTATCCTTTAAATATCACCACACGTTGGATAAATACGGCTCGTGCAATTTCCCGCCAAAAAACACGTTTGAAAGACCTCTCGGAGTTTTACATTGTCATTTGAGAAAAGATTCTAAAACTCTTGACGCGTTATTTATGAAATTTATCCACTCTCGATAATTAAATTTTCATTTTTTTTAAACTGCTCGGACAAGCCTCGCAGTTTAAAAATGAAAATTTAATTACCTGGAGTTGATAAATTTCATAATCAACTGGTCATCGTTGTAGAGTAGAGAATGGAAACGGGGATGTGTCAAAGAGACAACTCAAACAAAGAGCAGAAAACAGCTCAAGGCTACCAATGGGTCTAGTTATGTCTTTTATATGCAATAATAGGCGGTCTATTAAATTTTCTGTTGCTCTGTTCATTATTTTTGGATATAATACCAATGCTTCTTAATAACCCTTTAAGTTCCTTATTGCCGAAGAGTCGGGAAATATTTTGTTGTAAATCCAAGTGGTATGTTTATCTTTGATTTATTTTTCGTATTATATTGAAAAATTCTTTTAAATAATAAATGCAAGACACGTTTTTATGGAAAGAGACCACCGTTGTTGAACCCTATTTTTAATAGTTATGTGATTGGCGGCAACACATTTTCATGTCCTCTTTATTAATAAAAGGCTATGGGTACCAGATGAGGATATGCCTTGGTTCTTTAAACCTAAATCGAAACACTGTACAAGTACGAGATGATTTTCTCGTCTTGTACTATTGGAATTATAAATTACAAATGATATAAATGGTAATTGACTTTAGTTAGAAATTATCTGTTAATGGTGAAGTTAATTGGGTTTTTGATTGGATTGGTAGTGGATACGTATGTCTCCTATTCTTATCGTATTTAATCGTCGGGATAAAAATACATAATATTTTTAACCTCTTCCCGGTAATTAAATTTCTGCATGGGAATTCCTGCCGTTTTTTTATTGGAAAGATAATGTAAACAAAATGCGTAGCAATGGCATCTTCTTGAGGTTTTTGTTGAAAATCATAGAAGAAACCGATTCTCTTTCAATTTACTCGTGAATTATAGAATGTCTCCACCCTCGATACTTAAATTTTACATTTTAACAATCTCGCTAAAGCTCCCGTATTGAAAATAAAAAACTTAACTATCGACAAAATGATCGAGGGGGAGACATTCTATAACTCACGAGTTAGCCATATGATAAATTGAGATAACGATATATTTTTTTGCTTGTCGTGTACCCTTCGGGGCTCCGTACAATCCTATATACGTAACCAATCAATCATGAAAGGGTTTCATCTGATTTGTTTTCATATATTCTATTTACTACATATTTACTGTAGAGGACAAATATACCTAAGGATCAAACTAAAAGACGCAATTGATATGAGAGACAAACCCGGGAAGACAAATGAACCACAAGCAGAACAAATGAACACTGGAAACTAAAAAACAATGAACTCCAGAACTATAAAAACCAGGAGTGTACTCAGGTGCTGCGGAAGGGTAAGCGTTCCTACGCCTTTTACGGCACAGAGTAAGAGTCAATGACACAACATCCCTTAGGACTGAAAATAGGACTACGAGGAGGTTGATTGCATACAGGTGTTAGTGTGGTAACAAAGATTAACTTCTATACCTCACTTTAAACGTTCCCATCATAAACTCAACCTGATTCCTGAAATCTCGTGATAATATACATGTTTATGGAATGAAATTATAAGAAGAGCTTCAAAGATCACATGATCAAAAAAGATATCAGGTGACATGTATATTGATGATGAAGTCTGTTTTCAGAAATAAAGCGCTTACTCAACACTGCAATGTTCCTACGATGTACTGGTTATCTAAATTACATACAAATCCACACAAATATCGTTTTATTTCTCCAATTCCAGGAAAAAAACATTACTCCAGGGTGGGGAAAAAATTACAATGCCGATATTGAAAATCGACAGGTTGATGGGCCTTTTTTTAAATCTCGGTTCATTTACTAGCTACAAGCTTTGACCACTCTTTAACTGATTGATGAATCAGGTCTTTATAAAAAAAAATAACTAGTACTTTGCTTTTTCTGATAGTATTGATGTACATGTAAAACCAGAAAAATTAATATTTATTACATGTATATTATAACCAAAACGTCGAGTTTTTGTAAAATTTAATATAACAGTAAATATTAACATATTTAATATTCTTTTTTTTTTGGTAATCAATTTATCATTCTATATCATGGATCAGGAAAGTTAAAATTTTATTGCAATTAGCATAATATTACCGAATGGACGTGATTTGTTAATATAAAGTTTAGCTGCAGAAAGACCTACATTTGAAAATGATTTTGTACATAAAGTACAATGTATGAACAATTTACTAAAATCTTCAGATAAGTATAATTCAAACTATGACTCTATTTGTGGCCAATACCATACCGCTGTAAATTGTTTTTCAGCCACCCCTCCCCCCTCCCTCCTCCCCCAACCACCATCATTTAGTTAGAAGTGGTTTTCGAAAAATTATTATCGAATTATGACCCAAGGCGAAAAATGTTGTATGTCAAACAAAACCTCAAAACGTTAAACAGACTTGGATTCCTAAGATATGTATTCAGTAGTTTTTATAATACTGATTTTAATGCACAAGATATGGATATTTCGTTAAAATAACGACTCGTCCGTAATACATAAGACCAAAATTGCTGAAAACTAAAATAAAAATCCAAAATGTTCAGTAGATTTGACAGAGTGAGCAAAAGAAAGCCAAAATCATGCAGGAAGAGAACTACGCACTACATGTAGGTACATGTACTAAGTGACGAGTTTCCTTAAAACGATTAAAGATTTTGTCACCGTAAATTTTGAAATATCAATTTCATGTTAGGATCGAACTGAGCTTGTGATACCCTCCGGCACTACGAGTCAAGTAGCCAAGGCATCCACTCAGTTACAATAACAATTGTTTTATGATATAAAGTTTTGGGAGAGATGTGTCTTAATTTTAAATTATGTTCTTGACCTTGACTTTTAATTTCAACACAATAATTCGAATACAGGGTATTAGTGTTTTATATACCTGTTCGCCATAAAGAATAGAATAGAGAATGGAAACTGGGAATGTGTCAAAGAGACAGATTTGATAGATTCAATATTTTATTAAAGTCTCATAATCATTGAAAGGCAATAAAATACAAGTTCCAGTCTTTAAAGAATTATGAGAGACTGTAAAACATGATAATACACAAATTAAAATTATTCTAAGAATAAAACATCAAGTATATAAAAATAAGCTAAGATATAAAAAGGTATTCCTTCTACTTAAAATATTGAAGCAGGTCTTGGCAACCTTAACATAACACTCGGTATTTTGAAATAAATGAACAAATTTTTCGTGGTCTGATAAAACATTAAAATAAGAAATTACACTTTGTTGCTTCATTGTATAGATCATTTCTTAAATCTGCATATAACGGGCATGACAATATAAAATGTTTCTCATCTTCAACTTTATTTTTACATACAAAACACACTCTTTCATAAACATTTTTATTTTCGTAACGACCTGTTTCAATTGACAAAGTTTTCTTTATATTTATTAACTAAGTACTTTTCTAATTGCAAAATGTCATTGTTATGAAGAATAATACCTAAACCAGCATATTGTTCAAAATTGCACTCCTTAAATTTTGACATAATTCTATGAAACCAGTTCTGTTTTTTATTAACAGCATTTCTATGACACCACCGAATTTGTTTTAGTTCAATCTATCTGTTAACATTGTACTACATCTAGTCCAGTATCTAAAAACACAAGTCCACTGTTTTGCACATGGAGGTTTCCAGCTCATATTCCCATTTATGGCATCGTTTTGGGGTATATTTACCTACACCCATAAAGAACCTGATACCTCTATGCTGGACAGCATTAATGCATGAAAAATTCTTTGTGCCCCATATGTCTGCACCATAAGATATAACTGACCAGACTAGAGTAATTTTGACAACAACTTATTACTTATTACGACAGGGCTTCTGGCAACAGGCGATATTGCCTTTAATAAACAGTGGGATACATATTTTAAAACACAAGCTTTTATTGGTTATAATTAGATGGTCACATGTTACATAAATATTTAATTTGGTACCAATCATTTAGTATTAAATGCAAGAATCGTAATCAGGAGAATTTTGTTTGTTTCTTTTAATTGGATTTGCTGAATCATACGTGTTGTCAGCAGAGTGGCTATATAAGTTACTGACTTCATCAGTAACGTGCACATGACGTCTGTCACCAACATGGTCATACACCCCGTCTTTTGAGGGCATATAAATGTCATTTATTTCAGTCGTTTTGGATGTCGGCTTTGCAAGTTCGTAATTTCCAGGATTTTCAAATCTGAATTTTCTGTCAAAACCCGTCTCTGCTGGATCAAGAACAGCGTAGTGAGAAGTTTTAAAAGATTTTCTGTCGTGCTCCGTAAAATTAGCTGATGGATTGGTATAATCATAATTTTGCTGTTCCTGTTTGTCGTCAGTTGGTTGAAGTTTATCTCGTCTGTTCTTCTTGTCCAATCTACATTCTTTCGAATTGTGTGGACCACTTGGCGCTGACCTGAATCCATCCACATTCTTCGACTTCACAGAGCTATACACTGTCAGGTAAGAATCGGAGAGTTCTGATTTGTTTTGCCCTGTCTGTTTATTCAAATCATGATAAACATGATCCTCTCTTGGTACTTCCAGTGAAGTATAAGCAGTATGATCATGCATCATTGGTTCATTTGGTTGTGCGAATGCAATATTATGATTTCCAAGGTCATCGTCTGTCTCACCCTTTTCTTCAGTTTTATTACACGAAATAAAACCTGGAAAGCTGAAATAAAAACGGTACTGTAAGACTGCTGTTGCGTCGTCGCGTATATGTGTGTGAGTGTGTGTGGGGGTATACTCTTTCTATAGTTAATGTATCCATAATAAAAGGGAAATATCCTCTTCTGAATACAATAAATATAAATAAACAAAGCAATCTAAATTCTTTGATAGTACTAGTCAGTAAAATATCATACCATATATACATGTATATGAATAAAATATACACAGGACCCAGTTGTTCAACTGTTAAC
Source organism: Mytilisepta virgata (assembly GCA_028015205.1). Classification (NCBI taxonomy): domain Eukaryota; kingdom Metazoa; phylum Mollusca; class Bivalvia; order Mytilida; family Mytilidae; genus Mytilisepta; species Mytilisepta virgata. The sequence goes on from CM051521.1 coordinate 87,389,358, forward strand.
TTTAACCTAGGGTAAAATAACAATCCAAAGATACTAATATTAGATATTGTAAATTTATACTATGCTGTATACGACGCATTTCAAGGAGTTACCTCTCATCAGCAGCATTAAAACCAAAACATTTGGAAGACCAAAAACCAAACTTATATTAAACAAGAAGTACTCAACCAAAAATACCGAAATAGGAAGCCAAATTTCAGCTAAGGAGATCTACCATGTGCAATACAAGGAATGAACCCTTAGTATTTCTATTAATTTTGAATTTTGCTAAATACTGGTAATTTCTGTAACAAATCAATGAATAATCATGTCAGACAAGTCTGACGACTGGGTTGGCGAATACCCTCGGGGACCTAGGGTCCACCAGCAGAGGCATCATCCCAGGAGTTTCAAAATAACAATCCAAAGATACTAATATTAGATATTGTAAATTTATACTATGCTGTATACGACGCATTTCAAGGAGTTACCTCTCATCAGCAGCATTAAAACCAAAACATTTGGAAGACCAAAAACCAAACTTATATTAAACAAGAAGTACTCAACCAAAAATACCGAAATAGGAAGCCAAATTTCAGCTAAGGAGATCTACCATGTGCAATACAAGGAATGAACCCTTAGTATTTCTATTAATTTTGAATTTTGCTAAATACTGGTAATTTCTGTAACAAATCAATGAATAATCATGTCAGACAAGTCTGACGACTGGGTTGGCGAATACCCTCGGGGACCTAGGGTCCACCAGCAGAGGCATCATCCCAGGAGTTTCAAAATAACAATCCAAAGATACTAATATTAGATATTGTAAATTTATACTATGCTGTATACGACGCATTTCAAGGAGTTACCTCTCATCAGCAGCATTAAAACCAAAACATTTGGAAGACCAAAAACCAAACTTATATTAAACAAGAAGTACTCAACCAAAAATACCGAAATAGGAAGCCAAATTTCAGCTAAGGAGATCTACCATGTGCAATACAAGGAATGAACCCTTAGTATTTCTATTAATTTTGAATTTTGCTAAATACTGGTAATTTCTGTAACAAATCAATGAATAATCATGTCAGACAAGTCTGACGACTGGGTTGGCGAATACCCTCGGGGACCTAGGGTCCACCAGCAGAGGCATCATCCCAGGAGTTTCAAAATAACAATCCAAAGATACTAATATTAGATATTGTAAATTTATACTATGCTGTATACGACGCATTTCAAGGAGTTACCTCTCATCAGCAGCATTAAAACCAAAACATTTGGAAGACCAAAAACCAAACTTATATTAAACAAGAAGTACTCAACCAAAAATACCGAAATAGGAAGCCAAATTTCAGCTAAGGAGATCTACCATGTGCAATACAAGGAATGAACCCTTAGTATTTCTATTAATTTTGAATTTTGCTAAATACTGGTAATTTCTGTAACAAATCAATGAATAATCATGTCAGACAAGTCTGACGACTGGGTTGGCGAATACCCTCGGGGACCTAGGGTCCACCAGCAGAGGCATCATCCCAGGAGTTTCAAAATAACAATCCAAAGATACTAATATTAGATATTGTAAATTTATACTATGCTGTATACGACGCATTTCAAGGAGTTACCTCTCATCAGCAGCATTAAAACCAAAACATTTGGAAGACCAAAAACCAAACTTATATTAAACAAGAAGTACTCAACCAAAAATACCGAAATAGGAAGCCAAATTTCAGCTAAGGAGATCTACCATGTGCAATACAAGGAATGAACCCTTAGTATTTCTATTAATTTTGAATTTTGCTAAATACTGGTAATTTCTGTAACAAATCAATGAATAATCATGTCAGACAAGTCTGACGACTGGGTTGGCGAATACCCTCGGGGACCTAGGGTCCACCAGCAGAGGCATCATCCCAGGAGTTTCAAAATAACAATCCAAAGATACTAATATTAGATATTGTAAATTTATACTATGCTGTATACGACGCATTTCAAGGAGTTACCTCTCATCAGCAGCATTAAAACCAAAACATTTGGAAGACCAAAAACCAAACTTATATTAAACAAGAAGTACTCAACCAAAAATACCGAAATAGGAAGCCAAATTTCAGCTAAGGAGATCTACCATGTGCAATACAAGGAATGAACCCTTAGTATTTCTATTAATTTTGAATTTTGCTAAATACTGGTAATTTCTGTAACAAATCAATGAATAATCATGTCAGACAAGTCTGACGACTGGGTTGGCGAATACCCTCGGGGACCTAGGGTCCACCAGCAGAGGCATCATCCCAGGAGTTTCAAAATAACAATCCAAAGATACTAATATTAGATATTGTAAATTTATACTATGCTGTATACGACGCATTTCAAGGAGTTACCTCTCATCAGCAGCATTAAAACCAAAACATTTGGAAGACCAAAAACCAAACTTATATTAAACAAGAAGTACTCAACCAAAAATACCGAAATAGGAAGCCAAATTTCAGCTAAGGAGATCTACCATGTGCAATACAAGGAATGAACCCTTAGTATTTCTATTAATTTTGAATTTTGCTAAATACTGGTAATTTCTGTAACAAATCAATGAATAATCATGTCAGACAAGTCTGACGACTGGGTTGGCGAATACCCTCGGGGACCTAGGGTCCACCAGCAGAGGCATCATCCCAGGAGTTTCAAAATAACAATCCAAAGATACTAATATTAGATATTGTAAATTTATACTATGCTGTATACGACGCATTTCAAGGAGTTACCTCTCATCAGCAGCATTAAAACCAAAACATTTGGAAGACCAAAAACCAAACTTATATTAAACAAGAAGTACTCAACCAAAAATACCGAAATAGGAAGCCAAATTTCAGCTAAGGAGATCTACCATGTGCAATACAAGGAATGAACCCTTAGTATTTCTATTAATTTTGAATTTTGCTAAATACTGGTAATTTCTGTAACAAATCAATGAATAATCATGTCAGACAAGTCTGACGACTGGGTTGGCGAATACCCTCGGGGACCTAGGGTCCACCAGCAGAGGCATCATCCCAGGAGTTTCAAAATAACAATCCAAAGATACTAATATTAGATATTGTAAATTTATACTATGCTGTATACGACGCATTTCAAGGAGTTACCTCTCATCAGCAGCATTAAAACCAAAACATTTGGAAGACCAAAAACCAAACTTATATTAAACAAGAAGTACTCAACCAAAAATACCGAAATAGGAAGCCAAATTTCAGCTAAGGAGATCTACCATGTGCAATACAAGGAATGAACCCTTAGTATTTCTATTAATTTTGAATTTTGCTAAATACTGGTAATTTCTGTAACAAATCAATGAATAATCATGTCAGACAAGTCTGACGACTGGGTTGGCGAATACCCTCGGGGACCTAGGGTCCACCAGCAGAGGCATCATCCCAGGAGTTTCAAAATAACAATCCAAAGATACTAATATTAGATATTGTAAATTTATACTATGCTGTATACGACGCATTTCAAGGAGTTACCTCTCATCAGCAGCATTAAAACCAAAACATTTGGAAGACCAAAAACCAAACTTATATTAAACAAGAAGTACTCAACCAAAAATACCGAAATAGGAAGCCAAATTTCAGCTAAGGAGATCTACCATGTGCAATACAAGGAATGAACCCTTAGTATTTCTATTAATTTTGAATTTTGCTAAATACTGGTAATTTCTGTAACAAATCAATGAATAATCATGTCAGACAAGTCTGACGACTGGGTTGGCGAATACCCTCGGGGACCTAGGGTCCACCAGCAGAGGCATCATCCCAGGAGTTTCAAAATAACAATCCAAAGATACTAATATTAGATATTGTAAATTTATACTATGCTGTATACGACGCATTTCAAGGAGTTACCTCTCATCAGCAGCATTAAAACCAAAACATTTGGAAGACCAAAAACCAAACTTATATTAAACAAGAAGTACTCAACCAAAAATACCGAAATAGGAAGCCAAATTTCAGCTAAGGAGATCTACCATGTGCAATACAAGGAATGAACCCTTAGTATTTCTATTAATTTTGAATTTTGCTAAATACTGGTAATTTCTGTAACAAATCAATGAATAATCATGTCAGACAAGTCTGACGACTGGGTTGGCGAATACCCTCGGGGACCTAGGGTCCACCAGCAGAGGCATCATCCCAGGAGTTTCAAAATAACAATCCAAAGATACTAATATTAGATATTGTAAATTTATACTATGCTGTATACGACGCATTTCAAGGAGTTACCTCTCATCAGCAGCATTAAAACCAAAACATTTGGAAGACCAAAAACCAAACTTATATTAAACAAGAAGTACTCAACCAAAAATACCGAAATAGGAAGCCAAATTTCAGCTAAGGAGATCTACCATGTGCAATACAAGGAATGAACCCTTAGTATTTCTATTAATTTTGAATTTTGCTAAATACTGGTAATTTCTGTAACAAATCAATGAATAATCATGTCAGACAAGTCTGACGACTGGGTTGGCGAATACCCTCGGGGACCTAGGGTCCACCAGCAGAGGCATCATCCCAGGAGTTTCAAAATAACAATCCAAAGATACTAATATTAGATATTGTAAATTTATACTATGCTGTATACGACGCATTTCAAGGAGTTACCTCTCATCAGCAGCATTAAAACCAAAACATTTGGAAGACCAAAAACCAAACTTATATTAAACAAGAAGTACTCAACCAAAAATACCGAAATAGGAAGCCAAATTTCAGCTAAGGAGATCTACCATGTGCAATACAAGGAATGAACCCTTAGTATTTCTATTAATTTTGAATTTTGCTAAATACTGGTAATTTCTGTAACAAATCAATGAATAATCATGTCAGACAAGTCTGACGACTGGGTTGGCGAATACCCTCGGGGACCTAGGGTCCACCAGCAGAGGCATCATCCCAGGAGTTTCAAAATAACAATCCAAAGATACTAATATTAGATATTGTAAATTTATACTATGCTGTATACGACGCATTTCAAGGAGTTACCTCTCATCAGCAGCATTAAAACCAAAACATTTGGAAGACCAAAAACCAAACTTATATTAAACAAGAAGTACTCAACCAAAAATACCGAAATAGGAAGCCAAATTTCAGCTAAGGAGATCTACCATGTGCAATACAAGGAATGAACCCTTAGTATTTCTATTAATTTTGAATTTTGCTAAATACTGGTAATTTCTGTAACAAATCAATGAATAATCATGTCAGACAAGTCTGACGACTGGGTTGGCGAATACCCTCGGGGACCTAGGGTCCACCAGCAGAGGCATCATCCCAGGAGTTTCAAAATAACAATCCAAAGATACTAATATTAGATATTGTAAATTTATACTATGCTGTATACGACGCATTTCAAGGAGTTACCTCTCATCAGCAGCATTAATTATGTAAAAACTCACCATATTTAACAACTTAACCTGCAGTTTAATTAAACTAGCGGTTAAACGAGTTGTACAACCGGGAACTGACGTGTGTATATTTCGGATTTTATTCCAGGATTGTTGTCTCGTCTGTTTTAACCTCATCGCCTTTCATATTTTAGAAAATGTCGTTAACTTTGCCATATTCAGTAATTATAGATTATCACATATATTGCATTTTTCATATCGGAAAGACCATATAAATCATGAAATCGGAGCTCAAGTGTTGATATACGACGTAGGTCAAAGCTTCACACCAGAGCAAAAATGGAAAATACAATTTTTTAATCTATTTGTCACATACTTTTTAAGCAGACTCGGATATATTGTTTAATTTATTTTTTAAACTTCTCCAACATAAAATATTTTCCAATATTTGTATTTTTTAACGTTCAGAAATACTGCTATTATTAGATCATGCAATTGCAATCATAGTATAACAACCCATACATGTACACGTGTACATGTATTTAGGATAATAATGGGTTTTTCCCTTAAACTATATTTTTTATCTTATGATCTGTTTTTTTTTTAAATTTGAACATGTTGAATGGAAACAAATTTAATTCGGTTAAAACCCTAAATCATCCTCACCATTCACAAGAGCTATACATATATTTCCCACGTACCGTCTAAGCAGGAACACAATAGCTATAACTAAAACAACCATACAGGCAGATCCAACGCCAAGTCCCGCTATTAATTCTGTCAACAAAAGAGATATACTATATCATTATACTTCATGCTTAAAATTGCAATTATATTGATTACTGTAATATCCAGTGATATCGAATGCCCACGTGTCTTAAAGCGGGTACTTAGGTCACAATGGTCATGATGGTAAACATCGTAGTCAATATTGCGGATATCGCCGAAAGAGCAACGTAATAACCAACGTTTTTCTAGTATAAAGGGTTGTAGAAATTAATTCGTTACATATACATGTATTTTTATTAATAATGTTAAATAGATTGCATTCAGTATAAAAATCATAATACTAGGGTCTTGTGGCGGTTATTTGCGAAGTATTTACCTTGTCTGATTGACATATTACCCGATAATACCGGGTCGAAATCGTTTCTGTTGAACGTGTAGATAAGGACATTAAAACACCATTAGATACCTTTTGTCATAATATTTTCCCTTCTTACATTTTCAGTATCTCTTTCCTGTAACAGTCTCAATGCATCAGCACAAAAGATTGGTTTCGATGTATCAGATACATATATCTCCCGTAAGTATTAATTGTTGTTTGGTGCCATAATGACGGTAAAAGACAAATTGTTGCAAATCAATACAAAAGAGATTTCCTAAGCAGATTAATATTTCATTAAAAATATTAAGGAAAGGAACATTTTATGCTAATTAATTAGCATTGTAAAATCGCTAACGGCATGTGACGAAATTTAAGCAATAGGACAGTAGTTTTATTAGCGTTGCTAAGGAGAAAAAGACAAGAGAAAGTTAAACATTTTCTGTTTTCAGTATAGATTTACATGTTAAATAATAATCAAATCTATCAAAGTTGAAAGTTCAACAGATAAATTATGCTTTAGACCTGTTTTCCCAACCTTTCGTATGCAAGACAATGAAGTTCAATTCTCCTGAATTTTGTTAATTTGGTAAAGAGATATAGAAGAAAAAGCCTTTTCAGCTCGTTCTTTTTCCATAGAAAAAACAATTAATAAATTCTTTGATACCAATTTTGATGCACAATATTTGCATATGTCTTCGATTTACGACTCATAAGTGGTGCTCAAGGCTTAAAATGTTGCAAACCAAAACAATGATCCAAACTGTTGAAGAGCAAATTGAAAAATGACAAAAGCATGAACCAAAACCACCGAAGGTCAAAGGTGTGTAAGAGGGATATACATTTAGTTTTCATAAAATTTAACACATATGTTTTGAATAATAATTTGTAAGTACCAATTTCGGGCTAGTATCGAAATACTTGTAACAGTGCGGAGGATACCCCCAGGCCTTGGATTCCACTGGCAGTGGTATTGCCTCAGTGGTTATAATTAATACTTTGATACCAATTTTGGTGCACAAAATGTGCATATTTCCAAAGTTGGGTTTTTTTCCCTCAGGTCCATTTTATTGTATCACAATCAGTAAATACATACGTGAATACGTAAAGCAAAACAAAACAATGTAATATTTATTTGATTAAATGTACAGAATGATTAATTTAAAGCAAGGATGCATCAAATATGATTGGCATAAAAATATCTCCAGTCATGATTGTTTTGTCATATCTTTATGTAAATTAAAGTGATATGAAATGCAGAATCTCATTAATATTACTACATGTGTTCGACAAAATGATCTGAAAATTTTGTAAAAACTGTTTTTACTGTATAATCTTTAAAACATGCGAATTTGGTAAGCTTCAACGACAAAAAGTATCTGTTTCCCCATGATATTGTTAACATTTACATAGAAATTATGCGCTACAACCACAATAGTTGTGTACAAGAACAATTATGACAATATTGTACATTACAATACACATTTACATTATTTTCATATTAGAAAAGAAACAATTCATGAGGGTTATAGAGTTGTGGTCATTTATACAATGTATATTCTTTCGCTCGGTATAAAATATCGAATATAAACACCCAGTCCATGTGTAAATGACTGTAAAACTCTATAACCCCCATGAATCACTTCCTGTCCAATGAAATATACACACTATGTATTAAACGATTTCAAAATTATAATGGTTTTACAAATTTAGGTATGATTTAGTGAATTCAAAGTTTTTTATTTTTTCAAATTTTCAAGTGCATTAATTTTTCTATAGGAAATTCCCTGTTCAGAATAATGTTTGGGGTGTATAACATTTATGTACAACTGTAAAATTTTCCTGTTTTCTAGTACGACTCAACAAGGGTGCCTAACCAACAAAAAAAATGTCCAATAATTCTAACGTTTAGACTTTTAAAATGCCAAAAATCCATTCCACAAACTGAGGTTTACAGACAGTAGTTACGTTAGTCCGTCAACCCTTTAAAGTTGTATTGACTTTTACTGTAGATCCTGACCCAAATGAATATATTTTTATTTCTTATCTATTTAAAACAATAGTAGAGGTTAGTATTATATCAGTACTATTTTACTATATATGTATATATCTCCTATTACCATTTTTCTTTGATTCTGCTCGGTTATTTGACAAAACTGTGCTTGCAACGGCTTCAGATACGGTCGGTGAAGTAACAAGTAACTCTGTGATTGTCGACGAGATCGAATCAATGTCTGTGATGGTAGATGAGTATGAAACTTCATCTGAAAGTAAGGAATAATTCTCTGATTTCAGTCCTCCCGGACAGTTTTGTTGACGTCCCATTCTAGTAAAGATAGTCATGTTAGTTTCGAATTTAAATCAACCTCCATAATTTTGAAACTTATTTGACCCAGTAGCTTATCTTGGTAAATTTTCTGTACTGTTTGCCGATGTATTTTCTATGTGTAGTTTCGCAGATATATCCGATACATGAAAGCAGGACCGCCTTGGAACCATTCTACCAAATTTTGACCGTGATCTTGAGCCAAGGACATAATTTTTAAAATTAAAACTTCCATCAAAGTCTGATCTTGAATGGAGGAGCTGGTATGTAAATATTGTTTTTTCCACTGATTTTCTGTACCAGCACTGTATTTAATCAAAGTCCATGGCTAACCATATTATCTATAGTCTGTCCAGAGAGAATATAATTTTTTAGAAGAAAATTTACGACGACGAAAGACGGACGGTGGGTGCAAATGATGGTCCTTGTAATTTCTTTTTCAATAGTCTTGCAAAAAATTTGAATTAACGATTTTAAATCTAAAATTGGTGCTTTCTTAAATTAATTTTCAAACAAATCAATTTTATACATCTATCGATTCGCTTAAGATGGTCAGTACATGTATAGTGGTGTCCACTTTTCCAATGTTTGCCTTGCTAATGATAGACATTAGCTATATTGTGAATAATATTGCGGCAAAGTTACCAAAATTAAAGAAATTTCTCACCCATATTGCTTTGTACATGTAAGTATGAAGATTATAAAACCATATTAAACAATCCTATACCGTTTTGTTTTCGAATTTCATGCGAATGAGGAAACCAAATTAAGCCAAAATGAGGGACCACTAAAATGTTTCCAAGTTTTTTTTTACGTACATGCCTCTTTTCTTCTGACAGTTGTGAGATTTTGTTAACGAACTATCATTTATTAAACAAATTATGTATAATCCTGAATGTCCGCTTCCGTTACATTTCTTTTTTTTTCACTACAGCCTAAACAATAACTCGAATTGTTGAGATCATTTTCAAACCAATCCAACTTGAAAAAAAATAAAGTTAAACCAAACCCCACTTAAGAAAATGCTCAGGAAGCTTTGTAATAGTTTCCAAACATTAAACTTTATCATAAGAATCAAGTTTATGATTATCATTTTCACGCCATCACCAAACGACATGTATTAGCATCTTTATCTTTTTAACTTTATCATAAGAATCAAGTTTATGATTATCATTTTCACGCCATCACCAAACGACATGTATTAGCATTTTTATCTTTTTAACTTACCTGTACACTGAAACCATACTGTAAGATATTTATATATACCATTACAAGGATCCCCACCAAAAAGGCTATTCGATGGGGAAATTACGCAAGAACGCTTGGACTGACACGCACTTCGAGTATAGTTGGTTTGATCACTCCCAGGACAGATGTAAGTCTCTGGTGGGGTTGTATAATTGTATGGACAAGTAATATTGTCATGTCTTCCGTAATTGGCACGGACAACTGATAGCGTAAATTGATCGTCACATAAAATCGTGCCGTTTGTTTTCTCACATATCGTTATATTTGTGTGCTCTAAAAAAGAAAAAAAACATGTTTTCTGGTATAAAATTTGATAACCTGGTGGTATTGTCCAGTTCTAGTGCATGAAATAAGACTATATACATACATACATGTATCTTTCACTTCAATCGACGTTCGATTGATGATTGTTTTAGATAAAAAGTAGGTTTCTATAAATAGTTCCTAGGACAATGGTGATCTCACCTGTATTGTGGCTACTCGTGTAGACCATATTGATTCTATTGCTCACAATGTTTTGGATATTATTTAAATTGACATTCCAACATATTGGTCAAGAGCATACTTCAGAGTTAGCCGTGCTTTACTCACAAAAAAATATTATAAATAAAAAATTTGCACATAACAGGAACACATTTTTTGTATAAATATTCTTACGATTAAATGAAAACTAACAATCAATGTGAGACTAAATCAGAATATTAAAATATGTATTTATACGCTAGCTTACGACACGTAAAATGTATCCATGTGAACAATCTTTGTCTTACCTTGAATGAATGAGGACTGGACGACAATGCTTTGCATTAGGATCACAAGTTTGTCCATTGTTGCTCATCAAAACAGGAAATTAAATCGGACAAAATTTTCCTTATGAAATAAATGTATTTCCTCATTGTGTTCATTCATGTCCTTTTGTCCGATTAAATGTCGTTGATTTTATTCTGATTTTACAAATACTATATGTTGAGTTAGTTTACAATATTTATCATCTGCATGTATATAACTTGTTTCAAAATATTCTTTTTGATATTTTTTATTTAGATTTCTGCATGTCTGCATTTATATTGATTCTAAAGGTGCGTTTACACGATACGATTTTCCTTTCGATTTTCCATCCGATTTAATACCATTCGACTTTGAACAGATTTGGACAGGTGCTTTTAATATGTTTCGAAACGCAGCAACGTCCGAAATTATCTATACGGCGTGTTATCGGCAATTACCTTAAAATTAAAAAAATATATGATATAATTGAATTAATGATTAGCGATTGGTTAATAACTTTTAACCAGAGGCTCCCAGGAGCCGGTAATCGCTCATCTGATTCACAGTAGCCAGGAAAAGTGAAAACCAAAATGTGAGAGAACTTTCCAACTGAAAAAATTGACAATGACAAAATACCTCGATAAAATTTGTCATTTGAAGTCTAATGATATATATGTCAAAACCTGTTTCCAAGGACCATTCTACCAAATTATGGTTCCAACTGGCCCGGTTATTTCAAACAAGAAGATTAAAATGTGAAATGTGGACAGTCGGGCGACGATAACGACAGCTGACGCCGGACGCAAACTGATGGCAATAGTTCACATGACCCTTTGAACGAAACAAAAAAAAAATTGCAATATTTCCGAATATTTGTATCATCACTTTGGCGTACTTTTATTTTTATACACTTAATCGGTTGGATATCAAATATTCTTGAAATTCTGCTTCATACAGAGGTTAAAAAGAGGAAATGACAGCCTGTTAAAATGGCTAAAAAATAAAAAGATTTTGTTTTAGAATAGAAACAATGTACAATCTAAGTACCCTTTGGGAACCTTACGTCACGATATTTAATGCATTTATACGAGTTATCCCCCATTACATGAAAACAACAGTCCAGAACAGTTCTAAATGACGTCATGGGAAGCATTTACAATTAGATAAAGAGTACATGTAGCTGTGGCTTAAGTCGGTTATTAAAATACCCCCGTTAAAGTCTACAGAATCTCAGCATATGAACGCCAAAGGGTAGTGGAAAATCGTACATACAAATTACTAGTATCTTGAAGGATTTGGATGGTGTTTTGATCTCCAGAGAGTCCATTGGAAATTTTACAGACGCTACATTGGACCTGTAAGCTTGAGTGATCAACAAAACTTACCGTTCATAGACGATAATATACATGGCATGGTGACAGACAGATTTCAGCACAGCAGTTGACAAGAGATTTGAATAATCACTTCAAATTGAACATCAGTACAGCGACTCGTTACAATTGATTATTTAGGTCAAGAATGTCAATATTTATTATGAAATAATTCCATTTTAATTTGCATATGATAAAATACAAGAATTTTATTGGTCGGAAGGGCAAAATCATAAAAGTTTATACATCGATAAACCCGTATTTGGCAATATATTCATGCGCTTTATTGATTATCTAAAGTTTCAAATGAGACATTAAAGGTGAAGAATGCTGTAAAAGAATAAATTTTAAGGATGATACGGACAATAATAGTTACAATTTAATGAGAAATGGTTCAAAACATTATGAAAATTGCGTTTTTTAAAAATTCCGTGAAAATTTGCTGCACGGACGTCACAGTCAAGATTCCAACGTCATATTTGTAAACAACGCGAGTTGGATTCTTCAAACGGAAAAAATCGGACATTGCGTGGATTCTGCACGCTTCAGATTATATTAAAATCTATCAGAATGTAAGTTTCCTTCCTGAAAAGGGCAAAGTTTTTTTGTTTTTTTTTTATTTATTAGGAACAACTTTTCGATGTTTGAAATGGAATTATAAGGATTAAATACGATTTTGTATGAGTTTATCGATGTGTAAACTCGGCCTTTTCACTCCCAAACTCAACATAAAGTCCTTCGGACTTTATTTAGTTTGTGAGTGAGTCGGCCGAGTTTACAATTAATAAACTCATAAAAAATCGTATTTAATCCTATAGTAAATTCTGATTGGCCATCGTCATTACTTCCGGCGTTCTTTATCTTTTACTGTCATTATGTCATGAACGTCTGGGACGGTTCTATGTCAGGACGCACTAGGTCATAAATACATTGTAGTTCTGGGGAAAAACACTTTAACGGTTCTTGTGTAGGTGAAACGTTTGAAGTATCGATTAATTAGCGTCCTTCCCAAAAGAAGCTACAATTACTTTTATCTTCGTTAACATGTTTTCTACATGTACATGTACCTACCTATTTCCTAAAAATCTGAGAACAGCGAAAAAAATTGTCTTAACGGAACGGAAACATTTGAATACCCATGTGATATGGTCATCAAATATCGGTGCCGGCAGATGTTAGTTTACCATTGGATCATAAAATAAAAGAAGCCATGACGACAAGTCAGAACGAATTTTTTACAACACATTGACAATTTAAATGTTTAGATGTCAAATATCAAGGAAATTGACACCCACAATGTCCCATGCGTACGTTTTCAAAAGAAAAGGAAACGAGGAGCAATATATAGTGAATACCAAAGACGAAAACAAATTGAAAGAGGCGAACATACTGCATGTGTAAATAAGGCTAGTAAAAAGAGCGATTTACACATGATTTCAATAAAAATTGCCAATTTGTGTAAGTCGAAAAGTATAAATATTCTCCCAGGTGGGTGCAAAGCGAAGGTAACACAAAGGCAGACATGTTGAGTAAAACTATATATTGTAATTATCATGATTATTGGCAAATTATTTGAATTAGATTTGATATGGAGATATGGTTTGCATCAGATTATAATACAAAATGCAGTATATTCAATTCAAAACATTGGTACATTTGGTATCGACGCTTATAGTAGACGGTTGGATAAGAACACGACTGGATAGTTTAGTTTAAACATATTTTATTGTCTAATAACAATTTGGATTGGACATAAGTTATAACAACTTACAGAAATCCTCTCCATACAATATATATATACAATGTAAAGACGGACAGCAAGTACACAAAATAATATAGTAAATAAATATAAAGCATACAAAAGTATTGTAATAAATATAAAAACATGGACATATTAGGTTTGGGGGTGGGGGGGGGGGGGGGGGGGGGTGAGTACATCTATATAAAAAAGTTCTTATTTGATGATCCATGTTATAATTCTATAAAACGTTTTGTTTGGTGTATAAATCTATGAACATTTTCAAAAATATTTTTATTCATTTCGTCACTCAACATATCTGATCCAAATAATATATATTCTATTGTATGGTTTGGTTGAATATTATAAATTAATTGAGCTCGGGGATGTGTATATAGGGGACATTCTAGAAAAAAATGTATAGCATCCTCCAACGGCCACCCACAGATGCAGCTAGGGTCATTAACCAAATTAACTCTAAATAAATCAGCTTTAAGTGGACTGCAACAATGACGAAGTCTAGTATGTAAAATATTTATTTTTCTAGGTCCAATGAGATAATAAAACGGAACCAATGATTTTTCTCCTGGATAGTACTGCCACTATCAGATATATGTAGATGTGTACAAGCAATCAATTTGAGAAGGCAAATTGTACATTTATTTAGTAATTCCATTGTGGCGATCTGCTCCATACTGTCCTTTATTGCACAAGAGAGTTTCATCAGCGATTGCAAGGTATTCAAGATATAGATTGGGTAACCAAATAGTTGTATCTAAGGCTGAATCTGAAGATGGTCCTTACAAATTGGTGACAAAATATTTGTCATATTGATCCAAAATCAGATAATTTTTTATTTAAACTTTATTTGGATCAGGAAAATTTTATTCCTTCATATACAAGAACAGACCACTTAGTTATTCAAGAGCTAGATTTAAGGATGTACACCTCTCAGGAGCCAAAAATTTCTAGAATTAAACTTTTTTTCTTAACCTGATTTTTGGGTTTATATGACTGTAAGAAAATAATTTATGAAGAAAAAATCATATGGTGGTACACTTCTCTTTTTTTTTGCTATGGTCATTTGAAAGTACTCCTTTTTGATGATTTTCCCATTTTTCATAAATTTTTACCCATTTTGGGTCTATTATCCTGAAAAAAAGCACAGTTCCACAATTAAACTTTTTTTCATACTTTCCTTAGAGATGGAGTGGACCAGTCTGAATAAATCTAGCAATAAACAACCATAGGTACATTGTACAAAATGTATGTGTTAATATAAGAAAGTTTTATAAAATTGTGTTGTTTTTCGTGTCAAATTGACCATGCAGTCAATTTAGTCAATTTAGGGTTTTTCTCATTTTTTTTTTTTTAGAACAAAGAGCATATAATTTCAACTTCTTTGTTATAACTGATTGAAAAAATTAATATTTAAGAATTTTAAAAAGAAAAAATTGATATGGGATGTACATATTTTTGGTAAAATCATTTCTTTGTACCCCTCACCCATTTTCTCAACATTTTGGCTGATGAAACTGACCGGATTGGTTAAAAAATTTGAAAATTTTATTACTCAAAAACTACCTATTGTAAGTACATAATTTTTACACAGAGTTTAGTTGGACTATAATATTTTTTAAATTCATTAATATTTTCCGCTTGTATCACGTAATTCCCGAACGAGATTTCAACGAGACTGAAACATCAGAACAACACATCCTTAATGTGGTAATATTAATACAACTGTGTATGTTTGCATTCGTTAAGGGCTGGAGCTGCAACAGTTTCGGCCAATGAAGACGTTTGCGAACGTTGCTGGAAAATACGGTTATATTGCAGATTCTTTAGATCATCGTTTACTGGTTACCAAAAAACTTGGGCTTCATAATATTCATTTTTAAGTCTCGAAAGGTTGTTAAATACCGAAAAATAAATAGATACGAGTCCGTGTGTTCAAATAGTACCGTATAGTTCATGTATTACTTTCATGACAGAAATACCAGCCACTAGCTATAGGTATATACCAAAGGACCCATCATGTGTCTTAGTGCGGCCGTCCTCCTCACGGGACATGTACAGAGAACCAGATGCCGTGGAACGGTTGCACTATGACACAGGACTCTGAATTATGACGATTCAGGGACCCGATACCACTATCTGTAGGCCATCCACGAAGTAATTGCAATACATATATATTGGCACAATTTCATACAGTAGATGTTCACATTTGGATTATTTGATCTCGAGCACTACTGATGAGTTGTCATTTAATGAAATGGTCATACAGTGCATCAAATTTATTTTGGTACTTTGTGATATATTTTATCACATCAGTATTTTATAAAACTGTATTTTTTAATTAAATTTTATTTTAGATTTTTATAAATAATCAAGACTTCATTAAGTAGTATGATCGACCAATGGTGTAACGCTGTGCAATGCATCTAAGTCTATGTGGGTGTGCCTTTTTTCATTTTTCTCCAAAGCCATTAACATTTTTAGATATTCTTTCCCTACAAATAATGCGTTTGAAATTAAACCAGGATATACATACTGTGTTTCTTATTGATTTGTCGGTGACCTTTTTGTATTTATGCGTAGGATAGTTTAAAGTAAGAAATGTATATTTTCTAACCCCTCTCGCTTTTTTGTGTTTGATTAACAGCTGAGATTAACAGTAACTACCTTTCTTCAACAAATTTCCTTGCCAGTCGAGTGGTTTTTAAATGTCCTCTGCTTTCAATTATTGAATACTTCTGTGCTGTACTGTGAAAAATGCTGAGGTCACTGAAGTTAGTTCTCATTCTGTTATTATAAACAGTAGGTCTATACAATTAGTGTATACATATTGTAAATGTACTATTAGTATTATGTGTTTGTAATCACCAAAGAAACAGAATAGATAAAGGGTATCTTTATATACATTTGTAGACTTGGTCTCATCTATTCAGCACAATGTATCGTATGTCCATTACATATGCAAACATGTATCATAAAAAAAATTTAACCACATACCGGACAACTGTAACAACATTGGCTATTCTTACTCGGCTGTATTATATGTACATACATGTTTTGTCCTCTCCTAAAGACTGAGACGATTCAAATCTTTGCAGATACTAGATTTCAAGCCCTTTGATTACAGTGTGTGTATAATTCCAATGTTTTGCTGAATAATGACAATACACATGTAGCTTTTGCTTTATACAACATATATAAACATTCATAATATTCTGTGATATACCAAATGGAAAAATAACCAAAAAAAAAAATTAAAAATCATTACCTATGAACCAGGAATAGTCAGTTAAAAAATTCTTTTTTTAAATTAAGCTTAAATTTTAAAGTACACACGTTTCTTTCAGATTAGATGCTTTATACGTGTCTGCTAGGAATGAAAAAATTGTGCCGAAAAGTAATGATTATAAATTAAACTCACTGTTGATCATGACGAGGTTATTTTGTTTCCTGAACTCTTTATATGTAAAAAAATTGCCAAATACCGTAGATGAAAATCTAGTCTACGGAGAAGATGTTTTTTATCAACCAGTTATTACTCTGAGTTAACCAAAAAGTACGTTGTAACAAAAAAAACCTTCTTGGCAATGCATCAGATTTCTTAAAGATTCAAAATACGAGGTAAAATGCACCACTGTTCAGTTACATGTACATTGTACATGTCTCCATTTAGGCCAGAATTTTCTTTTATTTTCTATTTAACTGGTAAGCCTACCCTATAAACCAATTTAAACTATATTTATTTTTTCCAACGAATCCATGTATTTTTTTTTTAAGATCAGAAAAATAACAGTAGTGAGAATGGGGTCAGTTATGTCTTTAGCCAATTTATAAAATGTCAAAGGTCACTTCCGGCAGAATTTACTGGTACATATATATTAACAAACAGAAATGGACAGTTCCTCTAAATATGTGAATTTTCACTTGAACCTGGGAGACAGTACATTCAACACAAAATAAACATATAAAAAAAATATTGAAATACGGTATGTAAACATATGTAAAGAAAACTAAATATTTTTTTCAGTTTGTTCTAATAAACCCATGTATTAAAATAATAAAATTTGTATTGCAAGAATGTTTTCTTGCTTCAAACTTTTGTTATTTTACTCCATGTTATTAAAGAATATTTTATATAGTTTTTTCTCATTATTCAGGTGTTGTAATATCTTTGGAACTTACAAATCAAACGAATCGCATAAGGAATACTTTGGCTTTCATCTAAAACCCCAAAATAACATCATGCATAAATATAAAAAAAAAATACCCTCCAGAACAAATTTTATTTCATTTCGGATACCTGCTGTGCAAAGTCTTGTCTTCTATTATTTCTTTTTCTTTCGCCCCCGCCCCCTGGAAAGTTTGATGAGTATGTACTTTTTCACAATTTTCCAGAAAACAGAAAGTAAAAAACCTGGCCGTACTATGCTGTCAACCACCTCCATAGAAAAGTTTCCTATCCTTCTCCATTTCACTTCCCCAATTCTATTTAAAAAAATTCTTGTTATGGTTCTTCTTTTTTGTAGTTGGTAATCGACGAGGTGTGCATCTGATCTATTAAGGATATTCTATCCGGACACGTAAAGTAAATTCCCGTTCATTATATATATGACTTTTTGTCAAACAAGGAAGTCCTAATATTTTATCAAATGGAACGTAGTATATCGAAACGAACCAGTTTTTCCTTTTTTAACAGTTAAAAAAATCATTTTTATATAATTTAAAAGTTGTAAGTGAAGTAGAAATTCAAAAGTACAGAGTTGATTTCTATATATAATATTTAACAGCGTTGAGAGTACACCTATTTGCATGTACTTTTTTCTAAGTGTATTTCTTATCATTAAACTTAAGTTTATATAATTCATATCTAAAGAAATCCATATTTAAAGCACAAAATGCAAATGAGACCTCCATGACAAAACATCAAAGGAACAAATTTATGAAACTGCATATAGCAGTTTGCCATGGTATTTTATTCTGGTTTTTTACTATAAAAAATATCCATTCTGTAAACTCTTTATTAGTAAACAAAACGAGGATGCTATGCCTTCTAAGGTTCCTATAGGTATGACGAATGTGTGGCCGATACCAGCCATATCTCGGTTCATTGAGAAAAAGCTGGTATCACGGTGAAAATAAACCTGTTTTGTACTCATAGCTATTTGAATTTGATATAAATATAGGAAAATAATGCTATGCAACAAATCTTTTCCTTATCTACGCCAACGTCCTGTGTGTAGATTTTACACACATTATACTGTTATACATGTACAGGTTGCTATTGGTAAAGTGAGGAGCAAGCATAAATGTACAGGTAGATATGCATACAGGTGCTCAAATACTGATATACAAATGTTTAAAGTCTGTGAAAATTAAGTGAATAGTGTTGTCCTGAGATGGTTTTAGCGTTACAATTCTTGTTATTTTAGCATTTGAACGTTCGAGTTGTTATTTAAGCTGTAAAAATTTTATCTCATGCACGGCTTATGCATCAAAATTGGTATCAGAGACTATTTATCAAAGTACTGAGTCGATAACTTTGCTGGTGGACTCGTGGCCATCGCCAGCTCATTCAGTTGCTAGTAATATGTATTCCGATACAAGTGTGAAAATAATATTTAAGATTTGCTGTTATCAAATGTTTTTTTTTTTTTAATTTTGTAAGAATTTGCAAAGTACACACGTACATGAGACATAACTCTTTCTGTGAGATTTTATTTAAATTTAATTATGTATTACACACCTAGGTTTCACTAAATGTGCACAAAAAGTCTAAAAAGTATTTAGCATAATTGTTTTCAAAAATGTGGGACTACGTTAAAACTTTGATGGCTCGAACTCCAATGGACCGCCAAAATCGAGTTATCGGTAATTCGAGTTACTGAAGTTTCATTAAGCACGGAAAAGTTGGTACGACTGATTATTACAATGAAATGATTTATAATTAAGATCAACCAGGTTAATCACCAATATACAATGCTTAAGAAAACTTTATTACATCAGACTCAGTCTAAAAGAATAGAGAATAGAAACGGGGAATGATCAAAGAGCTCAAGGCAACCAATGGGTCCTCAACGCAGCGAGAAAATCCCGCACCCGGAGACGGGCTTTAGCTGGCCCCTAAACAATAATGTATACTAGTTCAGCAAAATGGACGGCATACTAAACTCCGAAACATAAAAATGAACCAAAATTCAAAAAAACAAACAAGACTAACAAAGGCTAGAGGTTCCTGACTTGAGACAGGCGCAAAAATGCAGCGGGGATAAATATGTTTTGTGAGATCTCAACCCTCCCCCTAAACCTCTAGCCAATGTGGAATAAACACACACAGCAATACACACAGTAAAACTCAGTTCAAAAGATGTCCGAGTCCGATGTTAAAAAATGTAACAGAAGAAACTAAGCAAAATGACAATGATCATAATATTAACAAAGGACTACTAGCAGTAACTGACGTGCCAGCTGCAGACCTCAATTAAACTGATCGAAAGATTATTTCTATATCATATAGTAAATCAGCCACAATCCCTCCCGTTAGGGGTTTAGTATCATGCCATCATAAATTATACGAGAAGAACATAGCCCGTATCATGCCAACAACTGGTTTTAGAATAAATGTGTTTATTTCCGATGCAAGGACCCTATGAGTGAATCAATATTAATTCAAAAAAATGCCATCCTTAATGACTTGACAACCGTATCGTAACTATATTCCTTGTTGATAAGTCTGTTACAGGTTTGATTAGCTTTTCATGTGTTTGTATAGAATATTACCATAAAAAATGGGATGTGAAATACCTGAACATATAAGATGTTTGCACGTTGATTTATATTTACGAATGAGGTCCTTGTACCGATAATAAAATTTAGTCAAAGTTTTGACAAGTTTGTGATATCGAAATCCCTGGCTTAATAATTATTCAGTAATACAGAGATTTCTTTTGTTAAAATCAAATACGTTGTTACATACACGAGAGAATCGAACAAATTGAGATATATAAACACCATACGTAAACGGATAAATAACAATAGGAAATGAAAAGGCATCCCTCTTATCGTAAATTTTATGTATTTTTATCACATATGTAAGTATTAAGTAACATCCTTTTCCGTTTGATTATTGAGTTCGAGTTTTCAATGGTAAAATACGCAATTCTATCGTTGTTGGGACAAAACGTTTTGTTCGACTTTTCGAGAAACCGGGTTTTTAGCTCATCTGGCCTATAGGTCATGTGAGCTTATGTCATCACTTTGCGCCCGTCGTCCGTCGTCGCCCGTAAACTTTTCACATTTGATCTTCTCCTCTGAAACTACTTGGGGGATAGTAAACAAACTTGATAGGATGATGCATGGAAGGACTACTACAAACCATTGGTTCCGGTTGGATGAACAACATGGCCTCCAGAGGCCACCTTTGATTTTTATTGGCCCAATTTTCAAAAATCTTCTCGGAAACTGCATTATGAAATGTTTTGAAACTTTGCAGGATTGATGACAGCAATACTCTCTACAAACAATCCACTTTTGATTGAGATTCATCCCTTAAATCGACGGCTGTTCAAAGTTTCCATTGGATTGTAACTAAAGTTGACAGGAATGATGTATGGAAGGACCTCTACCAACATTTCAAATTTTATTCCGGTCAGATGAACAACATGGCCGCCAGAGGCCATCTTTGATATTGATTGGCCAATTTTAAAAAATCTTCTCTGAAACTATATTATGAAACGTTTTGAAACTTTGCAGGATTGGTGACAACAATACCCTTTACAAACTATCCACTTTTGGTTGAAATTCATCCGCTCAACCGACAGATGCGGCTATTCGGTTCCCATTGAAACCATATGGGAAAGGACTTGTTTGTCATTTGCTGAACTAATGGACAGACTGTAATCAAAGTTGGCAGGAATCTTATATTGAAGAACAGATGTAAATGATCCACTTTTATTTTGGTCAAAAGTCAAATATCAGGGTTACTTTGACATTTTGGCATTTCTTTAACAGCTTACATTTTCAAATGGCCTAATAAAAGCCAGGTGAGCAATGTAGGCTCAAACTGCTTTAGTTTTTGATATTAGAACCAAAAAGTGCCTTTTCCACCTATGTTCTATTTTTACCCATGGTAGACGTGTTTCTTGATGAACAAGAAAATAAAACACAAACTTTATACTAGATACCTAATTATAAAGATCTTTCAGTCTATGTTTGGCTGAAATGAATCCTCTAGTTTCAGTGCAGAAGATTTTTGAAAGTATACAAAGACGACTAAAAAATGTAAAACACTGCATGGCAGGTAGATCTTTACACGATGAACATCTTACCCAATGTCAGTTTTGCTTTAAAGGCTTTAGTTTTTTAGATATAAGCCAAACAGTTTACCCCTAAATGTTCTATTTTTAGCCATGGCGGCCATGTTTCTTGACGGTTAAGAAAATAAAACACAAACTTCATACTATAGATCTATTCGTCTTAAGTTTGGCTGAAAATGGTCCAGTAGGTTCAGAGAACAAGATCATTGAAAAGTTTACGACGGACGGACGACGACGGAGGCCAAGTGATGCCAAAAACTCACATGTCCTTTTATGAAAAGTGAGCTAACAAGGAAAAATGGCATTATAATTCTATCACTCATTTCTAGACAGTAGGCTGATATTGCGTACAAAACTGATCTGACATTACCATGATTAATGTAACAACACTTTTTCCTTGCATCGCAAATAAAAATGAGTTTTCAGTCTCTAATATAATCGCAAAGTTTAGTTTCGTTATTTACAAATTAGCACTGTAGAATAGATAACAGAATTATCTTATTTCTTTGCATGACCAGTTTAAAAACCATGTATATTACAGCAATTTATTATTAGTTTGGTGGTGTATTGTATTTTTACACATGTGTTACATTATTATGTATTAAAGCATAATGAAAAGTACAGGTTATTATAAATTAAATAGCTACAGTTTAAATAGAGTTTAGATTTACCTGTTAACCATTCAGCTGCTTATAACCGACAACAACATTAAGCTGTGTTAAAATATTATTGAAATGTAAATATACCACAACTGACTTATTTATCATTATTTATTTTTATGATTACTTTTATTTGGAAAGAGCGAAAGGGGGTGTCAAGTTCTTTTTTAAATTATACCGTTTGAAATCTAATATTTGTTTTATATTACCTCTTTATTTTTATATTCAGACAGCCATGACAGTTTTAAACAAAATTAATCAGACAAAACAGTATGTTTTACAGTTTCAATATCTTTTTTCTAGCAGACATGTTTTATTTCATCGGTTGCATAATAATAGTAATTTGAAATATTCCATATTCGATTTAAAAATTGAAGTTTTTCTGTCAAAGTACACAGTTGTCAAAATTGAATCCTTTATGGGAAAATGTTTTCTTCAAAAGTTTTTTCATTAAGTTATCCATATTTTTGTTGTTGTACTACAAATACATTAGAGAGTACGTAGATCTATTCCGACTTCTTCCTAGTTGACAAATTATACATGTATGTATGTTTTGTTCCAACTGACTGCTACATTTTACCTTTCATATTTATCTATATAGTTATGTATTAAACTATATACATTTTAGAAAAAAACAGGGTAGTATGCGCTTGAATCAATGAGGTGTATATTTACCTTTCAAAACGGTTATTTAATCAAATATATTATGAATGCATTAGTGCATACAAGTATATGTCTACAATTAATTAAAGTGATCTTCAGACGAAAAACGTATGATTTTTTATGGGTAGGGCAAGAAAAAAATCTTAATTCCTGGAATTTTTTCTAGGCATCCATGAGTCTCAATTTTGTTACAAAATATTCTAATGTTGATTCCAGAAAATGTTCAATCATGCATTTATGCACCATCTTTTCAAGTCTGTATTTCTTTTCAAATTCCTTTCTTAAACTCACCCCCCCCCCCCCCTCCCTTCCCCACTACTCTAAAAATCAAATGGTTGTTCTCTGATAGGCGATACAATTATACTGGATGCGAAAAAAAATCTGACCTAAACTTTCTTTAAGGAAAAAGAACATGTTTAAAGCAGATACGTATTTTTCGAGTAAACCAATAGCACATATAATTTCCATTCTTTTCTGATTTTAATGAAACAGGAAAAATTAAGAAACTCTAAATTAATTGGTGACCATTAGACTGAGAGTTTCTTAATTTTTTTCTGTTTCTTAAATTTAAGTGTGACAATATCCCAGAACTGATAAACAAATTTCCATAGGAAAATTAAAACATAAAAGGTGTGTACTACATTTGTACCACTGCATAAACGTTTTCTTTCAATAGAACTGGATAAAAAAGCCTTAATGTTCGTCCATCACTTTAAATATTGAGACCAATTATAAGTTTTGTTATTATAGTCATGATAATTATGCCTTAAATTTAAAAGAAATCAGTTGACTAAAATTCTTATAATTATTAAAACAAAGTTGTACAAAAAACTTCATCAGTATCTTCCAAGCAATTTGTGTCTGAATAATCAGTAATTTTTAAAATGTCAAAGCGACCTATCTGAGACAACAAAAACCGGAAATTGTCTAAACTGAAAGGAAGCACATTTCTTTGTCTGCTAGTTAATAATTTCCAGTGGCATAACACTACACGCGCAGGCCACTCTCGTTGAGCGTAACAAAAATGTTGGATTATTTCAATGTCTCTGAACTTAAGTCCTAATAGTTCCGCAAAGTCTCTCCAATCTTTCCTTAAGCATGTGGGTTTGGAATCTAAACTCAGATATATCACCACTGCACATAGTTGTGACCATGTTAAGTCAAGGTCACAAAGAAGTTTAGGACATTCCCTTTCCATCATTAGTTGAACAGTCAAACACAAATCACTATTCCAATACAAGTCTTCGTTTTCTAATGTCGGATACCCCCTGGTAACCGATTTCCATTCCGGTCTTATTTTCATAAACATTTCATCATCTCTACGCATTTTAAATCCAACGTCCCACCATTGTTCGTGTTTATTTACAATATTGAAATCTACGCCTTTCATGTTTGTTCCTATATATTTTTGACGCCGAATACGGTGTGACATGAAAACTTTGTTCCTTGAACATTTTATCCATCCTGTATTTTTATAGTAAACTTTCTGATACACACTGTCATCATAACTTGTTCCACTTTCACGCTTTTCATTAGTATTGCACACATTATTTTCCACGTTTTGACGAAGGCACAAATCATTAACACTTTCTGCTCTGATCATATGACCGGATGGTGGCCGCAAAACACAACATGGAGGGTTTTGTAATAATGAACTTTCTCGTTGATTGTCATCGATATTGCACAGACTATTATTTACGTAACC
The DNA here is from genome assembly GCA_028015205.1 of Mytilisepta virgata. Taxonomy (NCBI): domain Eukaryota; kingdom Metazoa; phylum Mollusca; class Bivalvia; order Mytilida; family Mytilidae; genus Mytilisepta; species Mytilisepta virgata. The sequence goes on from CM051521.1 coordinate 87,414,638, forward strand.
CTCACTTCCCGTTCTTATTAAATCTTCAGAGGCTTGTCGTAAATTACAGCACGATGGGTTTTCCAACAAAGAACTTTCCTGCTGGTCGACAAGTTTACAATTCTCGTTCCAGTCTGCTTCACATGCTGCTCTGTCCCTAAAGTGAAACGCACATGGTTCCGGTAAAATACTAAAGGTATTTTCGGAAACCAAAACCTCAGAAAATGACGATGGTTTTATATCAAATAATGGTAAATATGAATTCTTGGACGCTGACTGTAGATTTGCCACCCAATTCAAAACTCTGTTGTCAGCATCTGGTGTCATTTGAACGTTGTTTTGATATTTTTGGTGTATTTCGTGCAATTGACTACAAAGGTCTGTTCGAAATGAATACCCAGCGTCTTCAGACGTCACCGATGATCTTAACCGTATCTTATGTTCATCCTGATAAGTCTGACATGAACTATTTTCCACAATTTTCATCTGCAACAATCTTTGGTGCGGATTTACATAGCATTCTTTAATTTCTAAGTTATGTAACCGATGAAAATGCAACACGTTTAGTTTGTTATCTAGAACGGAGAAATTAAGTTTTCGTAAAACAACGCGAACTGGTCGTTCATTATTATTGTCCTCTATATTATACATGAACCATTGGTTTTTAATGTCACCAAAACATTTCTGTAACTGATTCTGAAACTTTCTGAGACGACATGGTTTAGTTTTTTCAATTTTATCGAACAATTTGATTCTGTTGGACCCAGTACACATTTTACCTTCAGTATCATCTCCAACGATATAGAAAACAACTGTTAAACAAAGAAAATTTTGGTACGCTTCTTCCGGTTTTGTCTTATGTTGTCGTAAGAAAATAAATGGGGATTTCCTTTCTTGAACAACTACGTCGTACCCCTTTTCCTCTAATTCCAGGAAACAGAATTCGTCCTCCTCAAATATCCGAGTATGTGTCCCAACTTGCAACGTATATTTATGTTTTCCATTTTTCTTGAGCCTTCGGAAGCGTACTAGTTCCTGCTTCAAATGATCGCTTTTGTCACTGTGATAATGTATTCCCTTATACAATTCTTTGTAATTCATCTTATTATATTATATGTATACTCCACAATAGAATGAAAAACTCCCATTTTTAAGACTATGTTTCGTTATATAATAGACACGCAGTTTTCTATAGAATATTTACGAATGGAATTTTTCCTTAACTGGATCAATGAACACTAAAATTACCAACACTGTTCAGGTAAACACCTACAGGTCACGTGAGATGACGTAGCACGAATAGAGACTTTGTGATATAAATAAATATTTTACGGTCCATCAGTGACAAACTTTAAAAAATGTTTACAGTTTAAACGATGTGAACTTGACATTCAAATTTGCAAGATAATTTTAATGAGGTTTAAATACTGCGAAAATTACTGATATATTGAAAAATATAATTTGATTGTAATTATAATTAAATTACATGTATAAAATTTATAACATAGTAAGAACTTCTAAAAGTATGCAGAACACTGTCACGTCGCTTCAATTTTATTTACACTCAAGACAGTTGACACTGTTACAAGTAGCAGAAAAGTGATACTATAACAGTGGAATGTCATCCGAGATGTCAAATTGTTCCGTCAGATACGAGACTTCTGATCTTGAGGGTGGAATTCCTTTGTAAAAATGTGAATGAATATAAAATGTGATTGAGTATAAATACTAAAAATATAAAACTTAAAACGAATGCTAAGTGGCAATCAGCTGGTAGTTTTCTGTTTATGTAACGGTTTATTTTTTCCGGTGTGAAATTATTTCCGAACTCGTATATTAATACACTTCTGACGGAATAAAGTTGGAAAATATTTCATTATATAAAAATTAAGATTGCTATAAAATATTATCTGATTCATATTTTACACAAGATCATCATTTGACGGTCGGAAAATATTTCACAGATATATGAATATCACAGCCGGAATAAATTATCTCTTACATTTACATGTATAAGCATTTTGTTTACAAATTCGGAAAAGTTGATGTTCTTGGCTGTTAGATATTATGACGTCGACGAAATGTACTGTGACCTGTCGTTTTGTGTCACGTGATGTAAGAATCTGTCAAACAGGAGGCTTGAAGATAAATTTTCTCTTTTTCAGACAGAAAAAATTCAAAGAAATAGATAGAAAGTGAGAATAACCGCCATGACAGAAAAATCTTCGTACAGGAGGAAGGATTCTAGAGAGAAATAGCTCAGTTGGTAGAGCGGTGGACTACTGAACCAACGGTTCCGGGTCCGATCCCGCTTGGTGCGGTAGGTAATTTTGGGAGAACAAATCATGCTCTACTGTTACAGAAGAAAGGATATTCCACATGGGTGTCTTATATATACACCGGCGTTAGTCTTCAACTACTTGTAATGAGAGAAAACGATATTCCACATGCGTATCTTGCACCAGTAAACGTTTCTTCAACTGCTTTTAATGAGAGAAAAACAAGATATAGATATAACAATGTTGAACATGATAAAACAAACAAATGGTCAACTTGTTATGTATAAGTACGTCTGAACTTATTCTATATACATGATATACACATTGTACAAATATTTCACTGCCATGTTACATTCAATTAGAAATTGTGTTACTAGGTAAACAATGTCGTGGATTTAGATTTAGGAAAGATGGGTGCAGAAGTTTAAATTCTGAAATTTAATCATAAAAATCTCTCTAGCTTTTTAGGTAACTATATGACTATATTATTTATACAACAGACCTTTCATCGCTGCTTCACTTGGATTCACATAGCTGTTATTATTAGTAAAGTCAAGAAATACTAAAGGGATATTCGAAGGAGAGAAAAATCGTAACAACTGACAAACTCAAGAGAACAACGAAGACAAGACCAAAACAAAACATGCACTACAATTAAAAACTAAAACCATGTGAACAACATGGACCCCCCCCACCCCCCCCAAGAAACCGGTGGTAGACTCAGGTGCTTCGGAAGAATAAGCATTCTCTGCTTCCTGCACTCAAACAGATGATGAAATTGACTCCCAGTACAATTATTACTGCATAAGGTACGCAGTATGTTCTCCCTAGGAACCGGTTTCAAAAGGAAATTTAATATTTGAACATCTCCTATGATCTTTTTTTCAATTTTAATAAATATTTTTCAAAGCAAAATTGTGATTGAAATTATAAAAAGTACTCGCCTCATGAAGAGTTTTCAGTATCAGGGTAATCTATCATTAACACACATCCAATTTATGTGCGTTACCACAGCTTTTAAAAAATTGTAGATAATTATTCATTCAAATATAAGATAAAGAATGGTCGTCCGTACATTTTTAACCTTAATGCCCAGAGCTTAACTCCGACATTATGCTAATAAGTTATAAGACATGGGCAGTCGAAGTATTGTTTATCACTTCATATCTCAAACGCCAGTAAGTACAAAGTGTTGTAGGTCCCTAATCAGATCACCCCTGTTAGAACAAAATACCTAGGATGTAAGTTTTCTGTTGCTAGCAGGACATATTTTCTGATTTCTTTTAATTTCGTTTTATATCTGTTCATTACAGAGAAACAAAAAAAACCTACAACCAAGAAATTAAAACCTATACATTGTAATTGTATTTATGTTTAAAAAAGTTTTGAAAATGCGGTCCCAGATAAGTGACATAATTTTTATCATTTTGTACTATGAAATATATGCACCGTATTTTTTTTTTTTTTTTTTTTTTTTTTTTTTTTTTTTGATCTTCCGCAATGCGATTTTCAGAAACCCTTTTCAAGACTATTTCCTTTAAAATCTTTGACATAATGACATTGTGAGTAGACAAACTGACCACAAAATCTGCTTTCCCGAACCAGCATATAGCTATAATTTTCACGCACATTGACCTTGCCAAACATGTAATAAAAAAATAAAATTCGCCCACGCGCCTCATATTTTTAGAAGGGGTGGATGATAAATCTATCAATATAACTTGAATTGACCTAATTTGTAGTTACTTACATGTAGATGTTTGTCTTCCAATTTACATTTCTTGGCCTTTTTACATATTTTTTTTCTTTTGTCATGATTGTGTCTATCCAATTTAATCTTCGTATCTGGTATTGACATAATGTTATGGTAGATTCAAATAGTAAATAGTAGTTGTTTTCATCGTACTATCATAAAAAAAATAAACTAAACAACTACTTAGTTTAAATCGACCACATCCTTACATTTTGTTAAAAATAACCTTGCAATCAAGGAACTGGTGCAACATGATAATTACCTTATCTTTTATTTAACTTCATTATTAAACAGTTACGTCATTTTGCGGATCTAAACAGATTTATAGTTACCTCTTCAACTTCTAAAAGTACTCTAATCCCGAAATAGAACTTGTTTATATACAAAATAATGTATATCCTGATACATTTACATGTAGTATACTCTGGTACGTTTTTTTAACTAGTTTAATGTTTAGGTATAGGTAAGATCTTTATTTCAACAATTCAGTTTTAGTGATACATGTAAGAGTATTTCTGGGTTTAATAATCATATTAATATATCAAGTATATACATATTTCAACTACTTGTGTTTCATCACCAGTGATCAAAGCCAAAACAATAATCCAGAATGTTTAAACCAAAATAACAATCAAGGGAGAGAGCTATAATGTATACCTGAGGGAGATACTCCCTAGTTTCAAAATGATCCATTATATACATGAAAAAGTATTTTTTGGATTATTTTCACGCCAATTCAGAGATACTAGCAGTTTGAAGTGTACCAACAGATGCACGCAATCGGTAGTAGCGTTAAAAAATCCACTATTTTCAACATTTCAAGATGAAATGTTTTACAATAGAAATGGCTGTAATGACAGCAGACAAAAAAAATATAATAAAATTTAATTTATTACATGCAATGCTTAAAATTGATTATATCAAGTAGTAGTTTCTATTGAACTATAACTGAAAGATCCCGAAGATATTTTATTTATATTTTCTGTTGTAGGAAAAATTCAACTATGTGATATCGATACATTCAATTTTTTTCTTTTTTCGTTTTCGCAATCTATTCTTCTCTACAACATTTTTACTGTCTGGACACCTCAGTTCCTAAAATGGATTTTTCTAAAATTAAATACCTTAATCCATGTGAATTGTCAAGTCGCTTGGGTTAAAGATGCAATGAGCTCTATCGTAACTAAAACAATTGAACTTACCTGATTTTGTTCAATGTCTTCAATGAAACAAAATAATTCCGCCTATGGGATTTTCAATTTAAAGGGGAGATAATTCTTAATGAAAAACAGAAGAAATTAGCCCGTACCTTTAATTTCAGATGATGTTTTATCACTCAACAATTCACATTTTGGGAATTTCTTACATCATCTATCCCAAAGAGCTCGGAATTAAGGATACCACAGACACTGCCAAGTCTGTATCTTATCTCGACCTTCACCTCGAAATTGACACCAGAGGAAGGTTGAATACAAAACTTTACGACAAACGGGATGACTTTGACTTTCCAATCGTCAACTTCCCATTTTTGAGCGGCAATATTCCAGAAGCTCCGGCGTATGGAGTATATATTTCACAACTCGTACTTTATTCTAGAGTTTGTGACATATACATTAACTTCCTGAACAGAGCCAGGGTCCTGACAGAAAAGTTGCTCAGACAGGGGTATGTTGCTCCTAAGTTGGAGTCATCCTTATTAAAGTTTTATGGACGTCATCATGACGGTTGGCAGGTATGAAAAAAACCGTTTCCCAAATGAAAATGGACCTGTTCCATTGATGGTATCCCTTCCTCATACCGGATTTGACATTGCCAGAATGGCGGGTGTCCTGCAGGAAGCAGAGACTACTTACCCTTTTTGGAGCACCTGAGTCTAACCCCGGTTTTTTGGTAGGGTCCATGTTGTTCAAATGTTTTTAGTTTTTAAGTGTAGTGTTTGTATTGTTTTGGTCTTGTCTTCGTTGTTCTCCGGCGTTAGTCAATTGTTTTCCATTTTCCCCTCCTTCGAATATCCCTTTGGTTTTTCTTTACTTTACTTAGTAATATACAAAATAAATCACTTTGAGATGGAAACATTTATCTGACATCCTTTTGGGTAAAACATTCACTAGACTTAACACTTTGATTGAAAGTAAGAATGTATACTTTTTATTTCAACATATCAAATAATTATCATGATTTTATTCCAAAATTGCATAATTGACACATGTATTATTCCTTTTGCGGTTCTTTTGACTCCTAATAATCTCTTGAATTGTTCAAAAGGAAAGGATTTCCACTCTGAAAATTTAAAGTCACATAGCATAAATATACATCTACATGTAAAATAAATACAATGATTCCATACACATGTAAGTGGCATTCAGCAGATAGATTGTCCATACAAAATATTATTCATTATATTCTATTTTACCGCTGACACCTGTCCAAGTCATTTGACTTGATCTAAAGAGTCGTATATCAGAGTATAAGGATGAGTCGAGAGAGTTCTTTCCGAAGATTTGCTTAAATCTGCATACGTATGACCGTAACTATCTTTTTCCAGCGTTTCATAATTTTGGTTGTTACCATTGTCATGATTGTTGTAAGATACGTTGACGTATGAAGCGGTGACCTTCAGCTGTGTACTTGTTTCATTTGGCGAATTCAGAGTTTTGTCTCTACTATTTTTTGCCAATGGTGAAAATTTTAACCTACGAAAATATATGAATGAAAACGATTACAAACATACATGTAAGTATTCAAATACTTGAAATAATGTACAAAATGTATTTAACCTCTTCTAAACGGAATTTGTACAATGTATACATTATATACGAAAACCGCTGCTTTATGATAAAAGCTTAAATACAATGAATTCATTTATTTGAACCTAATATAAACGTTTTCTGTTTGTAAATATAGTGTAGAAAACACAATTACAAATACTTCAACGTTGAAATTTTTAGATCAGCAATTACATGTACCATCACATTGCTACTAGTGTCCCTCCGCAAATATTTTCCATTTCTTAATGTTAAAAAAAAACATTTTGGTTCATATAAATTCATCCAGTGACCCTACAAAAATAGGCAAAACATTGTTAGATGTATCAGTTGTAAATAATGTGATGAAAAACGGATATGGAGTGAAGTTACAAAGAAAGCACAAAATCACAAATATACAATTAAAGAACACCCATAGCTTTAAACGAATTCAATATTTGGGAGACACCCTATGCCGTAAGAATAAGTTACGTGTTCATAAGCGTCTCCAATACTACATGCGGGGACCTAGATCGAGTGCTACAGGGGAAACGGATTTGAAGTGGCGATACAGATATACTGTTATGTATTCTTATATATCCCTTCAAACGATTACATATTTGAATACAAAATATTAGCGCCGCAACAATTTGAATCAGACTTTGATTCTTGGGTGGTCTCCTTTTGAAACTGTGTCTGTGGGGGAGGGGGGGGGGGGGGGGGGGGGTAGACCTTGGACCAATATTGCCGCTATTACTTAAAATAGAAAATTTAGCGAACTATTGAAAATCTTCTGCTCTGAAACCACTAGAATAGGATCGATTTGAACCAAACGTTAGTAGAATTGTCCTTGATTTGTCTCTTTTCAGAACTGTGTCCAGGGGTCGGGCGTCCAACCAATACAGCTGCTGTTATTTAAAAAAAGAAAATCTTCTGAAATTACTTGGTTAATTGAGACCAAATTGATAGAATAGTCCTTAGGTAGTATTATTTCAAAATTATTTCCGTGGATCTGAACCAAAATGATCCTTGTTACTAGATTATAAAAGATTAAAAATACCTTCCAAAATGTTAACAAATCTTCTTTTCTGAAATTAAGGCCTTAATTGACAACAAAATTTGATACAAATGTTATTTTTGATTGCCTTTCATTGGCCAAATTAGTTTATTAGTATATATCCCTCGTGTATATATACTAGTCAACAAAAGGAACGATACAGAGTAATGCATTTTTTATATATTCATAATTTCAAATAGCTGTATTAAGCAGAAAAATAGACCCACACGTCTGATTTTCATAGTAGATTGTTTTCTCATCAAAAGCATGGATTCTGTGCAAAAAGTGGAAATAAAAATTTCCAATTTTTGAGATTTCAAAAATCTCATTTTTCAACCCAAAATTAAAAAATCGGTATGTTTACCAAGTTATGTGAATCATAATTCTGTGTTTTTTCTACTGATTTCAGAAACTGGATTTTCATTTCACAAAATGTGTGTCGATTTTCTTCTCTATTTTCCGCAAATTTAATTTAACCCTCTTTTGGAAATTTTCATTTTCCACCAATTCAAGTTTTATCCAAATTTCAAAATGAGACGCATTAGATCAAAAAATGAAGTAGGAAACCACTGTTGCCCTCAAATTTAAGTTTTTTTAAGGAATTACCAACTTGAAGATATTTGGTTCCGAACTCGTGTATCGTTGACTAGTATATGTACTAAAGGTATTATGTTGTAGTATTATGAGTAGACTCCTTTAGAACAGTTACATTGTTTATACATTGTGCATGTAAGACCTAATTGAAGTGATAGAATGTTAACATGTAAATATTTACCGTCGAACTATGACTATAATGATCGAAATAATTATGATGATCGCGAGAATTCCACCTACAGATCCACCAATTATACCTGAAAATAAATTTTATTTGTAACAAACAGTATATAAATGCACAATATAATTGTAAAATTCCAACTAAATAGAAAAAATGTATATATTGACCGAGTCACTTTATTTTCAATTATTGAACCACATTTTTTAATTTACAGTTTTACTGAATTAACTCAGTTTACGTTTACACTTTGCATTTAAAAACTTTATTTCTTGAAAATATGCATATTCACATTGATTTTACCGTGGAAAAAATGAAGAAATTAAAACCAAACTAATAAAATCGCATTATAACAAATGTGCCAACTGTTGTCAAATCAGGTCAAAATTGAATTATTATAGACATTATAATGTACGTTACCAGGCAGATTAGAATTCTGTCTCAGTATCATTAGTGTCGTCACTGTTGATGGAGTAGATGTGGTTGCTGAAATAATGTAATGTATATTTTTTCTAATATTGAAATTTTCAAGAGGTATAAATGACACAAAAAGCTTTATTTAATCTACCATACACATACATGTATCTTAAGTGTACAATAAATATGTGGTATTATTCTTACTCCTTGTAACCATACACCAGACAACAAATACTATTTGCTAACAACTGACAATGTACAGCATCCTAAATAAAACAAATATCAGTTTGCCGACAGCCCGCCGGATGTTTTACATGCATTCGATAATGTTTCATTAAATATCAGTGGAAAAAAAGAAGATTAACGAAGTCGCGGGTAGAATGTAGTACATTTTCATATCAAGTTCAACTGGTTATACATGAGTAGTATATAAGAGGTTCTAAAGTCGCATTTGTCCTGGAGCGTTGAGGAGCCGTAAGTGTCATCGGAAATTACACCACAGTAACCGAAAAAGTGGTTTATGCGCATGCTCATCCGGAAGTGATGAATTTTCCTGTCATTTTGTCACAGTATGTTATTTTTGCGCCGTTTTAACCCTTACTGTCAGGAATATAATTTCGTCCGGTTTTTTAACCGGAATGGTAAGGGAGATAATTTTTGCAACATTTCGGGAGTCGGCACAGACGTCTATTATTCTGATTGGATTTTCTCTCATTTTCCCTCGCTTTTCATTTAAGAGGGTTTTGGTCTTTCGTTGTACTCTATCAGGTGTTCGATGTGTAGGCTCGGAACAATAGCCGGAAGGTCTAGTACAGAAAAGGTATGCATGAACGGAAGTCCATTTTCTGTATTGAATTGTTTTCCCTTTTCCAGCGCTTTTATTTCTGTATGGTCTGCAGGATTTCCATGTCAGTAGATAGACCTAGTCTCTTTGTGGAGTGTAAAGGCTTGAATCATTCACCGCGAGGTCAAGAGCCGACATATTTGCCTGGGTTATATTATCCCCCCTTTCCCGTGCTTTTTCAATAATGGTTTTTTCTGTGTTTTTCGTGGTTTGGGGTCTTAATGAATTCTATATGGTTGAGTTTTTACTCATACTGCTCATCGCTGCCCAGGACTATACTCTTTTCGTGCTCATTTCGGTTATTTTGCTGCTGCTGCTTCTGCTCTGGGTGAAGGAAATTCTGCTGCTGCTGCTGTAGGAGTGATTTATTTTCATTAGTCAAAGATTGGATCTTTGAGAGAGGACCCATACATCCGGGTCTTTTTGAAAGGCCAGTCTGCATGTGTGTGACATAATTTCCGGTGACGTCATCTCCGGCTCCTCAACGCTCTTCGACAAATGCGACCTTAGAATAAAACACATTTTATTCAGAAAAAAATAATCTGAAAGGATTAGACAGCAGGCTAATGCCTATATAAGTCCTCTCCATACAAGGTTCATGTAACAACATAATGACATCATACATTTGACCAAAGCGAGGTAATTCAATTCATTAAAGTGGAAATAACATTTTCAAATCAATACATACATGACATATGTTTTGTAAATTTAACTGAATTTTTTAAAACAACTTTAAACAATTTCAGTGTCAAGTAGGAATCATAGTAATAGCCAAATTTGTTACCTTTAATAGATGTTTGATTGACACTCAACTTAAATAGTAAAATGGTTTTGCATACTAGTATCTAAAGTTTCAAATGAGACATTAAATTTGAAGAATGCTGTAAAAGAATAAATTTAAAGGATGATACTGACAATAATAGTTACAATTTAATGTGAAATGTATACAACGAATATTAATGAATCCACAGTATTATAATCAAATTTCCAAAAGTCTTGTTAATGCTCAATATTTCAGTTTTGTAATAGAAATTAACTATCAGTCTAAAATCATTAACAAAATTAATAAATACAATATCTTAACAGTACATATATTTATAATCAAGTCTGTCAGTAGTCCACAATTTTATAATATTTGTCTCACATTCGGAAAATCTTTTACTATTTTTTATGAAACCATGAACAGCATATACCGTAATTCATGTTTGTAATTGTAATCGTAATTGCTGGAATGTGGGTAAGGGCTGTGGATGAGGAGGTAGCGAAAGAACGATCGAGTTATTCTTGCCCAATATACGTTCATGAGCGATTTGTGGGCTTTGCTCTCGGACGGAGCATTTGCTATTAAGAAAGGTTACAGAGATCCGAAGTTTCAGGCAAAAACGTCATCAATGTTTTGTTGACATAATTTCGGGACTGACACTTCTTTACAACACAAGCCTTCTAACACGCTAACACTGGTATACTATTATTGTTTTTATATTTGTTTTCAGTAAGCTGACACACAGAATGATGTAGGTCTACTTATTAAGCATGAAATACTGAAATAAATAAAAATAAATACAAAGTAAGTAACCAGTGCATTTATGTTTGTTCTACATGGACGTTTACCGTGTAATATAGCAAATTAATCTATTTCAACAACCTTCAAGCTTGCTGAAAGGGATCCCTATATATAGGAAATAACTGCCTTAAAATAGCTATATATGCTTTGAAACATGAACATTAAACCTTATGCAAAGGAAATCTGGTAGAACGGGACGACACTGGTTTCTTCTCTGTTATGTGCTCATTCTTGCAAAAAAGCAAAAATGATGTTAGAGTAATTCTTTTAAACCACTTACACGTCAAACTGTTTTTTGTCCGTTGCTCGCTAGAAATAGTCGCTGTATAATAGTCTAAGGTGGACTCCTTTAATGCTAAAATATAATTCGACAATATTTCAAGGGAAGACATATTTATGCATGTAACATGTATATAAATTGACAAAGAACTTGTGTTCTTGTGTTCTCGTTAAACAAATTGCTTCATCCAAAGTAATTACATTTTGCATGAACATTTTTTTTTTATTTTAGTTATACATATATAGTTGATGCCAGTTCTACCTTCTCACTAAATCTGCCAATTGCAAGAAAATATATAATAAGAGTTCTTGTAAGGCGTTTTCAAAATGTCTTATTAGGACTTGTTCTACAGGAGAGATTCGTCTCTGGGATTGAGCAGCTTTGTTTTAATTAAGGGAAAATGGTTTGTTTTAGCCACATTTTGTACATGTGTACTAATGGGGATATTTCCATTTATCAATTGTAAACTAGTCGGAATTATAAAAAGGATTGTCTCTTTTGACTCCATGGTTGTATCGGCTTGTATTTGTAGTATTGGTAAGCGCATCGGATAAAGAATTAAAAGGTCCCTGGTTAGATTCCCATTCGGAATGAAAATTTCAGGGATCAGAGTTTCGTGGCCCTATCAACACCATTAATATTTTTGAGGGTGATCTTGATAAAGGATGCTAGACCATTTTATGGGGACGAAAAATTGTGGTCCCGTGTTAAGGGAGAGCAACACGCTTAGCAAAGTGAAGACTTCCTTGTAGATGTCGAAAAATAGTAGGCTGAATTGCCGCTATAGGGGCTGCTTTGCACCCACCAGGTTTGGAGGTATTAGTATACTTTTATTTAATTTTCAATTCTCAGTGTGTGTTTTTCATTTTTCGTAATCTCAAAGCGTCTTTATGAAATCTTAGTGTGTAATTTCTTATTCTCAGTGTGTATTTTTAGGTTTTTTAATCTCAGTGTGTTTTTTTTTTAATTCTCAGTGTGTAAAATTTTCGAAAAATGTTTTAAACATAGTTTTGACTAGAACGGCTTGCCATAGTTTGGATAACTTTTCAGACTAACCCTTATTAATACATGGTCACTATACAAATCAAACTTGCCTTCCTGGCATTGTCAATCATCATGATAGATACATTAATATTATTGGTTAAACTATTAGACAATATGACATAGTCAATAGCCGATCTTTGGTTATGCAGTATTCTGGTAAAATGCCCAGTACAATTCGACGCGTTAGTCAATTCACTTTCCTCGATGAACTGGATCAAACGGTCACCGTTATCATGTGGTTATTTCCTACTTGCAGAGCTCGGGATCCATACGTATTTTATCATATTTTTAAAGAGTAATCGTTCCTCACAGCAGGTGTGATTTCGAGGTCACTCCTGGCATTTCAACAGAACTGAAGAAAAAAGATCGAGGAGTTCAAACGAAAAACGGAATTCCTTAAAAACAATATTAACTGTGCAATCTAGAACGTAGGACTTTTCCATTTTTTTCACTGGTAAGACATTGAAAATTTTTAAATGTATCCCAACTACATAAAATTGACAGCGCATCCTATATAATGAGGAATTCCCTTCACCTTTCCGGATTTTCTATTTTATCATTCGGATTGAAAGATAAATCGGTGTGTTCCTAGTGAGACACCTGCTGTAAAAAACGACAACTTTTGGCGAGATATCAACCGCAAGTCAGGAATATGAATTCATAGATCGTATTACAGTTTTGCCTGTGTGTTCACAAGCGCTAACGAAACGACCATTTCATACCATAATACACCAAATTCTGTCGTTTCATCAAGCATTAGATGTATCTGTCATTTAAACGTTTTGATGAGCGCTCGTTATAGCACAGTGGTGTTAATGGACATGACACTAATGGTGAAATATGCAACTTGTTAAGTTTCATATATACTACCGTCTTATTCTTGTTACAAATATTACCTGAGCATTGATATTCGATCTCTAGATATTTATATACATTTGGACAAGGATCGTTATCAAACAGTTTGTTCGTTGGTGTGAAAGAGCAGGAATGTTGTGCTTGACACAAAGATCTAACAGAATTTGTCTCTACACTGTAACATGCATCATTTCCAAAACGTAGTAAACTTCGGTGTGGACAATGGTTTCCATCCGTTCTTCCGTAAATTGCCTTAACAATCGATATTGTTGACTGCATTCCACATAAAATTGTAGTTTCAGTATTCTCACATATTCTTAATGTGGTAAACTCTGTAAAAAATAAAATAACACGTAATAAATCTTGAAATTCTTACATATATACATGTATATGTGAAGTCTTAGACAATGTTGACACGCTCATATGCTCTATTTTACATGTATAATTAAGTCCAGAGAACTTCAACTACCATATCATTGAAAAAAGTATAATTCATATAAGATATCTCATATGCTATATAAGATATCTTATAAAGTTTATAAGATATCTTATAAAAACTAGATTATATAAGATATCTTATATATTTTATGTTTGTTTAGTTGGGGTTTAACGCCGTTTTCAGCAAATTTGGCTATTTCGCGGCGGCCAGTTTTTATTGGTGGGGGAAGCCGGAGTACCCGGAGAGAACCACAGACCTTCGGTAGGAAAATTGGCAATCCTTGACACAGGTGAGATTCGAACTCACAACCCCGGTGTATATTCTTTAAGTTAGAATAAATAGTAAAACGGCTTGCCCTAGTAATCCCCCTTTTTCTTTTCATGTGGACCACCAATCCCCACCTTTCGCTTTTGACCTGTTGAATTTAACGCATGAAAATGCCAGATACGCCCATACATCAGAAAAAAGCTCTCAAATACTCAATAGTACCAAAACGGTCGTCAAAACATATCTAGAGCAAAATGACGTAATGATGGATGTCTTCGTCGAGGTCCGCGTTACAGTAAACAAAACCAAATAAACAATCGTTTTGATATTGAAGTGTATTGCTATTCAGATGTATTGCTAAAACCAGGGTCACTCTATGATTAATTGTCGGTCTTACCAAGCTGTTCACCAAATGGGGGAAGTTAATTCAAAAATTCATGCAAGATCTGATCTTCATATGGACTACCTATGAACCAACATTCATACAAAACTGCAAATTCTTTTAGATATCAACAGCACTTCGAGAGATCAAGAGCTACTAGCTCATTATCCCCTAAATATTGATCGCTTGACTTTTTTCCACAGTCAACATCCGAATGAGGTTTAATGTTTGAAAGGCCGTTCGGGTCACAATTCATTTATTACACGTTCGCTAGAGGTACGCGTAACAGGTCGTTCACGTACCCTAGAGGTACACGTAACACTTTGTTCACGTACCCTAGAGGTACACGTAACAGTTTGTTCACGTTCCTAGAGGTGCGCGTAACAGTTTGTTCACGTACCGTGGAGGTATACGTAACTGTTTGTTCACGTACCGTTGAGGTACGCGTAACTGTTTGCTCGTGCACCTAACCGCAACAGAAAACCTGTAATCCCTTTCCCTGAATAATAGATTATCTGTGTCAACACCATAGACAGTTACGTGTACCTCTAGGGTACGTGAAAAAAACTGTTACGTGCACCTCTAGGAACGTGAACAAAGTGTTACGTGTATCTCTAGGGTATGTGAACAAAGTGGTACGTGTACCCTTAGGTTACGTGAACAAAGTGTTACGTGTACCTCTAGAAACGTGTGCAAACTGTGTATTTGTACGTCTAGGGTACGTGAACAAAGTGTTACGTGTACCTCTAGGGTATGTGTACGACCTGTTATGCGTACCTCTAGCGTACGTGTAACAAAATGATTATGACCCGAAGTAGGATGGAAAAATCAGTTCATGACTGTAAAAATGAAATTGATTGCTCTCTTTTGTCCTGAATTAATAGTCTTTGATACCGATTTTGTTGCACCAGATTTGCATATTTCGTCCATTTACGACTTGTAAGTTGTGCTCAGGGTCTAAAATATTCAAAACCAAATCAATTATCCAAAAATTTGAAGATCAAATTAAAAATTGTCAAAATGACCAAAAGGGTAAAGCCAAAACCATCTAAGGATAGAGCTATGCATGAGAGAGATATACTCCATATTTTTCATCAACAGTAAATTTCAGGTATTAATTTCGGCCTGGTACCGAAATACTGGCAACTAAACTGGTGATACCCCTACCAGCGGCATCGACTCAGTTGTGAAGATAAATTATCTGACACCATTTTTTTTCAGATGTGCCCATTTCGTCGATTTACAACTCTTCAGTTGTGTTAAATATTTATTGCTGGCCATGGTATTAATTTAATTCATATCTGGATTTTACCTCATTATACTTTCTCGTATTATAAAAGTTAATTCATTTACAGAAAGTAAAAGACATTGCTTTCCGTTTACAAAGGAATGTATATTAAAATGTTCACCTTGTTATACATGTGTAGGTATCACATGCTCCTGATATAATCATAGTCAAAATTACGTCATTCTTTTGAACATCACATGACAAACTGTCAGAACGGAGAACACTACTATTGTTTGGATTTTTTATGCTTCAGGGTAAAATAAAAATCAAATGAATGGAATTGTGTTTATACCATTTTCAATTTACATGTATTTTTCAGAAGTTTCAATATCAAAATGGCCGTTCAATGAAACGCCTTGCACTACCATTTCGTTTATCTAATTTCCGTTTTTGCCATATTAGAAATAATTCGCGGAAGCCACATATTCGCATTAGATTTTAATATCGGTAACTTTATTTGATCCGATAATACCGTCTTTTTTATAAATATTCTTAAATTTCACATCAAGTGCAGGAAGATCAACTTATTGTTTAATTTTAGGACTTTTAGATTTATACATTAGATAAACACTTATACATGCAGTCATGGCAGTAATAAAAAGATTTTCTTAAACACAAAATGTAATCTTACCTGTAAATATAAATTTACATTGAAGAAAAGCACATAAAAACAAAAGATGTATATTTTGCAAGTCTGACATCGTTGTCCAAGTCAAGTTGTAAATAAGAGAGAAATTTCTGTTCAAGAACATTTACATATGTCATTAAAAAGAAATAATGTTAATTCATTACAACACTTTACAAAGCGGATACAGATAATACACAATATACGTAACAAATTAAATATAATGCATACGTCATTATACATTAAAATACCTTGCGGAAATGACAGTTTTATTCTCATACACTTTTTGTATTTAAATCTACATCCTGTATAACATGACATTCCCTAAAATAATAATTTCTCAGAGTAAACTATTGTTTGGACACCTTGACCAAAAGGAAAACTTTTGAATTACTTATTGCTCTCTATTTACATCCTATTTTAACCACAACATAATGAATATGCAATTTCAAAAGGAATCTGACCCTTAGTGTGGACCATGAACCTAAATTTGAAGTCTGAAATCTAACTACAACGAATGTACAAATTTACTAAAATAGACAAAATTATATTGGGGCAATATTAATCCACCTTACATGTAAGACTTATTGAAATAGGAGAGACAAACAAGTAAATACAAATGCACAACACAATAATACGCTAAACTAAGATATATGGAAAATAAATGAATCGTGTTGCTCCGAAAGGGTAATAAGCACTGTTTTGCTTATCCGTATTTGACACCACTCGGTGTTTTCAAAATATTCGACGGTCTAGATTCCAAATTTTGGTAACTCATTCCGAATTCAACAATTTCTTGTCTGCTAGAAAATCTAACATGTACATAGTAACTTCAAAGTTTTGTGTCTAAATCAAGTCTGAACAAAAGGTTTTTTTTCTCTACTCTATGTGACTCGAAATTTATACCTATGTGTTTCTAGAAAAAGCACGTTTAAATAAAGAGGACAAATAAACCTAAACAGCAAACCTAAATACTAGTACGCAATACAGAAAAACCAGGGAAGACAAATTAACAACCACAAGCACAACAAATAAACACTGAAAACTAAAAAATAATGAACAAGAACTCCTATTTTTGGTATTCGAATTTATAGATGAGTTATACTGTTTATTACATTTACATATTCCATGCATTCATAAGATTTAACGAGAAAATACAAGGGATTATAAAATTTGATTTTCATCAACCTCAATGTAATAATACTAGTTAAATTGAGTAAACATTGTAATAGTTGCACGGATGAGTTTTCTTATTTTGTTTCTGTCTGTATGTCCGTTCGTCACACTTTTCTTGTTAAGTTCATTTTTCCTTTATACAATGTATATTGTATATGCGTTTTGTGAGTTGATCTTAATTATGGTTTATATGGTCCTAGACATCAGACAGCCTGTTTTAGGATTGCACATCAGGGCGCGCTGTACATATAAAAATAAATAATGAAAACAAAATTAATCTATCTTTAATCGATTTTCAAATTAAGTTTGTGCCAAAAGGCTTTTTTCTTCTTTTTTTCTGAGATATGCTTTGGATAATTATCCCCAAAAATTAATTTGAAATTCGTCAAATGGAAATACAAATTCATCATCTATACCAGGATGTGTTATTAATTAAATTCCTAATCATTAAATGACATTACTAAACATATGCTGAAATTTCGAAACTGTTTTTAAGAGAAATATGCTTATAGAATTTGAAGCGTATATTACTAATTAATGTAAAAAACTGATTATATGGAGTCTCTCACGTCCCACGACCAGTTCTTCAACAGTCTGTCAGATGTCAGCGGAATCTTTGTACAACCATATTAAATTACTTTAAAACATTTACATTTTGTGTGTGTATGTGTGTTCCCCTAATAATGATACTTAATTATCAGTACAAATGTAACAAACATTAATTACAAACTAAAAACAGATTTAAAGCTAACGAATTCGAAATGTGCCTATCTCATAAAACCTAGGATGCATTATGTGCACCTATTTTAATATAAATCTAAGAAATAAGGGGGTGTGGAACATTTAGTAAGTATTTTTTACTCTAAATTTAAACTCTTTATAAAATGGTTATATAATGAAAGATTTACATCTGTAGAAAAAAAATATTCCGTCTAAAACTTTCACTTCATTTTTTATTAGTCCATCGAATCTACGGCGCTATAATCTACAGTATTGCTTTTGTCTATTCTGTTGTGACTTGTTGAGTCATACATGTTGTCCACACTATGGCTGTATAATACGTTACTAGTATCACGACGGCTGTTATTCGTTTGATCGTAAACCCCATCAACGGATGGCAGATATGGGTTTCCGGTCTCTTCAGTGTCAGATAAAGGCTTGGCAAGTTCGTAGGTCTCTCCATTGACATATCTTTGTACGTTCTGTCCACATGTGTTTTTTGGGTCTAAGATATGGTAGTTTCCAGGCTGATACGCATCGCCTTTTACTGATGGAATGACCATATTATTTTTATTTCCAGAAAAGTCAGCGTAGTCATACTGTTTCGGTCCTTCCAAACGGCCATGACCATTCTGAGTGTCCACGCATTCATAATCAAAATTGTTTATTTCGGATGAATGATAATTTTTTGAATCAAATGAATCATATACTGTCATATAGGAAGAGGGC
Source organism: Mytilisepta virgata (assembly GCA_028015205.1). NCBI lineage: Eukaryota > Metazoa > Mollusca > Bivalvia > Mytilida > Mytilidae > Mytilisepta > Mytilisepta virgata. The sequence continues at coordinate 87,433,852 of CM051521.1, forward strand.
TTCAAAATGTTTTCATTTTTTGCAGACAGTTGTGTGTAGTGATGAGTTTCTTTATTGCCCTGTAACGTACTGTATGCTATGCTTTCGGCTACATTTGTATTAGCAGGTGATATATGTGCTACATTCTGATTACCAACGTAATCCGTTGAATCCGGAAATTGTTTTTTCTTGGCTAGTCTTATTATTTCCGGAAAACTGAAAATAAATATCAGAAGAAACTTCGTTGGACAACCTCAATAAGGTACAAACAAATGAAAAGTGCTTAAAATTAAATTAATGCATTGCTTCATTTACATTAAAGCGTTGTTTCTATTTTACAGATCAATACAATGGCTAATTTGTTTCTACAATTTTCATTCGTATAAATAGTGCTTTGATTCAAATTTTGATGCACTAGATGTGCACATTTCGTCGATTTACGACTCATCAATTGTGTTCAAGGCCTAAAATGTAGAAATCCAAAACAGCAATCAAAAAGGTTGAGATCAAATTCAAAAATACCGAAATGACCAAATGTGGTAAGCAAAAAACCATCTAAGTACAGAGCTATGCAACAGGGAGATTCTCCTTAGTTTTCAAACATCTTACAATTTTGTTACAGTAAATATTAAATATCAATTTCGGGCTAGTATCGAAATACTAGCAGCTGAGCTGGGGATACCCTCAGTGACTTTGAATCCACCAGCAATCGACTCAGTGGTAAAAATAATTCTTTGATGCATCAGGTGTGCACATTTCGCCGATTTACGACTCATCAGTTGTGCTCAAGGCCTAAAATGTTGAAATCCAAAACAAAAAATCGAAAAGATTGAAGGGCAAATTCAAAAATACCGAAATGGCCAAAAGAGTAAGTCAAAACCATCTAAGGACAGATCTATGCACGAGGGACATACTCCTTAGTTTTCAAACATTTTACAATTTTTTTTTAAGTAAATCTTAAATATCAGTTTCGGGCTAGTATCGAAATATTGGAAACTGAATGTAGGAAAAATCTAAACCTTGCACACAGGAGATTCAAATCAAATTTTAACGCCTAAAACCTTCTAATGACTGACATGTACTTGAAGGTGATATTTGTAGGTATCGTAGGTTACTTCATAAATAGGTACATGTCAGTCATTAGAAGGTTTTAGGCGTCAACATTTGATTTGAATCTCCTGTGTGCAAATATCGCTGTCTTCGGACAATAAGATCTTTTAAAAAAGGGTTTTATTTTTAACTATCTTAGGCAGAAGTCACCATCTTGGTGGTCCAGGTTCCCATGGTCGGATATAATTCTGTGAGAAAACCACCTAAGGACCATTGCTGCGAGTTTGTTTCCAAATGAGTCTGTGACTTAATACAGGAAGATCATTCTATGAAATTCCCATATTTTTCTACGCAAAACTAAGTTCTACTGTGATATTCATCTTGGATGACTTTCTAGGTCATCAGAAACAGCTCTGAACGAATATAATAGGGACCATTGCTGTCAAAATTGGTTTCAATTGATGAATATAATGAATCCACATAGTGAACAAGTGGTCCCAGGCAAAGAAACCTTTGAAGTGTATTTCCATTAAGTCCTATGACAAACGAAGACTGGTGGTTGGTTAAACATGTTTTACAACTTATTTTACAATTTTCTCAATTTTTTTCGAACAAAATCGCCAGGTCAATATCAAATAGTTTACTAAATTTAACTGGATATAATTCTGAAAGAGAACCACCTAAAGACGATTGTGGTTATAAAATGAAAATCTGTAAGGAAATATTTCCCGTCAGGCCTATGTTTAACTAAGCCATCTTAATTATCAGTCATCGGATATAATTATACAGAGGACTAAGAAAAGAAAGGCAAAAAACATGCTGCAAGGCTTGGCTCCAATTGGCATAAATGATTCTGAATCAACGTTTTCGGAAAGGAATGTTTAAAATATAAAGTTAATGGACGGAGGAACAAAAGATACCAAGTAATGGTTAGAGCTCACCGGTCTCTTTGGCCAGGTTGGTTCGGGTGAGGTAAAAATTGAAAATATTTTTTAAGTAAATATTTCTTTCTGGCTGAGGAAGATCATCATAAAAATATAAATCAGTGTACTCCTTATAGCAAAAAGAATACATACCGTCTTAACAGCAAAACAACAACGATAACAAGAATAGCAAATATAATGAATCCACCCAATAAACCTCCAATCAAACCTGTAAAATAAAATCAATAGATAAATATATGTATATAATGTATGTTAAACTGCAATTAAAAAATAATTTAATTAATGCAAATAATCAATTAACACCATCAAATCGACAGACCTTCTGGCATAAACAACATAAAAGAGCTCAAAAACAAAGTTTAACATGGAATCAACAGAGTCATGACAGTCTGACTTGATACACGCACTTTAGTAGTTGTGGGGATGCATAATATTATAATTTTCGGGCTGTATAGATGTACATATATATGTGTGTGTCAGACGCTTTTATATATTTTTTTGGAAATATTAAGGTACATGTATTTTTAGTTAAATTGGTATTTTGAAATGATATAAAATATGCGTTTCATAAAATGTATTTAGCAAAATTCATTTCGGTTGTCTTGCTTCACTGAACGACATTTCGTTTGCATGAAATGACCTAAAGATATTAATGAATGAATTTAAAATTCTAACGATCTATAATTTTGTGCGCAAGATAAATTTGTTTCTTACAATGAACATTACTGGATGAACCTTTCTTAGCTTCTCTCGTGTTACTGATTTATTTTTGTTTCTTGTTGACTAATTAGGATTTAAATAAGACACTCTTCTTTTTGGGGGGAGGGGGATTCCCTTGTAGCCTCATTCATCCCTCTTAGTCCAATGGTTTGCAATAAGACATGGAATAAAACAATATCATATGCTTTTATAAAACTAATACTTTACCAGCTGAATTTGAGATCTGATCTGAAGTAGGTGGCACTGTAGAATTAAAAACTGGTTGAGAATTATCTGTAATCACAAACATATATATTAAGACTTTAGCAATTTTCGTTACTGCAAAGTGCTGCAAATAATAGCAATACTATCGTACCGTATGTATAATGATAAACTATCATGTGACACACTGACACTGACACTTCCTCCACGACATACATTTGTACATGTAATAGGTTTGTGTCATTAGTTTTCATAGAAATTCTATGACTCTTCCGGTAACAGTATTTCTCAAAATCTAACAGTATTCTATATTTTAAGAAAAAACAAATCCTTCCGACGTTTTATAAATTGTCTTACACAATTTGTACAACTCCTTTATAGAAACCCAATGCAACGGTTATCGATTTGATTTCATTAATATTCACTGGGCCGCAAACGACTTCATCTGACTGGCTTCTTCGTTCCGAGAGACAAACCAATGATAAATGGTTGGCGATGTGTAGATATTTGTTGTGTAGATGGATAAAAATAACCACTAAAACTACTACCTGATGACAAAAAGGTGACATGTTTTTGTAACGGAAGGACTTGGAAACTTGAAAGAATGATTTGTTTTTTTTTCTTTTATTAATTTGGGGTGAGACGATTCGGGGATTGTGGTTTGACAATATTAATAAGCACCGCACCGTATGGAAAGATTTGTTAAGACATGGAGCTAATGGACACCCTCTGAAAACATATGAATGAAGTTTGTCAAGAGTTTATGGGGACCGTTAGTGGACCGTAATCTCTGAATTTGGGAAGATAATGTTCTATGTACCTGATTCGTGATCCAAAGTTTGTGTAGTGGTTGCTGCTGAAATAGAAAAAGTTGTTGTGGATTCTAAAGTCGGCGTTGTAGATAACAAATTAATCACATGTAGTATTTCTCTTATGAAATAATACTACAAGAAGATTTTGTTTGGATATTAGAAAAAAACATTTATGAATAATGACAAGTTCATGGCTATACTGGGAAATATTTACATACTTTATGGCTATACTGGGAAATATTTACATAGTTTTAATACAAGTTTTTAACTGAAAACATCCACCATTATTTAAGTCCCTATCTAGAATTTATTTTTTTATTTTGCTGATCGTGACGTCACTTCTTGATTAATCACAGGTAACTTTTTGAAAACCAACGTTCTAATATAATGTATTATTTCTTATCATCCTTCCCTCCCGCAATCTCACCCTACTGAGCCGACAAGCAAAACTCGTATCAAAATTCACGTGAGCTGAGCAGGACTTATCAGCTTTCAGGTGGAGTTATCACCAAAATTCTCCCAACGTTTTATCCCTCTTTACTTTGTTAATACGTTTAATGGATACAAATAATAACTATTATAAGATAATGAAAATAAATAAGAAGGGAATTAAAGCATACATTGATTTAAATTCATCGAAATGTATTAGTAAATTATATTCCAAATTCAGGACTCCAACAGTCCGCTAATAACCTCTGCTGGGACTACTTTTTCACGTGACAGCAGAGAGGTCATGAACTTTGATCCTGTGTTGAACATTTAAATGACGTACATTGAAAAAAAAATCAAACATTTATTTTTCTCAAGTCTTGATCTTCCAAGAAATAACGTAAATAACCCCCTTGATTGCGGAAAACTAGTTTACGAGTTCGAACCGATCTGCCGTTCAAATTACAATGTCTGTGACGTCACAACCAAAACAACAACTGAAAAATGCACAACATTTTGTGTGTCCTCTTTCGCTTTACATAGCTTTTATTCACTATAATTTACGGATGGAACCATTTCTATCTGATGAAAGGGCATCGCTTCAATGTTTTGTTTCATTATTGGAGCGCTGCAATTTTTATATGTGACAGATGTGGTGAAAGGCATCATGAATTTATGGAAGCAACCACTGGATCTCGAGACTCGAATAGGAAACAACAAATGAGGTAGGGATACGTTTTTTAATTGAATAATAGGCGGAAAATACAGGAACATTTATTGCTAATGGTTGTGGCGAATTGTTCGGGCGGTGGGGGGGGGGGGGTGTCACCATATTTTATCAAGTCCTATCAGGATGTCAGCCCATGTGTAAATCATGAGATACCATTTACCATTTTAACCCCCCACCCCCATTTATTATTTAAGATAGAAAAAAATTCTTCCAGTCCTTGTAATGCAGTAATTATTTTGGATCTAAGTTACGACGCGTTTTATTGCCAAAAGAAGTCGCGGATTAATATTCATTGACACGAGCGTTTTTCCGGACAATTGCAAATTTGGTCAACCCGTCTCCTCTTATACACTTTGAATATGTTGTTAGAACGATGATAAAAATGTCATCTGAAGTGAATATGACTGATACTGAAAAATATCAGCAGGCTCGACAGAATATGAAGTATTTTGTCTCGTTCGCTACGCTCACTCGCCAAAATATTCATATTCTGACTCGACTGCTGATATTTTTCGGTATCAGTCAATGCACGTTTAGATAACATATACATATCAGATATTGCCTTCAAAATTGATAATGCCCTCGCCTGCGGCTCGGGCATTATCAATGTTCCAGGCAATATCAGTCCCTTGGGCAGTCACTATATCATGAAAATGCCCTCTATATAAGCAACTATTGTATCATTCGTACATATGCAAGATATATATGCATATGAACTAATCAACAAAAATAACGATACACTTATCACAACCATCTTAACACATAATTTTAAAACATAAAATTTAGAAGGTAGATTTTGTGGAAAAGTTCATTCCGCCATTCTTAATCCTCATTTACCATGTCTATAAATAATCATATTTCTTACATCCACAGGTATTAATATAGTCAACTTACTGTAATATCTTTGAAAACACACTTCAAAATCAGCTCTACAACCTTTGTCCACCCATATCAAATCCGAATTAAATCCGAAAGTATCATTTAAGGTACAAGGACTGCTAGAAATCTTATTTTCAACCTCTACCGATGTTATAAGTGCATTGGGTGGTATTTCTGTAACTTTGCAGGAACTGTATTGAAAGTTGTTGCTTGAGCAACGCAGGTCAACACATTTCACATCTTAAAAGAGCATGAGAAATACATCCTTTATACATGTTGTACATTTACAAGTAACTTATGAATGAAAGATTTTTTTTTGGACGAACATATATGAATACACGAACATTTTAATAAAGGCAGTTATTAGTACATGTATCGCTAAATATATATGTATGTATAAAATATATACATACACGTCTGAACACTTACAAAACACTGTTAAAATCTTAAAACAAACCCTACATAAAAATCTGATTAAAATTATGCTGTCAAATGTTTGTCCACCCTTTACAGGTCATGAAATCACACCGTTGAGACACTATGGACACTATTCTACTAGCACTGTGTTCAGCGCCTTAGACTACTCCGCCAGGTCCGCTATATAAAAAAAATATAGCTTCAGTGATCGGCATGTATCTTGAGATGAACATGGTACATGTGTATATTGGAATTTTTATACCTCTCTGGCGTTAATTTGAAAGAAATATGATTTGGCATATTTGAATACATTATATCTGATGGCTGTCATACAGTCAGAGTAAACACAGTATTTAACTAATCTTCTTAATACTGTATCTGCCCAGTGGATTTCCAAAGAGGTGGCGGACATACACGGCAGTCGAAAATATGTTTATTCGTCTGAACACTAATCCAACACTGTTACAATTAGATTTCTAATACTGCTAAAAACAATCTCCTTTTGGCGCGCTTCCAACTCACATCGTTAAGACACTATGACACCTGGTCGCTCAGCCCTATGTCTGGTGCCATAGAACTGTATGTGTGTTTTTGTTTTACGTTCCAGTGTTTTGGAGGCTTATAACATTTGTATCATCCCGCTAGATGTTACAATAGACAACATGTCTACAGCTATATGAAATGGTAAACTGTAAATATTTTTAGAATTGTCGAAAGTAGATAATTTGCCTTTTCACAAGTAATCAGTTAGCCAAAAGAAAGTGACAATATACGGACTTTTTTGTTTAAATGTTACTAATTTCTACATGGTACGTTTTTATATTACGTGTCATACGACCTAAAAAATTAAAATATTCTATAACAATGATTTGGCCAAGTAAACGTTTTTCTGTGCTGTATTAATTACGTTTTAAAAAATATTCAAAAAATGTTAAATATTTGAAATTAACCTTCCTACCTGTTTCAGACATCATCCAAAAGTTAATATACAGATCTTCCAGTCAGACTAAATCACCCGAGACAAATACTATCGTATTTCACAATGTTCAAGGGTCACCTGTACAAAAGAAAACAAACATCGTAAACAATTTAAGAGTGGTAGTTAACGAGTAAATATAACTAAAAGTTAAACACTAAGGAATAACAGATTCATTTGACGGAATATTTCTGGTAAATATTTCACAAAAAGGGGGATACAAAATTGTATTTCATCCGAACGATTTGTAAACATCTGATCCTCTAGTGTATAAAAAAGTAGATTTCTTCCTATTTTAATCATTGTAACAAAAAAGGACTGCAGTGTGGGCTGAAAAACATACATTTCAGAATTAGAGAGAACAGTAAGTAGAAAATTTGTCTACATGTTAGAATTATAGGACATTTTTTATAGATCAGTTAATCTCGATGAGTCGTCCAAGAAAATAAAATGTTTTAAAATGTTTACAAAGGTTATAAAATTATCTTTAAACTCAAATCTTATTTTGAATGGGGAATTTACCACGAAAAAATAAATGCACTCAAAACGTTGAAAAATCTAACAAATTGAAATGACTAACTCAGACCTGTCTTAAAATTTGCAAAACCATTATTTTTAATATTTTTTATGCGCTTTGTTTATATTTGTTGTAACCCGGGGATGAACACCCTTGCGAAAAGATGCAGTGCATGGTTATTTCACATCCTCCATTTCAACAATCCTTTAACAGCTTTTAAAAATGGTTGAGAAATATTTAGCGAAATATGCAAAGAGTGTCTGCAACCGTGATTTCTTCTTTTTACAAGCGCATCATGTTTTTATCATATGTAATTCATATATAATGAAAGGTGTTATTTTTTTTGGAAATTATTTACAATATACATTATATGTGTAACTGAACTTGAAGTCTTCTATAAAATATCTTATAATTAAAATTATGATAATGTTCTGTTGAGTTTTTAAGCTCAGTGTTATCAAACTTATGATATTATGATAAGTACCATAGAATTATTTTATAATATTCATGCATATTATATTTCATTCGAAACTCGCTTTAAATAAAATATTTTCGTTGATTCCATTTTTTCATGACCTCACGAAATGCTTGGAAAAAAAACAATAAAAACAAAGTATCGATGATCACCTTTACGTGATCACTCAAAGTCGTCTCGCAGCACAGGTGTATATGGATATTTTCAACCATAACGATAACCAACAATGAATACTTACATGTATATATACCCACAAAGTGACAACATTGTCCATTAACTGTGTATAATATGTTTTGTGTATGTCCATACATGTAGCGAACGACTGACGTCATATTTTCGTGGTATCGGAACTCAATTTTATATATATTTTATATATATATATATATATATATATATATATATATATATATATATATATATATATATATATATATATATATATATATATATATTTATTTTAAAGTGCAACCTGATAAACATATTATTTTTAATTGCCTCAGTAATTTTTTATACAGTTTAGTTTTACTAATTTAATAGCCAGTAACTGACAATCTATTGCATAAGTGATTATAGAATATAGTAAATATGTAACAATAAAAGATAACTAGTTAAACGAGTTGAAAAAATATATGTAACAGTTGCCATAATGAGTTTTCCTATTTTGATCCTTTCACCGCCTTATGCCCATTCGTCACACTTTCTAATTAAGTGTATTATCTTTATTTAAGTTCAATCAATATAAATATGTTTTAGAGTTTAATCTTAATTACGGTTTGAATAGTCCGTTATTCCTATGATCCTCTGACCTCTGACCTCTGACGTCAAACGACCTGTTTTAGACTTGGTTTTGGCCATTGGACGTCAGAGAGAACTACTGGGAAATATTGAAAACAAAATTTATCATACATTTGATGTTGATACGGCCAATGTTGTCCCTATAATACGGCGGAAGTGTCCATGTAACATTTGGGTTTCCTGAGTCAATGAAAAACAAAAACACTAAAAGGAAGACATAAAGTGATTTCCGGATCGTTAAGGATTGGCTCGTAAGTGACGGAGAGGAGCGGGAAATAGAATTATTTGAAGCAGAGGAGTTGGACAGATACCTGGCACGATTTTTTTTGGTCTATAAGGAGTAGGAAGGGGCAGGATTATGAGACTGACATGCTTACGTGTGTTTAGACGTCTATAAATCGGTATCTTGACGAGAAGAAGTTGATATGGGACCTGATATGGGAAATGTTGTGTAATAATCTACATTGTGTATATATATATCATAATTTCGAATTTCAAATTAATATTGTACAAAAACATTTTGTGTGTTTCAGTTTTGTAACCTTTGAATGATTGTCTCTAACAAATTAATTTAGTCAACTTGAGATTGTCATTTTTGGCGAGGCAAAATGGAGGTAAACGAAAAAAACTCATCATCTATATAAACTCAACACTCATACAAGTCAAGCAAAAGAGAAATTCAAGACGAAAATATAAAAGTTAAAGCATTTGAAATCTGCTTTCACTACTTTAAAAACTCTTATACATTTGTAAAAAAAAAAACTATAATTTTCACTTTATGACAATCAAGGTAACTACATGTATCACCTGTATTCGTAGAGTTTTCAGAGTTACTTAAAACTCTTTTTTTTAATTTCAGTCCCTAAAACTTGTGGATTCATAAAACCCGTATACTGGTTTTGATGATATTTAATAATCTTCGAATACTTTTCATCCAATGGCCAATGGGAGACAAATCAAGATCTGCTGTATCAAATTATAAAGGTGATTTCATACATGTTCTAATAGAGGATTTTTCCCCGGGGAGGGGTGGGGGAGTTATTCTTAAATTTTTTCTGTAGGTAGGCTCGTACTTTTTGGGGGAGGGTCTGAATTTTGCTATTCTTTGGTGTTGTGAGAATTTCAAAGTATGTGTTGGGGGTTAAATATTTCTGAGCTTTTTTATGGTTGGGAAATTATGTGATATTTTTATGGGTGTTAAAATGTCAGGAAGAATTCTGCCCAGTTGAAGTACGATATATTTTAGTATTTTACACAAATAATTAGATTCATGGATTGTCAGCATGACACTAACTAATTAATCTCACATCTGTATACATTAGATGTTATAAAGAAGTGACGGGGTTATATCACAGCATGATGCAAAATATGTTATATTAATCAAAGGTATCTTTTTTGGGGAGGGGGGGGGTCACTTAATTATTTAGAAAACTTATTTTTTAAGGTCACTTGTTTAGACAACTATTTTTTGGGCAGTTTTGAAAAAGTACTATTTTTGGGGTTAATTTTTTTTCCAGGGACGAGTGTCCACCCCCTCCCCCCGATGGATTTTGGTTATTGGACATTGTTAATCAACTAAAACTAACTTTCCTACCTGATTATCTTGAGTCTATCCAGTGTTAATGACACATTTAACCATGCACCCGTAACAAATACATGCGTTTCACCTGTACATCAGTGTATCTTACAGTGTTAATGTGTACATCTCTATTTGCTTTGCGGGAATGAAATAGAGATCAATTTTCTATTCACAAACTACTATTGATGTATTGACTGAAAGGAAGTATGTATTGTACGACATTTCCTCCTAATGTCAAATTAAACAATATGTTATGGCAAGACGTTTTACTATTTCTTCTAACTTCAAGATATCTCATATAATATATAAGATATCTTATATACTCTAATTTTTATAAAGTATATAAGATATCTTATAAAGTTTATAAGAAACTTATAAAGTATATAAGATGTCTCATATATTTTATAAGATATCGGCATTGAGCATGAACAACCGCAACCGCTAAATTTAAAAAAAAAACAGTAAGTGCTCCTTAGATTATAAATGGACAATATTTCTCCTTGCGAATACTGATTTGCATATAGTCAAAAAGTAATACTCAGAAGCAAATTGTAGCTGATTGAAAATAGAAAAAATAGAAAAATTCAGCAATTCAAATCTTCTCCTCTGAAACAAGTGCGACAATTGAGATTTTGAGATTGTAATGATCCTCGTGGCAACCTTTCAGTATTGAGTCCAGAGGTTCGGACCTCCGGCCGATATTCCCGTGTTATAATTACTAATAAAGAAAAATCGGCCAAAAAAAAAACGTTTAAGAATCTTCAACTCTGAAGTGGGGAAATTGAGAAATTATGCTTGAATGGTCGTTAAGCGACCCCCTTTCAAAATTGTGTCCAGGGGTTTGGACCTCAGATCAATACGACTGGTATTATTAAAAAATAGAAAAATCAGCAAAAATATATTAAAAAGCTTTTCCTTAAATCAAACTTTGATGAAATGATTGGGTTGTCCCCTTTCGTAATTGCAGCTTGGTGCCCGGACCTCTGACCAGTATGGCCGTGTATGACAACCTACACATACATATATATGTACCAAAAAGAGACCAAACTGTAGTTTTACACTACAAGAAAAGTTTGTGTAAGGTGCACTGCGTACGGTTTACGTCACATTTTCGTGCCATTGGAACCCAATTTGTTTTCAAATTTTTGCCTATTGCGTAAGCATTTTTGTTTGTTTTTTTGTTTTTTTTTTTTTTTTTTTGGTTTCAAACAGGTCGTCATAGTCATAACTTTTATCTCCTTTGTGAGCAATATAAATTTGTATGCATACCTAAGTCTGTATCAGATTTCATTCTTAGTGAAGTAGGCATATGCGTGTTATTCAATGGAAAGCAGTAATAATCTGATGTGGTTAACACCCCTTGTATTTTCAAATTGCAATGAAACTCTGTACGTTGCACTAATAAATGACAACACTTACATTGTATCTAACAATTATCTAACAAATATTTTGATGAACTAGACGCATGAAACAAAGTAGTTGAGCAACTTCATCTCAATGATTTAATTATAAAAATAGATGAATAAATACATGTGTATTTTATAGAATTTGTCGATTTTCAAAATACAACTGTGTTTCAAAATGGATTTATAGTGTTTAAAATTCAGGTTCTAGATAAAGGATTAACTTTAGTTTTGTAGAAAAGTGATAACATAGCTGTAATAAATGATTTCTGTACAGTTTGTGCATGTATTGTCATTACCATGATATAAAACACAGTATGTCTTTAATCAACCTGGCTAGAGTGTTGGTCTGTTTATTTCATTCTACCCTATGAGAGGTCGGATACCAATTAAGGTATATCTACATTTTTGACATCAGGTCTTAGGTATATGTTTTCTACACCAGCTCGCACTTTTATTGATGGTCGTGGTGTAAACACATACTTTAGTCTGCGAAGTTTTAAAGACCAAGTACATGTGTAGGGCAATACAATTTATATTGCCTTAGCGATTGTGAAATATAGTAAATCTGCAACAAAAGGACCACTAGTTAATTTGAGTGAAAAAAATATCAATGAACATACATGCACATGTAGGAAGTTAAGAAGTAAAAAAGACAATAACCAAAGAAACAAAAACAAAAAAAAACAAATGTACAATCTACATCTTAAAAATGTCCTGCCTAACACATTATCTTTATTGGTTTTATCACTCGTTGTGCGATGCCATAATCAGCAGTATTTTCCTTGTCTATTCTGCTGTGACTAGAAGATTCATACATGTTATATACACAATGAGTGTTTTAGCAGTATCATGGCTGTGACTAGTAGATTCATGCATGTTATATACACAATGGCGACGGTATAAACACAAACAACTCTCGAGTTTGCGATAAAGGCTTGGCAAGTACGTACTATGTATCCTCACTGACAGCTACTTTTTGTCTGTGATTAAATCTTGTCTCTTTCGGATTAAAAATATGAAGCATTTTTTAAGTTTCCAGTCTGATACGAATTGGGGGTTTTTCTGACTTAATATCTGTATTATTTTTTGTTGCCTGAAAAGTCAGCATAGTCATATAATATTGGTCCTTGCATACGGCCATGACAATTCTGATTGTCCATAAATTCATATTCAAAATTGTTTATTTCGGGTGAATGATAAATATTTGAATCAAATGAATCATGTACTGTCATATAAAAAGGAGGCTGAGATATCTTTTTATTTTTTGCGGACAGTTCTGTGTAATGATGAGTCTCTTCATTGTCCTGCAATGAACTGTATGCTATGCTTTCGGCAACAATTGAATTATCAGGTGCTACATATGATACATTTTGATTACCAAGGGAATTCCTTGATTCAGGCAGATCTTTTTTTCTTTTTTAGTCTTATGATGCACGAAAAACTGAAAAAAAATAAGAAGAAAATGTTTACGAGATTGTTATGACACCCTGAGTAAAGCAAAGACCATGAAAAATTGCTTCACATTAAGGTATTGCTTCAATTATTAAAAGTTTGGTTCCATTTTAATCCTGTTTATAAAATAAGCTAAGATACATAAAATTATCTCCTTCAGAAATAACTCAATCTTTAGATGGTTTTTGATGTCACTTTTTGGTCTGAATTTGATTTGATTCTCATGTTCTGCAAGGTTTGGTTTATTGTTTCTGCTTCCGAATATTTCGCCTTCAAAACTGTTGATGGGATATGGTTTATGTTAGGAAAGAGGGCATTGTAGAACACTCCTGTATTTGTCTGTCAGTATGGTGTACGTCTGTGGGACGGCGTCGTAGGTAACATTGCCCCATTTTGGATAACTTCCAAAAATATATTATTACAATCGAAAATAAGGAAAATAAATGAAAATGATGAGCTGTCAAAAGGGGCAAAAAAACTACTTAAATGTTCAACATACACGAGGCCAACAAAACCAAATACAAAATCGTTAAAAAAAACATCAACCAAACTAAAAAGTTAAATTACTCTACGTTTCGACCAATATGGCCTCGATCACGAGCATGAAAAAATAAAAATAAAAAGGTGTTGACTCTTTGAAACCCAGAGTTAAGACTCTGGGTTTCAAAGAGTCAACACCTTTAAGACTCTGGGTTTCAAAGAGTCACAACAAAGGTACCAAGGTGTATTCAATAGGGGAAAGTCTACAAATACTGACAATTGTCTTAGTTATTTCAGATAAGGTTTTAAATGAATTTTCTTAAAGGAATCTATTTTATACGAAGTGGTGGCCATCTTGTTAGCGGATAAAACCACGAAAGGGGACTGTCTAAGGACAGTTGCTACCAAGTTTTTTTCCAACTAACTCAGTGATTTCAGACAAAAAGATCTTTAAAACAGGGTTTTATGTTTAATTATGTTCGGCTAAGGTCGCAACTTGGCGGTCCGGGTGGCCCGAAACTTCTGAAAGAAGACCATATAATGACCATTACTGCTAACTTTGATTCACATTGACTGATTGATTTATTACAGGAAATTTACGATAGGGTCCTGGGTAAGACTAAGTTCATCTTGGTTAACCGGATACATTTCTGAACGAGGATGTTTAAGGACCATTGCTGTCAAAATGTATTTCTATTGACCCAGTGGTTCCAGACAAAATAAGATCTTTTACGTGTATTTCCATTAGATATGTTAGACTCCTTTGTAAAACGAATGTTGATAGTCTCCCTTTTAAATTGACTCAATTTTTTAAGACAAGATTTTGAAATGAAACGAAATAAGCTTTTCATCAACTATATATATCAAACTATTTTTTATTTAAAAATGTTCATTACATTTTTTTTTTGTAATGCTTTACTGAACGGACATTGGGCTGGCACTTACAGGATTATAAAGATACTACATGTACTAATGATTGATTTTGTAGTTGATACACGCTACAGTTTTGTGTATCAAACACAGATACTAAATTTGTTTCGTAAAGTGAAAATGTCTGGATTAATCTTTCTTAGCTTGTTTTATTTTTTTTTCACTAATTATACATTAATTCTTTACCATATTTTTTGGGGGGAGGTGGGGAGGGGGCAAGGGTGTTTTTTTTTTTTGTAAGCATCGTTCTTTTCTTACAATCCAAAGGTTTGCAATAAGACTTGGAATTAAGCAATATATTATGCCCATTTAGTAAAACTATTAGAAATTTACCAGCTGAATTTGTTGTCTGATCTGAAGTAGTTGGAACTGTAGAATTAAAAACTGTTTGAGAATTATCTGAAATCACAATATATACAATAAGACTTTGGAAATTTTGGTTACTGCAAAGTAATACTATCGTACCGTATATATACATCCGTGCACATACAATAACACAAACCTGTCAAATACAACTCAACACAGAGATGATGAATCGATTGGGATCAGTACATAATGTATAGAATGGAGACGGTTTAAACAGAAAATGTATTTTCTAGGTATTTTGATAGATATTTGCCACATGTAGTTACAATTTTGAGGCCGAAGTTTCCACATGTAGGTACAATTTTAAGGCCGAATAAAACGCTACTGGATTTTTTTTTTTATTTATTGCATGCTAATTTTTTTATTGTTTTTCTCATGATCTACATTTGTACATATGATTGATCAAATTTGCCGAGAACGGTAATGCGCTTTATTCTTAGATATGCGTACAATGGCTTCTGTATTGTACAGAATATAGAGTTACATCTGAAAATTAATAGAGAGCTTACGTGTTGTTTAAGATGCAGGTCATCTAGATATATGGGTATAAGTAGACAGTTTATATAGATAATGAAAAACTATCGTGTGACAAACTGCTCAAAAATGTTTTGAATAAATTTTTTATCGACATGTAGTACCTTACGCATGGAAATGTTTATCCAGCAGGTAAATATCCGAGACACAATAGTTTTGTGTCCTTTGGTTCCATATAAAATCTAGGGTAACAGCAATTTTATCTTAATTTACCGTAAAATCTAACAATATTCTACATTCAAAGAACAAATGTAAACAAACCATCTGAACGTTTGTAAATAGTAACAATTCTTTTATAGAAAACTACCTATATATAATGTACATGTTCTCTCATATTTCCTTGTCAAGCGTTTACGATCAGTTTTCGAACCCCCAAAACCATTGGCAGATTTCATTCATATTCAGTGGGCTGGAAACGAGGTAATCTGTTGTGATTGAGAAATGTTAATAGGTACTATATTGTATGTAAATATTTGCAGGAGCTGGCGCTTATGTATTTTCATCGGAAAACTCTTATAGACGCATGCTACATGTATCAATAATTTAACACGTAATACGTTCCATTATTAATTAATTAGACAGTGTATTATTGGCTTCAATACGACTAAAACTTTCCTTTCAACACAGAGTCATTAACTCGGCCAATACGGATTTTTCGCTGTATTGGCTGACTTGTACCCGTCCAATATAGAGTCGATTTTCTCTAGACTTTAGGTTTTAATGCATATATCATGTATATATCAACTCCGAAATATTTACATTACGTATATTACTTATATCTTAATTTATATATGGGTTGTAATTAAAAAAAATATCTGATCCTATTTGAAGGTAAAAGTAGGTGCTTCAAAATCGATAATTATAAGCTATTCATTATTCGCTCTGACTAATAATATCTTTCATTACATTTTTCGATTTAAAAATCGCTTATATATGTTTACGATTTTTCAAAGAGTTGATTCATAAATAAGATCATCAAGAATATACAATGTGAAAAGTTTTTAATTAATAAAGATATCATTACATGGTTATTTCTGTATTGGCCTTGTTATTGGTCCTCGGAGAGCGAGCCTCAGACCAATAACAAGGCCAATACAGAAATAACCATGTAATAATAACATTACTATTTTGGAGACTTGATACATGTATCTGATTTTATACTGCAATCATTGACCTCTTTTAAAAGTTCAAGTATCATAATGTGCAAATGATCACATTTTATTTAATATTTTAAAATAAAACATAATAAAGATTTTACCACCACAAATTTATATTTTGGAAATGGTGATATACTTGGAGATTTCAGGGTTCACTCTTTTGTCAGAATTAGTTGAAGGGATATGATATTCCTTTGGATGTTCGAGTTATTGTTCTACTATATTTTAATTTACATTTAACATCATATATTTATGTATAAACTGTAAATAACTTTAAAGATGTGGAAAGTACAAAAATCTAATCAATTTTCCTTTTCATAAGTAATCAGACAAAACATATGACATATAAGATGTACAGGAAATGTTTGTTTAAATAATTAGTCATTTCACTTCTAAACGTGTAGATATATATATCACATGTGTCACATGACTTCAAAACGCAAAACATTCTAAAAACATTGACAAAGAAAAGGCGTTTATGTACATCTAGTAATTTTTTAAATATTCAGAAATGTTAAATATTTGAAATAAACCTTCATACCTGTTCTAGACATACACAGTGTTTATACATAAGTCCACCGACAAATGTTTATTTCACAATATTTAAGTATTACCGGTAAAAAAAACATCCTAAACTCCGACAGTTATTGAGTACATCTATAAAATAACCAAATGATGCACTCAGTAAAAGTAGTCCTGTATCAGGAAACTGATACAACTTAAGTTTTCTAAACGGCCTCAGGTACCTTCTATCATGCGGTTCCATTCAAAAATATAGAGTGTTTTAGTGTTCAAAAAGTAATTTATTGTTACAAAATTCTCCTCATTGAGAACCTAAACAAATATCTCCTTTTGGTATCTCTAAATTTAACCCCATGTGTCTCTTTTTGAAGTTACATAACTGAATTCATATATTTCAGTTATGAATATTTAAAAATCCATACATGAAGTCTCTCAATCCCTTGATGATTCTTAAAATATTCCTTTGAGTATCCAGGTTAAAAAGAATTCAAACAAACATGGACATTATCCTGATGTATTTCATAAAAACAAGTTTTAATCTTTTACAGTTTCAAATATTTATCAATAAATGTAAACCAAAACATGAAATTGTCCACTCTGAACCTGTCAAACTATGCTATGCCTGCCTCTAGTTGATTCTTTTCATAATCAAGTTCATCTTACAGTTGAGATCAGTTCTAACCTCTCAACTATTTGTCATAGAGGACGGTTCTAGAACCCTGTCATAAATGGTTCTAAGGTAGAACTGTCATAAATGGTTCTGGGGTAGAAGCATCCAGAATGGTTCTAGTGTAGAACTGTCATAAATGGTTCTAGGGTAAAACCGTCCAGAATGGTTCTAGGATAGAACTGTCATAAAGGGTTCTAGGGTAGAAACGTCCATTTCATGTCCGATAACTCTGTATTGATTATATCACGTACTCCTCGTCTTCGCTTTTTCAAAACTTTAAAAAACATTTTTTTTTTGAATATGTAGTAACATTTCACATCAGTTATAATTTCAATATATGAAATTTCAATTTATCATATATTTCATACTAAATACAGGAATATTGTATATTTGATAAAGGTTTTTTTCTCTAGTCTGTATCATCTACCCTGTATCGCATAGCTAATCTCGTATCGCATACCCTGTATCGCACCCCCTTTCGGAACGTCTCATATGTTACTAACCGGTACTCCTCGAATATTATTGTCAGTCGCAGACGACAATTACTGCCATGTCACGGAGTCCCCGTTCTGTTGAAATGGGGGAGAGACTGATGAACCAACTTTGGAAACCATTTCTCCCCCGAGTTACATTTGCTACTCGCAAGGTTTAAAAAGGCTAATGACGGAGAATACGAACCTGACACCTAGGGAAATATGTGTTGTATTCTAAGGTGGGAACAGCTCACAATATCATTAGTGAATGCATTTAATTACATGAAAAAAAACATTGTCTCAAAATGCTCTTATACATGTATATTTGTGAATAGCTCTATATTGAGCATGTCATAAGGTTATTAGAGACACTCCGATGTGGATATATTATTTAGTATGAAAGATTCCGAATTTTTATATGATTATTTATGAAAACAAAAACAATTCCAATTCATCTGGAGAACTATAGGAAAATCATCATATTCTTGTCTACCCTTATTCTTATATTTTCGAACGGTTGTAAACAACGATTAATCACAGTCCTGTTATATATCATGAATCTGGATCTGTTAAAATATATGATAAACAGAATAAAACATGGCAAAATCCGTATCTCATGCTGTATCACCACTCTACCAATATCAGCCCTCAGGGCCTTCGGCCCTCGGGACTGATATTGGTTCCTCGTGGTGATACAGCATGCGATACGGATTTTGCCATGTATTATTCTATATATATATAATATTAAATTTATGACCAATTTATACAAAACAGCAAAAGTACATACATGTACATATAATAATGAGCTATCCAGTGGTGCAAGTTTTTTTTCATTTTTTTAATCCACAAGAAAAACTTATTATTTTTTTGGGATTAAAATTAGTGTGATTTTTATCTGAAGTAAATTTACAGGTAAAGAAATTTGTTCTCCGAAACATGTTGTGAGTTTCAGGTAATTATAACTAATTAACGTTTTGACATTGTACCTTGACTGTCCGAATGTTTATTGTTCCAACCTTTATGGTACACAGATACATGTGCATGTATATAGGTAAACCGTTTTGCTGACAAAATCAGCGGGATTTCAAATTTTTATAACGCTACATTTTAAAATAATTAATGCAGCATTTGAATAAAGAGGTGTGTATAAGGTGGTCCCAAATCCCAATGCAGAAATTTCAAATTTGTCAGATAAGTAACATTTTAATTTATTTTAAATTAATAATTTATTTATTTTTATATGTTAAACATTTGATATATTATATAATTATAAAATTAATTCTCTTTGCTCGTATGAACGATCTTTATTTCGTTATGACAAGGAAGAAGATGATTGGGATGAGTACCGCCATTTTGAAATAAGAGGCGCATTTCACCAATATATCGAAAAATTATATAGACATAACGTACATATATGGACATTTTACACTATAATTTCAATTCAGAAGGCACGGTACTAAATCTTGAATTAAAGTGTTCTCTTGTCGAAACATATGTAGTGGAATGTTTTATGCACTAGCAAATTAAACGGACTTAGTCTAGTTATTAAATCATTTAGTTTGAGTAAAAACTTTATTGTGAGTGATTTTGTTTCTTTTTTTTACTCTATAATATATTTCGGTATGATAAAAGTTGATTTTAAAATTATGAGGACAAATTAATTATTTTATTTCTTATAATTTTGATGTTCAAAATTCATAAACTATTGCCAGGGTAATAAATGGTTCTAACCTAATATGGATCTAGGGTAGAATCGTTCAGAATGGTTCTAGGGTAGAACCGTCCAGAATGTTTCTAGGGTAAAACTGTTCAAAATTGTTCTAGGGTAGAACTGTCATAAATGGTTCTAGGGTAAAACCGTGCAGAATGGTTCTAGGGTAGAACTGTCATAAATTGTTCTATGGTAGAACCGTCCAGAATGGTTCTCTGGTAGAACTGTCATAAATGGTTTGGTCACGACACACCCTGTCATAAACGGTTCTAAAGGTGTTAGGACAGTTCTAGAGAGAGGTAAGAACTGAGCTCAACTGTACATTATGATTTACATTATTTACTTTATTTCAATTTTCCAAAAACAAATCCCCTGATGGATACCCTGCAGCAAATATTTTCACCCAATGGGCCTCCAAAAGTTGACCAAGACCATTTATTTCATTTCATACAATTATTGTAGGGTAGAACTGTCATAAATGGTTCTAGGGTAGAACCGTCTAGAATGGTTCTAGGGTAGAATGGTCATAAATGGTTCTATGGTAGAACCGTCCAGAATGGTTCTCTGGTAAAACTGTCATAAATGGTTCGGTCACGACACACCCTGTCATAAACGGTTCTAAAGGTGTCAGGGTGACAGTTCTAGAACTGTTCTAGAACAGTTCTTCTGACATTTTAGGACAGTTCTAGAGAGAGGTTAGAACTGAGCTCAACTGTACATCACATTATGATTTACATGATTTACTTTATTTCAATTTTCCAAAAACAAATCCCCTGATGGATACCCTGCAGCAAATATTTTCACCCATTGGGCCTCCAAAAGTTGACCAAGACCATTTATTTCATTTCATACAATTATTGTATAGATAAGTTGATGATATAACATATACACCTTAGATATACTCATCTGATGTGAAGAACATTTTTAATACCATTTACTGCCACTTTTTTTAGTTTCATTCATTTAATGCATATTTACATGTAGATTAATGAAATAACATTCAACTTTCTTTCAACTTATTTTGCAATCCTTACTCATCTGGCTTTTATTAGACCATTTGAAAATGTAAGCTCTTTTGTATCCACAAGGCTGTTAAAGAAACGCAAAATGTCAAAATAACCTCGATATTTGACCTTTGACCTAAAAAAAGGCTAATTATTTGCATCTGTCCTTCTATATGAGATTCCTTCCAACTATGGTTACAGTCTTCTCTTTACTTCCTCAGCAAATGACAAAAACGTTCTTTCCCATATAGTTTAAATTGAAAGTTTGAACAGCCGCAGCCATCAGTTGATCAAATCTCAACCAAACGTGGATCGTTTGTAGAGGGTACTGTTGTCCTTAATCCTGCAAAGTTTCAAAACATTTAATAATGTAGTTTCAGAGAAGATTTTTGAAAATTGGCCAATCAAAATCAAAGATTGCCTTGGCAGCCATGTTGTTCATCCAACCGGAAACAAAGGTATAGAGTTGGAATAGGTTCTTCCATACATCATTCCTGCAACCTTTTGTTACAATCTGCCCATTAGTTCCTGCGAAAATGACAAAAAAGTCCTTTCCCATATTTTTTCAAAAGAAACTTTGAACAGCCGCGGCCCTTTGTTGAGCAGATGAATCTAAAACAGAAATGAATTGTTTGGAGAGGGCATTAGTGCCATCAATCCTGCAAAGTTTCATACATCATTCTTGCCAATTTTGGTTACAATCTGCTCATTAGTTCCTGAGCAATTGACAAAAACGTCTTTTCCCATATGGTTTCTGTTGAAACTTTGAACAGCCGCAGCCGACAGTTGAGTAAATGAATCTCAATCAAAAGTGGATCGTTTGTAGAGGGTATTGTTGTCATCAATCCTGCAAAGTTTCAAAATATTTCACCATGTAGTTTCAGACATTTTTGAAAATTTGCAAATAAAAATCAAAGATGACCTCTGGTTGCCATGTTGTTCATCCATCCAGAACCAAAAGTGAAACTTTAATAGAAATACTTCCATTTCTGCCAACTTTGGTCACAATCTGTCCATTAGTTCCTGAGGAATTGACACAAAAGTATTTTCCCATATGGTTTCGATGGAAACTTTGAACAGCCGCAGTCGTCGTCTGAGAAGAATCTCAACCAAAAGTGGATCGTTTGTAGGGCATTGTTGTCATCAATCCTGCAAGTTTCAAAAGATTTCATAATGTAGTTTCAGAGGATTTTTTTTTTAAATTGGCCAATAAAAATCAAAGATGCCCTCTGGCGGCCTTGTTGTTCATCCAACCGGAACCAATGGTGGATCGTTTGTAGAAGTCCTTCGATGCATCATTCCTACCAAGTTTGGTTACACAATCTGCCAATAAGTTTCAGAGGAGAAGTTCAAAATGTGAAAACGAAAACTTTACGGACGACGGGTGCAAAGTGATGACATAAGATCACATGGCCTATAGCACCTTCACTGTATTACTTTTGAGTTAAATTGTGTTGAATTCTATGCATTTTGATCCGAATCTGAACTATTGTGCATTTTCGAGGTTCTTGCGATTTTTTGCAAAAGGTTACTCTATGTATCAAAATTTTTTTTATTATGATTCATTCATATGAGCTACATGTATATATGAATTTTAAAAAGTGTAGGTTATCCCTACTTTTTCAAACACTATATAAAAAAAATACGAATTTTGAACGAGTACTGGAAAAAGACTCACCATTGAAATTTTATTCAAATTTTATTATAATTACATTAAAGTAGTGGACATCTGTTTGCAAACGGACAAAAGGGGTTAATGTGCTTCTTAATTAAAAGGAGATACATGTATTTCCTCAAATTGTAGTATATTATAATGGCTTTCCTTGAGAGATACTACGACGTCACAATGGGTATTACTTTGCGAGGTCATTATCTCCCCTGCCACTGTATCGTATTCCCTTAATTAAGGCCTGACGAAGCCAAATGAACTATCTTCGGATACGCTCAATTTTTTACACAGTTGTAGACTTTAGTGATCTACATCTAATTCTGCAATAAAAAATGGAGGTCACCAATTTTATTTTTTTTCGCTTTTTGATCTTAAAAACCCCGATTTTAAAATTCCGAATATGTTCGTATATAGACAATAATATATCACCGTGCTTGTTTTTTAGAAAAAAAATAACCTATGAATGCTACAATGTATTATCCTTGAAAATTAGCAATACCTGACGTCGTGTCACTCTGTAACTGAACGGTTTTATATTGTACATTACGTTTTCAATTGTATGTCTGTTCTATGCCTTGAACTTCATATACGCTCACCTCGTATGTTTTCAGTTTTATAAAGGTATATTATAAAGCTTATTGCATGGTGTGTGCATCCTATGTGTTGAAGACCTTGAGGTCGTTCCGGACCGGAAAGCAAAATCCGGATTTGCCGCTCAGTATAAACCTTGATTAAACGGTCACCTGTCTTATGCGGCCACTTTACTTTTGTCCCAATTGTGGCCGTTAAAAGCAGGTTTGTAATTTAGTTTCCATTTTTGATAGATTTAACTTTTTCACACGAAATGGAATAAGAATATGTAAATATATCACATGAAAAAGAGCGCAAACAAAGTGTTACGAAAGACAAAGAGGTGTGTAATTTTTTTTTTTTTTTTTTTTTTGGGGGGGGGGGGGGGGGTAATACCATCATTTGCCGGCATTCTTATTATTAGAAGATAAAACATAGACACCACTGTAAATGTAACAATAACACAAAATCTGCCCTTTAGAAAGAGGCATCAAACATGGTTTTCAGTAAAATATTGATGGAATTACGAGCTATTCCGTATAAACAAGAGAAAGTTTCAATGGATTTTTTTTTAGTTGTGTTCCGCTAACGCTACGAACGATAACTCCTGGCGTAACGTTTTTTGTGACGTCTCACCTTAATGGTAATAAACAGAAATGGGTTTCCATATTGTATACTATCAAAAAAGATCATGAATAAAAAACACGAAGATAGAACTTTACAGGGATTTTTGAAGCATTAACAAGCTATTAAAAATGTCAATCATCTTAGTATGTTAGAAATTAAAAATTAAACAGTATGAACGATGTTCGTGGCATAAAAAAAAATCAATATTCCAAACAAGTTAATTTATCCTTCGTTCAGAAAGCTAATGGAAATGATCATATGTAGTATCATTCATATCATTCGCATTTTTATGGCTTGAACTGTCGTAAACGTCATCAACAGTGTGACTGTACACATTTATATCTTCGTTTTTGACGTGCCTTTTGTTGTTTGTTACGTCATATACACCTTCTGGCAACGTACCATATTGCACGTCTTCGGAGCTAATCATATGTGTACTTTGTTTGTCTATTGCCACCTTGATATTTTTTGAGTTGTTGTGTCCTGTTTCATTTGGGTCTAAAACAAAATATGAATGAACATTTTTTGTTTTTTCAGCAGGATGGTTATTCACTAGTGTCACTTGTTCGTTCATCTCATCGCTTTCTTCGTTGTTTATGTTTTGATATGCTATAGCAATGGGTGGCCCATTCTCGTATTCAGAACTCTCATTATTCTTTTGTCGATATGAATTATCTTTGCAATTGGATTTCTGCTTTTTCTTTCTCCTGAAATTTAAAGCGGCAGATATATAATATTTTGTTGTTTCTTATAATCATATATAAATTTTATTGATTTTCCTTGAGAAATTTATGAATTTAGTTATCGGGGCTTGCAAATATTGGATGAAAAGAATAAATTAAATTTTCAAATAACTTCTAACTATTTTTCTAAAGAACTTGATTTTGAAAACGAATTTGATCAACCACTTTAAAATCTTATTCATACCTTCTTATAAATATTATTACAACTCCTAAAATAATCAGACCAGTAACAGCAACTACCGATAATACAATGCCTGAAAGTAAAACGAAATCGTTCTAATGTCATATGGATTAAAATTCACGCACATAAGATGGATGGACGGATGAATTGTTGTTTAACGTCCAGTGGCAGCCAAGTGCATATCATTTACATGTATGATAATGAATATGATCCCGGCTTTGTACTAGGCCGACACGCTGAGCCGGATTTTTCTTGTGGTAGCTCACGAGGTAACTGTTCGCAGGAGTACATATCACCCCACTCGGACACATTATACTGACTCCGAGCCGACAGGTAGATCTTTACTCGTACTCCTAGATGCCGCGTGCTTGGCGGAGAAGCAGCAAATACCAATTTTAATGTCTTTGGTTTGACACGGCCGGGGATCGAACCCGCGACCTTCCGCACTCAGGACGGGCAAACTTCCACAAGACCACCGAAGGACTACGTACATAAGAAGGCAATCTAATTAAAAACCGATCTCTCATCGCTCCCGTTTTTTGATATGTCACGTGGGAGATCTAACGAAATCGGCTTTGAGGTCACATGTGAGTGGTATTTTTGGTTATGAGAACTTCTTGTTTTAAAATAAGTTTGGTTTTTGGTCTTCAAAATGTTTCGGTTTTAATGCTGCTGATGAGAGGTAACTCCTTGAAATGCGTCGTATACAGCATAGTATAAATTTACTATATCTAATATTAGTATCTTTGGATTGTTATTTAGATACGTGTATATTATTTTAAACTACAATTTATTACCATTGGATGGAGGGAAATATATAAAAATCAACAATATTCCGCCTTCTGTAGGTGACAGTCATTCTAAAATTGCAATTAGGTCTGTTTGTTTATTATGCGATGAATCACCATTAAAATAAATTCTGCATAATGTGTAGTTAAGTCCCCGAGGGCATTATCAGCCCAGTAGCCAGAACTTTTATCCTGACATGATTCATTACTCAAATGCCTTTAAATTTCCCGTTCAAAATTTGACAAAAAGTACCAGAAATTTCTAAGGCTCTTTCTTTTGATGCAGAGGTAACCCTTAGCTGAGTTTGAATACCTGTTTGTTTTAATTGTTTTGATTTTTTATGGTTGTGCTTATTAATTCATCATTATATCTTTAACCGGTATCAATTTTAATTAGATCTTATTCTTCGGAGAAAGTCCAACCTGCGACTCGACAACTGACAATTCTTTCAGTAAAGTCTATACTAAGATAAAGAAATACGTTTAACTAAGATAAATACCTAATATGATCGATTTTGAGTTAATGTCTTGCAAATTCACAGGCTGCATATCTGATTCTGAAAGATAAAATATAAATGTACAGCAGTTAAGCCGGAAGGATATCAGTTAATCTTCATAAAAATGTTTCTTTTTTGGAGACAGGCAATAATCTTAATAAAAATTCCTAGACCTTTTAAATAAGATAAAACTTAAGGATACACGTACCTGTCAAATTATTAAAAAATATATCAAACTCAAAATTACTTAATGGAAAAGACTGAATGAAAGTTTTATATAACAAAGAAAAAAAAGTTACATCTATTATTCTGGGAAATTTTCAATACCTGAGGTACAATGTAGGCAATCTAGGATGGTTTTTTTTCAAAATTCTGCAAAGTATGACAGTTCAGGGATATGTTTGAATTATTTAGAAAAATGCCAAAAGATTCAAAGAAGGACTTGAGGTAAAATTGAAAGCAACAATAAAAGCTCTGTTTAGTTTCCTTTTTGCATTATTTTTATATTACTGAGCAAGTTCTTCATATATCTCAAGAGATGACATCAAAATGCCCCAGAAATAGGTCTTTTCTTAATTTATGGCACTTGCTACGTTTCAATTAAAACTTCCAAGAATATTCCGGTCAGGTACTACTCTCTGTAAGGTGCAAAAACCTAACAATAGTTATCTATACCCATTTTAGTGCTAGAAGTGTATTACCAGTCAAATACAATGTACAATATATTGTCTAAAGTGATGATTTAAACAAACGCTGAATGTAACCCTGGCCAAACAATTTTATGTGCCAGTGATTTCGAAATGAACTTTCTAACGAAATGATAAAGGCGCTATATAATAAACTGAAAACAATCAAATTGAAAAAGGCAGACTTTTTCACTTACCTAGACATTTTACTGTTGCGTCTCCAGCAGAATCACAAAGACTTTTGGAACTGTTACTCAAATCGGGATAACAATCAAATGGATCAGTTACATTCTCCTGGCATATGATACGAATTCTGTCATATTCTAAATTGGTACTAATGCTTCCTCCTATTCCAAACTCTGATATGTTAAGATATTTACATATTAAGTTTGCATGAAAATCTGTCCAGTTGTAGGCACAGATGGAGAAAGAATTTCCACGAATAGCGTTGGTGATTAAAACTCGAGCATCGTTCGCCAAAATAATAGACCATTGGTTTCTGTCTACAAGAATGAAAAGATTGAAATTAAGTGAAAACAAATACTTATAGAACTGACTGTCGGGATAAAAAATGAATTTAATATTATTACTTAAAATGTGTTTTTCGAAGGTTTTTTTTTTGATGTCGGAATTAATGGTCTTTTAATTGATTGATTGTTGTTTGATTACCGTCTAGTGGCAAATATCACATGCATCTTTAGGACGAGAACCAGTTCAACGATTCTTGAAGAAAAACCAAACATGGGACTTGGACACAAAAGGGTAACGAATTTTGTCTGCATTTTGACTCAAGTGTGGAGACTTGGATAGTGATGGATAATTTATCCTTCGGTAACAGGCCTGAACCTTCTCTTTTTGTAAATCTACAGAAGGGGTTTTTAACGTGCAAGTTGGACCATGGCTTTTTCCATATAAGTCACCCACCACCGTACGTTCAGATATTTTTACCGTGCCTCATTACATTTTGGTGCCAAAATTGTCAAACATCCAATAAATAAAGTTTATCCAAAATGTAATCGTATATTTCGCTTCCGTTCAGTGCCTGTACCACGTCAGGCCAATTTTTTCCATTTTTTTTTTTTTTTTTTTGGTCTTTGCTTTATTTTATTTTTCCCGAAGTTCTGTCGTTTGGATGGTTCAGTGTCTGTACCAAGTCAGACTACATTGACTTTCGGTATTTGTGTTTTGAGATCTTCTACATTTGTATGTTATTTTTTGTCTGAGGGTCTATTACTTGGGTGGCGTTAATTGATTTGTATGTCATTGAGGACCTTTCTTGTTATCCGCTTTGTTGTTTTTACATACAATTTTTTGTTAGTCTATCAAATCATAAATTTTTACTATGACCATGATGACGGCATAAATTGGAATCTCGCTAGATGTCAAAAACAGCCGTAAGAATTAAATTTTAAGGATTGCTTTTAACTTTGTTTTCAGTCGATTTGAAATAAACTCAATGACCGTGGTGCACACTTTAAAATAACATGCTACGCGGGTTATTTAATGTCCACCATGGGATTGAGATTATATCTTCATAGACGTCAATCCCTAGTGACAAAAGAAATTTTGACAATTGAGGAATCTTGGACTATCAAAAATTTAGACAATAAATCTAGGCATGAAACATTCTTCGATAGAAAAAAAATTAATAACCTAAAAACAGTCATATGTTTAGATATGAAGTCACCCAACTTTGTACAATGACACATGATTAGTTTTGGACACTTAAGACATACATGTATCAGTAACCTTATAAAACATTTTATATCTACGAGGTCATCTTATTTTCATTCCCCCATTATATACATGTACTAGTACTTCAGAGCCTGAAAAACTGACCTATTAAAGGGGCAAGTCATTAACACATACTATAAATTAATCATTACTATATAAGTATACCTTTATTTACTGTTACATTAAAATTCCCATTGCTTGGTGTTGTTATTGCTTGACTTTTCAAAGTTGGTGAAAATTCTTTTATTCCGGACGACTCAGATTTAGAGGAGTCGGTTCTATCAGTCAATTTCTCTTCTAGAAATTATCACAGTAATGACATGAATACGTAATACTATATTCCTGCTTCTCATAACTTTAATTGTGAAATGGAAATTCCTAATTCCTAATGTTTCATGGTTTATAACATTATGGTCGTGCCAAAAAATGTTGCAAAGACCCGCCTTAGTGACGTATCCAAACATGGGTAACGGCGATCACCGTAAAAGACTTGTATTTGCACGTGATTTTCCATATTGTTCACCTGTACGATAGTGGCGTAACAATAGAATTCGTGACGTAAGTCGACTGGGATAAACAGACATGTATTCAACAGCCGTTGGAGTAAAATAAAAATGTAGTATACATTCAATAATGACAAGAAAGTAAAAAGAACCTCTCAGTTAAATGATCTTAAATTTGAAATTAAAAAATCCATTGATTTATATATAAAGTGCAAATCCCACTTTCAATATGAAGAAATCTAAGTGCGCTCTCTAGGCCTTGTTTTCCTCAATTTTCAGCGCAAATGACTGTTTACCATGCAGAAAAGAATAAAAACTCAGGGCAAACCATTTTATGACACCTTTTGTGGTCATTTTTACCACTTGTATTTATCGTAAAAGTAGGATTTCAATGCAAAACATCTTAGCACTTTAATGTGAATCTTTATTTCGTAAAGTCTGGCAATGACGCATAACAATGTATATATAATACATAGTCATTGTCAGAAAATATAAAAATTTATGTCTTCAATGAATATATAGGGGCACAGAAAGTAATCTAGAAATATTTGACACAGAACTTTTAAAAATTCTATCCAAAGCTTATTTCGGGTATTATTTCTATTCTTTCTACAAACTGTGAATAAAATTTCATATTCAACAAAACAAGACAATAACAATGTACATGTATTTCTTTTCAGATATTACATAAATGTTTTTCCTGAACCTTTCATTCAACTTCTAAACATAAGTCTATCCATCATTTTTTCATCATATATTTAAATTTCAAACATTTCTAAACATAATTTGCAGAAAAAGCGTTTAAACTGAGCACGCTTTACGTCGTATTTTCAATGTTTAAAACTCGTGGTTAGACTAAAATGTTTTGTTTGTCTTAACTTATAGCACGCGCTGTTTACTATTTTCTTGTAGTAAATTACTTTACAGGTGATTAACCAAATCATGACGAAAACCTAAAGCGCGTCCTTTACAACAAGCCTTTTATAGTAATTGTTATTGCTCTTATAACACACAGAAAGCCTTTTATGGTGATTGCCACCACCGTCATTTGGATAGTCACTAAGGCGGAGCTTTGCAGCATTTGTTGGCACGATAATATTAAGTTATCACTTTGATCACTTTATGTCCGAATCATTATCTTAACTTGCTTGAACGGTGTTGGAACCCAGAAACATATTATTGCGTAAATTAATGGTAATAATTAGACCAGGAGTACACCACTCTTAATTACATCTGAGAAGTATCAAGGATTACTATTTAGGTTAATTTAAGGTTTATGTATTGTCCGCCATGAATTTTGAGGTGTAAATGATCTTTCGATCGTGTGTCTTCATTAATTACGAGTATTTAGCAAAATTCAAAAATAATAGAAATACTAAGGGTTCATTCCTTGTATTGCACATGGTAGATCTCCTTAGCTGAAATTTGGCTTCCTATCTCGGTATTTTTGGTTGAGTACTTCTTGTTTAATATAAGTTTGGTTTTTGGTCTTCCAAATGTTTCGGTTTTAATGCTGCTGATGAGAGGTAACTCCTTGAAATGCGTCGTATACAGCATAGTATAAATTTACTATATCTAATATTAGTATATTTGGATTGTTATTTTGAAACTCCTGGGATGATGCCTCTGCATGGTGGACCCTAGGTCCCCGAGGGTATTCGCCAACCCAGTCGTCATACTTGTCTGACATGATTATTCATTGATTTGTTACAGAAATTACCAGTATTTAGCAAAATTCAAAAATAATAGAAATACTAAGGGTTCATTCCTTGTATTGCACATGGTGGATCTCCTTAGCTGAAATTTGGCTTCCTAGTTCGGTATTTTTGGTTGAGTACTTCTTGTTTTATATAAGTTTGGTTTTTGGTCTTCCAAATGTTTCGGTTTTAATGCTGCTGATGAGAGGTAACTCCTTGAAATGCGTCGTAGCATAGTATAAATTTACTATATCTAATATTAGTATCTTTGGATTGTTATTTTAATACACTTGGGACATGTTTTTCGTCAGATCCATGTATGTACAAATATGCTGTTGAAAAAAACAAGACAGTGATATTGAATAAACTTCTTTTAAAATATACCTACCTCTTACACAAGTATAAGAAATAGTCATCATAAAAGGAAAGAAGAAACATTGATTTGTAATCGATAGTGATGGTCTTCTATTACACGCTCTTCGTCCGGAACACATTTGGTTCAATTCCTCACGTAGGCAGTTATACGTTTTGTCTTCGTCATAGTCACACATTCTGGAGACATAGTACGTGGCACGGATATTTTCAACTAAACTCTTCCAACAACTGATGACGGATACGTCACCACATACATGTACTTCTGACTTGTAGCTGAACCAAAACCTTCCTTAAATGAACATAAACAAAATTGTATTAGATTGTAAATTGGAAAAAATCCTGTTAAAATGTCAGGTGATTATGTTGTTTGATTAAATTATACTGATGCATATTTCCATGCCAAGTTATAGACAACTTTGCATTTCAATATGTATCACATTTTATCTTGCAAATGTAAAACAAGACAAATTAATGGATGAAATATTGTTTGTTATTTATAGATTAATACATGGCATTTTTCATACTGCCCTTGATATCAGCCCGAAACCTTGATATCGACCCAATGGCTTTAGCCTGATATCAATCGAGGGCTGATAACGAGGGAAATATGAAAAGGCCATGTATAACAAATGTAATCTATTCATCACATATGTTGCCATTACCAAGTAATAAGTTTAGTGCTGAATTAGATTTCCCTGTCTTCATGCAATTCTGTTAGGTTTTGAACAACCCTGGTGGGGTGAATGAATACACATGGTTGAACGTGTAATGCACCAAACCACACTCACACGATTCACACGTTACACGCAAACCACACGGTGTACGTTACACGTTTCATGATTACCGTGCAATTTCTAAAACTTGTGATTGTAAGATAAGAACGGAAAATGACGAAACGATTTTATTTCGGATATAAATAGCAGTGAAATGCATGTATTTAATATATTTGCATATGATTTTAAATAAATAAGTGCGATAAAAAGGAAGCCGCTGTAATACGATCAACATTGAACTTTTTTAATAAATACAAAATATTTATTTGCATGTGTTATTTTTTTAATGTGAAATTGATTAAACTTTAATGACTGATCTATGAAATTATATTTTAAATTCATTAAAGCTCAATAAACCGCCTCGTGTTATTTTTTCCTTATAAACAATAGCTTATTAACCAAAACTGATATGATAATAAAGTTGTCAGTAAAATAAATATACGCCACAATATTTCATGCCTTCTTTAAAACAAGGACATCATGTCTTAGGATTTATTCCCCGAATGACTACTGGTCTAAAAAGCATCTAATTAAACAAGAGATTTAAAGATATAATCTGAAGGGGAAAATGTCTATTTATCTGAGGTGAGCTTTTTTATTTTGAAAAGGAATAATTAAGAAATCTGACAAAGTTAAATTTCTTTTGATGACGCGGAGCATATTTATTTTAAAAAAAACAATTAATTGACATAATGAATATTATTGATAAATTGATAAATTTACAGTTACATTTTTAGAAAAAGTTCATTGGATTATAAATATATCATGTGTGGTGTGCATATGTAAACAATAAGGACGACTTTAAACACTGAGAGAAAAAAATGTAAATAATGATAAATTTCTGATGAATTGTGAAATATCGTATGGAGAATGTGTGAAACAAACATTTAGTTATCTACATGAATACCAAAAACAAGGCGAAAAATGGAAGGAAAAGGAAGCAATCAAAATATCAAAATTCTAGTGTAGAGAAACCAGGTAAACAGAACTGCACTCATGAAAACAATGGAGTAAAAAATGTAAACATAGACAAAAACAATCAACAAAATTTGACAATGAACTCCATGAATGTCGCTTCTCCAATTATCCCACAGTTGGAAACATGCAACATTTCCCGACCATTCCACCTCCAAATTTCAATCAAAGTCCTCCGATGCCTGGTATTTATAACATCCCTTTTACGCCACAATGCCCGACTCCACAGCCAATCTATAATTCAACAATGAATCAACCCCCTGAAAACAAGAAGATAGACAGTCTTGTGAACAAAGTTGATCAAATGTTCATGAAACTATCTTTATTAGACTCACTTTCTGATAAGATAACCCATTTCCAGTCAACGATGAACAAGTTAGTGACTAACGTGGAAGACGTCACAAAACGGTTTTCAGAGGTTGAAAAAAGTTTAGACTTTTTAAATGAAAAATACGAGACGGGGCGTGAAGAGAGAGCGTTGACTTGAAAAGAGATATGTCGGAGATAAATGGAAACATAAAGCATTTGAACATGGAATTAAATGACCTCCGCGAGCGGCATATAGATTTGCAAACCCGTTTGATGAGAGAGAATCTAATTTTTTCGGGCATTCCTGAGGCAGACGACAACGAACAGAGCGAGCAAACCGGGGAAATTATAAGAACATTTATGACAACAGAACTTAAATTTGAAAATCCCATTGAGTTTGTTCGGGCGCATAGGTTTGGAAAACCAGATAAAAAACCTAGACCAATATTTTGTAGGTTTAAGACATTTAATGATTGGGAAACGGTAAGGAAAAATGCTACTTTGTTGAAGGGAACCAAGTACGGAATAAGTGAACAATTTCCGAAAGAGGTGAATGATCGTAGACGATCTCTCTGGCCTTACTATAAGAAAGCGAAGGAACAGGAAAAAAAAGCGTTTTTCAAGCGCGATAGACTTTTTGTGGATGGGAGAGAGGTGATAGCAAAAGCAAAACCGAAAACGGATGAAAGAAGAGAAGGTTTCACAAGACGTGGACTGGTACCTAATAGTGAACATGGAAATGACAGGGAAATGTATGAACAACAGGGCGCAAGACCGAAACAATTCCGCAGTCGCCGAGGGTCAGACGATGAAAACACGACCTATTTCTAGGACAACCGGGGAGGATTAAAGGTCAACAATAGTAAAAATGACTACTCAACCGTTACTGACGACCTTGATGATGACAACTCAGATTTAAATCAAAACAATAATAAAGATAATTTACAAATTTTGTGTTTAAATGTATGTGGTGTTAAAACAAGACTTTGTTACCCTGAATTTAAAAGATTGTTGTATGCTTTTGATATTGAAAGTTTGAAAATAGATCAGGGGGTATAGCTGTTGGTTATAAAGCATATTTAAAAGATTATATCAAATTGATAGAAACTGATTGTCCTTTTGTGCTTTGGTTTAGTGTAGACAAAACTATTGTGAAAACTGTTCAGGATGCTATTTTTGGTATTGTTTATATACCCCCTGAGAGCAGTAAATATGCAACAGATGATGCATTTTGCGAAATTGAGACCGAATTTTAGAGATTTAATAGACATTCAAATTTTATTTGTCTACTTGGCAATATGAATGCACGCACAGGTAGTACGCCCGACTTTATAGAACAAGAAAACAATGAAGATTACTTTACACAAAATGTAATAAATATCGACAACTTTAATGATGTTGAGGAACTTGGTATCCCAAAATTTAGAAATAATATAGACCAAACTATGAATAGATTTGGAAGAAAATTGATTGAATTATGTAGAAATAACAACTTATTTATTTTAAATGGTAGACTTGGTAAAGATGTTAAAGGTAAGCCAACAAGTATGAATTCGAGTGTCATTGATTATGCTATAAGCACAGCACCATTTCTTCAACTAGTCCTTGATTTTGATATTTTGGATTTCAGCAAACTTTTTTCTGATATTCACTGTCCCATATCGTTGGAATTATTATTGAAGGTTCTACCAAGGAAAATTAAGCAGTGGAAGTCTGAAAAAAGTAACGATTTTGTAAATAATTTAGACAAAACTCGAATTGATACCTTGCGGACTAATCTGTCAAATGTTGATATGAATAGTATTAATGAACATGAAGTTAATGTATAGATACAAGAAACTGTTTCTATTTTATTGATGTCAGCTGAAGAAACCCTTGGTCATGTTGGTAAGACATCGGGAAAATATGAAAATAAAAATAAATGTATTGGACAACCAAATAAATTATGGTTTAACGAAAATTGTAAAGATTCTAGGAAGAGTTTTCGCAAAGCTAAGCGAATGTATAAAAAACATGGGTCAAATCTTTTTAAAACAAGACTAAAAGTGGCTGAATTAAATTATAAGCGAACTATGGATGAGACCATAGTTAGTTTAATAGAGAAATGCGATGTAAAATGAAAAATATGAGATTGAAAAATCCTAAAGATTTTTGGAAATTGTTCCGATCTGATAGAAAGGAAAACACGAATATTTCATTAGACGTATTGTTTAATTTCTTTAAAGATTTAAACACAAACAAGTTTGATGAGACGAATAATTATAATATACCTAATGATGTTAACGCTGAAAATAGCGAATTATTAAATGGTATTATTACAAAGGAAGAAATTAGCAAAGCCATACGAGCTGCTAAAAATAACAAAGTCCTTGGCGATGACAATATTATAAATGAATATATATCAGCCTCTTTTAGCACAATGAGTGAAACTTTTGTTATGTTATTCAATCTTGTTTTTGATTCTGGAATTGTACCTGAAGAGTGGTTAAAGGGTATAATTATTCCTATATATAAGAATAAAGGAGATAAACTTGAGCCTAAAAATTATAGGCCTGTAACATTGTTATCATGCTTAGGGAAAATTTTTACTTCCATTTTAAACTTTAGATTGAATAATTTCAACGAGAATTTTCTTTTAAATGAGAATCAAGCTGGATTTAGAAGTGGATATTCTACGAATGATCATATTTTCTCATTATATGCCTTATTCGAGTTATTAAATGTTAAAAAGAAAAAACTCCACTGCGCTTTTATCGATTTTGAAAAAGCCTTTGATTTCGTTCACAGAAATTCACTATTTTTTAAACTATTTACAAACAATATAACGGGGAAATTTCTCCGGATCATACAAAATATGTATGACGAAGTCAAATCTTGCATCAGACATAATAATAATTCCTCGGAATTCTTTAATTGTGAAATGGGATTCAGACAGGGAGAGAATTTATAACCTGTGTTATTTTCATTATACTTAAATGATCTCCAAACATATTTGGAAGAACATAACCTTACTGGACTTGAATCAATTAGTCGTGATGCGGAATCTGAATTGATGATTTATATCAAAATATTATTGTTTTTATATGCAGATGATACAATTTTATTATCTGAGACAAGCAAGGGCTTGCAACAGATGTTGAATAATTTTGCAACATAATGCGATCAATGGAAGCTCAAAATAAACGTTGACAAGACAAAAATTCTTATTTTTTCTAAAGGTAGAATTCCGAGGAATGAAAAATTTTATTTGAATAATAAAGAAATTGAAATTGTTAAAGATTACAAGTATCTAGGCGTATTT
Organism: Mytilisepta virgata; assembly: GCA_028015205.1. NCBI lineage: Eukaryota > Metazoa > Mollusca > Bivalvia > Mytilida > Mytilidae > Mytilisepta > Mytilisepta virgata. The sequence goes on from CM051521.1 coordinate 87,470,488, forward strand.
TTGCTAGAAGCGGAGGTTTTTTCTCAACTAGAAAATATTTGAAACAACAAGCAACTAAGGCAATGTTTAGTCTCTTACAGAAATGTCGCAGACATAACTTGTCAATTGAATGTTAATTAGATATGTTTGACAAAGCCATTTTGCCAATTCCACTGTATGGGTCAGAAATATGGGGTTTCGAAAAACTTGATATTTTAGAAGGAGTTCATCTACGATTTTGCAAGATTATTTTGAATTTAAAACAAACGACACCAAATAATATAGTGTATGGTGAACTTGGGAGATTTCCTATTTCATTATCAATTAAAGTGAGAATGATAAAATTTTGGTGTCGAATCGTAAATGGAGAGGAGGAAAAGTTCTCTTCAATTTTATATAAATTACTCTTTGTTAATTATAATAATTATGGCTTATCAAATGTATGGCTGTCTCAAGACTTTTATCCTACTGAATGGATTGTAAACTGTGTTGATTTAAAATTGAAGGATCAGTATAAACAAGAATGGTTCTCAGATATTTTCAATTCTTCAAAGACAATATGCTATAGAATGTTCAAAACAGATTTTTGTATGGAAAAATATCTTACAGTTTTACCATCATATTTATTATTTTCTTTGTGCAAATTTAGATGTGAAGCCATCGTTTACCCATAGAAACGGGGAGATGGAACAATACTCCTAGAAACGAGAGATTGTGTCCCAATTGTGACTCACGCGAAATTGGCGATGAGTATCATTATATTTTTACATGTAAAGCTTTTAAGGTGGAACGTAAGAAATTTCTGCCGGATTATTGTCAACAAAATTATAACTCTATAAAATTTAATAAGTTGTTCAATTCATCTGATCTTACGGTATTAGAAAATTTAGCAAAATTTATTAAAATTGTTTTATCAAAGGTCGCCCCTCCTGGTTAGATTGTGTATTGATTTGTCACATTATTGTTTACGCATGCACTGTATATTTTGTATTTATGTTGTATGTAATTTCTCTATAACATGTATGTTTATGAGAATAAAGTATTCATTCGTATTCGTGTACAAATATTTTACATGCAGAATATTTCTCAATATAAAAATTATTATTAATGGCAATTATAAAAAAAATCATTACAAAATGTTTTTGGTCTAATTATATTTTAAATAAATAAATAATAAAAAATAATATATAACAACCTATACATATTAACCTTGAATATTTTACAATATATTTTTCAGTTTAATAAATTAACTTTTTAAAAAATAAAAATTAACTTACATGTATAATGAATACAAATACATTGTAGTTTATTACATTAATCATATAAAAGCAGATGGTATTTTAATAGTTGACCTTTATAAAAAAAAAATCATATGTAACGTTCCTTACTTACAGGTAAATCCGAGTTAGATGTACAGATAAACAAATATTTGCCCTTCAGAGGTCCTCTTAATCGCTTGTCTAATTAGATGTTGTTTTAGTCCAGTTCATATCGGGGAACACACCGTCTAAGTCACATGTACATAATAACCAAACAATTGCTCATATAAAAAAATGTACTACGACGATATAAATTAATACATGACATTTGTCAAAACCATCGCAAGATTTCAAGAATGACTTTAGATAATTTTTACAAATAAATTAAAGTTCAAATCTATTTTTAACTGGCAAATGTTGTATGCACGTAGAACGATCATTTAAATAAAGAAAATGTTACTTATAATAATTTTTTTTTTGATGAATTACATTAATATAAAATATTATAAACTCAGCATTTTCAAATAGTTGACACTGTTGAAAGTTCGTTCCAGCAATCTTTTAATTCGAGTTCGAAATATGCTCTGATTTGAATTCACACGTTTTAATATTTGTCTCCACCACTGAAATCTCATACACGTTACACGATTCAAATTGCACATTTATAACGACACGCAGACCATACGATTCGAACCTTGCACGCACACGATTCACACGTTACACGCAAACGTTTCGCACGTTACACGATATTTTTGGTGATTTACACGCTCAACCAAGTGTATAAGGTGCACATTCACAGTGCTACAGCTCGTAAACAGTATTATTTCTTTCAATTTGAGAAAAGAGTTAAACAAATCGACCAGTATCTGTCGTTTTGACCAGCATTTTGCTATTACTCCATGATCAGACGATTATTTACAATATGGCGGAAGTGACTAGGTGAGGCTCACGAGAAGGCAAATAGAATGCTGCAAATTATGTTTTAATTAATGGAGACTTACTGTTTTACCCTGTTTCTTATTATTACTAAGTCTACCAAACAATGTTTGGAGGATTATTGTTCTTACTCCGTTTCTTTTTATTATTATTATTATTATTATTATTATTATTATTCCAGACATGGATGAATGAATTAGTGTTTAACGTCCAGTGGTAGTCCAATCTTGATGAAACTTCATAGGAACTTAGGCACCATGTCGAGATGTTCAATCAGGTCTTGAAAGTTAGTTCTCGCATACTGTTTTTTTTATGGTTTCAATATTTTACACAAATATAGACCCATGTTTGTTGTTTCTCCAAATGACACCCACTTCAAGATTGGGACATTTAAAAGTATACAGGGATCAAAAGAGGTAGGGGTTTCATTTGGGGAAACAATGTTTAGTTATTGATTGATAATGTTACTCAACTCGTAAAGTTCTCTTATAAACCCATTGTAATGAGAAGACACATTCATGCCCCGCCACATAAAAATAGATTTGTTCTTGTAAATCTGAAACTATTGAAATACCCACCGTATTACTATACATATTCTTACTCCTTATTGGGAGGTGAACTGATTGATGTATTTGGGGGTCCCTAGGGGGTATGCCCCATCCCCTCAAAATAGATTTGTTTTTAATTTGGAAACCCTTTAGATCCCCACCTTATACATGTAACCATATATCTTCTTACTCTTTACGTGAAGATTCATTCATAGGTGTAAAAGGGGGTCCCTATGGTAGACCCCACTTCTCAAAAAAGATTTATATTTGTAATTGTGAAACCTTTGAGGTCCCAACTGTATACCCATACATATTCTTGCTCCTTATTGGAAGATGCATTCATTGATGTATAGGTGATCCCTAGGGATATGGCCCACCCGTCAAAATAGAATTGTCCTTGTACTTTTGAAGCTTTGAGATCTCCACCATTGGCCTATAACCAAATATATTTTTGACATATAAGAGGTTCCTACGGGGTATGCCCCGCTCCCTAAAAAGGATCTTATTTGGAATTTTGAAACCTATAATCATATATTTTCATTCTCCTTATCGGAAGAAACATTCTTTGCATACACGTATATGGGAGAGTCTCTAGGGAGGTATGCCCGCCCCTCAAAATAAATTTCTATTTTCAATTTGAAACCTTTGATATCCTCACCCTATACCAATATATATTCTTACTCCTCATGGGAACATACATTCATTGACATACATGAGGGATCTAAGGGGATATGCCCTGTCCCCAAACTAGATTTGTTTTTATAATTTTGAAATCATTGAGATACCCACCATATAACCATATATTTTTTTACTTCTTATGGGAAGATTCATTCGTTGATTTATATGGGGGTCCCTTGGGGGTATGACTCGCCCGCCGAAAATAGATTTGCATTTGTAATTTTGAAACCTTTAAGATCCCCACCCTATAATCATATATAATTTAACTCATTGGAAAATACATTCATAGTATGGTGGGTTCCTAGGGGGTTATACCTGCCCCCTCAAAATAGATTTGTATTTGTATTTTGAAACCTTTGAGATCCCCACCCATTAACCATATATAATATAACTTATTGGAAAATATATTCATTGACATATATGGTGGCGGGGCGTGTTCGACTCGATCTTAATTGACAGGTATTGTCAATTTTTCTACGAAGGTCGATGGTTCTCTCTGGGTACTCCGGCTTCCTCCACCAATAAAAACTGGCCGCAGCGAAATAGACAAATGTGCTGAAAACAGCGTAAAACCGCAATTTAGTAAACAAACATTGACATATATCGGGGGTCCTGAGAGGAGTATGCCCTGCACCCGAAATAGAGTTGTATCTGTAATTTTAAAACCATTATAAAACAACCATATTACCATATAATATATTCTTACTCATAATTGGACGATGCATTCATTGATGTATATGAGGGTTCAAAACAGAATCGTCCTTGTAATTTTGAACCTTTGAGATCCCGACCCTATAATCATATATATTCTTGATCCTTATTGGAAGATACTTTCGATGATGTTTATTTGGTCGCAAGGGTGTATGCACCACCCCTCAAAATAGATTTGGTTTTGTAATTTTCAAACCTTCGAGATCCACACGAAATAACCATACATATTTCTACTCCTTATTGGAAGATGCATTTATTGATGTATATTGGAGGTCTACATCCCTCAAATTTCACCATCATATCTTATTTTACTTGAAACATTTTTTACTTTAACTGAATATGGTATATTTTCAGGGGCAGTAGAAGGATTAAAAACTTTCCCAAATAATAGAGATTGCACAGGTTCATATTTTGTTTTGTTTGAAAAAGTTCTTGTACAAGAAAATCACATGGTATATCAGTAGAAAACAGATTTCAGATTTCGGTACCCATAAAACCGGTTTAATCCCACAACTAATAAGTGTCTGTACCAAGACAGACTATCCTGATTGTCTGTTGTGTTCATGTTTGTGTTTTATCTTATTTTTTGTCCGGCGTTCTGTCAGTTGGGTTGCTTTGATTTATTGGCATGTCACTGTTGACCTTTCCTGTTATCAATTTTTTTTGTTTATTCAGATAAGTTGAAAGAATTTATTTCATTATTATATACATATATATGCATCAACTGAATGAAATAAAAAGAATTGACCCATGGGCCCCAAGAGGGGGTAAATATTTTTTTCATGGGTTCCATAAAGGGAAGGTTTTTTTAATTGAAATTAAGTAAATAATGCCAATGATAATATCAGGTAAGATGAAATTATGAAAAGCAGCTCAAAAGACACAGTTTCGTTTACTTTGGGAGAAGAAAAATACATGTAGATGTGGGCGTTTTGGAGACTATAAGTATCAGTTCTCTTGTACAAAAGTACTCGTTTTATGATTATTATTGTTATTATTCCCCACATAAATTTGTCCGAACCCTTCAGAGGATAGTGATAGTCAATATTTATAGATGTCCAATCATGTCATGGAATTTTAAAATTTCTATTGTTGCTATTAAAACAGCCAAAATGTAAAATATTTCCACGAACTTTAGATACCTAGTTGTCATAAACCGTTTATTCGATGATTTCAATATTTTATACATATAAAAGCTCCATGTTTGTTGTTTCTCCATATGTCACCCACTTCAACATTGGGGGTTTAAAGGTATGTTTAAGAGGGATCAAAAGAGGTAGGGTTTCAATAGGAACATATGGGGAAATGTTTAGCTATTGATTGATAATGTTACTCAACTTGTAACATTCTCTTACAAACCTATTGATGTGTATTGGAGGGTTCCCTAAGAGATATGCCCAGCCCACTAAAAATATATTTTTTGTAATTTTGAAATCTTTGAGATCCCCACCATATAACCTTAAATATTCTTACTCCTTATTGGAAGATGTATTCATTGATGTACAGGTACATTGGGGTCCCTAAGTGGTATGCCCCGCCCCCTCAAAAAAGCCTTTGCTTTGTAATTTTGAAACCTTTCAGATATAATCATAAATATTCTTGCTCCGAATTCATTGATGTACATGTATATAGGGGTCCCAAGGGAGGTATGCCCGATCCTCAAAATATATTTGTCTTTGTAATTTTGAAACCTTTGAGACCCTATACCAAATACATTGAACTCCTTATTGGAAGATGTATTAACTGATGTATATTAAGGGGCTCCCAAGGGTTTATGCCTGCCCCTCAAGATAGTTTTTACTTTGTTATTTTGAAATCTTTGCATTCCCCTCTCCATATCAATATATATTCTTGCTACTTCTTAGTAGATGCATTCGATGGTCGTATATGGGGGTCACAAAGGTATATACCGCACCCCCTTAAAATAGATTTGTCTTTGTAATTTTTAAACCTTTGCGTTCCCTCCCTATAACTATATATATTCTTTCTCCTGATATGATTTGGCTTTGTGATTTTGAATCTTTTGAGATCCCCACCATATAATCATATATATTCTTACTTCTTATTGGAAGAGGATTTCATTGATGTGTGTGGGGGTCTAAAGGGGGTAGGCCTCCATTCCCTCAAAATTACATGATCATATCTTATTTTATTTGAAACATTTTTTACTTAAACTAAATATGATATGTTTTTAGGGGCGGGCAGTTAAATGGGTTAAAAACTTTTTTTAAAATAATAGTGATTCCACAGGTTCATATCTTGTTTTGTTTAAAAAAAACAGGTTTTTACTTGTACAAGAAAATCATATGGTATATTAAGAGTAAATAAATTGCTTCGCTGAGCGCAGTGGATACGACCGCAGAGGTCCAACCCTGAACAGTTGGGGCAAAAATGGACACAATATTCACGCTTGATACAGGTCTGAATTTGGATTGTAATTAAATATTTGACACATGATAGGTTTCTGACACAGAATAACTGTAGTCAAAGAACTTAGAATTGGACATATGATTTGAATTTATATTCAATTTTTTGCTTTTTGTGCAATACAATATGCTGTTGCGAATTGACCCCTCCCCCCCAAAAAAAATAAAATTTAACCCATTTTTTTGCTTTTTTGCAATACACTATGCTGTTGCGTACTGACCCCCCCAAAAATCATTGTACCCCCCTCCCCACCCTTTGTTTTGCAAAATAAAATTTTGAAGACATTTTCTTTTTAATTTCTGAAATCTGAAATGAGAAAAAATTGCCCCCCACAATTTCTTATTTACACCCCCCCCCCCCTCTTTCCCTTTTTCCAAAAAAAAATTCTTTCCCTCAAGATATGGTCATAATCCCTATTCAAATTTCTCATGGAGTTTGCAAACATAATTACCCATTTAAATATATCATAAAAGTCTTAAAATAGAAAATGACATATGAACAAAATTAATATTAATTAATAGTTACTTCTAAAAATAAACTGACATCTATAAATCACCCCAAGACAATCTACATTTCTTTCTACATAATTTACAAGCAGTGTGAGGGAGGTAATTGAATCATACACAACATTTTACTTTAAGTGTGTTTAGATTACCTCCCTTACACCAAGATAATAACCAAACAAGAAAAATGCTTATTGGGCTCTTTGTGGAACCTAATTCTTAAACTGTTGAGACCAAAACTCCCAAAATCAATCCCAACCTTCCTTTTGTGGTCATAAACCTTGTGTTTAAATTTCATAGATTTCTATTAACTTATACTAAAGTTATAGTGCGAAAACCAAATGTCTTCGGACGACGACGACGACGACGACGACGCCAACGTCATACTAATATACGACCGCAAAAATTTTGCGGTCGTATAAAAACAAACTTTAGATAATAGGGATTGCACAATAGTTTGAAAGAATTAATTTTATTCATTTATTATATACATATATATGCATTAACTGAATGAAACAAAAAAAGATGTGGCACTAAATCTAAAGGTATTTGAAATAGATATTGCACAATAAGGTGAAAGACTGGTGTGTACATTAAACAAGATACAATGTATGCTATTTCATTTACTCGCATATTCACTAATTGCATGAAGATAAAAGAAGTGACCCATGGGTAAACCAAGAGGGGGCAAATATTTTGTCGTGTGGGTTCTAGAAGGGGATTGTTATTTTTTGAAAAATTGAAATGAAGTAAATAATGTCAATTATGATATCAGGTAAGATGAACTTGATTATGAAAAGCATCACTTCGGGAGAAGAAACATAGCAGTGGATGTTTGGGAGACTTTAAATATCAGTTCACTGATGCAGGATTACTAGTTACACATGCAAAATTGGCGTTATTTCAATGAAATATGTGATAAGATATGAATATGAACCCTGTCTTGTACTAGACAGCCACGATGAGTGCTAGATAGCGAGGTAAATGTAACAGTTGGGAGGAAGATCCCACCAACACCCTGACTCCGGGCCGACCAGTCCTTTGCTTTTACTCCTAGATACCACGTGTGTTTGGCGGAGAAGCAGCAATTTAAAATCCAATTTTAATGTCTTTGGTTTGACCCGGCTGTGAATCGAACCCGTGATCTTCCGCACTCGAGGCGATCACGCTACCACGAGGCCACCTTGGCGGTCAAAAATGAAGAGAACTTGTTTGTTTGGCATATGTTAAAAAGTCTATATGCAAATTAATATATCATATTGTATGTAATATGAAATGATATAGTCTGCATAATTCCAATGCACTAAGAAATTTAAAATAAAAAATCCGTTATGCATACATTGTACCTCTGTCATCGTCTTGAATTAACATTTTATTAATTTGTCTCTTGCATGAGAATAGAATGTGCATATTTCGCCGAATGACCAAAATTGTTAACATGAGAAACATTAACTCGAAAGTAATCTATTTATAAGGTCCAAATTGCTCTATAAAACATTCCCAGTGGTTCTTCATACAGGCCTTCAATTTAAACCAATACTACTGCCAGTCTTTCTTTTTAAGGTCAAAGTTGTCGGCATACATGTACATTGTACCTCGCGATTACTATTAGACCCACATCGGATAGGATCCCGAACTTGTTAATTAACAGTAATGATTTATTAAACGGAAAATTGGACAAAGAATAGGTGAAATTTTGAAAATACACATCAGCCTTAAACATGTAAGATGTGAATTTAAATTCTGTGTTCTGTTAATTTTAAGTGATTGTGGCCAAAGGAGCGGAATTATTTTTTAATTTTACTAGTGTTATAAATAAGTACGAACCTGGGTTGCATTCATACGTTACGAACATAGGACGTGGTATCCGTGGACAAAATGTAAAATCATCTCTATTCAAAGTGCAGTTCTTCTTGCCATTACAATTTTGTGTTACAATCTTAGAACCTTTCTCACATCCGTAATGATTACACGTGGAAACTTCATTGTTGAATGATACAGCATCTATTCTAATTCTTTTTCCAATAGCACACTGTATTGATTCTGACGGTTTACCACACCAGAGAGTTTGGTCTAAAATATATCAAAAGACAATGAAGCAAAACCCTTCTGCACAATGTTGAGATGCATGTGACAGTGAGTTTCTCAACAAATAAAAAATAACTGTCACACACACACAATGGTAAAAAACTACACTTTGAAATACAAATGTACCAATGATTTATGTAGATTTTTCATTTTGTTAAGTCCATGCCCAAATTAAGAAGACGTCACGTGACTTTTGCATCCCGTTCAGTGACCTGCCTGATTTGCAATCTGTATAGAAAAAAATCCTAAATAATTTATTATAATAATTAGAATTGTAACAGACAATTTGATTGGTTGTTAATGGTTGAGGAAGTTACATTATATCGCATAATCAACTTTGGGTACTGTGACGTCACCAACGTATTAATTCGTTGTTCCGCGATTTAAATATTGCTGGGTTAAATAAGTTATTCAAATGATTCTACCTGCAATTTTTGATAATTTGCTAGAAAATTAGATTATAAGAATTGTTATAACTTTTGGAACAGATTATACTTGTATAACCTACAATTTACGCTTAAACATAAACCGCTTCGCGGTTTCCGAAGCTTAAACTGCCTCAAAGTACAATGTAGGTTACACCGTACAACCTGTTCCAAAATTGAAAACAATCCTTAAATAATTTTTTTAAAAAGGATTAGAGATTAATTTTACCTACAGCTGTAACATAGTTAAAGTTTAATGCAAGCCTGGCATAAGGCTGGCAAGAATAGTGCTTAAAATAATGGCAACAGTAGGTAGCTACATGTGGTAAGTCAAATCGCTCCCAATCGTTGACCACTAGCTACATTTTTTGTATCTACATGTAGCTAAATAACTCCAAAAATTAACTATATATATTATTCATTTGAACCTTATAAATATTTGAAAGCGATAAAATTAACAAAACGAAAAGTACATGAATTTATAAAAATCGAAGTTTGAATATCAGGAATTTTCTTGTAACTTTGTGAAAAGTTGATACCTGTAGGCTATATTGTTTGTTAATTAGATACATAATTCATAGATATCCATGTTTAGGTTAATCATTATCATCTGACAAGTACAGACTATCCTAATACATGTATAATGTTATATCATACATGTATATTTACAGTAAAATACATATATTTTTAATATGCATTATACATGATTTTGCAAGACCTGTATCTCCTACCTTATATCGCACCCCTACTCGAAACAATTTTATTCTGTTCAGAGTTCTTATATGATATAAAGAATAATCACATGATAATCCATGGTTAAACCTATATCACATGCTATATCAACCCTCGACCAATATCACACCTCTGGCCAAACAAGCTCGGGTGATATTTGGTACTCGGGTTGATATAGCATGTGATATAGGTTTGACCCTGTATTATTCTCCATATATAATTCACCCTGAATGCCTTGTGGTAATGGGTAAATCCTGTTACGTTACATAAACTTTTGATTATAAAAACCTGTTTAATGTTTACGGACAAGGTACACGAAAATTACCGTACGAAAACACTTTATGATTTATACGGAATACCGTAATGACGAAGCAGGCAGTGATTGGGACGAGTTGCTATTGGACATTTTATAAACATTTAACAGAACTATTATATTTGTACAATTGTGAATCATGTTGGTTATTTTGAACATAAAATTTAACAACACATCTACATCTTCCATTTTGAATAATTCACCGTGTACTAATCCTGCTACGAATACTTTACTACAAAATCGTTTGCATTATTTTAAATAATTATTTATTTTTAAATATTTATCTTAGACCAAATCTCTTAAACTTAAATCATTTTTCCCTGTCAACATTGTTATTCATCCTGATCAGTTTGAGATATATTTACTTAAGATCAAACGATAGTATTACATTCTTGGAAAGGAGCTTGAGCTTGTTTTATTCCCGCATGATAAAACAATTTCACAAAAATTGGTGTACCGAGAATAATAAGTGTTTCAAAGTATATACTAATATATTATAAGTATAAATATCTATTGAATTTATCAAATTTAGAATTATCATTTTTTTGCAAAGTGTTTACGTAAGACTGGAGTATAATACAAGTACCTTTTACCTTTTTGTATTACCGAATATTGACATTTTACTTTACTCTATTAACCATTGTCTTAAAACAATAGAACTGATTGTCTATTTAATATAACCGGAAGTGCCTGAAAACAGGGCATTTATGGAGGGCTATTAAAGAAAATGCAGGGATTATTACAGGGCCAATGCAGGATTTCAACTCACAGTCAATGCACCCATTTTGTAGCAGCTTATCAATTGAGTTGCATAGGTTTTACAACAGTAAACAACAATATGGATAACAGGAAAGGTCAACAATGACATACCAACCAATCAATCTGATATCACAAAACACAAACATTAACAGAACAGAGAGTCAGGATAGTCCGACTTGGTATAGACACTGAAGAGTGGTGGGGTAAAACCGGTTTTATTGGTACCAAAAACTCCCCTTATCTATCTATCTATCTATGTATAAACCACACTATAAAAACCAATACATTATGATTACCAACAATGTGACTGGTTGCTAGAACTGCAAAATTAGACTGGACGGCACATAATTTAGGGTTACAATATTCTCGTTTAACTGTAAAACTAGCTAGGGCTCTCAACGTTCGGATACTCTCGCTCTACAAAATGGAAAAGGATGAAATAACACTCCCATAAAGGATTTAATGCAATCTCATCATATAGTTCAATAGAAATCGGCGGTATTCGTGAGAGCCCAGTATGAATTTAAAGTCAAGTTATTTGGATAAATATAAATTTTTACAGAATTGCACATAATTTCATATTTGTAGCCCACATAATTTCATATTTGTAGCCCTTACTGTGAACAGATCTTAAGTGACTACAAGTTTCCGTGCATTATTAGCGAAACATTTGCATTTATTCACGATCTTATATGTACAATATAAACAAGGGTGGGAAAGCCCGTTCATGATAAGTGCTTTTCTGGAATCCGGGTATTTAGCAAAAATATGTTGGTATCTATTATTAAACTTGTAAAATCTATAAATCTGTAATAGAGTTTTTTAGTAATCATATGTTTTCGCTCGTTAAAATCTTCTAACTTTGAGCTTATTTGTGCAAATGGTACCAGTTGTGATATAAACACTCCATTAGACGGTGCGATAGGCATGACGTCTCCGTCAAGAAAGGGGAAGTTAGTAATTGGAACATTAAAATCGTAATTTTAGTAAGTACATGTATCTCTCCATTTTCAATATTTATAGTAAGATCTAAACTAGCGGCTCCCAGGAGCCTGGATCGTTCACCTGTAAATCATTTGCAGACTATGTCCATCGTGACTGGCAGTCTGGAACATTGCTGTCAAATCTTTCAATGAATTTTCCAAGAAGGTCCTTTGTTAAAATATGTTTAGTTTTGGGGAACATTTTGGATGGCAGGGTCCGTGGCTACAATTAATGACCATTGCCGCCAAGTTTTGATCCGATTAGCATTGTGGTTTCAGAAAAGAAAATATTTCAGTAAATTACCAATAAGATCCTATGTCAAACTATGTTTGGCTCTGTCGGCCATCTTAGATGACGGACGGGGTCATCAGATAAATTTCTGAAAGAGGACCACAAAATTACCCTCGCTGCCAAGTTTTGTTTCAATTGGCCTATTGGTTTCAGACAAGAAGATCTTGTAGTAAATTTCCCATAGGTCCTATGTTAAACCATGCTCTACTCTGTTGGCCATCTTGGACAGGGGGAGTAATCAGGTATACTTGCGAAAGAGGACCACCTAAGGACCATTGCTGCCAAGTTTTGTTCCAATTGGCTCAGTGGTTTCAGTCAAGAAGATCTTTAAGTAATCTTCCCATACGGTCATATGTTAAACAATTTGGCCATCGGATTCAGACAAGATCTTTTATTAGATTTCCCATAGAGTCCTATATTAAACTATGTTCGGCTCTGGTGGCCATCTTGGATGGCAGGCGGAGTCATCGGATATAATTCTGAAAGAAGTCCACCTACGGACCATTGCTGCCAAGTTTTGTTACAATTGGCCTAGTGGTTTCAGACAGAAAGATCTTAAAGTAAATTTCCCATAGGGTCCTATGTTAAACTATGTTCTGCTCTGGTGGAAATCTTGGATAGCGGGCTAGGTCATCTGATATATTTCTTAAAGATTGCTGCCAAGTTTTGCTTCAACTGACCGAGTGGTTTCAGAAAAGAAGATTTTTAAGTGAATTTTCCCATAGGATCCTATCTTAAACTATGATCGGCTCTGGCGGCCACCTTGGATGGCGGGCAGGGTCATCGGATACAATTCTGAAAAATAACCACTTCTGCCAAGTTTTGCTTTAATTGCCCCAAAGGTTTCAGAGGAGAAGTTTACTACGAAGACGACGAAAACGGAGGCCAAGTGATGGCAATAGCTCAAGTGGTGCTTATGGCCAGGTGAGCTAAACAGAACAGCTATTCTATCCTTATATCCTATCCTATATATATCTGTGTTGAACGATATGCTATGTAGCTAGCCTAGCAAAATGGCGTCGATGTCAATAAAATTTCGAAAAAGTTTATTGTATGGAAATACTCATATTACTGCTAGAACATCGCGCCAGACTTTGTATAAATTTCGTACGCTTGCTAAAATTATATATAAAATTTGTTCTATATTTTTTATGAATTTAGATAAATATAACGTCATAATAGATTTACAAGCTAGCATGAATTTTTAGGGCTATCTAGCCCTACGTAGCAGCTAGGCTAGTCAAGCGTTCAATAGTAAAAAGCTACGTAGCAGCTACGATATTGAACGCACCCCAGATATACGGTGATTTTGTACAACTGCATGTGCTTGGGTAGCTGTCCATCGTTAATGCGTCAAATGCTATAGAGGAATAATTAAAGAGGATACCTATACTCGGCTTTTTATATGAATAAGATATGATAGGCATTTCGGTATTGTCAAAATAAGCTGGTAGTAACTTTTGAACATTATGATCTCTAAAAAAGGTAGCAACCGATACCATTATTTACATATTTCATCTTAACAAAACGTTTAATGTGATCTTCAGTTTTATCGATACGAGGAAACAATCGATGACAACAGAACCAATAAATATTGTTTTATCGATTTTTGAATGAAGTAAACGCACATTCCTGATTAATTTTTTGTAATAGAGAAATAGGGATAGCACAAAGTGTGATGAATAAACCATGTCGCACATAATTTTTAAATGTTGTATGTAGATCTGTAAGTTTAACAGAGGAACAACATTGATAACGCAGATTTTGGTTTATTCTTTTCCCATTCGATCTACGTCGGCGTAGCCTAGGACTAATAATATCCATAATAATTAGAGGAGCACTTTACGATATATTTCCCTGTCCCATAATGTTGTCAATCAGACCAAGAGGGTAAGTCGTTTGAAGCTTCTTTACCCAAGAGAGTTCACATTAAATTGCCTTCTAGATGGAATAAATTCTCTCTTGGTTTGATTGCCTGATTTAGAAATCAATTAAAAAGGTTGAATTTTTATATGATTTTGATTATGATTATACATTCGGAAAGTTTATCCGGAAATCTAAATCTATAAATGCTCCTGAAATCGTCGATGTAAGGGAACGACCTGTTTCCCCTACATATTGCATGTTACCCACTGGCTTAGATCAATATGACAACAGCGAAAAACAAACAAAATAGAATATAAATCAATTTTTTTTATAAATCAGGTATTAACCCTGTATTAATCCCTGTATTTTCTGTATAGCCCCTGTATACAGTCCTGTTTTTAGGCACTTTCTCTTTCATTGAAATTATTGTATTTTCATTTACAACTCTTATGGGAAATTTTAAATCATTGGTTTATAAAGGCGTTTTCGTGTCAATTATAGATTAATACATGACCTAATCTATCCCCGACCAGGTATCATCCCTGCAATGTGGGTCGAGGAAAGATACATGTACACAGTCCGATATGATTAATCTGTTTATCAAATACTGCCCAAGTACTTATTTCGAACACACCCGGTCTGATATGGCCATATCACCCTGGCAACGTGACGAACCGGTCTGATACGGTCATTTACTTTTATAATTGTTTTAATTCTGTTTTGTATTATTTTTTTAAATTTTCTTTTTATTTGTAATTGGAAAGGATACATCCCTGTATATGTATAATTTCAGTCAAATATAGTTTTAAATTATTTTGTAGGTTCAAAATTATTTTAATAATATCAAAATTTTGTCCCCTTTCGGGGGACCTCGAACACACACCGTTGAGACAATATGGCACCTGTTCGACTAGCACCATGTCCCTCGCCATGCGAGAGCTTGTTTGTAAAATTTCTTTGAAGATTACAATTTGCCTTAGACATGTTAAAAAAGTAAAAATGTTTATCAAAACATTTTTGCACCATTTGCTGTTTTCATGTAACTGCGTGACGTACATGTATGTAACTTCTTTCACATATATATTACACCTAGAAAATGTGATCAGATTGGATTTGCCTTGAGGTAAAAAGATTTTCAGGTTACGGCACTGGTGACAGAAAAAGCGAGACTTAATCGTTTATTAGAATTAATACTATGTAATATTTTTAGAAAATCGAGTATATTGTCTATCAGAGGTTATGTTTTACATGTATAAAAGTAATTAGATCAAATATGTTGTCTCTTGTGTTTTGAGGTCTATAAAGGTTAACATGATGATAAATTTCGTTTGATTATGTCAGTACGTATAAAAAGCACTAAAGGAACAAGAAAATTGTCCTTTACATTAAAAATTTAATTTAATGTCTGTATTTTGAAATAATGAAAGATATGAATTAATTTTAAAATCACATACCTGCTGTAATATCTGTGATAAAACCAAAATAATTTAGAAAAGCATATATAAGTATCTTTTCAAACAACATCTTAAACATCCAAATGATACAGAATTTTATGTCGGCTACAATGTACATGTATGTTGTGACAACTAACGGAAATTAAAACTTTACGTTATAATTGGACCGTACATGTGGATAAAATTTGTGTTATACCATCTGATTATTATTAATATTTTGAGAGGATGAATTTTAAAAGAAAAAATACAATCCTGTGATTACGCCTACTCTGTTACCACTATTTATTTTTGTTATTACTTAATTTTATCTATTCAAGTGTGATTCGAATTTCTGTTGGTCTGAAATTGATGATTTGTGACCCAATGGCTTAGTGGGTAATACTTTTTGTCTATCGCCCTCTTTGGCTGGGTCTGCTCTAATACAGAGTCATACATGTTTTTTATGAGAAGGTGATAGACGATAACCCGAGCCAAGTGTCTGAGAAGAATGTTAACCTCGTCTAAACAAATGAAAAAAAAAGGATTTTTCACACAAAGAATAAAATAATTGGCTAATGTCATTGAAACAATATGTTCTCCTGTTTGCTCGCTTAAGCTCTCTTGTTGATAAAACTAAACTTTTAAAAAAGAATTTTAGAATTTTTAGAATACCGTAACGAAATCACAGAAGGGGATTTTATATTTCATAGCCCGAGAAGAAACTGAAGTGTGAGTAAACTAATGTAGAAAAAAATCATAAACGTTTGTTTTGTTACTATTTTATAAATTCCTTATCGTTCTTATATAATGATCTATTTCGTGTGTAGATATATCCTACATCACAACACAAAGAAAATATAAATATTTCACATCCAGTGCTAGTAAACAATATAAATGTGTAAGATACCAAAGATTGGAAAAAAACAGTAAATAATTCGTTATAATTCTTATAAATATATACATGTATATAATAGCTGATGAAATAATTTCAAATTTCCAGGAAGGACAAGATTTAAAATTAAATTGATAATTGTGAGAAATATATTTATTTATTAGTCTTAGTATTAGCTGTGTACATAATATGATGAATTATTAGTGTCCTGATATTTTTTACTCTGTATTCAATGACCGAAGATCACGTGTATCTTGGGTTTGGTTTGACATCCGGATTATTTATGCGATTTTTTTTTATCTATATAAAAATGTAATGATAAGGGCGACGCGTCAATGAGACAACATCCTTTTATATTAAACACGGAAAAAGATTTATCATACTTAGGGTTTGTCGTGAAGCAAGTTTTGTTAGATGCTATGATATTTTGATGTGGGAACAATTGTATGAATATCAATGTCACTAAGAGCAATATTATTCATTTTGAAAATCGACTTGTGAAAGATCTGAAAGAGTCTGGTGTACTAGAATACATGCAATAACAAGGTCTATTGATGAACGCATATTACATTTTAAGATTTAACGTCATGGTAAAAACTGCTGCTCTTGGTATAGTTACAGCATGGAAGTGTCCCATATATATTGTTTTTATTAACCAGTTATATAAAATATATTTAAAATATTGCCCATTCAATCCTAGATGCCCAGAGCTAATAAAGATCATTAACTGACCAATACGGAAAAACAGGCTAAATACGGAAAAAACACCCTCAATCTGGAAAAACAGGCCCAATACGGACAGGCTCAATATGGATATTCTACTTCCGGTTGGTTAAGTATGATGCTATTGATAATCTACTAAATCATAAGATTTATCCAATTATAGTAGTACAAAATACTTAGCTGTCGAATAAATGTTCATGAGACAACGATTCAACAAATACAAACTCTCATATGGCGAAATTCTAGCAGTATTTGTATACTCAGTAATGGATGTCTTATTTTACATAACTGGTTAATAAAGATGTCATAGAATGGGGTTTTTTTTCATATGGGTCCTGTATTATGTCCTCGAACAAGTCCAATATGGAAAAAAAACCATTCTATAACCCAATATTACAAAACCGTTTGTGCAGTCATTTAATATGTATTCCTGAAGTGTGTTAATGGAATGAACAAATATACTCCTGTTGTGTGATATTTGGTGAGTCCCTATATCTTTCTAAACAATTGGAATAGGCAATGTTTGGTGATGACTCCCTTATCTTAGTTCAAATAGACTAAAAAAAGTGATATGGGTATTAGAACAGAAGTAGTATATGCGCACAGTTCAGGTCGGATTTGTGGTGGTGGGGTGGTGGTGGTGCTGTGGTGGTGCCGGAAGTGACGTCACCGGAACCGGAAATGACGTCACAGGATGTGTGGCCTGCGGAACCGGAAGTACCCGGAAGTAGTTTGCGCGCATGCGCAACCGAAAGTTATGGGTTTTCCCCATGATTTGTTTACGGAAGTGACGTAAGTCACGGACCAGGATGTGCCATGCTTGACCAGATTGAATTATCTCCCTTTTCCCGCACTTCTCGGTCGTCTCTGGATCTTTCATCGGTCTGATACCCTCACTGTTATGTCGAAGTCCGAGAGTATACGAAGTACGCTATTGGATTATCTCCCCTTATCCCGCTCTTTTCATCTGCAGGTGATGTTTTCTGTGAGGACTAAAGGTAGGATTGGATTATTTCCCCTTACCTGCAAGTAATGCTGTCACCAATGGAGGGGTGTCCTTAGCAACCGCTTTAGCAACGGCGGTCCATTTCTATGATGCACTTCGTTTCTCTTCTCTTGCTCCATCCCGCTCCTCGCTGCTCTTCTCTTGCTCCGTGCTGCTCATCGCTGCTCATCACTGCTCATTGCTGCTCATCTCTTGCTCATCGCTGCTCATTGCTACTCATCTCTTGCTTATCGCTGCTCATTGCTGCTCTTCTCTTGCTCATCGCTGCTCATTGCTGCTCTTCTCTTGCTCATCGCTGCTCATTGCTGCTCATCTCTTGCTCCGTGCTGCTCATCGCTACTCAGGACCTTACTCGCGTGCTCATTTCGCTCCTGCTGCTTGTCACTGTTCGTCATCGCTGTTCATCTCTTGATCCACCCTTTTCCCGCACTTCTCGGTCGTCTCTGGATCTTTCATCGGTCTCTAGGGTCTGATACTCTCACTGTTATTTCGAAGTCCGAGAGTATACGAAGTACACTATTGGATTATCTCCCCTTATCCCGCTCTTTTCATCTGTGGGTGATGTTATCTGTGAGGACCAACGATAGGATTGGATTATGCCCCCTTACCTGCAAGTGATGCTGTCACCAATAGACCAATGGAGGGGTGTCCTTTGCAACCGCCTTAGCAACGGCGGTCCATTTCTATGATGCACTTCGTTTCCCTTCTCTTGCTCCACCCCGCTCCTCGCTGCTCTTCTCTTGCTCCGTGCTGCTCATCGCTGCTCTTCTCTTGCTAATCGCTGCTCATCACTGCTCATTGCTGCTCATCTCTTGCTCATCACTGCTCATTGCTGCTCATCTCTTGCTCATCGCTGCTCATCTCTTGCTCATCGCTGCTCATTGCTGCTCTTCTCTTGCTCATCGCTGCTCATTGCTGCTCTTCTCTTGCTCATCGCTGCTCATTGCTGCTCATCTCTTGCTCCGTGCTGCTCATCGCTACTCAGGACCTTACTAGCGTGCTCATTTCGCTCCTGCTGCTTGTCACTGTTCGTCATCGCTGTTCATCTCTTGATCCACCCTTTCCCCGCACTTCTCGGTCGTCTCTGGATCTTTCATCGGTCTCTAGGGTCTGATACTCTCACTGTTATGTCGAAGTCCGAGAGTATACGAAGTACACTATTGGATTATCTCCCCTTATCCCGCTCTTTTCATCTGCGGGTGATGTTATCTGTGAGGACCAAAGGTAGGATTGGATTATGCCCCCTTACCTGCAAGTGATGCTGTCACCAATAGATCAATGGAGGGGTGTCCTTAGCAACCGCCTTAGCAACGGCGGTCCATTTCTATGATGCACTTCGTTTCTCTTCTCTTGCTCCATCCCGCTCCTCGCTGCTCTTCTCTTGCTCCGTGCTGCTCATTGCTGCTCATCTCTTGCTCATCGCTGCTCATTGCTGCTCATCTCTTGCTCATCGCTGCTCACCACTGCTCTTCTCTTGCTCATCGCTGCTCATCTCTTGCTCCGTGCTGCTCATTGCTGCTCATCTCTTGCTCTTTGCTGCTCATCGCTACTCAGGACCTTACTCGCGTGCTCATTTCGCTCCTGCTGTTTGTTGCTGTTCATCATCGCTTATCTTCTCTTGCTCTTTGCTGCTCATCGCTACTCAGGACCTTACTCGCGTGCTCATTTCGCTCCTGTTGCTTGTTGCTGTTCGTCATCGCTTATCTTCTCTTGCTCTTTGCTGTTCATCTCTACTCAGGACCTTACTCGGGTGCTCATTTCGCTCCTGCTGTTTGTTGCTGTTCGTCATCGCTGCTATTCTCTTGCTCTTTGCTGCTCATCGCTACTCAGGACCTTACTCGCGTGCTCATTTCGCTCCTGCTGCTTGTTGATGTTCGTCATCGCTGCTATTCTCTTGCTCTTTGCTGCTCATCGCTACTCAGGACCTTACTCGCGTGCTCATTTCGCTACTGCTACTTGTTGATGTTCGTCATCGCTGCTATTCTCTTGCTCTTTGCTGCTCATCGCTACTCAGGGCCTTACTCGCGTGCTCATTTCGCTACTGCTACTTATTGATGTTCGTCATCGCTGCTATTCTCTTGCTCTTTGCTGCTCATCGCTACTCAGGACCTTACTCGCGTGCTCGTTTCAGTTTTGGGGCTTCTGCTGCTAGTGGTGGTCGATTGTCATTGTTCAAAGATTGGATCTGTGCGAGAGCACCCTTACATTCAGGTCATTTGAAAGACCACTCTGCATTTATCCAGGCTTGTGACTGGCTATCATAAGATAGGCTGCATCAATCCTTCTCAATTTTTTAAGGCCACTCTGCATTTGTCCAGGCTTGTGACTGGCTATATATATGTTTAAACATATATAGGCTGCATTACCCTCCTTCCTTTTTTTTAAATTTTTTATTTTTTTTATATATATTTTTTTCTGTTTTCTTTGTAATATGTTCCAATTCCTCCGTCACATAGAGTCATTGCTGTCTTCAGCTGGTGGTGGGTCGTAGTCGTTCAATACACGGTTAAGCAGATATTTTCGTTTTTCTACGGCATATTCCAATGATTCTTTTGATTCGTAGTCTTCCTCTTCTCTCAGGCGTTTAGCCGTTTTCTTGATCTTTCTATGTACGGGGTCTTTATTCATGTCTTGATGCCAGGACAGACAGTCCGAGGTAATGCTTTCGTATTTCGTCTCTGTATGTGTCAAACATGTCTCTATATGCTGCCAAGCGTGCCTCGTTTTCTTCCATGCCGGCTTCGACTAGTTCGTTTACTTTCTGTGAGTATTCCGACTGATGTACTTGAAATGTTCTATTCAAAATGACTTCCCATGGGGACTGTTCGCATTGCTCTTCGGAGTCTTCGTTGGATTCATGGTCACTGCTTTGTTCCGATTCCTCGTTATCGGCTTCTGTGGTGGTGTCTGAGACTGAATCACTATAGTCTGTTGAATCCTCTTCCATACCGTGTGCATTCTTTTTGTGTTGCACTAGGTTAAAGTTTCGCTTGGACTGATATCCACATATGTCACAGGTATACATTTAAGACGTCTTTCTTTCCTGGGATTCAATAGTAGAATGAGCTCCGGTCGTCCTGCAAGTGCTTATATTAGCTAGAGGTTCCTCAACGGCTTGTTGATTCATACACAAACGTTTGGCAAAGTATTCGTTTCGAGATTGTTGCAGTTCAGATTTCACTTTTCTGATGAGCTCTCTATTAAGTCTTGTCCACTCGTTGTCAATCCTTCTACACCCCTTGCAGACATTCATGTTTTTGTAGAATTCCCCAAAGCTCTTGTTCATTTGACACTTTGTACATTTCTTGTTTGAATCCACTTTGCTGGGTCCTCCACTTGTGTTGTCCAGCCGTTTGGTTCTCTCCACTTTGGTTGGAAGTATTTTCCTTTTCATTTCTGGTTTTGCTTTGGTCTTTGAAAGATCCACAGGTATTAAGTATCTAGCAGGAACCAATAAACCGAGAGGCGTTTTCGACTCCTTTGATACGTGTGTGTTGTTTGACGGTCTTCAAACAACTGACAAAATTAAACATAACCTCTGATTATATTTCGTTAAAAGCTTTCCATTGGTGTCATGGTGACGAAGATTGCTTTTTTTCTATTCATTCAGACCTCACAGTTCGCTGTTCGTTGTTCGTTGTTGTTGCTGGTGTGCCGGGGAGAAGGTGGGTTTCTCACTGTTTCGTTATAAATCACCTCTTGGTCTCGTTGAAGTTACGATGAACATCAAAGATGGCTGCCTCCATGTAACACGGACCTGAAAGAGAGCACCCTTATGAAATAGAAGTTTTAGAGTCTTTCCGGACGGGGACGAATATTCTCGGTCTCGTTGATGTTACGATGGACATCAAAGATGGCTGCGCCCAAGTAACGCGGACCTGAAAGAGAGCACCCTTATGAAATAGAAGTTTTAGAGTCTTTCCGGACGGGAACGAATGTTCTCGGTCTCGTTGATGTTACGATGGACATCAAAGATGGCTGCGCCCAAGTAACGCGGACATGAAAGAGAGCACCCTTATGAAATAGAAGTTTTAGAGTCTTTCCGGACGGGAACGAATGTTCTCGGTCTCGTTGATGTTACGATGGACATCAAAGATGGCTGCGCCCAAGTAACGCGGACCTAAAAGAGAGCACCCTAATGAAATGAAAACTTCAGAGTCTTTCCGGACGGGAACGAACATTTACGGATTTCTGTCCTAACCCTTACTCGAGTCCTAAGCCCAACCCTAACTCTAATCCTAACCCTAGTTCTAACCCTAAACCTAACTCTAACCCTAACCCTAGTTCTGCCTGTAACCCTTATCGTAGGTCTGTCCCATACTCCTACTCTAATCGCTCATACCCCACCGTCAGTGGTTCACCTAAGCAAGCGTGACTGTTTGCCTCATGTTTGTCACGCTCGCACCAGTGAACCACCGACGGTGGGGTATGAGCGATTAGAGTAGGAGTACGGGACAGATCTACGATAAGGGTTACAGGCAGGACTAGGGTTAGGGCAGCAAAGAGAAAGAGATGAGCAGCAATGAGCAGCACGGAGCAAGAGATGAGCAGCGATGAGCAAGAGAAGAGCAGTGGTGAGCAGCGATGAGCAAGAGATGAGCAGCGAAGAGCAAGAGATGAGCAGCAATGAGCATAATCCAATCCTACCTTTGGTCCTCACAGAAAACATCATCCACAGATGAAAAGAGCGGGATAAGAGGAGATAATCCAATAGTGTACTTCTTATACTCTCGGACTTCGACATAACAGTGAGAGTATCAGACCCTAGAGACCGATGAAAGATCCAGAGACGACCGAGAAGTGCGGGGAAAGGGTGGATCAAGAGATGAACAGCGATGACGAACAGTGACAAGCAGCAGGAGCAAAATGAGCACGCGAGTAAGGTCCTGAGTAGCGATGAGCAGCACGGAGCAAGAGATGAGCAGCAATGAGCAGCGATGAGCAAGAGAAGAGCAGCAATGAGCAGCGATGAGCAAGAGAAGAGCAGCAATGAGCAGCGATGAGCAAGAGATGAGCAGCGATGAGCAAGAGATGAGCAGCAATGAGCAGCGATGAGCAAGAGATGAGCAGCAATGAGCAGTGATGAGCAGCGATGAGCAAGAGAAGAGCAGCGATGAGCAGCACGGAGCAAGAGAAGAGCAGCGAGGAGCGGGATGGAGCAAGAGAAGAGAAACGAAGTGCATCATAGAAATGGACCGCCGTTGCTAAGGCGGTTGCTAAGGACACCCCTCCATTGATCTATTGGTGACAGCATCACTTGCAGGTAAGGGGGCATAATCCAATCCTACCTTTGGTCCTCACAGAAAACATCACCCGCAGATGAAAAGAGCGGGATAAGGGGAGATAATCCAATAGTGTACTTCGTATACTCTCGGACTTCGACATAACAGTGAGAGTATCAGGCCGTAGAGACCGATGAAAGATCCAGAGACGACCGAGAAGTGCGGGAAAAGGGTGGATCAAGAGATGAACAGCGATGACGAACAGTGACAAGCAGCAGGAGCGAAATGAGCACGCGAGTAAGGTCCTGAGTAGCGATGAGCAGCACGGAGCAAGAGATGAGCAGCAATGAGCAGCGATGAGCAAGAGAAGAGCAGCAATGAGCAGCGATGAGCAAGAGAAGAGCAGCAATGAGTAGCGATGAGCAAGAGATGAGCAGCAATGAGCAGCGATGAGCAAGAGATGAGCAGCAATGAGCAGTGATGAGCAGCACGGAGCAAGAGAAGAGCAGCGAGGAGCGGGATGGAGCAAGAGAAGAGAAACGAAGTGCATCATAGAAATGGACCGCCGTTGCTAAGGCGGTTGCTAAGGACACCCCTCCATTGGTGACAGCATTACTTGCAGGTAAGGGGAAATAATCCAATCCTACCTTTGGTCCTCACAGAAAACATCAAGCGAGGAGCGGGATGGAGCAAGAGAAGAGAAACGAAGTGCATCATAGAAATGGACCGCCGTTGCTAAGGCGGTTGCTAAGGACACCCCTCCATTGGTGACAGCATTACTTGCAGGTAAGAGGAAATAATCCAATCCTAGCTTTGGTCCTCACAGAAAACATCACCCGCAGATGAAAAGAGCGGGATAAGGGGAGATAATCCAATAGTGTATTTCGTATACTCTCGGACTTCGACATAACAGTGAGGGTATCAGACCGATGAAAGATCCAGAGAAGACCGAGAAGTGCGGGAAAAGGGAGATAATTCAATCTGGTCAAGCATGGCACATCCTGGTCCGTGACTTACGTCACTTCCGTAAACAAATTATGGGGAAAAGCCATAACTTCCGGTTGCGCATGCGCGAAAACCACTTCCGGGTACTTCCGGTTCCGCAGACCACACATCCGGGTCCTAGCACGTGACTTACGTCACTTCCATAAATAAATGGCGCGAAAATCCACAACTTCCAGTTGCGCATGCGCGCAAACCACTTCCGGGTACTTCCGGTTCCGGTCACGTGACTCCCGGTTCCGGTGACGTAACTTCCGGCACCACCACAGCACCACAGCACCACCACCACCCCACCACCACAAATCCGACCTGAACTGTGCGCATATACTACGAACAGAGTTATTTTAAGTATCTAATTTTTATTTCAAAACCATCAGGTAAGTCAATATAATTGTAATATTTCTGATCTATGGTTTAAATAAGTTGTCCGGCAAAAATTAAAACAATAAATGTCTAATAAGTTTAATAAAGAAGAAAAGCGGTCAGAATAAATTAGTCTTGAAAAGTTATATATTGTAAACTACTGCTGCTGTGGTCGTAAAAGTGACTTTGCTAAGTTCAGTGTACAATTGGAGCCAGAAAATAATATACGTGTATTAGAAAAATGAAATAACCGTTTGTCATGTTGGTTTTAAAATTAAATTCAAAAATTAGTAAATTAATTCTGATCTTAAGCGGCCATATCATCTTGTTTAGTAATGTAATATAATTTTGATAAATACATAATAGCGGTTCTTTATACTGTTCTGTATACTGAACAACAAAATATTATGAAATGATTCCCCATGAAATGCATTTAACGATAAGGACGAAGCGTCAATGAGACAACATCGTTTTGTATTAAACGCGGATAAAGATTGATCATATCTAGGGTTTGTTTATCCTTCAACAAGGACAATAACTTCCTCAACCCCAATAACTTCTCAATCAGAAAAACACTATATGGCCCCGAAAGAACAGTGTCAAAATTTTTAATTTTACATAAATAATAATAAAAATGACTCGCCAAGATCAACCGCAGACCCAAATAAACATATTACAAGTTTTGTTAGATGTTATTGCATTTTGATGTGGGAGCAATCGTATCACGGAATACATGTATCAATGTCACGAAGAGTATTATTACATGTACATTTCGAACTTTTAGATGTACTAGGAAACTACCCGCGCAAGCACGGGTATCCGAAAAAGATTGAATAGCTTTTCTGAGATCCCTTCAACTGGAAATTTAACCATTTTCGTACGTTGAGATTTTTCTGTCTTATACACACACAGCGATGTATCAAAATTATATGTTATCATGTTTTATATATCTATCGATTCAATTAGAGAGTAAGATCGTCATCTAAATGGTTAATTCCAGCACTTAAAGAAACTTATCGACCTAGACGCGTGAAATTTTCAGACAACACATTCATGCTCAATCAGTTAAATTCTGATTTGAATTGTGTCTATTGCAGTTGTAACGTGATGACAAAAACGAGCCTTTAATTTTGGGATAGTATAGATATAAAAACAGTGCGTTTCAAACTAGTCCATATTTTTTAGCTCACCTGACCCAAAGGGTCAATTGAGCTATTCTCATCACTTGGCGTCCGTCGTCGTCCGTTAACTTTTACAAAAATCTTCTCCTCTGAAACTACTGGGCCAAATGGAACTAAACGTGGGCACAAGCATCATTACGGTATCTAGTTTAAAAAATATGTCCGATGACCCCACCTGCCAACCAACATGGCCGACATGGCAAAAAATAAAACATAGGGGTAAACTCCAGTTTTTGTTTTATATCTAAAAAAAGTAAAGCAGTGGTAAAAATGTTCATCAGGTCAAGATCTACCTGGCATGAAATTTTCAGACGAATCGGTCAACCCTTTGTTGGGTTATTGCCCCTGAATTGTTAATTTTAAGGAAATTTACAGTTTTAGGTTATTATCTTGAATATGTTATATATAAAGACAAACTGTAAACAGCAAAAATGTTCATCAAAGTAAGATCTACAACACCTGAGTCTACCCCGGTTTTATGGTGGGGTCCATGTTGTTCATGTTTTTGGTTTTTTAGTTGTAGTGCAGGTATTGTTTTGTTCTTGTCTTCGTTGTTCTCCGGAGTTTGTCAGTTGTTGCGATTTTTCTCTCCTTTGAGTGTCCCTTTGGTATTTCTTGACTTTACTACAAATAAGTCAACATAACCAAAATCATTGATTGACCCCTTATAAGAGATTTTGCCCTTTAAAGACTGCGTCCGGCGTAAACTTTCATTTAAAGATCTTCTCCTCTTAAATCACTAGGCCAATTGGGACCAAACTTTGGTGGAATGATCGTAAGGTGGCCCCCTTCAAAAGTTAAGTCCGGCATCCTCGACTTCCAACCGACATCGCTGCTGTTACTAAAAATAGAAAAAAGGGGGTGGTGAATTTCAAAAATCTTCTTTTATGAAACTACATGGCCAATTGGAACTAAACTTGACAGTAATGGTCCTTAGGAGATTCTCTTTCAGAATTATGTCCGATGACCCGGACTGTCAACCAAGTTGGCCGCCACAGCCGAACTTAGTTTAACATAGTACCCTATTGGAAAATTCATTGAGAAATCTTCTTGCCTGAAACCACTTGACCAATTGGAACTAAATATGGCAGCATAAGTGCTTAGATGGTCCTCTTTTAGAATTATGTCCGATTTCGATGGATCAAGATGGCCGCCACAGCCGAAATTAGTTTAACATATGACCCTATGGGAAATTCACTCAAAATATTCTCGTCTGAAACTGTTGAGCCTATTAGAACTAAACTTGGCAGCATTAATGCTTAGATGGTCCTCTTTCAGAATTATGTCCGATCATCCGGATTGTCAACCATTGTCGCCACAGCCGAACTTAGTTAATATAGGACCCTATAGGAAAATTCATTTACAAATCTTCTTGTCCTTAATCACTTAGCCAGTTGGAACAAGACTTAGCAGTAATGGTCATTAGATGGTTCTCTTTTAGAAATATGTCCATTGACCTGGACTGTCAACCAAGATGGCTGCCACAGCCGAACCTTGTTTAACATAGAACCCTATAGAAAAACAAGCTAAATTGACTGCAACACTTACATTTTTAGTCCTACTCAAGGTGAAAGTTAATTCCAGCTGAGCGATGCAGGCTCTAGAGAGCATGTAGTTATATTGCACAGTCAAGTGATATTGTACGGTGAACTATTTTTAGAAACAGGTGATTTCCAATTTATGCTCTTTAAAGTGAAATGTTATAAAACAATTATAGCACTTCACTATCGTGCAATATGATGTTTTATGGACCACTCAAAGCAATATTGCCCGCGGTCGTTTGCCTTGAGCAATATTGCCATTCAGTGGTGCATAAAACATTATATTGCCCTCAGTAAAGTACCATAATTGTTTAATATTGTTCAATTTTGATAGTCGTCATATGCAAATTAAGTGGTTCTCCGGGCCTCAAATGATAATAATAAAAGTTGAAAACAAATTCAAATATGCCAAAACGGCCGAAAGGGTAAAGCAAAATCCAACTAAGGACAGACCTAGGTTTGACAGTGTATACTATATAGAAACACGATACATAACATACAAAATGAGTGAGTAGCTTTAATTCGCAATTTTCAAAATTTGCCTCTTTGCGTCTCAGCTTTTGAACATCAAAATTCTGTTACCTTATTGCACAACTACATAGAGTGTGTGACAACACTGTAAGAAATGAAATAGGAAAAGAAGAGGCTTATTTCGTGAAGAACCACTCTGATTCAGACAAAAATTATTCTGAAGATGAAAATACAAGTATGTTAAACAAAAAGAAACTAGCCGAATCCTTTAATTTCACTTTTCGTTATATAGATGTCGTGTTGTCGTTAAATAACGACAAATTCCAAGATTTCCCACATCTCATCTACCCCAGTTAGCTTGAAATTAAGCATACTACAGATACATTGAAGTCCGCCTCATATTTGGATTTGTTTCTTGAAATAGACAAATTGGAACATTTGAAGACAAAACTTTATGACAAACGTGATGACTTTCCCCTTGTCGTAACATATCATGAACCCCCACCGATTTGTGACTACAACTGGACCGAGCTTTGTTGAACTTCATGGCGGGTGCATGATACAGAGCAGGAACTGCTTACCCTTCCGGAGCACCTGAATTCACTCCTGGTTTTTATATGGGTTCGTGTTGTTCAATTTATTTTTAGTTTTCAGTGTTTGTTTGTTGTGCTTGTGATTGTCGACTTGTATTCCCAGGTTTGTCTATCTAATAGATTTTTTTTTGCTCCTTAGGTATATTTGTACTCTTTATACATAAACTGAAAATTAAAGATGGATAAAGGTCACAAACTTAAATTCATAATCTTCAAAATTCCACACCTGTGGGTCTAACGTTTTGAAAATTAAAATTGTAATACCCTTTGCGAATTGCATACAGTGTATATAAATGAAAGACAAGTTTTGGTGACAAGGAAAGTGTGACGGACGGACAGACGTGGCCGGTAATAATATCCCCGAACTTTCTTCCAAAGTACGCAGATAACTATTAGTTTTGAAAAACAAAACATTCTTCACTTGTTCTTTTTGAACGGTTTGTCTTGGATTTTGCAATTACAATGTACATTGAGGTATGTAAAATAACAAAATAGGAATACGTTGATCTACAAAATCATTTCACATGCAATCCAGTAACAGACTGTTAGAAGCGTTCTTATTTGGAAACAAATTCATACAGATATCCCTGAATGTATGGCACAGATCTAATATTTTCATAACATTTTTATTACTAATGACCTCTTATATTTATTTAAAGACTCTTGTGTGACATAACTCACATTTTAATGTTTATCTTTGTCCCTCTCATGCAACGCGAAAATATATTTCGGAATCATTATCCCCGCACTTTTGTAGAAAGTTCGGGGATATTTTTATTGCTCCGTCTGTCTATCCTTCCGTAAGCTTTGACCTATTATAAATACCTTTTTTCATCTTTAACTTTGTGCATTTCATTCCCATACAAGATTGTCATACACAGTCACTGTGGTAGAATTTAGAAACTTCTATACAGTATTGTCATACAAAATAGGTATATGTGAAATAAGGTATTAGAATCTTGATTTTTAAAACTTAAGGCCCACACGGATCAAATTTTGAAATTGAGAATTCAAGCTTATGACCCTTTTTCATTTTTTATTTTTTTGCATTTTATTTCTATGTATACACTATTGTCATACATTGTCTAGAGGCACAGTAAGGTTTTAGAATTTGGATATTTAAAAATTGAGGTTGATGGTTAAACCTATGATTGTGATAGTGATGCAGTATTTGATATACCAGTGATGAAACATGTGGGGGAGTGGGGATATTTGTCGTTTCGACTGCCTCCATCTACTTTGGGAATTGTTAGTCCTCGAAATAATGATGTACATATTCAGAATTTGGAAAAATTATAACTCAAGATTTGAAACCAAGTGTCTGTAAGGTTTGAGCTTTTCGCTCATTACTGATAAAAAATGCACTTTATTGCTGGCTTGTGGTATTATGTACCATCGTAGCCGCATATCCATCAAGCTAATAAGCTTTCCATGTTTAAAATGTTTTATTTGTTTTTAATCAGTTTTGGAGTTGGCAACGGTTTTGTAAATGTCCACTACAAACAAATTCCTTTTGTCAAGTTTTTTTGAAAGTATCATGATACAGACTTGTGGTTTTCGTTCTTACGTTAGATCGTGTGTGGTCATGTAAAAAGCCGATGCAATAATACAATAACGATCAAAATCAAACAGATCCAAATCTGATCAGACTCTGAACATCGTAAGTGTGTGGCATATAGGTATTCGTTTATATACTTATTCATGCAAACATTGTAATATTACACATGTAGCTAAATTTATATATACATTATACCCCATTAGCCTAATGTTGTTTTTTTTCATGAAGTTCTGAAATTTTAGTTTTGATCAGTTTTTCTGTTATATCCTGTTTCTGTTGAATCGAGAATAAAATACACACCAGAGGATTCAGGTGTATTCATTAAATCCCTAATTTCATGTTTCCTTCCAAAATAATCATTAGATTGTTTGGTATTATTCCAATTAGAGTTGACATTCGTTGATGAGCTAATGTCATCGTGAGAATTACAATCTTTCGACTCCATATCACGAGTTCGATTGAAACATGTTTCGGTTGGGTCCAATATAGCATAGTCAGTTTCTATAATGCTCTCAGCATTCCGGTTTCCTGTGCGATTTGTTTCGTTTTCACCCTTTGTTTCTTTGCCATTGTCTTTGTTTCCAATTAGTACATTATTGTCAGACGGCTCTCTACAGTCGAATCTACCCAACCCTGCTGCGGTTCTAACCTCCACTCCGACATATCTATCGTTATCCTGATCGAGTTCATTTTGATGGTTTCCTGCTGTTAAGTCATTAATATAGTGATAAATCTGCAAATCTTCGTATTCCGATGGTGATGGCAAGGATGACTGGGTTTCTAGTAAAGCACAAATCTGACTTTCTAGTCGCACTGGAGTAGGACGTCTCTTGGTATGCTTTTGTGTCCTTCTGTACCTTTTAAAACCCAAAATATGAGAGAACATAAATAAAAAATCATAAATGATACAATCATGTATACGACACACGATAAACACGATAAACAACAACACAATCCGACATAACCAATATATGTTATAAAATTTACCACAAATCACAAACTCAAAAGAAAATGGAAAATTAGGATAATCAGACTCGCTACAAACATGTACACATACCAGTGGTAGGGTACTCATTGAGTATCCAAACCTTCCATAGACCCTCTAGTGTACATAAAACCACATGAAGCCCAGTTTTGTACCCTAACAATTGATTTTTCTTTATTACAAAGATGTAAACCAAGAGACTTTCTTTCTTGCTCTCTTATCATTATATGTAATAGAATTTAAAAGTTTATATATCCTGCAAAAATTAGATTACCCCTTAACTAAACATAGTACTACACATAAAAGTAATACAGCAATCGCTATTCCAATGGCAATACCAATAACTGTACCTACAATCAAAAATTGTATTTGATAGCACATGTGGAAGTGCATGAATAAATATTCTATTGATTGATATACGACCGACAAGAGATATTCTTGAAAATGATTGACACAAATTCTATTAATGCAGGTGTCAAAAATTAAAAGCAACGGAACAACCCATAAAACGTATGGGGTAATTTTAGGCTTTCCGCAAGGAGCAACGTTCAAACTTCTTGCAACATCTCTACACTATATCTATATATTTTTTTTAAAAAAACCAGAAATCTTGTGATACCGGCTGCTAGCTTAGTATTTGAATAAGCCATAAAACAAGATCTCTTTCAATTCTTGAGTTTCTTAATCTTATTTGTTGATTGGCAACAGTGGTGTGTCGGTTGATATATCTACCCGGTTATATTGTCGGAGCCATGTAGAGCTCAATACATATAGTTGGGTTTCCCACCATATTTAGATGCCCAATTCACTTTGGGAATGAGATATTGTCTGCTTGATATTAACCTCATATCCGTTGTATTGGATGATATATATTGAACGATTCAATCTATCTTAAGTTTTTTTTATTTAACGCTGAGTTTTATTTGTTTTAATTTCCCTCTTTTTTGTCTTCTTTTTTATATAAATACTTACTTCGTAGGTTAAATGTGTCAGTTTGTTGTTCCTTATTGACCCCATTGACTTCACTATTCCCTAAAGAATTGGATGAATACGCTTGACTTTTATATTGCATAACAATGACAATTTATTGCAAACAAAATTTATGCATTGCGTTTTTTTCATCTTTTCTACACAACTTATAAACTTTGATTGACAGCAAATTGATTAAATTTATCTGTTAATAATCTTCAAAATAAATCACAACTTACTTGTATGTTAACCTTTTTCACTCACCTTTACAAACATACGTAATTACCATATACTTTTTAATAAAACTAAACCTCTCAAATACTAAATTTTCCAGTGGTATAGGTGGCTTAAAACAGTATGACCCTTCATCGCATGTCATATCTGTATGTACTTGTAAGTCTTTCTCGCAAAATCCGTAACTTTGAAATGAAACAATTTTGATGTCTCTAGACTCGGAACCCATTTTACAAGTGTTGAAAGTGATATCTGTACCCTCCGATCCTCTTGTTGCTATGAAAAGTAAAAGCAAAATTGTGTTTCTTTGTGGGGGATTCAATCTGTATATTACATCTAAATATATTGTAGTCTTATACTGTATTACACGTAATTTATTATTTATTGGACATACTTGAATCATTGAACCTAACGAGGGATTTATATAGGGACTGATAAAATAACTCAATTTATCCGTGTTAAAAATGAAGTGGTTTGATTGTACATATCGTTGCCCTATGTAAAATATGGATATAGATAATAGTAATAATAGGTTTTAAGTGTTTTGCCGTAGTGTTTTGTATTGTTTATTTTCCCGATCTCTGCTTACGATTTTCGCTCACCGTGTGTTTTAGCGCATTTACATAAATAAAATTGGATAACATGAAACGTCAATGATCGTCAATAATACAACACCACTTAATAAACAATATCACATCCTTTGTCTAAACTAAAATACAAAAAGATGAAAAATACATCTTGTTATTTCAAGTTACTGTTTAAATGTAAATTGCCGAACATTTATGTCCCCATACGTCCATTTCTGTCCCCTGTTGTTATAACTTTAAATCTGTTTCTCAGTATAAAACTGTGTCCTGACTGACACCTAGCAAAAAGGTCAGGTTGAATGGAGATTTGCTCTTAACGTCTGGTAAATATGAGAATGTCTAATCGTTAGAAGTGTGACTTTAATTTGAAAAACAGCAATAACTTTTATAACATAAGTGTATATCGCACCCCTACTCGGATCACACTTTTAATGTTGAAGTATATGCAACACAAAATCAAACTTATGTCACATGCTATATCAACCCTCGACCAATATCACGCCTCTGGCCAAAGGCCCCCGGGGTGATACTGGATACTCGGGTTGATATATAGTGGTATAGATTTGGCCATGTATTATTTTCTATATAATAATATGCATACATTAAACAAGAAACTTTACGACACATATATAGATACTCACATAGGTAAAATATATGTAAAGGTATGCTCACTGTCGAAAATTAGTTAAAATAAGGTATAAATCCTGTAGAAGCGGAAATGTAAAGACAAAAACAATTTCAGGACAGTAATGCACGAAGGGATATTCCAATTTTAAAATTGTAGAGCAAAATTTGGAATAATTATTTTCTCGCTATGCTAATAGCGACGTCTCTTTGGGATTTTTGTGCACCAGAATAGGCATTTATCAGTTGTAGCTTAAACAAATTAAGAGATAAATTTAATTTTGAAATGTTAACAGAAAACAACCTGTTTTCGTTTTATACACCGAGGCTCTCCGGCTGCCTCCACACTTTTCATCTATGTTCCCTGCACATGGTGTATCACATTGTACCTTTCTTTTTTCTACGTACTTTCCGTTGTTCAGTTTTGCACCATCCCCGCAATAACATTCATTTCCATTCTAGTAATTTAAAAATAGAATCACATGAGAACGTACACCTCACAAAATTATATTAGGGAGTAAATATTATATTTTATTTTTTGTCAGAAAGAAAGTGTTTTAGATAGTTAAAATTTGTTCCCCTTATTTGCAAAGGCATCGAAAACTTTTTTCTCAAATTATAACACTATTTGGTTCCGTTATACTATGTATTCATCTTTCAACAAAGATAAATTAGAAAGCATTCAGTGTCTGGTAAGCATCATCAAATCAAGCCAACATTATTGGGGAAGTAGCATTTGGGAAAATAAAGGTATGCACCTTGAAAAACTACGTCAAGTCAGCGGTTATAAATACCTAAGAGACAGTACAGCGGGAAAGGTCCGTCAATTCGAAATCCAATGGAAAAAATTGTAAAGGTGATAATTTTATCCCCCTCGGACTTTTATATTTGTTTTTTTGTATTAAAGGGATAAATTATCTGGAGAATTATTATGATGATTACCAAAAAGAAAAATTTAAACAGTATCTGTTATTTTTTAACATATAGATGAAGGCACCGAATTATTTTCTTACTTATATAAATATACATCCAACTTAGATTAAATTATTATAATGATATACATTGATATATATATATTGGTTTCATTGGCGATTAATCATAGAGTATGAACCAAATATGTTACTTTCATTGAAAGGCCCAAAAAATATATGGTAATCAGAGACTGTTATATGAAATCAAGTGTGGTCCTAATTTCAATTTGACTTTCAGACAAACCTTTGTGGCAATATACTCATATGACTCTCCATCTTTATTGCACAAATTGTAGCAGATTTTTGCTGACATATTCTGCCGCACGATGTGCCCACGATCATCTAAAATCATTCCGTTATTCTCATCATCATCGTAAAAACATCCATAAAACTGATATTCTAGGAGTAAAATATAACATGTAGTTATAAATAGATCAGACCAATACATGTAATATGAGATGTTTATGTTGACGCATTTCCCAAACCCTTCCGTTTTCATACTTCTATATTGATACTAGTAAATAGAAAACGTTTTCTCGTTTGATTATTGTTCCAGATTGTATACAAACCCTTTCAGCTTTACAGACTTATTTCACAATATTCATCTTGCTATCATTTTAGCTTTAAACTAAGTTCGATACACCTCACAACCCGAAATAAAAATACATGAATATGCAGCTAACGCTGAACACAATACCTGAAATGTAAACTCATCAACAGGTATGATTGTGAGCATCATCAGCAGGATTGTCCCCTCAGTTGTAAATATACTCAGATTTCAAACTCTTTGTGTACAGTTCGAGTTTCTGGATTCACCTTCACCAGATTATCAAAGTTTACTGTAGGTCTTGGATTTTTGCATTGCTATTTGTACCACTGGGCCAGTGTCACTACTAATTGACAATAAATACTTGCGGGTTTTATTAACTGAAAAAAACTTATTTCGAAGAGCAAAATCCAGTGCTTTTTTCAGGGAAGATGTGTTCGGTGCTACCTAAAATGAGCCACATTTTTTTTTATTAAAGGCAAGTAAAACATGCTATAATTGTTTCCCATGCTACAGTGTACATTTGTACGTTCTGCGATTTCGATTCGTGTATGCAGTCGGTTCTTTTTGGGGTATTCCTTGTCTGGGCTTTGAAATGTTGTTTGTTTTATTGTCTTTCAGATAATAAAATTTAGCATTGTTTTTAATTTCTGCCTTTCAAAATGCGTGTATGAATCAACAAACATAACTTGATGACTGGAAATATGCAACATCTTTGTAAACTTCCGTGTTGCTGAGTAATACGTATGAATCCACGCACTGCAGATTCAGAAAAAAAAATTGTCTCACATGTTATATATTACTGTACATCGTCTCCCACATATCGATGTCATGGAACGACCGCAGCGCCATTAAATTTCTCATCTCTGCAATCGCAGATATATATATATATATATATATATATATATATATATATATATATATATATATATATATATATATATTGCTTCTTTGGTGAATTTAGAAAATTGCTTTTATGTTAAGTCTCATTTGAAACTGCACCACTGCACTGCTTTATTTGGACAAAAAATAGCTATAATAGTAATAACATATATCACAAAATACCTCAATATATTTGATGCAATGTATGGCCATTTTGTTGACTGACAACCCATCAACAGTGCTCGAGACAAAAAGTAAGTTTACTCAAACAGCTCTCATATAAGGGAATATTAGGCGCAATTTTAGAAACAGGGAGATTTCCAGCAATTTCCCTTATTGGGAAAAATAGAACCATTTACATGTCTGTATGGTATTTCATGTTAATTAATTAGGACTTTATAGGAAACGAAATGGTAATGTCTTTCTTAAACACAAATTACTCTTAACAAATTAGTATTACAATGTTGTTACATGTATACAAACCACATCTGTATTTATACCGCACTGTTCTGGGTAAAGATGGTATTGATATTGTCAGACCATTCATAGTGTTATTTAGATAACAGCTATTTTTGTCATTACATAAATTTTCAACTTCTGATGTTTTTCTTTGAGCTTCTTCCGTATAGTTGGGTTTCTTCAATATATGATTGTATGACGATGGCCCAAACTGTACTTGACTGATCGAAATCATTGATCCTTCCAAGCATGAAATGTGACTAACACCATCTTCGCAAAGGATTACTGTCATGTCTATTAGAAAATAAAAGAACTAGAAATATTAAAGCGATGAACTTTCTCGCTACATAAGCATATTCGAGGAATTAAAGATTTTCATAAGAAATTAACAATATTGTAAAATAAAACTGCAAACTAAATTGCCCAAATTAAAAGTTAACGAGGAATTCTCAAGACAAGTCAGTACAATGTCAAATAACATTTTTATTGCAATTATATATTTCACAACCGAACTGTCCATCGACGCGTTGATCACTAGCTAGCCTATGGACGAAGACCACAATTAATTCATATTGCATTTTTATATTAAATAAAACTGAATTTAAAACATCGCACCGGCTCAAACTTGTGTGCAAAGTATACTTACTTCCTGACCTAATATCAAAATTTCAAAAAAAAATCATTTGAGTACGAACTCAAATATTGACAAAAATGTCTCCGAGTACATGTATAGCAGAATTCTTGCAGACAGCAGACGACCACCTAAATATTGACACTTTTCTATCTGACCAAATGACCACTTTTACTTATGATATCTAATTCAATTTTTTTAAAAACATCAACTTTTAACATTTTACTATATAATTTATTTATTTGTTATGCAACTGATGGTAGGATTTCAACCGTTATTATAAAATTAAGATTTCAGATTCGAATTTGTATTATTTTTATCGTATAATGATCCAACTTTCATATTCTATCAATAATTGTTAAAGAAATTCCTTCCCATGATGCAACAACAACATCATGAACGTCTGCTAAATCAAGGATTTGAAGAGAATTGAGTGTTTTCACAGTAGATTTTGCTCAAAACAACTATGTGCAATAGCCTCGCCCAAAACATTTTTAATATAATGTTTTTTCCTATATGAAGACACATTTCAATGAAATATCTTTTTGAGCAAGAATAATGTTTTTTCCTACATGAAGACACATTTCAATGAAATATCTTTTTGAGCAAGACTGTTGCTCATGTCAAAATTTTAATTCAAAGGCCGAAAAATGAGTAAAATTTGCTATTTTTCGTTGATTTCTTCAAAATTGGCTATTGTTGACATCATATTCCCTCGATTACAGAAATTTCTTGTTAAAAACAAAACATGTTCCTTAAAATGCAACATTTTAGCAGTATTTAATGATAGCTTAGAGTTAGTTTCTCATTAATTTTTTATTTTGGAATTCAAGGGGCCAAATCATACTTTGTGCTTTATTTCGACTGGAGTGTTTTACAAGAGATATTCCATACATTGCCATTATCTATCTATTAGAGAGGAGAGATTTTGTTTTCTACAAAACTTGTCATGTGGTAACAGTAATGTATTACAAGTTCAAAGCCGAAGTTTTATGAACATCTGTTCATATTCAGCAATTCTAGACATATTTCTATATCAGATGTCATTTCCTTTCATTAATTGTGGTATTGGACCCTATCGTTGATCACTAGCTATATTGAAAGCTTTTATAAGAGGTTTTTAGATACAATCGAATCCTCTACGCACTTTTGGACGTTACGAAGATCCTTCGTGGTCAAGTAAAGGATCCTTGCAGTAAAAACAAATACTTCGACCAGAACGTCCACAACAAACTGTATTTTATGTATGTTTACGGCAATGATCCGTTACTTGATCGATCACGAAGGATCATTTTACTTTTATTTAGTTTTGTGAATTTTTTTTTTTTTTTTTTTTTTTTTATATTTTTTTTGTCACTTTACTTTAAATAAATGGTTACGTGTACCGTAAACACTATATATTTTACGCCTCAACTGTAAATACTTATACACACGTACTATCTACTTCCTTATGCTGAAAAAAAGTTCAAGGCCGTGGATAGCGTATTGCACATTTATAGTTAGCGCGTAAATTTTATTTCTATTATTTCAATGGTTTCTCTGATTTTACCACTACACTAATTTACAATAGAAGCTCACAAAAAATTGTACGAAAGCATATGGTGGATTGAGGTCTTTATACTAAATCTACACGCACACATGCTTTTTTCATTCTAAAAAGTCACAAAAGTCTATAATGTCAAACTTGTGCAATTGAAATTTAAGCATATGCTCATGATGGGAGACAATATTAACAAATCACACAATAAATTTAACAAATACTGCCATAGTTTGCCAGAGAATCATAAACGCAACAAATACATGCATAATTACAGGGTACATCAAATTATGTTGGTTAACTTTAATAGACGCATTAAAAAATCTTATAATAAATCAGATAATAAAAGGTAGTTACAAGTGAGGTTAGATAAACAAACGGCCCGCAAAGGTCATATCGATAGATACTATAACTTACTACCCGCGAGGGTGTGGTCTGATGGGTACAAGATTCGACTTAGATTCAGTCTTGAGTTTACTTTAAACTCAAAAGAACAGTATTTTCTGGAATTAAAAGTGACTGAGGGATTCTGGCGACAACGGCTATCTAATTGATATGTACATCTTATGTAAAAACTTCATAATTCAATACTATATTCAACATTTACTTTACTCTTGGATAATATTCACCATTTACTTTACTCTTGGATATCAGCAGTGATAGTCTGAAAAATCCTTTAACAAATTACTTCCAGAATTATACCAAAATTTTCGAAATTTTTAAATTTCATTATATTGAAAAAAAACTGCAAGGCATTTTTCCATCAAACGTTAGTAGAATAGTTTCATTTTTAGATTCAGTCTGTGCTTTCATTTACACGATTGTGAGGTTGTCAGTTTTATAATATCTGGATTGTGCATCTCAGTTGAGGCCAGCAGTTTTGTTGAAACTATGTAGAAACATAATAACATGTATTAAAATGCTCAACTTACTCTTTCCTAACGATGATGTGAATAAAAAAATATCACCGATGAAGTAAACTAGAAGAAGGTTATGCCAATCCATGTATAAAATATAGTCCATAAATATCTGATCACTTCTAGTAAGATGTTTACAAACCAAGACATGAATCATTAACAAGGACGGAAGACAATAAATCCCGCAGTTGCATTTCCTTTGGACATTAAATACGTATATATCACATTACTTTGTTTGTACATCAAACTTCATTAAAACTGTAAAACTAATTTTAACAGGGATTCTACAATGAAGCTTTAATGTGAAATTTGCAGGGAAAAGCTAAAGTGGATAAAATTGTGTCCGAAATAACGTTATATTGAGAAAAATATTCTATATGACCCAAGTTGAAGCTTGTTACAGGAATATGTAACATGATTTTTATAACTGGATTTTACAGCATTAATAAGTCCCCAGTAAGCAGAGCATTTTCATTTTTCTGCATTTTTGGTCTTGTTATTTTAATTGTTTGCCTTAAATTTAAACTTTGCTAGGCACAGTTCTTCACTATTTTGTATTTCACATTAACTAAAATGCATGCCATTTGTCCTTGTCAAAGGTACACAAAAAATGTACAAAATTGAGACAAATACTCAAAGAAATGCTTGGAATATGTACATGTATAAAATTATGAGATTTTGTCATGTGTTAAATGTTTCTTTATGCTTTTTGTGTGGTTTTGAGTATAGTTATTGCTGTTCATCTAGTTTGGAGTAAAATTTTTGCTGTTTATATTCAAAAATGTAGATTGGAGTATAGTTTTTTATTTTAGACATTTTGAATTTATTCACAATGTTTTATACAGGGCCATTAAGAGCACACACCCCTACCCTTGTTGAAAGCTACACTACAACCTTTTTGTACTTTTTTTTTAAATTATTTTTCAGCTCAACCCATAACACTTTTCTCCTTATTATCATTATGAACTCGCGGTCAATTATTCACATTACTACATTGAGGAATATCCCATGTCTTTCAGTTTCACGGGGGCCTCGGTGGCCGAGTGGTCTAGGTAGTTCGTCATGACTACTAATGATCACTAGCCTGTCAACACTGAGATTGTGAGTTCGAATCTGATCTATGTCGAGGTGTGTTTGGATTGCCAAATTTTCTACGGAAGGTCGGTGGATCTCTCCGGGTATATCTGCTCCTCCACCAATAAAAACTGGCCACTGCAAAATAGCCAAATGTGTTGAAAATGGCGTAAAACCCCAACTAAACAAACAAATTTAGTTTCACAATTATCTTCAGTTGTGTTTCTCTTTGTTTAAAAATTTCTGTATGTTGTGTAATTGCAAAACGCTGCATACACAAATAATCTGGTCTTAACATGTATAATGTAACCAGCACCTTTCAGCCAAAGGTGGGTGATAAATGGAAAAAAAGTTGGTGTGTTCTGATTCTTAACCATGTATTAATTCACAGTTAATATTGGAGGTATAAAATGGGGGATAGTAAAAAACCATATTCCTGTGCAATCATAAACGATAAGCAGACAGTTCTCAGAATATTCATTACTACCTGACACTTCCTCATATACTAGACAGTTCCCATTCTTTAATAAAGGGATTTGTTGAGCGCAGCATGATACGACCGCAAAATGTTGACAAGTGAACATTTGAAGTAAGTGAGGACACTAAATTGGATATATCAATATACATTACACAGTAATATAGTGGCCCTACCACAAAAACCAGATAAAAAAATATAAAAAAAATTTACATGTTAAGCTACATAGCTTTTCTGGCTCTTTGACCCCTTCTATCTCGAAAACAGTAAAAAATAGTGAAGTTGTTAACATACAATTGAAATCGCTCATCAAAGTAAATTAAAAGAAAAAAATAAAATTTATTTTTCCTTCCGATTGCTGATGTTGATCCCTATGACCCATTTTATTGTAAACAATAGAAAATAGAAACAAATTGTTGCATACTAATGAAAGCACTCATCAAGATAAATTAAGAGAAATAAGTCCACGTAAGAATATGGTGAAAAATTGCATATCAAACCACATCGCTTTTTTGCCCCTTTAACCCCTAATATCTCGAAAATCATAAAATAAATCTCCTGACAAAATACAGATAGCAATCATTAAGATGAAGTAAAAGAAAGAATCCCAATTGAAATCGGATGGGAAAAAAATTGAAATCGCTCGGAAAAAAATGTTAGCTATACTAAAAAATGGCTAATTTTGGCCCCTTTAATTCTTTTTTTCCATATTAGCCCGAAATTGATACTTTAAAATGATTCTACAAAAATGTAAAATTTGCAAAGACTAAGGAGTATCTCTCTCGTGCATAGCATGGTTTTGGTAGAACTTCTTTTGGTCATTTTGACATTTTTGAATTCATTTGCTCTTCAACCTTATGGATTATTGTTTGGGTTTTCAACATTTCAGGCCTTGAGCAAAACTTATGAGTTCTAATCGAAGAAATGTGCACATCTTGTGCATCAAAATTGGTATCAAAGAATTTATCTTTGCAATGACAACAGATACACAAATCGCCTGGAGTAACTTTTTTGTATTATTTATGAAAAACCTTTTCACAAAATCATTAAAATTGGATGAGAAATAAAAAAGTTTCCAAATTTAAGACGTGTCCCTTTTTTGGTCTCTTATATCTCTAAACGGTAAGAGATAGTGAAAAACTGATTGGAAGTATTCTTTTTATATTTTCAGCAAGGAACATTTAAAAACAAAATCATGAAAATTGGATAATAAGTTACCCCAAAAGTATTTTTAAAAAACCGCATAATGACCCCAGCTGAGACAGGCTCTTATCGTAATACGTCCGCAAATATTTGCGGTTGTATACATAAAAAGCGTAAAATGTATGTTTCTTTTTATTTTTCCAATTATTTAAATTTATCTTAAATAATGATAACTGTCTCTGTTACGATCCCTCTAGGACTTAATAAACGTTATTACTACACACCTAATAAAATACATGAAGTCACATTGGTAAGGGAGGACTAATTCAAACTAAGAACTGCATAAAAACGTTGTTAATTTGTTTTATCTTATGAGATGTTCATGTGTATATTTTGTGTCACGAATTGGTCCAGATTATCTTTTCTCAACAATTATAGTGACTTACAATTTATTCTAATTAAAAATCTAACATGTACCAATATAGAATTATTTCACTGATCATACACCGACTTGATACGAAAAAACGCTGATAGAAAGTTACTAGAACTATGTCTGGACGATCTTACAGACTCTGACTGGTATGACCAAATCCATAATAGACATATCTGTGAACAAAGAGTTCTTTAAAACTCACAGACTACTTCTGTAGAAGTCGTAAACCTAGGCTCCTGGTATTGTACAGCGATCCAATCATAAGAAGGGAATTTTTTTCAGTTTTTAAAAATGTATGATCGAGTTAGATCAAAATAAAATGAATAAGATTTTTTATTAGAAACTGACAAGACGGTGTTTATTTAGAACCTTTACATTATTATTCAAAATGGCAATCGTCATACTTAAATATTTGACGTTTCTTTTCCACCTTTACACCCACTTTTATGGTACCTCTTAATAAAACTTACAAATTTAGAATCAAATCCGATGTTACCTTTCACTTGAGTATACCCATCGGATACAAATAGAACATTGTTTTAAAGGCTTTGAATATAGCTTTGTTATCGTAAAAAATATTGACTTTCTTCTAAATTCTCTAGAACTCATATCTGATCTTCTTTAACATAATAATATGCAAATTTAAAAATATTCCATGATATCCATACAGTGCAATATATGGACATTATCATATTTCGATAATCTAAAAAGTAACAGAGTAAAACCATGAAATCGAACATTTTTTTCGAAGACTGCCAGTTGGACAGAAGTAACGTCGTCGTCCTCATATCCTATGATCAATATTTCGATAATCAAACAGACAGGGAGATAACTCTTATATATTTCGTACTTAGTTCTGACACTGATGGTGTCAATACTGGTTTTATTCTCTGAAATTTACCCATAAACAAAGTTAACCTTAATTTAAGCTTATACGCCAATGTTCAAGAAACTGACCACAGAATCCCCTCAATAATTTAATGTATATTTTGTGTCAATAATTGGTCAACCTTATCTTTTCTCAACAATTATAGAGACTTACAATTAGGGAACGACAGGGACAAATATATTGAAAAACAGAAAAAACAAATCAAACATAATTTCTGATTTGGTAGTTTCGTTAATCGTGTTAACGGCAATCTATTCAATTAGACCTCAAACATCAGGCAAATGCAAATAATAAATTAAACAGAAAACGTCAAAATTTAATCACCAACCAATGAATAACACACTAATTTCTAACACAAAAAGACGGTAGAACATAAACATAAATCAAACGGACAGGGAGATAACTCTTATATATTTTGTACTCTAAGAATTCATCTTACATGTTACAGCTGCATATTAGTTGTAGGTGAAATAAAAGCTATGATGTATATCTTTAATTTAAAGCAAAGCGGTTAAAAACTTTGCCGGACTTTATTTCACCCAGGGGTTAAGTGGGTTAACGCCCCAAAGCCCACGCTATATTTCCAAAGTTGAGTGGGGGGAGGGTTCGGACATATAATTGCACACTATTTTAAAAGTATTAAGTCCGGCAACGTTTTTAACCGTTTGTGGTTTAAATTAAAGAT
Source organism: Mytilisepta virgata (assembly GCA_028015205.1). NCBI lineage: Eukaryota > Metazoa > Mollusca > Bivalvia > Mytilida > Mytilidae > Mytilisepta > Mytilisepta virgata. Next base: position 87,515,014 of record CM051521.1, read on the forward strand.
ATACACCATAGATTTTATTTCACACAGGGGTTAACGCCCCTAAGGCCCACACTATATTTCCAAATTTGACTGGGGGGGGGGGGGGGGGTTCTGGACATTAAATTTTTGACAATGTTTTATAAGTATGAAGTCCGGCAAAGTTTTTAACCGCTTGTGAGCTTTTCAAAGCTAGATTTCATTTTTTTTATATGATCAATAATTACAATAGATGAACCTCAGCATGGCAAGGAACTATTTGATTATGCACTATTTTCAGGTACGTTCTATCTGGATTTTCCGTCACGTCACGAAAGGCATATTGTCATTTTCGTATTTTCTGTTACTTCATCAAAGGGGTTTCTCGTAATCTTATGTTATTTTATTGCAAAACGAATGTTTTGATGAGGTATGAATTATATATAATACATTATCTATAAGTTTAATTTGAAATAGTGTTTGAAGGAAATGTTTTAAAAAATATCGCCTTTGATTTCAATACTATAATGTCATGCACCGTGCACTAATACACAAAATACACAATATTTTTAGTCAAGCCAGTAACAGCAGAAAAAAATTCCAAAACATTAGTCACTGAGGCCAGCGCTGGACTAACAATTTTCATATTGCTAAATATGTCCATTTTCTCGTTCAGGGTTGTTTGAGTCTGCGGTTATTTATAGGTTTCTGCATGTATCTCAAAAGTGGCTGCTAGCTAAATGGCTGCTGGCATTTCAAAACGTTATATTCTTATATACATTTTTGGTTTTTGGACATTTCAAAAAAATGGCTGCCAGCGAATGGCTGCTAGAAAGTGGCTGCTAGCTTGAGTCTGGTGACCCCATTATGTGATCGGGAAGTGTCAGAAAAGTGATTTATTACTTTACATTCTAGTATGGATACTACAGGGAGTACTATAGATTGAAAATTACCTGACGGGACTTTGTGCAAATTGAAGAAACTATGTTCAGTGGATGAAAGAACGTGTTCAAAACGAACAGGATTATAAATTGTTGAGAACAGCGATCTCTGAAAACAACGATATCCTTATAAACATCGATCGGTCCACACATAAGGCTTTAGCGTTCACAGGATTAACGTTGAGTAAGGGTATTTGATCAAAATTTACCCTTATCACTTGCAACTAAAAGTTAAAAAAAAAACACAATAATCTTTGGTACATCTTGCCAATCTTGCAAACTATTAACCGATAATTTGTCTCAATGGCAATTCAGGTTTGATCGATTTACCACAAGTTAACTACATTGTGTTTCTGTACAGACACGAACTGGTCTAAAACAGTCATTGTTGACTACAAGGCAGTCTAACTGTACAGGCAAGAACTGAACTAAACAGTCTTTGTTGACTACAAGACAGTCTAACTGTACAGACACGAACTGGTCTAAAACAGTCTTTGTTGACTACAAGGCAGTCTAACTGTACTGACAAGATGTGGTCTAAAACAGTCTTTGTTGACTAAAAGGCAGTCCAACTTGTTTTTGGTTTTGTTATCTTGATTTTGTCCGAAAAGCAAGACACACATGTACAAAATTGAGCATGCCAGAAATGCCCGGCGCATTGCTGGTGTTAGGGACATATTTCTGCTCCAAATACCATGTTCTTTGACTGGAACATTCTCCCTTCTCCCCACTGAAATAGATGGGTATTTTTTTCTTGTTTACTTGTTTCAACCTACCTGGATTAGTCAAATATGACTTTCGTTAAATATGTGGGTGGTCAACAGAGCCAAATTTCTGAGATTTTGGTCAATTACATGAGATTACGCTGAAAAAACACAAATATTTGGAATTAATATTGATTCACTCATAGGGTCTTTGCATCGGAAATAAACCCATTTATTCTAAAACCAGTTGTTGGCATGATACGGGTTATGGTCTTCTCGTGTAATTTATGATGGCATGACACTAAACCCCTAACGGGAGGGATTGTGGCTGATTTCCTATATGATATAGACATAATCTTTCGATCAGTTTAACTGAGGTCTGGAGCTGGCATGTCAGTAACTGCTAGCAGTCCTTTGTTAATATATATTGATTATTGTCATTTGCTTAGTTTCTTCTGTTACCTTTTTTAACATCGGACTCGGCATTCTTTTGAACTGAGTTTTACTGTGTGTATCGCTGTGTGTTTGTTTATTTCACATTAGCTAGGTATAGGGGGATGGTTGAGATCTCAAAAAACATGTTTAACCCCGCCGCATTATTGGGCCTGTCCCAAGTCAGGAACCTCTAGCCTTTGTTAGTCTTGTGTGTGTGTTTTTTTTTTTTTTTTAATTTTGGTTCATTTTTATGTTTGGCAGTTTACTGTGCCGTCCATTTTGCTGAATTAATATACATTGTTGTTTAGGGGCCAGCGTAATCCCGCCCCAGGGTGCGAGATTTTCTCGATGCGTTCAAGACCTATTGGTAGCCTTGAGCTGATTTCTGCTCTTTGGTCGGGTTGTTGTCTTTTTGACACATTCCCCGTTTCCATTCTCTATTCTATTATGCATTTTTATTGTGATTTTGAAATTAAGTATATTGTGGCAAATCTTTTTCCATATACTGTATGCTATTGCATCGCACCTTCAAATTTTACTTTTATTACTAGATACTTATGTTGTCCTAAAAAATGATAAGCAAAACACTTTTAATAATGCCAGTTTTGAAAATGTGCTTGGAGAATTTTAGAACAGTCAGTTATGTGACGCAAAAAAGAGTAATTCTTTCTCATTTGTACAACAGTATCGGATGTAGCTTCTCACCTTCTTGTGGCCACGCATACACACGACTCTCAAATACGTGGCCCACAATTATGTAATCGTTTTTGTCGTGTGCCTCCGATTTATTATATATTATTGACTTTTACTGGTTTTTAGCTACAAAAATGCAAAACTGGAGCATCATAGTCTTTTAAATGAGTGTTGAAAATTTATATTCGTCAATAAAATATTGAGCTGATGCAAATTCTTTTTCGGAGGTTCATTTTATTGCTTTGTAATTCCAAATTTGTTTTCTCTTTAGTCAAATTATTCTATGGTATCGTAATACATTTGTACAAATAGTTTTTAACGCTTTTCTTTTCATAATTGAGATTTACAAATAAAAGAAAAAGAAATATTCTTAACAACATATCAGTTTTATTAGCAAGGTTATGTTTCCTGTGTTCCAGTGTTGTTGATTTCCTTTTTTCATTGTAAAGTTGACTTTAAAACATAACAGAAGTCATTCATGGCCTCACTTAGAAACTGTTTAAGATTTGATGAATGCTGTGGGGCGCATTGCGATAAAAGATCTATGCAACTTCCAAACAACTCAAGGTCACTGAAAAAAGAAGAAATCGTCAGTTTGAGCTCAAACATTTGACTACTATTTATAGTAAATGTACATGTAGCAAAAGAATCAGGTGCATGGTAAATTTCTTGATAATCTTCTTTTAATTATTATATCGACGAAATATCACAACGTTTTGAGTGCAACCAATTGATTTTTAAGGGGGAAAGGCTACAATGAAAAATAATTCGTACGAATATTTTCTTATGTGTGAATGTTTATTTACTATTAATCCTTCCTTCTGACATGGGAACCCAAAACGATCAAACAAGGAACAGGTTAAAAGACGACAACACCATGTGATCATAATAAATGTGACCTTACCTGCAGTCACCAGACCAATAATAACTTCCGATCTCCTCTTGAATTTTTCTCGAACATTCACCTATTCTGAATAGCAGAGCCTGATCTGCATTCATACAAGGAATGATACCAACAAAATCTGAAAGTATCAACAATGAGCTGGACAGATCTATAATATATCATAAGTAATAACGTTTCACGATAATTAATCATCTTTTTTATCAGACAAAAATCTGCAACATGTTGTTTGGTTATTTTTGCTGTCCGAAGTTTTGGTTACGGGTGTAGCTGACGATGATTATTTTTTAATATTACATGAAGTGTATTTAATCAAATAAGGGTCAAGGATATTGGATAAAAATTCAACGCCAGAGATGAATTAACGAAAACAATTTATTCGGTTGAGAAAAGGCCGTATTTCAAATTCATTTTTACAGGTGATTTTATGTTGGGATTAAGACACAGCTACAATTGTATTTTGTCATTATATCACCATGGGCAATAAGCCTCTTATCTTCTTAAAAACAAATAGTATTCAAGCTCTGATTTCGTCACCTTATATAGTATATGGCAAATTGAATTCTCATGGCCAGCTTATAAAACTTTACAAACCGGATGAAGTCAAGATACTAAAAATTCAAGATAATCTCTAGATTTGCTACAATTATAACGAAATGTTCATTGTCATACCATTATTATCACATGTACACTACAAACTGTATTATCAAAAAGACTAAAAATACCTTGTTTGTACTTAGTACAACTTCCAAATATAAGTCGTCTTACAGCATCCACCATTTTCTTCATTTCTGTTGGACAGTTTGTTTGCAAAAAGTGGTAATGATTCACCATACAATCCCCTTGTTCGGTAGTGAATCTACAAAATTATGTTCAAAATCATTTTAAAGGATTATTACACGCGCAAATTATTTTAATACATGAAATCTTTGAAGACCTTTATTGCTCAGTGTTTTAGTCATTTCAAAATACAAGATACAGAATAAGAAAACAGTAATGTAAAGAAGAAATCTCTATATAATCAAAATCCGAGAAACGACAAATACGTAAGGAGAACAAGCGAAGAATTATATGATAAGTAAAGTACAATATACTACCATAGTTTATTATGTCTTTTTTTCAGTTATACATATCTGAACGCAATAAAAATGGTTCATCTTAAATGTTACCTTGTTTGTTGTTGCTTGCCATCGACTTACAATGTATATTTGTTAGTTGGTTTTTCAGGATACCAGATGATTTTGAAAGAGAAAGAAATCATTTTACCTGCAATACTCGTCAACTATTTCCGGCTTTAAGTTCCAAGGATCCATCGAAAAAAGACCCGTCACATTCATAGCTGGAACATTTAGATTACATTCGGTTTGAAACGTAGCAATTCTGATACACTCTTCTGGTGGTGGTCCTGGCATCGATCTACATAAACCTACAATTTATCACAATTGTCCATGATTGTCTCTTACAAATTTGCATATATTATTCTAGGTATTAAACATTTATGTAACAGGAGAGCACAATTTGACATCCCAAAATCAACAACCGCACCAACCGCGGATCGAACACGGACCCTTTCATTCAGTACTCTACCTCTCTACCAAATGAGCAAATGGATGGTGGTTAAAAAAAAACCTGTTACGGTTCTACTGTTCATGAGGGAAGACCTTATACACGTCCTAAAATATCTTCAACCCATTTGCCAGCTAGCCCGTTTGACAACTTGGTTTATAGTTGGGCACAAGTGAAAATTAAGGCATGATTTGTCTCCCAAACTTACTTACCGCGCACCAAACGGGGATCGGAACCATTGGCTCAGTACACGGGTCGGCTACCTGAGATAAAGGAGTACTTTAATGAAGTTGGTTATATATATTTCTCCTATTCTTGACGTGTTTAATGGGTGGGATAAAAATACATAATATTTTTAACCACTTCCCGGTGATTAAATTTCTACGTGGGAATTACCGCCCTTTTTTTATACAGTTATTGGAACGATAAACTAGAGAAGTCCCGAAATGACGTCTATGTAAACAAACCACATAGCAACGACATTTTCTTGAGGTTTTTGTCGAATATCATAGGAGAAACAGATTCTCCTTCATTTACTCGTGAATTATGGAATTTATCCACCCTCAATAGTTAAATTTTAGGTTTTAACACGCTCGCTAAAGGCTCGCGTGTTGAAAATTGAAAATTTAACTATCTCGGGTGGAGAAATTCCATAACCCACTCGTACCTGAAGGAGAATCTATATATCTCGTTAACGTGTATAAGAATAAATGCGTGGGATAGGAGTAAATGTAACAGATTTGTTGGCTGCATATCAACAATGCTGTTATTGAAAAATCCTCATCTCAAGACCTGCACATGGTCTTTTCCAACTGCATATCAACCATGCCGTTAATGAAAAATCCTCTTCTGAAAACCTACATCTTGTCTTTCCAAATGATTTTAAAATAGAAGTGACGATTAACAAAAAGGCATAGCTTCACACCTCGGTTGATACTTACACATAGCCAACTGAAATTCAATATCTATGACGAAGTTGTGATTTTAACTTTTCAAATGTGAATTTTTCTTTTCGAATCAGTGAAATACTGGAATTGACCCTTCACCTGACCTTCATCGATCTAGCAATGTGATGCTTAACCTCGGTTTTCACATTGCTAGAGCTTTCGTGTTCTGTGTTTCCAAGCTTTTTTTCTTTATGTTTCAATGTGTATTGTTTTAATGATACTTGTTGGAATAAATCCAAATGAGCAATACTGATCAAACTAAGAATTGTAAGAAATTACTTAATCTATCAATACACTTTTCATGTTGCTCATTGTCCTAGTCACAGATAACAACACTTTTAATTTCAGTTTCCAATTGTGGTATGGAAACTCCGTAATGAGGTAATAATTCGTTTAGTCGTGATGAAATGTGCTCTTCTGTTCCTATACATTGTAGATATTCTAACTTCAAGATTATATATTTTATGTTTAGTAGGTTGGTATAAAATTAATTCCGTTGATTTTGGGGTAGTATTTCTCTTAAATTAAATATATAAGCTTGTTACAGGTGTAAATGAGATGGTAAAGAACAGGACACATTCTAAGTAGCAGCTTATAATTAAGTCTCCCAAACGAGGTGGGAGACTTATAGATTTTGATTTGCGATTTTTTATCGAACATTTTTTTTTCTTCCTCTCCGATTTTGTTCGTTCGAGTTCTCAATAACCGCCAGAGATATGGATCCGAGATTTCCCACTATGAAAGTCCAATGTTTCTTAATTTGCCTAATACTATTCATGTTTTGATGGGGGTCACCGAGACGTATAATGAGCAGTTCAAAAAGGCTAGGGGTATACGATACGACTCTATTGGGAATTTTTTTTCATCGAAAAAGTCTACGAGAGTGACCAATAACCATCTCATATCATATATTTATTATACACCGTGACAACACCTATTAAATGACATATACCTCGTTCCTCTAGGTACCCCACCCCAAAAGTTATAATTCTGAAAAATTTCATATGCAATTAACATCTATAGCTTTAAATCATATATTTTATTATTCTCCGTAACAAGACGCATTAAATGACATGTACCTCATTATTTCAATAGGGTGATCCCCACCCCATAAATCAATAATGTCCAATTTTCGGTTGTCTCCCCTGCAATGGCTGCGCCCATGATATTTTTGTGTACATAGAAGAAAGTGAAATATCCACCTTATACAATGTAGTTTGAAGGTGAAAATTTGCACGAATTATCAGACAAATGTTGTCGTAACAGACTTTTATTGATTTCATATGTAGCTAATTGATTTGAAGTGAAAATGAGTTGAAAATATACAGTACAAGTGCCGGTGCCACATTCACACTGTTTACATTGTTGACATTATTTGACTCTGCGTTACACTATATATTTATAAGATAAGTTATAAGATAACTTTAAGCATGGCCGCGACTGCAGAAGCTGTAGAAGAACTTAAGTCACTAGTGCTTGGTGTAGATCATCAGGTAAAAGGTTTTTCTGCTAAATTAGACGCCTTAGATGAAAAATTTTCTAACATGTATAAGGATGTAAAAACAGAGGTAGATCAGGTAAAAACTAGTGTTACAGAAACTAGGGACATTGTATCTAAATTAAGAGAGGATCACTCTGAGCTAGAAAGGGGTGTAGCATACTTAGAGGAAGAACTTACTGCTTTGGAAACAAAGCGCAAGGGGCAGATGGATTTAATGAGAAACAATTTCAATGCAAAAATATTTGACCTACAAGATCAACAGATCTTACTGGAAAAACATGAGAGGAAATATAATATCTTAATTTATGGTATTGAGGAGAAGAAAGATGAAATCATTATTGACACCTTTAAGAACTTCATGACTAACGATCTGGGCATCGAAACTGAAAAAGCCGATGCTATTCCTATTGCCAATGTACACAGAGTACCTCCACGAGCAGTACACCCCTCCCGTCCTAAACGTCCGGACCCAATCATAGTACGATTTATACACTACTCTGATAAACAATTCCTGATGTCAAAAGGGAGTAAACTAGCAGGAAAAAACATTTACATGAGTGACGATCTCCCCCCAATAATGAAAAGCATGAGAAATGATCTTGCTACTGTTGCATATAAGATAAGGCAAGAAGAGAAACTACAGACAAGGATACGCGACAGAGGATCTCGTATGATTCTAGAAACTAGGCTTAACAAAAAAGATTCATGGCAATATCGAGAAGAGCGTAGGCCGGTGGTCGACATAATCCCAATCACAGAAAATGACGGCCACGCATAACATACATTTGTAGTCTTTGTAAATAAGAACACATGCACAAATTTCATATTTATTGTACCTTAGCAATATAGACTAGTTCATTAATATATAAATACAATGCCAATAAAATCTTTTATTTATAGTAGTATACTACATGTATTATTTATATTTTGTAGGATAAAAAAATTATAGTAAGTATATGTGGTGTCACTGTTCAACTTTTTTGCTTACAGCTTTATATGTCGATTTATTTATTTATTCATACCAAAATATAGAACATACCGGGGCTTAAATTTGAAATGTTACAACATATTTCTTATAGGCCTTGAAATTTTAAAGACCTTCTCTACTTACAAACCTAAAAGCATAAGTTAGTCTACCTGTTTATCCCTAATAAATGAAAGTTTATTGTCCTGGTTTAATGGAAATATCAATATAAAAATCTTCTCGTATAGTTATACTTGAATATAATTTAATTAGTAATTGTCAGAGAAAATTTAAAGTTAAAGAAATACTTCCATACACAGAAACCTGTGGATACAAAAATGCTGTAAAAATAGGTTAATTACTCCATTCCCAAAAATATGTCGGTCAATCTCTTACTAAAAGACAAAATGAAAGGTACATATACATGTATATACATGATATGGTTATTTGCAGATTGAGGAATTTTAATTCATTTAACAAGCCCATACTGTATGTATACATGTACTCGCTATAGGACTATATATATATTTGTTCTGAACGCCTGCGATTCGTTTATTTATCTTGCTTTACATGTAGTATTATTTCATGTGTTTGTGTGTATTTACCACTACTTTCATAATATATGTACATTCTGCTTAGTTTTAGTTAGTTCCTGTTTAATTTTGTTGCATGCATTTTTGTTTTTATTTCTGTTCTGATGTAGTTACTGCCTGCTTGCTATATGTTGTGTATCCATGGTCTTATTTTGAGTTAATAATTTTGTTTTTGACATCTAAATTCTAAAGAAGTTAATACTTTACATGTATTGTTAATAAAACCCAAAACAATCTTCTAAGATATTACAAATTCTTTGGTGAATAATGTTTCTAATGGCCAATATAAGTTTGGTATAATAGTACACGGCCCTAAGACACAACAAATTAATCATTTTAAACAGGTTTAAATAATTATGTAGGAGAGTTAAAATAACTTAAGATAAGGTAAAAACATCAAAACCTACTTATGTTAATTATAACCATGTTATTGAGAGTTTGGGTCATTACATGTTTGATAACTACTTATATGATCAAATTTTATATACTTATAGGCCAAAAGTTAAATCCAGAAAAAAAGAACAATAAAATATATCTTCAAAGATTGAACACAATATTTACATTTTTAGGATGAAAATTGAATTCTGCAACACTAGGGTCAAATGAGAACAATCAGGCAAGTTGATATTCTTGTAAAAACGCTGCGATTATCTTACAAATTTGCAGTTTAATGCATTCATAAAAATGACCAAATAACATACAGTGAAAATATACATGTATGTATGTACAAATGTGAATACATTTAGAATAAATACATGAAATAAGACAATTGCAATTCACCTTTTATTTTTTATTCTCGCTTAAGTTAATAGAGAAAATATTACAAAACAAACAAACAGCTTTAGTAATGTAATATATACCAGTGTCTACTAAGATAACACACACTAGCACTCGGCAAAAAAAAAAAAAAAAAAGTTTCATACACTAAGGGGACTTAATTAAAGGTTACATTGTTTGAATTGAGTTATCTTTCTTTAAATATTGGGTGGATACTTTCACAATGAAATTTTACAACCAAAATTTGGTTTTACTATTTTTTTTCTGATTTCACTTTTTTATTTGTTAGTCTTAAGTTCATCAAATTTTTGGCACAGGATATTAAATATAGTAGCAGGAAGTCGACTGTATATGTAGGAAAGAATATGCACAGACCAGACAAGGTAATTTTTTGTTTAAATGTGATCAGTTGTTTGAGACAATCTTCAAAACTATGTACATGTATCAGTATCAAAAGTTCAAGCACTCATAATGATATACCGTATAAATGAAAAATAATGTACTTCAGATTGTCTCATACAACTGCCAAGGTTTAAACTCAGCAGAAAAGCGAAGAGATGTATTTGATTACTTAAAAGCACAGAAGTGTAATATTTACTGTTTACAGGATACACATTTTACTAAAAAAGACGAACCTTCAATCAGAAATTTATGGGAAGGAGAATGTGTCTTTAATTCATTTTCTTCTAATCAGAGAGGAGTAGCTATTTTATTTGATAAAAACTTTGAATATAAAATTATCAGAACCAAACAAGATGATCATGGGAACCTATTGGGAATAGAGTTAGAAATTAATAAGAAGAAAATTACCTTGATAAACTTATATGGCCCAAATACTGATACACCAGAATTTTATGATAAGGTGAGCGAAGTAATTGATAATTTTGATAATCAATCAGTTATTATAACCGGTGATTACAATTTAGTCCAAAACCAAGCACTTGATACATTTAATTATAGAAATGTGAACAATCCCAGAGCTAAAGAGAAAATATTGGATATCAAAGAAATATATAGTCTAATTGATCCATTTAGAGAGCTGTATCCAGATGCAAAGCGATATACATGGAGAAAAGCTAATCCGTTAAAACAAGCAAGACTAGACTTTTTCCTAATTTCACAAAATCTGTTCCATAATGTTCAGGATGTACTGATTCAAAACAGTTACAGATCTGACCATTCACCAATCACTTTACAGTTCAAACTTAATGACTTTATTACTGGCAGGGGATTATGGAAATTTAATAACTCTCTTTTATATGACACAGAATATGTAAAAAATATAAAAGAAATAATAGAAAAGACCAAAGATCAATATGCCTCATTAGTTTACAATAGGGAAACTATAAATACATTAGACTGTTCAGATATACAATTTACAATTGATGACCAACTATTTCTAGAGATACTATTAACAGAAATTAGGGGAAAATCAATTTCTTATGCGTCTTTCAGAAAGAAAGAAAGAAATAAACTTGAAAATGTTTTATCTGAAGAAATCAAAAAATTGGAGGATAACTTGCAAACAGAAGAAATCTTGGCCCAAATTGAACAAAAAAAAGCAGATTTAAAACTCTTAAGGAAAGAAAAAATAAGGGGTCAATATATCAGATCAAAGATGCAATGGATAGAGGAAGGAGAAAAACCATCTAATTATTTTGTAAATTTAGAAAACAGAAACTTTGTCAACAAAACAATTCCCAAACTTATTAATAATGAAGGTACAACAATTGATAACCAGGAAAAAATCTTGGAAGAAGCCAAAAAATACTATGAAAATCTTTATTCAAAAAAAGAAATGTTGAACATAGTGAAATTCCATATCCAAATATTCCAAAATTACCTGACACTATTAAACATTCTTTAGAGGGGGAGATAACTTATTCAGAACTGACTTCTGCTATTAAGAAAGCTAAAAGTGGAAAAAGTCCTGGTTCGGATGGATTCACTAATGAATTTTTTAAATTTTTTTGGATAGATTTGGGAAAATTTGTCTTTCGTTCTATAAAATATGGTTATGAGAAAGGGGAAATGTCCATTACTCAAAAACAGGGAATTATAACATGTATTCCAAAAGGTGATAAACCCAGACAGTTCATGAAAAACTGGCGTCCAATTAGCCTCTTAAATGCAGTATATAAGCTTGCATCTAGTTGTATTGCAGAGCGCATCAAAACTGTTCTCCCAATTATTATAAATAATGACCAAACAGGTTTCATCCCGGGAAGATATATTGGAGAAAATACTCGTCTTATATATGATATACTTCACTTTACTGATGAAAATGATATTCCAGGCATTCTCCTTCTCATAGACTTTGAAAAGGCCTTCGATTCAATTTCTTGGAAATTTATAGAACAGGTTCTAGATTTTTTTAATTTTGGCACTTCCATTAAACATTGGGTTAAAACTTTTTACACTAATATTAAATCATCCGTTACACAAAATTGCTACCTATCTGATTTTTTTGAAATTCAAAGAGGATGTAGACAAGGAGATCCTTTGTCTCCTTATATTTTTTTACTTTGTGCTGAAATATTAGGAATATTAGTAAGACATAATAGCGAAATAAAAGGTATAACTATAGATGATACAGAAATAATAATTTCACAATATGCCGACGACACTTCATTAATTCTTGACGGTTCTCCTGAATCCTTAGATGTATCTCTTCGCGTGCTGCAAATTTATGCTGATATGTCTGGTCTTAATATGAATCTTGATAAGACTATGGTGGTTTGGATCGGAAAGAAAAAATTTAGTCAGGATACAATGTGTGTAAAGTGGGGATTGGAGTGGGGCTCCAGCAGATTTACATTATTAGGTATTAAATATTCTGTTGACCTTGAAGAAATGGAAAACCTAAATTATAGCTCTAAGTTTAAAGAAATAGATAATATATTAAAAACATGGTACAATCAGATACTCTCTCCGATTGGAAAGATCACAATTATAAAAACATTAATTATTTCAAAATTAAACCATTTATTTTTAACATTGCCAAGTCCTAATAGGATTTTACTAAAACAGTTCACCAACACTTTGTTTTCATTTATTTGGGATAATAAACCAGATAAGATTAAAAGGGAAGTACTAGCTAAACCTTACTCCTTGGGGGGCCTTAAAATGCTGGATATTGATAACTACATAAAAGGGCTCAAATTAACTTGGATTAGAAGGATTTTCAGGAAACATTCCAAACTTAACAAATTATTGTCATTCTCAGAAAAAATTAATATCGATCAGTTAGCATACATTGGTCCTTTTAAGAAAGTCAAAAATCCTTTCTGGCAAGATGTATTTAGTGCCTGGGTGGAACTTCAAAACTGCCAAACAGTTCAAACTGAAACAGAATTTCTAACTTGCTGTATTTGGAATAATGAAAATATAAAAATAGGCAACCAGAAAATCATGTTTAAAGATTGGATTGCAAACAAAATATGGACATTTAATGACTTAATTGATATCGAAGGCAAATTTCTGAATTTTCCCAAATTTAAAGAAATATTTAATGTCAATACAAATTTTCTAATATATCATGGTTTAATTTCTGCAATTAAAGCATATATGAAAGCATTAGGACTCTCAAACAAAGATTTTACAAAACAACATGGTCCAATATTGCCAAAAACTATAAAAATCTTTTTCAAATCAATAAAAGGCTCTAAAGACATGTATAACTCTTTAATCTATAAAGAATCAGATCTGAAATGTGAAGAAAAATGGTCATCAATATTAAATAGAAGTTACAGTTGGAAACAAATCCACAGCTTGCCATTTAATACCACAAGAAGTTCAAAATTACAGTGGTTTCAGTATAGGATAATTCATCGAATATTGGGTACAAATGAATTCCTTTACAAAATAAATATCAAACAAACTGATAAATGTAGTTTTTGTAATGAGGAAAAAGAAACCATTGAACATATTTTTTGGTCATGCCCTGTTATTTGCGACCTGTGGGAGAGACTGAATCAGTGGATTTTTAATCTTACAGAAATTGAATTACCACTTAATATGGAAATTGTTTTATTTGGTCTATTGACGAAAACAGATAAAAATTATATCAGAAATTTAATTATTCTAATGACAAAATTTTATATATATAGAACTAAAATGTGCGAGGATCAAACCAATATCATAGGATTAAAAAATTACATAAGAGAAAATCTTTTGACAGAAAAATATATATTTTGCAAGAATAACACACCACAAAAAACAGATGCCTGCTGGAGCCCCTGGCTTCCAATTCTCAACTAACATGCTACATTATATGTATATATAATTTTTGTTTGGTAGATTTTCTTTCTCGATCCAGCCATCATTTTGTTATATATATATTGTTTTAAACAAAAATGAAAATACATTGTGTAACTGAATATCCTACATAAACTATCTTATAAAAAAAATGTGTATTGAAAATTTTAATATTATACAATGTAACTGATTTACGTTATCCTGCTCAGAACTTATGAAATATATTGCCTCAATGCTTTGGAATTTTTAATATATATATATATATATAAATAAATATGCCAATGAATTATGCAAATCGATGCAAGTATTTATAGACAAAAACAAAACAATCATCTGACAAAATCTATTTAATTAATCAATTAATTTATTAATTTATTTATTTATTTTTATTATTATTTTTATTTTTTTACTTCTTTTGCAAATTTTTTCGTATAACTTTTTTGGGTAAAAAAAAAAAAAACAACTTTACTTGAAATTCTGTATATTTGTTTAAGAAATGAATATGTTAATAAACCTTTAAAATTTAAGAGTTTTACATCATGTTAACTACTTTCATAGTATTACCTTTAAATATGAATGATGTATTATATATATGTTCTATTAACAAATACTAACAACTGTATTTCCATGAAATATTACTAACATTAACGAGGCCGGGATAAGGTACCGGTACTTCATGTTTTAGACTAACAAATCTACAGATTTCAATAAAAATATTTAAATTAAAAAAAAAAATAATGTCCAATTATCTCATAAACCGTTAAAATCCCCAACCCTAAACCATATATTTTCTTATTCCCCATGATAAGATGCACCAAATAATACATACCTTGCTTCCACAGGGGGCTATCACCACTCCCTTCAAATCAATAATGTTGAATTATCCCAAAAACCGTTTAACATCCCAACCCTTAAACCATATATATTCTTATTCTCCATGCTAAGACGCACCAAATGAAACATACCTCGCTTCCTCAGAGGATTATCACCACCCCCATCAAATCAATTATGTTCAATTACCTCATAAACCGTTAAAATCCCCACATCTAAACCATATATTTTCTTATTCCTCATGCTAAGACGCACCAAGTGACACATACCTCGCTTCCCCAGGGGGGTTTCACCACTCCCATCAAATCAATAATGTTCAATTATTTCATAAATTGTTGACGGTCAAGCGCTACGTCATAATGAAGAAATATAGCGGCACTGAAAGCGATGCGTATAAACAATATTGTGAATCCCCTTTAAATGATACATACCTCATTACTCAATTGGCGTCATTCTCGCCCCTTAAACTAATTATCTTAAATAATATAACATTAAAAATCTGTAAGAAACCCAACACCTAAACCGTATATTTTTTTATTCCTTATGACCAGACGCATATACCTCATTTACTAAAGTGTTCATGCCACATCCCATCGAATCAATTGTCTTTAATTATCTCGTAAAGCTTTGAAATCCCTTCCCCTATTCATAAATTTTCTTTTCCTCCATTATAAGACAGACTGATTGATAAAACATAACACCCCCACCAAAAAGTGGAAAGGGGGAGGTCATCCTCGCCCCTCAAATCAATAATTTTTAATTATTTCAAAATCCGAAAAAATTTTTATCCCTTTAACACGTTTTAGTACGCAATGTTCAAATCTCATAAACCATTTAACTCCATACCCCATAACCACATACATATTTCTAATTGCCTATAAGGAGAGGCAATTAATGATTTTACGCATTGCCCAGGGAATTGGGGTATTCCCTCGTAAAAAATCAACAAAATACACTGAGATCCTTGGTCCTTAATTATAAACATTTTTATTCTTTGTGAAAAACTCAGATATCCTCTGAGTTCATGTCCCACCCTTTAAATACTGGATTTATCATCAGTGTTTCTGACTAGCTTCGAAACTCTGGCCGGGTAATCATTATGCCATTGTGTTGCAATCATTTTATATAAATATGATTCAAACTTGATGTTGGGAGGACTTAACAGGGCAGGTAAGAATTCTTTTTTATTATTTTTATTTAACGAAATCGAATGCATTTTATTACACCATACAATAAAATTAGTTCTCGTAAACGGTTCAGAAATGTTGGGATATATCTCTGTCAACGCATCATGTCGACAAGAAAAAGTTGATCAAGCGTGACATTGTATGACTGTAAAACTCGAGTCACATATATACCCATATCACGATTTCCAAGTAACCTCTCCATTAAGTATGCACAAACTTGACAGGAACAATTTCCCCATTTCTGTCTCTGAAAAACAAATAATTTATTGAATACAATGTAAGGCGTTCGAGATATTAGTTACTTTTGGGAGACTTCGTAATACCCACTGTTACAGTTATTACTCGTTTGTTATCAGATACAACATGATGATAGTTTTGATGATAGTCCTAATACTTATCAGATTTTACAGCAAAGAAAAATTCCCTTGGAAAGGTATACCAGTGATCAAGGCAAACTTAACACTTATGGTAAATTACTTTTAGAACTCTACCGAAGATGTGGTCTTATTATTTGTAATGGTCGATTTTTTTCTGATCGTTATACCGGTCGAGCAACATGTAAAGATTCAAGAGTTGTGGGTTATCTTTTAAATTCCCCTCATTTATTTGATATCATTTCTGATTTTGGTATAGATGATTTTAATCCAATGCTTTCTTATATTCACAGAAGTGTATATTTTACGCTGAACACAATTGCAGCCGATTTAAAATAAACAGCTGTGCCACGAGCGCATGATACGCCCGTCGTCTTGTGAAAAAACATAATTTAGGACGGTATAATCTAACATGATGGCTTATGGTTTACGGGGGTTTTACGCCACTTTCAATACAGTTGAATGCTACATAATGGCGGATATTTGGTATTGCTAGCGGCCTAGGTATCCAGAGCGAACTACCAAACTGGCAATCCTTTCAAATTAAGGTTGGAGTCAAACACACATACCAAGGAGTTGCATTCTAACTCACGACCGCAGTGTTGACAGACAAGTGATAAGTTACCAAGAAAACACAAAGACCCACCCGTCCAATATTATAAAATATATATGTAAAGATCGCATGAGCATTCCGGAAGAACGATAAATTTCATTGAGATATTTTTATTATTTCAAATTGCTTATCTGAAAACCAGCTATCTACTTTGAGTTGAAAATGACAAAACAATTGGTACGCATTAATACGATACCAGTAGCCATATTTGTTGACCTGGCATGATTCATTACTTAAATGCCTTTACAATTTGACAAAAGTTACCAGAAAATTTTAAGGCTCTTCCTTTTGATGCAGAGGTAACCCTTAGCCGAGTTTGGATTCCTGTTTGTTTTAATTGTTTGGGTTTTTTTATGGTTGTGCTTATTAATTCATCATTATATCTTTAACCGGTTTTCCAACATTTTTATGTCAAGCACTGCTGATGAGTTGTCAGTCAACGAAATGGCATACAGGCATCAAATTTATTTCGGTAATTTGTGATACATTTTAAAGTAATGCTATCAGATAATATAAGGTGAACAACTTATCATAAATAAGGGTCGTTTTCTAAAGCCTTTGGCTATTGACAACAGACCGGACTAAAAGAGATGAGATAAATATTCCCCTAACTTAAAAATATATGTACCTACCTCCAACAAACATACACAAGACAACCAGCAGTCTTATCATGGTTACTCCGTATGGAATTATCCTGATATTGTTTGTTTTATTACCTTAAATACTTTTTCTGGATGTTTTCATTACGCAATTCTTGCTGTAAAGGTTTCATCGTTCCCATGTAAATTACATGAATTTATCTGAGCAAACTAATAACCGATATTTATGTTTTTATCTCTACCTTTCAGATAGGTTTAAGTTAAATTTAACGGCCAATAATGAAAGATAACAGTAGAACTAAGTATTGTAAAATGTCAAACAAATGTTATAATTTAGTTAGTTCACCAAAATTTGTATTAAATTCTCCACAACTGCTTTGCTCACGTTTTCTGATAAAGAAGAGCAAGTAAATAAACAACAAAAATGATAACAGGAAAGGTGAACAATGACATAAAAATCAACTAGCGTCAACCAACAGACAAAACCCAGGACATAAAAATAACTTAAAGAAACACAAAACACCATTGAGAATCAAGATAGTCTGATTTTGTACAGACACTGAGCCCTGATTCGAATTCTTTACGTTATTTGAAGCTGTGGCATATACATTGACTTCCTGGATAGAGCCCGGCTCCTGACATAAAAGTTGCTCAGACAGGGGTATGTTGCTCCTAAGTTGGAGTCATCCTTATTAAAGTTGTATGCATGTCATCATGACTTGGTTGATAGGTATGAAAAAAACTGTTTCCCAAATGAAAATGGACCTGTTCTATTGATGTTATACCTTCCTCATACCGGATTTGACATGGGCAGCATGGCGCGTATCCTGCAGGAAGCAGAGACTGCTTACTCTTCCGGAGCACCTGAGCCTAGCCCCGGTTTTTTTATTGGGTCCATATTATTCATATGTTTTTTAGTTTTTAAATGTAGTGCATGTATTGTTTTGGTCTTGTCTTCGTTGTTCTTCTGAGTTTGTCAGTTGTTTCGATTGTTCCCTCATTCGAATATCTCTTTAGTATTTCTTGACTTTACTTTATATCGTGTATCATATGATCTACATAATAAGTACCACTAAACGAATACCGAAGCATAAATTAAAACCAATATTAAACATCATAGGCAATGCGAATTTGTGAAAACAACAAAAGATGGAATTAATCAAGTACTAAACATTCAGATGTCAAGTTGTCTATTGGTTAATTGTCGACCTGTTAGTCGGAACTTTTTATGATAAGATATAATTTCATTACGTTCGGATAAACATAGCTCATATTCATAATGTTAATTATCTATCTTTGTAAAGTGTACTTTCGTTTTTTCAAAGTTGTTAGTATCGTAAATTATTTTTTAGAGATAACAGGAGTAAATACAGTTCAAAGTGCTATTACGGAACCATCAATGAAATATCTTAAGGACTAAATCTCTTCTGTTATTATCCAATGTTGTTTCACAAGGTACCTTTTGAAGATTAATTCAGAAATGTATCTTAATACACATGTACCAACAAGATTTTCATGTTTTTATTTCTCAACTCAGATTTTCTAGGAAACAAAAAAGAAATAGGTTTAAGAACATATCAGTTTTATTGGCAAACTATGTTTTCAGTGTTGTTGATTTCATTTCTTCATTGCAACAACTGACTTCACAATATAGCAGACGTCATCCCTGGCCTCACTAAGAAACTGTTTAAGATTCGATAAATGCTGTGGAGCGCATGGCGTTAAAAGATCTATACAACTTCCAAACTTCTCAAAGTAACTGAAAAAAGAAGACATCGTCAGTTTGGGCTCAAGCATCGACCCACTGTTCTTAGTACACGTAGAAAAAGAATCGGATACATCATTAGGGGAATTGTAATAAATTGTTTATTCTGTTGTTAAAAAACAAGAATCAGAAACTTGGTAAATGTCCTGATAATCTCCTTTTAATTATTATATTTTTTTTTTATCACAATCTAACATTAATGAGCAATTTGCCATACATAAGCCTAAAATTGCCCGTTTTCTGGTGAAATAGCATATATATTCAAGCCTGTTTATCTCTATCATGCATAACTATTGATAATGTTAAATTTGATTATTCTTCTGCATTATTTAAGAATTCTAAGAATATGATTCTATTTAATATCATTTCCTTAGGATTTTTGTCCAATTCTCGCTAATGAAATACGAGTATATCTCTGAATGCTCTCTGAACTAATTTTTTCTATTTCATAGGCAATATTTCTTCGTAACAGAAATCGTATCACAATTTTAAATATTGTCTGAAATTAAATATTTTTCTTGCGATATCATGAACTTGTCAAAATATTGGATGAAATTTTACTTTAGTATCATGTAACTCTTAAAATACTCGGAGATGTCACAAAACGTAAGGAAAAATGACAAATATACCTTAGGAGCAATAAACAACGTAATCCATTGGACAGACAAACCCGGGAAGACAAATGAACAACCAACAAGCACAACAAATAAACACATAAAACTAAAGAACAATGAACAACACGAACTCCTATAAAAACCAGCAGTGAACCCAGGTGCTCCGGAAGGGTAAACAGTTCCTGCTCCGTATACGGCACCCGTCGTAAAGTTCAACAAAGTCAATCCGGGGGAAGTCACAAATCGGTGGAGGCACATGAAAGGTTACGACAGTGGGAACAGGTCCAACATCATCTTAGATATTGGAACACTGTAATGGTAAATCAATTCGTGATGACGACCGTGAAATTTCCTAAGTGATGACATCAACTTATCCCTGATAAAACCCTGGTTAAGAAGCTTTTATGACAGCAGTAATCCTCTTTGTACATTATATCAAATAGTAGTTCCTCGTTGAAAATGTATATTGAGATACAAATTTTCAAGATGCCCGAAAAAGATGCTCAGTGTATTAGGTTAATCTACCTTAAGTGGATCGTAAATAATACACAATCACCCAAGTTGGTAGAAAACTTAAGAAAAATATAGAATTTGAGGTCTTTCCCAAAATCAAGAATAAGTATGTATTCTGAATCATAATAAATATTTGGAAATTAATGTCAAGCGATTCTGAGTTTTTATGTGAAAGTGAACAAAAAATCATTTTTTCAGACAAAAGAGATAAATTTACTTCATTTTTTGTACTTGTTATTATTTTTTTTTTTTAAAAAATAGGAAAAAATGTAAGAGGATAACGCCTTTATTTTAATTTACTTAATCAATAGTATTTATGTAGGTTTGCAATAAATATGTTCATATTTTTTTCCTTTTGATTTCATGTTGATTATTCTATCACAGTGTAGTTTACTATCGCAAATAGTTAATTAGGACACAAGGGGTCAATTTGGACGTGATTATTTAAAAATACTCAATGAAGCTATAAACAGTTTAAACAAATAAATAATACATGTCGCGTCTAATTGTTTATAATAAACACCTTAAGCACGCGACAGACTCTTTGGTTCATAACAAAGTAAAATATTATACCTTAATTTTGTCGGAATGAAGAAATACTAATTGATCGAATAATTTTTAAACATTTAATATCTTTATTTTGTTTGTTATGTAATTACTTTTCTTTATGAAAAAAATTCCATTTCGTCCTTCAAATCATTTTGAAAATGTCTGTCCATGAAATGCTTATTTACGACTTTGTGGTTTGAGGACTCCATCCACATCGATTGTCCCTCCACCTATAAAAAGATGGATGACCACCAATGATCGTTTAGATCAAATTATATTTTGATCCCTGATCAATACCTTATTGAATTTGTTAATAAAACACACATAAACCTTCTTATCTATGGGTTCGTAATTTTGGTAACATCCCACTTGGTCTACTCCCATTTGGTCTATTCCATATGGTCTATTCCCATTACGTCTACCGTGGAATATGAAAAAATTCCCATTTGGTCTACTTGTTTAAATTTAGTGTTTTTACTAGGGGCATTTTGTCTACTCAATTAAATAAGAGTGTGTTTACTAGGGAACCACAGGCATTGCCAATTTCGTCTACTTGCTTAAATTTAATGTGTTTACTAGTGAACAAGAGGAATTTCCAATTTCGTCTACTCAATTGAAATAAGAGTGTTTTTTTAATTATGAACCAGATGCACTTCTCATTTCGTCTTCTTGTTTTAATTTATTGCATTTATTAGGAAACATTTGTCTACAATGTCAACTTTGAATTGTTGATATAGGCATTATGTAATTCCTTCATTTAAAGTGAAAGTTTGGGACCTGCTCAATTACATTTCACCTCATCATATTGTTAAAACAATAAACTATTCAATTTGTAAATCAACAAAAACAACACTGACATTTCAGATATTTGTCTATAAATAGACAATTGAAGACATTTAATTAAAACCAATAGTGTTGTCAATTTTGTTGCTATCATATTCACAGAAAATTATTATAAAATTGTGTAATTTTCTTAAAGATTTTTTTTTATGTTTAAACAAGTAAACAAATGGGAAATGCCTCTTGTTCCCAGTAAACACACTTAATTTAAACAAGTAGACAAAATGGAAATGCCTCTAGTTTCCTAGTAAACACACTAAATTTAAACAGGTAGACGAAATAGAAAATGCCTCTGGTTCCCTAGTAAACACATTAAATTTAAACAAGTAGAAGAAATGGGAAATTTTTCATATTCCACAGTAGACGGAACAGGAATAGACCTAATGGGAATGATACAATCATAGACCAAATGGGAGTAGACCAAGTGCAATAAACCGTAATTTTCCCTTTAACTTCCACTTTATTTACCTGCTTTTTATCGTAAACGACAACATGCAATGCATTTTACGTTTAATCTTAAATGAGTTTAAGGTTTCTACCAGCAAAAGTTATGTATAGTGGTAATTTGGGCCAGTTCCCAAGCATGTTGTACCACTTTTTGTAATATTGCAAAGAAGGACTATCGGAACCAGAAATATTCTTCTGTGACATCAAAGGAGAAACAAAAACTCAATGACAGCAGAAAAT
This sequence comes from Mytilisepta virgata, assembly GCA_028015205.1. NCBI lineage: Eukaryota > Metazoa > Mollusca > Bivalvia > Mytilida > Mytilidae > Mytilisepta > Mytilisepta virgata. The sequence continues at coordinate 87,537,820 of CM051521.1, forward strand.
TTCGTTTTGATTCTGGGTGTTTATCAGGTCGGAAAAAAAACTTTTTTCAAGACTTTAATTTGACAAACTTGTGTTAAAACTGTCTCCCACTGTCGTAACATTTCGTGTGCCTCCACCGATTTGTGACTTCCACAGGATTGACTTTGTTGAACGTCACGACGGGTGCCGTATACGGAGCAGGAACCGCTTACCCTTCCGGAGCACCTGGGTTCACTCCTGGTTTTTATAGGAGTTCGTGTTGTTAATTAGTTTTTTAGTTTTCAGTGTTTATTTTTTGTGCTTGTGGTTGTTCATTTGTCTTCCCGGGTTTGCCTGTCTAATGGATTACGTTTTTTTTATTTGCGCCTTAGGTATAATTGTTCTCTTCAAATATGTAGAAAATATTTTAGTAAATTCTTTGTAAGTTAATATCAGAAAATTACCACATAACAGCCTATGTCCAAAAAGATTTAATAAATCTTCAGACGACGTTTTGAAAATGGTCCTAGAAGCCAAATTGGAAATTGCCCTACTTCTTTTTTGTAATAAGAAATCGTTATGAATTAGCGAGATAAATGGGTGTCATATCACGATTAATGTGGACACATAAGCAAATAAAACAAAAGAAAGTTTAAAAATATGTGAAATCGAAATGATGGAATACGTGTACGCCCAAACTACTTCAAAAGTTTAACACTACAGCTTAAACTGCATCGGTTTTCTTGTTGTAGCTGCGTAATCTCGAGTGTTGGCGCTAGATATTGAAGATTTTCAAACAGAATCGATATTTTAATTTTGACGCAAATTTGATTTACTAAATATATATGAAGATTTACTTTGTAATTGATATTATTTTGGGGGAAAAAACAACAAAGAAGAAATCGATATTTAGTATTTTTAGCGCGAAAGACATGACGAAACTGTATTTCGTACGAATATTTTCTTATGTTATGTGTAAATGTTTATTTACCTTTCAGCCTTACATTTGACTTGGAAACCAAGACACAACTTTGAAGGGATCAACCAAGGATCATTCTACAAAAGTCTGCTCCGAATTTGCTCAATGGTTTAACATGAGTACTTTTACATGTAAACAGAAGATGACGTCATATGAAAAATGTACTAATAAATGCGATTTTACCTGCAGTCACCAAACAAACCATTACTTCCAATCTGTTCTTGTATTTTTCTCCCACATTCACCTATTCTGAATAGCAAGGCCTGATCTGCATTCAAACAAGGAATGATACCAACAAAATCTGAAAGTATCAACAATGAGCTGGACAGGTCTATCAAATATCATAAATTAGTAACATAGCATTTTTCGAAAAATATCTCTTTTATCAGAAAAGCCAACATTCATAAACAGAGTCTTGTTTCCAAATGCTTATTAAGATGGGGGCTTAGTTTAAATGTCGAATTAATTAACTTTAAAGAAAAATGAATATTTCTCGTAGCAAGTAATGGCAACACCAAGCCTATCAATCTAATTTTTTTTGTATATTGATTAAAATTACCCTATCACATGTTATTTCATGCATTTTATCCTGCTGCCTTGTTGAAGATAGTTTATTTTTGTATTTTGTTTGGTTATATTTGGCTGTCAAGAGTTTTCGTTATGGGTTAAGCTGACGATGATTAATCAATACACAATTTTATGTATTTCAATATTTAATAAAATGTATCGGTAAACAAAATACCAATTAAATAGTGTTAAAGTCTATTGAACAAAATTTATACGACAAGATGAATTATTCGGTTGAGATCAGGCATAATTTCAGCCTTCTTTGTACAGGTCATTTTTTGTAGCGATGAAGAGACAGGTTTTCTTTTCATTACATGATCATGAGCATTGGGCCTCTTATTTTCTTCAAAACAATACTATCCAAGCTTTTATTTCATCGCCTTTTACATGAATATGGCAAATTGAATACTCATTAAATCAAATAAACCTTTTGTTTCCAAACTGGTCATGATACTAATAATTCAAGATGAACTCTAGATCTGTTACAATTATAATGAAACGTTCAACGTCATATCAGCATGATCAGTATTATCACATGTACACTACAAACTGTATTAAAAAAAATTTAAAAAAATACCTTCTTTGTATTTAGAACAACCTCCAAATATAACTCGACTTGCAGCATCCACCAATCGGATCATTTCTATTGGACAGTTTGTTTGCAAAAAAGGGTAGTTACTCATCACACAACCGTGTTGATCAGTAACGAATCTACAAAATTAAGTAGAGATAAAAATTCAAAAGTATATTACACGCGCAAAAGTATTTTAGAACATACTGTCCTCGAGGACCATTATTTTTCGTGTTCTAGTAATTTGAAAATACGCGACAGAATACAAAAATTGTAAGAAGAAGAAGACATCCATATAATGAAAATCCGCCCGGCGACGAATACGTAATGAGAGCAAACAAAAGAATTATATTACATAACTGAGTAAAGAAATATAGACTATGACTCTTTGTTGTGATTATGTTCGTGTTTTGTGCTCTTTTATGTTAATTTTTGTTCGAGGTTCTGTGTGTTAATTGATTTGTATGTCATAGTTGACCTTTCCTGTTATCCATTTTGTTCTTTACTATAGTTTATTTTGTCTATTGTTCACTAATATCGAGGACAACTAAAATCTATAAAGAATGTTCTAATCATCTGAAATGTTATCTTGAAATGTTCATTGCTGGAAGTGCACCGACTTGGCACCGACTTGGTTGGTTTTTCATATTTATATTTTCAGGATACTATCTGATATTGAAATAGAAAGAAATCATTTTACCTGCAAAACTCATCAGCTATTTCCAACTTTATGTCCCAAGGATCCATCGAAAAAAGACCCGTTGCATTGAAACCTAGAACCTTTGCGTTACATTCGGTTTGAAACGTAGCAATTCGGATACACTCCTGTGGTGGTGGTCCTGGCATTGATCTACATAAACCTACAATTTATCACCATAGCCTATGATTGGTTTGTTACAAATGCATGTAATATTTTAGTTATTACTGTATTCAGAAAACATAAATAGTGCTTTAGCAATAGAGAATGATTTGTCTTCCAAAATAAAAAACCGCATCAACGGGGATTGAACACGGAACCTTTGATTCAGCGGTCTACCTCTCTACCCGCTGAGCAAAAGGAGTACTCACTAGCACAACTAATGGGGGCGTTACAGTTCTACTGTTCAAGAGGGAAGCCCCTTTACACATCCTGAGATAAAGATTTGCCAACAAACTTAAGATCGTGGGTTGTTTGCTTGGACGGGAATGTGAATTAGAGCATTATTTGTCTCCCTACATTACGTACCGCACCAACCGGGGATCGAATCCGGGATCTTTGATTCAGTAGTCCACCGCTCAACCAACTGAGCTTAAGGACTACTCCACTAACGCAGCTAATGGAGGATTGTTATAAACCTGTTGCGGCTCTATAACATATACCATTCACGAGGAAAGCCCCGTTACATTGACATTAAACATAAATATATGTACAAGATTAAATGCGTGCAACAAGATTACATGTAACAGATTTTCTTTTTGAGAATTCCTTAAAACCCGTTCAAACTGTTAGTCGCATACATCATTTTACATATTTTTTCTTGAAAAATCCTTACTTTAAGACATACATCTTGAATTTTCCTAATGAATTTATAAAAAAACAAATTACCATAGCTTCACATCCCGATTTATACTTACATGACCATGATTGAAATCCATTATCTATGACAATGTGGTGATTTTAACCTTTCAAATGTAACCTGTCATGTTCTATGTTGCCATGCTTTACATATCATTGGTTTTCTATTTGTATGGTTTTAACGATACTTGATGAAATAAATTCTAATGAGCAATACTGATCAAACTAATAAAACGCGGATGGTCCGGAATGATAACAAATTACTCCCTTTTTAATACACTTGTAATGTTGCTAATCGTCATAGTCCGTAAACTAATTACACTATTAATATCAGTTTTCAGTTGTTTTATCGGAACTCCGTAACAGATAGCAGCTTATAATTTGTTATCAGTTACAAGGTAAAACTTCAGAAACAAAGTTATAATACAAGATTGCTAAAATTTGTTTACGACACACTTCTGGCTGCATCGTGGCGGATAAGTGCCCAGAATGAACCACCCACCGTCGGCGCAAAAACTGCCACTACTTCTCCATGAGTTGAATTCGGAGTCACAACCTCAGTGTTGGCAGGCAGTTAATGATAAGAAGTTATAAAGAGACAACCAAGTCCCACCTGCCAACATGATGAACTATATGCATTCACATAATATAAGGTGAATAACGTATAATATATAAGGGTCGTTTTATACAGCCTTTGGCCTTTGACAAGGACCGAAATAAAACAATAAATAAATATACCCCGAAATTAAAAATACCAACCTCCAACAAACATACACAAGACAACCAGCAGCCTTATCATGGTGACTCTGTGTGGTTATATCCCGAACGTTTTACTGATATCGTTTGATTCATTACCTTTCTAGATGTTTTTATTACGCAAATCTTGAAAAGGTTTCACCCGTCCCATGTGAATTATATGAAATTATTTCAGCAACATAATGACCGTTATTACCTTTCAAATAGGTTTAATTTAAATTAAATGGTCAATAATGAAAGATAGCAGTCGAAATAAGTAGTTTGATATTTTGTAAATGTCAAACAAAGCTCATAATTTAGTTCACATATGATAAAAATCATAGGCAATTTTTCAAATTCGTGATAACAACATAAAAAATAAGTTTATCAAGTATTAAACATTCGTACATGTATGTCAAGCTTTCTAGTACTTAATTAACCTATTGTTCGGAAAATTTTGCATTCAAAGACTTTTCATAAACACACATGATACATCCGAAAACGATTTTTATTTGAACGAAATGTATGTGCTATAACTAATACAGAGTTATCGGCCTTGAAAATGATCGATTGATTGTTTGCTTAACGTCCAGTGGCAAATATTTCAAGCTTCTTCAGGACGAGAACCAGTTCAATTGATCAAACAATTCAAATAGGGATGGGATGGGAAACAAAAGGGAACCAATTTTGACTGCCATTGTAAAAGGAGGATGGTTGGGTAGGGTCGGATAATTTAGCCTTCTGTAGCGGCCATCAGCCTACTCTTTTTCGAAAACTACAGAAGGGATCTTTAGCGTGCAGGGAGTGTGACATTCTCCAAACACGTTACCCACTATGGTCCGCGGTCAGGCTTTTCGTATTATGACCTGCCCCAAGGAGAGGGTCTCCCCTATCCGCCACCCGGGGACGCGCTAGGTAACTCTACAAGGTTGCCTATAGGTGCCTAGAAAAATATGATAGAAAATATATGCAGTTGGATATGCAAATTATTACAAATTACATTTATTTCATTTGTATCAAGTTCAGATGAACATAGTTAATATCTTTGTTGAGAATTATCTTTATTTGTACAGTTAACTCTCATTATTTCACAGTTGGTAGTATCGTTAAATGTTTCTGGAGATATCAGGAGTAAATATAGGAGTCTAAAGTAATATCACTGAACCAGTATTGCATTTTATAACTTCCTATGTTCAAGAACTGGTAAATGAAATATCTTAACGATTAAACCCCTGATAGGCCAACCTGTGTCATGTAAACAACCCAGTTTAAATAGCCAATGATTAGTTAAGGATTAGATGTCACAAGTTCAATATCTACTTCTGATAAATAAAATATTTTGTTGAAAATTTCAGTTGACAAATTTTGTAGTTTTGTTAAAAGTGAAGATTTAATTCCCTAAGGCAAAGTTAATCTTACCTGAAGTTTTATGGTTAAATTGTTTAGGCCTATGTTGTTCAGGATATTTTTGTTTCTTTTTTTTTTTGTTTTTTGTTTTTTTTTTTTTTTTGTTTTGTTTTTTTTTTGTTTTTTTTTCCTTTTTGCTTACCAAAGTATTTGCCACAAGAGTACTTTTTGAAGGTTAAACAAGACATGTACAAGAAATCTAAATTATAGTTTGAACACTAAAACTGGCATAAAATGTAACATATAAATGAAAATTATCAATGCAGTGCGATGCATAGATGTGAAAATCTGACAGAATTTGACAAAATGTGAAAGACTGACACAATAAGTCGAAACGTGAAGGCTGAATCAATTTGCCAAAATGTGACAAGCTTACACAATAAGTCGAAACGTGAAAAGCTGAATCAATTAGTCAAATTGTGAAAAGCTTACACAATTAGTCAATATGTGAAAAGCTGACACAGTAAGTCAAAATGTGAAAATCTGACGCATAAAGTCAAAACGTGAAAAGCTTACACAATAAGTCAAAATGCAAAAAGCTGACATTATGTAAAAATTTTACAAAGAATATATTGGTAAACCAGTAAATAAAGAGGATATTGATTTGTATACTTTTTATGACTTTATATACTCAAGTCTTTTTTCTCATTTTTCGACGCATCTATCAATTTAAATAATAATGTTCTCCTTTGGCTTTAGCAAATACGGCCTATAATAGTAATGAAACTGAAAATTGTAATGATCTTTATAATGTGCGTACATCATTACTAATATATCTTTTATCGTCTGGACTATTTAATAAATGTAACAGCAAAAATGAATTGTTTAAAGGCTTGTTATTTCACTTTAGAAAAAAAAATACTACAGATATTAAACGATAGTTATTGTATATTATTGTTTTATAAATAATTATTACCACTTTAACGCAATGTTTAGTGATATTCTCAGCTTGAATTAAAATATCGGGCAAACGTACAATCAATGTATACAAATATACATAAACAAATTATTGAAACGTGTCTAACCTTGGAAAGAAAATTTACTACAAATGTTGATCGATATTTTTATAAAAGTGATTGTAAGTAAAGAATTTTTTACCCTTAAAACACAAACCAAACATTTTTTATTATTCATTTACGTTCGAGATAAACCGAATTCATAGCGCACCATGTTTACAGTACAAGAACTTTTCTAGTGTGGCAACATGGACCTGATTAAGTACAAAGATACACTTCTCAGCTTCTACACCTCAAGAACTAAACTTCTTGTTAATACTGTCATTTTTACCTTGAATAACCCATGCGTTTTTACCTAATTGATCCGTGCTAATAACAATACTTTCTGCAAACGTTTTTTTTTTTAATTATCGATCATACATCTGTGCTCTTATTATTATCATTGTACAGTATTATTTAATAATTCACTACCAATAAACGTATACATGTATATACTTTAAAACCTTTGGAAATACATTACATGTACACAGATAATTACAAATGAATTAGACTCCCTTCTAAAGCCCCTTAAATCCCATTATTTAAATAAATTTACTTGTTGTTTTTATCGAGTAGGCATTTTTCTCTGGAACTGTTTGGCCAAATACAACGAAACTTGACAGGAAGCATCTATGGGGGGTTCTTTACATAATTTATTTATTCCCCCCCCCCCCCCCCCCCCCGTTTGGAGTACATATATGGTCACTATTGGCAGTTCTTGTTTCTGATTGGCTAATATAAAAGAATCTTCTCCTCTGAAATCGCTTTCCCAAATGGAACGAAACCTGACAGGAAGCATATATGGGATGTCCTTTAAAACGTTTCCTCAGTTTGTCGCGATTGGAGTACAAATATGGCCGTCATGAGCAGTTCTTGTTTCTGATTGACTGATATAAAAAAAAATCTTCTCCTGTGAAGTCGTTTGGCCAAATGGAACGAGACTTGACAGGAAGCATCCGTTGGAGGTTTTTTTTTTAAAGTTTCCTCATTTCGTCCTGATCAGGCGACAAACATGGCCGCCATGGGAAATTCTTGTTTCTGATTGGTAATGATTTAAAAAAAAAAACTTTTGTCTTAAACTGATTGGCCAAATAAACAAAACTTGACAGAGAGTGTCTATGACATATACTAGTAACAAAAATCTACAGACCGCAGGATGGCTGAAAACCAAACATGGTCTGAATGTTCCTCTTAAGGTGCTCACCAAGTGTTGTTACTCTGGTGCCGATCCCTTATTCAAAATGGCCTTCAGCAGAGGACTTAGGTTAACATAAGAACCTATGGAAATACATGTGTACATGCAAAAATCTTCTGAAGAACTTTGCAGGTGAGACATGAATTGTTGACATGTGAACATACACTGAATCAAAAATGGTTCTGAGGATGTTTATTTTTACCAATAATCTAAAGCCTCTTCTAATGGAGTCAAGAGCACTAGGGAATCACCACCTCAGTTGCTAGTATTTTTGAAAAAGCTATGAAAATGGTATCCAAAATTTAACATTAGTTTTTAAATTTTGTATTTTTTTCATTGTGAAGAATCTCACTCATTAAACTTCTATAATTTGATAGTTTTTGGTCATAACCTTTTCTGTGATTGAAATTTTATTTACTTTTCCGGATTTCCTCATTTTAGGTCTTGAACACTGCTGATGGGAAGTATCTTTTATAATTTTGTGTTGGGATGAGGTTGTCAATCAATGATTGCAGATTATATCCATTTAATACTTTTTAGTCTAAGGCAGAATATAATATATTGCACATACTGACAAACCAAACTCTTACTATTGGTAGTCTTTGTTCACATATAATACGTGAATCTAAATATAATTTTTTTTAAAAGTTTGTGTTAATTTTCAATCAATTTGACAGTATTCCATTAAGTAACTATTGAACAATGAGATAAACCACATTAGCTGCCAATATATTTCAATACTGAAAGAAACTGATAAGATAGAAACGCCCAATTCCATATCAGTTGATATATAAGGGCTCCATGCAAGTTTGTAATGCACTGCCCAACATGTCTAGCTGTTAGAAGTTAACAGTTGGTGAAATGAGGGTTATATTGGTATTAATCCTTCTCTGTTGTAAGTTTTTCCTGTCTTAATTTTAGAACTCTTAATTTTTGCGCTTTGTCTTTCGATGCATGCATTCATAATTGTGAAAAATTTGACATGTGTTGAAATTTAAATATTTACAGATGTTGTATTTGCATAGTCAAACATGTTTATAAAAATACAGACGACGAACAAAAAAAATAATCACTTTTGTGAATAGCTGATCATTATACAGATGTTGACTTTACAAATCTTCTTTCATGAAAATGACATTTTCACAATCTCCTTTAGATAGTGATTTGCAATTTAGAGGTGTATTTTAAACCAGTTTTAACCGTATGTATGTCATTTGATATGTGTATTGTTCGGTTATTTCACGAATTTTTGAGTGCACCAACCCAATATCTATTGTTCATTTTTGTAGTAATGAAAAAGCTGTTCTACGTTAAAATTATATTTCTCTTTTTTTACATTGTATAGTTTCTGATCGGATTGTTTCAAACACATATATATTTTAGAAATTTCAAACCTGTCATTTTATGTAACTATGAATTAATCAATTTATAAGATCTGGACATGACAGAAAAGTAAATACATAATTTACAGTCCAATTTTGAAACCAGTTACCTACATGTATATAATTAGGCTTAAAAACTTTATAGTTAGGATTGCTAAATATGATGTATCGACAAAAACAGTATACGTATATTAAATCTACTGACCTTTTATTGCGTGTTTGTTTTATTGTGGGTTCGAAGAGGGGTCGGGAATTTACAGCTTGCTTTGCTTGGGACTGGGAGCATTGCTGAAGGCTGTTTTATTCATTTTCTCAGGCACTGCTTCTGAAAGCTGGTGGTTACTACCAGGATACCGACGAAGTGGTAAGTTCTTTGATTAGCATAATATGATGTCTTCCACATGTGTATACTATGAAAATATGTTAATAATATCATGTCTATTCCTCATGGCAATCTAAAAAAGAAAACATCTTTTTAATTTAACTAGACGAAAGTGTGCCCCGCCCCCGCCATCAATATTCGCTTACGTTTACATAATTGTTGTACACTCGTACATCTCCTGGGTCTTTAAGACACAAATGATGCCCCGTGGTCCTATTTTGTAGATGCATGAGAATAAGTCAAAGAAACAACACATAACTTTGTGAAGAATTGATAATTAAGTATGTACCTTTAAGAACAGTATAATCATCCTTTGTAGTAAAAATTTCTGGGTTTTAATATGTAGGAGGAGTTATCCAGACAACCCATGCAAATTTCAAAAATAAAATTTAAGCTTGAAGTGTGTGTATTACACCAATTAGATACACACAATTATAGTTGAAAAAGGCGGTTTTAACAGATATTGTGTACAAAAGAGATTGAAAATTAGACTGGATATATTCATGTCTAATATATATTCATGTGTAATTAAATAGACCTTTACAAACGTACTAAGAAAATAATAGTAAATTGAATTACATTCTTGAATTTTTAAACATGGCAGAATAATATGATATTTAACTTTATCAATTGTTATACACGAGATAGACAAACATGTGTGCCCTGAAAAGTATAGGAGCAGTTACCCTGACTATGTAGGAAAACTGTAGGGAAGATTATATAGGGACGAACTACGTTTTCCACTTAGTTAATACCAACAAGATTAAGTTCGATTTTGTGGGAAATCGGCAAAAATGAAAACCTTTAGATTATATATGCATAGCTTCAATATGTGCACAAACATGCTTTAAAATTAAAAAAAAAAATCTACCTCGAAAATTGAAGGAGGAGTCATCCGAACAACTATTTTCCGTCTTTGCTGAATGGTGGATGGACATGGATATTTGGGGAAGTTCTACGTTTCCAGAATTCGGAATTTTATTTTATGTTTATGATTTTCTAGTACTGCGTCATGAAAAATGTATTTCATCGATTTGCATTTAACCCTGTAGTTTCAATAAAAAAGGACCAAAATGCACAATCTAAACAGAAAGGGTCATCATAGGCGGATCCACTAACGCAAATTGTATTTCTTTTCAAACTAAACATGTTGGATTTTACGAATTATTCATAAAATAAAAGCATTTATGAAGAGGAATGCGTTTAAATGTCTGGGCAATTTAAGTTTAATTTAGCATCAATTTTTATGTTTATGATATCGGCCTATCTGTATTATTTGCTTAATTCATACTTTTTCCGTACCATGTTCATGTTTCCAAATCTTAAATCATTTCTCAAACCTGAACCAGGGACTCTCTTCAAAAGGCAATAAGGTACCAGATTTTCTTCCGTGTTGCATGCCTCTCTTTGATTTATAGATGAAGAACAACAATAAGAGAACTGATGCATGCATTTTTGACATGTGATTGTGGATTTCCTGGCAAGCATACGATTTTTTTAACATATCATACCAAAATGTCGTAGTCTTGTCTTTTTTATTTAAATGTAACCCTATGGAAAAAAATTCACAAATCCAATTTTTCTTACGGCCACTTACAGAAACTCACAATAATCCTTATAAGTTCAAAAGTTTAAGTATGAAATGATAAACGGCTACGAGAGTAGTGACTGATTATATATTGCCGAAATCTTTCCCTTAGACAGGCTTTTTTAGATTAAAAAATAAGTTGTGAATTTATGTCCTAAAACTTAATCTGTCAAGAGTTGTGACTTTCTCATCTTAGTCTTAACCTTTAAAAATACGACGATTTTAAATTTTTGATCTGTTGAACTAGAAAATGCTTCATAAAATTCAATTTCTAACTTTTTTCTCAATGATTTTGATATTTTTGTCTCCCACTTTTTAATTCCCCTTATATAAAAGAAAGGGTTTAAATGACATGAATTACCTACATGCATATACAATAATTCTGTAACAAAATTTGAAGAAAAACCTGATAATTTATTTTTGAAATATTTACATATTGCCATGTTCACCTTTTTTTAACTAAAATCTCACTTTTTAATTATATATAAAAATCTTTAAAGTTTTTTGGTCTACAATTAAGAACAAACAAAAGCGCATATGGCATACTTATAAAAAGGATACGAATCATTCCCCTGTGTACACAATAAATGTAGTTCATGTTGACAGAGATTCAGTTTTGATATATATACATGATATATTGACTATATCACATTGTCATTACAAAATTGACTCTAAAATGATAATAGAAACTACAATGAAATATTTATTGGCATTTTAATCTCACCGGCCGAAAATATTTAACCATATTATTAAATGAATTATCAAATTTATATATATATATAATTAATTGATTTTCAAAAAAATTGATCTAGTGATATATTAACTGAAATATGTTTACGTTTCTGTAGCAAATAACTAATTAAAGTTTTAATAAATCTCATACCAAGATATTCTATCCGTTCTATTAAAAAAATACTTCTTTGAGAATTATTTTACTGTAATTATTTCATAAAGTATTTAAAGTTATCATATTATCCCTGTGTTATTATTTTTATCATGTTGTGTGATATTCATAAGAGGACTTCGGCTACAATGTAAATGTAATATTGTTTGTAATATAAAACGGTTAAAATAGAGGCCGCTAGGCATTAGATTAGTCTATACACTGAAACTGGATGGAAAATACTTAAGGGTCGGCGAGAAAAACACAGTCTACTTTACTTCTATAACATAAAAGCCGTACTGAAATATTTATCTATATAGCATAATAGCTAGTCCCTGAATCATGCAGAAATATTCACAACAACAATCCGAGAAATCCATCCATTATACCAGAAATCTTTAAGACTAGTTTACAATCGCAAAGCACTAGACCCCCCCCCTTTTTTTTTAGCTCACCTGGCCAAAGGGCATGTGCACTTTTGTCATCACTTGGCGTCCGTAATCCGTCCGTCGTCCATCGTCATTCCGTCCGTCCGTCCGTCTGTAAACTTTTACAGTTTCATCTTCTCCTCTGAAACCCCTGCACCTATTGAACTGAAACTTGGCACGGAGCATCTATGGAAGGTCCTCTACAAAGTTTATATAAGTCAGCCCGGTCCATGAAACAAATGGCCGCTATGAGCATTTACATGTTCTGATTGGTCCAGATTTTAAACTTCTTCTTCTCTGAAACCGTAAAGCCAAATGAACTGATTTTTTGGTATTGAGCATCTGTGGAAGGTCTTTACAAAATTTGCTTAAATCATCCCGGTCTGTGAAACAATATGGCCGCCTTGAGCATTTTCATGTTTTGATTGGTCCTCTGAAACCGTACAGCCAAATGAACTGATATTTGGTATGGAGCATCTATGGAAGGTCCTTGATAAACTTTGCATAAATAATTCTAGATAGTGAAACAAAATGGCCGTCAGAAGCCTTTATATTTTCTGATTGGTCAAGTTTTATAATTCTTCTCATCTGAAACTGTTTGGCCAATGAACTTATACTTGGTATGAAGCATCTAGGGAAGATCATTTACAAAGTTTCCAGAAATCAATCTGGTCCGTCAAATCAAATCAAAAGGTGAGCGATACAGGCTCAGCCCACTGAACCTCTTGTTTTTTACTACGTATGTAAGCGCCATGGTAAACTTTTTCATGCAAGACTTAGGGTGCAGTTCAGCTCTCTCAATAAGCACCTTTTCATTAAAAGAAATTGTTTGTGTGAGATTTTATTAGCTATATGCAGTATTATTTTATTCACTGTGTGAACATGCAGATGCTGGTGCTATTATTTCATGGTGTATGACCAAGAGTATTCACTTATGCACTAAACACTTTGACTAAAAGTTCTGCATTACCAATTTTGAAGTACAAGATATGCACATTTTTAGCTTATTATGGCTAGATATTTCTTGTACACATAAACATTTTTAAAAATTAAATATACGGCAATATTCTTTATACTTTATGGTCATATATTTACAAATATACTACGTCTACTATGGCACGTCAAAAGTTTCAATATTCAAAAAAAATATCGATTAAAAAAAAATTTTTGTTCAAAACTTACAAATATATATGCAATATTTTTTTATATACATATTGAAAAGATGAAAAAAAAATATGTTCAAAACTTGTTTTTTTTATATATATTCAATAATATTGCATTCTGGGTAATATCTTACTTTACTTAGGGACGAGATCAAAAGTTACGATAAAAAACTTAATTCAAATTGTTTGGGGGTGGGGGGTAAAAATCGCTGCAAGTTTTGTTATCCGACATCGATTTTCGGATTGAAAAATACGGATTCAAGTGATGTCCAAGTCAATATACAGAACAAACATACATTGTTCAGGAAAAAACAGGACCCAAAAAAAGATACAAAAAGTATACTCTCAAAGCATATGCCCATATTGGTCAATCAATTTTTCCCAAATTAAGTTAAGAAGGGGGGGGGTCAGTGAAAAAACTATGTGAATTAAGTTTTTTATCCTACATTGAACTTTTGATCTCGTCCCTTATCTAAACCATATTTAAAATTTTATCCCGAAAAAAGAGTCAAAATTATTAGATATTGTAATTAATCTTAACAATCATGACAATGGTATGTCAAAAATGAAAAGATTCCCAAGTTTAAAATTTAAAATCTCCCATATAGACTCTTAATACAATCACCCTTAATCGGCATATAGGTAGATATAAACCCCACGTAATTAGTTAAAAGTTCATAGAGCAATGTGACATTACATCAATCAACAGCATTTACAAAAATGAATAATTGTACAGCTTGGTTTCTTATATTACATAATGATTTTACATATGTTTCAACTAGAGGGGCATCAGTCGTTGATTACTGCATTGTACCGTATGAGAGATTAACGTAAGTGGACAATTTTGAGGTTATTAGAGCTCAACAAGTAATTGATAGTGTATTTAAAATTGGGGAGTATGAGCCTAAATATATACCTGACCATTCATTATTATGCTGGACTTTAAGTACACAAATTTGTTTGAATGAAAAAGTAGCATCCGGCGACAAGTTACATACAGAACTGAATAAAAGTACTAAATTTGACACTCGCAATAAACCGAATGAGTGGATGGCAGATGTCGAAATAGTTGGAAAATTAAATCAGTTTATACAGAAATGAACTCGAAACTTACTAAACGAAAGGTGGTTCACTTGAATGGTCTTAATAATAAACGTAGGAAATTGAAAAAACCATGGTGGAACGATAATCTCACTGCGCTCTGGAATGAAGTATGCGAAGCCGAACGTAAATGGAATAGAAGCCATAACCAGGATAAGAAGAACTTGCGTCATATTTTTGTAAACAAACGTAAACTTTTTGATAAAAATTGTCAACAGACAAAGAGGCAATATTGGTACCGAAGTCAAGATAAACTTTTGGATATACAAACTAGGGACCCCCGGGAGTTTTGGAAGAACATTGGCAAGATTGGTGTCGGTAGTGAAAGACAGAAGACCATACCCATGGAAGTTGTACTAGAAGATGGTTCAATTTGCTCTGACACTAACATTATTTTAAATAAATGGAAAACTTCTTATGAAAATCTTTTGAATTGTAATGATGTAACGAATGTAAATGATAATATGTCAAATAATATTGTGGATGTTGATTTAGATGGTGAAATTAGTATTGATGAAGTGTTGAAACTATTAACGCAAAGCGCCAGGGATCGATTTGATACCTGTAGAATTGTTTAAAAATAATTTGTTATTACATGTTTTGCAAAAATTATTTAATATATGTTTTAAATTTGGTAAAATTCCATCTGTATGGTGTAAAGGGATAATCACTCCTATCCCAAAGTGTTCTAAATCGGATCCCAGGGATCCTTTGTCTTATCGGGGAATAACTTTGGCACCGTGTGCCTATAAATTATATTGTAGCATTTTAAACAATAGATTGGTAAAATGGTTAGATCATAGAGATATTTTACATGATGAACAAAATGGGTTTCGTAAAAGTCGAAGTACTATTGATCATTTAAGCACAATTACGTCCATTATTGAGACAAGGAAATTGAAAAAAATTGTCAACTTTTGCTGTCTTTGTGGATTTCAAGAAAGCCTATGATACAGTTAGTAGGAGATTATTATTTAAAGATTTAAATGATCTTGGAATCGGTTCAAAATTTTTAAATACTATTAAAACGATTTACTCTCAAGTTGAATGTGCAATTAAATTGAATGGAAACTTAACTGAATGGTTCAGTGTTAACTCAGGCTTAAAGCAAGGGTGTGTTTTATCACCTATATTATTTAATATTTTTATAAATAGTTTAGTCACAGACATAAAAGGTCTAGACATCGGTACTGATATCGATGGTGAAAAAATTGGTATTTTATTATATGCAGATGACATTGTTTTAATTGCAGAAAATAAAAATGATTTACAATTAATGCTAGATGTTCTTAATACATGGTGTAAAGATAAATTATTGAATGTTAACTTTGAAAAGACAAAGATTGTGCATTTTAGAAATCCCTCTGTACAACCAACCAATGCAATATTTTTACTTGGTGAAAAACAATTGTGTATTGTATCAAAATATCAATATCTTGGCTTATTATTGACTGAATTTCTTGATTATAATGAAACGGCAAAATCTGTAGCCAGGTCAGCAGGGAGAGCATTAAGTTTACTGATTGTAAAGAGCAAAGCACATGGAGGTTTCCACTTTAATACATATACCACACTTTTTGATAGCTTAGTCTGGTCAGTCATAAGTTATGGTGCAGCCATATGGGGCACCAAAGATTTTTCTTGTATTAATGCTGTCCAGCACAGAGCTATCCGGTTTTTTATGGGTTTTTTATGGGTCTTGGTAAATATACACCTAGCGATGCCATTAATGGGGATATGGGTTGGAAACCTCCATGTGTGAAGCAGTGGAGTTGTGGTTTTAGACATTGGGCTAGATGTAATGTTATGTCAACAGATAGGGTGAATTTTAAAGTATTTCAATGGGCATTTAGAAAGGCCATTAATAAAAAGAGAAACTGGTTTTATAGAATTATGACAAAATTTAGAGAATGTAATGTAGATTTATAAACTAATTTAGATCATGTGTTGCATAAAAATGTTATTACACAGTTAGAAGATTTTTTATTTGAAAATTATAAGATAAATTGGCATAATAGAATATTGTCACAAAATGTTGGAAAAAAAATTACGTACTTATAAATTGTTTAAAGATATCTTTGAAACAGAGATGTATTTGAGGAAGAACATTACAATACGATATAAAAGTGCATTTGCTAAATTTAGGTGTGGCGTTGCCCCTTTGCGAATAGAAGCAGGTCGCTATGAAAATAAAACTGTAAATGAAAGAGTTTGCTTTGTATGCAATGATAAAATTGAAGATGAGAAACATGTTATTTTAGATTGTCCTTTATATGCAGATTTACGTGAAAGTTTATTTTATGAAGTTAAAAGAAGTAATGATGATTTTAATATTTTATCTGATGATGATAAGTTTATATATCTTTTTAAAAATACTGATTGTTTTGATGTGGTTGCAAAGACCTGCTTTAACATTTTAAGTAGAAGAAATAGTTTTTTATATGCTTGATTGATGGTTATGCTTTTATAAACTTTTTTATAGACATGATAATTGTAGTTGTATGGTTTTACATAACAGAAATGTTTTTATAGACATGATAAATATATAGTTATAATTTATATTTATTTCTATAGTCTCTCATAATTCTTTATAGAATAGCACTTATATTTTAATTTATAAAATTACTGTTTTATTCAACGTATATATTATGATGATTGTATTATATGTATTACAAGAAGGAGACTCTAATAAAATATTGAATTGAATTATATATTATTAAACTTACAACATTTTCTGTATTTTGCCCTAAACTTTTTATTACATATTAAAGCCGTTTATAGAACTTTATTTTAATTTGTTTTAAGGCAGAAATTTAATATATAATTATTTCATTAACATTAAAACATATTTACCTCTCAAAACCAGTTTACCAAGGGAAGTAACCAAACAAATCATTTAAATATGGTAATTACATGCCAAGTAAAAACAGATATTTTAGAAAAAATACAAAACTATATTTATGTCCAATTAATACAATATTTATTTTCATCTCATTTAACAAAAAGTAATGATAAACGATAACTTTCAAAGATTTTTGTATATGAACAGAAAAATCAACTACCAATCAAATTTTAAAAAAGCACCTCGGTTACAAATGAAGAACATGCATTCATACAAGCGCAAACCGAAGTGTATATATCAAAAAAATAAAGTTTTGAACATAATTTTTTCATCTTTTGAATATATATAGAAAAATATTGCATATATATTTGTAAGTTTTAAACAGAAATTTTTATTTTTTAAATATATAAATAGAAAAAGTTTTGCATATTTATTTGTAAGTTTTGAACATAATTTTTTATTTTTTGATTATAAATAGAAAAATATTGCATATATATTTGTAAGTTTTGAACATATTTTTTTTTTGAATATATTTATATATTTGTAAGTTTTGAACATAATTTTTTTTTGAATCAATATTTTTTTTTAATATTGAAACGTTTGACGTGCCATAGTCTACTTCGATTAATATTCTTTTAAAAATTGAAATTTATTTGTTCGTCAGAAATATGGGCTTGTTTTATTTTCTTCGAACATTAACCACGTTTATTTGTTTAGAATTTTTGGAATCTTTTATTTAGTTTAAGAACCTTTAACGAGAACGATAGCACGTTTTAGCAACTTTGGTAGAACTCTATCCTTAAACGCATTTGCTCTTGTTTTACCTCCTACTTTTTTCATTATTGTATGGAACTTGTTTAACTTTAAAGCTTTACCAGATTATTCGTTTTTAAAAACCAAATAAAAGTTTGAAGAAAATAAAACAAGCCCTAAATATTCATATACAACATGTACAAAGTACCTTTAAAACAGATTAGCAAACAGTTTCTTGATTATTTCATTAATTCAATAACATCTTTATATGCCTGATTGTGCAGTTGAACAAAATGGCTAATGATAGGTGCACACTAACTGATGATTTCATGAGGTTGTGGTACCAGTGATACACAAAGTCAATTTCCCCTGCCTCATGCGACAAGCCAGTCATCCTAGTTTCGTTTTTGATTGTCAAATCAAATACACAGTGACAAAAAAACGAGGTATCCCGTGATACAAATTATTGAACGTATTTATAAATTTTTAAGAACATATTTTTAACTTTTATGAACAATTATTTTTTTTGTATGAACATATATATTTTTTATGAACAATTACTGAATTTTATGAATCAATATTTTTTTATGAATCAATATTTTGATTTTATGAATCAATATTTTGATTTTATGAATACATATTTAGTTGTTATGAACAATTAGTTTGCTTTTATGAATATATGAATTATTTTATGAACAAATATTCATTATGTTTTATGCATATATATTTCATTTTATGAATACATATTTTGAATTATTGAATATATATTTTGTTTTTATGAACATATATTCGTTTTTACGAACAATTATTTAATTTTATGAACATATATTTGGTTTTTTTTGTGAATATTGCAACGTTTGACACGCCATAATTGCGCACCAGATGGATTTTACATAAGATTGAGAGTGCTGCCACGAAAGCTTTCTGCGTTCTTTTTACTTCCTACTAATAGCTTCTACTGGTATCATATATTTTGTAGGTACAAGTCGATTGAAACGTACACATCAGTTGGCTAGGTCTAATACAACACAAACCGTACAAACTGAATCGGTATATAGTACTTACAATAGTACTTACCCTTCTGTAGGTAAGCAGTCTTAATTGTTTTGTTTTTCACCGTTGAAATATAGCAGTCCCCCAACCCCCGCCACGCCAATTGTTCCCCAGGAGAAAAATTTCGCTTGATCCTATTTCCCCCCTAGGAGATTTTCAGAAAAACTACAAAACGTATAAAAAATGCATTTTCCCATGCCAACATTTTTTGTCCCGCCTTTCAAAATAACTGTTTTGTTCGTTATAACATAATAACTATTTCGTTCCGCAGAAATAACATTTCATCTTACAAGCATAGCATAAATATTTCGTTCTTCTTTTCATGACAGCCTACCTAATTTAATTTTTTAATTAGTATTTTGCAGTTTATTATTTTTAAATCAATAAATTGTATTTGTACATGTTGACTTATATAAGTCTCTTTTGCTACACAAGGAACATAATATGAGGGACAACTGTGGCGCGAAAAAAATGTTTAACAGGCAGAAGGTTTTATGCGACTGTCTCAAAGTTTTTTGTCGAAAATAAATATCTTATGTTTCCTGACATTTCTCATTAAGAGTGCGACGTGAATACGAACATAATTTCTTTCTAAAATCTCGGTTTTCATCTCATTTCTGACAACTGAGGTTACACTCCACTAATTATCTTAGTTTCAGAGAAATGCACCCCCAGAATTTTATTAATTATTAGAGTTGGTAAAGTTTGACTACATGATAGATAAATAATAAATGTCTTAACCTCAAAATTGTAATATTGACTGAAAGAGGATAGATTTTAGTTTTAAAAAAATACGAAAACAGTAACTGATATTGCTTCTAACAAGTAATGGGAGGTCATAAACTGGGACTTGTGAATTGACATGTGGTGTGTAAAACTTTGACAGTGATAATCGGCACCTGCACTGGTAAGTTAAATTGTGAAAAAAAGAGCCGGAAAAGTAAACTTTTTTTCCCCACATATGTAATGGAATTTTATGCAGAATCTGAAAAAATAAGTCTCAATTGGATTGAAACGCTGCATCAGACCTCAATTTTAAGCCGAAGTGGAGTGAAATTTAACATTTTTAAAGCTTTTTTATGAAAATTTTTGAAATGTTGCTATGCCAACTAGGTTTCCATGGATATTTTTTATTTATTTTATCATGATTGAAACAATGCTAACATAATGACCTTTCAGAATATATATATATATATATGTATATGGGTATTATTTACTCTGAAGATGGCACAAGACCATGACATTTGTTAGCTCACTTCACATAGAAAATGGTACTATTAATTTGTGGAGTGCAACCTGATGGAACGATAAAGTTCTGGATGAATATTTTAATCTAATATTGACGTTACCGATTTGACGTGGGGGAAAAACTGGCCGATATGATCATGTAAACTAGATCAGTCCAGTTATTTCCCCTGTAAAAATAAGCACGGATGAAAAAATGACTATAGAACACCGTTACACATTTTAATTTCAGTAAATCTATTCCAAAATGCGGTGCCAGTATATATAATGTAATAATAAAATATGCTTTCTGTGGAAATTTATATGATCGTCTAAATCCCATTCCATTTTCCAGTAACGAACAACTAAAGGTCAACAGATATATATAAAATAATGATATATCGTTAATGACTGTACATTTTATACCAGGATAACTAGAGATCTTAATGTGTGCAAATCTAAAACTCAAAATGTGAAAAATCGTCAGACTAAATTCTGCAAAAACGAAAATATCAGAAATGTATGCAAAATCTCCCAGCGTGATGAATTCACTTTTCGAATTGTCAACTTCCCGGTCATCAGTAGCAGTATAAAAGCAACACCGGAGATTGGTGTTTACATTTCCCAACTTATTTGCTACTCTGGGGTTTGTGGCCATTATAATGATTTTCTGAAATTTCGTTTTCATTGCCTAATTGGTTTGAATAGTCTCTTTATTGATGAAGAAGAACTATTAGCATAAGAGAAAGAAAAATACAGCTATAGACAAGATACATTTAGTCATATTCCTTTGGGAATGACCATGATCTCACCAATTGGGAGTAGGGGAAAAATTATAGACATTTTCCACGGCGAATGTTAATCTGACATTGAGGAAAAATGACAATATAATTGCATTTCTTAAATCACATAATAAGTATGCTTGTACAAATATATTATTTATGATATAATGCATTAAAAGTTATTATATAAACACCTATATTTTTATACCATATGTTATAGGTCCAAATGAATTGGGAATTTCGGATAAATCGTCTGTTACCAAAGATATTGTCATAAATGAACCGGAAGATATTACTAACGAGACTATAGGTAAACAATATCGCCATATTTGTATATTGCTATTACACATTTTCATTTTAAGTCCTCTGCACCACTGACCACCTAGTCGTAATTGCATAAAATGTGCAAAGTTTTTTTTTCATACATACATTAAAAACTGCTCGTTCATATTGGAACTTGTACGACCCTTTCTTTTAGGTAACCTATTTTTCATTGCCTTTAGACTGACTGGGGAAACTATTCGTTAAGTTCAAAATATTTTATTTGTTATTTGGAAGTTTGAATCATACTGGCAGAATCTTTCTTTCTGTTTCCAAAAATATCGGCAAAAGAATACCAGAGAAGGAAAACAAAGGGAAAAGTCCACAAGTTCGAAGTCCAAGGAAAATACAAAGTACAAATGTATTACATGTACGTGTATTTATGATATAATGCATTAAAAGTTTTTATATCAACGTACACAATTGATACAATATGTTATTGAGAATGGAACACAACAAACAAACACCACCACACGGATACATGTATAATTAAAAGAATAAAAAACATATAACTAACTAAACAAAAATAGAACAAGACAGCACAGAAACTAAAGCAATAGCAATGTGAACTCACAGAAAAACCGGGAGTGACATCAGATGATCTGGAAGGGTAAGCATCTCCTGTTCCGTTAACGACACCCGTCACATTGCCAGTAAAAGCCATTGAAGTGTCAAGTCTGGTGAGATGTCAAGTCCAATGAAGTGTCAATTCCAGAAGGAAGTGAAATATAACTGAAGATATCTAGTCTCATACGCGAGATAGAAACTTCGCATCGGCAACCAATTAGTGTTGACTAACGTAAAATTGTTGGAGTGGTGAAATTTACATCGCCCTGCCGAGAAAGTCGCCGTATAAATCACATGAGCAGCAGTAACGAATCAACAGTGAAAGGCACACCTCATAGGCTGGAGACCTTTGTATGTTACTCCTTAGAAAGGGGGCGTTCACCATCGGAAAATTAAATCATCACATCTCTATTGTTTATCTGCAGGAAATCTCCAGCGTATTTTAAGGAATAATAGTGATTATAGTTACCCACTTACTCGTCTTCAGTTATACTCAAATTCGTTTTTTTCTTCCATTATTAGATTATGGAATAATTTAGAAGTAAACATTCGTAATCAACCCTCAATTGGAAGATTTTAAAAAAGCCCTTGTGTCTGATACTTATGTTAAACCTTCATACTATTGTATAGGCAACCAACGTCTAAATGTATTACATACAAGAATTCGTCATAGATCTAGTGCCTTTTAAAAATGCAGATTTATTTAGAGTTAACTTTACCAATGATCCAGGTTGTGCCTGCGGTTGGGTAATAGAAGATTCTATTCACTATTTGTTTGAAGTGTAATCGCTACACAGGACCAAGAGAAACTCTTAAAACCACATTAAATTTTCTTAACGAAATGAAACTTTACTTTTTAGTAATGATACCTTATCCGATGACTCTAACTCAATAATTTTTAAAGCAGTTCAATGGTACATCAAACGGACGAAACTTTTTTATTTGCTCTGATCACATATCACCTCTCTCTTCTATGGACCCCGCAGGGACACGACAAGCAAAAAAAGTATATCGTTATCTCAATTTATCATATCGTTATCTCGATTTATTATATCATTATATCGAATTGTTATATCGTTATCTCGATTTATTATATCGTTATATCAATTTATTATATCGTTGTATCGGTTTATTATATTGTTACATCGATTTATCGATTGACCCTTTGGGTCAGGTGAGCTAATAATATTATGTATTTGTATCCGACCGATTAAACGGGATAAGAATAGGAGAAATAAGTATCCACTAACAATCCAAACAAATACCCAATTAAGTTCACCATTAACAGATAATTTCTAAGTCAATTACCATTTGTATCATTTGTAATTTCTAATTTTAATACTACTAGACGAAAAAATCATCTCGTACTTGTACAGTGTTTCGATTTTAAAGAACCTAAACCGAAACACTGAATGACTACGAGATGTTTTTCTCGACTAGTAGTATTGGAATTATAAATTATAAATTATACAAATGGTAATTGACTTAGAAATTATCAGTTAATCATGTTAATGGTGAACTTAATTGGGTATCTGTTTGGATTGGTAGTGACACGATTTAACTGCATCGATATAAACAATATATTAATCCGAGCTAACGATATCATAAATCGAGAAAACGATATCATAAATCCAGATAATGATATATATTTTTTTTTGTCGTGACTCCCCTGCGGGGCTCTGTACTCTTCCTCTTCTGTTTTCAAATTATAATACTTATTTTTATAGCTACAAATAGACTTATCTTGAATACGTACAAAATCCTCTTATTATTACTTTTACCATTATGTTTTATGATTGCATGTTGTTATTTGTCGTCCTTTCTACATATATTTTATATATATTTCACGGCTCATGTAATTGTATCTACAGTAATTATTGATGGCGTATGTTAACTATATAATGTATATTGTTATAAGAGGGCCTTTTTAATTTGCGATAACTTGTGCCCGATTCTACAGTTATAATTTGGCGATAAAACATGTTTAATCTAATCTGTGTTGTTATTAATCGATCCAGAGAAATCCAAACGCAAAAGTCGTCCCTGCGGGTTGTGACCTTTTTGAGATCGTCGCAAACCACACTACGATTATTATTTTTTTTAGAAACAACGGGTCCAAAAAGATTTAAATTGACAAAGAATTAGAGAAATAAATATATATATATATTTCAGGTAAGTCGTCAACAGGAGGTGCGAGTGAAATCTTAGAAAGGACACCAAACTGCAGCTTTGGAGCGGATTCGGTATTTGTAAAAACAGAGAAATTATCCTACAACGTTTTTATCATGGGAGGAAACGGTAGAACTGTCGGAAAGGGTCATGTTACGTTCGATGCTAGTTCTACACCTTACATTCTTGGTCCAGGAAATAACAGAAATTTGAAATTTGAATGGAAGTGTTTGAATTTTAAAACACGCCATTTAGAGGACTTACTTCTAATCCAGGTCGATCCAGTAATTTTATTTGATGGTTTACAGGCGAGTTATAATGAAACACAATTTATGAATGAAGTTGTAGTTATTTCAAAGATGATCAATTCATCATTGATATATAGCAAAGTAAAAGAACTAAAAAAATCCTGTGAGAACTGTACAAATGGCGATATGCAATGCAAAAAGTATTCAGGATTGGATAAAGGTGGAAACAGAAATCATACGATTTACGGTCACTCAGATTCAGTCAGTTTTGAAAAAATCGAACGGTTTTTGGTCACAGGTGACCTGGAAGTAAAAGTCGAACTACGTCTAAAGGACGATATAAGGAATTTGATATCCGCCATACTGAAATTGAATGAAAATTCAGTATCATTTCAAAATGTTTTCAGTTCCAACAATTATAACATTTTGTTTAAAATCTTACAAACCATCCCAAAAAATGCCACACATGTCAGACAAGTTCAGGAATGGTGGAATATTATTAAGCAAATATATTCGTTGATAATTAGGTTGAATAATGTGCTTAAAAATTTCCAATTTATTGAAACTTACAAATTGGATGAGTTTTTTAAAGAAGATAAACCTGGTGGGATTCTTTTTAATGAGTTCGGCGTTGTCAATACTTTGCTTTTTTATTTCAAAAGTTTCAACAGTTGCATAATACAAATTTTTGGTAATATTATGGATTTAGTTTTGAAACTTGCCTCGTACGATTTAAGTTATTTGAAAGACTTAGAGAAAAATATCACAGACTCGCTTTTTCACAGTTACATGTGCCCATCCTTTAAAGGAAACTCGTATGGTAATGCAAATTTAACTGTGACTGATCAAGATGTTCAAGAAGGAAATGGTTTCTTAGTCTGTGTCAAAGGAGAATATGACGGAGCAAAGGAATACTTTGTGCAATATGTTCAGACTGGTTCAAATAGTACACTTAATCTGGAAATTGAGTAAGTATATATAATATTTACATGCACTGAGCAAAGCTAAATAAATTTTTTGTTCTTGTAAAACTGACCTCCAAAGTTATCAGCCTATTACAATACAAATCCTTCAAAGCAAACAAAGTTTTGAAATAAACTAAGATACAAAACCAAAATGCACATTTCTTGGTATACCTTCAGCAGGTACGCTCGTGACCAAAACGTAGGGAAAGACAAATATATAGAATAAACACAATCTTTTTGTCAATAGAATAAAAAGGAACTAAACAGAGAAATCAAAATCCGGGACAGATCAACCTTATTCATCATCTCAAAATTTCTACATCTTTATTTAAAAATCATGTAATTGCAAAGAATGACTGCGCGAGGAATGATATTGCGGGATTACAGCCCCCAATTAGTAATGATATACTCGAGGACTTGCAGCCCCCCCCCCCCCCCCCCCCCCGCCCTAGCACTATTGCTTCAATGATAGTATAATTAACTAAGATTATACCAAATTATCGGCGTACAATACACATTTAAAGATAAACTTCCTCCCATAAGTTCTTAACCAAATCTTTGGAAAGCCAAAACTCCAATAGATGTTATAAAGACGAAGCACAACTTCAGTTATGACTGTGAAAACAAGGTTGTTTGAAAATGATATATAATGACGTGGTTGTGTCTTTTATCTATCAGGTGTAGACTGAACTGCTTGCACAAAACGGCCATTAAATCTATGGTATCACTGAGAATAACTTGCAAATCTTGCACAAGAAAGCAGATAAAAGAAACAGAGTATATGTGGAATGTTATGAATGTAACTGGTGATTTTCGTGAAATAAGTAACAATACTGTGTGGCAGTCTTGGATTCTTAGTGGTAGGTTTTAACTTCTGAAATATGTTCCCTCTTCCATCATTTTATTTATTAGAATATACGAGTTCTTCAATCGTGCATATACTCTTGTTTTATTTGACAAAAATCAATAACTTTAGATCTAGATTATTGTCCCGTGGAATTATTTATAAGTATAAAGGAAATTGGTGAGATCCTAACCTTCAGACTTAGAGAGAGAGGTATAAATGAAGAATGTCAGTTCTTGTAGTTATACGATTCAAAAAATGAAAAATATAATTTACGAGATACCTTACTTTGAGGATCTTAAGATTTTATCCTTTATCGCGATTCTCATTGGTTGATTTAAAAATAAATTCTGGAACTGCTTGGCCAAATGGAACGAAACTTGACAAGAAGCATCTATTGGAGCTTCTTTACAAAAGTTCCTCATTTCGTCCCAGTCGGAGTACAAATATGGCCACCATGGGCCGTTCTTGTTTCTGATTGGGTGATGTGAAAAAATCTTCTCCTCTAAAATCGCTTAGCCAAATGCAACAAAACTTGACAGGACGCATATATGGGAGGTCTTTTATACAGTTTCTTCATTTCTTCCCAATCGGACTACAAATATGGCAGCCATGGGCAGTTATTTTTTTCGATTGGCTGATATAAAAGAATCTTCTCCTCTGAAGTCGCTTGGCCAAATGGAACGAAAATTGACAGGAAGGATCTATGGGAGGTTCTTTACAAAGTTTCGCATTTCGTCCCAATCGGGCAACAATCTTTGCCGTCATGGGCACTTGGTCATTGTTTGATTAAAAATATTTGCTGCTTGCCCAAAACTGTTAGCCAAACTTGACATGAAGCATCTATGGAAAGTCGCTTATGAAACAATTTTTTTCATCTTGATTGGACTACAAGCATGGCTGCCATGGGAAATTCTTGTTTTATGGGCATTGAGGTTATTTGGAATAGACTGAAACACATCTAGATAATTATTTATTTTTTTATCAAACATTTTTTAAAAGCCTTGTGTATATCACTGTTTTTTTATGAGCTTCTGGTATGAAATTATTCTAAAAGTACCATTATTATCAAGTCTAGAGTGTAAACGTATTTGTTATGCTCTGAAAAATATTTTCGTGAGCATGTAGTCTGCACGTTGTCCGCACGTTGTCATGACTAGTGTTTTCATTATGAAAACTTAACAAGTAATTCTGTAAAAAGCCAAAATGGGTGAATAATGCTTCCAGGAGAGAAGCTGAGAATTGCAGACACCATAGCCAAGTAAAATTGATATATTGCCATTCAACAAATTGAAATTAAGTATTGGCAATGTTGAACTCATCACATATGTCGTATATTATATCTTCAAAAGTGCCTGGTTTTCAATATCGAGAAATAAATCCAAATAAGAAGAGGACTTAGGCATATCCGTTTTTTTCTTCTAATTCTCTTTTACTGTAGACTTGTTTTAATCATATGCACTGCAACCTATTGGCGATAAAGGATAAGAAAACGATTTCTGGTGGAGGAGGAAAGGGGACGAAGAGATATAAGTTAAATGTTTTTTTTTTGATTTGGAGACCTTGTTTTAAAGACATTATTTGATTTAATTTGTTCCAGAAAGTAACACGA
This sequence comes from Mytilisepta virgata, assembly GCA_028015205.1. Taxonomy (NCBI): domain Eukaryota; kingdom Metazoa; phylum Mollusca; class Bivalvia; order Mytilida; family Mytilidae; genus Mytilisepta; species Mytilisepta virgata. The sequence continues at coordinate 87,566,089 of CM051521.1, forward strand.
ACAAGTTTGTGCTGAAAGAAAATGTCCTTCAGCCAGATAGTGTATATCTAATTAAAGCAGGCCTTCGAACGCATGATGGGAAGGTGGGAAGTGCAGCATGGATAGTTAGGACTAATTTACCACCTCGAAATGGTGCATGCATAGCGAATGATGGAAGTACTAGTAAGTGATTGTTGCAAAGGATATTTTACTTTTTATATTTTAAAAATATGATTGACGGATAAAACAATTAACGTATTTAAATATTAATATTACTGTACACAAAATATACATATATTACGCTTCACCCCTCTTTTGTTACGAGTACTAAGGGTCTGGGTTTAATAATACAGTGAGATTATTGAATAAAGCAAATACTTACTTTATCATCTAAAAAACAAAATTATAATATAAAATAATGAATATGGTGAATTAAGTCTTGCAGTTGCAAGGCTATTGAAAAAATAATTGTAAAGATAACCGGTAACGATATCGAACAAAGACTGTTATAGTTTGGTTCAACAATTTTACGTGAAAGTCCAAAAAAATAACAGACTATAAAAATCACAGAGCACATCAAGATGAATATGTTTTAAAAAAAACTTTACAGTAAATTACATATGAAATGGGCAAATAAACATATTGGCTGTATACGATTTTACATACATTTCCGACCAAAAAGTGGAAAATGCTGTTTTACAAATACATGCTAGAGAAGTTATCACAGGAACATATACGTAGCAACTGTAGAAAAAATTACAGGCAACCATACACCTCAAATAAGGGAAACTTTGTACTTCCACGCAGCATAAGAGATTATTTGATTCATTGAATTATAAACCAATGGTTTATTTCTGGTAGAATTGGAGAAGAATATTTGTATGTTTGGATGGGAAGATGAAAGATCCAGCCGTAGGAAACACACAAGTTCAGACTCGTATGAGCCGTTAAAGTACCGGATTTTGCAAATCAGTAGTGACGGAGAGACCGTACTTTACTATGGGTGTACGTACTTAAACCTTATTACTGAAATGCGTTGACAATCTAAATGCGATTATTTTAAATTATTAGTTAGTTACATATATTCTTTTGTCTTTTAAAAATAGAATTATATATATATATATATATATATATATATATATATTCTTACATTGTTTCCAGAGGCTTATCGAATTTATCAAATCGAGATGGTTAAATTATTTATTTTAAAATCCGAGCGGCGAGCACCTTAAAATTCGATACTTTAACCATCAAGATTTGAAAAAATCCGACAATCCTCGAGTAACAATGCAAGAATCTGTTTCTGTAATGATTATTACATAGATTTTCATATTTATTAAATCAAAATCCCCTTTGGGTGCCTCCACATTCCTGGACATGTTTATATGTTGCTTTGAGAAATTTGAAAGTAAAAGTCGTTATAACGTGCTTTGACCCTTTGTCTTAACCGATTTAGATAATCGGAAACCACATTAAATATTTGATAAACGACAGATTCAGCAAGGGTTAAATTGACATTTGTAAAATTTTTTATTGATAATTTAGTAAATGTTTGAAATTTCTCCAAAAAAACCTTCATAGGATGTGCGAGACACATATCAGAGACTTTAGTCTATCAGCACAGACATCCGCTAAGTTATAATGGTACATGTATCTATTTAAAATATTTATCGGCTAATTCTGAGAAAGACATTCGAAACTGTCACAAAACTTCTGTCTTGCTGCCAAAATGTAAAATTAAGATTTTTCGTGCTTTAGATGAATCAAGTACAGTAGTTGAAATAAAACCAGGTCTCAAGGCTGATGGTTATAACGTTTCATTGAAAGTGCTAATTTATGATGTACTTATGGACTATGCAGAGTGCAGAATAAGTCTGGGACAGGTATGAATTACAACTGCATGAACTTTGTATAACCGTAGGTACAGTTAGGATCGTCGATTACTTATCGCTTAAAGGAAAGCTTTAAGTGTAAGACATCAAAAGCCCAGAGTCAAAGACGGCCAAGTTCCTGCTGTTCACAAAACCTTAAGAGTTGTCCAAAGCTTGGCCTTTATTTTACTTGTCTCTGAAATTTAACAAAAAGACACTGTGACAGCAATTTTTTATTTCATCTAAAATACATGTATATAGAACAAGCATCCAATATTGACGGTTAATATGCATCAATAACCATGCTTGCAGAATCGCAAAGTTCAGTACAATTAAACGATAACTACACGGAGTATTTGTCTTAATTCAAAGATAATCATAAATTATTTTCCTGGAATCGAAAAACTATCTATCAACATTACATGTGTCAAAACTCAGATATAAATTTATTTCAACGTTTATGCATAACGCATTTAAAGTGGTAAACTTAACCTTTCTTAGCACTGATAATATACCAGAGCAACGTATATGAAAAAAACCTGCATTTGCCTTTTTCATAATACCTTCTCAAGATTTTACCGTCTTACGCCGAGGATGAGTCTGTCAGTGCTGAAGATGTATCAACATTTATCACCGACTATGGCAAAAGTATAACTCGCTATTTCAAAGAAAATAATACCAAGCAAGTCCTACTGAATGTTGTAATAGCGAGCGAATCTGTAACACAATTGGTAAGTTTGAAATGTGTTATGTATTTACTCGCATGTACATTCTTAATTATAATTTTTTTTTATAAATTACATGTACATGCACATGTATATTCATTGCCACATTGTATGGAACACGGGCCACGGAAAAAAACACGGAAAAAATACTTCACCTGTTAAAAAAAATTACCGTCATGGTAAATATTTTAAAAAGGAAATTTCAATGTAATTTATTACTTGACAGTATGGAATTCGAACTTATCTGTTGAATTTTGGAAACACAAAGTTATTTTACGAAGAAAAAAAATCGATAAATAACTAGAAATCTTATATTAACCCGTTCAAGATACTATGAGTACTCAAAAGACAACCGAATGCAAATTTGTTTTTGTTCATGTGATAAGTATTATGTTTCAATTGTGAAATATTATTAAAAACTATTGACCACCATTCATATTATGTACATTGTATTCACTGTCATATTATCAATATGTAACGTGTTCTGTGCTTGTTACTGATTTTCTTTTTGATTTTCGTTGCGAAACTGTGTGTCGATTTACTATACCTCGCATTAGATTTATATTTTTGTTACCGTGTATAGTTTGTTGCACTACTTGCTTCGGCATACGGATGGTACGTGATCGACAACTATCAAAGAATGGCCGTATTGCCAAACTGTATTTTAGCTGTGTTTTTAGTAAGAGTTCTAACAAAGCGATTTTCCTGTGACTGAACAATGTTTCGTGTTTGTAATGATTTTGTTAAGAATTTATATATTACCTAGTACAAATTACAATAGGCTGTGGTACATTTTTCCTAAATATATTGCCATGCAGTCTCTTAAGAATTTAACAGTGAAAACGATGTTTATTCTATAAGTAGGACAAGAAACCTTTATTTTTAAATCTTAACTTTTTTTTTAGAAACTACCAAAAACAATATATGATTGTACGCCTGAAAATTGGCTTCACATCGGAGAACAAGAGATGCCTTCTGGACGAAAGGAAGTGTTATCATTTGAAAGTTTGTGGAATATGCTGCATAATCCGAACGAAGGGGATGCTAATTCTACTGATATTATAATTTCAGTTAGTTATTTTCAGTATAATAGATACTAATCTTTAGAATGTTTTAATTCATTGTTTCACAATAAATGTATTGTGGAATTTATTGGTGGCGGTGTCGGAAATCCAAAAAGGAAACCACCGATTTACAGCAGGAAAACTCGCAATTCTTTTCAGTTAATACTGGATTTGAACAGACCTTGCCATGAGCTGGATCAGATTCGAAATTCATTGTTGAGAGGATAGTGATAATCATTAGATATGATGGACTATATACATCACTCTCCAACCACACCCAACTATATATTATAAATTATATTATGAAACAAATCATGTAAAAGGAGAATATAGAAAATAGATATCGAAATAGCTACTTTTGCTAACTTACTTTAGACTTTTATAATATTTGAATAAACATCATAAGTTACTATACTTTAAAAGATGATCTTCATTTATATTGTCTATTTCAGACATTGTCGAGCTTTATGGGAATGCTATATAACATAACGCAAGGTGTAGAAGGAAATAATACAATAAATATTAACCAGATAGCAGACAGCATTGCGGCTTTAATTCACCATGGACAGTTTGTATCTAATGCTTCAGTTGTAAGTAATATATTTCCTGTGGCGGGGTGTGTTCGACTCCGATCTTAATTGACGGGGAATGCCAATTTTCCTACTGAAGGTGGGTGAGTCTCTCCGGGTACTCCAGCTTCCTCTAAAAACTGGCCGCCATGAAATAGCCAAATTTGCTGTAAACGGCGTAAACCCCCAACAATGCAAACAAACACAATGAAGTAAAAGATGATTTTGGGCTGATGCACATGAGAATCTGGCTCATAAAATGAATCACATGACCATAATACAAAGATGTGAACATGGCTTTCATTGATCCGATTGATTAAATCGTACACCAAAACAAGACGACCCCTAGCGTCAACAGTACTACTGACAGAAAAAAACATGACTCTAAATACCATGGTTATTATGTTTTTTAACTGTAAATGACCATTTATGACTATGAATGACTCGAAATAGTTGCAAATGTTTTGAATCATTGTGTGAAACAAAATATATGGTTGTAACGGTAGAAATCTTTTTTTTTAAAACCTTTTTCAAGTTTTAAAAAAATTATTTTTTTAGTTTTTATTTTTAATAGTGTTTGTTATATATTGTGTTCATTTTTATCAGTGCTTCCTATCCATCCTTATAAATTTTATTTATTCGACATTATATAGAAAACATACTAGCCTTGAAGTATGTATCTTAGTTATTAATCTGTCCTTTAAAGAAGGAAAATACAAAATAAACAAACATAATTTTTCAAAATTGGGATTATAGACTATAAATATATGCCGTGATTGGAATCTGGACAAAAAGAAAGAACAGACAAAATTTCTTTTTGAAAGATGGCACATGGTGTGTATCATATCTTATGGTTGAGAAAGTTGAGCATACAATTTTTAAACACAAAATACCATTTGAATAATATTTTTCTCTGAATCTAGAGCAGTGCCCTGCATGCTATTAAAGGAGTTGTTAAAATATTAGCCCTGGCAACAACAGTGGACAACAATCCGATATATGAAGATTATATATCAACATGCAAAGGTGAGTTACACCGTTCTGAGGTGGAAATAAACCTGGTAATACAAAGTTTAAGAAAATGAACCAAATACAGTTGGTGTCCTTGTCTCAAAGTCGAAGTAGCTTTGAAAAGTAATTTGAGAAATTATGAGTAAATGCAAATGTTGATCTATCTTGTCTAAATAGAATCTTCCCTTTTCAAATCAAAAAATAATAGCAAAGTCTAGTATCAGCCTGAGTTTTCTTTTAATAGTATTGTCGGGGTTTGAAACATGACATGAAATTTAACTACTATTTACTTTACGAGGATATAACTTTATTTTACTGTATGTTATTAACTGGCTTTTAAGTATTAGCCATGAAATATTATAAAAGAAAGAACATATATTGGGTAAATTTCAACATGAAAACATCCCATTTCTTACATAATATGACCACAAATGGTGTAATTGTATGTTTTCATGTTTGAAGGAGCTTTGAAAGTGTTCAACAATGCGTTGATCGCCCTTCTACCAAGGCAGTCGACCGAAATGCCACACCAGACAGACCTATACAGTATACTTGAATATCTGACATCAAGACAAGACTTTAATAATCAAGATAATTCGGATCTTCCAAAAGATAGAGAGCTTGTAAAACAATCAGATTTGACGTTAATGGAGAAGGCATATATTTCCTACAGAATTACCGAGAGAAATTTTATTTTAGCAGAGCGTCGTAATGACATGGTAAGTGAATATAGGATTGAGTCAACACTTTGCAAAACAAGACCTAGATTAATTATAAAATCAAATAAAAACCTTTCACAGAAGGAACATTACTACGTACAAATGTATAATAACTAAAATTTCAGTTGTGAACCATGATTATTAGTAATTTATTCTTTTAGGTGCGTAAAGAAGTTCCCAGTATGCTAGAATCCATATATATTCTTGGTAAAGTTTTGGAAATGCTTTCATATCGTATACAATTCCCTGTTGGTGTTACAAAATACGGTGTCGGCACAAAACGATACAGACACTGTGGGTCCAACTTGGTAATGAATGGAATAAAAGAAGATGGTTATCATATGGAATTTGATAAGGCTGAAAATCCAATTGATGACAAGTGCGATTTGCAGGTTTGACACTTAAACTGAACAACTATTAAAAAATTTCTAAATATAACATAAGTGTTTTCTGATTCTTAGTTAATGTAATTGGACTTCTCGTATACTCTGATTATTTCATACTTGTAGGGATTGGTAGAACCGTATCAGTATGTATATTTTGTTTATTTGTTGTTTTCAGACAACATCGTTTGACAGAACTCCATTTTCCTGGGATGGAGAATCCAAATTTATCAGCTCAAAGACGGTAGTATTTGCACGAAAAGAAAGAAATAATTCATTCTTTCCATCGATGATTAGATTCCAAAATTCATTTCAAGCTTCAGAGCGTCCAAGCAAATCGGTTCATATTGGAACACCAGCACATTACAAAGAACACACTGATCAGGTCGTACTTTACAAATTATATTGGAAAAATTATAACGACAGTCTTATTTTTTCTGTTAGAAATGCCGTTGTAAAATTGAGTCATGTAATTTATGTGCGTCGTAGAGAGCCACCTACGGAAACTATTTATGACTGGACAAGGCCAGTGCAAGAAAGGGATTGGACTTCTGAAGATGATTTTCGGGTGATAATAACTGACAGTTTATATGAAAGTCCTGAGACAGTTTACCTCAGTCTTCACATATTTTCAGGTAAAGCTCTTCATAAAGGGCACCAAGGTGTGAGAAAAAGCGTCATGTATACCTCGTATACAAAGATTTGTTTTTTATGGGGTATTTTCACAGTGTCCTTTTACAGAGTGATTTGATATAACGAGGTGCTTCTTATGCAGTCTCGACTATATGCAGATATTATTTTTCTTAATTTACTTTTCTTCTATGGGTAGATCAATATGTAAAATTTTCCTACATTTTTATAAATGTAATACAATGGAACAAAAATTATTACCTTAATTGTAAATAATATCAGTATTCACGGTGTGGCAGAGAACTGCAGCACAGACCGTCGTAGATATGTCATGGTAAGGATATGGGAATGATATTACGTCTAAGAATTTTCTTTTGAATAAGGCTGCCTATGATGATGAAACTTGACGAATACCGTAAAACGTTTATCGTTGATAACGGGCAAAATTCTAAAGACAAGATGCATACATGTTCTAGACTTGCAGGTGAAACGAGATGTGTGCATATTCAGTATGAGCAGAATATTTGAAAATATACAACTAACCCATACAATTAAGTTATTTTCCAAATTTGTAGTCCATTTAATATCAGGTAGACGTAACACATTTCTTACGGAAGCCATTTTTGGAATATTCATTTATATATATTCCTCATTTCATGAGTCCATGTTCACAAGTGTCTTACATAATTTCATTTCAGGTAATAATTACAAGATAGATAAAGATAGAACAAAACGTTCAACCAAAACAATGTCAGACAGTAGCTTTTCCCATACATATACCTTGACAACAGCCACTACAGGATGTCGTGTCTGGAATACAAAAATAAATCTCTGGGATTCTAAAGCTTGTGTGGTTTGTATATCTTTTGTTATATATTCGGTTTTGGATGGCTTTACCTTTACATTTGAAAGGGGGTTTCCAAATATAAATAATAGGACAGTGTGGCATATAACTCTATCAAATAGTGACATTCATTCACTGGTAATATACTTTTGACGGCCATTTTGGTGTTGTTTATTCCTAGTTTGTCTTGATTTTCTGGATCATCAGAGTTTCAAACAAAATCACTATTACATGCAGTCAGTCAAGATTGGTCAACACATAATTTAGATCAGAACAGGTATTGTTGACCAATGCATACGTCATTCTTGACTTTTATTAACTTATGTTAACCAGTTTTGATTGACCGCAAGACAAACATCTCTTGTTCCGGGCTTGTTATATTGATTTTGACTATATTTCAGAAATTCTAACAATAAAGACAGTTAAGATTAAACAAGACACAAATGGCTATTTGAAATCAAGGATGTGTTTTTAGAGATTTGTATGCTTTCAAAAGTATATATTATGTTGTATAAATAAACAGTCTCGTATACCAATTCCATCACCATAGCTCAATGAAAAAATACCAAGGAAATGAAAACGATAACCTACCATATTGCAGATGAGATTCAAATGCAAAATTTACCAAAACGGGTAAATCTTAAAACCATCTTAAACGGACATTTGCCTGAGGGAGATACTCCATAGATATATCTTTTGTATCAATTATACGTACTCAGATATATACTAGCAACTGGTTTGATGATACATTTAAGCTTTATCCTACAGTGATGGTACGAATTCAGCGCACAATAAATCCAGTCTTATGAAAATTACTCAAACGTTATAGGACAAATACAAGTCCAAAAGACCTAATATAAAGCCTAAAAATCATCAACGGACAGAGCTTTAGATATGGAGATACATGAACTCGTTATTTCCAAAACTTTAACAATTTCATAACGGTAAATTTAAGTATAAACTGATCTTTACCTAAAGATTCAAGCAGAAAAGTAGCGTGCCAGTATTTTTTATATGCAATTGCATAATGTCTTCCCATATATGGGAAACTTACATTTTGCATACCATGATAAACTAAAGTATCCGTTCTTCATAGCAAAAATGGACAATTAATCTTGTTTTCTGTTTTTTAAAGTATATATTATAACTGCATGTAATATGGATAATTATATTTTGTTAGGTGTCTGAAAAATCAACTGTAGATCATACTGTCTGCCTCTGCTCAAGTCCTCCAGGTAACAGCTTTGCCACAACGTTTTATGTACCACCTAATACTATCGACTTCAGTACAGTATTTTACAAGTTTGATTTGAAGAGCAACACTGCAGTATTTGTTACTGTGATTGTCTTAATAGTTGTCTACTTTTTTCTGTGTGTATGGGCATTTAGAAAAGATAAGCAGGACGTTCAGAAGGTACTATAAGATAATAGACATTAAATGAATACAAATAGTAAGATTAATATCTATATACTATGATATCAACAGCTGGCAGATATGCTCAGTATCAAAATTGTGAAAGCCATTTATTTCCCAGACATTAAGAACACAAAATTTAGTTTTTCGTTACAGCTTTGCGAAATCTTTAACGAAACATTTAAAAATTACCAATTTAAGAACATTATTAAACTTAATTTGCTTGAATTGATATCATTTATATTGAAATATTTGTATTTTTAATGTCAATGTCTAAATTGTGCTCTATAGGTAAATGTTAGCATGCATAGGAAACATGCTTAATTAGTTGACTATGAGGTGCCTTTTTGGATTAAACTTCATCATGTGACCACAGTTTTGGAAATAAACAAAGAACCGAAACATTGTGAATAATAAAAGTAGACAGGGGTAAACGGGATATTAGGTTAGCTTTGGTATACATGTACCTAAGGAGCAAACCAAAAACCGCAATCCGGAATTCATTAAAAAAACAAACCCGGGAAGACAAATGAACACCCACAAGCACAACAAATAAACAATGAAAACTAAAAAACAATGAACAACACGAACTCCTATAAAAACCAGGAGTGAATTCAATTGCTGCGGAAGGGTAAGCAGTTCCTGTGCGTATATGGCAATCGTCGTGAAGTTCAACAAAGTCAATCCGATGGTGGTCACAATTCAGTGGCATCCTATCATTGATAAAACCCTGGTTAAGAAGCTTTTGTGACACTAGTTATCCTCTTGGTCGAATGTCATGGTAACTCACGCATGTCCTTGAATATCGGATAAGCTGAGAAACGTTGACGCCATAGGCAGGCGATGCTAGTATATTGCTACGCAAGAAGGGTAAGTTAACAATAGGAAAGTTGAATTCGTCACGTTTGTCATAAAGTTTTGTCTTCAAATGTCCCTTATTGTCTATTTCAAGAAACAAATCCAAATATGAAGCGGACTTCCATGTATCTGTAGTATTCTTAATTCCAAGCTCACTGGGGTAGATGAGATGTAGAAAGTCTTTGGATTTGTCGTTATTTAATCCTTTGAAAGGTTTAGATACATGTACCATTCTGATTTTTTCATTCTTAAATGAACTTATGAAAGTTACATCTTTATAAAAACTAGTATAAAAATTGACAAATTTAACTTGATTGATCAGTTATAATGATGAGAATAATGAAATTTAACATGTAATTATAATCTCTTGCATTTAACATATTTTACAATATTTTCAGTGGGCTGTAACATTCCTAGAAGACAATGTGCCTTCTGATGAGTATTTATATATAATTACAGTCTACACCGGGCTGCATTTGAACGCTGGCACCAAGTCAAATGTCTTTTTTAAGATTATTTCAAATGACGATGATATCTCTGATATTCGAATTTTGGATGATATAAATCACCAGGTAAAACTAAATTTATTACACAGATATGTATTTAGACAATTCATTATCTCCTGTGAAACCACTTTGCTAAATTGAACAAAACTTGGCAGGAATAATTTATTGAAGGTCCTTTGTATTAAATCCTCATTATATTTTGATCGGATGAAAAACATGACCACCCTAGGCAATTCCTGATTCTGATTAGTCAAAATTTCAAATTTCTTCTCCTCAAAAACTTCTAGGCCAAATCTTTTCAAAGTTTATAGGAATGTTTATTGGGAGACTCTGTATAAATGTTCCTTATTTGGTATTGATTTGGGGCATACATGGCGGCCACAGTGGCACACATTTTCATTGAAGCCTATGGTAAATTTAATTCCTACACTTTGCAGGAATAATGTTTTGAACGTCCTTTATAAAAAAAAAATCCCCTTTTTTACTTGGATCGGATGAAAACGATGGACACTAGAGACAATTCTTGATTCTGATTGGTCATATTTTCCTCTAAAACTACTGGGCCAAATCTTTTCAAATTTTATAGATTTGCAATGAACCCTATCATGTCAAATCACAGTTTTATCATCTCCTCTGAAAGTACAAGGCCAATATTAATCAAAATTGTAAGGAATGTAAGGACCTCATTTCATTACAACCTTAAAATACAAAGAAATTTAAATATGCATTAGATTATCTGCTGCATTTCCCATGTAAGCGATTTGCGTCACTTGAGCCTCTAGTTCTAATTAGAAATGCATGTATATAAAATCCTACATTTTCCATTCCAGAGTTATGTCCCTTTATTATAAGAAACATGATTATATACCTTTACATGTATTAGAGAAAAATGGCAAAACATGACGGAGTGGGATTTTTCGATGAAAGTTTTTCTTTCATTCAGAGTTAAGCCCTTGATTAAAATTGGGTTTTGAATATGTTTTAATGACAATATTAAAGAAAACCCGGTTTGATGTCCATGTTGAAACTCGTCTCTCGTTGTTTTTATAAGGGTTTTTCCACTGGTAGCGTGAGACGATTTATAATGAGTACTCAGTTCCCATTTGTTAATCCATCAGCCTTGCACGTGTGGCATGACAACAGTGGAGAAGGAAATAAAGCGTCGTGGTATCTTTACAAAGTAATAATAGAAGACATTCAGACACAAGAAAGGTATAAGGACCTATGTTCTTTTCTGAGTTTTGTTTAGCTTGTATTAATTTATATTATTTTCAAAAGTACTCTTCGTGGCATAATGATAACGTTTTTTTTATTTAAACGACGGCTCTTTCATTAATAGACACAGTAAACCCGGGGGGGGGGGGGTTTGTAACTCTCTGGATTTTTGACGGGGATATCTGGAAATGGCCTAAAAAGGGTATCCGAGCAAATACTAGAATACAGATCAATAAAATACCGGAAAAAATATTTTTTATGAAAATACAAATGTACCTACCAGCGGAACAGCCATATCGAAAAAGCACACCCTAACTAATACTGATGTTAATATACAAATATCAAATACAATAAAAACAGATAGTGTAAATACTACCCGAATAAATATTAGTTTTTCAAAACATACATATTTTTTATTATATTTGAAATATTCAGTATAATTAGATATTTTAAAATATTTATAAATTATTAAAATATTTAAACCTTCTTTTCCATATCATAATTTCAGGTTCGTGTTTATCCAAAATGGCTGGCTTTCGCTTGATTGTATGCCAGGTAGAATAGATTGCGCTATTCCAATCTCAACTGAATCAGAGTTAACTACATTCTCCTATCGACTGCAAGAAGAAACGAGACAGAATGTTACTGACAGTCATTTATTTTTTTCCGTTGTTATTAGACCTGAACAAAGTCAGTTTACCAGATTCCAACGCTTAGCTTGCTGCTTAGCATTACTATTTCTAACAATGATATCTAATGCGATGTTCTACGGTAAAGTCACAAATACTAGTCAAATAACGATCGGACCAATAAAAATTTCGATGCAAAATATGTACACATCGTGTCTGAGTGTCCTTATTACTGCCGTACCTATTTTCTTTGTTACGTTCCTTTTCAAAAATTCAAAATCTAGCAGGAGAACATCATATAATATGGACGATTCTGACATTACATTTACCTACAATTACGAAAAGCGATTACCGCATGTATGTTCGTTTGTTGGATGGACTTTGCTGACAGTTAGTGTTTTGGTATCTGGATTTTTTCTGATATTATACAGTATGGAGTGGGGAAAATCCAAGTCTCAAGATTGGCTGTTATGTTTCTTTTTGTCCTTCTTTGAAGCTGTTTTTGTATTTGATCCGATAAAGGTAAGTAGACTTGGTAGCATATTCATCCAAGTATCGCAGGATGTGTCCACAGTTTTCATAAAATAATTTGTTGGTTGCAAATCGTGTTTAAACTGCTTAGTTTTAAGTGTGCATGCACATGATGGGGACATGAAGTTTGCCTGTGTAAAGCGTTCTATCTCAACACTAATTAGTTTCTTTGACTCAAAGAGACGGTAACTTCTTCAAAAGCTCATGAGAATAAAATTTAAATCCGCAGCGGTGCTATGTACTTTCGTGAATTATAATGTTATATTTCATAATTTTATCTACAATAAATTAATAGATTGAGAAAACAATTTTTACCAAATATCAGTGCGGTCAATATTCTCGAAACGCCAATAAATTCTGACAAAAAAGTCGCGTCCATCCTTTCTTACATATTAAATCTTCTGTGGTAAACATATATATTCTTACATCATTACCAGTAGATTATCGGATTTATCTAATGGGGATAGATGAATTATCTAATTTTAAAGACCGGGCCTAGGCGATTTGATAAAGCCGAAAATCGTCGGGTAACGATGTAAGAATCTGTTTCTAAAAAAAATATCAAATAGATTTTCATATTTGATAAACCAAAATCCCCTTCATGTGCCTCTGCATTCCTAATTGTTATGTCAAAAAAAATTGGCAATCTGATCTTAATCGATTCCAAGAAACCCGAACGTAAAGGTCGTTCCTGTGGGATATGACCTTTTGTCTTAATCAATCAACCACTGAGATCATTGGCAATCACACGTTGATTAAATTTTGACAAACAACGGGTCCAGAAAGGGTTAACTTGAATTAGAGAAATAACTATATTATATACATACACATGTAAATCTGAATTGGATTTTTTGTTTTATCCATTTCTTGGTTATTTAAATATCTACATAGAACACCCCAATACTTTGCAAATGCTTGTTTATAAATGTATATTTTTCTAAAGTATACCGGTATATAATTTTTGCCGATACGAAGTTTCTATCATGCGTATGAGAATAGATATCTTCGGTTAGATTTCACGTCCTCCTGAACACCTCACCAGACTTGACACTTCATTGGCTATTACTCATTGGCAATTTAACGGGTGCCGGTAAATGAACAGGACATGCTTACCCTTCCAGAGAACCCGGTGTCATTCCCGCTTTTTAATGGGAGTTCACATTGCTAGTGCTTAAGTTTCTGTGCAGTTTTGTTTCTAGTTATGTTAAGTTTATTACACGATTTTTTTATTCTTTTAGTTATACATGTATCCTTGTGGTGTTTGTTTGTTGTGTTCTGTTCTCCCGACTTTGTCTTTTCCTTGGACTTCGAATTTGTGGAATTGTCTTACTGTTCATGAGATGTAGGTATTGAAATTGTACAATGGGTTACACTTTTATTTTAGATGTTGACACTGGCAGTGATATTTTCATTTGTGGTGAAAAACAGGAAAAGTGATGGTATTGTGATAAACAAACCGAAACTTCTCCAGAGATTGAGACATCAAGAAATATCACCAATATCGTTTCTTATAGGTAATCTTTAGTCGCAGTGACTATGAAGCATAGGACTTTATTTGCAAACGCAATCTTCAAACAATTTAAACATGTTTGTTAACTTTTACGTCCGATAGATATATATTATATATAACATATACAAAATACTGGAATAGTTACATTTTCAGTCCAATGGTAAAATTAGAAACGCGATTTGGTATGAAAAATGGATGGGATTTTATCAATAAGACCGTCCCCTGAAAATAATATTGTAAATTTTTAAAAATTTATAGAAAGATATTCTCAGATTTATAAATATTCTTAAATTTATTAAAAATAACTGCGTAATGACTCCATTTTGCTAAAATGCGCAATCAGCTAGAAGTTTTATGCGCTGTACGTTTTATTTTTACATTCCAGGTTCATTTAAAAAGAAAGAGCCGTCAATGCCCTTTGGTGCAGATTTAGTTGAAAAATTAAAGAAAAAGCGCGAAAAAGAAATGCTTGTACGGCAAAAATTCACAGAGTTCATATTATATGTGGTATTCATCAGCGTTCTTTACCTTATCAGTTTTAACAACAGAGATTCACGATGGTTCAATGCAAAGCATCATCTTGATCAAGAATTAATCAGGAAGTCTGATGACAATATAATTAAACTTGATCAGGTACATTAAGCAGTTAAGGCCACACAAATTGGTTGTTAGTTCTTTGGAATTTGCCCCTTCAGTTTGCAGAAATGCTGTAAATTCGCCCCAAATTCTTCATCTTTCCAGAAATAAGAAATAAAAAGTGTTTGCCCACTTCTAAAATTTGGTAAAATAGAGGGGTTTTTAGAATTTTTTGCAATATTTCAATCCAAAGAACTAAAAATCAATTTGGTGTGGCTAAGTAAGAGGCTTTAAGTAAGCTATATTCAGTCCATAATAGATATACAATTATTTTTTTGGTTCTGCTTGAAGGGGGTCTTCGGATTAACCCTTTGGACATTTTGGCTATTAATCGCTCTTAAAACTTTTTAATTGTTGTTTTGGCTTTCGAAATTATCATAATTTTGTGTAGTTTTAACAAAATAATGCTAATAAATTGGTTAATATTATTTCAGTCCTTCGTCATCAGATAGACGTGATTGAGTTACTCTCTATATGAAAGGGTGCACAGTTATCCAGCATAGGAATGCCGTCTGTCTGTTGAAATATCCAATCCATTAAACCAAACATACGTGTTTCTAATCAATGAATCTTGCATTTTTTAAAATTGTTCCTTCCTTTCTGTATTTGTTGCTAAAACCTGGATATTTCCGTAAAATGGTTTCTTCGACGTAGAACCAACTAAAATCTACCCTTTTCGTTGAATAAAAACTGTAAAAAAAAGAATTATTTCACTCTCTTGCAGTGAGGAATGTGTGTCTTTTTTAAAATTTGTCGAACATCCTTAGTATTTACATGTTCGCATAAATTCTATTACAGGTCAAAACAACAGAACATTTTTACAAGTGGCTAAATGAAACCGTTATCCCGTATACGTTTCCAACGACGCACTACAATGGAGATAAACTGTATGCCAACGACAGAATTTTTGTTTCAGATCTATATAATTATAAAGTTGGGCCAGTAAGACTGAAACAGTTCAGAATTCATAAGGGTAATTTGTTAATTAAACGCAAAGGTTTAAGTTCAAAATCAACAATCAACAATACAAAGTCCTTACTTCTTTTATGTATGCTTTATGTTAAATAAGGAAGAACTGCCATTCAGGTTTTTATTCCATGAAACTTTCAAAGGCCCCCGAGAAGTACAAAGAGGCACAAACGTCTTTACAGGCCATCAACTACATGTACATTCGGAAAGCATTAACCCGTACCTTGAAATTGTGAACTTTAAGGTTTATTCGACTGCTTGTTTAACTAAGAATTGAAAGCCTTTTCTTAGTTAATTCGGCTCTAAACATTTACCAAACTACATTTATGGCAAACTTTTAATGGCTCGTTATACAAATTTAGTCAAAACCAAAATGTACATAAATGACTGATAAAGAAAAATTCAACATATGCTAAGTGTAGTTTAATGAGAAAAAGTGCTATGCATGAATCAATCACTTTCATGCAGAACAAATATAGATCACTGAAGCTTACATAATATTCAGAGTTGCGTTTGGAAACTAGCAATCACTATAAAATTCAAAGAATATGAAATAAAATTCCAATGAAAGAATGGGACGGTCGCTTGAATCGTGACAAATAATACCTAGCGGTGTCCAAACAAAGCACAAGGTATTTTGCTGTTCTATTTCTGTCAGACCTTTTTAAAATAGATATCATAATGCACTAACCATTGCCTCGAAACTGTGGACTTAAAGTTTATTCAAGTCTTTCATTTAACTTAGAATCGAAGGCCTTTTTCAATTTTATTCGGTTTCAGAATACATAGGCAATTTAAGAGAGTAAAGATAACAGATTTCCGTTTGCTCATTATTACGTACTGTGGACAAAATCTTAAAAATGTTCTTACTATAAGTTCACTACAATAATTCCATCCTGCGACGTCAATGAATTTTGACATTTGTTATGATCCAGAAAATAATTATTGACAATCTGATAATGCCTTAATATCAGCATTTTTTATAAAAGTTTCAAATTTGATACTGACAAATTATAGTGCAATTTGTATTACCTCTGGATGTTTATTATTTATCAACCAGAAAAAACCGCTGGTCTATAATTAATGAAGGTGAATTCGGCATGATACCGCTGTATAATGTTTTAGCTGGCTGCGGATTCAGTGGCTAATGTTTCTTTTTGGGTGCACTTGATTGCATTGAATCCTGAGTTTGCTTTCAGTTAACTGTGAGAATTCACGATGGGGTATATTGCCTGTGTGTATGCACCTAATTTTAAGATATCTGGGTTGAGAATTGAATCTCTTTTGAATAATTTTGAATGTTTATTCGTCAGTATATTTACTTCTACGTTAATCTAAATAAAACGGAGGGTTTCTTCAAGAACAAATAATTGTCTTACCATGGAGCTCACTTGCTTCGCAAAGCTTGCTTTTACTTTCCCCAAGTAATCAAAAAAAAAGACAGACAAAAATTCATTCCGTCTGCCAGGAATTGTTTTTGAAACCATACTTGGATTGACTCCTTGTCCCTTCCAGGGTTTGACTCAATAAGTGTAGTGGCCATGTTTATGTTTTGCCATTCTGTGTTACATGTTTGTTGTTGATACATTCACTTCATCAATCGAAGTTTGTGGATTTCTTTTCAGTGATGGTTGGTTATAATACGGAAATGACGTAGAATTTCTTCTTTCAGTGGCTGGCTGACCTGTTATCCAACATAACGTACACGTTTCTACAGAGTATAAAATTATTGCTGTTTGTAGTTTTTGCAGACAAAAAAGTTGTTGTAGTTATCATACATGACGTAAGATTTCTTCTTTGCATGGCTGACCTGTAATTCAAAATAATCTAAAATTTACTGATTTTTACACGTTTCTAGAGCGTATAAAATAATTGGTGTTTGAACTTTTTACATACAAAAATGTTGTAGTTCTTGAAAAGAACGCCGATGAACGAAAGGGAATATTGGTTTGAGAGAACTTATATAGGTAAAAATCGGGTCCAAACCACAGATCAAACTTAAAACTTTAAACCATAGAATGTTTTATCTAAATACTAATTGGAAGTGCAAAGCAACCGCACCACAAAATATACTGTTTCGACATGTACCCGTTGAAATTTTTGACAACTGGAAATGAATACCGGAAATAAATTCCATTGTCGGGCGAAGGGACGGACTGTATATTCGAACTGGTTATTTTCTGTCCCCCCTCCAAGAAAAATACCTCAAAGCAGACTACCCTGTGCGTCGATCATTTATGTTATTACAGCATATTCATGAATTTTACTGAAAAAAAACAAGAAGCGACACACAAATTCGAGTCTCTATTTAGTAATATGGATTATGCGGATATATAGATTAAGTTGTTACATTCACTTGTTATGAACAAAGACCATGTTAGACCAAGGTTCAAATAAAACATATATAACAGTTTTGTTGTCGTCTAGTGTTGGTAAACACTACGGCATTATGGTTAAAAAGTTAAATACTTTCCTTAGTAACCGCTTCAAAAAGCATTAATTTTAATAAAGTTTTAAGAAAATTATATAATTAGACTGAATAATTGGCACCACTTAAAGAAACTGAACCGAGAATGTGAAAATTATTTTCAAGTGTAATATGTAATTATGTTCCACCTGCGTTCTTTTCCCTAGCGCAAATGTCTCCCGTCTAAACAAATAGTTCAACGTGAATCACTGTCGATGTTTATCCACAACATAAGGGTCTCAAAAAGAATGAAAATAATTCATTTATAAAGCAATGCTTGTTTCAATTGTTTTACTTACAGTGCATTGCTGTTTAAATGTATTCTGCAGTTGGCTTTAGGTTGGATTTCTTCAGTCAAAGACCCCAAATCAAGGACACGGGGGAATGATAAAATAATCTTTATGTTATGTGTTCATATAAATTATGACAAATGACGTCAAACAGATAATAATCAGTTACACCTGTAACAGTTTGTACTTTAAGGAGTTGTATTTTACATTGGACACGTTGTGGGGCCATGGCAGACACAAGCACTTGTTTCTGTTAAAAAAAATACCATATATCCTTATGTTATTATAAGGATATATGGTATTTTTTAACAGAAAAAATTTCCTGTGGATACAGTATCCTGAAATATTTTGTTCAACTATATACATCAACAGAAACCCACACACCTTTGAAGCAAAAAATCATAATTAAACATTTAAAATTCATAAACCAGTATTACTTAATTCACAGGCAGTGGACACATGTATCTGTTTCTAACTTGTCTGCTTTCGCTTTTAATATTTCAAGGCGATATATGACATTATATTCTATTTCCCTGATGTAAAGGACCAACCCGGCTGTTGTGAGTAAAACTAGAGGGTCGCAGGGATCTGTATTGCTCCCTGGATTTTGTTTGACATCCATGTTAAAATTTGGTGTAAATGGACACAATTATAAACAAGATTCAGGCAGTCGGAAACGACAGCTATCCGCACACTCCCCACATGATGTATCCCGGTGCACCCCTTCTCACAATCATATCTTTGAAATCAGGTCCAATTTTTGGAAAATCAAAAACCTTACTGTGCATCAATCTGCATACTGTGTATGACAGTACTGTATAGAAATAAAGTGCATAACATGAAAAACGAAAGAAGAGTTTCAGTCACCAGCTTACCATTCCAAATTTTTGAAATTCGACCTCTGAAGGCCCAAATTTTTGAAAATCAAAATTCTAAAATCTTATTGCGCATCTATATGCAGTGTGTGACAATATTGTACAGAAATTAAATACATAAAATGAAAAATGAAAGAAGAGTTTAGGTCACAAGCTTAAATTCCCAATTTTCAAAATTCGACCCTTATGGGACTGCGCATCTGCATACATTATGTGACAATGCTGTATAGATATTAAATGCATAAAGTCAAAAATGCACGAGGGGTTAGGTCACAAGAAAGTGTGACAGACAGGCAGACGGGGGCGATAACAATATCCCCGAACTTCTTCGAAGTGCGGGGATAAAGAGCTACATTTATGGTCATTGGCTGTTGCAGTGTCAGCCATCTTGGAACAAAGTAACAGCTCTTGGATAGTACCTTGCAATGATCGTTTATGACAAGTTTAAATTGTATGGGAATGTTGTAGGAAATTTAACAAACCAGAAAAGCCCATGTTTACTAATTCGGGCACTGACAATATTTGCTTTCCAATTGGCAGCTTAGTACCATGCAGTGATCATTCATGAGAGATTTCGAATCCATTGGTCAAGTAGTTTCAGAAAAAGAATATCTGAAATTTAGCCCACCAGAAACTAAACTATATAATGCTAAAGGGCACCTTCTATGTTATATTTTTGTTCGAATTATTTTTGGGGGTTCCCTTCTCAAATACTAAACCTTGTAAGGGGCATCATTTTGCCAAGCTTTGCTCACACTAACATAGTTTTTCAATCAATTTATGGTATGTTAACATTCCATCTGTGGTAAATGTTAACCAAACTAATTATCCCCGTACTTTCAAAGAAAGTTCGGGGATAAAGCGATTGTGTCCGTCCGTCTATCCATCCGTCACACTTTCTTTTGACATCAACTCCTTCTTCACTTTTGGGTTTAGGAATTTAATTTTACCCCGCGCAAACGAAGTTTTAGGGTATATAGGTTTCAGTCTGTTTGTCTATCTGCCAGTCCGTCCGTCTGTCCGAAATAACGTTGTCCGCAACTCCTACTACATTACTTGCATGATTTTCATGAAACTTTGAGGAGTGTTAGATCACTATGTGGAGATGTGCATATAGTCAGGAATTCATGTTTGGACAAGAAATGTAAAAGATATGGTTGTTTGGACTTAGGCAATGTTTAACAAAACTTCGTTCCATGTGTTGTCCGCAACTCCTTATACATTACTTGCATGATTCTCAAGAACCTTATGGAGTGTTAGTTCACTATATGGAGATGTGCCTAATGTCAGGAATTTCTGTTTGGACAAGAAATGTAAAAGATATGGTTGTTTGGACTTAGGCAATTTTTAACAAAACTTCGTTCCATGTGTTGTCCGCAACTCCTTATACATTACTTGCATGATTCTCAAGAAACTTAATGGGGTTTTAGATTGTTATACGGAGATGTGCATATTGTCAGGAATTTCTGTTTGGACAAGAAATGTAAAAGATATGGTTGTTTGGACTTAGACAATTTTTAACAAAACTTCGTTCCATGTGTTGTCCGAAACTCCTTATACATTACTTGCATGATTCTCATGAAACTGTATGTGTTATATCACATTATGGAGATGTGCATATTGTCAGGATATTCTGTTTTGGAGAGTAGTTTGAAAAATATGATGATTTGAACTTTGTGTAGGCTTCAAATCAGACATGTTGCTGCGGGGGGTATTAGTCCCTTTCAGGACAGTTCTAGTTTCTATATAAAATGGTTGCATACTACCTGTAGATGCGCAATAAGGTTTAAGAATTTTGACTTTGACCCTATTGGAAATTCACATAAAAAATCTTGTCTGAAACTACTTGCCCAATTAGAACCAAACTGTGGTGGAACGGTCATAAGGTGGTCCTCTTTCAAAACTGTGTCTAATGGTCCTGACCTCCAACCAAGATGGCCGCCACAGCCGAACTTAGTTTAACATAGGACCCTATGGGAAATTCATTCAAAAATCTTCTTTTCTTAAAATACTGAGCC
Organism: Mytilisepta virgata; assembly: GCA_028015205.1. NCBI lineage: Eukaryota > Metazoa > Mollusca > Bivalvia > Mytilida > Mytilidae > Mytilisepta > Mytilisepta virgata. The sequence goes on from CM051521.1 coordinate 87,587,802, forward strand.
AATTGGAACCGAACTTGACAGTTATGGTTCGTAGATGGTCGTCTGTCAGAAATATTTCATGAAATAATCTTCTTGTCTGAAAAAACTGAGCCAAGAAATTGGCAGCAATAGTCCTTAGATTGTCCTCTTTCAGAATTATGTTTAATTGACCCGGACTGTCAACCGAGATAGCCGCCACAGCTGAACATAGTTTAACATTGGACCCTATGGAAAATCCATTAAAAATATTCTTGTCTGGAACTACCGAGAGATTGGAAGCAAACTTAGTAGCAATAGATGGTCTTCTTTCAGAATTGTGTCCGTTGACTCAAACTATCAACCAAGATGTTCACCACAACCGAACTTTTAACCCTGTGGTAACTGGTCGGAATATATAAAAAATGTATGTAATAGGCAATGCACTATCAGGTGAGCGATAAGGCTCCTTGGTACCTCTGGTTCAATGTATGCATTTTATTTTTATACGGCATTGTCATACATCATATGCAGATGCGCACTAAGGTTTTAGAATTTAGATTTTCTAAACTTTGGGCCAACAGGGGTCGAATATTGATTTATCAATTTAGACCTCACTGTGATGTAAACACGTCTTTTGTTTTTCAATTTATGCATTTTATATCTATGTAGTATTGTGAAACACCATATATGCAAATAAGCAATAAGGTTTTCAAAAATTGGGGTCAACAGGTGTCGACATTTCCAATTTTCAATTTAAGCTTGTGACTAAGTTTTCTTTCATTTTGCTTATATATAGTATTGTCCTACACTATATGTAGTTGCACAATATGGATTAAGAATATCGATTTTTAAACAGGTCAAATTTCAAAAATTATCAGTTTAAGCTTGTGAACTTTCATTTTTCTTCAGGTTTATTGATTTAATTTCTTTATTATAGAATGATTGCATACTATTTTAGGATGGGAATAAGGTTTCATATTTTTTACTATTGGTAAGTGGCCCAACTACTTACAAGGGGTGTGGTGATCACTGTCGATTCCGACAGTATAGATTTCTAGTTTTTACAACCCACATTATTGTGAATTGTTTACATTTACAGAGATACTTTGTTGTAACCTCTGAAATCATAGTATTTGTTAGTAGTCATATATATATTTGTAAATCTGGATTTTCACGCTTCTCACCTGTTGTCATGGCAACCGAATGTTGACAAAAATATAAAATATCTTTTATTTGATTCTCACATTATAAATATCCTATAAAAATCATGCATGTTTAAGAAAATTTTCACCATACATGCCACATTCTGTACATAAGTATAAATATAGACAGAAAATGCGATTTATTTCTGTTTCCATGGGGTAACAAACATGTGTATAGTTCCCAAAATAGTCTGGTGACCCATATATTTCTGTTTTTTTTATTTGAAAGCACATTGTTTGGACTATCAGATGTCAATTTTTTTTAAAAAATTCAATAAACCAATTTTTTGGAAATTCGAGGTAAACAGAAATTTTTACAGAAATCTTCGTTTTTTGTGTGTTGCTATGGTGAATGCATTAGGTCAGAAATTAATAGATATGCTTACCAATGCCATTATTTCTGTTTACTTTTTAAACGGTATGTATGTGATAACTGCAGAACAAACTTTCATTTTACTTTCAAAGGCTTGAAAAAAGTCCATAATTGTTACCTCGGGTATGTATTTATTCTTTGGATGCCGTTACCGTGGAAATGAACCAGGTGACATGCTATTTTTTTTTTATCAAATTTTGAAAGCTGTCAATGCAAAGTATGTTTATGTTTATGCAATATTTTAGAAAAATTCCATGGGTAGAAAAAAAAGCTATATCTATAGGGATCCACCTTAATTTCGATGCAAATGCAGATCATAAACCAAAATCGAGGATAACGACCGATAGTAACAGGATTCAAAATCTTAGATACACATACTTATATTTACTATGTTTTTACGTTATAAATCACTGAAAGTTGAGTATTAATTTATTTCAGAGAAAGGTTTTCATGATCACGCATCGTTTGGTAAATATACCACCAGAGATGAAAATGGAAAATACTGCGTTGGATGGAAAAAAATACCTTGTTCTCGGGAAGAAAATGTGCGCTACATTACATCATCCGCGTGGAGCTATATATCGGCTGCTGATGTTTCCGGATATCCGTTCATAGGGATCTATTCCGGAAATACTATTGGGGGTTACATTTTAGACTTAGAGGTCAATCGTTTCATATCCAGATTAGCTCTACATGAATTATATAATTACCGGTGGATTGACGATAAAACACGAGCAGTTTCCGTTGAATTCACACTCTATAATATCAACGATAATATATTTGTATACCTTTCTTTTTTATGTGAATTTCCCGAAGTAGGTAGTATGATACCTTCTACGTCAATTAAGCCTTTTAGACCATATCAACATGTTGGGAGTTATGGAACACTTATATTTGTTTGTGAATTTCTTGCAGTGATTGGTGTGCTTATTTTCTTGATCCAGATAAGTCTTTCTCTGTATCGTTTACGGAAGCAATATTTTGGAATATCCTGGAATATTCTCGACTTGTGTATCTCTTTGTTATTTTTGTCCTGTATAGCATTGTACATCACAAGATATCTGATGGTTGAGAAAACCATTGATATATTTAAAAACGATAGACACAAATTTGTAAATTTTTCAATCATTGCGTTTTGGGATGATGTCCTTAACATTATTTTGGCAATTGTAATATTTCTGACAACGCTTAGATTAATGCGCGTTTTAAGTTACAACCCGACTATGAATCAGATTGGTTCCGTTTTGTCGCATGTTAGCAAAGACTTGTTTGGATGCTTTTTAGTATTTCTTATTGTGTATTTGGCTTTTCTTTTTGTTGGTTATTTAATATTTGGTCACCAGTTGGAATCGTATAAAAATTTGCTTGTTTCTTCGACAACGATGATAAACTCTATTATTGGCAAAAACAGCATAAACAATCTGTTTGCTGTCGAACCAGTTTTGGGCAGAATCTACTATTTCTTATTTGTGGTTTTCATATTGTGGATTTTAATGACACTGTTAAATGCAACTCTCAATTTAGGAATTTCCACCATAAAACATAACTCAGTTCAATCTTCGGATGTTTATGGTATTTCAGATTTTGTTCTTAATACTGTAAGATCATTTTTCGTCAAACCAACTTACAACTTGTCAAGGAAATATTCTGACAACTTTTCAGACGCTGTTAATTGTCCTTATCGAGATAGTATTGACCTTAAATGGCAAGATGAAAAAATAGGCGGAGACAAAGATTCGAAGTTATTCCTAGATACCACCCATCCCTTCTTTGATTACAGCTCCACTTTTTAATTTTTAAGTTTTGTCATGTAATAGGAAAATTATGTTCATTTTTATTGAAGAATTAGTGAAAATTAAACAATTTGTCCGGATCAATTGTATAGGTTTGGATAAGGATCTAATGTGTGTCGCACATTAACTGCAGTTTATTTTTGAGGAATATAAAAAATTTATTTAACATATCAAAATAACTCAATCTACTAATAAATTCGTATAGTCTAGTATAAAATATTCTTAGGAAAAATGTATGCAGAGCAGATTTCCCATTTTCTGTGTAATGTTCAACCATACTTGCGAAGCTATATTACGTTATCATGCATTTTTACAAGTTCACGTTTGAACCATGTTGACTTAAAACAGAGCTTGATTTGTAAAACTACTAGTCTGAGGAATAAACGTTCTGCTTCATATAACAGATGCATCAATTATATCATACTCTATATTTCTATTTGCTCGTCTCTTCAAGAGTTATGTGACTTTGAACGTCAAATACTGATAGTTAATTTCACGGAAGTTTCATTCCACATTCGACCACTTTATTTTTAACTTTTAAAAAAGTACTTCGATATACACACCCCCCGCTATGCATGTATTACCTGACATTCGGTTGGAAACTAGTACCTTGTACCATTCAATCTAAAAACCATTGACACAGTTTTAATGCCACTGTATATATTTAGGCGCTTAGGTTTTATCTTCTAGTGCATTAGATTTGTGTAACAAATGTACAAACGTGTTGCAGATTTTTCAGGTCACATGTGCTAGATATTTAATCTCGTTTTCATCCTTATCAATTTTTCATAGGTTTTTTCATCTGCATTAGCGCCTGTAATAATGTACATGTTTGTTTTACCGTAACATTGAAGTGTACAGTAGAAAACTATAGTGATATTGTAAGATGGCGACTAAAGATATTCGAGTTAAATGTTCTTTTGACACAGTTGTAAGTTCTTTGCTGAGATTTTGTTGAAGATACACCTAAAGCTATTAGAAGATTTCTATTAATGTAAGACTAGTTTTAAATAATTTTAATTTTTCTCTGTATGGTTTTAATTCGAACATAACTTGAATAAAATGAATTTGTTGTACATAACTGTGTTTTGTTTTATTGTATGATATAATTGATATATTCAAATACAAGTAGACGTCGGTATTCCTTTGCCGACATTTGTACATTGTGGCAGCATTTTTCGACCGACATTTTATATCAAAGCCACCAATCGTGGTTTCTCACATTTTCCAAATGTAGAACACAAAAAGCCGGCGTTTCTTTACATGACTTTTTAATTACGCATGTGTGGTTTTTTTTAACCAAATTTGATCAATAATTTCCCTTTTTTACCCAAGTACACGTAATCGTTAAATTTAGATTTCGCACATTTTGTTTAATCGTCAAACATTACAAGAAGAACTACTCGTATTTATCGTTTCGCTCTTAAATTCGGGTGCATTTCGCAATGCTAAGGCATATCAAGTACTTTGAGCACTTTTGCTAACTAAAATCCATTTCAACAGGGATTTGTCGAATTTTTGTGGAAGCTATTTTTCAATATATACATGTACCATATCAGTAAACTAGAGGCACCTCTGGTTTCTTTTAGCCCATTGAAAAATGTGAGGCCTGTTGTATCAAGAATATTTTTGAAACATTGGGTCCTGTGCTAACTATGTCCTGCAGCGGTAGCCATCTTGGATTTCAGATTGGCATCAAAATATCAAATTTGGTACAGGACCATCATACGATCATTCAGACATATTATTAATACAATATGTCAAACGGTTTCGAAGACGTTGTTTGTATTTATTTACAATAAGGTCCTATGTTAACTTTGTCCCACGGTGGCGGCCATCTTGGATTTCCAATCGGCACCAAATTACATATTTGATGGAGGACCATCTAGGAAACATTACTGCAAAGTAGAAGTTCATTTGCTCTTGTAGTTTCTACCAAGAAGATTGTTTAAATTTCAGCAAAGCAGAACACATAATTGGGGCTGGCAGCCATGTTGAATATTAGATCGGAACCAAATTACAATTATGTAAAGGACCTTCCCAGGACCATTGCTGCCAAGTTAGGTTATATTTGGTTCAATGGTTTTTTAGAAGATTGAAATGTGAAACGTTAACGGACGGACGACGGACGCAAAGTGATGACAAAAGCTCACCCTAGCTTTTAGCCAGGTGAGCACAAAAATGGTTCACTTCAATTGTAGTAGAAACTTTTGCCTCCACGTTTGTAAACGAGACGATCTTCAACCAGATTTAGGGATTTAAGCATTTGTTACATTGGATGTTTTGAAGGAGAAAGGAGCACATTAAGAGCTCAAACGACTTTTTTTTATCATGCTAACTCACGACGTCCCCAACAAAATCATATCTTAGATCGTAATATAAACCTGTTATGTACTTGTTTACAGGAGGAAAATCGGTCTGTCGAACATTAATGTATAGCACCATTGAAAAAAATGTTTCCTTTACCAACGAGGTTAAACAAGACATGATATTTAATTGATTAGAATTAACACTTTTGTTGTATTTTTTGTTTGTAAATCAATCATATGAGCATTTTTCCTGGAATTTTAATCATTGTTAATATTTGAAATGTTTTCCTGTAAAATTTGGCATCTCCTGGTATATTTTTTCTTTATTTTTCTCAAGGAAATTTTCGTTAGTCATTCCACAACTGGTCATAAATTCTTTCGTATTTTGTTGAAAAACGATTTGGTTTTTGATCTAAAGCTTGGATCCATAAACGCGTAAACAAATGGATTTATAACACTGTTTATGTTGAATGCCAAAAATAATAGCATAAATCCCGTATCAGCTAAATATAGTAACATAAATGGAATATAACTAACAAAAAATGTTATTGTTATGACCATGAATATTAATACCATCCTTTTCCTCAAGCGCAGGTCTTGTCGACTGTCGACAGTATTTTGACAGGCTTCGTTTTTGGTCATGGCGGTCATTGACTCCCGATGTTTAATGGCTTCCATACTTTTGAAATGTTTGTGTAAGGTAAACCAGATATTTCCGTATAGAAATACAAGCAGAACAACTATACAAACACAAAGTAAAACAATCATTAATCCGAACCCAAAATTACTCTTTTCCGGGATTTTACACAGTGATTCAGTGAAACTTTCGTTAAATGTTGTGTTTTCCTTTGAAAATTCGTTCATTTCAACAAGAAAGGGTTTCGGTAGCGATACTAAAATAGAAACACAGATACATATCAACACTAGGTATGTCTTCCACTTTGCAACAAAAGAATTCTTTCGGCAAATTTTCTGATATCTGTCCAATGCGATGATCAAAAGCAAAAGTGACGAAATCTTGTCCGGAAAGCCGAAGAAAAAATAGATAATTTTACACAAAATTAAACTTTTATGTTTTAATTCATAGTATGTAAGAGTCCACATGACACACAGTAAAACTGTAGCAAATAAATCCGAACAGGCCAAGGTAAACACAAAATACGTTTGTATTGTCTGTTTTAATCGAAATCGACTGACGATGATCACCAATAAATTTCCTACTAGGCCAACTAAAGAACGAATTGCAAAAAACAAAATACTTAAAATCATTTTTCTCAAATGTTACATGTATCTTGCGTGTTATTGTGTGAAATAAATTGACCTACTTATATAAATGAATTGCTCATATTTATAATGTTCACTTAATATTTTGGAAAGGATATAAAATTAACCCAAAAATAGTGCTTATTATTTCCGCAAACGTGATAACAGGATGTAGGAAATACGATTCAATAGTGTTTCAAATTCCATAAAAAGTATCAGGAAATAAAGTAATCATAAAAATATATTGTGGCACCAGCGTATGGATTATACATATCACAGCTTGTTCGTTTTGCATGAATATTCTCTCGGCTAGAAGATCTTAACGAGCGATTTCACAAGTTGCTTAATGCTTTTAAAAGTTTTATTAATAGATATCAGCATATTTTATCTAAGTCCTATTTTCCAGAAAAGCACTTAATGCTACTGATGAGAGGTAACTCCTTGAAATGCGTCGTATACAGCATTTACTATATCTAATATTAGTATCTTTGGATTGTTATTTTTTATCATGAACTGGTTTTTCCATCCTATTTCCACTGTAATACCGTGAATAAATGCAAAAGTGTCGCTAATAACCCAAAGGGAATACGATACAGTAGCAAGGGGAGATAATGACGTCGCAACGACATACTCATTGTGACGTCATAGTTTCCTTAAAAAAAATCCTTTATACTAAAATAACAATCCAAAGATACTAATATTAGATATAGTAAATTTATACTATGCTGTATACGACGCATTTCAAGGAGTTACCTCTCATCAGCAGCATTAAAACCGAAACATTTGGAAGACCAAAAACCAAACTTTTATTAATCAAGAAGTACTCAATCAAAAATACCGAAATAGGAAGCCAAATTTCAGCTAAGGAGATCTACCATGTGCAATACAAGGAATGAACCCTTAGTATTTCTATTATTTTTGAATTTTGCTAAATACTAAATTAACTTTTGGGGTTTTTCTGAAATATCTCTGCAATAAGGTCATGGGCCCCAACTTTTTAATTTAGCAAACAGAAGCTCATTACTTCAAATTTAGTATACTAAAATCTATAGACAAAATCAGTGGATTTTTTTTCTACATGCATCTAAAGTTACCAAATTATTATCAATATTCGTTAATTGACTTAAATTTGAATAATTTCCTTATTAGTTTATCAATTTTTTTCATCAATTCTTTATCAGAATACAATGTCTATGTAGTTGGGGATATTTTACAAAAGACCTGGCGAAGCTATCTTTTTTATTTAAAAAGTTAAACACTTTTGTGACAGTCTTGAAAAATAAAAAAATTAGGGTCTTGGGCTCAAATATACCAAATTCTGTGTTAATTACCTTACAAACTAAGTCATGAAGGTATATTTTTCTTTACATATTTGAAAAGTATACATAAAAATATAATATTCTGTAAAAATTGCTCTTTCCCCCGATAACTTAAAGACTTCAAATTCATACTGGCCTCTCATGAATACTGGCGATTTCTATTCAACTCTATGACGAAATAGCATTAAACCCTTTATGGGAGTGTTATTTCAGACCTTTTTCATTTAGTAGCGTGACAATATCCGACCTGCAGCTATGCGAGGCTTGGCTAGTTTTACAGTTAAAACGAGCACACTCTGACCCTGCTATCTAAATTATCTACCGTCCACTCTAATTTTGCAGTTCTAACAAGCGGTCATCTTGTTGATAATCATACTGTATTGGTTTTAACATTGTGTTTCTACACCAGAGGTCAAGATAGATAAGGGGGAAGTTTGTGTACACATAAAACCGGTTAAATCCCACCACTGTTCAGTCTCTGTACTAAGTCAGACTATCCTGACTCTCTGTTGTGTTTATGCTTGTGTTTTGTACTCTTTTACATATATTTTCTCCGGAGTTCTGTCAGTTGGGTTTCGGGGCCTCGGTGGCCGAGTGGTCTAGGTAGTTCGTCATAACTACATGTGTACTAATGATCACTAGCCTGTTAACACTGAGGTTGTGAGTTCGAATCTCACCTGTGGCGGGGTGTGTTCGACAAGGATTGTCAATTTTCCTACCGAAGATCGGTAGTTCTCTCAGGGTACTACGGCTTTCTCCACCATAAAAATGGCCGCAGCGAAATAGCCAAAATGTGCTGAAAACGGCGTAAAATCCCAACTAAACAAACAGTTGGGTTGCTTTTATTGTCCTTCCATACACCATTCCTGTCAACTTTTGCTACAATCTGCCCATTAGTTGCCCTGGGCAAATAAAATAAAATAAAAGTCCTTTCCCATATGGTTTCAATGGAAACTTTGCACAGCAACAGCCGTCGGTTTAGCGAATGAATTTCAACCATTTCAACCAATGCAGATCGTTTTGAAGGGTATATTTGTCATCAATCCTGCAAATTTTCAAAAACTTTCATAATGTAGTTTCAGAGGATATTTTTAAATATGGCCTCTGGTGGCCATGTTGTTTATTCAACCGAAACCAAAAGTCGAAAGTTGATAGAGGTCCTTCCACACATCATTTCTGCCAACTTTGGTTACAATCTGCCGTTTAGTTCCTGAGCAATTAGCAAAAGTATTTTCCCATAAGGTTTCAATGAAAACTTTGAACAGCCGCAGACGGTGATTGAGCGGATAAATCTCAACCAAAAGTAGATCGTTTGTAGAGGGTATTCTTGTCATCAATCCTGCAAAGTTTCAAAACATTTCATAACATTTTGAAAATTGGCCAATAAAAATCAAAGATAACCTCTGGCGGCCATGTTGTTCATCCATCCGGTAGATAGTTTTAGAGGTCCTTCCATACATCATTCCTCACATTGCCTATAGGCCAGGTGAATGAAAAGGCAGACTTAAAAATCAATAGAAACAGCTGTAAGAATACCTATTGACAAACAAGATTTTTACTCACGCACAGCCTATTATTTATGGCAAAAATTGGTGCGAGTGAGTGAAATTTTATTTTTTTTTATTTTTTTCTCAAGGAGTAGATCAAATTTACGTTCGAAATAAATCTTTTTAATATTGCAAACAATGGAAAAATCCCCATTTTAGTCAAATTTTAGGGGCGTACGAACACTTATTAAAAAATAATCTACATGAATAATTTTGGGCGAATTTTCAACATTTTTGAAAAATGAAGCGGCAAAAATATTTTTTCTTAAATTTTAAAAAGTCCGAACATCGGAGCGGCGAAATCCAAATAACTAAAAATCAATTTTGTGTGGCCTCGTGAAGCAATAGTCGTCCAAAAAACGACACCACAAAAAGACAACAATATGATTATTATACATGTAGTTAAAACTGTGTAAATATCTTGTTTGTCGTCAGTTCTAACTGTTTCTTAAGTTCTACTTAAGTCAACTAGTGTTTAAGAGAAAACAACCAGTAAACAAAGATGATCATAAAATTGAATAAAATCATAGAGTGGCTACAGAAGAATATTTTTCTCTTTTTTTTCGATTTGTTTACCAAAATAAACCGGTTACTACGAAAAATATTGTCTCTTTAATATTTTTTTTGTCTCATGCTTACTCACAGCATCAACTTACTTAGGTCGTATAATGCTGTGCACAGCAAAGTATTTATATGCATAAGTTACACAGGGGAAATCAATGTTTCAAACGTTGATGTATTTTTATTCTTAAGTCCCGTCATACAATATTGAAATATTTTGTAATTAATTTGGTTTGTTCTATATTAAGAACATACGACATTTTCTTTTGGCGTACTCTGGTCAGAATTCTTTCGTATTTTGTTGAAAAATGATTTCGTTTTTGTGATCTAAAGCTTGGATCCATAAACTCGTAAATAAATGGATTTATAACACTGTTTATGTTGAATGACCATAAATCACATATCGGCTAAATATAGTAACATAAATGGAATATTATGGAACGCCATAGCTGTCTTTAGTATACGCTGTGATCATTTAATTATTTTCAGCGGTTTTTTCTTGATTATGAGTGGCCTTTTTATTATGTTCAGTAGTATAACAATTATGTTGAGCAGTAACATCACAATGATCAGTAGAATAATCATTATATTGTGCAGATCTGGTATTATATTCAGCACTTTAATCAATATACTTAGCAGTTTTGGCTTTATGTTCAGTAGGTAAATTATTCTATTGAGTAGATTTGTCTTTATATTCAGTACTTTTGAAAATATCTTCTGTGGACATATTTTTATATTATGTAGATTTCTCATTATGTTGACTACAGAAACCGAAATATTCAGTGGTCAAACACTCTTTATAATCAGTACTGTTATCATTATGTTGAGTGAAATAAATATTATGTTCTGTAGACTAATCATTATGTTCTGTAAAATAAATATTATGTTCTGTAGACTAATCATTATGTTCTGTAAAATAAATATTATGTTCAGTACAAAAAACTTTATGATCAGTGGTCAAAATGTTTTATGTTCGGTTCAAAAAATATTATACTAGGTGGTTAATCAATTATATTCAGTGTTTTTTTCATTATGTGGTGGTGGTAAACTTCCGAAAATAACCGAAAACATACGTAGCCGGACATTTTTTTCGGGTTTATTTTCATACCGTCATAACATGTCGTCTGCCATACAACGTTCTCTTGAAGAACTTAATCTGCAAATCTTTCAAAAGTTTAAAGATGAGAGGATAGAGGATGACACTTTTCAGCACCTTACTGATCAAGACTTGATCAGATTAGGTGTTGAAACTATTGGTGATAGGATAAGATTGAGGGAAGCGATGAGGAAGACTCTGTCTCTACGTACTACTACTACTAACGTTAATATTTCAAGTACAGGTGCCACCAATAGTTTAGAAGGTAATTGTTTTTCTAAGTTTAAAATAAAAGTTTTGGCACCGATACTTAAACTTTTTAAAGTGGTCAAGCTGTATGCCTGAACCTATTATTAAAGGACTGGGTTTATATATCGGTGCCAAAACTTTTTTCTTCTACTAAGTAAACTACTAAGAATACCTCTCGTAAGAAACAATGATGCTATTAAGTATATATCTCATTATAAAAAGTATGGCCGAAACGACTAAGGCCGAACTGGTCTATGGACGAAACGGTATATGGACGAACTGGTTTATGGCCGAAACGTCTCGAAAGCTTCAAAAAACGGAATTCCACTATAGATAGAAAAAAAATCATTCCTGTAATAGGGAAGCTCACAAAAATAAAATGTCTGTATTTTAAACTTAGAAAAACAATTACCTTCTAAACTATTGGTGGCACCTGTACTTGAAATATTAACGTTAGTAGTAGTAGTACGTAGAGACAGAGTCTTCCTCGTCGCTTCCCTCAATCTTATCCTATCACCAATAGTTTCAACACCTAGTCTGATCAAGTCTTGATCAGTAAGGTGCTGAAAAGTGTCATCCTCTATCCTCTCATCTTTAAACTTTTGAAAGATTTGCAGATTAAGTTCTTCAAGAGAACGTTGTATGGCAGACGACATGTTATGACAGTATGAAAATAAACCCGAAAAAAATGTCCGGCTACGTATGTTTTCGGTTATTTTCGGAACTTTACCACCACCACATAATGAAAAAAGCACTGAATATAATTGATTAACCACCTAGTATAATATTTTTTGAACCGAACATAAAACATTTTGACCACTGATCATAAAGTTTTTTGTACTGAAAATAATATTTATTTTACAGAACATAATGATTAGTCTACAGAACATAATATTTATTTTACAGAACATAATGATTAGTCTACAGAACATAATATTTATTTCACTCAACATAATGATAACAGTACTGATTATAAAGAGTGTTTGACCACTGAATATTTCGGTTTCTGTAGTCAACATAATGAGAAATCTACATAATATAAAAATATGTCCACAGAAGATATTTTCAAAAGTACTGAATATAAAGACAAATCTACTCAATAGAATAATTTACCTACTGAACATAAAGCCAAAACTGCTAAGTATATTGATTAAAGTGCTGAATATAATACCAGATCTGCACAATATAATGATTATTCTACTGATCATTATGATGTTACTGCTCAACATAATTGTTATACTACTGAATATAATAAAAAGGCCACTCATAATCGAGAAAAAACCGCTGAAAATAATTAAATGATCACAGCGTATACTAAATATGAACAACGGAAGACAGCTATGGCGTTCCATAGAATATAACTGATAAAAAATGTTATTGTTATCACCATGAATATTAATACCATCCATTTCCGTATACGCAGGTTTTGTCCACTTTCGACAGTATTGTCACAGGTCTCTTTTTTGGTTATGCCGATCATTGGCTTCCGATGTTTAATGGCTTTAATATTTTTGAAATGTTTGTGTAAGGTAAACCAGATATTTCCGTATAGACACACAAGCAATAGAACTATACAGAAACAAAGTAAAAAAAAATCGTTATTCCGAATCGAAATTTACTCTTTTGCGGCATCATACACACCGATTCGATGACACTTTCATTGAAAGTTGCGTTTTCCTTTAGAAATTCTTTCATTTCGACCAGTAAGGGTTTCTGCATCGATGTTAAAATACCACCACAGATGCATATGATCACCAGCGATTTTTCCTCCTTGATACGAATGAATTTCTACGACAAATGTTTAGATATCTGTCCAAGGCAATTACCAAGAGAAAAAGTGACGAAACCATGTCTGGAAATTGAATTTACCACCTATAAATGAATTTGGGCGATTTTATTTTAAGACTACTGCTCAATCGCCTAGTCTGCCCTACACGACCCAATGAAATCGTTTCCAAAATGTAAACAACCTTACAATAAACTCATTTATACCCAGTTTTGCCCGCGGTCTAAATTTCCATGTACTACAGGCTCTGGGTTATAACTTATAATGATTGTATTTGCATAGGTGTTACAAAAATAAGAAAACTAACCATGAAACCATACATAGGCCGATTATCCTTTTTCTAGTACAATTCGAAAGTTCCTTGTATGAAGATTCAGCCTAGTGTGCATTTGCACTTTGAAAGTATACGATAACTAGGTAAACCCACGACATAATCTCATCCCTTGAATATTATCAGTCCTCAACTGCGTCTTGTATGATAATACATACAAGTGACTTAGGCTATGTATTTATCTATAATTAACAGACATATAACGGTTACCTTTATTACGTTTGATAATGTTATCAAAACGGTAGTGGTCTGTTATCAAACATGAATCCAATCAGATGCTATGATCGAAAGCCCTAGATATATTTTTATTTGGTTATTACATTATTAGATTTTTATATTTACTCCTCTTACCTTTATTTGCTTAAAAAATTACCATTTTGGTAGTTAGTAAATAATGGCAAAAGAATACCGAAGCGAAAAACAAATGGTGGGAAAAGTCAACAAATTCGAAGTCCAAAGAAAAGACAACAAACACAACAAACAAACGCCACAGGAATACATGTATAACTAAAAGAATAAAAAACGTATAATAAACTACTAGAACAAGACAGCACAGAAACTAAAGCACTAGCAATGTGAACTCCCATTGAAAAACCAGTTTGTCTTCAGGTGGTGCTCTGGAAGGGTAAGCATGTCCTGCTCCCTTATCGACATCCATCACATTGCCAGTGAGTAAAATCCAGTGACGTTACAAGTCTGGTGAGGTTTCAAGTCCGGTGAGGTGTCAGTTCCAGGAGGGCGTGAAAAGAAAAGACAAAGTCAGGAGAATGGAACACAATAAACAAACGCCACAGGGATACAAGTCATGTATAATTAAAAGAATAAAAAACGTATAATAAACTAAACAAAACTAGAACAAGACAGCGCATAAACTAAAGTACTAGCAATGTGAAGTCCCATTAAAAAAACTAGAGTGACATAAGATGATGATCCAGAAGGGTAAGCATGTCCTGTTCCGTTATCGGCATCCATCACATTGCCAGTGAGTAAAATCCAGTGACGTGTCAAGTCTGGTGAGGTTTCAAGTCTGCCGAGGGGCCAGTTCCAGGAGGACGTGAAATCTAACTGAAGATATCTAGTCTCATACGCGAGATAGAAACTTCGTATTAGCCAATCAATTCGTGAGGACGTCCGTGAAACTTTTGAAGTCATGAAATTAACAGAGGCTGAACATAACCCAGTCTTAATGTGACAGTAATATTGCCCTGCCGAGAAAGTCGGCGTATAAATCACATGCGCGGTAGTAACGAATCAACTGTGAAGTGTACATCCCATAAACTCGAGACTTTGGTATGTCACTGCTAAGTAAGGAGAAGTTAACAAACGGATAATTAAAATCATCACGTTTGTCATAAAGTTTTGATTTCAATCGCCCATTATTATCTATGTACAGTGTCTATGTATAAATACAAATCTAGATATGAAGCAGAAGTTGGTGTGTCAAGTTCAATGGGATAGATGAGATGTAGGTAATGCTTATTCAGTTACAAAACATCATCTATATTGCGAAAATGAAATTTTTCCTGTCCAATTCAGTAGCCCCTGTAAAAATTTAGCTTCATTTGAAAACAAGAACAGGTCGGCCAAAAGCGGCGTACAGTTTGTCCCCATTGGGATGCCGATCGTCTGTTGAAAAACATGTTCTCCAAACTCAACAAACAGTCTTAGAGTACTATTTTTAGAATCAGTGTATTTTTTTAATTAAGTATGCCTTGTCTTTATCTAATACCAGATAGGCTTAACTTTGTAAACCTTGTTTGGCTCACGCAAAACAGCTTTTAGTGTAGAAAAATAAAAAAAATTATATGCTATTACAATCGGTAAGGTCACTAGAAGCGAGGTATTCCTGTAAGACTTTGGGATTTGTTTAGAATCCACATCTGATTCACGCCAATAGTTGAGTAGGCCTTATCTCAGTAGCTCTTGAGACGGTCCTTAATTGCTGTAAGTAAAGTAGTAAGGAGCTCTGAAAGGGGTTTAGTAGTGCATTTGGTAGAGCCTGCTAAGTACCTTTGCTTGTATGGAAACTTTTATTATGAAGTTTGGCTATCAAGTAAATGGAAGGAAGGTTAAAATTGCCATCACTTACAGCAATACATGAGAAAAAAAGGAAGATAATACAAAAATATGATTATTGATAATATTTTCCTTTGGTGTCGTTGTGTGCGTGTAAATGGGGTTGCAAAGTGAATTGTCAATACCCATCTCCTTAATCAGGCACTCAACGTAGTGTCTTTTTTAGACAAATAAAACGTTGTTTGGAGGTTTGTCAGCTGGAATAATGGCATAATTGTCTTGAAGGTAAGACAGTTACAATACAATGGAACTAAACATAAAATCTTTAATTTGATTGGTTGTCATCCAACAGAATGAAGCAATCAAATAAATGCTATTTTATTTTTTAAGTGACATTTTTTAACTAATTTTAGTAAGACAAGGTTTATAAATTCTAGTTTAGGCAACCCATGGTTCGGGAATTATGGTTTTGGAAACACACATATTGCAAGGGTTTTACTGTTTGATCATGTGACCTGATTTGGCAAATCCCAAATTCCAAATAATGTATTATATAAAGCTACTAACTTGTTGGTAATGATAGTGTATTGTTTCTTATAGTGTTTTAAATACAAGATTTATATATATATTTTTATGATTTGTTGCTCCTGTAAACACGTGAAACCGCAAATATCCGGAAGAATAGATAAGGGGAGGTTTGAGTAACAATAAAACCGGTTCAACTCCACAACTACAAATAGTGGGAGCGGTGGGATTGTCACAAGGCCAACATTTTTACGTTTATTTTGAATTTTGAGTATTTTGTAGACATTGAAGTTGAGTGAATATTTGTATTTATCAAACTTATTTGACTTTAAATTGTATACTTTTGAAAGAGGAATAGTGTAGTAGTTATTTCGTGAACCCTTTTTGGTCGTTTGTGAAATTGTTTGTAATTGAAGTGAGCAAACAGGGAATTTGGCAAGCTAACTAAGTTGATGACAGAGTTGATAGAAAATGGTGAATCGGCATCAACATGTTTGCAATTGTTTAAGGAAATGCAGTCAGCAGAGATACAGGAGAGAGCGAGAAATGAAAAGGGTAGAAATGGAACGTGAAATAAAGATTAAAGAGTTAGAGTTAAGAGAAAAGGAATTGGCCCAGGGAGTTCCAAAACCAGCTCAGACTTCAAGTAGCTTAAAGTCAAAGTTGCCCAAATGTCAGGAGAGTCAAGACCCAGACAATCATTCGAGAAATTAGTTACTCTTAACAATACTGAAAAACCTAAATGGGCTTCTGAGTGGTAAAGCTCTCAAAGCATACTCGAGGTTAAGTGGCGAGAACAGTAGGCAATATGATAAAATAAAGGCAGTAATTTTAGATACATATGAGCTCACGTCTGAGGCATACAGGGCTCAGTTCAGGAATTCTAGTCAGTTACCAGAGTCATTTAGGGAATATTCTGTTCGATTGGAAGATTTTCTTAGGCATTGGTGCGAGCGAGAAAAAGTAGGAAGTAGTTATGAAAAACTGTATGACCTTGTATTCCGTGAGACTTTGGATCCAGGAACATAAGCCGGAATCTGTTAAAGCTTTACTTCAAATTGCCGAAGCTTATCAGACAGCACATAAAGATGTTTTTGGTAAAAGTAATATCAGATTTCAGACAGGCACCGAATCTCAAAAGAGACCACAGGGTAAGTTTGGCAGTCAGCTAAGTCCATGCAGGAAACTAGGACGTATTTTTTATGTAAGTGACAGGGACACATTGCTACGGTTTGTCCTTTGAAAAAGCAACCCAAACTATACGATAACAAGCAAGGTAAGTCGGGTTTATGTCTAGATAGACCTTATTCAACATCTCCCAAATTAATTGGTGAATATGTAAGTGGGGTAACAGTACAGCTGCCAGGTATTTCTCACGATGGAGAAGTTCAGAAGACCAGGATACCAGGCCTTGAAATTGTTGAAGATAAGATAAATAGTACCATCATCTCTGTTCTCAGAGATACGGGCAGTTCAACTGTATTCATAGACAGTAAATTTGTTCAGCAGCGCAATTTTACAGGTAACTCTAGAGAGATTTGTTTAGCAGACGGTTCTACATGGGAATGTCAAGAGGTCCGTAATACTATTGACACCTTTTGTTTCAGGCACTGTTTTAGCATTGGTTCTAGATACACCGTTTGCAGATCTCATTATAGGGAATTACGTTAATACTTCTGTTTCATCAAATTTTGATGCACCTGTTATACAAAACAATACATATGTTTCTGTTCCCTGTAGTGCAGTTGAGACGCGATCTCAGAAGCTTAAAGATGAAGGGGAGGCATCAAGAGCATATTAAGCTGGTGGAAAATACAAGGACGATAAATCTGTAACAGGTAAATTACAGGTAAGTAACTCGAATGGTTTTCAGGTATACAGTAGAGAAGAGTTAGTAAAGGCTCAACAAGACGACAATAGTTTAGATAGAATAAGGACGCTTGTTACTGATGATATCGATGATAATCCTTCTTGTTTTATATTTAAATAAGATCTTCTTTATAGGTTGTTCAGAGCTAGTTCAGGAGAGATACTTGAGCAAATCGTCATTCCAAAAACGATGAGGAAAACAATTTTGTCTTTGGGTCATGATATCCCTCTTTCGGGACATTTAGGCAGTAAAAAGACTAGGAATATAATCATGCATCATTTCTTTTGGCCAGGAATTTTTAAAGATATTTCTGAGTTTTGTAGATCTTGTCCTGAGTGTCAGAAGGGTATTAAAAAGGTTAAAATACCAAGAGTCCCTCTTATAAATATTCCCCCATAGATGAACCTTTTAAACGGTTAGCATTAGACTTTGTAGGTCCTCTCCCTTTGACAGAAAATAAAAACAGTTATATTTTAGTTTGCATCGACTTTACTACAAGATACCCAGAGGCTTTTCCACTCAAGAACAAAGAAGCAGAGACGGTTGCGGATAAACTGATAGGACTCTTTTTAAGGGTTGGTATCCCAAAAGAGATTATTGCAGATCAATTAAGCAATGTTATGTCTGATCTAATGCAACAGGTATGTAAATGATCGTCAGTTAATAAACTTTGTACGACGCCATATCATCCTGAAGCAAATGGCCTGGTTGAAAAAGCTATGCACAAAAAACAGCCCTCAAACTGGGATAAATATATTTCTTACATATTGTTTGCATTAGGGAAGTACCAAAAGAATCTACGGGATATTTTCCTTTTGAACTGCTTTCCGGTAGACATATCCGTGGTCCATTGTCCATTCTTAAAGAGGAATGGGAAGAGCCGGTTCAAAGTGACATCTCGGTCATCAGTTATTTGGTCTAAATCAGAGAAATTTTTAAAACTATGTCTGATTTGGCAAGAGTAAATGAAAAGGAAGCCAAACAGAAGCAGAAATTCTATTATGATAAGAAAGCAAGGTCGAGATGCTTTGAAGTCGGACAGAAAATTTTGGTATTACTACCTACTAACATATCAAACTTATTGGCTAGCCGGAAGGGTCCGTATCCAATAGTAGAAAAGATTAGTTCTGTTGACTATAAAGTCATAATCCGTGCAAACTTGGACAAGACATTACATGTGAACATGTTAAAGATTTGGTACGAGAGACCTGAAGATTTAGAGAGCACAAAATGTGAAGTTTTGGCTTGTTTGGGTGTCATATCGGGTCTTGATTCACCAGATGAACATTCCGATAACGAATTCAACGCCAAAATTTCACCAAGTATGGAAAGCAAAGAAAGCATACATGACGTGACAATTGCAGAACAGTTGTCAATTGATCAGAAACAGCAACTAAATGATCTATTGACCGAATATTCAGATATTTTCAGCGATATACCACTTGTTACAAACATTATTCAACATTCAGTCAAAACAAAAACCGATGAACCTGTTTATAAGAAACCTTATCCATTGCCCTATGCCCTTAGAGATCAGGTTAAAGATGAAATAGGTAAGATGACTAAAGGAGGTATCATAGAGCCGTATGAAAGTCCATATGCTGCGCCTGTTGTTTTAGTTCACAAAAAAGATTCTAGCATTAGGTTCTGTGTCGACTACCGTGGACTAAATAGTGTAACCGTTTTGATCCCAGGTCCCAGTTTGAATGTTTTTAGTAAATTTGGGGTTCTTTTGTTTATTTCAGGGGTTAAGTATGATAAATCATTGGTTCCAGATGTGGATACTACGCCTGAATCGATTTTTGATGTAGTTTTAATAGTAGGCGTTGTTCCAGTGGTCCGTTGCTGGATAAGGCGTGAATAGTGATATGTCAGATGTTTCTATGTGGTATGAAGCGTCGGTAGTACTACAATTATTTAGCCTTTCTACTTAAAAAAATGAAACTTTATTAATAAGTACATGAACACATTTTTCTTATTGTTTCCAGGGTAAATATTCATAATTATTCTAAAAAAAACTTAAATCATCCTTACTAAAATGGTGAAAAATGGTTACAAAATATTGCCAAGTTCTTTGTATCTGTGATCAAAGTTTGAAGTTGCTAAAAAGACTCACTAGACTGAAATTTCCTTAGGCTCCTCTATCATGTCTATAGTGTTACCGTATTAAAGTCACATGTTGTTCTGGAGTTATGTCGCCTTGTCCGTAAAAAAATCAAATGTGCACGAAAAATCACAAAATTAACAATTTTGGGGTAAATTAAAAATCGTGTAGACTTCGATGTGCTCAATATATCTTGTTAAAATTTGAAACATAGTTTGTTAAGATAAGTATCTTTTAATGGTTAACTGCTAATCAATGCTAAACATATAGCTTCAACTCCTATTTTGTGTTTTAATTTAATGAAGTTTACCGTTCACTAAATGACAAACGTCAAGTAAAAAGCCTAAATTATTAAAGTTAATGTGGTTTAGCTATAGTTTTGATTTAATAGTGAAAATAGAATTTGTTATTCACCGGAAGTGCGTTATTGAACCGGAAGTGTTTGGGTTTAACGTAAACGGATTAAAATTGCAAGTATTCTTGTGTTTGTTTGCCAAAATTTATTTTGTGAGGAAAATTGTTCAATTTCAAGATTGATTTGAATCCTGGAAAGATATGGGGTTTTTTTGTTTAGTTGGGGTTTAACGCCGTTTTCAGCACATTTTGGCCATTTCGCGGCGGCCAGTTTTTATTGGACATATTGTTGGAGGAAGCCGGTGTACCCGGAGGGAACCACCGACCTTCGGTAGGACAATTGGCAATCCTTGTTAATTAAGATCGGAGTCGAACACACCCCGCCACAGGTGAGATTCGAACTCACAACCCCAGCGTTGCCAGGCTAGTGATCAGTAGTAGTCATGACGAACTACTTAGACCACTCGGTGGAAAGATATGGGTTCATCGTCCTTCATATGAGAGGTCCGTTATACTTGCGTAATTGGGAGAGTCTGACAGCGACAGCGATGACAGTGTGACGTAGCGTATTGTGATAAACATTTTTTTCCTAGATTTTTAGTTTGTGCTTAATTTTACTGTCTTGACTTTTGTTCATTTTTTTTTTTTTTTTGATATTTTGAGTTTCACTTTTCATTTTACATTTATGATAATGTCACCTTAATCCTAGCAAAATGAATGCATATAGATCAACTAATGTACTCAAACAGTAAAGAGATTCTGAAATTATTTTATATGAACGAATAAAGTCAGCGTTTCTTTTTTAATAAAGTAAGCATCTCCAGTCATATAATGTACTGTGTGGACCGATATTTCATGTCCATACAGCACTTGCTTAATTTATTTTCATGTCTTTGGTGAATATTTATATGTAAAATCCATATACACTGTACTGTGAACAAAGTTCACAAATGTATATTTCCCCCACTATTGCTACAATAATATAAAGTAAAGTACACGTCTATGTTTATCTATGGGAAACCCAAAAATTATTTAAATAAAAAAAAACAATTGCAATGTATACTAAAAATTCCCTGGAAATTCGTTCACTGGTTAAGGAGAAGTTGAGGACGGGTCATACCTACCCCCTTACCTTAAATGAAAAACTTGCAAAGTCCGTCCATGTTTGTCTGTGGGAAACCAAAAGAAAAATTCTGAACAAAACTGATATAGGTGTTGCAAAATGTCACTTTGTACAGAAGATTCTGTGAATGTTTCCCTAGTGTACGAGTAGTAGCAGCAGTAAATGGGTTCGGACGAAGGGAATAATGGAATCCTCCATCACAATATATCCCCCGCTTTGCTATGCATGCATTTAGACTCTCTCCCTTAAAGTGTTGGGGACAAATATAGTACAGTAAAAGCCGTGACGGTGTAGATCCAGTTACACATATAGATGAATAAAGTCAAGAAATACCAAAGGGATATTCGAAGGAGGGGGAAATCGAAAATTCTCTTTGTAAATAAGATTTTAATTTCCTTTTTTCAGAGGACACATCGCAACGAACAATTCACATATGATCAAGAAACAGAAAAAAATAAACAACAAAATCTTGCCCAGTTCATGTCAAGGAAAATGATAAAATGATGATGATAAAGTGTAACACTGAAATTTCAGATGCTTAAGCTTCTAACTCTTCAGATTCAATATTTGAAAGTGTACAAATGTTTCCCTCTATATAAATATGTTTTGCAGTGAATCATTCTAATTTTTATGCCTTCTAAGAAATGTAATTGAAAGTAATTGAAAGTAATTGTCGATTACTTCTCCTAAAGTAATCGATTGTAATGGATTACATGTGAAATGCATGTGTAATCGATTATTAATTGATTACAAAAAAATATGCCATGTAATCGATTAATAATCGATTACATTTCAAAGTAATCGTGCCCATCCCTGGCTCAGACAGGGGTATGTTGCTCCTAAGTTGAAGTCATCCCTATTAGTTTTATGGACGTCATCATGACTTGGTTGACAGGTATGAGAAAACCGTTTCCCAAATGAAAATGAACCTATTCCATTGATGTCCCTTCCTGGTACCGGATTTGACATGGATAGTATGGTGGCTATCCTGAGTCTACCCCCTGATTTTTGGTCGGGTCCATGTTGTTCATATTTTTTAGTTTTTAATTGTAGTGCCTGTATTGTATTGTTTTGGTCTTGTCTTTGTTCTCCGGAGTTTGTCAGTTGTTTCGATTTTTCCCTCCTTCAAATATCCTTTTGGTATTTCTTGACTTTACTTTGGACATGTAGTAAAGAATATAATTCTAATCGATGAGAGGACCCGTTTGGAATTTGCGGTGACTTTGAAATGAAAAAGAAAAAAGCCCTGTTCCTTTGCTTTAACTTTGGGCATGTGCATGCAGGTATTTGGTTTCATAATTATTTTCTTTTATCTGCAAAAGCCATGAAAATGGTACATTTCTTGGCCTTTTTTTGAAAGCGATCTAAGGAGAACATGAAGTCATAAATACTATGAACCTGAACACGATAGAAACGTTCATTGCAATTGAGGAAAAGGGTACCAGAGGACGATATTATGCTACTAGCAAAATATCGAGAAAAAATGTTCCGCATTATTTGGCTGTTATATAGGCCAGTTGCAGAATAAAATACATTATTCAAAATATCCCTTTGTTCAAATTATGAAAATGTTAGAATATTTACACAAGACCTGTTGCAGGCACAGAGGCAGTAACATTATTTTCTATATTTAAAAGTAGCGATATCATATATATTGATTTTGCTGTTTGGTTTTGAAGGATTAATGTGTATATCTTTTTGTTCCCTGTTGATCACTGACCGATTTTAATATCTGGGGCTAACTATGGCTTTGCGTTATCCTTAGATCACTTTGTGTGTGGTCATGTAGTCAACCACAAGTAATGATAAGTCGTGGTCGGAGACTAAATAATAAGTATACCTTTTAAAATTAAATACACCGTAATGATATTATGAAATAGTTATTCAGGTGTGTGGTTTTATCACACAGTTCATATTTAAGCCATTTTTCCGGATATTTGCGGTGGCCCATGTCTACAGGAGCAATAAATCACGAATGATTACGAGAAGCTACTTTCCCACGAGGATTTTCCCTGTTGTAATCTTTACTTCAGACTGCCTTTGTCGTATTTGCATTGTCCATTGGGTTGTCAGAGCTCAGTTCATATGTTCCTTAGATATAAACTATTTTGAAAAGAAAACTTGTTATCGAAATTAATCCCGTGATGTTCTCTTGTTAGAAAACTACCTGTATGTAGTAATCCTTCTGATTCGGGGTAAAATTAAAAATATTTCCCCATTTCTACATAATTATAAAATGTGCTCTAACGGCTCACCATTCAAGTCGTTTGACGTCAGGGGAATATTAAACAACAATTAAAACAACATCCCCAAATCCTAATCCATTACCTATATTAAATATAACATCAATCAGCTCAGATTCATTTGAAAGGTAAAATTTTCCCAATTGCCCAAATTATTTGCTCTTTTTTTCCAATCCCCTAAAATGTTAGCCAATTTTTTCCAATTCCCACATTTTTGTTGTTTTTCCCAATTCCCAATGTTTAGGTTCTCTTAAAATTCATCGTTCTATTATAAATGTGTGAATATACTGCAAACATGGTATTCGATTGCACTCCGGCTTTTCTTTTTACAAAGTCGACAATTACCGCTATCTACTGAAGATAGTAATCTTTTACCAGGTACAAGCCCAGGTCTTTTACTTAGGTTTTCTTTAACCCCAGGGGCGGGTCCAGGTGAGGGCGTAATGGGCGTACGCCCCCCTTTTCAAAAAAAAATATAGTAATCTGCTTATATTGTATTAAATATGGCAATTTATCATATTCATTAATTAAACACATACTCTGATTTCTTTTTAATCTTAAATAGAGAGATATTTATCAGTCTGGCTACTTCATAATTTGATGCTAGATTGTTGAAATCTGGGAGCTTCTGAGCTTCTCCATGGACCCTCTACCAGGGCAACCGTAGTTACACCTCCCGTTCATAAAATCCTGGCCTAGGACTATTGAAATGTTAAGTAACGCCTTATACCTTAGAATTTGGAATTTCTCGTTATTGGTCTACTGATGTTAAGATCTATCCAATCATTTTAATATACCATAGACAATTAATGGAGAGAATTCGGCATAAGAAATATCAAACCCTGATACTTTAACTATAAAATATACATGCTCCAAGTCAGGAACCGTTACATTAGTGCATTTCACAATTATTTTATGTTTTTTATCCAAAAAAAAGGTCCAAAAATTTTTCGCCACGCTACGCTCGGCGAAAGTTTTATTTTACGCCCCCCTTTCAAATATCCTGGAAACGCCCCTGAACCCCGTCATCATTTCTACGATCATACTGCCAGAGATCATAGTATCAAAATAGCATATGCATATATCTTAGTATCCCCAACAATTACACAGTTTTTGGGTTTTTGTCGAGACTACGACTTAAGTCGCAGAAAGCACGACATAGGGATAGTGATCCGGCGGCGGCGGCGGTGGCGTTAACTAACTTCTTAAATGCTTTATATTTTAGAAGGTGGAAGACCTGGATGCTTTATACTTTGTATATAGATGCCTTATGCTACTAAGTTTCCGTCTGTCATATGTACATTGTCCTTGACCTCATTGTCATGATTCAGTGACTACTTGAAAAAAGTTAAGATTTTTTGTAATGTTAATTTCTCTCTTATTATGAGTAATAGGATAACTATATTTGGTATGTTCGTACCTTACAATGTCCTCATCCCCGTCAGACAGTTTTCAATTGACCTCGACCCCATTTCAAGGATCAGTGAACAAGGTTAAGTTTTGGTGGTCAAGTCCATATCTCAGATACTATAAGCAATAGGTCTAGTATATTTGGTGTATGGAAGGATTGTAAGGTATACATGTCCAACTGGCAGGTGGCATCTGACCTTGACCTCATTTTCATGGTTCAGTGGTTATAGTTACGTTTTTGTGTTTTTGGCCTGTTTTTCGAATACTGCATGCAATAGGTCTACTATATTTGGTGTATGGAAGGATTGTAAGGTGTGCATGTCCAACTGACATGTGTCATCTGACCTTGACCTCATTTTCATGGTTCAGTGGTTATAGTTAAGTTTTTGTGTTTTGCTCTGTTTTTCGAATACTGTATGCAATAGGTCTGCTATATTTTATCTCATTATTTACAGCTTAAAATTTATAATGTATGTCTGATAGCATTTACTTTCATTAGAAATACACGACAGGCGAGACATTTTTGTGTGTCCACTCTTGTTTTATTTCATCAGTACATATAGAGCCATACGAAATTTATGAAATCAAAGGGGATTCATGGCAGTCTAAAACCAAAGACAAGTCCAGGGAAAAACAGGCAACATGATACAAAACCCGAAAAAATTAATAACAATGCTATATTGAGTAATTTGAATTCTTCAAAATCCAGTACTAGGCACCTGTGACGGATCACGGGAGCTCAAACTACAGAGCTGCCTAGCGCGTCCCAGGTGGCGGATATGGGAGACTCTCTCGTTTTTTTTTGGGGGGGGGGGCTGTCAGGGGGCCGCGGACCAAAGTGGGTAACGTGTTTGGAGAATGCCACACTCTATGCACGCTAAAGAACCTTTCTGTAGTTTTCAAAAAAGGGTAGGTTGATGATCGCTACACAAGGCTAAATTATCCGACCATTCCCGACCACCATCCTTTTACAGAGGCAGTCAAAATTGGTTCCATTGTTTGTCCCGTCCCATCCCTATTTGGATTGTTTCTCGTCCCGAAGAAGCATAATATACTTGCCATTGGACGTTAAGCAACAATCAATCTATCAATCAAAATCCTGTACATGTAAGTAGGACCACTTGCATCGGTAGAGTAAACGTCTTTTGCTTTATATTTATTCATACATGTATTTATATTTTTGCAAAGTTAAATTCCTTAATATTTGGAATCATAAGCATACACACTTGAAGTATTAAAAATATAGGAATTCGTGTACTCTTAGAACAACCAAACTTTCTTAACCGAAAATAGCCGAATCCCACCGCGTTACCATACCTGGCCTTACAGCAACATCTAAAACTTTACAAGTTCGAACCATGTATTAATTTCCAAATTACAGAGGTACTTCCACAGATTTCGTTTATTTCTGCATCTACTCAATGTACAAAAAACGGATCCATATTATTGATTTTATCAAAAAACTTCGTAGTAAAGTGTATCGAATCTAAATACCGGTAGTGGAATTTAGTAAACGATTGCATAAACAACAAAGTGGATAACAGGAAAGGTCAACAATGACTTGCCTTCCATGGCCCCTATGAATCTGACAGCAGGTCTGATATACTACACTACTGAATGGAAATTCAATTACCTTGCTAAATGGCATTTCGACAAATCAGGACATAAAAACATTTTTTTCGTAAGAAAAAGCTGCTGGATATTTTCGTCGTCAATCCAATGAATTAGTTTATGATTGTGTTTGTGGAATTTTCACTTGATAATATTTATGTTCGTTTTGGTGATGCGTTTTACAGTGATATCATCGGTATACCGATGGGCACAAATCGTGCGCCACTGATTGCTGAAATATTTTTGTATTATTATGAATCCAGCCAAAAGTGACTCATAGACCTCCTTCAATCATACTTTTAGATATTTGGGTGACATCTTAGCTTTATATAGATCATCCTGATTTTTAAAAGTATACAGACAAAAGTTATCCTGAACTTAGACTGAACATGCCTAAGCTACCATGCCCATTTTCTTAACTTAGACGTACGCATGTAATCCTTCGGGATCACTATCGACATAAATCTATTACAAAAGAGATAAATTTTTATTTCTATAGATGGTGACGCTTCATTTTCACCAATGGATGGTGTCCATAGTTCACAACTGGTCCATTATACCCGGATTTGCAGTAAATGGTGTATTTAATTGATTTAATGAAAAAACAGTTGAATAATTGAAGTAAAAAAATATACCCATAAATTAACAACCTTGATAAAATTCTTGCATTGCAACGAAATTTCGTTCGACTTGCAAATCATTTGTTACCAATGGTATTTCGCATCCTTTCTTCTGTGACGAAACAGTTTATCGCTATTTTGAGTACAAACAGAAAGGATACAGGTTTGATACAGGTTTAGGTTTCCTTGGCAAAGATATGGTTCAATTTGTCATTTTACGCTCCTGGTATTGCACAATCATTTTTTTTTTTTTTTTTTTTTTTTTTGTCGCATGTTGCGACGCCACACTATTAAATCCCCAAAAGGTAGTGCGGTTGATGTTTGAATTAATAGATGCATTACTTTCAATCGGCTCATGACTGAATTTGTAATTTTTCTCTCTTTTTATTTCCTTTTTGTCACAGCTGATTAGATTAAGTGACGCCCTCTTGGAATTTGAACAAATATTTTTTGGCTTACCTAATAGCTATAGAGAAACCTGCGTCGAACGTTTTTTTTTACGCCGTTCATCGGACTTTGCAGAATGGTACTTTAATACAGTTTTAATTTATTAATTTTTAGATCGTTGGTTGGTGTCTCTGGAGTATATATTTTCTCTTCCCTACACGTATAAAGGCAATGTAATTCTTTGACATTTCTGTTTTTACCGCTTCCAATGCTTTAATATTTCTTATGTGGCGAAAAAATGATTCGAACCGAATCTCTGCCTTTAACTCGCCCTGTAAATGTTCATTGAATTTTGCAGTTCAGTTTCCTTTAACATCTTCTCTTAACAAGTACATGTACGTAACATGTTTGAAAACATACATGTACACTTTTCCTGTTTTTTATTTTCCAGATTGTTTCCTTATCCCAATTCCCTATTTTTTTTAACTCTTTCCCCCAATTCCCAAAAGAGTGTGACCTTACTCTCCTTTATCTGATTTCTTCATGACAATAACTTTAGAAAGCTGTTTGGCGAAATTTATTACAATAATTTGAATACAGGTGTCATTATCATAACCAGAAAACCAAAACCCAGGTAATACGAAGTGTACAAGTGGAGCTAAAACCTTACTTTTAATACTATTGCGAATATTTACATATGATAGTTGTAGCAGAAAACAGACAAAAATTAGCCATCAATGATTTTGAAACATTCTTGTTAAATTTATGAAATGGTTTGATGCTCAAATGAATACCTTAAATTCATGAAATACTTTAGATATTACAATAAATTTGTTAATTATTCTTCGCTTTGGTTCGTATTTGTGCTCTTCTGCTATTCCTTTTATCCGGTTATCAGACAATTTCTTCTCCTAATCGTGTTGGCGTATCTCGGTTATTCAATTGCCAATTTATTGAACATGTTCCTCCCAGCAGCTATCACCCTTCGCGACAAATCACACCAAGAATAGTGCTTTGTCATAGCGTTAATATGAAAAATATGATAACGTTACCTACAACACTACACTGAGTCATTTTGGATCCATACAATGAAGTTACAGGGATTATTAATGAAAAATTATACTTCAATTGATGTTTTTGAAGGATACCTTTATATACCTGTATAGTACTTATTTCCGTCATTGAGGAATTAACTTCATCAATACACATAAAATTATTCAGTGTTACACTGTTTGACCATCCAAACTAAAATCAAATATCAGTGGGTTAAATACACATGTAGTTGTTTTTATCAATGCAGTTGGGACATTTTTCATGTCAGGTCATTCATCCATCATATAGACATTTTGGTGCAACGAAGGTAAACAATGGTATATGTAGATACAAAGTAATATGCCATGCATGTCGTAGGAACATTTTATCCTTCATCTGAGAAAATATTACGAAGACGTCTAAAGCATTTAAACAATAACTGGACATAGACTTACTACGTGTACGAGTTGACAAAGCTGCTCAAAAGAGTAAGAGCCGAAAACCAAAAAAGAAGACCCTTTGGTTTGTTTTATTGGTGTTTAACTTTTATCACCAGTGTCTCTATTACGGTCTCCAAGTGTATAATTACAGTCAGTGGACATAGTTATTCGCCATCCCGATTTTTCACGTAGTTTTTCATATAAATTTACAAATTTTCCAAAAATTATTGTGTAGTCATATACCAACCCATTTTCATGAAACTTTCACTGCCAGAAAGAGAAATATTTGAAATGTCCTTGTTTATTTGTGTATGTATTTCCGATTCCTGGTTTACATGTATGAGTGACAATGATTTAGTTAGAAATAAAATGAAGAATTCATATTTTTACCTTTATATTCACCCAATTTTTTTGCGATTAAATCATTACAATATGAATAAACAAAATAAGTCGAAACTATTTTCTTTCTCATAGTCAAAATTTCATGAAAACAAGTAGCGAATAATTATGCCCATTGACTTTAGTTGAAAAAGCCGCAGAAAACTACCGACGTTCGACCCTTGTCACTAAAGATCATCTTCTTTCACTACACCTGCAAAAAAGAATTAAAATAGAATAAAAATGGCAATGTGTGGAAGCAGTACTCAGTGGTTAAAACATAATAATATGTAAATAGAAATTTTCATTTTGTTATAAGTTAAATTATTTTATGCTATATATATTTGAATGGACAAAATTGTATAAGCTGACAATGTAATTCACTGTTCATTCTTAAAAATAAAAAAATTACAAAAAGAAATTCGTACCAGTGTGGTAATATTGGCAACAAAAGTGAATTTTGTCATGTTTGTAGCGCAAATTAAAGTATCCGTATGTCAAAATGTGTTGTAAATAGAAGGGACTGAAAATTGATGGATTCGTTGGAAAGTTGGAGAAAGAGCACGTGTATATCTGCCAGGCATAAGGGTACTGAAAAGCATGAGAAACCATCGGAAGGGATCAAATGTACAATTAAGGGATATTTTTTTTAAAAACGAATTATTACCACTAAGTATTGCTCATAACCGGTCAACAATCAAAGGTTCGTTCATAAGAGTTACGCGCGTAAGTAATATTTGTAAGGATAATGATTGTAAAAAAAATATATTTTGTAGTTGGTTTCCGAAACAAAAAAGTAATAAAACTGTGGCTTTGCTTGTACATTGTTGTACAAGTCATGAACGTTTTATGCAGCCAAACCCCTACTTTTGTGAAAAATCTGGTATAATGGTATGTATTTTAATGTGGGTGATTAAAAGTATATATTTTATCAATTCCAACTCTCTATTTGGTTGATATTTAGAGTTCTGCTATCAAATAAAATGGGCAATTATTAGGTAGCAGAAACCAAAATGACAGACAAAAAGAAAACACAAAAGCAGAGAAAACTACGTCAAAGACGAACTCCTACAGAAAACTAGATGTACTGTGAGCAAAGCTCATAAAGGATACCCCCCGCTTTGAAGTCCAATTGTCTCCCTTGTGTGATATCAGAAAGCAAAGATTTTTCTTCATGCACATCTTTGGATGATGTACTTCCTTTCTGTAAAGTTTCGTTGAATTCCATTGAACAGTCTAGGAGGAGTTGCGCTTACGAGGTTCATATATAATGTATCAGCCAAAAAAAATAGAAGTCCAATTATCTCCCTTGTGTGCTATCGGAAAGCAAAGATTTTTCTTCATGCACATCTTTGGATGATGTACTTCCTTTCTGTAAAGTTTCGTTGAAATCCATTAAGCGGTCTAGGAGGAGTTGCGCTTACGAGGTTCATATATAATGTATAAGCCAAAAAAAATAGAAGTCCAATTATCTCCCCCCGTGTGTGCTATCGGAAAGCAAAGATTTTTCTTCATGCACATCTTTGGATGGTGTACTTCCTTTCTGTAAAGTTTCGTTGAAATCCATTGAGCGGTCTAGGAGGAGTTGCGCTTACAAGATATATGGACAGACGGACAGACAGACGGACGGACAGACAGACGGACGGACAAGGTGATTCCTATATACCCCCCAAACTTTGTTTGCGGGAGTATAATTATGAATGAAGACAGGGTCTCCGGAAGGGTAAGCTGTTCTATTAAAGCGCCGTGCTATCCAACAACGGAAATCCGGTATCTTTCAGATATGACTCATACATATGGATTGAGGTCATACAAAAAATTACAATGAAGTACATACGAAACAGCAAAGTACGCAGGATGACATTGAAATAATTACATGAACAAGGATCAGAGGAAAAAAAGGGTAAAGATATCCTACTTCCCTTTCAGATATAAAAAATATTTTTGTAAAATGCAAATATAAGTAATGAAGAGAAACAAATTGATCTGAAATAAACAAAATGAATGCAGACACATTCTGCGAGAAAATGTTTAGAAATTATTATTGAACACCTTTGATATTGTAACTCGTATCAATGTATATTTATTTTATTATTTAAATAATATTTGTCTATATATTTGTAAACGAATGATAATCAATGCTTGTAGACCACACATTTGATAAGAAATGTTATCTGAAAGGAAATTAATAGATGTGAAACAATTTATAGGCTATCAAAATAATCTTTTCCTCTCTAGAAATGTCAATAAATGTACTCTTGAATTTCTTTCTGGTGTCAATCAAAACTTTTGACATTGATATTTTTTCCATTCTTGTGACTTGGCATAATTTGTAGATTACTCATAAAATAAATAATGTTAATGCGTATTGTAGAGTTAAACTTGAATTTTGTACATACATTAGTCTAGAATCGGGCAGTTGTGGAGAAATATTTCAGGCTTTATTTATTTTTAATATTCAAAATTTGTTCACCAATTCTTCTACAATTACTCGTTTTAACAGGTTTACCGTTATTTTTCATCAGTTAAAGAGATTTTGGTTTTTTAACCGGGTTTTCCTCTGGAAAAATCCGGTTATTGAATTGGTGAAATCGGGCGGTTGGGCGGGGGATGGGGGGAGGCGATCGGTCAGCTGCCAATCGTGTCCGGCCTATAACTTTATTGTTATGTGGATATGTCAACTCAAGGCGATGTGTCATGTTTCAAAAATCTTGACCTATGACCTTGACCCTTGACCTTAGGGTGAATAAATAGGTCATTTTAGATCATCTTCATGTCCGGCCTGTAACATTTTTGGCTAAAGACCTAGGCCTTGGATTTTTGGTGTGTAGGTAGGTTAACTCAAGATGATGTGTCACGTACCAGAATATTGACCTTGACCAATACAGGTCAATAAATAGGTCATTTTTGTAACTTTTTTGTCTAAAGACCTAGGTCTTGGATCTTTGGTGTGTAGGTAGGTTACCTTGAGACGATGTTTCACATTCCAAGGATATTGACCTTGACCTTTGACCTCAACGTCATAAATTGGTCATTTTTGTAACTTTTTTGCCTTATGACCTAGGCCTTGGATATTTGTTGTGTACGTAGGTTTCCTCAAGATTATGTGCCGCATATTAAGGATGTTCACCTTGAACTTTGACCTCAAGGTCAATAAATTGCTAATCATGTCCAGCATGTAACTTGTTTGTCTTAAAACCTAGATCTTAGATCTTTGATGTGTGGGTAGTGTACCTCAAAACTATCTGTCGTGTACTAAAGATGTTGACATCTGACCTTGACCCTTGTCTTCAAGATCAATAAATAGGTCTTTTTGTAATTTTTTTTGTCATAAGACCTAGGCCTCGGGTATTTGATGTGTAAGATATGTTACCTCACAATGATGTGTCAGGTATAAAGGATGTTGTCATTGACCTTTGAACTCAATTTTACTTTCAAAATAAATATATTCTAATATTTAGGCACTATGTTCATTTAGATATTGCTATAAGCAGTTTGTTGGAGAAAAGTTACTCAGTAAAAATGAAATAGAAGGTTTTCTGAACACTTGATATCACTCAGACAGCTCTCTTGTTTTTCTGTTCTTCTAACTCTTCAATTTATGACTGCTTGAGGCTGTGATTTATAACAGTTATAGTTATAATTTTGGTATCTATGGAAAGCTTAGAGTCTTGGCAGAATTTTTATATTACGGACATGAATGTACAGACTGTCAAGATGAAGGTCTTCCGTATGTCGGAATATACATTGTGTAGATCAAAATATTACCATATTGACGGATTTAAAAAAAATTATTTTAAAAAATCAGATTTTTGTATGTTATCAACTTGTAAGATAATGGCAATTGCAATAAATTGTATAAAGCAAAACAGTTGCTTGAAAATAAATATTTGAATTGGGTTTGAAATTAACTGGGCATGGAAGTAAAAATAGAAATTAACTTTTAAAAAAATTATTGTTCATTACTGAAATAAAATTACC
This sequence comes from Mytilisepta virgata, assembly GCA_028015205.1. Lineage (NCBI taxonomy): Eukaryota > Metazoa > Mollusca > Bivalvia > Mytilida > Mytilidae > Mytilisepta > Mytilisepta virgata. The sequence continues at coordinate 87,621,683 of CM051521.1, forward strand.
AGAAAAATCCTCTTGCCCACACCCCAACAAAAAATATCAAATAGTCGTCTCCTATCACCTCATATCACTCCCGGTTTTTAATGGGAGTTCATATTGCTATTGTTTCAGTTTCTGTGCTCTTTTGATCTAATACTGTTTATAAAAAAAATAATTCTTATTCTATTTTAGTGTCATGTTCCATTCTCATGTTTTTGTCTCCCCTTTAGATTTTACGGACTGTTTCCCACTGTTTTGTCGCTTCCATATTCTTTTGATGATATATGTTGATTATTATGAAAATTAAAGAATTGTTTGACACAGTGTTTTATGACATAATTAGTGAACGATAAATTATGACTTCTGATGATTAAAATAATTTTAAAGGAACAATTACCACAAATTAAATGAAGCCGTAAACCAGTGCTATAGAAACTATATTAAAAAAAAACACTAGCAGAACAGCACGTGATAGTACCTTAAGATACGATATTATTCATTTCTAGATTATTCTTCATCGGGTATGTTCGCTAAGGTAAGCCAAAATCATAAAATATTATATTACACAGAATCAATTGATTCAATTCAAAAGAAGTCAATTTTGCGCAAGTTTAAACATTACATTCAGCTTGAAATCGTACCACTGACGAATCGATAGAAATTAAAGGAAAATGTCAACTTCGGATGTTGAATCTCGAATTTCGAATCTCGTATGGTCCTTCTGGGCTTTCCTAAGACAGTGAGACAAAGGGGGTAAACCGACATATTTGAAATTTAGAAATAGTAATTATAATTTCATTATATTATGTTATTGGTGTTAACAATAAGCCAAAAACACTGCGTCGTGTATTTAACACTAAATTAGCTTGGCATTTCTTGTTTTATTAGTGCTGGGATCTGAAAGTTTTTCAAGCAGTTTTTCAACAACATAACTGTATACTCTTCTCGACGCTTTTTCAAATTTAAATTAGATTTGAACATTTTTTCCATTTTGTATATACATGTACTTTTGACTTCTTAAATGCAAGCAAACAATAATAGAAAATTTACTATATATATAATTCTTATCCGGATTTGTTTCGTTATCTGAAATGTTTGTACATTTTGAAAACCTCCTAGATAGGGTCAGTAAATTCTAGTTAATTAAAATGGGATATAACCAGGCGTTATCTCAAATTTAGTAAGTTTGTCATCGACCTAATCCAAAAGTAAAACTTGTTAAAAATAGCAGATGGCTTTGTCGTGTATTTTGTTAATATTCCCTCTAATTAAAAGCAGTACCAAACAAATATTTCTTTTGATGTCTAGATTTTCGATATTATTGCGCTAGGTTATTATTTTTACTCCTGAATGAGGAATAGAGGTAGTTATAATGTACATGTAACACCTATTGCTTTTCTGTCTGTTCAGTTTTAGAATCTTCTAATGTTCTCTTACATAACTGATAAAGAAAACTTTAATTATTTTCACGTGTAATTTAGGGTTCTATCTAAGACATTTTCATGCGATTTATTCAAAAGTCGACTTGTATTAACAAAATGTATCCCCATAGGCCACACCAAATTGGTTTTTAGTTCTTTGAATTTTGGATGACAAAAATAGGTGCGAACGAGCGAAATTTTATTTTTAATTGTTTTTTCTTTAGGATTAGCTTTTTTGAGCGAAGATCAAAGTTATGTGCGGAACACATTTTTTTAACTAAAATATTAAAACATATGGAAAAAAATCCCAAATTTTAGAGCGGGCGAACAATTTTTATTATTAATTTCTGAAAAATGAAGAATTTGGGACGAATTTTCAGCATTTTTGCAAAATGAAGCAGCAAATAAATTTGAGCGGCCAAATCCAAAGAACTAAAGATCAATTTGGTGTTACTATTGTGATCTCAAGTAAATTTTTTGATACCAAATTTGATGCATGAGATGTATAATAAAATGACCATATCTTACAGCATCTTTGTAATTACCACAATGAAGTTGGAACTACGTGTATATATGGATACATATTCTGTAAATTTTTTCTTCATTTTTTTAAATTATTATTTTAGACGTTTACGCGTTTATATGTAAATTGTAATTATTGTTATTATTATTTAATTTTATTGCTGTTTTTCCATCTTGAACCATTTTGTGAATTGATAAAAAAAACTTTTGGTTATTTGATTTGATACATTGGACCATATTCTGTGGGTATTTTCAAACTATACATTATTTGTATTGTGCTGAAAATTTTAATTTTTAAAAATGTTTCTTCATCCTGCGCATAAATCATTCCACATTGTTTTCTATATATGGAGATCGAAGCTCCTCCTTTGAGGTCAAGAGGATATCATCAGACGTGACATCTCGACAAATCGCCATTCAGACGACAGTAAAATTCAAATTTAAAGAGGACTTGTGTTTTTCACATCGTAAGTAACATTTTTTTCTTGTTGTAATTCAATAACCAAATGTCATATTTTCAGAATATAAAATATAAATGCACTGTATTGGGTTTGTTTTATTATTTTTTTTTTCATGATCACAAACAATTTCATATTTATACTTTTATATGAATAAAATCACCATAGTATAAAATATGATATGCTAACAAAATCAAAAGTGTACAAGTGGAACCGTGCGATGTCTACGGGTGTAAAAATAATGTGTTGGGGTGGTTAGAAAACTGCTCCGGCATAAGAAACACTGTCAATACTTAAAGCCTTCTTTTTTCAAAGGTGGGTTTTTGTTCAAATTATATTCATGCCATTCAGACAGGAATCAATATTGAAACAAAAATAGCTAGAATAAATAATGCATCATTTTTATTTCTTTTAATAATGTGATAAATAAATACATTTTCATTTTTTTATCGTACTACCAAAAGTAAAAACCAAAAGTAAAAACCAAAAACCAAAAAAAGTGAACGACATCCGTCTCCACGTACAAAATTTTGTATACGGGTATAATTGTGCATTTATTCAATAAATAGATATATTGTCATTACACGCACCTTCAAATAATTTATTTGGTAACAATAATTAATTAAAATAATTACTTATTTTATTCTTATAATTAATATACCGGAACAACAGTTACAGGTATTGATTGGATACGTTTTTGAAATTTATGAGTTTTTTTATATTATTATTATTATAATTGTTGTTGTCTTCATTTTTGTGTAGGAAGCCGTCCTCTCATTCTTTTATTCTGTCCAAAAACAATAAAACATTAAAATACTCAAACTTTCCTTAACACCAAGAAAAAAATATAATTTTATAAACGAAATCACATAATACTTGCATTTATTAATCCTCTGTCCGTTGCACTAGCTTTTTTCAGTAACAGTTTCTAGTTTGGAAAAATGTGAACTGGTAATGAGCAGTTTTTATACTTTTGAATCCAAATATTTAATAAAAACAAAATGGATAATTTTAAGAAACCCTGAGGGGTGTCTTTTATGAGATTTAATTACAATTCCTCGGAATATTCGACACTATTTATGGGTTATTTCACTGGAGATTTGGTGTTTATTAACACGTTTAATTTCTCATAAAATTTTATTTTTTTATTATTTTTCGTGTGCAAAATAAAAAACCAAACACTTTTAAAATGAAATGTTTTGTCTTTTTATTTAAGTATTCTTAATAGCTTTTCCTGTTTTTTCTTTAAATATTTCAATGCGACGTAATATCTTTTTCATTAAAGCATGTCACCGTAGTAGGTCTGGCTTTTTACAAAATATATTAAAACATATATATATATATATATATATATATATATATTCGATACCAGCTTACTAATTTATCTGTTTATTTCTATTATTTGGTTTTATTATTACACATATACAAAAGTGTTTGACCATTTGTGTGTGTATCTCAGATCGTTCCGTTCGACGCGACTAGCGTGCTCGCGTACAGAACCGGAAATAGCCTTTATAAACCAAGACTGTAAAAATCATTCTTACTCCTTCTTCAGAACCGACCTGAAAACTTAATTGAACTGAATACAAAGAGTAAGCATGCGACACTTGTACTAAAAAAGAATTGGATATTACTGATGTGACATATACCAAAAATAGCCCAGAATCTAGTAATAGGCAGGATTCAATAAAGATAAATATTCATCCATCCATTAGTATATCAAGGGGGAAATAACAAAATAGCAAACTATATTTTATTTGAATAACCAGTTTAAGAATCTCTACGTGTAGATCTACACAGTGATAGAAGGGTAGCCTTTAGATAAAATCTGTCTTCACAACTTTTTAGCCGTATATTTCGTTTTGATTTTTGCAACTTAGTTTCATAGATTATTTTTATATTTTTGTTGACGGGAGTGGGGGTGTTTTTTAATTTTTTTTTGTTTTGTTGTCATTTATTTATTTATCTATTTTTTATTTTTTTTTTTTTTTATTCATTTCAATGAATTATTTTATTTTTTATTGACCAGACTTTTTAATTTAATTATTGAGTTATTTTATTTATATAAATTCATATTATTTGTTCCCTATTTATGTTTTCTTTATATTGATGATATATATTAACAGCTCTGTTTTAAAGGTTTTCGATAAAATTGTATACAAGGATATTCACTTCGATGAAATCAATTTGTAAAAAATCAGTTGACACTTGTCTTGTGAAAATCCATCTTATATCCTCGAATTAATGCATGGTATTGAAAAGAAAGTTAATATCTACAAATTTTTATCGTAAATGTTTGTGTTATAGTCCTATTAGCATCTTCATTGTTGATAAAAGACACTTTCTAATATTATTTGACATCCCTCTCCAAGATAACTTTCTTTTAAATTTATCAGTTTAATGTCAGTCAATTTTTGACACTTTTTGTTTGAATTTTTGCTTATCATTCTTACATGATTTGAACAATTGAAATTAACCGCGAGATATACCAATATTAAAATAACTTGGGTCATCCTTGTAGGTCGACAAAGTACGTGGGAATGATAAGATTTCCAACGAATTTTACTGATTGTCCACCATGCTCTATTCAAATATTGTTAAGTCGTATTCAAGCCTGGTTTTTTTAGCTACTTTTGATTTGTTTTTTTTTTGTTTTGTTTTGTTTGTTTTTTTTTTTTTTTTTTTTGTTGCAGTTTTTTCAATTCTTTCCTTTGTGTTTTTAAAGCCTGGAATTAGTAGATTTAGTCTGTCCATGATTTGGCTGTAATTCTAGGACTTCACTGGAGTCAGCCTTGCAAATGTACATTTAGCTATAGTAAAGCAAATTATTTTCTCATGTAAATAAAATAAAAACCTATTAGTCTTCAATTCATTCACAGTATATCGTCTGGTAGTATTTTCCTTTGCACCCGAAAAGCATGATATTTGTAATAGATAAGCCAGAAGTCATGGAGAAATCGGGTATCTTGTGCGGACTCTCAAATTTTCGCATATATCTGTTTAAAATATTCAGCTGAGTGCGTTTGCTAAAACTTTTGAAAGGAAAACTTATAAGTTCAATAAAGTTGAATTTAGAGTTGCAATCCATAATTTCTGAGATATACTTTTTGATGAGCTTCTTATATTTCTTGTATTTTTATTGGCTACTTTTTTACAATTATATCATTCATTCTATTAATATAAGTTGGAATTCTAGCCATAACTGCTTGACAAAATATACTAGACATAAATTGGAATAAAAAAGTATACCTTGTTTCATCACAGTCAGAGCAAAAAAGGTATTAAGGAAAATTCTTCTTTGATTATTAACCAAATGAAACAAAATATATTCTCCCATATATGTATAATATCTGCATGGTTTTATAAAAAAAATTTGCGAATAAAAAGACCATTTGGTCCATAGCAATACAGAAAAATCTTACAAATATACAGACAATTATACATATATAACACAAAAAGGGAAAATATGTATATTAACACAGTTTAAGTGTCTCCTTAACAGACTTTTTTCTACGGCCGTATAATAAAATGATTCTCAACAAGATTCCATTAAAAGATTTTCTTTTAATTTTCTAGTTAAAATTTCAGATTTATCTATTTATATTATTTTATCTGTTATTAAAAAAAAAAAACCAAAAACAGTGACAGATTTTTAAGGCGACATATACTGCTTAGTATAATCTTTATTCAGATTAAATTACCCATTAAATAAATTTAGTAATATGTGCAGCATGCTGTTTCTTTCCACCAACAAGGTTCTCAACATTTCAATCAAGTTCTGTGGAGAAATATGGAACGCCATGACTGCCTTATGTTAATAATCAGCATTATATGCAGTGGTCACAGCATTATATGCAGTGCTCACAACATTATATGCAGTGCTCACAGCATTATATGCAGTTCTCACAACATTATATGCAGTGCTCACAGCATTATATGCAGTGTTCACAACATTATATGCAGGGTTCACAACATTATATGCAGTGTTCACAACATTATATGCAGCGGTCACAACTTTATATGCAGTGTTCAAAACATTATATGCAGTGTTCACAACATTATATGAAGTGTTCACAATATTATATGTAGTGCTCACAACATTATATGCAGTGGTCACAACATTATACGTTTTTTGTCGATGAAGGTGATGATCAGTGATGGTGATGATGATGATTGATGTTAGTGATGGTGGTGGTTCAGATTCGGTAAACATCGGAAATTTTATCGGACATTGCCGAATCCGGTCAAAAATATAAGACAAAAATTGATAATGCACCACCAAAATTTCAAATGGAACAGTTACTGAAGTCCTGTAATTTAGGCAATTTATCCGAAACGTTTATAAGAGAAAAAATTACACCGGATATTATCTGCAAATTGGACAGACATGATTTTTATAATTTAGGGGTAGTTCATTCAGATGACATGATGAAACTAAGAATTGCGTGCAGCAATTTCATAAAAAAAAATAATAAACACACCGACAAAATATAGCTTGGATCCAAGCTTGTGACTGACAGGGTTAAACACCCCCCCCCCTCCTCCTCAATCAGAAATTATTAAAATATGAGGTGCACAAGACAATTTTTCATCTTAAAATTCATTCAATTCCATAGACTTTTCAGACTGATAATTTCGGAAGCCGATGATAATTAATGGAGGCCTAATATCCAGCGGCAAATTAATATGCATATTGAGGACAAGAACTTAACAGCTTAAGGGCATACGATACAGTTACAGGGGAGGTAATTACGTTGCTAACGTAAATTGTTATTTTCGCGACGTCAAACTATGACTTATCGGGAAAAGATTCAGTTTTCCACTAATTTTTATCATTCAAACTTATGTAACTTCAAAACGAGTTCATTGACCCCTCTGTTTTAAGGCCATTTGGTTTGATTACGGAAGAAGATTATGTGTGCCAATTTTCATAAAAACGTAAATAGTGCATTTTTTTAAATTTGATAAATATGCAGCAAAAAATGACGGTTTTTTTTTTACTACTTTCGTGAACATTTGATAAATATGAGTTATTTGAAAAGAAATTGCACACATTTAAATGACATTTATATAAAACAGAATTTACAAATAATTTAACAACAAACAGCTTGTGTTTATCTTTTAAAACAAAAAAAGTTATGTATTTCTGTCGAAAAGAAAAATACGTCCACAAATCCAAATTATGAGTAAATATATAAAATTTGGACCCCATTTTACTAAAACAAGTAGCACATGAAGGTATATTTTTTATAAAATATTTGATTTAATCAGGCAAAAAATATCCTATATGCAAATTGTGAGCAAATTTTCAATATGGGATCAAAACTGTATCGTATGCCCTTAATGTTAAATGAATATTAACCCTGTTTTGTACTAGACCGCAGTCAGACATGTCACCTTACCCAGACACATTAAACTGACTCTGAGCGGACATTCAGTCTTAATGCCGTGTGCATGCTTAGGTGAGAAGCAAGAAATACCATTTTTTAGGTCTTCAGTTTGACCCAGCAGGGTTCGAACCCATGACTTCCAGCACTCCATGTGAACACGGTACCTGCGGTAGTTACAGAAGGAGGACGTCTATCCTCCAAAATTTATTCAAGTCAATATATATGAGTTGGATGTATTAATTTCTCATATAAAAATTACTATACACCAAGGGTATGTTTTACAGTCTTATTGCATCGTAATTGTATATGCAAATTCTATTTGGGCCCTTAATTGGTAATAAAAATATATATCTTATCTTCCAATACAACAGAAATACCAAAGTGTATTTTTTGAAATGGGAAATCTTCAAATTTATTCGGAACTTCTCGAGGTGACATTACACATTACAAAACAATCTAATTGTATGTCTTGTCATTGAAGTGGGCCGTCACAGCATAGTATCCTCCGTGACTTTTCACGCTTTAAGCTGGATCATAAACAAAAAATTAACCAGAATAGTTAATGCGTAAAAGAGTCGGTCCCAATGACCTACTTTGTTTCAAGGTCTTTTGTTACTGTTCAATTTGCGGGTCACAGTTTACATGCAGGACACACACAACAGATAGAATCAATAGGGGAAAAGTCACTGTTCCCGAAACAAGAAAAATTAACACCTTCATCACTGAGAACGTGTATCAAATAAACTGACTATAGTGCTGCCTCCTGGCTCAAGTAACCCTACTATCTCTTTATATCTATTAAATATGAGACTTGTCATCAGTCTACTCATACCAAATTGAATTAAAATCGAGTCACGAAAAATGCACTAATCACTAATCACGGATAACAAATCCATGAAAAAAAAAACTTAACGAATCACAGACAACAAATCCATGGAAAAAAGTCATGGAAAACAAAATTCAACGATCACTAAGAAAGAAAATATCCCATCGTTCCCCTCAAAGTAGCATTCCTCTATATATATGACATACTGTACTTGCTTATAGATTCCGTATCTTAACGGACTGAGGTAATTCTGCCTAAAATGTAGGTCGAGATGACCCACTTTTATTGGACCATTGTTACTACCCAAGATGTGCACATGAACAGTAACAGAACATCTTTCATCTTTAATTCAATTCGCAGTTAATTTATATATATATAGACCTTGTCGCAAAACTTGACCGTGACGGATGGACGGATGAACGAACGGACGGAGGTAATGCTACATTCATTTCAAAACTCCGATTGACGAAGAGATGATAATTAAAGGGGACGACTATAGTCTATTTGATGTCTGTGATATTCTAAGGGATTTGTTTTCGGATTGATTGTTGATTTTCCTCTGCTGCTACACATGCTTATTAATTTATGTTTTACCGCTATTGTACTGTGGTAAAATTGTTCATTTTTAAAATTCTCCTGATATTTGATGTTTGATGTAATCTATGATTACATATATCATTATTATTGATTGTTTGTTTTTTTTTACTCACTTTATTCCTTGTGTATTTCTCTGGACGAACAGTACCATACCTAATGCACGCAATTCTTAGTTTCATCATTTCATCTGAATGAACTACCCCTAAATTATAAAAATCATGTCTGTCCAATTTGCAGATAATATCCGGTGTAATTTTTTCTCTTATAAACGTTTCGGATACATTGCCTAAATTACAGGACTTCAGTAACTGTTCCATTTGAAATTTTGGTGGTGCATTATCAATTTTTGTCTTATATTTTCGACCGGATTCGGCAATGTCCGATAAAATTTCCGATGTTTACCGAATTTGAACCACCACCATCACTAACATCAATCATCATCATCACCATCACTGATCATCACCTTCATCGACAAAAAACGTATAATGTTGTGACCACTGCATATAATGTTGTGAGCACTGCATATAATATTGTGAACACTTCATATGTTGTGAACACTGCATATAATGTTTTGAACACTGCATATAAAGTTGTGACCGCTGCATATAATGTTGTGAACACTGCATATAATGTTGTGAACCCTGCATATAATGTTGTGAACACTGCATATAATGCTGTGAGCACTGCATATAATGTTGTGAGCACTGCATATAATGCTGTGAGCACTGCATATAATGTAGTGAGCACTGCATATAATGTAGTGAGCACTGCATATAATGCTGTGACCACTGCATATAATGCTGATTATTAACATAAGGCAGTCATGGCGTTCCATAGAGAAACTTTGTTTAAGATGTCTCTACATAAGATATGCAGTTTGGGAAAAACTAATGGTGATAAGACAACTACGCTCACGAAAGTGTAACAAAAGCTAAAAGACCTGTCTATGCAATGACCATGGAGGTAATACGGGAAGACTCACGGATTTTTTTTTTCAAATCTGAATACTGAATACATTTACAAAAAAACCAATTTCGGATTTATACTTTGCTTCACCCTTAAAAATTTAAGGAGGTTCCCTTCTCTACAATAAAGCAATACAATGTATACGAACAATAACAGAATAAAGGAAATTTATTATAACAATCAAACTATATACTGTAAAATATATTCGACAGAATTACATGCAATTGCACGGAACGTTTACTGTTTTGCCTCACAAAGGACAAAGGTTTAAATAAAAAAATTATTAAATATAACCAGAATCGCAACAGGATATTAATAATGGTGAAATTTTATTCTATTTTTAATTTTTAATTGACCTGATAAGTAAGTTCGTTGCCAAAATAATAACATAAATTATGTATATCTAATTAAAAATTAGAGAAAAATACAAATTACGAATATTTCCCTGAGTATTCGCAGGCTACAATAGGCTCTAAGATTAGAATGAAGGATATATGAAAATGATACAGTGCAGATCTACATTCGTGAAATGAATTTGCTTGTTATTAAAAAAATAATCAGAATAAATGATAAGGAAATTTAAAACTCTGGTCAAATTCAAAAAATCTAGGTTCGAGTTAACGTTCAAAAGAACTTTGTTATCCATTTCGTGTACGAGGGTGCCCAGTGAAGGATAGTCACAAAAGAAATTTGGTACCTGACCTTATTTTATCCAACACGGTGTTTTGGTTCCTAAAACACTTATTAATAAGTACATGCCAACTTTCGTGGTTTGTTAAATATCGTCAAGAGAATACCAAAGCGACAAAACAGTGGGAAAAATCAGTAAAGTCGAAATCCAAGGAAAAGACAAAGTCATGAGAATGGAATACAACAACACAAACACCACAAGAATACATGTACAAGTATAACTAAAAGAATAAAAAACATATAATAAACTATTATTTACACATTAAAGAACTCAAAAGGAACAAAAGTAACAACAGGTTCGTCCGGCACATGAAGATCGAAAATCAATTCTTAAAACATAAGAATTGGTTCGTGTTTAATAATTAATATTCAATATAGCAATAGCTAAGACACACATTCATTTAATCAAGTACGTGTGTGATAATAAAGCTTAAATATTGCAATAAAGCGAATTCTTCTAATGAAAGAAATGTTTTCAGAAGTGTGCTTGCCCGGCTGTTTTATCTGTAACAAGTTTCAATCCAGCAATATTAAAAACGTTTGAGCACTCGAAATGGTATTATCCGGGTTTTAATTCTTGATATTTTGGTCCAACAAACTCACTTTTGGAAAATAGGTATAGGAAGAAATATTGATATAATGTAAATAGGGAGCAACTGGAGCCTAAATATATTTTTCAGTTCATTTGCACGTTATTTTTTTCAAATTTAGTACTTTGGTTCTAGGCAATATTCAGTCGTGCCTTTGGTTGCCGACTCAAATGAAGTTCGTCAGCCGTGCTGAAAGCTCTTGAGATCGAAGAGTGAATAATATTTTGCAGGGAAAAAGGCTGTAAGGGTGTAAAAAGGCAGGTACCTTGCTGATAAAAACGAAAATCCTGAGATAAATATCTCTTTGACAATAAAATTTGCGAAAATTCGCCCTGGCTATAAAATTGTATTGTTAATCGACCAATCACATCTAGGATTTTTATATTAGGTGTAATTGTAAATTATATGTATATTTACATTTAATTTACTGCATGCAATGAGAATCGAATCCAATCAGTAAAATTGTAATACACAATCTGAAAATCTTCACTAACAAGTTCATTGTTCTTTTGATATTTTTCTATGCACATTAACACATCTGATACACTCTGTCATCGGGATACAAACATAAGGAGACGCTGCAATTCACAAAATAATTGCAATAGTGCAATAAACTCTACGTGTCTTTTAATAAAATATAAGGTGTAATTTTAAAGTTAAACGTCATTCTTTGTGTTGTTTGATAGATATATTTGAAATGAAGCTGCAAACGCAGTCCTTCGATTTTTTTATTCAAATATAGTTGAATCTTGATTGCTCAAATTCCACATATCTAGAAGTAATGTACAGGTCTCAAGATAATATTTTGCACTTTAGTTAACACTGATATCTCAAACTACCTGTTATATCGAATTATTTTCAATGTTTTCATTAACATTTAGATACTGTTTTAAGAAAATTTCGCGATTCTTGTCCCTGTTCCCATTTTTTGCTCGGTCATTTTGTAAATTTGTATACTTTAATCTGAAACGAAAACTTTCATATCAAAAACCTATATCTTTAAGATTAAGTTGTCAGTTTAGCTAATTTGTTCGTAACATAATTGTTGAAATCGCGATAACGTATGAAAAAGACAATAATCCGAATCTGGACGTGCAATGGGGCGGTTTTAACAACTCACAATATATGCAAATATGGCAAAAGCCGAGATATGATTTGTTGTTTTGATTAAAGTGAAACGCCTTATGTTTATAAACTAAATTTATCGTAAATCACACCGAGAGACTTTAACAGATAAGCAGGACAAAAATATGGTTTCCCGGTGAGGAATAAGTTTGTATTATCGATATACAACTCAACTCTAGATAAATCTGCTGGCTTGAATTTAAATATGGCTTCACGCAATGAACATTAGCGACTTGATCCGAAAAAAACCTGTCTTTATGGGAAATTTTGTCATTAGGATGAATTCGTTAGAGGTAGGTCGAAAGAGATATTACATTTGCTTCTATGCAGCATCAATAACTTTAAAAAATAGGTCAAATACATGTACTTCCTGTGAAATGATATGAACGTATGTAGTCGTTGTTTACGTAGCTACGCCGCTCCGATATATTTATTTCGTTCTCAAGATTTGCAATATTGATTTATTTTATCTACAAACCGTGAATTTGTTCAGTGTTGATATTTTTTAGGGTTTTAGATGTTAAATTTACGATAAGATCGAACGAAAAAATTAGCTTTACCTTGCAATAATAAGGTAAAGAACATAGGTGATCATTTGCATACACATGTTTGGAATTTATTTTCAATTTATCCACACCAAATCCATTACGTACATGATAACACTTCGTTGCAAAGACCAAAATGTGAATCAATCTCTTGATTTTACAAGGACGTAAATTTAATTTTTTGAATGAGTTCATAGACTAAAACTAAATTATTGTGCTCTAAAAAAGCAATATTTCTTCTAACATTGATTTTGATAGAAGTACACTTGTTATGTATTGTATAAAAACAGTAAATATTATGCTCTAATGTAAAAGTACATTTTAAACTTTTGGTGTAATTTTAAATGGAATGCCATTCCCTATATATAAATATTTCAACGTTATAAAAAATTATTTTAAAAATCTGGTTTTTACCTATCATAGTGAAACAAAATACATTCGACAATGTTAGTTATACATGTATGTTTGAATTGTTGTTCTTGAAACATTATGCAATTTCCATCTTTTTTCATTTTGTTTATATCCGCGTTTTACGGATCTCATTTCTCAGAAGAAATCTCTTGTATAAAATGTGTTTAAGATATGGAAACTTTTTGGCAACCTGGGTAATATTTTACCGTCAACGTGGATAAAGTACTGAATGGAAAGGGAATATTTTCTATGAGGTTTTCAAGTGTTTGTTGATTAAATTATGTGATATATTGTCGGTAAATATTTATATAATTTTCTAAAGGTATTTTAAAGGTATTACTAAATGTCCCAAAGATGAGCGGATTTAATCAGAGATAGAGTATTTCATTTTAAGTAAAAAGAAGTAAATCGTTTTAAGATATATGTGTTTTCTGTGCATATTTTGCATCATAAATCTATTTTTATCGCATGCTAGAGAGTATTTAGTCCTACATTTTTTTTCGCCAGTTTTTAAAGTCTGCGTTTTATTAATGTCTTCAAAAAAGTAAATAGTTGTTACTTTACTAAAAAATATAACTATTTGCCGGGGGATGTATTATAATTTGATATACACGTATTTCGTGTTTTGAAGTGTATACCAATTGTTTAATTTAACAATTATCCTTGCCAATGTACTTCGGTCTAAATCGCCAATTCCCATAAATTACAAAATATTTATCAGAAACCAAATTTATTTTATTTTTCCATGTTTTTCTTATACTGTCAAAGTTAATTCTGGGATCAACTCGGTATCCGTTCTATTGAGGTGTCAAAACTTCAGGAGACCATTTCAATCTAACCAATAACCAAAGAAAATTTATCAACTCTGGAAAACGCTATCATTCAAATGAAAATCATATACAACTTAAGCTTCGGCGGTGTTGAGATATAACAAAAATGTTGTTGCTATCTACTTGATTCCGTATTTTATTGAAGCAGTTTAACGCGACAATTGAGCTAGAAAGCAACGTGTCGATTTCTCAAATCCTTGTTTATTTCTCCAAAGAAGGAAATGTTATCATTGACCCTCAATAATTATTTATTCGGATTTAATAATAGATTTTTATTGGTTTTGAGACCTAGGATTGAGATAGATTTGAAAACTGGCAATAAATCACATACCAGGTGGAATACACTTTCACAGGTAGACGTTAATTGCAATTTTATTTACTTAACTGTTCAGAAAATATATTTTCATTCTCAATTGATTAATATGGAAGAAAGAGACCAAGTGAGGAACGATTTTATATTTTCGGATGGAAAGGAGTGTATCAGGAGTGTGATCTCGGGGACTTAATTTATTTTGCTTAACATCAATGAGCCCGAATTTTTATTTGTTTTCAATTTACAATGAATCCAATACCAGTATTTTTGTACTAAAGATAAAGGGCTACAAATATTCTAAATTACCAAAAAGATCAACTGTTCTCTAGATGTTGATTATAATAGTATTTGGTGGGCTAGGGTGCGGCCGTAGAGTCAATACCCAATTTGTTTTTCAGAGAGTCTTGTATAGTGGTACAGTGGTGAGAATAGAAATGATTTTCAGAGTGGATGGAACAAGACTCCGGGTGCAATGATTAATAAAGTACCCAACAGAGCTTGAAATGTTGACAAGAATATATATTGCCATAGGGTTGATATCGCAATGGGTTTCAATATTTTTTTATCAAATATTTGATCAAAGGGATTGGGCATAAATCCACGACAACAGTATTCTGGTTTGCACTCAGTAGGTTTTTTCATGTACATGCTTTAGGGGTGAGGATATGAATGGATTTTAAGATATTTAATTGTAAGTTTTCCTATAAAAAGTATGCACGAGGTAGTGTTCTCACCGTGTTCAAGATATTCAAAAGGGTATGACGTGACGCTCAGAATCAATAACTTATTTTTTAAAAAGTTTTTGACAAGTTTTGTCGTACCCAATAAGAACATATATAGATTACAGAATGTGATCTCAACAATTTTAAATATATTTTACAATGGAGGCTGTAAAGTCAATAAAATGATTTTTCTCAAGTGAAATTCCAAAAATTACTGATCTTTCAAATGTGAATTTCTTAAAGATTTTCTTTAAAATTCTATCAGCTTTTTTTTTCATTAGAAGCCAGCAAAATATGCCATTTGTTCCTTCCTAGAAGCTCCCTTTTAGGCAACTTCCTCAATGAGTTTGCATGTGACCACAAGGTAAGGTGTCCATGTTGAAATTTTGGGACCCTGCAAATAAACATTTAATTTTATTTATTAATTGTAAGTTTTCCTAACTATGACATTGAATACATGACTAACGTTACAAAGAAGAACTTTGATGGATCGAACTCTATGAGACCATCGATTATACATGTAATATTCTGTTTAAATTTGGTAATAGTGAGGTATATCCATGTTCACAAATCAGAAAATTACACCCTGTCTTTGTAATTTTTAATATAAGCTTAATATAAAATGAAATTTCAATAATGATTAGAAATTCGTTTTGGTCTAAAAAAAAATAGGAGTTTCGTAGAGACATCCATAAAAAATGTATTCTGTGTCGTATCATGATATGAGGTTTTGAAATTTGACAATTTGAACTTCCCATTGTTACAACTCACTTGGAAAAAGTTACGCACTCTGAATAAATTTTTCAAATAGGTCAAATTCCGGTTCGCGTTAAGCTGGGTCGAATTTAATGCTCTTTAAAAATATTTTTTCAAAGTGGGTTGTAATAACCAATTCATGATAGAAATTCGTCCAATCATTTTCTAGAATGAGCGTATTCTAAAATCTGAATATCAAAATGAAGGTTGCTCATGTTTCTATTTGTCTTTGATTCATCACACTCATGAACAATACTTGCCATGACGATTTACGAGCGTTTCAGTATTTTACTATGTATATTTAGATACAACTAGATTACTTAAGAATACTCACAGTTATGCCTTTACGTGAGTGCTTACTGCATTTACAAAAAAAAAAGGATTAAGGAAATCGGTTATAGGGTTAGACACTCAAATAGCAGAAACTTTACATTTCGACATCTTGTTCCTAATTTTATCTTTATCAAAAGCCTTAACCTTGTACTGTAAATTGTATTAATCATATTGTGTTGAAATTCGGGTTATCATGGTATACATGCAGGGATTGCATGGTTAAGTCCACAAACGATTTTTGTTGGTTTTGATAGTGTCATGTCTTTATCTATTTAATATTTTAGACAATAGTACACCTGTTACACAGATGTTCCTTACATATGCTGTGTCATCGGATATGAGAATATCGCCATTTATCATTATTAATACGTTTTCATGCGGTGCGTCACGATACAAGTGTGATTCCAGGGATTTCGGTTCGGACCAAGGTTGAGTCGAATTATGAAGATAACGGTCAAACCTGTCAATAAAGGGCGAATAAGGGACCAATAAAAGTGCCCTTTATGAGCAGGCGCCCTTCTACAGAGGTTAATTTTACATGCTTTGTTCATGAATGGGACTTTTTCACTGTGCCCTTTATAGACAGTAATGTGCTATATAGAGGTACCCTTTAAAGCAAGTTTGACTGTATATATGTATTTCTGTGGCTTCGCTAAATCTACGAGGCTATACATAGATCGTGTAGCTCTCCAAGTATGATGCAACTTGAAATCGCTGTGAAATATTTATTTAAGACCAATTAAAAAGCGAATGACGAATTTTTAATAAACCAAACATAATCTGAATAAATGTAGCTTTTGGCCCAAAAAATGGAGTGGCGTGGGCTGGGGAATACAAAATATACAAAAAGTTATTTCAAGATTCATATATGTATCCATATTATGTGTATAGTAGTTTTGTAAGCAATTATATATATATATAGTTTGATTTTATTTCAGATATATTTTTATCCTACCATGTTGAAGATATAGGATAAACATCATTACGTCATAAATGCATATTTTCCAAACTACAAAAATGCATGATAATGAGACAATGGCCGCAATACACGGCACTCGATTGTCCCCACAGCACCAAAATGATGTTCGGAACACTATAATAAAGCGGCCTTTCGAGCCTTTAGCAAAACCAACCGCTGAATCTCTTCATGGCAGTTTCAAATATCCAAAATACGACGAAAAAATGGAGGACGATGATTTTAGTGATCACGATTCGCATTATTCAGAGGATTTCGAGGACTGTAATTTTGAATTTGAGGAAGAGCAAGAAAAAACTCCAGATATTACTCAACGTCTGCTTAATTTCGCTGATATGGTTAATCAAGATATTAAGAAATTCTTTGGAAGAAAGAAAGATGACGATTCATGTGATATTTATGAGGACAAATGGGTAACTACAAAATCTGGTAGGGAACTTTACTACGCTGATCTTCTGAGAATTGCTCATGGTGATAATGTAGAACTGAATAAAACTATAAACGATATGTCTATGCCTACTTCGCCACACAATAACAATGATAAAAAATATCGGTATACAGGGAAAATGGACACTAAAGCAGGACTTGGTCCATTAAACGAACTTTTTGATTTCGGTCTTAGAAAACTAAACAGTAAGAAAATAAAAAGGCCGAAAACTGACAAGAAAGTAGAAGATACATTACCTATGCAGCAAAGGAAATTGCCAGAATCTTTCTGGAGGGAACCAGGAACAAATAATGACTCCAGACAAAACGGAACTAATTCTCTTCAATCACGTGCACCGGACTTCAGCGATCTTCTGCAATCTTGGTCACGTGGCGAAGAGGAAGAATTTAGCTCCAGTGAAATGAGTATAGGTTCTGCCGAGTCTGCTATGGAGCAAATGTGAATGTTTATATCAACTCAAGAACAAGTCAAATTTTTGAACAGGGTACAAAGTATCTAAGTGCAATCTAATGCAGAAACATAACCATCATAATTTAACGTAGAAATAGTTCATATTCATTACCATGACAAGACATTTTGTTTAATGACAATAAATATTTTGTTGAACTTTGAACCTTCAGATTTAGACAAAACTGGCCCTATTTCGAGATCTAATGAATTTCTATGAAATTTATAGGTAGCAAGCTCCCATAATAGGGAAAATTATACAAAGCCTTCTGGTTATGGATTTATGATTGTTGAGTGGCCCTTCGGATTTTCCTCACCTTGCACTACAAAGCAAAAAAAAACAACCGAGAAACAATTAAATAACCAATAATTCCCGTTGCATTAAAGTCCAGCTTTGGTATCCTGCAACTATCAATACAAGTTCTTTTCATAGCAATATTATATGTACAAGATCAGGGTACTTTACAATCTAGTCGCGATTCAACACTCTTCTTTGGCCTATAAAAAGTCTTAAGTCCCCACATTTCGTATACACTTACGATTATCAGTCGTAGGAAGATATTTTATATATATATTTATTTATTTATTTATTTATTGGCTGTTATTCTTGTCGCTAATACAGATCTCTTCTTATCTAAATCACGAAAGTTTAAATATGTATACATGGTATAGGATCTATATCATTTGACTGGGTAAAATGAAAGAAGGAATGTATACATATACATGACAAAGTTTAAGCAAAGAAACAGTGGTTTTATTGCTGTTCTTCGTCTTAAAGTATTACGTCGAGAAAAAAATCTATCACCCCACTGCCCGCTCACTCTTTTAATTTGGTTACTCAATTTTTATTTAAATATTTAATAAAAAAATGAAACGAATATTCTTGCAAAAACCCCCCAAAAACATTTGTTAATAGAAAAAAAATTCAATGGAACCCCTTAAGCAGCTTTCTAACCATTGCAGTCCCTTCTGTTTCTAGTAGCTCAGCTATTCGATATTAATTATATTAAGGATATATTTAATAAGTTTAATTAAGATAATATACAGAACACTAAAAATAAGTTAATAAAGTAAAATACCAATATATCAATGACCTCTGTATTTTATTTTGGAAAAATGCGAAAAAACTAAGATCAAAACTGTTTTATCTAAAACGGAGCTGGTCTATACTATAATACAGCTGCGCCAACATAGAGCTGTAGCTCAGTTTTCGTCCAGAATGTATTCTGATTCCAATACCTTTTTTCATGAAAATGTTTTACTGGGGCAGCTCTAGATCTTTTTAGGACATATATTCTGGGATATAGGGAAATTATATGATCCCATAAGATTGAACATTGTATATTGCTAATGGGATTTGAAGACAATTTTGTGAAAAGTTTGAACTGGGTGAATCAGTTTACATGTAATTAACCGCTGTTTCGGTTTTAGCTCACTTGGCGCCCGTCAACCGTCGTCGTCGTCGTCGTCGTAAACTTTCCTTTAAAGATCTTCTCTGAAACCACTGGGCGCTTATTGGAACAAAACTTGGCAGCAATGATCCTTAGGTGGCCCTCTTTCAGAATTGTATTCAATGACCCGGTCCACCAACCAAGATTGCCGCCAGAGCCGAACATAGTTTAACATAGGACCCGATGGGGAATTTACTTAAAGATCTTCTTGTCTGAAACGATTTGGCCAATTGGAACAAAACTTGGCAGAAACGGTCTTTAGATGATCCTCTTTCAGTGTTATACGCGATAACCCCATCTGCCATCAAATATGGGGCAGGAGCCGAACAAATTTAACATAGGACCCTATGGGGAATTTACTTAAGAATGCAAACAACAGTTTCGTATAAAATTCCCCAAATATATTACATCATATGTTTGTAATTTCCTCTATTTATAAGTTCTAGATATTGATCTCTGATTGTATTTTGGTTTCATTATTTAAATGAGAGTCTTGGCTTTGTTTTAAGTTTCAAAAAATGCATGAAATGTAAAAAAGTAACTTTTTTCAGAGAAGTTTTTTTTTAATGGGAGACTACTCTAAAAACATCCGGAAATAGGTTTTCTTTTACATTTTTATACCAGTTCATGTAGCAATTTTGGAAGGCTGCGAATGTACCCTGAAACTACATGTGCTGAAACCAGTTGCATGTGTACTTTGGAATGCACATACATCAAGTTCTCTTATTGCGCAGGAATCCTTGCTAGGAAGCTCTGAAGTTGGACTGTTTATTTATTTTATTTTTTTTTATATTTGAAGGGGGAGGCCTATATTTTGTCAGTTATCTATCTGTAATGGTAAGAACTTGGAAAGGATTTCCTTTAAAAATATATATGTACAGTGAAAGCTTGAAGAAATATGTTTTATTTGAAATAAAGTGGGTATATGATACAGCCAATTGTCCATCTATCAATCTTTTGAGTATGTTCCTTCAATTCAGGACGTCATGAAAAGTACTAAGAAAAACTGTTGTGTGCGCCCTAAAGAACTTATTGTCTAAAACTACTTTGCAAATTTGAACAAAACTTGGCAGCAATGGTCCTTAGGTGGTCCTCTTTCAGACTTGTATCCGATGACCCCGTCCGTCATCCAAGATGTCCGACAGGGTCAAACATAGTTTAACATAGGACCATATGTAACATTTACTTAATGATCTTCTTGTCTGAAACCACTTAGCCAATTGGTACAAAAGTTGGCAGAAATTGTCCTTAGTTAGTCCTCTTTCAGAATTATATCCGATGACCCTGTCTGCTATTGAAGATGGCTGCCAGAGAGGAACTTAGTTTAACACAGGACCTAATGTGAAAGTTCACTGAAAGATCTTCTTGTTTGAAACCAGTGAGCTAATTGGAACTTGACAGAAGTGTTCCAGGCTGTCAGTCAAGATGGACATAGCCCAGGTGAGCGACACAGGTTCCTAGAAGCCTCTAGTTTATCATTGTAGTCGATATCAAAAACGCAGAAAAAATGCAGTCCCACAAGGATATTTAATTAAATCAAGCTTTAAATTGAATTTTACTGAAACAAGTGAAATCATGTTAAAATGAAATTCTCTCATTTGACAGTATGGATCAAGTCGACCTTCAGGTCGTCGTATAACTGTACGTATAATTAAGCTAAGGCCTGAGTGCAAGTGGTCATGAATTTTTTTTTCTAGGATTCCATGATTAGACATAAAACAACTAGATAAGAAAGGGTCTCTAAATACTGAGGATCCATGCTTAAGATATGCGCATATAGAATGTGGCGGTGTGTAGATAAGTAGTTGGTATTATTTGTACGTACATGTTGTTAGACAATACACATGTATATTGTGCAGGATCCTATTTGTCCGAGTACAAAAAGTGAGAGTTTCAGTTTGGCTTTGTTATATATTGATTTATTTGTTTAAAGTGTTAGATTTCTCTGATTGCACAAATATGTTTTCACCATAAACGTTCTTTAATTGGTTTTGAATAACTCTTTTACGACAGTTTCAAGCCTCGTCATAAATAGTGGTAAAAGTTGGAAATATAAATCAGTTTAAATAAACAATATATATTGTACTGTGTGTAAATCGGAATTTACCATAGCTGCGTGTGGGGTTATTCCTTGGATATCAAACATGCTGAAAATATTAGACATGCTAATCCGTTAAGACCTGAAAATGTACAGTTAGTTGAAAATAAGAGAAGGAAAGTACTGATTATATGCGTTTTATTTTTGTAAACAAAGAAGGAAAATTGGCGAGAGAAATAACAATAGTTCAACTTTTTTCTCACAGTTCACTTTTATTTATTTATTTTTATTTTTTTTTTTTTTGTTTTGCCTGCAGTAGTCATTAAGCATCGGAGTAAAATTTAGTAGGGTGCTGAAGGAGATGTTGGTTATCTAAGTGTGTCTCCATAATTATATTCCTCACACGCTCCTCGGTTTTATTTACTTCAAGGCGACTTTATTTTTCAATTTTCTAGTTTCTGCATATTTGTTGGCGCTTTCTCGACATATTTGCAACATTGAAAAAAAAAATGTAAATTCACTTCTTAACTATGTATTTTTCATGATTATTTGCAAACCCTGTAAAAGTTTCATACAACAGATAAAAATCTTTTATGATCAATATTGAATTGTGACGCCTCTAAGATTCCCCATGTATTCACCATTTTCAATAGAAAAATGTACTGCTTTGCACAACTGACATGAAAGCAATTTGAGTAAATACTTTTAGCTTTTACTGTTACACAAATGTATGAAAACTAAGGAGGATATCTCTGTCCTTAAAATGTTTTTGCTTTAGCCTTTTGGTCAAGTTGGTATTTTGCTTTAGCCTTTTGGTAATGTTGGTATTTTGCTTTAGCTTTTGGTCATGTTGGTATTATTTATTTTGGTTTTCAACATATAGGCTTTGAGCATAACTGCTGAATCGTAAATCGACGAAATGTGCACATATAGTGCATCAAAATTGGTATCAAAGAATTTTTTCTTTCCTATTCCCTCATTTTCAAAGTTCATGCAGCTTTATACATTTTGGGAGTTTGCTACATGTATCTGCAGTATGTTTGGTCAAAAATTACTGGGGACGTACATGTATTCTTTGGTATCATAGAAAAGTTTTTGACAAAGTCTTGTCAGTGTATACCCGTAAATTAGTTCCCTTTGGAAAGTTTATATATACTTTTTGATATAAAACATAATTTTTCAAAAAGCTGTCATGATGTTATTTTTCATCGTATTTTTGTGAAATTTTTCTTTGTTAAGCTCAGATATATTTAATGTCTTTCCGTGCTTTAAATTTTGGAGATATTATAATTTACACACACATAGAAATACATGCATATGCGTTTCAAAATTGAATAGGTTTAAAGGAAAAAATGTTGTTAAAATCAATACTTGTGTTAAGATTGGGTTTTTTTTTTAAATAATCAAAAATAAAAATATTTTGAAATCCCCAGTGGGAATTACAGATATTTCTCACTCTGTTACAAGTACAAAGCTGTCAAAGTGTATGGTATTCTACCCTGATTTTTGTTTACTTCCTGGGCCATTAAAACGTTGTGTAATGACTTTCAGAATCTATAAGGTAACAGCATGGCATGTGCCCACTTAAATAATGCCACAAAATGTTGCTTCAGAAGCCAGTTTTAACACAAATTTGCCACCTTGGTATCTTTAAGACAGTTGTTTGGCACAAAGGATACTCAGAACCAAAATCAGTTTTTTTCTGTAAGTACATACATGTATCCATTTGATGCGACTGTAAAATAGTTTTAGTTCTGAGTGTCTTTCATGGCGTCATTTCAAATACAAAAAGCTTGGCAATTTACTAAAACCGCCTCTATTAATCATCTTCACGGGTAGAAAGCATTAAATTATTATTTATTGAAAAATTTTACCCTCGCTTTAGATTACAATAGAAAAATGTAAAATGTTAACAATATTGACTGAAACAACGAAGTAGATCACAAACCACAAAAATAGAACAGATCATGCAGGATAGTAAGACAATTACCAATGATCGAAATAAACATGTTTTATGAGTTCTTAATTCCCCTTCTTATCTATCATAAAGCTTAATACAGTACAATTACAAAGAGGCCGCTAGCTAGAAATATTAAAATTTGGTGGATGGAACATATTTTAAACAGAAGGTCAAAATGTTCTTTCATATGTTTTTATTGCAGCCTACATTATCTATAGCATCCGTACTTTCTATGGCATGGTCAATTTTGATTTAAGTTTCATTTGTCACATCAATATAATTCTCCTCTAATAACAAATGAAACATGCTATTATCGTTTGAATAGAATTAGTTTCTCTACCGAAAATTGGTCCTCATATATATTAGAGAAGAACTTTATGCCAAAACGAACAAAATTAGTCAAAAACCATGTAATTCAATAGCACAATTAACTCAAAACATCTTTACATTTTCAGATAAGAGCGAACCTAGCAGCTAACCGAATCAAGATATCATAAATAATATTTTGCCCCGTTTAGGTACTCGTATAAAAAGTGTCAGGTATACATCATGCCTATTTCCGTGATTTTCTATGTCATAAGGAAAATATCCGACGTGTAGTTTCGTTACGTCAGGTTTCATTGCCAGCAAATCATGCTTAATGACAATTAGAATACCAGGAAAGACAGGATCGAAATTTTCCTTTTTCAGGAAAAAAATAATTTCCTTAATTAATGTTCCCCTGAGAAACTACGGTATTTAGAAGATATGGCTCCCAGTCAGAAGATAACATGTGTATTCCTCATTATCATTGGTTTCTAGGCAGACCAACTGTGAGAATCCCTTTGTTTATACCGGTAATGGACAACGGGTAAACACTTGTCAATTTCAGTATTTGATTGATAGTCAAATTTTTATTTTGTCATGATCTTCAAGGAAAAATGCTTCTCAAGAGCAACACGAATTAATCCATGTTGTCATCTACCCGTACGTTTTTCATCTCTAGATTTTTGTGGCATTCTGATTGGCTAGACATATTTAATCGCTTATTCATATGAATATCATATTTTGTTATATTGGTTTTTTTAAAGTTATTATAAACATTTAGCTCAAGGGATTTCTTTTCCTCACAGTATTATATCAATAAACTATTTAAAATATTATGCAAATTTCAGAATGTTCTCGTAGTAGTGCTGAAGTGCAAAAACATGCATGGAAAGAAAGAATAATTTTAATATTGAAAAACAGGAAACAAACGCCAATATGGAAAAAAAAAGATAAATCCAAAAACCATTTAAGGATAAATATTCAATGATACAAATTTTAATTATAATCAAACCAGACTTAGTAGTGTTAAACAGCGAAAATAGTGGCAAGTTGAAACAAGAACCCAAAATGTTAATGGTTGAGCATATACTCAGAGCCCAAATGAACAAAACGATAAAGCCAAAAACATATAAGGACAGAGTTATGCATAATGGAGATAAGTTTCCACAAAATCTTGAAATTATATAACATTAGATTTTCAAGTATGCATGAATTTTATGCTTATACCGCACTAATAGCAACATTCATCCCTATACCCCTCGAAATTAATTGGAACACTTATCCAAAGTCCAAAATCTAAAACCTTATTACCCTTCTATAAATTGTATGCAATCATTTCATGAAGAAATTAAATCACTAATTCAAAAGTAAAATGGAAAAAAAGTTAAATTCGTAATTTTCGAAATACGACCCCTTTTGGCCCCAGGTTTTGCAAATCAAAAATATAAAAACAATATTTTACAACATCATATAACAAATGACAATATTAAATGAAATGAAATGCATGAACTCGAAAAGTGAAAGACTAATTCCGACCACAAGCTTAAACTTACAATTTTTAAAATTGAACCATTTTGGGTCCTACGTTTTTAAAATTGATATTCTTATTCTGCATCTACATATGATGTATGATAATAAAATAATATGTATCAATTAAAAAATGAAAGAGAAGCTTAGGTCACAAGTTTAAATTAACAATTTTTGAAAGTTTGATCCCTGTAAGCTATAACTAAAAGTTTAGAAAATCAAATTCTAAAATCGTATTGCGCATCTGCGGTAGTGACGGACGAAGACACAGGTCTGCTAATCCGGGGATGATTAACAGGTGACAACCCCGGTTTCAAATATTTCTGGACAAGTCATGTCTGTGATAACGATAATTAGATGTAATGATCATAATTCAGTGTATTTTCACATTTCGACTTACCATTTCTCAGGCAAAAGGTCTAGGTTTACAAATCATTAAAGCGGCCAGAGAATAATATTTATAATTCCATCCTTTAATTAGCCTGTAATGGTTATTGTATTATGGTTGTTTTGAAACACACAATGCACCAATTTTATGAAAATAGTACGTAGAAAATGTAACTAAGTGGTGCAGATGAATAAGGGTCGTACGAGAGAAAAAGACGTCGGATGTAAAAATTATTCGAGATGTGAGCATGATTGATGACTAAACAAGTCTGTTTCAAATAAAGCTATACCGTTGCACTTATCTTTTGGGTAATAATTAATATAAATTGTACATTCACACAATGAAATCAAATAGAATGAAAGATGTACCAAATAAGAAATTAGAATTTTATTATTATTATTATTATTATTATTATTATTATTATTATTATTATTATATAAATTATTTTATATTGGTATTAATGAATATTCTGCCTGTTCTAGCGACAGAAAACAGGTTATATAGTCGACCAAATAAAATATGCAAAATCATGCAAACATTGGTTATCCGTGGTTGACAGCATCATCAATGATTAATATGATTTACAAGAATATTGAAGTAAGGAAATTTTTTATAGTGGCAAAATGACAGTAAGGTTAATTTTCAGCTATAGGAAGGTATGAAACATCAACAGTGGTATACATACATTTAGGTATATATCGTCCAAAACAGACTTATAGACACTAAACATAAATTAGGACTGTAGTTAGTTTTAGTTTTCAGTTTTCAGACATTTGTAACGAGATTATACTAGACTCTCACTGAATCGATATAGCCACACTGTTATATCTTTTACTACAGATTTTAGAACCTTTTTCCTACTAGAACAATTCTCATTTTAACAACTTTTTGACCAGACGGACGTTAAGCATAAATATTGCAAGTAGTAAAAAACTACAGACCATTTTTATGTCTTTTTATTTGGTACTTTTTGTTTAAGCGACCTTCTAAAAAATAAGCATAAAATTATAAAATAAGACATTTAAGATTTTTTTTTCACTTTGATCCTTCAGGTGAACACAACTAGTATTAGCGAAAAGAATTTTTGTCGGTCTAATGTGGAATGCTGAATGGCGTGAAGAAGTAACAACGTTTTACATAAATATTTACATTACTTATCGAAAAGATGACCCCCTGATTAAATATGGTTGTTTATTTAATTATCAAATTCTTTTATAACCACGAATAGTCTTTGATGGATTTATGTATATCGCATGACATTAAACATATCCATTATATCAATGTTTTCTACGACTGATTAATTGAAATGTTATGTCGTCTTTGAAGATTTTAGATTACTTATGTATTTTCAAAAGAATTAAAACACATGTCAAAGACAGTTTACTGTCTCCTGGATGTGCGATAGTATTGAAAAAAAAATTAAATTAAAAAACAACAAATGATGTAATCGAATATGAAACGAAATCTTTAAATGCCTGTTGATGCGTACATTGGCGCAAGGCCATTCTTTTACAAGTTTGTTGATCATTTTTTTTAACAATTTTAGCGGCCAAAGAATACGCCTGGGTTTAAATTCCACAGCTGACAGTATATCATAATAACACTATAGAAAACACGAGCGCAAAGCTACCCACGGTACTGTGTCAAACGTGAAATGAAACATAATCCGCTTTAGAGTATTTTTTTCTGCTATTCCAGTGTTTAATCTAGATAATTAAATGTCTTCATTTAAATGGAATAATTTAAAACCACAAATTATTCATAAAAACGCCGCGTGTAAGACATAACATTCTATATGTATTTTACTTATTATGTATGTTCTAACACTTTTGAAGAGACTGTAAAATTCGAGAAATCTTTAATAATCTAGATGGTCTCGATGGGGAAGTAGTTCATGCTTCTTATAATACACCATCTGTGTTGCCCAGTTCAGAGAAATGTCCTATTCGGTGATAGAGAAACAATAAATGAAAAGATCAAATTTTATCTTTGAAATTGACATTCCAAAACAATCTACAAGATCATGATTATAACCGCAGAATATTTGAAATGATGACTTAAGTCTAAGAGAAACATACCCATGTTTGAGTAGTTTCTGCATTAGTAGCCGAGTATTGTCCAGAAATCATTATAGTGGCTACTGGGGCTGCTGGAATGCTGCTACTGATGAATGGAAAGTTGAAAATTGGAAAAGGGAAGTATTATCACATTTGGAATTTCCCTTTGTATTCAATATCAAAGTAAAAGCTCAAGTAGGGCCACTTTAAAAATGAAATGTAAATAATAACCAAAGTTTTGTGAGTTGTTTAGTGATAAAAAGTTATCTAAATAGCGGAAGCTGAAATCCAAGGTTTGAACTAGTTTTTATTGTCTGACTCGATCGCGTGAGTGAAGAAATAAATCGGCAAGGAGGGGAGGATAATTTAAAATACAGATCGTCTTTTGAAACATCCATGAGAAGTTCTCGATAAAAAGCTAATACCTGCATGATCTCATTTTTTGGTGTTATCACTGTTAGATTCTGGGTGTCTTATCCCTACTAACAACAAGATGCTTAATACTAGTGTATCTTTTTTCTCCATTTTTATTCGTAAAACGACGGCAAATCAATTCTTGAAGTCTAAATTTTCATGTCATCATGTGGAATAGTGTGGGTATAAAAGATAGAGAAATCGAAAGTTTTTGTTGGTATGAAAAAAAGATCTGTTAACTCTTTTAGAGTTTTTTTAATATCCAAATTTCATTCACGCCATTTCTAGAATAAGTGTTGTCCCAATACTTTGGAAGGTCCGTCAGAATTACTCTTTTTGTTTTTTTTTTCTCTTTCCTTTATTCTAAAACCAGTTGTTGGCATGATACGGCTTTTATTCTTCTCGTATAATGTATGATGCCATGATACTAAACCCCTAACGGGAGGGATTGTGGCTGATTTTCTATATGATAAAGACACAATCTTTCGATCAGTTTAATTGAGGTCTGCAGCTGGCATGTCAGTAACTGCTAGTATTCCTTTGTTAATTTATATTTATCAATGTCATTTTATTTAGTGTCTCCCGTTACCTACTCGGACTTCTTTTGAACAGAGTTTTACTGTGCGCATCGCTATGTGTTTGTGTATTCACATTGGCTAGAGGTATAAAGGGGGGGTTGAGATCTCACAAAACATATTTAACCCCGCCGCATTTTTGCGTCAGTCCCAAGTCAGGATCCTCTACCCTTTGTTAGTCTTGTGTGATTAATTTTGGTTCATTTGTATGTTTCGGAGTTTAGTATGGCGTCCATTTCGCTGAACTAGTATGCATTATTGTTTGGGGGCCAGCCCAAGACCGCCTCCGGGGTGCGGGATTTTCTCGCTGCGTTGAAGACCCATTGGTGGCCTTGGGCTGTTTTCTGCTCTGGTTGTTGTCTCTTTGAAATATTCACCGTTTCCATTCTCTATTCTATCATATTATCATAAAAATGGAATATTTTGCTTGCAACACTATATTGAAAAATAACTGTGTAATATCCATAAATATTTCCGTATAGACGAGTTAATTTATGAATGATTATTTGACATTAAGCAAAGTCAATGTTGGATGCATTTCAGAATTTATTTGATAGGAGGTGTAAAATAAGCAAACATGACTATCAACATGTCGAAATGTAATCATTTTAAAATTCAAATATCAATTATATTATTTAGATAATAAGTATCTCAATATTAAACCAAAATCAACTTTACAGTCATAGAAAATCTATATTCCCCCAAAATGAACCAAAATTTTGATTTATCATTCTGTAAATATGTATCTGGGCTTAACAAAAACCTTTGCTATTTATCAAAATCTATAAACAATCACTTTAAAACACATATTAACAAGTACAAACTTAACAGATATGAAGGAAAAAGCCGCCCACGGTGTAAAAATCTATTACATTAGACATCAAGTTGCAATTTATCACAATGTCCTCGTGTGGCGACACATATCCAGAACTGTTGGCCCAAAGTAGAAAACATTGGTTATATTCAACTTCGGAGAAACGGTTTTTTTACTGTTGCTATCACTTTTTCTGTCACAGAGCTTAGAATTTAATCATTTCAATACATATAAGATAAACTTTTGATTTTAAAAATAATTTTGTAATTTCATATGTATCTGGATCCGTAATTCACTCGAGGGTTTAAACGAGGGGGTATTAATCATAAAATTTCTGTATGTTCAGTGCATAAACTCGTCATAGTGGACACTGTTCAAATCTGGTCGACTTTGGCATATTCAGAAAAAAAACGAGTATCCGATTCAAGTAAGACATACAATAATGTCAGTGCATTACTATATAGCATGAAATATTACCCTCCTTATCCTTAGAAGCTCACAAGATACAACATCTAGCAGTGTTATCTGGGATTCAAAGATAGATACACTTCTAAATTTGTTGATACGATACAGTTACAATTATAAACGGTATAAAGTGAATAATAATATATTTCAAACAGTAAAAGTATATTAATATTCTAAGTTATAAGTGTCCTGGATACAGGTGGGTTATATTTGGGTGTTTTAAACAAACATTTTATAATTTATCAATTTTTACCCGGTGATTCAGCAGTTATTTTCTTGTATGTAACTAACACAAGTGTTGCATCTAAAGTGAAACATAAGAAGGTAACCTTTCTGAATTGATAACAGTTCAGAACTAATCTATAGATGTTCAATTCAAGACTCCCATTGTAACAGAAATTTTAAACAAATATATTGGAAATTGGTTGGAAAACTATCTCAGTAATCAGTATAAATCGAACACTTTAATCCACAAGTTGACAAACTAGAGGCTCAGAGGGCTGAGCCTGTATCGCTCACCTGGCATGAAAGCCGTTTTTATTGATGTACTTCAGAGAAGTCACTTCTCCCTACATTATGAAGTGTGGTAAGCCTTGTAGGAACCAAAGTTTTCTTCATTGCGTGTATTTCCCATATGGTCTTATGTTAACCTAAGCCCTCTGCCGGTGGCCACCTCGAATGAAGGGTTGGCACTAGTACTAGTAACAACACTTTGTCAGCACATAATGAGGAACATGCAGGGCATGTTTGGTTTTCAAGCAATACTGCAGTTATGTAGATTTTTGTTAGATGACATAGACACTTTCTGTCAAGTTTGACTCTATTTGGTCAACTCTATTTGGCCAAGCAGTTTCAGAGAAAAAGAATTGCCCATGGCGGGCATGTTTGTCGCCTGATCTGGACAAAATGAGGAAACGTTGTAAAAAGCCTCTCACAGCTGCTTCCTGTCAGGTTTCATTCCATTTGGCCAAGCTGTTTCAGAAAAGAAGGTTTCTTTAAATCAGCCAATCAGAAACAAGAATTGCCCATGACAGCCATACTTGTCGTCCAATCAGGATGACAAAAATTGATTTCGTCAAAGAATTTCTACAGATGCTAACTGTCAAGTTTGGCTTACAGTTTTGGCCCGTGAAGAGTTCCAGAAAAAAAACTTTTTAAATCAATCAATGAGAAACAAGAATTGCCCTTGGTGGCCATGTTTGTTGTCTAATCGGGACGAAATGAGGAAATTTTGTAAAGAACCTCCAATAGATGCTTCCTGTCAAGTTTCGTTTTTTTTTATTAGCCAATCAGAAACAAGAACTGCCCCATGGCAGCCATATTTGTAGTCCGATCGAGACGAAATGAAGAAAGCTTATAAAGGACCTCCCATATATGCTTCCTATCAAGTTTAGTTCCATTTGGCCCAGTAGTTCCAGAGAATTGTTTTTTTTTAATCAACCAATGAAAACAAGAATTTCACATGGTGGCCATGTTTGTTGCCTGATCGGGACGAAATGAGGAAAGTTTGTAAAGAACCTCCCATAGATGCCTCCTGTTAAGTTTTGTCCCATTTGACCAAGCGATTTCAGATTTTATTATATCAGCCAATCAGAAACAAGAATTGCCGATCGGAATGAAATGAGGAAACTTTATAAAGGGTACGGTCCCCCATATATGCTTCCTGTCAAGTTTTGTTCCATTTGGCAGAGAAGACTAAAATGTGAAAAGTTAACAGACTGACGGATGGACGACGGACGCCAAGTGATGACAAAAGTCACATGGCCTTTGGCCAGGTGAGCTAAAATAGGAAATAGAACCCAATCCATGATATATCACCAGGGTCAGACTTGGTTTTGTTCACCCAATAAAGTTTTGTTTTAGAGAAGATAGCTAATATTAGTTGTAAAATTAGGATGTTACTTGAATAACATTTTGACCTACTTAAATGAAACCGTTTATATGTAGAATTTTTTCGTTTGCCCAATCAAGAATCTGCAGATTCCTCATGTTAAGAACTTTGTAGCTATACTGTCTGACCCGGATGAAATTTGCATGGTCGTCTAGATCCTGCATATTTCATTGCTTCATTTCATTAGTTTCAGGATGCATGATGAAGTCAAAATGATTGGAAACGAATTAATATCTTTATCTTACAATATTTATTTAAAGGGTCCAGATAGATGATTTAAGAAACTGTCTGAGCGACTGTTCCGTTCTATTCTGTCAAGAAAATCCGCCCTATGCTTTAGGGTCACCACAAATATCATGGCGTATTTGTTGGTTAATAGAGAATAATACACGGTAAAATCTGTATCACATACTGTATCAACCCGAGAAACCAATATCAGCCAGATATTTAAACAGAGGGCTTCAAATTCCAAATTAAAGTCTACTGCCACAAATGAAATTGATTGGGGAAAATATTTTATGAAAAAAAAATTAAAATTAGGGGGGGGGATTTGAAAAAAAGACAAACAATCGAGAAAAAAATTGAACATTTGTTTTTTTTTTTAATTTGACCTCCCCCCCAAAAAAAATCCCCCCCCCCCCCCAAAAAAAAAGTTACAAAAAAAAATAAAATTGAAAAAAAAAAATGAAAAAAGCTATGTGATAAAGGGTAAGCCATGCGATAAAGGGTATGCATAGATGTTAGATACGGTCCAACATCATGGGCTTTATCGTATATTCAAAACTCCTGTATTTAGTACCAAATATATGATAAACGCGAATATAGTTAGGTTTAAAAATAATATTAACTTAAAAATGTAAAACACTATGTACAACTGGCATGGAGCGCAAATAATTCCTGGATCGACTCAGGAACTGTATATGTTAGTATTATATGATCCCTGATCGACTAGATTAAAAATATTAACTCAATTGTAAGATAAAATATAAAATATTATTGGATAAACGTTAAAAAAATTATTAGTGGGAGATCATTATATATTTAACTGGTTATAGTGATCAGATATGATTTTTGTTTAGCTGATTATAGTAATCAAGGTTCAGTCAAGCTTTAAAATACTTATACATATTAAAGCTACTATGTATCTAGCTTTCCTATGGTTCAGAACTGTACAGTCTATCAAAATTTGAAGAAAATAGGCTTTATTTTGGATGTATTTTCATTTCTTCCAGTTTTTCCCTGTCCAGGAGTGTAAGAAGTTCTCTCCTGTATACCGACCTACCTGATTCCGTCAGAAGGAAATGTTTGTAGTCTTCAGTTTCATCCTTACACTGGGGACATGTTGCGTCAGAGTTACTCTTATTGTATTAACTCTGTTCCTGTAGCCATTTTACTTTTAATTATTCCTTTTTGAATATCCCTACAGTTGTCCCTGGCACTACACCAAAAAAATTGGTTTTTTGAAGCTCTAGTTGTTTGTATTCATATAGTTCAGCGATGTTCTGGATTTAGCTTGTTCTGCCCAGTATATCCCCCCCCCCCCCAGAATTTATAGATTCCCTCATGTGTAATTTTCATCCAATTCTTATGTCTATTTAGTAATATATCATAAGCTGAAGGTAGTTCATATTGTGCCAGAATATTTTAAACCTTAAGAAACCAGCTATTTGAATTTTCATTTTTTGTTGCCAGCTGTCTGTAGGCTAGTTTGTATTCAGCCGAGTTTGCATCATGTAGGATTCTTAGAAATAATGCGACAGTTGCCTTATGTATAACTTGTTCTATTGTCTCTGCACCAAGTAGTATGCTGCATCTGATGTTCGGCTTGGGAGTGATAAAATCTGTTTCATTGTTTTCCGCTGAAATGCTTCTAATTTTTGTATATCAGTCGTCAAGAGAGAGTGTCCCATGTAGCATTCTTGGTACTACATATACTTTCCAGAGTTTATATGCCAAAAGTGGATTCAGGACATTGATTCCACGTAGTCCTGTCCCCAACAATGAGTACAGTGTGCCTCTTGCTGTAGAGATCCTCTTATTTGTATTTGGTCTCCCTAGCTTTGTCCTCTCAATTCCGAGATAATTTATTTCTTTCTTTTCCATCAACTCTTCATCGAATACAATTAATGGTTGATTAATTTTCTTGTTCTTACTGTTGATTTTAACCCTGTCTTTTGTAGCACAATTTTCAATAATTGTCAATTGTTGTTGGGCTGCCGATGTTGAGTTTGAAATGTGCATTACATCATCTGCGCATATTGGGCAGCCTACATATACATTTCCAATATTGAGCGACATTAAATCAGACTTTCCTTCATCACTGTTGGGATCAACTTGACCGCCCAGCCTTTCGCCAAACTAACAAATTGTTTTTCCGTTTGAATATCCAATTAAAAATCGCACTTATGAATTAATAAATACACTTATTTTACTGCAATTCAATGAAGGTCGGGACAGATAACATTATGCTAAATGATGACAAACCCCTAAAATGTACGCTTGTTAATAGTCTTTTCTTAGGACAGTACATACATGTCAGTGGCTACCAAATGATGGCAAACTACCACAAGGGCCAAACGATAGCTTTATCTTACAGCTGTTATTTGATGATATACCTACTACCTACCCGGTCGGACCATAAGGTGACCACAAGATCTCGCCATTCAGCACGGTTCTTGGTCTTTGCTTCTGCCTCTCCCCAGGTCATTCCTAATTCTCTACTGTTCTATGCCAGGTGGTCTTTGGTCTGCCTCGGAGCCTCTTCCCCTGCAATCGAAGGGCCACTTTAGTGACATTGATCCAGGCATTCTGAAAGACATGTCCTAGCCATCGGATGCGTCTTTGTTAGATTTGTTTGACGATCTAGGTGGACTCATGCCTAGCAGGTCTTTGTTTGAAATTCTACAAGGCTAGTAAATTTTGCAGATTTGCCGGAGGCAAGCATGATGGAAACTGGACAATGCTCTCATGTCAGATTTTGTGACTCGCCAACATTCACTCCCATACAACAAGACGGATTTCATGATATAACCAATTAATAACAAAATCTTATCCACTGAAATATCAGTACAGATGATGGGTGACAAAATATCAAATGACTGGATGTGAGCATTTCAAATATTGGTAAATTAATAGCCTTGTCTTGAAGGGTTAGATATCAAATGTTAGAAAATATGGCATGAAGGTTTATTAATATCCCTTTTTAACTGGATAGAAGACAAATGATTGCAAATTCTCTAAAGCAGCTGCCAAATTAATAGCCGAATCTTACTGCAGTTCACTGATTGGACTGGACAGATTATGGACTCCAAATGATGGCAAAATATCACATGTGAGTCAATAGCCATATCTATTGCAGTTCTGTTTACGTTCAGTACAGATGACTGATGTCAACATTTCATATTTTGACCAATTAATATCATTTATGTGGAAGTTCATTAAAAGTTCTGGACAGGTTATGGATGTATTTTGTCCATTTAATAGCTTAACTTCATTGAAGGTAAGACATATGAAAGATGCTCTTACATTTAGCCAATTAATATCCTTAAGTGTCAGAACAGATGATATATGCAATACCACATGTGGACTGCAAATAAAAGGGACTAATGATGGATGCTAAAATTTAATATCTATGCAAATTAATAGGGGAAAGAATGGCTGTGGAGTAAAACATCAACAAACCAATATCCTATTTCCAAATTGAACTGACTAAAAAATAAGACTTCTAATGGTCACCACATCATGATAACCTACATTTGTAATGAGGTTAGGACAGGGATCCTTAATTAACTTTAAAAAGTTTGTAAATTTATTATGTTCAGCATTATTCTTTATTTTTCGAAGATAAAATCCTTCCTTAGTTTTATAATACTGTTGTCACAGATATCTTCTTTCTGCACATGTTCACATCATATTTGTTAGAAAATTATTTATACTGCTGCCCTATGTAAGTGGACTTAATTCGGATCACTTGTCTTCAGTGAGTATAGCAGTCTCTTATTTTTCTCAGCCCATTTTTATAATTCCTTCTGCCACAAGTGCCCTAGATAAGTTTCTTGTAAGTGCTAGTTTTAGCATGTCCAGTTTCTCTTTCTCGTGTTCAGAAAATGACTGAAATAAAAGAAAAAGTAATTACAAAATAATGAAGGTGAATGTCTCCTATTTACTAAAATAGTAATTATAAAACAGAAATAGTATCAAAGCAACTTTGGAAATTTCTACATTATTTTACCACTGTATTTTATAGGCTTGTTTGTAATTCTTTAAATGAATTAAACATTCACAAATATTGTGAATTCAGTTATTTTCGCTGACATCAATTTTCATAGACTTGGTAAAAAGGACGTATTCATGGGTTCTTAATTTCATGGATTTTGCAAGTTCCAAAAAACAGAAAAAAAACAAAAAAATTCTAATGAAAAGCAGTTGTAACTGACAATTAAAAGCATTTTTTCGATAGATTTCCTGTTATGTATAATCAATGATTTCATTAGGGTTGATTAGCTTCAATTTAGAAATGACTTTTAGAGTTTAATCACAATATGATATTGTAAGAACATATTTGTTGTTTGATAAATTGAACTGGTTCTCGTCCTGAAGAAGCATGAAATATTTGCCACTGGACGTTAAGCAACAATCAACCAATAAATTTTTTGATTGATCAGTACAGTTTGTGAACTTTATCACTGTACTGAAACAAATTTTTATCATGTACTTAAACCAATTTTATGTCCTTTCTTTTTAATTTTCATCAAATTGTAAAAAAAAAACAGCAAAACTATTTTTTCAAAATATTCCTTTTATTTTAACAATAATACATGTATATACATACCCTTTGTTTTCCATCTTTTTGTTTCATTTTTTCAAATTCTATGGTAAGTTCCTCAAGGCAGTGCATCAGTTCAAATGTATCTTGTCTACTGAATATTAACTGAAACAAAAATAAAATTACTACAATATAATGGCCATGAAAAACAATTAATAGATTCTAATTCAGTTTCCTTTTTAAAAATGAAGCGAAAAGGTGGATTTTTCACTTTATTTTTTTACATTTCTGTGATAAAAATGAACTTTTTGTCTGTTACGATCGAAAAATATGGATTTCATCTCTGAATTATTTTCACAATACCCACTACACTGCTGATGATAATTTACAATTAGGCCAATTTAATAACCCTGATCTCTTAAATTCTAATTTGCAAAGTTCTAATTTTAACCAATAATAAACCAAAAACAAGATAGAAAACATTAAACTAATATGCAGGAGTTAAAATGACATTCTTTAAAATTTAAATTCTATGATTTACTGCAAAATACATATATAACTAAAATTAAAGTGCAACAATTATAATCTGTATGTGGTTTTCAGTCACTGTCCAATTTCTATACCTTGAGCCCACATGGAACTCCAAACCAAGATTCACAATTCCAAGAACACTTTGCACAATGTTGTGGGCTATATAAAGTAATCCATGGAGTTGCGAAAATGAGGTCCACATTGGTCACTTATATACTTATATAATTATTAACATGACTCATTTAGAACTTTATTCATATGTGTTGTATGTTATTTATGTACATAGCTGTAATTCCTGTGTTTGCATTTTAACCCGTAAGGGTTTACTTTTTCCAATAAACCTATGTCTAAAGACAGTATGCAACAATAAGACACAACAAGAAGTTGTCTGATAGACACAAAACAAGATTTACACTCATCACTGTAACTGACCAATGGACTGCCAGTCCGGTAGCCCATCAGCCCACCCATCTATTAGATTTTTCCCATTGGAAAATACAGCTAAAAACCTTTCAAAAATTCAAAAACTAGAGGCTCTCAAGAGCCTGTGTTGCTCACCTGTATCTAATGTGATTTTGGAAATTATTTAAAATTATATAATGATTGAGACCAAGATTGGTTTAATTTGACACAGTATTTAAAATTAAGAACAGGTCATCTTAGTGTAGTCTTACAATATCTACTGAAGACATCTTATCATTATTATTTTTGAATATGTGGTCAAGTTGTGACCATTCAAAATTTTTTTTACAATTTTCTGATAGACTTCAAAACATCTTGGATGATGGATCAGCAACAAAGTAACAACACTTGGTCAGCACCTCATAAGGAACATTCATGCCATGTTTGGTTTCATTCCATTAAGTGGGTCACTAAAAGAAGTCATTTGTATGCATTTCCCATAGGGTTCTATGTTAAACTAAGTCCCCCGCTGGCGCCCATCTTGGATTATGGATCAGCTACAAAGTAACAACACTTGGTCAGCACCTCATAAGGAACACTCATGCCATGTTTGGTTTCATTCCATTCAACGGTTCTCTAAAAGAAGTCATTTGTATGCATTTCCCATAGAGTCCTATGTTAAACTAAGTCCCCCTCTGGTGGCCATCTTGGATGATGGATCGGCTATAAAGTAACAACACTTGTTCAGCACCTAAGGGTTCATTCATGCCAGATTTAGTTTTATTCCATTCAGTGGTTCTCTAAAAGAAGTCATTTGTAAGCATTTCCCATAGGGTCCTATGTTAAACTAAGTTCCCCGCTGGCAGCCATCTTGAATGATGGATCGGCAACAAAGTAACAACACTTGGTCAGCACCTCATAAGGAACATTCATGCCATGTTTGGTTTCATTCCATTAAGTGGGTCACTAAAACAAGTCATTTGTATGCATTTCCCATAGGGTTCTATGTTAAACTAAGTCCCCTGCTGGCGGCCATCTTGGATTATGGATTGGCTACAAAGTAACAACACTTGGTCAGCACCTCATAAGGAACATTCATGCCATGTTTGGTTTCATTCCATTAAGTGGGTCACTAAAAGAAGTCATTTGTATGCATTTCCCATAGGGTTCTATGTTAAACTAAGTCCCCCGCTGGTGGCCATCTTGGATTATGGATCAGCTACAAAGTAACAACACTTGGTCAGCACCTCATAAGGAACACTCATGCAATGTTTGGTTTCATTCCATTCAACGGTTCTCTAAAAGAAGTCATTTGTATGCATTTCCCATAGAGTCCTATGTTAAACTAAGTCCCCCTCTGGCGGCCATCTTGGATGATGGAT
The DNA here is from genome assembly GCA_028015205.1 of Mytilisepta virgata. Lineage (NCBI taxonomy): Eukaryota > Metazoa > Mollusca > Bivalvia > Mytilida > Mytilidae > Mytilisepta > Mytilisepta virgata. The sequence continues at coordinate 87,660,991 of CM051521.1, forward strand.
CGGCTACAAAGTAACAACACTTGGTCAGCACTTCATAAGGAATATTCATGCCATGTTTGGTTTCATTCCATGAAGTGGGTCACTAAAAGAAGTCATTTGTATGCATTTCCCATAGGGTTCTATGTTAAACTAAGTCCCCCGCTGGCGGTCATCTTGGATTATGGATCGGCTGCAAAGTAACAACATTTGGTCAGCACCTCATAAGGAACATTCATGCCATGTTTGGTTTCATTCCATTCAACGGTTCTCTAAAAGAAGTCATTTGTATGCATTTCCCATAGGGTCCTATGTTAAACTAAGTTCCCCGCTGGCGGCCATCTTGGATGATGGATCGGCTACAAAGTAACAACACTTGGTCAGCACCTCATAAGGAACATTCATGCCATGTTTGGTTTCATTCCATATGGTGGTTCTCTAGAAGAAGTTCAAAATGTAAAATGTTAACGATGACGACGGACGACGCCGGAAGACGACGGATGCCAAATGATGAGAAAAGCTCACTTGGCCCTTCGGGCCAGGTGAGCTAAAAATAGGAGGAGGAATGGAAGTGACAAGAAAGAGACAAAAATTGTATTTCCATAACCTTACCTCTTTAGCTTCCAGAAGAGGTATTGCATCAATCAATAGAGTTAACCAAAATCTGAAAACAAAACAACAACTAAACAGTCATGAAAAAAAAGTTTCAAAAGTTTATACTCAATAGAATGCAGTTTATTTTTGTAAATTTCAAAGTTTTGTTCTTTAAAAGAATAAATCACATTGTAAAACAACACCTTGCTTCTTTTTCTTTTGATTGTTAACATTAATCAATGTTAGCCAAAATTAATATGATGACTAGTACATTAAAATAGGAAATAAAGAGTATTGCAAAAAGTACTACAGGGTGAAGAATGCAATAATTGCAATCTGTGCTTTGATTTTGCTTGTTTTATTCTATTTTTTTTTAACACAGAACAAATTGTGATATGTTTTTTATACTTCACAGAGATATCCAGTAGGAAGATGGACTACTGTGATAATATTGTTAACAGCTGAAGATGTGCAATTAAGTTTTATCTATTATATAATTAGTAGATAATTTGCATTAATTAATCTTGCAATATTGTCTGTTAAAATTCATTGTTTGCAAATGTTGAATTTACAGTGACTGGTGACTGATATTTTGTCTAACAAAAGTCTTTTCATTTCTCAAATTGCTAATTATTTAAGTATCACTTACTCTTTTGGAGCAAGCCTGGAGTCCAGTAAAGAAAGTAACAAAGAACCAGCTGCATAAAAGTCACCATCATTATATAACTTGTGGAATTCTCTGTATTTGCCTATAAAATTTTCATTAATGGTAATTACAACAAGAGGCTCACCAGAGCCTGTATCGCTCACCTGGAGTCTGGTTTTCATTGGACAATTAATCAACTATTTGACCAAGTTTGTTGCAATTGGTTCAATTGTTCAGGAAAAATTTGTTGAAGATTTATTTTTCATAAGGTTTAATGTTAAAATATGTTCCCTGATGGTGGTAGTCCTGGCAGGAAGTTGACAAAATTGACCAGGAATAAGGGTGAACCTTAAATAAATGTAACAGAACCCGACCTCAAATTACACAAACCAATAACTCCTAAATAGAATTTGGGATTCCCTTCAAAATTTCAGGGTAGGTAGATCTCAACATGGCAAACATTTTTCAATTTAAATTTCACTTTTATCTCAAATAGTTTTGGAGATAAATGCAAAAATGTTAAAATTTTTAAAATTTGACAAAAAAGGGCAATAACTCCTAAATGGGTTTTGGGATTTCCTTTAAAATTTCAGGGTATGTAGATCTCAACATGGCAAACATTTTTCAAATTTACATTTCACTTCTATCTCAAATAGTTTTGGAGATAAATGACGAAAATTGTTAAATTATGAAAATTTGACGAAAAAAGGACAATAACTCCTAAATGGGTTTTGGAATTTCCTTCAAAATTTCAGGGTAGGTAGATCTTGTCATGCTGATCAAATTTACCCCACATCAGATTTTCGATATCTGTAACGGTTTTTGAGTTATTAGCAAAAAACAGCAATTTACCCCTATGTTCTATTTTTAGTAACAGCGGCCATGTTTTTCGACGAATCAAAAATCCCCACATCAGTTCTATGCAGGGTACCCTAAGCAACAATCTTACCAAGTTTCATATGATTTTGAATAGTAGTTTCAGAGAAGAAGATTTTTGAAATAATAACATAAAAAAAAGCCAAAAATGTGAAAAAAGGGCAATAACTCCTAAATGGGTTTTGGAATTTCCTTCAAAATTTCAGGGTAGGTAGATCTTGTCATGCTGATCAATTTTACCCCATGTCATATTTTCGATATCTGTAACGGTTTTTGAGTTATTAGCAAAAAACAGCAATTTACCCCTATGTTCTATTTATAGTAACGACAGCCATGTTTTTCGACATTTCAAAAATTTTAAACGATAGAAATTTTCCAGATGCCCTAAAGAACAATTCTGCAAAGTTAGGTTGAAGTTGGTCCAGTAGTTTAGGACGAGTTAACATTTGAAAAAGTTTACAGACGACGACGACGACGACAGACGACGACGACGACGGACGCCAAGTGATGGCAATAGCTCACATGGCCTATGGCCAGGTGAGCTAAAAAGGCAGAACTTTTCCTTTCAAAAGCACTTTACATTACATGATGTGAATCTTGGTATATTTTTATGTTTTTAATTCATGTTATAATGAAAGCAAACTGTTTAAAAAAAGGTTTCTGACAAATATTTAAGCAGACAATTAAAATAAATATGGATTGAAATTGTTCAGTACAACCTGACAAAACCTATTGTAAAGAATATTGGCTAGGAGAAGGATGAGTACTCATTAACTTTAAGCTAGTTTAAACCGTGCCACAATGTTATACATGTCCCGAGTATGGAGCCTTTGTCTGTGGTTGTACATTTCGTGGTGTTGTCGATGTATTTCCCAACTTGTTAATATAGGGTGACTAAGAATTTCTTATACAATGTGGACCCCATGTTGAAGGCTGTATTACGATATCTTTTTTATAATTTTTAGTTCCGTTTTAGGGTTATTTTTACATTGATATTTACCCCATATCTCTTTTCATTTCCAGCGATATATCATGGTAGCTCAACTAGCAGACCTGCCTAGAGCATCCCCCACCCATGGCAGATAAGGGAGACTCTCTTGATGGGGAGTTTTCAGGTCATAATATAAAAAGCCTGACAGCGACCCATAGTGGGTAACATGTTTGGAGAATCTCACATCCCATGCACACTAAAGACCACTTCTGTAGTTTTTGAAAAAGAGTAGGTTAAATTATCCGACCCTACCCAACCATCCATCTCTTTACAGTGGAAGTCAAAATTGGTTTCCAGATATGTCCAATCCCACCCATATTTGAATTGTGGTTGATAAATGCTTGAACTGGCTCCCATCCCGAAGAAGCATGAAATATATTCCAATGGACTTTAGCAAACAACAATCAATACTTTTCATTTCAAAACATATTCTAAATTTTGATCCTTTTACATAAAAGTCTATGATAAATATTAATTTTAAATAATTACCAACTTGTAACTTATCTCGAAGATATTAGGAAAACAAATTACATATATAATCTAAGAAAATAACCTAGAAATGTTAATCTGTTACTTAGCAACATGGATGGACCTAGATTATCTATCAGATCTAAGTTTGTAAATGTCCCATTCTCACTGTACTCAAACAAAAACCTGAAAAGAGGGAAAAATTTATAACAATTTGCCTCACTGAATTCTACTAAAACTTTAAATTCTTTAATTTTGTTTTTAAATAACCAGATATTTTTGTTACATTTCAGTTTTTTATTTGAAATATATGAAAAATGTGTGGTTATGAAAGATACAAATAAAATTTTTAAAATTGCAATTATTTACTTCAACCTATAGGTGACAAGACCAGAGATGAGAATCTACAAACTAATTTTATGTGGCTTTTACTTAAACACTATGTATCTCCAATTTGTTTTTAAATCATACGAATGAAATTGTTTTGTTTAGAACTTTGTTTACTCTATCACTCAAACTTTTTCTAATTTTTATACAGTCAAACCTGTTTTAAGAGACCACTCAAGGGAGAGCAAAAAAACTGGTCTCACAAGACAGGTGGTCTTTTAATACAGGTTCAGTTTATATGAAATGCACTACAGAGGGGTCTAAAATAGTGGTATTATAAGACAGGTTTTTGCTTAATACAATTGGTCGCTTGAGCAGGTTTGACTGTATATGACATTGTATCTCAGGAACTAAAATTCTTGTGTATTTATTGGACTGACTCATTTATAGTGCAATATCCCAGATCAACAACATTTCAGTCATTTTAAGAGTATGGTTATGTTACCATATAACAATAGGTCTCAATTCTGTTTTATCTAGTAGAAATCTGGCTGTTTTACGTAATACTGATATCTTTCAATACTTTTCCAGTCCTTATCTGGCCTTCAACAGTATAGAATGCAGATTATAAGATAATTTCATAATGATATTGTCCAATCTTTACAATTCTTAAAATGCTAATTCTATAGTTATAATATTAACTAGAAGAATAATTACTGGACCTGGAAGCCTACTTTTTTGACTTAATATTAAAAGAATCTGTACAACTTACTTTTCTGCAACAACTGTGGCAAATGCAACATCCTGTTAAGAAAATTACATAAAAAAAATAATAATCTAAATTACATAAGCATTCTGTATCAAACTGAAATATATACGTTATTATTATTTGGTTCAACGAAAACTGCCAATATAATGATGACGCATCATCTCTTTTCTTAAGATTTTTAGAGGCTTTTTGCAGTTTTGTATAAACCTAATTAAACCAAAATAATTTTTCCAATTCAATAATTCCAAATTCAGAACAACACAATCATGGGGGATGTTTATGTTACTATGCACAATGGGTACAAAAGGAAATGGCATCACATAAAAGTACATAAATGCAAATGACATACACTTCAGTCAAGCATTACCATAAATAGAAAGAGATGACACACATAGGTCTCTATCTGCCTCTAGATGGGAAATTGGGGAAAAAACACTTCATTTAAAAAGAAAGTCTGGCCACCATAAGAATAAGGAGAATACTGGAATATTTTGTGACCAGCACTTTTATAAAGATTTCTCTTAAAAAAAATATTGAATGGTTTAGCATTTTTACCTTTGACCTCAGAAACCACGAGAGTGCTGCTCCTAGCCGTTTATTATTCAGATGTCTCATTCCAACAACTTTACATATACTTCTAGCTGTAAATACACATCAAATGTACTTTAACTTTAGATATAAAATACAACTGTACACTGTATATTTGGAAATTATTTTAAGCATTTATCATAATAATTAATGCAATTTATGTACAATTTGTAATATAATAATATAGTTACAAATGCCTCCATTCAAAGACATTTCAGACAGGTCCAAAATTTAAAATGCAAGGCACTGTGAAAAAAGTAAGGTTCTGTCGATCAACTCGCAATGATCAAGTTTCACATCAACTTTAAATTAGCCGAGGACTATAGTCGCTGAGAATTTTGTTACCAAACATTTTGTGACAGAAGGATAAGCGGATGGACGACAGGAGAAATCTTTTTGTTTTCAAAAACTTCATATTCATTCTTCACACAAATGATGAAATAACTGTGGCTGAAAACTCTTAACCAAAAGCTTCCATAGTCCATTATGGTGAAAAATGGAAAATTGGTGGCATTTTTAAACAGGAAGCAGATAGGCCATAGGTACTGCTGTCGCACGACCATGCTTTGAGAAGTACCCACCTTACAACTCATCATGGTTTAGCTTATATATCAACCATAACATAGTTGTTGCCTATAGTTGCTGAGAATTTCTGACCAAACATTTTGTGACAAGTATTCCAAGTATAGCCCCACTGACTCCTACATGCTGATCAATACCCTAAACAAAGTATTCCTCTACAAGCATTTTAATACTAAACAGAAGTAAATTAATTCCTAACTCTGGAACAGAATGAAGACACTAATCCAAAACCTCCCTAAAAACAAATTAACCAAGGGGAGATAATTGTAATTCTGAGAGCTTGACAGAGGCTATGAGTTATCTCCTTCTGAGTAATCTTCTTTATGGCAGTTAGGCCAAAAAAAATATATTATTAGCTTCTCAGACCCCGCCGCGTGTCCCTTAAACCCGCTGCATTCGTCGTTTTTTATCATACAAAAAATAAAATTAAAAATCGACAGTTCCGCGTCCCACCCGGAAATTTTTCGCGTCTGTTTCCGTTACCGGTAATTTTTAGGATCGCAATCTTAATCAGTGAAACGTTTTCATAAACACGCTTTATCACGTGGTGTGGTGATTTAAATATACATTGTTTCTGAAACTTCGTTCAGCATGGCATCATCTTTAGTGTCATGCCAAGTCCTCTCTGGAGGAAAAACCGTCGTACCATGGAGATACATTGTGATTACGACGGAGTGCACATTGGGGGAGTTGCTAGAATCGATTAAAACGAACTATGAAGCAGCCTTTGGAAAATTTCAGGGCTACACCGCCGACGCTTTCATTGGGAGGTCGAAGATTGAATTTGATAAAGTTAATATGAATTGTAAAGTCAGGGAAGCTATTGCTACGTTTGGTAGATATATTAAATATGAACTTAAGAAAACACAAGATGACATTATCAAAAAGAAGACAACCCATATGTATACAAAAAGTTGGTTTTAATTTCCCATTAAAACAGGATTCTTCAATTTCTTTTTTTTTATACCAATATATTAGAAATAACAGATGCTATATTTTAATTCAGACACAATGAAAATTTCCATGCAAAAAAAAAAAAAGAGCCACCCTGCCTCATTAAAAAATTTCAAAAATGGCCTGAGAAGCAACAAATTTTTTAAGTAAAAACAAGGAAAAATAAAAAAAAGACTCCTCCCTGCCTCATCAAAAAATTTGAAAAGTGGCCTGAGAATCTAATGATTTTTTTTACATGGCCTTAACTAATTTTTTATTTTGAATTTCTCACCTTGCTCCATCATATTTCTCTCCTGACAAATATTGAGTAATTTCTGTGCTTTTCTCTCTGTTTCTATGGGCATACTCTCCATAAAATGTTCCAAATATTGTCTACAAATTATAATCATGCATATTTATTGAAGAAATTAAAAATCACCTACAACATACTTTTAGTTGTTGGATATTATGTATATTTACTGTTTATCTAATTACCGAGACCTTTTTACACTTTAATTTCCATTGTTATAACAGTGTAAATCAATATAATGTCAAAATCAATCTATGTTTTTTGTAAGTGATCAAAACAAGGTATTGCATGCGTTCAAACTTTATACAAAATAAATCAATAACAGATTTTCAGAATTCTCAAAGCAATGTGACTTTGCATCAAGATTACATTTTCAATGATATTAAAAATTATTAAATTCATTAATACAACTTTTCTTTTCATGTTGGAGTTTTTCTTTTTTTTCTTTTTTTAAATTTAAATTTTTCAGTAATACTGTCATTAATTTTTAAAGAATGTATAAACATGAAAATATATATCATATGTTTACCATTTGTTTATGGTGATTATTATTGTTCTCAAGATCCTAAAAATAATATATTCTTAATCCTGATTGAAGTAAATTGGTATACATCTAGAGGCTCAGAGGGCTGAGTCTGTAACGCTCAGCTGGCATGAAAGCCATTTTTATTGATGTACCTCAAGAGAGAAGTCACTTCATCCTATCATTATGAAATATGGTAAGCCTTGTAGGAACCAAATTTTTCTTCATTAGGGTCCTTCTACTTACAGGTCAGCATATTCTAAAATTTTCCAGTTCTCCAGAAGATTTTTGCATGTATTTCCCATAGGGTCTTATGTTAACCTAAGTCCTCTGCTGAAGGCCATTTTGAATTAGGGATTGGCAGCATCAGAGTAACAACACTTGGTAAGCACATTAAGAGGGACATTCAGACTATGTTTGGTTTCAAGCAATTTTGCAGTTCTGTAAATTTTTGTTATACGTCATAGACACTTTCTGTCAAGTTTGGCTCTATTTGACCAAACAGTTTAAGAGAAAATTTTTTTTTTTTTAAATCAACCAATCAGAAACCACAATTGCCAATGGCGGCCATGTTTGTCGCCTGATCTGGGCAAAATGACGAAAATTTGTAAAGAACCTCCCATAGATGCTTTCTGTCAAGTTTCGTTCCATTTGGCCAAGCGATTTCAGAGGGGAATATTTTTTTATATCATCCAATCAGAAACAAGAAATGCCCATGGCGGCCATATCTGTACTCCGATGGGGATGAAATGAGGAAACTTTATAAAGAACCTTCCATATATGCCTCCTGTCAAGTTTTGTTCCATTTGGCCCACCTCTTTCAGACTAGATTTTTGAAAACTCAGCCAATCAGAACAACAATTGCCCATGGCAGCCATGTTTGTTGTGCGATCAGGACGAAATGAGCAATCTTTATAAAGGACCTTACATAAATGCTTCCTGTCAAATTTAATTCCATTTGGCCCAGTGGTTTCAGAGAAGATTAAAATGTGAAAAGTTAACGAACGGACCATGGACGCCAAGTGATGACAAAAGCTCACATGGACTTTGGCCAGGTGAGCTAAAAATGATACATTTTTATATTAAGCTCTTACCTTCCAAATTCAGGACAATGATCTAAATAACTGACACCAACAATCCATAAGCTGAAATATAAAATCAAGACTACATGGTCAGTAAAAAATAACATCCAACTTTCTTTTCCTACAACTATTCAGTGATGAAACAAATAAATATTTACTTACAATAATCGGAAATATCAAACATAACTTTAAATTTACTTCTTCAGATATAATATAAAATATCTGATTGTGGTTCACCTCTTTCTGATACAAGTTTGAACCGGTATACTTTGACTGATTTCGGAGTGTGGTGTTTAACTTACTTTTAAATCTGATCTAACAGACTAGGTTAAACACTGCCACATTCTGTATGTGCCTTTACAATGACAAAACCATGTATTACATTGAGCGAAGGAAAATATGATAATTCACTAGTCAGAAAAATCGTATTTCACTCTTGCACATGTTGTAACAATAGATGTTGCAAACAACATTACTATACAAACATTGAAACTTAGTCATATAGAAAACATAATCAATTGTATTTCTTATTAAATCTTCTAAATTTGTCATTGTAATATACAGAATAATTTCAGGCATTCAAATTTCCAAATTAGTCCTACTTTAGTTCCTTATTGTTATATGTTCACATGTATGCTTTTACTTGCTGTCTGTAAACCTAAGATCCATGGTATGGATTTTTAAAATTTTTAGAATCTTAATCAATGTGAATAGTTTAACCACTTGGCTGATAGATGCAATTGAATTTTGGTTCAATCATGTACTGGTATTAAAGAGAAACAAAATTATTTTGCTTATAGAATTTTTTATGTAAAAAGGGAGATAAATCTTAGTATGAAATTTTATTAAATTAAGTATTACATCGTATTGCATGGAATATCCACAAAAAGCATTAAGAATATTTAAAATAATGGTTTTACAAATTTTAGGATAGGTCTGATTTATTAAATTCAACTGTTTTATTTTTCAATTGGAAATTCCCCATTCAGAATAATTTTTGAGGCTTAAAAATATAACCCTTTTAAACAGTTATAATTTTTTTATGTTTTATTGGACGACTCAACAGCATAAAGTTGTATTATAATTCTAACATTTAGACTTTAAAAATGCCTAAAATCCATTCCACAAACTGAGATTTACAAACAGAAGTCTTCAGCAAATTTTTTCTATTACCCTGTTTACGAGGCAATTTATATATGTTTTGTATTGTATTGTATCATTGACTTTTGTGGATTGCTTTTCAAGATCAGTTAAAATTTGCTGTTTTGACTAAATTCTATGGCTATGTGATTTTATAATAATAACATGTGTGTAACAAACCTTTTGTGAGACATGAGACTACAGGCATAATCCAACAATAAAAACTCTCTAAGATTTGACCCATACCTAAAATATTATAATAATTATGAATAGTAAAATAATGAATTGATAGCAAATTGTTTGTGAAAAAAATGGACTTGCATAAACAGATGTACATTGTTAAATGTATAAAACTGCATCTCTGCGTTACAACCCATAATGGCATTTGTACTGTTAGCCAAAATAGTGAAACAAGGAAATGTACAGGTAAGTTCAGTTTAAGATGAATGTAAGAAGAAACAAGAATTACTTTCCACTCTATGAAAATTATGACACTAGAAGCAACACATAAACCATATAAAAATTTAAAATTCCATATTCAGCCCTAAGTGTTGAAGAAGGGTGGATGGGGAATGTTTATCCTCTTTCCGATATTTATAAAATCTACAAATATACTTACTGTAGTTTATGAGCCTCTAACTGACCACAGTGTTGTAAAAGATCTGTCACGTGGGCCACAAACCACCAGTTACTGAACATGGAACTAAGAAAGAAACAATGTGTTATAAATTATCAAAATTCAAAATTAAATATACATAATTTAATTTTTGTAATAAATAAAGTATATATTATTTTATTTCAATGTACTCTTATCATACATTTATTAACATGTACATAATTAAATCTTCATGGGCTGAGTTTGAACTCGCATAACCTCAGTGTTGTCAAGGCTAATGATCATTGTTACTAAAATTAGACAACTCAACCACCGAGACTCCAAGAGAGTGAACATATAATTATCCAAAGCAGTATAAATGAATAGTGTTTTTGCTACCCATTTCTATCTACTTATAATTCTTGGAATATAATTTGCCAACTGGAACTGCCTATGTGAAATCTTATTCTTTAATATAATCAAATTCAATGAACTGGCACTCTCCTTATCTTAACCCAAACTTTACAAAACGATATGAAATTTAATGTATGTACAAACAAAGGTTGCAATGGAATATTTTAATTTGTTAATTTAATATTGCTATAGACATATTTACCTACTATCCTTTATAACCTGGTGAATGTCAAATTCTAAAGCAACCAATAAAATGTTGTCCAATTCTCCTAGCCTATGCTGATCATTCCTGTATACATCTAAACATGTCTGAAAAATAAAACTAAACTTAAAATATACATATACAAATTTAAGCATTTATGCTTTATTTTCCACAATATCTTCTTTTTTTAAAGTAACAAAATACACTGTTTACTCTGCATTCAACGTGTTAGTTTGAAAACTTTACCATACACATAATAAAAAATAAAATAAAACAACAATGGAGAACAGTTTTGCTTTGACTTGTTCAAGAAACTGGGGTTTTTTTTTACATGAAAATAAAATGGTTCGAGCCATTGGTTTTGTTTGAGCAATCCAATTTTGAGATACCAAAGTTCGCTTGTAATAGATTTACAATTTCCTTCTTCTACTAGTCCTGCCACACATTCAGTGACAAATTTGACTATTTTTGGACCAATAGAAACTGAGAAATGAAGTATATGGTTTAAATAAATTAGTTGGGGTTTTACACCGTTTTCAGCACATCTGGCTATTTCGTGGGGGCCAATTTTTATTGGTGGAGTACCCGGAGAAAACCACCGACCTTCGGTTGGAAAATTGGCAATCCTTGTTAATTAAGATCAGAGTCGAAAACAACCGCCATAGGTGAGATTCGAACTCACAACCTCAGTGTTGACAGGCCAGTGATCACTAGTAGTCATGATGAACTACCTAGACCACTCAGCCACAAGGCCCCCACTTTGTAAAAGTAATACTAAATGGTGTTATATATACATTACATTTTTGGGAAGATTAGGATAAAATAACAACTACAAAGGTTTGTTTCAAAATATGATTTATATTATTATTTGATTTCTTTTTTAAATCTATCGTTCTTTAATACCTGAACATAATATTGAAGATCAATAGCTTTGACTGTTGGATGCTGATACAACATTTTAGAAACCAGCATATGGTACCAGGTCTCACAAAGGGCCCGCAAATCTGTAAATACTGCTTCATCTCCTGATAAAATCTACAAAATGTTCATAAATGATTATGTAGTTTTTGATTATTTAATTATGGACTTTAATTTATATTCAGCCATTCAAAGCAAGTTGTTATTAATGGAGGAAGCCCAAGTACTCTGAGAAAATCACCTCTCGAGCACGAAAACTTGAATCGACATCAATTAAAATCAGATTTGAATACAGCTAACATGATATGAAGTGTTTGGTGATGTTTGAAGTAGGTCTGTTTTAACAGTTTTAGTACAGAAGGTCATAAATTGAACATTTTCTTTTATGGTAATAACCTCAATAATATTTCCTATCATCTGCTATTACAAGGATTTAGCTAAAAAAATTTAAGCTACTCATGATCATTTGCTCTGGTCTTAAAATTAAATTATTGTAAAAAAAATTGTAAAGGTATAGACAAGTTTACATCTCTTAAAATTATTTTTTCAAATTTAAGAAGTTGGAACATGTATCTTAAAACTGAAATCAAACCCCTCTTCAAAACTAATATTTAAAAATAAAATAGCAAAATTCCATGACAATTATGAAAGTACACGTAAATTATTATTTGACAGGATATTACCCTGCACACTATTTTTAGTTGTCTATTTGTAGCAAATTCCTGTTCTTCTAAACGTCTTTGTACATCATCTTGCCAATGTCGCCACTTCATATCAAATTCTGCAACAGAATGTCCTCGAGACATTTGCTGAAACATTAAAACAGATCAAGAGATTTAAGGAATAATTCAAAAAATAACATTACTGGATAGTTGAAACCTTAAAGATCTTGTAACATGGATTATTGGGGGAGGGGAGAGGGGTTATTTATTACTGTGAATTCACTATATTTCATGGCTTTTTTGGAGAGTAAAATAGAACCATGAATTAAAATATCCAATGAAACAGACATTACACAATGTGTTATTTTAAGAAAATTTGAAAAATTGTGATATTTCATAAATTTTCACTTAACCAAAAAAAACATCTGTAAATAAAAATTAATTTACAGTGTTAGCTGCACCAATTTTGTTAAAACAGCTTATAAATTATAACATCATTGCAGAATTATGAGATTATATCCTTGGTAAAAAATTAAATATATGCTGAAAGGAAAAGATATGATACTCTTTAATTTTAAAATATTTTTTCTTATTTCATTTATCAACAATACCTGCAAGAGGTTTGTTTTTCCTGCTTAAAAAACCAATCCTTGATCTATTTTTCAATATGTAGAATATGCTTTAACTTCACAGAAAATGACATTTAAAAAATTATTTTGGATAATGTAAATATCTTGTTATAGCTATATCTAAAGTTTCAACATATTTTACAATTTTAGATTTTGAAAACCCATGATGACACTGTCAACAAACAAAAATAAGGTTCTTACAATAGGTGCTACAAAATAAAACAGATGAAATTACCAAAAAATAGTGAAAAATTCCAATTCGATATGAAGAATCCAAGATTATTGCATTTTTTACATGAAATTAAGAAGTCAATTTGAAGTCAATGATTTTTAACTAAACTTACACTATATATGGGCATCCTTTTCAGAAGATCATCCATACTCTGGAAATTATCAGAATGTGCCGATGAATGTATAGATAACAGACGTCGAACTTGATCTACCTGTCCCTGTAATACTAATCTGTATACCTACAATCAAACATAAGTTATAAATGTTCAACCATTCATTTTTATAAACTGACTGGTTCATTATTGAGATTTGTTAAGGACTCACATTTCCCAAAAAACAGACTAGGCTTGGTTCACATTTGTTAAATATAATAGACATTTAAGGTGTACTTCTGAAATGTAAAACTCCAAAATAATGGGAATTTTCATTGTCTAAAATAATGACAAAATTGTTCTGACTTCAAATTATGAATCATACAACAGCTTACCTAAAACAAAATTACATACCGTATCCCAGTAGAACTGGTGACTCTCTGGTCTCTCCTCTCGTAATATTTGTAGAAATGTTTCTTGGCCATCAGTAAAATGTAGTCGTAACCAATCTATCAACTGAGTAATCACTAGTCCACCTACAGAAAAATATTCAGAATGGCATACAAATAATATTTCCAGTAATCTTAACTAATTAATCAAATTCATATAATTTGTGGAAGTAATAAATGATGAAATGTTTATAGTCAGGTCATTATTGGTTAGACTAAGATAAAACTTATCACAAAGTATAAATCTTTCTAATGTTGTTTGTTTCAAAATGTGCTGGAAATTTTCATTGAAAAATCAGTTTAAAATTTGTGCACAAAACCTCTGATGGCCTGCCAAAATCTTGTAACATGTCCTGCTGAAAAATGGAAATAAATGTATTATGTACAAAATGGTGTTTTCCACACCTGAATTATTTTCTTAGGTCGTGTTCTGATTTTTGTTACATTGATGCAAAAGCAATTTCTCTGTCATATTTGGTTCACTCTGAATGCTAAAATTCACAAGCTACTGAGATTATCAAATTAGCAAACAATTCACTACTACGGCAATATCTCCATAAGACTGAAACAATATTTACACCAAATGTTGCACCAAAGTACGTAAGTCAAAGAATAAAAGAAAGCTCAAATTCTATACATCTGTATACAAACACCAAGACGAATCATATTCGCATTTTTACCTGCTGGAGTGTCTAGAAACAGAATCTCACACAAGCTCCAAATCAACTCTGACATCTTTAAAAGTTGTAACTGATCCAAATAATTCTCCTTCTGGTCCTCGTCTATAGTAGCATCTACAAAAATAAATGCAACTGACCAAGAGGTGTCAAGAGATTTCAATGGCAGTTTTACTCATAGTGGCTTTTAAAAATACATACTGTTTACAGTATTGTTAATTTCTAGCAGATAAAGTTTTCATTAACAATGTATCAGTAAAAGAGTACACTCTACCGATCTTGTGTACGACATGTATACATTTAATTGGAGATTTGCCCTTGATCATTTAATCCTCTTATTTCAATTTTTTTAAAGTCTATCTCTTGTACAACTTCATGTATATACATACATGCTTACAAAATATCTTTCTATGTAAAACCTATCAATCTATTTTCTGTATAATTATACCTGCAAGTTTCTTTAATTCATCACTATAAGCTGACAAACTGGCTCTGTATTGTCGACTTGATTTAACTATTCTATTTCAAATAAAGAATAATTCTATGTACTAAAGTATTAAAACCAGTAATTTGGGATATTTTTTGTGAAATAGTTGATACATCTCAAATTTATCCACTTAAACATTAACAACATAATAACAAGTCCTTCTTTCTTATGATTCTTATGACATTTGATACTCAAAACTTATTTTATTTTAATCTGTTAAAAAAGCATAAACCTACTTAATTTTATCAGAAAAAAAATAGTTAAAATTAAAAGGTCATTTGTGCCTAGCACAAATGATAAGGTCTTTCCTATTACATTTGTACGTTTCCAGTTTTGCATCAAAGAGGCCCTGCCCCTCTATTTTTGGCAAGGGGCGTAACACTCGGAAAATAAACTAGAGGCTCTCAAGAGCCTGTATCACTCACGTGGATTTAACTTTTCACCTTGAGCAGACCAAAAAATTTAAGTGTTGCAGTCAATTTTGCTGTTTTTTTCTATAGGATTCTATGTTAAACTAATTTCAGCTGTGGCAGTCATCTTGGTATAGTCCAGGTCAACGGATACATTTTTTCTAAAAGAGAACCATCTAAGGACCATTTCTGCTAAGTCTTTTTCCAACTGGCTAAGTGGTTTTAGACAAGAAGATTTTTCAATGAATTTTTCCATAGGGCCCTATGTTAAACTAAGTTCGGATGTGGCGGCCATCTTGGTTGACAGTCTGGGTCATCGCACAAAATTCTGAAAGAGGACCATCTAAGGACCATTGCTACCAAGTCTAATTCTAATGGACTTAGTGGTTTCAGACGAGAAGATTTTTGAGTATACTTCCCATAGGGTTCTATGTTAAACTAAGTTCTGCTGTGGCGGCCATTTTGGTTCACAGTCCACGAAATCAGACACATTTCTGAAAAAGGACCTCCTAAAGACCAATGCCGCCAAGTCCTGCTCCAATATGTCAAGTGGTTTCAGACAAGAAGATTTTTCAATGAATTTTCCTATAGGGCCCTATGTTAAACTAAGTTCGGTTGTGGCGTCCATCTTGGTTGACAGTCCGGTCATCCGACACACCTCTGTAAGAGGACCATCTAAGGACTATTGCTGCCAAGTCTGGTTCCAATTGGTCAAGTGGTTTAAGACAAGAAGATTTTTCAATGAATTTTCCAATAGGGCCCTATATTAAACTAAGTTCGGCTGTGGCGGCCATCTTGGTTAACAGTCCGGGTCTTTGGACATATTTCTGAAAGAGAACCTCCTAAGAACTATTACTGCCAACTTTGGTTCCAACTGGACTTGTAGTTGCATATAAGAAGATTTTTGAATGTCACCCCCCCCTTTTTTTTCTATTTTTAGTAACAGCAGCCATCTCGGTTGGAAGTCGGGGATGCCAGACATAATTTTGGAAGGGGGCCACCTAAGGACCATTCCACCAAAGTTTGGTCTCAATTGGCCCAGTGGTTTGAGAGGAAAAGATCTTTAAAGGAAAGTTTACGCTGGATGCCGTCTTTAAAGGGCAAAAACTCCTATAAGGGATCAATCAATGATTTTGGTCATGTTCACTTATTTGTAGATCTTACTTTGTTGAACATTTTTGCTGTTTACAATTTGTCTTTATCTATAATAATATTCAAGATAATAACATAAAACTGCAAAATTTCCTTAAAACTAACAATTCAGGGGCAATAACCCAACAAAGGGTTGACCAATTCGTCTGAAAATTTCATGACAGGTAGATCTTGATCTGATGAACATTTTTACCCCTGTCAGTTTTGCTCTAATTGCTTTAGTTTTTGAGATATAAGACAAAAACTGCAGTTTACCCCTATGTTCTATTTTTAGCCATGTCGGCCATGTTGGTTGGCAGGCGGGGTCATCGGACAAATTTTTTAAACTAGATACCCTAATGATGCTTGTGGCCAAGTTTGGTTCAATTTGGCCCAGTAGTTTCAGAGGAGAAGATTTTTGTAAAAGTTAACGGATGACGACGGACGAGGATGGACAACAGACGCCAAGTGATGAGAAAAGCTCACTTGACCCTTTAGGTCAGGTGAGCTAATAAAATAGACAAAAAAAAATAAAAAAAATAAAAAAACAAAAATAAATAGAAAACTGTGAACTGTGTGTACGTGTACACATTTACTTATGTCAGAATGAAAATTCATGTAGAAATTAAATCTGACGATTTATTTATTTCGATTTCTGGTGCCATTTTCAGCAGACGACATCTCCGTGAATAAAGTACTGTTAAATTGACGCAAAATTTTGACATTCGGATGCAATAAATTGGTAAAATTTGGACGAATCTTGTGTTTTCTGGCGGAAAATAGCTATTTATTACTGCACCGCGTGAACCCTATTTTCAGGAAATTGGTTGGAGTTAGCGTCATAATTTTTTCTCATTTACAAAGCCCTGGATATCCCCTAGCTGTCTGCCAAATATCAGCCCTGTACGATTTGTACTTTTTGAGGAGATACGATAACATTTCCTATGGGGTCCCGCGTGGATTTTTACTGAACTTTCTAAGAAGAAAAATAAAAATGATCAGAAGAAATACAGTAAGGTCTTTCCTGTTAAAGGAAAGACCTTAATTACTTATGCAGCTATTAACCGTATTTACAATGGAGCACTGTTTGATTCAACTGCACAGCATCTCAAACTACATTTAGGCCACCTAAAATAAATTCTCTGGTTCCAAGACAATTGATTTTTTTAAAAATAGGAAGGTATGTAGGAAATTTATATTTTTAGTCTATATCCTTTTCACAACAGGCAAGGGATTTACACTTTAGGTGTATTTTGGCGACATAAAAATCTAGTTTAAATCCATTTACCTCAATGAAGTTTTAAATATACAAATGGGTTATTTGCTTTCAAACCTCAAATTTCCTCCATTTTTCCTGCAAAACTCTTCTGCAGATCTGTTCTATGGTAACTGAAGAATGAATAGGCAGTATCATCATGGAATGATTTTTTTGGAACGAATATTCAAGTCAAACTCACTGCCATGATTGTTTATCAGCTGTTTATTTACTTTTGTCGTGACTTGATCAATGTCATACGATTGAAAATTGTGTCTGGGTCAGCAGATGCTTGAAATGCACTGGGTGCACCAAATTTCTAATTTTAAGTGTACCGAAAAATTTTGGAACAGTGACGATTTTTTCCCGTTAATCGAATAAACTCGTTCTGTCTGCAACTTTGTAAGTGGGATGGCAGTGTCTGAGAACCAGATATTTAAGTTTAGATGACCTTATAGACAATTTCATTCTATCCTTTAGAACTATTCTCTAACTGAACTGTTTTTTTTTGTCATTCTGGTGTCTGAGTGACCAAGCTTTTACCATGCAGATATTTATACTTACAATGAATGCATGTTTCCTGTTGAAGTGTTTTCAGCTGCCTGTTTCTGAAGCAATACAAAAATATCTGAAAAGAAAAGAAAAAAAAAATCAACCTTGATATACATTAAAATACAAACTTAACATATCAACTACATGTATGTTAAAGCACTTGTACTGTCATAGCTAAAATCTCAAGTAACGTCCCTTTCAATTGTTCTATGCCATTGAATAAAGTTTTAAATTACATTTATGAGTACCCTAAACATATAAAAATCAATCATAATCCATAATATAATGTCTTTCATCTACTATCACATTTAATTTCTCTAAAAACAATTCAAAGTGAGATCCAATGACCAGTTTCTACTAGCATATATTATCACTTGGGTTCTAATCCCTTGTCTTTAAACTTTCTATGATAGATGAAAATTTATTTGTCATTCAACTTCTCTAAAAACTTACTGTGAGATTCATTTACAAGTTTTCTCATGACAGGCAAGTGTAAGTCTATATCCCATTTAACTTCTCTTATTTCCTGCATTCCTCTTATATGAGGCATCTGGCCATCTAAAATACATATTTCTGGTCAAACTGAATAAGTTCATTAAACTGTCAAATTAACATTCCATCTTGAGTCAGCATAATTTTTTCCAATCATGTATCACTGTGTGTTTGTTTATTCCACATTGGCTAGAGGTATAGGGGGAGGGTTTAACCCTGCTGCAATTTTGTGCCTGTCCCAAGTCAGGAACCTCTAGCCTTTGTTAGTCTTGTGTGTTTTTTCAATTTTGGTTCATTTGTATGTTTCGGAGTTAAGTTTGCCATCCATTTCAGAGAACTAGTATGCATTATTGTTTAGGGGCCAGCTAAAGTCGTCCTCCAGGTGCAGTATTATCTCGCTGCGTTGAACACCAATTGGTAGCCTTGAGCTGTTTTCTGCTCTTTGGTTGGGTTGTTGTCTCTTTTATACATTCCCTGTTTCAATTCTCTATACTATCTCTTGAGTACAAATTTCTTTCAAATCATTCTCCATTCTATCTCTTGAATACAAATTTCTTTCATATATATCTCCTTCAAATGCTCCTCAAAATCTCTAATTTAAGTAATAGTAACCTAAATCTTAAATCTTTTAAATGATTCATCAATATCTGCAATCTATCAAGTCCATTATGAATTCATTTATTTTAAGCACATAAATTTCTGTGGCAAATTTTATACAAAGAAATTTATAGCATTTTAGCACAACAGATAAATTTCTTTGATTTGATTAATAAAATCAAGCTATTTTATTATCTGCGGAAAAAAACATCCATAAAAAATGTTGAAGAATTCAACTACATAGAACAGAACTTCTGTCACTCAAAATTATATTACTGCAATATTTTGAGTCTCTGTTATTGAGTAATGGAACAAGTATGGTATAAGCTATTCTGAAAACAATATGATATTAAAACACCCTGATGCAATGAATGCATTCCAGCTATAAAGAACAGATTGTGCTTATTGTAAAAGGATCATATGAACTAAAATTTGTAGTAAAAATTAGGATAGGCAATGAAAATTTCATTTGAAATAAATCAATTGCTTGGACTGATTTTATTTACAGTCACTCCCTTGAGGTCTTTAAGACCGAGAGTCTGCTGTATTTTTTAATTAACCTGGATTCAATGTTGCCTTTCTTCCTGGAAATACAAACAACTGGTTGCCTAGTCCCCATGTAGACTGTAACCCTACTGAACATCCTGGATCTGAGATTTTCTAAAATTAAAAAAAAATATATCATTAAATTACTTCCATATAATATTTGTTACTATAAACATGGTAAGCAATATTATTTTGATATAAAAATAAAACTAGAATTGTGAGTGACCTCACTGAGTGTTAAGTTGGATTATCTCCCTTTTCAAGCATCAGGCGATAATTATCTTGCTTCATACATATCTACATATAATGCCCAACCTTCATATAAATCCGTTGAACGATTTAGGAGTTGTGCTTACAAGGTACATGTACATGGATAGACAGACAGACGGACAGGGTGATTCCTATATACATCCCTCCCCCCCCCCCCAAACCTTTATTTGCGTGGGGTATACAAATTGCCTTCAAGTTTATAAAGTTAAACATAAAAAACATTCCACTATGTTTTGTCAAATCATTTGAAAACCATAAACGGAGCCTGAAGCCATGCCAAATCAATTTATTATTATTATTTCATACACTCATAATTAAAGTTTCAACAGATTGGACTTTTCCAGAAATTGACTGTACCCCACCTATGGAAGAAAAGTGAATTCCACCTAATTGTCTATCCAAAAATTATTGCTAAAGCTGTAAAAAACTGGTAAAAATATCTAGAAATCAAGTATCTTCCATAAGAGGTACAGACTATTTCTTGAAAAGCTCAATATACCTAAACAGTGTTCTCCCCAGAAATTTTTAATAGCATTGTGATACAAAATTCATATAGGTTTGTAATGAATCGTTCTATTATTGTAATAAAAGAATTTAGAAACAATAAATTATTATGTAGAATTTTACTGGTGAAAGGGTTAATGTAAAACAAGGAAAAAAGGGAACAGATTAGTGAATCAAAAAGAGATAATATATCTCTTGATAAAAATTAATAGAACAATACTAAGAAATTATAGCACAGTGAGTGGTAAAAGATTATAGTACACTGGTAAAAATTATAGCAGTGGTACAAAATTAAAGCACAGTGGTGCCACTGTCGTATATAAACCTGGGGAGAACACTGCTAAAAAGATTTATATTTTTGTGTTTCTTGTCCTTATTACGTATGTATTCTGTTGCATTCTGGGAATATAATGTTTATATGAAACACTAATGACACGTTATTGAAAGAGAAATATTTTATAATATGAATTATCATGATTATATTAACATATTAAAATGGATTAAAGCTTCAATAGACTTGGCTGCATTTAATATGTAAATACATAATATTTTCATCCCATCATATTTCTGGGATTCAATGAAATGGTACTTGGAAAAAGCAGTCCACAGACCACCAGGTCCTGTATTATTCAACAAATAAATTTATGAAATTTGGTTACTTAAATGAACTAAAGCTCCAGATAAGATTTCCTCAATTGGGATATTTACCCTTGTCTTTTTGAATAAAATGAGTGAAAGCTTTTTCCATTTGCTTTGTGATTTCAGGTTCACTCCTCTGATAATTTTTACTGTTTTTTTTTCACCCTCTCATGCAGATATCTATTGGTGATTTAGACTGCTTTCAAATTCAAGGGTAATCATGGGAAAGTTGATGTGACAAATGTTTCTAATACACAACAAAATCATTGAAAATACAGATATTAGATAATGACATCACCAATATATTCCTCAGTAAACAGGCAAATTAGAGGATAGCCAACATAAGGGGATACATAAAGCTGACAGAGTCGCATGGTTAATACATATACATGCTGGAGATGCTGCAGGCATGAACTACCAACCAACCAAGAGAATTCCCATCCTGCTAGCTATTCCAGATAATCCTGTGGCCATTTATCATTTGGACTTTTTTTAGACCATCAGAGACATTGCATAAAAATTATAAATAACCTACATGGGGGCATAATTATTTGGACTATCTGAATTTTAAAGTGTATGCTAAAGTTTGTAACTTTCTTTATAGACTAAATAAAAATCTTGCTTCAAGTTGAGTGAAAATCCATTACTAGTAAGGGAAATTCAAAGGGGCAGACCCAGGAATTGTGTGGGGCATGTATATAAACAAGGGGTCTGGGACCAGAGGATAGAAACCCCTGGAAAGTACTGGCATTTGATTTTTTACATGCTGATGACTGATCAGATTTCATTTCAATTTATATTCTTCTACTTTCCCCTTACATGCCTTTTAAAATTAGAAAGGAATAGAGGGAAAAAACAGCATCGGTTAAAATATGTGTATCTATCGATTACAGGGCTCACCTTATTCTGCAACAAAGTTCATGTGGGGCTTTTTAGTAATTGAGAATAGTGAGGGGTGACAGGGCTATTTTCCGGACGTCGGGATCGGCTCGGGAATTCGGATTTAATATGTTAATGGTCTAGGATCCAGGATGCTTTAAGGGAATTGGGAATATATTATTTATTTAGACGTGAATTCATAATAAGACCATTTTTTTATTTGTGGGAATTAGATCAGACCCCCTCCCACCCACCAATTGAAGTGAAAAACATAGGTCACAGCCAGTATCATCCTCCCAAGTCAGGGTTTTGTATCCACTTTCGTAGGAACGAACGTGGATAAAAAAACCTATTTTTGGGAGGATGAGCCAAGCCATTTTGTACGCAACTTTTAAACTGATACTTATATCATGTCACACTTATGACGAGACGAAAAATTGGTTAGTGGGGAACCAGATCCAATCATATTGAAAATTAAAATTTCTTCGTATAACAGAGCACATGGTTTGAACCTTGGTAGACAAGGTCGGCCCCAAGATATTTACTTCTGATTATTTTTTAAAATGTGTTTATTAACACCAATTAAAGTATTTGCGTACTTGGTTAAATACAATGTGTCATCAAACGCTTGACAGTAATTTTTATTGTGTTTTTGCAATTTTTAATTGCATAATTACACAAATACGCAGCTTATCTGTAGCTGTGAATATTCTAAATTTTTTTTAATTGTAAAATAGAAATTGAGTGAGTTTATATACACTGATAAAATTGTAATTGGACAGGCATATCTACAGGTGCTTCAGAAGGTCTTGGAACTTCTACCAGTCCTACCAGAGGTGTCTTCATTAAATCATTTATTTAAAATTAGTATTGCAATATTAGATTAACTTTCATTTATATGTATGGTATACATTTTTATTTCATTTTTATTATATTATGAGAACAATGTCAAAATAAGCATGATAAATGTAAAATGATAATCTGGCAATAATTATCCTGTTCCCTTATTGATTGGCACTTTTATTGTTACAAAAACATCATCTGTATTTTCAATTAAGACAAATACCTAGATTTTCACAGGTAATTTAACTTGCCGCCATTTGAATTGTTAACAAAGGTTAGTATCTCACGGAAAGCAGATATGATTGGAATCCATCTGCTTACATGGACGCATATGAAGTAAAATTGCCACATCCAAAGTAAAAACTTTGTAAAAAAAAGAGTAAAGGACGTGTCTAAATGCATTATTAGTATCCCTGTCACATCATTCGTTCATAATTCTACATTGTATGGTCCAATCATGTTCAATGTTATTGTACAACACGGCCTGAGTTGTCCTATAACCTGGTCCAAGTACAAAATGTATAAAATCTGTCACCTGCTACCTTTTCTTCATCTTTCTCCTATGGAAAGGAGAACCATTATCCCCAGAATAGTATAAACATTGAAAAATGGCAGACTGGTTAATAATTACAGGTTATTTACATCATTATGAAATCAAAATTTTGAGTATCATTACTAGTAAACCAGTGCTCGAAATAAAAGGTCGTCCAGTCGCCATTGGCATCAATTTTCTCATTTGCACCACCAATTTTTAAAATTGGGTCACTGGCTAATTACGGAACACGAAATTGGAACCAATCAAATATGCTATTAGTGATGACGTTTCAATCGACCTATCTCAGGTCAACTCATCGAGTCAACGATCTTTGACGGAAACATACAAGATACATTGCTTATTCTCTAGTTGCGTCACTGATTACCTACCACCTTCTTATTTTCCTTCTTTGCCATATAGAAAAATACACATCTTGTTTATGAATTTTATTTAATGATAAGGTCATCTATGTTATGGCTAAAAAAAATTAACCTGAGGGTAGGAACAGCCTTTCAACAACAATAACCCCTACAGACAATAAACCTTATTGGATTTCACATACATCGGAAGATTAATCATTTCAAATATCCCAAAAACGTTGCCCAGTAATGAAAATCCTATCATCCCCTATCCATCTTGATGAATTTGTTAATGCTAGCCATTGATCAGGTTGGGAATAACCCCTAATTGGAGTATAATGGTATACTCCAAATTGGGGTATTTGGATGAAAACGTGTGCGCATTCGAAAATGTTTTACCCGCGAACGGAAATTATTTGTTAAATATAAAACCGTTTCCATATCTGTTAAAATAAGATCACATGCACTGTAATAGATTACTGCGTATTCAAAAATGTTTTACCCGCGAACGGAAATTATTTGTTAAATATAAAACCGTTTCCATATCTGTTAAAATAAGATCACATGCATTGTAATAGATTACTGTGTGTAACTTTAATCCAATCAAAGTTAATGCCACCCTCTGTGAATGCCAAATGTTGTCCACTCTTATACATGTATTTGATTTTTAGTCATTTTAAGTTGACAATAAATCAAAAGAACAAACACTAT
The DNA here is from genome assembly GCA_028015205.1 of Mytilisepta virgata. Taxonomy (NCBI): domain Eukaryota; kingdom Metazoa; phylum Mollusca; class Bivalvia; order Mytilida; family Mytilidae; genus Mytilisepta; species Mytilisepta virgata. The sequence goes on from CM051521.1 coordinate 87,685,875, forward strand.
TCTCTGTATTTTCTCGAAGAAATTTGAAATCAATTATCATTACTTTGTTTTGATGTATTTGTTTTTTTTAATGATTTAAAAAAATAAATTGTTTTACCTCTCTTTGAACAGCCTAAATGGAAGCTGAGCAAACTTAATTAAATTTAAAAATTAACGAGTATAATTACTTTTATATTTCACTTACATTGTTTAAAAAATATTTTTAAAAGGCTCATTTAAGATGAATTTCATATATTGACATTTTTAGATGTTATTTGCACAATGATTATTATTATAAATGCAAGTATCATAGTGTTTATACAACTTCTAAAATGGGTATATTGCTTTGTCTCTTTTAAATACTATAGTGTTATTAAATGGGTATTTTCATATAAAGCCTGTACTATGTCCAAGTCAGTCGTACTGGGTCGAGGTCAACCTATCTCGGCATTGCCTCGGGCCTATATAGCTGATCGCGACCCAATACAACTGTACGAGGACAAATTACAGGCTTTATATAAAAATACTCATTTTATGAAACCTTAATTAACTAATGATTAAAAATTACAGTACTTTTATTAACCAATGACTTAAAATAAATTATAAATTGTCTATTTAATACAATCCCATGTGTCTGAAATGGGTCATTAATACAGGTCTTATACAGAAAAACCGGAACTGGTCATTTATACAGGTCTAATACAGAAAATCTCGTATTAATGACCAGTTCCGGTTTTGTATTAACTGGACAGTTTTTACTGTATTTCAATACATTAGTTAATAAAGCTTTATTCTGAATAGTTCGTATCGTATTTTCATTACAGTTAATTTGGCCAAAAAATTTTTGAGAGAAAAAAGCTGCGCAAAAACACAATAAAAGAATAACAACTCTAAAAGTCTCTAGATACCCCACTTGGGGTATACCATTATACTCTAATTGGGATATTAATACCCCAATTAGGGGTTATTCCCAACCTGTTGATTTCTACAGAGCAAATTTTTATATTGACTTTTGGTCAGTAAAATTCTATATTGGCCACCAAAGTTTGAGAATTGGAATAATTTGCTGGCCCAAAACTTCACTTCGCAGAGTGCTAAGTATTGATAATTTAGCTTTGTTTTGTCCGGAAGAGAGCCACGTTTTATAAATATCATTACCAAAGCAAAAACCTTTTCCCGCTCCGCCATCTGGGTTACCTCCCTTAGAATTGGTTTACACAAATTAATACCTTCATGTTCCGACATCAAATTTTAACTTCTTATTTCGGCCACTAAATTCTTTCTTTTTGCACATAAGAAGTTTTTAACATCTTTATATCCTTATTTTAAACAAAAACTATTTTTGATAAAAATAATGCTTGTTATATTTGTTTATGACAATATCAAAACCGAATTTGACGTTCTCAATTTAGCATTTGGGATAATATTTAGAGCAATATCAAAAGATTTTAGAAAATGGAACACGTGAAATTTATTTCTGCAACAACAGTGAAAAATGTGCTTACATATTCTAGTCTCATTTCAAAAATGGAAGATGCGCTAGCAAAATTTTCAGATCAGAAAGTTGTTCAGCCTGTGAGATCTCTTCTTTATGTGAAGGAGACAGATGGGTGGGTAGAAAAACCACTAGGACTTTTACCTGGTTCTGGTACAATGCTAATATCATATGAGATATCTTATAAACTAAATTTGAAACAAAAATGATCGGTCCCTTCCAACGTGATCAATTAATATTTAATCACAGGGGCTCGTTGAGTCGTTACAATTGACACAGTTTGTCATCTGTGACTGATCCGGCCCTGATCTAAAATACCATAACAAAAGTGAAGAATCAATTCCGAGAGCGCCAAATTTCAAATCGTCAGAATTTTTTTCAGTTCTCCATCCACTCTGCTTTTTTGCTCATTTCTGCAGTAAAATGATTATATTTTAATAAAATGCCTACCTTTTAGCCCAAATTTCCCACCAAATGATTGTATTGGCTCATTTTATACCTGTTTCTGATGAAATCAGAATCCCCTGGCCGGTAGTGACAAACATTTGTATAATTTGGAACTAACTTTTTTTATCGGAATACCTTTGGGGTCAAGTATTTGAGGATAGGAAAACTCTGGTAAGTTCCAAATCATCTCCGGAATGGATATGTCAAATTTGGCGGAAATTATACATTTTTGTACAAATGTTTGTTACATCTGGACAGGGGAGTTCTGATTTCATCAGGAATTGGACTTAAATGAGCCCCTGTGATCCAATTGTAAATTTTCTCTATATTTGCTGCGGTATATTTACAAAAATTGGCACCAACATTTCTCAACATGGCTGGAGAGGTAAGAATAGAAAGTTTACAAAGTATCTGTTAGCATTTTCTATTGCTTCAAGAACAACATTCAACAACCTCGTTTTTTCCACAGCCATTTTATATGCATCACGTTATCTCGTTTCTGAGGTCCCAACTTACACGGATCCTCTATTAATTCATATATACAGGAAGTTTTCAACTTCCTAAGATATCTTATAAACTTGACTTTATAAGATATCTCCTAAAATATTTAAGATATAAAGTATATCAGATATCTTGTATGATATATAAGATATATTAAATTTTTTATGAGATATCTTATAAAGAAAAGTTTATAAGATATCTCATGAACTTTATAAAATATCTTTTAATATTTGCAAGACATCTAATAAAGTTTATAAGATATCTTGTATAACTTATAAGATATCTTATTTATTTTATAAGATATTAAGTATATAAGATATCTTGAATGTGGAATAAATATAAATACAGCGTGCCATAAACAATACTATTTATATTTAGAAATGAAATTTATGAGATATTCAAGAAAAACCAGGTGCAGTTTTTTTTTATCTTTTAAATTGAATATTAACCAAATTTATTGAAAATTGATAAGTAAAAGAAAGGTGTTATTCTTTGATGACTTTCTCCATATTGATTTAAAATAAATAATCTCATCTTGAAAAAAATATGAATTTATTGCATTACTATGATTGAAAACATTATAATATTTTAAAACAATATTATTTAAGAGTGTTTTGCATTTTTTTTTTTTGTGGATTTCCGTATTTTGTAAAGAGATTTCAGTATGTATATCATACATCTGAATTTTGTTAATGGGGCCATGAATAAAGAGCTAGTTTCAGTGTCCTAAACTTATTATTCATTAACTAGTGTGATAGGAAAATATAGTATGCAAAATATCCTGTCAATGCCCTTTACTCATCAATTCATGATCATGACCCCTTTCCAGTTCAATATTCATGATGTCCTCAGATTTCTAACTACAGACATGCCTCTATTGTTGTATAATGGGACTTATAAATTGTATGCATGTGCATAACCTACACTGTAAGCAACATGACACCCCATGGCCAGGTAATTAGTAATCTCATGCATCAGAACATTTAAACCTGTTGATTGCAGTGATAAACTACATGTTTTGAGCTTATTGTAACATTTATAAAGCTTATATACATGTAGATGAACATCATAGTTAGAAATAAAAGAATGCAGTAAATGTAGCCTGCTTTTTTTTTATATTTTATTAAGTTATGATTTCGAGTTATTTTAAAGGTGCATTTCCAGATAACAAAAGGAAAACACGTTTTTTTTGTAAATTTCCTGTTGTTTCAGCAAGATTTTTGTGATAGTATTAGTTACAAAAATAAACTCTATTTTACTAGCTCAGTATGGATGAACATCTACATATTAGAATTATTTGGCATTAATTGTTAAACACTGTCAAATGTGTAGTTATTTACATTTTGGCTCCTTCTTCAGGTTTTTGGGCCTCATGCCATCACTGTGTTCACAAGATAATGTTCTGGCAACAAAGCTGGTGACATTTTATCCAAATAATAAGGATGCACCAACACACAATGCCATCATTGCTATGTTTAATGCTTCCAATGGAATACCTGAAGTAGTAGGTATAAAATAAATTCAAACTTGTACAAATGATGAGTTGTAAATTTATTAAATGTGCACATCTTGTGGAATCTATTTGAAATTAGATCTCCACACTTGCTCCTTGTTTTCATTCTGTTGTTTTCATGATCTAACAACATTCAGTTGAAGGGAATTGTGTTATGCATTCACGCAGACCCTTGACAAGACTTTCAATGGGATGTTTTTTGTCCTCCCACACATGACTTGAAAACAAGGAGCAATTATGATATATAAATAAAAAAGAATATAAATGCCAGTTTTAAAAATTGCAGCTTTATTTACTATACCATTTTACAGTTATGAAAGTTATTTCATAAAATTGTGATGCAATTTATTGGTCCTTGTATTAATCAGAAATAATGTCTCTATTCTTATTCCTTCAATACTGTTGATTGTCATTTCTTTTATTTTTTTTTTCAAATGAAAATAAAGCAATTAAAACATTTTAAGGGACTTGTGATGTTCATTTCAAATATTAGCAATAATTAATAAATATAATGATGCAATATTAATTTTCTTCCAAAAAAAATAGAAATTCTAGAATTCTTGCATCAGAGATACAAGATTATTTAAAAAATGATTTAATTTGTAATTAATATAAACTTGGACAAGGGTCTTTTAGCATAAACCCTTTTTGTTAATTTTATCCAGATTTGAAACAACTATAAATACTGGAGTCACATTAAAGAGAAAAGGATTTAGAGAGAATACACATAAGATATTAACCAATGTAATACTGTAATAATAAATCAAGTGAGCCATACTGTAATTCCTGGTTTTTTTTTAAATCTTGCGTCTTACAGGCATCTTAACTAACAAACACTGAGAGATAAATACCTCATTTCAAGACCGCCCAAAACTTATATGCTTTAACAAACTGATTATTTCAAGACTACCCTTGATCTGAGAGACATATAATATCATCACTGCATTTCTTTCAGAAGGAATTTTTATGTATTATAGATTTTAGATGGTGAAGTAATTACAACCATGAGAACAGCAGCTGTATCAGCAGTCGCCACAAAGGTATGTGTAAGGAGTGCTCCATGGGATTCATACAAGTAGTGATTAGGAAAGGAATAGCATGTGAGGAAAGTTCAAGGAAAGGAATAGCATTATTATTGTTGTTCCTTATCTTAGAGTTTCATCAAGACCTTCAAGAGGGAGAAATATTAGTCTGAGTGCAATTATTTACTAAGTTTTGATCATTTGACATATGTGCAGTTGAAGCTTACAGAGATGTAAGATAATGTCAACAAATTATACACAATAACAGACAAAGGAACCAAACAAAACTGTTGTAATAAGTCTCGCAGTTTTTACACTGAAATATCAAATGCAACAATATCTATAAATAACCACAAGGCACATTATACTGGTAACAAATGTACATTAAGAAAAGATGAAACTTCATTTATGGGAAACCAGTCTTTATTAATTCAGCTAATCATTATAGCTTTCAGCTGGTCAGCTTCACAATATGTTTAAAAATCATACATATCAGGTTCTTTTTTTAATGCTGACTCTGTCTTTTTTCATGGGTTAAAACTTATTTAATTGAAAGCTGTCTATATACCATATTAATATTATAATATTATATAATATTTGCTTGGTAAAGTATTTTTACTTTCAGTATCTCTGCAACAAAGAACCACAGAAACTAGCTATTTTAGGAAGTGGAGTTCAAGCCAGGTCACATTTTCAAGCTCTATCCACTTTGTTTACATTTAAAGAGGTAAATTCATCGATTTCTTTATAATATCTGAGAACAAATTCTGTTTTGTTTACAGAGGTTTTGCACAAATTTTAACACGGCAGGCCATATTTCTCCAGTTTAAATCATTGAAGTCCTAGTCAATCACATAGGTTTACAGGTGAGTGATCAGTTGCAACAAACTACCTGTACTTCTTGGCTACTCTCCATGTAATTTTTTGATTTGCCTATTTTATTTAATTCCTGTCTTGTTTAAATGCTATTTACCAATATTATATTTTTCACTTACTGATAAAGCATTGGTAATTATTTTCCTTAACAATCAATCATAGTAGAGATACTTTCTAATCTGGAGACAATATTTTATCTTTCATATTTAATAATTAGATCTTACAATTTCCTTACATCTTTCAATCATTCAAACTTGCATCACTAATTTATTTTTATAAGTACATGTAGTTGTAATTGCTGTTGTAGACAAAGATATGGAGTAGAACAATGGAAAATGCTGAGCGTCTTGCCGGTGAAATAAATGGGACAGCCTGTTCAACAGCAGAAGATGCAGTCAAAGGAGCAGATGTTATTGTCACAGTGACATCATCTAGTAAACCAGTGCTAAATCTTAACTGGGTGAAAAAAGGAGCCCATATAAATGGTAATATCTATAGGGTTGGGCTGATTGAGTTCCTGAAGTGGCCTGGACACTTCTGGAAACATAGATAGGAAAAATGTTAAGGATTTTTATTCATAATTTTGTGATATGTGTAGTACACAAAAATAGTCAATTTTCAAAATTTTTGGATTGCAATCCTATTAAAACTAGAGGTACTGTAATAAAAAAAAATCAGTTTTTATTGGTGGAGAAAGCCGGAGTACCCGGAGAGAACCACCGACCTTCGGTAGGAAAATTGGCAATCCTTGTCAATTAAGATCGGAGTCGAACACACCCCGGCACAGGTGAGATTCGAACTCACAACCCCTGCATTGACAGGCTAGTGATCATTAGTAGTCACGACGAACTACCTAGACCACTCGGCCACCCAGGCCCCCGATAAGTTATTAAGGAGGAGATGTGGATACAAAATGGATACCCCCCCTCTTTCCAAAGGTAAAACAGTTCCCAAAAATGATTTTGATAATTTTGGCCACAAACAAAATAGGAGGTGCACAATGGCATTATATGATAAAGAAACTGAGAATGTTTCATTAAATTATAACAAGTGGTTTGGGCATAGTTGCGGATACAATATGGATACCCCCTATAGAAGGCAATGTCAAACTCCATGTTTTGGGAAAAGAAACCCCAAAAATGATTTTTACCAAATAAAAAATAGGTGCCCAATGGCATTATATGATAAAGAAACTGAGAATGTTTCATTAAATTATAATAAGTGGTTCAGGAGGAGTTGCAGATACAAAAGTGGAACATATTGTTACCGGACGAACGTACGTATGACAGATGAACAGATGGACTCCCCCATCACTATATACCTCAGCTTTACAAAGCAGATTAGATCTCTGCACTTGCTCCTTGTTTTCAATTACTTTTTTCACATTGTGATCTAATATCCCATTGAAAGTGGCTTCAGGGGTCAAAATGAATGCATTACATGTATTACAAAAACTATCAAACCTTTCTACAAAATCTTTCTGCCATGTAAGTCAATTTCTGGGCAGAACACTGCTTGTTTTCTGTGCATGACTTGTTGATTTTTGCATAAAATATGATGTCACTGCAAATAATAAATTAATCGTTGGACCAGTGCAATTTTTGTTTCAAAAAGTTTGAACCATTTGAAACGTACAGAATTTTAGTTGAGAAATAAAGTTATTTTATTAAGAATCAACATCTGATATGTATTTATTATTATCTTTTAGCTGTGGGTGCTTGCAGATCAGACTGGCATGAGATTGACCCAGAATTAATGAGGTCAGCTAGTGTATTTGTAGATAGCCGAGATGCTGCAGTGAAAGAAAGTGGTGATATTATTTTATCCAAGGCATGTTTTTACGGGTTTAGGTAGACACAGATACAAATTGCCAATTTTTAGAAATTGTAGCATAAATATGAAATACATAGGTATATAATTTTTTATTGTACTCCAGAGTGGTCATATTTGGCATGGTAAGAGTTTAAAATTTGATATTCTTTTAGTGTCATAGTATTTTCCTTTGTTATGTGAGATTTGTAAAAAGTTAACTTTGGCAATTAGTCTTGCAAACATCTGTCACAAATTTTCAGAATGAATTCTCAAATGTTCAAAATTCCTTGAAGGAAAAAGGCCTCATTTTTAGCTAAAAGCCCATGTGAGCTATTGCCATCACTTTGCGTCCGTCGTCGTCCGTCCCACCGCTGTTAACTTTTCACATTTCAATCTTCTTCTCCAAAACCCCACTGCCATTTGAAACCAAACTTGGTGGGGATGTTCATTGGATGGTCCTCTACAAATTTTTTGTTTTTGGTTCTGATCCAAAATTCAACATGGCTGCCAGGGCCATTTAAGCACTGTGATTGGTTTAAACTATCAGTCCTGCTGAAGGTGGACAAGTTAAATCCAGGTGAGCCATACACGGTCTAGAGAGCCTCTAGTTAAAGTATGAGACTGAAAATTGTTTTTTAATACTTTTTTCTAGGCTGAGATAAAAGCAGAAGTTGGTGAAGTTATTCTTGGGAAGAATGCAGGGAGAAAGGATGTGTCGGAAATTACTTTATTTAAGTCGTTAGGTAATTCACATATACAAAACATTGTGCATTTAACTCCAGATTATTACATTTATATAAAGATTTCAGTATTTTAAAAACTAGAATGCTTGAAAAATCAGAAGTAAGCTTTCTACATGTATATTAAAGAAAGAAAATGCCAAAAGAAAACTTTTCCTAGCTTCTCATTATATTATGAAAAGTGACAAGATTGTATAGATAGTTTCTCTTTGAAACAGATATTTAACCCAAATAGTATAGTTATTTAACAGTATTGAGGGATATAGCCATTTTATTTGTCCTAAAACACTGGCTATTTTCCCGATGCATAGTGGAGGGAAATAGTCAGTGTGTCAAGGGGACAAATAAAATGGCTATATCCCGAAATGACCGGTCACTATTTACCGGTGATTAGTTTTGGAAACTATTCACCGGTAAACAAATAGTAAAATGAATGTCTTGATTTTTATATAGAAAAAACATACTGAGTTATAATAACATAAATTATTTCAGTAGCACTGGAGCAGGACATATTTTAGGATTTCTATGCCCCACCCTCCCCCTTACGGCACAAAACTTCAAGAGCAACATTTTGAATTCAGAAATATCATGAGGAAAAAATGGCCTTATCATACATCCAGTGGATGAAGTTGGCTGTGCTAAATCTTAACTTTTTTACTTTGCCAAATGAGCAACACTTTTCTGTATTTTTTGGTTTTTTATAGGTCTTGCAATAGAAGATGCCTTGTCAGCCAAGCTGGTTTGTGACTTGCTAAGTTCTTCAGAAGCAGTTTGAAATATTATTGTTTCATCAAAGATAATCAGAGAATGTTTTCTTGAAAATTCAGTCTATTAGCCTGAGTAATATGGTGCACTGTATATGAGACAACTCAATAAAGACAGAATTATTATAAGAAAAAAATTGCATTATTTAGATGATTGACAAGAATAATAGTCAGATGTTTTTCTTTAAATTGTGCAATAAGAATACAAAAAATTCCAACATATATGTATTTATAACACAATTTTATACTTAATTCTAAGTTGCCTCATTCAGAACATTGGAAAAAAATAGTAGATATGAAAAGATTAATATTTATTTTCTGAAAATTTGAGATTTAAAAGTACATTATTATACCCTCCGCAAACAAAGTATATAGGAATCACCTTGTCCGTCCGTCCGTCTGTCCGTCCATATATCTTGTAAGCGCAACTCCTCCTAGACCGCTCAATGGATTTCAACGAAACTTTACAGAATGGAAGTACATCATCCAAAGATGTGCATGAAGAAAAATCTTTGCTTTCCGATATCACTCAAGGGAGATAATTGGACTTCTATTTTTTTTGGCTTATACATTATATATGAGCCTCGTAAGCACAACTCCTCCTAGACCGCTCAATGGATTTCAACGAAACTTTACAGAAAGGAAGTACGTCATCCAAAGATGTGCGTGAAGAAAAATCTTTGCTTTCCAATATTACACAAGGGAGATAATCTGACTTCTATTTTTTTTTGCTTATACATTATATATGAACCTCGTAAGCGCAACTCCTCCTAGACCGCTCAATGGATTTCAATGAAACTTTACAGAAAGGAAGTACATCATCCAAAGATGTGCATGAAGAAAAATATTTGCTTTCCAATATCACACAAGGGAGATAATTGGACTTCAGAAAGGGGGGTATCCTTTGTGAGCTTTGCTGACAGTACATCTAATTTCCTTTAATTTTCTATTACAATTGCAATAGTTATATTTTTTCTTACCAGATTAATAGGACAATGAGATATTTTGAAAAAGAGATTTATTATATAAATAAAAACTTTGCAATGACAATTTAGCTTACATAATTTTTTTTTCTGAGTTATGGCCCCTAATAATGCAGAGATAATTGACTTTTCTAATGATTAACTTTTGCTATAACTGTATAATTTGAAATTTTGATATGATGAGCATAAAACTAATGTTTGACTTTTATAAATTTAACATATATTGTGAATTTTAATCCATGTGATGATTTTAAATATTTTAAGTTAATCATAAATACATGTAAATGTGTAAATGATGTTTTATAAAGGTTAGAATATCATATTTATTATGCTGTCTTTTTGGAAATTTAGTTATTGATCAGTAATCAAATGTGTATTCAAATTCCATATATGTTGTATTGAAGCTAATGTGTTTCGTATCGTCATAACACATTTTTCACTCATTACTTATAATCCATGATACAAATTCCTTGATACTCCTGGATCCTCTAATGTATCACTAATGTAATTTTAATCATGAAAGTGGAAGTAATTGTAATTAATCCAATTACTTTCCAATGTAACCAACCACATGTCTGCTAATGTAAGTTAAAAATTACATAACAGAGATTATGTTTGGACACATTCTGACTTTCAAGTTAAAACTCTCAAAAATACCAAATTTTGGGGTTTGGTTTCCCAATTGGATGTACACCAAAGGATTCATCTGTGTCCTAATGAGATATTATGCCTTCATTAATATGTTTTACTAGCAGAAAATACTGATTATTAGTCTGGTGGGGTACTGCAAGCAGTCAGCTGGACAGACACTCAGAACATTAGTTTGTTGCCACTCAGACGGCTTCTTTGTTTTTTAATGCTTATGTAATTATCCTTTTTTATACTTTATTTCCACAAGTGTATTATTTTTACTACTCTTGCAATGAAGTCATGTTAGAAAATACAAGTTACAGGGAAGATTTATAGTGCTTTTAAAGTTTATTTTTTAAAATTGTTATTAATTGATTTATTGCACAATGTTATATGGATTTTATTGAATAATGTTTGGTTTACTTTTATGGTAAAAAATTTGATTTCATACTATTTAAATAAAATATATGCTAGATGGAACTTTGGACATTATATTGAACAAATTCTCTTGTATATGAGAAAGGGAAATAGATTGGTGTGCTTTAAATTGTCTCTGTTAATGATAAGCATTAAAATGATCTTCAATGAGGTATGGAAAAGCAATTCTTGAATTGTAATGGAATTTGATGGATGGATGTATGAATTATTGTTTAGCGTCCAGTGGCAACTAGGTACATATCATAAGATAAAGGTAAATGTAAAATTTATTTAGGAATAGATACCAACTATGCACAAGTGTATTTAAAAATTTGAGTTTATAAAAGTATAAATTAAAACACATATTACAATGATTAAAAGCACTAACAAGTTGATATCATTCCAAGGATGACCCATGAAAGCAATTCCACTTATTTCCTATGGGGTCCTTTTAGTGTATATCACTTTACATTACATTTAGACCAGGAGGAAGCATGGCATAATTTCAATTGATATTGATATTTAGTTTCCTAATTTTTCAGATGTTGTTTTGATGCAGTTTTAAAACCATCATGGTCTTTTATTGATTTTATGCTATTTGGAAGCGCATCACAATCTTTAATAGCACTAAAGAAAAAAGATGAAGAGTCCACTCCTTTAATTTTAGGAACAACAAAATTCTCAATTGGCTTGATCTTGTATTATATCCATGGTGTTCGTTAATTTTTATAAAATTATCTTTTAAATATGCTGGACATTGTTGTAGATTTTATGTACGTATCAGGACGAGAACATGTTGATATAATAATGATTATGATCCCTGCTTTGTACTAGACTGACACGCTGAGCAGGATTTTTAATGTGCTAGCTCACGAGGTAACTGTCCTCAGGAAGACATATCACCCCCCTCGGACACATTATAATTACTCCAAGCCAACCAGTCGATCTTTGCTCTTACTCTTAGATGCTGCATGTTTGGTGGAGAAGCAGCAAATACCAATTTTAATGTCTTTGGTTTCACCCGGCCGGGGATCGAACTCGCAACCTTCTGCACTTGAGGCAAACATGCTATCACGAGACCACCTTTGGTGGGGTCATGGAATTTTAAATTTAAGAGACTGTATGAACCATGTGAATTTGAGGGTAAGTTTTTCTTGTTACACTTTCTTGGGACATTAAATAGGATCATGTAATCTGATGAATTTAAGGACAGGAGGCAAGAGTTCAAGAGTGGTCACTGTGACCTAGGTATTTTGCTCCACTTAACTTTGGTTAAAGTTGATATCTTAGCTTAAATCGCAAGTATATGAGGAGGTAGGATCATGTAATTTTCTATGGAGATGTATATGAGAGAAGAGGCAAAGATCAGACAAGCATTAGGTCATTGTGACGTAGATTTCATGCTCCACCAATTATGTTTTTACTTTTTGTCCAGGCTAAAAACCTCTATTACTATCATAGTTTTGGTCATGTTATCTTGTAATCACAGACGTATCTGGTGGAGAAGGTAAGCATTAAACAAGAGTTTGTTCACCCAGGCCTAGGTCTTTATAGACAAAAAGTTACAGACCGGACACGAAGATGATCTAAAATTACCTATTTATTCACCCTAAGGTCAAGGGTCAAGGTCACAGGTCAACATTTTTGAAACGGGACACATCGTCTTGAGGTGACATATCCACATACACCATAGATCTAAGGTCTAGGTCTTAAGACAAGAAAGTTATAGGCCGGATACAATTAGCAGCCGCCTGCCCGCCCGCCCGACCACTAATTCAATACCGGATTTTTCCACAGAAAAACCCGATTAAAAATTATGTGTTCGCCCGCTCCTAAAATTTGGTAAAAATTGGGATTTCTTTTCCATTGTATGCAATATTTAAGTTAAAAAAAATATCTGTTCCGGTAAATTTAATGTTCGCCTGAAAAAAAAATAGTCTTCAAGTCGCTCATACCTATTTGCCATAATAAATCCAAAGGACTAAAAATCAATATCGTGTGGCCTAAACTGATGGTTGTTTGATAGCATTTTTAAACTATATTATACATTATAAAATAGACTTTGCAGAAGTATACTTTTCTCATAAACTTGACCTCGTTTTCATAGTTCATTGACTTCATAAACATTTGAAAAATCTGCGTCCAAGTTTCATGATTAAATCCATTTCTCAGCAACTGTAATTACCATGGCTACCATACTTGGTATATAGATAGTTCTTGGTGGGTACATGCCAGCCTGACACTATCTCCAGTCCTTGACCTCAATTTTATGCTTGAGTGACTTGTGTCACATTTTCGTGATTATGTCCATTTCTCAGCAACTGTAATACTCAGACCAACCATTGATGGGTACATGCCAGTCTGACACTATCTCCAATCATTGTCCTTAATTTCATACTTGAGCGACTTGCATCCATTTCTCAGCAACTGTAATACCTAATTAAGTCCACCATATATAGTCAATAGTTTTTCAGTAGGTATATGCCAGTTTGACACACATCAACCGACCTTGACTTCAAATTTATGATGAATGATTTGTTGCATTTTCGAAAATAAGTACATTTCTCAGTAACTAAAAGATAGTTCGTGTTTGTTACATTCAGGTCTGACACCTGTCACCACAACTTGACCTGAATTTCATGGTTGAGTTACTTTATCTTTTTTCTCTATTTCTCAGCATTTGTTATATATATAGACCCATCGTATTAATCTATAGATAGTTCTTATGGGGTGCATGCCAGTCTGACAACTGTCACACAACCTTGACCTGAAATTCATGCTTGAGTGACTTGCAATATATTTTCACGATTAGATCTTTTTCTCAGGAACTGTACTAACTAGATGCAGATTATTTGGTCGATAGTTCTTAATGGGTATATACCAGTCTGACACCAGATCTTTGACCTCATTTTCAGGCTTTACTGACTTATGTTACATTTTTGCAATTAAGTCCATTTCTCAGCAACGGCAATACATAGACCAACCATATTTTGTCTATAGATAGCTCTTGTTGGGTACATGCCTGTGTGAGACCTTGACCTGAATTTTACACTTGAAAGACTTTTGTGACATTTTCCATGATTTAGTCCATTTCTCTGTAGCTGTAATACCTGTATCCATCATATATAGTCTGTAGATACTACTTGGCAAATAGGTGTCAAATCTGACACCCGACCATGACCTAAATTTCATGCCTGAGCGACTCACTTTTTTCTCAAATAAGTCTATTTCTCAACAAGTGTTATTGTAGACCGACCATTTTTGGTCTATAGATACTTTTGGTGGGTACATACCATTCTAAGACCAGTCAGCTGACCTTGGACACAATTTAGGCATGGGAGTGAGATGCATCAGATTTTTTCAGACCAGACGAATGTTACCCAACCATAACTATTTCTTTCAATGTATTTTCCTTTGGGTTACAATTCTCCAATACATTGAAGCACATTTTTAACCTCAAATGTTAAAATTTTCTAAGTAACTTTGTATTTATTTAAAATGTTCTGCCACAATGCAAAATACTGTTTGCTACTGTTATCAACTGGATTAGGTAACTAACACAGGTCTGGCAGACGAGATAAAGGATAAAAATATTAAAACATACTTACATAATTTAATTTATATTCAATATGAAATGATATCACTCTTCTGTAAATAATATATATGTATACATATATAGCACCATGAATTTGAATTTGTAATCCATATTTCCATTGGACAAGAACATTTTCATGACATGACATTGACATTATATTAACCAATCACAGTCTTGCTTCTTAGTATTTCTTGACAACTATATAATTTATTTCCCATTTAAATAACAAACAATGTATTTTATAAGAACTTTTCTAAAATAATTTATTCGTGGCAAGATAAGTAAAGGTTAAAAAACTTTTTGTTATGTCGTTAAGTCCAAGACCAAAATTCACATTTACATTGTAAAAAAATTAAACCAATATTTAGGATGTTGTTTGCTGTCTTCATGTACTGTGAAACTAGAAATATGTTTTTGAAATACATTTGCACCTTGATTAGCATTGATCAAATCATCATCACACTCAAATACCTATGAATGTTAGTCCTCAAAAAAGTTTTTAAAAAAATTCGATTTTTATTTCAAATGTAATACCCAAAGTTTAATATGACTGTGGTCTTTGACATAATTTAATACAAATACAATGAAATTTTAACATATGTAAGGCATCTACTCAGGGGAAATAATAAAATAACTCCCTTCGTTGTAACATTACAGTTATCTCCCCTGGGTAAGTTGCTGACTAATATTTCTCATAATCTAGATGTTTATATAACCTTTCTAAAATTTTGTGTAAATCTATTGAGAAATGAAATCTTGAAAAGGAAGTTTTTGACACTACCTCCTCATACACAATTTCAGGTGGAACTCTGAAAATGAGCATTAAGATAAAAATTGACTAGAAATGTTTAAAAGGCAAATTTTGATACAATTAACTAATTTGAAAGTTTTATAAGCTAACAGTGCATGTAAAACTACAAAAAAAGATTACTAAAAATTTTTAAGATAGCAAACATTGTATATAGGAATTTAAAATAAAGCTTAACTAACAACAAAGAAAAAATATAAACTCAACAGCACTAAAACATCATTACTATTTCAAAGAAATGCAGAAATTTTTTTGCAAAACACTTTCCTCGAAATTTGTGTCAGCCATAACACATAAAACTACACTAAAAGAATTCAATTGCTGACTTCAAAGATCACAGGTTACCTGTTTAAAAAGCAAATCCATATGGTTTCTGAAATATGAAAATTGAGTAATGCTGAGATCTGATCTCAATTTTTCTTTTTCTACAAAAGGAATAACTTTAACTGAATCTTTTAAAAAGTGCCAATAATTTAGTAGTTTAAATAAATTTCTATAAATTCACCACTTGTTTTGAGGTTCCAATTTATTCTGAATGTTATAGACAGAGTCAGATAATGCGTTAATTTCATGATAACTCCATTATTGGAATGGAAAATTCCTAGTAAAGAGATAAACTTGTTAAGATGTTGGTATCTTCTTAGTTGCAGAACTTTCTGAGAGACAGGTCAACACCTGAAAAATACAAAAAGAAATGATATTCAAAATAAAGCAATTTGAATACAATGAATAAAGATTAACACTCAGTCACCCTAAATACTAAAGTTATACAATGATTTCGAGGTTTGATTCTTTGCAACAAAATAAATTAAACTGGTAAATTTTCTGTAAAGCTCACAGTTATACCCTTGTCTCCTCATATTCATTTTATTGTACAAAGTATGACAATGTTTAACATTCATACGCTGACAAAAGTTTGTTTGCAAGTTTCATTTCTTTTATTTCTTTAAAATGATACTGAATGAAAATGTTTAATCAGTTCAGCAGCCAAAAACTTCAATCAAACTTTTTGTAAATATATATGTATGATTGAATATGGAATATGGAAGGGTATACCATGCCTTTTGGTTTTTGGTAACAATCTTACCAAGTATAATTTAATTCCTTCAAGGCATTAATAAGTTAAGAGCCGGGCTTCATATGATTTTGTTCACTTGAATATGGGGTATGTAGAGTTAAACTAAGTTTTTGAACTTAACCACAGGTAATGATTTAATTCCTTCAAGGCATTAATAATTTATGTGCTGGACACAACTTTGTATGACTGTCGACACAGGGTATTGTGAGGTTCAACTGCTTTTGCCCTTGAACTTGAAGGTAGACTATCAAATTTTTTTGGTGACACACCCTCTGGTTTATGTCAACAATGATATCAATGATCATATATCTAGACATTAAAAAGTTGTGAGCAGGACCTGCACAGACAGACCATCACTGCAGACAAAGTGGTTTCTATTCACGACCTCATCACCCCTGAACTTTGTTCCTAACGAGTATACATATTGCATCTCATGAGAAAGTGCAAGCAAATGAAAAACTTACAAACTGAAAAAAGCACCAATATCAGGGATAGAAATTGGATTTTCCATGGAACATGGTCATTCAAGGGCCATAACTCAAACCAGACAAGAAAATGAAGACCATGTACAAAAAGACCATTTAAAGAAAATTTGGTTCAATATCACAAATGCATATAAATCAGACAAAACATTACCACAAAGATTCATTTTTAGAGAATATCATGCAAGGATCATTAAATCCAAATATGGTGGAAAATGGGCAATTGTTGTGTGGAATATAATATTGTTTTCAGATGGATAGAAAAGAGTACTCTTCATCTGAAGTCCAAGTAAAAAATACAGTCAAATCTGTCTATAAGGGGCACCCATGGGACCAGATAAAAGTGCCCTCCATACAGATTAATTTTATATGCTTTGTTCATGAATGAGACTTTTTTCACTGTGCCCTTTATACATACTGATTTGATATATAGAGGTGCCTTTTAAAGCTGATTTGATTGCAAATTGCACAGAAGAGGTAGTACTAGCAGTATGGTATAAAATGAAAATGTTAGTGATATTTGAAAGATCAAGGTTATTTCCCTAACTTAATTACAATACCATGCTCTATCAGGTGTATGTATTTTCTAACATTCAGGTTAGTAAGAATTTATGAGTATCCAACAATCACAAAGGAAAACAAAATTTTTATTTTTCCAAATTCTAGACTCCATTCAGGGTAAATCAACAAGTAAATTAAACTTTGAAGTACACCGTAATTAATATTGGTATATGAATTGACAAACAACAAAATTATTCACTACTTTGTTTAATTAAATTTTATCTTATTAAATAATGCATAACACATTAGAATTGCATGCATGTACAAATGTATATGAATTAATCAAACACTTTTTTTTTAATGACATCAATTAAAAAGTTTCCTTTGCATCACTTGCATGTGACTTTGGACATGAAAAAAATATCCTAGATTCATCTTCATTTAGATACCAGCAAAAAGGTATATATCTATGTACCATAGTGCACTGACTTTTTCTTTGATCTTTTATGAAGTTATCTACACATAACCTATGGGAGGAGCTGTGATGGTTATCTGCTATACAATTGGTCCTTTATCTTGACCATTCAAATTGTAGATAACCATCCACAGTTACCTCCATAGGTCATGTTATATATAACTCCATATGAACAAATAAGACTAAAGAAAATTTCTGGCGTTTTCACAATTTTGTTTAATTCAGTAAAAAAATATATAAAAATTGATTCAAGAAACTTCTTCTAGCATCATTATTCAGCACCATCATCTTTGTCACATGGTAACTATAATCTATTTCATTGAAATGAAAAGAAACATTTGCTGCTGCCACGTGAAAATAAGATGACAACAAATTCCATTAATGGAAGGTTGTTAAAGGCTGGGATGAGAATCCAGGACTTTTATCTGACTTTGAACTAACAAAGAACAAAGCAGACACCTTCATTCTAAAAAAAAATTACAAATATGACTAGTAAGAATAGTACATTTTAATTATTTTGATGAGTTTTCTATTTATATTCATTGAATGTTGATGCACAGTTTTGAAAAAAAGACTCCCAAAAAACCATTTCATGATGGTGGGACCAACCAGGCCTACTGGTTCAATAAAAATAAGTTTGAGAACATATTTTTTTTAAATTGAATTTCTAGTGTATCATTTCCATCATAGGTTGTGCTGAATTAGCCATCAAAAGACCATGAAATTTTTTGTCATAATGACAATTTCAGACATCTTTTTATTTTCTATGTTCATAGTCTGGATCACTACACACAATTTTGAAAAAGGACCACTCAATGACCACTTATCAGAAGTTTGTTCTAAACTGTCTGGTCTATCATTTCAAAAATAAGATCTTATTTAAATGTAAATTGGCAAAGAATTGAAAGTGCTACTTATACTGGAGTGAAATAAATGTATCCTGTTTTAATACTGAAACATCATTGGTTAGCTTGACAGAGAAACTGATATGGAAGTTTGTATAAAAAAAAATCATAAAATAGCTTCATATGATAGATTACAATAAAATAAACATTTGTTCAGGGAATCACAAGTCCTTACCCCCTCTGGAGAACATGAAAAGAATATAATATGAAATGATTCTTACTTAACAATAATGCATTAGATGGGTAAATTCTAGGTTAAATCACACAAACATTATCATACTTATTTTTTTCAATGTTAAATCATCAAAGACATCAATTTACAATCATGCAATAAATATGCAAGATTTTTTACCGGTGAAGCAAGCTGTAACAGTTTTTATCTACAATTATACATAAATAACATTAACCTGTGCTTTGATTCATTTTTTCTGCATATATGCTATGTAAGGTCACACCAAATTGAACTTTAGTTCTTTGGATTTTGCAGCTCCAATTTTTGGACTATGTAAATTTTAAGAAAATTTTTTTGCTGTTTCATTTTGCAAAAATGATGAAAATTTGCCCCAGAATTCTTCATTTTTCAAGAAATTTAAAAATAAAACTTTTATCTCACTCCTAAATTTTTTTAAAAATTTGGATTTTTTCCCATTTTTTACAATATTTGAGTCCAAAAAATGTGTGCCACATGTAAATTTTATCTTTGTCCGAAAAAAATAGTCCAAGAAAAATTAAAAGTAAAATTGAACTCGCTTGCACCTATTTTTGCCATCGAAAAATCCAAAGAACTTAAAATAAATTTGGCGTGGCATTATTAATTTGATCCCTGATTTTGAGTGATTTCTTCACATTGTACTTTTTAAAAAAAAGTTATTTCTAAAGAGAAAATTGGAGTATAAACCTTTGCTGTGTGATTCTATCATTTAATGTTAAACACAATTATAGCTTTCAGTTTTCAAATAGTTTTGTTAATGTTTTGTGCTCTTTTATGTTATTTTTGTCCAGGGTTCTGTCTGTTAGGTAGCTTTGATTGATTGGTATGTCATTGTTAACCATGCCTGTTATCCATTTTATTGTTTATCTGAATGTCAAAAAATTTTTCCTAATTTTAACATTCAATAATCTCAAACTTACCATCCAATTTTCTATTGTTTACTTCTTATTCATGGATTCAGTCTTACTCTGGGTTTCATATAGTCAACATCTTTTTTTTCTAGCTGCACGAGAAAAAATGCCATATTGGCTGAAACATTCGGACATTTTAATTTTTTAACTTTTCTATTGTTTGTATTTAGTTTTACTCACTTTCATGTTTACCTCTAACCTTTGATGGCTCACCACTTCCATCTGTATTTCTTTGATTGTATTGTTTTATGAGCAGTTTTCCCAACATACATTATTTTAAATGCTAAAGATCTATTTTTTCACCTGAAATTTTCCAGTAATCAATCATGCCTGGAAATACCTCCAAATAATTATATAAATTATTCTGTAAATTCAATTACTAGATATGGGGTATACATCAATAAGACAATTTTAAATTCTCCTGAACATGGAAAAGATTCTAGGAGTGTTCTAATTGTGTGATTGATGTATATCCAACATCCTTTCATTTGTGGTTATATGATACTTACTTCGAAACTTTAAAGAATTTTTTTGGCTTATGAAACCAATGTGATTCAAAAAATTTGGATTTTGACTTTCGTTTCTCTTCAGATGATGATGATGGTTCGCCTTCTGACTCTGAGGATAAAGGTCGGGGACTTTTTCCTGAATATCCTGAGTCTGCCTCACTATCTTTCCTATACTGGATTTGTTCTGAAGCTTGTAAGGACAAACCAAGGTCAAATGATAACATAGATTGCTGACAAAGTGCTCCAATTGTTTCCTTTTTCACCTTTCCAGGTTTATGTCCTAAAGAAAGTTTTATTTCAGAATGTTTTGAGCTTGATGGTTGATGTGATGAAGTTTGTTCCAAATGAGAAATTTCTGCTGAACGACTTTTTACTTGTTGCCATGGAGTTATAGTCACAAGAATTTCTTGTTTTTCACTTTGGCTTTTGACCCCCTGATCTGCTGCAGAATCACAGGTTGTTGTAGTTGCTGCCCTTTCCCTGTACATTTGCTGCAGATCAGTTGGTTCCTCCTCTTTGACAGTTAGGAGAGGCATTGATGAGTAGTTTATTGGAGCACTTGTAGAAGTTTCTGGATGATATGTTATTTCCGTAACACCAGTGACACTAGTTAATGTTGATGTAGATGAAGATGAATCATATGTTACACTTTGTGAAGTTCGATCTTTGGATTTTGAAGTCATGATGAAAGGTCTATGAGACGGAGATTCAGAATCAGATAAAGCACGTTCTGGAGTATTCCTTGCACTCCCACTATCAAAAACTTCAGTGAGTTTTTTTACTTTTTTAGGAATACCGTTTGTAACATCCTTTAATGGAGATGATTGTGATCTGGTTTGGTCGACGGGTGAAGACAACTTCTTAACTATTTGTTGAACAAATTCTGATCGTCCTTGTGGCGAGTCTGAACGATAGGAGACGAAATGTTTTGGTGTTGAATCACCAGTAATGTCAGGTGTACCCTCTCTTGACAACCTTTTCACAATTGCCTGAACATAACCTTCAGCTATATTTTCTTTATCATGACTTTTCTGTCGTTCAATAAGAAATTTTCTAGATTCATCGGTTTTATATTTTTGAAGAATTCTACTCATATAAGCGGAATGACCTTTTCGATATCGTTTACTTTCCTCTAATAGTTCATCTGCTGGCTTTATGCGATGAGCAGTGTATGATACATGTCTGACTTTGGGCCAGTTAAATGTTTTATCTGTAATGGGGGCTGTGTACCTTGGGGATGTTGGAGAAGTTGGTGTTTTAATTAAAGATTTTTTAAACAGCTTGGGCGAAATAGTAATGGTTTCCCTATGAGTTTCTTGCTGTGGAACAGAATGAGATGAAATTTCACTGTTAGAAAGTTTAGTTACACGAACAGGAATTAACTTTCTTTTCTGTTCTGATGGCAGACTTTCCACAAAAACTGAATCACTACCCGCAGAAATATCACTTTCCCGTTTTACTTGAGCTTCATTTTTCGAAATTAAGGTTAAATCTTTCCGTGACTCAATTTGAAGTTCAAGATCTGACAGCTCCATACTGCTTTCTTTTTCAAGTTTGCCTTTCAATGACTTACCAGGAATGTGAAGTTCTGAAATTTGAGCTTCACTTTTATGAATTTTAGATTCAGTTATTTCTTTATCATCTTTTTCTGTCGATCTAGAACTTCTTGGTACATTTAATTCCTGCTGTGAAATATCACGAGGTAGATTAATGTTAGCAGTAGGCAATTTTATTGTCAATGATATTTCAACTCCTTTTTCGCCCCTTATAACTTGTCCCTCATGAGAATCATGAAGAAGACGAACAGAATCTTCCTGCTCTTGATCAACAAAAGGAATTTCTAAAGACATTTCCTTAGTAAAATGTGATCTATGTGGATCAGTCTGTTTCCTCATTGGAAAATAAATACAACTTTTATGTTGGATTTCTACAGGTGAAGTTGGAGGTTCAACAGATTTAATAACTGAATCATCTGTACCAGCCTCATCTGAAAATAATGAAAATGATTATTTGAATTTCTATCTAACTCCAAAACCTTTCTTGAGAGATTGAATTAACCTCTTTCCTAAGTCTTTTCAAAAGTGTCGCTATATATGATAAACCTCTTTTGTAAGAAACTGTCTTTACAGATAACTTCTTGATAACAGAAAGAGTAGTCTCTCAAGACAGGTTACATGCACCAATTTTATTTCTGATATAAAAATATTTTGTTTGCAAAAAATTAATTTTTTTTGTTAAAGTTAAAATAAAATGCTCCGCTGGGCGCAGCTTGATACGACCGCAGAGGTCGAACCCTGAACAGTTGGGGCAAGTATGGACACAACATTCAAGCTTGATACAGTACTGAATTTGGTTGATTGATTGATTGTTGCTTAACGTCCAGTGGCAAATATTTCATGCATCTTCATGACGAGAACCAGTTCAATTTATCAAACAATTCAATTAGGGGTGGGATGGGACACAAAGGGGAACCAATTTTGACTGCCACTGTAAAAGGAGGATGGTTGGGTAGGGTCGGATAATTTAGCCTCCTGTAGCGGCCATCAGCCTACTCTTTTTCGAAAACTACAGAAGGGGTCTTTAGCGTGCAGGGAGTGTGGCATTCTCCAAACACGTTACCCACTATGGTCCGCGGTCAGGCTTTCCGTATTATGACCTGACAACCCCCCCAACGAGACTGAATTTGGATTGTGAATAAATATTTGACACAGCATAGGTTTCTGACACAGAATTAATGTGGTCTAAGAACTTAAAATTTTTTAATTTACCTATTCAAACAATATCAGTATTATTTGTTTTTATATATAAATCAGAAATAACCAATTTAAAATTTAAAATTGGGCACACATATCAATTTCTTGCTATTGCGCAATACTGTGCAATTGAAGATTTCTTGCTATTGTGCAATACTGTGCAATTGAAAATTCCCCCCCCCCCAAAAAAAAATAAATAATTTACCCCTTTTTTAGCTTTTGTGCAATACACTATGAAGTTGCACATTGACCCCCCCCCCCCCCCCCCCCTCCCAAAAAAAAAAACCCAAAAAACAATAAAATTTATTGTAACCCCCCTTTTTTTGCTAAAAGAAATTTGAAATTTCCTTTTTAATTTATGAAATATGAAATGAGAAAAAAATTAAATGTGTTTGGATTACCTCCCTTAGCCCACCAAGATAATATCATACATTTCTATTTACTTATACTAAAGTTATTGTGCAAAAACCAAGAAAAATGCTTATTTGGGCCCTTTTTTAGCCCCTAATTCCTAAACTGTTGGGATCAAAACTCCAAAAAATGGTCATAAACCTTGTGTTAAAATTTCATAGATTTCTATTTACTTATACTAGAGTTATTGTGCGAAAACCAAGAAAAATGCTTATTGGGCCCTTTTTTGGCCCCTAATTCTTAAACTGTTGGGACCAAAACTCCCAAAATCAATCCCAACCTTCCTTTTGTGGTCATAAACCTTGTGTTTAAATTTCATAGATTTCTATTAACTTATACTAAAGTTATAGTGCGAAAACCAAATGTCTACAGACTCCGACGGACGACGACGACGACGACGCCAACGTCATACCAATATACGACCGCAAAAATTTTGCGGTCGTATAAAAATGAAAATTTAATTTAAATCTTATTTTGCATTCTTGTTTTTAATTCTGAAAAGTTCTTTTATAATACATTTCTTATTAAATTGAACTGTAAAGATTTAATTTAACTTAAAATAACAGATCCAGAATGATTATTTCCAAATTCAAAGCCTCAATAAAGATGAATTGTACATTGAAAGTACTTGGTCATTTACTTTTTTTTCACATATCAAGAATTTATCCAGCGTATCCTCACTTATCTAATACATGTACCAGAATATTGCATACTCTTATAAATCTAATATTGGATGTAAAGTGTCATTTGATTGGCCAATTTTCTTCGTCTATCATATAATAGACTAAACCAGAAATCTACGATAACAACGATCGCCTCGTTCCCCCACTAATTTTGGTGTATGGCTGTGTACCAAGTAATATGATTGTAGGTCCAACTGAACTCAGATGTTAAACAAAACCCTAGTCAATGAAGCGCAATAAGTACGTCAGAGTGACCTAATTTTGGTGGGAGGCTATGTAACTCCCCGAGATGCATCCTCACATCATGTTATATGACTGTAGGTCCCTTAGAATTGGAGAATTGAAGTCGGATGTAAAACTGAAGCTAAGTCAATGAAGTGTGATAAGTAGGTCAGAGTGCCCTTATTTTAGTAGGAGGCTGTGTTACATCCTGAGATGCATCCTCACACCATGTAAAATGATTGTAGGTCTCTTGGTATCCGAGAACTGAACTCGGACGTAAAACTTAACCTAAGTCAATGAAGTGTGATAAGTAGGTCAGAGTGACTTAATTTTGGTGGGAGGCTGTATTACTCCCCGAGATGCATCCTCACACCAAGTAATATGATTGTAGGTCACTTGGTATCGTAGACCTGAACTCAGAAGTAAAACTTAACTTTAGTCAATGAAGTGTGATAAGTAGGTCAGAGTGACCTTCTTTTAGTGGGAGGCTGTGTTACTCCCCAAGATGCATCCTCACATCAAGTAATATGATTGTAGGTCACTTTGTATATGAAAACTGATTTTTGACATAAATTTTAAAAGCCAGTCAACCGTGTAATATGGGTCATGTGAGCTCCATCTTATGTCACATGGTCAGTCTCTTCATCATGCACCTGCATACAAAAATATATGACCCTATGTCAACTTGTAACTGAGAACTAGCTGTGGACATGGACGTGGACGTGGACACCGGTGTGGCTCCAATAGTCCCCCTCAACGTCATTGAGGCGAACTAATTATCTTCTCAACTATGATGTCATTAAAGAGAATTCCAATGTTTTTGAAATCAAAACAACAGTTGGAATAAAATTATAAGGATTGACTGTAATTTTGTTTTCAGCCTATTTGAAATAACCTCAATGCATATGGTGCACACTTTCAAATAACCCGTTACACAGTTTTCTAAGTTTCTATTCTTTACCTGATTGACTAGGTTCTTATCTTTCCATTTTTCATCTGATTGGCTAAGGCTAGAACGTATTTATTTTCTGAAGAGCTTACCCTACACATTTTACAAAACCAAATAAAAATAAATGAGGTTTTCAAACTTTTACTTTTATGGAACTTATGGCATCACACATGTAAATTTCATTTTAAAAAATTTTGGAAAAGGTTTTTTTGGACTACCTTATTTGTTTTTATTTTGACCCCTCCACCCTAGATTTTTCAAAATTTTCAAGTTAAAACTCTGCCTTTAGTTTAAATTTTTTTACCTGATTGACTTGTTTCTTATGTTTCCATTTTTTATCAAATTGACTAACAGTAGGTTTTTGTGTTTCCATCTTTTATTTGATTAACTAGGTTCATATGTTTCCATTTTTTGCCTGATTGACTAGGTTCTTGTGCTCTAATTTTACCTGATTGACTAGATTCTTGTGCTTTAATTTTACCTGATTGACTAGATTCTTATGTTTCCATTTTTTACCTGATTGAATATGTTCTTGTGTTTCCATCTCCTCTGCCTCTATGGCTGGCTGGTTGGGTTCTTTCCTGCTCTGGGCGAATCTTTTGTAAGGTGGAATACATTCAGTTTCTTGGCCTTCGACCTGTAAAACGACAACATAATGTTTTTTTATCCTTGTTAATAGAAAATAATTTCTTAAGATTATAGACTCTGTACACCCAATTGGACATTTTGATCTGGACAGTAGTTGATTATTGTATCAATAAGTATTTTTTTGTAAGTGTTTTAGCTTTAAAATATTGGTTCATATTAATTTGATCAT
The DNA here is from genome assembly GCA_028015205.1 of Mytilisepta virgata. Classification (NCBI taxonomy): domain Eukaryota; kingdom Metazoa; phylum Mollusca; class Bivalvia; order Mytilida; family Mytilidae; genus Mytilisepta; species Mytilisepta virgata. The sequence continues at coordinate 87,712,364 of CM051521.1, forward strand.
AAACAGAGTAACCACAAATGACACCATATTTCATTGTCTGTTTTTACTCAGGTTTATAAGATTTGAATGGATATTGAGAATAACACATAATTTAATTTAAAACCTGGATCGAAATGGCCTCATTTTTCAATACATATTTTATTTTCCAAGATGTATGTGCTGACAATATATTTTTTTTCTATAACTTATAGTTGCAAAGACCTTGACTTAAAAAACTTAACATTGGATAAAATTAGTTCACTGAAATCTCATATCTGTATATACACAAAATATTAGACTTTACGATTTCACTTTCTGATATTGGTTGCTGTATCTGGGTTGCTGTCTGGTCAACATTATCCAATATCTTCTTTTCGTGGTCCATATCTTAACATGGAAGGTTTGACAAGCTTTTGCTGAGACAGACAAACCAAAAGGAAAAATCAAAGATTCAAAGTACTGATTTTAACTTAATTTCTGCATGTACTCACATGAAATTTGAAAATGTGGTTTTCTCCTTTGGCAGCATTAATAAGATACATATAATATATAAAATACTCAGCATATTCAAAAATTTGTTGTTCCTTTTATAAAGTAAATGAATTGAGTTAAATTTCTGTATTTACAACCAGTACTCTAGTTACTCTAAATATTGATTTTATGAGAATTATCTCCCTTTAAAACACTGAATTCTGTTTAATTCAGTTAAACTACAGCTGAAATTATTATTTTTACCGTCTTTTATTGCATTTTTATTATCTTACATTAAAAAGAAAAACCTACTGTAGTAAATTGTATTGATAACCTCAAATACTCTAAATTACTGTCCATAAACCTTAGTTCGCGGAATGGATTTTTTGCATTTTTGAAAGTGAAAATGTTAGAATCTTAGGATAATTTTTTGTCGGTCAATTAACCTCAATGAGTCATCCAAGAAAACATATAAACATTGTTTACAAATGTTATGTTTTGAGCCGTAAATCCTTCTTTGAATGGAGAAATTTCAATGAAAAAATTATTGCACTCAAAAAGATGAAAAAATTTTAAATTTGAAATGACTAACTCAGACCTGTCTTAAAATTTGCAAAACTATTATTTTTAATATTTTTCATGCACTTTGTGTATATTTTGTGCAACACGGGGATGAAATACTTAATTTAATAAAATCTCACAGGAAGAGTTATCTCCCTTTTACATTGAAAATTCCATATGCAAAATATTTTTGAACAAAGTCAGGTAAGTTGAGTAGTTTTAGTTACAACTAAGACTTACGGAGAAATAAAATAAAGGAAATGCATTATAAATCACAGTAAAAGGGCAATAGCTCTAATATTCATAAAATTCAAATCTTGTGAGAAATTTTTTGAAAAAGTCTGTTATTTCTTTGCAATACTTTACTTCTATATTGCTGTCGTTTTAAATATTTTAGTAGATTTTTATCTATAATATTTGACATATTTATCAAAATGACAGGTTTTACATGATCTTTATGTAAAATTTGATAATGAATATTTTAAAGGCAACACAGATGAGATTTACCTCTACAGTAAAATATAAAATGGTTAATCCATCATCGTTTCTTTCTTAGAATGCTTTTGAAGCTTTGAAACCACAGTACTCTAATTTAGTCTGTCTTATCATTGTTAAAATGTTCCTTTCAAAATTTTCTTGGGTTTAAAATATCATGTTTGCCAAAATAAGAAATATCATATAAAATCATATCTGTTCTATTCTTACCACTCTGCCTTCCATGCCTCCATATGTATTCCATCGTTTGATTGGCATGCCTCGTCTAGCATGCTGTTTGTGCCAGTGAAGTTCTGTCTCTCGTCTTGCAATATCTGCCTGTAACAGGAGATTGTTAGCTTCCTGCAGTAACAACTGTCGCTTCATGGATACAATTTCTTTATTCCTCTCTAACTGACTCAAACGAAGGTTTGTTAACTGTGTAGAAAAAAATTTACAATCAGTCTTTTTTTAAATCTAATACTGGTAATATGTGGTTAATGAGTACAAAAAAATCATGAAATGCACCTAACTGTAATTTCAAATTTTTTCTGTTTTGGAGACTTTTCACTTTTTTCTTTATGAAGTGTCAAAAAAAAAAAAGACAAAACTTGCCATTTTCCTTAATATGTTTTCAAGTGATTGGGATAAGGAACCAGTCCTCCTTTTTAATTTGGTTAGAAACAGGCACATTTTTTTATTACAATTGTTTGAATTCCAAAATCTAAGCTTACATTAATCTTCAACTAGTACTTTTCTCTATTTGTTTTCAAACCTTCTGTATTGATTCACGTCAAAATTATGAGATCAGATTAACCATGTTAAATTTATAGTAAACAAAATCATGTCCATATTTTTTCTACCTCATTTATTATCTTCAATTAAACAACTGATATTTGTCAGTCTATTCATTTGAGCTACTTAATTAAACGATTTTAATAGAAACGTGTAAACTAGTCCTTTGAATTAATTTCATAAATATGTCTTCCTCTAGTCCTATGGTCTACTCTTCTTAGTTGAAGGAATAAAAGATAATAATAATAATAAAGTGAGATATAAACTAGAGGCTCTCAAGAGCCTGGATTTAACTTGTCCACCTGCAGTGGGACTGACAAGTTAAGTTTAGCAGTTATCTTGGCTAGTTTTCCCATAGGTTCAATGCTAAACAAAGTTAGGGTGTGGTGGCTATCTTAGTTGACATTCAAGGTTATCAAACACAATTATGAAAGAGGACCATTGCTGGTATTGTTTGGTTCCAAATGGCCAAGTCTATGGTATGATGATCTGCAAATTAAATTTTCCCATAGGGTCCTATGTTAAACTAAGTTCAGCTTTGGTGGCCATCTTCAAGATTTTTTAATGAATTTTCCCATAGAGTCCTATGTTAAACTAAGTTCAGCTGTGACGGCCATCTTTGTTGACATTCCGGGTCATTGGACATAATTCTGAAAGAGGACCACCTCTTTTGGTTCCAATTGGCTTAGATGGTTTCAGACAAAAAGTTTTTTTATGAATTTTCCCATAGGTTCCTTTGTTTAACTAAGTTAGGGTGTGGCGGTCATCTTGGTTGACATTCTGGGTCATCAGACACACTTCTGACAGAGGACCATTTAAGAACCATTTCTGCCAAGTTTGGTTCCAACTGGCTCTGTAGTTTCAAACATCTTGGATTTCATATTGGCATGAATAACATAAACTTGGTAGAGGACCATGTAAGGATCATTCCTGCAATGTAATTATTCAATTGCTTTTGTAGTTTCAGAGAAGAAAATTTTCGAAATTTCAGCCAATCAGAGTGCATAATTGACCCATGTTTTTAAATTTCGGATCGGCACCAAAAACATCGATTTCGTTAAGGAAACATTATGTGATCATTCAGGCATAATATTACTTCCATCTGTAAGGCCAGGTGAGCAAATAAATGGAATATTACTGAATAAAACTTAAAAATAGAAAATGTCTCCTTTTAAAACCTACAAAATGTTTTGTTTATTTTGCCAGTTGGAAAATGCTGAACAACAATATTTATTTTTGCTTACTTCTTAATTTTATATTTTGAGCATGGCTACCTGAACTTTCAACTAAGACAGTGAGTAGTGATATCTGTATTGTACTATTTTTTTATAATGTAGAAAATCTTTACAAAATAAATTTTAAGCTTTACATGAATAATTTGAAGCACTGGGTTATCTCCCTTCTTTATGATCAAATACTAAATAATTTGTACAAAATTTTTCAACTGTGTACTCTTCCTGGCTTGCATGGATCAGATAATCTACTTAGTTCTTGTGATAAAGCTATTAATGTGACAAAGGAGACAGGATAATCATTATATTAATTAAACAGTGCATACCTATTTTTTGCACATTATATTCTACAAAAATTATGGAATTCAATTATCTTTTCTTGAATTTTTGTTGTCTGTTAAAGAATTGCACTTATAAACTTTCCAACTGACAGCTTGGAGGTATTAATATTCTATCAAATTATAGAAAATAAAAGATAAAAACTGAACTGATTACACAGGATTCCCCAGAAAACTTAGAGATTACATACCTGAACTTGCAGTTGCATGGCCTGGCTGTACAATTTTTCAAAAGTATAAAGTGCTGAGGATTTCTGTGATAACTCTTCTACAAAATCAAGATGAATTTAATTTAATTGGTTTTTTTCTGATTTAAAAAATTTACTCATATTAGTCATCTGCATTGTTAGTTAATATGCCATTAGATCACCCAAAGATTCCAGGTATATAAATTGTTAGGTAAGTTGCACATTTGTGTTAATAATCCTTACATTTTCACATGGATATAGTATTGAACTGTCATTTAATTCCAGTAAAATGTCATAACTTTCTATAATGTAAAATCTCCATTTTTACATTGGGGTCACATGACTAATGTTTGTTTGTTTAGTTGGGGTTTAATGCCGTTTTCAGCACATTTTGGCCATTTCGTGGTGGCCAGTTTTTATTGGTGGAGGAAGCTGGAGTACTTGGAGAGAACCACCGACCTTTGGTAGGAAAATTAGCAATCCTTGTCAATTAAGATCGGAGTCAAACACACCCCGCCACAGGTGAGATTCGAACTCACAACCCCAGCGTTGACAGGCTAGTGATCATTAGTAGTCATGATGAACTGCCTAGACCACTCGGCCACCGAGGCCCCCCACATGACTAATGAAAATATACTGGCTTTAAATGTAGCCAAATGCTTGAACATAGCTTATGATTCCACAATAAAAAAAACATTGTCTATCAATATTTTGACATGAATTGTTGTCTCACTGATGCATACACTATTTCATTTCATTTTCAAATCATTTACATTGTAAACATCTCACCAGTATGTGAAGCTTTGTATAACATTAATCTCATTTTTTCTAATAACTCTACCAAACGAGTGGTTACACTCTCTTCTCCTTCAATGCTCTGCCATTTACACATCTAAACAGAAAAAAAAATTCTATATGTCCCAATCCTGTCACAAAGAGATTACCAACTTACTTTGCAAATTCAATTATATATTACACATGTATGTATTCCACTGTGATTTTTCTGATTTCACAAGAGTTATCTCCCATCCAAAAAAATTCTACTAAGAAATTCACATTTTATAGCAACTATCAAAATTCATTAATCAGCTTTACATTTCAAATTAAAATACATGAATATGCATTATCATAATTGCTCACTGACTTCTTTGTTGTAGCTTTAAGAATTAAAAGTGACCGCATTTTAACTGAATTGAATTTACATCTGATATGAAGTAAATTAAAATAATAACTGAGCACATTTGACATACAGATTTTGATATTCATATCAACTTTACAAACACATACATGTAAATTGAAGTCCTTTCAAGTGAAGCATGCAAGAACAAATCAATTACTTCACAACCAACATTTTGATCTATTAGAAGTAAATTTATTTCACAACAGTCTTGTTACAGAATGTTTCATTGTGTTTTATACGATCATGCAATATTTTATATTCTTGGTTTTAAGTTTATCAGTCATTAACATGAATGTAAAAATATTGCTCACTGAGAGTTAATTTAAAAGTGATTTATAAAATTGAATCAAATAATGCCCCAGAAGATTTTTTTTCTATTGTGAAGTTATACCCAAGCTGACCATCTGCCATTGCTAAGATTCATACGAATTCCTGAAGTTTTTGACATCACAAAATAAAATTTTAATGTCACATTAAAAAGTCATTGTTCTACGACATAATTAGGTCAAAATGGAGGAGGAGTTCTAATGTCAATATCTATATTTTCAGCACATGCATTGGTTCAAAAGTTACTGGTTCCAATGAAATATAGAGTACATGTATAAGTGTTTTTTTTTAGCAGGCGGCAATTTTCGATATATGCCATAAAAACAGGGTGATTTTATTTTAGCAAGATGTAATTTTAGCGATAAATGATTGGGGGAAAAATAATTGTACCCGGAGAGAACCACGACCTTCGGTAGGAAAATTGGCAATCCTTGTCAATTAAGATCGGAGTCGAACACACCTCGCCACAGGTGAGATTCGAACTCACAACCCCAGCGTTGACAGGCTAGTGATCAGTAGTAGTCATGACGAACTACCTAGACCACTCGGCCACCGAGGCCATGTCTTGACAATGAGCAGATTAACTGTAAATATTGATTGAAATTGACACAAGCGATATATATAGATTCTCCAATGATGACCAGCTGAATATGAAATTTATCAACCTGAGATAATTAAATTTTCATTTTTAAGCTGTGAGGCTTGTCCAAGTAGGTTAAAAAAATGAAAATTTAATTATAAAGAGTGGATAAATTTCATAATTATAAACACGTTAAGAGTTTTAGAATTGTTTTCTCTAATGACAATGTAAAACTCAGAGAGGTCTCCCGAACGTTTTTTGGTGGGAAACTTCACAAGCATTTAAGCAATATGTGGTGATATTAGAATTTATCAAACAGGTCATGAGATGAATAAATGTGCATAGAATTAGAGAAACTAACTTAAAATTTTCAATTGGTAACCAAAATTCATTTATGTGAGAACTATTTATTGACTGGGGAATATGAAATATAAATATAACATGTGCTTTTCGGCAAACTTAAAGAGAGTGAATTCAAATTTATTCTTTTGGTGTGTAATAAAATGCATAATACAATTGGTTTCAAATTTAGTTGCGAACAAAGCGAAAATTAAATACCCGCGAAAAAAACACTTATACGGTACACAATAAATTACTTCTGAAGAGAGCATTATTGTGATAGACAGACTGCCCTTGGAAGGGAAGTGTTGACTTCACAATTCATATATCCTTGGCTCCAGCTTGTTTCGGTCAATCTTGCTCTCGGTTGGGGGTGTATATTTCATGATAATGTCCTTTGTATATGTAATTGTTATGTAAATATAAGAGTTACTGTTGACGATCCAAGAATCATATATCTGAGTTATACATGTATTCAAACTAAATACATTGAAGATAATAAGAGTTTACTACACTATGATTTGACATCAATAAAACTTACTGCAGCACTTTCCATTTTCTGTGCTAAATTGTCACCAAAGCTCTGCAGTTCTTGAATTTTTGTTTCAAGTTCGCTGAGCTTGCTGCTCATTTCCTGTGTTAATTTTGGTATCTGGACACTGACTCCACCTGAAATTATTTCCTTCTTATATTGGTCTGTAGAAAAACATTAGGAGAAAATATTAGTATGTTAGTAAAGCAGTGCACAGAATATAAAAAAAGAAGAGAATAATCACCAAACTGTGATAAAGTCAGGGGTTTAAGTCATTAGAACCTGTATTATCAGTCAACTCACATTGATTTTCAGAGACTAGCTGGTTTTATATCAATTCAAATCATGTCTATATTATTTCTTCCTCATTTATTATGACCAAAATATTTATTTACTTTCAAAATAACCCAGATTCTATATTCTTTCATATGAAAAGTACAAAAATGATTGACTTACAGAAAAAGTCTTTTCTGTGAAACATTATTATCAAAGAATAAATATTTACCATTTAAAATAGTTAAAAAATATAAGAATTTGCTTCAGGTCATTTAAAATTTATTATTAGAAGTAGGTTACTGCTGATATGAAGAGACTGTTCAAGCATGTTTGACTTCATTTATCTTAATAATTTTGTAATAAAGATGCATAGAAAGTTCTTTGGCTTTGTACACACATTAAAGGTTTATTGTGGGAGAAATAAATTAGGCTGAAATAAATCATTTTCCATGTACTGCTATAGTTTTCCTTTGTTTAGTTTGTTTAGTTGGGGTTTTACGCCGTTTTCAGCACATTTGGCCATTTCGCAGCGGCCAGTTTTTATTGGTGGGGGAAGCCGGAGTACCCAGAGTGAACCACCGACCTTCGGTAGGAAAATTGGCAATCCTTGTCAATTAAGATCTGAGTCAAACACACCCCGCCACAGGTGAGATTCGAACTCGCAACCTCAGCGTTGACAGGCTAGTGATCATTAGTAGTCATGACGAACTACCTAGACCACTCGGCCACGGAGGCCCCTATAGTTTTCCTAATCTTTTAGAATAAATTAAAAAGTGAGATAAATACCAGAATGTTTCAAATATATATCATAGCTCAATCGTCTCCTTTTGTCTCATTAAATAAAATTCAGAAATAGACCAAATGTTTCTATGAATGTAAAAAATGGATTATATTAAACATTACAATTAATTAAAATGCACAATTTAATTTTTGTCAGTAATGTAATGTTAAACATGTCAAGTATTGCATTAATTAATCTCAAATTATTGTAAAGTGTCAAAGATTTGTAGCCATAAATGGGCACATTAATTTCCTTATTTACAGTACATGATTGCAAGTTTGGTGATCTTTATATACTAGTCAAAAAAAGAAACGTTACATACCTTTAAATCCAAATTTATCAAAGAATATTGAAAGTGATCAAAAAAGGCAATTATTCTCCTAAAATTTATCATTCAATAAAAATTATTTGATTGATCTCGATTATCTGATATGGCAAGAACAGGTATAAAATCTGGATTTTTTATCGAAAGGCTCAAATTCAATTTCGCAAAAGTCATGACCAAAATCATCATCAGAATTGGAAAATCAAAATTTTATAGTCCAGTATTATTGAAACCGAACAATATGGCAATGAGACATTATTCGTGCTTCAAACTTAATTTGAAAATTTCAATTTTTAAAATTTTTTGGTAAAAAAGAGGTTTTTAAAATCTAAAAAATGCAAAAAAAAATTCAAGATTTTTTGTACAAAATCTAAGGTTTTGACGAGAAAACGATACCCTGTGAACATAAGAAGGATCGGACAATTTTTAAGCTCGCTACGACGTTTTGAAATCTTGTTTCCATAGGAAATACATTACCATGTAACATTTCTTTTTTTGACTAGTATATAAATGCAAGTGTTAGTGTTTTAGTTAAGATACTTATTATACAATCATTCAGCTCTAAATTCTGCAGAACAAATTTCCCTTCATATCTCTATACATACCTAAATTGTACTTGAATCAGTGAGAAACAGAATTCAAGCTTCTTGAACTAAATTATCAAAAGTTTGTTAAAAATTCTTCCAGTTTGCCCAAAGGATTAACAATACATGCCTACTAAAAGCAAACCATGTTTCCTTCATCATTGTTTGGATCGAGCCCAACACTTCCAAACATTGCTAAATGCTAATGCTTGTTGTTTTCTGTTTGAAAACATTTCAGAGGTAAGTTTTTATTTTAATGTTAAAACTGATAAAGTCTGTAAGGATTGGTGTACAGACAGGAGCTTGGACAAATAAACTAACCTATTTCTTTGGAATGTTGAGTTCTAGCACTAGTGACTTTTTCACTAAGATCCCTGACTTCCTCTTGGAGAGCCTCATATTCCAGTTCTTTGGCATGGAGTTCCTCTACCAATGAAGCATTAGCACTTTCTAGACTATACAAAATAATACAAGAGTATATATATTTTAGTTGAAATATTTAGAATATTTTACAATGTCATAAAAAAAATTTAATCAAGTTTTAGTTACACTTCTGGAATTTTTTTCTTTAGAAGAAGATCCTAAAAGAGTATATATATTAATACATGTTTTAATGAAACAATATTTTTTTTCCTTTTTTTTCTCATTTGCAAATAAAAGATTTAGGTAATCTATCAATGCCAGATATATTTTGAAATATCCAATATACATGTAGATTTTGTTGGTTAATTGGTTAAGAAAGTCTACAGAACAATGTATGAGCACAAGTAATTTACTAGTAAATTAGAATAATAAATTTCATGAATATTTGATTATGGTATAAAGGATCAATTTAATATTTTTTTTTACATTGATTTGTCAAACATCAACATTTTGTAAATTCATAGATGACCAGTTCTAGGGATCAGGGGTCAGACTTGACTGACTTTTACATCTTGAATGTTTAATGGCTGGTATTATATGGTCTAAAAGATTATCTTGCCATTCTCTAAAGTACCAGACCACTACAATTTGTGATGAATCACATAAAATTACTAGATGTTTGCTTTTTGTTGAATAAATTAAATGAATGGAAGATGAAAAACAGCAATAAAAGCATTGTTTTTTTCATGCTATATTTTATTGTCGCACTGGATTAATAAGTTTCTCATGTATATTTACCTTAGGCCTATTTCACTCCACAGATAATGAAAAAATGCATTACCTTTTGATATTGTTTTCTGTCATACTCTCCATTGTTATGGAGGTGTTATCATCAAAACTACCATCTGATGACCTGCCACCTGGTGAGGTCTCCTCTGGGGAATCAAAACATGGCTGTAAGGGCAACGGTGGTGGCTTTTCACCTTTGACCTTTTTAGAGTCATTCCATGCCATATCATCATCACTATCCTTCTGCCCAAGATAATCGGATTGCTGCAATTGTTCTGCTTGCCTTAACTGAGATTCATAATATGTTGCCATAGAAACTGAAGAAATTCCTTTACGCATTTCCCATTCATGTAATTTTCTAGCAAAGTCTGTAGTCACTTTGTATTCAGCCAAAGGAGCTAAAATAGGACTTTTAAATTTTGAATCCATTTCAGGCTGACTTAACCGTCCTTTCATTTTTTGGATTCTAGCCTCTCTTTCAAGAGCTCTCAGTCTCTCTTTTTCAATTCTTATTTTGTCTTTTTCTAATTTCTGTTGCTCTCTTTCAACCCGCTGCATATCTCTTTCCCTCTGTCTCTTTTCAAGTTTTTCTTTATCTTTTTCAACCTTGGATTTCCGTAACTTTTGTCTATCATCTTTCTTGATCAACTTCCCTGTGCTATCTTTCCGATCCAACGTTGGACTTGTGCTGTCCTTTCTATATTTCTGTCTTTCCCATTCCTCCATTTTTCTAGAAAAACTGTCTGACAACTTTTTCTGCATATCTTCAACATTGATAGAATGAATTGATATTTCTAGTGGTGTTGATGTACCATCAGGTGATCCCTCTCTGCTTCCTGGAAGTTCAGAATCCTTTTTTTCTTCTAGCATCTTCTGGGATGATGTAGCTGCAAAAGAAATAATTCACATTTGTGTCACGGATATCAGGTACCTGTATTAAAGTGATTATTTGAAATTATCTCATGTTCCCTGTGTCAAACTTTGATTTCATGTTTAGTAAACTTTCAAATGACTCGGTCCTGATGCTATGACTCCTGATTTCATTCCCTTTTTGTCAGAATAAATCATACAATTAACAAGAGTACGCAAATGTGTGAAATTCCATATTTTCACGTATAAACATGTGTCATTTCTGTTGTCACTAATTGTGTTAATAATTATAAAAATCATGTATATTATGAACTTTATAAACAGTTTTGTTAATTATTTAAATCTAATAATCAATTTTTGTAAGATATTTTCAGTCCATGTATTCTTACTTTTGTATCAAATTTTGGCAGAACATTAATGATTCACAAAAAAACATGTGTTTAAGAGGATTTTCTTAACAGTTCAGTATTCAGGATTAATTAACATAGACTATATGGTTTGGTGTTTCAAAATCTTGTGCTAATAGGAGGAATATTTTATTATCAGATATTCAATTAAGTGGAGTTGACTGTACTAGCCCAATGGCAATTAATGTTTTGCATTAGACTAATTATTTTTTTAAAATATAAAAGTTTCCAATGAGAAACTAAGTTTACCAAATATGGCAAAAGAACATGCATTCTTCATTTGCATATGAATAAAATGATTCAATTACAAAAAATCTGACTTATCTCCCCCTAAAAATTTGACAACACCACTGAAAAGAAATGAAATTTCAAACTGAACTAATAAGGCATCAAATTTGTTTAAACAAGCTAGAACCAAAGAAAAAAAAGAAAGAAGAATGTGTCTAAGGATAGAAATGCCCCCGCTCAAGCTGGCCTATACTTGAAAATACTGCAATTTTCCAAGTTATAAAGGAGCTCTAGAACGGTAAATGACTAACTACCCAAATTCGAACTCTGTCTGTGTGTTGTGGTTCTTGGCATTGTGTATGAGTTTCAAATAATTTGGATGAGGCAAACTTAAGTTAGAGTGCAGAAACTAAATACTTTGCAATTTTCCAAGTTATAAGAGGGCATAACTCTAGAACTGTAAATGACAAACTGACCAAATTCGAACTCTGTCTGTGTGTTATGGTTCTTAGTATTGTCTATTTGAATAAGGAAATATTTCACTATTTCATTTCAACTTTATTTTTGGTCAAATTTTATACCCATAATTTTAAAGTATTGATTGAATACTTTTTTATGCCGAGCTGGCGATGTTGCAGCCAATATCACAGCGATATTTTTAAGTAACACCATTGGTAAATGAATTTGGCTACCATATGTGTTTTTGCTATTAGTAAATGCTAGCAACAACGATTTATTTTCAAATTTTGATATTACAGGAAGTACACAAAAACTATTTTTTAAATATATGAAGGTATATATTTTTTTCTTTAAATGCGAATAAAATGCACAATAAAAACAAATGTATAAAATAAATATCAATACTACATAAACTGTTGCCATCTTCTACATTTACTTCAGTCAGCATTTGAACTTTGTTAACACAACTTGAAATCCAGTTATATTTAATTTGTCAAGAAAGGATGTAAAACTATATCATCACTTACATTTTATGCTTTTGGATCTTTCCCAATCATCCATTTTCTTTTGAAATTCTGGTGAAACAGTTCCAAAGCTGTCCGATGAAAATACTCCATCACTAACATCACTTGAATCTGTTAAGAAAGACATACCATAAATGACAAAAACTTTACAGTTGATGTTTTCTTGGAAAACCTAAAACCCATTGATAAAACTCACATAGTTCTTGTATGCTGAAAAATAAGAAAGGTCAATATTGGGTCAAATATGCAATGAATTCTACAAAAGGAAAAACAAAGTTCTCTCCAAATTCCACTCTCCGATAAGAATTATGGAGCATGTGTACTTAGGAAAAGTAAAACCCAGTGATAATACTTTCTATGTCTGGAGTTGACTATTCTTTTATGCTAAAGAATAGAAACCAATAAGAAAAGGTCAATATTAGGTCAAAAATGCTTTTAATTTTACTGATGTAAAGAAATACAATATTCTCTCCAAATTACTCTCCAATAAACATTTTCTGCAAAAGGAGGATGTTTCTCAAAATAGGGGTCAACTATTTTGTACCATATTTATTAAAACAGGTCAAAAAATTAAGTAGGTGTGCATTTATAAGAAAAACGAAACTAAAATGAACTGTTAAACTGACAACAACCACATTTTAAACATAACTGTTTAGTGATATTGCCCTTAAACATAATTGTTTGGTGATATTGCCCAACACACAAATCTTGCATTGGAAATACAATTAATTTTTCCACTTATACAGAAACTTAAAGTAAATCTTAAAAATTTTAGACTTTCTGTGAAGCTTAATTGAAATACCTGTTCGAATTAAGAGAACCATAGGTGTCATGACTCAACCTTCAATGGTGAGACTTACTATTTTTTGTTCAAAGATTGACTTGATTTTTCATTAAATTTCGGAATCTCACTCCTCCCAAAAAACGTTTCTTAGTGATTCAATTATTTGCATGGAAAAGAAAGCATGCAAAATTTCATTTTGACAAAATTTTTATTTAAAGTGTATAGTTTAAAAACTGAGTGCAATGTCAAAATAAAGTATTTTCACAAAGTAGTAAATTCTATTCAAAACCAATGTTTTATTTCAAAGCGGTTGTATAAATATAATGTAGTTTTGTTTGGCACAGTAAATGCAATCGGGCACTTAAACTTAACACAATCAATATAGGAATTACTATATGTAGCATATTAAACCGTTTTAAGATAACATTCTTTTTAGAAAATGGAATATGACATAATATTTGTCATATTCCCTTTATTCCAATTTTGCAATTTTAAACAGATTTCTGACTTTTCCATAATGTCCAATATAATGAATACAAAGCATTAAACATTTATACAAATGCAGCTACTATATATATTGAAATTCCAGGGCCATACAGCATGTTTATGTTTGTGTGAGAAAAAATAAGATTTCATTTAAATCAATTGGATATTTTCTACCACAAGTGACAAAAATTATAAGCAAATTTCAAAAATTATCTGCCTATTTCATGTATTTGGTTAATATTTTAACTCCATCCATTCCTATTAGGTCTGGGATGTTTGTTACTAAACTTTACCTTCAACTTTTGAACATCTTCATAAAATTCACTTTAAACTTCAGTTTTTTTTTAATAAGTTAAGATAAAATAGACTGATTTGTTTTTAAAGATCGGACATTTTGAATAAAAAAATTCCATTATTGCATATACATTTGAATGTGATTTGTCAAACGAACACAAAATTATAATATCTTCTGCCATTACACTTTCACAATATGTCCTAACCTCCTTTTGTCAAATATCTTCATCTTGTTTCTTCAAGAGTAGGTATTTACATGCTAATCATGCTGGTACAATTACTCTGATAACAACATATTCTTATTTACAGAAATTCTTAATTACCTACATGTATAGGCATTATATACAAGACCTTCGAGCCAAAAACCAACATTTTTTTAAAGCTACCTAAACAAAGTTTTAAAATATAAAACAAAGTGTATGTTTATTGTAATAAGAACATTTTGTTGAAATGATAAAAGTTTTTTGACTTAAGTGATAATGTAAATGTTATAAATTTACTTTTAATTTAGTAACTTATTTGTTGACCGATTCTCGTCATCTTGTGTTTCCATATTTTGTGGATTTTTGTTCATTCAAAGTGATAACAGTTTCGGTGACTCCATTCAAGGTTTTTTTTACTGGTTTTCTAGTTACCTTTAAAAACTCCTGATGAACGTTTTGACTTCAGTTCTTCCCACTGTTGCATTTTCTTGGAAAATTCATCTGACATTCCACCTACAGTATAAATATGCATATTCAAAGATTCAATAATTTCAACCAACCATTACTGGCAAAGGAGTAGATACCAGTTCTTGTCAGTGACATTTTATGAAAAGTACCTCAATAACAGACCATTTTTACGCACAGATCAGTCAATTGTTAATGAGTTAATTCTCTTAATGCCAGAAACCCATGTACTCTGCCATGAATTAGAAAAATTGTGGTTGACAACTACTGCTAACCAGTTTTATTCAAAATGGAAATATTAAATTCTCTTACTTAGACAGGGGCAGGTCTTATCCTAAAGAGTAAAACATCACATGAACAAGATTGCTACATGTAGCCGTATGCCCCAAATCCATAGATGAGACATTCAATCCATATAGCATCTAATTTCTGGTAAACAATAACTTATTCTCATATTTATATTTATGAATCATTACTTCACAATATATAACCATTCTTTATATAAATACTTCCACTCAACAGTAACCTTCTGTAAGGAAACCATAAATCTCCTTGGCATACAGAATAATTCAATAAATTAACCCAATTCATTTTCATTCAAGCATTATTTATCAAATTTATACTAGCCTTAGAACATTTGCATCAAAAGAGAATGGCCTTTAACTAATTTATTAACAAAATTTCCAAAGATGGATGCATGTTGGAGCTAATTTGTACATTTTCTTTGTTATCAGTATTATTTTCATGTCATCTGACAATTAGCAGAATAGTTGCACGCACAAGATTGTAATAATTGCAATAAATTGCATTATGAGTTATCTGTTTATGTCATATTGTTTGCTGCAGTTAACTGCATTATGACTTATTTGTTTTTTATTTAATAATTTTCAAACATTTAAATAACTCCTGTCAAAATGACTAAATTCAAATTGGATATATGAAATACTTGTCTCAAACAAAAAATTAAAACATCACGTTTGAATTAGACATAAGCATACCTACTTATTTAAATGAAAATGTAAGGATATGGAGTATCCATATTATTGAACAAATGGAAAAAATGATTACATCTGGGAGTCTTCATGTGACCTTCAACAAGGAATAACAACTCCAACCATAAGACAGGAACTAAATTGCCATGGAAACAGATGATGGCAAACATTCAACAAAAGCAATCAGAAATACAGTACTTGATGATAGAAAAGATACAGCCTCTGCAAATGTAGGGTCGTGTACATATACAATGTGACAAAATAGTTTGAAATAAAATTGACAGGAAATGTCAAACTGAGGCTACTTTTTGTGAGGTAATTCATAATTTTAATGTTACGTGAAATTTTTTTGTTTTGAGGATATCACATTTAGTGGCACAATATGAAATATACATTTCACACACAAATTTTGTGTTTCAATACATCCATTAAAATCGCAAAAACAGTTTTTTTTTGTTTTTTGTTTTTTTTTGCTTTCCAAGAACTGGAAATTGTTTCCAATAATTATTGGAGAATGAAAATGCAATTTTTCAGCAAATAAAGGGCAACAACTCTGGAAAATGAAAATGTGAAATTGATGATGCATACTATTCCATGAAATTTTATAAAACCCAATAATTGGAAACTTTTCATGATATAAAGGACTGAATACAATTCTGGAATTATTTATCAAACTTGAAATGTTGTCAGAAGATATTCATCATAAACAATAGTCTTGCACCAAATTATTGACAAATTTCTTAAAATGGATGAGTGACAGAGCTAATTTGTACATTTCTCTGATGCCTGTTCATTTTCCTGCCAACTGACAATAAGCAGAACTTTTCCACATAAGATTGCATAATCCATTGGTGCACGTAACTGCACTTTAATTAATTTTTTTTTTATCTCTGTGACTTTTCATTCTAAGACTTAGTTTTTAAATTATGAACTAAATGTCCATGACAAGAAATGTGAAATTGAACCTCATAGTTCATCAAATGAGCCCATTGTTACTAATCATAGACTATAGTTATAGAAATGAAAGCAGGTATGGGGAAGATGCGGATTATAAGTCAGCCAAGAAAAAAGAATCCAAAAAGTACAAGACACCTTTCAATAAAGGGCACATGTCAACACTTCATAACAATCTCTTAATGGCTTCATTTAGTAACATTGCAATGCAATTCAATAAAAACCATGAAATTTCTAGTGTTTAAGATCCAGAGCAGATTATAATTTTTTTTATAAATTTAGCAAACTGGTAACAAGCATCCTGCAAAATAATACTTCCTAGCTTGAAAATTCTGACATGAGTTAGCTGGACAACCCATCTAATCCCAATGGTAATTTTACATTATAATTTTTTACTTCAAAAACTGTCAAAAAAAGATTATTATTATATGCTTTAATATGTTTACAATCATCCAGCAAAACAAAAACTTTCAGCTTGAAAACTGTAGGAGGGGTTATCTTAGAACTGTATAATAATCTGTAACGTATAAGGGCAAAACTTAACACTAAAATTGTTAAAACAAACACAAAAGTAGTTCCATAAAAATTTTAGTTTGGTTTAGAATGAATTAATATCTGGCTGATACTTGTAATATTTAGCAAATGAAGTTATTTTTTCTTAATACCAAACTTGCCTAATTTCAAAAAGCTTACCGGTAAAATTGCTTAAATTGTTGAGAAATATTGGTTTTAGAAATTGAGCCAGCACATCGAAGTTAAATAGGTAAAGGTTAATTTCTAAGATAAAAAGGAATTGAGATTTATGAAAACATTATGGTATTATAACCTTCATTTAAAAAGGAAACTGATAGTCTTCATAGTTTTTAGCAATAAAAATTCAGTTAAGTGTGACAAGGACTTTCCCACTGACAAAATATAAAATAATATTTCTCTATTATCAGGAAGAAAAAAAGAGATATGATTTTCCAGTTAATAATAATTTTTTTAAAATGAAAATTTTAGAAATATCCGTATTCATATTTTGTTTTTTGAATCCCTTCTAACATAATGAAACAGTTAACTCCTTCAATTTAATGGATGCACAGAATTTAAATATTAGAACTGCAAAAAGAAATGCTCACTGCAAAGACGTTTTTTTTCTGTTGTTAATTATAAAATAATTTATTAACTAAAGTGTTGAAATACAGTAAAAACTGTCCAGTTAATACAAAACTGGAACTGATCATTAATACAGGTCTAATACAGGATTTTCTGTATTAGACCAGTATTAATGACCAGTTCCGTTTTTTTCTGTATAAAACCAGTATTAAATTGAGTTTTATGAAAAAATTATGGTATTATAACCTTAATTTAAAAAGGAAACTGGTGGTCTTCATAGTTCTTAGCCAAAAAATTCAGTTAAGTGTGACAAGGACTTCCCAACTGACAAAATAAAAAAAAATATTTCTCTATTATCAGGAAGAAAAAAAGAGATATGATTTTCCAGTTAATAATAAATTTTTTTATGATACACATGGGATTGTATCAAATAGACAATTTATAATGTATTTTTTAGTCATTGGTTAATAAAAGTACTGTAATTTTAAGTTATTAGTTAATAACATGGTGTCATAAAATGGGTATTTTTATATAAAGCCTGTATCGTGTCCTAGTACAGCTGTATTGGGTCTCGATTAGCGTTGCCTCAGACCTATATAGTTGACCTTGACCCAATACGACCGACTCGGACATAATACAGGCTTTATATGAAAATACCCATTTAATAAAACTATAATACTCCCCTAATTCCTACAATGAAGCATTCTACATTTTTGTTGTAATTCTGGCACCAAAGCAACATTAATGATCCACGATCAAACATGGAAATAAACGTTATATTACCTTAAATCATCATACTTAACACCTGCATTACAATTCATTGCATAACTATTATTCATATTTTGTCATAATATGGATGTATAACATTATCTCTGTAGAGTACAATACATACATTAATATCAACCTGCATGTATTACATGATTTTCAATGAGTTATGGCTTCCTCACATGTTGGTCTCCAACACAAATTAGGCAAAATGAAGAATTGGATTCAGTTTTGGTTATCTAATCAAAGGTCAAGTTAACTTATATGTGACATAAAAATATTTAGACCAGTTGGAACAATTTTAAAGTAGTTTGAGAGTATTCCGTCTTTTTAATTAAAGTTACTCAAATGTAAATCCAGTATTCCCCATTTTTTTGGTACATTTACGAACCTATCTGCTGTTTGGAGGTGTCTTCCATAGAAATCAAAGGAAAAATTGTCATTTTCCTGCATATTATTTCTTCTTCCTAACAATGTCCTCCATACACATTAATGATATGTTTTTGGATATATTTTGCCCCGTTTTTCAATGTCTGATAATAGCCTTCCATAATTCATGTTTTATAAAAAAAAAAAAAAAAATAAGAGGGTAATTTTTGACCTGTTTGTTGAAAGCAAGACACTTTCTGTCAGGAAAGATAACTCATACATATGCGAGACAAGTCCTATATCTGCAAGTACGGAATACTTTATACATAGATTGATTTTATCTTTGTTGAATTTTTCTTAAATTTAAAATTTTGGGATCAAATTTTAATAATTAAAGGGATGGATTATTGTTTTATGTCTTGTGCAATTATCACAAGCATATCAGTATATGAGAACATGTTGATCTGATATGAATATGAACCCTGCTTTGGAATAGACTGACACGCTGAGTTTAATTTTGAACATACTAGTTCATGAGGTAATAAACCACAGGAAGACATGTCATCCAAATTGAACACATTATTAAACTCTAAGCCAAACGGATCTTTGATCTCACTTCTAAATGCTGTGTACTTTGCAGAGAAACAGCCAATACTAATTAAAGTCTTCAGTTTGACCCGCCCAGGCATGAATACTACCTTGAGACCACCAATGCCATCACAAGTAAAGGGAGGTAATCACATAAGGGGATGCACAGGGGTTATATGTTCACAGAACAAGAGGCTCCCAGGAGCCTGAATCGCTCACCTGGTCCTTAAGCTTTAAGGGAGTCTTTCATGAGCTATTACCCCTATAATGGATCATCTGACAACTTCGACCCAATTCAGACTTTTGTAGAGCTCAATGAGCTGATTGTTTAAGCAAACAACAGCTTTTCTCTATCGACAATAGTTTTCATTCTATAGGGCAAAAACAAGAGAAAACGCTATTTTTGACATTTAAAGGGTCATCTATAAGGCATCAACAGTTATTTTGACATTTAAGGGACAAAACTTTAACTCCTAAAGGGCTCATTTAAACATTTTGCAAACTAAGGGAAATGCTGTGAAAATGGTCAATTTTGATGTTCTAAGGGGAATAACTCCTAAAAGGAATGATCATACAACTTAATAAGTACAAATTTAAAAAAAAAAATCAAGAAAAAGGGCAATAACTCCTACATGGGTGGTTACATCTTCTTCAAAATTTCAAAGCAGGTAGATCTTGAGGTGTTGAACACTTTAGCTTCCCATCAGAATTTTGATATCTGTCACCATTTTTGAGTTATTTGCAAAAAACTGCAATTTACCCCTATGTTCTATTTTTAGCCATGGCAGCCATGTTTTTTTACAAATCAAAAATCCAAACGCTAGTTTAGTAGCACTCATGCCAAGGAACAACTACACTAAGTTTGGTTGCAATTAAACTTATGGTGTAAGAGGAGTTAACGATTTTATTACAATGAATAAAGACTGCAAAAATGGTCAATTTTGACGATCTAAGGGGAATAACTCCTAAAAGGAACGAACCTACAACTTCGATCCTGTTACAAATTTTGTAGATCTTTGTGTGCCTAACAATATGAAATTTAAATTTTTCAAATTTCCTTTATAGTATCCAAGATATTGAGCTTAATAAGTGCAAAATTTGGAAAAAATGCAGAAAAAGGGCAATAACTCCTACATGGGTCGTTGGATCTTCTTCAAAATTTCAGGGCAGGTAGATCTTGAGGTGCTGAACACTTTTACTCTCTGCCAGAATTTTGATATCTGTTATGGTTTTTGAGTTATTTGCAAAAAACTGCAATTTACCCCTATGTTCTATTTTTAGCCATGGCGGCCATGTTTTTTTACAAATCAAAAATCCAAATGACAGTTTTGTAGCACATATACCAATAAACAACTGTACGAAGTTTGGTTGCAATTGGACTTATGGTGTCGGACGAGTTAACGTTTGAAAAATTGTTAACAGACGACGACAGACGACGACGACGACAGACGCCAAGTGATGGTAAAAGCTCACATGGACCTTTGGTCCAGGTGAGCTAAAAATAGGAAATAAAAATGTTTGCCAATACATTACAAACTTGCTTTGATTTGCTTAAATTTTTTAAAATTTGAATTACTAAAACAAATGCAATTCTTCAGAAGTTTAAAATTTAAATGGTCCATTATAGCCCCTAAAATAAATTTTAATAGGTCATTTAAGAAAAAACAACAATCTTATGGATGTTTACTTATTTTTATGAGCCATAAAATATTGATTAATTTGCCTATGGCCCCAAATTTTTGATGACATCCTATCTTATCAAATGAAATCAAAATTTCCTTAAAATTTTTTATTCAAGTCTAAAAATTGGCTTTTTTTTTTAAACACTGTCATAAAATATACTGACAAACAAATAAAATATGAATGATTAAAAAACTGTAAATTTTCCTGTCACATAATTTATATAAAACAAATAAATTAAGGTTAATGAAAAAAAATTAAGAACACAAAATTACATAATTTTTATGATTTAATAAAACCTCTTTTCAAAGACATATATTCCTCTCTACTGACCCTAAGTTTAAGCACAGATAATTATAGTGGAAAATCTTAGCCTTTTTTTTTCCTTAGCAAAGGTGATAAAGGTGTGAAATCTTACTATTTTGATTAGCAAAGAGGTGTGAAATCTTACCCCTTTTGGATCTGCATCTGCATGCAGGCCAACACATCGAACTGAAAATCCCATCCATTTTGTTCCTTTGAATAAATTTCCAAAGCTTTGATTGCAAAGCTCTAAATGCCGATATAAAACATATTCCATTAGTTTTTACAACTTTGGCAAATAAAATGCATTCATTTTAAGTTCAGGGGCCAATCAATTTAACAAATCGATATGATTTGCATTACAAAATTGTAATCCTGAAACAATTCCGATAAGTTAATGAAGATGATAAAACAGTATATACGAAAATTGTCTCCTTATAATCAATACTTGATTTGGTAATCTATTTCAAATCTGACACAAGCTGCTTTATGGTCCAAACAATTATAGACGATGATCATATTTCATCTATTCCTAGTTTAATAATTTCCCTATCAAACAACTCCAGAAAATCCAATTATCGTAAAGTAGCTTTTTATGACAAATCTTTTCCAGTAACTTTGACAACTTATAAAGTCATCAACTGTAATTTTCAAAAAGATGAACTATGTTATTAAAGGATAAACAAAACAATTCTTTCACAACTCTTAGTACTGAAAATCAACAAAGTATTTTAGAAATGAACAAGTGTTGATTTAAGTAAAATTGATGAAAAAGAGCCTGCGTACTGTCCTGTACAAGATCCAAAATGATCCAATTCATACAAGTCGCAAAAGGTGAGATATAGGTATTACTTTCACGCAGCAGCTTAAACTTTTTTTTAAATTGTAATAACTTTGCACACATAATACCTACACTTAAGATCTTTGGTCCACAGATACATTATCATATAAAATTTGTCACAGTATACTTGTCTTGTGACCCTGACCTCCTTTTCATGGTTCATTGACTTCATAACCATTCTTAAGATCTTCATCCAAGTTTAGTGATTAAGTCGATTTCTCAGAAACTAAAACCTTTGCCCATCATATTTGGTCTACAGATACCGGTAGTTCTTAAAGGATACATACCAGTCATATTTGATCTCCAGACCTTGACCTCAATTTCATGCTAGAGTGAGTTGTATTACATTTTCAAGATCAAGTACATTTCTTGGCAAACTATAATACCTAGGCCCATTATTATTGGTATAGATAGTTGTTGTTGGGTACAATCCAGTCTGACACATGTCTCCAGACCTTGACCTCAATTTCATGCTTGAGCGACTTTCGTTACTTTTGTGATTAAATCCATTTCACAGCAACTAAAATACTTAAGACCACCATATTTGGTCAATAGACAGGTCTTAGTGGGTACATGCCTGACACCCAACCTTGGCCTTAATTTCATGCTTGATTGACTTGCATTACATATCCTAATTAAGTCCATTTCTCAGCAACTGTAATACATAGACCCATCATATTTAGTCTATAGAAAGTTCTTATTGGATACATGCCAGTCCAACACCTATCACCCAACCTTGACCTGAATTTTATACCAGAGTGACTTGCAATGCATTTTCGCAATTAAGTCTATTTCTCACCAACTGACCTAACTAGACCTACAGTATTTGAAGTTAGAAGTTCTTAGTTGGTATATATCAGTCTGACACCTGTCAGCTGACCTTGAACACAATTTTAGGCTTGAGTGACATGCATAAAATTTTTCTGACAAATGTCACCTGACCATTACTGCATTACTGCATTTTCCTTTGAGCTACAGACAATCTTAATTCTGTGTCCATGTGTGTAATGAAACATTTAGTGTGTCCACTCTTCTTATGATGTAAGCATACAGAAGCAACAAAATTAAACAAATCTTGTTTAATAAGGATTCCTTTTTAGTTCGCTTTAACGAAGTTGAGGGGGACTAATGGAGTCACCCTGGCGTCCACAGCCATTTCTCAGTTACTAGTTGACATAGGGTCATCTATTTTTATGTGCAGGTGCACATTGAAGAGACTGACCATGTGACATAAGATGGAGGTCACATGACACATATTACACAGTTGACTGGCTTTTAAGTTTTATGTCAAAAATCAGTTTTAACATAGTGACCTACAATGATTTTACTTGGTGTGATGGTGCATCTCGGGGAGTAATACAGCCTCCCACCAAAATTAGGTCACTCTGATCTACTTATCACGCTTCATTGACTTAGGTTAAGTTTTACGTGCGAGTTCAATATTCTGATACCAAGGGACCTAGTCATGTAACTATATGTAATGGTGCATCTTGGGGAGTAAAACAGCCTCGAACCAAAATTAGGTCACTTTAAACTATTTATTGCACTTCATTAACTTAGGTTAAGTTTTAAGTTCAGTTCTCTGATACCAAGCAATCATTTAATCATTTAACTTGGTGTCAGGGTGCACTTGGGGAGTAAAACAGCCTCCCACCAAAATTAGGACACCCTGACCTACTTATTGCACTTCATTGCCTTAGGTTAAGTTTTACGTCAGCGTTCAGTTCTCCTATACCATTTAACATTTAGTAGACTATAAAGAATATCTTCAATACTGTTAAGTACAATGTACTTACATATGTGCACAGTCAAAGAGATACATATGTTATTCTTAGTACATTGACACATTATCTTATACTGATGTAGCACATGTCCAAAATATAAATCTTATACTGATGTAGCACATGCCCAAAATAAAAATCTAATATAATATAATAAGATGAAAATTTCTAGATGCAATACTCAATAAAATGCTCCGCTGGGCGCAGCTTGATACGACCGCAGAGGTCGAACCCTGAACAGTTGGGGCAAGTATGGACACAACATTCAAGCTTGATACAGCACTGAATTTGGATTGGGAATAAATATTTGACACAGCATAGGTTTCTGACACAGAATTAATGTGGTCTAAGAACTTAAAAATTTTTAATTTACCTATTCAAACCATATCAGTATTATTTGCTTTTATATATAAATCAGAAATAACCAATTTAAAATGGAAAATTTAAGAAAGAAGTTTAATTTTGGACCCTTTGGACCTTAATGTAGACCGATTTGAAAATGGGACCAAAAATTAAGAATCTAAATACACGGTTAGATTCGGCATATCAAAGAACCCCAATAGTTCAATTTTTGATGATTCAGTTTTTGATGAAATCAAATAAAGTTCAATTTTGGACCCTTTAAACCTCAATGTGGACCAATTTGATAACCGGGCCCAAATATCAATTTCTTGCTATTGCTCAATACTGTGCAATTGAAGATTTCTTGCTATTGCACAATACTGTGCAATTGAAGATTTCTTGCTATTGTGCAATACTGTGCAATTGAAAATTTCTTGCTATTGCACAATACTTATTATAATAATTTACACATCCTGTTTGCTGTGTATCTCTTGCCTTATCATTATTATTTGCTTTTATATATAAATCAGAAATTTAATAATAAAGTTTTTGGCAAATTTCCAATATAATTTAAAAGCAGTTTAGGTGAGATAAACAAAAAAGCTTCATCAGCAACATTTTATATTGGCAAATTTCCAATGAAGTTCATTAAACTAAAGTTATTGGCAAATTTCCAATGGAATTTATTAATAATAAAGTTTTTGGCAAATTTCCAATATAAATAATTTAAAAGCAGTTTAGGTGAGATATTCAAATGAGTTTCAATTACCAACCTTACACTGCCTTTTAAATTATGTTTTGTACTTAAGTAATTGTCCATTAACCTGGAAACCCTTTTCCCCCCTTTTTTGCACCTTATTCCTTAACGGTTTGAGCCATAACTACCAAAGACAATTCTTACCATCCCTTTATGGTATTCCAATATCCAAAATCTAAATACATGGTTAGATTCAGCATATCAAAGAACCCCAAGAATTTAATTTTTGATGAAATCAAATAAAGTTCAATTTTGGACAATCTAAACCTCAATGTGGACCAATTTGATAACCGGGCCCAAATATCAAAAATCTAAATATATGGTTAGATTCAGCATATCAAAGAACCCCATATATTCAATTTTTGTTGAAATCAAACAAAGTTTAATTTTGGACCCCGATTTGGACCAACTTGAAAACTGGGCCCATAATAAAAAAACTAAGTACATGTTTAGATTCAGCATATCAAAGAACCCCAAGAATTCAATTTTTGTTAAAATCAAACTAAGTTTAATTTTGGACCCTTTTTTGGACCTTAATGTAGACCAATTTGAAAACGGGACCAAAAATTAAGAATCTAAATACACGGTTAGATTCGGCATATCAAAGAACCCCAATAGTTCAATTTTCGATGAAATCAAACAAAGTTTAATTTTGGACCCTTTTGGCCCCTAATTCCTAAACTTTTGGGACCAAAACTCCCAAAATCAATCCCAACCTTCCTTTTGTGATCTTAAACCTTGTGTTTAAATTTCATAGATTTCTATTAACTTATACTAAAGTTATAGTGCGAAAACCAAATGTCTTCGGACGACGACAACGACGCCACCGACGACGACGACAACGTCATACCAATATACGACAGCAAAAATATTTTCAAAATATGTGCCCAAACTTTATCAAATAGAAACTGATTGCTAAAGTCTTTTATTGCACATAATATAGTTTTAATATTACTGATTATGGACTTTAAAGGCATAAATTGAAAAATGCATCATAAGCCTATGGGGGCTGGCTGACTTTATCATGTATATAAATTGTACAAAATTGTTTATCAGGTTGCACTATAATAAATTAATATATATATGTATGTTATCTAAAAAAGTAAGAAAAAATCAAAACACACAGTTGCTGCATAAATAATCCTTGATCTGAGAACCTCACTCCCCTAAAAAATAAACAATTAATGAAAATTAAGAAATCATAAAATCTGTAAAACAATGCAAATGCCTTCTTTAATATCTTTTTATAATGAACACTTAAATGAGTTTGTTTACTATCAACAACATACAAATATAATGCCCAAAAATCCTGATAAAAAAGATAACCGAAAAACTCTTTATACGTTCCAAGTTATTTGAAATTATCAAAATGAGTTTTATCTCCCTTCTTGATGTCTATTGATGATAAGAATGACCCAAAATACTGTAGTGGTAATTTAAATTAAAACAGAAATTTTACTTAATCAGTACAATAAATAATACAGAGCGTCTCCTCTTCTGATTATCCGCACCATACGGATACTTCCTCAACACATTAATTGATGAATAAACACTTAGACCATGGATGACACCAAAATATTGTACTGGTAAACTGATTACAGCAGAAATTGTTCAACAAAGAACTTGAAAAAGTTGTCTCCCCTTATCCAGGTTTACAACATTGTTGATATCATGTTTACACCATTCATAATTAAAAAGTCAATCAAACCATCAGACCACACTGATCAAGTCAATAAACAAATTATCTCCTTTGGCATCCATTCAAAAATATATGTAAAATATGATTCATCAGAAGCATTCTTGAAATTTAAAAATGGGAAGAAGTCCATCTTGAATTCAAAAACAAATTACCAATATCTACAAGTGATACCCAATCCAAAGAGATGTTTAAGGAATTATTCATATCCAGAATTTTAAACTGATTTTATCTCTTATATTAGAAATTAAAGGAGATATGGGATGTACTGGTATGTAGATGAGAAAACAACATTGAAAATTATTCTGAAAAGTACAAAAAGAGGTCATTGTACATCCTTCAGACTCACACTGTGAGCCCACATTGCATGCTTTTTTAGAGTTGAGCAAACATTTTACTTATGAGTTCAGCAGAAACTCCAAATTGCAGAAATGGTTAAATCAGACAACTGGAATACTATTTCTTTTGACAACTATGACATTCACCATCTATATGCCCATAGTCCTAACAGTAAATTGGAATTTGCTAAGGCTATAAATCATAGTTTATTTGAACCTGGTGCACTTATGGTAGGATTTAGGATCAAGTCACAAGAAAGACTTATTGAATGAATCAAAGCTACTGCATATCGATATCACCAACAAATGAGGTCGAGGTCCGAATATCTGTGCAAATGGAAGGACAGCCTGAGAGATGGAACTGATTCCATTATCGATGAGATTTTCATACATCTTTACAATGCCAGAAAAACCACTAAATATTTGACAATAAATATCTATTTAACCACCTTTTTGTACACTGACCAAGGTACAAGCTAGTCCAAGATTGCTCTGACATCTGACGGCCTTTTTTGTGATATGCTGGGGCTGTCCAACGGCCCCAGCATATCAAAAACTAGATGCTCCCAAGAGCCTGTATCGCTCACCTGTCAAGTTCCAACTGGCTCACTGGTTTCAAACAAGAAGATTTTTCAATGATTTTTCCACTTAGGTCTTATGTTATTGTTCGGCTTTGGCGGACATCTTGGATGACAGGTGGGGTCATAGGATATAATTCTAAAACAGGACCATCTAAGGACCATTGCTGTCAAGTTTTGTTCCAATTGGCCAAGTGGTCTCAGACAAGAAGATCTTTAATTAAATTCCTCATATAGTCCTATATTAAACTATGTTCGGCTCTGGTGGCCATCTTGGATGACGGGCCAGGTCATCGGATATATTTCTGAAAGAGGACCATGTAAGGACCAATGCTGCTAAGTTTTGTTCTAATTGGCCAAGTGGTTTCAGCAAGATCTTTTAAATTTCCCATAGGGTCATATCTTAAACTATGTTTGGCTCTGGTGGCCATCTTGGAAGACACGCTGGGTCATCGGATAAAATATTGAAAGAGGACTACCTAAGGACCATTGCTGCCAAGATTTGTTCCAACTGGCCTAGTGGTTTCAGAGGAGAAGATCTTTAAAGGAAAGTTTACGACGACGACAACGACAGACGACAGTCGCCAAGTGATGGCAATACCTCAAATGGCCCTTTGGGCCAGGTGAGCTAAACAGGCCGTCAGACGTCAGAGCAATCTTGGACTAGGTACAAGCTACATGATATGGGCTGATAAAGAATTTGACTTTCTATTGTAGACTTGCAAGTGCCCGACCAACTGAATCAAGACATAAAAACTGATAATCCACTGAAGGCAGCTCAAAATATAACAAATTACGAATTAAGACTTTCTCTCCACACTTGAGGATTACACTCCAAAACAGATCTAAAAAATTCCCTAACCTAGAATACAATCATTCACCACATCACATAGCATCTCAGAAAATGACCTGTAGGAAGGAAAATACGGTACTTCAGAACATAAAAGAACCAATACAAAATCAAGAAAGTAAGTTGTGTGTGGTATAAGTAGAAAAGTAGAAAATATGGAATCCACAAATGCCAATGGTGAAAACCTCAAATCAATAGAATTCAGAATTACAAAGCTTGAAGCTACAAAAAATAAAGAAATCCAGGATGAAATAGTGAAAGTTAATAAGATTAAGGATGATACATGCAACTGGAATGACTGGCATTAGCCCGACAGGGGTATATCCTATTTACATCATGATACTCTGAAAAGCGGTTTTAATAATCTTTCAGGAATTTCACCTAGTGCAAAGATATACTATGATAAATGCAGGATATCTGGTTACATTTTATGGCATCATTATGTAAATAAAATTACAGAACTGAATAACTCAATAGATAACCTTTAAATGACATAAATTCAATTGTGAATAAATTGAACAATGTTCATAAAAGTGATCCAGCTGACAAATCACTTATTTTTAAAACTGTAGGTAAAAGAAAGAAATGTTATAAAACTAAGAAAACCTTACCCCAAAAACAAGAGGCTCAGAGGGCTGAGCCTGTATCGCTCACCTGGCAGTCACAAACTTTTGATTTGATTTGACAGACTAGATTTCTGGAAACTTTTAAAATGATCTTCTATAAATGCTTCATACCAAGTATAAGTTCATTGGCCAAACAGTTTCAGAGGAGAAGTTTTAAATTTCGACCAATCAGAACAATGGGACAACTTGCCATTTGAAAAAGTTCAAAACATGATTCTAAAAAACGTGTGCATAGAAAGGCTTCTAATCTTGGGGTTCAAGCTGAGTTAGGTATTTTCCCAATCTCTTTTAAAGCATATTCTCTAGTGTTCATAAAAGAATTTAGAGAAACATATCAATGAGAACAACTCACTTTTGAGATCTGCATTTATAGAAAACAAATCATTTAAATCATCTCTAGCTAAAACTATTGAAAGTATTAAGTGAAAATTTTTATTAGTATCTCAAAATATATCAGAGAGAGAATTAAAGCAAAAGCTTAAACAAAATTATACCCAATAAAATAAAAGAAAATAGAAAATATCAATAAAAAGAAACAAGGCAATGTTTACTGGTTAATCGTGAATAAAGAATTTTGATTTTGATATTTTTATATGTATTTGACTGTATTTCAGACACTTCAAATCACAGAATTTCTTCATAAATATGCTTATGTAATCAAGTGATAAATCAACAAAGGTGCAGTACATTGACTGAATGCAAAATCCAATTATTGCCTCCTACATCCAATTATATTCTCAGGCATTGCAGAAAATTGTGTCTGCTTATTGTTGAGTGCATTATGCAATGAACTTTATAAATTATAGCCTGTCTATGATTGTCTTGCAATCTAAAATGGCTGCTATGAGAAACAAAACACAATATTAACATCAAATGATTCCTAGAAAATTATCTGAAAAAGGAGTTTAATCCTGTTTATAGAGACGGCAAGAGCTCTGATATATACCTTTATAAAATAATCTCCCTTTTAAATTTTACAAAAACTTAAACTTTTTAATGCTATCATATTACTGTCCAGAATTCTGACCCCATACTTGTGTTATGTATGGGGTCAGAATTTTTATTCAATGCATTATAATTTTGATGATGAAAAGGAACACTTATATTACAGTTTTTGCCAAATATTGTTCAGTTTGTTGACAAAACACTCCAGATCTGATCCTGAAGACCAGACTGATGCACCTTGTAAATCTTTCAACTTGTCCTGTATGATAAAAATATAGAGTCCTTCTTACAGAGAAATATCAAGAATTTTACACAGACACTGACTTGTATATGATTCATGAATGTATCAAGTTTCATGTCACTTTTGCTGATGGTAGAAACAAACTGAGATATGCTGCCTATGTTAGTTAAGAAATGTTATACTTAACTGTCCCAAAAATGGCTCATACTAAGTCTCAGTTCATAACCACTTACAGCAGAAGAGGTTTGGAATTAGACAAATTGGCTATTTCAGCCTTGTTATAGGTTTCTGACCAGGACAAAATATGGTCTATTCATAAAGGCCAATCCAAAGACATCACATACCAAGTTTCAAGTAAATTTGGAAATAGGGATAAATGTAGGAGGACATACATTTTACGATACGTTCAGTTTGTACTCTTGCTCACCTTTTTATATACGTTTATTACGTTTGTTCTCCACAATTCACCAAAGTTAATAGTTTTAATATTTTAGACTATATTCCGAAATGCAATATTCTGCTAGACAGACAAAAAAAATACATTTTTCATGAATCTGCCAATAAGATAAATGAAATAACAGTTAAAAAGACATTACATTGCTTCTTCAAATATTACAATATATGATTAAAACGTTTTATGTTTGATCTCATATTCTCACCATCTCCTGTAAAATGGATTTTCTTGTTAAACAAACTAGACTATCATTCACTATAATATATGATACACAAACATAAATTCGTGATTATATAGCAATATAGAATAATTGTGGGTTAGAGAGTATGATGAATTTTTGTAATTTTATATTATTTCTAGAAAATTATTTGAAAATCAAAGGAAACAGCCATGAATATTAATATTACTTATTCCTAAAAAAAATATGAGGACAAAATTTAGTATGTTCTTACTATTTGCAATAATAGTGCATTTGTAACTAGGTCATTTATAAACAACGCATACATGAATGGAAAAATTTTTCAATTA
This sequence comes from Mytilisepta virgata, assembly GCA_028015205.1. Taxonomy (NCBI): domain Eukaryota; kingdom Metazoa; phylum Mollusca; class Bivalvia; order Mytilida; family Mytilidae; genus Mytilisepta; species Mytilisepta virgata. The sequence goes on from CM051521.1 coordinate 87,743,924, forward strand.
AAGAAAAGTACTTGTCAGAATACATTGTGGTCACATAAATGAATGTCACATATTTTTGTCCTTAAATACACCATAAAAATATTTGTCATCATATATCAAAATATAAAATGGTCCAGATTAAGTCACATTATAAAATACGTTTGTGAGGTTGAACCAATTTAGTTTAAATACTATTATTGATGAATATAATACCTTTTTTTAAACAGAATATTTAAATCACCTAAGAGGCCTCATGTACAGTTTCAATCCCCAAAGTCATCTCCTGAATATGAAGTCATTTATTGCACTATCTTTGGTACAGTTCTCATTTTCCAAAGCTACTAGGTTAAGATGAAAAATTATTCTGGATTCTAGTGACCCATAACTACATATTCTAACATGATACTAGGTAATACTTAGCAAACCTATGATGAAAATTTGACACATATTTATCATTCTCTCATAGTACCAATTGTCATTTTCATATAAAATGTGGAATTTAATTGTGACGACGAATTTATCTGCCTTCTCCTTTCATATCCAGTACAAATCTTTTTTTTATATAAAACATTACCATAAGGGACGAGATCAAAAGTTTAATGTAGGATAAAAAACTTAATTCACATAGTTTTTTCACTGACCCCCCCCCCCCCCTCCCCCCTCTTAACTTATGTTGGGAAAAATTGATTGACCAATATGGGCATATGCTTTGAGAGTATACTTCTTGTATCATGGGTACTGTTTTTCCTCAACAATGTATGTTTGTTCTGTATATTGACTTGGACATCACTTGAATCCGTATTTTTCAATCCGAAAATCGATGTCGGATAACAAAATTTGGAGCAATTTTTACCCCTCCCACCCCCAAACTATTTGAATTAAGTTTTTTATCCTACATTGAACTTTTGATCTCGTCCCTAATCTATATATATACAAAAACATAACATTTTCATATACATTTTCTATTAGAATCATATAATTTTTTACTAAGTGCAAGAAACGCAAAAACACAAGTAACAATACAACTACTTATATGTAGGTGAATCATTCCTTTTAAAACTACAATACTTTAAAAACATAAACATATGAAAAACTAGAGGCTCACCTGAGCCTGTATCGCTCACATGGCTTCTTTTAGACCATTTGAAAAGCTGTTAAAAAATGCAAATGTCAAAGTAACCTTGATATTTGACTTTTGACCTAAAAAAAAGTGGATCATTTGAATCTGTCCTTCCATATGAGGTTCCCTCCAACTTTAGTTACAGTCTGTCCATTAGTTCCTTAGAAAATGACAAAAAGTCCTTTCCGATATGGATTCAATGGAAACTTTGAACAGCTGCAGCTGCCAGTTGAGCTGATGAATCTCAACAAAAAAGTGGATTGTTTGTAGCGGACATTGAAAATGTTTTCATCAATCTTGGAAAGTTTCAAAACACTTCATAATGTAGTTCAAAAGTAGAAGATTTTTGAAAATTGGCTAATAAAAATAAAAGATGGCCTCTGGTGGCCATGTTGTTCATCCATCCGGAACAAAGACTGAAATTTAATAGAGGTCCTTTGATCCATACATCATTCCTGCCAACTTTGGTTACAATCTGCCCTTTAGTTTCTGAGTGATTGACAAAAAAGTCTTTTGTCCTATGGTTTCAATGGAAACAGCTCATTTGTAGAGGGTATTGTTGTCATCAATCCTGGAAAGTTTCAAAGAATTTCATAATGTAGTTACAGAGGAGATTTTTTTTAAATTGGCCAATAAAAATCAAAATTCGCCTCAGGTGGTCATGTTGTTCATCAAACCCGAACCAATGGTGGACCGTTTGTAGTAGTCCTTCCATAAAACATTCCTACCAAGTTTGGTTACAATTTGCCAAGTAGTTTCAGAGGAGAAGATTAAAATGTGAAAAGTTTAAGAACGATGGATGCAAAGTGATGACATAAGCTCACATGGCCTATAGGTCAGGTAAGCTAAAAATAAAATTAAATAATTCTGATCAAACCCCAAGGCATATAAAAAATTTGTATATATCTCATGTCTGTTGGAAAGAAGACATGCAGGAAATGTGAACTTAAGGTTACAGTGTAATATCATCAAACACAAACAAGTGCAGAGAAAAACAAGGTTTGTATGTTTGAATATAAGGAAGTTATAGTCTGAAAAACATAAAATACATGCGAAAACTTGTAGATTTCTTCATGCGGTTTGAAGAATCCTCATGCTTCATTAACTTTCGGATATATACTTTGTCTTACTCACCCATCAAGGACGAGACGTCTATGCTAGTTCCCATGTGTGAAATCCATGTCGGAGGCAATTTTTTTTCTACTGATTTCTGTCTCATTGTCAAGGGCGAAGTTTTTGGCGTAGATCTACCAAGAGGTCCTTCAGAGTCATCAAAATCATAACATTCCATATCTGCATCATTTGATTCACTATGACCTACTGATCTTTTTGACAATTTTCTTTTAACACTGTCTTTTCTAGTTCTTACCATATACTTCATTTTGCTAAGTTTGGACCTACGTAATTTTTTGGTATTGGTTTTAGGCAATTCCGGTAGTTTAATAATCTCCCCTGTAGATGATCTTCCTTTATAGCTTGAAGCCCTTCGCAAATTCAAATACTCTTCAGCTGCTTCAATATCTTCTTCTTCATCATCAGTGTTGTCACGTTCAAGAAGAGAAGGGCTGGATTTTCTCCTTGGCATTGGAACTTGCAGTAAATTTTCATCCTGCTCTGGTTTACCTGCAGGACTTTTCAAAACTATAACTTCCTTATTTTCAATGGGATCAGAAAGGTTTCCCATTTCTTCTTCATGTTCTTCAAGCCATTCAGGAGGGCCCATCCAGATTTCTGAAGCAAGTTCCTCTAAATTCATTTTAGTTGGAGAACTCCCCGTTTCACCCCCCTGTTGAGCAACTAAAGTAACCTCACCTGTTGATGCAGATTTCCGTTGAGCACCATCACCAGTGTCAGCCTCCACTCCACTGCCAACACCACTATCAACTGACCGATTTTCAACCTGAGAAACAGGAACTGACAGTTCTTTAGTACTACCTGAACTAACACGAACATTTCCTCCAAGTTTTCCCAAAGATTTAAAACTAAATCCAATGTCTTCTGGGAGTTTTTTATGAGACAACACTCTTTTAATCCATGTCCAATTTGAAATTTTTGATTTTCGCTTTGCAGAAGGAGATTTTGATATTTTACTCTCTATCTTTCCATTTTTCTGAAAAACTCCGTCTTGGATGTCATCTTCTCCAGACTGTTCCATAATATCGGACGGTATTTCAAGAGATCCAGTTGAAAAACTACGCTTATGCAACTGCGTGTGCTTTGGACGTTTTGGACTAGTGTCTGATGACGATTCATAAGATTCAACATGGTCCAGAATATCAATGTCTTCAGCACTTGGCAGTCTTGGTCTGCTTGTTCTTGGTCTAGCCTTCTGAAATTTTTTTAAATTTTGTGGTAATGTTTGAAACCCAGAGGGAATTGTGATTTCAGCTTCAACAGCACTTTTGGCTTGCAAGAGAGTTTTAGTACTTTCTAAATAATCACATTTTTTCTTAAGTTTTGCATTTTCATCCTTGAGCTGAGACAACTGTTCCATTAATTTAACTAAATTATCCAAATGATCCAATCCAACACTTTGTCGAACCTGACTTGGACTAGCTGAACGATCTTTTCTAGCTTTTGGTGCCAAGGACAAGGTCTTAGTCTGTTCTTGGAAAGTTTTCCCTTGTTCCTCAAAAAATTCCAATACATTTTCATGTGGAACATCTTTTGTTTGTAGTGGCCTTGACCTCCTCTCTGAAGGACTGTGACCTAATGTTCCCTCAGTTTTTTCTTTGACTGGGCCTTGACTAGCAATGACCTTCGGCACAATAAAGCTAACTTCTGTACACTGCGCTTTCTGAGATTCTTTACCCACAATTCTCTCAGTACTCTTCTGATCTACCCCTGTCACAGCAGACGACAGGGGTTGATCAACTGGTGAAAAGGTCATCTTGATTTCTCTCCTTTCCAGTTGGACCGCAGGAATGACCTTCCTTTCTGTCTGCTCGACACTAACATACAAACGTTCACGATTTCCTTCATCTGGGAGTTTCTGTGCTGCCATCTAAAGACAGCCGTCATTGGTCTACATTTGACCTAAAATGATAATAAAAAATTTTGACAAATGTTCAATTTTAAAACATGAAGACAATAGAAACTTTGTCTTTGTTTTATTGCAGTATAAGGTAGAAAAGAAAGAGATACCTAAAAATCTTCAACTATCAAACAACATACATACAAAAATAGAACAGGATCAAGTGATAAAAGTTGCAGTGGGTAGACATAATATACTTGCTCAGTGATAAAACAAGAGGCTCAAAAGAATTGAGCCTGTATCGCTCAGCTGACAGTCCCACAATCCATTTTTTTCAAGTAAAAATTGTAATGGACCTTCCATAGATGTTTCATACAAAGTATCAGTTAATTTGGCTATTTGGTTTCAGAGGAGGAGATTTTTGAAATTTTGACCAATCAAAAATAAGAATCCATCATAGCTGCCATGTTAGCTGTCCGACCGGGACGAAATATGCAAACTTTATAAAGGTCCTTCTATAGATGCTTCATACCAAGTTACAGCTCACTTGGCTCTGCGGTTTCAGAATTTTTTTTTTTTTAATTTTGACCAATCAGAAATAAGAATTCATCACGGCGGCCATATAAGTTCTTTGACCAGAACAAAATATGCAAAATTTATAAAGGTCCTTCCATGGATGCTTCATACAAAGTTTAAGCTCATTTGGCTTAGAGGTTTCAGAGGAGAAGATTTTAAAATTTGTCCAATCAGAAATAAGAATTCATCATAGCAGACATATTAGTCGTCCGACCGGAACTAAATATGCAAAATGTATAAAGGTCCTTCCATTCTCTACTTGCAGAGCTCGGGATGCATACATATTTTATCATATTTTGACAGAGTTATCATTCCTCACAGCAGGTGTGATTTCGAGGTCACTCGTGGCATTTCAACAGAAATGAAGGAAAAAGATCGAGGAGTTCAAACGAAAAATGGAATTCCTTAAAAACAATATTAACTGTGCAATCGAGAACTTAGGACTTTTTCATTTTTTTCAGTGGTAAGACATTGAAAATTTTCAAATGTATCCCAACTACATAAAATTGACAGCACATCCTATATAATGAGGAATTCCCTTCACCTTTCATGATTTTCTGTTTTATCACTGGGATTGAAAGATAAATCGGTGTGTTCCTAGTGAGACACCTGCTGTAAAGAATGACAACTTTGCGGGATAGTCAACCGCAAGTCAGGAATAGATGTAGATGCTTCACACCAAGTTTCAGTTCATTTGGGCTAGGAGTTTCAGAGGAAAAGATCAAAATGTAAAAGTTTACAGATGGACGGACAGACAACAGACACCAAGTGATGACAAAAGCTCACATGGCCCTTTGGGCCAGGTGAGCTAAAAATCGGAAAATAACCGAGAAATTATAGAGAAGAAAGTGATTTTGTGTAAAGCTTTTTTGAAAATGTTAAACCACTCTTACATCAACAATACAATGAAATGTTTTGCCTCTTTAACAACAAATATTTTTCATTTCATGAATCAAAAAATATATTTTCATAAATCTGGTATCATTTTCATAAACCGATCCTACAGTTAAATTTAGTAAGGAATGTTATGTATATTTAATTAAAACAAATCCCTAATACATGACAAAAAGAAGTTATCCCTTTTTCAGAATAATGGACATTTATTTGACATTTTTTATTGTATAAAATTAAATAAGTGAATGACCAAAGAGATTTTTACTTTTCCTTCCAGGCAATATTCAGCAAGGTTATTACCTTGTGGGGTCCTCAATGTCCAATTAAACAATGAATTTGTAAGACATGGTCATTTCTCTCCCAGTTATATACACATGATTTTATTGTTTTATCAATATTCATTACTTTAACATACACAAAAGATCAAGGTATCAGAATTCAGTAAGAATATTTTTTTCTGCAGTGAAAAAAAATTGCTTCTCTGGAAACTGATTCATTTTTACTAGTCCAATTGGTATATCTAGAGGGGGGGACTTCTTAGCAGTATGTTTGGTCTGTTCTTTGAAGAAATTAGACTAAAACGCATGATTCTGGAAACTGATTCATTTTTACTAGTCCAATTGGTATATCTAGAGGGGGGTGCTTCTTAGCTGTATGTTTGGTCTGTTCTTTGAAGAAATTAGACTAAAACGCATGATTTCAGTGAGGAAAAACCCAAGTTTTCCTTTAAGATTGAAGTCACAACAAATTTTCTGGTTCCATCATAAGATCACAGTTTAGTAAAAAATAGCTTTATCAAGAAGATAGTGAGACAAAAAGACATTTCAATCATAGTCATCCTAAGACAACATTTGAAACAAGGAATACAACATAGTGAAATGAAAAAATAGCAGCTGAGCAATCGAAACGCCACCAAAACTTTCTAAAAGAAAAGTAAAATGTTAAATCAACATGCAATACAAACGGTTTTCCCGTCTTAACCCACCATCCACCCTTTATCCACGGTTGACAGAACTGTATGCAGGGTGTGATGAGGTATGTATTAAGCTTAATGTAATCAACAAATCTTTCAATTTTAATTTTTTTATAATGAGCATTCATCTCTTTTAACATGAGAGTGTAAATATTAAACTTGTACTCAAAATACAAAGTTTCAGTATCGTATAAAAAAACACATTTATATTAAGAATGAACCCGATAGTTATTGAACTAAAAACACATTTTTCTAAATCCCAAAATATTTGTAACAATAGGATATTCTCAAGATGAGGTCACTTACTTTTTATAAAACTGTTTACTTCTCATTAGTAAACAGTTTATAGTTACAGTATATAAACAAATTTTATTGATATAAATATACTCTAGTTTATTACCCTTAGAAATGAAAAATCCCTTTATCATACAACAGTCATATACCACTGTACTTTTTTTATATTCCATATTGATGACTTGTTTATATGATCCACTTTATATAGCATTTCTGGAAAATCTGACTGTTAAAACTTCAATAATGCAATTTCCCTTAAACAGACTGGAGAGCAGCAATGAACAGCAACTGTGAATTTTTTCATCTTGCCATGTTTTCTGAGGCTTGTGAAATAGGCTATTTGGCCGAAATTGTGCACTTTTAACTTGTCATTGATTATATATAGTTTATTTTAGCATTTTACTTTACACTTTTTGATTTCATTTTGGCCCATTTCACACCAATAGATTTTAAGATAGCTTAAGAACAACTGTTTGAGAAAATCTTCATTCTTTGGCTGAATTTAAAACTCTCTCTTTCAATATTAAAGAATTCAATAATTACAGATTGCTAAAGGGATATAGATATAAAAAGGTAGCTTCTTGTAATAGACACAGAATTACTTATTCAACGCATTCAATAATTATAGTTTTTGTAAAATATGTTGCCTTCATTTACTTCAGGGGTTCCACTCCATAAGGGGGTAACCTATACTAACCCTAACATCAAACTCTTCCATAACCTAACCCTAAACTGAACCAAACCCTAGCCCTAAAGGAATGGAATCCCTCAAATGAATGCAAAATATATGAACAAATGTTTGCAAATTACATGACTCTCTTTTGCTCCATTATTATGTACCGACCACATGCAAACATTTGGGGACTAGAGGAATAACAATACCTGGTCTTTTTACCTTAATGTCTTTCTTTACTTGTAACAAAGGTCTTATCATTCATTATCTCAACAACAAATTACTTTGAGGTAAAAGCACTATTTTTCTAATATCAGCAGTTGGAACAAAAAATATTTTGAGATATCAGGAGTTACTACAGTGCAAACTTTGAATTCGGGACTAACAAATTATTTTAACATATTGGGAGTTGAGAAAAGCGAGTCTGAGGTATGGAGAATCATCTGTATATGAAGTATTTGACAAACATTTCAATACAACGTTATAGCCTGTTCAAGTGGAAAATATCCCAATGTCTAAATTAAGTCTGGACAAATGACCTATTTGTTTAACAAGTTCTGAAATCTTATATTGATATTTCTTTATAAAGACACTACAAATGTCAGTCTCTTCAATTCAAATTTGTAAAATTAACGTTCCGTAAAACAAGATCAATCTGCTAGACAATTGGAATCGCAATAAAATCTCCTAAAGATTCAAATCCAATCCTAGGATTAGTTATTGCCATCAGTATTTATTTTAAATTGAAATTGATGACCAATTTGAAATTCTAGTTCTGTATAAGACCATTTTTAGATGACCAAAATGATGGAGAAAAAGTACAATGTTATCAATCTTAGTTCATAAAATATAATTCTTTGAATCGGATAAAGTCTTGATAAATGATCTTTTTCGGGGTAATTTTTTACTAATTCCCTGATGGTTAGTTTTTATGTGCTTTTGATGTTTACACAGACTGAAATATCTATAAGTAGTGAATTTTATTTTCAGTCTTCCAGACACTAAACTCTGGTTTTAAAAGAAATAGATTTTTTATATCACAATTTTATATCTATAAGTTTGATTAAAAGCATTAACCAAAATTCCAGCTCAATCTTTTCTGTGGTTATGTTAGGTAAATAGGGGTTTCAGACCACTTTCAGCATGATCGATGGCAGCCAGTTTCTGTTGGTGGAACAAGCCAGAGTATATGGGGAAAAAAACTTATTTGGCATAAAACCAGGAATTCTGGTATTCTAAAATAAAGGTCAAACAATACTCTCCAGGAGTTGAATTTGAGTGTGCCATCTTGGTGATGATATGCTGGTGATAATTAGTAGTTATATGACAATGGACCTAGATGACTCAAGACACCGAGACCCCGTAGGTATTTGAGCAACTGAATTGTTAAAGAATAGTAGGTACAATATTAATCTAACTATTTTGTTAGGACTCTGCTTTCTAACTAGTTGGCAAAAGCAAACCTTAATCAAATCTTTCATACAAAATACCTTTATGTCAAGAAGTCATTAAGTAAGACAAATGTAAATGGTCTTATTTATGGTCATTTGAGCAGGAACAATATCTGTTAGTCACTGGTGAACATCTTAGTGACATATGAATTAAGTAGTAATGGTCATCAAAATTATATAGGAGAGAATATATCATAAACTAGAAATTGTGTCTGTAAAATCCATATAAACGCAAAACTAAACCAGAGTCGCTCTAGCATAAAATGTAGGTCATAATGATGCAATTATTGTATGAATGCTTTAGGCACATCCACTGTTGAAGTCTCATTGATACACTATGCTTAGTTCCAAAGAAATGAACCTGAACACAATACTTAATCACATAGCTCGGACATACCTATGTACAGATGGACACAGGTAACTCTATATGTCCCATCCACATTCGTGGGAGGGGCATAAAAAACATTAGAACTTAACTACACCTGTAAAAATACTTAACAAGCATGGCAACTCCAATGCACTTCTATCATAAAAGAAGATAATTGATTCTATCTACAGATGTATCCATAGTAATATTTTTATCTTGCACAGAGCATGACACTGATGAAACACCAGCAGTTTGATAAGACAAAATCGAACCAATCATGAACTAGACTTAGTCATGGTGGCCATTGTAATTTAGTTCACAGGGTCAAAATCTCATAAGATTAACATTTACAATTGGCCAATGTTTATTTCAACTAAGGTTAAAAATATAATGAACATAACCAAAGTTTCACTGAATGGACATAAAAATGAGAAAAGGATGAGGATAAAATAAATCTTCAAAAAATTTAACTTCAAATTTTAAATAATCTCCATTTATACAAAATCTATTTTTGCATTATTGGTTTTTTTATGCCACTTTTCTTTGGCTGTTATCGTCAAAGTAGGTTTTTATTGGTGGAGTCACTGGGCCAGTACCCAGAGAGAACCTGGTAATACTTATCAATTAAGATTCTAGTCGAACACACCTTGTTGCCTGACCTCTTGAGGTCAGGCAGTTAGAAGATTCAGTTAAACTTCCGGTATAGAAATCTCTGTTTGCGCAAATGTATTGAAGGCTGAACTTCCGGTATAGAAATCTCTGTCTGCACAGATGTCTTGAAGGCCAGGGCACATTTTATTATGTTAAACGTTTATTTGATTTGATGATGACAACTCTTGCAATTTTAATGAAATTCATTAGAAATACCTTTCAACGTGACAATAAATAACAGCAAATAAAATCTATTTATACATTATATTTGTTATCGTGCATTTTTACTATAAAGTATGTTTATGTACTTAGTATTTGATTGATACATTGAAACCTATGTATACAATCAGCATTCTTTCAACACATTGGAATTTTTTATCAAAAATAAATTTAAACTTGTCAAAAGACAATAAATTTAATTAATGAATTGGGAATTATAAACAAATAGGTCTATGTAAACAGTTGGTGTGTTTTATAACGGGAACAACTTAAAGAGGGGATAATTTCGCCAAAATTCGGACCGAAAATGTAAATGGTCCAAACCTGTAAACCTTAAGTCCTAGAGCCCTGGGATCTTCTCCAATGATCTTTAGTTCATGTGACTTAGAAAATGGTCTAAACGTCAAAGGTTATAGGTGACCTTGAACTATGACCTTGAGCCTGTTATCACTTAAACTCGGAAACTGTAATAGATAAGAAAACATCAAATCACGAAAAATGTTTGGAACGTTTAGACGCAAATTTGTTGTTTGACCGAAACGATTCAATGACTTCTTAAGGGGCATCGCCCAGATGGACGGTTCCGCTAAAGCCGTAATTGGTCAAGACACAAAAAACTTAGGTCTCTAAGCCTTATGGTCTTTTCATTTGAGGTCCTTGACCTTTGACCTTGAATTTGAAGTCAAGGTCAAAGGTCAATTACACGGTAATGTGCTATATATAAAAAACCATACGTCATAAAGACGTAAGGTTTGCAGATTTTGGGTCTTTGACCTTTGATCTTCAAATTGAGGTCAAGGTCAAGGGTCAATCTCAAGGTCATACACTAAATCAAGTATATATCAAGAACAATACGTTATACATACTAAGGTTTCCTAATTTTGGGTCCTTGACCTTCAAATTGAGGTCAAGGTCTAATATTCAATCGAGCATATTTCAGAAACTATACATCATAGAAACGTCTACAAGGGGAATTTGGAATCTTTGACATTCGATCTTGAATTTGAGGTCAGGGTCAAAGGTCACACTTAATCAAGTTTATATCAAAAACTATACGTCATATAAGTTGATGGAAAGGGATTTATAATCAATAACCTTTTACCTTCAAAATGAGGACATGGTCAAAGGTCAATTTAAAGGTCATTTGCTATATATGAAAAGCTATATATAATAGAGGCCTAAGGTTGTTGATTTGAGCTTCTTGATAATTCACCTTGAAATTTACTTCAAGGTGAAATCAAGGTCATGCAATTAATTGAGCAAATCTCAAAACTACGTCGTAGAAGTTTCCACAAGGGAATCTGAACTCTTGAAAGTTCATGTCACATGATGGGGTCATGTAGAAAAGACCTTTCAATAGTTCTTTTGAACGATTGACCTTTAATTATGAATTACATGATGTTATGTTATAAAACTAACAAGATACATTTGCTCTTATTTAGCTCACCTCGCCCAAAGAGGTGAGAGACACAGGTTCATGGGTCCTGATGCCCTAGTTGAGAAAACAAAACTATAGCAAAAAATCATTTTGTCATTCTGTAATTTCACCATTTGCACATGGTGAGTAGATGAATCCTACTGTATTTCAAGGTCAAATGACAAAGTCATATTTCAGCACAACAGAAAAAGCTTGTAGTTATAATAGAGGTTTGATTTTGGATTCAATCTTCACCAAACTTTATTTGATGATTACACATGGTGACAGGATGAACCCTATTGTTTTGTTGCATCCAATTTTCAACCAAACTTGGTGCAATGGTTGCTTATGGTCATTGTACATAATAAAAGGCTTGTAGGCAAAACATAGCCAGGCTACTGCATCTCATCATTACCAAAACAATTCTATTGCTAAAAAATAGACATGGCCAGTCCACTGTCGCAGTAAATAGTTAGTACAGCATTTACCATCACATATATATTATAATACATATTTATTAAACGCTTAGTCAGGCAAGCTTTTTGGAAAGCTATTACTTGTCACAAGCTAGATTTGATCTCTCTATCTCAAGTTTTGACAGGCTAGTGATTACTATGGCCAGTAGTTACAATTAACTACCCACTATGTGTCCCACTGATTTCTTGATGAAAAACCCTGGAGATTATTACAATTTTTAAAATTTCAAATAACAATTTGGTATAATGTTTCAAATTTTTGGAAGCAAAACTAATGCACATATTCAGCAACTTCACATTCAATTCACAAAAATCAACGAATTGCACATAAATAATGGAACATCAGCTCTTGTAAAATATTTTAGGCCATTTCAGCAATGGAAAAGATAATAAAATCTAATACAACTATTTCAAACTATAGGTACAGTAATCATGGTGATACTTTTTACTTTCACCATAATGAAATATTTGAGATATTCGTGAAAAACGACTTACAGTTTTTAAAAAAGATACAAAAGACCTTGTTATCTGCAGCCCCTATATAATAAATGGGTAAAAACCCCTAAAGTGCATGAAATTACCATGTAATTAAAAAATCAGTCCTGGATGATAAAAAAACACTTGAGAGACGATTTTGGTAGAAAGTTAAGAGTTAGAAACCTTGCTCCAAAAAAGACTTTCTGACATGTCAGATCAAAATAATATTCCAAAATGCACTGAATGAAATAACTGAAATCAGTTATTACTGAAAAATTCAACCCAGCATTGTATAAAAAAAATATGCCTTACCATGGTAGGTATATAAAAGATTTGAGTGACACACAAAACATATATGATGACATTAATATCACTGGCTTGTCTATCATAAAACGGTAATATTTCTCATGTGTAATCAATTAACGCTCTTCTGTCACTTACAATTATTGTGACAACTATAGCCCAATTACTACAAAATTTGTGTTTATAAAGAAATAAAATTTGGGTGTTTTAATTTCACAATACTAAAATCTTATTTTTATTGTTCATCACTTTGTATTCGTCATCACTGATCACCTGATAAATTTATCAACCTTCCAATTTATTATATACTTATATATTGAGACAACAATGAAAATTGTACTTTTTTTTTTACTATTTCAGTCTGTTTCAGGGTTAATGCCCTTATCAACAGTTACTGTGAATCACTTATTAATTTTTGAGGATTCTACAGACAGATTAATCCATGAAATTAAGAACCCACGAAATTTGAATTGTTCTTACAATAGAATCTTTCATTAAGCCCTAAATCTCCATTTATGCTTTGAAATTAAACAAAAGCAATGAAATCATTGATAATACTTGAAGGAAAATCTATCAGATGGAAAACTCTTTACTAGAATTTTTCTAATGGTTTTAATAATTTCTGCCAGATGCAGTAGCTTTTTATTTAAAAAAAAATTTATTTTTTTTTGATTTGCGAAATCTAAGAAATTAAGAACCACGAATATGCCCCCTTTTCACCAATCCACAAAAATTGATTGATTTGTTTTTGCTTAATGTGCATCTGCAATTATTTCATGCTTCTTCAGGATGAGAACCAGTTCAACAATTTATCAAACAATTCAAATAGGGGTGGGGCGGTACATAGAGGGGAACCTATTTTGACTGCCACTATAAAAGGGTGGATGGAAGGGTAGGGTCCAATAATCTAGCCTTCTGTAGTGGCATTAGCCTACCCTTTTTTTCTAAACTGTAACTGAAGCAGTCCTTAGCATGCAGGGAAGTGTGGCATTCTCCAAAAAACGTTACCCACTATGGTCTGCAGTCAAAAAAAAATTTTTTTTTTAAAAATAATAAAACTTTGAGACTATATGCATGATAGCTATCCAATGGCAAAAATAATAAGAAAATTTTATATTTAAAAATTGAACAATGATAGTAATTTTATTGAATTGAAGCAGAATAACATGTAAAGAACCTTAATGAGATGTGGAAAATCAGTTTTTGGTTCATATACAAAGCAGTTTTTGAGAAAAAACTAGAAATTGTAACTGTAAGACACTGATGCCCTGCCTAAAATGTAGGTCATCATGTATGAATACTCAATACTATCCAAGGCACATCCACTGATGAAGTTTCGTTGATACACTATGCTTAGTTCTGAAGAACTGAACCTAAACGCAAAACTTAACCAGAGTCGCTCAAGACTAAAACGTAGGTCATAATGACCCAATTATTGTATGAGTACTACCCAAGACACATCCACTGATGAAGTTTCGTTGATACACTATGCTTAGTTCCAAAGAAATGAACCTAAACACATAACTTATCCAGAGTTGCTCAAGCACAAAATATAGGTCATAATGACCCAATTATTGTATGACTGCTCAGTACTACCCAAGGCACAACCATTCATTGATAGTATATACTCCAAAAAAATGAACCTAAACGCAAAAATTATCCACATAGTTTGGACATACGGACATGTCTGCTTAGCTCAAAAGAAATGAACCTAAATGCAAAACTTAACAGGAGTTGCTCAAGCATTAATGACCCAATTATTGTATGGCTGCTCTGTACTACCCAAGGCACATCCACTGATAAAGTTTCATCGATACACTATATACATCAAAGAAATGAACCTAAACACAAAACTTAACCACATAGTTCGGACGTACTGACAGGCACGTACAGACAAATAAGGGTAACTCTATTGCCCATGACTGTCATTGGACCAAGATGAGAAAACTATGAAAACCCTTCCAGTGATGAATCAGGTTCATTTTATTGTTAGCAACAAATTGTTTTATAATTTTGCCCAATAAGAAGCAATATTTGGTTCCTGGGGCTTTGTTATTTTAAGATAAAGATGAATGTGCAAATTTGTAAAGATCTTTCAAAAGATGCTGTAAACTATGATCACCATCAGTGGGTATATGAGCAAGAATTTGCTGTGGGCAGTTGTATTGTTATAATGAAAACCCTTCCAATGATGATTCCAGATTCTTATATGAACAGAGATTTTCTGTATAATGAAAATCTTTTAACTTGTTCTAATGTCCCTACTTTTTGTATTCCATGGCTTTATAATAGATATGGTCACACTTCGACTACACACAGAGGCACCTGCACATGTAATAAATTTATTAATATCATGTCCTGTGGTAAATATAACATCACATATAATTAACAGGAAACCAGACATGGAAATTGACAAGCTTAATTTATCTGTCCATCAAATCCTGCAGCTATATATGTTAGTATCACATGCATCTAAACAAATGGTGTAAATTTAGCAGGTATAAACATCTACCTGTAGGTCAAAACAGAAAAAATAACATATGTACAACTTATTATATAATTAATCATAATTTTGGCATTCTATTATTTATGATGAAGAAAAGATCATCAAATTCAGAAAAAGCAATTATTGTCTATAGTCATAAATATTATTTCATTGTCTATTACATGAGTTATTGTCTATTTTTTTCTTGTACTTTAAGGTGTATTTCAGTGCATATGATTTTTGTGTACCGATATGCAGTTATTAGGTGATATTGCCTTAGGGTTTATCTGGGCAATGGTAGCAGGGGAGGGGGAGTGGATAGTTTTGTTATAATTGCATATAAGGATATGTAGGATACATTCTTGATATAATATGCACATAATTCCTTGAACAGCATTTGTATTGCTATTCTTTATCTGAAGGTTGCAAGTTAAAGGCAACCAAGCTAGAAGTTGACCATCTCAAGTGTATGAAAATAGAGGTCAATACAGATCCAAGGTAGCATTAACAAATGGTTATTACAACACCTATTCAAGAAGTTTTGATTTTCTTTTCTAATAAGGTCAATGTGAAATTAATGGTTTTTTTTCAGAAGAGTGATTGAATAAATAAGTAGGTATGGATGTTTGATAAATTACTTGATATGAGAGGCCCATCAAAATATAAAATCAGATTACTATGTTCCTTGTTATAATGGCCTATTAAAAGTTTCCTAAGATAGTAAGATAGTGTTAAGATCAAAAAACATGTTTGAGCTCACATCTGTATTCAAGTCAGTCATAACCCAGAGCCACAAAAGGCATGTAGAAACCTATACAATGTACGGTATATACTACCAATTCCATAAGATGACTTTATGTACTGAAGAGTACATTCTGTCAATGAAAATTTGGCAAGTTATTCAAGTCAATGCATTGTGTGCAACATAGAAACTAGAGGCTCACAAGAGCCTGTATCGCTCACCTGGAATTAAGTTTTCACCTTAAGGAGGACTAAAAATTTAAGTGTTGCAGTCAATTTGGCTGGTTTTTCTATAGGGTTCTATGTTAAACTAAGTTCAGCTGTGGCAGTTCTTGGTTGACAGTCCAGATCAGTGGACATATTTCTAAAAGAGAACCACCTGAGGACCATTTCTGCTATGTCTTGTTCCAACTGGCTAAGTGGTTTCAGACAAGAAGATTTTTAAATAAATTTTCCGATGGGGTCGTATATTTAACTAAGTTCGGCTGTGGTGGCCATCTTGCTTCACAGTCCACGAAATTGGACACATTTCTGAAAGAGGACCTCCTAAGGATAATTGGTGACAAGTCTGGCTCCAATATGTCAAATGGTTTCAGACAAAAGTTTTTTCAATGAATTTTCCCAAAGGACCCTATGTTAAACTAAGTTTGGCTGTGGCGGCCATCTTGGTTGATAATCTGGATGATCGAACACATTTCTGAAAGAGGACCATCTAAGGACCACTGCTACCAAGTCTAGTTCTAATTGGCTTAGTGGTTTCAGACAAGCAGATTTTTGAGTGAATTTCAAAAAGGGTCCTAATTGTTAAACTAAGTGCAGCTGTGGTGGCCATCTTGGTTCAGTCCACAAAATCGACACATTTCTGAAAGGGGACCTCCTAAGGACCATTGCTGCATAGTCTGGTTCCAATTGGTCAAGTTGTTTCAGACAAGAGGATTTTTTAATAAATTTTCCCATAGTGCCCTATGTTAAACTAAGTTTGGTTGTGGCGGCCATCTTGGTTGACAGCCCAGGTCATCGGACACACCCCTGAAAGATGACCATCTAAGGACCATTACTGCCAAGTCTGGTTCCAACTGGTTAAGTGGTTTCAGACAAGAAGAATTTTCTATAATTTTCCCATAGGACCCTATGTTAACTAATTTTGCCTGTGGCAGCCATCTTCGTTAACAATCTGGGTCATCGGACATAATTCTGAAAGAGACCTCCTAAGGACCATTACCGCAAACTTTAGTTCCAATTGGCCAAGTAGTTTCATAGAAAATTCATCCCCCTTTTTTCTATTTTTAGTAACAGCAGCCATGTAGGTTGGAAGTCGGGGATGTCAATCAATGATTTTGGTCATGTTGACTTATTTGTAGATCTTACTTTGTTGAACATTTTTGCTGTTACAGTTTATCTTTATCTATAATAATATTCAAGATAATAACCTAAAACTGCAAAATTTCCTTAAAATTAACAATTCAGGGGCAATAACCCAACAAATGGTTGACCGATTCGTCAGAAAATTTCATGGCAGGTAGATCTGATCTATTTTTAGCCATGTCGGCCATGTTGGTTGGCAGGCGGGGTCATCGGACACATTTTTTTAAACTAGATACCCTAATGATGGTTGTGGCCAAGTTTGGTTCAATTTGGCCCAGTAGTTTCAGAGAAGAAGATTTTTGTAAAAGTTCACAGACGATGACAGACGACAGATGCCAAGTGATGAGAATAGCTCACCTGACTATAGGTCAGGTGAGCTAAAAAAAAAAAAGGTTAACCTTCTCATTTAGCCATAGTGCAATTCTGATTTGTTTTGATAATTTTGCCTTTCATTAAATATCAGAAATTCTTTTCAAAATTGTTGGAAAAACTTTTCTTCTCCCTGACTCCCCTAATTGTATTCAAAATTAAATTTCCAATTTAGTCATGAACAAAGAAATAAAACCTTTTTTTACCTTTTTTTTACTTTTAAGCAGTACATATAATTAAATTTAAAGAAAAACCAAAAAAATTATATTAAATATTCAAGAAACCTACTACAAAAATAATTTTTCAATTAAACTACAATTTGTCTTACCTGTCTAGGTAATCCCTATTACACAATATTGGACTGACTCAAAATATTGTAAACATTTCCTACATCGTTTTTATTACTGAAACATGCCTCAGAAAGGATGTGGCCTGACCTTGTGGCTTTTCAGGTCAATTTTTAATTTAATGACTTGAGAAATTATCAGTGGGAGGAGACAGTACTTAATTTTGACTGACCAAAACAAAATTCCGTTAAATGCTTAATGGTACTTGAAAATGAATATCCAGGTGTTTAAAGGTAAAGAAATCAAAGAAATAATCTATCCAAATCTACAGGTAGAAATGTTAATGAAATTGATTACAAATTCTGTACAGATATACAAAGTATTTGATAACTTGTGAAATTGGTTTGTCAAACAATATAAATACATTTTATCTCTTATATTAAAAGTACCGGAATTTCTTACAATGGGGGAAAATAAAGGGGTCCAAATATGATTAATTCAAAATTATAGTTATAGACAAAAAGTTTCACATAATTG
Organism: Mytilisepta virgata; assembly: GCA_028015205.1. Classification (NCBI taxonomy): domain Eukaryota; kingdom Metazoa; phylum Mollusca; class Bivalvia; order Mytilida; family Mytilidae; genus Mytilisepta; species Mytilisepta virgata. Next base: position 87,762,552 of record CM051521.1, read on the forward strand.
TATAATTAGCTGTAAAAAACAATTGGATATAAAGTAATTAAAATAAACAAATAAAAAACAAGAATACTTTAAAAAAAAAAAAGTATTAACCCCCCTTTCTTGAAAGTGTATACAATTACAGAAGTACTGACTTAAGGATAGGAGAATTACTTGTATGAGTCAATTGTATGTACTATCATAATCTATTAATGCTAATAATAACAAATCAAGGTGTAGCCCTGATTCATTATCTCAATTAAATGTAGTCTGCTGAATTCTAAGTAAGACTGTGCCTACTACAAGTAGTATTCTACGTGTAATATCAAGCACTATATCATGAAAATTATATTTGACTGTATTGCATAACATATCCCTGCCTCTCTTGTATAGGAGAATTAGTAAATTTTTTGAGTTACTTCCCTTCAATTTTAAATAATAAAAAAAAAAATTCATACCTTAATCCATAGTCAGTTATCAAAATCCAAAGAAAAAATCCAAACACTACAAATCACATTTAAAATTACTAATTTGGCATTTTTTCTTTGAAATACATAGAAAAAACTCAAAATGATGCTGAAATCATTATTACGGATCTTAGATTCTGCATGTCACGAAAAAAAATCAGTAGTACACATTTATGAATTAAGACATTTTATGATTTGATATGACAAGTTAGATAACAAGATCTCTGCTTGTCACTGCCTCAGGCCTTAAATTTATGGCATGGTCCATCACATTGTTATTGTCACAAGAAACAGATTAATCCTGGACAAGCTTCGACGATCACATAATTAAATCTACAATATGACAGCACATCCTAATAAATATGTCATAAGTATGCAGAAATAAAATCAAATTATCCCATATGGAAGTGCTACTTTTATTTTATTGAGTGTTAAAATACTAATTAATATTGCTACCTACACACTTGTTAGCAAAACAGGAAACACTAACTCTTAAACTCCCTAATTTAGACTTCTGAATTAATTTGCAGTTTAAAGTGATTTATTTCAACTAACAACCGCCATGTATATGAAATAATTTTTGCATCTAAGTTCTATATATTATCTGACCATGTTCAGTACATTCAAAATTTAATGCATGCATTTATTATTGCGAATCTTTGAAAATAAAAAATAAATACTATTTCTTTTAACTTTGTAAAGGAATATCATAAATTCAGAAATACAGCATTATCTTGATTATTGAAAGAAAATGTGATAAGGTGAAGATTGTAATAATTAAACTCACATTTTTATTTTTTGATAGTGATATCCATTACAATAAAGTGTTGATACAGAGATATGTCTCGCCTATCGACAGAAAATTGGAATAAATATCTGATGGACAGCAACATTGCTACTTAAATGAAAGTGGCTGGACCATGACTTAGGCAGGGCATCAACTGAGATGTAATGATAGTAATGCAACTTCATAGGAAATATCATTTATCTATCACAAGTAGTTCCTATCGAACTAACTTAAGCAGAAACTTAACATTTAAAATTTCTACATGAAAGTCATTAGACTGTGACCTAGGGGGCAGGGCCTCAAAATGGTTGACTACCTGAGATGTACTGATAGTAATGCAACTTTATAGAAAATACTGATTTATCGCAAGTAGTTCCTATCAAACTTAAGCAGAAAACTAACATTGAAAATTGCTAATTAATTGAAAGTCACTGGACCGTGAGCTAGGGTGCATGGCCTCAAAATGGTTGACTAACTGAGATGTACTGATAGTAATGCAACTTAATACAAAATACCATTGATCTATCACAAGTAGTTCCTATCAAACTAACTTAGGCAGAAAACTTAACATTGAAAATTACTAATTAACTGAAAGTGGATGGACCATTAGCTAGGGGGCAGGGCCTTGAAAGGTGGACAAAACTGTTCCTATCAAACTGATCTTAAGCAGAAAGCTTAACAATTGTTGATGCAGCCGTCGCTGCCAGAAAAGCAACACCTATGTCTCGCCTTTCGCGACTTTCGTTGCAGGTGAGACAAAAAGTACATAAATGGCGCCAATTAACTTACCTATATTGTCTTGCAATAAAAAATGCATCCAAAAATTTCTTACTTTACAAAATTACTTGCAAAAATAATTAGCAAGAATTAATTTTCAGGCAATAATAAATTTCATCTATTCGGACTGTTATAAGTTTATTTTATACAACTCAGAAAAAATTTGCTTTATTCCATTGGGAAATTTAGGAATAGTCAGAAAATCTGCAAAATGGAAGTTAAACTTCTATAAAAGTTCATGCAAGTTACTATCCCCTAGTGTCTTGCAATTAGTCCCAAATTCTTCATTATTTTGAAGTAGAATAATGAAAGATAATCTTGGTTTTACTGTATTCTTACAACAGCAGAGGTATAGTTTTTGTCCAATGATTCATTGGTAAAGAATTTAACACAGAAGATAAGATGCAGGTTTGTACCATCAGTCAGGTATAGACAAACTTATCAACAGCCTTACTACAGAGTAACTTACACTATACAGATAATAATACAATATCATATTTGTATAATATGAAGAGGGTTGTAAGACTTGCATCAGATGTCTAGAAAAAAAAACAAAGATACAAACTCCTCCTTTTTCTAGGTAAAATTGCATGTGGTGTTTTTCTGATAAAAAATTCCTATCCAGATTTTCTATTACATTTCTCTTTGTCATCTTGCCCTCTTCTCATCAAAGATATTAAAATGTAAGGATATGGGGGTACACATCAAAGAATTAGAGCCATATAAATCTATAAGATCAGATATAATTAGGTTCTTACAAAAATATATCTGAGTAACTGAAGTATAAGTTTTAGGTCATAGCTGTCCAATGCTCATAGAAAATTTGCACATCAGGGATGATTCCACACATTCTAAAATGGGTCCGCTTAACAACAAATTGTGAATTTTTAACTCGTTTGGGAATTTCTTTCAGTACTTTTGCCACACCAAAAGAACTTTAATGTGACTTTCACAAAATATCCGTCCTGTCCGTTTCAAGTCACAGAGCTATCGCTACGAACGCATGTGCTTACTTAGGGTCTATCTGGTCAGCTGCTTATACCTCAAGGATCATAGTAAACATTGCTGTAGTTACTAAATCTTATATTTAAAATTACGTACTCATGGTAATATTGTTTTGCCTCTTTGGGAATTTAAATTTTCCTCAAAATTTTTGGGGCCGCTTACCCGCCCTAAATGATATAGTGGAATCAACCCTGCACATGAATTAATTTTGTCTGGTAAAACAATGAAAAAAAATTCATAATTATATACCTTAGGTTGAAAAACATATAACCAAGATATAAACTATTGTTCTTAATCTGAAAATGAGCAATGAAAAATTGAAAACTAGAAACTGTGTCTGTAGGACCCGGATGGCCCCGCCTAAAATGTAGGTCATCATGAATGAATGTTCAATTCTATCCAAGGCACATCCACTGATGACGTTTGGTTGATACACTATGCTAAGGTCCAAAGAAATGAACCTAAACACAAAACTTAATGAAACAAGGCAACCAGGCTGCATATCCCCGCTGCATTTCCCTGCGCCACTGTTGTGTTAATCACAAAATTAAATGCTCTAAACGAAATTATACTCAGATGTGACAATAACTATAGTAATGAATTGGACAGGTGAGAGTTAAATGAAGTGTGACTGATTAGGATATCATAAATTGATAATGGAAATACATGTAGTAAACTGTTTTTATGATGACATGTTCTACTAATTAAGTGTAAATTTACCAAAGTTGGAATATCAATTTTGGAAATTGAATGGTTAGCTTAAGTCTTGTGACATTAATAGTTATTAATATGCATGGTTGCTAGATACATTTCCAAAAACATGAAGAGTCTTTCAGGAAATTTACCAAAATTGGAGTTATTTTTTTGAAATCCAAATATTCCATTTAATTTTGGAAATTTAATCATTCCCTATACATCTGTTACTTTTTTGTTAACAAAAATGTATGGTTGCTAGGTACTTTTCCAAAAAATTCAGATCTTAGTGTCTTTCAGGAAATTAACCAAATTTGGAATTCCATTTTTGGAAATTGAATGGTAACTTTAACTCTAATGATATTAATATGCATAGTTGCTAGATACATTTCCAAAAAATGAAGGTCTGAGAGTCTTTCAGGAAATCTACCAAAGTTGGAATTTCATTTTTGGAAATTGAATGGTTACCTTAACTCTTGTGACATTAATGGTGAATATTAATATGAACATATGAAGGTCTTAAAGTCTTTCAGGAAATTTACTAAAGTTGGAATTATTTTTTTTGAAATCCAAATATTCCATTTCTGCTAGTGTCTGATAGTATGGCTGATTGGTCATTTAAAAAAATTAATAAGTCTGAGACTCTTCCAGAAAATTTTTTCTGCCCCAAGGGCAAATTTCAAGATTCCGAAACCTTTGCCACAGACAACTTTTAAAGTGCTAGTAATGCACAAATTTTTATGTTTCTACCACTTAGGTATAAGAGGAGTTCTGTGACAATCGATTTTGGGATTTTTTTTAACTCTCTTGTTGCTATACCCCGAGGGGTTTCCGAAAAATTCTAATGCCACTTTTGAATTTGCCATATGTAATACTAGTCATGGTTTCAATTTCAGCATTATAGTCCAAATAGTTTAGAAGATTTCACTATTTACTGGATATCGCAAAATCCATTTTTTGCTCATAAGTATGACCTAAGGGTAAAATTCCAAAACCTTCGGTAGCATCTACATCAAAGATGTTAACAATGATCAATGTTTCAGTTTTCTATCTCTTATGGTTCCTGAGATAATCCTGATCATTATGTATACACGTACGTACAGCGAACACCAAAACAATATCCTCGCAGTTTCGCTAGCACGGGGATAATCATCACTCAAGCATAAAATGTAGGTCATAATGACCGAATTATTATATGACTGCTCAGTACTACATCAGCCACATCCAATGATAAAGTTTCATTGATACACTATGCTTGGTTCCAAAGAAATGAACCTAAACGCAAAACTTAACCAGTCACTCAAGCAAAAAATGTAGGTCAAAATGACCCAATTATTGTATGAATGCTTAGTACTACCCAAGTCACAACTGCTGATGAAGTTTCACTGATACACTATGCTTAGTTCCAAAGAAATGAACCCAAACACAAAACTTGGCCAATCACTCAAGCATAAAATGTAGGTCATAATGACCCAATTATTGTATGACTGCCCCATACTACCCAAGTTACAACGGCTGATGAAGTTTCATTGATACACTATGCTCAGTTGCAAAGAAATGAACCTAATCGTAAAACTTAACCACACAGTTCGGACGTATGTACAGACGGACAAGGGCAACTCTATATGCCCCATCCACATTTGTGATGAAGCATTTTCATGTATTATCATTATTTATGCATCTTTAAAAAAAACAAACCAGTTATTTATGATTTAACTGACAGAGGAAGAAACTCTGACCACACTCATACAAAAATAATATAAATCAAATTAACTTTTATTAATAGAAACCTATATATTACTTCAAAGACTGTGTTAATAATGTAGGCATGTGTTCTTTCTCTTCCTAGGTTAATGATCTAATGGTTTCTTAAGATTTTAATGACTGGTTAATCCTTAAGATATATTTTTTTCAAAGAAACTCGAGAAGCTTTTCATTACAAGTATAAAGTATTTTTTTCTGTCTAACATGGAACCCCTCTTGATTCGAATTAACACTAACTATTCAGAACTAGATTAATTTAAGATGATCTTTAAATTCTGGATTCATGCTTTTTTTCTAAAATCTCAGTGAAGAGGACCTTTCTGAAGATGGAGTTGTGTAAATCAGCATTGTTAGGGGCATCCTTAACCTCATAGTGAGGTCAGAGATTTTTCTTTGTGCTGAAGCCTTTGAATTTCAGATTAAGATCTTCAATAGAAATACTATTATTTTACATCCATCAGTGAATTTAAACTGTCATATATTTTCTTTTCTGAGAAAGAATAGTGTTAATCAATAAGAAACTACAGTAACTATTAAAATTCCTGATATTGTACCTGTCATTGTTGGTCTGTTAGCATACTGGTTTTTTATTCATTCATGGTCATTCCTAGGGTACAACAAAACAAAAACACTCTGTAAAATTCCTGAAAAAAAAATAGTCTTATTGATTTTTTTTTGTATCAACAATTTGGATATACCTTTTTAACCATTTAAAATTTGAGGTTGCCTGGAAATCCTTATGAATTAAGGTTGGATTTCGTCACATAAGCTTAGTTTCAATTTTACAACATCCCTGGTATCATTTGTTATTATAACTAAAAATCTACACCATTGGGCCATTATCTAAAATTTTAGTTTTGAATCATAACTAGAGGCTCTCAAGAGCCTGTATCGCTCACCTGGATTTCACTTTTCACCTTGAGCAGACTTAAAAATTTAAGTGTTGCAGTCAATTTGGCTGTTTTTTCTATAGGATTCTAGGTTAAATTTCAGCTGTGGCAGTCATCTTGGTTTAGTCCAGGTCAACGGATACATTTCTAAAAGAGAACCATCTAAGGACCATTTCTGCTAAGTCTTGTTCCAACTGTCTAAGCGGTTTCAGACAAGAAGATTTTTAAATGAATTTTCCTATAGGGTCCAATATTTAACAAAGTTCGGTGTGGCAGCCATCTTGGTTCACAATCTGGGTGATCGGACATATTTCTGAAAGAGGACCTCCTAAGGACCAATGCTGACAAGTCTGGCTCCAATATGTCAAGTGGTTTCAGACAAGAAGATTTTTCAATGAATTTTTCCATAGGGCCCTACCTTAAACTAAGTTCGGGTGTGGCAGCCATCTTGGTTGACAGTCTGGGTCATCACACAAAATTCTGAAAGAGGACCATCTAAGGACCATTGCTACCAAGTCTAATTCTAATTGACTTAGTGGTTTCAGACGAGAAGATTTTTGAGTGAATTTCCCATAGGGTCCTATGTTAAACTAAGTTCTGCTGTGGTGGCCATCTTGGTTCACAGTCCATGAAATCAGACACATTTCTGAAAAAAGCACCTCCTAAGGACCAATGCCGCCAAGTCCTGCTCCAATATGTCAAGTGGTTTCAGACAAGAAGATTTTTCAATGAATTTTCCCATAGGGCCCTATGTTAAACTAAGTTCGGTTGTGGCGTCCATCTTGGTTGACAGCCCGGGTCATCGGACACACCTCTGTAAGAGGACCATCTAAGGAGCATTGCTGCCAAGTCTGGTTCCAATTGGTCAAGTGGTTTAAGACAAGAAGATTTTTCAATGAATTTTCCCATAGGGCCCTATGTTAAACTAAGTTCGGCTGTGGCGGCCATCTTGGTTAACAGTCCGGGTCATTGGACATATTTCTGAAAGAGAACCTCCTAAGAACTATTACTGCCAACTTTGGTTCCAACTGGACTTGTAGTTTCATATAAGAAGATTTTTGAAAGTCACCCCCCTTTTTTTCTATTTTTAGTAACAGCAGCCATCTCGGTTGGAAGTCGGGGATGCCAGACATAATTTTGGAAGGGTGCCATCCATGGACCATTCCCCCAAAGTTTGGTCTCAATTGGCCCAGTGGTTTGAGAGGAAAAGATCTTTAAAGGAAAGTTTATGCTGGATGCCGTCTTTAAAGGGCAAAAACTCCTATAAGGGGTCAATCAATGATTTTTGTCATGTTGACTTATTTGTAGATCTTACTTTGTTGAACATTTTTGCTGTTTACAATTTGTCTTTATCTATAATAATATTCTAGATAATAACCTAAAACTGCAAAATTTCCTTAAATTAACAATTCAGGGGCAATAACACAACAAAAGGTTGACCGATTCGTCTGAAAATTTCATGACAGGTAGATCTTGACCTGATGAACATTTTTACCCCATGTGAGTTTTGCTCTAATTGCTTTAGTGTTTGAGATATAAGACAAAAACTGCAGTTTACCCCTATGTTCTATTTTTAGCCATATCGGCCATGTTGGTTGGCAGGCTGGGTCAACGGACATATTTTTTAAACTAGATACCCTAATGATGCTTGTGGCCAAGTTTGGTTCAATTTGGCCCAGTAGTTTCAGAGGAGAAGATTTTTGTAAAAGGTAACGGACGACGACGGACGCCATGTGATGAGAAAAGCTAAAAAAGCTTAGGATTCAAATTAAAACCAAGCATGTAAGACACTTTAATAACTGGTCCATGAAAATCATGGTCAGGACAGCATGTAAGATTATGGACTGTATATGTTGTATGCCGCCTCCATAGAGACCCCTATGTCACTCCTTCAGTGACTGTCGTCAAAGAAAAAACAAAAACTGTACACATACATTAAATGGTACATAACAATCTTCATCAACAAGTAATCATGTAATACTTTGTTTTTGCTTAATTTTAATTGAAGTAGAGTACCAGGTAATACTAGTACAATTGACCAAGACCATTTGAATAAGTATCAATAATTAATCTAGAAGTGCACAATATAGGGACATCATTACACTTTTTTCAGTTCTCTTGAAGCAATCTGTTTTTGACTGATTTTATTTCAAGAAGTAGAGTACTGGGTAATACTAGTGAACAATGTTTCAAGAAAACTGAAAAAAACGTAATGGTGTCCACATAATGTGCACCTCTACATCCCTTATTCATCACTTATGACAAAGCAACACTGCATCATTTAGGTTTATCTGATTACAGCTTTATGGGACTTTTTATGGGTGGAGAAATCGGTAGAACCACAGACCTTCCACAGGTACAATGGCAATCCTTGTCAATTAAGACTGGAATCAAACACACCTCACCATACAAACTCACAACCCCAATCCTGACAGGCTGCTGACCATTATGACAAACTACCTACTGTAGACCACTCAGCCACCAAAACCCCAATCATCATTTAAAAAGTCTACTTGTTAATTAAGCAAAAAAGTATAGCAACAGGTGTAAAATTCCCTCTAGTGGTGTAGTTTTGCTAGTCCATAAAAATATTTCATAATTAGATTATGAATCCCACAGTTTGATATAAGCATCTGTCAAAACATTAAAAAATCTTCTGTTCTAATTCTTGACCTACATATGTAAAATTCTGTTCCACCATTTCTCTGATCAAACAGCTCAAATTAAGCACAAACTGTTTGAAACATTCTGTAAAAATAGCTAAAGATCTTATCTCCAACCTAAAGCTGTTCATCCAACACCAAGGTTACGACTTTGTACTACAAATACACCATTTCTTGGTACAATGCCAATGCTGAAGTTTGTGTCAAGTTCCACTTACCGAGAATATGTTATTGCACAATGATTATACAAATGAACAATGGCTAGAATTAATTTGAACCTGCATAAAATCTTGGCTTTGACTGTGTGTCTCGTTGTGAAAGACATTATGGCTCCATGCAAGGAGGGAACTATCTAAAGCTGGCTAAAGATACTACTACCCTTTCCTTTCAATAATAGCCAATTTTAGAAGCTTTTCACATTTCAAAATTACAAAATTACTTTAAGCAAGATTACTGTGTTCCTCCTCCCCACACTCCTCCACTTATTAACAGGCATGCATGGTATAACCACCTGAATAATTTAATTACATGATCTTGAAACACAATGGAGAAGCCTAGTAATTGTACTAAATACTAAATTATATTAAAACCAGTGCCAACAAGAAATGACAGGTATATCAGCTTTAAACTGATGAAAAATTTGAACTCATTGGCAATATCACAAAAGAAATTTTTTATGTATCAATAGACCACTTTCATGAAATGATATATTACCTCCCCTTATGTCTAACAATGTCATATGCCTTATTAGTCCAAATCATGTTGTTTATTGCAACAACTGAAAATTCATATTGCCCTGCATGATAAGGTTGTTTTAACATCCTGTCTATTGTAGAATAGGTATACAAGTAGAAGATTTGCATGCTTATTACATGTTCCATTATCCAATACATAGTTAGAAATTAATGGTAAAATAGAAAGGGTTCAATTTTACTGATTTATATTTAAACATGCTAAATATTTCAGCAGAAAAATGCTTGAGACATCAGCTGGTCAAGAAAACAGACAGATGCTCGAATTTCCATTGGCATGACAACTGCCGATATCAAAATGTACAAAACATATATAATATGAAGGCCACAGCATTCTGTATCTATGCCTCTCAAGAATTAGCAGTATATTTTTGTGGGAAGAAGGGGGGAGGGGGTAGGCACTAAAACCTATACTTCTCATTTACTGCTTAATTAATATACACATGATGTTGTTTCATTTACACCGGGAAAAACACAAAATTACTATTGTATGTTTATCCAAAGAACAGAGGTAAATTCAAGGGGAATAACTGTTAGTTCATGCAAGTTCAGAATTTTACTATGTACTGGTTTGGGTCTAAGTTCAGAATAGAAAGTGAGTGTGATTAATCTACCTTTTTGTGAATAACCTGTGAAATATTATGATCTAAGAACAACTGTTTCTGTCACTAATGAATAAGACTCCACCCGAAGCATACTGAAAAATCATCAAATTCTCTTCAACAAAGGTTATCAAGCAAATTCTGATACAGTATCTCTGTACTGCAAGTGGAGGCAATTCTATAGCACAAGAAAAAGTCATGTGGCATTAGTTTTTTCAGTACTTTTATTTTCTTGCTCTACCACCTCCTCCCCTAATTCTTCTTTTAACCCTCCCTCCACCTTTCTGGTTAACTGATAATTAATCATTCTTGCATTCTTCATCAACATACATCAAACTCTTAAAAAACAATCCAAACCAATTAAAACAAATTAACATACATTCTTACCACTGCATAATATGAATACAGGTTCCAAATTGCACGACACTGATAACACAATCAGAATAATAACTCCAGTTGCTCAAGTTACACTGTTGTGGAATGTCTCTCAAGCATTCCCCTCATTACTCTCTATAAACATGGTAATATATGTCTTATCATTAAACATGCACATTTCAAGGACTTACAGATCTGTTTACATTTTCCTATGGCACTTGAAAGAGTTAGGCCAAGCAAATCTAATTTCATATTTAAGAAATGAATAGCAAAAAGATTATGCTATGGTGTGTTAAATTAAACTTGAATATGAATACACTTGGACAAAATATTAATATAAATGAATTTCTTTGCTCATACATCTATAATAATCAAGAAACACTTCTAAATCTGTGAACTATTATTTACAGTTAAAAAATTTAGAATCAATAAAATACTTAAAATGACATTATAAAACAGCTTTTTCACGTCAATTCTGTGCATTTACCATTGAAATGAAAAGAGATATATGGGGTAATTAAAGACTTAAGTCAACAACCTGGACACAAACCCTGAAAATTTGTCACACAATCCTCAACATGGAACACTATACTGCAAATCAAAACTGTGAAAGGAAATGAAAACTTGAAAAGGAGTATCTGGTTTATTGGGATTTTAACACCACTTTTACTACAACTGGCTATATTGTAGCAGCCAGTTTTTATTGCTCGATGAATCCGTAGAATCCAGAAAAAACCACGACCTTCGGCATGAAAACTGACAATTTCTGTCAATTAGACCTGGAGTCAAATGCACCTCGGCACAGCAGTTGAGTTAAAATTTACAACTTCTGTGTTGAAAGGCTAGTGATCATCAGTAGTAATCCCTTATTACCTAGCTGAGGCCACAACTTAAAAGGGAAAGACCATGAAGCAGAAACTCACTACTATTTTAACTAACCTATACATGGTGCCAGATCAACAATAAACATACAATGACATCAATCCTGCTACACATATTGACCAAATGCATCTTGTCAGCAATGCTGAAGGCCGGCCTCGGTGGCCCAGTGGTCTCAGTAGTTTGTCATGACTACTAATGATCAGTAGCCTGTCAACACTGTTGTGAGTTCGAATCTCACCTATGGCGGGGTGTGTTCGACTCCGATCTTGACAAGGATTGCCAATTTTCTTACCGAAGGCTCTCTCCGGGTAATCCAGCTTCCTCCACCAATAAAAACTGGCAGCCAAGAAATAGCCAAATGTGCTGAAAATGGCATAAAACTCCAACTAAACAGACAAACATCTTGTCAGCAATGCAGAAGGTCACAAATAAAAATATTTTTAAAAAATTCATCTGTGGAAACAATCACAATAAAGAATGATTTTCAAAGTGAACTGAAAAACATCAAATTACTTACATATGGCCTTCCAAGTAACATTGATGTCAGCAATGAATGATAAGGATGTGAATAATCTTAATCAAGAAAAGATTTATGGAAATTTACACTTACCTGTACTACTATCTGTTACTGGTGAAATAATGAGGTTGAAGATGAATTAAACTACCTAATGACATGCATATTATGTTATCATAAGGACATTAACTGAAAAGTGCATATAGGTTAAATCCTTTGGATTAATGCTTCAATCATTCATACATTTGAAATAGTCTAGTAACATCACTTGCACTTTCATTAATTTCCTAAACTGTGGCCACACAAAATTTTGTAGATTCACACAGACCATAAAATTTTAAATTTAAATGTAACGAATCTTGTAGGTTGTCTATGTCTTCTAACTTTTGTGATCCTTTTCAATAAAATATTACATTTTTTATCACTTTATACTGAAGACAAAAATAGAAATTTGAATTTTGTATGTCTGGATGACCCAATGCAAAGTTTCTAAAAACATATGTCTGCACACAAGATTTAGTATTTTCAACCAACTTTACTTCTTATTCAAAAAACTTTTTTATACACTAGACTAAAATATACTCTTGAGCAAATTGTACACGCTAGTGACTAAAGGTGCAGATTGTTTTAATACAATAATCTATATGCACTTGAAGTTATTATTTAACTGTAGTTGTACATAGAGTTAACCTGGTACACATGGTAAATAAAAATACTTAATATCTGCTGTTAATTACAGTAGTGTTTTATTCTAGAGAGGTTTCCTGGCTGTTTTACTATTTCTACAAAATAGGGCAAGCATCCAAAAATTATATGAACAGTTGAACAGGTAGTTGTATGTGGATTAAGGCTGATCATGGAACAACCAGTGTATATTCAAAAGGGACAGGGGTGTTGAAGGGGGAATTTCAAAATATATTCCCCCCAAGAAGGGGCAAAAATCAAATGATATATACAACAAATATCCCAAATCATTAAATATTGGAAAATCATGCAACAAATTTGAAAACTAGTGGCTCCAAGGAGCATGTATTGCTCACCTGGATTAAAACCTTAATCGGAACTCAAAATTTGACTGGTAGTCATTTTGTTGGTGGTTGGTGTGAGTCATACGAGTAACTGATGTCATCTTATTGCAGCTAAGTTTGGTTTCATTTGGCATTATGGTGTCAGACAAAAAGTTTAAACTATGGTTGGCTATTGCAGCCATCTTGGCTGATGGTCTGGGTCATCATAGATACTTTTTGATTAGGAATTCTACAAGTTTGGTCTCCACTGGCCCAGTGGTGTCAGAGGAAATAGGGTCTTATGAAACTAAGATGGCTATGGCAGCCATCTTAAATGACTCCAGGACATCATACACAAGTCTGAAAGATGACCATTAAGAATCATTGCTGCCAAGTCTGGTTCCAATTGGACAAGTGGTTTCAGACAAGATTTTTAAATTAATTTTCCCACAGGGTCCTATGTTAAACTAAGTTTGTCTGTGGCAGCCATCTTGGCGGATAGTCCAGATCAACGGATATACTTCTGAAAGATGATCATCTATCGACCATTACTACCAAGTATGGTTCAAATTGGGCAAGTGGTTTCAGACAAGAAGATATTGAAATGAATTTTTCCATAGCGTTAAAAGTTCGGTTGTGGCAGACATCTTGGATTTCTGATTGGCACCAAAGAAATAACAATTGTTAAGGACCTTTTATAGAACCATATCTTTAAAGTTTGGGTTCAATCACGTATATCATTCTGGAAAAGAAATTTTTCAAAGTTCACGCAATCAGTAATTAGAATAGGCTCTGGCAGCCATGTTTCTTGACCAATCAGCACCAAAGTAACAACACTTGGGAAGGACCTTACAAGGAACAGCTCTGCCAAGTTTGGTCATATTCTGTGCAGTGGATCTTAAGAATAATATGCTGTTGGTATGGCCAATGATACGAGCACAGCAATATAAGCCCTTTCCAGAAACTCATTTCCGGTATCACTCTAAAATTATAATTTGAAGCAAGTTATTTCCCTTACTTTACTTAACTGCCAGCGAACAAAACTTTTTCTAGGATTATTTTGTAGCACAATATGGCTGCCCCCATTAAACAAAGATTTCTCTACATGACCCATATGTAGAAAATGCATATGCTCCTATAGCGCTCGCTATCAAAACCTGAAAAGTTAAGGGATTGACGGACATCAAGTGATCGTAAAAGTACACACTGACCTTTAGCCAGGTAAATTAAAACTATTGGTATTGTGAGCAAGCTCACAAAATATACCCCTCCAATTTACAGTATAAGAAGACTCAAATCCAATTATTTCCCCTCCAAGAAGACGTCAGATCGGTATCAGGTCAAGTCGCCCCCAAGACAAGTCGCCACTGGACAACTCGCCCACCCATGTTAGTCAACTTGCCCACTCATGTTGGACAACTCGCCCACTCACGTTAGACAACTCTAAAAATACAGCATAGGGGTAAACTGCAGTTTTTGTCTATCTCCCAAAAACTAAAGCATTTAGAGCAAAACAGACATGAAGTAAAAATGGTTCTCTTTTAGAAATGTGTCCATTGACCTAGACTGTCAACCAAGATGGCTGCCACAGCCAAACTTAGTTTTAACATAGAACCCTATAAAAAAAACAGCCAAATCGACTGCAACAATTAAATTTTTAGTCCTCCTCAAAGTGAAAAGTTAAATCCAGGTGAGCGATACAGGCTCTTGAGAGCCTCTAGTTTATCTTCTGACAGCGGTTACTGTAATCACCGCAAAGCATCCAAGCGAAAACTAATTTAAAATGTAATCACTTAATTCTGATTTTACAAGCCAACAATAATTAAATTAATATGTAAAGCTATAAATAATCGTTATATGTTTGATGATAGTGGAATATAACTTGCACCATATCTGTACGAATCTCGAGGTTAATTTCTTTGAATTCATTTTTTTTCAATTATAGTATTTACAAATATAATTTTCAATAAATTTTTAATGGCAAAGATTATTTTCAGATGGGTTAAATATATCATTTTTATCAGAGGGCGAGTTGTCCAAATACAGTGTGCAACTTGTCCAATACTGTGGGGGACTTGTCTAAGAAGTGGGCAAGTTCTCTGAGAGGGCGAGTTGTCATGGGGGCTAGTTGACTTGCATTCATCAAATCATAATTAATTTCTTCATGCACATCTTCATATGCTTTACCATCATGGTGTGAAGTTTCACTTGAAATTCTACCAAATGGTTTAGGAGAAGTTGCACTTACAAGATTAATGGACATATCGACAAATTAATTCCTATATATTCCCCTAAATACCTCCATTTGTTTGAAGGGTGGTGATAAATAAATAAATAATCATATAAAAAACATGCAAAATTTTGTTGAAAATAAATCATTTAAATAGGGATGAATTTGATGAGCAAAATAACGGAAAATTGCTAAAAATAATTGAAATAGGGGGGTTAGGTGTGCAAAAATATCTCTTTCTGGCAGCTTCTGACCAGTTTGACAACTTTTCAAATAATTTTGCAATACCAAATAACTGACTAAAATCATCCCTGGGTTTTACTGTGACCCCTGTAATTCAAAGAAATTTTCTCAAATGTTCAAACTGTTTCATTAATGCATACCAGACTGATCAGAAACTTTGCATTCTGTCACTTTGCACAAGCAGCATCTGATGAACATTCTGTCACTGCTACATCTGATGGACATCAAATGTTTAATTTTTTAATTATAACTTTCCTCAAGTTGTATTTAGGACGATTTCCCACCCACCTCTAGAAAATTGCCCTGCACTATATTTTTTGATTTTCTGAAAGCAATTCGAATTTTTCGTGTCTGTTTCATGGCATGCATTTTGATCCATGAAAAAGACCGGGTCTGGACCTGCATCACAGCATGCATTTCATTGATAGGCAAACAGGATGCAGCTGCACGATATATTCAAAAATTGCTTACACAACAAAACTCAACATTATCAAACTGCAGACAAATACAAAATCTTTCCTTTCTGTAGAAGCCAAGAAAACTTTGAGGAAAGTTTCCTACCCAAGGTCTTTCGGACATGGTCAAGCCGTTATCAGAATATGTGACCTCAAGTTCCACATTCTGGGCTTGCCAATATCTAGAATTTCGACCATGACATGAGCCTTGCGAATCATTGAAAAATAAAAAATAAAGAATTGGTATCCTTCCACCCTCCCTCTTTTCTTAAAAATAAAAAAACTAGAAAACTGACATGTTGGCAAGGGACCTGCAGGGTGAATAAATTGCAGATTTAATTGGAGCTTTGTTTAATCAATCCCAACTGTATTAAAATTATGAGAATAGGTGTTATCACTAAACATATTCTTACAAAAATATACAAATTCACATAATTATGGAAAGCCAAAAATGAATATATTCAGAAATGGCAAAATACAGGCAGCACTTCAAACAAACAAAAAAGTTTGTAGGCGTGAGAGTGCTTACAAGAAAAACTGACTAAATTTTCAGAGTTCAAAGGGCATTAACTCCAAGAAAAAAGACGGTACAGCACTGAAATTCGAACTTGACTGAGATAATACTAAATCACAAATATGATATATATGTGTAAAAAATTATTTAAGAAATGTAAGCGTGAGAGCGCTTACAATGTTGGATGGACCGATGCATGTTGCGGCGGGGGACAATAAATGGAAATTGATCATTGAAACAGTTACCATAGTAACATTTCAAATTTTTTGTGAAAAATGGTAAAAAAAATATGCAATTATATGAATGTTCCACTGAAAATTAAAGTCATATGTGGCATTTCAATGGAGATGAGCCTTATTTTTTCAAGCATGAATCTATAAATCTGCTATTAAAGTATAAGATATGTCAAAAGGCATATTATATTGATATTGAACTGCTAATAATTAAACTGTCTAAAATAAAACTTTTGATTTGATTTTAATTCCTACTTCCTGTTTACGTTTTGATAATTATATGCTACAGGATATTTGTTGGGCATGTTTTTGACTTTTGTCAGATTTCTGAACTCCTTTGATCTTATCAATTTCAAGGCAATATTTTTTTCTTTAAATTGATCCCAAAGTTCTTTTCATAACTTC
This sequence comes from Mytilisepta virgata, assembly GCA_028015205.1. Classification (NCBI taxonomy): domain Eukaryota; kingdom Metazoa; phylum Mollusca; class Bivalvia; order Mytilida; family Mytilidae; genus Mytilisepta; species Mytilisepta virgata. Next base: position 87,779,786 of record CM051521.1, read on the forward strand.
ATTAAACCCATTTAAAACCAGATGGGTAGTGGTAGATCTAATGAATTCAAGGATGAATGGATTATTGTTTAATGTCCAGTGGCAATTATTACATAAACAATAAAATGGATAACAGGAAAGGTCAACAATAACATACCATTCAATCAAAGCAACCCAACTGACAAAAGGCAGTTTGTAAAAGAGCACAAAACACAATCATGAACACAACAGAGTCAGCGATAGTCTGATAAGGTACAGACACTGAATACTGGTGGGGTTAAACCGGTGGTTTTGTGGTAGTGTGGTTCCTTCAAGTGTGGAAGGTTGCAGGTTTGATCCCCGGCCTTGTCAAACATAAGACATTAAATTGGTATTTGCTGATTCTCCGCAACGCACCTAGTTTGGTTTATTGTGCGTCATCTCCAGTACAATAAGCAAAATGGTGGCAGCCAGTTTTTATTGTTGGAGAAAGCCACATGGAGATAACCACCATCCTTCGGTGGGAAAACTGGCAATCCCGTCAAATAAGAGAGTAACTAACACCTCAAAAGATGTGGGAGATGATCGTTAGAAGTTAGGATGAACTACCTTTGAGGCTCCATTAATAACCTTAAAGTGGAATCCAAAAGCAAAATAAGAGGTCATTGGTATAGCTTTCAACATGCGTCATGGGCTTGCAGATAATTCTGCATTTTTCCATGGCTTTTAAGTCACAAAACTTTTGAGCATAAAACATCAAATGTAAAAAAAAGTTTATTCCAAGCCAAATCTTGTAATTCTTTTCAAAAACATTGATCCTGTGACAAAGTACTTACAAAAAGTTGTAATTATTATTATGTGATATAACTGCACAAAATAAAATCCTACAAAAGGACCACCTCCAACCCCCTATATAAAGAGTAATTCCTATCATGGCCTGCAGGCACCATTCTGTTTCTTTTCTTTTTTTCATTGTTGTTTACCTTCCTATTCTGGGTTTTAAATATGAGTTTTTCTGAAAATCAATCTCTTGATCTCAGGATTTGCTCGGTAGAAACAATCAATCTTAAAGAGAATCCAACAAAAAAATTAAGGCTTTATTCACGCAAGAAGAATATCTGATTCTGATATCTTTACTAGTTTTTTTTTTTTGGTTTCCCTTCCGAGTTTTCTCATAATTTTTTGAAACTGATATTCAAACCCAATAAAAAATTAAAGTGCTATCTATACGTGACAACTACTTGATGGCTGAAAGATGTGCATTATAGAAATGACTACTTTGAACTGAAAGGTAAAATAATATTGTGTCTACCTCTCTATCTGCCATATTCCACCCACCCACCGCCCCCACCCCCCACCTTTTCCCTCATATCATGTTATGATAAAGAGAAGAAAATTTATGTTTAAAATGCTGGATATGGGTATTTTTAAATGGTACAACAAGATGGGATATACAGACAGGATATCTCGGAGCAGGTGACTGAAACCGGGAATAAAGGACAAGGAATATGTGAAAAAGGACTCACGGACAACCTTCTTTCAAATATTATATCATTCAAAATTTACATGTTAAAATTTTTAAACACACACAAATAACAATTTCAGACCTCCCCAAAAAACAACTGTATTTCAATCAGTATTGTTTATACACAAAACAGGAAAAAACCTTAAGCTGGTTTTCTCATCACTTTCTTATCACGAGTAAAACTATTATGTTTTTTTATGAAAAAGTCAACAAAAACACTACAAAACAGAACAAAAAATACACCAAAACTTTCTTACTTACCTCAGCAATCAACTTTCACTTTCAAAATCTTCTTAAGATGCTAAAAACTGAAAGAATTGTGGGTTTAGAATGAAAACTTCCCCAGAGTTTTTCAGGTAGCAGTTTAAACCATTACAGCAGAGCCTTCCCTGTGTTTATGTTGATAAGGAGGAAATCTGACACTCTCTATAACAAATGAACCATACGCCACATACCAATTTCTCTTCCTTAAGATTAGGGTTTAATTAAGGTCATTTGTGAATAAAGTACCTCTGATTAATGTTAATTTGCAGAAAAAGAATTTTATCATTTCAAGACATTTTTAGTTTGTTACATGACATTCTAGAAGAATTTTACATTCTTTAGTGTGCAATTTCTTTGAAAATGAAACCTAACAGGGTAAAAGCATATTTTCATTAAAAACTGATGTTTAAAATATTGTTGTGATGCAATTAAAAAATTTGCTGAAGTTGCAGATATTTATTATCAGGAAATTGGACTCTTCAGATATGGCATAAAATCAACAAATATGATTAAGTCAGTTTTTAATGCACCTGATGATTAATATTGACAGAGATCATATGCAGAAATCAATATTAATTCCTGAGGTCCATAATATTACTTAACATTTTGGTAACTTGAAAGGTGTAGAAAATTTAATAAAAAAAAAATAATAAATTAAATATGATTTTCAAGATATCAGAAATCTATCATCTGACAGAACCTACAGTAAAACAATAAAATTACGTATATTTAATTAATATAATTCTGAAATAAACTATTAAGTATGTACCAGTAATGGTACTGGCTAGAAATTGGCAGTATAATAAAATTCTTAAAATGAATGCTGGCTCAAACTTGAGTAATATTTCTACCACGGGAGACATGAACTACTTTTAAGGTATCCGGACCATAATAGATAATGATAAAAAATTGTATCTCTTTTTGACCCTGAATGGTGGAACCAAACAATTTAAAGCTGGAATTTTGTATATATATTTTTCTCAAGTTGAAACACTTTTTGTTGCTTATATGCAGAGTCTGTAAAAATTAGTTAGTTATATTAGAATTTCCGAAGTTTGCCGATAATTACTGAGGTCATTTCAATTGCGTTGTATGGAACATCCGGGAACTTTTAAATAATCACGTGGTCATTTATGGTAAGGATACCTTAATATCCCTTGTATGATTGAGAACTTTAATTAATCAAAATGCCATGTAAATGGAACTATTTTACTAGTTCCTTTCTGGTAAATTAAATTTTTTTTCTTTTGGAAAAAAAAAAACGACAAATAGAAAGCAATTAAATGTACAAATAGACACTAATCACTCGCAGGGCTCAGTGGATTAAAACAGTTTCAAGTTTTGAACCCAACAATAAAAACTGACCCGATATCAAACCTTATTTATTAATTTAATAGCAGGCACTATTTAGCTGACGATTGTCAGGAAACACACCAGAGATTGGACAAAAACAGATAAAGTACAAATCAAAGAATCTAACTATCAATCCAGCAAAAACATTGTCCTTATTGAACTGTAGCTTAAGATTTTTAATGTTTGTCTTTTCAGATTTTTCCATTTTAAGTAATAGCAGCAATATTGGTCCAAAGTGCAAACCCTAGACATCTTTTGATACAATATTCCATCAAAATTTCATATCTTATTAAAACATATCAAATGGATTTATATTTTTTTATGATTTTTTTAATCTCAGTTTCCATATTGGTTCAAGTGTCTGAACTCCAATCAAAATTTCAAAAGAGACCACTCAATGATCATTCCAAAGTTGTGTCCAACTTAGTCCAGAATTTCTAAGAGGCAAAGATTTTAATATTTTTATAGAAATTTATTTCTAGTGACTGTGGCAATACTGGAAGTTGGTTGCAATTTTTAAAGAGGAACATCAAATGACCATTCTCACAACTTTTTTCCCCAATTGCAACACCGGTTTCAAAAGAAAAGACATTATTTTCATCTTTTTGGTTAATTTTTCTATTTTCAGTAAAATTGCTATATTGGTCCACAGTCAAGCAACTGAGACAATTTTGAAAGGGAACCATGTCTAACCAAGGGCCATTCATCCAAAGTTTAGTTAAAATTCAACATATTCCGAAGATGACTTTCAACCAATTTTTTGGGTGATATTTCTATTTCTTGTGACAGACGTACTGGTCGGATGTTACTCAGACTCAACCATTTAAGGGGACTATTGAAGAACCATTCATTAGTGTTTCTCCCTACTTACTGGCCAATGAAATGAGATTTGTCAGTTCTATACATAGTGTGTGCCCTGAAATCCCTCAGCCAAAGTTGATACATGATGAAAGACTATTATGTAGACATCTTCAATATGAGTCAAATGTTATAAACTTGTAAATCCAAAAATGGGAAATTCATAAGTTGGGGATTCAGATAACAGAAATCTCCAGCCTTTTGGATGGACAGACAATAGAGCAGCCCATAGATTTGTGTTTGGCATAAGTGTTACAGGTAAAATTAAAATTTGGTCTCTAAACCAAGAGAGTCATATTTCCAGTGAAATATGCACAGATTTTAGCACATTTCTTTTATCTCTTGTGTAGAAGATCTGGCTAATGATGAAGTAATGATTATGAATTCCATGAAGTAATCTTTCAAGTCAATTGTAAACAGTAATTTGGCAGACATTTGTTGCTATGGAAGACGTGCAGCAGACATACATCTCCAGGCACAATAAACTTCTGTTTCTGTTGGAATGTGTTATATGTAAAAGAGAATGAAAATGCATTTATTGGGAGTAGATTGATTTATCATTTTTAACAATGCTAGAATCATCGTGTTTTCTTTGAAGTAAGCCATTGTAGGGGAATTGAAGCATGGTTTTAATCAGATGATTGTTGATTTGATGAAAATATGATTAATTTGTTATATGTCTTAGATGAGAAAAGGTCAAAGTTGAGGGACATAGTCATACCCACCCATCAATTAAGCAAATCAAATCCAAAGTTGTTAGAATATGTTTTAATATACTTTAATGTGCTATTGAAATAACTATACAAATTGTTTTTACATTATATATTGATTAATAAATAAAAAGTTTATATTTACATCAACCTTTTTGTATTTACATAAGCTTAAAAAAAATTAAAAATCCCCCCTCTTCTTAAAAACAATAGAAACCACAAATTTTATCCATATGCACATGTTTTCACAATTTCATTTACCCTTTGATAGCATTTATTTCCTGCTTAAAAATGGCACAGGAAACAAACAGTTCTAGTGACAATTTACACAAACTATAATTATGGGAAATTTGGGGGAACGTTGCATATTCTTCATTTAGACATTGTGGAGGAGAACTTTAAAATATGACAAATACTTGACAATATATGTCAAGTAAACAACAAATTTATTACAGTCAAGTGAAATCAGAACAAAAACACTCGAATTCAAAATGGTAGAAATCAAACAATAATTCTTTGCTAGATATCAGTAAATTCATCTTTGTCTATTTGAAATGGTAAAACATGGGTACTAGTACAAAAAAATCTACATGGTATATGGGATAAAAAATAGCAATTTATCTCCCCTTACTAATACACAACATTGGATGAATCTCCCCACCCTTTTTAAACATTTTTTAATAGGAAAAATTAAAGGAATTTTTAGGTGACAACCACTATGCTCTATAATATTGTCCTATAAACCCTCTCTTCCATTTCTCCAGACACACTCTCATTTTTTTCTTAACTCTACCAATGTACAGCAGATTGTAAACTGACCTGAATTAAATACATTTGTACTCTCATGTACATTTTGCTGCCCCTGCTTGTTAAAAATCTAACATTAATTTTTAATAATTTTTTTTTATGCTATAATACAATGTCCAAAAACTGAGGCCTTCTTCATATTACTTATGAAGATACGATTTTTACAAAATATACTATCTGGATTTAGCACTTAAAGTTTGGAACAAAAAATTATCAACGTGGGGCCTTGGTCTTCAATTGGTTTGTAGTAATTACTTTTGTATGGATGATTTCACACATTTTAAAATGGGTGCCTTAACACCAAATTTGGAATTTTTAACTCTATCGGAAACTTGTCCAGCAGACTTTTGCCAGTCAAAAACAATTTCAATAATACTTTCACTAAATATCTGACTCCCATCAGTTTCAATTCACCGAAATATCATGACCTCATTTGTTTATTGAGGGTCAATCTGTTCATCTGCTAATACAACAATGATCATAGTGACCACAAGTACTACAATTCCTACCACCAAAATGGAAAAAAAGAAAAAACTGCAGGCATATATAGTCAACTGGCAGGTATTAAACGAAATAAACTATTATTAATCAATAGTTCCTTGCTACAATATCGACCTATTGTGCTTTTTATAGATGCTAAGACTGCAAGGACACTTGGGTTCATGTGGGCACAACTTTCAGATGCTAGCACATCAAGGATATAAAGTCTGTTATGCAAAATTGAAAGCATTCAAGTTTTAGATACTAGTAAAAAAAAATTCCACTGTGACAATATCTGAGCAGCAGTTCAATGCAATGCAACAGGTTCATGATTTTCAACAGCATCGTATCCTGAGAACTAGTCAGGTTTTTGCTATAATTAATATTGCCATTTATGTTGAAACAGCCAATTTACCACTAAGCTTTGTATAAACATGACATTTTGTTAAAAGTAGAACAAAATATGAATTCTAATATGAGTATCCTTCACAATTTCAGCTATGCTACTAGTAAAATCTCAAACAAACCAATGTGTCAGTATTACTTCATGGCTGTACTGCCCATAAAAAAAATTTCTAATCCCTGTCTATGCTTGGGGTGATTTTCACAAACATTCTGGCCTACATGTGGCGTAATTTCCTTCAAAAAATTGGTTGCCATACAATTAAAATAAATAATAACAAAAGCTTACCATTTTCTTAAGTATCTGTCTCTACATCTTCATCTTAAATTTCAGATTTAAATCTATAACAGAAATTTTTTGTAATAAAATTCTATATAGGGATACATACATGCCTATCGGGTATGTTTAAAAGCATGAAGGTTTCAGTTTTATATCATATAATTCCTTCTATACTTTTTTCTGTTTATTTTACAATTAATTGAGTAACTGCTGGACTCCACTCTGGAAACACAAGAAATTCTTCAATTCACTGATAAGTGTAAGAACCTGTTATACTTTTAATCTGTGGTAAAATATATTTTATGTGTTCTCATTAATCAATACCTCATATCCTTTCATTTTTATATAAATTATGGATTGATGGATACAATTTTGGACAGGTCACTTTGCAGCAGCCCTTCCATACAAACTGTGGTTATGTTTGCAGACCACAGTAAGTTCATTAAAACTGCAGTAAGGCATCTCAATATCATTTTTTTTTAAAATTGCTTATGCATGAATAAATGACAACTATCCACATTTTCAAACTCCCATTGTAACATCCAAAATTATTTTTGTAAGACTTTCAATATTTCAAGAACCATTAACCTTCCTTTATGCTCCAATGGTAACTGCAGATAGGTAAAAATTCTCAATGGTGAATTACAGGGAGTTATCCTTCTTTTATCATAATCATTGATCTAGGTATAAAAAAAAGATTTATGAAGAGCAATGGTTGACAAGAGTGGGTATACTATAATAAATCTATCAGAATACATGTTCATTAATTAAAAATATTCAAATGCACTCAGACTAATTATTAAATGTTTACCTATCATTATTTATTTAATCAAATTATGTAGACAAAATGAATATGAGAAAAATGTTAAACATTGATGTTTAAACTATTTATATCCATGGGTATAGCTAAACATGAGAGAAAAATGTGTAAATGTATGATTAAAAACACAAACTACAAGGAACCTTCCATGTGGATTCATACAATTTCATCAGACACCAATTTGTATCCACAGATGGTAATATAAATATTGAAATCCAACGGTTGTGAGCACTTGCTATTATTAATAAATGGTGGCCAAGTACTCTTTCAAAAAGTAAATGTCCGAGCGTTCTCCAGGAAATATATCAAGATGAAATTGCATTATTTGACATCCAATTGTGTCAAGTAATTGCCATTCAACTTATGATTTCCATGACACATGTTGTTAGATACTTTTTCCAAGAATTAAAGGTTTAACACCATTTTCAGGATAAAATGAACCTCTACTAGCAATCCCTTTTTACTATCAAACATTGTACATATGTACACATAATGATATATACAGAAAATAAATATGGTGAGAGATATGCTTTATTTTCATAGAAATAATGTAAAATTTAAAATTACATGAGAGAGACTTGCAGCAGTCTATAAACCTCATGCTCAATGACATTTTTGATAGGTCTTAAATCTAAGATGACATTGTTATACAGGAAGCTGTGCCACTAGTACAAAATCACAATCCACCTTACAGATCATTATGGTCATGTTGCACACAAACTATGAATTGCACCAACAGATTTCAAGAGTTGTAAGGAGACATCATTAAACGGGAAACTCATCTTACAACTTACCTCCAGAGCAGCTAATAATTATTTCGCAAAAATATGATGAGAATTTTGCTGCCAAAACTTTCTGCTGTCCTTATGTATTTAATTTTTTGTGTTCAGTGTGCAAACTCTAAAAGAATTTTGAAATATTATATTTGCTTTTATTCCATTACAGAGAGTATTGTAAGGGAGATAATCCATTTTTGAAATACGAATTTCTCTTCCTTTTATCTAGACATAATTCTGAGAATTTAAAAAGTTTTTTGTTATTACCTTTATTGGTTAGATTGGTAGCTGACTGTCCACAGGTTATTTTTTACAAAAGTCATATGAAAATTTCTAGGGTTTTAGACAGAAGATTTTTCAACAAATTGTTAGAGTTTTGATCTATAGACAATCTTTTTTGAATAACTTGGAGTTGAACAGAATACCAATTTGTTTGTTTGTTTAGTTGGGGTTTTACGCCGTTTTCAGCACACTTGGCTATTTTGCGGCGGCCAGTTTTAATTGGTGGAGGAAGCCAGAGTACCAGAAGAGAACAACGACCTTCAGTAGGAAAATTGGCAATCCTTGTCGATTTAGATCAGAGTCGAACACACCCCGCCACAGGTGAGATTCAAACTCACAACCTCAGTGTTGACAGGCTAGTGATCATTAGTAGTCATGATGAACTACATAGACCACTCGGCCACCGAGGCCCCAATACCAATTTGAAAAAGATAACCTTAAAAGCATATCTATTACAATTCTTTGCCATTTAATTTCAATTTCAGCAATGATGCAAAACTTGGTTTCCATGCAGGGTCTATCAGACTCAGTTTAAAGATGTCTACACCTGTGTCTACAATTTCCCCATCACTAGAAATACTTATTAATATCAAAATTGACAAACTAAAGAAAAACAAATGTTTTGTTCTGTTTTGGACTTCAAAAGATAAATATGATAAATAGCAGGTAAGTAGAAAGTTTGTAGTTACCTGTATTACCAGTACCATTGTTACTTCATTTGGTTTTAATGAATTGATTATTATTTTTCATGAAAATCAAGCAATCTCTTATGTTTTCACATAACAAATTGCACATGGAATCAGAACAAGTACAACACACCAGATTTGAAATTGAAACTTGCCAGTAAAATAAAAACTTAATAAAACTTTTTTTTTAAGATTTATACATATTCCTTTTATCTTCACATTCTAGTGTACCTTAGTATTTCCTGTTCCTGAAAAATTAAACTACTATGTTTCCCCAACATAAACTGAAAACTAATTATTCAGGAATATCTCAAAAATATTTAAAATATCAATGATTAATGCTGCATTCACACATACATTTATTATGAATTGAATATGCATTAGAATTTGTTAAGAAAATGATGGTATGGTCACACATCTACAATTTATCAGATCATATTGAATATGTATTAGGTAATAAGTATTATCCAATACACATTAGGAATACTTATGTGATAATGCAAATCAAACTCAATAATATCGGGGAATACTAGACTTCAAAAGCTGTGTACAAATGAACGTAATTCAGATTCTAATTTGAATTGAATACATAACAGATTAAATAAATGTGAAGGTACTATGAAACATTCTATTATGCAACAAACTGATTCAAATTGATTCAGTTCTAATGACATTTTGATAAAATAACCTGTATTTTTAACTTACTTTGGTGTTGATGGAGTAAGAATATAAACAATTTGTTCATTATCATTCATTTCATCAAAATTTAATGTCAAATTTTTTGTCTTTGCTCTTTAATATAGTCTTTTCGTAAATTTGAATATTTTGGGCATTCTAGGACAATTATTGCAAGTTTGTTTGAAGCCTGTTGACTTTTATGTGTAAGTGCTGACTATTATAACATAACTCAATTTTCATTAATAACTAGCATTATTTTTATGGCCAGTCCGCGAATGAAAGGGCCATATAAATTTACCCTTGACTGTCCGGCTTGGTTAAGTTTTTGCACTTAGGTCCTTTTCTCAGAAACCTGTTGAGATATATCAATAATATTACACCTATGCATTTATTTAGGTATATTTTTAAAGAAACTATGGTGAACTATTTTTTCAACTAACCATTAATTTTGAATATGTAATAAAAGAAATTATTTTAAAACTCTGTCAATTTTCACTAAAAACAGTTGTAATCATCTATTTCTTGGGAACCTATTTTGTGATTTCAAGGTCAAACTCTAATTGACAATGAAATTTTGTTCTAAAATAATATCTTCAATTTTATTATTATTAAAAAGACCAAGTAATAAATTAAAGAATTCATTGGAAATTGTATTCTTGAAAAAATATAAAAACAGAAACTTTGACTTGAATCATATTTCTGGCAATGCCTACAGATGAATTTTTAATTGGTATATTTTTTGGAAACCAAAAAGAAATTTCAAGTCCACAAATGTTAAATGAATTGATTTTGCCAAACTGACCCTACACCAAATGGAATTCATTTGAAAGTAGAATTTTGTCTATTATGTCAGCCATTAAAAGTCTAAAAATCAAAGACAATTTTTCAAACTGATACGATTATACTTACAACAGAAACTTTAAATCTACAAAATATAGTCTCTTCCGAAATAAAAATACTCCTAAACACTAATGTTCTTTGCAATACATGTATTATAAAGACACAACATCAAAGCATGTGAAGAATGCGCCAACATGCACAATATGTATCTGTTACCAAGCTCTATAATTAACTAATTGTTATGACATAATACCACAGGGTGAACCTGTACTGTGTACACTATGCAAAATTTTCCAAACATTTACAGACAATACCTGCTGTGTGTGTTCATATAACTTTTATTGATTTATTATATCATTTATAAATTTATGTTTTGGATTCCTAATTTTGTTTTGATTTTTTCACTTTTTTTCACACAAGTATGCAGGTCACTTTCATTATCCAGGTAAACCAAACACATATTTCTTAAAAAATTGTCAGGATAAATCTTTTAAAAATGGATAGATACTGACAAGGGCTATAGATCATAAGACAAGAATATAAAACATGATGGAATACCAGTTTTCAAGCCACACTTAAGCCAATAAAAAATATCTTGCATTTCCAATAACCTTCTACCCTCAATTCTGATATTTTCAGTAATTATTGTAGAATGTTTTCCCTATAGAAATACATTCAAATCTCGAAGTATATATAAATTGTGCCAATGACTACTTTTATAGATTATTTGCTGAAACACACGTTTTATATTTTTGGCGTTACAATTAGATGCTCCATTCTATGCCCCATACACTTTATTCATGCGTTATTCTGACAAGTATTTTGGTTCTGGAATTCTTTTTTTCTTGTGTGTTAAGAGTTAAGTTTCAATACATATTTTCAAACTATAGGCTTCCACAAGCCTGAATTGCTCAAATAGATTTAATTTCCATTTAAGCTTAACTTTGGTGTCCATTACAAAAGCTCAATGTTAAGTAATGTTCCAACTGCAGTGTCGGTCATCTTGGATTTCCAATTAGTAACAAAGTAACAACCTTGCATTGATTGTTTATAACAATTTTCAATCCATTCAGATTCTATTCAGAGAAGATGATCTAGGAAATTTAACCAATCAGAAGTCCATTTTGCAAATTTGCAAGCAGAAGGCAGTGGTTAGGACAAATTATCACTTCCATTAATTAGTTTGGTATCAATCTATTTAATTGTTCTCTGGAAGAATTTTAAAGGCATTTCCCATAAGGCTCAATGTTAATTTAAGTCAGGTGCTGGTGGCCATCTTGGCCATCTTAGATGTATGAACCCTGCTTTTTATTTTACCAACACTCTGAGCCAGATTTGTAACATGCTAACTCACAAGGTAAGAGTCTGCATCCCACCATTTCAAATGATTCTGACTCTGAAACGAGCCTTCAAGGCAACCTTGTAACCACTGAAGTGGATCAATGGGCAGTTTAAGTTTGGTCCTACAGTGAGGAACTATTTTAAAACTATTATCAAATTAACTTAAACTGAAGCAAAATACTAAAGTATACTAAAGAACAAAACTCTTAAAGTCATATCATTACATTGTATTCCATATCATGATCATTTTTAAAATGAAGTCAAACCTGCTTTAAAGGACTCTATGAAAATATCCCTGTCAAATACACAGTTTGTAAAATTAACATCTGTATAAAGGGCACTTTTTTCTTGTTCCTTTATACACAGGCTTGAATGTAACATGCTGCAGATTTGTAAAAGCACATGATTTACATCAACTGTTGGTTTCAATCACAACAATCATAAAAGTCCATTACAATATTTGGTATCTTATGAAAGTTTTTAGATAGCATTTCAACTGACAAGGGAAGTAACTCAAAAAAAATATAAATTATGTAGAAACACTATATTTATGGAACTGAAGTTACCTTCTACTTATCAAAAACAAAAATTTGATGCATTTAATTAGTTACTATTTCTGTGCATAAGAAAATACCAAACAAGACAGAACATAATAAGAAATAACATACCACATGCTTTTAAATATGTGTAAATAATGAATTCATTAAAACAGCCTGGAGATACAATAATTACAATGTTCTTTGAAGTTTGACACCAGAATACAAGTCAATAACTTAATTAAAACTTAACAAACTTCTGTAATAATTACCTGCAGGTACAAATAAACCACATCAAACAGATCCATTGAATCTCCAAATAATCGTATCAAATCATTTGGTGCAAATATAATAGCATTACTACCGAGAAGTGCACGATTCAAAACATTCAAGGCCGGTGATCATGGAAACAACATTGAATTTTTATAATAAATGTATATCATTTTAGTTAAAAAAAAACAAGAGGCTCACCAGAGCCTGTATCGCTCACCTGGAGTCTGTTTTCATTGGACAATTAATCAACTATTTGACCAAGTTTGTTGCAATTGGTTCAATTTTTCAGGGAAAATTTGTTGAAGATTTATTTTTCATAAGGTTTAATGTTAAAATATGTTCCCTGGTGGTGGTAGTCCTGGCAGGAAGTTGACAAAATTGACCAGGAATAAGGGTGAACCTTAAATAAATGTAACAGAACCCGACCTCAAATTACACAAACCAATAACTCCTAAATAGAATTTGGGATTCCCTTCAGAATTTCAGGGTAATTAGATCTCAACATGGCAAACATTTTTAAATTTATATTTCACTTCTATCTCAAATAGTTTTGGAGATATTCAAAAATGTTAAAATTTTGAAAATTTGACAAAAAAATGGGTTTTGGGATTTCCTTTAAAATTTCAGGGTATATAGATCTCAACATGGCAAACAATTTTCAAATTTAGATTTCACTTCTATCTCAAATAGTTTTGGAGATAAATGACGAAAAATGTTAAATTTTGAAAATTTGACGAAAAAAGGGCAATAACTCCTAAATGGGTTTTGGGATTTCCTTTAAAATTTCAGGGTATGTAGATCTCAACATGGCAAACATTTTTCAAATTTAGATTTCACTTCTATCTCAAATAGTTTTGGAGATAAATGACGAAAAATGTTAAATTATGAAAATTTGACGAAAAAGGGGCAATAACTCCTAAATGGGTTTTACGATTTCCTTCAAAATTTCAGGTTAGGTAGATCTTGTCATGCTGATCAATTTTACCCCATGTCAGATTTTTTATATCTGTAACGGTTTTTAAGTTATAAGCCAAAAACAACACATGCACCCCTATATTCTATTTTTAGCTACGACAGCCATGTTTTACGTCAGATCAAAATAAATTGAGGATCATTTGTAGAGGACATGTCATAGATCATTCCTATTAAGTTTCAAACCAATCGGCCCAGCAGTTTCAGAGAAGAAGATTTTTGAATAAAAAAATTTTGAAAATTTGACAAAAAAAGGGCAACAACTCCTAAATGGGTTTTGGAATTTCCTTTAAAATTTCAGGGTAGGTAGATCTCAACATGGCAAACATTTTTCAAATTTACATTTCACTTCTACCTCAAATAGTTTTGGAGATAAATGACGAAAAATGTTAAAATTTTGAAAATTTGACGAAAAAAGGGCAATAACTCCTAAATGGGTTTTGGAATTTCCTTCAAAATTTCAGGGCAGGTAGATCTTGTCATGCTGATCAATTTTACCCCATGTCAGATTTTCGATATCTGTAATGGTTTTTGAGTTATTAGCAAAAAACAGCAATTTACCCCTATGTTCTATTTTTAGTAACAGCGGCCATGTTTTTCGACGAATCAAAAATTCCCACATCAGTTCTATGCAGGGTACCCCAAGGAACTTTCATACCAAGTTTGGTTCTAATTAGTCAAGTAGTTTCAGAGGAGAAGATTTTTGAAATAATAACATAAAAAAAAGCCAAAAATGTCAAAAAAGGGCAATAACTTAACATCAGTTGACAGATTTTCACGAAAATCAGCATACAGGTAGCTCTCATCATGCTGAACACTTTCAACCTGCCAGAATTTGCCAAAACCTAATGATTTTTGAGATATTTGCGAAAAACTGTTGTCTGACCCCTATGTTCTATTTTTAGTAACAGCGGCCATGTTTTTCGACGGATCAAAAATCCCCACATCAGTTCTATGCAGGATACCCCAAAGAACATTCATACCAAGTATGGTTCCAATTGGTCAAGTAGTTTCAGAGGAGAAGAGTTTTGAAAAATTGTTAACGACGACGACGGACGACGACGGACGACGACGGACGCCAAGTGATGGCAATAGCTCACATGGCCTTCGGCCAGGTGAGCTAAAAAACTCATAAATTTTACAATGTTTTTAATGCAGTCTATTTTAAAGCATGTATAAGAAGACATTTCCATCCATAAACATATTTGATGACTGCAATTTAAAAAATACAATCAATGAACTGAACAACTTCGTTCATGAGTTTAGGCTGCATGTCAGGAGACTATAAAAATTAACAAGTATTCTGAAAGTATTGCTGGGCAATACAACGTCCCCTACTGGCTTGAGCTGTGAGAAAACACACAAAAGCTCCTTGAGTATATGAATCAGATGAAGGCGTATGGACAGAATGTGTAACACAAATGTCTAGTGAAAAACAGTCTGATGACACGATACACAGTGCTATTACTCAATACAAACAGACAAGTTGGGAGAGTACCAAATTTAAAATTACACTTAATACCATGATATCCAATAATGCAATTGGATGCACCTAAAGCATATCTGATGCACAGTTGCCAATACAAAATAGTTCTCTCATGGAAAACAGCATTCCCTGTTTATTTTACAAATGTTCAGAAATTTCATCAATACCACATCTTGTTATTAGAACATAAATTCATACCTAAATATGTTTTTACTTCTAAAAATCCCCACATCTTAACAAATTTTATATTTGATAATCAGTTGATATTCATTTCTTTGATTGTTAATATTTCAAGAATGTGTATTGCTTCATGTCAGTGTCTGTACTTGATCCATAAACAATATTCTGATTGAGATGTTCCATTTTGGGTGACCCATAACCAGAACAATGACAAATTTACAATTCATAAAAACTCATTACTCTAAATTAAATTCCAATGGCGAAATTACATATTTCAGAAACAGTTCTCTATTTATTATACAGAAAATAACATATCTGGAAACACAAAAAAAAACTGCAAAGGACCTCCTTAGTGCAGTAAGGACCATAATTATGCCCACCATAAATCTAAATTTAAATAACTATAGTGTACTGATTAGTTTAATATACAAGAGCCCACAAACCTGTATCACTCACCTGGATTCAATTTGCAAATCAAGAGCCATAAAAACACCTAAGAAACAACAGCCTGGATTATTGTACATGATTCTGAGAGAGAACAAGCTAATAACCATGGCAGCCAAGTCTGGTTCCAATCGGCCAAAAATTTTCAAATTAATTTTCCCAAAGGGGCCTATGTTTAACTAAATTTGGCTGTGATGGCTATCTTTGTTGACATTTCGGATCAATGGGACACAATTCTGCAAGAAGACAATATAAGAACCATTCTGCCAACTCTGGTTCCAATTGGCTAAGTGGTTTCAGAAAAGAAGATTTTTCAATGACTTTTCCCTTAGGGTCCTATGTTAAACTAAGTTCAGCTGTAGTGGCCATCTTTTTTTTTTGTTAACATTTTGGGTCATTGGACATAATTCTGAAAGAAGATCACCTAAGGACCATTTCTGCAAAGTTTGGTTCCAACTTGATCATTAGTTTCAGATAAGATTTTTTAAAAGAATTTTCCCATAGGGCCTTATGCTAAACCAAGTTCAACTCTGACGGCCATCTTGGTTGCCAGTCGGGGTCATCGGACAAATTTCTCAAAGAGGACCATCTAATTACCATTGCTGCAAAGTATGGTTCCACACTCACACAAGAAGGTTTTTAAATGAATATTCCCATAGGGATCTATGTTGAAAAAATAAGGTTGGCGGTGGTGGCATCTTGGATTTCCGATCGGCACCAAAGTTCCTGAGCAAATGACATAAAAGTCCTTTCCCATATGGTTTCAATGGAAACATTGAAAAGCTGCTGCCGTCAGTAGAGCCGATGAATCTCAACCAAAACTGGATCGTTTGTAGAGGGTATAGTTGTCATCAATCCTGCAAAACATTTTATCATGTAGTTTCGGAGGAGATTTTTGAAAATTGGCCAGTATCAAAGATGACCTCTGGCAGCCATGTTGTTCATCCGACCTGAAGCAATGTTTGATTGTTTGTATAGGTCCTTCCATACATCATTCCTAGTTTGCTTACAATACACCAAGTAGTTTCAGAGAAGATCAAAATGTGAAATGTAGGCCAGGTAAGCTAAAAATTGGAAAGGACCTTAAAAGGAACATCTCTGCCACCTTTGGTCAAATTCTGTTCAATCAATTCTCAAGAAGAAAATCAAAATGTGAAAAGTTAACGGACAACAGATGTCAAGTGATGGTAATAGCTAACACTGGCCTTTGGCCAGGTGAGCTAAAAAGTAATTTCAATTTCTATTTGTTCATTTTATGTTACTTTTTCTTTGTACATGGCAAGGTTTTAAAACCAGAGGCTCCCAAGAGCATGTATCACTCACCTTATAGTGCATTGCCTATTACATATAGCGACAGGTTTCCACAGGGTTAAAAGTCCATCTGTGGTGGCCTTCTTGGTTGTTTGGGTCAACGCGCACAATTCTAAAAGAGGACCATCTAAGGACCATTGCTGCTCAGTTTGGTTCCAACTTCTAGGTTGTTTCAGACAAGATTTTTAATGAATTTTCTATAGGGTCCAATTTTAACCTATGTACAGCTGTGGCAGTCATCTCGGTTGACAGTCCAGGTCATCCAAAACAATTCTAAAAGAGGATAATCTAAGGACCATTGGTGCCAAGTCTTATTCTTATTGGCTTAGTTGTTTCAGACAAGAAGATTATTTAATGAATTTTACCATAGGGTCCTATGTTAAACTTAGTTCAACTGTGGTGGCCATCTTTGTTGACATTCCGGGTCAACGGACACAATTCTGAAAGGGGACCACCTATGAACCATTTCTGTTAAGTTTGGTTCCAATTGGACCATTGGTTTCAGACGAGAAGATTTTTTAATGAATTTCCCATAAGGTGCCATGTAAAACTAAGTTCGGCTGTGGCAGTCATCTTGGTTGACATTCTATGTCATAGGACCATATACGGACCATAGCTGTCAAGTCCGGTTTCAATTGGCTCAGTAGTTTCTGAGACAAGAAGATTTTTTAATAGATTTTGCGTTAGCATGCTTTGGATATCTTGGTTGACAGTCCAGGTCATCGGACACAATTCTGAAAGAGGACCATCTAAGGAACATTGCACTAATTTTGGTTGCAATTGGCTCAGTTGTTTCAGTCAGGAAGATTTTTAAATAAATTTCCTGTAGGGTCATATGTTAAAATAAGTTCGGCTGTGGCAGCCATCTTGGTTGATTGTCTGGTTCATAGGACACAATTCTGAATGAGGACTGTCTAAGGACCAAAAGTTGCTGGTAATTTTGGTTAAAATTGGCTCAGTAGATTCAGACAAGAAGATTTTTAAATGAATTTCACGTAGGATCCTATGTTAAAATAAGTTCGGCTGTGGCGGCCATCTTGGTTGATTGTCCGGTTCATTGGACACAATTCAAAAGAGGCTGTCTAAGGATCAAAAGTTTCTCCTACATTTTGTTGAAATTGGCTCAGTAGTTGCAGACAAGAATATTTTTAAATGAACTTCCCATAATGTCCAATGTTAAACTAAGTTCGGTTGTGGCAGCCATCTTGGTTGATCGTCTGAACATAATTATGAAAGAAGACTATCTTAGGACCATTGCTGATAAGTGTGGTTGCAATTGGCTCAGTAGTTTCAGACAAAGATTTTTAAATGAATTTCCTTTAGGGTCCTATGTTAAACTAAGTTCGGCTGTGGCTTGGTCGGAGCTCTAAGCTGGCAGTCTGGAGGAATTTTGCTGCCATGTTTTAAAATGGCACAATGGTTTTGCCAAATTACTCAGTGGTTTCAAACAAGAAGATCTTTTAAGGATGATCGCTGGTCTAATAGGATATAAATAGGATTTGAAATAGGTGTTTTAGTTTGAGCGAACATTTGAATAGTAAACAAATAAGCAAGAAAAAAATATAGGTTCATGTGCTCATTTTAGAGCTATAAGGCCTTGAAAATTTGCAGGAAATCGGTTTTATCTGGATTTTTCATTGTCTTTGCATTGACAACTTCAGTCTCTCAAAGATGTATGAAAAAATAAATAGGATTTCATAAAATTTTGTGAAATACCATTTTAAGGTATATATGATTGAATTATAAAATAAAAAGTGGGGGTTCATGGGCAAAACATTTCATGTTTAAGAAATGGATAAAACCCGAGGATTCCGAAAATCTGACAAAAAGACCAAAACATGACCAGCGAGCATCCTTAAGTTAATTTTCACATAGGGTCCTATGATAAGCTAAGTTTGCCTGTGGTGGACAATCTTGGATGGTGGTCCGGTCCATCGGATACAATTCTGGTAAAGGACCATCTAAGGACAATTGCTGCTACTTTTTTAAATTCTTACAAAAGGATTTTAAGTCAACTTTCCAATGGGGTCCTATGTAAAAACTATGTTCGGATCTGGCAGCCATCTCTGATGAAAGGCGGGTTCATCAGATATAATTCCAAAAGGACCATTGCTGCCAGGTTTGGTTCCAATTGGCTACGTGGTTTCAGACAAGATCTGTGAATTTCCCATAGGTTCCTTTGTTTAACCATGTTTGTCTGTGGCAGCCATCTTGGATGGCAGTCTGGGTCAACAGATACAATTCTGATAAAGGACCATCTAAAGACCATTGCTACCACTGCATACTGATTTCAGACAAAAAGATTTCTAAGTTAATTTTCCCATAGGGTCCTATGTTAACTTAATTTGGCTCTTGCAGCCATCTTGGATGGCAGGCAGGGACATCAGATAAAATCTGATACACCTCTGGGCCAGGTGAGCTAAAGAAATTGGTCCTTATTGCATATTTAAGGTGTATATAGTCCTTAGTGCTTCTTTGTGGTCCTTAGTGCACTAAGGAGGTCCTTTGAAGTGTTTTTATAAACCCCAAAAATTGTGAAGGCAAAATCTACAAAATTCCAACTTAACCTGCATTCAAACATTATATAATCTTCCATAAAAATCTGAATGTGCTTCACTATTTATCTTACTTTACAGATGCAGGTATATGAAATGATGGATGAATTAGGCCAAATAAAAATATGTGTGTTTAGGGTTTCCCTATCTACCCTATTTTTTATGAAAGAAAATGCCTACCCTAACCTTTTTTGCCAGTTTTGGACAAGCTGCACTGTTAAAAACCAAAATTTACTCCCATTGAGACCAGGTAAAAAAAATCAGCAAAAAAAAAATTAATCCTACCTACCTACCCTGATTTTTTTTCAAATGAAACCCTAAACACACATATTTTTTATTTGGCCTTATGGTTTAAGTCCACTGGCAACCATTAAGTGCATATCAGGATGAGAATATGTTGATGTTATATGAATATGAACCCTGGTTAAAATGTACTAGACAGACACGCTAATCCAGATTTTTAACGTGCTAGCTAACGAGGAAGACATATCACCTCACCCAGACACATTATACTGACTCTGAGCCAACCAGTTCTTCCTCTTACTCTTAGATGCTGTGTGCTTGACGGAGACCACACAACCTTCCACACATGGGGCGTGTACACTACTGCGTGACCACGAAGGCGGTAAAGTAAAGTTGGACAAATTGTGATTTGTAGAAACACACAAAAATAACTTTCATTACACCTATGTGACCTTGAATACAGACAACCTGCATTTTGACAATTACCAACAACTGGATTCAATTAACAGATACAAATACATATCACCAAACTAGATATAATATGTTGACAAGTTAATTAGTATAACCATAAATAATCTGATTATTGTGTTAATACAATAGTAACCCTTCAGTTGCAATGAATTCAAATGTCTGACTTTATCTCATCTCCAATATGACTTTCAAAAGGATAATCACACACAAAGAATATCTGTGAAAAAAAACTATTTTCTAACTGAAACGATTTGATCAAGGAATGTATGTTCATTAGGTGCAGACTATTAAATTGTTTAAAAACAAAGTGCTTAAATGTCTTGGGATATTCCATTAAAACAGTTTATGGTGGGATAGGAGGGTTTATTAAATTTTTGGATTGGGTTTTGAGTCACCATATATTGTTCATTTATCCATCAGGTATTGTAAAAATATGGACCATGGGAAATAACATTTTATTGGTCATGGGTTCATATACTTTTTATTGGCATATAGCCTTTCATAGTACACTGGAAAAAATTTGATAAAAAATTACAAAAGTTAATGAACCATGACAATGAGGTCAAACCCAATAGACAACATCCTCTGCTAATGACTTTCATTTTTAACCATCAGAGTACAAAATAGCTATTTCAGGATAATTTCATATACAAAACAAATCATATCTATTTTGAAAATCTATATTTTCAGTGTGGAATTCATGTTCAAAATATTCAACTTAGACTTAATCAACATTTTTTCGTTTTAAATCTGCATCACTACATCCAACAGCATACCACAGAAAACACTGAGACAAAAAAAATATTTGTGCATTAGGATGCATCCAACTAAAGCAATCACTGTAATCTCAGGACTAAACAATAATATGTAACTGACAGCTAAAGAAAACAAATCCTGCTGACAGATATATAAACAGTTATAATCTGTCTAATATAGAGATTCACTGGAGAATTACTAATAGATTTTAAAGCACCTTCCAGAGATACCAAGAGATTTCAGAAATGATATATCAAAACAACATAAAGTATCTTCTTTTTATTCTTAGGTTTTTACTGCAACTAAATGTACATGTGTATCAATAGGGCATAACAAATATATTTTCCATAAGCAATGCTCTAAATATTGTTTTTCCAAAACAAATTACTAAAATTTTAACACGCCTAAATAGTATTTTTTGAAGATTTTTGGATCCTTTTTTAATTTTTATTTTTTAGGAAGAACAAGGGTAAGGAGAAAGAAAAAAAAAGATGTCTTCATGCCCAGTATGAAATATGTGAATTTTATAAAGGTAAGGTCGGAATAAAAAATAGGTTTGTTTACCCAAACACAACCGACCCAAAAAAAATCCCGCCGAGTCAAATTCTTTTTTGTATCAAATCTCCATTTTTTTTATTTCCGGTTTTTTAAAGTGGCTGTTGGTTCCGTTCCTGATGCTAGTTTTACAAAGGAAATCACTTCCCCTCTTTCTTCATCCGTAAAGAATACTTGTTAAAAAGCGTTTTTTTGATTCTGATTAAAACAAGAGGCTCAGTGGGCTGAGCCTGTATCGCTCACCTGGCAGTCAAAAACTTTTGATTTGAAAGACTAGATTGATTTCTGGAAACTTTGTAAATGATCTTCTATAAATGCTTCATACAAAGTATAAGTTCATTGGCCAAATGGTTTCAGAGGAGAAGTTTTAAATTTTGACCGATCAGAACATATAAAGGTTTCTGGTGGCAATTTTGTTTCACGGACTAGAAAGATTTATGCAAAGTTTGTAAAGGACCTTCCATAGATGCTCCATACCAAAAATCAGTTCATTTGGCTTTACGGTTTCAAAGGAGAAGAACTTTTAAATTTCGACAAATCAGAACATGTAAATGCTCATGACGGCCATTTTGTTTCACGGACCAGGAAGATTTATGCAAACTTCCTAAAGGACCTTCCATAGATGCTCCATACCAAAAATCAGTTCATTTGGCTTTTAGGTTTCAGAGGAGAAGAAGTTTAAAATTTTGACCAATCAGAACATGTTAACGCTCATGGCAGCCATTTTGTTTCACGGACCAGGCTGATTTATGCAAATTTTGTAAAGGACCTTCCATAGATGTTCTATATCAAAAATCAGTTCATTTGGCTTAACGGTTTGTAAGGAGAAGAAGTTTTACATTTCAACCAGTCAGAACATGTAAATGCTCATGGCGGCCATTTTGTTTTACGGACCATGATGAGTTACGCAAACTTTGTAAAGGACCTTCCATAGATGCTCCATACCAAAAATCTCATCATCACCATTCACTAAGGATACCATGTTTACTTTAACAAGAGGCTCTCAAGAGCCTGAATCGCTCACCTGGTAAACAATGCACCATAAACTAAATTAATATATTAATGTTTGTTGTAAACTAAACTGAGTATTAAAGGTCACGTAAAATGCTGAAAATACCTTTAAAAACCTTTAA
Organism: Mytilisepta virgata; assembly: GCA_028015205.1. Taxonomy (NCBI): domain Eukaryota; kingdom Metazoa; phylum Mollusca; class Bivalvia; order Mytilida; family Mytilidae; genus Mytilisepta; species Mytilisepta virgata. The sequence continues at coordinate 87,802,761 of CM051521.1, forward strand.
GAACCTCTGGAAAGAAATGGGCATGAGTTCTCCCTACGCTTGATTAAGATACAGTCATGGTCAATCTGATGATTCATAATACAAAATACAAGCTTTAATTAATCTTCAAATACAAGTATAAATCTTTTGGTCTATATGTTGTCTTCGTTTTTAAAATGTTTGAAAGAAGTTATGTAAAAATTGTGGGTTAAGGCTTTTTATTGTACTTGAAAAGGAAATATTGCAGGAACAATCATGCTAAGTTTCATCAAATTCCCTTAAGTAGTTTCAGAGGAGAAGATGTTGAAAATTTGTTAACAACGATTATGACAGACACCAAGTGATGGCAATTAAAAGCTCACATATTATGAAGTTTAATCATTGTTATACAACATTCTCATCATCACCATTCACTAAGGATACCATGTTTACTTTAAAAACCAAATATTGTTGAAATCCGAGCAAGTGTAAAAAATGGCGGGAAAATGGCAGCCATTTTAAAAATGGCCGTCCAAAACAAACTTTCATCATCACCATTCAACTCGGGATACCATGTTTGCCTTGAAAGTAGCTTTCATCTTCATTTTATTTCTATAAGTCAGGAAAGAATAGCAAAAAACAGCATTTTGACCCCTATGTTCTATTTTTAGTAAGGGCGGACATGTTTTTTGACCAATCAAAAATCCAAGCATTAACTTTTTGCAGAATACCCTAAGGAACAATCTTACCAAGTTTCATTTGATTTTGAATAGTAGTTTTTGAGAAGAAGATTTTTGAAATAATAACATAAAAAAAAGCCAAAAATGTCAAAAGGGCAATAACTCTAACATCAGTTGAAAGATTTTCACAAAAATCAGCACGCAGGTAGCTCTCATCATGCTGAACACTTTCAACCTGCAGAATTTGGCGTAACCTAATGATTTTTGAGATATTTGCGAAAAACTGTTGTTTGACCCCTATGTTCTATTTTTAGTAACAGTGGCCATGTTTTTCGATGGATCAAAAATCAAAGCATAAACTTTGTGCAGGATACCCTAAGGAACAATCATGCTACGTTTTATCCAAATCCATTCAGTAGTTTCAGAGGAGAAGATTTTTGAAATAATAATATAAAAAAAAAGCCAAAAATGTCAAAAAAGGGCAATAACTCTTAACATCAGTATACAGATTTTCAAGAAAATCAGCACTCAGGTAGCTCTCATCATGCTGAACACTTTCAACCTGCCAGAGTTTGCCTTAACCTAATGATTTTTTAGATACTTGCGAAAAACTGTTGTTTGACCCCTATGTTCTATTTTTAGTAACAGTGGCCATGTTTTTCGACGGATCAAAAATGGAAGCATAAACTTTGTGCAGGATATCCTAAGGAACAATCATGCTAAGTTTTATCCAAATCCATTCAGTAGTTTCAGAGGAGAAGATTTTTGAAATAATAACATAAAAACAAGAGGCTCTCAAGAGCCTGAATCGCTCACCTGGCAAACAATGCACTATAAACTAAATCTCATCATCACCATTCACTAAGGATACCATGTTTACTTTAAAAACGAAATATTGTTGAAATCCGAGCAAGTGTAAAAAATGGCGGGAAAGTGGCAGCCATTTTAAAAATGGCCGTCCAAAACAAACTTTCATCATCACCATTCAACTTGGGATACCATGTTTACCTTGAAAGTAGCTTTCGTCTTCATTTTCTTTCTATAATTCAGGAAAAAATAAGCAAAAACAGCATTTTGACCCCTATGTTCTATTTTTAGTAAGGGCGGACATGTTTTTCGACTAATCAAAAATCCAAGCATTAACTTTTTGCAGGATACCCTAAGGAACAATCTTACCAAGTTTCATTTGATTTCGAATAGTAGTTTCAGAGAAGAAGATTTTTGAAATAATAACATAAAAAAAAGCCAAAAAATGTCAAAAAAGGGCAATAACTCTAACATCAGTTGACAGATTTTCACGCAAATCAGCACACAGGTAGCTCTCATCATGCTGAACACTTTCAACTTGCCAGAATTTGCCATAACCTAATGATTTTTGAGATATTTGCGAAGAACTGTTGTTTGACCCCTATGTTCTATTTTTAGTAACAGTGGCCATGTTTTTCGACGGATCAAAAATCGAAGCATAAACTTTTTGCAGGATACCCTAAGGAACAATCTTACCAAGTTTCATTTGATTTTGAATAGCAGTTTCAGAGAAGAAGATTTTTGAAATAATAACATAAAAAAAACTGTTGTTTGACCCCTATGTTCTATTTTTAGCAACAGTGGCCATGTTTTTCGACGGATCAAAAATCGAAGCATAAACTTTGTGCAGGATACCCTAAGGAACAATCATGCTAAGTTTTATCCAAATCCATTCAGTAGTTTCAGAGGAGAAGATTTTTTAAATAATAACATAAAAAAAAGTCAAAAATGTCAAAAAAAGGGCAATAACTCCTACATGGGTCGTTGGATCTTCTTCAAAATTTCAGGGCAGGTAGATCTTGAGGTGCTGAACACTTTTACCCTATGCCAGAATTTTGATATCTGTGACCGTTTCTGACTTATTTGCAAAAAACTGCGATTTACCCCTATGTTCTATTTTTAGCCATGACGGCCATGTTTTTATACGAATCAAAAATCCAAACAATAGATTTGTAGCACCCATACCAATTAATAACTGTACCAAGTTTGGTTGCAGTTGGACTTATGGTGTTGGAGGAGTTAACGTTTGAAAAAGTTAACGGACGACGGACGGACGACGGACGCCAAGTGATGGCAATAGCTCACATGACCCTTCGGGTCAGGTGAGCTAAAAAGCCAAAAATGTCAAACAAGAGGCTCTCAAGAGCCTGAATCGCTCACCTGGCAAACAATGCACTATAAACTAAATTAATATATTAATGTTTGTTGTAAATTAAACTGAGTATTAAAGGTCACGTAAAATGCTGAAAATACCTTTAAAAGCCTTTCAAGAACCTCTGGAAAGAAATGGGCATATGTTCTCCCTTGATTAAGATACAGCCATGGTCAGTCTGACGACTCACAATACAAAATACAAGCTTTAATTCATCTTCAAATACAAGTATAAATCTTTTGGTCTATATGTTGTCTTCGTTTTTAAAATGTTTGAAAGAAGTTATATAAAAATTGTGGGTTAAGGCTTTTTATTGTACTTGAAAAGGAAATATTGCAGGAACAATCATGCTAAGTTTCATCCAAATCCCCCCAGTAGTTTCAGAGGAGAAGATGTTTGAAAATTTGTTAACAACCATGATGACAGACACCAAGTGATAGCATATTAAAAGCTCACATATTATGAAGTTTAATCATTGTTATACAACATTCTCATCATCACCATTCACTAAGGATACCATGTTTACTTTAAAAACCAAATATTGTTGAAATCCGAGCAAGTGTAAAAAATGGCGGGAAAATGGCCGTCCAAAACAAACTTTCATCATCACCATTCAACTCGGGATACCATGTTTGCCTTGAAAGTAGCTTTCACCTTCATTTTATTTCTATAATTCAGGAAAAAATAGCAAAAAACAGCATTTTGACCCCTATGTTCTATTTTTAGTAAGGTTGGACATGTTTTTCGACCAATCAAAAATCCAAGCATTAACTTTTGCAGGATACCCTAAGGAACAATCTTACCAAGTTTCATTTGATTTTGAATAGTAGTTTCAGAGAAGAAGATTTTTGAAATAATAACATAAAAAAAAGCCAAAAATGTCAAAAAGGGCAATAACTCTAACATCAGTTGACATATTTTCACGAAAATAAGCACACAGGTAGCTCTCATCATGCTGAACACTTTCAACCTGCCAGAATTTGCCGTAACCTAATGATTTTTGAGATATTTGCGAAAAACTGTTGTTTGACTCCTATGTTCTATTTTTAGTAACAGTGGCCATGTTTTTCGACGGATCAAAAATCGAAGCATAAACTTTTTGCAGGATACCCTAAGGAACAATCATGCTAAGTTTTATCCAAATCCATTCAGTAGTTTCAGAGGAGAAGATTTTTGAAATAATAACATAAAAAAAAGCAAAAAATATCAAAAAAGGGCAATAACACTAACATCAGTTGACAGATTTTCACGAAAATAAGCACACCGGTAGCTCTCATCATGCTGAACACTTTCAACCTGCCAGAATTTGCCATAACCTAATGATTTTTGAGACACTTGCGAAAAACTGTTGTTTGACCCATATGTTCTATTTTTAGTAACAGTGGCCATGTTTTTCAACGGATCAAAAATCGAAGCAAAAACTTTGTGCAGGATACCCTAAGGAACAATCATGCTAAGTTTTATCAAAATCCATTCAGCAGTTTCAGAGGAGAAGATTTTTGAAATAATAACATAAAAAAAAGCCAAAAATGTCCAAAAAAAATCAAGAAAAAGGGCAATAACTCCTACATGGGTGGTTACATCTTCTTCAAAATTTCAAAGCAGGTAGATCTTGAGGTGTTGAACACTTTAGCTTCCCATCAGAATTTTGATATCTGTCACCATTTTTGAGTTATTTGCAAAAAACTGCAATTTACCCTTATGTTCTATTTTTAGCCATGGCAGCCATGTTTTTTTACAAATCAAAAATCCAAACGATAGTTTAGTAGCACTCATGCCAAGGAACAACTACACTAAGTTTGGTTGCAATTAAACTTATGGTGTAAGAGGAGTTAACGATTTTATTACAATGAATAAAGACTGCAAAAATGGTCAATTTTGACGATCTAAGGGGAATAACTCCTAAAAGGAACGAACCTACAACTTCGATCCTGTTACAAATTTTGTAGATCTTAATGTGTCTAACAATATGAAATTTAAATTTTTCAAATTTCCTTTATAGTATCCAAGATATTGAGCTTAATAAGTGCAAAATTTGGAAAAAATGCAGAAAAAGGGCAATAACTCCTACATGGGTCGTTGGATCTTCTTCAAAATTTCAGGGCAGGTAGATCTTGAGGTGCTGATCACTTTTACCCTATGCCAGAATTTTGATATCTGTTATGGTTTTTGAGTTATTTGCAAAAAACTGCAATTTACCCCTATGTTCTATTTTTAGCCATGGCGGCCATGTTTTTTTACGAATCAAAAATCCAAACAATAGATTTGTAGCACCCATACCAATTAATAACTGTACCAAGTTTGGTTGCAGTTGGACTTATGGTGTTGGAGGAGTTAACGTTTGAAAAAGTTAACGGACGACGGATGGACGGACGCCAAGTGATAGCAATAGCTCACATGACCCTTCGGGTCAGGTGAGCTAAAAACCAAATATTGTTGAAATCTGAGCAAGTGTAAAAAATGGCGGGAAAATGGCAGCCATTTTAAAAATGGCCATCCAAAACAAACTTTCATCATCACCATTCAACTCGGGATACCATGTTTACCTTGAAAGTAGCTTTCATCTTCATTTTCTTTCTGTAATTCAGGAAAAAATAGCAAAAAACAGCATTTTGTCCCCTATGTTCTATTATTAGTAAGGGCGGACATGTTTTTCGACCAATCAAAAATCCAAGCATTAACTTTTTGCAGGATACCCTAAGGAACAATCCTACCAAGTTTCATTTGATTTTCAATAGTGGTTTCCGAGAAGAAGATTTTTGAAATAATAACAAAAAAAAGCCAAAAATGTCAAAAAAACTCTAACATCAGTTGACAGATTTTCACAAAAATCAGCACACAGGTAGCTCTCATCATGCTGAACACTTTCAACCTGCCAGAATTTGCCGTAACCTAATGATTTTTGAGATATTTGCGAAAAACTGTTGTCTGACCCCTTATGTTCTATTTTTAGTAACAGCGGCCATGTTTTTTGACGGATAAAAAATCCACATATCACTTCTATGCAGGATACACCAAAGAACATTCATACCAAGTGTGGTTCCAATTGGTCAAGTAGTTTCAGAGGAGAAGAGTTTTGAAAAATTGTTAACGACGGCGGACGACGTTGACGGATGACAACCGACGCCAAGTGGTGGCAATAGCTCACATGGCTTTCGGCCAGGTGAGCTAAAAAGGGACAAATATACCTAAGGAGCAAACAAAAAATGTAATCCATTGGACAGACAAACCCGGGAAGACAAATGAACAACCACAAGCACAACAAATAAACACAGAAAACTAAAAAACAGTTCCTGCTCTGTATACAGCACCCATCCTGAAGTTCAACAAAGTCAATCCTGTGGAAGTCACAAATCGGTGGAGGCACATGAAATGTTACGACAGTGGGAACAGATCCAACATCATCTTAGATATTGGAACACTGTAATGGTCAATCTATTGTGATGACGACCGTAAAATTTCCTAAGTGATGACATTAACTTATCCCTGATAAAACCCTGGTTAAGAAGCTTTTGTGACATCAGCAATCCTCTTTGGCAAAGGCAGGGTAACTCACGCATGCCCTTGAAAATCGGATAAGTTGAGAAACGTGGACGCCATATGCAGGCGATGCTGGTATATTGCTTCTCAAGAAGGGAAAATTAACAATAGGAAAGTTGAAGTCATCAAGTTTGTCATAAAGTTTTGTCTTCAAATGTCCCTCATTGTCTATTTCAAGAAACAAATCCATATATGAAGCAGACTTTGGTGTATCTGTATTATCCTTAATTAGATTAAATTAGTCATGGAATTTAAAACAGGATGACAGATGTTTTTTTTACAATTTCGTTGGTTATATTTAGTTAGATGCATTGGGAGTGGTCTCATTAATATATTTTAAATTTGTCAATTTATAGAGATGGTTTCATAATATTTTCTGGAAAGAAAGACGAGCTGTGTACTTTCTTCGACATGGCAAACAGCACATATCCATTTTTGAAATTTACATTCGAAATATCCCTAGAGACTAGACATTAGATTTCAAACTCAGAACACACTGGATATCTGTATACAGAAAATATACATAAAACTATCAATATCTACCTAGAACATCAGCACACTCAAAATCAGTATTTAAAGGATTTATTTTTGGGGAAATTATACAATTCATTCGTTGCAATAACAATAAAGAAGATTTAGAATCCTAAATTCAACTATTTCACTACATCTTATTAAAGCGAGGCTGGAAACACACAGAATTAGATCAATTAATCATTACTGCTTTTCCTTAAAAAAATGATATAGATCTAGATTTAATTGATAGGCACCATGACTGTCTAAGAAGGAAGTCAAGAGTCAAGGTCAGATGTCAACATCTTTAGTACACGACACATCATCTTGAGGTACACTACCCACACATCTAAGATCTTGGTTTTAAAACAAAAAAGTTACAGGCTGCACATGATTAGCAGTTTATTGACCTTGAGGTCAAAGTTCAAGGTCAACATCCTTAATATGCGACACATCATCTTGAGGAAACCTACGTACACAACAAATATCCAAGGCCTAGGTCTTAAGGCAAAAAAGTTACAAAAATGACCAATTTATTGACCTTGAGGTCAACGGTCAAGGTCAATATTCTTGGTACGCGACATATTATCTTGAGATAACCTACTTACACACCAAAAATCCAAGGCCTAGGTCTTTAGACAAAAAAGTTACAGGCCGGACACAAAGATGATCTAAAATAACCTATTTATCACCCTAAGGTCAAGCGTCAAGGTCATAGGTCAACATTTTTGAAAATGACACACAATCTTGAGGTGACATATCCACATACCATAGATCTAAGGTCTAGGTCTTAAGACAAGAAAGTTAAAGGCCGGACATGATTGGCAGCCACCCAAAAATGACCTATTTATTAACCTTGAGTTCAACAGTCAAGGTCAATATTCTTGGTACGTGACACATCATCTTGAGATAACCTACCTACACACCAAAAATTCAAGGCCTAGGTCTTTAGACAAAAAAGTTACAGGCTGGACACGGAGATGATCTAAAATAACCTATTAATTCACCCTAAGGTCAAGTGTCAAGGTCATAGGTCAACATTTTTGAAACATGACACACTGTCTTGAGGTGAAATATCCACATACCATAGATCTAAGGTCTAGGTCTTAGGACAAGAAAGTTATAGGCCGGACACAATTGGTAGCCGCCCGCCTGACCGACCACCCAACGGCCCGTTTCAAAATAGTGAAATGTTGCAATAACACTATTTTTAACTCACATTATATAATCTAACAGTGAAATACTGGGAAACCACTATTTTTCAGTTACAAAAATCAAAACAGTGAAAATAACTATTTTTCACTTACATAAATCAAAATTAGTAAAATACTCAGATATCACATGCTTGTGTGAATTTTGTCATAAATGCTTTACATTCTAAATTTCAGAAGAGAATAACTATTTATAACAGTGGAACTTCAGTATCTAACCATCTTTTAAATGATCTGAACAAATTTCTAGTAAATAGAATGGTTGGAGGTGATTTGTTCTCACTAATATGAATCTGTATAAAAAGCTTATTCTAATTCATTTATTTTTGTAATATCAATTATTTTTGTGTTTTAGTAAAAATTCCTCGTTTCCAGGATACTACATTTGTTATTTTTGTCATTTTCCAATATTCAACATGCATTTTGCCAGTAGCTTTAATTACTGGTTCCCTTCATCAAAAAAATCTTATAAAAATTTATTATTCAACAAATCAAATTATATGAATCTACAATTAAGGTGTTACAATTAACAATTGAAGCTTAATTCTTTTTTATTTTCAAAATCTTCAGTTCTTGTTTAAAGTACAAACACTACAAAAATATTTAAAAAATCTCAATTACCTTTTTCTCTCTTTTGAAGTCTTAATTCCCCTTTTCTATAATTCTTTGCTTCTTTCTCCCAAATGAAAAAAACATCCAGAGCTTTATAATACTAAAACCAAAAGAAAAAATTACAAACTTTCATGATATATGACATATTGTGATGAATATGAAGTAAAATACATATTTTTTTACAATAATCCAGACATAGATAGTAAGTACACCTAACTTTCACTAGTTATCATGTCTTTGATAAATCATGAATATTCACCTTCACAAAGATCTCAAAAATGGGGCTCCACAGAGGGAAAAAAATTATCAGAGCAAAAGATTATTTCCATTGATGCAAAATAAAAGGACATTTTAGGAATGGGACTGTATTTACTCATCTTTGTATTTCTGTAAGTTACATAAACTTTTTAATAATTTTGTCTCAAAGATTATGAAGGATAGCATCATCACTTCTTTTTGACTTTTTTATAAACCTGTCCATGAAAAGAAGTAATTCTCTTTGAACTATTTTCAAATTTTGCCCCATGAAACCATTGTGATGTCAATATGCCAGGACTGATGGCTTGATGGTTCGCTTAATTAAGGAATGATTGTTATTTTTTTGTTCATGAAGAAATAACATAAAAAATTTGGTGCACACTAAATCACCCGTGAAGCAAATGAACAAAAAAATGACAGTCATTCCTTATAATTTAAAAAATAACGTGTGAGGTTCCCAAAAATTTACTTTTAAGACTGCATGACATCACAGTCAAGGAGAAAATTTTGTTTATTGAACAATAAACAAAAAAACCTTCACCAATCAGAAATGACATTACATCCAAAATTAAATTATATTGGAGTAAAAATGAAAAATCAACGAATTCTATTAATAGATAGAAGTTTGTAATTGAGTATACCTGACATACCATGATACTAGCTACTCTCCATGCAAATAGTTTCAATTTTTCTATTATTCAAATGGTAGTATTGTAAATGTACAATCAATCGATGTTTCATTATACATTTTGTATCATCATGATATAAATAATAAAACCAATTCCAATGAGGGATCCAGACCAAGGAGATTCTAGAATTCAGAACATTCTGGCTGACAACTTTAAATAAAGGAAATTTTTTTGTGATTTTACTTTTTAACCCTTTGAATTTGAAACCTGAATTGCCCCCTTCCCTTTTTTTGTTTAAATCCTCCTAACCACTCAATAAAATTCTATAGAATTTCTGAATGAAAATTACCTTTTTCTAGATCTATTAATTTCCTTCATCTTTCTTTCCTCATCTTTTAATTTTCTCGATCTCAGATCCCAAATTCTGGCCTCATCTCTTCAACAAGTATGGATTACAGGTGGTCTAAATAGTCAATTAAATCCTCACTAATTAGTATAACTTGATACTTAGGTAATGATGAAAAGAGATTAACATCAACTTACATAATGTTTATTATTGTTTAATTTGATGTGTATATTCAAGTATTACATATTTGTCTTTTGTTTTTCCTTTTATCAAAATAATCAGATTTGTGAAGTAGATTTATTGGTACTGATAAGAAATATCTGGGTTTTTTTTCCTGAAAGTAAAAATATTTCTGTTAATAAATACTTTCATCAATTACCATAATTCTGTTGCTTATATTATCTTAAGTCTTAGAACACATATAGTATTCTATTTTCAGCTTGATTCCACACAACAATGAAGGATATGGAAAAGCATCAAACAACAACTTATTTCTTTACCAAATAAGTTTTAATTTTTGTCTGAGTTGAATGGACTTGAACTCAAGTCATTCATGTATAAAATGTAGGTCAAGATGACTTAATGCAAGAACCTAACATTACTATGATAATGCAAAACCTGTTTGTAGTTGTTTAGTTGTGGACCTTATCGAAAAGTCAATCATGTTTTATAATGTAGATCAAGGTGATCGAGTATTTGTTACAACTGAAGACGAGTTTGTACAAAATCAATCCTATGCAGTTGCTTAGAACTGACTCTTTAACACAAACCTTCAATTTCAGAGTCATTCATGTGTAAAATCTTCCCAATGATTAATTGTTAATTGGTATGTATTAGTTTTTATTTTTTTCCAAAGATGCTCAATCAGGCAAAATGACTTGTAGTTACAAAGATTAAAGCCTTAAAACTCAACCAGTCATTCTGGATAAACTGTTGGTCAAGATGACTTGAAGTGTATGCATGGACATTCATTACTATCCAAGATACTCACACAGAATATACCTAACTTAAGATATGAACCATTGAAAAAAACTTAGTGGGTCATACAAACTAATTGAACGATATTACAAATGCAATACAAGAAATGAACTGTCAAATTGACAGCAAAGCAGAGCAGACTTTGTAAACACCATTCCATTGGATGTCATGTACCATACCTGTCCAGCAGATGCCATATACCACACCAGTACATTAGGTATGTACTATGTACAACACCAGTCCATCAGATGCCATGTACCACACCACTCCATCAGTTGCCATATACCATACCAGTTCATTAGATCCTATGTACTACAAATCCATCAGATGCACAATACTAAATCAGTCCTTCAGATATCATGTACACATAGATTCATTTATAGATATCAAATACCATACTGGTCCAAAAAAGAGGAGAGTAAATTTTGATATTTGTTTACGATTTTCTAAGTTGTAATGAAACCTATTTTTCCAGTATGCTGACCTATTTTTGACTAAGTTTCACAAGTTAAATAGAATATTGTTAAATATCAAATGAAGTTATTTAAAAGTAAACCTCTGGAAGCTTTATTACATTGAACTTGATGTACAGCAATATGAACTTTTCTCTGGATTTCCTTGGAATATTTGTTTCTATGCTGTTTGGCATATGTAACTTACAAATTTTAATGTTCATTTTCCTGTTATGTCAGCTTATTGTCAGCTAATGCCAGACAAAAAAAACCTCTACTCAGCAAGATTGACAACCAATCAAAATCAGCAATGAATGGTAATCAAATTGTCTAATGAATGAAAAAAGCATTATTCATAACACAAGTCATATAACATAGTACTAAAACTGCAAGTATCTAACCAAGATGTAGACAAAACACTAATATAAAAACCAAATTAATCAGAACTGGCATTTTTCCTGTAGAAAAATTTGGTTTCCTTCTGCAAAACTGGACAAATAAGCACCAGTAAATCCATATCTGTGATCACTTCTTGATTGTTGACGATTGTTATAGGATGCAGTGGTAAAATGTGCCTATCCAGTGCAATTTATGCTTCTAAAAGTGTATTAATATGTACAAGCTAAGCCAGATTTTTTGTGTGCTACTGCTCACAATGTAACTGCCTGGAAGAAGTGCCAACCAGCCAAAAACCAATATTCAGACATCAAGCTATGAAGTCTTTATTCCTTCTATATATGAAAAATGATGCTTGTAGAGGCAGCAATTATCCTTTTTGAAGTCTTTACTATGAAAGCACTGGGATTGAACCAACATATACTCAACAAAAAAGTTAAGGACCACTAATTAATATTTCCATTACAATACTATTACAGTTGCTGTCTAAATATCTTGTGTAGAGGTCAAAGCCTTAAATTTTACAGTGATAAGTATCGTTTTGATTGATTTTGGACATCTGACATCAACTCTTTAAAATCGTTTATGATGTCAATGTTCCAACTGTTTTCAATTTTTAGAAAAATGGCGATTTCTGAAATTTAATGTTTGCCCCAAAAATTTTTTCAATAATTGCAATTCTGTTCCAATAGTTCAACGTCTTTTGAACTGTCTTATTTAAAATCAAAAACGGTCACAACGTGCAAAATTCAAACATGACTGTCTCATCTTTAAAAATCAGCTTGAAAAATGCAGATTTTGCACTGACGAAAATGGGCCCTGACCGAAAGGATCCTTATTTCTGTCATTTTTTTTATTTAATCTGCTGAAAAGCCAAGAAATGGTAGTCAAATGGTTTTAGGACTCATTGAAATTGCCAAAATGAAGATTTTTTGGGAAAATACTGATTTTTGAAAACCTGAAAACTGATTATTTTAAAAATGAGATAGTGCATGAAAAATGTTGGCAAGATATGGATAAGCTATCCTGCAAAGTTTCCGGTTTCTAGTTGAATTAGTTTTGCCCATAGACTTTGGTGAAAATATAATAACATTAATTCAAATGAAAGTCGTCCTGAACTTCTTTTGTGGAGTATATTACATCATTTAAGATAAGTATGCTACAATAAGACCAAAGAGTAGTTATCACACATAGCTGCAACACTTCCCGTTTTGACCAGTCATGAAACAACACGCATAGGGTTCCAATGATGATGACATAATAGAATTCTAAAAGTATGGGATTGTTCATAAAAATCAATTATTTCGATCTGAATAAATCATTTTCTTTTCTTGTTATATACTGGTTGCTCTCAAAAGCCATTGTTGGCAAATGCAGGTGATGGTTCCCTACATTTGACCTGCCCTCTCCTTTACATAGACAATTTAAAAAAAAATTAAAACCATTTTGAAGTAAATAACCTTTGTTCTTAAAATTTTTGATTAATATCTTGTAAAAATTTCATGTACATTCTAATTTCATTTATTTGGGCTTAAATGTTTCTCTAATCTGATGAATGCTTTTATGAATTCCTTATGCCTTCAAGATCTTTTTATTATAACAAAGCTACTACCCAATAATTTTACCACCCACGAAACACAATGATAGTAAATTCATAGTAAAATGCCAAAAGTTAATTATTTGTACAATTCTGATAACACCAATGATTTATATATAGACTTACATCCAAGCTAGGATGTGCATTGAACAGCAGATTCTTATTATCAAAGGTTGCATCAATTTTATCTATTTAACACCTCATTAGCACAACAATAATCAGGAACAGACTACAGCAGTAATCAGCCGGAACAGGTGTCTGAAGAGCAGATACAATTAGAGCCTGGACGTCTGCTGACAAAAATAGCAGACTTCATTAGAAGTGCTTAACAAGTCATTCTTCCAATATCTTAAGACAATTCATGCCAAACATTTGTTTTTATTTCTTTTTCAACATGTTCTAATGGCATTTGGCTGATAATGTAAAAGTAATTATCTGACATTTTTATAACAACTACATCAAATAATTATAAGTAAAATGATGAACTGTAGACACAGATAGGTCTTGCCTGCTAACTGCAAAAGTGGTCCTATGTTTCGCTGAGGCAGCCATCTTGGTTGGAAGGTGTTACAGGCATTGTATGTATATGTGAGCCTTTTGATCATTGCTGCCATGTTTGGTTACAACTGGCCTTGTGGTTTTTAATATATTCAATTAAAATTATCTGCATTAGAAACACACTTTTTATCTTAACCAGCCATTCCAGTCTTGTTAATTCTTTACATTTTCAAGCAAAATCAATATAAGATCAAATCAAAATATTTTATCTTGTAGTCAAAGATCTAGATCAGTTCAGTACAGCCAAAGTTTAGAATTGCATAATTCATTTTTTTAATTTTTTTAAACAGATATGAAATGGCCTCAACCAGTCTTCATTGACTGCCAGGCATATATCTTGTTCTGTGTATTTTTCCTGAAATCTCAAATTGTAAAAATCAAGGCAGTCAAGAAAAACAATTAAGACAGACATGGCTGTTTAAGATGAAAAGTGTGTTGCTAGTGCTGTGTGTAGAGATTGACACCAACAGTTTCCAACATCTCACATAGCCCTTTGGTCCATGTAGGGGAACTAAAAATGAGTTTATCCTGTTTGGAATTTGTGAAAGCTCACAATTTTTTTATTTTGGCTTTCTTACTTTTCAAGTCGATCGTTAACATATGACAATTCTGCTCAAAATTGAGTTTATATCTATCCTTATTTATTACTACATAGCTTACTTTATCAAGAAAAATTGACAAAAAAATTATGTTCAAGTCTACAAACTAAATAAACACTGGAGTCAAACATAATGAACAAAAGACTGTGATTGGCTGACAAGTTTAAATAAATAATACAGACAGAACATATTTGATTCTTTCTGTGTAAAACATCACTGATAAAAAGCAAATATTGTCATTTTATTTGTCAGTGAGTGGGGCCTATGTCTTGCTTTGGAGAATTCACTGTTCTGAAGACCAAATTAAAATGCAAGTACAATTCTGATGCAAGATGGAAATCTTCATTTTTGTGCACAATATATATATACAGCCCATATAAATTAACTGGAGTTGAGGTAGTACCATTCTCCTCTTATTGCGAAAGGAATGAAACTTTTCCACAGATTCACTTGTAGGTTACCTGTCAATTTAAACTTTTGTAAGTTCTTGTGTACTACTGAATAAATACAATAGCTATTGTTCTCTGTGGAGTTTATTCAATGAGACCTTTAAATTTCTTCTAAGAGAAATACTTAACTCATTGATTAATTTAACCGAACAAAAAATTTAACTTTCAACGTTGAAAATGCATGTACAAGTACTAAATAAGGACACACAAAACTGCATGTGATGTTGTATTTATTCTTTACCAAATAATTTAAGAGGCTACTAGATTGTATAAGGGAAATGTTGCCTGCATTGGCAATTTGTAATATTAGCCTCAAGTTCCATAATAAACTGATCTACTTTATTTGCAATATGCACCAATTATTACTAAATTGTCTACAGCGTCTCATAATTTTGTACCAATGTTTTGTTTTTCAATTTGTTCAATAACACTGATTATCAACAGAAAAATGAAAATTTTTGACATTAAATTTTGCTATTTTCCTATGGAAATTTGTGACTTCCAATTTATATCTCTTGCTCTGCCAATATGTGTCATTATTCAGTATTGCTACATGCATTTTCATCACCAGGAGTTCAATTTTTTGTTCTGGTAAATTAATCAATGAGTGATAACAATAGCTATTGTATTCAATGGGACAACAGAACTTACAAAAGTTTAAATCGACAGGTAACCTACAAGTGAATCTGTGGAAAAGTTTCATTTCTTTCGCAATAATAGTTTCACAATCTAATATTCTTCGCCCTCTTCCTCCCCTTCCGCATCCACAGAATCAACTCCTACTTCCTCATAATCTTTTTCAAGAGCCGCAAGATCTTCACGAGCTTCAGAGAATTCTCCTTCTTCCATACCTTCTCCGACGTACCAGTGGACGAAAGCACGCTTGGCATACATCAAGTCAAATTTGTGGTCAAGGCGAGCCCAGGCTTCAGCAATAGCAGTGGTGTTGCTCAACATGCATACAGCACGCTGTACTTTAGCCAAATCACCTCCTGGTACAACAGTTGGTGGTTGGTAGTTGATTCCAACTTTGAAACCAGTTGGACACCAGTCGACAAACTGGATGGTTCTCTTTGTCTTGATGGTGGCAATGGCTGCATTGACATCCTTTGGTACTACATCTCCTCTGTACAACATACAGCAGGCCATGTATTTTCCATGACGTGGATCACACTTAACCATTTGATTGGCTGGTTCAAAGCATAAATTTGTCACTTGTGCTACAGACAACTGTTCATGGTATGCTTTTTCTGCCGAGATTACAGGAGCATATGTAACTAAGGGGAAATGGATACGTGGGTATGGTACCAAGTTTGTCTGGAATTCTGTAAGATCAACATTTAGAGCACCATCAAATCTTAAAGAGGCAGTGATGGAGCTGACAATTTGCCCAATCAAACGATTCAAATTGGTGTACGTTGGTCTCTCAATATCCAAGTTACGTCTGCAGATATCGTAGATAGCTTCATTGTCAACCATGAAAGCACAATCAGAATGCTCAAGAGTTGTGTGGGTGGTTAGAATGGAATTGTAGGGCTCAACTACTGCAGTGGAGACTTGTGGAGCTGGGTAGATGGCAAACTCTAGCTTGGATTTCTTGCCGTAGTCAACACTAAGACGTTCCATGAGCAGTGATGTGAAACCAGATCCGGTACCACCACCAAAGCTGTGGAAGATTAGGAATCCCTGTAAACCAGTACACTGATCAGCCAATTTACGGATTCTGTCCAGTACCAAGTCAACAATTTCTTTACCGATTGTGTAGTGACCTCTAGCATAGTTGTTGGCACCATCCTCCTTGCCAGTCACTAGCTGTTCCGGATGGAATAGTTGTCTATAGGTACCAGTTCTAATTTCATCTAAAACAGAGACAACATATGTATTGCAAGTTGTAAAATATGTAATTAGGCTGAGTGAGTATAACCTTCTTATCTGCTTGAGAATTTAGTTTCTGACTAATCTATCCAACACAATCCATTGATTTTTTTCATTAATACAAATTGTTTATCACTACCATTTTAGGACAAAAACATTCTGACACTGACATCTAAATTATGTACTATCCAACCTATTTTTGTTAAGTTCTAGCATGCCGTCACGTTGTTGGTAATCATACTGTATTGGCTTTTATAGTATGTTTTATACACCAGAATTTCAGGATAAATAAGGGGAGTTCTGGGTACCGATAAAACCAGTTTAACCCCACCACTGTCTGTACCCAAGTCATATTATCCTGACTATCTGTTGTGTTTATGTTCATGTTTTGTGTGTTTTTTGGTTTTTTTTTTTTTTTTTTTTTTTTGGGGGGGGGGGGGGTGGGGGGTTCTGTCTGTTGGGTGGCATTGGTTGGTAACCATTTTGTTTGCTGGGAATCTTGGGAGTACATACCACATTGCGTATTAAATTTAAGTCAGTTAATCCTTCATTTTTTCATTTATTCGGCAGGTGGACACTAAGTTGTTTTACTTCAAAACAATTAGAAAGACTATTAAACTGTTAACTTGACAAACTTCTGCTTTCCTACCAAAGCAAAATCAATATCAAAATTACTGTAGATTGGCGAAACAAGTGAAAGCATATATATATATATATATATATATAGGCGACAAGGTAGTAATAATGAGGACACAATATGTATTGTTTCAAACTTAAGCACAATATTTGCCATGTTTATCATATGATATGGAAATGTTTTTAAAGTACTCTTTTCAAAACTAAACAACTGTATTTTTATCAAAATCAGTAAACAATAGAAAAAAGTCAATGCCTAAGTATTTCTAACTATAAATTTTATGTTTCAGATCTCTCTGTACATATACAATACTTACCTACAACTGTAGGTTCTAAATCCACAAAAACAGCTCTAGGAACATGTTTACCAGCACCAGTCTCAGCGAAGAAAGTATTGAAAGAGTCGTCTCCCCCTCCAACAGTTTTATCCGAGGGCATCTGACCATCAGGCTGGATACCATGTTCCAAACAGTACAGTTCCCAGCAGGCATTGCCCATCTGGACACCAGCTTGTCCAACATGAATGCTGATACATTCCCTCTATTGGAAAAATATGATACAAAAGTTTTGTGATTGATCAAAGGGAAATAATTCAATCTACATAGTGGTAAAATAAGCCTTTTAAATACAAAATCTGTTATTCCCCCTCATAAGGAACATACATTGCAATAAAAAAAAATTTTAATTACATTTTCTATTCTAATTCTTATTAAGATTACACATTTCTATCAAAGTAAAAAAGTATTATAGGATTAAGTAAAAAGAAATTAAAAATCTATATTCCCAAAAATCACTTAAATAGAGGGGGTGCAATTTTTCTGATAATCCTGGGTCTGAATTTTACATCTTGAAATTACACACTTTTGGTTTAATCTTATTCTGAAGAAATATTTTACAGTCCTACAAAAATTGTATAATGGTACACACTAATTTTGTTATTTTTCACTTTTATTAAAACACTTTCCCCAAGGAAATGTTTACAAACACCAGTTACAGAAGAGTATGGCTGTGATTATTTCACAACAGTACCGATAATGCTTCAACTAGTAAATTTGTCCCATTTTAAATAGAATAGAGAATAGAAACAGGGAATGTGTCAAAGAGACGATTACCCGACCAAAGAGCAGAAAACAGCTCAAGGCTACCAATGGGTCTTCAACTCAGGGAGAAAATCCCATACATGGAGGCGGGCTTCAGCTGGCCCCTAAACAATAAAGTATACTAGTTCAGCAAAATGGAAGGCACACTAAATTCTGAAACATAATCAAAGTGCATAGCACTGCTAGGGTTAGGTTGCTAGCATTTGACTTTTATTTGTACAAACATTGCTGATGATTATTTCAATAAATATGCACTAATCAATCAAAGAAAGCACGAGTCGGCTAACGCTTCTTGAATTATCACTCTAAATTGAATTTTTTTAAAAAGACAAACGCATAATAATGATTTGATGAATTAAAATAAACAGAAATCAAAGGTCTTCAAGTTATTAAGGTTATATAAAAAGACAAAGTTTTGGACAATTGTAGAAGGGGGTCATTTCTACAATATATTTACACTACATTGCGCATGTGCAGGTAGATCAGAACGTAAACATTCAAGCTTTCAATTAAAATAAACCCATTATACTTTCGATAATACCGTTTTCTAAATTAACAGGTTTGACAAAATGAAGTCACGATGATCAGGTCAAAAGGTTAATCAAATACACAAAATACCATCAGAATTACAAGAAGAATAAGCAAATAATGTGCAAAATATGTTCTGTATAAGTTAACAATCACGTTCACAACAAAAATGGAACTTACCTTTGAAATCTTTTGAAAATAAACCTGATTGTAATCCTTCCCAAGATATCCGTGCAAATGTAAACATTCAAAATCCTTACGCCGATAGCATTGTACATTTTAAAAGGCGCGAATACTTTATACGGCTTTCAAAACAAAAAGGAAATCGTCAATAAAACACACATCTTTTATTAAATAACTGGACAATTACACTTCTCGGTGTGTTTCAGTTACATTTCTATTAAAAAAACAACTACAACAGCAACAACAAATATTAGGACTATTTTACCGCGGAATGTTTGTTTTCTTATATAATATTCAAATATAAACATAGTCGTAATTCGGAAAATATGGAGGTTTCTTTGCGCATGTGTCATCTCAAAATCGAAATAAAAAGCTGCTTAACTAGCCTTGCTTAAGCTTCAATCCTAGATAAGCTTGCATATTTACTCATAAAAACATAGTTTCAAAAACTTCTGGTCCAACTTTTTCCACAAAACACCAGATTTCCAAAGTTTCCTTCATTGTCCAACCAAACGACCGACGGCATAAGGGTTTTGGTTGCTTAGCAACCTAACCCTAAAAATGAACCAAAATTAAAAAACAAACAAGACTAACAAAGGTTAGAGGTTCCTTACTTGGGACAGGCGCAAAAATGCGGTGAGGTTAAACATGTTTTGTGAGATCTCAACCCTCCCCCTATAGCTTTAGCCAATGTGGAATAAACAAATATACAGCGATACACATAGTAAAACTCAATTCAAAAGATGTCCAAGTCCGATGTTAAAAAAAGGAAACAGGAGAAACTAAGCACAATGACAATGATCAATATATATATATATTAACAAAGGACTTCTAGCAGTTATTGACATGCCAGATCCAGACGTCAATTAAACTATCGAAAGTATCATATAGAAAATCAGCCACTATCCCTCCCATCAGGGGTTTAGTATCATGCCATCATAAATTATATGAGAAGAACATCATGCCAACAACTGGTTTTAGAATAAAAGTGTTTATTTCCGATGCAAAGACCCTATGAGTGAAGTCTTCATTATTGACAGTTAAAATATCATCCAAATATCTAAAAGTGTTATTAAATTTTTGTATCAAATGTTCTTTCTTTGGGTCTTTGCTGATTTTAGATATAAATTGTGTTTCATAACAATACAGAAACAGGTCCGCAATAAGTGGTGCACAGTTAGTCCCCATTGGAATTCCGATAACTTGACGATATACGGAATCTCCATAGCGAACAAAAAATGTTATCTAGTAAAAATTCAAGTGCAGTTATCATATAAAAGCAGGTCCAATTGACATACTTCTTTTGTTTGTCATAGCTAAAAAATGACCTAAAAGAGTTTGAACTTATATATTCACATTCTGACTTTGTAAATGCCCATTTAATTAGGTATGTGAATTTTTTCTTAATGAGATTATAAGACAAAGTGGTATATAGGATAGAACAAGAGTGGAAGCACTAAATGTCTCGCCTGAGTATGCACATGGACATAGAATAATGATTATCCAATACCCCACATTGCAAGTCAAAGGAAAATGTGTTAAAAGAAATAGTAATGGTCCCCTGATAATTTGTCTAAAAAATATCATGCATGTAATTCAATCCTAAACACAAGTCACTAGGGCATGAAATTGAGGTCAAGGTCCAGAGGCAGGTGCTAGACTGGCATGTACCCACTAAAAACTATCTATTTACCAGATATGGTTGGCTTAGGTATTACAGTTGCTAAGAAATGGACTTAATCACAAAAATGTGACACAGGTCACTCACCCATGAAATTGAGGTCACAGTCAAAAGACAGGTGTCATACAGACATGTACCCACTAAGAACTATCTATTGACCAAATATGGTTGGTCTAGGTATTAAAGTTGCTGAGAAATAGATTTTATCTTGAAAATGTGACAAAGTCACTCAGGCATGAAATTTAGGTCAAGAGACAGGTGTCAGTTTTGCATGTACCCATTAAGTACTGTCTATAGACCAAACACAGTGGGTCTAAGTATGACAGTTGCTGATAAAATGGAATTAATTAACAAACTTGGATGAAAGTCCCTCATCCATGAAATTGAGGTTATGGTCCAGTGACAAGTGTCAGACTGGCATGTACCCACCAAGAACTATCAGTATACTAAATACAGTGGATCTAGGTATTACAATTGCTGAAAAATGGACTTAACCACGAAAATGTGACGTAGGTCACTCAAGCATGAAATTGAGGTCAAGGTCCCAAGCCATGTGTCAGGCTGGCATGTACCCACTAGGAACTATCTATAGACCAAATATGATTGGCCTAGGTATTACAGTTGCTGTTAAATGGATTTAACCATGAAACTTGGATGCAGATTTTACATTTATGTTTAAGAAGTCAGTGAACCATGAAAATGAGGTCAGGGTCACAAGACAAGTATACTGCGGCAAACTTTATACGATAAGCTATCTGTGGACCATAAATCTAAATTGTATGTATTATATGTGCAAAGTTATTAAAGTTTTAGAAAAGACAGCTGCCGTCGGAAAATAAATGTATATTTGTAAGGTATTTTTTCATGTTATTCGGTTCTGCTTGTAAAGAGGTAGCAATAACTTTATGTGCGTTAACGATGTCATTTTCCAAAATTTGAGTCAGTTGGAATGTAGGTGAATTTGTGATTTCCTTTTGCAGAACCTCAATATAAAATTTACGTCAAACAATAACGATATTATTGGCAGCCTTATCAGCTGGGATGAAAACAAATTCCTTTCTGAGTTCTTTAAGCTTATGTTTGATACGAGAAATGGGGCTAATATGGTTGTTGTTAGGAGTAAAATGTTTAATATGAATATCAACTATTTGCATTACTGAACTGAAAAAGGAATTTAAGGATTTTTTGTCAACTTGTTCTATCCACTTTTTGCAGTAAGTATGGTGTGAGTCGTGGATGATGTTAAGACACTCATTCTTGACAGGGGACGATATTTAGGTCCTTTTCTAAGGAACAATTTCAACTCTCAGTCCTGGACGATGTTAAGGTCTCTTGCTATAACATGGGAATTTGGGCCATAAATGTATTTGGAATTACTGCAATTTCATGACGTAGGTGTATTATCACTGATGTCATTTTCCATATTTGTCGAAACGACTTGAGTATTTCTAACTTTTTAGTTTGTTGTTTTTTTACGATTTTATATTTGGTTTTATTCGACTTGTGTATTTCATACATTTTAGTCGTTTTATGCCCCTTTTGACAGCTCACCATTTCCATTTATTTTTCTTCTTATCTATTATCACTGATATTAATATCTTTACACACCTCGCTATAATTAAAAACATATTTGCCAGTAGATTTTTTTTAAACATAACAAATAAGTTAATAAATTATCAAAATAACCAGGAATTTGTTCTTTAACAGCATGATCATTAAGAATACTGGTAATATTTATAAAATCTAAACCATTATTGACATATTTCATTTTAAGAAAATGTTTTTTATGATTTTCTGGGCAATCAGTTTTGGGAAACAGTTTAAAATAACAGTATGCAATTATACTTTGGACGATTTCATATAGGACTGCCTTATGGAATTTTGTTGCAGTCTTCCAAAATTTGATGTAATTTTTATTTATTTAAAATGAGAGGTAAAGAACATGAGCTTGGTTAACAGATGATGTCTGCCGTTGTTTTAAGAAATAGTAACTAGGTCCAAAATATTTGTATTGTTAGTACGAAATTTTCTCTTATTGCGATTTATTCTACGTCCACGAGAATGTTTTTTACCTACAGGTTTAGAAACTATATCCAAAATGTTAACACAATGGTTTCTGGATATATTACCAATTCCCATCATTAAGACCGAGAGGATAAACTGTCTGTAATTTTTTAATCCAATTTAATTCAATTATTTTCTGTTATCATACAAAATTTGAATGAGATTCCCCAGGTTGCTTATTTACTACTTCTAAAGGTTGAACTGTTAAATATTTAATTTGGGGATTGTGCTTCTTAAGGTTTTGATAAATACTTTTAAATTTATTGGGTCTTCTAAAACGATTGTGTTCTTGCGTGCATTTAGATGAATAGCGTCCAGTTTCACCTACGTACTGAATACCCCAGCCTGTTTTTTTTTCAGGTAAGTAAATAGATAATATTGTTAGTTTTTCAATTTATATCAGTTTCAAAATTTAAGGAAAATGTACGACCATTAAATGTGGACCTTACCGTATTGTTGGAGAGACGGGACATGCAAGTCATTTTTTGGCATGACACTTATCGATAGAAAGGTCACAACCAAAAGCCTACAAAATGTTCCGATGTAACTACAAAATTTAGTAGCGAACTGGAATGTATGCAAGTTAATTTATAGGCAATATTTATTCCAGACATGCATAATTTTGTCATAGCGTACAAATGTAATATTGTGTGATCTTGATTTGTATAAAACTGTTACCAATAGAAGATATAAATATAATGTATATATGTTATACAGTGGGTAAAAAGTTTAAGAGTCATAAATACAGCTTTTTCACATTCTGCAAGATCTCAAAGTGCCCAAAAAATAGATGATCCTTTGTTCCAAGACCAGTTGTTTTTTAATCATTCAAAAAGCAAGACTTTGAAATCTTACCTACAGAGGCAAAATATAGTTTCAAAGCCCAGAGTTTCTCATTTCTATATGTTACATCAAATACATAAACTTGAGAATTCTGGGAAACCAATTATTTCAGCTTTTAATAATTCAACTTGTACCTGTGGTACAGAAATATTTCAAGCCTTCATGAAATTTTCTTGAAAATTGTTGAAAACTTGCCAACGTACTGAAAAGATACTTACCATGCCCTAAACACCTTAAACAGTATTGCTCTGGCAACAGATGTTAAGTACTATTTATACCATGTCTTTCAACTGTTAACATATTTAATGAAACGAGCACGTGCGCGAGTTTCTTTAAATATGTTAACAAGTAAGCCATGGTATATAAATGACTTGTGACAGAAATGAAACTGATAGACATGTTTCTTTTTTCACCTTTGAACTTTCAACAAGCCAATGAGGTGACAGTTAATTTCTGTGTCTAGTTACTTTGTATTTACACTGAATCCAAAAGAAGGCAAAATTCAAAATGCTGAAAGTTTTCATTGGCTCAAGTAAGTAACATTCAGTCGTTTGTTGGCTTTGTGGGAGATGGGGCTTCATCTGTGGTATAACATGCATCTTGTCCATATTATACCATAGATTCTGTATATATAATACAATGGATTTCTGAGACTAAACTGGAATTATGGTATAATATTAATTTCTGCATATTATACCATACTTTTGTACATTCACCAGAAATAAAATTATTATCAAAAAAGATCAAAGAAAATTCAGTGATTTATGTTACAAAAAGATTTTCACATTAAATACCACTGGTGTAATTAGCATTCCCAACAATGATGCAATATTGGTCGTTTCTTGACAAAAGATCTAACCCTTATAATATCGATATCATTCTCAGATTAACTGCCAACACCTTTGAGTTCAATAGAGATTTTACTGCTAAAACTGGCAGAGTTTATTTTCATTTTAGTTTCTATTATTATAACCTTTAAGTTGAATTATTGGGTTTAGTTTTTATCATCAATGTATTCTTACAATACGACTGATTTAAGCGTGGACTGCCGATGTTTATACAATCTGGAAAGTTGTCTGAAAGATAGGTCAAGTCCCACCAACTAATACATTGTAGCAATACGATTGGATGATACATCACAGTGGGCAGTTTAAATTGTATTCAAGTTCGTGGTCAATATCAATATTCATGTAACACGTATAAATTTCCAAGCTCAGGTGTGCCGTTACGACTTGCTTTACAACACTGTTTTGAGCAGTTATCTTAATATTTTCATGAATAATTTTGTGTATGTGTATGTGTAAACTGAAGGTTCACTTACTTCCTTTGTAATAACAATTTGAATTTCAATTTCAATGAATTGGTACATAGATGAATATGCAAGCATCAAAATACATATTTGACACAAAAGGTTGTTTAGAATTTCATATTTCATCAAAAGTGAATTATTTCATTCCTAATATTGAAGAAATTTTTTACAGTTTAAACCTTTCCCTCAAAATTCAAACTTTAGCGTTAAAATATATTATAATGAATAAACTTATTTCATCAATATTTCATCAGATATCTTTGTGAAAACCATTTGAAGGCAGTATACATTACATCACATTTCATTATTTAAAACTTGTGGCCAAACTAAAAATTTTTCCTTGTAACTTATTGTAAGGTCCCATAAATAAAAGGTGTAATGAAGAATTGTTTTTATTTTTATTTTCACTACAATAAACATGTAAGCTGTTGTATATGGGGATTCGTAATTATTAATAGTTGGGACTTGATCGACATTCAATGTGTTATATATTTTTCTCGTGTTCAAAACCAAAACAATAATCAAAAGTTGGAGATCAAATTAAACAATGCTGAAATGAAACAAGACGCTCACCAGAGCCTGTATCGCTCACATGGAGTCTGGTTTTCATTGGACAAATAATCAACTATTTGACCAAGTTTGTTGCAATTGGTTCAATTGTTCAGGGAAAATGTGAAGATTTATTTTTCATAAGGTTTATTGTTAAAATATGTTCCCTGATGGTGGTAGTCCGGCCAGGAAGTTGATAAAATTGACCAGGAATAAGAGTGAACCTTAAATAAATGTAACAGAACTCGACCTCAAATTACACAAACCAATAACTCCTAAATGGGTTTTGGTATTTCCTTTAAAATTTCAGGGGGCCTCGGTGGCCGAGTGGTCTAATTAGTTCGTCATGACTACTACTGATCACTAGCCTGTCAACGCTGGGGTTGTGAGTTCGAATCTCACCTGTGGCGGGGTGGGTTCGACTCCGATCTTAATTGACAAGGATTGCCAATTTTCCTACCAAAGGTCGGTGGTTCTCTCCGGGTACTCCAGCTTCTTCCACCAATAAAAACTGGCCGCCGCGAAATGGCCAAAATGTGCTGAAAACGGCGTTAAACCCCAACTAAATAAATAAATAAATAAAATTTCAGGGTAGGAAGATCTCAACATGGCAAACATTTTTCGAATTTACATTTCGGATCAATATAAAATGAGGATTGTTTGTGGCGGACATGTCATATATCATTCCTATGAAGCCTCGATCCAATCTGCCCAGCCGTTTCAGAGGAGAAGATTTTTGAAAATCAGCCAATCAGAAACAAGAATTGTCACTGGTGGCCATGTTTCTTGACCAATCAGAACTAAATGACGAAACTTTGTTGAGGACCTTCCATACACCACTCATGCAAAGTTTGGTTGGAATTGGCCAAATGGTTTCTGAGGAGAAGATGTTTGAATGAAAAGCTAATGACGGATGGACGACGGACGGACGATGGACGACGGACACCGGACAACGGATGCCAAGTGATGGCAAAAGCTCACCCTGGCAATAGCCAGGTGAGCTAAAAATAGTATATTTTCATTTAGAATTCCAGAAATATATACCACGGGTAGAATACCTTTTATTCGAAATAGTCCTTTGTGACATTTTTTACTTAGGAAAGCTCCTGCACGTGGGAATTTGTAAACGTTTGTAAAAGTTGTGATACATGTATATGAATAAGGTTTGCTCAATTCTTTTTTTATTATAATATGTTTGACTTGGTGAGAGCCGATACTACTGGAATTTATATTCAATTTTAACACAAGATAATAATTTCACCAATTGTATAAAGTAAAATTTGGATTGTTAAGTACCGGTACATGTATTCTAACCAGAGGCTCAGTGGGCTGAGCCTGTATCTCTCACCTGACAAAATGCTTCTACAAACTTCCATTAATTCTTTGGTTGAATTTGCTTCAAAAGTTTCAGAGCAGATGATCAAAATATATTTTTCTCATAGGGTCCAAAGTTAAAAGTATTTCCCCTCTGGTGGCCATGTTTTTCTCAGATTTGAACATAATGAGCCAACTTTGCAAAGGACCTTCCATACATCATTCCAGTACAGTTTTATTCAATTTGCTATTATAGTTTTAGAGGAGATGATCAAAATATGTTTTTTCCCATAGGCATGTATGTTAAACTATGTTCCTGCTGTCAGCCATGATGTTTGTCGCATTCAAACAAAATGAGCAATCCATCTAAAGGACCTTCCATACATCATTCCAGAACAGTTTGGTTAAATTTGCTCAATAAGTTTCAGAGGAGATGAACTTTAACCTGTTTTCCCATAGAGTTCAATATTAAAATATGTCCTGCTCTGGCAGCCATGTTTTTTGGCGGATCGGAAAAATTTCGACAATCTTAGTAAAGAACCTTCCATACATCATTCCTGCAAAGTTTGGTTAAATTTGCTCAAGCAGTTTCAGAAGAGATGAACTTTAACATGTTTTCCCATAGGGTCCAATGTTAAACTATGTCCTGCTCTGGCAGCCATGTTTTTTGGCAGATCAGAAAAATTTTGGCAATTTGAGTAAAGGACCTTCCATACATTATTCCTGTAAAGTTTAGTTAAATTTCCTCCATTGGTTTTAGAGGAGATGATCAATATGTGAACGTTTACAGACGACGGACAGACGACGGACGAAAGACGGACCACGACGGACACCAAGTGATGGCAAAAGCTCACATGGCCTTTTAGGCCAGGTGAGCTAAAAAGGGCAATAACTCAAAGATGGGTAATCATATTTACTTCAAAATTAGAGGATATGTAGATCTTGACATGCTGAACATAATTGCAATTTAAACTTAACTTCTATCTCTTATGGTTAATGAAATATAAGGCAAA
The DNA here is from genome assembly GCA_028015205.1 of Mytilisepta virgata. Classification (NCBI taxonomy): domain Eukaryota; kingdom Metazoa; phylum Mollusca; class Bivalvia; order Mytilida; family Mytilidae; genus Mytilisepta; species Mytilisepta virgata. The sequence goes on from CM051521.1 coordinate 87,830,808, forward strand.
ATATATTAAAATGTTGAAAATTTGACAAAGAAAGGGCAATAACTCCAAGATGGGTATTCTGATTTATAACAAAATTAGAGGGTATGTTGATCTTGACATGCTGAACATTTTTGCAATAAAACTTAACCTCTATCTCTAAAACTTTTCAAAATATAAGACAAAATGTATAAAAAATTTGAAAATTTCACAAAATAAGGGCAATAACTCCAAGATTGGTATTCCAATTAACTTGAAAATTGCAGGGTAGGTAGATCTTGCCGTGTTGATCATTTTTACACCGTCAGATTTTCAATATCTGTACTGGTTTTTGAGTTATTAACCAAAAACAGCAATTTACCCTTATGTTCTATATATAGTAACAGCGGCCATGTTGTTTGGTCCTTGGACTCATCGGATATAATTTTGAAACTGGGTACCCTGGTAATGATTCAGACCAAGCTTGGTTTACATTGGCCCAGCAGTTTCAGAGGAGAAGATTTTTTTAAAAGTTTATGATGGACGACGGACGGATGGACGGACGCCGATGGACGCCAAGTGATGGCAATAGCTCACATGACCCTTCGGGTCAGGTGAGCTCATAATGAAATTAACATTTTTAATTACCCCCCACCCTTTTATTTAAAATTTATGAAATATAAGCTGCAGTTGCTAGAATTATTCTATATATTCTAAATATATATTTTTTAATTAAAGTATGATATTGCTCTTGTATCCTGTTATCTTACTGCAAAATCCACTGACTTTTAATAACTATTAACTGTAATTGTATGTTAATCCTGTATAATCATTATAATATGTTGCCTTAGCTGGGCCCTTGATTGGATAATAAATATTACTATTCTTATATTTCTTTATGGTGTTCCTTGTGGTCAGTGGCGGATCCAGAGGGAGTGCATAACGAATATACGCCACCCCACCTCGTTTAAAAACTAGACGCTCTCTAGAGCCTGTATCGCTCACCTGGATTTAACCTTTCACCTTGAGCAGACCTAAAAATTTAAGTGTTGCAGTCAATTTGGCTGGTTTTTCTATAGGATTCTATGTTAAACTAATTTCAGCTGTGGCAATCATCAGATACATTTCTAAAAGAGAACCATCTTAGAACCATTTCTGCTAAGTCTTGTTCCAACTGGCTAAGCAGTTTCAGACAAGAACATTTTTAAATGAATTTTCCTATAGGGTCTAATATTTAACAAAGCCATTTTGGTTGACAATCTGGGTGATCAGACACATTTCTGAAAGAGGACCTCCTAACGACCAATGCTGCCAAGTCTGGCTCCAATATGTCAAGTGGTTTCAGACAAGATTTTTCAATGAATTTTTCCATAGGACCCTATGTTAAACTAAGTTCGAGTGTGGCGGCCATCTTGGTTGACAGTCTGGGTCATCGCACAAAATTCTGAAAGAGGACCATTGCTACCAAGTCTAATTTTAATTGGCTTAGTGGTTTCAGACAAGAAGATTTTTTAATGAATTTTCCTATAGGGCCCTATTTTAAACTAAGTTCGGTTGTGGCAGCCATCTTGGTTGACAGTTCAGGTCATCTGACACCCCTCCATAAGAAGACCATCTAAGGACCATTGCTGCCAAGTCTGGTTCCAATTGGTCAAGTGGTTTAAGACAAGAAGATTTTTCAAAGACTGCATCTTGGTTAACAGTCCGGGTCATTGGACAAATTTCTGAAAGAGAACCTCCTAAGAACCATTACTGCCAACTTTGGTTCCAACTGGCCTTGTAGTTTCACATAAGATTTTTTAAATTCACCCCCCCCCCCTTTTTTTTCTATTTTTAGTAACAGCAGCCATGTCGGTTGGTAGTTGGAGATGCCAGATATAATTTTGGAAGGGGGCCACCCAAGGACCATTCCACCAAACTTTGGTCTCAATTGGCCCAGTGCTTTTAGAAACTAGAGGCTCTCAAGATTTAACTTTTCACTTTGAGCAGACCTAAAAATTTAAGTGTTGCAGTAAATTTGGCTGGTTGTCGAGCCTTCGACTTTTGTCGAAAAAGCGAGACATAGCGATCCTACATTCCGTCGTCGTCGTCGTCGTCGGCGGCGTCCACAAATATTCACCCTGTGGTTAAAGTTTTTGAAATTTTAATAACTTTCTTAAACTATCCTGGATTTCTACCAAACTTGGACAGAGGCTTGTTTATGATCATAAGATAGTATCCAGAAGGAAATTTTGTAAAAAAAAAATTCCAGTTTTTCCGTATTTTACTTATAAATGGACTTAGTTTTTCTGCCAGGAAACATTACATTCACTCTGTGGTTAAAGTTTTTAAAATTTTAATAACTTTCTTAAAATATCCTGGATTTGTACCAAACTTGGACAGAAGCTTGTTTATGATCATAAGATAGTATCCAGAAGTAAATTTTGTAAAATAAAAATTCCAGTTTTTCTGTATATTACTTATAAATGGACTTAGTTTTTCTGCCAGGAAACATTACATTCATTCTGTGGTTAAAGTTTTCAAAATTTTAATAACTTTCTTAAACTATCCTGGATTTGTACCAAACTTGGACAGAAGCTTGTTTATGATCATAATATAGTATCCAGAAGTAAATTTAGTAAAAAAAAAAAAATTTTTCCGTATTTTACTTATAAATGGACTTAGTTTTTCTGCCAGGAAACATTACATTCACTCTGTGGTTAAAGTTTTTAAAATTTTAATAACTTTCTTAAACTATCCAGGAATTTTACTATTATGTGCATTCACCTATCACACTGAAAATATAGACAACATCAAAAGTAGGCGAGACACTGGGTTCCGTGGAACCCTTACGAATTTTTTTTCTATAGGGTTCTATGTTAAACTAAGTTCAGCTGTGGCAGCCATCTTGGTTGACAGTCCAGGTCGATGGACACATTTTAAAAAGAGAACCATCTAAGGACCATTACAGCTAAGTCTTGTTCCAAATGGCTAAATTGTTTCAGACAAGAAGATTTTTAAATGAATTTTCCCATAGGATCTTATATTTAACTAAGTTCGGCCGTGGCGGCAATTTTGGTTGACAATCCAGGTGATCTGACATCATTCTGAAAGAGGACCATCTAAGGACCAATGCTGCCAACTTCAGTTCCAATGGGCTCAGTAGTTTCAGACGAAAACATTTTTGAGTGAATTTCCCATAGGGTCCTGAGTTAATTTAAGTTTGGCTGTCACGGCCATCTTGGTTCACAGTCCACAAAATCCAACATATTTCTGAAAGAGGACCTCCTAAGAACCACTGCTGCCAAGTCTGGTTCCAATATGTCAAGTGGTTTCAGACAAGAAGATTTTTGAATGAATTTTCCCATAGGGTCCTATGTTAAACTAAGTTCAGCTGTGGCTGCATCTTCGTTCACAGTCTGGGTCATCAGACACAATTCTGAAAGAGGACCATCTAAGGACCATTGCCACCAAGTCTAGTTCTAATTGGCTTAGTAGTTTCAGACATGATTTTTTAGTGAATTTCTCATAGGGTCCTATGTTAAACTAAGTTCGGCTGTGGCGGTCATCTTGGTTCACAGTCCACAAAATCCGACATATTTCTGAAAGAGGACCTCCTAAGGACCATTGCTGCCTAGTCTTGTTCCAATTGGCCAAGTTGTTTCAGACAAGAAGATTTTTCCATGAATTTCCCATAGGGCCCTATGTTAAACTAAGTTCGGCTGTGGTGGCCATCTTGGTTAACAGTCCTGGTCATCGGACATATTTCTGAAAGAGAACCTCCTAAGGACCATTACTGCCAAGTTTGGTTCCAATAGGCCTTGTAGTTTCATAGAAGATTTTTAAAATTCATCCCCCCTTTTTCTATTTTCAGTAACAGCAGCCATATCGGTTGGAAGTCGGGAATGCCAGACATAGTTTTTGAAGGGGACCACCCAAGGACCATTCAATCAAAGTTTTGTCCCAATTGGCCCAGTGAAAAGGAAAGTTTACGTCGGATGCCGCCTTTAAAGGGCAAAAACCCCTATAAGAGTCAATCAATGATTTTGGTCATGTTGACTTATTTGTAGATCTTACTTTGTTGAACATTTTTGCTGTTTACAGTTTGCCTTTATCTATAATAATATTCAAGATAATAACCTAAAACTGCAAAATTTCCTGAAAATTAACAATTCAGGGGCAATAACCCAACTAAGGGTTGACCGATTCGTCTGAAAATTTCATGGCAAGAAGATCTTGACCTGATGAACATTTTTACCCCATGTCAGTATTGCTCTAAATGCTTTAGTTTTTGAGATATAAGCCAAAAACTACAGTTTACCCCAAGTGATGAGAAAAGCTCACTTGACCCTTTGGCTCAGGAGAGCAAAAAATTCCCCTTGCTCCGCTCGGCATTACATTTTTCAATTTTGAATTTTACGCCCCCTTTCAAAATTTATGGATCCGTCACTGGTGATAATCTTATCCATTTATCGTTAGCACAGCATATCGAATAAGGTTTCATTTCCTTCTTTCAGGTCTGTTTTTATATATATGTCTTTATTTAGAAATGCATAATTGTACCCCTAAGGGTTGAAAGCTTATATAGGTACAAACATATAGAGTACAATACAACATTCATAATAAGAAAAAAAAAACATATGAAACCTATATGACTCTATATGTGAATCTGAAAATATATTGTCTGTGGTGAACCATGCAATTATTTTTCCACTTTTCTCAGTATAAGTGACTTTTTAATAAATGGAGCAACATATTGTAAGTAAACCGATAAAGACAATATTGTACCAAGTTTTTCAAATTCATTTTCATTATTTTCTATTTTAAAAATGTTTACATTTTGTTTTTCAAATTCTTCTCTAATGGAAGTATATTTTGGACATTTATAGAAGAAGTGAGCTTCATCTTCTAATATATTTAAATGACAATTTGGGCAGATTCTATTTTCTCTTTTTATATTTTTGAATCTGCCTCTTTCTAGTTCTAAAAAATGATCACTTATGTGCATTTTGCATACATTTTTTCTATTTTCAAAATTAGTTTTTATGAAGAAGTCTTCAATTTCATATTTAGTTTTAATTTTACTGTATAGAAAGATTTTATGGTTTTCAGTAGACGATTTCAATTTATGAAAGAAAGTGTTTTCATATTTATTTTTTAATTTTTGTTTTATATTATTTAAAGTTTTATTATCTTTTAGATAATTTAGTTTTTCTAATTGATTGAAATCAATATCATTTGATAAGCAAATATCATTTACATACGAAAACCATGAATATGTTCCGGCTGTATGAAGATTTTTGGATAATGAAAATGCATCATCTAATAATGGGTTGCTAGTGTGACTAAATAGTCAATAAGTGATATTATATCAAATTTTGGATTATCCTTATTCCTGTTTTTTCACTTTATGATTTTTTCATAAAAGTCCATATACCAGATTTTAGAGTTATATATCAATACTGGTCTAACTAAAGACTCAAAAAGTTTTTTATATATGTGTAAGGGTATATTTGTTAAAGGATTCAGATATTTAAACATTGAAAACATGACCTTATTTCCCTTTTTAGATAATTCTAAATGAGATGAATGAAACTTTCCTGAAGATTCAATTACATTTCCTAAATATTTATATTTACAACTGAGTTGAATTCTGTTAATCAGGTGCACCCTAATAGTGCGCACTGCCCTGATGTCAGTTCCGCAAAAGAAACTACACCAATTATATAAATAAAGCATCTTTCTACTATTAAATGAAACTATTCTTTACACAAATATACTGAAAATGCTTATAAATTATGTTAGAAAGTTACCATCTTCCCAAAGCTCCCTTTTCCAACTTGCAATGAGAGTCAAGGAGATTTTAAACAAATGGCGGGAGTTTGTGGTATTAAAGGCATACGTATGAAAGTGGGCGGAGTTATGATTGGCCCTAATGTAGCATGTTAGGAACGTAAATATAAGGGTTAAAATGTAATGGTAATTTTTCTCAGAGAGGTTGCCTGTAATTTATTAGATTCCTTAATTTGACTTATAATGCATAAGTGTCTGGAATCCGGGTCGTTTCGCGCCGAATCCCGTTCGCCCCGTGAGTAGTTTCGCTCCTATTCCCATTCGCCCCGGGTGCGTTCGCACCGATTCTCGTTCGCCCTGGGTCGTTTCGCCCCTCTATTATATATAATAATTATGTATAATAAAGTATATATACGGAAGTCATTTTATACTGTTCCCGGTTATTGATTTGATTGCAGTTAACACAATAATAGTATGCCAACAAATTAGGACAAGTGTTTATGCTTTTGTTTACACAACAATTATCGATAATTGTTTTTTGACACATGGCTTGTGTAAATTGAATTGTAGATTGTATGACACACTTTTCCATTCAGAGAAAAAAAAACACATTTTTTTTATATATTTTATTCATACTAGATAACAAGCAATTTAATAAATAATTATTTAATTAATAATACATACACACACACAACTTTCCCTGATATTGTTAAAAATAACACACTTAATAGTTCAATACACTACTCCTGATCTGATTTTTGAAAGTTAGCACCGCAACTTTATACATAATTGCCGAAAGATCTAAGAATTTCTCAAAACTAAGTATATTTTTATAACAAATTTCTCAAGGAGCATAAGTTTGGAAGAGCTTGGACTTTAGGCATTCTTATGAATTCATAGTAAACAGATTTAATGAGTATCTGATAGATCAAAGAATAAACTTTAATTAATTCATATATGTTTGCTGGGACTATTATACTAAGCATTATTATTAGTATAATAGTCCCAGATGTTTGTAATAAATTAATTAACTTATATTTTTTTTTATCTATTATGTTTTAATTATTAAATTTATAATTATGTTATGGATTTAATTATTAAACAATAAATTTAAGAAGCATCATAGTTATCAACACATTAATTATTTTAATTTACTTGTATTTATATCGGAGCGAAACGACTCACTTTCCGGAGCGAAACGACCCGGAGCGAACAGGTAATCGGGGCGAAACGACCTGGTACCAAGTGTTAATATTTCAATGTATAGAGCTAAGATTAGAGCTCAAAAATCAGGAAAGGAAGTTGATTGTAGTAATTTCATGGATAAAAATCCAATAGAAAAATTACATTTGAATTTTTGCAAATTATATTGGGTATCAGAAAGAATGCCTCTAATTTAGACTGTAGACTGGAAGTAGGGAGACATCGCATAGAACATTTTATAAAACCCAAAGTTTAATATAACTGAATAGATTTACTGATATTAATCTTGATTAATAATGAAGCATTGAGAGATGTATATTTCCATAATATACTTATAGATTATCCAGATTTTTATAATATTACAAGGATAGATAAATTAATATATATTCTTAATCCATCAACACCCTCTCAAGTAAATAGTGTAGGTCTCTTTATCAAAAGGTCATTAGAACTGAGGACAGGCGACTCTTAAAATGTTTGCCTGAAGTATTACTGTTATGTAAAAATGTTGTAATTTGTCGCAAACTATATTAGTTTAATGACAATAAAGTATAGGATTTGATTTGTTAAAAGAGTTAGCTAAAATGTGTCAGTAAACACTTTCGAGACTTCAATCCCGGATACTTACAACATAACATAATTTCATTCACCAATCAAGGGCCAATAGGGGGCATACATTACAGTAAAAATTTATGATTAAATAAAATAAAAGACAGTATAACAAAATAGAACAGTTCTATTATTTGCGTGATATAAACACCATTTCCATTTATTTTCCGTATATGAAAGAACATATGTAAATACATGTACATATAAAATATGACTTTTTTTAAAATAAAGTAAAGTAGTGTTTATGTATTATTATTGCTCCGAAGAAAGCATAAGTATGTAAACATGGCATTGGAAAAAACATTTATTAACTAAATAACTAACTACGTTAGACAGGTATCATTGCTGCTGGAGGCAACAAGGGCCGATATCTGTCGAAAGACCAGTAAGACATTATGAAATGGGTATGCAATCAGAAGCCTACAGTAAAAAATAAACTCTAACATTTGCTAGTTTTACGAAAGTGAATAGTGTGTCCACTGGTCTGTCAGTCTTGTGCCTAAAGCAGGAAAGAGTAGGCGGTAAATTTAGAGGGGAACATTATACTCATATATCAAAAGAATATACATACAGATTCAACTTCGAAACATACAAGCTGTTAAATGAGATCTGAAACAAATAGCAATCCCTGTCACCAAAAAAAAGAAATGAACGTTGTCTGTTATAATGTGAAGTGCACCGACAAGGTGTTTTGTCGTATACAAAACTGTAAAAAGTCGGTAAGAAATATCAAATCATTCAGATTTTTTTTCGGTATTCAATAATCAATGGCTCGTTCGAAGGATTGCAATCGTTTAAAACATGTATATTTAAACTGAGACAATCACATGGATCTTGTAAGAATAAGACTTTTATTCGAATAAAAAGGAGTCAATAATACTGTATAATCTCCAATGGCTAATAGTAATGTTATAATGCATCCATCGTAAGGATGATTGCTGGTGTAATAGGAAATAAATAGGATTTGAAATAGGGTTTTATTTTGAGAGAACATATGAATAGTAAACAAATAAGCAAGAAAAAAATATAGGTTCATGAGCTCATTTTAGAGCTATGAAGCCTTGAAAATTTGCAAGAAATAGGTTTTCTCTGGATTTTTCATTGTCTTTGCATTGGCAACTTCTTCTCTCAAAAATGTATGAAAAAATAAAAAGGATTTCATAAAATTTTGTCAAATACCATTTTAAGGTATATATGGTTGAATTATAAAAGAAAAGGTTGGGGTTCGTGGGCAAAAAAATTAATGTTTAAGAAATGGATAAAACCCGAGGATTCCGAAAATCTGACAAAAAGACCAAAACATCACCAGCGAGCATCCTTGAGGGCCCACCGCGAGCACGTATAACAACGCTTTCCGTTCAACAATAAATAAGTTATACAATTTTGACAGGAGTACGCGAGTGATGAAATGTACCTTTCCTAGATATTTCACAAATATAATATGTGGATGCTACAGGAAATTCAGAGTGGAGATGGATCGTGTAAAATCTGAAACAGTTACAGAAGAACTTACCATACTTCTTTGATTGAAGAAACCAGAACTTAAAGGACAGTTTGCCTCTAGGAACTCTTTAACAAAATCATATGCATAACTTAATACTATATATAGTCCCTTTATTTTGCTCTTTGTTTTCATATTTAATTCTGTTTTCTTCTTTATTTTCTCTTAATAAGATTTGTGCATGCAGCTATCATAGACCCCCCGAAGTCCTTTCCTATATTATCAGTAAACTATGTTATTATAAGTCTTTTGACACAAGTTTTGTTGAGTGATAAAGAAAGTAAAAGCAAAAATGAAGCGAATTGCAACAAATCTGTATAAAAAAACGAAGTAGACCTTATAAAAATTTGACAAAAAAATTATAAGAATAGATAAAATTAAAATTAAAAACTGAATTAATTTTAAAAAAAGTGCAAAATACATTGATATGTCCTGTCATAATGAGTAATAAAGATAAAATCTTGACGGCTCAAAACTTGCAGATAAGATAACAATACGGACTTTACTTTATAGTCTATTCGGAAATACTTCGATTGTGTTTATTTCCATCAACGGTAACGTCCGAATATTTGATCTTCACATAGGCTACGTGTCACCATCCTCCGTATAAAAAGGAAAATAATGAATGATCAGGAATCAGTTCAAATCTGTGAACTCCTTGAAGGTTCAAACCAGGTTTATACCAGCAACTTAATACTCCCCAGGGTGTAAATACTTATAAAAATTGAAGATGGTGAGTAAAATTTAATACTTTATAGTTTTATCAAATTATTAAAATAAAAATAAAAGGAATAGATCTGTTTTTTTTCTGTTTACTTCTTTAATAAGAAAAAGCAAAAACTTCCTGGAGAAACTTTAGAGGGTCTTTTGATATTAATGTTTGTACTAGACTAATATAATGAAAAATTATGAGAGAGGGAAAGAAAAGAAAATAGAAAATATCCAATTCATTTAAAACCGTGATACTTGTACTGTGATTTAACATAAAATTACAATAGCTGATATTTGGTGTTCTTTCACAGAGGGAATGTATCAGCGTACATGTTGGGCAAGCTGGTGTACAAATGGGCAACGCCTGCTGGGAACTGTACTGTTTAGAACATGGTATCAAGCCTGATGGCCAGATGCCCTCGGATAAATTGGAAGGGAAGTCCGACAATACCTTCCATACTTTCTTTAGTGAGACTGATTCTGGCAAACATGTACCCAGAGCCATCTTTGTTGATTTGGAACCAACAGTCGTTGGTAAGTCTTAAATCGATTAATACGCTGAAAATGAAATGGCTTGTAGCATCATTCACTGAAGAAAAAATGATAAAAATATAATCATATTTTTCAATCTTTAGGTAGTCGCATGGTCTTCACAAGCGAGTCAAAGTCCATTAACACACAAAACGTCACTTGTTAGCACTATAAATAATGGTTATATCTATTAAACAAATCAAGGACCTATAACAACAAAACCCAATGCACAAACAATTTGATATACAAAGTAATTTCAGATAAACGGTCTTCGAAAATGCTAGTGTGAAAATTGATATAATACCTTTCAATGTCGTTATTTGAGTTTCGGTTGAATAAAGGTAAAAAAGGGAACATCATCAGTGGTGATAAAAATTTATCTAACAGCGAGAAATTATTTATAACTGACATACGATACGATACAATTTTAACAAAATAGATAACGTTTAAGGTTTATCAGTTAGAGTTATCCCGCATTTACCGTTGTATAGACGTTCAACGCTGACTGCAAAATTTAATCTTGTTTTGTATTTATTCATTATAGATGAAGTAAGAACCGGCATATACCGTCAATTATACCACCCAGAACAATTAATAACTGGTATGGAAGATGCAGCTAATAATTATGCTCGGGGGCACTACACTATAGGCAAAGAACTTATCGATCAGGTCATTGACCGTATTCGAAAACTTGCTGATCAATGCACAGGACTGCAAGGATTTTTGCTTTTTCACAGCTTTGGAGGAGGGACGGGATCAGGGTTTACATCTTTACTTATGGAGCACCTCACCATGGATTTCGGAAAGAAATGCAAACTTGAATTCGCCATCTACCCATCCCCTAAAGTTGCCACGGCGGTTGTCGAACCTTACAATTCCGTTCTCACTACCCACACTACTTTAGAACATTCAGATTGTGCCTTTATGGTGGACAATGAAGCCATATTTGACATCTGCAAACGTAATCTTGACATAGAAAGACCAAGTTACATTAATCTAAATCGTTTAGTGGCTCAGATTGTTAGTTCAATCACCGCCTCGCTGAGATTTGATGGGGCTCTTAATGTTGATTTAAATGAATTTCAAACAAATCTTGTTCCATATCCGCGTATTCACTTTCCCTTGGCAACATATGCCCCTATTATTTCCGTGGAAAAGGCTTACAATGAAGTATTGTCAGTTTCACAGATTACAAATTCCTGTTTTGAACCTGCAAACCAAATGGTAAAGTGTGATCCTAGAAATGGAAAATACATGTCTGTCTGCTTGCTTTATAGAGGAGATGTAGTCCCAAAAGACATTAACAGTTCAATTACAGCAATCAAAATGAAAAGGTCTATTCAATTCGTAGATTGGTGTCCAACAGGGTTCAAGGTCGGAATCAACTACCAACCACCAACAGTTGTTCCCGGTGGGGACTTGGCAAAGGTACAACGGGCGGTGTGCATGTTGAGTAATACAACGGCTATAGCAGAAGCTTGGGGACGTCTGAATCACAAATTTGACCTGATGTTTGCAAAACGTGCTTTCGTCCATTGGTATGTTGGGGAAGGTATGGAGGAAGGTGAGTTTTCGGAGGCAAGAGAGGATCTTGCCGCGTTGGAAAAAGATTACGAAGAAGTAGGCATGGACACTGAAGAACAGGGAGAAGAAGAGGATCAAGAATATTGAACATTAATTTTAATTAAAATGTTTGAAAACTGAAAACATTTCACCTTTGTCAACCTAACAGCTATAGAATTATTAAATGATATTTTCAGTCTACGTTATTCTCGAGAGTGGTACTCAAACCAGTCGGTTTCTCATTTCAAAACAAACACACAAACGTAATATTAATGTTTGTATAAATATTTAGAAGTGAGAGGTTTCGTGATGTAAAACATAGCTCATTGTCAAAGATATAAGATCCTTACATTTCAATAAGAAACAGCGAATACAGCAGAAAGAAAAAATCACAATAAGCACGCGAGTCAAGTATGGACAATAAAAGGAATATTCATTTACCACACGCACCTCTATCCATCCATTAATGTATTTTGGGAGGGAACGAAAATGTAACTTTTCATAAATTTATAAATTTAATCAAGGGATGTCCGAGAAAATTTTATTTTTTGGTCCATTTACAACTTTTGACAGTATTGTCTCTATAGACATCACTGCATCTCGAGATAGGTTTTTATTGAAAACCATCTGACAACACTTAGATGTAGAAGTATTTTTCCTTGTTCTATTCTTTGAGATATTGTCGTATTTACTTATTAGTTGAACATTTCTTGAAGCAAATCATTAGTAGAGTTTTGTCAAAATGAATGCTACACTGTTTCATTGGGTCTGCTGCAGAGCTACGATCATGCTTGCAGTTTTCAACTTGACTGTTTAGAAAAATCATGCAAAAATTTTGGTTATTTATAGTATAACACCTTGTTCGTGTTTTTTTTAATTAATGTATTTTTATTTGTTTGTTTTTTTCCCTTCTTTTTATATCCGCACTTTAGAATGAACTCATCTTTCTTTTCTGAATTTAAACCATTTTTATTGTTGCCATATTGTTGCTTACCAACTGTAGATGCGCAATAAGGTTTTGGAATTCCAATTTTTTAAAAGGAGGGTGGGAGGGCCGAAACAGTAAAAAAACATAATTACTAAAATAACTATGTCATATTGTTGCTTGATAACTGCAGATGCGCAAAAAGTTTTGGAATTCAAAATTTCTAAAAGGGACCTGGGAGGGACCAAAAAGGGCCAAAATAGACAAAGAGCCTTGTGACAAGAACTCCTATTTTATTTTTGAATTTAAATCATTTTTATTGTTGCCTTATTGTTGCTTACCAACTGTAGATGCGCAATAAGGTTTTGGAATTCCAAATTTTTTTAAGGGGGGTGGGAGGGACAAAACAGAAGAAGACCATAATTAATAAAATTTTATCTAAAGTAAAAAAAAATGAAGAAATTTGTGAATATCAGTTTAAGGGGCTATAGGTCCCTAAAAGGGTCTAAATAGTTAAATTATAATAAAAATGGGTTGTGATATATTTGTGAAAAGGTTATTTGTTACAGATGTAAACTGTAATGCTAAGCATGCTTTTATTTTGCATTTTGAGGATTTAAAGGGCCAAAAGGGAAGAGGTCAAAAAGTTCGATTACAGTAAAAGTGGGCTGTGATATATCTCTGCAAAGGTTATTTGTTACAGATGCAAACTGTAATGCAATGGAAATTGAAAATGTTAAGAAAGTTTGTTTACAAATAAATTTGGGGTGCGGGTATAGCTGTCGTTCCGACAGCCCCTACCTAGTTTTTTATTATTTTCCTTTTGTTTTTGGCAGTTAAATGCCTTATATTGTGTTACGTGTAGCTACTATAATGAGTGTAGTTTCTAATATAAATTTTCGATCAGTTGCGTATCAAGAAAATGTCACTTATGACAGCTACAAATTGACCCCCAGTCTTTTATATAAACCATTTAAGCCTCATATCTTGTGTTGCTGTTTCCATGACCATTATAGAACATCGTTATTGTTAGTCCATTGATTAACTCCCAGACATAAACCGATAAATGAAATTTTCATCAGACTGGAAGAATAATTAACTTATTAACTTGTTATTAACTTGTTATCTATGTAAGCAATTAACTTGATTAGGGAGACAGATTTATATAAGTTCTCTTGTTTCTGAATCCCTGTATTTTCTCATTTTGTATAATATATTTATTGTTAACACACGCATACTTGAATAAATATTGTTTAAACTAATTAACTTGATTCTAAATTGTTCATTGGAGCGGTACGGCAGTGATTCTGGCATCAACAAATGAAAAAGTGTGCAGATGGTAAACTATGTAGTTAGTGACATTTAAGGGGAATTTTGGGCTCGAAAAATATCTGCTTCTTCGATCTCCTGAGCACATGAAGAATTTCACAAGACTGCGAATATCTGCCCATAGACTAAGAATAGAACAAGGGCGTTATCATGGTACTCCCCGACATAGTAGGACATGACTCAGATGCATACAGGCGAGGGGGATGATGAAAAACATGTTTTCATGTAAATCACTCGAGGACAGAAGATATCATAAGTATAAATCGATTCATGCATATTTTCCGAATTTAAGCCAGCTTGGACCAAATGAAAAGTTGATTTGGCTCCTGAACTCGGAGAACATTGATATTTTGGTCCACATTTGTGAACTGATCAAGGAAAGTAAAATGTAACAGTTTCAAAAATGCACCCCATTTGTACAAAGTCATCCATGGAATGTAAAATGTATTGATCCTACATGTTTAATGCATGGATGTTTATTATGGGCAAAGTCCTGTCTTGTCATAGAGCATTGTCCTTTTGCTTATGGCACAAAGATGGCTCTCTTTATACATATAAGTATACAAGAGTACCTATGGTCAGAGACATATATAAAACAATATATGTCTCTGCTATGGTCAAGAGTCACAATAAACGAATGTATTACGGATTCTCATAGCACGTCATACCGAATGAAGACGAGCGCACGTGAAGTCGTCTTCACTCGGTCGTCTCAATTCGAAAACGATCATTTACGGAAGAAGAATTTACGGAAGATTAATTGACAAGTTACAACAGGAAATTTTATTAATTTCGTATTAATGGGATAAACCAAGACTTAAATTTCTGACTTTGCGGTTTTTCTTTCGTAATTTGATAGATATTTAAATAATTTCATTTCTTTAAACTGCTTGAAATTGATCCATTTATATGATTTGGTGGTCAACATCTGTTTTTTTTTTTCTCATTTTTAATTACCTCACAAGTCATATCTTTCACTGTCGAAACATTCATATTTAACATATTTCCTCCATTTTTACAGAAATAGAAAAATATTTATAAATAATTCCAGGTTTTAAGTTTTCAAGAACTTTATTTTATCCCATCTATTGATTTTTAAAGAAAATTTTCCTCGAATTTGTTTTTAATTAATGAATTACACCCGTCACAATGGATTCGTCCAATTCAAAGATGTTTTATTCAAATGAAAACCACCTGCAGCACTCTAACTCCGCCTTCATGATGTCATGTCCGTTCGGAAGTTTAAAAAACTATGACGGCTTATGAATAATCCCGAAAATGCAAGACGCAGGGCCACGTGGCGCGCCCAAATACTTAGGTATAAAAGCGAAAATGCCGGCTTTAGCGACATTTAAATCCTGTGGACTCCTTACCCGTTCAGCAGGCTTTATCCAGAATATTTCTCAAATCCATAGTCAACGTTTAGATCATCAAAAATGGTAAGTTACTGTTTTTTCGTTAAAAAAAAAACTTTTCCTCTGCAATTTGATATAAAATTTGTAATTTTGTTGTTAAAAATGTGCCGGTGACTCAACGTGTCTGATGAAGAGACCGCCATGATGAATACCTAAATCTCGTGTCAGAGCTTTGTGAATTACAAGTGTTTACATTTTATTTTGACTCCTGTAAAAGTACACTTACAAGGATCCCAGATCTGAAATTAAATATAGGTCCTCAACCAGAAGCATACATGTAGTTTTTATAAAAGTAATCGGTATTTGAAAGCAGTCTTCATATTTTTAAAAATTTCTGTTTCCTATTTAACACCCTCTTTTTTGTACACGTGTAATGATGTATTAATGTTTCTACAGATGAACACAATTTAGTAGAAGTTACCAAAGAGGGAATTTGAATTATTTTCAGACTATTAACAGATTTGTCATCTTTGAAGTGGTATTGATTTTTTTCCTGGTAAACTCAACAGATGAATCATGTCACTATGGTGACATCATCACCCAACCTAATTTAATAATTTATTCATTAAAGTAGAATATTGGAATTCCGTTGTAATATGATCACATTCAGCTAAAGTGATTAGATCAAATAGTATTTCAACACCAGACAGGTGGGGATTATGGATGAATTGCAGAAGTTTGGTTTCTCTTGTTTAAAAGCTTAATTTTGATTGTATTTGGCCTCGGTGGCTGAGTGATCTGATCTAGGTAGTTTGTCATGACTAATCATCACTAGCCTGTCAACAATGAGGTTGTGAGTTTGAATCCACTTTGGCGGGGTGTGTTTGACTCCGATCTTAATTGACAAGGTTGCCAATTTGCCTACCACAGGTTGGTGGTTCTCTCCAGCCCAAATGTGCTGAAAATGGTGTAAAACCCCAACCAAAAAAAACATGGTATTCTGATTGTAGTAAATCATTTCAGAATACCCCCCCTTTTAATACAATGCAAATTAATTTGGTATGCAACAACTTTAGCTGAGTGGTCATAAAGTAGTGACATATATGTACAATATTATGTTTTCATTTTCAGAGGGAATGTATCAGTGTACATGTTGGACAGGCTGGTGTACAGATGGGCAATGCCTGCTGGGAACTTTACTGTTTGGAACATGGTATCCAGCCTGATGGTCAGATGCCCTCGGACAAGACCATTGGCGGGGGAGACGACTCTTTCAACACATTTTTCAGTGAAACTGGAGCTGGAAAGCATGTACCCAGAGCTGTTTTTGTTGATTTAGAACCAACTGTAGTAGGTGTGTATTACATTGGCTTTAAGTTTATTAAATAATCATCTGGACTTGCACCTTATATGCATAATTTAGTGAAGGATAGGCAGTAGGGGTTTTTTTTCCATAGATGTAGGAACTCACCGAGTGGAAACATCTGTAGACAGTAGATGTGGCTCAAGATGTTAGGCTATTCCATATAAACATTCTTATAGGGAGGGAAATTATTTGAATATCTTTAAATTTATATGGTATCTTAGAAACTTCATCTGACAGTTATCACATCCTATTAATATACGTTTTTTTATGAAAAAGTTGATTTTAAAAATGCACTTAAAAATAAAATGGACCGACACATCAAAACAAAATGTAATTCCAAAGGTATTTTAATTGACACAGTGTACGTGTTTGTTTGCCAAAAGTATAATTTGTTGTCGGTGAAGAATTTGCTCTAAATTGTACTTTTATTATTTCAGACGAAGTTAGAACTGGTACCTACCGACAACTTTTCCACCCAGAGCAACTGGTTACTGGTAAGGAGGATGCTGCCAATAACTATGCCAGAGGTCACTACACAATCGGTAAAGAAATTGTTGATCTGGTGCTGGACAGAATACGTAAATTGGCAGATCAGTGTACTGGTTTACAGGGATTCCTCATCTTCCACAGCTTTGGTGGTGGTACTGGATCTGGGTTTACATCTCTGCTCATGGAACGTCTCAGTGTTGACTATGGAAAGAAATCCAAGCTGGAGTTTGCCATCTACCCAGCTCCACAAGTATCCACTGCGGTAGTTGAGCCCTACAATTCAATTTTGACCACCCACACAACCCTTGAGCATTCTGATTGTGCTTTCATGGTTGACAATGAAGCTATCTACGATATCTGCAGACGTAACTTGGATATTGAGAGACCAACCTACACCAATTTGAATCGTTTGATTGGACAGATTGTCAGCTCCATCACTGCATCCCTGAGATTTGATGGTGCTCTGAATGTTGATCTTACAGAATTCCAGACAAACTTGGTACCATACCCACGTATCCATTTCCCCTTGGCTACATATGCTCCTGTAATCTCAGCAGAGAAAGCATACCATGAACAACTGTCTGTTGCTGAAATCACCAATGCATGTTTTGAACCAGCTAACCAATTGGTTAAATGTGATCCACGTCACGGAAAATACATGGCCTGCTGTATGTTGTACAGAGGAGATGTAGTACCAAAGGATGTCAATGCAGCCATTGCCACCATCAAGACAAAGAGAACCATCCAGTTCGTCGACTGGTGTCCAACTGGTTTCAAAGTTGGAATCAACTACCAACCACCAACTGTTGTACCAGGAGGTGATTTGGCTAAAGTACAGCGTGCTGTATGCATGTTGAGCAACACCACTGCTATTGCTGAAGCCTGGGCTCGCCTTGACCACAAATTTGACTTGATGTATGCCAAGCGTGCTTTCGTCCACTGGTATGTTGGAGAAGGTATGGAAGAAGGAGAATTCTCTGAAGCTCGTGAGGATCTTGCTGCCCTGGAGAAAGATTATGAAGAAGTCGGAGTTGACTCCGTTGAAGGCGAGGAGGAAGAAGGGGAGGAATATTAACTTTTCTTGCCAAATACTCTGACATTATCAGAAAAGATCTGTGCAATTGAAAACAAAAGAATCTAAACTATATACAAAGTTCTTGTTTTTTCACTTACTTTGATAATTGTGAGCTAGCCTTTTTTCGTTTTAATGCCCTTTATTTCTGATCAAATTCACTTTGAATCCTTCTAGAGCTAATGATTTATGACTGCAATACCACTTGTCTTCGCATTTTGACAACTTTATAAAATTTAGTAAAATATCTCTATTGAATCTGAATTGTTCCTCTCACAGGACAAGGTTTTCTCCATGGACAATTCCTTCTGATTTGTTTATTCAAAATTTATCTACTGAAGCCACATGCCCAAATGAACTGACGCTTAAGGAGGAGGGATTTGCAGCGTTGGCAATAGGTCATTCTAGTTTGTTTCAAAAACAAAAAACTACATGAAATCATGCGACAAATGAACTTGTTGCAAGGGTATGAACAAGTTTTGCATAATTTGAAAAACGTAAATGCCAGAATTCTGTGCCCACTAATTTGTTTCCCAGTTCAACTTCTCAAAGGGCCTCACGTGGTGTCCGTCATTTACCCTTCCTTTAAAAATGTTCAGGAACAATATTATATATGGCCGTTTAATAAAAATTTCTATTGGATATTGAGATAGTTCTGCTGTGCAGCTATGTTCGCCGATTGTTTGCTCATGCCCAAAACATATTTACAAAATCTTAGGTGTCTTTTTCAGGTTGGCTTGTATCAATAACACTCGTCATATCAAATTTGTTTGAGCCACCGTTTTGTGCTCGAATAAATGCATTTGACATTTCTCATGGAAATCCATATACCATATTTCAGTATTACACATCAAAATTGGTTTTAACAAGTGATTGAAAAAAAATTTTTAAATCATGGTAAAAACACTGGTTATTTGGACATCATGACTTTGAAAGAATAATTGAATGGTCCTCATTTCTTTCAAGGGGTACAAAACTTTGTCGCAGTTGTTTCATACAACAAATATTGTATTTGGGACAATTGAGATCCAAATTGTGTTTTAGACATTAAGCACAAGGTTTCTGTTTACATTAAAATGCATTGCATACAATCGTTTACGATTAAAAGTATATATATATATATAGGTAAACATTTATTAAATATAATGTTTGCGTGAAACAAATACATAGGAAAATGGCCTTACTATTTTCCAGGGACCCAGACACTGCAATAGGAAATAGTCTGCAACATTTAAAATGACTTTGGTGGAATGGTCCTTCGGTGGTCTGCGCAGGTATCGAACCGTTGGACCAATATTACTATAAATACAAAAAAAAACCAGAAAAATGGATAAAAATATTTAGAAATGTACTTTATTACGTTAAAGGTTCTAAGGTAGAATTCTAGCCAAATCGGCACCCAATGTAGTCATTTCGGCACCCATGATAAATATGTTGAATATATATATTTTTTCAGTATTTTAAGCAAAAAGATTAAAATAAAGGTGTTGTCCAGAAATATTGACTTATTAACATTTTTGGGGGTATCTGTATGTTTTATTTTTCGTTCAACCTAATGTGTATTCGAGGTATTGGATATTTGTTATGCATGTTTTAACCAGTTGGGCCTGCAGTGAGATCTTCAACACGTAGAAATCATTAATTTTCACCCTTAATGAAAGTTTCAAGCCACTATAGCACCGATTTGATGCTTTCTTTTATAATGAATAGTGACCAAAGCAGCGATGGAATAAAATGAATGATGATATATAAAAGATACTCAATGTTTAAGTTTTGACACCAGGAGGTTTCATTTCTAATATCTTATTAAACTCAAGTATACATGTAATCTAATCACATTTTTTATTCAAATTTCAAAAATTATGCGCTGTCAGGGCATATAATCAAGCCCCCTTACTGTACCCCTTCATAACTACTGAAACAACAATATTTAATTATGTGATTTTAAGAATGTTAGCACTCATGGAACACACCGTGTCGTCTGACATTGTGATAGTGATGAAAGGGACTCATAGTTTTCCCTTTTATTGCTTCTAATTTTCTCATGATTAAACAACAGCTTGGGTAATGGCTTCGTTGTTTTTTATTTAAGTTTTTGAAGAAAAAAACATCAATAACTACCTGTATAGAGTTAAAACAACAAACAAGTTAATTATTTAATTGATAAAAGTTTAATTAATTAATTGAAAAGAAAACTTATCAAAACATCATTCTAGAATGTTGAGAAAACTTCAAACAATTAACTTATGTATTCTAACTGCTTAATAACATGTGATTTTTAACGATGTAATAAATGATAAAATCCAACCCCAAAATTAAGAATTATTTATATATATTATATCAAATATTTATACATATTTAGAATTATATATATATATATATATTATTTCAAATATTATTGGATGCCGAATTGACTATTAATAGGTGCCGATTTGACTTTTTCAATAGGTGCCGATTTGACTTGTACCCCTAAGGTAACTGTGTTTCATCCTTGGTAACTTTTGGTCTTCTCCTTTTCCGGGCCTAACGTCGATATGACCACAACCTAACAATAGAAAAAACAGCAAAAATATCTGCAACGCCTGGGACAGTAACTATTGACACCAACTTTGATAAAATTGTCTTCCGACAAATATATTCACCGTACCTAAACTAGAAAAATCAGCAAATTGGTAAAAAAAAATCTTTAAAATTAAGAGATTGAGACCAAAACTTTGAATTGTCCTTAGGTTTGAAAAAAGTTTAGCGTGAAGTTGTGATCTGTCATGCTGATGAAAAAGAAAGTTTGCAGAAAAATACCTTACTCTGTATGTATCCTCGAACAAAGTACATTATATACATCACTCGTATGTGAATGGAAAAAAGATGCCACATTTATATTGGACTCAATCATCATAGCAAGAAGTTGTATATAATTTTTTTCAGGTTTTTGTCCAAAGTTGACCACCTTAGCACGGAGTTTAATTTTTATTTATCCCGTCCCTATGAAAATTTAGGTAGCACATGCAATTCCGCTTTATTTTCTAATGATAATAGAACCTCCTACAATTTGTATAAGGGTGACAACTCCGACAGTCCTAGGTAAATTTATATTACCGCGTTTGTCTTGCTTCTGGTGATGTTTGTTGTTATATCCTTGTGTTTTTTTTTACATTTTTGTTATGTGACCACCTAATTCATCTACAACTAGAATTAAACATAGATAAATTCATAAGCTGATAAACCTCTAGAAGTATAAAAAATAAGCTAAATTTTGATCAACAGAAAAGTATTGTCACGTGTTTTATGCAGAAAATGATTAATTTTAGCATCATACCCTTTAATAATTTCCCTGTCACATATTAACAGCGTTTTACATCTGTAATATTATTTTGGCGCTACAACTTTTGGCAGACAGAAATTGAGGTGTTTCATCCTGCAGACGGAATTTCAAATCGTGTTTTCCGGAGCGAAATTGCTGTTTCTGGATCAGTTTTTTATTCAAAAAGAATCTATTTGCCGACTAAACATTCAAGTCGCCTTTAATTAACCAACGTCTTTGAATTTGCCAACAAATACGGACATTTAGTGGAATGCTGTGACTGAGAGACCTGTTGTGACTTGTAGGAACTAGATGTGATTTGGAGGAATCAATGTTTACAAAATTTAGTAGTGCATTAATATTTGTATTATATCCCAGTCCCAAGAGTGGTGGTTCTAAAATCACTTTGTTCGTTCGCCATTCCGTCCATCTGTACGCGCGTGCGTCATTCCGTCCGAAACTTCCATCACAACAATCTCTGCTTTGAGATAAGGTACGCATTAACTTCATAGAAAAGAATAGAATAATCCAATCACGGGCCATCTCTGGCATATCATACATGAAATAACAATATACGATTCATTTAACAATATAAAACTAGAGGCTCTCAAGAGCCTGTATCGCTCACCTGGATTTAACTTTTCACCTTGAGCAGACTTAAAATTTAAGTGTTGCAGTCAATTTGGCTGGTTTTTCTATATGATTCTATGTTAAACTAATTTCAGGTGTGGCAGTCATCTTGGTTGACAGTCCAGTTGCTAAAAGAGAACCATCTAAGGACCATTTCTGCTAAGTCTTGTTCAAACTGGCTAAGCGGATTCAGACTAGAAGATTTTTAAATGAATTTTCCTATAGGGTCCAATATTTAACAAAGGTCGGTGTGGCAGCAATCTTGGTTGACAATTCGGGTGATCGGACATATTTCTGAAAGAGGACCTCCTAAGGACCAATGCTGCCAAGTCTGGCTCCAATATGTCAAGTGGTTTCAGAAGAGAAGATTTTTCAATGAATTTTTCCATAGGGCCCTATGTTAAAGTTCAGGTGTGGCGGCCATCTTGGTTGTCAGTCTGGGTCATCGCACAAAATTCTGAAAGAGGACCATCTAAGGACCATTGCTACCAAGTCTAATTCTAATTGGCTTAGTTGTTTCAAACGATTTTTGAGTGATTTTCCCATAGGGTCCTATGTTAAACTAAGTTCTGCTGTGGCGGCCATCTTGGTTCATAGTCCACGAAATCAGACACATTTCTGAAAAAAGACCTCCTAAGGACCAATGCCGCCAACTCTGGCTCCAATATGTCAAGTGGTTTCAGACAAGAAGATTTTTCAATGAATTTTCCTATAAGGCCCTATGTTAAACTAAGTTCGGTTGTGGTGGCAATCCTGGTTGACAGTCCGGGTCATCGGACATACCTCTGTAAGAGGACCATCTAAGGACCATTGCTGCCAAGTCTGGTTCCAATTGGTCAAGAGGTTTAAGACAAGAAGATTTTTCAATGAATTTTCCCATAGGGCCCTATGTTAAACTAAGTTCGGCTGTGGCGGCCATCTTGGTTAACAGTCCCGGTCATTGGACATATTTCTGAAAGAGAACCTACTAAGAACTATTACTGCCAACTTTGGTTGCAACTGGACTTGTAGTTTCATATAAGAAGATTTTTGAAAGTCACCCCCCTTTTTTTCTATTTTTAGTAACAGCAGCCATCTCGGTTGGAAGTTGGGGATGCCAGACATAATTTTGGAAGGTGGCCACCCAAGGACCATTCCACTAAAGTTTGGTCTCATTTGGCCCAGTGGTTTGAGAGGAAAAGATCTTTAAAGGATAGTTTACGCTGGATGCCGTCTTTAAAGGGCAAAAACTCCTATAAGGGGTCAATCAACGATTTTGGTCATATTGACTTATTTGTAGATTTTACTTTGTTGAACATTTTTGCTGTTTACAATTTGTCTTTATCTATAATAATATTCAAGATAATAACCTAAAACTGCAAAATTTCCTTAAAATTAACAATTCAGGGGCAATAACCCAACAAAGGGTTGACCGATTTGTCTGAAAATTTCATGACGGGTAGATCTTGACCTGATGATCATTTTTACCCCATGTCAGTTTTGCTCTAATTGCTTTAGTTTTTGAGATATAAGGCAAAAACTGCAGTTTACCCCTATGTTCTATTTTTAGCCATGTCGGCCATGTTGGTTGGCAGGTGGGGTCATCGGACACATTTTTTAAACTAGATACCCTAATGATGCTTGTGGCCAAGTTTGGTTCAATTTGGCCCAGTAGTTTCAAAGGAGAAGATTTTTGTAAAAGTTAACAGACGACGACGACGGACGACGGACGACGGACGCCAAGTGATGAGAAAAGCTCACTTGACCCTTTGGGTCAGGTGAGCTAAAAACTGCCTGCCGGGTCTAAATAAATTGACCATGTTAGGGGAAACCAACAATTAATGTTCCTTGGCCCAAATAATCGTACTGTTGTCTTTTTTGCGTGAACCCATTAGGGTTAGGGTTCACGCCTTCAGTATATGCACAATGGGACATTCAGATCTCCTCAGAATCATATTCTTGGAATGCCTCGAACTTATCATTGAATTAATGAGAGTGCTCGAGATCACGGAGATACTGTAATCATTTCATTACCACGTGATGTTGTGTATTTGAATAAGTTAATCTAATTAAACGTCGTAAGGATTTAATGGTTTTATTAACGCGTGACTTGTTTATTTTCCAAAGTGCAATCGTGGGCGAAATTTGTTGTAGTATATTTTCATGCTATAGTAAATTAATTGATATATAGTTAGAATTTCTTAGGGAAAACAGTAATTTTCATTTCAAACCATTATACTAAGTTGTATTTCTAACACAGTATGATCCACGAAAACATGGTGTAGGACCTTTGAAGTATAAACTCTGTCTAAAATTTAATGCGGAACTTCTTCACTTGTGAAATATGTTCGCTGTAAATCTATCCTATTTTTCCTTAAAACCTATTAGTTAACGGTTCTTTATTTTGCAAAAATGTGCACTGTATTACATTTGATTTTCCTTTGCGAACCTCTACCGCAACAGGTTAGGAAAGTTCAAAAACATTACAATTAAAAACATATACTTTCAATACTAGGTCTTTCTTTCAGAATGGTTGATTTTAAGCCACAAAGATCTATTTCATTACATATAATAATAAATGAAACAAAACTATTATTTTCTGATCAGTCAACAATCTAGGGTCCACGTATTGCTTTTTTTTTTAAAGAAAGCAACTTGTTTTAAATTTTAATATGTTTTTTACCTACCGAGAACAGAAATGATCGCTGCCAGACGTGAAACCAAAATTGTGATTTGCAATCTCTGACATTTTACCATTACACACAATCCAAAAAGAGAACTACACGTGTAAGTTATCTATAAATACTACGAAATTGTCTAGGCCCCATTTTATGACAATTCTTGAAAATCTACTTCCCTAATTATTTTACCATTTTAGACCAAATATGGTTGGCCTAGGTATTACAGTTGGAGAGAAATGGATTTAACCACGAAATTTGGACGCAGATTTTAAATTCATGTTTATGAAATCAGTGAACCATGAAAATGACGTCAGGGTCACAAGACAAGTATACTGCGGCAAACCTTATACGATAAGCTACAATAAATTATAATTGTAGGTATTACATGCGCAAAGTTATTAAAGTTTGATAACAGTTTTATTAAACCCGAAAGTAATACCTATATCTCGCCCCCGCGACTTTTCGTCACAGGTGAGACAAAAATAATCCAGAAACAACCATTTCGCACCGGAGAACATGATTTGAAATTCCGTCTGCAGCATGAAACACCTCAACTTTCGTCTGCCAAAAGTTGTAGCGCCGACATAATATTACAGATGTAAAAACGCTGTTACTATGGGACAGTGAAATTATTAAAGGGTATGATGACATTCTTAGAATTTAAAAACCTCATACGGGACCATAAATGTACGACCTACATGCAAAAGTTCACGTAAATGGTTTTCCTCCAAGTCACAACCGGAAATTCCTCTAAACGTTTTTCTTTCACAGTATTTGGCTGTCCTTTTTCTCTATTCTCTCCCGCCTCTTCTCTCCCTTTACCCTGCCCACCGTCCCTAGACTGAAAGAATTTGAAACGGCTAGATCATATTAAAAGAAAGAGAGAACAAATATACCTAAGGAGCAAACCAAAAAAACGCAATCAATTAAGGCAAACATGGAAGACAAATGAACAACCACAAGCATAACAAACAAACACTGAAAACTAAAAAAACAATGAACAAACGAACTCCTATAAAACCAGGAGTGAACTCGGGTGCTCCGGAAGGGTAAACAGTTGCTGCTCCGTATACGGCACCCGTCGTGAAGCTCAACAAAGTAAATCCGGTGGTAGATACGAATCAGTGGAGGTACATGAAATGTTAAGACTGCGAACACTGAGGGTCAAGGACATAATATTTTAAAGTGCAATACCTAATACAAATCTTAAGAGTATAGAAATGGCCCAGGTTTTTCGTGAACCAAAGAAATCTTGAAAAATTCTCTTATGCTCATGTACAGCTTTGTACAATTAATCAATGTGCCTAAATGAGGACAAAATTTATGTGTTCTTCCAATCTTGTTTAAAATTCTATTTATTTAACTTAAATATGCATTTACAATGTATTAGATTTAACTTCTTAAGCTTAATATTTATTGTCAAGTATCCAAATGTTTTACCTCCATAATTATAGAATAATCGTTTTTTTTTCTATTCAGGTAGCTTTGTGGATGTTCACTGGGTTTCCTTATACTGATATGGGTCCCATCAACCGCTCCTATCACTCCTGAAAAACCTTTAACATTTTTAAATCTGATTTTAATTTCTGATTGTTTATCTGAAATTTTTTTAAAATTTGTAATTTTATGTCATTTTTAAATTGTATTAACTATTTATACTGAAAAGTAGAAATGACTTCTCTCCTCTTTTTCCAACATGGAAGTTACGGGCTTGAGACCAACAAACATGGCAGAGTTAATGTCAGTCATCACATATTTTGATCTGATAAGTGCCTTTTTGCATAGCTGATATGACCAAATTGGACCTCATATATCAAGCCCTAAAGTCTAATATGCTGCGTAATATATGAATTTCCAATACTATTCCTTTAGAAATCCGTATCAACCCCATATAGGACCTCTTTCATGAAAAACCACCTTAAACCTGAACCTTAACCTCGCACAGACGGACACACAGAATGAAGAACTATATGCCCGGCCTGCCTTAGTGGCTTACAGGCGGGCATAAAAAAATGTTAAATAGCTGTTCCATTGTTCATCCAATAATAATTTAATTATTTATGAAAGGAACAATTGCTCAAATTAAAAATAGAATATTTATTTCTTGTGCCTGGAATACCTTCATACGGCCAACAAATATGAGAGGGTGGAAAGGGTATTGGGAGACAGGGAGAAAGGGGGCGGGAGAAAGGAGAAAGGGGGCGGGAGAAAGGAGAGAGGGGGCGGGAGAAAGGAGAGAAAGGGCGGGAGAAAGGAGGGAGAACTATCAAAGGGAGACGAACTTTAATGTTGAAAAAAAAATAAAGAGGTAAAAAAACGAAAAAATTGGACACTAAAAGTTCTAATAAAAACCATTTTTGCCATTTCCGATCATTTCTAGAAATCATCCTTTCAAAACGGAATTATCTCACCGTTACGTTTTCCTTTTTAGCTCACCTGGCCGAAGGCCATGTGAGCTATTGCCATCACTTGGCGTCCGTCGTCGTCTGTCGCCGTCCGTCGTCGTCGTCGTCCGTTGTCGTCGTTAACAATTTTTCAAAACTCTTCTCCTCTGAAACTACTTGACCAATTGGAACCACACTTGGTATGAATGTTCTTTGGGGTATCCTGCATAGAACTGATGTGGGGATTTTTGATCAGTCGAAAAACATGGCCGCTGTTACTAAAATAGAACATAGGGGTCAGACAACAGTTTTTCGCAAATATCTAAAAAATCATTAGGTTACGGCAAATTCTTGCAGGTTGAAAGTGTTCAGCATGATTAGAGCTACCTGTGTGCTGATTTTCGTGAAAATCTGTCAACTGATGTTAGAGTTATTGCCTTTTTTTGACATTTTTGGCTTTTTTTTATGTTATTATTTCAAAAATCTTCTCCTCTGAAACTACTTGACTAATTAGAACCAAACTTGGTATGAATATTCCTTGGGTTACCCTGCATAGAACTGATGTGGGGATTTTTGATTCGTCGAAAAACATGGCCGCTGTTACTAAAAATAGAACATAGGGGTCAAACAACAGTTTTACGCAAATATTTCAAAAATCATTAGGTTACGGCAAATTCTGGCAGGTTGAAAGTGTTCAACATGATGAGAGCTACCTGTGTGCTGATTTTCGTGAAAATCTGTCAACTGATTTTAGAGTTATTGCCCTTTTTGACATTTTTGGCTTTTTTTTTTATGTTATTATTTCAAAAATCTTCTTCTCTGAAACTACTATTCAAAATCAAATGAAACTTGGTCAGATTGTTCCTTAGGGTATCCTGCACAAAGTTAATGCTTGGACTTTTTCGCCCTTACTAAAAATAGAACATAGGGGTCAAAATGCTGTTTTTTGCTATTTTTTCCTGAATTATAGAAAGAAAATGAAGATGAAAGCTACTTTCAAGGTAAAAATGGTATCCCGAGTTGAATGGTGATGATGAAAGTTTGTTTCGGACGGCCATTTTTTAAATGGCTGCCATTTTCCCCGCCATTTTTTACACTTGCTCGGATTTCAACAATATTTGGTTTTTAAAGTAAACATGGTCTTCTTAGTGTATGGTGATGATGAGAATGTTGTATAACAATGATTAAACTTCATAATATGTGAGCTTTTAATTGCTATCACTTGGTGTCCGTCATCATTGTTGTTAACAAATTTTCAAACAACTTCTCCTCTGAAACTATTAGGGGGATTTGGATGAAACTCTACAAAATGACAGATGAGTTAAGCATGGTTTTTTTGGATAAAAACCAACAGCTAAGTCAATATGATCAAAGATCAAGCATAATAGAAAATAAAAAGCCTTAACCCACAATTTTTACATAACTTCTTTCAAACATTTTTAAAACGAAGACAACATATAGACCAAAGATTTATACTTTTATTTGAAGATGAATTAAAGCTTGTCTTTTGTATTGTGAATCATCAGATTGACCATGACTGTATCTTAATCAAGCGTAGGGAGAACTCATGCCCATTTCTTTCCAGAGGTTCTTGAAAGGCTTTTTAAAGGTATTTTCAGCATTTTACATGACCTTTAATACTCAGTTTAATTTACAACAAACATTAATATATTAATTTAGTTTATAGTGCATTGTTTGCCAGGTGAGCGATTCAGGCTCCACCCCCTCAAATATATTGGTCTCCAATTTGATTTATTGCCGTGGTACATCTTCATACTGCCCTGTGTGTTGATGACATTGTCACACCAAAATGAACACTTATGGATCTGTAGGTTTCTGACGTAGCAATATACCTAGAATATTAACCAAACATTTAATGTGTAAAAAATATCTAAATGGTTTGTCCCTTAGCTACAACATTCATATTTACTGAGATTCTGCATTATAAATATAATTCTTACAATAAAAAGCAACAATTAAGAAGAATATTATTTATAGTATACCATTCTTCAGCAAAAGACATTGGTGTGATGAAATTGTAAATGTAACAAAAAAGGGGAAGCACCAGGTGTGATATTTAAATTCAACACACTAGCACTTCCCCCAGTTGTAACATAACAATCAATCCAACAAAACTTGAACCATGCTAAACTGCAACTGAAAAATAAATCAAAATGAAGTAAATGAACTTGAATTGTTAGTGATGGCTGTTCCATTGAAACAAACATATTTTACCCTGCCACATTTTCATGTGCCTGTCCCAAGCCAGGGATTTGTTTAAAGTGGTTTTCATTGTCTCCAAGTCATATGTTTGTTGTTACATGGTATTATTTTAAATTGGGCCTTTAGTTATTTTGACACGGGGGTGCCACTGGGTTCTCAAAATCCCTACACGAAATTATCCACAATATAGAAAATATTAACCCGACATTTATATCCAATGAAAGGTATATTTATTTTTGATGTTAACAATATTTGAAGTAGATATTTTGTCAAAAAATCTGTCAGAAATTTTTACAGTGACCCAAAATCTCACATCAAAATGAAAATATATCTCAAAATCTGTGTAAAAATGTAAAAATTTGACCCAAAATCTGCACGACAACCAAAAAGCATGACCCAAATTTTGCAGCATGCCCTGTCAGTCATGTATGGCAAGAAATTAGTCCAAGTCAATATTAATATAATTGTTTTGTAACCAGTTACAAAATGGTGATAATATTAACAAATTAAAGCATCGAAGCAGATTATGCACAAGAAATGTCAAAATCTGGAAAAAAAAATTTTACATGGTTACATACCAGGTACATATATTTTGGAGGTGGTGACATGCCACTTACAAATCTTTTTTGAGAATTTCTTATTAAATGGTTACATATCAGTACAATTTTTTTGTCTTTATTTTATAAACTGGTTACACACCAGCTAAAAATCTTTCTGAGTATTTTATATAAAAAAGGTTACATATCAGTTAAAAATCTTAAAAGCCTCAAAAAGTTTGTAACCAGTTTATAAAATGAAGAAAAAAGATTTTTATCTGTTATGTTACCATTTTATTAATAGAACCTAGATTGTATACCTTTTAGATATTGACATGCATAACTTGTGTATAGTTTAATTTGTTGATAAATTGTCACCATTTTGTAACCGGTAACAAAACAAGTATATTAAAATTGACTTGGACTAGTTCCTTGCCATATCTACTGTCAGTGACATAACGTGAGTTACACCCCGTTCCAAGTATGTCATTTGTTTACTGAAAATGTTTTACATGTAAAAAAAAAAACACAGCCATATTTGTCTATTTGTTATGATGAACCTTAATGAAAGGAATGAACTAAATCATTACCACAAGTACACAAGCAGCTGTTTTTCTGTTGGCGACCTGCCATCTTCATGTATAACTGGTATTTCGCCAATTGTAGATAAAATATAATTTAACGCTTCTACTGAAGTTCTATTCATTCTGAAATGAGACCGGAATTCATCAATAGTATAAATAGGTATAGTAATTTTGTATTCGGTTTATATTTTGTCTGCTTGGAACTGAAGTGTGGTCAAAATCTGAACAATCATCAAAATTCCTAAAGTAGTCGAAAAAGGTAGGTGTATTTAAAAACATCTTCTAAAAAAGAGTAACTGTAAAAATTTGACATGATATTGGACGCCATCTTGGACTGTATTGTCTGCCCTTTGCTATTCTATCATTCCGACTCGGTTCCGTCGGTACGAACCGGATAATGGAAAGCAGGGCTGGTCTAAGATGTGAGATGGGACAATTCCTCCCGAGGGTCAGAAACGATGCTTGCCGAGTTTCTGATGATAGAAAATGTGAACCCGAGGGTGGAATTGTCCGGTCTCACATTTTTTTACCATGACTGATTATTTTTCTCACATTTTTCGGTCGAATATTTGAAGAAATAAACATGGCCGCGATGACACGAAAATGCGCTCTATTAAACTAGACAACATAGTGCAAAATAAATTACATATTTGAAAAGATCGTATGCGTTTTGGTTTTGAACCAAAGGTACACAACTTTAAAACGATATCTTATAGTTTGCGCTTCAGGGATTTTCAAATTGAAGCGATGCTAATTTCGACGTTGTTGTACCATTTGCGTTTTCTGACATTCTATCATTCTGACGTGAAGTTTTTTTTTCATTGTTATGTCAAGGTAGGTCATGTTTTGTGAGATGTACATATTATCAGGTTTTCTGCAAATGTATATCGTAAAATATCAGCCGCGAGACACAATGTGAAGCTTTTTCGGCGAGTGAGCGTAGCGAACGAGCTAAAAAGCTTCATATTGTGTCGAGCGGCTTATATTTTACAATATTTGTTTGAAGAAAACTTGATGATCAATTTATCGTATTGTTACCTAGCAATCTTAATGGAATTTCTTACTTTTCAATGGCCATCTGCCTATAACCGGATGTTTTCCTGATATATTCGGGTCAAAGTTGGGTCAAACATTATGACGTCGCTGATATATTCGGGTCAGCTCATATTATGGTCGGGTCAACTCTTTACGACGTCACAGTGCCGAAATACGGGAAATTGTGAAGGCCTCAGCAGGTCGATATAGGCATGGGGAAATACGATAAGCATGAATCTCACACCGGTGTCTCACACGGAATATAATTGTCCCAATTACATAGAAATTTGAGAATATAATAATCAACCATGGTCTAAGATGTGAGATGGGACAATTACACCCGAAGGTTCACATTTTTCCAGTCAGAAACGAGGCTTGCCGAATTTCTGATGATAGAAAATGTGAACCCGAGTGTGGAATTGTCCAGTCTCGTATTTTATACCATGACTGATTATTTTTCTCACATTTCTCGGCCCAATATTTAAAGAAATAAACATGGCCGCCATGACACGCAAATGCGCTCTTTTTAACTAGACAACTTAGTGTAAAATAAATTACATATCTGAAAAGATCGTATGCGTTTTGGTTTGGACCAAAGGTACAAAACTTTAAAAAGATATCTTTGAGGTTGCGCCTCAGGGGTTTTCAAATTGAAGCGATGTTAATTTCGACGTTGTTGTACCATTTGTGCGAAGATGTGTGTTTTCTGACGTTCTAGCATTGTGACATGACGTTTTTTTGTATTGTTAAGTCAGTATAGGTCATGTGATGTGAGATGCATGAATCTCACACAGGTGTCTCACACGGAATATAACTGTCCCAAACACATAGAAATGTGAGAATATAATAGTCAGTCATGGTCTAAGATGTGAGATGGTACAATTCCACCCGAGGGTCACATTTTCCAGTCACGAGTTTCTGATGATAGAAAATGTAAACCCGAGGGTGGAATTGTCCAGTCTCACATTTTTTAACATGACTGATTATTTTTCTCACATTTCTCGGCCAAATATTTAAAGAAATAAACATGGCCGCCATGACACAAAAATGAGCCGTATTAAACTAGGCAACCTAGTGCAAAATAAATTACATATTTGAAAAGATCGTATGTGTTTTGGTTTTGTACCAAAGGTACAAAACTTTAAAAAGATATCTTTTAGGTTACGGTTCAGGGTTTTCAAATTGATGCGATGTTAATTTCGACGTTGTCGTACCATTTGTGCGAAGTTGTGTGTTTTCTGACGTTCAAGCATTGTGACGTGACGTTTTTTTTTGCATTGTTACGTCAAGGTAGGTCATGTGATGCGAGATGCATGAATCTCACACCGGTGTCTCACACGGAATAAACCTTTCTCAAACACATAGAAATGTGAGAAAAGAAAATCTCACACGGGTAAAAATAGGAACTGCCCGGGCTCAAAAGTGAGAAACAGTGGTTTCTTTTATATTTCAGTCATTAAAACTGAAAGGACGCTGAAAACTGTTTATACATCCTTTCTTTGTTCTGATTTGTGGTTATTATAACGCACTGGGTTGTATGTTTACAATAAACAACCACAACCTTAGCACAACACTTGGACTAAACTACCCCAGTAACAATGTTTAAGACATTCAAAAAAGTACCGACCTAACCAAAATAAACAATATTCATTATCCCATGTAATAAACTTGTAACTATTAAACAAGACGGAGGCGACAATTTTCAGTGCATTTGGTTTCGACCACTCGGGAATAGTCGTTCTACGTGGACGTACTGGTAACTTGGAAATAGAGATATATGGTTGTTTGTTTATAATACAGAAAAAATATTTTAAAAAATGACATCATTTTTTAAAATATTTTTTCTGTATTATTTGTGCAGAATGTATTGTTTAAAAGCCTTCAACTCATCTCGGGTATAACTGTGCTATATAATAAAGGTAAATGTAGAAAAACCGACAACAAAAGAGATTTTGATTTTATGATACTGGCGTCCAACATGTGACTACACTGCAGAATAACCTCTAAATGATTGTGAAGAAATTGAATCAAAATCACGAAATCTTTGCTCCAAAACAAATTTTGGAAGTTTTAATTTAACATACAACCACGTTAAAAACCGTTACAATGATGCAAGTCAATTAACATAAATTTCCTAAAAGGTCAGAATGGTAGTTATGTGGTTTTGACATTCTTTTGGTTTTCTTCGATGAAATCTCTGGTGAAAGGCAAAATAAGACTGCTTTTGTTAGAATATGTTTTCATGAAACCATGCAATTACTATCACTTTTTTTAAGGACACCTTTTACTTCAAGAGGCTCTGCATATTAGACCACATCAAATTAATTTTTCGTTCTTTGGATTTCTTCATGGCAAAAATAGGTGAGAGCGAGCGAAATTTTAATTTTAATGTTTTTTCTTGAAAACTTTTTTTTTCGGGCGGAGGTCAAATTTACGTGGGGCACAATTTTTTAAAATAAAATATTGCAGAAAATCCCAATTTTTACAAATTTTAGGAGCGGGTGAACATTTTTTTTTTCTTGAAAAATGAAGAATTTGGGGCGAATTTTCAGGATTTTTGCGAAATGAGGCGGCATATTTTTTTTTCTTAAAATTTACGTAATTCAAAAATTGGAGCGGCAAAATCCAAAGAATTAAAAATCATGTTGGTCTGGCCTTAGTGACTGATTTTTCATTTCATTCTTGTCTTTGGTTTTATGCAAAGAAAGAATCACAACTATTAAAATATTGCTAAAATTTTTCCTGAGATAAACAACCACACGTGGCTGAGTCTAACAGTTTGTCCAATATTTTACATAATAGTCGATAGAATGTTTAATATTCCTCTCCTTCCTCCTCACCTTCACCCTCAACTGAGTCAACTCCGACTTCTTCGTAATCTTTCTCCAGAGCAGCCAGATCTTCACGAGCCTCAGAGAATTCTCCTTCTTCCATACCTTCTCCAACGTACCAGTGGACGAAAGCACGCTTGGCATACATCAAGTCGAATTTGTGGTCAAGACGAGCCCAGGCTTCAGCAATGGCTGTGGTATTGCTCAACATGCATACAGCACGCTGTACCTTAGCCAGATCACCTCCTGGTACAACAGTTGGTGGTTGGTAGTTGATTCCAACTTTGAAACCAGTTGGACACCAGTCGACGAACTGGATGGTTCTCTTTGTCTTGATGGTGGCAATGGCTGCATTGACATCCTTAGGTACTACATCTCCTCTGTACAACATACAGCAGGCCATGTATTTTCCGTGACGTGGATCACATTTAACCAATTGGTTAGCTGGTTCAAAACACGCATTGGTGATTTCAGCTACAGACAACTGTTCATGGTATGCTTTTTCTGCTGAGATTACAGGAGCATAAGTTGCCAAGGGGAAATGGATACGTGGGTATGGTACCAAGTTTGTCTGGAATTCTGTAAGATCAACGTTTAGAGCACCATCAAATCTCAAAGAGGCAGTGATGGAACTGACAATCTGTGCAATCAAACGATTCAAGTTTGTGTAGGTTGGTCTCTCAATATCCAAGTTACGTCTGCAGATATCGTAGATAGCTTCGTTGTCAACCATGAAAGCACAATCAGAATGCTCAAGAGTTGTGTGGGTGGTTAGAATGGAATTGTAGGGCTCGACTACTGCAGTGGAGATTTGTGGAGCTGGGTAGATGGCAAACTCCAGCTTGGATTTCTTGCCGTAGTCAACACTGAGACGTTCCATGAGCAGTGATGTGAAACCCGATCCGGTACCACCACCAAAGCTGTGGAAGATTAGGAATCCCTGTAAACCAGTACACTGATCTGCCAATTTACGGATTCTGTCCAGGACCAAGTCAACAATTTCTTTACCGATTGTGTAGTGACCTCTGGCGTAGTTGTTGGCAGCATCCTCCTTTCCGGTGATCAATTGCTCTGGGTGGAACAACTGACGATATGTACCAGTTCTTACCTCATCTGCAAGGGAAACAGATGCGAAATTAGTTTATTATATTAATGGTTCCAGATAAGTTCTAAACACAATAAATTCAAATTCAAGTTTTAACAAGTAATAACTGTAATAGTGAACTGTTACGAAGTCTCCCAAACGAAGTAACTGATATCTCGTATGTCTTACGTTATATTCAATAAATTATTTCTTTTTCAGAGACTGAAATGGGGAAATTGTTCTTATAAAGTTTATGCATACTTAATGGAGATGTTACTTGAAAATCCGATTTTTACCACATACATTGTCACACTTAATCAACTTTTGCTTGTCGACATGCTGCATTGACAGAGATATATCCCAATATTTCTGAACTGTTTACGAGAACTGATTTTATTGTATGGTGTAATAAAATGCATTCGGTTTCATTAAATAACAAGAGTGGACACACTACATGTCTCGCCTGAATATGCACATGGACACAGAATAATGATTATCTGATACCCGACATTTTTCAAGTCAAAGGAACATTTGTTAATAGAAATTGAGGTCAAGGTCAAAAGGCAGGTGTCATACCGACATGTATCCACTAAGAACTATCTATTAACCAAATATGGTGGGTCTAGGTATTAAAGTTGCCGAGAAATGGACCTAATCACGAAAATGTGACAAAGTCACTCAAGCATGAAATTGAGGTCAAGGTCCAGAGATAGGTGTCCACCCACTAAGAACTATCTATAGACCAAACACGAAAGGGTCTAGGTATTA
This sequence comes from Mytilisepta virgata, assembly GCA_028015205.1. Classification (NCBI taxonomy): domain Eukaryota; kingdom Metazoa; phylum Mollusca; class Bivalvia; order Mytilida; family Mytilidae; genus Mytilisepta; species Mytilisepta virgata. Next base: position 87,867,225 of record CM051521.1, read on the forward strand.
CAGTTGCTTAACCAGAAATCTATACGATTACAAAGTCCCCCACTAATTTTGGTGTATGGCTGTGTAGGTTCCCGAAATGCACCCTTACAGCAAGTAATGATTGTAGGTCGCTTGGTATCGGAGAACTGAACTCAAATTTAAAACTTAACCTAAGCCAATGAAGCACAGTAAGTAGGTCAGAGTGACCTAATGTTGGTCGGAGGTTGTGTTACTCCCCGAATTGCACCCTGACACCAAGTAATATGAGTGCAGGTCGCTCGGTATGAGAAAACTGAACTCGGGCGTAAAACTGAACCTAAGTCAATGAAGCGCGATCAGTAAGTCAGAGTGCCCTAATTTTAGTTGGAGGCTGTGTTACTCCCCAAATTGCACCTTCACACCAAGTAATATGATTGTAGGTCCCTTGGTATCGGAGAACTGAACTCGGACGTAAAACTTAACATAAGTCAATGAAGTGTGATAAGTAGGTCAGAGTGATTTAATTTTGGTGGGAGACTGTGTTACCCCCGAGATGCATCCTTACACCAAGTAATATAATTGTAGGTCCCTTGGTATCGGAGAACTGAACTCGGACGTAAAACTTAACCTAATTCAATGAAGTGTGATAAGTAGGTCAGAGTGACTTAATTTTGGTGGGAAGCTGTGTTACTCCCCAAGATGCATCCTCACACCAAGTAATATGACTGTAGGTCCCTTGGTATTGGAGAACTGAACTCGGACGCAAAACTTAATCTAAGCCAATGAAGCGCGATAAGAAGGTCAGATTGACCTAATTTTGGTACGAGGCTGTGTGTACATAAAACTGCACCTGCACACAAAAATATATGACCCTATGTAAACTAGTAACTGAGAACTGGCTGTGGACGCGGACGCCAGGGTACTATCTAACTATCTATTGACCAAATATGTTGTGTCTAGGTATTTTAGTTGCTGAGAAATGGACTTAACCATGAAAAAGTGACAAAGTCACTCAGCATGAAATTGATGTCAAGGTCCCAAGCCAGTGTCAGACTGGCATGTACCCACAAAGAACTATATATAGACCAATTATGGTTGGCCTAGGTATTACAGTTTCTGAAAAATGGACTTAACCACGAAAATGTGTTGCAGGTCACTCAAGCATGAAACTGAGGTAAAGGTCAAAAGACAGGTGTCAGACTGATATGTAACCACCAAGAACTATCTATTGACCAAATACGAAGGGTCTCAGTATTAAAGTTTCTGAGAAATGGACTTAACTACGAAAAATTGACAAAGTCACTCGAGCATGAAATTGAGGTCAATTTCCCAAGCCAGGTGTCAGACTGGCATGTACCCACTAAGAACTATATCTATAGACCAAATATGGTTGGGCTATGTATTACAGTTGCTGAGAAATGGATTTAACCACGAAACTTGGACGCAGATTTTAAATTCATGTTTATGAAGTCAGTGAACCATGAAAATGAGGTCAGGGTCACAAGACAAGTATACTGCAGCAAATCTTATACGATAAGTTACCTTGTGGACCATAAATCTTAATTGTAGGTATTAAATGTTTAAATAAAGTTTTACAAAAGTTTACTCCGCGCCGCCGCCACCGGAAAGTAATACCTATATCTCGCCTCCGCGATTTTTCGTCGCAGGCGAGACAAAAATAATAAAAAAAGACTTCTTACCTGCCAAGATAAGTCCTCCCAAAATTTGAATCATATTGTTATAAAATGGTACAATTGCAACACAAGAATTTTTTTTTAATTTATGACCAAGCAAATGAAATAATATCTATTTTTACATTGTATGTCCGATACATTGATGTATTCCTTGTTTCAATATTATATTAAATCTACAATATGATGTAAGGACCGAAAATAAAATAATAAAAAGATAAAACAACACATATCTGAGTTGCTCATTAAATCTATCTATAAAGAAAGACAACTCGTAATTTCTTTTTAACACAAGAACACCAACAAAAAAGAAAATAATAAAAAACCAACCGGACAGGCATGATCCCCGGTCCGTAGCAATACCCTGCAAAAATGCATTAAACGGGTTAACAAAAATATACACGTATTTACATTTAAATTTGAGATGGACGGGTTTACTGTTTTAAAAATTACGCTATAACACACCCCGAAATCGCAGAACGAAATCAGTGTTATCTTTTGATAGATATCATCCTGAAACAAAATTTCCTCTCTTAGTAAGTGACCTTGTCGACCTTTTACCCGCAGGAGTCAACAACAACGGGATTTTTCTCTTTCATTTTCATTCATTTGCGTAAGAGCGAGGCAAAATTCAACTTATACATATAAAATTGTAAGGATATGAGGTAAGCATCAATGAACTTATAATGGCCCCTTTGACCCTTTTATTTTGGAAAAAATGAGAGATACAAAAAACTAGATGTACTGTGAGCAAAGCTCACAAAGGATACCCCCCGCTTTGAAGTCCAATTATCTCCCTTATGTGATATCGGAAAGCAAAGATTTTTCTTCATGCACATCTTTGGATGATGTACTTCCTTTCTGTAAAGTTTCGTTGAAATCCATTGAGTGGTCTAGGAGAAGTTGCGCTTACAAGATATATGGACAGACAGACAGACAGACAGACAGACGGACGGACAAGGTGATTCCTATATACCCCCCCCCCCAAACTTTGTTTGCAGGGGGTATAAAAAATGTGCAATACCTTTTGTTGGGTTTTTCGTGAGGAATCCGACGAAGAATTAAAAAGTTTCAAAAATTAGCGCGTCACCTTATATCTCAAAAACGACAACAGATATGCACAAAAACGGATCGAAAGTGGTTTTTTCTTTTCCAGTAAGGAACATAATAAACAAGCCCCATAAAAATCAGACAAAAAAGAAAAAAAGTTAGACCAATACAGTTTAGCATAAAGTATTATTGAAGAATTTTTTTATGATATATAACAATTTATTATCTTCCGCGAATAGTACATTATCCCCGCGAACAATACCAACTGCGCATTCAATAGGTCTTGTCATGGCCAGTAGTTTCGAATCTATTCAAAAGCCCTGGTGTTAGATGCAGTGCTTAAAGAGGTGGGACTTGAACTCTGAGGATATCTGAGCTTTTCACAAAGAATATGAAAATCATGTTTATAAACAAGGGCAAAGGATGTCAAATTTCTTTTGTTGATTTTTTACGAGCGAATACCCCAATTCCCCGCGCCGGGCAATGTGTAAAATCATTTATTGCATCTCCTTGAAATAAGAAATATATGTGGTTACGGGGTATGGAGTTACATGGTTTATGGGATCTAAAACGTGTTAAAGGGATAAACATTTTTAAAGATTTTGAAATAATTAAAAAATATTGATTTGAGGGGGAGGATGACCCCCGCTTTTGGTGGAGATGTTAGGTTTTTATCAATCTGTTTGTCTTGTCATGGGAAAAAAGAACATATATGATTTAGGGGCAGGTATTTCAATGCTTTATGAGATAATTAAAGACTAATGATTCGAGGGGGTGGAGAAATGAGGTATATATCAGTTCGTGCGTCTTGTCATGGGGAATAAGAAAATATACGGTTTAGGTGTCGGGTTTCTTACAGATTTTTAATTTTATATAATTCAAGATAATTGGTTTAAGGGGCGAGAATGACTCCCATTGAGTAATGAGGTATGAATCATTTAAAGGGGAACCACGGTATTGTTTATACGCATCGCTCTCAGAGCCGCTATTATGCTGCTTCTTCATTATGACGTCGCGCTTGACCGTCGAAAATTCATGAGATAATTGAACATTATTGATTTGATGGGAGTGGTGATAACCCCCTGGGGAATCGAGGTATGTGTCACTTGGTGCGTCTTACCATGGGAAATAAGAAAATATATGGTTTAAGGGTGGGGATTTTTAGTTAACTGTTTATGATATAATTGAACATTATTGTTTTGATGGAACATTATTGTTTTGATGGACACAGAATAATGATTATCTGATACCCGACATTTTTCAAGTCAAAGGAACATTTGTTAATAGAAATTGAGGTCAAGGTCAAAAGGCAGGTGTCATACCGACATGTATCCACTAAGAACTATCTATTAACCAAATATGGTGGGTCTAGGTATTAAAGTTGCCGAGAAATGGACCTAATCACGAAAATGTGACAAAGTCACTCAAGCATGAAATTGAGGTCAAGGTCCAGAGATAGGTGTCCACCCACTAAGTGGGAGTGGTGATAACCCCCTGGGAAAGGTAGGTCAACATGTATGGTTTAGGGATGGGGATTTTAACTGTTTATGAGATAATTGAACATTATTTATTTGATGGGAGTGGTGATAACCCCCTGGGGAGGCAAGGTATGTGTCATTTGGTGCGTCTTACCATGGGAAATAAGAAAATATATGGTTTAGAGGTGGGGATTTTAACAGTTTATAATTGAACATTATTGATTTGATGGGAGTGGTGTTAACCCCTGGGGAAGCGAGGTATGTGTAATTTGGTGCGTCTTACCATGGGGAATAAGAAAATATGTGGTTTAGGGGTGGGGAATTTAACTGTTTATGAGATAATCGAACATTATTGATTTCATGGGACTGGTGATAACCCCATGGGGAAGCGACATTCGTTTCAGAATTATAGGTACGTGTTGTTATTTGTACAGTAAATATTATGCAAGTAATTTGCTAAGTTTAAATTTTAGGTATTTATGTACAGCTTTCTACCCACATGGTATTACCGTGCCATAAGTCACCTTTTTGAGACTTAGATCACGAGTACACTGTTATAAATTTACTAAACATCTCAATTTCTGTGAATTAGTAAATAACGCGAATGCATATATGTCGTCAATTTGCGCATATAACATCATTTTTACTTTGATGGAGAAATAAAAAATATAAAGCAAGTGAAGACGGTCCTCATATCCTTTTAAAATGTTTAAAAAAATCTTGTTACTTATATTTTTAATTAAACGTCTTTGCAATTTCACCGTTCTCTAGAAATCGCCTGGTATTGGAATTAATTCGTACCGCTTCGGCATTTGAATACTGCGAAATAAACTGAATCGATTGAAATTGTGACCGATATTAGCTTAATATTATGATCTCATGACATGATGCATTGAGAATGTACATTAATTGTTTTTTATTTTGGTTACACAAAATTGATTTAAGTTCTTTGGATTTTTTAAGGGTAAATATAGGTGCGAGCGAGCAAAAAAATGTTTTTTTTTTTCTAACGGGATGGGTTTTTTCCAAGCGAATATAAAACTTAAGTGTAACACAACTTATTTTTAATTTGAATTAGAGGGGAATTTTGAGCTCTTATTTTTAAATAAAGCGGCAAAAACAATGCAGCGGCGAAATCCAACGACCTAAAAATCAGTTTGGTTTGGCCTAATTTGTACGTTATTTAACGGCGAATATTTCAGCCAAAATAATGCATTATCAGCTCCTACTGTGTGAAAAATGTTTCCATAGTCAATTATCCTTACGGATCTTTACACTCCTGCTTATCTCTCGCATGCAAGCAGTTTTTTGTTAGAAGTTTTTATTTTGTGATAACGACAATACCCTCGAAATTTAAGGCACTTTGAAATAAAAAATGTTGTTTTCAAATTACGTGGAGTTGCAATTGGTCCACTTGACGCACGGTGATTTATTTTAATATTTTACGGGACTATAAGGATACAGTTGCAATACAAATCATCCATTGACAACATGAAAATCAAACATTGTCATTCAACAAATAATAAATAAAACCTGCAACTCCTTACAGAAGGCAAAAAAAAAATAAAAAATAAATAAATAAACTGATCAATAAATAAATAAATAAATAAAAATAAATAAAAACATTAAAATTAAAAAATATACATCAGATGAAAGAAAAAGGTTTGTTGTTTGTCCTATAATTATTATCTCCAATACTATAAGTTATTTTACAGTGTTATGTACAATACTGGTAAATATTGTACGAGTCTGTATGGTATTGAAAGTCGTATTGGACGAGGCGTCGAGTCCAATACGACTTTCAATACAATAAGGACGAGTACAATATTTTTCGCATTGTACATTACACTGTAAAATAATCTGTTTATTATACAGTTCAACATATTCAGACAAAAGTTTGAATAACCAATGCATCTTCTTTGTCGGGAAATTAACAATTTATTTGGATTAGCTAAATGGCATTTCAAAGTTTACCGAGCATTTCTTGAGTCGATCTTTCTTGTCTTACACTAGACAGTATATTTTTTGTACAATCTATATATCCTCCCTTTTTACGCTCTACACTGATTGAAAAAACTGAATTAGAAACAAATACAAGTTACTTTGCTAACTGATTTGGGAAAAAGTTTTGGCGCGTAATCTATTTAAACACTACATAATAAACACTTTTCCTGTTTTTACTTCCGGTCGTACAATATGAAAAAATACGGCTTTTTCGAGACGTCCAATATGTAAAATGTTTACTTCCGGTTGTACAATACGGAAAAATATTTGGAGGTCACATGTCACAAATGGCTCTTTCTCATTGGATTAAAAATACAACTGTATAATAAGGAAAAATATTTGCAGGTCACATGTCATAAATGGCTCTCTCATTGGATTAAAAATTCAACTGTATAATAAATAAACGTTATCGAACGGTGGACGTCATGACGTTGCCTGAAAAAAATCACCAAAATTAGTAGCTTAATATTATCTTCAGCAGCAGATACAACGAAATCAAGCATGGGGACCCCCAAATATTTTTATATCATCAGAAAGCTCGTGGATGAGGCATTATAATATTAGTTTTTCAAGAAACTGCAGGATTAACATCAATGGTTTTTATAGACTTTTCGAGCAAAATTGTCGAAAAATTGACGTTTTCCCTATATATCCTATGTTAAAAATTTCAGAACGCATTTTCAGTGTTATAGCAAAAAAAAAAAAAAAAAGCATGGGTACCCGCCTATTTTATTTCATATTCCAATGTATTTCGATTAGTATTACATACTGACAAAAAATTAGAAAACTGTAGGATACTTTCAATTACTTCGCCTTGACCTTTTAATTTTGACACACATAAAATGTTATTTGCAATTTTATATTGATTTCTCCAAAATGCCGAATCACAGAAAAATCATCTAAAGAAACTTTAACGGCAAAATTTCATAATTATAGGTTTAGAAATAAAATCAGGACATTATTTTGAAATAAAGTAGTTTTATATGAATTGTTTAGGGAAATTTCAAATTTACGTATCCTTTCATACATATTACTTAATTATTCGACATGAATCAAACAGAACATAATCTTAATTTATTCAGGTCTGTTTATTTTAAAATGCTTAATTCCGGTAAATGCACAAAAATTGTTTTTACAAGGCCCAATGTGTACTTTGTAATGCTGTCAACCCTTCGGGATATAATTTTGCATTTCAATAAATAAAGTTACTATAATAAATTTTACAGTCCTTTATTGTTGTGAAGTTACCCGATTTTCTTTAAAATTACCTAAGAGTAAGAAGATTTAAATTCAACCTGATACAACATGTTATGCTTTCATTGAATTTAATCCGACAAAAGTCCTGAATAAGTGTATCAAAAACTTAAACTTATTTGAAATAAACCAATTTACACAGCTATTTTTAACCAATCTTTCTGTCCAAGACACCTGCAAACTGCTTTTAATGTTAAATAACCGGGCATTACAGATTTATTGTCTCCGGTTTAAATTTTTTGTATAATATTTGCATAAACCATTAAGGATGTTGACAAAAAATTATTTATAGAATAAATGCAGATAAATGTGTGTATTTTGCGAAAACTCACCAACAACAGTGGGCTCTAAGTCAACAAAGACAGCTCTGGGAACGTGTTTGCCAGCTCCCGTCTCGCTGAAAAAGGTGTTGAACGAGTCGTCTCCCCCTCCAATGGTCTTGTCCGAGGGCATCTGACCATCAGGCTGGATACCATGTTCCAAACAGTACAGTTCCCAGCAGGCATTGCCCATCTGGACACCGGCTTGTCCAACATGTACACTGATACATTCCCTCTGAAAAAGTAGGTTTCTTCTTTAAATTGGACATCTTCGATAAAGATATTCGCTTCCATTATAAATGGCTGTTCGGTTTCGAAAATCAATTTTAGGTTGTTAAAATTGTATGCCAAATGTTAATTATTTAAATAAATTCGGTGCTTTGTAAAATTGCCAAAACTAAAACAATTTTCACATAATATGGGTAAACAAACAAGAGGCTCACCAGAGCCTGTATCGCTCACCTGGAGTCTGGTTTTCATTGGACAATCAACTATTTGACCAAGTTTGTTGCAATTGGTTCAATTGTCCAGGGAAAATTTGTTGAAGATTTATTTTTCATAAGGTTTAATGTTAAAATATGTTCCCTGATGGTGGTAGTCCTGGCAGGAAGTTGATAAAATTGAGCAGGAATAAGGGTGAACCTTAAATAAATGTAACAGAACCCGACCTCAAATTAAACAAACCAATAACTCCTAAATAGAATTTGGGAATCCCTTCAAAATTTCAGGGTATGTAGATCTCAAAATGGCAAACATTTTTCAATTTACATTTCACTTCTATCTCAAATAGTTTTGGAGATAAATGCAAAAATGTTAAAATTTTGAAAATTTGACAAAAAAAGGGCAATAACTCCTAAATGGGTTTTGGGATTTCCTTTAAAATTTCAGGGTATGTAGATCTCAACATGGCAAACATTTTTCAAATTTACATTTCAATTCTATCTCAAATAGTTTTGGAGATAAATGATGAAAAAAGTTAAATTTTGAAAATTTGACGAAAAAAAGGGCAATAACTCCTAAATGGGTTTTAGGATTTCCTTCAAAATTTCAGGTTAGGTAGATCTTGTCATGCTGATCAATTTTACCCCATGTCAGAGTTTTGATATCTGTAACGGTTTTTAAGTTATAAGCCAAAAACAACACATGCACCCCTATATTCTATTTGTAGCTACCACAGCCATGTTTTATGTCAGATCAAAATAAATTGAGGATCGTTTGTAGAGGACATGTCATAGATCATTCCTATTAAGTTTCAAACCAATCGGCCCAGCGGTTTCAGAGGAGAAGATTTTTGAATGAAAAATTTTTGAAAATTTGACAAAAAAAGGGCAACAACTCCTAAATGGGTTTTGGGATTTCCTTTAAAATTTCATGGTAGGTAGATCTCAACATGGCAAACATTTTTCAAATTTACATTTCACTTCTATCTCAAATAGTTTTGGAGATAAATGACAAAAAATTTTAAAATTTTGAAAATTTGACGAAAAAAGGGCAATAACTCCTAAACGGGTTGTGGAATTTCCTTCAAAATTTCAGGGTAGGTAGATCTCGTCATGCTGATCAATTTTACCCCATGTCAGATTTTCGATATCTGTAACGGTTTTTAAGTTATAAGCTAAAAACAACACATTCATCCCTATATTCTATTTTTAGCTACGACAGCCATGTTTTACGTCAGATCAAAATAAATTGAGGATCGTTTGTAGAGGACATGTCATAGATCATTTCCATTAAGTTTCAAACCAATCGGCCCAGCGGTTTCAGAGGAGAAGATTTTTGAATGTTAAATTTTGAAAATTTGACGAAAAAAGGGCAATAACTCCTAAATGGGTTTTGGAATTTCCTTCAAAATTTCAGGGTAGGTAGATTTCGTCATGCTGATCAATTTTACCCCATGTCAGATTTTCTATATCTGTAACGGTTTTTGAGTTATTAGCAAAAAACAGCAATTTACCCCTATGTTCTATTTTTAGCAACAGTGGCCATGTTTTTCATCGGATCAATATAAAATGAGGATCGTTTGTGGAGGACATGTCATAGATCATTCCTATTAAGTTTCAAACCAATCGGCCCAGCGGTTTCAGAGGAGAAAATTTTTGAATAAAAGTTTACGACGGACGGACGGACGGACGGACGGACGACGGACGGACGGACGGACGGACGGACGACGGACGAAAAGTGATGGCAAAACCTCACATGGCCTTTGGCCAGGTGAGCTAACAAAAACTTTACTTTTCTATAAAAATCGAAATTCTAAACCACACGTCAATTTATCTTGGCACTTTAGATTTCAAGTGGAGATTTCATTCAAAAATATTTATAAAGACTGGACATATTCCAATTTAGATCGAAATTAATCCGTTTTTACTCGTGGCTAAATTTTTATAAAAAACAGTTGACGTTGTTCAATTCCCAAATGTTTGTGCGTACACAATTTAAATAAATATCTGCAGGTTTATATATTCTTGAGGCACTGTTCAGAGATTTCCCGGAAAACGTTACATGTAAGTAGATACAATGCAAGTTATTAAAAAATGTTTAATGGAATTGTATTGCAGAATAGTCTAAAATAAAAAAAAACGGTGCCTCAAGAATATATTCAAATCTTGAAGGGAGCAGCAAATCCTAAAACCGAGAAGCTAACTGCCTTATAATTTATAAATGTAGGGTTTTATAATAATTATGGAAAACTGATAAGTCATGATAAATTAAAAACAAAAGAAATTCAAAAACTTTTTAACCCAGTATCAAGCCCTAAAGCTGAAGTGAAGTGGGAAATGGAATACAATGAAATCGAATGGCCTAAGGTATGGGGCTACATAAAAAAACTAGGCGTAAAAAATAAAATTAGTAATTTTCATTGGAAATCTTTACACAATATTATTTATACGGAATTACGTTTGAAACTTCCGAGACATAAAGGCGAAAAGGCGAAAACGCGAAATCGCGAAAAGGCGAAATCGCGAAAAGGCGAAAAGGCGAAAACGCGAAATCGGAAAGAAAAAATATTTCGCGTTTTCGCGTTTTCGACTTCGCGATTTCGCGTTTTCGCGTTTTCGCCCTATAGAATATGAAGGGCGAAAACGCGAAATGGCCTTAACCGGCCACCATAGATGTGCGCAAATTAAGGAAAATTTCAAAAGTTTAAATAAATGAAATCAAGTTTTACTATTTCTTTAGATCAAGTAAAAAGTTCAGCATACAAATTCAATCAATCAACCAATACTTACAAATCGCGATATAAAAATCAAAACGAATTATTATCGTGTCACAAAAAGCTGCAAAACTCCGCCTTAGTGGCCTATTCAAATGTGAGTGGTGACCATAATAGGCGTTTTTTGCACAAGGTTTTCTGTTGTTGTGGAGAGCAATAATAATTACCATAAAATTCTTGTTGTATTAGCCCGCGCTTTTTACTAAGCGATTGTATTCACATAGTTTGTAGAAAGATTAGGAATAATACCCGAAAAAAGTTTTGGAAATGGTTAGAAATTTTTAAATAATCAAAATATCAATTATTTCTCTTGATTACCCTCAGTGCTCCTATCAATTTACTGATGACATAAATTTTTATATTTTTCAACAATGACTATGTATTATATATAAATTGTCATGCGTTACTATATTCGTTTCATTGCCAGACTATCACATTATTCTTTATGTTACAAGTATATCTTGATACGATCATTTTATTTGTTTACTATCGTACACGTTTCATACGTTGTTTGAAATCCAAGATTCAAGATTTTTCAAGATTTATTAAAGTCAACTCAGACATAATAATTATGTTACATGAGTATACAAATCAGATATTTATAACAAACATATAACATAGTGATAATAAAACAGAACAATCAATAAGTAAAGGTCTTCAAATAAAGTGGCAATTTTCTTAATAAAAATTGCAAGTCGTTTATAAACTTCAACACTACAAATTGATAGAAGACCTTTCATTTTTTCCAAATTAGGATTTTTAATGTAATATTCTGGTATGAATTTATTTCTGTGATTAACAATAAATTCATTTCCACATGTAAATAATAAATGAAATTCATCACCTATACCATTTTCACATAAGGTACATATCCTGTTTTGTTTTGGAATATTTTTCCAACTTGCTATTTCTATACTAAGTTATACGTAAATTTGACACCCTAAATTTTGTTAACCATACTCTATTCTTTTCATTTAATCGGAGTAAGTATTTCTCCAAACCAAATCCCTTTTTAAATATTCCATAAAATTGTCCCCGCGATGAATTAGAAATACTACTGTTCCACCCTGCAATAAATTGGTCAGATACAATTTGTTTCAGATAAATCTTCTTATGAATAATATCTGTTTGATTTACAAAAATGTATCCAAGACCAGTACTATTTAACAATGATCCATTTGAAATTGTATTGATCATTTAACTTTAGCATTAGTCTATATAGAAGGCTACTGAGTTTGGAGTCATTATTCAAAAGTTTGCTCCAATATGAAATCATTCTCATTTTCACTCGAACTTCAAGTTCAGCTCCCCATAAACAGCAAAGTCAGTTGTTTTTCTAACTTTTAATATTTTATTACAAAATTTCAAATGCACTTGTTCAATTAATTGTAAATTTTCATATCCCCAGACTTCACAACCATACAATAAAATGGGTTCAATCATTGAGTCGAAAAGCCTTAGTTGTAGGTCTATGGAAATACTTTCATTTCTAATACATTTCTAAATGAAATGCAACGATTTCTGTGCCTGATTTATCATCTTTTTGATAAGGATGAAAAGGAATCAACAACGTCTAAATTTGCACCATTTAATGTAAAAAGAAATTGTTCTTTACATTTTCTTTTACTAAATATCATGACTTGTTTTGTCTACATTTACTTCTAACTTCCATTTGTCACAGTTTGACTGAAAAATGTCTAATGACGTTTGCATGTTGTCTTTTCTTTCTGATAAGATAACAGTATCATCAGCATATAACATAACAAATAATTCAAAATATATATGAAGTTCCTCTTAAAATCTACTATCTATTGTCTATAAGCGTTTCCCTTCTAAATCATTTAGGAATATAGTAATCAAAGTACTGAAGTACTGAACATCAGAGGACCTCAAATTATGTTGGATTATTGATAAATGACAGGTGTTTATATAGTACCTGCCAGACAGATGTTCACCTTACAATAAAGTACACATAATATAATTTGCTATCATATCTGAGATACTGTCTTATAGTAAGAAACTTAACTTTGAGAATTATCCATGAAATGTTGACGTGGTCAAATGAGAACTGCTAGATTGGCATTATGACCGTATAGTTGCACACTTGCAAAAATCTTTAGCTTATTACTTATGACAGAGAATCAACATAGCAAATATTTTTTTGACTAGTCACTGAATTATGAGAAAGAGGTCAAGACAATCATATTAAAACAGATAAATTGTAATATTTGGGTGAAAAATACCACATGAACAGTAAACTCATATATCGATAATATTATGTCTAAAACTGAAAAAGACAAATAAGAGTACACTAGAAACAACATAGAAAACTAAAGCCTGAGCAACTTAACCCCACCAATAGTTGGTGTGATTTCAAGTGCTCTGGATGGGTAGTAGCAATGAGATGATTTTGCACCATACATATAGATCACAACTACAATATGAATGCGTCGGTCCTTAGAGGCCTGTAAAACAGGGCTTGTAATTCTTTTGATTTTCTGTTTGCACATTGATGTGGTCATTAGTTTTCTGATTTATATTGTTTAATATTTGTCATTTCATGGCTATTTCTAACTGATTTTAGTATATATTTTTTTCTGATTGTAAAGATGTTGTATGGTTAGCTTAATTTCCTTTTCATCATTTTGTTTCTGTGTCTGATTACCAATCATACCTCCCTTTTCGTTTCTTTTTTTAAATAATGACAACAGTTTGGTTTCAATTTTCATTTATATATGTAACAATATAAAACAGATATATATAATCTCATATTACATCATTAATATTGGTCATTGTTGGAATGTATTCATCTTTAACAATGTACTGTAAAAGTGCTATTTTCTAACAGGTACTTAGTATTATGGTTATTGTGATATCACTTATTCAAAGGTCACAGTTCATTTATAGCCCAAAACGGTCTAAAATATAAATCTTACAATTAAACTCCAAATAGTTCACAATTTGGTTCGTAAATTGGTCGATTTCAAATGTATTAACGCTCAATAAATCAGTTCTTTCATAATAGTACATTACATTCTCCAAATTAGGCCCATTTTGTCCAAATATAATGATTTGGTGCAATTTTCAGACATGAAAGCTTTAGGAAAATTTGGCCACCATCTACAATCCAAAATGTTTTGTAACCAAAAGACTCAGAATTTGATAAAGAATTCATCAAAATAAAAACTTTTCGGAATTGTATGGCAGCCATGGTTAATTGTGCCAAAACATATAAATTTCAGACAAAATTGACCAAAAATACAAATAATGTATAATTATGGGGTCATAGCTTCAAGATATTTAATAGTAGGTGCCAAAATAGTATATTTTAGTCTCAATAGAATTATCACAAGTATTTCTATTTGAAATTTGTAATCGCTTGACCAATTTAGGGCCATTCTAACCCTTCGTGAACCTCTCTTTTCCTATAATATGTAGTAAATTTCTATTTGATATTCCTTAAAATATTCACATATACCAAAATACATTTTTTTATATTACATTTAACGAGAAACATTTTACATGATCCCATATATTTGATTTAATCTAGTTATATATATGCTAAGCATACAGTTATAATAACTTTCAAATGTAGGACTATATTATATGAACAGAATTGAGCATTTTATTATTTATTTAGCATATCTGTTATGTTTTCAAATCATTTATCTGTATGCTGAGCTAGCATTTGTATAGTCTCTTAATATTCTAAAATGGATTAAAAGGATCATATGTGTTACAATCAAACTTTGGATTGACCATTAGATAACTTTAAAAATGTCATAACTGGTATATATAAACATTTGGATTTATTATTGTATTATCCATTGAATTCATGCTATTTCCATTTAATACAGTTCAATAGACTATCTATACCTATTATTAATAGTAAAAAATGCAACAAGAGGCTCTCAAGAGCCTTAATCGCTCACCTGGCAAACAATGCGCTATAAACTAAATCTCATCATCACCATTCACTAAGGATACCATGTTTACTTTAAAAACCAAATATTGTTGAAATCCGAGCAAGTGTAAAAAATGGCGGGAAAATGGCAGCCATTTTAAAAATGACCCTCCAAAACAAACTTTCATCATCACCATTCAACTCGGGATACCATGTTTACCTTGAAAGTAGCTTTCATCTTCATTTTCTTTCTATAATTCAGGAAAAAATAGCAAAAAACAGCATTTTGACCCCTATGTTCTATTTTTAGTAAGGGCGGACATGTTTTTCGACCAATCAAAAATCGAAGCATTAACTTTTTGCAGGATACCCTAAGGAACAATCTTACCAAGTTTCATTTGATTTTGAATAGTAGTTTCAGAGAAGAAGATTTTTGAAACAATAACATAAAAAAAGCCAAAAATGTCAAAAAAGGGCAATAACTCTAACATCAGTTGACAGATTTTCACGAAAATCAGCACACAGGTAGCTCTCATCATGCTGAACACTTTCAACCTGCCAGAATTTGCCGTAACCTAATGATTTTTGAGATATTTGCGCAAAACTGTTGTTTGACCCCTATGTTCTATTTTGCACTATATAATGTCCGCGGGTCTATAATTTTTATAGGTCGGTTATCATTCCAAAACTAATTTAAATATATGCATATATGCAAATAAGCGGGAAATTTAGGCGATGGCAATACACCCGAGGCCCAGACGGTCCTCTGATGTAAAAAGAAAAGATTATCGATTTTCTACCTGTCTAACACCTTTTAAACGTGGAAAGAATTCAGATGCACATCCATTATATCTTACACAAGATTTTATACCTTGATACATATTATAAATAAGTTTGAAGCATTTTCCTTTTATATCAAATTTTTGTAGTTTTTCCCAGAAACAAGATCTTGAAACAGAATCAAACGCCTTCTTAAAATCAACTATAGACTCTTAAGAGCCTGTATCGCTCGCCTGCATTGAATTTTTCATCTTGAGCAGGACTAAAGATTTGGCTGGTTTTTCTATAGGGTTCTATGTTAAACTAAATTCGGCTGTGGCAGCCAGAATGGTTGAGTCTAGGTCAATGGACACATTTTTAAAAGAGAACCATCTAAGGACCATTGCTAGCAAGTCTAGTTCTAATTGGCTTAGTGGCTTCAGACCAGAAGATTTTTTAGTTAGTGAATTTCCCCTAGGATCCTATGTTAAACTACGTTCGGCTGTGTCGGCAATCTTGGTTCACAGTCCACGAAATCAGACAATTCTGAAAGAGGACCTCTTAAGAACCATTGCTGCAAAGTCTGGTTCAAATTGGTCAAGTGGTTTCAGACAAGAAGATTTTTCAATGAATTTTCCCATGAGGCCTTATGTTAAACTAAGTTCGGTTGTGGCAGCCATCTCAGTTGACAGTCCAGGTCATGGGACACAATTCTGAAAGAGGACCATATAAGGACCATTGCTGCAAAGTCTGGTTCCAATTGGTAAAGTTGTTTCAGACAAGAAGATTTTTCAATGAATTTTCCCATAGGGCCCTATGTTTAACTAAGTTCGGCTGTGGCTGCCATCTTTGTTAACAGTCCGGGTCTTCTGAAAGAGAACCTCCTAAGGACCATTACTGCCAAGTTTGGTTGCAACTGGCCTTGTAGTATCATAGAAGAAGATTTTTTATATTCACCCCCCCCCCCCTTTTCTATTTTTAGTAACAGCAGCCATGTCGGTTAGAAGTAGGGGTTGCCGGACATACGTTTGGAAAGGGGCCACCCAAGGACCATTCCACCAAAGTGGTTCAAATTGGCTCAGTGGTTTCAGGGGAGTTGAAGAAAAAGTAAAATTCCCATAGGCTCAATGTTAAACTAAGTCCAGCCATGGCGGCCATGTTGGATGGCGTTCGGGGAAACCGAACACAAATTTTAAAAGGGGCCACCCAAGGACCATTCCACCAAAGTTTGCTTCAACAAAAATGTTAAAATTCCCATAGGGTCCAAGGTTCAACTATGTCCAACCATAGCAGCCATATTGGATGGCGCCCCGGAAAACCAAACATAACTTTTAAAGGGGACCATCCAAGGACCATTCCACTTAAGTTTGGTTTAAATTGGTTCCGTGGTTTCAGAGGAGTTGACGAAAAAGTAAAATTCCCATAGGCTCAATAGCCATGGCGGCCATGTTGGATGTCGTTCGGAGAAACCGAACACAAATTTTAAAAGGGGCCACCAAAGTTTGGTTCAAATTGGCCTAATGGCCTAATGGTCTCAGTGAAGATAACGAAAATGTTGAAATTCCCATAGGGTCCAAGGTTAAACTATGTCCGACCATGGCAGCCATATTGGATAGCGCCCCGAAAAACCTAACACAATTTTTAAAGGGGACCATCAAGGGCCATTCCACTTTAAATTGGTTCAGCGGTTTCAGAGGAGTTGATAAAAACTCAATTTTTAAAGGGGACCATCCAAGGACCATTCCACTTTAAATTGGTTCACCGGTTTTAGAGGAGTTGATAAAAATGTGAAAAGTTTACGACGACGACGGACGC
Organism: Mytilisepta virgata; assembly: GCA_028015205.1. Taxonomy (NCBI): domain Eukaryota; kingdom Metazoa; phylum Mollusca; class Bivalvia; order Mytilida; family Mytilidae; genus Mytilisepta; species Mytilisepta virgata. The sequence goes on from CM051521.1 coordinate 87,884,672, forward strand.
AAAGTGATGAGAATAGGTGAGCTAATAAAAGTAAAAAATAGTTTTTTCCCAAACGAAAGATATAATTCAGTTAACGCGTGTAACACCAAAATATTATCAACTGTAGAATAGGCCTTTCGAAAGCCTACTTGGTTGTCTGAAACCAAATCAATTTCATTTGCAAGCTTATTTAGTCGTGTATTAACAATCGATGTAAATAATTTACCAGGACAAAGTGGTAGGTCTAAAATTATTTGGATCAGTCTGGGAACCTTTATTTTTATAAACTGGTATGATTATTCCAGTTGTCCAAGTTTCCGGAATAACTCCAGAATCAAGAATAATATTAAAGAGCTTACAATAAATGGACAAGAGCTGAGTATTGGAGTTTTTCAAAAACTCGTTAATGATATTATCTGTTCCCGCAGATTTACCATTCTTTAGATTCTTAATGGCATCTACAATGTTTATGATTTCTTCATTCACAGTTTCATCACACAGCTCATTGATGTCTATATGTCATTTTAATTGTCATCTTCTCTCGCGTTTTGGGTTTTGAAATATTCGCAAAAAATGTTTCAATATCAATCGAAATATTCTCTTTTTTCAACCGAAATATTTTCGGAGAACCTTCCAAAACCCTTTAATGTCAGTTTTTGAAAGTGTTCTTAGTTCATTGGAACACTTTTCTTTATATTTCCGACAGCTGGCGTTTAAGGTAGAGCGATAATCTTTGGCCAGATTATTCATAGTACTCTTATTAGCGCTAGAATTATCTCCATTGAATACAGTCCGCGATTTGTTAAATTTCCATCATTTCTCTCTACATTCTTTATTGAACCATGGTTTGTTATTGGTGACAAACTTACCTTTATAGTTACCTCTGTCAAATACCTTTTCTGCTGAAGAAATTAGTAATTGTCCAAGGTCCCTAACAAGGATGTTTAATTTCTCAGACGTCAAATGATTAATATCAATATTCACCAATAACTGTTCAATATTTTGTATTGCATCGCTTCGGTTAGACGACTCTTCAAGAAAAGTGTCCACTTTGCTAGGAATCCATCTTATCTGAGTAAAACTATCACTCTGACTATTATCATCATTTTTTAAATCGGCTTCAATTGTGTTCAGCGTAAAATATACGCTTCTGTGAATATCTGAAAACATTGGATTAAAATCATCAATACCAAATTCGGAAATAATATCAAACAAATGAGGGGAAATTAAAAAATAATCCACAACACTTGAATTTTTACATGTTGTTCGACCGGTAAAACGATCAGAAATAATTCTACCATTACAAATAAAAAGACCACATCTTTGGCAGAGTCCTAAAAATAATTTACCATAAGCGATAAATTTGCCTTGATCACTGGTATACCTTTCCAAGGGACTATTTATTTGCTCTAAAATCTGATAATTATTAGGACTATCATCAAAATTATCATCATCAATATGAAGATAGTGAAGTAAATTGTCATCTTGTATAATAAAATCTCTTTCTGAAGATGTTCTTGCATTAAAATCTCCAATAAGTGAAATATATTTGGAGTGGTTAGAAAAACTTATCAATTCATCCTCAATTTCAGCAAAAGACTCATCAGATGAATAAATGGCATCTCTGGTGGTATATAGATACAACCTAATAAAACATTTTTATTGATGTCAACCTTATCATTAATGTTTACCAACTGAACAAATTCAGATTCTGAACTGATGAATTCTAAAATAGACGAAAGATCATTCTTATAAACAATAATTATACCACCAGATTTTCTTTTAAACTTTTTCCTGTTCTTTGAGAAATATGAATAATTACTGGGTAATTTAATTTGATCCAAATCATCCAACTTTGTTTCCCAAAAATTAACAAATCTTGACTTTTCATAAAATCTATAAAATCTGGATTCAAAAGCTTCGACTTAATACCACACACATTTAAATATTTTACTTTCAGGTCAGACATATCTTTAACTACATCATTTGACCTTTTTTCTGTCAATAATTATTAAACCCAGCACGGGTATTGTGACCATACCTCTGTAAATACATAGGAAATACATTTAGAACATTATTTAAGTTTTTCAAAAATTGGATTATACCAAAATTATTCAGATGAACACCATCAGACCAGTATAGATGTTCGAATGGAATGTTATTTCGGTCACCAAAGATTCCCTCGTTGGCTACAAATGACACGTCTTCGTCGTGGCATAGTTCAAATAGAAAGCTAAAGTCACATCTGACCCTTGCTAAGATTCCAAGGTCAGTTTACTCGTCCATGTATTGTCCATACTGAATTTTGACGGCTTGTATTATAGTAAGATATTAGATGCTGAACATACAAGGAAATGCATTTCAGCTTAGCGTGTCTATGAACGATACAAATTTACAAACAAACTGTAAAAGTTTCAGCGAACGCGCGAAAGTTGTAACATAGAATTTCATTGGCCACATTTGTATGCGAAAACCAATCAAATAGACAGACTACATGACATTTCCAAATAAGGAAGTAGCGATTGTGTCAATGGAATGTATAAACAAACAAAGAATTTACTATTACTATATCAACTTTACTCACAGAATTTATACATCGAAATATCCTATATATCTATAATATCCGTGTAAGGAATAAAAAATAAGAAAAAAATTTTGGGAAAAGCCTCGAACATATTTTTTTTCAGTCAAAATGTGAACCAGAAAAAAAAAATTTTTACATTTTGAAAACGAAAAAAAAAAAAAAAACTCGGTCAAAATGCCTCATCAGAAACACCTACGGAATCAGTTTTTTTTTCCTTCAATATTGGGAAACAATGTTTGACTTGGATTTTTTGTTCAGTTGCTAGCATGTCGTCATTTAAGATAAATACATATATTTTATCTACTGTAAGAATCCGTAATACTATGTGAGTATATTCTAGGTCACTGTTTCCTCAAAACAGCATATAAAAAAAACTATACAATTTTAAGATCTTAAATATATGATACGGGTGTCGTGTACACTGCCTCAGCTGCACAACCGTCCAACAAAACAATAAGTGACCCCTTCCTTACCCGAGCTAGAGATGAGGCTACATGCAGTGCCGTTAAAATAAGACAATTCATAAGTCTGGGAATATTCTTTACATATTAATATGACGGCAGAGTAATTTTAAGATTTTGATTGGTTGCATCATGACAATTGAGAATTTTCTTAAATACACGGCTGCAACGGGGAAAGATCTCGAATAACTTGGATGGGTGGATGGAATCAATTATTGTTTGACGTCCAGTGGCAACCAGGTGCATATCAGGACGAGAACATGTTGATATGATAATGAATATGGTCCCTGCTTTGTTCTAGACCGACACGCTAAGTCGGATTTTTAATGTGCTAGCTCACGAGATAACTGTCCGCAGGAAGACATATCACCTCACTCGGACACATTATATTGACTCCGAGCCAACCAGTCTTTGCTCTTACTCCTAGATTCCGCGTGCTTGGCGGAGAAGCAACAAATACCAATTTTAATGTCTTTGGTTTGACCCGGCCGGGGATCGAACCCGCGACCTTCCGCTACCACGAGACCACCGAGGCGGTTTCGAATAACTTGGAAAATAATCATTTCTCAGACTGCTGTATAGATATCCATTCAGAAATTTGCTTATACTCTGAGACTTGCAAATTTAGAGTCTCAAATTTAGAATGGTTGGTAGGAGTACACTATAAACCCTATGGTTTCTGAAGAATGTTCAAAGATATTATAATTAGATCGTTGGTCCGTTAGTCTGTCTGTCCGTTAGAAATACTTGTCACTGAATTTCTCATCCAGTTTCTGCATAGGTGTTCTATTTTTGTAAGTTATTGCTAAGAAACATATGCAGATGTGCAGATAGATCTCTTGCTACCTTGTCAAACACAGCATTCTTTATGTTGATTTTTTTATTAATTGTTTCTTGCATATTGATGCATGTGTATACGGACCTTTGTCGTCCACCAGTTGTTGTGGTTTCGCTCTAGATGTTTTATTTCCGTATTTTATGAACTTATATTCACATAGTTTGTAGAAAGATATAGGAATAATACCCAAAATAATTAAGTTTTGGATATGGATAGAAATTTTATAATAATCAAAATATCAAATATTTCTCTTGATTACCCTCAGTGCTCCTATCAATTTACTGATGACATAATTTTTTATATTTCCAACAATGACTATGCATTTTATATAAATTGTCATGCGTTACTATATTCTTTTCATTGACTAACTTATATGAAATAAAAGATTCAAATATTAAAGTGCAAAGAAGCAGATGCTTTACAATCCAGCCGTCGAATGACTGTGCATACAAGACTGCAAAGTGAAGCCTTGTATTACATGTACCCTAATACGATGCGAATTCTTTCTTTATGTTACAATTGTTTACTATCGTACACGTTTAATTTACTATTTCTAAATCCATTCATTGAACTGGGAGGTGTGCGTGTTAAACATGATTTGATTGGATGTTCGTACAGGTTCAGCGTGACGTAATCAATTGGTTTTCATCGTGACATACGATGTTTGTTTTGAAGTGGGAATTTCCAAGGTCGTGTTTTTGCGCAGGTCAGTTTACTCGTCAGTGCATTGTCAATACTGAATTTTGATGGCTTGTAAATTCTAGACGAAAGAATCTTCATTTCATCCATTTAAAATTCAGCAGTCTTCTTTCAACCTAACTTTATTTTTAGCAAAGGTATTTCCCATTTAGTTACCTGCGATTACGCCCCGCCTTTTGAATTTGATTAGTATGTGTAAACCAATGAAAACATACGTTAGAGTATTGTCGTAATGTTTGTTTCTGCTATTATTAGATTTGTCGTAGTGACATATCTAATAATAGCAGAAAAACGCATTTTAATTTTCGTTTCAAAAATTTTTTTTTATAGTTTTTTCATATCTTTGAAAATATTTGCATTTTAAAATCAAAGCTAAATTTACAGTAATTATATAGAAATGATAGGGACGTATAACTACTATTGAAATCCTTGGAAATGATAATCGAAAAAATACTGAACAAGATGAACTTAGTATTACAGTTGTATTCTTAATCCAATGAGAAAGAGCCATTTATGACATGTGACCTCCAAATATTTTTTCGTATTGTACGACCGGAAGTAAAAACAGAAAAGTGTTTATGACGTCGTGGTTATAGATTACGCGCCAAAACTTTTCCCAAATCAGCTGGCAAAGTAAACTTGTATTTGATTTCTAAGTCAGTTTTTTTCAATCAGTGTAGAGCGTAAAAAGGCGGAATACATAGATTGTATAAAAATATACTGTTTAGTGTAAGACAAGAAAGATCGACTCAAGAAATGCTCGGTAAACTTTGAAATGCCATTTAGCTAGTCCAAATAAATAGTTAATTTCCCGACAAAGAACATGCACTGGTTATTCAAACTTTTGTCTGAATATTTTGAACTGTATAATAAACAGATTATTTCACAGTTTTATGTACAATACCAAAAATATTGTACATAACACTGTAAAATAACCTAATATTAATGGTCGTTCAATATAATGTATTAATGAGTGGGTGGCTTGACCCATTTCTGCATTTGTTCTGCGTAAAAACGAACATGTCAGATAAAAGAAACCCGCAAATAAACAACCACCTATTACGGTTGCTGTCTTTTCAAACTTGTGAATGAATAAATAAATGAAATAAATTTAAAGATACTTACCATGATGATTTGTTAGTTTGGATAATCTGAACAAATGAAATAATACGAATAGGGGGAATTTCCGTGACGTCACCGGAAATCACAAACCTGGTTAGCAACACTCTCCGCCATATTGTTGAGGTGAAAACAACTCGTTGACGACCATTGCGGTGATACAGTTACTTGTCAGATTTATCGTGTTTTGAGGTTAAATTAATATGTCATAATGAGTTAGAATTGTTTTGATATACTAGTTATAAGTCACCGAGAACTTTATAACCGTAAATTGAGTGCAGCAGGACTTGTCCACGAGGACTCCTGGATAATTTTAATAATTGAATAAACTTTTTATATTTGTGTTATGAATATAGACTTTTGTCATTAATACTCATTTGGTTATTTCTTTAAATTTACCAATATCCATAAACTATGCGTTACACTGCTTATCTTCACCAAATATATGCATAAAAGTGCAGATTTTCAACAACTAAAAACTAAAGATAACAAGGATGTCCTTGGAAATATTAACGTTTTCTGTGCCACGGGCCGATTTTGGGGCGATTTGAATTTATACCGTTGAGTGCCACGGGGCCGATTTTGGGCCTATGTTTTTTTCTTGACGTCAAACAATAGGAATAACTTCTTGACCAGATACGTTATCACTGCCTGTGGTTAGACTCCACTAATTATCTTAGTTTCAGAGAAATGCACCCCCAGTAAATGTAGAAAAGTAAGAAATTCTGTGACGTCAAAAGTAAGATCAGCCCGTGACAAATATCAGGCAGATCTAGTTAAAAAGTTATCTAATATTAATAGCTCATCACGATCTTGGTGGAAGATTTGTAATCAGATATCTGGTATAAACCATCGTGCCCTGGAATAATACCTAACTGTTATATTAATTAATGAAAATTTGGTATCAAACGATCTTAATAAGGCGAACGAGTCCAATAAAAGTCATATAGGTTTCATATGTTTTGTTCTTATTATGAATGTTGTATTGTACTCTATATGTTTGTACATATATATGCTTTCAACCCTTACGGGTACAATTATGCATTTCTAATAAAGTTATTATTAAATAAGTTCTTTGCCTTACAGTCCGAACTGATTACGTCACAGGCATATCTCCCACCATTAACTAAGGGACGAGATCAAAAGTTCAATGTAGGATAAAAAACTTAATTCACATAGTTTTTTCACTGACCCCCCCCCCCCCCCTTAACTTAATTTGGGATAAATTGATTGATCAATATTGGCATATGCTTTGATAGTATACTTTTAGTATCGTGGGTCCTGTTTTTCTTCAACAATGTATGCATGATGGCTTTTATTTGCTTTAAAAGTCCAAACATATGTTAGCCGTATTTTGCAATCCGAAAATCGATGTCGGATAACAAAACTTGCAGCGATTTTTACCCCCCACCCCCAAACTATTTGAATTAAGTTTTTCATCCTACATCAAACCTTTGATCTCGTCCCTAAGCCTGATCAACAAATCATTTTTTTTTTATTATTATTTCGGATATCCAGAGAAAATGCACAATCAAAGCTTTTTTAATATCAGCCAATCAGAAAAAAGAACTGTCCATGGTGGCCATATTTTTAGTCCGATCAGAACGAAATGAGAAAAATTTGTAAAGAACCTCCCATAGATGCCTCCTGTTAGGTTTCGTTCCATTTTCCCCAGTAATTCCACAGATTTTTTTTTATTTAATCAACCAATGAGAAACAAGAATTTTCAATAGCGGCCATGTTTGTTGCCCGATCAGAACTAAATGAGGAAACTTTGTAAACAACCTCCCATAGATGCTTCCTATCAAGTTTCGTTACATTTTGCCAAGCGATTTCAGAGGTTTTTTTTTAATATCAACCAATCAGAAACAAGAACTGCCCACTATCGCCATATTTGTAGTCCGATCGGAACGAAATGCGGAAACTTTATAAATAACCTCGCATATATGCTTCCTGTCAAGTTTTGTTCCATTTGCCCACGCAGTTTCAGAGGAGAAGATTTTTGAAAACTCAGCCAATCAGAAACAACAATTGCGGCCATGTTTGTTGTCCGATCGAGACGAAATGAGCAAACTTTATAAGGACCTTACATAAATGCTTCCTGCCAATAACTCCATTTGGCCCCGTGGTTTCAGAGGAGATCAAAATGTGAAAAGTTTACGACGGACGCCAAGTGATGACAAAAGCTCACATGGCTTTTGACAATCAATTAAGACAGACAAACACGGAAGACAAATGAATAACCACAAGCATAACAAATAAACACTGAAAACTAAAAAACAAGAAACAACGCGAACTCCTATAAAACCAGGAGTGAACTCAGGTGCTCCGGAAGTATACGGAAGTTCTACAAAGTAAATTCGGTGTTAGTTACGAATCGGTGGAGGTACATGAAATGTTAAAGACTGGGAAAATGGTCCAAAATCATCTTAGACATTGGAACACTGTAACGGTTAATCAATTCGTGATGACGACCGTAAAATTTCCTAAGTGATGACATCAACTTTAAGTTCAGGGATAATATCCCTGATGAAACCCTGGTTAAGAAGCTTTTGCGAAAGCAGTATTCCTCTTTGTCGACAGTCATGGTAACTCAATACCTGAATAACTGAGTAACTGAATATCGGATAAGCCATATCCAGCGATGATGGTATATTGCTACTCAAGAAAGGAAATTTAACAATAGGAAAGTAAAATGCAGTTGCCAAAGAGTCAGAAATATTTCATTTTTCACAAGTAAGAAATAAGCTTAAAACACTAATTAACGCTTCTGTCACAGAATATTACCGCAATTTAATTTTGCATAAAATAACTTATTTAAATAAAGGGCGCACAAGTGATAAAACTTATTTATATATATGTATGAATAAAGAAGATCTTGACAATTTTTATCTGTCTCATCCAAATAAACAATATTTCAACCAAATTTAGAATATCTGATCACGATTTAATGACTGAAAGAGGAAGATATGCTAAAATTCCAAGAGAACATGTAAAAATGTTGAAGATGAATATCATTTTTTTTTCTTTGATAGCAAGATAAATTTGGAACTGAGAAAATCTTTTAAAAAATATATCGATAAAAATCCAAATTTTAACTTTATGAATACAGATGAAATATTAAAACTAATTTTATATCAATCAACACCTCCTGAAGATCTAGAAACAGTGGTTTCTTTTATATTTCAGTCAATAGAACTGAAAGGACGCTGAAAACTGTTCATACATCCTACATTTGTTCTGATTTGTGATTATTATAACCCACTGTGTTGTTTGTTTGTAAAAGCCTTGATCGTGCGCTTCCGTCAAGACTTCTTAACCCCAATACTACAAAAATAAAGCATACAATTCTCAAGTAAGAAACCATTATAACAACCTTACACAACACTTGGACTAAATTACCGGAGTAACAATGTTTAAGACCTTCAAAAAAAATACCGATCTATCCAAAATAAACAGTATTCAATGTAATAAACTTGTAACTGGTAAACAAGACGGAGACCACTCGGGAATAAAGTCATTGTTAGTGGCCGTACTGTTAACTTGTTTGTTTAGTTGGGGTTTTACGTGGTTTTCAGCACAAAAAGGATTGTGATTTTACGTACAGGCTTCCAACATGTGACTACATTGCAGAATAACCTCTAAATGATTGTGAAGAAATTGAATCAAAATCACGAAATCTTTGCTCCAAAACTAGGGACGAGATCAAAAGTTCAATGTAGGATAAAAAACTTAATTCATATAGTTTTTTCACTGACCCCCTCCCCCCCTCTAAACTTAATTTGGGAAAAATTGATTGACCTATAAGGGCATATCCAAAAATCGATGTCAGATAACAAAACTTGCGATTTTTACCCCCCACCCCCAAACTATTTGAATTAAGTTTTTTATCCTACATTGAACTTTTGATCTCGTCCCTTATACAGTGATGCAAGTCAATTAACATCAATTTCATAAAATCAGAAATCATGTTAGTTATGTGTTTTCGACATTCTTTTGGTTTTCTTCAATGAAATCTCTGATGAAAAAGGCAAAATCAGACGGCTTTTGTCAATATGTTTCATGAAACCATGCAATTACTATCACTTTTTTTTAAAGGACACTTTCTACTTCAAGAGGCTCTGCATATTAGCGACTGATTTTTCATTTCATCAATCAAGAAAACTTTATGTTCGGTTGACCAGCGTGTGGATTAATGCTGGTCTCCTTAGCAATTTCATTACTTTCTTACGAGATATATTAACAATTATTAAATGAGAAATAACATTTTATTTTGATTTCTTCCCTACACGTCTTTGGTTTTATGCAAAGAAAGAATCACAACTATTAAAATATTGTTAAAATTTTTCCTGAGATAAACAACCACACGTGGCTGAGTCTAACAGTTTGTCCAACATTTTACATAATAGTCGATAGAATGTTTAATATTCCTCTCCTTCCTCTTCACCTTCACCCTCAACTGAGTCAACTCCGACTTCTTCGTAATCTTTCTCCAGAGCAGCCAGATCTTCACGAGCCTCAGAGAATTCTCCTTCTTCCATACCTTCTCCAACGTACCAGTGGACGAAAGCACGCTTGGCATACATCAAGTCGAATTTGTGGTCAAGACGAGCCCAGGCTTCAGCAATAGCAGTGGTGTTGCTCAACATGCATACAGCACGCTGTACCTTAGCCAAATCACCTCCTGGTACAACGGTTGGTGGTTGGTAGTTGATTCCAACTTTGAAACCAGTTGGACACCAGTCGACGAATTGGATGGTTCTCTTTGTCTTGATGGTGGCAATGGCTGCATTGACATCCTTTGGTACTACATCTCCTCTGTACAACATACAGCAGGCCATGTATTTTCCGTGACGTGGATCACATTTTACCATCTGGTTAGCTGGTTCGAAACAAGCATTTGTGATTTCAGCTACAGACAACTGTTCATGGTATGCTTTTTCTGCTGAGATGACAGGAGCATAAGTTGCCAAGGGGAAATGGATACGTGGGTATGGTACCAAGTTTGTCTGGAATTCTGTAAGATCAACGTTTAGAGCACCATCAAATCTCAAAGAGGCAGTGATGGAACTGACAATTTGTCCAATCAAACGATTTAAATTGGTGTAGGTTGGTCTCTCAATATCCAAGTTACGTCTGCAGATATCGTAGATAGCTTCATTGTCAACCATGAAAGCACAATCAGAATGCTCAAGAGTTGTGTGGGTGGTTAGAATGGAATTGTAGGGCTCGACTACTGCAGTGGAGATTTGTGGAGCTGGGTAGATGGCAAACTCCAGCTTGGATTTCTTGCCGTAGTCAACACTGAGACGTTCCATGAGCAGTGATGTGAAACCCGATCCGGTACCACCACCAAAGCTGTGGAAGATTAGGAATCCCTGTAAACCAGTACACTGATCTGCCAATTTACGGATTCTGTCCAGGACCAAGTCAACAATTTCTTTACCGATTGTGTAGTGACCTCTGGCGTAGTTGTTGGCGGCATCCTCCTTTCCGGTGATCAATTGCTCTGGGTGGAACAACTGACGATAGGTACCAGTTCTTACCTCATCTGCAAGGGAAACAGATGCAAAATTAGTTTATTATATTAATGGTTTCAGATAAGTTCTAAACACTTGTATAAATTCAAATTCAAGTTTTAATTATTTATTTCCTAATCAAAGGGCCCTTTGGGGCATAAACATTGAATCAAACACATTCATACTCGTTCACACTGATTATTGTATAAATCAAATCAAATCAAATTTAGTAGCTCAATTACGCCCAATTTAGGGCAAATGGCTTACAAATAATAAAGATAAACAAAACAAGTGACATTATGCAGTAGTAGAAGAGACATATATAACCATAATTTTTCAAAATGCTGTCTTGAACTTATTTTTTATCATATTTTAAAGAAATTTGTATTAATGTCGAGAAATATCTATAATTTATACTGATAATATCAAAACATTATAATATTTTATTATTTTTTAAAATCCACAATTTAAACACAAATATGGATTTTTTTTTACAACATTTTCTCCACTAAACCTGTGTTACATGTAATTTTGATACACATAAAATGTTATTTGCATTTAAATAATGATTTCTCCGAAATTATGCGGTATCACAGAAAGAAACATCTAAAGAAACTCTAACAAAATTTCATAACTATAGGTTTAGAAATAAAATCAGGACACTATTTTGAAATAACGTAGTTTAAAATTGTATAGGGAAATTTCAAATTTACATGTGGAAACTCATTTTTGTCCACTAAGTGAACTTATGACATGTGTATGCGTCTGAAACTATGTCTAGAATTTATTCATACCACGTATCCTTTCATACATGTTACTTAATTCTTCGACATGGATCAAACAGAACATAATCTTAATTTATTTAAGTCTGTTTATTTAAAAATGCTCCGGTAAATGCACTTAAATTTGTTTTTGCACGGCCCATCGCGTCCACTTTGCATTTCAAATAAATAAAGTTACTATTATAAATTTGACAGTCCTTTATTGTTGTGTAGTTACCCGATTTTCTTTAAAATTACCTAAGAGTAAGAAGATTTAAATTCAACCTGCTACAACGTGTTATGCTTTCATTGAATTTAATCCGACAAAGCCCCGAATAAGTGTATCCAAAACTTAAACTTATTTGAAATAAACCAATTTACACAGCTATTTTAATCCAATATTTCTGTCCAGGACAGACACCTGCAAGCTACTTTTAATGATGAATAACCTGGCATTACAGGTCGATTGTCTCGGGTTTAATTTTTTTGTATAATATTTGCATAAACCATTAAGGATGTTGTCAAAAAATTATTTATAGAATAAATACAGATAAATGTGTGTATTTTGCAAAAACTCACCAACAACAGTGGGCTCTAAATCAACAAAGACAGCTCTGGGAACGTGTTTGCCAGCTCCCGTCTCGCTGAAAAAGGTGTTGAACGAGTCGTCTCCCCCTCCAATGGTCTTGTCCGAGGGCATCTGACCATCAGGCTGGATACCATGTTCCAAACAGTACAGTTCCCAGCAGGCATTGCCCATCTGGACACCGGCTTGTCCAACATGTACACTGATACATTCCCTCTGAAAAAGTAGGTTTCTTCTTTAAATTGAACAGCTTCGATAAAGATATTCGCTTCATTATAAATGGCTGTTCAGTTTCGAAAATCTAATTTAGATAGTTAAAATTGTATACCAAATGTTAATTATTTAAACAAGTTTGGGGCTTTGTAAAATTGTCAAAGGGACATTGTATAAACAAACAAAAACTTTATCTTTCTATAAGGCCAAAAAAAAAAATACACGTGTTTCCCCTAACCCTACCTACCCTAATTTGTAGTGCCTATCCTAACACTTTTTATGCCATTTTTGAACGAGCACTGTTAAAGTCGGACTGTTTCCCTAGTAGTAACAAGCTAGGAACAGTTTTAAAATAAAATATTTCCTACTTTTTCCCAGCACGTTAGCGGAAATACATGTATTATTTTTTGGCCTAAACATCGAAATTCTAAACCACGCGTCAATTTAAAACAATACTGTATTGTGATCTTGGCACTTTAGATCTCAAGTGGAGATTTCATTCAAAAATATTTATAGAGACTGGACATTTTCCAATTTTGATCGAAATTAATCCGTTTTTACTCGTGACTACTGGTAAATTTTTATAAATTTAAGACAGTTGACCATCATTAATAATTCTCAAATTTCTGTGCGTACACAATTTTTAAATAAATATCTGCCGGTTTAAACCCGATAATTACGAAATCATTCTTCATGAGGAAAACTGCTACATGATAAGATATTATAATCTATAATACGACTATATACAAATAAAACAACAATTTTCGTCTCCGATTTTTCTTTGTCTATTTTTTAAATATCTTTGAAAATATTTGCATTTAAAATCAAACCTGTAAATTTACAATAATTATATAGAAATGATAACCTAAAAAAAATACTAAACAAGATGAACTTATTAATGATCGTTCAATAATCAGTGGGTGGCTTGACCCATTTCCGCATTTGTTCTGTGTAAACACAAACATGTCAGATAAAAGAAGCGCGCAAATAAACAACCACCTATTACGATTGCTATCTTTTCAAACTTGTGAATGAATAAATAAATGAAATAAATTTTAAAAATACTTACCATGATGATTTGTTAGTTTGGTTAATCTGAACAAATGAAATGATACGAATATTCTCACGTCTGACCGGTAACGTGTCCGATAGTGAGTAATGAAACGCTATGACGTAAAATTGTAAGGTCAGTGCATTTGTAGTAAGTGATACAGTTTTGATTGGTTGAAGCATTTATCTCTTAATTTTCATTGGTCCAAAATCTTTTCATTTAAAATAAAATTTACAGGTAAAACGAAAACCTCGCGGTTTCTTTTGGACTTTGTTTCTACCTGTTTGAATGTATCATATTATATTGTACTTGATGCTCGACAACATGTATGGTTTTTCATCAATAAACTATTTGAATTTGAAAATAAAACATCTTTATGAACACTTGTTATGAATTTTTTAGAAAAAATATTTACAAACGGAAGATCTCGGGGTGAGGCGTTACCTCAATGATATTTACTTTAGATATTCTCAGGTCTATCCATTTTTATTTTATTGTATTTTTTATTTTTTTATTTTTTTTAATTTTTTGTTTGTTTTTTTTTTTTTTTTTGTTTTTTTTTTTTTTTTTGTTTTTTTTTTTTTTTGTTTTTTTTATATGATAGCAAATTTTATTATTTTGGATAATTTAGGGTATGTAATTTTAGCTTTCCTGGATATTTTGGGGTCACAATTTCGATATAACGTGGATAATTTCGGGTAGGGGTTTCATTGAAGTTCACTGATGCACCCCCGTCATAAAATGGTCAAGTTACTCCCCCCCCCCCCCCCCGCCGAGCGGGAGATATATGCTTCCAATATTCTCGATGCATTTCTTTCATAAATTTACCACCTCGAACTATAAGTATTCAAATCAAATTAATATATTTACCTATCAATATTCTCAATGTATTTTATTCATAAATATATCATACTGTAGCAACCAAAAATAAAGAAAGTATGCAAATTAAATTGATTTTAGATATATCTAAACACTTCGAAAATATGAATAAATCGCCAATAAAATAACAAAGTGAACTCTTTACTGAAGATGTTAGTGGTTAGGGGTTCATTTCCTATTTCGTAACATCTACGTATGGATCGGGATTTTATATTAATTCCTGGGCTATTTTCATCATATTTTGAGGAATAGTAATCTTTACATAATTCCCAGGAAAAAGTACGTAACATTGTAGGCCAACTATTTGGAAAAGGGGGGGTTGTAAATTTTTACCAAATTTGCTTTTATTGGGGTTTGAGGCGAGGACACCCCCGCCGAGGGGGGGGGGGGGGGGCACTAACAATATATAAGGTGCTAAGTATGTTCTGACAAAAGGACTGTAAAGGGATGTACTTTTTTCTCTTTTCTACAAAGGGGTAGTATCTGGAATGGGGTTATGTCAAGAACATCTGGAACGGGGTTATAATTTGAAGGAATTTCAATCACAATCACGTTTAAAAAAGAACTTACATACTTAAATGGGGAAGACAAACTTAAGAAAAATAGCTGAAGCCAAACCTGGGTCATAGTGCCAATGTGCTAAATTTTGATTGCTGGTTATAAAGGGGTATCATTTTAGACACAGATTGTCTGTAATGGGGTATGTAACATGGTCAATTTTTTTCTGGAAAGGGGTCGGGGTTCAAATGTGCTGGTAGAACCCACCTGTCAACTTTTTGACAATCCCCCCCGGGACACCCCACGCCCCATCTCGTTCCAAACCTTTTGATACTACTACTTTAAATCTAAAATTCGTTTTTACGATTTTTGAAGTGGGATATAGATTATGAAGTCCAATTATAGGGATGAAAATTCAGGAGAATACAATTTCAGTACTATTTAGGTTATTTTGTGACATTGTTTTTTTAGTAAAAAAATGTGAGTATTTACAGGTTTTTTTCACATATAAAGGAAAATACTACAGTAAACAGTTGAATTAAAAAATGACACGATAAGACTTATTAAGGATATCGATCATCAAGTAGCAATGATGCGTTCAACATGTGGAAAGATATCGCACCTTAGTGCTAATTCAAGGAATCCCATCTGCCTTCGATCCCCTCTTTACCATGAAGTTAGGTCATATACTGTTGTAGGTACTCCCCCCCCCAAAAAAAAATCGAACTAAAATGTAAAATTTATCGTACAGTGATTAATTTGGTGTCTTTCCGAGTTGATGTTGTAGAACACGTCTTAGTAACAATAATATAAACAAGAAATTATATCTCTTTATGATTATGGATTTAAATAATTCAAAAGGCATTGATAAATCCCCCTTGCCAACCTGTTAATACCAAGTTTTAAGAGGTGTTGAAATTTAAATGATGAGATTAAACGACACTTTATTCATATGAATATTTCTATTTGTTAAAATATTTTTGAGATAATTTTTCAAGATGTGTTGACAATATATTCAATGTAGATAAAGTCGATCAATTGATGTGAATTGATCCCCTTTAATCTAGTCTATGTATATTTGATCTTCTCGTATTACTCGATAACAGAAAATCGAACTATTTGATTGACTGATAGTTTAAATGAAAAGGGAATAAAATGGTCCCAGCGTGATAGAATGTTTTCAGATATGGTGACCATGGATAGATGTAATACAGATCATTATAAATCTTAGATTTATTGAAAATATCATTAAAACCGTAAAGATTACAGAAAAAAGATATTGATAATATATTTTACCCTGTGTGGACATGTACCGAATTTTTATGTTCATCCTTTATGCAACCCTGATGGATCCCATTTCTGACATTTCAAAACCCGGATGGGAGACTGGAGAATCACCAATACAAATGCCCGTACTTATTGAGGAGATATTTTTTAAAATTTTCTCTTTTGTTGGGGTCCAAAGAGTTTTAAAAAATTACTGTAGGTGTTTTGTAGGTCCTGCTGTCAGTGTTTGGATTGTTAAAGCTCTCGCCCAATTCTGCTGTCAATGATTGGTACGTCCTGCTGTCAGTGTCATCTAGGTTCCTGTCACTGGCATCACAATTGGATTGTTAACGCTCCCACCCAATTCTGCTGTCAATAATTGGTAGGACCTGCTGTCAGTGTCATCTAGGTTCCTGTCACTGTAATCAAAATTGGATTGTTAAAGCTCCCACCCAATTCTGCTGTCAATGGTTGGTAGGTCCTGATGTCAGTGTCATCTAGATTCTTGTTATTGACATCAAGTTTGGATTTTTAACGCTCTCGCACAATTCTGCTGTCAATGATTGATAGGTCCTGCTGTCGGTGTCATCTAGGTTCTTGTCATTGACATCAAGATTGGATTGTTAACGCTCTCACACAATTCTGCTGTCAATAATTGGTAGGACCTGCTGTCAGTGTCATCTAGGTTCTTGTCATCGACATCAAGATTGGTTTTTTAACGCCCTCACGTAATTCTGCTGTCAATGATTGGTAGTTTCTGTTGTCAATGATACATTTTTAGATTATATTGTGATCCTAGTGGTGTCTATCCTTGCTGTGAATGATTTATACATAGACCTGTATATATACTTCTAACAACGCTGTCTAGGCCCCGTTGTATATCAAGAATTGCTCTCAGCGATGTCTATTTTCTTGATATTGATATCTAGTTCGTGCTATTATAAGTATCTAAATCCCCATCTGTCAGTAATATGTAGTTTTTTGTTGTCAATGATTGGGTTAAGTTATCGGTGATATCATGAACTTGCTGTCAGTGTTTGTTATTGCTGTCAGCTAGTTCATGTTGTCTTTGTTCTCTTGTTCCTGGTGTCAGTAATTTGTAGGTCATTTTTCAATGAATCCAACTGTCACTTATGTCAAGCTCATTATATCAATGATGGCTAGTTCCTGTTTTCAGTGTTCCTGTCAGTGATATGTAAGTCCTACTGCACTGTCAATATGTCTAGTTTTTGACAGTTTATGCTGTCATTGATTGCCAGTTCCTACAGTCAGTAAAATCTCTTGTTCCAGCCGTCACGCTATCATGCTGACAGTGATTTCTTACGCCAGTGATACGTGGTTCCTACTGTCAATAATGTCTAGTTTATGGTTTCATTGATTGCCAATTCCTGTTGTGTACAAAAATGTCTACATTATGCTGTAAATGATATGAAGTTCATATGATTATCACGCCAATGTTTGCTAGTCCTACCGGCCAAATGTAGTTCTTGTACCCCAGAAGTTTGGCAATGCAAGTTTCTGGGAGTTAAGAAAATTTGCATATACTCAATGATAAAATCTTGACCAAATTTGTTCAATATTTTCATAAGTTTATTGAGGTTTAATTTTCTTCAGGACATTTCAGCACCTATACTCAGGTTGAGCCTGATCTTATTTTAAAATTCAATGCTTTGAAATATTAAAAACCTAACAGTATGAAATTATATTATCATATTAAACTTTATTTGCATAAAATACACCCATATGGGTCAAAGCAAAACAATACAATAACACTTCAATATATATACATCACAATAGACATTAACACAACATGAATACAACAAACAACTTACAATAAAAAAAAAATCTTTATATATATTACAAATTTCACGTTCGATCTTCTATAAAATATTCACAGTATGCTGACAATGCAGAAATCAATAATCTGTGTATTGGGTACAAATCAATCACGATCTTAAATATTTTCCACATCGAATCCGCCTATATTTAATCGATCAACATCCATGTATAGTGTAATATCCCTGATGTTGCTAAGGGACAAAACATGTAAAGCCTGAGTAATGTCGGATTTATTTACAATAATATATGACATCAAACAATGAACAATTCTTTCTGTTTACTGTACTTATATGTCTGAACATCAAAGCAAATATTTGAGAAAGTTGACAAATTTTCTTTACTTGCCTAAACTAGTATGTATGGTTCCCCCTCTTTTTATTCCATGAGTGTGCGTTGTAAGGGTTTGATATTTGCGAGAACACAATCTTTTTAATCTTCTCTTTGAAATGCTTCCAGGGAAAAAATTGGTCCGATTTCAAAGAAAAGAAGGACCCATTTGTCACTTTTTTGGGAAGGAGGGTGTTTTCTGGTTAACAGCCCCCTCACCTTCCCCGGTTTAAAAAAAATTGTTGCGTGGTATATGAACTCTGAAAACTGTATGTTGTGAATACTGAGTTGTTTATATCAGTAAAACAATCGCAATTTGACAACTCAATTTGTAATGAAGTCAGTGATTTTATGGGTATATTATTGAAATACAAACAAACATGTTGATTGTGGTGAATAATTCGTTAAGTTGTATCAGTTCAAAGGAAAAAGTTACACTTAAGAGATTTTATATAGACTGTATTATTTAAAGGTGCGTAATGTTTGTAGCAACGGGGAAAATAAGAATTACACAATTGTTTAAATCAAACATGGGGTCAAGTGACTGTTTCCGCTAAATATAACTCATACATATTTCAGAATGAAATACCTGTTACCCAAACTCTTATACCTCGAAATTCGTGATACAACAGAGTACGTTTCAACGTAAAAAAATAATCTCAAAATTTAATCATTTATCCCATTTCCTACTTCATTTTGGTCTCGCTTGAGACTAAAGTTATACAAGGCGAGACATAGATTAACAGCTTTACGCTCCAGTGATTAGTTCTGTTCCTCAGTAACTATGCTTAATAAATATACACAGATAAACAATACATTTTTGGTAGGCTGGACATAAATGTCATATAGCTTATGACCTCAATTTTATACTCTAGTAATTAGGTTAAAATTATACGGAAATGTTTTTCCTCCATTACAATCATGGCAGGTCAACAATAATACACATGTATTTGCTTGCTTAATCATAAAATTTCTAGTATATATATATATATGTAATAAATTATGCAACAAATGTTACAGGGCGTGGATTGTCAGGTATCATTTTCTGTATTTATGAATTTTTGTCCAATTTGTCCGTATTCAATTAAAAAAAAATTCTTCTGTAAAATAATGTGGGGGGGGGGAGATATTTTAGGTCAGAAATTTCAGACTGCAAAGATAAACTAAGTTAGTAACATCTTTTTTAAGGTAATAAGGTACTAGTCATATACGTGTCTTTTGAAGAGGCTGTTTAAACCGAGCGAGCGAGTGGGCAATTTTCTTTATTCTGTACTGATCCATTTGTTATTTTCTGTAAGCAGTATTTGTCAAATTCCTTATACATTTTAAAATTATTCTTTACATTGTAGAACATCATATTTTCCATTCATTTTTTTAGGCCATAAATCCCTATTCCATAGACACAATCCTTACCATAGCGTATATACTTTATTTTGGTATACATAATTTGACACAGACTTCTCACACTTACAACATAGTATTCCGTTAAAATCAGTTTTGCAGGCGAGAGATTTAACGGTGTTCACTTTTGTTTAAGGGTATTGATACATGTGCACCCTCCCCAAAAGAGATTAGGAGACAAGGGTAAAATTCTATTCAGTCCGAATTTAGCTGTTTTTGTCTTAGCTGAAATTTATTGGGGGCACAATTTAGAATTGTCTTGCAGTGCAAGAGAGATAATCCAATTTAAGACTTCAGCATAAATCCAAAACAGTAACATTACAATGTATGTCAAATAGAAAATGGATGAATTTAACTATCTATACAGGTTTTAGAAACAGGAATATTGTGCACGCATGTCATTTTACTTTAAACAGCCTCAACACAATTAATATGGTTGATAAATATATGACACAAAGCCTGGAATTCACATGAAAGGAACAGCTTTTATTGTAGTGATTAATCTGAACAATTTGGGCCATTTTTGAACAAGCAATATTAGTCTATAAGAGTCTACTATATAAAAAGCTATGATTTATTTTAACTCCTACTTTTTACGAGCATATTGTCAGAAACGCAATATTTTGTAAACTTTAGCCATGTTTGTTGATATAGAACAGAGGGTTAGGATATTTAAGGAAAACCCGATTTTACCCCTCGGCTGTTAAGTGTCTGTACCAAGTTCGGCTATTTTTGACTCTCTGTTATATATAAACCTCTTTTTTGTGGTATAGTTTGGATGGAGGTATGTTGGTGTTTATATTTGACTTGTTTTAATATGTAAACATACAATCATGCATGTAAAGCATATACTGAGATTAACACTAAAAAGTGACATTTGTTAATGTTTCAACCTCGATATTTTTTGCATGTACATTAAATACAGTTCTAAAAATCTATGACAAAAAGATAACTTTTAATCTATATTTATTTAATGGACATTGCACCCTTGCGGCCAATACATGATTGCTACATGTAGCCATATGTCCCCCACCGCAGCCACAAGACGGTAAGCTAGTTTTCAAATCACTGATGGGCATGCTTGGTTTAAAGACGAGGAATAATTGTAATAATAAATGCCAAATAGTTTCATTCGCAATATGTTAAATTGTAAAACGGCGAAAAATGATCAAGTTCCATAACCCCTAACAAAATCTGTTGAATTAAAATGGTGGGGATAGTATGGTCAAATACACATCATGACCAACAATCCTACAAAATATGATAGCAATCCAACAAATGGTCTTAGAGGAGATAATAAACTAAGTCCCATAACTGCTACAAAAATCAATAAATCAAAATGGCTGTATGATATGATAATCTTCATATCATAGGTAACAATCCTGCAAAATATAAACTAAAAATTTGCCAAATAGTTTCACAGGAGTTGTGTCTACTAGGTATGCATATGATACAATGTGATAAAATACAACAAAGTCCTATAAAAATCTATAAATCAAAATGGTGGTACAGTATGATATAAACCAAATCTGCCTAGTAGTTTCATCCACAAAGTTATTGGGATGGATGTTCAGCTGTGAAAGCCATTTTGGTTCATAGTGTGGATCGTTAGATTAAATTTTGAAAGACACCAACTCTCACTGGTTTTAGAAAAAGCTTTGACAGAATTTTCAAATAGGGTCCTATGTTAATCTTAGTGGCCAACAAAGGCCAAAGGTCATTGGATACAATTTTGAAACAGACTCTGACAGTGGTTTCAGACTAGAAGATCTAAGTGATTTTTTCAATAGGATGGTATTTTCAACTTGAGAGTTTGGTGACCATCTTGGTCATGGGATATAAGTTTGATAGGGAGCCATCTTATGACCTTTCAACCAAAATCTTATTGGCAAAATATTTTAGTTTTGGCTGATTTTTTCCTATTTCTAGTGACGGCAGCCCTGGACCTATGCATACAATTTACCAAACTTTGGTTTCAGCTAGCCCAGTGATTTCTGAAAAAAATGTTAAAGGAAAGTTGGACTATCAAAGCAGACAAATATATCAAATTATATAATTTTATTCTGATACAAAAATATCAAATCTTGACAAAAATATAACATAAATGAGAATTCTTGAACATTTATAAATGCCCACAAACATACTATTAATAAATGCACAATGGAACTAAATCAATATTCTTGTATGAAAAAAAAACAACCAAAAAACCTCTTATTACCTATAGAAAATTTTATTTAGTGTACTTTTTACATAACTTATAATAATAATATATTTTCATTTTGTAGTTTCTTACTTAAATTTGCAATTTAATCTGTAATAAAATCTTAATTTTTCCATTTAAGCTTTTGATAACACTCTAAAGTTTCCTTTATATTTTTTAAAAATAACTTAAGAAAAATTTTAAATAAATATGTGAATCCATAACATGTGAAGTTTCTCTCATGCATTATTCTTTAACAAACACACATTCTAACAGACTATCACACACACACACATTTAAACAGAACAAACAATCAATATATACTATAACAATAACAGAATATAACAAAACTGGAAAATATTTCAACAAGATTACAATGAAGTATACAGTCTGGAATTTTTACCCAGAAAATGTGATTTATAAGGCCACTCCAACATGATTTTTAGTTCTTCAGATTTTTTATGGCAAAAATAGGTGCACCAAATCAAAAGAACTAAAATCAATTTAATGTGGCCTAAAAGAAAACTATAAACCAATCACAAGGCACATCAGACCCACAAAAGCTTTTCTGCACCACTTAAAATCTTGACATTACTTTATGAAGTTGCTGAAAATGGTAAATGAAATATCAAGAAAATATTTAATCAAAAAATGATTTTCCTTATCCAAAATACACAAGAGAGATAACTGTCCCAAAGGCTAAAGAAAGGTAATTTATTATCTCCGGCTTGATCACTGTGTAAAATCAGTTAACTGATTAATGTTTCTCAATAAATAAAAAGATTGTCATGAGGCAAATTTCTTTTTATCTGTGGCATTAAAGAATGGCCTGTCATTATTTTATTTCACCATGAAAATAATAACAGTCTTCTGTTACATGAAGAGTATAATTTACTGTTGAATTTTCATATCAGAGAAAAATTATGTATACCCTTATATAAAATCTTATTTAATTTCACCTTGTGCACAAATTACCGATAATAGAGGTTTGTATCTTTGAAGAGTAAATGATGATGAAAGTAAAAATTTTTGACATTTTATTTGATGTAGAAACCTGAATTTTATACTGATGAGTAGAAAACAAATTCAAAATAGCATTTTTATTTAAAAAATATATATATAAAATGCTTAAAATGCATGTATAAATATAAACTATCAACAAAAATATGGTAGATGAAAAAATAATGTTGGAGCATGATTACTTTGATGAATGACATGGAATGCAAACTGAGAACTTTTACCCAATATTTTGATATTTGGTTTACGACGGAATCATTGAGCCACATACAATGGCGGCATTGCACATAATGTCATATTTTTGTTATCTCAAGATCATTTATTAATGTAAAATAAAATACTCCTATCATGGATTATGTCTTCTCAATACACCAGCTGAGGATTTAGTTAAAAATTTCTAACGAAAATTCAAGAATTACAACATTCTTTACCACTTGCAGAAAAAATCCACGTACAGTGTAAACATTATATAAAGCAAGACAACCATGTTTATTATAATCAGAAGTCCTGTTTTATTCTGATATATCATTTAAATGTTCTTGAGACACAATCATTTGGCTTTTACTTAAGAAATTTTTATCGCAACTTAAATTGAGCAATGACACTATAGACATATCCAAATTACTGGCAAACTTAAATACAAGAGCACTTGAGTACAGCATATAATTTTCACAATGACATTCCAATCATTTCTAAATAAATTACTATTACACAATTTAAATTACCATTTGAATTGAAATAATTTCTCAATGCATTAAAACCACAATACTGGAAAATATTACTTTGATGAAAAGACATTTGAATTTTTGCAAACAAAATAATTTTTGATTCTAAAATTTGCCAAAACATATCTATATGTTGTATCAATTAAACATTTTTTCACTTTGCCAGTACAGTGATTTTTTTTTACATTTTCATTATCTCATTTTCACATCATTAATTTCATCCTTCAAAATTACATGTAAATCCACATTCCATACAGTCATATGCAATCATTCATAATTTGCAACTTGGTTGCACTGATAATTTAATTTGGCAGTATTGCTAGCACAATTATCTGTATTTATGGTTAGACAATCACTGATTGTTCTGTCGTAAATTATGATGTAGCACCAAAGCACAGCAGTTACCTCCTTGTCGCCTTTTTCGACTCCCACGTAATGTCATGTGACTTGTAGAACTACGTCTTTTGGAGTAATTTGATGGTGATATTTCAAAGTCAGAGTCACTTGTAGAATCTGCACAGAGTGAAGGCAAATGAGCAGGTTTTGGTAGCGATGGGGACTTTTCAGCATGAGATGAGGTGGACGGAAATTCCTCTGGTGTCGAGGATATTGGTGAAGATGCTAGCCCAGACTCTTTATCATAGGAATATCCAGGGGTAACCAATGAGAATCCTGAAGCCAGAGGTGAGGTGTTCATAAATGAAATGTTCAAGGTCATTGTTTTGACATTTTTACTTGCAGAAAGTGGTTGTACCATCATGTCACTTTCTGATCCTGATGCACCGTCAAATCCTTCATCTAACTTGCTACAGTCACTAAATTCTGAAAAGCAAGAAAAAAAAATTAGTCTTTTTTATATTTACAACACCAGATTGCACTAAAAACTGAAACTGCCCTATTTTTTTTCACAGAAGTAGCTATCATAAAATTATTAAACTGCTTTTTAATTTTGGTCCAAATGAATGACAAACAAGATGAAAATAAAAATAAAATAAAAAATGAATAATTAAATCTGCATACATAAAAATAAAATTATATTATTTTTGTCTTCTTTCAAGTTTAGAAATAATTTGACATTTAACATTTATGCGGGACTTACCATCTTCTTCAATAAATGATTCATCTGCATCTTCTCTATCTCCATCATAACCAGACAAAACAGAATCATGGGGTCTAACTCCTTCCATTGTTAAACCATGGAATGTTCTTCTATCTCTCAAACGTGAGTACGGCCTGCAAGTATAAAAGATAAAAATGTAATTGATGTACAGGAACTCAGTAAAGGTAATTAAAATAGTTATTTGTAATCTATTGAATTCTTTAAAAAATTATGTTAACAGTTGCCTCCCTTTGCATTATATGCATGAAGTCAAATTTTAAATTAACTCATTGACGAAAGATTGTTCAATTTTTGAAAAACTGATCTTAAAAAAAGAAAACAAACTTACTTGTCATACTTTCTCTTCTTTCTTGAAGGTGACAGAATTAGTTCATCATCATTCTTAAATTTGACTCTGACATCACAGCCTTGAAGTATATGTTCCGTTACGCCCAACATAACACATAATTCCTCATAACTCATAATCTACAAAAAAAACAAAAATTTTGATAATTGCCATATTCTAATATTGGTATAATTTTAATCTTGAAGTTATAAATTAATCTTTCTAAAGTTTCTAAAGAATTGATTTATAACCTTAAATTACATTTGGAGATATATTTATGTTCAAAAATTTTTTAAAAGGTTGTTTAAAATTTACTCATATGTCTATTAATTTATCTATACCATAATAATCTCTGTATGACCATTAAAAATTACCTTTGCTATTAAACAAAATCTTACCTGGATTTCACTGACTTTGTGGAATTTCTCATCAGCATATCTTAATTTGACAGACTGTAGTTTAACATCTCTATGATCTACAACTGATCCTTCCAAAAAGCTGAAAACAATTTTGAAAAATAAATTACAACGTGACAATAGTTTGCAATTTTAAAGGCTATACAGTTTAAGAAAGACTATAATACAACAAAGGTCTTTCAAGACTTTAAAATTTTTACTATTCAAATAAAAAATATTATATTTTAAATCCAGCTGTACTAATATATTCAATGGTTTAAATTTTGAAAAAAAAAAAAAATTAAATGTAAAACCCACCATTTTTCATGAAGATGAAATGCACATCTACTAATGTCTTCTATTTTATAACCAGTAAATAATGTCATCTTTGAAGGCCATGCATTCTCTATAAAAAATAAATAAAATTAAATAAAACATGAATGATCACTTTTAATTCTTTATCAAAGGGAGACAATTCAATGTGTTAACAGAACCCATACCTAACATCTTAAAAAATTTTTTTAGAATGATTAAATCAATCAATTAGAAATGTGATCACCTGATATTGAAAATTAAAATGAATTAAGTATTTTTTGGTATTCCATTTTTAGACCTACCATTCTTCATTAACAGTCTGGCTAATAATACACAACTGGCGGCAATCTCACTAGGACTGTACTGTCCCATCTCAGCTTGAAGTAAATATAGTTCACAAATATACTCTGCTAGACAACATGATTTCTGATCGAGATCACATAATAAACAGAAGATCTCGACAAAGTCAATGCTTGTGATTGTCCTTATATTGCCTCTTAATGTGGCTGTAATTTCTCCCATCATTCTAACGATGTCTTCATACTTGTATGTATTGTCAGTAAGCCATGCTGCCTCACGGATTGTTATTATGTCTTTACCCAAGTATCTGTGAAAAACAATGAAGAGTTAGTTATTAAACTGCAAGGTTATTTTAACACTTCCTTATAATTTCGCAATTTTAGGTCTGACAGATGCTGAAATTTCTTTCCTCAATCAGAAATTTCTGAAAAACTAACTAATTATAACAAATGAAAAATGTCTTAACATGCATCATTAAAACAACGGATTTCTATCATAAGAAGAATGTCTTTCAGCTATAATTTTATCAGCAATTTTACAAACTTACCTTGAACACAGAAGCATAGCAGCTACACCGAGTAGTTGAAGTTTTGATCGGGTGGTTTTATGTAGTCCCAAATATCGATCCACCATACTGATTGCCACATGTAAAGTGTGACTAGAAAAATCCTTCATTCCGGCTACTTCTACCAACCAGTCAACAAGTATATATCTAAAATATATATAAAAAAAAATAATATTTAAATAACATTGTCCAGAATAAGTGGCCCTGATAAACTATTCTTTGCAATTGTTTTTAAAATTAACATTTTTCAAATATGTTTCCTTTAATGTGGACAGCTTTGTCTTTTTTTAAACCTTCAAAACAATTCTTTGTTTTCTTGCATCTTCTGTGATTGTGTATTATCTGCCTAGTGAAACTGTATAAAGGCAATAACTTACCTCATGGATGGAGTTAATTCCCTTGAGGTCAAAAAGCAGTCTTGAGTATTGGTAGGAGAGGTCATTTGCACTAAATCCTTAACAAACATGGCTGCTTGATGTTGTGAAATTCCACCATATTTACCACGAGCATAGTATTTACACAAAGCAAGTTTGGCATCTAAATACCCTAGACTTGTTAAGTCCCTGAGTTGACGTATACTGGCTAATTCGGTTCCCTTTTCCATGATCTGAAAATTATTGAAATAACATCATATAAAATTTTTTGAAACAGTGATATAAATGAAAGATACATCATTTTTGAAAATTTTCAAACAAGCAAGTCTTCCAAAACCAAAAAAAAATATGTATTGATGAATTTGTTTATGTAGCACATTTTCATTTTTAATTTTACACTGAAATATAACAATATCTTACCACATTATCATAGGATTGCTCCCACAACATGAATGCAGCTACACCAGAACCCAGTTCAGCTCCATCCTTCAAATACTGGCAGATTTCTGTGTTGTCTTCTGAACCAAGTAACATCAAAGTTTTGGCAACACATACATGTATATTTTTATCTTTGGTCTGAAACAAATTGACATGGTTAAATGAGTTTTTATAACATTGTGATGTAAAACTACATGTATATGGTTCCTTAAAAAAAATTTCACAAATATAAGGTCAAAATTATTTTCTTTAAAATCTACATACATAAACATAGGTATCAGTCATCTGTCAGACGTTGCTTTAATCTTATGAATCATGCGTTTTACTTTTCTTAACTGTTTAGTGAAAAGCATATGGTTTGGAAATATAAAATTGAAACTGATGGAAAAACAATATAATTATCATGTACCTTTTTAATGTAATTCTTCATGTATTTAAACACACATTCTTTACAGCAGGCTCCATTTACCGACCATGGTGGTCGTATAAAAAGCCATGTGAAAGGATCGGTGTTCGGACAGAGACCCTCAATCCTACAAAACATGTCTGCAGCTTTCTCACCATTGTTCATTATTTTGTTTCCTTCGAGATCTGAAGGTACTGTAAAGAAATGACATTTTGTTAGAACAACAGCTTTCCTTTTAAAATACTTCAAGAAATTAAGATGCATTCACAATTTACTTATTTTTAAAAATCAGAAAAATTACACTTTTACACTGCAAAAATGAATAAATAGCTATCCTAAAGTTTTCCTTTCCTGTTTGAAAAATAACAAGCTGTCTGAGACTGTCATGTTACAAAACAATTTACGAACATGGATGGATGAATTATTGTTTAACATCCAGTGGCAACCAGGTGCATATCAGGACGAGAACATGTTGATATGATAATGAATATGACCCCTGCTTTGTACTAGACCGACACGCTAAGTCAGATTTTTAATGTGCTAGTTCACGAGGTAACTGTCCGCAGGAAGACATATCACCTCACTCGGACACATTATACTGACTCCGAGCCGATCAGTCTTTGCTCTTACTCCTAGATGCCGCGTGCTTGGCGGAGAAGCAGCAAATACCAATTTTAATGTCGTTGGTTTGACCCGGCCGGGGATCGAACCCGCGACCTTCAGCACTCGGGGCGAGCACGCTACCACGAGACCACCGAGGCGGTCAAATTTACGAACAAAAGGACTAATAAATTTCATATTAGATTTTTATACATAAAACTAAAAAAAAATCTTTTTATCTACTTACATCCTTCATTATAGAGGTAGGCTATGGCCATTTTGATTAAAGCTTCTAAATTACCAAGGTCTGCAGCCCTGAAAAATAACAATAAATTTTTAGAAATTTTTGACAAATTCCCTGTAAATTTCAAGTCAAAATTCTTTGTTTACGATTTAAATTTGTAACATCTACATATACCTATGAAAACATGTTTTATTTAAATTCCTTTCATTCAATTATAATAGTGATCATAAAAAATTACAAAATTGTTGATATTTTAACAATATACATAGTATTTAACAAGGATATTAACTTTTCTAATTATCTACTATAAACTTTTGTATTGTCTTCTACAAATAACAAAATGACAATACATACTTTTCAAAATGAGGAATGTTTTTCAATGATGGCCATTCATCTTGAAAACTTGTGGAATTCCATATCACAGAACTGCTTTCTATTAAATCTCTGAAGTAAGGATGAACCTAAAACAACAAAAAAAAGTGATTATTTGAAGTAAAAATAAAGACCTTAAATAAGGGTTATAAAGTGTCTACAGAAATTTTTTCTTTCAACTAGCATATTTCTTGGTGATGTAGCAGATATATGCCTGCATTTTAACTGAAAAAAAAGCCAAAATAATATACAGATAGATGGATTTATTCACCAAATCAAGGGCCCACAAGAGGCATGTTTTACAATAGACAAGTATATAAACAAATTGATTATTACACGAGGATCTTTATATTAACTAAATTTCTACTTCATTCTGCTGTTTTCTTTAGGCTTTAAGTCATTAAGATATTCAAAATTAAATGATAAATTTGTATAGAAGCTGTGAGTTTTAGAACAAAAAGGTGGCCCATGTGGCCACAGTACTTTCAGACTAAAAAGATCTGGGAAACTTACTGCTTTCAAATTTAGAACATCTCTAATGTGAAGACCTTTAATGATATACAATATAATTTCCTCAGGAAGGTTCCATATTGTCATTTGACTCCGTGTTCTTGGACGAAGATGCATGTGCACTGGTATAAAAGTATTTGGTGACTTCTGAAATTTGCTGAGGGCATTTAGAACTGAAAAAGACATTTCAATGAATTACACAAAAAATCAATTACAGAAAACATGTATGTTATTTGAAAATTGTTTACTTTTGCAGTTTACTCGACCCCATTTTATCTTCTTCGAATTTCTTTTTGCACTCAGTTACATATGATCTTTTTTTAAACTTAGAAACCTGATCAATCCATAAAATATGCATAAAAGAACAAAACTTGCTCATTCCAAGTTAAACACTAGCTGGCATTTTCAGCCAAAAAAATACTTACAAATTTTCATGAACATATTCTTCATATTTTAATTCCCAGCTTCAATAATGATAAAGTTAAAATAAGTTCCACATCAGTCAATAAGTTATGCAAAATTATCGTGAATATTGAAAGTTTATTTCTGTCATTGAATCTTCGATACAGGGAACCTTATATCTATTTTAAGTAACACCTGGGAGTCCCCGTTTTTGATTGGTTGTCAATGTAAACAAGCAGGCACTTGCCAATGTCGATAACCAATGAATGCGTTGAAAACAAACATGTCTGATTGACACTAATGAATACCTATTCATAATTTATTTGGCACAAGTCTGAACGTATTTTTGTTTGCATACACCTGTTATCAACCAATAATTATATAGGTAAAAGTGTTTAATACATGTGAAGACAAGAAATCGATATTATTATTCGATTCAATTCGATCGTATTATGATTTCCATTTCAGAACTTTAGCTGACAGTTGCAGACACACGAACAGTATTTATTGTCTGCGTTGCCGAATTATTCATTTTTGAATGTGATTAATAAACAACATATTACAAGGATAAGTGAAGAAATCGCGTGCTGAAGCATCTTAATACAAACCAGTGGTTGAGTGTATCATCTTTGTATTGTTAGAAAATTTTCATAACTGACTCATGGATTGTTTATTTTTGACTATTTTGTGATGAACGTTGATGGAAATTTGTGCTTATTCCACAATTTTCAACAGAGGAAATAGTAGATCATTTCATTTTCAACTGGTTGCCTTTTGCACCTCTTTTTAAAGTTTTATAAAAACAACTTTTAGGATAAATAATTTTCCGAAAATTCAAATTAATAAAAAAAAATCAAAGATATAATTTAAAATAACACATTTTCATCATTATATTTTTCACATTTGCTTTTTTATCTGTTTGACTTCACCAAATTATATTCAAATAAACCGCCCAATTTTACCCCCCATCAACGCCAACCTTCACTAGCTGCCTTTTCATTTTGATGTGGTTTTTAAAATATGTCGTTGCAGAAAGAAATATGCACTTACCTTTCATTCCTACAACTATAGAATATCGACAAATATTGCATAAATGTTATTAAAAATCCCGAACTTCACAAAATGATGCACCCTCGCTTGTCAAAATTGAACACCAACAAGTCATACGGCACTCGACGCTGATTGGTCGAAATAATTTCACTCGTTTACAAACGAGAGGAAATGGGCTTTCCCCGCCTTTGTTGTCTCCATTCAAAAATTTAAAATTTGGACACGTGTGTGTATGGTGTAAGCATCAGCCTCACGATTAAAATCGATATTTGGAATTTTAGAATTTAAATTGCTTCAGGCCAAAGACTAGATAAAAACATTTAAAGTTTGATAGTTCTGCATTTCAGAACAATTTGGTATGCTGAATCATTTCCAACTGAATGTTTTGGTAATTATAAAAATAAGTGCAAAATTTAAAAATGGGAAGAAGTTTTAAGAACAAAGTAAACAAAACAATTTTTTCATATGTTTATCATATTAATTTTACTGGTCACTTTGTCTTTATAAATAACCTATATATTTTACATTACATTTTCTTAAAGTTTGTATTACACTTATTATTCAGGAAATATATACATATTAATCGAGATATTAATAAACTAATTATTTTCATTGTGCAAAGTCTGTAGCTATAAAGTTGAAAACTGGACCGAAAAAAAAATTAAATTAATTGTTTGCTTTTCATTTCAGTCATTTCAGGCCACTGTTTCAGACTCAAATATTACTGCTGTTAAAATATATTGTCTGTTCATAAAAGGAAGATGATTAATTTTTCACCATAACGGAACATGTGTAACAGTTCATCATTACATAATCTGTCAGTAGGTTTCATTGTGTGGAACATTAATTTCTATACTATCCCGGGGGCTTGGTTTAATAACAGTGATTTTGTACCGCAATGTACAATGTAATAATGTAGTAATATTCTAAAACAAACACCGATCAATGACCATCGGCTAGCCACAAGATTAATAGTGTCAGGTAAAACACCAAGTTTACCAAATAATTTACCCATTTTGTCTTGAAGTCTGTGAATTCATTCAGTTAAAAAAACTGGAAACAAAGTGCTGAGAAAAACATCTGCACACATATTTATACCACCAATATATTTGTATATTGGATATATCAGGAGACTAATTATCTTGTGAAATCGATTCACGATATGATAAAAAGATCAAAGATTATGATGTCGGGATCAAGCAGCGCTATGCGGCCACTCAGTGAAAAATGTCGACTTCTTTTGGATTAATTAGTCCAGTTGGTTTATTATGTTTTTTAAATTAAATTAGTTTTGCTTTTAATAGAGTTAAATCGGTTCATAACATATAATTTATCAATTAATTGTTTTTTATCTATTTTAATTGGTCAAATAATCCGAATATACTTTTAACTTTAACAAAAATAACAATAAAGTATACAAACACCTGCCATTTTTTTTAAATACATTTTATATTTTTTGCACATTTAATCAAAACAAGGATGACAGTATGAAAAAGAAAGACCTTTTTAAATTTCATTTTAAATCTCAAAATGAATACAGAATATACGTTAAAATACTACGTTTATTCCATTACCGAATGTATCTCGACGTATTGTAGATAATATTTTTATTATTCGTGTATCTCGACGTATTGTAGATAATATTTTTATTATTCGTTTTACATTTTTTTCTCACTGAATCTGCTATCAATAGTATACAAGTATGTGATTTTGGTAATAATTTGTGGAAAAAAGTAACAAAAATAAGAACTGTTGCTATGAATATATAAGATCAAAGTTCATTTATTTTAATTTTAAAGATTTCCTACAAGATAAAATATATGAATCGCGGCTTAATTTAAGTTTCAGGTTCATTAAATTTTAAAATTGTAGACAGTTATTACATTTAAATATCTATTAGAGCTCTATCTTGATCATTATTCCGCCTTTTCACATTTTTGGCCTTGAGCGTCGCTGATGAGATAACACTACTCCGAATATGTACATTTGCTGCATCAGAATTTGTTTATATTTTATTTATTTAGATTGCATATACACCCATACGGATGAAACAGAACACTTCAAGAAATACAAATATCAAAAAATAATTATGCAATATACATTAATAAGCGTTGAGGATGGGCATCACCATGAGGCAATAGCACTAAATCAAATTTTAATCAGTTACAATTTTATGGGATAAAAAATTAAGAATGATTCAGTCTTATTCAGTACTTTTTATATAGCTGAATAGCTTATCTTAAATATGTTTGTTTAGAATGTTTAATTTTTTAAGTTGTGGGGTGTTATTGAAAATGAATTTGACACATTTAAGGGAAGAACTTGTTGTAATTCTCACCCGATTATATTGGGTGTTAAAATCAACAAATCAGCATGTCAATTTATTTATTTATTATCATCATTAGCATCTGTGATTTTTACCACAGTGTCGTTCAACAAACTTGTTAATTAGATTTGGCCACATAGGGTGACATTTATTATATATGCAAAAGTGACAAGTCTGAAACTAAGTGCTAATATTATATATATATATATATCTTTTTTCTTTGTTTCTCTTTTTAAAAAATGAATGTTTCTTTACAACTTCAGTAATTGTATTTTGAAAACTGTGGCCCTTTTCCAAACAAACAGCAAACCGTTTAATGTTTTCCCAATGCCACCAAGAATGAATTTTTAAATAATTTTGTTGTTTTAACACATTTTCATGACACTGACATATAGATCGTCAACTTTTTGATAATAGAATAATGTTATTTTTAATAACTTTAAAAATAAACCATGTCAAAATAATTATCACGGATTATAAGATTTAATAAGGAAATCCCCTTGAGTAAAACCATCAATCATATTACATGTACTTCACGGTTTCAACAGACACGTACTTGTATGACATCGTAGAATATGGAACAATGCCATATTTAATATAACCAGGAACTGTATATGAAGTATTAGTATCCTTGATATAACCGACAAGTAAGAATATTGGACGTCAAATAATGATTCTGGTTGACGATATAATAATATACAGTTCTGAATATTGACTAGTGATCAGGTCTTCTATTTCAGCATTATTATTATTTATTTTTTTAAAGTAAATTTAGAACTTATTCTCCAAATATTTTAACAATAATATATTGGATACGTGATTGCTGTACGGATATAAGAATAATTATTTGTCTGTAAAAAATTATTAATTTTATTGTTGAATTTATGTCATACGGGGTATGGGACGTATTACTAAAGCTAGGGTTTCAAAATAGTAATGAATAGGTATCACCTGGAGAGGGTTTTATTCATCCCCGTTATATCTAAATTTAAACATATTAAAAATAGAGTTATCCCTCTTTTATCGAATTTGATGACATGACCGAATATTAACACGTCACAACCAACAACACAAAGAAATATAGTCTGTGTATCACTTAACAATTCAATATTTTAAAAAGTTTTCAATTTTTTTTTTCAATTTTTAATTAAAGTTTTCAAATATCAACATTCCAAAATTTTGAAATTTTGAAAATTTCACCAAATAATTTAAATTTTAAAATTCTAATACTCGTTTTAAAATTTGATATTTTATATATTTTATCAAACTTTGAAAATATTAAACTAAATGTACAGTTTTGATATTTTCGCTTTTTTGAAAATTTGACTTTTTAATATTTTGATTAAAAATTAAGAATCGAATGTATTGCGTTTGAGCTTCATTTTGCCTAAAGATGCAAAACGTCTGAATATTGCGGACAATGACCTGCCAACCCGGAGAATGATCAGCTGTTTTCCAAGTGAATATTTTTCTTTTGCAATTTTTAAATTATTTTCAAGAATGTTTATAAGGCAAGATCCTTTTTATGACGACTTTAAGGATAACGAAATCCGGGAACGAGATGTTTTCATTGAGTGATTTTTTTTATATAGACAGTTGAGCCCTCATTGACAATAAACAAATGACATGTACTTTTTAATTCATTGTATTGAAACGGATATAAGTATTTTGTTGCTTTGCATATGAGAAACAATTGTTTGACCAAGAACAAAACTCCTTCCTTCCCCACCCTCCTGATTTTTAAATGGTCGCTCCCTTATCTTCATATGATAATGCACACCAAAGGCCAACACCAAAGATACAAACACCCAACCTTATACAGTTTTCATTTTTGTAAGCGAGATTTCAATGTAGACAATGATATTTTATAGTTCAATTTTTAAGAAAAAATGCAGATTTGAAGAATGGGTTTGAAGAAAGCGGTGGAAGCGGCTATATGGAACAGTGTTTTACTATAATTATAATTATTTTGGAGCTGATTTCAAAAGCACATGACACTTGTTTATTATCATAGTGGTCTCAAAATCAGTCAAAAAATCACTAAATTCGTTATAAAAAAAAATTTTGCAGAGTTCGTTATTTGCCTATTACAAGGGCTATATAATTCCATATTCATAAGTGGTGGAACAGGGGCAGACAATGGTTTTCACTTGCCCCCTCAATTTGGAGTAAAAAAAATTTTCGCCCTCCCACTTTCAATTTCGTTCCACCGTCTACGCCATATATTATACATATAGTTCATTAGTTATCGCAGTTTGTAGCAAAGACTTTAGGCTGATATATTATTGTTTTGAAGGAAGGAAAGTGAGATTGTGTTGTTTTTTATTCTAAAACATCTCGTTCCCGGATTTCGTTACCTTTAAAGTCGTCATGAAAAGGATCTTGCCTAACATTCTTGAACATAATTTAAAATTGCACAAGAATAATATTCACCTGGAAAATAGTTGATATTCTCCGGGTTGGCAGGTGATTGTCCGCAATATTCAGACGCTTTGCATTTTTTATGCAAAATGATGCAGATGACCATTGTTGGTCCATTTTCGATTCTTAATTTTTAGTAAAAATTAAAAATTCTAAATTTTCAAAAAGCAAAAATATCAAAACTGTACATTCAGTTTAATATTTTAAAAGTTTGATCAAGTTAAAAGTATAAAAAATTAAAATTTGAAAACGTTTTAATATATTGAATTGTTAAGTGATACACGGACCTGATATCAACCAACGATGAAAGCTCTTGACATTTGACTGAAATACAAAATTTGACTGGGTATTATTAGTTTAGCGACTTCTTCCTCCGGCCTGCTCTCTGGTTATTGGACATCCCAGGGGAGTTATTCTGAAAATTTTCCTGTACATAGGCTAGCTAGCACTATTTTTGGGGTTTAATTTTCTTAATAAGCAAAGTTATAGATATCATGTGTATTTTTTTTTTGGGGGGGGGGGGGTCACTTAATTAAACAGTTTTTTGGGGGAAGGGGGGGGTATTTTGAAAAAAAGTACTTTTGAGGGGGGGTTAATTTTTAGTTCGCCTCAATGCATCGTCGGAAACCCACGGCCCGTCGCGCTTACGCTTTGCTTCCATTTACCGACCTAGGGTCAGTTCATTCATTTTTTCCCCTTTTCATCAATATTCATGAATCGAATTGACCATTGAAATTGCTGCTAACAATAATGGAATTCTTCACTTTGGAGATTTTAACAATAGTGACGTTCTCACTTGACCCAAAGCTCGTCTTTTAACTGTCACTTCATTGGCTGTATTCCCATTACAGAATCGTAAGGAAACCAATCAAAATGATTCATGAATATATTCATGAGAACGAGAAAAAATGAATGAATTGACCCACGGTTGGAAAGTGGAAGGAAAGCGTAAGCGCGACCGGCCGTGGGTTTCCGACGATGGCCTCAATGAAGTTGAAGGGGACTATTGGAGTCATCCCGGCGTCCACAGCCAGTTCTCAGTTACTAGTTGACATAGTGTCATAATTTTTGTGTGTGCAGGTGCATGATGAAGAGACTGACCATGTGACATAAGATGAAGATCACATGACCCATATTACATGGTTGACTGACTTTTAAGTTTTATGTCAAAAAATCAGTTTTAATCAGTTTTGATATACAAAGTGACCTACAATCATATTACTTTGTGTGAGGGTGCATCTCGGGGAGTAACACAGCTTCCTACCAAAATAAGGTCACTCTGACCTTCTTATCGCGCTTCATTGACTTAGGTTAAGTTTTACGTCCGAGTTCAGTTCTCCAATACCAAGGCACCTACAGTCATATTACTTGGTGTGAGGATGCATCTCTGGGAAGAAATACAGCCTCCCACCAAAATTAGGTCACTCTGACCTACTTATCGTGCTTCATTGACTTAGGTCAAGTTTTACGTCCGAGTTCAGAACTTCGATACCTAGGGACCTACAATCATAATACTTGGTGTGAGGGTGCATCTCAGGATGTAACACAGGCTCCTGCCACCCTGACCTTCTGATTACTCTATATTGACTTATGTTAAATTTTACGTCCGAGTACAGTTCTTGGATACCAAGGTACCTACAGTCATATTACTTGGTTTGAGGGTGCATCTCGGGGATTAACACAGCCTCTCATCAAAATTAGGTCACTCTGACCTACTTATCGTGCCTCATGGACTTATGTTAAGTTTTACGTCCGAGTTCAGAACTCCGATACCAAGGGACATACAATCATAATACTTGGTGTGAGGGTGCATCTTAGGATGTAACACAACCTCCTGCCACTCTGGCCTTCTTATCACTCTATATTGACTTAGGTTAAGTTTTACGTCCGAGTTCAGTTCTCGGATACCTAGGTACCTTTGGTCATATTACTTGGTGTGAGGATGCATCTCGGGGAGTAACACAGCCTCCCACCAAACATATGTCACTCTGACCTACTTATCGCGCTTCATTTACTTAGGTTATGTTTTACGTCCAAGTTCAGTTCTCCAATACCAAGGGACCTACAATCATATTACTTAATATCATGGTGCATCTCTGGGGGGTTACACAGCCTTCCACCAAAATTAGGTCACTCTGACCTACTTGTCGCGCTTCATTTACTTAGGGTAAGTTTTATGTCTGAGTTCAGTTTTCTCATACCAAGCGACCTATAATCATATTACTTGATGTCAGAGTGCATTTCGGGGAGTAACACAACCACTGACCAACATTAGGTCACTCTGACCTACTTACTGTGCTTCATTGACTAGGTTAAGTTTTACATATGAGTTCAGTTTTCCGATACCAAGCGACCTACACTCATATTACCTGCTGTAAAGGTGCATCTCGGGGAGCTACACAGCTACACACAGGGTGTCAAGTGGTCCTATATTCCTATATTTTTCCTATATTTCCAGGCAATTCCTATATCTCCTATATTTCACTGAAAATTCCTATATTTTCACCCTTTTCCCTATATTTTGAAAAAAAGTTGGACAAAAATATATTATAAGAAAAAGTATTAATAGTGGAATGAATCACATTATATTTGTGGAAGGATTCACATTATGTATGTACGCTGTATTTGGTTTTAGTGCTTATACTTATTGATCATAGTATTAAGCTAAGCTTATGCAGCAAAATATTTGTTGTTTTTATTCATGTAGGATTTTTTATGTGATTAATTAATATTCTCTCACAGAACACTGGATACTTGACTGCAGATCATTTGTACTATTTTTATATTATGTTTTTAAATAAAGAACTTTTTAATAACATTATTAAAAGTTTTCCAATTATTGTTTTGTATTTCAACTGACCCTGACTGAGCACTGCTGATGATTATTTGTTAGATGAAATATGCACGAACCATGCATCCAAATTGTAATCTTAAAATTGTTTCTAAGTAGGCTCAAAATGTAAATGAAATCTTTATTAGTAAACTATACACAGATTTATTTTTTCCCTTTTTTACTTTGAAATTACTAAAAATAGTCAAACAATATTGGCACGAGTGCTCTGCAGTTGAGACTGATGGGATGTATAATATATTGTAATTGAATACATTGTTTCAGATTGATTTGAATTATTGAACAAGTTTAAAATGCCAAAAATCGAAGACTTAAGTTTCAGCAAAAGTGGTTTCATTTACAATTTAGTTTGAATCATTTAGTTTAGAACATTTTTTTTTAATCAAAATTGTGTTATTGACTTTTATTTTAAGTAAAAAGGAGGTGAGGAGTGGCTGTAGGGGAGGTGGATCCCATAAAGTAAGAGTGAAATTTGGTAGCAGTTGTCCTATATTTACCCTATATTTTCAACTTGAAAAATCCATTTTTCCTATATAGTTTTGGTCCAAAATGGCTTGACACCCTGCACGCACCAAAATTAGTGGGGAAACGAGGCGATCTTTGTAATTGTAGATTTCTGGTTTTCCAGGGACGAGCCTATGTGCAGTTGATTAAGGGGAGTACTCCCTAGGGCTGGACAGTAGAAGTGAATAAACTGTATACAATGAGACAAACTGTAAAAAAGGGCAAACAAACTGCGCGGACCGTTGGCACTTGAACCACAAGTACATGTATCATAACAAGACACACATGACCAAACTATCGAATGTTCGCTGCTAACTGACAGGTAGCTAAGATTGATAAATCCGCTGCTGTTTATCAGTGTTTCAATTTCCATCTTTATATAAAGCTAGCGTTTGTTTCAGTTGTCACTTCGAAGGCCTCAGTGATAGTGTGGGCAAGAAAGTTTGTCGCAACTCCCATTAAACACAAGTTCGTCCTGTGAGTGGGACTGAGATTGAGACTCGTGGAGAGCTGTGTTTGATTCCGATCCTTATTGACAGTTTACTGAGGAATGTCGTTATCTGTGATTTTCTTCGGGAATAGCACTTCACAGACTAATAAAAACTGACTGACGTGCACTGAAAGTGGCGTGAAACCCAAATAATAAACCTTTTTTCAAACCTACTGGTCGTGGATAAGTTACATATAATGTTTAAACCCAAGATTATTAAGAGTTCGTACATCATCAGTATTATATTAAAGAAACTGAGATTAAAGTGTGAGTTTCTTCTTTTCTTTGTTATAACTATTGTAAACAAGAAACAATATGGATAAACCCATATCATTGTATACTCGGTTAAGATAATTTTAGTCACGGGGAAGATTTTTGTGGAAATCATGTATCTTATATTTCTATCATGATTCATAACCAGCTTCAACATTCTAACGTTTAGGCCCAAGCTCCAAACAGCGTCTGAGGTTCGAAACTCAATCTATTAAGCGAGAGAACGAACGTCTCCCGCTTTGTGGAGCTTGGATTAGGCCAAGAAAAAAAATACCGGAGTTTCCACTAACATGCTCTTATCAGTTAGGGTTGGTAGGTAGGCGTAACTATTTCTTTTTTTCAAAGTTTTGACTGGTTTATATAAGAGACACATTCTGACTTTAATAGTACTTGTTCAAAATTAGTCAAAAAAAATAAAAACTGTAGGGTAGGCACAAAAATTATGATAGGCATGGTTAACGGAAACGGCAATTTTTATAGTAGAAGTATACATATTACCGCATCACATTTTTGGAACGCAAAACTAATAATACTCTAGAATAACTGTTAGTATGAACAGTTCCGAGTATTGAAAATTATCTTCACACGAAAACAAGAACTGATCTAAATTTCACCACAGCAGTTTCGATACCCTTTAGAAAACTGTCACCATGCATGTGTTATCATCCAGAAATTCATTGCAGTATTTTAACAAATCAGCCTCAATGTTATTATTAGAATGAGTGTGACTTTTCACAAGGTACAACTTTTTAGCTAGTATCAAATTTACACGCATGCTTTCTATTTACCCGGAGAAGCATGATGAAATAGATCGAGTAAAATAAATTGCTTATCACATAGATGGTATTCATCAAATTTTGTAAAAGAAAATAAAAAATTAAATTTCCCTCCATTCGTCATTATAGTAATTCATCTTTAACCATTTTTATTTCCCCTGCTTCAGAAGTACTGGGCGGTGACGAAACCGTTAAATAGAAAGCCATCCTACACTGGTGCGTTCTCGAATTTGAGAAACTAGACCGATTTAGAAGAATTTCGACACGGAAGAGGTATTCGTTTTATTTTTTTAAGCTCCTCTGACCGAAAGAGCCATGCGAGCTATTGTTGTCACTTTGCGTTTATTTTCTTCGTCAGTGGTGGTGTAAGTAAACTCTTTTTTAAACAATCTCATCTGAAACTACAGGGTCAATTAGGTCCAAACCTTAGTAGAGTAATCCTTGGGTCAGTTGGTTGGTCTCCTTTCAAAGTTATTTCTCAAGTCAGAATCTTGTACCCCTATTAATATTTTCACTTATTACAATGGAAAAATAATATTAAGCAAAAAGACGTTTAAAAATCTTCCTAAAACTACTCAAACAATTTGGACATTACTATGATTGGGTGTTACCTGGGTGATTCCTGTTCAGAGCTGTCCGGGAGCCCGGACCTTGGAAAAACAACCGTTGGAACTAAAAATAGGAAAATCAACAAAAGATATATAAATATCTTCTCTGAAACAACCAGACAATGTTGGACAAATATGGTCATCAGTATACAAAATATAATAAATAGAAAAGATCAGCGACGAGAAAAAGTATTTTTAAATTTCTTTTGACACTAAGGGGACAGTGGGAACTCTGCTGTTGTAGAATGGCCCTTAAGTGACCCGTTTTCAAAATTATGTAAAAAAGATCTGCATCTATAACGAATATGGCCACCATAACTAAAAATGAAAAATAAACCAAAACAAAATATCTCACAACGGTCTGGTATTAGTGACGATCTTTAATATTATTTTCCAAAAAGGATCCATTTTGAAAATTTCTATAAATGTTCAACATTTAGAGCAATATGGCCATCTTTAATAAAATTCAACAAAATATGGGCCTAAGAGGAATGCTTCTTAGTTTCTTTCTGTAGGCCATGGACATTTTCACTGTGATAAAAATGGTCAGATAGGAGAGATACGGGGTCTTAATAATAGCCTATAGTTTACTAAATGGTATCCTACTTCAGCATTTAATTTGGGAATCCAAAGTTTTGAATGACATGTCCTAACGAAAACAAAGATATCAATTGGTCTGTTGTAAACTAATACAGATGTATATGCTATAATTAGTTTTATTAAATAGAACATTTACTATTTAGTTTAGATTTTATACGGTTAACAAACAAATCAGTTTCGGGGAAAGACAAATTTTCTAATCAATATGTACCTGAGCTTTTACATTGCAAATTTTCTACACCTGATCCTTTATTTGTGTCAAAGTGAACATTTTATCGATAAGCGAGACTTATCAAATACTTTATATTGAACATGAATATTCAGATACGTACGACCCAACCTTTATCAAAGTTCGCTCTTGGCTCAAATCTTTCTCAGGTGACTAATTTCACGAAACTGCAATCGCTTGTAGTTAGTTAATCTTTTCGATCAAGTTAGGAACATATGGTTTGCTATGTTTTACTGTAAACAACGAAATTCAATTCATATGTGGTGAGAAATGGGCGAACTAAAATTCCACCAGGCCGCTAGAGACGGCTACCTTGACTTGCTTAGAAATGCCACAAAGAGGGATTTGAATTATCCAGATGAAGATGGGATGACAGCCACCCTTTGGGCGGCATATTCTGGAAATTTAGATGCACTGAGACAAATTATAGGACGAGGGTATGTAATTAATAGCAACATTTACAGTGAAATTTTAAACGAACGTCTGTGAGAGTCCATCGATTTATTCATATAATGAATTTTTACAAAGTATTTTTCCTATATTTTTCTCCAATGCCCTAATATTTAAGTCTATTTTGGACGAGAGTATGCCATTATTTGTAAAATAAATTACAGAACGAGTGTGAAGGGTTGTTTACCGAGTTTGAAAGTGCGGCAGTCTTTATTTTTTTTCTATTACAATGATAATAATTATTTAAAATTTTAAAATTTATCTTGCTCAAAAATAAAATCAGATAAATGTTTTGGAATACTGGAAACAAATGACAATGTAACTGATTTTCAAGTAAACAATGAAGGGACTTCCCATATTAGAACTCTATTTATTAATTTGTCATCTTTAATCCCGACATTTTCGATTTCCTTAATCTCAATTTTTATTGCAAAATCACAAAATATCGTGAAAATTTCCAGATATTTCCTTATTGTGAAAATCTTAACATTATGTGTGTTTAAAGATTGCTATTGAAAGTTATGAGCATCTGGTTTTACGTTTTCGGTCTTATGGGGGTATACTAAAAACTTATTTAAAAATTAAATTTATATACCTTGGAATCTTGTCTTTGCTGGAGATTGCATGATAAAATAACCCTTTTCTCTGTTGGTTGTCTTACAAATGAGTCAGGGTATAAAGGAAAAGTTTGGACAGAAATAAGTGTTCAATTTAAGATATTTGACACGTTTTGGTTCGTTTTTACGTTATACGAAAACATATTAAACATTATGAAAATTGTCATTAAACTTTTATCAGACATTAAATCTCCTGCCAGGGGCATATCACATCATTGTTTAGACTGGTAATATATTTTATTACGACATTGATGGTCAAAAATAATTCAGGAAAAATATATCCTGACTGATCATTTTGAAACCACGTGGGACAAAATCTTCTTCGTTTATTGAAAAATCAAAAACAAAATAAACAATCCAGAAATATAAATATCACAGTCGAATACACCCTTACATAGTGATTGTATTCAATTATACCACAGGTACTTTTCAGCATGAATTTGCAGTACCACACTTACAACATTTTCTGGAAATGTGGATGCCATTTTGTCATAGGTGTCGAGATTTAACAATTTATACTTCATATAAGATAAGATAAGATCTTATAAGATAAGATAAGATTTTATTGTACAATCAAGGTTCCAGCAAGGGACAGGGTCATTACAGTGATTCATATAGAAGAAGATGAAAGCTCGAAAGGAGCATAATACAACATATATCATTACATTCGACATATAATACACCAATACAATATACATGGTTACAAATAGTACACATTAAAAACGCCACGGTTTTCAAATATATATAATATTATATACTTGTAAGGGAAATGATTTTTAATAAAATGTTTATAATTAGGAGTATAATACCTCTGTCTCAGGCACACCCCTAGGGAGCGGGAGAGAAAAGAAAAAAAAATTCTGATAGTGAATAGATTATTCAGAAATTTGTCTTAGTATATTTAGCTTAACTTCAGGAGGCACAAAGGGACGGTGCTGCATGGCAAGGTGGGTGATAGGCGCATAACTAGATGTATGTGGTTAGACAGTAGTAATTTGGTAAACTATTACATGGAGTTACACATAACTGGCATGTCATCCTCGTGCCTGATGCAGAGGGGTCAGAACAAGATTGTTTAGTGACCCAACTGCAGGATGCACCAAAGGACGATGCTAATTGACATGCCCAAGTGCACTCACAGTGCAAAATAAATCCATGATCTGGAAATTATTTGTTTGTCTAGAAATAAAAAAGTACATACGATGGGTTATAGATGTTATTGATGAGTCCTTGTACCCACCATGCCATGCCTAGTGCAGGAAAGCCAGATCTAATCAACTAATTTATTGGTTTATATTTTGCCTTCATCCATTAAATCACAAACAGATTTTAATGTATCAACATATGTTTGAAACAAAAAGGTAGTCAAAAATGCATCAATTTTCTGTTCAGATGAGATTTGTGTTCTCGTACCTGGCATAACCCCTATAAG
Organism: Mytilisepta virgata; assembly: GCA_028015205.1. NCBI lineage: Eukaryota > Metazoa > Mollusca > Bivalvia > Mytilida > Mytilidae > Mytilisepta > Mytilisepta virgata. Next base: position 87,929,627 of record CM051521.1, read on the forward strand.
GTGGATTTAACAATGAAACTTTTGTGAAAACCGATTATTTATAAGTCAAATAGAAAGTTTATGAAGTAGAAATTCAAATTCGAAATCATGAGGATAGTAACTAAAAGAAAGAAATCAAGTGCTCTGTAAAGGTATATCCTGCTCGGTGAAATTTCTGAATAATGATATTAACAAAGACTAAAAACCAGCCTTTAAAATGATGATGAAACCGAAACTTGGACCCAGCTGTTTACATTTTGATGCTTTTTAGATATTTATTTTACAAACCTTCAAAAATCACTGCATTCTTGTAGAGAATTTCGTAGCAAAGAATGACTACTTTTTATCAGCAGACTTTATATACTCATAAGATCTATAATATTATAATAAATATTTTATGTTTAAAGAATGAATTATATTGTCTCTAACCAACCTAGTTGTCAACTTTGAAGGGTTTTTGTGGCTTGGTTGTAAATGTTTGCTTTAGATAACGATATGAGTTATTGAGGACAAATGTTCATGGATTTATTGATTTGAAAATCTCCTTTTGCACGTCACTGATAGTAGTTCTTGCAGACCAGTTTGCAAGAAATTAGGATACTAAAAATTTAAAATTCGCCATAAAGTTTTATTAAAGCTCGAAAGTATTTCAAAATCATGTGTAAATCATGGTACAATACAATATATTAGTAATAATATAATTCGAATATATTATGTTTTATGAAAATGTTGGGGTAATACTCAATAAGACGACATTCAATAGGATTGAAATAGATCTGGGGGTCCTCGATTTGTCATCAACACGAAGCAACAGTCCACACCACGAGACGAACACATGCATCTTGGGAATGGATTTACTCTGTTGGATCCCATTTTTTAGCTCATCTTACCCGAAGGGTCATGTGAGCTATTGTCATCACTTGGCGTCCGTCGTCCGCCGTCTGTCGTCCACAATTCACATTTTAATCTTCTCCTCAGAAACCGCTGGGCCAATTGGGACCACACTTTGGTGGAGTTGTGTCCGGTGGTCCCTGACCAAGATGGCCTCCACATCGGAGCTTAGTTTAACATAGGACCCTATTGGAAATTCACATAAAAATCTTCTTGTCTGAAACTACTTAACCAATTAGAACCAAACTGTGGTGGAATGGTCATAAGGTGGTCCTCTTTAAAAAATGTGTGTGATGGCCCCGACCTCCGACCAAGATGGCCGCCACAGCCGAACTTAGTTTAACATAGGACCCTATGGGAAATTCATTGTCTGAAACTACTGAGTCATTTGCAACCAAACTTAGCAGCAATGGCCCTTAGATGGTCCTCTTTTAGAACTATGTCACATGAACCGGACGATCAACCCAGATGGCCGCCACAGCCGAACTTAGTTTAACATAGGACCGTATGGGAAATTCATTTAAAAATCTTCTTGTCTGAAACTACTGAGCCAATTGCAACCAAACTTAGCAGCAATGATCCTTAGGTTACATAAATTCCATAAATTAATAGTACCATTTTCTATGTGAAATGAGCTAACAAATGTCATGGTCTTGTGCCATCTTCAGAGTAAATAATACCCATATACATATATATATATTCTGAAAGGCCATTATGTTAGCATTGTTTCAATCATGATAAAATAAATAAAAAATATCCATGGAAACCTAGTTGGCATAGCAACATTTCAAAATTTTTCATAAAAAAATCTTTAAAAATGTTAAATTTCACTCCACTTCTGCTTAAAATTGAGGTCTGATGCAGCGTTTCAATCCAATTGAGACTTAATTTTTCAGATTCTGCATAAAATTCCAAATACATGTGTTGGGAAAAAAGGTTTACTTTTCCGGCTCTTTTTTTCGCAATTTAACTTACGAGTGCAGGTGCCGATTATCACTGTCAAAGTTTTACACACCACATGTCAATTCACAAGTCCCAGTTTATGACCTCCCATTACTTGTCAGAAGCAAAATCAGTTAATGTTTTCGTATTTTTTTAAACTAAAATCTATCCTCTTTCGACAAAGGAGCCTACGGGAAATTCATTTAAAAATCTTCTTGTCTGAAACTACTGAGCTAATTGCAACCAAACTTAGCAGCAATGCATGGTCCTTAGATGGTCCTCTTCAGAATTGTTTCCGATGAACCGGACGATCAACCAAGATGGCCGCCACAGCCGAACATAGTTTAACATTGGACCCTATGCGAAAATTCATTAAAAAATCTTCTTTTCTTAAACTACTGAGCCAATTGGAACCGGACTTGACAGCTGTGGTCCGTAGATGGTCCTCTGTCAGATATATGTCCAATGACCTAGAATGTCAACCAAGATGGCCGCCACAGACGAACTTGGTTTTACTTGGGACCCTATGGGAAAATTAATTTAAAAAATCTTCTTGTCTGAAACCACTTGGCCAATTGGAACCAAACTTGACAGAAATGGTTCATATGTGGATTTCTTTCAGAAATATTTCCGTTGACTCGGAATGTCAACAAAGATGGCCGCCACAGCTGAACTAAATTAAACATATGACCCTATGGGAAAATTCATTAAGTAATCTTCTTGTCTGAAACAATTGAGCCAATTAGAACAAGACATGGCAGCAATTGTCCTTAGATGGTCCTCATTCAGAATTGTGTTCGTTAACACAAACTATCAACCAAGATGACCACCACAGCCGAACTTTTAACCTCTCGAACTGGTCGCAATGCACTATCAGGGGAGCGATACAGGCTCCTGAAAGCCTCTCATTTCTTCTGCCTCCCCTATTTTTCTGCGACACCCCCTATAATAAAATGTGTCATGCAGTAGACAAAATACGGAAATAAGATTTATTTATGCTATAATATTGTGATATTGCGTTTATTTCTGTCATACAATGATGAAAAATTTTAAAAAAAATGACAATGAAGGTAGGGGTGTTGCAGAAAAAAATTGGGGAGGCAGAGGAAAACGGGGGATGCAACAGACTAAATCCATTCCCCAGGTACATGTGGAGACAAGCACTAATTAACCACGAAAGCCCAGCAAAAAGTAACCAAATAATTCCGAATAAGCATAATTGACATAAAATATACAAGATTAACGCTGAAACAGGTCCCTTGGTTTGGACAGACATACATATAAAAGGTGTTGTAGTTAACCATGTTTATAAGTGCTTTTCGTTTATCAGTACATGGACGAACATAAAACAGTAAAACCCCAATTCATGAGTCTAACACCAAAAACGGAAAGCCAAAAAAAGAAAACAAAATTGAAAGGGGTCTCAAAAAGCTCGTTCACAAAACTGTACAGCAAAATTTTGAAAATAATTAGGCAGTACGATCAATCGAACGTAATTCAACCATGCATCCTTTAAGTATTTTCCTAAGGAAACGTAAACTGTTTAAACACCTTGAAGAATTTTTTTTTTAAATTGTACAATTTTGAGAAAGGTAAACTCTAATAGCAGGCCTTGAGTGACAAATGATGACTTTTAACATCGCGCGCGTTGGAAAAAACAAGCTTAGGATAACAAAGGGAATGGTTTTGTTGCTACAGGTTTAGTTAGTAAATAATCCCACGAAGAAATCCTGTTGCGTTGTCAAGTTATGGTCAGCAAAGGAGAAATGTTTCATTAGTTTTAAATAATTACACATTCACAGGAATGTGGGAGGGTGCAAAGGAAAGATGGTAAAGCATAGTTCAAACTTACGTAAATATTTTTGTTGTTAAGATAAATGCTAGGTGCAGTGTTTGTAGCGTAATAGTACACCCAATTTTTTAATAAAATTTATTGCCTACGACATAACTACAAATGATCACTCGCTTGTGCAATACCGAAGTTGAAAGTTGGTAGCCAGCTCATGGCGAAATTTGATCCAATCCGAACAAGGATCGCCCAGGTCGATGGTGATTCTATTCGAGCTTCCGCTATCAATACAAAATGGCGGCAATTAACGATACGTCAAATTTCACACATCTCGCCATTATCGGAAACTTTCTTTTCAAAAGAAAATAATATTTTTTATCAGATAATTGTTCAAAATTGATTAAAACATTTTATTACCAATAAATAAATAAAGATATGTTAAAAACTTGAACTTAAATGAAGTCCCCAAAATCGTTCAAAATTTCTTGGTTACTAAAACTTCAAAGAGTATTAGAATGTTGAATAAATATTATGGCACGCCTAAGTAAGTTACAACACAGGCAAAGAACACCTGGCAACCTGCGATTTAAAGAAAATCTATTGTAGTATATATAAATGACAAAGAAAGGTTATAGTTTAGAATTTTTCAGACCAAGATGTATTACTATAAGTAAGCCTAAATAAAAGCTCAGATATTAGTACATTAAATGTGTTATCTTTTATATTTATCTTTACAATAAGATGTGCGTGATATCCAAAGGTTAAAATTAAACGATAAATACTGGAGTGTTTTTCAAAAACAAGTTATATTTTGTAATCCGGCGATAACTATCGTGTGAATAGGGCTATCAAAAGAACTGTCTAAAAAGGATGCTTAATTCTTATTCTCTCATATAATAAAACGACCCTTACTAATGTTACAACGTTTTCACTCTACTTTTCAGGGATGGATTCAAGAAGGGGTGCACACGACTCATAAAATTCGCAAAATATGAATTTTGTAAATAGTTTTATTTAAAACATTCAAAATTCGCACTTTTTTATCGCAAAGGTACTCATGGCGACAAAAATTAGGGTTGCTTGTCTTGTGATATTGCATGTTGCTCATCATGGTGAGACAGAATTAATGTCGATTCGTAGATGTTAAATATAGTTGTCTCCTTGACTCGTATCCCGAATTCCTCTTGTCTTTGATATTAATGAATGAGTTTAATTTCTATTAATTAGGTTGCATAATTCCGTTTTACATTTATCAGAGTAATAACAAACGAGCGAGCTTTACAGTGTATAAAGTTACATGAATTAATTCAAAAGCACATCTAAATGTTCATGATCTAAGTGCATTGGCATATACTAATTAAATTTTGTTTACACTAAATTTAAGCTTAAATATGCTTTCTATTCATTCAACCTTAGTTCTAATTTGATGTGAAAGGAAGCAAATGTTTTATTCGATATACAAGTTGCGTGCAGCTGCTGGAGAAATAAAACTTTCAGCAAACCTACGTTTATGACAGATATGGCATTTCTGTCTAGAAAATGATACAATAAAATTATGAGTATAATTTCAAATGAAATAAGTCATTAATAAGTAATTACAAAAAAGTGCTTTAACTGAAGAGAAAAATTTAATAAGAAGTCCTAGTGATAGGTAGAGAATCCGTTTCTATAAATGAAAAGTATAAAACCAGATTTTAAAAGCTACAGAAAGATTCGTAAGCTCAATATCGTCGTCTTTTAAGTCTAAATTTTGTTAATAGGACATCATTCATAAATGATGAACCGCATGTGAGTTATCAACATTTTATCAGCTTAATGTAAATTATTGAAATATTTTACCTCATTTGGTCGATAAATTTACTGAAGATCAGATAAACAGCGCTATAATACAAACTAAAAAAGATTAAAAAAAGAGAAGCATATTAAACGTTTTGATCGTCATATTTTTTATGAAGTGGTTTGTTTGTCAGGATTTTTGTTTTCGCCTATTCACGCCTGCGTGTTAATGAATTAAATCTGAAAAATCGTCAATAAATCACATCTCAGCTTGGTTTCAGCCCAAATTTATTTTTCTGCTTTACCCAAAATGCCGTCATTTTGTTCACATATGAAATATTATATTTTTACTTTTTCAGAGGCGATCCAAACAAAGCCGACTTGACCGGTTTTACCGCACTTCACCATGCTTGCAAAAATGGCCACGAAAATGTTGTACATTTTTTGGTGAATTTCGGGTGTAATGTTTGGGCTTTAGACAATGATTACCATACGGCTCTCGATATTGCCAATCTGGACGACAAAAGAGAAATTGCTCAGATTTTGGATATAACTTATTCAACACAGGAATCGAAAAACCCTAAAATTGTTCAGAGTCTTAAGGAGAAAGCGGTGCGCGAGGCAGAGAATAATATTAAAAGATATGAGAGACTCCAAAAAGAAGTGGATCGATATGTCAAGAAACAAGAAAGAATTCGTGCTGAGAGAGATAACGACTTCAAAGCGCCGACAAAAGGTAGCATATTCAAAACACTGACACTCAAATTGAAGGGTAGCCAACGCTTTGCCAATAACAAGAAATTTCAACAGAATCCGTCTTCTAACTTTTCCGATTTGGCAATCGGAACTAGCAAAAAAGGAATTGCCAAAAAGATTGCCATGAAACAAATGAGTCAAGAAGGAGGTTCTTTTGAGCCTAAAGATTTTGGAACTAGCGGAAGACGAACTTTGAGATCACTGGATCCCGGTACAAAACTTGTTCAAGGATCAGAATCCGACGTAATGTATTTAACAAACAGAGAAAACGAAACACAAGGCACGCGACCCGCCCTTACAAATGTGTTTTCTGGAGTACCGAATTCGAAACAAAAGTGGAAAAGTGATTCCGATTTACTTGAAGGACAGGATGATTTTGAGAACGGCGATGAAGATGAAGAAAACCCAGGCATTTTTAATCGTCCAATGTTAGGGAAAATTTCATTTTTAAGAAGTCACGCTGGAATGTCGAATACTTTTACGGGAATGACGAACGGCCATAGGTCGGCCTCTTTGGACGAACTGGATGGTGTTGATACGGTGGTGAATGGATTCCAGAACGGATATCATGCCGATGACGATAGGTTGAGTGATGAAATTGACACACAATTCGAAGAACCAATCATTAAGATGAAAGTGCCTTGGGAGGCTGATGAAGTTATCGACGATGATGACGATGCAACTCCTCTCGTCCGTTTTCTGGAATCTTGCGAATTAAGCAGATACTTGCATTTATTTACAAAAGAGGATATCGATTTGAGCAAGTTGTCTCTTTTAACAGACAATGACTTGGTTCAACTTGGATTACCAATGGGACCACGGCGTGCTATACAAAACGCATTGACAAAACGACAGAACGTTCTTTCGCAGTCGCGTCCAATTGTTGACAGTTATTTATAAAAATAATCTGATAATCCCCATTTTGCCAAAACTTCAGGATTCAAAATCTGTGCATTCAACTTGTGACAGATTACCATGAAACTTTACAAATTATATGCATGTTGAAAAGCCACCAATAATGACACACTGAATCGCAGTACACGATTTTCTCTTAAATTTCGATAATTTATTAACTGACAGAAACACTAAAACATTCAAAAATTTGTTATTTAATTGTGATTTGTGAAATAATTAATACATATCTAGAGTGTCTCTTATATGAGAATACCATTCTTATGACATGCAAAGAACTCCAGAATTTTTAAATCAAAATTTAAGTATATATTATACATGTAATTGTTTTTACCACTGGCGGGAGTCTGTAAGCACGTTTTATTTTACAATATGTTGATTTTCTTAATTAAAATTGCAAATATGACTGTCAGTCTTTCAGCCAAAGGCCAGGTGAGCTTTTGTCATCACTTGGCGTCCGTCTGTTAACTTTCACATTTTAATCTTCTTCTCTGACACCAATGGGCCAAATGGAATTAAACTTGGCAGGAAGCATGTAAGGTCCTTTATAAAGTTTACTCATTTCGTCTTGATCGGACAACAAGCATGGCCGCCATGGCCAATTGTTGTTTCTGATTGGCTGAGTTTTCAAAAATCTTCTCCTCTGAAACTGCTTGGCCAAAAGGAAAAAACTTGACAAGAAGCATGGGGGTCCTTTATAAAGTTTCCTCATTTCGTTCCGATAGGACTACAAATATGGGCGCAATGGGCAGTTCTTGTTTCTCATTGATTAATTTTTTTCTCTCTCGAACTGCTTGGCCAAATGGAATGAAACCTAACAGGAAGCATCTATATTTAGGTTCTGTACAAAGTATCCTCATTTTGTCCTGATCGGACTACAAATATGGCCACCATGGGTAGTTCATGTTTCTGATTGGGTGGTATAAAAAAAAATCTCCTCTGAAATTACGAGGCCAAATGGAACGAAACTTGACCAAAAGCATAAATGGGAAGTCCTTTACAGAAATTTCCTCATTTCGTCCCGATTGGACTACAAATATGGACGCCATGGGCACTTCTTTTATTTGATTGGCTGATATAAGACAATCTTCTCCTCTGAAGTCGCTTGGCCAAATGGAATGAAACTTGACAGGAACAACTATGGAAGGTTCTTTACAAAGTTTCTTCATTTTGTCCCGATCGGGCAACAAACATGGCCATCATAGGCAATACCTGTTTCTCATTGATTGATTAAAAAAAAATCTGGAACTACTTGGCAAAAACTGTCAGCCAAAACTGTCTGCCAAACTGTCAGACAGGAAGCATCTGTGGAAAGTCTAATGAAATTAAGTTTTTTCATCCTGATTGGACGACAAGCATAGCTGCCATGGACAATTCTTGTTTCTGATAGGCTGATATAAAGAAATCTTCTTCTCTGAAACTGCTTGGCCAAATGAAACTTAACTTGAAAAGAAGCATCTGTGGGAGTTTTTTTACAAAGTTTTCTCATTTTGTCCAGATCATGCAAGAAACATGGCCGCCACGGGCAATTCTTGTTTCTGCCACCTGAGCGATACAGGCTCAGTGCTCTGAGCCTCTAGTTTAATATAGTTTTAGAACTAAATACACAAGGTTGAAATAAAAAAAAAACATTTGAAAGTAATTAGTGCCCCGCATCGGAGATGCAGGACCCAATAGTTTTCACTGCGTCTGTCAACAATTGTCGTTAGCACTCTCAATTCTACATTTCTCTACGGATTTCAACTAAATTTATATGGAAGGTGCATATGGGCAATACCTTGATCAAATTTGAAAAGGAGCGCTATCGGATAATTTTTGTGCGAGTTACTGTCCCTGAGTTAGTTTTTCTCTGTCATCTTCTTGTTAGCGCTCTCAATTCTACATTTCTCAACAGACTTTACCCAACTTGATATGGAAGATGTATACTGATGATACCATGATCAAGTTTGAGAGGGCTCTTGGATAATTTTGATGGGATTAACTACCCTTGACATAGTTTTTTCCTGTCAACTTCTTGTTAATGCTCTACATTCTACATTTTTTTTTATCCATTTTAACCAAGTTTATGTGGAAGTTTGGAATTTCTCTCTGAGGGCACATTATTGGCCAACAAATAGTTGGATCAAGTGAAAATCATTAGTCTTCTGCAACTTCTTTGCACAAATTAGTTCCCAAAAATTCGTCCAGCATTAGATATTCAAAATTTAAAAAAAAATGATTAATTTGAACATCAATCTGTAATTCCATTTACGTAGATGTTATAGTTCTGTAAATTGTTTTTGCATAAGTTGTTTCTGCTGAATTACATCTTATTAAAATTCATTTAAAAATAAATTGCAAAAAATGTTCACCACTTTTTAAAAATATTTACCCAGCTGATAAATAATCTACTACCGTTAAGTGACAAAGGCTTACCCTTTAGTATTTCGACCAACAACAGATACAACAAATTGAGACTTACAGAATAATTTATGAACAAAAGTTTTGCCAAACAGAAATCACTTAGACAAAATTGGAAAGCAGTCCAAAATACTAATCATCAACATTCATATAAAGTCCCTTTGTATTGTATTTTAAGTCTATTGTGATGGTCAGTCTAATTGTATACACATGACATCTCATTCTTCTTGGGTCATTCTAACACTTTTTGTCCCCCAAATTGCTTAAATTTTTGGTAATACAATGAAAGAAGTAGGGCCATTTCTCCCTGCATTTATTTCAATTCTAGGGCCATTTTCAAAAAGTCACCTAAAACCTTTCAAAATATGATACATGATCTCTAAAAAGTTGCTAATAATTTCTAAAAAATAAGTTATAAAAAGTTTTCTCCACACCTTAATATCACTTTGGGAGACAATTTTAACATAAATTTGCCAAACTTACATCTTAAAGACAGTTTTTCAAAGTGAAGGACACTCAGAACCAAAAGATGTTTTAATTTGACCTATATCGCCTATATACACAACCTTTGTGGATAGAAAACTTGAACTTGTTAATAAATAAACATAAAATTTATGTTTGCTAACATTAAAATGCAATGCATACAATTTATGATAAAAAGTAGGTATATATTTAAGATAAAAAAATCAATGATTACGAGTAAAACAAATAGAAGGGAAAGTGGCCCTACTCCTTTCACCACTAGAATTCTTAAAATTCTTTGTTCAATTTCAAAATATTGCCCCCCAACTGTGAAACATTCCACTCTTGACATGTATGCTCATTGGATATTACCGGTACCTCAGTAATGCATACCCGATTTTCTTTTATTCTGATAATATTTCAGAATTTACATTTTTGAAATCTTCTATAGTTTATAATACCCCATATTTTACAACATGGACAACCATGCAACAATGAAAAAAAAAAACACAACTATTAATGAAATATTTTACTATTTTTTCCATCATTTTCTTTGTGAAGCATTATAAGTATAAAATGAATAAGAAAATAAAATATTGCAATATATTATATCAGCTAAACATTTTGAAATGTATTGAATATCTATACAAAGTCATATTAATACTAATATATCCCCAGCACTACACTGATACTTAACATGTTAACCACCATATTAACTGTTTTTAATAACAGTGTTTTAAAACAATTTCTAATAAAATGGAAGCAAAGTTATTAAGCTGTTTGATCTAACATGATGTGTCGAATGTCATATCTTTGGAAAGACCTTGGGTAAGTGAAATTTTACTTAATTCGGAGTCCGGAAATGCTCTTCTCTAGGGACTGAAAATAAAAATAATATAATCAAATCAATGTATGGTCAATTTAATACAGAAAAGTTTCTAAAAAAATTGATTATATATCTATAAAGAATATTTCATTTTTTTTTGTGCATATAAAAAACAAACAGGACTTTTTGACAGTGTATTTGTGACCAGCTGGTGTGGTTTGTTGTAACCACATAAGGCCTTTTATTTTTAATTAATTGGTTTACGGATTTTTTTTTTAAAAAATAGGGTCGGTCGGTCGGGAAAAAAACGAAAAAAAAAGAGGGAAAATCATGTACTTTAGAACAATCTTGGTTATATTGCCAAATGTACAAAGGTTGCAAATGATCAGTTAATTCCCTCTTTTGAAACCCAAATGTCAGAACATCTATCTTGAAAGGTGTTGTTCAGTAGACCGTTCCCTTTTTAAGGGATCCGACTCGTCAACTACAACATAAAATGAGTGGATTCGATATCTTACGGAATCAAGATATTCATAAATAAAATGCTCCGCTGGGCGCAGCTAGATACGACCGCAGATGTCGAACCCTGAATAGTTGGGGCAATTATGAACACAACATTCAAGCTTGATACAATACTGAATTTGGATTGTGAATAAATATTTGACACAGCATAGGTTTCTGACATAGAATGAATGTTGTCTAAGAACTTAAAAATTTTTAATTTACCTATTCAAACCATATCAGTATTATTTGTTTTTATATATAAATCAGAAATAACCAATTTAAAATTTAAAATTGGGCACACATATCAATTTCTTGCTATTGCGCAATACTGTGTAATTGAAAATTTCTTCAAATATTTGACACATAATAGGTTTCTGACACAGAATAACTGAAATCAAAGAACTTAAAATTGGTCATACGATTTGAATTTATATTCAATTTTTTGCTTCTTGTGCAATACAATATGCTGTAGAGAATTGCCCCCCCCCAAAAAAAAAAAAATAATAATTTACCCCTTTTTTTAGCTTTTGTGCAATACACTATGAAGTTGCACATTGACCCCCCTCCCCAAAAAAAAACAAAAAACAATAAAATTTATTGTAACCCCCCCCCCCCTTTTTTTTGCTAAAAAAAATTTGAAATTTTCTTTTTAATTTATGAAATATGAAATGAGAAAAAATTACCCCCTCCCGGATTTCTCATTTATCCCCCCCAAATTTTGTTTTCAACCCCCCCCCCCCCATTTCTTTATACTTTGCAACCATAACAGCCCATTTAAATACACCATAACATATTAAAATAGAAAATGACATCATAGTCATGGATGGCAAATTTTAAATATACATAATTTAAAAGCAGTTTAGATAAGATAAACAAAAAAGCTTCATCAGCACATTTTATATTGGCAAATTTCCAATGGAATTTGTTAATAATAAAGTTTTGATAACAGGGCACACATATCAATTTCTTGCTATTGCGCAATACTGTGCAATTGAAAATTTCTTCAAATATTTGACACATAATAGGTTTCTGACACAGAATAACTGATATAAAGAACTTAGAATTGGTCATATGATTTGAATTTATATTCAATTTTTTGCTTTTGTGTAATACAATATGCTGTGGAGAATTGCCCCCCCCCCCCCCAAAAAAAAAATTTACCCCCTTTTTAGCTTTAATTTTGGACCCCGATTTGGACCAACTTGAAAACTGGGCCCATAATAAAAAAACTAAGTACATGTTTAGATTCAGCATATCAAAGAACCCCAAGAATTCAATTTTTGTTAAAATCAAACTAAGTTTAATTTTCTACCCTTTGGACCTTAATGTAGACCAATTTGAAAACGGGACCAAAAATTAAGAATCTAAATGCACGGTTAGATTCGGCATATCAAAGAACCCCAATAGTTCAATTTTCGATGAAATCAAACAAAGTTTAATTTTGGACCCCGATTTGGACCAACTTGAAAACTGGGCCATTAATAAAAAAAACTAAGTACATGTTTAGATTCAGCATATCAAAGAACCCCAAGAATTCAATTTTTGTTAAAATCAAACTAAGTTTAATTTTGGACCCTTTGGACCTTAATGTAGACCAATTTGAAAACGGGACCAAAAATTAAGAATCTAAATGCACGGTTAGATTCGGCATATCAAAGAACCCCAATAATTAAATTTTCAATGAAATCAAACAAAGTTTAATTTTGGACCCTTTTGGCCCCTAATTCCTAAACTGTTGGGACCAAAACTCCAAAAATCATTCCCCCCCTTCCTTTTGTGGTCATAAACCTTGTGTTTAAATTTCATAGATTTCTATTTACTTATACTAAAGTTATTGTGCAAAAACCAAGAAAAATGCTTATTTTGGCCCTTTTTTAGCCCCTAATTCCTAAACTGTTGGGACCAAAACTCCCAAAAACAATCCCAACCTTCCTTTTGTGGTCATAAACCTTGTGTTAAAATTTCATAGATTTCTATTTACTTATACTAGAGTTATTGTGTGAAAACCAAGAAAAATGCTTATTGGGCCCTTTTTTGGCCCCTGATTCTTAAACTGTTGGGACCAAAACTCCCAAAATCAATCCCAACCTTCCTTTTGTGGTCATAAACCTTGTGTTTAAATTTCATAGATTTCTATTAACTTATACTAAAGTTATAGTGCGAAAACCAAATGTCTTCGGACGACGACGCTGATGACGGACGACGACGCAAAAATTTTGCGGTCGTATAAAAACGAACTTAAAAGCCGCATGGATTCTATTAAGAAATTCGTTTCATAAAACTTGTTTCGGAAATTGGCATCAACTAACGTCTATAAATAGATTTTTTTTTTTGGATCATGTTTACAAAGTATTTTTTTATGGATAATCTATTTTTAAACGAATTGGAATATAATCTTTTATGAAATTTTGATGCAAAAAGGATTTTAATTTATTTTTATTTTTGGGATGGCTGATTTCAGAGGGTCGGCGCAAGGACGTATATTTTATGTTAGTTATACGTCCTTGGTCGGCGGTAATAAAAATCCAAAATTTTCAATTTTATTTTTTTCTTCAAATCGGCAAAATCGGGTCGGCGGATCCGTAAACCAACTAATTAAAAATAAATGGCCTAATGACCTAAGATCTAAACCAATTTCTGCCATGTTGGTTTTTTTTTGGGGGGGGGGGGGGAACATATATAGAAAATCATCACAAATTACTTTCACACAATCAAAATTTTGTGAAAGAAGAAAGAATGTTCATCTCTCTGTCTTGATAATTAGGACAAAATACAGGTCAAATGTTTTCAAAAACGAAGTAATATAAAAATATTTGCAGATTTCTTTCCAAAAATGCACAAAACTGTTCGCATTTAAAAATAAATCATTGTTTTCATTTTGAGCCTTCACACTGATCTGCCTTAGAATAATTATTGCGCAAAAATACATACACCTCAAAATATTCCACTAAAGTAAAATTTAAATATACTCTGACAGGTATTTAACATGCCTATCTATAGCAATTGAAAAATGGGCCTTAAATATTTGCTTTGTCATGAATTCATTTAATATCTTTCACTTGAAATAAATTACATACATAAGAATCAGACTTTGACAAAAGTTTTTCAACAAATCTATTGATATGCAAACGTATGTCAAAACAGTGCCACACACTTTAAGCTTATTTGAAATATATCTGTGATAACCAAATTATTGATTATATGATTGATAAGTTTATTTTGCTTTCCCATGCCCAACTTTTATGGAAAGATAAAAACTGAGATGGATAACTTCCTCGGTGAAAATTATTGGATGGTTTCCAATCTGTAAAGGGATATAACCTCTACTTCCTTGTTACAATTGATACAATCCATCATAAATCAACGGATACATTAAAAAAAATTCAAATACATGTTAACTTAAATTTCTTTATAATGTTCATCGCCGTGATATTGGCTGTAATATCGCCAACTCGGCATTAAACAATATTTAATCAATCAATTTATAATGTTCACATAAAGACAATAATTACACTTACCTTGAAGTCCCAGATTATGACCTGTCCATCAACTCCAGAGGTAGAAAATTTTGTGCAATCTGCTTTTGTTCCAGTATGAATGGTAACTTGCCTGTAAATATGAAATACAAATATCTTCAATAAATTTATATTATTTTAAATGACTAAGTTCCCTAATATTCCCTCTCAAGGAAATCCCTTGCAAGTATTTCATCAGGCTGATATGGGAGGATAGTATTATGACTTGAATAGAAATAAATGTGTAATAATACCGATATAACATAAGCCTAATCACAGATTAGCTTGATTGACGTATAAATATATACAATGGCAATTTGTTTTCTAATACTGACTTTTTCAGGTTTGTTATTGTATGTTCAAGAGGGAAAAGTCAAATAAAAAACCTGATAAGTCAAAGTCAGTACTCTTTTTATCCAAATCTGTTAAGGACTGAAGTTTTCATCAATGACTTGAATAACTGTTTCATTCATTCACTTCATGTGTATGATCATTAATACATAGCAATGTAAAATCATACTTAACACTGACCTAATAATTTTATTTTATCCTGCACTCAAGCCATTTCTGGTCTAATAACAGGGATAGAATAAACTTGAGTCATATTAGGTCAATCACCTAATAAAGTCTTCTGGTACTTGTTTACATGGAAATGTACCAGATTATGTTATGTTTCCCGCATTTTCACGGCAACTGGATTTTCCAATTCAAATGTAATTTTAAGAGGCCTAAAGGGGCAATTTTATGATTGCAGGATAAAGACAATACAAATTCATTGTCGGAAAATATAAAATTTATTTGCACTCATTGCGAAACATGGGGAAGAGTTTCGCTACAGCTCTCCTTTTCTCATGTTTTTAAAGCTTGTCCAAATAAATTTATATTTTCCAACAATGACTATGTATTGTATATCTATATGCCAGTCTATGATACTCGCATCATCAAAGGAAATGCACACAAAATACACATACAAAGATTTATTGATGGTGAATAATCAACAATTTTAAAAATTAAAATACAAGTGAGTAGTCCACTTCAAATTACAAATATTACACTTTTAAACAAATTTTCAATTAAAAGAATAATGAGCAGTTTTGATTCAGAAGTGAACAAAAGCAAGGACAGTCATTAAGAATTTTTGATTACTGGCCTATACAAGATGCTAAACAGCTAAGGACATTTATTTTTAATTAGTTGGTTTATGGATCCGCCGACCCGATTTGAAGAAAAAATTGAAAATTTTGGTTTTTTATTACTGGCAACCCTCTGAAATCAGCTATCCCAAAAGTAACAAGAGGCTCCCATGAGCCTGAATCACTCACCTGTTATCTGCATCAATGATTATTTTTGCTATTTAATGTATACCATCGCAATTTTCTCCTTAATATTAATTTGTACAGCTAAATATAGAATCCTGAACCCAAATAGCTACGGTTGTTAAGGACTTTTTCATCGGTTGCTATGGACTTTTTCAATGGTATTGACTCTTGACCTTCCATTTTGACTTGAACAGGTAAATTGTAGGGTCCTGAACCCAAATATATATGGTTGCTAGGGACTTTTTTCATCAGTTGCTATGGACTTTTTCAATGATCTTGACTCTTTACCTTTCTTTTTGACTTGTACAGGTAAATTATAAGGTCCTTAACCAAAATATATATGGTTGCTAGGGACTTTTCACCAGTTGCTATGGACTTTTCACCAGTTGCTATGGACTTTTTCATAGGTTGCTATGGAATTTTTCTATGGCCTTGACACTCAATTTTACTTGTACAGCTACCATTTAATTTATTTCAAGTTATGCCCTAAACATCTGTGACAATATGTCGGACCATTATTTTCTGTTTACATGTAAATAATCTTTCAAGGGCAAAAACTCCTATAAGGGGTCAATCGACGATTTTGGTCATGTTGACTTATTTGTAGATCTTACTTTGCTGAACATTTTGGCTGTTTACAGTTTGTCTTTATCTATAATAATATTCAAGCTTATAACCTAAAACTGCAAAATTTCCTTAAAATTAACAATTCAGGGGCAATAACCCAACAAAGGGTTGACCGATTCGTCTGAAAATTTCATAGCAGGTAGATCTTGACCTGATGAACAGTTTTGCCATTAATGCTTAAGTTTTTGAGATATAAGCCAAAAACTGCAGGTTTTCCCCCATGTTCTATTTTTAGCCATGGCGGCCACGTTTCTCGACGGACAAGAAAATAAAACATAATTTATTCTAGATACCCGAAGGATCATTCAGACTAAGTATGGCTGTAATTGGTTCAGTAGTTTCAGAGGAGAAGATCTTGGAAAAAGTTTACTATGGACGGACGACGGATGCCAAGTGATGGCAAAAGCTCACATGTCCTTTTAAGACAGGTGAGCTAAAAATAAATTAAAATCCTTTTTGCATCAAAATTTTATAAAAGATTATATTCCAATTCGTCTAAAATAGATTATCCATCAATAAAATCTTTGTAAACATGATCCAAAAATAAAATCTATTTATAGCCGTTAGTTGATGTAAATTTCCGAAACAAAGTTTTATGAAATTAATTTCCTAATAGAATCCATGCGGCTTTTAAGTTTGTTTTGTATAAATATCTTGATTCCATAAGATATCGAATCCACTCATTTTCCATGTGAAAATGTATGTTGCCGTAGTTGATGAGTCGGATCCCTTAGAAAGGGAACCGCAGATGATTAAGGTAACAAATGAAACAATTGGCGATCTACTGAACAACACCTTTCAAGATGTTCTGACATTTGGGTTTCAGAAGAGGGAATTAACTGATCATTTGGCAATATAACCAAGATTGTTCAAAATCAGTCTTCATTGTACATGTTATTCCCTCTTTACTAAAAAAAAAAAATTTCGGACGGACCGACCCTATTTTTTAAAAAAAATTCTGTAAACTAATTAATTAAAAATAAATGCCCTAAATGCACTTCATCCAGTTAGAATCCAAGAGAACATTAGGCCGATTCAACCTTTATTGACAAATTACCAGCCCTGCCTGCCCAGATTTTTTCATTTTTCCGGAAAGCAATTTTCAGAATTTTTTTTCATGTCTGTTTCAGATAAAATCTATGATTATTTCATGGCATCCATTTCTGATCCATGAAATATAAACAGTCTTTACTATCGGGCATATTGTTGGTCAAAGTGAGACAAAAGAATGTTTTGCATCCAATTTTATGATACAAAAACAATATTTAACATATATATGGACTTTTTGAATGGCAAAATGGACCACACACCCTCTATGCTGGACCTGTCGACAGCATATATCCCCTGCCAATCATGGAAAAATAAAATCCTTCCACTAATCTGACATTACAGTCTATATAGAAGGGATGGATGATAATGTATCAACTGGCCTTATAGGAAGTTTATTGATCTGAAATACAACCATAATATATTTTTGTCGAGCCTTCGACTTTTGTCGAAAAAGCGAGACATAGCGATCCTACATTCCGTCGTCGTCGTCGGCGGCGTCCACAAATATTCACCCTGTGGTTAAAGTTTTTGAAATTTTAATAACTTTCTTAAACTATCCTGGATTTCTACCAAACTTGGACAGAGGCTTGTTTATGATCATAAGATAGTATCCAGAAGGAAATTTTGTAAAAAAAAATTCCAGTTTTTCCGTATTTTACTTATAAATGGACTTAGTTTTTCTGCCAGGAAACATTACATTCACTCTGTGGTTAAAGTTTTTAAAATTTTAATAACTTTCTTAAACTATCCAGGAATTTTACCAAATTTGGACAGAAGCTTGTTTATGATATAAAGATTGTATCCAGGAGAAAATTTTGTAAAATATTTATTTCTGTTTTTCAGTTTTTTACGTATAAATGGACTTAACATTGCATTCACTATGTTGTGAAAGTTTTTAAAAATTTTAATAACTTTATTATTTTTATTAAGTTTGCATTCACCTATCACACTGAAAATATAGACAACATCAAAAGTAGGCGAGACACTGGGTTCCGCGGAACCCTTACGAATTTTTTATATAAATATCTTATTTACCAAAGATATGATAAAAAAATATATAAATACAAAATTTGAATATATACAAAGACTTACGAAATAGTGTTCTGGTGCTGTGTTTTGACATCAGATGAAGTTTCTTTGGTAGATGCCTTCTTATCCAAATTTTTAAATCTGTTCATAGCACTACAATACAACATCATAGTATTGTAAAATTTACTTTTTATTCTATAAATATCATTAATGTTCAACTGAAAATTTGGAATAAATATCAATTTCTAAATGCATAACAGGCAGATATAATTATAAAAGACTGGGACTAATGATTGAACAAGTATTGAAATTTAGGTTACCACTCTTTCATGTTTCATACCAATACAGAACAATTTTGAACATTCATAAATTAGATTGTAACTTACTACATCTTTGTTTGACTATTTCATTTAAGAGCTACAGTATCTGACCAGCAGCTATGAGAGCTTTAGCTAGTTTTACAGCTAAAACAAGCACATTCTGACCCTGCTATCAATATAATGTACCATCAAACAACTTCTTGCAGTTCTAGCAAGTGGTCATACTGTATTGGCTTTTATAGTGTTTCATACACCAGAGTTCAGGATAGATAAGGGGGAGGTTAGGGTACCCATAAAACCAGTTTAACCCCTCAACTGTTTAGTTTCTATACCAAGACAGACATCCTAATTCTCTGTTGTGTTTTGCACTTTTTAAAAGTTTTTTTTGTCTTGTGTTCTGTATGTTGGGTGGTGTTGTTTGACTGGTGTGTCATTGCTGACCTTTCCCATTATCCATTTCGTTGTTTATTAACAACAAAAAAATCTACTTTTTCTATACATTCCTAATACATATACCAAAACTTACCTCATTGTTCCTTCTTCTTTTTCTGATGGAATGTCAAGGTCACTTATGAAAGTCAGGTTCCCTCCATTGTCTTGGGAGAAAAGTTTAGGACAGCAATCATACCCCTGTAGAAAAGTTTTAAAATTTTTAAATTATGAATACTTTACCGATAATTAAAAAAACAAAAACGTATTTGGGCAACAACAAACTGGATTTCCCTTCATCATTGTTTGGAGTCACCTGCCCATTGACTTTCTGAATGTTCAATGGCAGGATCATTTTCAATAGTTGGCTATTGTCTCTTTTTTTTCCATTTATTCACACAATCTTGTTTGCTATAGAATCTTCAGTAACTGTGTTGAATTTTTCACCCAACTGATTTTGATACCTTTAATGCTTGTCATATGATGTGGATTTCAGCTCGTAGTAAACAACATCAAGATCCCTTATATGTATGTTGTCTCGGTGATATTATTCCCTTGTATAGAAATGAGAACTGGTTGTGAAATTTTCACCCTGGATATGGGTTCAAAGGGAGATAATTCAACATTTACCAATTGAAGTTATCTCCCTTATTAAAATAAATTGCAACTTTGTACAGAGAGATGACAAAATTCTTTAGGATATGTATAACTACTTACAACTGCTACCATGCTATTCTCTGTTACCCATGTAATATCCATAAAGGGTAAAAAGTTTCCTTTCACAACAAATAGCCTGAAATAATAAAAGTTAACATTAACAAAAGTATTTAACCAGCATCTATGAGAACCATAGATAATTTTACAGTCAAAACGAGAACATTTTTAACATGTATTAGCTTTTATAGTATAGTGTTATTAAATAGGTATTTTCCTATAAATCCTGTATTATGTCGGAGTCAGTCGTATTGGGTCGAGGTCAGCTGTATACAGCTGATCGAGGCCCAATACCACTGTATGAGAACATAATACAGGCTTAATATGAAAATACCCCTTTTATGACTCCTTCATTAACCAATGACTTAAAATTATGGTAATTTTTTAGTGTGTTTATTGTGGTTATAACTATATGGCAAATCTATTGTCGTTCATATTATTATTTTTTTCAACAACAACAAATCGTAGATCTATTTTTCTATGGAGAATAGGAACCAGAAGTTTATACAAGGCATTGGCCATGTACTAATGCTACTGTCTAGAGCTTGATGTTATATTACATGATCCATTGGTTAATAATTTGTTTTATACATCAGAGGGTCATGATAGATTAAAGGGAGGTTTGGATATCCATAAACACAGTTTAACCCACAATTCCCAAGTCTCTAAACAAAAGTCAACTATCATTATTCTCTTCATTTTATGTTGTTTTCATCTAAAGGTCTGTTCATTGGGTGGCATTAATTGATTGGTATGTATAATTATCAGTAATTTAAGCTTTCAAAACAATCAAAACTGCCATCACCATTAGGAAAGTACTTACCACATCTCACTTTTTCTAAAATTTAATTGCAGGCAAAACAAGAACTTACTTGTTTCCTTGAGATGCATCAGCCACTGATACACTGGAATCATGTCCTACCCAGGCAAGTTTGTCACCACTTGGAGAGAAACTTACACTGTGTACCCATCCACCTGTCAATGTAAAAAACAATGCATAGAACTGTCTTAGTTAAAGCAACTTGCCACATACAATATTTAATAAGGTCTGTTAATGTTCTGTCTTGCTGTTAATGGGTAATACCAGTATAAGAATCAATGATGTCTAGATTTTTGAAAAAGAATTTCTAAACCATAATCTACTCATTTTAAATATTATCGTGCCAATAAATGCTGCAAAGCTCCGCCTTAGTGACGATTCAAATGTGGGTGGTGGCAATCACCATAAAAGGCTTGTTTTTGCACGAGATTTTCTGTGTGTTGACGTAGAGAGTAATAGCAATTACCATAAAAGGCTTGTTGTATAGCCCGCGCTTTTTATTATCCACGCTTTCGTCAAGATCAGGTTACTCACCTGTAAAGTATTTTACTCGGAGAAGAAAATAGTAAACAGCACGTGCTACATGTATATGTTATGACAAATAAACACAAGTTTTAAATTTTAAAAATACAATGTAATGTGTGCTCAATTTTAAAGCTTTTTGTTGTTCTTTACTATATTCGTTTGGTTGCCAGACTTTACAAAATAAAGATTTACATTAAATTGCAAAGACGTTTTACAAAGAAATTGGTCTTGACCATTGAGAAATTGTGAAATCCTACTTTTAAGATAAATACAAATGGTAAAAATGACCACATAAGGTATCGGAAAATGGTTTGCTCAGAGTTTTTTTAATTCTTTTCTGCATGGTAAAAAAAATATGTTCACGGCGAGATATAACAGTATAATCTGTATCCGTGATGTAGACCAACACAGAAATGATCATTTCGAAAATTTTAAAAAATGAATCCAGTTGTCGGATATCTGTGCATATGACTGCACAGTCAAGCTTAGTATTACGATACTACGATGTGAATTAAAAAATGAATAAATAATTTTATTCGTAGAAGCGCTGTTGGACGTTACTCTACGAAAAAATATTAGTGGTAGAAATGTGAAAAACAAGGCCAAGAGTGCCCTTAGATTTCTTCATATTTTTGGGGATTTGCACTTTTGATATACATGTATGTATTAATTGAGAGTAAATCGATGGGATTTTTCTAAAATTTCAAATTTAACGGAGGGGTTCTTTTTACTTTAATATTGTCATTATTATACTAAATTTTTATTTTATTTCAACACAGCTGTTGAGTGTCTGTTTATCTGCAAAGTCGACTTGCGTCACGAATTCTATTGTTATGCCCCTTTCACAACTGGGAAAATCACGTGCAACCACTAGCCTTTTATGGTCATAGCCATTACCTATATTTAGGTAAGTCAGTGAGGCGGGGCTTTGCAGCATTTTTTGGCACAACCATATACAAATCACTGATACGATATTAATCAGTGCACATCACTGTCTACACATAAAAGAACAACACTACATTCTCTCGGATTTTTCAAAATAACTTTCTATTAATAATATCGTAGATTGTACATTCTTCTTTCGATAATTGCTTTAACCTCAAAGCAACATTTCATTTTACAAATTATCATTTGATGTTGCTATGATACAATAAATTATTTTGCATTGATTAACTTGAGTCATGCAGTAATGACAAGATTTTATATTCCAATAAATATGTCCCAATTATGTATTGCAAATCTGAAGAACAAAATATTAATTTAACAACAGTTTTTCTATCTGACATTCAAAATATTAATTTAAATGCTTCTTTTTGTAACCTGAAAAGATATAAAAGCTTTGACCATCCATATATTTAAGTATGAGGCACTCTCAGGCTTCATTCAAAAAATGCTTTATATCAATGCTTTTACATTTGAAGAAAAATACAAGGAGCATTTAATTTTTAAACAAATGATATATCTTGTTTTACATAACTAGCTTTGAAAACTTACCGCCACCATTAGAAAATTCAGCCATTAAGTTTTGGAATGGCATCTTGGCTCCCCAAGCTGTAGCAGTCGGTTTTCCTTCTACTTCTTTCACATAGGCAGAGAATACTCTAAATAAGAAAGATATTTACCTTTATATATTGGATTTGATTCAATTTTCAAAACTAATAAGTTGAAAAGTAATGGTCATATATTTGCCAGTTTAAAAACAGTCAAGAGTAGTAGAAATATTTATATGTTTTATGCATGTATGGAAATACAGTCTACTGCTTATTAATGAAAGCCACATGAAGCCAACATGTTTGATTTAACGGAATTTCATCTCAATGATGCATACTCTATATCCTTTCATCTCTTAAAATAATTTAATAAATAACATCCATAGTACCAAAGCCATTACCTTGCTTTAAAGTCAGATGATCCAGCTGCTAAAAGTATATTATTAGGATGCCAATCTAAGCTGAAACACAAAGGTAACATCTTATATAAGTGAATAAAATAATATGTGTATCTCTATTTGAGATAAAACTCAAAACAAGATTAAGAAATCAAGACATTTATCACCATTTTAATATTTCAATACATAAAAATAAGGTAAAATTAGGAATATAATCCTCAATCAAAAAACTGTCAAAATACTACAATTCATATCAAACAATATTACATCTATCATTCATTTGAAATGCACAATTTTTTGTCAAATGATTTATTTCTATAATTCACATAAATATTGACCTTGAACACTACATGCCAGATTATTACTAATGATGGGATTAAACTAAAAGATTTTTTACAACAATCCAGTTTGATCTTTATAATCCCATGCTTTATGGAAATTTTTTTTTTGTGCCAAACCTGATCAGAACAATGAAATTACCCATAATTCATCAGATCAAAGAATGACAAGGCAGAACAATAATGTTTCAACTGTAATAATGTAGTAAAAATTACCAAGTAATAGTAGATCTGATTGGCTTCTTGATATGTTTACTGACCCACCAATTGTTTTCTTCATCAAAATAACACACAGATATAACTCTAGCACTACTGCCAACAGCAAATTTATTTTCTGTAATAAAGATTCACGCAACATTTAAAACAAATGTGAAATTTTATCATGTAATCAGCTGTAACTTAAATATACATTTTTTGTTATAGTGCACTACTAAAGTTATGGAATTTTCTACAGTTACATATGTTTAAAGATGTGTAAAATAAATATATGATAGGGTACTGAAACAAAAGCACTACAACCAAAATTGATATGCTTAAATTTTGAAATATATAAAAAAAATTTTGAATTATTTTTCATGTAGCAACATAAATTATAAGAAAACAATAAGAAAAGTGCATTTTACTGGCTTAAACTATAATCAGTTGAAGATAATTAATCTAGTGATTGGTCTAAATGATTTGTTTTCCATTCAGTATTACTAAACAAAAATTAGTTTTTTCTCTGAAACCTATTTAAACTATCATGGTATCACGGATTATCTACGTATAAAGAAGATTGTCTACCTTGAGGAGACCAACGCACAGATGTAGCTGCTCTATTGATACGTAAGATTACTAATGATGGCTTCCACTTTCCATCTTTTATTTCCCAAACATATGCATTTCTGTCCTGAAAAAAAAAGATGCAATAGAGATGTTTTAATATATTTTCATAGAAGGTCTGATTTGTGCACCAAAATTATTTATGCAAGCTTCAACAATTTATTAGAAAAGTACGTTTTACAGCTTCACAAATAAATGTTCTACAATTACAGTATAAACTGATAAACGCTCAATCAATTTCCTTTAAAAATATTTTGACTGTGTAAATTGTTGCAGAATTCATTTCCGTTTTTTTTTTCAATCAAGCATTCGAAGAAAATATTAATCCTAAGTATGCCCAAATAATACAGACTTTCTCATAAATTACAGTAAAAACATCTTGTAAAAAGATAATAAAGCAGACATTATTATTGATTGTAATCACATTAAAAGTATGTATGTATATGCCCCAAGGTATTTGGTGACAAGTGATTGCAATTTTGTCAAAATATATTTCACACCTGATTAACCAGTTAACCTAACAAATAAATAATTACGGATTTTGTTAATCTTGTTAAATTCATGACAAGCTTTATTTGGTTACAAATTTGAGGAATCTATTTCTTAGACTGTTGTTTTATGAGCGCTTAAAATCAGTACTTTACTGTACAATATCAAAGTATGATCAGCAAATTTTGTCTCAATATTTTCATGATATCTGATGTGTCTAGCCACAAATTTAAGTATTTCAACAACTTTTTTAATTTTTTTTCTAAGCCAGCAATCCATGAATTTACGTATCCCACAAAATGCCTTTTTGTCTCTATGCACAAAAATTGGTATCCACAAAAATAAATGAAACCACAATACTTCCGGTCGGATTTCAGTAAAGTCCAGAACCTCTGAAAACCGGGACCTTTGAAAACAGGCCCATTTCTACAGTCCCATAGCTATTCGGTTTACAGAGGTTCCACTGTAGTATCAGTGTTTATTAATAGTATGTATTTATTCTTAATAACCTACAGCAGCACATGTGACAATTCTGTTACTTTTAGGTGCCCACTCTATCCCTGTTACTTGCTGGCCATGCTCAGTTAAACTTGCAGTTTCATCAAACTTGTTCCCACTCTTCTTGTAAATCTTTACTACAGAGTCATTTTCAGACAGTGCAATTTCTGAAAAGGAGTACAAAATTATATTACGATTTGTAAAACACAAAGTTTCAGTTACTAAATAAATTTTTATCATAAATGTACATTTACTTGTCAAAATACCCAATTAAACAGTTAAAATACTAGAAAAGAATACATTATATTATATATTCTAATAGATAACACAGTCTCTTTTTCATTCATATATATGTGCAAGGAGAGTCTTTTTTCAAGAGTGTGATGTTTATTTATAAGGCACTAAACTCAACTATATAATGTCTTGAAGTGCCAAGAACCAGGGCCCAGTTGTTCAACTTTTTTAACTTAAATTTAACCACATGTTAAATGTAATGATTTTCTATGTAGTTAAACCCTCGGTTAAATATAACCTTGGGTTAAATATGTTTAACAACTTGGCCCTGGCAGTTAAACACCAAATATTGATAAATTCATTGAATAAAAATATGTAGTTTAAGACCTTTATGCATTGTAACTTCCAAGGTTATCAATATCATATGTGTATAAGTTAAATGTTTATCCATTTAATTAAATAGTAACTGATTTATTCTGTTACTCCATTATTTTTATTTTTTGTAGAAAAAAAAACACAATTGATATCATCTATCAAAATCAATAAAAAATCCTTCAAACTCATGATTAATGGTTGGAGCAATCTTTGTTGGCTCCATAACAATTTTGTATGTCAATACATAAACAGAATAAATTATTACTATACTCTATACATTAACAAATTTGTTTGTTAAGTAAATGTTAATCATTGGCTTTATTTTAAAATGTTTGTTTGTTTATCATCTAATAAAATTTTGAATGTCATGTTAGTTAAAGTAATTGGTTAGAGAAATGGCATCAAAATGAAGACTTTAATTTAATCTGATCCAGTAGAGATGGAGAAAGGAACATAGAACAATTAACCATGGGTTACTGATAATGTAATTACATTTGTTGTTTTTCACTTTATCATTTTAAGCAAAACACTTATCTAAGACAAGTAAAAAATCTTCTACAAATTGATATTTCACAAATGAGCAGCTATTTTTTTCAGATTTTAACATTAAATCTTACTGATTTTGAATTTTGACAATTCCTTACAACAATAACAACAAAAAATATATATTTTGATACTTATAAAACTCATTCTTGTACCTGTCCTAGAACTATTCCAAGCATGACAAGTTACAGGTGTCACTCCAAAACTATGTTTTTCTGTCATTCTGTTGTACAAAAGCTAAATTAAAACAAGATTAAAGTTCATTATTGTATGGAAAATATCTTTTCCCATAATACAAATTAATTTACAAAGTCCATAATCTAGTTACGTCACATGTTTCTAAATAACAAGAGTGGACACACTGAATGTCCTACCTGAGTACGCACATGGACACAGAATAAAGATTATCTGATACCATACATTACAAGTCAAAGGAAAATAAGTCAGGCAACATTTGTTTGAAAAATGTCTTACATGTCATTCAAGCCTACAACTGTGTCCAAGGTCAGCGGACAGGTCTCAGACTGGTATGTACCCACCAAAAACTATCTATAGACCAAAAATGTTGTAGTGTAGTCAAGGTTTAGGTGTCAGACTGAAACCTACTTGCCAAAAAGTTTCTACAGACCATATACAGTGGATATAGGTATTATATAGCTAAAGAAGTTGACTTCAAAATTTGACTTAAGTGTAAAATTCAGGTGAAGGTCTCAGACAGCCATGTATGCACCAAGGACTATCTATCTATCATATGGTTGGTCTATGTATTGCAGTTGCTGAGAAATGAACATTATCCCAAAATGTGAAACAAGTCATTCAAGCATGAAATAGAGGTCAAAAGTAAGGTGCCATATATTAAAGTGGTATATACTCACTAAGAACTTCTACCAACTAAATAATGTGGGTCTAGTTAGTACAGTTGCTGAGAAATACACTGAAAATGTATATTGCATATAAGTCACTCAAGCATGCAATTCAGGTCAAGTTCAGCTGACAAGTGTTAGACTGGCATGTATCCTCAAAGAAGTATCTACAGACCAAATATGGAGAGTCTAGATATTACAGTTGCTGAGAAATGGACTGAATCTAAAAAATGTGACAAAGTCACTCAAGCATGAAATTGAGGTCAAGGTCCAGAGACATGTGTCAGGCTGGCATGTACAGACTAAGAACTATCTGTTGACCAAATATGGTGGGTCTACGTTTTATAGTTGCTGAGAAAGGACTTAACCATGAAAATGTGACCCAGGTCACTCAACCATGAAATTTAAGTCAAGGTCAAAAGGCAGGTGTCAGACTGGCATGTACCCACTAAGAACTATCAATAGACCAAATATGGTTGGACTAGATGTTACAGTTGCATTTTTGATTAGATAAAATGATAACTGTAAGCTTTAGCTAATACACAATTATATATAAAATCCAGCCGCACTTATTCCAATTTTTTTTTGAAATCATGTCTGTGTTGGGGAGAGTAAACTTGAAAGGTTTTGTTGCCTTTGATTCGATTTTTTACATACTGCACAGGCGGGGAAAAGCCTCGCTCACATCTAAGGTCGATTTATTAGCTCGAACATCCAAGGTTTTTAAGGAGCCAAAATATTTCCAAACGATGATGGTAAAAAATTTTGGATTCAGCCTCATGATTACCGGTGGATGACCTTCAAACTCTTGGTCATTTATGCACTTGAAAGAGTGAAAAAAAAAACCTGTTACAAACATTTAAGACACATTACGTGTAAATATGTATGGTTTCAGAAAAAACATGTTTTTATCAGTATTTGAGAAGGTAGGTTTTCTAAACTGAAAATCGATTATCACTGGAAATAAAATGATCGACCAATATTTTTTTATTAAAATCGATCATTGGAACAACACTACAAATAAGGTTATACAGACGTACTGACAGCTCCACTTGACCTAATGACTTTGTAAATTGTAGAACAATTACTTTTTTCAATTTGGATGTCAAAAACTAGGGGAATTTTAAGAAATTCTGCAACAGCAGACAGCACTGTTAACGTGGGTATGCTCAAAATGTTTTTGTTGATCTTGCAGAGTAGTTTGTGTGTATTCAAGGCATGAGCAGAATAGTTTACAAGAGAGATCGCCATTATAAAAACTAGGTACATAATTTGTAATATATGATCTAAATTTTTCTGGGTCCCACGCCTTTCGCTGTGCTGAGATATAAACTGAATCAAGGTATTTTGTATCTTTTCATTTAAGTCACGCATGTACAACTAATAAAAGGAAGAAATTAAATCCAGAACATAAAATCCAAATTATTTCCGGGTTTGGTGGGAGGGTCTTTATTTCCATCTAAATGTCACGATCTCCATAATTCCTGTCAACAGAAAGCACTGAAGATTGTAAAAAATAAGATAAACATGTTCTAATTGCATTACCTTCAACTAATAATGAGTATTTCGTGGACTCTGGGCAGTCAACACGAAAATAGGATATACTAAAGAAAACTGACGTTCTTCTCTGACTAACCGGTGTCACGTGATAAGCAAAATAAAAATATATATATTCTTTTTATTAAGCTTAAAGAAAACATTTTAGTCTGTTAATAGACATATGCATATAAATCTAAATTCTTTAATTGAATATTTATAGTTATTACTTTATTTTTAATTTTTATTATTTCTATGCACTGAGTTTAACAAGCTAAATACTTCCCATATAGTTCAAAGGTCATAGGAAGTACTTCCTTGTAGTGAATGTACACAAATACATGTGTGTGGAAGATGGTCAGTTTTATATTGCTGGTGGTCAGTGTCATCCTTCCAGCTTCATTTGCTGATGTCAGCAGTGATGGGGTCATTATGCCAACGAAATGTGAAGGTATAAAACTTTTTATTTGATTTTAAAAATAAATGTTACTTAAAATTATTTTGCTAATTTAAAAAAAAAAAGTTTTTACTTTTTTTTTTTAGTTTGGACCGGTTTAATTTTGATAAATGTTTGATTTTAAATCATTATATTTTGACTTTTTTCTTCAAAATATTTTTAAATCAAAGATTTTAAAATATAATCTGATATACATAGTTGGCAGTCATTGATTGGTTGGCTTAAGATTACCTTCCTGTTTAATAAGCCTATGAATATTTTATATGCAGGTGTCTTAAGTCTATTAAAAATATATTATATGCCGTAATATTGACACTCTCAAATAATACATTTATTGATTTCAATTTACCATTATAAATTACATGCTATATTACATTTTACAAAGTATGGCTCAGTTTTCAAAACTAGAAAATATCAACAAATTGTATTATAATATTCAATTTTATTTCAAGTTAAAATTTTAATTCAACTTTATTACATTGCTGCATTTATAATAAGTATTTTCTATGAGAATGGCTTTTGACATGCCAATTAAGGACCATTTAAGGACATGATTATGTACTAAAATAATAATTCATAACAAGTATATAAGCATGGGAACAAGTCATGATAGAGACAATATATATATGTGATCCCATTTTCCAGCTCAGATCAGGGGCTGATATTAAAACATTTCGTATGCAGTTTTGTTACTTATGATATTAAAACAGTTCTTATGAACGTTCAGCATAATCTGTAAACAAATCATTAAATACCTGTCATCAGATATTGTCAACTTGTGATAAAGAAGATTTTTTTTTGCAGTTTCATGAATTCATTGATGATTATTAATTTGACCGTTGTTCAATGACATATTTAAAAAACCGATATGGTTCTCTGTAAATGAAAAACCAATACATAACATAACATAAGGGAACAACTATTTAACTTCAAGGGGGGGGGGGGGGGGGGGGGAGGGGGGGGTTAACATAGTGGTTTTTTATATTGGTTTGAAAATTTTTTTTTCAAGGTATGGACACAATTTTTTCAAACCAAATTATTTTTTTTCTTACCAAGTCGAATCAGAAGTTGTTTTTTTTTTTTAGCAATGCCCAGAAAGTAAAAGGTGCATTTATTCCTATGAAATCAGTAGCAGTAAATAAAACTGGTATATACTATGTACTATGAATTTGTTTTTATAACAAAACATTTGCATATACTTTTCATTTGTAAATTTAAAACAATATTCGTTCAGATATATTTAAACTAGAGGCTCAGAGGGCTGAGCCTGTAACACTCACCTGGCATGAAAGCCATTTATATTGATGTACTCCAGAAAGAAGTCACTTCTCCCTATCATTATGAAGTGTGGTAAGCCTTGTAGGAACCAAATTTTTCTTCATCAAAAGGTCCTTCTACTTACAGGTCAGCATATTCTAAAATTTGGAAGTTCTCCAGAAGATTTTTGAATGTATTTCTCATAGGGTCTTATGTTAACCTAAGTCCTCTACTGAAGGCCATTTTGAATTAGAGATTGGTATCAGATTAACAACACTTGTTGAGCACCTTAAGAGGAATATTCAGACCATGTTTGGTTTCAAGCATTTCTACGGTTCTGTAGATTTTTGTTAATATCATAGACACTTTCTATCAAATTTGACTCTATTTGGCCAAGCAGTTAAAGAGAAATTTTTTTTAAAAATTTTTTTAAATCAACCAATCAGAAACAAGAATTGCCCATGGCGGCCACATTTGTTGCCAAATCTTTGGACAAAATGAAGAAACTGTTAAAAAAACCTCCAACAGATGCTTCCTGTCAAGTCTTGTTCCCTTTGGCCAAGCGGTTTTAAACAAGAAGATTATCAACCGATAAAAGACAAGAACTGCCAATGACAGCCATGTTTGTTGCCTGATCAGGACGAAATGAGGAAAATTTGTATAGAACCTCCCAATTAGATGCTTTCTGTAAAGTTTCGTTCCATTTGGAGAAGATTTTTTTATATCAGCCAATCAGAAAAAAGAACTGCTCATGGTGGCCATATTTGTATTCCGATCAGAACAAAATGAGAAAAGCTTATAAAGGACCTCCCATACATGCTTCCTGTCGGGTTTCGTTCCATTTGGGCAAGCGATTTTAGAGGAGAAGATTCTTTTATATTAGCAAATCAGAAACAAGAACCTCCAATGGTGACCATATATGTACTCCAATCTGGATGAAATAAAGAAATTTTGTAAAAAACCTTCCATATATGCTTCCTGTCAAGTTTCGTTCCATTTGGCCAAGCAGTTCCAGAGAAAAAAAAAACTGCCCATGGTGGCCATATTTGTAGTCTGATTGGGACGGAATGAGGAAACTTTATAAAGGACCCCCCATATATGCTTCCTGTCAAGTTTTGTTCCATTTGACCCAGCAGTTTCAGAGAAGATTTTTGGAAACTCAGCCAATCTGAAACAACAACTGACCATGGTGGCCATGTTTGTTGTCCGATCGGGACGAAATGAGCAATCTTTATAAAGGACCTTACATAGATGCTTCCTGCCAAATTTAATTCCATTTGACCCAGTGGTTTCATAGGAGAAGATTAAAATGTGAAAAGTTAACGGACGACGGACACCCGCCAAGTGAAGACAAAAGCTCACATAACCTTTGGCGAGGTTGGCTAAAAAGGAACTATGTATTGATTGTCAGATTGTTGCTCTTCATCTTGGTTAATCACTGAAAGTATACTAAGGAAAATCTTTTATTATGTTCAAAATAAATTAAGTCAGGTTTGTAATAAATAATGGTCTAAAGCTTTTCTTTTAATGCTTGCGATTTTTTAAATCAACTCTCGGATTCAATTATTTTTTTTTTGAAAAAAATATCTAAACCAGAAAAATACTTTCCATAGTATTCGAAACCCCTCCCCCCTCCCGTCCCTTTGAAGTTAAATGGTTGTTCCCTAACATATTCTTTATTGTCAATCCAGATGAACATGAATCAATGGTGAAATCAAATAACATAACATTAAACATTCTGATTGATTTTAAATGATTGTCAATTATATAAGAGAAAGGAAGAGAAAAATATACATATAATTACATACATGTTATTCTTCTTTTTTTTTTCCTATGGCATGGTCACAGTATAATATAATATAATATAATATAAGGGGGACAATTGGGACAATACATCTAAAAGAGTTTATGAATACAGTAGTTATTAGAAACATTATAATGATCTAGTAGTATATCATAATAACTGTAACCTGTAGTCATAAATGCATGAACAATAACTTTTAACCATTTGTTTTGAGCTTCAAAAGCAAATCTCTTTGTTTATTTAAATGTTTAAGTAAATTACAGACCGTAACTAAAATCTGTTTATCTTCATTACTAAACAGCCATATGAATAATGATTTGTCATCTAGATGGATAATATTTTTAGCAGTATTTAAGATTGGTTTTAAGAATATATTTCTAATTTGAGATAATTCTTTACCTTTGAGTAAAAAATGAATTTCATCTTCTACCCCATCATTACATAATTTACAAATTCTGTTTTCAACTTTAATGTTAGATGTATTTAAAACTGACATAAATTGCATAAGAAATGAACATTTAATTATTTTTTAATTGTTTGCATTTGAGATTTTTAGATTTTTAGATAAAAACAATATAAATCAAAAGTTGCTTTGTTTTCTTGATTTTGAATAAGCATGTGAGAAGGCCAGACAGTAGTTTATACCCTTATTTAAACCTTTCTTTGAAAAGGGAATAAAATACATTTGTAGGAGATTTTAATGTAAACTTGCAAGGTATATATAGTATGCAAATATAAAGCTTGTGGGAAAAAACAGGTTTTTAATTATATTTGTAAAACAAAAGGAGATAACTCATCAAGTTTATCAATATGCTTTATTTTGGTAATCTATTTTTGCCAAAAAAATCATTATTCCTTCTAGAATAGATTTTAGCCTTGCATTACAAAACCAATCTAAAAAAATGTGAGATATGTTGAACTCTCTACCAATGATAATTTTAATATAATACCTGATTTTTTTTTAAAGATTTCTTGTTATGATAAAAAAAAAGTAATAACATATTTCAGAAAAATGTGAATTGAAACTGTGATAATATCATCATTTTCAGGGCTGAAATTCAGTATGTGTTGTTAATTTTTAGTATAAATAACTGTATATGTTTTCTTTTCAGTGTGTAAATATTTAGTTGTTGAGCTACAATCAAGACTGGATGAGACTGGTAAATCCAAGGAAAAAATAAGAATAGGCCAAGGCCTTGATCCTAACAAAAAAGCAATAGATTACAGAAAGTCGTAAGTATAGGAATAAACACAAAACATTTTTCTCATAAAATGGATACCTGTAATTTAAAACTTTTCATTGAAGAATAAGTATGAGTCCATACACCTTCCTTATCAATTTCTAACCAGAATTAAAGGGGTCAGTGTATTTATAAATTGCATATAGCCAATTTGCTATCTATAAAATAAAAGAATGTTTTGAGCAATGTCATTGTATGCCACCTAGCATAGCAACATTTTGTTAAAAGTTAATCTGATTTGATATCAGAATAAAAAAAACCAAACAGTAAGCAAGTCGTGCAATTAAATCTCAGGAACCAGCTTGCCCTAGTTTTATCTGATGATATTTATTTGTTTTAGTGACCTGAGGCTGATTGAGGCACTTCATGAACCACATGTATGCAAGAAGATTTTAGAGTACAATCTACACAAAGAAAGAGAAGGGAGTTTGAGATTTGCTAAGGGTAGAAGTCAAACCATGGACACATTACATGGACTTGTGTAAGTGGAAGAGGAAATAATAAACATAATTATGTCCCATTTATCAAAAGTAACAGAGTTATTTCCCATTGATCAAAAGTGTAGCTAAAAAACAAATGGAGGATGGAATTGTGAAAATCATAACTCAGACCAAAGGGGGTCTGAGTACTCTATTACTATGCTAAGTCTGAATCGCAAGGAATAATCTTTTATTTTTTTTTAAATTCAAAGTCACACAAAAAAAAATAAAAACTTTTTCTAGTTTTAATACAAAACATCTTCCTTAGCGTACAACTTAAGTTGAAATTTGTAAACATTTCGCTTCGAGCATCAATAATGCAGTAAAAAGTACTTCCGGTTCTATATAGGACGACCTACCAACATACAACAGATGACAAGGCAAGCCGGGCATATAGTTCTTCGGTCTGTGTGTGTGCATGTCTGTACGTCCATAGTACCTTATGACCGTATGAGGTTAAGGTTCAGGTTTAAGGTAGTTTTTCATGAAGGAGTTATGATATCATCATGAAACTTTGTAGATGGATAACTTGTGATATGAACAGCAGCATTTTGATGTGAAACAGATGCTGTGATCTTGAGGTCATGGGTCATCAACTTTGAATTTCCTTATAGAATTTCAATATTAGAATCCAGGTTGAAGGTAGTTTTTCATGAAGTACTGATAGATAGTATTTCATCTACCTTATTGTTAGGGACTTCAAAGTCAACAATACACAAATGTAATTCTATTTGCTAAATACTTACATCATTGGTGTCCATTGGACACATATATACTTGTTTAATTACTAAACCCATAGATCTACATTTTCTTTTTGTAAGAGATAGTGATTGTACCAGTATAACTCAACAGTTTTGGAAGTTCAAAGTGTGATAAGTCTATCATCCAATAATAATACTATTCCAATGTTATAATTAGAATTAAATATTCAATGTGCGGTGTTTATTTTCGACAGTTTTGCTTTTCAAAACACTTTTTTGTTTACTGTATTTGTTTTTCAATCATCCCAATATGAATTTGGAAAGTCTATCATCCAATAAGAATCACTAATTAGCAATGTTATTATTACAATTAAACAACATAGATATAAAATAAATTGCCGTTTAAACAAATTTTTGTAATCGATTGGTCTTCGATTATTTTGATTTACACACAAAAAATTATTGCTATAAATTTATTAGTAAAATTATTATTAAATACAAACTCTACGGTACAAGTATTAACTACTAACAGCCTGAGTTTCTGACTTTTTGTCAGATAAATCTTGTCTTATTGCTGTGCAATTGAAAAAAATACAAAAATTAAAATACAAACAGAGAAGTCTACTTACATACAGAAAACACTTTTCCGTACTATAATTTATATGAGACAATCTTGATTTTAACCCTAAGTAATTATTCATTTGAATGATTACTTTAACACATCTTAATACTTCTAAATCAAACTTAATCGGAAAAGGACTTACAAAAATTGCAGGAATAAGCTTGACAGGGCATACATGCTCTGCATGTAGTGATGATTGAAGAATTATCCAGTAAATTTTGTCTCTTCTTGATTCTTCATTTTTGTTTTCTTTTAGTGCTTCCCAAAATTCTGTTCATATTTCAATGGGTGCTAGAAACATAGAATAACCATGACTTTTATTTTTCAGTGATAAAGGGGTAAAAGTTGAACTTGGAATGCCATATGAATTGTGGGACTCAACATCTGTGGAAGTAGCTCAAATGCAAAGACAAGTAAGAAATTATCTTAATGACAAAATCTTATGAAGTATTATGTTTTATTATTTCAGAGACAAAGGGGTCAAAGTTGAGCTTGGGATTCCATATGAACTATGGGACTCAACTTCAGTAGAGGTAGCTCAAATGCAAAGATTGGTAAGAAAATTGCATGTAGTTTTAGCTTTCCATAAATCTGAACAGACTATTGATACTTGATATCTTATACTCTTTATGTTGTATTGCCAAGAAAAATATGAATATGTACTTTAAATGTACAAGACTCCAATATATGGTAAATAAGGAAATGTCAATGAAAGGAAGGGTTTTTTTACTTTAAAACACATAATGTAACAAAGTTCTATCTAGGATTTAAGGACAGAGGGCATATTTTTAGGATATATAGGGGTACTTTTAAATGGTTTCAGATCTTAAAAGTGCAACAAGATAACGTCAACTTCTACGAAATCTATTTCACTCAATCTAATGCTTCATAATGGTCGTTCAATTTTTCTAACATCTTTAATGCATTTTTAGCTCATCTGGCCTCTATAAGGCCATGTGAGCTATTGCCATCACTTGGCATCTGACATCGTCTGGCATCCTGAGTAAACTTTCCTTTAAAGATCTTCTTCTCTCAAACCACTGGACCAATTTGGTTCAAATTTTTTTGGAATGGTTGTTTGTTGGGATCCTTCCAAAATTGTGTCCGGCATCAACCAACTTCCAATTGACACGGAAGTACTGCTATTACTAAAAATAGAAAAAGGGGGGGGGGAGGGGGTGAATTTAAAAAATCTTCTATGAAACTACATGGAACCAGACTTGGCAGCAATGGTCCTTAGGTGGTCCTCTTTCAGATTGTGTCTGAATGTGATGACAAAGACTCAACAAAGATGGCTGCAATTGGTGAACTTAGTTTAATATATGACCAAATGGGAAAATTCATTAAAAGATCTTCTTGTCTGAAACAAGTTGGCCAATTGAAACCAGACTCGTCAGCAATGGTCCTTAGTTGGCCCTCTTTCAGAATTGTGTCCAATAACCCATACTTCAGCCAAGATGGCCACCACAGCTTGACTTAGTTTACATAGGACCCTATGGAAAAATTGATTTAAAAATCTTTTCGTCTTAAAGCACTTGGCTAATTGGAACCATACTTGGCAGCAATGGTCTTTGCATGGTCCTCTTTCAGAAATATATCTGATGACCTGAACTTTCAACAAAGATTGCCACAACAGCCAAACTTAGTTTAACATAGGACCATATGAGAAAACCAGCCAAGATAACTGGAAAATTTAAATTTTTAGTCCTTCTCAAGGTTGACAAGTTAAATCCAGGTGAGCAATACAGGCTCATGAGATCTTTTTGTCATTTAGGCCTGATTGGATTTTACATACAATTTGTGAATCATAACATCCTATAAAATCCTGATAGAGTGTGAAGCAGAGTCTCTTTGACCTTTCTGTGTAATCTCTATCCTTTCAGTGCTCCTCTCTGGCCTGCAAGTGCTCCCTTCTAAACATGAAATAAGAAACGATTTTTCATCACAAATTAACAAGATTGAATTGAAGTGATTTCAAATACTTAAAAGAAGTGAAAAAATTTTAAAATAGAGTTCATTTATCATGTACAGTCTTTTTAAAAAATCAAGCTTATAACTTTACTAGGTGTAATTCTCTGTCCAATTACCTTTCGGATAGAGTCATTTTGAATTCCTGTTCTTTTCGATCTTTTTATAATGAAATCAGGCCTCTAGCTTAAATATTTTAATTACAGACATTATTTTCAAGAGACTTGATATAACTATTATCTAAGAAAATTCCACATGTATGAGCACATAGTTACAAAGATAACTAGCACTTGACACTTCTGTTATTGGCAAAAATTCCATCTTTGAAGTTGTTATATTGATGTCAATCATGGATTTTTAAATGTTCAAATTTTTGTAAAATAGTCTCTTTTTTTTGGACAAAACAAGTGTAATTAGTAATTCATTGTTTCAAACACACCAGTAGAGAACGTTTGATAAGGGAAGTAACTCTATAATTTTCTCATGCAACAGACTATAATTTGAAGGAAATCAGATACAGACTTTATCATTTTATAACTGATACTGTCATTGTAAAATGTTTTCCTTTTTCTCACTTTTCTAATTCTGCCTTAACATATAAACTTAAATACTATGAATTACAAATTTTTTTTTCTGGATATCATCTTGTGTGATTTGGTGAAAATTCTTTGTTATTAGGATATCAAAATCTGTGATTTTTTTTTAATTTTCAGCAATAATGAATTATGAAAAATGCAGATCATATAAGTTCATGGTTCTGATTACCACAATTTTTTTTTATAAATTCCTGATTTTGCAAAAGTAAAACTATATGAAGATGTATTCATTTTTACTTCAAATCAACACTATTCTAGTGTGATACAATAGTAGAGGATTTCGAGGAAGACATTGAAGACTGGTATTATAACAAACAAGACGAGAACTTGATGGAGTTCCTATGTCGTGACCGGGTTCTTAAAGGTGATGAAACAGGTATGTTAGTTTGATTACAGTAGGTTTTATATATTTTAGGGTATGAATGTCACACAAGAGAATAAAGAATTTAAGTTGAACATAAAAGAAGTAAACATTAAAGTGATTCAGTTTGTAAAATTAGAAATCATATTAAGGCAATATTTTTTTTCTCAGACATTGCAAAAATAATTCCAGACAGATATTTTTGTAATTACTTGGTCCTTAGGATTAACAGAATCTACTGTATCTAAATATAATCTCTCTTTCGTCACCTTGTTAAGGGAGATAATCCATGTATTTAATAAATATTTCCTATTTCATTTCAAATGGTTTTCATTTTTATGCCCCCTCCTGTAAGGCAGACCTATGGCAAGCAATTTTACTATTTATTCTAACTTCAAGATATCTAATAAACTTTATAAGATATCTCATATACTTTATAAGATATCTTATATAGTTTATAAAATATCTTATGATATATCTTATAAAGTATATAAGATATGTTATATAAAAATATTTATAAGATATCTTATATACTTTATGAGATATCTTATAAACTTTAGAAGATTTCTTATAAAGTATATAAGATAACTTATAAAGTTTATAAGATATCTTATAAAAACTAGATTATATGAGATATCTTATATACTTTATATCTTCTAAAGTTAATAAGATATCTTATAAAGTATATAAGATATCTTATAAATTATATGAGATATCTTATAAATTATGAGATATCTTATAAACTATATGATATATCTTATAAACTTTATAAGATATCTTATAAAATATATGAGATATCTTATAAAGTGTATAAGATATCTTATATAAAAATATTTATAAGATATCTTATATAAAAATATTTATAAGATATCTTATACACTTTATAAGATATCTTATAAACTTTATAAGATATCTTATATACTTTATGAGATATCTTATAAACTTTAGACGATTTCTTATAAAGTATATAAGATAACTTATAAAGTTTATAAGATATCTTATAAAAACTAGTTATATAAGATATCTTATATACTTTATATCATCTAAAGTTTATAAGATATCTTATAAAGTATATAAGATATCTTATAAAATATATGAGATATCTTATAAAGTATATAAGATATCTTATATAAAAAATATTTATAAGATATCTTATAAAAACAGATGATATA
Source organism: Mytilisepta virgata (assembly GCA_028015205.1). Taxonomy (NCBI): domain Eukaryota; kingdom Metazoa; phylum Mollusca; class Bivalvia; order Mytilida; family Mytilidae; genus Mytilisepta; species Mytilisepta virgata. The sequence continues at coordinate 87,969,456 of CM051521.1, forward strand.
AGATATCTTATATATTATATGAGATATCTTGAAATTAAAATAAATAGTAAAATGGCTTGCCATACATATAGTTCTTCGGTCTGTGCATCTGTCTGTCCATCAGTACGAGGTTAAGGTTCAGGTTTAAGATAGTTTTTCTTGAAAGAGTTGTGGTAACATCCTGAAAACAGCAGCATTTTGATTTGAAAGGGATGCTGTAACCTTGAGGTCATGGGTCATCGACTTTGAACTTGACACATATGTACTTGTTTTTCAACATTTAATAACATTATAAAAAAGAATTTCTATAGTCATGATTTTCAGCTGATAGAGAATATAAAAATCCAAAATGGAAATCAACATTATTAGAAAAAAAAGTGTTGTTGTTTGAATAACTAAAGACACATGTTCTTAAAAAATTCATTATTAAAGGCAGTTTTGGTTAATCTTCTACAGAATAGAATTTTTAACATATGAAACTAAACCAAATATGTAGATATTAATACAATTCTTTGATCTGAATTGTGATGCACCACAAGATGTGCACATTTCATCGATTCACGACTCTTCAGTTGTGCTCAAGGCCTAAAATGTTGAAAACCAAAAGATAACCAAGATGTTCGAGAAAATTGATTCACATTAGCCATGATAATTTTTTTAAGAGTGTCTGACAGAAGTGTTTGTACCAGAAGCTGAAAAGGAAAAGAAGGAAGAAAATGACACACCTGAGGGGAAAAAGTCTAAGAAGAAAGGAAAAGGAAAAAAGAAAAGTCAGTTCTTCCTTTAATTTGTACTTGTATTGATTTTTCTTTTACTTGTTTTTAATTTTGATCAGTTAAATTTACACATGGAAGGGCAGCTATGTTTAATGTTTTTTTTCATTATCGTCTCGCCTGCAACGAAAATTCTCGAAATGCATGATATAGGTATTATTTTCCGGCATGGGCGGTATCATGAACTTTTTTAAAACCTTAATAACTTTGCACACGTAATACCTACACTTAAGATCTTTGGTACACAGATACATTATGATATAAATTTGCTGTAGTATACTTGTTGTATGTTGGCCATAAGCCACATAGCTTTAACCATTCTTGTATCGTGCTGCTCTCTGGATGAAAAATCTTCAGATTTTATCTCTTAAACTGATATTTGATATTAGAATGAAAAGAAGCAAATGATAAATTCATAAATTTTACTTTATATTACAGGTATTTAAGGATTTCAGTCAATTATAAAATTTTATGTCATTTTCCTTTACAGGCAAAAAGAACTTGAAAGGTGAAGAAGGAACAAGAGATGATGAAGGGAAACAGAGTGAAGAAATGAAAAAGGAAGAATTATAACAAACAATGTTTTTAGACCACCAAAGATTATTCATTCTTGTCCAAACTTTTATGAAAAAAATTTGGATTCATGGTTTTTTGTACATTCCTCAATACATCCCCAACCAGAAAAAAATTGCATTTATTTATCAATACTTTCGTATTCATATTTATCATTTCAGAAATGTCAGACACAACAGATAAAGTTTATATATAATGAACAAATATACCATTTATATACTGTAAAATCACTAATATCTGTGGGGTTAAAATTTCGTGGATGCCTTTTTGATAATGATTTCTTGGGTATAAAATTTTTGGATTCCAAATTTAACAAATATTGATTAACTAAGGGGTCGTATTTTGATGGGGATTAATTTTCGTTGATAATACTTACCAACAAAATAAACGAAATATATTAAATCCCTAAAGAAAATTTCTGCTTTTACAGTAGATATTAAAGTAAGTGTGTTTTGATCCCACAGTCTTAGATTAGTCTATGAGGCATTAATAGGTCATACAATATAATTCCTATTTTTTATTTGAATTTTTTTTTCTGAACTGATGAGGACAAGCATATTTCAAATTTTTTTCCTGTTTCTGATGTAAAAATAATTTTTTATTATGAGGTTACATAACCAGAATATTAAGTTATATAATGGGTAAATGCAAGGGCAGGTAGAAATGTTAATCTAGAAAATAATTTTATCTTGCCTAATATATACCAAATACAACAAATGTAATTTTTACAGGGTACAATTTATAATTTACCTGTTAACTCTTCCTGCACTTGGTTTTGTTATTTTCAGAAATACAGTCCAACTGTTCACATGATTGTTTTATTTGAAACTTATATTTTATGCAACATAATATATGTAAATCTTCTTTTGATGGCATTATCTGCATTTTCAAAGGAATGATTTTGATTTTCATTATATGTATTTTAATACTTTTTGAATATTTTCTAATGGTTTTTTCAAAGGTGATTTTACAAGTCTTCTACAAATCATAATGTCCTAGATCAGGGGCGGGTCCAGGTGAGGGTATAATGGGCGTATGCCCCCCCCCCCCTTTTAAAAAAAAACTATTCAAAGACAATTAATGGAGAGAATTCGGCAAACACTGTCACTTTAACTATAAAATACATATGCTCCAGGTCAGGAACTGTTACATTAGTGCATTTCGCAATTATTTTATGTTTCTTAGCAAAAAAAAAGGTCCAAAGAATTTTTCGCCTCGCTCTGCTGGGCCAAAGTTTTATTATACGCCCCCCCTTTTCAAATATCCTGGAAACACCCCCGTAGATTATGGTCCAGTAATGATCATTTTTATGCTTCAGTCAGATTGTCAGGTAGTAAAAATGATGGATGTGCTACTTCATTTTTAACTGTTATACTACATGATGGTACACAGCAATAGTGACAGTTGTCATGGTGTTGCAAAATCGATTTAGGCTTGAGTTGGCAAGAAAGAAAATATTTAAATATTGCCCAGTTACTCCAATCTTTGTTTCTGAAAAATTACAAAGACCAGAAAATCAGTTTGTGTGGCCCTAGTCAAACTTTATATTTGTAACAAAATGAGAGTCACAGTTAATATTTTTAATACTGACAGTCATCATTTTATATTTCATAACAAATATCTCAGTTGTAAGGATTCTAAATCCTAAGTATTTTTTAGAATATCATTTGCCATGATATACATATAAAATTTCATTAAGAATTATGGCTCTATAAATAAACAATTTTAAAGTTTTCAAGGGATATAAGTTGGTGCTTATTTTTAACTGGATTTGCCAATGGAAAATATCCAGTTGTTATTTTGACTCCAAACAGTGATCAACAAAAGCCGGGTTTCCTGTTTGATAGCTCATGTTTTGTTCTAAAATTTATGTACTGTATACATCTTCATTAGTTTGAATATTCAGAAATAGAATGATTTATGACATCTACATACTGTATACAACTATTAATGGCAGCAAGACAGTATAATGTTTGATTTCTTAGTTTTGGTACTTTTAACTAGGATACACATGCAAACAATTGGATCACTAGGGGTTAGTAAACAAAGGGCATGTTTAAATTTTATTACAAAATCAACCATTTTCTCATACATACAGACATACTTGCCAAATTTTGGAAAATTTACTTCATAAATGAAAAGAACAACAGTCCATCCAGTAAACATGTGAAATGCCCTCTGTATCCATATACATGTTTTACATGTTAAAGTAAATTTTACTTGGAAATAGAAAATAATGTCATCTTTCCAGCATTACCAGTTGTTCACAGTATTTAAATTATATACAGAGCCAACTGTAATTTTTTTGTACTATATTTTTTCCATTTTTAGCTCACCTGTTCTAAAAAGCTGTTCTAAATGCAGTTTATGGCTTATATCTCAAAATCTAAAGCATTTAGAGCAAATGTGACGGGTAAAAAATGTTCATCAGGTCAAAATCTACATCCCATGAAATTTTCAGACAAATCGATCAACCCTTTGTTGGGTTATTGCCCCTGAATTGTTAATTTTAAGGACATTTTGCAGTTTTTGGCTTATATCTCAAAAACTAAAGCAATTAGAGCGAAACTTATATGAGGTAAAAATTTTCATCAGGTCAAGATCTACCCGCCATGAAATTTTCAGACAAATCAGTCAACCCTTTGTTGGGTTATTGCCCCTGAATTCTTAATTTTAACGAAATTTTGCAGTTCTAGGTTATTATCTTGATTATTATTAAAGATAAAGACAAACTGTAAACAGCAAAAATGTTTTTGCCCTTTAAAGACAATTTTTCATATTTTTTCTGTCATCTTTAACTTTAACTTTCAAATATCTTCTCTGAAACTACAGAATTAATTTCAGCAAAACTAAGGCTGAAAGATCTTTTGGGCATGTAGTATGAAGTTTGTGTTTTATTTTCTTGTCCATTTGAGAAACATGGCTGCCATGGCTAAAAATAGAACATAGGTGAAAATTCAGTAAAAATGTTTATGAGATCATGATCTACCTGCCATGAAATTTTCAGACGAATCGGTCAACCCGTTTTTGGGTTATTGCCCTGAAGTTAATTTTAAGGAAATTTTGCAGTTTTCGGTTATTAACTTGAATATTATTATAGTTAAAGACAAACTGTAAACAGCAGAAATGTTCAGTAAGTAAGATCTTCAAATAAGTCAACATGACCAAAATGGTCAAATAAGTCAACAAGACAAAAATCGTCAATTGACCCCCTGATAGGAATTTTTGCCCTTGAAAAATTATTTACATGTAAACAGTAATTATCAGTAAAAATAATGGTCTGACATATCGTCACCAATCAGATGTTTAGAGCAGAACTTGAAATAAATTAAATGGCAGCTGTACAACTGAAATGGAGGGTCAAGGTCATTGTAAAAGTTCGTAGGAACCAATGAAAAAGTCCCTACATACCATATATATTTGGGTTAAGCACCTTATAATTTACCTGTCCAAGTCAAAATGGAAGGTCAAGAATCAATGCCATTGAAGTAGTCCATAGCAACCGATGAATTATTAGTAAAAATAATGGTCTGACATATTGTCACAGATGTTTCGATCATAACTTGGAATAAATTAAATGGTAGCTGTACAATTAAAATGGAGGGTCAAGTGTCAAGGTCATTGAAAAAGCCCATAGTAACAAATGAGAAAGTCCTGGCAACCATATCTATTTGGGTTCAGGATTCTATATTTTAGTTTGCAAGTCAATATTAAGGAAGAAATTGCGAGGGTATACATTAAATAGCAGAAATAATCATTGATGCAAGATCTACACAAAATATAATAGGCGAGCGATTCAGGCTTTTGGGAGCATCTTGTTCTCTGTCAGTTTTGTTTTACTCTAGAAAAAAAATTCAGTGTTTCAGATTGGCATTGTACAAGGAAAATTCAAATTGCTTTACTCATGAATTTTTATAGATTTTTTGTTCATTTTGATACTTGGCATTTAGTAGTATCATATGGAGCATAGTACTTGATAGAATTTAGTTTGTAATACAGTTGCATATTTTGTACTTTTTTGTGCATTTGATATGTCATGTTATATATTATAAACTAATATAATTATATATCTTGAATACTGCAATTTGTTTAATAACAAGATAACAAAAGAATTTTAGTCATTGGTAAGTTTGATAGTTTGATAGTTGTTTTACAGTAAATATTTGAAAAATAGTCAGGATAAAAAATGAATAAAACTGAATGTCTGAATGTTTGAAGTTTCTGATGAATAAATGAGCTAAAATTAGAAATGATTAAAATCAGTAAGTGGAAGAATGGCTTATCCTGGGTTCTTAACAAAGTTCAAAAGTTTTATTTTTTTATACTTTCTGTAACATTATGTGAGATTTCATGGAAAGAACTTGCAGTATGTGTCTTGGTTGGAACATTTTTCCTTTTTTTGTGATTGCTGCATAGAATAGGGATATTGTTGCCTTGTCGTCATCTGGCGATGTAATACCTCCTATACCTGTGGATAATCCATTAAAACTTTCAGGGATTCTTTAGTAACTAATAGAATTGTCTCATTTTTTTATTACCATTGTGAGTTATGGAATTTCACTACCCGAGATAGTTAAATTTTCGATTTTCAACACGCGAGCCTTTAGGGAGCGTGTTAAAATCTAAAATTGAACTATTGAGGGTGGATAAATTCCATAACTCACAATTGAAGGAGAATCTGTTTCTCCTATGATATTCGACAAAAACCTCAAAAACCTCAAGAAAATGTCGTTGCTATGTAGTTTGTTTACATAGATGTCATTTCGGGACTTCTCTAGTTTATGGTTCCAATAAGTGTAGAAAAAAGGAAGGTAATTTAATCACCAGGAAGTGGTTAAAGATATTATGTATTTTTATCCCACCGATTAAACACGTCAAGAATAGGAGAAATGTATTTATCAATTTTTTAATGTATATAATGTACCAGTGTGCATGTTTTATTATGCCATTCATGTTGTGAATTTGAAATTCTATTTTTCTATGCAAATGAAGTCCTCTACCTTGTTGTGTATGAATGTTTTTAGATCTGAATAAATGTTTTTATATCAGTTTATCTTATTTCAACTTTACAACTCTGTGATAGACAGCTCCTGGTAGGATATGAACTATAATACTGACTATGTGGTGCTAAACATTCATAACAATCAATCAAAAGACTAAGGAACTCACAAATAATTTGAAAATCTGTGACATTACCACCTGCTGAAAGTTTAGGTACTCAGCAGATTTACAAAGGAGTTACTCCCCTTGTGTATAGCTGTTTATGAAGCTTTTCAAATATTTTTACCAGAATTCTTCCCTTTGTTGCATAGAAAGGAAAAAACTAGGATTTCATTTCGCAAAATGAAATGATCTGATTATTTTTTGTGAACAACTCATTACAATAAATATAATTTATTATTAGCAACAGAATCATTAACAATAGGGCAATGCTGATTTACCAATTACCAAATGTAAAACCATATACAACAGTAATAATTCATGATAAAGCTTAAAACCAAAGTTTGACATCTATCTAACACTGATACATAAATGAATATATTCAATATAGACATGTTGACAAGTCTACGTTAGAATCAGAATAGTGATACATGTATAGGCATGAAAATGCCAACCAGTTTTTCATTGCAACTGTATTGGCACGTGTCATTTTTTATCAAGTAATAATGTGCGAGATTTTTTATCTATTATTTTTAGACTTAAAATACAAAAAAAATAACTCTTACTTTGCCAGTTTAGATTTGGCCCTCATAAAATTTGAAATTAGGATAGACATAAACAATTGTATATTCTTAATAAACCAATGATCACGTTCCAAGAAAATATTTACCAAGTTTTGATGAACAAATATAGCAGTTGTTGTACAAAACAGACAAAAATATTTATGAAAGATTCAATACCAGAAACAGCGACATATATCGTTTCAAACTGAACTCAAAATGAATACTGGTATTAAAAAACTTTCACATAACTATGTGAATCTGCATGTGTTTTCTTTTTTTTCTTTTTTTTTTTAAAGCGCTTGGGGTTAAAGACTTAAAAACCAAAGAAATTGCTAGACAGACATTTCAGACCCATTCTAGTGGGATTTCAAAATATACTAGATTTTCAGAGGTAGATTATTCCATCAATAGGGGTTTTTGGGATATCATACCTAATCTATTATCTGATTAAAAAAAAATCTTTTCTGACATGATTATTCATTGATTTGTTATAGAAATTACCAGTACTTAACAAAATTAAAAAATAATAGAATTACTAAGGGTTCATTCCTTGTATTGCACATGGTAGATCTCCTTAGCTGAAATTTGGCTTCCTATTTCGGTTATTTTGGTTATGAGTAATTTTTGTTTAATATAAGTTTGGTTTTTGGTCTTCCAAATATTTCAGTTTTAATGCTGCTGATGAGAGGTAACTCCTTGAAATGTGTCGTATACAGCATAGTATAAATTTACTATATCTAATATTAGTATCTTTGGATTGTTATTTTATTTTCAAGAGGAATAGTCTTAACCGTGGTATAAACCTTCAAAAGCTTAATTTTTATCACCCAGCTACTAATTAAATATTTTATATTCTCTAAATCATAAAAATTCCATGCAACTTCCACTTACAAAGACATTGTAAATAGAGAGGAAGCTTGCCAAAATAAAAAAAAATGTTACAACTGATATTGCTATTGGTAGGAATTAAAAACCAAAAAGAAAAACAAGAAAAAGATATCTAAGAACACAATGGTAAAATTTCAAATGTCTCAAATTTGGCAAGCAAGAGAAAATTAAAATCTTACCCTCCATTATCTGAGGTTTTTCACTGGTGTAAATTATATTCTATATGTATACGACTTGTGAAACTAGTCGGAGAACAACTGAAATCTTACCTTGGGTCTTGGTATTTCTCTGCTTTCATTGGTGTTAGAACAAAACAATCCAAATTAATTATGCAAAACTAAAGAATATATTTATTATCAAAACAAAATTTTTGACAGTGGTTCTAATCTTGACAAGTAAATTGTGCCTAGATAAATTTCTGAAAGGTTGCTAGTTCATCAGATTCTATTCTGAGAGAGGACCAACCTAGGAACACTGCTGCAAAGTTTGGTTCAAACTGGCTCAGTCGTTTCAGGAAAGGGAATTTCCCATATGGTACTATGTTAATATTGCTTCTGTTGTTTGCAGCCATCTTTGATGGTAGTTATAGGCATTGTGTATACTTTTAAGAGAGGATCACATAAGGCTAATACTGGCTAAGTGGTTTCAGAAAAGAATATCTGTGGCAGCCATCTTTGTTGAAAGTATCGAGCACCTTTGAAATACTTCTATCAAGTTTGGTTGATCAATGGTTTCAGTTATAAATATTTTTAAGTGAATTATAACGTAAGATCCTATGTTAAACTTATCTCACCTGTGACAGCTATCTTGGTTGACAGTCCATGTCCTTTGATATAATTCTGAAAGATGCCCACCTAAAGACCATTGCTGCAAACTTTGGTTTGAATTGGCCAAGTGATTTCAGAGAAGAAGATTAAAATATAAATTCATAGATGGAATGATGGAAACCAGATGATGGGGATACTTAGGTCCAGTGAGCTACGCAGTCCCATATCAATAATCAACCTTTAAAACTTTCTTTGTGATTACTATTGTAATTTTTATATGGTCTTTGAAAACATAACCTTCTTCAAAATAATGTTTATTTTAGGTTTTTTTTTTTTGGAGGATTACACTCGTGATCCAAGAATTATCCTCTTGAAAAATCCATTTAAAATTGGAAGATATACTGATACTTATGTGTAGTCTATAGTCTGAAATGCCTTAGGATTCCAATGCAATCTTTTATAATATTTATAGGTTTCACAATGAGTGAGAATAAGATATCACTTGATATCACCTTGAGTAATTTAATTTGGATATAATAATAAGCAAGTCATTAATGGCGAGTTTATTAAATAACGAGAGTTTATATCAAGCGATATCTACTTCTTACGAGATGTGTAACCTATTTTTCTTATGATTCTTCAGGAATATTTGTTAGTGTGTGATTCAACTTCTGGGCTGCGGGAAATTTTAAGATTAATTTTTCTGTTATGTCAAATGTGGCTATGCAAGAATGGCTTTCAAATATGACGCCATTGTGTAGCAAAATTGTTGACCAATCAAAATACACCAATTTTTATACACAACCACGCACTGACTAATCAAATGGGCAGCTTTTTCATATCACTAGTGCATATCATACTGTACATGATGTGATACAAAATTTCCCTAACCTTTCGAGAGTTAATAATGTGTTTGTAATGCTATGGCCTTGTATGAATGGTCTTTTTTCCTTTCCTATTCACTGTCAAGAATGTGTTTCAAAATGATGTCATGTGCCAATGATTGGTCAACCGCATTACTAACTTCTTCCTATATGAAAAATAGTGCACATTAAAATTATTTGAAAAAGTGATATTTTTCAGAAAAAAATGGATTACTGATAAACAGAATAATAGTTACTTTCGTTTTTGATATGATTTCGGGCTCATATAGATATTCCACATGATATAGTCAGTATCAAAAACGAAACTCTCTATTATTCTATATATATTGTCCCTTTCAAAAAAACATATTGCATTCCCAATCTTGTAAAATATATTATCCTCAATATTAATGCAATAACCGTAAAATATTCCTTGCAGTATATGGCAAGCTTGTGCAATATAATATTTTGCATACAGTTATATTCACCAATATTCATGCAATAATTCTATAACATAATAAAATAACACATTTGATTGATAACAATAATCACCAGTATTGTAGAAAAATAAATTAAAAAGCTAGGAATATATACATCCTTTATACAAACATAACAACTTATAACATATCAATCAATTAAACTTTTACAAGTAAGTGCTAAATGCAGATGGAAAAATTGTTTGATAAATAAATTTTAGCAGTGAGATGGAGGATGAAATTTTTGCAAAATTCATGTACACATGGCACAGCCTGGTTTAATAGTGCTGTCTGTAGCACCTATCAGTTAAGTGAATATCACAAATTATTGCAAGATTTCAGAAAAATATCAAGAATAGAATCATTTTACAGTAGAACTTTGGCCGCTCAAAATCTTAAGGACCGACAGAAGCAGATTGAGTTACTGAAGTCCTGAAGAATGAAAATCTGTGTGAACAACTGATAAAGTAGTTCAAGATTTCCATGGTGTTAGAGTTACTTGAGTTCAGGCAACCAAGGTTCTACTGTATAACCCACAAAATAAAGGTCAAAAGACTTTTCATTTCTATATGAGATTTCTTACTGAATACAATACAATTATTAAATAAGCTGTTCCTTTTCCAAAGACAATTTTTTATAATACCTTTTTTGTATATTATAAATGCAACACTATTTTTAAAAATGAGTGTTACCTTTGTCTTGTTTTCAGATACTGCAAAGTCAGTAATATAAATATAAATAAAAGCATGATTTTATGGTATACATACACTTGGGAAATTTTACATTTTTTATTATTACTAGCAGTTTCAAAGACAATAACAGACTATATTTACAAATAGGTACGGTACTCAAAAATTATAAAGAGTTTAAGTTGTACATCAATATACCATAATTAGTAAAAATACTCAAAAACCACCTCACCAAAAAATAAATAATAAATAATTAATGTATATAAAATAAATAAATATATGTACATCAGTATTTAGAAGTGCTATAAAATTTCACAGATTTTAATAAACTTGAGTCTTATCTCATATACATAAATTTTTTTTATACAAAATTATTAATTTTTTTACTTTATAATATAATTTTATTTACTTATCATTTGTTTGTCATTTTATTCATTTATTTATTGGAAAGAGCACAATATATAGGCATGATCCAACATACAAAAATTTATACAAGAACATGAAAAAATCACAGGTTTTTTAAACATATAAGCATACGTGACAAATGGTTTATTTTGTGTAGTTAAAAGTCCATTTGAGTTACAAATACCACACAAATTTAAAGTCAAAGCACTATATTAAATATCTGAAAATTATTTTAAAAAAGTAATAAATTAAGGATTAGTTGACTGACAAATGGTCTCACACAAAGCAGTTTCAGTTCTTGAGAGGATCCTGGGTTTAATATCTTATTAATAATATCAGAGTTAATTGTATCTAAAGAAATGATTCAATATTTATTTCTTAGCTGACTGTACTGATCACACTGAAATAGAAAGTGGACCTCATCTTTTTTAAAACCACTTGTAAATATGTAACTTATTTTTGACAGCTTGTGTAGCAGTTATATCTTGGAACATTGGAATTACCCTTTGAAAATTTACTAGGACATTATCATCATGTGCAAAGATGATTTCTGTTGCCAAAACAACTAGAAAATTAAATTTAATCATAAAAATTTCATTCTATCAACAAAACATAAATAAACAGATATACAATAAGGGTATAATACATCTTCCACTTCTCCTTCCTCTTAACAATTTAAGTCCTATAAGGCATGTAATAATCTAAAAGAAAATTACTTTCCATATATAAAATGTCCCGCATCTTACTGAAAGCATGATTGAACACACATGAAACATATGGAAAATGGCCATAACTGTGATGATTAAAGTCAAACACCTTATAACTCCAGAATAACGAATTTGAAAATCATCAAATATTTGTCAATCTCTGATGGTCATATGATAAACATAACATAACCATCTATGTTCTCCGTCTCTTATCTAATAAATATTTTAAGAACTTGTTCCTTTTTTAATAAACTGTTCCCCTGAATCATTTGGTACATACTGAACAAATGTTGGAAGAACTTGGTCATCCATGTTCGGTAATACAAATGTTTTCTACAAAAATACAGCAAAATACATTTTATAGATAAAGTATTGGAGTTAAGTAGGTTTCAATGTAATACAGCTTTCAACAAGATTATGAAGCCAACAATTATGTTTCACCTTCAGCAACTTTTTCACTTTTGAGTATGTAATATATAACCAGATACCTGTATTTATGACTTGTCTATACAGAATACTATGGAAAAAGGATACATTAGAAGTTCAATCATTTAAACACCCAATGAAACTGACTAAAACATTTTGAACAACATGCTAGTTTAAGTAAATGAAGTATGAAGTTTGATGATGAGATTTAAAAGTAGCTCTAGATATTCAGGATGTTTGAGTTACTTAAATCTGAGCATCTGAATTTCTTCTGTGTCCATTTATCACTTTGATTCTCAAATCATACATGTATAAATTTCATTAAAACAACCTGAAAAGTTTAGGGTAATCTTCTCAGTGAGATGTAATTTTCACAATTAATACTCTCAAACTTAAGTTTGAAAGGAAACCACCAAAGGACCATTCTATTAATATTAAGTCCCAAAATGGCCCAGTGGTTTCATAAGAGAAGATTTCTGATACCAGTTCTCTGTAAGGAGAAGAATTTTCCCATTAAGGTCAAGAAATGCATGATCTAAGAATTTTTTTAAAACTACCTATATTACTATATAAAAGAACATAAAATAATTTGGAAATTTTAATCAGTTACCAAAAAAGTCAATTTTTAACCCTAAATGTGTATTTCCTGCAAATTCTGCAATGAAAAAACATGCTTTTTACTTAAATTATTTGTCATCAACCTATTAACTACTTTACCATCCTTGTCATCAACCTATTAAAGACTTTACCATACTTGTAACTTTTATATCTTTATTTTATGTTACATTTTCAAGGCAGAAATCAAATATTTATTTATCACAATTTAACTGAGGATCGCATTAAAATGTTTAAAAATTGACATTTTCCAGATTTTTGCTAGACCAGCTTTACATTCATATTTGAAGCTATAGGTACATCTTCAAAGTTATACACACAATTATATACATATTTTCAAAATTATAAGTACTAATATGAATCAAATTCATAGAAAAATAATCAAATTCCCTTACTTGGCATGTTGCCAAAGATACCTCAATAGGTGATTTTAGATTTATTTTAATTTTAGCCTATTCTAATCCAGGAACAGAAAACTTTTTATAAACCGATTTTATAGGTACCCAAACCTCCCCCTTATCTATCCTGACACTCTGGATTATGAGAGTATACATTTTCCAATTATATAACCTAAATAATCCAGTCTTTGTTTTCACTCACTTTGATCACTCCATTAACGCCTGAACGCCTATTGAACCAGGGGTAAATTACAGAATGGAATTATTTTCTAAATGAGAAAAACCCTATTCAAATCTTACGTCATTGTTTATATTCCATGACAACAAATGTGACGTTATCTATTTTGCACATCCTGCTGATGCTATTTTTGTACAATAGAAAGATGTCATATTTGTTGTCATGGAAGATTTGAACATATACGCAAACTCAAACCGTAACAAAAATTTGATTGGCTCTTTCAGAGAGCTGCTGACGTGCATGTGAAACGTATCGCTTTCAAGCCGTTAACCGGAGGAGAGAATCGGATACGGAAACGGCTTGAATTATACGAGTTACCCATTATGCTGGTCCTTACAGAGAATTGAATTTCAAAAGGAAAGTTTACAACAATGGACAATGGACACAAAATGAGTACAATACCTCATATGACCGTTTTGCTCAGGCGAGCAAAAAATAAAGGCTCAATCCTAATGTCCTGCTAAAGGTTCGCCAAAAAATTTATCATCAACGAATACACCGATGTTTAGACAGAACTGAGTTATTTTGGAAACTGGGTTTTTATTTTCAAGGATGCAATCTTAAAGCAAAGCAGGAAGAATCAACATTTTGTACTGTGCAAGTTTCAATTGAAAAAAAAATTCTTTCAAGGATTTTTAGCAGGAATGTGCATTAGTTGTGTCTAAAATTTCACCACTATTACAGAATCAAAACTCTTTAATTGAAGACAGATAACATAATGAATGCATAAAAAAATAACACAAAAATTCAACTTTAATAAAAAAGCACCAAGTATGACATTTAATCTTTGGTTCAAACTGCTGAGCATTGTTAGTTACTAATATATTTTACCTATATAAACTATTTATTCCAATACATTAACATGTCGCGACAGAAAAGGATAAACTTTTCACTACAAATTCATTAGTACTAAAGAGAAAAAGAAAACTAAAAAAATAACTAAATAAAAGTTTTCAAATCAGACATCATTAGTGCTATGTTATATTTTGGGGAGTCAATAACAAACAAGGGGCTGACTTAGTGACACCAAACCAGATTTTTCTTCATCATTTTTTGGAGCCATGCTCTGTTCAATACCAACATAATACCCAGAATTTTACATTTTGAAAACCTTGTGAAAAATCACTGCAATATGAAATTGATGCAATAAATTATCAATGTGCACATTGTTGAAGGAAGATATGTTTACATAGCAACAAAATGGATGACTTGTTGACATTAGTTTTACACCGTTAGGCACTGCTGTGACACTGCTGAGACACTACACAGGGGAACTTAGTGAACTTGAAGTTCGTGCAATCTTTGGGGTATCAGGAACTGGATCTTTGTATTCTGGTATTAGCAGAGGAATGACTAAATCATCTAGGTTAGGCATAACAAGGACTCGCTGTAAAATACAAAGCATTATCTATTAACAATTCTTGATTAAAAGGAAAATTAAAAAAAATAAATGTATTAAATAAATTATCTTTATACATTCTCTTAAGACATTTTTTTCATTCTGAATGAGGCAGGCAAAATTCCATTTTTACCAGATTTTAGTAATACACTTTATTAAATTGGTCATTCACACAGGATCTTAAACATAGCACGAAGTGCTTTTGTCCAGCACTGATGCTAACATCCCACTGTAACAAGCATTAATATTTAGTTGATTTTTGAAAAGGATTTTTAAACGGAGGCATCAATTTTATTTTCGCGAATTAAAAAAAATGGATGTAAATGAATTATTTCAGACATACTTATTAGCAATTGATTATGAATTACTACAAACAGATGTATAATTGTTCACTGGGTCCTTTATAAAAAAAAATTCTCTACCATTTTGCATAACTTTAAGAAGATACTAAAAGTACTGAAACAAAAATTCACGAATGAAAGGATACTCAAAATTCAGATATAATTATAGAGTGGGAATCTCGATTGTTTCAAATATATAAAGACCAACCCTAGGTACCCCTCATACACCAATAAATGTGCGTCTTGTTATAAGGAGAAACAAAATACGTTTAGAGTTGAGATATCAACCATTTCATAGTTATTTGAATGTCAAGGGGTTTGAGAGGGTGGATAAATATGACAGCTGACCGTCAATTTGGACTTTTACAATACATACCCATAGCCATCTTAATTTTTTTACATCAAAACACAACAATGTTTAGTATAATTGGAAGATCATCCAAAAATAGAATTTGTTCGTTCCGTCCTCATTTTTGACCCCACAATTTTGGCACGAGACCGACCTGGCGTATGCATGTTAAGAATAGGAAAACATAATAATATGTCATACTTTCGGCATCGTTATTTTATTTTGCTTTCAAAAAAATATCTTTCTTATTCCTTCAAATAGGCGTTTTAGTGTCAAAGTCGAAAACGGCAGCAAACTCTAATCGACCCGCCATACTGTTGACAAATTCGCAACACGTGACCAAAAGTTTTGGAGCATCTCACAAATCATTTTTACTACACGTGTTCAACGTTTGTTGACATTCGTCTTGTTAGAATATATATAACAGTAACATTTTAATATCTAATAAGAGGATTTGTTTTGTAAAAAAAAAAAAAAATAATTTCATTTAAATATTTCAAATTTATTCCTCTGAGAAACGTGAATACACAAGTCCATTCCGAACTCGTTTCGTATTTCTTTTCGAAAGATAACTTCCAGGTAGAAAACAAATCAATAAAATATATTTTAAAATCGTTCTCATTACAACTGTTTTTAATGCAGTAAATGGTTGAAATGGTTCAGAATGACTAAATGAACACTCGATGAGGACTGAAAGTAATTAAATTACTGAAAATATTAAAATTACCGACTGTCACCAGCCGGTAACAATGTTACAAACAATCTTGGTTGTAAATTAAATTGAATTTCCCTCACTTTCGCACTTCTGTATTTTTTCATATTCATACGCTAAAGTTTGCTTGACTCAAAACAGTTTTCTCCAACACCCATTTGTTATTCGATAGAGTTATCTTTCTATATATGTTATTTTTCAGTGAATAACGGCATGCAACCCTATGCATTGTACCTTGATTTAAAATTGACCTGAGTTCATAGGAACTATTTGCAGATTGGGGGTACTTTGGCTCAACAGATCGTCGTGTTAACAATACTCCAGCACGGCTAGTTTTTAACAAATCTACCAGTGCTGGACTAAAAACTGAGATAGGAACCAGAGAAGCTTTATATTTTTTTTCAAACTTGCAAGGCGAAGAAATAACGCCTTGATGGTCTGATGTAGCTTGGTTGCCTTGTGTGCAGGAGCTAGCAGGTTCTATCCCCAGCATTTTAGTTATTGTTATTCTACTAAGCCAGCATCATTTAAGAGTAAAAGCAACTGATCGTATTGGAGTGAGAATGTGTCTGGATGGGGTAACAGGTCTTCCTGAGGACTTTTACAACTTGAGTCAGCCCATAAAATGTCTATTTTAGCATGTCAGTCTAGTGTAAAGCAGTGTCCATATCACATAAACGTTCTTGTCCTGACACGCATGTGTTGTTGTTTCCTGCTGGATTTTAACCATTAATCAATGATGAAGAAAACTTTTCAACAATCAACAGGAAGTCAACACTGATTTGGTTGTTTTGATCAGAAATCAAAACATGGAAACTGAAAGCCCACATGTCCATTAAAATAAAGACTCACCACGTTATCTACCTAGAAAAAGCAATGCTTCATATATTTTTTCAACAGCAACTGAAAAGGTATTCTACATATAGATTCTCCTTCAGGTATGGGTGAGTCATGGAATTTCTCCACCCGAGGTAGTTAAATTTTCGATTTTCAACATGCAAGCTTTTGCAAGCGTGTTAAAATCTAAAATTTAAGGTCAAGGCGAAGTAATTGAAAGTATCCTACAGTTTTCTAATTTTTTGTCAGTATGTACTGCTAATCAAAATACATTGGAATATGAAATAAAAAAGGAGGGTACCCATGCTTATGTTTTATGCTATAAACCTTTGAAAATGCGTTCTGAAATTAACTTTTAACATAGGATATATAGGGAAAACGTCAATTTCTCGACAATTTTGCTCGAAAAGTCTATAACAAGTGTGGACCCTAAAAGATGTCTCGCCTGTCCGCGCTTGACCCAGAATAACATGCACTATCAAAGACCATGCTATCATTTGCTATCATCTACTGACCAAAGATGATTGATGTACCACATGTAGTATTTTAGATATGAACCTTTACACAAACTTTAACCTGAGTCATTCAAGCAGAAAATGTAGGGCAGAGTGATCCAATTATCATTTGAAGCAGCATCACTCTCCAAGACGGATCTACTGACCAAAGATGATTGATGTAGCACATGTAGTATCTTAGATAATGCAAACTTTAACCTGAGGTGGGACAAACGGACAGACACTTGGACGGACGGACGGACGGACTGACAGACAGACACTCGGACGGGCGAGATACTATATACCCTCCACAACTCAGTTGGGCGAGGGGATAACAATAACTAATCAATCAATAATTTTTCTATGGATCATCAAACTGTGCATTTTAAGTATTTCGTGCAAACCACCAAAAGATAAATAAATTGTCTCAAAATTTTGATGATTGCACCATACTGCGCGCACCATCGCTCATTTTATGTCAATTCTTCGAGAACCGGCATTCAAGTGATAAATCAATGGCTTTTTTGTATGCTAATTTTAAATTTCAGAACCACCCATATTTATATAAAATTTTGTGTCAACAAATATAACAATTTTGAAACAAAGTTTAAATATATACTTATCCTTTTTATATTTATATCAATCCAAATATTCTTATTGAAAGGACATCCACACAAAAATTAACATTACATTACAGACTTATTTACAAAGTCATGAATCAATAGATCAATAGTTTTGATATGTTTTAGTAGTTCTCACAATTTTGCCAGGGGCTATTGAGGGTTGTGAAATTATTTATGTGTGAAATTTAATAAACAAGATCTTTGGTTTTATGATCAACAAAATACTTTTTCTCAAATAGATTATATACATAATCATGTAAGTTTTGTATCAATTATCTTAGGTATGCCATTCGAAGAGAAAAAACTAGATGGAACTTTATACACAAAGTTATACTTCTCCCCCCCCCCTTCCTGTTTGTCTATCCCCTAATTAAAACATTAGTGATCAATCTGAAAATATGAGGTGGGCAAGTTCTTATATATATGGCGAGTCTAGATATTGCAGTTGCTGAAAAATGGACTGTAAAAGAAAAAAATTGACAAAGTCACTGAACCATGAAATTGAGGTCAAGGGCACATGAAAGGTGTCAGACTGGCATGTATCCATACAGATCTTGCTATAAGCCATGTATGATGAGTCTATTCATTGTAGTTGCTGTAAAATAGACTTTAAAGAAAAAAATTGACAAAGTCACTGAACCATGAAATTGAGGTCAAGGACACATGACAGGTGTCAGACTGGCATGTACCCATATAGATCTAGCTATAGACCATATCTGATGAATCTAGTCATTGCACTTGCTGAAATATAAACTTTTGAGGAAAAAATTGACAAAGTCACTGAACCATGAAATTGAGGTCAAGGGCACATGAAAGGTGTCAGACTGGCATGTACCCATACAGATCTTGCTATAAGCCATGTATGATGAGTCTATTCATTGTAGTTGCAGAAAAATGGACTTTAGAAGAAAAAATTGACAAAGTCACTGAGCTGTGAAATTGAGGTCAAGGACACATGACAGGTGTCAGACTCCCATGTACCCATATAGATCTTACTATATACCAAATATGATGACTCTAAACATTACAGTTACTAAGAAAGGGACTTGAATGTAAAACTATGTCGCAGATTTTCGAAGTTCACTGAACCGTGCAATTGAGGTCAAGGACAAATGACAGGTGTCAGACTGGCATGTACCCATATAGATCTCACTGTAGACCAAATATAATAACTCTAGGTATTATAGTTTCTGAGAAAAGGATTTGAATGTAAAACTATGTCGCAATGTTTATGTGGGTATTGAACCATGAAAAAAAGGTCAAGGTCATCTAAAAATGTGCTGCTGAAAAGGTCATCACTTCATGCACCTGTGGACCAAAGATGAACATTGTAAGTATTATACTTTAAAAGTTATTAAGGTTTTACAAAAAGTTAACGCCGTCGCCGTCGCCGTCGCCTTCGCCGTCGCCGCCGGATTGCTATACCTATGTCTCGCTTCCAGCGACTTTCGTCGCAGGCGAGACAAAAACCATTGATGTTAATCCTACAGTTTCTTGAAAAACTAATATTATATTGCCTCATCCACGAGCCTTCTGATGATATAAAAATATTTGGGGGTCCCCATGCTTGATTTCGTCGTATCTGCTGCTGAAGATAATGGTGACTTTTTTCAGGCAACGTCATGACATCCAGCGTTCAATAACGTTTATGTATTGCAGATAATAATTATAGGACAAACAAAAAACCTTTTTCTTTCATCTAATGTACATTTTTTTTATTTTAATTATTTTTTTTTTTCTGTAAGTAGTTGCAGATTTTATTTATTATTTGTTGAATGACAATGTTTGATTTTCATGTTGTCCATGGATGATTTATATTGCAACTGTATCCTTATAGTCCCGTAAAATATTTAAATAAATCACAGTGCGTCAAGTGGACCAATTGCGACTCCACGTAATTTGAAAACAACATTTTTAATTTCAAAGTGCATTAAATTTAGAGGGTATTGTTGTTATCACAAAATAAAAACTTCTAACAAAAAAGATTCAAAGGCCAATACTACTTATTTTTAGGGCATTGGATTTTGCCGCTTCATTTAAAAATAAGAGCTCAAAATTCGCCCCTAATTAAAATTAAAAATATAAAGTTGTGTCACACTTAAGTTTTATATTCGCCTGGAAAAAAAACATTCCTTTAGAAAAAAAAAATTTTGCTTGCTCGCACCTATATTTACCCTTTAATAAAAAAATCCAAAGAACTTAAAATCAATTTTGTGTAACCAAAATAAAAAAACAATTAATCTACATTCTCAATGCATCATGTCATGAGATCATAAAATTGAGCTAATATTGGTCATAATTTCAATCGATTCAGTTTAATTCGCAGTATTCAAATGCCGAAGCGATACGAATTAATTCCAATACCAGGCAAATTCAAGAGAACGGTGAAATTATATTCAAAAATATAAGTAACAATATTTTTTTAAAAGGATAATGAGGACCGTCTTCACTTGCTTGATATTTTTTTTTCTCCATCAAAGTAAAAATGATGTTATATGTGCAACATGAAGTCATATATGCATTCGCGTTATTTACTTAGTTCACAGAAATTGAGATGTTTAGTAAATTTATAACAGTGTACCCGTGATCTAAGTGTCAAAAAAGGTGACTAACGGCATGGTAATACCATGGAGGTAGTACACTGTACATACATACCTAAAATTTAAACTAAGCAAATTACTTGCATAATATTTACTGTACAAATAATAACACCTACCTATGATTCTTCTAAATATGCGTTTACACAACAATATAATGCTTTCGAACGCATTTGGATAATGAAGGGATGTGTGAACGCACAATGCATTTTGAAAAGTTTCGAAAAAGTTTTGCGTTGTGTAATAACTGCACGTCTGAACACACCATTATTTCTACTTTAGGGCGACTCCACTGCTCTTCCGTAGTCAACATCATAATGGGTACGACGTCAGACAATCAGTCAGGGACGTAATACAATGAGAAGGGGCTGTTACCCTTGAAACGGTAAACAAATGAACACTATATGGTGTTCAATTACTTTGCCTTGACCTTAACTATTGTGGGTGGAGAAATTCCATAACTCATGAGTAAATTGAAGGAGAATCTGTTTCTCCTATGATTTTTGACAAAAACCTCAAGAAAATGTCGTTGCCATGTAGTTTGTTTACATATACATCATTTCGGGACTTCTCTAGTTTATCGTTCCAATAACTGTAGAAAAAATGGCAGTAATTCCCACATAGAAATTTAATCACCGAGAAGTGGTTAAAAATATTATGTATTTTTATCCCATCGATTAAACACGTCAAGAATAGGAGAAACTGATATAATCTACAACAAGGTTTTGGTGTACATCATTAGAAGACCAAGCTTTGATAGGTTACTTTCAATTAAAATTACCTGAAATTCTATAGCAAGTTTCTTTTCAATAAATTCTGTAATATGTGAGACAGTAACTCTCCTCTCACCTACTTTTGGTTTAGCTACTAATGTTAGCTTTGGATTTCCTCTGAATCCATACCTGAAAAATACATGAAAGGATCATCTTTACAATTCCTTGTATAGCCAGTAGTTTACTAAACATATATGCCCATTTAAAAAGTTTTGACTATACAATATATCTTTAAATGTACTTTGAGAGTATATGATTTTTCTAAAGTGAAAGAATATAACATATTTCATACTACAAGGTGTAAGATATTGGTAACATTTTCAGTCAGACTCGAGGCTTGCCAAGTCTCTGACAATAAAAAATGTGATTCTCGGGAAATCTCTTATCCTAAATCTTTCTGTATGACTGACTGATTTTTTTTTATTTATAAATACTGATCAAAATAATTAAAAGAAATAATAACTGCTCCACAGAAAACTTGTTCTTCAAAATGATGGATTCTAGAGAAAAACAGACATGATAATGTTAAGTCATGTATAATTTGTCTTCATAATGAACTACATAAAAGGTATATTTTAATTTTTCATTCTCTGAGTAAATTCACTGCAATTTTGTCACAAAACAAGGCATTTGCTATTTTTCTCAGCAGCTCACCATATTCTGTCAGTTGGAGGGGGAGGAATGTTGATAGCTAGTATCCCAGACAGGAACCGTAACTCTACAGTCAGGACTAAAGGTGTGTTTGATACCTCTTCCATAGCTTTCTTAACATATTTCATTTCAGTTGCAGACTGAAAGTATTTTGAGTCTGTAATTTTCTTTAAATATTTCATCCATTTACGACTTGTTTTACCTCCAGTTGCTTGACTGTAATAGAAATACATTTAAATATTTATGTTGTTGACTAAAATTTCACATTTTCAATCACACAGGAGTCTTTTACTATGCATTTATTACAGTATACAAAATAATCCTTTCATTTTGTTATTTCAAAACAGCCATAATATATAATAACATAAAATATTATATATTTTTTGAACTTTAATAAACAAAACAACTTAAAATTAAAAAATTAAATTAATATTTTAATCATCTTTATCAACACTGTTACATATTGCAATTTATCAAAAAATACATAACCTTTCTTCACTTCCTTGTGGTAAGATTTCCTCCTCTTCATCAGTAGAAGATTCTGCACTATCCTCCTCTTCTGAATTAGTTACTGCTGATCTACACAAAAGATAGTAAAATGTTGTAAATAAAATGGTTAACTGTTTAACTGAGATGATATGACCTGTGATCTAAGTAACTACCGGGTACTTTTTATTAGAGACCATTTTTGAACTCACCACATCATTGCAATACATACAGACAAGAGGTATAAATTATGTTTAATCTATTCAATGTCAGTCAATAATTTTATGGTATAGAGATGAAAAAGGTCCACTAAGTCCAGCTTACTGCCAATTTCATTGAAATGCAAGTACATTGAACTAGAATTCATATCAAAATATTTCACAGAAGATGCCTTATTTTGACACATTGCCTTTTAAATACATTTATCACATGTTAATCTGTCATATCTGGTACAGGTCTTATATAATGTTGTATTCCAATAGATTATTTTTCATCCATATTTCATGGAAACCAAATGGTTATGTATTAGAATCTTTAAGCTTAAATCAGAATGTTTAAAATTACTGGATATTTTTTTATTTATTTATTATTCTGTGTATCTATTTTTGTGGTTTAGTGAAACTTCTTTGTTTTACATGCATATGATGCATTTGTTGATCATTTTAAAGTTCTTGGTTCTGCAAATCACACAAAAACCATGAAAACCGATAATGACCTAATATATAGAATCCATAATATGTATCTCCCATGACATACCTTTCTTTGGTTTCCCTCTGTGCTTTAACATCTTCTTTTGAGGCTTTCTTAAGTTTCATCAAGTTTACTTTTGTTAATATGGTCATTTTGAATCCTCCTCCATAATTAACATCTAAATCTACCCAGAATCCTTGATTGTCAAGAAATGGTGCATTAGCTCGCCTAATGACTGGCATTTCTGCTCCTAAATTGATGTCTGTTATTTTTAAAGCTTCAATGAAGTATGGAATCTGTAATAGAATAAGATACTTTCTAACTTTGTGATTTGGTTGCTAGAAGATAAACTTGCGCAACATTTTATTATTGTAAATCACATGTTTGAAAATAAGTATTTTGGAAGCAAAATTATCATTTTAAATCTATACATTTATTTTTGTAAAGGATGCAATTATGGCAGTCACACGATATAAACTATTTTTTGTATAAAAAAGGAAAAAAAACTGACACTCAGAAAAATGTGTACTTACATGAATTTTATCAAGTTTCTTCTGTAACTTGTCCATGATTTTATCTGCCCAGTATTTCTGATGTAAAAAGTCCCATGAGCATCTAGATATAACAGCATTTAACCACAGTAGCTGGGGTTCACAGTCTATCATGTAAGATGTGTCTTTAGCTTCTACTGGATTTCTCTTATAAGGTGATAAAAATTTGGAATAATAATCTTTTGGCATTGTCCGTCCCATATATCTTATAAATTCTTCCATGTCAAAGGCATCAGATGTAGTTTCTGAGTTTTCAATTACTGGGGCTGATGAACTGCTGATTAAAGAAATATTTGAATCAGTCGACGACTGACGCATATGTTGTTGTGTACTATCAGTAGAATTAGAACTGTTGCGTTGGTGTAGTGTTTCATGTGTGGTAGTACTACTGGTAACTTTTGAGGTTCTTCGATTTACAAAAAACTTTTTCACTTCCACCAGATGGCGCTTTAACGGGTTGCCCTTACATGCAGCTTCAAACCTTTTATACCACATTTCTTTTTCATGACAAGTTCTAGCAAAAATATAAAGTACGCTTGTATCACAGCATTCTTCACTGATAATTTCAAAGCCTTGATCTGATTCTGGTAACGTCTCACTGGCATCTGCTGTTTGTTTGCGTCCTGTGTTTTTCAATGCGATGCATATTGGATACTTTTTACTCCAAATTCTTTTTTTCACGAGGCCAGGAGGCATCAAAAATACCCGACCACCTTCTAAACTGAAATAACGTTGATGAACAAATTCAATAGACTTTTGAGTTTCCTCATCCCACATAGCTCTTTTTGGAATACCAACTTTTGGTCGTCTAAGCCTAAGTGTTATACCATCTAAATACACATGCACTGAATGTGTATTGTTGATATGATAGCTGTCTGGATTATAGAATTCTATTTCATTCATCCATCCCTAAAAAGAAAAGATGGGATATAAAACTAATTGCTTTAGATGTTAAGATGAAAATGCTTCAATAATGTAAATAAAACTCTATGTTGTATATATGTGCTACACCATTACATGTAACAATTATAATACACATAAAGTACACAATTTTCTTTCAGCATACTAGTACTATTTTTAAAAATTTGTGATATCAAAAAAGTTAAAACCTCTTGCTATAAGAGTTTATCACAGAAAAATTACATTTGACAGAATAAAAGTAAACCAATATTGACAGTCAATATGACTGACATACATATGTAGTGGTAAAAATTCTTTAACATACATGTGTAAATTTATATTATTATGTTTATTTCTTCTTTGGTTGTGGATTATATAGAAAACTATCATTAAATCAATGATTTCAATGGAAAAAAAATTGTTAAGATTATAAATTGTTAGTTTCAGTTTAGGCAGTTAAAGCTTGATTTTGCATCTCTTTTTCTTACTTTTTTTTGGGATGATGATTTAAAATACAGTTAACTTATAATATCTTTTTTATTGTAAAATACTATACCTTGTATACCGTAACATCATCATCAAGACTGACATCATTTATTTCAGGTTCAATCATTGGTGGTAATTCTCTTAAAGGAATTAATTTTGGAGCATCTTTAGGAGTAGGTGGTTTTGTAATAAAAATATATGAAATCCATCCTAGTGAAGCAAGAAAACTTCCCATGATCAATCCAGAAATATATGAAGGTAATGGAACTGTTAAGTATAAAAGTATAAGACCTATTAAACCTATTAATTTTTTGATAGGCACATGTTTTTCCACATTTTCTGTAAATATTTTTAATTTTGATGGTTCATTCACTGCACTGGAAGATAATTTATTAGTAGCTGTCTCATCCTTGGCATCAAAAAATTTATTGGTAGCCTCTTCCATCTCATCAACTTTATCTTTTGATAATCTTGACATTGAAACAGGCTGTTTCAGTTGTGGTACTTTACTCTTTACTAATCTACGTTTTAATGACACTTTCCCCTTTTTAGATGGAAAGGTGTCTGTTCTTACTGCTGAGGGAAGTCCAGTAAAATCTTCTGATGGTTCATTTTTGAAAAAGTCATCTACAATATTGAATTCTTCTGTTTCTTTCTCTTTATTTGAATCTTCTAACAGATTTGCCTCAGCAGTATCAGCTTCACAGGCACTTATGTTTTGTTTCTGAGGTTCTTTTACTTCTTCTCTTTTTTCACTTTGTAAATTAACTTGCTGTTTTTCTTTAATAGGTGATGATTTCTTTTGCTCAGGAGGAATAGCTTTCATTTCCTTTACTTTACTTTCTTCATCTTTACCAATATTTTCTGAGAATTCTTCAATTTTCTTTCTTGCCTTTTCTGCTTTGTCTTTCACAACCGAAGAAATTTCTGCTACGTTTTGCTTCAGCCAAGAAATTGCATTGCTCTCTTCATCCACAGACTTGGCGGAGTACTTCTGGAGCTTGTTATCACTGGCAGACCTGCTAGGACCTGATTCTTCTTTATGGCTTGTAATACTGTGACTTGGACTATCCCAACTCCTTTGTGTTGGAATACTTTTTTTACTTTCTCCAATATCTTTCCTTGTACTTGTCTCTTCATTTTTCTTTTCTAACAATGTTCTATTTTTAGATTCATTTGGATTATTTTCGGTTTTCAATTTATCTAATTCAACTTTCTTTGCTAATTCTCCAGTCAGAACTGTTAAGTTTTCTTCATCATCCTCATCTTGTTCAAGTGATTTGAAGCTGAATTTCATTGCAGGACTGTTGCTTGTTTTTTTACCAACTTTTGGTGGTGGAGGACGTGCAGGTGATTCCTTTTTGAAACTCATTTTTCAAAATGTTAATTTTTTTTAATCCTTTAAATTTTTTTCTGAAATATTATAAAAATCAAATTATTAGGATGCATTCATTGCTAATAAAAGATGAAAACACTATCATCTCAATATACTACCAGCATATTATCTTTTTAATTCAGGGAAATGTGCCTTGTAAAATTTTCTATGATGCATTTTATCAACAAAAGAATCTGACCCATTTTAATTAAATACCGCCTCCCACAACTATGCCTCTGTTGTTGTATAATGATACACGTAAGGAATATGCCATTTTTACCTGTATGCTTGCGTAACTAATATGATGTCAAAACATCCCTAGCCATTTACTTATCTCAGGAGGGGCACAGGTTTAAACTTTAATAGTGCATGCTAAAACAATCTAATGATTTTCTGGTGTCTTCATTTCTATTCTTTTTAAATACAAAGACTATATAGGATGGAGTGATGAGAAGTTGTACTTTGTGAGAACTGGTCCTTTGCCAGTAGTTTACCCATTTTTTTAATAGTAATATTGCAAATACAGAAAAGGGTAAAATATTTGTAGAATCTGTTGGTTTTGTTTAACGAAGATTTTTAATAGACGATATGCATCTTAAAATTATGAACTATGACTGTAATAAAACATTGTTTATAGGTACAAGATTATTTCTACATGTCATCTATCATCCATCTTTCAGGAAGTTCCTATATCTTGCACCGTGAACCCTTCCTGGAAATTTTGCTTTCTGCTACGGAGAATGAAGAGTTGTTTCCCTTTACCTTTACTGACACGTTCCTTGTTTAAATGCATGACTCTATCTATCGCTCAAAATTTCATTAGAACCAGTCGAAAAAATACGACAGATAGGTCAGTTTACATTTGGAACGCACCTGAACTTTACTTTTGTGATTGAACTAAAAATAGATAATTTCGAATTTACTTTCATTTGCGCAATGAGTTGCGCGTTATGACAAGGGGATGTATGCATTGTCGAGAGGACCAAGTAAAATAGTGTCAAGCCCACGGAGAGGTAAGTTATTTTCCCTTTTATTTGTGTAATTCTGAATCAATCTTCATTATGTAATACGTCATTTTAAAGAAAAAAATGTGTAGAATCGTTTTAAAGTGGTTTTGTTTGTGTTTTAGGTCCTCCGAAAGCGCTAGACAACCTTGAAATAAAGGACGCAGAAAAGCAGCTAAAGGGGGACGGTACACTGACTATGAGGTAAAGATAATTGAATTATATATTGGAAACTGTTTAATGTTAATGACTGAAACGTGAAAAACTATTGTCATTCGAATTTAATGACTACTCTGCCTTTCTTAACAAACACGTGTTTGTACAAGATTTATAAGTCTTAAGTAAGAAGATTAATTTATGACCCGAGTGACCTTACCCCAGGCACTTTGTATCAAATCATTTAAGGTTAATTTATGCAAGTAAACACAAGTGAAAAGATTTATATAACAGAGAATTTTTGAAAATTTTATGAAATCACAAATTAAAAACAATGATTGACCAAATTAATTATGGATAGTTTTGAAGACCATATTAAATGAATTGAAACAAATATAATTATATTTTATTGTATTTTCAATGAACAAATAATTTTATTTAGAAAGTTGTAGAGAATATTTGCAGTCCGTAAAAAAGTGAAAAAAAACATTATAAATACTAATACAAACAATGAAAACATATCTCTAGTCGTAGAATGGACCAGAAAATATATTTGAACCAATTCATTTAAAAATATACTCTGTTTTTTAAAGAAAAACAAGAACCTGTCAAGAGTGTTAGTAAACCAAATTTTACTGCTTCATACTGATTTGAAAATCAGTTAACATGGTTAAGAAATTAATAATATATAAATATATGACTAAGGCCAAATAAATATATACGTGTGTTTCCGGTTTCCCGACTGACCTTTTTTTGCGATTTCTGAAATTTTTCAACTTACGTTGAATGTCTGATCATTATTTCATTCCTGTTTATATTCTACTTCAGGGCTTCGGAATTCCCATTTCCTGTTTCCCGGGACAAGTAAAAACACAAGTACCAGTTTCCCATTGGGCAAGTAAATCACCGGTACATGGTACATTCCGGTGTGTTGTTTTATTGTTTGACGGAGTCGGTGATTCGACAAATCTAAATTTTAGAAACTGGTTTCCCGAAAGTTATCTTGTTTTTTCCTTGCATTTAGCATGTTTAGCGGTAATCAAGTATTACCAGTAAACCAAAATGAAAAGTTTTGAACTTTGACAACAATAAATGTTTAATGAATAAGGCCCCACACATGAGCCTGCACAAATATTTCGTTTCCGAATCAAAGAAACGGAAAGTAGTTGACATTTAGTTTTGCAGACTTTTAAAAGAAATTAAAAACAGTAAAGTAAAATTTTAATACAACTTTCCCGTGGGCAAGTTAATTTTCCAAAAAATTCCGAAGCCCTGTGCTTTCCCCTAATTTTAGTGGGCATCCTTAATTTTGAGTGGACTTAATACCGTGCAGACTGCAGGGAAAATTAGTTCCACCCTGACTGTACTGTAAGGGGGAAAATTGAAGTCAGCAAAAATACATGTAGGTAATGTATCGATTACAGAGCTCACCTAAAAAAGTTCATGTGGGACTTTTTAGTAATTGAGAATAATGACCGCAATGCGACCGTTTTCAGGACGCCGGGATTGGGTGGTTGTAAGCTCAGGAATTTGGGATTTAATATGTTGGTGGTCCAGGATCCATGATGCTTTAAGGGAATTTGGAATTTAGTATTTATTTTGACATAAATTCATGATTAGACCAATTTTTTTTGCAGGAATTAGATCAGACCCCCTTCCACCCACCAATTTAAGTGGAAAATATAATTCACAGGCAGTATCTGACACATTTTGCCATTTTGGTACGAAACTTTTAAACTGATACATATCGTGACATTTATAACGAGACAAAAAATTAGTTTTAGGGAAACCGGATCCAATCATATTTAAAATTGAATTTCTCCGTACAACGGAGCACATGGTTTGAACCTTAGTAGGCAAGGTCAGCCCTGAGAGATTCTGAAAGTCTTAATTGTTTACTTACGATGATTTTTTAAAATGTGTTTTTTAATGCAATTAAAGTAAAAGAACTGGGTTAAAATGTATGAACCTCATGTTTATTTGCATAATTGGTCAAATATAATGGGTCATCAAACGCTCGACCATAATTTTTATTGCGTTTTATCAACTTTTAATTGCGTAATTATGCAGATATGCAGCTTATCTGGAGCTCTGATATATAACCTGATAATATTTGGCATTTTAAAAGAATGTTTGTAAATGTTATAATATTTTAGAAAATGCATAAAATAAACTATTGAATGCCAAAAAAAATACCATGAAGGAGTAGTAAGGATTTTAAAATTGTACCTTGAATGTTGATTCAGTATGACAATAAAGTTTCTGACCAAAAAACATGTAACATCAAGTATTTTATAATTCATTGAAAACAAAACTTTTCATCTAACTGGCCAAGAGATTAATGAAAGGTCATGAGTAGGACGATACTTGACAATCACCCTATCTGGTTGTGTGATGTATTTTGAAATACACAATAAGTGTTATTGTAGGAACCCAGCTATAAATAGAACAGTCGCTTAGTTCAGTGAAATAGCACAATGAGCAGAAGATATTGAAAATTAAAATGTTTGTTATAGCAACATGCACATTCGATATGCAGTTAACAGCTACCTAAAAGTTTACTATAAGTACTACGTTAAGGTTAATTTAATTTTTTTTTCTTTTTTTATAAAGTTATCGACTTCATCAGTTTATTTTTCCCAGCTTCTGACAACTAGGTCAACCTGATAAATGCAACTGTGTCTGTTATCATGATTATGCATATAGCAGACGACTTTTATGCATTTACATGTATACAACAGTAGAAAACCACTATAAATTATAAATATAATGGAATAGTGGCTTATTTATAGAACAGTCGCTTACATTACAGAAAAGAAATAAAAATAAAAATACCATTGGCGAAAATGACCACAATTTACGATCTCAACTTGATTTGGCATTAGTTCAATGATAACTGTATATATTTTCACTTTGAAGATATGTACTGTCGATTTTTCAAACACCAAGTTGTAAAAATCGTGACCAACCACTATACTTGGCATCACTTATGTGATTGCCAAGTAACAATAGGTGAACCAGCTTGTTAAAGGAAATCTGAAAAGACAGCTCCATCTAATATTATCTGATTTTTGATAAAAAAATTCACTATTTTGTTCAAATATGCAAAAGGTGGCCTGCGTTTTTTCTTCTGGTAATGTAGCCACTAAATTGAACAGCTAACTTGACAAATGCTCTCCATTTGTTTTATCTAAAAATTTTATTTCTGTATTAAAATTAAAAAGCAATGATTTAATTTATCTTCTAGCTCTCCAAAACCAACATTTAATCATCAGTATATGAACGGAAGACGATCTGGATATCCTGCTAGACAGAATTCTGTCCCGATACATGAAGCATATCCACAGCATGAAGAGATAGTCAAATTTTTGTCAGATGGTAAACTTTGAATCATTGTAGATACTGATTTTATATTGATAAAGATAAGATAAATAATATTTCTGTCTTAACAAAGTGTACATGTATGCAGTAAATACAAGGAAAATAGGTGAAAAATAATAATATCATACATATTCAGATTGGTATGGGTTAAATTTCAGTTAATGTTAAAACAAAAGCTTCCATATTTGTTTTCCTAATCTAATTATTTATTTTTATAGTCACTTATTGGACTTAGGAAATTTTTAACAAAACTTGGTTCCATATGTTGTCCGCAACTCCTCCTACATTACTTGCATGATTCTCATGAAACTTTGTGGAGTGTTAGATTATATTATGGAGATGTGCATATTGTCAGGTTTTTCTGTTTGGGCAAGTAGTTTGAAAAATATGATGATTTGAACTTTGTGTAGGCTTCAAAACAGAAATGTTGATGTGGGGGGTATTAGTCCCTTTCAGGACAGTTCTAGTTTCAATCTCTGACTCTGATTGTAATATGTATAATTCAGTTTATAAATATTCATTCCAATTAACCATAAGAAACAAAAGCAAATTTTTAAGAAAAGTGTAATGTTTAGAATATAAAAAATTCTTTAAGTTTGGCATTTTGGTATAAACTAATTTGAAATATCTCAAGTCTTTCATATTAAACTTTCTTTAAATCAAATGATAGAATCTATCAAATTTATCCAATTCTATAACTGTTGTATACAAAAAAAGATCTTTATTAACAGTTTTATCAAATTACACCTAAGCAAGGGAGATAATCACCCTTGTTTACAAAAGAACAATAGCAGTACTGTACCACAGCGATTGCTATTGAATTATAGAATTTAGCCACAAAATAATGATTTCAATATAAAATGAAATAGAATTAATAAACAAACATTTCTGTAATTTTCAAGTGGAGATGTAATGGTAAATTGGCAACATTAAAAAAAACGTATATATACATTATACATCATTTAAACTTGTATGACTTTGTAAACTTTTTATGTTTCCACCAAAGCTTTAGTTAGCGTGAGAAATCAGTGCCTGCACCCAAGATGGGTCTAAAATGAGTGACTCATGCCCAATGCTGTCAAATGCAGATAACAATGATATACCCTTTCAGAAGAAATTAAAATTGATGTGGCTTAGGAACATTTGGCTTTTGCTTTATAATGTTCAAAATACATGAACCAATTCATGTTCATCAGACATACTGTTCTAATAATATAACCAGGGGGTGATTTTACACAATGTTGCTTAGGAAAAGGTTTTACACATGCAAATTGATTTTAAATCCGATGATACAATAACAGGGCCAAAGCCAAAATTGGAAATGAGGGAAATCAATAATAATATTGATAATTGTTTTATTGGAAATGGTTTCTTTTCTATTTTAATACATTTGTACCTGTGAGAAAATACAATGATGAAGGAAACATAACAAATATTTACAAAAACAACATACTATTACTTGTTTTATTGTAGCATGGTACAAAGTCAACAATGAATTAGAATACAAGAAGAATCAAAGAGAAGGTCTGTGCATCTATATTAATGTTATCATTGAACTTAAAATTAAAAAAAAGAGTTTATTCCCCGAATCCCTGTCAATATGAAAATGAAAGCATGCATGGAATGTATCAATGATATATGATCCAGTACATATAGGGCTTTAATAATGGGCAACAGCCTTACCGTAGTTGTCTTTATACCATCTTCAAAGATAAAATAGCAGTATTCTAGGTTCTGACTAATTTAACGCAATACTTTAGTGGAAGAAAATCAAATACTAAATTACTACCTCTGAAGAAGAGCTATTTCATTGTTAAGTGCCATAATGAATTTGAATCATCATATCACTTGACTGACCCATGCGCTCAGTTTTAACTCAAACAATTGAACTACATTGTCCAATCATGTCTTGTCTTCCAGAGACAAACACATTTTGTCTATGGAATTTTCAATGTTTAAAGGAGGGAACTCTTCAAATGAGATTTTTTTTTAGTATAATATCTGTGGGTTGCACAAATTATATACTAAGTGCATGAAAAATATTTAAAATAATAGTTTTACACTTTTAAGGAAAAGATACTCAAGTTAGTCATTTCATATTTAAATGTTTTGCTTTTTTGAGTGCATTTGTTTTTCTTACAGAAATTCTCTATTCAAAATCATATTTATAATATATGAATATAATCTTTTAAAACAATGAGAAAATTTTTGTTTTCTTGGATGACCCAACCAAATTGATTAACCAACAAAACGTCTTATAATTTTACTATAGACTTTCAAATTGCCAAAAATCTTATTTCACGAACTGAAGTTTCCAGGCAGTAAATTTCAATATTAAAATAAGGGACAACTTTTAAAACCAGCAGCATGAACAAACAGAATTTTGGACAGTGATGCATTCAATGCACACTGGTCAGGGCTTCGGAATTCCCATTTCCCGTTTCTCAGGGCAAGAAAAAAATCTTCGGTAAAGTAAAAACACGAGTACCAGTTTTCCGTTTGGGAAATAAATCGCTGGTACATGGTACGTTCTGGTGCGTTGTTTTATTGTTTGATGAAGTCGGTGATTGGACGAATCTAAATTTTAGAAACTGATTGTCCGAAAGTTAGCTTGTTTTTTCCTTGCGTTTAGCGGTAATCAAGTATTACCAGTAAACCAAAATCAAAAGTTTCGAATTTTGACAACAATAAATGTTTAATAAATAAGGCAAGGCATGAGCTTGCACAAATATTTCATCTCCAAATCAAAGAAACGGAAAGTAGTTGACATTAACGGTAATGATGTAAAAACAGAAGACAAAAGGGACAGAGACCGCCTTTATGATCACGAAAAACGTCTGTCAATTTCAAGGGAAGTGGTTGGATGAATTACCGTGGCTTGAGCAAGTCAAAAAGTCGGTGAAGAAGTGCCTGTGGCCAGGAAACTTGTGGATTGACTCATTTATAGTTAAACTCTGAAAATTCTGTTTATTCTAGTCATTGAAATATTCAGTTGATCTCAGATAAAGATGTTTATGTTGAATTGTTCATATATTCAAAGTTTTGCAGACTTTTAAAAGTAATTAAAAACTGGAAAGTGAATTATGGTGCGGGAAAGTAAAATTTTAATACACCTTTCCCGTGGGCAAGTTAATTTTCAAAAAAATTCCGAAGCCCTGACTGGTTACAGCTTTTATTGATTGATTCAACTTTCCGGTGTCAAAATAAAAATTGAAATGTCAACAAATTAAATACAGTCAAACCTGCTTTTAACGGTCACAATTGGGACAAAAGTAAAGTGGCCGCATAAGACAGGTGACCGTTTAATAAAGTATTACACTGAGTTGCAAATCCGGATTTTGCTTTCTGGTCAGGAACGATCAAGATATTATCGTTGTCTTAACGGTTTGTCTGAGGTGAACAATGTTTTTTCCACAATCGACCATAAATGAACGATCAGATTGATAATTCGAATGATAATTAAGCTCTACCATTAATTAAAGATGATTTGAAAATCAATTAACGATGATTTTAACATGTATAGAAAGGTAAATGACCGCTTATTCAAGTTAAATTAACATGTAAAACTATATGATAAATGTCTGCTTTTCATTTTTGCTGGTTGAAAAAAGAATGAATGCACTGATTGACAAGGTTGCAATATATGTTCAGATCTTTAGAAAGTAGTTGTTTTTCTGTTGGCTTTTACCCTTCATTTTCTTAATCAGATGGGATTTTTGGTACAAGTGAATTTATTCTTGGAGACTGTCGACTGGATTCTTGTATTTTTGTTTCTATCAATTTTGTGGCACTCTTTACACATGTATTGACAATGGGTTTGAAAGCACATCATGATATTAAGGCCATCTAAACTTAATTATCTGGTTTTCAGACACTGCTGCCCCATTTGAATATTAGCCGAGTTTGGGGGGGTATATAGGAATCAGCCTGTCCGTCTCTCTGTCTGTCCAGAATTTTTTTGTACCCGCAGTTTCTCAAACATGCCTTATCAGAGGTTAATGAAACTTTGCATTCTGTTAGATCCTAGTACGTAGATGTGCACATGTGAAGTATGTCCTGGTCCAATACTTTTTCCATAATTTTATACCCTTTTGTTCCCTCAGTTATACCCCGTTGGACTTAGAAATTGTGAGACAATTCACCATGATAAGGATGCCCAAGTCCATTAAATTAACAGCAGCGGGGGTATAGTTAGTGAGGTCCCCTCACAGTTCTAGTTTAATACTGTTGAAACCATGTTTTAATTGTGTTAAAATTTTTATGAAGTGACAAACAGGGAATCTACTGCTGATTTAGTAATTTTCTGATAATGTCATCTTATCTTTAAACAGATGTCATTTTATTGCCAAAATTTACGAAATAAAGGTTCAGATTATAATGCAAATGTGCAACACATTTCACAAAGAACTCTGCCTTGACCATTAGGAAAAAGTGAAATTTTAATTTTACTCCAAGTACAAACTATAAAAATAAGTCATAAAGAATATCGGAAAACAACTTATTCATAGTTTCTACAAAAACGACAATGTATTCTTATATTTTCAGTTTTCATAATATATTTCATGAAACATGGAATAATTTGTTATATTCATACATATTCTTTGATAAGATTTTATTATAACTTGTTTCAGTACCATTGTACCAATTTCAGCTTTGCCTCACTGTGTACTTGGGTATTTCAGGTTATTAAAATAGTTGATATAAAAATTTATTTTTATTTCAGGTGCTCCAATTGTTTACAGAGATAAAGATCCCAACAATCCTGTACTTAGGAGTAAGTTTCAACTACAGGTGTATATTGTACTTTATTTTGTTGTTTAGCCATCAAGATAGGACATGTTTTCACTTTACATGACAAGAACTTATCAGTAAAGTTTTTGCAGCGAAAGTGATGAGTATATAATCAATGTGTTCAAACTATATATGTACAGTTATACATCTAAATAAATGAGAAATATCCAAAACCAAGATATACATATTAAAAGTTTCCTGCTGACTTGGAAATCAAAATTTTCTTTGATTATAGTAATATACATATATCAAGAATATTCTCAGTTTTTAGAATTTAAAAATTTTATTTTACAAACCCAAATTTATTCGGAGATAATCTCAGGAAGAAAGTTTATATGTTATCGAAAATGACCAAAAAGGGTAAAATTAATATCCTTTAAAAAGCTACAGTTGAAATAAATATTTATTACTGTCTGTGCATTTTGACTGATCAGCATGCAAGATGCTTCACACACATATATCAGAGTGTTATTAACTGTTCAGAGAGCAAAACTGAAGGATCAATACACTGTTGTATGCATTAGGTTATTTTTAAACGTATAAGAAACAAAACCTACAAATAATTTTAAATCTGTTATTAACTTGCACTTTTTTTTAAATGTTTTCAGATTTTAAACCATTTGATCTGGAGAGTTACTGGGGACAGAGAACATACGAAAAAATAACAAACAGTTGATGAGGCCTTATTTGTTTTTAACTCTACCATAGATCTTTCATGTTTGTGTTGTATGTTTGTTGTTGATAGATTTTTTATGACTGAAGAAAGTCTGTTGAAAGAGTAAATGTTTTTGAGTGATGAATTTTATTTGTAATAAAACGATGCAATCTTTTAGTCGGACTTAATATTTTTATTTACACTGTAGAAAAGGGGAACTGGTAGTTGAATTGGTCATTAAAGAACTTTATTTGAAACGAACAAAGCATCATAGCATCAGCACGATAGAGCAGTATGGTCACTGCTTTTGAAGAAAAAAAAACATCAAAAAGCAGGGATGTCAGATTTTTAAATGATGTTTAATTCACTTGTATGATTTTTGAATGGCAAATTAAATCCAGGTGACCCTCAATATTTTTTCTATTTATCTCATTGGGCACATATGTGAGATATTGCCATCACTTTGTATACTATATTCCCGTTGTAAACTTTCCTGAAAGAAAATCAAAAGGACTATTGCTGCCAAGTTTGGTTCCAAGATGGGAGTAAAATGATTGCTTTTGTCATCACTTGGTGTCCTTCGTAAACTTTTTCAAAGACCTTCTCTGAAACCACTGAACAAATAACAGCCATACTTAGTCTGAATGATCTTTAGGGTATCTAGAATGAAGTGTTTAATTTTATTTGTCCGTTGAGAAACATGGCCGCCATGGCTAAAAATATAACATAGGGGGTAAACTGCAGTTTTTGGCTTATATGTCAAAAACTAAAGCATTTAGAGCAAAACTGACGGGGTAAAAATGTTCAGATCAAGCTCGACCTGCCGTGAAATTTTCAGACGAATCGGTCAATCCTTGGTTGGGTTATTTTCACTGAATTGTTAATTTTAAGGATATTTTGCAGTTATAGGTTATTATCTTGAATATTATTAAGCTCCTCAAATATAGCAGTTGGGGCAGAATTAGGACGATCACCTTTGGAAAAATTTATATTTACACAGACCATAACCTATCTAGCAAGACTATATACTGAAAACAAATTCCTGTCTTGAAAGAAGCTTTTGATCTAAGTAAGGAATTACATTCCCAAAATATTTATTCATGGTATACATATGCTGAAGACATTGTCCCAGAGAGTACTAAAACCAAATTAGGAAACGTTAATACAAAAGATGTTCAAAAAATTAGATTAGAAGTCAAGACCGCTTTTTCTGATAGTTACAATACTTTATATGAAGCAAAAATTCATAATCTAGATGAAAATAGCAAATTACTTTTATATAAACAATTAAAAAGATCTATAAACAAAGAATACTATTTATTTTCGGAAAATTTTGAATATCGAAAACTTATCACAAAGTTTAGAATTAGTGATCATAATTTAGAAATTGAAAAGGGCAGATTTTATAAAATCCCAACATGTGAAACGATAGAAGACGAAAACATCTCATATTAAATTGTAAATTAAATGAAGCATTATATCAAATAACTTTTTGAAATTTTTCTGTCGAAGATTCAAATTTAGATGAACAAAAAATCGTCTTTATTTTGAACCAAGCGTCTTCCCAGCAAGTAAAAACACCGGTTCCTTTTTACCTCACCTGACCCGAAGGGTCATGTGAGCTATTGCTATCACTTGGCGTCCGTCGTCCGTCCGTCGTCCGTTAACTTTTTCAAACGTTAACTCCTCCAACACCATAAGTCCAACTGCAACCAAACTTGGTACAGTTATTAATTGGTATGGGTGCTACAAATCTATTGTTTGGATTTTTGATTCGTATAAAAACATGGCCGTCATGGCTAAAAATAGAACATAGGGGTAAATCGCAGTTTTTTACAAATAAGTCAGAAACGGTCACAGATATCAAAATTCTGGCATAGGGTAAAAGTGATCAGCACCTCAAGATCTACCTGCCCTGAAATTTTGAAGAAGATCCAACGACCCATGTAGGAGTTATTGCCCTTTTTCTGCATTTTTTCCAAATTTTGCACTTATTAAGCTCAATATCTTGGATACTATAAAGGAAATTTGAAAAATTTAAATTTCATATTGTTAGGCACACAAAGATCTACAAAATTTGTAACAGGATCGAAGTTGTAGGTTCGTTCCTTTTAGGAGTTATTTGACATTTTTGGGTTTTTTTTATGTTATTATTTCAAAATTCTTCTTCTCTGAAACTACTATTCAAAATCCAATGAAACTTGGTAAGATTGTTCCTTAGGGTATCCTGCACAAAGTTTATGCTTCGATTTTTGATCCGTCGAAAAACATGGCCACTGTTACTAAAAATAGAACATAGGGGTCAAACAACAGTTTTTCGCAAATATCTCAAAAATCATTAGGTTACGGCAAATTCTGGCAGGTTGAAAGTGTTCAGCATGATGAGAGTTACCTGTGTGCTGATTTTCGTGAAAATCTGTCAACTGATGTTAGAGTTATTGCCCTTTTTTGACATTTTTGGCTTTTTTTTTATGTTATTATTTTAAAAATCTTCTTCTCTGAGACTACTATTCAAAATCAAATGAAACTTGGTAAGATTGTTCCTTAGGGTATCCTGCAGAAAGTTTATGCTTCGATTTTTGATCCGTCGAAAAACATGGCCACTGTTACTAAAAATAGAACATAGGGGTCAAACAACAGTTTTGCGCAAATATCTCAAAAATCATTAGGTTACGGCAAATTCTGGCAGGTTGAAAGTGTTCAGCATGATGAGAGCTACCTGTGTGCTGATTTTCTAGAAAATCTGTCAACTGATGTTAGAGTTATTGCCCTTTTTTTGAGATTTTTGGCTTTTTAGCTCACCTGACCCGAAGGGTCATGTGAGCTATTGCTATCACTTGGCGTCCGTCGTCCGTCCGTCCGTCGTCCGTTAACTTTTTCAAACGTGAACTCCTCCAACACCATAAGTCCAACTGCAACCAAACTTGGTACAGTTATTAATTGGTATGGGTGCTACAAATCTATTGTTTGGATTTTTGATTCGTATAAAAACATGGCCGTCATGACTAAAAATAGAACATAGGGGTAAATCGCAGTTTTTTGCAAATAAGTCAGAAACGGTCACAGATATCAAAATTCTGGCATAGGGTAAAAGTGATCAGCACCTCAAGATCTACCTGCCCTGAAATTTTGAAGAAGATCCAACGACCCATGTAGGAGTTATTGCCCTTTTTCTGAATTTTTTCCAAATTTTGCACTTACTAAGCTCAATATCTTGGATACTATAAAGGAAATTTGAAAAATTTAAATTTCATATTGTTAGGCACACAAAGATCTACAAAATTTGTAACAGGATCGAAGTTGTAGGTTCGTTCCTTTTAGGAGTTATTCCCCTTAGATCGTCAAAATTGACCATTTTTGCAGTCTTTATTCATTGTAATAAAATCGTTAACTCCTCTTACACCATAAGTTTAATTGCAACCAAACTTAGTGTAGTTGTTCCTTGGCATGAGTGCTACTAAACTATCGTTTAGATTTTTGATTTGTAAAAAAACATGGCTGCCATGGCTAAAAATAGAACATAGGGGTAAATTGCAGTTTTTTGCAAATAACTCAAAAATGGTGACAGATATCAAAATTCTGATGGGAAGCTAAAGTGTTCAACACCTCAAGATCTACCTGCTTTGAAATTTTGAAGAAGATGTAACCACCCATGTAGGAGTTATTGCCCTTTTTCTTGATTTTTTTTTGAAATTTGTACTTAAGTTGTATGATCATTCCTTTTAGGAGTTATTCCCCTTAGAACATCAAAATTGACCATTTTCACAGCATTTCCCTTAGTTTGCAAAATGTTTAAATGAGCCCTTTAGGAGTTAAAGTTTTGTCCCTTAAATGTCAAAATAACTGTTGATGCCTTATAGATGGCAAACTGTAGAAAATGAAAAAAAGCTTTTGATTGCGTGTAAATTTGTTTTTATGTTATTATTTCAAAAATCTTCTCCTCTGAAACTACTGAATGGATTTGTACAAAACTTAGCATGATTGTTCCTTAGGGTATCCTGCACAAAGTTTATGCTTCGATTTTTGATCCGTCGAAAAACATGGCCACTGTTACTAAAAATAGAACATAGGGGTCAAACAACAGTTTTTCGCAAATATCTCAAAAATCATCAGGTTACGGCAAATTCTGCAGGTTGAAAGTGTTCAGCATGATGAGAGCTACCTGTGTGCTGATTTTCATGAAAATCTGTCAACTGATGTTAGAGTTATTGCCCTTTTTGACATTTTGGCTTTTTTTTATGTTATTATTTCAAAAATCTTCTCTGAAACTACTATTCAAAATCAAATGAAACTTGGTAAGATTGTTCCTTAGGGTATCCTGCAAAAAGTTAATGCTTGGATTTTGGATTGGTCGAAAAACATGTCCGCCCTTACTAAAAATAGAACATAGGAGTCAAAATGCTGTTTTTTGCTATTTTTTCCTGAATTATAGAAATAAAATGAAGATGAAAGCTACTTTGATGGCAAACATGGTATGCCGAGTTGAATGGTGATGATGAAAGTTTGTTTTGGACGGCCATTTTTAAAATGGCTGCCATTTTCCCGCCATTTTTTACACTTGCTCGGTTTTCAACAATATTTGGTTTTTAAAGTAAACATGGTATCCTTAGTGAATGGTGATGATGAGAATGTTGTATAACAATGATTAAACTTCATAATATGTGAGCTTTTAATTGCCATCACTTGGTGTCTGTCATCATTGTTGTTAACAAATTTTCAAACATCTTCTCCTCTGAAACTACTAGGGGGATTTGGATGAAACTTAGCATGATTGTTCCTGCAATATTTCCTTTTCAAGTACAATAAAAAGCCTTAACCCACAATTTTTACATAACTTCTTTCAAACATTTTAAAAACGAAGACAACATATAGACCAAAAGATTTATACTTGTATTTGAAGATGAATTAAAGCTTGTATTTTGTATTGTGAATCATCAGATTGACCATGACTGTATCTTAATCAAGCATAGGGAGAACTCATGCCCATTTCTTTCCAGAGGTTCTTGAAAGGCTTTTAAAGGTATTTTCAGCATTTTATGTGACCTTAAATACTCAGTTTAATTTACAAAAAAATATTAATATATTAATTTAGTTATTGTCATTGTTTGCCAGGTGAGCGATTCAGGCTCTTGAGAGCCTCTTGTTAAAACAGTCTTTGAAACTGAGGACAGGGGACTGGTCACTTTTTGCTTGTTCTTTGCGTTTATAATGTTCAATATAGTGTATTTGTTAATCTGTTTTTAGCTCACCTGGCCATAGGCCATGTGAGCTATTGCCATCACTTGGCGTCCGTCGTCGTCGTCGTCTGTCGTCGTCGTCTGTAAACTTTTTCAAACATTAACTCGTCCTAAACTACTGGACCGACTTCAACCTAACTTTGCAGAATTGTTCTTTAGGGCATCTGGAAAATTTCTATCGTTTAAAATTTTTGAAATGTCGAAAAACATGGCTGTCGTTACTATAAATAGAACATAGGGGTAAATTGCTGTTTTTTGCTAATAACTCAAAAACCGTTACAGATATCGAAAATCTGACATGGGGTAAAATTGATCAGCATGACAAGATCTACCTACCCTGAAATTTTGAGGGAAATTCCAAAACCCATTTAGGAGTTATTGCCCTTTTTTCACATTTTTGGCTTTTTTTTATGTTATTATTTCAAAAATCTTCTTCTCTGAAACTACTATTCAAAATCATATGAAACTTGGTAAGATTGTTGCTTAGGGTACCCTGCATAGAACTGATGTGGGGATTTTTGATTCGTCGAAAAACATGGCCGCTGTTACTAAAAATAGAACATAGGGGTAAATTGCTGTTTTTTGCTAATAACTCAAAAACCGTTACAGATATCGAAAATCTGACGGGGTAAATTTGATCAGCATGACAAGATCTACCTACCCTGAAATTTTGAAGGAAATTCCAAAACCCATTTAGGAATTATTGTCCTTTTTTCGTCAAATTTTCATAATTTAACATTTTTCGTCATTTATCTCCAAAACTATTTGAGATAGAAGTGAAATGTAAATTTGAAAAATGTTTGCCATGTTGAGATCTACATACCCTGAAATTTTAAAGGAAATCCCAAAACCCATTTAGGAGTTATTGCCCTTTTTTGTCAAATTTTTAAAATTTTAACATTTTTGCATTTATCTCCAAAACTATTTGAGATAGAAGTGAAATGTAAATTGAAAAATGTTTGCCATGTTGAGATC
This sequence comes from Mytilisepta virgata, assembly GCA_028015205.1. NCBI lineage: Eukaryota > Metazoa > Mollusca > Bivalvia > Mytilida > Mytilidae > Mytilisepta > Mytilisepta virgata. The sequence continues at coordinate 88,012,439 of CM051521.1, forward strand.
TACCTACCCTGAAATTTTGAAGGGAATTCCAAATTCTATTTAGGAGTTATTGGTTTGTGTAATTTGAGGTCGGGTTCTGTTACATTTATTTAAGGTTCACCCTTATTCCTGGTCAATTTTGTCAACTTCCTGCCAGAACTACCACCATCAGGGAACATATTTTAACATTAAACCTTATGAAAAATAAATCTTCAACAAATTTTCCCTGAACAATTGAACCAATTGCAACAAACTTGGTCAAATAGTTGATTAATTGTCCAATGAAAACCAGACTCCAGGTGAGCGATACAGGCTCTGGTGAGCCTCTTGTTTGTTGTTGTCACAAACTGTATGTTTAAGGACAATAAAGTAATTTGAATTATAAATAAAGACAAACTTTAAACAGCAAAAATGTTCAACAAAGTAATATTTACAAGTAAGTCACATGACCAAAATCGTCAATTGACCCCTTATAGGAGTTTTTGCCCTTTAAAGACAATTTTCACGTTTTTTTCCGTCATCTTTCTAAACTTTCAAAAATCTTCTCCTCTGAAACTACTGAACAAATTTCAGCCAAACTTAGGCTGAAAGATCCTTAGGGTATCTAGTATAAAGTTTATGTTTTCTTTTTTTGTCCAATAAAACATAGGTGAAAGATGCACTTTTTGGCCCATCTCTCAAAAACTTAAGCAGTTAGAGCAAAACCCATAAAACGTAAAATGTTTTAAACCATAAGGTCTGAAAAATTCATCGTCGGAAACCCAAGGCCGGCCGCGCTTACGCTTTGCTACAAGCCGACAGCGTAGCGCGACCGGTCGTGGGATGTGATCCTGTCGATACTGTTTTTAAAATCAGAATTGTCTCTCTTTGTACTATTTGATTTTTTCCAAATCGTTCACAGAACTTTTTGTGGATAAGGTTTCAAAGTTTTGAAGGATGTATGTATGCAGCTCAAAGACACATAATTCATAATCATAAAATATAATCTTTTATATAGTCGGTAAATATATATATATAACAACAAATAACATGAGCTTTGAAGTGCTCTTCAAACTGACAATCACATAAAAAATATTCAGTTAAAATCACAAGAAGCATAGCGCCGATCTATTTGCACCCTATGTGAGATTTTAGCATATGCATATGAGTGTCAGCACTATTAGATAAATAATGGGTTTTATCTATTAGACACAAGACAAAGTTTGTGACAGTACATACAGTACAACAGCATTTTACACCCCCACTACAACAGTTATCTATGTAGCTTTCGAAGTAATTTTCCCTCTTTTATTTGAAAATATGTTCAACACCTGTGCTACCTTTTATCTGAAAGAATTCTTACCATAGGATGAAGTATCTGGGCGAGGTTCCTCAACATTGTTAGCATGCCTGAAATTATAGTTATTATACATTATTTTAAATCACATGATCTTACAAAAAGAGAGGAATTTTTTTACTTACAATCTTGAAAGTCCCCAAGACAAATGTGTGCACTAGGTTGGTTTCCAAAAGGGTATATGAGAATTAAGATTAAGTTGAGAATCAAGAGTAACACTCAATAATTTAACCTCATCTTCACGTAAAATGGATATACATGTACCATGCATATATGATTGTATAAGCAGGTCATTTAATGTTAAAATCTCTTTTCACTTTCTTCTCTTAATAGCGACTCAATGCTTAGCTTAAGTTGTTCGTTTCATATAGAGAAAGACAGGAAAATCGGAAGATTATAAAAAAAAAAATTATATAGGCTTCAGCGGATTTTCTCGCCTAAATCATTTGTACATGTATAGGCTGGACGCTGGAAATATATTTTTCAGACATCCTAAACTCCACTCTAACAAACTGCAAATTTGAAAAATTCCCAAGTTTTATTTTCAGTATAATCGTGAGAGTACGACGAAATATATATTCGTGAAAAGGAGTTATTTTTAAACCAACGCAGTGTTGTATTATTATCCTTCAAACTATCGGATGCACTGAACTTTACCAGTAACATGTTTTCCTCTGGTAAAGGGTTATTGCGTTTTTTGGCAGTTTGGTCGATCTGATAGGCGTTACTCATGGTTTCATGCAAATTGAGAAAAATGCAAAGTACACGTCAAATTCTTATATTTTGCGTTCATCGTGGAAGACTTTTTATGTATTTATAACCCGTAACTCCCCCCCCCCCCCCCCCACTAGTCCTTCCTCAGAAAGACCCTCATTATCCAGAGAGGAAGTATGCTAGTATTCAATTTTGCGACTGGTTTACTGGTTGTATTTTTCTTTCCATACTGAAAGGAGTATTTTGTAAAGCATGCAACGAACTTGTATGTCCGGATTGTGTTGCAAAGACTCATAATAGGCATGACATGGAGTCATTAAGCAGCTTCTTCTAACACGCCATAGAAGGACTAAAACATAAGGTCAGAATTATTGAAAACGAGTCACTAGTCTACTACGAAGAGCAGTTGGGGGCTTTAAAAGAAGCTCGTTTAAAAGAATTACGTAAAAATCTAAACTAAAGAAGAAATCATAAAACAAGACAAATTTTTAAAAGATTTGGCGAGTTTAATGTCAACAAACCTTCAAATGAAAGTAGAAGGGAACTGTCAAGAAATTATGAAAGAGGCTTCAGAAATGGAAATACTGATTATGAAAAGATTACAAAAGAACAATGTAAACGAATTGCTAGCATCTCGGAACGCTTCAGAGATTTTAAAATGTACTAAAGACTTCCCGGAAGGTGAAATAGGTGTATTAAGCCGGATTGCAGAACATACAATATTACTTCGCCATACGGTATGTTTCGTCTACATCCATTCGACGACAGCTATAACGATGAAGCTCTTCTAATAGTGGACTGTAGAAATAACGCGAGAATGTGGATATCTTTGACATTGCCAAGTCACCGTCGGGTGTAATTTTTGTTTGAATTTTGAATGATACATATATAAAACTGTTGAAAAAGATGGTTCCTTACAGCGTATATGCAACCACTTGCTATTCATTTTAATAGCAACGGCGACCTAGCAGTTGGAATACGTGAGGCTACACCTACAGCTTTTCCTGTACGTAGTACGAATCGTCGTCAGGTTAGGACATATGGATCTAACAAAACTGAAAAACATAGATTAGAGTACGATAAAGACCGAGACTGGTTTTTCAGATCACCTGTTTCAATTTCATCAATTTTTAATTGAAGATGATATTTGTGCGGCAGACAAACTTAATTCTAAAGGCAATGGGCAAATCCTGGCCTTTGATTCCTCTGCTAGAATGAAATGGAACTATTTAGACGAGCAGTTCAAGCCATGGAGCATTTTCTCGTCAGAAAAAATGTACATTATCGTCGGTGAACACTCGAGTGGTTTAGTTCGTATTTTAGACAGTCACAGTGGGAAATTGGTGCGTTTTGTGAAGATCTTTGACTTCTCACCTGACATTGTGGTTCTTAATATTGACCGCTGTGGTCGGTTGTGGATAGCGTATAATCAGCCAAAACAAAGTTTTATTCGAATTTACTTTCCATTGACCAAAAGTAACATTGCGAACTTTTAACTTAAGATTTGAAAACTTTATTAAAGAATTTGAAATTTTGTTTAACTTTAGATTTGAAAAATAAATCAAGTATTTCAATTACAGAGTGTCACTCACTGAAAATATGATTTTTTTTCATGCAACATTGCTTAAAATTATGATTGGAAGGAAAAATGTTAAGAACTATCTAGAGGATCCCAGGAGCCCGTATCACTCACCTGTGTTTCGTTTATCTATATAAGGACATCTTCCCAAATGAGGGGTTTAAGATCCTCTTACGCTGCCCACAAAATCTTCCCAAGTCAAGGGTTTACGATCCGCGTAAGCTCCCCACAAAGACAGCGGATTCTACATCCTTGACTTGGAGGTGCATAAAAAGCATTGCTGTCAGGTTTGGTACTACCTGACTGTGGTTTCGGAATCCAATGTTAAACTTCGGGTTTAGTGATTTATATTTTATACCTGATGAACACTTGAAGATATTATCATGAAGTCCATTTTCAAAGCCGTCTGTCCCAAATAAAAATCTTTCTTATCAACTGGGATAAAATGAGAGCATTTACAATCGATTTTCCCAAATTCTACATTTCAATGGGCCACAATTCCCATAGGCCTATAAATATTTGCATAGTACTGATTTTTCCAACGCAGTCGATATAATTTCGAATTTGTGTCCATAAAAAATTACCATACCATATAAACCTCACTGAAATCTGACGAAATGTTATCTTTTTGCGACTGACGAACCGGCTGAATATACAATACACAAACTGGCGGTTTAACAATGTTCCTCGCTTCCTTTGCAGCAGTTGCATTCAATAAGAAGACTTGAATCAGAGAATAAAATTCTACGATGGTTTGTCAAATCCCGGAAGCTATTTACATATTTGATATTTCATTTTCATTATTTATAAGTATTTTCATAAATCATGTGTGATTTTTATTATATACAAACTTTTCATAAATTAAAATCATTTAAGAACAAATAACATAAATTTCTTAGCTCAATAATTGTCATATTTATGTCACAGCAATTTTGTAATTATATAGACAGTTTTAAAAGGGCAGAGGTCGGGCGTGACCTTTTTAAACTTTTATTAATTAAAAAGTCCTAATTTCTGTCATTTATATATATGTAAGAATTGAATTAAAACGTTTTTATCATTCCAGAATAATTTAAAAACTATGTCATATGTAAAGTATTATATCTATTTTATATTTGTATCTTATTAAACTTCAAATATGCTAGATTTGATAAATTTACATATATACTGTCCGATGAACTGTTTACATTACAAGCACTGTATTTTAAGTCCGGGAAGTGTTAGAGATTTGGAAACCATTCTGATTTTATTAAGAGATATCGTCTTTTAGATAAATTTCTTAACGGATAAAATGAAACAGAAATATTTGGACTTCATTTGAAAAAAATATTGTAGATAGGATCGGGCCAGGTATGTCGAGTTAAAGAACAAACTTGACACCAGATGATGGAATTGCAACAGGCCATGTTTCCAGTCAGAACAGTTATTTCCAATGTAAGTTGCCTTTTACTAAGTGAAAACCAGTGAAGCAAAGATTTATAAGATGAAAAGAAAGGACTTTAATGGCAGGGATATTATTTATATATTTCGGACTTTTTAAACCTGGACATTGTTTAGATCAGTTACAATATTTATAAAAGCTCTTAGCATACAAACAATAATTTTTATTGACTCATTTGTTCAATAATAAAAGAAAAGTGGTTATACTTGGTTTACTTTTCCAATCCAATAAAATTTACAATGAAATGTGGAATGAGCAGCGTTTTTAAATAATTATAAAGTAAATTTTAAAATGTAACTAATTTCAACAATATGGGGATTTTGATAAAAGGAATGGAGAACTATCTGCGTATAGATTAATGCATAATATTTTGAACAGGCAAAATGTTCATTTTTCCCATGATTACATCGTTATCTTTCGATTTTTACCTGTGTACGCACAACTAATTTAAAGAAAAATTGGTTACATTTCAAATGAACATAAATAAAATTTTAATTGCTATATAATCTGTATACGTTTGATTGAATTTCCATTTTAAAGAAATAAATAAGTGTTTCAATAAGTAGGTCAGTACTGATACAAAAGCTCCTAAATGGAAAACAGGCTCCTTATTTATATTTAGTTCAAATATGGATTAACGAATACAATTAGCTATTCTTTTCATTGTGGTTACGAAAAATATTCTCTGGAATTTCGTATATGCGTAGTTTGACTTTGTTCCGGTCTGTCATTCAGATATAATATCAAATACAATATCTCCTGTGATATTGCGCTGGCGTCTTGAGGACCAACAGCGATTTGTATTATTTTTGTTCATAAAAATGGAACAAGGCTTTGTTATATTATCTATTTAAAAAGAACGAATTGAAAATGATAATTAGTGTTTTTTTGTTTACTAAACATATAGTGAAAGTGAAATTATCATGGATCAATTGTTTAAAAGAAAATTTAAAGAATTTGGGTGCAATAAAAGAAAGGCACGATACGAAGTGTTCATGCTTGTTAGCATAAAAAGCATTTGATAAAATTATACATTTTAACAGTTTATTTAGTATAAGGAAAGGCTCTGTGCTTAAGTAACGACAAGTGGGTACAAAGCGTAAGGCGATTGTCCTAAGTAATACGGATTTAGGAATAATTCATTGACCCAACAACCATATCTGATTTCACAATAGGTATTATTACTTATTTTTTATAATGACATACTAGATTGAAAGTTCACACAATACACATAAGGAATATAGTCTTTTGATGAAAAAATTCGAGAATGGATTTATATTGAATGTTGAACTAAAATGGTGAGTTTTGTTTTTGTTTTTTTCAGTTTATTTTTTATTTAGAATTATTATTATTATAAAATAACACGGGATAATAACATATGTATTATGAAATTTTCAATGGAAATCAAATGCCCACAAAAGGTTAAATATTTTGGAGATTTAAAAGTATTTTATACGCCAAGCTGTTAAATCATTGAGACGCATATGTACAATGAACTTAGCTTTGAAGTTTTAAGTTTCATGAGTGAATAAAAAATTTCATCGTGGATAATACGACATCGTGAATAAGATGACGTTAATGATGTTTCCTCGTGGATAAGATGACATTAATAATGTTTACTCGTTAATAAGATGACATTACTAATGTATCTTCGTGGACACTTTTATTTTTTTTAGTTTTTAAAATAGTTCACTGGGCTTATTTTCCGTTATGTATTGTGCATAACCAAAGAACAGAATATTCGGGAGGACAAATTAGTTAATGCTGTTTTTAGACTGAGATCTCCATTGTTTTTAATTGATCTAGATTTCATTTCTTTTAAATTTTCTTTCAGGTTTTAGTTTCTTTGTGTTTCTTAAATCTACGAGTCATATACACTATACATAATGTTCGAAAGAATGGATCCGTGTGACTGGAGGAGAAGTCATATCCCACGTGAACTAGAATATATGGGCGATGCTGGCGATACAGACTATGACATTTATTCTCCTGTTTCTCTATTCTTCGAAGAAAGAGAAATACGGCGGACTGTCATATACCAGGGCAGGAAACGGAAAGTTTTTGTAGATGATAACTGTGCGAGCGAACTTTCTACAGATCACATAAGTCCCGGTGTATTGAAAATTTTTGGAGAGACAATCGTTCCTGGGGTTGAATATAAGAGTGTTTTGGCGTCTTATCGATCCACTGCACAGGAATTGGTAAAACAGGCTCTGGATCGATACGATGTTCATCAGGAAAAACATGAATACTATATTCTATGTGATGTAGTAGGGATTGTAAATACCTCTTCTGAAGACAATGATAAAAATTTCTCTAAAGTTTCAAAATGGCAAACTAAGTGTTGCAGAATACTCTCTGACCAAGACCGACCACTTCTCCTTCAGAATTTCTGGAGACCAGCCGACGGTCTGAGCAGACGATATGAGCTTCGACGTAGGTCTGACTTTTCAGACTGCATCGAAGGCGATGACACTTCTGGTTTGAATGAAAATGCGAGAAAAATATCAATCTCTAAGCTTCGACCCGGTGCAATACCTTACCAGTCACATAGAAATAGACTAGATAAATATAGCGATGATCTGAACATCAATACAAATATTAAGTCACAAAGTTGGGTATCTAAAAAGTTAGAGTGCAATAAAGTCATTAATAGTTTAGATTTAGATGTGAATATCACTTCAAACGGACTTCATTCGCCAAAAGTACAACAAAGGCAAAAATTGCCTGAATTGCCACCGTCTTCCGTTTTACAGAGACCATTTTTGTTGACAGTACGTGGATATGATGTTCGGAAAGACAGTTTATGTCACACAATATGTGCCAAAGATGTTTTGATATGTAATAACAAAACGTCTACATCGGATTCCCAAAGGATCGTATTACACGCGCCAGACATTCAACCCCGCCACTGCTACCTCCATTTAAAAAGGATATCCAACCCGGCAGACCGACATTCATATAACTTCACAGTTGAAGTGGAAGGTACACCAACTTCATTAGTTTGCGTGAATGGATATTCTGTTACAACTAGAACTACAATGCATCCTGGTGACATTTTATACATTGGGAAATATTATATATTTCTTTTCAAAGACTATTCTCAAGGATATGACATTCCTCTTCAGTTACCATGGCTAGGTACTGATGATTTGTCAGATGAGTCTCTAAAGCAACAATGTAGTCCATGCTCAAATTCACAAAATCTTAGTTTAGTTTTGCCTAAAAATGTGGTGCCACCGCTGTCGCTATCCCAAGACGACAACATGTCAATTTCCACAATGGAGTCAACTGGTGAAAGATTTAGATTTGCTTACTCTCGCGAAAAAGAAGAAGACCTCATGAAAGCAATCGGTACCATTGTGAGACAAAATTTAGTTGGGTTTCCACTTGCACCGGCATATCTATACAGTATGTGTATCGAATACTCGTGTAAAAGATTTGATCTCCGCCATATCAGGAATTTGTTACTCAGGATCCTCGGGGTTGTACGTGACAGTGTTGGTGTAAGTAATTCAATAGGAAAATGATGTTCTTGTCTAAGAAATTCAAATAACACAAATACCATTTTTTAATCTGTATAACACAAATACCATTCTTTCAATCTGTATATATAACATGTACTAAGCAAGTCAGAACTGGGCTTCTTGTATATGTTAATGATAAGGAAATAGAGTTTTTTTTACTAAGAATTTACGTATGCTAGTAATTGAACTTCATGAAAATGATGCGTTATTTTCATGATTACAATATGTTTCGAAAATACTTTAAAAGCAGAAGTTTAAACAGTGTAAAACGCTTCTATTAATCATTTAAACAAAAAAACAATGGAAAACGGTTGTGTCTTTACAGAAAAATCATGCATTGGTTTTACTCGTTTATTTAGTACCCAATGAAACACAGGTAAAGGGAATTTTCAGGAAGATTATCGAATGAACAAGAAAAACTCCGTGCTAATTTTAAAATCTGACTCGCTTTCGAAAAAGGGACCATGCGTGCAATTCAAGAAATACGACCCCAAAGTAGTTTAAAGAAATAACCGTATCCATATTCCATTTGAATGAACTTTCCCCAGTATCTTAGTTAAAATGGACACCAGCCAATGTTAACCGTATAGATATTATCTTTCTAGGCTATAGTTCATTTTTTACCTCATTTAACATTTCACACATTGTTTTATGAATGAAATAATTTGGATTAAAAAAATTGTAAACTAGGCTTTAACTTTTGACATTCGAATTTAAAAAAAGTTTACTTTTAGTGAAAAAAAATGTTATGAAATCTTTTATTGACCTTCATTGTATAATGAAAACGTTTCCAAATTGCCTTTTCTTAATTTTTCCTATAACAAATTTTCTCCCCGTCCCAGAAACCGTGTTGCCCTAATTCTTTTTCAGATACCCTTGTATGTTATGAATATAATGTTTGTTTGTCGAATTTAGATTTACAGGAGAATCGTTATCGAAAATAAAATATAAAAATTTAAGCAAGTATCCTAAACCGAGTGGGGCTGAAAGTTTTGTCAACGGAGAGTGCTCCTTTACTTATGATCTCACTTCAATTAGGAACACATACGATGTTATAACCTCATTTATTGGGAACACATCTAAAGATATTGGATACGTTTAGCTCCACTTATATCTAGTGCTTTGTTGTAACCATTTGAATATTTACCCACAAAACCTATTTTCTTCAATTTGCCGTCTTCGGTCGGGCAAAATGAAAGCGGACGACACAATAGCGACATCCATACAAGGAAATTGTTATTAATTAACCTCTCATTAGGAAAACTACCATCTTTGGAAACATACGTTTGAATACGACATCGACAAGTACCCTGAAAATCATACATTCTTATATCATGTATATATTGATCTCTCTGAAAAAGCTGAACTTAAATTTGCCTTCTCACACATTTAATTTAGTTGTGGATGTTTTTTTTATAAAATAGAGAATAATACCCTAAAAATCAATGAATAGAGAATAATGATGTTCTACAAAACAAGAGTAATTTTAAAATGGATAAAGCATTTTCGAAAAAAAATATATAAATATTATAGAAAATAAAGACTTTACAGAATAAAGAAATTTGCTCTAAAAATCTATTATTTCATACATTTTACATTAAATTACTTTAAACAACCTTTTCATAAGACTTACATGTCATTTCACGTAACCGTAACAAACCTGTTTCAAGTCAATTTATCTTTGCAGTTTTGAATTTCTGACCTAAACAAATTTAGTCTGACAAGATTTTACGAAATAAGAATTTTTTTAACTGAATTCAGAAAAATGGGACAAAAATCAACTAACTACAGAATTTCATACCCCCATGAGAAAGAAGTATGATAATAACAGGGTTCTATACTTATTTACATTTATTTTATTTAATTGGTATCTTTGTGTCATTATTTGGCCATTTAAATTCAAGTCTACAGTGGGGAAGAAATACGTCCACATGTACATCTTACATTGTATATTTTAATTTTGTGTACAGAAATATTAAATATATATGAATGATTATTTGTAGGAAATTTCTAAGTCATTATCAGAACAGAAATTCAACTGGTATGTAGACAAATTAATTCATGAACGAACAAAATATTAGAAAAAAGTCTTGAATATAAAAATACTATTACCGGTCCGTTGTGCGGAAGTTGTTCAGTGCCCTTGCAGACAGTCAGAAAAGCCGAAATGCAAGAACCGACATTTCTGTACTGTTACAGTAATAGAGAAAAGTTTGACTTTATTTTCACTGCATTCCATGAAAAAAATCCGTCTAATTTACTAAGAATTTTCTCACGATAAAATATAATTTTTTTACTTCCAATTTTCACATATATTACAGTCTTGTTTTATTGATAATATATCATTCTGTGGCTTATTTTCCTCATCTCAATCCAGCATATTAAATGCAAAGATATCGAAATATTGAATAAATAAATCATGGATGCAAACTTCTAATGCAATTAATACTTTGAATAGAAACTGCAAGAAACAATTAACATAAAAGGGGGGATGAAATGCTGCATAAAAAAGGGTCGAAGTTTATTTTCATATGCATGTTACGGATTAAATTTAATAAAGATATTTCTTTCTGTGTTACAGCGGACTAGTCAGAAACAAAAGAAATTCTTCGGTATCAGAAGACTATTTGAAATATACCATTAGATGGATGGCAAACTGTGTGCAGCTGATTCTGTTTTTGAGGAAACATAATTTTAAGCTTCCTTTTGTTGGGAAGAAATCAACGGACGACGATCCACAGTCAGCTTTTCAAAATCTGGCGACTGGATTGGAGGAAATAGTCATATATTGTTTCCAGCAAGCAATATATGCCATAACGAAGGTATGTACTAAGACATTCCATACATTCTTGTCTCTATTGTACAACATACAGGTATATATATACAGAGAAATGTTTTTACAGCAGCCATGAAAATTACATGATATGTTATATAGGGTTATTGAATGGGCTTTTTCATATTGGTCCTGTATTATGTCCAAGGACAGTCGTATTGGGCCAAGGATAGCTGTATTTGGCCGAGGCGAAGCCGAGGCCAAATGCAGCTGTCCGAGGCCCAATGCGACCTGTCCGAGGACATAATACTGGACCAATATGACAAAAGCCCATTCTATGATCCCTTTATTAACTAGCTGTGTAAAATCATGAAAATGTATGACTTATCAATAATAATTGAAAAAAATATTGTGATATTTTTGTTACCTTGTTTATAAATAAAAAATATATACCTTCACTGGCAAGTTTCCGATGGCCACATCTTCATATTCTTTCTTTCTTACCTTCAGGTCATTGATGGATGTGTGATGTTACATGCTAAATTTCTTTTCTTACAGTTGTTTTTGTAGTAATTTTTTTTTAAATACTTACGCAAGCAACAATTATAGAAAGAAATTATAGCTTTGTCTCCTCCCAATATTATTTGCATCGATTTTCTAGGTTTTTGTCATCTGCTTGCAAACATGGCGGAAGTAAACAAATCCATATTGGGCCTAGGCCTTATTTTCATATTGAGACTGAAATCCATATTGGTCCTGTTTTTCTGGCTCATATTTCCATATTGAGGCTAAAACTCGTATTGGTCCTGTTTTTCAGGCCTGATATCCATATTGAGGCTATAATCCGTATTGGTCCAGTTTTTTGTTTGTTATTAGTTCTTGACATTTAGTATTGCATAGCAAAATTTATAACATATTTTACACAACTAGTTAATAAATCACTATATTGGTCTAGAGTCATATTATATACCAGAGGCTGTAATGGCCAGAGAATATATGCTGATATTCAAAGTTATAATATAAATGGTCAAGGGTATAATATAAACGGGCAAGGGTATAATATAAACGGGCTAAAGTGAAAAATGCCATGTGAATTAAGGAACATGCTTGGCCAAATGTTTAACTTTTTGTTATATTGGAATAAAATGAGATGTTAGGGATAAAATGTAAATATTTTGGAGATAAAAATATTGTTTTCTAATATTTGCCGGCATCAATTGTGGAGTCAATGGTCGCAAATTTAGTTTATTGTTGACCCGTTATTTTAGTGGAGTCCGTCAATTTTTATTTGCAACAATCAAATTAAAATTGATGCTGGCAAATATTTGAATACTCAACTGTTATCGGAATTTTGAATTTTAATGCAAGTTTGAAGATCCGAAAGTGACGTCCGCCATCTCAAAGGGTTTGGTGTCTTGAAAATTTTAACTTTATCCAGAGAAAATCAACCTTAGAACCAACTTTGCATTAGGTATTTGTATGAGTTTTCAAATATTTATAAATATCACTGATAAGATTCTTTGTTTTTCATCTTACTTCCGACATTTTCAGTAGTTTTTTTATGTGTTACTTGATGGTTTATAAGAAACGGACGATCGAACTAAAAAAAATATATGACATGAACCATTGACATAAATATTCGAACGATATCGTGTCACCATATGATTTGATAGGGCCATAATTGAAATACACATGTATATTAAACATGCTAGCTTATTGAAATTTGTCAAATAACAAATTATACCTTATCAACCATATACTGAATTAACTTTTACCTATAAAATATGTTATTTTGACAATAAAATATTTTCAGTTGTAAGGGAATATTTATAGTTAAGGGTAAATAATTATGCAGTTTATTTTCAAATATGTAAAATATTCTGTAAATTTAGATCGTTTTATCAAATGAAATACCATTAAAATTCAATTTATACGCCACAGAATAATTTCCTAATTTAAAATAATATTGAACAGATTAAAATATAAGAATGTATTCAGGTGAAACATTCTCGGATCAATTGATCAGTGAAATCAAAGGATCTAAAATGCCGGAAATTAAATGACAATTTTGTTTTTATGATTTGTAATTTTCATCGGATATCTAACTAGTTGAAAACCATTAAACTACTCAACGATCAATATACGAATAATTGAAATAATTTAGAGTAATTATTATTTTTAATCCAAGGTACTTATTTTATGATGATAAATTAAATTTATACCCCCAAATTTACTTCAGGTAAAGAACGACAGTAATTCTATATTTTGTATCTTTTTCTAAAAAAGAAAAGGCTTTTAAGTGAATTTATCTTTACATTTTTATTTCCTTTTTTATAACAATTGATAGTGACTGTTGTTGTTGCTCAGAATTGTAATGAAATATTGCTTCTGAAAATTAATAAAATCGAAGCATTGATTTTGCTTTAAAAAACCCCACATGCTTCTAAATTTACATTCCATCTGGCTGTCAATAGGATATAACGAATTGTTTCTTCTCACTCAAGTGAAAAATACACTCTTTTCGATGCTGCCACAAGAATACTTTACGCTTAACGGAAGTTAAAAAAATACTGAAAAGGAGCCAAATGAACAGAAATACCAATTTGTTGGCATATTTTTAATTTTATTAATTGTTTATATAAGCAATTATTTTCTCTGAAAAAGACACTGTTTATTTTAATTGCCCATGATAAGTTCATAGTTCCTTTACTCAGGTTCAAAGCACAAAGACATGTGCAAACGAGAATCTGTACTTGTTTTCTTTGTCGTCAAACATTTAAAAACGAGAAATTCGAAACTCAACGCCGATGTCTTGTATATTACTTGGAATATATCACATTCCCAAAAAGGGCTTGATTTCATCATACTTAAGTTTTGATCCTTTTGTCATAGGCTCTGTATGGATTACTTTCAAGCGTATTAGATGACAACCCATTCTCGGAAAATGACCCTGTTAACAGAAGATCTGGAATGGCAAAGATAACAGCAGTTTTTGATTCCGTTCTACGTCTGACAACAACTCAACAGTTGCACCAAGATGTTCTGAAGCAAATCATTCTTTACCTATTCTTCTTCTGTAATACTTCATTGTTTAACAAGCTGTTCCAGGAAGGTATGATTTCAATATATATAAATAACACTATTAAATCTAAACATGCCAGTATGCAGAATTATTATCAAATTTAGTAAAAAAACGAGAAGGCTGGTACTATGTTATTATATTTATATTATAAATACATTAATTGTGTTGATATGAAGTTTTGGAAAAATTATCAGTATATATAAATAAAATTAAGACTGATATATTGATCAACGAGTCAACATTCCACAGGATCAACATGGGAAAATTTCTATATACAGAGAGTTTTAACGAATTTACACAATGATGCAGTTAAAATGTGGCAGTATGGTGTATTTTAGATAGATGATGGTAAATCCATATCAGCAGCGATTTTTCTGTATTATATTAAGCCATTTTGTTTCAGATTCAGGTCCGGTATATTATAACTGGTCAGCTGGTGTCAGAATACGCACTAACATAGGTCAGATTGAAGATTGGGCACAAAGGAACGGTTTTGAGGAAGAATTTACTCAAGTTTCGGAGAAACTTTTAACTGCTGCTGAATTTCTTTCTACATCTAAATCACTTTTATTAAAGGTATGTGATAAATTGGGTTTTTATGACTTGATGAACATTAAAACTCTGACAATTTGGAAAGTAGAAACAATCACAAACATACATTATTCTGACTAAGTATATCAACATAAATCAAACTAGTTTAAAGAAACACAGACACGTTCATTGGAACTTAAATCATCATTGTTATAAGACACATGATGTTTTGCTGATTTATCGAATTCCTTGGCAAAAACTATATATTCATAAAATTTTTCGGTCATAGTTGATGACTGAATGAATCAAACTTTCCGAATTTGGACATAAAAATCTAATGTTTTATTCATATAATTCTACAATGGAAAAGCCTCAACTTGGTCTTGTACTGCAAATTTAAATTTAAAAACAAGGCAAGTCATTAAGACTTGAAACATTATTTTTAAATGACTGTCTAAAGAGTATATGTAGAGCCTAGTAGATACAATAATATATATATCTAATGCTGATGTTTTAGTTTGACTGGATGAAGCTTAAAACTCATTTTCAACCCCTGAATGAAGCACAACTGTACCACTTGGTCTGTAGATATGATCATGGAGGGAAGCCACCACCAACATCATGGTTACCTTCTCCTGAAGACAGACATCAAGCAAACATGAAAGGTAATATTACTGCTGGTTTTCCAACCCTTTTATGTTTTTTTTTTTTTTTGTTTTTTTGTTTAACAACTGAATATAAAACAGAAAAGTGTGATGTTTGTAGTGAAACAAGTAATTGCTCTTTGAAACAAAATTTCATGAAAAAATAGACCGCCGTACATGAATCAGATTGCAAAACATGGTTTTATTGTCGGTATATTAAGACATTTTACCTCACCAATTAGTAGTAATTTGACAGCGTATGGTTCTAGGAAGCGTTATGTACAATATATGTATTAGGATAAAATGGAATAAACATGGTAAACATAAACAAAAATTATGGACTTTACAAATTATCTGGAGAAAAGTAACTACAAATCAATGATTTTCAATTTTTAAAACAGAAAAATGTATTTCGAAAAGAACTTATTTTTTATTGAATGTTAATTTAACACTATATGAATATACAAAAGTTACATTTACGTTTGAACATACATTTGTATTATATGAATCTTGGTATCATCAATAACATTCCATCCTATTATAAACTACAGAGGAAATTACGTTGGAAATGACAGCACATCCACCGTTTCTGATTCCACAGGAAAACGGCTGTATAGATTTGAATCACCCTCCAGATGATGCAGCCTTCTGGAAAATCTTCAAGGATCTCCATCCAGTGTATGGAATTTGTGAAGGTAGGTGATACACATTATAAGACTACCGACCAAGGAACTGTCACCTTTAGTCTTGAGTTTGTTCTTGTATGCAATACATATAAATGACAAGAGATATATACTGGTTTTCATTATTACTTGTGCATATATTTGCAAAAGATTATGATTATGTCTACCTTAATCAGCTAAATGTATTGGTAGTAATTGATTTATGAAATTAAATTACTGAAAGTTGCACTTGATAAATTTTACTTTAAGTAAAAGTAAGGTCTCATCTCCCTTAAAAGAAAAGTTTGACTTCCCGGATTTTGTATAATCTGTTGAGGCTCATCATAAATTGATTTTTGGCTTTCCAAAGTTTCAGTCATAAATTGACCTGATGAATGGTAACCCATAAAACCATTTTGTATGCGAATGCGATCATATCTGAGTTTATTACATGTACTATGCTTCTTGACATTCAAATGCATGTGGTTGTGAAATATATTGAGTTTCCGAAACATTTTAGATGACAGTGACAGCGGGTTTAGCCCATCTGGTACACCTAGATTTACTGGAAACTTTCCGAAAGTGGAACTTCAAAATTCATTCTTCAACACTCCAGTTGGACACAAATGTGAACTTTCTCCTATTTGTGGTGATAGTATTCCAAATGGAGAAACTGTTCCTCTGAGGGAAAATAATTGTTTGCCAAAGACACAGTACTACCAGCTTTCATATGAAAGTGAAACAAGTCATACACCAAAGACGTCAACGCCATCTTCATCAAAACATCCACCATCTTCTAGACAAGAGTCTATAAATAGACGACTCGATTTGTTGATTACAAACAATAATTTAAATGTACCCGAAAACTTTCAAAATGAAGGAATTACACCTATTGAAGAAATAGTCCCACCACTGCCACCAAGAAGTTACAAATGTTCCTCATCGTCAACTCTGTCATCACCTGCTTCTCCACGACATCTCACAAACGGTAGTCTGTCTCATAGTGCTAATAGTGCAATACTTCAAGCGCAGTTACATGCTAATGTAGATAATGAGGATCCTCTTGGTAGAGAAAATCTTGCACAAGTTAACAGACAGATCTACCAATCCTTAGGTCAAATGAGTCCAACCAGTAAGTAATCAAAACGGTAGAATACATGCATCAAAAGGCCTAAACCGTGTTTAATAAATTCTTTGATACCAATTTTTTACAAGATGCCAATATTTCGTTGACTTACGACTAGACAGTTATTCAAGGCCTAAAATGTTGAAAACCAAAACAATAATAAAAGGAGTTGAAGAGCAAATTCAAAAATGCTAAAATTACCGAAAGGGTGAAGCCAAAACCACCTAGGTACAGAGCTATGCATGAGATAGATACTCCTTAGTTTTAAAGAGCGAAAGACCCTCAAAATTTTTATTCATTCATAATAAATTCAGTGAATTCAGTTTAAAAAGACAATTTGATGTTTAGAAATTTTTAAATAAAAGTAAAAGATGTTGTAGATGGACTGCTTCGTTATCGATCAAGTAAATTTCTTTTTAAGCATAACTATTCGTATAAAAAATATCATAGATCTGGATGATAATTTCTAAACTATATAAACAGCAAAGTAAAAATTTGTCCAAAAAAAAAACTGTTTAAAAACAAATTTATAATTTATAAAAAAACAATCGCCATTAAGCTGTTTAATATTTTCTAAAAAACAATGAAATGTATATCTTTGTAAATTGTCTTAAGTTTTAGATGTAAATTTTTCCTCCCGCCCAAACTTTTTTCAGAAATTATAGATTTATAAAAATTAAAAAAAATTTAAAATTTACAAAAAATTGGATTTTGTGGTCTGTGCAAGTCAGCTAGTCAACTATTAATAAGACTTTTGTTTAATCCGTATAGGTAATAGACCAACCATGGTTCCAGTCCTTGGGACGACAGTAAAGTCAGCCAATAATCCTGTCTTCTCTGTTGGTATCACCAAAGGTGATAAAGGACTTGGGTTAGGACTTATAGATGGTCTGGTAAGTATAAATTGAATATTGTTTTTACTCTTAAAATTTCAAGATAAGATATACATAACCATTAGTATGATGTGGTAAGTTTAGTATATATATTGTATCCAGTTAAATCAAACTTGTTATGCATAATCTTTTTTAAAATATCGTTTTCTTGAGAACAATTACTGTACCAAATCAATGTTATTTCATAATTTATAATTGAAGTCAAGGTTCTTTAATTATCCTGTGAGTTTTTGACGGGTACTTGATATGTATCAACTGTGCATACCCCAAAATACCCATCCCTATATATGAACATAAATGTTAAGGCAAATTCAAAATAGAATCAGAAGCTTCAACAGAATTAGTGATATCTATGAAAAAGTTTAAAATAAAATTCTAGACCCTATTTCATTAGAAACTGAGAACTGGAACTATCAGATTTTCATTTCATATCCCATAACTTTTCAAACGAAAACATTTTTGAAAGAATTTATGATTTCTTGCTTGTAGTACACCCCACTTCGGTTAGCTGGAATATACATTAGAAAAGTCTTGCCTGGTAGTCCAGCAGCAGAAAATGGTAAAATACAAGTTGGTGACCGTCTTCTTTGTGTGAATGGAAAAAGTATAGTTGGAGCTGATTACCAAAGGTGCGATATAATTTCGTTTTGAGAAACATTAGCTATTAAACTCCCGTATAAACTAAGTTACCCAGGGTAGACGATAAAAAAAGGTTCCCACATCTGTCTCCATGGTGCAGCTTGGTTTCTAATTAATTATTTGAAATCCAAATTACTTGCATAATTTTTCTAATGAGAGACTTTAAATAGTGACAGGATTAAGAAAATAGTGTTGTAACGAAACTTACGATTGTTTCTGTTGCCTGAACTACTAACAGTATTTTTCTTTTACAGTGCCATGAAGTTGATACGTGCTGCTGGTGACCAACTTACTCTCTTAGTAGCAAAAGGAAACGATTCTGTTGCCACGAAGATTTCTTCGTCCAGCTGCTGACACTATCTTTAAATGTTAGACGCATGTATATGTATTCTGAAATCTGAACGTCACAGATGGCATTATTTAGTTGATTATTAAAAATGTTGTTCAGAGTTTTCAAGTTCATTTTAGATTTACCAAAAAAAAGACATAAATAAAACAGAACAAAATACATATAAATTTATAAATTGCATATACATTGTTGTATAAAATAAACAATCCAGGAAACACAGGGCCTCCCCCACCATCCCTGCCCCCTATGGGACAGTAAATTGTTTTGATTCCCTGTATTTACAGATATTCTCATAAAGTAAAGATTAAAATAACAAAATACCTCTTTGCATTTTGATTTACTTTAAAATCAGGATATATCTCGAGTGTGTTGAGCCTTATCGACATATTACTTCTAACCGGTGAGGTGTGACCTCTGACTATGTGTTTCCTCATTTTTAGTCATTGTAATAAACCAATAAAATGAGAGAAATTCAAATTCTTCAAGTTTATTTGTATTCACCGTGTTAGGGTTATATACTTGATAGCAAATGGCTTTGAACGGGAAATTTTCAAATTGCATTTACATGGTAATTCTCTGCATATTAATCCGTTTTTAAATTGATTAAAAAATCTGTGTAACAGGTACTTTTATTTTAATTCATTCAGTTATCGTAGGAAATCGGCTTTTTTCATCAAATATATTCAGGTATATCAGTTTTTAGATTTTATACATCTCATTTATAAAGATGACAAATCTACGCACAGTAGATGTACAGGTTACTATAATTAAACATGTATTTAGCCGTTTTTTTTTTAAATTTTTGTGGTTTTTAAAATGACGTTTGTAATGGTTATATTTGTACATATTAATTTATAAATCATAAAATTAAGTATGTCATATTTAAAATTTATTACTATATGTTTGCATTACAGAACTTGTTATGTGTTTGTTTCCCAGCAT
This sequence comes from Mytilisepta virgata, assembly GCA_028015205.1. Taxonomy (NCBI): domain Eukaryota; kingdom Metazoa; phylum Mollusca; class Bivalvia; order Mytilida; family Mytilidae; genus Mytilisepta; species Mytilisepta virgata. The sequence goes on from CM051521.1 coordinate 88,032,656, forward strand.
TAAATTATATGACTTAGTTGTTTGTGTTTTAATAAAACTATTTTAATAAAGGTTGTCTTTGTAACGTTAATGTTGACCTATAATATATCTATTCAGAGTAATGCATTTGATTGATTAAATACATGTTGGGCTTGACAGGAGAACAAAATCCGACAAAACAGCCAACGTCTTTAGAGAAATTTGTCACAACACTGATGTTTGGACTTAAATTTATCAGTGCTGTAAGTTAGATGTACTCAAAGCTGTCCTCATATTGGTAATTCTAATTAAGTACAAAACTGTTTTGGGAAAAAGTGGTTATAAATTAGCTTTTTTAGTATCTTTAAAAGTAATTGGGCGGAAAATATTTTATAAATTCATAGATATCTTAATAGACTGATATGACATTGTAGACATTTTGGAGAAACTTCTCGTTCGATAATCAAATACATGTATTTATCTGAAAACTTATTCCCGAACAAGAGGCACAATGCTTTATTGGATATTTTCTTGATTGGGAAGCAAATGTTCGATTTTGAGGGTACTCTCCGAAAGGAAAAAGGGCATGTCGATCGGCAATTTTGGAAAACATGGGTATCTGAACTTTTTCATTTCGGGACAAGAGTAATTTTTGTTAAGAGATTCAGTGTACGAACATAAAACAGGAACACAACTTGCAAGGCACTCATTGATCTTGTAACTAGCAGTTGCTAAAAATCCCAAGCAGAAATGTTCTTTGTAAAAAATATGAAATTTATAAAAAGTTGTTGTATAAAAACTTGACATTCATAACGCTTTCAAAATAGTTTGGAAATACTGTACTGCCACCCTAACCTTGTCACTTGAACCCATACGCTGGTATAGGAGGCACATGGTGAGGTTCTGAAACTAATTTTATAAAACAGAGCCACTGTTATCTTTCGGTATATTATTTTAACTTATTATATTGTATTTCGTAAATGGCCCGGTTGTAAGAACAGACGAATCTGCAAACAAATAAAAGAGGAACACAATCTACAACGTGGATGAAAAGACCTAGTGCCTAGTTGTTGTTGCTAAAAGTCGGAAGCAGAAATGTGTTTTTTGTTTTTTTGGTTAAAATGTGAATGTTTAGCGAAATTACCAGTGTATTAACAAAAAGCTGTTGTTTTAAAAGCTTAAATTCTTAACCTTTCGAAGTAGCTTGGGAATATTTAACTACCCCCACCCCCTTTTTGCCCCACCGTTAGTAGAACACATTTTAACATTTGGTATTTTGATATTGACTCTGTTATAGCTAGTATAAGTGTAGATGACAAATTTCTGAAATTATTAAGGTCTTTCCCGTCTTATCTATCCGAAAACCTGAACCCGTAGCAGATAGAGGCAAACCGAAAGGCAGAAAATGTTTGTTCTCATTTGGTCGAAACATTTTGACGACCCTTATTAGAATCATTTTGCATGACACCTTAACGGTCAAAAGTTATGAAAGGTTAGTCGTAGACTTGGGACTTCCACCCATGAAAATGTCATGACCTTAAAACTTACTTTAAGGTCAAAGGTCAAGGTCACACTTGACCTTTGACATTAAACATTGTTACCTCTCTGTCTCGGAAACCGTAAAGGATAGCTGATGAAATGTATTTGGAAAAATGTTCATCTTGTGAGGACCCAACTTTGTCATGTGTTGATCAACTTAGTATATCGACTCCATATAGGAGTTATTGGACCTTGAATGTTTAACAGAGCACGTAAATGGTAAAAACTAATAAACGGTTGATCGTAGAGATTTGGGACTTGCACCAATGGTCATCAGAGATCAAAACCTTTAAAATGACTCCAAGGTCAAAGGTCAAGGTGACGTTTGACCTTTGACCTAAACCTTTAAATCACAATGTCTCAGAAACCGTAAAACTTAGAGTTAAAAAAATAAATGGGGAAATGTCAAGATCTTCATTTGTCCGTATGGGTTCAATGTCGTACGTAGAATCTTTATAGGAGTGAAAGCCCTTCACACTTTTAGACTTTATATTATATCTCGAAAACTATAATAGATAGGAAGAAAATGTCGATGCAAAAAATGATCAGTTTCAAAAGATCTGTATTTTAGTACCAAAGTCAAAGGTCAGAGATCAAGGTCATTGAAAAAGCCATCAGAAACCGATAGAAAAGTACCTAGCACCAATATATATTTATATTCAGGACCCTGTATTATAGCTTTACCAGTCAAAATGGAAGGTCAAGGGTCAAAGTCATTGAAAGACCTTAGCAACCAACAGAAAAGTACATACCAACCATACATATTTATGTTAAGGATCCTATATTATAGCTTTTCCAGTCAAAATAGAAATTAAAGGTCAAGGTCATTGAAAGTGTCCTTAACAACCGACTGAATAGTACATAGCTACCATATATATTTATGTTCTGGACTCTATATCATAGCTGTTCCAGTCAAAATGGAAGGTCATAGGTCAAGGTCATCGAAAAAGTCCTTAGCAACCGATGGAAAAGTACCTATGAACCACCATGCAATTGTCTATCTGGTTTTAAACTGTTATCTTACGGCATATCCTGATTGAACTCCTGATCGTGTTATTGCAGGAAATCTGGTCTGTATAGTGTAGTAAATGTCAAATGGGGAAATATGGTTCCAATTTTATGTAATCAGCTCCTCCTACACCTTTTAACTTAAAGCTTGAGAACTTTGTATAATGTTTATACACATATTGAAGGAGTATTATCATGTTTGTAGAATATTTTCTGGATTTTCATGTGGAAATTGTCACTTTTTGCATAATTTATCTTTGGATGGTAACTTTTTTATGTAATCATCTCATCTTGAACCTTTTAACAAAGATCTTGGACACTTTGAATTATATCTAGAATTTATCATATCAAATTGATAGTTCTACTGGTCAATGAACACTAACCTGTGGAATAGGATGAATACTGAATTCAAAAATATATTCTTTTTTTTATCTTAAAAAATACAGGTACGAGTGTTGAAATTTAACCGGCTTTAATTTGTCTTGACCTTCAAAAAAGTTTTTCTACTATACTATGAAGTCAATTTTTTGGTAAAATGAGAAAAAACACAAATTGCTGACATAAGAATTTTATTTATTAACAATAGGGAAGTTTAGGCTTTCCAAAAACACTTTCACACAATAAATAACATCTACAATATATAGTATACATAAATTTATAGATATAAAATACAAATTTATACAACATATAATTAGCACTGATCAACAGTTTATCAAATAAATTTATTAATTTGTGACTGTAAATATTGACCATATGTTAGAAGGTGGGATAACAACTATATATACCGGTACATTGTATATATATATATATATATACCTTAATTAGAAACTGTGCATGGAATCATTTGTGGCATTGACTGTTTATATTCTCAAAAAGATCTAACGACTTATGACACACATAATATGAATTCTAATGTTTTTTCTCAGTTTGCATGAAATTCAAATTTCAAAAATATTAATACTGAATTTAATCTTTACTGCTGTGTGTCTTTTTTCAAACTGCAAGTGTTTTTTCTGGAATATCTCGAAAGTTTCTTAGAAATGAAAGTAAAAAGTATTACACTACCCTTTGTTTCCAATAGTCGTAACGAATTATTGCTTTTTCCACTGTTAAAATGTCCCAAATATTTAACGAAATTTGCATGTGCATTTCACTGATTTGTCATCATATATGACATCATTACAAAAAAATGTGATGTTGCAGAATATGTGCAAGTTATGTCTCCAAAAGTTTGTTCCATGTGACTGCAAAACTTGTATTCTTTACTAGGGGTACCTTGCAATAAATATCAGCATTGAATAAATTTAGCGATAATATAAATAGGCAAAAATTAACAGCATAAAAATATTAAATGGTACACTTGTTTCAAGCAGGTTACAATTTTAAAAACTTAATAACAATGAATTTATAAAGGGCTTCACAAAGTTCAGCATGATTTGAATTAAACATGCTTTTTTGGGACATTTAACGCCCTGTATCTCAAAGCCTGTAAAAGATATTATTAAATAATACGATTAAAACAGCCCTAATACTACCAAAACGGCATGTGTCATACTGGTGACGTCATCCTGGTCATATAAATCACGTGATCTATATTGCTTTTCGGCCCGGTCTAATACTGAAAAAGGCTGTATTAGCCCTAGGGCTAATACAGCCATTTCCACTTCCGGTCCTTTCATTGCCAGTCCGTATTGGAAATATTGGCCCTATATTCACATCATTGCCAGTCAGTATTGGAAATATTGGCCCTATATGTCACATTTGATGTATGTAATACAGCATTCAGAACAAGTCTGTATTGAAAAAGTTGGATTATTTAATAAAAGTGTTATGAACTGGCTGTTTCTGTATTGGCACTGGTATAGATTCTCGGTCAGCTGTATTGGCCCTCGACCCTATGGGTCTCAAGGCCAATACAGCAAACCTTGAATCTATACCAGTGCCAATACAGAAACAGCCAGTTAATAACACTATAGTAAAACCTTGTTGGCATACTACTGAAAGTACTCATCAAGATGAATTTTAAGAAAAAATCTCAATTGAAATCAGACAAAAAATTAAAAAATTATGTTTCCTCCAAAATTGCTAACTTTGATCCCTTGTATCTTAGAAAAAATAAATGATAGAAAAAAGTTCTGTAACTTATCATTATACGCTCACACACCAAAAATAAGATCACTTGGTAAAAGGGTATGCGGAAAAAGTCTGGAAAACCATTATTTTGGCAATAATTCCTATTTCCAAGAGCAATAAATCACACAATAATTATCCGATCAGAGCATGAAACTCAAACTTTATCTGTAACGCATGATTATAAGCTCACATCAGTTGGTTAAAAGGTTTCTGAAAAAAGTCCAGAAAACTGAAGTGTGGCTGGCAGACTGACTGACGGACATACGTTGCGAGTAGGGACTAACAAAAGTAAATAAGAGGACACCTATCTGTCTACGGACGCTCACACCGAGGGCCATAGGCTCATACCATAATACCACAACAAATATTTGCGGTCATATATTTTAAGACAATTGTTTTACAAATTCAGACATTTATAAATGTAAGAATAGATGTTGAATATTTTAAAGATAATATAAAAAAGTAAAAATAATTTTCTTAAAAATGTCATGACAGGTCTGAAATTTTATTTAACAGTCTCCATCCATATAAAGATTTATTCTATCACATTAGTTGTACATTTTTTCTTCAATACACAACAATGAAAATATTACAAGGAATACTAAAAAAATTTTAAAACACTTAGATTTAAATATGTCATTATGTCATGAAAACAAATATGTAAAAATAATTGGAGATAATTTAGAAAACCTCCACATGAGAACTTCACCCTGACAAAAATTGTTTAAGAATGGCAAATAACAAATATATAAATTTTTTATATGAGGGCTCTTTTATGTTTACAAAGCCAAATTTGAATAGACATAAACAGGAAGACAAAAGAGGTCAATCTACTAATCTTATTTCTTACACTTTTGTGCAAAATAGTTTCCCTTTAATGACATGTAAAATTTGCAGTCATATTCAGCTAATAATGTAAATGGGTGTTTGTCAGGGTTTTGTCAAGTTTCATGGCTGTTCTTATAGGTATAAGAAGCTGGAGAGACCACCCTTCACCTAGAAAAATGTTTTTTTTGTTTGTTTAGTTGGGGTTTTATGCCGTTTTCAGCACATTTGGCTATTTCGCGGCAGCCAGTTTTTATTGCTGGAGGAAGCCGGAGTACCCGGAGAGAACCACTGACCTTCGGTAGGAAAATTGGCAATCCTTGTCAATTAAGATCGGAGTCAAACACACCCCACCACAGGTGAGATTCGAACTCACAAACTAGAAAAATGACAACTGTCAATGAAAATCTGCATCTAAAACATTGTCAAGACTTCAAGCTCAAGGTTAAGAGGACAGTGATTATTAAAAGATACAGGGAGCCAAGTGTAGGAAACAAAACAAGATGATTATCTATGCATGTATTTTTTCAAGATCTACAATACATGTATTATGGATTTCATATATAATTACACCATATATAAGAATGCTGTAATCTGATTGGTTCATTAGAGGGGTATTTTTCATAAATATTATGCATAACAATTGATTTCAGAGACAGTGGGGTATTTGCCACTTTTTACCCCCTGCCATGGTATTTGCGAAAAATATTCTTATCTGGCTGGATGCTTGAAATGTCTACATCATCATTTGTAGAAGGAACATCTTATTTTACTATTCCGTGTAATTAAACATATATATCATGTTCGGGAGGGGTATTTGTGAGAAATACCAAGTGTAAAGACGAAATTTCCCTCACCTGTTGGGCTCGAGAAATTTCAGGTCCCTCCACCAGTATCTTTTGCAAATACCCCTCCCAAATATGATATATATGTTTAAAATCCTGAGACAGAATATGATTGTGATGCAATACACTTGTAATTATTAATTTTAAAAGAACAAAAACTGCAATAAAAACATGACAAAAACAGATTTCCATTTAACAGACAACATTTCATCAGTTTTAGTATTATTTGTGTGACCTTCAATGTTCAATAACAATTGTAGAGCCAGAATCATGATTCTTTGAATAAAGCTGTAAAAATGTCCTTAATGCAGTAATTTCAAAGTAATTTGCAGGATTTTTACCAGGTAAATTCATACTTTGAACAAAATATTTGAATTATACGTAACCAAAATTTTTAGTGAGCTATTAGGCAACACCAAATTGATTTTTAGTTCTTTGGATTTCGCAACTCCAATTTTTTTACAGTGTAAGCTTTAAAAATAAAATTTTTGCAGATTCATTTTAAAAAAATGTTGAAGATTCGCTCCAATTTATTCATTTTTCAAGAAATTAAAAATAAAAAAATCTTTTTCGAAAAATAAAAATTTCAATTTTTTCCAATATTTTATTTTAAATAAAATGCTCCGCTGGGCGCAGCTAGATACGACCGCAGATGTCGAACCCTGAATAGTTGGGACAATTATGAACACAACATTCAAGCTTGATACAATACTGAATTTGGATTGTGAATAAATATTTGACACAGCATAGGTTTCTGACACAGAATGAATGTTGTCTAAGAACTTAAATTTTTTTAATTTACCTATTCAAACCATATCAGTATTATTTGTTTTTATATATAAATCAGAAATAACCAATTTAAAATTTAAAATTGGCCACACATATCAATTTCTTGCTATTGCGCAATACTGTGCAATTGAAAATTTCTTCAAATATTTGACACATAATAGGTTTCTGACACAGAATAACTGAAATCAAAGAACTTAGAATTGGTCATATGAGTTGAATTTATATTCAATTTTTTGCTTCTTGTGCAATACAATATGCTGTGGAGAATTGCCCCCCCCCCCAAAAAAAAATAATAATTTACCCCTTTTTTTAGCTTTTGTGCAATACACTATGAAGTTGCACATTGACCCCCCCCCCCCCTCCCAAAAAAAACCAAAAAACAATAAAATTTAATGTAACCCCCCCTTTTTTTGCTAAAAAAATTTGAAATTTTCTTTTTAATTTATGAAATATGAAATGAGAAAAAAATTACCCCCTCCCCAATTTCTCATTTACCCCCCCCCCCCTCTAAATTTTGTTTTCAACCCCCCCCCCCCCCCCCCAATTCTTTATACTTTGCAACCATAACAGCCCATTTAAATACACCATAACATATTAAAATAGAAAATGACATCATAGTCATGGAATTTGTTAATAATAAGGTTTTGATAGCAGAGCACACATATCAATTTCTTGCTATTGCACAATACTGTGCAATTGAAAATTTCTTCAAATATTTGACACATAATAGGTTTCTGACACAGAATAACTGAAATAAAGAACTTAGAATTGGTCATATGATTTGAATTTATATTCAATTTTTTGCTTCTTGTGCAATACAATATGCTGTGGAGAATTCCCCCCCCCCAAAAAAAAAAAATTTACCCCTTTTTTAGCTTTAATTTTGGACCCCGATTTGGACCAACTTGAAAACTGGGCCCATAACAAAAAAAACTAAGTACATGTTTAGATTCAGCATATCAAAGAACCCCAAGAATTCAATTTTTGTTAAAATCAAACTAAGTTTAATTTTGGACACTTTGGACCTTAATTTAGACCAATTTCAAAACGGGACCAAAAATTAAGAATCTAAATGCACGGTTAGATTCGGTATATCAAAGAACCCCAATAAGTCAATTTTCGATGAAATCAAACAAAGTTTAATTTTGGACCCCGATTTGGACCAACTTGAAAACTGGGCCCATAATAAAAAAACTAAGTACATGTTTAGATTCAGCATATCAAAGAACCCCAAGAATTCAATTTTTGTTAAAATCAAACTAAGTTTAATTTTGGACCCTTTGGACCTTAATGTAGACCAATTTGAAAACGGGACCAAAAATTAAGAATCTAAATGCACAGTTAGATTCGGCATATCAAAGAACCCCAATACTTCAATTTTCGATGAAATCAAACAAAGTTTAATTTTGGACCCCGATTTGGACCAACTTGAAAACTGGGCCCATAATAAAAAAACTAAGTACATGTTTAGATTCAGCATATGAAAGAACCCCAAGAATTCAATTTTTGTTAAAATCAAACTAAGTTTAATTTTGGACCCTTTGGACCTTAATGTAGACCAATTTGAAAACGGGACCAAAAATTAAGAATCTAAAGGCACGGTTAGATTCGGCATATCAAAGAACCCCAATAGTTCAATTTTCGATGAAATCAAACAAAGTTTAATTTTGGACCCTTTTGGCCCCTAATTCCTAAACTGTTGGGACCAAAACTCCAAAAATCAATCCCAACCTTCCTTTTGTGGTCATAAACCTTGTGTTTAAATTTCATAGATTTCTATTTACTTATACTAAAGTTATTGTGCAAAAACCAAGAAAAATGCTTATTTGGGCCCTTTTTTAGCCCCTACTTCCTAAACTGTTGGGACCAAAACTCCCAAAAACAATCCCAACCTTCCTTTTGTGGTCATAAACCTTGTGTTAAAATTTCATAGATTTCTATTTACTTATACTAGAGTTATTGTGCGAAAACCAAGAAAAATGCTTATTGGGCCCTTTTTTGGCCCCTGATTCTTAAACTGTTGGGACCAAAACTCCCAAAATCAATCCCAACCTTCCTTTTGTGGTCATAAACCTTGTGTTTAAATTTCATAGATTTCTATTAACTTATACTAAAGTTATAGTGCGAAAACCAAATGTCTTCGGACGACGACACAGACGACGGACGACGACGCAGACGACGACGACAACGACGACGACGACGACGACGACGACGACGCCAACGTCATACCAATATACGACCGCAAAAATTTTGCGGTCGTATAAAAACGTGTGCCGCACATAATTTGACATTCGCCAGAAAAAAAAACTGGTCTACTAGAAAAAAAATAAAAATAAAATTTCACCTGCTGACACCTAGTTTTGCCATAAAAAATCCAAAGAACTAAACATCAATTTGGTTGTTAATTCTTTGCAGTATTTTTTTTTATATATGTATCACTGTATTATCCATACCAATTTTCAGTGGAATTTTGATTTCATCATGAGGGCCACTTAATATTAGTCAATCTTTTGGAAGAATCCAAAATACCCAAAGAGAATTTGAAATGAAACTGGCAATTCTGTAAAGTACGGCAAGAATAAAACACACCTCACAATGATCTGTTTTGAATCATGATCTCAGTATTGATAAGTTAGTGATCATAGTAAATTTCAACAGACTACCTAGACCACTTGAGTTATTTAATCAGGTACAGGTTGACAATGTAAAAACAATTACACAACATGTCATTACTGAATGAACATACTGGGATCACATAATGATAGTTGTATACTGTGTTAAACAAAAATGAAAAACTATATTATAGACTAAAATAAATTCGAGGAAATGGTAAAATTATCACAGATTATAGCTTAGTTTAAAAAGAAATATAAAGCCTTGCCTAATTATTTCACAAAATAAACACCAACTGGCATTGTAAGATACAATAAAAAGAATTATCAAAAGTGTATCAAGAGATACTGACCAGAGTTATTAAGGCAAAGAAAAATTTGATCTAAATTTTGACCTTTATCAAAAATGCATGGCTATGTTATCATGTTCATGGCCTAACAAATGTGTACAGATGGCATAATAATGCCAGAGAGCTCCACCAGATACAAAACAGTGCCAGATAGCATGAGCAAAGGGCAGTCTTCCATCCAATTTAAAGAAAACTACACCTGATATATAAGTGGCTCCACCTAGTGCAAGTTCAAACATTCCTGCCGCATGCCTCTGCAAAAGGTGAAAATATGGTTGATTTCACATAATAAAATATACAAATAAACACAAAAATGTTTTTCTTAATTATAAAAATATATCATCCTAAGTTCAAATACTGTAAATTCAGAAATTATTGCTGTGTTTTAATTATTGCGAAAAATACGACAGTGTTGTAATTGCAATAATTTAAACTCTCATTTTGTAATTTTTTATATGAATGACACGGGATTTTTCTCAATATCGTAAAAATTAAAATCACATTTTGGTTTCAAATGACAAAATCGCAATAATAAATGCACGCAATAATTTCTGAATTTACAGTAAGTAGATCCGATTACCCCTTAAATTGGCCAAAATTTCAAAAAGACCATCTTCATTTATTGTAACAATATGAAATGTCAGTATTTGTAAAGTTAATGGAATGTTCCTTCATATGTCTCACTAGTTCTGATATAGACAATAAGGTTTTGATGACATTTAAAAACTAAGACAAAATGTTTAAAAAAAAAGGCAAAAATGAAATTTGGGCAAGTCAAAATTTTTTAAAACCTGTTTTTATGGAATAAGACTGTATCCAAATATACATTTTCACAAAACATTTGTTTGTCAAAATGTGTCTTTGGATACCATCTAAAATTGCACAAATTATTATAGATTTTGGTCAATAAGCTCATAATTTATTTTGCAAAAGGTTTTAATTACATGTATTTCTGAAGTATTTTACATGCTATGGAAGAACAAGATATCAAGCTTTGGTGCCTCGAAACATTACTTAGATACCTCTTGACCAAGTTAAGTTGACTTACATACAATATAGCTGCAAAGTTGTAATGTATTCCAATGTAAATTTCAAAGTCATGGTAAATTTTCATAATATCAGCTTTGACTGATAGGTCTAAAGTTTTGCATAATCCATACTTCACAGAGAACAGTGGGGAAAATGACTATTTTTTCAAAAATGTATCAGAAGTAAAAGTATCTCTGTTCTCCGTTAGTTTACTGTAAATTCAGAAATAAATGTGTGCATTTATTATTGCAACTCCCTTCACACCATCAAATATGCGAGTTTTATTTAATGCAATTACAAAAATATTGTAAACAAATATATCTATTAAAATTTATAAGAGTTTTTATTATTGCGATCTTTATCCTGTCGCATTTTTCGCATTAATAAAAACATCGCAATAATTTCTGAATTTACAGTACTTTCAGAGACAAAGTGGGTGAAGGGAAGGACACAAGTCATATTACTTAATTCATGCTCATAGTTTGAAAATGACATTTATTTCTATAAAATACAATTCTCATGTTTCAGTTATGTCCTTAAATGCTACTTTCACCATTATAATGTGGAATTACAATTCCAACAAATTTTTTTCATATTGTAGAATTTTTGAGAAATATGGTACACATGGCCAACTGAACTGAAACCTTAACAAAGGAAGATAATGGCAGTTATGTCCCTTTGGTCCTAAGGACTACAGATTATGACCCTTGGGTAACTTGGTAAAGGGAGTCAACTGACCATTGCTATCTAAAACAACATTTTAGGACTTTACCTGTAAACAAACAACAATAGCAGGACACACTCCAATAATTAGATACAGCAGTAATTCTAATATTTTGTATCTGAAAGAAAAATTCAATGTAATAATTACGTTACAAGAATGTTTAGTGAGAATCCATTATTTTTATGGCATACTACAATCTGATGAATGATAATTTATATACCAGTAAACTCAGCATATAAGACTATACATTTTCTCCATATCAAAGCCTGTGATGCTACAACACAGCAGGAATATTGCAAAACAAAACTAAATCAAAATTCCATTGAACTGCAAATTTCCTAATCTTTCAATTCATTTTATCTTTGTAAGTTTAATTCTTATCTGGCAAAGCAAAATCAAAAAAATTATCATCTGAAATTGTTTTAATAATGCCAAAGGATAATTGTACAGTCCTGAACAATGAAGCAGACCTGATTTTTACAACCCTGAAAAAGAGCAGAAATGATACTTCGGCAGCCTTTTAACTATGTATAATTAAGGAACCTAATGTACACAGCAGGACTTCCAAAAGTCGAATTCCTGTTTAAAGCGGAAGAAAATCAGGTTGTGATGGGAAATATATAATGAGGGTTTACTCTAAAATATTCTATAAACATTTTTAAAGCCATAAATCCTTGATTATTTCATTTTTAGATTTTATAGGTTTTAATAAACAGCAGACTGAGTATACTTACTTTTCATGAAATATATACTGATAGAGTATTCCGACAACAGCCATGGTCCATACTATACTTAATACTTCATCTCCTATTCCATTAAACTCTCTTAATGTTAACCTACAAAATTAAAATGCCACTTTAATTTCCCTAACTTGAAGTTTTACTTGTAACAATTACATTTTATACTATGATATTTCCATCTCGAACACTTTATGTCAAAATTCCCAATTTATTTCAATAGTTATTGTCTTGCTCCATGATAGTAGTTAAGTTATTTACTCCTGATATCATGAAATTCTTGTTATCACAAATACTTTTTAATGGTTTCAAGAATTTAAAATAATGAGACTTTTTTACAATTCTGATCTTTGAACAAAAATATAATTACAATGCTTCCTGTCTAAACACAATGAAGACTATATAATCCTGAAAACAATCCATCAAGTTTTTTCTAAACATTCATTATAATCTGGGGGGGGGGGATTTGTGTTTGAAATAGTATAAATACAATATTATAAAGCTAAAAGTGAAAGCTGATTTACCTTTACCTTCTAAAAACAATCATTGTAATAAATTAGCTGACTTAAATGGTCAATTAGACTTGATAAACACTGCAAGTAATCTTGTTACAGAAAAATATTAAAATTGCCAGTGGAATCTACCTGGTCAATACTATCCTACTTTCACTTTTTTGAAAGTTAAAAATTCAGGATTTAAAAAAGAAAGATTTGTTAGTGTCTTAATGTCAAAAAATCTAAGTATTTATGGTAGATTAAGAAAATTTTGCAATAAGAGTTATCTCTCTTATAAATTGAAAATTCTTGAGGCAAAAAATTTGTTCCCCTCTGGAAACAAAATCAGGGGAAATAAATTGTTATAGTTACGAGGATGATTTGCATATTGTAGATATGTGGTAAGTCAGCTCAAATTGATTTAAATTGATTAAGCACGGGTAAAAGACTGTTGCATCAAACGAGTGTTATGTGGCCTTCAACAACATCCCTTTTTATAAGACATGCAATTCAAGGTATAACCTTACCATGGTGTATATGAAGATGCTATAAATATATATATTACAGCTCTGTCTCCTATGTGAAATATATATCTCAGTGTTCTAAAAACAAAAAACAAACTGTGTTAAGTATTATGCTACATACCATTCCAAAAATAATTTAGATACAAAAAAAGAGTGAATTGAAAAGTAAAATAAAGGTTTCCAATAAAAAGAAGCCTTTTGCATTAAGGCCACACCAAATTAATCTTCAGTTCCTTGGATTTGCCGCTCCAATTTTTGAACTAGGTAAATTTTAAGTTTGCAAAAATCCTGAAAGTACACCTTAAATTCTTTGATTTCCAAGAAATTAAAAATAAGAATTGTTCGCCCACTCCTAAAATTCGGTAAAAATTGAGATTTTTCCGCATTTTTGCAAAATTTAAAAAAAAAAATGTGTGTAGCACATAAATTTGATCTTCACCCAAAAAAAATAGTCCTCTAGAAAAAACTATAGGCTCAGAGGACTGAGCCTGTATCGCTCACCTGGCAGAAACAAGAATTGCCCATGGTGGCCATGTTTGTCGCATGATCTGGACAAAATGAGAAAACTTTGTAAAAAACCTCCCACAGATGCTTCTTGTCAAGTATCGTTTCATTTGGCCAAGCAATTTCAGAGAAGAAGATTTCTTTATATCAGAAACAAGAACTGCCTATGGCAGCCATGCTTGTCATCCAATCAGGATGAAAACAAGAGGCCCCCAAGAGCCTGAATCGTTCAGCTGTTATATTTTGTGTAGATCTTGCATCAATGATTATTTTTGCTACACAATGTATACTGTCACAATTTTCTCCTTATTACTGACCTGTACAGCTAAAATATAGAATTCTGAACCCAAATAGATATGATTGCTAGGGACTGTTTCATCAGTTGCTATGGACTTTTTCAATGACCTTGACTCTCCATTTTACTTGTAAAGCTACCATTTAATTTATTTCAAGTTATGCTCTAAACATCTGTGACAATCAATATGTCCAACCATTATTTTCTGTTTACATGTAAATAATCTTTCAAGGGCAAAAACACCTATAAGGGTTCAATTGACGATTTTGGTCATGTTGACTGATTTGTAGATCTTACTTTGCTGAACATTTTTGCTGTTTACAGTTTGTCTTTATCTATAATAATATTCAAGCTAATAACATAAAACTGCAAAATTTCCTTAAAATCAACAATTCAAGGCCAATAACCCAAAAATGGGTTGACTGATTTATCTGAAAATTTCACGGTAGGTAGACCTTGACCTGATGAACATTTTTACCCCAGCAGTTTTGCTCTAAATGCTTTAGTTTTTTAGATATAAGCCAAAAACAGCAGTTTACCTCCTATGTTCTATTTTTAGCCATGGGAGCCATGTTTCTTGACGGACAAGAAAATAAAACATAAACTTTATTCTAGATACCCTAAGGATCATTCAGACTAAGTATGGCTGTAATTGGTTCAGTGATTTCAGAAGAGATCTTTGAAAAAGTTTACAATGGACAGACGATGGCAAAAGCTTACGTCCTTTTAGGACAGGTGAGCTAAAAATGAATTTTATAAAAGACTTTCCATAGATGCTTCCTGTCAAGTTTGGCTGACAGTTTTGGTCAAGTAGTTCCAGCATTTTTTTTTTTTTTTAAAATCAACAAAGGATAAACAAGATTTGCCCTTGACAGCCATGTTTGTTGCCCGATCAGGACAAAATGAAGAAAGTTGTATAGAACCTCCCATAAATGTTTCCTGTCAAATTTCATTCCATTTGGCCAAGCGACTTCAGAGGAGAAGATTGTTATATATCAGCCAATCAAAAAAAAAATAACTGCCCAATGCATCCATATTTTTAGTCCAATCAGGACGAAATGAGGAAATGTTATAAAGGACCTCCCATGTATGCTTCTTGTCAAGTTTCATTCCATTTGGCCCAGTGATTTCAGAGGAGAAGATTTTTTTATCAGCCAATCAGAAACAAGAACTGGCCATGGCAGCCATATTTGTAGTCCAATTGGGACGAAATGAGGAAACTTTATAAAGGACCTCCCATATATGCTTCCTGTCAAGTTTTGTTCCATTTAGCCTAGCAGTTTGAGAGAAGATTTTTTGAAATCTCAGCCAATCAAAATCAATAATTGCCCATGGTAGCAATGTGTGTTGTCCAATCGGGACGAAATGAGCAAGCTTTATTAAGGACCTTACATATATGCTTCCTGCCAAATTTAATTTTATTAGGCCCAGTGGTTTCAGAGAAGATTAAAATGTGAAAAGTTAACGGCCGGACGGACAACGGACACCAAGTGATAAAAATTAAATTAAAATTTCGCCTGCTTGAACCTATTTTTACCATCCAAAAATCCAAAGAACTAAAAATCATTTTAGTATGGCCTAAGTTATAAAAAGATACCAAAAGAAATTATTTTAAAAAGCAGTCTATTTATATATTCCATAACACAATCTTGGGTCTTGTTACTTCGTTTTAAAACAAAGAAGAATAAAGAAAATATATTAGAAAATGTTTGTATCAAAAACTCAATTCAAATATCACAGAAAAGTTGAAACTAAGGATGAGAGCACGGTATTGGCCTATAAGGCAATGTAAATTCAACAATGTTATTATGTAATTCAACAATGTTAATTTGAAGATTATTAAGTTGAATACAACAGTTATGTCACACCAATTTTAGACTCACTAAATCAAATTATAATATTTTATCTTTTTTAAGTTCAACCTTATAGCTTTTATAGGGTACAAGAATTTTTCTTCCACTAAATTACATTTTGGTAAATCATTTTAATTTGCCAATTTTCATACCTTCAAACCTTTTACAAATTGCCCTGCTCTAAATTTTCAAATTTATTCTAACTTCTGATTTCTGGAAGTTTGTTTAATTTCCATTCCAAGAACCTGAATATATTTTTTTTTTGTTAACTTCCAGTTATTTATAATAGTTTTGTGAAAAGAGTAAAAATTCTCACCAATCCCATTTTTTTTCAGAAAAGTGGATGAAAAATCTACATTCAAAGTTTAATTTTCATTACTGAATAATTTTGAAGTCAGTTAATTTGGAACTGTAATGGTGACTGTTTCTGATATGAATCCATTATTTTTATCACAATCTTGTTAACAGAAAGAAAATGTTATTACACAATTAATTAAAATATACAGTGTTGTGTGTAAATTAAACATGGATTAAATTGGCAGTCAAAACTTCATATGGATTAGTCAAAGCATGAGACAAGTCATAGTTTTCTTAAAGTCCCTTGGACTTTGATAAAACAAAGTATTAATGTATGTATGTAAAATCACAAAACAAGAAAGGCTATTTTTGCAATTAGGAATGGGGCTGACATTCAACATAGAAAACCCCTGGCTGGAATTCTTATTGCAACATCAAGCATGGAAGCACCAGGATCCAGTGAAAAAATAATGTTTTAGCCATCAGAATAAAACTAACTTGCACTGTCCTAGAAATGACAGAAGATGAAAGAGACTAGATGTGGTAAACAATGATATCAATGCAAATCCATAAATCCATGCTATAGATGTCTGTAACTTTGTTTTAGATAATTCTAACATCCACCATGTTCCTACCATACTAGGAAAAATCAACAGCTGGAAATAAATAAATATAATTTTGAAGGAATCAAATAAGATTTTATGGTTAAATTTATACATGTTATATGTACTTGTAACTTATAACTACCCCAGTAAAAGATACATCTTCAGAAATATTTTACAACTAAATCAAAATGATATAGTTTGTTTTGCAATTTTTTTATGTCTTATATTTTTCTAGGTGTAGCTTCAGCCCAATTTCTTGCTGGGTAGGGTAATTAGATGTACATACTTTTTTTTATTGATATTATATGTAGTTTTTTAAAGTTTGTGAAAAGAATAGCGGAACAGGACGAATCAAGCTTGTTGTACCAATCTCTAACTACAAGTGAAGATTTACATAACAATGGAAAGCAAAGTTGGTTTAGTAGCTTTGACTTTATAATGAAACAACTTGGTATCGTATTTGATCATCAAAAACTTGATTTAGATAAAATAAAGTTAACTCTAATTAAAAGGGCAAAGAAAAAATGGAAAAAAGATTTAATAGACAACGCTGTTGTGAAGAAAGGCAAACTTCGCACATATTGTGACTTTAAGAACGATCTAAAAGCAGAACAATATCTGTTTGACATAAAAGACCAAGAAATTAGAAAATGCCTTACGAGATTTCGCATTAGTGCCCATCAGCTTGAAATCGAAAAGGGGAGATATAAAGGGATAGTTGCAGAAAATAGGTTATGTAAACTTTGTAATAGTAAGGAGGTAGAGGATGAAGTTCACTTTCTCTTAAAATGTAAGTTATACGAAACGGAACAAACGACATTTCTTAATAAAATATATGGAAAATATACAAATTTGCAACATCTTTCGGACAATAACGTATTTATATGGTTGATGATATGTGAAGATCCCATTTTAATAAATGATTTGGGAGAATTTTTCTTTAAATGTTTTGAAATACGACAGAAAGTTATACTTAATTGATTCAATGTATCTCTGTCTTGTTTGTATATTTTATTGATAGTAACTTATATATGTATTTATTTTAAGTAGAAAAATTTTTTTTTTTTTTATTGTAATAATTCTTGTTCAAATTAACATGTGTTGTATATATGTATATATATATATATTATGCTCTTAATGGGCGCAAATTGGATAATAAAGTATTCTATTCTATTCTATTCTACTTTGTTAAATAGAATAATTCAGAAAACGTTATTTCTAGTAAATTTTGGAAGTAAATTTTATAATTCCTTCTCTTATGATGATGCATTGTTATCTATTTCTCGCACGATAAATTATTTGTCATAAATAATTCCCCATCATATGATATGAACAAGTGTTACGAGAAATTCTTTTATTTGATTGGCCTTGATCTAAACGTCGCTTTTTTCTGATTGGTTGAAATCTGCGCGGTCATCGTTGAAAGCCACCGTTGCATAGCAACATTTGACGTCAAAGAAAAATGAACGTTAAGATTTCCCGCTGGTCGGACGCCGAAACACAAACAAAAAAATACTCCTGAATAATCATAAGAGAAATAGGTTTAACAACTCATAACAAGAGGCTCACCAGAGCCTGTATCGCTCACCTGGAGTCTGGTTTTCATTGGACAATTAATCAACTATTTGACCAAGTTTTTTGCAATTGGTTCATTGTTCAGGGAAAATTTGTTGAAGATTTATTTTTCATAAGGTTTAATGTTAAAATACATGTATGTTCCCTGATGGTGGTAGTCCTGGCAGGAAGTTGATAAAATTGACCAGGAATAAGGGTGAACCTTAAATAAATGTAACAGAACCCGACCTCAAATTACACAAACCAATAACTCCAAAATAGAATTTGGGATTCCCTTCAAAATTTCAGGGTAGGTAGATCTCAACATGGCAAACATTTTTCAATTTACATTTCACTTCTATCTCAAATACTTTTGGAGATAAATGCAAAAATGTTAAAATTTTGAAAATTTGACAAAAAAAGGGCAATAACTCCTAAATGGGTTTTGGGATTTCCTTTAAAATTTCAGGGTATGTAGATCTCAACATGGCAAACATTTTTCAAATTTACATATCACTTCTATCTCAAATAGTTTATGGGATAAATGACGAAAAATGTTAAATTTTCAAAATTTGATGAAAAAAGGGCAATAACTCCTAAATGGGTTTTAGCATTTCTTTCAAAATTTCAGGTTAGGTAGATCTTGTCATGCTGATCAATTTTACCCGATGTCAGATTTTTGATATCTGTAACGGTTTTTAAGTTATAAGCCAAAAACAACACATGCACCCCTATATTCTATTTTTAGCTACGACAGCCATGTTTTACGTCAGATCAAAATAAATTGAGGATCGTTTGTAGAGGACATGTCATAGATCATTCCTATTACGTTTCAAACCAATCGGCCCAGCGGTTTCAGAGGAGAAGATTTTTGAATGAAAAAATTTTGAAAATTTGACAAAAAAAGGGCAACAACTTCTAAATGGGTTTTGGGATTTCCTTAAAAATTTCATGGTACGTGGATCTCAACATGGCAAACATTTTTCAAATTTACATTTCACTTCTATCTCAAATAGTTTTGGAGATAAATGACAAAAAATGTTAAAATTTTGAAAATTTGACAAAAAAAGGGCAATAACTCCTAAATGG
This sequence comes from Mytilisepta virgata, assembly GCA_028015205.1. NCBI lineage: Eukaryota > Metazoa > Mollusca > Bivalvia > Mytilida > Mytilidae > Mytilisepta > Mytilisepta virgata. Next base: position 88,052,420 of record CM051521.1, read on the forward strand.
GTTTTGGAATTTCCTTCAAAATTTCAGGGTAGGTAGATCTTGTCATGCTGATCAATTTTACCCCGTCAGATTTTCGATATCTGTAACGGTTTTTGAGTTATTAGCAAAAAACAGCAATTTACGCCTATGTTCTATTTTTAGCAACAGTGGCCATGTTTTTCATCGGATCAATATAAAATGAGGATCGTTTGTGGAGGATATGTCATATATCATTCCTATGAAGCCTCGATCCAATCTGCCCAGCCGTTTCAGAGGAGGAGATTTTTGAAAATCAGCCAATCAGAAACAAGAATTGCCTCTGGTGGCCATGTTTCTTGACCAATCAGAACTAAATGAGGAATCTTTGTTGGGGACCTTCCATACACCACTCATGCAAAGTTTGGTTGGAATTGGCCAAATGGTTTCTGAGGAGAAGATGTTTGAATGAAAAGTTTACGACGGACGGACGGACGGACGGACGGACGGACGACGGACGACGGACGAAAAGTGATGGCAAAAGCTCACATGGCCTTTTAGGCCAGGTGAGCTAAAAATTAGATATTGCTTGATATCAATTCTCGTTATTTAATTTGGAATTAATAATAAACTCGCCAAAGGCTCGTTTATTATTATATCCAAATTAATCAACTTGATTCGATAATAAGCGATATCTTATTCTCACTTATTGTGAAACCTATACTTATTTCTTTTGAAAAAAATCCAACACTTTACTAACAGCTGTCATCTTGGTTACTGAACAAACTCATCAATATTATAATTTTCATATGAATCATACAATTGACTCTTGTTTTATATGTCAAATGTCGTTTGACCAATCAATTTACGTTATACATATAATATGAATATTCAAAGCGATAGAGTGCTGTTTTTATACACATTTTAAAATTGAAAGGACTGAACTAGAAAATTCATTTTTTGTTGGAAGATTTTTTTGATAATGTTCAATTCTTATTCTAGTATTGAGAATGATTTCTAAAAGTTCTCGTATGTAGGGAGGAAGAAATATTATATAATTTGGATCATATTTTTTTATTTGGTATGAAAGCACTTTTATTCCACTGATATTTGTGGTTCTTTTTCATTGTATTAGCATGTTCCAGGAAACAAAGGATCACAAATATTTAAATTAGAAGGCAGAGCTTTGTCCATAGAATAACAACAGATTTTACATGTTATTCCATGGTTTTGCTCCTCCCATCTCCATTAAATATACACGGAAATTTTCACATTTTCTCAAAACCATGGAATAATACTATAATTTGGATTTAATGCAAAAAAAGATCAAAGAAAAAATTGACATTTATGTTACAAGTTGAACTTAAAAGAAATATGCTGAAATAATTGTAGTTCACATTAATCAGTTTATAAATCTTTTTGTCATGCCAGTTGAATAGTCCTGGTAAAACATAATATTATCCAACTTATCATGTTCTTTGGGATAAATTGTCACTAGGCTGTTTTGTTTTGATTAACAGATATATCTAGCCACAATTCTGACTGGTGAGAAGACACTTAAACCTTCTTTAAATCAAAATGATTCAAGTTCAACGAGTTTCTATATTTTAGTCTATTTCTTCAAATAATATTTATAATCATTATGAAACACTTAAAAATACCTTTTACTGATAATAAAATTAAATTTAAATACTGTTATGTGAAACAATGTCACATAAAACAGAATTAACAAAATATGGAGTGGTTTAATGTGTCTTTAATGTGCAATACCTTACTAGGGTTACAATGAACTAAGAATCAACCAGATACCTGCTATAAACTGGCTCCATTTATTTGCTCTATCCACAGATTAAAATGGTGCAACACATAGTTCACTTACAACTAATTTTTTGGATCTGATTTTTCTAAATTAAATTTATATGCATTCTTACAGCAGATATTAAGAATAACCTACTTGGAAAAATGTGTATAAAAGAGCTTATTTTGCATTTGGAACATGACTGATATTGAGCTGTAAATTATGCTTAGAAAACCACTGCCTAAGATGTCAACATTTGCTAACTACCTCAACAAACAACATGTACCTGTAACTGACATATATATTAACAAAATTTACTGATTGTGTAACAATGTTAGCTATATGTTCACAGTCAGTGGGGACACAAGCTTCACCTTTTAACAAAACTTACTGCATGTGTACAAATGTTAGCTATATGTTCATAGTCAGTGTTGACATAACCTTCACCTTTTAACAAAACTTACTGCATGTGTTACAATGTTAGCTATCTTTTGAGTCAGTGGGGACACAAGCTTCACCTTTTAACAAAACTTACTGCATGTCTTACAGTGTTAGCTATCTGTTCACAGTCAGTGGGAACATAAGCTTTAACTTTTGACAAAACTTACTGCATGTGTTACAATGTTAGCTATATGTTCACAGTCAGTGACATAAGCTTCACCTTTTAACAAAACTTACTGCATGTGTAACAATGTTAGCTATATGTTCACAGTCAGTGGGAACATAAGCTTCACATTTTAACAAAACTTACTGCATGTGTAACAATGTTAGCTATATGTTCACAGTCAGTGGGGACACAAGCTTCACCTTTTAACAAAACTTACTGCATGTGTACAAATGTTAGCTATATGTTCATAGTCAGTGTTGACATAACCTTCACCTTTTAACAAAACTTACTGCATGTGTTACAATGTTAGCTATCTTTTGAGTCAGTGGGGACACAAGCTTCACCTTTTAACAAAACTTACTGCATGTCTTACAGTGTTAGCTATCTGTTCACAGTCAGTGGGAACATAAGCTTTAACTTTTGACAAAACTTACTGCATGTGTTACAATGTTAGCTATATGTTCACAGTCAGTGACATAAGCTTCACCTTTTAACAAAACTTACTGCATGTGTTACAATGTTAGCTATATGTTCACAGTCAGTGTGAACATAAACATCATCTTTTAAAAAAACTTACTGCATGTGTTACAATGTTAGCTATATGTTCACAGTCAGTGTGAACATAAACTTCATCTTTTAAAAAAACTTACTGCATGTGTTACAATGTTAGCTATATGTTCACAGTCAGTGTGAACATAAACTTCATCTTTTAACAAAACTTACTGCATGTGTTACAATGTTAGCTATATGTTCACATTCAGTGACATAAGCTTCACCTTTTAACAAACTTACAGCATGTGTAACAATATTAGCTATATGTTCACAGTCAGTGGGAACATAAGCTTCACCTTTTCCTGCCTTTTGATTTTTTAGCCTGAAATAAAAACAAAATACAAATAAGGGGACGACCACTTGATATTCTGGTGGGGGCCAGGAGGATTTTGAAAATAAATAACTCAGCCTTGATAATAACAAAAATGAATGGTTTGTTCTGTGGTAGTTTGAAAATAAATAACCTCACCTACAATATATTGAAAAAAATCGAACAGCGTTCCGAAGTCCCCCGCCGCTAGAGCATCAGAAACCCTTGGACAAGTGAAACATAACAAAATTTTCTCAAAGAGAGAGAATAGAAGGACAAACAATTTGTGGTTATTGCTAAAGTTTTTTACAAGTTAATGAGTGGTATGAAGATATTTATACAATATGGCTATAGTGTTGAAATCCAATTTTCTAAGTTATTAAGGGGCATAACTCCTACAAAAATATTTCGACATGACTCATCTTCGAACTCCCTTGAGGTATCATTGAGTTAAAGCTACTGTATAAATATTATCCAAATCGGTTAAGAAATAAATTTGCTAGAGCGCTTACATGAAAATTTTGTCAATTTTCTAAGTTATTAAGGGGCATAACTCCTACAAAAATATTTCGACATGACTCATCTTCGAACTCCCTTGAGGTATCATTGAGTTAAAGCTACTGTATAAATATTATCCAAATCGGTCAAGAAATAAATTTGTTAGAGCGCTTACATGAAAATTTTGTCAATTTTCTAAGTTATTAAGGGGCATAACTCCTACAAAAATATTTCGACATGACTCATCTTCGAACTCCCTTGAGGTATCATTGAGTTAAAGCTACTGTATAAATATTATCCAAATCGGTCAAGAAATAAATTTGCTAGAGCGCTTACATGAAAATTTTGTCAATTTTCTAAGTTATTAAGGGGCATAACTCCTACAAAAATATTTCGACATGACTCATCTTCGAACTCCCTTGAGGTATCATTGAGTTAAAGCTACTGTATAAATATTATCCAAATCGGTCAAGAAATAAATTTGCTAGAGCGCTTACATGAAAATTTTGTCAATTTTCTAAGTTATTAAGGGGCATAACTCCTACAAAAATATTTCGACATGACTCATCTTCGAACTCCCTTGAGGTTTCATTGAGTTAAAGCTACTGTATAAATATAATCCAAATCGGTCAAGAAATAAATTTGCTAGAGCGCTTACATGAAAATTTTGTCAATTTTCTAAGTTATTAAGGGGCATAACTCCTACAAAAATATTTCGACATGACTCATCTTCGAACTCCCTTTAGGTATCATTGAGTTAAAGCTACTGTATAAATATTATCCAAATCGGTCAAGAAATAAATTTGCTAGAGCGCTTACATGAAAATTTTGTCAATTTTCTAAGTTATTAAGGGGCATAACTCCTACAAAAATATTTCGACATGACTCATCTTCGAACTCCCTTGAGGTTTCATTGAGTTAAAGCTACTGTATAAATATTATCCAAATCGGTCAAGAAATAAATTTGCTAGAGCGCTTACATGAAAATTTTGTCAATTTTCTAAGTTATTAAGGGGCATAACTCCTACAAAAATATTTCGACAAGAATCATCTTCGAACTCCCTTGAGGTATCATTGAGTTAAAGCTACTGTATAAATATTATCCAAATCGGTCAAGAAATAAATTTGCTAGAGCGCTTACAAGGTGGACGGACGGACGGAAGCACGGACGGACGGACGGACGCCCGGCATTACCATATCCCCCGCATCGCGTTGCGGCGGGGGACAATAAGTAACTCGGCAGGTCTTTTAGACCATTTTATAAATGCATGTTTTAAAGCATGAGATGGCACCAGATTCTACCAAAATTCGTCTGTTTCATATTTTTTTCCGGAAAAATTTCCCAAATCTTTTAATAATATATAAACTACAACTAATACCTTTCCCATTTTAACCTATATTGTTTTTTGTACGTATGCAATATATGCAGTTTTGAATTCAGAAGATTCACTTCCAGAGGATGATGATTAATTTCGATTAAATGGTACATAATGTATTTCATCTCATTGAATTTATAAAATGTAAGTATAAACTTATTATACTGGTATATATATATATATATATATATATATATATGCAACATACTGGTATATTTAACTTAAACTTCAGAAATATATATCTGCATTCCATTTTCATGGGCGGGTCCAGGTGAGGGCGTAATGGCCCCCCCCCCCTTTAAAAAAAAAAAAACTAATAATAATATAGTGCTTATATTGTATTGAATATGGCAATTTATCATATTCATTAATTCAACACATAATCTGATTTCTTTAAAAGACTATTGAAATGTTAAGTAACGCCTTATACCCTAGAATTTGGAATTTCTCGTTATTGGTCTACTGCTGTTAAGATCCATCCAATCATTTTAACATACCATAGACAATTAATGGAGAGAATTCAGCATAAAAAATATCAAACCCTGACACTTTAACTATACAATATACATGCTCCAAGTCAGGAACCGTTACATTAGTGCATTTCACAATTATTTTATGTTTTTTAGCAAAAAAAGTTCAAAATATTTTTCAAGTTTTTATTATACGCCTCCCCTTTCAAATATCCTGGAAACGCCCATGATTTTCCTTTCTCCTTTACTTGTTACAGAGCAATGCACAATACAACATGAATGTACAAGCATGCATTATAAACATTGCATATTTCTATTTGCACCTACAATTCAGTTTCTTCATTTGGCAGTTATGAACTGGGTGCACAGATTTATGGCAATGGTGGCCATTTTTGTGCTTGCATCAAACACAATAACAAATATTATCTGTATGATGGTCTTAAAGAATACCACAGTGCTCGACAGGGACTGAGACTGCAAGGTGGAACAGCCAAAATTCCGAACAGATACAACCTTGACTATGTTATTTATTTAAGAATAAAAACATGAATTTAAAAATTGTGTATTTTCAAATATTATAAATATAACTGTGAAAATAAATAATCAGTCCCTTGTTTTACTGAAAATGAAAAATCATGCTTCAACGGTGCAGAAAATAAATAATCTGTCTTTATTTTCCACAAAAATAAATAACCCATCCAAAACAAATCCTCCTGCCCCCCCCCCCCCCCCCCCCCCCAGAATATCAAATGGTCGTCCCCTAAGATAAAATTAATATCTTTTAAACACCAAATTATAGTATAACTATTCTTGGAATTCCAATACCACAAATATACGAAGAGTGACTGAAAAACAAATTACAGTTAATTCACTTATGCGTGTAGTCCATAAGTGAATTAAAAGTGTTGTTAGGTCACAAATTGTAGATTTTTGGTATTTAATTTACACTGGTTATTATATTAATGGGAGAATATAAGAGATTTTCTTTTTTATGTTACTATGAATCCATGATTGTTTAGTAACATCATTGGCAACTGCTACTGTTACTTCACTTCCTGGAGTTAAATATGATTTTTCTGTACACTAGTGAATTATCAGATTTTATTTCACTTGGAAATCCCAGCATTTCACCACACTAAATGTAATAAAGAAAATTTTCTATATGATATATATGATTTTCAGAATTAACATAGACTTTAAAATTAATTAAAATGCACGATCACAGTAACATTCATATAGCAATTCATAATAGCAACATATCCACATCATTTAATAGAACAGAACTATCATTGGACACTGGTGTAGAAAGGTTTTGGTATGTATCATTTGTAATTTGAACAAGACAATATCATTCTGATTTCATATCACATTTCACTGAATATGAACAAAGCAGAGAAATCCTTGGCTATATCGTAAACACAGATAGTATTTTCCTGATTTTATTTAAATTTCATACATTATTTTGTATACAGAAAACCTGTCTAAACATTTTTTACCTACTTTGAAAAATCACAGCATGACAGACGCTTCTTGATTGGCTGAACAACCATCTTTCAATTCTTCATTTCCTGTATTTAAAATAAATTAAAACCTCTGTTGGAAAAGCATTATACAGGATTTTTGATAGGATGTCATTTTGATGTTGTATATTCTTTCATCTGTAATGCAAATGCGTAATCAATCATACCTGCGTGTATATTCTTTGTACATTTATTCACATTTCTACCGAGGTAAATAAAAATTCACAGCGCAATTTTGGGGAAATTTAAGGTGAAAGTTGAGTGATCTTTTATATGTTTTTGTCATAGTTAACAGAAATATTTCATCTATTTTTAAAAGAACATTAGTTCTGTTAAACTAGGGACAGTAAAAACATAATTATTTTAACTGAATTTTTTTTATGACTTTTTAACTCTTATTTTTAGAATATACATAACCAGAAGTCATTTCTGCATATGGTATTAACATGATTAATGATGTTCATAATGTTACACTAGTTCTTTAATGTTTTTTTTCTAATTTATATTTATTTATAACAATTATTTATGATATATTTACAAATATTTTGTATTTCTATTTTGATTCTTGTATATTTACAAAATATACGAAACTCTGGTGAGATACTATTCCAGCCTCAGCATTGGAGATTTCATCGAAAACATTTAATGCTGGGAAAGAAAAGTCTTTTTTTCAGAGCATACTCGGTTTTGCAAGTTTGACCAGACCTGTAAAAGGATTCCTTTCAACGCTTTAAATCCGTTATTACTAAATTTACATGATTTTGATGTACATATGTCAATTTTTTTTGTTTAGTGAGAAAAAGTTAAATAAGAAGATAATTTTACATGACAATATTACTTTGCAGGAAAAACAAGAGTGGACACACAAAAATGTCTCACCTGTCGTGTATTTCTAATGAAAGTAAATGCTATCAGACAAAAACTTAACATTGCACAATGAACTGTGAAAATCAGGTCAAGGTCAAATAAAACCTGCCAGACTGACATGTTCATCGTAAAATATTTCCATACACCAAATATAGTTTACCTATTATATATATTTTTATAAAAAATACCAAAACACAAAAACTTAACTTTAACCACAGAACCTTATAAATGATGTCAAGGTCAGATGACACCTGTCAGTTGGACATGTACAACTTACAATCAATCCATACACTAAAATATAGCATACCTATTGTATACAGTATTCGAAAAACAGAGCAAAACACAAAAACTTAACTAGAACCAATGAACCATGAAAATGAGGTCAAGGTCAGATGACACATGTCAGTTGGACATGCAAACCTTACAATCCTTCCATAGACCAAATATAGTAGATCTATTGCATACAGTATTCGAAAAACAGGCCAAAACACAAAAACTTAACTTTAACCACTGAACCATGAAAATGAGGTCAAGGTCAGATGACACCTGTCAGTTGGACAGAAGATTCACTTCCAGAGGATGATGATTAATTTCGATTAAATGGTACATAATGTATAAAAGAGCTTATTTTGCATTTGGAACATGACTGATATTGAGCTGTAAATTATGCTTAGAAAACCACTGCCTAAGATGTCAACAATCCTTCCATACACCAAATATAGTAGACCTATTGCATACAGTATTCGAAAAACAGGCCAAAACTGTTAACGGATCCTGCTGGGAGTTGAAATGAAAAGAAAAAACATGGGTGGAAATTTTGAATGACAGATTTCTGGATTTGAAATCTCCTGTTATGTGATGGTATGTTGCTTTATTTTAACTGATAATGAAATAAATATAATATTTTTACAGTTTTTTAACCAAAACAGGTGGAAAATATGCTTAAAACCCCCGGGTGTGAATCACACCCAGCGGCTCTATTACAAGTAATGGAACCGCTTTGCAGCTCCGCAGAGTCAAAAGTTATCACAGGAGCTACATTATTGTAGCAACCCAGAGCTGTTTTTCAGGAAGATGATGTTAACACAATAGCCATCTAATTAAAGATAAGTTTAAACATATTCATGACAATTAAGGTCAAGGCGAAGTAATTGAACGCCATCTAGTGTTCATTTGTTTACCGTTTCAAGGGTAACATCCCCTTGTCATTTTATTACGTCCCCGGCTGATTGTCTGACGTCGTAGTCGTTATGACGTTGACTCCGGAGGGCGAATGGCGTCGCTCCAAGGTAATAATGGTGTGTTCAGCCGTACAGTTATTGCGCAAAGCAAAACTTTTTCGAATCGTTTCAAAACGCATCGTGCGTAGATGTGTCTCTTCATTTTAGCTAAAACCCATTTGAAAAACATTATTTAGTCGTGTAAACGCATATTTATACTAATTCCCCGGACTAATTCGTTTCAGAATCACAAGTACGTGTTGTTATTTTGTACAGTTAATATTATGTAGGTATAGTTTAAATTTTAAGTATTTTTATAAAGTACAGTGTACTACCCCTATGGTAACTACGTCTTAAGCCACATTTTTTTCACATTTATGTCACAGATACACTGTTATAGCTTTACTGAACAGCTCAACTCCTTAGATATGTTAGAACTAAGTAAATAACTCGAATGCATATGTGACGTCAAGTTGCGCATCTAATGTCATTTCTACTTTGATGGAGAAATAAAAAATATCCAGATGGTAGATGGCCAGTCTTCATTGCCCTTTAAAAAAATATTGATACCTTTATTTTGTATTAAATGTATTTGCAAATTCTCTGTTCGCAAGAATTCGCCTGATGGAATTAATTCGTACCGCTTCGGTATTTTTTCGGTATTTGAATAATATTGAGAATCAAATTCATTTGACTTTTTTTTTCAAGCGAAAATCAAACTTAAGTGCGACCCAATTTTTAACTAAAGTATTGTAAAAAATGGAAGAAGATCAAATTTTGACAAAATTTTAGGAGCGGGCGAAAATCTGTTCCTTTTAATTTGTTGAAAAATGAAAAATAAGAGGCGATTTTTTTATATTTCTAGATGAACGGTGAATGTTTCAGTCAAAATAAGACATTATCAGCTCGACTGTTTGAAAAATGTTTCCAGGCGTGAGTTATCCTTAGGGATCTTTACACTCCTGCTTATCTCTCGCATGCAAGAAATACCCTCTAAATTTAACGCACTTTGAAATAAAAAATGGTGTTTTCAAATTTCGTGAAGTTGGTCCACTTGACGCACTTTGATTTTTTTTAAATTTTGTTAAGCTTGACCAAAGTTTAATGCACTTTGAATTTGGAAAATATAAGTAATAAGTAGTAACTCGACAAAATATATCAAAGATATGTATTTCTTATACACATTGTATCTACATTCCATATAACGGGGTGGAAAAAAGAAAACTGTAGGTTTTAAACCTAAGAAACTTTTGAATGCTTAATATTTTACGGATACCGTGGCAATACAAATCATCCATCGACAACATGAAAATCAAACCCCGTCATTCAACAAATAATAGATAAAATCTGCAACTCCTTAAAGGAAATAAAACAAAATAAAAATAAATAAAAAAAAGTAACTTAATACATAAATAAAATTTTAAAAATTATAAAAACATTAAAATGAAAAAATGTATATCAGATGAAAGTAAAAGATTTGCTGTTCGCCATGGGCTTATTATCTGCAATATATAAACGTTATCGAACGCCGGACGTCATGACGTTCCCTGAAAAATCACCATAATTAGTACCTTGATGTTATCTTCAGCAGCAGATACCACGAAATCGAGCATGGGGACCCCCAACTATTTTTATATCACCAGAAAGCTCGTGGATGAGGCAATATAATATTAGTTTTTCACGAAACTGTAGGATTAACATCGATGGTTTTTATATACTTTTCGAACAAAATTTTCGAAAATTTGACGTTTTCCCTATATATCCTATGTTAAAGTTAATTTCAGAACGCTTTTTCAAATGGTTATAGCAAAAAAATAAGCATGGGTACCCCCCTTTTTTATTTCATATTCCAATGTATTTCGATTAGCTTTACATACTGACAAAAAATTAGAAAACTGTAGGATACTTTCAATTACACTTCGCCTTGACCTTAATTGCATGAAAACAAACCAGTTTAACCAGTGGAACAAATGTCACAATATGGAACTAATTTCACCAGGAAAGGAACAAATGTTACAATATGTCACTTATTTCACAAGAATGGAATATATTTTACCAGGTAAGGAACCTATTTCATAATCAATGGAACATATACCACCAGGTAAATCACGGAATAAATTTTCATTATAGGGTATAATTTTCATTTAAATTATCCTATGAAAAAAATTTAATCTGGGTTTGTTCGCCCTAGTACCTGTTCAACCTAATACTTGTTTGCCCCAATACCTATTTGCCCTGAGTCTGTTCATCATGAATTTTAATATTAATATGTAAAGAAATGCTTAATGATAAAATACGACTTATATATTTGAATTGAAAGATGTTTTTGATTCCAGTGGTTATTTTTTGTTTCATTGATATTTGTCTCATGGAACGGAGCACAAACGTCACAGAAAACAACATGCTGGCAAAGCCTAACCTCCAAGTCACAAGAAATACATAAATACAAATACTGCACCTTAGTTTTTGGATTAATGATAGATCAGATAAGGTAATGTTTATTATCCAATTAAATTAATAAACCACGATTATCTAAAATATGAAAACTCATGGTATATTAAGATGTAAGAATCTGCCAACAGATTTAAATATATCAGGATCTTCACAACTGAGAATATGATATGACAAATTGGGTGGTGTGGGACCAATACGTCTCTTTCCAGGATTCTCGATATCTGAATCCTGACTGATATGATTCAATTGTCCATCACCTTATATAGCAACTTTGTTACGGCAAATATAAGATCGAGAGAGCCAAGTTGTTAACCGAAATTCACTTTCATGTATTAGAATGATCAGAAATTGTTTATATTCAATCTAAGCAGAGTATTACATCTATAAATTTAAAGTTTTATTTTCTTATCCATTCCAATCAAGCCATTTATTAAAATAACAAATTAAAACAAAGGCATACACACTGCCTATTGCAGTATCAACAATTTAATACATAAGTAGATTGTAAGAATGTCACTTCGTTTTTACAAGGATCTAAATCCTTGGTTTTTATAACTATTAAATTTTATATTTATTTGTCGTTTCATTTTTTTTTCATTTCCTAAGATTTAATAAACATGATAAATAAAGATTTTATCAATAAAAAATTCGCAATTTCAAAATATAATTATTCTGTTATAAAAATTTTATATTAATTTTCCATGAACATTTTCTACTCTCATCTCTATACTATATGATATTTATATTTATAAGACCAACGAACTCAGGGCGAACGGACTCTATGGGCGAACATGTTATTAGGCCGAACGGACCCGATACCAAAAAAAATCTCCTAGAACTATATCATGTAAAATTTATTCCAGTGGAGCCTTTTTCATGGGAAAAAATTTTGACTCACATTTCTACCTCTTTTTATTCACGATCATGTGAAATTTCACTATTTCAAAGCATAATTTTCTGAATAATTTAATATTCCAAAATTCAGGTTATTTTTTGTTCAATGTCATTATTGGACCGAAGCTACTAACTTCCAAGACCTTTCACAAAAGCGTTATGGAGACGTCTTTGTGGAAAGACTAATCACCAATACTGAAGTGTTTTCAACAAAGCGCAATATTAACTTCCGGGATTAACTTGTTATTTAAGTTTCCACGTTTCATGTTTTTTATGCTTAAAATTGATAAGACCAATTTTTTAAATGTAAATTCCAATGAATTCTTATAATATGGGTGTGGGAAATTTAATCTTGAATAAAACTCATATGTAAACAGAAAGAGGCACCCAGGGAATTCTATTATTGTAATCAACAATATCGTTAGTCTAAGATTTGACTATTCTTCCGTAAATGGTCGTTTCCGAGTGAAGATGACCGAGGTAAGATGAGGTCGCGTGCACTCATCTTCACTCGGTATGATATCCAATCAGCGCTTCGTTTTAATTGACCTAACTTCTTCCACAGGTAATTCATGCGCAAAAGTAGTTCCATTTTCACAATGCCTTCTAATTTACGATTTGTTTTAAATCTTCCAGTAAAATATTTAAAAAAGCACAAGTGTAAAAAACAAATGTTGACGGTTCCATTGATTGGTGTCATATAAGTCTTATATATTATGACCTATATATTTCATAGCGCTCAGTGATATTACCCTAGTAACGTATGCAAATTAGTTCTGGATGAATGGCGGGTCTAACGGGGGTCTCGATGGTGTAAGTCGAGGCTGTTTACGGAAGAAACAGGTACTTACATGCGTTGTTGGAAAAACCTGGGTGATCTTCCACTCGTGATAGAAATTTTTGTGTCTTTTCGCTCGTTCCGCTGCGCTCCACTCGCGAAAAGACATAAAATTTCTATCACTCGTGGAAGATCACCCGGTCTTTCCCAAGAACTTATGTAAGAACCTATTAGTCTTTATAATTAAGTCATGACCATTACCAAATATGATACTGCAATAAAGATGTTTGCTTCCCAAGAAACACGCCCAAAGAAGTTGCTACATAAATAGATAGTAAAAAGCCTTATAAATATCGTGGGAAATTTTACCTTAAATGGACAGGTTACTGCAAAATCGGTCATTACCAAGTAAAGAATTGCTAAAAAAAATATAAACATAATGCGCACATTGTTTGAATAATGTATCAAAGCCCGTATCTCCTGATCTCTTCCTGTAGCAAACTAGCAACATCCTTCCCTATCAAAATGGTTTTTCGCACGATACATCTTCCGTTTGAATGTACATAATCACTAAAGATCAACGAACGCGAACGAAGTTTTCGAAATTTCTTCGTAATAAATTAATCTTTATTTGAAATGCAAAATTATATCCCGAAGGCCAGGTTGACAGCATTATTTAAACATTAACATAACATAAATACAAAGTAGAACGGAAATAAATCAGTCAAATGTTGTGGAAACAAATACACATATTATGCAGTTGTAGTCCACTTTCCTCAGTACTATATATATGAACTTTTTATAAATGGAGCAACAAACCGCATAAGATCGTTAGAAGATAAACATGCCTGATAAAAGGAGTTTTAGTTTTTCAAAAGGTTAATAATTATTTATACTTGGCTGTATGTCAATTATGTTATTAAAGCAATCATGTCTTAACATGTCATTTTGGACAATTGAAGAAGAAATGTGTTTCATCCTCTATCATATCAAGGATTTAAATAGTAAATCTACTATTTAAATCCTGGATCTCATTTAAATTACATATTTTTTGACATATTCTGCTTTCTCTTTTGGTGTTTTTATACCGTCCTCTTTCAATTTCTAAAAATCGGTCACTAACTCTCATTTTTATAAGTTTTTTTTCTATTTTAATTCACAGTTTGCTTAAAAAAAATCAATTAAGCGATTGAAATATATATAAAGTTTGTGGTGTTTTTAAATTCGTGGATTGAGTTTTCCACGAAGGGTGTGTGCTTGCATTTGAAGTTACTTCCCAATTTAAGTTAAATTTCTTTAATTACACTCAACGACAACTAATATACTGAGATAGTATCGCTTTTGAACGAAATAAAAAAATGACCGAAATAAATGTTCTTTAATAAAATCGTATAGAATTTGGAAATATCACATGTAACTTGCATTTACAGAAATCTAAGGGGCAAAAAAATATTTAATAGCTTTGTTGTCAGAGTGGATTTGATATTTTACATTATCACTTTCTTTAAAAATAAGCGATGTTTTTAGACGAGTTTCAACGAAGTTGCACCGGGCTATTAGTTTGATGAAGGTCGAGCGTGCGAGCTTCGTGCACAATTGATTTTCGGATGTCATTTGTAGTTTTTCGATTCAAATAAAATTTGAAAATGTTGTGAGACTCAGAATCATATTGTTTTTGGTGTCAATAATTGTACAGTTTTGAGGAAAAACTTGATTTCTTATTCAGAAATCACAAATATTTTTTGGCAATATCTTTAGTTTGCCTCTGCTTATTTCTACCAAACTCCAATATGCTGTTAGCAATTATATGAGACTCTGAAGTGTATTGATTTTTGTATCAGCCAATGACATAATTTTAGTATTTTCTGGAAGACTTTTGGAAACCAATACGATATAATTTCAATGTTGTCCAGGTTGAAAATAAATTCAAAAGTATGTTCCGGCTCTACTTTTTTGTATCTTTTATGCTCATTACAGGTTTTTAATTTAAAACATAAAATATATTTGAGTTAAACAGAAGATGGAGCAGTTGACGCATTGACTTTATTCAAAAGCCATTCGAACATACAAAGAAAGACAACTCTAATTTTAACGTATTTTATCATTGGCTTTTGGCCGAGTTATAATTTGACTTAATACAAAAATATTCTGATTTAGGCAAATAGATTTTTTTTTGTTTTATTTTTTGTTTTATTAAAAACATTGGGGATTTTATTTTAAATGTATCACGTAAATCTTCTTTGTTTTTGTAAAAGAGTGAACAAAAAAAACAAAAAACAAAAAACAAACAAAAAAATCCTCTCAAACCGGTTTCCAGATTTCCTAAATTATTTATAGTTTTCTCATACCTGCCATGTTCAACTCGAGGTCAGTGGTTGCTCAGTCTAAATTTTGAAAGCACACGACGTTGCCTTAGTTTTTCAATATAAAGTATTGTTCAAATAGAAAATACTATTCAATTTGAAATTTAGTTTATTCAATAAATGCACAATTATACCCGTAAGGGTTGATGGTATACATCAATAAGTCAAAGAAAATAAACAAACAAGCAATAAATCAAGAAAATTGATTGATGTAATATAAAATATGCAGTACCAGGGTCAACTTCCCTCAGTATTAAAGACTCTAATGAATGGAGCTGTTAATTGCATAATTTGATATGAAGAAAGAAGTGTTTCTGTTTTTTTATCAACGTTTTTAATTCTGGACATATTTCATCGATTTCTGTTTCTAAATTTTTCTGAAGATATATATATTTAGGACAAGTTAGGAAAAAATGATTCCCATCTTCTAATTCTAAGTTACATTGTTTGCATATACGGTTTTCCCGTTTTAATCTTGCGTATCTTCCTCTTTCAATTTCGAGGAATTGATCACTAACTCTCATTTTGCACATTAGTCTCCTAGCCTCAAAATTACTCTCCAGAATAAATTTGTCAACATAATCGGTATTAATTTGACCAAATATTAGCACTTCTAGTTAACGCTAGGTGCAGCACTGGGCGGAAACATCGATTGTAAACATATCTGGTACTGAAATCGTCTATAGATAGGTGATAAATATATTTTAACCCAGTTTTTAAATAACTGCCGGAAAAACATCGCAGCCTGGCGTTAGGTGGAATGGCTGCATATATAAATATTTTACTGTTTTCTGGCAGCGATTTTAATTTTTTACCAAATGATGCTTTATTTGCAGTATAATTAACTTCCATATTAACGTCATTTACTATCTAAATTATTTGATTCGTATATATGTGACGTATGTTTAACATATGAAAAACAAGAAAATGAACCAATTGAATACAGGTTTTCAGACAGAGAAAAGGCATCATATAATAATGGATTATTATCGGTACTGGATATTCTCGCTAAATACTTCAGTGATTGAAGTTTTATAAAAATATCTTTCATGTCTTTAGGGTATTGAGCTAGTCCTGTTCTAGCAGGTATATTTATAGACTGCTTGCTTAGTCCTTATACATAATTACAAAATTTAAGATGTGGTCTCTCCACAAAGCTTTGATTTATGGAAGCTAATAAATCGGACGCAGTTATTACTTTATCATTAAAACTCAATGTATCAAATCTCAGAATTATACATCAATATTGGTTTCACTAATGATTCAAATAATTTCTTATATAATTTTAATGACATTTCCCATTGGAGTTAGATATTTTAGCCTAAAGTATAGCACTTTTGATGCTTTTTGGATAATTCTATATGAGATGCATTGAGTTTCCCCGGAAGCTTCAATAATAGTTCCGAGATATTTATATTTCAAGAACCTTTCTACTTTAGTCCCATTCAGATAAAAATCAAATTTGTTACGAATCATATTCTTTTGTTGAAAAATCATGATTTTAGCCTTTTGTGTATTAATTGAGTGTTGCCATTCATTACAATAGCAGCTTAATTTATTAGTCGATCCCTGGACACCTTCTAGAGTCTCAGATAACAACAGTAAATCATTTGCAAACATAAGACAGTTAATAGATATGTTATCAATAGTTACGGGTCTACAAGAGTCATCAAAATAATTTGGTATATCATTGACATAATATTAAATAAATTGGGTTTTAATTGTCTCCTTGTATAACTCCTCTTAGTGTCAATACATACATATTTAGAGAGATAAGTTCTCTTGTTTTCATTTATATATAACGCATTTTAATTTCATTCCAATCACAGGAACCGTTGCTTCCTGCCTTTGATTTTTTCTTACTAGCAGCCGATCCGGATAGTTTTTTTTTCTTTTTGCAGAAAGTTTTGATTATGCTTTTTAGTATACATTTGTAGTTTTAATTGGTTCCTGCTGAAAGTTAAAAAAAAAAAAAACAATTAGGTAAATTTTTAGCCTTTTATCGATAAAAGAATATTTTAGTAATAGGAAATTCCAGTAGTTTAAGTTACTTCTGATGGTGATCCTTTCAAGTGATACCAGTATATAAACATTTGAATAATTAAATGAATGTACTGGAAGAATCTGCCAAACTCGGACAGAACACCAATGTTGGTACATTTTCTGTTACCCTAAGAATATATTTGGAAAATTCAATGTTAAGTTTTTCCTGTCACTTTCATAGAGTGCAAGAGACTTTTACTTTTTGGGTTAAAGGATGCTCGCTGGTCATCTTTTGGTCTTTTTGTCAGATTTTCGGAACCCTCGGGTTTTATCCATTTCTTAAACATGAAATGTTTTGCCCATGAACCCCCACTTTTTCTTTTATAATTCAATCATATATAGCTTAAAATGGTATTTGACAAAATTTTATGAAATCCTTTTTATTTTTTCATACATCTTTGAGAGACTGAAGTTTTCAATGAAAAGACAATAGAAAATCCAGAGAAAACCCATTTCCTGCAAATTTTCAAGGCCTTATAGCTCTAAAATGAGCACCTGAACCTATATTTTTTTCTTGCTTATTTGTCTACTATTCATATGTTCTCTCAAACTAAAACACCTATTTCAAATCCTATTAATTTCCTATTACACCAGCGATCATCCTTAACTGAACGGAGCCGTAAAACTGAAATGGTTTTATGGTTGAAAATGTGCAATACTGCTCTCAAAGGTGGCGAAGCATATTTATATCTTTATAAAGTTAAAAACTAGCTTTTAATCCTTTTTTTTTTATAGAATATTTTTGTGGTTTGCTGAAATTTTCCGGTGTTATTCAAAACCATACTTTTAAAAATATTTAACTCCAAACTGTTCAATATCTTTAGCGCTGTCAATTCATGACGTATATGTATGAGTAGTAGGGGTTAGGATCTTTTAGTCAAGTTAAAAAAGTAAGGCGTTAAGGCGCACCCAAATATGGTCATGCCCCGCCCCCTTTTCGATATAGGGACATACGCCCCCCCCTTTCTATTTATGGTCATCCGCCTCACCACCGACGCGAGTCATCGCACAGTCCTTATTTGGTCAACAAAGTCTTATGAGTCATCAAGAATCCGATTGGTATACGCGAGTCATCGCACAGTCCTTATTGGGTCAACAAAGTCTTATACGAGTCATCAAGACACCAAATGGTAAATACGCGAGTCATCGCTCAGTCCTTATTTGGTCACGTTAACCCTGTACCACGTGATCAAAAATCATCCAATCAAAAATATCGAATTTTATTTGAAAGCGGGTAGAAACGATCCTCTTTCATTTCATCATTATCCGTTCACATGGACAGACGTGATCAAAAGAAGCTCCTGAGCCATTTAGTAAGATTAGTCGAAGAAACACCCACGGAGGAAGTCGTGAATTATTTGGTAGCACAACGTATTTTGACCCAAGATCTTGCCGAGGACATCGTCTATCAAAACACGAGTAGACGTAAAAACAGACAATTGATCTTTATCCTGACGAGAAGAGGGCCTCGTGCCTATAGACTCTTTATCGAAGCTCTTCGAGTCCACGAGTGTGAAGATTTAGCAGATTTATTGGAATGTACCTGACCAACGTCGTAGCACAAGCCAATTTGGCATGTTCCATCGATTTACGCGCGTTGACCTATCGTTTGACAAACGTCCGCTACGATCCTCGTTCGTTTTCGGGACTGATCTGGCAACATCGAAAGATTGGAGGAAACTGTCTGTTATTTTCTAACGGAACCATTAACTGTAACGGAAAATGTCAATCCATACAAGAGGCTAGACTCCGCGTGCGTCGATACGCTAGAGTTCTACAACGCATGGGTTAGTGTGGTGGTGGTGGTGGCGGTGGTGGTGTGATAAAAGTTTATAAGAGGAGACAGAAAAGATGTACATTTCATACACGATGGAAGAGTTTTACCTGTTTGTCAATAGCAGCGATTCGCTGGAGCACTTCCCTCAAAATAACGGAGGTCAGTTCAGAATAATGCTACCGAAGACTTACTCCATGGATGGATTGTGGGAATGTGCCTTGCTAGAGTTGACGTTCGTGCCTGCATTCGAATCACCGACGAAAAGGATTTACGTGTGCAGCGATGTGGTTGGGGATTGGTCTTACGTTAGAGACAACTTCCAACCTCTCTTACAGTCTGTGTCCGTACGAAACGAAGAGATAACGGATATTGTCTTTGAACGACCTCGCTACGTAATGGTCCGTAACAGCGACATGAAAACGATGGAAATTACCTTAAAAGACGATCATTTAAACATCTGTCGATGTAAGGATGATCACGTGTTCTGTTTGTTCCACTTCCAAAAAGTTATAAGAGGAAGAGAGTAATACGGATCGTTAAAGATGAAGTGTCCTACCTGTCACAAGCCGTTTTCCAGAAGAGATGCCATGTTGAGACATCATCGTCAAATGCATGGAAGAGGAGCACCACCACCGACACCACCACCACCACCACCACCACCACCACCACCACCACCACATTCGCCACCGTCGACGCCTGAGCATCGTTTTCGCTTCCGACATCCTTTCACCATGATCGTGTCGGGACCTTCGTCCTGCGGCAAGACGTACTTTGTCAAAGAAATGCTGAGACGAGCACAAAGCGCGATGACTCCCAAACCAGAGAGAATTGTCTGGTTGTACAAACGATGGCAACCGCTCTATGACGAAATACGACGGGAAGTGGAACCAAGGGTGGAGTTTGTTCGCGGAATACCTCCGGACTTGGACGCCGACCATTATTTTGACACCCGCAAAAGAAACATGGTGGTATTGGACGACATGATGTCCATCAAGGACCCTCGAATCAACGACCTCTTCACAGAAGGATCGCATCATCGGAACCTGTCGGTCGTCTCCGTTAATCAGAACCTGTACTTTGGCAAAGATCCGACTCAGAGAAGAAACTGCCATTACCTAGTCCTCTTTAACAACCCAGTCGATCGTCAACCTATTGCCACATTGGGAAGACAGATGTATCCGCGGAATAGAGATTATCTACTAATGGTCTTCGAACAGGCGACGAAGAGTCCCCATAGTCATCTTCTAGTGGACTTAAAGGCCGATACACCAGATCATTTGAGACTGCGAGACAACATCTTGGGGAAGGGAGAGGAGGAAGAAACCGCCGACTCGAAAGACGATATGGATATTGACGAAGAAGACAGTGTCCGCGACGAATCAGACCTCTTGGCTTGCACAGATTGCGGACTAGTGTTTGTACACGCATGGGGACTTAGAGAGCATCAAGAGAGAGATTGTCAACCGCCGCGCAAACGATGTAGAAAGGAGAGCAATGACGTCAAAGGAACCTACGGGTACGAGTTGGAATGTTACCTCGAAGACTTACCGGTCAATGTGTGCTGCGCCAACGACCTTCCAGCCAAAGTCGAGAACAGACCTTGGAGTTTTGTCGTCAACACGGACGATTGCGACGGAAAAGGCATTCACTGGGTAGCGTTTCATTTTCCCAAAGACGGACCGGCCGAATTCTTCGATTCCTTTGGACGGGCACCCGAAACCTATCACCGTCGCTTCAGAAACGTTTTGATAGTCAACGGTCCTCAATACATGTTCAACAAGGTTCGTGTGCAACCTCGGGACGGAGACAGCTGTGGATTATATTGCGTTCGATTTATCCAGGACAGACACAAGAACTTTACCATGGAGCACATCGTCAATGAACTCTCTGCTAGAGACCCAAAACAGATCGAAGACGAATTGAAAGACTATTATCAATAAATCGTTGAATATAATCATGTCATGAATAAAATATAAATGCGTTTTGTTTGTTGTCGTCTTCTTCAGTTTCCCACGGTGCTTCCCCCGTTGACGTGTGTGAGGGAAACGTGCCGTACATAGTCGGCATCGGAATCCTTCAGAAGGACCCGGTGTTGGTTCGGGTGTCGGTTTAGTGGACTAAAAAATAAAAAAAGTATTTGATAGTGTGCCTAAAATTTTGTCGATCAAATCAAATATAAAAGATATACTTCTAATATATAAATAAACATATTCATCAAGTCACTACTCCGTTCGTCTTGGTCAAATCATATTATCAATAATTATTTCCCTTCTAACGTATACCATCTGTGTGTATATCAAAGTTGATAAGATTATCCGATATATATTTATTTTGTTTATTTTGGTGTTCATTTAGACTTAGTATTAGTTACAAAGAGATTTAAAAAGCTCCAGTTAAATATCTAATTTGTTAAAACTGTCAATTTTCTAAGTAGACATGAAACTCTATCATTTTTGATAAATGCTCTATTCTCATCATCAAATATCTGGCATATGCTTATAATAGTTTCACAAGTGGTTAATGATATAATTTATCATCGGATAAGATTTTATTTTTCTGATTAAAGGTTATCACCTTTTGACTTTAATTAAATGCTCTTTCACTTGTGGTAAAGATAATACTGTGGATTTAATTAGCTTCCTATTTATCAAATTCTTATTTATTTCGGATTGTCAATCAACCTCATATTGCATCTGTAGAGATGTCATGAAAAGTATTGGTTATATAAAATACATGGATTGCATATGTTTAGAATTATTTGCCTTATCTGATATTGACCATGGTGCCACACTCCTACACACCCATTGCAAGTGAACAAAGAAATCAGGTCTATGTCGCCAATTAAAGTCTATGTTCTTGACCGATGTAAAACGAACGCAAACACATATTTGATAATGCATGTGCATTCGATAAGAATGAGCCACGTCAGCATTGTAAGACTCATACTCAAGACTAATTACAAATATCACATTGAAACTCCATCGTGAAAATGATGTAATCTTTTTGGTAACGTTTTTATACACTTGTGTCACTGTAACACTTATTCTTATTGGTCGTTATATAATACGAGCTTAATAATGGGTTAAAAAAATCCGGAAGTTGACATTTCCGTATTTGGTCATGCACATTCAGTCAGAAGTGTGTTTACCATATTTGGTAATGCAATGTGCATTTGATAAGAATGAGTCACGTCAGCATTGTATGACTCATACCGAAGACTAATTACCTTATTTAGTCATAACATGCGTGATGGCTCATGGTGTAAGCATTATGTATATGACTCATACCCAAGACAAATGATTTAACCATCTTATGTGTGATGACGTGGTGTAACATTGTATGACTCATCGGTTGATAAACCTCATGCAAGTATTTTATTTATTTTAAACTATTTGGGAAGAGCGCTTCTGATGAGTTTATAATAGACGAAACTAACGATTTCGATAAAATGTAAATCTCCCGTTAGTTATATATTTTAAGAATTGTTTAGTAAAGCATTGTTTCCTCAATTACCCTTTTCATAGATGGGTGTGTTGCAACTATTCAAGAGCATTTGATGTGGTTTTGTTTGTCGTGAGTGAATTGACAACCTCTGTATTAACACTAAATGATCGGTTTTGAAATCAATATTTGTTTGGTTTGTTCGCTAGTATGACATCTGGTTTGAGATAGGTCAGCATGTTCTTGTAGGGGTAATTTAAGGTGAAAGATAAGCTGTACTGAGATAAAAACAAAAGTTTCCTTGCAACACGCAGTGTCTGCTAACCCTACCGACGGCAACGGTTTTGTTTTATATGATAAGGGACTGTTATTAGTAAGAATATAAATCACATAATTGGATATTATCGGGGAATAAATTAACCAATTTTGTTGCATCGGTTTAATCAATATTTGATTGGTTTTAGCGTGTATGTAATATGAGATAGGTCATGACCTAGCAGTCGACGTTCGTTATCAGTCTAGTAGGGGTAATTTGAGGTTAAAGATCAATGCACCGGGGTAAAACAATTGTTTAATTTGGTTCCGCATTAATTGATTTTATTGTTCTATGCTCTTTAAATTCATATAGTGTAGTCTTTTGGTAAAGCACCTCTAGTGAGCCTTGAACTTTGTGGTGATTTTGATAACATGACAAACAGTTCGGTTCAACAGGTTTTACGGTACTCCTTTATTAAAAAAATAACTTCGTGATAATTTCTCTAAAATTACTTTTACATCTTAAACATGAAAAAAGACAGAACAAAGTTTTCTACATTTTATTATAGTATATTCAATTCTATACAGCAATTCAATTCTAGACATTGGATTAACCAGTCTTTTAAAGATTGTTTATATATTTCACCATTCTGTAAAGGAGTCGGGGTTACACTCTGGACATCTTAAGAATCCCAGCTGGTTTTGGTGGTCCGAACTGTATGAACACGGGACGACGGTACTTAATTCCGGGACGACATCTCCAATCTCAACGACAATGTCTTTCAACTTAGCGTATTCTTCCTTGCGTAAAGTTATTCCTTTTCTCGTGGGGGCGACTTTGGTGTTGTGGGGTGGTAACCAGTACTGACGGATATTAATATTGTCATTATTTGCTTGAGTTGCGGCATACACGTTTCTTCCCAGGTGTGTCATGTAGTCTCTTCTTTCCGACAGGGCAAGATCTAGAAACTCCAAGCTGTCGACCAACATTTTCCACCTCTGAAGGGGTAAGCTAATTCCCTTTTTGGTAGGCACTAATTTTCCATCTGTATGCTCCCACTCTCTAATGTCAATTCTAATTTGATCTTTCCACTCTTTGGCTTGAACGAATCTGTTGTTTCCCAGCTCGATATTGCAACGTGCGTTCTCCATCTCGGTTAGTGGGTAAATGAAGTATCGGGCATCGGTGTGCGTTACTTTACAATGACGTTTCGGGTTTTTCATTGGTTCTTTTCAGATCAATTGTATTGCCTCCAAATAAGGTCAACACCCTTTCGAATAATATCGGAATGTGTAAACATGCGTGACCGGTGACTCATACTAGCAATCCGTGTCTTGATGAGTCATTGGAATCTGTTGACCGAATAAGGACTGCGCGATGACTCGCGTCGGTGGTGAGGCGGATGACCATAAATAGAAAGGGGGGGGGGGCGTATGTCCCTATATCGAAAAGGGGGCGGGGCATGACCATATTTGGGTGCGCCTTAACGCCTTACTTTTTTAACTTGACTAAAAGATCCTAACCCCTACTACTTGTATGTGATGTCTATTTTTCTTTCTGTTCATGTTTATAAGAATTGAGTACCAGGGAACATCATCAGTTGTATTCGTTATAGGCACATTGCGGTAATTCTATGAAAAATATGGGTAAAGGTGGCACAGTGATAAATCATTCTTCTGGGACTTGTTATACGACAAAATTAATTTTATACGGGATATTAATTACAAACATCAAAATTTCATCGCAATATATCCATTGGTAAGTAAAGTCCCATACTTTGTCCTAGTGCGGACTTGGGTCCCTTACTCGCACAAGGACAAATGACCTCTGACATGTGAGGACGATACTTCATGACGGACACTTAATTTAGTACATGACCTGAATGAATATACTGAGGTAACCAAGGCATATATTTTGGTTTCCCTTTCAGAACTGGTAGACATTTTTCGTGTGATTTTAATACAAAAGGAGTCCCTGTTTAACATATAAAGGTCTCTTATTCGTGTCAGCAGACACAGGACGATTGAAGCCTCGATTTATTACCCGTGAGTGTGTATATAGGTGTTTTGTTTATTATTTTTCTATTATTATTACAGTGTATTATTTTTTATCTATGAAAAATGTTTAGATTCAAGATATAGGACGAAAATGTCAAACTTGTGTATCTTGAAATTCATGTTATTTGTAGGGACCAATATATAGATTACACTATATATAAAGAACATTTTAACTGATAATTTCCTTCATTTTTTAGATAACACGCACAGATTTTAAACCAATGAAAAAAAATATTTCTAACACTTCAAGTCATTCAGTCGATAAAGATTATTAATGTTTACCTGTCTACCCAGTTAATATTTAGCTG
The DNA here is from genome assembly GCA_028015205.1 of Mytilisepta virgata. Lineage (NCBI taxonomy): Eukaryota > Metazoa > Mollusca > Bivalvia > Mytilida > Mytilidae > Mytilisepta > Mytilisepta virgata. The sequence goes on from CM051521.1 coordinate 88,077,964, forward strand.
CAGGAAAAACAAGCTAATTTATTGTAAAATGCTAGTGCCATGGTCTCTTTATGGTTAAATTGCATATTCTTGCATAATATTACAAAATATCAAACAGGATATACAAACAAGGATGTTAAAAAAAGTATTTGTGCACGTCGTACTTGCAGTGATTGTGTGAACATGTTGATGAATTAATAACAAAGATTATAATACCAAGCTGAGCCATGAAAATCGGACTATTTTTGTTGCTTTTGTCTCCTTTGTCAGCTTTATCAGTTTTGTCAGGTATGTATGTATACGAAAAATTTAACCAGAACGAAAATACAATTTTGCTGAGAAACCTGTTGAATTAGCAAATATTCATTTTATTAAACGGGAAGTAATTAATTGTGGAAAATGTATATATCATGTCCAGGAGTATTTTCAACCTATAATTGTTATTTATGTTTAAATCAGGAATAAATTAACCCACGTCCAAAAAACTTTGACATTTGAATTAATGTATCAATATGTCCCTCGTGAACAGGTCTAACGGTAACTGTGGTATCCAAAATCGAGGTAACATCGACATTGTCAGAGGAGTTTAAGTAGAACCCTACTCTTTAATCTATATAGTTTCAAAATTTATCAACCGAATATTGTTTTATACATGAAGCGAAATTTATTTATGTACAGAAGTCGTATTTCAGGCATTTGGAAATAATTTGATTTGAAAACTTTAGAAGATGTCTTATAAACTAAATACAAGATATCTAATAAACTTTACAAGATATCTTATAAAGTATAAAAAAATATCTCATAAAGTATATGACATATCTTATAAAGTACATAAGATATCTTATAAAATTTATAAGATATATTATAAAAACTACATTATATAAGATATCTTATATATTATATGAGATATCTCATATATCATATGAGATATCTTATAAACTATATTAGATATCTTATGAAGTTTATAAGATATCTCATAAATATTTTTTATATAAGATATCTTATATACTTTATAAGATACCTCATATATTTTATTAGATATTTTATATAGTTTATAAGATATCTCATATGGTTTATATGTTATCTCATATAGTTTATATGATATCTCATATAATTTATAAGATATCTTATAAATTATATAAGATATCTTATAAACTATATAAGATATCTTATAAACTATATGATATATCTTATAAAGTATATGAGATATCTTGAAGTTAGAATAAATAGTAAAACGGCTTGCCATATGGTTTGGTCTTGTGACGTCACCAACGGATTAATCTGCCACTTGTAAATTCAAATAGTCCCATGTCGTTATTGATGCTTGAATTCTGTTTTGAAATTAAATTATAAGGAATGTTTCCAATTTTTGAACAGGTTATACTTCAATAACCTGGTTCGGGTCAGTTTACGGCATTCATAAAGCGCTCCCCCCTTTTTTGCCTTTTCTCGCTAAAATACTGTGTTAATTTTCCAATACCTCGAACTCATGAAAACTAGAGTAATGTCATTTTAAAAAAAATGGATTAGCTGTTAGGTAACTTATCTGCATACTGCACCAAGGGACAATGCTCTTTGACAAGACAGGACTTTGCCCATAATAAACACCCACGCGTTAAACATATATGTATAAACATGAATATAAATTATGAGATTCTTATAATAAAGCAACAAATAGTCGTGTTTCAAGATTATATTGCTCGGAAAACGCAAATGCAGACTAAATGAGATATTTAAAGTGTGGTATAAAAAGAAGAAGAAAGGAATAGAGAGAGAATTTAATTAAGACGAGTAGTCCGTCTGCTGGAGGCACCAACGGACGATGCCTATCGATAGATCACCAAAATGGAGTTCAATTCAACTCGAAATACCTTTTTATAACTCGATAAACGTTCGCAATGGACGACTAGTAGTTTTAGACGGATTGTAGAAACTTGCAGTTGTTTTAATTTAAACTTGAATATTTTGTAATTGTAGGTACAATTGTAAGCAGTATCACCCCAAACTTGTCTTCAACTACATCGCTATACACAAGTAATTACTCAACTGACACGACGGTCTATGCTTTCAATTCAACGATGGAGTCCTTACAGATGTCGGATATGTACAGTGGGATAACAATATTGTCAGTGATTGATACCACCAAATCTCAAACTGTCAGTGTCGACACCAGAATTTCAAAATCAATTGATATGACTGTTCAGCCATCGATCGCAGTAACGGCTTCGATGGAACCAACGATTTCCACCCTCAAAGAAATTTTCTCAACTAAACTAAATATAACATCGTTATATCTGGAAACAACTTTTACTACACCGTCTATGCTCATTCCAGAGACTTTAATGCCTAGTTCTTTAACAAACGTATCTGCAGTCTCAAAGAAAACTAGCATTGCTTCTTCTTTGTCTAGTTCTCAACAGAAGACAAGTATGGTCAGCCAACATATTTCTTCTTCATCGACCTTCCAAACGACAAGCTCCAGCATATTAAATTGTACTGTTCTGCCGTGTTCGCCTCACCATAAAGGGGGATCTAAAAAAGGACGACCGAGCACCATTGTCATAGCTGTTCTAATTACTTTTGCAGTCGTATTTGCAGCGGTTATTTTTATATGTTTTCGAAGGTAAGAATCCTGATAAATAAAACAAGTGCAGAATTTCTGTCCTGTTTCCTGTTTAATTGAATTGAGGCCAAGGTCAGGTGACATATTTCAGACTGACGTATACATAAAAATATTGACACATTTATTATTGCTGAGAAACTGAACAAATCGCAAAAACTGGATCTAGGTCAGGCAAAATGTCACATAGACCTAAGTTAGTGAAGCTTGAAATTGAGTTCAGGGTCAGACAACGTGTCCGGTAGACCCAAGTCAGTGAAACCTGAAATTTAGTTCTAGTTTAGGCAACATGCCAGATAGATATGTACACCTTACAATGATTCTTCATACCAAATATCATTGATTTACGTGTATGGTTACTGATAAACTGAGCTAATCATATAAACTTGAAGAAGTTAGTAAAACAGGAAATTTAGGTCAAGTTTAAAAAAAAGTTAGACATATATGTTCCTTCACACCAAATTTTATTGAACTACCATTAAGAGTTACTGAAATCACAAAACTTGACCATGATATTGAGACCAAGGTTAGGGGATTAACATGTACATCTAACATGATTCTAAACTTCGAATATTGTTTACCGATCATAAAAGTTTGAGAAACTGGGCTATTCAGAAAGTGGATATAAATTTAATGTCTTAATTTACAAAGTCAATGATCCTTAAAAATGAGGTCATGGTCAGGTGATGGGTGAATGGATGATAACTATTTTGTGACTAACCAAGTTTGGTTGTCCTGGATAAAAAGTTTGAAATTTTGACCGTTGAAATAATATTGGGGTAAATTAATTATTCCTGTAACATGCAGATTTTTTTTTTAAATATGTGCTCTTTAGAGATGAGAAGCATATTTTCTTAATTTGCTCTAAATATAACGAACCTAAAGAAAATTTTAATAAACTATTAAAACGTCATCCTAATTTTTTCCATCTCGATGATATAAACAAATTAAATATGATACTAAATCCTACTTCTTATGGTTTTGTTAAAACAACTGTTTCCTTTTTAAAACGGTCATTAGAACTGAGGACAGGGGACTAGGCTTTTAATACTGACCTGTAAATATTGTTTATTTGTCAAAAACTTGTTCATATAGTTTACATAACAATAAAAGATTGAATTGAATAAATTTACAGAACATTTCTACTTTACAGGAAAAGCAAATGTGTTGGCTTTAAACTTCCTGGTCACAGTAGGAGAGCTTCCTATAAAAGATTTGAAGATGAAGACGATGAAATGGTTAACATTAGTGTTTAATATTAACTATAATCTGGATATTGTAAGCATTCATAGTGCTTTTTAGTAAGTTCTGCAAAGAAAACAACATGAGGCAGAGTTCAAAGTCACTCAAAAGTGAGAAAAAATAGGATCAAACAGATAATTAATGTTGATATTTCATTAAAGTGACTATCTGAAATTTTTCGTATGGGCCGTACCATGCAACTTGTAGAAAATTTCAAGAAAATGTATATGAATGGAACCTGAATTCAAAAGATCGACGTGCTGCACGGTCGAAAGTTACCTTTTTGTTGTTTTTTAAGGGGCGATGTTTTTTTTTAATTTATTTTTGTTTGTTTTTTTTTGTTATTGTTTATTAATTTTTTGTTTGTTTGTTTGTTTTTGTTGTTTTTTTTTTGTTGTTGTTTTTTTTTTTTTTTTTGGGGGGGGGGGGGTGTTATTCTTAAAGTTTATTTATGCATTTATGTATTTTTCGTTATTTGATCACTGTGACATTTACAAGTTTTATCATGATATTTCAGTCAAACTTCGGCTATCTCGAACCCATTCCCATGATCTCTTGTACTTCGAGATAACAAGAATCAACTGTATTTATATATTGTATAAGAGTACCTCGAGTACAGGGCCGTATACGTATAGATATACTGTTTAAACGTATTGATATGGCCACAGGCGAGGGCCATATCAAAATCATGACAGGTCCATATCAGTACCCATGTGCATTCCAAATATCCGTATACTTCCAAATATCCGTATACAGCTCTGTACACGGGCAACTATGAATGTTTATATCATTGACGAAAGAAGGGACACATCTATTTGGAATTAAGAGAGACTTATAATGGATGTATTTATAAAATATTTTGAAGTGCATGAATACTTACAGGTACTGTATTACGTTTTAAATTCCATATTTTACATCTTCAATTTTATTCATATTCGTTTCTTCGGACAGAAAACTTGGTAAAAATCAAATTGGGGGTTCGGGTTACTTTCAAGTGAAAGATTAAGACAACTACTTCTTTCGGTTGGGGGTGGGGGGGGGGGGGGGGCCGTTTCCGTGCATTGTTGAAACATCGTTAACTAAACTGAACATTAGATTGCTGGGCAATACGATTTGTAACAGTAGATTCAGTAACCACTTGCTAAGAAATAGTTTTGGTTTGTTTTCAAAGGGGCGTAACGTAGATTGTGGGCGCAACCTTCGAGCTGTACTGAAAATCTGATATAGACCGGTAGCTTTTGTACACTGTAATAGTAAATAGAAAATGGGATTGATTCATTTGACCATATTTACTCTAAATTACCAGCTGAAAAACTTCATACTAAATTCTGTAAATTTATTCTTGGAGTTGCAAAAAGAAGTACTAACTTGCTGTATTAACTGAGTTGGGGAGAGTACCAATATATTTTAACATGGTTAGGTCTATGATTGAATACTACTACAGATTAGAAAAATTTGGCGCTAACTTCACACTGTTACATAATGCTTTTTTGGAATCTAAGAAATTGTATGAGTCAAAGAAACCTTCATGGTACATGTCTTCTCAGGAACATCCTCTGATAACAGAATAGACCACAGAATTGCCTTTTTGAAAAATTGGGAAAAATATCTCAATAACCATTCAGAAGCAAAACTTTATACATATTTTGCTTTTAAATCCAATTTTGGTTGCGAAAAATATCTTGATATTGTTAAAAAATTTGAAGAAACACATAGTCTAACAAGATTCCGCATATATCTGCTCACAATTTACTCATAGAAAGAGGTAGGTACAATAATATTCCTCGACACAATAGAGTATGTCAAAGATGTAGTAGTAATGAGATCGAAGATGAAATACATTTTCTTTTTAACTGTGATAGTCTATCAGACCAACGAAAAGACCTAATAACAATGATAAATAATTGCTGCAAGAATTTAAAAAAACTGATATGATTAATGAATAATGAAGATGAGAAATTACTATCAGAATTGTGCATATGCATTAAGATATATGAAAAGTTTTGATGGGACTATACAAACACATCCATTGAAATCTTCCTATTTTGGATAGTGACTGTATTTCATATAATATAAAATGATCTCGCTCTTTTTCTCATCACTTAAACTTAAGAATTTTCCCTTCTAGAGCACCTCCCCTTGACGACCTCATTGTACTACACACTTTATACTGTAATAATATCATATATTGCTCATATTTTATTTGATTTTATTTCTCTGTGTATTGTGCATTTTCACTGAAATTCTTATTCTCGTATGTTATATAATAATTATAGTATAATGATTATTTATCTTGCCTGACAATGGCATATGATTGGTAAAATAAAATGTCTAATGTCTAATGTATATACCATCAATGGGTCTTTAATTGATAATGATGTAAATATTACGAAGTTTATTAACTGCTTATGTTTTAAGATTGATTTTAAATTAGAATTCCGTGTAAGCACTCATAGAAAAGTCTTAGTATAGATGTAGAGGACTGAACTGTGAACACATTCAGTTTCCAACGTGGCTCATGTTTATGGTATCATCATCGGTATATCTTTTATATGCAACAGAAGACGTCAGATTGGTCCACCGAACGCTTCCATACTTCCTGAAATGACATTAAACTTTAATTATTGTATTTAGAAAGAGAGAAATGAACCTATAATATCAAGCAAATGCTTAAAAATAATTATGAACATTTATTCTTTAAAAAAAAATGAAAATCGCTCCCAGAAAACAGTAAAATAATTATATACGGTCAAATTAAGACAGATTATGTTGTAGACAAATTTATTCTGGAGAGTAATTTTGAGACTAGGAGACCACTTCCTAGAAATTGAAAGAGGAAGATACGCAAGATTAAAACGGGAAAACCGTATATGCAAACAATGTAATTTAGAATTAGAAGATCAAAATAATTTGTTTCCTAACTTTTCCTAAATATAAATCTCTTCGGCAAAATTTAGAAACAGAAATCGATAAAATATGTCCAGAATTTAAAAACTTTGATAAAAACCAAAAAAAAACAGAAACACTTCTTTCTTCATATCAAATTATGCAATTTACAGCTCCATTCATTAGAAAGTATTTAATACTTAGGAGAGTGGACCCTGCTACTGCATAGTTTATAGTACATCAACTAATGTTTTTTATTTATTGCTTGTTCGTTTAGTTTATGGTTTATTGACATGTACGCCATAAACCCTTACAGGTATAATTGTGTATTTATTGAATAAATATAAATATAAATATAAATATAAATATGATAGAAAAAAATAAATAAATAGAATAATACTGTAAATTTAGATTTGATTACTTTTAGACATAGCCTTTATTCCCCTTTCCCTCTTTCATATTTGATTACTTTTAGACAAAGCCTTTATTACCCTCTCCCTATTTCATATTTGATTAACAAAAATAGATTACAATTTGTGTGTGTGTTTTTTCTCTGTCCAAATTTTCAATTGAGAACAATGGCAGATTTTATCATTTTCAGCGTAATTTAATTCCTACTGATATCCGTGCGTACTATTAATGTCATTTTCCACAGAGAATACAGTTGATGTTCGAGTGATATCATACATGTGGTAGAAATTTGATTAGATGTTCAAAGCCCATTGTCAAAATAACCACTGTTATTTCCTGTGAAAAAACAGTATTTTCGAATAGAAGTATATATCATCTTACCTCCTATACCACAACAATCCTAAAACTGCTGCAGCTACTAATACTATAACAATGAATATTCCAAGAGCTGCTTTTCCACCTGGGCTCATTCCGCTCTTCTTTGTCTGACTACTTGGTCTGTTTTGGTTTGGTGTCGTTTTTAGTGTAACCAAGGTTGATGAAGGCGACGATGAAGTGGCCGATGATGCCGAACTTGTTAAAGTTTTGGGCGAAGTTGACAATGAAGTTGTTGCCAAACTTGCTGAAGTTTTGGTCAAAGTTGACAATAAAGTTGTTGACGGACTTGGTAAAGTTTTAGTCGAAGTTGACAATAAAGTTGTTTCCGAACTTGGTAAAGTTTTGGTTGAAGTTGACAATAAAGTTGTTGCCGAACTTGGTAAAGTTTTGGTCGAAGTTGACAATAAAGTTGTTGCCAAACTTGGTAAAGTTTTGGGCGATGTTGACAATAAAGTGTCCGTAGTATGACGACTTTCTGATGTTTTTATGTCAGCAGTAGTTCGTGTTAAACTGAATGTTGTTTCTATGTCAGTACTATCTCTTGTTAAATGTGTTGTCGTCTCTGACTCCGTAGTAGATGTAGTTGAAATGATACTAGATAATTTAGTAGTAAATTTAGTTTGTGTAGGAGAAGTATTCATATTTTTTGGAACTGTTGTCGGTGACGTGGGTCCGTTTGTAGAGTAACTGTTCTCCTCAGTAGTAAAAATTGTCGTAGGTGAAATAATACTATCATTTTGGGTCAAGGTTGGAGTATCTGGAGTAGTATGGTCTTCTGTGGAACTGCTTTTAAAATTAACCGATGTGGATGTGTTATCCCCTATTAAAAGGTAAAAAGCATACAAATTAACACCAAATATGCAACATGCATAACTATTGGGAACATTGGTCGGTTATTCCATAACCAAGCTAACCAGAGAAGATAAATATAATTCTCTATATTTGGTACTAATGGCTAAAACGGGGATGGGGTGTTGTGACTTGGTAAAGGGACATAACTGACTAATTTTCTCATTTTATGCAGCATACGAGTATATGTGTTTAATTTTTTAATGGGAGACAGCAACAACTAGTTAAAAAGGGAGATAAGAACGATTTCGGTTTTGGATTAATAATGACCTACAATAGACAATAGGAAATGATGTTGGTGAGGGGGGTCTTCTATTCATTCTAACAGGATGACTTAATTAGCAAATTTAATTTCGACAAACCTTTAAAACAAACAAAATGTAAAGATAAGCCCATGATCACATAAATTTATTGTGGTCTTATCCCGTAAAATTTTTATAACGTTTCAATATTTATGGTACCCTTATTAAACTAATAAAATGTAAAAAAAAGTCTATAATACTGATTTTATTTCCTTAAGCAGTTCCTTCACTTCTTTGATAAAATCCATGGTGCCATTTTGTGCATGATTTGAAAATTCATAGTTCTGCTTTTCCTGGAGTATATGCTGTCAGATTGGCCGTTAATATTAGCACCCAAATTGACCCATCCCATAATTATTAAATTAAGCCACACAAATTTATTCTTTAATCTTTTCTCTCTGGTTTAAAATTTGTAGCTTTGGTGTGCTAGTATCAATTAAACGTTAAAAATCGCTTTATTCTATTTCCTGAAAACCTGCATCGAAAATCGTGCTTGGCATACTTACCCCGAATTAGACAGAGAATACCAGAAAACAATAACAACAACACTTGTATGACTTCAATCTTCATTGTAGTTTCCGTTTATCTTGTTTGTATGTTAAACCATACCGGAAAATCTCTCTTTCGTTCATTTTTTTACATCCTCCTATCAAATTATATTTTTATCATAATTCTGAAACGTGGATTACGCATATATGACCTTTAAACTTGACATATCTGTCGAAATACCTGTACTGTTTAGGAACTTAAGTCATACATAGGACTTACTAGCTCTTAAATGATATGATAAAGATTACCAGAAGAAAAACTTTTCGATTAAATGCTACATCAACAAACCCGGAAATTTTAAATTGTTAGAGGAATTATATTATAAGTTCATTGCCTATATTCAGTAATGAACTTAGACAATAGAAATTTTGCCTTTAACAGCTACAGACCAGCCACCGGAAAGTTCATGAAAAGGGCAGATGTCTTCTACTTATCGTATTAGTACGTGTCATAGTGCAGAAAAAAAACCTATGAAATGTTTTGCTGCACCAACAAGTTCTTGGAACAGGCCACAGCATCTGCCATTTTTAAATATTTTTTATTATTACTTGGCTTAGAAATATGTTTAATAGTCATAATTATATATCGTTTTCTGCTTGCTATATTACATACTGAGATGTTAACAAAGAAAGACAGTCACAAAGAGAGGGATGCCATGACATTCCGCCATTGACCTGTTTCCCCTCCCGGTGTAATAGTATTTTTTGAAAAAATATTCGTTTCATTATGGGACAACCATTTTAATTCTATATGTTACATTTCATACTACTATCATAAATGAAATTCTAATCGAGTCCGCCCTTTAGGCCTACAGAGTGTGAAAACTAAAGGAACGGGTAACATCCTGGTAGAAAATAAATATGGCAGTTTTAAAACATTGATAAGCGACGATTCTAGTCCGAACAGGCAAATCTCCAAGTTTTATATATGGGGAATGTGCTCTGATGATCAGGCCAATTTCAAAAATGTCGTTTGACGCTAGAGGAATCTCGGACCACCGAGGCTGCTACCCGTCCCTAGTTTACATCATTTTATGTATCATTTTATCATTTTACAAACAATTGAGATAGTTCCAAATACATGAGCAACTGAGATTTGGGGCCACAATGTGATCCATACTGCAGTGAACCAACCAAGGGCTGCTACCTCCTTCATTGTAACCTTTCAAGGAGTTTGTACCAGTAAAATTAAACGGCATATTCGACCTTTTCTTTTTAAAAAAATTGTGAATACAGTCACAGCTTGATAGATTTAACAATAATCTACCGAACCTTATTGCTCAAATAAATAAACTCATTGGAAAAGTGTAAAGATATTATGTACAGTGTAATTCTTAACTCTCTGGGATATTGCTTTGTTTGGCAGAAATGTTGAGCAGATTTGCCTATAACTTTTACATAAAACCTCTGCTCATTAATCTTTACCTTAAAATATTATGATTATCGTCACCATTTTTATATTTGTCTTTTCTTTTTACATGAATTAGTGGCTATATTCATGAAGTTATCATATAAATGAAACAAAAAATGTATAGTTTCAAATCTACAAGGAAATACTATGGTGGATAAATTTAATGTTGTATTTTGTATATGGGAAAACGTAATTTTTTTTATCTTTCCTTTCAAACTTGCCCAGTTAGATGTTGTTCTTAAATGTATTTTGTGTCACCTTAAAAGCAAGAAATTGGCGTTGATTTGCCGGTGGCGACGATCTAAACTTTTTTGAAAGATTTATCCTTGAACCGTATTTTGATCTAGGTAACCAAACTTGGTCACAAAATAGCTTATGATATAAACTTGTCAGTCGGACGTCCATCACCCACTAGCGATACCTTCATCTCATGACTTTGTAACCTTAGATTCTAAACTTGCCTCAATTTTTTGTGATTAGATAAGTTTTCGTGAAATATACAAGGTAGGTATAATTACAAGCAATATTTGATGTGTAGAATCAGTGCTAGGTGCACATGTAAGACCAGACCCTTGACACTAGTCAAGATTTTGTGAACAGCTCAGTTTATAGTGGACCAAGAATGTGAGGAGTGCGTCAGTCACCTGACACTGACTTCAGTTTAACTTAACAGGAGGCAGGCGAGACATTTTTGAGTGTTAAATGTTACTCCGTTTATTTGCCCTGTCATATATTCATATGCCTGTTCCAATTATTGAAGAGTCTCCTTCTCAGTGGTCAATACTTTCTGTATTTTGGAGTATTATTTTATGAATTTCTTGATATACAGTGTGGGCAAATGTATGACCTACTGTTCTATTTTTCGGTTGTTGTCTCATACAGACATTTACCATAGACCACCTTTCATTTCCGTATGTATATCTAAAAATAACACACAAGTACGAGTACGAATCGACAATTTCTAAATCTTTCCAGTCTAAAGTGAATATATTTTCCTGTATTTTTTCTTTTGTTAAAAGCCATAATCTTCGTCTTATTGACACTAATACCTGATTTCCAAGCTTCACAATACGCATCCCTAGTTTCTGCTATAAAAATGTTTCTATTGCCATGGAAATGAAATATATTTTTTGTCAGAAATTCTCAATGAAACCCCTGATCACTTTGCAACTTTGTTAGGTTTTATGTTTTCAGCTTATGTCATATTTTGATAAAAAAGATATAACACTGATGGACTAAATACGATTTTTTTTTTACAGAGCTGACAACAAAATCGGCACTTTTCCACTATAGTCCAAACCAACTTTATATTCATACTTTTTTAGTATGTCAGAATTTTTTGGGCATGATATTACTGAAATTCATATATACATTTTTAAAATTATCCTAGTGAGGTAATCAAAATTTTTCTTGGCATCCTGCCAAAGATACCTGTGATTTCTTGAATTATGGCACATTTCATGTCTGTTAGGTAAACAATCATTCAACTTTTTATGGGAATCTAGAAAAAAAAAATTGACAATTCATTTAAACTGGTGATTTCTTCAGTTTATAGCTGATCTCGGAAATATTTTTTAGTCAAGAGTGCTTAAAATGCAGAATTTGACTATCAAGAATATTAATTTACATAAAGTTACATCACATAGCTTTATTTTATTTGAAAGAATACTGGTCCTTACAGTGAATTTGTATCAATATCCTTATACATATCAATTCTGGCTTTAAAAAACATTCCCTTCAATTTCACTGCTTATTATTTTTTTCATAATGCCTGGCGCCAAACTGTTGTCAAAAGCCTCTCGGAAATCTACAGATGTGTAAGATAACTTTTTCTAAGGGACCGATCGTTTGCAACTAATGGGGGTTGGGGGAGGGGTTGGGGGCTTGAAAATGTTTTGACGATAAAAAGGTGGGAGGCTTGAAAGATGGATAAAATTTTTGTTAGAAATCAGTACCTAAAAAATACAAAGAAGTATAATTTCAATTATTGTCAACGCTAAATGTTTAATTTGAAACACACTGTGGCACTGTTAAAGTCCATAATTCGACCAAAGTCCACAACACCGCTAAAGTCCAATACAAATTTCCGCTAAAGTCCACAAAATTTTACGTTAAAGACCGCAAACAAAAGGACGAGAGACTGATATTTTGTTTTATGGTTTCGATATAAGGGTTTTTAAAAAATAATACTTACTTTATAAAAAAAAATTATAAGATCAAAGTATCGAAGTCTACATGCATATTATTGTAACAACTTATATATTAAAGCGTACATGTATAGTAATGAAGGATTCTATTGCCATTACTGCATCCGTTGTTCGTCCGTCCACAATTACAAAATAAATCTTCCCCTCTGAAACCATTTGGACTAAACTTTGGTAGAATGGTCCATGAATGACCCCCTCCCAAAATTGTGTGGCATTCTCCATCCGCCAACCACTAATGCCTCTAAACATTGAAAAGGGGATGTGATTTTTTAAAAATCTTCTCCTCTGAAACTACTGTGCCAATGGTAACTACACATTGGTGGAATGATCCTTGGATTAATATCATATCGGGTATTTCAAACCATCATCCAATATGACCGCCCCAGCCGAAATTCACTTTTACATATTCTTAAATGAAACTTCTGAGCCAGTTGTAACAAAACTTTGGTGGAAAGGTCCTCAGTAAAAATGTGTCAGGTGAGCGGTACAGTCTCCTAGGAGCCTCTGGTTAACTGCCAAATGTATTTTGTTTCGATGGACTTTAATTTAATTTGTTTTTAGCTCACCTTACCCAAAGGGTCAGTTGAACTTTTGCTATCACTGGTCGACGTCCGTATATCCGTCAGTCGTAAAATTTTCGCATTTTAGTCTTCTCTTCAGAAACCAAACATGGCAAAGATGGTCCTTGTGTGGTCCCCATTCAGAATTATATCCGATGACCTCGCCCGCCAATTTAGACTTGACCACAAGCCTTATTAGGGTATCTAGTTTAAAAAATATGTCCGATGACTCCGCCTGCAAACCAACATGGCCGACATGGCTAAAAATGGAACATAGCGGTAAACTGCAGTTTTTGTCTTATATCTCAAAAACTAAAGCATTTAGAGCAAAACTGATTAGTAAAAATGTTTATCAGGTCAAGATCTACCTGTCATAAAATTTTCAGACGAATCGGTCAACCCATTATTGGGTTATTGCCCCTGAATTGTTAATTTTAAGGAAATTTTGCAGTTTTAGGTTATAATCTTGAATATTATTATAGATAAAGACAAATTGTAAACAGCAAAAATGATCAACAAAGTAAGATCTACAAATAAGTCAACATGACCAAAATCATTGATTGACCCCTTATAGTAGTTTTTGCCCTTTAAAGACGGCATCCAGTGTAAACTTTCCTTTAAAGATCTCTCAAACCACTAGGCCAATTGAGACCAAACTTTAGTGGAAAGATCCTTGGGTGCCCCCCTTCCAAAAGTATGTCTGGCATCCCCGACTTTCAACCGAGATGGCTGCTGTTACTAAAAGTAGAAAAAAAGGAGGGTGACGTTCAAAAATCTTCTTATATGAAACTACAAGTCCAGTTGGAACTAAAGTTGGCAGTAATAGTTCTTAGGAGGTTCTCTTTCAGAAATATAGCCAATGACCCGGACTGTTAACCAAGATGGCCGCCACAGCCGAACTTAGTTTAACATAGGGCCCTATGGGAAAATTCATTGAAAAATCTTCTTGTCTTAAACCACTTGACCAATTGGAATCAGACTTGGCAGCATTGGTCCTTAGGAGGTCCTCTTTCAGAAATATGTCCGATCACCCGGATTGTCAACCAAGATTGCTGCCACACTGAACTTTGTTAAATATTGGACCCTATAGGAAAATTCATTTAAAAATCTTCTTGTCTGAAACCGCTTAGCCAGTTGGAACAAGACTTAGCAGAAATGGTCCTTAGATGGTTCTCTTTTAGAAATGTATCCGTTGACCTGGACTAAACCAAGATGACTGCCACAGCTGAAATTAGTTTAACATAGAATCCTATAGAAAAAATAGCCAAATAGACTGCAACACTTAAATTTTTAGGTCTGCTCAAAGTGAAAAGTTAAATCCAGGTGAGCGATACAGGCTCTTGAAAGCCTCTAGTTTAAGCCTCTGCTCCGTGTCACAGTTTACCCTGCTGCCCTACGAAAGAATGAAGATATTAATGATTGATTGTCAGCTAATTACCAAAGTTTGACCAATTAGGCTCTTTGTCATTAGCAAGAGGAAAATTACATTGGTGCTTTCTCTTAATTAAATACTATATATGGTTCTTTTTATACACTCAAGGAGAATTATTTTGCCTAGTATGCATGCTCATCCAAGAACTAAGTAAAAAACATTATAAACACGTACATTTTCGAACTGTGATATAGTATCTTTAACAGATAAATTTAATTTTGAAAAATTACATAATAAATTCTGTAAAACTATTTAAGGTCTTAAAAACATCTTGTAATATAGCAGCAAAATCTAAATTAGGAAGGTTTGCCTCTTGATTCTTTTATAATGAAACAGATTTCACTATATTATTGTAGAATTAATTATTAAGAAGTGAATCCCTTGTCAGAGAGACATTCAACATTAATAAGGATACGTCCGAAGATGGTACATATACTCAATAGAATATTTAAAGAAATGTACCTTGAACCTAAGAATTTAGTAGATGTAGATAAACCCTTTATTATTCAGAAGAGATCTCTTAAAAAGATGTAAAAAAACTGTAGAATTTAACTTAGAGAGTATTATGCTTGAAAAACTGTCTAAGTTGGATAATTGTTCTGATCTATATAGTAGAATTAAATCAGAATGATAAAAGTGCGAAAAATATTCATTACACTTTCAGAAGTTTAATAGTAAGCAATTTATCAGTAAATTTCGTGTAAGTGACCATGATTTATAGATAGAGAGAAAAAGATATAAAAAAAACTTGCATGTGAAAATAGACTTTGCAATATTTGTAAATTTGTAGATAACGAATAACACTTCTTTCTTCAGTGTAAAATCAACAAAAACATTCGTAATAGTTTACCGAAGTGTTTACAACAGCTGTCTAATGAGGAACTTGAGTGAGTTATCTTTTCCGAACCAATGTAGGTAAGGGAGATAATAAATTTGTCTCCCTTTCAGCCTCAGGACAAAAGGGAGAGCATTTAATTATCTCCTTTACCTACATTGGTTAGGAAAAGATAACTCACTCAGGTTCCTCATTCAAATTTTAGTCAGCTAGACACGATTTGTCAGATGAGAGTTTTATTCAAATCACAGATATGAATATCTTGCCCGATGTTGTAGACTATATAAAGCGACCATTAGAATTGCGAAACTGAGATCCAAATTGGTCACTTATCTGTAATCACTTTTTTTCGTCATATAAATACTGTTTTACATGTACCTAATACTAATACTAATACTAATACATGTATATATTTTGTTGATTATGTGTTTGCTTAGCCCATATGGGTTTATTATGCAATAATGTGTCAACTATTATAAAAATGGCAATTGAACTACACTTTCCGACTAGTAGTGCTACATTGTGCAAAAGGGGCAGGCCGGGGGTACTTGAACTTTTTATGACATTTGAAGGGTTGTCTTCAAATTTTTATGACAAGGGGTCATTAAAAAAATTAAAATTTTCATGCATTTCTTTCCAGCCCATCCCAATGAAAGAAAATGACCGGTCCCTAAACAAAACCTACAAATCAGCGATCAGTACACGTAAATACCAAAGATATTATCCTTATCGAAACTCAGTTTGATTTTCCGAAATAAACGAAAGTTAGTTCGCAAAAAAAAATAATCTTTTATTTATGATAATACACAATGTAGACGTGAACAATTTCCCGAAGCAGCTGATTCAAAGTTACCGCTCAGAAATTATCTGAGTCAGTCGGATGATACCATGCACTAGTATGCGGCTACGGAATAATACCACTATCTATTACCACATTAAAAAATTTTCAGATGAATGCCTGGTTTTTTCACGATAAAGATCGTGTTGACGAGTTTTTTAGTTTGTATATTCCATTTACATCCCCAGCTTTTTCTGTTCTTTTTGGCTGCGTCTGATGTGTTATGGATTGATTTGTTTTTGTCTATTTTAAACCATTGTACTAATATTGTCTTTCAAAAAATGTGAGTTTGCAACTGTTCTAATTCAAAATAGAGCTGTTTTGCCTTTGAACAGTGAAGAGCAGTTCTCATGCCTGTAGTAAAAAGAATGACTTCAGATGAAATTTTAGTCCACCAGTAGTGGTATCACGTGACGCAGTAGCGGTAATGTGTATAGGAAACACTTTTCTGTATCTTTAACCTTAATTCACCATGATGCTAATGGCCATTAGTGGTTCTTCCCCCGAACTGTACCTACACGTGCTCGTTTTATCCCTTGAAAAAAAAGGGATCTGAGGTTCTCGTTGATCATTCTCCCGTTTTAGATCTTGTTAGCGTTGTAGATATCGGGTAAAGAATATCGAAGCAATAAGACAAGTGGAAACATTAACATAGCAAAAAAAAAACCAAAACGACGAAGCCGTGACACAGCTATATATAAAGGGTAAAAAACATGGGTATAGAGCTTACCAAACAGAAACAGAACAAGATAGTACAAAACTAAAGCACCTGCAATGTAAACTCCCTTGAGAAAACGGGAGTACGTGACATCAGGTTCTCTGGAAGGGTAAGCATGTCCTGCTCCGTCAACGGAACCCGTCACAGTCTGCAAATGAGGCAAATCCAACAGAGTGTCGAGTCCGGAGTAGAATACACACCAGCAAGACGTGAAATCTAACTGAAGATATCTATTCTATGAATTGGTAGATAGAATAGATTTATAGAAACTTCTCATCTCTTAACCAATTATGTTGTGATGTCGACCGTCAAATTTATGGACTGATATGATATTAAAAGAGTCGGAACATACCCTTATCTTCGAAGTTTATGTGACAGTGACCTAAGTCAACGAATAAATCGCATGCACGACAATAATATAAACGCCGTACTACTCTGCTAAGGAGAGGGGGTTCACATTTTGGATATCATCATGAGTGTCGGTGAAGAATGCGTTTTCGCATTTTTGTTTGCACTGGCAGTGGATTGTTGTGTTCTTATTGCAGTCTAACCCAGATATCTGTCTTCGAAGTTTATGTGACAGTGACCTAAGTCAACGAATAAATCGCATGCACGACAATAATATAAACGCCGTACTACTCTGCTAAGGAGAGGGGGTTCTCATTTTGGATATCACCATGAGTGTCGGTGAAGAATGCGTTTTCGCATTTTTGTTTGCACTGGCAGTGGATTGTTGTGTTCTTATTGCAGTCTAACCCAGATATCTGTCTTCGAAGTTTATGTGACAGTGACCTAAGTCAACGAATAAATCGCATGCACGACAATAATATAAACGCCGTACTACTCTGCTAAGGAGAGGGGGTTCTCATTTTGGATATCACCATGAGTGTCGGTGAAGAATGCGTTTTCGCATTTTTGTTTGCACTGGCAGTGGATTGTTGTGTTCGTATTGCAGTCTAACCCAGATATCTTTTGTAGTCAACTTAAAATTGACTTAATTAAAATTCAAACATTGCATCATAACCAAAATAATTTCAATTGGTGAAACGGACTTTAGGTCCACTTTTAGGTTATTTTTCGGTAATTAGTTTGACTATATCGGAAGCACCCGATTTTTAGCGATCTTCATCCAAAAAGATGATTGGTTGCTATTTATAAATTCTCACATGGCAATTCAAATAAATTGAATGAAATGTTGAAAAACCGGTTTTGCAGCATGGTTCTATTAAAAGATTCCAAAACACTAGCAACCTTACGGGAGTTTTCCTTTACACAGGTAGTTCAATCACTTTTACGCTAAATAGCAGGTGTGGTAAAGATTCCGCAACTTTTTCGAAACAAGGAATTTGGCCACACAAATTGAAAAATAATTTTTTGTCAGTGGTATTTTGAATAATTTGCGAGTGGAGTTTTATGTTACAGGTAAAGTTGCATTATTTTTCATTTTATATTTTAATTCCCAGATGCAGCGGCGTGCAGATCTACAAAACAAAATGCATGTCTGTATTTGTTTCTTGTTTTCAATTGTGTTTTTTTAATGTCATACTTTTCCTTATAATTTTTACTTTTTACTTGCATTTAGTAATAATTTAGTGAAATCAGAATTTTCTTGAGTTCTGAAACTTATACTTGATGTACATGTAATTGTATTGACTGATGAGGATAAAACTTAAATAGAATTAATTTGTAAACATTTCTTTGACTAATTTTTACAATAATACAAAATCTGAAAAACAAGTTATTTAAGATGGTTAAACAATAATATAAAGCGAATGCTTTAATTTAAAAACTATTTTTTAAGAGAATTTTTTTGGAATAAAGCAGAAACAAAATACCTGAACTCTATTTGTTGCTGAATATGATAGAAAAAAATCACAGTAGTTTTACAACTTTTTAGGTAAAATTTCAGCTTCACTGACTACAGGGTGTTCAGGATTTTCAACTTGCATAATACAAGAGTAAATTTAAATTCCATGCAGTTTTAAATAATTTTTATTAATTCATACTCACTGATCAACAATGTAATTTAATTATTACAACCTCAAATATGATAATTACTTTAGTCTTAATATGTACAATTTTATTAAGTGTTCCAGATTGTCATGATATGCTCTCAGTTGTCTGAATACTGCATGCAAATACAAAATACAGAAAACATTTCCCCTACTTCTAAAGACTACATGACAGAAAGCAGAGTTTAATAACAAATTGAAACAGTTCAAATAAACAAAAATTTATAATTATTATGAAATCACATGAATCAATATTGTTAGGACAACATCAAAGCCCCCCACCCCCCCTCCCCCCCCCAAAGAAAAAAAACCCCAAAAGTTTCCTATTATGTGAGTTTAGTGTTTTTTCTTTTCTTTAAACTTGGGTTGATGATACTTGTTTAAGTGAAAAAGTCTGAGTCTGTGATGACCATTGAAACAATCCGTTTTCTTGAAATTTACATATTTGAGGGGGAAATGTCTATGGTCATCAAACAGCCTTCGGTAAAGTTTAATCAAAAGAATGATGTCACTTTTATTGTATTTCCCTTTTCTAAACCTCATATTCCATTTTTTTGATTCCCTTAAAATAAAATTCCTGTACTTAAATCAAGGCCTGAACCAAGTGCATAAGTAACAGATAACAACTAAGAAAATAATGTAAAAACTATTTGATGCTTGGTCATTAAAAAGAATCATAACGATGATTTCAGGACTACAATGTAAGTTTTTCAGATTTTTGGAAAAGGATTAAATGTATAAGGCCAAAAAAAAAAATATGTATGTTAAGGTTACCCTACTTTCCCTATTTTATGTACCTACCCTACCCATGTTATTCCCATTTCAGGACAAAAAATTCACTGATATAATTATTTCCCTAATAAAACATCCGCTGACCATTTTTTCTCCCATAGGGGTCTATGTAAAGTAATTTTTCAAAATAAAATTATTTTGCATACCTACCTATCCTATTTTTTTGTCACATTATGTAACCTTAAACAGACATATATTTTGTTTTGGCCTAACCAAAAGTATAACATATATTCCTTCTACCTTTAATTCCATTAACATGGTATTTTATTTTATAATAATGAATAAATTTATTTTTCATATACATGTATTTTTATCTCGTTTTCACAGATAATACATTTATACAGTTGAGGAAGGGTTAGGGGTGGGTAGACACTTAGCAATTTGATCTTTTGACACTAGTTTTGTATCAATTAAGATTTAGTTAAGGGCGACATAAAAGCAAAATACCCAGGTTGTATATTTTTTTTCTAATACATACAGGCATGCATATATAAAACACTTTATTAAATAGTATGATTAAAACAGCCCTAATACTACCAAAACGGCATGTGTCATACTGGTGACGTCGTGCTGGTCATATAAATCATGTGATCTATATTGCTTTTCGGCCCGGTCCAATACTGAAAAAGGCCGTATGAGCCCTAGGGCTAATACAGCCTTTTCACTTCCGGTCGTTTCATTGCCAGTCCGTATTGGAAATATTTGCCCAATATTCACAACATTGCCAGTCCGTATTGGAAATATTGGCCCTATATTCACATTTGATGTACGTAATACAGCATTCAGAACAAGTCTGTATTGAAAAAGTTGGATTATTTAATAAAAGTGTTATGAACTGGCTGTTTCTGTATTGGCACTGGTATAGATTCTTGGTAAGCTGTATTGGCCCTCTACCCTATGGGTCTCGAGGCCAATACAGCAAACCTTGAATCTATACCAGTGCCAATACAGAAACAGCCAGTTAATAACACTATAGTATAACATTAAAAATATACTTGAATTTATAATTAAATTTGAATTTTAACAGATAATTTGATTGGTTGTTAATGGTTGAACAAGTTATGTTACATGTATATTGTATTATCTACTTCGGGTACTGTGACTGACCAACATATTTACTTCGCAGTCTCTGATTTAAATATTCCTGAGCTGAATAAGTTATTCAAATGATTCTACCTGCAATTTTGGATCAGAAAATTTGAAAATTAAATTCTAAGGATTGTTATAAATTTTGAAACAGGTTATAATGTATAAACTTTGGTCAGTTTAGGCTTAAACTTAAAGTGCATCATTGTTTATAAAGCGTAACTTGCCTCAAAGTAGGTTATTAGTATAACGTATAACATGTTCCAAGTTGAAAACAATCCTTGTTTCAGTTGTAGGTATTAGCAGTTAACCTCAGATCAAATGTTAACATTTAAAAATGTATTGCCTTCGATTTTACAGATAATTGGAGCTCCAGCTCCTGGAATAAAGGTAACCAGTTGCCATGGGTATATTTTATCTGTGCCATCTCCTGGCTGCTGTTTTGATGTTTGGATATGTACTAGGACAAACAAATCGTGAGTATCAATGTTTACTTTCTAGAGAATTTTTTTTATCTGTAATCTCCATCATCAGTGAACAGTAGAGAGATAAAAAAAAATTTGGAATTTGAAATTATTTTTAGGAACCACAAAACCCAGATAAGTTTTAATTTGACATTTTTTATGTTTATTCACCTCAGTTGATAAAATTGTGACAAACTATGAAACTAAGAAATTTCCATTCTGTTTCTGATTTATGTATGAAATTTAATTATATATATAGTATTATATATTTTTGATGACAGAAGCAGGTGTAAGAGTCGGGTCACTTCGTCCGTCTGTCTGTCATAGAATAGGATACCTACTTTGTGCAATCCCAAATGCCAAAACTTTTCACCTTGCATTTCTGAAATTTTTCGCACTCATTCTAACCACCTTGTCGATGTGCACCTCCACTTTTGGTGGTGATTTGAGAAATAAAAATGTAAAATTATCATTTCTTGAACTTTTTACTTTTTAAGTACATCATGTTTGAAGGGTACCTGAAACTCCAACACCTGTCACATGGCATTTCTGAAATTTTGCACAGTTATTTTGACCACATAGAACACATACCTATTTTTTGAAATCTGTAAATCTGACACCTTTTACTCAGCCCTTATGAAAATTGAGCATTTCAATAGAACCAAATACAGATGAACTTACAGGTATTAATTTTTTATTAGGGTTAGGTTGCTAAGCAACCAAAACCCTTATGCCGTCGGCCGTTTGGTTAGACAATGAAGGAAACTTTGGAAATCTGGTGTTTTGTGGAAAAAGTTGGACCAGAAGTTTTTGAAACTATGTTTTTATGAGTAAATATGCAAGCTTATCTAGGATTGAAGCTTAAGCAAGGCTAGTTAAGCAGCTTTTTATCTCGATTTTGAGATGACACATGCGCAAAGAAACCTCCATATTTTTCGAATTACGACTATGTTTATATTGGAATATCATATAAGAAAATAAACATTCCGCGGTAAAATAGTCCTAATATTTGTTGTTGCTGGTGCAGTTGTTTTTTAATAGAAATGTAACTGAAACACACCGAGAAGTGTAATTGTCCAGTTATTTAATAAAAGATGTGTGTTTTATTGACGATTTCCTTTTTGTTTTGAAAGCCGTGTAAAGTATTCGCACCTTTTAAAGTGTACAATGCTATCGGCGTAAGGATTTTGAATGTTTACATTTGCACGGATATTTTGGGAAGGATTACAATCAGGTTTATTTTCAAAAGATTTCAAAGGTAAGTTCCATTTTTGTTGTGAACGTGATTGTTAACTTATACAGAACATATTTTGCACATTATTTGCTTATTCTTCTTGTAATTCTGATGGTATTTTGTGTATTTGATTAACCTTTTGACCTGATCATCGTGACTTCATTTTGTCAAACCTGTTGGTCAGTGATAGAATTGCATACAGGTTATTTGAAATGCCGACAACTTGCACATTAAGATTGAAAAACACTGTGTTTATCATTAATTTAGAAAACGGTATTATCGAAGGTATAATGGGTTTATTTTAATTGAAAGCTTGAATGTTTACGTTCTTTTTGTGTATTTGATTAACCTTTTGACCTGATCATCGTGACTTCATTTTGTCAAACCTGTTGGTCAGTGATAGAATTGCATACAGGTTATTTGAAATTCCGACAACTTGCACATTAAGATTGAAAAACACTGTGTTTATCATTAATTTAGAAAACTGTATTATCGAAGGTATAATGGGTTTATTTTAATTGAAAGCTTGAATGTTTACGTTCTGATCTACCTGCACATGCGCAATGTAGTGTAAATAGAAATGACCCCCTTCTACAATTGTCCAAACTTTGTCTTTTTATATAACCTTAATAACTTGAAGACCTTTGATTTCTGTTTATTTTAATTCATCAAATCATTATTATGCGTTTGACTTTTTTAAAAAATTCAATTTAGAGTGATAATTCAAGAAGCGTTAGCCGACTCGTGCTTTCTTTGATTGATTAGTGCATATTTATGTACAGATATGCGCAGTAAAGTTGAGTAGTAGAACCTTCAGCTCAGATACACTGTGTTGCGAAAATATACGTTTTAAAAAATCACTGTATATTTTGAAACCAAAGCAATACATATGCTGTCAATTTAAAAAAAAATCAGTCACCTACCCACAGGAACATTATTATATAATAGACACTTTTTCCGCAGAGCTCGTTAACTTTCATAATTGATATATTTCCTTGTAAATAATACTGTTAATAAAAAGAATTCAATACCAAAACCTATTTTGCAATACATTGTACAAACAAAAAGCATTGAAATAATCATCAGCAATGTTTGTACAAATAAAAGTCAAATGCTAGCAACCTAACCCTACCAGTGCTATGCAATTTGATTTCTGTTTGCTCTTGTATTTCTTTAGAGGAGTGAATTGTATAGCAGGACACATATCAGGCTAATGTTCTTGCTTGCTTTTTGGCCCAGAAATAGGGATTATGTCATAGAAACAACCACCCGACCAAAAAGTTATGCCTTTTCTATCAAGAAATAAATGAAAACTGATCTTTTGCTAATTAGATCAATATACATGTAGAATAACCTACTACACTCAAAGATAAATCTTACAATGGTAGATAACTTCAAGTCTGCTAAGTCTCATTTGCATGTGTAGGATTTAATATTGTGTCTGCTAGACATTTTTTCACGGTACAATTATATTGTGAAATTTAGTCTGGACACAATTTACTAATTAAATCCTGTCTAATGATGTGAAATAATGTCCACAACTGACAAGACCATATTTTCTGTGAAATAGTGTCCCCGCTGATTGAAATCAAAATGACCATTCTGTCCAGACAAATTATTAGTCTTGTTGCTTTTCTTTCTTCCCTAAAAATAAAGAACACAAAGGTCTCGTTTATTTTCTTTTAAATTTAACATCATTGCACTTTTCATTTTTAGAATTTAATATTTTCATCATTAAAATTTATGATTTCTTCTTGCAGCTTGTGAGTCAACAGCAGTTGCTGGAAATAACCAAGGAACCCCAACAATTATTGTACAGTTAACAGAAGCAAGTCTTGGAGGTATAGCCAATATTTTAACCATTTTCTTAAACATATATATATATAAAGACAATATTCCACAATCAGTTCCATTCAGTGCACTTGATATTCATGTTGACCTGAGATAAGTTCTGGGAAATGGTTTTATGGTGATTTACATTATGTGTATTAAGTTGAGTAATTGTGTGGTGTCATGATTTTTTATTACACCCATTATCACCTTTTTGGGGTGTTGCCTATGGTGAAACATTAAGAATATATTGTTTTAACATCTCCTTTTACAAAGCTGAAGATAAAAACATGAAGTTAATTCTATAGGTATTATAAGAAGACGGTACTGTGATAAAGGTTTCAGAATTTTAGTTATATCTTTAGGGCAGAATGATGGACAAAAAATATTTCATAAATTCTATTGTTAGATTATTTCAATAATTTAGTGAAGGATGTTACTCACATCATTTGTGCCAAGTTCAGTAATATATTTATTATAATCTTCAGGTGGGGGGGGGGGTTAAATCTGTGGTTGCTGTATGCTCTATTGCTGCAGGGTGTGTTTGTATATGTATCAAATTTGATGGATTTGGACACAAAATATATACGGTCATGCCTATATATAAAACACACTGAAGGTACAAGATTAATAAACAGATGCCCTTTATTTACATGTTAAGTTTACTATAATTTTAGAATTTTTGGTGTTTTGTCTGTTGAACATTAAGGGATTTTGATATTCCAAGGATGGTGGTCTAAGAACCATTCTAGGATAAACACTGTATAAGTATCTCTATGATAACAAAATCTGACACTGCACAAACACAACAACATTAAAATATAGAATAAATGACAGGAACATTACTAACATTACAATTTATTTGTACAGAATTACAAGCAAATCCAGATTTTTACATTGCTGATACGAAGATAAATGGCATACTAAATGGTACAAGTGAGTTTACTGGTATAACATTAGAAATATCAGCTTCCCAGAGTACACCATCGGATGTTGATGTCACACAGGTATTTAGGTTAGAGTCTCGTCCACTGAACCCACCAGAGAATGGACTTGGGGAAAGAGCCTTCCTCAGAATGGTGAATGCATTGGATAGAGACGTAAGTAATCTTGACAACTACAGAAAACTGTTTTCCAGATATTTTTGAAATTTTTTTTAAAACTTCCTGCTAATTTGTACAGTTTGTGTTAAACTTCACACCAAACATCAGGAATTATTTTAATTTTGATGAGTTTAGGCTTCATATCTAATATTTCTTAACTGAAATATACTTATACTGGGGGTTAATGTGTATTATATATAAATTTATAAGGAGAATCTTCCATATCATGACTGCGTTTTGCGTAGTGAATATATTTTGAATTAGCCTTGGATTGATCTTTTTCTTTTTTAACTAAACTAAATCTAAATTGCTGTAAACAGTGAAGGAAACAAATATCTTCCATTCAAAAATTTTTTAATGTTAGTTATTTTTGCTTAAAAAACTAATCTTGTGTACTTAAAGGTGTACTTAGAGAATAATATTTTTTTTAGGGTAGTACTCAGTCAGCATTTGATGATTTGAATGTTATAGAATTTCAAATTCGTTGCCAGAGAGTGGTAAGCAAAGATTGTTTAGTATTGTATACCTCAGTATTATTTGATTGAAGTGGGACACCTTTTTTGGAATTCTGTTATTTTGCTACAAAATAAACTGTAATATGGGTAGAGTTTTGAACTATATTTACATTTACCAGTATCAAACCATGTTTGTAGTCTCCTGGTAGTGTGAATGCATGGGGTGTATGAAGTAAGGGTTCGATTCCCTACCTGGTCAAGCCAAGGATATTAAAATTGGTATATGCTGCTTTTGTGTTAAGTACATGTCATATAGGAGGTAAAGAAGAGTCTGCATGATATTCCCTGGGGAGATGACATCATTTTCCTGTTGGATGTTATGAAATATCAGTTACTCAAAACAAAGGGAAGTCTTTAGCTCATTTATTGTACATACTTGCCATTATATATTCTGACTATAAACAAGTTATTGTAAAGACTGATATTTTTGTTACCATTATTTTCTTTCTAAGTTCACAGTGGTTTGTTAAGGGGAGATATAAACTTGAGTAACGGGAAAAAGTATGTATAGATAAACAAAAATAACAACCCTGTACCATCAACAGCTAAAAAAGATTTTGCATTAATAAAGAAATCTTGATCCTTGAATGGAGATGGTCAGAATTTTGATCAAGTGCACTGAGAAAGATTGTCAGACTTAGTAATGTAAAATATCTATGTTAAAGGAAATTGTCATAAAAGAAACTTGACTAGAGTAATGTAAATTTTGGAGGGAAGAGATTTTTAGCTGGTGTGTCTTGATGTTTGGCTCTTTTTGAGATGTTCTTTCTATTTCAGGGTCAAACTTCAGCTACGTTTTTCTTAATGACAGTAGATTTACAAGATATAAATGACAACAACCCCATCTTCCAAGGAACCCCATACCTTGCCAGTGTTAATGAGGTAAGGGTCAAATTTATAACTACCTATGTGTTTATGTAAGCATACTCATGTGCACAAAGTTTTATACATTGCATCAACAGCTACAGATTATTTAAATCTTGAGGCCTATACGGAAAGCATGCATGTAAGTGCATAATGGAGATAAAGTGCCATCAGGTAATACACAGTAATGAAATTTCAGAGCTCAGCCATGTCAGGATTGTCTATTTATTCATGGGTGTAAGTTTTTGCTGCATTCCAAAATATTGAGTTATTTCCCCTATTCCAATTATATAAAAAGTGACTTGGTAAGGGAGATAATCCTACAGATTTATATTCCCTGAAATATTTTAATTCATTGTAATTCTTTCACAGTTGTCTCCTGTGGGAACCACTGTATTTAGAAGTGTATCAGCCACTGATCTTGATGCCAGTGCCAACAAAGATATTGATTTTGATATAGTTCCTGGAGATTCTAGCATTGTAAGTGTCAGAATAAACTTTATTCACAACTTTCATAACAAGGCAACAAGAAAATAATAACTGTTTAAAGTGAAAATGCAGTATCTTCTCAGTTGCATGACTAATAAATGAAATTTTCCAAAGCGTGCACTGATGAGGATGGCAATGGTCATCAAATCATAGGCAATAAAGTCACTTTATAATGTAAATATTATACAAAAGTCAAATTTGTGAACAATGAGATTAAGCTAATTTAGTTACACGGTAGTTTGTTGTCAGTAAAATTACAATCATATGAGAAATAAATTAACATGTCCTGGTTCATTTAGAAATACAGTTGTCTTTAGAAATGTAAATTAACAGAATATTTCCTTATTATTTCACTGAAACAGAATAAAGTCAGTTTTTATAGTGATGTTTTAGTTTTCTTAATATATTATTCTCAAATTTTTAGCTTGATGGATCTCAGAAATTTTTAATTCCAACACCAAGGTTAGGTTATGTTGCCATCAGCTCTCCATTGGATTTTGAAGCATTAAATGCTGCTGGTCAGACATTTTACATTCTGAACATTTCTGCCACTGTAAGTATGATACAAATTTATCTTTTCACAAACTACTTAATTTTAAGTAATCTCACTGTTCTTACACCTAAATAATTATGTTCAGACTTTATTTGCTGAAAATCCATTTTTACTAACAATTTAACCAATCGTAATGTTTGTGTGTATGCTTTTGAGAATACTACACACAGTGCTTTTAAATAGGAGTGTATTGACCTTTAATGGTAAGCAGTAATAGCAAGTATAAGCTCTGAATTTGGAGCAACATTTTACAGGTGCACTTCTGACATTTCAGTTTTTTGTGTGTTCTGATTTCTTTATTGTTTAGACACAGAGAAGGCTTTTTATCTGACAGATACTTTATAGATACAGACCCGAAATATGCAAATTTTTTACTTTGCTTGTCGAGTTACAGAATTTAATGCTGCATCTTGGTAAAATGATTGTTGGATTTCGAAGACCATACATTTTTCAGGAGATTGAAGGCAGATATGAATTAATTGTCACGTGGAAGTATTTTTAATTGATTTTTAATCATGGCAGGGGTAGGCAATCCAATATGACGGCTTAGATCCTTTTAGGATTTTGTAGTATAAGGACAGGGATAGTATACTAGTATAACACAATGATCATAAACACAGAATATTAATTGTTATGGTAAATATTTATAAAAAGTACTCATGAAATAAGACAACAACAAAAAATATCCAGATTTCACCCCACTGTGGCCTTGTAGTGTTCGACTTTGCCTTACCTCTTGTCAAAAGTGAAGTTTGAGTTGCCCTCCATATTGATCAGTCACCTAGTGAGGTTTGCATTACCTATAAATTCAACCAAAGCCTGAAACTTGTGTCGCTTTTTTTCTCGAAATAATCTGATCAGGGACCACGACAACTTGGACAGTAGTAAGAATCATTGAGGCCGTTGCACACAGTAGAACCATTTTTATAATGAGAAAGAGAAGGAAAATGAGAATTTCAGTGAAGTAATGATTAGGTTTTACAAACCTCAGACATCTTTATCTTGACTGTGTTGTACATATTTTGGAAGGTAGGATTGCTGAGAGTGTCTTAGAAGGGATTGGAATTTAGTTGTATTGTAAATTCAGAGAGGTGGCTAGTGAAACATTATTTCTTCAACAAACAGCAAACATTACAAATATGAGAATAAGACTAGCTATTAAAAAAGTGATCATGGTACTTTGCAAATGATGCATAATGACTTCTCCCTATGAGCTTCACTTGTGTTTGTTTATTTGTTTAGTTGGGGTTTAACGCCGTTTTCAGCACATTTGGCTATTTTTGCGGCGGCCAGTTTTTATTGGTGGAGGAAGCCAGAGTACCCGAAGAGAACCAATGACCTTCGGTAGGAAAATTGGCAATCCTTTTCAATTAAGGTGGGAGTCGAACACACCCCGCCACAGGTGAGATTCGAGCTTCACTTGTGAGAGAAATCACTTCTCCCTATAGTTCTTGAGCCCTGTTAATATTCTATGGATACATTTATTGCTGTTGGTATCAGTTTTGATGGTTTTGTTGATATTATTAAAATTATGAAATTTTTTTTACCAAATTAATAGTTAGAAATGTTCTTGTACTGGTAATTATTAAATAAGAATTTTGTGAATTGCTTAAAATCAACTGCATCGATGTACAGGAAAATGTGTTGGAACTGAACGACAAAATATATTCTGGTTTGCAGTAGTTTTTTTAAAAAAAATTTCAATACAAATGTATGTTTTAGGATCAAGCAACAGACGTGTCCTTGAGGAAAACAACTTATACAACACTTAGAATTGATATAACAGACGGTGATGATTTAGGACCAGTTTTTGTGTTAGACAGCTGTCTGACCATCAACAACGTCTGTTTTCATCCAACCTACACTACAGAAGTAACAAATAATGCTGTTGTAAGTGTTGAGTCTTAACAGTAATTAATGAAAGTTTAGAATTAAATTACTGCATGAATTTGAAAATTAATGCGCTGTTTTTATAATTAACAATAACAATTGAATCAAGATTGAACCAACACTGCTTAAGTCTAAATGTATTTGGCATCCTACAGAGTGTTGTTGTTACAGTGAGTTTTAAATTTTAATATGTTTTATTTTTTATAATTAACAATAACAGTTTAAAGGTCACAAAAATGAGAGCCCATTATAATCCTAGCTGGTTAAATAGTGTTACAGAAAGTATACCTGTTTAATTAAATTAATCTCATAGTGCTGTCTTTTATTAAAGATTAATAAATGATTGCAAGCACTTCAAAATTCACATTTTAGTGGCTGAAGTGTTTCAATTTCCAAACTAGCTGATATGGGATATGCATATTTCAGATAGAACTTGTGTGAATTTTACTGGTTCAGTACAAAAGTTGCCCCAACACCTGTAGGGACTGTCAAAGAGAGTGTTGATTAATAAATATTTTATATAATAAAATTTAAGTAAGAAAGAAACAGTTTGAAATAAGTTCAGTCAACATTAATCAATAGAGTTTCTTCCTGGCTCACCCCTCAACTATTGTCTTTTGACCCCACATTTTGTTTCAGTTGTGCAGATTCAAGTGGTTGAAGTTCCACATTTTATGCGTAAAAGTGAGGGAACATCGCAACAAAGAAGTATTCATATGTGTATCATTAACCTGAATTATTGACCCATTTTAAGTTTAAGATTTATTTCCTCCTCTGATTTTTGAATATTTGGTAATAAATCCAATATTATTGCTGCTTGAGATAATAATTGTCACTAATAAACAGAGAGAGTTTAAAAATAATATGAAGATAGAAATATAACACATTATACAGACTTCCAAATATTATGAAATCAGGGGAGATAATAAATATTAAATTGTTAAAGTAGTCAATTATGTTTGTATTGAATAAAGTTCAATGCTATTGAGTTAAAGATTGAAAATGTACACAAATATTTGTATAGGGAGGAGTGTTGACGTTAAGACCAGAATTTAACCAAGCCATTACCACCAACCTTGCTGCTCA
This sequence comes from Mytilisepta virgata, assembly GCA_028015205.1. NCBI lineage: Eukaryota > Metazoa > Mollusca > Bivalvia > Mytilida > Mytilidae > Mytilisepta > Mytilisepta virgata. Next base: position 88,109,098 of record CM051521.1, read on the forward strand.
AGACCAAGATACTCTGAATGAATCTATTGTGTTTAGTGTTGAACACAGTAAGATATTATTATTATAGTTTACAAAATATTAGTTAATGCAAAAATTTTGATATTGCAGAGATGAATATTCATAAAATAAATTTTCAGACATAAAAAAAGAGGTTACTGTTGATAATTTGGCCATGAAACATAAAAAATTTCTAGTACACATTTGTCTTCTCACATTTCTGTATGAAAATGAAGAAACAATTTCTGTAGGAGAATTTCAGAACAAAATTATTTGTCAAATATTGCATTGACAATTCCAAAATTTTGTAAATATATGATGAATGTATAAATCTTTTTGTTTCTGTTTTCAGCTGTACCATCTGGATATGAAAATCGTTTTGAAATATCTAATACCGGTAATCAAGGAAAAGTTTTCACAGCTTCGTTATCCCAGACTCAGAGTATTAATAGAAATAACATCAAAGAATTAGAAATTATCATTAAAGTAAGTGCATAAGATTGTTGACTTTAAGTTACTTAATGAGATTTTTAGTCCGCATAACATTTATTACACATGCTGACATAATTCTGTACGGATGTTTAGTGTTCAGAATTAATATCTGAAATTATATAATGATTTGACTATTTGATGAAATAAAACAACATAACTTGAAAAAATACTGATTTTCTGGATCATGATGACATTGAACAAATCAAGATTAAAAATACAAGATAATTACTAAATATTTGATGATATATGCATATTGGAGCAAAATACATGTGTAGTTCCATATATTTTATAATGTGTATTCCAAGATGTGAGTGGCATGCAAAGAGAATATTTGTCAGCCTTATTTTATAAGATATTATATTTATGAGAAGGATACTGTAATTATGGATAAAGATAATTGTTTCCTTAGCAACAGATTCTGGATAGAGAGAAACAGGGAAATATTCAGTATAAATGATTCCAATCAATCATGACACCTTTAGAATAATTTGTTTTTGTCTTTTAAGATAATGAAAAGCTACTGTTAAAATGGTATATAAAACTATATTGTAAAAATCATTTGCAGGACAATTAATGTCAATGTTGTTGAAAATTGTATTCTTTTCATTTCAGGCAACAGAACAAAGTCCTAATGCAAGATTTAGTCGAGCATCTGTCAAGACTACTGTTGTACAAGCCAACAATTTTCCTCCAGTCGTAACTTCGCCATTTATTGCATTTATTGATGAAAATTCACCATTAGGAACTGTTCCGACTAACAGTGATGGATCATCCTTACTGAGAGTTACTGTTACTGATCAAGATCTGGTATGATATTTCCACTCTATATAGTATATAGCAAGGCTCAAAGTAGTTGAGGATGATAGGGATAAGTGACTTCTTTCACTGAAGCTGGAAAGGAGAAGTGATTGCTCATTGTTGCAAAGTTCCATATGCATACGGATAATCAGGTTTTTAATAACTTGTCTTATTCTCATATTTATCATATTTTTTTTAAAGATTCTGTTTCACTAGCCAACCTATCTGCAACAGGGTACAAACAAACTAAACTTGCATGTCTACCAAGTCACTCTCAGCAAACCTATCTTCCAAAATGTGTACATCTCAGAATTGCTTTTGACACAGTTTGCAGAGTGACTCAGACTTCGCTTTTGATGAGAGGTAAGGTAAAGTCCGGAATAACTCTCTAACTTGAGCCCTGATAAGACCTAATGAAGTTTCTAACGAAAAAATATTTTATGACTGCATGTACAGTATTATGCATGAAAGTGCCCCTTATCCTCAATAAATACCCCTCTGCCCTTAAATCCTAGCTGGTACACTGAGTAATCACTAATAAATTTGTTTTTGTCAATTATTTGAAGATTCAGAATAACTACATGTACATGTATGTTTTTATTTAACTCATGGTTATCTATTTTGATGGTTTAAATAACCAGAAAGATTGCAGATTCAAATCTTCAGCCTGAAAAACCCTTAATTTGTCTTCTTGTCATATAATTGTCATCAAAATTTTTATTTTTCTTCAGTATTTGAAAAAAACCCTAACTGGGCAATTTGGGTACCTTGATGTTACAATAGGCAGATTGTCATTATTTCCAGATGAAAAAAAAACTCTGAATTCCTTATTTGGCATGCCAAAATTGTATTTATTTTGTACACAAATTGTAATGCTATTTTTCCAAAATTGTCATATTTAAAATATCTGTCACTTCTGTTGATTTTTTTCACAGGCTCCTAATGAAGAAGGACAGTTCACATTGACTATTGAAGGAACAACAGATTTTGTTGTGACATCAGATGGTTATATCAAGCTCAACATAAATAATCTTAATTATGAGACAACACCAAGCTATACATTTACTGTAAGATATTTGTCTTAAAACTATAATATTTAATCTTGATAAAATTTTTTATTAATTGGTCTTTCAAACATGAATTTTTTTGGTTTAAAGCGGATTTCCGCTTTTGGAAGTCCAGATTTTTCCATTACATTTCCTTTATTATACATAGTTAAATGGCTGCCAAAGTATCATTTCCGCTCTGTTGTACATCAGTTTGGAATTTGAGAAGTAGTAAAAAATTACCTGCTGTTGACATCCACAATTGAGAAGTCAAGAGAACATATTTTTTAATGTGAAAAAGCTGGACTTAAATTAAAGATTTAACTAATTTTATATTATCATATATTTTGTATAACTGAAAATCTAATAAAGTGAAAAGTTTTGTTACTGGGAAAGAAAATATCTAGGCTAGATGCCTGTCAGTATACAAAATCCACAGAATAAAATTTACTTACAACCTCCTCCAAATTACATGTAAGTGTTAAATTTGATTTACCGGGTGGATTATATAATATTGTAAAAGATATTTCTGCCATTAATGCTGTGCAACATTGTAGGTGAGAGCAACAGAAGTAGGAACTTCCAATCCAAAAAATGGTGCTACCAATGTAGTGGTTCAAGTCCGTGACCTTAATGACAACACACCTACCTTTACATCTCCTAGTTATCAAACATCAACAGCAGAACAAGATTATTCTACAAGTCCAAAATTATTAGTTACGGTATGTTGGATATGTGTCAGAACACCAGGTACATCAAATGCTTATATTAATACATTACAGTCTAAGTGAGGTTTTATTATTTTTTTCATGCAGTGTATTTCCATTATTATGATTGTAAGCCAGTAATTTTCAATCGGGTAAGAAATGCATATAAGCTCAGAACTTGGGTCACTGTAATATACATTACTTTGCAAAATTGAAAATCTATTCCTCAATGGTTTGATGTTTCACAATTAATAATGATTAATAGCTTGTTGTTTCATTGCATCCTCTGGCAAGGGATTTTGTATTTATATCTTCAATGGTTAAGCTAAGGTTGATATTTTTCAAAGCAAAGGTCACTTGTTTATCTACAGTCTCTGATGTCCTGTACCAATGAGAACTCTATAATGATAAATTCAAAGTGTTCCTAAAAGATGCATTTAATAATAAACAATCAATAAAATAAAACAAGAATCTAGGATGCCTTTAGGAAGGCAAACTAATATTGAAAATTAATGAAACAAGATATTATTAATTTTAGGTTTCAGCAAATGATGGAGATAGTAATGCCAATGGTGACATTAATTTCTCAATAGAGAGTGTTACAAATGGTGGTGCTGGTAACTTTTACATCACAAAAACATCAGGTAATTCTGGTGAGCAGACAGCAGCTATTAGTATTAACGGCAGTGTTACAGAGGGAGAAAACTATGTCATCATAGTAAAAGCAGAGGATTCAGCAACCACTGATAGGAGGTATGTTTTTATACATGTCTACCTTGCTTTATGTAAATGCTCATTTAGCATATGATTTTTGATTTTTTTTATGTCAATACATTGACAAACAGGAATGTTGTCTCTCTATGACATATTACCTAGTAGAGATAATAAATAGCCTCCTTTTAAATGTAAGGGCCAAAGGGAGACAATTACAATTTATAGTTATCTACCCTGGATAACTTTATTACAAGAGATAGCTGATTTAGATTTCAGATTAATAGTCATTCAAATTACTCTCTATGTATGCTAAAGCAGTAAAACTCACTTTGTTTAAGAGTATATGTCATCTTTGTATAAAGTTTTAAAAGTCCAACTGAGAATTTTCTTATTTTATTTCTTCAGAAGTTCAACTGTTCCTGTTGAAGTAGATATAACTGGCACAGGAACCAGACCACCAGTTATACCAGCCTCAGTTTATCAGCTGTCTATCAGTGAAGGTACACCTGTTGGTACATCAATATTTACAGTGCCAGTAAGTTTGTAATCTTGTTACATCAGTATAGTAATGAAGGTCATTTTGAAGAAATTTATCAGTGTTTAAACTGGGGCGATTCACTCGCAAACGAAATGAAGTCCAAAGGACTTTATGCAAAGTTTTTGAGTGATAAGCCAGAGTTTATACATTGATAAATTCCATAAAAATATCCTTTATTACTTATAATTCCAAAGTTATGCAGAAATATGACGTTTTCCATTTGAAATAAACATTTTCCTCATGCACTATATTGCATGTGTCATGAAAGGAATTTATCAAGTTATAAACTTTTTACTGCAAGTTGCTGTTAGCCAATTAAATTACTACATTTGATGTTTTGAAAACAACATTGAAATTATTGTAAAACCAACTGCTCCTTCAGTGCAAGGAAAGATTTAATTTTTGTATCTTTTGTGTCAGATATACAGTTGAACCTCCCCCCCCCCTCTCTCTCTCGCTCTCTCAGACTGTAATATTACTGATGCTGGAGGGTTTCTCATAATTAGATTACTTTATTTAACATTTAACTCAAAATCTTCTGGTTTTTTTTTTACTCTTATGAGAAATTGCTGTGCAATGAAGATATTTGAAATCATATCTGACCTTGATTTTGATTGACCAGAACTGCCAGTACTCAAGGATAGTGGTTATATCCAGATACTCTTAACTTCCTGAAGTAAGAGAGACTGGTGGCCAGAATATACATTCATATCTGCCATTGTGACCACTACTTATAAGCAATAAATTGTCTCCAGCAACCTTAATTTTTAAAACCTTTTTTAGTGCAATAAATAATAATTTAATAGGTAATAAGTTAACTATTTTCAAATGTGACAATAACTCAGTTTTCCCCGAAAGTTTTTGAATTTTCATAAAACATCAGCTAGAAAATATATATTTATCCTATCAGTAATGTTGTCTGATTCTCTTCTATATGTTGTTGTGGTATTTTTTACAGGCTACAGACCCTGAAGGATCAGTATTAACTTACACCATTACAAGTGGTAATAATGGAGATTTTACAATTAGTCAGAATACGTAAGTAACATTTATGATACCTTTCTTTTATATTGAAAACACTGAAACAAGGTCTGGAGAAGAACTTGATTAGTTAAAAATGAGTTGAAAAATAAAGTCAAAATGATTTGAACTTTTCCAGATGCAAGTCAATACTCAAAATTGTACAATTTTAAGCCATGAAATTTTATATGAAGATTAAGTGCCATTAATGATATTAACAGAAATTACTAAATGTATTGTTTTTTTTACCAGTTTTCCTCATTCTATAAAGTATTGTTTTGAATTTATAGTCAAATAAAAGATATTTAGTGGTTCATGTGAAGGGAATTTCTATACCAAATTGATTCTAAAAAAAGAATTTTCTCATAATGACCTTAGTGTAATGAGAACTAAATATAATATGTTTATATATTTCAGTGGAGTTGTATCTACAGCAAGAGCTTTAGACAGAGAGGTCAACCCTTCATACAACATAGGTGTACAGGCCACAGATAGTACTGCCCTGGTGAGTATTTTGGAAAGCAGTGTGTCATTGATTTACATGAAGGCCATCAATTTATATAACAACAAGGTGTCTGGTATATGCTGGGTGTGTCGTATAAGTTTAAATGTGTTAATTTCTTAAAACTGGTTCTAGTTTTTGATATTCAGGAAAATTTGTGACTGAATTTTACACACACAACATCCTATTTATGATTATATCACAGTTGGCATTTCAAATATATGTCTTGGTATTGTGTCTCTCTAGGGTAGAATTATCTTTAACAGTCATTAAATCTTCTTAAAAATAATTACAATGTACATGTATTTTCAATCTCTTATTCAAACATTGTCATGACATGGATTCATAAAATGTGTCATGCGCAAACCATGTCAAAAGAATTTGTCAGTTATTTTTCATATAAAAGAAAAATGATAGCAGTTTTGATGTAATGTAAATTCATATTTCAATATATAATATCTGATTATTAGTACTCAAGGCCAAAATTTGGAAAGTTGAAACAGTAAACCCAAATAATGAAATATAAATCTGAAATGACCTAAAAAGTTCAAACAGAAAGATAACATCTAAGGACAAAGCTATATACTAAGGGAGGTAGTCCTTAATTTTCCAAAAATTTTACAATTTAAAACAGTTTTATAAGTCATTTTAAATTCTGGTACTAAATATTAGCATCTGATACTCTCAGGGGTTCTATTTCACTAGGAGAGACAGACATTTTATATAGCAATAAACCTTGTATAAATCTGAGGTACCCTGAGGTAGTCTATTTCATTAGCAGAGAGCAGTAAAGCTTGTCTAGTACCAGACTATATTATATTATAGCGAGTTCTATAGGAGCATATGCATTTTCTACATATGGGTCATTTAGAAAAGTCTTTGTTTAATGGGAGCAGCAATATTGTGCTACATACTAAGGCTAGAAAAAGTTTTGTATGCTAGAAGTAAGTAAATTAAGGGAAATAACTTGCTTCAAATTATAATTTTAGAGTCAGAATCGTGATACCGGAATGATTTTCTGGAAAGGGCTAATATTGCTGTGCTCGCATCATTGGCCAAGCCGACAGCATATTAAGAAGGAACAACATGATCTATATATATTGTTTCCCTGTTAGTCATTACACTCCTATCGTATCCTTTAATGTTGTCTATTTATATTACAGTCTGATACAGCTACACTACAGATCACGATAACAGATATTAATGACATCGCACCAGCTTTTGGTTCACAACTTTACAATTTCAATGTTAACGAAGGCGAAAATCCTGGAACACCTGTTGGAACAGTCAATGTAAGTAGCATACTTTAAACTACAAGAGCTAATGTCATTAGGATTTCAGTAGTAAAATTATGATTTAGAACTCAGCTCTTCACTAAGTCTCTTCAACTTAGTTATAATTGACAAGACTGTCCCTTTTTTCCTGCGGAGGGTTTAGTAGATATTTGAGTGATCCCCTTCACAGTCTCTCATCCTGAAAACAAAATAGTAAGAATTTGAAGATTTTTATGATTGAGTGCCACTTGACAATGGTTAAGTTTTAGAAATTTTTGTTTATTTTGTAAATAAAGTGATAAAGTATATGAAAGGTCAAGTTTAATTATTGTAAATGCATTTGAATTAAATGTTAATTCAGAATAGTAGTTAGTATTCATACTTGCTAATTTATGTACAAAATAGTGAGTGACTTGTCACTAACAAATGTAATTGGTTCTACATGTATTTACAGGCCCAGGATAATGATTTAGGATTAAACGGACAGTTCTTATATTCTATTGCCTCAGTATCTCCAACAGGATCATCCAACTCGTAAGTTATAAATTTAGGTTTCCATTAAATATAATATTACTGTGTATTCATCATATTTCACTGGAAACTAATTTGGAATTCAAGAATTTAAATATCTTTATTAAATGATAAATTGCAAAACTTTGTAGCCTCAAAACTGCATATTTTAACCAAACAACCTAAAATAAATGAATATTCACAATACAGCCCTTTGTAACAGACAGATATAGGCAGTGTACCATGTTTTATAAGTAGCATTTGGCAGTGTACTGTGGACAGGATGGAGGGCAGTCAAACTGTTGGACTGTCAGCGCAGTGAAGATGGAAAATCCAGTTTGTTGTTTAACAGCTCATATCTTGTTTTTATGCCCCCATTGCTCGAATTTGTGTGGCATCACTTTCACCCTTCTTGAATTATGTCCCTTTATAAATTGTAAAATTGCCGAATTTGCCATTTCCACATGCTAACTTTACTTTGCCTCAACAAAATGTTATGAAACTTATATACAATGCTTATTGCCACCAAACACAGATCAAGTTTGAATTTGGGTGCGTCACTTTTACCGTTCTTGAGTTGTGTCCCTTTATGAATTTAAAGTTCCCAAGTTTGTCATTTTGCGCACTCTATGACTTTTACTCATTAAGTTTCAAAGAAAATAAAACGTCAATAGGTTTGAATTAGTACATAGACTCTTGCATATTTATAAGCGGGGGCATCCATGTCCCTTGGACACATTCTTCTTTTTAAATTATTCTCTCAAATAAAACTTAATTGGGAAAATATACGTCGTATCTGAAATTTTATGAAAGTGAAATTATAAACAATATTTAACAACAATTTTTTATGACCATTGTTATTTAAGTTTACTTTCCAATGTCACTAGGCCAGTGTTCATGAATGAAAATGAATGTAAAGTCAAGTCCTAATATAACAATTTTTAAGCAAACTCTGAAGTATTGTAAGAAAAAAAAACTATTTAATAAAGTTGTTTTATTATTCTTTTCAGTATGTAAGTACTTTTTTGTAATGAAATTTAGTGCTAATTGACATGGATAGTTTTGCATTTTGTTTTAACAAAGTCAGTATTCATAATGCTTTATTTTTACAGTTGTTTGTTTAGAATATTTTTAAAATTTAATGTGTTAGAAAAGAATTTTAGTAACATGTGTTTGAATATATAAAAAAAATATTTAAATTAGAGCATCTACAATCACCAAAGTTTACATTGAGTAATTTAAGAGGAAATACAATAAAGATTAATAAGAAATCTTGAAATTCAGGGAGCAGTTAATATTATGATTTTGTTAAAATTTTGGATTTCACAGCAGTGCTTAACCTTTTTTTAATCAGAAATTTTTCATACAATTTTGATTTTTTAACAATAGCAGATCAATAGGTCTAAGCCGCAGGAGGTGCGGGTGATCAGAGGATTTGTGATATCATAAAACTTTTAAAAAATGTCCTTATGCATTATTTGGAACATTTAAAGACTTTATGTTCGATATATTACACTTACAAAACTACTGAAAAGGGATTTTTCCTAACCTGCCCTCATTTAACTACCCGGGATATAACATCTGTATTGAAGAAGTTTAAGGGGAAAGGAAATTTGATTTTGTTTTACCAATAAAAAGGTATATTGATAATACATGTTTAAGATATAGGATCATTGCATATACCATATAATTTATTCAAACATGTATTCTTATCTATTTCAGCAATAGGTAAAAAAAATACCAAAATTGTTTTGATCTTTTTTATTTGAAATTATTTTTTACTTTTATATCTATCTTTTTTAAGATTTATTAATCTTTTTCTTTCTTTTTATATATAGTCAGGAGAGGAAAATAAAAGAATGTTGTTTTAACTGAGATAAATACTTTGTTGAATCAGTATTTAACGTATGAAGTTCTACAGCACAGAGTAATGGGATAATTATAAAAGTTCGAAATTTTTATTTGATGGTTTGTTTTGACTTTAATTTGTTTGGGGTAGGCAGTGGTACGTTTTCTGAAATGTTGTTTAAATTAACATCATTCATTTGAAAAATAAAACAGCTTTGAAAATTCAGTTTTCTTTGTAACTTATTTTAAATGGTAGTAAAGTCTTGTCAGTGAAAAAAATTGATTTGTTTCAGCTGACTTTTGTTTATTTAATGCCTAATACAAGTTAGAATTTTAATTTTGCTAACATTCTTGTTTTAAACATTATTTTTGATATTTTTTGTATATATTAATTATAAAAATGCTAATAGTTTTACCTTCATTGTTGCATGTAAATGTTGAAATATAAGTAGTATATAGATCTCTTATTTTTACATTTTAATAAAATAATTAAGATTATAAACGATGATTTGCAAGCCCATGAAATACCGTTTTGTGGAATTTATTTAGACTAAAGGCAAATGATACTTGTAAGCTTTAGAATTTTGAAGCAAAAATCTGTTTTTTTTTTAAACCTTTGTGATAAAATCAGATGTTTTTTGTGAAAAAAATTGAATTTAAATATCAAATATTTTAAGGTTCAGGTGTAATATAGAATAAATATTAAATAAAGCTAAAATAAGGCTATGAATTCTTATATGTGTGATATTTATTTTCTTTTGGCAGTTTTACAATTAATGCCAATAATGGCCAAATATCAACAGTGCGAACATTAAATTACGAGGAAAGACAACTCCACACAATCATAGTTTTGGCAACTGATCAGGGAACCAGTGCTAGAACTGGTTCAGCAACTGTTAACATTGCTGTGAATGACATTCAAGATGAGATTCCACGATTCACACAGGAAAATTACGAGGCCATTGTTCCTGAGAATGCAGCTTCTGGCACAGAAGTTATACAAGTTATTGTAAGTCATTTTTGTGCAATAGTAATAATGTTTATGTAGTTATTCCCATAATCTATATTTGAATGTTGAGATAACGGCTTGTTCTTATTGATATGAGACAAAGAATTCTTGCAAATGTGTAAAATATTTAAAACTATAATGCATTAGGTTTAGAGCCATTTCATAAATTCGAGACTGGAACCTTCAAAATTCAACTAGTCATGTTGTTCTAATGGTGTGACTTAGATTCTTGCCTTTTCAAATATTTAGACTCTTCATATTTTCCAGGAGAGCAGTTATTGAGTATTCTGTTCTTTTATGTGGTGTTCATTCAGTGTGTCATGTCACCACAAACAAAGTTTGTTCTTGGATTAGACAAGATAAAAGGCTCTATTATGAAAACTTTTAGGTCAAAGTTTTATATCAAGAAATTAATTTTTGAGTATATGGAACACACAATAATATCATGCCAAAAACAACTGATCTCATAAGACCCATGATAATCTATATTATAATTACACAGGATTATATTGCAGAACCTTTTTACAAACACTTTACAAACAATCACCTGATTTAGATTTTATTTTGATATTTGTTTTCTAGGCTGTTGATCCAGACACAGTTGATGCCATCACATACAAGTTTTTAACAGGCAATTTTGCAGCCTTTAGTATTGCTAATGATGGAAGAATAACTACAAACACAGGTTTAAATTATGAAATCACTCCCCAATATATTTTTACCGTAACTACCAATGAAGGAGAAAATGGAGGAGTGTCGTCAACTGCCACTGTTACAATTAATGTGCAGGTTAATAAAATTCATTTATTGTATATTTAGCATTATTACATGAATATTTCTTTTTCTATTTTCTGATTGGATGAGAAATGTCTAAAAGTTCTTGAGTACTCGTGATAGAAACTGAAAAGTATCTAAATTTAGTGCAAGAATTCCGCTTGCACGGTTATGAGATTAAAATAGATCCTGACAGGTCAAGTGGAATTTAATAGTGACCAATTAAAATAGAAAGTGAAAGTCCAATTTTCCAATTTATGTAATAAAACAATTACTGGCTATGTAACAGGTCAAGCAGAATTTAATTGTGACCGATTTGTTCTTAAAATATAAAGTGAAAGTACAGTTTTTCGATTCATGTAATAAAATAATTATTGACTATGTAATAGGTCGCTATCAGGATTGATCAACCCTTGAAAATGTATATTTCACCTTGCCTAAAGGCTCGATAATTATTACATTTTCTCTGGTTGAAAAATCCTGATAGCAACCTATTACAAAGTCAGTAATTGTATATTGATATAGATAGTTTTGTCCATATAATACAACCGGAAGTTAATTTGCTATATCAGACCTTCAGGGCAAGAAAATAATCCATATCAGTATTGTGACATTATAATTGTTGTGCCATAAAATCTGGATCAAATTTGCAACCTGCAATGGTTTTGTTTCTTTAAGTTTGTTTATTTTTTTATTTCTTTTTAATATCCAGGAATTTATATAAACCCATATAGTGCCACCTGACTATGGTTTGCTGGGTTTTACATTTGTATAGGATGGCTATTTTATTTTAGATTTTACAAAATAAACATTAAAATATTCTTTTTTCAAACACATATTGATATAAAGAGAAAGAAATATGATTCACTTATAGCTACAGCATGTGAAGAAAAACCACAATACACACACTCATTTCCACACTCACACAAGCACACATTCACACATTTACAGCCTTTTTAATATACACTTTCATTAATGTCTCTGCCTTAGAATAAAGTTTCGTACATAACATTTTGCTTCAATTGGTTTTACAATGTATATGGAATACAAACTGAAAAAAAAACCAACATATTTTGCTATACATAAGGTTATCTGTATTAACACATATCAAAGTTGGGAAATATGCTCTCAAGATGGGTCCAAAATCTTTCAAAAACATACAATTTATTCTGGTTTTTTTTAATATATTGTTCTAACAAATATCTAACTCAATGTTTCTTTAAGTTGCAAACACTTTTCTCCAGTATCCATAAATAAAAAATGGTAAAGTTTTCAATGATGTAGCTGATGATGTAAAATGGGAAGGAATATTTTGTATTTACTTAGGAATGCTTCAATCAATTCCAATACTAATTCAGACATTCCATCTTTCCCGTACTGGTTCCAATACTGATCAAAACATTTTATAATAATGATTTCGGAGAGAAAAAAGTTAAAATTTGTTTGTTGGTCACTGGTAAAATTATTAAATGATACAATTAATCATTGGTTAGTAATATTCATTTATTATTTAATGCTTGTAGAGTTAAAAGTTGATGTAAAGATTTCCATAGAAACTGAACATTAAGCAAAAATATGAACATATTTGAACACTGTCCGTAAATCAACAACAACTAAAAAAAGTTGGTTGGGACCACCTCAAATTATACTTATATCTAAATTTTAGAAAATTGTTACCCTATTAATCAGCCATTGTTTTATTTGTTAAAATGTTAGTACCTATATTATGGATTTCAATTTTAGGATTTGAATGATGGAACACCACAAATAACTGTTAATCCAGCTGGTAGCATAGAAAGACTAGAGAATGTAGGAGTTGGTAATATTTTAGCCACGATAACAGTTACTGACTCTGATCCTCAGGTAAGTTCAGAATTTTAATAGACATATCTCCCATTTACATATTGGAAGAATTGATGCAGATGACCTGAGTTTATTAAGTGAAAATCATAGCATTAAAAACTGTCAATACAGTGTCTTTTTGTGATATCCAAGTTTTCAATGAAATGAACTAATGGGAAACTTATCCATGACCTTATTACTGTTTCCTCTTTAATAAGTATATTTCGCTAAACTTCAACCTTTTGCAGCTTGAATAACCTTTAATAGGATTGTGTCCTGATACTCTTCTCTACAGAATGTGATGATTTTCTAATTTTAAATTTCTTAAATTATTTTGTGATGTTAAATATCTAATCAAATTAAATATAAGAATAATTATCCGAAAGTTTGTTGATTTTAGCATGGGTAAAACTATTTAAGCAAAATTTTATTTCTTGTATACGTATGTATATGAAATCTTTATGCACAATATTTGTCATTGTTGCCATATAAAAAATAAAATTTTGACATTGCAGAGTACTATAAAAACCTAAATAAAAACTACTATATAATAAATGTACATTAATTGTCATACAGAGAATGAAGTGTTAACTTATATTTGTAATAATAAAACACATTCTATTTTAACATTATATGATCAGTACCCTTAAAGGAGGTGAATATCCAAAATTGTCAACCTGAGTATGGGTTATTCCCAAGGAATCTACCCCCAGTGGAATAACTCAAACTCTGGTTGACAATTTTGGGTATTCACTGACTTGCAGGCAGTAATTTTATTATCATACTGAACCATCATGGAATGATGATTATGATAGCCCAAAACAGCTATACCCTTTTTGAATACCGGGTAATAGTATTAATTACAGTTTATTGTTTTTCAAGCAAGGTTAGTTTTCGAAAAAATGTCAGAATTGTTCCACATCATGTGATTAGTTATGAACCAATCAATTCATTATATATGTGAGGTATAATAATATTTATTCATTCATGGATTTTTTTTCACAGGGAACTGCTAACAGTGATGTTAAAATTAGTATAATCAGCGTGATATCCAACAATCAAGGCAATCCAAACAGTGGAGACAACTTGTTTTTCATTGATGAAAAAAGCCCAGCCAGACTTCTTCTTAGTCAGCCATTTACAAGTGATTTAACTGATGCAACGGTTTATACGGTAAAATATTTAACTATGTGGAATAAAAAAACACTGAACATACTATTAACTACACAGTGATCAGGCATAATTTTTCAAAGCTTTCAGCCTTATTGACCACAACGTGGTGCAGGGATGTAGAAATGCCGGGCATCCGTCCATCCATCCGTCCAAATTTCTCAATGAATTTTTATAAAATTTATATGATAGTTGTGATTTAGTATTATCTCGGTCAAATTCAAATTTCAATGCTGTACCATTATTTTTGTTGGAGTTATTGCCCTTTAGACTGAAAATTTTGCCAATATTTCTTGTAAAAGCCCTTACGCCTACAAATTTTAATGGATTTTGTTTAAATTTATATCATAGTTAAGATTTAGTATTATCTCAGTCAAGTTTGAATTTCAGTGCTGTACCATTATTTTTTTGTTGGAGTTATTGCCACGTGTCGGGGGACATTGGAATGCTGTTTTTGTTTTATATTTGAAAATATTCCTGTTTCAAATTGTACTTATTGACTTCTTTTTTCAAGTATATTGTAGACATTTACTCCATACTTCTCTCAATTAAGAACTTTTTTTCTCCATTTTTTTATCATTCTCAATAATAGCTTTTTATATTATTTAAAATCAGAAGCAGTACATTCTATATATTTTGGGAGAAAATTTAAAGTTTAATATTTTTTAAATATTTATTGCTCTTGGCCTGATATATGGACCTATGGCTGATAAAGGGTGCAATATAAAAAACAATTCCATGTGATAATCTATATGTATCATTTTCTAACGTAACTTTATACAGCAGCTCAAACTATGAAACACGATTTTATTTTGTGGTTTATTTTTCCATAGGTAACGATAAGAGCAGCTGATGCCGGAAATCCACCATTAGAAGCCACAACTACCATTACTGTCAATGTTATCAGAAATAATGCACCGTTTTTTAATCCAACATCAACAACAATAACTGTGAACAGCAATCAAAATACTGGTACAATTGGGACATTTGTTGCTACAGACAATGATGCAAGGGTAAGTGAATAAAAGAATAAAAATTTTATAAAATTTTCCAGCAAGCTAATTTCTATACACAACATCTCTGTCATAAATATCAGTTATTTTTAAAGAATGTGCTTAGTAGACAAATTTTCAGATCATGCATTTGTATCTTGCCGTATCTTGATTACATAAATACATACTTATTACATGTTAATTTTTTCCAGACGGAATTCAATACCCTTACCTATTCCTTAATACCAGACAACAGAGTTCCAAACCATTTTAGAGTACAAAGTGGTGGAGTTATCTCACTTGATAACAGCTTGTTGACAGACACATCAGAGAATTACATTGTAAGTTGCAATTTATATTGATATTATAGTCAGATCATATTTTTTCGTTCAATTAATTTCTTGTTTGTCGGACCGCCCACATGTTAAAAATGATTGGTAAGAAAACCCCTTTACTAAAGAAATGTTCCTCTCATGAGGGGTAAATTTCAAGTGTTAAAATTTTTTTTTTTATTTTGAATTTTTTATCCTAAAGGGTAAAATTCTTCAATTTCTTCCAAAGAAAAATATTTGTATCTAAAATAAGAGAAAAATGGTTGCGCGCTTGAGTTAATCTGCCTTGATTTAAAAAAAATTTTTTTTTAAAAAACAAATCATTGTCACATGCATGTACAAAATGCTTTCACCTGTGAAAAAAAAATTTCTGAAAAAAAAAAAAATTGCTTGCTCGCACCGTTTGTTTTTATAAAGAATCCAAAGAACAAGTAAAGGCCTGGCCATATAGTATGGTTTTGCTTTATGCAGGATTTTCAGTGAAAACTAAAAGATGAAAATGTTTTGATATAAATTTTGCATTGATCATTCATCAGGAGAATATAACTTTAATTCTTGAAATTGCTTAATTATTTTTGAAAGAATTATATTTATACAATGTAAATAATACATTATTATATTTTTTCCATTCTCAGTGTCAGCATAAATTTAATTACAATATTTCTACTTGGTATATCATTTATACATTGGTATGGTAAGAATATACAATTGCAGTTTGGAAAAATAATTTATTATCCGAAAAGTTTACTTGAACAGTTAAAATTTATGATCAAAGTTGCATACTTTCTTCTTACTTTCCAGCTGAATGTCATTGCTACTGATCCTCCTGGTTTGAGTGCTACAGGAACTGTCACTATAATTGTTAATCGTAACTTGAATACACCACGATGGGTTCAGGTTGCCGGACAGAATGCTATCACTGTTAATATCTTGGAAACCAAGCCTCTGCTTGAATCTGTAACCACTATAAGAGCAACTGATGGTGACCAACAGGTAAGTTGATCTCAGTATAGAAAACAACACTAAGGGTGACTTATTTATTAGAGTATACAATCAGCAGCAATATCAAAGAAGATGTTTTATTTACCCACAGAGTAATCTGGAGAAACCAAGTTCATCCATTCTTATGGATTGAAATGCTTTTAAAGTTAATGACCTAAATTTTTTACAAGTTATTTTTTTGACTGCATTTTTGATGAAATTTAAACTGTGTGATGTATCAAAATATTTAAAGAGCATGTTGAGTTGATTTCTTTTGTTTTTAGTCTCCAAACTAACCTTCTGCTTACTTTAGACTAGCTATATGTTAGATTATTGCCTAAGATTTTGGTTTGTCTTTTTGGGGGTTTCACTTCTCTTTAGTTCGCGTCAACGAAGTTGAGGGGGACTAATCGAGTACCCCCAGTGTCCACATCCGCATCCATGTGAGTTCTCAGTTACTAGTTGACATATATTTTTGTGTGCGGGTGCAGCCATGTGACATAAGATGGAGGTCACATGACCCATATTACACAGTTGACTGGCTTTTAAGTTTATATCAAAAATCAGTTTTAACATACAAAGTGACTTACAATCAGAGTACTTGGTGTGAGCGTGCATCTCGGGAAGTAACACAGGCTCCCACCAAAATTAGGTCACTCTGACCTACTTATTGCACTTCATTGATTTTGATTAAGTTTTACGTCCGAGTTTCGTTCTCATATACCAAGAGACCTACCATTATATTGGTGTGAGGGTGCATCTTGGGGAGTATCACAGCCTCCCACCAAAATTAGGTCACTCTGACCTATTTATCATGCTTCATTGACTTAGGTTAAGTTTTACTTCCTAGTTCAGTTCTCTGATACCAAGGGACCTACAATCATTTTACTTGGTGAGAGGATGCATCTCGGGAAGTAACACAGCCTCCCACCAAAATTTAAGGTCACTCTAACCTACTTATTGTGCTTAATTTACTTATGTTAAGATTTATGTCCGAGTTTAGATCTACGATACCAAGCGACCAACAATCATATTACTTGCTGTAAGGGTGCATCTCGGGGAGTTACAAAGCCACCAAAATTAGTGGGGGAACGAGGCAAAATTTGTAATTGTAGATTTCTTGTTTAACTATGGCAAATTTTTTATGTGAAGAAAGTAGGAATATCCAGATTGAATTACTGACATATGACCGAAATACTGGTAATTCTGTTCAGTTAAGATAAATTTGAATACATACTGGCATAAGTTTTACCTTAACTTGCAATTCTTTTTTGTTAAGATCAAAGTTGAATACAGTTTGCCATGAGGTAGGTTAAAACATTTTTAGTATTGATGTTATCTTAGTTTTTGTGTGTGTCAAATGTAAAGAAAATTAGGCTGTTAGAAAAATAAATGGTTGTTTTAGACTACTTTGACATGTTAAATATATTTATCTTTTCAAGAAATGTGCATTTTATTTGTAAAATTATTCATTACTTCAGGCACCATACAATACCCTTACATACACAATCCTAGGAGATTCAATAGCCCAGAGCTATTTCAGGGGAGTTAAACAGGGTGCAAACCAAGAATTTGATCTACAGCTGATTCGATCTCCAGCAGATGATCCAAGCATTAATTCATTTACAGTAAGTTTATTAAGTAAACCATATAGTTACATGTAACAATGTATTTTTATAGTTTGTTTGTTTTTGCTGAATTTAGCAAAATTTATTCTGCTGAATATTAATTAAAGCCACAATTACCACTAAGGCCCTTATAATCTACAAAATGTCAAGCACCGAATTATTTGGCATATATTGGAATTCTCTAAATTAAATAAAATTTACATGTGCTTTACTCGTGTACACTATTTAATAGAAAAAAATGTTTTGCAAATATTTCAACATAATACTAATGAAGTGAGACAAGCATATAGTCTTTGATTCAGAGTAGGTCATATATTTTGTTCTTTTGTTTTTATTATTTTTGAGAAATGAATACATGTATACACAGTCATGTATTAATATTTTCATTTTATAGTTACATTTTTCACTTACAGCCTAATTTTGTAAGTTTATGACTTAGGAACATAAATTTGTCATTCTTTTCTCCATTAGATAACTGTATCTGTACAAGATGGGGCACCATCTCCTTTAGTAGCCACACCAAACTTTGTTGTGACAGTTAATGTGTTGAGAAATCTACAGCCACCGATATTCTTTAGCCAGACATATTACAAAGAAATCCCAGAAGACCTTGGAATCAACCAGGAAGTTCTTACTGTGGCAGCGAATGATGCTGATACAACGGTAAGTTTCTAAATATAGGCATTTTTACACACTGGTACTACTGTCAGTCACCTGTTAAAGGGTGTCTTGAAATTCTTGTCAACTAACATCATAATCAAAAACACCTAACCTGCAGTGGGTTTCAGATTCATAACCTAAGTGTTGACATGCTATAGGTTATTCATTATTTAAATAAACTGCCTAAACTACTATCTCACAAAGCCGATGTAATTTTTCGGTTGTTAGTTTGTAATATACACAGTTGGATTGACTACAAAGTGGCAGGAATACATAGATTTTGTACCTGTGTGTCAGCCAGTATGTTTGTTTAGTCATTTGGACCCAAGTTACTTTTGTTTCATTGCACAATGTGCTAATAATCATTACCTTTAGCTACAAAATAAACAGCAAAATGTTTTTCAGTTTTTAAATAAAGTAGTATTAAACTGTTACGAAAAAGTAGTACAAGGATTTTATATGAATAAAGAATGCTTGAAAGAGTTAAATGATCAAGACTTAAGTTACAAGTTTGCTGTTCTGCAACACAGATTTATCGATTGATTTGGTTTATTTCATTATTTTTTCAGAATGAATTTAAGCAGATCACATACTCCATTGTATCAAGCAGTGCACATGGAGTTGACATATACTTTAATATGGTTCCGAATACAGGACAGATCAATGTCAAGGCTGATTTGAGAGGAAATGACACAGTGTATTATAATGTATGTATTAAAGGGGAATCACGATATTTAAACTACCAATAATATTTCATTTAAATTTTGCATGCAAATAGATCATGGCCATCAAGGATTACTAAGCCATGTGTTCACTGATGTTGTTAAAGAGATATGAGGTCATGGATTATGTGAAAGTTTGTGACTTTGAATATACATTTTAATACATTAAAATATGAAGTGAAATTTTACATTATCAAAATTTTGATTCTAGTACATCTAGAAATAACAATCCAAAAATACTAATGTTGGATATAGTAAATTTATACTATGCTGTATTCAGCAGCATTAAAACCGAAACATTTGGAAGACCAAAAACCAAACTTATATTAAACAAGAAGTACTCAACCAAAAATACCGAAATAGGAAGCCAAATTTCAGCTAAGGAGATCTACCATGTGCAATACAAGGAATGAACCCTTAGTATTTCCTAAGAAGAATGAACCCTTAGTATTTCCTAAGAAGAATGAACCCTTAGTATTTCCTATTACCCTTAGAAGATATTGATTAAATCAATTTGTACTTTCTTTGAATTTATTTGGCCAGAACCTCTTTATAAACTTTCATTTTCTGTTTCCTGCTATTTTTTATCTTACATTTTTATAAGACTTTTTGTGTATATAAAAAAAATCTGCCAATTTCAGATGCAAAAATTAAAAAAATGGGGGTCAAAGGCCTTTATAAGGGGTTTGTTGAATTATCTAAATTTGGCACTTACTGAGTAATTTCCCATTCAAGAATAAATACCTTTCCAGTGCATGGACGTTTTTGAAAATTACAATATTTTGGAGGTCATAATGCAGAAATGGCATAATAGCGACTGCAGAGAGCAAATGCATATAAACAATACCATGGTTCCCCTTTAAGATAATAATTAGTTATAATATACATATGCTCTAAAAAAAGAAGTTGAAGAGGGTTTATTTTAAAAATGCTATTCTCATTTTTTAATAGTTGATGGTATTACCTTGTTTGAGATGCTTTAAGCTTTATATACTTATGAATGGTGGATTAAAAAAGCATAAACTAGTTTCATTTGTATAATTTAGGTAGTTTCTTCTGAAAAATTCAGAAGAAATAAAAACTGATCTGTTGTAGCTAATTTTTCTCCTCTTAAAACATTTTATTATGCCCCGCCAAGAATGTGGCTGAGGCATATAGATTTACCCTTGTCTGTCCGTACCTCAGTACGTCCCAATTCGGTTAAGTTTTGCGTTTAGCTCCATTTCTCAGAAACATATAGTAATATATCAGTGATGCTTCACCACTACAGTCCTCTTGTATAGTACAGCGCAGTTCAGCAACAATTGGGTCGCTATGTCCTACATTTAATGCTTCAATGACTTTGGTTAAGTTTTGCGTTTACGTTCATTTCTCAGAAACCTATAGTAATATATCAATGATATTTCACCACTACAATCCTCTTGTATAGTACAACGCAGTTCAGCAACACTTGGGTCGCTATGACCTACATTTAATGCTTCAGTGACTTTGGTTAAGTTTTGCGTTTAGGTTCATTTCTCAGAAACCTATAGTAATATATCAATGATATTTCACCACTACAGTCCTCTTGTATAGTACAATGCAGTTCAGCAACACTTGGGTTGCTATGACCTACATTTAATTCTTCAGTGATTTTGGTTAAGTTTTGCGTTTAGGTTCATTTCTCAGAAACCTATAGTAATATATCAATGATATTTCACCACTACAGTCCTTTTGTATAGTACAACGCAGGTCAGCAACACCTATATTGTTTTTAGGGTGCGGTATCCGTGTCTTATGGACACATTTTCTAGTTTATTCTAGAGGTAGTTCCGTAAATTTAAAAATAGAATTTTATCCTATATTAAAAATTGAACTTTTCAGATCAGTTTTATTTTCAATTGATAATTCTGTTATGCTTGCAGATCCATTCAATTAAAAAATGGTTTTCCAACTATAAAATGCAGAAGAGATTGGCCGAATAAGAAACCAATCTTTTGGGCTCCAGCACCCTTTTCAATCTGGATATTTCAATTTAGTATGATCTGAAACAGTTTTTTATGTATTATATATTAACTATATTTATGGAAAAGGTACATTTATTTCAGTTTATTGCCCAAGCTACAGATGGTTCAAGAACTGCCAATGCATATGTAACAATCAAAGTATTAAGAAACTTGAATCGGCCACAATTCACTACAACAACATACACAGCAACCATTCTGGAAACCCAGCCGATTGATGTAGCCATATCTATGAATCCTTCAAACTTTGTTGTTATTGATAATGACAGAGATCCACCAAACAACCAAGTGAACTATCGTCTCGTTTCTGACTTGGACCATTTCCAGATCAGTCCCACAGGAAGTATTAGTGTTAAGAACTCTCTCATCACAAGCAATCCAAGATCTTTGATTTATCAGGTAAATCTTGCAAGCACATTGTTTTTGAACTAGGGCTAAAGTAAATTCTTATTTCTTATTGGATGTTTAAAAAATTCAATTGCGAAGAGTGCATGCTATTTCTACAGTATAATATTGTAGTATTATTGCATCGAGAGAGATTATACTATCTAAAGCAAAGAAATCTAATATTTTGCATATGAACTTAAACCTAATGGAGAAAGATAAGAACACATGTCCCAAACATTGATGCTGTACAAACACCAATACACAGTCTAACAAAAACATAATATGTCAAATATTTAATACTGAAAGCAAAATGACTGATATCTCCAATTCGTGATTTAATAACACTAATAAGTTGTTTAAGACATTTTATTCATCTTTATTTATATTTTAACCTTGCTATTTAAAAATTTTCCTTGAAAAATAATAGCAATTAATACATTTTCAATAAAGATATAAAACTTCCTCAAATGTAAGTGAACATAATTTTAAATCAATCAGATCGAAATTGTTTTCAGTTGAGAGTTCAAGCCTATGACCTTGGTGATCCAAGTCAGAACAGTACAAATGATGCCTTTGTTACAATCACTGTCATAAGAAACCAAGCACCGACAATAACCCTACAGACCCTCAGTCCATATCCAGAGACAACAGATGTGTCATCTACATTGTTTACAGTTAATGCCAATGATCCAGACACGAGGGTATGCAGTAGTTTTATATTTTATGGGCAAACGTTTTTTGCATTCATGTGTTAATGTTGGAATGGACAGTTATTTGATGTTTTAAGATTACAAATATGAGTTATAGAACATTTTTACAATCTCCTTATCATATATTATTCTCAACAAAAAATGCTTGATTTTCAACCTGAATACCACTTCTCTTTAATATTATACATGTTATATTTCAAGAATGATAAATTTTTGGATTTTCACAGTTGAGAGGGATTTTGAAAAACATTAAGGATATGAAGAAATTAGAGTTGAAAATTCAGTAATGAAATCTTTGGGCAAATCTTATCCTTAAAGAGTGAAACATCAAATTTCATATGAATTTCTGCTAATCAATAACTCTTCACTGAATTCATTTCAAAAATAAAAGTAAAGGCCACACCAAATTGATATTTCATTCTTTGGATTTTTGATAAATAGATGCGAGCAGGAAAAATAAAAAATTTAGGGCTAATTTTCAGTATTTTTGCAAAAAATGAAGCGGCAAAACATTTTTCTCTTAAAATTTACATTGTCCAAAAATCGGAGCTGCAAAATCCAAAGAACTAAAGATCAATTTGGTATGGCCAAAACAATATAACCAAGTAGAAGTGATGAATTTATATACTGAATTGTTGAAAGAAAAAATAACAATGTATGTGTACTAGTAAATTGTTAAATTTTGATTGACAAATGACAAATAAAATGAACTTCTTCAGAATTCAGTTTCTTTTTTTATCACTCTTTGCAGAATGAGTTTAACCAGATCACCTACAGTATAGATGGACCAAGTGATGCATTCACTTATTTCAGTATAGATGCTGCAACTGGAGCAGTCATCTTACAACGGCAATTTCTTGGAGTTCAACAGACTACCTTTCAGGTATGTATGGAACCATATTTACTAGATTTATCATATTTGGATATGGTATGTGATATGTAAAACTTTGTGTAATATTCTGTTTATAATACATATAAACATATAGAGTAACACATGGCAAAATCTGTATCAAATGCTGTATAAGCCCAAGATTTTAATATCAGCACGAGGGGTGATACGGATTTTGACATGTTTTATACGCATTATCATATATTTTAACAGTGGTGAAGAATCACGTGACCAATATCATTTTAAGTGATAAAGGAGTGGTGATATTGATATCATCATGGTAGAAAATACAGCTGACAGTGTTCTTTCGGTATTGTATCTGCCATTTTCCTTTATTTAGTACTAAGTATATGATAAATATACTTGCCACTAAAGACTATATGAAATTTAAAAAGTTTGCTGCAAGCCAATCTCTATTCAAAGGTTCTTCTCAAGCTCAATTGATAAAATAATTTTTCCATAAATTTACAACCTTAAGGGAACAACAAGCCCACAATAATGCTTAAGATATATAAACTGTAATAGACTTTAAATTCTATTTCTTTTTGCTGGAAAATAAATAAAACCAAAACTTTAAGGCAGGAATATCTTAGATATATCTTTCCCAATTTGAAACACCTTTCTATTGTTTGTATGTAGCCTCTATGAATACAAGTTAGGTATACTGCATTTCTGAAGTTTGCCAATAATTGCTGAAGTTTGCCAATAATTACTGAAGTCATTGCCATTATGTTGTATGAATCATCCAGGAAATCAAGAAGAATCACATGGTCTTTTATGGTCTAGATACCCCAACTCAGGTGTCTAAGGGAGAGATACAAGTCTTGATGAAATGGATAATTGTCAAGTGTACTGCCATAGGCTAAATTTCAGTCACTAACTAATATACATAAAAGTCATGTTTTTTACCAAATATTTGATAAAATTCTGATGTCATTGTAAGGTTTTTGTATGTGTAGTTGTGTTTTCAGTTTTACTAACTGAATTTTTTTACATACACTTAACAAGACAAGAAAACCTCTACTTAATTTGAAAATTTTAAATATCTGCTCAAATCCTCTGAAATGCATAAACCACAAGAGTTACAAAATTTTACCAAAATAAAAAAGAAAAGAAAAATTTGAGAGCTGTTTGGGTTATTTGAGTTAAATCAACAAAAGTTCTATTGTATATTTATGTATACACGCTGTAGTTTCTGTTATTTTAGATCTTCGTACGAGCCACAGATAATGGTTCTCCACCATTGTTTGACACAGAAGTCTTTACAGTCATGGTAAATAGAAATCTCCAGCCTCCTGTGTTCAACCAAACTACGTACACGGCTGAAATACGTGAAGACCATCAAGTTGGTGCAGGTATAGGCGTCACTGTTCTAGCTACAGATGGTGATGAGTCTGTAAGTTTTCATTAAAATAATTATAAAATCTGTTCCAGCTTAAAATCTGTAATCTGTTGAAGCAAATCCAGATTAAAGAGGGGTAGATGGGAGAATTTTTTTTAAAAACCTTTTAAGCTATAAACAAGTTAATTCATCAAGAAATTAGAACAAGACATTTACCAAAAAAAATATCTATTTGTTTTCCAGAACTGAAAAAAAATATAATCCTCAAATCATAATTTGCTGAAAATTAAGAATAATGTTAGTGGGATGATTGTTGAAGGGCTGGGATGAAATGCTACCACCTTACTCTCAATGGCCTTATACTGATATCATTACTTTACAGGAACCAAACAAAGTGGTAACATATACTGCCACAGGAACGAGTCGTGCTATGCAGTATTTCTCGGTTAATAGCCAGACAGGGGCTGTATCAATCAGTAAGCCATTATATGAGGACACAGACACATCTGACTATACTGTAAGTATAGAAAATCTGTCAGCTTTTTATGGTTGTGATAGTTTTAGAATTAGATAATATTGTGCGAGTGAGTAGTGATTCAAATTTAACATTGGCAAATGGTGTTGGGCAATAAAGACATGGCTACCATCTTAAAATTCCAAACTGTGAAAAACTTTGATTTTACTATAAAAGTTAGACCTATTCAAGACTAGACTATTTTGATTTTATAATTACATATTTTAATACTTATTTTGTTTTGATTGCATCACATTTAGTGCAATGAAATCTTTGTGTTTTGCCAGTTTATGTGGTAACATTGGAAGGAGGCAGTTACTTCATTGTTTTGATGGGATTTTTGTAAAGCACATGCTTTCTATAAACATTCTTCAATTAATAATAACTGTGAATGAAAAATTGTTTGGTTTTAGAGAAATGAAAAATTGACACATATGTAAATGTTCTGTTTGTTGGTTTTTTATTTTTACAGTCTGTATTAGAGTAAAATTATAAACAAAATGTAGATGCTTGTAAATATAAGACATTTTTGCCTTACACTATTGCCATTATTTGGTTGCATTTACTAAAATATAAAAATCAGCATAAACAATATTTAAAAATCTTATTCTGAAACTACTTAAGACAAGAGTTTGGTAGAATTGTCCATAGGTAATCCCCTTTTAAATTTGTATACAACGGTCAGTTTTTTTTTTCAACTAATATGGCCATTATTACTAAGAGCAGACAAATTGGCAACTTTATATTAAAAGTTGTGTCCTCCAAAGCTAATATGGCTATTTTGTGTTAAATGAGCCTTAGATTGCTGTTCAGAATTGTATAAGGGAGTATGGACCTTGGACAATATTGACTTCTGTAACTAAGAATATAAAATCCTTAGGTAGTCCAATTTCAAAATTTTATCTTGCTTGTGGTTCACGGAAAAATGTACCTACTGAAAAAAACCGTAAAAATCCCCGATAAGGCTTTCATTTAATGATGTTGTTTAATTCCTTAATATGTCATTTGAATTGCAAGTTAAATTCAGGTGAGTGATTCAGGCTCATTTGATTCCCCGGTTATATTTCATGTTTGCCTCTGAGTTCCATATTCAATCTTTTAAAAATTCTTATTCAGAATAGCCAATTGTCTTTATCTCATATGATTAAAGAATTTAAGTATATTAGCTAAAAGAATTACTATTTCAGAGAATAATTTACTTAATTATTTTCTGAATAATGCAAATTTATAAATTTATTTCATTTTAGCTAACTGTGAGAGCTACAGATGGGGGACCTAATGGTGGATTACAGTCAGCTGGTGTAGCCACGGTATCCATTAAAGTCAACAGAAACAACAATCCACCTGTTTTCACAAATCTGCCGACAACAGTATCTGTTCCACGAAATTCTTCTGCTAACTACTTGGTTATTGATGTGGATGCTACAGATGCTGACATCATAGTGAGTTTTATGTAATGAAAATATCATTTTGTCCTTTGCAAAAAATGCATCAAAATTTTACATGCAGTTTTTGATGTCCAAAAATATGAGCATATATACCCTGTAAACAAATACAAACACACCTAGTGACATAATATTTTGGGCGTCTTCCCACTTAGCCAAAATTTTAAAATATTTTAAATGGCAGAGGTACCATTATTGTTGATTTCTATATACTGTCTTTAAAACCAAAAATGTGTAAAGAACCACTTGGAAAAATAAAATAATAGATACAGTTTAGAAAACAGATAAATAATATGATATTCCCATGAAAATCTTAAGTTGGAAATGTCACATTATATAGCCTATCTGTATGGTTTATAACATGTAATATTTAGAAAGTAAGGAATATATGATTTAGTGAATTGTACATTATAATCATTTTATGCATGTGAAGTCTTGAAACAGCACCCAAGAATAAGGCTTATTTGTATATTTTATTCATGATACATATACACACATGTACATGGTTTTCACTCGTAAGTAGGTTAAAGTGAAAGTAAAGGAAAAACGGTTATTCAGAAACACACATTTAAGATACCATAACACACACAGTTTACTAGGGCCCCCCCATGGGACATGGTGGCCGCCCTATAGTAATCAGTCTTGTCCGTCCGTCAGCATTTCATTTGTCATACGATAACTTAAGATTGCCTTCGCGGATTTTTATGATTTTTATACACAATATTGGACTTGACCAAAGGAAGGTCTCTTTCGTTTTTGAGGAAAATCAGACAACAATTTTTGGGAAAAACTTAGTTTTTATATGGAAAAATGCATATTTTGAGAATTAACCTTATCATCATATGATAACTTCAGATTGCCGTCACAGATTTTCATGAATTTTATACACGGTGTTGAACATGATCAGAGGGAGGTCCCATTTGATTTTTAGGAAAATCGGAAAACATTGTTTGGGGAAAAACTTAGTTTTTATATGAAAAAATGCATATTTTGAGAATTAGCACTATATCTTATGATAACTTAAGATTGGCTTCACAGATTTCCATAAATTTTATACACAGAGTTGGACATGAACAAAGAAAGGTTCCTTTTGAATTTAAGGAAAATTGGGAAACACTTTTTGGGGGAAAACTTTGCTTTTATATGGCAAAAGACAAATTTTGAGATTTAGCTTCATGCTTTTTGATATATAAAATGAATGTATGAAATCACAACTAGATCACACAAGCCGGCAGGGTCCTTTCTGACATTGTCAATATTCTAGTTCAATGGACTTTGTATAATGATAGTTTTAAAGATAAACAAATACGATTCACTAAAGGGACTAAATAATTATTTTTTGGGACCCTAGAGTACAGAAGAAATATATATATATATTTTTAATTCATGCAATATTCTACAATATTCTACAATGAGAAATTTGGTCAAATTTTGTTTACTTTGTTTCAGTCTCCATTCAATGTGATTGAATATGCTATTGCGGGAGGTTTAGGAGCCAGTGAATTCCAAATAAACAGTGGTAATGGAGAAATCAGAATTTTGAATACCATGACAAGGGCTAATTATGAGGTATGTATTATATATATGATAATATTGGATGTTTAAGTAGTTAATTTAAAGAGGGTCTTAAGGGGAGATATATACATGGACAAACAGCAACTGAAAAAGTCCTTGCAGGATGAAGGGAAATGGTATAATTTCACATTGCATTGTTACATGGCTAATAATGGCTTTCCAGCACAAAATCTTGTGCTTTGAAAATGCAGTCATGTCTTTAACCACCATCTTTGTTTTCTGAAAAATATAAAATAAAATCTATCACAACTGAATGATGTAATTTCGGTCATAAAAGGTGACTAGTCATGGCCTATACAATTTTAACAAAAATCTAATGTTTTACAGCTGACAATAATGGCCACCGATGCAGTCGGAACATCTGGAATACAGCGAAAATCAGCTTATGCTGTTCTCAGCTTAACTGTTGACAGTAATCTGAATGATCCTACTTTAACGGGACCAGGTTCTGGAACAGGTTACCAGGATACTGTGACAATAAATGAAGACATCGGATTTGATTTCCAAGTGTACGATGCAAATGCTGTGGACAATGATTTAACTGTAGGTTCCATTTTATGTAATAGGAGCTTGATAGTCATTGGTCAAAGAGTATTTATGGACATAAAAACAATTTCTTGACCTTAAGAATGCTTATGAATAAATGATTTTACACATTAATATACTGCGAAACACTTATTCGTTGTACACCAATTTTCGTGGATTTTGTGGACAACCCTATCCACGAATTTAAAAACCCAACGAAATATTTATGTAAATCACTTTTATCATGAAGAGATATCGAAATGTTCGGGTTCATTGCCAAGGATGCTAGCTCTTTGTTTGACCTTTGTACATTCAAACGGAGGAGAAAGTTATATTGATCGTGTTCTCAGAGGAGAAATATGCCAGTTTGTTCAACAGGACAGAATATGGGCTTAGATTATAAATGAAAATATAGAAATACTTCAAACAATGTATGTGTTATCTTTATTTTTTAACAGTTGGTCACTTCCGGTGAGCCATAGTTAAGTGTTCATTTAAGGCCAGATTTGCAATAATTATTATACGGTTTTTATTACTCAATTAATTTTTTAATGAGTAATTTCTTTGGCTTTGTTTCTAGCTTGGGTATTAAACATTATTAGTACATGTACAACAGTTTGTTTTGATTAAGCCTTTAATTGTCATTTGTAAATATTAATGAAATATTAGACAAACGATATCGATGATCTTGTTGATAACACTTCAAAGTAAATCTGTTGCATAATACAAACATGTTTTATATTTAACTTTTGAGTTTGAATGCTTTTCACCAGCAATAACTCGATTAATGTGGTACTTTTGGTTTATGTTAGTTTTATTATTTATCAACTTTTTAAAATTTTTTTTGGAGACATTTCAATTAAGAACCTACGAATATGTCTTTTTTCCCCAATCCACGAAAATTGATGTCAATAAAAAATAACTGAATTCCCAGTATATTATTGATTTACATTGTTTATTTATATTTTTCTGACCTGTATTCTTGTGTAGTTTTTATTTGGTATAAGATATCATCCTTCCAATAGGAGCACAACTAATATTGGCATATAATTCTTATTTGTAGTTTTAAAAACCTAGAATACGATGGAGATAACTACTGTCTGACCAGTATAACTTCTTGTCTGTATGATACACCTGTTATTAAAAACATTAGAATAGAACAGTTCAGAATTTGCTCACAATAAGGATAATTTTGCACAACTTATAATAAAGAATTGGAACAATTGAATTTAATGTGAAAACAAAGCAAATTTTTTAACAGTTTCTGTTTAAATTAACAAATACAAATAAACAATAATATACTGTCAAATCATATCATAAGGTGAAACTTTCAAAATGATTATTCAACTTTCTTATTAGTAAAAAAATTCTTGAATATTTCCTTTCAATTTTAATGTTATAAGATTTCATTATGTCACACTCATACCATAAAATGTAATATTGAGTGAGGTTTCTGTTTTTTTCAGACTCCATACAACAAGTTACATTTCATCCTCACTGGACAGGGAACTGCTGTGGACTTCTTTACAATTAATCAAGACACCGGTGTTATTACCTTGAAGAAATCGTTACTTCAGGAAAATGATCCACAATATATTGTAAGCTATACTGAACTTTTTATGTGTAGAGAATCTATTCCATAAAAAATTTGTTTTTTAAATCAGTAAATACAAATATCTTAAAGTATTCCCTTCACAACAAGTTGTAAACAATTTAAATTTGATGGATGCCAGCCCTGCCATTTTATGAAAAATTTGTTTGGATTTTCAAGGCTATTTCTACATTCTCTATGTATGCTGCCCATTCTTATTATGGCCATAGGTGCAAAAAGTTCAATCTACTGTAATAAAAATGAAAAACAGTTAATATTTACTTTATTGCATAACTTTTCAAAGTCCATTCTTCATGCCTATATATCAATTTATTCGAGTAACTTTTCCAAGTCCATTCTTCATGCCTATATATCAATTTATTCGAGAAAAATTTCTAATTGTCTTTAAAGGTAGATTCTTGTATCATAATCTGGACTCAGATCATTATTGTAACCAATCATTTAGGCAACCATTGATTTTTGGTGAAAAGTAAAATGATTTATTTGAAAGCTGTTATGGATTTCATACTGTATTCCCCGGTTACTTAGGAATTTCCACATTTGCAAATTTTGCTGGTATACCCAGAGGTTAAAAGAATAATATAATTTTGTATTGGAATAAGTATGTGTTCTTTCTGATTTTCTACAGACGACGTTAACAGTCCAAGATGGTGGTGATCCTCCAAGGAAAGCTGCAAATACTGGAACCGTCACTATTAACGTTATCAGAAATAATAATGCACCTCAGTGGGAAAGTACAAATTATCGTCAAAATATTCCAGAAACACTTGGTATTAATTCTAATGTTATTGCTGTTAGAGCAACTGATCCAGATCAAGTTTTTAATGTAGTCAAATATGAAATTATTGGAGATGACTCAGCTTCAGTATACTTCAAAATAGGAGAAGATTCAGGTCAGATCCAAGTTAAGGCATCGTTGTCTGACATTTCAGAAGAAAACTTCTATGTAAGTCATATTTTTTATTATACAGTAAGATTTAATAGCAATACTATATAGATGATATACTATGGATTTATAAAAATTCATTGTTTGAGGTACAGATATCATATTGTTTTTGTACTGTCTGTCGATCCGTCCATCACAAAATTTTGTCATCGCTCTATCTCATGCATCATATTTTGGATTTGGATAAAACTTGGCAGGAATACTTATTAGGATATGTAAATGTGCATATGTTCTTGATTTTTTGATAAATCAAATAAATGGACTTAGCCATTTTGCCTTAAGACTAGATGGAAAAATTTTGTCATCATTCTATCTCATGCATCATACTTCTGATTTGGACGAAACTTTGCAGGATTACTTATTAGGGTAAATAGATATGCATATATTCTTGACTTTGTGATAAATCAATTTATTTTAACGGCATGGGGGGGTAAATTATGGACTTAGCCATTTTGCCTTAGGACTGTATGGAAGAAATTTTGTCATCACTCTGTCTTATGCATCATATGTTGGAAATGGATGAAACTTTGCAGGATTACTGGTTAGTTTATGCAGATGTGCATGTCTTCTTGACTTTATGATAAATCAGTTTTTTTTGGGGTTGATCAGGGGTAAATAATGGACTTAGCCATTTTGCCTTAGGACTAGATGGAAGACATTTTGGCATCACTCTAACTTGTGCATCCTACTTCAGATTTGGATGAAACTTTGCAGGAATACGTGTTAGGGTAGCTGATCTGCATGTATACTGGTCTTTGTGAAAAATCAATTTCTGAGGGTTGATCATGGTAAAATATGGACTTAGCCATTTTGCCTAAGAACAGGATAGAAGAAATTAATATTCATGCTTAGAGAGGAATATTGACTCCCCTTTCTTTCTGACTCATTATGAAATCCAGTTAATTGCATATTAGATATCAGGTTTGTAATACAACTATTTTATGTTCCCTCCTGATAACATGCGGTTGGGGGGAGACATACATTTTTGTGTGCAAAAACAAACTTTAATTGTCTACTTATTTGCATTTTGAGACAGGTTTTGATGAATTCATTGATTCTATTTCATCCACAAAAACCACAAACACAAAAATTAATTTGCAAGTTTATACAATGAATTTTCATAATTTATTACAACTTTTCTAATACATTAACTAACACCCAGAACACAATTTTGAAAATGAAGTAAAATACATGTGGAAACATTATACATGAAAGTAATCCTTGTGATACTGGAATGAATAGAACTCTTGTAAGATTTTTGTGCAAACCAATATAGTGGGTGATTTTCAACTTGGGATGATGTGAGACTTTTCTATAATATTAAAGTCTCATTTTGGCTGAGATTTCTTTTAGAGTTTCCAAGAATTTGTACTACAGTTATACATTTGCACCTTATTATGAATTTTATGACTGTTCTGACATGTAAAAAGAATTTACTAGACAACATATTTTTTTTCCCTGTAGGTGCGAGTCAGAGCCTATGACAATGGTTCTCCAGCTATGGGAAATACAACTGTTGTCACTATAACAGTAAATAGAAATCTACAGGCTCCAGTATTGTCTGCCCCATTAGCAATAACAGTTCGAGTTCCAGAAACACAAGAACTTGGTGTACCAATTACAACAATCAATGCTACTGATGCTGATTCTCAGGTTAGTTGTCATGGATATCTGTTTTGGTTTTAATTTTCATCATGTTATGGGTTCCTGCTTGCACCATTCTTAAACATATTCAATGTGAAATCAATAGACACAAAAAATAATAAGACTATGATGAAAATTTATTAAATATATTTCCTTATCAAAACATTTTTTTTAAAACAGCAAAGTGCTGTATTTTATAAATTATATTCAAAGATTTCATGTTTAGAATTTTTTTTTTGGTTCAGATTCAAATAGTAATATTGCAAGAGATCAGATATAGTAAGTTAGATATAAAAGAAATCATCAATATAACAGCTTGATATCAATATCATTGTGTTTACATGGATATTTTGTGATGTTATAAAAACACTTTTACGTCATAAAATTAAGCACTGCATTGCCTACCCTAGGCTTTGCATCATACCCATCAAGCTTTAAAAATATTTTAGAATCCAAAATATAACCAAGGAAATATTCAACAATAATCCTAAATATTATAGAATGAACTTTCAATTGCATAAACTTAATAATCAGTTTTAGTCAAACATTGTATGACAAAAAAATTAATCTTTTCTTTATTTTCAGGAACCACACGACACTGTTAAATTCAGAGGATTTGGTGACGACAAATTATTTGAATATTTTGGAATCAATGCAGACACAGGTGATATATATGTTGCCAAGTCGTTACAGTTAGATACACAGAAGAACTTTCAGGTAATCTATCAGTATATTTAGCTTCCTTTAGAAGATGAGTGTCTAATTAGAGCCCCGCCACATTGTAGTGGTCGCTCTATAGTGAACTGTCAGTCCGCCCATCTGTAACAAATCATGTCCGCTCTATATGTTGAGAACCTATATGATTTCAAAGTGTATACTTGGCTTGGATATTCACTAGCACAAAAGGGTGTGTCAAAATGTATGTACAACTCTGTAGGTCAAAGTTCAAGGTCAAAAATTTAATGGTCATCAATATTGCATGTCCACACCATGCAGTGAGCACTGGATAGCTTCATATAACAATGAAAGTAAGGCTATCCAGCAGTGCAGTAAAATGACCAAATATAACAGTCAGTTGTCTATTTATCCATTTGTAAACTTTTACATGTATATTTGATTTTTTTCTGAAACCAATGAGTCAATTGGAACCAAAATTGGCAACAACAGCATTTAATGCATTTTTTCATAACCATATCATTGGCTAATAGGTAGGGTAAGGTATATAGGAATCACTTTGTCTGTCTGTTTGTGCAAGTTGTCTCTAGTTCACAACTTTTTAATGCCTTGAAAGAATCAAATTATCCTTGGTGAAATTGTTGACCACCACCATGGTGTGTGTCATGAAAAAAGTTTATTGTTGCTATATAAAATCAAAGTCAGAAACTATTTAAAAGAAAAATAGAATTGCAACTTGAAAGAAAACTGGTCAACACATGAATTATTTGTGGTGTAAATTTTGTAGGATGAAATGAGTAAAAAGGGGACAGGGGGATAACTTTATGAGCTTTTCACAAAGTATCTATTGTATTAGATGCTAAACAAACAAAAAAAGGCAACATTTGATTGGCTATTAGTATACACTAACATATATTTTGTTATTAAATTAAAAGGTTTCACAATTGATATTGGTGTAACAAAAGAAGAAGATTTTTTATGACTTCCATATTGTTAATATAGACAAAAAGATATCACAACACATATGCAGTAAAGTTTTTACAGTAGACCAATGTTTAAAGTGGACATTTATTTTCACGAGAACAATGTGACTATTTTATTTGGAACAGGATATTTCTCTAGGATCGAACAATTCATCATTCTTGAATTGTAATTTCAGGAAACATATGTATTTATTCAATAAAAATAAAATACAAACTATTTTTGGAATTGTCACTCTCAGTTTTTTAAGGTGATAAACTAACATTTATATATATACCCTTTATTTGTAATTTCAGATGATTGTTCAGGCATATGATATGGGTACACCAGTAAGAACATCCATACAAAATGCAACAGTTTCTATTGTTGTTTATAGAAATGAATTTGCTCCATCTCCAACTCAACCAGTGTTTAGGGTTGATGTACAAGAAAACCGTGCTGTTTTGGAGAATGTTCAGATAGTTACTTTCAATGACGCCGACACTGATGTAAGTTTTGCAGTACATTGTATTTGTTTTAGAGGCATATGGGGCTGCTTATTGGCTAAATTGACAATATATAAATACAGTTTTATTGGAGGAAATTCAAGATTTGTTTTGTATACATGGGACAACTCATGCCTCAGGGTTTCGGTCATTTTTATCCCTAAATTAAGTTTTGAGTAATAATACAAAATCTCATTCCTTACAGTCCTCAAATTCTTGACATACAGTCAAACCTGCCCTAACGGTCACCTCAATTAAGCAGCCACCTGCCTTCAGCGGTCGTCCTGGAGTCCGCCCAAATAGTTTTACGTGTTAATTTAACTCGAATAAGCGGTCACCTGTCTAACGCGGCCAGCGGTCACAACAAATGGTACCCAAGCTTGAAATTTACCTAAATTAAGCGGTCATTTACCTTTCTATAAATGTTAAAATCATCGTTAATTGACTTTCAAATCATCTTTAATTAATGACATAGCTTAGTTATCATTCAAATTATCAATCTCATCGTTCATTTACGTTCGATTGTGGAAAAAAACATCGTTTCATCTCAGTCGAACCGCCATATTTGTATGTTAGACAACGATAATATCTTGATCGTTCCGGACCGGAAAGCAAAATACGGAATTGCCGCTCATTGTAAAACTCGATTAAACGGTCACCTGTCTTATGCGGCCACTTAACTTTTGTCCCAATTGTGGCCGTTAAAAGCAGGTTTGACTGTACTTCTCAGCATCCCACCGGTAATTTAGAAAATGTCAGCCAAGAACATTGGAGTTGATCACATTGATAGCTTTATTTTGTTTTTATTTTATGACAAGTGATCTTCACAGATTACAATAAGGTGATAGTTATAATTTTTCTCTTTTTATAAAATTTTGACGAGACGTATTATGGTATACAAATGTCCAGCATCTGTCTGTCTGTCCATCCGTCTGTCCATCGTAAACATGTCGCTCCGTAACTTGAGAACAACTTATCCAAATTTCATGAAACTTAACATAGTTGTTTCTTATGATGGTCAAACGATCTGTATACTTTTTGGTGAAAATAAGATTAAAACTTTTGGAGTTACGGGACTTTGTAACTAAAACGGGTGTTTTTTTTTTTTCACGTGTCGCACCGTATCTCAGAATTGATTTATGATTATTGCTTAAAACTTTACACACTTCTTAGTTATATTAATCTAAAGATCTGTATACTTTTTGGTGATGATTCCAAATTTTATTTTAGAGTTATTGAGTTTTTTGTAAAAAAAAGTCAGGGTTTTTACATGTCGCGCCGTATCTCAGAAACTATTTTTGATTATTGAATAAAACTTCACACACTTTTTAGTTATATTAATCTGAAGATCTGTATACTTTTTCGTGATGATTCTTATTTTATTTTTGAGTTATTTAATTTTTATTGAGCTTTTTGGTAAAAAAGGTAGTCTTTTTTGGTCACATTTCGCACCTTATCTCTGTTGCTTAAAAGTTTACATGCTTATGTTTTGCTGGGTTTCCATATACATCCCACCAGAAGCTCCACTAGATAAAAGGGGATTCCAAAAACATTATGTTTTTTTCACAAGACAACGGGCGTATCATGCGCTCGAGGCGCAGCTGTTTATTTCCTTAGGGCTCATAAGAAGCTATTGGCTACCTGGTATTTAAATGTTTATTATTTCCCATAACAGATGTGTTTATTAATTTATAATTATTATTTGATGTTTAATTTTACAGCAACCATATGAAACAGTGACCCTGTCCGTGATTGGTGATGGCACAGTTGAAGACTTTTTTGATTTCCGTCAAATTGTCGATGGTAGTGGAAATGAGGCTGCCCAGATAAGGGTAAAGACAAATCTGACTACAGCTCCTCTGGATACATACACTGTAAGTAATTAATAAGCTTTTGTCAGAATCCACTTTACGGAAAGGGATAAGAAGGGAAGACAAAGTCTCCCAAATCACTTTATAGTTTGACCTGTTATGTATAGTTAAGGCAAGAAATTCCTTATATCTGCACTGTTTAATGTGAATAAATGCATGATTTTGAGAATTTTCAATTAGAAAAATTTTGATGTGTTTGCAACAGAAAAAATATTATTATTTGTTTGTCAAAGTATTGTCTTAAGGCATTAAATTACTTTGAGAATTCAGGATTTACACCTTGTCCTTGAAATCCCCAAAAGTAATTGTACCTGAAAAATAGGAACTTACTTTAAAAGAAAGTCCTTAAAAAATATTGAGAACTATATTACATAAAAGAAATTATTTTTTGGGATATTCTGACATCTCAATTTATTTCTGTTACAATCTTTCAGTATGTATAAAACACACAAAAATCTATTTGTATCACTATCTGCCTCCATTTACTGTGTATTGTGCTATTTTTAGATATAATGATTTCTTGTTCATTATAAAATAAAAATGCACATAAAAAATAATTAATAGATGTACTTTGGAAGTCTTTGAAAAGTATTTGAACACTTGGAATATACATATACATATAGATGAAATCTGTAACTTTTTACCCACTGTTTGTTGATTAATTCTTTAGAATTTCAAGCGTAAAACAACTTACAATGCCTTGCACTGTAGCAGGGAGACTTCCATTCTGTATAATTTATTGCTTCTGTAATGGAAAACTTCATGTTTTATTTCACAGATGAGAATACAAGCCAAAGATGGTGGATCCCCACCTGAGTCGGGAACAGCTGTTGTTGTCATAACGATAATCAGAAACTTGTTCCGTCCTGTGTTTAATCCTACGACATATACTGAAACTATTGATGAATTAACAGATCTTGGGGATGTCATACTTACACTGATGGCCGTAGATGATGATTCAAAGGTGAGTAACAATCAACAATACTGATAACTAATACATTTATCCCACCCTTTTACCTCTCTAATTCATAACTATTGGTTATGGTAAATTGTTTAATTTCTATTGAGTAAATTAAAATTTTGGGGAATCTTAGCCATGAAGTAGTTCCCACTTGAAGTGTTTGTAACACTCCATTTAGATACACAAATAAATTTGAAAAATCTGTTTCATATGAATATTGGCTATGAAAGAGATTGAACATTAGTTAAGAGAATATTTTGCAGCTATACTGTTATATAATTAATCGGATTTGAACACACTCACTGAAGACATGATATACCATACTTACTATTATATTGTGAAAAGTATCATCTCTTCTCTTTTGAAATGCTTCTTATGTTGTGAAAACTCTATAAAAACTTTTTGTCTACTGTTTGGACACCTCAGTTCATTAAATGGATTTTTATAACCTTGAATTTCTTAATCCATGTGAATTGTCTAGTCACTTAGGTGAAAAATGCAATAAGCTAAATTGTAACTGACACAAATGAAATACCTGATTTTTTTTTAATTATGTCTTCTGGAGAAACACAAAAATAATGCCTATAGTGTAATAGGGAGATAACTCTCCCTATGAGATTTTATAAAATTAAGTATTTACAACCCCATGTTGCATGAAATATGCATAAATCTCATTAAAGATATTTAACGTAACAGTTTTACAATTTTTAGGATAGATCTGAGTTTATAAATTCAGATTATTAATTTTTTTTAATTTTCAAGGGCATTAATTTTTCTATTGGAAATTCTCTATTCAGAGTCATTGTGAGGTCTACAAACATAATGTTTATACATAACTGAAAAAAATTTATGTTTTTTTGGACGAATCG
Organism: Mytilisepta virgata; assembly: GCA_028015205.1. Classification (NCBI taxonomy): domain Eukaryota; kingdom Metazoa; phylum Mollusca; class Bivalvia; order Mytilida; family Mytilidae; genus Mytilisepta; species Mytilisepta virgata. The sequence continues at coordinate 88,148,088 of CM051521.1, forward strand.
ATAAAGTTAATTATAACCAACAAAAGATTGTCTAATAATTCTAGCGTTTAGACTTTCAATATGTGAAAAATTCATTTTATGAACTGAGGTGTCCAGACAGTAGTTTTCTTTTTAAAAAAAGTGCATGCTTGGTAATAACATTTACAGTTACTGTAATGTAAGGACCTCGTTTGTCAATGTCTCATGATCTGCTTGGAAATTGAAAGAGACAAGGCGAAAATCAGTATGATAGCCATGAGTACCTTATTTTTGTATTTATAGCCCCTTTTTGTTGCCTTTTGTCAAACCATGAACATACTACTTTACAGAGCCCACACAACAATGTGAGATACTTCATGAATGCAGGAGCACAAAGCCAGGAGGCCGCCCAGTACTTCCTTGTTGACTACACTACAGGAGAAGTAAGACTGCGTCAGTCCTTAATGAATGATCCAAACAAGAGGCAATCTTACTCTGTAAGTTATTTGGTGTTATTTAAATAATTCAGCATAGTCTATGAAGAAGTAATTCTTCAACCAAACTATTATGAAAATTGAGGTGGCAGATATCTTTCTTTTTTTTTTGTTTAATTTTTTCTGAGCTTTTCTCTGAAGTAAATTTTTTTTTGGTTAGTTGTAAGGAATAGGGGCGTTAAGGCCTGTTTTTCGCCTAAAAATATGAATATCTAGGGAATTGGTTCAAAATTACCCTAAACCTAGTAAAACATACAAGAGCTTCAAAAGTAACTCAATTCAGCTTCATTCACGGCATTATGGCGTGAAATGATGTCATTATTTTGCTTTATTTACCCAAAATCCTGAAAATTACTGATTTTTAGCAGTTTTCCATGTACGGTTTGCCTCAGAAAACACTGTCCGCATTAGAGAAATAAAAAAATATTTTTACAGGAGATGTATATTATCCAAATGCATATTAAAGCCAAATATGAAGTTGTTTCTTGTATGCGGAGGCACTTTACCTGTCCAAAATATGTGTGAGAAGTGGCCAAAATCTTCAAAATCTAGGGATTTTCACAAAATTATGTTATTTTGGTCATGGCTTATGGCCAGAACGATGAAAGAAATATGGAACTTTACTTCATTTTCAACAAAGTATGTTTGTTAAGGTTATTGTTACACCTATATCTTTTTGCTTACTGGGATTTTAATTTTTTGCCCTATTTTAGGCCAAATAGGGGGCTTAATGCCCCTTGTTCATTAAAAAATGAGGCAAGAAGGGAAGACAATAACTTTACTAAGAAAATATTCATCAGAAATAAATTTAAACTTCTCTTCTTTATTTTATTTATCATTATTATTAATTTGTTTTGGGGTGAAATTAGATACCTTTTTTTTTCTCTAGTTCATTTTTCTAAAGCAATATTATTTTGGTGACATTGTGGTGAAATTAGATGCCATTGTATTTTTTATTTTTTTCTAGTTCATAGCTACAGCAATATTAATTTGGTGACATTGTGGTGAAATAAGATACCATTGTATTTTTTATTTTTTTCTAGTTCATTGCTGAAGCAATAGACGAAGGAACACCTACAGCTCTAACAGGAAGTAATACAGCACAGGTTTCTATAATAGTCAACAGGAATCGTTTCCCTCCTGTCATATCTAACTTGGCAAATACCATAGAAATATTTCACAATGCTACAGGACAAGTATATGATGTTGCTGCCAATGATGCTGATAACACAGTAAGTCAAACCAAAATGTAGTTTCTTAATTTCAATCAAAAGTTATTACAGGCAAAATCAGTGCAAAAAAAACTTTTTTCACAGTTAAAGTTTTGTAATGTTTATAGTTAAAAGTCTAAATATGATTTTTTTATGTATTTCAGGCACCTTTTAACACAATTGAATTCGATATCACAGGAGATGATAGTGCAACATCTGTGTTCAGTATTAACTCTACGACTGGAGTTATCACACTAACAGCCAATATTTTTTCTGTTACTTCAACGTCATACAAGGTAAAGAATATTTTAGATACTTATACTCCAGCAGTTATTTTACATGGATGTCAGTTTTGTTATAGCTAAAAGCATCAAAGCACAAAAGAAGTTTCTTATCTGGAATTAATTTGGTGATTTTGTTTGTTCTAAAAGTTTTAATGAATTGTTGTAATTATAATTTAGATATTTAAAAAAAAATCTAATATGAATTTTCATTTTGGCAAATATGTCATTATGTCAAATCTTAAAAGTATACATGAACTTCTGAATTTTTCATCTTTAAATTTTGATATTACCTACTTTTTTACTGAAAGTAGACTTACAATTTTAAAAGTATGTTTTCTATATATTTAATGAACATTTTAGTCGGTGCCATTCTTTAAATCATGAATTTACCAGTCCATTTGTGAAATTGGATTTTTTCTTGTCATAGGTTAGAGTAAGAGCTCGAGATGGTGGTGTTCCTCGCTTGGAGGATGTTGAAGTATTAACAATAAATGTGAAGAGAAATTTCCGAGTACCTGTTTTTTCTGCGACCTCATATACTGGATCAGTTAGAGAAGATGCAGCTGTTGGATCCAATATTTTACAAGTTAATGCTATAGACTTGGATTCTGATGTAAGACAATATATATTTTTTTTTCAAATTAAAAGCAGCTCTGTTTATTGGAAAGTTATAAAGTGCTTCATAATTTCTAAATGCATTGGTAATGCGATTTGTGAATTTTCAATCCTATTTTTTTAAAGACTGAATGTGTTTATGTTAATTGTTCATACTATTTTTTTTTTTTTTTTAATTAATTCATTTCATGTAGTTTAAGTGATTTAAGTTCTAAGAACAAAAAGTAAGAAATTGCTTTCTAAGTTTATTTCATCGAATTTTTCAGTCTCCATACAATCTAGTAAGATATTTCATTAATGGAGGAGACACAAGATTTTTAATAGATCCTGTAAGTGGTATGATTTCTGTACGACAGACATTAACTGGAGAAACACAGACATCATTTACGGTAAGTTTTTTTCAGTTGTTCAGTTCATACATTTACTAATTTGTTCATTTTCATTATAAGTATATTTAAGCATAGATTAATCTCTTCTATACAAAATTCAGATGTATACTAAATGTAGCAACCAGTCATCAGTTTTATAAGAAATTTAACAGAAAAGTGAATAAGTGATCTGCATTTGTCTGTTTTAACTAAAATGCTCCCTTTAGACTTTGAAATCTCTGCAGACAGGGAGTCTTCAGGTCCAAAGTAATGATGCAAGATAATATTAAGTGTACCCAATGTGTGAATTTTGTATATTTGCAAGTGCAGTAGAATTTGTTATGCTCAGTGCACCCATTAAACCAACAAAAGAGTACAAACCATAGGCTAGTTCCTAATGAAAGAAAATTTTGGTGTAGTGACTTATAGGTAGGTCAAATTAGCCTGGGTGTTCTGAATACTCCAGGAACAAAGCTGGAATGTATAGAATTTGTTTGATCTGTTACTTTTGAATATTTGATGTTTTTTTCTCTTACAATGTGTAATGGAAACCTAAGGATTATAAAATATGACTTTATTACTTTATTGTAATCTGTTTTGTAGTTTAACATCTATGCTGAAGACCTTGCTTCACCACCACAGAGAAGTCAGAATGTACCAGTTACCATAACGGTAAACCGTAATAACTTTACACCACAATTTACCAACCTACCCAACAGCATCAGGATACAGCCATCACAGACTGGTGTTTTCTTCACTACAGCTGCTACTGATAATGATAATGTGGTAGGTATATCATATTTGAGACTAAGCACATGGACAAATGTATTTTTTTTTATTTTTCAGGCAAAGTATATTGGCAAGTGGATATATCACAAGGATTTAGAATATTGTCAGACATATATTAAGGTCGTTGCATATTGGCAGGTTCATATTATGGTCGTAGTATATTGGATGGTGTATCTTGTGTAGAACTTGCCATATTTCAAGTTCATATTAACTGGGACTGTTCAAGTTGTCTTATGTATATTTGATACTTTGAGAATATAATGGATATTTTCAAATGTGTATTTTTGATGTAGGAAATTGTCAATTGTATAATTTTTGAGACCAAACATACTTCCAAGTGTAGAACTTTAGTCATTAACAGATTGTGAAGTGTATTATATTATAAGATGAAGCATTTTAGCTAGTGTGTAATATTTGTGTTATTCATATACTAAGGATTTAGAAGATAAACTGTTTTTATCCCAACCTACTAGAAATTATTTATATAGGTTTAATTCAATTATATTAAGAAAGAAAGTATATGTTTATCAAAGAAAAAGATTTGAATGGTATAATCCAAGTGTTCCACATGGTTTTAAGATCTATAAGGATTTTCTAATTGGTTTTACTTATTTATTAGGTGGCTGACTTTGGAACAGTTGACTTTTACATTATTGGAGATGATGCTGCCTCTACTCTGTTTACTATTAACCAAAATAGTGGAGGTATATCTGTCCAAGGGAACCTTGGAAATGACCTAGGGGAATACTATCGGGTAAATATTATAATATATCTCAATTATTAAACAGTTACATATTTCATTTTCTCTTTTATTGACCGGTATTATCTAACTTTCGGATGATAAGGGAAATTTCATATCACATTGTGTACAGTGTGATATGAACTAGTGATATGAAAATCTGCCCATTTGATTGATCAACATGGTTGTATATGAAAATTAATATATTTTGATTGGTCAAAAATTTTGCTACACAATGACGCCATATTTGAAACCCATCATTGCATAGCAACATTTGACGTCACAGAGAAATGAACGTTATTTTACACGCACTGTACAACGAATCACAAACAAACAAATTTTCTGAAGAATCATAAGAGAAATAGTTAAAACATCTTGTAAGAATAAGATATCGATTGATATCAACTCTCGTTATTTAATTTGGATTTAATAATAAACTTGCCAAAAGCTCATTTATTATTATATCAAAATTAAATAACTCAAATCGATAGCAAGCATTTGAATTTTCAAACATTGTGAAACCTATAAATATCACATGTTATTAAAAGGTAAAATGATATGTTCTATCATAATACAGTAGTTATGTAAGTTTAATGAGACCGTTTGAGGGGTCGTAAGCAAGAATACAAAGTTAAATACTGTCCCTGCAAAAAAAAAAAAAATGAAATAAAGTAAACACTGACAGAATGTCTAAAGAAAATCACTTGCAAGACAAAGCAAAATCAAATATTGATATTTATTTCTACCGATGTCTTTTTTCTAGTCACTATTGAAATAATTTCCCTTCTTTACTTGCTAGGTACGAGTTAGAGCTCAAGATCGTGGTAGCCCACCTAAATCTGCAACTGGAATTTTAATGGTCAATGTAACCCGTAATCTAAATCCACCGTTCTTTGCTCCTGGTAACACTAACTACAATGCAGATATCCTAGAAACACAGACACCAGGTGTGGCCATTGTGGATGTTGATGCCACAGATAACGACAATGTGGTATGTTAATATTCCAATTTTAGTTTTATTTAAGAGAATGTTTTTTTAAGCTGGAATTTCATTGGTGATGATATCAGGTTTTAATTTGTAGTAAATATGTAAAGTTATTCACAAAACTATAAATAGCAGTAATGTTATACATATGTAAAACATACATGTTTTTTTTTATGAACAAAATCCTCCTATATTTTTGATAGTTTTTATGAATATAGCTGCAGTTGCTTAAACATATGTCTGATAAAGCTCCTTTTCTTCCCTAAAGTGTGGTAAAATACTTTAATAATAAAAACTAATTATTGTAGTGGTGTTTGTGACTAAAATTGAAATGAAATGATTTATGTTATCAGAGAACAAAACAAATTGAAGAATTCTGTGTTCTTCTGTTATGTTAGCTTAAAACATACACAGTCAAGAAATTTCATTGTACTTTTAGGGTCCTCAGGCTGACCTTGAATACACATTGATAGGAGACCCGAAGGATGCGACATATTTCCAAGTAAATCCAAGCACTGGAGAAGTTTCTGTATTACAGTATTTAATGAGTGATACGGATGATACCCTCCTTTATACTGTAAGTTTTTAATAGTAGATGTTGTTCAAATGATATTGTCTATTTTATTTGGAGTGGAGAGATATAGTTATTTCTCCAATTCTTGACGTGTTTAATCGGTTGGATAAAAATACATAATATTTTTAACCCCTACCTGGTGATTAAATTTCTACATGGGAATTTCAGCCGTTTTTTCTGAAGTTATTGGAACAATAAACTAGAGAAGTCCCGAAATGATGTCTATGTAAACAAAATCTACGCAGCAATGACATTGTCTTGAAGTTTTTGTCGAAAATCATAGGAGAAACAGATTCTCCTTCAATTAACTCTTGAGTTATGGAATTTCTCCACCCTCAATAGTTAAATTTTAGATTTTAACACACTTGCAAATGCTCTTGTTGATAATAGAAAATTTAACTATCTTGGGTGGAGAAATTCCATAACTCACTTGTACCTGAAGGAGAATCTATATTTAAGTGCCTGACAGTCAGGAAATTTGTGAGAGCAAAATCAAAGTCTACATTGAGTTATTGTACACTTGACAGAATCTCTGTTTAATTGTGTATCTTTATATTGTAAGATATAATTCTTTGATACCATATTTTGACATATTTCAAAAATTGTATTTGATTTCAAAATTAATTAATGTTTTAATACATTGTACTCATTATTTTTTCATTTTGAAAATATGAAAACAAATGTTTATACACTTAATACTCAAGTGAATAAAGGTAAGAAACAGATTTTTGTGTTAAAATGGATTTTTATTGATATTTTTCATTTTAGTTTACAATATCTGTGAAAGACAAAGGCACTCCGGTGCTTAATGGCACTAACTCAGCAACAGTCACAGTTACTGTCCATCGTAACTTAAATGATCCACAACTGAACCTTCCAACTACTGCTAACATCACCAGGCAGGCCAACAATAATGATGTTGTAGCTACTTTCAGTCCAAGTGATGCAGACGACAGGGTATGTATTGCAATTGATACTAATTGTGTCATAGAGAATATGAATTAGATTATTCCAATCAATGATATATGGGTTATGGAAAAAGTATTTATTATTATTTAGACCCTATATCTGTCTAATTCATAGCAATTGGTTATGGTTAAATTTGCATAATATGCTGAGTAATTTAAAAAATTGGGGAATTTTGATTTGACAAAATAGTTCCTGTGGGAGGTAATGTAATGGGAGTCTATTGTATTCAGTTTGAATTGAGACACGAGTTACACTTGTCTTAATAATCTCCTTTAATAGTCATGTCAATTTTTTTCTTTGGTACTCTTTAAGGATAACATGACAAACAGTGATGGAAATTTTATTGTATGTATCTTATTTTTTCTGAAATAATAAATGCCTGGTTAAATTGCATGGTGGTGGTATTGTTGGTTTATTTGCATTTAATTTTGGAAGAGTTGCAGAACTTAGCTGCTTTTGGTATGTGATTGAATATTGTAATTGACAAATTACATTGAAAAAGACAAGATAGTATTAATGATGTTTAATGTTTTGTTTTGAGAATTTTTGTGATGTATTGAAGATTAACATTGTACATTTAATTAACATTTTATATGTAATGTTTTGGCAAGACAATTAAGGGATAAAACTGGAATTTCCTGTTACAAAATCAACATTTGACCTTAATATATAAAACATTTAATTAGTAACTTACTATGAAATTTTAAGAAAGGCATGATTTAAAAATGCAGTGTTTCTGGCTTTTTTATTAGCTTTTAAAAAAAAAAAACTGATAAAGTTAGGAAGAACCTGTAAAATGTTTTAAAAATTTACCTACTTGTTGATCTTAAGGTTTTTATAAGGAACATGTCACCAGACACTTTATTTTTGCCTTAAAACTTGATGGAGGTTAATTATTTATTATAAAGTCAAGTGAGAGCATTAAATTTAATGGTTTGTATATTTATGAAGAAATTGTATCTATAATAAATAGATAATAAAAACTCAGTCTATTTACTCTTTTTATCAGATATTTTCTGTTCCAGAGTTATATGGAATTGGTAATTCTTTATAGACCCGATGAATTGGAATATTGAATTATTTACCAATTTTATTTTCTTGTTTTAAAAACAGTTTTTGAACTTTTTTTTAACAATTTCATATGAAATAAATGTTGTATAGTACATTATTTATTTTTATTATTTAACAGAATCCATTCAACACCTTTACCACACAAATGATTGGCGATGGAGCAAAAGCAGTAAACATATTTAACCTCGCGGGTAATACCATCAGAGTGGCAGATGCTGCGGCACTGGCGGCTGATACCGCAGACAGCTACACAGTTAGTTTTTAATGAAAGTGTAAATTCAGCAATTAATTGGATTTCTTATTAATGCAAAAAATGAAACAGAGCAAGAATTGCAAAAATTAAGCCTTGTATTTCTATTTTTGATTGTGGTATTTTATTACAACATGTACAGGAGTTGCATTATTTAATATTAGCATGATTGTTCATTTTGCAATCATTTCTAAATTTACAGCAGAAGTTTTAGATTGTACATATTGTGATATCAAATTATCTGCTCAGTTTCAAAATAAACAAGCTTTTCATAACACTGATGAATATTGATAGTGGAGTAATAAAGGAACTAAAAGAGCGGAAAAAAATTATAGGTCTGTGTGCTTGTTTTCGAGATATAAGCCATTGAAAATTTGGCGGGATAAATATGCTCTCTTGATTTTACGTAGCTTTATCTTTGACAAGTTTTATTTATCAAAAACAATTAAATAATAACAAGGATTTTTACAAATGGCTTATTATTCTTCAAGTAACAGATTTATGCAAAGAAAAATGGGTGTTAGTGGGTAAAATAATTTATGGCATTCAAATGGATAAAACCAGATGATTATGAACATCTGACAAAAATTCAAAAACATGACCAGCGAACATCCTTAAGTTTTGTGAGTAAATCGTTAGAACAGCTAATATGTTTGCACTAGCTGCTGATACAATGGTTAAAATGATAGGTACATAGTTTTTGTTGTGTACACAAAATTAACCTTATACTGTAGCATCATCTGTTAATTATACCACTGTAAGGTGCATTGTGAAATATGATATTATCCTTAGGTTGTCTTTAACCTCTGAGCTATAGCATTTGATGTATCACTAATGTTTAGGCTGTATGCATACTGCTTTTTTTACTTTTTGGCTGGGTTGACCTATTTTTTTTTGCTGGATCATTATAAAATGATAAATTTCAATTTGTTGAGCAGAGGATAGATTATTCAGTAAGTTCAATTTTACTATTAATAATTGCTTATATTCCACATAGGTTAGACTTCAGATCACTGACGGTGGAACTCCTGCTAGATTTACTATTTCAACCATACAAATAAATGTTCAAAGGAACATGCTACCACCATTCTTTTCTGGGACATTTAACGCCACCATATTGGAAAACACAGCTGTTGGTGTACCAATCAGAACTGTAACAGCAGATGATCTTGATCCACAGGTACTGTCACAAGTTAAAATTTACAATTCTATTTTTTATTGTTTGTATACCTAATATGCAATCCAGAATATGTTTGTAAAGTGATGTATTTTTGTTTTCTTTAAACATTATCAAAATGTTTAGAACACATTTGAGCTCAAATGAAAAATTTTAAAAACCATCGGACCTATGTTTTCAGTGATGCATTTCAGAAAAAATAATTTTGAAACAATTTGTGAATAAAAATAGTGTCCTTGAAAGATTGGATCATGAAAATTGTTTATAATTGATGCTTCAAGAGGTGTCAATGCTGAGGTTTTGAAATTTTAATATTTGCCCTTTGACCAGAATTTGGGCATTTGGGAATTTGATCTTGTAAAGAAATACAATGAAATTCTACATCTGTTAATTTTGTTCAAATTAATTGACAGATTATCATTCACATCTACCCATCGAAAATCAGCCTGTGCCATAGTTTTTTATTTTTATGGAAAAATTTGCAGAAATTTTTCATGCCAGTTTCCATTAAAATCATTGCATCCATTTCTGGTTTCCAAAAAATAAATGGTATTCATTATAATAAGTGTTGTTGACCAAAGTGAGAAAGAAGGTTGGTATGCATTGAATTTAATATTATACAAAAACAATATTTGACATATACATTGACTGTGAGTGACCAAATCTACCACAAGTCACCTATTCTATACGGATAAGTGTACATAAAGTTGTTTATCTTATCTGTTTATGCAATATAATATACCTTTTTTGCTTTCAGGCTCCATACAATGAAATAACATATGAAATTGTCGGAAATGCACAGGCACAGCCATTCTTCTTTATACAGCCTGATAGTGGAGTCGTTTCATTAAAATCATCAATTGCTGGCAGTGGGATAAGTCCGTTCTTGGTAAGTTTATAAAGTTATATTTATATACAGACCCACTCTATACAGTGACTTCCTGTCTTATCCGACTTATATCAAGTCCTGACAATTTCTGCTATTTGTTTTAACTGTTTTAAGTGACTCCTAACGACCATATTTTTGTGGTCCGTACAACCACTCCGATGTCAAATTTGTTTACATTCATCCAAAATTTTTATTCAGGAAGTACCTGAATTTTTAATGTTTGGCAAACTCTGTATAACTTTGTCTTAATGAGAATTTACTATTTACCTTAGTTTAAAAATTGCCACTCCAAAGCAAAAGGTCCTAATACTCGATCAGCGAGTAGAGCATTAAAATTGTTAAATTCTGGAAGACCTGCTTATAAAATTGCTGTAGAATTTGGAGTTAGGGAAACTCAGATACAAAACATAAAGAAAAGGAAGGCAGAAGTTTTGGCTGATTATGAACAAAATATACCTGGACATATGAAATTCACAAAACGAAAGCAACATATTATTTCAAATTGGAAAATAATCTCTGCCTCGAATGATGAATGATTATTTTTGATGAAATACCCATGAACTTTATGGGTGCAATAATGTGACTTTGTTTTTAAACAGTTTTATTTTTAAATAACATCTAACTATAACAATAAAGTATTTAATAAAGTATAATATATTTAAATGCTCTCATTAAAGAACACACACAGATAAACGTGTATTAACCTAAACATGCACAAGTTACAGATTAATGTTAGAACAGAATAGCATTTTACCGTACCTGTACATATATGGTGACTGCAAATGAATCGAGATCTTTACCCTGTATTAAGAGACCCACCATCTTATGTGCCCTTTTCAATCCTTTCCCTTGGAGGGTCACATAAGACAGGTTTGACTGTATTGCACGTTTTAATTGCAAATTTTCTGTACATGGATTTGTTAGATCTTTCAGAGTTAAATTCCTTTGAACCAAAAAAAATCCTCTGTGACACTGTTTGATATTGAAAATCTATTTTATTTGTATGGTGGTGGTGGGGACGTAGGCAACACATCTCACAGAAATTAGTTTATGTTTTCTGTTCAAGTTCTCTGAACGAAAGAAAATGTTGCTTTGTTACTGGCAAATATTAATATGGCATAGTTATTGAACCATTTTGTATAGTTTAAATTAGATTTTTACTCACAATTGCTGAAATGATTAGTATTAATTATTGAATTTCTAGGTTTTGATCAGGGCAAAAGATGGAGGAAATCCATCACTATCAGCTACTGGTACCCTGACTGTACATGTTTCTGTTGATCCTACACTTCTATGGGTGACCAATGATTGGACAGAAACAGTCACAGAAAATCACAATGTTGGAGATCCTGTAAAGACAGTTCAGGCCACACCTCCGGTATATATTTATAGTTCATGCCACACCCAGTGTGCATTTATAGTTTAGTCAACATCCCACAGTAGATACTTATCTTTAGGGCACACCCCTAATGTTTATTTAAAGTTTGGGCCAAACCCAAGGATATGTAATAACAGCTTGTATTTTAGACAGATCAGTTAAGCTCATACAGAATAATATGAATAGCATACCAAACAAGATCATTTTGAGAAATTTAGTACTATTAAAATGTAGATTACACAGAATTGAGAAAAAAAAAAGATTTTGGCTTAGCCACACTTAAACACCAGGCAAATTGTTTGATGCATTTGATTGAAAAAAAAAGACTTTTAAACAAAAATTAATGAAAACATATTAAATGAAGTATGAACATTTTTTGAACTGGTCAATTTTTAAAAGACAAATTCATTATAAAACTAAGAAATAATTAGTTTCTTTTTATATTCCCCACTTAGCAAAGTGGGGGATGTATACTGATGGGGGCTTCCGTTCACCCATTCTTCCGTCCGTCTGCACCTATTTACTGCATTAACTCGTACACCATATCATTGAAACTTTCACAGAATCTTCAGTATAAAGTGGTATTGTGCACCACTTATTTTATTTTTGATCATAACTATTTTTGAGGTTTTCCACAGACAAACATGGACTTTGCCATTTCTTTGTGTAATGTAAGGGGTAGGCATGCCCCGTCCACAACTTTTTCCTAAACCAGTGAATGGATTTCTGTGAAACTTTCAGGGAATCTTCACTGTACATTGCCACTAAGCACCAGTATTTTGTTTATCAGAATGATTTTTGGAGTTTTCCACAGACAAACAAGGACTTTGCAATTTCTACACAATTTACATCATATGGTAATGTAAGGCGGGTAGGCATGCCCCGTCTGCAACTTTTTCTGAACCAGTGAAGGATTTCTGTCAAACATTCAGATAATCTTTACTGTACATGGCCATTGTGCAACTTTTATTTTGTTTTTTTTTTATCAAAATGATTTTTGGGGGTTTCCTATAGACAAACATGGACTTATATATTTCTTTATTTTATTGTATCCGTAGTGGTGGATATACATTTTTGAACTTTGCACACCGTACTTCAAGTTGTATTACTGCCCAGTATATAGTACTTCATTACCAGACTATCTAATTACATGATTACTTTGTCTTACAGCCTAGTAAACAATACTTGATAACATAATTATATGATTGCACAATTACTTTGTTTTACAACATTGTATTCAGTGCTCCATGAATAGGTAATCTGATTACTTGATTACAACCTTGTATTCAATACTCCATGACTAGGTAATCTGATTACTTGATTATTTAGTTTTACAACCTTGTATTCAGTATACCATGTCTAGGTAATGTGATTAATTGATTACTTTGTTTTACAACCTTGTATTCAGTACTCTATGACTAGGTAATCTGATGAGTTGATTACAACCTTGTATTCAGTACTCCATGACTATGTAATCTGATTACTTGATTATTTAGTTTTACAACCTTGTATTCAGTACTCCATATCTAATTAATCTGATTACTTGATTACTTTGTTTTACAACCTTGTATTCAGTACTCCATGACTAGGTAATCTGATTACTTGATTACAACCTTGTATTTAGTACTCCATGTCTAGGTAATCTGATTACATGATTACAACCTTGTATTTAGTACTCCGTGTATAGGTAATCTGATTACATGATTAATTTGTTTTACAACCTTGTACTTAGTACTCCATGACTAGGTCATGTGATTACTTGATTACTTTATTTTACAACCTGATATAAAAACTGGATAACAGGATTATATGATAACATTATTACTTTGTCTTACAGCCTGGTATACAATACTCCATCACAGGATTGTCTGATGCTGGTGATTATTTTGGTATTGACCAGGGCAGTGGTATCATCACACTGAAGAAGGATTTGAAAACTGATCCATCAAAAAGACCAAGTTTTGAGGTATTTGATAACTTTTGTATGTGACAGTATTTTTTTACAAATTGTCGTCATCTGCTGAAATTTCACGTCAATTTTAGCTTAATGTTTTTTTGTTAGAAACAAGATTGATAAAAATTTTGTAAAAATATTAGCTGTATGTTGATTTGGTTTTCAGCTGGTGTGTGAAGAGCCAAAAATCATTTCTACCTATATCTTTGTTTTCTTTGTAGATTGAGGTGCAAGCTACTAGAGATTTCCCAACAGGAACCCAGACCATAAAGAATATATTGACTGTTACAATAACAAGGAATGTTAATCCTCCTCAGTTTAATGCAACACAGTATACGGCACCAGTTATATCGGAGAAACTTGGTCTAGGAGAACCAGTTGTACAAGTATTCGCAACTGATCCTGATGATTCTGTAAGTTTCATCTATAACTCATGCATGTCATTCAAAATTTAATACATTAATAAGTGACAGAAGGACCCTTTTCAGACCTCTGAATATTATATCAGTCATTGAAATGGTGGGAATTTGCGAGTTGGAAAGGTAAATTTATTTTTCAGAAATTAGGAAAAACAGGTGGAATTTGAAATGGGTAGTAAAACTGAGCTTCATTCGCTAACCATGTGTTTTGGGTATATGCTGTCAGAAAATGAATCCATTTATGGGTGACCTTTTTCATATATATGCTATTAATCACTTATTCTTACCCATATTTTAATGGATAATATGGTATTAATATGTTCGTTGGAGGCTAGTTTAATCAGTATTCCTTATTCACTTTCTTTTGAATTACATGCATACTTTGATATCCAAGTATGCAGAGCATGTCTGATGTTTTCTAATACAGATTGATAAATTCATGTGTATCCTTTATAATATAAAAACTTGTATTTTATGCAGTATTGAAAAACTGTCTTTAAAATATAAAGATAACCTCCACTATATCTCTGAATTTTTTAAGTTGTAATTAATTCCAGTTTTGAGATGACTCAAATCTTTTGCACGAAAAGGTTGAAAAGCAAGTTTCAAACATTGTGAATTTTATCACCTGCCTGATTGTTATTTAGACTTTCAGTAAAGCTACACATTTTTAGCTCACCTGGCCAAAGGTCATGTTAGCTTTTGTCATCACTTGGCGTCCGCCTTCTTTCTGTCCATCCGTCTGTTAACTTTTCAAATTTTAATCTTCTCCTCTGAAACCACTAGGCCAAATGGAATAAAACTTGGCAGAAAGCATCTATATAAGGTCCTTTATTAAGTTTGCTCATTTAGTCCCGATCAGACAACAAACATGGCCGCCATGGGCAATTGTTGTTTCTGATTGGCTGAGTTTTCAAAAATATTCTCCTCTGTAACTGCTTGGCCAAATGAAACAAAACTTGACAGGAAGCATGTATGTGGGGGTCTTTTATAAAATTTCCTCATTTCATCCCGATCGGGCAACAAACATGGCTGACATGGGAAATTTTTGTTTCTCATATGTTGATTGAAAAAAAAAACTTGACAGGAAGCATCTATGGAGGTCCTTTATAAAGTTTAATTTCGTCCCAATCGGACTACAAATATGGCCGCAGTTCTTGTTTCTGATTGGCTGATATAAAAAATCGTAATCTCTGAAATGGAACAAAACTTGACAGGAAGCATCTATGGGAGGTTTTTTACAAATTTTCCTCATTTTGTCCAGATCAGGTGACAGACATGGCTGCCATGGGCAATTCTTGTTTGTGATTGGTTGATGTTAAAAAAAAAATTTCCCTGAAACTGTTAGGCCAAATAGAGTTGGCCAAATAGAGCCAAACTTGACAGAAAATGTCTATGGCATATAACAAAAATCTACGGAACTGCAGTATTGATTGAAACCAAACATGGCCTGAATGTTCCTCATAAGGTGCTGACCAAGTATTGTTACTTTGGTGCTAATCCCTCGTTCAAGATGTCAGTTTCTGAATTATGTGGGAGACAGTTATTGGTTTATTGTTACAATTAACAACCTGAAGCAAGTGATGTAAAGTATTTTATCTTTATTTGCAGGATGTTTTATCGTACAGTATAATCAACAGCCCTGGAGTAACTGATTATTTCTATATGCAACCATCTACTGGTCAGATAACTTTGGGTAAATTATTGACTTCAGATACTGGAAAATCACAAACATACAGAGTAAGTATGGAGAATATGAACATATAGATTTTACAGTATGATATGAGAATAGTTTGGTTCGTGATTGACCTACATGTATATTATTAACTGGAGTTTGCAGCAGGGATATCTGGTTATTAGTTTGATGAAGTACAGTGAGTAGATAGGTGTGGGTTGTGGGGGTGGGGGCATCAAAATTTTAAAATTATGCACTGGAATAGATATTTTGAACAAAAATATGTACATAACCTCTGTTTAGTATAAATTGAATATATTTTCATCACAAAAAAACAGCCTTTTGTATTATATTAATTTTTACAGAAAAATATTACCAATTTAAAGTAATGAATTGAACTTTGTTTCAGTGTAGTCATTATAAAAAATTATGGAAATAAAGTAACATTTCAAAAGCAAATCTTTTTTACCGTTATAAGATATGTTTCTATGTGATGCACATGGTATATAGAAATAAAGATGATGATTTATTTTATATAATTATAACAAATTAATTGTCCTAAAGTTAAAATAATTCATTTTGCCTTTCAGTTCAGTGTACTAGTGTCTGATAATTCAAACCCAGAGAAGAATGATACAGCAGATGTCCTGATAACTGTCTCAAGGAACTTAAATTCTCCAAGATTTACTAATAATCCTCCATACGCACAGTCTATTAATTATAATCAGCCATTGAATACACCATTTTTTACCGCTACAGCAGAAGATTTGGATATGGCTCCATCTGTAAGTGCAATATATAACCATAGTTTTTTGGATTCTGTTATTGAAACTTGTTGGCATATTTTTTCAAAGGACAAATGTGAAATCAAAGCTGTATTATCTGTACAATTCTTGCAGACATTTACCAACTCACACCAGCATTACCAGCATTGATCACAAATATACTATCTGTTCCACTATATATGTAGTAGCTCTCAAAATGTGTTGCATTCAGATCAAAGCATGATTAAATAGATTTTTCTAAAACTTTAAAAATTTTGAAATTCAGTCAGAGCTTTGATAATTGAACATTCGTAAAAGACTGACTTTTATGAAAGTTTGAATAAAGTCTCAAAAATGGTTGTGTTTAGCTGTTAAAAGGAAACAAAGTTTTATCTTTTCATAATTCATGAATTAAATCTTCAAAATTTACAGAGTTCCTTGAGATTTGAAGTTGATTATTTTACGGCAGCCCCAGGATACTTTGCAATCAATCCTACGACTGGTGGTATTTCTGTATACAACAGGAACTTTGAAACTGCTGTAGAGAAAACATATGTGGTAAGTTGAAAGTTTTTTCTTGAAAGTCGATGCGAACCATTTGAATTATTTTGTCATACAGATTGATTGTTTTGTAAGAAAGCACATATATTTTTTATGAAAATTTACAAAAAGTCAAGAAGAAATAATTAAATTTGCGTTCTGAAGCCAGTGTTGACTTCAAAGAAGATATGTGTTTTCAACACACAGTAAGTATTGCAAAAGAAAGAAAAGTTCTTACAGCTTTGTTGCTCAGTTTCAAATGAGTTCAGCATTGTTTTTCATGGAAATATTTGTAACTAAATCGCAAATTTTACAACAAAGATAATATGTTTCAAATGACCTACAGTGTTTTCAAGTAAATAATTATGTGGGCAATATTGATCAGAATGCATAAAAAGAACATGATGGCAACCTAGATTCAAAATTGTAAACTTTTTTTTTGTCCATTTAAAAGATTGATGTCATTAATATGTATAAATATGCTATATAAGAGGAATAATGAGATAATAATTCTTTTCATTTTTTTTCAAGTTTAAAGGTGTAAAATCAGTAAATTATTTATTTTTAGCTTTTGATATTTATCTGAGATTAAATCATGACATTGACCAATTTCAGCTTGGATTGATAGTGTATGACATTGCTTATCCAGAAGACCAGGCCAAAACCAATATTACAGTCACTGTCAATCGTAATCCCTCAGCACCTACATTTAATCCTCAGATTTATACAAAAGTTATTAATGAGAGTTATCCATTAGGAGTTAGTGTCATACAACTACAAGCTTCTGATGCAGATAACGTAAGTTAGATAATTTAATACTGTCTGTTTTTAATAAAATGAGAATTGCAAGTAAATTAAAAAAAGAAGAGAGTAGAAATCTCTTAAGGAAACTTACAACATAATATGAGTTGACAATGCTAGTCAGTCAAAATTGTAACATGAGGTAAAAGTTTGAATATAATTTATTTTTTATTTATTTAATAATACACAAGTTGAGCTAATTTGTGAAGTCTTTTCTCGTGAGTATGTTTATTATTAATATGATTTCACCACAGGAGTACTTTATATCTGTATGAGAAGTTTTAAATTATCTCTTGTTTCAGCATGAGTTGGAATATGAAATTATAAACAGTATTCCTTCAGGAGGAGAAAATTATTTCCTAGTTAATCGCTATGCAGGATTAATAACTGTTTCTAAACCACTCACAGATATTCCAACAGTCAATCAGTTCCAGGTAAGTTACATATAGGACTACTATAAGCTGTATTGGCAAGTGAAAAGTTCTTGTCAATTACAAATTCTTGCCACTTCATCTGAGGTACTTGAAGGAATATGATAAAAGGTCATTTGGTCAAATGCAAATGTGTACAATTTTCATAACAAAAACTGTTTTTATCACCTTGCTTGTTATGTGGTATAACAGTTTTGATGGACAGAATTACTACTTTGCCGGTAAAATTAAGTAAATATTCCCATTAATATATCTTTTTACAAGAAATTTTATCATTGGTAAAAAATTTTTTATAGTTACTTTGAAATCTTTCTAGATACACCAAATTCAGAAATAGTTAAAAAAAAAAAAAAGACGTGATTCTGAGGATATCACAAATATTATTTTTCATTGTTAATTTTCTTGGAAATTATATACAATAAAGCCATTCTAACTATTGAGTATTTCAAGTAACTGAAGTTCTTTGGTCGGACTGAGAAAGTAGTTCCATATTTTACTTCATGCAAACAAATTTCTACTGTATCTATACACAAGCTAGCACTTTCTTTAAATTTATATTTATATTTTCATAGATCACAGTCCGTGTTAAAGATCGTGGTGACCCCCCACAGACAGGAAATAGTGCTTTGGTTACAATCACTATTACAAGAAATACTAATCCACCATCATTTATCATTGGATCATATGAGCAAATTCTACAAGAAAACCAGACTGTAAATGTTGTGGTAGAAACTGTTACAGCCACAGACAGAGATGGAACCGTAAGTAGGATTCTCTTCTCAGACGTCAAAACAAGAAACCGACCAGTCAGATGATGGCATTAAATTTTCTGTAAGATGAAACTGCTTTAAATCCTTTGGGTTTCATCTGTCATTATATTGTTTCATTCGATTTTACTAATAGTTACCTGTTGAAGTGTATCTCTTCTTGATGGCCATCCAGTTGTTAAATTGCTGTGTATTTCAGGCAACACCATATGGACAAGTGACATACCAGTTGGTAGGAGATTCAGACAGTAACATTGAACAGTACTTCTCGCTGAATGTAAACAGTGGTGAGATCAGATTGAGGCTGTCTCTGACTGGAGAAAACGTACCATACTATCAAGTATGTATATAGTTTTATTTATCTTGAACTGTAGCATATCCAGAGGTCCATGTTGGAGAAGGGAGGTTTTGTACTTTTTTTATTCCTTTCTTGAACTCCCAAGCGTTGTCACTTGTTATAACAGATATAAAAAAACAACTATTCCCACCTGCTCCCTTGATCAACTACTGCCTATCTAATAAAAATAAAAAGTAATTAAAAAAAAACATGTCAGTCAACATGATTGCTTTTACCTGTCTCAGGAATATTAAGAGAAGAGAGCAATAAAAATACAATTTTCAACACACCAATTAAGATAAGTGTCATGATTATGTTATACATGTGTTTGAGAAAAGTTTGTTTATTTTCTGTCCATCTTTAAATAATTTATATTTGATTTGAATTCTGCATTTTAATTGGCTGAACAGCATAGAGCAACATTGGTTATTCTGCATAACCTGGTTTGGTCTTGTGACGTCACCTACGGATTAATCTGCCACTATAGTCCCATCTCATTATCGTTGCTTGCATTTAGGAATCATTGTACTTCTGTTTGGAAATTAAATTATAAGGAATGTTTCCAATTTTTGAACAGGCATACATTGTGCGTGAGAATCACGCATTTTGGACCAATCTCACGCTCTTGTGCGGGCAACGATTTCTCACGTATACCTTAACTTCCGTGGAAAAATAAAATGTTTACAAAAGACATACCACTTTTAAATGGTAAATTGATATTTTTCTTTTAAACATTGTCCTTGATATGAAAATTACAGAAATGTTTGTTAATTCATTCTTATTTCATATTGAAATTAGCATTTGAAATCTAACTTGTGTCCTTGAATAGCAATCGCTGTACGTAAAAGTAAGCAATGTTGAGTTATCTCCTTTGTTTAGACTAATTTCACAAAGTTGTTAATAAAAATATTTTTTGCTATGCACATTGTTAAAAAATTGAATAAATTTAATATATTTCACTATTGTTTGTTTGTTTTAAAGACAATTGTCCTATTTAGAAATAAAAATAAAAGATTTGAAAAACATTTAAATTACAGAACATTGATAACATGTATATTTCCCAAAGTTCTTTATAAGTCGATGATTTTAAATTTTAACTATACAAAGATTTTTCAGACAAAGGAAAAATAACAATATATTATTTCTTCATAGCAATTTATTATAATTTATGACTATAAACAATAGTGGAAATGATTAAATTGATTATTTACTGTATGATATTTGAGAATATTTTATGGTGAAAACTTCTATTTTGATGTCAATAAAATCGCACCCAAAATTACCCAATCTCACCCTTAAATGAGCAAAATCTCACCAATACCCATTATAAATTTGTCACACATATGAACAAGTTATACATCAATAACCTGGTTTGGGTCATTTTATGACTTTCATAAACTGCTTTGCAGTTTATTATGCGTAAACTGACCCAAACCAGGTTATATCATATAAGCTGTTCAAAAATTGGAAACATTCCTTAAATAGCATTGTTATAAGGAGAGTCAACATTATATTACTTACATATTATTTCAGGGTCGTGTGATTGCCAGTGATGGGGGAAATCCTCCAAGAACAGCAGTAGCCACAGTCAAATTTGATATTGCTCGTAATTTGAATAAACCTCTGTTAGGTTCCCTGTCATACACAAACCAGATTTACGAGACACAGCCATTTGACAGTGTTGTGATTGATGTTAATGCTATAGACAATGACAGAATTGTAAGTTTTTTAGTCCTGAATATACAGTTTTAAATGTTTGTGTCTAATACTCTTTTGATGTAAATGGATTTGTGAAACTTGTTATTTGGTCCTGGTATATTTCTTTATTATACTAAGTAAATTGAACACTTATTTTTTTTAACATGCTTCTGCATTTTTTACACTCAACTCGTTCATCTTTATGATCAAAAGATTCACATGTTATTAAAAAATTCTCAGTCAAGTTAAAAAATTTAAAAGTATATTACTTCAGTATTTGGGAAGATTTTAGGCTCAGACTTTTAACACCATAGCCTGAATGTGTTGAAAACACTGGCTTCATATTGTCTGAATTGTATCAAGAGAATGGCATGTTTTCAATCACTCAATAGGAAAAAAAATCATAGTTTATAGTTCATTCTTTTATTACGCTGTGCCCCCCTTGGGAAAAGATGGAATTTTCTCACACTTGTAAAAGAACATTTTTCATATTAAATCTTTTATAAGGACTAATGAAAGAGTCAATTAGTCTTTTACTCATTAAATCTATACTACTCAGTTATGAAAATTAATCATCAAAATGAATTTACTAATGGTGATTTTGATATCAGACATTGCAACATTTTTTTAGCAACCATATAATACAATAACTTACACATGGATTGATACAACCACTGGTGCTCGTGGTAACCAATTTTTCTCATTGGATCCAAATGATGGAAGAATATCGGTTCGTCAAGACTTATATCAAGACACAGCTGACACCAGGTTCTATACTGTAAGTATATTAAAAAACTTATAAAATTGTCATATATCACTATGTACACAGAGTATACAATGTAAACTTTTCAATACCAAGCCTGTACCAAAGCTGTTTTTTTTTGTCGTGTATTTGAAAATGTGACTTGCATATGGATTTGAAGCCTGAAAATAAACTCATTTTATTTATGTCTGACAAAATTTAGATCCTTCCATGTTTGATTATTAGATGCATGAAACTTTATAATTAAAGTGTATCTTTTATATATTTTAATTTTGTGTCAGATAAAAGCAAATGAAATAACAAAGAAAATTAGGTTTGTCTGTAGTGGATAAGATTTATAATATGTCTATTTTAAAGTCATTGTTGCATTATATTTCAAAAAGATAAAGGATACTTTAAAAAACATTGTTTTCTCAATAACTGTTCCAAGAACAAATATTTCAGTATTTTACCTTCAAAATGAAATTAAATGTGCTTGGTATATAGATATAGAAGTAAAATGAAATAGCAAAAAAATCTTTTCATCTCATGACTTCTTTGCACCAATTTTTGTTTTTTCAGTTCCAAGTAACAGCAACAGATGGTGGTGGAGAGGTTTCAGCCAATCAGGCAGCTGTTAACATTTCAGTCATCAGGAATTTGTTCCCTCCCACATTCCAGAATGAACCATACAGTGCTAAAATTGACTTTAATGTAGGAAGTGGAGCACAGGTTACCAATGTTGTAAATGCTGTTGACCCAGACACTGATGTAAGTTACATCGTCCATTTAGTTCTTAAGAATTCTATAAGTTACCATTATAATTCTTCACTAAATATAACCTGAAATGTCAAATTTATTTCATTTCCAATAATAAATGCTAATTACCTAAATTGGGTGGTAGTGGTCACCAATTAGAGCTGCCAAGGATGTTTACAGATAGAGAACGGAGGAGTCACACCTGGTAGGTCATAATACAGAATGCCTGATCCTGGACCTAAGATGGTTTCTGTGTTTGGAAAATGACATTCAACTTGAACATTAGTTGCCCTCTTCAGTAGATTTTGAAAAAAAGTTTGTTAATGTTTGTATCATCTATCTCTGCCCAACTCTCCCCCCTTTTGTGGTTGAAGTCAAAGTTTGTTGCCTTTATGTTCTGTCCAACCTCAGTTTCTAGGCTGATTTTAGGTATTGTTATCATGTTCTTTTCCTGAAGATGCATGTAATAATTTCTACTGGATATTAAGTGAACAACAATGAATATATCAACCTTTTATGAATGCAATATTCTTTTATCTTTTTTATTGTTACTGTTTATTGAAATGTTAACTTCAAAGTAATTACATCCTTCTTTTGCCTTGAGTTGAATTTTCTCTCTCTAGTTTTCCTGCATATGATTTATCAGATTGATTGACAATTTAAACTGTCAGTGATATTATAACAAATTTTGTTCAACTAAATACATAATTGTTTTGAGGTACATGTACTACCTACAACATACCTTTTTAAAGTATTTAAAGCATCATTCAACTCTCTGAACAAAAAGTAAAATTTGCTTTTTGTTGATGTTTTTTTCACAGAATCAGTACAACACAAATTCCATACGGTATACCATCACAGATGATGCTCAAGCAATAGCATTCTTCCAAATAAACCCAGTGACTGGACTTATCACAACCAGAACATCTTTAGATCAGTCTTCATTGGAAGAATTTAAGGTATCAAAGTACATTAAAATTTCATTTGATTGATTCATACCAGTCCATTATTACATTTGGGGTGATATCACTTTGTAATTCCAGATTATTACTTATTTGGGTTATTTAAACTTTATAGATATTTTCATTATACATATACATGGCTAATTTAATCTTCACTTAATTTTTTGACATGTTTGAATTATTTTTACCTTCTGATAATTTTAGGAGAACTGCTGTAGCCGCTGGTTGTTGGTAATTCTCTTTAAATAAATCAAAAATTAAATTGAATTAATGAGAATTTTTAAAATAGGAGTTCTGTATTGGAATAGGTTTTCAATCAATTGCATATTTCATTTCAAACAAATGATGCAAATTGTCTTTAATTGAAATATCCTCAGAATATGTTATATTAAAAATAGAATTAATTTGGTTAACTTTTTCCCATTTAATTAGAAATTCTGTAGTGCTTTTTGCATACAGTTTACATATTCACGATTGTCTTTTTTATAGATAAAAGTAGTCGCCACAGATGGAGGAACACCAGCCTTGACAGACACAGCTACAGTGACTGTAGCAGTAGATCGTAATTTGAATGCCCCTGAATTTACTGTTCTTTCATACGACACCTCAGTATATGAAACCCAAACTCCAGGTGTTGGTTTCCTACAGCTCCTTGCAAGGGATAATGATGTTGGCGTATGTTTAAATTCTTTTCTTTCTAGAGGTTTCAAGTTTTCAGTCTAGAATAATAAAAATTAAGATTTAAATATGAGCTTTTATTATTGTAAATTTAAGACCACAGGTAATAAAGCACATTTAATAGAATTCTATTAGCAAAATCGAAAATACAAGTTTCAAATACTATTTGTTGAATTGATCATCTCCTGTAAAGAGTTTTGAACACTTATGTTATGTATAGAGATTTATCTGTCAGTGTACTCTTTACTACAATATTTTAAAATAACTTACAGGCACCATTCAACACAATAAATTATGAAGTATTTGGTAATACAGAGGCAATGGAGTTCTTTGGTGTTTACAGAGAATCAGGATTGGTGTACCTAAAACAGTCGCTATTGGAGAAAACACAACGATCGTTCTCAGTGAGTCTCAGTTGGTTTTTGGGGTTTTTTTTGTTGTTTTATATTTGATTGTTTATTTTTGTATTGTTTGTTTGTTTTTATTTATGAACAATGATTTGAGAAGTAAGAAAATAAAATGTATTGGTTGACATAGTCTAATACAATGTATTTTACTTAAGCTAGACTGTCAAAATATTGTCATTATCATATCATAATGTGAATATACAATCTGCATTTTTTTAAAGGACTTTTTAAAAATTCTTTCAAGACATTCTTACACTTCTAAACTTTTATTTTATCTTCAACCCAAATCAGCAAGTTAAAATATTTTCATGTAGATTTTTTATAATTATGAATATAATGTTATATGGTTCTCTCTTTCAGTTCTCAGCAACTTTGACAGACAGTGCATCCTCACCAAAACCATCTGCTATCAATGCCTCTATTACAATAAATGTGATTAGAAATGACTACACACCACAGTTTCAGAACTTACCATATTCTGGAAAATTAAATGAAACTACACAACAACCTGGATTTGTCCTTTTCCAAGTTTTAGCAACAGATGGAGATCCTTCGGTAAATTTTTTAAAAAATGTTTTTATTATGTTTACAGATGTTTGTTTTCTTTTTCAAGTAAATTACAAGGAAAGCATTTTAACTTTAAATAAGAACATAGACTTAATATTACCAAAACATACACTAACTCCTATTGTTGTTCTGTATCTGACAGTTTCATGGTGGCATTCAGTAATGAACAAAATTCACACTTTAGTGACTGTTCATATATAATTTGAACTTGAAATGCAAATATTTTATCCAGTTTTGACTCATCAGTTTTACTCAAAGTTCAAATGTTCAAAGCCAAAAAATGTCATAAATTTCTCAAAAGCAGATTCAGTAAGTTAAAATGACCAAAAGTGTAAAGTTAAAACATTCCACTGACAGCAATACACGAGGCAAATAGTTAATGGATTATTGTTGGTATGGAAATAGATAGTACCAACACTATCTCTTTATTATATGATTCTTATTTCAATTTCTAATATTTTATCTGATTTCTTAAACTATTTTTTAAAGTGGAATATTACTGACAAAAATGGAACTATAACAGTAGGTATAAAGTTCTTTAACATGCATGAGATATTTCAGTGAGACAGTTGAAAGTAAAATAATGGTGTAAAGCTGTTTTATATCCACACTTCAGTTAAGTGAATGAATCCGCTTTCTTAAGTAAGAAATATTCATCTCAGAAATAAGTTGACTTGTTAATTTATTGTTTGTTTTAGAGCAGTTTTCTTTTCAAACTTCTTGGTACTGCTATTAATCATGATTTTAAAAACAAATTCTTTGTTTTTTGTAAATGAACAAAATTTCATAGAATCATGTCATCATAGTATCACATGTATAATTCTTTTAAACAGAGGGAGGATTGTGCTTCTGCTAAGTTTTGCATGCAGATTTTTGGAGAAAGAAAATTGAACAAAGAGAGAAAAGCAAGGCATTTATTTTAGACTAGACAAGGAAATAACAAAGTGAATTCAGAAAAGGGAATAAAACTGCCTTAGCTTAAGGCTATGGATTTAACACCAGAAAACAAAAGAATCTGAGGGTAAATGGGTTAGCTTACATTGGGACAGGTTAACAGATGGCTTGAAAGCTTACATCGTTTTACAAGAGGAATGGTTTGTTTGACATGCTATTAAATACTGAATTGGTTTTAAACATTTTATCATCAATTTTTGCAAAAATATTATTTGTAGACTCATGACTTTGGAACAGTAAGATATCGACTGATTGGTGATGGTGCTGCTCCAAACTATTTCGAGATCGACAACAATGGAAACGTGAGGTTAAGAAATGTCTTACAAGGATCAAGTTCCACTGAATTCAGTGTGAGTAGAGCAAGTTGGGTTTTTTTTGTAACATCTATAAAGGATTTGTTAATTAAATTCTGTATTGGTGAAATATGTCATCAATGTTTTATCAAATTGGACTTTGTCAAATTGATAAAAAAAATATTTTTTTATTGATTCCATTCCTATATGAATACAAAAAAACAGGTTCTTCTTTTCCTTCAACTCTCCCATCCTTCTTGAACTAATTGTGTCAATGATGATATAAAAAAAAATCTATAATCTTAACTCTTCAGTGTATTCATGAAAGGAGCTATCTATTAATTAACCATAAAGGTTAAGAATATGATAAGCTTTTTTTATGCAGCTTCCTTGCATTAATACTATTCTAATGGTCACTGTTACCCAAATGACAAGAAAAGACAGTTCTTTCAACAGAGGCAAATTTATTCATACAAGAATTTTTTCACAATGAAATTATAGACAGTGAATTGGTATACAAAGGTGTCTTTTAAAATCAGAAAAACAGCTCTTTATGAATAGCCTTGTTCATTATAGGGACATTTTCACACTGACCTTTATTGACAGTGATTTGCTATATTAAGTGCCATTTTAAGTAGGTTTCACCATATAATAAAATTATATCCCTTGTGAAACATGAAACTGTTTAATGTTGCAGTTCTTTAATTATCACAATATTATTTTCAGTTACGAATTGAAGCTTTTGATCAGGGTACTCCACCAAAAGTAAACACAACAGTTGCCTTGGTAACAGTTACACGCAACTTCCAGGCTCCAGTGTTCAATGCATCAAGTTATTATAAAAAGATACCAGAAACCTGGTCATTGGGTGATGTCCTTGTCAGAACATATGCAAGAGATGCTGACCTTTTGGTAAGTTTTGTCTTTTGAAAAATAATGTATCCTATTGAACATATAATTTTGGCACTGGTATACATGATTATGTCTACAAAAAAAATGTTACTGTCGTTCGGAAAAACAAAATATGATTTTTAACACATGTGGAGTGTTGAAAAGTGATTGATTTTTGTTTAGTTGGGGTTTTACGCTGTTTTCAGCACATTTGGCTATTTCGAGGCAGCCAGTTTTTATTGGTGGGGGAAGCCAGAGTACCCGGAGAGAACCACAGACCTTCGGTAGGAAAATTGGCAATCCTTGTCAATTTAGATTGGAGTCGAACACACCCCGCCACAGGTGAGATTCGAACTCACAACCTCAGTGTTGACAGGCTAGTGATCATTAGAAGTCATAACGAACTACCTAGACCACTCGGCCACCGAGGCCCCGAAAAATAATTGATAAAATTTATATAATTTATTGGTTATAAGTACATTGACATTCATGTAAAGATTGGATAGAGTGTTGTTTTCCCTGATTTATCACTTTGTTATTTTGTTGGGACAGTTTGGAGCTTTTCACTTTATATGGGGGCCCCATCTGTTGTATCTTACACTCATCCTTTTTTATTCCAGGACTGACTAAATTTTTAATAAAATTACAAAATCTGACCTCAAAATTCCTCTTTATATTCTTTTACATTATATTAATTTTCAAAATCTTCCCTCGCTGGTAAAAATTTCATGCAGGACTATTATAGATGAATCACATTATGTTTGTTAACCTTCACTGGAAAAATTATTTTCAGTCCGTTTAAGATAACCGACTTCAGGTCACAGACTTTTATTTTTTACAGGCACCAAACAATATAGTCAGATATAACATAACAGCGGGACCAGACGATCGGGAATGTTTCCTGGTAAATGAAGTCAATGGTGACCTGACATTAAGACGTTCCTTGCTCAACAACCCATGCAGAGCTAATAGATTTGAGGTAAATAATGATGAATTATTCTTCAAAATTTGATTGGGACTTTGTATTTTTACAATGTTTACTTAATTTTTAAAAGATTGTACAACCTTAATTTATTAAAACTTAGATTTTAGATCTGATTGATATTTTGATGAAATTCTAAAACAAATGAATAGATTTTAATAAACTGGGCTTATTCATCTTTTGTGGAATATCGTGAATATTTAATGTTCTGAAGAAACCAAACTTCATGGATTTGTAATTTTTTGCATCACAAAAAACCCTGAAAATTGGGATCTCGCAAAAGTTCATCAATGTGTAGTATTATTTTGGATATAGTAAGTTATTGTATATTCTAATATTGTGTCTCCGTAATTGGCACAATCAAACAAAACCGTGGTAAAATTTCCAGTCAAACCACGCTCGCACAACCATCTATTTTTCTTACTTTGTAATTTCCAGTTCGACTGCATTAAGAATACTTTAGCTACAAGATATTTGTCTCCCCAGTGAAAATTACAATGAAAGTTGAGCAAGCATGGAAGATTTACAACTTCTCAATGTTCTAAAATGAAAATATAACTGGTGGGAACTTCACTATTAACATGGTAAACAAAGAGGAGCAGTAATGATGTGATGACTGACATTTACTGCCTCTCTGTCACGTTTGAGAGAAAAATGTGACCTACATTAGATAAAGTCAAACGATCATTAGTTTGTTGTCTATTTTTGCTAATCTCAGAACTGTTGAAGTTATCAAATGAATTTAAATATTCCTTTGAGGTGTGTTTTCA
The DNA here is from genome assembly GCA_028015205.1 of Mytilisepta virgata. Classification (NCBI taxonomy): domain Eukaryota; kingdom Metazoa; phylum Mollusca; class Bivalvia; order Mytilida; family Mytilidae; genus Mytilisepta; species Mytilisepta virgata. The sequence goes on from CM051521.1 coordinate 88,177,230, forward strand.
GAGCAAAGGTTCTATTAACATGAAATAGCTATTTTTCATATCAGCAGAGGAGGGGTACTCATTTGAGAGAACAGCCGAAACACTGATTTCTTTACCGTATTGTCTCTATTTGAATACCATATTTGACCTATTAGAATAGAAATAATTCATGGCATACTGTGGTTTGTTTGGGGATTCTAATATGTATGGCCTTCCAAGGCTTTGGAACCACAAGCGTGGTAAAACATTAGTTGCCAGATGAGCTGCACGCGACTTAGTTGGCAGATTTAATACAGTTACTCCAACGGAAATCGTTTATCTTCTCAATTTGATTGGTTGTTATTTCTGCAATTCTGAGAACCGTTGATTATATTTCTATATTTATATATTTAGCATAGGGGTTTCTGAATGTCGTAGTTGTTATAAATACATTTTCTTTCATTCTGATATAGCGCGAATAAAAGTTAAATAAATATAACAAAACATAATAAACGCACTTGAACAATGTTTTATCAAAAGTTTTTAACCATTAATTAATTAAAATTATGATCCCCCCAAAATCGCATACAATCATTATCATCAGGCCGTTTCCTGAAGAAATTCAGACACGAATTGTGCCTATTTGAGAGAGATTTCTTGAGGGATTCTCACTCTGACAAGGAATTGGGCAACATGGAATTCCTCCCTGAAGACACCACACATACTGATTCAGAAGTATTTTGGAAAAATAATGTACACACACATCATGTGTAAGATTACCGTTGTGTAAAAATCCATTCTTACTATATGACAATGTGAATTTAAACCAAATCTTCGATAGGTGTAATCGATAAATAAACATTCTCCTCTTCATTTCGTGAAAATCCATACATCTAAACAGAAAAACAGAACCAAAACAGCGCATGTTGTACTTGTGACGTTGTGTGTCAACTTACCGGAATAGCCAACTATGTCGGAAATCAGAGTTCACCTTAGGTCACAGCAATATAAAAAAACACCGTAATTGTCCTATTAGAATCGAAATAATTCACAGAGACTCCAGTTTATCATTGTTTTACCATGAGCTGGTCATTTATGCCATTGTTTTACCCTTCGCTAGCGCTCAGGGTAAAATGAAAGGCATAAATGGCTAGCCCGTGGTAAAACAATGATAAACTGGAATCTCCATGAATTATTTCTCCATTTTACCATGGATGTGCCTTATTTTTGTAAATTTTACCCCTCACTCCACTGTGCTATGCTCAGCGTAACATTTTTTCAAAAATAAGGTGCACCTGTGATAAAATCTCTCAACAAACCACAGTATGCCATCAATTGTTTCTTAATTATACTGTAATAAAACTGAACAAAATCTATTACATGTACATTTCTATATTTTATGTTAAATAATTTAAGATGGATGTCAAAGCTGCTGATCAAGGAAGCCCTGTACTAGTCAATACAGTAAAAGTTATTATTGATGTTGATCGTAACTTGAATACACCAACATTTACTAATATTCCTACTGTGGCATCCATTAACGAAGACTTACAGGAAAACCTGACTGTTTTTATTGTCTCTGGACAAGATGCAGATTCTGAGGTTTGTCATTGTGTTGTATTCAAAATCAATTTATTTGAATTGACTAGAGAATGAAACTTTTCATTTGTCTGGCTAGTTTTTTTCAATAAATTAATTTTGTGATTTTTTTTATTGCAAAAATGTGATAGAAGGATGATTGCAAAAGATAAAATTTTAATTTTGATTTTTGTTGTATTTATTCTGTTACAAAATTAAATTAATCAAACTGCATTGATTAAACTTAAAGAAGTTGTAAAATTGATATTTTTTAATACTGACTGATAATGAAGATTTGCAATAATAAATGCTAAAATTCCTGAATTATTATTTTTTATACAATTTATTCTCACAAAGTAGCATATTTATCCTAGCAGTTTGAACTTAAAAGGGATATACCTGTAACCTTTAGAAAGATGATGGCTTAAGAGTTTTGATTAAGGAATTAATTATGAAGTACTATGACCTTACAGAGAAACATATTGTATATTGCATAGAAAGCATTATAATAAGTGTCAGTTAACCACTAAAACTATAGTCTAAGTACTAAAAATATCTTCCACAGAGTCCATTCAAAGATTTCACATTCAGTATGATTGGAGATGACACAGCCACCCAGTATTTTGATGTAGAACCAAACACAGGCATAGTGAAGTTAAAACAGACTGTTCTGCCAGACACACAGAGTTTCTACAGGGTAAGAAAAGAAATTTTCTATCTTTTATTTTGTTAGAAAAATCTTAATTTCTCAAATTTTTCTGTCTAAATCTCAAAAGATTTAAGAATCTTTTCATGAAAATGAACTAAATTTAATCATATTTTCAGTTGAGAATGGCCATAACAGATGGAGGAACTCCACAACTGTCATCAACAGCCATCCTACAAGTAGATGTATCAAGGAATTTGTATCCACCAGAGTTCTTACAGTTGAATTATGTGGTGACCATAGATGAAACAATTGGTATTGATGTGCCTGTTGTTCAACTAAATGCAACTGATAAAGATTCCAAGGTACAGTAAAAACATTTGTTCTAATTCTTTGCCAGTTTTCAGGGCATCCAATCAGTTTGAGAATGATTTGATAATCCACATGTGATGTGCTGTCTCGGTCACTGATTAGTCATTGAAATTCCTGTTTGATTTTCTCCAAGCTTTTCGAGGATTCCATAGCAACACATCAACAAAGAAACGCCAAACTCAGCAATATTTTGCTTACAACAAGAACAAAAATTCAGGCGTCTAGATTGAGCAAAGGGGAATAATTGTGGCATACACCAAAATTTCGGTTTCCAAATAGCAATGTTCAACTATCTCAACTATATGATAATCAACTGCTTACAATATAAGATTTTATATTTCTCCTATTCTTGACGTGTTTAATCGGTGGGATAAAAATACATAATATCTTTAACCACTTCCTGGTGATTAAATTTCTACGTGGGAATCACCGCCATTTTATTCTACGGTTATTGGAATGATAAACTAGAGAAGTCCCGAAATGACGTCTATGTAAACAAACTGCATTGCAACGACATTTTCTTGAGGTTTTTATCGAAAATCATAGGAGAAACAGATTCTCCTTCCTGTGGAAGCAAATTTCTTGTTTTTAAAAAAAAAACCTGTGGGCGTATTTATATTCTTTAGTAAAACAGTAATGTGCAGTGTATGTTGTAAAAGTCACTTTGGATAAAACTTGGGGAAACAGACCTTCCTTGTATACAAAATCAACATTCCTTTTTGTCGATATTATATTTTATGCAAAAGTCAAGAAATATTGCACAGAAAATGAAAAATCAGCTCTTCTGTCAAATTTAAAGCATTTGGTCATTGAAAAAAGCAGTAATTAGTTACAAATAAAGGAAATTTAAGGTCCAATAAAATTGTTATTTATATTTTAACAACATTTTTGATATATTTCCTAAACACAAGTCTGTGTGGGACATGGTAGTTAGCTATATTAATGTAAATACACTTTATAATTTTTCCATCAACAGGGACCACATAATGATTTAACCTATGAGATAACGGGGAATTCACCGGTTGAGCAGTATTTTACAATAACATCATCAGGACTGATTGTGGCAAAAAGATCTTTGATTGAAGATGCCGCTGATACAAATCCTTATACCGTAAGTTATGGCATATAATTTCTGAAAATATTATCTTCTGTTTATCTGCCGTGGATTAATTTACTTGGGTTAATTTGTATCCTTTGTAAGAATATATATACTGTGCAGAATTACTGATTTTATGTCTATTCTTTAGTGATCAGGTAAAAAATATTTCAGAAATGTGTGGCAAACATGCAACAAGATGATTAATTTACTTGGTTAAACTTGTATCTTTTGTAAGAATATATATACTGTGCAGAATTTCTTATTTTGTCTATTCTTTAATGATCAGGTAAAATATATTTTAGAAATGTGTGGCAAACATGCCACAAGAATATGATTAAAATTCTGAGGATCTTAATGTTTTAAGATTATTAGTGTTTTTGAAAGCGGGAGTTTACAACCATCTTTCATTGCTACTGCCCATTCTTCATAGCTGTTATGTAACATTTGGGATCGGCAGGTGATAGCAGTAAATCGACCATGCAAACGAGAAGGCTACTGTGTTACTTAATTTTTTCATTTTGTAACATAATGAAAATTGCTTATTAAACATTTGAATCTTCATTGATTATTTTGAACGGCTTTACAAATATTTATTGATTTGGTGTATTTTGCGGAGTAATACAGAAAGTGAAAAATGCATCTCTGCGCGATCAGCACGCAAAGATTTTCTCTGTCTAACATCACTCGCTAGGTACAGAATTATTAAATTCTTCTCTGTGAGAAGTTTTTGGCAACCCGAAAAAGTCTTCTGCTTGACTGTTTAACGTCTTCCAGTCTTTAATTTTGGCATCGTGGCATCAAAGTTTGATTTTATAAAGAATGGGAATACTGAATCTAAAAATAACAAAGCAGTGGTTGAAATGATGTAACAGAACCACCATCTAAACAACTTTAAAAAAATCAAGAATTAGTTGAAATTGGAGAAAAGGAATTTCTTTGAATGAGAACTGAAAATTCTGACAATGGAGTTTTGATGTTTTGTACTGTATGCGAGAGACAAAGCTTCATCCTTTTCTATTTAAATCCTTTCTGAGACGGTCCCTTCTATAATAAAAGTGATCTAACCAATCAGAATTCACTCTGCTGTTCATTTCAGTTCACCTTACGGTATATAAACAATACACGTTACCGAAGACTTATCACCAGATTACTGGAATGTTCATTGCATCAGCTGATTACAACTATTAATTGAAACTGATTTGACAATATCTTGTGACTGCCTTCTTAAACATCGACAGAAACCATAGAGAATCCTCCATAAAGATTCTATTCATTAATCCAATAAAAAGAATACTTCACGCAAACATGACAAACATTACACAGTTTCAAACAAAATTTTCAGGTCTTTGTGTTTTTTCACGCAAAATAAAAAAAATCTACCGCGACCACTGTAAAATCAAAGATATTTTCAGCTATTGGGTTAATATTTAGGTAAGAAGGTAATCCATGTGAAATTAAACACAATAATTTTAAGTTCTGATGATTGTTTGACTCGTTGTCTGTCTGCCTTGCCACTGGCCATGGGCTGTGGTAATGAAATTTTGAACTTTATTACGTTTTTGAAATTTGTTCGTTGTTTAGAATGTAATCATTTGCTTCAATTAGTTATATTTCTTTGTTTCAAATGTAATCGGGAGGTCACTCGCATCATAATGTAGTTTGGCATGTCTTTGTTTACAAACAAACATTTCAACGAGCATTGCGCATGCCCAGAGTTATGTAACTATAAAAATATTCCAAAATCCCGAGGGGGCAGGAGACAGTAACTCCACAATAAAATTTTCTACAAAATCATCATGTATTTGAAATTTACCAAATGGAACAAAACTTGACAGGAAGCATCTATGGGAGGTTGTTTACAAAGTTTCCTCATTTCGTCTTGATTGGGAAACAAACATGGCCGCTACGGAAAATTCTTGTTTCTCATTGGTTGATTAAAAAAAAAAATTCTGTGGAACTACTGGGCCAAATGGAACGAAACTTGAAAGGAAGCATCTATAGGAGGTTCTTTACAAAGTTTCTTCATTTCGTCCTGATCGGATTACAAACATGGCCATGGAAAATTCTTGTTTCTCATTGGTTGATTTAAAAAAAAATATTTTTCTGTGGAACTGCTTGGTCAAATGAAAAGAAACTTGACAAGAAGCATCTGTGGGAGGTTTTTGCAAAGTTTCTCATTTTGTCCAGATCATGTGACAAACATGGCTGCCTTGGCCATTTCTTGTTTTTCCCGGGGTGAGCGATACAGGCTCAGCCCTCTGAGCCTCTAGTTGTTTTTTAATTTGACAGCAGAAATTTTGAAAAATTCTGATTTTTACCCAAATTCCTAGCCTCATTGCATAATTCCTGCTAAATAGCTGAGAATACCATGCTCAAACTCCATTATTTTGATGCGTACCAATTAAAATAAAGAGCATGGGGACTGCTTCTAACCATCAAAATTTGGCATGTTTTTTTGTTGAAAAAAAGCTGTCCATTTCTCCCACCAAAACAAATTTTCATGTAGAGCTAGCTTCATATTTTCTCGCCATGTACAAAATTAAAAACCTACATGATGTTTATAAAAATTTTTAATAAATTATTATTTGGTGTCTTTTGTTGAGAATTAATACCTTTTCAGTTATCATTATGCACAAAATTTATAAAATTTACTAATTCTTTTAGTTAAGAAATTACTGAGTGGGACACCTACGAAACCAAGCTAGAAACTGTCACCTGCCTCCCATGCGTGTTGGGCTTGTATTAGCAAAAGCTCATCAATCACAGTATCAGTCTGTTGAATAAACATAAAATTCTGTTTTGTTGAATTACATATCTTAAATAGAATTTTCATTATTATAGTAGATCTAAGATAGAATTAACATAATATAGATCTTGGATAGAATTAACATAATATAGAACTTGGATAGAATTTACATAATTAAATAGATCTTGGACAGAATTTATACAACAGTATGGATCTTGGATAGAATGAACATAATATAGACCTTGATTAGAATTTAACATATAACTATATAGTTCTTGGATATTATAGAAAAAAAAACATAACTATAGATCTTGAATAGAAAGAGAGAAAAAAGGGATCAGACACAAGATAAATTCCACAGTTAAGTTTGATTGGAACCTTTAAATGCTTTCATGCAAAAACAAAATTTTCGGAATCCCATGAACATGTGATGATCTTTTTGACAACTGTATTTCATTATGTCAGATAAATTTAGTAAAATTTCAAACGACCATTTTCCTCAGTGCTTTATGCACTTTGATTGATATATTCTAAATAAATGTTATTCTAGAAGTTTTGATTTTGGAGTAACTGAATAGTTATGAAAAAATTGTTTAAAAAAAATTACATGTTTTTTTTAAAATGTATTTATTCTAATTTGATTTTAGATGACCATCAGATTGAAAGACCAAGGAACCCCACAGCCAAAAACTGCAACAGCACTGGCAAATGTCAGAATCAATGTAAACAGGAATATTAATTGTCCAGTGTTTACAAATTCTCCTGCCACATATACTATCGATCAGAACCAGACGACTACCATTTTTGCCACCATAAGTGCCACTGATAATGATGCACCTGTGAGTATTTAAGGATTTAATTATAGATTAATATGTATAAAAAAATTGTCCAGTGTTTACAAATTCTCCTACTATATATACTATCGATCAGAACCAGACGAATACCATTTTTGCCATCATAAGTGCCACTAATAATGATGCACCTGTGAGTAAGGATTTAATTATAGATTAATATGTGTAAAAAAAATTTTATGAAAAAATTCCGAGGTTTATTTTCTTTAAAATCACAACTGCGTGGAATATTTAATCCAATACCTCATCTGAAATTACTACTGCGACGGGAAAATCAGATTGACCAAAAACAATACCTGGTTATTACGCAATCTGAAACATAATTGCATAGATGCCAACAATTACGTCAGGTCAAAATTACAGTGTTATGGTTTATAGTTTATTATTACGGATTTCCATTCATTACCGGTCCAAAAACGTTTATGGTTTAGATTTTAATCTTTCATTACAGGTTATTATCATGGAAAGATAAAGTGCTATAGAGATTCATATTTTTAAATACTTTCAGGATGTCTCGGGATTATTTGCTTTATTAAACGATCTATTCAGTTTTTATACGATTCCGAAAATATTGATGAATGCTGAAAAATAATGATTACTGAAAAAAATTTCAAATTACTGACTAAGTCAGATTGTTTTTACTGATAGCACCAAAAAGGGGTTGGCATCTATGTAATTATTCCATTCTCTGTTCTATGTCCATGTGATTCTTCCAAATTTCCTGGACGCCACATTCAAACTATCAATAATTATTTCAATATTAGAATTACCGTTTTCAGTTGTAGATTATACACACTTTTTTACCTCTGCAAATAAAGCTGATTAAGGGGTGCGTATTATGTAGTACTACAGTCCCACAAGACTTTTTTGTATCGACTTTTCGATGTCAGTTCAAGAGAACTACTTCTTACATACCATCGATCGCCATCATTGCCGACATTATATACCCATATTTGAAAAAAGATAAAACCAACAACTGAGAGTGAAATTCATACCTCTAATAACTCCTTGAAAAGAGCGTTAAGACCACCATTTTTGTTTGTATCGTTGTCTGATTCCTGGTGTGATATTTTGTCTTTATTCACAAACTATTCCAGTATCAGATTAAGGTAGAGACATTGGAAGGTCGTAGTTGATTTTCGTTGTCAATAATTCATCAATTTGTCTTAAACCTTAGGTATTTTCCTAATTTATCTTTTATTTTAATTGCATAAAAACATTTATAAAACAAATCGAAGACTCGATGAAAACGAAAAGATTTTTCAGTTATGAAAATGATGAAAAACACCGATTTCATGACGACCACAACTTGGACTTTGTTGCCAAAATGTCCGTGCATATAATATAGTAGAACTAAGTATTTTTCCTCGATGTGAGAGCTAAAGAAGGGGTGCGTATAATCTATGACTGCGTATTTTCTACAACCAAATATGGTATTGCAATTAATTTTTTTATTCAATTTATTTTCCTTTGAAAAAAATTTAAATTACCGGTAACTTCCCTTATTTACATTGTATGATGGTGCAGACACCTTAGATCAGTAAAAGCATTTGGTACTGCATCCATGAAACTTAATAATTAAATAATTTAAATAATTTACAACCAATTTTTTATTTTTAGAATACACCATTCAGTACTATAACCTACTCCATAACAGGAGATGACAGTGCTACATCAATGTTTACTGTTAATGCAAACACGGGACAAGTCTCAAATCTTCCTGCTTTGTTCTCTGACAATGGACGTACTTACCAGGTTTGTATTTAGTCTTTATGGTATTACTGAGTGGATTGTACCTGTCCAAGTAATTTTTAATGTTAATAAAATCCGTTTAATTTTCTTTACATTTGGGATGCATATTTGTCAAAAATATGAAGCCTGTAAGTGTCTGTATTATGTACGTTCAATTTTGAGATGGGAAGTTCTTTCCTTTACCCCATATCAGTTCTTTTTTATGTATCAAACTATTGTTTACATAAGTGCTCTTGTTCATCAAATCAAATACAATGTACAGTAGAACTTTGACGGCTCAGACTCCAAAGGACCATTGAAATCTGAGTTGCTGAAGTTTGTTCAAGTACAGAAAATTGGCATTGCCATACCATATTTAGTCATTATAGCTGATCATAACCACGAAATATTTTCAATTAAAAAAAATAGAATAATCACTTATTAACATTAATTATAACATCTTTATTACATCAAACTTTAAACATTAACCTGTCAAACTAAAATTCTTTCATCACAACGAAACACATCTGTAAGCATCAGGCAAAACACTTGTCCTTTTAATTATGGAGTTCGAGTTTTCCATGGTAATATATACACTTCTATCATTGTCGGGACAAAAGATTTTGTTAGACTTTTTCGTGAAATTGGTGTTAAAAAACATGTTATTAAAGGGAAAATTGATGGCACTTTCAAAACCGTTTGAGCCATTGGTGGTGTTTAGGCTACCAAAGTTTGACTGGATTTTTACAAGTGATAAAAAGTAGCATAAGTTTGAGACAAACTTCTGGTCTTGCATGTGTACATGAAATTTGTTCTTATACTGGTATATTCCTGCCTTGAATTCATAGTAAATAGTTTAAATTTTTCTTGAAAAAAACAAATGAACCTTCATTCCAAATTTTTTATTGATTATTCAGATGTTGTATTTCTTTTTTTTTCACCATTTATAGTTGCGTATCCAAGCAACAGATGGAGGAACTCCCTCATGCAGCAGAACAAGGGTTGTCTTGGTAACAGTAAATCGTAATTTGCAGTCACCTGTTTGGACGGGAACAAATTCACCAAATAATTACGTCATTGAGATATTTGAAACACATAATGTCTTAATTCCTGTCAAAGTAGTGACAGCAGATGATGCTGATGATAGGGTAGGATTTATAAATCATTTGATATATATCTCTTGATTTTTCCCTTAATAAATTATGTATCAAAAATGTTATTTGCTTTAATAATAGAAAAAACATTGTGCATTTGAAGTTAAGTAATTATATTGAAAGCATGAATCAAAATATTTGTATTATTGGTGTTTATTTTATTGTCAACTTGATGCACAGATTCAGTTAAATTTAGATTTTTAATCCAGTCTTTCACTTGACAGAACTTTTCAGTGACAATTATCTATAGCCATTCTATAAATCAGCTGGTTTTTTTTGTTTTGTTTTACAGTGAAACTTGCTAAACGAATCATTCTTGCAGGTATAAATACCGCTTTACTGCTAACTGCTGTCAACTGGGAAAATTATAGGATAACTACATCAAGAACTTGAATATCGCAAAATATTCAAGGAGTGACCAAAAAACACCTTAATTCACAAATGCGCACAGCGCATGAGGGAATTTTTAGTGTTTTCCAGTCACGAGTTGAATGTTTTCGATATTCAAATTCTTGAATTAGTTATATTGTTTATTACATTGATAATAAAGACAAAAAATGCTTCAAAAGTGTCATATTTTCCTTAGATCCCTTCCTGAATCTTTCGAATTCACAAACGTCATTTGTTAGTAACACCCTTGACAATGTTAAATAAAAACTGATCTTTCACTGAGTGAAAAAATCGAATTTATTTTCAAGTGAAATTACGATAAATCACCATCATCAATGTAATAAATTATTGATATTCTGCATTAATGCTAATATTAAAATTTGAGGATTAAATAGTAAAAACTAATCAATGATAAAATTCCAAGCGGTGAATATATCTTGTTGAAATCTCAGAGATATCTTAACACATTCATCCTCCAGAAATCAAAAATTAAAATAAAGTTGGAATAAAATTCACTATTCTTGGCAGTTTTAATCATAAATTGATTCTTTTTATACATCTTAACAAATATTTCAACTTTTCACTGTACTTTATAATGGCAATTTTCTTTCCATTTGTTATTTTCAGTCTCCCAACAAAGACGTATACTATGAATTTGATTCTGCATCGCAAAATCAGAACATTTTTACAGTAGATCAGAATGGTGCAGTATATCTACGTGGTAGTCTTATTGGACAGACTCCTTCTCAGTATCAGGTACATATCCAATTTTGTAAGTGCAACACCTACTAAACCCCATGATAGAATTCAATGAAACTTCACACAAAGGTACTACACCAAATGAATATATGAATGAGGCAAAATAATTCCTGTCTTACATTTTGAAGGGATGATAATGGACCTGAGCATTTATTTGATTAATCTTAATATTTTGACTAAAGGATTTAAAGGAAATTTGCATTCCATACTAAGATAAGAATTCATTGATATATAATTACCAGAATGATAATTCCTTATTTTATTATGTACTATTATTAGATGACACTGTATGCCCGTGATCGAGGTGAACCGACTAGAAGCAGTCCAGTTGGTACGCTTACAGTCAATGTAGTAAGAAATGCACAGACTCCCATACTTACAAACTTACCAAATACAACTACAATCAATGCAGATCGAGGTACAAATAATGAAATATTCCGAGTTACTGCAAGAGACGATGATGCAAGGGTATGTACAGTGTTTTTTTTTATAATAAATTCTATTCTAATAAAAGACAACTAATTGAGAAATTTTTTTTTATCTTAACCTGTTTATGATAGTTCATCATGAAATAAATTATGAAAATTTGTTGGAATCTTTTAAATATTTTATTTTTCAGATTCCCTATAATACATTGACATTTGACAGAACAGGAGAAGGTTCAGCCACAACTTTCTTTGATATTAACCCTAATACAGGTTCAGTTTACCTAACCACATCAGTTATCAATGTTCCTGATGAAACATTTTACGTAAGTAACACCCAGAACTGAAATTTTATTTTATTATAAATAGATTATTGTATTTAATTTTATATCAAATATGGTGAAATTTAGCATTCCAGTTTAATATATCTTTATAATTTAATTACATATTTTAAAAAAGTGGATCTAACTGTATAGATTTAAAGATATTTACATGAATGAAAATAATAAATGATTTCCTTATAATCAGCTGAGAGTAAGAGTGCAGGACGGAGGTGAACCAAGAAAGTATGCCACAGAGGTCCTTACAATCAGAGTAAATAGGAATCTACAAAAACCAGTGATGGTCGCAGGAACATATCAGAGTAGAATATTGGAAATTCAGCCTGTCGGACTTGAATTACTGAGAGTTGCTGCAGATGATCCTGATAACTTTGTAAGTAAGAGAGAACAAAGTCGCAGTGTTATTTATAGGATAGCTAATTCAAGAATTTAAATATCGCAAAATATTCAACGAGTGACCAAAAAAACACCTTAATTCATGAATGCACGCAGAGCATGAGGGAATTATTAGTGTTTTCCGGTCACGAGTTAAATATTTTCGATATTCAAATTCTTAAATTAGTTATACTGTTTATTACATTGATAAAATAGACAAAAAAATGCATCAAAAGTGTCATATTTTCTTTAGATCTCTTCCTGAATCTTTCGACGTCACAAACATCATTTGTTGGTAGCGCCCTTTACAACGTTACATAAAAACCGATCTTTCACTGAGTGAAAATATCGAATTTATTTTCACTGGAAATTATGATAAATCACCATTATCAATGTAATAAATTTGAATATTTAAACTTTCAGCTCAGCAGATGATACCTATTTCATCAAAGTATTCTGTACCGTCCTTAAGTTGTTAACATAACAATAGCCAATGATAGATTCTGAACAATTTTCAAGATAAGTAACAGTCTTAGACTAGTTAATTTATTGATGAAAGAGTTGCCATTCAATATCTTTAAATTATATATACTGTATTGCTTTAATACAGCTGAAATACTGTCACTGTGGTGTTAAACAATAATCAATCAATATATTTTATATTCATTTCTTATCACAGGCACCACACGATGAATTGGAGTACTTCATATCATCAAATGACGCAACAATCAATAGTTTCGTACAAGTTGACCCAGTAAATGGATCAGTTTCCCTAAAGCAGTCTATGATGGAGTATCCTAATACAGCTAATATTTTCTCAATCTCTGTAAGTTGTGTAATCTTTATTAGCTCACCTGGACTAAAAGGCCATGTGAGCTTTTACCATCACTTTGCGTCGTCTGTTGTCCGTCCTTCCATCCAAAAGTACAAGAAAAAATCTCCTCTGAAGCCACTCAGCCAATAGGGACCAAACTTTAGTGAAATCGTTAGTTACCTTCCAAAAGTATGTCCAGTATCCCCAACTTCCAACTGACATGGCTTCTGTGACTAAAAATAGAAAAAAGGGGGTATGAATTTAAAATATCTACTCCTATGTAACTAAATGGGAGATTGGAACCAGACTTGGCAGCATGGGTCCTTAGGTGGTACTTTTTCAGAATTCTGTCCAATGACCCAGATTATCAACCAAGATGGCCACCACAGCCGAACATGTTTAACATAGGAGTCCCTATGGGAAAATTCATTTAAAAAATCTTCTTGTGTGAAACTACATGCCAGTTGGAACCAGACATGGCAGAAATGGTCCTTAAATGGTTGTCTTTCAGAATGGTGTCAGATGACCCTGAATGTTAATCAAGATTTCCACAGCCGAAGTTAGTTTAACATAGGACACTATGGGAAAATTAATAAAGAATCTTCTCGTCTGAAACCAATGAGCCAATTGGAACCAAACTTGACAGAAATTCTCCTTTGGTGGTCCTCTTTTTCGTCAGATGACACGGGCTGTCAACTAAGTTGGCCACCGCAGCCGAACTTAGTTTAACATATAAGACCCTATGTGAAAATTCATTTAAAAAATCTTCTTGTCTGAAAGCACTCAGCCAATTAGAACCAGACTTGGCAGGTATGGTTATTAGATTGTCCTCTTTCAGAATTATGTCCAATAATTCAAACGTTTGTTTCTTACGTGTTGATTGGCAAATTGAATCCAGGTGAGCAATACATGCTCCTGGGAGCCTATAGTTTTCAGTGTTACTTTAAAATTAGAATAGAAATTCCCATAAGGTTAACTAAAGAATATTTTGTTCATTTGCTGAACTTTTAATTCTGTAAATGAGAAAAAAAAAATTATGTTCCATAAGATTATTAAGGCCATGCAAGGTCAAAAGTGGTAGGCTTTGCAAACTATCAACTAACCTCAAGTTAGATACATGTATAAAATGTATTTCTCATTTTAAAATAGTTCCAAGTATCTGCAAGAGACAAAGGTACACCTCCACAGACAGCAGAAAATCCTCAAACAGTGACAATACAAGTTGTAAGGAATGTCGCGCCACAATTTATCAACACACAGTTTTATACACAGATAATATCAGAGACAACTGCTGGAGGACAGAATGTTTATCGTACAACAGTATCAGACACAAATACAGATGTGAGTCTTATAAAATGATGCAAATTCTAACCATTTTTTTTATTTTTTCTATTTTGAGTTAATTTTTCTTTGATATTACACTAGCAAATTCTAAAGAGTAAAAATTCTGTAAAGTAAAATATTTCTCTGTTTTCTGGTACATATTTTAGTCATATTTCTGCCAATTTTTGCTTAAAAATGTATTTCTTTTCTTTTTAACAGACATATATGTGTTAAGAAAAATATCTTAACTTTTATAATAAATTTATTTGTTTAAATCATATTTTTAATAGGAATAGTATTGAATGGTCATATTGTATCACATGAAGGTAAAATATAAGGGGAAAAAAAGAAGCAGTCTCAATCTCCAAATTTTTCTAAGAATTAAACTGAATAATTTATCATTACTGTCTGTAAACCTCAGTCCGTGGGATGGATGTTTAAAAATTTGAGCACCTTAATCAGTTTGAATTGTCTAATCATTTGGGTGACAGATGCAATTAAATTTTTTATCGTGTACATAAATATGTAAACTTGTAAATCGTAATTAAAACAATTGAACTTACCTGATTTTGTTTAATCATGCCTTCAAGAGAAACAAAAACATTTCGCTTATGGAATTTTCAATGTAAAAGGGAGATAATTCTTCCTATGAGATTAGGTTAAATTAAGTATTACATCCCTGTGTTGCATGAAATATGCACAAAGTGCACAAAAACTATTTGAAATAATTAACAAATTTTGGAATAGGTTCAAGTAAGTCAATTTAAATTTTGTATTTTTTCAGATTTTCAAGTCTATTATTTTTTCTGTTGGAAATTCCCTACTCAGAATAATTTTTAGGGTGTACAAATTTAACTATTACAGACATTTGTAAATTTTATATGTTTTTTTGGATAACTCAACAAGGTTAATTAACCAACGAAAAACTTGTCTCATAATACTAACATTTAAACATTCAAAATACCAAAAATCCATTCCATGAACTGAGGTTTCCAGACAGTAGTTACATTTGATGTTTTACCTGTAATGTTTGTTTTTGCAGGCACCATTTAATGAGTTAACTTATACCTTGTATCCAGACAATACCAACCAGGCTCCTCTGTTTTTCGAGGTTGATTCTAATGGTGTGGTAAAAACTAGACCAAATGCTAATCTAACTCTGACATCTCAGACACAGTTTGATGTAAGTCAAGTAGATGATTGTTAAATTGCTTTAACACTAGGATTTATTATAGTAAATCTTTAACCCAAAGTTTACAGCAGGAACTTCAAAGAAATATACTATAGAGATAGTATACGACACATTTGAAAATAAAGTATATAGAGGTTCTGAAACTTTCTGAAAATTATCGTTGTCGAAGCTTTTATTGTCTGACTTTCTTAAAATTACTATACAGTATGGTATGCAAAAAGAAGTATTTCTGAAAATTTTATATAACTTTGTAAATGAGATCATATCATATTTTAGGTTAGGGTAGTTGTGACAGATGGAGGTACTCCACAATTGAGCGATGTTGCTTCAGTGATCGTCACTGTAGAACACAATCTAAATGACCCAGCTTTTGAACATTCCACATCGCTATCGGTTGTAATTCCTGAAACAACCCCAGCAGGATCTAAAATAATTTCTGTAAATGCAACTGATGATGACAGAGGGGTAAGTTTTTTTTATAAAATATCCTAGAGACTAAGTGAGATTGTTAAACAAATAACTGTAGAGGAACTAAGAGGGAATACCCTGCATGATATATTGTATTATGGCTCGGACACCTACCTCAGATGTATGTCTCTCCATATATACCAAAACTAGAGGCTCCCAAAATCCTGTATTGCTCACCTGGAATTTATTTTCCAACCTTAAGCCACAAAAGCAGTAGCTAAAGGGCTACTTGGTTGTTAATTAAGATCAATGGACAATTTTTTCATCATCTACATGATCATCCTGGTAGGTGGTCAGGGTCATCAGACACAATTATGAAAAAGGATCTTGGTTTGAGGTCTGATTTATCAGACAATTTTGAAAGAGGACCCTGAAAGAGCATAGCTGCCCAGTTAAGTACCCATTGCCTCTGTGGTTTAAAAGAAGATAGTTTTAAAGTGAATTTTTTCTGCAGGATCCTGTGTTAAACTAAGTTCAGATGTGGTGGGCATCTTTGTTGACAGTCAGGGTCATTGGTTAACCACCAGCTATTCACTCCATCCCACCCATATTCTTCCACCATCCCAACTACTAATAAACAACAAAATGGATAACAGGAAAGGTCAACATTGACATTACAATCAATCAAAGCAATCCAACGGACAGAACTCCAGACAAAAAATAACATAAAAGAGTACAAAACCCAAACATGAACACAACAGGGAGTCAGGATAGTCTGATTTGGTACAGACACTGAACAGTGGTGGGGTTAAACCGGTTTTATGGGTACCCAAACCTCCCCCTTATCTATCCTGACACAAAAGCTGCTAATGAAATACTGCAAATAAAAAAGATACAATGACACGTTTTTTTATAGTACATGAGACATAACACACTTCTGTTGATTTCAAATGCTCTTTAATCATATTTAACCAACCAAATGACATTGTTGCTTCAGTGCAATAAACTCCTAATGAGGAATGCCACATGTCCAAAATGCATCACACTTGGAGTTTTGTAATGAGTTATTTATATGTGTGCATTTTAGAAGTTATTCCACTAGTTTTTAAACCTGCATTTTTTATCGTGTACAGAAATTTGATGAAATGGTAATAAATATGTAAACTTGGTAACAATTTTTTAGCACTTCTGTGTATACAGAATGTATGCTATTATTCAAGTATTTTCATTAATAGATGATATTCTTCAAGTATTTTTATTAAATTACTTTATTGTTATAGCCTCCTGACAATGTGATACAGTATGTACCTACTGGTACTGGAAATTCCGATGAATACTTCTTTGTCAACCCAAGTAACGGAGATGTGATATTGCTTAAATCTGTCAAAGATATCACGCAGAGTTCATTTACTGTAAGTTTTACATGTATATTACTTATTTTTATATATTCAAGGTATTTCTTTTGAATTGTACTTATGTACATTGTCATCTTAATTTTAATACAAATTTTTTAAAGGATATATAGAGTTTTGTTTATACGGTTTTGTGAATATTACACATCATTTGAAGCCTTGATGTTGTTTTTATTTTTTGGTTACACACTGTAGCCAGTTCTTCAGGTAATTTCAGACTTAACTGATTTTACAGAATTTGTCTGATGACTGGGCCAGTGAATATTTGTCACTTGTCTAATTTATAACATGGTAACAGATTCAGTGTTTACAAGGATGTTTCTACCCAGCACTGGACCTATTTGTTTATTAAAGTTACTGCACATGGTTGACCAAGAAAATATCTCATCTTTGCATGCATTTCTCATTATTGAAGGCCAAATTGTTACTTTAAGATGAAGTACAGCATTAAAAACATTGTTCATTTAATTTAACCTTTTACCTACTTCACCAAAGGAAGAAGCAGGTCACCGTGTTGGTCCGTCTGTCAGTCACAGAATAGGGTATCTACTCCAACACCATAAACCTTGCACTTATGAAATTTTCCACAATGATTTTGAACACATTGAAGATGTGCACCTCCCCTTTTAAGCTGATTTGAGAAAAAATTGTCAAATTTATCATTTGTTAAACTTGGTCATTTTTAGACACATCAGGTTTTAAGGGTATCTAGTTTGTGTAATATGAAACTCCAACACCTTTCACAATGGTAGATACCTTTAAATCTTATGGAAACTGAGAACAGTGGATGCTAAAAATTCTCTTATTTGCATGCAATGCAGGTCCAGACATCTAATGTCTTGTTTTCATATGTAGGAATTCTCTGTAAAATTCAATCCAGAACATCTGTACTCATCTATTTAATCCTTTTATTATAATGATCACATCTTCCTTTAAATACTGCAAAATGTAATTGTTGAAAAGTGAGTAAATTTTCGTATTTAATTTTCAGTTGATAATTGATGCTAGAGACCAAGGAACTCCACAGAAGGTTGTCACGGTAACTGTGACTGTAACGGTTTCCCGTACAACTGGTGATCTGCAGTTTACAGCTCAGTCATATAATGTCACCATTAATGAAAATGAAAATGTTGGAACGCTGGTACAAACCATCAAAGCTAACCCTGATGTAAGTCTTCAAATGATATTTTTAAAAGGTCTAGTGAAAAGTTACATTGTAGATAATTTCAAATCTTTGTTTTCTTTATGTCAATGTAATATTAATTAATTCGTTGAAAGAGTCCCAAAGTTGAAAAGCAGCTTAAGTTAAACTATTTTACATTACTGAGCATGTTTCTTTTACAAAATCTTTTATTGTTTTTGACTTCTTATTTTTCATCACAATATACAATTATCATTGAAGTGGACTTTTGATAGATTATACATTCAAAGAAGATGCTTAAAACTTAATACATACAACTTTAATATGGAGTCTTGCAGAGTATTACTTCAGTAATAAAAAAATGATAGTATCATTTATTTGTCTTACAAGGTTAGCTAGAGATGCTTATACATGAAACATAATTTATCATGTTCCGTTTTTGTTCTTTTTCAGCCTGGTATAACCTATGCTGTAACTGGCTTGAGTTCTGCTCCAGAATATTTTGCTGTTGGTTCAACAAATGGATTGGTTACCATATCAAAAGATCTAAAAACAGACACTGCTGGACTTACTAGATACCTTGTATGTTTTCTCATTAATTACAGTCAGAACTCCAGATAAGAATTGATTGAGTTTTTTGATCATGATGTTTTGTCATAATGGGTGGAAATAGCTTTTTGTATGCTTCAAATTTACTGCACATCATAATTTGGTTTTTCACCACCAAAACATGACATGTATTGGGAAATGTCTTAGTAAAGTATGTCAGACAGATATTTTGGATTGCCTTACTAAAGCTCTATAGAAATGTTACGTGTATCAATTTGTATCAGTTTATAATAGTTCTGTCATGTAGCTCATTTGTACAACATGTCATACCAACTTCATGTTATTTGGGCCACTTGAATAGTGTTTTTTCTTCTGAATGGATGAGAATGAATAAAAATGATCCTTTATTTACTAAAGAATTTCAGAGCAGCATGGTCTGGTTTTTACCATTGAAGACCATGTTCTGGATGTTTTTACCTTTTCATCTGATTTTTTTTGCTTTAGTTCTTTGTTTTATATGATATAAGAGTCATATCCTTTTTTGGGCCCAAAGGTGTTTTCGTTCATCCCTGTCCACTCATTTTGACAGATCCCAGTAAACTGGAACGTATGATATTCATATAAGGGAAATAGTAATGTGCCGACAGACGGGGAACCAGGCATACCATGTTTCTAGATGGAAAAGGCCAAATTGTTAGGCAAAACCCAAGAAGTTCCAAAGTCAATGATCAAAGTATTACTTCCGATTTCTTGCTGTTATTGCGTAATTTACGCATGTTGTAAACATTAACATATGTTAAAACGTAAAAAGTTTCAAGAACATTTTTGAGTAATCGAAATAATCATTTGCGTTTTCCAATGCAAGCAATAAAAACTAATTGGGTTTTATCCTAAAATTAAAAATATTTACAGCAATGTTTTAATTTGAAGCAGGGAACTGGTGACTATCATCAGCCTCACTGTGACTTTTAAATGAAAAACAACAATAAAGCTGTGTTCCTTTGCTTTGACTTTTGGGACATACATGTAGGATTAATCCATCATATCACTTTCATGATTGTTTATTTTAGCTCCAAGTGGTCGCTACTAAGACCGATGTGGGAGTTCAGCAGGCAACTGCGACTGTAACCATAAATGTGAACAGAAATCTAGCTGACCCTATATTTACACCAAATAACTTTTATACCAAGGAAATTGAGGAAACATTGCCACTGGGAACAGAAGTTATTAAACTAGCTGCCACTGATGCTGATCAGGTTGGTATAACTCCAACAATGTATGATGTTCATATTTTTTGTTTCTGTTTTATCAGTATATTCAGATATGGTCTTCAGCTTTATCTTTCATGTAAGGTACTTTTAAAGTAGAAATTAAAAACAAACAAAAGCCATATTTAATGATAACTTATACTATAGTTACTTGTAAGGCTTCTTCAGAGTATTCTTGAAGGAAAATTTATTTTTCGAAAATAAAAACTATTTTTTATTATACATGTGTGTGAAAAGGTTTTTTGTGGCTCAATTGATTACTTAATGATTTTGATGTGATCTCAAAGTAGATGGACTGATGCAAAACTGTATAGAAAAACAGAGAAAATTCAAAACTTGTTTCCAAATAGAAAATCAGGTTACTAGTTTGTTAAAGTATATCATATGTAAAAATACACTACATAAACTTAAGTTGCACAAAAAAAAAGGTTTAGTCTTCATAATGGAAAATGATCTAGTTTGTTTATAGACCTCATTCTTTGCTGAAAATGTGTTAAATGCTTTTATTTTATGTAGGATAATTTACTGTATACCATGGAGGACAAACATAAAAACCTATTTTTCCTGAACTCTGAAACTGGATCCATTACTTTGATTGCACCTCTTCTCAACACAAGTGCCAACAATTACACTGTAAGTAATATTTTTCTCATAATATGCTTTTTATATTGTTATTGTCCTAGAAGTAAAACAATATTTTCAATTATCTTTATTATAAAGAAACACATGCTGTAAATTAAGAAATAGATGACCTAACGTTATGATAAGTCCATGTGTAAGATTGCCATCAAAACTGGAAATGTATTGTAATTTGGAATACTCCTATTATATCAGAAAATCTAAAGTCAAGGTGGTCTTAGGCATGCAGTGTATTGTACTAGCTATCTTTAAAAAATCCTTGATACTTTTAATTAAAATTGTATAGAAGATAAAACATTGTAAAAATTAAGACAAATATTCTGAAAGAGTCATATGATTGTTTTTAAAATTATTTTTATGCAGTTTAACGTACAAGTAAGCGATCAGCGGGCATCACCCAGAATTGCAAATGGTCGAGTTCACATCAGGGTAAAACGTGATCAGTTGTCACCTCAGTTTTCTGCTAATCCGTACAATACAGGTGCCACTGAAAACACCAATGATGGCTCTGTCCTCACTACGGTTACTGCTACTGATCTAGATTTGCGGGTAAATATTAACCTTAAACCTTTTCTTATTATGTCAACAACTCTTTTTTAATAATTTTACAATGGATTACGGTATGTATGAGTGTTAAGTTTAGAAATTTGCCTCTTGCTTACATTGTTTGTCATAGATATACAGTTAAGTTATGTATTAATGAGACAATTTTATATCAAATGATAAGTTTACAATATGTGAACATGGATAATAAAAAGAAAAGAAAAAAACAGATAGTTTTGTGATCTGATTGTATAAGTGTGAGCCATAAGACAAAAACTGAATGACCCCAACATTAATTTTTTTTCAAGAAAGATTTCCAAAGATTCTGAATCAATGCAAGATTCCAAAGTAAAACAGTAAACAATAACAAAACAAGGAATATATATACAATATTGTCACTATATGATTTATTCCATATATATATTTACCATTACAGGGTACCATTATGTACAATACCATTGGACAGGGATCTGCTGAAGCATTCTTTGCTGTAGAACCTACAAAGGGAACTATTTCTGTTATTAACCAGGCATTAATGAAAGCTGATAATACTCCTGTTTACAGGGTATGTACTGTTTTGAAATTCTATTTAGAGGACCAGTGTATTGGATTGGAGTTTTGGGAGATATTTTGATTAATTATGCAATAAATCATGGAATAGGTGAAGAAATTAAAAAATATACAGTTTTTTGTGGAAAATTTTGGTACATGTATTTTAAATAAGGGAACAATGAATTAGGATGAGATCAGAGTAAAATAAAGTATGCATCTAATGATTAAACTTTAATGGAAATATTTGCAGCTTGAGGTAATAGCCTATGATTCTGTTTACCCTGACAATCGTGCAACATCTACAGTTAGTATAACCATGCAGAGAAATCTTGGTGTGCCGCAGTTTGTCGGAGGACCATATTCAGCAACAATAACAGATTTATACGACCTAGGGCAGTTTGTATTACAAGTGAATGCAACAGATCCTCTAGACAATGTAAGTTCTAATTGGTAAACTATAAACATGGACATTCAGCGGCAAATAACACGGTGTTAATTGTTAATGTATCTGGACCATAAATGACTACATAATTCTAATATCCAAATGTAGTGGATGTTCCTTACAACTTAATGGCAATGACGTCGTTAATTGTCAGCAGACTTCGGAATCACGATATATCTAATTTATTTTCAAGGACAAGACATACCAACCAACAAATGATGTTTCGACTTTAGGTGTATCTACATAATGTTTGGTAAAAGTTATTTTTTTGTCTAGGAGACATATACATTGTAATTTACGCTCATGGTCTATTTGGTCCAGATACCTTTTTTGTTAGATGTATTTACTTGTGATATTCCCCTTCAAGTAAAAAGACCTAGAGAATAGAATATGATGGAATAATTATTGCTTTAATCAGGAAATTCTTTTTGCTTGTGATATGATAATACTAAGCGATAAATTGCTGGTTTGAAATATTAAGTTTTTTGAACTTAAAAATGGAAATAACACTTTTTTAATTTGATGAGAATACAGATACTTTGAATATGGAAGTGAAGTAAGATAAAATTAATATAGTATTTTGAATATGCTGTAAATTAAGAAATTAAGGTGTTGAATTTATGATGTTTGACAGCTGACAATAATGTTAGCCTAATTTCTGTAAACGTTGGAATAGAATGTTACTAGCAAAAAAAATCAACTTTCATGTATAAATCATTGGGTTATATCTCCTGTCAAATGCTTCTGAATTTGCAGTATGCATACAAGATGAAAAAGATGAACAACCAGAACATTTCTATTAAGTACTTTTTGGAATTAATTTAGAAATGACAAATTTACATATACATGTACAATAGATTACCCATATTGTATATGCATGTACAATAGATTAACCAAGGTAGATAAAAGCAGTTGAAGGTAAAGGGAAGTTTTTTTTCAGAAATCTCTGTGAAGGAACAAAGCAAAATATAAATATACATTATGGGATTGGCTGCTACAAAAGTTGATCATTTTCTATTTCCATATTCAGTCATTCAGAACGTTATCTCAATGATGTATGGTCCATATCCTAACATTTTCATATTTATAAATACAGATTATTAGAAAATGGCATTTTTATATATTTTTCAGGACAACATATTGTACGAAATAACAGGTACCACCAGAGCTCAAGAATTTTATTATATTGGTCCCACCACTGGCACAATTACTCTGAAGAAACTCCTGACAGAGGGCACTCAGTTGGATGATGTGGTATGCATATTTACATTTCCTTGTATTTTTAATGGTCAGTTGTGAATTTTCTGTTTCTGTTTAAGAAGTATTGTTTAATATTAAGATTGGCAGTGAGAATTTTAGCTTCCTTGAAGTTAAAAATTATACAATGTGATTAATTTTCATCTCTCTTTCTTTAGATAAGCATTCGTGCATGCGATACTCGAGAGCCTGTGAAATGTATCAGCATTGCAGCCACAATCACAATTACCCGAAATCGCCAGTCACCTCAGTTTACCAATCTAGGTCAGTTAGATGTGTCACAAGGCAGGCAACCAGGTGATCCAGTTTATACCTTATCAGCTATAGATCCTGACCTTAGGGCACCAGTAAGTGTTATAGTACATAAAAAAATTTAAAGCACATTTGTAAAATTGTTAAATTGTTATTTTGGTTTTGCAGATGAATTACAAAATTCATATGTTTATAATTAATTTGAGATGCGAAAATAAGTTTCGGTGGTCAGTCACCCCAGTTTTAAGCCTGATTTTAATATTGAGACATCAAAATAAAACCTAGCAGTTTCAAATTATATCTTGAATTATTCCCAAGCTACATGTAAATTGGTTATTTAAAGAAACAAATAGTATTTTGTGGTGGAAATGCTTTGAAAATTTAATTATAAGGAATGCTTTAAACTTCTGTAGTCTTGTTTGCTAATTTTATGCTTTCTTTAAACCCTCCTCATTTTTAGCTCATGTATTTTATTTCCTGTTTTTCAAATTGATGTAGTGAATATTTTGTAATTTATATGTATAGATTAGTGACAAATTGCTTGTTCTGAATCCTTGTTTCTGCATCATGTATTATCACTTAAGATATTAATTAATGAAATACTGTATAAATCAGTTTGTGATTAAATCAAGATCTAGAGTAATTTTTGTAAAACAATTTTAAAATTGTTTGCAATAAATGAGAAAAATTAATGGATGGCTTAAAAGGGTTACACTGAAATGACCTGGAAAATTATCTAGTTCAGAAATCTATTATTTATTTATTATCATACATTTCATCAGTGAGATGATCATTGAGAAATGTAAGTGTAAGATATTTCTCTATTAGGGGGTAAGATTTTAAAAGTAAGTAAAATATCTTACAAAATATGAGAACTTTTTTGGGTAGATTTATTTTTTTTTTCAAAATAAGCCTTTCTGTCTCCTAAGGTCTAAGACATGCATTTATATTTTGTTACTTTTTTCAGCTTTTTCTTTGATCATAATTCTTACTTAATGTAAGTTTGTACACCATGACATGTTTAATTTTTCAGGTACACTTAGAATTTGAGATAAGTCTGTACATCACGACATATTTAATTTTTCAGGGACAGTTAGAATTTGAGATTGTTGGTAACTATCCTGCTCCGTCATTTTTGGAAGTCAATGCCACAACTGGAATCATAACAGTTTCACGACCTTTGACCCAGGATAGTTTACAGACTGATCCGTATTTGGTAAGTGTTGGGATGGACTTCTTATTTAGTTTACCTGTTTTTTTTTTTCTAGCTGGAGAACTATTTAAACTCAATTTAAAGCTTTTGACATCTAAGAAACAACTTTCACATCAAGAAATTTAGGCTAATTATTTCTCATCTTTCAGTTGGCTGTTGTTGTATATGACAACATGTATCCCAACGACAGGACAACTGGTACCGTAACATTCAGTGTGAATAGGAACCCCAGTCAGCCATCCTGTAGCAATCCTGTATTCAGTGCTAATCCACCGGAGAATACTCCTTTAGGAGGTCAAATTGTTGATGTTAATGTCACTGATGCAGATGGCGTAAGTTTATCAGTAGTCTTCCTGTATGGAAGGCTTTTCTTTTTCAATTGTATTTTATTTCTAATGTTTTAGGCTTTTGTTAGCAGTGATTTTGTAGGTAAGTTTTTCTTAAATCAAGATAGTAAATTTAGGGGGAAATTCTTCACCATTGTAATGGATAACTTGAGTATTTAATGCAGATTTTAGATTTATTATTAGGTGACTATCAAAAATATTATTTGTAATTTCCAAACCAAAACAAGAGAAAATTGTTTTTTTTTCTACTGTGAAAATAACAGATAACACTTCTTTTTTGTTTAATTTTAGGATGTCCTGACTTACAGTTTTGACTTAACCACAGCAGATGATACAGAGAGAAGTTTCCTGTATATCAATCCAGAAAATGGTGTCATAACATTGAAAAGACTGTTTACAACCACAACCATTGACTCCTTTGTTGTAAGTTTCCTTTTATATTTCTTTTTGAAAATATGTAACCAAAAAATGTCTTCTATTATTTCAGAAAAGGGAATGTTTGATTATAAATTCAGTAAATTTATATTGTATATAAAATTAATTCTTGAACTTTGAGCACTAGACAGATCCAAGTCTCATAATTGCATTTGAATTCTATGTAATTAACCGTTTTGCACTGATACATGATACATAATGATTTTTGTTTGCAGTTTAACGTCATAGCAACAGATCCAGCGGGAAGTTTTGCCAGTTGTCCTGTTAGTATCAATGTAGAACGAGACGATGAGCCAACATTCAGTCCTGATACTTACTATAAACAAATTCTAGAAACTGAACCAGTAAATGGAGCAAATCCTGTGATAACAGTCACTGCTAATGACGCAGACAAAAAGGTTTGAGGCTTTTTTATAGTAGTTAAAATTGTTTAGTTTGTTAAAATGTTTATGCTATGGATTTAAAATCTATTTAAGAAAGTTTTAATTTTACATAATGAAGCATAAATTTTGAACTCTATTTATGATGCCTGGCTGCACATAAGTTATTGAACTTTTTCACAGATTACAATAATGTGTAACAAAATGTATTTTTTTAACATGGACAGCTGTGTATACAAAGTGCTTAGTTCAAATAAATGCAATAAATGTGGATGGCATTCCTACAATATTTAAATGTAAGCATGTGAAGATTTGTTTACATGGTACTATTTCCATCTGATTTATCATCCAGTTCTATGACAGTTTTATATAAAAAATATAATGTAGTAATGAAAATGAACTATGACATCCATAATTTGCTCTGATGTAAAGTATGAAAGTAAATTTAAAATTGAATGGAAATTGCATTAAGATTGAATGGAATATTATGCCATGAAATTTCACTGTGATTATTAAAGTAATGTAACACATAAATGTTTGGTTTCATCCTAAAATGTATAAACTTTATAGGGAAATTTGGTGTATGAAGTTCAAGGATCACTACAGGCACCATATTACTTCAGTGTAAACAATATTACTGGTGATATCTTTGTACAAAATAACTTGACGGAAGATGTGGAAACTAGATACTTGGTGAGTTTAATAATTTCTCCATGTCTAACAGACTCATAAGTGTCAGATTTTTAACCAGATTTTCAAAAGAAAAAATTCTGCTTTGGTTCGGTGAAGTACAGCAGGTGGGCAGCTTTAAAAGTTAAGATGTTACTCAGACAGCTTCTTGTTATAATTATTTTATTGTTTTTTAATTGTTAGGGGGGGGGTTATTTGTTTTGTTCCATTTTTAGCTCACCTGACCCGAAGGGTCATGTGAGCTATTGCTATCACTTGGCGTCCGTCGTCCGTCCGTCGTCCGTCGTCCGTCCGTCCGTCCGTCGTCCGTCCGTCCGTCCGTCGTCTGTTAACTTTTTCAAACGTTAACTCCTCCAACACCATAAGTCCAACTGCAACCAAACTTGGTACAGTTATTAATTGGTATGGGTGCTACAAATCTATTGTTTGGATTTTTGATTCGTATAAAAACATGGCCGTCATGGCTAAAAATAGAACATAGGGGTAAATCGCAGTTTTTTGCAAATAAGTCAGAAACGGTCACAGATATCAAAATTCTGGCATAGGGTAAAAGTGATCAGCACCTCAAGATCTACCTGCCCTGAAATTTTGAAGAAGATCCAACCACTCATTTCAGAGTTACCACCCTTTTTTTTTGACATTTTTGGCTTTTTTTTATGTTATTATTTCAAAAATCTTCTCCTCTGAAACTACTGAATGGATTTGGATAAAACTTAGCATGATTGTTCCTTAGGGTATCCTGCACAAAGTTTATGCTTCGATTTTTGATCCATCGAAAAACATGGCCACTGTTACTAAAAATAGAACATAGGGGTCAAACAACAGTTTTTCGCAAATATCTCAAAAATCATTAGGTTATGGCAAATTCTGGCAGGTTGAAAGTGTTCAGCATGATGAGAGCTACCTGTGTGCTTATTTTCGTGAAAATCTGTCAACTGATGTTAGAGTTATTGCCCTTTTTTGACATTTTTGGCTTTTTTTTGTTATTATTTCAAAAATCTTCTTCTCTAAAACTACTATTCAAAATCAAATGAAACTTGGTAAGATTGTTCCTTAGGGTATTCTGCAAAAAGTTAATGCTTGGATTTTTGATTGGTCAAATACATGTCCGCCCTTACTAAAAATAGAACATAGGGGTCAAAATGCTGTTTTTTGCTATTCTTTCCTGAATTATAGAAATAAAATGAAGATGAAAGCTACTTTCAAGGCAAACATGGTATCCCGAGTTGAATGGTGATGATGAAAGTTTGTTTTGGACGGCCATTTTTAAAATGGCTGCCATTTTCCCGCCATTTTTTACACTTGCTCGGATTTCAACAATATTTGGTTTTTAAAGTAAACATGGTATCCTTAGTGAATGGTGATGATGAGAATGTTGTATAACAATGATTAAACTTCATAATATGTGAGCTTTTAATTGCCATCACTTGGTGTCTGTCATAATCGTTGTTAACAAATTTTCAAACATCTTCTCCTCTGAAACTACTTGGGGGAATTTGATGAAACTTAGCATGATTGTTCCTGCAATATTTCCTTTTCAAGTACAATAAAAAGCCTTAACCCACAATTTTTACATAACTTCTTTCAAACATTTTAAAAACGAAGACAACATATAGACCAAAAGATTTATACTTGTATTTGAAGATTAATTAAAGCTTGTATTTTGTATTATGAATCATCAGATTGACCATGACTGTATCTTAATCAAGCGTAGGGAGAACTCATGCCCATTTCTTTCCAGAGGTTCTTAAAGGTTTTTAAAGGTATTTTCAGCATTTTACGTGACCTTTAATACTCAGTTTAGTTTACAACAAACATTAATATATTAATTTAGTTTATAGTGCATTGTTTACCAGGTGAGCGATTCAGGCTCTTGAGAGCCTCTTGTTTAAACTTATTGTGCATTTTAATTTCTACTGTAAATAGAAAGATACAGGAGTAATTGATATATGTTTTTTACAGTTATATGTAACTGCCCATGATGACCAGTCTCTAGGTAAAACAGCTACAGCTACTGTTACTATTGATGTTGTTCACAATCCAAATGCCCCAAAACTTACTCTGAATACATTTTCTGAGACAATTTGGGAGTACGAACCACTTGGTAGTAATATTCTTAATGTGACTGCCAGTGATGGTGACCAGGTATGTACACTTTATTGCTTAGCAACATGTTTTATGCATAACAGAGTTCTCATGTAAAATTTACCCTAAAATCATACATTTTTTGTCCTGTCAATTGATCATTGCATTTTTTAAATTTAAGCTGTGATGTGTACAGTGCTTTCTTTGTAGCTCAAAAACTCAATCAGAATAAATCAAGGAATTTGGAAAATTTTTTGAACTGAATTTTAGATTTTATAGGAAAGGATGGTGTCAATGAAACAAGCACTTGAAACCTCTGAAATACAGAAAGAAACATCAGACATGTTCTAGAATGAATGACAAGCACTTAATGGGGATAATATTAAATTATAAAGCACTAGAATAGAGAATGGAAAAGGGGAATGTGTCAAAGAGACAACAACCCGACCAAAGAGTAGAAAACAGCCCAAGGCCACCAATGGGTCTTCAATGCAGCTAGAAAAACCCTCACCCGGAGGCAGTCTTCAGCTGGCCCTAAACAATAATGCATACTAATATGGATAATATTAAATCTTCATAAAGAAATTATACACACAAAATATCTGAAATAAATGAATGCATACTAACGATTATAAATACAGTAATATTACATTGAGATGTGAAGTACAATAATACCATTTGAATATGCAAAATCTACATCTTGACTTAAAAAGACTAATAATTCACTCATGCACTATGAACATTTGAGAATACTTCTAAAAGTGTTGTTTAGCCAGATATAGATGTAGATTCAGATTTCAAGATTAGATGCACTTTTAATAGTGTATACATATAAAATTCAGGTGCATAACAAATGATTTATATTTCTTGTTTCAGAGTGATGAACTTCGTTATGAGTTATTCTCTGATGGAACTCAGGCTTCTGCACTGGCCCTTCAATATTTCAGTATAAACCCTGACAACGGAATGGTTACCCTGATTAAAGACTTGCGTACCGATTCCTCAAATGCCTCGCTGTACAATGTAAGTAACAACTGTATATCAAATATCAGTAGCAAGAGCCAGTAATTTACTTTTTACTTTGAAAAATATACATTGAAAATCTGTGTTAGT
This sequence comes from Mytilisepta virgata, assembly GCA_028015205.1. Classification (NCBI taxonomy): domain Eukaryota; kingdom Metazoa; phylum Mollusca; class Bivalvia; order Mytilida; family Mytilidae; genus Mytilisepta; species Mytilisepta virgata. The sequence continues at coordinate 88,207,710 of CM051521.1, forward strand.
TTCATGAAGTAATATGTACATGTAAAAATCAAAAAAGAAAGAAAAGTTATTACCACTTCAATATTTTTACATTATTCCTTAAAGTTTTTGTCAAAGAACAAAATTTTTGCACAACCTAAGTATTTCTTTCTAGAATTGATTATTGTGATTATCAGATTAACAGAGGTATTACATTACGCAATGGAAACAATGGTCAGTTAGTATTACAGGTAAAAAAAAATCTACTTTGCCATGGGTTTGAACTATAATTTTAACATACACTACTATGGTACATGGACTGTCAAATATGTTTTATATTTTGCAATAAAATTTATATATTTATAAAATTCTCAGTTTTTAAATTTTTAAAAGACTATTTTAGTAAAAGATAAACACTAGCAAGTAGGTGGATAATAACAATATTGTAAGATGATACAAACAGAGACTTCATTGACTTTCCATGTAAAACTCATAAACATTTACTGAGAAATTTAAAATAAAATAACCCTGACATCAGTTGAATTATCATAAATAACATAATGATCAACAACGTTTGATGCTTGCATTTACTACATTTTAATTTTTTTTAGTGCTATTTTGCTTCTTGCTTTATTTTTGATTTTTTGTATATTGTTTTATGCAAATTTGGGCAAAATATGAGCAAGGTGTATCGATGTACACTTACATGGTGGTAAATGCACTTATGGACAAGATATGCTTAAATGAATGATTTGAATTTTCTATCAAATGAGACTAGATATCTTCTCACCAGACTTGACACTTCACTGGCAATGTAACCTGTGCCATTAACGGAGCAGGACATGCTTACCCTTTCGGAGCACCTGATGTCACTCCCGGTTTTTTATGGAAGTTCACATTGCTAGTGCTTTAGTTCCTGTGCTGTCTTGTTCTAATTTGTTTTAGTTTATTATACGTTTTTTATTGTCGAGCCTGCAATTTAAGTCGCAGAAAGCTCCACATAGGGATAGTGATCCGCCGCTGGCGGCGGCGTTAATGAACTTCTTAAAAGCTTTATATTTTAGAAGGTGGAAGATATGGATGCTTTATACTTTGTATATAGATGCCTTATGTTACGAAGTTTCCGTCTGTCATATGTACATTGTCCTTGACCTCATTTTCATGGTTCAGTGACTACTTGAAAAAAAAGTTAAGATTTTTTGTAATGTTAATTTCTCTCTTATTATGAGTAATAGGATAACTATATTTGGTATGTGCGTACCTTACAAGGTCCTCATCCCCGTCAGACAGTTTTCAATTGACCCCTTCCCCATTTCAAGGATCAGTGAACAAGGTTAAGTTTTTGGTGGTCAAGTCCATATCTCAGATACTATAAGCAATAGGTCTAGTATATTTGGTGTATGGAAGGATTGTAAGGTGTACATGTCCAACTGGCAGGTGTCATCTGACCTTGACCGCATTTTCATGGTTCAGTGGTTATAGTTAAGTTTTTGTGTTTTGGCCTGTTTTTCGAATACTGTATGCAATATGTCTGATAGCATTTACTTTCATTAGAAATACATGACAGGCAAGACATTTTTGTGTGTCCACTCTTGTTCTTTTAGTCATACATCTATCCTTGTCGCGTTTGTTTGTTGTGTTCCATTTTGCTGACTGTCATTTTCTTGGACTTCCTACTGTTTGTCGCTTCGGTATTCTTTTGCCGATATTTAATTTATATAAAAAAGTAATAATTAATTTTTAGCTATTCATTTATTCAGATAAGAAATATGCAGATACATTGTTATATTGTTAGGATTCTGATAAAAGAATGTTTTCCAAAAGGGACGTTAAAATGGTTTTGTATAATGCCCTTATATATTGTCAACTAGTTAATTATAGAATAATTTCATATGGAATTTAAAATCAGAAAATTTTGGTTATCTTTTTATTGCTGACTTCAGTTTGATACAAAATTGATTAAAAAACATCACAAACAAATTATTAGATTCATAGTTTATTTTAATTATTACGTCACATTTTTATTCCAAATCAACAAATAGGTGGAAATATACACTATAAGTGTACCGTAAAACCCAAAACTTATTCAGGTCATTATCTTGATTAATATTGCAGCACTAAAAAATTACATGAAATAAGAAAATATATAAGTCATAAATACTTGATACGTTACACAACTGAGGAATCTCTGTTATAGATTCCTGTATTAAGGATATTTATGTATACATTTTAAGCCTCAAAATATTTCAGTTCTCTTTGATTAATTTTACTAATCAAGAAATATTTATGTTTTAATAAATAGATGAGAGTCAGAGTGCGTGATCAGAAACTTACATTTGAAAAAGATTCGACTGCAAATGTGCGTATAATTGTCAACCGAAATCAGAACACACCAAGGTTCCAGGGAACTCCATATACCAAGACATTGTCAGAAAATGCACTATTGTCATCTTCAGTTTTCACATTATCAGCTATTGATGATGACCTTAGGGTAAGTTTTTCTCAAAAATATTGTGTAACAAAATTATCGATAACAATTTTGTTTTCTCTTAAGAAAGATTATTGTTAGTGTACTTTAGTAACTGTCACGAACTTCATCATACTTTTTATCTTCTGTCAGGAACTTTATTGTTTGTATAAACTATAATCTCAGACTGTCACTTAATACTGATATATTAATGATGACCAATACTTGGACAATAAGATACTTATGATTCAGTGTCTTGTGACTTTCATCAACAATAGAAGCATAAATTCGTCATCTAGATTCGTATTGTTACACCTATGTAACATATGATGCCGAGTTAGCAATTAAAACATATAAACGTTCACCGTTGTTTAGTAGTAGCAGAGATGCGCCTGTGAGAGGCAACGTTAGCTCCTGCAGTGGTTTGCTGGAATCTTGAGCTAAGCTATATTGTACTTTTGAACTAACACAACGTTTAGTTTAATTTAATTTAATCTTTTCAAAAGACTTTTACACAACGCATTTGGACAACTTATACTATACGATGAACTGTTTCTACTTAATGTAATTTTGATTATTAAATTGTTTCTTCTCAAATACACTGTGTTGGTTGTGTTACAATTGTTTTGTTTATCATCTTCTATCTTGCAATCAGTATGTTTCAATATATATATATATACAGCATACGTGTATTATATCGTTTTCTGTTTGTAAAATTTATACCACTTTACTTTGATGGAAGTACGTTGATATTTATGTATAATTGAATATTTTATTATTAATGTTTCAAATGTTGTTTAATACACAAGATGCAGTATTTTAGCTCTAAGGCGAGACAGGTAGATTTTTTTTTTGACTAACGATATATTTTTAACACTTCTGGAAATATGACAAATAGAAACTTCTTTAACTAGTAAAATTAAGTTAATAAAGTATAAATACCTGTATATAACCATTTTTGTTTTATTTGCAGGGTACATTGAGATATGAGATAATAGGTGATGATTCTTCTCCATACTACTTTGGACTGGCTAATTCACTTGGTGTTCCTGCTGGTAGAATAATCCTAAATAACAATCTGAGAACAGAATCAAAGGAAAACTATGTTGTAAGTGGATATACTAGATATAGTAAAAAATCATGTGAAATTTGTATAATTTATGTTTTAAAATTTTGTGTTCATCAGCTGTTTATATTGATAAAGATTAATAATGAGAAACATAACTTGCTTGAATAATATTTTAACTTGCTTAAGGAAGATCTATAACTTTAACAAAGTTAACCAGAGACAATAAAATAATGATGCTTTATAATTAGGACTCAGGACCAAAAGGGTGACAGTTACCTCCATTAGGTAACTTGGTAAAGGGAGATAATTGTTTCAGGACTATAATATTAAAATTTCTGCCATAGGTATTAAACTTAATGGAGGGTAAAGTGCAAAGTTTTGCGGACCCAAGTTTTGTGTCTATTTCTGAAAAGGAAGTAATGTTATTACACATGTTCTACATTGTTGACATTTTCTTTTCAGTTGAGAGTTCAGGCTTATGATTCCATTTATCCAGATGACCGTGCTACAGAAACTGTCAGCATAACTGTAACAAGGAATGAATTTCTGCCTGTGTTTGACCAACAGACTTACACTGCCACCATTAACGAAACTGCACAGATTGGTGTATCAGTCCTTCGAATAAATGCTACAGACCAAGATGGGGTAAGTTTTTATTAGCTCACCTGTCCTAAAAGGACATGTGAGCTTTTGTCATCACTTGGCATCCATTGTCCTTCCATGGTCTGTCCCTCGTCCGCCGTAAACTTTTTTAAAGATCTTCTCCTCTGAAACCACTGAACCAATTACAGCCATTATTAGTCTGAATGATCCTTAGGGTATCTAGACTAAAGAATATGTTTTATTTTCTTGTCAACATGACCAAATTCGTCAATTGACCTCTTATAGGGGTTTTTGCCCTTTAAAGACAACTTTTCACATTTTTTTCGTCATTGTAAACTTTTAAAAATCTTCTTCCCTGAAACTACAGAATCAATTTCAGCCAAATTTAGGCTGAAAAATCCTTAGGATATCTAGTATAAATTATATGTTTTATTTTCTTGTCCATCAAGAAACATGGCTGTCATGGCTAAAAATAGAACATATGTGAAAATGCACTTTTTGGCTCATATCTCTAAAACTAAAGTAGTTAGAGCACAACTGACAGGTAGTAAAAATGTTTATGAGGTCGAGATCTACCTGTCATGAAATTTTCAGACGAATCAGTTGACCCATTTTTGGGTTATTGCCCCTGAATTGTTAATTTTAAGGAAATTTTGCAGTTTTATGTTAACTTGAATATTATTATAAATAAAGACAAACTGTAAACAGCAAAAATGTTCAGCAAAGTAAGATCTACAAATAAGACAAATGATCAAAATCATCAATTGACCCCTGATAGGAGTTTTTGCCCTTGAAAGAATATTTACATGTAAACAGGAAATAATGGTCTGACATATTGTCACAGATGTTTAGAGCATAACTTGAAATAAATTAAATGGTAGCTGTGCAACTTAAATGGAGTGTCAAGGTCATTAAAAAAGTCCCTAGCAACTATATATATTTGGGTTAAGGACGTTATATTTTACCTGAACAAGTGAAAAAGAAAGGTCAAGAGTCAAGGTCATTGATAAATTCCCTAGCAACTAGATATATTTGGGTTCAGGACCTTACAATTTACCTGTTCAAGTCAAAATGGAATGTCAAGAGTCAATGCCATTGAAAATTGTGACAGTATACATTAAATAGCAAAAATAATTATTGATGCAAAATCTACACAAATTTTAACAGGTGAGCGATTCAGGCTCTTGGGAGCCTCTTGTTTGTTTCTTTTAATTTTTTATTTTACAAATAAAATCTGAGTGGAATTCCTCTTTTTGAAGTCCAGATTTGTCCATTATGGTACCTTTATTATACCTAGGTTGCTGAAGTATCATTTCCACTCTTTTTTCTGTTTGTAAAAATCATGTCTGCAAAATGAAATGGAAAAATGTCACATTGAAAATTTGAAAAATGTTTTATTTAATGTCATAGAAATGAACAAACTTCAAAACAAATTACAAGTTTTTGACATTCTAATCCCTGCTAAATTTGTATTTTCTGTATTATAGGATAAAGTTACATATACAGTGACATCTTCGACAGGAAGCAATTTCTTTGTGTTAGAACCAGACACAGGAATCATATATGTTACAAATGATCTGACAACTGACACTGTCACCAGTTATAGTGTAAGTATCTATAGTAATATATGTTGTGGAATTTGATTATCCTGAACAATTAGTATTCAAGGCTGAATCATGCCAATTTCCTAGATACTCATCTAATACAATTTATGCAGCACTAAAAAACAAGCAAAATAGGTTATAACATCTTCTTTTAGTTTAGAATTCTAACATGACCTGCTTCAAATGCTTTCGGTCTACATCTTTGGTAAAGTATAAATATTTTGATTCCTACATCACATACTTCATACTGCTTGTTTGGCAATGTCATAGTAAAGTTTCCCTTACAAGTATCCATCTGTTTTAAAGAATTCTTCCTCATGAAACTGAACATAAAATTGAAGCTTATCAAGGAGAAGTTTGTTAAATTGCCATTGTATATTTATACCCCGCTTTTATATAGTATTCGTTGTGTCCGTCTGTTCGTCCGTCTGAACATCCGTCCTTTCGTCTGACCTTTGTATCCGCAACTCCTCCTAAACTACTGAATGGAATTTGATGAAACTTTCAGAGAATCTTCATCCCATGATGGCATTGTGCACCTCCTATTTTATAATTTGATTGGACCAATGTTTAGGGTTTCCCATAGAAAAACATGGACTTCGACTTTCAATGTGATAGGGGGTACCATGATGCCATCCGCAACTCCTTCTAAACCACTGTATGGAATTTGATGAAACTTTCAGGGATCTTTATTACATGATTCCATAGTGCACCTCCTATTTTAGATTTTGATCTGATGAATATTTGGGGTTACCCTTACCAAAAGATGGACTTTGACATTCATTGTGATAGGGGTACCATGATGCCATCTGCAACTCCTCCTAAACTACTGAATGGAATTTGATGAAACTTTTAGAGAATCTTTATCACATGATGCTATAGTGCACCTCCTATTTTAGATTTTGATCTGACCAATTTTTGGGGTCTCACATACATAGCAAAACATGGACTTTGTTATTCATTGTGATAGGGGTACTACTATGTCATCTGGAACTCCTCCTAAACTACAAGGTATCTTGCAAGTAGGGGTATCATTGAACCAAACTCACAGCTTTTTGAAAATTTCATCTCACTGCTGTTGGAGTTATCCTGTCCAAAATAATGACTTTTCCTTTCATGTATCTTATGTAAGGCGGGGGTATCAAGTAGTGAGCTTTGCTCACAGTATTGCTAGTTTATAGTGGTGTGGTTAGAATTGAAAACAAGTTAGAGTTGACCTTAAAAGAATTTCATAATTCTTTCTACTCAGCTTTTTATTGAAATCTACAAATTTTATTTTTAATTTTTAATTGTTTATTTTTAATTTTAGATGGTAGCTCAGGCATCAGATGGCAAAAACCGAGTAACTGTAAACATCATTATTAATGTCATAAGGGATCTTTCTGTACCAACATTCACAAACAGTATATATCGTCAAACTATAAATGAAAACAGAAAAGTGAACGATATTATCGAAACAGTACAGGCTAGTGATAATGATATACAGGTAAGTTAAAGTTCATTCGGAGGAACAGTACAAATTAGTGATAATGAAATACAGGTAAGTTAAAGGTTATTGAGGAACAGTACAGCTAGTAATAATGATATACAAGAAAGTAAAAGTTCATTCTTAGCAATACTGACTAGTGATAATGATATACAGGTAAGTTACAGTTCATTCTGAGGAACAGTACAGACTAGTGATAATGATATAATGTAAATTCGGAAATTTTTGCGTGCACTTATTATTGTGATTCTTCTATCCCAGAAAAAATTGCAAGGTTTAAATATTGTGATCGCCGCCCGTGTGAAAGAAAGTTTTATTATTGCGATCGGAGATTTGGTAGAAATTGAAAATGGAAGTTTTATTGATTTTATCGTTTGAATTAATGGTTTTAAAAATATTAGAATTTTATCTTATTAATTATGAAACGATTACAATGATATATATAATAGCTGTCCAAACAGTAACTATACAACTGAGTATCTACCAGTACCCTGTTTTCGCATGTCAACAATCAATGACCAGAAACTTACCTGTGTAAATATAAACAAAGGTAGACAAATCTAGAATAAATCAGACTTGAAACAATGCATTAAAAATGTGAGTTTTTAATATTGCGATCCTCAGGCTATTGCAATTTTTGCAATAATAAAAACATCACAATAATTTCCAATATTTACAGTACATGTAAGTTATTTATGAGGAACAGTACTGGCTAGTGATAATATTATACAGGTAAGCTACAGGTTATTCTGTGGAAAAGTACTGGCTAGTGATAATGATATACAGGTAAGCTACAGGTTATTGAGAAACAGTGTAGGTTCGTGATAATGATATGCAGGTAAGCTACAGGTTATTCTGTGGAACAATACAGGCCAGTGAAAATGATAACAGGTAAGCTACAGGTTATTCTGTGGAACAGTACTGGCTAGTGATAATGATATACAGGTAAGCTACAGGTTATTGAGAAACAGTGGAGGTTCGTGATAGTGATATGTAGGTAAGCTACAGGTTATTCTGTGGAACAATACAGGCCAGTGATAATGATATACAGGTAAGCTACAGGATATTCTGTGGAACAGTACAGGCCAGTGATAATAATAAATAGGTAAGTTGCAGGTTATTTAATTCATAATTATTGGAAGGATATGTCTTTTCGTTGAGCAAGAAGTTAATACTTTTGACTTGTATTTTCTTTTTGAAATTAATCTAATGAATAACAAATTATTTTGTGAGATCAATATCAGAGATATGTTCTTGTAAACACATGTTAAGTATAGAGTATTTGAAAAAATCATGAGGATTTTAGAATAATTGAATGTATTTGATTATTTGATTATTACAGGGTGTCATTAGATATGAGGTTGTTGGTAACTATCCTGCACCTAGTTTGTTTTCTGTAAATGCTGTGAGTGGAGCTGTGTCAATCATCAGAAGTGTCAGAGAAGATACCTCTGCAGATATATACAATGTATGTAATCTCTGTTAACAAAACATGTCTTAGGGCTTTAATCAAATATTTTTAAACCATTATTTCAAATGATAGTCATTACAGTGGTGTGGTTCATCCAACAGCAATTTAATGTCATAATTAAATTTTGACCAATGAATAGCTGAAAAAATATGAAACACACTGTGATTTAATAAAATCAACTTTTCATGAAAAGTGCAATGCAGGTAAGAATTAGGGAAGTTTGATTTTAAAAAATGCAAACATAAAGGTGAATACTGATTAAGGTTGATAAATGTTTCTTGTCCTCCCTCTTTCATAGCATTCTTCTAAATTTCAGTTGATCGTTGAAGCTTATGATACTCTGAGACCAAACACAAGAGGTACAGCCACAGTGGAAATTACAGTTCTTCGTAATCCCAATCTCCCACAATGGGGTCTGCCTAATTACTCTGCAAGTGTACGTGAAGATGCACCTGTACTCACTGACGTAATCCAAGTCCAAGCATCAGACCAAGATCCTTCTGTAAGTTTTTTATTGACATATGCACATTTACTTCTGAAAATTAAATATTGAACTGGATTATCCATAGAAAAAAAGCCAGTTATGAGTTTAAGTATTGCTTACGGTCAGGTTGGCAACTCCACATTTTGATGAAAGAAAATCTGGTTTGTTGTCATGAAGACAACTTCTTGTACATTTTTATTTGTGTAATTAAAACTCTTAACTGAATTTACTGCATAAAAATATCTTTTCAGGATTTGCCTTATTCAGATACATGTATGCTGATTATCAAATTTATGGAAATAGGAAAACATTACAAAATTGTGAACAGTATAATTTAAAACAAATCCAACTGGCATGCTTTATATGTCCTTGGTTTTTATTACCTAAGAACACATACATAAATGTACAATATCTCACAAAATAAGACGCATATAGCTTTATGCCGTAAAGTTTATAGCCTGATAAAACTGTGAATTAAGGAATAATTCACTGTAAGAGCTTATAGTTTTTAAATTGTTTAGTTCTCACAAAAAATAGTTTTATGCATAGGTGTCTTGTTACATATTATACAATCATTTCTGTGAAAAGCTTTAGTCGATAATTTATATATGTTTTTTTGTCTTTTAATTATTTTTATAGGATGTAATTAGTTACGGTATACTTAATGAGACATTGGAACGAGCATTGACCTCTGGACCTTCAGATTACTTCTTTATTGATGAAAAAACTGGACAGATAAAGTTACAAAAGTCTTTACTGAATACAGACATCAACAGATTCTATGTGAGTATTGCAAAGCATCAGTAAACAATAATCACAGTAAATAGTGTAGTAGCATTCAACATCATACTGCTACATTAACCACAAACACAGTCAATAGTGTTCTAGCATTCAACATCATGCTACTACATTAACCACAAACACAGTCAATAGTGTAGTAGCATTCAACATCATGATTCTACATTAATCACAAACAGTCTATAGTGTAGTAGCATTCAACATAATACTGCTACATTTACCACAAATACAGTCAATAGTGTAGAAGCATTCAACATCATGCTGCTACATTAACCACAAACACAGTGAATAGTGTAGAAGAATTCAACATCATGCTGCTACATTAACCACACACACAGTTAAATAGTGTAGTAGCATTCAACATCATGCTGCTACATTAACCACAAATACAGTGAATAGTGTAGTAGCATTCAACATCATTCTGCTACATTAACCACAAACACAGTCAATAGTGTATTAGCATTCAACATCATGCTGCTACATTAACCACAAACACAGTCAATAGTGTAGTAGCATTCAACATCATGCTGCTACATTAACCACAAACACAGTCAATTCATACTGCTACATTAACCGCAAACACAATTCATACTGCTACATTAACCACAAACACAGTAAACATGGCATTGCAGTTACAAAGAAGCATGAGAAAAGTGACAGAAAAGTTTAAACTGCAGTCACAATGAACATGATGTTGTAACTTTAAAAACATTACATTGCATTCAATGTAAAAATGGTAACTTTCAAATGAGATAAATTTGAGGATTTTATATGCAAGAACCAATGAGATTATGCTCCAGGTTTTTAAGCTACTTCAAATTTTGAAATCCTGCAAATGAGAGTTTTATCGTTCATATTTGCACTAGTTCAATAAGTTATTATCCCCTCCCCAACGAAGTTGCGAAGGGATATAGTAAAGCTACTGTCTGTCCATCCGTCTGTCCTTCCTTCCATAAAACCCTTTTTAACACTCTAGAATCAACATCCTTCAGGGGATTTTGACCAAAAATGGCACATATTTAGTCCTTATGAATACATGTATCTTGAACCCTATTGATTTTCAAGGTTATAGGTCAAAGCCAATATTCACCATTATTCATGCAGTAACCATACATATATTACTAATTTCATTCCAAACTTCCACTTTTTATCATTTTCTGACTGAGAATTATTCTGATACATTAGTATAGTAATAGATCCCTGACCTTTCTTTTGTCTGTATTAGCCTCTGGCTGCACAATACAGAGATCCTTGAACCAATAACTGCTGTATGTCCCACATACTTCAGCAACTGATTTCTTGTAAGAAAACTATGAACTTTATTTCAATTCTGTACATTTAAAATATCAATTACGGTAGGTCTCAAAAGTCTGCAATTTGGAAACAAAACTGCACATTTTTAGCAAGGTCACATTGGTTTGTGGTCACATTATATTTTCTGCAACAATATTGAATTGCATGCAAAAAATGGCAAATATGTACTTATGGAATATTTGAGGCATTTTGGAAGTTGATAATTAATTACTAAACAAAAGGTAGAGTTATCCTTGTAACTTTCATTTCAAGGTATTCCCCCCTCCCCCCCCCCCCCAAAAAAAAAGACTTGCAGATAAAAAAAAAGACACACAGTCGACCAATATAAAAGATATCATGTAATATTGATGTCCTTTTTTATCTCTCAGGTTGTTGTTCAAGCTTGTGATAATGGTGTTCCACCAAGGTGTATAAACACAACCGTACAGTTGAATATAGACAGAACTGGCCAGCCACCAATATTTACACAAACTACATATTCAGAGGTTATAGATGAAACTAAGCCAATAGGAGACCTTGTTCTCACAATTTCAGCAACAGACTCTAATAAATTGGTATGTTTGAAATCTGTGACAATTGTTTTGGTATTCGTAGATAATTATCTTCATACATATTTAAAAGGTAAAGTTTCAAGATTGAATTTTTTAATAGTGTTGAATCTTTATTGAAGAATGGAGAAATGGAATGAGTCTGTTATGACAGCAAGAACAGACTTAGATATTCTGCATGTTTATATTATATATTTCTGGAAAACTAGGTTTTTATTTTAATCATTACTGTTTATATGGCCTGGTACTGTATTTTCACATTTTATCTTTGTTGTATGTAATAATCCAAAAGGAGTTATTTCTTTCGCCAAAGCTTTCATGATTTTCTCTAATTTCATTTATTTTTTGGGGGTGAATTAGGAATATAAATATTTGCGTCTTTCAATTTTTAATCTACCCAAACCTGGCGAAATCTAAAAAATTATAAATACCAAGATAAAATTAAGTCATTTTCAATGTGAAATTTGCAAGAAAAAACTGGGCGTAGCTTTCACTGACAACATGACCAACCATGTTCCATGTTTTTGTATCTGGATGACAGGTTATGTAATTTGTTTTCATTATTTTTAAAAAAAAGTTGAATACCATTAGTTATTTCAATTTCACATTTTGAATGCTTAGTTTTATTAAAAATTATTTTTACTTACTTGTATACCTGTTATAAATTTCTAAATTTTTAATTATTATAGGAAAACATATTTAAATATGAGTCTGAAAGAACATGCATTGTGTTTTGTCACAAGAAACAATACAATTAATATTTACTGATTCCTTGTCAAGCTTGGAGCAGTAGGGAGAAAGAACAAGGAATTATTTTGACAAAATTAGGACGTTTCTGAAAAATTTAACATGCCTTGTTGTTGGGAGGAATTTTTGTATTATATATTTTCTTTCTGTTGTGTATAAATTTAAAAATTTAATTTCTCTACATTTGAACTTGATGTATCATGTAAAAATGTAAATTCAAACTCTCAAAAATGTCAGAAATATTGTAACCTGCAAGAAATCAGAAGAGGAATTTGTTTTTTCATGATTTGTCTGAATTCTTATTCCGTTCATTCATATTGTGCCTTTTTCTAAAGAATTACTATAAGTTCCCTTCCTGTTTCAGTTAGGAAGTTATCATTTTTAGAATATGTGTATTGGTTAAAAATATTACAAACAGCCACCCTAACTTGGACACCAAAAAATAATTTCAAGCATACACCACATTGGCCTTGTATTCAGCAAGAATAATCTCATCTCCTATTATAAATGATATGTAGAATAAAACAACATTCATTCAGCTATATAACATCAACATTCTTCTCATTTTGTAGTCGGTAAGAAGTGTTTTAGATTAAGGTTTGTTAACAGGTTTTGTTTTGTGAATACCATCTATGTTCTGTTTCAGTTTGTCATGCAATGCAATCTTACCTTTCTACATAATAACAAAATAATTATAGAAATTTTCAGAAATATAATTGGAAATTTCAAAATTTTATCATTAATGAACATAAGGAAATTGAATCATTGGGTATATGTAATTGAGAAAATATCTCAAAAGATAAAACAAAAGAGTCTATTTCCAAAAACTAATGAACAAGATATATGACGAAAGATTGCATGATAAGACTACAAGGTAAAGGGAATAACATTATGTTGAGACTAATAATTGTTGATCAGTTGAATTTTTAGTTTTATTTTCTTTACTAACTTGCTCTCCGTCATCTTTTTTTAGCTGAACGTAAGTTTTTACGCCTAAGAAAATATCACTATCCAGCATATTTCATTTATGTAATACATTGTACTGTGTAGAAAAAATCTGTACGTTATATTTCATATTGGTAGCTATTATACTGAGGAATCTATGACTGTCAAATTACTTTCTCTTATATAAATATTGTAGAGATATATCAGTTAAAAAAGAAATAAAAAGTAGGATATGTTAAAAGTCCAAAAACTGAGAAACATTTAGTGTCACAATAAAAAGCAAATTTAACTTTTAATTGGCCAGGTATATATTACCAGGGTTTCTACAAACGTATATTGTTAAATATCGGCCCTGAGACACAATGTGAAGCTTATTGCAAGTGAGTGTAGCGAACCGGCTGAAAAGTTTCATATTGTGTCGAGCGGCTTACATTTTACAATATTTGTTTGAACAAAAATTTATTGTATTTTTTATAACTAACAATCTTAATGGAATTTCTTACTTTTCAATGGCCATCCGCCTAAAACTGGATGTTTTCATGATATATTTGGGTTATCGTTGGGTCAAACATTATGAAGTCACTGATATATTCAGGTCAGCTCATATTAGGGTCAGGTCAACTCTTTACGACATCACAGTGCCGAAATACGGAAAATTCTGAAGGCGTCAGCAGGTTGATATAGGCATGGGGAAATACAATAAGCATGTATACTTGTTTCTGCCCTTTAAGTGCTGACAATAACAATTCTTAAAAGATTTTAATAATTTTATATAAAAGGTTTTATATCAGTGATATTGTTGTCCAGTTTAGATACAAATGCTCAAGATATTGCCATTAATCTAACGGTTCTTGGTGGATTTTGACAGGGTTTTTTCATAAGTGAAACTGCAAATCCACAAAAGTTAGCTAATAATGCTTTTCAAAATATCAAAATGATTGTCCTCTTCACAAGTCAACAAAATGATGAATGAGATTGGTTTTAAATGGCATTGTTATAAAATTGGTTTACTGCTACTTTTTCATATAAAGGATATATTTATTAGATTTAGCATTGAAGATTTAACTTCAGTGGAGATCATAAGCATGAAACATATTAAAAAATACATGTAGATTAGCTGTAGGAATAGAGTAGAAACAAATGAAGCTTCCATGTTAAAGAGAGTTAGTTGTTAGGGGGACTGTGGTTATTGAAATTCGGATCAACTTGTTAATTTTCAGAATTCTGTATGTAAAATTTGAGAATTCTGCTCAGGCAGAAAATTCTTCTCCTGCAGAAGATAGAATGCATTTAATAAGTTCATAAATTTACCTATATTTGGATGTAGGTAGATATTCTTTGTTTCTTAACATTATTTTATCGGAGACTAAAATATTCATTACTATAACTGAAACAATTTTGTAACAAGTGGATGTCACTTATTTTTAAAGTAGTGTAATGTACCGTCGTTGTGGAGTATATACATATCAGGGTCTTCTTTCACATATATCATATGACTATGATTCTCGTAAATGTGACGTTGTTGCCTAACATTCTATATACACCAATTTAGATAATCATAGTAGTAAGATTTTTTGTGAAACGAGGGCCAATCAGTCATTATTTCATATCCTGTTGACATTGTTGATATCTTTGCAGGGTGATGTTGAGTATGCAGTTGTGCCACCTGGTAGTGAATATTTTTCTTTGAATTCATCATCTGGTGAAATTACCTTAGCTAAAAGTGTTAAAGATGACCTGTCAACTGACTACAGGGTAAAAGTCTTCACATTTGTCTAGAACAATTTAAAAAAAATTTATATATTATTTTTTCATCAAGTGAAAAGTTATTTTGGGTGTCTCTTAATGTCTAAAATTTGTCAATATCTAATTATAAGTCAAGAATAGTTTATTTATCAGAATAAGAAGAAAAAAGGCATAAAATGAATTTAAAATGAAAAGATTGCAGAAAATACTATAATTTTTTTCTGATTTTAATTTTAGTTCCAAGTAGTATCCTACGACAGTGGAGAAAGCATTTACAGATCTACAGCAGATGTTGTCATCTTTGTCACACGTAATCCTAATCCACCAGTATTTACACAGAATCCATACCGAGTTTCTCTGGATCAGAACTCACCGTATGATCATATTGTTGTTAACACAACTGCAACAGATCAGGATCAGGTTAGTGAATTATCTTCCAACAGTGTGGTGATGAAGGAAAGCCAAGAAAGCTTCACATATTCTTATTTCTGTATTTTTTTTTTTTTTTGAAATAAGGGTCTGGTGCTGTCACATTGAGCAGCAAAATTTTAAAAATAGCATATGAAAGATTGCAAGCAAAGACAATAAAAAGGATTTGTACAGCTTATTTGTGGCACTTGTTATTAAATCATTAGATTCAATTAAATTTACCTTCTTTTACTTTTGATTTTCATAGCTTGTTAATTCTTTTGTTTTACTTCATATATATAGTACATGTTGATTCAAAAGTTGGTAAGTGAACCAAAAAAAACAACAAAAAAATTCACTGATATGTATAAACAATTTCTTAAGAAATTACAGGGTCAAATGAATCATACTGTCTTTCCAAAAAGTGTTAAGACATTCAGTTAATAATTATGTTTTGTTTACCTACTAGGACATACCGAGATATTTTGCTGTTGCTTCAGTTGAAACAATGTCATACTTCAACTATGATACAGATACCGGAGTTCTGTACTTGCGTAAACTTCTTACATCACCAACGCCACCTGGTAGCTTTGAATTGACAGTATATGCTCGAGATCAGAGGAGAGTAAATGAGAAAACAGGAACCAGTACTATTTCCATTACTATGGACTTTGATTCAAAGCCACAGTTTATCCCCACAGCCTATGGTCCGGTACCAGTATTAGAAGATGCAGATGTTGGGTCTTTCGTGGTTGATACTAATGCATTTGATGTAGATTTAAAGGTATTTAGGCCTGATTCATAAAACATACATGCCACACAAGGAACTAAAAATCACTACTATTGGTCAAATATGCTTTTTACAATGAAAATATATGAAAAATTTTAAAATATCGACACTCAGGTTTCTCAGAACAGGGATGAAAGTTTTCCGCGGATTTGCCGATTTCCGCTTTTTCTGATGCCGATTTGGTCATTTTTGAGATACGTGTAAATCCGTTGAGAAAATTTTAGGGGGGGGGGGATGTCTTAATTTCACCCATACTTGGTGATTCCTAGTGTTGTTTGTTTTTATTTCGGTCATCATATCACTCAGAGAAAAGATCAGTAAAATCGGTCTGATTATTTGGGTGATTGGTGACGGTTTTCTTGTGTTTAAGCGATTGAAAAGTAAACAATGAACTGGTTCTGTTTATGCACATACTGTTAGTAGGTAAATCATGTATCATAAACCAGTATGAACTCAGTGAACTGGTTACCAAACTATTGTGTTGCCAATGCGGTCCTCAACCCTCAACAGTTGACATTCGGTATCATACGTGATCGACCTTGACAAAGAAAAGTCTGAAGATCGATATTAAAAGTTTTGAAGAGCGAAAATTTCAAAATGCATGGTATGGAAAATGTTGAAACACTATTTTCAGGACATGTCAGAAACAAGCCTAAAATCTTCAAATCTCAGGAGCTTCTGGGGGCTTGGGCAGCCCCCAAACCCCCGGCCTAACATTTTCCTCTTTTTTCATCAAACATCACTTTCATCCCTGTCAGAGGCACGTTGTGCTTTTTGGGTTTTTTTTTTGCTGCTGTTTCATCATAACTCATTGAGGATTTCAACAACGAGATTAATCTTGTACCTCACTGCAAGTTCAAAACACCGAATAGCACCAGTTTGAAAGGAGTGGAATTATTTTATTAATGTCAGTTATATCACTTGTGTGTAATTAAAGGCTACCTATTTTCAGAGTGCCTTTCCAGGTTATCATGAATACTTTTAGGATAGGTAATTGTGGAAAATCAGATCTGTAATATTGGAAAGAAAAATCATAATTACAGTTTATATCAAGTTTTTAGTATTGTTTCAATAATGTAGAATAAATATAACGTTTACACTGTTTCCAATCACTAATTCTGTTTTGTAATTTATTAAAAACTATAAACGTCACATTTCATCCCCATTTTTAAGATATGTATCAAATAAATAAACTGGAGACATTTAAAGATCACGAATAAATACTATTTTTATAGGGTAACATGATGTATGAATCCATTGGTAATTATCCAGCCGAGGATTATTTTGAAGTCAATTCTACAAATGGTATCATTACTTTGAAGAGAGACATTAGGACTGATGTCAACAACTTGGCAACGTATGAGGTATGTTTTGAAATTCATATTATTAGGAACTGCCTTGCTGGTCAAGTGGTAAGTCATGGGTTCGATTCCTGGCTGTAGCATACCAAGGACTTTTAAATACATGTATATGTATTTGCTGACACACTGCTTAGTACACAGCATCTAAAAGTAAGAACAAAAATATCTGGTTCGGTAGAAAGCATGATTCATATATCACATAAACATGTTCTCATCCTGAATAAGCATGTCATATTGGTCGTAGGACATTAAACTACTATAAATCAATCAAAAATTAAAAATGCATTTAAGTAGTCAGAAAACTGATTATTATAACATGGACACCCTCAACTCTTGTTGAAATAAACAAAGGATATTTTATGGTATGTCACAAATAGGGGTGGTAAAATAAAAAGAAAAAAGTCTGGGGAAACCTTTTTGAAGAACCATAGACACACAAACAAGGCTCCTTCTTGAGTTGGTTTGTTTGTTTGTTTAGTTGGGGTTTTAAATCATTTTCAGCACATTTGGCTATTTCGCTGCATGCCAGTTTTTATTGGTGGAGGAAGCCAGAGTACCCGGAGAGAATCACTGACCTTCGAAAAGAAAATTGGCAATCCTTGTCAATTAAGATCAGAGTCAAACACACCTCACCACAAGTGAGATTCGAACTCACAACCCCAGCATTGACAAGCTAGTGATCATTAGTAGTCATGATGACCTACCTAGACCACTCAGCCACCGAGGCGCCTTCTTGACTTGCTCAAAGTGCATGTAGTAAGTTATAGATATTAATGATCACTCACATGACAAAATGTGAACCCCACTGTTTGACTCTTAATTGAAAAAAACATTGCTGGATTTCATGCTGGAAGTAATAGCTCTCTCAAGGAGCTCTGACTATTCTACACCAATAAAAAGATGTCTGCCATAGTATAGCAAGTTACACTGAAGTGGTGTAAAACTGAATTTTGAAAGTTACATAATGCTACAAAACCAAAACAAAACAAGGAAATATTAATAAAAGTATCAGTAGGATAAAAAGAACAATATTTTTCTATTTTAGCTTGTAGTTGTTGCCTATGACTCTCTTTATCCAAATCTACAAGCAACAGCCACAGCCACTTTTACCGTAAACAGGAATCCTAACGCACCACAATTCCAGCCGTCATCCAATTATGTTGTAGCAATTCGAGAGAATACAACCATCGGTACAGATATTGTTGATATAGTGGCAGCAGATCAGGATCAGGTAAGATTTCACCTAAAAACATACATGATGATAGAATAACAGCTTAAGGATGTTCGCTGGTCATTTTTTAAAATTTTTGTCAGATGTTCAGAATCATCTGGTTTTATCCATTTGAATGCCATAAATTATTTTTCCCGCTAATACCCATTTTTATTTTCATAAATGTTTTGCATGCATAATAATAAGAGGTTTGTAAAAATATTATAAAATCCGTGTTTTTATTTAATGGCATTTGAGAAATAAAACTTGTCAATGATAAAGCTATGTAAAATCAAGAGAGCATATTTTTCCCCGCCAAATTTCGAATGGCTATATATATCTAAAACAAGCACACAGACCTATAATTATTTTTTGCTCTGTTAGTTCCTTTATTAATCCACTATCAATATTTACCAGTGTTATGAAAAGCTTGTTATTTTGAAACTGAGCAGCGAACATCCTTAAATGGATCATATCTTTAATTCTGAATGTTTTAGTTATATGATAGTATTGTAAAATATGCAATAAATTTTTGCATATTCCAATGCATGTTGTATAAGATGTCCAATATAATTATTGCAGTATTTTACTTGTGCATTTTTGCATAAATAATTTACAGTATTCAGCATGCTAAAGATCAGAATATATGAGGTACAGTCCTTATTTTTCAAATATATCTATGATATTTATACCTATATATAGTGTAACTAAGATTTTTTTTTTTAATTTGTAGGATCCATTAACATTTGAAATAATGGAGTCATCACCCACCAATGGAATGGATTTATTCTTCATAGAGCCAAAGTCTGGAAAAATAAAAACTAAATTACCATTGACCAGGGATTATGCTTCTGTTGATAATTACAATGTAAGTACCAATAGCCTCCCCTTATTTTGAAAGTGGCCCTTTGCAAATATTGATCTGTGATGAAAAGATTGACAGTACTTTTCATCATGTGAATTTTTATGGAAATTTTTGGTGAATGGATTAGACTGACTAGTAATTATAAGTTTCTTGAATTATCTATATTTGTGATGACTATTGTTGGCAATTATTAAGGGAGAAATTTCATGAATTGTAGGAAAAGGGGAATTTGAAAAAAACTGATAGTTACAAAAATGAAGGGGTTGATAACAAAAACAAGACTAGAGTTAGGGGCTGTCGGAATACCCGCACCCCACATTTATTTGTAAAACATTCTTAACATTTTCAGTTTCCATTGCATCTGTAACAAATAACATTTGCAAAGATATATCACAACCACTTTTACTGTAATCTCACTTTTCGGCCTCTTTTCCTTTTTTGGTCCTTTAAATCCTCAAAATGCAAAATAAAAGCATGCTTAGCATTACAGTTTGCATCTGTAACAAATAACCTTTTCACAAATATATCACAACCCACTTTTACTGTAATTTAACTACCCTGGTATTTGAAACCTTTTCGGGACATATAGCCTCTTAAACTGAAATTCACAAATTTCTTCCTTTTTTTTTCTTTAAATAAAATTTTAGTAATTATGGTCTTTTTCTATTTTGGCCCTTTTTGGTTCCTCCCACTCCCCTTTAAAAAAATATGGAATTCCAAAACCTTATTGCGCATCTACAGTTGGTAAGCAACAATATGGCAACAATAAAAATGGTTTAAATTCAAAAATGAAAGAGGAGTTCACATCACAAGGCTCTTTGTATAATTTGGCCCTTTTTGGTCCCTGCCAGGCCCTCCTTTAAAAATTTTGAATTCCAAAACCTTATTGCACTTCTACAGTTAGTAAGCAACAGTATGGCACAAAAAACATTGGTAAAATTTCAAAAGTGAAGGAGGAGTTTGCATCACAAGAAAGTTTGACGGACAGACAGACGACAGCAACGACAATATACCCGAACTTTCATTTGAAAATGCGGGTATAATAAGCTGATGCTGAAAATTGTCAGCTGGAGTAAATGGGTAATGAAGATACTTTACACATATGCGATGCTGCAATTTATTTGGTTAAGATGATAAATATTATATTTTTTACTAAAAGATACTTCACATTTTATTATAGCTGATAGTGCAGGCAAACGATGGGCGAGGACAATCAGCAAATGCTACTGTTTCCATCCGGATTTTACGAGAAGCTGATGACATACCACCACAATTTACAGACACAACGTTTGATACATTGATAAGATTTGACCAGCAGATTAATGTTAGTTTCTTCAAAGTCAATGCTGAAGACCAAGATCTCAAGGTTAGTTCAATTTTGAATGAAATAAAAAACTATGGAGTAACTGTATAGTATTAGCATATAGTGAAGTTTATTTGTATTTATAAGCAAAGAGAGGCTACTGACCATAAAATTAAATTATCAAATTTCAGAATATAAAAACCATGATCCGAAATCTTTGATTTGAAAAAAGGATAAATTCAGAATTTCCAAAGTTAAAAAAAAACCTAATCCCATATTCTAGAAAAAGTTATTAATCTTCAGGTAATTTAAATTAGACAAGGAAAATTATAGATTAGTAACAATCACTTAACTAGTTTAATGATTAGGCTTTAGTTTTTATCAGACAAGCATATGCAAATGTTTTACTCACAGTTGTAGTAATGACAGTACTTCATTCAGTTTTTGTATTTCTTTATAGGGTCAACTAATGTATGAATTGATAGGAGTTTATCCTGCACAGGATTACTTTGTAGTAGATCCTACATCTGGTCAGGTGTCGCTGAAGGCTTCTTTGACAACAGATCCACTTACACTACTAGATTATGCAGTAAGTCTATAAAATCTATTTAGTACTTAATGTTTTGTGTTTCCTTAAATTATTTTTTCTTTCTTTTTTTGTTGTTGAGGACTTTGGAAGAAAAGTTACTGAAAATTGATTGGGAATTGAGCAATGTAAAATAAATCATTGAATCATTGGTAATTTTCTTTGGTGAGAATTCAGATTGCGTGCTGGAAAAAATCTGGTTATAAGTTTGGTGATGTAACACAGATTGGTGGCTCCAAACATTGATGAAGGAAAATCCAGTTTGTTGTCAGTTGGGAGATTGTTGTTTCTTTGAAATGAAAAAATAATTAGAGTATAAAACAAATTTACAGCATTTTATGAATTATCACACAGTCTGAAATCATAGAAAGAAATATTTTATACATTCAAATAGAATTTATTCTTCATCTGACTGTAAGATTAATTTGCCTTTTTGTTATATAATTAACTTTTATTTTATTGTAGCTCCGTGTTCAAGCTTATGATTCAGCCATCCCAGATACAAGAGCAGAACAGAGTTATAATATTAAAGTCAACCGTAATCCTAATGAGCCCAGATTTCCTTCAACAAGTATTAGTTTTAGTATTGTGGAAACATATCCTGTGGGTGGAACTATAGGTTCTGTCAATGCAACTGATGCTGATGGGGTATGTAATTTCATGTTAAAAATAAATTCTTTATTGATGATTGAATTTTAAAAGAGACAGATATTGTATAAGTTGATGTTTAAAACTTTTTATTTATCTTACTACATACATGTGTAAATTGTTTTTAATAATGAAATGATTTTTGATATACATAAGATTGTTTTTTTTTTATTAGAAAAATAGAAGTTTGATACATTTTGTGAAAACTTAATAGAATATGCAAATCAAGCAATGAAATTTTACTTTGTTTTCATAGGATGTAGTAAAATATAATATACTTGAAGATGCTGGTGGACTTGCAGCTAAGGATTATTTCTTCATTAATTCTGATACAGGCTCTATCCACGTCAGTAGTAATCTTGTCAATTCTAGACCAGCTACTGGATTCTCTGTAAGTTTTAGTTAGACCAGGATAATATTATTTTTCTAGCATTTACATATCTCTTTTTTTAGTAAATTTGATGAGATGGGCATAGATGCCAACCATTACGATTTTTCTATAAATGACAACTCAGATTGTTTTTACTGATAACTCCAAAAAGGGGTTGGCATCTATGGATGGGATTAACCATATTAAATGAATTTCTTCATTAACATAAAGTCTTAAAGTAAAAAATTGCTCTAGTGAAAGCTATTTGATTCTAAAGAGAATAATAACTGAAAATAATACCCGAATTATAGAAATATCATCTGTTGCAGAAAATGTCAAAAATGTTTTTTAAGGAGTCAAGTTTCCGTTAGGTCAATTTTGTACCTTGTGAATTTATTAATTTTTACAGGTAACAATTTGCTTAGAGCTGTTTGAAATAGGGTTTTAGTGCCATATATGTTATAATGAATGTTAAGATAAACTAGAATTTGCCAAGTATTTTTTAAGTTGTATTTAAATGTGGCAAAGCCTTTCTTACTTTATATTTTGAACAGTATTATATCTATTGTCCATAAACCATAACATATGTTTCTTATATGAAAAATATCTGCTTTATTGTTTTTAGTTCCGTGTTCGGGCTGGTGATCAAGGCAAACCAGAAAAATATGGTCAGATTCAAGTAACCATTTCAATAGACAGGGACAACAACAAACCAGTATTTGTTTACAATCCTCCCACTTTGTCAGATTACTATGTTCAGATACAAGAAACCAGACCTGTAAACAGTGTCATCTCATCTGTTCTAGCTACTGATGCCGATAGTGATGCAAGGGTAAGTATCAAAGTATATGTCAGTCTTCGGGTGGTAATGTAGAAAATTCAAAGAGAAAGTTTCAAAACTTAGGAGAATCATGCTAGGAAGAGTATTTAAAAGTGTTTGAAAAATTATAACATCGAAAAATTAGAGTAGTCATAGTCTTACAATATTTTTTTCAGGGATCCATTAAGTATGAGGCTGTCGGAGATGGGCTGGCTATTGCATACTTCAGTGTCAATGCTGATAATGGAAATGTGGCTGTTAAAAAATCGCTCATGACCACAACAGAAACTTCTTTCATTGTAAGTAACTTATTATTATCTTAAATAGTCCCAAGATTACTAATGAAGAGAAACTGAAATTGGTCTGAGAGCAGAAATTAAAGAAACAAGAACTGTAACTTCATCGTCTGGTCATTAGATAGTTTTGTCCAAAGCAACTTTTATATTGGTTTTGCACCTAGGTAACATTAAATATTTTCATCTGTATAGTATTATTTTATGAAACTCCACTGGGGCAAAGTTGTCCATCTATTCATTTTTCTGTCTGTATATCGCATGCATTTATGATTTTTTTGTTTAATATAACATGTGTGTCATGAAACATGAATCTAAGCTGTTATCATCAGTATCATTCAACTATTTTTTTCCAGTTACAAGTCAAGGCATATCACACTTTCTGGCCAGACAATGTTGCCTATGCAAATGTTAACGTTACAGTATTACGTAATGTCAACTCACCTGTGTTTACTCAGAATGGAAACTACAGAGTCAGTATCAATGAATACCATCAATTTGGACAAGTAGTTGCAGCAATCAGAGCATCAGACAGTGATCAGGTATGTTTTTGTAAACTATACAGAATTTTTATTGAAGATTTATACTTGAATATTCTTTTTTTCTTTATTTTTCTTCTTTTTTTTCTATAAAACATACTTTTTTCTTATGCTTTTTAATTGAAAAATTCCTGTTTGCTATCTTTCTATTTTTTTGTATCTTTTGACTTGCGTATTAATTTTCGTTTGAATTATAGGATGCCATTAGATATGCCATTCTTGGACCAGCGGCAGACAAAGAATATTTCTACATCAATCCAAGTTCTGGAGATGTATTCCTGAGACAGTCGCCAAGTAAAAATCCTTCTGTCTCTCAATATGTGGTAAGTGGTCGTGCATATCTTTATCATAGATGCCAACTGTAGAGAACAATAAAAAACTGGATAATGTTGAAAAATAAAAAAATTGTATTTTAGAAATCCATATAACATGACTACACAAGTCTAAACAACATTAACCATGCAAGGAATATAAACAGTAATATTATTAAAAACTTAAGTTAGAATAGTGATAATTTTCATAAAAGATCAGCAATAATATCAGGTGCTCTGGAAAGATGCTAATCCTGTGCTTCAGGTAGCCAAACTGCAAAATATGATAGTAGTTCCAATAAAGACAATTTTTAAAAAAAAAATTTTTAAATGTGTTGAACAATATATTCACATGTATATGTCAAAGATCGTTTGTATGTTTTCATCCTGAAGTATTGAAAAATTACAATTTATCAGTAAATAACAGGTAATATGACATTATATTTATCTAGATGACTGTGCAAGCAAGTGACCAGAGAAGCCCACCCAATGTAATGAATGCAACCTTGACAGTTGACATTACCAAGAATGCTGCACCTACTTTCACTAATCTTCCAGCAATCATTGTTGTACCAGAAAACGCCCCTGTAAACCAGCTTGTTTACCAGGTCACTGCACTGGACTCTGATATATCTGTAAGTAATAACATACTGATACAAATTGGACATTTTCATGTCATTTATGTATTATGTCCAAAGGGTAGTCCTGTTGATGCATACAATATGTAGTTGTGCAAGACATAAAGATTTTCTCTGATAGGATTGATTATTTGGAGGTTTCCCATAGCAGAAACATGGGAAATCTCATGCAAATTTCATTGGGGGAAAAAAAACAGAATTGTTAGATACCATGTATAACAGTGCCATACATAAAGAGTTTTCTGATTGGATTATGTAAGTTGGTGAACATAATATCTCTAAAATTTTACACTGGAATATAACAAAACTTTATAGAATTGCTGGACACCATGTGTATTTACCAGTTAGAAAATTCTAGATATATGTCTGCAGTCTGTGCAAATTGTTTCATTAACATGTCGAGTTGTACCTATGCATCATCACACTTTAATGTGTCCATCATACCTCCATTAAATGAAGATTGGCAATTGAAAGAAATTGGGACATGTGTGTTTTTGTGTCAGAAAAAAACTTTAATTGTATACTCATTTGACAGGTTACTGGTGGACAGATGACTTTCAGATTAACTGGAGATAATTCAGGACCTAGTTTCTTCAGCATTAACAGTGCCACTGGAGTTGTCTCCCCTCGTATTGATTTAAGAACAGACGAAACAGACCTTCAGTTTATTGTGAGTAGAAAATTAACATATCCTTTTTAAGAATATATTTTTTATAACTGCATTTTTCTGTTCATTAATCCTTTCCTAAATGTGCTTTTTTTTTAGTTACAAAACAGTTGTTCTTGAATTGTTTGTAAACATCCAAAGAAAATAATTTTTTTTAAATCAAATCATATAAGCTTTTAAGGTAGATCAATACTAATATTTTTAGCATATAGATTATCCTATTTTTTTCCAGGCAGGATGTCGGATGGATATAATTTGAAATTTCAATTTATAAAACATAGGTCACTGATTTTGATTTTGAGATAGTTGAGTCTTAATGTTGGTAAATTTTGTATAGATTATATAGGGTAAATCAAAATTTCTCATACAATAAAAAAACTGGCAGATAAAATCTTTATAAAATTGTGAAAAGAACACTTATCTGAAATGCTTTATATTATTAAAAGAAAAACTGGGGTCACTCTTCATTTTTTCTTGCTATTTCCAAAAAAACCAAATATTTCCTTTACATTTCATCAGAAAAATTTTCTGCCCATTATCTGCCATGAAAAGGGTTCTTTTTAGAATAAAATTTTGTGATTTTGCTATTTATGCATTTTTGTCGATTTGTTTATTTAAATAGACTTAAGATATAAATTTTACATTATATCTAATATTAGTTGCTCTTTGGAAATATATATGTACATACAAATTTGCAAGATGTCTGAAAAATATGCTCAGTGTATAAGTTATGATCTACCTTAAATGAGTGAAAGGGTCAAAATTCAAATCGGTAGATGGGATCAGTATAATGGCAGATAGATAACTTAGGACAAACTAATAGACAAGGTGGACAATTGAAAACTGAAAAAAAACAACAAAGGTATGTTTAATGGAATAGTCTTGATACTGAGTATTTGGTCTGAATTTAATTCATCTTTTCTGTGTTTTTAGAAACAGTCTGTTATTTCTATAAAAAATTTTGTAGGTGCGAATTATTGCCTTTGATTCAGAAATTCCTGAGATGACTGCTGAATCCACCTTGACTGTGAACATGACACGTAATCTGAATCCACCTGTTTTTAATCCTTCATCTTATAACATTCCAATTACTGACCAATACAGTGTTGGACAAGAAGTCGGAACACCTTTAACAGCCACAGATGGTGATGGGGTATGTAAACGTCATATGCTAATGGTAAAGAAGAAAAATTTGATTAAAGCAGAAATATTTTAAGATAGTCTATAAGAATAAAAATTATAAACTGAAAAGGAGGTTTAAAGAGGATATGCACCCAACTTTATATTGGCCCATGAGTTGTAAGTTCTTGCTGTGACTCAGAGATGAAAATAACTATAAATGACATTCTTGACTTCAAACATAAAAATTATTATTCACAAGAGAACTCACAAGTGATTCTGGTAATACAGAGATACTTTTTAGAATTTGGTTGTGTTGTTAATCTGTTTTCAGATCTTCAGTAGAGTAATATTTACAGATATAAGTATTGTACTTTTCAGTAAATGTTTGTATGTTGCATACTATTTTTAGTATTTTACTTGTGTATCAGGTAGTAAATTTAAAAGATTATTTATAACTTTAGGATAATTTGGTGTATGGAATAGTAAATGGACCACATAATTATTTCTATCTGAACCCATCAACTGGTCAGTTGTCCCTCACCAAGGACCTTGGTACTACAAACCAGAACACGTTTACAGTGAGTTTATAACTAAGTAATCTGTTATATTGGGTTTTTTCCTGACATACCGGTACTTTATTCAAGTTTTTCTTAATGATATTTGTCCTGTTTATATTAAGCATACACTTTAGAACTATATTAAGGTTAATTAAAAAAGCCAAATAAGTAGAGGATATTTGCCAAGATGTTCATCTTTTGGTTGTACAGTCAAATCTCTGTATAAAGGCCACTCATAGGACCAAAGAATTATGCACTTTATACAGAGGTTGATTCTACAAGTTTTGTTCATAACAGGGACATTTTCACAGTGCCCTTTATAGACGGTGATTTGCTATATAGAGGTGCCCTTTAAAGCAGGTTTGACTGTACATTGTAATTACAATTTTTTGGCTAATGATGTTTAGCATAATTAACATTATACCGGGTTATTTTCCAAGGACTGCAAAATGCTCCATTTTCTCATATTTTAGAAAACTTTTAAAAACTGACAAAATGTGTTCTCATGAATTATATTTGAAGTCATAATTACACTGTATAACACCAAAATTATTTAGCATACATCATGGACCTGTAAGGAATCAACAGATATTTTCTATTTGATAAAACTAGTTGTATCTTGTTTTGAAATTATTTTAATAAAATTCATTTTCATGAAGTATAATTTATAAATTTAGTTCCAAGTTTCTGCTAAAGATCAGAGAAATCCTGAAAGGATGGACACAGCCTCTGTTACTATTACCGTGGATCGAGATGAAAATGTACCAACTTTCACAGACCAAAAATATACAGCTAATATTGAGGAAACTCGACCAGTTGGAGATGTTATCGTTACTGTTTTAGCTGGTGACAGTGATCTAAGGGTGAGTAATTCAGTTGGTATTGTTTTGGTTAACATATTTATGTGTTACAATTTTTATAGTGACAGAGACGGCATTTGTACTTAAAGGGGAAAAATCATACTAAAACATAAATGCAAAATACATGTATGAGTTTTTATATAATCATATATTAAGTAAGTCTATTAGTTCACTCATTGTCTGTAACTATGTTTCTGATATTTTTATATCTTATTTTACAGGGAACAATCATGTATGCAGAAGAAGGCATTTATCCAGCCCCGAGTTTCTTTACAGTCAATTCTACAACTGGAGCTGTTTCTATTAAGCAAAATCTGAGACAAGACACTAATGCTCAAGCATTGTATATAGTACGTTATCTTTGTTTTCAATATTTAGAATCTTGTTATGATCCATTCAACAATGAATACCCAAGATAATTGTTAAATATTCCAGGAATGATCATGTAAGTACTTATATAGTTTTTAGGGGGCAATTAAAATCCAGTGTATTTTTATCATACAAAAGGCTGTTCAGGGGATTTTAAAATCTATGATCAGCTGTTTGGTTCTCAGGACTTCAGGTTGTTTGTTCAGATTTCATGAAAATCAAAATATTTTTTCATTGTCAACATAAAAAACATAATTTGGCTGAAAATTATGTGAGGTAACATAATTCTTGTATTTTTTTTAAAAAGTTTTTTCATTTTCATTTCAGCTTCAAGTTGTAGCCTATGACAGTGCAGCTCCAGATATCAAAGGAACTTCACAAGTTGAGATTACAGTACAACGTAATGTCAATTCACCTTCTTTCATAGGAACACCGTACACAAAAACTATCTCGGAGTTACATCCCTTGGCAGAGGAGGTTATAAACATTACAGCTACAGATGGTGATAAGGTAGGTTTTTGTAAAACATTTATTTGATCTTTCTGTCTGATAACTCATTATAGTGTACTTACAGCAGATAATAAATAAACTGTACAATGCAATAAATAACAACTAATTTGCAATAATCTAGTTTGAACTGTAAGCCTGCAATTTTGGATCAGAAAAATTTTAAAAATTAAATTGTTAAATATTCCAGAATTGTTATAAATTTTGGAACAGATTATAGTTGTATAACCTACTTTGGTAAGTTTATGAAACTTAAACTGCCTTAGAGTAGGTTTTTATCGTATAACCTGTTCCAAAATTGAAAACGATCCTTAATGAATTGCAGATTTTCTAAAATCGAGGATGGCAAGCTGATTTGAAATTTATAACACATGCCATGTAATATTATCACTCAGCACTTTAATGTCTTTTGGATATTTTCAAATGTGTGTGATATAAAGATATTAAAATTTTATCTTTCGATCAGATCTATTATCAGCCCTCTGTATATATGGGCCCTCAAGAAATCCACTCTCGGTTTGATATTTCGATTTGGGTTGACAGAGGATTGATGTGAAAAAATGCTTCGTCGGAATCTATTTTTGTCTCGCCTGTTCCGAAAGTTGCAGAAGGCGAGACATAGGTATTGCTTTTCTGAAGGCATAGGAGGCGGCGTCAACAATTGTTAAGTTTTCTGCTTAAGTCAGTTTGAAAGGAACTACTTGTGATAGATCAATGATATTTTGTATAAAGTTGCATTACTATCAGTACACCTCAGTTAGTTGACCATTTTGAGTCCCTACCACCTAGGTCATGGTACAGTGACTTTAAATTAATTAGCAATTTTCAATGTTAAGTTTTCTGCTGAAGTTAGTTTGATAGGAACTACTTGTGATAGAAAAATCACATTTTCTATAAAGTTGCATTACTATCAGTACATCTCAGTATGACGACCATTTCGAGGCCTTACCTTGGTCATGGTCCTGTGACTTTCAGTTAATTAGCA
Source organism: Mytilisepta virgata (assembly GCA_028015205.1). Classification (NCBI taxonomy): domain Eukaryota; kingdom Metazoa; phylum Mollusca; class Bivalvia; order Mytilida; family Mytilidae; genus Mytilisepta; species Mytilisepta virgata. The sequence continues at coordinate 88,238,159 of CM051521.1, forward strand.
ATTTTCAGTGTCAAGTTTTCTGCTTAAGTTAGTTTGATAGGAACTACTTGTGATAGATCAATGATATTTTGTATAAAGTTATATTACTATCAGTACATCTCAGTTTATCGACCATTTTGAACCCCTAGGTCATGGTCCAGTGACTTTCAATTAATTAGCAATTTTCAATGTTAAGTTTTCTGCTAGTTAGTTTGATGGGAACTACATGTAATTGTGATAGATCAATGACATTTTCTATAAAGTTGCATTACTATCAGTACATCTCAGTTTGATGACCATTTTGGGGCCTTACCTGGTCAAGTGACTTCCAATTAAGCAATGTTTCTGTCCATCAGATTTTCTTTTTTCAAATTTTATGCTGGTAGGGTAGACATATCTCTGTGTCAACAGTTTATTATCACTCTTCTCAACAACTAGACTGTCTAGGTGTGCTATTTCAGTTCTTGTAAACTTTATTTTCTGTTGTCTTTCAGGACGATGTAACTTATCAGATAATTTCAGACAACAACAACTTGGCCTCGTTTGATTATTTCTATATCAATGAAGATACTGGTGTCATCTATCTGAGGAAACCATTGACAAGCACAACAGAACAATCATTCACGGTAAAGGTTTGGTTTTTTTAGTAGAAACAAAACTATGATAATCTGTAAATGAGTGCAGTTGTGATCTTAAATGAGTGATTTAGCTACCAATAAATATTAGTTGTTTTATTCTTTAAAAAGGAGATTTATTGAATTTATCTTAATACTAGAAAAATTGTTATTTCAGAACTAATACTCTCACACGCATAAACATACCTCATTTCAGACAGATTTTACATGTATTTTTAGTCAGAATCATCACAGGCTTTGTTATCAGGTTTAGTGATGAACCTGTAAAACAGAGTAAATTCATGATTGTTTATACCTTTTTAGCTCACCTGGCCTATGCAAATGCAAATGATCCACCTTTTTTCAGATCAGAGGTCAAATTGTGAGGTTACTTTGATATTTTATCTTTCTTTAACAGCCTTCTCTACAGCAGAGCTTACATTTTCAAATGGGCTAATAGAAGCCAGGCGAGTGATACATTCTCAGGTTTCCTGACAATATAAATGTTAGTGAATCGCCCATTTTTGATAAATAATAGATTTTTATGTCATATATGATACGTTTTATTGAATATTCTAACATGCAGATGACAGTAAGAGCCACAGACAATGGTAACCCATCCAAATTTACAGACACTACCGTAACATTAGCAATTAGCCGAGTTCCTCCGCCGACCTTTGGTGGACCGTATTCTTTTACTGTGAGAGAGGATACTTCTGTAGGAACTCCACAGATAAGGGTCACAGCTACACCTCCTTCTACAGCCCCGAATGCTAACATTACATATGTTGTTGTTGGCAAGCCTCCAGCACCATATTACTTTGGCGTGGACGAGAATACTGGATTGATTACTGTTAGAAATAAACTGACAACTGATGATTCTCTGACCTACACTGTAAGTTTATAATTTCTTTTTTTTCACACTTAAAGAAAATGCATTCCAACACAAAAGAATTGACTTCAGATGGCAGAGACTGTTTTGTTGACCCATAAAAAGGATTTTTATCAATAATTGTAACAGTCTCACTAATAGAAGTTCCAAACCAGTCTTTATTGAATGAAGCTCAGCTTATATGTACGATAAAAAACATGTTTGCCTCACTTAAGTTTTTTGAGTTGATTGGAAGGTTATTGTAGATGAAAAACACCAAAATGAATACAAATCTGGAATATTTGGATATCTGCTGTTACAAAAACCACCACAATTTAATTACTTAAAAGTACATCGATTACAATTAATATAGCAGTATTGTCTGTTCATGAATGTATGTTGTTAATAATAAATACACACAAATTATTTTTAAATCTTGAATATTTATATTCATGGTTCATCAGCAACTACAAAAACCATTTAAAATCAGTAGACAACAAAATATTACAAATTGTAGTATAATTTCATTGTATCGGAAGTTTAAGGGGGTACAGAACACATAAGGGAGTTGACTCTTTAAAAAGCAGCTGAAATGTTTTAATAACATACTATTAGTAAAGAGAAATCAAGCTTCTCAATGATCAAAATTAGTGTTTGTTAAACTGCTATATATCCAATGAAATTATTCCTGTAAATTGTGTGGTTCAAATTTCTTGAAAGTTTTATATTTTTTTTCAACAGGTCAAAGTAAATTTTTCATCAAAATTTTATGAAAATTAAACGAGCCAAATCTATTTTAGTCAAAGTGTTGGGTACCCCCTTAAATAGGAATGTTATAGTATTTGTTAACATTCTTCTATTTGTAATATAAATTGGCTTCTTTTCTTTTGGTACATTAATTTGCTTAAAAGTTTAGTGAATGAAAGGTATGGTCTGTTCTTTTGGATTTAGTATGTTGTACCATACTTCAGAAATAAGATCTTGTATCAAAGGGGAAAGTATGTTGAGCTTTGATATGGTACAACATGCTTAAGCTCTGCCTAATATTATTCATAATACAAAACTTGGATACCACATTTCTTACTGGTAACATAATAATATAAACTTGCACAAAACGCTCGTTTATTTAAATATGTTAACGGGTAAGAAACATGGTATATAGGTATAATATATGATTATATGAGGAAAATTTTGATGAAGAAAAAATACTATTGAATGTTTATAAATAATCTAGTGTAGAAAAAATGGAATTTATTTATTCAGTAAAAATATTTTTATCAACAATTTCAGCTGACAGTAAGAGCCTATGACAGAAACACACCAGATATTTACAGAGATATAGATATCCCGATAACAGTTACCAGGAACGATAATCCACCTGTATATGTTCCGCCATCAGTAACAGTCAGTGTTGATGATGATGCTAAATTAGGTTACAAGATAATTAAGCTGAATGCCACAGATAGTGATAATGTAAGTTGAAAAGATATTAATTTTTTTTAAAATCCAAATATTTTTTCATCATTTGTACAGATTTGTCTATTCCTATATTTATTTGCCTGGATAGAAACCTTATATACTGATAGTGTAAATATATATATATTTATTGCCTGGATAGAAACCTTATATGCTGATAGTGTAAAAAAAAAAATATATATATATATATATGTTTTTATGTTTTTTAATTGGTCTAAATGAAAAAAATTAATTGTAGCACAAAAGATATATTACTCATGTGTGTTTGTATAGCTTATAATTTTATGTAATACTTGCAATTGATAAATCACAATCTTTCACTATTTGAATATATACATGAATGGAAAATATCACAGCTTTTCTTTCTACCAAATCTTTTGTAAAATAAAGAAACATTAGTCGTAGAATACCTCAAATGTTTTAATTACCGTAATAACTCTATTTATTCGTCATTAAAAAACACCCATTTTTGAGGAAAATTGAAAAACTGACGAAAAAATAAGTTTTTTTTGTTGTGGGATCGTTGTTGACTTCCAGTAGATTGATTTGCTTAATGAATGATAAGTATAACAAGATGAAATTAAAGCCCGTACTTTCTGAGTTGTTTCTTCATTTGTTTTTCATGAATTCATCATCAATACTCATGAAAATTGCCATTTTAAATCCAAAACAAACAACGATGACAAACTTTCAACCATCTGCCATGTTTTGATATGTAGACAACACGTGGTCGTAATCCGGATTCGGAATGGAACCTAATGAATATTTATTTCATTTGTTTCTTTCGTCTTTGTATAAGATCATATCAATTCAATTTATAGGTTAAAGAAAAGGAATTATAAAATAAAATATGTTTAATTTTATAATTTTTATTTAAATTTTGTCTGTTATCTAATGTGGAATCAGAAGCATAGTTATACCGAACTTTATTTTGTTGTTACTATCTTAACCTAACTTCCAGGTGCAAAAAGTCGATTAAATTTGTTTAAAATTTTGTATTTATAACAATTATTTTCATGTTTTGGGTGAATAAACTTATTTGTTTTGAGGAATGGAAGACTCGATGGTGACAAGAACTTATTCAGTTCACGATAAATGTTGAAAATTCTGACTTCACAACAGTCGCGATTTGAAAACTTTGCAAGTGACGAGAAAAAATAGATTTTAAAAAATACATTTTTCCATGAAATACTAAAAGTGACGAATAATTAGGTCGACGAATAAATAGAGATTTTACGGTAGTTTGTTAATTTTTCAAATCTTATGCCTGGTAGTAAAAACCTAACACCTTTACCAGTTAATATTGAGTAAATTTAAGAAAGGTCAGATTGTATTGATATTTTTTAATAATTGATTACTGAATACATAAACAGTGAATGTCCCCTTTTTGTAAATTGGGATAAGTCTGATGGTCTACTGATTTGTATTTGTTTATTTCAGGACACATTAGAATTTTTGATTACTGGTACAAACAGTGACAGATGTAAAGAGGTTTTCTATGTAATAGGAGCTACAGGCGAAATATATCTCAATACAGATCTTCGAACAACAGCAGAGCAAAGCTTTAGTGTAAGTATAATCTAAACTAATTTTGAAAAATTCATATTCTTCTTAAACTTTGATTTGTCATGAAATTGAATTTCTGCTTATATCACTTCAACCATAATGATTATTTAAAGTTTTGTAATATTTTTTTTGGGCATGGAGATAAGGAATCACCAGTTTCTTTTTTTTTTTTTAACAAATATTAGTTTCTAATACTGAACTCTTTTTAATGAAAAATGAACATTTTTCTGGTACATTTGTGAATTTTAAGAAAAAATATGATTAGATTAAAAAAAATGTTGACATATTAAGATGAAAGAATGTGTCAGTTAGATTATGTCTTTAAATTTAGAAAATAATGGTGCAAAATGCAACAAATGTTGCAAAACTTTTGATTTTCCTTGTAAAATATTGTTACATTATTGTTAATTTTTAAGATTCATAATAATTATGAATTTAAATTAAGGAAATCTGAGCTGTATTAGATCAAAATCAACTCTCACCGCATTAAGGACCAATTTAAATTGTTAGGTTTTGTCCTCTGGTTAAAATAAAGGGAACGCTGAGGTTGTGAGTTGGAATCTCACCTGTGGCGGGGTGTGTTCGACTCCGATCTTAATTGACAAGGATTGCCAGTTTTCCTACCGAAGGTCAGTGGTTCTCTCCGGGTGCTCCGGGTTCCTCCAACAATAAAACCTGGCCGCCACGAAATAGCCAAATGTGCTGAAAACGGCATAAAACCCCAGCTAAACAAACAAACAAAATAAAGGGTTATATCAAATTTGACATAATGGTTAAATTGAAAATTTTTAAGCATCAATTTCAAATAATGATTCTTGTGAGCTAAGATGAATCAAAATGATTAACATACATAGATTACAAACATATTAGGTTGTTTTCTGTTTGAGAAATAAGATGTATTTGTTATTCCAGTGTGAAGTAACAGTTACAGATAATGGTTATCCTGCACCAAAAACTGACACCACTACAGTTCAGATCCAGGTCAACCGTCTGAGTTACCCAGTGTTTAGTGGCAATGGATCATATAGTGCCAACCTTAGAGAGGATGACCCTGTAGGAAAAGACGTGGTACGAGTGCAGGCATTCAGAACTCCTCAGCTGGTATGTAAAATTAGAATTGAGACCATTTTGAATATGCAGTGAGTATAGTATTTTTACTCAAATTTGCGAAAACTGATAACTGAGACAAAAAGCAACAATTCAAAATTTATGATTTTTTAAACATTTGTCAGTCCTTTTATGGGTTCGGTGGGCCCTACATTTCAATTTTCTTGTAATACTAGATGTTAAAACTGGAACTCAGAGGAAACAGATTTTATAAATACAGGTACTTTTAAATAATGGTCTACCTTGGTTTTCTTCTAGTGGGCAATAGAACCCTTGCTTAAAGTTTAAGTTTTTCGTAATGACAGGGAAACACTGTAGAGAGATGAACATATACTCTTTGCTTTCAGAATTCTTAAGATATAATGCCGTGTCTATTTTTAATATTTTCTGTCTTTGATTTTAGGGTTCAATGGTGTACGAGGTAGACGGTAACTTTCCATCTCAGCACTTCTTTGGAGTAAACAGTACCAACGGCCAAGTTAAAATCATTCAGGATCTACGTAATGATGCAACAACACTACTTACTTATGACGTAAGTAACAAGGAGCTTATTTTTTACAGTTATATTACAATTGATAATATTAATCAGGGTATTTTTGTATATGTAATCATTATTTTGATTGAAATAAAGTTATGGATATAGAAATTGATCAGTGTATACTAGTGACTGACTTTCAGATTTAATTGACTGTTTCATAACACCACTGAAGTGTTTCAGATGTAAAATTTCTAAAGCATTTTTGACAAGAATTTATGGAAAGGGTTTTGAGATGTAATTTTTTTTAAACTATATTAGGAACAATAGCCCGTCAAAAAAATTATGGATTGAAGGAAATGAAAAATTATAATGATTGACTGAAAATATGAATAGAAATTATCTTTTTATACTGTCTGCATTTGAAATGGCAGTTTTAGTCATAAAAGTAGCTTAACAAATTATTAATGGATAATAAATGCACAAAAAAGGAGCTATAATTGCATTGATAAGAATTGCAGAAGCAGATGGCAATTACATGATTTCATTAAAATACCATTGTTTCACTATTATTTGTTAAAACCTTTGTAATTATTGACATTTTGTAGTTGAAAGTAGTGGCCTATGACAGTGAGAAACCTCTACTGAGGACCACAGCTGATGTGACCATTAATGTACAGAGAAATCTGAATGGACCACAATTCTTCCCCGATACAGAAACTATCAATCTACCTGTAGACACAGATCCAAACTTCTGGTCCATGACACACAATGTTTCAGATCCAGATAGTGTATGTATTCTAATAGATGCCATAGCATTTAGATTCTAAGTAGACAGAGAGGATTTTATATGTTCATTGCCTTAATTTCATTATAATCCATTTACTATTTAGTTTTGTCTGCATCAGACCAAACAGATTTATTTAGAGATTTTTCATCTTCCCATTAAATTATTCATTCTTTCAGAAGAAAATTCGAAAACCTTTTTAATTATTGTCTTTTGTCGTGTGTATAAATAATGACGTATTCTTCATTCTGGTTTAGTATAGTAAATATCAGAAATGCACAATTTCAGCCCCAAGAAAGAGTATTTGTGTAAAAATGTAGGATTTCAATTTTTTTTTTTCTGCTTTCTATAGACCAACCTTAAATGCTCCATTTTAAGTGATGCCAAAGCTCAACAGTTCTTCAAGGTTGACCCAGATACCTGTGTTTTGTCTCTCAAAGATAGTCTACAAAATGATCCTGATCTTACTACACAGTATAGGGTGAGTACTTATTCATATTATTATGACTTCACAATGCAGTATAATATATTGATATATTAAAATACATGAGGAGATATTTAGTTTATGTGGAAGAAATGTATGAAAAAAAATAATAAATTAGCCTAATTACAAGATTGAAAAGCTGATTTTGTCACAAAAATGTAACGAAAATGAGGTTTCTACATACAGACTGATTTATTCTCCATTGGTCCTTAGCCAAATATATTAGTTAATTAGAACAAGCTGTGAGTGCTTAAAGTTTTATTTTAAGGTTTCTTAAGTGAAATTTATGTGTTCAAAATAAAATATGACTTGAATCAATATTCAAAGTAAATCCACACACTTTGTTAAAACAAAAAGGGAATGATATGAAGGTAATTTGATTTGTTTGTTAATAGATAAGTTAGTTGACTAGTATGTAAATTTTCTGTGATGTTACCATATGAACACAGGGTTTGTCAACATAATGTCCATAGAACATCTTAATTGAACATAGGTGGCTATTACAATCAAGGCGGTAAAGACCCTGGATTTACATGTAAAATGACTTTCTAACATTCAGTTATGTGTAAGAGATCTTTCCTGATGTTCACAATAATTTAATGCGCATACAATAAAATATCTACAAATTTTTTCATATTAATTAGGTAACAATACAAGTAACAGACAATGGAGTACCTACACCTCAAACTGACAACAAGTTAGTTATTGTAAATGTACCAAGGGATAGATCAGCGCCAACATTTACCAACCTTCCTGCCACTGTCAATATAAGCGAGAGTGCTAACATCGATGAAGTAGTTTATACTGTCACAGGAAGTGATCAAGATAAACAGGTACAAATAAATTGTAGTAATAGATGATCAAGGCATTTTATAATGAATACATATTTGGGAACACCATTTAAAAGATACTTTAATATCTGTTCTTGAAGAAAATTTTTTTAATTTATGAATTTATTTTTTTTAATTGTTGCTAATTTTATAAATTGACATATTTTGTCTAGGCTGAAATGTGCATACTTTTTACTGCAAGACACACACAGTACACCCATTTCAGCATGTATAATTGACTAAATCAATCACAGATATATTGCTCATGATTTAAATAGTCAAATGAAATGAATATGTTCGTGACCATATAATTTTGCATATGAACATTTCGATTATTATCGGAAGTCTAATACATGATAAGCAAGGCAATTATCTTTTTCTGGCTGATTCTTAACACTATATAAACAACCATTTTCTCTTTATTTGTACAGGGTAACTTTGAGTACAGAATTGTTGGTGATCCAGTAGCTCAGACTTTCTTCAAAATCGACCCATCTACTGGAAGTATAAGAATTAGAAATAGACCCCTCTCTGATGGTCTACAAAGACAACAGTATACTGTAAGTAGTGGATGTTCTCATACTGTAATAATCCTAATTAATCGACAGTCTAATTTTTGGACACTTTTGAAAATTCAAGAAAATTTAATTTTTTTTTATCACTCTTATATTTCAAGACTTTCAAAATTGTCAAAGTTATGATAATTGTTATCAGGTTGTGACAGTCGGTGTTTTTAACTTTTGGGTAAGTTAATTTTTTTCAGTCCTTATCGAGTGTTTATTTTGTCTTTCTAAACCATTTAATTCGTCTGTCATAATAAATTTGATCGATTTTTTAAGTAAAGTCAAGTAGCTGGAAGTTTACTTTTGAAAAGAAATCCAAAATAATTCGGAACAGAATTGCATATTCACGTTTCTCAGAGGAATTAATTTCAAATATCTGAATGAAATGAATAATGCTTTTAGAAAATAAATTCTCTTACTTTATTAGACATTTAAAAGTTATAGTTATAATATAATCTTACAAGACGACGAGAAAACAAACATTGAACATGTGTTGTAATAATCATTTTTGATTTGCATATTTGTCAATATAATGACAAGTCATTTTAAGTTTGCTACTGTTTTTGTCTTCAACATTAAAACAACTATTTGAAGGTACAAAAAATATAAATTCATGAAAGCAAAATGAAATAACAATTCTGCAAGTATGACCCATTATTTGGATTGCCTATTCTTTAAGTACATTGACCAGGTCAATCTTATGGAGTCAAACAGTGACAATGATGAGGACGGAAAGATAAAAACTCAATTTTTGAAAATTTTCCAATTTCCTAAAAAATAAGTATATATTAGTGTTGAAAAATTAAGTACTGTATATGAAAGTTACATAGATATTATTTCATTTACAATATACATAAATTACAAGACTACACAATACAGAATGAAATTATTTACTTGCATGATGGGAAAAATGACACATTTTTTACCTTCTTCAATTACAGATTAGTTAATATAAAATAAAAGGTATTGCAGAAAAAAAATTGAAGAATTTTTTTTTACAAAAATTGACTTATTATACAGAATGTCTTTGTTATCAGTTAAGACATGAGTGTATTTTGTTTTACAGGTTCATGTAGAGGTTATTGATTCAAAATGGCCAAACAATCCTACGACTGGTATCCTAACTATCAATGTGGACCGTAATCCATCAGGGCCTATCTTTAATCCGAATTTGTACACCAAGATTTTACGTGGAAATCATCCAGTTGGGGATTCAGTCATACAGCTACAGGCACCAGATTCTGATGGAGTAAGAATGTGTTTTTTCTAACCTTTAGAGTACCTTAAACAAGAAACAAATTGATTTGAATAAATCTGCCTCCTTAGAATTTTTTTCTTTGTTTAATTTAACGCATTTATGGAACACCAACTTTGTTTATAAAAAAAATTGTAAATTTTAATATTGAATTTTATGATCAATTAAAAAAATGTTTTTCTTTTCATAAATTTACTTAAGATTACGAAATTTAAAAAAAGAGAATTTTTCAAATAGTACATGCAGTACAAGAAACATAATTGAAGGAAATAATCAAATCAGAAATACTTTAAAGAATGTTTTTTTCCTTCTAATTATAGGATGAAGTAACATTTACAAGCCTAGGAACAACTCAGGATAAATCTTATTTCCTGGTCCATCCTAATACTGGTCAAATATTCCTTGTCAAATCTTTAGAAATTACTGGCACACCAGTTTCATTCCAGGTAAGGAGTTTATTTATTTTTAGTGGGATATTTTTTAGCTCACCTGACCCGAAGGGTCAAGTGAGCTTTTCTCATCACTTAGCGTCCGTCGTCCGTCGTCGTCCGTTAACTTTTACAAAAATCTTCTCCTCTGAAACTACTGGGCCAAATTGAACCAAACTTGGCCACAAGCATCATTAGGGTATCTAGTTTAAAAAATATGTCCGATTACCCCGCCTGCCAACCAACATGGCCGACATGGCTAAAAATAGCACATAGGGGTAAACTGCAGTTTTTGTCTTATATCTCAAAAACTAAAGCAATTAGAGCAAAACTGACATGGGGTAAAAATGTTCATCAGGACAAGATCTACCTGTCATAAAATTTTCAGACGAATCGGTCAACCCTTTGTTGGGTTATTGCCCCTGAATTGTTAATTTTAAGGAAATTTTGCAGTTTTAGGTTATTATCTTGAATATTATTATAGATAAAGACAAATTGTAGACAGCAAAAATGTTCCACCAAGTTAGATCTACAAATAAGTCAACATGACCAAAATCATTGATTGACCCCTTATAGGAGTTTTTGCCCTTTAAAGACGGCATCCAGTGTAAACTTTCCTTTAAATATCTTTTCCTCTCAAACCACTGGCCCAATTGAGATCAAAGTTTGGTGGAATGGTCCTTGGATGGTCCCCTTCCAAAACTATATCCGGCATTCCCGACTTTTAACCGACATGGCTGCTGTTACTAAAAATAGGAAAAAAAAGGGGGTGACTTTTAAAAATCTTCTTATATGAAACTACAAGTCCAGTTGGAACCAAAGTTTGCAGTAATAGTTCTTAAGAGGTTCTGTTTCAGAAATATGTCCAATGACCCGGACTGTTAACCAAGATGGCCGCCACAGCCAAACTTAGTTTAACATAGGGCCCTATGGGAAAATTCATTGAAAAATCTTCTTGTCTGAAACCACTTGACATATTGGAGCAGGACTTGGCGGCATTGGTCCTTAGGAGGTCCTTTTTCAGAAATATGTCTGATTTCGTGGACTGTGAACCAAGATGGCCGCCACAGCCGAACTTAGTTTAACATAGGACCCTATGGGAAATTCACTTAAAAATCTTCTCGTCTGAAACCACTAAGCCAATTAGAATTAGACTTGGAAGCAATGGTCCTTAGATGGTCCTCTTTCAGAATTTTGTGCGATGACCCAGACTGTCAACCACGATGGCCGCCACACCTGAGCTTAGTTTAACATAGGGCCCTATGGGAAAATTCATTGAAAAATCTTCTTGTCTGAAACCACTTGACATATTGGAGCCAGACTTGGCGGCATTGGTCCTTAGGAAGTCCTTTCTCAGAAATGTGTCTGATTTCGTGGACTGTGAACCAAGATGGCCGCCACAGCAGAACTTAGTTTAACATAGGACCCTATGGGAAAATCAGTCAAAAATCTTCTTGTCTGAAACCACTTGACCAATTGGAACCAGACTTGGCAGCAATGGTCCTTAGATGGTCCTCTTACAGAGGTGTGTCCGATGACCCGGACTGTCAACCAAGATGGCCGCCACAACCAAACTTAGCTTAACATAGCGCCCTATAGGAAAATCCATTGAAAAATCTTCTTGTCTGAAACCACTCGACATATTGGAGCTAAACTTGGCAGCATTGGTCCTTAGGAGGTCCTTTCTCAGAAATGTGTCTGATTTCGTGGACTGTTAACCAAGATGGCCGCCACAGCCGAACTTAGTTTAACATAGGGCCCTATGGGAAAATTCATTGAAAAATCTTCTCGTCTGAAACCGCTTAGCCAGTTGGAACAAGATTTAGCAGAAATGGTCCTTAGATGGTTCTCCTTTAGAAATGTATCCGTTGACCTGGACTTAACCAAGATCACTGCCACAGCTGAAATTAGTTCAACATAGGATCGTATAGAAAATAGCCAAATTGACTGCAAACCTTAAATTTTTAGGTCTGCTCAAGGTGAAAAGTTAAATCCAGGTGAGCGATACAGGCTCTTGAGAGCCTCTAGTTATTAGTTTATGTTTTATTGAACAGGGCAATTGTAATGCTACTCATAATTTTCAAATTTACAATACATGTATGAATTTCAACAGTAAACAGGTGGTTTTTAATTTTTCATTTTAAAATTTTCAATATCTATGAAGAAATATAAGAGATAACTTGTTCCTTGCTTTTTCAGTTTTGAATTATTGTGTTGTATTAGAGATGTTAAATGGTATTGCAATTTGAATGAATTTTCCAAGTAAAGATGAAGGAGGTTCCTAATATATTTTACTATTCATAAAAAAAGGAAATTTTTAATTGCAGTTTCAAGTAAGGGCATCCGATTCACGACTTCCAGAGCAGACGGCACTTGCTACAGTACAAATAACTGTGACAGCCTTGGTTGGGCCTCCTGTTTTTGCATTGTCAGATTATGAGAAGGTTATACCTATAAGTCAGGGAGTTAATACTACTGTAGAAACAGTGCAAGCTTCTGACAGTGATCTACAGGTAATGTTAGAACATATTTCTGTCAAGTTGGTAATTTGACCATCCTGATCTACCCTATGTGTAGGCTTTTTACTTGACGTTTTTCATTAATTCAAGGGTAAACTTCATTAAATTAAAACACAAAATAGGAGTTGAAGCTATATGTTTAGCATTGCTTAGCAGTTGACCATTGAAAGATACTTATCTTAACAAAGTATGTTTCAAATTTTAACAATATATATTGAGCACATCTAAGTCGACACGTTTTTTAATTTACCCGAAAATTACTAATTTTGTGATTTTTCGTGCATATTTGATTTTTTCATGGACAAGGCGACTTAACTCCAGAACAACATCTGACTTTCGTAAGTTAACAGTAGAGGAGCCTAAGGAAAATGTCACTAGACAAGTCTAGTGAGTCTTGAACCAGTCTTTTTAGCGCTTTTTAAATTCTGATCACAGATACAAAAAACTTGGCAATATTTTGTAACCATTTTTACCATTTTAGTAACGATGAGTTTAGTTTTTTTAGAATAATTTTTAATATTTACACTGGAAACAATAAGAAAAATGTTTTCATGTACTTATTAATACAGTTTCATTTTTTTCAGTAGAAAGGCTACTATGTGTAAATTTGCTATCTTAAATTTTTATATTGGTATAAATTGGTCATTTGTGGCTCTCTTAAATACAAGAAATAAATTTAAGCTTCAACTTAATATTGTATAGTGTGTTTAGTATTGTGAAAAATTTGATTAATTGGTTATTTTTATAATTAATTTTAATCAGTCAGTCCTGAGAATTCCAAGAAGCTTGATTACTTAAATTGAAACTTTGCAAAGATGAGATATGAAATATGTATGCTAAAATTTAGATGGCCATGAATATTACTTTCAGGGAGCACTACGTTACAATGTACTTGGATTTTTACCTGGCACAGATTATTTCCGATTGGACTCAATAACTGGAGCTATTACCTTGAAGAAGAGTCTGTATGACAACCCAAATATCAACCCTGTATATCTGGTATGTTAAGCTTAATTGTTGAAAATTGTGAAGTGAATCTTTCGACAATGGAAATCTTTTTGTTTAAATAACAACTATATGAATATACTGTTGCATTACTATGTACATAATGAGAATTATGCTTTATTTTTCTTGTTACAAGTTGTTGCACGCATGTTTTATGTTTCTCTTTATATTTGTGACATGCCATTTCCATATAGTGAAACCTATCTAAACTGAACCCCTTTGAGACCAAAGAATTTTGTTCTGATTAGAAAAGGTGTATGGTTTACACAGGTTACTTTACTTAGTTTTGTTCTGATACAAGAAGTTCAGTTTAGATAGTTATATGGTTTACACAGGTTTAACAGTATAACCAAAAATGTTTCATACCTTCCAGCTTTTGATTGAAGCTTATGACACATTGGAACCAGATTTGAAAGCATATGCAACAGTGCAGTTTACAGTGAATAGAAACGAACACCCACCAGAATTCCAACCTGAAACATACACTGTTACGAGGAATGATTATGATGGAATCGGTGTATCTGTCGTTACTGTTAATGCTATTGATAGGGATGCTACAGTGAGTATTAATTTTCATATAGTAATATGTACCATAATAGGTTATATAACCAGACATTTATAGAAAATACACACCCATTTACATTCCACAAGATCAAAGGAAAAAGCTTTATTCTACTGTTTAATATGCAATTTAATTCAGTACAATATGATGATACAAAAGCAACCAAAATCTCTTAACAATATTAAATGTTTGCCAGAGAAGATTTGTGTTATATAAATGTTATTTAACAATTTTATGAGAATTTCATTTTTTTTCCACTTCAGTCACCAGAGAAGGATAAAGTTTACAGTATTGAGCCTCCTCATGAGTTCTTCACCATTGGGCCATTTTCTGGACTCGTTACTATTAATAAGAGAATGTCATCTGACACGGCTTCTCCTCAACCATCAAGTTACACTGTAAGTAGCAGGAAACATCACTTTATGTCAAAATAAAAAAAAACCTAATTTTGAATTTCACATAAAAAATTTTGCAGTATGTAGTAAAACATTGTTCAATTAAGATTAAAAAAAAATAACGGAAAAGATCAGAAGTAAAATGGAAAATTGACTCATTATTGAGGATCATAAAATGGGAGTAAACTTGGACCATGTGAAATTAAAAGGTCATTTGAACAATGAATAAAAGATTAATATTGACTTGTACATTGAATTTTTATAAATTTGTTTGAGAAGAATGGTGAATAAACCCCATGATCTTAAATGTTTCATGTATATTTTTATGTCATCTAGTTTAATGTTGTGGCTAAAGACACCACAGCAAGTCCAAAGAGTGCAACAGCAGTGGTAAGAGTTAATGTGAACAGGAACACAGCTCCATTCTTCATTGCGCCATCTGGTGGTTACTCTGTATCAGTGTCAGAAGCAACACCATTGTTCCAAAACATGAGAACTGTACAAGCTAGTGACAATGATGATGCCGTAAGTAGTCATGGGACTTGAAAAAACTTGTTGGATGTTTCTCTTATATTTTTTTCTTCTATAGTTATACACCAAACACTTGTAACTTTTTTTGGATGTTATCTTTGAAAAAACTATAAGCTGAAAAAAGTAGCAATGAAAGTGGAAAATTGGTTGCATTTGAATTAAAATGTAACATTTCAAGGAAGCTGTTGGCCAATTTAACAAGAGTTCTTTTAGTCCTCACAGAAAACCTAGAAAGATATTTAAATATTAACTGTAATTTTTTTGAGTCTATAAAGAAATAATTTCAATCACATGGTGCTCCGTTATTAACCTGCATTGGTTTATTTTAAAATGTGCACCTTGTACTGAGGTTATTTCAGATAGACTGAAAACAAAATTACAGTCAATCTTTATAATTTAATTCCTACTGTTGTTTTAACATCTAAAACACAGGGAGTCCCTTTTATGGTGTCATGGTAGAAAAGAAAGAATGATGATAGATGAAAAAATTTAACCAATCAAATGACATGTTTCATCAAATATTAAATTATTGTACATGTATTAAAATAAAGTAGTTGATATTTACTAGGGTTTGAAAAAAAAACATTTGTGTGTGTGTTGGTAACAATTTCTATAGAATATCTAATAAAGAAATGAATCATATACTTGCAGTCATTATTGAATGGACAGATAGAGTATTACTTTGTTGGTCCAGAAGAAGCAAGTCGAATATTCCAGATAAATACAGTTAATGGATCTATTTCTGCACGTATACCATTGACAGAGGTTCCCGATGGCCAGGAAACTTGGATAGTAAGTGATTTTTTTGGTAGCCATTATGTTATTTAAATAAAGTAGAAAAAGTGAACTGCAACACAAACTAATAAACAAAATGACATTTTCATTTTAACTAAAGCACATCTCATAGCTAAATGTTACAAATCAGGGGAGGTAATAATATATTTTTAACTCAAGCAAACTAATATTTTATACATAAATGTTTTTTAACTTTTTAGTTTGATGTTGGTGTAAGAGACAAAGGAATACCACCATTGTCAGATACAGCGAAAGTGACTGTGACAATTCAGAGGATTGGAGACATCCAGTTTGACAAGTCAGAATATGATATCACTATCAGAGAAAGTGACCATAATATTGGTGACACTGTTTATGCTATTACTGCCTCTGATCCATTGGTTGGAGTAAGTTCTCTTCAAATCTGTGATGTCATTATATTTCTGACTCTAGGGCTTGAATTTGTTTGGCATAGAGTAATGTTTCCTATTTTATAAAGAAGTTTCAAAGTAATAAAGTGTGCCCAGAAAATTTATACAAATTCTTTTTATATTGCAATTTATATGTAGTTTAACTTAAATTGTTTGTTTGTATTTTTAATTTTTTGGGGGATAATGTTTTATTATACAGTAATTGCAATCCATTATTTTTTTCTGATATTAGAGCATTCTTCAGTATGAGATGCGCGGAGATGGACTTGCAAGGACTTTCTTCAATGTCACAAAGATTGGAAGTGCAGCAACCATCATACTCAACAGACCATTGATAGAAGATGATAATAGATCTCCAACATATACTGTAGGTTTTTTTTATATTGCAACAGAGGATAGATATTAGATTTTTTAGACCAGTTTAGGCATTACATGCAGATAAGCAGACCATGCACCCTTCTTTATGGTACAGATATCACATTTATTGTGACTGTAAAAAGTTTAAGACTAACCTACTTAACTAAATGCTTTACTAAATACTTTATGCAAATCCAATATCTCAGCTACCGCTGTGCTTAAATGAAAGATATAGTTACCAAATTTTAAATTCCATGTAGGTAATCAAAGTCTTATATATAAAATGTCATTTTTATAGGTGAGAATTGTTGCGTATAGACCGAGTGATCCAGCTCAATATGCTGAGGCCATCGTTAGAATTACAGTCATCAGAAATCCAAATGATCCACGGTTCCTTCACGGTCCTTTAGTTTTTACAATCAATGAGGATGCTCCGACTCTGACAATTGTTGGTCAGGTCAATGCGACAGATGATGATGAGGTTTGTAATAACAATGTTAATTGCACAATATCAGTTAATGAGGTTCTGCTTTTTCTCAGCCTGTGTTTCTTAAAACATTGCAGACTAAAGAATTTCCTCAGTCTACATGTCAAATACTGACTAAGTGGAAATTGAGAAACTATGAAACCAGCCCTTAATCTTAGAAGTTAATTGGAGGCACTTGTATATGATACTGTTTTGAGTAATATAGGGGTTAACTTTAAAGACTTGATCCTGATGTCCAGATAGAAATTACTCTGGACAGCTAGATTATATTTGTAACAAAAGCTAAACATTTGATTTTATATGGAATTCTAATATGACGCCCTGCATTCGCTATATAAATAAAACTATACGTAAACAACAATAAAATATAGTTAGCACTTGCGCAATGATGCCATTCAACATTTCCTACATAACTTTCATTTGAGCAATATTCTTATGAAAATTTAAGCGTTAGCGTCGAATAAAAGCCTAATCTTATAATCTTAAAGCTAAAAACATAAATGTGTAATATTAAAATGTGATATTTTCAATGTCCGTGACCTTTTCCACAACATTGTTGTGGCTGTTCCAGCATACCCCCACGTAAAAGCACATTAGAATTGTCGTCTGCAATGGCCGCTGTAGGGAATACGCCGTTGAAAATTGGACTTAAAGTTGAACATGAGGGCAGTTACTACAAAATTATTAATTACTATAGACCCCAGAACTCTGTTAATCAATACATCATTGAGTCGTTGGATTCTGGGAAGTTGGAACAGCCACTTGATAATCACACATCTATACTGTATTTACCAGTATAAAAATTACCGTAATGTCCTATTAGAATCGAAATAATTTATTTCTGTCATATTTTATTGTTATTTACATATGGGTAGGCATTATATTCATGAGATTTAACCCCTCGCTATCGCTCGGGGTTAAATATTCATGAATATAATGCCTACCCATATGTAAATAACAATAAAATATGACAGAAATAAATTATTTCTTAATGAAAAGATGATGAATTATTTTAACAGAAAATTCTTCTTGAAAGCTAAAAATTTCTTTGAAGCCAATATCAGTTATATTTTGAATGTATTAGTCATTAATGTTGTGTAATTCATTTAATTCTGCATATATGTGTTTTTGATAGAGGTACATGTAATAATTTCCCCCGACATATTCTTTTCAAAGGGAGATAATGGAGTTCTGACATATAAATTTAGTACACAAGATACTGTACCTCCATATGGTGCTGATTATTTCTACATAAATCCATCTAATGGTGAAATTATGACCATCAACAATCTAAGAGGAGATAACTTAGCTCAATACAAGGTAATTAAATATTTATATAAAACCAATTAAAATTCATATGTTATCTTGATATTGTATATTAACAGGCTTATGTAAAATATTTTTACAAATTGTAAGATGTGATGTATGATGCTGCAAAACCTTTTGTTTCTACCTCCTTCTCTGAATAGAACTGTTCCAAATTTTATTATGTTTTATATACCTGACACTTAAGTCTTCTAAAGTAATTCTACCCTGAGTTCATTCTGAGACCACTGTATGATAATTTGTAATTTTTCTTAATTGTTATTTGTTATTTTTATATGGAAATACCAATATTTTTATTCGATGAATATTCTGCAGGTTATTTCTTAAAATTTCAAATGAAAATGCTTCCTGAATTTCAGTTTGTTGTAATTGCTCAAGATGGAGGTGTTCCGAGGAAACAGAGTAGTGTACCAGTAACAATAAACATAGAGAGAAATCCATCCCCTCCACAATTTATACAGAGCCAATATGTGGTAACAATTAATGAGAGTACACCAGTTAATACAGACATTTTACAGGTGGTGGCAAGGGACAATGACAATGTAAGTCACTTCAGTAAATACAAAGTGTGCTGTCTTGTTTGTTGGTGTCTGTTAATCTAAAATATGTTCATCATTTTCTTTACACAATTTTAGTTTATTAGAATATGTAGGAAGAGTCCTTTTCCTTTTTTTATCATTTTCACTAAACTTTTCAAGTATTATTTGACAATGCTAGTCAACACTAAATATTGGTGTCGTTATTTCATTTAAGTTAGCCATCAGCAATAGATCATCTGTTAAATAAAATAATAAAGCAACAATCTGACACGTTAATACGTTCATATGATTTCTTATAGGATCCATTGGTGTACAGTATTGAACTTGATCCACCTGCATCTTTCTACTTCAAAATTGGACCAAGTTCTGGAATAATTTCTACAGCACAGAGCTTGTACACAAATGAAGCTGCTAAATTTATTGTAAGTACACACTATTTGAATTTTGATTTTCAATATTCCAGATTTTTAATAGTTATAAAAACAAATACTTATTCTATTATTTCAACAGTTGAATTTGTACAAAGAATTTTCATATGACCCCAAATATTTGCGGACGTATTATGGTATGAGCCTATTGTTGTCCTCGTCTTCTTCGTCAGCATCTGTAGACAGTTAGGTTTCTGCTTATTATACCAAACAAAGTTTGGGGGTATATAGGAATCAACCTGTCTGTCTGTCTTGTCTGTCCATCTGTCTGTCTGTCCAAAAAAACTTCCACATCTTTTGTCTTATTTCATTCAAACTTGATATTAGCTTAGATAATGAAAAGTAAACTCTGTATTAAGGATTTTGTTCTTTATCAATTTTTCATAGAGTTCTGCACATTTGGACTTAGAAATTCTGAGACAATTCACCATGCATTTTGTTACTGTAAGATCCATATATGTACAAATGTAGATAAGTGTCCATATATGTAGATGTGTACATGCTGAGAATGCCCTAATTCATTAATTTTTCCTCGAGTTATTCCCAGTTAAACTTAAGAGATTTTGAGACAATGCTCCATGCATTTTGTTATCACAACTCCTCCATTGTTGGGGCATGGGGTATAACTTAGTGAGTGCTCACACTTCTAGTTTACTTTTGTTTTATTGAACATATCCTTATAATATTTTACCACTGTGGTCCTCCATAATACATATAGGTTTGGATTGATTTTGGGAAATCTAGCTCCTCCTGTCTTTTTTCTGGGGGCCATTAAAGGATTTTTGATGATTTTGGTGTAACTATTTATATGATATTTGATTTTTAATGTTCCTTGCTGAAAATGGAAAAATTTATTAAAGATCTGTTTTTCACTATTTCTTACTGATTTCGAGATATAAGGGGCCGAAAAAGGGACACACCTTAATTTTCGAAACTTTTTAATTTATTATCTGATTTTGATTTTTTTAAATGGTTCTTCATAAGAAATACAATAAAAGTTACTCCAGGCATTTTTGTGTCACTTTTGTCGTTGCAGAGATAAAAGGGATTAAAGGGACCAAAATTATCCATTTACCTAAATTTTTAATTTTTCATCCAATTTAATGGGAATTTTTTCCTTTAATTTATCTTAATATAAAATACTTCCAGTAGTCAACAGATTTATTCTGTCTTTTATGGTTTTTGAGAAACAAGGGATTAAAATGACCAAAAAAAAACATGTTGCTTGATAATGTAAATTTTTTGTGTTTTTATCTAGTTTTGTGGTACTTCCAATATTTCTGTGTAATGTATTATCCAACACTTTATTGGGTCATAATGTGTCCACATTTGCTTTGTTGTGGTCATATCATGCTGTGCTCAGCGAACCCCTCTATTATCTGTCGATTACATTTGTTTCTTTGCAATAGAATTTTATGATATTTATATTTGAATTCATCCTTGCCATATATTTTGAATTGCCACATAATAAAATAATAAATTCAATCATTAGCTCACCTGACCAAAAGGGTCATGTGAGCTTTTGCTACCACTTGGCTTCTGTCGTCCGTCGTCGTCCATCATTAAAATCATTAAAAATCTCCTCTGAAACTACTTGGCCAACTGGGACCAAACTTTGATGGAATGGTCTTTGGGTGATTCCCTAGGTGGTCCTCTCTCTGTATCCGATGACACCACCCGTCATCCCTGATGGCCACCAGAGCCGAACTTTAACATAGGACCCTATGGGAAATTTACATAAAGATGTTCTTGTCTCAAACCACTTGGCTAATTGGAACAAATCTTGGCAGCAATGGTCCTTAGTTGGTCCTCTTTCAGAATTATATCTAATGACCCTGTCCACTATCCAAGATGGCCACCAGAGCCAACCATAGTTTAACATAGTACCGGGTACCCTATTTGGAATTTACTTAAAGATCTCTTGTCTGAAACCACTTGGCCAATTGGAACAAAAGTTTGCAGCAATGGTCCTTAGGTGATTATCTTTAAGAATTATATAATGTGATCCCACCCATCACCCAGATGGCCGCCAGAGCTGAACATAGTTTAACATAGGACCCTATGGGAAATTTACTTAAGATCTGTGTGTCTGAAACTACTTGGCCAATTGGAACAAAACTTGGTAGCAATGGTCCTCAGTTGGTCCTCTTTCAGAAATGTATCGGATGACCCTGTCCACCATCCAAGATGGCTGCCAGAGTGGAACTTAGTTTAACATAGAACCTAATGGGAAAGTTCACTGAAAGATCTGTAACCAGTGAGACAATTGGAACTTGACAGCATGTTCCAGGCTGCCAGTCAAGATGGACATAGTCCAAGTGAGCGATACGGGCTCCTGGGAGTCTCTAGTTTATATATATAGTTTCACTAGATGAATTATTGCAAGAAATCTATAAATAAAGAATTTTTTTGTAGCTGCGAGTTAAAGTGGTGGACCAGACAACCTCACCTCAATCAGATACAGCAACTGTTACTGTTAATATCAGAAGAAATGTTTTTGGTCCAATATTCACCAAAAACCAATATGATGTCAGTATTTCTGAATACCATGACAACGCCAAGATCGTAGAAACGGTGACAGCTACAGATCAAGATAGTGCTTCAAGTTCAAGTGGAATTTTACGATATCAGATTAATGCTTCTGTTCCTGTTACAACTTTCCCATACTTTACAATCAGTCAGACTACCGGACAGATATATCTGTCTCGTGTTCTGACTCAGGAGGATGATGGTCCAATTAAAATCATCAACCAATTTACAGTAAGTCCAAAAAAGTCTTTTTTAGCCATTTCTTCATTATAAATAACAATATACTATTTTTGTTTATGTAAAGCCTGTGGATGTACCACTGATTGTACTAGTAAGCTAGTAAGAAAAGTTTTCTTCTACATATTAGATTAAATTATTGGTAATTACACTTATTATATATTATTTACTATGTTTTCATGAAAGGAAATGAATTTTTTTACTTTTTTTCTCGCTTCTAGTTGACTGTGGTTGCTAAGGATATATCAGACGTACCAAAAGCAGCCACATGTAGTGTTGTGATAACAGTAGTCAGAAATCAATATGACCCTGCTTTTGATGAGAATGGTTATACAGCTGAGGCCTCAGACAGTCAGGATGTTGGAACAGTCTTAAAAACAGTCACAGCGACTGATGATGATTCCAAAGTTTCATTGAGTGCTAATGTAAGAGCATTATTTACCTTAGTGTACCAGTTTTTTGTTTTTATAGTCTGTTTATATCAGATAGTAAATTAAGATGAACAAAAGTATGAATTTTCTATTGGTTAGTGAAGTCAAAAGGTACTTTATTAAAATGCACATAAAATGATGATTTGTCCACTGTTATGAAATTTGGCAACTACAAATCAAAATAATTTGATATTTTCCAAGTCTACACAAATAGTGATACAATGGTCAACATTTTCTGATAATAGAATTGCACAGAAAGTTTTTTTCAAAACAGAGATTGTTGCATTTAAATTTTGGGGCAGTAGGAAAAAATCAGTTTTGAAATTAAACATTTTCCTTGAATTTTAATTGGGAAAAAACGTTGGGTATGATTAATGTATTTTAAAGTCTGTGAAAGGTGAAGAGTGGTCTTTTTAAGTTGAATTTTGGAATTTTAAAGATTAGGACTTTTTTGTGATCATGAAGTTGTGTGCATACATGTAGCTTGGTATGGATAGAAACACAGTGTCATGTGTTGCTTTATTTCAGACACCCAATGCCGAGATAGAATTTTCCGTAGAACAGGATACAGAATATTCACGTTACTTTGCTGTGGGTCCTACTGGTGACATTTATATAGCACAACCACTAACACTGGATGATCCTAGACCAGCTGCAGTCCAGGTAAATTCTTATAACATCTGTAACGTGAACATAAATTTATACAGACCTTTTCTTGAGGTTTGTTTGAACTCAAAACTTTGTATTTATTTAGTCATTGCCATCCTACATTATATCTGATTAGCAGGGCTATTATTTTGGGAGATTTATGTAATAATATATAGATAAATCACCAAAATGTATTATACTTGATTTCTATAGACCAAATGTCATGGATCATTTTGCAAAAGTAAGTGAGTCAAATAAATAAATAAAAAAGTGTAACAGGAACTTTTTATGACAGAATATATAATTAGGTAATCAAGTATTTATTTTTTGATTGGCATTTCAAATGATAATCATACTTTCTAGTTATTAGTTTGGCACAGTAGGTGGATGGCTCCAAACACTGAAAAAAATCAGTTTGCTAACAATCAGATAGCTTCTTGTTATCAGCTTGCAAGAAGGGATATTGTGGATTAATATGGGCTTAGAAAGTATTCACTATTAGCTGTTCCATTGATTAGATTATAATAGATTCGTTATATAAATACTTATTTTTGTAGACTACCATAAAAGTATGTGACAAGAGTTGGAGACCTCGATGTGACCAAGCCAACCTGATAGTCAACATGAATTACACTGTTGTACAA
This sequence comes from Mytilisepta virgata, assembly GCA_028015205.1. Classification (NCBI taxonomy): domain Eukaryota; kingdom Metazoa; phylum Mollusca; class Bivalvia; order Mytilida; family Mytilidae; genus Mytilisepta; species Mytilisepta virgata. The sequence continues at coordinate 88,262,437 of CM051521.1, forward strand.
CAGGGAGATCTCGGTTTCACCCATCAGGAACACTTGTATGTATAATGATTTAATTGTTTAAAGATTTAGCTTTTTGTCCAAATAAAGTTGATTTTTTTATTTTCGCTAATTTCTGGATTCGAAATTCTGATAGAAATAATTATTGTAGATAAATTCTATAAGGGTGTAACTTTCTGTACTCAAATTTGTATTTTTTGTTTATTTGTAAACTTCTGATCAAATCATAAACTGGTGTGTATCCAAAATGTTTGTTTTATTGCACTTAAAACCTAGACAGAATGTGATAAAAAATGGATTTGAACCTCTGCTAGTAAAGCTTGTACATCTTCAGATGCAAATCCTTCTCTTTGCCCATTGTAAACAGTAATAATGTCTAGATTTGTCTTTATATGAGGGGAGTGAAGGGTTATTTTCAGGCATTTGGTTGTTATTCATTTTTTTAAGCAAATTTGTGAAAAGTTTTTAATTTTTTAAAAGAAATTACACCCTGTATGTACATACATATATTCTCCTTTATAATGGTCTAATAACATCCATATCCAAGGATAGAAATTTTTTAAAGACGCTATTACATTGCAGAATCACTTTGAAGGAAAATGTAGGTCCATTACCATACATAATGAAGACGCTAACCGTTGAGAACCAGCAAGATTTACCAGTCGTATGTAGCTTTACAGGAAACTCAAATAGTGATACGATGTTCAGCGTCACAAAGACAACATATTCAAAGAACTGTAATTTGACTTTGATTAAGCCCCTTGATTATGAAAGGAAGGACTTGTACACACTTACACTTCGTGTTGACTTTGACAACAGCAATGGGAGAAAGAAGAGACAGATTTACAGTGAGTAAATGATTATAGCTTGATATGTTCTTTACAAGATCTGTTAATAAATCAATCAGTGCTCAACAATATCTATCAGTATTGTACACAGATTGATGTGCATGATTCAGTATTGGTCTAGTGATGCTTAGGTTTTTTTTCAATAAGGGATGGGCTTTTTAACAATAACAATCAATGTTAGAGAGATTTAAATATGCAGGCTTCCCAAGACTTCAGAGGGAGTAAAGGAGGTTTGGGACTGGGAATTTTAGTTATACTTTAAAATCAGATATTGTATATTCTAAAACATCATATATTACATTTATATTACCGGGTACCGGGTACTTCTAACTGAAACTTTAAAACTTGCATTCTACATGTATTCAATGTATTGTGAAATCAGAAAGTTCATGATTTCTGTCAGAATTCAATTTGATATCTTTTTTTTTCAGTATGGAATACACATCCAATTATAACAGTAACAGTCAAAGTTGAAGATGTAAATGACATTACACCACAATTTATTTTCCCAGTCTATCCGACACACAGGAACGCAGACGTGACCAATAAATATTTTGCCATAGTAACATCTGCTACCAAACCAGATTCTTCTGTTACAGATGTTGTTAGAGTTAGTATTACTTTATCTTTGGCACAATCTTATTTCTTCTTAAATTTATTTTGATTTTGAAGGAAAGGTGTAATTTTTGTTTTGAATTAATCTTTACCTGAATATTTGTGTTTAATAATACTCCTTCATATTCAAAGTAACATTTATTTTTGTGTTAAACTAACATTTCAGGTTTATTCAATGATAGATAAACTTTCTAAGGTGAAAAGATTTTATTCTTGGCAAGGACCATGTGTGCATAAATTCTTGCTGTTGTCAAGGGGATCTGTAGTCTGTGTATATGTCAAATATTGTTTTTGTATCATTAAATTCCTTTCTGTTACTTTTGGCAATATGTACGATAGCAAAGACCATTTATTTTTCATGGACCTGAAGTGGACACAAAAAAAATCTTTCAAAATCACTTTCCAAAAGTAAAAAAATGTGGGACAGGCCAGTTTTCAAAGGGGGGAGAGTAATAATAATCTATCAATTAACTTGTACTGGCCTTGTTAAAAACGAATACATTTTTAGGCATTCTTATTATGCATAATTAAAATAAAAAGAACGTTGGATAAGTAAGTGATTTGTGGTTATAGTTGTTGAGAGTTCAGATCTATGATTTGCTAAAATTTTAAATGCATTTCTATCATAAAACCTAAATCGGGTCCAAACTTTTTTAATCACTATTTCATGTGAATAACAGGCTGTTGACAATGAAGCTGGTATATTTGGTGAGCTACGTTATTCTATGACAAGCACAGAAGGTGTGGCCAGATTCCAGATGGATTCAGTAGATGCCACAGTGATGACGACAAGTGATTTTTCAGCAGATGCCACCAATCCGGATGCTACCCCTATGATATATAATCTAGAAGTTAGAGATCAAGCATTAAGATATGAAGACCAGCTATCAGATACAGCAACATTATATGTAAGATGTTATTTCTCTCTTTATTATTTAATTTGAAAAAATGTAATATGGGAAAATAATTTTGTATTTGATATGGGTGTAATCTGTTTCTACTTGCAAGTGTATATTCATTTCATTGTTTAGATTGATGGATTGTAAATTTTAGTAGTTTTAATTTAGGAAGTCAGTTATGCCCATTTTCAACAGCAGGGAGGGGACTTGAATGTGGGATTTGTTTTGAAACAAATATAGTATAAGGTAAAGATGGTTTTTGGGTTAATGTACCCAAGAAACTAACTCAGTACTGACCCATAATTCTCAAAGCAATTGCATAGTGCTTTTAATGTGGTTCTTCATCTTGAAATACATCAGTAGAAAGATAGAGACAGCACCTAGTGTTTTCTGAAAACAGTATTGCTTGCCATTTACTGATAACAACTAAAGAAGGTTTTTTTTATTATTATTATTTTGTAGATCAATACAGTATTTGATGTCCATAGATTTATATTAGTGGCCAAAGATCTCTCTGTTGAGAATGCTATCAAGAAAAAGGAATTAATAAGACAGTAAGATATCAGATTATAATATATAAAATCTTCTGATTTTTTTTTAATACATTGTGGTAGCATGCTTGCCTTCAATGCAAGAGGTAGTAGGTTCAGTCCTTGGCCAGGTCAAACAAAAGACTTACTGCTTCTCCACAAAGCATGAGTGAGAGCAACAAGTCAAAATAATGTGTCTGGGTTTGGTAACATGTCTTCCTGCGGACTCATTAAAAATCCAGCTCATCATTTCAGTGTGGTACAAACATATCAAAATTATAATAAGCATTAATTTTAAATCCGTTGTAATTAAATTAGTATTAATTGCTACTGGATGTTGACAAATAATCAGTCAATTTATATACAACAAAGAAAATTACTTGTTTACAAGCCTTTATATATCAAGTTTGGTATATTCTGTCACTAATAGATGCTAAGCATTCTAGTGTTTTTATGTAGGCAGGAAATGTACTGACAATGAATGTAGGCACTTAGGTCATTTGGTGCAGTTGAAAATTTGTATTTATTTTTCATAGAGAAAATATTGTTTTAATGAAACAAAATGTCAGAATATGTCTTTCTTTTGAGTGAAATAAATATTTCCTTTTTCCTTTCAGGAACCTCCAAAATAATACAGGAAATGTTGTTTTGATAGAAAACATAGAGAAGAAGAGGGATGAAAATTTGGATGTTATTGGCACATCGTAAGTACTTTTCATTATTTTCATTACTAGATTTACTAGATTTCAGGGTGATCTCCTCTTTAGGACATTTAAATGTTAAAAATGTATTAGAAAGATTCTGCTGAAATTTCTTCACAAAAAATCTATAGAACTTGCCAATATAAAAAAATCTTAATTTTACTGACCATGAATTTGATACAGCTTGAATCTATCTTTTCAGATCTGATATAACATTTGTTATGGTAAGACCTAACACTCTCTTTAAACTGATAAGAACTGACGAAGAAGCAGTATTGTTCACAAGTCCAAAAATTAATGAAATCGGTACAGTTTTGAAAGGAGATGATGTTTCTGTTGAGAACATTCGAACAGTCTACGGAGGTGAAGCTGCATTGCAGACAAGGGTTACCAAATCTTACATATGGTGGTTAAGTGACCCGTGGGCAGCACTAATCGCATTGGTCGCCATTTCTATCTTGCTATGTATTGTTGGAATTATAGTGATTATCTTCACATCATCAAGGTAAGCAAAAATAGTTTTAACTTAAAGAGGGTTATTCTGAAAACAGCTAGTTTAATTTTTTTGTTAGGTTATAGAACACCTCAAACTACACTCATTAGTTCTAGATACATGTGCACAGGAAACTTTTGTTAATGGAAGATTAATTTGGATATATTTTCACTAATTTTGAAGAAAAAATAATTTCATTCATATTTGTGATTTCAAGTGTATTACAAGTATTTTTTGGAATTTCATGTGAATAATTTCTTATGAAGTTTGTTCAAATTTCATAATGAGTTATCAACAAAATGTTATGTGAAATTAACAGAGGAGTGCAAATTTTTGGCCGGGTTGCACAGAGTGCAAATCCGGGTTATAGTATGGTGAATGTCGGGCGGGCGGGCGGCGGCGGGCGGGCGGGGAAAATGGGTACCTATTTTGTGAAATCAACTCCTCCTACAGTTTTTCACCCACATCCTTGAAACTTCATAGAATGTTTCTATATATATTGAAGATGTGCACCTCACTTTATGGAATTATTTCAGGAATTATTTCCCATTTTTCCAAACTTTGGAACTTAGTCGTTTTTTATTGACATCTTCAATAGAGGGTACCTATTTTGTGAAATCAACTCCTCCTACAGTTTTTCACCCACATCCTTGAAACTTCATAGAATGTTTCTATATATATTGAAGATGTGCACCTCACTTTATGGAATTATTTCAAGAATTATTTCCCATTTTCCCAAACTTTGGAACTTAGTCGTTTTTTATTGACATCTTCAATAGAGGGTACCTATTTTGCGAAATCAACTCCTCCTACAGTTTTTCACCCACCTCATTGAAACTTCACAGAATCTTTTAATACATATTGAAGATGTGCACCCCACTTTATGGAATTATTTCAGGAATTATTTCCCATTTTTCCAAACAAGTGTTTATCAACATGTAATCAAATTAAATATTGCTTACTTCACCTATTTCTAATTAAATTGATGGCTGCCTCTGTGCTCGTAGACCAACATACAATGTGTCTGATTTTGTCTATATAAATATTCATGACTGCCAATGTGCAGTATGATCTTGTAATCACCTTTGTCACCACTACAATAAAAACCCAGCAACCCGGCCATTTGTGTCTTTGACCCATTTTTTTAATTAACATGATGAATTTACATTAAATTCATGTGAACAAAATTTCATGTGTAGTTTGATAATGTGTATTAAAATCCCAGTTTTAATTTGCAAATATTCTGTTTTCTTGTTCAGAAAGTATACTCAGGCTTCCTCTGCTTACAAAGACTAGACTTTAATATATAACCAAAATCTGTATCTTGTCAGCACTATTTATACATTGCTTTCATCACTTTTTTCAGGTATACAAAATACATGATAAACTACAAGCCTTATGAAGCCTATGATCAACCAGAGTTTATGGAGCCACCAGATTTCCTCAGAGAATATGAAACTCAGGTTTGTTTATTCAATTTTTGATCTTTAAGCCATTAAAAAATATATAGATTCTCGCATGAATTTTCTTGAATATTGAGGGTGGGGAGGGAGAGGGGGGAGGGCATAGTCATTGTGTGGTATTGGAATAATTAGTTTTTCCATTCCACAAATTTTTCTCTTTTTTTGTCCCCCGCCGCAACGCGATGCGGGGGATATGGTAATGCCGGGCGTCCGTCTGTCCGTCCGTCCGTCGCGCCGTCCATCCGTCCGTCCACCTTGTAAGCGCTCTACCAAATTTATTTCTTGACCGATTTGGATAATATTTATACAGTAGCTTTAACTCAATGATACCTCAAGGGATTTCGAAGATGAGTCATGTCAAAATATTTTTGTAGGAGTTATGCCCCTTAATAACTTAGAAAATTGACAAAATTTTCATGTAAGCGCTCTAGCAAATTTATTTCTTGACCGATTTGGATAATATTTATACAGTAGCTTTAACTCAATGATACCTCAAGGGAGTTCGAAGATGAGTCATGTCGAAATATTTTTGAAGGAGTTATGCCCCTTAATAACTTAGAAAATTGACAAAATTTTCATGTAAGCGCTCTAGCAAATTTATTTCTTGACCGATTCGGATAATATTTATACAGTAGCTTTAACTCAATGATACCTCAAGGGAGTTCGAAGATGAGTCATGTCAAAATATTTTTGTAGGAGTTATGCCCCTTAATAACTTAGAAAATTGACAAAATTTTCATGTAAGCGCTCTAGCAAATTTATTTCTTGACCGATTCGGATAATATTTATACAGTAGCTTTAACTCAATGATACCTCAAGGGAGTTTGAAGATGAGTCATGTCGAAATATTTTTGTAGGAGTTATGCCCCTTAATAACTTTGAAAATTGACAAAATTTTCATGTAAGCGCTCTAGCAAATTTATTTCTTGACCGATTTGGATAATATTTATACAGTAGCTTTAACTCAATGATACCTCAAGGGAGTTCGAAGATGTGTCATGTCGAAATATTTTTGTAGGAGTTATGCCCCTTAATAACTTAGAAAATTGACAAAATGTTCATGTAAGCGCTCTAGCAAATTTATTTCTTGACCGATTTGGATTATATTTATACAGTAGCTTTAACTCAATGATATCTCAAGGGAGTTCGAAGATGAGTCATGTCGAAATATTTTTGTAGGAGTTATGCCCCTTAATAACTTTGAAAATTGACAAAATGTTCATCTAAGTGTTCTAGAAAATTTATATTCTCCTTGCATTGGAATAATATTTATACACTTGGACCTAAAGGGAGGTTTTATACATAAACTCCTATCGAAACTTATAAAATTGAAAAATACTGTCTTTAAGAGTTTGTTAGGCGGAATACTTTTGATCAAAGCATTTCTGTTTATTGAAAAGGAGTAAATGTACATTTGTATAAATTCTCAATACACATGGTAAAATAAGATTTCAACACTATACCCATATTGTATAAATGTCTTCATACCACTCATTAACTTGTAAAAAACTTTAGCAATAACCACAGATTGTTTGTCCTTCTATTCTCTCTCTTTGAGAAAATTTTGTTATGTTTCACTTATCCAAGGGTTTCTGATGCTCTAACGGCGGGGGACTTCGGAACGCTGTTCGATTTTTAGATGATAATTTAAAAAATTGATTGATGGTTAGTATATCATGTGGAACACATTGGTCAGCCTTAGCTAATGTCAGAGAACTGATGTAGAAATACACACTAAAAGATACACACGACACATAATTTATAAAACAAAAAGGAATGTTTTTAACATACTTTACATAGTACTGATACTAACTAACATTTTTAAATGATTCGATTCTTTCTACACAGAGTTTGAATATGTATGTACCAGCGCCAGATGAACCTGTCCAGGAATTAGGAGAAATTAATATGACCTTTGAAGGAGAAACTGTACAAGCAGAACATACAGGGGCGACAGAAGGGGTAGCTTCAGCTGTAAATCCTATTTATCAGGAGTAAGTAGTAAATATAGATTTCTAATAGACCACATATGTTTGAAAGTGTCATAAGTCTCATATTTTTTATGTCATTGTTTTAAGACTTCTCTAGATATTTTCCACATGGTTTAAATTATTTTCTTTTATACAGCAGACAATAAATATGAGATGTTTAAAATTATTTCAAGTCCACTTTTTAGCTCACCGCTGGCCAAAGGCCATGTAAGCTTTTGTCATCACTTGTCGTCTGTCATCGTCGTTAACTTTTCCCTTTTTAATCTTCTCCGCTGAAACCACTGGGCCAGATGGAATTAAATTTGGCAGGAAGCATCTATGTAAGGTCCTTTATAAAGATTGCTCATTTTGTCCTGATGGCCGAACAAACATGGCCGCCATGGACAATTTGTTGTTTCTGATTGTTTCAGAGTTTTAAAAAATCTCCTCTGAAACTGCTGGGCCAAATGGAACAAAACTTGACAGGAAGCATATATGGGAGGTCCTTTATAAATAAAACGTATCACAAAATACCGAAATAAAGTTTCCCCATTTCATCCGGATCAGACTACAGATATGGCCACCACCATGGACAGTTCTTGTTTCTGATTGGCTGATATAAAAAAAATCTTGTCCTCTGAAGTGGCTTGGCCAAGTAGAACAAAACTTGACAGAAAGCATCTAATTGGGAGATTTTATACAAAGTTTCCTCATTTCATCCTGATCAGGCAACAAACATGGCCGTCATGGGCAGTTCTTGTCTTTCATCGGTTGATATTCTTTTTTGAAACCGCTTGGCCAAAGGGAACGAGACTTGACAGGAAACATCTGTTGGAGGTTTTTTACAAATTTTCCTCATTTTGTCGAGATCAGAGGACAAACATTGCTGCCCATGCTGCCATGGTTAATTCTTGTTTCTGATTGGTTGATTTAAAAAAAAAAAATTTCTCTTAAACTGCTTGGCCTAACAGAGCCAAACTTGACAGAAATTGTCTATGAAATATAACAAAAATCTACAGAACCGCAGATTGCTTGACACCAAACATGGTCTGAATGTTCCTCTTAAAGTGCTCACCAAGTGGTGTTACTCTGGTGCCGATCCCTAATTCAAAATGGCCTTCAGCAGAAGACTTAGGTTAACATAAGTCCTATGGGAAATGCATGCAAAAATCTGGAGAACCGCCAAATTTTAGAATATGCTGACCTGTAAGTAGAAGGACCTTAATGAAGAAAAATTTGGTTCCTGCATGGCTTACCACACTTCATAATGATAGGGAGAAGTGACTTTTCTCTTTGAGGTACATCAATAAAAATGGTTTTCATGCCAGGTGAACAATACAGGCTCAGCCCTCTAAGCCCCTAGTTCATTTCTGCATTTTTAAATTTTTTTTTTTATAATACTCTATTCTCTTTATCACGATTATTTTATGATGATTGTTTAATATTGTCTGAACAGAAGTAAGTACAAAATTGAGTATGTGTCTACTGAAGCTGCTGGTGAGGAACATGTTGGAGAGATTGGTATTGTTGAAGTAGTTACTGCCCCACGTTTTAGCATCCCACGGGGCTCAGTGTGTGAAATGAAATCAGAGTATTGGTACTCTGTGTAAGTGGGCATGCTGAGAAATTTTTGCATGATTATTAGAAATGTATTGGATTTATAGATATATTTAGGAGGTTACCAGTCCTTGTTTCTATGTACAAAGGGCTGGTTGTATGGAATGACGTTGAAATATTAGTACTTTGTTAAATTCTGAAATGTGAGAATTTTACATTATAATCTATTTAGATGTGTTTCATTGATAGCTACCGGTAGATTAAGTTTTTTTTGCAAGACAATTTTGTTTGTTTTTAGTATGGTCATTTCAGACATACATTGTATTTAATTTATGGAAAGCCTTTTGGAGTTGCTAGCCCTTTTTGGTGTTTTTTAAAAAAGCTTGTGTGAAATGAAATTGATAATTTGATACTCACTGAAACTGATATGTCAGAAATTCATTTTTTGTTTTGATTCAGATTAGTTTCATTCTTTTCTGGATTTAGAGATTTACTGACTTGTGTCTTGTATATATCAAAATTCATTATTTTTTGTAATTCAGTCAGAATATTTGTAATCCATGTAAATAAGCATGCCAGAATATATAGCATGTACAAGATAAATAATTTTCTTTATATTTAGATTTAGTGAGTTATAGCCCTTTGTTTATTTATTAAATAAATTTGAAATTATAACCTAAAGATATGGGGTATGTGTCACCGGGGCAACATCAGATAAGATTAAACATAGGTCACCCTGTCACCTTCTGAAACCTTCATGACAGGCACTACATGGCCACTGAAAATACTGTTTTTTGGTTTTTGAAGAGAAAGAAGATAACGTCTTGGAATATTACATGGCATACTTAAAATATAACTCATTCCATAATGAGAGATTTATTTTCTATTGTTTTTTTAATATTATAACTGGGGCCTCGGTGGCCGAGTGGTCTAGGTAGTTCGTCATGACTACTAATGATCACTAGCCTGTCAGCGCTGAGGTTGTAAGTTCGAATGTCACCTGTGGCGGGGTGTGTTCGACCCGATCTTAATTGACAAGGATTGCCAATTTTCCTACCGAAGGTCGGTGGTTCTCTCCGGGTACTCCGGCTTCCTCCACCAAAAAAACTGGCCACTGCGAAATAGCCAAATGTGCTGAAAACAGCGTGAAACTCCAACTAAACAAACAAAACAATATTATAACTTGGATATACAGTATATTTGATTATGCAACAAGACTAATTATATTTCATTGTCTTTGCAGAGATGATGACCATGTCCCACAAAGAACAGGATTCTCTGAGAGTACAACCATGCTGTAGATTATAGAGTCACCTCTGCCAATTAAAACGTATTATCTTGCCAATATGCAAATCAACTTTTGGAAAATTCATTTGATCAACGAATAAAATTGCACTGTAGAGAGTAAAAAAATGAATGTCTCAATATTGCTGTTACTCTTGTCTCAGAATCATTGTTTAATATTTCTTTGGAATGGTAACAAAATTCGTGCAAATTTGATTATGGTCTGTTATATGAATTTATTAACTTTATATTATATTTGTTTTAAAAATTTCTATGCAAAATTCTTAGTTAAAAGAACTGTGATAAATCAATATTCAAATATTTTTTGCATATTATACTTCTGTCTAAATACAAATGTTAAAAATTAGATATTTTTATTTAATATAAATTCCTAAAATCAAAAGTTTTATTACCTTTTGTTGGTATTTTCTAAAGTCTTTTCTTATTATTTCAGTGATAATTCAAATTTTATACAATTATTATTTTTAGATTATTTATATTTTTCAATTTTATAGACATTTATATAAAATATAAGAATTTCTTTAATAAAGTTTAAGGAAAAAACACTTTTGAAGGTTTCTCAATAAAGATTTTTGGGTAAAAGAGCAAATTTGTGTCAGAGGGTATTTCAGTCTATATTTAGACTTAACAGGCCTGTATGATTATTTTAATACTTTGTATCAGCAACTCCAAATACTGTTAAAACATATCAAGAAATATATATATATATATATATATATATATATATATGTATACTTAAGTTGTGATTTGTTAGTGTGACTTTTTCTTTCATATGTTAGTGATAAATTTTAAAACAGATTGTTAAGAGTGCTTGTATTCTACAAATTTTGTACTTTTTATACAAATAAAGTATATTTTGGCTTAACAGTATTAATTTATTTAATAGCTTTGGTACCTTTAGATTTTCCGTCCAAAAAAAAATTAAAGAAAGGACGCGATGTTGATAGCAAATTTTGTAACAGTGATATCTGACACTTCAGGAGAGAGGCCCTACCATTTTGTCCAAAAGCAGTGGTATAGCATAATGTAAGTAGTGGAACCATTATCTTCCAGAAAAAATTTAAAGCTTTTTTTGTGGGAAACCTCTTGTTAATGGTTAATCAAACATTTCTTTTCACTGGGGGCATCCATAGTGGAAAGAGGTCTTGAGACCCTCAGCCTGGTTGCTTTTATGTCACAAGTCTCTTCTTTAAAGCCGTCTTCAATAGCCATTGTAATCAGCATTAGTTATTTAAGGTAAAATACCCATTTCCATTTTTACAGAACCCTGCCAGGGCTCCACAGATTTTTTTGCTTCCGGTTCAAATTTCTCTAGCTACGCCACTGTACTTACATAGGTAGTTCATTGGAACTAACAGTGACCACTGGACTGTCAGCACTAGCTCATGTCGAGATATGTTAGACTTAGATCTTGACAAGGATTTCCAAAAATCAATTGCTCTCACACTCTCTCTCTCAATGTTGGCTTCCTTTGTCGAGAAAAATTGGCCACCACTATTTATCCAAGATGTTGGAGAATGCAGCATGAGTTAGCAGTCAAGAATCCAATCCTAATTTTAAGGTGATTTCAGTAGAAGAAGATAAATCGTGATGCAAGGATAACTCTTATCCTCAATAGAAATTAACACACAGTTCTGTTTAAAAACTTTTTGGCCCTTTTTTTATCCTGGAGTATGTTTTAAGAACATCTTATATTGGCCCTTTTAGAGAATACAGAATATATTCATAACTGAAAAGATACAAAATGCAATCGATGTTTGGATTGTGTTAAAGATGTCACATATTTTTTAACTCTACAAAGAAAATGAAGCATTTATCTTACAGTGCAGAGTTTTTATTTGCATATCAAAGTGTGGGCTTTATGTTTGTTAAAGGATGATAAGACACAAGTTGTTGAGTTTGTAAACATATAGATGGTATAGACTGTCCTGACTGTTGTGTTTGTGTTTTATGCTCTTTTATGTTATTTTTTCCAAATTTCTGTCGGTTGTTTAGCTTTCCTGTTATCCATTTTGTTGTTTAATTCCTAAATTTAGCTGTTCTTTGGGCAAACTGAACCAGTGGGCAAGGTTGGTTCGGGCAGTCTTAAAATGATCCATTGAAGACTCGATCCATAACCCCCAGGTCCTATGGTGCCTTGGCATCAAAGAAAGCTTATTTCTGCCACCCAAAAGATTCCTCTGCTGTCGAAATCATGTCCAAATATGCAGAATTTCGTTGGTTTTCAAAATGTTTACTATGGTGCTTCCAAGTAGTAATCACAATTTCGTTAGTTCATAATATTATAACCATTTTCATCCTATCAAGTTTAAAAATTCAGTCATATATTTAAGAATTTACAGTATCAAAGATGATGAAAGTTATAATTTTTGTACCCATCAATTAATTTATTGAAAGTGAAACAGTTTGTCTACATTCATCACCAAATAATTTTTCTTCAGCATTGATATACCGGTTTAGGGTCTCTTGTATTCAAATATTAACCACAGACTACCGAACAACAGGCACGTACGTATGAGTACATTACACCAGCTATGTGACTTGTTCCCTCTGGGTCTGTATTGAGAACTAGTTGCATTGCATGACTCAATACTACTTATACTAGTGAAACATCCTAAATATCGCTTAACCTCTGACTGATTCGAGAAAGCCGTGCATATCTCAACCTGTTTCCAAATTATTAAAGTCACTTGTCAGTAGTTTGTGGTTTAATTCTATATCTAATAAGCCCTGCAATACAGTCTGACCATAATAAAACTGAAAGGATTAGCAGTTTTATTGTTGTAATTCATCCAAATGTTACTGTGATATATCAGGGATCATATAATACTATCATATACATATACAGTTCCTGGATATATCCAACAATGAGCAAAAATCTCACGCGTCTTTATATGAGATTTCATTTAAACGTTATGCTGATAACCACAAATTTTCTGAGTTGTTGTTTCTATCAGAATCGACTAAAGTTGATTTAAAAAGGTTAATTAACAAATGTATTCAAAAAACTGATATTTTACGATAATCAAAGATCTTTTTGTCTTTTAATATGATCATCAATTGATTACTTGATTTTTACATAAAATCCATTCATGCACTTTAAAAATGTTCAAGGGAAGGGACTTGGATGGCGGGTCACATAACTCTAAGAAGGAGAAAAATATTGAATCCAAGTGCAAGTTGAAGACATGTCTACGGATCCCAAGGTTTTCTTTTTTCTACTATAAACAATATTATCAGGTTTGCATATTACAAACATTTCATTGAGATTAATATTAAATGCCATAACCAAAACCGAGTAATTTTTGTCTTTATTGTCACGTCTAAGGTCCTGATAGAATGATCACTGATTCGTGATTCTGATCTTAAGGGTGTGTTCGAATACATCAGTCATTTTGTATATAAATTCAAGTATTACAATATTTTAAAGTGCAGTCAGACTAATTTTACCCTGGTTTCATCACCTCTTGTGTCATTTTCAAAAAGCCTAGTCTAATTATATCTTTCAAAACCTAGTTTGGTTTAATGTCCCGTTTGAATTTACCAATAGTGATAAGGGATTTCTATGCGGCGGCTAGGATGAAATTTGACCAGACCAGAATTTTAGCAAAATAAAAAGCCGTGGTGTAGTGGTTAGTGCATCGGATTACGAAGCCAAAGGTCCCTGGTTCAATTCCCGTCCGGGATGAAAATTTCAGGGATCAAATTTTGCGACGCCCTATCCAGCTATCGACACCATTTGCGAGGATGGTCTCGATAAACAATGCTAGTCCGTCGGATGGGGACGAAAAATGGATGTCCCGTGTAGGCTTAAATGCCGCTACAGAGGCCGCTCTCGCACCCGCCTAGTTAAGTTGGTATAATTTGTTTCCCAATCCACTATAAATAAATAAATTTAAACTAAAAAGCCAGGATCACTTTAGGTTTGAAAAAATACAGGACCTGTGTCAATCAGGACATTTTTTTGGTTTAAATAAAAATAAAAACTTATGCTGCGATGACGATAAAAAATCTAGGACCAACATTTCAGCGGAAAAAATAGTCAGGATCAAAAATTTCATCTTAGGCCCCCCCCCTCCCCAATCAAATGGTTGCTGCCTAATATACTCAACCTGTGAATCTAGATTGTTCCTTTTTCTGCACGAAAGAAAATTATTTCGGGGTATGTGTGGCTACATTACGCTCTATACTTCCACTAAAAAAATGTATTCGAAACCCGAACAAAAAAAAAAGAAAAAAAAATAGAAAAGAAAACTGACTTTATCAGGACTATCATCTAGGGGAAGGGGGGGGGGGGGGGTTAGGGCAAAAGTCAAAGTAAAGATAAAAAAAAACTTATTTACGCTGAATATTCAAACTCGTATTTGAAATATCGGCAAAAGAATACCGCAGCGACAAAACAGCGGGAAAAGTTTGTTAATTCGAAATCTAAGGAAAAATAAATGAGAATGGAACACAACAAACCCCGGGAACAAAGCCCACAATTATGATATATGTATAACTAAAGAAATATAAAAACAAACTGATAAACTGAAGAAAAAAAGAACAAGACATCACAGAAACTAAAGCACTAGCAATGTAAACTCCCACAAAAAACAGGAAGTGATATATCAGGTGCTCTTGAAGGGTAAGCATGTACTGCCCCGAAATAGGAGACCAAAGTCGCAAAGATGAAATCTAGTAAAATACACTCTTGGTCTTAATTCTTTAAGTATGGACCTCGGGGGGGGGGGGGGGGGTGGTAACTTGACCATTTTATGACGGGGGTGCGTCGGTGAACTTGAAACCCTACCCGAAATTATCCACGTTATATGAGGGGGTGGAAAGGGTATTGGGAGACAGGGAGAAAGGGGGCGGGAGAAAGGAGAAAGGGGGCGGGAGAAAGGAGAGAGGGGGCGGGAGAAAGGAGAGAAAGGGCGGGAGAAAGGAGGGAGAACTATCAAAGGGAGACGAACTTTAATGTTGAAAAAAAATAAAGAGGTAAAAAAACGAAACAAGAGGCTCCCAAGAGCCTGAATCGCTCACCTGGCAAACAATGCACTATAAACTAAATTAATATATTAATGTTTGTTGTAAATTAAACTGAGTATTAAAGGTCATGTAAAATTCTGAAAATACCTTTAAAAGCCTTTCAAGAACCTCTGGAAAGAAATGCGCATGAGTTCTCCCTACGCTTGATTAAGATACAGTCATGGTCAATCTGATGATTCACAATACAAAATACAAGCTTTAATTCATCTTCAAATAAAAGTATAAATCTTTTGGTCTATATGTTGTCTTCGTTTTAAAAATGTCTGAAAGAAGTTATGTAAAAATTGTGGGTTAAGGCTTTTTATTTTCTATTATGCTTGATCTTTGATCATATTGACTAAGCTGTTGGTTTTTATCCAATAAACCATGCTTAACTCATCTGCCATTTTGTAGAATTTCATCCAAATCCCCCTAATAGTTTCAGAGAAGATGTTTGAAAATTTGTTAACAACAATGATGACGGACACCAAGTGATAGCAATTGAAAGCTCACATATTATGAAGTTTAATCATTGTTATACAACATTCTCATCATCACCATACACTAAGGATACCATGTTTACTTTAAAAACCAAATATTGTTGAAATCCGAGCAAGTGTAAAAAATGGCGGGAAAATGGCAGCCATTTTAAAAATGGCCGTCCGAAACAAACTTTCATCATCACCATTCAACTCTGGATACCATGTTTACCTTGAAAGTAGCTTTCATCTTCATTTTCTTTCTATAATCCTGGAAAAAATAGCAAAAAACAGCATTTTGACCCTATGTTCTATTTTTAGTAAGGGCGGAAATGTTTTTCGACCAATCAAAAATCCAAGCATTAACTTTTTGCAGGATACCCTAAGGAACAATCTTACCAAGTTTCATTTGATTTTGAATAGTAGTTTTAGAGGAGAAGATTTCTGAAATAATAACATAAAAAAAGCCAAAAATGTCAAAAAAGGGCAATAACTCTAACATCAGTTGACAGATTTTCACGAAAATCAGCGCACAGGTAGCTCTCATCATGCTGAACACTTTCAACCTGCCAGAATTTGCCGTAACCTAATAATTTTTTAGATATTTGCGAAAAAATGTTGTTTGACCCCTATGTTCTATTTTTAGTAACAGCGGCCATGTTTTTCGACGAATCAAAAATCCCCACGTCAGTTCTATGCAGGGTACCCCAAGAAACATTCATACCAAGTTTGGTTTTAATTAGTCAAGTAGTTTCAGAGGAGATTTTTGAAATAATAACATAAAAAAAGCCAAAAATGTCAAAAAGGGCAATAACTCTAACATCAGTTGACAGATCTTCACGAAAATCAGCGCACAGGTAGCTCTCATCATGCTGAACACTTTCAACCTGCAGAATGTGCCGTAACCTAATGATTTTTGAGATATTTGCGACAAACTGTTGCCTGACCCTTATGTTCTATTTTTAGTAACAGCGGCCATGTTTTTCGACGGATCAAAAATCCCCACATCAGCTCTATGCAGGATACCCCAAAGAACATTCATACCGTGTGTGGTTCCAATTGGTCAAGTAGTTTCAGAGGAGAAGAGTTTTGAAAAATTGTTAACGACGACGACGGACGACGACAGACGACGACGGACGCCAAGTGATGGCAATAGCTCACATGGCCTTCGGCCAGGTGAGCTAAAAACTGGATACTAAATGTTCTAATAAATGGACAAATCTTTGAAAAAAGGCAACATTTATATTTCCCAAACCATTTTTGCCATTTCCGATCATTTCTAGAAATCATCCTATGCCCCCATCATTTCCGGTTTGCCTTCACATGTGGGTATATATTTCCTCTAAGTATTTGGCGATCTTCTACAGATTTAAAAAGAAGGGATGCTGACAATGTCAGAGAGATACACTCCCTCCTCTAAACAATATTACATGTACTTAACGCGTTTTACAGGTCACCTTAAAATATTTACGTTATCCACTTGACCATACAAAGTAAGGTGTTCTCGAGGACAGGGAAAAATAGAGATGACACAATAAAAAACTATGTCTAATTTCATGATCCTCATACATGACCATACATATCAAAAATGAGTTTCTTGACATTTGGGCATGCACAATGCACCATTGACAACATTCCAACATTGTGTATTAATTTGCGTACGAGTCGGAGGCAGGCCTTGTTCGTAAAATCAGTATATGCTTTAATAAAGACCTATGCCACCTATATATGGTCATATATTAATTCAAATTTGTATTAAAATCGATTGATCTGAAAAAAGACGGTTGTTAAGGTGGGAGATGGAAGCAGAGGGGCGGGAGAAAGGAGAGAGGGGCGGGAGAAAGGAGAGAGGGGGCGGGAGAAAGGAGAGAGGGGGTGGGAGAAAGGAGACGAGGGGCGGGAGAAAGGAGAAAGGTACCCCCTTTCCACCCCCTCTTATATCGAATTTGTGACCCAAAAATATCCAGGAAAGCTAAATTACATACCTGAAATTATCCAAAAATAATAACATTTGTTATGATATCTAAAAAAAATATGAATTATCATCAGTGCTCTATAAAAATCTGCAGAACTTTTTAAAATCCTGACCGGAATTCTCCCGAGTGTCAAGAAATCATGACCCGAAATCTCCGCAGGCTTTGTAAAATCTTGACCCGAATTTGCCGCACGTCCCGTATCTAAATGGTATGGGCCTTCTTATTATTCTGTATATTATATTTATCTATTTATTCCAAGTGGACAAAGCAGAAAACAGTCACTGAGATCTGATCAGTAGAAATATGATGAGTATGATATAATTATGATTAGAAGGAAATTATATTACGGTTTTTATAATGACGTCACGTGCACCTGCAGTCGATGTATCAAAAAAAATATAGTCTAACCAGATTCCACTGCTACCCACAACATTTTTTTCGATCTATTTTGGGTTTTTTTCGGGATCTTAATAATTGAATCCCCGGTCTTAATCCCAGATTGATGGGATATTGGACTTGCTTTTTTCTTGGTCTTAATTCTGTAAGTATGGGACTTCTTATTATTATTCTATATTTTATTTATTTATTCCAAGTGGACAAAGCAGAAAACAAAACAGTCACTTAGATCAGTACAAATATGATCAGTATGATATAACTAGGATTAGACAGAAATTATATTACGGTTTTCATAATGACGTCACGTGCACCTGCAGTCGATGTACCATGCGAAAACAAAATATAGTTTAACCGGAATCCACTACTACAAAGGATTTCACCCTCAACATTTCTTTCAATTTGGTTTTTTTTCGGGATCTTAATAAATTAATACCTGGTCTTAATACCAGATTGGTGGGATGTTGGACTTGTTTTTTAACAAATAAATGCATACAGTTTCCCTCTAGCGAAGTTTAAGGTCAGGTAATCTTTAAGGAAATTTTTCTTAACCGAAAAAAACAATAAATAATCATCACATTAAAATTATTCGAAAAATTGCATGTGTTTGATCACGTTCACAGCCAGTCAAGTACGAAATGAAGTATTTGTCACGTGACTGTCTGACTGATTTGCATATTGGGTGAGAGTGGAGAGTTGAACACAGACGAACGATGTTTGTGGATTGAATTGCAAACAAGGTGAGACAATATCCACCTAATACACACTGCATATTATACACTTAACATTTAACTTTATTTATCCCGTATTTTCGGAAACAAAGGTTAACGTTATTATCTGTTTTTATATCCGCAATATGGTGAATCACCTCTGTCGGATAATCCCTTTGATCTAGTTATCACACACGATCGTTTATGACCCCACGTTGTGTACTAATTATTGCTGTTAATTAGTGTCACACAAGTATTACAAATAAACAAAATAACATTTAATCACTTACCTGATTGGTGTGAAAATTTGCAGGACAAGAAAAAAAAACTAAAAATAGAATTCACACACCAACAATGAAGTGAACTTGATAGTAAAATCAATACCGTAAATATGAATATAAACGCACAAAAATCCACCAATTTACATTTGTTTATTTTGGTCTCAAAAAGGTTAATTTTTTTACCAATATTCAACAATGTTAAGAAGTCTAAAAATGTGTTTCACAGAACATTCTCTGGTCACTGGTAGTACAAATATTTATAACTGATAGGAGGTGGTTGTTTTTATTTTTGGATATTTTATTGAGCTGCTTGCTGTCAAATCAAGTCACGCATTACCATTGTTTACTTGAAGCTTTTGCATATTTATTTCCAAACGTACAATTTTCAATATCTATAAATTTTAAAGTAAATAAAATACAATTGACTCTGGGTCACCGCAAAGGACTTTTTGAGTCCCAAGATTATATATCTTTTGCACAATATTTATAGGATGGTACAGAACTATTTTCATACAAAGTTTTTATTTCATACATTTTCATAATGAAAGGTCATTATTCACTGTGTTTTGTGCAAACTGATAAATATGGAACATTCTGATCAGTTTTGTATTTTTTGTTCTTTGTGATGGGAACAAATGATATCTATAATTTCAATTTATTTGTGAACTTAACTGGTTAATTATGATATATCTAAGTAAGAAATAAAGACTAATGGCCGTTTGCATACAGATATTAACTTTTTGTGACTTGATGAACCCATAGTGCGAAGTTAGAAACAAGCCTGATAAAGTCAGTATCAGAGAACAAATTTCCAATTTAAGTTGGGTGTAGAAAGACCTTTCAAGTTAGGCCATTTTGATTTTGGAACTGCTTACAAATAAAATCACAAATGGTAGAAAAGGTATATATGATAATTTTGAAAACAATACACTTTTTATGAGATCATATTTAATTTTAGAAGTAGAAAGTCCATATTTTTTCCTTTCTGTTTTGATGATGAGTTTCAGAAGAATCGCTTTAGTTTTGACTCTGGTTTGAGATGCATGCTACCCATTTTTTATTAATGATTTTAACATACTTTTAGTTCTACAGTAAAAGTAGTACACGTACCATATTAAGATGGAAATAGGGTCTTAAAGTTAAGAACAAATTTTGCTCTAAAGGTCCAATGGAAAAATGTTGTTCTGCATTATGTCACAGGAAAGTGTCAGTAAAATATTCAAACAAAATATTTGTGCAAACCATAGAGAGTGCATTAAGGTAGCAGATGACATGCACTAATTATAGTGAGGTAATTGTGCTTTCAAGATTCTCATCAGCTACCTCCTGCTAATAGAAATAGGCTCCATTGAAGGAAATTCAGAACATATGAATTAATTCCAGCTTTTATTAGCAATTTTTACATTTTATTAATACAGCAAAATTATACAAAACAGACAATCAAGATGAAAGAGACGCATGATTGAAAAGTGACTGATATAATACATGTGTACATATTAAATATAAAACAATTTGTATACATGTATTTGTTTTCCCCATAAGGAGTTTATAGGCCGAAAACCAAAAGCTACAAATATACTTATGGATCTTCCAAATTCATAATTTATGATACAGGAAGGTACTTTTTAAATCTGAAATTACAATGTTGATTGATAATTTGTCAAACCTTAGCCATCTAAGAATAAAAAATGAACCATGGTATGGTACAGAGTGTTTTGTATTAAATATACATTGCATGCAGTTATTTTGACGTAAAGTTGTAGTATGTGTTTGTTACGAAGTAATTTTAACAATTTTTGAACAGAACAGAGAAATTTCTTGGACTATAAGACAGAATATAGAACCGTCAAGCTTTCAGTCCATCAGCTTATAGGTAGGATCTCATCAAAGAAAAATCATAATAAATCTGTGTAAGGGTATATCTTCTATGTATGTACATGTATTTGCTGCTGATAATTGAACTAATTTGTTTACAAATTCCAGTTTTCATTATGTTATTTAAAATAATTCCAAATTTTCCAAAAATTTTCTGTCTTTAAACAGCAGGAAGAAGGAGGCCATGAATGATGGATAGGTTTAACCCAGGACCAGAATGGTCAGGATTGAAAAGTCAGCCTTTGCCGGAAACTAACTCTCAAACACCCATTCATAAAACTAGTTGTGAGAATCTCTCTATTAAATCCAAACTACGGAAGTTAGCAGAATCCAGAAATCGCAGTAAGGAATTTGGAAATAATGAATCTTTACAGTTAACACAATTGAATCGTTCATTATCTGATCCATGGTTGTTAAAGAATGACATGAAGGGTATGGAAGGTGGAAGTCTTGGTGTTACAAAAGAGACAAGTTCAAGTAATATTGATTTGAGGAAAGATAAGGTATGTCCCAACTTAAAATTTTGAATTTCTATACGACTGCAAAATTTTTGCGGTTGTATATTGGTATGACGTTGGCGTTGTCGTCGTCCGGCGTCGTCGTCATCGTCCGAAGACATTTGGTTTTCGCACTATAACTTTAGTATAAGTTAATAGAAATCTATGAAATTTAAACACAAGGTTTATGACCACAAAAGGAAGGTTGGGATTGATTTTGGGAGTTTTGGTCCAAACAGTTTAAGAATTAGGGGCCAAAAAAGGGCCCAATAAGCATTTTTCTTGGTTTTCGCACAATAACTCTAGTATATTGCTGAGATTTTTAAAAACAAAAATTCCAGAGAAAATTGTCATAAATCAGAAAATGGTATTTGCACTAATAGCTTTAGCTCAAAACTTGAAAGTGATAGAAACAAACTTTATAAAAAAAACTCTCTTAATCTAAACTGTAAAGGTTTCAATGCTGTATGCCTTAATATTAGACATATTTTATCTAAATTTGACGAGTTAAAGAATATCATTACTATAAACAACAGATATTTAGATTTATTTGGATTAGTTGAAACATTCTTAAAACCTGATATTAACAATGAACAATGTAAAGTGCCAGGATACAAAATTTTCAGAAAAGATCGCCAAAGTAAGGATGGTGGTGGTATATTGGTTTATGTCAAAGATTCTATTGCAGTTAAAAATAGATCTGATTTATCAATAAACACATTAGAAACTTTATGGTTAGAGGTAGAATTTCCAAAATCTAAACCTTTCTTCATTTGTACTGTTTATAGACCA
Organism: Mytilisepta virgata; assembly: GCA_028015205.1. NCBI lineage: Eukaryota > Metazoa > Mollusca > Bivalvia > Mytilida > Mytilidae > Mytilisepta > Mytilisepta virgata. The sequence goes on from CM051521.1 coordinate 88,284,828, forward strand.
CCAAATTCCCCTCAGTCCTGGATAGATCTTTTTGAGGAGGAATTTAATGCAGCTCTTTTAGAAAACAAAGAGATCATTTTAATGGGGGACTTTAATATTGACTTGATAAAAATTGAAAATAAAAAATGGATGAATTTCATAAACCATTATAATCTTCAACAACAAATTTGCACTGCAACACGTATTTGTGACAAATCAGAAACTCTTATTGATCATATTTACACTACTAATCCTGAAAATATTGCTCATTGTCATGTTCCTTCATATGCTTTAAGTGACCACTACCCTGTATGCTTAAATAGAAAAATCAATATAAAGGTAAAGAAAGAAAATCATATCGAAATAAAGTATAGGTGTTTCAAAAACTTTAATGAAGATGCCTTTTGTGCAGACTTACATCAAACCCCTTTTCATATTGTTGAAATGGAAGAAGATATTGATATTTCTGTCGACAAATGGTATGAACTTTTTAATCAAGTTATTAACAAGCACGCACCAATGAAAACTAAAAGAGTTAAAACATTTAAACAAGCCGAATGGTTCAATGAAGAAATTAAAAATTCCATTCAATACAGAAATATGTATCATTCAAAAAAAGATTGGGTAAACTTTAAAAAGTGGCGCAATAAAACAACGTCGTTAATATTTAATGCAAAAAAGGAATATTATCAAAACGCTATATCTAGTTCCAAAAATAGTAAAGAACTTTGGAATCACATTAAAGAGTTAAATCCAAAAATGGATAATATTTTTCCACCTAAAATGCAGTATGAAAATCAAACTGTTTCTAACCCCCAAGATATTGTTAATACACTAAATAATCATTTTTCTTCCGTAGCTGAAAAACTTATTGGAAATAATACTTCAGATATGGATTTTTCAAAGCTACAAACTTTTACTAGTAAAAAATTAAAAGAAACTGAAAATTTTAAATTAAAACTCATTTCTGTTGGAGAGGTGTGTTCACAACTAAAACACCTAAATATTAATAAATCCGCAGGTTTAGATGGAATTGGTCCCAAATTTTTAAAGCTAAGTGCAGAGATAATATCGCCATCACTAACTTTTCTAATAAACAAAAGTATAACGTCGAATCGTTTTCCGAAAAAATTAAAACTTGCAAGAGTAACTGCTATACATAAAGGAGGACCAACAGATATTCCCTCCAATTATCGTCCAATTTCTATTTTAAATACCATATCTAAAATTTTTGAGAGACATGTATGTACACAGTTATATGCATTCTTAAATAACAAAAAAATGTTACATATCGCTCAATCAGGTTTCAGGCAAGGTCATTCATGTCAAACAGCGCTGACTAAACTAATTGATGAATGGTTAAAATATTTAGATAATGGAGAAATAGTTGGTACTGTGTTTTTAGACTTCAGTAAGGCTTTTGACCTTATTAACCATGCCATACTTTTAGAAAAGTTAAAATTTTATCATATCGGAGAACATACGATAGATTGGATAAAATCATATTTGTCTGAGAGACAACAAGAAGTTCAATACGCTAACATTAAATCTGATAAATCGTTTGTAAAATATGGAGTGCCTCAAGGTTCTATTTTAGGTCCTCTGTTATTTTTAATTTATATAAATGATTTACCACTTTATGTTAAACAATCCGACATGGATTTATATGCTGATGATTCAACATTGCATTTTCATAATAAAAACATTGAAAAAATAAACAGCATATTGCAAAATGATTTAAATGCTATACAATCTTGGTGTAACAATAACAGTATGAAAATTAATGCACAAAAAACAAAGTGTATGAAATTGGGTTCAAAACAAAAACTTGCACAACTATCAGAATTATGTATTACCGTCAATGAAACATGTATTGAAAATGTCCATTCTTTCAAATTACTTGGAATTGACATTGATGAAAATTTAAGCTGGGAAGATCATGTTGATCGTATATGTAAGATTATCTCATCTAAAATATCACTTTTGTTTAAAATTAAAGTATATTTGCCTATACACACAAGACAACTATTTTATAATGCATATATTCTACCATATATAGACTATTGTAGTTCAGTTTGGGGAAATTTATTACAAAAAGATTCAGATAGAATCATAAAACTTCAAAAAAGAGTAGCAAGAATTATACTTGAATGCGATATTTCAGTTCCATCTAATTTTATGTTTTCATCTTTAAAATGGCTATCTTTTACAAATAGAATAAAATACCAACAATCAATTCTAATGTATAAAATTGTAAATGGACTAACACCTGATTACTTAGCAATGCTAAATATTAATGATGTGCAACACCACAACTTACGATCTGTCTCTAATAATGATCTATTTGTTCCAAGACCAAATACAAATTTTTATAAAAAATCTTTTCATTATTCTGCAACAAAGGTATGGAATAATTTACCACTCAAAATAAAAAATTTTCGTAATGTGGAATTATTTAAGAAACATTGTTATAATCATTTTCTTGAAAATTCTATGCAAGTCGAATAATTTGTTTTCTTTCTTTTGTTGTAAGAATAAGAAAATTTAATCAAAACTTTACCAATTATTGTCATTTATTGCCATTTGTATGTTTGAATGATTGAATTGTGTATATACTAGTAATATATATTGTATTTTAATGTATGAATGTTAATTGTATACATGTATTTTGTTTGAGGGCCTCAATGAAAATTAGACTACTTCTAATTGAGTTACCCTCTTTAAATAAAGAATTTATTATTATTATTATTATTATTATTATAAGTAAATAGAAATCTATGAAATTTTAACACAAGGTTTATGACCATTTATGGGAGTTTTGATCCAAGTTTAGGAATTAGGGGCTAAAAAAAGTTTCCTTTTGTGAGTTCAGGATACAAAGAAATCAGTGCAATATATTTTAATGTCCAAATATATATATATGCATTTTAACACCTCTAGCAGTTCTTAGCATTTTATTTTCATCCATAATTTTCAGGTTGATTTATTTTATGTAATATGATTTAATTTGAGGACACCCTTATTCTCTAATTTATGACTATTAACCCAATCCATACCATCATAAAAAGCCTAAGAAATTTTCAAACCCATATGGTGTTGATCCCTTTCATTCCTGTATCTATTCTATTTTGATTAGTTTACTATCATCTCTTTCAAAATTCTTTATAACATGTACTATGTAGTTCAAATAATTCACTTTGTTAATCGACATAGTATAAGGTTATTAGATAAAGGGAGGCAATTCAAAGTTACATAGTCAGATTATTTGCATTTATAACCATGGTGCCTATCATGAAAACAACTGCAATACATGGACCAACCATATTTGGTCTATAGAATGTGCTTGGTGGGTACATACCAGTCTGAAACCTGTCAACTCGCCTTGGACACAGTTTAAGGCATGTCATGCAAACATGAGATTTTTCAGACAAATTATCGCCTGACCATTACTATTTCTTTTAACGCATTTTCCTTTGACTTGCAATGTCGGATATCAGATAATCATTATTCTGTGTCCATGTGCATACTCAGACAAGACATTCAGTGTATCCACTCTTGTGTTAATTTTCTGTCACAATATACACAGTTTGGGAGTTTTTACTTTTCAATAACATGAAAAGAAAGCAATATTGAACATTGCATACATTAGTCTCTGAATCAGTAATTGTAATCACAAATGATCAAACTGTTAAGTGATAAATGAATGGTACTGGATAGAAAAATTTAAAGTAGGATGGCAAACAAATGTTGGAAAAATTGTGATAAAAATTACATGTAACTAAGGCATGGATAAGCAGGAATACAGGTATGTCCTTGCAAATGTGTACTTTGCTTTGTATGAACTTTACCAATGCCTTGCCAATCATGGAAAAATTAAAAAAAAAGTGAATAGCATCCTTCCAACCTGTCCACATTTTATAGAAGGGATGGATGATAATCTATCAACTTGATTTGGCGATATCAAGAAAACTTTATTTTATCAAAAAAACTTCATAGATCAGCTTATTTCAAATACAACATTTAGAATAAATAAAGAGCAATAGGGAAGATTTTCTTGTCTAGGCCTATAGAAGCAATGATTCTTGGATGGTCTTTCTCATAAATATTACCCTTAACCCCACCAGCTGAGATAGCAGACATAGCTGAATTAAGTAGAACACAGGAATCTATTGGAATATTTGGTAAAAGTTCATCTAGTATGAATCCATTTGGGCCCTTTGTGAAACCAGTTTGGTCTCCTGTAGGTTGTTTTCATTCAGAATTTATATTCGTTGACCCTCCTGTCAACCAGAAAAGCTCACACATCTGAAATGTGATTTATCCAAAAATGTTTAAGACTCTGTTAATTGTGAGATTTTGAAAATTAATTAAAATCTTATACAATTTGAGAAATTGTAAGGGTCAGATTACAAAAGTTTATGAAAACAATTATGAAAAATGGGATTGAAAAAAAGAGCAAGTCTTAGGCCATTTCTTTTTAATTAATTTGTTTACAGATTTTTTTTTTAAAAAATAGGGTCGGTCGGAAAATGTTTTTTTTAAAAAGAGGGAAAATCACATGTACAATGAAGACTGATCTTGGTTTATATTATTGCCAAATATACAAAGGTTGCAAATGATCAGTTGATTCCCTATATTCATACAAAACGAACTTAAAAGCTGCATCGATTTTATTAGGAAATTTGTTTCATAAAACTTGTTTCGGAAATTGGCATCAACTAACGGCTATAAATAGATTTTTTTATCATGTTTACAAGTATTTTATTGATGGATAATATATTTTTAGACGAATTGGAATATAATTTTTTATGAAATTTTGATGCAAAAAGGATTTTAATTTATGTGATAGGACTAACATGACAATAAATAAAACTCACATTTTAATTGTTGCTGCTGTAGTATCAGTAAGTATGTTACATGATGTACATCAATTGCTTGTAAGTAAGATTGTTGCAGAATTCTTTGGATGCAAATGTTCGTATGATACACTCGGTGAAATAACAATTCACAGTTGGTTAAATAGTGAGGAGAAGATATACGGTAACTATGTTCGATACAGAAAAACCCTATTCTAAATATAGCATTGCTATATATTGATCTTCAGAATTGATTTGTTTTCTTACAAATATTGCCTATCTTGTATACCTTTCATCATTGGGATGACATGTAACATAAATGTAATTGATGAGGAGAAACAGAACAAAAAAGTTGAACAGAAAGTGTTGCATATATATGTATATCTAAACTGATTGTATCGTATGTTATTATTAAATGCAAAACAAATTTTTTCGAGTGAGGAATTTCAAAAACAAGTGTGGAAGAAACGTATTAATTATTTTATTAATAACAAAAATCAAATGTAAAAGTATTAATATATTGTTAAAAATTCATATTTAATAGTAACAATTTACCGTGTAATTTATGATTGATAATATGAAAACTGGTCACAGTTTGGAACCCTTTCCAGTCTGTTCACTTCATCAAACATGTTACATACACTTGTCATTAAAAAAATCGGGGTTCAGTATGAAGGTCTATAGCATTACTAAAAATATTGCCTTTCAATATATTTCACATGTTAGTTGCCCTTCGGGTACAGTGCATGTGTCATCACAGTAGTGTGTACATACTGTTTCTTTTGTGTCTGTAGATATTAAGCTGATATTTAGTTTGTTCATATGTATAGTTGTTGACGATGACTTAATTCTTGTTACCGATATATAGTTTTTGGTCAGTTGGTCTCATGGTACTATAGTTTCATAAAAATTTGCAGTGTGAAAATTTTTTGGAAAAATAACACAATGGTGAAAGTTATATGAAGTCTCATCTGAAAGTTGAGGAAATGTGTTTTGCAGAAATAAATGTCATTAAATAACATTTCCCAACTGTGAGTTAGAACTTAGTAATAATATGACTTGTGCCCATCACTTCTCCAACTTGTGTTCAAAAGTATACACATGGTTTATCAAAGAAACTTTTACTTGCTTCACATTTGTGGAAAAATTAAACAATTATTTTACTATTTTTGAAGTAAATGTTATTCAACTGATCAAACCAGGCTACTGAAGTATATTTTTGTTCCCCAACACAACACTGGTAGAGGAAATAGTAATCCCGGGCATCCATCAGTTCCGCTATTCATCTGCCTTTTTAGCACAAAAAGGTCTTCTCATTGATCTAGCAGATTAATTATTCATCCAGATTTGGTAATATTTATATGCAGGACATATCTTCAGATTTTTTTTGAAGCTTTATCTTAAGGATAGCTCAAGCAAGTTGTATTCAAAACATTTTGTAGGAGTTATGTCCCTTAATGCAATTATACATTATATTATATATTAAGTGTGATTAGATATTTTCATGAATCAGATTTGATTTAAATTAATATTTTGGATCGGAATTAATTAAAAGATAATTGGATTGCAGTTCAATTATATTGAAAAATTTACAAAAATTTTAATCTTAATGTCTTATAAAAAATACAGATTTCTTCTTCAGATAACTATTTAAGCTCAGGAATCTTGGAATTTGAACTCTACCCTAATACCTTTGTGACCTCAGAATAACCAAAACAGCAATAAAATATAATTTGGTTTGCCTGACCAATAAAATTGCTTATTACATAAGAATCATATTATTAGTCCCCTATCGGCAATGTCTAAGGGGACTTTAGGTTTGCAGTCCGTCAGTCACACTAGTTTTCCAGACTTTTTATTGAAACTATTTAACCAAATGATCTTATTTTTGGTACATCACTTTATAATGATGATTTTCAGATAGATTTTGAGTTTTATGCTGATCGGATAATTATTGTGAGAAACACTGTCCTTGGAAATAGGAATGATTGCCAAAATAATAGTTTTCCAGACTTTTTTTCAGAAACTGTTTAACCAATTGATTTTAGTTTTGGTACATGTATGTGAGCTTATAATGATGAGTTACAGATCAGGTTTGAGTTTTATGCTGATCGGATAATTATTCTGAGAGTTATTGCCCCTGGAAATAGAAATAATTATCATAATAATAGTTTTCCGGACTTTTTTCGCAAACCCTTTACCAAATGATCTTATTTTTGATATGTGAGCTTATAATGATGAGCTACAGATCATGTTTGACTTTTACTCTGTCCATACGTATGTGTCCAATTCACATGGTCAAGGAGCATTTGATGTGTTCTTTCACAGCTCAAGCCCATAGGGAACATTGTATTACTCAGCAATACTCTCAGAATGCTTGTTCAAATTTGAATTATGAAAGTTCCATTGTAGTCCTCATAATGTTTCTCATTTACAGGACTGTAGCCTAACTTTTGTATTTCAAAATAAATTGCCTCATTCAACACATGTATCAACTTTTGACATGGCTATATGTCAGGGTGATAAAAGTGACATTTTATGACTTAAAATAGATACAGTTTGCTTTAATACAAGTTATTCATTAATAATATTTTCATTCATAATTATCATTTCAGAGGATTTAGTAAGGTGTCTATTTATTTGTTATCCAGAAACTTATAGTGTATTTTTATGTAGAACAGAATTGTGAACAAATATAATTATGTTGTGAACTGAATTTTGAAATATATTCTGATATTCAACATATTAGTTGTTGTTCACTAACAATTGTTTAACTGCTTGGTATGATGGTGAGTACATAAGAAAGTTTTATTAACCAGTAGTGTAAAATACGTTTAAAATGTCTTATCTTTATGAGCAAAATGAATGCAGTACAGCAGGGCCATTACAGCATTTTGTTCATAATAACTGGGCCATTACAGGATTTTGTTCATAATAACTGGGCCATTACAGGATTTTGTTCATAATAAATGGGCCATTACAGGATTTTGTTCATAATAACCGGTTATTACAGCTTTTTCAAAATGGCTGCTTCTTTTCAATACTCCACTTGGAAATTTCAGGAAGAGCAAACTAGGACATTTTAAAACATATTTTTTAAAAAACTGTCCGAAATTAATCTTTAAAACTGTTATAACAAGTTTTGCTAACTTACCATTATATTTGTGCTATTCAGATTAATGCAAAACTATATACAAACTGGTTTATAAAAGTATTAAAAAATGGGAGTTTTTATAATGGCCCTGTTATTTGTTCTTGGTCTGTAATAATGGCCTTCAGATGCTGTAATGGACATCGGCTTTGCCTCGGGTCATTACAGCAATCCTCAGGCCATTATTACAGACCAAGGACATACACGTACAACAAGGCCATTATGAAAACACCTATTTATTAATACTATAGTACAAAGACAGTAGATCATAAAAGCATGGCAGAAACTTTGAAAAAATTGAAATAAAAGAAAACAGACTGAAATATGTTATAAACGAGTTAATGGAATGTTTCCAGACTTGACAAATATATATGTAAATATTGCTATTGGTGTAAATTTTGTATTGCTCAATATTGTAATAATTTTCTTTTGCTATACTGTGGATTCATTTATTTTCGTGGATACCAATTTTCGTGGATAGAGAAAAAAAGGCATTTCGTGGGATACGTTAATTCGTGGATTGCTGGTTTAGAACAAAATATATAAAAAGTTGTTGAAATACTGAAATTCGTCGCTTGGCACGTCAGATATCAAGAAAATACTGCGACAAAGAGTGTCGATCAGACATTGATACTGTACAGTAAAGTACTGATTTTAAGTGCTTATAAAACAAGGTCTAAAAAACAGATTCTTCAAATTTTGAACGGAACAAAGCTTATCATGAATTTTACAAGATTAACAAAATCCGTAATTATTTACTTGTTAGGTTAATAAGGTGTGAAATATATATTGACAAAATTGCAATCACTTGTCACCAAATACCTCGGGGCATATACATACATATTTTTAATCCGATTACGATAATTTCAATAATTTCTGCTTTATTATCTTTTTACAAGATGTTATTACTGTAATTTATGAGAAAGTCTGTATTGTTTAGCCCTACTTAGGAATAACATTTTTCTTGAATGTTTGAATTTAAAAAAAACGGAAGTGAATTCCGCGACAATTTACACAGTGTTAATATTTTTAAAGAAAATTGTTTAAGCATTTATATGTTACCAAAGTCAAAATTACATGGAATACTGTATCCCCTGTGGATATAGCGGACTCATCATATGTCAGTATCCATGTACTTGCTGTAAAAACGCAATTGTTCAATGTTGTCTCGGATAGGTACATCAAAACTGCATCACGGGTTTCAAACTTGAGTGCAATTAAGCTCAAGTAAAAATATTATTTTTTGTTGGATATTTAAATTCGTGGTTTACTGCGACCAATGAAAACCACGAAAATTGGTATACAACGAATTTTAATGAAACCACAGTAAGACTACATTGTATTATAAATTTTGAAATTGTTGATTTTTCACTCTTTTATGCATCACTTTGGGTCCGTCGTCAGTCGTTGTCTGTAAAGTTTTCACATTTTGATGCACTGTATGACCATTTTGTTGACTGACATCTCATCAGCAGTGCTTGAGATCAAAATATTGGAAAACCGGTTAAAGATAAAATGATGAATTAATAAGCACAACCATCAAAAATCAAAACAGTTAAAACAAACAGGTATCCAAATTACACCTGCATCAAAAGGAAAAGCCTTAGAAATTTCTAGTAATTTTTGTCAGATTTAAAGGCATTTAAGTTATGAAACATGCCAGGACAAAAGTTCTGGCTACTGGGCTAATAATGTCCTCGGGGACTAACTGTGCACCAGCAGTGACATAGACCCACTGGTAATAATAAAACGGGGGCCTCGGTGGCCGAGTGGTCTAGGTAGTTCGTTATGACTACTAAAGATCACTAGCCTGTCAACGCTGAGGTTGCAAGTTCGAATCTCACCTGTGGCGGGGTGTGTTCGACTCCAATCTTAATTGACAAGGATTGCCAATTTTCCTACCGAAGGTCGCTGGTTTTCTCCGGGTACTCCGGCTTCCTCGACCAATAAAAACTGGCCGCCGCGAAATAGCCAAATGTGCTGAAAAAGGCGTAAAACCCCAACTAAACAAACAAACAATAATAAAATGTATCACAAAATACCGAAATAAATCTCATAAATCTAAGAATGCATTGTTTTTACTAATGCATATTACATGATTATGTACATTATAAAGGATGAGAATTTCGTTGTTGTATTGTTCCAATTATCAATTATTATATAAGAAATGGATCAGGTTTTTCAATTTATTTAATTGATCATAATTTTGGAATAATCAATAATCAGAAAAATCTAAATGTATGGAATCAAATTTCAGTTTTTAAAAGATGCAACGTTTTTAATAGGTCAATAATATCTAAAAAATCTGATGAATTAAAACCCAGTTAGACTTGTAATTATTATTCTATTTATGGCATTTAAAATTCATTCTGAATTGGGAAAATGATTTTTTTGCCGAGTTATGGTTTGCGGACTTAGAAAATTTACGCAATTAATAAGTTTTCCGCACTTTTTTTTCCGTCATGCTTGTAGATATTGATTTGATATTGGGTATATAGTTTTACCACGAAAAGTTAAAGATGGATTTCCAATTTCGTTCCGTTCGGATGATTTTTTTTTTCAGGTTGAACATCAATTTTGGCATTGAATCTTGAAGAAGTTAAAAAAGAAATAGCACTGATCGGGTTATTGTTGTGTCAGTTATTGCCCTTGGAAATAGGAATTATTGTCAAAATAATAGTTTTCCGAACTTTTTGTGCAAACCCTTATAACAAGTGATCTAATGATGAGCTATAGAACAAGCTGATCAGGTAATTATTGTCTACCCCATGTATGTCTTCGATTTTGCGTGTTTTCTCATAGCTCAGGCCAGTAGGGGACATTGTATTGCCCAGCAATACTTTCAGAATGCTTGTTTATCTGTTAAAATACCCATATAAGTAGAGCAAATGGTAGTTTTTAAGATTAATATTTCTCTTATTTTAGAAAGTCACAGTATTGATAATTTGGGTTGTGTGGTGTTAATAATTTCATTCTAAAAGAATGCCAACTATACACTTTATAGACAGTGATTTGTAATGTACAGGTGTCCTTTAAAGCATCTTTCATTCTAATCATGTTGACTAAAATTAAGTGTCATAATTATTATAAAAAATGCCAATTAAATTCAGTTTGTTGTTTAAAAACAGAAAAAATAAGGTAAAATTTAGTAAAATGAGTAGGTGGTATGTATATATGAAATATGATTTATTTTACCAAGCTATTTCTGCTTTTTAAGATTTGTGAAAGAAGATGTCGAATAAAATTTAATCAGACTTTAAATAAACATTTTTATGTATTATTTATTGTACTACTGGTATAGAGTTTCACTGTTCTTTATTGTTTCTTTTTTTGGGGAATCAAATGATTCTGTTGTTGTTATTTTTTGGTTTCTTTTATGCCTACATATTTCAAGAATTTCAAGAATAGTCCCATTGGCAATAAAGCAAATACAACATTTTATCAACTATAACAACTTCTGGTTTTTAGGGTTTTTTTTTGTTTATATTTTTGCTATAGGTTAACTTCAGAACCATTTCTGTCTTGTTCTGGAAATCAATTACTTATTTTACGAATTGACTGTCATTTAGTAAGAAGTATAAAATTCTACCCTTTTGCAGCATACTTTGGTAAGGCATGAATAAGAATATACAAATGATCTCAATTGGCCCTGACAGGCTTTTTACTACACACTTATTTGTTTATAAACATTATAAGTTACAGGTTTTCTGTTAAATTTTCGAGTAAATGTGATGTGATCATACGATCATTATAAATATTACTATGATAAAAGATTTAATAAATAAGTTTGAAATAGATATAAATGATTGATTTAAAATTATAATTACGGCACCAACGAACAAAATATTTACTTCAATGCGAAATGTACTATTTGCCGTTTTTGACACTTCAAAGTCTGTTCGAAGGTTTGAAAAAGAATATGAATTAGTTTATTACTGTTTGAAATTCGAACATATGTAGATTCTTTTTTACACATAATATACATAATACTTACTTGATTATTGGCAAAACATTTTCATCTAATGATTATACAAATTTTAAACGATATTTTTGGATGTTACGAGAAAAAAGTAAAATACGCTGTAAATAACCCTGGTAAACAGTTGTTTGGATTCGTTTACAAAGATCACATGACTATGTTGTATGTTGATGAGTGTCACGTGTGTAAATGAATGCGTTAGAATTTGGGGAATTTCCACATTGGTTTAAATGCTAAAAATAGCGTACTGTAGTTGTGCTGATAAAACAAGTTTCGAATAAACTGAATATAAAAATTTCAGGCTAAAGTGATTTGCCTAAATCTTTTAAGGTTGTAAAGACAATAAGAAAGTTTAATTGTATGTAATATATATGTATGATTTATGATAAAAGATGTAAATAGCATGTGCTTAACATTAGCCATTATAGCTGCTTTAATCAATATCTAGTTTTGGTTACCATGGCACCCTGAACAGAATACTGCTAAAAAATGATATTAACAGGTTTCATTGATCCTAGACATAATTAACACACACCATAGTATTTTGATATTCAGCATTTTAATCAATTGTTGAACAGTTATTTATTGATGAATTGTTCGTTTAATGCATTTATTGATGAATTCAGAATACAAATAGTACATTAGTTGACACTTGAATTATTGGCCGTTCATTGTATATATATGTCCAATTTTTGATTGATCTTGAAATAGCAAATAAAAGAAAATTATTTTCAGAAACAAAAGATTTTCAAGTAGGTTGTAATTGATTTTTGATTTTCTGCTATTGGCAGAATTTAATTTGTATGGAAGAAAAAATTTGTAAAATTTTAATAAAATTTGGAAAAGGAGAAAAAAACATTGACTTGTAATAATATGATATATAAATATGAATAATAATATTGATAAATAGATTATTTACTTGGTATAAATGTCAATCATTTATAGAAAACATGGTAAAATGTGAAAATAAGGAGAGGAAAATTTGTTGTCAACCAAAATAATCATGATCATTGGAAAATTTGTTAGTATGAAGATATGCAAAGAAGTGGTTAAGTGCGAGATTGAAAAGTTTCAAAATTTACAAAGAATCCTAATGAATTTTGATAACTTCAGTTATGAAAGTTTTATGAAAACTAATTATTGGGGGATAAGAAAAAATAATATTGTCTTTTATAAAGTGTCGGACATCACAAATATTTTGCATTCGTCATAGAATTTAAGACATATTGTGTTTGTGTCAATAATTTTTGAATTTTTTTTGTAGACATATTTGCATTTAATTTCAATAATTGTATCATTATGCATTTCTAATTGAGTCTGTCTGGAATATGTTTATCAGACTGATTAAATACTTCAAGGTCAACATGCTCGCCAGAATTGACATGTTTGAGAAAATCGTCACTTTTTAATTTGTAAAATATCGCATTGCCTTGGTGCATCTGTCTCAACAGACACATTACTATGGGATTATGTAATCCTCTACAAAGGAAAAAGGAGGACAGCTTCCCCATGCCTTTATATCAAAGTCCCAATTTACATACAGATGAAAAGGAACCTGCATACTTAAATATTATCAAGTATTTTATTTGGGTGTCTGTAGTCAGGATTGTTATGACTGGAGCTATTTTTAGGTAATGTGATAGGCATTTTATAACAAGGCACCCAAGAGTGAGGTCAAGTGTGAAATGCAATATGTCTGCCCTAGATTTTAGTTATATTTTTATCACCTATTTTAAATAATACCTATCAATCTGTTTATCGTGTCAGTAGAAAAAACTTCTTGAGATTTTAAAAAAGGCATTATCATGTTTACTAATAAATGTGAATATAAATTGTCGAAATGAAAAGATATTATTTGTATAGTAAATAGTAGATAAATTCATTATGAGCCTCACCTCAAACCACACGCAAGCTCAGAATTGCCAGCATAAACTGAATGTAAAGAGATTAATAAGTTTATCATATACTTAGTACTAAATAAAGGAAAATTGCATATACATACTGAAAGAACATTGTCAGCTGTATTTTCTCCCGTGACAATATCGATATTATCACCCCTTTATCATATACCCCTTCAAATGATATTGGTTATGTGACCAGAAAGATCTGTTAAAATATATGATAAAGTGTTTAAAACATGTCAAAATCTGTATCACATGCCATATCACCCCTCGATCAATACCATCCCTCGAGCCAGAGACCCTCATTTCAAATCTCAGGGTGATACGGCATGTGATATGGATTTGCCAGGTATTATTCTCTATTTGTCAAAAGTTCTTCAGGAAATGTCAAAGATTTGAACTAGTGGCACCTTTTGATGAACTAATTTGATATTTCAGCAGAATCTTACATACAACCTGTAATGTTTTTATGTTTAATTATTTGAAGAGATGGTATTATCAAAACACTTTCAGATTGTTAGATCATTACTTTCTGTATTAGGACAAATGATTGATTTCATTGCTATTTACAATAAAGTCAAAGCTGTAGGTAAATGACAACTAAGGAACATGAAAAGAGTGTTAATTTTACAGGTAAAGTGCATGACAGGGACATTTCACAGTGTCTTTCATAGACAGTGATTTGCTTTTGTAGGTGCTCTTAAAAGCAGGTTTGACTGTATGTCTAGATATATGACTTTTGATTTTTAGTACATGTATAAGTCTACACATAGCAATTAGTATTCTGTACACCTGTCTAGTCGGTAGTCAAAGTAAATAAGGTCTCTCGATTTGTAATTCCGTCTGGTTTCCTGCTACTATTTTGTATTTTTGATTTGGTGTTAAATTTGTCAGCTTTGTGCCAATCTTAATATCTTTCAATTTTTCATTTATATTTAAGATTGTTAGTATTACAAATAATTTCTGTTTCCTGTTTTTACTTTATTTATCAAATATACTTTACAAAAAATGTCTTTTTCCGTAAAAGTTGCACGTTTATCAACAGGTGTTTTAAAACTTATGAACTTTTTCCTTGTCAAGTTTAAACTATTTATTAAACTGAAATACTACCTTATGTATACAGTGGTATATATAGGATCATTTAAACTTTATTGAATGTAGGTACTTTGGAGATCACTAGAGCGTGACTTGATATTAGATAACTGTTTTGTTGGATAGGTCCTGTTTTCTGCTCCATTAAATTTCCGTTCATAGCTAGGTGAAAAACAAACCAGATATTTCTTAACAAGACAGTAAGGAGTATATTGATTGTGTTTTTCCGATAATGACCTCATCCAGGACTTGAGATTATTCTGGGACAGTAGGACAGTTGCTTAGATGTACATGAGTGGTTTTGGAATTTATAGATTTAATTGTTTATTTCAAGACAGCCTGGGTATTTGTGATAATGAAAGTTAGCATATTTTGTTCAGTTGGTAGGATTTTAATTCATTTATTGCAAAATTACTTTTTATCTGAAATGTGGTTGCATGTATTTATTTATTTACATATAGTTTAATAATATTGAGATGACTGTTAATGGTTTGTTCTTCAAATATACTCAGTTAAAAATGATTAAGAAGCACTATTGAATATTGAACTATTATATTATTAAAGTTAATGAATGAAATATTACAAATATTAAGTAAAAAATTGTTCAACAGAATCAAAAGATAGGAATTTAAAAGGACTTGAGCAATATTGCATTGGTCTAAAAAAGTAGAAATGGTAGAAGCAAAATTTGATTTTTTAAATTTGTGATTCTTGACTTGTATTTGAGAATACGGTTTTGTTTCAAACAAATATTTGTATTGAAAACTTGCAAATTTTTGGTTTTGGAAGAGAATTTATGGAATGGGGCATGGTAAAACTATAACACATGGGAATTAATTTTGTAATGTGATGAAACGATATTACAGTCTGAATACTGTATCAGTGTTGAATGTATGTTAATTAATACATTGGTAGCTGTGTAGATAGATTTAAAGAAATATGATAGGGATAAAAACAGCACAGAGGAAAGTTTGTGATAAACCCCAGAGAATGGATATAAAGAAAATTTTAAAGACTTCATCTAGACACGTTTATCCACTAACAAAAATTTATGGTTATTGTAATGTTGGTGGTTGGGGGGGGGGGGGGGGGGGGGGGGTTATCTCAAAACAGTAAAGGGTGGTTATGTGGTTATTTAAAAACATTGATGATTTGCTGTCAATATAACAGTTAATTTCTTGTTTTTAGTCCAAAGCAAATAGTTTTTCTGTCTTCAATTTTAGGAATTTTCACTACTGTATAATGTAAATGGGTTATCATATTTATCTTTTAAGGATTATAATGTTCGTGATTTTAAGATGACTCAGTAGGATGTTCTTTCCTGTTTGATCGTGTTTTCTGAAAATTTAACTAAGTAGATGTACTTTTAAAACACAGGTTTTAAAAAGGTGGTGGAAATTTAAATAAAGATACATATTTACATGAAATCAAAGATAATACAAAAAAAAATTACATATATTTGAAGAAAAAAAGATATTACAGAAGTAATTGCTTTATTAAAAAACATGCATGAATTCATTTCCTTTCATATTCAGCATTAAAAAAAATTGGATTGTTAATCTTTTGCTAAATATTTGAGTCTACTGACGTTCACAGTTAACGAATGCTTTTCGGGAATTAAGTTTGATTGAAACAAAAAGAAAGAAATTATCACGATCAACTGAAGTAAAGCTTTCACTTTCAAAATCATTGATATGATAGCGTAAAATGTATCAATAGGTTATGATTCGAATATTGCAATCTTGCCGGTTAAAGCGTTGATTTCTTAAAATAGAAATAGGTAGTTTCCAGGCAGTCACTTTCCTTTCGTTAGTATAAATATAGATACTCACACATTTACATGTCAGCAATACAAGGTTTTTGTTATAGAATTACGGTTTGCTAAAATTACAAACCTTGTGCAACCAATATACTAAAGTTGATTCGCAAACAGACTATTATTTTAAGGTCTGAAAAGGTGACAAAGTTTTAAATGATATTGCAGCGTACTTGAAAAAATGCCTAACTAGTGTATAGTAACAAAAACAATTTGATGTGTAAAGTAGTGGTTGAGTTTTAGAAATATCACAAATTTTTCAAGCAATGAATTTATATACATATAGTAATAAGTGAAGAAACGATTAAAGGCTATGATGTTATCATTGCAAAGTACATTTTTTTATTTCACAAATGTTTGTTATTTGTTGCTTTTTTCAGAAATGAATATGATTATTTAAAGACATAAACTAAATGTGATTAGGTATCAATTTGCTCTAATAAAAACTTTTTTTAGAAAGAAAGTCTGCAATCACATTTTCAAATCTTCGATTTTTTATCAATGAAAGGATTGTCTTTGGTTTATTGAAATGGAAATAAAAGCGGTCATATAAAATGGATTGAAGTTACTGAATTTTTTAACTATTCCAATTTGATTGAAAAATTTTTAAAAATCTGGGTCAAACCCCACATTACTGACCTTGATATAAGCAAATGTGATTTTAAAGGGTCATGAATAGGAGTTCGTTTAAATGTTTCTGATTATTTTTCAATTTGATCCTATAACACACAGTCAGTGAAGGGAAAAGGATTTAGTAAATTGAAAGGATCTATTTATCATGTATTGTACATCTTGTATCGTTATCTTAATCTAGTAATACATGGTTGGCTTTGTTAAATAGTAGACCCTGACTTTAACCTTCAGGGTGTGTACATGGGGTGGAGTTATTGTGCTTTGGTGTGATATTGTATTTTAAACTGTAATAGTACTACTTGACAATCTTTGAAGTATACTTTCTTACTTCATTTAAATGAATAAATGTTATTAAGTGCAATTTTGCTTGATCGAATTTTTAAAATATGTCCTGTTGTAAAATTGATTATTTATAAAAGGTTGAAGAATTGTTTTTCTAGTTACTATCCTGCTGGGTTGCAATAAAATGTTAAATGTAAATTTAAATTCATGTCTTGTCTTGATACCAGTCTTCAGTGTTATATAAAGTTGTAGTAAGTATAAAGCCAGATAGTTTTATTCAGATAAGCAATTTATTAGGAAGTGCTATAATGATCAGAGTTTATGTGACTGGGTTATTGGAATATTGTTGTGATCAGTACTCTCAACCATCAGGAGTTATGTGTACCATGACCACAAGCAGAACAAAGGACTTCTGACTTTTTAGGGGATTTAATTAAATGAAGAGAGAATATGGTGAATGACTAAAATATCCCTCTATAAATTTGACAAATATATTTGTCTCTTTTTTATGTCAAAATTGTTTGAACAATCAGGAATACTTATGAGATAACAGTAGTTTTTAGTGAGAATCACTAGCATGGTACCTGCAAAGTACTTTAAGATATCAGGATAAAGAGTTTGATGTGATGAAGTCCACATTTGAATTGAAGTTTTTGAGAGATCAATAACTTGTACTACACTAGATGATCGGAGGTGTGATGATACAAGATCCTTTTGTCTGTTTATGGCATAGTTTTTGCTATAATTGTTTTCCATCTTTATATAATTTCAGAGCATATCTGGAACAGCAATGTCTAATGGACTAGGACCGGCAGATTCAGAGTCTTATATCAATGCATTATGGCAGCAACAACTAGAACTAATGCAGAAATCAGTTGATGCTTACCAAAAGATGGCTAACTTAAACACTACTAATACTGTTTTTCCTAATCCTTATCTTCAATATCCAGGTTATGGTTTCTTTGGAAATTCTCAAAGCGCAAACAGAAACAATGAAAAGACTTCAGAAAAACATTCCACCAAAGAGTACAAGCCTTCATCAAAACATGATAAACCAATGAAACTAGCAAATTCATCAACAGAAGCAGTAAATATTTCATCACAGCCATTGAACACACAAAAACAGATTTTAGAAAGATCTTGGGAAAGTAACAAGACTTTTGATCTTTGGTCAACACCAGCTGAAGATGTCAACCCTACACAAGTGTTCCATCATTATCCGTCATCCCATCCTGCAACAGGAAAACAAACATATCATCATATGGAGAAAGGAAAACAAAATCTAACATTTGATAAATCTGGAGGAAAAATCCAGAATTATCCTCATACTTGGCAACTGCAGAGTTGTGTCAACGAAAAGACTACATTTGCACCAAATAAGCCAGCAGATATTATGAAAGAAAAAACATATGCTGCAGCTGCATCAGTTGATTTAGGTGTTAAACAACAAAATTCGTTTCATGATCATTATCCCTTGGATTTTAGCAAAGGACACCAGAAAACTTCAGATAATAATCTTCCAACAGATTATAGCATGAAGCAGTCTTCATCAGATCCGTATCCAGTTAATTTAAGCAATAAGCATCAACCTGCTGTACCAGCCCAGTTCCAAGATAGCTATCATAACTCTTCATTCAGCCAGTACCCATCAGATTTAACTGGTGTTGATCGGAATGTTTCATATAATCACCTACCAATGGATTTTAGCAAAACATCAAACATTGAAGGGAATTCAGATTCCAGAAAAGATGACAGAACAGTTACTCGACCTGATGATTATAGCAGTAAAATGTCAACTCATTTAACAGTAGAATTAGGAACCAGTAAGTTTAAGACAGCAGATGGCGACGATGAAAAAAAGCATACAAATATAGATATGAAAAGTCCAAATTCTTTATATCAAGTTGATGTGCCGCCATTTCCAAATAAAGAAATTAAAAAACAGGAGACGAAAGTCCATCCAGCATTTAGTATGAAATTACCATCTCAGGAAAAGGCAACCCATAAACAAAATGGGGTAAATCTAAATGGCCAGTATCCATATATGCAGTATCCATTCTTGCCAAATTATTATAGTGATCCACACATGATGAAAGCCTTGTTAGCTCATCAGCAAATGAATGTGGACAAAACTATGAACCAAGAGTGTCACTTGTTAAAAAAGAGATCTGGAACTTCAAAAGATAGTGACCTGAAAATAAAAAAGTCCAAAAAGTCTGGTGAAAAAACCAACAAAAATGAAAATAAACACACAAATCAGGCAGAATCTAAAGTTCAAAGCAAAAGTAAATATTTATCAATGGATATCAAAAAATCAGTGAAAAGAAATTCTAAAGCTCTCAGTCAGATTCAAAACCGTGTTCAAGAAATTTTGAATTCAGCTGCCAAAGAAATTAGAGAAAGTAAGAAACATGATGAACAGACATTACTAAACACAGATATTTCTCCCAATATGGATGAAATAAATATGGATGCTGATTTTTTTGATGCTCATGAGCAAATGTTGAGTTCAAACAATAGTGCTGAAGCTTGTTGTGGAAACTGTGAAAAATTAGGGATGCGCTACTCACCCCTCTGTGAAGAAAAATCCAAAAGAAACATAGAATCTGATGTTCCTAATTTAATCAGTGACAACAAGACTCTACCTTCTGAATTTAGTGCTAAATTCCCATTCTTGTCAAAAAGTGTCCAGCCAGAAACTTCAGCTGATACTCAAAAAAATTCCTTTGTAGAAACCTCAGAAAGTTTTGATATTAATGATCAAGATAGCAAATTATCAAGTATGGATGTATATGATTTTAGTGATGATTATTCTGATATGAAACCAAGTTTATGCAAACCTTCACTTGAGGAATTGGGATCAGAGAGGAAATCTGAACCAAATTTTATGAATCAAGTTCCAACTGCAAGTCATTCTGCTGTGCTTCCTGCATTTAGTTCTCTTTTCAAAACTATGGATAAAACAGGTGAAACAAACAAAGAGGATTCATCTCTGTTACAGCCAAGTATTCAGAATAATTTTATGCAAGAAACTTTCATAAAAAATATGGATTTAACTTCAGGATCAAGTCTGAATTCAGTGTCTGAGCATGAAAGGGGTAAGAATCGTGTACCATCCTCAAGTTTTACCATATTCCCAGAAAATTCAAATATGAGCAGTTTGCCAAGCAGTGTTTGTAATGACAGAGTACCTACATGTACCTACAGTACAGATTCATCATTTTCTGAATTGAAGTTCAATAGTACGAACATGCCTGGAAGTATAAGTTCAGCTTCTGTTGTTACCACCTCTGTTCTTAGTGCTATTAGTTCTGTAACCAGTTCTGAAAATCTGGTTAAAACATTCAATTCCAAAGTCTCAGAAAAACCAGTGGATGTAAATTTCAAAGTTCCTGAAAGTGCAAAAAATTCAATTAGTGCTATTAAAAGATTGGAAAATAATCTTTCAACTGTTACTAAAGATAAAAGTTTTGAAAATGAAGAAATGTTCGAGAAATCAGGGGATTTATCAGGATTACTAAGTCATGAAAATTCAGATGACGAAAAGGAAAATATTTTAAAAAAATCTTCAGTGCTTTTTGAAATGAAACCAAATGAAAGTGTTCCTGAATCAGGATTAGATCAGCTGGCTTGGGTTGCTGATCACATAGAAAAAATAAAAACGAAAATTTCTGGTGATGATGATATCACAACACGGCTGAAAAATAATGAGAAAGTTGAAATCCCACATTGTGGATGTAGAGGGCCTGGATGTAAGTATATGTATTCTTAGATACATGTATAAAACTCTTAGGGCTTATGAATTTGGAAGATTCATCAAAATCCTTCAAATTTATATTATCCATTTTTTTAGTCTCTTATAAAACAGCCTATAAATTACAGTTATATAACTGATTTGATAACCCCCTGTACCATGAATATTTTTTGATTCTGTAAATTCCAAAATTTAATGCAATTTTTTATTATTGCAAAAAATGCCATAGAATGAGATCGTAATCATTAAAACTCTCATTTTGATTTTAGCTTTTTAAATTCTGTTATAAAAAGTATTGCAGAGTAGAAATTAAAATTCACATAGAATCAAAACTTTCATTTTGAATTTTGCTTTTTAAGGGGATACGATACAGTTAAGATCTTGAATTGATTTTTTCTTCATTTTTTGATGTTTTGTTAATTTTGGTATGCTCTTTCCAAAAAGGAAACAAAAAACATACCTTGCCGATGTAATTGTGGAGATATAAGGCATTCTTTTACTGTGTTTTTTTTTTTTTAAAAATAGGTATTTTACGCATTGGGATAAAAAGAGGATAGTTATGCAAGGAATAATATACAGGATATTGGAAAAATCCATGTTATAAGGCAAAAAAATAGAAAAAAAATAGATTTACAATGTTTTCTGGAAAAAATTGATATTTCTTGAATTAAATTTTTATCATTTTTTTATATGTTTTCTTACAGCTGCAGTCAAACCTGAAACAGAAATATAAAAGGGGATTGCAAGCGTTTTTCTGTGCTATGGCATGTAATCTCATAAACTTGGGCCGCTTTTTCCCTTTTCTCAATTTTCCCGCAAAATTATGACGTTTGTGTCGTCAAATTCGCAGAATTAAAATTTTCCAGCTATATTGTGATGTGAACCATTATAACGTCCAACTTTTACTTGATAACCATAACTGTGTCGTATCTCCTTTAAATTCTGTTACAAAAAGTGTTTTAGAACAGAAATTAAAAATGCCTGTAGAATCAAAACTTTCATTTTGATTTTTACTTTGTATATACTGAGCAGCAGTAATTAAAAATTACCATAGAATTAGATAGCAATAATTAAAACCCACATTTTGATTTTTGCTTTGTACATTCTGTTACAAAAAGTATATCAGCAGCAGTAATTAAAAAATTCCCATTAACATGAATTAATCTTGCAGTGTTATCTGTTATTGAAGATTCACAATATTTAAATGTACACAGAGTAATTACCAAAAAGCTATCTGGACCATATTAGATCTTCAACATAAATTATATTCAATGATTGTATCCAAAAGTTGAAAGCAGGGATTTTGTAAAAATATCTTTGTAAAACTAAAATACATTCCACTGTTCGTATACAGGATCAGTTAAAATAACTAAGGTACATGTACATTGTGTTTCCAATGTTTGCCGACAATTACCGAGCTCATTGTCATCACATGGTCATCAATAGTCCAGATAGATATGTACCTTAAATAAGATCCCTTTCTATAGTTTTAGTATCAGTAAAAAACAAATGTTTGTTAGAACAAATATGGTATATAGATCTATAAATGTGATTAGGGAATATGAGTTCAAATTTAACTGACAAAGAAAAATCTTACGGAAGCAATATATTAATCTATAAAAAGGCATAAAATACATTTAATAATATTTAAAAAAGGAAATAAAAATGAAAAGTTACAGGTTAAACTGAAGTAATGAAGCAGTTAAATTTATTAGTCTAAATGTCAAACATATAGCTCTTTGTGTACTTTAATGGTTGTAAACATCATGATTCACAACAGTCCTAAAAATATATCTCTTATGTACTTCAGAAGGTCAAAAAAGATTTTCATTTTATTTTTATGTTTCATAAGATTAATTTTTAACAATTTTATATACAAAAGTAGTAATAGCTGGAAGGCAAGGTCTTCTCTGACAAATGAACTTACTGGTAAATTTATTATACATCCATGGATGCATTGTCGGAAGGTTAAATAGATTACATGTTCGTGCATAATAACGTCCTGTTGACTTGTTCACATACTGTTTTTCTTCTTAGAAATAAACACATCTTATTAAATGTACTTTTATAACTGACCTGAATCAGCAAATTTATTTATTGATCTTTGTTGTAATCCCTGGGGGTGTAATCAAAGCAATTTATCAGGATATGTAGTCACCTGGATTTACTTTTAATCTCTTGAATGTCTCCTGATGACAGATTATGAAACTGAAAATATATATGAAAATTCATATAAAATGTAATCTAAGCTCCTGCTAAACGATGTCCTCATTTAAGGTTAACATTTTGGGGTGCATTTATGAAATTGCCATGACAGAATCATGACAATAATGGAAAGTCATAAATCCACTGTCAGCACTGTACCCCCAAGTCTTTTCATTGATTTAAATAACCGTAACGAAATCAATTAAAATGCAGTAATCATGTGAGGAACTGGTCAGTTAACATATAACAATTGTTCTTAAAGCAGAAAAAAAAATGTCAAACTTGGAGATTATTAGTGTAATTTACTTTAATTATTTCAAAATTTAAAATTAAAATGTTGTTATAAACACAGATGGAATGTAACTTTTACTTTTTGGACATAATTATATTCTGTTTCATATCATCCTGTCTCATTTTGATTTATTTGATTTCCATATTTTACCTTTATGATTAACAGATATACCAAGTGAAGATGTAGAAGGGCCATATTATACCCATCTTGGTGCTGCAAGAAGCATTCAGGGTATCAGAGAATTAATGGAGAAAAGGTAATTAAAAAATTAGTAATTTATTTGACATTTTACCAAAATTTATTAGTTCGCCTCAACTTCGTTGAGGTGGGCTATTGGAGTCACCACGGCGTCCACGTCTGCATCCGTGTGCGCTTCCACAGCCAGTTCTCAGTTACTAGTTGACATAGGGTCATATATTTTTGTGTGCAGGTGCATCATGAAGAGACTGACTATGTGACATAAGATGAAGGCCACATGACCCATATTACACGGTTGACTGGCTTTTAATATGTAAAAAATCAGTTTTGATATATACATGTACAAAGTGACAAATCATATTACTTGGTGTGAGGGTGCATCTCCGGGAGTAACACAGCCTCTTACCAAAATTAGGTCACTCCGACCCTATCGTGCTTCATTGACTCAGGTTAAGTTTTACGTCCAAGTTCAGTTCTCCGATACCAAGGGACCTACAATCATATTACTTGGTGTGAGGATGCATCTCAGGGAATAACACAGCCTCCCACTAAACTAAGGTCACTCTGACCTACTTATCTCGTGTCATTGATTTAGGTTTTTTTTTACGTCCAAGATTCATCAATACCAACCTACAATATTACTTGGTACATGGATAATGGTGCACCTCGGGAAGTAACACAGCCTCCGACCCAAATTAGGTCACTCTGACCCACTTATCGCACTTCATTTACTTAAGGTAAGTTTTATGTCTGAGTTCAGTTTTCTGATACCAAGCGACCTACAATCATATTACACCAAAATTAGTGGGTGAACAAGGTAAACTTTGTAATCATAGATTTCTGGTTAATTATATAATACTTTCTCTCAGAATAATTGCCCGAAATCACAAAGACAAAAAATCCCTTAATTACATTCTTATGTTGATTGCATGAGCTTTCAAATTCCAAAAGACCTTATTTGTTTTCATTAAGACACAAAAACATAATAATCACACAAGATATTTTGGTTAAACACTGAGAGAAACCATTGAATTTGAATAGAGATAGGGGTTAATAGTTGAGGTTGCAACAGAGTGATCTTGAATCCTGAAATTTTTATGCCCCCGCTACTAGGTAACGGGGGCATTAAGTGTTACCTTTGACCGTCTGTCTGATTTTGGTTTCCGCACTCTAACTTTAGTTTGGCCCATGCAAGTTTTATGAAACTTATACAGAATGCTAAGAACCACAACACCCAGACAGAGCTCAAATTTGGGCAGTGAGTCATTTACCGTTATGCCCCTTTATAACTTGGAAAATTGCAGTGACATCAAATGCTCTCAAAAAGTATTTTCAAGTATTATAAGCCAGCTTGAGCGGGGTCATTTGTGTCCTCAGACACATTGTACTTTTTTTTTTTGCAGCATACATAAGCCTAAACTCTTTAATTTTTTGTCTTTTTGATCGGGCAATTTTTTTCTGTAATATACTACTGCTAATATTCAATCTTGCAGTTTTTAACATATTTTTTAGCTTCCAAAAAGGGCAATCGAGCATTTGCCACCTGTCATTATTTTTCATCTGTGATCATAAACTTTCCTTTTCTCACAAACAATTTAGCCAATTGAAACCTTACTATGATCGGAAGGTCCTTTGGTGATACTCTTAAGATCCATCCCTCTAACCAGTATGGGTATTGTTACTAAAAATAGAAAAATAGTCAAAAACTTTTAAAAGTCTGTTCCTGGAGGAATTGGTCATAGGTGGTTTCTTTTCAAAATTGTATCCAATAACCCTGACTGACAAACAAGATGGCCTTCATAGCTGACCCTAGTTTATCATAGGACCCTATGGGAAAATTCAGTGAAACATCTTCTTGTTTGAAACCACTTAGCCAGTTGGAATTAAAAGTGTTATTCAGCAATTCAAGCTCTTTGGAGCCTCTTTTATTCAAATTCTTTCCTTTTCTATAGCTATTCCCATTCCCTTAAAATCAAATGGTTGTATTCCACAAAATAAGGAAGTTATGAATTTTTTTTACATAAATCATAAAAGTAGAAATTATTTTCCTTGTGATAAAAAGGTAATTTTCCATAATTTAAGATTTTTTCCATTAAAAATGTCAAATTTACACAAATGTAGAGTTGATGTAATTAATCCTTGTTTTGTATAAAACATCTGCTAGAATAGTCTTAAATTTCATTTTAGTACAAAGATGTCTATTAGGGAGTTACATAAACTTGAATTGAAGTGACAGTTCTTATAAATTATACAAATAATCATTACATGTATATAATTTACATGATTTACACCCACAAGTGCATAAAGGCAATGCAAAAAATGAGAATTAAATTGGACATTAATATGTCAGTACAATACAAAAAAAAATTAATTTATTAAATCAGTCTCTTCTGAGGCAAAAAAGAAGCAGAATCACACAGGACAGGTAAATTTTCCATGCATTCTTTAATTTGATTTTCATGGACAACATGTAATTGTAATTGTCTACATTTTTGAGTTTTTGTACTCTTACCTTGTCCTTGAGACGCATGTTATGTTAAGTTAGTGCAAGTGTCATCGTTGTGGTTATGTAATTTCCTGATTGTTTTATTGCCATCTTAGTCACAAGTCGTAGAATGTTATGTTGATACAGTTATGATTTAATACCAAGCAGTGTCTTTAAGAAAACTTGCATCTTGTACATTATTGTACATCAATGTCCTTTTAAATGACCAGAATCATTTTACTACAGGTAAATATACTAAAAATTTAACAAGTACAAATAAAAGTTTGAAAGAGATTTCTTTGTTATTTTTAACAAAATTCATTGCAATGGATAGTCTTGATTAATTTCTGTTTAGAGGAAGTTAGAATGATATGTTTATTAAAGATAATTGAATAAATGTTGTATCAATGAGAAAATATCATTTAATGGGCAAAAAGATGGTTTTGTCATTGATAAATCATTTAATGGGCAAAAAGATGGTTTTGTCATTGATAACTCATTTAATGGGCAAAAAGATGGTTTTGTCATTGATAAATCATTTATAGGCAAAAAGATGGTTTTGTCATTGATAAATGGTAAATCACATTACCTGTATTATTGAATAATAGAGTAACTTAAATTTTATTCTATTTCAGGACTGGAATGTCTGGCAAAGCTATCCGTATAGAGAAGATTAGATATACTGGAAAAGAAGGAAAGAGTTCTCAGGGTTGTCCTATTGCCAAATGGGTACGTTTCAAAATATATGTCTATAGAATCATTGGTTTTTATATTAAATGTGAACCTCAGACAGATCTAAGATATTTTCATAATTTTATGAAACTATAAGTGTACTATCAGTGTTTCCGTTATCGGTTAATGCAAACTTGTGTGTATTTTACGCATAAAAATTATTTTCTACCCCCAAAATTTGATAAGGGTCAGGATGATGCCCAGAAAATCTAGTATCTAAATCTCATTCACTAATGAAGATCATGATTGCCAAAGTTCGTTTTGCTTCCTTTATGTTTACTGATACCGCTTTCCGAAAATCAGGAACCAGTTCTCAAAGTTTTATTAAAAATTCTCTGGATTATTCATTTGCGCTATGGATTCAATAATAATTGAGAATTCTGAATAAAAAGTTACATTAAAAATGGCAACACTCTTCAATTTCAGCTTTTCCAAGCCCAATAAATATTTACCAAGGGTGGAAAACGGTGAACATATAAATTAGGCAAAACAAAGAATTTTGGATATATGCACTGACATGAATAACATGGTGGGTAAATAAACACAAAAAATAAACACATTAGATATTGGAACGTAAAAAAAGTTCATAGTGCCTTTATTGCTGCTCACCTAAAAGCAACTGAGAAAGCTTACACCTAAGATCATGCAAAAAATAAGTGGTATAACTATCCAATTAACATATATTCCTCCAATTTAAATACTAGATTACATTAATAATTAATCTCTCTGCAAATGAAGTTTGAGGAGTCACCTAGTCCATACAGTATGGTCAGTGTGACACTGATTTTCCACAGTCTACAAGTGCAAACCACTAAAATTCCTGAAGTTTCCTTGCCTAACCAAAAATTGGTGGTACCACCTCAAATCCATGGAAACTAATGATGATTGATTTTTCTTTCACCAATTTTTAGTAGAAATCTGTGGAAAGGATTAACCCATTGAACCGTATCGTATGATTTTAATAAACATATGTCTGTTTTCTTTATAACCAGTGTATTTTATCATGTATTTTGCATGAAATTATACAAAATTATTTCATTTTAACTTTTTTTTTCCAAATATACTGATTGTCAAAATGACCTCTCAAATTTTGAGTGGATTATTCTTATTGTACGCAGGTTTCCACTTCCCTGCAAAATGCAGGAAAGATCACATTTCCAACCTGACTGTATGTTCTTGAATCTTGTATACGAAAGCACACCACCTCCTAAACGGTCCAATGGAATTAAATTAAACTTCAAAGATAGTACACAATATGAAAATGTGCATGAAACAAAATAATTCATGACATTTTGAAAGGGAGATAACTTGACTTCTTTAACATAATACAGTCAACCCTCTTTATGATGACCATGTTGGTTTCAGCCTAACATCGATGTTAAACTGCATTTGCTGTTATGATGAAACTGTGCAATTCTAGATTTTTTTAATCAGCATATTCATTTGATACCAGTACATGTATCTGTCTTGTTAATTTATTACACAGGGTATGATATTTTGTTGAATTTACATGTATATACATTTGTTCCCGAGGGGGCCTTGGTGGCCGAGTGGTCTAGGTAGTTCGTCATGACTACTACTGATCACTAGCCTGTCAACGCTGGGGTTGTGAGTTCGAATCTCACCTGTGGCGGGGTGGGTTCGACTCCGATCTTAATTGATCTTAATTGACAAGGATTGCCAATTTTCCTACCGAAGGTCGGTGGTTCTCTCCAGGTACTCCGGCTTCCTCCACCAATAAAAACTGGCCGCCGCGAAATGGCCAAAATGTACTGAAAACGGCGTTAAACCCCAACTAAATAAATAAATAAATTTGTTCCCGAGAGATTCTTGTTGGGAACTTAATATTTCATTGTACTGAAGGTTGCTTTAATTCGGCCCGACTATATTGAAGTGAGTTTGAGCCTGCTTAGAGTATCTTTAGTTGAAAATCTAAAGAAGAATCTGGAACAAGTTTTATGAATGCTCCATCATTCTGGAAATAACAGTTATGTTGGTGAGAACTGATTTTTTTCATAAAAAATACATTTTAAAAATATTTCTTTGTAGATTATCAGAAGATCAAGTGAAGAAGAAAAATATCTTTGTGTAGTTAAACAGAGACCTGGTCATTTTTGTGAAACTGCTGTGTTAATTGTAGTGGCAGTTGCTTGGGAAGGAATAGAACAGGAAACTGCTGCTAATACATATGATTATCTTCGAGATACTCTAACAAAACATGGATTTGAAACTGAAAGAAGATGTGGAACAAATGAAACGTAAGAAAATATAAAATTATTATGTAGAAGGAATTGCGTGCAAAATTCTTTTTCCACAGTGACGTCTGAGGCCAGACACTGGAAAATTCTACCCTTAACAGAAACTTAAAGGAATCTAAAATCAAGGAAGGAAAACAGGTGTGAAATGAAAATTTCAAAAACAAAAGTGAAAAGATATTGTGAGCAACATGCATAAATTAAATCATATCAAATACAGATTGAAAAAAGTAACTTTAATGTGGAACTTTTCAGCTAATTGTTAACCTTTATAAGTAATACTAATCAGACATGATTTGTATGACCATTAGACATGTAATCAGTCATTTGAAATGATAATAGAGATACATATATAATTCACTTATACACTCGTTAGTTTAGAAAAAAACATCTGCACAATTGAATTTTGGTTTATTCTGCAGGAAGACGTGTGCCTGCCAAGGTATAAATTTGGCAAGGAGAGGAGCATCGTTTTCATTTGGTTGTTCCTGGAGTATGTATTTTAATGGTTGTAAATTTGCAAGAAGCCAAATAGCCAGGAAGTTTAAATTAAAGAATTCCAGTGAGGTAAATTCTCAAAAATACCTGAGTATAATGATGTCATTTTGTAATACTAGATGATTGTTCTGAGCTGTTGTCTCTTTAGTTAATCGGCCTTTTAAAGAAATTCGGTTTCAGAATCAGTGTTTAGTATTGCAAGAGTGTACTTTAATACAACTGCAGTAACACATACACGAATTAAGATGATCATTGTTAACTTACAGAATATTTGTAGGAAATAGTTCCATTCATATTTTTGTTTTTCATACTTTTTGACAAATTTTGATTTATTAAAATCTTAATATCATTTAAATACAGGAAGAAGAATTAGAAGCAAGATTTCAGAAGCTGGCAACAGATGTAGCTCCAGTTTATAAACAGGTTGCTCCAGATGCTTATAATAACCAGGTTAGGATATGTTTATTGACCTGATTTTGCAAAAGAAAACAATCTGTTTGTGTATTGGTGGTTGGTCAGGCAATGTCTCTAAACAAGCCGCCGTCAAACAGCAATGTAGAAAATTTTATTGACTCAAAATTCATTCATTCTCTGTCATGATTAATTGTATTGATATCAACATTAATGAATAAATTATTTTACTATAGAGCAAATAACAACAGCCTGTTTGACTACTATTTTAATTGGCAAGGGCTGGCAGAATCCCAGTCAAAGGAGGTTCTCTCTGGGTACTATAGAATCCTCCCAAACAAAATTGTCATCTGTGATATAACATACTGTAAATTCAGAAATTGTTGCATGCATTTATTATTGCGATTTTGTGATTTTAGACGAAAATGCAGTTTCAATTTTCACGATATTGAGAAAAGTTCTGTTTCATTCATATAAAAAATTACAAGATGCTAGTTTAAATTTTTGCAATTACCACCCTGTCGCATTTTACGCAATGTTAAAAACATTGCAATAATTTCTGAATTTACAGTTTAGCTCTAACAATGGTCTAAATCCAAAATAAAAAAGCAAATAATTAGGAACACAATAAGAAGATTTAAATCCTGATTATTACACCTTTTAATATACTCTAGCATGGAATTATATGATACTTCCAATCTCAGCAGCTTCATCTTCCTTTTGGAGATGTCTAAAGTTTTTGGAATGAAATAAATAAAATTCAACCATTGACATAGAACCTTTGGTTTCTGAGTTATTACTGTGAATAGTACAAAACTTTTAGGAGTGTTTGTATCTGTTCAATAATTTATTAGTAGTTTAATATATGGTAAATGCCATTTAGGAAATCAATGAAAATATGATTTTTTTTTATATATTATAGATTGCATTTGAAGATAAAGCTAGAGACTGCAGGCTTGGTTCACAAGATGGAAGACCATTTTCTGGTGTGACTTCTTGTGTGGATTTCTGTGCACATGCTCACAAAGATCTACATAACATGAATAATGGCAGCACAGTAGTAAGTGTAACAGTGCTACAATGAAAAATAATACTATCTACTACATTGTGCATGTTTTGCAGAACAATCTATGTATTGGATGATTTCAAAGGGTATTTAGTACAAAAACAATCAAGTCATTTGTCATACTTTAAATTTGAAGGTTAATGTGATGTTTTAATTATTGTAGAAAATGTGACAGAATGAATATCACAATATGTAAGGCCATCTAAACTTAATTATCTGGTTCTCAGACACTGCCACCCGACTTAAAAAGTTGCCGACGGAACAAATTAGATTTCTCTGAAAAGAATTCCCATCATTCTGGTATTTTCTGTAACAAAAAAAAATAGAAATTTAGCACCAAAAGTACTTTTCAAGCATCTGCCAGACTCGAGCATTAGATTGACATTGATCATGTCAAAATGAAAGTAAATAAGCCAAACAAGTCAATCCATGGACTATACTGCCTATTCAATGTACAATTACCATGGAACAGCTCTGTAGATGAGTATTTTCAGGAGAAATGGAGGAAAATTGAGGCATTGGAAGCAGGTCCATTTGTATAATAAAAACATCATAGAAGTGAATGGATTCAAACTAGATTTTTATGTCATCAAAATAAACACCTAAACTGAAAATCCTTTGACAAGAAATAAAACTAAAAAAAAAAAGTTCCCTACCTACCTTGCCATTTTTGTAAAATCAGTTGTCTGAGAACCAGAGAATTAATTTTAGGTGGCCTAAATTTTTCTTTTTTATTTGTGTGATATTATTTATTCTGTGAATAAATATCTCATTTATAAAACCATCCACAAAATTTTTTAAAGTACAGTATGAACTACAAAGTTACATAGCCATGAAGTTTGTGATTCTCAAAACCAAAAAAATATGCTAAATGAATCTAAAATATGAATCAATAATACAAGAGCATTAGGCCTCAGCTCACACCACAAGAAACTCCATGCTAATTATAGTATGTATCATAAATTCAGACAGGTGGTTTCAAATGGACAAAACTACAGTCAACTTCACTTAATTGGATATCTGTTAATAGAAATATTCCTCTTATTTGCATAAGATTTTGAAATTCCAAACCATTCACCATATAGTCAATGTTAATTACTCCTGATAATTGCATATTGAATTGAAAAGAAAATCCTCTTAACTGCATAATTTTTTTTCTAAATCATGAATGTTTTGCCAAAATTTGATACCAAGTAATATTTAATAAAACACAATTTAATGGCTTTCTAGAACAAATTAATGAACAAAATTGTTTATAAAGTTCATAATACACATGTTTATATAGTAATTATCACAATTAGTGACAATAGAAATGATACATACTGTGATTTTACATAACAAAGAATTTCACTTATTATCATACAAGAATCTTTATTCTCATAAACCAAACATTACAATGGTATAGAGAAACACAAGGAGGTACATTGTTAATACATGTGTATACATAATACAGTAGACACAATCATCGGTTTGTATATACAATATTTACATTTCATTAAAATCATAGAAGTCAACATTTTAGACTAGAGAGCAACTGCTATGTTTATATTCCTTATTAATACTCCTGTTCATTGCATAATTTATTCTGACAAAAAGGATATGCAATTAGGAGTCTACAATAACTAATTGACTTAATTTGCTGTTTTATGCATAAAAATGGAATATTGTGTTTGTAGTAGATAAGATAATTTTCATTTATTGTTTTTTTTCTATTTTCTAAGAAATTTATATTTTAATACTCTTGCAGGTTGTAACTTTGACAAAGCATAGAGGCCTAGGTAAACCAGATGATGAACAACTTCATGTGTTGCCAATGTATGTCATGGATATGTCAGATGAAAATGGCAGTACTGATGCTCAATATGAAAAAGTAAATTCTGGAGCACTAGAAGTCCTTAATTATTATCAAATGGAAGCTAGAATAAGGGCAACCCCTTTAACACCATCTCGTAAAAAGAAAAAAGGAGAAAAGAAGGGAAGCCCTGGTAGGAAAAAGGGCAGTGTGCTAACTGATAAATCAAAGTCGCCAGCTACGCCAAGAAGTAACATAGCTAATATTTCTCAGGATTCGAATTTATCATCTTCAGACTTATATTTCCATCCAGAAACTGATGGATCTAATTCAGGAACACCACAAAAATTGATTGACAGCAGCAAAGAATCAAACTCAAGAACATCTTACGATGATTTAATGAACAAGGTTTCACAGCCAGGATTTTCTGATCTCTACGATTCATTTTGGAATTATTTTTATTCATTTGGATCATTCCCTCCAGCTGATTTTATGGCTTCCATGAGTTTAAAGGCAAAAAACCTTGTCAAAAAATCTAAACTCCTAGATCAAAAACCAAATGATAGGCAGCCTTCATTAAACATAAATGGTATTTCTTCCAATGTAAAATCATCATATTCAGATATATGTAATCAGGAAAACAGTCATGGATTGAACAATCACCAAACATTGCACTCAAAATCACAACAGGCAGCAAATAGTAATTTTATTAATCAGCCGCATCCTCATGAATACAAACATTATAACTCAGAAAATAAAAACGATCCTGGAGAACAAAGATCACAGAATCATGTTCAAGGATTTTCACATCAAATTAACAATGTTGATTCTGAGAAAATGTGTACAAACTTTTCAGGAATTGTAAATGAGATTAAGAATCCATCTACTGGTTTTAAAAATGGTGCTGTAGAACAAAATACCTCAGAATTGGAGAGGCAGCATAATACTCTGCCCATGGATCTTTCATTTAAACAGGGATCATTTGTTGAATCGCAAAAACAGAATTCATTTTCAAACAATTCATTCCAAAATACCGATAGGGCAATTGATCATTCTAAGCCAACTACAGCCTTTGACTCACCATTACATTTACTCTCGGAGGCAGTTAGTATGAGAACAAATGAGCTTAATAGTAGTTATCCATCAAAAGATCTACCTCAGAATGCTGGGCCTTATCATCTCAGTGAATCATCATCAAATATGACTGCTCAGTTTGACCACAGATGGAGTCAAAATGCTCACGTCAAAAACGAAAGTAACATATCAGTACACAATCACCTTAACAATGTAATGCGGAACAATTCTGAGAATATGGAAGACATTGATCGAAATATTTTGAAATGTGAAATGGAGTTTAATGAAAATGCATTTAAAGATCAGGAAGTAGGGGGCGTTGCAATAGCTTTGTGCCATGGATCAGTTTTGTTTGAAGTAGCAAAACGTGAGCTGCATGCAACTACTGGACTAAAAAATCCAGATCGCAATTGTCCAACAAGAATAAGCTTAGTATTCTATCAGCATAAAAATTTGAACTTTGAACATCATGGAATGTATGTTTATGAAAAGAAGTGTGAACGAATGAGACAAAAAAGACTTCAAGAAGTAATGAATGAAACAGATGGAAAAATTCCAGAATCTCCATTAGAAAAAACAAAACCTGGTGGAAAGAAGAAAAAATCTAAAAAGGAGGAAAAGTTGGACATTACAAAAACAAGTGCAGCTAAGTACAAGTACATGTGGGATACAACTGTAAGAAGAGCTGAAACCATGACAACAGATTCAGTTGTTACTCGGTGGATTGATCCCCAGCCAATGATCACCGGTCCTTATCAAAGATGGATATAATGATGATCTCATCGATACGTAAATATTCAGGGTTTTTTTCTTCTTAAACGACAATCGCGAATGTTTATCCACACGTGAAGTTCACTGTTCATTTCAGGTGATTTTTGTCAGTATTTAAACAGATTCTGTTGGGTATGGAGGAGTTGGCATATAGGTTTCTTTTCACTATATTTGCTTAAATATTCTTCAGTGAAAATAAAAGCTTCATTGCTAAATATTTTACTATGCTTATCATACATCAGTTTTAAATAACAATGCAATTAACTAAAACTATCTACCTCTTTATTTTGAAATGATAACATAGTGTATTAGGATTTTATAATTCGCTGAATTATAATATTCCTAGCAATCAGAAGGTTAATTTAAGCTTGGTTTGTATTCGCACTTTACTAAAAAAAAACAGAAAACATATAATAATTTGTATTTTATAACAGGTATATAGTCTATGCGGTTTTTGAATTTTTAAGGAAAATATTTTACTCCAAGTTAAAATTTCATAAAAATATTTGAATACACTTTGAAAAATTTTCTCTATTTGCAGTTTATAAACACTTGAGTCACATTTTACCATTCATATTAAGAATCAATGGCCAGTAATAATAAAGTTTGATATCAAAAATCTATACATAAACCGTAGACAAGCATACAAAATCTCAGAACTTTTTACTTAACATTTTAGAGAATGCAAAATTATTGTTGAAATAAGCTATTTACAGTCTATAAATTAAACAAGTGAGGTGATTTTTGAGGACTTTTATGAATCACACCTTACAAGTTAGTGAGGAATTTAACAAGATGTTAATGATATTTTTTGTTTTAATTTTATGTTTATTAGATAATAGGGCTGTTATTTATTTTGTTAATTGTTTTAGTTTCCATTTTGTCTCAGTTAAGAAAACAAATGTATAAACAGAAATTATTTGGAATTTAATTTTATTTATTGTTTGTTTACTGATTTAAGTTTTAGTTTTGGTGTTAAAGAAAAACCAACTTAAATTTTTAGTAGCCAAGTTGATTTGTGAAACAGTCTTCATAAGAGTTTTTTTACTGTGTTTGTATATTAGCATATGTCATTTATGTTTAAGTAATATTTGGAATTTTGGCTGTTAGTATATTTTCTTAACAAAATGTTATATTTTTATTTTGTAAAAATCATGTTCTTAAAAGTAAGAATTCAAAATTTTACTATTAATAGTCATAAATTGTACTTATGACACAATTTTTTATGAAAACAAAATTTTGCATTGATTTAAGTTTAATAATTTTAATTTTAATCTTGTATAAAAAAAATACATAAACAACAGTGTTAATGTGTAATTGAAGACCTCAGATATCATTTGCATCTCCAAAGGAATTGCCTCCTTTCCAATTAAAAATTTATTGTGTCCAGTGATTTTTAACTATAAATTTTCCTCGCTTAGTGTAAAACGGACATGTAACAAAAAATACAGACTTTTTACCTGTGTGCGTATGTATTATATATTTCACAAGAGACATTATGTTTAAACACACCTTTTGTGTGTCCAAAATACTTAGTGAAGTGCGTATGTATTATATATTTCACAAGAGACATTATGTTTAAACACACCTTTTGTGTGTCCAAAATACTTAGTGAAGTGATTTCTTAATGAAAAACTCTGTACATTTCAAATAACAATTTGGTATATCCCAAACATCACATTTGTTTGAAGTGACGTCATAATCTACACAAAATCAAAGAATTGCACACAAAAAATGGAAAATCTGCTTTTGTAAATTATTTTAGGCATTTTAGCCGTGGAAAAAACAATAATGAATTATGAATATTAGAAAAAAAAGGAGAGAAATACTCTTTACTTTCATTTTAATAAAATATTTAAGAAAAGCACTTTTAAAAAATACACACAGTAGGTGATTAGTAATCTCAAACTGGGAACAAGTAAAGTTGTTTGTTGCTGCAATAGTTCATTCATTCATAAAGTTCAAATTAAGGGGAGGTAATAAATATTTAATTGGAAAGTTGTCAATTTTTATCATTGTTTGTAAAACAATATCCATTTTGAGCAAATTTATATACTTTCAATTTTATATATTCATATTTTTAAACCATTTTCTTTATAACGTATTATGTAGCTTTTAGCTCAGGGATTCTCATATAATTTTATTATATTTTTCTCTCTTCCTTATAAATGTTTATCTGTGATTTTGTGCTTTAAATTCTTATTCTTAATATGTAAATTATGATTCAATTGTATATGGAATTGTTGTAAATAAATTTGATTTATAAATTATCAATTATTTATAAATGAAGTTAAGTAATTGTATTGTTTTTATCTTTTGACATTGTGCATTGTTCAACATTTTTAGTGTTAATAAATTATGTATTTATTTTAATTTTTAACAAGATTTTCTATTGGAAAAAATTCAGCTATTACTAGTATTAGCTTAGCGAAGTATAGTTGGCTGTCAGTGGATCCAGGCAGTTAGCTTTGCTGTTAATCAGACAGATTTTTGTTGTGAACTTATGAAGTGTTTATTTTAACAAAAAGTCAAGTTTTGCATTCCAAAAGGGAAATTTTTTTCTTTCATTGGATATTAAATATTTTTTATAAAACTGACATGTATTTTATGTATTTAAAAAGAAAGGAAAACTTTCAAATCTGCAAATCTTGCACAAATTTAAAAAAAAATTATTTTTATCATCGATTTCTTGATATTAAAAGTTGAAATATTTTGTACTTTTTAAATAAAAAAAATTTAACTATGTGATAAACATGTTATTATATGACATTACATCAATGTCTTTTTCATAGATAACTCTCAATATTCCATGAATAAATGTTGAGTAAAAAACTAGAATGGCACAATGAAATCATTTCAGAGTTATGTCCCCTTCTAAAACAGACACAAGAATTTATTAACTTCTTAACTTTTTTATATGTTGATATCTACATGTAGATCTCAACATCAATATAACGTGCCGAGACAGCTTAATAATATCAAAATTCAGAATATTCTATTTAATAAATTTGAGTAATTCTGGCAATTACTAATGATTCTCTATAATTTGTATGGATTTTAATACTTAATTATAGTTTATAAATTTATTGATATACAAGACATTTATTCCATAGAGCACAAGTTTACTTGTGGATAGATAGTTTTTGAGTTCCTTATAAAAACATCATATTTCATTGTTTTTAATAATACCTTGGAACTCTCCATTGCTTTAACTCAGTACTATAGTATGGGAAACCTGACCTAAGATAGATAATTTTAATATATCACAATTGTATACATAAATTAAAATAGTAACTACATATATATCTCTAATGTAATTGGTAATTTCCTCAGAAGTATTGATTTCAGCTATTAGGGATTGGTATCAATTGTTAATAAAAAAAAAATGTATATAATCAGACAAAAGTGACATTAATTAGTGCAGTAAGAAAGGTTAGTTATCTTCCCTAACCAACTTACGTGGAGGAGATAGTAATTACTTCCCTTTTGCTCTCAGCACCAAAGGGAGATAATTTCAATTAAACATTCTAATAAAGCAGATATTTTTCATAAGTAAGATTTATGAGTACTTTTATGAACTAGATGCTATTTTAATGTTGAACAATGCACAAAGATAAAGATTGGAATTTCTGGTATGTTAATGTTAGTTAATAGTTGGATGTTGTTGCTTTTTCAACTGTTAATGGTTGATTTCTGTTGCTTTGTAGTTAATGTTTGTTTATCAATATTCCACTGTTTAAAACTCTGATATACAGTATTAACGTATTACTTCAGCTTGTTAAAAATGTTTCATAAGGCAAAATAAGTATTTATCCTAGTTTCCTGTTGACCTGACTCATACAGTAAGGTTTTTACTCACAAAAAGGTAATACAAAATCTTGTTAAAACAACTATTTAGATTTGATTTCTTAGAATTTATGCCAGATTAATTTAAAAATTGGCAAAAACCATCTTATTGTTCATCTCTTAATATTATCCCCCCTCAAAAAAAAAGGCAACATGAATACAATAACTACTGGCTGGCCACCCTAATTCACAAAGTACCCAATTTCACTATGCATGTTATTTTACTGTCAATGAAAATTCTATGCTCCATTTATAATGTACACATATTAAACTTTCAAGAACTTTAATTTAACATTTCTAAAAAAAAACTTTGTATAGAAATGGCAAGACGTTAGAATGGGTATCTAGCAAGATAGGATACTCAGCCAGTACTTTTTCCAAAATGTAACAGGAAACCAATATGAAAATTTATTTGGCCTTATTTATTGTCTATAGTGCTTATGTATAGGATTAATCTAATCAATATAAACAGAACAGGTATAAAAGTTTTTCACTAGTCTGATTTGAATTTAACTTCAAGTAACTATTTTAAATTAGAATTGGTATGGATTCTTTAGAACATTTTAAAGATTGTATGTATATAAAATTCATATTAATGCACAATAAACCCTGTATTAAAATGTACTAATATTCTTTTTTTTAAAATTCACCAGAGGTTAATTATTATATATTTTATATTTTGATAATGGCAGCTATTATAGGCTGTAATTTTTTTAAATTAAGAACATAATTTCTTACATAAACAATTTTTAAAAATAGTAAATGTTTTTAGATTTGTTGTTATTACATAAACATTTTTGCATTTTTTTTTAATATCAGTGGTCAGATCAATACATTTTGTGACAAGATGACACACTTTGGTGTTTTATCATTGTGCTATTTTCCATTTGTTGATTGTATGTTTGTGTATGAATGTTAGTGGATTGAGTTATTTTTGTAACACAGAATTTTGTGTGTAGTTGTATAAAAATACTGTAATTTTTATACATAATATATATATATATATATGTATGGATATTATATAAATTAAAAATGTGATTTTCAGACAGTTTTACCAAGTAATATTTATTTGGTACATCTATTTACAGGCAAAAATAAAACATTTTCTGAACCTTATCTTGTATTTCTTTTCTCCTTGGGCGTTATTGTGAAATAAGAATTTGATATTTTACAGCAGTTTTAATAAGTTGTCTTTACAGGTGAATTTCATTTTTCCTATGGTCGATTTTTAGCTCACCTGGCCAAAGGCCATGTAAGCTTTTGTCATCACTTGGCGTCCGTCTTCCGTTAGCTTTTCACATTTTAATTTTCTCCTCTGAAACCACTGGGCCAAATTTGGCAGGAAGCATCTATGCAAGGTCCTTAATAAAATTTGCTAATTTCGTCCCGATCCGACAACAAACATGGCCACCATGGGCAATAGTTGTTTCTGATTGGCCGAGTTTTCAAAAATCTTCTCCTCTGAAACTGCTAGGCCAAATAGAATTAAACTTGACAGGAAGCATATACGGGAGGTCGTTTGTAAAATTTCCTCATTTTGTCCCAATCGGACTACAAATATGGCCACCATTAGCAGTTCTTGTTTCTGATTGGCTGATATGAAAAATCTCCTCCTCTGAAATTGCTTGGCCGAATGGGACTAAACTCGACAGGTTGCATATATGGGAGGTTGTTTACAAAATTTCCTCATTTTGTCCCGATTGTGCAACAAACATGGCCATCATGGGCAATTCTTGATTCTCATTGGTTGATTTAAAAAAAAAATTCTGGAACTACTTCGCCAAAATTGTCAGCCAAACTTCACAGGAAGCATCTATGGAAAGTCTTTTATGAAATTTTTTAATCCTGATTGGATGACAAGCATTGCTGCCATGGGCAATTCTTGTTTCTGATAGGCTGATATAAAAAGAAATGTTCTTCCCTGAAACGATATCCTGATTGGACGACAAGCATTGCTGCAATGGGCAATTCTTGTTTCTGATAGGCTGATATAAAGAAATGTTCTTCTCAGAAACGATATTTGACAAGAAGCATCTGTGGGAGGTGTTTTACAAAGTTTTCTCATTTTGTCCAGATCATGCGACAAAACGTGGCCGCCATGGGCAAGTCTTGGTTCTATATATTCTTTATAGATTGTGTACCACTCATGGTTGTCTCAGACTCCCCAATGTAAGATTTTTTGTTCTGTGTTGCATGAAATACATGTATTCTTTCATCTGAATTTTGTTGAAGTTTAATCTCTGGCAATCTGAAACAGTAATTATATTAAGTTACTTATTTATAAGAAACAAAAAAGAATCGTGTCCAAAGTACACCAAGCCAAACCAAATATAGTCAACTACAAATTTTGACTGATCATCATTATGATAAGTGAAATCTATTGGGCCAATAGGTTAAGAGAGGTTGCATGCACAATGTATCATCTTTATACAATGGGAGTATATTATGCTAGGACACACTTTCAGCTGCCTATTGCTTTATAAGTGAAGACCCTGCTTTTCAGAGGAATTCCTAGCTTTGAACATGGCAATCATAAGTTATTACATTGCATTTTCATGGCCGTTACTAGGGTCCTTTTTCTATGAGGCAAAAATTATGTTTGCCAAGCATAGCGAGACGGAAATTTTTGGGCAGGGCTCTGGCCTAAATGATGCTTAATTCTCAATTCTAGCCATTTCCTGACATCTTTTTCCTAGTTTAGTAGTACAATTTTTTTCTGATTTAATTTTCTTTTTTTCTACTGACTCATGCAATGGGATGTATTTCTGAATCCATATACACTAGAAATACATAAAACTTATTCACAATAAGTCTTAAAAGCAGTTTGCATTTGTTATGTAAAAGAAAGGACACGGGGTATGTGTTAATGAGACAATATCAGAATAAAATAGAACACAGCAAAAATGCCATTATCTAGGAGTGGCCGACGTGTGGCCTTCAATCATGAGCAACAGACAATTACATTTAACAAGTACTAAGACGAAAAACACTGTCACTCGCAGAAATTACACACACCATCCTTCGGCATCAAGATTAGTAGTTAACAATAACGGATACCAATTTGCATGTTTCAAAAATGAAATCCCAAACAATAAGCTAAAGCGTTGTAGAGAAAATTTAAGTTTCAAAATGACAAAAAATACATTGCATCAGTGACTAGAATGAAAACGTGAGAAAATGATGCTGGATTCCGTGATCAATAGTCTGATGTCCAATTGAAGTCAGTTACCGGTATGTCTTTCATTGCAACACTTTTCGTAGACTTCAAACGGTAACCACCTTTACCGTAGACATCAAATAAGCGAGATATTTAGTAGATATCATATTTATATTTTTTAATTTTTTAAACAAAATTTATTTTATTTATTTTTATTTTTTTGGTCAAATTTGGCAGGAGGCATTTGCGTATATGTTGTAACGGCACTGATTTTAATACGTACAGCTCTAGCAAGTCTTGAAAACCAAACATTGGAAGGTGGTTGTTCTCAGTAGATGGACTAACTTCCTAAACTGAGCACCTATTACAGCTCTACTTTAAACTAGAGGCTCCGAGGGCTGAGCCTGTATCGCTCACCTGGCATGAAAGCCATTTTTATTAATGTACCTCAAAGAGAGAAGTCTCTTCACCCTATCATTATGAAGTGTGGTAAGCATTGTAGGAACCAAATTTTTCTTCTTCAAGTTCCTTCTACTTACAGGTCAGCATATTCTAAAATTCGGCAGTTCTCCTGAAGATTTTTGCATGTATTTCCCATAGGGTCTTATGTTAACCTAAGTCCTCTGCTAAAAGCCATTTTGAGTTAGGGATCGACAGCACCAGAGTAACAACACTTGGTGAGCACATTAAACATTCAGACTAAGTCTGCAGTTCTGTAGATTTTTGTTATATGTCATAGAAACTTTCTGTCTAGTTTGGCTC
Source organism: Mytilisepta virgata (assembly GCA_028015205.1). Lineage (NCBI taxonomy): Eukaryota > Metazoa > Mollusca > Bivalvia > Mytilida > Mytilidae > Mytilisepta > Mytilisepta virgata. The sequence continues at coordinate 88,327,815 of CM051521.1, forward strand.
TTTTTGGCCAAGCAGGTTAAAGAGAAAATTTTTTTTTTAAATCAACCAATCAGAAACATGATTTGCCCATGGCGGCCAAATTTGTCGCCTGATCTGGACAAAATGAGGAAAATTTGTAAAAAAAAACCTCTAACAGATGCTTCCCGTCAAGTCATGTATACCTCATAATTTGTAACATCCCAATTAGATGCTTCTGTCAAGTTTCGTTCCATTTGGCCAAGCCACTTCAGAGGAGATTTTTTTTTATATCAGCCAATCAGAAACAAGAACTGCTAATGGTGGCCATATTTGTATTCCGATCGGGATAAATGAGGAAACTTTATAAAGGACCTCTAATATATGCTTCCTGTGAGGTTTCGTTCCATTTGGGCAAGTAATTTCAGAGGAGAAGATTCTTTTATATCAGCTAATCAGAAACAAGAACTGCCAATGGTGACCATATATGTACTCCGATCAAAAGAAATAAATTTTATAAAAAAAAAAACCTCCCACAGATGCTTCCTGTCAAGTTTCGTTCCAGAGGAGAAAACAATTTTTAAGTCAACCAACGAGAAACAAGAATTGCCTATGGCGGCCACTTTGTAAAGACCCTCCCATAGATGCTTTCTGTCAAGTTTCATTCCATTTGGCCAAGCGATTTCAGAGATTTTTTTTTATATCAACCAATCAGAAACAAGAACCACCCATGGCGGCCATATTTGTAGTCCGATTGGGACGAAATGAGAAAATTTATAAAGGACCTCCCATACATGCTTCCTGTCAAGTTTTGTTCCATTTGGCCCAGCAGTTTCAGAGGAGATTTTTGAAAACTCAACCAATCAGAAACAACAATTGCCCATGGTGGCCATGTTTGTTGTCCGATCGGGACGAAATGAGCAATGTTTATAAAGGACCTTACATAGATGCTTCCTGCTAAATTTAATTCCATTTGGCCCAGTGGTTTCAGAGAAGATTAAAATGTGAAAGTTAACGGATGGACGGACGACGGATGCCAATTGATGACAAAAGCTCACATGGCCTTTGGCAGGTGAGCTAAAAATGAAAAACTTGACAAGCTCAAGAAGAAAAATTTACACTTAAATTGGCATGCATAAATGGAGATGTGAATTTTTCTGTTTAGTTAAGGAATGTGTTAGCACATTGGCTGACGTTATGATGCACTGATGTTAAGAGTTTTTGACAAATTATGTCTTGTAAGGTAAAAAATACAAATGATCAAATTCAAAAATCTACAACAGCAAACATTGAAAAATGTCTTGCCTGCCAACTGTAGTTTACCTTAATATAGTTACTGAAAACAGACCTAATCCAAAACCTGCAACCGGACCATTGGATATACAGACATACACTCCTCACAACAGATCTACATACCAAATATAGTTGACCTACATGTAGTTACTGTTCCAAAAAATAACCCGAATGCTGGAGTGTGAAAATGATATCAAGGTTAGGTGACAATGACTGGCCACTGAATAAAATTTGGTTAATCTAGGTGAAGTATTTACTTAGATATCCCTTGTTAATGTTGTTGCAATACCTATGTCTCACTTTCAGCAACTTTCGTTGCAGACAAGACAAAAACTGGGTGTGAATCACTGGATATTGAAATGAGGTCAAGGACATGCAATACCTGTAAAGCAGATGTACATTACTGTAAAACAATTTGCATATCAATAGAATTTACTTAGTATGTACAGTTACTGAAAATCAAACCTAACAATAAAACTTTAATCCAACCACTGGACACCTAACAGACCATCACTCTTTGCAACTAATCTACATACCAAATATAGTTGACCTACCATGTACAGTTACTAGTCCAAAAACTTTAACCCAACCGCTGGAGTGTGAAAATGAGGTCAAGGTCAGGTGACATTGACAGCTAATTAACAACTAATGCACAAATTGGAACATGCTATGTGCAGAAACAGAAAATACCAATTTTACATGGTTGACAAAATCTTCCGTAATGAATTATCATACTTCATGTAAAATTCATGTCTCTACTGGTTAAGACAAGGGTAACATTCTACTCTAATACACGGCTCAACGTATAATAATATTTCGGGATGTTACCCTCATGGGAAGACACCACCACAACAAACTAGATAAGACTTTGTATGAGAGCTATGTCCAAGAGTAGGCCTCATCCACAAGGGTAACACACAAAAATTATCCTCTGAGCCATATCTAAGCATAATGTTACCCACTCCTCTTTAAAAATCATAATTAAGCATTCATAAAATTAGGCCATACCAAATTGATCTTTAGTTCTTACGATTTCATCCCTCCGATTTTTATACGACCGCAAAATTTTTGCGGTCGTATATTGGTATGACGTTGGCGGCGTCGTCGTCGTTGTCGTCCGAAGACATTTGGTTTTCGCACTATAACTTTAGTATAAGTTAATAGAAATCTAAGAAATTTAAACACAAGATTTATGACCACAAAAGGAAGGTTGGGATTGATTTTGGGAGTTTTGGTCCCAACAGTTTAAGAATTAGGGGCCAAAAAAGGGCCCAATAAGCATTTTTCTTGGTTTTCGCACAATAACTCTAGTATAAGTAAATAGAAATCTATGAAATTTTAACACAAGGTTTATGACCACAAAAGGAAGGTTGGGATTGTTTTTGGGAGTTTTGGTCCCAACAGTTTAGGAATTAGGGGCTAAAAAAGGGCCCAAATAAGCATTTTTCTTGGTTTTCGCACAATAACTCTAGTATAAGTAAATAGAAATCTATGAAATTTTAACACAAGGTTTATGACCACAAAAGGAAGGTTGGGATTGATTTTGGGAGTTTTGGTCCCAACAGTTTAGGAATTAGGGGCCAAAAGGGTCCAAAATTAAACTTTGTTTGATTTCATCGAAAATTGAACTATTGGGGTTCTTTGATATGCTGAATCTAACCGTGTATTTAGATTCTTAATTTTTGGTCCCGTTTTCAAATTGGTCTACATTAAGGTACAAAGGGTCCAAAATTAAACTGAGTTTGATTTTAACAAAAATTGAATTCTTGGGGTTCTTTGATATGCTGAATCTAAACATGTACTTAGTTTTTTTATTATGGGCTCAGTTTTCAAGTTGGTCCAAATCGGGGTCCAAAATTAAACTTTGTTTGATTTCAACAAAAATTGAATATATGGGGTTCTTCGATATGCCGAATCTAACCATGTATTTGGATTTTTGATATTTGGGCCCAGTTATCAAATTGGTCCACATTGAGGTTTAGAGGGTCCAAAATTGAACTTTATTTGATTTCATCAAAAATTGAATTCTTGGGGTTCTTTGATATGCTGAATCTAACCATGTTTTTAGATTTTGGATATTGGAATACCACAAAGGGATGGTAAGAATTGTCTTTGGTAGTTATGGCTCAAACCATTAAGGAATAAGGTGCAAAAAAGGGGGGAAAAGGGTTTCCAGGTTAATGGACAATTACTTAAGTACAAAACATAATTTAAAAGGCAGTGTAAGGTTGGTAATTGAAACTCATTTGAATATCTCACCTAAACTGCTTTTAAATTATTTATATTGGAAATTTGCCAAAAACTTTATTATTAATAAATTCCATTGGAAATTTGCCAATAACTTTAGTTTAATGAACTTCATTGGAAATTTGCCAATATAAAATGTTGCTGATGAAGCTTTTTTGTTTATCTCACCTAAACTGCTTTTAAATTATGTATATTGGAAATTTGCCAAAAACTTTATTATTAAATTTCTGATTTATATATAAAAGCAAATAATAATGATAAGGCAAGAGATACACACCAAACAGGATGTGTAAATTATTATAATAAGTATTGTGCAATAGCAAGAAATCTTCAATTGCACAGTATTGCGCAATAGCAAGAAATTGATATTTGGGCCCAGTTATCAAATTGGTCCACATTCAGGTTTAAAGGGTCCAAAATTGAACTTTATTTGATTTCATCAAAAATTTAATCATCAAAAATTGAACTATTGGGGTCCTTTGATATGTCGAATCTAACCGTGTATTTAGATTCTTAATTTTTGGTCCCGTTTTCAAATTGGTCTACATTACGGTCCAAAGGGTCCAAAATTAAACTTCTTTAAAATTTTCCATTTTAAATTGGTTATTTCTGATTTATATATAAAAGCAAATAATACTGATATGGTTTGAATAGGTAAATTAAAAATTTTTAAGTTCTTATACCACATTAATTCTGTGTCAGAAACCTATGCTGTGTCAAATATTTATTCATAATCCAAATTCAGTGCTGTATCAAGCTTGAATGTTGTGTCCATACTTGCCCCAACTGTTCAGGGTTCGACCTCTGCAGTCGTATCAAGCTGCACCCAGCAGAGCATTTTATTGGGCTATGTAATTTGTAAGAAAAATATTTTTTGCCGCTTCATTTTGCAAAAATGCTGAAACTTCACCCCAAATTTTTCATTTTTCAATAAATTAAAAATAAAAATTGTTCAACCGCTCCTAAAATTTGTTAAAATTTTTTTTTTCCCCATTTTTTTGGGTGATATTTTATTTTTAACAAGAGTGGACACATATCTCGCCTGAGTATGCACATGGACACAAAATAATGATTATCTGATACCCAACACTGCAAGTCAAAGGAAAACGTGTTAAAAGAAATAGTAATGGTCAGGTGATAATTTGTCTGAAAAATCCCATGCATGTCATTCAAGACTAAAACTGTGTCCAAGGCAAGCTGACAGGCTTGAGACTGGTATGTACCCACCAAAAACTACCTATAGACCAAAAATGGTGGGTATATATATAATACATTTATAACATTTGTTGAGAAATGGACTTATTTGTAAAAATGGGACAAGTCACTCAAGCCTAAAATTGAGGTCAATTTGGATATAGGTATTACAGCTAAAGAAAAATGGACTTAATCATGAAAATGTGACTCAAGTCCGAAATTCAAGTCAAGGTCTCAGACAGCCATTTATCCACCAAGCACTATCTATTGACCAAATATGGTTGGTCTATCTATTGCAGTTACTGAGATATGGATATTATCCCAAAACATGAAACAAGTCAGTTAAGCATGAAATAGAGGTCAAAGGTAAGGTGTCAGATGTTAAAGTGGTATATACTAAGAACTATCAACCAAATACTGTGGGTCTCGTTACAAATTTAGTACAGTTGCTGAGAAATAGACTAAATCATTCAAATGTACATTAAGTCACTCAAGCATGAAATTCAGTCAAGTTCAGCTGACAGGTGTTAGACTGGCATGTATCCATTAAGAACTATCTACAGACCAAATATCATGGGCCTAGGTATTACAGACTTAATCGTGAAAATGTGTACATGTCACTCACCCATGAAATTGAGGTCAAGGTCAAAAGGCAGACTGGCCAACACCAAATATGTTGGGTCTAGGTATTCTAGTTGCTGAGAAATGGACTTAACTACAAAAATGTGAAAAAGTCACTCAAGCATGAAATTAAAGTCAAGGTCCCAAGCCAGGTGTCAGACTGGCATGTACCCACTAAGAACTATCTTATAGACCAAATATGGTTGGCCTACTTATTACAGTTGCAGAGAAATGGATTTAACCACGAAACTTGGAGATAGGTTTTACATTTATGTTTATGAAGTCAGTGAACCATGAAAATAAGGTCAGGGTCACAAGACAAGTATACTGCCGCAAAACTTATACGATAAGCTATCTGTGGACCATAAATCTTAATTGTAGGTATAACATGTGCAAAGTTATTAAAGTTTTAAAAAAGTTTATGCCGCTGTCGCTGCCGGAAAGTAACACCTATATCTTGCCTTTGCGACTTTTTCGTCACAGGCGAGACAAAAATGTGTGCCGCACGTAAACTTGATCTCCACACGAAAAAAAGCAAGTCCTCAAGAAAAAATATTAAAATTAAAATTTTGCCCACTGCCACCTATTTTTGCCATCCAAAAGAACGAAAAATTCATTTAGTGTGACCTTAATAACACATTTATGAGACGGTAATCGGCTTAGCTTGGTTGACAATAAATTTATCAGGGTAAGAATCCACTCAATCACCCTCTAAAATGTGTGTTCTTAATATATCATCTACCACACATAAAGGGAGCAGGGCAATCATTTCATAACAAAGGCTGCTTTATAAATACAAATTTGTCATCTCATGCTAATTTTTCAGACTCTGCATTTTCATAAAGTTTAGAAAGGTATTGTAATGGCATTTTGACAAGATAATAAAAATAAATGCATACTGTAACTTGCTCTACCCTTATTATTTTGCCTCCCTAAATTCAGCATTTTGGTTACAAATAATGAAGACATACTGTAAACATAAGCACTCTGCAGCTATATTAATAAAATAGAATAATTAAATGTAATGACATGTCTAATGGAAATTTTTATCATTGTTGTCCTTCATAAAATTGTGACAAAAAATCACTAGGTTTTTCATTTACAGTATCTTTAAAATAAGCCATAACATGAATTTTCTGTTTCCACATGTTGCTTGTTTCTCTTAATTCCATCTGACCCTGAAATGATACATAAAATCAACATTAAAATAATACTCTATACAATACATACCCACTGCAGATTTAGTTTTTCATAATATAACACTGTACATGTATTATGAATCAGGTATTCTAGACCTTCTATTTTTAACAATATAAACATATTGTGACTATTAATTAGCATTCCAAGATCCCTTAAATAATGACAATATTAAAGTCTGTTTAAAAGCAAATTGACCATTTTAATGATACTCTTAAAATGATGAGCAGCAATACAATTTATTTTCACAATTGTTCATCATTTTATACCCAATTTAAAACATAACAAGAGTCAAAGTTATTTCTGTATATGGGTTTGTAGACCTACAAGATAATAATCGAACAGCGTTCCGAAGTCCCCCGCCGCTGGAGCATCAGAAACTCTTGGACAAGTGAAACATAACAAAATTTTCTCAAAGAGAGAGAATAGAAGGACAAACAATTTGTGGTTATTGCTAAAGTTTTTTACAAGTTAATGAGTGGTATGAAGACATTTATACAATATGGGTATAGTGTTGAAATCTTATTTTACCATGTGTATTGAGAATTTATACAAATGTACATTTACTCCTTTTCAATAAACAGAAATGCTTTGATCAAAAGTATTCCGCCTAACAAACTCTTAAAGACAGTATTTTTCAATTTTATAAGTTTCGATAGGAGTTTATGTATAAAACCTCCCTTTAGGTCCAAGTGTATAAATATTATTCCAATGCAAGGAGAATATAAATTTTCTAGAACACTTAGATGAACATTTTGTCAATTGTCAAAGTTATTAAGGGGCATAACTCCTACAAAAATATTTCGACATGACTCATCTTCGAACTCCCTGGAGGTATCATTGAGTTAAAGCTACTGTATAAATATTATCCAAATCGATCAAGAAATAAATTTGCTAGAGCGCTTACATGAAAATTTTGTCAATTTTCTAAGTTATTAAGGGGCATAACTCCTACAAAAATATTTCGACATGACTCATCTTCGAACTCCCTGGAGGTATCATTGAGTTAAAGCTACTGTATCAATATTATCCAAATCAGTCAAGAAATAAATTTGCTAGAGCGCTTACATGAAAATTTTGTCAATTTTCTAAGTTATTAAGGGGCATAACTCCTACAAAAATATTTCGACATGACTCATCTTCGAACTCCCTTGAGGTATCATTGAGTTAAAGCTACTGTATAAATATTATCCAAATCGATCAAGAAATAAATTTGCTAGAGCGCTTACATGAAAATTTTGTCAATTTTCTAAGTTATTAAGGGGCATAACTCCTACAAAAATATTTTGACATGACTCATCTTCGAACTCCCTTGAGGTATCATTGAGTTAAAGCTACTGTATAAATATTATCCAAATCGGTCAAGAAATAAATTTGCTAGAGCGCTTACAAGGTGGACGGACGGACGGACGGAAGCACGGACGGACGCCCGGCATTACCATATCTCCCGCATCGCGTTGCGGCGGGGGACAAAAATTCAATTAAATGTAAATTAGATTTTTTGTTCTTTTAAAAAACAGTTCCCATGGTTCATAATTTTTAAATCAAATGTATGTTCCACTCTATACTGTGCTTGACCCTTTTTTGTTCAGACTTCTTTTCATCTTTGCCACTCATTTTGATGGATGATGGATGAATTATTGTTTAACATCCAGTGGCAACCAGGTGCATATCAGGATGAGAACATATTGATATGATAATGATATTGTACTAGACCGACACGCTAAGTCAGATTTTTAATGTGCTAGCTCACGAGGTAAGTCCGCAGGAAGACATATCCCATCACTCGGATACATTATACTGACCCCGATCTGACCAGTCTTTGCTCTTACTCCTAGATGCCACATGCTTGGCGGAGAAGCAGCAAATACCAATTTTAATGTCTTTGGTTTGACCTGACCGGGGATCCAATCCATGACCTTCCACACTCATTGCGAACACACTAACAAGGCGGTTACTGCTCATTTTGAAGTGTGTAAACAATTCATCAAATTTAATATAGAAACCCCACTTATTATCAGGCTAAAATTGAACTATAGTGCTTTCCCCAGAAATTTGAGAAGGCGTGGTAAATTTTGTATTTTGAGGGCACTCAATGTTTAAAGAAGATGATATTGGGAGCACCCCACCTTTACTTGAGGGCAGTATATTTATCAAAACCCTTTAATAAACAGCCTTCACCCTAGTGTGATGGTTTAAAAGTGTCATAAAAGTGTGCCAACACAACAGGGGTACATGATTAAATGCAAATCAGTTTCAAAAAGATAAGATTAAACTAAAAATTGAAAATTAGGTTTGGCTACCTGGGGGCACATTGTAAAATTCATAATGAGGGCAGCATGGTGCTTGAAGATGGAGGCATGGTGCAGCACCATGCTAAATTGGTCTAGGGAAACCTCTAAATTAATCTGCATAAAATGTAAATATGCATGGCCAAAGATAAAAAGCCACAGCATTGAGCCTAATTTTAACATGCTAGCTAACAAGTGTACAGGATGCATGTCACCCCAACCCCAGACATAAATTCTTATCTTGAGCTGACAAATCTTCGCTTTTACTTCTAACATAACAAATACAAATCTTAAAGTATTTGGTTGACCAAGCCAGCCTAGCTTGATTTGGTGACCACCTGTGACTGAGGCAAGCGAATCTGCACTCCTGCCTGCTTATTCTGATTAAAAGATTAAAAGCTAATTCCCAACACTTGCTCTAATCTTTTATTTATCTGTAAGGTGTTCAATGGATGGACTTTATATTGTATATCAGAAAGTTAAATAAATGAATATTTTGTTCACTCACCTTTATAACAAGTAGATCAATGGCACGTATATCTGTTACATTTTTATTTTTCATAAATTCTTCTCTTAATTTCTGTCTGCATTCCTTTTCTGTGAGAACAAGGTCGTATTCCCTCACTGAAAATCAATGAACACAATTTATCAGGGTGATAAATGAGGTATTTCATTTTTGGTTGCTGTAAACGTATGATTTAAACTTATACATAGTAAATGTAAAACCCTGACTGTTAGAAAAATATTTAAAACTAGAAATTGTGTCTGTTATACATGGATGCCCCACCCTAAAATCCATATACACACAAAACTTAATCACATAGTCCAAAGAAATCAACCTAAAACAGAGTCGCTCAAGCATAAAATGTAGGCCATAATGACTTAATTATTGTATGACTGTACAGTACTACCCAAGGCACATCCACTGATGAAGTTTAATTGATACACTATGCTTAGTTCCAAGAAAATGAACCCAAATGCAAAACTAAACCACATAGTTCAGATGAAGTACCGACGGACAAGGGTAACTCTATATGACCCATCCACATTCGTGGGAGGGATAAAAATTTGAAATGGACTGACACACTGAGCCTAATTTGTAACAGGTTTACTAGTTATTTAACTAATTGGTAAACACAGGTACATCAATGTTGTAACAGATTCTATTATACAGATACATCATGCTCGGGGAGGGGTATTTGTGAAAAATACCAGCCGAGAGATATGAAATTTCCCAAGCCCAACGGGCAAGGTAAATTTTGTCTTGAGACTAGTATTTTTTCGCAATTACCCCTCCCGAGCATTATATATCTGTTTACTTACACAGAATGTCAATATAAAATTTTTGCATCTACAAACGCTTCTACTAAAAGGCAGTGATGATGTAGACATTTCAAGCGTCCAGTCAGATAAGAGAATTTTTTGCAAATACCATGGCAGAGGGTAAAAAGTGCAAATACATTTTTGCAAATACCCTGCTGCCTCTGAAATCATTTGTAATGCATAATATTTGTGAAAAATACCCCCCTAATGAATCAATCAGATTGCAGCATTCCTATATAAGGTGTAATTAAGAAATTTAGCAACCAGGGGCAAAAAAGGGGACTTCAGATGAATGAAATACTGATTGAAATGTGACAAAAAGGATAGTTCTGATAAATTCTTTCTTGGAATTCTGCTAAAGAGTGTGGAAATAATGTAAACTTTACTGTTTCCCCAAACCCAACTGTACACATTTACATATGGGTAGGTAGGTAGGAGAAATTTTTTTTCATGTTTCATTCCTCGTATTATGGAGCAAAACTTGAAATTATAAGACATGTCATCTTGTGGTTTTAATTATATGATAGAGGCAAAAAATACCATAATTTGAATTTTGCCTTTCATGCGCTAGCTAAATAATGAAATAAAATAGAGACTATATTGGAGGGAGGTCTCAAATTCTGTTTTTCATTAAAATTTAATCTGAATTCCCTACAAACAAAATTGTGTTTCATAAAATTTTATGACGATGGTATTATAAAAACATGTTTAAAAATAGGTTTTATTAATACAAATGTAGACGAAAGATGAGAAATGTTTGTCTACTGAAAAGGAAGCCAAAAGTTTCGGTTGAAAGATTTTGAGCTTAAAATTTCTTTCTCCCTGAAGATTTATTATTTTTTTAATCTGTATTTCTTTCAAATTTAAAAAAAATTATTTTTCATATTTTAAGAAATCATTATTCTTCATTCATTATAGGGTCATTATTCTGTATTCTTTTAACCCCATCCAAACCCTCATAAAAAGCCTCAGAAATGTTTAAACCGCTTTTCATCCCTTTATTTAATTTACAATTATCCTTTTCAAATCAGTTCTTTATTGTTAAAAGATTGTATTTTGCCAGTTAACACCAAACTGCAAAAATAATCAGACAAAAGGAGGCAAGTCAAATTTAAAAGACCGCTTATCTCCCTTTGCATCAAATGGCACTCATAATTATAGATTAATACATGACATAATCCATATCAGAAGCCCGAGTTCCGATATGGGTCAAGGGATGATACCCGGTCCGATGTGGATTAGGTTAGGTATTAATCTGTTTATCATATACTACCTAAGTACTTATTCTGAACGTACCCGGTCTGAGATAACCATATTATCCTGACCATGTGACTCATCGGGTCTTATATGGCCATATCAGCCCGGATACGTTCAAATAGTACTTGAATAATGCGTTGTCAGCTGGGGTGTGAAGATATGGGTTATTCACTTCCGAACATTACACATGTGCAAAAACCACCATATTTAATACTAAGTATATGATAATGAAAATATATCAGATTTTGCAACTGTTTGTCCATAAAATAACAGATTGATGAGTTATTTTCACTTCTAGCTTTGTAGAACTGTTGATAGTGCTACAAAAACAAATTTTTTGATCATTTTCCTTTTCCCCACGAAAATTTGACAAAAATCTGAAACCATAACTGAGACAGTCAGAAATGACAGGCGATTTAAACTTCGCATTTGGGGTATCCTTAGGGCAATTTCATCTTTTGGAAGGTGACTTTCACCTACTTCACCCAGTTTGGTGAGCCTTGGGGAATATATAGGAATCATTTTTGTAAAACACTTTTACACCATGCAGCAATGTTTATGTGACAAGTTCAAGTTTAGGCCTTTTGTAAATTTCCATTTGTAAATTTGAAATTACAAATGGCCTAAATCTAAACTTGAATTTGTTTGCATTGCATATTTATTGATATTTGAGGGTGGTATAGGGTTACTTTCATACAATGTTCTTTTCATTATTTATGTTATGTGTTTTCATGCTGTGTTTTGTGCAAATTTATAAAAATACAACATAAAAATGAAATTCTAATTTTCTTTCGACATGTCTATTTTATATTTTCTGTTTGCTCGTGTACACATCCCCTCTGTATAACCCTCATCTATTGATGACCAGCAAAATGACATCTAGATCTTTATTATTCATGTTATTTAAATAAAAAATGTTTGAAATTGAGTTGTCATTGGGTTTTCCTTTGCTGAAACTGAATAAAGAATGTCCTGTGTCCTTCATTCTAACAGCGATTGACAAACGCAAATAAGTGACCGCCATTTTTGTTTCCAATGTAAATAACCACGTGCACAGGTAAAAGCAAAAATTTTTTTTTTTTAATTCAAATTTAAGTAGGCTAAATCACAATTGATTTCTGATCTATAAACAATTATCACTTCAGATTGAAATGAAAATGAATTATGTAATACTTTTAATGTAAAAAAAAAAAAAAAAAAATAGAAACAGATTAGAGATTATAAACTCACATGTAAACAAACCGTTTCTTCATCACAAATATCTTTTATCGATTAAAATTAAAATTTTTGAAATCATTTCTGCAGCATTTAAAATGTTTTACTGGAATATAACACTGGGATAGAATAAAAGATTGTTGGATTATAGTTGTATTTAAATATGTACAAGGTAAAGTTTCTATATTTAAAATGTAGGTCATCTGGGTTATCAAAAATACATCCAATACGTTAAGAAGTTTATTAAGAAAAAAAATAACAAAAACTTCATTTCACTTTTATTTATTAAAAGGCAATAACTTTCATTCCACAAAATTCTTTAATATAACTGGTAAACTGTGGCTAACATCTGACGATCTGTATACTACTATCAGCTGATTCCAAAACTTCCGGTCTGATACGCTTTTCGTTTTATCGCAAAGTCCGCTTAATTGCAAAATTTTCTCTGACAAATAGGCTTTGCAAATAAGCGGAATCCACTGTAATAGTATTATATGGATAGATAACAAGAAAAATAAAATAAAAAAATAAAAATAAATAGGTGTTGACTCTTTGAAACCCAGAGCAAGAGTCAACACCTATTTATTTTTATTTTTTACACATTCATGATCAAGACCATATTGGTCGAAACTTTGAGTATTTTTTACTTTTTACCTTTTAGTTTGTTCTTGTTTTTTGCGATTTTGTATTTGGTTTTGTTCGACTTGTGTATTTCATACATTTTAGTCGTCTTACGCCCCTTTTGACAGCTCACCATTTCCATTTATTTTTCTTGTTATCTATCCATATAATACACTTATATAGGGTAAAAGGAAGTAAATAAAGATGACTGGCGCCACCTAGTTTTTACATCCAAGATAATAGGTAGAAGTAAATTTATTTTCTGCTGCCCTGTTAATTAGTAAAGAAAATTGAAATAGTGAGAAATGAGTGTTGGCTATTGGTGTAGAAATAGCGAGAAATTTGGAGGAAACTCTCTGTGATGAGCAAAATTTTCTGTGCATAATTAAGCAAGGGGTGTTCTTCATTCATACTAATTCGAAAATTCCGGAACCATAGAGTACCCTTAAAAAATGCCATTTTTCTATCAAAAAAGCTGCGGCACCATATGTGTTTTGCAGTTTTATTCACACCCAAAGGTGTTGAAAATTCAGAATTTGACAGTTTTTTCAACGGAACTTTTATAGTGAAAACGCAGAACCCAAAAAGGCTACCATTGTCGCCTATGTAAATATTTACTTCATTTTAACCTAAAGCGAAATAACGATTTCTGGCGCATCACTGTAGTTTTCGAGATATCTTAGAAATGGGATAGGTAAATTAGTAAGCTGCTAGGTTGTAAACTGTATCAGAAGAAAACTGCTAATCACCATGAACCTATAGTCTGTATCAAATTTTTACTGTTTTTTTATTCTTCTCTTCAAGGGGTAGGATTCATTAACCCACCGTAAGAACGAACATTCTGTCAAGGACTTTGTCTTTAATCATTTCTCCTCATCTTTGATAAAATTGCATGTATTTAGGCATATCTAAAAAAAGGGGGCATATTTTTGTTGACGTTAAGCGACATTTTTGTATTTTTAATTGCTTAAAGATGCCAAAATAACCCTAAAATATTAGAATTAGATAAAAAATCAAAGGCTATACATTTTTCTTCTTAGTATCGTCGAATTAAATATTCTGTACACGGTTCACATTAAAGACATAACAGCAATGATAAAATCTTAATTTCAGCAGTTTTATAGTCTTTTTCATAAAATTTTGTTTCGCTCATGCAACTGTTTTCATATATTCGTGACAAAAAAATATAAATTGGACACTGTTATCAAATCATCAGCCTCAATTCTTTAATAGGCCTAAATCGAACTTAATTAATCAAACACCTCGTTTTAAACCCAGCCAAACACTCAAAATATGCTGGTCAATGCACCCAAGTCTTTAAAAAGTAACGTTTTCTGGAAATGGGGGTACCTGTAAAGAAATTCATTTTAAATGATGAACAATTGTTTCTTTAATCCAAAAATTTGAACGCAAGCAGTAGAGGTATATAGTAATCGACTAATGCAAAGGTTGTCCGATTTTATTTCAGTATGTGTCAGTATAGGGTAAAAGGAAGTAAATAAAGATGACTGGCGCCACCTAGTTTTTACATCCAAGATAATAGGTAGAAGTAAATTTATTTTCTGCTGCCCTGTTAATTAGTAAAGAAAATTGAAATAGTGAGAAATGAGTGTTGGCTATTGGTGTAGAAATAGCGAGAAATTTGGAGGAAACTCTCTGTGATGAGCAAAATTTTCTGTGCATAATTAAGCAAGGGGTGTTCTTCATTCATACTAATTCGAAAATTCCGGAACCATAGAGTACCCTTAAAAAATGCCATTTTTCTATCAAAAAAGCTGCGGCACCATATGTGTTTTGCAGTTTTATTCACACCCAAAGGTGTTGAAAATTCAGAATTTGACAGTTTTTTCAACGGAACTTTTATAGTGAAAACGCAGAACCCAAAAAGGCTACCATTGTCGCCTATGTAAATATTTACTTCATTTTAACCTATAAGGATAGTCGACCTTCCCATTGACAGAAACAAGTGCCTGTGTTCACAGGAATCGGAAGTTCTATCAATAAAATTCTGTAAATAATAAAGTCGACTATCAATAGAGCTTCTCGTAGATTATTTACAGAATTTTATTGATAGAACTTCCGATTCCTGTGCTGTGTTCAAAGGCATCAATATCATTTGGACACTTCCCTTATCAACACACCTGTAAATGGGAGTTGTCTAAACCATGCCCTGTATAGATTCAGTACACGCCGTCTCGCTTCAGTTCTATCACCAGATAGTATAGGTTTAGCTAGTTTTGTGCCTTTTTTAAGCGATTGACTAGCAACCTTGGATGCCATGACCTCGTCGGGTCGACAGAGAGTAATCTTCTCTTGGATTTTATAACATTTTAACCACATTAGGGCATAACTGAACTTTCCGAAAATTAGTTTAAAATGTTTAATCTATTTAAGCTGGTCATATTGAATTTGTGCAGATCAAGAATTTATAAAATACATTTTATTTAAGTTGTTTCACGAAGGAAAATGGAAAACAAAAGACACAATCAATATAATAATTACAACGGATATTGTGAGCAACAAAGCTAGTTATGAATTGCATTTATTTGTGAATTTTGATTAATTATATCACAAAAAATGTTGAATTATCTCTCTCTTGCATAACAATTGGCAATGTTAAACATTTAAACTATATATATATATATCTCTTTACTTCACAAATCCCTGAATGGGATTGTTTCAGTGTGTCAGTGTGTTTTGTTTAACTGACCAAGGATTTAAATAGTACTATGGAGAATATAAAAATGATCTTAATTTTTATTTATCAAATCACGTACGGAATGATTTTATTTCAAGATTTATTAAAGTCAACTCAGACATAATAATTATGTTACATGAGTATACAAATCAGATATTTACAACAAACATATCACATAGTGATAATAAAACAGAACAATCAATAAGTAAAGGTCTTCAAAACAAAGTGGCAATTTTCTTAATAAAAATTGCAAGTCCTTTATAAACTTCAACATTACAAAATGATAAAAGACCTTTCATTTTTACCAAATTAGGATTTTTAATGTAATACTCTGGTAAGAATTTATTTCTGTGATTAACAATAAATTCATTTTCACATGTAAATAATAAATGAAATTCATCACCTATACCAGAGACGTATTATTATATGTCTCTGCCTATACCATTTTCACATAAGGTACATAGGAGTACTTTTCCATCTTCCTATTTCTATAGGTATACGTAAATTTGACACCCTAAATTTTGTTAACCTCACTTAATCGGAGTAAGTATTTCTCCAAACCAAATTCCTTTTTAAATGTTCTTTAAAATTGCCCCCGCGGTGAATTAGAAATACTACTGTTCCACCCTGCAATACATTAAATTGGTCGGATAAAATTGGTTTTACTAAGGGCTCATTCCTTGTATTACACATGGTTGATCTCCTTAGCTGAAATTTGGCTTCCTATTTCGGTATTTTTGGTTATGAGTACTTCTTGTTTTAAAATAAGTTTTGTTTTTGGTCTTCCAAATGTTTCGATTTTAATGCTGCTGATAAGAGGTAACTCCTTGAAATGCGTCGTATACAGCATAGTATATATTTACTATATCTAATATTAGTATCTTTGGATTTTTATTTTGAAACTCCTGGGACGATGCCTCTGCATGGTGGACCCTAGGTATTCGCCAACCCAGTCGTCAGACTTGTCTGACATGATTATTCATTGATTTGTTATAGAAATTACCGGTATTAAGCAAACTTCAAAAATAATAGAATTACTAAAGGTTCATTCCTTGTATTGCACATGGTTGATCTCCTTAGCTGAAATTTGGCTTCCTATTTCGGTATTTTTGGTTATGAGTACTTCTTGTTTTAAAATAAGTTTGGCTTTTGGTCTTCCAAATGTTTCGATTTTAATGCTGCTGATGAGAGGTAACTCATTGAAATGCGTCGTATACAGCATTGTATATTTACTATATCTAATATTAGTATCTTTGGATTGTTATTTTAGATAAATCTTTTTATGAATAATATCTGTTTGATTTACAAAAATGTATCCAAGACCAATATTATTTAACAAAGATTTAATACCGTTGATCTATTTAAAATTGTATTGATTATTTAACTTTAGCATTAGTCTATATAGAAGGCTACTGAGTTTGGAGTGAATATTTAAAAGTTTGCTTCAATATGAAATCATTCTCATTTTCACTCGAATTTCAAGTAGATATCTACCCAGCTCCCCATAAACAGCAAAATTAGGAGTTGTTTTTCTAACTTTTAATATTCTCTTACAAAATTTCAAATGCACTTGTTTAATTAATTGTAAATTTTCATATCCCCAGACTTCACAACCATACAATAAAATGGGCTCAATCATTGGGTCGAAAAGCCTTAGTTGTAGGTCTATGGAAATACTTTCATTTCTAATATTCTATATAATTTGTAAATGAAATGCAACGATTTCTGTGCCTGATTTATCGTCTTTTTTCGTGTATCAAAATATGAACCATTATATTTAAAAAATCACACCTAAATATGAAAATGAATCAACAACTTCTAAATTTGCACCATGTAATGTAAAAACAAATTCTTCTTTATATGTTCTTTTACTAAATATCATGACTTGTTTTGTCTACATTTACTTCCAACTTCCATTTGTCACAGTATGAATGAAATATCTAATGACGTTTTCATGTTGTCTTTTCTTTCTGATAAGATAACAGTATATCATCAGCATATAACATAACAAATAATTCAAAGTATATATGAAGTTCCTCTTGAAATCTACTATTTATTGTCTTTAAGCATTTTCCTTCTAAATTTCTGAAAAAATCTTCTAAATCATTTAGGAATATAGTAAAATGAAAAGGAGCTAAATTTTCTGCCTGTTTAACACCTGTTAAACATGGAAAAAATTCAGATATGTTTATATGTTATTTATATCTAATTTGACCGATAAAAACATTCTTTGTCTGCATTGACAAGCTTTCTATAAATCTCCAGTTCACCGTGCACATAAAATTAGAAAACATGCAAGCTGCGGTACACAATAACACCAATTCGCCGTATACTAAAATATTTTGAAATTCTACAATTTTCCAAAAATCACGGATGGTTGTGCTTAATCTAATTCATAATTGCTTTCCACCGATGATTTTGGACATCTACAACCGTACCCGTACAAAGTTATCTCAAGAAACTCCCATTGGGTCAATTCAAGGATTTAAATAGTCGAATAAGTTGTTTCCTCCAAATTATAACAGTTATTTTGGATTTACAGGTCACGATGTCCCGAGTTATTGACTTTTGAAAAACTGTTATTCACCGAACCAAAAAGCCAATAACTCCACACATTTACCTCAACAAAAGACAGTAATTGTATATTATTTACACAACAAAAAAATTATAAAACGCATCTTTCACAGATTAACCGCTTTTTATTTACCGCACGTCATTCAAAAATCAAACTGTCGCGGCCGACGTAAATGTGAACACAATTATGTGGTTGTGTGACATGATTTCTTTGTAGAGGTAAACAATTTCGTGTTAAAAAAAGAAACTTTTTGTTGTTAAAGATTACCAACTTCGTGTTTACATAAAAGCCTCTATATACCGGGTAATATATCGTTTGACGATATTTATCCTGCAACTGTGCTATATGAGCAACGAAAATGCATTGACTGTATATTTAAAATTGTTATAATAATAATTTTATTTGCAAATTTACACCCATATGGGTCAGGCAAACACATAAGAACATAATATTACATAAAATACAATAACATAATACATCTAGATGATGTGGAGAACTTTGACCGGCACGGACCCCATTTTCGCAATTCTATAGATTGTAAAAGTTCAATATTTGGATTCAGAAGCCTTTTCAGTTGACTGAGTGGCTGATCTCTATTAAATGATGGAACAATATTAGATATCGTAGAAAACAGTTGGTCTCTTAATAGTAAGTTTTGTTTACATTCAATAAGAAAATGAAACTCATCATCGATTTTATTGCAAAAAGTGCATAATCTATTTTCTCTTGGAACATTTTTATAATGACCTGTTTCAGTTGCCAGGGGATGGTCACTAACGGCCTCAATTTTGTTATAAGTTGTCTTATTTTAAAACCTGATTTAAGCAAACGGTAATTCTCTAATTTAAATTCTGCTTTTAAGTTTACTATAAAATAACTTTGAACAATCAGTTAAAGATGTTAATTTATTTTAAAAAATAGATTTGTAGTTTTCATGTGTGACATTTTTAATATATCCAAACCAGCTTCTTTAAAAACATTTGAGGCAAAGCTATACCAAGTGGATAAACCTTGGCTGTCCAAAGATTTATTCGGCTGAAAAGCCTCATTTAGCAACGGATTAATTTCAGTGGTATTAAGTCTACAAATATACAGCCTAACTGTATATCACTTTTACTGGGAGGTCACAGTTCAAAACCTTTACGCTATTTTTGATAATTTTATGATGATAAACAGAATATGTGCATAGACGCTTGAGGACAGGACCATATATCTTGGGCCCCTCATTAGCATAAATATCTGTTTTCTAATGTTTACCATTTATTTGTACCATATGTATACTAATATACCATATTTACTTATAATACACATCTTTACTATCATTGTGCCATATTCGACCATAGATTTGACAGATATTTATGCTATAATGAGGGGGGTTATGAGGGGTCCAAGACAGGGTCCTGTCCTCAAGCACATGTTAATATGTGTACATTGTATAAAATCAAATTTATTCGAATATATTAAAGATAAATCTGTCGTTTACAAATTTTGTAGAAAACAAATCCATGTTACCAATTCCGATGGACAAGATTTCGGTGAAGTAAGAAGACTCACTAGTCCTACGCAAGGCCGAATACGTTGAAAGCCGTAAAAGATAACTCAAACTGTTGAAGAGCAAAATCCAAATGTCAAAATGACCCAAACGTTTGTATGTTGTGGTATGAAAATAGACATTATGGCCCACAGTGATCTAAATAGTACAAATAAATGGTAAAGAAGGTGAAACAGTGTCAATTTCACCGTTTTAACAAAATAGACAACTGAGCCGCTGCTATACAGAATCTATGTTCCCGTACACCACATCGTGTATTGGTAAAAAAAACATCAGCATATTTTGCGGCAGTAATGATTATAAGTCAGTAATATTCCTTTAGCCACGCACTGTATAACAACAGAGACATACAAATGAACTCCTACAGGTAAGACGTAATCGTGCAAAAAACAACAGTGCTTCCGGGATTTGAATTTCCAAAATAGTGTCAGAGTATTTAATCTCTGTGAAGAAAACCCAGATACCATAGAACAGATAACATGCACAAGATAGACATTCACTGATACTAATTTTGATGCACTATTTGTACTACTAACCAGAAGAATTGACAAACAGGAATCTAAAGAGAAATAACTGAAGTCTTACAATCTTAAGTCCCGCAACTGGGAGCCACATCAAATGCTTCGGAAGGGCAAACATTTCCTGCTACATATCCGAGTCCATTGATCGATTCAAATCTCCGGATATAATAAAAACGTTTTTTTTATGATTTTCCATAAAATTAGATTGTTTTTTCTCTGACATGATTCTAAGTTTGATATAAATCTGAAGACATACCTAATTTATTACTTTATGTGTTTTTCATATTTAAGTAAGAAGGGATGTGGTGGATTAACTCTTGGCAAAAAAATCCCCATATAAACGTGACGTAAGTTTAAGAAAAAAAACAGCAGCAGACTATGGTTCCAAGTGACGGTAACAGCTTGCATGGCAATTTAGGCCAGATGAGCTAATGAAAAAGTAAAAATACTCCCTGCCACAAAATTATATAATGATTTAATGTACAGCAATGGTCTCCATATAAGTGTACTTTTTTATTTTCACTAATTTCAATTCGCAACTTATTTCACGCGTTTTTTGTATATATCAATATATTAAATCTATAGAACAGCATTGAAGATGCCGTGAATAATCGTTTCCAAACAAGTAATTATGCTGATAAAGGAGACAATTCAGTAAAGTTTGCAAAATGTTGCAAATAATATTCGAATATTTCGACTTCACTATAATATACTGAATACGATATCAAATATATTTAAGACTTGTTGAAAGTATTAAAACTATTCCTAATGCGATTTTTAAACCACAAGATACAAGGCTTTATGTGTATGGTATACAGCAAAAATTCATGATACATACCTGCAGAATACATTTTTTTAGTATTTCCAGTATTGTTGACATTCCCGTCATCAAAGCTCGTACTTGTAGTATGCGGTATTTTTTCTCACAGAGATATGACCGGGGGTACTACTTAAGTTCCCAAATTCTATTGCTTTTACACATCGAAGTAATACCTTGTGAATTTTATTGTCAATAAGTCATCTACCTCTCACTGAACAACCTAAAAATCGGAGCCTAAACCTCAATAATTACATGAGAGGTGTCTCTGATAAAGTTTCATTTTGATATGACATCTACTTCCCATGAATCTGCCTTCAACTTAAACCTTAACTGAATGACACCAAAATCAGGATCAATCAAACATGAAATTGAGGTCACTGCACCCTCTTGATGCAAATTTTTAATAAAACCCACCAAGAGCTGTTGCCCGGTGAAGTTCAATGTTGATATACCATCTCCTCCCTATGAACTACCTTAAACCTAAACCTCATTATTATTAAACGGTGAGCAATCATTCATACCACCACTGACCTAAATTTGTAATCCCAATCTCCAGAAGTTTGATGAAGTTTCATGTTGAGATGAAATCTCTACTTCCCAACCCTTAACCAAAGCTGGACAGACATATGAACACACAGACCAACTCACTTTATACTCCCTGCTGCTATCAAAGGCTTGAATCAGGATTTATGCATTGGCTGGAAAAAATTCTTGACTTGAATCTTTTACTCCAGAATAGTATCTAGTCCCTTGTCCTGAACTTGATATGAGATGCAAGATGAAAAAGTCCTGAGAAGTTTATTTTCTGTCTAACAGAAAAATGAAATGTTAATGAAAACAGCAATATAATGCAAATTTATGTGTCATGAAAAAATAAATTAAGGGCTTCGCAAAGCACAGCATGATATAAACGCAATATGTTGACAGGTGAACAATGGAAGTATTATAATTGTGGAAACTCTATTATACTTGAACCAATAAGGTGTTGGACATATCAATATACAATAAACAGTAATATATTGGACCTACCATAAAAACCGGGTGAAAAAAATATACATAAAAATTTACGTCAAGCTACATTGCCTTTTTTTGGTCCCTTTTACCCCTTAATCTAGAAAACCGTAAAAGATAGGAAAAAAGTTGTTGACATACCACTCAAAGCAACCATCAAGATGAATTAAAAGAAAAAAACATTGAAATCAGATGAAAATAAACCCGCAGAAACTTGGTTGTTAATTAAGATCTTTTCACAGTAAGGGCTACAAATATGGAATTACGTGCAATCTATAACAAGAGTGTCTCGCTTGCGTATGTACATGGACAAAGAATACAGATTTTCTGATACCTAACATTGTAACTCCAAGAAAAATACATTAAAAGAAGTAGTTATAGTCAGGTGACATTTGTCTAAAAGACTAATGCATGTCACTCAAAGCCTAACATTGTGTCCAAAGTCAGTTGACAGGTCTGAAACTGGTATGTACCCACCAATAAGTATCTATAGACCAAAAAGGATGGGTCTAAGTATAACATTTATTGAGAAATGGACTTACTTGTGAAAATGAGAGTCACTCAAGCATGAAATTGAGGTCAAGAAGTATCATCAGACCATATATGGTGGATAAAGGTATTACAGCTGGTGTGTTCTCTGAACGCCAGCCTTATATAATTAATAATATTCACACATATTAATTAATGGGGATTAAGAGGCCCTCAAAGGGGTTAATTATTCTGTCATCTCCATAGGTAAAGGTAAAGGTAAATTTAATTGTGTAATTTGCGATGATGAGACTTTTAAATTTGTGTTTCACTGAATTTGTAATGAAATATACAACACTAATATAAATATAGCACTTTATTATGGTTAAAAGCAATACATATAATAATTAAACATTACATTCACTGAATTTTCAATGAAATATACAACACTAATATAAATATAGCACTTCATCATGTTTATTGTGGTTCTAAAATGAATATAGCACTTTATTATGGTTCTAAAATAAATATAGAACTTTATTATGGTTTAAAGTAATCAATATAATAATTACAAATTATATTCACATATAGTTACATTTATACATATATACATTTGAAATGAAGTGTCTATTTCACAAATACGAAACGTTTAACCAAGGTGAAGAAGCTGTGATACATCGTCAACGTAGGTCATCAAGTCGATGGTGTTGTTGGTGAGTCTGTCTTTGAGTATAGTAAGGCGGTTGTCGATGCGTCTGTACTTCTGTGGTCGTGGTCTCTGGGATCCTCCGGCTTGCAGTTGGATTCTGTTGATTGCGTTGGCGGCTTCGATGTCTTTGAAAGTCTGTATGATGGTGAAGATGTTCGGGTGGGAGTGCTGTACTTTCTTCTTAAGTTTTCCATGCCATGCTTCTAAGTTGTTGGTAGTCCTGGGTCCCTCTGTAGTGAAGTGGTTCCACACTGTTCTGTCACCGTCGATCCATTGGGTAATGACGTAGTCTGTAAAAGGCGTTGTGTCCACTGGTAAGTCGGCGTCCTCCAGGTCTTGCAGTGTGTTGAACCAAACGTCTTCTACCATGTCGTCAGGAACTAAGGGTAGTGCTGCTGCTCTTCTAACCAGTTGTCGGATGTCGTCGTTGTCTCGGTATGGAATCTAAAATGTAAAAAATAGGTTACAGACAACTGTATTTTTTCAAAAATATCAACCATTCAGTAAGAACTAACATAACTTTATCTTATATTGATCGTTCATTAAGAAATAACATTACTTTGTCTTGTACTTTAAAAAAATATCAATTAATATTACTTCATATTTTTTAATAAATACCTGTATACCTGCAACTATTGATGCATGATCACCCGGGTGGTTATGTTGCTGCTGTCCAAATCCTGTGATCATGTTATCTCTGGTGTTGATGGTAGCTGGGCAGTCGCTAATAGTACATCTCCAGTAGGTACGGTCTTGTTTGTTGAGTTTTACTCTGTATAAGAAACCATTGTGTGCAAGGTTGTTTCTTCCCAGTCTGTTCTTAACAAATTTGAAGTTCAGCTGTGCATTCGCCATGACTTTTGGAATACTGATTTGGAGAATATTATGTCTCCATTTATATATGTTCAGTTAAAGCTTGGATGCTTACATGCTCACAGAAAATCATAATGAGTAAGTGTCAGCTTGGGATGTTCAACACCACCTGACTTTGAGAAGCTTGTATAATTATGTTGATTGCTTATGCTTATCACATTGCTTACAAAGCAGAATGCTATCAGTGTCAGCTTGGAGTGTTCAACACCACCTGACTTTGAGAAGCTTGTATAATTATGTTGATTGCTTATGCTTATCACATTGCTCACATGATCATACTAATAACTAAATAAGAACTCCGTATATATTTTTTTCTGTTTTTTTTCTTTGGTCAGTAATACCATGAATACATGTAACTGTGTTTTGCTATTTTTTATTCCTTCTTTTATATAGATAAATCTATTTATCGTTTTTTATATCTTTAAAATAATATGAAATATATCTATCTTTTTATTTCTCTTTTCGATTTATTTATTTATTTATTTATTTTTTAATAATATTTTTATTCCTTCTTTTATGTAGATAAATCCTTATATTATCATATATCATCCATTTCTGATTTCTTTCTCTGTTTGTATTTACCTGTACAGGTAATCACCTGGTAATAAAACCTTTGGAAGGCCCCAACATAATTGCTAAAACAACAATGTACAAATTGCTTTAATTAAAAGGTTGGCATTCAGAACTGTGAAATGGACTTAATCACACAGCCACTTGTTTCTATCAATGGTAAGGTCGACTATCCATATGGATAGTCGACCTTCCCATTGATAGAAACAAGTGCCTGTGCTTAATCATGTAAAAAAGTCACTCAAGTGTGAAATTCAGGCCAGGGCATCAGAAAGGCATGTACCCAATAAAAACTATCTACAGAACAAATATCAAACCGGTATTTAACCACTTAGACCTTAAACTGACCAAAAACTAGACTTAATCATGAAAATGTACGAAAGTCACTCATTATGAAATTCAGGTCAAGGTGAGGTGACAGATGTTACCGGTAGTCTGTCATCCATATAAAAAGAACTATCTATAGACTAAATATGATGAATCTACATATTATAGTTGCTTAGAAATGTACTTAATCACGAAAATACAATGCAAATCACTTAAGTATGAAATTTAGGCCAAAGTTTGGTAACAGGTGTCATACTCACATATACCCAACAAGATCTATAAATATATGATAGGTCTATGTATTACAAATGTTTAAATTGTACCTAATAGAAAGAAATATTATGCAAGTAATTCCAGCATGAAATTCAGGTCAAGGTCGGGTGACAGGTGTCAGACTGCAATGTACCCAAGAATAAAATGCTCCGCTGGGCGCAGCTAGATACGACCGCAGATGTCGAACCCTGAATAGTTGGGGCAATTATGAACACAACATTCAAGCTTGATACAATACTGAATTTGGATTGTGAATAAATATTTGACACAGCATAGGTTTCTGACACAGAATGAATGTTGTCTAAGAACTTAAAATTTTTTAATTTACCTATTCAAACCATATCAGTATTATTTGTTTTTATATATAAATCAGAAATAACCAATTTAAAATTTAAAATTGGGCACACATATCAATTTCTTGCTATTGCGCAATACTGTGCAATTGAAGATTTCTTGCTATTGCGCAATACTGTGCAATTGAAAATTTCTTCAAATATTTCACACATAATAGGTTTCTGACACAGAATAACTGAAATCAAAGAACTTAGAATTGGTCATATGATTTCAATTTATATTAAATTTTTTGCTTCTTGTGCAATACAATATGCTGTGGAGAATTGCCCCCCCCCAAAAAAAAATAATAATTTACCCCTTTTTTTAGCTTTTTTGCAATACACTATGAAGTTGCACATTGACCCTCCCCTCCCCCCCAAAAAAACAAAAAACAATAAAATTTATTGTAACCCATCCTTTTTTTGCTAAAAAGAATTTGAAATTTTCTTTTTAATTTATGAAATATGAAATGAGAAAAAAATTACCCCCTCCCCAATTTCTCATTTACCCCCCCCCCCCATTTTCTTTATACTTTGCAACCATAACAGCCCATTTAAATACACCATAACATATTAAAATAGAAAATGACATCATAGTCATGGATGGCAAATTTTAAATATACATAATTTAAAAGCAGTTTAGATGAGATAAACAAAAAAGCTTCATCAGCACATTTTATATTGGCAAATTTCCAATGAAGTTCATTAAACTAGAGTTATTGGCAAATTTCCAATGGAATTTGTTAATAATAAAGTTTTGATAACAGGGCACACATATCAATTTCTTGCTATTGCACAATACTGTGCAATTGAAAATTTCTTCAAATATTTGACACATAATAGGTTTTTGACACAGAATAACTGAAATAAAGAACTTAGAATTGGTCATATGATTTGAATTTATATTCAATTTTTTGCTTCTTCTGCAATACAATATGCTGTGGAGAATTGCCCCCCCCCCAAAAAAAAATAATAATTTACCCCTTTTTTAGCTTTAATTTTGGACCCCAATTTGGACCAACTTGAAAACTGGGCCCAAAATAAAAAAATTAAGTACATGTTTAGATTCAGCATATCAAAGAACCCCAAGAATTCAATTTTTGTTAAAATCAAACTAAGTTTAATTTTGGACCCTTCGGACCTTAATGTAGACCAATTTGAAAACGGGACCAAAAATTAAGAATCTAAATGCACGGTTAGATTCGGCATATCAAAGAACCCCAATAGTTCAATTTTCGATGAAATCAAACAAAGTTTAATTTTGGACCCTTTTTTAGCCCCTTATTCCTAAACTGTTGGGACCAAAACTCCCAAAAACAATCCCAACCTTCCTTTTGTGGTCATAAACCTTGTGTTTAAATTTCATAGATTTCTATTTACTTATACTAGAGTTATTGTGCGAAAACCAAGAAAAATGCTTATTGGGCCCTTTTTTGGCCCCTGATTCTTAAACTGTTGGGACCAAAACTCCCAAAATCAATCCCAACCTTCCTTTTGTGGTCATAAACCTTGTGTTTAAATTTCATAGATTTCTATTAACTTATACTAAAGTAATAGTGCGAAAACCAAATGTCTTCGGACGACGACGACGACGCCAACGTCATACCAATATACGACCGCAAAAATTTTGCGGTCATATAAAAACTATAGACCAAACAAATATAATGGAGCTAGGAATTAAAGTTCCTCAGAAATATTCTTAATCACGAAAATGTAACACAAGTCAGTCAAGCATGAAATTGAGGTCAAGGTCGTCCGACAGCTGTCCGATTGACATATAACCACCAAGAACTATCCATTGATCAAAAATGGTGGGCCTAGGTTTTACAGTTGCTGAGAAATGGATTTAACCACGAGACTTAGACGCACATTTTTACAAATGTTTATGAAGTCAATGAACAATGACGAGGTCAAGGTCAAAAGACAATTATACTGCTGCAAAATTTATATCAATGACACTGTGGACCAAAGATCTTAAATACAAGTATTAGGAACGAGATCAAAAGTTCAATGTAGGATAAAAAAAAATTAATTCACATTTTTTTCACTGACCCCCCCCCTCTCTTAACTCAATTTGGGAAAAATTGATCGACCAATATGGGCATATGTTTTGAGAGTATACTTTTTGTATCATGGGTCCTGTTTTTCCTCAACAATGTATGTTTGTTCTGTTTATTGACTTGGACATCCCTGGAATTCGTATTTTTCAATCTCAAAATCGATGTCGGATAAACTTGCAGCCATTTTTACCCCCACCCCCAAACTATTTGAATTAAGTTTTTTATCCTACATTGAACTTTTGATCTCGTCCCTTATGTGTTCAAAGTTATTAAGGTTTTAAAAAAGTTTATGCCGCTGCCGGAAAGCAATACCTATATCTCGCCTTGTGACCATGTTGCAGGTGAGACAGGTTGCTCTTTCTCCCAATGACCTGAAGACTTTAAATTCATAATGGCTCTCGCGAATACCCCAAATTTCTATAACAAAATAGCATTAAATCCTTTATGGAGCGACAGAATCCGAAATGCAGCTATGAGTCTTAAATGAGCATATTCTGACCTTGTGAACTAAATTATGCACTGTCCAATCTAATTTTGCATTTCTAGCAAGCAGTCAATTTGTTGGTAATCATTCTGTATTGGTTTTTAGTGTGTTTTAATAAGGCGGAGATATTGGTACCCATAAAACTGGTCTAACCCCACAAATGTTTAGTGTCTGTACCAAGTAAAACTATCCTGACTCTGTTGTGTTTTTGTGTTTTGTGCTCTTTATAATATTTGTTGTCTTGAGTTTTGTCAGTTAGGATGCTTTGATTGATTGGTATGTGATTGTTGGCCTTTCCTGTTACTAGTATCCATTTTGTTGTTTGTTTAAGGTATTCTACAACATGGATAATTTTGGACCAAATCCTTTTATCTGTGTGATGACAAAAGATACACACAAATGCCTGTAGTAACTTTTATTGTGTTTTTATGAAAAATCATCAAAATAGGATGAGAAATAAAATAGTTTCTAAAACTGAGGCAAGATATTTTGAAAAAAAAAAAAAGATTGGAAGAAACTTTTCCATTTTCAGCCAGGAACATAAAAAAAAAAATCTTAAAAATGGGATAAAAACTAAAATTACACTTAATAA
This sequence comes from Mytilisepta virgata, assembly GCA_028015205.1. Classification (NCBI taxonomy): domain Eukaryota; kingdom Metazoa; phylum Mollusca; class Bivalvia; order Mytilida; family Mytilidae; genus Mytilisepta; species Mytilisepta virgata. Next base: position 88,356,894 of record CM051521.1, read on the forward strand.
ATAAAAAAAAACCCTTTATAACCCCCAGAAAAAAAAGAGAGAGGCAGCTTTCTCAAAATCAATCCCAACATGTATTTCTTATGGGGGACCATTGTGGTAAATTATTAAAACGATATGTTTAATAAAACAAAAGTAAATTAGCAAAAACCTATATGTCTAATTCGCCGTCAGCAACAGGCTCATACCACAATACGACTAGAAATATTTGCGGTTGTATTAAAAGAAACCAAAGAAAAACTACAATATGGTTAAAACTGTTTAATTCCTAGATAGTTCAAAGATTTCATGTCAAGTAAACATAATGACAACAATAATTTCCAGTCACTATCATGTATGATACAGTTAAGCAATAAACAGACTGCATTATTTACCCTTGACAAACTATTTAACAACCTATTCATTCAAATATACATACAATTCCACATGCTGAAGAACATCAACATTTTCTGATACAAGTAAAGGAGGGTTTTAATGAAAAGTGTGGTACTGGAAAGTTAATCCTGCAGTAACAGACAGTAACTACCAATATCAACCATTGGGGGGCATGTATTTCAGTAAGATGAAATTATTTTTGTACAAGAATCTAGAAATGTTTAGTCAAAGCTTTAACTAAATGGGCAGGCCTAAACAAGAATCTTAAAAATATACTGCAATTTACAATCTGTTTATAATATATAACTGCATTATCTTTTGCATAATTTATGATAAATTCTGTCATACACTCTGGTTTTTTTGTTGAATGAAATTCTTTAAAATAAACAGCACATTAATGAGATGATATGATTCTACACAACAATGTATCAATCCAACAGTAAAATTGAAGAATAGCACATCATAATATAAAACTGTCAACAAATTAGTAAAATTTATCTGAAACATTCCTCTATGTGTCTTTTACTTCTTGCCTGAAATAGAAAAATCAATATCATATTATCTAGCAATCACAATAAATAAATAAATGACTTGTTAAATGAATGTTTGAACTCAACCCAAGAACTTTCAGGATAATTTAATGTAGATTAACATCACATTAATTTAATTTTTACTATCAAATACAGAGATTACATCGTGAAAATTACATTTACCATGCTGTCGTGACAAAAGTTAATCTTTTTTTAGATGCCCGCTCATCATGATACCACAATAACCAAAAGTTGTCAGGAGGGAAGCAAGAAAGGATTAACTGATCAGGTGTCATTTACATCATGGCTTGCAACACATCACTTTTTTCAGTGAAATGATGAATTACAATAAGGTAAGCTTTGTTTTGTATTCAGACTTGAAGATAACTTGTTCGAATTGTATTGTGTAAAACGGATAGTCTATACATTATTCATTTGTATTGTTATCAATTTCCCGGCAAATAAATACAACAGGGACAACCTTAGAGCTCTGATTGACAGTGTCCTTGAACCAGTGGTTTATTGTTTGAAAGTCACACAGGTGGGAATATCTTATCTTGACCATTTACAAATTTTGATGGTCGTATGCCATTTACCTACAGTCCCCGCCACAATAACTTGAATGTGCAAATCTATAAAGTCACTGTCATCTAAATTTAGCAGAATTTTTTATAAATCATTTTTGATTGGAGGCTTAAGATAATACATTTAATCTTTCAGATATAATATACTAGTCAACAAAAGTAACGATACACAAGTTCGGAACCAAATATCTTGGAAATTCCTTAAACAAACTTTAAGTATGGGGGCAACAGTGGTTGGCTACTTCATTTCTTCATCTAATGCATCAAATTTTGAAATTTGGAGAACACTTGAAATGGTGGAAAATGAAAATTTCCAAAAAGAGGGTTATTAAATTAAATTTGGGGAAAATCAAAAAGAAAATCGACACACATTTTGTAAAGACATTAATCAATTTCATTTGACTTTTGTTCAGTCTGATTATTAAAATATTCTTGACCTGATGACAATACAGACAAAAGAATGATCTATTAATGTTTAATAAAAGTTTAAAAATTTTATATAAAAAAATGAATTATCAGGGTTGTTCAATTACTTGTTGGATATGTGGTCCAATCCTTCCATATTCCAAAAAGATGGATGGATGAATTATTGTTTAACGTCCAGTGGCAACCAGGTGCATATCAGAACGAGAACATGTTGATATGATAATGAATATGATCCCTGCTTTGTACTAGACCGACACGCTAAGTCGGATTTTTAATGTGCTAGCTCACGAGGTAAGTCCGCAGGAAGACATATCACCTCACTCGGACACATTATATTGACTCCGAGCCAACCAATCTTTGCTCTTACTCCTAGATGCCGCGTGCTGAGCGGAGAAGCAGCAAATACCAATTTTAATGTCTTTGGTTTGACCCGGCCGGTGATCGAACCCGCGACCTTCCACACTCGGGGCGAGCATGCTACGACGAGACCACCGAGGCGGTCTATTCCAAAAAGAAGAATTTTTCTTATTATATTACTTGGTTAGAACAATTTCATTCCATGTGTTATGTATGTGACAGACTTGCTCTAATGCAGCTAGTGATGAAGAAAATGTTAAATTTCATACAGCATACCGTTATGAATTGACATACATGTATATCTGTAGCATAAAATGTCAAATTGACAAAAAATTTATATTTATGTTGTGCTAATTATTTAAGACCATCAGTTATGTTTTATCATCATGTCAAACCTTTCTTCTGTTTTTTTTAATCAAAGTGTCCTTTCCATGAAAATGATTTGGATGATATTAATTTCAAATTATGGACACTGAATTTTTAAAACATTTTTAAAGTATATTTACCCATCAAGAACAGGTGGCTCTGGCACTGGGGAATGTGAACCATTCCTGACACTTTTACTCCTGGAACGTGACCTACTTCTTGACCTTTTGCTACGTTTTCGCTTGTGAGATCTAGACCGAGATCTTCTGGATCTGCTTCTTGACCTACTTCTAGATCTCCTTGACCTTGAATTAGATCTTCTGTGGATAGAATAAATGTGATCATTTATAATGAAAAATAAGATATCATTCAATATCTATTCATAACCAAAATCTTTACAAAATATATCAATCTTAAATATAAACAGTGTTTTAAATCAAAACGGCTGAAGGTCCCAACAACACATATCTAAAATATTTATTAGAGCATGCAAAACAAGGCAAGTATTTGCTTATAATTTCTGAAATATAATGATCCCTATAGGATCTAAATGTTGTGTTTCTTTTGCTCATTGAAACATTAATGGCTTAATGTTGTTACAATATTCAGACTTCTGTGGATTCAGTTATTTTTACAGTACAGTGAAAATATATTTTTTGAATCATATTGAATTATGTGGTTTTGTATATATTTAGTAATAACACATATTGATTATGCATTTTGCAAAATTCTTAAATTTGTGAGTTTGCTGGAATACTGTGGATTCATTATTATTTGTTGTATATCAATTTTTGTGGTTTTCGTGGGTCCCAGTAAACGACAAATTTAAATATCCATTGAAAAATAATATTTTTACTTTAGCTTGAATGCAATGAAGTTTTATCACACAAAGTTTTGATGTACCTATCCGAGACAACATTGAACATTGCCTTTTTTCAGCATGTACTTGGATACAGTGTTTTGTGTAATTTTGTCTTTGGTAGTATATGAATGAAAAATATTTTGCCTGTGTAAATTGTCGCGGAATTCACTCAATTTTTTTAAACCAATCATTCAAGGAAAATATTAATCCTAAGTATGCCTAAACAATATAGACTTTCTCATAAATTACAGTAAAAACATCTTGCAAAAAGATAATAAAGCAGACATTATTGATTGTAATCGGATTAAAAATATGTATGTATATTCCCCGGGGTATTTGGTGACAAGTGATTGCAATTTCATCAATATATATTTCACACCTGATTAGCTTAACAAATAATTACGGATTTTGTTAATCTTGTTAAATTCATGACAAGCTTTGTTCCGTTACAAATTTGAAAATCTGTTTGTTAGACTTTTGTTTTATAAGTGCTTAAAATCAGTACTTTACTCTACAATATCAAAGTATGATAGGCAAATTTTGTTGCAGTATTTTCATGATATCTGATGTGCCAAGCCACGAATTTAACAACCTTTTAAATTTTTTTCTAAGCCAGCAATCCACGAATTTATGCATCCCATGAGATGCCCTTTTTTCTCTATCCACGAAAATAAATAAATCCACAGTAATGAAAATTTGTATCCAAATATAATAAATACTTAGTATCAGAAACATTCTCAAAATTAATTCCTCAGAATATATCATAAGAATTTTTTTTATCCAAAAGTTAAAGCTAATTTCATTTGAGAGTTAACACTATTAGGAAGACAATAAATTACCTGTGCTTCTTTCTACGTCTTTCTCGAGATCTAGATCTAGACGGATGTCTTGATTTCTTCTTCCTTGATCGTGACCTTGATCTAAAACATACATAAAATTGTTCATGAGTGCTGCAAGATTATATTAATTAGAAAACAATTATGAAAACTGAACATTTTTATAGTAAAAAAGACGTGTTCATATGACACACTGTATTTCCAACCTATTAATGATTTAACTACAACTTGATATTAAGATTACAATCACATTCTGTTACATGTTTTTAATTACTTCAAAGAAGATTTATGTTGATATATCCTCTATTTGAATCTAAACTAACTTAAAACTTGAAAGTAACCTATGGTACAATGACCCAAGAGATTCACAATTATAGGCTGTTCTTAGACACTTAAATATACACATGTATACTGTGTTATAGACATGTCAGAAAACTTTAACAGTAACATTCTTAACTAAATATCCTGATAAATAAACTGGAAATTTTATTACTGCTGTTATACAGCAAGTTGTAATCCTTCATTAAAACACACACACACAAACAAAATTAATAATGAAAAATAGCATGATAAACAATGACCTGAAATGTGAGACATCTTGTGGTAAATAACTAACCTTCTACTTCTACTTCTTGAACGTCTCCTGTCCCTACTTCCTTCTCTACTCTGACTTCTACTTCTGCTCGTTTTTTTCCGTCGTTCCTCTTCTTCCTTTTCTCTTTCTTCACGTTTTAATTTTTGTTCTTCTCTATCTTTTTCTCTCTGAGCTCGCCTGTCTGCTACACTTTTCTAAATATGACACAAAAATCATTGATCATTGTATTTGCTCTTTTGAGAACAAATTTCTCTAATTCTATGAGCATTCAAACTGATTCTAACTGTTTCCATAAGTTTTTCTGTACCATATGTTGATAAAATCAATCAATAGTTGAAATTTATCCACTGGCAACAGCTAATTTCAAATTTTAAAATTCCTGCCAGCCTGGCATTTCATAGTTCAAAATTTAATTGCACTGTGTGGATTAATTCCATAAGAAATTAACTGAATAGTACTCAATGCCATATTGACAGACAAAATTACAGCAAGGTAATTAGTAAGAAAATATAAAGGACAACACAATCTATATTTATACCATACTTAAATCATTGTTCTCCCCACAAATTTTGGATAGCATCACATTTAACATACTTTTCATACATTGTTTTTGTACATACTGCTTTGGACAGCATCACGGAAATGTGCATATACAACCACCTTGCATGTTTATATGTGTATGATGTATTGTATTTATAGTATAATATATTAAATGCAATAAAAACCTGAGAATGTATGATTCAATATTGATATTTAGATATGGCTGCTTATAATCTTCATGTACATGTAATTTGGCTGAAAAGCCTTTGAGTAAATCATATAAATCACACGTGTATATCATTAGTGAATCTGCATAGAAAGCTGGAAAGTGATGCAGCTGGTTTGGAAATATTGAATTGTTCCAAATAAATTTTTTTTTGTACACTGTCACTGGTTCCCACAGAGAATTCATTCATTATTGCTCCAGTATTAATTGGAAAGTATCTTTTGGCAGCTTTTTGGTTGGCATTGGAATAACCAAATTCAACATTTTTACGGTTAGCTTAAAAAAAATCTGTTTAAATGTCACTTCTGTCAATATTACGTAAATTTTAACCAGAACCGTCCCACTTTTTAGAAAATTTCAACTTACTCTCTTAAGTGTTTGAGGAGGTAGAAATAATTGCTGGTATTCACGAAATCAATTTCAACATCAATAACAGCATGGCCCTCAGCCAAATGAGCCTGTTTTGGGCTCAGGTCCAGGACATATATCGGGACCCACAGACTGCTTAAAAGATTTTCTTAACACTTGTCCAAACTATCTGGCGGTATGAGATGGGAAGAGGTGGTGAAGGGATGCAACGATGTCTGTAGATCGTCTCTCCAAGTGAGGAGTGGTACATATTCACAGCAACAATGTTAAAAAATCACTTTTTGAGGGATTTGGGGGTTTCTAAAGAGTGCTCTTTGTAAACTTGTGAACAATATCGACAATTATGGACGATCTCTTACAATAAAGTAGTTAAATATCTGGAAATGAATATGTTGTTTTTTTAATACCTTGAGTTCCTCTAACTTTTCCCGAATGTTTATAAATCCTAAATGTAGTTTTCCACCAAAATGATCTGCTAATCTCCTGTCATTGTCATGGATACCAAGATATGCTGAGCATACTTCACAAACTCGGAGTTTCTGTTGCTGATAACTTGATGCTGGCATGGAGTTTCTGAATTCAGTCTAAAAATGCCCAAAATTAAAGGTTTGAATAAATATGAAAAGAAAATTGCATTTTGCAGGTAATTTGTTGTGCTTGTGGTTGTTCATTTGTCTTCCAGGGTTTTTCTGTCAAATGGATTGTGTTTTTTGGTTGCTCCTTTGCAAATAATGTATGAAAAAGTACTTATCAAAAAACAAAGCCAAACCAATGCTGTTCCTCAAGTTAAAACTGAAATTATGTCCAGAATAGTTCAAAATGCAATACACAGGTGAAAAAATCATGTATATAATAGTTTATAATAAAATGTGAATGTCTTAAAATAATATTATTTTCAATTTTATATATGCCAAATGGATGTAATATTGAATCCATATGGATATTTCTGTATATCAAGTTATTGAAAAATTTAAACCGGTATAACTGTATTACCTCAGCCAATGCTTTTTGTTTCTTTAAATCTTCAATCTGATCCATATACTTCATGGACTCTTCTACTTCTCCTTGTGCTCCAAGTAATTCTGCCTTAGCAAGCAAGGTTCCCATCTGTTCTCCTAGCTGATGAATTACTTCTGCCTAAAATATCAGCATGCTTTTAATTAGATTCTATAGTACAAAAGAAATACAAAACTTTATAAATCAAAATAAAAACAGCAGCAATATTCATAACTGATAAAAAAAAACTTACACTTCTTATTATATTAGTTTTTTCAGAACAACAATATCATAATGTCATGGTAAACTGCACATTAAGGCCAGTTCAAGTTAACTGATAGTTTATCATCCAAATCTTCTAAAAATATATAGAAAAATATAAAGAATATGCACATTTATGTCATATTAATTAATTATATTCTGCCAAAAGAACCCTTCTTTATTGGCAAAAAATTTTATATTCAGTCATCGTTTTCATTAATGCCTTTCTCTCACTTTGGCCTACAACAACACGTATGACAGTCAAGATTTATGAAAAACCTGATTTTGAAAACCGTGTAAAAAAAGCCAAAATGATACATTTGCAGCCATTTTACTATGTATAATAAAGGACTGTAATGGACAAATCCGGACTTACAAACAAAAGCGGAATTCTGTCCACTTTTAAATGGAAGAAAATCAGGTCTGAAATGAGTTAACACAAGCTGCTGATGAATGCAATCAATGTAATGCGATGTAGTGACCCCCACATCAGATATTAATATACAACCTTTTGTAACATCTTGATTGTGAAATTAAAAATTACACATCACAGTGGAACTTTGGTTACTGGTCATTAAATAACTTCCAAAACTTTTGCACGTCAACCACTCAAACCGTCATGTAAATCATTCTGTTTTTATTGGTCCCTTTTCTACTAAAGTTGAAAATTTTTATTTTGTCACATTTTCTTTATTCAATTTCTTTAACAACCCCCTCCCCCCCCCCCCCCCCCCCAAAAAAAAAAACAATTTAAATGTTCTGATAAAACATACTTTTGTATTTGCTTCTTCACTAAGTTCTTCTTGTGTTTCTTTCAGTCTTCTCTTGGCCAGTTCTGTCTTTCTATCACAGTCTGCGATAAAAGTCTGCAGATGCTCCATAGCCTTTAATAAAAACAATCAAACTATATTTTGATCACACTGGTACCCATTAACAATGAAGATCAAGATCAGCATTACTTCTTGTTAGAAACTGTCAAGCAGATTGGCATTTGCCATAAATTTCTGAATTTATATAAGCCTGCAACAGTCCAAGATGAGTGCCTCTGAATTCTGAGTTATATCGGCCCCAGTCTGATGAATTTACATGAAGCAAAATGTGGTCAATTAGATTGATTTTCTGCCATTTCAAGGTGAATTTTTATTTTCCTAAAATATCACATTATATATGTCTCACAATCGGTTATTTCATAGAAGTGTGAATTATTCATTACATAACTTCAAATGAATTTAAACAGCTATCTTATTTTTTTTTGTCAATGCATGTTTATTTCAGTGATTTTTTTTTCAAACTTTATAAATTTAACAAGTCTTTTGATTATGCTTATCTTGTTAATAAATTGCATTATTAAAACATTTCAATTTTTGTTAATATAATACTAACATCAATGTCATAGAAATAATCTTTTCTTCTAGAGGCTTGCTCATAATCTGCTCTTAATGCTAAATCATGTATTTTGGGACATTCACCCAGATCCATTCTCTGAAATGAGAACATTAAATAAATACAATTAATTTGCAAAATACTTTATTTTCTAACATTTTTGTGGAAGACTATATATTGTACAAAGTTAGGGAAAATCAATATTAACATAGCATGCTGTGATACAATAATGTGATCAGCATCATAAATTATTCACAAGGATGGAATATTATTTTTCATAATGGGAATGTACATCAACCTTTGATCAATCAAATACAACTTTGTATCAATATACCAATCTTCCAATTTTTAGGACAAAATATTTAATAACATGTCAATTGTAGTTCTCGTGTAGTTACTCACATTAGCTGATTCCTTCCATATTATCCAATATCTGATGTAAAAAAATCTACGTACCAATGTCTTGTTTCTGACCAACAAAGGATTCACAAGATATTTCTTAATCTGATCTACGTACCAAACTGAGACTTCCAATATTTGTAAATTTTAAGACTTCAAAATGTGCTTTGAATTTACGTACCAATATCCATGTCAGTTTAATGACGAAACAAAAACTTACCGTGCTTGACAGAATATCATGTGGACAGCAGCTAAGCAGGAAACTCTTACATACCCGAGGATCATCAAACTTCACCTTGTACTTGGCTTTATCCCCTAGAAATTAATCATTCAACAAATACATTAAAAATCTGGAAAAGAAGTCATGTCAAACATGTTTTTTCCACTGAATGGCATATTGAACTTAAGAGATCTTTTGCTGCTGAAAAAAAAGTATGAATTGTCTAGCATAACTACAAGAGTCATCTTCTTGTTCCCATCAAACGGTTTCTGTAGATTGATATATTAGAGATAGAATGGATAACAACAATTATAACTGATTCATTATGCCAATTCAATTCTACATATCAAGTTATTCTTCATGTAAATACAAGTTGCAAATAATAAAAATTCAGGATTTTTTGGACAATTTTTTTCCAATACAAATGACCATTTATGAATTGTAAATTTAAAAAAGTTTTTAATGAATACAATTGTAGGATATTTTTGCAACTTGCAGTTGTATGAAAATAAAAAGATTTGGTTTTAGTAATGTAATTACATTCCCCTCTCCCCAAAAATAAATGAAGGAAAATCTAATGAAAAATTATTACATTCACAGTACTCATAGTATACTGCTTAAATCATATCAAACATTTCTAACTATACAACTGATGAGTTTTAATAGTCTTCTTTCTCTTTACAAAACATTCAGTATAAAATAGTTTAGATAATAGATAAAAAACCAAATCTTTTTAACTGCAAATTCACATCATTTTTTGTACATTACATGTTGATACACACTGTGATCCTTTGATATCAGTCTGTGTCAGTGGCATGCTTTATTCTTAGTTTACTACCTTCTTTCACCTGCAAAGGTAAACATTACCTCAAAGCTGCCAACATGGTCATTAATTAACAATGTAATAAGACCTTCAATTGGTTAATTTCGTTACATATTTTTCATAAAAGAAAATACATACAATGTATTATAGGTAAGAATTGAAAGAAATTACCTGTTTTTTCAATCTCTTTTACTTTACCTGATTTCTATTTCATTACCTTTATTAACTTTTGAACATACAGAAATCTTTAACAGAAATACAAAACAACAAAGTTAAAAGCTATTTTTCTCTGGAATGAAAGCTATGTAATTTCAACTCACGGCTTGGACTTCATCACCTTAAAACCCTTTGGCAAATTTGACTGGATTACACCTGACCACATGAAAGGGGTCCCTTGAAAAATAGGGATGCAAATAATTAAAACCCATGTATGTTAATCATTAAATCAATGTGTAACTGTTTATGAATATGTAACAAGAAAATAAAATTATGTATTAATATAACAAAATATCTGTTAATGTTAATAAAAATATTTAATCAGAACTGACATTTAATGTTATCTTTAACAATTCGTCAAGTGTCATTGAACTATCACAATATTGTAGAAAAAATAGGAACAGTTACACATCAAACATTAATGGATCATTAACGGATCTCGAAATTAACACTGTAAGCAAACCACAGAAGCATTTAAAGTGTACAATAAACTTTACATAAAGCAGTACATTACAACTATATCACAAATTATCAGAGCATCCTGTTCTTTAAAGTCTTCAGTAAAAGGGAACATTCTTACAATGATTTTTTATTACTATTTGACAAAAAAAAACTTTTTTCTGTTGATTAGATACAATTAAAAATGCAATAATAGTGAAATGAAATAAAATATAACTGTTGATTTTTTTTCCTTCTTTTTGGCATGTTCCTGAATGTTGTTTTAAACAAAATATGTGGTAATGTTTTCATTGATACACATATAACTGCAACTAGTTTCCTGTTACAATATCACACAATTATTCTACAAGATAAAAAATATTTAAAGAAGAAAAAGAGTACAATTAGCATACACCAGCTAAATTTGGTACCTTTTGAGGTTTACGGATTGTCTCCCTTCATCGTACAAAGGTCAAGGACGTGCATAGTTCCCCCAACAAAGGCTGGATAAATTTTGCGCCTCCCCCCATCACCTTTATCAAATATTTATTAATGATACATATAAAATTAAATTAAAAACGATCAACGTCTGTAAGAACATATAATACACAGAAATGGAAGTTCCCAATTGCATGTTATTTCCTGGTTTCATGGTCATTTTCATAAAAGTATGCTACCTACCATCTCGTGATGTGCCCATTAATTCGTCCAACATCGCCCGCATTTGTTCCTGAGCAGACATTGTTGGTTATAATTTGGTTATGCCTTCAAAACGACAACAAAATACTGAAAACTTCTGTATGTACTGAAATGTATCTTTCTATGGCGTCTACACGTCGGCGCTTGTCACGCCATCTGACGGATGAATAGGGGACATATCGGCCCGCGGACCACTCGGCCCAGGACCACTCGGCCCGACGTAAAGACAACTCGGACCGTCAGAAAAAGACAACTCGGACCGCCAGAAAAAAAACAACTCGGACCGTAACACTAACAATATTAGGTTCATTTAAAAGTTAACTTGTAAGGACAACTCGGACCGTCAGAAAAAGACAACTCGGACCGTAACACTAACAGACTCAGCGAAAAGTTACAATATCATGGTTAGAAGTATATCTTTTTGTTAACTCCAAATTGTAAAAACAACAATATGTTTCATTTAAAGTATTATAAATAAAAGCGTCAATCATGTTTACTTACCAATTAATTCAACTTGAAAGACAGTAGTTAGAACATTGTTTTTGTTGAAGAACAAGCTCAATATAGACAATCTATCGGCTGATCAAAGAAGCATTACTGATCAAAGAATAATGATATAAACACAATTAGGAGATGATAGCTTGTATTATGGCTTGGCAAAGCTACTTATGGTATCATATAAGCACCGATTTTTGCTGAACTATCATTTTCCACAATGCCAGCCACGCTTTATGCTTTTTTATGACATCTTCATATTATCATATTATCCATCACTGATAACTGGTTTTTAGTGCTTGCCTTGATGCTATCAGTATTACTGATATTGTTACATTAATTGTTGTTATCGTAATAAAGAAAGTAAATAATGACTTTTTTGTTTATATTATATGTAATGTTATACTCCACAATACAATTCATCATCATTTTTGACGATCCGAGTGGTCCTTTTCACGATCTGAGTGGTCATTTTTGAATGTCCAACTGGTCATTTTTGACGGTCCGAGTGGTCCTTTTCACGATCTGAGTGGTCATTTTTGAATGTCCAACTGGTCATTTTTGACGGTCCGAGTGGTCTTTATTTCACGGTCCGAGTGGTCCTATTGATGGGCCGACTGGTATTTTTAGTACAAATGAACGGGACGAGTGGTCCTGGGCCGAGTGGTCCGCGGGCCGAGTTGTCCTGCACCCTGACGGATAACTATGATTGCGCTAAAGACCGAACTTTTAAGGCCTTAAAAAACGTATTCTGTGTTTCATCACAAAACCTGTAATAAAATTTCTGAACGGTAGGTTAATTTGTAATACTTTATACGAAATTATTTTTAATTAAGTCACAGGGGATATGACTTATATTCTTTGTCATAAAATAGCCCATACAGAGATAACAGAAACTCGGGGTCTCAGGCCCCAAACAAAGACGGCCCCAAGACAAGTCGGCCTTTCTTTCGACACAAGTCGGCCCCGTATTGAATAAATAAGAAAAAATTTAATTGGGTTTCGATTTCAATTATTATTGATTAATTATAATTATTATGTTTGATCAACCGGAAGCGTGTGTTCACCCAGGGATCATATAATACTAACATATACAGTTCCTGGTTCACCACTTGCTTAATTACGAGTGGTGAAGGCGAGATTTATATGTATTACTTTCCTGCGGCGGCGTAGACTTTTTAAAAATTTTAATAACTTTCCACATAATGCCTACAATTAATATTTATGGTCCACAAATAGCTTATCGTATAAGGTTTGCCGCAGTATACTTGTCTTGTGACCCTGGCCTCATTTTCATGGTTCGCTGACTTTAAACACATAAATGTAAAATCTGCGTCCAAGTTTCGTGGTTAAATCCATTTCTCAGCAACTGTAATTCCTAGGCCAACCATATTTGGTCTATAGATATTTCTTAGTGGGTACATGCCAGTCTGACACCTGGCTTCGGACCTTGACCTCAATTTCATGCTTGAGTGACTTTGTCACATTTTCGTGGTTATGTCCATTTCTCAGCAAATAGAATACCATGACCCACCATATTTGGTCAATAGATAATTCTTGGTGGGTACATGTCGGTGTGACACCTGCCTTTTGACATTGACCTCAACCTCAATTTCATTGTTGATCGAGTGACCTGCGTCACATTTTCGAGATTAAGTCCATTTCTCAGAAACTAATACCTAGACCCACCATATGTGGTCTATAGATATTTTTTAGTAGGTACATGCCAATCTGACACCTGGCTTAGGACCTTGGCCGCAATTTCATGCTTGAGTTACTTTGTCACATTTTCGAGCTTAAGTCCATTTCTCAGCAAATAGAATACCATGACCCACCATATTTGGTCAATAGATAGTTCTGGGTGGGTACCTGTCAGTTTGACACCTGCCTTTTGACCTTGACCTCAGTTTCATTGTTGAGTGAACTCCGTCACATTTTCGAGATTAAGTCCATTTCTCAGAAACTAATATCTAGACCCACCATATTTGGTCTATTGATAGTTCTTGGTGGGTACATGGCAGTCAGACACTTGTCTCTGGATCTTGATGTCAATTTTACGGTTGCGTGACTTTCATTAAGTTTCTTGATTAAGTCCATTTTTTCAGCAACTGTAATACCTAGACCCACCGTGTTTGGTCTATAGGTAGTTCCTACTGGGCACGTGCAAGTCTGACACCTGTCTCAGCCTTTGACCTAAATTTAATGGTTGAGTGACTTTGTCACATTTTCGAGATTAGGTCCATTTCTCAGCAACATTAATACCTAGATCCACCATATTTGGTCAATAGATAGTTCTTAGTGGGTACATGTCGGTGTGCCACCTGCCTTTTAACATTGACCTCAATTTCGTGGGTGAGTGACCTGTGTCACATTTTTGTGATTAAGTCCATTTCTTAGCAACTGTAATACCTAAGCCAACCATATCTGGTCGATAGATAGTTGTTAGTGGGTACATGCCAGTCTGATACCTGTCTCTGTACCTTGACCTAAATTTCATGTTTGAGTGACTTGTGTTACATTTTTAAATTAAGTCCATTTCTCAGAAACTGTAATTACTTAGGCCCATCATATTTGGTCTAGATAGTTCTTCGTGGATACATGCCAGTCTAACACCTGTCATCTGAACTTGACCTGAATTTCATGCTTGATTGACTTCATATACATTTTCATGATTTAGTCTTTTTCTCAGCAACTGTACTTCAGTTGTAACTAGACCCACATTATTTGGTTGATAGGAGCTTTTAGTATACATGTATACCACTTGAACATCTGACACTTTACCTTTGACCTCTATGACTGACTTGTTTAGCGTTTTGGAATAATATCCATTTCTCAGCAAATGCAATACATAGACCAACCATATTTGGTCTATAGGTAGTCCTTGGTGGGTACATGGCTGTCCGAGACCTTGACCTGAATTTCAGACTTGAGTCATATTTTCATGATTAAGTCCATTTTTCTTTAGCTGTAATACCTATATCCAAATTGACCTCAATTTTAGGCTTGAGTGACTCTTGTCCCATTTTTTCCAAACAAGTCCATTTCTAAACAAATGTTATAAATGTATTACTGTACATATACCCACCATTTTGGTCTATAGGTAATTTTTGGTGGGTAAATACCAGTCTGAGACCTGTCAGCTCGCCTTGGACACAGTTTTAGGCTTGAATGACATGCATGAGATTTTTCAGACAAATTATCGCCTGACCATTGCTATTTCTTTTAACGCATTTTCCTTTGACTTGCAATGTCGGGTATCAGATAATCATTATTCTGTCTCCATTTGCAAAATCAGGCGAGACATGTAATATGTCCACTCTTGTTAATTGTTTAAGAAATAATTCATTGGTGCCATATTTTTTTGTTTATATTTTACACCGAGCGTTAGTGAGCGTTAGTTAGTAAAATAACTATAGAGCATGGCACCAATGAATTATTTAGATTCTAATAGGACAATATGCATCCTTTATGTAATCGAAGCGAACCATACAAGGCGTCATTTACGGGCAGCCATATCGATTTCAAGAAGACAAACTTTTACAGATAAACGTAAAATGTCTTTAAACAAACACAATAAAATCAGACTTACATTTTTGTGAGATTTTAAAGCAAATATCAGCGTTTCAGATCCTGTACAACGTACGAGTTCCCGTTTTTGACTGTAGATCTTGCGTCATTTGAATGTATGACGTTATACCTTGGATTGCGACGTCGCACTGTCATGCAATTTTGCGTGGCAGTTATCGTTGTTGTATTCCGAGCTTAGCTAAATGTTTGCAAAGCGATTTATGTAAGATAGATTCAGTGAGATGGAAGAATATGACTTTGAAACTTTATTTTATTAACAAAATACAACAGTTTAGTGATTGCATATGTGATCATATGTGCTTCACGCTTCATGTCAATAACGCATTGTACACATGTGTCAATAATAGATAGAACACGGTACGTTGTGTTTCTACAGCGAAAGCGGCACGTCATATTAGAATATATGTTCGATTAGCTGAAAGCGTGCGTCTTATGACTTCATATTTAAATGTGTTAAATTAATGACCGATAATTAACAAAGTAATTATAGAGATAAAAGAAAGTGTGAAATTGATCCATCGGGAATATAATTATGTTGGCTGTATAACCGATGGCTTGAGTAATTTTTATACGACCGCAAAATTTTTGCGGTCGTATATTGGTATGATGTTGGCGTCGTCGTCGTCGTCGTCGTCTGCGTCGTCGTCCGTCATCAGCGTCGTCGTCCGTCGTCAGCGTCGTCGTCCGAAGACATTTGGTTTTCGCACTATAACTTTAGTATAAGTTAATAGAAATCTATGAAATTTAAACACAAGGTTTATGACCACAACAGGAAGGTTGGGATTGATTTTGGGAGTTTTGGTCCCAACAGTTTAAGAATTGGGGGCCAAAAAAGGGCCCAATAAGCATTTTTCTTGGTTTTCGCACAATAACTCTAGTATAAGTAAATAGAAATCTATGAAATTTTAACACGAAGTTTATGACCACAAAAGGAAGGTTGGGATTGATTTTTGGAGTTTTGGTCCCAACAGTTTAGGAATTAGGGGCCAAAAGGTTCCAAAATTAAACTTAGTTTGATTTTAACAAAAATTGAATTCTTTGGGTTCTTTTATATGCTGAATCTAAACATGTACTTAGTTTTTTTATTATGGGCCCAGTTTTCAAGTTGGTCCAAATCGGGGTCCAAAATTAAACTTTGTTTGATTTCATTGAAAATTGAACTATTGGGGTTCTTTGATATGCCGAATCTAACCATGCATTTAGATTCTTAATTTTTGGTCCCGTTTTCAAATTGGTCTACATTAAGGTCCAAAGGGTCCAAAATTAAACTTTGTTTGATTTTAACAAAAATTGAATTCTTGGGGTTCTTTGATATGCTGAATCTAAACATGTACTTAGTTTTTTTATTATGGGCCCAGTTTTCAAGTTGGTCCAAATCGGGGTCCAACATTAAAGCTAAAAAAGGGGTAAATTATTTTTTTTTGGGGGGGGGGGAGCAATTCTCCACAGCATATTGTATTGCACAAAAAGCAAAAAAATGAATATAAATTCAAATCATATGACCAATTCTAAGTTCTTTGATTTCAGTTATTCTGTGTCAGAAACCTATTATGTGTCAAATATTTGAAGAAATTTTCAATTGCACAGTATTGCGCAATAGCAAGAAATTGATATGTGTGCCCTGTTATCAAAACTTTATTATTAACAAATTCCATTGGAAATTTGCCAATATAAAATGTGCTGATGAAGCTTTTTTGTTTATCTCATCTAAACTGCTTTTAAATTATGTATATTTAAAATTTGCCATCCATGACTATGATGTCATTTTCTATTTTAATATGTTATGGTGTATTTAAATGGGCTGTTATGGTTGCAAAGTATAAAGAAATGGGGGGGGGGGGGGGTAAATGAGAAATTGGGAGGGGGCAATTTTTTTCTCATTTCATATTTCATAAATTAAAAAGAAAATTTCAAAATTTTTTTAGCAAAAAAAAGGGGTGGGGGAATCATATGACCAATTCTAAGTTCTTTGATTTCAGTTATTCTGTGTCAGAAACCTATTATGTGTCAAATATTTCAAGAAATTTTCAATTGTACAGTATTGCGCAATAGCAAGAAATCTTCAATTGCACAGTATTGCGCAATAGCAAGAAATTGATATGTGTGCCCAATTTTAAATTGGTTATTTCTGATTTATATATAAAAACAAATAATACTGATATGGTTTGAATAGGTAAATTAAAAATTTTTAAGTTCTTAGACAACATTCATTCTGTGTCAGAAACCTATGCTGTGTCAAATATTTATTCACAATCCAAATTCAGTATTGTATCAAGCTTGAATGTTGTGTTCATAATTGCCCCAACTATTCAGGGTTCGACATCTGCGGTCGTATCTAGCTGCGCCCAGCGGAGCATTTTATTAAGCTTGTTACCAAAATTATAAAACACAGCGCAACCTTGTCCATGTATTCATAATGTCTACGCTTTGGGATAAATACGTTGCCGCCGCTCTCCGCCAGCAAGCTTCTGAGGAAGTGTTCCAACATTTACTAACCACCAACCATCAAGGGCACTGATTGAATTACTAGTAATTATTAGTGACTGATAGTGACTTTCTTAGTGCTCAAATGTTAATGACATTACTATTCAATATTGTTCATGTAATAAAGAATAACTAGTGTGAAGTTGGCCCACAGTACCAGTCCACAATAACCGCTAGCCCACAAAAATATGGTGTGTTCGTCGATTTAGCTTGAGTTATCCTCGATGTATCTCTAATATAAGTTACACAGCATAATACATATAAAACTAGTAAGATTTGTCATCAAACGCAAAATGGGGTTTCTTTGACGTCCGCGTTTTCAATTTTTTTTACAAAAATTAAAACCAAAAAAGAGAAAGAAAAAAAAATATTTTCAGAAATACATCAAATCTAATATATGTCCAAACTTAATGCCAATGAACAGAATACGATACGAAATGGTACCTTCAACTACGATACAGTGAAAACCGTGATATGGACCTATTTGGAAACTTGGACCAACCCATAGCAATCGAGTTTAATTAACGGCCATTGTATCAGAGGTAGGTATGGCCCTATAGAGGCGAAGGGAAAATTCTGGACTTATTGCGAAATGGTACCTCTCACCCAGATACAAGGAAAACCGTGATATGGACCTATTTGGAAACTTGGGCCAGCCCTTAGCAATCGAGTCTGATTAACGGCCATTGTATCAGAGGTAGGTATGACCTAGAACTTTCGTACAAACTATCGTTTGTCACCCCTAGAGGCGTAGGGAAAATTCTGGACTTGTTGCGAAATGGTACCTCTCAGCCAGATACAAGGAAAACCGTGATATATTCCTGGTATATATACATCTATATAGTAAAGTAAAATATCATTATAAAATGAAACCAAAGTTACTAAAAATAAAACATTTTAAGGAAAGAAATTAAAGTATTGACCAAAATTAAGAGTTTCGGATCAGATTCTAGAAATAGAAATGGGAAGATATCAAAAAATTAAATGAGAAGTCAGACTTTGCAAATATTGTAATCAAAATGAGATAGATGATGAAATTCAGTTGCGGAGGGTATAATGTTTTTGACAAGTCCGTCAGACTTATTCTTGTGAGCACATCTCCTCTGAAACCACAAAACAGAATTTCATTAAACTTTGAAGTTAATTATAAGGACATACTATATAGATGCGTATATTGACAGATTTCTAATTTTATTTCTAGGAGTTATGCAGGCCTTTGAACTTTGAATTTTGACCATAATATACGAGTAGTATATTATGGTCAAAAGTACTGCTGCAACAGTTTGTGAGCGCAACTCCTCTGAAACCACGTAACAGAATTTCATGAAACTTTGTAGATAATAACAACATACTATATAGATGTGCATATCCACAAGAAATTATGTCTTAATGTTATTTCTTGGCGTCATGCCCCTCTCAACTTAGAATTTTGGCCGAAATATACTACTGCAACTTCTCTGAAACCACACAACAGAATTTCAGAAACTTTGTAGATAACTAGAGGCTCTCAAGAGCCTGTATCGCTCACCTGGATTTAACTTTTCACCTTGAGCAGATCTAAAAATTTAAGTGTTGCAGTCAATTTGGCTTGTTTTTCTATAGGATTCTATGTTAAACTAATTTCAGCTGTGGCAGTCATCTTGGTTTAGTCCAGGTCAATGGATACATTTCTAAAAGAGAACCATCTAAGGACCATTTCTGCTAAGTCTTGTTCCAACTGGCTAAGCGGTTTCAGACAAGAAGTTTTTTAAATGAATTTTCCTATAGGGTCCAATATTTAACAAAGTTCGGTGTGGCAGCCATCTTGGTTGACAATCCGGGTGATCGGACATATTTCTGAAAGAGGACCTCCTAAGGACCAATGCTGCCAAGTCTGGCTCCAATATGTCAAGTGGTTTCAGACAAGAAGATTTTTCAATGAATTTTTCCATAGGGCCCTATGTTAAACTAAGTTTGGGTTTGGTGGCCATCTTGGTTGACAGTCTGGGTCATCACACAAAATTCTGAAAGAGAACATCTAAGGACCATTGCTGCCAAGTCTAATTCTAACTGGCTTAGTGGTTTCAAATGAGAAGTTTTTTGAGTGAATTTCCCATAGTGTCCTATGTTAAACTAAGTTCTGATGTGGCAGCCATCTTGGTTCACAGTCCACGAAATCAAAAATATTTCTGAAAAAGGACATCCTAAGGACCAATGCCACCAAGTCCTGCTCCAATATGTCAAGTTGTTTCAGACAAGAAGATTTTTCAATGAATTTTCCTATAGGGCCCTGTGTTAAACTAAGTTCGGTTGTGGCAGCCATCTTGGTTGACAGTCCGGGTCATCGCACAAAATTATGAAAGAGGACCATCTAAGGACCATTGCTGCCAAGTCTAATACTAATTGGCTTAGTGGTTTCAGACGAGAAGATATTTGAGTAAATTTCCCATAGGGTCCTATGTTAAACTAAGTTCTGCTGTGGCAGCCATCTTGGTTCACAGTCCACGAAATCGGACACATTTCTGAAAGAGGACCTCCTAAGGACCAATGCTGCCAACTCTGGCTCCAATATGTCAAGTGGTTTCAGACAAGAAGATTTTTCAATGAATTTTCCTATTGGGCCCTATGTTAAACTAAGTTCGGGTGTGGCGGCCATCTTGGTTGACAGTCTGGGTCATCAGACACACCTCTGTAAGAGGACCATCTAAGGACCATTGCTGCTAAGTCTGGTTCCAATTGGTCAAGTGGTTTAAGACAAGAAGATTTTCAATGAATTTTCCCATAGGGCCCTATGTTAAACTAAGTTCGGCTGTGGCGGCCATCTTGGTTAACAGTCCGGGTCATTGGACACATTTCTGAAAGAGAACCTTCTAAGAACTATTACTGCCAACTTTGGTTCCAACTGGACTTGTAGTTTCATATAAGAAGATTTTTGAAAGTCGCCCCCCCTTTTTTTCTATTTTTAGTAACAGCAGTCATCTCGGTTGGAAGTCGGGGATGCCAGACATAATTTTGGAAGGGGGCCACCCAAGGACCATTCCACCAAAGTTTGGTCTCAATTGGCCCAGTGGTTTGAGAGGAAAAGATCTTTAAAGGAAAGTTTATGCTGGATGCCGTCTTTAAAGGGCAAAAACTCCTATAAGGGGTCAATCAATGATTTTGGTCATGTTGACTTATTTGTAGATCTTACTTTGTTGAACATTTTTGCTGTTTACAATTTGTCTTTATCTATAATAATATTCAAGATAATAACCTAAAACTGTAAAATTTCCTAAAAATTAACAATTCAGGGGCAATAACCCAACAAAGGGTTGACCGATTCGTCTGAAAATTTCATGACAGGTAGATCTTGACCTGATGAACATTTTTACCCCATGTCAGTTTTGCCCTAATTGCTTTAGTTTTTGAGATATAAGACAAAAACTGCAGTTTACCCCTATGTTCTATTTTTAGCCATGTCGGCCATGTTGGTTGGCAGGCGGGGTCATCGGACACATTTTTTAAACTAGATACCCTAATGATGCTTGTGGCCAAGTTTGGTTCAATTTGGCCCAGTAGTTTCAGAGGAGAAGATTTTTGTAAAAGTTAACGGACGACGGACGACGGACGACGACGGACGATGACGGACGACGGACGACGGACGCCAAGTGATGAGAAAAGCTCACTTGACCCTTCGGGTCAGGTGAGCTAAAAAGGACATACTATGTAGATGTGCATATCCACAAGAATTTTTTATCAGTTGAAGGAGTTATGAGTCTTTGAATTTAGGTTCTTTTATTTTGAATTATGCCCCTCCCCCTTTCCAGGGGGGGGGGACATAGTTTTTTTCCTGTCTGTCTGTCACAATAGTTTGTGAACACAAAATCTCGTAAAATTTACAGCGGAATGAAATGAAACGGAATTGGTGCATGCCAGGTGTACTACATACATTTTTTTGGATCAGATTGATCTAAATTTTAACAAACAAGTTGGTGGATCATCCCCTTACTTTTAGTAAATAAATAGTGTTGTGATTTCAATAAACTGGCAATTAGACAATCTCCAAGTAATGTGGTGTAATTGTTTAAGAGGTTTAAAAGGCCCTGCATGACTGAAGGTTAACAACGTGCAAATAGACAATCTATCAAGTATAGAGATTGAATGATGTTTCATACTTGGTTCTACACTCAACCGATCATGTGTAAAATGACATGGTGAAATGTATTAAGCAATGGCTACAACGCAATACTTTAGTGTTCTTGAGGATTATTTGAATTTCTGACAAAAAAAAAATGGAAAGCTGGTGTATTTTTTTAATTTTTTTACAAAACAATAAATACAAACAAAAAACAAAAAATCAAAACAATATAATATGAATTAATACTTTTCAATGAAAAATATAACAATTTTTAAATGTACATCAGAAAAAAATATCAGCATAAAAATGTATAAAGGTTATTTTATGCATCAAAAATGAGCATAAAATGAAATTTGGTCAGATATTTAAATTGATATGTTTCTTGTTAATCAAATGTTGAAAAAATATACAGTTGAACATGTTTGTGTCAAACACTTTAATTCAAATTTTTGGATATGTCGAAGTTGCTGATCAGACCAGAATTTTTGGCCATTAATTCCAAGTTAAACATTTTATTCGAGCATGCTGGAAAAGAATATCTCAGTTGTGTTGAACTATTTTTATAGTTCTTTTGAGCTACAACTCAAAACATTTTTAACACTTGTAAGTCAAACCTGAAATATCAAAATGCACACCATTATATGTGTGTGAATGAATCAGATTAAACTAGAAATAAAACTGAATATGGATAGCTCGAAACACTGGATAAGTCGGAAATTTTCAGCATGTCCCCTGCACTTCGACATAATTAAGTTTAACTGTATATAAAAATCAACAAATCTTCCCAATAAAATGCATCACAAATTCTTTTTTTATTTGGAAAGAAACTGTTCCTTTAGAGTAAATTTTACAATGACAATTTTATGATTTCTTTTACAGGTGTATATATAGTTTAGCTACTATCACTTAAAATAATTTCAAGTAAATTCTATAGCAACAAATCTTATTCTGAAAATTCCATATTGTTACATCTTCCTTAAATCTTCATTTGTATTATGTGAAATATAAATATAATATATAAATTAAATGAATGTCATGTTTGAACACAAATTGTTATCTTTCATAAACATTCCATTATATTACATAATTCACTATTTCATTAAAAGATACAATTTGTATAATGCTATTATTCCATTAAGCAGACATAAATAATCTTTATATATATATTAAAGCTGACTTTTCAGTATATTTTGTTTCCACTTTCACGCCAACAGAGATGCAGTGATCTTTGAGTTATCTCCCCTGACAAATGTTTCATGGTCTCCTTGGACTTTGCATGTTTCAATATTCTTCTTGCAAACCTGTAAATAATTAAGAAATGGGCACACTTAATATTTATGAATTCATCTGATAATTTCCCATAATGATTGAACTCTTTTCATAGAATATATATTTTCCATATATACAGATTGTTATGCTGTTGTACATTTTGACCGAATGAATATTTAATACTCCTTTGGCCCTCATTTGGTTTCTTTTGGTTTATAAATTTTTTTAAAAATCAAGCTCAATTGCTCAATTTCATGAATTAAAAAAAAACACCTAAGGGACCAAGAAAATTGTCAATTATGAACAGGTGGCTTTTGTTCAGGTTATTTTGTACTAGTTTTTTCATGAAAGTAAAATTGTCAGTGCCTTTATAGACTGATTTTCTACAAAGAAATGCCTTTCGTCAGCAGTTAGATCTAATTCTAATTTAATGTTTTAATGCATATTCTAGAGTTTCTAAATTTAACAAGTCAACCTTTTAAATAAACAATGTAATTTTGAATAAGTTTGTTTGTTTAGTTGGGGTTTAACGCCGTTTTCAGCACATTTTGGCCATTTCGCTGCGGCCAGTTTTTATTGGTGGAGGAAGCCGGAGTACCCGGAGAGAACCACCGACCTTCGGTAGGAAAATTGGCAATCCTTGTCAATTAAGATCGGAGTCGAACACACCCCGCCAAAGGTGAGATTCGAACTCACAACCCCAGCGTTGACAGGCTAGTGATCAGTAGTAGTCATGACGAACTACCTAGACCACGCGGCCACCGAGGCCCCAATTTTGAATAAGGATAGGCTAGAAAACACACAAACATTGAAACATTTACTAAAAGCTTTCAGTAGTTTTAGGTAGACCATACAGTAATTTGTAAAACTTACCTCCTGAATGTGAAAGTCTTCCCTCACTTTCCCATCTGAGTTTGTCTCTGCCTTTATTAACGTGACATCACACTGAATCAAACCAGCAATTTTGTATTGCTCTGAAATCATCAGCCTTTGAAAAAATCCCCTAGCAGCCATTTTAACATCATTTTTGTTTTTGAACAATCTGGTCGACATCAGGGTTTCAGATGTCAAATCAAGTCTACTTGCTAAATCTGGCAGGGACATGAGTTTTTGATTCACCTGGAAAAAAAATACAAGACCCTTAAGAATACATTAAAATTAAAATTAGGCTGATTACTACACCTTTCATTCAGTCTATATGGAAAATAAAAATTTCAAACTTGTATAAAACAAGCATTCTGAGAGTATTGCATTGTAATACAATGTCCCCCTCAAGCTTGAGCTGAGAGAAAATATGTTAAGAGTGATTCCTAAAAATCCTGAAACTGTTTGCAAGGGGTACACAATAATTACCTGATCAAATTTGATCTGTAGCTCATCATTATAAGCTCACATAAAAGGGTTTTCAAGCTAGAGGCTCCCAGGAGCCTGTATCGCTCCGCTGGACTATGTCCATCTTGACTGGCAGACTGGAATATTGCTGTCAAGTTCCAACTGGCTCCCTGGCTCAAAAGATCTTTCAGTGATTTTTTATATTAGGTCCTATATTAAACACTGTTCAGCTCTGGCGGCCATCTTTGATAACAGGTGGGGTCATAGGATATAATTCCACAGAGGATTTGTATGTTAAACTTTGTTCAGCTCTGGAGGACATCTTGGATGACTGAGGACCACCTAAGGACTATTGCTGCCAACTTTTATTCCAATTGGCCAAGTGGTTTCAGACAAGATCTTTAAATTCCCCATAGGGTCCTATGTTAAACTATGTTTGGATCTGGTGGTCATCTTGGATGACTGGTGGGGTCATTGGATATAATTCTAAAAGAGGACCAACTAAGGACCAAGTTTTGTTCCAACTGGCCCATTGGTTTTATTGGAGAAAATCTTTAAAGGAAAGTTTACGACGACAACTGACAGACAACAGACGCCAAGTGATGGCAATAGCTCACCTGGCCCTTTGAGCTAAAAAAAAGTCTGGAAACTCATATTTGACAATAATTTCCAAGGGCAATAACTCCTACAATAATTATCGAACAGCATGACAAGTCATATTTGATCTGTAGCTCATCATAAGCTCATGTACCAAAAAATAAGGTTCAGTTGGTATAGTTTCTGAAAAAAATTTGGAAAACTTTAATGTGACTGACAGACAAATGGACAGACAGTGCAAACCTATAGTCCCCTTTAATACATGTACTGCAGTCCATGCTGCTAACATGTATATAGGGCCAAAAGTTGAAAATGTAATCTTATAACTAGAGGCTCTCAAGAGCCTGTATTGCTCATCTGGATTTAACTTTTCACCTTGAGCAGACCTAAAAATTTAAGTGTTGAAGTCAATTTGGCTGGTTTTTCTATAGGATTCTATGTTAAACTAATTTCAGCTGTAGCAGTCATCTTGGTTGACAGTCCAGGTCAACAGCTATATTTCTAAAAGAGAACAAGCTAAGGACCATTTCTGCTAAGTCTTATTCCAACTCTCTAGGTGGTTTCAGACAAGATTTTTAAATGAATTTTCCTATAGGGCCCAATATTTAACTAAGTTCGGTGTGGCAGCCATCTTGGTTGACAATCCGGGTGATCGAACACATTTATGAAAGAGGACCTCCTAAGGACCAATGCTGCCAAGTCTGGCTCCAATATGTCAAGTGGTTTCAGACAAGATTTTTCAATGAATTTTCCTATAGGGCCCTATGCTAAAACCAAGTTTGGTTGTGGCGGTGTTGGATGACAGTCTGGGTCATCGGACACACCTCTGTAAGAGGACCATCTCAGGACCATTGCTGCCAAGTCTTGTTCCAATTGGTCAAGTGGTTAAAGACAAGAATTTTCAATGAATTTTCCCATAAGGCCCTATGTCAAACTAAGTTCGGCTGTGGCAGCCATCTTGGTTAACAGTCTGGGTCATTGGACATATTTCTGAAAGAAAACCTAAGAACCATTACTGCCAACTTTGGTTCCAACTGGCCTTGTAGTTTTGAAATTCACCCTCCCTCCTTTTTTTCTATTATTAGTAACAGCAGCCATGTCGGTCGGAAGTAGGGGATGCTGGACATATTTTTGAAAGGGGGCTATCCAAGGACCATTCCACCAAAGTTTGGTCTCAATTAGCCCAGTGGTTTGAGAGAAAAAGATCTTTAAAGGAAAGTTTACGCTGGATGCCGTCTTTAAAGGGCAAAAACTCCTATAAGGGGTCAATCAATGGTTTTGGTCATCTTGACTTACTTGTAGATCTTACTTTGTTGAACATTTCTGCTGTTTACAATTTGTCTTTATCTTTATAATAATCAAGATAATAACCTAAAACTGCAAAATTTCCTTAAAATTAACAATTCAGGGGCAATAACTCAAAAAAGGGATGACTGATTCGTCTGAAAATTTCATGGCAGGTAGATCTTGACCTGATGTACATTTTTACTTCATATCAGTTTTGCTCTAATTGCTTTAGTTTTTGAGATATAAGACAAAAACTGCAGTTTACCCCTATGTTTTATTTTTAGCTATGTCGGCCATGTTGGTTGGCAGGTGGGGTCAGACACATTTTTTAAACTAGATATCCTAATGATGCTTGTGGCCAAGTTTGGTTCTATTTGGCCCAGTAGTTTCAGAGGAGGATTTTTGTAAAAGTTAACCGACGACGACGGACGCGGGACCTTTGGGTCAGGTGAGCTAAAAAGGAGTTTTGTTGGAAAGCCTCAATTTCATACTGCCTTGTTGCCCAATAAATTATTTTCCGCATTCAAAATGGGCCGACACTAAAGTGTCTTGATCATATGGTTATAATTTTTCTGATAATGGTATTTCAAAACTTCATCTCATTTGGAAATACTATGAAACACATACGAGTGCTAATATAAGTATTATCAATTTTTATGGAAATGATACATTTTGTCAACTGGCTGTTTGTTCAAGAATTTCCTTGAGCATTTGCTACACTGATGTAATTGTGTAACTTTTTTACAACATACAGAAATATGCTTTTCATCTGAAACAGTCTTTTGACTGGTCATTTGCCTTATACTACCATAAATACGATATAGCAAAATTTTGAGACTAGAAATACTAAAATGATCAGTTTGAAAAATGACACTGACAGGAATGAAAGTGAAATCTCAGACTACCGTGAAGGTTTAGGTCACAAAGTTTGTCATTAAATGCTTAAACATACCTGTGTATTTTGCCCAGATACAAACATCTCGATGAAAGCCATCAAAGCCTCAGTTTCCACCATTGCCTCATTGTCTATTGTTTTTGCATTTCGATGTGCACTTGTATGTGTAGAGACAAAGGTGTGAGAACCATCTAGTAAATACAGATGTGCTACCGAGTCATTTCTTTCCAGCTGAATAGTCATCTCCATGGCTACCATTGCACCAAAAGAATAACCACCAATGACATATGGACCCTTAGGTTGTATCTTTTTTATTTGCTAAAATAATAGAATTGTAAATATGTCAGTAAAAAAATGAATTTAATCAGTCTAGAATATTAGACATTTATAAAGAAACAACTTTCCATTACATTCCACATTAATAGCACACATTTTTCAAATTTTCAACAGCAGCATTATGTAATCATCACTAGTAACTATTTTGATCTTGATTTTTTGCGAGAAAAAATTTTCAAACCAAAACAAGATTTTCAAACCACTTTCACGATCAGGTCGCTTGCAGCCGAACAAGATCGGTTCAGATCAGATCGGATCGTTTCATAACGTGGTTGGGCAAGTAAGATCTTGTTAAGTAGAGATTAGATCAGTTCAGTAAAGATAGAAAATACTGAAAATCTTTGTTTGGATTGGTAAAGAACGTCAAGATCAATTTATTTTACACATTTTCTTTTGTTTTTACCCTCGAACTTCCCTATGATTCAGTTGGGATTACCCTCCTTTATTACGTACTGTACACGTGATATTGATTTGTACATGTTGTAGTCTACATAAAAATTAATGCTTTATAAATTTACGGATATTAAATAGCTAATGATAAACTACATTAAGGAATACACAAATATTTAGGTATGAACGCAAAAATTTGATAATTCATGTATGCAGTGGATATTTGAAATTAAAACTAAAAAAAACACCGAACATTTAAAGTTGTTTCACCCTTTGTAAATTACATTACATGAAAAATTAATCAATATGTACCTTTTGAAGTCGTATAATTGCTCAGTTTTGACATGTTTATCGGAAAATGCGTTTGTAGCGGCAAGGGGTTATTTTCTGTCCTTATATTTGATCGCAATCGAAGAATACCACTACCGGAGTTTTGCTGTTAATTTATTTATCAAATTATTTAAAAAAATTTGTCTTCGGTTATAGAAAACTGTCTACCATCTTTTCTTATATAATTAGTGTTTTGACACGATAAGGTTAAATAAAATTATTACAGGTTAATATATATATATATATATATATAAACTGACAGGAATACTTATTACCTTTTATAACCTTTCTCCGGTTTATGACAAAGCTACTCAAGCATGCAATTGAGGTCAAAGTCCAGAGACAGGTGTCAGACTTGCATGTAGCCACTAAAGAACTATCTATAGACCAAATACTAGGTATTACAGTTGCTGAAAAAAGGACTTAATCAAGAAATTTGGATGAAAGTCATTCAACCATGAAATTGAGGTCAAGGTCCAGAGACAAGAGACTGGCATGTACCCACCAAGAACCACCTATAGACCAAATATTTTTGGCCTAGGTATTACAGGTTCTGAGAAATGGACTTAACCACAAAAAAGTGACACAGGTCACTCAAGCATGGAATTACCTATAGACCAAATATGGTTGGCCTAGGTATTAGTTGCTAAGAAATGGATTTAACCACGAAAAAGACGCAGATTTTAAATTCATGTTTGTGAAGTCAGTGAACCATGAAAATGAGGTCAGGGTCACAAGACAAGTATACTGCGTCAAAGCTTATACGATAAGCTACCTTGTGGACCATAAATCATAACTGTAGGTATTACATGTGCAAAGTTATTAAAGTTTTACAAAGTTTACGTGCGGCCGACAGTGGCGGAAAGTATATCTCGCCTCAGCGACTTTTCATCGCAGGCGAGACAAAAATCATCAGCTATTAGATATCTGTGAATTTATCAATATTTTATAACAAAAATCAATAGGTTTACAAATGGGAATCACATGTACAGTATGTAATAAAGGGGGATAATCCCAACTAAATAGAGAAGTTTGAGGATAAAACAAGAAAATGTGTAAATAATGATCTTGACGTTCTTTACAAATCCAAAGATTTTCAGTATTTTCTATCCTTACTGAACTGATCTAATCTCTACTTAACAAGATCTTACTTACCCAACCACCGATGTTATGAAACGATCCAATTTGATCTGAACCGATCTTGATCAGCTGCAAGCGACCTGATCGTGAAATCTTGTTTTGGTTTGAAATTTTTTCTCCCAAAAAATAAAGACAAACAAGACAAATCAAAATTGAAATGTCCGGTCAAGATCAAAATTGAGTTACTACTGCATGCATGTGATCAATCCAAAACGACCAAGGTGAAATTTATACCAATTAGGGGTCAGATTTTGAAAACAGTTTATTTCATTTAAAAACTAGAAATTGTGTCTGTAAGACACGGATGCCCGCCTAAAATGTAGGTCATCATGTATGAATGCTCAGTACTATCCAATGCACATCCACTGATGAAGTTTCGTTGATACACTATGCTTGGTTCCGAAGAAATGAACCTAAACGCAAAACTTAACCAGAATTGCTCAGTGTAAAATGTAGGTCATAATTACCCAATTATCGTATTACTGCTCAGTACTACCCAAGGCACATCCACTGATGAAGTTTCATTGATACACTATGCTTAATTCCAAAGAAATGAACCTAACACAAAACTTTTCCAAAGTCACTGAAGCATGAAAAGTAGGTCATAGCAACTCGAGTGTTGCTGAACTGCGTTGTACTATATAAGAGGACTGTAGTGGTGAAATATCATTGATATATTACTATAGGTTTCTGAGAAATGAAGCTGAACACAAAACTTAACCAGAATCGGGACGTACCGACTGACAAGGGTAAATCTATATGCCCCGGCCACATTTGTGGTGAGGCATAAAAATCCAAGCCTTTCATATTATAAACTTTGGCGAGTTTCATCTAAAAGATATGTGTATGAAGTAGAACTAATCATTTTAAAATATACCAGTATATAGTAAGATGCCATGGAAGACACAGAATCCACTGGTACTTCTGAAGTGCACTGTAAACCATAAACACTGTAATTCATGTGACTTGCCACTTCCTGTAAACTTGTGATGTCTCCTGGAACACAAGTTATAAACTTAGCATATTGTAATAAGTATTATAGATTAAATACTCCTCCTTCCCCCCTCCAAAAGAAAAAAATATATCCATATTTAAAGTTTAATTTTTTTTCACGCTAGATCTGGGAAAAAATTCCTAAGGGCTTATTTTCTATGAAATTAACTTGCACTATAATTTCTGATAAGGTCTACTCCTAAAATTAGACATCAAGGAGATGGAATCCATCTCTGTGGGCCTACTGTAAATAATTCAGTTACTGACCTTGACCTTTGACCTACAGAGTTGAACATACATTGCGACACACCCTCTGGTACTAGTGAATATCCATACCAAGTATAAACTTTGAAATCATAAAGGTTCTCAAGATATAGAGCGGACACGATCTGTTACGGATTGACGGATGAATGAACGAACGGACAGACATACTGATCACTACAGGGCGACCGCCACTAAATGGGGCCCTAATAAAAAATGCTCCACAGCCTTTGCGAGAAAATAAAATTTCATAACCATTTTCAAAAGACATTTGTGCACAAGACAAATTGTGTTGCAGTTGAGATTTATTCTTGACATGGTCTGGTATTGATGATGGTACCACAGATCTATGCCAATGACATCTACAAGATACAATACTTATGAATCTCAACCCCATAAATATTTTCTTACCTTCGATTGGATGCACCAAAAACAGTATTCTGCTACTATTGTCCACTTCTTTCACCAAGACACAGCTTTCTTTAGGCACCAAGCAGTCAAGATTGAATCTGTGGACATAATTTTTCTCCTCTGAAGGTTGTTGTATAGCAACAATTGTTTTGGAATTTGATGCAGACATTTCTTTTAGTTTTGACAAAGTCAGTTGTCTTACTTCTCTCATTGAAAGGGAAATATCATAATCTCTTTCAAGGGTCTGCTTGACTTCTACTCCCATCAACGAATCTAAACCCAAGTCTCCTAAACTAACGTCAGCACCAATCGTAGAAGGATCTTTCACACCTATCAAAAAATAAAAAGGTGAATATACAATACTGTAGACTTTATTCATTTTTCAAATTTTTTTTTTTTTCCCTCCCTAATAATAAGATATAATATACATTCTGTTGAATATGTTATAAATTCTTCCAATGTACCTTCCAAAACCTGTATCACGATGGAATTTAGAGAACACACAAGAAGGGTTATTTTCAACTTTTTATTAAAAGCATATTAAGTGCTAGCTGAAGCCAAGAATTAGGTATTTGTAAATAATGTATGTTTAAAAAAAAATCGAACAGCGTTCCGTAGTCCCCCGCCGCTAGAGCATCAGAAACCCTTGGACAAGTGAAACATAAAATTTTCTCAAAGAGAGAGAATAGAAGGACAAACAATTTGTGGTTATTGCTAAAGTTTTTTACAAGTTAATGAGTGGTATGAAGACATTTATACAATATGGGTATAGTGTTGAAATCTTATTTTACCATGTGTATTGAGAATTTATACAAATGTACATTTACTCCTTTTCAATAAACAGAAATGCTTTGATCAAAAGTATTCCGCCTAACAAACTCTTAAAGACAGTATTTTTCAATTTTATAAGTTTCGATAGGAGTTTATGTATAAAACCTCCCTTTAGGTCCAAGTGTATAAATATTATTCCAATGCAAGGAGAATATAAATTTTCTAGAACACTTAGATGAACATTTTGTCAATTTTCAAAGTTATTAAGGGGCATAACTCCTACAAAAATATTTCGACATGACTCATCTTCGAACTCCCTTGAGGTATCATTGAGTCAAAGCTACTGTATAAATATTATCCAAATCGGTCAAGAAATAAATTTGCTAGAGCGCTTACAAGGTGGACGGACAGACGGACGGACGGACGCCCGGCATTACCATATCCCCCGCATCGCGTTGCGGCGGGGGACAATAAAATTTTGATACCAATTCAAGTACCCGGTAAATATTTTTCAATTTTTTGCACTTTAGAAATCAATTGTGAAATTATGGAAAATATGTCTAAACAGGCAAACTTGCCCAAAATATGACAAATAGCCTCTACAAGGTTTCCCTGGGATTTTTCAGATACACCGTGTTGTTTCTCTGCTGGTACAAAGCTGGACACAACTGGATGTGACTGGTTCAGAAACTGGTCTAATACATGTAAACATGAGTGAATCCTCTGTGGTAATGTTCCACCAATCACTGTATCATTGGTTCCCATAGTATCAATGACCACACCAACATCGCCAATTGCTCCCCACTGAATTGCCAACCCTAAAAATGTACGATACAAATTTATTGACAAGTATTATTTCGGCTCCATTCTAAAATAATAATTTTGAATTCTAAAATATTCCTTCACTAAAAACAAGAGGCTCCCAGGAACCTGTATCGATCACCTGGATTCCATTTGCCACAGCCATAAAAACTAACAATGGACATTTTTTTTTATATTAGATCATCTACATGTAATTACAATTGCTGCCAAGATTTGTTTACACTGGATCAAGTTTCATAAAAGACTTTATGAAGGGAATATTCCCATCTGATCCTATTTTAGGGATTGATGGCAATCCTAGTTGAGTCTTGATCATTGGATAAATATCAATGTTAAGTTTGGCAGTGGCAGCCACCTTGTTTGGCAGTCCAGATCATTGGACACAAGTCTGAAAGGAAGACTATCTAAGAACACTGCTGCCAATTCTGGTTCAATTGTCCTAGTGTCGTGGATGCTGGAAACAATTCTGAAAGTGGGCCACCCATGGATCATTCTAAACTTTGTTCCAAATTGGCCCAGAAGAGATCTTTAAAGGCAAGTTTACATCATACAATTGACCACCAAGCATGCAAAAGTAATGGCAATAGGTGACATGGCCTTTCGGGCCAGGTGAGCTAAAAACAAAAGCATTATTTAAGATCTGTTTGGTTTGTTACAATATGATTTCACACAATTTTTATCCCTTTCCACCATATTTCAGAAAATATTGCTCCTTGTTGCAAGCACATGAGAATATATGGTATGAAACATCTTTATTCCTGTGTACGATCTTATGGGATGTTGTTTCATTGATATTTATTTGATATTATAAAATTATTGTGCACTTTTCTCTTACTATTAATATAGTAAGTTAAATTACCATGATATCCATTCTCTTTCCTATCTTCACATATTCTTTCCATCACTGAATTTGCATATCCATAGTTTGATTGGCCAGCATTTCCACGTCCACAACTCACGGATGAAAACACAACAAACCAATCCAAACTGTTGTTACATAGTTGTCTTGTTGCTATGTCTAAATTAGTTGTTCCAATTACTTTTGGTCTGCACACAGCATTAAAATTTTCCTGTGTTAAATTTTCTAGAAGTCCATCTTGCAGTACCTAACAAATTAGTATATAAAGGTTAATGTGCAAAATCTCTATTAAATTTGTGAATGAATCAATTTTAAGTCTTAAGAACTGTGTCCTGACTGAAAGTTTTACTATCGGAACCAATTCAAGTGGATAAAATTTATAACTGCTAATCTGTCATAAAAATTTATCAAAGAACAGACCATCACAAATATTTTGACATTCAAAATTTAGAAATGTAAAGTTTGTCAATATGTTTGAATAAACATACCATTGCTAAGTGAAAAACACCCCCGACAGGTCCCAGACTGGTAGCTTCCTTAATTAGTTTATTAGTTGAAGACTCTTCCACTATGTCAAGTGAAGATATCACTACAGTTATTCCTTTACGTTTCCATTTCTCCAGTTTTCTAGCCTGGTACCCTGTTTTGACGCCTGATCGTGATGTCAATATAAGATTTTTAGCTCCTCTGTCTATCAACCACTGACTTAGCTCTAATCCAAAACCTCCCAAACCACCAGTTATTATAAAGGACTTTTTGGGATCACAGTAACTTCTGGGTAGAGCTGTAAAATTCTGATGTCTGTTGGTTTCTGTATCATCCTGAACCTACGAAAAAATTTTAACTTACCTATCAATACTATATATTTACTGATAGCAAATTAGGTCTACCTTTTAAGGGGTATAACTTGAAAATGGAAAAAGTGTAATTCCAACTCAGCTTGGATTTAAAATTTTAAATGATTTGGTGAAAGTTATTAAATGAAACCTCAATATTAGCAATTTTCTAAATTAAAAGATGAACAACTCAAAGGTGAAATAGGACAAATTTAAACTCCAGCTGTTTAGTGGTCCCTAACAATATTTCCAAATTTCAAATGATTTGGAGAAAAATCACAAGGGAAAAACAGTTAACCCCCCCTCTCCTTTGGAGCCGGGGTATAATTACTCAAGATTATGAAAGGAAGCATTAATTTTAGCTATTTTCCACAATATAACCCTAACTTGGAAACAACAAAAGTGAAATATACTAAATTCAAATTCTGTGTTTTTAGTTAACAAGCTTCAAATGATTTCATCTTGATAAACTACACTTACTGAGGGTAAACCAATTTCAGGACAGACGGACTGATGTACTTACAGACGAGGGTAAAATTTTAATTCTCCTGATGCCTTTCAGAATGTAATATAACATTACCTTTATCAGAACCTTTCCTATGTGTTTTCCTTGTGCCATAAATCTAAATGCATCTTCAATCTGACTGTTATCAAATATTGTCATCATCAATGGTCTGACTGCTCCAGACTGGATTCCCTGAGTTAATAACTGAGATACTTCTAGCCAATCCCGGTTATCTTCTTCAAACAGTGCATCAAGTAAAATACCATGAAAACTGATATTCTTCAGGAATACAGACATCCCTTAAAATGAAAATACCGACAATCTCATTCATATCACAGACCTAAAAAAATAAGCTGTGCCATAAGTGCATGAAATGCCGTCCTCATGCCAAAATGAAATATGATAATCAACTAATACATTTAAATGAGAGCTTACGTTTAACTTACTGAAATCTGAATCTGGTTGTAAAGGGAGAAATATGTTTTTTTAATGAACAAAATTTGATCTGTAATAGAGGGAACAATTAATGTGAAAAGTTAAAAACTGGAGGGAACTTGCTTTAAATAAGTTAATTCATACAAAACAATGGAACTTAAAATATTTCATGATCAAGGTTTCATAACTCAAGGTCAATAAAGGGCTTTGCTAAGCACAGCATGATACGACCGCAACATGTATTTTTTGCACCTCTAACCCCTTGTATCTCAAGAATGTAAAAGATAGCAAAACATTTGTTAGACATACTGAAAGTGCTCAAGATGAATATAAAAAAAAAAATCTCAATTGAAATTGGAAGAAAAATAAAAAATTTGGTCCCTTTAATCCATTTTATCTCTGCAACAACAAAAGTAACACAAAAATGACTTCAGTAACTTTTATTGTATCTTTTATGGAGAACCATTTAAAAAAATCAAAATCGGATCAGAAATAGTTTCAAAAAATTAAGGAGTGTCCCTTTTTTGGCCCGTTATGATGAGAAAATTATGTATGCATGATTTGTAAGCAAAAGTGAATATTTGTATGAAGTAATGGATGCCGATAGACAAACAGACAAAAGTATAGAACCATAAACTGACTTATTTTGCAATCTGTAGTGATTTCTGCTAAAGCATTTCCAATGAAAAGGTTTGTGGTTACAAATATTTGGTTTATAGATACAGTTGATTCTCGTTATCTCAAACTAGTTGAGTTGAATTTTCTGACGAGTCAAATTTTTTATACAAATAAAGCCATTCGATCTCAATATGCTGAACCTTTTGACCTTTAGTACTATTTTTACAGAATCCCAAGAAATAGAAACATTTATTTACTAATTTAAAATGCTAAAATTTCTGAAACTTAAGTATGACAATATATTTCATTTACAAATATAATACATTGTACAATGACTCACCTAATGGTGTGTTATTGGAGAGATCAAATTTTCCAATTTCTAAGAACCGCCCATGTTGTGCTAAGATTCTAACACTGGCTTGTAACTTTTCTTCTGATAAGGAATTAAGGATCACATCAACGCCTGAAATAGATTTGTTTTATTTAATATAATCTGCAGGAAATAAAGCAGCACATAAATGTATTTTTCTGGGAAGCAATTTTAAAAAAATATAATCAATCAAAAATATATTAATCTATCATATTAACTTTTATTTAAAAGGATTTGAGACAAGATAATGTTTTGGAAAATTCTGTAAAAAATTGCTAAACCATGAAACAAGATGTTCTAAATTCAAATATATTACATTAAAAAGCTACTAAATTTAAGAATTAACTAAAAATAATGCTGAATATAAAATACCTTTCCCTTTTGTAGCTTTCATTATGTCAGAGGCAAACACTGTGCTCCTTGAGTTACTGAAATGTTTATCCATAAGCTGAGGGAATTGTTTTTTTAAGTATTCTTTTTTTAGCTCTGACCCAACTGTTGTAAAAACTTCACAACCATGATGTAATGCTATGGATATGGCTGCTTGGCCTACTCCACCACTGCCAGAGTGGATGAGAACACGGTCACCAGGTTTTATCCTGCCCCTTACTACTAACGCATAATATGCTGTTGTATAAACAACTGGTACTGTGGCAGCGGCATCTAATGACCAACTATCAGGGACGGACCACAAAAACTTATTACTTATTTCAACTGTAGTGGCTAGACCCTACAATAAAATAGATTAGTTGAATACTTTAAAGAACACTAATTTTCGTTCAAATGTCCACAGAATTGTAATCCTAATCACCCAGTTTTTGAAAACAGTTTTTGTTTTGAAACATTGTGAAATTGTCAAGCATAACAAATAATGACTGTTTATTAAATTTGTTTGCCTTCAATCTGTTGACATTACCTTGCATTTTCCAAACAATTCAATTAAAACTGGTGATAAAGAATTTTGACAGACCATTTTTAAAATAAAAGCACTGTTCATTGCTTTAAACCTTTTCACATGCATAAGTTTTCATTTTGTTTAAAGAATTTATCCTTCATAAACCAAGATCATGGCATAAATTCATAATACTTTTATTTTATTCGATTAGTTACATTTTATTTAAAATAATAACCTTTGCTGGTACTAGACCCATTACTTTCTGTCCTGTTTCATCGAACCCTGACACTTCCATTCCTAGGATGCAATCCTGTGTTGCTAGGTCACCAGGTATAGCATCAGCTGGCAGCCTTCCAGTAGCCAACATGACATCTCTGAAGTTCAATGCAGCATAGTGGACATGACATAACTGCATCTTGTCATCTTGAACAAAGTACTTCAGTGGTGATTCTATCCATGTCAAGCTTGACAGATCACCTTTGGTGAGTACATTTACATATGCATGTTGGCAAGACTTTTTCGAATCTAGATCTTCTACAAAACAAAAGATTAAATCAATTAATATAATCTTGAAACAAGAATGCTACATGTAGCCATATGTCCCCCACCGCAGAGAAAATTCAAAGCCCCACAAGATATACAAAATGTGTATTTTTGAAACATAGGATCAAGTACATGTGGTGACTATCCTACAGAATGAACGAAAATCCGATCAGCGTCTCAGGAGTTGCATCCACAAAGAGTTCCTATAGTGTCACATGCAAAAAAACGTTAAAGTCCCATAACTCACTTAACATTTTTCAAATCAAAATGGCGGTGCGATAGGATCAAGAATGGGAGGTATTCAAATATTAGGGTTTTGAATCAAGAAAAGTTGACCTTATTTGATTTTGGCTATTTTGATAATCATGCATTTCCAACACTTTGGTCACAGATACCTAAATAGATATAAATCTGCCTGCACTGTATTATTTTTGATCACTTTATAATACTTTTAACATATTGTAACAGCTTATTGTAAATTATACCTGAAGTTAAGGGTATATGCCTGTAGGATCCCCACTGTCCATTCCTGTATACATTGACCATCAGATCCTTCTGAATAGTCTCCAATACATCTTTACTCTCCAGTTCAAAATCAATTTTGCTTCCATCACAATCGAAAATACATCTGAAAAAAGTTTTTTTTTTTTAAAAATTCCAAAGTAAGGATTTCTTTTTAAAACTGAGTTTTCTACAGAATATAGTAATTGTATTTAATTTTCTACCAGAAATAAGCAATTGGATTTTGAAGAGTATACCATTAACCCAGATCAATCTTAAAAGTGGAACTCCCCTAAACCAGCTCCTCTAAAAACCAGATTCCTTGATAAACCAAATGCTTTCTTTTGGTCTGGACTTTACCCTTATACTTTCAAGTAAAAAAATCTTCCACAAACCAACCCCTCAGAATTCCGAATACTGGAGATAACTTCCAGTCCAAAACATATATATTCCAGTCAACTACACCTCTAAAAACTGGCCAAACAGTAAATCTCGTTCTGTTCATTGAATGATGTATTTTAAACAAAGCCTCATTGATGAGTACAGGGAAAACTGTTCTAATAACAGATTTAACTTCCCCTCCAAAAAAAAAAAAAAAAAATAACGAAAATAGATACAAGAAAAGATTTTGTTACAGTTAAAGAAAGGAACAATGGAAATGTAGTATTCATCATATACTTAGTACTAAATAAAGGAAAATTGCATACACGATACTGAAAGGCCCTAGGGATGATACAGTGTGTGATACAGATTTTGCCATGTATTATTCTCTATATATGTCATTTTCATGCCTTTCGATATTTCATTTTATTTACTTCCGGTTGAATTTCAGTTAAGTCCGGAACCTCTCAAAACCGGCAAATTTCTAATGGTCCCATACATGTAGCGGTTTGGTTTACAGAGGTTCCACTGTACTTCATTGAACTGGTGGAATATGTCTACATGTAAATGGTTTTCCATATACAATACATAACACCAAGGATAAATTTTACAAAATTTGCAACCAACTTATGTATCTTGATTTCTGGTTTTATTCTTTGTAAAATGAATTTTGTTTGCATTTTACATTAAGTATATGCAATTGAATCTAAAAAGAAAGTTTAGAATATCCATCAAATTCAATAGAAACATAATACTAAATAAAACATTTGTATTTTCATTTGCCAACATGACGACAAAGGGTAGATAATCTACTTATGAAGACACTTATTTACATGCAAAATAAGAATTCTCCCTTCTCACACATGGAGTTACCTCAGAAAATGTAACTACATAACCAAACAATTAGGAATACCTGATATTTTCTCCATTAGGCTCTTGTTTCAGACAATTAAATAGGCCTAAAATTCCATTGTTTGGTTCTGAGCTAACAGTTAACCACAACTTCTGTTCTTTAACATTCATCACTTTCTCTTTCAATATTTCAAACCAGGAACCCTTTAAATCATCAATGTTAACTAACAACTGAGATTCTGTTGACTTTTGCTTTGGACGGATTAAGAACAAAGTGGATAGGTACTGACTAGATCGTTTGAACAGTAAATCATATCCTTCATTCTGGAATATTTGACACCATTTTTCTTCATCGCAGAAACAGTAACAGCTACGATCATCATCAATCTGTAGCGATTGCTGCCAAAGCCTTTCCAGTGAAAAGTTTATTGGAAAGTGGTTTGTGGTTTCCTCTATTAAAATGAAACCATTTGGTCTCAATATGGATGATAAAGCTGACAATGTTTTTGAAATGTTACTTTCTTTATGGAAGACGTTTTTGGCAACTACAATGTCAATATTCTTGAAACTGGATGGAGGATTTGATGTGAAATCCCATTCAATAAAATTCAGTAGATCTTGTGTTTCTTCCTCTGAACAATTATCAGGTTTATCACATGTCATGTAATTAACATTTATCATTGGTTGAGAGTTAACTAAAGGGAGAATGTGATGTTGTAATCTACTATTGTTGGCCCCAACTTCCACAATACTGAGAGAATGTGATAACATGTTCTCAATGACTAGATCCAAGCATGGTTTGAGTAAAGCTGGCTGTGACATCATAGACTGTACTTCTTCCACTGATTCAAAACTAGTATTGGCTATACCACTATCATTAAATTCTTCAAATATTCTTTTCAGATGTATATACATAGCATCACCGAGTAAATCTTCTTCCGTGATGAAGGTATCCTCAACACTGACGCCAGCAATACAACTAAGAAACATTCTGAGAGGATCAAGTTTTGAATCTTTTGTATTATTGCACTTTTCCCTAAGCATCTGAACTGCATAAGATGAACAGTTTTCCATATGTTTTGTTAAACCACTATCAAATGGAATTTCAGAAATATATGGTACAAAGCAATATTCTTCTAGTACAGGATCTGTCTGTTGTGGTCTCCTTGGTGCCACAGTGGCATGAAGACCAAGGATTTCTACACCACCAGAGGTACAGGTATTCAGGTCTTTGTCGATCTTCACAAAAGTTACTGCAAAAAGAATTTAATGGATCAATTCAGTTTCATTCTACACTCAAGTGTTACCTACATTGTTATTTTTCTGCAGAAAATGAAACTTTTTTGATTTACCATACTTATTTCATAAGAGGCAAGATGATAACAAATTAGTAAAATCCAGATAAACAGTATTGAATCTAATTGACCAGGATACTTTAAGATAAACTATAAATGTATTAACTAGTTATTTGATATAACAAAAATTTTAAATCGAAAAACATTTATTTCTCCATTTTATGACCTGATATATGTTCTTCAAAAATCTTACCACTGTGTCCATCATTAGTTTCATAAATGTTTCCTTGGTGGATGTTTGGGTCTACAGACATGGTAGTTATTCTTGTTGGCAGTCTCAGACAGCCATCAGATACACCTAATATTGACATCTGTAACATGGTATCTAAGTAGGACACCCAGTTACCATTCCAGAGCAATTCACCACTGTCACCTATATATATGGGAAAATTCTTATGAAATATAAATACGAATTATATACCTACTAGTTGACCAGAAATGTACTTTAAATTTGTATTTTTAGCAGATTAGAAGTAACCATTTCAATTAAAAACATTTCAAGTTCACAAATTGAAAAACATTTTATGTATGAATCCTCTTTTAAGCAATTCATCATTTTAATACTCAATTATGAATCATGTTTAAATTTCATTTAAATTTCAAAGTTAAAATACCAAAATAATCACTGAATATTTTCATCTGTAGTTTAACAAAAAAACCCAAACAAAACGATATTGAAATTTAAATTCTTTATCTAATGACTCTACTACCTTCCTTAACTATTTCAAACAAGTTTCTAAATGGTTGGATACTGCCATCATTGTATTTACTATATGTTTGAATATCAATTGTTTGATATTGTATATCATTCATGCTATATAAATTTTGTTGTATGTAAATATAGATTCTCCTATGATTTTCGACAAAAACTTCTCAAGAAAATTTTGTTGCTATGTAGTTTGCTTACATAGACGTCATTTCGGGACTATCGTTCCAATAACTGTAGAAAAAACAGCGGTAATTCCCATGTAGAAATTTAATCACTGGGAAGTGGTTAAACATGTATTTTTATCCCACCGATTAAACACGTCAATAGGAGAAATATAGATACTCCTTCAGGTACGAGTGAGTTATTGAATTTCTCCACCCGAGAGTTAAATTTTCGATTTTCAACACTCAAGCATTTAGCGAGCGTGTTAAAATCTATAATTTAACTATTGAGGGTGGAGAAATTCCACCACTCACAAGTAAATTGAAAGAGAATGTTTCTCCTATGATTTTCAACAAAAACCTCATGAAAATGTTGCAATGTAGTTTGTTTAAAATATTTTTATCCCACCGATTAAACATGTCAAGAATAGGAGAAACTATTTCATAAGCTGTAAGACTTTCGAAGAGTAAAGAGTAGAGAAAAGTAACTGCAACTTTAAAAATAATTTCAGAAACCATTTCTTTTTTCATT
The DNA here is from genome assembly GCA_028015205.1 of Mytilisepta virgata. Classification (NCBI taxonomy): domain Eukaryota; kingdom Metazoa; phylum Mollusca; class Bivalvia; order Mytilida; family Mytilidae; genus Mytilisepta; species Mytilisepta virgata. Next base: position 88,399,441 of record CM051521.1, read on the forward strand.
TAATATGTCAAATACCATCAAGATTTGTTCTGTGGATGCCTCTGAAGTCTGGACCGTAATCATAACCTCTTAGTCTGAGTTCTTTATATACATCTGTTGATGTTAGAGGCAACTCCTCTTTGTTAAGATTCTCAACAATTTCAACTGTATCAGTCAATACAGAGATAAAACCACTACATGTCAATGTATCACTTTCTGTTATCTCAAATAATCCTGTTGATTCCATGATATTTACAGTAAACTTCACCTTACCTGAAACACAGGGTTATTATACATGTAGTTATAAAATTCCATGATATTTACAGTAAACTTCACCTTACCTGAAATACAGGGTTAATAGTTATAACAAGAGTGGACACACTACACGTCTCGTCCGAGTACGCACATGGACACAGAATGATTATCTGATACCCGACATTTTGCAAGTCAAAGGAAAATGTGTTAAAGAAATTTAGGTCAAGGTACAAAGGCAGGTGTCAGACTGACATGTACCCACCAAGAACCATCTATTGACCAAATACAGTGGGTCTAGGTATTACAGTTTCTGAGAAATAGACAACCACAAAAAAGTAACTTGAGCATGAAATCAAGGTCAAGGTCCCACGCTAGGTGTCAGACTGGCATGTACCCACTAAGAACTATCTATAGACAAAATATGGTTGGCCTAGGTATTGCAGTTGCTGAGAAATTGATTTAACCACGAAACTTGGGATGAAGATTTTGAAATTCATGTTTGTGAAGTCAGTGAACCATGAAAATGAGGTCAGGGTCACAAGTATACTGCGGCAAAACATACGATAAGCTACCTTGTGGACCATAAATCTTAATTGTAGGTACTACATGTTCAAAAGTTATTAGTTTTTAAAAAATTTTACGCCGCCACCTGAAAGTAATACCTATATCTCACCTCCGTGACTTTTCGTCGCGAGACAAAAATCATGTAAATATAAAAATCCATACATACCCTTTTTTTAAAGGCAAATTATGCTATTAAAATTATGCCAAATATCCTAAAGATATACAAGTATTGTTAGGAAGCTGATTGAACAAACTGATAAATGGATGGGTAAACAATCTAAACTACTTAAGATCTGTTAGATTAAATTAAGTTTAGCAACTGAAATCCTCATAGCTGAAATTTTGGCTGTTCCTTGTTATATATGCAAGCATAACAAATTACATGTATGCAAATCGGTTTAACCCTACCATTGTTCAGTGTCTGTACCAAAGTCAGACTACCCTGCCTGTGTTCATGTACGTGTTATGTACTATAATTTTTGTCCGTAGTTGTGTCAGTGGGTTGCTGTGATTGATTGGTATGTCATTGTTGACCTTTCCTGTTATCCATTTTGTTGTTTATAAACAAATACTGGTAGCCCAGGCAATGAAATCAGGGAATAACAGTGTACTTGATGTGATTCCTGTGTAAAAATGTAGATTTTACTGTCAAAAATTGAGTTTACTTGGCGATGATTTGCGGAGCCAGGTTAACGGATATTTGCAACAGTAAAATAGTTTTAAGCAGGAACCACATCAAATACAACACGGTTATTCCCATTCTAATGCAATTCCATCAATAAAGGTTTAAATGTTCTCAATTTATAGGTGTTAACCAAAAAGTCCAGGAAATTCCTTGTGCGAAGTCGTGCAAAACATTGTGACGTCACTGATTGACTGAAAGTTTGAACAGAGGAACTGGGTAGTTTAAACGTCACGCTCGCTTCAAAATCGAATAAAATCTAATTGTATAGCATTTCAAAAACAGTTTCCAATTATTTTTTCTTGTTCACCAATATTCAATTCTTCCAAAAATACCCATTTTTCAAAATGGCAACCAAGCCAACCAAGCTTGGTTACAGACAGGTAAAGTCTCATAGCCAACCAAATTGCTTGTTACATTCTCATTGCATTAGAATACATAATTTTTGCCACAGGAAAATGTGGTTCAACTATCAATACAGGGACAATAAATGTTACAGGAAGTTCTAATAAACGTTCTTGATTGGAATTCCTATCAATGATACAATACCTTCTAGAAGGGGTTCTCGATAAAATTTACCTTAAAAAAAATCTACGTACAATATCAGTCTTAACTTTAAAAATATACTAGCTCAGTTTTCATACTTGCTTAAATATTTGGAAATACCTTCATGAGGAAGAATAGTAGCTCTAAAAATGTTGATGTTTTCAAATTTCACTGGCATCTCCTCATAAACTTGACCTTTCATTCTGGCAAGAGTTTTCCATGCCAACCCTAAATATCCAGTAGCTGGAAATAAAATGCGTCCATCAATGGTATGACCTATCAAATAGTTGTCGGGAGAATTTACAGAAATATCAATCTCATAAGTGGCACCACCATTTGAATTAGAACATCCTGTCGGAAAATCGTCAGCTTTTGGAACATCCCATGATACAGAATGGTCCCATCCTACTAAAGGAGAGATCATTGGGGTTCCTTTAGGTACTGGAAAATGTACTAGATTGCAGAGTTTTAATGGATCCATTCTTACTCCTTGTAGAAAGCACCTGCAGATGAGAAACAGACAATGAATGTCTATGAAATAGTGATGTAGTTCACATGCTTATAAAATTTTAAATTAAAAATGCATGATCATGATAGGTAAATTTTAGTGATGGGTAGTAAAAGGTTTGTACCAACATATGCATGTCTTCTCGTTAAACACTTCACAGGTGAGTCACCGATTTTGGTAGTGTCGACTGTAAAACCATACTTTCAAACAAGCCTTTCATATAGGAATCAACACTGCCAATATATTACACAAAATAAATTTCTGAAGCTATTTTTTGTTGTTGTCCTTCCTAAACTTTACCATGGAAATACTTTTCAGGAATATTTTCTATCCTTATCTTTCCTTGCATTTCAAAAAAAAAATCTAAACAAGACCTTTCGTGAATTTGGATTATAAAGAAATACATTTGGAATACCTTCCCAAACTTGTAAGAAAGAATTCCACATTATCAGGATGGTTCCTTTTCATCAGACCAACAAATGTACATTTTGGTCCCAGGGATCTTTTCAGTATCGCTTGTAATAAACAATGTGGTGCTATCTCTATGACAACAGCATTGTGAGGTACATGTTTCAGTGCCTCCTGAAACAGGACTGGACTGACTAGATTGTTGACATGATATTCAGCAGAGGAGTACTTGGCCAGGTTTGAACTCCAGTTGGATTCTGGGATAGAGGTACTTATCCATCTGCTACTTCTTGGTTTGGGAACAATTATCTGAAATATTTATCATCTGAAACATGTCTATCGAATATGTATACATCCTAGCTAATGCGAGATTCAAGAACTAAAAATAATGACATAAAACCTAATTGATGGATTGGCAGCTTCCAGTGCTTTGAGAATAGTATAATAAAACTAAGCCTTGCTCATGTTTTAAACTTGTCATTGGCATTAAAAGTCTACTTTAAAAAAAAATAATGAAATACAGAATTGATGGAATTCTTTTTAATGTTTTGATACCAAAATAGTCACATGTATTATGAAGTTTGTAAATTAAGGAATTTGATTTTTATTATTGCCAAAAATGTTACAAGGAAACATCAACATAATTAATATAATTCAACTGAAATTTTAATTCATGTCATGATATTTTGTTTATTTCCTTAGATTTGATAAACAGATTAATTCAAATACCCAATCCTGTTAACATACATTTAGAAGTGCTGATTTTAAGGCAGGAGCAGTTTCAGCCATATAGTATGAATGGAAAGCTACACCAGAACTATTGACTTCCTTCGCAAAGATTTGTCTCCCTTTGAGCTCCTTCACAAATTCTGACACAGCCTCAGCAGGACCTGAAACTGTTACCGTGTCTTCACAGTTGTGACAGGCAGGTACTACATTTGGTGGACATTGCTTTTTGGCTTCTTCCCAAGATAATCCTTGAATAAAAATACATAATAAGTGTAGTCATTAATATAATTTCACGAGACAGAATGGATATGGGGTAAAATGTCCAGGAGACATTCAATGTGCGAACTGAATAGACCAAAAAATAGACATTTAGTGGTCACTACACATGCATTATATTTACTTTGTAAATATTACTCATATATACATTTTTTCCAATATTTCTGACATTTAGGACAGGATCCTATGAGGACTTATCAAACTGACATCAAATTAAACCATGTTCTTACAATGTAAAGGAAGAATCAAACTGCAAAAGTGCATGGGTTTATGATAAAAGGATAATCAGATAGTATATTAAAATAGGCTTTTACATTTGTCAAACAAGTTCTGATACTTTCCAGTTAAAACTAGAGGTTCATGAGCCTGTATCGCTCACCCGGATGTAACTTTTCACCTTGAACAGGACTAAAAATTTAAGTGTAGCAGTCAATTTGGATGGTTGTCGAGCCTTCGACTTTTGTCGAAAAAGCGAGACATAGCGATCCTACATTCCGTCGTCGTCGTCGTCGTCGGCGGCGTCCACAAATATTCACCCTGTGGTTAAAGTTTTTGAAATTTTAATAACTTTCTTAAACTATCCTGGATTTCTACCAAACTTGGACAGAGGCTTGTTTATGATCATAAGATAGTATCCAGAAGGAAATTTTGTAAAAAAAAAATTCCAGTTTTTCCGTATTTTACTTATAAATGGACTTAGTTTTTCTGCCAGGAAACATTACATTCACTCTGTGGTTAAAGTTTTTAAAATTTTAATAACTTTCTTAAAATATCCTGGATTTGTACCAAACTTGGACAGAAGCTTGTTTATGATCATAAGATAGTATCCAGAAGTAAATTTTGTAAAATAAAAATTCCAGTTTTTCTGTATATTACTTATAAATGGACTTAGTTTTTCTGCCAGGAAACATTACATTCACTCTGTGGTTAAAGTTTTTAAAATTTTAATAACTTTCTTAAAATATCCTGGATTTGTACCAAACTTGGACAGAAGCTTGTTTATGATCATAATATAGTATCCAGAAGTAAATTTAGTAAAAAAAAAAAAATTTTTCCGTATTTTACTTATAAATGGACTTAGTTTTTCTGCCAGGAAATATTACATTCACTCTGTGGTTAAAGTTTTTAAAATTTTAATAACTTTCTTAAACTATCCAGGAATTTTACTATTATGTGCATTCACCTATCACACTGAAAATATAGACAACATCAAAAGTAGGCGAGACACTGGGTTCCGCGGAACCCTTACGAATTTTTTTTCTATAGGGTTCTATGTTAAACTAAGTTCGACTCTGGCAGCCATCTTGGTTGACAGTCCAGGTCAATAGATACATTTCTTAAAGAGAACCATCTAAAGACCATTACTGCTAAGTCTTGTTCCAACTGGCTAATTAAGTGGTTTCAGACAATAAGATTATGTCAGTTGGAAGTCGGGGATGCCAGACATAATTTTAAAAAGGGGCTACCCAAGGACCATTCCACCAAAGTTAGGTCCCAATTGGCAGTGGTTTTCAGAGTAGAAGATCTTTAAAGGAAAGTTTCTGCCGGACACCGTCTTTAAAGGGCAAAAACTCCTATAAGGGGTCAATCAGTGATTTCGGTCATGTTGACTTATTTGTAGATCTTACTTTATTGAACGTCTTTTGCTGTTTACAGTTTGTCTTATCTATAATAATATTCAAGATAATAACCTAAAACTGCAAAATTTCCTTAAAATTAACCATTCAGGGCAATAACCCAATAAAGGGTTGACCGATTCTTCTGGATTTCATGGCAGGTAGATCTTCACCTGATGAACATTTTTACCCCAGTCAGTTTTGCTCTAAATGCTTTAGTTTGAGATATGACAAACTGCAGTTTACCCCTATGTTCTATTTTTAGCCATGTCAACCATGTTGGTTGGCAGACAGGGTCATCGGACACATCTTTTGAACTAGATACCATAATGATGCTTGTGGCCAAGTTTTGGTACCATTTGGCCAATTAGTTTTCAGAGAAGATTTCTGTAAAAAGTTAACGGACGACGGACGCCAAGTGATGAGAAAAAAATGGAATTTAAATCATGCACACGATACCATACTTACTCTATTTATTCGACACTATAATACACCTATTTTTTAGGAAATTGGAAAATATTCGAAAAAATAAGTTTTTGTATTTCCGTTGTCATTTTTTGACTCCATATGATCGACCTGGTCAATGTACTTTAAGAATAGGCAATCAAAATAATGATTTATACTTGCGGTATTATTTGATTTTGCTTTCATGATTTATCTTCAGGGATGGGGTAATCGTAATCTGTAATTGTAATCGATTGTAATTGATTACATTTTTCAGAGTAATCGACAGTAATCTGTAATCGACCAACTTTTCGATTACATGTAATCGTAATTTAATCGATTACAGCAAAAAATATGATGTAATCATCGATTACTTTCGATTACATTTCGATTACTTTGGAATATTAGTTTGACAAAATAGCACTTTATTTCAGTGCATTGGATGCATTCTTCAGGAAATGCTCTTTTTTACAGGTACAGATACAGATAAAATATGTATGACTTGAGAGTTCTGAAAAGTTGCTATTTATTAGATCTGTTGTTCTCTTAAAGTCCCTTATGTCAACAAGATTTTCTTACAAATTAACCTTATTTTCAGCTTTTGAAACAAATGACCTTTAATTTATGTTAAAAATACATATATCAAAGGCTGAATGAATATCCCAACTACACTAAAATCAAAAAGTTGATTGTATAATTATTCAATTAGAGTTCTTTTTATTTGTCATTCTAGTCCAGACTTTGTTTTCCTTCTTTACCTTAGGGCATTTCTGGTGCAATATTAAACTTTAGAATTTTGTTCAGTCACTTATAAGAGTGAGCATTATTTTTGGTTAAGTAATTTTAGTAGTGATTTTGGGAGACATAGTGGCTGTTTGTCATGTCTTGGAGAGAACATTATGAAATTCCACCAGATTTTCCTTCTGGAGGAACTGTTAAAGTTAAATGCAAATACTGTCATGTGTTCATCAAATTTTTCAACTCACATTAAGGTATGTTACCTAATTTTTAAAACTTAGTAATTTTTAAATAAAATTTGATTCTCTATATAGATGTAAGAAGATGTGGTATGAGTGCCAATGGGATTTTATTATTCAATTTGAATATTTTTTGGAGATTTATTTTACATAAAGTTTAAAAAGATAACATTTGATTCATCATAACATTAAGATAAGAATAAGAAGTTATAAGTCGACAATGATACAATACAATACAATAACTTCATGCATTCCACTTTGACACTTAACATATTTATTAATTTAAATAAGAGAATACAGAAATCTAATTTTAACTATATTCTTTTCTTTTAATACTAGAACTGGTCAATTAATGAAAGATTTAAATTAATGACAGGAAGACTCTGTTTTGATTTCAACTATTTTTACTGATTAAGTGTCAGATTTACATTAAATTGCCCTAGGTTACATGTTTTACTCTATTTGTAGTTTCATAAGGCCTTTTATTTTTATTTAATTGGTTTACGGATTTTTTTTTTTTAAATAGGGTCGGTCGGTCGGGAAAAAAAAGAAAAAAAAAGAGGGAAAATCATGTACTTTTGAACAATCTTGGTTATGTTGCCAAATGTACAAAGGTTGCAAATGATCAGTTAATTCCCTCTTTTGAAACCCAAATATCAGAACATCTATCTTGAAAGGTGTTGTTCAGTAGACCGTTTCCTTTTTAAGGGACCGACTCGTCAACTACAAGTTGTACAACATTAAATGAGTGGATTCGATATCTTACGGAATCAAGATATTCATACAAAACGAACTTAAAAGTGGCATGGATTCTATTAAGAAATTCGTTTCATAAAACGTGTTTCGGAAATTGGCATCAACTAACGTCTATAAATAGATTTTTTTTTGGGATCATGTTTACAAGTATTTTATTGATGGATAATCTATTTTTAGACGAATTGGAATATAATCTTTTATGAAATTTTGATGCAAAAAGGATTTTAATTTATTTTTATTTTTGGGATGGCTGATTTCAGAGGGTCGGCGGTAATAAAAAACCAAAATTTTCAATTTTATTTTTTTTCTTCAAATCGGCAAAATCGGGTCGGCGGATCCGTAAACCAACTAATTAAAAATAAATGGCCTAACCTGTAATTAAGGAGATTGACAAGACAAAGAAATAATTCAAACCATTAATTTAATTTTACTTGAAATATTAACTTATAAAATTATCTGGAGAAACATTTAAAGACTTTTTATTTATTTTTTTCAGAGAAAACATCGCAATGAGCTATATATAAATAATCTGCCAGCAATGAATCAAATAAACAACAAAATTTAATTCAGTTTGTAAAGAAAAAAAGTTGAAAGACTATTTAGTATTGCTGGCAAAATCTTTCATCCTGACAGATGTCGCTTGATTGATAATACTTTCCACAAACTGATCATGATTAAATGCAATTCTGACTTCTGACTTTAAAGCTTTAATTGATGCTAATGTAAATTTTGTTATTTTCCACTATAAATATGTTGAACAGCAATATTGTTGCAACTTTTTCAGAGTTGTTTCTTTTTATTTTGTAGAATGTAATTGACTGTAATCGAAAAGTAATGTAATTAATTTTGATAAAATAATCGATTGTAATCGATTACAAACAAAAATCAGAGTAATCGATTATTAATCGATTACACCAAAATCCTTCATGTAATCGATTATTAATCGATTACATTTGACAGTAATCGTGCCCATCCCTGTTTATCTTTTTGTACCTTCAAATTAATAGTTAATTTAATGTTGAAGATGAAAACAGTAGCAAACTTCAAACGACCTGCCATGTTGTTGACTAATATGTGAACATCTCAAATTATTTTTATGATCTGGATTTGGAGCATCTCAAATTAATTTTTTACAACACATGTTTGTAGTCTCATCGTCTTTTTAGAACATATTATAACTATTACATTTAAATGTCTTATAAACAATGATAAGGGGATTTGTTTTGTAAAAACCATTTCATTTGAAGTTTTTAAAAATTTATTTCTCTGAGAAATGCGAATACGCAACTCCCTTCCAAACTCGTTTCGGATTTCTTTTCAAAAGTAAACTTCCAGGTAGGAAAAATTCAATAAAATTTACTTAAAAATCGATCTTATTTCAATTAAATTTATTAAGATAGATAGTTTGAATGGTTTAGAATGCTTTAGAAAGACGAAATAAACACTCGATGAGGACTGAAAGTAATTAACTTACATAAGTTAAAATTACTGACTGTCACCGCCTGAGAACAATGATCGTAACTTTGACAATTTTTGAAATTGTCAAAAAATAGAGTTATCAAAAAATTCAATTCTCCTTGAATTTTCAAAAGTGTTGAATAATTAGCCCGTCCAATAATTAGGGTTATTACGGTACCTAAATTTTTTGGTTCATGTGAAAATCTATTATTAAATCTTGTATGGATTAGAACAAAGATCCGGAAAGCCTTCTATTTTCCGGACATGACCGCAGAAATGTTTATTTGTCCGGTCATAAAAAGGGTCAAACGGACATCCAAAATTTTTATTTTTAATAAGATGTACTGAAAAGTCGCGACGCCAAAATTTCGAAGTTCGGCAGAGCGGTTACCTCATTCAGGTCATTTCTTCTTGATAGTTGACTGATCTTTTCAAAATGTTTTTACAGCAATTACTATTGTCAATACGGTAATTAACAGGTGTCTGTTTTTATGACGCTTAATTATAATTAATGTACACCTGTCAACAATTTCCAATAGTTCAATCGAGGTCATTCATCAGTGACGATCAATCAGGCGTTTTTTCACCCCTTTCTACTTTGAAATTAATAAAAATCCATTACATGGTATGTTTTGGACGATCTAACAGTTCACAATCACAAACTTTTGAGAAGATAAAATGCCTTGGTAGTTTTAACTCAGCAAAACTTATAGATTTCCACATTGTTGCCATTTTCTGCAAGTGTAGTTTATAGAAAATATTCATTTAGCATGCATGAATCATAGTTAAATATGAAAAAGTAATAAAAATTTCATTTTTCAAGAAGACTTTCATATTCTGATTTCAAAGTTTTTTAACTTGAATTTATTTTAGTCATTAATTTAGATCATTTCTACTCCTTTGTGTAGTCCATTTCCATATTGATCTATTTATATGTACCAAATGCGGACGTCAAAGAAGACACCTATAACATGGAAATGATCAATATACAAACAATACCGCACAGAATGTTAAAGAGTTGATACATACACACATTTATTTAAGGTATTACCCAAAACATTTATAAATCGTGCATAACAACATTTGTAATAAGTAAGGTCATGTTGAGATTGATAAAGAGTGTAAACTGTGAATTCATTTCTATCAAAAACATTCCGGCGGAGGCTGATGAAATTTACAGATCCCTGGATTAGAATGTATATTGATAAAATTCTATTATATTGTTGGATTCTTTGTGCAAAACAAGGCAAGTTGTATTATGCAAAAGAAAATATTTGCCTACCAACTGCGGCCATGCCACCTGGTGGTAGCTTCGCCTCTTTAATACACCTGCCTCTCCAGTAAGCTGCCATTACTGTCTCTTCTGCAGTCAAAGAACCATCTGCATAGCCACACCCTAATTCTCCAACAGAGTGTCCCACAATTCCATCTGGATCTATTCCCATGCAAAACAGTAGATCCACTAGGGCAACCTTGAAAGATACAATGTTTTTCATTTAAGTCAATTCTGTTTCCTGAATGTACATGATCAAGAATCGACAAAAAAAAGATTTCCAAAACAATTTACCGTTTTTACTGTAAATTGCAAATAGAAAACTCTTATTCTGAAAAACATACATATATTCAATATATCCTTTAAATTTTTTAATTCTTAAGTGAAATTATTCCACTGATTAATTAGTACATGTTACAAACTAAAATCTACATTATTTTCATACCTGTATTGCAGCTATCCCAACAAATGAATTTATGGTATTATTGAAGTCCTCATCAGATCCTTCCATTAACAGTTTGTACAAATCAACACTATATGGTCTTAGAATTGCATCAGATTTAAGGATGGATTTTTTAAACTTTGGTATAACCATCATCTGTTTTCCCATACCATGCCACTGTGTACCCATACCAGCAAATACAAACCAAACTGGACGCTTTCCTTCCTGGGATACTGCCTGTTGCAATGACAAAATATATTTTTTTGTTTTATGATTTCCCACATTTTTTTACATAAATAATCTAATGTAGTATATTTGCAGTCTTATTGCTCAATGCCATAATAGCAGTAAAAAATCTTTTATGTCAGTTAATACTACTACATGTAGTTTACATAACACAAATCAAATCATTATGTCAGCAACATATTTCCAAATAGTTATTAATGTAAAGATTTCCTGAGATTATTGCAGCTATACATAGACATTTAATAAAATATCTATATAAATTGACTTTTTTTTTACAACCCTTGGACTTCAGTTTGTGAGGTTCTCGAAGTAAATTTTTTCAAACAGATTTCAAAATGTAGTAAGTTTTAAATACCGGTAGTACAAATTTTATGGTTCAAATTAACTTTTGTATATGAATGTAAGTTTGACTTGCATATAAACAAGTAATGTCAATGGACATATTTTCTTTTTACATTTTGTTTTGGGTTTCAACATCTTCAGCACAACAGATGAATTTTAAATTGATGAAATGTGCACATCTTGTGCATCAAAATTGGTATCAAAGAATTTATTCTTTACCAATGTTACTTCACTTTCATAAATGGCTACTTCCTATAAGTTTTTTGGGATAATTCTCATTTTAACATTTTTATCTCAAATGTACCTGTACTTCTTGTATTTTGTTGTCTGCATTCAGAACACTAAATCCTCTGTAAACATGGTCACAGTTCTTTGATTCATTCAACAGTGCATGGAGATAAAAATTTTCACTCTGGTTTTCAACTGCAGATAGCACTTTCTCTATACCTTCTTGTGTTCTTGATGAATAAACAAATAATCTTTTTGACAAATCACTCTTTTTAGCATCAGTGTCAACATTAGGTTTTAATACTGCGTGAACATTAGAGCCTCCAAATCCAAAAGAGTTCACTGCTACCAGCCCACCATGAAGTGGAGTTCTCTCTGTGACTACCTGTAATCTTCCATCCACAAGGCCTGGAATGTCTGGGTTTGGGTTTTTGTAATGTATGTTCCCAGGCATTTGTTTGTCCTCCATTCCTATAACTATCTTTGTGACTGCAGCTAAACCTGTCATAAAAAATATGTGAATTTACTATAGCTTGCAATTTGGATGCGAAGCTACAAACTTGTGCCCTTATGGCTAATCATTGGTATTATGGATCAACATTTCTTATTTAATCAAGCTAATGGGTAATCTTAAATTTCAGTAGCAAGTAAAACTGAAATCAGTATAAGATTTCACAGTAGATTGTGAAACTATTTCTTCTCTATTGATTCCATTTTTTAAATTTGTTCTCTCCTTGATCATAATTGAATTGGTTTTTTCTAAGAAGCATACATCTATTTTGGATATATGCCATAAACATTGTGGTTTGGCAGATTATACAGGTACCTGATGCTGGTTCAGGATGTCCCATATTTGACTTGACAGATCCAATCAGAAGTGGCATTGACCTGTCTTTACAGAAGACATCAGTAATTGCATTGAGTTCCTGGGGATCGCCAGCTTTTGTACCAGTCCCATGAGCCTCTACATATTCCACAGATGTAGGGTCAATACAAGCTTCACTATAAACTTCCTGTAACAACTGCTTTTGTACAGAGCCAGATGGAAATGTTATTCCTTAAAAAAAAAGCATCAATATGTGAAAGCACTGAAATCTATTTTTCATGCATCATAAACTTTGTCTAATCCTTTTCAATTCTTTTCGTCCACTACCAACTTCCTGAATTTGTGTTTCCAATTATGCTTGGCTTAAAACACCACCAAAGACTAAACTTTAAACAAGCACATATGGCAAACAGATATTCCGAACTTTATTACTTTTTATTTTTATCATTAGAAACAGTGGATTTTAACTTATTTTTCTAAATAAAAGGACAAACGAAATTGAATGTTATCGAATGTACACTAAATGACAATTGTCCACAACTTAGATCTACTAGTATTCCTTGATCATTTTTTATTCCTGATTTTGATCTTTAATAGAAATAATCACAAAACCAGAAAAGGGAGACAATCAAATCAGAACTATAAATAAAATAAATCTACAAAATTCCATTGTTTTTTTAATTAATGCATTCACATTTGCTTTTATTTGGTTAAAGTGACATATTTCATTAAAGTATAATTATTTTTTTTAAAATTTGGTCTTATTCTTGCTTTTAATTGCATTTACATGCTATTTGTCCTCCAGTGTTTTGTTTACTATTCTGCACATACCCTTAGTTTTAACTCACCCTGTTCTTTGCCACCATCTGAATTTGTCTTAGAATGTATAACGGTGGAATATATTCTTTTGGCAATGTTATTTTTCTGAAGAAAAATGGCTACAATACCCTCACTTCTACAATATCCTTCACCTATAAATAGATAATATTAACAAATACTGATCACTTTACCCACCAATTAACCAAACAAGAGGCTCACCAGAGCCTGTATCGCTCACCTGGAGTCTGGTTTTCATTGGACAATTAATCAACTATTTGACCAAGTTTGTTGCAATTGGTTCAATTCTTCAAGGAAAATTTGTTGAAGATTTATTTTTCATAAGGTATAATGTTAAAATATGTTCCCTGATGGTGGTAGTCCGGGCAGGAAGTTGATAAAATTGACCAGGAATAAGGGTGAACCTTAAATAAATGTAACAGAACCCGACCTTAAATTACACAAACCAATAACTTCTAAATGGGTTTTGGTATTTCCTTTAAAATTTCAGGGTATGTAGATCTCAAGATGGCAAACATTTTTCAAATTTACATTTCACTTCTATCTCAAATAGTTTTGGAGATAAATGACGAAAAATGTTAAATTTTGAAAATTTGACAAAAAAAGGGCAGTAACTCCTAAATGGGTTTTGGGATTACCTTCAAAATTTCAGGGTAGGTAGATCTTGTCATGCTGATCAATTTTATCCCATGTCAGATTTTTGATATCTGTAACGATTTTTAAGTTATAAGCCAAAACAACACATGCACCCCTATATTCTATTTTTAGCTACGACAGCCATGTTTTATGTCAGATCAAAATAAATTGAGGATGGTTTGTAGAGGACATGTCATAAATCATTCCAATTAAGTTTCAAACCAATCAGCCCAGCGGTTTCAGAGGAGACGATTTTTGAATGAAAAAATTTTGAAAATTTGACAAAAAAGGGCAACAACTCCTAAATGGGTTTTGGGATTTCCTTTAAAATTTCAGGGTAGGAAGATCTCAATATGGCAAACATTTTTCAAATTTACATTTCACTTCTATCTCAAATAGTTTTGGAGATAAATGACCAAAAATGGTAAAATTTTGAAAATTTGACGAAAAAAGGGCAATAACTCCTAAATGGGTTTTGGAATTTCCTTCAAAATTTCAGGGTAGGTAGATCTTGTCATGCTGATTTTCAATATCTGTAACGGTTTTTGAGTTATTAGCAAAAAACAGCAATTTACCCCCTATGTTCTATTTTTAGCAACAGTGGCCATGTTTTTCATCGGATCAATATAAAATGAGGATCGTTTGTAGAGGACATGTCATATATCATTCCTATGAAGCCTCGATCCAATCTGCCCAGCCGTTTCAGAGGAGAAGATTTTTGAAAATCAGCCAATCAGAAACAAGAATTGCCTCTGGTGGCCATGTTTCTTGACCAATCAGAACTAAATGAGGAAACTTTGTTGAGGACCTTCCATACACCACTCATGCAAAGTTTGGTTGGAATTGGCCAAATGGTTTCTGAGGAGAAGATGTTTGAATGAAAAGCTAACGACGGACGGACGATGGACGCCAAGTGATGGCAAAAGCTCACCCTGGCAATAGCCAGGTGAGCTAAAAATAATAAGTTTTGAAGATTTATCACTTTTAAAAGGCAAAATGTTTTCAGAGTGTTAAATTTGTTGTGATTCTGAGGTTACCAAGCTAACTTAAGGCCAAAAAAATAAAGGTGCTAGGTTCTCAGGCACCGCCGCACCCAAAAATACCTCTTGCGTCCACGGATTTTATTCTTAGTAAAATCCAGAATTTTTTCAAGTCCACTCCAAAACTGTCGAAACTTATTTCATACTACGCTTGTAGAAATAAATAATTTATAGTGCTCTAGCTTGCCCTAAACAAATGGAAGGGTTGCTCACCCTTGATGCCCTTAGAGTCCCATAAATATACCCTTTCTTTAAGAACATGGTTTCTGTTGTCATTAATTAGGTCAAGTTCAAACCTTAAGTATCTTTTGCTGTTACAGAAAAAATCTGCAGAGTTGCTCCCCTTTGATAACAAATTTTCTTTCAATTGAAATTCTCTGACAAGGAAAACATAAAATTTATATTTAAATTGTTGAATATCAAATAATAAATTAATTTTGAGAAAAAATTGTATTCTTTTGAAAAAAATGTTTCCCAAAAATTTTTGTACATATAATTTTATGTAAAACCTTTGCAATCCTTTTATGACTGGTTATATTCATGCAATCAGTAAAGAAAGTGTAGCCTTGCAGTCATCAAAAGTGTATGGTAGTTGTAAAACAACTTTTACACCGCATTGTGTGCTAAGGCAAACAGCAGTTGTTTTCTTTGGAAACCTGTGATGACAACCAGGAATGATATAAATCACATACTTGATGCTTTTAAAAAAATTTTGATCAAACAATAAATTTTCAAAAAAAAAAAGCCTCCCTCCCTCGTCCATTTTTTAAAAAAGTGGCCTGAGAACCTGAGCAATTTTTTTTTGCATGGCCTAAATAAGCTTACTGTAATCTTGATTCTCAAGATCTAATGCTGTAATAAACATGTGGTATGCTATCAATATACATATCATATCAAACTTTTTGCATGATTCTCAGGCATTGGCACAAGATTGCATTTCTAACAAGAAACTCCTAAGAGCCTGCATTGCTCAATGGAACCTATCAATTTTACTAGCCTAATCACAATCCAAATAATCAACAGATATTTCATATGAAGTATTGTTTCATTTGGCTACTGGCTAGTGTTGGTAGACTGGGAATAAATAAACAAACTTCACAGAAACCTCCCACTGATCCTTCAGATCAACATCTAGTACATATGAAAAAATCTGTACATTTGATTGGAAAATGAGCATTCACAATTTTTGAACAGTCTTGTTAAATGACTATGGGAGAACTATACCTTATTTTCGACGGGACTATACTTATTTTCATCACGATTTTTGGAGTGTTTTGGTTAGGATTATTCCCTTTTGAAAGAGGGAGTAACAAGATATCTTTTGCTACAAAAAAAAAAAATAGCTGAGTTCCAAGGATAAGGATTGGCAAGCCTTGTGATTATTGATTTCAAAAATTTAACAACTTGCTTCAGGTAATAATAATTACATGTTAAAATGAATGTGTTTCTTTATTTTGTCAAGACTATACTATACCCCTATAAAACCTAAAATGACAAATGTACTTCTCCGTCAGGAACAGTTTTCGTACAGTTGAGGTACAGTGACAGAGCAATTTGGCTCGAAGGAGCTATACCCCACAAGACAACACTATACAAAAACGGTTCCATCGGGGGGTCCATAATAGATAATTAGTTTCTTTAGCGAAAGAACAGTTTCAGATTTATCAAATTTAGACCCATCAAAAGTTTTGGCTATTTCCATGATATGTCAGTCGTCCAATTGGGTCAAAATGTGCCAACTCCAAAGATCCTGCAATGGATGCTTCAATTGAAATTTTAGGTCATCTGGTCTAGTAATTCATAGATTTCAACAAATCTGAACAATCAGAAATAATGGTTATTGCCTCTATCTAGAATTGTCCGACCAAGATGAAATGAACCTTCATAGAAACCTTTCCATAAATGCTTTACACTAAATTTCAGATCATTTGGCCCAGTGATTTCAGAGATTTCTAAAGGTATGACTTGTAAATTTAATTTTAATACTTTGTACAGAGTATTGCTTATTACTTGTCTGACCAGGATGAAACGAGGAAACTAAAAATTTCATATAAAGACCCTTATATCATGCTTCATACCAAATTTTAGATGAACAGGCCCTGTGGTTTCTGTGTAAGCAGAAAGTTTTTAAAGCAAAGTTTAAGATGATGATTACAGATGATAGCTTACCAGGGCATTTAAGCTAAAAATGCTGAAATCACATCACTAATTCTTCAAAATTCCTTATGTCTTTTTCAAATAGATAAATTTTGTATTTGATCATTTATAAATTATAAAATTTAAGCACAAATGTGCAATATTTCTTGCAATAAATAAATAAATAAATAAATAAATAAATAAAATAACATGAACACAAACCAGAGGAATCAAAGGATTTACAAGCTCCTTCCTTAGATAACATTCCCAATTTCTGGAACTGAAGGGAAGTGACTGGCTTCAAACAGAGATGACATCCTCCAACAACAGCTGCATCACAGTGTCCTTGTCTGATACTGTGTAATGCTTGGTCCATTGCTAATAAACTAGAGGAACAGGCAGTATCAATAGCAAAACTAGGTCCTAGAAAAAAATGTACTTTTGTTTAATGCCTTTTGCTGGGAGCTCACTATATCAAGGTATTAAATAATATCAAAATCCAATTTCAGTGAAAAAGCGCAACATCATGGAAACCACGACTTGAGAATTGTATATAATAAATTTTAAAAAATTTAAATGCTGTATAAAAGGCAAAAATAGTGTAACAGGTCAAGAGGCATTACTTTTAATTGTATATGCACTCTAAATCTATAGAGTGGATCTGTTGTAATACAGATCAAGAAGTTATTGGTAATATCTATATAAGTTTTGACTGCAATTTTCAAAAATTAAAACTTACATAAACCTATAAAAATTTCTACTAAAATAAAAACGGCAGAATAAAAAATAAGTTTGTTTGCCCAAACGCGACCGACCCCAAAAAATCCCACCGAGTCAAATTCTTTTTTTGTATCAAATCTCGATCTTTTTTTTTATTTCCGGATTTTTAACGCGCCCATTGGTTCTGTTCCAGATTCTAGTTTTACAAAGGAAATCGCTTTCTCTGTCTGTAAAGAATACTTTTTAAAAAACGTTTTTGTGATTCTGATTAAATTATTTGCAGAATTTAAAACATGGCAGACATTTTTTATGTTTTTTTACAATTTGGCTGGTCGTATTTAGTTAGATTGGGAGTGGTCTCAATATATTTTACATTTGTAATTTTTAGAGATGGTTTCATAATATTTTCTGGAAATAAGACGAGCTGTGTACTTTCTTCGA
Organism: Mytilisepta virgata; assembly: GCA_028015205.1. Lineage (NCBI taxonomy): Eukaryota > Metazoa > Mollusca > Bivalvia > Mytilida > Mytilidae > Mytilisepta > Mytilisepta virgata. The sequence goes on from CM051521.1 coordinate 88,417,806, forward strand.
CACAGCAAACAGCACATATCCATTTTTGAAATTTACATTCGAAATATCCGTAAAGACTAGAGAGCTTGCATGTATTAGATGTAACTGTATTTAAAGGACAGAGATTTCAAACTCAGAATACATTGGATGTCCGTTTATATATAGAAAATATACATAAAACTATCAATATCTACCAAGAACATAAGCACACTAAAAATCAGTACTTACAGGATTTATTATTGGGGCAACTAACAATAAAGATTATTTAGAATCCCAAATTCAACTATTTCATTACAGCTTATTAAAGCAAGGCTGCAAAGTGGTCTCATTAATATACTTTACTAACACCCACACCTCCAAAAGAACATGCTTAAACAAAGACAATATTAAAAAAACTGCGAACATGTGCCAGGTCCGGAAAACCTGACTTAATACAGGCACATAGTGTGGTGGGTTTAAACCCATTTTTATGTGGACAAACCTATCCCTTTCACACATCTATACTCTTAAGACCTAATGAATAAAACTCACAATGATAAACCTTGCAGCTATAAATGCCCTTTTCCTTAAAAAAATACTTAGATTTATTTGATAGGCACTACAACTGTCTGACACTGACTGTCTGACACTATGATTTTATTTTGACATGTTAAGTATCTATTAATATGTCTGTTCCAAAAAAAAAGAATTTGCCTACCTACCTACCCATACCCAACAGCCATAAGTCGGGTTTGGGCAAATTGAAATATTTTTAAGGCTGGCCTAATGTTAAAAATTTGATATTGTGAAAATCAACTACAGTGAAACCTGATGAAATCGGACACTGTGTAAACCGGATTCCTGTCAAAACCAGTTGATTTTCGTAGTCCAAAATAATCCAAAGATACTAATATTAGATATTGTAAATTTATACTATGCTGTATACGACACATTTCAAGGAGTTACCTCTCATCAGCAGCATTAAAACCGAAACATTTGGAAGACCAAAAACCAAACTTATATTAAACAAGAAGTACTCAACCAAAAATACCGAAATAGGAAGCCAAATTTCAGCTAAGGAGATCTACCATGTAATGTATTCCCTTAAATAACATGAGTGGACACACTACATGTGTCGCCTGAGTATGCACATGGAGACAGAATAATGATTATCTGATACCCGACATTTTGCAAGTCATAGGAAAATGTGTTAAAAGAAATTGAGGTCAAGGTCAAAAGGCAGGTGTCATACCGACATGTATCCACTAAGAACTATCTATTGACCAAATATGGTGGGTCTAGGTATTAAAGTTGCTGAGAAATGGATCTAATCTAAAAAATGTGACAAAGTCACTCAAGCATGCAATTGAGGTCAAAGTCCAGAGACCGGTTTCAGAATTGCATGTACCCACTAAGAACTATCTATAGACCAAACATGGACGGGTCTAGGTATTACAGTTCCTTAAAAAAGGACAAGAAATTTGGATGAAAGTCACTCAACCATGAAATTGAGGTCAAAGTCCAGAGACAAGTGTCAGACTGGCATGTGCCCATCAAGAACTATCAATAGATCAAATACAGTGGGTCTAGGTATTACAGTATCTGAGAAATGGACTTAACCACGAAAATGTGACAAAGTCACTCAAACATGAAATTGAGTCCAAGGTCACAAACCAGGTGTCAGACTGACATGTACCCACCAAGAACTATCTATAGACCAAATATGGTTGGCCAAGGTATAACAATTGCTGAGAAATGGATTTAACCATGAAACTTGGACGCAGATTTTACATGTTTTTGAAGTCAGCGAACCATGAAAATGAGGCCAGAGTCACAAGACAAGTATACTGCAGCAAACCTTATACGATAAGCTACCTTGTGGACCATAAATCTTAATTATAGGTATTACATGTTCAAAGTAATTAAAGTTTTAAAAAAGTTTATGCCACTGTCACCGCAGGAAAGTAATACCTATATCTCGACTAAAAAATAAAACCTGTATAAACCAGACACTTTGCGTTCTGAATTCCGATCAACTATTTTGGTCCCAATAGACTAAATTACTGTAAAATTTATCTATCAAAACCGATCTATCAACCTACGGCTTCAACCACTTGTTACCTTAATTGATCGATTAGGAATTACACAATGTCGTAAACCTAAGGTTCCCTACAGGTATAAAGTTTCTATCTTATGGTAAACAAAGAAAATTAAACTACTTAAACTGTTTTTATAACCATTAATTGTCAAAACAGTCGTTAATCAGATGTCACTAAATATGGAGAGTACACCAAAGGAAAGAAAACGGTTTCGAATTTAAATACGAAAATGCCAAAAGGTCACAGAAAATGTCGAAAATAACAAGACAATTTGATAAATATTTTTGACTTTCTTTTATCAAAATGTTTTCTAAATATATCATTTATGTTTCAAGAATTAAATATGGTTTATTTAATATTTATAATTTATCCTTTGAAAGAAGCGATAACATGAATTTCCTTACGTCTATTGTCAATGAAATGTAACTTCCCATCTAGAAAACCCTGAGTAAACCGCCCCACTGTCCAAGCTGGCCCTTTTTTAAGGCCCACAAGGGGTTCAGTTTACAAATTTTCACTGTATTTTATGACAACAAAATAAGCTATATGAAATTCAAGAATTTTTGCAATAACTTTTAAAAAAATTTTCTGAACATTATACCTTTAAAATCAAAGAAAAAAGAAATTCTATTAGCAAACATTGATCTTGCACATCCTGTCATACTGTATCCAACTGTTGCCTCTGGGTCACATGACCAAGCATCATGTGATTCTGAAGCACTACATCCAATGAATACTCCAGTTCTTGACCCTCTGATGCTGTCTGGGTTAACTCCTTAAACAAATTAAACATCGGAATGGCAGATATACTCACAATAAATCAATCTTAATTCTTCAAAATCAGAAATTGTGAACCTGTAACCTCGTCTGTGATGGGTTTTGCTTGTTCTGTACAAGCAATAAATCCTAACATGCTTCAAATTAACCATTTGTCAATGGTAGAAAATATACTTTTCCTTTATATCATACATAAAAAATATTTTTCCTTTAATAAAATTTTTAAATAGTTTTCAATTAAAAAACAACTTTTAATATACCAATACATTGTATATTAGTTTAAAGTAATCTTTGCAGACTTAAAATGAAAGATTTGATAACTCAGGTCAATATACATTTGTACATATTATAATACCAGCATCTATTATGGACTCATAGGTTACTTCCAGTAATAATCTCAACTGTGGATCCATACTGTTAGCCTGTTTAGGATGAACTCCAAAGAATGCAGCATCAAATTTAGTAATATCCTTCAATTTTCCATTTCTTGATGGCAAACCATACAGACCTATAAAAGGATACAATATAAGGCAGCAGTTATTAAGTTGGACAGTTACCATCCTAAATTTATTATCAATACAGTATTGAAAAACCATTCCACCCTGATCCACAACAGACTGGTTCCAATTGGCTAAGTGGTTTCAGAAAGGATTTTAAAAAGGTAAGTATAATGATATATGATAGCATTTACATGATAAGTAATAGGTGATATAAAAGTAAAATGTTCACTTTCAATCTGTATGATAAAAAATCAAATGATGCCACTTGATGACAACAGCTCACAAATATGGTGAGAGATATGTTATAAATTCATTATGCATGATTAGTAAACAATTTAATTTCCAAATTTATTTTGAATTATCTTTCAATTACCTCAATTTCTGTCAGATCTTTCTGTATTTTCAAGTTTTATGTATTGTATAAATTTTCTGAATTTACCAAATGTTCTATTGAATGTTAAAGTTCAGTGTTGGTATTTACCACTGTTTGTAAAGATATATTTCCAAACAGCAAATATCACTCTAAAGAGCAATGGTTTTCAATAGAAAATTTATGCTTTAGAAAAATTAAATTTTTTACTAAAGCAAAATAATCTTTACTCTGTTATCTCCCTTTATGTGACATTCCATGACTAATTGTTCTCTCGGGATACACAAGTGAATAAAACTTTTCCAATAATCTTTGTACTGGTAATTTGAGACTGAGCCAACTGCATCTCACAGCCAATAGATAAATTTAAAAATAATACTTTTTTTTTTAAAGTACTTTTAAAGTGTTGGTACTATTCAAATTCTTTCACTACAAATGGAACATTTTAGTAATTTTAAAATTATTATATCCTGATATTAATTTTAATATTGAATTCTGGAGAGAAATTATTTTATTTTTTTTTAAACAGAAGTATTATCAGGTCTTAGGCTCATGCAAGACAATAATTTAGTGACATTGTGGGAAACACATGCATATATAGGCCTTGGTTTACTTTGATGCCACATATTGACAAAAATACAAAAAGGTTCCTAGCTCTGCACACATGCTGCATAATATCAGTTTTTTAAATACTTTTTTCATCTAGTTTTGCATATTATCTCACCAAGAAACCTGCATATTTAATTTGATAATAAATTTTAATTTATTTCTGAAAGATAAACATTCAAAATAGTACATTTTGCATATTCTCATTTCTAACAATTTTTAAAGCATGAACTACCTGCATGTTACTAGGATGATCTAAAAGTTCATGCAATGATCAATACATGAATGTACTTTACAATAATCTGCAGAAACAATAAAACTTTGACCTATCTTATCATATGTACAAGTACTAATATATCAGTACATGATGAATTACCTGAAAATTGACCCCTGTAAATAACCTTGAAAGTTTAGTAAAACAAACCTTAAGGACTTGTAAGTATATTAAAAAATGTATTAAATCATGAATACAGCTCTTTTATAAAAAAAAAACTGCCTTTTGATAAAGTCAATGAACTGATAACATTTTCAAAGATTTTTTATATTTGATCAACAAAACACCTGAATTTATTTTTATAAGGGATGAAAAATATTAACATTGTGAAGGGTCCTATATAGGCTTCATACCAAGTTTCAGGACCAGAGATAGTTTCATAGGAGAATATAACAGACTCAAAATAATGACAATGGAATGAAAAGCTAACATGGCCCTTTGTGACAAGTGGGATAAAAATAACAGATGAACTATATACAGTGCTGGTAGATAATTCACTCTTCATATGTACATATATCATATTGGTCCGTGTTTTTTTTTTTTAACTTTCTAAGTTAAGTTCCTCTGATAAATCATGTAAATACATGGGTGAAATGGAGAAATTTCAGAATTTGTGTCCTCCCCCCCCCCAGGAAGGGGGCACATACTGGACAAAATGGGAAATTATTTTTTTTTTGTAACTCGTCTGGTTGTCCCGGATTCATTCTTGGCTGAAACTCAACCAAAATTCTAAGATTCACAATTAATTAATTTGTGGGACTTGTGGGACTCAGCAAATGGAAATCCTACCAAAAACCTTGGAATAAAATATGAATTCAATATGAACAAGGCCAGAAAATTTGGCCTGCATATTGGATGTCATAATTTGAATGAGACATTGAATAACTGATATCCAGTATAAAAACATGTGAAACAAAAACTGCAATACAAAAATTCATTACCCAACCTAAACTGAAGACAACCTTACAAAAAACATGGAAAAAAGTATGTCTCAATACTACCTTTTGGCCATCTTCTTTCATCTTCTGTGACCATATCATCTTTGTTAATTAAATGTTGTCTAAATTCTTCTACATTTTCAGATTCAGGTAATCGACATGAAATACCACTGATGACTACTTCCTCCACATCAGACTGATGTGAATCAGCAGCTAGCGTGGCATAATTCGTGGCTTCATTTTCCTCATCTGCAATGAGGGGGGTATCATCTGGTATTCTGGCTGGCATCTCCAATCTGAACTGTCTCCTAATGAAAGTTTTATTATAATATATATTATATTTATTTTAACCACTGGAAATATTTTTGTTCCAAATTTGACTATAAACTCATCAATCTGGAATTTTATTTAAGGATTGACTAATTTTTTGTCAGTCTATGAAGAAATAACCTCAATCATGTTGTGCACACTAAATAACCTGCGTAGCATGTTTTTTGAAAGTGTGCATTGAGGTCAATAGACACATTTCTAAAAGAGAACCATCTAAGGACCATTACTAAGTCTTGTTCCAACTGGCTAAGTGGTTTCAGAAAAAAAGATTTTAGAGTGAATTTTCCCATAGGGTCCTATATTAAACTTAATTTGGCTGTGGCAGCCATTTTGGTTGTCAATCTGGGTGATCGGACACAATTATGAAAGGGAACCTCCTAAAGACCATTGCTGCCAAGTCAGTTCCAATTGGTCAAGTGGTTTCAGACAAGATTTTTCAATGAATTTTCCCATAGGGCCCTATGTTAAATTAAATTTGGCTGTGGTGGCCATCTTGGTTAACAGTCTGAGTCATCGGACATAATTCTGAAAGATAACCTCCTAAGGACCATTACTGCCAAGTTTGGTTCCAATTGGCCTTGTAGAACATAAGATTTTTTTAATTCATCCCCCCCCCTTTTTTCTATTTTCAGTAACAGCAGCCATGTCGGTTTGAAGTTGGGAATGCCGGACATAATTTTGGAAGGGGGCCACCAAAAGACCATTCCACAAAAGTTTGGTCTCAATTGGCGCGGTGGTCTCAGAGTAGTAGATCTTTAAAGGAAAGTTAACGCTGGACACCGTCTTTAAAAGGCAAAAACTCCTATGAGGGGTCAGTTAATGATTTTGGTCATGTTGATCAAATGTATGTCTTACTTTGTTGAACATTTTTGCTTTTTACAGTTTGTCTTATCTATAATAATATTCAAGATAATAACCTAAAACTGCAAAATTTCCTTAAATTTAACAATTCAGGGGCATTAACCCAACAAAGAGTTGACCGATTTGTCAGAAAATTTCACGGCAGGTAGATCTTGACCTGATGAGCATTTTATCCCCATGTCAGTTTTGCTGTATATGCTTTATAGTTTTTGAGATATAAGACAAAAACTGCAGTTTACCCCTATGTTCTATTTTTAGCCATGTCGGCCATGTTGGTTGGCAGGTGGGGGTCATCGGACATATTTTTTAAACTAGATACCCTAATAATGCTTGTGGCCAAGTTTGGTTCCATTTGGCCCAGCAGTTTCAGAGGAGAAGATTTTTTCAAAAGTTAACGGATGACAGACAACAGACGGCAAGTGATGAGAAAAGCTCACTTGACCCTTCAGGCCAGGTGAGCTAAAAAACAGCATGCCTGGTTGATAACAACAATGGCGTTTCAACAAAGCCGCTATCTTTGAAAGGACTAAAACAGACTACTCTCGATTCTGGTTGAAGGATTCATTAACCAAATAACCAAATGGTTGAGGACAAAAACAAATAAAACACCTATCCATTAAACGTAATTGAACCAGGTTAATGTTTCAAGAAAATAAAACATGCCTATTACTTCTAGTTTCAACCAGGAAGAGTCCAGAGCATGTTATTCATTTTTATTATTCATTCATTTAGACAAAGTATTTTATTATTTTTGCTCTTAGCCTTTGACTTTTAATAAATTATATTAGTTAATAAAAATAATTCAGTCATTATCAATTACAGATGCATTATCAACCAAATTTGCATGTAAATTTATTCCATTTATTGCTGCAATTTTGTGAATGGTTTTCGTGCAATACAGTACTGTTATAATTGCATGTTTTATGTTAATAATTTGCATCAATGCCTTTTGTTTACCTATGACAAAAAAAAAAAAATAATAAAAAAATCCTTTTTGTTTTAAAATAATTGTAAAATTAAATATTATAAAATCATGTTGAATTAAAAATCCTAACGTACAAAATGTTGAAATTTAACCCCTTGTCCATTTTTTCAACCCTATAAATACTATGAAAAGACGCTTTGATAAAAAAGTATAAAGATGAGGATTTCATCAAAATGCCAAATTTCCCCAAGCTGGTTGAACCAAAACCACTACTCCTATCATGGTCTAATCAAGATTGACATGTTGATCATGTTGATTAAAAAAATAATTGATCTGATGTGCAGTAACTTTTTGTTATTACCTTGTATTTAGTCCTTTTTATTGAAATTTACCCTTGGAAATACATGCACTTTAAACAGGCTTGTCATGGGCTTGCTGGTGTTTAACTTTAATATAATGGTAAAGGAGGATAACTCCTGTTAAATTAGCAGTTCACTTAAGGTGCATATTAAGTATATTATGACTTCTAACAGTGATTTGTAGCATCAAAATAAATCACTTAAATAAGTGATTTTATATTTTTGATGGAAGGGAAGCAACTCTTGTAAATTAATAACACAGTGGAAAAATTACTGCTTTAAGTGATTATTAAAATCACTGCTACCAGTGGTTCCCCTGACTGAAATAAAATTTAAAAAAAAATATCTTGTCAAATTGATACATTTGAATTGGTTTACATGTATTTCTCAATATTCCTCCAGTTAATAGATTTTTAATATTACAGTTTTGGGTTCCGTCAGGAGCAACCATTTGATTTTTATGGGGGGGCCAAGGATCAAATGTTTGATCCTATCTATTTTTTTCGTCGAATGTTTGGTCCTGGATTTTTTTTGGCCTAAATTTTTATTTTCAATTAAATCCAAAAATTTCCTGATTGACACAGGTCCTGCATTTTTTTTACACCTAAAGTGATCCTGTCTTTATTTTGCCAAAATCGATACCCTGCCATTTTATTTCAAATTTGATCCTATCCCCCCATAAAAATCAAATGTTTGCTCCCTTATTATCTTAAGGTTCCACTAAAGTCAAAATATAGGACAAATTGATACCCACACAAAATTGTAAAGGTTTTCTTTACCACTAAAAGAAATGAGCTTAAAACTACATGATTGTTTTTGTTTAATTACATTTATTTTTTACTTGAATACTTTATTAAACAAGTCATCAGACACATAAATGTGTAACATGAGACATAATTACAATAAAATCAATATAGTTACAGTACAGCAATTCAATTTACCTAACAAATCAACAAATATAATTTTCATGCAGTTTTACGTTAATTTGCATAACTTTTATAAACTGAGAAATGTTGGTTAATAGTTCTACATGGCAAAGGGAGACAAGACCTTTCATTTAAAATTGGATTGGGTTTTCATGAAAATAAGAGGGAATATATAAATCTCAACATTTAACATAGAAAAGTGATATTCATCACTAATTCATTCAAAACATAATTTGCATATTCTTTTTTTTCTCTGAATATTTTCCGATCTTTCTATTGGAATATGGATATTATTTGTTCTAAACTTACTTAGGGAGCAACCATTTGATTTTTAGGGGGGGCCAGGATCAAATGTTTGATCATGCCTATTTTTTTTGTTTAAATTTTGGTCCCGGATGTTTTTTTTGGTCGCTATTGCGGCCTAAATTTTTGTTTTCATTTAAACACAAAAATTTCCTGATTGACATAGGTCCTGCATTTTTTTAAACACAAAGTGACCCTGTCTATATTTTCCCAAACATCCTGGTCAGGCCTTTTTAGTTAAAATTTGATCATAGCCCCTCCCCCCCCCCATCAAAATCAAATGAATGCTCCCTTTACCATATTTTGGAAGAATAATTTACTCTAGGTAGAATATATAGCTCCAGTTTGATTTGTTTTGAACATTCCAAAAAAGTTACCTCTAGAACTAATAAACTTTCTTTTGCTCTCAGAATTTATTTGGAAGTAATTCAGTTGGTAGACACTAATGCAAGTGTTGTTACTGAAGAATCTTGCAAAAAAAAAACACATCCTAGGAAAATTTATATTTTCTGCTAACATTCCAATGGCATATGTATGAATTGTTTATATAGTATATAATGCAGGACAAGCTTCCAAATATTTCACAAATTTTTCCATAAATGAAAGATATGAGCATTTTCATTTGATTTGTATGGTAAGAATTCAAACACACCCTAAGAAAAATTTCAATAACTTCAACAAAAATAGATATTAATACAAACCATTGGTAACTTGCACTAGATATGTTCATTAAGTAATCACTAACCCCAATTTTGTACAGAAATGTTTTTTTTCTAAGTTGTGGATTTTTTGGGAAAGTTGTATGCAACCACCAATTAAGTAATTTCATCTACAATTTCAATTAATTCTAGATTATTCTTAATGATATATTCTGTAAAATTTTAGAAAGGACTTACCATGTTTTTAGTACATAAATCCTTGAAATTATCAAAATATGGACAATTTTATGAGTCTATTTTTATGTCCTAAATTTTTACTTTTGTGAACCTTAAAGTGAAAGCATACAATCTTCCTATTAGTTTGAAAACAATACAACAAAAAAACTAATAATCTTTAACAACCATTTTTTCATCTATAATTTGCGAAATTACCCTAGTAATATTTTACAACCATTTTTTAAAATATAAAATATTTCTGTAAGGGTCTTCATATGATATACCCAAAAAATATTTGGTGCGGCCTTTGACATGAAAGCCAAGTCGGATCGGAACACGGATTAATTACAAACACAGTTTTAATTACTTAACTTTGCATCGAAATTTTATAATTTTCCTATATACTTAAATACAAACTTACCTTTCGGTTGCAAGAAAAATATTGAACTGAAAATTAAATTGCTATTCATTTTTTTGCGGTTATGTCATTCGACGGATGGAACCATGTGCCAATAGCCAATCAAAAAAGGACAATCAGAGACGCACCACAACCATACCACGTGGGATAGACTCGTCTTGCACGGAAAACATAAACACCAGTTTAAAATGACGTGCAATCGGTGAATTGTACTCACAAACGAATAACATACGAATTAAAGCCACGTATAATGACATGATAAAGTATTTACGCATATAATTATGCAGCTTTGCTACAAGCCCCTTCCTTAAATGATTTTTTCATTTTTTGTAAAGTAAGTAATCTGTTTATTCCAATAAACATATTGGAATGGTTGGCTTTTTAAAGCAGTCATTAGAACTGAGGGCAGAAGTCTCATAATTCATTTGATATGTTATAATGTCTGTTACTAATACTTATGCGTATAATATTGCATATGGTCTCCAAATTTGCTTTATATTTATTTGTATGTCTTTGTCACAAACTATATCTTTATGTTTAATGACAAATAAAAGTTCATTATGAATTAAAGGCCCATTAAGAGCATAGAAATTTACATACAATGATTACATAGACTGGTAATATAAACAAAACAGATAGTGAGGGGGAAAAATACTATGTAGAGCAATAAAATTGACAACATCAGCAAATGTTATGCATTGAACGTAGATAGGCATAGGTCAGGCCAGAGCCACATATATATCACATTCTCAATAAGAACAACACACTTCAGCATTCACATCATCAATAAAATATATATGCAAAATTTGAAATAATATACTACAAAAATATCAGTTTAAACTAATTAAGACTTCCTCCTAATATCAAGACCTTTATTAATAAAATGAAATGTAAATGAGACAACAATAGCAACAATTTTGATTCATAGAAAGTGAAATAATAATAGAAAATTAAAACAAAATTAAACAAGAGGCTCACCAGAGCCTGTATCGCTCACCTGGAGTCTGCTTTTCATAAATGTAACAGAACCCGACCTCAAATTACACAAACCAATAACTCCTAAATAGAATTTGGGATTCCCTTCAAAATTTCAGGGTAGGTAGATCTCAACATGGCAAACATTTTTCGATTTACATTTCACTTCTATCTCAAATAGTTTTGGAGATAAATGTAAAAAATGTTAAAATTTTGAAAATTTGACAAAAAAGGACAATAACTCCTAAATGTGTTTTGGGATTTCCTTTAAAATTTCAGGGTATGTAGATCTCAACATGGCAAACATTTTTCAAATTTACATTTCACTTCTATCTCAAATAGTTTTGGAGATAAATGACAAAAAATGTTAAAATTTTGAAAATTTGACGAAAAAAGGGCAATAACTCCTAAATGGGTTTTGGAATTTCCTTCAAAATTTCAGGGTAGGTAGATCTTGTCATGCTGATCAATTTTATCCCATGTCAGATTTTTGATATCTGTAACGGTTTTTAAGTTAATTGCCTAAAACAACACATGCACCCCTATATTCTATTTTTAGCTACGACAGCCATGTTTTATGTCAGATCAAAATAAATTGATGATCGTTTGTAGAGGACATGTCATAGATCATTCCTATTAAGTTTCAAACCAATCGGCCAAGCGGTTTTAGAGGAGAAGATGTTTGAATGAAAAGCTAACGACGGACGGACGGACGATGGACGCCAAGTGATGGCAAAAGCTCACCCTGGCAACAGCCAGGTGAGCTAAAAAGGAAGGGACTAGTGGCAAGTCTAGCATACATGCGAAATGAAATTTTAGAGCCATTTCGTGAGATTGAAAATGGTGAGAAACGCATGTCTTTGACGCATTGTTCTTCAAGTTTAGGGGTGCGGCGTTCTAAATTTGTTTTTATATATTTCATTCTTTTTTAAAACATTGAAGTTAATATGCTGAGTTAATATGTGTTCGCGAATATCAATTAAAAAGAAATAGAATAGAGAATAGAAAAGGGGAATCCGGAGGGGAATGTGTCAAAGAGACAACAACCCGACCAAAGAAAGTACTTTTTTAGCTCACCTGACCCGAAGGGTCATGTGAGCTATTGCTATCACTTGGCGTCCGTCGTCCGTCCGTCCGTCGTCCGTCCGTCCGTCCGTCGTCCGTTAACTTTTTCAAACGTTAACTCCTCCAACACCATAAGTCCAACTGCAACCAAACTTGGTACAGTTATTAATTGGTATGGGTGCTACAAATCTATCGTTTGGATTTTTGATTCGTATAAAAACATGGCCGTCATGGCTAAAAATAGAACATAGGGGTAAATCGCAGTTTTTTGCAAATAAGTCAGAAACGGTCACAGATATCAAAATTCTGGCATAGGGTAAAAGTGATCAGCACCGCAAGATCTACCTGCCCTGAAATTTTGAAGAAGATCCAACGCCCCATGTAGGAGTTATTGCCCTTTTTCTGCATTTTTTCCAAATTTTGCACTTATTAAGCTCAATATCTTGGATACTATAAAGGAAATTTGAAAAATTTAAATTTCATATTGTTAGGCACACACAGATCTACAAAATTTGTAACAGGATCGAAGTTGTAGGTTCGTTCCTTTTAGGAGTTATTCCCCTTAGATCGTCAAAATTGACCATTTTTGCAGTCTTTATTCATTGTAATAAAATCGTTAACTCCTCTTACACCATAAGTTTAATTGCAACCAAACTTAGTGTAGTAGTTCCTTGGCATGAGTGCTACTAAACTGTCGTTTGGATTTTTGATTTGTAAAAAAACATGGCTGCCATGGCTAAAAATAGAACATAGGGGTAAATTGCAGTTTTTTGCAAATAACTCAAAAATGGTGACAGATATCAAAATTCTGATGGGAAGCTAAAGTGTTCAACACCTCAAGATCTACCTGCTTTGAAATTTTGAAGAAGATGTAACCACCCATGTAGGAGTTATTGCCCTTTTTCTTGATTTTTTTTTGACATTTTTGGCTTTTTTTTGTTATTATTTCAAAAATCTTCTCCTCTGAAACTACTGAATGGATTTGGATAAAACTTAGCATGATTGTTCCTTAGGGTATCCTGCACAAAGTTTATGCTTCGATTTTTGATCCGTCGAAAAACATGGCCACTGTTACTAAAAATAGAACATAGGAGTCAAACAACAGTTTTTCGCAAATATCTCAAAAATCATTAGGTTACGGCAAATTCTGGCAGGTTGAAAGTGTTCAGCATGATGAGAGCTACCTGTGTGCTTATTTTCGTGAAAATATGTCAACTGATGTTAGAGTTATTGCCCTTTTTGACATTTTTGGCTTTTTTTTGTTGTTATTATTTCAAAAATCTTCTTCTCTGAAACTACTATTCAAAATCAAATGAAACTTGGTAAGATTGTTCCTTAGGGTATCCTGCAAAAAGTGAATGCTTTGATTTTTGATTGGTCGAAAAACATGTCCACCGTTACTAAAAATAGAACATAGGGGTCAAAATGCTGTTTTTTGCTATTTTTTCCTGAATTATAGAAATAAAATGAAGATGAAAGCTACTTTCAAGGCAAACATGGTATCCCGAGTTGAATGGTGATGATGAAAGTTTGTTTTGGACGGCCATTTTCCCGCCATTTTTTACACTTGCTCGGATTTCAACAATATTTGGTTTTTAAAGTAAACATGGTATCCTTAGTGAATGGTGATGATGAGAATGTTGTATAACAATGATTAAACTTCATAATATGTGAGCTTTTAATATGCTATCACTTGGTGTCCGTCATCATCGTTGTTAACAAATTTTCAAACATCTTCTCCTCTGAAACTACTGGGGGGATTTGGATGAAACTTAGCATGATTGTTCCTGCAATATTTCCTTTTCAAGTACAATAAAAAGCCTTAACCCACAATTTTTATATAACTTCTTTCAAACATTTTAAAAACGAAGACAACATATAGACCAAAAGATTTATACTTGTATTTGAAGATGAATTAAAGCTTGTATTTTGTATTGTGAGTCATCAGATTGACCATGACTGTATCTTAATCAAGCGTAGGGAGAACTCATGCCCATTTCTTTCCAGAGGTTCTTGAAAGGCTTTTAAAGGTATTTTCAGAATTTTACGTGACCTTTAATACTCAGTTTAATTTACAACAAACATTAATATATTAATTTAGTTTATAGTGCATTGTTTGTCAGGTGAGCGATTCAGGCTCTTGAGAGCCTCTTGTTTTCTTGACAAATTGGTAACCGTGTTTCCCAACTGCACGGACGACAGGCGGATTGGAGCCCCGGGATTCAAGCATTGGTGACTGATGGAAACTCGGCAATTTGACAGCTCATTATACGAGTGTATGTATTAAGATTTGATGCTGTTTCGCTCATCTGGCAAATGTGTGACAGTCCCATCAATCTATCAATTCATTTTAGCGGGTAAATCAAGCTTTTTGGAAGCCGATTTAAAGCGGTTCATAAATTTGTAAAATTTAATAGCAGTCGTTACAAGTGCCGCAAGTGCTGGTGAAAATCTGTGAGCATGACATACGCAAAGTGAATTTTATACGGATTATACTGATTATACTGGTTAATGCCTGTAATCAATTTTCACGGTTTCTGTTGATTAGAGACCGGTTCAAATCACCGGGGCCCGACTTCTGGATATTTATTTCTTTTTCATTTTATTTTTGTTGTTTTTTATTTCATTAGTACTTTTGATAAATATTTACTATAATTATAACGAATATTCTGCGTTTATTTTCAATGTTCTACACTATCCACGTCCTTACTCTAAAAAATCCTAGGATTAGTGTATAGCACATTGATAATAAACGCAGAATATTCGTTGTTATAGTAAATGTTTATTAAAAGTACTTTTAAAATAAGACAAAAAAAAATAATAAAATAAAATGAAAAAGAAATAAATATCCAGAAGTCGGGCCCCTGTGGTTCAAATATGCACAGGTTTGATGACCTGAAGACATGGAACATACATCGATGAGTTGGATTTGGTTCCCTTTGTACATTTGATTCAAATTGCGATTCGCAAATATCATTTTAATTTTGTGAAAAATGTGAACTGAAAAAAAAAATGATTAATCAAGCGGTACTTAAAATTTTAATCAGCAACTAGATTTGGCGAGCAAATTGCACCTATAAACTTTAAGACTATCTCGAAATTAATGTTTTCATATATAAAGTTTAGGTCGGTGACCTATTTATCATGTTGGCCATGTGGTTTCAAGTTATCGGAATTCCAATGGGGACTAACTGTTCTCAACTTATTGCGGACCTGTTTCTGTATTGTTACGAATCACAATTTATATCTAAAATCAGCAAAGACCCAACGAAACAATATTTAATAACATTTTTAGATATTTGGATGATATTTTGGCTTTCGATAATGGCGGCTTTAGTTTGTACACTAAGAGATTTATCCTGTTGAACTTACTTTAAATAAAACTAATACTAACAATGAACATTGCCCTTTCCTGGATCTTGATAACTATATCTCTAACGGGAAGCTTAATACAAAATTTATGATAAGCGAGATGATTTTTCATTTCCTATTGTCAATTATCCGTCTTTAGATGGCGAAGTTCCCTTGGGACCATCGTATGGTGTTTATATATCTCAACTTGTTCGATTCGCTCGTGTATGTATACAACACCGTATTTGATTTTAACGAAAGAAATATCTGTATTACTGAAAAATTATAACGCCAGGGATTTCGATATCACAAACTTGTCAAAACTTTTACTAAATTTTATCATCGGAACAAGGAACTCATTCGTAAATATAAATCAACGTGCAAACCGTGATCTTATATGTTCAGGTATTTCACATCCCGTCTTTCATGGTAATATTCTATAAAAAGCACAAAAATGTCGTCATTCATCTGAAAAGCTAATCAAACCTTTAAACAGACTTATCAACTGTTGTCAAGTCATTAAAGATGGCATTTTCTGGAATTAATATTGATTCATTCATAGGGTCTTCGCATCAGAAATAAACCCAAAACCTGTTGTTGGAATGATACGGGTTATGTTCTTCTCGTATAATTTATGATGGCATGATACTAAATCCCTAACGGGAGGGATTGTGGCTGATTTTCTATATCATATAGACATAATCTTTCGATCAGTTTAATTGAGGTCTGGAGCTGGCATGTCAGTAACTGCTAGTAGTCCTTTGTCAATATAAATATATTGATCATTGTCATTTTGCTTAGTTTCATCTGTTACCTTTTTAAACATCGGACTCGGATATCTTTTGAACTGAGTTTTACTTTGTGTATCGCTGTGTGTTTGTTTATTCTAAATACTTTAAAGCTTTAGGTGAAATTTACTTAGGGTATCTAGTTTATAAATTGTATCCGAGGTTTTGATCCATAATCAAACATGGCCGCCATTGCTAAAAATAGAACACAGGGGTAAACTGCAGTTTTTGTCTTATATCTCAAAAACTAAAGCATATACAGCAAAACTGACATTGGGGATAAAATGTTCATCAGGTCAAGATCTACCTGCCATGAAATTTTTGTGACGAATCCGTCAACTCTTTGTTGGGTTATTGCCCCTGAATTGTTAATTTTATGGAAATTTTGCAGTTTTTGGTTATTATCTTGAATATTATTATAGATACAGACAAACTGTAAACAGCAAAAATGTTCAAAAAAGTAAGATCTACATATAAGTCAACATGACCAAAATCATTGATTGACCCCTTATAGGAGTTTTTGCTCTTAAAAGACGGCATCCGGCGTAAAATTTCATTTAATGATCTTCTTGGGACAAAACTTTGATGGAATAGTACTTGGGTGGCCCCTTCCAAAATTATGTCCGGCATCCTCGACTTCCAACTGACATGGCTGCTGTTACCAAAAATAGGAAAAAGGGGGAGGGGGTGAATTTTTTAAAATCTTTTTCTATGAAATTTCATTGAAAAATCTTCTTGTCTGAAACATCTTGACATATTGGAACCAGACTTGGCCAGACTAGGCAGCGATGGTCCTTATGAGATCCTCTTTCAGATATGTGTCCGATTTTGTGAACTGTGAACCAACAGCCGAACTTAGTTTAACATAGGACCCTATGGGAAATTCACACAAAAATCTTCTTGTCTGAAACCACTTAGCCAATTAGAACAAGACTTAATTGTAGCAATGGTCCTTAGATGGTCCTCTTTCAGAATTTCGTCCGATGACCCAGACTATCAACCACGGTTTCAGCCTTGGTTGAACTTAGTTCAACATAAAGCCCTATGGGAAAATTCATTGAAAATTCTTCTTGTCTGAAACCACTTGACATATTGGAACCAGACTTTGCAGCAATGGTCCTTAGGAGGCCCTCTTTCAGAAATGTGTCCGATTTCGTGGACTGTAAATCAAGATGGCCGCCACAGCCGAACTTAGTTTAACATAGGACCCTATGGGAAATTCACTCAAAAATCGTCTTGTCTGAAACCACTTAGCCAATTAGAACTAGACGTGGTAGCAATGGTCCTTAGGGGCCCTCTTTTAGAAATGTGTCCGATTTCGTGGACTGTACGGCGTCAACCAAAGTGGCCGCCACAGCCGAACTTAGTTTAACATAGGACCCTATGGGAAATTCACTCAAAAATCTTCTTGTCTGAAACCACTTAGCCAATTAGAACTAGACTTGGTAGCAATGGTCCTTAGGTGGTCCTCTTTCAGAACTTCGTCCGATGACCCGGACTGTCACCAAAGTGGCCGCCACAGCCGAACTTAGTTTATCATAAGACCCTATGGGAAAATTCATTGAAAAATCTTCTTGTCTGAAACCACTTGACATATTGTAACCAGACTTGGTAGCAATGGTCCTTAGGAGGTCCTCTTTCAGAAATGTGTCCAATTTCGTGGACTGTGAACCAAGATGGCCGCCACAGCTGAACTTAGTTTATCATAGGACCCTATGGGAAATTCACTCAAAAATTCACTGAAACTATTGAGCTAATTGGAACTAAACTTGGCAGTAATGGTCCTTAGATGGTTCTCTTTCAGAATTGTGTCCGATCACCCGGATTGTCAACCAAGATGGCTGCCACGGCCGAACTTAGTTAAATATTGGACCCTATGGGAAAATTCATTTAACAATCTTCTTACCTGAAACCACTTTTTTTTTGCCAGTTGGAACAAAACTTAGCAGTAATGGTCCTTAGATGGTTCTCTTAACCTGGAATGTCAACCAAACTGAACTTAATTTAACATATAACCCTATAGAAAAATCAGCCAAATTGACTGCAACACTTAAATTTTTAGTCCTGCTCAAGGTGAAAAGTTAAATCCAGGTGAGCGATACAGGCTTTTGAGAGCCTCTTGTTATGTTTCGGAGTTTGTGTGCCGTCCATTTTGCTGAACTAGTATACATTATTGTTTAGGGACCAGCTGAAGCCCGCCTCTGGGTGCGGGATTTTCTCGTTGCGTTGAAGAGCCATTGGTAGCCTTGATCTGTTTTATGCTCTTTGGTCGGGTTGTTGTCTCTTTGGCACATTCCCCGTTTCCATTCTCTATTCTATGTAGACCGGCAATTTTCCATGAGAGATCAAACGGTTTTTCGTTGACTGTTTTGAACGGTTTTGGTTGTCAGAGGGCACTTCACATGTAAAAATTGGAAATTTGTCGAGTTAACTGTTTTCAATTTTGAAATTAAAAGTTAATGTTTCACTCTTGTTTTCATTCAATTATTATACCTAAAATTCGGTTCGCCAACTTGAGATTGCCGTTTTTGGCTAGGCAACATGACTGCGTGGAAATAGACAGAAATTTATGTTATTTATACAATACAATTAATACCATTGTAATACTTATACAAGGAATCGAAATTATTTAAATTCATGAATTCTTTTGAAAAGAAAAATTATTAAAGAATTATATTTTTCATGATACAAAATAACATGTACAAAGTCGTATAAATACTGTATTAATAAAGTTCTCTTTGATAAGCGTTTTAAACACATAACCCCGGCATTAGACATCTATCTTAAGCCATACCAAACTGATTTTTAGTTCTTTGGATTTTTTGGATGGTAAAAATAGGTGCGAATGGGCGAAATTTTAATTTAATTTTTTTTCTTGAGGACCATTTTTTTCGGGCGAAGATCAAATGTACGCGCGGCACACATTTTTTTAAACTACAATGCTACAAAAATGGGGAAAACTCTCAATTTTTACAAAATTTTAAGAGAACAATTATTTTTAATTTCTTGAAAAATGAAGGATTTGGGGCGTATTTCAGCATTTTTGTGGCAATTTTTTTCCCTTAAAATCTACATAGTTCAAAAATTGAAGTGGCGAAATCCAAAGAACGAAAGATTAATTTGGCGTGGCCTTATCGTACAATAATATCATTCTGTAATACATAGTTTATACATTTTTGGTTTCTTTAATCTTACCATGAGCAAAGGCACGCTGAATCCATACGAAGTATATTAATTAAACCTTTTTAAGATCCTTGCTTCCTTAATAGTATCTATGAACCCAGCAGTATCGCCAGCAGTATCGCCTGAACTTCGAATATACATGTATTCACCACATTCTAACATCGTGAAGATCATGATCTTGAATCATTTTTTTCTACTGTTAAAAGATACATATCATAGTACAAAGAAATAAACAAAATTTTCTTGATGTGGATCAATAAAACTATTTTTAGAAGAATTATACCAGGAAATTGCGGAAAACAAATCAATATTAATCCAAAATCTGAGATGTAGTTTGGTCAACTTAATTTGGATTTTAATTTTCTATACGACAACAGAGACATATATAATGTACGTTTTATATATGTCTCAGCATGCTGGATTTTTTTCGGCTCTTCACATTTTTTGTGTGGGAACTGAGACATAATTTGTTGAAATCTGCATACACAGTAAGAAAAAACTGGTTTCATAGAATCTGTATATATTTTCATCATAACATAAAATGTCAGTCTTAATGATAATGTAAACCTAGGTGTAGATATTTTGTTAAAATGGGAAAGCATGAGTAGTGTGTTAGAGCCTGAAAAACAAGGGACATCTATAACTTATCTTAGGAACGTATATTTTACCAATGAAATCCTCTTATTTAATAAATTGCATACAAAAACATGGAGCACTATGACCTATCTTTCATATTTGAGTGAATTTGTTGAATTTTTGTGTTAAGGTCCGATTCTCAGAAAGATGTGATGATAAGCATGATAAATCAATGATATTTTGTAATAGTTGTCTCTGTTAAATAGTACATTGTCTCCCACTTTTCTCGAATTTAGACAAAATCTATAACAAAGTAGGTTGGGAGACTAAAAAGACGTTAAGTACAAATGTTTTATCATACTCAACATGATAATGCTCCTAATTATCTGAACAGATTAATTCCACCAGTTTTACAAACTAAAACTATTTATCCACTGAGAATGGACCAAGATATTATTGTCCCATTTTGTAGACTTTCTGTAACAATGGATTCTTTCATTCCTTCTACCATTAGACAGGGGAATATGTATTCATCCTATGCAAAATTAACTCATTGATAAAAGGGAAATGCATTTGTGGTACAGAACACCAAATCTAAGTCGAGTGACAGGTGTCAGACTGGAGAAGAACTATATATAGACAATATATAATGAGCCAGGTATCATACTGAGAAATGTACTGAATCTAAAAAATGTAACAAGTCACTCAACCATAAAACTGAGGTCAAAGACATGTACCCATCAAGAACTATCAATCAACCAAATATGGTAGGTCTAGGTATTACAGTTGCTGAGAAATGAACTCATGAAAATGTGACACAAGTTACTCAAGCATGAAATTGAGGTCATGGTCCTGAGATAGGTGTCAAACTGGCATGTACCCACTAAAAACTATCTATGGACCAAATATGGTGAGCCAAGGTAACTTGGACACAGTTTTACAAATGTTTATGAAGTCAAATAAACCATGAAAATGAAGTCATGGTCACAAGACAAGTATACTGCTGCCAAGTTTACATCATAATGTTTCAGTTGACCACATATCTCAAGGGCAGGTATTATGTGTGCAAAATTAATAAGGTTTAAAAAAAGTGTATGCTGCTGCCGCCAGAAATTAATACCTATATCTAGACTTTCATGACATTCATTGCAGGCGAGATAAAAGGCAACAATGTCACATGACATAGGCAAGCAAGAAGGTAAGATTTTTTAATACTGTATAAGGCATATACAAAAACTGCTTGGTAAAATGCTTTATTTTGAATTAAATTCAAATAAACACAAAAGTTTTTATCACAATTTGGTTTACCACGTCCCGACAGTTACACTGTCAACCACAGAATATGGAAAATTTAATCTTATCACAATGCTGTGTCAGAACAGTTGCCATTTACCAAGAATAGTGTCTTTAATGGCATCAACATACTGAGCAGGGACCCAGTATATCCAATAGTTTGAAGCTTCTGTAGGACCCAACTGTATGCCCTTAAAATATAAACATGGAATAATATTATATATGACTTAAATAAAAATTGTATATGATTAAAGAGTCATTATTTTACATAAATAAAGAAAACAAATAAGAAGCTGTTATTAACCATAAAACTTTCTGTCATCTTTTACAGCTATCTGACTGACCACCAACAACAACTGCTGTACATTACCCAACAAATAACCAGATTTTTTCTGTTGGGACATCCAATTAAAAACTTGTTCTCATCTTTTTTAATTCCATAAAACAATGACAAATGTATTAAATAGTGCAATTTTGACTTTTCTGCTTACTGTTATAAGTGTTGAAACATAAACATGGGTTTGGAATACACCTATGACACAACATTTAGCCTGCCTTTAAAAATTTTGTTGTCACCATAATTTCTTACCATTAGAATACCCACAGTCAGTTGTAACCATTTATCATACTAATTTTAAATATTACATTATGAAATCATCTAATATTGGATGTAACATGTCATTTGATTGGTCAAAATTTTTTTCGTCTATCATATCATAGACTAAATTTTCTTTTCTACCATGACGTCTTTATAGGGAATCCCGACGTTTTAAACCTCAAAAAAACAGTTGGAATTAAGTTATAAGAATTGACTTTAATTTTGTTTTCAGTCTATTCGAAATAAACTGTGCACACAGTAAACCCTTTCAAATAACCCACTATGCGGGTAATTAAGTGTGCACCACTTGATAGAGGTTATTTCTTCATAGACTGAAAAAAATAATATAACATTTATTTAAAGAACAATACATTCCATATCTTACCAACATATGATATTCTTCATTTCCGACGATTGCTTCACTATGCACTGCTTTTATGGAACTCATGGGAAGTTTTTCTGTTCTTTCTAAAATAAAAGATAAGGGGATAATTACAATTTGTTGGGATTAATTGTTTCCCCTAGATAACTTGGAAAAGGGCATATAACTGACAAAAGTTTGTCCTTACGTCAGTTCTTTTATTTAATGGTAGCCATAAGTCGGAGTAGCTGGAGATCAGCATCAACCTTTAAAAGGAAAACTGGCAATCCTTGTCAACTGGAGTTTAGACAGCTTGCCACAAGGTGGATTTAATGCACCTATAACACAAAGTTTTCCTTTTTTTGCATATCAATGTAAAACAATCTATATATTGAGTTTAACAAGATTTTAATTGGTATAAAGAATATGGCTATACATAATGTTAAACATAGGTTTTGGTCAATACATGAGTCCAGTATAAAATATAGCTATCAATTTCATCTCATACAATAAATATTTTTACTTTAGAATGCAACTAAATTTGTTCTTTTGTGATATCTTTGGGTAAGAAACATGGCAGAATTGATTAGTTATTAACAAGTCATCTTGTAAATGAAATATTGTCTGACAATCTCCCAGAAAGAATAAATCTATCAGATCCCAAATATATTGCTTAAGTCATATAGGTCTTCATTCAGATCCTTATTTAAGGGTTCATACACATTTTTCATTATATTTAGGGTCCCTATAGTTAGTGCTGTCAATTCTACATTTCTCAACAGATTTCATCCAAATTTATATTGAAGGTGTATATGGGCAATACCTTTATTGAAGTTCGAAAAAGAGCACTATTGGATATTTTTTGTGGGAGTTACTGCCCTTGACTTAGTTTTCACCTATCAACTTCTTGTTAGCGCTCTCAATTCTACATTTCTCAACAGACTTTACCCAACTTAATATGGAAGATGTATATTGATGATACCTTGATCAAGTTTGAGATGGCTCTTGGATAATTTTGATGGGAATAACCACCCTTGACATAATTTTTCCCTATCAACGTCTTGTTAGTGCTCTAGATTCTACTTTTTTTATCCATTTTAAACAAGTTTTTGTGGAAGTTGTATATTGACAATGCCCTATTTTTTCTGTTCTCTACTATCAATATTTACCAGTTATGAAAAGCTTGTTATTTTGAAAATGAGTAGCGAACATCCTTAAGAATCCTAAAATTATGTTTGTTATAAGTAAAGCCAATTCAGGTAAACAGTTAGATTACCATCAACCCCTTCTGATTGGGAGGATTAAATTTCTAATATTTTATTTTTTATCTTCATTGGGGTTAAAGTGTGTTGGTCCAGGATTGATTTGTCCTCTCACAAAGTCATTGGATATTTCAAAAACTGTTTTTGTATCATTAAGATTTTATACACACCATCCCTTTCTCTCACTTTGACCAACAACAATATGCATGATAGTGATTTGTAAGGGGCAGGCAGGATGATAATCTATGAATAATTAAATATTAAACTTGAACTGGCCTGAATATAAACAAACTGTCAATGTTTTTATTTTACCTTTTGTACCTATCCATAACTGATCTAACTCTAATTTAAATGTTAAACGGACTTTTCCTCCAGATTTATTGCACATTCCTGAGATTGGTGTGGGCGGTAAAGGTTCTTTCACATTTTTCACTCCTGGTAATGCATCATCTGGTTTTCCATATTTATCTAATACTTTTTTATGTTCCTAGGAAAGATAAGAACTGTTAGATTTTTCCCTGTTGAACATTCAAATTCAGAGTTTTCAGTGGTTATTTATTAGGGATTAAGACCATTTCTGTCAACAATTCAGATATTTCTGGCCTCTATCTACGGGATGCGGAAGGTGGAAAATTAAGTGACAACCACTGACTTTTGAGAGAAAAATTAGAGTAAACTAAACTGCCACATCCCATTTGTTTTTAGGTTGATAGTTTGAAAATTCCATAAACCACTTGGTCACTAAGTACACAATGATTTTCCATCAGAACTGACAATAAATTTGTATAAATGTTCTATCTAATACAGTAAAACCCGCCATAATCCCATCCTCATTAAGTGGCCACCTGCCTTTGTTGGGTTTCCCCCAAGACTTTGTTGGTATAAATTGAACTTGAATAAGCGGTCACCTCTCTGAAGTGGTCATAAGCCACAAAAATGTTACCATCATAAAAATTGCCAAAAAGTTTTCCAGATTGGTAATTGACTTTCCAGTAACCTTTCATTAGTTGTGATGCTTAATTATCTCTTAAATTATCAACCGCTTCATTCATAAAAAGGTCAAATGTATAAAAAACATTGTGCCAATTCAAAGGAACCAACTTGATTTTGTTGTTGTTTGGAGACACTTATATTTCAACCATTTCAGACAACAACAAAAATCTGAATTTGTTGCTCAAATTTAATCTTGATTAAACAGTTTCTAATCTTTAGCCTTGTCACAACAGTGACCTTTAATAACACATCTGACTGTACTTAAAATAAACTATAATGTCAAATAATTTCTTTGTGATTTTGTTAGTAAATGTAGAATAGAACGGAAATTGGATATGAAAATTGTACTGTATAACTGCACTCTACTGTTACTCCCTTTGGTGTGCGAGTAAACCAAGGTATATTACCTTTAACTGTGATAATGGTTCTTTAGAACTAGATGTAGTTGTTGTTGTCTCCTTAAGCTCTTTAGGTGAAGGTTTACTGATTGATAAAACATCATTTAATGTTGAGCCCACAACCATCAATTTGGCACCAGTAGTGACTTTAAGATCTTTTAATGTTGAATCATCTTTTGCTAATCCTGAAATAGAGCAAATGGTGAAAAATACTGTAAGATTTCAGAATTAAAATATGTGTTTTCCTTTTTACTCTTCATGTTAGAAACTGTTTGCTTTTACATATTTTCTAGAAAACCAAAAATTCCTATTTTTTCCCTGATGAATAATTGGTTTTTGATGTTTAAATGCATAAACAAAATTAATCAATAGTTCATAAATTTTAAATATTCTGTTTCCTCAAAATAGGAGAACCTTGATCACTCTACAATGACATATTGAATCAAATTATAATGTATTGCTATTATAAAATTTGGACTTATCACCTTTCCTTACCTTTATACATTATTTTCTGCATTGCTGACGGTACACCTGAAACAGAAAATACACTGTTTGTGAGAACCCTGTATGTCTGCAACCGTTCTTCCAGTGGGAAATTTTTTTCTGTTTATTCAAAGCGCTGACAATACAACGAATTTTGTTGCATTATAAATAAAATCAAAATTAATTGTGACTGGATGGCTTGAAATAGAACCGTGTGATTGAAATCAAAGTGAAATTGAAAGCGAAAGGAGTCAATATGGTTTTCTATCAAACAATATCAAAATAAACGGAACATCATGTGACTGTCTACAGACCAATTAGATTATCTCAATAAATTCATTATGTAATAATATGTATTAGTGTTTTTCAACTTAAAAAAAAAAAAAATTTGTATTCTCGTTGCCTGTAATAGTATTTTATTCACAATTTATAGCTATTTTGACTAATATGTATATGCAGTTCAACTTCAAACCGGACAAATGGCAAGAAAATGAGTTGAACCACACATTTATTTCCAATAATAATCGATCATTAGTGATTTATAGGCAATCAATGATAGATTATGAGATTCTTTCCAATTCCAATCACTAGTGACCTGAGATTTACTTAATGTCTGCAATACACGATGAGGTCAAGAGAAACATTTCTACATAGGGAATTCCTAACCATACACTAAATATACCCTCAATCAAAAAATTTTAAAATGCAAAATTTATTTTAAGTTCACTGGTAAATTTGGGTTTTTTTCACACCAAGACAATTTTCCCAATCAACATTTCTACCTTGCAGGTCATCTGAATCATTTTTTTTTTAAGTCCTGCAATCTGTTGGTCCAGCTTAAAATTTGCCTGTCAGGACTGACAACGCCAACAGATTTTGACAGCTGTGTAACCTTACCTGTCAGTTTTTCAATATGAGATTTGAGTTCAGCTACTGTGTCATCTACTGGAAATGTTACATCATATTTTTGCTTGTTGTATATCACTTTAAAATCTACTGATGGTTTTGAACATGTATCTGTGGTAATGTTGGATTCATTTTCTGTGATTTCTGGAAACAGATCAACTAAAAAATTAATTTTAAATGGGCAAATTAGCATTATTGTTTACTACTTCTTTCCCGCATATTATTCTCTAAACTCCAATTTTAACATGTATTTCAATGCATTTCTTTCTGTGCTTAGAGTTATCAGATTTGAGGATATGATTTGAAAATTTATGAATTTCTTTATTAATTCTATGCTCAATTCCCTATCAATATGGAAGAGTTAATAATTCTGAATCAATTCCAATATATGAAAAAAAACCGAACTTATAGCTAATAGCAGTCATGGGAAAAAGCTTCCTAAATCAATTCATTTTACAAAAAGCTTTAAATCGTAGAATATTTTACTTTAGAAAAAAAATCAGGGGTTACAGCAATAGGGCCTAACACTATATATATCTGACCATTTGTTTTAACATTTATAACTAACTAAAATTACAATTTATTATCTATATGACAACAGAATACTTGATTTAATTATCAAAATTGAATAACTTAGTTGGATGATGACATTTCAAATTTTACCTATATCAGTCTTTTGTGAACAATTATTGTCATTTTCTAATGATCCTCCTGGATCCTCTGTTTTACTTTCTACATGGTTCTCTGTTTTTGTTTCCCCTATTTCTTGAACTGTAAAAAACAATGATATTTTCTTACAGACATGTAAAATTACAAGGTAAATTTCCAAAAAGAATGTAAAAAATTTATGCAGATTCATATTTTTAATTGCTTAGTTTGATTATTTTTCTAGTAGATCATGTCATTTAAATGTCCCATTATACAATAACAGAATAATAGCCACTTATTAGAAATTAGAGGAGATAATAAATTTGAAAACTGGAAATATTCAATACACCAAACATATAAGGAAAACAGCTTCACCTATTATAATTTCCTAGTCAAATGATACTCTATTGTGTAACATAAAATAACATAAATCACACTAGTCCATATGTTTGGGCCATTTTTGTTCTGTGAGGCTGTATTTCCCAGCCTTAGAATTTTTTATAAAATATGATTGGCTTATCATACACCCAAATAACCTGCCATAACTAAATAAACTGTCCAAGGATTTTCTGGCCTTCATTTACTTTTGGGGCCCCAACACCTGTAGGGCTATGCCTACAATGTATGAGATAGGGTTGGCTAAAAGAAAGGGTTTCTTCGTGCAGGTTAGAGCTTATTACATTCATAATTTGATTTTTACTCTCATTTCTATTTACAATATTAAAAATAAAAGAATGTCTGAGGACATGCATGCCCCCACCCAAGCTGGCTAATAATACTTTAAAATACTTTTTGAGAGCAATTTATGTCTCTCCTAGTTTTTAAACTAGAGTTCTATTGTTCTAGTCTGAGGTATTTGCAATTTTTTTATAAGTTATAAATGGGCATAACTCTAGAATGGTGCCAGACCTGCCACCTATCCCGATTTTGGCGGTATTATCCCGATTTTCATGCCTCAACCCGAATCCCGATATCGGGTTCCTAAAACAAGCAAAAAACCCGATTTTCATAAATTCTACCCGAGAAAATGTTATTCTTACCGATTTCCGGCGATATTATCCAATCAAATTCATCGTAGTATCTGATATTCGGGACATGTTGATTTACCTGAGGATTATCGATCTGTTTTGACACTATGTATTATGTAAACATATACACGTGCCTCAATAAAATCAATGATTTGTCAAAGTTTTATGGGTCTTAATTGGTAATAAAATTATTGATATTTGTTATTAATACCGATCAGCTTGGGAGTTACATAATTAACTGTTTTAATTTTTTTAGTTATCATTTAATTGAGATTAATATTCTAATCAAGTTAACTATTCTTTATAATCAGGTGAACATAGTTAATAATTATTTTAATAACCGATCAAAAGAATTTTGCAAATTAAACGTAAAGGCTTGGATGCTGTTTGCACATTGAGACAATTGTTATAAAAAGGATATGAAAAATGGAATTGAATCATAACAGTTCAAACTATCACAATGGTTGTTACTCCACCCAGCAAGAAGAAACGTTTGCCATAAACAAATGAACCAAATGAAAGAAAAATCTTTACACAGAATGATACACACAGCATCAAAACAATCTCAAGAGTTCAAGAAACAAACCAAAATTGATCCTAAATATACATGAAATACTCTCTACTGGACATTATAAAAAAAAAAATAGTCATAAGATGAAGCGATACATTTAAATTTTTTCCCCGGGGAAAATCCCCCATGGAGGTTTTCAAAAGTTGGCAGGTCTGTGGTGCCCAAATTCGAACTCTGTCTGTGTGTTGTGGTTCTTAACATTGTGTACAAGTTTCAAATTTGGATGAGGCAAACTAAAGTTAGAGTGCAGAAACAAAACTTGGATGGGCGGCTAGCATAAACATACATGTGACATGCACAAGACATGTTATACAGCTGATTAAACATTGCGGCACAACGTGCACCGAATCTTCTCATTAAATAAAAAAACATTGCTACACATTACCATGCTGCTATCTAGATTTTCTAGGGAGAAAACTGTAATAGTGCAAATGTACATAAGAGATTAAAATTATTGCAATCCAAATCTTTTGTGTTATTTTCTTAACGCTAACCAATTAGGGTTGGCATCAGAAAAAATTGGGTAAGTCTCATTACCAGAAACCACAGGCACAGGAATTTTTTTAATGCTTAATTCATATCCCAAGACGTTACTACCCATTGCCTTTTCTCAATAGAATCCATGACCTACCAATATTGATTATCTCAACATCAATATAATCTTGCCTTAAACAGCAGGCAACCTTTAACGGCAATAACAATATGTCAAGAATGTCCAATTATTTAGATTAAAATAAAAAAAAATTGAACAGTTGAAAGAGCAAGATTTTCACTGAGGCAAAACATAAAGGTGTTCAAATCTCCATATTTAAGGAAATGAACGTGGATAAAGCAATTTACCCTAAAAAGGTAGATTTTTTTAGGTAAATAAGAGCAAATGGAGGACCGTATAAGTAGTCTGGTAGTGAATGAATTCACTTAATATGGAATTTATTGGTTAAGAAGGAACTCTTTTGCAGTCCATACTATATATTCTCATTTTGATATTTACAATATTTTATGGATTTCACATTTTTTACCGTTTTGCGAAATTTCATTTTCTTGAGCAGCCATTTTTAAAGATTTCTTCCAAGGGAAATAATTTATTGATTATTGGTAGCTGCTCAAATAAACAAATAAAAAAGTTTCGACCCTTTATTTGAATTCCCGCAATAAAGTTTTTAGAAAAGTCAAAATATGTTAACATTACTAACGTTAGATTTTCTGATCAGACCAACTTTATTAAAATGATAGATTTTGCTTTGTACTAAAGAATGAAGAGACATATATATAGTATTTTTTTTTCTGAGACAAGCGCCTGTGTGGAGTACTCCCGGTGGAGAAAAAGTATAAGCTGGACATTTGCGCCACTCGAAAATGGACAGAAACGCCAGTTTCAAAAATGGATCGATGATTTGCGTCAAATTGCGCCAAATCAAGGACGTATAACTAACATATATATATACGTCCTTGGCCAATCAATTTGACCGAATGAAATGTGATACAAAAATGCCGAAACAAAAAAAACAGAAATGTCTTATAAATAAAATAAAATTCTAGATACCAATTTTGATGCACAAACAAGGGGATTAAATATCTGATATATATGATGGATATGCGTATACATCTTCTTGTCAACCTTTTAAGCAAAGAACAGATGTTCAAACAAAATATTTCGCAGCTTACTTTGTTTTGCTGCGTGTATTTTATGCTTTAATTTTGTCTTAACTTTTAGCTAATAAACTTTAGCCCTTTCATTTGGTGTAGTTTTAGTCAGTATATAAATTTAGATCGTAAGAGGTTTTTGTGAATAATTAAAACATTTCATAATAATTACAGGTAAAGGTAAACTGGCGCAATTGTCCATTTTTTTCGTCACAAATGTCTATTTATTTGTGGCGCTTTTGTCCTGTCAATTGGCGCAAATCTCCATTGCCGGTTTTAACATGTCTATTGATCTACATAATATGGGTTTCCGACGATGAGACCACTGGCGAAATAAAACTGCATCTTCATGTACATATACATTACACTACTGACCATTTAGTACATGCCACTGGTGACTTTTGAATATGAATATCGATGTCATTTTATTTTATTTTATTTGTTAGGTATGATTGACATGCCCTCAAGGGCCCTTTAATTATAAATATAAAGAATTTGAATTTGAATATCTAGTTTGTCTTTTGGTTCATGTCCCGGGGTTCATGTTGACTAGTCACGATGCGAACCAAACTTCTTGAGTCTAACAACAGGATATTCTATGTTATTATTCTCATTAATTTTCCTTTCAACCATTACTGTGGAATCTTGTGCTGCCTCTAGTGCATCGTCAACTACCCGGCACCTTTCTTTTTTTTTCTCTCTCTGTGCAATCACAAGTTGTATATTATATATAAATGTTGGATAAAATTTATTGTCGACTTTTCCTTTTTGTTGCGTTTGTTTGTTTTAATTGGGGTTTTATGCCATTTTAAGCACATTTGGCTATTTCACGGCGGCAGTTTTTGTTGGTGGAGAAAGCCGGACTACCCGGAGAGAACCACGTACCGACCTTCGGTAGGAAAATTGGCAATCCTTGTCAATTTAGATCGGAATCGAACACACCACGCCACAGGTGAGATTCGAACTCACAACCTCAGTGTTGACAGGCTAGTGATCATTAGTAGTCATGACGAACTACCTAGACTACTTGGCCACCGAGGCCCCCTGTTTTTTTTGTGGGGAAGTCAGCGTCTGTAATTTCTTTGTATATCAAATTGTTTGAATGTGTATTGCACGTGATGTATTGGGTTTTGTTATATGTTTTATATAATTATATCTGTTTGTATGTTACAAGCCTCTTGTGGGTCCTTGAATGATATTTATATATTAAAATACTACGAAATGTACACATCTTGTCCATCAACTGTCATTAAAGTATTTAATATGACAGCAACGTTCACAATTCTGGCACTGCCGTGCCTCCAAAAATATTTAGCGTATGAATATGAAAATATTTATAAAAAAATTGATTCCTCCTTGCAAACAATTGTCACCAATAGATACATATAATACATTAGTGAATCAATAACATAGGTATTCATTAACAATAAAATTAATAACTTGACTCAATAAATCTACATTTCAACATAAAAAGCAATTTTGTAGTTAGTTTTCCTTAAATTGTAAGTTTTAGTTTTAACATTATTATAAAATACCGATTAATATATTGCAATAATTATTTAGTGTTTAATTTTAGACTTTTTTCAAGGGAGGTAATATTTTAACCAAATTGTTTGTGCATTGGGTTATGTTTTCATTGTCTCCTAGATGAAGTTACTGTATTTATTTGTCTCTTATAAAAGAATTTTTAAATGGTTTTTGTTCTAAATTTATATTAGAATATTCAAAGTTGATATTTTAACAAGTTTGAATGAGCTGTCATATTATAATAAATAAAATTAAGTGGTGATTTGGTCAGATGAAAAATTGTCAATATTTAGGTTGTCGTCTGCTGTCTGCAAGAATTAAATATGTTTTTTTTCAATACCTTGAGTTGGCACTGACGATTTTCTTTTAGGTAGATCAAACATAATACATTGAGCATCCGTTTCGAGCATATTGCAAATTTGTATGTAAATATATATTTTCAACGAGCAACTAATGTTTGATATAATGTAAAATTTATATCTTAAGTTTATTCAAATACAAAAAAAAAGACAAAAATGCATAAATAACAAATTAAAAAAAAAATCTTGAAAGAACCCTTTTCAGGGTAGATAATTTGCGGAAATTTTTTCTAAGGGAACAGTCATTATTTACCAGCGGGGGGAAGGGGGGGGGGGGGAGAGGAGGGGGTTTCACTGAAACGAACAAACTGAAAATGTACTCCAGTCATATCATTAATTCGGAAATGGAAAAGCTAATAAAATTTTTTGACCCCCCCCTATCGTGTGTTTATATTTATCAATGATTTAAACCACTTCACTTACAGCATAATTTTATTGTAAAGGCCTGACACACAGTAAAGCAAGCCGTATACACATTGAAATATACGACTTTTGTATTATAATCTTCAACTGTACACACTACATATCAAGGTTTACATCCCTTTCAATTTTTCCCTCCACTGTAATGACTGTAAACAAATATTTGCATATTCCTTCCAAATTGGATAATATTGAAAAATGAAGAAATCATAATTGCTGCATGTATTTTGCTGATGGTTGCTACAATACATCAATATAGAAGAAATGGCTTAGGACGACAGTGGGTGAGACCTTGGATTATATAAACAATATCCCATAGATTTGTTTCATTTTCATATAAATGAATGAGCCCTTCCATTTGCTCCCTGGTCCACATAACTTCATTATATCCTTTCCTTTTGTTATGGTCCATATTTACCATGTGCTTACATGGACTTGTTGATGAAGGTGGCGACAGTGTTTAACTCTGATTGGTCAGAGATATGGAGATGTATAAACCTTGCCGTACAGAATAGAACATGTTCTATTTCAAATTGTGAAAAATATGATTCTACCAAGGATTATAAAACAGAGTAATAGCACTGCAGTAGACACAGTAATATTTGTATTATATTTCAAGGTTTATACGGCTTGCTTTACTGTGTGTCGGGGCCTCAAGACGACAACATGCACATATAAAAATATTTACACAAGTTATATATTAACACTAAAAATGACTAACTTCCAATCACTCGCTTCTCTGTTGCTTTCACGTTCAAATGAATCTCTCTCGCTTTTATCTACACAATCTCCCTGTCTCCACACATTCATGATTGCTTTCATAGAACGCCCAGTATTTCTCTTCAACTTACATTTTCAACAATAAGGCACTTGGCTGTGTGTGTGAAAACATTTCTTTCAAATAAGACGAAGAGGGCTTTTGCATATCTTACACTTATTTTACAAACTTGGTCAGTATCAATGTTATCTGTTTAATTTTCAACAGTATTTTGTTTTTTACAAATGTCTTGTAATCCATTGATATTGAAAGTAAATGCAAATTGTGAGATTAGGATCGACACAATTCTTTCTCTAAAACACTACTCTGCTTACATAAATTTCGCTTTATAAACTTTTTACGGTTTTGTCAAGATTTTTTTCTTTGATTCCAGTTTCTGTTCTGCCAACCCTCCCCTGTCTCTAATTGGTTGTACTTGTGACGTAATTTGTCACACTTCTGTAACACTCCTTCAATTGAATCCTATCACGAAGCCGCTGAGAAACTAATTTCAATGTAGTAATAAGTAAATAAGTATCGACATTAATATAAAAAAAGGTTCAACGTGTTTCGTGGAGTGTCATATTTGGGACGATTTTGGAAGCGAGATGTTCATGATCAATAACTGGTTTCCGAAGAATACGGCAAAATGGACAAGAGTGTTTTCAGAGGCTCTCTCTAACAGGACTCAAGATATCGAATTCCGAATGGGTTATATGTGGCAATTTTTGTAAGGGGAGATAGGGAAGATAGGGAAGATAATGCTTATGAGGTAAAGAAATTCCCGTTAACTCCAAATGAGCAATATCAGTATATATATCTAACTCCTCGGCTTACCCTACTGGAGTTAAAAACGCTACCTGAGATATTTCGTTAAAGATACCCATTTTCATAATTTTTATTTTATAAAGAAAAGAAAAATAATGTATGAATTGAGAGAGAGGGCTATAAAAAAGTCCAAAGCAGAAAAAAAAACAGTAAACGAGTTTAGATTAAGGAAGGAGCAAGAAAAAATAAGAAAAAGTGTACAATTAGATAGATATAAAGCGATCTTTGAGCCAGTAACAAAGGCAATATAAAAAATACAGGATGCACCTAAACGAACTGCCAAACAATGAGTACCCGTATATCAACCCTTACCAATACAGGAAGAAGCACTACCGCAAATAGAGGGACCTGAGGAGGAAGAGGAAGTGGAGGGAGCAGAAGGATTTAAAGCCGTTGAAATGGACTCGACTGGTATGAACCTCGACAATCTTGATGCTGAGAAACAACATGAAGACAATATATCCTTAGATACTAAAGATAAAATTAAAGACGCACAAAAATATAATAGAGAGATTGGAAGATTCAGAAAGAAAGCTAAATACCGATCCCTCTTTGACGAAATGATAAAGAAAAATAGTAGTTACTATAAGAAATTTCACGGTAAAACTGGGAAGGGTTTATCCTCGAAAGGGTCTTACAAGATCGATACTTCTGGTGCCTTTTCTGATCTGGTATTGGATTTGGAGCACCTCCTCGAATATAATAAGTTGAATGGACTAGACAAGACGGGAAATCTAGTATTTGATGAAAATGTAGATGATGACTTTATCGATCTAGTGATAAAGATGTACAACCCGCAAAAGCGGTACTCAGATTCAGCAAAGAGGACATTCAGAAATCCCTCTAGTCATACCCATTATTGAAGACAAACTGTGTATACAAACATATTTTGTGCAATAATACTGATAGTCTTTTAAATCGATTTGAACTTGTGATTGGGAGTATAGACTCCGGTAATACTAGTGTTGATCTATTGAATGAAGGAATGTCTATTATAGATACTCTTCTGCAAAATGTGGAGATTACAGGAGACCAACACGAGTTACTATATAGAAAATATTTTGAGTTATAAAAAAAATGGAACAGAAAATTACATTGTCTAGTTATGCTGCAAGACAAACGAGGGGAGATAATACCCCCTCTAATTTTGTGACTCAATTCGTAAACAGCTCGTGCTAGATAAGAATAAACAATACGAATTTGGTCTATCTCAGATAAATACTATGACATACAGTTGGTATAATATATCTTCGCCAAACGAAGTTATAGTTAGGAGGACATGTCAACATATATAGCTGAGTACCTATCGGTAAATGATAAAATCGAAGGCTTTAAGGTTTCAGAGGAGAAGAAGTTTAAAATTTTGACCAATCAGAACATGTAAATGCTCATGGCAGCCATTCTGTTTCACGGACCAGGCTGATTTATGCAAATTTTGTAAAGGACCTTCCATAGATGTTCTATATCAAAAATCAGTTCATTTGGCTTAACGGTTTGTAAGGAGAAGCAGTTTTACATTTCAACCAGTCAGAACATGTAAATGCTCATGGCGGCCATTTTGTTTCAATGACCATGTTGAGTCCAATTAAGTTAAACTGTGATTCAACGAGCTTCAAAGTACTAATCTCACTAAACGCCAATACTCAACTGGGTCTGAAAGAGGGGAACTTTGCTGATTTAATCGGGTTTGACAAAAAATAGTGTAGGAGCCAGAAGAATACGGTAGTAAAATAGTGACAAAGATAGAAGAATATGGTAGTAAATTACCTAATATAACTAATGGGATTGACTCTGTTTACATACACTGTAATCTGATTACAGATTTCGTTGTAGATGGGAAGTTCGGTGACGCGATCTACGTGTTTAGTACTGCAAATCTGACTAGGAGTTACCCATTTGAACAAGAACCGTACCATATAGGAAATTCGAGAGTAAATAAGACGAGAATCGAGTCTATCCGTGTTTGGGTGACTGATGCAGATGAGAGAAATATAGATCTGAATGGTGTTGATACAAGCTTTACTTTTATTCTCAGAGAAATAAAAAGAGTAAAAAAATGAAGAGAGTGTACAATAAGGACTTGGGAATATATATATCTATGTTGACCCTATAACGAAGGAAGAACAGAATGCACAGCAGGGAGCCGGTCTATTCGATAGTGTATTTAGTGCTGCAGCCAAGCAGACCGTAAAACAAATAGAAAAAGAGACAATAAACAAATCGGCGACCGCGGCATTAGACACCGGCAGTTAAAAACTAGGCAAAAAGGTGGGACAATACGCGGCAGAAAATCA
This sequence comes from Mytilisepta virgata, assembly GCA_028015205.1. Taxonomy (NCBI): domain Eukaryota; kingdom Metazoa; phylum Mollusca; class Bivalvia; order Mytilida; family Mytilidae; genus Mytilisepta; species Mytilisepta virgata. Next base: position 88,454,633 of record CM051521.1, read on the forward strand.
AGACGTCCCATTAAACCATGACAATCCCATCACGCGTCCGGATGCGCCAAAACCAGGTGCGTTAATCAAGGAGATAAAGAAGTGATTCTGCGACAAAAAATGGTAAGTTACTGGGCAAGGGCACCATGCGAAGCACTCCGCGAAGCATTCAGAGAAGGATAAATAGATTATTATAAAAAGTAAGGAGTAATACAAAAATAAGGAGGACATTGTCATACCAAACGGATGACGAGAAAAGACGTACTAACAACAGAGAAGCCTCAAAGAAGTACTACCACTCTCACAAGTTCTACTGTGAGATCTGTATTAAACTTCCTTGTGTAACAGCAAAAAAGTATCACTATAGATCTAATTAGCATTGTAAGCGTGCAGCGCAATTATGCCTGACTCCAATTTTAAAATAGAAAATGAGATAATAGGTACAGAAGATGAACTACCAAGATCAGAACGGGATTAGGTCGTACAGAGTCAGTTATCCCCAAGGTGATCAAGGTTCTATAACGAGCGACGAGGTGGAGGAAATATCTCTCTTGATAAGAGACAGACTAGATCACTAGGTTGCCAACGGTTTCACCGATGTCGCTAACGCTCACGTGACTTTTGTCTATCGAGGCAGTACGTCGAGCTATAGATAACAAAGAGTATGAACTCGTATCTCATCAGATATTTTGCCGATTTCGTTGACCTGTACCAGAGTTACACGGATATTCATCTAATAGATCAGAATTAAAGTAGTGAGGCCTCCGGACGGCGGATGTTGGTCCAGAAAAAAGAAAAGAGAAAAGAGTTGGCCGAGGCAAATAACACCCTCATTGTTGCTCAAGAGAAAATGACGTGTGAGTCCAGCGATGAGATTTATTTCCAGGATCAAAAACATACTTTTCCGATCGTCTGTCTGCATGATGGAAGGAAATATAAGACAGAACACAAATGTAACGATGATAGGGTTGGATAATATCAAGCGGTAATACAAAAAAGTGCAGATGTCTGATCCGAAGGACGACGAAGAGCAATTAAATTAACCACAACGTGATTCACTACGACACAGAAACTTACCGTAGAACTGTAGAAGATCACGAAGTCCACACGCCGTACGTTCTGGGATTTGTAGAAGAAAAGGGGAGGGGGGGGGGTTTCAAATATTTTGACGGTGATAATTGTGTCGATGACTTCGTCCTCTATTTAAAGCAAATCGACGAAAACAAATCTCGTCGTTAACGCCTACAACGGAAGTAACTTTGATCACTACCATTTACTCATAGGTATGAATAGATTAGATTGGCTCCAGAGAAAATTATTATGAATAACGGGGGTATAATAGGTTTACAAAAAGGATTTAAGGCGACTTCCAGCGCGAAATCCGGAGTATTCCAGTGCTTTGGTCTGATAAAGCATCTTGGGTGTTCTTTGTCCCAAGCACTCTCCGATTTCAAATGCGACGTGCAAAACGGAACCTTCGATCACGATAATAAGGCCTGTAGATGGGAAAATATGACACCCGACACGAAGGAAGAGTGCCTCCCATGTCTGATGTCCTCGGTTTGCAATACTTATACAGTAAGCTGAACGAACAATGTTTCAAGGACTTCGGTAGGGACATTAGTAATTTTATTTCCACTGGTTCACTTGGGTTCGCCATATGGCGCGATCATATCCAGTCAAGGGTTCAGGTCGATCTATCGGAATCTACGGAAATAGAAAAAACATCAGGAAGAGTATATACGGCGGTCGGTGCTACAAGAGCAAGACCGATTTCGTGTCCACTCAATACGATGGGGTAACGAAGGGGAAGTGAAGTACGAAGATGTTCACGATGTCTTATTAAATGTCGACGTCGTGTCCCTCTACCCCACTTCCATGTTGAACGAGTTCATGATCGGGTGTCAAAAGTACATGAAAGGTAACATCATGAAGAGTAAAATTGGGGTGTATAAATCAGATATAAAGCAAATAAGACCCTGCTGCACCCCGTCGTGGCAAGAAAAATACGAAGTGTTTCATGAATGGCACCTAGAAGATTCGGAGGGCTGGTATACTTCAATTGATATCGAGCAGATGACGAAATACGAATACGAAGTTGAAATCTTTGAGGAGTACTGTTGGAAAGAGACTAGTAAGGTCTTCTATAATTATATACAAAAGTTCTTCGGACTCGAGAAGAATAGCCAGTGCACGTAGCAACTGCTGATGAACGGATTATACGGGAAGATGATCCAAAGACCGATATAAAATCATACTCAGATCATCAAAGATCACAACGATTATTGGACGTTTCACCACAAGTATATGGTCACTGATCTCGTGCTGGTCTCTAAGACCTGGTATATATCCGGATATCTTAGATCCGAGATCGATTCGGTAAATAAAATTAGTAAGCCGTCGCACTTGGGTGCTTTCGTCCTCACCTACAGTCACAAGATCATGTACGACTACATCATGAACTTGAACCCCCAAAAAGGTTTGAAGAGGACTTTTATTACACGGACACAAATAGTTTACACATGCCGGGAGATCAGGCGAGACTTATAGAGAACTACAACCGGGAATAACTTGGGCGACTAGGCGAATGATTACAAGAAGGACGCCAAGATAATCAAGGCTATAAATATCGCAATATTACAATTGATAGCGATAATGCAATCAGCGTTAAGACAAAGGGAAAAGGGTTGGACAACTCCAAGTTAACACAAGAAGACTTTTAAAAGATGTTGCAGGGTGAGCAAGTGGAGAACACCAGAGATTTATCCACGAAGAAGGTACATTTGGTGGAACTTCCGTTTTATTCTAACGCTGTAAAACATAGCGGCTGTACTTCCGTTTTATTCTAACGCTGTAAAACATAGCGGCTGTACTTCCGTTTTATTCTAACGCTGTTAGAACATGCCGGATATTCAAATTGGCTGTCTAATAACTCACCTGTATTTCAAAAAACAATACATAAATAAACTTTTACTGCATTTTAATAAATTTTATAATAAATTTTACAAAAAATTAAACATTTACCAGGACCAAAATGAGCACGCGAGTAAGGTCATGATTAGCGATAAACAGAAAAGAACAAGAGAAAAACAGCGATAAAGAAGAGAAGAGCAGCGATGACGAACAGCAACAAGCAGCAGGACCGAAATGAGCACGCGAGTAAGGTCATGATTAGCGATGAGCAGCAAAGAGCAAGAGAAAAACAGCGATAAAGAAGAGAAGAGCAGCGATGAAGAACAGCAACAAGCAGCAGGACCGAAATGAGCACGCGAGTAAGGTCATGATTAGCGATAAGCAGCAAAGAGCAAGAGAAAAAACAGCGAGGAGCAAGAGAAGAGAAGCGATGACGAACAGCAACAAGCAACAGGACCGAAATGAGCACGCGAGTAAGGTCATGATAAGCGATGAGCAGCAAAGAGCAAGAGAAAAACAGCGATGAGCAAGAGAAGAGCACCGATGATGAACAGCAACAAGCAGCCGGACTGAAATGAGCACACGGGTAAGGTCATGATTAGCGATGAGCAGCAAAGAGCAAGAGAAAAACAGCGAGGAGCAAGAGAAGAGCAGCGATGACGAACAGCAACAAGCAGCAGGACCGAAATGAGCTCGCGAGTAAGGTCATGATTAGCGATGAGCAGCAAAGAGCAAGAGAAAAACAGCGATAAAGAAGAGAAGAGCAGCGATGAAGAACAGCAACAAGCAGCAGGACCGAAATGAGCACGCGAGTAAAGTCATGATTAGCGATGAGCAGCAAAGAGCAAGAGAAAAACAGCGAGGAGCAAGAGAAGAGAAGCGATGACGAACAGCAACAAGCAACAGGACCGAAATGAGCACGCGAGTAAGGTCATGATAAGCGATGAGCAGCAAAGAGCATGAAAAAAAACAGCGATGAGCAAGAGAAGAGCACCGATGACGAACAGCAACAAGCAGCCGGACTGAAATGATCACACGAGTAAGGTCATGATTAGCGATGAGCAGCAAAGAGCAAGAGAAAAACAGCGAGGAGAAGAGAAGAGCAGCGATGACGAACAGCAACAAGCAGCAGGACCGAAATGAGCACGCGAGTAAGGTCATGATTAGCGATGAGCAGCAAAGAGCAGCGAAGAGCTGCATGGAGCAAGAGAAGAGAAACGAAGTGCATCATAGAGCAATGAAATGGACTGCCGTTGCTAAGGCGGTTGCTAAGGACACCCCTCCATTGACCTAGCGGTGACAGCATCACTTGGAAGTAAGGAGACATAATCCAATCCTACCTTTGGTCCTCACAGAAAACATCACCGGCAGATGAAAAGAGCAGGATAAGGGGAGATAATCCAATAGTGTACTTGTATACTCTCGGACGTCGACATAACAGTGAGAGTATCAGTCCCTAGAGACCGATGAAAGATCCAGAGACGACCCAGAAGTTTGAGAACAGGGAGATAATTTAATTTTAATTCTGGTCAAACATCAACATTAGGGTACCACCACGTGATTGACGTCACTTCCGTAAGTAATTAATGGAAAATGGCGCGAAAACACAACTTCCGGTACTTCCAGTTCCTAGTACACATGCGCAGATGACACATCCCGGCCCAGCACGTGACTTGCGTCACTTCCGTAAACAAATCAGGGAAATCCACTACTTCCGGTTGCGCATGCGCGCAAACCACTTCCGGCTCTGGTCACACAAGCGCAGACATATCCCGGTCCTAGCACGTGACTAACGTCACTTTCGTAAACAAATGGCGGGAAAACACATCAATCCGGTTGCGCATGCGCGCAAAAACCACTTCCAGCTCTAGTCACACACGCGCAGACGACATATCCGGGTCCTACCACGTGACTAACGTCACTTCTGTAAACGGCGGTAAAACACACTACTTCCGGTTGCGCAAACCACTTAGGGTTCCGGTCACGCATGCGTAGACCACACATCCGGGTCCTGGCACGTGACTTACGTCACTTCCGTACACAAATGGCGGGAAAACACATCTCTTCCGGTTCCGTATGCGCTCAAACAACTTCCGGTTCCGGCCAGACATGCGCAGATCACACATCCGGGTCCTGGCACGTGACTTACGTCACTTTCGTAAACAAATGACGGGAAAACACATCACTTCCGGTTGCGCATGCGCGCAAACCATTTCTGGATACTTCCGGTTCCGGTCACGCATGCATGGTCGATACATCCGGGCCCCAGCACGTGACTGACGTCACTTCCGTAAACAAATCATTGGGAAAACTCACCACTTTCCGGTTGACGTCACTTCCGGATGATCCTCCACAAATCATTACTGAAAACCGCGTATATACTACATTCTACAAATTAAAAATTAATGTAAAACAAACATTCTTTTATCAACGTTAGACTATTCGTCAAATTGTAGAATCAACGCTTATGTATCTCCATATACATAATTTTTCCTCAAAAAAGGGATGGGGTAGAGAGGAAACATATAAATACATCTATGAAACAAAGAATAAAACCGATTTTGTCCATATTTTTTCCACACTATGATTTCCCTCAAAAATACGGCAACTGACATTTTAGATGCTTGGAAATAAGTGAAAACAACCAGATTTGTTCTTATATATATATATGCATGTAATTTTCTTTGTTGGCTCAATACATAAACAAATCTCTTTCAGATGTGGAATAGAATAAATAAAAAAAAAAAGAAATGTGAACTATTTACTTGAAAGAAGTTGATTGTGAAATAAGAATTTCATTTACAAAAGTAAACTGAAATGATACATGTGTACACTTGTTTTCACACGCTTTGAACAGATATCTCAGTTTTCTACTCCAACAGATACATTTTTTTTCTACTTCAGTAATTTGATAGTTCTTTGAAAAACCTGTTACATCGCTAGTAAACGAACTGTTATTGTTCCAGAAGTCAATCGCGAAACATTTCGTCAATTTTATCCAACTTTTAAAGGGAAAATAAAAATGTAAGTACAAAACTTTAAAGAAAACTACATGTAGTTCATACATTAATACAAGGCCTAATCAATATCGAACGATGTATCATCCAGAGACCTTTATATTCGATCGAAGGCTATGGTAAGTACAAAACGGTAAAGATAACTATGTTATACATTAATACACGCCTAATCAATACCGAACAAGGTACATGTATCATCCAGACAGAGACCGTATATTCGATCGAAGGCTTGCCCGAAGTCTGATTTTATCAGAATTTACTATTACATGTATGAATATTAGACAAACATGTATGCAAGGCATGTACGAAGGTGTTATGGCTGACTAATCTTGCATGCCCTTATTTTTATGTACTAAAATATATTGTTATCCATTTAATTACTTTGAATATCTGATTCGATCTGTAGAAAAAAAATTATAAATTGAACTTAACAATATGGTAAAGAAAATAATAGAAAACTACAGTTTATCAATGTTTTTAAACCTTGTACATATATGTAACATACTTACCCTAAATGATGCTTGTGGAAACAGAAAAGCAATACTAGTATACGAAATAAATTGACGGAAATCCTTATATGAGCTGTTTGCACATGTACAATATACACACAGCTACCATAAAAAATAATACAAAAAAAAAGGAAGAAGTCTTTTGATTATTAAAAATTGTTTGACAAAAAAGAAGGGTTATTTACCATTGCATTTATTTCACTTCAAGGACCATTTGTCGTCTAAAGCATTTCAAAATCTCAAGGGAAATAGCCTTTAGCTAGTATGGGGTTTATGATAATTAACAAATATTTTTTTTGATATAACATGAATATCGCTTTGGGAAGCGTTTGTAACACAAATGTGTCAAATTAATGACCTTAAGAAGTTTTTTTTTCGTTGTGAAGGATACTCAGAACCAAAATTAATTTTCTGCTTTATGTAAGTTTATGCATCTCTTTTCATGTGACAGTAGAATGGTTTGGTTCTGAGTGTCCTTCTTGGCAACATTCCAATAAGTGACATAAATCGCCTATAGCTATATACACAACTTTTTCGGGTAGAAAACTTCAACTTATAAATGGTTAAGCATAAAACTTCTCTTTGGTAACATATATATGCACCACATTACAATTATTTACGATAAAACGTAGGTTAACATTTAACATTAAAAACTCAATGGTTATGAATGAAAATACAGGGAAATTAGCCCTACTCCTTCAAGACAGTTTCTGAATACATGTTAAAATTACAAATTGTTTCGATATCCATGAATGTTTGCAAGAAAATCATTATAAAAAACAGAATATTTGCTTAGACTCTTTAAACATGTGTTTGCATATGAGGAATTTTACACTCATAAAATATGCCAAAAATGGGAAATCTTTGTAGTTATCTCCCTTTGTCTGAAAGGTAACTCAACTGTCTAATGCTTCATATTTTTCATGTCATGATTATAAATAATGTTTTTTTTTCTGATTTAATCTATGAAGCATAGTATTTATTAACTCATGTGTTTTATTATATTATATATAATATTGAATGCTATATTTTGGTTTTCTCTTTGTATGCCTCTTGTGGGTCCAACATTTGTCAATAAAATTCCGTTTACTTGACTTGAATTGACTTTACATTGCTTGATTATGAACCTATTTGTAAGAAATATTCCTAATATTGTATTTGTTGACTCTTCACATTAAAAGGTTATATCAAACAAAATTTAATTAAACAGCTTATATTTAATATGTATCAATATATTTCAATATGATCAATTTAATCTCTTTTTTAGATGAAAAAGTTTACTGGGCTGGTTGCCATTGCTATTCTCTTGGTTGTACTAGACCGTTGTATGATGGGTAGCAGCGAATTGATTTGCTCCCGTGACTGTAACAAACATTGTCGGAATTATCCAATGTTCGATGCATTTTACAGATGTTATAAACATTGTAGAAAAATTTACTGTAAACCTAAACCTAAACCTAAACTTAACTGTAACAGATATTGTCAGCTGAGGTATCCAATGTTCGATGCCTTTTGGAGATGTTATAAACGTTGTAAAGGAATGTAAAGTAAATGTACACATGTATCGTTTGATTAAAATTGAACATCAGAAATAAATTATCTTGTATCTATAATTGTTTTTCATAATTCACAAAGATACATTGCTTTTTGAATGAAATAGGTTGTTGATTAATAAATATAATGTTTCATGAAAAGGTACATTATCAAGAAATCAACATGTTTAATGAAAGGGTACATTTTCTCAAGTTTTGTACTCCTTATTTCCCCTTTTCCGTTCTCGTATGACAGTCAAACTGAGAATATATAGAAGAACTACATGTATTAACATAATATGTGCCATTTTCAATTCTCTAATTCTGTGCGCATTTATACATCTCTTGACAAGTTTTATAAATTCTGATATCACCATGCTCGTGAAAGTTCCAGCCAAAAAAAGCTGGGAGTTTTACATTGTCATTAGAGGAAAATATTCTAAAACTCTAGACGCGTTAATTATGAAATTTATCCACTCTCTATAACTAAATTTTCAGTTTTTTAAACTGCTCAGACATGCCTCGCAGTTTAAAAATGAAAATTTAACTATCTCGAGCTGATAAATTTCATAAACAACTAGACATCGTTGTAGAATCTATCTATGTCTTAAGTCGTATCAGTTATGCTTTGAGAATGGTTTTTAACTAGGTAGCCTTGGATGACAATGATTCATGATGGGCAGATATAGGACTGGTCTTAAAACATTATTCGTGTTTTCGCGTTGTACGGTGTGTAATAGGATACAGAGATTATAATGTAAACAAACAATAAAATGGATAACAGGAGAAAAGTCAACAATGACATACAAATCAATCAAAGCAACACAACTGACAGATCTCAGGACAAAAATTAACATAAAAGAGCACAAACACAAACATTAACACAAGAGAGACAGGGTAATCTGACTTGGTACAGACACTGAACAGTGGTGGGGTTAAACCGGTTTTTATAGGTACCTAATCCTCCCCTTATATCCTGACACTCGAGTGTATAAAACAAACTATAAAAACTATAATACAGTATGATTACCAACAAGGTGACCGCTTGCTAAAACTGCAACATTAGAGTGAACGGTACATAATTTAGCAGCGTCAGAATTTTAACATGTTCAATGTGAAAAATAGATACATGTGTAAATGCGTAGTTTATCTGTAAAAGTTTTATTGCAATCCATAGCGGCATAGTAAGTTCTATTGAAGTTTTTTAAAAAGTGACGACCTCTAACTCAATGACCCAGATATCAATTTCGCTACGACATTATTCGCCCAATATTGGTTTCAAAGAGCATATTTTGTTATGAAATGTTCTGTTTATATCATTCAAATATGACCCAAAAACCAAAAAGGTTCGAAATTTTTCCACACGAGAGTAGTTAATACCGCAAAAAAATATACTTTTTCTGATTAAAGTTCCAAAGGCACGTTAAAAAGTCATATGGCTATTTCGCCCCTCATTTCCTTGTGATTTTTTTTATCGAATTTGGTTTATCATCGCTGCCCTTAGAATTGTACTTTTTTCAACCCAAAGATCAAAGAACGCGTTTAAAACCTACGCCAAAAATATGGCTATTTCCCCCCTTTCCTTGTTTACCGAAGTTGGTTTATCCCGCTGTATTTACTAGTATGTTGGGACAGATTGATAAAAATATCAAGGTACCTCTTCAAACTTGATATCTATCTCAATGACATTTAATGAAGTTAAAGGAGAGACCAACCAGATACTCTACTAGGACATACCCCTCCAAGGAATATCTCATCATCTTTCTCAAATTCCCGTGTGAATTCAATCTCGTTTTGACAAGAATGACACTCATGGAATTTCTGGTTTCTAAATATTCTGTAAAGGTAGTTGATGTTTCCCTTTTATAACACGAGATGTATGTAATTGACAAATTGGCGAATAGTAAATGTGGGCTTACACTTATTATTGAATTTTAAAATTTGGAAATTATTACCTGGAGAGGGTAAAATCTCACTGTTGATTTCAAAAGGTCTTTTTTTTATCATATCTAGTTAAATCATTTACCGGAAGTCCAAACGGTATCGGAGTAACACGAGGAGCGATTGGATATGTAGACATAAAGAATAGACCACCCAGAGGGTAAGTGTATCTGTCTGTCTAAAGGAGGTATAGTGCTAACTGCATATATCCAGCTATTTCGGTCATCACGTGACTTCTGGTAGTACATAGGTGTCAAATAATGGCTGTCGATTTATCAACACAAATCAATGGGACTTATTAATTAAATGCCCATAACTTATATGTTATTGTGTGTTTGACACCATCCAACCCCTCATTGTATAGCTTATCACTTGGTCGTTTTCGATATGTACTTTAAATCAGTCCAGGACATAAATTTTTTGCTTCCAATTTCATTTGAATTAATTATGTAATATGTCAAATGTTTACAATATATAAATACCAAAAAAGCTATATTATTAACTTAAATAACTAATCTTACTTATCCATTATCTGACATTTGAAATTGTATTTCATCTTTGCATTCAAATTTGTGACACTGCCCTTTATCAGAATCCTGCATTAATTATAAAATCAAAGTACTGAAGTACTGAACATCAGAGGACCTCAAGTTATGTTGGATTATTGATAAATGACAGGTGTTTATACAGTACCTGCCATTCAGATGTTCACCTTACAATATAGTACACATAATATAATTTGCTATCATATCTGAGATACTGTCTTATAGTAAGAAACTTATCTTTGCGAATTATCCATGAAATGTTGACGTGGTCAAATGAGAACTGCTAGATTGGCATAATGACCGTATAGTTGCACACTTGCAAAAATCTTTAGCTTATTACTTATGACAGAGAATCAACATAGCAAATATTTTTTTGACTAGTCACTGAATTATGAGAAAGAGGTCAAGACAATCATATTAAAACAGATAAATTGTAATATTTGGGTGAAAGATACCACATGAACAGTAAACTCATATATCGATAATATTATGTCTAAAACTGAAAAAGACAAATAAGAGTACACTAGAAACAACATAGAAAACTAAAGCCTGAGCAACTTAACCCCATCAATAGTTGGGGTGATCTCAAGTGCTCTGGATGGGTAGTAGCAATGAGATGATTTTGCACCATACATATAGATCACAACTACAATATGAATGCGTGGGTCCGTAGAGGCCTGTAAAACAGGGCTTGTAATTCTTTGGAGTATATCTTTTGATTTTCTGTTTGTACATTGATGTGGCCATTAGTTTTCTGATTTATATTGTTTAATATTTGTCATTTCATGGCTATTTCTAACTGATTTTAGAATAGTTTTTTCCTGATTCTAAAGATTTTGTATGGTTAGCTTTATTTCTTTTTCATCATTTTGTTTCTGTGTCTGATTACCAATCATACCTCCCTTTTCGTTTCAGTCTTTTCTTTAATAATGACAACAGTTTGGTTTCAATTTTCATTTATATATGTAACAATATAAAACAGTATATATATAATCTCATATTACATCATTAATATTGGTCATTGTTGGAATGTATTCATCTTTAACAATGTACTGTAAAAGTGATATTTTCTAACAGGTACTTAGTATTATGGTTATTGTGATATCACTTATTCAAAGGACACAGTTCATTTATAGCCCAAAACGGTCTAAAATATAAATCTTACAATTAAACTCCAAATAGTTCACAATTTGGTTCGTAAATTGGTCGATTTCAAATTTATTAACGCTCAATAAATCAGTTCTTTCATAATAGTACATTACATTCTCCTAATTAGGCCCATTTTGTCCAAATATAATGATTTGGTGCAATTTTCAGACATGAAAGCTTTAGGAAAATTTGGCCACCATCTACAATCCAAAATATTTTGTAACCAAAAGACTCAAAATTTGATAAAGAATTCATCAAAATAAAAACTTTTCGGAATTGTATGGCGGCCATGGTTAATTATGCCAAAACATTGCAGACAAAATTGACCAAAAATACAAATAATGTATAATTATGGGGTCATAGCTTCAAGATATTTAATATTAGGTGCCAAAATAGTATATTTTAGTCTTAATAGAATTATCACAAGTATTTCTATTTGAAATTTGTAATCGCTTGACCAATTTAGGGCCATTCTAACCCTTCGTGAACCTCTCTTTTCCTATAATATGTAGTAAATTTCTATTTGATATTCCTTAAAATATTCACATATACTAAAATACATTTTTTATATTACATTTAACGAGAAACATTTTACATGATCCCATATATTTGATTTAATCCAGTTATATATATGCTAAGCATACAGTTATAATGACTTTCAAATTAGGACTATATTATATGAACAGACTTGAGCATTTTATTATTTATTTAGCATATCTGTTATGTTTTCAAATCATTTATCTGTACGCTGAGCTAGCATTTGTATAGTCTCTTAATATTCTAAAATGGATTAAAAGGATCACATGTGTTACAATCAAACTTTGGATTGACCATTAGATAACTTTAAAAAATGTCATAACTGGTATATATAAACATTTGGATTTATTATTGTATTATCCATTGAATTCATGCTATTTCCATTTAATACAGTTCAATAGACTATCTATACCTATTATTAATAGTAAAAAATGCAAAAAACTATAAATATATACATGGACTAACATATATACATTATTCATAAAAATTAATCATTTATCAAACTTCAAAAAGTTCATCACATCGCATAGCATATACATGTATACGTGTAGTTGTACATAACTCTAAACTATATATAACAGTAAATAATTTGTGAATGTATCAGTGGTACTTGCTTGCATATTAGTTACTATGGGACACGTCTCTAGAATAGTGAAAGAATCACCATTCAATTTTGCGTTTGATTAATTTTTTTTTTGAGCACTTTAAAATAAATAGTGTTTTGTTTAACATTTGTCTGCGGCAAATAAGAGTTCGAAATATTATTAAGATAGTAAAAATATTTCCACATATAAATGGAAATATAAATATATTTATTAAAGTTATGTACACCAGCATGTAAACATTACCACGTGTATTTGTTTATAACTATACACGTGTTGAAAGTATATAATAGGTTAAATGTTTTCATTGGTCGAGTTAGAACTGACCATAATATTTGAATAAGGTCAATTCAAATATTTCGTGCTATACTTTTGGCCGTTGTGCGAATTTAAGATATTGTCATTCGAGGTTCGCTTTTGGTGCAGTAAAGTTGTAAGCTTGTGCTTAACCTGAGTATGTCAGAGAATAGAGAAGGAAGCCCAATGTCTGAAGGTGAGACTGAACATTTACACATTTCAACTGGTAAATCACAAAGTAGCAACCACATAGTAGAAGAGCGCCGTGATTTAGCCGATACATTTGAACTTTTTAAAGTGTATTTTGACAATAAGCTCGTTGATCTCAAATCAGATTTGGTCCGTGAACAGGACGTAATTTCTAAAAAGTTAAAAGAAGAGGTTTCCCTTAAATTTAAGCACGAGGGCAACAAAATACAATACAAATTTAACGAGGAAACTATTACAGAATTAAACAAGGTTTATAGCTTTGTTCCCCGTTCCGAGACCAAGGTCTCGCGTATCATCATAGACCTCATAGACAAGGTTAAGGGCAGAAACAAACTTATACGTATAGCAGATACTTCAGCCGGTGGTTGGGCTACTGTCAGGGAATATGAAGCAAATGTTATCGCTTCAGATTCCGAAGATGAAAAGAAAATCCGCCAGGCGGAGTCCAGAGCCATGCGTACGGCTAAAGATAAATCCCGTCGCCCACATCCTTACAAAACAACTTCTAGACCAGCTCCTGTTGAAACTGCTCCTAATCCTTATTATGTCAATCAGTATCAGCGTCAGAACCCGCCGCCCTTTCGAGTCGGCAGAGGGCGGCGTGAGCCGTCCCAGCACGACATGTGCCATGCCTGTAAGCAATTCGGTCACTGGAGGAAGAACTGTCCACTTTTCAAACGCAACCAGTTCAACATCAGCAATACACAACAGAACAATTAACAACGAACAGTTAGTTAATGATAAGTATTTATATTTATTTTCTGATTTTGATAGTGATTATTGTTTAAATCACGATATTGAGATTTTGCTTAGACAAGTAAGATTTTTTGAAAATTTCAAATCTAACACGGGTATTTTCTCTGGTGTAAAGGGAAGGTTAGCTAAAAGTATTCAGTACTGGGAGCATATTGGCGCTAATTCTTTTATTCTAGACACATTGAAAAATGGATATCTTATTCCATCTATTGATAGTCCTTCGAGCATGTACATGAAAAATAACAAATCTGCTCTTCAGAATAATGAATTTGTTAGCAAATCTGTAAATGAACTTGTTCTTTCAGGTTGCGTTATTGAGGTTCCATTTCAACCTTACATTGTCAATCCGCTGAGTGTAGCTATACAAAAGTCTGGGAAGAGGCGTCTAATTTTAGATTTGAGCACTTTGAATTTATCGGTGAAAAAGGATAAGATTAAATTTGAAGATTGGAAAATAGCTGTGCAATACTTTCAGAAAAATGATTATCTGTATAAATTTGATTTAAAATCTGGTTATTTTCATTTGGACATATGTCCACAGCAGCACACGTATCTGGGTTTTTCGTGGGAAGAAAAATTTTATTGTTTCACTGTTTTAGCATTTGGTCTTTCCACGGGTCCTTATATATTTACCAAGTGTCTCAGACCATTGGTCAAGTATTGGAGAAAAAATGGTATAAAAATAGTTTTATATCTTGATGATGGATTTGGTATGAATAACGACAATAATGAATGTTTCAAAGATGCTGAATTTGTGAAACAATCACTTTTGAATGCGGGTTTTCTTCTTAACGAAGAAAAATCAGTTTTTACTCCAGTACAGAAGTTGGAGTGGTTGGGAATTATTTGGGACTCATGTAATTTCACTTTAAGCATTCCTCCAAGGAGAATTGACGAATTATTAAAATCTATCCATAATGTTTTCAGAGAAATTCCATATATTTCTGCAAGAAATTTAGCCCAGGTAACGGGTAGAATTATAAGTATGTCTCCTGTGATCGGAAATATTACTAGAATAATGACTAGATATTGTTATATGTCTATTGAAAGTAGAATGTCATGGGATAGTTATTTAGTTTTAGAAAGTAAAAGTTTTGTAATATCAGAATTAAAGTTCTGGCTTGATAACATTGCAAATGTCAATTTTAAAACATTAAATCAATATAGTCAGTCGCATGTAATGATATATTCCGATGCTAGCAGCATAGCTGCCGGAGCATGTACAGTAGAGTTGGAACGTAAAATTTTTCACACTATGTGGAAATCCTCTGAAATGTTAGAGAGTTCCACGTGGAGGGAACTGAAGGCCATAGAATTGGCGCTGATGTCTTATCAATATGCATTTGCTGGGAAATCCTTAAAATGGCTAACTGATAATCAAAATTGTGTCAGAATTGTTCAAACAGGAAGCATGAAAGAAAACCTGCAAGATATAGCAATTTCCATTTTTTCTATTTGTTTACAAAAGGGAATCTCCATAAACATACAATGGATTCCGAGAGGCAAAAATTCGAAAGCTGATTATATCAGTAAAATCATTGATTATGAAGACTGGGGTGTTTCAGAATTTTTCTATTCTTTTATTAATGACCTTTGGGGTCCTTATACAGTCGATCGTTTTGCTAGTTCTCGTAACGCAAAATTAGATAGATTTAACTCCTTATTTTGGAATGTAAATACAGAAGCTGTTGACTGTTTTACTCAGAATTGGTCTGGTGAAAACAATTGGGTTGTACCACCTATTTACCTAGTGTTGAGAGCTATCAAACATGTAATTGCTTGTAAAGCTAAAGGTACTTTAATTGTACCGAAATGGATATCTGCGACCTATTGGCCATTCATTTTTGATAAAAATATGAATTACAGAGATTACATATCTGATGTTATTGAATTTGAAAATACTAGTGGTATTTTTGTCAGTGGTTTTAATAGAAAATCCATTTTTGGCACTGAGCCTTTTATTGCTCCAGTATTGGCAGTAAAATTAGATGCGACAAGGATAACAAGGCCCTAGTGCACTAATGTGTATTGTAGCTGGCGAGGTTTAAGTGACGAGGCCCTAGTACACGAATGTGTATTGTAGCAGGCACTGTCGTTGTTGATAAGGCCCTAGTGTGTATATACATTGTAGAAAGCATGGTTGTATTCAACACGGCCCTAATGTATATAGCATTGTAGCTGGCATGGTCATATAAATATTGGACAAGGTCCTGTTATTTTTACAGTGACATGGTTCACCTGTATAAGTTTTAATTTTTTGACATTTAATAATGTTTGTTTTCACGATTGCACATTTTTCAGATATTTTTCGAGTTGGTAGATGGAAACAGAATTCCGATATTTCGGATGAACTTTCTACATTGAAAGCTAGACTACCAGAGTATTGCTTGAGCTCACGTTCTCTGAACACTCGTAAAAAGTACCAGTATGCCTTTAATGCTTTTTGTAAGTGGACTAAATTACATAATATTACTCCATTACCATCATCTGATTATACAGTTTCTTTATATTTGATTCACATTTCACAGAGTGCAAAATCGGCTAGCAAGATGAATGAAGTAATATACGCAATTAGCTGGGCGCATAAACTGGCTGGATTTAATAATCCTTGTTCATCTGAATTAGTAACGTTTGTTAATGAAGGAGCACAGAGAAAATTAGGACATTTTATCACTAAAAAAGAACCTATAACACCAGACATTTTGCGAAAAATTGTTCATACTTATGGTCACCTTAATAGTAATCTTAAAGATTTAAGAACTGTTTGTATGTGTTTATTAAGCTATTCGGGTTTTTTAAGGTTCTCAGAACTAGTTAATTTGAGAGGTATCGATATAACGATTTATTCTACACACGCAAATTTATATTTGGCGAAGAGTAAAACTGATATTTACAGAGAAGGGAGGGATGTGGTTATATCTAGAACTTATCTTGTAACTTGTCCTGTCTCTATGTTAGAACGATATCTCAAATTAGCTAGTATTACATCAAATTCTGATGAATTTATATTTAGATCTGTAAATTTTTGTAAATCTAATAATACTTATAAACTTAGAAGGACAGGTCCGTTATCATACACGAGAGCTCGGGAAATACTACTTTCAAGTTTACAGAGTATAGGCTTAGATAGTAAAAAATTTGGACTGCATAGTCCCGTTCAGGAGGGGCATCGGCTGCTGCAGCGGCTGGTGTAGAGGACAGATTGTTCAAAAAGCATGGTCGGTGGAAAAATGACACCGCAAAAGACGGTTATGTTAAAGAGTCTTTGAAGGATCGACTTTCTGTAACTAATAATATTGGTATTTAATTATGTACTTTTTTACCCTTTCTTTATTTTTCGAAGCTTTGTTGAGTTTATTTTTGTAAATAATTTATGTTCGCTTGAAGTTATGAATTAGAACATAACTATAATGATAAGAGGGACACAATCCAAATTTTAAATTTATCTGGGTTTTTTTTTTTTTGGTGATAATAAATATTGTTTATATATTTAATAACATTCAGTTGAGCCATATTAATATTATAAAACGGAAATCACTTTCATGATGAACAGAGATTTACATACAGACAGACAACGGTAACATTGACTGCCCCCATCGGCTTAGCAAAAAGGGCATTAACATTGTAATGACTAGTATAGATGCATTGGGAATGAGAGCATTATTCATGCATTGACAATCTTGTCTACATATATATATCCAAACAGTAGTTCATAGCACACAGTTTTAATTCAAAAATCTATATATATATTAATATATATTCATCCGCAACAATTTTTCGGTACGTCATTGATATTAAAGATTGTTTGATTAATATACTAATATTTCTAACGACAAAACATTTTCATATTATTAATTTGGATTAAAAAAAAAATCTGAGTATTCATTGAAAACATGAATTTAAAAGAAGCGATAAGGAATTTTATTTTGCACTATATAATGTCCGCGGGTCTATAATTTTTATAGGTCGGTTATCATTCCAAAACTAATCTAAATATATGCAAATAAGCGAGAAATTTAGGCGATGGCAATACACCCGAGGCCCTGACGGTCCTCTGATGTAAAAAATATAGTAAAAATGAAACACGCTGTTTTTGGTCATCAAAAGGTTTACCTGTGTACATTAATTAAGGGTTGGAATAATAAACATCCGGACAGTCAAGGAACAATATACATGTCAAATCATTAATTAGTTATAATAACCTGAAACACACTGCATATTAATTGCGGAGAACAAATTTCTTTATCTGAAAATTTACTTCAGATAAAACTCAAATAAATTTTCCAAAAAAAAAATCGTTTTTGTTTTTGTGGCTTAAAAATGAAGAAAACAACTTGCACCATAACTCTTTATAACGTGTAATTATGTACTTTTGCCAGTTTGTATAAATTTTTGATAATTTCATACGATTAATTATTGTCACAATTTCATATATTGGAACCATAATCCATGTGAAATGTTACTACATATTTCAAACGAAAAGTTTTTTAAAGTAAAGACGAGGAGTACGTGCTATAATCAATACAGAGTTATCGAAGTACGATAGATGCCTGGGATAAACGGGACCAGTACATGATACTTGGATAACCAGTTGATAAGTCTAAACAGAGTTACCTAACTTAATTATGACCGAAATAATATAAAAAATATCAAGGATTGATTTGCAAAAGTTAGAAAACGGGTCAGGTTAATGAGAAAATTAAACTTAATTGAAGCACCTATGCATTTTATATGGGGCAATACAAAATGGCGGCTAGTATACGTCACAAAAGTCACGTGATGTCTGACTTAGTTGGATATGCGTTTGAAAAATTTGACCCCCCATTTTATATTGAATTTTTTTGCCCCCCCCCATATGATCATCAAACATATTTGACCCCCAAAAATTCCCCACCCACCCAGCTGCCAATAATTGCTGTTCCCTAATGAAATGTAAAGGAAAATTTAGTTTTTTGGAAATGCAAGAAAAAATGAACGGTAACCCCAATTATTTTAAGAATATGAAAGCATGTCAGATTAGTGTTATTTTCACAATTTTATAAAAAAAAAATCTATCTGCCAGTTTTTTTTTTTATTGTACGAAAAATTTGGATTTCCCCTATGTAATCGATATAAAATTTACCAACATTAAGACTCAATTATCTCAAAATCAAGAAGGGTGACCTATGTTTTTTAAAGTGAAATTTCAAAGTATATCCACCCAACATCCTGCCTAGAAAAAATTAGGAAAATCTATCTGCTAAAAATATTAGTATTGATCTACCTTAAATCTTATGACCGGAAGTATAAGTATACTTTGTAAGAAAGATTTTCAAGTTTGGGCCATTCTCCCAAGTCAGGATTTTGTAGGATTGAACGTGGAAACAAAACCCTGACTTGGGAGGATGGTTTGAGCCGGTGCGATTTTTTTAATTCAGTTTTATTTTAATATAAAAATGCAGTATAAATTAGAAAATATATCTCTTATCAATTTTTGTGATCTCCTGTATTTTTGATGTACTTGTATTGATTGCAGCCTATCACCGTTACCTTCAAGTAGTAATGCAATTTGATAATAGCAACATATAGGATGGTGATAGGTTTGTTTTATTTCAGATTAAGGTCTGTATCTAGAAAGGTATTTTCTGTTTGTGTAAATATTTTTTTTTACTTTTTAATTATATTCCTTTTAACCTTGGAAAATACTGTCCGAATATTACCAATTTTTCTCCATAAATATGTTTTTAGTGCATTCTTTCAAAATCTGTTATTTGTTTTATTACTTATGCAGTTATTGTTATTAAGTAATGACGTGGCTGAAAATCCTGGACCTTTTGAACATGATAATAATATAACCATATTTCATTTAAACGCTAGAAGCATTAGAAATAAAATCGACTATTTACAAACAATATCAGAAAATTCTTCTATTATTTGTATTACAGAAACTCATTTAGACGACAAAAATTCCTGGGTATAATTCTGAACCGTTTCGAAATGACCGAAATTGTTTTGGAGGAGGTGTTATGGTTTATATCGCTGACTTTTTATATGCAGAACGAAGATATGATTTAGAATTTGCTAATGGGGAATTAATTTGGGTTGAATTAAAATAAAATATTGGTTTGTGCCGTTTACAGATCCCCAAGTGCGACAAATATTTTTGGGGAAAATTTTTATGCTTCGGTTGAGAAAGCCTTTGAAACATCCACAAGAGTTATAACCACAGGTGATTTAAATGTTAATCTCCTAACCGAAACTAATCATGTATTAATTGATATTATGAATACATTTAACTTGAATAACTGTATTACTGAGTCAACACGCCAACATGCATTATTAGACCCCATTTTGTTCTCAGAAGAATGCAATATATAATTTGCAGATGTTGTACAGAAGTTGACAGAAATATAAGTGACCACGATGTTACTACAGCTTCTGTAATTACTCCTTTTAATCTTCAAACAGCTTACCAAAGAGACGTTTGGATGTATAAAAATGCTGATTATCAAGGCTTTAATTTTGAAATTGAAAACTTTGACTGGGATATGTTTTTGTTGGAAAGTAATGACATTGATGACATAACTTCAAAATTTACAGATAAATATTTAGAATTTGCCAAAAATCATATACCATATAAGACTGTCACTATTAGACCAAATGATAAACCGTGGTTTAACTCTCAAATTCGTAAAGAAATAAGAATTCGTAACCGTCTCCATAAACAATTTAAAAAAAAGGAAATTACCCTCAATTTTGTACAAATATAGAAATCAAAGGAACAAAGTAAATAACATGATTATATATGCTCGGGAACAATATCTAATCAATGCAAATGAGCTTCTTGACAGAGAAAAATCAATTAACTCCAAGTCATATTGGTGTTTGGTTAAAAAACTAAAAGGTGATTATAAAATTATTCCACCATTACTTGATACTTCCGGTGACGTAATTATAAATGACCACATATGCAGCTATATCGGTCATAATTATGTTAGGTAACTCTGTTTAGACTTATTAACTGGTTACCCAATATCGGGAATCTACTGGTCCCGTTCATGCCAGGCATTCATCGTACTTGGATAACTCTGTATTGATTATAACACGTTCTCCACGTCTTCACTTTAAAAAACTTTTTATTTGAAATATGTAGTAACATTTCACATGGATTATAATTTCAATATATGAAATTGTGACAATAATTAATAATATGAAATTTATCACCAATTTATACAAACTGTCAAAAGTACATAATTACACGTGATAAAGGGTAATGGTGCAAGTTTTTTTTAAATTTTTTAAGCCGCGAGAAAAGCGATTTTTTTTTTGTAAAATTTATTTGAGTTTTATCTGAAGAAATTTATTATGCGCAATTAACATGCTGTGTGTTTCAGGTAATTATAACTAATTAACGATTTGACATGTATATTGTACCTTGACTGTCCGGATGTTTATTGTTCCAACCGTTAATTAAGGTACACAGGTACCTTGTATGTATACAGCTAAACCGTTTGCTGACCAAAAAACAGCGTGATTTCATTTTTAACGCCACATTTTTTGATAATTAATGCAACATTTTAATAAAGAGGTGTGTGTGTGTTTAAGGGAGGATCACAAAGAATGCAGTGATGAAATATAATTTCAAATGTCAGTTAAGTAACATTTTAATTTATTTTGAATTAATAATTTATCTTTTAGGTATTTATATATTTAACATTTGACATATTATTAGAGTTATGATTAGAAATTGCCTTTCCGATTCTGGTAACATAAAAAGGTGGTATTCACAAGGATCTGTATTAGGACCTTTGTTATTTTTTATTTATATTAACGATATAGCTGATAATACTGAGAGTTTATCCAGACTATTTGCTGATGACACCTCTTTATCCTACATTTCTAGTAATAAAAACGTTATTGAACAAATGTTAAATTCTGATTTAGAAAAAAATCATAGCTGGTCCAAAAAGTGGCTGGTAAATTTTAATCCTCAAAAAAACTGAATTTATGATATTCTCTACTAGTCAGCAACTGGATAAACCTCATATCACATTTAACCATCAGAATGTAAAATGTGTTGATAAACATAAACATTTAGGTGTTACTTTTAGCTCAAATTGTAAATGGAGTAGTCACGTTGACAATATTATTAAAAGCACATATAATCAACGATCAGTTGCTGCGTAAACTAAAATTTACCCCTAGCAGGTAGAACCTGGAAAAATTTATTTCACTTTTAATATACCTTTATTAGAATATGCATGTGAACTTTGGGACGGGTGCAGTCAAGACAATATCGATGAGATAGAACGTATTCAGCACGAGGCTGCAAGAATCATTACTGGTCTACCAAAATTTGCAAGCCTTGAATCTTTGTACTTCGAGACTGGATGGAAACCGCTACAATTGCGCCGAAAAAGGAGAAAATTAAGCTTGTTTTATAATATTCATAATCATACATGTCCAACTTACTTGTATGATTGTTTGTCACCATTTCGTCGTGACATTAATCAAAGAAATTTACGTAATGATTCCGATTATCGACAACCTTTTACCAGACTCCAGTTATATTCAAATTCTTTTTTCCCGTCATCGATTAGGCTTTGGAACAACTTAGATCCTACAGTTCGAAATCTCCCAACTCTTGCTCTATTTGAAAAAGCCAATAAGCCTGAGTTTTATACTAACCCCCCCGCGTATTACACTGTTGGATGCAGATTCCTTAATATATGCCATACCAAACTTCGACATAGATGTAGTTTATTAAATGCAGATTTGTTTCGTTGTAATTTTGTGAACGATCCAGGTTTGTGCCTGTGGCTATGTGGTCGACGACTCCATACATTATCTTTTCAAATGCCCTTTGTTTACCTTAGCCCGAGAACAATTATACACAAGTCTAAACTTTCTAGATGAATTAAAAATTGAAACCCTACTTTTTGGCGACGGTACCTTACCTGATGACTTATATACGCAGATATTTAAATCAGTTCAAATGTACATCAAACGCACAAAACGTTTTGACAGATTTGATCACAGAAATGCCCCTTTTTTCTTTTCTTTTTTTCCTCATATTTCACAAATTTTCCATCTTTTGATTTAGCATTTTTCCTTGTCGATTTTGACAACTCCATTTGTTACCATTTGTATGAATTCTGTTTTGATTGCCTTCTGTATATATTTATGTATTTCTTATTTATTGCTGATGCATATGTAATATAAGCTTATTCAGTTATTGAAGAGGACCTATGTAAGTTGGAATAACTTGTGTCCGATTCTTTTGCTAATTTTGCAATAAAATATGTTTAAACTAACTAAACTAACTATTCCACTTGCATAAATACTTCATGACTGTTTTATATGTTGTTCTACTTGTGCCTTTGACTCTTTATTAGGTGTAACAGAGCAATAAGGTAGTTGGATTATTTTGGTAATGACTGGGAAAAATTTGGAATTTTAGTATCGTTTTTTATTTAGCCCCCTCTACCATATATTTTTAAATACTTTCCCGTTAATCAGGAAAACTTGAAATTCCAATCTTAATAAAATGTAAAACCCTAACGAGGCCATGAACACGAGCTAAAAAAAAGAATGGTTAAGAAAATAAGCCCCGTGAAGAATGTCCTGTCTCCTGAATCTTACTTGAAAACTTGTTGTGCCTTTGACTCTTTATTAGGTGTAACAGAGCAATAATTGGAGGTAATTGGATTATTTTGGTACGTATTGACTGGAAAAAATTTGGAATTTTAAAATCTTTTTTTTTATTTTGCCGCCTCGACCATAATTTTTTTTAAATACTTTCCCGTTAAACAGGAAAACTTGGAATTCTGATCTTAATATAATGTAAAACCCTAACAAGGCCATGAACACGAGCTAAAAAATGAATGGCTAAGAAAATAAGCCCTGTGAAGAATGCCCTGTCTCCTGAATCTTACTTGAAAACAAAAGAAGCCGAATGCTTATGAGTAAACCATATATATGACTACAATATTTAAAGTTTACCCATCTATCTTAAAACTGAAAAAAATTGCCAAAGGTAAGACTGATTGGTCTAAACACTGTGCTTCTGAATGGGAATCTAAACATAATATCCAGTAAATTGAAGATAAATATTATTTATCTATCAGATACATTACTTGCACACATACATATACATACATTTTATCCCCACGCTAGCGAAGCGGCGGGGATAATGTTTTGCTGTTCGCCGTACGTACGTGTGTACGTAATGTCCAGGATTATATCAGGAACTATAAGAGATAGAAAACTGAAACTTTGATCAGTTAGCATTGTTGATGTAGATTGCGTCGAAGGTTTCAGAATTTTGGAATTTGCTTTTAGGGCATAATAATGAGCAAAAAACGGATTTAGCGATATCCAGTAAATAGTGAAATCTTCTAAACTATTGGGACTATAATGCTGAAACTGAAACCATGACTAGTATTACATATGGCAAATTCAAAAGTGGCATAAGAATTTTTCTGAAACCCCTGGGGGCATAGCAACAAGAGAGTTAAAAAATCCCCAAATCGATTGTCACAGAACTCCTCTTACACCCTAAGCGGTAGAAACATAAAAATTGGTGCATTACTAGCACTTTAAACGTTGTCTTTGTCGAAGGTTTCGGAATTCTGAAATTTGATCTTGGGGCAGAAAAAAATTTTTGGAAGAGTCTCAGACTTATTAATTTTTGAAAATTACCAATCAACCATACTATTAGACACAGGCAGAACAATAGCTGTTAAATGGAATATTTTGATTTAAAAAAAAATAATTCCAACTTTGGTAAATTTCCTGAGAGACTGTAAGACCTTCATTTTTTGGAAATAAATCTAGCAACCATGCATATTAAAAAACATTAATATCATTTGAGTTAAGGTTACCATTCAATTTCCAAAAATGGAATTCAAAATTTGGTTAATTTCCTGAAAGACTCTAAGATCTGAATTTTTTGAAAAAGTACCTAGCAACCATACATATTTGTTTACAAAAAAGCAACATTTATATAGGGAATGATTAAATTTCCAAAATTAAAAAGAATATTTGGATTTCAAAAAAATAATAATTCCAACTTTGGTAAATTTCCTGAAAGACTTTAAGACCTTCATTTTTTTTTTGGAAATGTATCTGGCAACCATATATATAAATAACCATTAATGTCACAAGAGTTAAGGTAACCTTCAATTTCCAAAAATGAAAATCCAACTTTGGTAAATTTCCTGAAAGACTCTTAGACCTTCATTCTTTGGAAATGTATCTAGCAACCATGTATATTAATAACCATTAATATCATTAGAGTTAAGGTTACCATTAAATTTCCAAAAATTGAATTCCAAATTTGGTTAATTTCCTGAAAGACTCTAAGATCTGAATTTTTTGGAAAAGTACCTAGCAACCATATATATTTGTTTACAAAAAAGCAACAGTTGAATAGGGAATGATTAAATTTCCAAAATTAAATGGAATATTTGGATTTCAAACTGAAAATAACACCCATTTGGTAAATTTCTTGAAAGACTCTAAAGATCTTCATTTTGTGGAAATGTATCTAGCAACCATGCATATTTAAAACTATTAATGTCACAAGACTTAGGCTAACCATTCAATTTCCAAAATTGATATTTCAACTTTGGTAAATTTACACATGTTATACTTAATTAGTAGAACATGTCATCATAAAAACAGTTCACTACATGTATTTACATTATGAATGTATGATATCCTAATCAGTCACACTTTATTTAAAATTATGACTACTATCTCACCTGTCCAGTTCATTACTAAAACTATTTTCACATCTGAGTATAATTACCAGTGTTCCAGCTAGGATTTAAGGGCAGAGGGGCATTTATTGAGGATACGGGGCACTTTAACGCGTTTCCAGATCCGAAAAGGGCAAACAGGATCAAGTCAACTTTTAAGAAATATCAATTATTCACTAATCTAATACCCTTTTAATAGTTCTATTAGTTTCTTCGCATCCTTTAATTCAGTTTCAATCAATTCAGTATTGTTTATATGCATTTAAAAAGTAAATTGTTGTATTTTATATAAACCGTAGTGTAAAGGGCAGAGGGGAGCACTGAAAGGGCAGAGGGGTGCATTGGAAAAGGGGCAGGGTGCTGCACCCTTCTATTTTAAACTAGCTGGAACACTGATTACCTTTAGAGCATTTAATTTTGTGATTCTAATATGACGCCCTGCATTCGCTATATAAATATAAAACTATACGTAAACAACAATAAAATATAGTTAGCACTTGCGCAATGATGCCATTCAACATTTCCTACATAACTTTCATTTGAGCAATATTCTTATGAAAATTTAAGCGTTAGCGTCGAATAAAAGCCTAATCTTATAATCTTAAAGCTAAAAACATAAAAATGTGATATTTTCAATGTCCGTGACCTTTTCCACAACATTGTTGTGGCTGTTCCAGCATTTCCCCACGTAAAAGCACATTAGAATTGTCGTCTGCAATGGCCGCTGTAGGGAATACGCCGTTGAAAATTGGACTTAAAGTTGAACATGAGGGCAGTTACTACAAAATTATTAATTACTATAGACCCCAGAACTCTGTTAATCAATACATCATTGAGTCGTTGGATTCTGGGAAGTTGGAACAGCCACTTGATAATCACACATCTATACCGTATTTACCAGTATAAAAATTACCGTAATGTCCTATTAGAATCGAAATAATTTATTTCTGTCATATTTTATTGTTATTTACATATGGGTAGGCATTATATTCATGAATATTTAACCCCGAGCGATAGGGTTAAATATTCATGAATATAATGCCTACCCATATGTAAATAACAATAAAATATGACAGAAATAAATTATTTCTTAATTAACACAACAGTGGCGCGGGGATATGCAGCGTGGCTGCCGTGTTTCATTTCCATTATAGCATGCATGAAATTGATACCAAAAAATTTATTGTTATAAAATATATTTAAAGAGAAAGTTATTGGATAAAATATGCAATGTTATATGTTTTTATACGTGCATCCTTGTAATATTTGTTCATTATGTTCCATTCTAATGAGTTTGTCTTTTCCTTTAGATTACGATCTTACTGACTTTTCCCACTGTTTGTCGCTTCGGTTTTCTTTTACCAAATCATTTTCTCTTTTCTTTTTAACCAAAATTTGCAAATATAGTTTGATGAAAGAAATGTAAGGTCCCTTGGTATAGGAGAACTCAACTTGGACTTAAAACTTAACCCAAGTCATTGAAGCCCGATAAGTAGGTCAGATTGACCTAATTTGGGAGGAGGCCGTGTTACTCCCCGAAATGCACCCTGACACCAAGTAATATGATTGTAGGTCACTTTGTATGTTACAACTAATTTTTGACATAAAACTTAATTGTCAATCAACCGTGTAACCTTAATCTTATGTCACATGGCCAGTCTCTTCAACGTGTACCTGCACACAAAAATATATGACCCTATGTCAATAGTAACCGAAAACTAGCTGCGGACGCACACGCGGACGTGGACG
Organism: Mytilisepta virgata; assembly: GCA_028015205.1. Classification (NCBI taxonomy): domain Eukaryota; kingdom Metazoa; phylum Mollusca; class Bivalvia; order Mytilida; family Mytilidae; genus Mytilisepta; species Mytilisepta virgata. The sequence goes on from CM051521.1 coordinate 88,482,110, forward strand.
CCGGGTACTCCATTAGTCCTCCCCAACTTCGTTGAGGCGAACTAAAAATCTGCATTAAACACTAAAAAGAGGCGAACCTACATGTAACCTACAGTAAAAAACGATAAAACTAACGAGGAGATTGGCCAAGAAATCTAACACATTTGGATAACAAAATCTTTTGACGTAAATACATTTTAAACTTAAGAAGGAATTAAACAAACTCATTTATACTTTAAATCAATATTTATTTAACCCACTAATTAAACTTTATATTTAAATTCAATTTTAACACCATATGTTATTGTAGTAAACTATGTCAAGGTACAATTATCGCGCTTTAACAAAGTAACCTAAATATTGTACACCAGGGTAAAGTCAAGTTTGCTTAGGGATGCTCAGACCTTAATTTTAACAGAATTAACTGAAAATTTCATCACAAATAAATTAATATCATGTCATAATACCCTAAAGCATGAGTATATTAAATTGTTGGATTTGGGAGAAACCAAAATATTTGATTTTGAAGAACTGTAGCGTACATACATTTGTACTTATTCACAGCTATACTTCAGGTGGGGGGGGGGGGGGGGTTGGGGGGGGGGGGCTGTTTGTTCTGATACAATACTTCAGTGTAACGTAATTGGTTGTACATACTGTTAATGCCACTATATAGACTCGACACGGTAAATTCCATTTGACAGATTTCTCCGACAGCTGGCGTTTAAATCCATCATCCAAATAATCGTAAGTTCTCAAATAAAGATATTGTTGAACTTATGTCATTGTGGTGATGATCTTGTTGTAAAGATGGAATACTTGCTCATTTACTGAGTTGATGTCTGTGCTGGTGGGCTCAAATCGCCAGCTCATTTGCTAGTATTTTGATATTAGCCGTGAATTTCTTGAAACGAAACTCATATAGATACACGACAAAAGTTTAAGCATTGCTGATCTGTATTTTAAAGTCACACTGAGACCTCTAAAATACTGGCATTACTGTTAGTGTAAGTGAGCCCTTACCCCGATTTGAACAGACTACAGTGTCGAATACCTAACATTAATACATTAATGTTTTTTAAAGATTATTTAAGGATTATTATTTAAAAAAAGGAAAGCGCTTGATTATCTTTATTTATTCATTGTTCAAATTTGGATTAGTTAAAACAAAAAATATTCAAGTTCCCAGTTGCTGGTATTTTTGTATTGGTATGAAAGAGACCCCTTAAAGTTAACCGTAATAAATGGTTAAACCTTATGAAATTTAGGAGTATGGCACACAGACAAACTTGGTCATGGTATATGCTCTTACAATATCTTTTCGGCATTTGTAAATGTTGTGCGGCTATAAAATATAGTTATGTTATCTCTGAAAAGGCATTATTTGTTGTTTGTATGTGTCGTGACATACCACTGTAGCTCAACTGAATTGCCACTACGGAGCACGCCTCATTTTTTTTTTTTTGGTTCATCTATCCTGCTTTCATTGGCAAAAACAGTTTAAATGTTTTTAAATAAGTCAATATCACATTAATTGCTAATCGATTACTGCCACAATTTTTTTCAGTTTGTTCAGAGAATTGTCAGTTTTTTCTCAATAGTATTTGACCATTAGAAGGGATTTCAAACAAATCTAACGAATCGTTATCACAAAGCAAACAATGTGCAATTAACGAAAGTATTCTCACCTATGTTTTTATAGATTTTTTCCTCACACTCCGTGCTGGAGTAATGTATATGCAATGTAAACATATAGTGTTTTAATGATATTATGAAATTTTTATTTACTTGACCACCAGTTACTGGGTCTTTCCATTCATTTCCAAGGAGAAATAATTTGTCAAAAGGCCGCCCATTGTATCTAGAGAATGTCAAATAACGTTATTTCTGCTGGAAGATGAACAGCCTTTGTGAAAGCATTCGAACTTCAAATACTTAGAAATACCCCCTCGTAAAATAGCTCTGTTAGTTTGTTGCATGTTTCATACGCCTCTTTAAAACATATGATATATCTGCTCGAACAAAGAGATAGATTTAGTCGAAACTAAACTACAGAACGTTAGGTACCTTGCATTGGAGTGCTGAAAAAAAAAATTTCTTTCTTCTGTGAATACTTTTATAGCAAAGATTTGCACATAACATTAGATGACATACTTGTCTAATGTCTGCAGAACGTCTTAGAAAGTATAAATAAAATGTGATGCTAATTGGATTTTGAAAATGAATATATTGATAGAATCCTTCAGTGTTTAATTGTATAAAATTGCATTTCAACACAAAAGGAAAAAATAATGGACCCGTCTCCAATGACGTGATATTTTTACCTTATTTTCCTATAATTGACCTATACAAACAACATTTTATTGCTATGAAAAATGTATTAGGACCTTTGTTTGATCTCCATTGTTCAATCGTTATAGCATCCCAATTTCCAACCTATTATTCGAAAAAATAATACAAATAGTAATATATTGCCAAATAGCAACCGGTAGATCTTTGTTGATTTAAAGAATTGAAAATTATATTATGTCAATCCATTTCTATAATCTGTATTGGATCTATTAAAATATGAAGTACATTAAGCACATTTCGTAAGCAGGGCTGAGGATAGTTGTTATTGCTGCTGATCGGCGGTAGCAGGAGATATGCACTTTCTTTGGTATCTTCTATTTATTGGGGCAGGTAATGTACTTAAAATTAACTATTTTTTGGAAATATTTTGGTTCTGTTTAAAAGTTATATAAATACTAGCCAGATTACTTTCTGTTGTTTAATGAAAAGAGTTCACCTTTGTTAAGGCAAAGTCCTACATGTAAAATTAAAAAATAATTTTGTTTTCTTTTGTCTCCAGATGGACTAATGACAATTCTCCTCTAATTTCCGCGTGTATTATAAATAACAAATTAAATAGTTATTTTTTGGTTTAGTAGAGCGACAGTATCCGACCCGCAGCTATGAGAGCATTAGCTAGTTTACAGTTAAAACGAACACATGCTGACCCTGCTATCTAAATTATGCACCGTCCACTCAAATTTAAAGCTACCACCTTGTTGGTAATCATATTGTATTGGTTTTTATAGTGTATTTTTATTATTTTGTTCATGTTGACTATCCCGTAAATTCTTCAACAGTAAGTCAAAGGAGAGTGATTTGTCAATAATCCATAAAACAAGACTACAATTCAATGCGTGGAGTCTGTCGTATTTTTTTTTCAAAAATTGAAATCGTTTTCTTTCAAAAGAGGTTTAACATACTAGTACCATCATGATGCAAATCATTCATGCAAATTACATTTGGTAAATTTATAAATATTAAATTGGTTTAAATTTTCCCTAGTCCCATTGACTGCTGCAGTACAGAAACCACCAGAGAAACCACCCAAAATGACAACTCAAAGTTCAACTGCCAAAAGCGGATTCCAAAAACCAGCATCTACAAATGCCCCGGTTTTGGCTACTTTTTCATGTCCAAAAGAATGTCAAAGTTGTCAGTTGTATAAAGACACCAAAAAGATTTGTATGGCATTTGACCAGTACGGCACGATTAAGCAGAAATTCTTCGATGCCCTAACTCAAACAGCGCAAGATGACTATAATTTCCTTAGCAACACCTCATGTAAGTATGAATTTAAATCCATTCACATCTCCTATACTATTTTTTAGCTCTGCTATCTAAAAGAAATATGTATCGGGATACACCTTTTCAAAAGAATAAATTAAAGTAGCTTTTTATAGACTTAGACCCAAATAATAAATTGTCAATTTCGTAACATAGTTATATTTGCAGTTCCATGATCAAGAACGTTGATGTTGTTCCTTTACTAATAGATCGACGGTCACAGGGGAAGATACTATTTTTTTTTAGAGTTTTAAAGATATCAATCTTTAATTACATATTTTTCAACCTCTATTTTTGTTCAGTAATATTAAATTGAGATAGATTAACATAATTTGGTCCTTATTCACGACTTAAAACATTCAATCATTTTTTAATAATATTCAAACAATAATACACAAAATTCAGTATTTCAGACAACAGCATATATGTCAACATGTGACGGACTGAAATTTTATCTGAACACCTGGGCAGATATGACCCAAGGACTACAAGATAAGTTACTGGAGTTCATTCGGGATCCGCGGAGAACGCTGTTACTAGATGTGAAAAGATTCCCAAAAGTTGCGTTTTCTATATTAAAAGTAAGTACAATTTTAGATGCATAAAGAATAAACGTTATCCGAAGTCTTAATTTTCACACAGAAAATCACATTTTCATTTTTTTTTAACAATTCGTTGGCTATCAAATTTGTATTTGAATACTGTTTTAATAATACATGAGCAGTAAAAAGTCATCCAGAAAAAAATGAGTACACTCAATCCTTTAGTCAAGCGTTGCCATAATTATCTGGAAAAACTGCCAAGATTTTATGTCGTTCTATGTGTTGTGTGGAAAGTGACAACTTTTTCTAGAACTCTGTACTATTTTATTTTATACAGTGGGAATTTGTACAATATATTTACAAATAACAACGTTGGTGAAGTTTTACACAATGTACGAAGCAGCGAGTATGTCGACATTAATAATAATTCTATCTTGCAGTAGTCCGTGAAATTTGGCTCCTAGCGTAGCACTCTGATCGCATGATTTTGAAAATTATTTCACATCATACCAGTTAGTTTGTCATGTTTCTTAACTCCACATTTGTTTTTTTCCCTTTTTAAAGGTGACAGTGAAAATTAAAAAGTGATTTCAAAATTGTAACAGTTAAAATCTAATATCATACGAATAGATATTTTCTATAACATTTATGGCTCTATATTACTTGAGTAAATACTGACACGATTTACACAATACAGAATATGACTTATATATTGCTGTTGAAGCAAAATTTAGATTAGGAATACTCTATTATAAAAATTTTTAGGATCAGACCGAGCGTCATATGTTTAGTGAAATGAACGATCTCCAGAAAAAGGTTATGTGTGATGGTCTGAATGTTGTGGACTGTTTTACTAGAGTGGCCATTAATAGAAACATAGACTGTGGGAGAATTCTATTGGTAAGAGTATTACAGAAGAGTTGTCATACGAATAGATTCGCGTGTAAATGTCAAAGAAAACACCAATTTTAAATCATTTATCTAGTAAATTTCTTTCGTCTGGATTTAACTTCATCGGGCAGGTAAGTGACTAAAACTTTTAAGCCAAAAATAATTATCAAAGAATTGTGAGCAACAGAAAGAAATAGGTATGAACAAGGTTGTCTAAATCTAGGTTCTATTTTCCAAGAGTCAACGCCATCACTTTTCCTCCGTCCGTCAAGATTTCACATTTTGAACTTCTTCTAGAGAAAAACTGAATGGATTGAAACCAAACATGGCATAAATGTTCCTTACAAGGTGCTGACCAAATTTTGTTACTTTGGTGCCGATCCGTCATCTAACATGGCTGCCAGCCGGGGAGTTAGTTTAACATAGGACCCTATGGGAAACACATACAAACAGCTTAATATAACTCTTCTTGAAAATTACTGGATGGATTGAAAACAAACATTGCATGGGTGTTAATCTCAAGGTCCCTTAGCAATGAACAATGGAAATATCGGGTGAGCGATACAGGCTCCTGGGAACCTCTGTTATTTTTTCATGCTCGTGATTAAGGCCATATTGGTCGAAACGTTGGGCATATTTTTACTTTAAACTTTGGTTGTTGATCTTTATTATTTTGTATTTAGTAATGTTCGAATTTTGTATTTTGTACATTTAAGCCCTTTTATGCCCCCTTTGACAGCTCACCATTTCCATTTATTTTCCTCGTATTCTAAATCCAGTAAGGCCAAGTGTCTCTGTAAGAAAGGTAGAAATATTAAAGTATTCACATAAACCAGTTGGTAAGCACTTCACTGGCTGAATAAGAGAAATTGACAGAGAGGGACGACAGAAGAATAGGTTTTATGAAAAGATCGATGATTTCGACTTCCCTACTTTAAACTTTCCCATTACTGAATAATAACAGTCCAGAGTATTGCATTCACATATCTCAGTGGACTGTCATGGAATAACGGAGACAAAAAGTGAGCTGACTATAATAGCCTAATTAAAAATCTCACCATGGATATTGAAATAAATAACAGAATTTTACACCTAATTGTAGGTCAAACATTGAATTTTTGTAAATGCTAAATGTATTCTCTTTTGTATAATACGAGCGATCCACCAATTTTATAGACTTTGCAAAACAAAGGAAAAAAGAAGAAAAACAAACCCAAGTATTAACGGTAAAATTTACCTAATACATATTTAGCCCTAGTATTAATATCTCGACAACACTGACAAAAAGACACCACTTTCAGGCTTCAGGAACAGCTGATGCTAAAACTATAAAATCACTTGTTGATGTGGGAAATTGTTCTAATTGGGACAAGGAGCAGTGGAATCTGACCATGAAATACTCTCCAGAAATATTGGATATGAAGTGTCTCAAACAAGCTCCACCAGATATAATGTTATCCAAGTATGTATTGAATTGATCTTATAAACTGAAATGTTTGTGAAAATACTCTGAAAAAATGGCAGGAATCCAGTTAGTATTAAACAAAATTGACCTTTATCTTCAGATCCTTGATCGAAATCTACTTTCAAAGAAAATATATTTGTACGTACAAAGCAAGCTAGTATCTCAAGTTGAAAATTCACATATTTGATTCAATTAATAGCCCCTTTTACCTTTATGCCATTATTAGTTTCTTATTTTTTAATTTCATTAGAATTAAATTCCTATGGATTATTATAAAATACTCAGTTCATATTACAAGGTAATTTCTAGAAACATATTCCATGCTATGGTTAACAGTATCAAAACCCATTGGTATCACAAATTTGTATAATCAATGTCATAAATTTATTATGGTGGCTGGTCTGTGCCATCTCGTTTTGTCGTTCTGTCGCGTTTTAAATATCGTTTTGTCGCCCTTAAATGTCGTATTTTAGTTTTGTCGTTATCTCGTTTTGTCGCGTCTTAAATGCCGTTTTGTCGTTATGTCGTTCTGTCGTTTTGTCGTTTTGTCGTTATGTCATTCTGTCGATTTGTCGTTTTGTCGCGGCGACAGAACGACAAAACGAGATGGCACAAATCAGCCACCATATAAATTAGAACATTACCACATTACAGTATGGATAGCTTGTCACAACATTGCAAAAAGCTAAACCTTCGGTCTATCAATATCTTGGCTAACATCACAGTATCAAAACTCTTGGAAGATAAGAGAAATGGGGCAACAATATCATCAACTGACAAAGATGCGCTTGCAGATCTTTTGTCATCTTGTGGGGCAGATCCCTCTATGCTTGAAGATCTCATGGATAAGTCTGAGGTAAGCCTCATTTATATTATATTTTTTTAATACATCGACAAAAAATATAATTCGATACTTTTGCAAAGAGAACCAAAGTGCATACAAGGTAAACACGTAAAAGATACATTGAAAACAAATGCTAGTAACTTCAAAGAACATACAGGTAGCAAATATATGTTATAATGAATGAAAATTTATTTAACGAATTTCTTCCAAAATAATATATAAATGGAAAGCCAAGTCAAGTTTTAAAATTAAATTAAAGTAAAGTAAATACTAGTAAAGATATTGGACAAATAAAAGGATATGGGTTATGCGTCAATGAGAAAACATATCGGTCTGGTACATCCATTAAGTTTTCTCATTACATGTAGTACAATGTGTATTTGATTTAGCCAAAGATTTAATTATATAAACACACTGCTGATTTTTTTTCAGATGCTGTCAAAAGTCGACTATAGGAAGACTAGTACAAAAGATGGTATTAAATTTATGAAGGAGGTTCTACAAACAGTCAAACCAAAAGATTTAAACCAAAAACAGATTGTGAAGTATTAAAACAAACTATTAATTCTCTAAAAATAAATCTGCTTATGTTTTCAATAGTTCATGTACTTGTATAATAACGTAAAAGGCGGATATGAGGTTTGATGTACAAGAAACCAAATACGTGACCCAAAGCTTGCCTGAATGTTAAATGTATTGCATCGAAAACTTCGTTAAGGGACATATGGAAGTTTTATATGGAATTCAAAGCGCAGATGTATATATTTGATAAATAATAAAAAAATGAATGTTTTTATTTTCAATTTGAAAATTGATGAGGCGAATCTAGATTAAGATCTTTTTCACTTCTTACCATATCATTTTTTTTTTAATTTAAATCATACTATGCGCTGAACAGTTTTCAGAAGGATAATAAAAAAAAAAAACATAAAAATATTTTTAATAGCTCTTTCAAGATGATGGTATATAATAGGACTTTATTGGAAGAACTTGATGCATCTGAACTTGAGGGTGCAGTTTGTGAGATTTGCAACAAATCAGACAGTTTTGAAAAAGCTGACGTGAGTTGTAACTTATAATTAAAAAAGGATTTTAAAAATATTTTAATCATTTGAAGATTTAAAACCATTGACTGTTAGAATAGATTATAATTACAATACTGTCAGTACAAATAGGTAACATACACAGTTACATTTATTGCAGTTTTGTAAAGAATGGAACAAACATTATAGAAAATGCGATTTTTCAAGACTAATCAAATAATTAATTATGTGGGGATTTATGATCTCAGATATTTCAGATTAATAAATGACAATAAAATTATAATAAGAATTCCATTCAATAACACATGGTAAAATCAACACCTTACAAAACTTTATTAATAACATCTTCACTCGTGCAGCTTTCTGGATAATATCAAGAATGAAATAATATATTCCATGTATGCATAAGATTTACACATCATCTATGTGCTAGAAATTTGGCCGTATTTGAAATTATAAAAGGTAGGTAGTTATGATTTTGAATAACAAGTGGTGAAATCGGGAAAAGAATAATGAAGCCATACGACAGCTGGAGAAGGTCAATAAGTGAAAAATTAACAGAATTAGAATAAGAAACATGTAGAACAAAAACTAAAATTTTAACGTCACCCATCCCACTGCAAATAATCAACATGCGGCGAACAACTGATACACGTGTCAATAACTTCTGAGAAAGCCATCATATATATCACATGCAAAAAAATTCTGAGAAAGCCATCATATATATCATATGCAAAAAATTCTGAGAAAGCCATCATATATATCACATGCAAAAAAAAGATTTTTTAAAATACATGAATGTACTTGAAGTGTCTTGTATTCAGTGTGTCAAAATATATTTACTTCTGTTTTGGAATGCCCCTGCTGTAGGACATATTTTCAGCAGTGGCAGAAACAATAATTAATAACGAATACTGTATTGAAAACAAGATATATAGTGTATAACACCTTTTAATTTCACTTCAAAGAAACTTTTGAGGTATTCCCGAATGGTCTCAATCAAGATACAGCTGGTCCATGACAAGAAAAGTACTAAATGGTACCGATAACAGAAATAACTACAAATTTCAAACAAATAAATAAACACAATTTTCCATAGACTAAAAATAGAATAGTAGTTTGGAGAAATTAACTGAAAATACAGTGTCCGGGTTAAGGACAGGTACATGTGGCGGGGTTTAACGTGTTAACGAGTAATGTATAATGAAATTTACTTCAGTTGGCAAAACTAACCGAGGTAGTACTACGAAGAGTGCCAAAGTTAGCTGATCCATCTACATATGATAAGGATACTTTGGATTGTATGGGACCTTTGTTACAATTTTTACCAATGCAGTCATTTGACCAGATACCTTCATCTTCCCTTAGAGATGCAATTTCTGAAGGGAAAATGAAAAGCGTAAAGGTTACGTCAAAGTCAATGGTAAATGTTAATATTACTAATCACAGTTGGTGGAATGCATGCGTATTCTTATTAATTATATATATCCTCTTAATTTATGAGAAAATAGGTTTATACATGTAGATACCTTATTTGATACCAATTTTGACTACTACTTTTACTTCAGCTTTGCTAAAGGCCTAAAATGTTGAAAACCAAAACAATAATCCAAAAGGTTGAAGACAAATTAAAAAATGGCCAAAAGGGGTAAAGGCAAAACCATCTAGGGACAGAGCTAAGCACGATATGTGCGTTCCCTTTTCTGTGCATTAGACAAATTTTTTCCCGTTCTTAAGTAATTTTACAAATGCGTTGTCAGATGAAACCGTTTCCTTCGTTTTGTTTTATCAACAGAATGTTCCCCTTTTTTGTTCAAAGATTTATTCCAGTTGTTGCAAAAGTACAGTTTTTATTATCGACAAAAGAATTCCTAAGCAATAAGAAAGTCTTTCAGATCACATTCCAAAAAAGGGTGGTTTCGCGAAAACCGTGACATAGAGAATAAATTCTAATATATAACCAAATGCATAAAAACCACACAGCAAAACAAAAATAAAAAAAAATCCACAGCACAGTACTGTGAAAGCCGACAAAATGAAGTGCAAGTATGCCTTGCTTCGGTAATGGCGTCCTTCATACTAAGTGGGTACGCTCCAGTCATGTGTGAAGCCTGTTGAGGTGTCAGTTACAATGAAATCTACTCTGAAATAGATAGAAATGTTATAGTTTTAAGGAAACTGTACTACCAATATATGATTTCTATTCTATTGATAGGGAAAAAAATTATTGAGTGCAGCTAAAGATTCTCTTGGCAAAACAAATGTAAGTACTAAATGCACTAAACTTGTACTTTAAAAAAAATTATTTTAGTATAATAAATCACATATTTATTAATATTTATGTTTAAAATTCTTTGATACCAATTTTGATGTATAATTTGGTATTCTTTATTTTAGTAGAAAATAAAATTCACTTAATATACTTAAATATTGATTTGAAATATAACTAGTAAGGTGCTGTTACTATTATAGGGTGATTTCAGCAGTGATGATCTCGAGAAGATTGGAGCAGGAGTCATTGCTATGGACGCTGCCGACATAAAAAAGATTCCAGACGCAACATTTTCAGATGACACTATACAACTGTTCGCAGATAATATAAAGAATAGCAAGGACACTGATATCAAACCAACTAAATCGATGATTTCTTCGCTGATGGATAAAGTAAGTAATATTTTTCAACCACAGTTTTAGTATTTAGCATTTTAGTATTTATAATTTTTTTTACCTGCGACGCTTCAGTCTATTCTGTATTCGAAATACGAATCAATTCCAAAATGTTGAAATTCAAAATGTCGAATAGGTGATTAGGGTGCCGATATATGTTGTAGTTTGCCATAAGATCTACAGGTATAAAGAAAGCAATCGAGAGTGGACTTGGGGAGGACATACCTACTGCACTTTTAAAAAATGCAGATATTAATGATTTACCGTACATAACAGGAGAATCTTCGGAAGTAACAGTTGAGGTTGACAGAAAACGGGTATGTATAATAAATGATAAAAATATACAAACAAGTTGGATAAATGGGTTCTTTAAGTCATCACAGCATAAAAAATCAGAATTTTGCAATGGTAAAATTATATCATTTAAAATTTTACACAATTATAAAATATGATCCCTTAATCTTTTTCCATGGTTAAAAATGTTTTGAATGGGTCCCTATCCCTAAATAATTAATTATGGTGCTTAATTATGTGCTAATTATGAACTCAGTAAAACCATTACGACAGAAAAATGGTAATTTGAGATAAATTATATATATGAGCAAAACTATATGAAACAGGAGAAAATTTGATAATTCTACAAATCAGTCACGACATTGAAGAAAGTACTATTTGCATATAATTACATTGTAGTTGTGTGTTTATTTTGTAAATTAATAGAACACGTCTTCATGAAGACTAATTCATACATACAAAGTAATGTTTATTTGATACTGTCGGAAAATGGTATGATCGTCAGTTTTACCATGTAACAGCAGAAATGATAGTCAGTCTTTTTGAACCAAGCGTTTTGCTAAACTATGTAATCTTATATAATATGTATAATTTTTGTGTCAGCAGCAATGGCGATGGACGAAAAATTGCAATTCAAAAAATACCATTGTCCAATTTATGACCTTTTAGGATTCTGCGTTTCCGTTTGAAAGTCACAAACATCATATCATTTTTTTTATCAAACATTTGAAGATTACATCTGGAATCTTATATCTTATATACGCAAACATGCCTTTTTCCTAGAAAGTCATATGTTAAAAATTTCTACAGGCAAAGATTCTTATGGTAAAAGTTAAAGATAAAATTGGCGACGTTGGTGGAACAGATACCAATTTCACGCTTCAAAGACTTTCAAACATGGAGAAAATTGCTTGCGGACTCACTGTGGAAGACATAAAGGATATTTCTAGCGACAATGAACGCGTTGACAAAATGAATGCAATCACAAAGTCGCCTTGTGTTAACCAAGAACAGGTTTGTTTTCTTTAGTTTTTTGCTGAATTAGTCGAGTAACTTAAAACCAAGTAACGTTTTCGAACATGAATTTAAATACAAACTGACAAGACTTTTATAGAAACATTGAATATATTTCACTGTATTTATTGCACATCAAATCGAATCTTACGTCGATTAAATACGGATAAGAGCTTATAGAGTGGATAGAGATTGTAGCATAAAAATCTTAATACAAATAGGTTTTTTACCCCCCCCCCCCCCTTACCTCTCTTAATAATATTTGGAAAATATTGATTGATGGTTAGTATTAGATTATCAGTATTACCATTTGCTTATCTTGTTTCTGTTTCGCAATATTTGTTATGTTTTGTTGCCTTCAAACAATCCGGTATATGAGAGTCAAGGGTTAAACTTAAGAAGTTGAAAGTAATTTTTGACATGCTCAACTTTGAAAATATATGTAAGATAATAAACATTCTGGGTAATTTGTTCCCGACCCCAAACTTCGTGAATAAAGTTTTTTATGCCCCCGCCGCTTGGCGAAGGGAGCATTAAGTGTTATCCTTGGCCGTCCGTCCGATTTTGGTTTCCGCACTCTAACTTTAGTTTGTCTCATTCACATTTTATCAAACTCGTATACAATGCTAAGAACCACAACACGCAGACGAGTTTGAATTTGGGCAGTGAGTCATTTAAGGTTCTAGAATTAAGCCCCTTTATTCATTTAAATTAAAAAATTGCAATTTTTTTTTTCGTTTCCGCGCACTAACGTCATATTACCTCATCCAAATTTTATGGAACTCATACACAATGCTAAGCACTACAACACGCAGACACGCAGACAGAGTTCGAATTTGGACAGTGAGTCATTTACTGTTCTAGAGTTATTCCCTTTTATAATTGCAATTTGTTTCGTTTCCGCTCTCTAACTTAAGTTTGCCCCATCCTCAGACAAACGTTTGAATTCGGGCAGTGAATCATTTACCGTTCTAGAGTTATGCCCCTTCAGAACTTGGAATATTGCAAATACTTAAGACTAGAACAATAGAACTATCTAAAAACTGGCAGTGAAATCAAATTCTGTCAGAAAGTATTTTCAAGTATAATAAGCCAGCTTGAGCGGGGACATTCGTGTCCTCAGACACATTCTTTTTTTATTTTTACCTACATCGATCTTTTATTTGGTATCATCTCTAACCTAATCAAACTTTCACAATTCTGCAAAATTACATAGAAATACATATAAATCTTATATATATATGTACAGGTAGAGGCTGCTTTCAGATCTTACAAAGAGTCGACGAACTTTGATTCCTCAACATCTGCTGAGTTGGAATCTCAAACGGATAGTTCATCACTCAGTCAGTCATCACCAAAACTACTTTCTCAGTTCAGGTCAGTGTGGCAATGGAGTTAGTAAATATGTTGCCAGTGTACACGAGATTTACAATTGATTGGGTGGTTTCTCTTTGATAAAAACTAAAAGTTTACTTCAAGTTTAATTTTATTTTTATGCTTATTTGGTCCCGTTTATGAAAACAGTATAAAAAGAAAATATTACAGTGATACACATGTACCTGGTACCAATTTAGTAAGGTAACTTTATTTTTTCTCATAAATTTCATTTTGATCATAACGAATATGCTAATTTTTGTCTTAAACAATCTGTAATATAAACAACAATTGGGACAATGTATCAACTGTTAATATATTTAGTTATACTCAAATGAAGAAATTTGGAAGCAGTAACAAGGATGCTATAGTAAGCGCAATTTCGCAGACTGACACTGAGGTTATGTCTAAAGACCAGATGAAAGACGGGTTCAAATTTGCGATGGATTCTGTGGTAGGTACATGCAAAAGTGGCGAATAAAGTAGACCAACCGGTCGCACAACTTTTTCTCATCCTCTTTCTTCAAAATTTACAGGATTATCCATAATACATCCTCAACGCCAGATTTCCTTTTAATCTTATTTCAAGATTTATATGAATTTAAAACAGAATAAGGTGGTGCACAATGCAACTTTGTTCTGAAGATACTGTGATAGTTTCAATGAAATCCATTCACTAGTGTAGCGGGGAATATAATAAGTTAACAGTTCCCATAAAATTAAGATTTTCTTAAATATTTATAATATAATTCGTCTAATCTTAAAGAGATTAAGGTGAGAAACACACCCAACAATTTCCGTGAAATGTAAAATAGTATTCAGTATGGTACACATTTGATAACTTCCATCACATTCATCTCAAAATTCGTTTCTGATATCTAAAAAAAAAAAAAAAAAGAATACTTTGAATTTTTAAAATATGTATTGGTTCTTTCTTGAGGTTTAAAAAGTTTTGACGGTCCCTTTAACTTTAATTTGAAAGAGCGACAGATAACAGAAAGTTATTGTTTGAATCATATTTCACTATTGTATACCCAGAACAAAGCATCTAGTGGTGATATCACGAAAGATGACCTTGACACTGCAGGAAATACAGTGTGTGGAATTGATAGCTCTGCTATTAATAGACTCGATTCCACAGCTTTGGAGGAATATGCGTCCATAATTAATGAATGTCCACTTGGTGCATCGGAGAGCAGTTCTCTTGGGTCTACTATTAGGAGCAAACTTGGCCTGTGAGTAAATCTGTAAAAAGTATAAACATATTAATTATCCCCGCATTTCGAATGTAGATCGGGGATATTTGTTATCGGTCGGTCTGTCCTTCCGTTTGTCCGTCTGTTAGATAATCTTGTCTCCAGAACTCCTCGTTCATTTTTAACTTCATGCATTTAATTTCTATAAGTATTGTGACAAACTGTATGTAGATGCGTAATAAGGTTTTAGAATTTTAATTTTCAAAAAAAGGGGCCCACAGAGGTCGAATTTCGAAAATTGGAATTTTAAACTTGTGACATAAACTCCTCATTCATTTCTCATTTATGCTTTTAATTTATATACAGTATTATCACAAACTGTATGTAGATGCGCAATAAGGTTTTCAAATTTTGATTTTTAAAAATTGGGGTCCACATGGGTCGAATTTCGAAAAATTGGAAGTTTAAGCTTGTGACCTAAACACCTCATACATTTTTCGTTTTATGCTTTAATTTCTATACAGTATTGTCACATACTGTATGTAGATACGCAATAAGGTTTTAGAATTTTGATTTTCAAAAATAGGGGCCCACAGGGGTCGAATTTCCAAAACTGGAAATTTAAAACTAAACTGCTTATTAATTTTTCATTTTATGCTTTTAATTTCTATACAATATTGTCACATACTGTATGTAGATACGCAATTAAGTTGTAGAATTTTTATTTTGACAACTTGAGTCCCACAGGGGTTGTATTTCGGAAATAGTGAATTTAAGCTTGTGCATTAAACTCTTCTTTCATTTTTCATTTAGATTTAACATTTTTATTTGTATATATATAATATTGTTCTTTAATTTCTGTAGATATGCGAAAAGTTTTTTTAATTTTGAAAATCTATTAAGGGATCAAATTTTGGGACCGAAAATGGTGAAATTGCTAATTTTGCTTTGTCTATGGAAGTACTCATTCATTTTTTGTTTCAGTGGTTTCATTTGTGTATAATATGTAGATGACCAGTAAGGTTTTTAATTTTGAAATTTGATTCAGGGTTCCAATTTTCAGACTGAAATGGTTAAATTGCTAATTTTTTACTGTCACATGTGCAGTGGGGGGATTGACATCGTTTCTAATGGCACCAATTTCTAGTTTTTAGTTTGAATTTTGATAAGTAAATTATTTATAATAGCTTGTATCCTCTTTTGTTGAATAAGTTGTGACAACTATGATACATACATGTAACTATTGAAAAAAGATAAGACAGAGGAGGCAAATCAAACCAAAAAGACCAAACTCAATAACAAGGCGATTTCGTGAGAACACAAACAGTGCAAAAACATTACGCAAAGAGACAACTAATGGAGTAAAAAGCACATATCACATAAGGAAAATCAGAACAAAAACTAAAGTACTTGCAGTGTGAACTTCCACAAAATATCTATTGCATAATATTATTTTCAGAAATGACGGTTCTAAAGTTGATGCAGCTGGTATCATGACCTTAGGAACATCCATTTCTGAAATGTCTGATGCGCAGTTAGGATCTATAGATGAGGTATGCATTTAATTGTAACTCAATTAAATGATACACTAAATATGAGATATGGCTTACTTTTTTATCCAAAACATATTAGGGAAAAGAACTGAAAAGAAAACAAATATGAATTTTGCATTAGCAGATGTAGAAAATCTTTCAGTTGGTATTGGAATTTAAAATTTTGCATTTACACAGTCTTTTCCGTTAAGAATATTGCAGCCATTAATGCAAATCTAAAATGTATGTATTGAAAAATTATTTTGAAAAATTTCAATTTTAATTCCAGTCGATTTTGTGTGATATGAGTGATAAAATTGCAAAGGCTTTTAAAGACAAAGAGAAAAAGATGGCAGTTAGAAGGAAGAAAGGATTTAAGATGGACACAACTTCAAGTGATGACGGCAATTTTAAAGCTAAGAAAAAGAGGCTTATGCAGAAACTTTTGTCAGTACAAGATGCTTGTAAAGTATCAAGCTCTGCAAGTGGAAACACGGGCCGTAGGAAACGATCTACAAGTAGGAATTAAGTCAACGGTTCTTGAGATCACTAGAATATTACCAAAATTTCACTGCAATTTGTCAGTCCAAACTTGAATTTAATCTCTTTGCCTTTTTCGAATTTTCTTAGGTAGTGGGTAGCAGGAAAATAGTACATGTACATACATGTATAGAAAGTGGGATTTTTTAAAATCTCGTCTACAATCGGCATTAAATTATCATTATTTTACAAATTTCAAATATATTTTCTTTCAGAGAAAAATAATAAATTCTTAATGAATGCGGTCCACTCTCATTACATAAATGTTATACTGTCAAATATATGAAGAAAAAAATACTGAGCAATGGAATGACATTAAGATTGGTTTCAGTTCAACGAAAAATTGTTACAATGAATTATTAAAAAGCTCAGAAGAAAGGTTTGGAAAATAAACTAAAACTTGAAATTTGTTAAACATTGATATTACATTGTGCAACCGTTGTTTCGACTTCCAAAATTTGCATTTCCTCTATTTTGGTAGCATATGCGAGTTCTAAATTATTTGGGTTTACATATTTTTTTTCATAAAGAAAAAGTTATATTAAGGTATATGTCTAATCTATATGGAAATTAAAAATAATGAACAACATTGTTATAGGCAGAGTCATGCTCTGTTCTACAGAAATATTATTCCCTCTTTAACAATTATATGTAGAATTTTTAATGAAAAATCTAGGAAAAAAAATTCTCATTTTCGATTTCTTGGGAAAAAAATCTGCTTGCTTGAAGTGTGAACGTAACGAATTATTGAATTGTGTTTGTCTACTTATGGTCAGGCAAAATGAAAGTTTACCAAATAAATGCGACACATTTGTTCAGAGTAGTTATCTTTGATTAACCATTTAATAACTTAAAAACTTATTCATTTTTAAACGAAAAATAGTTTTGGAAGTAAAGGATTTAAAATTTTCTTGGAATTGAATAAATCTGTTATTCACCAAACCCTGATATGTGTCAATTCTAAATAAAAGCCACAAATATATCCGTTTTGTATATGAAGTATGCTCTGTCGTCCCAAGCAAGTATGAAAAAATAACGTTTGAGTAAGAGGAATCTTTCATTAACGAGAGTTGAGGTTTAACCCTGTCAAAAGTCATATATGTCTTCTCAAGCTATGATTTTCATTGATTGTCTTTCAGTATGGGATTCTGTGTTTATTATGTGACTCCAATGGATCGCAATAGTTCGTTTAATACTTCTCCTAACGCTGCTATTTATCACACAATGAACCTCAAAACTAATGACCAACTAGTACGATGTTGCCCATTTATCCTTTTATTTCCATATCTAATAAATAGTATCCTGCTTAAATTTGAATTTGATAATCTAACCAGTTTTTCAAGCACTTTTGTACAAATATGCACACTTCAAAAAGATAAAGTAGTCTACATTAGACTACTTACTCTCCTTAATGTCTTTACATAATACAAGAAAAGTTACCTAACTTTCAGCATCACTGACATGCTCGTACATGAGAAACATCGGAACTTCCGGTTTATCTGCTCTTACCCTTGATCAGATAAACAATCTGGATGACACCGAATTTACAGATTGTGTGGATATTTTGGGAGCAGTTACTGATTATAGCGATGCACAAGAGCAAGCCCTTGGAAATGTAGGAAAACGTAACACTGTAAGTTATTTACTTTACTTCAAGATGGAATAAATACACCTTATATTTTAATATTGTTAAAAGTTTCACCATGTATTGATGGGAAACTTTTAACATGAGTTCAATATTTTTAACATTGAACTCTAATGACAATTCATTATTTGTGCTTAAATAGTACATAGACATTAACACCAAGGTCTTATCAAGAATAAAATATATAGACGTACAGAAATGGGAAGTACTCGGAAACATAATGAATTTTTTAAAATCAAAAAGCATGTAATTTGTGGACAGATACATGCATACAAATAATCTGGTTAATTAAACCTTAATAATTTAAATGTTGGATGTAACAAGACCTATCATTTAGCAAACTTATTATCAATTGGCTTCACGTGTCATATTCGAATAATACTATGCTGTTCTTGATGTCAGGTACAGTTTTGTCTAACAAACATTTTCGTTTTAGATATGGGGCAATCCATCAACATGGTCTGCAACAACTGTTTATAGTGCAGGAATAATAGTCCAAGGTTTGACTGTATCTGAAATTCAGACTCCTAGTTTAGATTTAGATACCATTAGTAAACTTGGTGAATATGATGGATGGACTGATGCCAAGGTACCTTTGATCCTACAGGTGTAAAATAAATTGCAAAATTAACGTATAAAAAAAAAACCATTTGCAAATTATAAAATAATGCGCCGAGAAATGATTTAACACATATTTGTACGTACAGTCAAGAAATACCAAAGGGATATTCGAAGGAGGGGAAAATCGAAACAACTGACAAATTCCCAAGAACAACGAAGACAAGACTAAAACAATACATGCACTACAATTAAAAACTAAAAACATATGAACAACATGAACCCACCAAAAAACCAGGGTTAGACTCAGGTGCCCCGGAAGAGAAAGCAGTCTCTGCTTCCTGCAGGACACCCGCCATGTTGCCCATGTCAAATCCGGTATGAGGAAGGGACAACATCAATGGAACAGGTCCATTTCATTTAGGAAATACATACTCCTAAAAGAAACTAACCGCATAAAAAAATACCCTTTAAATGGCCTCATTCCTTTTGGAGTATTCTGTAATATACCGGATTCAGACATTACTAAATTTGGTTATACTAGTTTATACATCTGTAAAAAAATTTAAAACAAAATCTTATAAATTAATGAATGTAATAGAATTTAAAAGTGAGGGTGTTGTGGTATATGTCTATTTTAATGCAGATATTCGACAGCCTTGCCCAAAGAGATTTTTTAATTTACTATGTGTCCTGCATAAAGACATTTCAGTGAAATTTCTTTTTTGGCAAGGCTGTTGCTCATATCCAAATTTTAATTCAAAGGTCCCAAAATGAGTGCAATTTAGCCTTTTATTGCTGCAGTTACAGAAAACAACACATTTGCCTTAAAATGCAACATTTTAAGTGTACTTAATGATAGCTGATAATTTTTTATTTTTGAATTCAAGGGGCCAAATATCAGGCCAAATCATACCACGCCCTTTGTAGCCCACGCACACAGTTTATTTGGCATGTATAATGCTTATAGAAGGAAACTGATGTAAACAGAGCAAATATCTAACATTACTTACTGTAAATCATCCCTTTTAACAAATTCTGTAGTAGAATATCACTCCAATAAAGTATCTTATGTTATTTTTTTTGACGTCAGTTGTGAAATCTCGGATTATATATAAAGAGCTGCATATATTTTACATGTTTTTGGTAAAGTATAAGTATTTTGATCCGCAATGTATTTACTTAAAGGGTCCAATTGTATTTGCAGAAAAAGGCTCTGTTCGATAGATGGTTAACTTTGGAAAAGTCTAGTGACGCTAGTAGCATAACTTCCAGTGAGTTGCGGTCGTTAGGCCACATGACATGTGGAGCAGAAACTAACCATATCAACATAATTCCTCACAGCATATATTCGTAAGTTTGTACAATGAAAATCAGTTTTCGTATAATTCCATTGATTTGGAAAAAGTAAGAAAAATATAATAATGTCCAAGACGGAACAATTGAAATAATCATTTTCTGAAAGAAAAATGTGAGATAATGCTTTAATAAAAAAAAAGTCAAAACAAAACATGCATAAGATAGCAATTCCACCTAATAGCAGGCGGAGCTGTTTTTCCGGAAGTTATTTAGTACCTGGGTTAAAATTATTTATCACCCAGGGTACCAGATATAATGTTTACCATCGATGTTTCCGCCCAGTGCTGCACTTAGCGTTAACAAGAATTGCTACACAAGAAAATACAACTCTATGAAGAAAAAATATTTTTTTTTGTTTGATACTTTACTAATTTACATATGAAATCGTAAAAAGGTCAGCTGCTGATGCTGTTGGGGAGGTTACCAGCTGTTCAGAAGGACAACTCTCGTCTTTTGCAACTTTGGCAAAATTGGTGTATGGAAATGACGTCACTACCTGGGATTCAACAACACTATCTGATGTTGGCATAGTAGTAGGTAAAGAAGTTATCAAAATGCAAAGAAATTTTGGGGATATTTTTATCAGTCTGCCACACTCTTCTTGTGACCTTGATTCCTCCTATAGTATTGTAATACACTGTATGTATTGTAAATTAACTTTTTTCAAAAGAAATATTTGGTAATCTATACATGCAGTTTGACGAATTTCAGCGGATGGTCAATAGGGTGTTTCCAAACCGTGACGAAGGAAAATCCAGTTTGCTGTGTCTCAGGCAGCATGCTAGAATCAAAAAAGGACCAATTTTGAAAATTGGACCAAATTTTGTGGATCTAAGCTGATGACCTAAACTGTTTCATCTTTCATTAATGCATATTTCTAAAGGGTATTGTTATTCACTGAATTTAGATGTGCAATAAAGTTTTAGAAATTCGATTTTCAAAAATGTGACCCATAACAGGTCAAATTTTGGAGCAAATACTATCAAAACAAATTCTTAAAATAGTATAAAGGGACATTTTTAATTTTTTTTATAATTTTGATTATCAAAATTTGGGTCTAGGCTTATGTAACATGGTAAAAATAAACTTTTAATATATTGTAGGAAGGTTATCTATAGTAAAACTTTCACCAACAAATAACCATTCCGAATACAGAGGGTTTCAAAAAACAGACAAAACATTGATGTGTGAAATGTATATTCAAACATATCATTATGTAGTCAAAATTCATAGATTAAAAAAGTTAATATTGCGGGACATCTGTTGTTCCCGATTGCTCATCTTCCGTAATGTATGTTTTGCAGGTGGCTTGTCACGTGCAGAGATAGGGATGCTATCTGAAACACAGATCAATGCAATAGATCCCAACCATATCTCGTACATTCCAGCTTCAACTTTTTCGGTAAGAACTTTAAAAATGCATTTTAAAATTTTATGAGATGTATTATGTTCGATATAAGTTTTAAGAAAGATAAATCATTTTTTGGAATCAAAGGATAGCCAAAACACGAGTAATCGATACTAAAGTAAAGATTAGGACTTAGACATATAGCACTGGGTATATACACCAGAAAATCAAAGGAGAGGTTTGGGTACCCTAAAAAACCTAGTACCAGGTCAGATTATCCTGTTTCCGTGTTGTGTTTGTATTTTGTTTACTTCTTTCAGAGTAGATTTTGTTTGTTGACTGGCCTGTAATTGTTTACCTTTCATTGGAGCACTTTAATAATTTTTGAATGATTGAGACAATACCTTGTGTTATCTGTTGTTCATCAATCAAAGTATGATATACTGGTTCTGACCAAATATTTTGTTTAGTTGGTTGCTAATCTAAAACCAGGCCATTCAACAGTAAGCATAACATTGTTGTGTAATTATAATGAACATAGTGTACCGTTTTTCTTATTTTTAGGGATTCACGACAGTCCAGATTTCAACTTTTAGTGTCAGTCAGGCCCAGTCTACTACGGCAGATCAAAGAAGTGCTTTAGATTTGAGCCAGTTATCAGCTCTATCAACAATTGCTGGAACAACATTCTCAGGATGTAAGTTTGATTTAAAATAAACCTAGTATCAAAGGATTCAATTTATATAATTTTAGAGAGCATAAAGAGCATTATCAGGGCACATTCAAGCGTATCTAGAGGACAGAATTGCGCTCAGTGAGGAAGTCATGGCGGAGCGAAATGCTAAAAACGGCTACGGAAACCACTGGTACACTTCAATGTATATTTCTACAAGAAAGCAGCTTATTTCACATGGTCGGCATGTGAACGTTCTTTATACTAAATTTGTCGAACTTACTGCTAATAAAGGGCTTTCTTGGTTAGGAAAACTAAGGTAAAAAAATATCAAAAACATATTGAGCAAAATTAGGAAGTTGTCACTTTGAACCAAAAAGGTTTATAACGAATGAAACAGTGACGAATTTTCCTTTCGAGGATTTGATTATTTTTAATCAACTAATGCACGGGGGCTCGTTACAGTTGAGACAGTATGTCATATGTGACTGATCCGGCCCCGATCTATAATACTACAACAAAAGGGAGGTATCAATTCCGAGAGCGCCAAATTTTTCTGTTCTCCACCCAGACTGCTTTTTTGCTCATTTATGCAGTAAAATGATTAAATTTTAACAAAATGCCCACCTTTTAGCCCTAATTTCCCTCCAAACGGTTGTATTGGCTCATTTAAGTCCCATTTCTGATGAAATCAAAACTCCCCCATCCCGAAATGACAAAGATTTGTATAATTTCTGCCAAATTTTACATATCCATTCCGGAGATAATTTGGAACTCATTTTTTATCGGTATACCTTTGGGCTCAAGTACGTGAGGATAGGAAAACTATGGTAAGTTCCAATTATCTCCGGAATGTATATTTCAAATTTGGGGGAAATTATACAAATGTTTGTAACTTCCGGACAGGGGAGTTTTGATTTCATCAGAAATGGGAGTAAAATGAGCCAATACAACCGTTTAGTGGGAAATTAGGGCTACGCTTGTTTCGAATCATTTCCGCCACCGAGTAAAGCTCTTCAGTTATGTTGGTCTTTGTGACGTCATTTACCAGTTTTTAGGCTATCATGCCTGGATGACTTATATTACGGGCAATGTATAAATCCGTCAAGTGTTATGTTGATCCATTAATTTGTGAATATCTGTCATACAAATAAAATTAATTACAAACCCCCATTCACAAAGAGGAAGATAAGAGGCTTTAATTATGTAAAACTTTATGCTCATCACTATACCAAATGAATTATGCTGTACAAACACAGAAGTGATATTTACTAATCATGCTAATTAAAGATTTTTCCGGTATATATATAGGACATGATTCGAAACAATCGTATTTAAATACAGAAAAGATCTAAAAAGTATTTTAATGAAGACAAATTCTCATTACAGGTGATATTGTGAGAATATCTTGGATATCAGCAATGGGATCGATCGTTATATCATATTATCTAAGCCGGCAATAACTTAAAATTGCTTAATGGCAGATCTTGAAAACTCGTAAAAATGTCGTAAAATCTTGTTCAAAATCTACAACGATGAGGATATTCATTGGCATAGTGTGTACTAATTGTAACTTTTGCCTTACATTTTACAATGTTTTAAGCATATGTTTTAATTTTCATGTACGTTGTTTTGTTTCCAAACTGTATAATGTCATTATCAGAAACTAATACAAATATAGGGAATAGAGCTTAAAATGTGGTTATTCATATTTGGCAAATTTTTAAATCTGTAATTAAAGATTAGCAATTGAGCAAAAAAATTATTAATTGTAGAGACGAGCATAAAAAACCAAACGCAATGTTTTGCAAGAAAGGATAGATGTCTATTGAGAAAATACTCTGTGATTGTTGGGAAATATTTCTTTGTTATTTCATTTTACATGTTTTATATATTTATAGAATAAATGTATACCTGTTGCAATCAAATATGCCTTTTATTAACTGTCAAGAGTAAATGAAGACCTAATTTCACACATTGTGTTTGAAAACCAATAAAATATGATAATATTTGAAACCGTCACACTTGAAATAAAGCAAAATAGAAACAAAGGAGTAAAGGTGTTAAGCCCATTTTTGGCCCAAAAATATGAATATTTGAGGAATGGATTCAAAAATAGCCTGGAGTTGGTAAAATATATAAGATGCTTAAGAAATAACCCAGTTCAGCTAATTAATTTCTAGCATTGTGACCTCAAAACGATGTCATAATATTGTTCCATTGACTAAATATCTTGAAATTAGCTGATGTTTAGCAGTTTCCTATGTACATTTTGCTTGAGAAAACATTATGCGCATTCGAGAAACAAAAAATATTTATATACTATCCGAATACATATTCATATTGGATATAAATATGTTTCTTTCATGCGGAGGCAATTTCCCGAAAAAAACTGGCATACCAAATTCTCTTCAAAATTCAATTTCTAACTTTAATCTCGGCATTGCCAACAATATTCTTAGAACTATTCACTTTAGTCTTGACAATTCCAATTTAGGACCATTGTTGCCTAATTTGAATAAAAAAGTTTTTAAATGATATTTGCTGAAATTGACGTAGATTTTATTCAGTTCACTTTTTAAAATTGACACGTTATACATTATCACATATCTATATTTAAACTTTGAGTCCTTACTTAAAATAAAGCAGTTTTATCCAGTTTGACAATATATTTATTTTCTGAAATGGTGATAATTGCCTGGGGCCAAATTTGGTTCAACTTCGCCTGCCGATTTCTGACTAAGATTTTTGCTACATGTAATTTAATACATGCATGTCTTATTTCTATAATCAGTTAAAATCGGCCAAAGCTCCAACTTTAACTGTATAGCAAAAGTTGTTCATTCCAAGAACAGACTTGATATTTCTTGAAGATTCGTAAGTACACGAATAAACTACAAATTTTCAATATAAAATTAGGTAATTCCAAGAATAAAGTTAGAAGTTTTAAGATTACTGGTTGGCTAATAGTACTTTAGGGGAGATTTTCAAGACCGATTTGTCGAGGCGGTGTCTGAAGTGACGCCACCGGATATGGCGTAAAGGAAGTTACATGACCATAAGTTACTTCCCCGGAAATAACGTAACATGAAACGACGTCATTGGAATTAATTTGCACGCATACTCATCGGAAGTTCCCGCCATTTCAGGAGTCGTCGTAGACGTATATTGTTTTGATTTGATTATCCCCCTTTCTTCCCGAGTTTTGAGGTTTTTTGGTCTTTCATTTGACTGAATAGAGTCTCCCTTCGAAATACATAGGCTTGGAACTATCACTGGAAGGTTAAGTACTAAAAGGTTACGCAAGCCGGAAGTCCATTGTCTGGACTGAATTATTTCCCTTTTTTTCTCGTGCTTTTCTTTCTGGATGGTCTGTTTTCCATGTCAGTAAATAAGGGTTGAGTCTCGTGTAATGTATAGGGTTGTGAACTTCTAATGAAATCTATAAGGTATAGCCTATCAATGCTAAATCAAGGACCGAAAACGTACGACTGACCGAAGGCAATGACATGATAGGGTTATCTTCCCTTTGTGTTTTTTATTCCGGTTGCTTTCTGGGGCTATCCATAAGAAAAGGGCGGGAAAAGTAAACAAATATGAATCCAGACGATGGACGTCGTTTCATTTTACGTCATTTTTGGTGACATAACTTCCGGTCATGTGACTTTCTGTAACGTCACTTCCGACACCAACACAAATTCGACTTGAAAACCTCCTCTATACTACACATCGCTGAGAATGTAACGCACCAAACCACATTCACAGGAATCACACTTTACACGCATACGATTTGCATGTTACACACACACGATTCACACGACACACGCACACGATTCCCACGTTACACGCAAACAACACGATGCACGTTACACGATACACGATTTCCGATCTTGCGATTTCTATTAATTATGTTTGTAAGATACGAACGGAATATAACGAAACGAATTAATTAAATTTTGTGTCAGATATGAATAGCAGTGAAATATAATTAAAATTTCGTTTGATTTGAAATAAATAAATATGATAAAAGCATGAAAAGAAGGCCCGTTAAATTTAACAGCCCATATTAAACCTTTTTCATAAATACACATATTTATTTGCGTATGTTAATTTTTTTAATGAGAAATTTATCAAACTTTATAACAGAACGGTAAAATTATATTTAAAATTTATTTAAAATCAATTAACCTGTTCATGTTATTTTAATCTATTTATAATTAGCTTGGGCATACTAACCGAAATTGATATGATAATAATAAAGTTGTCAGCAAAATAAACATTACGCCACAATATGGCTTCTTTCAAACAAAAGACATCATGTCATGGGGGTAGTCTACGAACGACGCCTGTGCTAAAACAACATTTAATTAGACAAGGGATTAAGAGTTCCTCTGACGGGACAAATTCTTATTTACCTGTACATCTACCTCAGATATACAATGTTTAATGGTTTAATTATAAGTTAAATTGTAATAATATTTTATTTATTCATTAACAATATAAAGTATAATATAAAACATTAACTGTTAATATATATTTCATATAAATATGATAGTTTTTATTATTTATATTCATTTAAAACATTATTAAACAGAGTGACATTTTCAAATATTTGACACAGGTGAAAGTTCGTTCCAACCATATTTTAATTCGAGTTTGAAATCTGTACTGATTTGAATTCACAGGTTTTAAAATCTGTCTCGACCAATGAAATCTCGTACACGTTACACGATTCAAATCGCACGTTTATTACCACACGCAAACCACACGCACACGATTCACACGTTACAAGCGCACGGTATACGATTCTTTTGGTGATTTACACGTTCAACCAAGTGTACTGCTACTGTATATCATCAGTTACATAATTTCTACATGCAAAGTTTTTATCTGTAAACTTGAATTTGTCCGTTAAAATTTTATTCATTTTTTTTTAATCATCACATTCAAATTTGCAGTAAACCAGTGTAATAAAGTTGATGTTTTGAATTTAGAGTTATTTTTCTTTGTGCATAACTCTATTAAATAGTCTGCTAGCTAGTGGCTTAAAATAGATTTAAATCCCAATCGAGTTGTCAGACAGGTTATTTATAGAAAAAAACTAGTTTGGTTGTTTTTTTTTATAATTGTCCTTGTTTAGGCTAGGCTGTGGTCAGCATAGTGTTTGGACATTGCTGCGGGTAGATGTGGAAGTTTCTTGGGTGAAAACTTGGAGTTGGAGTTCGAGTAATATCACAGTATAAAATGTTAAACCAGGAATTATCAGTTCGGGAGAGTTCAATAGTGTTTTTTTCTTGGTAAGACAAGGTCAGTGCTATTTTGATTTTTCAACCCTCAACCACAAAGAAACGTGTTAGATCTTTCATCGGGTTGATTGGATTTTATAGAAAATTCACCCCAAATCTCTAATTTTCCAGCCTCAATTACAGATCTTACAAAGAAAGGGCTGCCAAATAAGGAGAGTTGGACATCAGAACGTCAACAGTGTTTTGATAAGCATAAATCGATGATTGCCTCTGAACATGTGCACATGCTTAAAGCACAAGATTTTTGTCTTACTTTTATAGTGAGAACAGATGCATGTAAGACGGGTATTGGCTTTGTATTAGAAAAAGAGTTTCAGGATATGGGCGACATCCAAAACTTTATATGAGTAAAAATTTTCCAGGTATTCAGTCATAGAGAAGGAGTGTTATGCAATAGTGTGGGCAGTAAACTCTTTGTGGATTTATTTAGGAGGTAAGGAGTTTGTAATTGAGACAGACCATGCACCGTTGCAGTGGCTTCAGAGAATTAAAATGAGTAATCAGAGAGTATTACGTTGGCGTCTAGTTCTGCAAGAGTTAAAATATAGGATCGCCTATGTACCAGGTATGGCCAATTCTTTGTCCAGGATTGAAAAGTAGGTATCTCCTAAATACTTCAGGTTTTTGTATATATATAGTTGTATATGTGTTCACGTATTTAGTAATATTTGCTTTACTTAGTGTTGGCAAGAGAATAATGGATATGTGGGTCAGTTACGGTGTGTTTGGGTGGGACAAAAATGTCATTTTGTCTCCTTAGTGGGGAGGATTGAAATGAAGTGGATGTTTGAATTTAGAGTTATCAGTTATGTTTCTTTGTGCATAACTCTATTAAATAGTCTGCTAGGCTGTGGCTTTAAATAAATTTTAATCCCAACCGAGTTGTCAGACAGGTTATTTATAGAAAAAAAAATAGTTTGGTTGGTTGTTTTATAATTGTCCTAGTCTAGGGTAGGGTGTGTTCAGTGTAGTGTTTGATACTTGCTGCCGGCAGGTGTGGAAGTTTCTTGGGTGAAACTTGGAGTTGGAGTTTGAGTATCATCGGATAAAATGTTAAACCAGGAATGATCAGTTCAGGAGAGTTCATTGATGTTTTTTTTCTCATCAGGATAGTAAAGAACTCTGGGGTATGTTTTTTTGTATACAGATTGACCCAGCCCCACCTGAAGGTGTATTAGTGAGATTCGCGTGAATATTTGTAATTTAGGTTTTCATATATACATATGTGGCGTGCTTGGTTAACTATTGCAGATTTAATCTCCGGTCTGAAAATGTCTGTTTCATTTTTTTTTTCACAGGGGATTTTTTTTTTGGGTAGATATAATGTAATTTTCAACGGAATTGTTGGTAGTATTTGAAGTTTGAGGAAACAGTCAAAATGGTTTAGGCAGTCCTTGGAATACACTATTCTTCTTATAGTCTTCTTCAGAATACACTATATTTATATTTGGAGTAAATAAGGTCATTACAGTATTTTAGAATAGGAACTTTAGTCAGACTGTTCAGTTAGTGGAACACTATATTGCTATTTGTGAAATGAAGTACAAATGTAGTTACATATTAGCTGTTTGTAGTAATGTGGAAATATACAGTGCGTCGGTGTTTTGGATATTGTAGTTTAACATTAATTTCTTGTTGAAATATTCGGAAAGAGACTTAATTCATTATTGTTCAGATTTCAAAGTGATAGATAAACTGTGATAGTGACTGTGATGGAATAAAACATATAATAGAGTGTATTATCTGTATTTAAGTGTGAATTTTGTCTAGTTGTGAGCGAAAGGGAGTGGAATGTAGTTGGTGTAATAGTGTTGTTGGTTTGTGTTTTGTTCCTGTTTGTGGTGTAGGTAAATAAAATGCAAATTTTTACTTGGTTCTTTTGAATACCCTATTGAAAGATCAATTCTAAATACCACTAACTAAAAAGAACTCAGAAGTGTTTTTACTTCTTTACAATCAGAAATTTCAATAGGTCTGATTGGGTAAATGGCGAGATAGGGTACTCAGCCTGTAAAGATGGTATTTCTAAAGATAAAGTTGGCTTTTGTAATTGTTTTCTCGTGGATCCTTTAAATTGCAGCATTTAAATTTTCACCACTTAAAGCTAATTTTTAAATTTTAGTTTCTTTCTTTAAAGCATAAGGGACTAGGCAATAATTATAGTAGATCTGAATATATACATATATAATAAAGGATTAACTTTCTTTAGTAGAGAAATTATTATTCATTAAGAAATATTTTTAAAACATTGCTTTCAAACAAGTACATATTTTATGCTGATTTTATTAACAAATGGAAGCAAAAAATATTAAGTCTGATGAAGGCGAGCACTTTAACCATGTTCACGTATTGAAAATAAACAATTGTTTCAAACATTAAAGGTTACAGTATGAAAATATTTAGTTCAATTTCTTTGAAAAATTGTTTGTTTTAATAGGTAGTTAGTGTTACGTTTATCATTAAAACGAGTAAACTCGAGGTTTTAGGATAGAATTTAACAGATAAAGTTTTTTTAAGTGGCAAATTACAATGATAAAACACTCTCTTTACAAGTCTTTTACCACTGAAGATAGAACTTCAGATTACTTCTAGAGAACTCGACTGATTGTTTATGATCTATGACGTCATATGGTCATTCGTAGCATTTATCATGTTTATAATGAAATACAACATATCTGTGTTGTGAAACAAAAAACGTGACTATAAGTACAAAGGAATATAAACAGTAAATAATATATTTTCTATAAAATCTGAAGTAACTTTCCACAACAGTTGAGACTTGTGATTCATAGGAATTGAAAATATTCCAGACTTTAATTTCACATACTTTTATTTAAAAATAACAATCCAAAGATATTAATATTTTAGTTTATCAAATTTTAATATATAAATTCTGTTATCACTAGTTCATGAAGAATATAATTGTTTCGAATGGTCTTTTTACATTTGCTTTTATGAGTCAGTTGCCAGTCTAGCTTTTATGCAAAAATTATCTGGGCACTATCTCAATCCACCTACCGTTCAGTTGATCGTTTAACGTGTCTTTGAAATAAAATAACGTGGCAATTTAGCTACAAACCCGCTTATCTCTCTATTAACAATGCGTTATTGTCAAAGTTTTACAATATGCAAAGTAATTTCAAAAACTTGGGTTATGCGGTTCGATGAAATATTTCCTGTTTGATGTGTTTGTGTATTACCACATTGAGATACATATAATGATGACTGAAAATGTATTCTGAGCTAATATTGGCTATGTAATAGATTGGAAATGAGTTCAGAGCGAATTTTGCAGCTATAGTTTTATCTAATTAACTAGAAATAAACAATTACGGATAGTAAATAACAGTACAGCGAATCACATTCTTTTTTGAATAAAACATAACGATCAGAATATTTAACATTATCAATTGTTATGCACGGGAGAGATAAGTAGGTGTAATCATGGAGAGGAGGAGCAGATTTATATTTTCGTCATTCCATACACTACTTAAAAGCTGAATCTTTTCCCAAAGCTCAACATTAATAAAATTGTCACCAGATGATATTATGCCTAACAAGCGCAGATTGATATCTACAAAATTCCTATGGCAGACTGCAGATCATCACAATATTGGTCCGTTTTTCTCGAACCTGATGAGGTAATGTGTGACATTATTTAAACTGAATGTTTGCTTGTACGTTTAAAATTCTAATGCATTAAATTTTGAGAAGAGAATAGGAAAATCGCCTAGATCACCAAAATTCATGATATATCGAAAATACGTGCATACGCAATATATTAATCCCTTACAATAACCATTTGAATCATAAATAACATTTATTAATAGCGAAAAGATGCAGAGCAACAAAATGGAAAATACAATGAATTCTATCACAATTATTCCTTTTTTTCTGTTGGCGCAGGAAATATACACTTTAAAAAAGTCGCCTTTGGTGTATCTTATAATAATTAAAAAAGAACAGAAATTTGATGATATAGAAAATTTATTGAGAAGGTACTTGGCTTATCGCTGTTCAAGTGGCTGTAAATGGTATGATTTATGAAGTCTATATTAAATCATAAGGGGGGGTATATATTTTATATTTTATTTTCATAAAACTGTCTTGGAAAACTTTGTACTGAATTATGCAATTTAGATATGAAATTAAATAAATTCTGTCAGGTAAAACTATAAATGTCATACAAATTTGAATTTCAAATGTGTATAATAGTATTTGTTTGAAATTCGTATAATCTGAATTATAAAAAAAACTGTATTCGATTAAATAGATGGAAAATAAAAGAGATTTGTGTGAGATTAAATGGATTCATAGTCTACAACGATTTTTTATTTCACACTATAACAGAGATTATACTTTTGTACATTAACAATATTCACTGACAAACATAAAAATAAAATCATAGTAAAATAAGTCACTCAACAATATCTTCAAAGATATTTACAAAGAGGTTAAGATGATTAACCAATATATCACATGTTGTTTAATGGAATTTTTTTTTTATAATACATTGCTTCTCTTCCAATATCTACACATTCTGCAACACAATGCTTTTATGCACAACAATGAGAGATTTTGTTATATTGTTTTTTTTTATACATATTCTCTAATATTCTATACTGTTTATAAATTACTTTTACCGAAGTAAATAGACAAAACTGAATAAACTGATTTATGAAGCATTCAAAAGCCCAACAAAACAAATCTTACAATATCAATCACTCTGTGTTATTCTATTTTAGAAACAAACAATTATTTCGATAACTATTGCCCAGTGAATTAATGAAGAAACTTGATGAATTCAAATGACAAAGTATTCACAACAGTTATTATGCAATTTTGTTTTTGTTTAAGTTTATCACATTTCAGTAGTAATGAGCATTAGTTAGAAACAACGTTGTACCAGTTTATGCTTCACTTTCAGGTACGATTGGAACTGTCTCTTTCGTTGTCTGTGGAACTGCAGAGGTTGAAGGCCCGTCACTATTTGGCGCAGGGGCAATTGAGTTGATCTTTGTTGCCTTTGACTTCGTTCTACCATTCCACGTCATTTCCTGTTGTTCAACCTTGATTCCAAGCAACATTTTCAAAGTCGTTCTAAATCTTGTAGCAGACGATGAAAACACGTACAAGAAAAAGTTAATGGCAAAGTTTAACTGATAAAAGAAGAAGAAAAAAGCTCTTGCCCATTTCAATTGGATTTTTGTGATCATAAAATCAACATATCCCGGGTCAGTTTCTGGGACCTTCTGAGTATTGTTCCAGACTAACTCTGTTGACTGGATAAGACCAAGAGGTAGAACTAACAGTACATACGTAGAAGATACAACTAAAAGAAGCTTGGTTGCTTTTTCGTCAGATTTTGAAATTGCCGTAGATGTCATCTCGGCTCTTTTCTTCTGATTCTTTTTAATCTCAAGTAAGATCATAGTATTCAGTGTAACAATTGTAAGAGTCGGAAACCAAGTGTTGAATGCCACATAAAAGTAAATTATTTCCAAAAAGATTGCTCGTCTGGTTTTGCATGCGGCATAGCCAAACACCGAATCACCTTCAAATCCCGACACTGCTATTTTGTGCATGGAAAAAACCAAAACGCCCAAAGTAGCCCCAATGATGGAGTAAACTGCACGCCTCGGTGTCATGGACTTCGCTTTCAATGGAAATTTTATCATGATAAAACGTTCTACAGTAAATGACACTATAATCCAAATAGAGAGTAAATTGAATACTTCTACGATTACGCCATGGAATTTGCAGAGATCCTCGCTGTCTTGAAAATCCTTATTGATATGCTTGTTCTGACCCCTTAGCACCCCTATCATAAAGTTCATAGTCAATGCTAGGCAATCATAAACGGAGAGCGCAGAAAGATAAAGATTCATTGTCGTTTTTCGCATGTGTTTTCTTGTCAAGACCAACAAGGATGTGAGATTGAGTATCAAACCTATTGCCACAACAAACGATGTGCCATAGGAAAGAAGACCACGGACCAGTGTAACAAAGGGAAGAATATTAACCCAAAATACTCGTAACTCGCAGGGCCATTGTAGTTTGTCTGCCTCGGTTGCATTTGAGATTCCTTCTACGACTTCAAATCCAAATTGGCATTCTGATGCATTCATATTTTCTGAAATGGAAGAAAATATTTTTTGTTTATTGAAATAATTAATGTTATAATGTTTTAAAATATATGTAAGGGTCAAAATGAAAAATGATATTAACGGTTTAAGGTAACCTACCTAGTAAAAAGGTTCCATTCTAATCTTACTTTTAGTTTATTTTACTTCTGTTTAATTATCAAAATTTTGAAAATCGAGGAAAAAGGATAATCATACAATTGTGTTCATACCTTTAACATAGTTTTTGTAAGTAAATTTTATTTTGTATACACCACATACCGGCAAATACAATCCAATAATCATCTTAAAAATACCATCACTAATAAATTAGAAGAATAATTCTAAATTATATTTAATAATATAACCATCCTATCTATTCAAAATTGTGATATAACTTGTTGTCTGAATCAAATAACCAAAGGAAAAAAGGAACTTGTATTTAAACTATGGGAAGTATTAGTTCACATGGCTGGTATTTTAGTTAACATATAAGGAATCCTTGTTGATCGTAGTTTTTAAATTTACGAATCATTTAAGTCAACTGATCATGCGTATTAACTAACAATACAAATTTATTCACCAAAAATCCGTATTTCACATTGCCAGGTGCTCTACCACCGTTAATAATTATAACGCTAACCAGGAGATTTATAAAAAAAATTTGATGTTCAAAGGAGCTTCAATCGCACCTCTAAAATTGTTGACTTGTCCATTTTATTGATTATTCTGCAAATGCTCATTAATGAAAACATTTCATATTCTTATATGTAGCTAGATTATTAGAAAAAAGCTGTCTTTCAATGTGTTTCCCCATAGGTACATTTATTTTGTCAATTGAACTCTATGGACATCTTAAGTCGTCTGTTGGCAGGCATTAATTTGATATACTTTGCGGTTTTTTTGGATTGCTCCTTAGGTATATTTGTCCTCTTAAAAACAATGTAGTAAAGTTTGAAGAACATCTCGTAAAGTTTCTGTAAACCTTGACTTAATCATCTCATCGGTTCCATAAATGGGGTCTTTTGTTAAAGTATTTAGACATTAAAATGTTAAATGTTCATATATCAATTCGGGTACCGAAATATTGCCAGAAAGAGATTAAATTATTTATGGTCAACCTATTTATTGAGATACACGTAGTACACTGGAACTTTCCGCGAGTATTTCACGTCATGTATTGTAAAAAAAAAAAGTAACAAGCATATTTGTAAATCAAGGCGAAAAATAACAGTTTATGTACGAAGCAGATACTTGATTTATGGCTAATTTATAGATATGTGTCCCTCTGATTAAGGTCTTTTGATTGTTCCAAAAGTTGCGAGTAAAATACATATTGGAGCAAAAAGAAAATGAAACAACAGTGGTAATGTATTCACTGTACTTGTAGAAAACTTTTAACATTATATATTTAGGTGATCTGATGGTATTCGATACGTGTGCATTACGCAAGATAATATATCCAGTAATTATTTGTTGATATGTATTTCAGATCTTTATGAAATAGATAATAAAATGTCCACAAAGAGATAATTAATTCTAAATGGAAATGGATTCGACTCATCACCAGGAAATAACAACTGTAATACTATCGAAAATATCTGTTACCTACGTATTATGTAAATAATAGAATATGAACATTTGAGCTGAAATACACCTACAGTCGAACATATTTGAGTTCAACACTTTTCATTCGAATACCATGGATACGTCAAAGTTAAAGACCGGCTCCGAATTTTTAGCAATTAATTCTAATAAACTACAAAATGGATAACAGGAAAGGTCAACGATGCTATACAAATCAATCAAACCAACCAAACAGCACACATTCCCCTAAAAAACATAAAGGAGCATGAAATACAAACCCACACAAAAGATACAGAAAAGTGCTAGACTTAAAGCGGTTTTATGGATACCCCCTGTCTATTCTGACACCAATACAGTATGATAACCAACAAGGTGACGGCTTGCTACAACTGAAATTTAGACTGGACGAATCATAATCTAGATAGCTCTCATAGCTGCAGGTCGGATACTGTAGCTGTACTAAACGAAAAAGTCTGAAATAACAATCCCATAAAGGGTTTAATGCTATCTCGTCATATAGGTCAATAGAAATAGGCAGTATAAGTGATAGACCAGTATCAATTAAAAGTCTTCAAGTCAAAGAATTTTTACAGAATTAAACATAATTCAATATTTGTAGCCCTTACTGTGAACATATCTTAAGTAACTGCCACGTTTCTATGGGTTATAAGCGAGACTTCTGCATTTTACGGTATTACAGTAGAAACTAGAATGGGAAAACCCGTTCATGATAATTGCTTTTCTGGAAGCCGGGTATTTAGCTAAAAAGTGGTGATATCTATATATTATAAAACTTTTTAAAAGCAATAAGCAGCTTGTAAAATCTATAATCCTGTAATTTACTGCTGGTCGAAATTCCATATTGTAAATAATTTCAACAAAAGAAATTGTGGATTGATTTTTATTTAATTGTACTTTCGGAATTAATCCTACTTTGTCGTAATTCAATACTTAAATAAAGAAATGTAC
This sequence comes from Mytilisepta virgata, assembly GCA_028015205.1. Taxonomy (NCBI): domain Eukaryota; kingdom Metazoa; phylum Mollusca; class Bivalvia; order Mytilida; family Mytilidae; genus Mytilisepta; species Mytilisepta virgata. Next base: position 88,518,676 of record CM051521.1, read on the forward strand.
ATGAAAGTTACAACGATATCTAAATTCAAGATATAAAAAAAAAAAACTCCCAAACTTTAATTATCTCTCCATACACAAATGCTTACCCCGACAGCTTTTAATTATTAGAAATTATATAAATAACACATGACTTAGTTTTTTAAGTTAGAACTGCATGTTGACATTTTTTGGTTCATGTACTATATCTAAACTTGTAATTCTAAGATTCATGTGTCAAAATACATCCACTCTAAAATATACACACATATTTTAATTGTTTTTTTTTTAAAGTATGTGTTTTATAATGTGTCTGCAGTCGAGTTCATGGGGAAAATCATCAATTTTTACACATGCACAATTCGACGGAGCAAGTGAACAATGAGAATAATTACGTCTGGCGTTCAACGTGGGTCAAAAACCCTAACACGTGCAAGCGCTAAATAGCCCGGAAACAATAGTATCAGAAATCCAGTTGAAGTATCTAAAATCCTAAATCAATATACCATACAATAATACATGTAAAAACATATAACAATAAACAGACAATGGTATATATAACAATAAACAGACTAGAGATAAATATACAGGGTCTATTTAAGTGACATGTTGGAATAAACAGAAATGGAAAAACTTACACATTTTACAGTAGAAAGATGGAGAAAGTCATCACCTCCTCTTGAACATCTAACGCAGCGAACATTTTTATTTAGGGAAGTGGGGAAAACAGGCAAACAAGGAATTTGTGTAGAGTTTCAGATTTTTTCCTGGCGTCCGTGAGAATTTTTTATGTGTCTTATATCAAAACGACGACAGCTAAAACCTTTCAGGGGCTGTGTGTATTTATTTTCATTTTTTCAGTTTTTGATTTATAAAAAAGAAATTTTAAGAACAAGGATTTTCCCCTTTACAGACAAAACAAGCTTTTTCATCATTAATTTGTATATTCAAACATCATTTTTGTTCTTCTTGTTTCCGTTTCTTTCTTTTGCATTTCGTTTCACACTTCTGGATTTAACTGAAAAATTTACAACTTGCAAGACCAGCGTGCATATGTAAATAGCAAAAAATTGTATACTAATTAAAACAACAATATATGTATCTAATTTACACTGTGCCTCGCTTCCAAACAATCATGATTAGTCAATCATGGCATTGAGGACCCACCCCCTCTTTGACCTTAATTTTGAATAGATCCCATTTTAAGGTATTCTGTGACGAAGTTTCGTGTTTATATGACACCAACTTCCCTTTAAACTACCTTCAATCTAAACTTTAACCTTAAGGGGTATCATGATCATTCAAACGTGACATTAAGGTCACATCACCCACCTGACCTAAATTTTGAATAAATCCTATGCTAAGGTATTTAGTGACAAAGTTTCATGTTGATATGGCGTCTACTTCCCATTAAACTACCTTCAATCTAAACTTTTACCTTAAGGGGAATCATGACCACTTAAACGTGACATTGAGGTATTTTGTAACAAAGTTTCAAGTTGATGACCGTCTCCGAGGAGACGGTATTGAGAGTTGAATGGTGGACAGTCTGCGTAATGAATGCTATCTTCTACCTGATTGGAAGATAATACCGACTGAAGATGAATCAAGTACGTTGATTGGTTTAGAACATTGAAACCTAGTAAATGTCTTCTAATCCCGCAAGGTATCGGATTTGGACTCTTTATTTTAGTACTTTCTTCATTTCCACAAAACTTGACTCAATTAACACGATTTAATTATTTCTAGACCAATAAAATATTCATTCATTTGGAATAAGAATAACTATAGATCTGATTGGCTAACCCAACGACGGGAAGATCACTGATTTGTCTTTCATATGAAAGAGCTGAAAACTTTATTTAACACAGTATATGTATACTAGTCTTTGTACCTTTTATTAATAGCCTTATTGTATTTACATGTATGATTGTTAAATTTTACAAATTTTACCACAATCATACATTTCACAACATAAATATTGTCATAGATATCGTCAAATGTCACCGCTTACGTTTCAGAAGTTAACTTTAAAGATAAAGGCTATTACATATATCTGTATGGCAATTAAAAAAAATAAGTATAAAAATTAAAATCTTTGAATATCCTTTAGTAAAAAAAGGCAGCCCAAAAGAAGCCATCAAAATACAGACTTTAACAAAAAAATATGTAGTAATATATCTATTGAAAGGTATAATAAGTGAAAGTTTAATGTGATGACATTTAATAATACATAAGAAATAATACTCTTTAATAATAAAAAGCAAAGAGACGGCTAGCTTTTCAGAAAAGCTATTAATTGTATACCATCTACTGCCAAGTCTGCATCTTATCTTGGCCTTCACCTTGAAATTGACACCAGAGGAAGGTTGAATACAAAACTTTAAGACAGACGGGATGACTTTGACTTTCCAATCGTCAACTTCCCATTTTTGGGCGGCAATATTCCAGAAGCGCCGGCTTATGGGGTATATATTTCACAACTCATACGTTATTCCAAAGCTTGTGACATATATATTGACTTCCTGGACAGAGCCCGACTCCTGACAGAAAAGTTGCTCAGACATGGGTATGTTGCTCCAAATGAAAATGGACATGTTCCATTGATATTATCCCTTCCTCATACCAGATCTGACATGGGCAGCATGGCGGGTGTCCTGCAGGAAGCAGAGACTGCTTACTCTTCCGGAGCAACTGAGTCTATCCCCGGTTTTTTGGTTGGGTCCATGTTGTTCATATTTTTTAGTTCTTAATTGTAGTGCATGTATTGTTTTGGTCTTGTCTTCGTTGTTCTACGGAGTTTGTCAGTTGTTATGATTTATGAAACACACACAATCTTATAAACAAAAAAAATCATATAAAAATCGGCCATAATCCATGGCTCTTTGCAACGGGATGCAGTTTCTGGTTGGTACGTACACGGTTATTTTTCGCCTTGACCTTTACCAAATGCTTTGTGACTTTTTTTACCACACATGATACTTGCACAAAGTTTTACTATTCAAAGATTATCTCTTACTGTTCAAAGATTATCTCAGCAAACATGTTGACCATTAATATTTTAATCTCATTTTAGCTTTATTTCGGTAACTGAATTTATGTATAAACATGTACCATTTTAATGTCTATATATCTAAACCAAAGAACCATCCGTTGGGACCAATGAGATGATTAAGTCAAGATTTACAGATATTTTACTAATAAAATATTCCCCGGGATTTATTTCACTGTGTATAATATCAAATTAATGCCTGTCAGAAGACTAAAGTTATTGTCAAATTTTTACAATATAAAGAGTTATTCAAATTTGAAGAATGTTGTTAGATGAAATATTTTCCCGTGAGTTGCGTGTCTAACCCCATTTAGATACATACAATTATGGTTGAAAATTATGTTCTGAACTAATATTTGTAATGAAAGAGATTTAAAATTAGTTTAGAGTTGATTTTGCAGCTTTTCTAGTATTCAGTTAACTAGAATTGTGACATTCGTTTACCTAATATGTACTGTAATCTGATTGGATAAAAGCTTATTATGTGACGTTTGATATTCTAGCATGTCACTTGATAATGTAAATTGCAAGCAGTGAACCATAAATCTGATTGCCTCCAGGATACATTTTGATCAATGAGGTTTTTTTTTGGATAATTCGAGGTATATATTTGATATAATGAATTATTACCCTTGTATGAATTTTCATCATCCGTGTTTACTATCTTAATATTCGATGGAGTAAAACAATAATTATTAGCTCAACTGGCCTAAAAGGTCATGTGAGGTCTTGCCATCACTTGGCGTCCGTCGTCCATCGTCCAGCGTAAATTTTTTCTTTAAAAATCTTTAAAGATCTCCTCTGAAACCACTGTGCCAATTGGGACAACACTTTGCAGGAATGGTGTTTGTGAGGTCCTCTACAAATTCTTATTTCATCTTGATCGTGCAAAAAAAAAAAAAAATAAATAAATAAAACTACACATGCAAATAATTTGTAACTTGGTTCAATTGATGTTTATGAGGTCCTTTACAAAGATTCCTCATATCGTCACGATCAGGCAAAAAACATGGACGCCATGGGCAATTCTTGTTTCTGATTGGCTGATATAAAAAAATTGCTTGGCCAAATGGAACGAAACATGACAGGAAACGTCTATGGGAGGTTCTTTACAAATTTTCCTAATTTCGTCCCTATCGGGCAACAAACATGGCCGTCATGGGCAATTCTTGTTTTTCATTGGTTGATTATTTTTTTTGTCTCTGCAACTGCTTGGCCAAATGGAACGAAACTTGACAGGAAGCATCTATGGGAGGTTTCCTTATTTCGTCCCGATCGGAGTACATATATGGCCACCATGTCCATTTCTTGTTTCTGATGTAAAAAAAATCTGCTCCTCTGAAATCACTTGGCTAAATGGAACAAAATTTGACATGAATCATATATTGGAGGTCCTTAGTAAAGTTTCTTTATTTCTTTCCAATCGGACTACAAATATGGCCGCCGTGGGCAGTTCTTTTTTCAGATTGGCTGATATAAAACAATCTTCTATGAAGTGGCTTGACCAAATGGAACGAAACTTGTGAGAGGTTCTTTACGAACTTTTTTTCATTTTGTCCCGATCGGGCAACAAATTTGACCGTCATGGGCAATTCTTGTTTCTCATTGGTTGATTAAAATGTTTTTATCTGGAATTGCTTGGCCAAAACTGTTAGCCAAACTTGACAGGAAACATCTATGGGCAATCTTTTATAATTTTTTTTTCATCCTGATTTGACGACAAGCATGGCTGCCATGAGCAATTCTTGTTTCTGCTTGGTTGATATTATGATATTATTAATTGACAATTTGCGTATTGGCTTAGTTATTGGTCCGAGACTTGCTGTATTGGCCTGAGGCGAAGCCGAATGCCAATACAGCAGGCCGAGGGCCAATAACTCAGCCAATACGCAAATTGTCAATTAATAATATCTTTATTAATTAACTTTTCATAAACATTACATAGAATTATCTTTTAAATATAGTCTGTGAAATTGAACCACAATTCTCTAAGAGCTCAAGGAAATCTTATACACGAACGTGAAGTTACGAAAGTATACTTTTTGTAAAGAATGAAAAAAAATCATCTATTTTCTAGTTAAACTTTTTGAGACAAGTAAAATGAATGGTCACAAGTGGGGTAAAAAATGAATAGTTAAAAAAATCTAAGTAGCTTTTTGCACAATCGTCCAACGGTGCGACGTCCCTATAGATTTGCATGTGTGAAAATTCCCGGATGTCGGCCAATACGGGAAAACTCGGCCAATATAGACCGGAAGTTCGTATTGGCCGAGTTTTTCTATATTGGCCTTGTTCGATTATCTGTATTGTATAGACAGATTAGCTGTTATTTAAGCAAATAACACAGTAGTTAATTAATAAAAAGAAATATTTTTTCTATGAATCCGCTTGGCCGAAAGGAACGAACTTTGACAGAGCAGCAATGGTCCTTAGGTGGCCCTCTTTCAGAATTATATCCGATGACCCCGCCCGTGATCCAAGATGGCCGACAGGACCGAACATAGTTTAGCATAAGACCTTATGGGAAATTTACTTAAAGATCTTGTCTGAAACCACTTTGCCAATTGGAACAAAATTTGGCAGCAATGGTCCTTAGTTGGACCTCCTTCAGAAGTATATTCGATGACTCTGTCCACCATCCAAGATGGCCGCCAAAGACGAACATAATAATACATAGGACCCTATGGGGAATTTACTAAAAGATATTTTTGTCTGAAACCCCTTTGCAAATTGGAACAAAAGTTGGTAGCAATGGTCCTTAGTTGGTCCTCTTTCAGAATTATATCCAATGACCCTGTCTGCCATTGAAGATGGCTGCCAGAGAGGAACTTAATTTAACGATGGACCTAATGTGAAAGTTCACTGAAAGATCTTCTGGTTTGAAACCAATGAGCCAGTTGGTATTTGCCAGCAGTGTTCCAGGCTAATATGCTATAGAAAAGAAACATATACACAATGTGTGACAATGACAAACAGCAGAGAACATATATAAATATTAGAAACATTAGACATAAGGCAAAACAGTTTCAAGTAATACGATTTTGTCTAAGTGACCAAGTAGATTTAATACAATTACATAGTTTCATAACCGATGATGATGAATTGCTTTACAACAGAAGAAGCAACTCATTGGTATTAGGCCATGAACAAAAATATCTATGCAAAAATGCGATCTTATAGCTCTACATAATATAAAATTAATCCTTACTGTCATTAAGACAGTTTAAGTACTGATATCAATTTTCATCAGATGCAAATGTACAAAATTCTATAAAATTTATACTGAAAGTCATATACTCACTCTTAATTTATTTCTCTGTGCTATTGTCTGGTACAAGCAAAGTGAATAAATGTGTTCCGTACGATCAGTAACAAAGTTGAAAGTTACTTAAATTCATTTCCGTGGAACTAAAGAATCATTATGTAATGCAATGATTTATATGCCAATAGCGGATACTCCACATAATATAAAAATAATCCTTCCTGTTATTAAGACAGTTTTAGCACTGGTATCAATTTTTATCAGATGCAATTGTACAAAATTCTATGAAATTTATATTGAAAGTCATATACTCACTCCTAATTGATTTCTCTTCGCTTTTATACTCACTCCTAATTGATTTCTCTTCGCTATTGTCTGGTAAAAGCAAAGTGAATAAATGTTTTCCGTACGCTCAGTAACAAAGTTGAACTAAAGAATACTAATGTAATGCTATGATTTATTCATATTTTAATTATCAAAGTAAGTAGTATATTTTTGAATTTACTAATATAAAATATAAAAACGAAATCTCAGTAAACAACGAGAATAATTACGTCAAAGGGTCCCCGTTTTCAACGAGGATAAAAAAAAATATAAAATATTTGATTTTCATTTAGGGAAATTGGGAAACGGGTAGAGAAGGAATTTGGGTGGAGTTCCTGATTTTTTCCGGGGCTCCATTAGAATTATTTATGCGTCTATATTAGAACGACCTTTCGGTGGTTGCATGTACTCTTTTTCATTTTTTTTCAAAAGAATTTCGAACAAAAATGATTTTTCATTTTTACATTCAAAACAATTTTTTTATCCATAATATTTAAATTTTCTTCGTTTTGCATTTTATTTCATTTCAAACTTGTGCATTGACGTTTAAATTTACAACGTGGAAGACCATCGTGCATATAGATAGGAGAAACTGTACATACTAATTAAAAAAAACCCTGTTCAATAATGAAATTACTCTTTTCTCATCACGAACAATTGGTTTTAAGATTATTTTATAGAGGTATAAGCATTTTTCAAGTGTTTAAATCAGGTTGAACGTTTAAACAGAGGAATTATTTTCTGCAGACAATACAAAAGTATGCAATTGTTTACTTAATGACCTTACAAAGGTTCCAATAGCCCTTTCAAACTTGGTTGAAATAAGAATCTCTGATTCATGAAAAAAATTTTGGTTTATATAATGATGGTGGAAATGATAATTTCATTAAATTCGGAATCTCAAGATTGTTTTTCTAAAGTTGTGAATACATAAAAGATATTAAATGACGCAAAGAATTTAAAAGATTTTGGACGGCATTCAGGCCATGAAAAAGAAAGAGGAACACATGTTAAAATCATATCAAGAATAGATATGCCAGAAATGTATAAAACAAATGAACACAAACCTTAGTTAGAGCAAACATTCTACAACTTCTATGCAGTACAAGAAACATTAATGAATATTCATGCGAGTCTTGTACTTTTATAAAGTGTCATCTCTTTTGATACATAGAATTTCAATGTGGTTTTCGATTATATTTTTTTTTCTGAATTGAAATTAGGTATATTTTAAAATGATCATATTCTATTTACTTTACAATTATTTTCAATAATATTACCGTTATTTTTTCCTGATGACAAATCCATTTCTATTTAGAGTTAAGGATGCTCGCTGGTCATGCTTTGGTCTTTTTGTCAGATTTTCGGAATCCTCGGGTTTTATCCATTTCTTAAACATGAATTTTTTGCCCATGAACCCCCACTTTTTCTTTTATAATTCAATCATATATACCTTAAAATGGTATTTGAAAAATTTTATGAAATCCTTTTTATTTTGTTCATACATCTTTGGGAGACTGAAGTTGTCAATGCAAAGACAATGAAAAATCCAGAGAAAACCCATTTCCTGCAAATTTTCAAGGCCTTATAGCTCTAAAATGAGGACAGGAAGATATATTTTTTTCTTGCCTATTTGTTTACTATTCATATGTTCTCTCAAACTAAAACACCTATTTCAAATCCTATTTATTTCTTATTAGACTAGCGATCATCCTTAATTATCCATCTGTGGAAATTTTGTTATCGGTTACATAAAGACCTGCCATATATCAAAAAGGTTATTACAGGATATATTATCTTGGGTAATTTAACGGAATGTACAAGTATCGGAATACCTTCCGATCACACAAACGTATCATGTTGAAAGTTTGGAATATTATTCAACGTCCGCAAAAGTTCATAAAGTATAAATGCAAAACAACTATTGTTTCATTATCTGCATGTGCTTCAGTGGGTATTTTATTCGCAACATGATACTTTTGGACCAATCAAAAAAACCTAAAACAGAGGGACAATTACAAACCCGGTGATAGAAAAACACACATGCACAGACAATCAAATGAACGAGAAACAATCCTATAAAAAAGTAATAAACGACGATGCCCTGGAAGGGTTATTTTTCGTCATGACCTTTACCAAATGTTTCGTTACCGTTTATTACAATAAATGATGTGTATTTCGGTATATACATATATTGAAAAGATATATAAACATTTACCATTTTAATGTCTAAACTTAAAACGAAAGATCCCTTCCATGGAACCGATGAGATGATTAAGTCAAGATTTACAGAAATTTTACTAATAAGTTGTTCACCTGGATTTATTACATTGTGTAGAATATCAAATTAATTCCAGTCAGCAGATGACTAAATATTTACATGGAAGAAATACACCTATGGGAAACACATGGAAAGACAGCTTTTTTTTCTAATTATCTAGCTATACATAAGAATATGAACATTTCTAATCAATGAACGTATGCAGAATAATCAATAGAATAGAATGTTGTTGTGCTGAAAAATCAACAATTGCAGAGAAGTGATTCGGGCTCCTTTGGATCTCAAAATTTTCTCTAAACCTCTTTGTTAGCCTTATAATTATCAACGGTGGTAGAACACCTGGCACATGTGAAATAAGGAGACTTTGCGGAGTTTTGGTGAATTAAATTTCTATAATTAGCTACTACGCATCATAATTTGACATAAATGATCCGAAAATTTAAAAGATGAAATACAAAACAGAATACAAAATTTAAACACTATTGCGAACAAGAAATCCTTATTTATATTTACCTAGATTTTATAGTATAGGCTTGTGTCGTGTCACCGTGACCACAGCCACTAAAACAAAGGGGCATTTGACATAATACGTACCCAAACATAATCATTTTTAAAACTTTATCAATTTCAGTATTTCTAACTTAAACATGTATTGGTTTATTCTGGCTATTCCTACATTTTGAATTTTATAGGTAAAATAGTAAAATTTTATGTTGGAGTTCCCAGAATTTTTATCTAAACAATGGAATTATGTAGGATTATGTTGTAACAACACTAAACTAATGAACCAAGGTAAATCCAGGTAAATCTTATGGAAAATAAAGAAAAAGAATAGTTTATATTACAATATTTTATTTAATAATTTCATAGCACACTTTTTGTATATAATATTCAAAAGCACAATATGAATTCATAGGCACAATATTATTCACAAGCAATTGAAATTATTTAGGTGAAAATATTAATATAAACAAGTAAAAAATATCAATTGAAATATAAATATATTAAAATTGTAGTAATTATTCTTTGAAACAAAGCAATAAATTTTGAGTTACACTACATATTCACTGAAACAAAACACCGAAAAGTACACTAAATTGACATTAAAACAGAGCATTAACACAGTAACACATTGCACTAAATTGAACACACAAGAGAATACAAAGTCTTAATCAATGTGCAGGAGTTGTGAAGCACTCCATACTGGACTGGCATAAGTTCGTCATTCCGTAAAACCTTGTTTTCAGTGTTTGAAGTGTGTCATCTGTTTCCCTGTATTTTCCCGTTTACTACTTTTTCTTTTAAATAATTTCATTTTCCAGACTACTAAATCCTTTTACTACCTTTTCTTTTAAATAATTTTATTTTCAAGAAATTCCATTGATATTAGAAACACTTAATTATAACACTTTATACATTTTTTCAAACAAACAAAAAAAAAAACAATTTTTTACATAAATTTCGTATAAATAATTATTTTTATTTAATTTCCACATGTAAATTTACATGTGACCTAATGAGGAACCTGAGTGAGTTATCTTTTCCTAACCAATGTAGGTAAGGGAGATAATTAAATGCTCTCCCTTTTGTCCTGAGGCTAAAAGGGAGACAAATTTATTATCTCCCTTACCTACATTAATTAGGAAAAGATAACTCACTCAGGTTCCTCATTAGACACTAATGACTAAAACAACATATTTTGCAATAACAACATGTATTGTTCTTCCCATAATCTCCCATGTAGGAATAGCCAGAATAGTAAAATACAAAATGTAGGAATAGCCAGAAGACACCCATGTATTATTCATGTTCAATATCAATTTCCGTCATTTATATCAAACATTATCGATTAAATAATTAATGTCTGATATGATTCATACAATATTTTCTTTTTATTAAAAAAAAAAAAAATTAAATGCATCTAATTATATATTCTGCTAATTTATATACTCGGGATTTTATACCTGTTCCATGAAAAATTAATTTTGACTATATAACGAGAAAAGTTGTTGTTTATCAATTACTTAAGTTATAGATCAGTTGGAACGGAATTTTCTATAGATAAACTGCATAGAAAATAAAACCTGCAACTTTGTTAAAAATAGTTACAAATGGCCGCACTGGCATAGTCACCCACTTATGTTTCTTATTCATAACAATTGGCTATTGTCAAATATTCAGTGAAATTTCAAAATTTGTGGAATATGAGTTGGTGAAATATTTCCCTTTGGAGGTACATCTATTACCTCATTTAGATACACACTAGTATGTTTGAAAAATGTGTTCCGAACTAATATTGGCTATGAAAGAGATTGAAAATTAGTTCAGAGCGAATTTTGAAGCTACACTATACCTAGTCTCGACCAGTTTAATTGAGGTCTGGAGCTGGCGTGTCAGTTACTGCTCATATTCCTTTGTTTATATTGATCATTGTCATTTTGCTTAGTTTCTTCTGTTACCTTTTTTAACATTGGACTCTGACTTCTTTTGAAACGAATTTTACTGTGCGTATCGCTGTGTGTTTGTTTATTCCACATTGGCTAGAGGTATAGGGGAGGGTTGAGATCTCACAAAACATGTTTATCACCGCCGCATTTTTGCGCCTGTCACAAGTCAGAAACCTCTAGCCTTTTTTAGTCTTGTGTGTTTTTTAATTTTGGTTCATTTCAGAGTTTCGGAGTTTAGTGTGGTGTCCATTTCGCTGAACTAGTATGCATAATTGTTAAGAATCCAGCTGGGTGCGGGATTTAATCGCTGCGTGGAAGACCCATTATTGGTAGCCTTGAGCTGTTTTCTGCCCTTTGTGTCTCTTTGACTGGAATTAAACAATCACAGCAGGGAAATAATTTTACAGCGAATCACATTCTCGGATTTTTGAAATAAAACGTTCTAATGAGAATATTTAACATTATCAATTGTTATGCACGCGAGAGATAACCAGGCGTGATATAGTGATCTGGGTAGTTTGTTGTAACTAATTTGATCACTAGCTTGTAAAACACTGCAGTTGTGAGCTTGTTTAATGCTCGTGGCTAGGTGTTTTCCACTCCGATCATAACTGATAGGGATTTCCAGTTTTCCTGGCGTATTTCCATGGTTATTTCGGTGTTCTCCGGCTTAGTCCACCAGTAAAAGATTTGCTGTGGAACTGGCGCTAAGGATGATCGCTGGTCTAATAGGAAATAAATAGGGTTTGAAATAGGTGTTTTAGTTTGAGAGAACATATGAATAGTAAACAAATAAGCAAGAAAAAATACAGGTTCATGTGCTCATTTTAGAGCTATAAAGCCTTGAAAATTTGCAGGAAATAGGTCTTCTCTGGATTTTTCATTGTCTTTCCATTGGCAACTTCAGTCTCTCAAAAATGTATGAAAAAATAAAAAGGATTTCATAAAATTTTGTCAAATACCATTTTAAGGTATATATGATTGAACTATAAAAGAAAAAATGGGGGTTAATTGGCAAAAAATTTAATGTTTAAGAAATGGATAAAACCCGAGGATTCCGAAAAACTGACAAAAAGACTAAAACATGACCAACGAGCATCCTTAAACCCACATATGAACACCAAACAAAACCAATAACCATAAATGAGCAGGTAAAAGCATAACCGTTGTAATAAAACGCCAAGATGATAATAGCACAACGGCAACTTCCTAAAAACGGGAATACCTATATCAGAGAGCAGGTACTTATACGTGTAAGTATTAAACTTATTAATTTGCGTGTTCGATTTGACGTAATACTGAGCTTGTCAAATGGCTCAAACTATGAACTGCTTAGTAGGAACTTCCTAAACATAAGAATAGCATTAGATGACAATTAATAATACAACAGACGGACTGGTGGAGTAATCCTCTTATAGGAAAAAGTGATATCTCAATATCGTAATATTATAAAATTTTAATTAACTCTGGCCATTCTTATTTTTAGAGTTTAATGACATTGCGAATACAATCACTGCCTTTTCAAATTTGTATTATCATCGATGTGTCAGTATCCTATCACAGGACCTATACTTCAAATTTTGTTGAATTCATTGTGTGAATATTTATTCATCGACACCTTAACTTTCAATACAAATAATTTAAATTTCTATACCTAACTTTACTTTAATTAATATTAAAATCTTAACAAAAAATTTAGTTTAATCAAATTTTAAGATTTAACTCTATGAATCTTCATTCATCTACACTGGATGGAAAACGTTCATATGCAAATAATAAATATTCTAAGATACCGCTTTTGATCCATGATATAGTCATAATTCGACTGAGGTTCTCAACCTCGGAAACGTTGAAAGCCGAAACCATTCTCCAAATGTTGTAAATTAAACCCAGATATAATTAACACAAATGTGTCAAATGACACATATTCAACTCCCATAATCTCAAAACTAATTACAGATTACAGTTTGGACTAGATTTATCCCCCGACATCTAAATTGACAAGGATTGCCAATTTTCCTACCAAAGGTCGGTGGTTCTCTCCGGGTACTCCGGCTTCCTCCGCCAATAAAAATTGGCCGCCGCGAAATAGCCAAATGTGCTGAAAACGGCGTAAAACACCAACTAAAACAAAACAAACAAATATAAACAATGCATCAGCACTATCTGTTTCATCCTTCCAAGAGAGTTTAAAGTAAAGGATACAACAAACACAAGAAGGTCAGAATCGTATATTGGCCTCGAAATCGTGAGACGCCTCGGGAATACATGTAATATAAACGCAACCGTTGACAAGCTGGTGAATTCAATTCATAAGAAGCAGGACTGGCGTACTTGGTTATGTGACAAAACATAGTAAAATGGTAAATAATTTTTGAAAACATGACGTTTCATCTCGTATAAAATTATGAAAGACTTAACTTTATTTTTATTATTGCCTCTCGTGAAACAGTTGACTTACTAAACCCAAGTAAAGTCACACCTGTCTTAAGGTCTTCTTACAGTTATGTAGGATAATTTCGTCGGTACATCTTCACCACATACTCTTAATAATGCTATTTCATTTCATTATAAAAACTTCAAGACCGTTGTTGAATATAGTTATCACTTATCTGCATTCGAAAGTGTATGAAAAATAGTGAGATATCCAGAATAGAACTTAAGCCGCTTTCTGTTCCTTATACAGTTCTGCTCCAAATTATGTCAGTCTAATTTATCGCCCTGAATAGACTAAGAAATTAATCTTTGTTTATACTATCATTTAATTCTTAATTTTGCAGTTCGTTGCTTCATTCCATTCACAATTTGGAGATCTAAGAAAAAAATGTCGTTGGCTTTAGAAAAACAACAATTTTAAATACAAAACTGAAGGAAAAATATTTGGTGTGTCCTTTTAGAATCATTATTCAAGTTTCACAAATCTGACTTTAAGTCTATAATTTAAAAGAAGTTATTTTCCTTTATTGGTAAGGGTACTGGTTGTCTCGTGGGGTAATCGTCTTCACATACGCTTGTCATAGAAAAGAATTTTTACTTCAGCAAACTACATTTGTTGCAGGCACGTCACTCTTAATAATTAGCCCCTCAAAACACCTAGAAAATACCTATTCACAAAATTTTCACATTCCCAAAATACCCGATAAAGATTGTAAAGAGGTTATAATACATGTTTGTAGATAAATCTTGCTTATGGGCGTCATGTTGAGAATCAAACTATCACATGTGTAACTTTATGAACTAGTTCCAAAATTTAATCCAAAATGTCTTGACCCCCCCCCCCACCCCCACCCCGAAAAGAAGAAAATTTTAGGCCTGCAAAGAATATCTCGGAAAACTGAATAGTATAAGTCTATGTCTATTTATTTGGATATATTCTATTCCGGACGATTAGACGTCAAATCTTAGAATTTCATTATCTAATTGTAATTATGTTTACTATTTCGAATTTTGCATACTATGATATTATACAAATAGCTTTTTATGTCCCCCCTCCCCCTTTCCATGGGGGGATATATTGTTTTTGTCCTGTCCGTCTGTCCATGTGTCACAAAAGTTTGTGAACACAAAATCTCCTATAGTTTACAGCGAAATGGAATGAAACTTGACAAAATTAACGCATACCAGGTTAAGTTTGCACTACATAATTTTTTTTGGGATCGGACTGAGTTTTGGGTTTTCCAATACCAAAACATGGACGCCATTCCAACATATGGTAAAGTTTGTGAACTCAGAATCTCCCAAGGTTCACACTAGAATAGAACGAAACTTGTCAGGATTGATGCATATTATGTGCAAGACATAAACACTTTTTGGATCTGATTAACTTTCGGGGTTTCCGTGCTAAAACATGGACTCTGTTATATTTATTGTGAACGCAGAATCTCCTGCAGTTCAGACTGGAATAGAATAAAACTTGACAGAATTGATATATACAAGGTATAGTTGTATACTACATATATTTTTTGGGATCGGATTGTTTTTTTAAGGGTTTCCCATACTAAAACATTGACTTTGCCATATTTACATATGAGTAAGTTTGTGAATGCAGAATAAAAAAACTTTAATACAAGAATGATTTAGCAGTTTATAATATCCAAATTTGAGAAATGAGTATCCAATTGGAATTCTGTACAAAATCATCTTAATTGTTTTTACATGGGCTTCTTCTTTTGGAATATTTCACCAGCGATCCGTTTTGATGGACAATTTAATTTCTAATTTTAAATCTAAAATTTTTCTGGAAAAATAAAATTGACATCTGGATAATTTTCAGTAACGCTGTTTTTCTATAAATGGGTTACACAAAATTTGTTTGATACACATATGTATACCTTATGTAAAAAAACTGGCTCTTCCATACGTAACATAAGCCTTGGTCATCTTGTATGGATTAAATAGTATAAAACAATTTTGAATGAAATGAATCGGTCTTCTACAGATTATTTGACAAATTCTACATAGCGCTTGACAATTTACTTTGATTGGTCAATAATTTTCTCCAAAAATAAAACCATTCCAATTTGATTTTTATGTCTAATGGGCATAATTTGGCATATTTGCTCTATCCAATCGTTAAATGCTTTCTGCAAAAATTGTTAGTGAACTTTTTCTAAACAATCAACTTTTTTAAAACCCCATATTTCGCATGCATACAATAAAACTGGTTCAAATAATGACTTAAAGAAGTTATGACAAGGAATGCCCGAAAGTTCAATTTTTTTTTTTTAATTTTAAATGCTTTTCGTACATAAATAGGTATGATGAAACTTTTAGTAACCGTAAACAATCTGATGCATACATATGACCTATTTTCATTCGAAAACAAGAGGCTTCGGTGATCCAATAGCTTCCGGCGACAATAGATTTGTATAAAATTATGTAAAATTAGAGGAGTTTGGTTAATGTTGGGAGTTGTTTCAACCATGACAAGGTAAAAAATAGACGATATCGGTGGTTCAAATGCCTGGAATTTACCCTTACAAATTCTGTGAAAAGAGCCCCTGTGAATTAGAAATGAAATAAAAAAATGCTACTTGCCGATACTGCGAATTCTAATTTTTTTCTCTTATCTTCAGAAAAGAATTTGTAAATGTTTATACTTCAAATAGTTTCATGAAATAAATCGACTTAATCCTAAGTTGCAAGTAGAATACCTGTGATTACAAGTGAGAAAAGTCTAATTGAACATAAAATCTCTTTGATTTGGATAAATATGAAACATTAATTAAAAGAAAACACAATGTCTATATTAAACATTAATCAAATTTCCTAATCATCTATTTTATAAAATTTTTTGTTAAATGTTTTAACGATTTTCACAGCTGTCTTTTAATGAATAAATACTTAAAATTGATTATTTAAGTAACTTTAATTTCATCTTTTATTATTCTACAATGGTCTTTTTCTATTTTTGTTTTTTGAACATTTGTTTATTATCATACAGTGATGTCAAAAGTCTACTCAGATTGCTTCCTTTCACGTGTCGATCCTTGCTTATTGTACTGTTTACCTGTAATATACAACTTACATCATTACAACATGCAACGGCCTGTTAACACCGGATGGTCATGTAAATTCTCCTTCAGGTAAATTGGTATAAATTTACTATATCTAATATTAGTATCTTTGGATTGTTATTTTGAAACTCCTGGGGATGATGCCTCTGCTGGTGGACCCTAGGTCCCCGCGGGTATTCGCCAACCCAGTCGTCAGACTTGTCTGACATGATTATTCATTTATTTGTTATAGAAATTACCAGTATTTAGCAAAATTAAAAAATAATAGAAATACCAAGGGTTCATTCCTTGTATTGCACATGGTAGATCTCCTTGGCTGAAATTTGGCTTCCTATTTCGGTATTTTTGGTTGAGTACTTCTTGTTTAATATAAGTTTGGTTTTTGTTCTTCCAAATGTTTCGGTTTTA
This sequence comes from Mytilisepta virgata, assembly GCA_028015205.1. Taxonomy (NCBI): domain Eukaryota; kingdom Metazoa; phylum Mollusca; class Bivalvia; order Mytilida; family Mytilidae; genus Mytilisepta; species Mytilisepta virgata. The sequence goes on from CM051521.1 coordinate 88,535,942, forward strand.
ATGCTGCTGATGAGAGGTAACTCCTTGAAATACGTCGTATACAGCATAGTATAAATTTACTATATCTAATATTAGTATCTTTGGATTGTTATTTTGAAACTCCTGGGATGATGCCTCTGCTGGTGGACCCTAGGTCCCCGAGGGTATTCGCCAACCCAGTCGTCAGACTTGTCTGACATGATTATTCATTGATTTGTTATAGAAATTACCAGTATTTAGCAAAATTAAAAAATAATAGAAATACTAAGGATTCATTCCTTGTATTGCACATGGTAGATCTCCTTAGCTGAAATTTGGCTTCCTATTTCGGTATTTTTGGTTGAGTACTTCTTGTTTAATATAAGTTTGGTTTTTGTTCTTCCAAATGTTTCGGTTTTAATGCTGCTGATGAGAGGTAACTCCATAAAATGCGTCGTATAGCGCATAGTATAAATTTACTATAACTAATATTAGTATCTTTGGATTGTTATTTTGGTACTGATTTTAATTAAATGTGGGTCGTTTTATTACACCTATAATGATAGTCTCACATTTTGCATGTGTTGATAGAGAAAGTCGTCAATTATACTCCTATAAACATTACTATTGTCACCAAACAACCGTTGGTGTTTGGAGACGTTTTAAAATCTGGACATCGCTGTCAAACATTTTCAAACATTTCCATGTTCATATATTAAGCTTTTGTGATCGTACATCTATAAAGCGTATATTGCTTTCATGTGCATGTTGATCTTACTACATGTACGTCACACAGTCACGTGACTATTCATCTAATTAAAATTTGTCTATTGACAATTGCGACAACTTTCAAAGTATATAATTAGCTTAATAAGACTTCAATCCAAGGTAAGGTAACATCGATAGTTGTTTTTTTTTTAATATGAAATCAAAGGGGATCAGATGTTGTCGTGATTAAAAGCCTGTCATAACTCCTTTAATTAAACTGTTCAAATGGTACATCAATTGAAATGTTTCTTTTATTTTTTTACAGCATAAAGTGCCTTATGGTCTTGTTAAACAAATTCTATTTTGCAGAAGTTTTACCACTATACTTTAGCAATAATCCAAGATGTGAGTATGAATCAGACTTTTCAATATCTGACCATTTCGTTTAAAGCCACGCCTTGAATTATGATTTCATTTTGAAAGAATCAAAAATTTTGTATTATTGAAAATAACCGACGAATTTCCATAGTGAGCAATAGCCTTTAAATATTTTTAGAGTACTGGCACTAGTCATAAAGCATATGGATTCTTGAAATTATAGTTTTACTGTTGGATTCTAAAAACCATAATAGGTTCCTTAATAGACTATAGAATAATGTACTGAGACAGAATACATCACCGGCTTTTTCAGGACATTAGTGTATAATGGCTGTCGAAAATAGAAGTATGGATAGGCATGCTGTAATATCATTGCTTTGGGATGTGAAAGACAATATTAACGACTTCCTGTAAAATAGGTTTAAAAGGTGTTTTTTGTTGAGAATACAAAAATACAACTCTATACGGCATGGCTGATTCATTAGAAGAAACAATGTAACTGTATTAAATAGCCTGTACGTGTTGCTGCTGAGCCAACGAATGATTAAATACATGTAAACCGGTTAATAAAGTTAATATTACTATCAAAATTGAAACTTGGTTTTTAAAATGATATAAGGTCGATTTCAATAATCTGTATATCACCAAACATGTCATTCGTGTTTAAGAATGTATATGAACATTCGAAATGCAGTCGCATTATATTTTTTAGCTGATTAAAAATAAGGTGACATGAGGTTTAATGTACTTTATAAAATAACCCATGTGATGCTGAAATATACTGAAGTAATACAGAAAACGGATGAACAGTGTTTTTATTGCCGTTCTTCATCTTAAAAGTCCTGTTAAGTATTGATTTGTTTGTTTGTTTAGTTGGGGTTTTACGCCGTTTTCAGCACATTTGGCCATTTCGCGGCGGCCAGTTTTTATTGGTGGAGGAAGCCAGAGTACCCGGAGAGAACCACCGACCTTCGGTAGGAAAATTGGCAATCCTTGTCAATTTTAGATCGGAGTCGAACGCACACCGCCACAGGTGAGATTCGAACTCACAACCTCAGTGTTGACAGGCTAGTGGTCATTAGTAGTCATGACGAACTACCTAGACCACTGGGCCACCGAGGCCCCGTTAAGTATTGAACAGTGACCCAAATGCTCATATATTACATCATTACCATTTGAAAGACGTTGTCAGTAATCGACAACGTATGACATATTTTCAAAATCAGTTTTACATGAAAGACTATGGAATGAATCAACAAGTCAATATAATTTCAATAATAGCATATAGAGGACCATGAAGAGGCGCCAGCTCACGTCACAAGAATTCATTTAATGGCAGTGAAAGTACTACAGTTAAAGACGTCACTAAAAATCGTATGGCAGTATGGAATGAAGAAAACATTTCACAATAACAGATAAGAGACAACAAATGATAAAGACGACGAAACGAGGTTAAGTCAGTAAGTGTTATTCCATTTCAAGAGCCATAAAGTATTCCAAGTTATAATTCTTCTTATGGATGAATTGTTTTTACTGACAATTGGTTTTCATGTTTTTTTCTCTATGAACTTTATCTGAGTCAGAGACAATACCGCCATGACAGTATGTATATATTACTTAAAATCTATTTAAATCTAGAGTACAACTTCACAAAAAATTTCCTTCTTTCCTTAAATGGTTTTTGGTTTTAGCTTTTTTAACATTTGAATCTTTTTGCCTAGACTATCCATATTTGTCAAGCTTGACGACTATATATTGTCGTAAATGTGCAGATCCACTGCAACAGCACTGATATCAGGGAATGTTTGATGGAACATATTTTATTTTTAATACCCTATGCTAATGTGAATTACAGTAGAAACCATAAAGTAAAACATCGTGTCGTGGAAGATTTGACGCTGAATTATAAGTATGATAAAGCGTTGACATAAACACTCAGTGATGCCCATCTTCCATGCCGACAATTTACAACAGTTGTATGTACATTGAGCAATGTCGGAGGACAACCGTGTTTGAAGCATAAGAAAATTAAGTGCACAAAACAGAGGTTGTAAATAATTGATTTTCTTAACAAAATTTAAGATTAAAATTAAAATTTCATAACAAGAACAAGAAAAAAAAATAATAAAATAACAGGAAATCATGACTTAAAATTTAAGAAAATTGAATTTTATGAAGCTTACCTTATTTCTATAGCTCTACTGTTTTCCTGCCATCCAATTACAGATTTTCAACAACGTGTAGGATAGATAATGTATTCCTGCAATATACTTCAGTTTATATATCTATATATAAAAGACACTTTACGTCATTATGCAAATCCGATTTATAGCATCACCTGCATCCCAACTTAAACTCGGCTTAGGAAAACGATTTAATTAGAGAAATAAGATTATCTTCTATTAATTATCAACACTTTACTGATCTTCCTAGAATGAATCAAAATAGTCATTATCGTTATCAAAACACCTGTCAAATAATCCAAAAATGGTAAATTTTCTATGATTTTCTTTTTTAGTTTGCCTTTTTATCCGGATAATGGCTTTTAATAATATAAGTACAACAAATAAGATAACATGCTATTATCAACGTGGATGAAGGCTAAATCTAACGGAAATAAGCGATGTCAATATTCTCATTAGCTTAAGGAACCTTTATGCACATGTCTATTCCATTTAAAGTTCAAGTAATAATTTTACGTAGCCATTATTTTTCTTATATCAAAAGTTTTACTGAAAAAATCCTAAAAAACGCTTTTTAAATTCTTACTTAGAAATGTTTCATAAATAATTATACTTGACAAGGTCAAATATGTATTTGCAGTCTGTTAAAACCTTTGTTTAAAAGACTAGAGAGTCAAAATTGAAGTACAACGAAATATATTCTTATTTGACGGAAGCCCATTTAGGACCTACCAAAAATATAAATTTGAATTCGAAATAACGAATTTAAATCGTTATCACGAATTGAAAAATTCGTTATAACAGATTTAATTCGTGATAACGAATTTTCGGAATTAGTTATAATAGTTTTTGTAATTCGTAATTACGAATTAAATTCGTTATCACAATTTTGTGTAATTCGAGTATAGATCGTGATAACGAATTGTTATTACGGATTAAACTCGTAATAACGAATTTTTAGAAATAGTTATCACAGTTTTTTTGTAATTCGTGATAACAGATTAAATTCGTTATTGCAGATTGAATTCGTTATAACAAATTCTAATATGACGGCCTTCAAAGGCTTTGGGACCACAAGCGTGGTACAACATTAGTTGCCATATGAGCTTCACGCGACTTAGTTGGCAGTTCTAGTGCAGTTACTCCCACCGGAAATCGTTTATCCGCTCAATTTGATTGGTTGTTAATTCTGCAATTCTGAGAACCGTTGATTAAATTTCTATATTTAGCATTAGCTAGCGCTCAGGGTAAAATAAAAGGCATAAATGCCTAGCCCGTTGTAAAACAATGATAAACTGGAGTCTCCGTGAATTATTTCTTAATTGTACAATTCGTAATCACGTTTTTAATCCGTTATCACTATTTCAAAAATTGTGATAACGAGTTTAATCTGTTATTACGAATTACAAAATCTGTTATAACTAATTCCAAAAATTCGTGATCACGAATTTAAATCTGTAATAACGAATTCTACAATTCGTGATATCGATTTTAATTCGTGATATCGAATTAAAATTATATTTTTCGGAGGTCCTAAATGGGCTTCCGTATTATTTCCTTTTAACAGACATATATTTAACAAAGAAATCTAATCAACACGGAGCAACAACACAAAGAAACAATGAACAGATTTCAGGTATATAACATATACATATACCACACCGCTATATTTATTATACTTCGGGCAACAAAGGATTTCTAATACTGCAGAGGGTTTAAGGTAAGGTTTTCGGTCACAGGGAGATAACTCGAATTGAAAAGTTGCATAAAGTTCTGATCACTTGAGCGTTTAATCCGGTGAATTTTAACAACGTCGAAAAAGCGCTTTGCGTACAATTATCGTCTGACAAAATGTCAACACAAGCAATCACATGTTTAAGATTAAAAATCAAAACGTTGTTCTATTGCTTGGAATGCATTCGAGAACTAGATCAATGTCAATTTAAGAAAAGTTTTTTGCCAGAAACAGCTGAAAGTCTACACAACTGCCGAAGCGTGTATCTATTGTTGAATATTGATCAATATTATGTCTCATGTTTATGGACGACTTCATCATTACCGATGCTTTGAATTATTAGATATTTCAGTAACTGATCGTCTTTAACATGGCCAGAAATTATGAGGATACAGTGAATAAATCATTATTACGTGTACATGTATTAGAGTCACTACTTGCTACAAGATTCAAACAACGAACACATAAATCCTGATCTTTCCACGAATTGAAAATCCAACCTTTAACAGTTCAAGAAGAGATTTTGAATAGCTACGTGTATTTTGACTTCATTAGTTCAATAAAAATGTCCATTGATTTCCTGGTCTTCATCTACTTTAGCGCCCACTCTTGTACTGTAGAGCTGTGATTTGGCAGGGCTATGGTTAGCTGAGGGAAGGGTTCCCTCACGCAGGTCAGAGCGTATTACATTTATAATTTGATTTTTTTTCTTATTTATATTTAGAATATAAAAAGTGAAAACTATGCAGTATTTTTCTTACATAAAAAAACAAAACAAAAAACACACATGCCATGCTGCATGAGGCATGTTTTATAGTTGAATATACATTGCGCCACGGTGGAAGTTAAACAGATCCAACACAATATTTGCTTAGTACCTTGTTTTACTACACCCGAATTTAAATTGATCTAGATACTATCAAAACAAGTCTTCCATATGAATTTCATCAAAATCCGCAAATTAATATAGGTATGAGAGCCCTTAAAATGAGGACGAACGGACAGACGCAAGGATGCCCGGCATTTCTATGTCCCCGCATTGCGTTCCGGCGGGGGACATAAATTATGCCCTCAAAACGGCTTTCAGTGATTGCTTTTCTTACAAAATGCGAAAATTACTTTATTTGTGTGTTTAAGAGGGGTTAATATAGCATCCGTTTCCATGGAAACGAGATCGGGGACATATGAATTTTATTATTTTATTTTAATGGAAATATTTAAATCTATGAGTTCTCAATTTTTCATGAAATCGTGGGATCCAGAAACAGGACATTTTCACGTTTTTTGTAGCCATGGCAACGTCTCTATTTTTGCAAGGAAATGTTAAAATGTTGTGTTTTCGTGATTTTTTCTTAAATTTTCTTTTAGATTTGATAAAAAATATCTAAAAAATAATCATTTTTAAAATTTTTATTAAAAACTTTAATAATTTTAATACTTACATAAATTATTTCATGAAAATAGTAAAATAAATACATTGTGACAAAACTACCAAAAATCCAAATTTTGAGCTGTTCTTACAAAAAAACTGGACGTGCGATTTTCTTAAAAATGCCACTAAATAAGAAAGGTTCCCCAATGAACAAATAAATATGTCACATTACTACAATATTATAATGATAAAAATCCAGGGAGAGCGCAAACCTTACCTTAAATTCCAAAAGGTGATGAATGCAGCAGAGTACATCAACATCATTCTGGGTTATCACCAATCGGCGTGATAGATAGTGACTCTTCCACCAAACTTACTGTTAAGTGGTCCTGTCTTTTTACTCACTTGAAATGAAGCTGTAGCAAAGCACCAGCTGATGCTTAAACGCGTGAAAAAAAAATACAATTTTATGAAAAAAAGACGGATTGAAAATTAAAAGAGAACATTGAGTTTTAATTTAAGTTTGGTAGTTCTGTCAATACGCTTATTCCTTAAAATAAAAATAAAAATAAAAGAAACTTGCCTTACTAACAGAGCGTAAAAAACGCATTGAGTTTTAATTTAAGTTTTATAGTTCTATCAATACGCTTATTCCTTAAAAAAATAAAAATAAAAGAAAGTTGCCTTACTAATGTTCATTTGAATAGGATGATCGAATCATTGAGGTTTTAAAGAAATATGATCCTTTGATTTAGCACCCATAAATATGGACAGCTCAGTATTCCTTGATACTAAGTTTGATCAACAAATATCATCGATTTACGAATGATATATTACCCTTTTTTTGTTGGGCTCAATACAGCTGCAAGTTCTGTAAGTTGAGTAAGATATTATTCACATTAGTTCTGTTTTTTTTCTATTTCTATCATTTAAGCATTGAGTTTTATATCCAGAGGTAAAGGGGCCAAAACCCAGTTTTTTTTAGCCCCACCTCCATTTTTTTTTTTTATAATTTCCAATAATGATGGACATTTATCAGCTGCAGCTACGAAAAAATACTTTTATTACTTTTATTACTTTTGCACCACTCTTTGTTAACTAGCAACTCATTACTATGATTCAATAGGGAACATATTTTTCTCTCTCATCTTTTACATACGTCCAAAAAATGCAAATATTAGGTAACATTGACAAAATAATAATAATAGCCTTAAAACTTTATTCGCTGAAGTTAAATAAAGGTCATGTGTTAATTAATTAGAAACCTATTAATATCCTTAGCTACTAAGTAATGTCCTTAGCATATGTATATTGATTTACGAAAAACAAGTACAAAATGTTTAAAGACAATATGAACTATTATTAGAAGGCGGAGCAGGTGAATTTCACCAGCTACTTTCTCTATTAAAGTGGCTGCTTACTTTTAAAAATTATACACTTTCCACAGCAATTCTAGACCACATATCAACACATCATTAGTCAATCAGTTTTATTGTCGTGAGTCTGAAACTGAAAACAAATGTAACCTACAAAATGTGTTCAACGACAACTAATTTCAAACAATAAATATCAATTATTTAAAACAACTCAGTTTCATATATATATTCATCTGGCAAAAATGTTCTAAAAATATATGGAACATTTAATATCTAACAAAACCTTACACAAATATATTTATTTCAAACCATTTCAATTTTCACTATACGTAAACTATTTACCTGAAAACAAATGTGTTGGAATAGTAAGATCCAACAAACGCTTTGGCGTCCAGGCCCAAAATGAGAAAGAAAAGGTTGAGATTTAAAAGGAAAGTTTATAATTCCCGCTAAAATGTGCTCAGAGACAACATGGATGTGAATACGTGCGTCATAGGTCTGCTTGATTATTTGTCAATGTCCCGCTATATAAACGTAATATGAATTCATCTGAACTATGAAAATGTGGATGAATCGAACGAATGAATGAATGAATACTTGGGAAAGTTAATGATATCCCTGATTATACTATTTTAATCATGGGAAAAGACAAATAGTGCTTTAAAACCCTTAGCAAAGTCACTGTTACCATAGCAATGGGATTATAAAACAAAGCCTGTGTAGAAGAATATTTCCAGAGTAAATATAATATAATATATATATATGAAAAAAAACAAATTAAGGAGAACTCCCATGAATTATGGTGTCTTGAAATAGTTGCAAGTCTATGAATACTTTCGACAAAATATTAGTCAGAGTTCCTTCACTTGCAAGGGATTGCATTATTTACCAACCAATAAAATAGGAAGAAAAAGCAGAACGACAAAGCAATACAAAAAGGTAGAACTATATACCGAGTCATGAAATAACAACGTTATTGCAAAAAAAAAACAAAAGAACAAAAGAAAAATACTCGAACTATTTTAAACTGAATCCCCTTTGCACTCCCTATTGTATAACATATACAAGTTTATTTGCAAAATTTCGCCCATAGCGGTAAAGCAAATGCAAAATACATGTAAAACACAACAAAAACACACGAAATGGGTACAATATAATAACAATATAATAAAATGAAGATATTGCAATTTTATAGCAGTAAAAAGGTATAACAGATATTATGACTGCCAGGTCAGACCAGGTCCTTATAGTCATCAGTAGGCCTCATGAACAGTCAATAACTGTTTTATTAAAGAATAGGGAATTTTACTGTTTTTTTTTTAAATAATATAATTATTCAACAATTTTCAGATATCAACAATGTTTTGAATACAATCATTAGGTAATTTCAACATTTTAATTCAATTTATTTTTTCACATTATAAATTATAGTTATTTGTCCATAGCTTGTAATGTTTGGTAATGCCATCATTCGTAAGTTCGTAGAAACACGCAATGGGTTTCGCAAATTGGAAATAGATACTTGGTTCTGTTGGGTCAATAGCAATTCCTGAATAGACCTCGAAAGAACCTGACGAGGTATACTCACTATGAGGTAAGACTCAGAAAAAGTTATCTAGACCAATCAGCGTAGAGCAAACTTCCTTATCATTTAATAATTGGTTTATTCGACGTGTGTTCGTTAATAAAACGATTAAAATCAACATCATTACTCGTTCGCCGAAACAATTCCTGATTTTTAAAGATGTATACTGCATTGTTCACAATTTTTTTCCAAAGTTATTTGTTCCAAGATGTGTATTTATTCACGTTATTTATAAAGAACTCACTTAGTCCATATTTAAGAAACAATTTGTACACATCAGAATAAACACCATGTTTATATTGATTTACAGGAAAATGATGTCAGTTTTTGAAATAACAAAGCTTCCGATTAACAACTTCTGAAGATAATCTACGTAGTCCAAGGAGACTTCCGCGCATATCAGATCGTGTTAACCGACGAAGTGTTGAAATTGGTTAATTTTAATGATGTCTGATTATATTTGTATTCGGCTCTGGAGGAAAATGCTTGGTAGATCCTGACATTTTCCCCAGTTCCTTAGCCTCACACAAATACCTCCTATATTTTTCTACAGTACACTAATATTGTATATTTATTCAATTGTGTTTGGATAAAACTAAGTAAACATTGACAATATATTGAAAACTTTTAAAATCTCAGAAATTAAATTTCTTGAGAAATCCTTAGCAACGATGGATCAATGATATCAACAATGGAACAGGAACTCCTAGGCATTCACACTTCTAACATTTCCTTGTAAAAAATACCTAGCATAACCATACGTTAATGAAACCAACCATGGAATTTCATTTACTACGAATTACTGTTGCCATGGCTAACTGCCTTAATAATTCAAATTACCGGTATGTTGCAACTCAGCTTTTGCATTTTTGACGGACATTAAATTTTTAAAGTTACATGCATATTTTAACACGGCATATATATATTTTTTATTTCTAATAACCTTAGAAATAGATAAAATTACAATTACAAAATATTCAGTTTATTTGTAAGAACCTTAGATATAAATAGAAATCCAAATACACAGTTTATTTGTGTGGATCTTAGAAATACGAAAATGACAAATAGGCTGAATACTTTCCGGAAATGTAAATGTCTTTATTTTTCTCCGACCGAAAGTTCGGGTGGTTTTACATAAATTAAACGAGAATGAAACATTTGAAGACAGAAGTTTTGATGTGAACCCGGCAGGCAAATATTTTTTTAAACATAACCCAACTTTAGAAACCTTATTGGAAACGTTCTCCGAATACTGAAAAAAGAAAAGACATTAAGCAACAGAGCCTGTATATAATATATCTGATTCATTGCACGAAGCAAAAAAATCATTACATTTGTAACTTGAAGTGACGATTTTAAATAAATTATTATGAAGCAGACTCGCTATAGTTTGTCGCTGAAACAACATCATCTATTTACTAAAATTGTTAAAATTGACAATATGGCGTTGTCGCCAGTTTTCTGAATAAACTGATATATGCATTTAAGCGTAATCTTTCTTCTAATAGAACGGCTTTGTAAAGACATAATTTGTAAATATACATTCTCCTTAAGGTACGAGTGAATTATGGAATTTCTCCATCGAGATAGTTAAACTTTTTATTTTCAACACGCGAGCTTTAGCGAGGGTGTTAAAATCTAAAATTTAACTATCGAGGGTGGAGAAAGTCTATAACTCATGAGTTAATTGAAGGTGACTCTGTTTCTCCTTTGATTTTCAACAAGAATCCCAAGAAAATGCCGTTGCTACGCATTTTGTTTACATGAACGCTATTAGTTTATCTTTCCAATAAACGTAATAAACGGCAGGAATTTCCATGCAGAAATTTAATCACCGGGAAGTGATTAAAATGTTAGGTAATTTTATCCCACCGATTAAACACGTCAAGAATAGGAGAAATTAATTTTTACATTGAAATCCTATACGATATCTGTATTGGTAATCACCTTTATATACATGAAGATACATGCATGTAAGTAGTATATGAGCACAGGCAAAGTCGTATTTGAGGTGGAGTGAGGTGGAGCCGGAAGTCACGTGACCGGAACCGGAAATATCTGGAAGTGATTTGCGCACATGCGCAACTGGAAGTAGTGTTTAACCGCCATTTCCCCATTACATTGTATTTGTTTACGGAAGTGTCATCTGCGCATGTGTGACCGGAGTGGAAATGGGTTGCGCGCACGCCCAACCGAAAGAGTAGAATTTCCCGCCATTTCCCATTATTTACTTACGGAAGTGACGTCAGTCACGTGGTGGTACCCGGATGTGCTATGCTTGACTGAATATCTCCCCTTTTTGCCCTGCTTTTCGGTCATCTGTGGGTCTTTCATCGGTCTGTATAGGGTAAGGGTTTCGCATCGAGTCTCTAGGGACTGATACTCACTGTCGAACTCCGAGAGTAATCGAAGTACAGAGAGTTGATTGGATTATCTCCCCTTATCCCGCTCTTTTCATTTGCGGGTGATGTTTTCTGTGAGGACCAAAGGTAGGATTGGATTATGTCTCCTTACCTCCAAGTGATGCTGTCACCGTTAGAACAATGGAGGTGTCTTTAGCAATCGCCTTAGCAACGGCGGTCCATTTCATTGCTGTATGATGCACTTCGTTTCTCTTGTCTTGCTCCATGCCGCTCTTCGCTGCTCGTTGCTGTTCATCGCTACTCATGACTTTACTCGCGTTCTCATTTCAGTTTGGGGCTACTTGTCAGTTTTCGCTGCTGCTGTTGCTCCTCCTGGTACTTGTTGCTGTTCGTCATCACTGCTCTTATCTTGCTATGTTCATCGCTGTTTTTTTTTTTTGTTCTTTGCTGTTCATCGCTGTTTTTCTCTTGCTCTTTGCTGCTCATCGCTGTTTTTCTCTTGCTCTTCTCTTGCTCATCGCTGTTTTCTTTTGCTCTTTGCTGCTCATCCCTGTTTTTCTCTTGCTCTTTGCTGCTCATCGCTGTTTTTTCTTGCTCTTTGCTGCTCATCGCTGTTTTTCTCTTGCTCCTTACTGCTCATCGCTGTTTTTCTCTTGCTCTACTCTTGTTCATCGCTGTTTTTCTCTTGCTCTACTCTTGTTCATCGCTGTTTTTCTCTTGGTCTACTCTTGTTCATCGCTGTTTTTCTCTTGCTCTTTGCTGTTCATCGCTGTTTTTCTCTTGCTCTTTGCTGTTTATCGCTAATCATGACCTTACTCGCGTGTTCATTTCGTTTTTGTTGGTGCTACTTGTCGCTGTTTTCGCTGCTACTCCTGCTGCTTGTTGCTCTTCTCTTGCTCATCGCTATTTTTCTCTTGCTCTTTGCTGTTGATTTCTACTCATAACTATACTCACATGCTCATTTTGGTTTTTTGCTCCTGCTGCTGCTAGTGGTGGTCGATTGTCGTCAGTCAAAGATTGGATCTGTGCGAGAGCACTCTAAGATCCAGGTAATTTGAAAGTCCACTCTGCATTTATCCAGGCTTGTGACTGGCTAACATAAGATAGGCTGCATTAGCCCTTCCCTATTTTTAAAGGCCACTCTGCATTTGTCCAGGCTTGTGACTGGCTATATATATGTATGTATAAACATATATAGGCTGCATTACCCTCCTTCCCTTTTTTGTTATATTTTTATCTGTTTGTATTTGTGCTATATTAGTTCCAATTCTTCCGTCACATAGAGTCATTGCTGTCTTCAACTGGTGGTGGGTCATTGTCGTTCAATACACGGTTAAGTAGATATTTTCGTTTTTCTACGACCTGCTCCCATGATTCTTTTGACTCGTAGTTTTCCTCTTCTCTCAAGCATTTAGCCGTTTTCTTGATCTTTCTATGTACGGGGTCTTTATATTCATGTCTTAATGCCAGGACACCAGTCCGAGGTAATGCTTTCGTATTTCGTCTCTGTATGAGTCAAACATGTCTCTATATGCTGCCAGGCGTGCCTTGTCTTCTTCCATTCCGGCTTCGACTAGTTCGTTTACTGTCTGTGAGTATTCCGATTGATGTACTTGAAATGTTCTATTCAAAATGACATACCATGGAGACTGTCCGCATTGTTCTTGGGAGTCTTCGTTGGATCCATGGTCACTGCTTTGTTCCGATTCCTCGTTATCGGCTTCTGTGGTGGTATCTGAGACTGAATCACTATAGTCTGTTGAATCCTCTTCCATACCGTGTGCATTCTTTTTGTGTCGCATTAGGTTGAAGTTTCGCTTGGACTGGTTTCCACATATGTCACTTGTATACATTTAAGACGTGTTTTTTTCCTAGGAGTCGATAGTAGAATGAGGTCCGGTCGTCCTGCAAGTGTTTATATTGGTACAAAAGTTTGTCTAAGTATTCGTTTCGAGATTGTTGCAGTTCAGATTTCACTTTTCTGATGAGGTCTGTATTAAGTGTTTTCCACTCGTTGTAAATCCTGATACATCTCTTGCAGATATTCATGTTTTTGTAGAATTCCGCAAAGCTCTTGTTGTTTGACACTTTGTACATTTCTTGTTTGGATCCACTTTGCTGGGTCCCCACTTGTGTTTTCCAGCCGTTTGGTTCTCTTCACTTTGGTTGGAAGTATTTTTCTTTCCCTTTCTGGTTTTGCTTCGGCGTTAGAAAGATCCAGAGCTATTAAGTATGTAGTAGGAACCAATAAATCAACGAGAGGCGTTTTCAATTCCATTGATACGTGTCTGTTGTTTGACGGTCTTCAAACAACTGACGAAATTAAACAAAACCTCTGATTATATTTTCGTTAAAAGCTTCCCATTGGCGTCATAGTGACGAGGAGTGGTCTCGTTGATGTTACGAGGTACTTCTGGTTCCGGTCACACGTGCGCAGTCGGCACATCCGGGTCCTGCCACGTGAATTACGTCACTTCCGTAAACAAATGGTGGGAAAACACACTACTTCTGGTTGCGCATGCACGCAAACCCTTCGAGTACTCCCGGTTTCGGTCACGTGATTTCCGGTTTAGGTGACATCACTTTCTGTGACGTCATTTCATGTGCTCATATACTACTTATGTAGAATATATAAATTATTCATTAATACGAAGCTTGAGATGTTTTATTTGAAAAAGGGATCGGATATTTGAATCGCATTAAAATCCTCTGGAGAGCATCTGGAACATGTTTTTCTTCGATCAAACGTTATGATATAGATAATTTAGACCAAGTGCTTCTTATATTGCGACAGTTGTAATTAAACGTTTCTAACTTAATTCCAACTCGTATTCATATGAAAATAAAGACGGATTGTCTGCCTCTTTGACAAATATGGTAATTTGGTGTACGGATGTAATCCCAAAATATGCTCTTTCTTTTTTACAGATTATTACAAAGCATTTTTCATAATGGCCCGGTTATCAACGCGAGGGCTGATACAATCTATTTATCACATACTTTCAGGCTGATAAAAATAATGAGAGTATAAATTCAACTGGAAGGCATTTTTAACAAAAATATCACAGAAATAATTTTATTTAGCTCAATTGAGAATTGACTATATCTTAAGTGCCATCACACTCTTGTCAACTAGATGAGTTTTGGAACTAGAAATATTTGGAGTGTTAGTTGGAAGAGTGTACACCACTCAAAATATAGTCAAAGGGAGGGAGGTGGGGAAAACAAAAACAAAATTCCCCTTGAAATATTCTCTCATATTCTCGGAGTGCTTTATTTCCCAGTTCAAACAGACTAAAAGATACGATTCCACTATTGGACAATTTCTATCCTAACCTACTGCTCCTCGACTAATGAGTTAGAACAGGTAATCTCGTTTCCTCTCGCGTGATGTCACTTACGATATGACTATATCTTAAGTGCCATCACACTCTTGTCAACTAGATAAGTTTTGGAACTAGAAATTTTATCCGTGTTAAAGATGAATGAACACCAAATATATAAAAAAAAACAAAAACAAAATTATCACAGAAATTAAAACCCAACACTCAAAACTAAAAACTAACAAGAAAGTCGAAAAAATCTTAATTACAAAATAACGGATTTGCATAACATTTGGATTTGTCAATCTACAAATGGTACTAATCATGACCAGGTAAAGTTTCAAACCTATATTCCAAATAGTTTCTCAGTTTTTTTATGTTCAAAAGAAGAGACAGACAAAATTGAAAAACTATAGGGTGTCGCATTTCCAATGTGGAGCCCGAATTTTACAAACCTTAAATATTCCCTCTAAATTTAAGTGTCATTTTATTGCCCTAGATTATCTAATAAATTAAAATGGAAATTGTAGGAAATAAAACAAAACATCAAAATGATATTTATTATAGTACAGACAACATAACATTACATAAAAGGGAATGCTGGTTGAAGATGTCCTGTATCGCCCATTTCTTTGAAGACATAGCCGGTATCTATGACTGAACTAGCCACTTGCTTAAACATGTAGCTCACAGAACCCGAATCGATAATCTTATTTAATCTAGAATAATGCAAAAAGGAGTCTTTTGAAAACCAGCCAACATGATCCATAATATCTTTAGTATTACCACAACCATTCAGAGCCAAAGTTACTGCGCAACCACCTCTAAGACTATGAGGAGTTTCACCCTCATCAATATTTAAGGTTCGCAAAGAAACCTTCAATCGGGAATAGACTGCAGATGAAGAGAAAGGAAGCTCTAGAACTTGTTTTTTTAGCGTCGACTGGGCGGAATAAATAGCCAGAAGTGAGATCAATCCCCAAATCTTTCGCTTCTTTAACATATTTAATAAGACCTGCAATAGGACAAATAATGCTATTTTCTATTCGTTGAACCGCGAATACATTTTTTTCTCCCCTTTTTAAATGTTTTACCAGTTGTGTGACAGAATAGGAAACCTTCGTCACCTGGTAATTTTCGAACTCCCTGGCTTAAGCACTTCCCTAAATCGCCTGCACGATCACCCGCAAAAAATTGCAATTTGAAAAATGCTTGATCACGTAAATAGATAAATTTGTCTTTTACCGGAATAGTCTCATCTTTTAGCTTTTCATGAATATACTGGCATATAATTTTTAACTTGTTGACAAATAGAGGTTTTGCCTGTTTAACTGCAACATGAGAAACGCATTGTTCAAGTTGGACTGCTTCCAAATATCTATCTACTTGTGCGCTATATGCTGGATTCCCTACACAAGAAGAATTATCCCAAACTTTACCCTTTCCTAAATTCTCAAATATTGTTCTAAGCTGCCCAATCATAGATTGGATAGTACCCCAAGCAAGTCTTACAGGACATCCGCATGAAAAACGCCCTGTTTCACCAACGTGTTTACAACTAATATCGTGTATTTGAGTTTTCCCGTCAACATCTTTATAGACTAGAAATTTTCTTATATCTTCTGGAGATGCATCGTGTATCAATTTTGAGGACGACAACAAAAATTTTTCTAATTCCTTTTGGATGCTAGATTTTCTCTTGCTATAAGCTCCATTATCGATCAAATTATCCAAGAAACGCAGCCTCTGTTCGCATATATTCTCTGATAACCTAACTTTATGATTAGGAATTAAAACTATTTTCTTTTCCACAATATTGACAGAATTTGAAGTGAAAATCATTGGGGTATCTACATAAGCCACACAACTCAGCTGGTTTCCATACCCTTGGAACCTACAAATAAAATAGTTGATATAAAACCAGGAGAAAAAAGGCACATATCGGACCAAACAATTGTAAACACGTTGGTTAAAGGGTGCGATCAAAAACTAATCTGGCCACTAATAAAGTACAATTAAGTTTCCTTGGAACAAATCCACAGACAGAGGGCGAGAGGATAACGTTCATATCACCTGGAACCCCTAACACAAATTTTTCACGAGCCAAGGCAGAAACTTTAGGCCACCAAAATGGCAAAGGATTCTCCTCTGGAAAGACCATTGTACACACTACTTGAGCTTGTTCTTGAAAAAACTGAAGGAGGGGCGAAATTAAACAATATGGAGGAAAAGCATAAAGACCTCTAACGCCCGACAAATTCTGTGCAAAAACGTTAACACTGCCGACTTGGGTGTAGGGTAAGGTGTAAAATGCTTTAAAGGTAACCCTTTACCATCAACCATGACATTGGAATCCAAAGACATTAAGTCAACAGCATGTGGGCCAAATCTTTCTTCAACCAACTCCCAAGATTTTTTAGACAACATAGAATCTTGCAAAGACAACTTTCTGGACTCAGAATCTGCAGGGTTATCAGAAGAAGGGACATAGTGCAACTTCAAATCAATATTATTCCTCTGAACAAAACTAAACATTTCCTTACTCCAATTAATAAGGGCAGATGTCCTACTTTTCTGATTTTCCCATGCTCCTATAACTACCTTACTATCCACATAGGCATCTACTCTATGGTCCTTAACCTTACTTTGTAAAGCAACAAGAGTGTTGAGCAGAGCATCGCATTCCTTCTCATGAATAGGACGCTTATCTGACTTATCGAAATAGTCACCAAGAGTGGTTTGCGAATCTAAAGCGGCACCCCAGCGATAGAGAGAAGCATCTGTGGATAAACAGAGTTGCAAATGATGTTCTTTACGCCAGGTGAAAGAACCCTCCCAAACATCTAGGAACTTCCAGTATTGAATTTCACTTTTTAAATCCCCAGCTACCTTGATTGACCTAGAGTTCTTTGCCATACTGCTGATAGCCATATTAACTTCCCGAGTAAAGAGTTTAGCGGAAGGAATAGCAAGTAAAAATGAAATACATTTACCAGAAAAGCGCTGTAAAGTTTTCAAATCTACAGTATCCTGACCAAGAATGAAATCCCTCAAATTAGCAAACGATTGCCTCTTAATTTCTGGGACTAAAAATGCTAACCCGATTGAATTAACCAACATACCTAAAAATTTCAAGATCTGACTAGGAAGAAAAACAGATTTCTTTAGACCAATAAAGTAACCTAGTCTAGTTAGAATTTGGCATATTACATATAAAGCCTTAATTGCCCTAACTTTCCCTTCTTCGATTGAGGATAGTAGTTCCCCAATAAGTCGGTCATCAATGTACTGAAGGCACGGGACTCCTAATTGTCTACAATAACTAGTGGCAGCGAGACCAGTAGTGTTGTAAATGTAGGCACTGGTCTTAAAACCAAAGCTAATAGTGTTAAATACTAAATACCAACCACCGAATTGCACACCAAAATACTTGCGTGAAGACTCGTGTAAGGGAATGTGATCATACCCTGATTTGTCATCGACACTAGTCATAAAAGAATTTCTTTGAATCATTCTAGGAACATCTTTTAAAGTATCCAAACAAAATGGTTTGTCACATATCCAAAGATTAAGAAATCTCTCATCATGACAAAGCCTAGGTTTAGTAGGCTCAACAGTTAACGGCATGATCAAATGGGGAGGATCACATTCTCCTACCCGACCCCACACAGTCATGGAACCATTTTTTACCCTTTCATTCAAAGTTTCTACAATGAAACTAAAAAACGGTTTACAACTACTAGAATTGTTGAAAGAATTAAATGGGGGAGAAGGTGAATCGTACGATTTCCCAGCAAAATTTCCTTTGAAATGTTGGAAATAATCTTCTACATTAACTCCATATCTTAACCAAGACAAAATTTCGTCACTAGCATTAATTTTTTCCCACTCCTTTACATTGTTATGTAAATTTCCTGCAATGAACGAGTTAGGGTCTCTAAATGGCAAATGTCCAAAATCAAACTTTTCTCCTTTTACTACACTTTCAGCACTTGTAACCCGGAATGGGGGTTGGAGAATCTCTCCTCTGTAATTTACCCTATCAGCGGTACAAGATCTTTTCTTTATCTCTGAAGGGTTGAAACCAGAATCTAATTCCCATTGAGGAATTTCAGGCACAAACTTTTGTCTTTTAGACAAGTCATGAACCTGAAAGTAAATTACAGAGAAAAGTTCTCCAACCCCCATTCCACGTGACAAAGCCACTAAGGGATTAGATTCCCCCGGAATAAGGATCAGAAAACAAAATTGAATGGAATAAGGAAAAAAAAAAACAAAGAAAGAAAGAAATTTTACTATTTCTATATGTTTTAACATGATGAACACATTATTTTTCTTTTTTTAATTTCGGACAGTCATTAATGAAATGTTCTGTGGATTTACAAAAATAACAAACATTTCTAGCTGTTCGCTGTCTGCCGGCACGGAAATGAGGTCGCCTCATCGGAGGGTATTGTGACATAGCAGGGCCAAACCCAAAGGCCGGAAAACCTGACGGATTACCAAAATGCATTCCTGATGGATTACCAAATTGTATAGGATAAGGTGGATACGGAACAAAAGAGCCACATGTCGGTTGTGGTTGAAGAGGATTAACACTAACAACTTTGTCGTTTTCTTCTTTTTGTTCTTGCTTAATTTCGTACTTCCTTGATTTCACCCAATCAGCGATAGTGTTAGAGATCTTTTTATCTTCATTAGAACCAAGTAATTTTAAGCAAAGGTTACAAATATCTGGATGATCCTCATAGTGACGACAGGCTTGTAAGGCTTTAACATAGTAATCCGTTTCTTTATTACCGGTCTTTGTAGCATTTTGAACTAAGACTTCTAGAGCCGCTAAAAGAACGCTAGCAGAAGTAAGTTTCGGTCTACTTGCTAAAGTTCTTACATTTTTTAAAGCTTCCTCAACTTTATCTTCTGACTGTTTAGTTTTGAAATCTAACAGAGTTTCCTCCATGTTTTTCATTCTTTTCTCAAAGTCTCCACCGGTACAAGCAGCGGCAGGAGCAGAAGTGGTAGTAGATAAACCAGAAATAGGCGTAACAGGAGTAATAGAACCAGAAGCCGAACTGGGGCCTACATAAAATAAAAGAATTAAAATAAATAAAATACAACTGCATGTAAAAGGTATTATGTTTTCTTAGACGAAGATCAAAACAACTTAAAGGTTCAAATCAAAATGACGGTAGGATATGAACAAACTACAAAATTATGGTGGCAAACAATCTAACAGAATTAATGAAAAACTAATCAGCGGTTTCAGAAAGAATGCGTCCACATAATAGATTGGACGGAAACACGATAGGAGACCAAAACTAAAAAAGAGCCCCACTGTCATAACATAAAAAATTGAGCAGGTGTATAGAAGAATTAAAGATACAAGTAAGTAATTAACCAATATGATCATTTATTTTTAAATAATACACACAAACATGTACCTGGTGTCTGGTGATCAGCTGATGAGGTTAACACACAGCCCTTAGGTGCACCTACCGCGTTGCAATAAATGATCGTCTTATGCATCAGAAGTAACAGATTTTCAAAATTACAGTCTTTTCCTGCTAAGAGCAGTACATCCTTAGCCGTCTCACCTGCAAAATAACATAGAAAAACTTACATGAACAAACGCTTTCAAGAGTAAATGCTACAAAAGCTTAAAGTAATTTAAATATAATGAATGGGACCTGTCACCAATACAAACCCTTAATCTTAAATCTTTAAGATATAAAAGAAAACCGAAGACATCTAAATAAAAGGCAGAAACAATTAACATAAAAGGGTAAAGCTTAAAATAAAAAATATAAAAGAACAAATATATGCAGTATGTAGCATCATCTAAATATAGTGAAAATGTACAATAAAAACAAATATACATCTGGGTAAATACCTGTTAACTTTTTGAATTCTGCCGTCAACTCTTCAGCATTGTAATTATCCAAAGGATGATCCTTCTTCAAACGACAGTAAGAAAGAGGATGCTCTTCGTCGCCCTTCAGCTCTAGGATCATAGGGAGAAGATTCTTTCCCACTAACGTCGACATCTAAAACAAGATGAAACAGATTCAATAATATCAAAAACAAAACAAACTTATCAGGTGCAACAGATTTTTTTTTTTTATATATAGAAGGCCGAGTCGCCACATCTACTAGTGAAATATCATAAGATCTACTAATATACTACTCAATATATGGACCAGTACCAATAACTGAACCAAAATAAAAACGTACGTACAGACGAACGGACGTGCGTACAGACAAGGGTAAAACTGCATATACTGCATATACTAAATTAAACGTGTTACTAGTCGGGTCATCAACATAAACATATTTTTAATATCCACGCTCATACTTCGCTCATACCAAATAATAGTAATTTTCTCCTAAACACGTTCCACATATTGACTCCAGTTAATAATTGCAAAATAAAAGGAAAACATAAACACTAAAATCTCCCTACTTGTGAAAGCTGTAAGGGGACAAAAAGTAGTCCTACACATCCTACTTTATACTTGACTTAGATACAATTATACAAACTAATCTAGTCATCGCTCAGTTTTAACATTCGTTAAGCGGAACAATTTTTTTTTTTTTATTTTTTTTAAGATAATAAAAGCATGTGTAGTAATAGTAGTGATTTAAACTCTCTCAAAGCCAAAAGGTAAACAAAATCTTAAAAAAGGTAGAATCCGCGACCTGATCAACTCGGTGAAAACGAACACACCTTGGAAAACATCAAGGTCAAAATAACAAAGACGTAAATTGAGGAACAAATCCACTCGAAAAGAATAAAAGAAAGTTAAAGTAAATAAAACAAAATAAAAATAAAACTATAAAAAATACGAGGAAAAAAATCAACTCGTCAAAAAATTGAGCATAAAACACAAAATAAAACCGAGGAACTTATCAACTCGGGGAAACAAACACACCTTGGGAAACGTGGTCGTCAAGGTCAAAAATAAAGACATAATCGAGAAACAAATCCACTCGAAAAAATAAATCAAAGCTACAATCACGAGGAACAAATCAACTCGTCCAAAAAAAAGAGCATAAAACAAAAAATAAAACCGAGGAACTTATCAACTCGGGGAAAACAAACACACCTTGGAAAACGCCAAGGTAAAAAATAAAGACATAATCGAGGAACAATTTTTTTTTTTTTATTTTTTTTAAGATAATAAAAGCATGTGTAGTAATAGTAGTGATTTAAACTCTCTCAAAGCCAAAAGGTAAACAAAATCTTAAAAAAGGTAGAATCCGCGACCTGATCAACTCGGTGAAAACGAACACACCTTGGAAAACATCAAGGTCAAAATAACAAAGACGTAAATTGAGGAACAAATCCACTCGAAAAGAATAAAAGAAAGTTAAAGTAAATAAAACAAAATAAAAATAAAACTATAAAAAATACGAGGAAAAAAATCAACTCGTCAAAAAATTGAGCATAAAACACAAAATAAAACCGAGGAACTTATCAACTCGGGGAAACAAACACACCTTGGGAAACGTGGTCGTCAAGGTCAAAAATAAAGACATAATCGAGAAACAAATCCACTCGAAAAAATAAATCAAAGCTACAATCACGAGGAACAAATCAACTCGTCCAAAAAAAAGAGCATAAAACAAAAAATAAAACCGAGGAACTTATCAACTCGGGGAAAACAAACACACCTTGGAAAACGCCAAGGTAAAAAATAAAGACATAATCGAGGAACAAATCCACTCGAAAAGAAAAAATCAAAGCTACAATCACGAGGAACAAATCAACTCTTCCAAAAAAAGAGCATAAAACAAAAAATAAAACCGAGGAACTAATCAACTCGGGGAAAACAAACACACCTTGGAAAACGCCAAGGTCAAAAAATAGAGACAAAATCGAGGAACAAATCCACTCGAAATATAAATTAAAGCTACAATATGCAATAAAAAACACGAGGAACAAATCAACTCGTCCAAAAAAGAGCATTAAACACGAATAAAACCGAGGAACTAATCAACTCGGACAAAACACTAAAAATAAAATAACAGGTAACTATACTCAAAAAATGAAATACCGTGGACAAAATCCACTTAACAATTCTACTAGTAAATAAAATAACATGAAAAGGGAAAACTTACAATAACTAGGTAGGAAAAAACAAAACTGCACGTGGTCAGTGGTAGAGGGAGCTGAGGACAAAGCGTCTGACCTCAGCGACTGCTCCTCGACTAACAGGTAATCTCGTTTCCTCTCGCGTGATGTCACTTACGATAATAGGCAAAAGTAGACTTATAGGGCATATATGGATTTATGAGGGCAATTATGGATTTTTGAGGGTAGGACAAATGTGAATTTTAACGATCAAGGGCAAAATATGGACAACAATTTCTGGTCATATCTGCCATGCAAAACCAAACGCATTACTACTAAATGTGTGATAAATAGGGTTATTACATTAATATTGAGGAATATTGTCCTGACAAAAAATAATATACTGCACGAGATTGCGGATTGGGATTTATAACCTTTTTTTCAGATAGCTGAGAAAAATGTGTTCTGACAAAGAAATCCATCACATGCTGTATTCATACCGTATTGCACTTGTTTTGGAATCATATCTCTTATGGTCCTCTGTTGTTTTTTTTAGAAGCCAATTCTCATTTCGATGTTAAATTTGATTGGCAGGGATTGGCTTTTACCATAAAAGGTTTGCATTAGCGCGTGCTTTTTACTCACATGGTGAAGTACTTCACAGTTGAATAAACAAACCTTTTATGGTACTTGTCACCCCATCTATTAACTTCGGAGACGTCACTGTCTTCAGTTTTGCAGGTATTTTTGGCTCGCCCACAAATAATTGTTGCAATCTAGGGGTCTTGAAAATCTTAGAATTAATTGTATGTTATCTGTTTGTGCCAAATAATCACCAACACTGCAATGGTAATTTTCCTCCGTTAACACCAAACCTTTTCTTTTGAAGAAAGTAATTTTCAAAATGTCAACAAAAATAAATGGTAAAAATGTCCCAGATTGATAATAGAAACTTTTGTTAATCAGATAGACACTTTGATATTTTACCTGTGATATTGAATGTCTTTAAATAGTGCTATTTATACTGATTTCTTTTAATTTAAAGTTCTTTTTTATACAATTTTGAAAAGAATATATTACGTAAATGATAGCAGAATTTTTTTCGGCATAACACAAGAGAACAACATTCAGAATATCTTGCATATCTGTAATGCAATACAAATTGAAGCATTAATAATACATGTAATATTAGTGCAGCTTATGAAATAGGCAAAAATCGCAGAAACATTATAAATTGATCAAAATATTCCTGTAATCTGCGGGGACCCACGGAACATTTTCTATTCGCTGTCGTCATTATGTAAAAGCTAGAGCATGCCACATTGAATCCCTAAACCTTCGAATTCCGTTTCGCACGCACACACTTAACTACAAAACTAGTGTAAATCAGTGTAAAACTACTGATTTCTAAATGCGCTAACAGTTAACAGTAAAATCTGATATCTTTAGGATACCGGAATTTAAATAGGCAAAAATCGCAAAAACATAATACCTGTAAATTGATCAAATTATGGCTGTGATCTTCGGGAATCCAGGGAACATTTTCTATTTCACTGTCGTTATATTGTATAAATAAAAGACATCATTGGAAAATAAGGCTTCAAACATGGATAAACAATACATTCAAAAAGTAAAAATTTAGCAATGGTTTTGATTTTTTTTCGGTTTGCTTTTAAATCTGTTCCACATACTTTGGTTTATAGTTTAGCCTTTCTATTTTTAAGCCTTGAGAATTACTGATCATAAATAAATTGTTTAAAAAAGGTTTACACTCAGTACATTCTATTCGGTATTATAAAATATTATAAACTTTTCTAGAGTTTTATATAGCTGATATTATCGATAAGATGAAGTCTCAATGCTAATGACCATCAAAGTTATTTTTTTTAACTAAAAAATCATTATTTTCATATTCATTAGCATTTTTCTTTAACTTGTAACAAGTCTCACTTATTTAGCTGATTATTTATTAATTCGTGTATTAATGAGTATATCATTTGTGAAACGAAAAAAGAAAACATATAATTAGCCAGCTATATAGAGTATTAATTGAGGACTTCATAGAAAAAATGTTACAGCAGCAAATTGTATATTTTTTCTGGAAGAAATTAGACTTCAAAGTCATGAAACATTACCGATTCTTAAGAGGATGGGAAAAAAACCGTCTTATATATATGTGGTGTGCCCTGACGAATTATACTCAGTCAAGATTAAAAAAATAAGTGTTTTAGCCTCATAGACAATTTAAATTGCATTTTTATGTTTGTCGTCATGTACTTGAAAATATAAAGAAATATAATCTTTAGAGCAAATCATTACTATTGAAGGAGATACCCGTGCATACCGATTAGTATTGTGGAATTCAATTTAAACATATGAACGAAGCATTGTTACATTCCCTAAATACGGAAGTAGTACACCAAATTCAAATCAGAATAGTCAATCGGTAATCCATCATCATCTTTTACAGTGGAATTCACACAATAGCTTGTCTAAATAAGCAACTTCAAAAACGGCGGTGATTGTGACGACTCATGTTTGTCTTTTCTATTATCCAATAAGAAAATGTTACAAAAATAAACGTTTTTCTCTTGGGATAGAAGATCGTGTAGTAATATATTACGATTCTTTTTGAAGTCGTGAAATTTATGCGTTAAAGTTCGTGTCTTTTATATTATAATTTTGAATGTTTTCATCAATAGCTTGACGATATCATTCTTCAGTAAAATATCAAAGAATATATATAATTTGGATTTACATGAATTGTAATAACTGATATCTCGAATGCCTTACATTGTATTCAATATTTTTTTTCTTCAGAGAATGTAATGGGGAAGGGGAAATTGTTCCTATAAAGTTTATGCATACTTAATGGGGAGGTTACTTGAAAATCTTGATATGGGTATTTTTTGTGACCCGAGTTTTACAGTCATACAATGTCACAATTGTTCAACTTTTGCTTGTCGACATGATGCATTGACAGAGATATATCCCAATATTTCTGAACCGTTTACTGTATGCTGTAATAAAATGCATTCGGTTTCATTAAATAAAAATAATAATCAAAGTACTGAAGTACTGAACATCAGAGGACCTCAAGTTATGTTGGATTATTGATAAATGACAGGTGTTTATACAGTACCTGCCAGACAGATGTTCACCTTACAATATAGTACACATAATATAATTTGCTATCATATCTGAGATACTGTCTTATAGTAAGAAACTTATCTTTGCGAATTATCCATGAAATGTTGACGTGGTCAAATGAGAACTGCTAGATTGGCATAATGACCGTATAGTTGCACACTTGCAAAAATCTTTAGCTTATTACTTATGACAGAGAATCAACATAGCAAATATTTTTTGACTAGTCACTGAATTATGAGAAAGAGGTCAAGACAATCATATTAAAACAGATAAATTGTAATATTTTGGTGAAAGATACCACATGAACAGTAAACTCATATATCGATAATATTATGTCTAAAACTGAAAAAGACAAATAAGAGTACACTAGAAACAACATAGAAAACTAAAGCCTGAGCAACTTAACCCCATCAATAGTTGGGGTGATCTCAAGTGCTCTGGATGGGTAGTAGCAATGAGATGATTTTGCACCATACATATAGATCACAACTACAATATGAATGCGTGGGTCCGTAGAGGCCTGTAAAACAGGGCTTGTAATTCTTTGGTGTATATCTTTTGATTTTCTGTTTGTACATTGATGTGGCCATTAGTTTTCTGATTTATATTGTTTAATATTTGTCATTTCATGGCTATTTCTAACTGATTTTAGAATAGTTTTTTTCTGATTGTAAAGATGTTGTATGGTTAGCTTTATTTCTTTTTCATCATTTTGTTTCTGTGTCTGATTACCAATCATACCTCCCTTTTCGTTTCAGTCTTTTCTTTAATAATGACAACAGTTTGGTTTCAATTTTCATTTATATATGTAACAATATAAAACAGTATATATATAATCTCATATTACATCATTAATATTGGTCATTGTTGGAATGTATTCATCTTTAACAATGTACTGTAAAAGTGATATTTTCTAACAGGTACTTAGTATTATTGTTATTGTGATATCACTTATTCAAAGGACACAGTTCATTTATAGCCCAAAACGGTCTAAAATATAAATCTTACAATTAAACTCCAAATAGTTCACAATTTGGTTCGTAAATTGGTCGATTTCAAATGTATTAACGCTCAATAAATCAGTTCTTTCATAATAGTACATTACATTCTCCAAATTAGGCCCATTTTGTCCAAATATAATGATTTGGTGCAATTTTCAGACATGAAAGCTTTAGGAAAATTTGGCCACCATCTACAATCCAAAATATTTTGTAACCAAAAGACTCAAAATTTGATAAAGAATTCATCAAAATAAAAACTTTTCGGAATTGTATGGCGGCCATGGTTAATTATGCCAAAACATTGCAGACAAAATTGACCAAAAATACAAATAATGTATAATTATGGGGTCATAGCTTCAAGATATTTAATATTAGGTGCCAAAATAGTATATTTTAGTCTTAATAGAATTATCACAAGTATTTCTATTTGAAATTTGTAATCGCTTGACCAATTTAGGGCCATTCTAACCCTTCGTGAACCTCTCTTTTCCTATAATATGTAGTAAATTTCTATTTGATATTCCTTAAAATATTCACATATACCAAAATACATTTTTTTTATATTACATTTAACGAGAAACATTTTACATGATCCCATATATTTGATTTAATCCAGTTATATATATATATATGCTAAGCATACAGTTATAATGACTTTCAAATTAGGACTATATTATATGAACAGAATTGAGCATTTTATTATTTATTTAGCATATCTGTTATGTTTTCAAATCATTTATCTGTATGCTGAGCTAGCATTTGTATAGTCTCTTAATATTCTAAAATGGATTAAAAGGATCACATGTGTTACAATCAAACTTTGGATTGACCATTAGATAACTTTAAAAAATGTCATAACTGGTATATATAAACATTTGGATTTATTATTGTATTATCCATTGAATTCATGCTATTTCCATTTAATACAGTTCAATAGACTATCTATACCTATTATTAATAGTAAAAAATGCAAAAAACTATAAATATATACATGGACTAACATATATACATTATTCATAAAAATTAATCATTTATCAAACTTCAAAAAGTTCATCACATCGCATAGCATATACATGTATACGTGTAGTTGTACATAACTCTAAACTATATATAACAGTAAATAATTTGTGAATGTATCAGTGGTACTTGCTTGCATATTAGTTACTATGGGACACGTCTCTAGAATAGTGAAAGAATCACCATTCAATTTTGCGTTTGATTAATTTTTTTTGTGGGAATGAGCACTTTAAAATAAATAGTGTTTTGTTTAACATTTGTCTGCGGCAAATAAGAGTTCGAAATATTATTAAGATAGTAAAAATATTTCCACATATAAATGGAAATATAACTATAATGATAAGAGGGACACAATCCAAATTTTAAATTTATCTGTTTTTTTTTTTTTTTTTTTTGGTGATAATAAACATTGTTTATATATTTAATAACATTCAGTTGAGCCATATTAATATTATAAAACGGAAATCACTTTCATGATGAACAGAGATTTACATACAGACAGACAACGGTAACATTGACTGCCCCCATCGGCTTAGCAAAAAGGGCATTTACATTGTAATGACTAGTATAGATGCATTGGGAATGAGAGCATTATTCATGCATTGACAATCTTGTCTACATATATATATCCAAACAGTAGTTCATAGCACACAGTTTTAGTTCAAAAATCTATATATATATTAATATATATTCATCCGCAACAATTTTTCGGTACGTCATTGATATTAAAGATTGTTTGATTAATATACTAATATTTATAACGACAAAACATTTTCATATTATTAATTTGGATTAAAAAAAAAATCTGAGTATTCATTGAAAACATGAATTTAAAAGAAGCGATAAGTAATTTTATTTTGCACTATATGATGTCCGCGGGTCTATAATTTTTATAGGTCGGTTATCATTCCAAAACTAATTTAAATATATGCAAATAAGCGAGAAATTTAGGCGATGGCAATACACCCGAGGCCCTGACGGTCCTCTGATGTAAAAAAGACTTCTTACCTGTCGTGATAAGTTCTCTAAACATCGAGTCAGTGTAATTTGAATCATATTTATATAAAATGATACAATCATTACAATTGCAACACAACAAGATTTAAAAAAAAAATTATGACCAAGCAAATGAAATAATATCTATTATTACATATTATATCTGATACATTGGTGTCTTCCTTGTATCAATATTATATTAAATCTACCAAATGATGAAAGGACAGAAAATAAAATAATTAAAAGATAAAACACTACATTAATAATAAAATAATATCTGAGTTGCGCTATCTCATGTATCTATAAAGAAACTCTTAATTTCATTTTAACACAAGAACACCTACAAAAAAAAACCAATTTGTCTCTGGCATCAATGAACTTATAATGGCCCCTTTTTGTTTGGAAACTGAGAAAATACAAAAAAAAAAAAAAAAAAAAAAAATCTGCGGTAACTTTTGTTGGGGTTTCCGTCAGGAATCATTTTTTAAAAAAATTCATCAAATCCGATAAGGAATTAATAAGTTTCTAAAATTAGCGCGTCACCTTATACATGTATCTCAAAAAACAATAACAGATATAGACAAAAACGGATCGAAAGTAATTTTGTTTTCTTTTATAGCAAGGAAAATAATAAACAAGCCCCATAAAAATCAGACAAAAAATAAAAAAGTTAGACCAATAGTTTACCATAAAATTTTATTGGAAAATTTTTAATGATACATAGCAATTTATCATATTCCGGGAATAGTAAACTATCCCCGCAAACAATACAAATTGTGCATTCAATAGGTCTTTCCATGGGCATAATGGTTATCCCGGCCAGCAGTTTCGAAGCTATTCAGAAACACTGATGATACATCCAGTGTTTAAACGGGTGCGATATAAACTCTGAGGATATCTGAGCTTTTCACATAGAATAAAAATGTTTATAATTGAGGGCCAAGGATCTCAATGTCTTTTGTTGATTTCGAGTTAACGAGGGAATATCCCTCGATGACAGTGGTGATTCAGTCCGCATTCTATGCTATCAAATGGACTTACTAGTATGGTATTTCTGGGCATCCAGATCCTACAGAAAATTCTTAAGTAAAAAATTTACTGGAAGCTTCTAAGAGACAACCACATAAACCTCGAGTTAAAAAAGAACATATTTCGTCAGACATTTCATTCAAAGATAATCATTTGCTAGTACATCTAGATAAGAGTAAAACAGATCAGTACAGATTAGGGGATCATATTGTGATATCTAAGGGTAAATCTGCTGCATGGCCATATAATCTACTTCAAAAATATTTCACTTTTGCACTGATTGAGACAGATTGAGATATGTTTTTTTAGACCGATATTCAGGTCTCGCAGTAAAAGTGGCTTGATTTATAAGAAAAACCCTTACGTTACATAAGGACTAGAGAATGTCATTTGGCTAGTTTAGGAGAAGTATGTGGCGATTTGAATGTCGGTTTACATTCTTTAAGGGCGGCTGGTGCAACAGAAGTGGCAAATAGTAATGTTAACGAAAGCTGTTGCAAAAGACAAGGTCGCTGGAAAAGCGACAGCACAAAAGATGGTTATGTAGCAGATTCACTTGAAAACAGATTAGAAGTCACCAAATTTCTAAACCTTTATCATCACGCCCTTTCTTTGTGGTTCTAGAAATCCAGTGGACGGCTAATGCTATATTTTGTTTTAGTTTTTATTTAAGGAAATACAGAAGGATCGGGATATGTGTCAATGAGATAATATTTATTAGTTAAGTAAAGACATGGATTTATGTACGGTATGAAGCGCATTGATTTTATATGCAAATTTTTTCTATTGTTATACAATAGGAACCGAGTAAACCGGTTTCGCGGCCAGTATTTAAATGAAATACTTACGAGTTTTAAGTTATCGAGGTTCGGGATGTGACCAACGTAGCACGTACACGTTGTACATTCATCTCAAATCTATTTTTTAATTTAAATTAAATTAAATTGTACATATATCATGCAGCGTTCAGCTTGAAATAATCTTATTGTTATTTTGTAGATACATGTATTTGAATATCGTCTGAGTGACTGATTTTGAAAAGATATCTTGTTATTGACATTCAAAGATTATTCATAATAATAATATATATGGTGAGGTGGTCATTGTGCCTTACAGTATAGGTGGTCACTGCGCCTTACAGTATAGATGGTCACTGTGCCTTACAGTATAGGTGGTCACTGCGCCTTACAGTATAGATGGTCACTGTGCCTTACAGTATAGATGGTCACTGTGCCTTACAGTATAGGTGATCACTGCGCCTTACAGTATAGATGGTCACTGTGCCTTACAGTATAGGTGGTCACTGCGCCTTACAGTATCTTATCTTGTCTTTGACTCGTTTATTGCCTTTATAACATCCGTCGTCACGTTGTACATATTTGAATGTGCTGAAATATGCACATAAAAAGTCAAAGCATTTTAGCACATACATGATTTATGTTCGGTTGAACAAGAGTGAATTTAGAACATAACACGTTTTTCGTTACATTAAAATATGCCCATTTTGTATTTAAATTCTAATAATGTTTTTTTATGGAAGATTAGCGAAACTGCGTACGTCATACGACTTGATGATCTTCGCTCATCTGTTTGCAACATTTTGCCCTTGGAGTTATATCTCTTTGTTTACTATCAATATCATTTTGAACCGGAAAGCTATTTAATTAAAGTTTGCGTGCTCGTTGGTTATGAATAAAGGTATAATCTTATTGTTTTGTATATATGAATTTGCATTTATTGATGTCAGTGATATTCTCACATTTTTGATATCCGCGAAAATATAGTATATGGCGCTAAATGTTTTTCAGAGTTGTTTATTAACAACATCTTGGCATTTGAAATCTAGTTTGGAATTTACTTTCCCAGAGATACTCATACTCCTCTGAAAGGTGATTCAGTGTGACAGAATAAAGATGTTGCTTTAATTCAAGAGTTGGCATGTTGAATATATTATCTGTCAAATTTCTTTAACATTGACCAGTGCATTCCTGCGAAACATAGGATTGAAATTATGCCCAAAGGTCGCAACATAAAACGTACGTTACTTTGGTTTCCTTCTATCAAACTAGAGATAATTGAAATAATAGTTTACACACTATTTGACCTATCTACTTTTTTTAAAAGGATTGATTATAAACATAAAAAATAAAACTAGTTGTACTTAATAATAACTAAAACTTGAAATGGTGACGTTGCTAAACATAGCTAGTCCATTTAATTCAAAAATATGTCCACTATATAAACCCATGTTTTTACAATGATATTCCCAACGCTATACATTCTTTAGTTAAAAGAAACCGAGAATCAAAACCGTTATTAACACAACTACATCTTGTAAAAGATATTGTCCTCTCAGTTATCTCAAATAATGTGACAATAATCAGACTGTTACATTTCACCGATGTTTGATATTTTTTCCAGCACTATCAAATTTAAACAACCTACTTGCCAGATGGAGTTGGAGATTTCACTTTGAATTTTATGTGAGTTGATTTGCGAAAAATATCTTCCTTTTTATAATGCCACTGCAACATCTTTTACATGCTTCCATGATGTTAATATAATAAATATAGCCTTTTATAATCTTGTGAGTGTTTGTTTGAAATCTGTCCAACGTACAATTTGTCTCTTTAGAGGACAACTACAGTCTCTGATTGCATTGTATCATAATTTATTTCTTGAGCATTTTGATAGTCATTAAGGATGCTCGCTGGTCATGTTTTGGTATTTTTGTCAGATTTTTGGAATCCTCGGGTTTATCGATTTTTTTAAACATGACATTTTTTGCCCATGAACCCCCACTTTTTCTTTATAATTCAATCATATATACCTTAAAATGTTATTTTACAAAATTTTATGAAATCCTTTTTATTTTTTCATACATCTTTGAGAGACTGAAGTTGTCAATGCAAAGACAATGAAAAATCCAGAGAAAACCCATTTCCTGCAAATTTTCAAGGCCTTATAGCTCTAAAATGAGGACATGAACCTATATTTTTTTCTTGCTTACTAGTATTTGTTTACTATTGATATGTTCTCTCAAACTAAAACACCTATTTCAAATCCTATTTATTTCCTATGAGACCAGCGATCATCCTTAAAGTCTTCATTGACATGATCTTGATCCTTCTGCTGAATACTGCTAGTATTCTTTTCCGTTGATATCATTTCACCAGTACATGTGTCACAATACCCTTCCTTTATATATATATAGATATTATACAATTATCACCCTTGTAGGTGTGTGACCCGACGGTTTGTCTCCCAGAGGAAAGTAAGGTCACCCGAGGGCTTGCCCGAGGGTGACCTTACTTTACGAGGGGAGACAAACCGTCGGGTCACACACCAACAAGGGTGATAACTGTTATATTATATCGAATATTCAACTTTTGACAGATACCACGTTGTTTTTTGTAGGTAACAAGCACGACCAAGTTTGCATATAAATAATCTAGCCTCATCCACCGCAAGCAACCTGTTGTCGGACGCCATGTTTTTTCTTTACTGAATCAAGGGAAGTAACTATAAATGGAAACATGTGAGGCTCACGAGGGGATTTCCATGGGGTTTTCTCGCGAGCGGTTGACCTTACTATGCGACCGAACGATTTTCGGTTGACCCAACGAATGGGCAAATATCACGTGACACTGTTTTAACAAATCAGATTAAATATTTTTATATGAGTATATAATATTATAATTATATTTATACACACTTGACAATACCAGCTTACAGCACGTATAATAAGAGTCGAATTCCACGTATGGAATTCGACTCTTGACCCATTATGGCGTGGATTTACATAGTTCTTTTAATTGTCTTTGTAGGTGTAGCTTTAAGACTGATTCTCATTGTTCCTTTGATATAAATCTGAACTTCACATTCTGTGCCGTGCATTTTGAATTACAACTTTTCCAGTTTTTATCTGCCATACGCTCCGTGGCACCACTTAACCTTGATACCAAATTTATCCTTCACATGATATGGTTCTATTTCTGTAATGGCTAGTATGATTACAAGATGTATCTGTCCACAAATGCAAATATTCTGTTTGTGGATGAATCATCAGAAATGAAAACTAAACTCTGATGTTAAAGATGATGATCACCTCTTATTATTCTGTATAAACACTACTGATAGAAAAAAGACTGTAAAGTCGTTTTTTCACTGCAAAGGACAAAATATGACTGAAAGCCACTGGAGAGATAGTTTCAAATATCTGATATCATTGTGTCAAACAAAATACAACTGTCACAACACTCAACTGGAGTTGTAGCAGTAGAATTCTATTGACTTTTTTACTCAAATCAACGAGCCGTCTGTACCTCTGAATAAAACGTCCTGCCACGATTTCACTTAATATTTTTCCTTTTCCGGGTTTGTTCTCTGTTCTTGCAATTTTGACCTCCCATATTAATGCGTTATTGAACAGTAATTGTTCCAACATGCCTGTACCTTTTTCGCCCCTAATTCCGGCCTCTCGTATCTTTGCTTCATTCTTACTTCTTGGAGTACTAGATTCTTTCACTGTAAGCTGCTTTATTTTGTCATTCGGTTAACTCTTCGAAGCGTTGCCTTACATTCATTTTCAAGGTTTAGATAATATATTTTGAACTTTTCTGACCATTTCGCCGAAAAGATATCTGAACAACTAGTCTAGCTGGTGAAGTTTACCTTGCTTCATCTGTTTCTTTACCCCACAATTACTCGTGTCCATGATCTCAGCATTCTTATTATTATTTCTCTCCTCTCTCTCTCGGCACGTGCTGCTCCGATAGCTTCCTTTCCTTCGTTTGTGTCGCTTCAGTGCCTCGTTATTTATATGTTTCTTCTTACAAGATCTCTTCTTGAAAGTTGAGATGAATGTTCATGTACATAATTCCTTCGCCCTTTGTTTGTTCAAGTATTCCTCGTTCTTCAAGACCCCTTTCCTTTCCCTGTACCGCATCTGAATGTCGGAACGTGTTTTTGCCATCTTAAATCAAAGAATTTTTCCTCTAAGTTTGTGTTTCAATTGCAAAATCAGATATGAAATGTTCTTTACAAACAAATTTACAACGAAGTATTGAACTAAGACATAATATGTGTCACATACACGAAAAGCTATACAGAATAACAGAAGGCTCACACGATGTGTTTACCTCGTATAAAGCACTTGTAAAAATACAATTTTCCCTTTTTTTGCTGATATTTGATATCATTTTAAACACCTTAAATAGTCGCAAGTATTAATGAAAAAGTCACATTTCATTGTTTCGTGTTACCTATCAGCACTCATTACATATATTATTATATTATTTATTGCTCTGTTACACCATTTACACCCGACAAAGGGTTAAAGGCACAACAAATAAAACATAAAACCACAGTCATTAAGTACAGTAGAAGCTCGGTAGTTCGAACTCAAAGGGACCGTCGAAATTAGTTCGAGAAATGCATTGTTTTCGATGTATTGATGGCAAATAATATGGAATATTCACTAAAGGGTATGAAAAAGTTGTTCGAGAAATGGGCAATGTTCGAACCATTCGGGTTCGGGCTATTGAGATTTGACTGTATATATAAAATGCAAATGGAATCAATGGCCTGCTGTCCTCAGTTCTACCGACTGTATAGTAAAGGGGCCTAAGGATTTAACTTGTTCAGAAGTAATGTTTAATTTTGTAGTCATCGGAATCTTTAAGGCTGTCGGACCAAACCCCTCTCAAATGTTTTACAATAAATGAAGAAATGATTTTCGTCTTCAACCGCCTCGCAAGCATTAAACATTCTCAGTTCTCTTGGTATATTTTTACACCTTCCGGTTTCAATAGCAAGTGGGTGGTCATTCAATTTGAATTTACTTGTATGTCTTCTAATTTAAAAACAAGGTAATGATAAATAGAATGGTTTCTAATCCATTTTATCTTTTTTAAAATGAATTACCGTACTGCTATTATCAAAAGAGGAATTTTTTGTTTTGTTTTTTATGTCTTTATATTTTTCCTCAAATTTATTTCTATAGTGTTTATTTTAGTAAATTATCATTTTGGATAACTTTTAGATTCAGTTCGTTTTAATAGGACGAAATATTCACACAATGTAGAAACAGACCCCACAAATAATTACCAGGACCAAATTAAAAAAAAATATAATCAATCCAATAATTAAATTGAGTAGTGAGTTTATCTTGGCAAATATCAAAGGGCAAGTTCAAACCGTTAATCGTTCCTGAGTTGTTTCCCTTTATCAATTAGAATTTGTTTAGGATTTTGTCGTTTCTTCCGTGTTCTACTTGTGTGTCATTTTGAAAACTGCAAGCCGTTCTTCGGGAATATATCAAATGTTTCTTTAAATTGAAAGTAAAACATATTACCCTATATTTTGTTTCCAATTGTCGTGATTAAATATTGTCTTTTCAACTGATGCCTCAAATATCTAGGAGAACGGATTTTTATTTTTTGTGTGCAATTCGTTCGTTTTGGCGTAAAAAATGACGTCACTACAAACGATGTGACTTTGCTAAATATTTGAACATTTTGTTTCCAAAAATGTAAACAAAGTTGAAATTTAGGACATACCAAATTGTAATTTGTAATTTACAGAACTGTAATAAAGTTTTTTATCACTTTATCAAGGATAGCTGATTTTAAATCCGAATACAAAAATTATCTCCATGTCAAAAATAGTTGTGGTAGGAATTTATTTTCACAATAATTAAATATACTACCATCTTCATTGTGCGACAAATTTCGGACAATCTTAACCCGATTAAAAAAAAATGTTTTCAAAGTGCGTAAAAATTTCGGACCAACCCATTGCGATTTATAAAATTATTTTAAAATCGTTATAAAAATTGTGATAACTTTATCGCAGTTTGATTTTTTTTTCCAAAATGCGTTAAGAATATACATCCTTTTTTTGTTTTGCATAATGATATTTTGAAATGAAATAAACGGGGAAATGCACCCACGTGAAGCCTTAGCAGCCACCATTGGGTGAAAAAAATAGTTACAAGAGTAAGTTATGCTTACAAAACTTTATCCAGAACCCTGAAATAGGTATGAAAATAAAAAAACAGCACAAGGTTCCCTTTTTATAGTTAACGGCTTATAATACTAGGGTATATATGATTCAAACACAAATTTTAGCCCCTTCTTAGATTTTACTAAAACAGTTATTTTTCGGTGTATGACTATACTGTTAAAATGTATACATAGAAAAATGTTTTTGAAAATCAAACATCTAAAGGTGGTATACAATCATTCTATAAAGAATTTAAATCCATACACCCAAATTAAAAAAGCTTTGACGTCACAAGAAAGTGTGATGATGCATGCATAGGCGTTGATAGCGACAATATCCTTGTAACTTCCAATTTCAATCCAGGAAATAAGCTCCGGAATCCGCGGTCGTCGTAAACTTTCCTAATAGATCTTCTCTTCTGAAACCACTGGACCAATTAAACAAAACAAAAGCAATACTACTACATGTAGTCCTTAGGTGGTACTCTTTCAGAATTGTATCCGATGACCGCACTCGCTAGAGCCGAACATAGTTTAACATATGACCCTATGGTAAAATGTACTTAAAACTCTTGTCTGAAATCAGCGAGCCAATTAGAACAAACATGGCAGCAATGGTCAATCATTATAATGGCATGACCCGGAGCGCCATCCAAGATGGCCACAATAGGCGATATAATTCACTTAACAATCTTATCGTCTAAACATCAGTGAGACAGTTGGAATCAAAGGAGCAATGGTCTTTAGATAATTCTCTATCAAAAATAATTGATATTCAATGAACTTACTCACTATTCAAAAGATTGCTGTCACAATCGAACACAGTTTCAATTAAAATTTTTCTTTTCTGAAATCAGTAAACCAACTGGAGCCCACGTAGTTGCAATGGCCCTTAGATTGTCCTGTTTAAGAAACATATTCCATGACCCTGTCCGCCCTCCAAGATGGCCACCAGATCCGAACAGCGTTTAACATATTAATCTAGTGGAATGTCCCTCTTAAAATCTTTTTGTCTGAAACCAGTCAGAAATTGGAACCTAATTTGGCAAAATGAGTGAGTCAGTTGGAACTCAACTTGACAGCAACGTTTCAGAAAGCCGAACAAGATGGACACACTCAAACAATCTATGGTAGTTTATGTTTTGTGATGAGCACGTTTCATTTTCACTTATAAAAACAAATGTGGCTGTACAACAACTTTAAATACAGTTGCAATCAGTGTTTAATGATTCTTACTTGGAAAAGAGTCATTTGCAGTTTAATTATTTATGTTGAATCTTTAGTTTTTGTGATTATAATTCCATCTCAGACCTAGCATTATTGAATGGACGGCAGGCACATGTTTATGTCGCTACACAGATCAGG
Source organism: Mytilisepta virgata (assembly GCA_028015205.1). NCBI lineage: Eukaryota > Metazoa > Mollusca > Bivalvia > Mytilida > Mytilidae > Mytilisepta > Mytilisepta virgata. Next base: position 88,574,556 of record CM051521.1, read on the forward strand.
GTAAGCATGTACTTTATCGTAACTGAAACCGAATAAGTAAATAAAAAGTAGCAAGTTAGATGAAAAATGTACATCTCTTGCACGCAATCAAAGTAAAGACGATGAAATAACGTATTTAGTTAGCCATACATTCCAATGGTGCATTGAAAAAATTGGTCTTATTAAAAAGTTTGTATGCTTTAACCAAGCTGTACAAGATACATTATATTGGGCCTTCTTTCTGACTAGTTTATTATCAATCATCCTCTATTAAACATATATTTGACGAAATCGTACATCGGTTATGTTCGTGTAAGGTTTGTCCTTGTTGCTTTCTGGTGTTCTTTCACTTCTATAACGTGTTAAAGTTGGAATAAGCTCCTGTACATGCTAAATGTCAGAATTAATATTACACCACTGTTAGATGACAGTTCATGGCTATAATAATGGATAAATTTGTACTTATATCTGATTAATATTCATCGTTTTTTTCTCGGTAAATTATTCTGATTAATGAAAGATTCGTACACATGCCCACTCAACTCTCTAATTGATAAAAATTGGTTACGGTTAATGTTTACAAGATACTGGGTAATTTCAAATTTATGGAATATGATTCGATAAAATACTTCCCTTTTGATGTGTGTTTGTATTATCTATTAAGATACTCACAAGTATGGTTAAAATGTGTAGTCAGAACAAAAACTTGCAATGAAAGAGATTGACATTAGTTCCGAATTAATTTCTACTTATACTCTAATGGAATTAACTAGAATTAAACAAACACATTATTGCTGAATTTTCTGACAAAAAACTAAAATAATAATATTTACCACTACCAGTTGCTATGCATGGCAGAGATAAGCAGGCGTGATGTATACATTTCCATGTTCTCCTTTCTTTAAGGACCAATTTCGGATCAGTAGAGGTCGTATAAATGAGTTGTCGGATCAATGAGTCTTGGACTAACGAGTTGTCGGATCAATGAGTGTCGGACTATTGAGTTGTCGGATCAATGAATGTCGGACTAATAAGTTGTCGGAGTAATGAGCCCTCGGACCAATGAGTGTCGGTCTAGTGAGTTATCGGATCAATGAGTGTCGAACTAACAATTGTCGGACTATTAACCGTCGAACTAAAGAACTATCCGACAAATGAATGTCGGAGTTATGAGCTGTCGAACTGGTGAACTGTCGGACCAATGACTAATGTTTAACGCCGTCCTGGCGGTATTGCGACGAGAACTAATTAGGATCGAGCTGATTTAAATTGCAAACAGTATCTAAAACCAAAAGACTATTTACAGATAAAAAATTAAAGGCAGAGTAAACAGTAAAACAAAAATCACAATCGAAATTACAGTCAATTAAATGATGTTTAACAGTGTGTAGATATCGGCATGGGATACACTCCGGAGGCGGCTCATTCTATTCTCTAAAATAAAGGAATGAGTCGTCCTGGTGTGTCCAATGCAATACCCAGTTAAACCAACTTGGTCTCTGCGGGATCTGCCAACAGACGGGACATTCTCCCCATCAAAGTTCGCTGTTTAGCATGTAACTTATTCTCTATTTACAGATCCCACTGTGACTGCCATAGTTTTAAAATATATTTAGATATATATCTTGCTGATAGATTTATTAAGCGCACTCTTCGCTTCCTGGTCTACGGCGGTGTTTCCCCTAGATACCGACGTGGCTTGGTATCCAGAATAACACTATCTCTTTGTCAATTTTAATCAACATTTTATGAAATTCAATAATATGAGAAAGAGAGGTGTTTTTTGTATTTTTTTTTTTAACTTCAAATAGCTAACAGACAAGAGATTGAATCAGAGCAAATTAAGAACAACTCTTTGTCGGACGACCCTGATAAATTTCAAGGCAAGTACAATAGCCCTTCCTTTATAAGTAAAAATGGAATTGCAAGATGCAAAACTAAGGGTTGCTGCTTTCTGCCCATCAACAGCAGCTGCAGCCACTTGGTCTCCATCAACTGATGTGTCATCAATTGGATGAAACATTTAAAATCTTCTGCATCAGATTGGTTTTTCATTTTTTTTTAAATCAATGCATTTAATGTTATTCATAATGTTTGAAAATTTTATGGATCATTAAAATTTATAAATTGCCTTTTTATGTAATCCTTAAAACATTTTATATGCAGATTTATGTATGTTTTTCATTAGACGTTTTGTAACGCAAATATGTGTCATAGTGCAGTGACTGGAACGTCTAATATTTTTAAATTGCACTTCGCTCCGTGAGTCTAGATATAAAATCAATAATATTACTTCTTGTCATACAACAGTGCACAGGAAAATAAAAACGATTCTGTGATTAATCACAGACTAGTTATTTCATTATATCCCTGTTTTTGAAGAAAATTGGAATCATATCATATCATCGTCTGAATGATGCATCATTATTTGTATGTGTTTTGTACCGGAGAGGACATTTCGTAAGTTATTATAACCCATGTCCAGTCCAATTGTATTACACGTGTATCTGTTTTTTCTCTTGAAGTTTAATTACCAAGAATATTCTATTTAAACACTTATTTACATATATAATTCATCACATATTTTTCCTGTAGTTTTATTGTTTGGGTCAACCAAGTAAAGCGTGCATGTCTGTTTAGGATCAACAATTACTTTGTTTATTCAGCAGTTCAAAAGATCTATTGACTTATACCCTAGAGGGTTTGAGTCCATATAGCTCTGCTGACAAATAATCAGGAAAAACAAACTTAATTAGAATGTTTTTATCATTTGCATCCCAAATTGTGCTAATTTTTCATAAATTACAGCTTAATTTACAACATCCGAACACACTATAATGATTTTCGTAAAGGAAATATTATGCAATTATGATTCAGAAAAAGTTTCATTTGTTAAAATCAAGGTCCTGTTATTATTTGAAACCATGTATAGGAGCAAAAAATATGCCATTAATTAATACTTTATGGCATTCTTATTTGGTGTTGCATAGTAATAAATCGGAACGATAACATTTCAGTAAAAAACAATGCTAAGAAACCGAAACTGAAAATTAGTTTATCTACCCAGTCTACAACGGTCCTTTCAATGGTATCAGTTTTTTTACTCATAAATCGTCCATGAAATTTATGTCAATGTTTTTAATTTTGAAAAATTAGGACCTAGTATTGCTGTGTAATATGAAATTAGGGATATACCCTATCAATTCTTGAAAGAAAATTCTTACGTAAATGTGAACGCGACAAAAAATTAACAAACCTTCATTGCTGCTCTTCATATCAAAGTCATGGTGAGGTCTTTAACACAGAGAAAAATTCCAACCGCACTGTGCGATCGAGAGCGACCTATCGCCGGTATGGAGAGATTTTTTTGGTTTGTCATTGTTAATCTTTTCTGTTATCTCTGCATTGCAAAATACCCATTTAACTCGAAGAAACAGTCTGACAGTGAGTATATCGGAGCATGGTAAAGTTTATGTCGCAAAAATGACGACCTAATTTTATCCCTAATTATGACACAGAAGGACGCACTCTCTTCATTGCAATATTTAAAAAGATTATCAGCGCCATGTCTGTAATATTAAATAGGCTTAGTAATTTTTGTGAGGTTGATCATGGATGTCTTTCCGGTTATTTCCGAACCTCTCGTGATCAGATATTTGTAAAACACAATTATCAGTGGCGCCAATCAGATGTGGAATCTTAAAAACCCCAAAAATTTATTACAATATCTAAAATCAAAATCTTTGGCCCCACGCAACAAAATAACAGTATTCGACTTATCTACACTCTACACTACCATCCCACATTCTCGATTTAAATATCGATTGAAACAACTAGTTCATCAATATTTTTTTTCAAGAAAAAGGGCAAACGCAGGTATATAGTTCTAGTTTCATTTACAGAAAAGGCTTATTTCGTGAAGAACTACTCTGGTCCCGATAAAAAGTATTCTGAAGATGAAATTACAAACATGTTAGATATTCTCATGGACAACATATTTGTTGAATTTGGCCGTCCCATTTTTCAAAAAACCCATCGGCATTCCAATGGGAACCAACTGTACTCCTCTCCTCGTCGATCTGTTTCTGTACTCATATGAAACGGACTTCATTCAAGGGCTAATCCTTTGATTTCACTTTTCGTTATAAAGATTACGTGTTGTCGTTAAATAACGACAAATTCCAAGACTTTCTACATCTCATCAAAGGGGCCTCGGTGGCCAAGTGGTCTAGGTAGTTCGTCGTGACTACTAATGATCACTAGCCTGAGGTTGTAAGTTCGAATCTCACCAGTGGTGGTGTGTGTTCGACTCCAATCTGAATTGACAAGGATTGCAAATTTTCCTAGCGTTGACAGGCTAGTGATCAGTAGTAGTCATGACGAACTACCTAGACCACTCGGCCACCGAGGCCCCTAATGGTAACTTGAGCCATAGTCTAGAGTATCTTGCTAGAAAGGCCAAAAAAGTTATGTTTTCTATAAAAGCCAGAACTTCTTTATTGGAAAATCTTCCTATGCAGGCCTCAAATAACCTTTTTGACAAATAAGTACGCAGTGTTGACATTCAACTCTGAAATTTCATTTATCGATAATTTTTTTGACTTATCATAGGGTAAAAATTAGAGCAGAAAAAAGTGGGAACGGTCTTGATCCATTTTATTTTATCGATAAAACTCCCTCTGAAAAAGTTCATTTAAATTTTTTTAAATTTATATTGGGAATAAAGAAGTCTGCATCAAATGCTGGGGCACGATCTGAACTTTGAAGATTGCAAGCAGACCTTTCATTTCGATTCAATCTTTCATTTATCTACCAAGACTTTTCACCGAAAGCATAGATCTCCTTCTTAAAGAAGCTTTTATGTTGTCAAAATCTCTTGACAGCAGCGGTGCATATTATTGGTATATGTTTGTCAAGAATATAAATATTGTGCCTGGTAGCGATATCGTATATAAAATAGAAAATTGTAAAAATTTGAAAGAAATCCTAATCAAGAGAGAAATAGAAGATAAATATAAAATAGTAAATGTAAATAAATTAAATAGTTATGATGAAAAAAGTAAGTTATTTAATATAAAAATATTAAACTTGGTCCAGATAAAGAATTTTACTCAAGTTACCACGATTTTATCATACGAAAGTGTGACCACAACCTAGAAATTGAAAATGGTAGATATTTAAAAATTCCTGGAGAAAATAGGCTTTGTATAAACTAAGTCAGTTACTTGAAAACGAGGGACATTTCCTCCTAGATTGTAGAAATTAAGGTTAGATTTATTTAACAAATTAAACTGGAAAGATGAATTTATGTAACTTCCAAAAGACCAAATAAATTATTAAATTATTAAACCCTATTTCAACAGAAAATGTGAAACTAATCGGCTACTATTTTTTGAGGCAGTCATTAGAACTGAGAACAGAAACAGCTTAATTTTCATGTTTATATATATGCGTTTACAGTCAATTAAGGAACTGATACGTCATGATTTAACTTTCAATTAACTTATGTAGCATTCTGGATAATTTTCATACGTATTATTCAGTAGCAAAAGTGCAATATCAGACGAAACTGCAGATTTGTCAAAAGTGTGTGCCCTTATCCTCGTACGAATCTGCGATTATGTCGAAGTGTTTGAACAGAGGATGCGATTGCTTTGGGCAACTTTTACTGGCGAGGGTCACTGAAGTTGTCAGAAGTACGGTGTGCTTATTGGCAACATCCACTTCAAGTATAATATTGTAAGAAAATACGGATTCTCACCTTAAAGCGGACTTTCTGGCGGCCATTTTTGTTTGCCCTTATCCCGGTATATGACGTAGATTCCCCACTGTGTGATCTATTCAGGGCAACATACATAATGAAATCCTAACATTGAAATAAAACCAATCAAATTGCAAATTATATTTTTTTATGGATTATGTTATTTTTGTACGGCGTTTTGTCAGTTGGGTTGCTTTGATTGGTATTTTATTGCTGACCTTTCCTATTATCCATTTTGTTATTTATTTGTGAATGAACTAACCATTTACACACATTTCAATAATAATGAGTCATTTTTTCATGACTTTACTTTGTTTCATTCCAATGAGTTGCACTGATATATTCAGGATAACACAGGTAAGGACATTATATAATGTAGTTGTAAAATTTAACCAATCGAATTGCAAATAATGCAATGCATTACGGATGTTAATTGCATGTGATAAAACGTCACTATGTTTTGACGATGAAATATAAATAAGATTGCTTTCAGCGTCTATATCTTTTGTTTTAAAACTATTTATTTCGCTGCTGTTTTACGATTTTTCACAGTTGAAATACGGCTTGCAAGTGTCTATGGAAGAATTTCAATGACATTTTGTACAGGATTATAGGAATAGGCTTAAACAATTGAAATATGTTACAACATTTGAAAGGTAATATTATGTCTCAAAATGTAAGTTTTAAATGTAAAACTCACTATGGCATATTCTGTCACCAAGTAAACCTGAAATCATTTATAAGACCAATTATCTGAGATATCGAGCAAAAAGGTTAGTCTAGTCTGAATTTGTCTTAACTTCATCAAAATGAGTTTATTTTATCCCAACCTGTCCTGGCTGAAGTTTTAAATAGTCTAAGCAGGCTTAATAAGTCTATGATATTAAAAATGACTCTCATCCAATTTAGCAAAATGTATATAAATATATTTTAAATTTGTCTCGAGAAATTATGATCTGTTTGAATTAATTTCTTTGTTAATTACACTTTGTTCCATAAATAGCAATAAGGAAATAACTAATAATAAAACACGCCAGCCACGCTGCATATCCCCGCGCCACTGTTGTGTTAATCACAAAATTAATGCTACGAGTTCAATCAAGGAACATTTCACAAAAGAACAATACCATTTTTTCACTATTTCACTACCATTTCTTCTTTTTTAAATAAAATAGCCAGTGCTATGAATGGCAAAACAGCTAAGCCTATCTGAATTAAAAACGAATGTTACAAACTCATACGCAAACGCAGTTTCCCCTAATAGAACCCCAGTTAAAGAAACTACTCAAGACGTGAATAGTAATACAACTCAGACCGTTACACCTGTTTGCGTTACACCTGAGCGCACCCCTTTACAGTTGTCTAGCCCATTGATCGCTATTAATAACCCGAAGTCCGATAACGCCACTGATCTTGACTCTAATTCGAATACAAGTACTCAAGCCAATACATACAACATACCAGTTCGAACAAATGGAATTACGGAAAAAGTCAGTACGATCAACGAAGATTCATTCACTGGTGTCACTAGAAACCGAACCGCACGTTATTACTTGTATGGCATCTCGATGAAATCAAGAAATGGTATTTGGAGCTATTTAACCGAACGCGGAGTCACTGCAACTTTTTTGAGAATATTTGATCCGAAACATGACTATTCTCGTGTTTTCTCAGCTAAACTGAATGTTACCTAAGACAGTGTACAACTTATCGAAACACCAAGTTTTTGGCCGAAAGGTGTTTGTTGTAGGAAGTGGTTGAGTAATTGCGAATGGTACGGTGAGCAAGATAACAATTAAACATTACATCATGATTTTTAAGCCTTATATTTTTTATTTGTTATTCCCAACTGTATTTATAATTTTGGTAACTATGGGTTGTATCAATATTATGACCTGGAATGTAAGCGGCATAATGTCCTCAACTGTATGCCTGTCTAATCTACTTGAAATGTCAAATTGCGATATTTTTATTATAACTGAACACAAATTGAAACCAAACTCATTGCAATATTTATCTTCTATAGATAATAGGTACAATTGTATTAGTAAAGCTGATGAATTACCAAACTGTTATAGAGCTTTTCATGGAAAAGGTGGTGTTGCATTTTTATACAAATCTACACTTGAATTTTCGATAAGTGAAATAAATGATATTCAATCAAATCGTATTGTAAGCATTGAGTTAAACAGTCAAATACTGTACCTTTTTATATATTTGGAACATATTTACCCCCAGATGACGACATAGATGCTTATAGAAATGAACTGAATCTTTTAGAATCATTGTTCTCATATTACATTAATTATGGTTACGTTATTATTGTAGGTGATTTAAATGCTAGCTGTAGTATACATAACACTGTTAATGTAAACAAGCCTAAATCAGTTTTACTTAGTAATTTTGTATCACAGTATAACCTTCAGTATGCAGGTTTTGGTTTTCAATTCAAAGGGCCTAATTATACTTTTATAACAAAACAAACCATGTTAGATTATATTTTATTAGACAAAAGTGTATTGAGACAACTGATCTCTTATGAAATCCTTGATGAGGGGTCGATTAGCAGCAGGTCAGATCATCTACCCGTATCAGCTTTTTTTCGTTTAAACTGTAATCCGCACTATGTTATAAATACGATGCTCCGTCTTCCTGCATGGCACAAGACCGAAGACTCTCTACTTTCGCAATACAATAAACATTTAAGCGATAACTTAGAACCATTAATTGACAGTATCGAGACTAACAATGAATCTGTTGATGAAATCTATAATCGCTTTGTTACAATTGTACATTTATCTAGTGACAATTCTATACCAAAATATGGTTTTTACCCGAAACTTAAGCCCTACTGGACCGCTGAAGTCAAAGCTGCTCACAAACATGAAAGGGCAATGCGTCGAATCTGGTTACATGAAGGCAGACCAAGAGGAATGCTGCACGAATCCTACAGAAACTACAAAAAAGCTAAAAACAATTTCCGAAACGTTCAGCGATACGCATCCGAAAAGTTTTTGCAAAAATCATTAGATGATCTTAATGAAGCAGCAGACTGTGATATTCGTCTGTTTTGGAAGTTAATGAAACGTTCAAAGCCTACATCGAAACGAATTTACCCTGAAATAGTGTTCAATGACAAACTTGGTAATACTCCGGAAACAGTAGCTGAAGCTTTCAAGGAATATTTTACAGACTTGTATAGCGAAAGTGAAAATGAGAACTTTGACGCTGAAAACAAACGTAGTGTAGAAGAGACTTGTGAAAACATTCACAAATCTCTAGTGCGTGGTGACACTCTTCCAAGGTGGTTCTATCACAGAGGATGAGGTAGCCAACATAGTTAAAAATCTTAAACGAAAAAAAGCAAGTGGTATTGATCGAATTCAACACGAAAATATTTTGTATGGTGGTAAAACTATTATTAAATTTCTAACCTGTTTTTAAATACTATTGTTGAAACCGCTGAACTACCTACAGCTTGGAAGCATGGACTGATTGTTCCACTGTATAAAGGCAATAACAAACCTAAATACTTACCGGATAGCTACAGGCCTATTAGCCTTCTTTCTTGTACTCTTAAAATATTTGAACGTGTCTTATACTCTCGAATTCAAGATGTAGCTTCAAAAAACATAACCTTTCCCAGCCCTCAACAACAGGGGTTTCAAACAGGGCTCAGTTGTCTCACTGCATCATTTAATTTGCAAGAAACTGTGTATTTTAACTTAGAATTATCAAGTAAAGTGTATGTAGCCTTTATGGATAGTCGAAAAGCCTTCGACACAGTATGGCGAAAGAGGTTATTAGTCAAATTAGATAGATTAGGTATAAAAGATAAATTATGGCAATTGATAGATAACCTTCATAATAATACATATACTGCAATTATTGTAAATCAATGTCAGTCTGACTTTTTTCTTGTCAGTGAAGGTGTTCGACAAGAGGGTGTCCTTTCAGGTTTACTATATGTAGTGTTTATTAATGATTTGCTAACTGATCTTCAGAATGTAAACTCAAATACTAGTGTTAATAATGTTGTAAGTTGTGCCCCATTATTAGCTGATGACATTGCTTGTATTAGTACAACCCCCGTTATGTTACAACGTATGATTGATGTCTGTTATAAGTTCTCACGAATGTGGCGATTTACATTTAACGCACAGAAGTCATACATTGTGATATTTACGCTTAACCGAGGTCGGCCACATCCAACTTGAACTGGACTATAGGACAGGAGTGTATTCCTATTTCAGACAAGGTAACCCATCTTGGTATAATCTTAAATGCTTACATTAAGACTCACGAAAAAACTATTAAAGCCTGTCAAAAAGGAAAGAACTCGTTTTTTGCATTTAATGGAATTTCTTCGGATACAACAAACCCGAGTGTTCTTGTTAAATTATATTTCGCTGTCGTCCTTCCATCTACATTGCATGGTTGTGAACTTTGGTCTAACCTCAAAGGGCAAGTCTTGTCTACTCTTAACCGATTTCAACACCTGATAGTCAAAAACATTCTGAAACTCAAAATTACTACTCGTTCGGATATGTGCGAAAGTATTCTAGGCTTCCATCCTATCACAAGTGAGATTGATAAACGCACAACAAACATTTATGTTTGGACAACAAACATTTATCTAAAGCAATCTTCTTGAATCGATTATTTTCATATTTGATGGACCCCAGTCGTAAACATCTTGGTTATGTTCCTGATGTAGTAACTTTACTTCATAAATATAGATTACACGAATATCTACTTGATTTATTCAAGATGGACACTTCCCCTCAAAACAAGAATGGAAAAGAATAGTTAAACAGAACGTGTCTAACGTACAATCCAGCGAATGGTCTACTCGCATAAATAACGATAGTGACTTTGTTAAATTTCGCGAAATACATAATACTGTCACATTTGCAAAATTTTGGAGAAACTCAAAAACATTAAATGAAATAAAAAGGTCATACTTTATAATAAACCTATTGACAGACGTTCCCAGTGGTTCACCAATGGTATGTTTAATATGTAATAGACAATACGTAGACTTTTTTGCCATATTTCTTGTACATGTTCTGCAACCAACGTCTTGAGACAAATCTGGTTGGACTTGATAATCGAAAACTTCGACCTAGAACTGTTTACAGAACTTGACTCATACTCCCAGGATGATCTTTTTATTATTCTACTTAGGAAAATACCGAACACTATACAAAGCAGCGATGATGATGCAATCAACTTCACTAAATTGTGCCAAGCTCATGTTGTACAATGCGCCGCAGAATACAACCGACAATTTAGACTTGTTCGTGATAACGTTAACGTGGATGTACTAATACAGATATCCCCGATTGAAATGCATGTTTCATGAAATAATTGTAAATATTTGATATCTTTTTCCATTTTTTACACGTAATAATGTTTTGTTATTTGCTATATATATAAATTGTTCATATATCTCATGTATTTGAGGAAATAAAGGTATGAATGAATGAATAATGTTAAATGAAGTTATCATACATTGATAATGTAAATACATGTAGTGAACTGTTTTTATGATGACATTTCTACTAATTAAGTGTAAATTTACCGCGGCAAAGTTGGAATTGTTCATTTTATTACCAATAATAAACGATAAATAACTTTCGATGATCCTGTCTATTAAGTCAGCTATAATCTAAACTACTTACTAGTACTAGGTGACTTCAGCAAAATAAGCGTGCTATAACAAATTTCAAAAATTTGTTTTAAATGCAGTATATAAATAGTATGATGAAAATGACATAAATCAGAATAATATGCACGTAATTACCATTTTTAATATTGAGCCAGTTCAAAGTTGTAAATTTTCTGGAAATTTAGAAAAAAAAAAATCATTCCATTATATATATATAACCACAGTCTTCATTTCATTGTTATGCATTGTCCTTTCCAAGTTTCTTGATCATAGGCAAAGTCAGTAACTAATAGCTGATATGCGTTCTAATTTTATTTGTGGCAAATATATAATATCTATCTTTAGTGGCTTTTATGAATGTGTTTGAAAATTCATTTTGAGATATGATTGGGGGTTATTTACAAGAGCCAAGACTTATTAATTAAGCCTGCTTAGACAATTTAAAACTTTAGTCAAGACAAGTTGGGACTGGGTCAGCTCATTTTGATGAAGTCAAGACAAATTCAGACTTTACAGACAGGGTGAGAATCTTGGTTGGAGATTGCGACAGGTTTAGATTAGGTTGAGACTTGTTTAGCATTAGTCGAGACAGTTCAGACTAAGGTGAGACTCATTCAGCACATGTCAAGTAAATTTCAGACAAACAGAAATTGTTTAGACTAATTCAGACTTATTGAGACTGGTCATGACTGTGGTTCAGACAACTTAAGTACATTTCATTAAATGTCACAATATCTATCAAAGCTATAACTGTATATGTTGTCTCGTTATATCTATCAAAGCTATTACTGTATCTGTTGTCTCATGTAATATCTATCAAATCTAGTACTGTATCTGTTGTCTCATGTAATATCTATCAAAACTATTACTGTATCTGTTGTCTCATGTAATATCTACCAAAGGTATAATTGTATATGTTGTCTCATGTAATATCTGTCAAAGCTATTACTGTATCTGTTGTCTCATGTGTTATTTATCAAAGCTATTACTGTATCTGTTGTCTCATGTAATATCTATCAAATCTAGTACTGTATCTGTTGTCTCATGTAGTATCTATCAAATACGTTACTGTATCTGTTGTCTCCTGTAATATTTATCAAAGCTATAACTGTATCTGTTGTCTCATGTAATATCTATTAAAGCTATAACTGTATATGTTGTCTCGTTATATCTATCAAAACTATTACTGTATGTGTTGTCTCATGTAATATCTATTAAAGTTAGTACTGTATATGTTGTCTCATGTAATATCTATCAAAGCTATTGTTGTATATGTGGTCACATGTATTATCTATCAAAGCTATAACTGTATCTGTTGTCTCATGTAATATCTATCAAAGCTTTTACTGTATTTGTTGTCTCGTGTAATATATATCAAAGCTATTACTGTATCTGTTGTCTCATGTAATATTTTTCAAAGCTATTACTGTATCTATTGTCTCATGTAATATCTATCAAAGCTATAACTGTATCTGTTGTCTCATATAATATCTATTAAAGCTATAACTGTATATGTTGTCTCATGTTATATCTATCAAAGCTATTACTGTATCTGTCTAATGTAATATCTATCGAAGCTATTACTCTATATGTTGTCCCATGTAATATCTATCAAAGCTAGTACTGTATCTGTTGTCTCATGTAGTATCAATCAAAGTTGTTACTGTATCTGTTATCTCCTGTTCTATTTATCAAAGCTATTACTGTATCTGTTGTCTCATGTAATGTCTATGAAAGTTTTTACTATTGTATGTTTTGTCGCGTGTATTACCTATAACAGCTAATGTTGTATGTGTTGTCTCATGAATATTTATCAAAGCTAATACTGTATCTGTTGTCTCATGTAATATCAATCAAAGCTAATACTGTATCCGTTGTCTAATGTAATATTTATCAAAGCTTTTACTGTATCTGTAGTCTCATGTAATATCTTTCAAAGCTAATACTGTATCTTTTGTCTCATGTAATATATATCAAAGTTAGTACTGTATATATTAGCTCATGTAATATCTAACAAAGCTAATACTGTATCTGTTGTCTCATGTAATACCTATCAAAGGTTTTACTGTATCTGTTGTCTCATGTAATATCAATCAAAGCTAATACTGTATCTGTTATATCCTGTAATATTTATCAAAGCTTTTACTGTATCTGTTGTCTCATGTAATATCTTTCAAAGCTAATACTGTAACTGTTGTCTCATGTAATATCTATCAAAGCTAATACTGTATATGTTGTCTCATGTAATATATATCAAATCATGTAACATCTGTCAAAGCTAACACTGCATCTGTTGTCACATGTAATATCTGGCAAAGCTTTTAATGTATCTGTTGTCTCATGTAATATCTATCAAAGCTAGTACTGTATCTGTTGTCTCATGTAATATCTATCAAATCTAGTACTGTATCTGTTGTCTCATGTAATATCTATCAAATCTAGTACTGTATCTGTTGTCTCATGTAGTATCTATCAAATATGTTACTGTATCTTTTGTCTCCTGTAATATTTATCAAAGTTATTAATGTATCTGTTGTGTTATGTAGTATATATCAAAACTATTACTGTGTTTGTTGTCTCATGTAATATCTATCAAAGCTATTGCTGTATATGTGGTCACATGTAATATCTATTAAAGTTAGTACTGTATCTGGTGTCTCATGTAATATCTATCAAAGCTATTACTGTATCTTTTGTCTCCTGTAATATTGATCAACTGAACTTCTGTTTCCTGTAACGGTTCCATTTGTTTACTTTTAGTCCTCACACCATCTGATGAATAAAGCTTTCTCTGAGAGCAGTGTTTTTAAGTTTTGAGCTAGTTTCCTTGTAGAAAATGTAAGGTTATTGGACTTTTATATCATTTTTAACACAATTTCCGGTATTTGATTATTTAAGAAAACATAATTATCCCCGCACTTCGAATGAAGTTTGGGGATATTTGTAATCGGTCCGTCTGTCCGTGCGTCTGTCCGTAAGTTCGTCCGTTAGATAATCATGTCTCCAGATCTCCTCGTTCATTTTTAATTTCATGCATTTAATTTCTATACAGTATTGTCATAAACTGTATGTACATGCGAAATAAGGTTTTAGAATTTTGATTTTCAAATATAGGGGCCTAAAGGGGTAGAATTTCGAAAATTGGAAATTTAAACTTGTGACCTAAACTCATTCATTTCTCATTTATGCTTTTAGTTTCTATTCAGTATTATCACATAATGTGTGCATTATGTGGACGCGCAATAAGGTTTTCGAATTTTGATTTTTAAAAATTTGGGTTCAAATGGGTCGAATTTCAAAAATTGGAAGTTTAAGCTTGTGACCTAAACTCCTCATACATTTTTCGTTTCATGCTTTAACTTCTATACATCATTGTCACATACTATATGTAGATGCGCAATAAGGTTTTAGAATTTTGATTTTCAAAAATTGCGGCCCACAGGGGTCGAATTTCGAAAAATGGAAATTTAAACTAAACTGCTTATTAATTTTTCATTTTATGCTTTTAATTTCTATACAGTATTGTCACATACTGTATGAAGATGTGCAATAAGGTTTTAGAATTTTGATTTTGACAACTTGAGGTCCACATGGGTTGTATTTCGGAAATAATGAATTTAAGCTTATGCCTTAAACTCCTCTTTCATTTTTCATTTAGATTTAGCGAATTTATTTGAATATAATATTGTTCTTTATTTTCTGTAGATATGCGAAAAGGTTTTTAATTTTGAAAATCTATTAAGGGATCAAATTTTGGGACCGAAAATTGTGAAATTGCTAATTCTCTGGAAATACTCATTCATTTTTTGTTTCAGTGGTTTCATCTGTGTATAATATTTTTCTTCACTATGTGTAGATGTGCAATAAGGTTTTCAATTTTGAAATTTGATTCAGGGTTCCAATTTTCAGATTGTCTCCCCGAGTTTTGTCCGTCTAATGGATTGCGTTTTTTGGATTGCTCCTTAGGTATATTTGTCCTCTTTGTAAGATCCAGGGAAGGGCACTGTTATCTTTAAACTTAGTGCTCCGAATCAGAAGATAGTAAAGAGACCTCGGTGGGCACTTTATAGAAATTGTCTCGGGGTCATTGAATAATTACAATACAGTTATGGCAACTACTGTTTTATAAAATAAAGACTCGCCATTTTATTGGGTGTCAGGGAATTCTACCACAATACTATTATCAATTATGACAAATCGTCATAAATAACAGAAGAGAAGCATGCTTCAAAGGATTACACCTACGCAAAAGTAATTTCAATCATGTAATACATATATAAAAAATATGTTTATGAAGGATCACGGAATCTTTCCTATATATGAGGGTTGAGTTATCCCTTAACTGCTTTAACCTAGCCAAATTTGTTAAGTAACCATCCCAAAATGTTTATTTCGTTTTGTTTATTTATTTGGAGTTTAATTTTATTAAAAAAAATGTACTTTCGGTTGGATTTATTCACAAGGTTTCCTCGATCTAGTTTCGACTGGAATTGTTTGGGTTCAAATTTTCTTTATTTTTCTTTTTCAGTTTTTGCCTTATACAAAAGGATTACTGTTGTGACAATCGAGGTTAGTTCATTGAGGCTTTCTCAAAACTTTCCATGTATGACATGTTATCTTTTCAATAAGAATTGTCTGTGTTGGTCATCACACTTTTAAAAATACATCTCCTCAAGATTACTTGAAAAACATTTACAGATGACGGCCCAAAGAGTTGTTCGACGACACTGTCCGAATTGTCCAATAATTTACACGATCCGAGTGGTCATGTGCCGAGTGGTCCGCGGGCCGATTTGCCTTGTTACCGTGGCGGGAAAATGTGACACTTGCGTCGGATGTCGCCATGTTGTTGAAACTTTTTAGCCAGCATAGGTATAGGAATAATTCGATTGACGATCTACATTATATAAACACACGAAAAACATAATATTATCGTATCCTATACTCTTTGTCCAGAACCGACAAAAAATTTGTAATGATTTACGGCATTCTGTATAATTTTGGAAAAAAACCAATGCATTGAATTATTAGCTTCAAGTGTCAAGAATAATTTTTCATCTACTTGTGATATTATATATTGTATTCAAATTAACGATTCTTATCTTATTATAGATTTTTTTAATAATATTTTTATCACCACGTGGGACCACCCCACCCCCCCCCCCCCCCTTCCCCCGCTGCATTTATGTCACTTATACATTGTAGGACCATTTTCAAAAAGTCGCCTAAAACCTTTCAAAATCTCTACGGACATTTTTATGTGGTCTCCAAAGATTTGCTAACAATAACTAATAAATAAGATAATAAATAATTTTGTACCTACCTTTAGAGTATAATTTTGAGAGACATTTTTAAAACAAAATTGCCAAATTAACGTCTTTAAGACAGTTTTCAACATGAAGGACACTCAAAACTATTTTTTCCTGTGAGTTTATTTATCTCCTTTCATATGACAGTAGAACGTGTTTGGTTCTGAATGTCCTTCTCTGCAAAATTCCAAAAAGTGAAACAAACTGACCCAAATCGCCTATATATACAAACTTTACGGATAGAAAACGTGTCTGAACTTATTATAAAATTTTTGTTTGATAAAATACAAATGCATTGCATAAAATCGTTTGGTAAATATATAAGATTAAAAAATCAATAGTTATGAGTGAAACAAGTACACAACATGTACCACGGGAAGTAGAAAAATGTCTTTAGAAATTAAATTTGGTACTTGAATGCCAACTGAAATTGGCTAAAATAAGAAGAGTGCATTTTTTCAATAATAATACAATTATTGTATGTAATGGAAATTAAAAAAAGCTGCGATTCAAAGGCACATATAAAAAACTGACCGACATCACTTAAGAAAGTTTTTTACGGAAATGCATGCACACACGTACGTCTCGGGTGTGTTAAACTTCACTTTTCTATTTTTTCTTTTTCATTTTGTTGCAGCATAAAAGACGAAATAAGTAAAGAAAGACATAAACATAAAAGTCTAAATAATTAACAAGATATGTAAGTTAGTACACCTGAGACAATGTTTAGGTCTAGGTAATCCCTTCCCCTTTTTCTGTTTATATGGTCACATAATGTGAGTGAGAATAGACATTTATTTCGTGTGCATGGAAAATTATCTTACTGCTGGTATGAATATTCGCTGTTCCGTATCATGTACACAGTCGCTGTGATTTCTGATTTTGTCAGTGTCGTATGACTTTCGCTCAATCACGAATGGTTAGATTTTATAGAACAACCATGCAGTCAGTAGTGGTTCTTGGGAAGTATCCATTTCTCCGCTACTGTATATATGTGCATTGTATAAATGCCTACTTATTTAAAAAAAAAAAACCCAACTTTTTCTACCAGTGTACAGTTTCACGACTATATAGATTGTATATATAGTGTCCGAAGTGTAATAAAAAAAATTGATTGCCCACTTACAAACAATGTACAGATACATGTAGCATGCAACCATTCAATTAAGAAACTGAATCACTAAACCCAATGAAAAATGAAAAAAATGTATGTCACAAGTTTAGAAATTCGACCTCTGAGAGGCCAAATTTTGTAAAATCAAAATTGTATTTTAACAATTGCTTATCTACATAAAGAATATGAAAATGCTGAAAAGAAATTGAAAAATAAAAGAGGAGTTCAGGTTACAAGCTTAAATTCCAGTTTAAAAAAATTGACCCCTGTGGGCCCCAAGGTTTGAAATCAAATTCTAAATACAAATTGTGTATCAAAACTATAAAGAAATAAAATGCATAAATGGAAAAATGAAAGAGAAGTTTACATCACAAGATTACATTACAATTTTCGAAGTTCCACAGATTTTATCAAATGAAAAATATATGTATTGAAGACAAATTGTAATCTAAAATTCATCCTATAGTAAAATTTGTCAAAAAATATATTTTTAAACATATTAATAAAATCTTAACGGATGTTCTGCAGTTAGTTCAAGTAGGTTTTGCTCTTCCTAATAAATCATCTCCATATATATTTTCTAAGGATCCTAACTTTGATTTCGTTTATTTTTAGATGAAACATCCCGATGGCGATGCTTGTCTTCGTGGAATAAAGCGTTTCCATTTGCCTTAGTCACGCTAGCTTTATTCTGCACTGTGATAAATTTCAAATGGCAAATACCGTCCTCACTGCCGAAACATTACATAAGGTGCTCGGTGGATTACGATGACGGAAGAGACGTTTTATGGGGTGTTTATTACCGCAGTATGCATAAGGTGTTAGGAATTGAACCGTACAAAATGAAAAACACAAACAGCTGTCCACATGCTTTTTACAGTCGCCAAGAATTTAATCTGAAAAGAGCTAGACTGTATCCAGTCTTACGAACGACAAACTGCTTTCGACAATATAACACGTTATCAATGCTGAATAATTCACTTCCTGTTATAGTGACAGCCGTATCGTCTACACATTTGGAAGAATCCTTAGGAATGATACAAACTGTACATAAATCTATACGTGTATTATACCCATCAATTAAACTTATAATGTTCGATATTGGATTAAAGCCGTCTGAGTTACGTCACTTGACGCAGTATTGTATGTGTGAAATTCGACGTTTTCCGTTTGAAAGCTACAAACCATATATATCAATTCTATTTAATTATATTTGGAAGCCAATCATTATATACACTGTCTTACAAGAATATAGGTTTGTAATTTGGGCTGATTCGTCAATACATTTTTTCGGAAATACGACATCGTTTGACTCGTTTTTCGAAAGAACCAAATCTGTAGGCATATTGGCAAGAGAAATAGGTGGTTACCAAACGTCGGGTGTTACCAAATTAAACTCATTCTCATATTTTAACGAATTACCATGTTTATATGACGAGAATTTAATGTTAGAGGCAAGTATGATTTCAATTTGGAATACAGATTTAGTTTGGAAATATGTTATTTTGCCTTGGATGTCATGTGCTTTAACCGAAGATTGCATGTCGACTGTAAATTATCACTCTCTGCGTTTGTGTAAAACCAGAGAACGACACGCATGTCATAGATTTGATCAATCTATTTTAAATATAATATTGATACGAATTTTTAACACTCACATGTCCTTAATAATGAACAATAATCTTTTACCTATATATAATGTCAGCAGATCTCAAAAAAGAAGCATTACTAACTTACCATAAAACAACACAGTTTTTTTTATTTAGTCGACATATATATTAGTGACGATTCAGCATAAATTTTTATAACACCGCTCTGTGTTCAAATGAAATCAAAATTTCTAATTGGATTTCAGATCGCCTTCTATCAAAATTCAAATATTTATTCAGTATGGACGACTGACTTTACCTGTTAGCCAGTCCACGATTCCTCACACTGTTTTAAGAAAAGAGTGGGGCCTTGGAACGTCCTGGCACACACCATAAAAAACATCTATTCAGAATCGGAATTTATCAGTGTGTATACGACTGACTACATGTAAGAGAAAATCGTACTATGTACTTAACGTTCACAACCATTTGTCGCTTAAATAAAGGTTTGCTATGTACTTTAATTATCAAAAATCAAATTTGAATAATTTTTTACTTGTTTACATTTAAATGTGTGTTGTTGACTTTCATTTTGCCGACTATATACTATAGTAATACAGCAATCTCATGCTGACAAAATTTTGGGGAGATAATTTTTCAAATGGTTCCGGACTGAAATGAATTGTTATAGGATTTTTTGGCAGAAAATTAATTTATATTATTAAAAAAACACTGTCTAATAGAATAGAAAATGGAAACGGGGAATGTGTCAAAGAGACAAGAACCCGGTCGAAGAGCAGAAAACAGCTAAATGTTTATCGCAAAATTTTCAAGTAATATACATATCCCATAGCCCCTGTCAATTTAACCTGCAAAGTTCGTTAACTTAGACGCCTGACGAATTAATCTTGCACTATTTAAAGAAAACGTATGTGACAATTTGTACATGTAAAATGCATCAAGTAAAATAAAGAAATACCAAAGGGATATTCGAATGAGGGGAAAATCAAAACAACTTACAAACTCCGGAGAATAACGAAGACAAGACCAAAACAATTCATGCACTACTAATTCTTCTGTGTTATATTTTCACCTTTGCTTGGTTTTTTCTTCCCTCTTCACACGTTTTTTCTTTTTCTTTTCAATCATGGATACAAAAGAGGACA
Source organism: Mytilisepta virgata (assembly GCA_028015205.1). Taxonomy (NCBI): domain Eukaryota; kingdom Metazoa; phylum Mollusca; class Bivalvia; order Mytilida; family Mytilidae; genus Mytilisepta; species Mytilisepta virgata. The sequence continues at coordinate 88,595,145 of CM051521.1, forward strand.
AATATACATAGGCAGCAAATCATAAAACGTAATCCACTGGACGGACAAACCCGGGAAGACAAATGAACAACCACAAGCACAACAAATAGCCACTGAAAACTAAAAAATAATGAACAACACGAACTCCTATAAAAACCATGAGTGAACCCAGGTGCCCCGGAAGGGTAAGCAGTTCCTACTCCGTATACGGCACCCGTCGTGAAGTTCAACAAAGTCAATCCGGTGGAAGTCACAAATCGGTGGAGGCACATGAAATATTACGACAGTAGGAACAGGTCCAACATCATCTTAGATATTGGAACACTGTAACGTTCAATCAATTGGTGATGACGACCGTAAAATTTCCTAATTGATGACATCAACTTATCCCTAATAAAACCCTTGTTAAGAAGCTTTTGTGACAGCAGTTATCATCTTTGTCGAAAGTCAGGGTAACTCACGCATACCCTTGAAAATCGGATAAGCTGAGAAACGTAGACGCCATATGCAGGCGATGCTGGTAAATTGATACTCAATAAGGGAAAGTTAACAATAGGAAAGTTGAAGTCATCACGTTTGTCATAAAGTTTTGTCTTCAAATGTCCCTCATTGTGTATTTCAAGAAACAAATCCAAATATGAAGCGGACTTTGGTGTATCTGTAGTATCCTTAATTTCAAGCTCACTGGGGTAGATGAGATGTAGAAAGTCCTTGAATTTGTCGTTATTTAACGACAACACGTCATCTGTATAACGAAAAGTGAAATAAAAGGATTGGGCTAGTTTTTTTTTGTTTTCACGTAGTAGCCCTCGAATGAAGTCCGCCTCATATGAGTACAGGAACAGATCGGCGAGGAGAGGAGCAAAGTTGGTTACCATTGGAATGCCGATTGCCGAATGAAATTAGACCGTCAAATTCAACAATTATGTTTTCCACGAGAAAATCGAACATGTCTGTAATTTCATCTTCAGAATACTTTTTGTCAGATTTTCTCTACCTAAAACTAGAAATTTATACAAGCGTGTGCCATTTGTCTAAAAAAGAAACATTGATGAACTAGTTGTTTCAAGCGATCTTTTAATTGAGAATGTAGTATGGTAGTATTCGAATGTTTTTATGCTGTTGCATGTAGCCAAAGATTTTGATTTTAGATATTGTAGTAATTTTTAAGAATCCACATCTGATTGACGCCAGTGGTGGAATATGATGTGTCGTAGTAATTCTGGAGGTCCTCTTAAATACATGTCAATATGAATGTTAAAATCATTGAAAGATGTTTTGTAGAGCAATTAGCTGACCCAGCAATGTACTTTTGTTTAAACAAAGTAGGCGAAGAGATCTGATTATATTATGATTGAGAGTACATGTATGTTAATAAGCTACATGTTTATGTGTTGGTTGGAATTCTGTAAAATTTGTTTCAGATTTGTAAGTCTGAGGGAAAGATTTAATAAATTTTAGCTATTTTGTTCAGTTATAAATCATTCAATTATGGTAAATTTTTCTATAATTATGATTTTTCTTGATATGTCTGTTCTGAAGTTTGTGCCGGTTCATTTTTTTTAAATTTGACTAACGATAATATGAAAAATAGTTATGGCTCCGGACTAAGGAGATGAATACGACAAATAACAAATATTCAGTCTAACGGCTTTAAAAAGAGTTACATGTATGTATGATTTTGAAAACATTTTGATTTTAGGTTGTACAATGTATCGCCAACGGTATTCATTTTCTTATGAATTAAGTTGGAGGTAATACCACACATGGAAGAAGTAAGTACATATATCGGCATGCACTGTACTGTTGAATTATCAAGTTAAAGAGGACAAATATACCTAAGAAGCAAACCAAAAAAAAAACGCAATCCATTAGACAAAAAAACCCGGGAAGACAAATGAACAACCACAAGAACAACAAATAAACACTGAAAACTAAAAAACAATGAAACGCTTTTAATTTGCGATTATGTGCTACTGTGACAGGTTTCATTAATCTCGACTCTAAGACTATCAAAAAATTAAAAAGTTATTTCCATTCTATGGATCAGTTTGTCAGATTATGTCAATACATAGCAGCCATGAACGGTGAAAAGGTACATGTAATTCTTAATACATATTATACAAAAATGTTCAAGTTTGATATGGAAGAATAGATATGGTAGATTAATTCTTGCAACAGAATCCCTACATACACGGAACAAAAGCAAATAAAAAAAAACATCAACATCGCTTCTATTGCTGTTTTTCATCTTTAAGTCAAAATGAGGCTAAAAATACATGGGAAAAATACTACGCTATACTGTAAGTTCAAGACTATGTCCTAGCATCGGTGTTATATAGCCGTTTCCTCCCACGCCATAAATGTATGAATCTGTCATGAGCATATTTTTGTCCCACCTTTCAAAATAAATATTTCCTTCGTTAAAAATAACAATTTCGTTCTACAGAAATAACGTTTCGTCACAAGAACAAAATAAATATTTCGTTCACACGAGCCATTAGTTTTTCCCTTTGATATAATTAATCTTGCATTGGCACCAAATAATTTTCGTTCGAATTAAATGTATTTAGTGAGAAAGAAATACATCTCTTACAAACGTAACAATATATTAACTTTCTGACGAGGAAAGATTTATTGCTTCGAACGAACGAAATATGTGTTTTCCTCTGCCTAACTAAAATAGCACTGTGAGTAAGTTCTTAACAAAGAGATGTCAAGTACACGGCGGTAATTCATTAAATTAAGGGACAGCGACAAGACTATCTTGACGAAAAGTTTTTATAACTTTAATGGATTTGCTGAAGACATTTCAGCAAAAAACGTTCTTATACAAAAGATAAGCATCCAAGATTAATCTTTTTAGTTTGGTACATAAGTTGACTGTTTTTGTAAGCCCGTGTTAGAACATGGTTCCACTCTTTTTTTTCGTGGCAGCCTATTTGAATTAATCTTATTTGTGAATCAATCAATTTTATTGTACATGTTGGCTTGTATACAGTGTATGTCTCTTTTGCTACACAAATGGCCTATTATGTGGGACAGTTGTGTAGAAGAAAAACATGTTTAACAGACAGCATATTTTATGCAACTGTCTCATGGTTCTTGCCGAAATAAATATCCTGTTTCCTGACTTTTCTTCTTAAGAACATAAACTGAACATAATTTTTCCTTGATAACTCGATTTTCATCTCGTTTATGACAACTGGTGTAGTTCTGGGATAAATATTTTATCCCCCCAAAAGGGTCATGCCTATTTTTTGGGGGTAAAACTTACACAACATCTGCACATTTGAAGGACAGAGTTGGAAGGTTTACAAATACATACAGTGTAACAAGCAACAAAAAAAGATGTCATAAGTGGCACGAAATCTTACAATAACAAAAAAACCCCTCAGACCGGAGATATTATTAGATAACATATTTTATTTGTAATTAGAATACAAAATGGATAAAACACAAGTAAATCTTACTTACGAAGTCTTCTTCTCACAACTAACATATGAGGCATGCAAACGACAATAACATGCATAAATTATATATCGAATGGAAATTGGATGTCTGTGTATGTAATTATATAAGTGCATTTGGCCGAAAATATTTAAACAATAAGGAATCGGTCCGTTTTCTTTATATAATCGTAAACACTGTTTAGTACAATGGAATATTGATTCTACAGATATATCTTTTTTATAAACCTCTTTTCTTGTCTGCTAAATGGCATTTTTCGTTTGGTTGGTCATTTTGTGCAGATACAGTAGTGAATAGTAGTGGCGTGTATTATATTTCTAAGTTTTTTTTTCTCACCAAATTGGCAACCTTTTGAAGAATAACACTCTGAAGTATTTTTATGGAGAGAATATAAAATTCAGAGGTATTTGCCATGAAAAATTATTTCATATTTGCATGGAGTCAATAAATAATATTTGGTGTAATTTTGACTTTGAACAGAAGTGTTTAAATATTTACAATATTTACTGATTGTAATCATGACACACACAATCTAGATTGGATGTTGGAAAGGGAGAAGGGCGTGAAACTGTTCTTTGGTAGATATTTTGGGGGTTCAGATTTTTTCCCAAGTATTTAAGAATACTTATTTATACTGGTATTTCGGGGTGCATCCGGAAAGAAAATCTACTTTATGGAAGGGGTGTGGATAAATTATTTTCGATAATGAGTCTATATACAGATGTTTTAAGCGATTAAACCATTACGGGCTAATCCAGCATCGTTATCTACATGTGATTTGTAAATATAATATAAGATACACTTCATAACACTTCTGGTCAAAATGGCAAAATAGGGACTGACAGGTCACTCCAAAAATATTTGAAGGGTTTCTTCTTGAGGAGTGTCGATGACGTAGGCACTTTGGTAACCGTGCCTGGCCTTTCAGTACTAGTGAAACGCGGACATCGCATATTTTTGGATGCCTTCGTGGTTTTGGCACTTTTATTTGCAAGCATTTCATTTTCTGGTCCTCTGACAGTGCGGGAAAACGTTGCTGATCTTGTTCCCCACCGGCGACACTGCCTGCGTCGTCCATTCCTTTGGTCGTCTGTCAACAATATTCGGAATCACTTTTGCGTTTTATTAAAGTAAAGTAACTCTCATCGAACTTGAGCCATCCATTATCTGGTATTTCCCGGCAATACCAGAAATTTGGACTAATTGTATCAATACCACAGAACACAAAATGACATGTGATCGCTTCTAGACCAATGAAATTGTATATTTTTTATTGATATGCAATAAATTACAATATGGCCCTCAGTGTCATGAACTATTTCTTAAATATTAATGTAATAACCCATATAATATAATGTTGTAAGCTAAAATATATTGAGCACTGCGAAAAATATTAAAAACCAAAATGTTCAGTAAAAAAATTTAAGTCAGCTTAATATTGCTAATAGTGGAATTTTATTTTCGCAAAGATCCTTCAGTCCCTTCTTTAATACGAGATTCCTCTGAACTTAAACTTCAAATTTTAATCCTCCATGTAATCACAAAAACTGGACTTAAAAGCCTGACTCGCAGGACATTCCAACTTATTGGTAACAAGGGGTGTCGTACAAGCACTGGACTTGGGCTTATTATCTCTTTCATTCTTCTTCTGGAGTCTAAAACAATCAGCCATCAGGTGACCATTTTTCTTACAATAAGCGCAAGTTAGTGACTTCTTCTCAAAAGTATCAAATTTTGGACCAGACATATTATAACTAGACGGACTCTTATTCTTTGCAACAGGCTTACTATCAGTACGCTCAGTGCTTTGATTTTTGTAATTTCCGCTTAAAATTTTGACCTTTGAAACTTCTTTTATGTGAAAGGGTATAATTATCGGAAACAACAGCTGCATCTTGCAATGTCTCAACAGTTTTGTTATCTAAATGTGTTTTTACGTCTAAATTAACACACTGCTTGAAATCTTCTAATAACATTAATTGTCCTCATTTATCAAAATTGTTATCGATTTTCTTTGACGTAAGCCATTTATCAAATAGATCTTCTTTTTCCTTAGCAAATTCAACATGGGTTTGTGATTCAAACTTTTTATAAGACCTAAATTTCAGTCTATATGCTTCTGGCACTAGCCCATAAGCTTTCAAAACTTCCTGTTTAACAGTGTCATAATCAGAACTTTTTTCTGAAGAAAGTGCTGAGTAAATTTCAGCGGCCTTGCCCACAAAAACACTTTGCAGCATTGTAGCCCAATAAGGCTTTGGCCATTTCAAATTTTGAGCAATTTTCTCAAACTGTGGAAAAAATTTATCAACTGTTTTTTTCACAAAATTTGGGAACCAAACGTATATTTTTTGCTGCATCAAAATGTTCTGATTTTGACTCATATTTAGTGTTGCTTTTTACTTTGACCATTTCTATTTTTATTTTCTCCATCTCTAACCTTTCTCTCATTGCAAGTTCTTCCTGTTTTTCTTCTTTTTCTTTTTATAATTCTTTTAATATAACTTCGTTTTCCAATGGTTTTAATTTAAATTCATCTTCTTTTTCTAATTGTGTTAATTTAAGTTCATGTTCTAATTCAATCTGTTTTAATTTGAAAGCATCAACATTTTCGACCTTGAGGTCAAGAGCCTCTTCACCAAAAATTTCTGAGTCAACTAAATTGTCTATTACCAAATTTTTTATAATTTGTTTTCTCATAGATGTTCTAAAATCTATTTTTAGATGTTTAGCAAGCAACGATAATTCTTCTTTCTTTAGTTTATCAAATCTTCCAGGTCTGGCGTTTTCAAAAATTTACCAGTATCAAATGCCATTTTGTAGAATTTTGTTGGCTAATTCTAATAAAAATACTGAAAAAATTTAATAAGATATTAACGGTATCCCAAGACGAGCCCCCAATATCTGTTACGGCCGAAATCACCTTTAAATTTTAGCCAACAAAAGACACAAATCAATAATTAAATTTAACAAGATTTATTATATACAATTTTACAAAAAATATTATACAATTGAAATGTTAACTTAACTGTTAAAATATAAGTACGATCCTTTTGTCTTTTCTTTATCCGGAATTCTTCTCGTCACTGTTGCGGGAATCCAAACAGAATACTATGTCCAATAAGTCACAATCTAGTATGATGTGTGTAACGTTAATAAAAGTGTGTCAATCCAACGTCTGACAACACAAGAATGTTGATGTCTGGTCTGATGCGATCTGTTCTGCAAGTCTAACTTTTGTGACCGTTTATCGTATTTCCCCATGCCTATATCGACCTGCTGAGGCATTCACAATTTCCCATATTTCGGCACTGTGACGTCTTAAAGAGTTGACCCGACCCTAATATGAGCTGACCCGAATATATCAGCGACGTCTTAATGTTTGACCCAACGTTGGCCCGAATATATCAGGAAAACATCCGGTTATAGGCGGATGGCCATTGAAAAGTAAGAAATTCCATTAAGATTGCTAGTTAACAATACGATAAATTTATCATCAAGTTTTCTTCAAACAAATATTGTAAAATATAAGCCGTTCGACACAATATGAAGCTTTTTGGCTCGTTCGCTACTCTCACCCGCCGAAAAAGCTTCACATTGTGTCTCGCGGCTGATATTTTACGATATACGTTTGCAGAAAACCTGATATGTACATATACACCACGGAAATTCATAGAATCCTTCTAGAATACGGTAGAAGTTTGAATTACACATCGCATATTATGATCATTCCAGAATTATTACGTAAGTCAAATAGCAAGTTCTAGTCATTCCATCAATATCTATTATTGTTCCAGTGATTTCTAAACTGCGCAGTTATAACATTATTTCGTAAACAACTATAAGTATTATGTAAGCATATTATACATTTTATAAGGCCACACAAAACAAATTAGGGCAAGATAAATTATAATAATTGCAATATCATAACATGGTTGACTGCAGCAACAGGATGCCAAGGTAGTTTCGAAAAGGGGTGAAGTAGAGAGATATATCCCTATAATTTCGCTATAAATGATTAAATTTGCCCTATTATACCCTAATATTATAGGCCTGCAAGTAATTCCGACAGATAAATCGTAAAACGATGCGAACAGTTCACGTCTAATAGCAGTATAGAAAGGGCAGTAAATCAAAAAATTCGAAGTAAATTTGCAATTAGGACTTGCAACTAAATTCATGTGGAAAAGATGAGAATATAAGGAGCTGCTATTCATTTGTAAACGAGCATGAAGAATTTGACCTATACGATTGCCTAAGTAATAATAGAACAGCGATTTTTCGTTTTGGGTTTGAATTTGTTTCTCAAATAACGACAAAGAATTGCAGTTTCTTATATTTAAAGGTAAACTACTCCCAATTTTTATAGTAGAAGGGATAAAATATAAATTTTGACCTTATCTGGTATAATGACTGTAGCGAGTGTCAATAGGATTTTGTATTGCTCCATCGAATTCTAAAAACAACCTTCTGACGAAAGACCAATCTCGGACCACTCCCTTCTTCAAGTTAGTTTTTTAAGATCCGTGAACAGAAAGAGGGTTTGTAAACTAGTCATATAACTATTCAACTTATTTCTTTTAATATTGAAATTTGTATTTATTTTTGAGAAATTTATTGAGATTTCTGAATTCTCAATACTTAAATATTTAAGGAATTTTTAACGAAGCGTGGTATAACTTGTAGTACTAGTATATATATCGAAAAGAACATTTAGTCCTATTGTGTGAAATAGCCGTTGAATTGGACCTAGAAGTATATATTGAATCGCAGCCACAGGATGATTACAAAGATATGGATTTATCACGGAGAACAATTACTTTGAACGGTTCCACGCAGGTTTTACCTGAAATTACGAAGATTCAGGACTTGACTTCTGACTTACGACAGGTACCGTTGATAGAATCGTATGACATTTTAATTTACTTGGTGTAAGTTTGCCAGTGGAATGAATCCCGTCTTTCGACTTACAAGTGTGACAATAGCTACCATTTGTTTATTGCAAATGATATACACGATGTTTCTTTACACAAGGTTAAATCCGCAGACTTTTTCACGTTGTGTACAGAGACCAGGCAGTCAGAAAAACCCTATATCGCATGGCTGATTATTTGGTCAGATGTCAGATCAAAAGTGGCGGATGTACATGTGTTGTATAAGTTATTTTGACAAGAAAATACACCACCATATGTCACTTAAATGCACTAGGCTTGTCTTGAAGTTTAATAATCATGTTACTAATTAAGAATTGAATCATGTCCATCTTCACTTGTTCAAATTAGATTATTCTAATAAATATAAGGTTCCTCTTTGGTGCTTAGCTTTTCCATTTTATGAAGAAAAAATGAATTTTAACAAATGATGATTTTAAGCTTTAGAATGTGAATCTAGAATATTGAATATTCTTCCCAAAAATTAGAAATTTAATTATTTAAGGAATGACTGATTTTTTTTTACTGAGTGTAAAAGAAATTTCTTTTTCACCTCAATAAAAAAATAAAATATTAAAGACCGTCCTTGTAAATAAATTATTTTTATCGAAAAAAGAAATAAAAATGTAACAATTTATCAAATAAACACCGAAGGAATGTACTTACTTTTTAAGTGGACATGTCTCCCACGAAATTTATTTGACGAGATATAAAAAATAATTTTGTCCAATCAAATTATAAGATTTTGTCTAAATTTATTTATAAGAACATAAATTAAAGTTGTATACAATGGAACATCGGACTGTCTGGTCTGACACATGAGTATTCAAGAATCCTGTAGTATCTGACACTTTATCATGTTTATGTTGGTTTCAAATTTGATTTATTTTTCAACCTGTGTATTCAACAACCTGTCTCATCCAATTAAATCCGACGCTCTTGAAAATGGAAAAGCTTGTGAACCTATTGCCAGGCATCTATACTGTAAAGGATATAAATAGAAGCATAAATGTGCTAAGCTTCAACTAGCTGGCTTTTGTGTGTCACCGTCCGTACCATACATGGGAGCATCCCGGATGTGATGGTTAACTGTAAATGTTGTAGACATGGTTTACTGGAGATCAAAAATAAGCTTTTCTTTCAAGGACTTAACTCCATCAGAAATTTGTAGTAAAAAATATCATCTCTATCTGGATGAAAATAAAATTTTCATCTAAAACAGAAAGCCCATGGTATTCTCAATTCGGGGACAAATGGGAGTTTCTCATCTTGAATAGTGTGATTTCATCTGCTACACAGATAAATCAAATCTTAGTTGAAAGAATTTATTTGACAATAATTCCATTTTAATTTGCATATGATAAAATACAAGAATTTCATTGGTCGGAAGGGCAAAATCATAAAAGTTTATATATCGATAAACCCGTATTTGGCAAGTATATTCATGCGCGTTCTTGATTATTTAAAGTTTCAAATGAGACATTAAATGTGAAGAATGCTGTAAAAGAATAAATTTTAAGGATGATTCTGACAATAATAGTTAAAATTTAATGAGAAATAGTTTAAAAATTTATGAAAATTGCGTTTTCAAAAATTCTGCGAAAATTTGCTGCACAGACGTCATAGTCAAGATTGCAACGTCATATTTGTATACAACGCAAAAAAAAATTCGGACATTCTGTACGCTTCAGATTATATTAAAATCTATCAAAACGTAAATTCTAGTTTTTTCGATTTGTAAATGACTTTGTTGACTTTTTATTCAATTGCTCAGCTGTCAAAAATAGTACCAGATTCAAGATGAATGTCGCCTAAAAGGTCAAAGTTATTTTTTTTATTTTGGTTAGGAACAACTTTTCGATGTTTGAAATGGAATTATAAGGATTAAATACGATTTTGTATGAGTTTATCGATGTGTAAACTCGGCTGACTCACTCACAAAATAAATAAAGTCCGAAGGACTTTATGTTGAGTTTGTGAGTGAAAAGGCCGAGTTTACACATCGATAAACACATACAAAATCGTATTTAATCCTATATTAAACACACTTTAACCATCTCTGTGCCACGGGCCACTTTTGGGCCACTTTTTTCATACTACGTTCACTGCCACGGGGCCACTTTTGGGCCATTGTTTTTTTTTCTTGACGTTAAACAATGGGAATAACGTGGCATTACTATGACGTCCCAAACTTCATTGCCGTGTACACAGTGACGAGGTTTGGTAAGGGGCATCTCCATAATGAATCTAAAACTTTTTTCCAAAAATAAGCAGTTGATAATTACGTAGCATTTGATGGATGGATGAATTATTGTTTAACGTCCAGTGTAAATTAGGACAAACGTAGTATTTGAACAAACATAGATACGTCCGGGGTAATAATCCATCTTTCCATGGATAACACTTATCTTTTTTAAAACTTAAAAGGGCAAAGTTCCATGACACTTTTTTTTTCAAAAACAGATCAGATGTACAGTTGACTCTCGTTATCTCGAACACATTTAAGTCGAAATTCCGGGTAACTCAAATTATCTGTTTGGACCCGCAACAGCAGGTTACACTCCACTTAGTTTCAGAGAAATGCACCCGCAGAATTTTATTAATTATTAGAGTTGGTAAAGTTTGACTACATGATAGATGAATAATAAATGTCTTAACCTCAAAATTGTAATATTGACCGAAAGAGGATAGATTTTAGTTTTAAAAAATAGGGACACATTAACTGATTTTGCTTCTGACAAGTAATGGGAGGTCATAAACTGGGACTTGTGTATTGACATGTGGTGTGTAAAACTTTGACAGTGATAATCGGCACCTGCACTGGTAAGTTAAATTGCGAAAAAAAGAGCCGGAAAAGTAAACCTTTTTTTCCCCACATATGCAATGGAATTTTATGCAGAATCTGAAAAATTAAGTCTCAATTGGATTGAAACGCTGCATCAGACCTCAATTTTAAGCCGAAGTGGAGTGAAATTTAACATTTTAAAGCTTTTTTATGAAAATTTTTGAAATGTTGCTATGCCAACTAGGTTTCCATGGATATTTTTTATTTATTTTATCATGATTGAAACAATGCTAACATAATGGCCTTTCAGAATATATATATATATATATGTATATGGGTATTATTTACTCTGAAGATGGCACAAGACCATGATATTTGTTAGCTCACTTCACATTTATTTATCCACTATTAATTTGTGGAGTGCAACCGCAGTAACTATACAGATTTCTCCTGATATCTCGAATTTTTATGCTTAAGTTGAACTAGATTTTCAGGTCCCAATGGATTCGACATAACGAGAGTTGACTGTATATGAGTATTACCATAATCCTGACTTTCTGGCCGCCTTTAATGAAATAGCATGGATTATTTACCACCACCCCTAATGAAACTATCTCTTGTTTTTATTTATTTTTGTAAATACTCAAATTTTTCGCAACAAACTTTTATGCAATCAAATTTTGGTCAAAATTTTCAAATGGATATAATGAGCACTGAAATGTGTTGACATAGTGGATGAGGAAAGGTGGATGTGAAATTGAAGATATATACCTTACATGTATATTTCTATTTTACCGGCAGTACTAACTCATGTGAGTCATATCTTTTTATCATATAAAAATAACAATACAAAAAAAAAAAAAAAATAATAATACAACATTTCAACAAACAAAACAAAACATTCTAAAAAAATATCCCTTTTTAAATGGCATATCCCTTTAAATTTTTTTTTAATTCATAGATTTATTATTGGTCCAAAAAAGTTTTAACCATAGCACAAAGTGCTCATGCCCAGTACTGATGCTAATATGCACGCTTTAGCAATGGATTTTGAATTAATACCAAAATATTTATAATTATCGTACTTCCCTGCGTCTATATCACCCTGCTCAGCCGCTCTGTAATCTCTGTATTAAGGCTTTGTGACGTATTAAGAGACATTATCCGCGACAGCAAAACTTATCAGCGACGTCACAATATGAGAGCAGGATTTATTAGCGACGTCACAATGTGAGAGCAGACGTTATTAAGCTTACCTCCAGGAGGACAAAAAAGCGTAAAAATGTCTTACATGGGCGACTAAAATGTATAGAATTTGTACGATAAACAGATTATCGGGTTTTCTGCGTAAACATATTGTAAAATATCAGCCGCTCGACTCAATATGAATCTTTTAGGCTCGTTCGCTACGCTCACTCGCCAAAAATCTTCATATTGTGGTTCGCGGCTGATATTTTACGATATCAATGTGCAGAAAACCCGATAATCTATACTTATTTACGGGGTGCTTCATAAAAGGAAATCTCAAACATTTTATATAACGTAGGAAGATAGCAAGGGTACCTGCATCATTTGCAAGTTCCAAGACTTCATGAAAGTTTATTATCACAAGCAGTCATGACAGTATTAAAAAAAGCAAAGCAACTAAAATTCACAGAGGATACTCTAAATTTATATATGGTTATAGGGTGGGAATCTCAAAGTTTTCAAATTTATAAAGATAAACATATTTTGAGAGGCAGGACATAATACCCACTAGGTACCCCCATTATACATCAATGAATGTGTATACTAATAAGGAGAAAAAATACGGTTATAGGGTGGAGATCTCTACCATTTCCAGTTCGAGATCATATCGCAATCCATTTTTGTTTCCGAAATTTATCACTTTTTGTTCCTTCAGATAGCTGTTTATTATTAATAAATAAATATTATTAATTTGGTCCGTGTATCACTTAACAATTCAATATTTCAAAAAGTTTTAGAATTTTACTTTTTTCAATTTTTAATCAAAGTTTTAAAATATCAACATTCCAAAATTTTGAAATTTTGAAAATTTCACCAAATATCTAAAATTCTAAATTTCTAAAACACGTTTTAAAATTCAATATTTTGGATTTTTAATCAAACTTTGAAAATACTAAACTGCATGTTCAGTTTTGATAATTTAGCCTTTTGAAAATTTGAATTTTTAAATTTTTGATTAAAAAATTAAGAATCGAAAATACTCATCTGGATCATTATTGCGTTTGACACTTTTTCGCGGTAATTTGTTACGCGCTAATATACTGCAGACGGCGTGAAAGAATCATGGCGAAGAGCTTCATACTGCATAAAGATGCAAAGCGTCTTAATATTGGAGACAGTGACCTGACAACACAAAGAATATCAGCTATTTTCCAGGTGAATATTTTTCTTTTCAAGAATGTTTGGAAAGATTCTTTTAATAAGGATAAAGAAAGCCGGGAACAAGTTGTCTTAGAATAAAAAATACACAATATCACTTTCATTCCTTCAAAATAATATATTAATCCCAAAGTCCGTGCTACAAACTGTGATTATCAATTAACGATAAATATAATGTATGGCATAGGCGGCGGAACAAAATTGAAAGTGTGTGTGTGTGGGGGGGGGGGGGGGGGGGGGCTGGGGCAAAAAAAACCCCAAAACATTTTTACTCCGAATTTAGGGGGCAAAATCATTGTTTTCTCCTGTTCCGACGCTTATGAATATAGAATTATGTAGCCTTTGTAATACCCAAATACCTAACTCTACAAAATCATTCTTTCTAACAAATTGACTGATTTTGTTATATTAACAACAGTTGAGCCCACATTAATTGCTTCAAACAAACTTTGAAAATAGAAAAAAACTTATAATAACTATGATGAGTGTTAGTGACCATTTTTCAGAAATTGAAAGAGGACGGTATAAAAACATCAAAAGAGGCAACACAACATGTCAAAAATGTAATTTAAATGAGATAGAGGATAAAATATATTTGTTCTTCAATTGTCAAAAATATGACATTTTGAGGCAAGATTAGTTCAATAACCTCATTGAAATACAACCAAGCATTAATAATTATTTGCATTTTGAAAAACTAAAACTTATTTTATCTTCTAACGATCTTATGCGGTTTGTTGCTCCATTTATAAAAAAAGTCCATAGTACTGAGGAAAGTGGACTCTACAGCTGCATAATATATGTATTTGTTTACACATTTTTTTTTATGTATTTCTGTTCCACTTTAAATTTATGTTACTTTAATGTTTAAATAATGCTGTCAATCCTTCGGGTATAAATTTGCATTTCAAATAAAGAATTATTATTTATAATAAACAAGCGGCATGTGCTTTTGAATCAGCTCCAATAGGAAAACACTGTCCCACATAGCCGCTACCACCGCCTATAGAAAGTAGAATATACCGTGGGAGAACCATTGGAAAATCTGCGGCGCATGAGTTTTTTTAAAAAAAAGGTAGTTTGCTTCCCAATAAATGCAGAAAAAATGCAAGGTTAGAAAAAACGTTTTATCAAGGTAATTGGCCATTTATATAATGACTACGTTTATATATACATACATGTACAGTCTATTGAAAAAGATATAAGCATTTATTTCTATAAAATTTCATTGTCTACATTAAAATCGCGCTTACAAAAATGAAAACTGTACAAGGTTGAACGTTTGTATCTGGTGTGGGTATTAAAATGTTATCAGAGAGAAATCTCGGGAATGAAAAAAAAGTGGACTTTCGGTAAGTGAAAAATAATATTAAATACATTTATACATTCAGGTCAAACCAGACGGCCTTTACCTGGAAGACGATATTACTAGAGAAACATTTTTCCCGACCATAGAAATGTTTCCCATTAACAACATGCGTGACAAAGGGTCTTTTGCTGTGTGTGGAACACCCCTTGTGGCTACAGAATTCCCAAATTTTGGAGCTGCCAGTTTGCACTCGACTTTATGGTCTACTGGATCTGGACAAGCTGGACCCTCTTCCTCATTTAGGCCACAGACTGCGTTCCAGCACCCTGTGAATGCACGTCGGACAAAGACCTTTCGCAAACAAGTACTTGTCGCCGATCTAAATGACGGAGAGCTAAATGTGTACAGTAAGTATAAATTAATATCATCTTTATATTAATTGTAAGTCAGGATTGAAGTATTCTATACTATAGACAGCAAGAATATGAAGGAAAGTGATTGACTGGTCACTGTTTGCGTCCGTTCGTTTAGTTATGGTCATAGAAATAGTTAATATGTAAATATCATAGTGTGGAAACTGTGTATTTTACGATTTCATTTTAAGTGTAATAGCGGAGAATTTCGAATGTTGTCTCCCGCCTTTCGCGAAAGCGGGGACTATAGAATTCGGCTTTTCGTCTGTCCTTCCGTCAGTCCGTCCGGAATTTGGTTTCCGGCGCATAACTTCTAACTTCTGTTAGCCTTCATGGATTTAACTCAAACATATACAGGTGAAGGAAGACACCTTTTGATTTTGGGATGAGCTAGTAGGTCGAAGTTCAAAGTCACACGTGCTTAATAAAAATAGATTTTTTAATGTTGATTTGCAAGGCGAGAAACATGAGCACTGCTCTTGTTAATTAATACACTTAAAGATGACTTTTTGTTTTCTGCAATAATTCTCAATTTTACATGCTTTTTATTTTCCAGCTTCAGTGCACGTAAATATATCCGAAAATATGAGAGTAAAAGAAATTTCCAAGTCTATACAAGAAATCCTCAATACTGAAGAAACCTTTACCATATGTGACTCTAAAGGGATAGAGATTACAGACAGCCAGGAAACGAGAGGTATTTTAAACTCATATTAAAACACGTTTGACATAACCCTTTGTACCTCATCATACATATTTTGGCCCTTGACACCGTTGTAAGGCTGAATTATCTGTCCCTATCCATTCTCCAATATTTTTCTACTTCACCTGCTCTCCCCAACCAATTTACGCTTTTTTTATCTTTATTTTTCCAATTGATTGTTATCTAACTTATTCTCAACCTGATTGTGCAGGAAATATTTGCGATCACCATAAAAAATCAATCAATAATTTTGCTCAATTCCAAGACTCCTATAATAAACTTTACAGCTCACTTTGTCCTAGC
Organism: Mytilisepta virgata; assembly: GCA_028015205.1. Taxonomy (NCBI): domain Eukaryota; kingdom Metazoa; phylum Mollusca; class Bivalvia; order Mytilida; family Mytilidae; genus Mytilisepta; species Mytilisepta virgata. The sequence goes on from CM051521.1 coordinate 88,611,445, forward strand.
TAGATCAGGTCCCAGTTATATACAATATATGTACATTCTCAAAAAATATACGGTTTATTTGTACGATCCTTATGGGTAGAAATGCGAGGTTTACCAAACATTTCTCGCCCGTTTCGGGGCGAATACAAATAAACTTATATTTTATGATAATATACGTATTGCTTTTATCCTGCAACACTAAATTCTTATCTGTTTGAGCTAAATGGTATTAAAATGGAACATTCATAGCTGATTTGAAGAAGGAACGTTTTTGGTGCGTAATCTAGGGAAACACGACGTCCTAAACACTGTGAACCAGAACGCAATGCAAAATATCGTTGAATGTGAGGACAAGGTACCAGGAGACTATATTGGACTACTGATCCAATATCGAAAGCAATATTGGGCAGGCTATATTTTCAGCTAAAGGCGTAGTTGCAGGATAGAATTAAGAACTGGTGAACTAAATGCCTCCGTACTAGTGGCGAGTCTTATATACATATATATTAAGCATTTGGTATGTATTTCAATGCGTAATCTCATCTGACATTATTGTCCAATTAAAGCATACATTTTTCAGTGAATGCAAGCCTTTAATAAAATTGTTATATGTTATAATTTTAGCGCTGGAGTTCTGGAAAACACCGAACAGAAAGGTACATGCGGTTAAATCTTCAGAGCTACCAAGACTTGTTCACAAGTCAAAGAGGAAAAGGTTGGAAGTTATTTTAAAACTAGAAAAAACTGTGAACATAGCTCGAAAAGAAATACCCCACTCCCTAAAATAGGATGGATGGGTTAAAGCCATGTTTTGCTATGCGGGGTTTGTCCTGACCATGAATGAAATACTTGTGACTGAACGCTAAGCAGCCAGCAATCAACCAATCAAAGTGGGGGTGTAAATCTCCTTAACATTATGATTTTTTAGAAACAATAAAGGATTACAAAGCATAGATTACTAGACGTTTCCAATATGGCTAAATTATTCATCTATTTTTTACTAAACCTGGATTAATCAGCGAATGGGTCATTTACAACCCGCATCTTTTAACCGTGGACTTTTCAAGCATTTGACAATTGAACTGACCAATGAAACTAAATCTCGCTCACTTCAATCACAATATCCGTATTTTTCATCTGACATTTCAAAAGCATTCAAAAGAAAATTGTCATTTTTTAATTGAAGCGATTTATATTTATAGTGTGCAGTTTTGGAAAAGACCATAGCTAATTAAAATACGATCGTTGTAATCGGCTATTCTTTTGGTCCATAGTCTCTTTGGGTCTTTTAACATTTTGTTGGAGTCAATGATAGCCTCATTGGCACTGAGTTCACTTGTTACTCAATTAGGTTGAATTTAGTTATTTATTATAATAGTGGATTTTGAAACAAATTATACCAACTGTCATCTTTTCGGGTTGCGATATCAGAGCCCGGGGCCTCAAAACCTGAGAATTTACTTAAGTCTGATCATATTCTTAACTTCCATGGTTACATCTAAATACTTAGATGATATTGACTGAGAATGAAAATTTGAGTAAAGAAATGCTCAGCAAAAAGATTTCTTTATGTTATCAGAGGAAGGCATTTTTAGCGTACTCCTTTTCGAACTCGACAATGTACCTATAATCAACCGTGAAGTTAAAGAAGAAGAAATATATGTGCTGGACCTTCCATCTGTAGCAACCTATTGGACCATTTTTCAGACATTTAAGATATTTTTCAAATAGTATTTGGAATGACTTCATTGGTCAAATTTCAATGCCTTGACTAGGCTACTAGGGAACTTCGTTCTTTTACATCTACAAAAGTCTAATTTAGAATTACTACTATATTGTAATACTGAAGTACAATGTATTTATTGGTTATGTATGAGGAAATGCATGTGAATAATTTTTTCTGATAAGACACTTATTTCACGCGATTATTTTAAAAATTTTCAGGTCAAACGTTCGAGATGAGAATTTAGAAAGTGAAAATCGCCTTAGGATAGAAGATCTCTTGGAAAACTTAGAAATAAACACAAAATTAGAGGTTCAAAATATGAGAGATGACCTGAAAGAAAGTATTGGTGAACAGACAGAGGAAATTATGGGCTCAATCAGTCAAATCAAAACATCCCTTGCAAATGCCAGTACAAAACTTGAAAACCTTGATGAAAGGGTCAGCGATGTAAAGAACGAAACATATGTGACGTCAGCTTTGAGGGAGATTTTAAGATGTAAGGTGTGCACTCAAGTACCGGTAAATACAGTCATTGTTGCCGCCTGTTGTGGTCAAGTGTTGGGGTGCGGGACATGCGTTCAGAAATGCCTTGCAGAAAATGAATTTTGCATTTTGTGTAAAAACGAGAATGTTGTTGATAAAATAGTAGAACTTAAAGGCTTTCAGATGGTTCTGGATAAGTTCCAATCTACATAAATCACCTAATTTATGCATCAATGATTATTGGGGGACTAATTCACAGGACATGCAGAGATTGATATAATTTTTCATGCAGTTGAGCTGAAAGGATTTCAGAGAATTATTAATATTACATTACTTATTTGAAAACATGTACAAGCAAGTTCATAGTACGACTCTTTAGAATTCCAGAGTTGAATTTGTAGGTAGGTTAAACCGTTTGAACAGTTAGTTTATAATAAAGTAATTGAGTTGAAAATATTTTATATGGTTTTGTTTTTTAGACTACTTGCTTAAAACGCCATGTGAGCTTTTGTCATTATCTGGTGTCCACCTGTCGTCCATGTATCTCATATTTATACCCCATGCAACAAAGTTGCAAGAGGTATAATTTGTTTTGACCCGTCAGTCCTATTATGCTTTCCAAACAATACTTTGAGAACGGATTGATGAAATGTCTTATAACATGTCACAAAGGTTTACAAAATACAGATCAGGTTGGAATTGGGGTTCGATCAAATTTCTTATTCTATAGAGTTATGGCCCTTGATTGACTGAAAATATGAAAAATGTACCTTTTACAGACGAACACAGGAGGGATTGTGATATTTTCTTCAAACTTGCCACAAAGGCTAATGACTTTAAAATACAGATCACGTTCGAAGTTGGATTCGATCAAATTTCTTATTCTAGAGTTACGGCGCTTTACCGTTTCAAGACAATAACTTTAGAGCGGATTTTCTTCAAACTTGGCACAAAAATCGGTCGTCATATAGATGTGTCTTTTGATTAAAAAATTATATGACAGATAAATTAAAAAAAAAAAAAAAATATTTATTGCCATGCACAAAACTTATGTGCCATCTGTAGCAAAAGGGGAAGGTGGGACGCATGGGGTAGGTGAGCTTGCTCACTAAGGTTCTTTAATTTCATCTGTTTGAGAACCAATACTCAATTTAACCAAACTTTGCAGTTATAGTTCTTACATAGTCATATGGAAGTTGGGTTATTTAGGTCCTGATTCGGCAATAAAACACGGCATACATAATGGTTGTGCTTATTAATTCATCATTATATCTAACCGGATTTTTAACATTTTGATCTCGAGCACTGCTGATGAATTGTCAGTCAACGAAATGGCCATACAGTGCATCAAATTTAATTCGGTATTTTGTGATATATTTTATTACTAAACATAGGTAATCATCGATTATAAAGCCCACCTCTCTCCCCAAATATATTTGTCGACAACAAATTTCAATCTACTGTGAAATGTGTTATTAAAGCTTAAAAAATTAGTACCAGTAACCTACCTTTACCTGGATAGGTCAAAGGTCATAGTTGAGATATGGCTCAGTTTAACTCCGACTTAACTTTAGCTAAATCTTTCAAGATTCAAATATAGATCGCAGTGCCATTCTTTTCCCTGGATGCTAGATGCATCTTTTAAGTATATCAATCTTAAAATATAAGTCAGAGGGATCTACATTTGCATTAATGCTGCCATGAAACGGGACTAGCTCATAGTAGGTGAACTATGACTAGGTCTGACCGAAACTAAACTAATCACACAAACGTGAAATTTAGGTCACATTGGTGCCTCTGTCCGGATGCTACCATGCAACCCTGGATTACATGACTCTAGAACTGCTATAAGTTTGACATACATTTAACTAGTCGGTAAAGTAGCCAATCAACCATTAAATATAGGTCACAATGTCGTACATTCTGTCTGAATGTTGTAAAGCTACCCAGTGAGTTGTATCTATGTGTTTCTAGTACACTTCATGTACAGGGCCCAGTTGTTCAAATGTTAATCACTTTTTTCACTTTCCATTATTTCGATTGTTAAGTAATATTTCTGTACAAAATTTTGCATACACACACAAAGTCATAGGATTAACCCATCAGAAAATTTTCAGTCATTAGGCATAACCAAAGAAGTGAAAATTTGAAACCAGAAACTGTGGTTAACTTTTGAACAACTGGACCCAGATGTTTAGAAAGAGCTATCTCTAACCCAAACTTTAGACAGGTGTGGATGCCGATGGTACTCCAGCAGCAACGGAAGATGTCCGATTGTTAAACTGGATTCAATGGAAATGTAACAATATTATTTCCGTTATTTTTACATTAAAAAAAATAAGTTTCGGTATGCAACGACGGTCAAAAAACCGAATTTTCCGAGTGTAACCTTATAATATGGAGTTATTTCCCAATATGAAAAATAACAATATGCGATCATAAAATAAAAGTAATACTTTCTGGCGTATAAATGATTACTTCAAGTTTTATTTTATAAAATAAGCAAATATGGCAAATAAATAAAACCCATTGAACGAAAGGCTCCAAGGAGCCTCAATCGCTCACCTACTCGATTGTTTCCCATTGGATTTAAAAATCTTGTGGTTCTCAAGAAGAGGATCAAAATGTGAAAAGTAAACGGACATAAGGTGATGGTTTGTAACTTAAAACTATTAATGTACGTAAAAGTAACAGTTGTACCTTTCTAGGTCGACATATTTTGACGACTACTTGAAGTGTAAATGATCATGATTCTTTATATATAAAGATAACTAGAAAATGTGACTATAAGACACGGATGCCCTGTCCTAAAAACAACATGGGTTTTGTATATCCAGTTGTTAAAATGAAAAATGAAGTTTATAACGGGGCAAATATATGGTACAGAACTGTGTTGTACTTTAAAAAACCAAAATTGTTTTGTTTAAGTATCATTGACAACAAGATTTCTAAGATATTGGGCTAAGGCAGTATGGAATTGATTTCTTTTATTATATGTTCTAATGAGCAGATTTAAAAAAAAACCTTTTCAAATGCAAGAAATATGAGGAAATGGACCTAAACATAAACCTTAAGCAAAGTCATTTGACCATGAAATGTAGGTCAATGTGACTCAAATATTGCTGAATAGCGTAGTACTATACAAGAGGACTGTAGTGGTGAAAAATCGTTGATATATAGATAAGATTCTGATAAGTTGACCCTTATGTAGTAAAAATGAACCTAAACGCAAAACTTAACCAAAGTCACTGAAGCATAAATGTAGGTCATAGCGACCCAAGTGTTGCTGAACTGTGTTGTACTATACAAGAGGACTGTAGTGGTGAAATATCATTGCTATATTACTATAGGTTTCTGAGAAATGAGGCTTAACACAAAACCTAAGCGAATCGGGACGTACGTACGGACGGGGGGACGGACGGACAAGGGCCATTCCATATGCCCCAGCCACATTCGTGGCGAGGCATAAAAAGTGCTGTCGACCGCAGAAGACCAAATTTAATTAAAATTAGACTACCATAGACCTAATATTTCACACAAAGAAGAAGGTTTTCTAAAAATTGACTCCACAATAATTGCTAAGGTTTTTTATTCATTCATATAACTAAAACCAAAATAAATTTCGAGTAACATATGTACATGTATCGATTTATTTCAAGATGAGAACAGAATTACGGTATTTCATCTTAACCCGATAAGGCTGAAGTTATATTTATATATGTAATAAGTGCGTCCTTAAAATACAAAGGATTTCCATTTACGAGACAAAACATTATTGGATTTATATCTGGAAAAACTTGACTGAACAAAAAGTCTCTCCTTTCTTTAAGAGCTTTGTCCGGCTCTAAGGGGTCAATCCCATATGGTCCCGGCATAGTAAGACTTCCCCCATCTTGTATATACTGTGCAGCAATGACTTCGGAAGGAGGAAAAAAGATAGGTGGCAATCTTTGTGTGTGTAGATTTGATGTCAACAATCTGTCTGGTATGCCTTTGCCTGGTATTGAATGTGCATTCCACGAAGGAATAAAGTGTTGAAACCCTATATTGCAACAAGCCATAGTTAGTGTTGACACGCAAAACTTGGTAACTGGATCATTCATATCAACTTCAAAATCGTCCGACATTTTTCTCAAAATACACTTTAAAGGATAATTGATTCTTGAATTTACTTCAACCCATTTTCTTTCAGCAGCATGATTTTGTCGAGACATTGTTTGAATGTATTCTGGTCTGTTAGTATTCGTCCTGTGTTGCTTTAAATTTTCCTGGTGGTACAAACAAAGATAGAACTCTTTTCCGAAATCAACTCTTATTTGGTCAAACAATCCATACTTCAAGCATGTTGCTCTGTATACATTATCATATATCAAAAGATTGTTCTTGATCGGCATAAGGCCAAAGGCGGTAATTTTTCCACTAAATCCATCGCTTGCCAAAACCTCAGTTACACCAAATTCTGTAAGTTTTTCATTTTGATCCATATGTAATTTATGTCCGGCGTACTCGGCATAATATGCGGATGGGTTAGTATTTCTTTCAACGCCAGCTCTACGCTGTGATACATAAAACGGAGAAATCTCAAGTAATGACGACCTTACACTCCTTTCGCCAAGTCTGTAACCTTTCGATCTCAGAAAACCGGTAACAAGTTTTCGTCCATAAGTTGGTCCGGTAACTTGTACAGCTGATGTAGCTATGTTTTTTATTTCCGAGTTTGACAATCTCCCGTAATCATATTTGTGGATATTTTTTTCTTGACAGAATTTGTATATGCTTGACTGACTTGAACCTATAAAAGAAGAATGCACACAAGTATTCTATATGAAATTCATAATTATATCATATAAAAAAGTTGATAGGCTAAAATGTCTCGCCTGGCTCCCATAATCTAACCTGGTAATTCAAACTGTACATTTGACCACTGTGTCGAGTTTGTGAAAATGAGGTCAAGGTCAGGTGACACCTGTTAGACTGACATGTACACCTTACAATGTATTCATAGACTAAATAATTTTAACCTTGAAAATGAGGTCATTGACAAGGACATTTGACATATGACGGACAGAACGTGCAACATAAGATATCTACCGACGCTCCCTCTGAATGGCCTAATCGGACGTATGGACTTACCGGACCCAATGGTGTACTTCCTGTCGAATATGAAAATTTTGGACTAATAAAAATATACCAAACTTTCCATGCTCGTGGCATTTTTGGGGTCTACAATCTGTTAATAATTAAATGATATTTTTAAAACCCAAAAACAGTTGGCCTCTCCACGAAACATTTCCAACACCAAGTACAGATTATTGAATACAAACCTTTTGTTATTTTGAAATGCATCTTTAATGTACTGGACACTTCCGCACAAGTATATCCTTGCTGTTCGATCATAATTCGAATGGCATCTTCATGATTTTCCAATGCAGACATCTTGGATATTTTGCATTAAAAGCCCGCGGAAATTCCAGCAAGCGCAATCGTGATAAAGATTTTCACTTTTTGGGAGTCTTCTTAATTTTTAATCAAAAATTTAAAAATTCAAATTTTCAAAAAGCGAAATTATCAAAACTGAACATACAGTTTAGTATTTTCAAAGTTTGATTAAAAATCTAAAATATTAAATTTTAAAACGTGTTTTAAAATTTTAGAATTTTAGATATTTGGTGAAATTTTCAAAATTTCAAAATTTTGGAATGTTGATATTTTAAAACTTTGATTAAAAATTGAAAAAAGTAAAATTTTAAAACTTTTTAAAACATTGAATTGTTAAGTGATACACGGACCTAATTTCTACACGGCAGTAGTTAATTCCCTAATGATTACTTTTGATAGCAACTTGCGTCCCCGATTTTTCTGATTTTTAACTTCTATCCCGATTATTTTGTGCAATTTTGACCTGTGATTCTATAGACTTGGACCTCTTTTCTTCTTCATTGGAGGGGGGGGGGGGGGGTATTCGAGATTTTCAGGATGTATCATTACGGAAAGCATGTAATAAGTTCAAAATTGTACCCTGCGCACAACTGATGAGTTGAAATCGACGAAATTTGCACCACAGTTTATATCAAAGATTTTGTTAAATTCAGTAAAAAATATGACAAAAAATGAATGAGGTCATATATCTATATATTGATGCATACATGCCAATGCTCCGGATTTCTCCCTGAACCTCAGGAAATTTGACCCCATTACCGGGTTACTGGGTGAACTGTAATATTCTCCGGGATTTCTTAATTTCCCAGGGATTTTTTCAGTGCTTATACATCGTTTAATGGTTTAAAAAAAATATCTGTTTGATCTGATAAAAAACCGACGGTTATGAAACTTCATTGGTAATACTTAATTCACATTTTCGCACTCTAGAAACAGCTTCAAAATACCTTAAAATCGTTTTTGGGTGGGGGCTTAGCCCTGGAACCAACCCCCTGTCGATTTTATCAAGGATTCTAGCAAAAATATGTTGGCAAGTATATAGATGTATTAAAGAATATTCCATGAAATTTAAAATCTCGAAAATTGTCCATATTCAGATTCAGTATTCCCTAATTTTACCCCTTTTATGGAAGCTAAAGCTGTGCCATTGTTAACGTCATGCTATTGTGAACGTCACCGGACAATCGGCAGTAAAAAAAACAGGTTGGCACTGATGTATATATTTATGTGAATTTCCTGTGGCAGTGAAAGGGTTAATAAAATTGTTACCAAATATGAATTTTTTCTCAGAAGTATATTAAAAATCTGTCCTTAGATACTAGTAGTTTGGCTTTATCCTTTTGGTCATTTTGTGAATAGAGGACCATGATGTAGTCCATCCAACAAATGTTTCACTTGAAGATCCAACTTTTATTGAGGTAACTGGACCTGTCAATTTTGCAGCAAACACGTCTATATTGGATTACTATTTGAAGTTTTTAGAGATTCCACACAATAGTATTTTAGACATTTTAGTAACTGAGAAAAACAGATATGCAGAACAATGTATAGCTGCTAGAACAAGACCGCCGAGAGTGTTACCAAAATATGCTAGATGTAGGAATTGGACACCCGTAAATCGCCAAGAAATGCTCGCGTTTATCGGTTTGCTGCTTACAATGGGAGTTGTCAAAAAGCCAACATATGAATCATATTGGGAGAAAAATGCACGGTCTTGGTCCATGGACACACCAAGTTTTTCTCAAGTAATGTCACGGAATAGTTTCCAAGCTATCCTTCAGTTTTTACACTGCAATGATAATTCCACTGCTATTCCACATGATCAAGCAGGATACGATCCACTTCACAAAATAGGTCCTGTTATCAACATTCTCAATGAAGCCTCAAAAAAGTTTCCCGTTTTGGAGAAAAATAAAAACCCTGAAAGAAAAATATTGTTTTACTCTCAGTTGGCACTATAGGATATATAATGGTGTTTTCGAGTTGTAACAAAAATAACTGTTTTTCGTCTTAAGTCGAGAAAAAAGGTTTGTAGTGAGGAAAAATCAATGGTACCTCCCTTCCCCCTACCCAGAAAATCAAATGGTAATGCCTAAATACTGCGATGTACAGAACGAACAAAATTAGTGTATTATTTTTCGTTTCTTTTTATTTAAATTCTGGCATTGAATGAGATGTCAATTAATTACATATCAATACGTGACACTATGATAAATAAAATTTATTAAATTTATTATTATTTATTACAATAAATCGTAATAAATTACATTGGCATAAAAATAGATACTCACCTTAAGAAATTTCTGATACATATTGACAATGAAATAAAATTTATTGTCATTGTGGATTTATTTTACACAATGTGTCCGCCAACATTAACATTGTATTTTTTCCGACCGATTACATCAAAATGTGTGTGTTGATGAACGGATGGTAGGATTTAAGGGGAGGCACCAGCTGAAAGAATATTATCGAACAAGAAAGCTCATAAGTGGGGTATAAAGTTATGGGTACTGGCAGATTCAACTACCGGCTACACACACCACATAAATGTTTACAAAGGAAGGAGGAATGAACACAGGAGTCCAAATGGACAGGTACTATCTGTAAAATATTTGAACAAGCTCTTTTTGAATCGTTAATTAATTAATGAAATTGTTGTCAATACAAATAAAACAAATTCTAATTTATGGGGTGAATTTGATGACATTTTGCAAATCTAATAATGTACATGTATCACTTATTAAAATGGGTCCGATGTTATCAAAGATTTAATACATTTTTGTTGGTATTGTTTAAAACAGACGAAAAAGATGATCAAAATATACAAGATCAACCTTTAATGGGGCCTCTATTATCGTTTGTTTTATGTGCTGATGGTAAAATGACAATCTCCTTACATTTTGTATAAATTTCAGGGATATCAAGTGTGGATTTAATGGCCCCGCACTTACATAAGGAGCACCATGTTACCATAGATAGCTTCTTCACTAGCCCCAAGCTTGTACATGACCTGAAGGACAATGATACGTTTTGTACAGGAACTGTAATCAAAAGTAGAAAAGGAATGCCGCAAAGTTTCAGAAATGCCCGCTTACCAAAAGGGGAGATGATTGTTAAATCGCAAGGTCCAGTTATGGCAATCCTCTGGTCCGATCGTCGTCTGGTAACAGTTCTTACATCCACAGGTGATGCGAGGTATGTTTTACAATGATTTCGTTTCTATTCTATATTATTGCAAGAATTTAAAGCTATTTCATTTCCTACAATGCTTGGTCACCTTTATGTGAATTTAATTTGAAAAAGTTCAATTGTTGAAAAAATGAACATGAACATTTAAATATTTGTAAAGGTATTACATTTGTCCATTTGTTCATCTCGCATTTTATATGCGTTTGTGTTTGTTGTATGTAAAATTCAAATAGTCCACATATGCAAATTGTATATTTGAATTTCAGTAACGTTGACACTACAAACAGCAGAGGGACAGACATATCTATGACCAACAGCAGTGCAGAGGTAGAATTACACAATGGGTGGAGTAGATGTGGGGGATCAGATGATTCAGCCATTTGAACCTCAGTTCAAGAGTTTAAAGATGTGGATAAAGATGCTATTTGATTTCTTTGCTACTGCTGCAGGTATACTAGTTTTAAACATATTTATTCTAGTGATATTAGAATGAGTAAATTCAAATTTTTTTATGGAATATATGGCAAGGATCCGAAACAAGTTCCGTCTCCAAAGCTAATGGTATAGTGTTGAAAGTGATACAGTATACATGTATATTCTTTATGATGAACCATTATTATCCAGCGTGCTTGAATACATCTTGACCGGAAGTATTCCCTGCTTGCGGGGCTCGGGATGCATATGTATTTTATCATTTTTTCACAGACTTATCGTTCCTTACAGCAGGTGTGATTTCGAGGTCACTCGTGGCATTTCGCCAGAACTGAATAAAAAAGATTGAGGAGTTCTAACAAAAACAAAACAAAACAAAACAAAACGGAATTCCCTACAAACAATATTAACTGTGCAATCGAGAACTTACGGCTTTTCCATTTTATTTTACTGGTAAGACATTGAAAATTTTCATATGTATCCCAACTACATAAAAGTTGACAGCACATTCTATATAATGAGGAATTCCCTTCACCTTTCGGGATTTTCTGTTTTATCATTCGGATTGAAAGATAAATCGGCGTGTTCGTAGTGAGACACCTGCTATAAAGAACGAGACGTTTGGCTGGATAGTCAACCGCAAGTCAGGAATAGGTGAGAAAAAAAAATTAGTATCACGTGACCAGGGATGTATAATTCAGGAATATATTCCGAAGGACTATGACTCAAAACACAACTATTGAAAAGATGGAATCAGAAAACGTCTCAAAGCCTTCATGCTACCAGTTCGGCCAGGCCGTTACCACAATATTTCATGTGCTGTATTTAACATTATTATACTTCATGCCAGAAACAACTGTGATATTTGGTACATTAATAATTCGCATATATTAAATTCCAACCTATCCCTATCCGGCAAATACGGCATATAAACTACAGTAATATGTCCAAGTTCGGCTTTATCGCGTGAGTTTTTGTGTACATTTACGGTTATAAGAATAGAGCTATTTTCATGAATATAAAAACAGTAAGAAATGTCTCTGTCAGCATGCGCTTTTTTATATGAAAAAAATCGAATTAATTTTAAGTTAGATGACTTCTTAGCATGAAGTATAAGTATGATTACCAACAAGTTAACGCCTAGCTAAAAAATGGCAATTTTGGTATTATATTTAATCAAAATGTGTTCACTTTCGCTGAACTGCTAAGGTTCTGATAGCTGTTGGTTTTAATATAAAACGAAATAGTAAAAAATAATACTTTGGTGAAGATTTTAATGCCATCACTTTGAAAAGTTAATTTAAATCTTAATAAATATGAGAGGTCAGTATAAATTCAAAGTCTTTCACCCTGTGTTAGATGCCATTTTTGAAAACGTCAGCAGAATAGGGAATTCATGTCTCTTTGTGTCCGAACCTATATCACCTCAGTTTCACAGATTAGTATTTCAATGGTTAAACTTAAAATAATAGGACCAAAACTTCCTGTCTATGTAAAAATGTTTTATTTATGATTACATTACGAAGACAGATTAAAAATAGAATGATATTGTATTTGATTTGTGTAAGATGCAACTTGTTGGATAATAGTATTGACATTTTAAATTTATTTAGTAATTCTTTTATAAATTCAGTTGTAAATTTCCGAATGTTTAGATTCGATATGTGTTCAATTTAACTTCCTCGGTGGTCTCGTGGTAGCGTGCTGTCCTCGATTTCGGAGGGACATATCTATTTGCAAAATCAGGCTTGGGTTAGAATAATACATGTAGTTCAGTCTCTAGCTTGATTAACTATCAAAATTTTTCACCTGCTTGTCTATTTGACTATTTTGAAAACATTTTTGAAAACAAAGATCCCCAATTTTAGTCGTTATGCTTGTATCTTGCAGCATTTTCAGAACTTAGACACCCGCCAGTCAGCATTGTTGTCAAAATAGAAGCAATTTCGATTACAAATTTGAACCATTTGAATAAATAAGCAAATATTGTTGATGAATCTTTACGTGACAATGGAACCTATTCCGGTTTTTAATTTATTACTTAAAATTTGACTTGAATAAAGAAGATTTTTTAATGACATAGGTATCTTTATAACAAACTTTTAAACGGATTTAAAGCTAGAAAGAGGTAAAAATCGACAAATATTAAGTAAATTTAGCGTCTCTGACCATGATTCAAACTAGATGAAAGATCATTGGTATTGAGACAGTAAGGTCCATTTCGATCATCGTTATGCGCCCTTGCCTGTACATTAAGAATATATTGTACTTGCTGTTTTTTTTATATGTGTATTTCTTGACTGCTAACCGTTTATATGCAATAATTAGATATATTATGTATACCATAGCAATTTAGCGATGTAACAAGTCATATTTACGGAGACCACAATAAATTTGATTTTATTGTAGTGACACTTGCAGTTAACTTTTGATAGAAAAATATCGTTTACTGTGTGGTTTTTTTTTCATGGAAAACTAAGTTAAAAAACCAATCAAACATCATGTTTGTGTTATTCCAGAAATTTTAGTTTTTCAGGGAATGATAGCTACTTAAAATGAAACACAATACTACGAATGCAACATATGCCATTGATCAGCATTCCATGTTGAAATCCCTGTACGCCAAGATTGAAATGAAGTGGTTAATTTATTTTCTGATAATTGGATTAATATTAAATGGTAAGTTTGATATTCATTTCTTTATACGATCTTGTGATATGCATGAAATATTAGAAGTGTAATATCTAGAATATCTCTTTTTCCTGAAACAAATATTTCAATCGTTTATCTAATTAACCATTTTGTACCTTTAGAACTTATACATGTATATCATAAATCAAATATTTATCTGAATATTATTAGGAAACAAATTCCTTCGAATAAATGAAACCGGTTAAACGCTAATAAAGTCCCAAAAACCTTCTTTCTCCTTAGGTGCAATTTGTAAACCAACGATAGAAACAAGAGATGCAGATAGAACCAAAGATTGTAACAGAGTAAGATGCAGGCGTATCTGTCCTAATAACCTGTTTCAAGTCAGTGCAGAAGGTTGCATTCTCTGTAGATGTAAGTTTACTTACTTTTGATGATATCTTTCCTCGGTGAAAGCTGTCATTTTGAATGTTTAGGTAAAAGATATTGAATATTTGACAACAAGCTGGCCAGAGAGAGAGAGAGAGAGAGAGATGTCTAAAAGTGAAATAAAGACGGGTAGATTTGATGCGTGAGGATTAAACGACCGATGAGAAATGCCAATTTAAGAGTACATTGTATATTAATGAACTGTCATCTTCAGATGATATCACTAACACTAAGACTAACCCTTCATTATGCGGGAACAAATTCACAAAATTAATGCTTCTGGACTACATTAGGTTTAAAAAGGTGTTACAATGTGGGGACGGAAACCATGCATACTCATGATTTTCGACAGAAGGATGTGCTGTAGCATAGACAATATTATGTTCAAACTTTTCATCATCACTCCAGAAGTTTTACTGTCGTCATCAAGACTTGTCTAACCCGAATATAAATTTCTGTTATATTTCTTTACTTAATTTTCACGTCTTATTGGAAACGACACCTCACTGAAACTGCAATTTTATCTTTTACGGAGAGGGACATGCTTAAACTCCCGGGGTACATGTACGTGTACCTGATGTCACTACCATTTTTTTACATTGCTAATGTTTTTTTTTTGTATTATCTTCATATAATCCATTTAGGTATTCTGTGATTTTTTGTTTTTGTTTACATCTGTGCAGTATTTATTTGTTTGTTTTTTTTTGCTGTAGATAAAGGGACTTTCCCCATTTTCCTATCGGTCCGGTATCTTTTGTCAATATTTCATATTCTGTTTACTACTTTGTATAACAAATAGGTTTTGCATGTATCTATTAAAGTTGTATATGTATTGTATTTTGCAGGTTGCGAGCCCGGTGTTGAATGTGCAAGTACACGACCAGTCAATAAAAAACTTGGTCTGCAATGAAAAGTCTGAAAATGTACAAGCAAGAAATAAAGTATTTGAATACTTTTACCAGTCTGTTTTTTTTCCTACTCCAATGTATATTTTAGTTGACTGTCATGACTGTACTTTGTTATTAAGATAACAAGACAAGACAGATTGTAATTTTTTGTTCATATTTTATAAGGGTTTTGATAGATACCATGGAAACACCTTCTAAGTAATTAATATTTTCAAAGTCTGTGTAATATGGTTTAAATATTTCGTTTAGGAATTTGTATGGATAATTTATTGTTTTTCTTAAATTAGTGTAGAATATTCTATGGTACTAATTTTAGTTTTGATGCACAAGATGTGCACATTTCGTCGATTTAGTTGTGATCGATGCCTAAAATGTTCAGAGCAGAAACAACAATCTTAACCATCTTAGAGCTAGTAAAATACAAAAATAATCTAAAAAGATAAAGCCAAAAATCTAAGAAAAAAGCTGTGCACTTGATAGATACTTCTTAGTTTTAATAGGCAATGCCAGTAAGCACCAGGCAGAAGTGTTCAACGAAAAAAAAAAAAAATTTGTGCAATTTATTTTTTTCCAGCCTAGACTAACATACTGACTGAGAAAATATAGTTTTTATGTAATTTTTTATCATTACCACCTTTTTAATGATGAAATTCATTATATGGGCTTAATCGGTGGATTTTCAATGAAATGATAGGGGAAAAACGTGTTTTTCAGTAATTTTCAATTATGCATAGCAAACAGAGAACAACAGTTTGGACCCATCTATCTAAACGCTGACATATAAACTAGATTACAAGATATGTTGGAAATAAACTGTTTCAAATTATTTATTGAAAAATATAATTTTTCATAAATTATGATTGTTTTTTTTTTAGGAAAATTTCATTTTTATTGAAAAATCACTAAAAACTGGAAAATAGTTTTAGCTGCAATTTGTATTCGATGACACCATTACTAGATTACCAAATATGTTAAAAATAAGTGGTTTTAAAAAATAAAATTAAAAAACATATGTAATATGGTTATTTCTGGGGGAAAAATCATAGTTTTTTCAGATAAAATTGCTGAAAACTGGAAAATTGCTCTCATTTCTATATTTGGATGATGACATTTATATAGATTACAAGATATTTTGGAAATCAACTGTTTCAAAGTATATAATTGAAAAATATAATTTATAATAAATAATGATGGCTTTTTTTGGGGGGGGGGGGGGTGAGATTGCATTTTTTTTTTGATAAATAATACCTACAATAAAGATTTTTAGTCCTCAGATACCTTATCGTATAACATTTGACGCAGTATGCTTGTCTTGTGACCCTGATCTCGTTTTCACGGTTCACTGACTTCATAAACATAAATGTAAAATCTGCATCCCAAGTTTTTTGGTTAAATCCATATCTCAGCAACTGTAATACCCAGGCCAACCATATTTGGTCTATAGATAGTTCTTAGTGGATACATGCCGGTCTGACAGCTGGCTTGGGACCTTGACCTCAATTTATGCCTGGGTGCCTTTGTCACATTTTCGTGGTTAAGTCTATTTCTCAGCAACTATAATACCGTGACCCACCATATTTGTCAGTAGATAGTTCTTGATTGGTAAATGTCAAGTCTGACACCTGACTTTTCATACTTGACCTCAATTTAATGGTAGAATGACCTGCGTCGCATTTTCGTGGTTAAGTCCATTTCTTAGCAACTGTAATACCTAAGCACACCATATTTGGTTTATAGATAGTCCTTGGTGGGTATACGGCTGTCTGAGACGTATGCCTGAATTTCACAGGGTTTAATAGGGTTTTATCAGGGATAAGTTGATGTCATTACTTAGCAAATTTTACAGTCATCATAACGAATTGATTGCCCGTTACAGTGTTCAAATATCTAAGATGATGTTGGAACTGTTCCCACTGTCGCTACATTTCATGTAGCTCCACCGATTTGTGACTACCACCGGATTTACTTTGTTGAACTTCACGACGGCTGCCGTATATGGAGCAGGAACTGCTTACCCATCCGGAGCCCCTGAGTTCACTCCTGGTTTTTGTAGGAGTTTGTGCTGTTCATTTTCTTAGTTTTCAGTGCTTGTGGTTGTTCATATGTCTTTCCAGGTTTGTCTACTAATGGATTGTGTTTTTTGGTTTGCTCCTTATGTATATTTGTCCTCTTCACACATTTTTATGATAAAGTCAATTTCTTTGTAGCTATAAGGCCTATATCCACTGTATATGGTCTGTAATAACTTCTTGGCAACTTCCTGACACCTTACCTTGACTACAATTTAAGGTTTTAGTGACTTTCACCCCATTTTTACAAATAAGTCCATTTCTCAACAAATGTTATAAATGTATGTAGACCCACCATTTTTGGTCTATAGATAGTTTTTGGTAGATCCATACCTGTCTGAGACCGGTCTGCTGACCTTGGACACAGTTGTAGGCTTGAATGGTATGCATGAGATTTTTCAGACAATTGTTGCCTGACTATTTCTTTTTATTTTCCTTTGACTTGCAATGTCGGGCATCAGATAATCTATTCTGTGTCCATGTGCGTACTCAGGAGAGATATTTAGTGTGTCCACTCTTGTTAGTATATACAACATTAACCTTCTTTAATTTATTATGCAATTGCAAAATCACATTTTTTCAAACATCAACAACTACTTTTTATTTTTTTTTCAAGTTTAACCTCTGAACATTGAAGCAAATAACACCATTAAGCCAATTAGATTCTTCTCAGTCATGTGTTGAAATGTTTGATTTTAAAAAAAAATTCTTATTATTCAGGAACTGAATAAACAAGAACAATGAGGGACCTCACTAAGAAATACCTCCTTTTTTCTGCTTCAAAATAAAAAGTTTAATTATCTCCCTTTAGTGTCAGATTGGATAAATTTTTCTTCATACTCATTTTCATATGGTGGGCTACCACTGTTTGAAGTTCCGTTTCATAGTTTTAGGCTTACTGGATAATATGACAAATAAAAAGGGGGAAAAATCAGACAGCTATGTAACCTAAAAAAATGTGACATGTTCAAGTTTTTTTGTGTGTCAACAACCTTCCCCTTATTTATCAGGTCAAGAGGCAAAATGATAATAAACAAGAGTGGACACACCAGATGTCTCGTCTGAGTATGCACATGGACATAGTATAATTATTATCTGATACCCAACATATTGCAAGTCAAAGGAAAATACGACAAAAAAAATTGAGGTCACGATTAAAAGGCAGGTGTCATACCGACATGTTTCCACTAAGAACTATCTATTGACAAAATATGGTGGGTCTAGGTATTAACGTTGTCGAGAAATGGACCTAATCTCGAAAATGTGACAAAGTCACTCATGCATGAAATTGAGGTCAAGGCCACAGCCAGATATCAGACTGAGATGTACCCACCAAGAACTATCTATTGACCAAATATAGTGGGTCTAGGTATTCTAGTTTCTGAGTAATGTACTTAACCACGAAAATGTGATGCAGGTCACTCAAGCATGAAATTGAGGTCAAGGTCAAAAGCCAGATGTCAGACTGGCATGTGCCCACCAAGAAATATCTATAGACCAAATATGGTTGGCCTAGGTATTACAGTTGCCGAGAAATGGATTTCCACGAAACTTGGACGCAGATTTTAAATTTATGTTTATGAAGTCAGTGAACCGTGAAAAATTAGGTTAGGGTCACAAGACAAGTAAACTGCGGCAAACCTTATACGATAAGCTACCTTGTGGACCATAATTCTTAATTGTATGTATTACATGTGCAAAGTTATTAAAGTTTTAAAAATTTTTACACTGCCGCCAGAATGTAGTACCTATATCTCGCCTCTGCGACTATTTGTCGCAGGCCAGACAAAAACGAAAAAAACCAAAATCAAGTTAATAGGTATTTAATCATAAGAGCTTGACTTGATTTGATATATGCATCAACCAAAAAATGGAATAAAACTAAACCATCTTGTGTAGATTTAGAAAACAGGAATTTATATTATTTATAAATATTTGTGCAAAATTAATATGAACATATAGAACACCGGAAATTGCAAAATAACTGAGGAAAAATTCAAAATAATAAAATTACATATTGACTTTTTTGAAATACATGTAAGATGTCAATTGACATTAAGAGTGGCGATTCCAGAGGGCATAGAGGTGGTACGCCGCCGCCCCCCCTCCCTCTTTGATAGCCAAAAAGACGTTTTTTTATCCATATACATGATTTTTTTAGCATTTGATCATTAAAAAAAAAATTTCCGCCTTGCTCCGCTGGCCTTAAGATTTTTCAAATTTTAATTTTACGCCCCCCCCCCCCCGCACCCCTTTTAAAAAATCCTGCATCCACCACTTAGTTTGTTCTATATTTATCACACAACCATTATATATAATTGACATTAAAATGTTCATAAAGTGTTTTTCTTTTCTATTAATGATCACAAATCTACACTGAAATACAATACAATATTTCCACCCAAGCATGTCAAAATGTAGATAAAAAAAGGAGTAGCCAAACGCTACTACAAGGGTCACTCTTGCAACCAACACAGTGGATAGGGATAAAAATAAGTTTCCCAATCCACTATAAACAAATAAATACATGTAAGATTAAACTTAACTAATACAATTTCAGACCTGTGTCCTCTTTAATCTCAGACTTCACACGTTCTAAATATCTCTTCCTTCATGTCTGACATATTCATGTAAGCTTATTTTAAAATCATCATGATTTGTTAAATTTTAAGATAAATTTTGTATGTTACATAAATTTATTTTTTTTATTTATTATTCTTTTTTAAGTTCTAAACATTACAGTTATGTACTTGTATAAACTTCAACTCATAGTATAATAGCAAACACATAAATGATGTAGAATATTTATTTTCCAATGCAAGGAACACGGAGGAAATAATTTAAAAAAAAATCTTTATGACATGCATGTATGAATCTTTTTTTATCTTTCAAATATTTTTTAACATTTAACTTACTTTTAAAAAGACAAAACTTACATATTTTAAAGTGATACATGTAAATGACACAAAATCTCGAAAGAACATTCAGTTTGGTCAAATTTAATTGAGAATTAACAAATTAGCAAATAAACACAATTTTCTGTTAAATGCCATTATACAAAAGGTCTCAGTTTATGAGATTTATGTAAGCTTATATAAATGGCACAATTAATTTATATTAAAAAACAAAAGAGTCTAGATATTCTTTATTCTAAATTTTCTTGTGACCCTGGTCAGACAGAAATTAATAAAATAATATTTTGGGAATTGACAGTATAGGATCATACTGATGTACACTAATTTTTAAATGAATAAGCTTTACCTCAAAAGTTTGACCAAGGTCACATGTGGTGGTCAGCTAGTAGTTCTTGCCAATCAAGATTTTTCACATTTTAAATAAGACTGTAATATTTGGAAAACAAATTAAAAAATTTGTTCAAGATTTTCACAAAAATCGGAATCAAATTCTATACCGATGATTTTAAAATAAGCTTACATGAATATATCAGACATGAAGGAAGAGATATTTAGAACGTGTGAAGTCTGAGATTAAAGAGGACACAGGTCTGAATTTGTATTAGTTAAGTTTAATCTTACATGTATTTATTTGTATATAGTGGATTGGGAAACTTATTTTTATCCCTATCCATTGTGTTGGTTGCAAGAGTGACCCTTGTAGTAGCGTTTGGCTACTCCTTTTTTTATCTACATTTTAACATGCTTGGGTGGAAATATTGTATTGTATTTCAGTGTAGATTTGTGATCATTAATAGAAAAGAAAAACACTTTATGAACATTTTAATGTCAATTATA
Source organism: Mytilisepta virgata (assembly GCA_028015205.1). NCBI lineage: Eukaryota > Metazoa > Mollusca > Bivalvia > Mytilida > Mytilidae > Mytilisepta > Mytilisepta virgata. Next base: position 88,632,506 of record CM051521.1, read on the forward strand.
TATAATGGTTGTGTGATAAATATAGAACAAACTAAGTGGTGGATGCAGGATTTTTTAAAAGGGGTGGGGAGGGGCGTAAAATTAAAAATTGAAAAATCTAAAGGCCAGCGGAGCAAGGCGGAAATTATTTTTTTTGATGAATTAATGATAAAAAAATCATGTATATGGATAAAAAAAACGCCTTTTTGGCTATCAAAGGGGGAGGGGGGCGGCGGCGTACAACCTCTATGCCCTCTGGATTCGCCACTCTTAATGTCAATTGACATCTTACATGTATTTCAAAAAAGTCAATATGTAATTTTATTATTTTGAATTTTTCCTCAGTTATTTTACAATTTCCAGTGTTCTATATGTTCATATTAATTTTTGCACAAATATTTATAAATAATATCAATTCCTGTTTTCTAAATCTACACAAGATGGTTTAGTTTTATTCCATTTTTTGGTTGATGCATATATCAAATCAAGTCAAGCTCTTATGATTAAATACCTAACTTGATTTTGTTTTTTCGTTTTTGTCTGGCCTGCGACACATAGTCGCAGAGGCGAGATATAGGTAGTACATTCTGGCGGCAGTGTAAAATTTTTAAAACTTTAATAACTTTGCACATGTAATACATACAATTAAGAATTATGGTCCACAAGGTAGCTTATCGTATAAGGTTTGCCGCAGTATACTTGTCTTGTGACCCTGACCTCATTTTCACGGTTCACTGACTTCATAAACATGAATTTAAAATCTGCGTCCAAGTTTCGTGGAAATCCATTTCTCAGCAACTGTAATACCTAGGCCAACCATATTTGGTCTATAGATATTTCTTGGTGGGCACATGTCAGTCTGACACCTGGCTTTTGACCTTGACCTCAATTTCATGCTTGAGTGACCTGCATCACATTTTCGTGGTTAAGTACATTACTCAGAAACTAGAATACCTAGACCCACTATATTTGGTCAATAGATAGTTCTTGGTGGGTACATCTCAGTCTGACATCTGGCTATGGTCTTGACCTCAATTTCATGCTTGAGTGACTTTGTCACATTTTCGAGATTAGGTCCATTTCGCGGAAACGTTAATACCTAGACCCACCATATTTTGTCAATAGATAGTTCTTAGTGGAAACATGTCGGTATAACACCTGCCTTTTAACCGTGACCTCAATTTTTTTTGTCGTATTTTCCTTTGACTTGCAAAATGTTGGGTATCAGATAATAATTATACTATGTCCATGTGCATACTCAGACGAGACATCTGGTGTGTCCACTCTTGTTTATTATCATTTTGCCTCTTGACCTGATAAATAAGGGGAAGGTTGTTGACACAAAAAAAACTTGAACATGTCACATTTTTTTAGGTTACATAGCTGTCTGATTTTTTTCCCCTTTTTATTTGTCATATTATCCAGTAAGCCTAAAACTATGAAACGGAACTTCAAACAGTGGTAGCCCACCATATGAAAATGAGTATGAAGAAAAATTTACCCAATCTGACACTAAAGGGAGATAATTAAACTTTTTATTTTGAAGCAGAAAAAAGGAGGTATTTCTTAATGAGGTCCCTCATTGTTCTTGTTTATTCAATTCCTGAATAATCAGATTTTTTTTTAAATCCAACATTTTAACGCATGACTGAGAAGAATCTAATTGGCTTAAAGATGTTATTTGCTTCAATGTTCAGAGGTTCAACTTGAAAAAAAAAATTAAAAAGTAGTTGTTGATGTTTGAAAAAATGTGATTTTGCAATTGCATAATAAATTAAAGAAGGTTAATCTGTTGTATATACTAACAAGAGTGAACACACAAAATATCTCTCCTGAGTACGCACATGGACACAGAATAGATTATCTGATGTCCGACATTGCAAGTCAAAGGAAAATAAAAAGAAATAGTCAGGCAACAATTGTCTGAAAAATCTCATGCATACCATTCAAGCCTACAACTGTGTCTAAGGTCAGCAGACCGGTCTCATACAGGTATGGATCTACCAAAAACTATCTATAGACCAAAAATGGTGGGTCTACATACATTTATAACATTTGTTGAGAAATGGACTTATTTGTAAAAATGGGATGAAAGTCACTAAAACCTTAAATTGTAGTCAAGGTAAGGTGTCAGGAAGTTGCCAAGAAGTTATTACAGACCATATACAGTGGATATAGGTCTTATAGCTACAAAGAAATAGACTTTTTCATAAAAATGTGTGAAGAGGACAAATATACCCAAGGAGCAAACCAAAAAACACAATCCATTAGTAGACAAACCTGAAAAAACATATGAACAACCACAAGCACTGAAAACTAAGACAATGAACAGCACAAACTCCTATAAAAACCAGGAGTGAACTCAGGGGCTCCGGATGGGTAAGCAGTTCCTGCTCCATATACGGCAGCCGTCGTGAAGTTCAACAAAGTAAATCCGGTGATAGTCACAAATCGGTGGAGCTACATGAAATGTAGCGACAGTGGGAACAGTTCCAACATCATCTTAGATATTTGAACACTGTAACGGGCAATCAATTCGTGATGATGACTGTAAAATTTGCTAAGTAATGACATCAACTTATCCCTGATAAAACCCTATTAAAGCCCTGTGAAATTCAGGCATACGTATACCCACCAAGGACTATCTATAAACCAAATATGGTGTGCTTAGGTATTACAGTTGCTAAGAAATGGACTTAACCATGAAAATGCGACGCAGGTCATTCTACCATTAAATTGAGGTCAAGTATGAAAAGTCAGGTGTCAGACTTGACATTTACCAATCAAGAACTATCTACTGACAAATATGGTGGGTCACGGTATTATAGTTGCTGAGAAATAGACTTAACCACGAAAATGTGACAAAGGCACCCAGGCATGAAATTGAGGTCAAGGTCCCAAGCCAGCTGTCAGACCGGCATGTATCCACTAAGAACTATCTATAGACCAAATATGGTTGGCCTGGGTATTACAGTTGCTGAGATATGGATTTAACCAAAAAACTTGGGATGCAGATTTTACATTTATGTTTATGAAGTCAATGAACCGTGAAAACGAGATCAGGGTCACAAGACAAGTATACTGCGTCAAATGTTATACGATTAGGTATCTGAGGACTAAAAATCTGTATTGTAGGTATTATTTATCCAAAAAAAAAATGCAATCTCACCCCCCCCCCCAAAAAAAAAATGCCATCATTATTTATTATAAATTATATTTTTCAATTATATACTTTGAAACAGTTGATTTCCAACATATCTTGTAATCTATATAAATGTCATCCAAATATAAAAATGAGAGCAATTTTCCAGTTTTCAGCAATTTTATCTGAAAAAACTATGATTTTCCCCCAAAAATAACCATATTACATATGTTTTTTAATTTTATTTTTTAAAACCAATTATTTTTAACATATTTGGTAATTTATTAATGGTGTCATCGAATACAAATTGCAGCTAAAACTATTTTCCAGTTTTCAGTGATTTTTCAATAAAAATGAAATTTTCCTAAAAAAAACAATCATAATTTATGAAAAATTATATTTTTCAATAAAATAATTTGAAACAGTTTATTTCCAACATATCTTGTAAGCTAGTTTATATGTCAGCGTCCAAATAGTGAAATAGGGCAATTTTCCAGTTTTCAGCAATTTTCTTTCAAAAACCAAGATTTTAACCCAAAATTACCACTCTTTTACATGCCCAGTCTTGGTAGACTTTCAGAATTCATTTTTAATTGTTTATCTATGCCAAATACAGGTGAAAAAACATTCTGTTGCAAATTTTGCAGTCTTTTTCATAGATTTACTAGACTATCTGTAAAAACCGTGTTCATTCATTATTGTTGCCATTTTCACAATTATTTGACTTTATCTGCTTAGTTTACAGATAGATGGGTAGAGATACCAGCAATTTTATTTTTGTTAGTTGAAGTTTCAATATTGGTCTAAACTTCCATTTAGATAGATGGGTCCAAACTGTTGTTCTCTGTTTGCTATGCATAATTGAAAATTACTGAAAAACACGTTTTTCCCCTATCATTTCATTGAAAATCCACCGATTGAGCCCATATAATGAATATCATCATTAAAAAGGTGGTAATGATAAAAAATTACATAAAAACTATATTTTCTCGGTCAGTATGTTAGTCTGGGCTGGAAAAAAATAAGTTGCACAAATTTTATTTTTTTTCGTTGAACACTTCTGCCTGGTGCTTACTGGCATTGCCTCTTAAAAGGTATACTATAAATTCACATGAAAATCAACATTTATTATGTTCAAATATACATATACATTTAAATTATGCATTACATTCATTTATCAAGTTTTGTTGTTAAAAAACATTAAAAGAAAGGGGGCACTGTTAGCTATATACAGGAAAATACTGAAGGTTTACAAACCTAATCTTTCACCAGCAGGGCTCCGAATACCATAATGAACTGTCTGTGATGTTCCGCAAGTGGTTGTATATGTGTATGTTGAGTTCCTTGCAACTTCAACAATTTCTCACGTAGTTTTGGGTTCGTTTTAGCAGTTGGGAAAGAGAAGAACTAGACATTTTCCATGTAAGGGTATTTAGATCTCTTTCTGTCATCAGAGGTACATCCTTCGGCAGTACAATGATACCATTTTGTTTCCTTTAACGAACCATTATTATCCAGTGTGCTTGAATACATCTTGACCGGAAGTATTCCCTGCTTGAGGAGCTCGGGATGCATATGTATTTTATCATTTTTTGACAGACTTATCGTTCCTCACAGCAGGTGTGATTTCGAGGTCACTCGTGGCATTTCGCCAGAACTGAATAAAAAAGATTGAGGAGTTCTAACAAAAAACGGAATTCCTATAAACAATATTAACTGTGCAATCGAGAACTTAGGACTTTTCCATTTTTTTTTTACTGGTAAGACATTGAAAATTTTCATATGTATCCCAACTACATAAAATTGACAGCACATCCTATATAATGAGGAATTCCCTTCACCTTTCGGGGTTTTCTGTTTTATCATTCGGATTGAAAGATAAATCGGCGTGTTCCTAGTGAGACACCTGCTATAAAGAACGACGACTTTTGGCGGGATAGTCAACCGCAAGTCAGGAATAGGTGAGAAAAAAAATAGTATCACGTGACCATGGATGTCTAATTCAGGAAAATATCCCAAAGGACTATGACTCGATACACAACTATTGAAAAGATGGAATAAGGAAACGTCTCAAAGCCTTCATGCTACCAGTTCGACCAGGCCGTTACCACAATATTTCATGTGCTGTATTTAACATTATCATACTTCATGCCAGAAATACGGCATATAAACTACGGTAATATGTCCAAGTTCGGCTTTATATGTCACGTGAGTTTTTGTGTACATTTACGGTTATAAGAATAGAGCAATTGTCATGAATATTTACAGTAAGAAATGTCTCAGTCAGCGATGCGCTTTTTTACATGAAAAAAAATTGAAATAATTTTAGGTTAGATGAATTCTTAGCATGAAGTATAATAATCACACTATTAAGGTCTTGTGACGGTTATATGCGAAATATTTGCCAGGTCTGAGTGACAGATTACCCTCCACTTCGCGTTTGCGAAATATTTGCCAGGTCTGAGTGACATATAAAACTTCGCTTCGGGTCAGTAATATGTCACTCAGACCTGGCAAATATTTCGCATATAACCGTCACAAGACCGCGGCTCTCGAGCTAATATCATGACCTACATGTAAGACTGATAAAGTATTAAATCTGGCAACTTTACTACAAATTGATCACAGAGAAGTAACTAATATATGATACATTAGAATGTCACCGAAGAAAGAGGGTGCTCATAAAAAAGAAGAGCACAGTCATTATTTTATAGTCTCCTAAGTTTAATAAAACCTATAACAAAAAATTGTCAAAACATTTATTTATTTAATAAATCACAAAAAATTTTAACCCAGAACGGGAATTATATATAGATACATGTATTAAAACATTTCCAGGTTGTAGCTGCTGAAAGTAAAATTCAAATTATAGACTAAGGAGGTTTTTACACATTTTTTTGTATATCTCCATTTACAATCTGAGGTGTATATCCATATGTGTATCATTAAATATTCACTAGTAAAAAGAATTTAAATTAGATTTCTAGAAGTCAGTTTGTTGAAATTTTCGGGCTGTTTATCAACTAGAAAAGTCAACAGTGACATGCATGTACTAATGAATTAAATTCATTCCACAAACCACCCTCCAGAAGAAGAAGAAAAAATGATAACACGTACATGTAGCACAAATGTAAAATAAATCGAGCCTTAGAATCTTAAGCGGTTTATGGGTATCCAAACTGTATAATGTACACAGTAAAAGCCAATAAGTATGATTACCAACAAGTTAACGCCTAGCTAAAAAAAAAATGGCAATTTTGGTTGAACCGTATATTTAATCAAAATGTGTTCACTTTCACTTAATTCTAAGGTTCTGATAGCTGTTGGTTTTAATATAAAACGAAATAGTAAAAAATAACACTCTGATGAAGATTTTAATGCCATCACTTTGAAAAGTTAATTTAAATCTTTAGTAAAAATGAGAGGTCAGTATAAATTCAAAGTCTTTCACCCTGTATTAGATGCAAGTTTTGACAACGTCAGCAGAATAGGGAATTCAGGTCTCTTTGTGTCCGAACCTATATCACCTCAGTTTCACAGATTAGTATTTCAATGGTTAAACTTAAAATAATAGGACCAAAACTTCCTGTCTATGTAAAAATGTTTTATTTATGATTACATTACGAAGACAGATTAAAAATAGAATGATATTGTATTTGATTTGTGTAAGATGCAACTTGTTGGATAATAGTATTGACATTTTAAATTTATTTAGTAATTCTTTTATAAATTCAGTTGTAAATTTCCGAATGTTTAGATTCGATATGTGTTCAATTTAACTTCCTCGGTGGTCTCGTGGTAGCGTGCTGTCCTCGATTTCGGAGGGACATATCTATTTGCAAAATCAGGCTTGGGTTAGAATAATACATGTAGTTCAGTCTCTAGCTTGATTAACTATCAAAATTTTTCACCTGCTTGTCTATTTGATTATTATGAAAACATTTTTGAAAACAAAGATCCCCAATTTTTGTCGTTATGCTTGTATCTTCAGCATTTTCAGAACTTGGACACCCGCCAGTCAGCAGTGTTGTCAAAATAGAAGCAATTTCGATTACAAATTTGAACCATTTGAATAAATAAGCAAATATTGTTGATGAATCTTTACGTGACAATGGAACCTATTCCGGTTTTTAATTTATTACTTAAAATTTGACTTGAATAAAGAAGATTTTTTAATGACACAGGTATCTTTATAACAAACTTTTAAACGGATTTAAAGCTAGAAAGAGCTAAAAATCTACAAATATTAAGTAAATTTAGCGTATTGATCGCTGTCTCTGACCATGATTCAAACTAGATGAACGATCATTGGTATTGAGACAGTAAGGTCCATTTCGATCATCGTTATGCGCCCTTGCCTGTACATTAAGAATATATTGTACTTGCTGTTTTTTTATATGTGTATTTCTTGACTGCTAACCGTTTATATGCAATAATTAGATATATTATGTATACCATAGCAATTTAGCGATGTAACAAGTCATATTTACGGAGACCACAATAAATTTGATTTTATTGTAGTGACACTTGCAGTTAACTTTTGATAGAAAAATATCGTTTACTGTGTGGTTTTTTTTTCATGGAAAACTAAGTTAAAAAACCAATCAAACATCATGTTTGTGTTATTCCAGAAATTTTAGTTTTTCAGGGAATGATAGCTACTTAAAATGAAACACAATACTACGAATGCAACATATGCCATTGATCAGCATTCCATGTTGAAATCCCTGTACGCCAAGATTGAAATGAAGTGGTTAATTTATTTTCTGATAATTGGATTAATATTAAATGGTAAGTTTGATATTCATTTCTTTATACGATCTTGTGATATGCATGAAATATTAGAAGTGTAATATCTAGAATATCTCTTTTTCCTGAAACAAATATTTCAATCGTTTATCTAATTAACCATTTTGTACCTTTAGAACTTATACATGTATATCATAAATCAAATATTTATCTGAATATTATTAGGAAACAAATTCCTTCGAATAAATGAAACCTGTTAAACGCTAATAAAGTCCAAAAAACCTTCTTTCTCCTTAGGTGCAATTTGTAAACCAACGATAGAAACAAGAGATGCAGATAGAACCAAAGATTGTAACAGAGTAAGATGCAGGCGTATCTGTCCTAATAACATGTTTCAAGTCAGTGCAGAAGGTTGCATTCTTTGTAGATGTAAGTTTACTTACTTTTGATGATATCTTTCCTCGGTGAAAGCTGTAATTTTGAATGTTTAGGTAAAAGATATTGAATATTTGACAACAAGCTGGCCAGAGAGAGAGAGAGAGAGAGATGTCTAAAAGTGAAAAGAAGACGGGTAGATTTGATGCGTGAGGATTAAACGACCAATGAGAAATGCCAATTTAAGAGTACATTGTATATTAATGAACTGTCATCTTCAGATGATATCACTAACACTAACACTTCATTATGCGGGAACAAATTCACAAAATTAATGCTTCTGGACTACATTAGGTTTAAAAAGGTATTACAACGTGGGGACGGAAACCATGCATACTCATGATTTTCGACAGAAGGATGTGCTGTAGCATAGACAATATTATGTTCAAATTTTTCATCATCACTCCAGAATTTTTACTGTCGTCATCAAGACTTGTCTAACCCGAATATAAATTTCTGTTATATTTCTTTACTTAATTTTCACGTCTTATTGGAAACGACACCTCACTGAAACTGCAATTTTATCTTTTACGGAGAGGGACATGCTTAAACTCCTGGGGTACATGTACGTGTACCTGATGTCACTACCATTTTTTTTACATTGCTAATGTTTTTTTTGCATTATCTTCATATAATCCATTTAGGTATTCTGTGATTTTTTGTTTTTGTTTACATCTGTGCAGTATTTATTTGTTCGTTTTTTTTGCTGTAGATAAAGGGACTTTCCCCATTTTCCTATCGGTCCGGTATCTTTTGTCAATATTTCATATTCTGTTTACTACTTTGTATAACAAATAGGTTTTGCATGTATCTATTAAAGTTGTATATGTATTGTATTTTGCAGGTTGCGAGCCCGGTGTTGAATGTGCAAGTACACGACCAGTCAATAAAAAACTTGGTCTGCAATGAAAAGTCTGAAAATGTACAAGCAAGAAATAAAGTATTTGAATACTTTTACCAGTCTGTTTTTTTTCCTACTCCAATGTATATTTTAGTTGACTGTCATGACTGTACTTTGTTATTAAGATAACAAGACAAGACAGATTGTAATTTTTTGTTCATATTTTATAAGGGTTTTGATAGATACCATGGAAACACCTTCTAAGTAATTAATATTTTCAAAGTCTGTGTAATATGGTTTAAATATTTCGTTTAGGAATTTGTATGGATAATTTATTGTTTTTCTTAAATTAGTGTAGAATATTCTATGGTACTAATTTTAGTTTTGATGCACAAGATGTGCACATTTCGTCGATTTAGTTGTGATCGATGCCTAAAATGTTCAGAGCAGAAACAACAATCTTAACCATCTTAGAGTTAGTAAAATACAAAAATAATCTAAAAAGATAAAGCCAAAAATCTAAGAAAAAAGCTGTGCACGAGATAGATACTTCTTAGTTTTAATAGGCAATGCCAGTAAGCACCAGGCAGAAGTGTTCAACGAAAAAAAAAAAAAAATTTGTGCAATTTATTTTTTTCCAGCCTAGACTAACATACTGACTGAGAAAATATAGTTTTTATGTAATTTTTTATCATTACCACCTTTTTAATGATGAAATTCATTATATGGGCTTAATCGGTGGATTTTCAATGAAATGATAGGGGAAAAACGTGTTTTTCAGTAATTTTCAATTATGCATAGCAAACAGAGAACAACAGTTTGGACCCATCTATCTAAACGCTTACATATAAACTAGATTACAAGATATGTTGGAAATAAACTGTTTCAAATTATTTATTGAAAAATATAATTTTTCATAAATTATGATTGTTTTTTTTTAAGGAAAATTTCATTTTTATTGAAAAATCACTAAAAACTGGAAAATAGTTTTAGCTGCAATTTGTATTCGATGACACCATTACTAGATTACCAAATATGTTAAAAATAAGTGGTTTTAAAAAATAAAATTAAAAAACATATGTAATATGGTTATTTCTGGGGGGAAAATCATAGTTTTTTCAGATAAAATTGCTGAAAACTGGAAAATTGCTCTCATTTCTATATTTGGATGATGACATTTATATAGATTACAAGATATGTTGGAAATCAACTGTTTCAAAGTATATAATTGAAAAATATAATTTATAATAAATAATGATGGCTTTTTTTTAGGGGGGGGGGTGAGATTGCATTTTTTTTTTGATAAATAATACCTACAATAAAGATTTTTAGTCCTCAGATACCTTATCGTATAACATTTGACGCAGTATGCTTGTCTTGTGACCCTGATCTCGTTTTCACGGTTCACTGACTTCATAAACATAAATGTAAAATCTGCATCCCAAGTTTTTTGGTTAAATCCATATCTCAGCAACTGTAATACCCAGGCCAACCATATTTGGTCTATAGATAGTTCTTAGTGGATACATGCCGGTCTGACAGCTGGCTTGGGACCTTGACCTCAATTTCATGCCTGGGTGCCTTTGTCACATTTTCGTGGTTAAGTCTATTTCTCAGCAACTATAATACCGTGACCCACCATATTTGTCAGTAGATAGTTCTTGATTGGTAAATGTCAAGTCTGACACCTGACTTTTCATACTTGACCTCAATTTAATGGTAGAATGACCTGCGTCGCATTTTCGTGGTTAAGTCCATTTCTTAGCAACTGTAATACCTAAGCACACCATATTTGGTTTATAGATAGTCCTTGGTGGGTATACGGCTGTCTGAGACGTATGCCTGAATTTCACAGGGTTTAATAGGGTTTTATCAGGGATAAGTTGATGTCATTACTTAGCAAATTTTACAGTCATCATCACGAATTGATTGCCCGTTACAGTGTTCAAATATCTAAGATGATGTTGGAACTGTTCCCACTGTCGCTACATTTCATGTAGCTCCACCGATTTGTGACTACCACCGGATTTACTTTGTTGAACTTCACGACGGCTGCCGTATATGGAGCAGGAACTGCTTACCCATCCGGAGCCCCTGAGTTCACTCCTGGTTTTTGTAGGAGTTTGTGCTGTTCATTTTCTTAGTTTTCAGTGCTTGTGGTTGTTCATATGTCTTTCCAGGTTTGTCTACTAATGGATTGTGTTTTTTGGTTTGCTCCTTATGTATATTTGTCCTCTTCACACATTTTTATGATAAAGTCAATTTCTTTGTAGCTATAAGGCCTATATCCACTGTATATGGTCTGTAATAACTTCTTGGCAACTTCCTGACACCTTACCTTGACTACAATTTAAGGTTTTAGTGACTTTCACCCCATTTTTACAAATAAGTCCATTTCTCAACAAATGTTATAAATGTATGTAGACCCACCATTTTTGGTCTATAGATAGTTTTTGGTAGATCCATACCTGTATGAGACCGGTCTGCTGACCTTGGACACAGTTGTAGGCTTAAATGGTATGCATGAGATTTTTCAGACAATTGTTGCCTGACTATTTCTTTTTATTTTCCTTTGACTTGCAATGTCGGGCATCAGATAATCTATTCTGTGTCCATGTGCGTACTCAGGAGAGATATTTAGTGTGTCCACTCTTGTTAGTATATACAACATTAACCTTCTTTAATTTATTATGCAATTGCAAAATCACATTTTTTCAAACATCAACAACTACTTTTTATTTTTTTTTCAAGTTTAACCTCTGAACATTGAAGCAAATAACACCATTAAGCCAATTAGATTCTTCTCAGTCATGTGTTGAAATGTTTGATTTTAAAAAAAATTCTTATTATTCAGGAACTGAATAAACAAGAACAATGAGGGACCTCACTAAGAAATACCTCCTTTTTTCTGCTTCAAAATAAAAAGTTTAATTATCTCCCTTTAGTGTCAGATTGGATAAATTTTTCTTCATACTCATTTTCATATGGTGGGCTACCACTGTTTGAAGTTCCGTTTCATAGTTTTAGGCTTACTGGATAATATGACAAATAAAAAGGGGAAAAAAATCAGACAGCTATGTAACCTAAAAAAATGTGACATGTTCAAGTTTTTTTGTGTGTCAACAACCTTCCCCTTATTTATCAGGTCAAGAGGCAAAATGATAATAAACAAGAGTGGACACACCAGATGTCTCGTCTGAGTATGCACATGGACATAGTATAATTATTATCTGATACCCAACATTTTGCAAGTCAAAGGAAAATACGACAAAAAAAATTGAGGTCACGATTAAAAGGCAGGTGTCATACCGACATGTTTCCACTAAGAACTATCTATTGACAAAATATGGTGAGTCTAGGTATTAACGTTGTCGAGAAATGGACCTAATCTCGAAAATGTGACAAAGTCACTCATGCATGAAATTGAGGTCAAGGCCACAGCCAGATATCAGACTGAGATGTACCCACCAAGAACTATCTATTGACCAAATATAGTGGGTCTAGGTATTCTAGTTTCTGAGTAATGTACTTAACCACGAAAATGTGATGCAGGTCACTCAAGCATGAAATTGAGGTCAAGGTCAAAAGCCAGATGTCAGACTGGCATGTGCCCACCAAGAAATATCTATAGACCAAATATGGTTGGCCTAGGTATTACAGTTGCCGAGAAATGGATTTCCACGAAACTTGGACGCAGATTTTAAATTTATGTTTATGAAGTCAGTGAACCGTGAAAAATTAGGTTAGGGTCACAAGACAAGTATACTGCGGCAAACCTTATACGATAAGCTACCTTGTGGACCATAATTCTTAATTGTATGTATTACATGTGCAAAGTTATTAAAGTTTTAAAAATTTTTACACTGCCGCCAGAATGTAGTACCTATATCTCGCCTCTGCGACTATTTGTCGCAGGCCAGACAAAAACGAAAAAAACCAAAATCAAGTTAATAGGTATTTAATCATAAGAGCTTGACTTGATTTGATATATGCATCAACCAAAAAATGGAATAAAACTAAACCATCTTGTGTAGATTTAGAAAACAGGAATTTATATTATTTATAAATATTTGTGCAAAAATTAATATGAACATATAGAACACCGGAAATTGCAAAATAACTGAGGAAAAATTCAAAATAATAAAATTACATATTGACTTTTTTGAAATACATGTAAGATGTCAATTGACATTAAGAGTGGCGATTCCAGAGGGCATAGAGGTTGTACGCCGCCGCCCCCCCCCCCCTCCCTCTTTGATAGCCAAAAAGACGTTTTTTTATCCATATACATGATTTTTTTAGCATTTGATCATTAAAAAAAAATTTCCGCCTTGCTCCGCTGGCCTTAAGATTTTTCAAATTTTAATTTTACGCCCCCCCCCCCCCCCCCCCGCACCCCTTTTAAAAAATCCTGCATCCACCACTTAGTTTGTTCTATATTTATCACACAACCATTATATATAATTGACATTAAAATGTTCATAAAGTGTTTTTCTTTTCTATTAATGATCACAAATCTACACTGAAATACAATACAATATTTCCACCCAAGCATGTCAAAATGTAGATAAAAAAAGGAGTAGCCAAACGCTACTACAAGGGTCACTCTTGCAACCAACACAGTGGATAGGGATAAAAATAAGTTTCCCAATCCACTATAAACAAATAAATACATGTAAGATTAAACTTAACTAATACAATTTCAGACCTGTGTCCTCTTTAATCTCAGACTTCACACGTTCTAAATATCTCTTCCTTCATGTCTGACATATTCATGTAAGCTTATTTTAAAATCATCATGATTTGTTAAATTTTAAGATAAATTTTGTATGTTACATAAATTTATTTGTTTTATTTATTATTCTTTTTTAAGTTCTAAACATTACAGTTATGTACTTGTATAAACTTCAACTCATAGTATAATAGCAAACACATAAATGATGTAGAATATTTATTTTCCAATGCAAGGAACACGGAGGAAATAATTTTAAAAAAAATCTTTATGACATGCATGTATGAATCTTTTTTTATCTTTCAAATATTTTTTAACATTTAACTTACTTTTAAAAAGACAAAACTTACATATTTTAAAGTGATACATGTAAATGACACAAAATCTCAAAAGAACATTCAGTTTGGTCAAATTTAATTGAGAATTAACAAATTAGCAAATAAACACAATTTTCTGTTAAATGCCATTATACAAAAGGTCTCAGTTTATGAGATTTATGTAAGCTTATATAAATGGCACAATTAATTTATATTAAAAAACAAAAGAGTCTAGATATTCTTTATTCTAAATTTTCTTGTGACCCTGGTCAGACAGAAATTAATAAAATAATATTTTGGGAATTGACAGTATAGGATCATACTGATGTACACTAATTTTTAAATGAATAAGCTTTACCTCAAAAGTTTGACCAAGGTCACATGTGGTGGTCAGCTAGTAGTTCTTGCCAATCAAGATTTTTCACATTTTAAATAAGACTGTAATATTTGGAAAACAAATTAAAAAATTTGTTCAAGATTTTCACAAAAAATCGGAATCAAATTCTATACCGATGATTTTAAAATAAGCTTACATGAATATATCAGACATGAAGGAAGAGATATTTAGAACGTGTGAAGTCTGAGATTAAAGAGGACACAGGTCTGAATTTGTATTAGTTAAGTTTAATCTTACATGTATTTATTTGTATATAGTGGATTGGGAAACTTATTTTTATCCCTATCCATTGTGTTGGTTGCAAGAGTGACCCTTGTAGTAACGTTTGGCTACTCCTTTTTTTATCTACATTTTAACATGCTTGGGTGGAAATATTGTATTGTATTTCAGTGTAGATTTGTGATCATTAATAGAAAAGAAAAACACTTTATGAACATTTTAATGTCAATTATATATAATGGTTGTGTGATAAATATAGAACAAACTAAGTGGTGGATGCAGGATTTTTTAAAAGGGGTGGGGAGGGGCGTAAAATTAAAAATTGAAAAATCTAAAGGCCAGCGGAGCAAGGCGGAAATTATTTTTTTTGATGAATTAATGCTAAAAAAATCATGTATATGGATAAAAAAAACGCCTTTTTGGCTATCAAAGGGGGAGGGGGGCGGCGGCGTACAACCTCTATGCCCTCTGGATTCGCCACTCTTAATGTCAATTGACATCTTACATGTATTTCAAAAAAGTCAATATGTAATTTTATTATTTTGAATTTTTCCTCAGTTATTTTACAATTTCCAGTGTTCTATATGTTCATATTAATTTTTGCACAAATATTTATAAATAATATCAATTCCTGTTTTCTAAATCTACACAAGATGGTTTAGTTTTATTCCATTTTTTGGTTGATGCATATATCAAATCAAGTCAAGCTCTTATGATTAAATACCTAACTTGATTTTGTTTTTTCGTTTTTGTCTGGCCTGCGACAAATAGTCGCAGAGGCGAGATATAGGTAGTACATTCTGGCGGCAGTGTAAAATTTTTAAAACTTCAATAACTTTGCACATGTAATACATACAATTAAGAATTATGGTCCACAAGGTAGCTTATCGTATAAGGTTTGCCGCAGTATACTTGTCTTGTGACCCTGACCTCATTTTCACGGTTCACTGACTTCATAAACATGAATTTAAAATCTGCGTCCAAGTTTCGTGGAAATCCATTTCTCAGCAACTGTAATACCTAGGCCAACCATATTTGGTCTATAGATATTTCTTGGTGGGCACATGTCAGTCTGACACCTGGCTTTTGACCTTGACCTCAATTTCATGCTTGAGTGACCTGCATCACATTTTCGTGGTTAAGTACATTACTCAGAAACTAGAATACCTAGACCCACTATATTTGGTCAATAGATAGTTCTTGGTGGGTACATCTCAGTCTGACATCTGGCTATGGTCTTGACCTCAATTTCATGCTTGAGTGACTTTGTCACATTTTCGAGATTAGGTCCATTTCGCGGAAACGTTAATACCTAGACCCACCATATTTTGTCAATAGATAGTTCTTAGTGGAAACATGTCGGTATAACACCTGCCTTTTAACCGTGACCTCAATTTTTTTTGTCGTATTTTCCTTTGACTTGCAAAATGTTGGGTATCAGATAATAATTATACTATGTCCATGTGCATACTCAGACGAGACATCTGGTGTGTCCACTCTTGTTTATTATCATTTTGCCTCTTGACCTGATAAATAAGGGGAAGGTTGTTGACACAAAAAAAACTTGAACATGTCACATTTTTTTAGGTTACATAGCTGTCTGATTTTTTTCCCCTTTTTATTTGTCATATTATCCAGTAAGCCTAAAACTATGAAACGGAACTTCAAACAGTGGTAGCCCACCATATGAAAATGAGTATGAAGAAAAATTTACCCAATCTGACACTAAAGGGAGATAATTAAACTTTTTATTTTGAAGCAGAAAAAAGGAGGTATTTCTTAATGAGGTCCCTCATTGTTCTTGTTTATTCAATTCCTGAATAATCAGATTTTTTTTTAAATCCAACATTTTAACGCATGACTGAGAAGAATCTAATTGGCTTAAAGGTGTTATTTGCTTCAATGTTCAGAGGTTAAACTTGAAAAAAAAATTAAAAAGTAGTTGTTGATGTTTGAAAAAATGTGATTTTGCAATTGCATAATAAATTAAAGAAGGTTAATCTGTTGTATATACTAACAAGAGTGGACACACTAAATATCTCTCCTGAGTACGCACATGGACACAGAATAGATTATCTGATGTCCGACATTGCAAGTCAAAGGAAAATAAAAAGAAATAGTCAGGCAACAATTGTCTGAAAAATCTCATGCATACCATTCAAGCCTACAACTGTGTCTAAGGTCAGCAGACCGGTCTCATACAGGCATGGATCTACCAAAAACTATCTATAGACCAAAAATGGTGGGTCTACATACATTTATAACATTTGTTGAGAAATGGACTTATTTGTAAAAATGGGTTGAAAGTCACTAAAACCTTAAATTGTAGTCAAGGTAAGGTGTCAGGAAGTTGCCAAGAAGTTATTACAGACCATATACAGTGGATATAGGCCTTATAGCTACAAAGAAATAGACTTTTTCATAAAAATGTGTGAAGAGGACAAATATACCTAAGGAGCAAACCAAAAAACACAATCCATTAGTAGACAAACCTGAAAAAACATATGAACAACCACAAGCACTGAAAACTAAGACAATGAACAGCACAAACTCCTATAAAAACCAGGAGTGAACTCAGGGGCTCCGGATGGGTAAGCAGTTCCTGCTCCATATACGGCAGCCGTCGTGAAGTTCAACAAAGTAAATCCGGTGATAGTCACAAATCGGTGGAGCTACATGAAATGTAGCGACAGTGGGAACAGTTCCAACATCATCTTAGATATTTGAACACTGTAACGGGCAATCAATTCGTGATGATGACTGTAAAATTTGCTAAGTAATGACATCAACTTATCCCTGATAAAACCCTACTAAAGCCCTGTGAAATTCAGGCATACGTATACCCACCAAGGACTATCTATAAACCAAATATGGTGTGCTTAGGTATTACAGTTGCTAAGAAATGGACTTAACCACGAAAATGCGACGCAGGTCATTCTACCATTACATTGAGGTCAAGTATGAAAAGTCAGGTGTCAGACTTGACATTTACCAATCAAGAACTATCTACTGACAAATATGGTGGGTCACGGTATTATAGTTGCTGAGAAATAGACTTAACCACGAAAATGTGACAAAGGCACCCAGGCATGAAATTGAGGTCAAGGTCCCAAGCCAGCTGTCAGACCGGCATGTATCCACTAAGAACTATCTATAGACCAAATATGGTTGGCCTGGGTATTACAGTTGCTGAGATATGGATTTAACCAAAAAACTTGGGATGCAGATTTTACATTTATGTTTATGAAGTCAGTGAACCGTGAAAACGAGATCAGGGTCACAAGACAAGTATACTGCGTCAAATGT
Source organism: Mytilisepta virgata (assembly GCA_028015205.1). Classification (NCBI taxonomy): domain Eukaryota; kingdom Metazoa; phylum Mollusca; class Bivalvia; order Mytilida; family Mytilidae; genus Mytilisepta; species Mytilisepta virgata. The sequence goes on from CM051521.1 coordinate 88,650,623, forward strand.
TATACGATTAGGTATCTGAGGACTAAAAATCTTTATTGTAGGTATTATTTATCCAAAAAAAAAAATGCAATCTCACCCCCCCCCCCCCCCCAAAAAAAAATGCCATCATTATTTATTATAAATTATATTTTTCAATTATATACTTTGAAACAGTTGATTTCCAACATATCTTGTAATCTATATAAATGTCATCCAAATATAAAAATGAGAGCAATTTTCCAGTTTTCAGCAATTTTATCTGAAAAAACTATGATTTTCCCCCAAAAATAACCATATTACATATGTTTTTTAATTTTATTTTTTAAAACCACTTATTTTTAACATATTTGGTAATCTATTAATGGTGTCATCGAATACAAATTGCAGCTAAAACTATTTTCCAGTTTTCAGTGATTTTTCAATAAAAATGAAATTTTCCTAAAAAAAACAATCATAATTTATGAAAAATTATATTTTTCAATAAAATAATTTGAAACAGTTTATTTCCAACATATCTTGTAAGCTAGTTTATATGTCAGCGTCCAAATAGTGAAATAGGGCAATTTTCCAGTTTTCAGCAATTTTCTTTCAAAAACCAAGATTTTAACCCAAAATTACCACTCTTTTACATGCCCAGTCTTGTTAGACTTTCAGAATTCATTTTTAATTGTTTATCTATGCCAAATACAGGTGAAAGAACATTCTGTTGCAAATTTTGCAGTCTTTTTCATAGATTTACTAGACTATCTGTAAAAACCGTGTTCATTCATTATTGTTGCCATTTTCACAATTATTTGACTTTATCTGCTTAGTTTACAGATAGATGGGTAGAGATACCAGCAATTTTATTTTTGTTAGTTGAAGTTTCAATATTGGTCTAAACTTCCATTTAGATAGATGGGTCCAAACTGTTGTTCTCTGTTTGCTATGCATAATTGAAAATTACTGAAAAACACGTTTTTCCCCTATCATTTCATTGAAAATCCACCGATTGAGCCCATATAATGAATTTCATCATTAAAAAGGTGGTAATGATAAAAAATTACATAAAAACTATATTTTCTCGGTCAGTATGTTAGTCTGGGCTGGAAAAAAATAAGTTGCACAAATTTTATTTTTTTTCGTTGAACACTTCTGCCTGGTGCTTACTGGCATTGCCTCTTAAAAGGTATACTATAAATTCACATGAAAATCAACATTTATTATGTTCAAATATACATATACATTTAAATTATGCATTACATTCATTTATCAAGTTTTGTTGTTAAAAAACATTAAAAGAAAGGGGGCACTGTTAGCTATATACAGGAAAATACTGAAGGTTTACAAACCTAATCTTTCACCAGCAGGGCTCCGAATACCATAATGAACTGTCTGTGATGTTCCGCAAGTGGTTGTATATGTGTATGTTGAGTTCCTTGCAACTTCAACAATTTCTCACGTAGTTTTGGGTTCGTTTTAGCAGTTGGGAAAGAGAAGAACTAGACATTTTCCATGTAAGGGTATTTAGATCTCTTTCTGTCATCAGAGGTACATCCTTCGGCAGTACAATGATACCATTTTGTTTCCTTTAACGAACCATTATTATCCAGTGTGCTTGAATACATCTTGACCGGAAGTATTCCCTGCTTGAGGAGCTCGGGATGCATATGTATTTTATCATTTTTTGACAGACTTATCGTTCCTCACAGCAGGTGTGATTTCGAGGTCACTCGTGGCATTTCGCCAGAACTGAATAAAAAAGATTGAGGAGTTCTAACAAAAAACGGAATTCCTATAAACAATATTAACTGTGCAATCGAGAACTTAGGACTTTTCCATTTTTTTTTTACTGGTAAGACATTGAAAATTTTCATATGTATCCCAACTACATAAAATTGACAGCACATCCTATATAATGAGGAATTCCCTTCACCTTTCGGGGTTTTCTGTTTTATCATTCGGATTGAAAGATAAATCGGCGTGTTCCTAGTGAGACACCTGCTATAAAGAACGACGACTTTTGGCGGGATAGTCAACCGCAAGTCAGGAATAGGTGAGAAAAAAAATAGTATCACTTGACCATGGATGTCTAATTCAGGAAAATATCCCAAAGGACTATGACTCGATACACAACTATTGAAAAGATGGAATAAGGAAACGTCTCAAAGCCTTCATGCTACCAGTTCGACCAGGCCGTTACCACAATATTTCATGTGCTGTATTTAACATTATCATACTTCATGCCAGAAATACGGCATATAAACTACTGTAATATGTCCAAGTTCGGCTTTATATGTCACGTGAGTTTTTGTGTACATTTACGGTTATAAGAATAGAGCAATTGTCATGAATATTTACAGTAAGAAATGTCTCAGTCAGCGATGCGCTTTTTTACATGAAAAAAAATTGAAATAATTTTAGGTTAGATGAATTCTTAGCATGAAGTATAATAATCACACTATTAAGGTCTTGTGACGGTTATATGCGAAATATTTGCCAGGTCTGAGTGACAGATTACCCTCCACTTCGCGTTTGCGAAATATTTGCCAGGTCTGAGTGACATATAAAACTTCGCTTCGGGTCAGTAATTTGTCACTCAGACCTGGCAAATATTTCGCATATAACCGTCACAAGACAGCGGCTCTCGAGCTAATATCATGACCTACATGTAAGACTGATAAAGTATTAAATCTGGCAACTTTACTACAAATTGATCACAGAGAAGTAACTAATATATGATACATTAGAATGTCACCGAAGAAAGAGGGTGCTCATAAAAAAGAAGAGCACAGTCATTATTTTATAGTCTCCTAAGTTTAATAAAACCTATAACAAAAAATTGTCAAAACATTTATTTATTTAATAAATCACAAAAAATTTTAACCCAGAACGGGAATTATATATAGATACATGTATTAAAACATTTCCAGGTTGTAGCTGCTGAAAGTAAAATTCAAATTATAGACTAAGGAGGTTTTTACACATTTTTTTTGTATATCTCCATTTACAATCTGAGGTGTATATCCATATGTGTATCATTAAATATTCACTAGTAAAAAGAATTTAAATTAGATTTCTAGAAGTCAGTTTGTTGAAATTTTCGGGCTGTTTATCAACTAGAAAGTCAACAGTGACATGCATGTACTAATGAATTAAATTCATTCCACAAACCACCCTCCAGAAGAAGAAAAAATGATAACACGTACATGTAGCACAAATGTAAAATAAATCGAGCCTTATAAACTTAACCGGTTCTATGGGTATCCAAACTGTATAATGTACACAGTAAAAGCCAATAAGTATGATTACCAACAAGTTAACGCCTAGCTAAAAAAAAAATGGCAATTTTGGTTGGACCGTATATTTAATCAAAATGTGTTCACTTTCACTGAATTCTAAGGTTCTGATAGCTGTTGGTTTTAATATAAAACGAAATAGTAAAAAAAATAACACTCTGATGAAGATTTTAATGCCATCACAAATATGAGAAGTCAGTATAAATTCAAAGTCTTTCACCCTGTATTAGATGCAAGTTTTGACAACGTCAGCAGAATAGGGAATTCAGGTCTCTTTGTGTCCGAACCTATATCACCTCAGTTTCACAGATTAGTATTTCAATGGTTAAACTTAAAATAATAGGACCAAAACTTCCTGTCTATGTAAAAATGTTTTATTTATGATTACATTACGAAGACAGATTAAAAATAGAATGATATTGTATTTGATTTGTGTAAGATGCAACTTGTTGGAGAATAGTATTGACATTTTAAAATTTATTAAGTTTTTTTTATAACAAACTTTTAAAGCTAGAAAGAGGCAAAAATCGACAAATATTAAGTAAATTTAGCGTATTGATCGCTGTCTCTGACCATGATTTAAACTAGATAAACGATCATTTGTATTGAGACATTAAGGTCCATTTCGATCATCGTTATGCTCTCTTGCATGTACATTAAGAATATATTGTACTTGCTGTTTTTTTTATATGTGTATTTCTTGACTGCTAACCGTTTATATGCAATAATTAGATATATTATGTATACCATAGCAATTTAACGATGTAACAAGTCATATTTACGGAGACCACAATAAATTTGATTTTATTGTAGTGACACTTGCAGTTAACTTTTGATAGAAAAATATCGTTTACTGTGTGTGTTTTTTTTTCATGGAAAACTAAGTTAAAAAAACAATCAAACATCATGTTTGTGTTATTCCAGAAATTTTAGTTTTACCGGGAATGATAACTACTTAAAATGAAACACAATACTACGAATGTAACATATGCCATTGATCAGCATTCCATGTTGAAATCCCTGTACGCCAAGATTGAAATGAAGTGGTTAATTTATTTTCTGATAATTGGATTAATATTACATGGTAAGTTTGATATTCATTTCTTTATACGATCTTGTGATATGCATGAAATTTTAGAAGTGTAATGCTAACAATTTCATTTTGTTTGGTAACATCTGTAGATTCTGCTTAGAATATCTCTTTTTCCTGAAACAAGTCGTTTATCTAATTAATAATTTTCTACCTTATAACATATACATGTATACCATAAATCAAATATTTATCTGAATATTATTAGGAAACAAATTCTTTCGAATAAATGAAACCAGTTAAAGGCTAATAAAGATCAAAAACCTTCCTCTTTCTCCTTAGGTGCAATATGTAAACCAACGATAGAAACAAGAGATGCAGATAGAACCAAAGATTGTAACAGAGTAAGATGCAGGCGTATCTGTCCTAATAACCTGTTTCAAGTCAGTGCAGAAGGTTGCATTCTTTGTAGATGTAAGTTTACTTACTTTTGATGATATCTTTCCTCGGTGAAAGCTTTCATTTTGAATGTTTAGGTAAAACATATTGATTTGTTTTAGTTTGTTTTAGTTGGGGTTTTATGCCGTTTTCAGCACATTTGGCTAATTCGCAGCGGCCAGTTTTTGTTGGAGGAGGAAGCCGGAGTACCCGGAGAGAACCACCGACCTTCGGTAGGAAAATTGGCAATCCTTGTCAATTTAGATCGGAGTCGAACACACCCGCCACAGGTGAGATTCGAACTCACAACCTCAGTGTTGACAGGCTAGTGATCATTAGTAGTCATGACCAACTATCTAGACCACTCGGCCACCGAGGCCCCTTAAAACATATTGAATATTTGACAAACAAGCTGGTCAGAGAGAGAGAGAGAGAGAGAGAGAGAGAGAGAGATGTCTATAAAAATGAAAAGAAGACGGGTAGATTCGATGCGTGAGGACTATACGACCAAAAAGCAATGCCCATTTAAGAGTACATTGTATATTAATGAACTTTCATCTTCATATGATATCACTAACACTAACACTTCATTATGCGGGAACAAATTCACAAAATTAATGCTTCTGGACTACATTATTTTTAAAAAGGTATGGCTACCTTGTGTTACATTGTGGGAACGGAAACCATGCATACTCATGATTTTCGACAGAAGGATGTGCTGTAGCATAGGCAATATTATTTCAAACTTTTCATCATCACTCCAGAAGTTTTACTGTCGTCACCAAGACTTGTCTAACCCGAATCTAAATTTCTGTAATATTTCTTCACTTAATCTTCACCTCTTATTGGAATAGACACCTCACTGAATTTGGCACTTTGTTGGATTTTTCTCATTTGCAATTTTATCTTTTACGGAGAGGGACGTTTTTAAACTCCCGGGGTACACGTACGTGTACCTGACGTAACTACCATCTTTTTTTACATTGCTAATGTTTTTTGTTTTTTTGTATTATTTTCATATAATCCATTTCAGTATTCTGTGATTTTTTGTTTTTGTTTACATCGCAGTATTTATTTGTTTGATTTTTTGCTGTAGATAAAGGGACTTTCCCCATTTTCCTATCGGTCCGGTATCTTTTGTCAATATTTCATATTCTGTTTACTACTTTGTATTACAAATAGGTTTTGCATGTATCTATTAAAGTTGTATATGTATTGTATTTTGCAGGTTGCGAGCCCGGTGTTGAATGTGCAAGTACACGACCAGTCAATAAAAAACTTGGTCTGCAATGAAAAGTCTGAAAATGTACAAGCAAGAAATAAAGTATTTGAATACTTTTACCAGTCTGTTTTTTTTCCTAGTCCAATGTATATTTTAGTTGACTGTCATGACTGTACTTTGTTATTAAGATAACAAGACAAGACAGATTGCAATTTTTTGTTCATATTTTATAAGGATTTTGATAGATACCATGGAAAACACCTTCTAAGTAATTAATATTTTCAAGTCTGTGTAATATGGTTTAAATATTTCGTTTAGAAATTTGTATGGATAATTTTTGTTTTTCTTAAATTACTGTTGAAAAGATTTGGTAGAATATTCTATCATATTAATTTTAGTTTTGATGCACAAGATGTGCACATTTCGTCGATTTAGTTGTGATCGAGGCCTAAAATGTTGAAAGCAGAATCAATAATATTAAACATCTTAGAGCTAGTACAATACCAAAATAATCTAAAAAGATAAAGCCAAACATCTAAGGAAAAAGCTGTGCACGAGAAAGATACTTCTTAGTTTTAACAAAATTTATTATTTCTATAAAATTAAATTTAAAGCATCAGTTTCACGCTAGTACCATACACAAACAATACCTTTTGTTAAATTAGAGGAACCTTTGTAGAATGGTAGGTTTGATAGTTACTTGGTCTCATTTGTAAGGTCAATAATTTGTACGAGGAATCCTTTTCAATTGCCTTTAAGGATTCCATTTCAAAACTGGGTACTTTAAAATTGGTGTTATTGTTGTGAACAGTGTAACTCGTACAATCATTTTTTTCTAACGTAATTTTCCAGTCCGCACAGTAAATTTACATGTAGATATTCATCTTGGTAGTATAAAGATAACAAAAGTCAGAAATATATACCTTTTATTTAATGTTTGACAACATTTTAGATGTAAATATGATACATATGAATTATTTATTTAATAATTTAGATAAAAGATATAATTATAAATACTTGTATTTGGATAAAAAATAATTACTGGGGGAGAATAAATACGCGTATAGGGAATTAAAAGACTTGGTAAAAATCTACCATAACGGTTTTAGTTTTTACTCACAATAAATATTTCTTTGAATACTAAATCGACCAGGTACAAGTATCAATAGCTTTGATATTTTTTTCAAATAAAATAATACAAGATAAGCTTTGCACTACCGGACATTAAATGATGAGTTGTAACCATGGTAACTGCAGATATACAATGTACTTTGGTGACAAATTTTATTGTTAAAGAAAATTATCTAACCAATCACGTTAACAACACTCTACAGTCATTTAACGCCAATCTGACACAACTATTTGTATTTCTGTAAAAGAAAGATTTTTATATATCTTTGCGCTATATAACATAAAATTCATGCGAGATGAAATAAAACGTTGTAAACAATAATCTGATATGATGTACAATTTTTAATTAAAAATTTCCTCAAATCCCCATACAATCGTATTCAATATACAAAACATACCCGTAAATAAAAAAAAAAATCTTTTCCATGCCATATTCAATATCGAAAAAGGTAGCAGAAAAAAGTTCCGTAAACAATATTTGAAATATTCTGTACCATTTTGAATACAGTCCAAATTTCAAAAAGAAGAAAAAACCATGTTTTGTACCAATGAATAGATAAATGTTTGTACAAATATATAAACCGAAAAACAATAGTCACACTAATGACTTCCATGTAATTCTATTGTCAGTGACTCACATCCACATTTGTGACCTATATAACTATAGAACACCGTTAAAATTCTAATTACCCGTTTCAGTTTTTATACGCATCAAAGACATGACCATTTTTCTATCGTAAAAGGAAAATAAATAGACAGAAATTCAATTAATTAAACTGAAGATAATTAATATTCATAGCTAACTATATTTTTACTTCACTCACTACATGTACATGTACTGCAAAATATGTTTACCTTTCCGGAGTACCTGAAATTCATATGATGCAAAATATCAATAGAATACATTTGAATTTCATCGACCAATCTGCGATCGAAAACAACAAATCACACGTGGATTATCATATTTCCCCTTACTGATCGGATACTATGAAAACCGCCAAATAAGTAGAGAAACATTCTTAATACCCGTAAACAAATTTCATGTTCAAATATTATTAGACTCTAGGACCCTTACATTCCCCTCACATAACAACTGCAGAAATTGCTAACTGAATCTACAAACTACAGTGTAAATTGGTTTAAGGAACACATAGTACAAAGAAATAAAATGCTTTATTTTTAAATCTATAAAATTATTCCTCCCAAACAAAGTAATGATACAAAGTCAAAATAATATTTATGTAAATTTCATGTATTTCAATAAAATTAAGTAAACTATTCAATTTTTTTCGTGGAAAATGTAGTGATATTCTGACAGTTAAGAGGGCCCATGAAAAACATTTATTAAAATGAAGGAAATAGTACATTCCTATTCGTATAGGAAAAGGTCCATGTCTTCAGCACACAATCCATCACATTTCCAACACTTGCAAATTACTTTGAAAATATCACATACACATATTATACATATCACATACAAAAAAAAACAACAAAAAAAAACAAAAATAAGCATGGAATTCAGTAATTGCAATATTGAAATAAATACATTATTCACTAAAACAACCATTTTGTATACACATTACAAGATAACAGTTTGGCATAACAAAGAATGTAACATATATAGTAAATATATGACTATAGATGAAGTACAAATGTACTTATTAAACTGAGATACTTTTCATATAGTTACAATAAATACATGTACAAATGTATATGTTGATTGGAAATTCAAGTTAAATGTATTTTTTTTTTAGAATTATCTTGACATTTCTATTTGTTAAATGTTTTAGTGTAGTTGAATCCGAGTTCAATACAGTGGTTATTTGTGTTTAACAACTCTAGCTATTGATAATGTTTGTGTCATGCAATAAGGAACCAGAGTGAGTTAATTTTTCCTAACCAATGTAGGTAAGAGAGATAATTAAGTTCTCTCCCTTTTGTCCTGAGACTCAAATTTATTATCTCCCGTACCTACATTGGTTAGGAAAATATAACTCACTCTGGTTTCTCATTGGTCAAAAAAGTTTGATAAAAAGGTTATTAAATTTAACTTCTCTAAATCATCATTAAATTTACAATGTTTAACAAGATGCATGGTTTTACCATATCAGTTGCATAATTATTTTATTTAATATCAACAACAAAATAAATCACAGGAGAGCACTTGTTTGACTAGATGTAGTTTTGTACACATTCACATCATTACACAACCGTTTGTTCTGCTTTGGGGGTCACCAGAGCCTCATTTATGAATGAATTTTTTCCTCTAGTATCCGTCAACAGAGACGCCATTTCTGAACTCTCACCAGGTTCACGTTTTAATGACGTCATATCCGTTAAACAGGAATTTGATTCAATGGGATTAGTTAATGCTGGGGTTAGATAAGAACTACAGCTGCTTCTGGAATCCACTGGTGTGTGTTCGGAATGTAAAGGTAAAGGCCTACTTCCAAAGATTGATAATCCTACAAGAAATTTATATAAAATCTTAAAAGTTCTGAAGAGCAAGGGTTTTTGCTTCTTTATACTTAAACAAAGAACATTAAACTAACTCAATTTCTGTGTTAAGTGTTTAGGTTTTCTTAGGATGTTATTTTGAAGAATTACAGATTTCTACCTTTTCTGCTTGAATACAAATCGAGTATCAATACGGGATAATTTATTACATATAGTAGCTATGGAGAAATTTTCAGTCAAATGACTGCAAAGTATGTTAAAATAATTGACAGAAATAAAGGTTGTAATTTAATCCTGTTAATCCTACGGTCAAACTAAAAAGTGTGTCAGTTTAAGGTGTTCAGATTTAGCTTTAGCATGCCAATCCTAAATATTTAGATATTTTCCAACTTGCAACTTTAAACCCAAACGATAATCCTATCGTCACAAAGTTAAAAATTTACCAAAATATCATTACGCTTTTACCCTTTTAGAGCATTTATTAGTGTGTTTAATGTATATTTAAGTCTTACCTGATACGGAAGGAGCATATCGATTCCCAAACAGATCTGAATTATCTTCTTCGAATCCTCCCGTAAGTTCAAGATACTCCTATACAACAGAAAAAAGAATACGTGCCGATTAAAGCAGTATATCTAAATCTTTTGTACAAATAACCTTTCAAGATTCATAATGAATACAACACTGGAATACATGTAGGTGATAAATCAAACGGTCGTCATGTATCCTTCAACGCATACCAAAGACAAGCACATAAATACCTTTAGAAACTCTGATTCAAGTTAGCATGATATACACAGTACTCACATTTTTGAAGGTGGCATACACTTACCGTTCTTTGTTGCAACATTTTGTCAAAGATATCTGCAAGTTTTGCAAAGGTTGGCCTATCCTGTGGATCTGTTTTCCAACATTTTTGCATTACAGCATATCTGAAAATAAAATTTATTTGAAATCGTTAGACTATTTTTTTTAATGTCAGATCACATAATTACATTATATGTAAAATAAATCAGTTGGATTTCTAGTTCTTTAAAATGACAATAACCGCCTGAGATAACTCTGATGTCGGACGGCCTTTCATTGAATTGTTTTTGGTCCTCAGAAGTCAGAGAACAATCCATATAACTTTTCACAATCGTCATTTATTAACTAGTGTGTTTCAACTAGAAGGTTTATTTGTACCAGAAAAAAACCTTATATACGTCACTTCAAATAAGTTGAACGTTTTTTAATATGCCCCTTAATGATTTACAAGAATTTATTACATAAAAACGTTTGGTGCAAATGATGTAATCGAATTTTTTATTTAAGAATTACTTTTAATTTTGGAACAGGTTATACGATATAACAACATTTGAGGCACTTTACGCTTCATAAACCGCTTCACGGTTTATATTTAAGCGTACACTCTGTTTCAAAATTAATAACAATCCCATAATTTAATTTTCAAAAAATTCCTGATCCAAAAGTGCAGGTAAAACATTTGCTCAACTAATTTCAATCCGGAATACTTTGTCACTTTGTCTTTACGTCCTGTCATGTCTACTTTATATTATGTGCAAGTGCCTTTATTTCCTGACACTTCGTCTCAGTGTTATGTCAAATATACTATTTGTTTTGTCAATCAGTTGTATGTTATGTCATTGCTAATCTTTGTTATGTGCAATATACATTACATTATGTTGTAAGTACGGTTCACCTGTTAATACCTATAAACTTTATGATCAAACACCTTTACGTTCTGTAACCTTTCTTCTATGTTTTTTTCTATTCCTCCTGTCGTTATGTCAGTTAATAATTGCGTCCTGTCTCAGATAGGTTTGTTATGTCATCACCAGCTTTTCATAGAACAAAACGGTAATCAGACCAAACGTTTAGAACATTCGACATAACAAAACTATTTGAGACAGGACGCAATTATTAATTGACATAACGACAGGAAGAGTAGACAAAACATAGAAGAAAGAAAAATAAATCTCAAAACGTTTCTGGAATTCAAATAATATTTTTTCAACATTATTACAGTATTTAAAATGTAAAATATAGTAATGGAATCAATACCAATACAACAAACAAGGTTTAATTAAAAATAAAACTGTTCCTACCATATAAACATAAATCTGGTTTTATAGATCAACGGTTGTCATTTTAGAATACGAATGAGGAAAATTAGACAAAAGTAATGAACAGGAATAGGATTGACGGTGTCAATTAGACCAGATCAAAATTGCTTTGTTAATGCTAGATTGTTTAATAAATTTTACGTTTGTTTCAATTTAAAGTTATTTCATTCGAAAATAAACCGTATCATAGAATTTAGAAACGATTGCCATTGTCCCAATTGACAAGGAAATTGTTATACAATGTTTTAGATAAGAGGATATTTTTGATGAAACACATTCGTACTACAGTCCAATTTAATTTTAGATTCATCTTAAGTCTTCTAAAAATACTACAAGGTAATAGTAAAAAATAAAAAAAAAAATAAAAAATAATCATATTGAAAACTCAGATATCTTTGGTTATAATATACTTGTCCACAAAACAATATAGTGCATTTTTACATATACCTAACAGTAAAAGAATCACACATATATCGACAAGGTCTGATATTTGTACAGTGTTACTTCTACGTGAAAAACTTAATCTTAACGTAGACATCCCAAAATTTTGAAATAAAAAAAGAGAAAAATTTTCAAACCCCAAATAACAAAATTGCAATTTTCACCAATTTTTTAATCCTAATTATCACCTGCTTATCTCACAAAATAAAAATATACCGTATGAATTTTATGTTTAAAAATGATGTGTTACAATTTATTCTGACTTTTGTGCGTTTTCATTTTGACCCCTGTGTTAGAGATTTTCATAATTTACTGTTTTCCGAAGTTCATGGATTTGCAAAAAATTGTGTTTTACTCTGAACATAAACTGACCATCAATATCCACTGTCATATTAAAAAAATCTATTGTTTTGTTACAATGTTATTTAAGAACTGTGTGCCGTTTTTTGTTATTGATTTGTATACGAATGCACGTAGAGTTATTTGAATAAAATTACTAAAACTCGTCTAACTATTTCTGCTCATACGTATAGATTATATTATGGCTGTAAAATTTAGAACTTTAAAGAACTGGTTAGGGGAACATGTTTAATTAAAATGGATATTACTTACAATTCATCGGAACAATTCTCTGGTCTGTCCATACGATATCCAGCCAAAAGTAAATTATACAAACGTTCTGGAGGAACGCCAGGGTATGGAGGTGCTCCTAAAAATGTAAAATAGTATCAGTAATGTAAAATAATGATAATACAAATACACTGTTTAGTTGACTAATTTTCTTCTCACGTTCAACCTGCCGTAAGGTAGTTATTAGAGTCCAATGGTAGCAAAGCAATCATACAATTTTTTAAATACATTTTGAATTTCTGTTAAAAGTAGCTTTTCAGGAAAGGTTTATCTTACCTAGACTTTGGCTTTCCAAAGATTTTAGCCACGAGCGTGCTTGATCACGGTACATGTAAATCTATACATTGTAAGCTGTAATTGTTTGTTTCAAGTAATACATAAAAAATTAATAGCACATTGTTAAACTTAACAGTTGTATGCATTTCTTTAAATTACTTACCAAGAGTTACAATTTCCCACAAAACGATACCAAATGACCACCTGTAAAAAGAGAATGGTGTTGTTTAGAGTATCGATGTATGTGTATATTTTTACGTTATTTGTGATGACAAAAGTTGAATCTTTATACTAATAATTTATTTTTTCATATTGTTTCTAAGTCCGAATTCCGCTTATCCATGCAAACTTCAAATAAATAATGACAAACAAAGAATTGCTAGACCGTGAATTTAAAAAAATAAATGCCACAAGTTGTGCATCGCAATGATTCAAATTTGCATTATTTATTTTTCTAGTACATTCCATTATAATAACATGTAAATGATTTCCATTATTACTGCTTTTCGAACATATTACAATAATGAATGCATGCAATAATTTCCGGATTTACTGAAAGCATATATATGTTCTTTGTCATACGTTATATTAAAGTTATTTCTTTCATATCTTTGTTTGGTGCAGGTGTAGATAATATAAATCTGCAAGGAGTCGGTTTATGAGGACCATAAAATAGACCGAATGTTAAAATATAAAATATCTCAAACAGAATCAGACAGAGCAAAAAGAAAATACATTTGAATTTATCAGTTCTAAGCCTTTTCTCTTGATCTATTCCTCTATGAGAGAGAAAATCTTCTACTTGTTTTCCTTGGAATATTTTCGCTACATCGGATAAAGTATTTTGAATAAAATAACATTGGTGAATTTACTTACACATCACTTTGTGTAGTATATATCTGTGCGTACAGTGATTCTGGTGCTAGCCACTTGACTGGTATTCTGCCCTAGAATGAATTTACAATTATTCATAAATAATTAAAAAAATAATATTTTTGTTCAGACCGAAAACATAACTTTGATTATTTAAGATCAAAGCACTAACCTCAAAAAATGTATATCGTCAAAAGAATACCAAAGCGATATAAGACATTATGGAAAGTCCAATAGATAAAAACCTAAAGACAATGCGAATACAAATACTATAAATATATACACAGCCAAAAATGTCACACATGTGTCACACGTGTGTCACATGTGTGATAGGTACGCTTTATGCCATGCATGTAATACATGTGCGACACACACACATGAAAGACATGTATCTGAAAACGCATGTGCACGCATGTGTTTGAAAACTCATGTGACACATGTGTGTTTTCTCACGCATGAAATTCACATGTGAAACACATTACATGCGTTTTGTAAACATGTATCACATGCGTGGCATGAAACGTCTGTAACACACATGGTGACACACATGTGAAACGCATGTGTCACGCATGTACACATGTGTGGCATTTTTGCCTGTGAATTTAAAAGAATTGAAAAAAAACATACTGCAAACTAAACAAAATTAAAAACAACACAGCATAAAATAAAAAAAGAACTAGTAATATGAACTCCCATAAAAGTTGGTATGATCGGTCAACTGTCAAATCTGATGAGATTTCAATTGTAGCAAGACATAAAATCTAACTGAAGATATCTAGTGTCACTCGTGAGACAGAATCAACCAAATTATATGTAGGAATTGCCATTATCTGTCTAAGTATTGTAACAGTAATTTCGCTTTGGTGAAAAGTTATCGTACGTATGCATGAAAGTAAGGAATCAACTGTGAATTTTACACACCTTGGTATGTCAAGAATGGAGAAGGTCACAATTAGAAAGTTAAAATTATCATTTTTTTCATATAGTTTTGATTTCGATCACCCTTTATTATCTATATATAAGTCTAGTAATGAAACAGAAGTGAAAGTGTCTGTGGGTTTTTAATTTATTTAGTTGACAGATGCAGGGAAATATGCAGGTAAATGTAAACATTAAAGTAGGTAAAAGGTTTTTACATACATCTAAACTGTTCGAAGCGATTAAAAACTGGAAAATATTAGTATAAAACAAGGAATCTATGCTGCTGATTCCATAGTATATTGTTAAAAAAACCCAAACAACAAATACCTTGCTCTGTTTCAGATATGTATCAGCTTCATAAACATCTCTTGTTAAACCAAAGTCAGAAATTTTGAGAAGTTTGCCTGTCCCGACCAGAATATTTCGAGCTGCCAGATCTCTGTGCACCAGCTGAGAAAACAAACGAAAAACGATTAAAAATACATGTATAATATTATTAAAGCAAACTGTTTAAATTTATGCTCATGTTAAATTGTAAATTGTATCATTTTATACTGAATATTATCAAGACGAATAGAAAATTAAACGCTGTGCTATATTTTAGATCAACGTTTTCAGATAAAAACATTAGGTTTTTCATTATTGAAAGAAATTTGTTCTCTATCTAAACTTGATAATATTATTCATTTTTATAATAGTATTAAGATTCTTGATGGAATTCTAAAATTAATTTTTTTTGTTGATTCCCATTTTTAAATCAATCTTACTTTGATTTCGCTTAGATATTTCATTCCTTTTGATGTTTGCCAAGCAAACGATAACAAATCTCGTATCGTCAGCAGTTCTGGCGGTTCTCTTTGTTGATTGGTTGGTAGTTTTGAAGGTTTATACCGCTGGTTAACATAACCATTTTCCTCAAGTCTAGAATTCCTAAGGTACGACAGTAGAGAGCCATGTTCACAGTATTCTACTATCAAGTACACAGGTCCTGTAAAATATATATCAACTTTTGGTTTATCATGTTATAATTTTTTATGTATCATGAATTATCATTTTTTTAACATTAGCTGTCCATTCTTGTCCGTTTTAATTCTGATACTTTTGCTCTATTCTGTCTCATGAAAATCTTTTTACGCGTATGTGTAACTAATATTTGTTCGAAAAACTGCTTACGCTCCTGATACACATGGCTTCACTCCTGGTTGCATATTTGTACTCCCGGATTCATTAGTCCCCTTGATCTATATTTTTTGGTGAATTTTGAAGTTTTTAAACATCCAAAAATATTCTTCGGCTAATTTCGTTTTGTAGAGGATACAGTTAACTACATGTACTTGGAATTTTCCTTAAATTGCCGTTCAAAATCTTACGATTGCTCTGTTATTTAATGTCACATGTATGTGACAATAATGATATATGAATCCTATACTTACCGTTTTGTGTGCAAGCTCCTAAAAGGCGTATCACATTTGGATGTTGTACATCTTTCAGCAAGTTAAATTCAGACCACAGAGCCTGATGTTCAACCGCCGATGCACAATCTGTAAATAAGGATAAAATCAGGCATAACATTTACTTTTATCTTATTTCAGTTCTTTTACAAAAAGGCATGTTGAATTCCTCACACGAAAGCGCATATATTCTTCGTTGAAGAATTACGAAGTATATTGTGAGACCTTCCAAGAACTTTAAACAAGATTTGGTCACAGATTCCTCTGATGTCACACAGCCTTTTGTCATAACATTCGTAACCATTTAGATAAATATCTTTTGTCGCTTCAGTATTCTTTTGCCGATATCTCCAAACTATATTATGTCAACTTGAGTTTGCCCTGTTTGGCAAGGCAAAATGAAGGTTTATGACAGAAATATACAATCTATGCCAGACAGTTGTTATTAATAAACTTCTTTATAATTAAAGGACATCACCGACATTAAACAAACTGTTTAAAAAGAAAAAACTATGTTGCGAAACAGCTCATGCGACAATAGATAACAAGAAAAATAAATGGAAATGGTGAGCTGTCAAAAGGGGCGCAAAACGACTAAAATGTATGAAATACACAAGTCGAACAAAACCAAATATAAAATCGTAAAAAAAACAACAACAAACTAAAAAGTTAAAAATACTCAACGTTTCGACCAATATGGTCTTGATCACGAGTATGTAAAAATAAACATAAAATGGTGTTGACTCTTTGAACCCCAGAGCAAGACTGGTTTTGTTCGACTTGTGTATTTCATACATTTTAGTCGTTTTACGCCACTTTTGACAGCTCACCATTTCCATTTTTCTTGTTTAGAAAGAAAACTGAGTATAGATATGAAGGATGCAACATGTAGGTTTACTTGGTTGAAAACAAATGCATTGTTCGTAAATTACAGATAACTGACAGAATCGTCTAAATTTCTACTTTATATATTGAATATACCTTTAGGTCCCTTCGCCCAACCCAACATAATAAAAGGCCGTATGACGTCAGAAGAATCTCTGACTGCTGATAAACAAAACTACATATATCTCCTCTACATAAATGTATCATTAGCTTTCAAATTTCTCTTCATTTAACAAATATGTGTAATCAGTTTGATAAAAAGTTATTTTTAAAAGAATAAAAGCTTATTTCTTTTCAGTTCAATTGTTAGCAGAAATAAATTTGATATGTTTTTTTAATCAGTGATAATATACAATTATATCATATTGATGAGGTCGATACATGATTTTATCGCACTGACCAAGAACAATATCGACCAGTGGTCAGTGCGATAAAATCATTTATCGACCGAAAACAACATGCTACAATTGCTTTATTATTTTTCAATCATCATTCTTAATATTTCATTTAAATCTTTAAAACAAAAAATTACTTGAGTAACAAGATAACAATAACAACAAATTAAAAAAAAATTATGTTGACTTGTTTTGCTAGTTTATTTCAAATAAAATTATAAAACGTTGAAAATTAATACAAAAACCCTATTGGTCATAGGTCATAAACGTACTGTCAGTGTGATATTCAAAAGATGGTTATGTATGAAATCCCCAGTCTGTAAAAATTGTATAGCATGCTACACATGTTTTTCTATAGCGGGATATTCAAATATGGTTATTTTTTGAAATCTCCAGTCCGTAGAAATTGTATAGTATGCTACACATTTTTTTTCTAGTTTATCACGTGTCATAAGCTTATCCAATAGAAAAAAAAAGGATTTATATAGAAAAAATAATAACTAGAATTACTTTTTAGCATTTTAACAGCAACTTCCTTATAACTTTGTTTTCCGTCCCAGTTGAAAGCTTTAGCTTTAACTACTTTTCCAAACTCTCCCTCTCCAAGTGTTGAATCTAACTGTAAATTCTCACGGTCAAATTCCCATTTGGCATCTTCTGGTGACTAAAAAATATCAACTAAATGTATTACATCTTCTGGTGACTAAAAATAATTTATTAATATGTTTTATTTGTGGTTGCTATAGGTATTGATTTTTTGTACATCTAATTGAAAAAAATCAAACACAATTTTTCAATATTATATATACTGTGTTTGTATACGTGTACAATAAACTCCAAAATTCAACCTATGTTTGAAAGATATACTTCATTGATTTATAACTCTCGGACAAAAACGTTTCACTTCTGTTGTAGTTTCAACATCATTGTTTCGGGGGAAATTCTCGTCTTGTGGTGAGGGCAGTTGCTTTTTGTAAGAGAATGTATAAAAGATGCAATATGTATTCCATTGTTATATTCTAAGCGATGTTGTGCCATTGAAGCTTACCCCCATATCCTTCTTTTCATATTAGATATAGCAGCGCATTGTTTGGAGTATTGAAAGTTCTCTTGTTTGTAGGTAATGAACGTGTTTAAATTCTACTAATTCATTTTTTTTTTTATCAAATTGCTTCAATTTAATGTTCTAATGAGACTTAAATATCTCTATTCAAATGTTGTATTGTCATACAGTGTGCAGAGGAATGACCGTTGAATCTTTCGTCAGTGTGCATTTTAAGTGGATAAAAATCTTCATCGATCAGGTGCTTCATATCAGAAGAAATTGCCTATTAAATATTATGTGTTTATACTAGTTATTAAACTTTATCGTGATACCTAACGATGTCAAAATATCGTCTTAATTACGTGTAAATACGTGTAAATAATACGAGGTCATCTAACCCGCGATACTGTGAGACAGGAGTATACATCTTCTGTTGTTTTAGTGTTTCAAAAATTGCACTTTGATTATTAAAGCAAAAGTACAAAATAAAGTTTCCAATGCCTACCACGCTATTGCTTGTTGACTCTTTGTAATATGGTCCATACAAAGGTGATGAATGACTAGTCCTATAATCTCTGTCATCAAGGTAGTCGGAGGGTATAACCGACATGGAGGCGACACTACCGACATGTTTTAATGCCTTATCTCTTTGACATTTAAATCGTCTGGTTTTCCAAACCAAAACGAACAAAAGACCAAGTGCACAAACACACCCGCATATTGTTGCTATGGTAATTTTACAGTCAGTATTACATATACTCTTGTTGCTATGATTTAATTTATCTGAAATTAAAAAGTCGCTCTTTCAGTTTTTATTAATGTGAAAATTTTCGACTAACCGAAACAAGAAATTACATTGAAATAGTTTATCCGATCTTCCATGCTATGTACTGCTTAAGAAAATGGGTTAAATAACACGAAAAACAAGTACAATATTTTCAAATGCGTTATGTAGTCTGAATTAAACTTTCATCGTTTCGTTTGTAACGTTTGCATTTGTGTTTTATCTATTTAAACAGACGATCGTCTGGATTTGGACACTGGGTTCCATGACATGTTTTAGCGATATAAAACAGTTTCTTGTACATTTCCAATCAAACTGATTATAATCCAGAAATACATACATTTCGTACACATAAGGCTGTAAAATTATCTTCAAATTTAATATATTTTTAAAACTTACTATCCAAGACCGGATTGACGCGAACGCCATTGATAGTCTGATTTCCGTCTTTTGTACTTGTGTTATCTAAATCCAGTTTTTCATACTGGAGAGCAGATGGAGTAGTAGTTCTAATTGTAAACGGATCCCAGCAGTAACATTCGGCGTTATAATTACACCAACATGGACTTGTACCTTTTAGTATACCCCTTCCAGTTACAGTGTTCAGTTTACCAGGACCAACAATTTTCTTTGCTAAAAGTATAGACTTAAATTATACGTATATACGAACATAATATTTTATTGTTGCTTACGCAGCGGATCCGTCTTTTATTTACTAAAACGAAATCTAATACATTGTATATGCTAGTTTTGCTCGAGTTGTTTTGGATCTTTTAACTTGTTTTGGAAAAAGTTGTCTACTGGTCGATGTCACAACTCTTAATTTATAAAATTAATAGAAATACAGGATATAAATTATTGTGTTTATCTTCGATTTTTAAATAATTTACCATTAACAAATCCTTTTAAACCTATGTATAAACATGCTTTTGCCTCAACCTCCTTAATTGTAAGTTTCTGCATGATATTTCAAAGTAATCCGATATTAACGAGGGATCAATTTGATTCTAAAGGAATACTTGCAGTCTGCGCATTTATTTTGTGCTGTGCTTAACTATTTTCTACTGTCCAATCAACTTCGATATAAGCAAATATGAAGATAAGAACTCAGGTGACATATTGTTCACTTACTGGTACAATCTTGTGGACATAGTAATGGATAAGCTTGTTCTAACGAGTCACAGACTTGGTCTGGACATGTTTTCAGATTAGGGGAACATGTAGCATAGTTTGATACTATCCCACTGCCACCACTACTGGAACGCCAAAAACATTTCCCTTCAACTGCACCAAGTCCGCAGTTGGCTTCACACCCTCTTCTGGATGAAAATCTGGAACAGGTTTGATCTGTTGGAAAAAAGATATTAAAATTATTTAATAATCACACTCCTACTGTGCCTTTAATCTGGAACATGTTTGATCTGTTGGATAAAAGATATTAAAATTATTTCATAATTACACCATTACTTTGTCTCTTTTTTCTTCATGAATGTATATTTCATTTGATTTTTAATATGGAACTCATTAAAGATAATTCAATTATATAGTTTCTATGTCTGCTCAAAAATTTCTTGGCAAGATAAAATGGGAGTTTTGGACTTGCAAATGTAAACATTTCAAGTATTCAGGTCAAAACGTATGGCAAAGAATTATTATCACAAGAGTTTTTAAAAATTCGTACTTTTTTTAAGAAATATTTTCTTCAAAAGAGTTATAATTATTTTGACTTCCCGGGGTTAAAGTACGAATGTGCCAAATGAATCCAAAAAAATTTAATGAGCATTGTACACTAGGAATTTGGTATCCCAGTTTATTTTTGTGACATTGGGAGATATTTGTAAATCATTCATTAAAAGTAGAATTTTGAAGAAAAAAAATTATTCCTGCCCAGTTGAGTTACAAATATGAAACAAATTAATTGACTGAAATGTTGCAACTCTCGATACATGTAATTCTATAGTCTTGGAGAGTAAGGTAATACCCTCCGAGTATGATTCAAAAAGTTTTTCTTCGAGTTTCAGTTGGGTGGTTAGGTGACCTTTTTGTATAAAATTGAATCTGAACAGAACTTACTGCAAGGCTTATCAGGATTCATTGGATGACTTTCGCCAATGACAGAAATAAAAAGTTCTGTTTGGACGTTATCTGGTATAGAGGTAACTATAGTTTTGATCCCAACACCACTTTGTTGGAGTCTTTCAGTATTGTCAACATAAACAATCCCATCTTGTGTTATTTCTAATCCATGCTTGGGTACATGCATCACATAATGAGTTTTGTTTTTGTTCTCTGGAAATTTATAAACCTGCAGAATGAAAATACAACAATTAAATAAAAGTAGAAAAATAAATATCTCTACTCAAATTGGTGAAACAATCCACCTTACCATGTAATGATTTGGAATCTGTCTTTTTTAACTTTTGCTATATATAAAAAGAATAACACTTTCAATGCACAGATAAAATTTGGTTGTTTCAACATAGATTTCTGGAAGAATGGAAGAAACATTAAAACGAGTAAATATATGTACAGGATGTTCTAGATAAAAATGATAAGTGTTTATTAGTTACCTGTGTAAGTTTGTTGGCATTTTTATTGACTCTTAATTGTATGCGACCTCTTGTTTCTTGTTGTAATTTGTTTGGATCCTTCGCCCACTGCAATTCGAGGATTGCCTAAAAAATGAGAATTGAATAAAATTGAAAATTTGATAACATTGCTAAGGAATGTACTTTTATTTGTGTGTTAACTCGAGAGTATCTCCCTAACGCATAGCTGTATCCTTCGGTGGTGTTTTGGCCTATTGTTTCACATTTGTATTATTGTTTTGGCCTTTTGCACTACTGTTGAGTCAAAATATAAAAGTCTCTCCGATGTGAATATCAGCCCTGCTTTGTACAAGACAGATACGATGAGTTGATTTTTTAATGTGCTAACGCACAAAGTACAGTCCACAGGAAGACATACATGTATACCAAATCTGGTAACATTATTCTCAATGACCAAGCAGCATAACAACAGTTTTACAGTCTTTAGCTTGAATACACATGTAACACCAAAGCAGAACGGCAGTTTATAAGGATAATAAATAACTAATAAGTAACCCTTAGCGTATTGATAGCAAGAAATAGCTACAGATCAATTTCTTAAAACAGGTCATATTTTGATAAATACTTAAAAGGAACTTTGATCAAACTTATATGTCATTAAGATTTATTTTTGTTAAGTAATTAATTTGATAAAATGGAAGCTGCTGGATATGTATACATATTACATTTCATAACACTATCTAAAGAATGAAATTTAGTTAAAGTTAACTTTTTTCCTTTTCTGCATGACACACGAAATATTTTCCACGAAATACAATTCTCATTGTTTTAATTTTGTGCAAATGTCGATTAAATATCTATCCTTCGTGACGGTTGTATTTCAATAAACAAATATAAACCAGGAACTCACTCTATCTGATCTCGTCTCGTCTACTGGCAGCAAATATCCAACGTCAATGACAGCGACATTACACGTGTATTCATCCGGAAATGGCACTTTAGGTTTGGTAATATCAACGACTAAAGGTAGAAATGAGCAAACAGTTAATGACTCGAATAAGAAAATAACTGATAATGTTACACTTTTATTTGGCGTAAAACGGGGGATTTAAGATAGAGATATAGCGTATTTTTTAAAATTTAATATGAATGGGGAATTTTCAGTTGAAAAATTGATGCACTCTACGAGTTGAAAATATTAAAAATTAGAAATAACCAACTCCGACCGCTATTTTAAAATTTGTACTACCATTGTTTAAAATATTTTCCATGCGCTTTGCATACGCATATTTGATGCAACACAGGGATGTGATACTTAATTTTATAAATCTCTTAGGAAGAGTTTTCTCCATTTTAAATTGAACAAAATCCGGTAAATTTAATTGTTTTAGTTACGAATTAACTATTAACATCCTTCAGTCAGTTGATTAAACAATTCAAATTAATTTACGCTCTCAAATTCTGAAAAACCATTGCACAAAAAAATTTTTATGCGCTTTGTGCATATTTGATGCAACACAGGGTGTAATACTTAATTTAAAAAATCTCTCAGGAAGAGTTATCGCCATTTTAAATTAAATAAAATCCGGTAAATTTAATTGTTTTTGTTATAACTTAATTATTAACATCTTTGAACCAGTTAATTAAACAATTAAAATTAATTTAGGCTCTCAAAATCTGAAAAATCCGTTCCACGGATTGAGAAATGTTTTTGTTCTTCTGGAAGACAGAATTGAACAAAATTTGGTAACGTAACTTTAACTGTCTTAGTTATGACTTAACGGATTACATCTTTCAGCCAAGTGATTACACATTTCAAATTGATTTAGGCTCTCAAATTCTGAACAATCCTTACCAAATTGAGGTTTACAGACAGTAGTTCGAAAAACCACGACCACGACATGTACGTACATTCATATGGAAGTGTTGTGAAATTATTATATACATTTCTGTTTTTTTTATGTTTTGATAAAAAGTAATACGACTGAGATTTTGAAATTAATATCCGAATTCATAGACATGTTCAAAACGCTTCGTCTTAGATTAGGAACTTAAAACAATTACAATATGATTTTTGTTTAGAGCTTTCGCAGAAATGATTATGCAACCACTTCAAACAAATTTTGGTTGGAATCAGTCGCAGAGTCCGATGATGAACGATATTTTTTCGAACTGTCTAGGACCGTTGCATACCGTACATAAAACTGGGAATTTCGCTGATCCTGTTAAGGTTTTTAATTTTTAACTCGAAAGCTTTTACTTCTACCACCATTTATCTTTACTCCGGAAAGAGTGTTATTACCAACTCAAAACTGAGTAATATTTTTCCTCTTTCTATCACTCTACCCTTCAGGTAGCTACAGCAGATGACATGCATTGAGTTTACTGTACTTATAACATAATAATTAACTGAAATGTGAATGATATTTTAGTCATGGCATAAATAATACTTTTTACTTCAAAATGGTGATAGAGGCGCCTCGACCCATATATTTTTACTGCAGGAAATAGGATGTCATATAATGATAAGTATCGATATTTAAGACTGAGTTTTACGTGTGGAGTTACAGGAATCTCAAACTAGGTTTGAACCATCAGTTGACATCCCACATTAATTCAAAATAGATATATCAGCGACTTTTTAATTTTTTATAAGACTTCAAATATTTTCTTCAAAACCTTCACTTTGAGACTTCTTGCTTGAAAAAATATTTTAAAAAAAACGTTTACCATTTATTCATGTGATACCAAGGAAGATACACCTGTCTACTGTTTATTGAAATATGCTGCAGTGTTACAATTGTGTAGAATAAATCTTTTTCCATCAAAACCTCTTTGTTCTTTATTTTGAAGAACAGTTTCTTGTTAGTTACCATGTTAATTATCCTTACCCAGTCTGCAGAAGGTTCCTACGCCCTCCACATGCCATCCAGTTAAAGGCCTTGAATGACAAATGCCTAAAGGATCACCGAAAACTTCTACATCAAATTCTGAACAATTTCCAGCATCTCTGTCAAATACTGTTTCGTCAACAGGCTGCAAAGTTCATATAACATTAACACAATAAATTTCATGGTTTTACATGATTAAATGTTGTCTCATTTACGCAAAAGACACTTATCCATGCAGGATGCCACTTTTTCATTCTTGGAAAATATTGGATTTCAAATTGTCGATATTAGGAAGTTACATCATTTTCAGCAGGTAGATATCTAAGTTCGTGCTGTTATCAATCAAATTCTCTAGGATCGATCTTGAAAATTTAATTTCAATTTATCATTTTTATTGCAGATGCATAAAATTCATCTGGCTTCGTTATCTTAATGCACACATAATTATAAAGTTTCTTTCACGCAATTCTATAATATCAGAAAAAAAATGCCAAGTGCAAAGTAAATACCCATTTGACCATTTTAACGGAGATGACAAACAAAAAGCCATTGATAAAATAGAAAACGAGTCATTTATTTGTATAAAAATCGTTAAAATATGTCTTGTTGATGTTTTCTTCATCATTTGAAACCAAAAAATATATGCACGAAAAGGTATCGGCCAAACAGCATACAGACAATCACCAGCCTATGTGTAATGGTGGCGTAATGGGAATCTTAGGCCGTTGTGATACCATGTTCGATGAACCTTACAGCATTGTTTGAAAAAAGAACCACATATCATTTACATGAATATACGTCCATATTCTAAATTAATCAAAGATTCAAGGGGAAAAAATAGACATACATTTATCGCCAAAATAAAGTGACAAACTAGTTTCATTATCCTTAAATTTGTTAGGTAATAATTAGAATATATTAAGTAAAAAAAATCTTAATGGTAGCTCAGCGAGCTTGTCACTGTTAAACCATTTAGCTTTAACTTCAATATTTAGAGTAATTTTTTTCAAAGGTCAGTCCTGAACATGCATATAATGTAGAAGCTTTCGTAAACGATCACTTAACGTGCGTAATTACCGAAAACTTAATGATTAAGGAAACATTTAATACATTAAATATTTTAATTTCATTTGTAAGAAAATAAAATTATATTAAATGTGTATACTGCTTGAGCATAAAAGCGTAAAATTCTTTTAAAAATTAAAAACAGAAACCAAAACCTGTGAGCATACGTATTTTTCTGGATTAATCTTCATCAGCAACACTCTTGACCCTAAACTTTAAGTTATAGAAAACTACAAAACATTGTGTGTATGAAATTCAAAATGGGCTTATAAAGGGAAAGTCAACATCCGCCCATTAAGAAACTGAAAAATCTAATCGTGACAAATGGTAAGCAGTTCCTGCTCCGTATACGACACCCGTCGTGAAGTACAGTCGACTCTCGTTGTTACGAACTCGCTTGAGTCGAATTTTTTCTCTGGTCCCAAAAATCTTCCCATATAAATGTATGTATTTTTACTCCTGTTTAGTCGAATTCTTGTGAGTCTAATATTTTTCTATCTCGAACTAATTTCATAGTCCCAAATTAACAAAACAACACAAATTCTGTTCATTATCTCGAAGTAATTATCACCTGTCAAAATATCGCTTTCGGCAAATTAGGGGATTAAATGGCTTCGCCGGTGATCAGCCTAAATTGCTTGTCATCTTACCTTTAACAAGTCATCACCTTACATAAGGTATTAATTAGTGACACATGATCTATAAAGAGCTTTTAATGACATTAATCAACACTTTTATTTGTTTACCGCCATACGCTTGGTAGCTATAAAAAAAGGTATATGGAATCAAACTTGGTGCAGTTTATATAAAAATTCACGAAGACATCCAAATACTAACCTTATCGTCCGAAACTATGATTGATTTTATCTGTACATTGTCTTTCTTAAATATTGGAACATGGTCGTTCCGATCCCTCACCATAATCTTGATTCTAGCTGTTACATTTCTAGTTTTCTGTTGATCAGACCATTGGCAAGTGACATTTAAATTCCATTCCGTTTTATTTTCGTAATTTAGTGAAGATGTAAGAGTTAATGCTGATGTTGTTGGATTTATCTGGAAGTAATTGGAAGCTAAGGGTCTGTCTGATTGATTGCCTACAATAAATAAATGCCATCTATTGAATAAAACGGTTTTTATTGGTTTTATTTCTGGTCTTTCTTATTGACAGTAATGATTAAAAACGGAATTATCTCTTTAATGTAACTATTACAAATACCATTCACAGTTTTAATCGGTAAAAAGTTACCTTTTACAGAAGCTGAAATAATATTTTAAGAGACAGTTGTCAAGTGGGTTTTAGGGTAGTTCCTTGGAAGTGAAGCTTTCCTCCAGAACAAGTCTTGCGGACTAGTTCTTTTTCGATACTCTTTAGCTAGTTTCGATTCGTACCCACATGTCATTAGTTGAAATAATATATTTATGATATACAAAATATAAGGCAAATAGTATATCTAGTAAAATATTTAGATATACATGTAACTACTGTTTCATTTATTTGAGCCAGTTTTTGTCACTTGTTTTGAGCCCCTATTAATACGACAGGCGATAATCTATCTGATTTTGGTACAGCATAGGTTTTTATAGATTATTTTAAGATATTTTGCAATCATATTAAGTGCTATGTGTTTTGATGGATAGAAATATACAGTACATAAACATTTCACTGGACACTTTACCTTTTCAAGCACCGGGCTTGCTTTCCTAAAATGTTGAAAGGGTTTATTGTATTTTATATGTATCAAAACCAGAGAGTCAGATGTCTAAAGAGTGTTTTATATATTCTATTCTTCGAAAAATTCTCTAGATTCGTATTTTTCTAGAGGAGAATGTTGTTGAGTTACAAGCTTCAATGCATTTTTCTGCATACATTTAAAAAAAAAGCTCGAATGCATAAGACACGCCTATTAATTTCTGAAACGTTTTTTAGTTATATCATATGATGTATAGATGGTATTTTTTGGCAACTTGGAATCCTACGTGTAAGTTTGGAATTTCCATTTTTGAATTCTAATCAAACATTAACTGGATTATACATCTGAAGGTACACATGTAGTGATGGCGAGCCATAACTGGAAACAACGAGGCATAGTACCCCATATTAAAGGGGACAACATCTTTTCATTGACTAACACCAAGGACAACAAATACACCCCTTTATTACATTTACAAATAAAATAAACATTTCGATCAAACGTGACAAGAGTTGAATAAAATCTACTAAATATTGAAAACCTTAAATTACTCTTTTTTAAAATAAAATAAACTGCTGACGACAAAATTTGTACATTTAGACTGACAACCCAGTTGAATTTAAAAATTCAACATAAAGGAACAAAACTTGTATTTCTGTTTTCAAAGACGCAGTGAGTCCTTCAACATAGAAATAATTTGATGACAAGTTCAAGACTGCCGTAAACTATCCGGAAAATTCTGAAACAATGTACGATTCTGAAACAGAATTATTCGCCTGGTGTAATTATAAAACATATTTAAGGATTTTTGATAATTATTTAAATCTTGTTAGCAACATGATAGTTTTATCATAATGCCTCAGAATAATTTTATCGATTACACCTATCGAAGATTTGGTTTAAATTCACATTGTCATATTGTAAGAATGGATTTAAACACAACGGTAATCTTACACATGTGCGTGTACATTATTTTTGCAAAATACTTCTGAATCAGTATGTGTGGTGTCTTCAGGGAGGAATTCCATGTTGCCCAATTTCTCGTCAGAATGAGAATCCCTCAAGAAATCTCTCTCGTGTCTGAATTTCTTTAGGACGCGGCCTGATGATAATGATTGTATGACATAATGTCCTGCAAAATTTGCATAGGGTTTTCATAGTCAACCACTTTGAACTTTTCACCTTCTAGTTCAAGGAACGTTCCAACGGAAAACGCCGGAGCCATGTTTAATAACAGTGTAGTTCCGCATGCAGACGACACTGGAGGGGGAGGACACTGCTCAAAGGGATTTTTTTTTTGGGGGGGGGGGTCATAATTTTAATTAATTAATAGTTAAAAACTTTTGATAAAACATTGTTCAAGTCCGTTTATTATGTTGTGTTATATTTATTTAACTGTTATTCGCGCTACATCAGAATGAATGAAAATGTATTTATAACAACTACAACGACATTCAGAAACCCCTATGCTTAATATAGAAATTTAATCAATGGTTCCCAGAAATGCAGAAATAACAACCAATCAAATTGAGCGGATAAACGATTTCCGGTGGGAGTAACTGCACTAGAACCGCCAACTAAGTCGCGTGCAGCTCATATGGCAACTAATGTTTTACCACGCTTGTGGTCCCAAAGCCTTTGAAAGCCGCCATATTAGAATTGATAATAGCCACCAAAAGAAATATAAAAAATAAATAAATAACTCTCCCATTTTGGTAGGTATATTCTATTAAAAATCGTATGGATTAATCAAGCATTATTGTCGGCTAATAATAAATACATGCACATGTTCTGTATAATATTGAAATTACAAATATATACGTGTACATGTATATGGACTGGTATAGTACCAATCAATCAAATAATCTGTAAATGTCCTACATGTAATACTGTAAAAACTAATTTCTATGATACCAGGTTTGATGCAGAAGATATAGATATTTCGTTAAATTACTACTCGTCAGTTGTGCTTAAGGCCGGAAACGCTTAAAGCCAAAAACAGTTGAACAAATCAAAAACTTAAAGATCGGATTGAAATGTAAAATTTACAAACCATCTAAGGACAGAGTTATGAAGGAAATAGTATCCAATTTCTAAAAGTACAAAAACAAGCCAACTATTTAAGAAAGCCTAATGCCATTTCTGTTTTTATTAATTCCGAGTGAATACTTCGAATAATTCAACAATGTCTCTACAATTGTTTCCTTGATTACTGAACCCTTTCAACCCATGTAATTGGCTGAATAATTAGACATTGTCTACTTAAGGTAACCTTTCACATTAATCACAGCAGATCAATATAGAAAAAAAGAAGTTTTGGGAAATACATTTTTTAAGCTTAGAGAGCTCTGGTGCAGGTGTAATATTTCCATTACACTGAGTCAGTGTTCCATAAACTTTTACATTTAAATCTTCCTAATTGAAACCACCAGGTCCATTTTCGCCCAACCTGGGAGAAATAGTTCTTAGGTAGTGCTTTTCAGACATCAACGTCTGCCAATATAAGATGGCCGATATAGTCGAACTGACGACTATAGGACTGTATCAAACACACACAACATAAGGTAAAGTACCAGAAAAAGAATAACCAAGCGACAGTGAGAAAACTGCGTAAAATCGAAATCCAAAGGCAGGACAAACCATTACAAACAAATGCCACGAGAACAAATGTATAACCAAAAGGAAAAAAAACTATAATTAACTAAATAAAACAATCATTTGCATTGAGCATAGCCGTGCTTTAGCAAATCACTGTAGAAACATCAAATGTAAACAACATAATTTTTTCAAAAATAAAGAATAATGCTGAAAATACTGCGCTTTAATAATAAACTTTAATGGAATGGTCGATGGACTCGTAATATCTAATGTTATAAAGATATTATGGCCTCTCATTTTGAAATGACGCTAGAGTTTTGTGTGATTGTATCAGAAACATCGACTAAAGATTTTGTTCACAAATATACCAGCACTGGTAAATATATTTAAGTAAATCAACTATAATTTCCAGACATCGTAGATTAAGCGTTGTCCCTGTTTAAAGATAAGGTTCACCTTAATATAAATTTACTTTCGACTTTGTTAGGATAGAATTAATAAATCAAATTATGTATCTTTAGATTTAGGAATTTAATTACTATTACTAATGAAATCCACTTCCAAAGCAGAGGTATTACAATATGATGAATTATTCAAAACAAAATGAATTCCAATTTGTAAATGGCTGTAACCAAGTAAGAAAGTCATTGTATTTCACGCCGTACACTTCGCTACCACAAAACAACATAAAAAAAGTTTACACTTAAATGTCAAGTTCAAGTTAAGTACGTAAATGTCGATACTGTAAATTTTACAAACAAAATTTTACAAGAAACCAGTACATGTAACAAACGTTAAAGTCAAGAAATACAAAGGTAACATTCGAAGGAGGGAAAAATCGAAACAACTGACAAATTCCGGAGAACAACGAAGACAAGACCAAAACAATACATGTATTACAATTAAAAACTAAAAACATATGAATAACATGGACCCCACCAAAAAACCGGGGGTAGACTCAGGTGCTCCGGAAGAGTAAGCATTCTCTGCTTCCCGCAGGACACCCCCATGCTGCCCATGTCAAATCCGGTATGAGGAAGGGATAAAATCAATGGAAGAGGTCCATTTTCATTTGGGAAACGGTTTTTTTCATACCTGTCAACCAAGTCATGATGACTTCCATAAAACTTTAATAAGGATGACTCCAACTTAGGAGCAACATACCCCTGTCTGAGCAACTTTTTTGTGACAAGCTCTGTAATAACGTATGAGTTGTGAAATATATACTCCATACTCCGGCATATAGCTAAGACATGCATTTAACATTCCCCGGAAGTAGTTGTAAATTTTCACTACAAGATCCTAATTTCCATATCCAGTTCACCTTAAGGATAAGAAGTTGATAATTATTACAATCCCTTTAGTTACATTCCATATTAAAGGCATCACATATTTCAAACAAACCTTCCCTACCAAAGATACTAATTTAATTTAATATTGCTTACTAAGTCGTTGACAATTTTCATTATAATCAGTTAATTTCCAATAAAAGCAGGGTTTTAACCTTCAGGTAAATAAATTTTAAGCTCACGCGGATTTGTCGGTTCTTTTTATTTTCAGAAAAAGAGAACTTACTACATTCAGTGGCAATGCGTATTTCTCTGCCGGAGTTAGCTCGTTACGAGTATATCGATTTATACACGTACCATGATACTTTGAAAATGATGTCTTTTGATAATCTAGGAGGATATGTCTTTGATGAATTTCATCTTAAAGTATGATAAACCCTGGATGTGTGTATCTGGTTATTTTCTGACAACACGGTATATTTACAGATTATTACATGGCATTTTCCATATTAGCCCTGGTATTAGCCCGAGACATCCATATTGAGCACGGGGATTTTCCCGAGGGATGGTACCAGGGCCAATATGGAAAATGCCATGTCATAATCTAGTAATCACAAATTTTAAGGGCAAATATGGATTTTGACGATTTAGGGCCAATATGTGACACCAATTTCCATTCAAATCTGCCATGCAAAATCAAACGTACTAAATATGCAGAAAATCGTGTTTACTCATTGTATTTACAATGATTTAAAAGGCTATACAAGCAATAAATATATGTAAACACTGACAGTTTATATTAGTTTGTACGTAGAGCATTAGACTGAAAGTTTAAATTTAGAACATAAATTGACATTTATTAGGTAATTTCAGCAGAGAAATTCTTTTTATTTATGGGCAATCTATGTTGTTGCCTAAATAATTTTTCGTCAAACATTTCATCGTCTATATTAATACAAACTCTGCATTTTCAATTCACATCTCGTCTAATTAAAACGGGATTACTTGTTAAAACTCGTTCAGTATTTGTCATTTCATCCAATTGTTTATTCTAAAGTTATTTCCAAATGATGTAATAAATATGCATCCGCCTAGAACTATAGAAACTAGAAACCTGTTATAAAATACGGTATTCGAAGAAATAGATCCTTTCAGTATGCAATCACAGCTTCTAACAATTCCTGTTTTTATTACTATTATTTTTACAAATTGTTCTGTACAGCCTACTTTCAAAAGAGAAAATCTTCCCGGAATAATAGAAAAGCCAATTCACTTTTCGGCTTAAAAAAGAAATTCAATGCAAGACATTTTTTAGTAATTTGTTCTGAAGCCAAATACGGAACTTATGATATATTTCCATACGGATTACAAGACCATGGAGAATTGGTCGTAATAAATTATTAACCACAGCATTTATCAGTAGTACCAGATCACTAAACAAAATAATATTTCATTAAAAATATAAATTATGCATTATATTTACTTACTATTCAGAAGAAAATATTCCCTGTTGTATCTACTATTGATGCCAGAAAATACGGATAATTTTCCTAATAATGACGATCCTATATTTTCAGCAATGGTAAATGTTTTATTGGTCCTATCAAAACACAATATATTATCTATCTCTTGGTCTGTTGTCAAAGTATTTAGATCACAGTTTGGTATAATATCAACAATAGCCGATGCTTTTGATTTTTTTCCCTTTTCTGTGCATGTAGCTTCTACATTTGTACTAATTAATCCTGTAATAAGAAAATAATACAATTAAATTCCAAAGTTTTATAATTAATCCCTTCAAACATAATCTCCAGATTTATAAGAAGAAATATTATAATTTATGTCTTGAGGGATACAGTGTATTTATTTTCGCCATGTTCGTTATAGATACTGTTGCCCAGTGGTGGAATGAAAATGCTATTTTTCTTACTTTAATTTTGTAAGTTCAATTACTAGTGTTTCGATGGTATCGTGAAAAAGATACTTTAAAATTAAAATTAAAATACGCATGCATGGGCAAATATTTGGTATAACAGAATATGTGTTACTTAAGTTTACCGTGGTTAATTCGTGTACAGTAGATGGATTCTGGCCACTCGTATGTTTAGGCATTAAGTAAAGTTTCTGTTAGATTTTAAGATATTTCTTTCTCTTTATGAGTTAACCAGCACTGGAGTAGGAGTTTGTCAATAGAAACTATTTAAATTGGTATTAATAATATAAGAAAATAATTGGAAATGGAATATGGGTAATAAAACTAACGTATGGAAAGGCTGGTTAATCCAATTAACAGTTGGCTATTTGGTCAACAAAATATATGTTGTCCGTTTGATTGATACTCAACAGACAGTTGGTAATCCATAAATCCAACTAACAGGGCATCCTATACTGGCCAACTTTTTCTTGTACTCGTGTAAAGCACAGTTACATGTAGTTAATCAAACGTTTAAGAAAATAAGAATAAACTAGATAGAAAAGAAAATGCCAACTGTGACATACCGATAAATCAACGGCTCAAAAGCTCTAGATGAAAACAACAATACATGTACAAACATAATATTAATAGAGAATCCTGACAATTTGACTTGGCACAGACATTTGGGGGAGATTGGGTTAAAACCGGTTTTATTGGTAGGAACATATTCTCATTTCACTACTGAGATATACTGATAATGTCATTTCTTTTAACGAGCCTGAAGCTTATATCAGTGAGTTGTTACTTATTGTATATTCGAAAGAACTTAAAATCATTTATTAAAGAACAATTAAGTCTGAATATTTGAATCCTGTTCTAGAAATTGAAACTTAAATCTATTATGTACATGAATGACAGACTCGATGATTTCAGTTTTTTGTCCACTTTTCTGGAGTAGTACATGTAATACCTTACGCCAGTCTCTCAGTGTAGAGAGTTGTTACTGTTATACATGTAGAAATGTTGTGTTCAGTTTATCCAACTTATTTCTACTACACCTTTATTGGACATAATTATCCAATAGCATAACAGGTGGTGGCAGGTGATTCTTACCCACACAATGCACATGGTTTCACCCTAAGATTTTTGATATTTCTTTTTCTATACCCCTGCAGATGTGTTTTTATCTCATAAAGGAATTACATGACGTTTTTGGTCTTAAAATTTCTGTACCGTCTTGATGTTCGGTATTGTGACAGTTGGCTCTTTGTTGATGACCCAACAGCTACTTTACATATGAAAAAACATCAATAAAAGACTTTCTTTTTTGTATTGTGTTCTAGTATTGCTTTGGCCGTTTCTCCAGCATATTAACCACACATCCGTCTGTTCTTTTGTCATGATGTATGGACTGATTATTTTCCTTTTGTATATTTATTACTTCATTCATCATTCATATTTGTCTTTACCAATTAAAAATAAATGGAATCAGGATTGGTTTCCAATAAGTGAGAAAAGCACTCGTTCATTTCTTTTCATTTTGTGTTTATAGAATGTGCTTCCTGTTCGAAGTAAGATTATTTATAAACCTTTTGGATTTTTTCCGACTTATCTTTTAACGGAATATAGAATAGCAAATTTATCTTTATTGCCGCTATAAAGCTTCCAATTCAGGAATAGACTTGAGAGGTAAACAAATTTGGCACTTGTTCAATCACAAAATTCAACAGAACCATATGCGAATTAGTTATTACTTTGGACCCTTTAATATATTTGTATATTTGCCTTACACTTCAGCTATCGAAACAAATAAACATACTAGTATATGTATATATTATAATTCTCTGGCTAATTGTAATCCGCTTTTTAAATTATATGTTTTCGTTTTCATATTTAAATCAAAAGATTGTTGGTTCTGTCGGTCTCAATCCACAACAACTTAATATCTTTATCTTGAATTGATTATTTCATATATTTGTATAGTTTGAGTTCGCAGTTAATTTGAGATATCAAGAGTAACCTTAATGCAAAATATTATCTTATGACCAACCAATTACATTGACATATCATGGGTTTTGCGTTAACAGATTCTGAGATAACAAGAAGAACTACAATACGCCACAAATTCCCCTGTATTTTCGCTGGTGTTGTTATATTTCTAATGCAATGGAGAATTTATTGCAACAGATATAATATCGATGATTTATACAGAATACATATTGACATAGAATGTACACACCTCTATTGACTGGTGCAATTGACACTAAGCCAGAGGAATCGATAGTCAACGCTTCATTTGATGCACTGTATGTTAATGTATTAGAATCACAATGGCTATCATCTACCAAAATCTGACCAGCGATGGATGAACAAAACCTGTATCTATATTGTTTGAAATACAAACACTCAGTGCCTGAAAAAGAAAAAAAAACCAATATAATTACTCTTAATTTACAACATTATATAATTTCGCATTGAAATGAATTAGATTGTTTTGCTACATAAAATAAAAGAAGTTA
The DNA here is from genome assembly GCA_028015205.1 of Mytilisepta virgata. Lineage (NCBI taxonomy): Eukaryota > Metazoa > Mollusca > Bivalvia > Mytilida > Mytilidae > Mytilisepta > Mytilisepta virgata. The sequence continues at coordinate 88,686,505 of CM051521.1, forward strand.
TTGAATTGAGAGAAAAGATTTTCACATATTTCATAAAAAGCATTATTGTTCAGTCAAGTGAGTGATGTGAAAAAAGACGTAACGAACGTTGTTGTGCTTCACTCGGGGAAAGACGTGTATTTAAAAAAAAATCGTTGACTATTTTCAAAGTCTACACTTCGAACCCGTGTAAGAATCTATTAATAATGAACTCTGGGAATTCTTTACGAATCTAACTGTGACGATTTAAGAGAAAATTTGAAGGATTATGTTTTAATGAGACCATACTTCAGTAATTGTGAAGCGATGATTTTGGCGAAATTTATAGAGACGTCACTTCCAAGAATAAACTATAAATACTGAATATCTGTCTTAAGGGCAAGCTTGTTTTACGTCAACTGAGTGTTCGAATGTGAACACCAATCGAAGTACATAAACACCATCAGAAGAAAACATAGTTTCTTCAAGTAAAATTGGTCATCAAAGAATGTACAAAATTCAACCTCTGGAACAGGACAAAGCATGAAAATCATTACTGTATTCAATCCTCTTCTTATTTTTGATGGACTTCATGTCATACCTTTTGACCAATCCCCTTTTGACCACTTGGGCACAACGTTCATAAAGTGAAATATTCATGGCTTTAAAACACATTAAGTTCAATCAATATTGGTTGTTTATTTACAAGAATCTGCTCGTTCTCTTCGTGTTTAAGTAACGATCTTATCTCAAATCGTTAATTAGTGACGCTTCTTACACATCTTACTGTATGAATATTTGTTTTATGAACAGATCTTGTATTTAAATATATTCATAAAATTTATCACTGATTGTTCATAATGAAAAAAGATTAAAATCAAAAGCCAATGCTATTTGGTGAAAAAAGTAAAACTTAGAACAAACCGTACAAAATATAAAACCAAAATAATACAAAAACGTCGTTAAAACAATGAAACTACATGACCTTGCCTACTAAATGTCCTAGCTTGATGTCGACAGCGGGCGCCTGTCAGGTCTTGGCGCTAGGGCGTGTGGACTTCGATCGCCGGACATTTAACAACGCTGACCTAATGAGGAGTGATTAAGTGTATAATATTTAGAGACAGTGACTTAGTATTCTATTTTATTACATTGAGTGTGGTTAAATACCGGAATTTCCGAGTGAAATCAAATTCGATAATTCACCAAGTGAAATCTCAAGTCATATTTCACTCTAGAAAGTGAAGTAACAATAGCTGTAACCAACGACGTTGCTATACAAAGGTCGACGCGTACAGTTGAGATCAGTTCTAATCTCTCAACTATTCTGTCAGAGAGGACGGTTCTAGAACCATTCTAGAACGGTTCTAGGGTAGAAGAAACCCTGTCATAAAATTTTTCTAGGGTAGAACCATTCAGAATGGTTTGATAGAACTGTCTTAAATGGTTCTAGGGTAGAACCGTCCATTTTCATGTCCGATAATTCTGTATTGATTATGGCAAGTACTCCTCTTCTTCGCTTTTTCCAAACTTTTAAAAACATTTTTTTGAAAAATGTAGTAACATTTCACATCGCTTATAATTTCAATATATATGAAATTATGGCAATAATTAATAATATTAAGTTTATGACCAATTTATACAAAACAGCAAAAGTCAATACATATAAAAAAGGGCTATGGTGCACGTTTTTTTTAATTTTTTTTAACCCACAAGAAAAACGAATTATTTTTTTTGTTAAAATTTGTTTGATTTTTATCTGAAATAAATTTACAGGTAAAGAAATTTGTTCTCCGTAACATGTGTGTTTCAGGGAATTGTAACTAATTAACGTTCTGAGATGTTTGGTGTACCTTGACTGTCCGGATATTTATTGTTCCAACCTTTTTTTTAGAATGGTTCTAGGGTAGAACCGTTCAGAATGGTTCTAGGGTAGAGCCGTGCAGAATAGTTCTAGGGTAGAACCGTCCAGAATGGATCTAGGGTAGAACTGTCATAAATGGTTCTAGGACACAACCTGTCATAAGCGGTTCTAAAGGTGTCAGAATGACAGTTTAGGACAGTTCTAAAGAGAGGTCAGAACTGATCAGCTCAACTGTAATCACATAAAAACATAAGCCATTGTATTTTCTCGTTAAATCTTATGAATACATAGAATATGTCAATGTAATAAACAGAATAACTTATCCCGAAATTCAAATACAAAATATCTGCAATTTATGACCGAAAACATTAATAATTCGAAATTCAAGATTAGTTATACTATAATTATTAAGAAATCAGAAGGCAAATTTAGAATAAATTTTGATAGAGCAAGATGATATGAAGACCACAATTTCCTGATTCTATGTTATTACATGTAACGCATTACAGATATAAAATGAAAATAACAGATTAAAATTTAAACAGACTTACAACATGTACATGTATACAGATCTTGGAACAAGGTATCAGATTAAAAATAAAAGTAAGACATTTTTAGGACACCATGAGATAACTTATGGACAAAAATGACCTTTGGTCTAGCATCAATAAAAATTCATACTTATTTATATACTTTGTAAGACAAGTTTCCTTTTTATATTACAGACAACGTAGGCGTCAATATCTCGTATACCCAAGGGAAATACATTTTGCACATGTTTAAAATTCATTTTTTGAAAGAAAAAAAAATGTATATAATGGGAATTAGTGAATGTTATTCAGAACATTATACTTTAATTAATGTATTTTATGCAATATGTAATGAATATAATTTTCATCAGGTCGTAACAAAGTTTTTAAGCAGTAAGCAATAAAATAAAATATGCCTAAACAGAGCACAAAAAATCCAGTTAAGATTAATATTTTCTGAAGAAGCTTAAACAAATCTTTTGATAATTTGTATATTATGTACCGTCATACCAATTTCATCACTTCTAGCTTTGTTTGTAATCATACTGCATTGCCTTTTATGTTATGTTTAATACACCAGTGGGTCAGGATAGATAAGAGAAAGTTTTGGGTACAATATACACATAAAACCCCTAACACTGCCCATAGACTGTAACACATCAAATTTGTGTTTTGTGGTCTTTATGTTGTGCTCTGTCGGTTAAGCCCCCTTTACACTGACCATAAAAAATGTTTTGATCGTGGAACATCTTAGTGGGGTCGTACTGAGGTCTTCAAGTAGCGTAGTGTGGTCGGCATTGCGTGTGATAGGTCGTAGTAGAATCTCCAGGTGCCACGACTGTTTTGAACATGCTCAAAATTTACGTAGCGAGGTCGTCGCCACTTTTGATCGTACAGACATCGTACCGCTGTCGTAGAGGAAGCACAGAGACATTGAGATTGCAATGAGACATCGTAGTGAGATCGCAGTGAGACATCGTAGTGAGATCGTAGTGAGACATCGTAGTGAGATCGCAGTGAGACATCGTAGTGAGAACTAATATACATTCAAGCAAGAAATTGTCCTTTTATATAGTTTATTTGCTGGTCGTAGAGGAAGCGCAGAGACATCGTGGTGACATCGTAGTGAGACATCGTAGTGAGAACAAATATACATTCAAGCAAGAAATTGTCCTTTTATATAGTTTATTTGCTGATCGTGGCTAGATCGTGAGAACAACGTAGCAAGGTCGTAATACTCGTGGTAGCAGCGTAGTGACAACGTATTACGATCGTCAAGCGCGTATCGATGTCGTATCACAATCGTGAGAGGTCGTACAACATCGGCCTAGGGGCGTCGTGTGATCGTGTTATTGTCGTAGCTTGAACGTACCACAAACGCAGGCATGGTAGCGAAAACGTAGGAGAGCGTAGTAGCGACGTGAAAGATTATCGAAAAAACGTATTTTGATCGTATGGTAAGCGTAGGGGTGTCGTGAATACCTTTACACTGAAGATGGTTTTCCAATTTTTCCACGACCCTGCTGCGATCTTGGCGATCGTAGAAGTCGTGGAGAGCGTAGCACAGTCTTCGACCAGTGTAAAGGGGGCTTTAGACGGAGTTAATTGATCGTTACGTTAGTTTTGCTTTTTCCTGTTACATGTATCCGTTTTATTATTTATGAAGTACGCTGTCAACTGACAATTTAACTTAAAGTAAGTGCTATTAAAATTTTACCGACGACGTTTGAGATTTGAGAGCAAGTATAGGTTAATAAGACTGCTACATGTACTTTTAGAACAGTTTTGGGTAGTACATATATCAGTCATCAACAGACCACCCATCTGTTGCAATTTTCTGTTCAAACAAGTGATTATATATCTGTGATTGGCCAAGAATGGGCCCATGTTACGGACGTCCCTACCTTTTGTGATTTATTTAAGATACCCTCTCATTTAGGAGAGTAATAATAAGAAAATCTTATTATAATCCTCAGTGGTTGACGTATTTTGAGGATATATCGTGAAAACTTCCCCTTTTGTATATCCCCAAGAAGATTCAACATACTCTTGTCTGATGCAGATCAAAATTAATTTTCCTTTATATCCAATCACACCCATTTTCAGATTCTTTTTGGTGTGTCGTTCAAAGCATATGAAATTTATCAATGAACTTTAAGCAAACAACAATTGATCGTATCGGATTTCAGATCCCTGTCCTAACTATACTTTTCTGGGTACTTATATAGCCAAACAGATAGCCTCTCACCTCGTGCTTTACCACTAGACAGTAATTGTCATGTTAATAAGTATAGTCTCTGCAACCTAAGGATAGCAAACTACGTCAACAAAAGTTTTGACATATACCCCTTGCAACCTATGGGTAGCAAACTGCGTCAACAAAAGTTATAATCTTTAGCCACAGCTTTCGTAGAATAGAAAAATACGGTCAAGAAAAGTAGTGCTCTGTAGCCTCTGCTACTTTAGGGTAGTACACTACGTCAACAAAAGTTTTCATCTATAGCCTCTGCTACCCCAGAAATGTAAAACAAATCCAATATGGCAGATCTTCAATATGTTCAATGTTGCAAGTAAAACATCTATATTATTTGCCACAATTGGCCCTTAAACGTAAATGAAGCACAACAAATGATTGGTTTTTGGTCTGTAATGCATTTGACAGGCCTGTTTTATGTGCTGTCTGGAACTATTCAGCTGCTCTCGACAAGCCAAGTAATAATTTAATTGCATTTTATTGCTAGGAGCACATAGTAAGTTACATTACATTGTCGAATTATAAATTAGTGCAGTAAATTACCCTACAATTTAATGCTTATCCTGTCCAATTCATAAAATAGCTTATTGATCCTTGGAGAATTGTGTCATTGATTAAATGGTAAGGAATACAGACATGATAGTTAAGTTGAAGAATATTGAGTGTCATTTTTATTTTTTTCAAATCATAATATATAAAATTACATAATAAACATTGATTTTGTGTTATTGATCTTTATAGTCTGAATTTTAATGAAAAGTTTCAATGTTTTCATTAACTTCACTAAAACACATGCAGTTAAAGATATCTTTACTTTAAAGATATACCACATTCAAAGTTCTTATCAAAATGTTACATTCTAATTCTTTCTATGGTCATCTAAATTAAAGAAATACATGTATGGATTTAGTCTTCTTGTTATTCGTAAAAGGTTACTTTCTTTACGTCCTTAATATTCTAACCTAGTTTACTTTTATTATTTCTTTATTTTGATTATTTTTTTTATTTATATCTTTTTTTAAATTTTTGAAAGGGGACTTTAACAAATTCTTGAATTTGTTATGGTTGCCTGTTGCACATGTTTGTTCCTGCTATCGGTTTATAAATGGTATTGAAGATATTTACTTCAATGTCTACACTTTTTGGTCAAAATTTTGTATATTATAATTTGTTATTGTCTTGCATGTATACATAACTTTGAGTGTATCCCTTTTTACCACCTTAGGCCGGTGCACAATATTAAATATAAATCACATTCACTATAGATTTGTGTTCAATAAAGACTGGGTCATATATGAATCCTTTTTAGTTTGGATATTATCTGCTATCTAACACTAAGATAATTCCCTCTGGCATACAAGTCTTTATGAGACTTCCAAATCCTATATTGTAATACAAAATATAAAGATGTAGATAGGAGATGACAGCGATGTGTTGGTTCGACATAGTTTTAGTGTACATTCGACTTATTTAATGAAAGACTTCTTCTTTAGAGACATAATATCGTTATATATTATTCATATGAAGCAAAAAATGTAGCCTTATCATTTATAAAACTGTTATCATGGTTATTTTACAAATACACAAACACAAAAACAACGAACGCATACATGTACTACAATAAATGAAATCAAAACAAACTAACAAAAGATAAGCAGAAAAGATCATACAAAAATTACGCAATCCCATCTCGAATCTCCCCTCCCTGCAAAAAATAATATAGGGTTCTCCGAGACGGTAACCATATCTTATGAAGCTTTAAGTCGGGCGAGGTGCAATATATCACCTAGCCTATTATTTTTCTGGAACTGAAAATCTACAAGTACTGTAACCTGTAAATGTTCTGACCGTTGTAAAATGTAACTGATTTGGTAGTTATACTGTATTTAATTTTTCACCATTTTTTTTTATTTTGGCATAAAATATATGTACGAAAAAGATTGGAATGCAATATCATCAGCGTTTTTCGATAGACACTCTACGATGTATCATGTACCATATACGTTGTATCTAAGTTTATTTCACATCATTTGGATATATGTACGTATTTGTATGATTTATACCGGTAATTAACCTATGCTACGATCTAAGATTCCAATGACTTCATGTGGACTTTTTTAAGATTTGGCTTCAACTATGACACGGTCCGAAATTCCTCTGACGTCAAGTGGCCCTTTTTAAAATTCGGTTTGATCTACGATACAGTCCGAAATTCCTCCTACGTCAAGCGGCCCTTTTTTCTAAATTTGGATTGGAAGTATGGCCCCAGACAATTCAAAAACAGGCCACTTTACGTCAACGGTATATTGGATTATCTCAGGTACCAATGTCAATGCACAGTATATATATATTAAAATATCAAAAAAATTATTTCTAAAGGCTAACATTATGAAACGGTGAAAAGTAAGGGTCATATGCTGTCCTGTATTTTGCATAGAAAAGGCATCTTAAGTTCCCGAATAATCTCAGTTCTTTAACACTATATGAAAAGTCCGTCACATGGTTTAACAGGGAATTTCTCCAAGTATGATTTTACTACCTATATTCACTATTATGTAGGTTTCTTAAATAAATTTCAAATATAATTAAAACATTAATAAATATATAAATTGAGTGATTACAGCAGTAATGAAGCAGGTTATTCAATTATTTATTATGACTGTAGAGTATTTACTCTATCTAAATACACCTTTTAACGGCAACAACTCTAGAATTCATTACTGGAAAAGTACATATGCATTTGATCATATCTGATTCGATTTCTACAATGAAATGGAATAATATGTGTTAAACAGAGCGCACAGATTTTATAATGCAAATTTTATATTCATGATTTTTTTCTTTAGAGTCATTAGATATAAATACTTTTCATAAATAATGAATTTAATAAACAACTTTAAATCGACTTCAATGAAAATGTCCACGCCAGGATTTAAACCGATTTATTACTAAATAACTGAATTAGTCTTAAAAACAGACCTAATTATAACATTCATCCTGTACAAAAATTAAAATAACCAACAGTTAGTTCAAAACGAAACCTTCCGTAGGCATATTAAAACATGAAAATTGATTTCATAATTACAATTTTATTGTTAAAACCACGATCCATAAGTGAAAAAAAACCCAAAGTTTAAGCATCTCCTCGAAACACTGGATGTTCTTTTTCATTGCTTGGTCTTTGGTAGAGTCGACGATGTAAGCTACATGTATATACATGTGCAACCATATTGATTAGCTACGTCGTGCGAATACCTCTCTTAAATTGGTAATCATGCAAATATAGAAATATAATGAATTTTAATTATAATGGAACAAGGTGAGTCACTGAAAATTATAGTAACTTACTGGTTACGTACCGTCGTGTAGTATGTGACAAGACTGTTAGTCATCTGAGGATAATGTCGTACAATCATGTTAAACATTAAAGTAATCATGTTATGATGAAGAGACTCATCGTTGGTATTAGGATTCCGAATGGCCTTCGTGACAACATTCAACAACAAACAAAGAAGATACAAAATCCCTGACAATTGACAAAAATTACTACTATTCACGATCTTAATGGTAGGAAACTGTATAAATGATTGAACACTGCATTTCTATTTGTTAACATTTAAATGCATTATACATAATTAAACATTTTTTTTTCAATTTAACACTTAGGATGAAGTTAATACATGGAGAAGCGGCCCTTATCTTTTATTTTCTATTTAATTTGAATCTTTCATCTGTGTATCTTACATTCCAAACCATTTCATTATGCTAAATTTCTTAATCCTTCACAGAGAGAAAAAATACAGGCATCGATAATCATAAATAAAGTAAATATACTTTAATAATTTTAATAAACTTAATTGGGTCAGCAAAAAGTTTAAATAAGTAATTATATGAATAATTCAACAAAAATCAATTAATCTATTATACGTATTACAGTAACACAGTTTCAGCGTTTGTTACAATAGACAACATAAAAGCAAAATTTCCCTCTGCTTTTTTAGATGACCGAGTTGAGAAAAATATACAAAGCGTAGGAAGAATCAGCTGTCATAAGTTGTGGAAACTGATCTCGTACATGACTTCCAATATTACAGGTTTTTTATTGTTGCGATTTGTCATTGTACTTGTCATTCCGAAAGTATAAACACTATTTAATATAAAAATAATGCATTTCTTTCAACGTATATTCTTCTACGTAGCAGTGCTTACGGTTTATATATAGAACTATTAAATAATATGATAAAAATAGCCTTAATATGGCAAATTTTGCACGACCAATATTTTAACGTTGCCCTGGTCTCTATGAAGTAATTTTAAAGATTTTAAAGTCAATATGAAAACAGGGCAATATGGAATTCCATACGTACCGGCAATTTGGAAACAGAACAATATGGAAGTCCATACGGACCGGTTTTACAGACTATTTTGTCATAAGGACTGGTCATACGGACCAGCTGTATGGACTGTTTAGATTATTTAATAAAAGTCTTACGAACTTGTTAATTCTGTATTGGCCCTTTTATGTTTGTTTCGGGTGATTTTTATTGTGTTTTTTTCCATTTCCAACATTTTTTTTCTTTTTGTAATGTGATCTTCCTTATTCTGTCTTTCTGTTTTGTCGTATCCAAGTTAGGGCCTATATATTTCTCGAGATAGATTTTCAATTTTTTGTTATCGATAGTTTAAAATGTATAGAATTACACTTAGTTATCATGCAGCGTTTTACCTCGTATTTACTTGACTGTTTTGTATTTGTTGACAATGGATCCTTCATAAGTTCACCATTGTCGGCCTCCGAATGAATTTGGCGGGAAGAGGCTCGCGAGGGTAAAAAAGGGCAAATACTATGGCACAGAGGGAAAAAAGGAATATTTCTAAGGCATATACCCCGGCAGCTGTAAAAATGAACGAAATCTTGAAAATACATTAAAAATACACTTGATTTCAACCAATCAGAATTTAGGATCTTTATATAAGGTGTAATTAATATTGATGAAGGAAAAATCACCATACCAAAACTTTTCCATCTTATGACACGTAATATTTAAAGAGCCGACTTGTGTATACATGTACCCCTTATTAATGAATTATCAAAATACATGATCGCAGTAATAATTTTCACCTGCACTGAGTCTATACCACCTAAATGATTGGTCACCATAAAGTTTTAAACGTTATGAAAAGGCTACATTTTGTCTTGATTCGTTCAATTGTGTCCGTTTGATTTCTTTTCCATATTTTGAATTTTTGCCTTTTAAAATGTACCTGTGCATAATATCATATAAAAATCTGAAATAAAATTAATTTAAAAACTGGAAAATGGAAAATGTGATAAGAAAAGCGGAATATGTGTATATTGTAAGGAGACTCCTATAGCTTGTAAGCAAGATGTAAACAAACAATAAAATGTACTATTGAAAGCCGGTTAAACAAAACAAGCCTTTAATTATTGTTATTTGCCATTGAACACTTCAAGGAATTGAATACAAATGGGCTTGAATAATGGCTTGGACATACTTTTGCATAACAAATAGTCATTTTGTACTAAATGTTCAATTCACCATACGCAGAAGAATTTCCGTAATATATCATTAAAGTGCGTTGTTTGAAATTTCGATACTGGTTAAAATGATTTCTCTGGTAGATCTAACGGACGTGAAACAATATCTTCCTCTCAATATAGAATTCTTCACCAACTCTATTTTTGATAGAAAACGGTAATGTATTTTAATCGGAACGACGATTTTATAATGGATTATAAAGTCGAAACTATCTTATCAAAATGATATTTTTTAATGTTTATGTTAAATTGTTTTATGGAATACAAATAGCGGGATATAAATGTCTGTTTTGCCTATATCAAAACAATATTGAAAAATATTCACCACTCACTTGCGGTGACATACGTTTGTATGGCATGTGAAGTTGCGAAATTATTCACTTTCAACTTTACTTGAGAATTTGATTTTACCACCGTGTTTCCCCGTACAACGGATATTGCCGATAGTATAGATTGCGGTTTGTGTACCGCGAATTGGGATAGTCGAAGCGAGTAAACAAGAGATGCAGCAAGATGCTTGTAAAGATTTCACTTTTATATGTTGTTTTCTGTCATATATTTTAACATGCTGATATTTTCCAGTATATATTCAATTCGTATATATAATTATATTCTGATTATGACTTGTGTAACGAATGAATTTCAACATAGAAGTCAATGACCAACAAGAATAGACTAAAGTTATGTACGGCACATTGATCCTTACAAAATTAAGATATTAGTAAAATGCCTTCAAATTCTCACATCTATTTAAAAAAAAATCGTTTGTGATTTGATTGTATATAATTATATCATATAATTATGGATTCACTCAAAAATTGGGGCTGTATTTGTTAAGATTCATAGACGTACTTTTTTCCGTAAAGTGCTCTAATTTCTATATATGTATACGAATCTTTGTAAATACCACCAGTGTATCTCTATTTATTTGATATTTGAATATACTACGGCCGAGAATGAAATTAAGTGGGATATGCCCACGAGACAAAAACCATCAAATCAACAGATGTGAAAAGTGATAAAAAGAGGGCATCGTTTAGCTTTCAACAAGGAACAGAACTATCACTGAACGACAAACTCTCTAAATGGCCCATCTGCATACAAAATATTTGGAGGTCTTATTCTGATACTTTATGTGATATGGACGTAATCACGAAAACTAGTGCCAAATTTCATGAAGTCACTTAACTATGCAAATGCCATATGATACTGGCAATAAACACAAAATGTATAACAGGAAAGGTCAACAATAACATACCAATCAATCAAAGCAACCCGACTGAAAAAATGCCGTACAAAAAATAACATAAAGGAGTACAAAACACAAACATGAACACAATAGAGAGTCCCCCCCCTTATCTATCCTGACACTCTTGGGTATACAACATACTATAAAAACCAATACAGTATGATTACCAACAAGGTGAGTGCTTGCTAGAACTGAAAATTGTGAATAATTTAGATAGCAGGGTCAGAATGTGCTCGTTTAAACTGTAAAACTAGCTAAGGCTTTCATAGCTGCAAGTCGGAAACTGTCGCTCTCCTAAACGAAAAATCTGAAATAACACTTCCTTAAAGGGTTTAATGCTATCTCGTCATAGAGTTTACACACTTTACGTCGTGGTGCAACTGTATAACAAGTATTGGTGGACTAGATCTTATACCTTCTGAGATATGGACTTAATAAAAAAAGCTTAAACTTTGACGATCTCACTAAAAAATGAAACGGAAGTCAATATCAAATGAGAAATGACAGCTGGTAGTGTAAAATAGTACAATTCTTGTTAAGTGTATATGCAATTCGCGTAGGATTGGATTTAAAAAATATAATTAATCTGCCAATCCTAGAGATATGTAATCACATGAAACGATTAAAGCAAAATTTATGGATAATCTATCTCAAATTATTAGTACATATAAAAATTAAGTATAAAGTACAGCATATTAAGTTTGAACGGAATCAATACAATACAGAGGTTTATTTTTCATAATGAATTTCTCGTATATTAAACAAACACAAAATATCATAGCTTGACATATTTGTAAATGATATTTATTGTCAAATTTTACTGCTTAAGCTGTTTGAGCTTAAAAAACCATTAAATGCATCTTAGTGGTATATCATTGAGCATATGGTAGAAGATTATTGTGTATTTATCGCCATTATAATAAAGAATGTGAAGTATTTATTTTGTTCCTGAATAACGGGTAAACATCAATAATTTAATAAAGCATACAATATTCAATTAAATAAAATTACAACGTACTGTTAAAATACCATAGCTTAATACCAAATCGATGAAATGTTTTCCTGTAAGGTCATATAAATGAATAATATATCATTATTTGTTGAAAAGCGTGATCTTTTCATCTTTTTCTTTTTACCACTCAATGGTTTCTTTCAAAAATATCCGTTTAAAATTACTATATAAATGTCATAAAGTGAAGTTTAATTTTTCGTTAAATATCTGTAGTGGAAAAAATAATTCTTTTTTTGTAAAGTTCTCTACCAACAAATAACAAAGAAAGATGTCTTTGTTACTCTTTGTTTACGTTTGCTCAGGGTATTTAACAACTGTTTCATTGATTTGTCCTGTATTAAGATACTCGACATTGTTAAACGAAGAAAGGGGGCTAAATTGATATTTCTGTATATGCAGTATTTTGAACTAGAGGCCCTCGTGAGCTTGTACACCTCAACAATACAATGTAAATTGAAGGCCACACATCAAGAAATAAGGATAATTATATTAACATTTCAACTCTTACTTGTTTATCTTTTGTTAGTTATCATCTTGGGATAACTGTGTACTATCCAGCAAGCCTTTGTCGACAAATCAAAGAAACAACTGTTTCATATACATATGAGCCACCCTGTTTCAGTCGATCTACTTTAACTGGTTCCGCCAAATAGTTTTACATATAAGCCACCCTGTTTCAGTCGATCTACTTTAACTGGTTCCGCTAAATAGTTTTACATATGAGCCACCCTGTTTCAGTCGATCTACTTTAACTGGTTCCGCCAAATAGTTTTACATATGAGCCACCCCGTTTCAGTCGATCTACTTTAACTGGTTCCGCCAAATAGTTTTACATATGAGCCACCCTGTTTCAGTCGATCTACTTTAACTGGTTCCGCCAAATAGTTTTGAAATCAACGTTTGCCTCCAGTTGACTTTATATAGTTTCGAATAAAATTTGAATTCATCACTTTTAATCTTAAATTCATTTTGGCTTTGGTAGCAATCGCATGCTTGCTTTCAACTACAAGCTTGGTCATTCACTAGATAACTTAGCTGTGTGTATTAAAACAAAAGAATTAGCACACATGCACATACAAAATAAAATCATAAGCAAATATCTCCTCAATCTGATAAATATGAAGTACATCACCGCCAATATTTAGGCCATATGCATATTTTGTACTCTCTCTAATAAAGTTTGTTGCCAATAAAAATATTAATCAATTCCACATCTGATAGACAATGAAGAATTTCGTTAAATTAGGATCTTCTTCATAAATGAGCTGATAAACAGCTGATATCCACAGCTACAAAAAATGACCTGAATACCCGATACTTGATTCAGAAAAATTATATCGTCTTTTTTTTTAAAAGTACATCTATTTGATCTTCTCTTGGAAGAAATGAATTTTAAAAAATGCAAACTTTTGTGAAAAAAGGCAAGCTTAAAATTGTGTTGAAAAATGATTTGGTTGAAAATTTTAAAAAAGCAAATAGTACTCTATTTGGAAAAAAAGATTGGGCCCCTCATGAATGCTGCCAAAACAGGATCCAAGATAACCTCCGCCATTAAAAATCAAATATTAAGGTGGATTCGAGGTTGGTGGTAGAAATGTAGAACAAATGGAGAAAGATATCAACCACCAGACTGGAAAATAAATATATTTAGAAATGTAATTGATTAAACAAAGAATTATCACGCCTTTTTTCCGATCAGATAGTCAGTAAATAAATTCATTTAGGAAGCATGTTCTCTTTTCAATTTGGTCATACTCCTACATACTGCAATCATAACAATTCGATGAATAAATTTTTGTGTTAATGTGAGGAAAACGACTATAAATATACATTGATCTTGGTTTATATTTGTATGCCCACCTGTTGCTCTTAAAGAGGATAAAATAAGTTATTTTCTTTTCATATTTCTTATTGTTTGCCCACAGAGTAATACTCATTGATTTTTTTAAAATATTTGTTACTAATGACACAAATATGTGACAATCTCTAAATTTTCCATAATATATATTAGATTCATAACAAATGTATATATAACATGTATAAAATATAAAAAAAAATGTTAAAAAAAACAATGTTCTGTTAAATACCGAAGATGACACCAAAGTCCTCCTCTGTAAGCATTACACGTTTCCAAACTTTAATTATCAATTACTGCCAAAAAAAACCGTGTAAATTGATTTGACAACAGTGACTCTTAGTGAATCCAATATGGTCCGCGTCCTTGGGATTCAGCCTATCTTTGCTCAGCATGCCAGTCTTTATACTGTACTATTGATATTTTTCTGACAAAAATTTGAATACTTTAGAAATGATTTATATAAGAATATCAAAACGTCTAAAGTAAACGATTTTAAGTCTGAACGAAGACTTATCTTAAGAGAGAGCTTAAAAAAAAATTGACATCTTTAATGGACGTTTCTTATTAATATGCTAAATAACTTGATGATGAGAAGAACCTTGAGTTGTTATCTAAGCTTTTATTCCATGGAGTTTTTCCTTAAGATTGATAAGTGTAATGCATTCCAGGAATAAAATTTGTCAGTATTTTTTAAAAACTTATAATTTCGTGTACTGGTACTCTATCCGGATGTTCAATACTGTCATTGAATGCACATATTTGAATTTAAAAAGAAAGGATAACACTCCGTCCGTTATAGGTAATGACGTCATAGACGACAGATACGGACCAACATCATGGGCTTTATCGTATATTTAAAACTCCTGTATTTAGTACCAAATATATGATAAAAATAAATAACAGCCTATATTACTAATAATAATATGTATACAGATAACAAAACTCTTAAGACCATTAGTTTATTAAGGATCTAAGAACACGTCTTACAAGTTTAGTGATGGTAATATACCAGGTAATTATATCTTTTACAAATACGTTAGTTTAAAGGAAAATTAAGTCAATATACATGTATGCATACTGTTGTTTATTTGTTTGTTTTTATTATACTCTCCCAAAAAGGAAACGCAACATCCAACATTTTTTTCCAAATATGAATTTTCTCAAAAATTGGCCTGTTGAGACATGAAAACATGATTATGTTAAAAGTTATGTCCGATAACTGAATTTAAAATCCTGATAGTTGCTGTTGATCACACCTGACCTTTATGGGTCATCACGTGTAGCGAATAAGTCGGTACGGGTATAAGTAGGGCAGTTGGACGTGCGAATCATGGCTTATCTTTAAGCGAGTTTAATGGGTATAAAAGACACCTAACCTCTTAATTGATTCAGCCTTTAAATTATTTCTTGATCCTGCTACGATATGCCAAGAATAGGCACAGTGAATCACAGAATGCAGTCGTTATACTTTATATAATGCTCACCGGAGCATGATTTCCAGGCTCTTGCAACGGTACCAGCAACAACAGCAGACCGTCAACGTTCTAGCGGACCTAGGACCCATCAGCAGCCAAAGATCGCTACATCCGGGAACTTCACCTCAGAAATCAGACCGTGACAGCAACAGAAACGCTTCAAATGTCTCAGGTCTCCGACGAATATCGGCACATACAGTCAAAAACCGTCTCCGTGAAAACGGCTTACGCGCCAGACGTTCTTACCTTGGCGCAGTACTGAGACGCCGGCATCGAGAAACGACTGAATTGAATCAAACGTTTAGGTGCCTTTTATACGCATTAAGCCCGTTTAAAGATAAGCCATGATTCGCACGTGCAATTGCCCTAATTATTCCCGTACACCTTATTCGGGCAGCGTTACACATGCTGACCATAAAAGGTTACGTGTTGTCATCAGCCACAATCAGGATTTTAAATTCAATTATCGGACATTTAAATTTGTTTTCATGTCTCAATCACGCAAAGTTCTGAGAAAATTCATGTTTTGAAATGTTGCGTTTCTTTTTTTGGGAGAGTATATATTGCATGAGCTTGCAATAACCCTTTTATTGTATAACAAGTAAGTCTGGTTTCTATATCAGATGAACTGATTTTTAAAGCAATATTACATGGAGTGTGATACCGTAGAATATTACACGTTAAATTTGGTTTCCGTTCACAAAGAATATTACGCTGCTCTACACTAATGCAGGTTACTTCTTTCCATTCTAAAGGCACCCTAGTGATCAAACAGATTTAAGTTATATAATAGAAAACAAGATACATTCTTTTTTTTTGGTTAAAAAAGTGTATTAACCGAATTTATATTTCATGTCGTAAAATATATTATTTCTGGTGACATGTTAACGATTGGAAAGAATATCTATACTTGTTCATTGCAAATGTGTCGCAACGTCCTTGGAAAAAAATTAATGATATCCATAGAGACTACAACGGAACAGAACACACTAGAGTATTCTTCTAACGTGATGTTGTCTATTACATACTCAAAATAATTTTGCATAAGATGTCTCGAGAGGAGTAACAGTCAGGCACATATGATTAATCATGTTCTAAATTTTGAAAAACGTGCTAAAGTGAGAAAACAATACATGTGATGTATATGCATCTTGCTTGTAGTTACTGAAGAATTCTAGTTAGTTACCTACTCACATAAGGACATGTAGATAAACTCCATTTGGTAACTAGGACAATAAAGAGAAAATCAGGATTACCTCCTCTGAGTAACTTCATTTAGAAATATAGCTGGAAATGGTAAATTTAATGACCCAGAGAGGATATACATGTAGCTTAAAAATCCTTGACACAACATCCAAATATGCAAGTTTTAGTAACAGCACTTTTATAGATGTTCTTTATTTGGCAATCGCAGCGAGTCCCTTCAAATGTCACATCGCATTGCAAATTAAAAACAACCCCTAGCACTAGAGTTGAAAATTTAGATCATACATATACATGTAATAGGAAGAAAAGTTCACAGTTGTTTTCCCTGATTTAATCCAGGGAGAGAGCTAGCAATAATGGTAATAAGACATTATCATTATTAGTAACAGTCTAAAGTGGTGAGGTGTTATGAACGATCTTTTTATAGTTAAAACATGTCGCATTGTGTAATCATACATTTGAATATCTTGTTACAACTTTCATAAACTATCATTTTTTAATTTGATGAATAGTGCGTTAAAATGTCACAATACCAGTATATGTAGAGTGACTGACATAATATTTAATAGATCACAAGATTGATTCAAAAACATCAATACCACTATCTTGGATGGCATATATATAGTCAGTAATAGTAGTAATCAGAACATGAAATAAACAAGTTGTATTAAACACTAAAATTAAACAGCAAAATGGTCGTTTACTTTTCAGATGATATTTTATTCTAATACTTTATCGCAATGAAACGTCCTGAACATTTTTCCATGTGATAATACATCGCTAGTACACCAACTTGCAAATTGTACACTTACGACAATGAAAAATTAGAATCAAAACCCTACATTTCTCTTTCTAAGTAGTAAGTAAAGTCAAGAAATACCAAAGGATATTCCAAGGAGGGGGAAAATCGAAACAACTGACAAAATCTGGAGAACAACGAAGAAAAGACCAAAACAATACATGCACTACAATAAAAAACGAAAAACATATGAACAACATGGACCCTACCATAAAATCGGGGGTAGACTCAGGTGCTCCATAAGAGTAAACAGTCTCTGCTTCCCTCAGGACACCCGCCATGCCGCCCATGTCATATCCGGTATAAGGAAGGGATAACATTAATGGAACACGTCAATGTTCATTTGGGAATGACATACCAACGTCATCGATCGTTTGTGCGTATAGGTTTCACAATGAGTGAGAATTAGATGTAGCTTGATATCAACTTCAGTTATTTAATTTGTATGTAATAATAAATGAGCTTTGGCGAGATTTTAAACCAATTTCTCTTATGATTCTTCAGGAATATTTGTTTTCTTGAGATTTGGTTAATCGTAATGATCATTTCTTGTTGCTATACAAAGATGGCTTTCAAATATGGCGCCACAGTGTAGCAAAATTGTTGACCAATCAAAAATATTAGAATTTCCAACACAATTACGGGTTGACCAATCAAATGGACAGATTTTTTATATAACTAGTTGATGATGTGAGTTCAAATTTCCCTAGCTGTCCGAGAGTTAGATAACACCGGTCAATCATAAGAGAAATGCATATATGTCACAGTTGATTTTCGCGATTTCCTTAACAGAGCAAAGTTACTGTGATTTATATTTTTTGTTTTTTATTTTGTTTTTATAAACCGCTTTTGTGAAGGTCATTGTTGCAGACATTCTGTACTCATCATTCACCGACAGGAAGGTTCCGTCTGTCAAACGAGATAAGATATCTTTGAATTTTAAACTATATGTGGCAGCATTGATATCTTGCTCTACTTTGGGATTAGGATAGATGAGGAAAGGGGGTACATGTACCCATAAAATTGATTTAACCCAATCGTTAAGGAAAGGCCTAACAGGAAATTTGAGGTTGAAAATGAGGTTTATGAATCCAACTGGTTTTAAACAAGGGGCCCAAAAACTTTTTTTTTCATTTCTATTACATTTTGTACATCTTTAAGGCAACAGATTTTAGCAAGCTCTTACGACTGAGACATTAAAAAGTTGAAAAGATTGAAAACCTATAATAAGAATCTTTTTTAGAGTTGGATTTACTTTTTTTACTTTGAATCCTTTTAAAGATTCCCTGTCTGAAATTTTAAGTCTGATTTTGATCTTACCGTATCCGCGAGAGAAAAGATTAAAGGGAACGACGCTTTTTGTAATGATATTTTGATTAAAGTCAGAATTCTGTCTGATATGTTTTGTCTGTATGCATTTTCGAGGAGTCAAGTCTAAATACTTGATCAGTATTCTTTCTTTGAAGGAAAATATGTTGGAGGATGTTACTTTTTTAGGATAAAAATTTAGTTACAATCATAAACCGACTTTAATTTAATGTATTCTATAATAACGTTGTCTAGTCCAAAGCTAGGAATAATTGTAATTTAAGTGTTGCCCTCTGGCTTCTCAATGCTAAATGCTTTGTACATAGTAAATGAAATAATGTTTATTGAAGATTTTTCTACCTTTGTTCCATTTTTTACACGAACTGCCATGTTGTGCTTGTCTTGTCTTGCTGTGAGGTTTTTTTTTATCTTTATCCTAAACAATCCCTATATTTTAGAAGCCTATCATTAATTACAATTTTCTTATCTAAAAAGGTGGATTTTCCAATTGAAATAGATCCCATACTCTTTGTCCGTTCATATTTGATGAAATAGAAACTAACATTTTTTTTTTCTTTTTTTCCCCATTTCCAATAATACTTACTTTGAAACATTTAAAAGATCAATTCACGAATTTAAAAACCCAAAGCAGGATGCATTTTCAATATTTTTTACCAATAGTAAGTTCGGTGTCGCTACGAAGAATTTAAGCGGGTGAAGGGGCCAAGACACATAATCGTGTTGACAGAGAAGAATGATGTTAGTTAGCTACAAGATGATATATTGGCTTAAATAAATTACTGAAAATAAATATATACTCCGAACAATTTACGTGTTGTGTGTGTTGTTTTTCTTTTTCTTTTTTTTTGTGTTAAACATTTTAGGTAAAGGACAATTCGTAGTAAATTGCTGGCTCTAGATCAGATTTTCAACGATATTTATCAGCTGTTTATATAGCTTTAATCAATTTCAGTAATTTCTTTGGATATGTTTCTGCCTTTGGCAGTTAACATACAATGCAGTTCTTACAATATACTGTATTATACTATGATCAAGCCGCAAATAGCCATTAGTTTAAATTAATCAAATCAAGCGATAGTATAGTCGTGATATCTCTTTAAAGTAAATCTATTGGATGATAGAAAAATCTTCATCAAACTACCAATTTAAAACAATTTTCACATATTATACCTGCTTATCATTTTATTGTATTTTAAATTTGAAATCCCCAAAATGAAGAACTCAGGAATATGTTGTTTTTTTTTTAAATCCATGTTCAAATCATGTTGTGTCAATGAAATATCAAGATATTATGCAGAAACAATCAAGGAATATACCAATGAAAGCTGATAATAAGAATCTCTTTAACAGTAATGTAATAATATAAATTATATTTACTGATTATTTAAACTAACAAAAATGTAAAACAGACAAAATTTCGGAACATTTAACTTACATATGAGTGTAAATATACGAGGTATCACCAGCCACGCAGCTACCCATAGTAACCGTAATAGAATTGTAATTAATTTGAAACTATGGGGAATGTCCTTCATCAGTTCCTATGGTTTTTTTTATTAATGGTTTTTAATATTTCGTTAGCTTTATAAAAAGCTTTATAAAAAGGTTTTTGTCATATAAATGGTAAATACGTAAAAAGGCTTATTCTCCAGAGTTTTTATAACATCGCTAAGATGAATATCTATCTTGTTTTTCTGTCGCTCCTTTTAATCTGCAGTTTTGATTATAGTTTCCAGTAATAATCCAAATGCTTATATTAATAACATACTGTCTGATACGTTCTCTAAAACCATTGTCATCTATTCTTATGTTACATATATTCTATTACAAGACGCATCTTTACATGCCATACTTAATTACTGTACTCTCTTCAAAGATTTTATTTTATATAATTTAAGCGTTTATACTTGTTATGTTTCTCATAATCACCTAAAATTTGCACAGATTTGAGTATAGTAAAAACACTACTGGAAAATTTGAAGAAAATACGTTGTTGTAGCACTACTATTGTAACACAAGGTTTACGGAGCAGAAACTGCTTACCCTTCCGGAGCACCTGAGTTCACTCCTGGTTTTTATAGGAGTTGTGTTGTTCATTGTTTTTTTAGTTTTCGGTGTTTGTTTGTTGTGCTTGTGGTTGTTCGTTTGTCTTCCCTGGTTTTGTCTGTCTAATGGATTGTTTTTTTTTATTGCTCCTGAGGTATGTTTGTCCTCTTCAGTTAAAGTAGATTCGACAGCAAAAACTTGTATGTACTAACAAAGAAGACCCTATTAGCTTGCAATTATAATAAGTTGTACTTTCATGAAACGATTTTCAATTTGTTTACTAGTCATCCTCCAGTATAATATCACATCAACAATATCATAGGAATTTTCAAATTTTCAATATAAGTAATTTTTGTTATTGTAAGTATGATATAAAATGTGAATTGCCGAAGTTTAAATTGATCTTTTGCTTGCACAATATTCACGGAGATTATTATATAAAAAACGACCTATACACGAGATGGGTCAGATAATAGGAACCAACGTCTTATGTTAAAAGTTTAAAATACCCGTGTTCGTGCTGGTGAAATTATAAGCCTTTGCCGAAATACAATATTAGGGTCATTTATTAATGAAACTACACATTTGATTAAATAATTCGTTTGCACGGAGCAACAGCCTCCACCACAAGACAAACCTTAATGGCACCTAAAGACACTGCTGACAAAATTTCAACAAAACTAATCCCAAATCTCAAATATGGAATGATTTTTGTCAAAACAACAGACAATCAGTAAGCGACAGCAATAAATTAATTGTGTCTATTTAATGTCTTTTATAACATACGGTCAAACAAGCTTAATCTTTCAGCTGACAAACTACCAATCCATTAATACATTTATAAGGTGAATTATTTCGTAGTCGGTATTGAATTTGCTTAGTTATTCAACAGTATGAATGGATTATCTTGGAATCTCATTTATCAAATTGATTGACAGTTCATGTTCTTTATAGATCAACGAAGTAATCCTGTCTTCATGTTTTCCTGTCTTACAATATTTTATATTATGACAATAAAATAAAAAAATATCTGCCCTTGTTTCACTAGTAACACACTTTTGTTCTTAAGCGGCCATATTTGCCTTATTTATTCTTGCCTTTTCTTGATTTTCTGAATCACTATAGTTTCAAACAAAATCAAGAGAGGTTACGTTGCAGTCAATCAAGATAGTAAAGGGCAAGTTTAGATGAGCTCAGCACAGGTAAAGTTAAACATAAGGTTATTCATTCTTATATTTTTTAAACTGATCTTAACCAGTCTTGAAAAAACTGCAAATAAGGTTATCATATGCAGCAAAATGTCCTCCGGATAACTCGAAAAACTTAAAATAAATATATGCAGTAAAAGTTTAATAGGTTCTCTTCAAAAATGAAGAACTAGAAAATCTTCAACCCGTTTTTAAAATTCAGCGTTTTTGACCTCGTTCCACTGCGCTCGGGAAAGAAATGAATTTTAGAAATTCGTTGAAGATTTCACAGTATTCATGTTGATCTCTTGTGAGAACCTATTAAACGTTTACTGCATATGTTTATTTTAAACTTTTCGAGTTATCCGAAGGACATTTTATATACTCTTCATAACTTTTGAGTTCTTGCATAATATGTGAGTGATAAAAATACTAGAATGTACAATTGTGTTGATGAATTAAGTTTTTTGCCAATAAAAATGGCAAATGTGAAAACCTGAAAACAATCCTGCTTTATAAAAGCGACAGTAATAATAAAAAATTGACGATAACATGAAAGGTAAAAAATAAAAGAACATCGAACCTTTGGTCCAAAACAATTATATATAGCAGATTGTCAGGATAGTCTGCATACTATTTAACCGCGATTGGGTTAAAGAAGACAAATATACCTAAGGACCAAATAATAAAACGTAATCCATTGTACAGACAAACCCGGGGAGACAAATGAACAACCACAATCACAACAAATAAACAGCGAAAACTAAAAAACAATGAACACGAACTCCTATATAACCAGGAGTGAATCCAGGTGCTCCGGATACGGCACCCGTCGTGAAGTTCAACAAAGTTGATCCGGTGGTAGTCACAAATCGGTGGAGGTACATGAAATGTTACGACCGTCGGACCACGTCCAACATCATTTAGATATCGGAACACTGTAACCGCCGATCAATTCGCGGTGATGAACATAAAATTTTCTCAGTGATGACACCAACGTATCCCTGATAAACCCCTGGTTAAGAAGCTTTTGTCACAGCAGTAATCCTTTTTGTCGAAAGTCAGGGTAACTCACGCATGCCCTTGAAAATTATGTGCAACCAAAACTCTATCCCGAGACTCTAATGTGTATAAATAAACATGTATATCAAAAGCCAATCACATCACATGCTGTAAAATATTGTACAGTGGAACCTCTGCTTTTTTTTGGCTTTTAATGTACTCTACAGTCGCCATCGACTACCAAAAACTAAAAAAAAATTACTCTAAAAGGAACCAGAAAAATATATTTCTATGCTATGAACTTTTTCCGCAGAAGTAATTTATATGTAAATTCTTTTTAGCATTGGTTACATATACAGTTAATCAATGGGTCTTTCGGTGTTGAATTTCTGATATTAAGTCAAATGACAAATGATTGTAGAATGTTCAAATTATACTCTCTAATCAAGCTGTACAGTAGTTAATTATTGCTGTTGGGATATAATTTTTTTTTTAATCATAAAAGTACTTTCCAAAATCAGTGGACTTTTTATACCTAGGGTTTTAATTTCTGTGACATTTGTTAGGATGTAACCATAAGTCATGAATAATAATCGGAACGTGGACTTTGGAAGCATATTATGAGGTTAACCTGAAAGAAGTTTAATGCCTATAATCATGCCTTTTTTCGAAGCTGAATTGATGATAAAGCATAGGCATCATGTCATAGCATGAGAAATCCACAGGTTTATACATGAAAACTAGAATCATGTTACTTTGTAAGTAAAGAAACAGCATTGTTTTGATTTTCATTTTATCCTGTCGCCTAACATTTGACCAAATTTTAAGAGTGCACATACTTACACATAAATCAGAGATTCATCTGATGTCAAACGTCATTTGTCGTATAGGCTTCGGTCGTTGATTCAAAGCGAACTCCGTGTATATAACAACGCGAAATTTCCATATTCTCTCTGGAATCGGCCTTTAACTAATAAATTTATTTCATACAAAGAAAACATCATACACTTCACTTCTATAAATATTTTTCTCTTCAAAAATAGTACAGTCTTAAGTAATGTATATTAATGACAGTAATGATTTAAAAGTAAATTAATACTGTTTGACAAATTTCCGATTTTTTAATATTATGTGGAGTGTGCTCTGGCGTGCTAAGTCACAAGCTGATCCGATAATAGGCCGTTAGATGTCAGAGGAATATGGGACTACACAAATGCAAGAACAAAATCATACATCGTACTATAAAATGAAACAAGGGAGTTGTACATGATTTTACAGGAAGAAAGCAAATAATAGAATACCCACATTCACTTATTATATTATAAAAGAACCCACAAAGATTGAAATATATTTTATACCCTTATCAGAGTGGCTTTTTACACTCAAACGTTTCTCTTTCATGATATCATAACCAACTGTTTAAATAGATAGATTTCACATACAGATCAGCACGTTATCAGATAAAATATAGAATGGAATCGATTTATTTAGATTAAAGGGTATAAAAATTGTATTTAAAAAGTGTAATCTTAAGAAAAAAAATTCGACTTACCTTGAAGAAAACCCAATAAACAGAAAACAAAGAATTTCATAATGTATCCTTATCCAAATAAAAAATTCATCATTAACGTAAAAAGTCAACAGTATTCAATATTAATATGTTTTTTTCATGTTTCAGAGCGTAACACCTGTGAATGCTTCCGTCAACAATAAAATATTTTTCCAATTTAAAGTCAATTCCAAGAGTTTCAGTGTATATTATCGATGTTTTATCATCGTGGAGGTAAAATCATCGTGTGGTCCGATCACTGTATAAACCTTGTAGCAAATGAAAGCAAATATTTCAATATGTTCATATTATATTTCTAACCGGACTCCGTAATGTCGCAAAGATATAAATTACCAATAATTCAATAAAGATCCCGTTGTTGTTGAGTCAAATGCGTATTTAAATATTTCTTTATAATTCACATGCACTTGATTATATTTTTCCCCACACCTACGATGTCAGTTAATTAATGGATTAGGAGCCTATCAGTTTCAGAAATAATGACAGAAAACCATTGTTCATATGCGAAATAAACACAAAGTCAATAATTTTACTGATTGAAATCAATTCACGTCACGGTCTATCGCATTTGCATCTTTTCAGGACGTGCGTGAAGCCGATATCCAGGTGTTTTACAACAGAACTCCATTTTATGAGCTCATGCTTAGATTGTGATTCTGAGGCTGTAATCAAAAGAGGCTATGGCAGATTTCATGATGCTTTACCGGGATAGGCTGACAGTGTGACTTTGATGAAAGAGCGATAAGTTAATCACTTTTTTTTATTATGAAATGAACCAAGATGAAGCTGTGGGTGTTACAATGATTAATTTCAATAAAATAAAATCAATTTTAATGTACATGTGATATTTGTCTTTAATTTCCTTATCTTTATTAACATCTTTATGACAAAATAAAACATTTCATAATTCTCAGTTTCAGGGCTCATGTTATTTTTTTTGAAACAGGGTAGATCAACTAAAATCAATTACAAGTATATAAGATTGATATATTTGTTTGTTTTTATTCCGTTTTACTACATGTTATCAGTAGCACTAAGAAAGGGGAATGTTCTAGTATTGCAATATATCGTTCCGAACCCACGAGAGAATTAAGATTTCATACTAAACAGTCTTTGTATTTATGAGCCTATTAATAATTTGCCCACGTGAATGGTGAAACTATTACAAAACAACACATTAAAATTTAGCAAAACAAGTCTGGAATTCTACGGGCAATTTCGCTGATGTAAATTAATTTCACGGTGTACATGTGCTTCAGGAAATAAATTTTATAGAATTCGTGAAGGAAATAACGAGAAAAAAAATCAGAAAAAAATGATCTTATTCTTATAAATATATTTTCATATAAATTGAACCAACCCTTAAATGGAAAGGGACCAAATTTATATCATATATATCTTTAGAATTCAATCAGGGCTATTGATAGTTTTAATATTTTACGGTTTATATGTTTGCAGAAATTAATTGTTTACGGTTTTGTAGAACACGTATCATAGGGCAATATTAATTTGAAGACTTCCCCTAAAACCTAAGTTAAAGGAACAACCATTTTGATTTTAGGGAAGTTAATTAATAAAATAAATGAGTCTTCAAAATAATATGAAAAAAAATGTTTATTGGGGTTTTACTCCACTGTCAGTGCAATTTTCTGTGTCATGGCAACCCATTTTTATTGGTGGAGGGTGTTGGAGAATCTGGAGAGACCGACTTACAACCCTTGTGAAATAGGATCGAAGTCGAACAAACCTCGCTTCTAGTAGGATTTGTCCACAAACTCAGCGTTCACTGGTTAGTAGTTACATTGCATGGCGGACTTCCCAAACCACTCAGCCAACCCGTATTGATGAAAATGAGTTGACTGCTGTAAAACGCATACATACTTTGCCCACGCTTTAAAGATATACGGTTTTCAATTCTTATTGCAGAAATTTTACAGTTTTCTTTAATTTGCTGATTAGATTGTGGTGTTTTAGATACCTCTTTGTTAATTGTTTGCTGTGATCGTGTTTTCTTTGACAGAAAGTATAAAGCGATACGATATCGGACTAGAACTACAACTGATAAAAATTTAAACAACAACCATTTAATTGAAAATAACAAGATTTTTAAGAAAACAAATAATTTTCCAATAGTCCATTATCGCCTGATTAACTGTTACAAGATTTTGCGATATATTGCCAACCATAAACGTGGCATTTTTACTTGCAGTCAGACTTTTGAGCCTCGAATTTTTCTTATCGCTTATCGACTTTGGTTATATTGTAATAACAACAGATTTGAACGGCAAAACCGCGAAAAAAGTCCAAAGGAAACGAAGTCTTGAGAATGGAACATAACAAACAAATGCCACATAAATTTGAATATCCGATGAAAGATATTCACCGGGCTTGCCATTCTCAGAAACATTTTGTGTATAGTTCATTACTATTTTAGCCTATAGTTTAGTGAGGGATAATAATGTACGTGTAATAAAACTAAAGACAATTCTAGGATATTGTTATCGCCCTCTTCTGTCCGTCCTTCCGTCGTACTTTTCTTGTGTCCTAAACTACTCTTTAATTTTAAATTCTATGCATTTAATTTCTGCACAATATTATACTCTACAGGTGCGCAATAAGGTTTTAGTATTTTGATTTTCAAAAAATGGGGCCCACAGGGTAGAATTTAGCAAATTGTCTATTTTAGCTTGTGATCTATTCTGTATCGACATACATTGTTTGTAGTTAAGGTTCATAACTTTGATTTTCAAAAGTTGGGGACCACAGGGGTCGAATTTTGACATTGTGATATAAACTCCTCTTTCATTTTTCATTCATTTATTTCTATACAACAGTTGAGCTCAGTTCTAACCTCCCATTAGAACTGTCCTAACCTGTCAGAAGAACTGTTCTAGAACAGTTCTAGAACGGTCATCCTGACACCTTTAGAACCGTTTATGACAAGGTGTGTCCTGACCTAGAACCATTTAAGACAGTTCTACCCTAGGACCATTCTGGACGGTTCTACCCTAGAACCATTTATGACAGTTCTACCCTAGAACCCTTTATGACAGTTCTAACGTAATAATAGTTTATAAATTTTGAACATCAAAATTATAATAAATAAAAAATTAATTTGTTGTCATAATTTTAAAATCAACTTTTATCATACCGAAATATATTATAGAGTAAAAAAAGAAACAATTCACTCAGAATAAAGTTTGTACTAAAACTAAATGATTTAAAAACTAGTCGGTGTTATTTTCTAGTACATAAAACATTCCTCTACATATGTTTCGATAAGAGAACACTTTAAATCAAGATTTAGTGCCGTCCCTTCTTGAAATTATTGTGTAAAATGTCCATATATGTCATTATGTCTATGTAATATTTCGATAATTTGGTGAAATGCACTTCTTATTTCAAAATGGCGGTATACGAACTCATCCCAATCATCTTCTACTTTGCCATAACGAAATAAATATCGTTCAATGAGAATGCATTATATAATATATCAAATATTTACTATATATAAAAATGGTAAAAAAGATAAAAATTAATTTAAAATAAATTAAAATGTTACTTATCTGACACATCTGAAATCTCTGCACTGAAATTTGGGATCACACACACCTCTTTATTCAAATGCTGCATTAATTATTTTAAAACTATAGCGTTATAAAAATTTGAAACTCCGCTGATGTATGTGTACCTTAAAGGTTGGAACAATAAACATCTGGACAGGCAAGGTGCAATATACATGTCAAAACGTTAATTAGTTATAATTACCTGAAACACACAACATGTTACGGAGAACAAATTTCTTTACCTTTAAATTTACTTTAGATAAAAATCACACAGAATTTAACAAAAACAATAATTCTTTTTTCTTGTGGATTAAAAAAATGAAAAAAACTTGCACCATAGCTCTTTATTACATGTATGTACTTTTGCAGTTTTGTATAAATTGGTCTTAAATTTATTATTATTAATTATTGTCATAACTTCATTTATTGAAATTATAATCGATGTGAAATGTTACTACATATTTGAAAAAAATGCTGTTAAAAATTTCGAAAAAGCGAAGAAGAGGAGTACGTGCCATAATCAATACAGAGTTATCGGACATGAAAATGGACGGTTCTACCCCAGAACCATTTGTGACAGTTCTGAATGGTTCAACCCTAGAACCATTTATGACAGTTCTACCCTAAAACCATTCTAGACGGTTCTACCCTAGAGCCATTCATGATAGTTCTACCCTAGAACCATTTATCACAGTTCTACGCTTGAACCATTTTATATAATGACGGTTCTACCTTAGAACCATTTATGACAGGGTTGGTTCTACCCTAGAACCGTTCTAGAATGGTCCTAGAACCGTCCTCTCTAACAGAATAGTTGAGAGATTAAAACTTATCTCAACTGTATCAACAGTATTCTCATACACTAGCCGCAATTTTGATTTTCAAAACTTAGGGTCCACAGGGCGTCGAATGTTGAAATTATGAATTAAACTAATTTTTCATTTATAACTTTATGCATTTATTCGTAGAAGTAAAATATATTGTCATACACTGTTTGTAGATCCGTAATAAGGTTTTAGAATTTTGATTTTCAAAACTCTGCACAAAAACAATTTTGAGTACTTCTTTTTTAATATAAGTTTGGTTTTTGGTCTTCCAAATGTTTCGGTTTTAATGCTGCAGATGAGAGGTAACTCCTTGAAATGCGTCGTATACAGCATAGTATAAATTTACTATATCTAATATTAGTATATTTGGATTGTTATTTTTTATCGATAGTAAAATATTTATGACTGCCGAGACCATTTCTAAAATTGTAAATTGAACGTTGATATGCGTAAAATCATTCTGAAAGTACTGCAGTAATGAAACACCTGTGATGCAACATTGGGAGTGCGAAGATAGCTGTCATTTATGACTGTCTACATCTATATTATGTTTAGTATAGAGTGATTTGAGAATGTTAGTCCAGTTTACATAGATTACATAACAAATATCATTTTCTCAACGAAAGCGCCATTCAGATTTTCTATCAGTATTTCCTGAAACCAATACATTTTCTTTGTGGAAAAGAAAAACATTCTCACGTTTGTTAATGTTACCCAAGACAATGTAGTACTTTCTATATTTGTTCACTGTTGTTAGTTTAAACTTATTTATTTATAGTGGATTGGGAAACATTTTATACCAACTTATACTAATCCCTCTCCATTTGGCGGAGTACGTACGAGAGCGGCATTTTAGCCTACTCTTTTTATACACCTACAAGGGAGTCGTTAACGTGCTAAGGGTGTTGATCTCTAGGACCTTTGGCTTCGTATTCCTATGCGCTAACCACTACACCACGTCGCCTTATTGTTGTTCTACCTGGCGGGTTATAGTTTCAAGGAAAACCAAAGCTGACAGTAAACAGCTGCGACTTTCTTCTCAATAACATTTTACTAGATCTTTTAGTCATCTGAGAAATATTAATGTGTGGTAAATATTATGATTTTAAATAAGCTTCTTATATCGTTACTTAATTGTTCATTTATCCGCATTCAGTTCTAAACCAATTGCAAGTGTAGCTTGTCGTTGACAGATTAATTGTATGGTATCTAAGATTTCGGGCATTGTCATTTTCTACCACAGTAGAAACCTTATAAATACGTACAAAAATTCATAATAATTTAATAATAACTCTTAGATAAGTAAAATATTCTGTCTTCATAAAAACTGAATGAAAATTGTAAATTAATAAATGATTCTACGTTTTAAAACATTTTCGTATTATTTAAAAAAAAAGGTAATGCATTGTACGTGTTAACTGCAAGAAAAGTTATTGTCCAGCATTAAAGTCAAATTCAATTTAAAATATAAATACGCAATTCCTTCATTTTACAAACTGATTTAACGTTTCTACAAAGGCCCAAGACCTAAAATGCTGAAAAGCAAAACTATAATCCAAAAAGTTGAAGAGCAATTTAATCAACATGTACTGTTGCTCACTATTGATACCCCCGCTTTTCGATAAGGTCGAAAAATAAACGGAGTCGTCAAACAGGAAGTTGATGCCGCCTTGGTCCGAAAACTTATCCAACAATTCGGCGTATCTATAGAAGGCTTGTGACAGAATATCAAGCGGCTGTGATGAGTACAATGTAGTTGTAGAGAAAAGTGTGACGAACAAATTTACGGACGGACGCACACACAGAACCAGGATAAAACAGTATACCCCTCTCCTTTGGGGCGGGGGTATAAAATATCAAAAGGACGGGTTGCGATAAGGGCTATTTCGGCCTCCCCTAATTTTCAATCTTAATATATGATAGAATTTTGTTCAACAATTGAAGTCACTGAAGTACCAATTTTTTCAATTATGATATTATTTTTTTAACTTATAAATGATATCTTGAATACTAACCGTTGTTATTGAAAAATTTATATTCTGTATTGAAATTCTTTAATACCGCTAAAGGTTGATCAGGACAATCTTTATTTTGATTAAGACATGAAGATACAATAATTACTTGAATATTTACCAAAGATTGAGACCAGGTTGCATGCAAGTATTTCTAAATGATAATCATAGAGAATCTGGCTAAACCAAAATAGTTTAACATTATAAATACTGTGAAATCAGTTATTTTCCATTTTCTTGCATTGGGGAAAAAGAACATGTTCGTGGATTCTTAATTTCATCGACTTCGCGAATTTCAAAAAAAAAAAAAAAAAAAAAAAAAAAATTGAAATGAAAAGCTGTTGTAATTGGCAGTTTTCTATCCGATAGATTTCCTTTGAACGATAAACAATGATCTTTTTAGGTTATATTAATTCTAATTAAAAAAATGACCATTGAGGGCTATACAAAATATTCTAGTATTAATAGAACATTCATATTTCGTTGGGTCCTTTAATTCATTGATTATTCTGTCCATGGAATCCACGAAAATTGATGTACCACAAAAAATAAGTGTTTCAGTTATAAATTGCCGTTTTGCATGTTGAATTTATATTGCTAACAACGAGTTTACGTGAAAGAAAATTAGCCCTGACAAAATCTCTGCAACAGAAAAGGTTAACACAAAAATAAAATAGTCGGATAAGTAAACCGCTTATGATTTTGAAGAAAGGTAATTTTTTGTATTGTTATTCATTGTATTTATCCTTGCCAGTATATATAACCAGAATAGTTGTCTTGCAGTCAATAAGACTGCGTTGTTTTTAGCGTGCAAACCAATTAACTCCAGTTTTTCTCCGCCAGCAGGAAATAACCTGTTATTTTGCTCTCGTCGATTCACGCTATAATCAATGAGAGCAAAATCACTGTCGCGAGATTTGACGAGAGCGTAATAACTGATATTTTGTCCAGGAGTTTAGTTCAGTATAATAATAATGTTATGGCCTTCAGAAGGCGGTAATATCCATAATTATATATTCTCAAAAGGGTTATTTTTTCCTCGGACCGGAGGCCCTCGGATAAATATCCAGTCCTCGATTTAATAATTATATATATTACCTTCCTCTGAGGGCCATAATTGTTGCATACATGCATTCTATAAGAGTCTAAATTACCTGGCTGTAAATACTTAAACGGACAACAGGAAGACCAAGAATTACATACATGTATCAATCAATCGACACACCTTGAGACGAAAACAACATAAAATAGCACAAAACTCACACATAGAATCAAAAGAGAGCCAGGGAAATGCAGGATAGTCTTACTAGGCACAGACACTTAGTTCTCAAATGCATGGTGTTGACAATCTTGTTTGACTGCATGCAAAGCATGTCGATTTCATCTCAAAATTTGCTAATATGTGTCATTTAAGAACATGAAAGACCTGAACTGCCGTTTATTTTACACCATGGGCTACTAATATCGTAATGTGATTTCAGGTGCTCGAGTCGATATCGACACACGTCATTGGAAGTGGAAATTGTAGTGAATCCTTACAGACGAAAAAAGTGAGAGATAATGTGAGAAAGAAACTTCTTACACGTTAAGTTAAATCTGATGATTTGATGATATCAACGAGAAGCAAGTTTATATTTCTTCTAATATCGCCTTAATGCAAAAGTCACTGTAAGTGTCCCAAAGACGACAATAGCATACACACAGAAACATATTTTAGAGAAAGCAAATCATTATTTAAAATGGCAACTTAGATCCGTATATCTTTAAAATCGGCTGAGAACAAATAACAGGTGATTTTTAAAAATACGTTTTAAATAAGAAGGAAAAATGACCAACGTTTTAAGATTTTTTCTCCATAAACAATCTGTTCATTATTACGCTTCCAATCAATGTGTGTTAATTATTTATGATTTATTATTTTAGATTCTCTCATTAGTGTGGTTTTTATAATCGACCAAAGATTATTGCAAATGCCATCTTGATAATGAACAATTTCCATCTTAAATTTTCATGAAATTTTAATGAAATGAATATGGTTTGTTAACATAATTTAAAGATGTACACTTTATTTTGATACTGATATCGCTATAAACCATTTTACTTTACAAGACCAATAAAAAAAAAACTTTCGATGAAGATCCATCGCAGAAAACGGGTATATTGATTGAAACCGGATTAGGAAACCTACATGAAGCTTTACATTTCTTTGTTGATTTTTTCACTTGAAAGTCTCTACGAAAGATACTTATAATTTTTCCACATTACAGCAAGATAAGACCAGCTCCAACCGTTACACCACAATGTAAGACCAGCTCCAACCTTTACACCACAGCGTCAGACCAGCTCCAACCTTTACACCACAATCTAAGACCAGCTCCAACCTGTACACCACAATGTTAGACCAGCTCCAACCTTTATACCACAATGTAAGACCAGCTCCAACCTTTACACCACAATGTCCTGTAATGCACATGTTACCGAAAATATACAAAACCCCATATAAATGTCGTCTAATTTCACCCGCGAGTAAATATACCATTAATAAATGCTCTGCCATTTTAGCAAGTCCTCTTACTTGCATATTAACCATTTCTCGTGATCTAATAAATGAAAGAAAAGTTGGCCTTTCGAATCTTTTTACAAAATTGTATTTGTTATAACAGTTTTAAAGTTTTCTCTCGGTTATATACTAGCATTGGTATTATTAAAACCTTAAATCTTTTCTATACAAAATGTTCGTTTGTTTTGGCATATTACGCATACATTCCTGGTGGTGCAAAGCTATTGCCTCTTACTGCCAACTAATCTTCCTCGTGCATAGTTCTGTCCTTAGATGGTTTTGGCTTTACCCCTTTTGGCCATTTTGGTATTTTGAATTTGCTCATCAACCTTTTGGATTGTTGTTTTGGTTTTCAACATTTTAGGCCTTGAGCACAACCGATGAGTCGTAAATCGACGAAATGAGCTCATCTCGTGCATCAAAATTGGTATCAAAGAATTATATCTTTATATTGCTATGAACAGTTTGTTTTAAAAACATTCATGAAGATGAAATATATATAACCATAATTAAATAATTTAAATTTTCGCATCAACTGTTGGTACTATCCATTTATGATATTTTTATATTGAAGGTAGCCTGTATTAATTTTTCACATAAATATATTAAAAATCTTCTTTTGCATTTTTGAATTTCCTCTTCTAATTTTTGGATTGTTATTTTGATTTTCAAGTTTTTAGTCCATGAGCACAACTGATGAGTCGTAAATTGACGAAATTTGCACACCCTGTGAAACAAAATTGGTATCACGTTTTGTACAAATGCAAGTACTTGTAAGTTGTTAATAAGGACTGTTATGATGTTATTTCTAAGAAAGCCAATCCTTTAAACATTGATCAACATACATGTCTGTAAGAATTTAATTACATGGTTCCATTAACTAACCTTTACTTAATTTCATATAATAAACATATTATACCAAGAAAGAATACATTGTAATGTTCTCGTCTTCTGTAGACTAAGAAGGACCATTATAATGTAATTCACATGACCATATTCTTTCGTTTCAGACATTCTGTGTTTCTTCACAAAATGCATGTTACAGTACTGTTATTATTACAGTTTCTAGGAATTTATTTTACCAGCCTTTTTCCTCCTCTGCCTAGTGTAGCTAAAAGCTGCGCGGCGTTCTGTTTCTTTTCTTTTTCAATTTTCTTTTGAAATTGTTGTCTAGCCGACAATGAACTTGAATAATAAATTTCTTCAAGGAAATATATGCTTTCAGTAGATGAGACCAGTTAAATAAATGTTCTGTCATTCAGAAAATCTGAAGAAAATGTATCAATTAATAAAAAGTACCTTAGTAAGTAAAGTCAAGAAATACCAAAGGGACATTCGAGGGAGAGAAAAATCGTAACAACTGACAAACTCCGGAGAACAACGAAGACAAGACCAAAACAATACATGCACTACAATTAAAAACTAAAAACATATGAACAACATGGACCCCACCAAAGAACCGGGGATAGACTCAGGTGCTCCGGAAGAGTAAGCAGTCTCTGCTTCCTGCAGGACACCCGAGTGCTGTCCATGTAAAATCCGATATGAGGAAGGGATAATATCAATGGAACAGGTTCATTTTCATTTGGGAAACGGTTTTTTCATACCTGTCAACCAAGTCATGATGACGCCCATAAAACTTTAATAAGGATGACTTCAGCTTAGGAGCAACGTACCCCTGTCTGAGCAACTTTTCTGTCAGAAGCCGGGCTCTGTCCAGGAAGTCAATGTATATGTCACAAGCTCTGGAATAACGTATGAGTTGTGAAATATATACTCCATACGCCGGCGCTTCTGGAATATTGCCGCTCAGAAATGGGAAGTTGACGATTGGGAAGTCAAAGTCATCCCGTTTGTCGTAAAGTTTTGTATTGAACCTTCCTCTGGTGTCAATTTCGAGGTGAAGGTCAAGATAAGATGCAGACTTGGCAGTGTCTGTTGTATCCTTAGTTTGGAGCTCATTGGGATAGATGAGATGTAAGAAATTCCCAAAACGTGAATTGTTGAGTGATAAGACATCATCTATGTAGCGGAAGCTGAAATTAAAGGTACGGGCTAATTTCTTCTGCTTCTCCTTAAGAAGCCCGTCAAGGAAGTCTGCCTCATATAATGAGTAATGCTAATCTGTAAATGAATATTTTTTAATGGATTTCCATAAAAAAAAAATCCTTGAAAAAAAATGCATTAACAAAGCTATGGTTTATTATTTTTGGTTGAAAATTCACCATACTCCATTAATATATATAAAGAATCTATTTGCGGATATGCCAGGCTAAAGACATAGACGTTACGCACGATATTGCGACAATGACGCGAATTCATACAGACCACAGTAATAAGCCGCCCTTGCTAAACATCAAAAACGGTTAAGCTATATAAAATTTGTATCCTTAGATTAAGCCAGTCTTGCTGTTTCTAAAAATCTACAAGTTTTAGCAGTTTGTGGACTGCTTCGCTGTATCTTAATTTATGGTAATATGTGAACATGTGGTTGTTGATTTAGTATTGGAATTGTGGTATTCTTAGATATTGATTGATATGAAATGTGTCTTAGACTTGCAATATCAATTTTTGTACATCTGCAAACCCAGTATATCTTAAAGCAGTAAAAATTTCCGAGCGAAAACAACAAATAGACACGACTTTGGAGGTGTGGCTAGATTGGCAGAAGTTATAAAGTAGAGATCATGCATTTTTTGTTGTAAACATAGGATTATAGTGTATACGATTGAGCAAAACAAATCGTGTGTATTGCAGATTAACAAAGCAAATATACACGTATTAATAATTGATTTCAATGATGAATTTCAGAATATATGAATATAACAAAAACATGTAATGACAGTTGATCGGAACTGATATACACATAGTTAATTTTCCGGCTTTTAATGACTTATCGCATGCATCATCTACGTCAAATATATTATATTATATGATGCCTTGTGAAAACAGACTTTTTTTTGGTCAGATTTCAGAAAATGGTAAGTTATCCAAGTTTATGGGTTTTTTTCAATATTTAAAAATATGGTATATCGTTTTAATGAATTAATTTGATAAAAGTACATAGATAGGTCATTTCAAAACCAAATTTGTACAGCATTCACGCCAAAAACCGAATTTGTACAGCATTCTGACAAAAGTCTTGCAAGATGTCCAATGTCGAATTTCGACTCTTTTGACGAAAAAACTATCATTTTCGACGTCAAATAAGGAAACATATTTTTTCAAGCATTTTAAATATATTGATTTTTCCAAGTTGTACTTTAACCCATTGAAACAATGCCATACTTTGTGAAAGTTTTCTACTCAATAACACACTTCGCTTTTGACCAAATCAAAAATGTTACAATTTTGTCCACTAAACGCCTTTCTTACGTTTTGAACGTTATGATCGGTTCGTGACTTTTGAGATCAAATAAATATGTTTGTTTTAGTTCTGATGACGGGGCTGTACATTCGTCCGAGGTTCTAAAGTAGTTAAAGGGCTTTATTACGACCGAATTAAAAATAAACCGTTCCTGTACAATTCCAATTTTGATGCACTGTATGATCAAGGAAAACTGTAGATTTACGTCCAAACTTTGAAATGTTCAAGGCGGTCCAATTTCCACTGCAATAATTTCACTTCTAGGGCCAATAAAAAAAATTCGACAATGTCTTTCAAAGTCTCGGGAGATAGCCTGGTATGTGTTTTCTTTATATCTGCCAATAATAGCAATCAAACATGTTACTAAATTTTTTTTCCACATATATGTACCTGAATATTGCTTTGGGAGACAGTCTTTGACACATATTTGCCAAATTATTGTGATTAAGACAGCTTTTAAACGTGAAGGACACTCAAAGCCTAAACGATTGTTTTGGTGAGATTTTATGTATCTATTTCATTTGATAGTACAATGATTTGGGTTCTTAGTATCCTACTTGGCAATATTCTAAACAGTTGATACAAAGTACATTGCATGCAATCGTAAATAAAAATTTAAAATTCAAAAATTAATGGTTACGACTAAAAAAAGTACAAAGGAAAATTGGTCCTACTCCTTTTTGTTGAAGAAACCATGTAACATTAAAATACTTGAATTTTAAAATCGAATGCCGATGTTTTCACTTTTTTTATTGGTTTTAGGATTGCAAAATGATATCAATAAAGTGATCTGTATTACTTTTTGGATAGTTTCAAGTTTTGTTCGTGGTAAGTACATGTATTTAAGGTTGATATTTCATTGCACATAGATCTTTTCTTAAATTGGCAAATTTTAAGATAAAAATTACAGAAAAGTTAATATTTTTAAATTTAAGCCATCCATTTACAGCTGAAGTCATATTAAAATTATCAAATACGGGTACTCCAATTTTTCTGAAAGTATTTTCAACAATCTACCATCAAAAAATTTATTTGCAATTTTACGTGCTGGAATATGTTTCGATTGACTTAATTACAGTTTTTTCTATATAATCTGTATAAAATAAGTGAAATGTGCGTCACCTGTAGCGAAAAAAACACGGGTACATGTACTTTTATCAATGTTTTTAAATCATCACTACATTTTGCTTAAGTATGAACAAGTTATGACTGCAAGAAGATTTCTTCCTTATGTAACTTCCTATGCTACCATGTGCCATGATGAAATATAGCACCATGACCTGCAGCTATGAAATCCTTGGCTAGTTTTACAGTTCAAACGAGCACATTCTGACCCTGCTATCAAAATTATGTAACGTCCATTCTAATATTGCAGTTCTAGCAAGCGGTCACCTTGTTGGTACATGTAGTCACATTGTATTTGTTTTTATAGTGTGTTTTATACAGTAGAATGTCAGGATAGATAAGCGACAGGGTTGGGAACCTATAAAACCGGTTTAACCCCACCACCATTCAGTGTCTGTACCAAGTAAGACTATGCCGACCCTCTGTAATGTTTATATTTGTGCTTTGTGCTCTTTGATGTTTTTTTTTTTGTTTTTTGTGCGGTATTGTCAGATGGGTTACTTTGTTTGATTGGTATGTCATTGTTGACCATTTTGTTGTTTATCTATAGCAGTTAATCATAGACATGAAAGAAAGGCAGATACATTAACCGCGTCAAGAACACTTGTCATGCAGGGCGATACTAGCGGAGTAACAATTCAGATGTCTTTTCAGCTTTCGAGTTTTTCGTACTTGGTAATTATGTCAAACTTAAGAAATTAAAAATGCCACATTCAATCTTTCAAAAGATTTCATACGTTCTAGCTCTATTGCGGTCAAACCATTCTAGATGACAGCTATTTTAAAGGATAACATGTCTACATTATTCTATGGTATATATGAGGGGATGAGTTTTTGTATACTTCAAGTTCTAAACTGAGTTTGGTTGTCCTAAAATAAGTGGCTTTAAAAATAATATTCTGAGGTAATTATCGAATTACATAACATTTATCTAAGGAGTTCCTTCTATGACAATAATAAGTTTGTGTGATATAATACGCAGCCGATGGCTTCATCTAGTATATTACCAAGAATTCTATTAATATTTTTTTGAAGAAGAAAATGTTCTTTGAAAATGACATGGAGGGAAATGGAAAACCTGTCTTGTCATTTAAATATTTATTATTTAAAATCGTATTGGATTTGAGGTCATATGAACTTCACAGTCACATTTGCAATCCACAGAGAATTTAAGCTATCAAAAGTCTTTTCTTTCTTTCCTAGGGTCTTTTGTGTTTACAATCATCGTTGGATCTGCAATACACCTATCAACGCTTCCTGTCAATTTTGGAAAATATCCTGATATTACACAATTTCCACCGGATAATTGGTACCGAATAAGGCGGACCCAACATTTAAAAAAAAGTTCAGTAAGCTGTTGAAAATCTTTTCTTTTGACATTGGCCTACAACTGCTTTGACTTTAAACCAAATCATATTGTTTATTAAAAATAACTTGATTTTAAAATGTTACTAGCATTGCTCAAAATTGAACTGGTACAGATTTTTAACCGGGCGATGCTTAATTTCAGAAACATTTCCTGTTAACTGTTGATACATGTATTATAAACACATTTTTAAATATAAATTTTATGTTTACAACCCATCAGTTAAATATATATTACATAAATAGAAGAAAGAAAACAATTAAGATACACAAGGTTTATGCAAGATTTAATATCTTTAAGCTAGAAAAAAACTCTAACTCGGCCCTTAGTCATATACTACATGTATTTAACTCAAATTTTCCTCATAGTAAGATTTTACCAAGGACAACCAACTAAAGCTAAGTTTTCAAGTAAGAATAGCACTTGTTGGGTTATTATTTCTGCAATTTACGCACACAATTCATTTGTCCAAAGAGATGTAAACAAAGTGCAGAAAAAATCTGACAATAAATGTAAAATCGTTAAAGCTGATTATGCTCAGAAAAAAATAATGCGAAGAAAGAACGTCAACGAAGCACATCTAGGCGGTTGTTTCCTTGCATGAAAGTAAATGCCGTGTGAGAAT
Source organism: Mytilisepta virgata (assembly GCA_028015205.1). NCBI lineage: Eukaryota > Metazoa > Mollusca > Bivalvia > Mytilida > Mytilidae > Mytilisepta > Mytilisepta virgata. Next base: position 88,726,852 of record CM051521.1, read on the forward strand.
GAATGGACACAGTATACATAGCAAGGGCTACAGATATGAAATTTTGTGAAATTCTGTAAATATTGCTCTTTGTCATGTTTGTCCCAATGATTGGAGGATTCACTTTTGCGAGGATCGTTCTTCAATATAAAAAAGCATGTGTATGTGGTCAAGATTGGTAATATAAAAAAATAACATTTTATCATTGCCAGTTCTCACGGAGGAACGTGTATCCAAATTGTTGGGGCATGGAAATTGTTCCAACAATTCCATTTGCACCGAATGTTATTCCTTTTCTCTTACTACTGACCAATCTTAAAGCATTCCCTTAGACGGATTAATATTTTGAATTATTTAGCTTGAGGTACAATCTAGTACAAAATATGGGTAATTAGATTAATTACTGTATGATAAAACATATAACACATGATCCTAAGGAGCTTTTGACCAAAGCTAAATCGTCTATCATCAAGTCTTTTTTAGAATTTTAATTTTGATCTTACAAATAGAAATATCTTAACAGATTTGTTAAATGAAAAATTAAAACATCTGCCCAAAAACCTCATAAGACATTGTCTCGATTTTACGTTTTGTAATTGTATTTTTTCTTCTTTTTTAAAGCCTTTTCGTAATCAAATTTTACTTGATAAATGAACCATTCGTAAAAGATTATGCCCTTCCCGACCTAATAGAACTAAAGGAGAATTTGTACAGCAATGTACTGTCATTGGTATCATTCACTTTTTATTGAAGCCACAAATTCAACAGTATCAATTTTTAGAGTCATTATTTTGGATGAATAATTTAGACTTATTTTATAAGTATGCACTAAAGGGTTTTCGGTTATTAATTGTGAAAATATTTTGTCTTTTAAGGTTTCCACTACTAAATATATATTAACAATATAGATGATGTTAATTAACCGTAAATATTACTGTACTTTTATTTTGATAGAAAAATATTCAGTTTCTATTTCACAATTTATAAAGGATAGTCTTGATGAATTTCCTTGAGATACCTTGACCACTGTTTACTGATGTGACTTATGAGTCGGTTGTTTTGGCAGCTACTCATTTCCGTAAATAACTCAGAAGTATAGCAACTGTCATAGAAGTGGAAGGTGTGGCATGCCCTAAAATCTGGTTATCATCCTACTTATAAAACATCTAGCTTTTTGATTGGTTAAGAACCATCTGTTCGGACTGTATTATGCTGCCTTATATAATGACCAAATGAGGATCTAGTGACGGTTTCCGCATTTCAGTTTCCTACAATGTAGCTTCTTGACCATTTTACTAAATGTATTCTACTTACTGACAAGATACAAATCTACTGACGGTATTAAGATTTTCCTATCCTACAAAAACTGCCTCGGTGGTATCGTGGTAGCGTGCTCGCCCCGAGTGCGGAAGGTCGCATGTTCGATCCTCGGCCGGGTTAAACTAAAGACATTAAAATTGGTATTTGCTGCTTCTCCGCCAAGCACGCGTCATATAGGAGTAAGAGCAAAGACTGGTCGGCTCGGAGTCAGTATAATGTGTCCGAATGGGGTGATATGCCTTCCTGCGGACAGTTACCTCGTGAGCAAGCACATTAAAAATCCGGCTCAGCGTGTCGGTCTAGTACAAAGCAGGGATCATATTCATTATCGTATCAACATGTTGTCGTCCTGATGTGCACCTGGTTGCCACTGGACGTTAAACAATAATTCATCCATTCATCCTATCCTACAATATACCTTCTTTACATTTTCTTTTTGTGATATCACACCTTATAGAAGAGTCTGAGACGATAGTTAACAACCATGGCCGATCTTCTTATTTTTTTAAACGAAAAAACTCTTTGGATTGCAGAAGCAGGGTAATTCATTTGCATTTTGACTTGGAAGCCATATACATGAAGTCCATGAAAATAATCTCGAATACAAATTATTGACTGTGCCTCGCCCAATACGGTTTTCGAACCCAATGTATTTTTGTATATCTTCGTATGTAACTGCATATAATAAACTTCTCAAAGTCCTAGTCCGGCTCATGTTAAATTAGAATTACATGTATAATATTGAATTAGTCTTTAACTACAAAACGAATAATTAAAAAATTAAAAATTAAAATTTGTGGGCATTTATTATAAATTTTGGCTAGCAACTTTGTTTTTGACAAAGGATTTTCGTCTTTGGATCTCGTTGTCATTTTAGGTAAGACAAGAATAAGTATAGGAATTAAATCGATATTATTATATAGATTTAATTAAAAATATAAGCAACAATATTTAAAATTTTCCGCGGTTCAACGAATAGAGGAAAATATTTGTACTGACGTTACGTGTATAGTAAATGGGTTGACACGTGATGGTAGTCACGTGATATGTTTGCAAAAGCGGGAAAGCGACTCTGTCGAGTCATTTTCTAGCCAACTTCACACTACTTAACTTGATACTCAAGTTTAAAGACTTTGCGCTGTGTTATAAAATAATACGATTAAAACAGCCCTAATACTACCAAAACGGCATGTGTCATACTGGTGACGTCGTTCTGGTCATATAAATCACGTGATCTATATTGCTTTTCGGCCCGGTCCAATACTGAAAAAGCAAGTCAGTATTCAAATCATTGGCCCTGTAAACATATATTGTGCATGTAATTCAGGATTCATTGCCAGTCCGTATTGGAAATATTGGCCCTATATTCACATCATTGCAAGTCCGTATTGGAAATATTGGCCCTATATTCACATTTGATGTATGTAATACAGTATTCAGAACAAGTCTGTATTGAAAAAGTTGGATTATTTAATAAAAGTGTTATGAACTGGCTGTTTCTGTATTGGCACTGGTATAGATTCTTGGTCAGCTGTATTGGCCCTCGACCCTACGGTCTCGAGGCCAATACAGCAAACCTTGAATTTATACCAGTGCCAATACAAAAACAGCCAGTTAATAACACTATAATATGATTTAGCGTTTTCTTTATAGTTGACATCACTTTATTTTATTAACTGTTTTTATTATGTACTTGTTATAATTCATATCTGAATGTCAGAATATTTTAAAGATGATATTCAGAACAAATATGATTATGATCTAAACCCTGCAAAAGCACTTTCTAGGCTAATACTGTTCAGAGTATTACTCTTGAGGCGATTATTGCATTGGGTTCTGGACACAGGATTCCATTTTTTATTCACAATCGTTTTTGCAAGGTTTTTCCTGGCCGACGAGGTCGCCTATGATAGAGAAATTTACATTTGTGGTATAGACGAATTTTACAGAATGCATTATGTAATTGTATTTGTTATTGTAATGTAGTTCTCTTAAATATGAAATTTATTTGAATACATAAATCCGGTGTCCACTAGTCTGTTGGGCTATCGGCAATCTGAACGATTGTGTTAAATATTTTGCCATTTATGTTTAGTAAAGTTTGTACGTTGTAATAACATGTACAGTTACGGTATCTGATCACGAACTTTAACAATCCTCCGGCGCCATAGTCTTAGTTGAATGTTAAACTTATAGTCATGTTATATGTAATTATTTTGTACTTTATTTATGAAAATTTAAAGATATGGATAAGCGTCAAAGAAACATCCAGTATTATAACAGATTACAGAAAAATAGTGATTACATTTAGGGATCATCGAGCAACAGCCCACATCACACGACAAACACTAAATATAAACTGAAACAAAGGTGTAAAAAATTTAACAAAATTAAACATAAATCCCAAATAAACACAATAGTTCATACGATAAACACATACATGTAACAAGAAGAAGAAGAGAGACAGCCTCTGGAAATACACAGTCATTGCGGTGTTACACTATGGAAACTACTTGTTCGCAAATCCTGGCCGACTTGTTCCTTTACTCCTATGAGGCAGACTTCCTTGACGGGCTTCTTAAGGTAAACAGAAGTTAGGCCGTACCTTTAATTTCGGCTTCCGCTACATACATGTAGATGATGTTTTATCACTCAACAATTGACGTCTTGGGAATTTCTTACATCTCATCTATCCCAATGAGCTCGAAATGAAGGATAACTCAGACACTGCCAAGTCTGCATCTTATCTTGACCTTCACCTTGAAATTAACACCAGAGGAAGGTTGAATACAAAACTTTACGACAAACGGGATGACTTTGACTTTCCAATCGTCAAATTCCCATTTTTGAACGGCAACATTCCAGACGCGCCGGCGTATGGAGTATATATTTCACAACTCGTACGTTATTCCAGAGATTGTGATATATACATCGTCTTCCTGGACAGAGCCCGGCTCCTGACAGAAAAGTTGCTCAGACGGGTATGTAAGTTTGAGTCATCTTTATTAAAGTTTTATCGAGGTCATCAGACTTGGTTGACAGGTATGAAAATACCGTTTCCCAAATTAAAATGGACCTGTTCCATTCATGTTGTCCCTTTCTCTTACCGGATTCTACATGGACAGCATGGCGGGTGTCCTGCAGGAAGCAGAGACTGCTTACTCGTCCGGAGTTTGTCAGTTGTTTAGATTTTCCCCTCCTTCGAATGTCCCTTTGGTATTTCTTGACTTTACTTAGACATATAAAAGAGTAGATTTATACATATTTTGTATTGTTTAGCGAATCGTCATGATTTCTGTATTCATTAGCCAGTTTATTGTACCGGATTGGTGATTTCTGTCGAACGATCCTACCAAGGGACAGAGCGTTAAGCTGCAATCGGTTAATTTCTCTTTTTTTTTTTTAATGCACCCTTGTTACAATTTTCTGCAGAGCTTGACGTTTATCATTATAAGTATTTTTAAAACGGGTTTTAGTTATGTCTGTCATTCTTTCCTCCAAACTTCTCGGTGTCCTTGTTTGTAAATGATTTTGCTAAATATGTACCTGTGACCTATTGCGTTTTTTTAAACACCAAGGTACATTTAGGTTGGTATAAATTTGACAGTATGCATTAAAAAAACTTTGAAAAGTAATAATAACACATACATCTGCGGATAGATATAAAAAAAAAATAAATAAAAATAACAGAAATGTAGTTGTATTTTACCGCCATATTGATTATGATATGGACTTGTGGTTCTTAGAAATAACAAAACAGAATTCTACTCAACACATCTATCAGTGTATTTTTACCTATCAATTCAATTTGGTGTACACATGTAACAGTGCATTTTATCCTAAAAAGCGTTGCAATCATAACCGCTTTTGTCATAAAATTCCAAAATAAGAAATATAAATCACAAACACTGTCGGACGTAAATGTACTACATGTATTTACATGTAATCACCTCAAGTGTTAAAACACCGAAGTAAAGAATTAAAAATAAAACTAGAATATCCCATTTTATTACAAAATAAACCTTAATTTTAATGAATTTTTTAGAAGGTTGTCGTCCAATTAAATACCTATAACAAAAATTTATACATTTCGGGAATGGCGAAAATGAAAATGAAATACAATCTTAATGTATTCTCCTTTATGCTTTGATACACTTCTTTCAATTACGGACAGTGAATATATTATTTAGACAGTTCGTGATATTTACGCTTTGACTACGCGGCACTAAATTAGCCTTTATCGTCTCACGTTTAATGCTTTGGTCTAAGTTTTTCCACATCAAGAATGTAATTGACACGATTAGGAAATCGTAGATTACGGTTGAGAACCATTTACTGATAGAAAATTTGTTTCTGTCGCTGTAAAATTGATCACATCGGCTTTATTCTCAAGAGCACTTCAATTTCATCAGATAGGTTTTCTTATGTATTTTTCTTGTCATCTACTTTTCGCGTAAAAAAATGTGAAAAAAAAAACAATAATATGGCCTATTGTGGAGTGATTAATTTTGTACTTTTAATGCAAAGACAATTTTGATGTTGAATACATGCATACGGAAAAAGAACGTTTTGATGTTAGAAAAAGACTTTCACATATTATATTTCTTCGTTTTGAAAATAGTTAAAAATGAACATAAGTTTCAACCCCATAGGACAAGTAGATTTTAAGAAAATTTAAAAGTTATCTAATCATAAAAGTTAGTTTTTGGCCTAGGTCAATATTTGTTAGGGGAACGGCAACAAAGTATGCAAAATTGTTTGGAACTTCATAGGTATCACTTCCATCATTTCCAATGAGGCGCAATGCTATCTTAGTCAGACGATAGCGGTCAACTAGGGTTTTCGATTGGAATTACAGTAAGAATTCTTGGATACATGTTGCACTTTGATGTGATCATTCATGCCGAGTTTCAAAACCATGGGTCTAGTAGTTTCAGGCAAGAAAGTCTTGGTAGTGTCAGGTAAGAAATATAACCAATAAGAAAAGCCCTCATTGGTTTCATACATATATTCAACAAGTTTGGTATCAATCTATGCAATGGTTCTTTAAAAGAAGGATTCTTACCAGATTTTCCCGTGCGGCCCAATGCTAACTATGTCGGTCGCTGGTGGCCATCTTTCCGATCGACACCAAAGTAACAACACTTGTTTAGGTTTAATAGGTAAGTCGTTCTAGAAAAAATTTCAAAGTTCAGGCAATCAGAAATTAAAATACGATCTGGCGGGCATGATTCTTGACCAATCGACACAAAAGTAACAACATTTAGGAAAGAACTTTTACGAAACATCTCTGACAATTTTGATAAGTTCTGCTTAGTGGTTCTCAAGAAAATGTTAAAAGTAAACGGATGGACGGACGACGCATGCCAAGCGACGGCAATAACTCACATTGGCCTTTCGCCAGGTGAACAAAAACAGCTTTTACATTCTGTCAACTTGAGTATGTTATGTACGTTAAACAAGTCTAATACCTTATGATGAAACTTCTTTATATGACCATTGAGGTTTTTGCCTCAGTATTGAAGAGGGTATATTATGAGAAGCTCCTCTACAGGTGATTTGACTTTTGACAAAAACTGTTCTTCATGAGATCTCTTATGGAAAGAAACGGTTCTTACTTTGTCAGACAACGGTCAAGAAAACTACTGTCTTCATTTATCACGATTTGTTGACTGTTTGAAAATGGTTGCAACTGAATATTTAGTACTAATTACGGTTTTTCTGCATATTTAATAAATGTACCTATATAAAAGACTCTATATATATCCTTCTTGGGCTGCGAATTTTCATATTTAAAAATGATTTTAAGAAATTATGACCACAATTATAACGATCCTTTAAAATTATTTTCAAACTTCAAACCTGTTTTTAACCTCATCAACCAAGGCTAATTTCAGAAAATGCCATATTGCAGAGGATTAACAGAATGTGTTTGTAATCTATAATATTTGACACTATGTTTACTTGACGTGACACGTTATTTGCATTGCAATGATTAAAGACTATATTCTCAGTAAAATAGAGTCAGCATAAATCAAATTCTGGATTTTAGTTCGCTGCATTTTTCGTTTACTGTTTGTCTACCTGCATTCGTGAAACATTTCCTTCTTCTCTCGTACATTGTACCTTAACTCTCCTGACAAAATACCTTGTTTTTTCATATAATATTAATAAATTCATTATATCGTTTTTGCAAATAGAAATATCTACACCATTCTCTTAAGCTTTCAATCTAAAAACTAATTTTAATCAAATTTCGATGAAAACATACGGATTTATGTTAGTTGGATGGGTTTGATTGAAAGGTATTTCATGTTGACCTTTTCTCTTATCCATTTTTTTTTGTTTACTTCAATGTTCAAAAACTGTAATAAAAAATAAAATCATCTTGTACAGGTAACTTTTTTTGTCATCAAATGGCAACTTGGTTTGCTGAATCTATCTGTAAACACTCCCATTGATGGCATACCTAAGTCTATCTTTCCATGTTAAGGTCAAGATTCAGTAAATAAAAAATCCATAGAATTTTTTAAAATTTAAGTGAAAAGAACTGACCATTTGAAAGCCAGCTATGTAAAAAAAAGTATAGGTCACTGACTTCGTTTCATGGGAATACAATTTTGAAATGAGAAGGTCGAACTATGCTTTAACATAGAATTAATAGGGAAAGTCAATAACAAATCGGTATGTTATGTATTTAAATAGTTGTATAACGTTCTAAAGTCCATAGATTTTTTTCCATAACTGATATTTTATTCTCCTTTTTCTGACAAATTCAATGATGTAAAAAATTATATGGTCACCGACTTCGTTTTCACTGCAGATGCGTTTGAAGCCTTAAAACATTTGTAAATATATCACCATTTGCCTTCTTTGGCCGAATAAAAGCTCCAACGAACCTCATTTTTTTTAAAGATGGAACACGCACGACATACGGGAAATAACTCTTTTCTAAGGTACTATTCGCGGCAATAGTACCATGACGTTGTGCGATTCTACGACGACCGCTACGCGGCGCTCATTTACTGAATCTTGACCTTAAGTTAATTTACGTTTATCCTTAACGTGTCTGTAATTATTACATGTATGCAAGATCATTTCTCAATTAGAAAACTACATTGTTCAATTATGAAAACCCCAGCATTTATAGTAGCACATTGATAAAAGATACGATGGTGACAGTGTCAGATATTGAAAAAAGACACAAAATAATTATATGTCTTACGTTTTGATTTCTTTATGAATACTGTGTGTTAGCCCTGATAATGGACTTACTTAATAATACATGCTGAAAGAAGAATCCCACACAGTCGATAACAATTTTCCTTTTCACATCCGAATTAAGTATTAATTAGCAAAGCTCGGGTTAATACACATTTTTTAAATTCCACGATATTTTATTCTGGTTCATAGAGGCATTTTTCTACACAATATGGACCAACATTTTGCTGCAGCATTTATCATAATTCACCCTTTCCAAGATTTTATATCATTTTAGTCTTTCCCGTCCCTCCAAAAAAAAAAAAACAACAACAAAACAAATGAGGCAATATGAACAAGGTAAAGACGGAAAATCGTGATATTAATCAAAATTTAAAAAAGTAGTAAAATTGAAGTTCGACACGGTTTTCCCTATAATTTTCTGAAACAACCTTCAAATAAACAACCATGGATTAAACACAAAATACCTGAGCTACATTTAAGTCTGTAAATAACCATTATTTATGGAATCTTATTTCACAAATGACTGCATGACATCTGTCAACTCCATTATACAGTATTGACTGATAAATAACGTGCCAGGTTATATGGCCACATTTTGTCAATAATAGAAACTGGATATTTAGATGCAAGAATGTTGTATAGGGCGGACTAATAATTGGAATGTATTGTATAATAATAAGGAAACAATATTCCAGTAAATTATATTCCAAGTAAACATGAAAAACGGAAGTAAACAGTTATAAGGGAAATATGATTGATGGGTTTAATTATCAACCTAAACAGATATCTAAAAACAGCCTAATCACCTACACACAGGAAAGGTCTCTGTTTAATTGCTCTGGGTCAAAGTGGGCATGAATGATTGTTTTCCAAACATTGATTAATCCCTTGTTATACCTTTTTTTCTTGATAAAGAGGGAAACATGCTCAAACTGATTATTAATAATACATCATCATTACCGTTTTCAGCATTATACTCGGGGCTGTATAAAATGTGTGGTTGTATAAAGAAGACTTAATATATGAAATAAGCGGTTTGAATAGCTGCTTGAACTGGAATTTCATTTAAATTATTTTACTTTTAATACATCCGTCAGTGAACCTCTCTTGAAACATAACAATTAAAAGATCAATTATTTTGATATTATATACATATTCTGCTGCTTCTTCAATTTTATACAAAGGAAAAACATTTTCAACCTATCTAACAATTCAGGGGAACATTCATGTCTTGTTTCGTTTTCTGTCGATTGCTAGTTGAAATTCAAAATATTTATTACTAACGATTTTTTAGCACCTATTAGACAGTATTGCCGCTTTAATCAATGCTAGAGGCCATCTCAATCCTACTATAAGGTGTTAATTGCAGAACTTATAATAACTTTCAGAATGGGACCCGTTATGCTGTCTTCTTTAATGTGTTATGTTACTTTCTTTTGTATATTAATCCTACAGTGAACGTAGTACTGATCACTATGCATGCAAAACAAAAAGAAGAAAGTATATAAAAATTACTAAGTTTTAAGAATTAACCAAACTTTATTTATCAAATACTTTCACGACTAGAGCAATTTTGCCAAAAATAAAATATACAAAAAGTGGGGAAAAATATAACGAAGAACTCAGGAACCATGTAGTCATCCTTACCTGGGTAAGTCAGATTTCACATGTACATGTATGCACATGTGACCGGAAATATTTGTTTATTTCCACATGATCAGCACAACACACATTCCGAATTTAGAAACTTTAGATACTATTTCAAACCTTTTTTCGACGTAGTCGTATAAGCTCGCTTTTGACCTATTTAACTAAAGATACACTTTCCCATGACAACAGATCGCGTGTGATAAGTTTGCAGCCGTGTGATCGGGATAACATTTAGAAAAATGGTGATGTTCGAATATCATTCTTTATTTGACGCGAATGTTGTAATATCGGCCAAATGTGCCCGAACCTCTGCTTTTGAAAAGCTATCACTTTTCACAATTCTACAATGAATTGAGACAAAACTGTGTGTATGTACATTTATAACTCTATTTATAAAACGTATGCCATAAGAAACTGCATTCAAGTGTAAAAAATGGATTATTATATATCCCGTAATAAGAAAATACCGGTGAGACGAGCTGATTTAGTTCTGCTATATATATTTCACAATTGCGGTTGGCTAAATTTAGGCCAGCCTCGAGCTCGGTATCACGGACTTCGGTTGAACTCAAATAAACTATCAAGCCCCGCCCAATAACACTTTGTATTATAATGATATTTTGAACACGTGAACTTTTTTTCTATATGTCTGTGTCTATTACTAGTAATAAAACCATTGCCTCAAATAACGTATTGGAGCTTTTTAAATAATTAAATAAAAAAATATTATATACATATCAACATGTGGTTGTCAACACAATCAACGAAAGACTACGCCGTCCAGAACAAAAAAAAGACACACAGAAGAGCCAATCGTAACTGCTGATTAAAGTGCATCTGCTATGTTTGCAGATATTTTCTTGATCCAAGAGATTTTAGCTGACCCATACATATATACTAAACGTGTAGGAAGTTACTATATAAACTGTGCATTTTCATGATTTTGTAACTGTAGTAATACATATAGATTCTCCTTCAGGTACAAGTGACTTATGGAATTGTTAAATTTTCGATTTTTAACACGCAAGCTTTAGCAAACAAAACAAAAAACGATAAAGCAACCCACATTCAAACAGACGTCAATTCTATTGGCACGAAAATTTTAAACAGAGAGTCTTCTTCTTGAAAGAGAAAACAATTGCATGATAAATTAAAATGAATATAATGAAATACAGGTTAAGTTTTACCACTAAATAACGTGGCTGATCACGATAACGGTCACGATACATTGTGTTTTACGACTCTTACGTTATCAATTAATATCATCTTAAGTTTCTCTTACAATGAGCCATTATTGTGTAATTCTTGATAATGTCCTTCAAACCTCATTTCAAAATAGTCTTTGTAACAAATATACAGCCCGTTTTTAGATTCCTACATTCAACGGGTTTTCAGTAATTATCTTGATAGCTGGTAGCATATCCCTTGTGCTTTTTGGAAGGCAAAGGATGATAGTTTTTACAGAAACACATTTTACTATTTATTGACACCTCCACCTATGTGAAAATATAAGAGATAAGAGATTGCAAGTTTTAAAAGTCAGATATACGATAGGAGCCGTGTGGATCTTGCTGTAAGTTACTGTTATCTGTTAGCTCATTGTTAAAGATTTTCTTGCCGTTAAGTGTGAACTATTTCCTCATTGTTAAAGGGGATCTTGCCTAAACTGTGAGGTTTTGGCTCAGTTAAAGACGATCTAGTTAAGATGTGAGCTATTGGCTCATTGTTCAAGGCGATCTTGCTTTAAATGTGAGCTGTTGGTTCATTGTTGAAGGCAATCTTATCAGATGTGAGCTGTTGGTTCATTGTTGAAGGCAATCTTATCAGATGTGAGCTGTTGGTTCATAGTTGAAGATGACCTAGCTGCAAGATGTGAGCTGTTGGTTTCATTGTTGAATGTGATCTTGCTGCAAGATGTGAGCTGTTGGCTTATTGTTGAAGACTATCTTGTTGTAAAATGTAAGCTTTCGGGTTCATCGTAGAAGACGATGATGTTATCAGATTTGAGCCGTCGGTTCATTGTTGAAGACGATCTTGTATTTAGATATGAGCTGTTCGCTGATTGTTGAATAGGATCTTGTTTTCAGAGGTAATAGGGTGTTTCAATACAACAATAAGATGTAGAAGAGCAATAACAGATGTTTTATAAAGGTCCATTACTGAATAAGTCATATTTAGATATATGTCACTATTTTAAAGTTATCTATGAATATGGATGACCCAGTTAGGATAGTATACACGCAGAGACTTTACAAATTGAAGGTAGAGCGATGATGAAATAACAGAACAAGGAGGTGAGATAACAAACAGTGTCATAATTAACAACAGTTTGTATCCGATTAGGATCTTTATATTAGTATGATAAGCTCTTCATCATTTAAAAAAAATTATATCCGACAAAAAAGCACAACGTACAACTTTATTCTCCTTTACAGTGAATACCCAATACGACATGCGTGGGATACTTTGAAAAGCATTTTAATGCAATGCTGAAGGCATATGAACGTCCGAATAGAAGACCTGTACTTTTATTCCGGCGAGTAGATTTTCCGATCAGAAAATTTACCCTAGTGCTCTCTTTCCATAAATAGTGCCAACATGTACAAAACACAGGTGATATTTGTTTATTTATATTTTATGTAAACACGGATCCTGTTTCATATCATTGTCACTTGTGCGTTTTATAGAATAGTATTTTTATTGAATCATTCGGATATCGTATTGACAAAGATACGATTATTAAAACATGGAACAGGAGGAATATCAAGCCATTTTGACCTATATTAATGACAAATTATACAACAAAAATGTATCTGAGAATGAAAAAAAGGAGGATACGTGGCAGAAGTTCATGGTTAAGGAAATAGACGGTTTGAAATATTTGTACACATTAGACGTAAAAGCAGTTGTAACAGAGGAGAAAAAGAAAGATGCTATGTCAATCTGCCACATACAGTCTGGAGCTCACCTTGGCCGGGACAAGACATTTCAGAAGATACGTGACAAATATTATTTGAAAGGGATGTTCAAAGATGTGTCTGAATTGGTAAAAATATGCACAGAGTGTCAACTCACTAATAAAAAAACTGAGACTCATCATGCTCCAATGAATACATTTCCAATCCAACCTAGGATATGGGCAAAAATAGGAATCGATTTAATAGGCCCGTTTTTGGTGAATGGAAAACCATTTTTGCGGGGATAAAATACACTAGTGTACATTTTGCAAATAGTAATTTATTTTCTGGTGGATAAAATACACTAGTTTATATTTTCCACAAGAAAATTCAATGGTGACTTTTGTATTTTAGTCCCCCAAAAATACCATGCCCAATTTTTTTTATAGTGCCCATTAAAAAAACCCTTTTCAGAGTGTTTTTTATGAAGAACTTGGCAGTGGAAAATTTACAAAAGCCATGGAAAAAGTAAACTAGTGCATTTGTTCCTCTAGACATTTTACTCTAGTGCATTTTCTCCTCCGGAAAAAATACACTGGTGGAAGGAATACACTGTTACAGACCAACCGTACAATAGGGACCACAGGATAAACGAACCGTGCAAAATATTAAAATTACAATTAAGTTCGCCTTTATCAAGATTTCAAAATTACAAGGAGAAATAAAAACAGTTTTAAAATAATTCATTTGTTTCAGGTATTAAAGAGAATAGTTTCATTTTTCTTTACTTGACTCCGCTTTTTTTGCACTTTGTCATTGATTATCTTAACATAAAACACTGTCTGCAGTCAAATATTATCCTTTAACCAAGTACCATTAGTAAATACTACATCGCATTCCTTCCGTTGTAATTCTATTGTCTGTATCCGTTTATTTCCAAAGGGAAAGAGGTTAATTTAAGCCTTTAGACATGTAAACACATTCTTTGACCAAAAATGTAAATAAAAGAGAATATGAAGAGACATTTAAGTTATTGTGAAATTCAAAAGCTGCTATGGTGCTTCATTTTTTTAACCATAGTTATAGTTAGCAACCTTTAACGAATTAAAATATTGGTTCCATTTTGTTTGTTATTCCGGCCTATTTGAATACCTAGTCAAAATTGTTATGTTAGAAATAAAAAGTTGAATTAAAAATGCTTCCAATATCTTAAATTTACAAGTCATGTTTAGTATTTTGATTACTGTGTGTCTGATCTCTCCCTTTCAAGGCGCATGTGGTGGTTACGAACGTTCATTTATCCACATTACTCTGTGCTGTATCAGCTTGATATCTCACAAACATATCTCTGTCAATAATGTTAGGTTGACTTGAATTTCGTACACCGATTGTTTTGCTCTCTCCCTCTGACATTTCGTTTTCTAAATATTATTTCTGAATAAATCGGTGATACATTTTTTAACAATAACAAGAATTCAATAAAGGCCAGGTAATTCATTTCAAATCTTGGAAAATGAAACGGTCCAACAACGTCTCATTACTTTGTTAGTTGCACATAAGTCACACATATAAAACCAAATTTTTACAAATTTGAAGTATTCTGCAGTGAGTATTACACATGAAACATAACCTTAAGATGTAAATTCCAGTGAAGAGTCAAGTCAGATGGGGTTTCAATTCCAGAAGGAGGTGAAATCTAACCAAAGATATCTGTGAAACATAAGTGAGACAGAAACTCATAATTGGTGAGCCTTTTATTACATTAATGATTAACAAATAAAATTGTCAGATTTCTAATACCGTTTTACATATATGACAGACATGAATATCACTTTTCACGTTTGATTTCTAGATTTGACAATAATTGACTGAAAAACTTACGCCATGTTTACATGTTTGTTTCAGTAGAACTTAAGTAGTCCAATCAATTTAAAAAGGCACACGCATTTTCCAATAAGATCCTTAATATATAGTTTACACGTTTGGAGTAAGAATTTGTTTTAAAACTTGAATAATATTTCATACCTGAAGGCAATGTCATTTAAAAAAACGTTTATTTAATAATTTCTTTCATTCTGGAACCAATATGGGTCAGTACAATTTTCAGTTGTTTCTGTACTAATTTAATTTTTGAATAGCTCAAAGATCTATCCTTATATTATTACACTGATGTTAGTGTAAAAATAAATCTCACATAAGGTTTGGAAAATGTCAACGACTACTTTCTTAGGTTTTCCATGAACACGATTTAGTTTTTCTTGTAATGCTGATTACTAAAGAAATGGTAATAGTGACAATGAACAAAATAATTTTAATTACATTCCTTATACGTATTGAACTCTTACTGTTTAGTTGAAAAATAAAGCAATGCTTTTTCGATATAGAAATAGATTATTTTGGACGTGTCAGACATCAGTTAACTGAAAGCGTACTACATATAACATTATTAGAGGTTAGGTTTTTCTCACAGGATAAAAGCTTACATTATGTCTACGTTGTACATTATAATTTTGAAGTTGGAATTAAGGAAGAATTTTAAAATCTGACACTCCAAGTAGCCCCATTCCATTAGCTATTCAGAGACCATAACATTTTCTGGAAGGTGCTCTGTTAAGAAGGCGTGGAAAGAAAATCTGAAGCAAGAAAACACAAGGACGGTTGCTATTTTGTCCTAGTATGTTTTGACAGTATGTTTTGTAGCTGTGGTGACTTTGTCGTTTGGTAATTTTGGTCAACAGTTTAACTCTAAAAGAAAAAGGAAAAATGCTGCCAGTAGAATGGTAAATTGTTTGCAGCATTGAATGTCCTCTTTGTAAAGAGATTCTTTTTGGCCTAGTTGCATTTATTTTTATTAAATAACTATTCTTTAGTGGCTTTTGATGGGCTTATTACGTAATATTTTGAATTTCACTTCAAATTTAATCTAAAAATATTAAAATTATTCTGTTAGATAGACTGACATCCGGTAATTACATAATTATGTTCTAAGTTCAAACACAAGCTATTATTCTTGGGTGTCAGATGTTATTTATTGTTTGCGAGTATTATGTTTTGCTGTTCGCCGCACGTACGTTAGTAATGTCCATGAAAACTTAGTAACCACTCGATGTAGACAGATGAAACGTGGGTCACTGATTGCACTGTTTGCGGACTGTGCCTAAGGTTTCGGAATTTGAATAGTGCCCCTGTAGGCTGGGGTACCAATGGAGCCTAAGGGTACATTATTCATTTGACAAGCAACTACTCTCAGGTTATTTGGAATACGGAACTGTAAGTTGGCTCAGTAATTGCCCTGCCAATGGAGACTGTGCCAAAGGTTTCGGAATTGCTTTAAGATGCGGTTTCAACTTTGGTAAATTTCCTTTCTGGAAGTCTAAAAAACCATTACTTTTTTTATTTTTGACAAGAAACCATGGATCACATCAGCAGTAATACATATTGGGATCATCTAGATGTCAAAAATATGTGATTCCAACTTTGGTGAATTTCCTGAAAGTGCCTAAGATTACTATTTTTGGAATTTTACTGAGCAATTATATATTTTTTTTATCACATTAGTTTTAAGACTTAACAGGGTCATTTGGATTTCAGAAATATGTGATTCCAATTTCGGTAAATTTCCTGAAAGACTCAAAGACTATATTATTTGCGATTTCTACTTAGCAACCATTTATATTTGGAATCACAATACCAACATCATTAGTTTGGATTGTATGGAATTCAAAAATATGTGATTCAAATTTCGGTAAATTTCCTGAAAGTATCTAAGACTTTTATTTTTGAAATTTTACTATATATTGTTATGGGTCATATATATTAGCTTTAAGACTAATCTAGATCAATTGAATTTTAAAATATGCGATTCTAAGTTTAGTAAATTTCCTGAAAGACTACTTTATTTGTGATTTCTACTTAGCAACCATATAAATTTGGAAACACTATAGCAACAGCACTAGTTTGGATTATATGGATTTCAAAAACACAAGTGTAACGCGGGGATATGCAGCGGGGCTGCTTCGACTAGTTAAATATTGCGTCTCAGGGAGCGATAATATGATTTAAGGGAAGGGTTAGAAGTAATCTAAATCAGAATTATATCCGCAGGATCCACAAGCCTGAGTGTTTATTGATACAACTGCACGACTGAAATTTTGTTTTCATCGCATTAGATTTTTTTTTTAATTTGAATACCACCCCCCCCCCCCTCCAAAAAGAAAAGAAAAACAAAGTTTTCCCTTATTATTTGACCTTTCTGTGCGAAATTTTGGGTCACTATTTCGAATTTAAAACCGTAACATAATTGATAAGTCTTAATGCTACAAAATATACAAATTCGTATTTAAATTTTATTTACCAAAATTGGTAAAACATAATACATGGAAAATTTATTATAAGGTGAAAAGGTTAGCTCTTGCAGACATGGTTATTCTATTACATGTACACTGTACTTAAAATAAACTCGGATTAGTAAGGTGCGTATTTCTAGAATAAACATCATCAATTACGCTCGATATCAAAACTTTGGAAAGCCAACAATATATCCTTTTGGTATATTTTCGTAGTATTAGATTCCTATTTGTTCCTTTTTGTCTTTGGATTTTGAATTTGTTTATTTGTTTACTCTCCTCTACATGTACCTTAGGGCTTCAATATTCGTTTGTCCATATATATGCTACATACGACTGTGCTAAATCACGCAGTTTAGTTAAGTGTTGGATAGTGAGGTTCAGATAATTATAGGCAATTATTGGATGGTACGAACCATAGTCTGGAACTAATAATACCAAAATACCAAAATAACAAATAAAATGTATACATGTACATATGAATGAGAGATTATTGTTTTACACCTTTCTTTGACATATAAATGCAAAATAAAATAGTTGGCGATAGAGAACGTGTCAAGTACTTTTACTTCTGAACATGATTTTCAAGACAAAATAAAACGCCAATCTTACAGCGTATAATTTAAAATAAGATATTATCCTGCCATTAAGAGTATCAATCTTTGTTGTGGTTATTTACCCTACGCCATTATACATATAAATGTTTCGAGGTGAGACTTTAAATGTCAGTATTATGTTTGGATTTACCTCGTAGTAGTATATTGGCACAGGCAAAGTCGTATTTGAGGAGGTGGAGCTGTGGAGGAGCCGGAAGTGACGTCACCAGAACCGGAAATGACATCACAGGAAGTGACGGAACCGGAAGTCACGTGACCGGAAATAGGGAATTTTCCCCATGATTTGTTTACGGAAGTGACGCAAGTCACGGACCCGGATGTGCCATGCTTGACCAGAACTCAGGTTGAATTATCTCCCTTTTCCCGCACTTCTCGGTCGTCTCTGGATCTTTCATCGGTCTCTAGGGTCTGATACTCTCACTGTTGTCGAAGTCCATCCCGCTCCTCGTTTCTCTTCTCTTGCTCCGTGCTGCTCATCGCTGCTCATTGCTGCTCATCTCTTGCTCATCGCTGCTCATTGCTGCTCTTCTCTTGCTCATCGCTGCTCATTGCTGCTCATTGCTGCTCTTCTCTTGCTCATCGCTGCTCATTGCTGCTCTTCTCTTGCTCATCGCTGCTCATTGCTGCTCTTCTCTTGCTCATCGCTGCTCATGAGCAGCGATGAGCAAGAGAAGAGCAGCGATGAGCAAGAGATGAGCAGCAATGAGCAGTGATGAGCAGCAAAGAGCAAGAGAAGAGCAGCGATGAGCAGCACGGAGCAAGAGAAGAGCAGCGAGGAGCGGGATGGAGCAAGAGAAGAGAAACGAAGTGCATCATAGAAATGGACCGCCGTTGCTAAGGCGGTTGCTAAGGACACCCCTCCATTGATCTATTGGTGACAGCATCACTTGCAGGTAAGGGGACATAATCCAATCCTACCTTTGGTCCTCACAGAAAACATCACCCGCAGATGAAAAGAGCGGGATAAGGGGAGTTAATCCAATAGGTTACTTCGTATACTCTCGGACTTCGGCATAACAGTGAGAGTATCAGACCCTAGAGACCGATGAAAGATCCAGAGACGACCGAGAAGTGCGGGAAAAGGGAGATCATTCAACCTGTGTTCTGGTCAAGCATGGCACATCCGGGTCCGTGACTTGCGTCACTTCCGTAAACAAATCATGGAGGAAATTCCCTATTTCCGGTTGCGCATGCGCGCAAACCACTTCCGGGTACTTCCGGTTCCGCCTACGCATGCGCAGACCATACATCCGGGTCCTAGCACGTGACTTGCGTCACTTCCGTAAACAAATGGCGGGAAAATCCACTACTTCCGGTTGCGCATGCGCGCAAATCACTTCCGGGTAAGTCCGGTTCCGGTCACGTCATTTCCGGTTCCGGTGACGTCACTTCCGGCTCCTCCTCCTCCTCTCCACCTCCTCAAATACGACTTTGCCTGTGCCCATATACTACTCCTCGTCCTGGATCTCAGGAAATTACCGAGTATATTCCGATTGATCCACTTTATTACGATTTATCGAAATCAAATTTAGCATGGTTACCATTACATGAATATCATGCAGAGGTCAATCCACACGAATTTGAGGGAATTATACGTATTCAATAAACTATTGAAGTAACTTTTATATTTTAAATATAATTTTAATTAACAAGAAAAGTATCGAATTATGATTTAAAGATGTTACATGTATTAGATCAAATTCGTATGTATTAAGTTATTACAGAAGATATAATATCTTATTATTAGTAGTTAGATCTTCTGCAGATCTATATGACACTGACTACGTAATATCTACTGACGTATATATAAAAAATGAATCGGAATTGCTTTTACATGCATTGGTAATAAGAATGAAATAACTGGAAAACTGACTGAAATATTATCTTGTAAACATTATACGTATTGGTAATTTTACAAATATCATACTACAAAATTATGCATAATATTTGAACAGTATCAACAGTGATCATTGCGAAAAAGAAAACAAATCAAATACTAGTGACGATAAGGCATTATTTAGTGCTCACATGTAATACATTTTTAAGACAGACTGAAATGTTTCATAATTCAGAAGTCGAAATTGGAATTCGATTCTGAACTCGTATGATTAAAAAATCCAGTAAAAACGTTCATATCATTATATTGAAATACTTTGCTAGTAAATCCACAATAAAATCTCCCTTTTGTCACAAGTAAGATGTCCCTGAATCCATGGTAATATTTATTTAATACTTGAATAATAATGGTCCATAACAAAAGATACTATGAAAATAAAAGTCAATTTTAAACATGTAGCGCCTGACTTGACGCTACAATGTGACAAACTAAAGTGTTTGAACATGTTGAAACGAATGGTTAATAAAGCCATTTTCAACAATCTCGCTGATTTTTTCAAATTAGCTGACATAAGTAGTTCCCGTAATACATAAAATAATCAGAAAAAATAAGTCTCATAGTACATTGCACCTCCGAAGAAAATTTACCAGCAATAGACAATTTTATGTCGCCACGCGATCTTTAATACAGCGAGGAAATACCGTAACATCTTGTTTTTTCTCTCGGAAAATTTTATGACGAAGAAGTTTGATTTGTTATGAATTATGGCCATAATAATTTTTGTTCATTTTATCTATGTCAACCAACAATGCTGCTATCTGACATTTGGCATACATAAACACGTATATTCTGTCAATTTTTTCGATACTCGCCATCTTGAGTGCATCTTGTGCTCTATTTGCGCAGGAGTTTTATAGATTTCTGAAATTTCTAACAGTTTGCCTGAATGCCAAGTATCTTTGATTTTGTTTCGTGCTCCTGTGTCGGACAAGTATTCTCTGCCTACACATTTTAATGATTATTTTTGATATTAAATTCTATCTATGATCAAAATATAAGGAGTATTTGCCAGCTAAGGTTTTTTAATCTAAAACTTATTTGCACAGACGAGTTTTTTTAATAGACGATCGATATTCTAATGGGAGTAAATTCTGCTCATTTCCTTATCGATTTGTTTCTTCATTCGTAAGAGTAAGACTTTTTTCAAGATGTACTCAAAAATGAGAATAAAAACTAGCTCAAAACCTTAAGTTTCAGCTTCAGCTATTTAGATGATGCTTTAACACTGATAATGAACAACTCACGATCTCTCGATCAGCTGATTATCTACATATCATCTATCCCAAACCAGTTTGAAATTATTATGACACTCGGAAGTCTAGCTCCCATCTTGACCATCCTACGAAACTACCATAAATGTGATGACTTCAATTTTCCAATTGTGAACTTCTCGTTCATTAGAAGCAACGCCGTCGTATGGTTTTACATTTCCAAACTAATTCGTTATTCAAGTGCGTGTGGCTAGGAAAGTGACTGGTGGTGCAAAAACCATTCAAACAGGGGTATATTGTTCCAAGGCCGAAGTCATCACTTCAAAAATTCTACGGTCGTCACCACGAACTTTTATGAAATATGACTTTCCCAGATAAAATCTTACCTCTTCAGTTTTTGGTTGTTTTGATATTTCTTAAATCATCAGACATGACCTTTTACCAGATTTAGCATGAGAATGTGGTGGGTATCTTATAAGAAGCAGAATCTGCTTGTCATTCCGGTTTTTAGTGGGGTCCATATCGTTCATACTTTAGTTTTTAGTGTTTTTTGTGCAATTTTGACACAATGTCTGTTTTATCTTTAACGTTTTAGTCTTGTTTTTCTCTCGTCGTAGACGCTCGTCTGTGTTTCAGGGTTAGAGAATTTTCATACCATCGCATATATGGTGATATCTAAGGGTGACGAACAATGTCCACCAATCAGTTTCTCTAGATAATGACTTCGGAGTTTTGTTCATACACACCGGACATAGAAATGAGCAGCATGGTGGGTGTCGTTTACACGTCAGAAACTGCTCAGCCATCTAGGCTACCACTGAAGGTCAACTCAGGAGTTTTGGTGGGGCTCATGTTGCTCATCTTTATTTTTTGTGCTGTGTTTCTGTTCATTGTTTATTATCGTCCTTCAACATTTTTCTTTTGTTTTATGATTGTTGGAAGGCACTGTGGACTTTCCTCACCTCGTCTTACTCGTTATACTTCGAGATATTTTACTTATTGTAGATATTTGTACTTTTGTACATTTTTTAAAACAACTGAACTGTATTTGAGATCGATTTTATTACCCCGATCTAGTTTTGCCATAAAGATAAATGTATATAAATAGATAATAATGTTGTCTACATTCGAGATTTATATATATTAGACAATGATACTTGCTATACTTTAATTACAGAGAGTAGTGTAATAAAACTCTTCTCTTTTTTGCTTAATGAACGCTGGTAGAAGTAATTCTTATCCACGTCGTTTTGTAATGATACCTTTGAACTAGTTTTAATTATTCTGTACTATATTTATCATTTATGGGGTTGTTACCGGCTATATTTCTAGGATTTGACAGTATTTATCATTAATAGGGTTGTCACCGACTATATTTCTATGCTTAGACAGTTTATTGCTTCAAAAGAGGGCGGAGACAAATTGACCTACTGTCTGGACACGTCAGTGCATGGAATGGAGTTTTTTTTAAATCTTAATACCTTAATAAATGTGAATTTTCTAGTCACAGGGGTGAAAGATGCAATGAGCCAAGTCGTAACTGAAACATTTGAACTTACCCGATTTTGCTCCAACATGTCTTTCAGAGAAACAAAAAAATACCGCCAATGGAATTTTCAACCTAAAAGGAAGATAACTCTTCCTTTGAGATTTTATAAAATTAGGTATTACAACCCCGTGTTTCAAGAAATATGCATCGAGTGTATTAAAATATTTAATATAATAGTTTCACAAGTTTTAAAATAGGCCTGAGTTGATAAATTCAAATTTTATTTTTTTTCAAATTTTCAAGTGCATTAATTTAACTGATGGAAATCCCCATTTAAACTTTGAGGTATACAAATATAACCTTAATGATCAACTTTAACAAACAAAAGATTGTTGGTTAATTCTAAGTTTAGACTTTCAAAATGGGAAAAATTCATTTCACGAACTGAGGTGTCCAGACAGTAGTTTGTGTGAATTTTCCTTGACGCAAAATTAAGAATCAATTTTATATTTAAACAAAATAACATTATTCTAAGATTAAGTTCAATATTTTTTCCTAAAAATATAAGATTTAATATACTAAAAGGCTCTGATTACATTTTGTCCATTAACAGCAAGTATAAGCGTTGTTCCTTTTAGTGGACATATTGTCTACCATATGTGAAGATTTTTTTTCATTAATAAACATTTTCACTTATTAGAAAGATTATCATGAAGGAGATATTGTTTTCCTGTGATATACATGTAGGTGTATACTTTAGGTATATTTGTCCTCTTTATGATTAAAAAAAATGAGTTTTATTGGTAAGACAACTTCCAATATGCAAGTCATTTTTTTTCTTTTCTTTCAATGTTTTGTGTAAGTTCCTATATAACCAATCGATATTTTTTAATTAGTTTAGTTATACTTTAGTTAGTTATCTACTGTCAGATAAGACAACTCCTTATCGTGGTAGTTTTTTAGCTGGTTTATAGATAGGATTTTCAATTATTTGAATTTGTTGTTTTTCTGTCTCTAATAATGTGTTTAGAATTTTAAATACAATGATGCCAGACTATTAGTCATTTTAGATTGACTAAAGATTGAAGGACTGATAGTAATTCTGAAATGAAGAACAATAAACGAACCTTTTCTTGCTGAAAGTTTGTATAAATATTTAAATGTATTACGTGCTTTCGTTTTAGTATATCATATTCTTCGCTTGGTCGCTCCATGCAGCCAACAGAAGGATATACATGTATTTTGTAATAATTAAATTACTTGTTCGTTTCACTTATTTTTATTGGAAAATATCGATCACGTGGTCTTGAAAAGTAATGTTTAAAAACCAAATAAAATCATGTTGAGCGCTTACTCCAATGACGACGTTGATGACGCTGCAGTACATCGGGGAATTATTTCAAGACAATCCGGACAATATTTAAAAATTTCAATCATATTTAATACTTGTCAAATATAAAATATAATTATAAGAATGCATCATTTTATTAATTTTATAGGGTTGTAATAGCCATGACCGTGAGCACATTTTTAGTATGAAGCGATTCCGCGCTTTGTAATAAATATTCTTCAGTTTAAGCTGATTACCCTCTGATAAAACTTCAAAAATGAAACATTCAATTCCTGAATGAAATCATAGGCTATCATACGTCATCAACGCTTAGTGACCAGTTCTGTCAGTTGTCCACTGGGTTGTAAATTTGTAACAAAAACGTAGCATGTAGGAGGGACTCAATGTAAAAATACCCTTTTAATCAAATACATGTAGAATCATTGTAGTGCATCAAGTTTATTTCGGTATTTTGTGATACGTTTTATTTGATTGATTAATCCCTGGTGAAATTAAACCAAATTATTGTGTCAGATATTGATATAATACAGTAGGTTCTCCAGTAATCAACCAATAAGTAATCATGTAATACTAAAATTAAGTTAATAATGATTAACTTGTTATTAATAAAGTACATATCATTTTTGTTTTCCTCAGGACCAGAATGTCATGAGAACTTTGCGAAGTATACTCACCACAAAAAAGATCTACTCGTTGTTTGTTTGGCCATTTATCCTAACAAGTGTTTTATATAACATCATTGTGAAATGCTTATTCGGTAGGCTATGACAAAGAGGATTACTGTCACAAAAGCGTCTTAACCAGGGTTTTATCAGGGATAAGTTGATGCCATCACTTAGGAAATTTTACGGTCGTCATCACGAATTGATTAACCGTTACAGTGTTCTAAAATGATGTTGGACCTGTTCCCACTGTTGTAACATTTCATGTACATTCACTGATTTGTGACTACCACCGGATTGACTTTGTTTAACTTCACGACAGGTGCACCGCTTACCCTTCCGAAACACCTGGGTTTTATAGGAGTTGTTAGTTTATTTTAGTTTTCAGTGTTATTTGTTGTGCTTGTGCTTGTGCTTGTTTATTTGTCTTTCCGGGTTTGTCTGTCTTGCCTTTTTTGATTTGCTCCTTAGATATATCTGTCCTCTTTGTTCAGCCGTTAAACCTGATTAACATTAACATTGTAATACAATGGAAAAACCATGAA
The DNA here is from genome assembly GCA_028015205.1 of Mytilisepta virgata. Classification (NCBI taxonomy): domain Eukaryota; kingdom Metazoa; phylum Mollusca; class Bivalvia; order Mytilida; family Mytilidae; genus Mytilisepta; species Mytilisepta virgata. Next base: position 88,752,040 of record CM051521.1, read on the forward strand.
CCGCTGTTTATAAGGCCTTGTGTTTTTTCCCATAAAATCAGGGTAAAAGCCTATCGACAGAATTTTTCGATAGACAACAAAGACAACATTTGAAATAGAGGTTTTTTTAAAAGGATATTTAATCAAAAAGCACCACTATTGGAATGATCTGCATACCCTATACATTTTTCACATTCCAATCCTTTTTATTTCATTGGAATAGTTGTTAACCAGACAAATGCAAAGATTTATAAGTAGCGATCGTTTTGAATCCCTAATAAATGAAAGACCTGTAAGCTTAGAGCTTACAAATACCCTTACTGAAAGATATTTTTATAAGTCCAAAATTTAAAATGTGTTTAATGTATAACAAAATTATCAAACTCTTAATCATTTGTCTGTGTACATGTAGTAACATGTATCATTAGGCTATGATTAAAATGACAAATGTTAACACAAGAAGGCATGTCAACAGCTTTACCTTTATATATCTACATATCAAGTGAGCTCAGATGCTCCGGCGACACAATTTTGGACATTAATCGATGCCTCATAATATTGTTTTCCAGCGATATACGAATACAGATATAAAACCAAATAAAAGCAATATATGTATATACATAACATAACGCAGACACAATGTAAAATGCACAGTAATAAAAATAAGCATGTTTATAACCAAATTCAAGTAATTATACACGTTTTGACCGCCTAAAAATTAAAACATTTAAAACTTAACCTGAAACAAAAGTAGTAGTTACATTGAGTATAATTGTGTCGTAATCTACAGCACAAAGCAGCAACATTCCCTTTGGACTTGGTTAGGCTTTTAAACTTTGAGAAGGCGGTTTTAGTCTTGAAGTAGTGCATAGATATTTCTAAAGAGTGATATTATTATTTGCCAAATATAACACTTTACTTACCGTAATCTGCTAAACTACTGTATCTGAAAATATTATTACACTTTTGAAATTAACTATCTTGTAGACTTATTCACGATATTAAAAGTTTCAACAGCTATAATTCTACATCCTCTTGTCTGCAGGATTAAACTACCACTTATAAAGTGAGATCTTCGTATACAAACCAGAGGAGTGTTTTAACTCCTTTTTAGTTTTTATAGACTTTTTTACTGTGCAAAACACGTTTCACGCAAAAGGGCTAAAACTGAAATTATTAAGAATAAACGTATGGAACGTAGTTTTATTGACTTATTTAAATATGGTTTATCCTACATTTTGTATGTTGTTGAGATACCCTCTAATGTTGATATCAAAATTAAATTCAGTTGAAAATGAATGTCAATGAATGAGCCCGAAATTAAGGATACCACAGACACTGCAAAGTCTGCATCTTATCTTGACCTTCACCTCGAAATTTGACACCAAAGGAAGGCTAAATACAAAACTTTACGACAAACGGGATGACTTTGACTTTCCAACTGTCAACTTCCCATTTTTGAGCGGCAACATTCCAGGAGCGCCGGCGTATGGAGTGTATATTTCACAACTCATACGCGTTATTCCAGAGCTTGTGAGCCCGGATCCTTACAGAAAAGTTGCTCAAACAGGGGTATGTTGCTTCTAAGTTGCAGTCATCCTTATTAAAGTTTTATGGACGTCATCATGACTTGGTTGAAAAGATATGAAAAAACCCTTTTCCAAATGAAAATGGACCTGTTCCGTTGATGCTGTCCCTTCCTCGTACCGGATTTGATATGGGCAGCATGGCGGATGTCCTGTAGTAGCAAAGACTTCTTACCCTTTCGGAGCACCTGAGTCTACCCCCGGTTTTTTTGTGGGGTCCATATTGTTTATATATTTTTAGTTTTTTAATGTAATGTTTGTTTTGTTTTTGTCTTGTCTTGGTTTTTCTTTAAAGTTTGTAAGTTGTTTCGATTCCCCTCTCCCTCAAATACCCCTTTGGTATTTCTTGACTTTACTTATTATCAAGGTTTTTAAGGAGATTCACTTAAATATGAATACATGTACTTGATTTTTTGTCAATAGTCCTTTTACCGACGGGTTAAACCTGAACTATTTTTTTTCTGAATTTAGTGCAATTTATGTATTACTACTCACTATTCGGTTAATACTGATTTCAGGAACAAAATCAAATACATTGTGATCACCAACAAAAGACAGTATTATCACCTGCTTAATTAAATATTGTACTATTTTGTCTAGCCATTAATATACTATATATGTTCATTTGAATTTTCCGAAAATAAAATATAAAACGATATACGCTGACAAATCAGACATGTCTATGAAAGGTCCATTAGAACCACATCAATATACGTTACTTTATTTGTGCAATTTCAGTTTATGTGAATTTATTTAATGTTAAAACAGAACAAAAAGCAACATGCAAATAATTACTCTAATGACCCAAATATGCTTTCAAGTTTTTAAATGTGGCTCACTTGATATAGTGTTTCATATTGCACTTGGAAAGGATCCTCTTACAAAATAAGCTTTGCGTTTTCAGTACTTTCATTCTACTAATAAATATAACTAATTAAACAATCTGTAACGATAATAATTTTAATTAAAAAGGTTTTTTTAAATGTCCTAGGGTATTTTTTATGAGATTGCTATCACAAATTAATTATTGCTTTTCAAATAATACTGACTAATTAATGAATGAGTCAGCCAGCTAAAAATTTAGGAAGAAATATCACCGAAAACCATAAGGTTTGTCTCGTATTAGTTATTGATTGCTAACTTTTAGTTATGATAAAGTAAAATTCAGGTGATTCCAGCACAAGCATTTCTGTTAAAACCTAACAAAACAGACTACAATTCTTAAAGCTACTTATTACTTTATTTTATATAAATTCATCAACGACCTAAACACGTTTTAACCCTAGGGCACCGAATTGTCATTCTAATTTATTAACTGATCAATGACATAACTAGCAATGTCTAAGAATTTAACAAAAGTCTAAATATGTGCAATTGGATAGATATTTCTGACATCGGACATGATCTGCTTATTGGGTGTCTTATAAGAGGCAAAAGATGATTACCCTTCTTAAACACACGAGTTCAAACCCGTCTTTATGGGGGGTGAGGTCAGTTTGACTGTGCATTGTGTTTCTATTGTTGGTTGTCTTTGTCTCTGGGTTGATGGTTGACCATTGTCTGCTCTTGACTTGCTTATTTAGACCAACAAAGCAGGCGACATTCTATGGCGGTTCGCGTAGTTTGATAAATTTGTTCCCTTTCCACAACGTACATTGTACGTTAAAAAGATTTATCCTTTTTAATGATTCCAAACTGAACTAAATCCTTTACAGCTATTTTGATTACTTATCAGTATATATTTTAATAATCCAGACATCAGTTCATTTTAAATTTTTGGTATAGCTGACTGTGTCATCCAAATAGTTTGTTTTCAATATTTGATGAAAACTTGTCAAAGACGTGAAGCATATCAAGTTTTGTCTTAGAAAATAAATTTTAAACTCGTAAGACTAAAATATGTGTCGACGAATACGGCAAGATGTACAAGTTTTGCATATTGAATGCACACCGGAAGGAGGAATCTTTAACTATTAACTTGAAATTCAAAAAGAAATGCTAAAAACTCGACATGATGGGAATTGTAATAATTAGTATTTCAAAAGATTTTACGAAATGACATCTGTTAATGTCATGATATTTTCTAGTGTTGGCTATTAACTATAATAACCATTTCCGATTTTAAATTACTTCGCTTAATCTATCGTCGTTTGTATGACATAAGCCTTTCCTTGTACATGTGTGAGTAACAAAAGCATTGTGAAGGTGGACCATACTATTAATGACCAACCATGCCCTTTTCAAAGATGGACTGTTGACTAAAATTCGTTGATGAAAGCGTTTATGGGTCAGTGTATAACCCGGCCTAACATTTTTCAATTTATAAAGAAAATGTGAAAAATAGAAAACATCTTATCAAACTTCATTTTTTCCTTTCATCAAAATTATGTTCCTTGAAAAATTAAAAGATCTTATTTTTCATTTTCTATTTGAAAATATCAAAGTAAAAGTTGAAATTTGCTTTCTATATTTCATTTTCAATTTTCAAAAAATCAAATTGAAAACTTAAAAATGAAAAAAGCAAAGTTAAAGAATGCTTAGATATGTTATACGAAATTAATAGGAAATACCACTCAGACCACAGAATAGTCGAGATTGGAATGGTGATTTAACAGAGAAAAGTACCCCACGCTAATGTAAACTGATTGATTTTCTTACAGAATGTGGATACCAGAGGCAATCTACAAGCCATACTTTTGTTAATTCCAATGGACAGGAATGCTCCACCATAGACTGCATATTCCTTCATGAACAATGCCAAGTAAAAATCTGAAGTTAATTAAATTAGACTTAATTGCTAGTAATACCTCAGATCATTTTTCATTTATAAGACAATTTAGAGCCAACATAAAACTCACAGAAAACAATAAGTCAACAAAATTAAGGAACAGAATCAAATGGGAAAAAATTGATATAGATGACTAACAGCAACATATAGATAAGAAACTTCAATATTTAAAACTAGAAGAGAATTCTAATTTTATTAATACAGAAAAACCAATTAGCATACGTGTATAGAGGCTGGACAAGCTGAAGCTACTGAGGCTCCAATAAGTTCAAAGCGCACACCAGTACACTGCCACATTTGAAGTGATGAAATTGAGCTAGCCAACAACAAAAATGCATTATTTGCATGGAAAGAAAATAGTAGACCTCAAGATGGTCCCTTCAAAAAGGCAGCAACAAAGAAACTCAAAAGTGCTAGGAGACAAGAGATTACCAGACAAAAAAATGAGAATCTTGAACAAATTATGAATGCTAAATTCCAAGACGGTAAATCTTTCTACAAGCTAGTCAATGCTCATTGATCAAAACCTCATATACAGCTAGAAGAGCTGATTGTAGGAGATAGCAAAAATTGTACACTAGGAAGTATAATAAAGGGACGGAAACAACATTTTGACTGGCTGGTCACTCCAGCTGATAGAGAGGCCCCATGTTATACTAATACAGAATTTGACCTAGATATAATTTTTGAACTATGCAAGAATGATGACCAAGAACTAATCTTTACTAAAGAAGAAGTTAAAGAGTCTATTAAATCGTTAAATGGAAATCAATCACCAGACGTATTTGGGATAATTTGGGATAACAGCTGAAAACCTTAAATATGGAGGCGCAACCCCTACTAAATTGTCTAACAGAAATTATAAACATATTCTGTGAGGTATAAAATATCCCTGATCTCCTAAAATTGAGCATCCTCTCGCTAATTTTTAAAGGAAAAGGTACTGAGGTATTATTGTCGTACATTTACCTATAATAGGAAAATGCCTGGAATTCCTACTCCGAAAACGACTGAGAGAACTTATTGACAACCTGCAAAACAGATTACAAAGAGGGTTAACACCTACAGTATCTCAACTCTGCTGTGTTTTGATCCTATATGAGTCCATACTAGAAGCTGTGGATATAAAAGTACGGCTGCATATCGCATTCTTAGATGCACTATCTGCCTTTGATTTTGTGGTTCATTCCAGCTTATATAGAAAACTCTTCTTGACCGGAGTCAATGGAAAGCAATGGACACTGACATATCTATTAAACCAGGGAGCAATGACCTCGGTCAAATGGGATAATGGAGTTAAAGACCCTTTTTGTATCCTACAGGAAGTCAGACAGGGAGGAGGTCTCAGCACGGACCTTTAAAAGGGTGTACCGTAATACTTTACTGAATCGAATAGAATAATCTGGTATAGGTAGCATCCCATGTGCTGCATCAACATGCGCAGATATCACTAATAGCCAATACACCATCAGATCTCCAAATACTTCTAGACACAGCTGAAAATTACAGCAAACAAAAAAACTACACTCTTCAACCAACAAAATATGCTGTCATTTTAATTAACAGCAAAGAAAACGACTGTCCATAATTCCAATTTGGCAAAAATCAAATACCACAAGCAGAAACCAGTGTACACCTAGGTATAACACATAACAGGAACAGATCTAAGACCATATCTACCAATATACAGTCCAACAATGAAAAAGCAAGGCGCACACTCTATAGTCTGATTGGGCAGAACTCTACGGTACTACACCTACTCCAGATATATGTATTACCAATTCTAATATATGGCGTAGAAATCCTTATTCCATCCAGAAGTGAGCTGCTAGCAATAGAAACATTCTATCGAAAAACCTTGAAACAAGTACTATCAATACCAAGTACAAGGCCAGATCCAGCAGCTTATATCGTGGCTGGAACAAGTCCTCTAGAATGTTATATTCATAAGAGAGCCTTAAGGAAGTATGCTGTCATATGCAAATCAGAGGAATCAATAGAAACAGAGAAAGCAGAGAGACAACTATGCATCAAAGGTATTACTGACAGCAGCTTGTTCTCAAAGATAAGACAACTACTGACAATTTCTGATCTGCAATCTGGCACGGAGATCTTCGACAATCCATCGATGAAAAATGCTTGGAACAAATCCCATCTAAGGCCATAGAAACATACTGGAAAATCTATATAACAGACCTTGCAATTATATTTAATAGGTTAGATTTTATAATTTCAAATTACTTATGGATTCTGTTGAGGACTATGCTACAAAATGGACTTCAAAGGAACAGGAGCCTGCTGACACACTTTCAGAGTGGGTGAAGGCTATTAGGTCAATGATACAAATCCGAATTAAAAGCCTCCAAGGGTCTATGAGCACTAAAGCAAAATCCATCTTTAAAGACCCTAAGGTTGTTGAAAACTTGACTCGCCTCCATGAAAAATATGTAGTTGTCCCAGCCGACAAAGCCCCCAATAACATCGTTTTTGTTTGCAAGAACTATTATTTTGAGTGTCTTAGAAACGAACTGGGAATAGATAACATTGCGGGTAACCCAACTTATACACCGACCACACTCACTAAGCAGGAAGTCATTGATAACCACAAGACCGTTCTTCATTCCTTTGGCATTTCTACAAAGGGTGAAGAAATGGACCTTCCTGCTCTTTATTGGATTCCTAAACTACATAAGAATCCGTTTAAACAAAAGTACATTGCTGGGTCAGCTAATTGCTCTACAAAACCTCTTTCTAACATTCATATTGACTTGTATTAAAGAGGGCCTTCAGAATTACTGTGAAACATCATATTCCACCAGTGGCGTCAATCAGATGTGGATTCTTAAAAACTCCAAAAATTTACTTCAATATCTAAAATCAAAATCTTTGCTACATGCAACAGCATAAAAACATTCGACTTCTCTACACTCTACACTACCATACCACATTCTCGATTAAAAGATCGCTTAAAGCAACTAGTTCATCAATGTTTTTTTCAAGAAAAATGGGACACACAGGTATAAATTTCTTGTTCTAGGTAGAGAAAAGGCTTATTTCGTGAAGAACCACGCTGATTCTGACAAAAAGTATTCTGAAGATGAAATTACAAACATGTTAGATTTTCTCATAGACAACATATTCGTTGAACCTGGCGGTCTAATTTTTCAACAAACAATCGGCATTCCAATGGGAACCAACTGTGCTCCTCTCCTCGCCGATCTGTTTCTGTACTCATATGAAGCGGACTTCATTCAAGGGTTACTACGTGAAAACAAAAAGAAACTAGTCCAAACTAGCCCAAAGCCCAAGACTTTCTACATCTTATCTACCCCAGTGAGCTTGAAATTAAGGATACTACAGATACACCAAAGTCCGCTTCATATTTGGATTTGTTTCTTGAAATAGACTATGAGGAACGTTTGAAGACAAAACTTTATGACAAACGTTATGACTTAAACTTTCCTATTGTTAATTTTCCCTTCTTGAGTAGCAATATACCAGCATCGCCTGCATATGGCGTCTACGTTTCTCAGCTTATCCAATTTTCAAGGGCATGCGTGAGTTACCCAGACTTTTGACAAAGAGGATTACTGCTGTCACAAAAGCTTCTTAACCAGGGTTTTATCAGGGATAAGTTGATGTCATCACTTAGGAAATTTTACGGTCGGCATCACGAATTGATTGACCATTACAGTGTTCCAATATCTAAGATGATGTTGGACCTGTTCCCACTGTCGCAACCTTTCATGTGCCTCAACCGATTTGTGACTTCCCTCGGATCGACTTTGTTGAACTTCACGACGGGTGCCGTATACGGAAATTTCAAACTTCATTTTAATATTTCAAATGGAAACTGAAAATAAAAAAGTAATTTTTCATTGATAATAATTTGGAAGAAAGGGAAAAATAAATTTTTATCACATCTTTTCTATTTTTTTAAGTTTCTTTATAATATGAACAAAAAATGTTTGGCCGTTTTATACACAGACCTTTATGGATGTACCAATCTTTTTTTTCAAATAACCAATAAGGGATTAGTGATAAGTAATTATTCCCTTTTTTTAAATAAGTAAGAATTTGTAATTGTTGATTATTCCTTTTTTTCGAATATCGAATGATGATTAAGTAATAAAAACTTCACCACAATTCTGGTTCCTTGTATATGTTGTATTGCTCACGTAAGGTTCTGGAAAAAACTATTGTTGTTAAATTTTGGTATTCCCAGAATTATTCGTGCTCTTGTATGTATACCATATTGAGACCATATAATGTATATTTTAGGAAAGTATACAAGTAAGTAAGTAAGTAAGTAAAATTTTATTTTGATTCGGCATATGAATAAAACTACAAACACAAGCTCTGGTGAGCTTTTGACCGAATATAAAAAACATATAAGTTAACATAAAAACAATGGAGTCACATAAGTAATAACAATACATATAATATAGAAACATATAAGTTAGTTATGAGGTATGTACTTTAAAAATATGAAAACTTGAATGTTATTTTAAAATTTTTACATCTAAAAATAAATAGAGTCAATTTTGACACTTCGAGAAGATATTAAAAATATCAAGTATAACTTTGTATACTATAATCATAAAGGTGGCGTAAATATGAAAAGGAATTTCTAATGTAATGATCCAAAAAACATGTATATGAAGATCCTAATGTACGACGGCCAGTGTTTGGGGGTCATGTGGCAAGCGCCTCTATGCACCCCAGGTTGTCGCCGTCGTACAGAAAGATCAACTCAGAGGATACATCGGAATGGGGAGCGGGACAGTCGCAAGAAAAGTTGAAAATTTGACTGACTACCGACCCTGATAGGGACTCATATGGCAAGGCCTCGCTAAGTCCCCGCTCAGGATCCGTGTTCAGGCAACGCAAAAATAAAAAAAACAAAGTAGTAAAAATATCAGCGGCATGCGGAGCACATACAATTCGAACCATTCCAAGATTGAAGCAAGCTCTTAAAATGAGAAAAACTATTTTCAATCCTGAAATGGTCCGGCAAGCTGTTCCAGAGAGAAGCTGCTGCATATCTAAAAGATTTTTTACCATATGTAGTTGTTCTTACACGTGGCAGATCCAATATATTACTGTATCTGAAATTATATTTTGAATTTCTCAAGTTTACAAGATCACTAAGGCACACCGGAGCCTGACTGTTTATGATCTTATATGTCTCAAGTGCCATTGTTCTGATTCTACGGATCTGTAGAGTTGGAACCTTTGCAATATCTAAAAGTGTTAAATAGGATGAAGTATAATCTTCGTAAATAAAACGTAAAGCTCTCTCCTGCACCTTCTCCAACTTCTTTGAGTTGGTTTCAGTGCAGAAGTGCCAAGCTAGGGGACAAAAATTAAAATTACTTAAAATAAAGGTGTGAAAAATGGTTAATTTATTGAGCCTTGATAACATAGACCCTAGTCGTTTTAGGACGTTAAGCTGTTGTGAGGCCTTTCTGCACAAGCTACTGATATGGTCATCAAATTTTAATTGATAATCTATGTCAACACCAAGCAACTTGACAGTCTCCTCACAAGAGAGAACGTTTCCTTCAATTTGAATACTAGGATTTTTTGAAAAGGTTTTTTTACCAACTGCTATAACCTGAAATTTATCAGGATTCGCTTGCATCTTGTTTATTTTGAACCAGTCAATAAGCATCTGAGACTCAGACTCCAGTGTGGATATAAGTGAACTGTAGTCAGGACTACTGAAAGACAAAGTATTGTCGTCGGCATAATTATAAAGTGAACTTTTCTTCACGAAATAAAATATGTCGTTAATGAAAACATTAAACAATAAAGGGCCTAAAATTGATCCTTGGGGAACACCTTTCTGAATGTCAGCCCAACCGCTCAGGATACCATTTACTTTAATTTGTTGTTTTCTGTTAGACAGATATGAATGTAAAAGAGATACTGAATGTGGTGATACACCATAATTAAGTAATTTATCAAGTAAAATATCATGGGGTAAACAATCAAAAGCTTTTGATAGGTCCATGAGCACAGCTGCTATGTAGTGGTTTTTGTCAAGTGATTGACGCCAGTCCTCTAGTAATCTGAGCAGTGTGGTCTGACATCCGTGTCCCCTTCGGAAAGCACATAGATATGGATTAAAGATCGAATCAAAAAAGTCATATAACTGAATTTCGAGTACTTTTTCATATACTTTAGAAAAAATAGTTAAGACGCTTACTGGTCTATAGTTTGATTTTACGAGTGGATCGTTCTTTTTATGCAGTGGAGTTACCTGAGCTTCCTTTAGTCTATCCGGGAAGATGCCTGTATCAACTGACAAGTTTATAAGACTCGTAAGCTGAGGCACAATCCCAGATTTACTTTCCCTGACAACTTTGGCAGGTATGCCGTCTACGCCGGTTGCCTTTTTGATGTTAATTTTATTAACTATTTTCGAAATATTTTCTGACGTCACACTTTGAAATTCGAATTTTGAGTTTGATGCGGTATCAGTATTTTTCTGAATTTCTGCTATACTAGGGTGTGTAAGAGGATCGTATTGAACATCATTTCCTATCTTCTCAGCCACAGAAACAAAAAAGTCATTAAATATATTTGATACTTCCGCAGAATTATTAACTATTTTATCATCATCGCAAAGAATGATTTTCTGTTCCCCAGATTTACATTTTTTCGAAAAGAAAGGTTTAACTGTTTTCCAAAAGTCAACGTTTTTTGTCCCACCAGAGCAGCGTTCTAAAAAATAATTTTTCACTGATTGTTTTTTCATTTTATTTACCAAATTTCGTTGCTGTCTGTATTTTTCCCAATTTTTGTCATTTCTGTTTTTTGTGAACTGAGAATATAGCATGTGTTTTCTATACACTGCCCTTCTCAAGTCGCCGTTCATACAAGGAAACGATTTTTTCCTCTGTTCACGCGACTTTAGAGGCGCATGCTTATCTAAGATTTTAATGAGATCTTCTTCATATTTTACATAAATTTTATTTACTTGCTCTGAACTCGCAACCCCATCCAGTGTCTGTACTTCAATTTTACTAATGTCATTTTTGAAAAGTTCTATATCAAAATTTTTATAACTTCTGTAAGTTATGTCTATTTTCTGTGAAGATGGTAAGTGACCTTTTAAAGATGTTGAAATTAAATTATGACAGTCACTTATACCCACTGGGGTATTTATGGTATTAAAACAAGAAGATTTTCTATTTGTTAAAATAACATCAACTTGAGATGGAACACAATTTTTCTTAAAGCAAGTTGGATCTTTAACCAGATTATCTAGATCAAAAATATCACAAATATCTTTTAGAGTTTGACTTTTGTTACCATATAGCATATCAAAATTTAAATCACCGAGAACAATGTAATTATCATAATTCACTATAATTTTATCAAGATTTTTGGAAAATTTAGTTGAAAAGTCTTCATCACTTACAGAGGGTGGTTTGTACACACCCATTATTAACCATTTTTTATTTTGAACATAAATTTCATGACAAATGTTTTCAATAGGCATTTCACTTTCAAGGGTCCCTTTTCTGCTGGATGGTAAGTCAGATGAGATCACAGACAAGATTCCGCCTCCTCTGGAATTTCTATCCCGTCGGTAAAGTTTGTATCCATCAACGGTAAAGAGTGAGTCATTAAATGTAGCATCAAGCTTTGTTTCGGCTATGAATAATACATCGACAATTCGGTCTAATAATAGTTCTTTAATTTCATCAAATTTATAGCGAACACTGTTTATGTTTAAATATGCGATCATCAGATTTCTTGGATGTTTTTTTCTTGATTCCCTCAGGTCTTTAAAAATAGACTGATTGTTTTTATTTACATTTGGTAAAGGGAGATCATCGATGGAAGGTGTGCTCGACTCATCAAATGGCAAATCAAAATAAGAGTTTGTAAATTTAGGTAAGGTGCATGGATCGCAAAACCAATCATCACTGCTATTTGAAAGATTTGAATATTCCTTTTTTGTCATGCCAAGACATTTTCGGTGGAACCACATTTCGCACCCGTATTCACAAAGAATACCATCCTGTTTGTCGCCAACCGATTTTCCACATTTACCACAGGGATTTTTTACATGGCCTGGGTTCAACGAAATATCTCCGCTAAGAAGGATTAAAATACTAAAATATGACTGCATATTCGTCACTTTGTATGTTGTTTTGATTTTTGCTTTTTCATGGCCGCCATTTGTTTGATTGTATGGGGGGTGGAGGGATTTTACGGCAAAATCGTTCAGTTCTAGGTGAAATTTCGCCTCTGCGATGTAATTTCCACACGTATATTTGTTTGTGTATTTGTTGTGGTCATTTAAAGTTGTCACTGTTGGTGTAATGCGACATAAAATGTTTATCACCACGAGAGCAAACAAACTCCCATCCACCCCTGGCGCCATCTTATCTTACAATCCATTCATATGCACCTACACGTAGGAAATGGGTAGAAATACGAACTTACCCAGCATTTCTTTACAGTTTCAGTGCGAGTACAAATAAACTGTATATATACGTTCTGGTAATTGAAATATAATGTTTTATACTGCATAGTAAAATGAAAATGGGAAATTTCTACGCGATTTGGAGGAATTTTATTGCCAGTAATATAGGAGAAAAACCGGGAATGGGAACAAAATACGTATAAGAGATGATAAAAGATGATATTGTGCTACTTAAATATTTATAGACAAATATTGGACATCTTTTATTTGGACATTTAATAAGCCAATTGTAGGATAAATGTGCTTAGAATTGGATATGAATTAATTAGAACACAACAATCATTTGATGGTTTCATAAAACTTCTCAGGTCCCTGATTTTCTTTAAATTTTGAATTTCCAGCAGTGTGGTTAGGCAGTTGTTGAGTTGGAATACAATGTAAGTTGAGGAAATCGTCGAATCGTTGACATTTAATGAAATATAGGCCAACAACCATTTTTAGCACATCTCTGTATAAATGTTTGATGCAATACTCGTCCTACATTTTGTATCTGTAAACTTGATAATCAAATTATATCCTTTAATGCTAAAAGCCGTAAGTTAGAAATAAATCCTCCTCTGGCTATGTTCACTGTTATAAATGGAAAGAATCATGCATTATAAATATTTTTCACGATAGCAGTGATTGATTGACACCATTCATTGAAATTTGCATCTTACAACAGACGTCATTAACAAAATATTTGTCAATTGAGTAGGCTAAAAGGGACCTGAGCCCTCCGGTGACATGCAAGATGATGAATATAAATGCTCAGCCAATTAGTTATTATAGCGAAAATATGTTTATTGTATAAAAATCTAGAGATTTGTAATGCTGTTTCATAAAATAATTTAAACAGAAATCTTTGCAAACAACATCTTAGCTTTAAAATTACAACATTCCGTGTATATGGACTATTGTGAGATAAGGTAATTGGTTTAATTTTTGTGATTGGAGATAAAACTAACAAAAACCAAATTGCAACTTACAAAGTGCGACCTGAATCCTGTCATGATTTCTGCTAATAATTTCTGAATTTACTATATACTGAAAATTTTCAAATATTCTATCAACAGCTTACATATTAAAGTCTTTTTATCGGCTTAGATATTAAAGTCTTTTTATCAGCTTACATATTAACGTCTTTTTTAACAGCTTTTGGATATTCTTTGAAAATCGAGACAATAAATAATGATCAAAAGGCCTGTTTTATAACAATGCGGGTTAAATGCAAGGGCATGTAATTTAATGAGGTTAATGATGCTTGCTGGTCATGTTTTGGTCTTTTTGTCAGATTTTCGGAATACTCGCGTTTTATCCAATTCTTAAACATGAAATTTTTTGCCCATTGACCCCCACTTTTTCTTTTATAATTCAATCATATATACCTTAAAATGTTATTTGACAAAATTTTATGAAATCCTTTTTATTTTTTCATACATCTTTGAGAGACTGAAGTTGTCAATGCAAAGACAATGAAAATTCCAGAGAAAAACTATTTCCTGCAAATTTTCAAGGCCTTATAGCTCTAAAATGAGCACATGAACCTATATTTTTTCTTGCTTATTTGTTTACTATTCATATGTTCTCTCAAACTAAAACACCTATTTCAAATCCTATTTATTTCCTATTAGACCAGCGATAATCCTTAATTTGGATACTAGAATTCTGACATTCCACATCCTGGACTTAATTTTTTGTATTGACTACAAAAAATCGAATTTTAATGCAATGTTCTTTGTAACTGTGATTTTCATTGCAATTAATGCCCTCTAAGATGGCAACACGTGCAAAGCATCACTTCCGGATTTCAAAAAATTCTTTTTTATTTAAAATCTTTACAGTTGCATTAGAATACAGCTATCGCATATCAATTTGCAACCATCAAATCCACAATTATAACGCCAATGACACGAACGGCCACTCATACATTTTATTCAACTATGCTTTTGAAATCCATTTGGGAAATACAATGCAAAGTAGCAATTTCGTATCCTGTAATCTTTAAATAAATTTCAATATAAAATTCAATTAAATTCAATTCACGCAAAATTTTCCTGGCTGAAGAATAGTTTACATCAATAACTGAAGTTTCACAATGTTCAAATTGATTAAAGTAAACTGTTAAAAAAAATTCCAATTCATTATGAATTTTCTTGTTTAAGATGAAATGCAGAAATTCATTTAATTAAATATTTGAAAATCTGTGACAATAAACAAATCGAAATTATTCTGCTTTTTAGAATTTTAATATTTCCTGTTTCCCCGCCCTTTTACACGGACATGGGCTTCGGTAAAATAACATGTATGGAACTCGCAATTAAATGTAAGAGGTAACTTTAATATATTTTAATATTTTCCGCCAATCTCAAGAAAAATCCAGAGGCTTTCAGAATATTTATATAATACATTGTAAGAAAGTTTTTGATTGGTTGACAAAAGTGCAAAACTTACGGTATGGAATGAAAAACTTACGGTATAGAATTGAAAACCAACGCGTTGGTTTTTCATACGGTATGAATTACGAATCAACGCGTTAGTTTTTACAGCCAACGCGTTGAAAATGATAATCAACGCGTTGAAAGTGAAAACCAACGCGTTGAAAGTGAAAAACAACGCGTTGAAAGTAAAAACCTACGCGTTGAAAATTTCATACGGTATGTTTATACCGCCAATGACACGAACGGCCACTCATAAAAATGAATTAATGGAGGGACATGCGAACGCACAATGCGGTTTGAAACGTTCCGAAAAACTTTTGCATTGCGTAATAACTGTACGTCTGAACACATCATTATTTCTACCTTACGACGACTTCACTGCTCCTCCGGAGTCAACGTCAAAATGGCTACGACGTCAGACAATCAGTCGGGGACGTTATACAATGGCAAGGGGCTGTTACCCTTGAAACGGTAAACAAATGAACACTAGATGGCGTTCAATAAATTCGCCTTGACCTTAAGAGAGTGGTCTTGAATTGAAAACAATTAATGCAAAATTTCAGATAATTTGAAAATGAACAAATGTCTTCTACCTTTTTATAAAGCAAACAAAACCCGAGTTAATTAATTTGGATATAATAACAAACGAGCCTTAGGCGAGTTTATTATTAATTCCAAATTAAATAACGACAGCTGATTTCAAGCGATATCTAATTTCCGGTAACGGGAAATCGGACTTAACGTTCATTTCTCCGTGACGTCAAATGTAGCTATGCAAAGGTAGCTTTCAAATATGGCGCCATTGTGTAGCAAAATTGTTGACCAATCAAAATATTCTCATTACCCTACACAATTTCGCGTTGACCAATCAAATGGGCAAATTTTTGATATCACTAGTTCATATCACATTATACACGATGTGATATCAAATTTTCATAACCGTCCGAGAGTTAGATAATACTTGTCAATCATAACTTTAGAGAATAGCGGTTAATCATAAGAGAAAATATATTTACACTGAGTCAAGAAAAATAAAACTTCTGATTGGGTAATAAAACGATAATTTTTAAAAATACAGAAAAGCCACAAAATAATCATTTTAAATTAACACTAAACGCAAAATCCGTATCACATGCTGTTTCAACCCGAGTAGCCAATATCAGTCAGAGGGCCGAAGTGCCTGAGAGCTGATATCCGTTGAGGGAATATGTAATGTTCACTTTATTATAGTAATATGAGTTGTTTTGAATCAATTTATCGGTGTATAAAGGAGACCAATTCACTCACAAACTGAATAAAGTCCGGAGTTTATGTTAAGTTTGCGAGTGCCGTGGTCGGGTTTATACTCCGATAAATTGCGAAAAAAACAACTCTTTTTACTTATAATTCCATAATCATTACACTTTTTGCCAAAATACGAAAGAAATAAGCGGTTTAAAATTGCACTCTTTTACTGGGTCGGATATTCATACGCTGAAAGTCATTTATCGAAAAATCAAAGATCCAAGACGTCAAGTTGTCGACCAATCAGAATCAACAATATAGAATGCATTGGAATTATCATATATTTCAACTCGAGACTTGATACAGGGTATGCAAAAGAGGTTTCATCTAAATCTCTGACATATTAGACATTCAAAATCTACCCGTAAGTAATAACTACTAAATGTATGATAAATATAAAGGTATTCTTCAAAGAATTTCGTTACTTATCTATAATAGCGTGCATTAGAAGTTAGTCAGAATTATCAAACAAGAAAAGCTAGGAAAATCAGTCTATATCTTTATTCTCATACAGACACAATGGTACAGAGAAATGTAACAAATACACAAAACAAAAAACAACAAACTAGATACAATATATACAAACACCGGAGAAAACAAGGTTACACATTGTCCACAGCCAAGCCAGGAGTACAAACACAGTCATTTATATGTTCAATAAATTTACACAATTTCTTCAACAACGATTGTTTTCTAGTAGACATTATTTCAGAAAACTTGAAAATATTATAGCGTTTTAGATAGTATCTTGGGAGATATATTTTACGTTGGTCGTTTACAGAGGTACATTCAAAAATATAATGATATTCATCGCCTACTTTATCACAGTTACATAAATGGCAATAGCGATTTTCCCTTGTAACATTTCGCCATCTACCAGTTTCAATTGGTAAATAGTGGTTCGTTGTCCTATATCTACAGAGTCTAACAGCTTCTTTTATATTTAAGATATTAAAATATTCTTCAAATTCAAAATTTGTTTTAAAAATTCTGTAGTTTAATGCTTTGGGAGAATTATACATAGATGCATGCCACGTTTGCACATATTGATCAAACAATCGTTGTTTTACAGTACATTTTAACCAGTCATTGCTCATGAAATTTTGTGACTCCCATATATATGGAAATCCACATTCAATTAGGATTTTTTTCACATGAGCTATCCAAGACATTTGTATATTACCTTGTTCATTCAATTTTCTAGAAAGCTTGTATAATATACTAGAAAGTTTTGACTGTTTACCATTAACAAGTCTGGACCAGTATGTAATGAACCTTACTTTAATATCAATATCAATGGGATGTCTGCCGAGCTCTCCGTATATCATATAACTCGGGGTCGAAGATTTTAAATTTAAGAGAATTTTGCAAAATTTCAAGTGAACTCGTTCTAAAATTTCGTTTTTTCCAAAACCCCATACCTCACAGCCATACAAAAGGATAGGCTTTATCATTTTATCAAATAAATCCAGTTGTATTTTGATTGATAATTTGTATAATCTTCCCAACTTAAGAACTTCATACATGGCTCTAAGTGCTTTGTAAGCTAAATGCCTCTTATTAACATCGAAGTTGCATGTTTTTGTAAAAATAACCCCAAGATAATTAAATTCTTTTACTAATTCAATATCAATGTTTTTGTAATAAAATCTAAGATTATGATTTAATCTGCCAATACCAAACACCATAATTTTTGTTTTGTTCACATTAACTTTCATCTTCCAGGTATCACAGTATTCAGAAAAGGCATTCAGCTGTGTTTGAAGATCCTCCGCGGACTCAGCTAATAGAACAGTATCGTCGGCATATAGCATAATAAATATTTTCAGATAGGTTTCGAGTTCTCTTTCTATATTCTCTGTGATGGTATTTAGACCATTAATATTTTTTGATAGTAAAAAGTCTTCTAAATCATTTAGGAACAATGAGAAAAGAAAAGGTGATAAATTTTCACCTTGACGCACGCCTACTTCACAATTAAAATAATCTGAAATACAATTATTATATGAAATACAAGACTTAATATTCGAATACATATTAAATATAACATTATACATTTTGCCATTTATGTTATTAAGTAACAGCTTGTGAAATAGAGCATCCCTCCGCACTTTATCAAAGGCCTTCTCAAAATCAATAAAGGCACAGTACAATTTCTTCTTTTTTGATTTTAAGATTTGGAATAGGGTAAGGATAGAGAAAATACTGTCTATTGTTGAATAATTCTGTCGAAATCCACACTGGTTTTCCTTAATAATCACAAATTCTTCAGAAAAATCATTTAACCGTGAGTTTAAAATGGCAGTAAATAATTTACCAAGGCAACTTACAATTGTAATTGGTCTATAATTTTTTGGGTCATTTGAGTCACCTTTATTTTTATAAATCGGCTTAATTATTCCAGTTAACCAACTAGAAGGTAAGATTCCAGTGTCAAATATGACATTAAAAAGTTTTTCATAAATGCAAATAAAACGATTTGCTGTACATTTAATATACTCATTTATAATTTCATCATCACCACATGCTTTATCATTTTTAAGATTTTGTATACATTTGAAAATTTCATCCTGTGAGATATATCCATTTATATACTCATTAAAATTATTGGGAATTTCATTTTCTAGGGTTATCTGCTCTTCTTCTGTGTCGGCTGAGTTTAAATTTTTGAAAAATTCAAAAAGTGTATTAATATCTATGTTTGGTTGTCGTTTTCTTTTGTGTCCACTAAGTAGTTTCCAAAAATGTTTGGGGTTATCTTTTGAAGCATGGTTGATTTCATTAGAAATTTTCTTACAGTAATTTTTATATTTTTCGTCCAGAATGTTTTTGTAATTTTTTTCTGCGTCAGTCATATGTGACCGATTTTCCATGGTATTTCTCAACTTGTAATTTCTCTTTGTTTTACGATATACCTGTCTGGCAGTTTTGCAATCTCGGTCAAACCAGGGCTTTTGATTGTTTAGATTTTTAATTTTACCAATGCTGCCAGTATTTTTTTGTTTAAAAGTCCCAAAGGTTTTAGTCGCAGAATCAGTGAAAATGTTACCAAGTTCATTTAACAGCGAATCAATAGAAGCATTTTCCAAATTATCTATTTCACTTTGACAATTTTGGAGCTTTTGTTCAAAATTTTGAAGTTTTACCTCATCGATATTATTATGAAAGTCCATTACCTTATCACTGTCCCATGGTTTTATTTTAGCATGATTTATATTATTTATAGGTTTGGCCTTGTTATTGTCATTACTTATTTTAGCTGAAGACATTGCAATATGTAATGGCGTATGGACATCTGAGAAAAATTTATTGGTTTCTAGAATATCAAAATCTGTAAATAATTTCAGAAGCTCAGGGCTACTTATACAGTAATCAACAATACTAGCATTTCTACAGGTTAATTTACCGATACCTTTATCACTGCCTAACCTCCCATTTACTATGAACATACTATTTCCTTTGCAAAAATTTAACAATAAATTTCCATATCTATTTTTAGATTTGTCCATGCTTACTCTTTTGATTGGCATTTCTAAATTATTTAATAATCCAAGAAAATTATCAACATAATCAGGCACATAATTTTCCACGTGCCTGTTATCGTCAATTTCAACAAAATCGTTTTCATTCGATGTCCTGGCATTAAAATCGCCTAAAAGACATATGTATTTGGACTTATTTGTTAAGGACATTATACAATTATGGACTTTGATATGGGTTGACATCTATTTTTATCAACCTGAAAAAAATTATATTAACCGAGCCGAAGGCGAGGTTAATATAATTTTTTGAGGGTTGATAAAATTGATGTCAACCTATACCAAAGTCGATAAATGTTTTATTACATGAAAACTTGTATGCTGAAGACTGAAAGCACCATACCAATTACATACAGTGATACATGTAAATTTGTACTAAATTGGTAAATGTATCATTATGTGAAAACTTACTGACGACTGACAGCACTGTGACACTTATTTGACCTCATCGTGAAAATCACCTGTAATATTGTTTCAAAAAGAAGCTGAATTTTAAAATTTAATTTCAACAAAAACAAATTTTATCACAGATTCTTCTGACAAGATTATGACATTAATCACATATTAATTTTTAAAGTTGAAATTGAGGGTGATATTTGAACATCCATGAAACACTGGCATTGGAAAATTGTTTGGTATACCACAGAGATTCTTTGGAATGTTTTCTTTCTGAACTTCGCTAACACTAGCTGAATTATCTTTGGTTTGGTCGAATTGATTGTTATGATTTTCTGGTAATTCCTCTAGGAGTCCATCAAAAACAGGGTCATCCTGTAAATCTGACATCAAATTGTCATATTGGGAATTGGATAACGGAACGAGTTGTGAATTATTGCTAAGTTCAATATCGACTTCCTGACTGCTTGTGATGGTCACCGAGTTAGTTGAAACTTTTTTCAGTTTATTGCGTAATGTGTCAGATATAGTGTCAGACATTTTCCGTTTAATACTGGGTGCGGTATATCCTGTATAAGTTTTTAGAGATGTTTCTGACTTATGTCCAGTGATGCTAGTTATGTGACGTCCAGCGAATTCGTTGGCATCTAGAATGTGAACGGTGGTGGATCTCAAAGAATGGTTGGTATACCGTCTCGACAATCCTGCACTTGCACTTATGGTTGGCATCATGTCGCCTATGGAATTGTGTCCAAGTGGTGCATTAACATACCATGTAAGAGAATCTGCAGCTTTTGACGGCCTCTGGAAGAATCTGATACATTTTGGGTTCAGTTGTCGTTTGTACTTCATGAACGATTTCACTGGGCATCCAGGATCATCTGAAAGAATAAGGTTACAATATATCTTATGTGTCAAAATATATTTGTTTTTTTCTTTATTTTTAACCATTATTGTAGATCTTTTTTCATTGTTTTTTTTTTATTTTCACTAATTTTGATTTTATTATTATTTAAGCATTTTCTTTCATTATTACATGTATGATTTGTATTCGATATGTATGGATTACAGATAAGGCATATAAAGTTGGTACATGACAAAAACAAATGTAAAACATGTATATTTTTAATTTAATAAATAAAGTAAATAAAACAAAAATAATGTTATTTGTATACCTTTTCTTGCATACATTCTGCCCTCAGCACTGTTTGCGTCATTTTGGTGATTTTTCGTCTGTTCATCTGTGCATATATAAACATACAGCTTTCCGTCTGCATCTGTTGTGGCGGCAAAGTCATTAATTTTCAAGTCATGGATGTTTTCACGGCCCCTTCGTCCAAAGTACAGCATTATGTCTACGAATACTTTCTGCTGGAGTTTTATTCTGTCCGAGGTGTTGAAGTATTCATACATCTTGATCAGATCAGACTGTTCAATAGGGGGATAGTGATTAACAGTTCCTTTTCCCTCTTTTTTCAAATCTTTTGTCACAGCTTGAAATATTTTTCTGGATACTTGGAAAGTTTGATCCTTTGTGATATCAAAGTTTTTACTCACGGACAAGTGTCTGTTTAATCCGTATCGGAGTCCATATAAGCTAGATTTCTGGTACTTTTCACCGTTCTCCTGACGGACCTCAACATAAAATTTGCCCAACGCATCATCCAACTGTGGAATTTCGTAATTTTCAAAGTCTTCCGGTAGATCTCTGGCTTTTAAGTATGCTCTGAATACTTTGACTGCTCCATTTGTAGCTCTGATGGTGTTTTTAGCGTCCTTTTCCGTTAATATTCTCTTTAGTTCATCCTCATCAACGGTAGCAAATCTAGGCCCATCCGTCTGCTCCGACATTTTTTCTGTTGTGATTTGTTAGCGCAGTTTTGATTGGACCAAGAAGCGCCGCTGTGATTGGTTGACATTTTTACACTGGTTCAGGGGAAATCACGCGATCTATTTTTAGTCACTTACAGGGGGTCTGGAATCTATTTTTAGGAAATAGTAATGTAACATCGCTTTCCATCGTGTTTAATTACTATATTTAGACATTTTTAGGCTGTTCTCACTCTACATCAAAACTTTTTAGGGTTGTTTAGGCCAATCAAATTAATGCAATTTTCTAGTCATGTAATAAATATTCTTGTTCAATTTCTCCGAAAGCGTCTTCTGAGGAATATTTAGTATGTTCCGGTGGTATGTATACAACACCAAAAAATACAGGTTCCTCAGTTCGAAAGAGTCGTTCACTACATTTGAACCACATTACATATTTACTTTCAGTATCTATAATTTCTATATAACTATCTAAAGTATTTTTAAATCCAACAATAATCCCACCTGAACGTTTATTTGATACTTTTTTTCTATTTTTCATACTGAACGTATAACCAGGGAAGTTAATCAAATCAATATCATCCGTTTTAGTCTCAACAAAGCAAACTACATCGTATTTTTGTATTAAGTCTCCAAAATCAGGGTATTGTAACCTAGTTTTAATACCACAACAGTTCAAGCATAAAATTTGCAAAGATTTTTCATTACTGTCTACAGAACTATTTACAGAATTATTTGAATCATTCAACATACTTTCAAACTCTACAAATTCAGCGTCTACTGATATACAAGTATTACCATTAATAACATTATTTACACTGTTATCACCAACTATCGTGTCAAACGCTCCCTCAAAAGACTGTAAACGACAGGAGTTCATATCAAACTTTCTATCATGTCTTTTACTTGTCTGATCAAATACAGTTTTGTTGTTGCTTTCCGTTTTATTGATACCACAGTTAAGATATTGGAAAATATGTTCAAAATACAGTTCTTCTGTTTCAACTGCCAAAAAATATTCAAAATCGCTTCCTAAAGAATTTTCTTGACCTGTACTTATGTAATTTACGTCAGTCATATATCTGAATGGGCTTTTATTAAAATATTGAAAAAATTGATCAAAATAGAGACGTTCATTTTCAACAGCTAAGTAATGATCAGTTGTCAGTGGTGAATTACCGTATACAAGGTTTACATGTACAAACATCACACAAAGTAGGTGAATAAAAAATTTTAGTATTTACACATTTTAAATCAAAATGAGAGTCATTACATGTATCTAAGAGATCGTCACTGTGGCTATCCTTTTATGCACCCACCAATCATGCCAATGTTGTTATGAAATTACAAACAAACGTTTTTAAAATCCAGATTACAATTTGTATTTAAGCACTTTCAATGATTAAATGACCACTTGTTCAAGCGCATGTCAACAATACACGCGCTCGAATCTCGAAATTATTTGCTTAAAATTCTTTTTCAAGTTTTTTTCATTATTTAGAAATATTGTGGGTAGATCGTTGACTTTTCACAGAATATAAAAAGTGAAAAAGAAATTAAGAATCTAATATCGGCAAGAAAGCAAGAGCGGGAAATCTCAAACAACAGAGGGTAAGTCTAGGCTTGTCCGAATCATGTCTGAGATTATGTGGTCTTGTAGTCTTGTGGGCGTTTGGTTGTTTTTCTACAAGTTCCGCGTTAAAATTGATTGGTTCAATAATTACGGGAAAAGGGGCTTGTATGCTGGGTAGGTGAAACAGAGATATCTCGGTACATAAATGGGCTAATCTGCATATTTTTTCTGAAAACGTTGAAAATAGGGTGTATATATATTCCCCAGAGTTCAAAATATACATTGCCTGAAGCCTTTACTAAAATTGAAAATGAAATTTTGTCTTTAAAAAAATATGATATAGTATGTGCCTTAATTGGCGATTTCAATGCAAGATGTGGTAAGTTATCAGATTATATCGTACTAGACGATGAACTTTTAAACATCTTGAATATACGATGGTGATGTTGCATTAACTCAGGGTTTATATGATTTTCAGAAACTCTGCTGATCATACAGATGAATCAGATTTTTAAGTTCCAATTATTGATTACGATTTATCTGACGATATTTTGAATAGCGAAATAATAGAAGATGAAGTCATTTCTGCTATAAAAGATTTAAAAAACGGTAAAGCTCCTGGTTATGATAATGTAGTAAATGAATATATTAAGTCAACTTCTCGTATATTAATGCTTTTATATGTCAAACTGTTTTAATTCAATTTTAGATACAGGTTTCAATCCTGAAATTTGGACACTTGGTATTATCATGCCTATTTACACCAATAAAGGTGATCCATCTAGTCCTGATTCGTACAGAGGCATTACTCTCGTCTCGTCCGTGGGAAAACTATTCACTTCAATTCTTAATAACAGACTATCAAAATTTTCGGATTTAGTAGATATGTTACCAGATGCATAGGCTGGTTTTAGAAAAGGGTACTCTACGATCGACAACATTTTAATTATTTGGCTATGGGAAAAAAATTATTTTGTACTTTTGTAGATTTTCGTAAAGAATTTGATACCGTATGGAGGTTGGGTCTTTGACAAAAATTGCAAGAAATAATGTGACGGGAAAATTATTAAAAGTGGTCTATAATATGTATAATAATATCAAATTGTGTGTCAAATTGAACAATAATACATCTGGATTTTTTGCTTGTGAAACTGGCGTTCGTCGAGAAGAAAATTGATCTCCTTTCCTTTTCTCTGTGTTTCTTTCGGACTTGGATACATTTTTTCTTCAAAATGAGATAAACGGTCTTAAAAATATTACAAGTAGATATGAAGAATTAAGAATATTTGTATTAATTTTTGTACTTTTGTATGCTGATGACACGATAATATTAGCAGAAAGTGCGTCTGATATGCAAGATTCTCTGGTTATATTTGAAAATTATTGTACACAATGGAAACTATCTATTAATACTGAAAAAACCCAAGGCGTTAATTTTTAGTAAGAAGAAATTTAGAGCTCAACTGGAATTTAAGTTATACGGGGAACATATAGAAATTGTTGATTGCTTTTCATATTTGGGTTTGGTATTTAACTATAACGGTAAATTCACATTAGCAAAGAAAAAGCTCAGCGAACAGGCACAAAAAGCATTGTACGTACTTTATGTTTAAGAAATGGATAAAACCCGAGGATTTCGAAAATCTGACAAAAAGACCAAGACATGACCAGCGAGCATCCTTAAGTTTTATATGGAATAGTCAAATTGTTTTAAACAAAATTGACATTAATTTATTTATCAAGCAAAGCTTACAAGATCAGTTCATACAAAAATGGTACAGCGATATTAATAACTATCAAAAGGTCAGTTATATTCTACTTTCAAAACTAATTTTGGTATGGAAAAGTATTTGACAAACTTGAAGAAAAACCGCATAATATATATAAGTAAACTTCGTTGTTCAAATGTCAAGTTTCCAATAGAAACTGGACGATGGAACAAAATTCCGATTAATGATCGTGTATGTACATTTTGTAACTCCTAATTAATTGGTAATGAAAGTCATTACCTATTATTTTGTGAAAACGATCAGATACAGCTTCTGCGAGCGACATTTATCCCTGAATATTATCGAAAATCTCACAGGGACGATTTTTTTAACAAACGGGTATTAAATAATTTGGCTATATTCATCCAAAAACTGTGTAAAATATTGTAACATGCTATTACATTGTTGATCACTATTTACTCCCCGAGGCTTCTTATCTCTCCACCAAAAGAAAATATTCTAATCTACCTTTGAAATTGAACCACGTGGTTTGGTGAGACCGATCGAGTTCAGCACGGGAATTTTTCTTTCGACAGATCAAAAGTATTAAATATAATTAAATTCGAAAAGTGTATCTGTCGTTTTTTTGTTTGTTTGTTTGTTTTTTTTTTTTTTTTTTTTTTTTTTTTTTTTTTATTTGTTTTTTGGTTTTTTTTTAACTAGCTATGCATATTGTTCAATTATATGTATTGATATTTGTAATCAATAACCACCTATCTTTGTTCGCCATATGTTGTAATTGTAGAAAACGCTTGCCTCTTGTTGCAGCGTTAGCTGTCTGAGTGTTCTAATAAAATCTGAACAACCAAATCAAGTGTTTACTTATATTTCATTCTTTCGAGGTTGGTTTAATACATTTTTGGCATCTTTCAAACATAGTTTTTATTTTTAATAAGGATCAAGTAGTTCGTGCGATTATTTTTACACACTTTTATGACTTGTAGCTATTAAGTTGTTCGAAGGTCGGGATTGCTTATCTTTATGACGAAAAGAATACAGATATTTCGAAGAAAGAAAAAAGAAAAAAAATTACTGGTGTGGAAGGAAAAATGAATTAATTCTATATGGTATAAGTTTTGGCTGCTTTAGTAATGATTCTAAAAAGAAAATGTAATTTCATTTTACTGGCTGATAAAAAAAAACGTTTAAAAGCTGAACATGTCAAAAGAATTCCTAACGCAAAATATGTTTTAGTTAAATCATGGAATTGTACTCATCCATCAAAAGCAACCAATATAGAATACAGAGGAATCATTCAAATTACTGTTACACATAGTTCGTGAATCCGTCATTCAGTTCAACTAAAAATGTATCTTTTGGGAATAATAAATGACGTAAACACGTTACATAACATTCACAAATCGGCTAAGTAATACTTGCAAGAAAGCCATTATCTTTTAATATATATTTTCTTCGATTTCAGAGCTTTATACAATTATATAAACCACTTTAGATTACTCTCATTCTGAGGGATTAAAACGGTTATGAACGTAAACATTTGAAACTTCGTTATCCATTTATATATTCTAACATACTATCAAATTTGATTTTCCAGTCTGACTTTGGAAATATGCAGATATAAATATTCGATTTGTAAATCAACAGAAAGGCTTCTATCTTTTATAACTCGCGACCGGTAAAATTTTTTAGTTTTACTTTTCTTTCAAGTGACACAAATGTGATGAATTGTCAATAAACAATTGGTTAATTGGCTATTTGAATATGAATTTCTTTTTTTCACAATTCCCATGATATTAATAAATTGTTTTTTTATCTATATATATGTATGTGTCAGTCTGAACTAAGCTGAATGAAATATTATTGGAGAAAAAAATAATAATTTGATTATGTCTTGAATCATTTACTAATGTTTTAGGAACCGCGATCATATTCTATTCCCATTTACCCAAACAGTTTTTGGATAAATACAAGCATTTTCTTATTTTGGTAACGCGTTGTATTGTGATGCAACTGTAGAAATTACATAATACATCAGGAAGATATTATATAATCATACAGGAAAACGTAAAAAGTTTGGAAGGCAACTAGGACTATAAGAAAATAAAAACACTTTCCTATTGTGTGTTTTTTTCATTCCTACCGGTAATTGTTTTTAATATGCAATATTTTTGATTAAATAAACTAAATTCGCTTTACTTATTTTTATTTGAGAAGAAAATTCATTGATATATTTTTACAAACAGTTATTAGATTTGGGGATTAGACAAGTTTGTTTTTCCCAAATCTTCGTATCTTCAGAATTTTGCTTAAAGAATCAATCTTATTGTATTAAAAAAGGAGAAGTTATCAATATTCGGAAAACTAAATGTCAGAAGGAGATAGCAACAATAGGTGTACGGATTGTCAGGAGATAGCAACAATAAGTGTACGAAATTCAAGTCAACAATTTCATCAAACTAACCCAACATTATTGTGTGTGAGCCAGCCATTTGCGACCAGTCATAATCTCTCGTCCAAGTTAACTTGCAGAGAAGTTCTTTGAGAACTGTTCTAAGTAAACTTAGAGCAGTCAGGAAGAAGAATAACTCTGGTCAAGAACAATTCTGGTCAAAAAGTAGAACAGCTCTGGTAAAAAATTAACAAAAATACAAAAATTACAACTTGATCATTGGCTTTATTTCAGTGTGGTATTTTTATTTATAGTGTTACAAAAAGACTTAACTGAAACTTTTAAGTTGGGATTTCTTATTTATTATAAATCCTGACTGTTACTAGAACTGTTCTAGACTATGGCTGGTTATAGAACTGTTCTAGACCATGACAAGTTAGAGCTGTTCTAGACCAGGACATGACAGGTTAGAACTGTTCTTGACCATGACAGCTTAGAGCAGTGTGAATAGGTCAGGAATCTGTTCTTAAGTACTCAGGATTCTATTCTAGAGCAGTTAACTGTAGCAATCTAACCCGGACTTAGGTATGATATCATTATAAAGTACTGTTATATATCTATTTACTTAATGTTTATAGGCTTTTTACCAGCACTTGAACAATTAAAATAGGACATATATATAATTAAAAACAAGAATAGAAAGAACAAAATGGTGTCCAATCATTATATTTTCTTTTTCCTTCAAAAATCTTTACGAAAAGCCCATAAAATCACCGGAAAGTATTATTTTAAAGATTGTGTACTCAACCAGTGTTTTTAGTTTACAATTATGTTGCATTCTCCATTGTTATAAAGTCGTACCTTCCACATGTAATATACATGTACTTGTTGTATTGAGAATAATGTTTATGTAAATCGTTCAGTCATTACGGCATCTTTGAGAAAACAACCATAAAACATCATTTGATTTTCGGACAGCTGTGTCCATTTTCCTTCACAAAATCTATACCGTCTATATGATATATCATATTCTTAAAAAAAGAGAAAAAGTATTGCTTTTATTCCATTTATAACTTCATTTAATTTTTAAGTAATATTTTGCTCTAACAGCTTTCAGAATTGTGTGTAATTTTTCACTTGATAAATGTATACGAATTATCCTAATATCAAATTTCTCGTTTGGCATTGACTCATACTTTACTTCGAAACGTTTATCTGAAGATCAAATGGATGCGTAAAAACTGTCAACAAGCACTTGTTAGTCTTTATTCTGGTAGGTAGCTATAGTAATTGTAAGAGATTTCTGTGATATTATGGGGGTGGAGCATAAATCATCTTTTTATGCATTCATTATACACAGTAAATAACTATGGGTTTAAAAAAAACAATAAATACATGTTATTTTCTTTACTGCAAACATAAAGTTTCAAATTGCGAAGAGAAGTTTCAACATAGAAACTACAAAAATAATGCAGTAAACTTGGTAGTATCATTACCAATGACTTGCATGTTCTCCGAAAATTCCATATCTAAATAAGAACTAAAAAGTTAAAATATTCACTCCAGTCATTACATATTAAAGTCAATAAACCTTTCGCACGATTTATTGGTTTCATTAACAATTATTTTTTTAAAACCCTACAAAATAAGCTGTCTCACAACAATACTCACATCTTTACGCCATATTGCGTCGCTTGCTAGTCGGTCGAAATTTTCCGGCTGATAGCGGCTTACGCCGCGCATGTGCTGTTATAACATCCGGTAGAAACAACTGTTTAGCCGGTAAGCCGCCGGCTTACGGCATACACCGCTTGGCAGAATCAAGTCCTACCTGTAGTCTTTCGGTTAGTAACCCAGCATTGTGTTTTAAATTCTCTTTAATTAAAATTATACTGAATTGAGAGAAGCATCTTTTTGCACTATTTTTATGAATGCATTCTAAATATACAACAGTCACTGTCTACAGCTTCCTATGTTTAAGTAAAAGTCTTGATATTGTATTAGTCTTATACAATCATCTATACTATTAAATTTGCTAGCCGTTTTACCTCCGAGCCTACGATCGTCAGAAATATTATATAATGATAAATAGTTAGTGCATGTAATATACTTTCTAATTTCACATAGTAATTAAGGTAAGGTTTGCGCTCTCCTTGGAATTTTATCTTTATAATATTGTAGTAATGTGACATATTTATTTGTTCATTGGGGGAACCTCTCTTATTTAGTGGCATTTTTAAGAAAATCGCCCGTCCAGTTTTTTTGTAAAAACAGCACAAAATTTGGATTTTTGGTAGTTTTGTCACAATGTATATATTTTACTATTTTCAAGAAATAATTTATGTAAGTGTTAAAACTATTAAAGTTTTTAATGAAAATTGTAAAAATGATTATGTTCTAGATATTATTTATCAAATCTGCATGAAAATGTAAGAAAAAATCACGAAAACACAACATTTTAACATTTCCTTGCAAAAAATAGAGACGTTGCCATGGCCAAAAAGGTGAAAATGTCCTGTTTCCGGGTCCCACGATTTCATGAAAAATTGAGAACTCATAGAATTAAATATTTCCGTTATAATAAAATAATAAAATTCATATGTCCCCGATCTCGTTTCCATGGAAACGGATGCTGTATTAACCCCTCTTAAACACATAAATAAAGTATTTTCCCCGTTTTATAAATAAATCACTGAAAGCCGTTTTCAGGGCATAATTTATTTCCCCCGCCGGAACGCAATGCGGGGACATAGAAATGCCGGGCGTCCGTCCGTCTGTCCGTTCGTCCTCATTTTAAGCGCTCTCATACCCATATTAATTTGCGGATTTTGGTGAAATTCATATGGAAGTCTTGTTTTGATAGTATCTAGATCAAGTTTAAATTCGAGTATAGTAAAACAAAGTACTAAGCAAATATTGTGTTGGATCTGTTTAACATGCATCGTGGCGCAATGTATATTCAGCTATAAAACGTGCCTCATGCATGGCATGTGTAGGAGCCCTTCCCTCAGCTAACCATATCACTACCA
Source organism: Mytilisepta virgata (assembly GCA_028015205.1). Classification (NCBI taxonomy): domain Eukaryota; kingdom Metazoa; phylum Mollusca; class Bivalvia; order Mytilida; family Mytilidae; genus Mytilisepta; species Mytilisepta virgata. The sequence goes on from CM051521.1 coordinate 88,783,086, forward strand.
AATCATAGCTCTACAGTACAAGAGTGGGCGCTAAAGTAGATGAAGACCAGAAAGTCAATGGACATTTTTATTGAACTAATGAAGTCAAAATACACGTAGCTATTCAAAATCTCTTCTTGAACTGTTAAAGGTTACATTTTCAATTCATGGAAAGATCAGGATTTATGACCTCCATGAGTTTGTTGTTTGAATCTCGTAGCAAGTAGCCGGCGACTCTATTACATGTACATGTAATAATGATTTATTCACTGTATCCTCATAATTTCTGGTCATGTTAAAGACGATCAGTTATTGAAATCTAATAATTCAAAGTAGTCCATAAACATGAGGCTTTGTCGTTTTAAAAAATATTCTCCCAAATCAACGTTGATCAATATTCAACACATAGATACACGCTTCGGCAGTTGTGTAGACTTTCACCTGTTTCTGCCAAAAAAAAAAATATTCTTAAATTGACATTGATCTAGTTCCCGAATGCATTTCAAACAATAGAGCAACGTTTTGATTTTTAATCGTTAAACATGTGAATCGATTCACTGCTACGATGCGTTGATATTTTGTCAGACGATAATTGTACGCAACGCGCTTTTTCGACGTTGTTAAAATTCACCGGATTAAACCCTCAAGTGATCAGAACTTTTCAATTCGAGTTATCTCCTTGTGACCGCAAACCTTACCTTAAAGCTAATTAACGTATAATAAACCCAAAATATCTGTGATCCTAGTTCCGTGGTTGGTTCCGTTCCATTACGGTTTCGATTATTATTTATACACAAAGTTCAAAGCTAGTTTTACTGATATAATAATCCAACATAGGATTATCATCAAAATAAAAATTATCATCAAATACATTGCATACAAAATAATTAGACAAACATATATTTACATGCACAAAAACTATGCAAGAAAATGGCTGAAAACTGAAGAATATACACAATACAAAACTGACTAAAAAGTATATAATTGTAAAACTGAACTAATATCAAACTTTAAGAAAGATAAACATACTTACAGGGCTACGCACAGTGTGTGGATAATATATACAAACATTTAAAGGCATGCGATCATTGTGAAGTGAACCCTCCTCGAACGCGACCATGTCCGAAATATATATAAAAAAGAAGAAAATAACAACAAATGTAAGACCCAATCATATATCATCGCTTAGAAATTATCCCCACTAACATTTCCTAACGTGCACTGTGTAGCCCGAACAGACATTCCATGCGCATAAGCTACCACTTTTGACTGCAAGTAAAGAAAAACTTAAAAACTGAAAACTGACTAAAAAGTAGACAGTAAAACCAGTATTTAGCAGCCACCATTGGAACCGAGAAAAAAAAAGCGGCTTAAGAGACGTGACCTTTTAATTGAGGTCGACTATTTTGGAAGTTTTGATTAAGTTACTAAGTACCAGGCAGGTAGATTTATGTCAGGAAATTTCTTGTGCTTATTAAATTATAAGCACAAATAAAAATGTGAATGAAGAATTTCGGTACTTTTGGTGATGTAATCTTTAGTGGTTATCTTTAAAGTTCATTTACATGTTCCTTTTTCGGATAGAAATTTTCAGATAGACAGAGAATTAAGTAGTTTACATATCAAAGAGCTTTAGCATGAATATGGATTCAAAGAAATGTTTTTACCAGATTTTTCTTTTGTTTTTAAACGAGTATTAAGATCGTATGGATTGTGTGGATTTTGATGATAAAACGACGACTTTTCCTTTGAAATAAAATTTTGCTGTATGTTTACCAAAATAAGTGTTGGATATACTCGTACATTTTGGACCCATAAGGGTGTATATCCTAATTATATCATGATCCTCTGAAACGTACAAATGATAGGTTTTAATAATTTTGTAAAGGGTGGGGGAATCAGGAATTTTACGAGAAAAGATAATCTATGAGAAGCACAGGATATATGGTTACATTTATGGCATCATGATAGAAATATATAACTAGATTGAGGAAGTCGGAAACGACAGCTACCCCCGTACTCTCCACATGTTGTATCCCTGTGCACCTTTTTCACAATCACATTTTTTTTTAATACAAATGCAAAATAAAAGAGGATTTTGGTCACAAGCCTAAATTCCCAATGTTATAAATTTAATCCCTGTCGGCCCCAAGTTGTTAAAACCAAAATTCTAAAACCTTAATGCACATCTACATACAGTGAGTCATAATACTGTATATAAATTAAATGCATTAAGTTAAAAATGAACGAGAAGTTTAGGTGACAAGCTCAAATTCACAATTTTCAAAATTCCACCCCTGTGGGCCCCTATTTTTGAAAATCAAAATTCTAAAATCTTATTGCACATCTAAACAGAGTAAGTGACAATACTGTATAGAAATTAAATACATAAAATGAAAGATGAAAGAGGAGTTTAAGTCACGATCTTTGTGGGGCACAATTTTGGAAATCAAAATTCTAAAATCTTATTGCGCAGTATAGAAATAGTATAAAATAGTAAGTGAGAATACTGTATAGAAATAAAATGCATAAAATGAAAAATGAAAAAGTAGTTTAAGTCACAAGCTTAAATTCAAAATTATCAAAATTTGACCCCTAATATTTTGCTCCAACACCTTTCAATTTTTGAAATTTCTGATACCTTATTGTGCATCTAAATACAGTATTTGACAATACTGTACAGAAATTAAATGCATATAGTTAAAAATGAAAGAGAAGTTTAGGTCACACGCTTAAATTCAACATTTTCGAAATTCAACCCCTTTTGAAAATCAAAATTCTAAAATCATATTGCGCGTGTATGTGACAATACTGTATGGAAATTAAATGCATTAAATGAAAAGTGAAGGAGGAGTTTAGGTCTCCAGCTTAAATTCGCAATTTTCGAAATTCCATCCCCGTGAGCACGATTTTTAAAAATCAAAATTATAAAATCTTATTGTGCATCTACATACAGTATGTGACAATAGTGTATAGAAATTAAATGCATGAAATTAAAAATGAACAAGGAAGGTTACAAGAAAGTGAGACGTACGTCGGCGATAACAGTATCCCCAAACTTCTTCGAATTGCGGGGATAACAATATCAATCTTACTACAAACAAAGCGCCCACCTATCGAATCTACCTACAATGTTTTGTCAAAATTTGGAAAGTTGATATGAAATTCATCTACTACAATACCGTCACTGTGCACTCTGACTTTTTCCACCAAAACAAAACCTTAGTTTTACGATATAATCAATTGTACTAAATATATACAAAACAGAAAATTAGATCATATATGCAGACTAACTAGTAAGCTTTCGAAACTTGCACATAAAGTACAGCTCTGAAGTTGAGATCTTCAACAACAACAACAAAAAACAGCAGAAAATATGAAGTATGCAACCGAATCATATTGAAAAGTTTGGAATTCTTAAGACCTGCTACTAGTTTTAGTGTCTCCTCTTGTTTTTATTCCCCCATTTTGGAAGAAACTTCGGGGATATGGCGATCGTCTCCGTCCGTCCGTCTGTCACACATTCTTTTTACATCAACTCCTCCTTTACTTTTGGATGGATGGATGGATGGATGAATTGTTGTTAAACGTCCAGTGGTCCTTCATTTTTGGGTTTAGGAATTTAATTTCTATATAGAGTGGTTTCATACTACCTGTAGATGTGCAATAACGTTCTATAGAATTTTTATTTTCTAAACAAGGGGTCGGACTTCTTGAATTAAGGTTGTGACCTAAACTTGTCTTTCATGTTTCAATTTATGCATTTAATTTCTAAACAGTGTTGACATGCATCATATGCAGATGCGCAATAAGTTTTTAGAATTTTTATTTTCTTAAATTGGGGACCATAGGGGTCGAATTTCGAAAAACTGCCAATTCAAGCTTGTGACCTAATCTCCTCTTTAATTTTTCAATTTATGCATTTTATTTCTATTCTGTTTTGTCATACACCATATGAAGATGCGCAATAAGGTTTTATGATTTTGATTTCTAGGATTAGGGCCCACAGGGGTTGAAATTTGTTCCTACACTATATGTAGTTGCACAATAAGGATTTAGATTCGATTTTTAAAGCGCGGACCCACTCGGGTCAAACTTCAAAACTTTTAAGTTTAAGCTTGTGAACTAAGGTTTTTTTCATATTTCATTAGGTTTATTGATTGGATTTCTTTATAGAATGATTGCATACTATTTTTGGATGGGAATAAGGTTTTATATTTTTGAATATAGGTAAGTGCCCCAACTACAGTTTTCTAGTATGTATTTACACCATGTGTATCAATTCCTAATGAAAGGAAAGTTGCATCTTTATCGACCACTATCTGGAAAAAAAGCATTTGCTTAGTTCTTGGTGGTAATATTTACTCTGGTATTTGGATATACTTTGCTGTGTTATGATTTACAACTTATTTTTATTACTTTATCCAAGTTAACGTCATATGTTTTCTATTAATTCTGATTTATTTGTTAATAATGTTTTGTTTTTATGCGATGTACTTTTAGTATCAAACAATCCTTTATCAATACCACCATAGATTGATCTTTTTTGAATTGCTGAATTTGAAAATAACATACATGTACCTCACACAAAACAAGTTGCATTTGGCCAGGAAAAGACTGAAACTTCACCAAACTGGTATTACAGAATTTTATATGCCTATATGTTTTTTTTAATATTCATTTTCGGAAATGAGAATTTGTAAATCGCGTTATTACAAACAATAGTTTCGATTTTTAAATATGTTTGTTATTGAAAAATCGGGACACAATTGTATATACATCGTGATATATTCAATATTGCTATTGTATTGCGGTTACTTTTTCTCCTGGTAATGGAATTAAACACACAAATGCATTCCTATTCTAAAATGTATGTATTATTCCCATAACAGAGAATGTATTGATATAACAAAAAAAAAATTACCGTTACAAAGCCACAGTATTACTGATTTCCGTTGCGTAAAACATTAAGTAGACCTACCTTAACCGACTTGTGTGGTATACAGAGCAGGGACTGCTTGTTATGTATAATTCCTGTTGTTTTTGTTTTAATATTGCCTTTTGTATTTGTTTGTTAGTATACCCGGGTTTGATGTATATTCTAATTTAGATTGAGTCTTGTGTATTATATATTTGTATATTGATTCAATATGAAGTGAGGGCAAACGGTAAGAATGCAACGTAACCAGAATTAATGTAAAAACTCAATTTAAAAGATAAAATTTATTTTTCAATTGAGTTAATTTAATCGGAACCAAGCTTCATCAGCTCAGTTGCTAGTATTTCGGTACTGGTGGAAAATTAAATTTACGCAGTTATTAAATAATAATTTTTTTTGAAAATTATGGATATCTCCCCCATGAATTGATCTGTCCAATGATATTTTTTTTGTCTTTTTGTCATTTTAGCTTCAAATCTGAGTTTACCCAATTTAAAAGAATTATTCTCTAGACTAGTTCTTCTCTATAATAGTTTATTTATTAGAACAGATCTAAGAGAGGGCTACTTTACTAATACTATAACAATACTTCCTTAAAATTTTCATGAAAGGTTAGAACTGGACACATCTGTGTAAACTTGGAAGATATTGAATCAGTCACAACCGTTCACAGCTTTGTTGAAATTTCCCTGTCATATCATCGGATTTTAAAAATACTGTATATACGTATTTAAATAAACTTTCTCATATTATTAAGTTAATAAGCAATTTCGACTATAGGACACAAAAGTAAGTGCAATACTTTTTACTTCCACTTATTAAAAATAAATACTGAGATATTTCCGAAAAAAAAACTATGAAAGTTAATGAAAAAAAAATAGTAAATTTATCTCTGTCGTAACAAAATGATATATTACAATCATTTATACCCCTGGTAGTTTTAAACATAAAAATACTTAAACGTTGCATGACGTCAAATGGATTAATCAATATGAATGTTACATGATACGATTAATTGTCCCTAATTGACGTCATTATCTGATATTTTACTGTTATAGGTCTGTAATTGTTTGCCTTGTTATTATGTTTCTTTACTTTGCAAGAAGTATGGATTTCAGGTTTCAATATTTCAAAGCATGTTCCATGAGGCCGACAAGTTTACATCAATATATTACTATTTTTTGCGATCGTCATCATTATGTGGATTAAGGTTTGGACTTTGTTTTTAATTCATAGCAAATATGTATCTTCAAGCCATAGATAGATGCAGAAGATGGATCTATCAAACAAATTTTGTCTTTAAATTTGTTTTAGAAAAAAATGGATAGGGTAGCCAAAACAATAATCCATTATGTCATAAACTGTGATTAAATACCAAAACCATCTACGGGCACTGATCTGCATAATAGTTTACTGTTTTACAGTTTCATGGTGTTCATTAACGATTCCAAGCCACGACTCCATTCCAATACATAAATCCTACAAACACCGACATAATTTATCAGGAAATATTGCCCTTCCAACATCCATCAGTGCTTTGTTACAGGAGTGTAATTTAACCGACTTCTCTGTCTAAATGTTACATGCTTTAAAACAAATAAATCCTAAATTAACTGGGATTTATTATGATTGATTAAGTAATTCAATTATCACTCTACAGGATAGGCATGGCAAGTACAAAGCAACTTAATTTTTGTTTTTTTATTAATATTTAATGATTATTAATTAAACAGTAGAGTACAGAATAATATTTCCTGATATAAAAATTATTTGATTTAATTAATCACTTTCCTGGTTTAATGCTATACATGTAAGATAGATATATGTGTTCTAGGTACAAATGTATATGTATTTGTACCGCTAAATCTTATGTCGACGACGGGAATGATCATAACAATCTTACCTTAAGTTTCACGTCTGACCTTTAAACTCATATCTGAATATTTTACAGCGATTTTCGAGATAAACAATAATAATAAGGGTGTTTTTTTCAAACGCTCTGTGTATAGGACAGATGAACAGACAAAATTCACTTAAATTACCTGTATTCTTTAATAGTTTAAATAGCTAAATCTGCTTTCTTTTTCTTATATAAAAAATTGTCACAAAATTTTGAAGTGATTAAAATGAGGAACGCTACTTTTCGTAAGGGTTAATCATGAAGTGTTGTTTTGGATAGGCCGCGCTGTCGCCTCCTTTTTACGTGCATGACGTGTACGTTTATGTATATCAGATGTAGATGTATCTATGATCTCTTTAATTCAAATTCTTTAATTCAAATTCTCTGGGATGTTAAAATGTAGATGAACCTTAAAGTTAGGACCCCTTATAAATTTTTACACATTTTCAAATTATTTTATACAAAATGAGAACAATTTTTACATATACACATACAGTGTACGGTTGTCCTGATATTAGATTTAGAGAACATTTGTGACGTACATGTAATTTGCCTTGCCCAAATTCTATTTTCGATTTTTGAATGTTTTAAGATATATTTTTTGTTGTGGCATATCAGCTAAAAAAGTAAGCCCAGTCAGTTTCTTATATGCATTGAGGTTTATATTGTAAGTTTTTTCGTATGTTCATCTGACTTTATTAAATTCATAAATGTGACTATGAGTGGCATTTGGGAATACAACTCCTTCTGTTTCACGTTAATGTCAAATTATTTGTGTTTAATCACAACAAAAATTGAGTAAACTGCCAAAAAAATCATTCCAGAACCTCCAAAGTTTTATAATGAAGAAAAAAAGATATTATGCCAGTAGTCCAATTGTTTATTGAATAGATATTAGATAAGTAATATGTAATGATGCCAATTTTTATGCCCTGTATATTTATACAATTGTCAAATTAGCAGCTCTAAAGGTAAAACATGTGGAAACAGTAACTAAAAATATAGCAAAACATATTCAAATACAACCGACATAAATGTTGAAGAAAATAAAACAAATCTAAGAACAGTGATGCGCATGAAGAAAACATTTATATGATCAGTTTACGCCCGTACCGATACAAATGTACCAGCAATCGAACTGTTACAAATCTATTGGAAAGAGTACTCTTACAATGTAGTCTAGTTAGTCCAGCAACTGAGCTGTTGAAAATATTTTGGAAAGAGTACACTAGTAGTTGTTGAAGTGGTTATTAAATTTTAAATAAAAAAATGAATCTTAAGTGGACAACACCACAGACAGAGTTTTTTCGTAATCTTAAAAAGTGATAAAATGTGCCATAATTATTTGCGAACTATGTGTCCTTTAGTATTTATTAATTGGTACCATAATGTGTCCCAATCAGAAACTTACTTGTCAACACTTCATCAAGTCTGTGGGTGTGGAGATTAGCTTGGTGACAGATACAGTCTTGTTTTATACTTTAATGACTGATTGGCTGTCAATTTATCCAACAGGTACTTTTTCGTACTGAATCATGTTAACAGATAATTTCTTTGCCAATATGATGAAACATGCAGAGTATTATATTGACATACATGTAGGTGTTAATTTGTGTCTTAGGATTAATAAAATATATCACATTAAAGCAGCATACATTATTACCTGATGAAGGTTAATCAAGACATTTACTTGTAGCATATATTTAGTATAGAATTTCTTTTACTGAGCGGTTATTACTGTTTCTTAACTGTAAGTCCCAGAAGATATCACCCTTCAGCCATTTCGACGGTTTTTAGATGTTGAAGTTTTCATTTGGTAAAGTTAGAATGAAATGGATTTGCCATTTGGAGTGTGCAGTTTTGGCCACGACGATTAACTCAGAATTAAAAGGCGCATTGTACATAAACAGTTGTTTTACATAAAATGTTGGTTCAAATTCCATTTTATTGTTTTTAGTCTTTTAGTTATACTTTTTAACTTTTTTGGTTTTCTGTGTTACCATTTCCTTGTTCTGTCTTTGTGTTCGGTATTTCGGTATTTTTGCAGATATATACAGTAGCATAATAATAATGATACGCACTGTCAGGAACAGGAATATTTATTTATACATAATGTAAAATGGTTTTGCCACTTTCGTAGTGAGATTTCTCTGTGGCATTACATTGAGGAACCATCTCAAAATTAAAGTCAAATTGAAAGAAGACATATTGCTATATTAAATTAAAAAATATATCTATAATAAATTTCACAAATATAAGTAAAGTCAAGAAATACCAAAGGGATATTCGAAGGAGGGAAAAATCGTAACAACTTACAAACCCCGAAGAACAACGAAGACAAGACCAAAACAATACATGCACTACAATTAAAAACTAAAAACATATGAACAACATGGACCCCACCAAAAAATTGGGGCTAGAATCGGGTGCTCCTGAAGAGTAAGAAGTCTCTGCTACCTGCAGGACACCCGCCATGCTGCCTATGTCAAATCCGGTATGAGGAAGGAATAAAATCAATGGAAGGGGTCCATTTTCATTTGGGAAACGGTTTTTTCATAGCTGTCAATCAAGTCATGATGACGCCCATAAAACTTTAATAAGGATGACTTCAACCCAGGAGCAACGTACCCCTGTCTGAGCAACTTTTCTATCAGGAGCTGGGCTCTGTCCAGGAATTCAATGTATATGTCACAAGCTCTGGAATAACGTATGAGTTTTGAAATATATACTCCATACCGGCGCTTCTGGAATATTGTCGCTCAAATATGGAGAGTTAAAGCCATCCCGTTTGTCGTTAAGTTTTGTATTCAACCTTCCTCTGATGTCAATTTCGAGGTGAAGGTCAATATAAGCACCAGACTTGGCAGAGTCTGTGGTATCCTTAATTTCGAGCTCATTTGAATAGATGAGATGTAAGAAATCCCAAAACGTGAATTTTTGAGTGATAAGACACCATCTATGTAGTGGAAACTGAAATTAAAGGTACGGGCTAACTTCTTCCGTTTTTCCTTAAGAAGCCCGTCAAGGAAGTCTGCCTGATATGAGTAAAGGAACAAGTCGGCCAGTTGTGGCGTACAATTAGTACCCATAGGAATGCCAATTATCTGTTGGAAAACGAGTATTCAAATTAATTCAGACAGTATAGAGAATATTAAAAAAATATAACGGGTTCCATATTTCGATGCCGGTGTACAATAGCCATTTTCCCTCATGCCCATTTTCCGGGGGTAATACCTGGACCAATCTTGTTTTCCTCCCCGAAAAATTCGGCATAATCCAGTTTTTCTCCCTTCTACTGGTTTTCCCCTCAATTGATCATATTGGTCAGTTTTTTCCCACATCAAACCGGTAACGTCAGCGACGTCATCTTCATCGTCCGGGGTTGATTTACTTCTCCATATCCGAGACAGAAATTAACATATTTCCAGAAAATTAATATGATTTAAATTAGTTAAGTTTAGTTAAGTTAAGTTTTTTAATGTTTTTCGTTAGATTCTCATTCCATCAACCAAATGATACGCTGATTATTTGAACCATTAAGCTTTTACGCTGATAAAAAATCGGTAAACACTAAAACTTTTTTAATTAGTCAGTTAGAAATCATAAATGTAATCAATCCAATTTATCCTTTGTTATAAAGATGTAACATAAAAATAGATTCCCATAAACTAGGTGCTCTTTTTCTTCAGAATTAGGCTTTTATTTCCGATGTGACATTCACTTTTGAATTAAAAGAATTTAAAATACAGAAATCACGAGATCTTCGGTTACGTTGAATCAATGTAATTACATGTACATGTGTGTACCGCGTTCTAGGATAGTCTTATCTTATTTACAGTCAGAATATTTTGCATAATGTATACATTATTTGACATGTATAAGGTATCTATTTATTAAAGATGGTCATACAGGGAATAATTTTAACACGTGCGGACAAGCAATAAAATTTCATTCACGATGAACGAAAAATAAAAATTTGACCTGCACACTGCATTTTTCCTCATTAAGGTCTTTGAAAAATCTGTGAAAAGATTATGTTCTGATTATATGAGATGGGTACGAAAAGAGCGTTTGTCACATGGACACAGTCATGTATATTAGGTCAGTAAATCCAACAGATGTGACAAATCAAAATTTAACAAAGAATTCCGCTCAAACCCGTGTTCGAATTTGCAGATGGGGATATTTTTGTCTCTTTTGAATGTCCCAATATGACTTTAGGGTGAAGAACAGAAACGGGTGCACTTTTCTTTGGCTTGGACAAAATTTTATCCACTGTATTCTTGTATGTGTAGGGATTTGTCAAGATTTTATCGTATTTTATCGACTGAACTTTTGTCACATGAATGTAGGGATTTGTATGTCAAAATTTTATCCACCTAACTTTTGTCACGTACGTATGTGCAGGGATTGGTATGTCAGAATTTTATTCAACGAATTTTTGTCACGTGTGTGTACGGATTTCTATGTCAAAATTATATCTACCGTATCTGTTCTTTGATATTAGTTACTGGGTTCGAAGAGAGGAAAGCTGGGTGAATATACATCGTTATCTTTTTGTAATTGTACAGACAAAACAAGTATAGACAGAGAGGTAGCAATGAATCGATTACTATTGTGGTTTGGTGGGTGGAAAAGAATAACATAAACATGCAGTCAGTGGGAAGGGGTAGATATTGAGGGAATAATCCGTGGCCTTGAAGGAAAAAGAGACAAGCAAACGTATTTCTCCAATCGTTTTCAACATATACTTTGTTAATAATTACAAATGATACTGACTTTGAAAAAAATACATGTTAATGTGTACAGGAAAAAGTCAGTTTTAATAAAAGATTTTAACTTCCCTAGCTACCGAAAAATAACGACAAAGCTATAAGACTTAAGATTTAGTTACAGGTACAGATAAAACAGGCAAATGTTTTATGTATGTAATTTTCATGCCTTTCGATATTTCAATTTATTTACTTCCCGTTGGATTTCAATACAGTCCGGCACCTCCAAAAATCGGCCAATTTCTATTTTCCTATAGCTATTCGGTTTACAGAGGTTCAACTGTATTCAAAATAATGTCAAATATAGTAGGTAAAAATTGCCCTTCGAAACAGGCGTCTTGACAGGTACAAGGAACTAAGCGACAGACATATTGGTATTACCAACTAGTTTCAAAAATACGGTCTCGCCTATTGGTCCACGCGTTTTAACCAGCAAACTAAGTGTTTACATTAGTGTACCGAAAATATACTATTACGTAGTAAATGCATATTGTATGAACACCTCGAGAACTAAGTTTCTCATAAGACATATGTATGCCAAAACTTGCAGAAACAAAGTGTAACATTATGACAACAGTATAACTGGAACAATTTTACTCACTTATGAAATTCTGTTCTGGTGTTATTTATTATTCCATAATTATGACTTTAACCTCAGATATATTTAAAGTTTCTTTGGATAATTTTTAAATTTTTCTCAGATCCCAAATTTTGGAGAAATCATTATTTAACACAAACAAGATTTTATGCTCGTCAAAATTACATACATGTATGTTTAATGGGGAAAATGTTGTAAAAACTTTTAATATTTGTATTTTAATTTTGGATTTAAAAAAACCCAATAAAATATCATAATACTTTGATATTATCAGTATAAATGATAGAGCTTTCTCTGCCCACGAATACATATTTCATTAAAATTAGACAAAAATTAACTTCGGGACAAAGTTTTGAAAAACTGTGGTTTTATATGTGATATATACATGATATATATGAAAATCATTTATGGCCACTGACTGTATAAGACAAAATAGGAACTGTTCAAAGAGGACTTTATTACTTTGTGTTTTTCATCGACCATAGAAAGACATGTTATCGTGATTTGTTATACATACGCTAAGTTGTCGATATGTTTGGTCGTGATATGGCATAATACATGTACTCCAAATGCCAATTACATTTGTAATTTTTTGCGTGTTGATTAGAATTAGATTTTAATCTATATAAGATTAAACCAACCAAAATAAAACGTGTAATAATTTTTAATGTCACAAAATGGTTATTTTTCAAATTCAAAAGTCAATTACTACTCCGTAGGTTGGTCTATATCCTACTGTTTCTTGACGAATAACAATTGCGATTGCATCACAAACTGTCAATCATCAACCAACACAGAAATGATCGGTATTTGGAATGTCTAGTCTTTTATCTGTATGTGTGTGTTAATAAACTACAAGCAGTTTATCGCTTCGTTTCAGTTCATATTAGTAGATGATTGCATAATCAAATAAAAATCATGATTTGCAACAGTCAAAAAGTTATAAGGCATAATTATACAACACGCTCATAAGTGTTACATTTTATACTTTTATTTTTGTTTTAGTCTTTTTAATACACTGCTGATGAGAAATAAAACGTCGACATCTGTCTTTATTGGAATCTGACAACAATGCATGGCGTAAAGGATCAGCTTAACTCATCTGTTTATGTATATCTGCAGTCTAATCATTATTTTTGAAGGCTAGATTTTATGTTTAGACTCAGATTGATTCTATTGACCAAGTTATATGCAAAGGGCATAAACATATTGTTAAAGACTAAAAAAAATTATGGTATTAAATGCCATTCTACATTTGTAGGAGGAAGTGCTGTGTTTATAATCCAGTAATATGTTGATTCCGTGGTTTAATTTTTTTTTTAGGTGTTGAGTTCATATTGCTGTTGCTATAGTTTCTGTGTTGTCGTGTTTGTTTTATTTTTATTTATTTTTTATTTTTTTTAGGGGTTGAGTTCATATTGCTGTTGCTATAGTTTCTGTGTTGTCTTGTTTAAATTTTGTTCTGTCCTGTCCAAAGTCAGGACCGTGGATTTGAGCACTGCACTTATTGAAATGTGGACATGTAGTGAATGCAAACTGGTATCAGTTAGTTTTTATAATACAAGTTTCAAATATTAAAAAGGTCGGTGAATGAATCTTTAATAACAGAAAATTCGAATTAATGGAAAGGAATATATATACTATCAAAGTTGACATTGATGAATTCTGGCAGACAATCAAGCTTTTCTCGTGTCATCAGTCAAAGATGGATAATAGACATACTAATGTTAACATGCAAAGTAACTGATTATATTTAATCCATCATAGGCGATATGGAAAATGGCTTCTCGGCGTAAACATTTTGAGCAGATGTTTGACAGGTAACTTTCATATGTTCATAAGGAACAAATCAAAACAGTACAAAATTAAGTAAAAATAGCGGAATATTTCAGAGAATTAATTACATGTTGTTTTAAAATTAATTCAAGGCAAACACCTCATGCGCACTTAAATAGAATCTTTTTGGAACAACTTGGAGTCACAGGAAGACGCCTCACTGAAATATAAAAAAAACATTCATTATACAGTAATCTTCAGTTATTATTATTATTATGATACATAGTTTCAAGACAAATATCTTGCTTTTGTGCACTTAACTTAATGAATGTTTATCGCCATAGAAGCGTATGAAATAAGACTCTTTGTTCAGTACACATGCATCTTTGATCTATCTGAGGAATTCAAATAATAACTAAAAACTCATTTTTCTACATGCTTTGACGTTCTATATGAAAGGGTAATTTATATTTAAAATAATGTCTTATTAGTAAAACAAAACACAAACAAAATTGCACTCCGAGAAATATATGTAATAGATAGATCTATTGAAGATGTGAAAAAAAAATGGTTTATTCATCATTAATAATTAATTACTAGTATATGTTCTACCATGCCATCCATGTATATACAGACAAATATGATAAATATTAGAATCATGTAGGATTATATATATCATCCACCAATAAAGGTAGCTAGATATGATAGCAATGATGAAATATTTAAACGATTTCCATAATCATAGGGTAATCAAATTGATTCAACATACACAGTTGGTTTAAATATATATTTTTTTCAAGCATAATCTACCTTAATAAATTCTATTTTTCTGCACTATGTGCACATTTCGTCGATTTACGACTCATCGGATAATTTCACTATAATCCTTTTTCCAATACTTTACAAAGAAAAAGAAACAATTGTTATGACCTTTTACCTTGAAGTTTTCTTAAAGTGAATATATCAAATATTTACGGCAGTGTAAACTCGAAAGAAGCTTTTCAAATGATATACAAGTTGGGTGTGTGTGTGTTTAATGAGCTCATTTAAATCGGCAGGACTATAATTAAGCCTTTACAAGTCGGACCACAAGATGCACGTTTGAACATACTTAAATATCGACAAAAGAATACCGAAGCGACAAAACAATGGGAAAAGACCACAAAAAGGACACAGTCAGGAGAATGGAACACAACAAACGAAGGTCACAAGGATACATGTATAACTTAAATAATTACATACGTATAATAAACAAAACTAGAACAATACAGCACAGAAACAAATGCACCCAATGTGAACTCCCATTAAAAACCGTTTTGATCCATTGCCAGTGAAGTGTCAAGTCCGGTGAGGTGTCAATTCCAGAAGGACGTGAAATCTAACTGAAGATATTTAGTCTCATACGGGAGATAGAAACTTCGTATCGGCCAATCAGTTCGTGATGACGACCGTAAAACTGATGAAATTAACAGAAACTGAACATAACCTTGTCTTACAAGTTCATGTGACGGCAACCTAACAGCAGTTATCTATATTATTACCCGAAAATCATTAGGAATAGGACTCCAAATCTAACTAGAAAACTACTGTCGGAATCGACAGTGATCCCCACAGCCTCCACATTTAGTTGGGATACTGACACGTAACCAAATTCAAAAATCTAAAACCCTATTGCCCGTTTGGAGATTTTATTCAACCATCCTATGAAGAAATTAAAACACCAAATCCAATGAAAAAAGTTTTAGACACATGTTTAAATTCGTCATTTTTGAAATTCATCCCTGTGATCTCAAAGCTTTGGAATCAAATTTTAAAACCTTATTGCACATCTGCATATGATGTATGATAATACTGTAAAGACACAGACTGCATAAATTGAAAAATGAAAGAAAAGTTTATGTCACAAGATAAACAATTCACAAATTTTCGAAAGTTGACCAATAAGTGCTTCAATTTTAGACCATCAAAATTCTAAACCTTCTTGGGCATCTACATATAGTGCATGACACTACTGTATAGAAATAAAATGCAGAAAGTGAAAAATTAAAGAGGAGTTAAGATCAGAAGCATAAATTGACATTTTTTTTAAATTCAACCTCTGTGGGCACCAATTTAGAAAATTAAAATTCTAAAACTTTATTGAAAATCTGCATATGGTCCATGACAATACTGTATGGAAATAACATGCATAAAATGAAAGAGGAGTTTACGTCACAAAATTAAATTGCCCATTTTTAAAATTAGACACCTGTGAGTCCCAATTTTAGAAAATCAAAATTCTAAAACCTAATTGCACCTCTGCATACGACCCGTGACAATACTGTATAGAAATAAAATGCATAAATTGAAAAATGAAAGAAGGGTTTACGTCACAAGCTTAAATTCAAAATTCTTAAGTTCGACTCTTGTGGGCGCGTGTTTAGAAAATCAAAAATCGAAAACCTTTTTGCGCATCCACAGGTAGTTTGCAACCATTCTATATAGAAATTAAATTCCTAAACCCAAAAGTAAAGGAGGAGTTGATGTAACAAGAAAGTGCGACAGACGGAGATAAAAATTGACATGTACGTAATGTTTCGTTAGCCCCTCCTGTTCGTCTTTCTTTCATCTTCCAATATTATCCTTGTGACGTTCATGCTCGTGTTTGCTTACTTTGTAGGGTGCCAGCTTTCAAAGTCGTAGGAATAAACAGTACTGAGATACGTTAAGAAAGGGCTTTAAAATCAAATAAACCAAAATAACTTGAAGTTTTTGAATTTTTAGTCATTTTAAAAGACATTTTACAAGAATCATAATTATTTACATTTACATTGAAAACGTTTACAATTAAAGTGTTGTTTTTGACAGTTTTCAAAATTACTCTTGGTTTGTGATGATTTGTATTTGAGTAAAAAAAAACTCTTCTTTTTTTAACGAGGTCATCTTATAAACATTCTCCGATATCAATTTTGATCCACAGTATGTGCATAATTTATTTATTGCTCAGCAACAGTGCTCGAGATCGAAAATGTGGATGATCCGAATACAGTGCAGAACAGAATTAAATGGCAAAATGAACGAATATGTAAAACCGAAAACCATCTAAGGATAGGGCTATTCATGAAAGGATACTTAGTAATTTTCAATTTTACACCTTTTATAGCTCAATTGTTTTAAAATGTATTAAAAAGGTGTGAAGAAAGCAAAGTCAACAGTTTTGGAAGTGACTTGACCATTGACCTTGTTCTCATATTGTGGCTTAATTTTGTCAGTATGTCACTGAAAAGACCACCTTCTATCATTGACAATTATACATTTCCGTTAAGACAGTATTTGTTAATTTTCTTTGGCCGTTTTGTTGTGTAATTTGTTGATTAATCTTACAGGTATGCGCTTCAATAACACAGATCTGACGTGGTCAACATTTAGCAAAAAATGAATTAAACCGATGCGATTGCGATGGAGTGAAGATTTTCCTCAGTATTGAAGACCACAATGAGACTGTAAGATAAAGAACGTAAATAAATGCACTATTACCTTTCTAGTCACATATATGTAGGGATTTTGTAGCAGGAATTAAGCCATCATATCCCTTCTGCCATGCAAAAACCTATAGATATGATGATGCGTTGATATTAATTCAGTTCTTCCCATACATGGTTATCATTCCAAACGAAAGAAAACAATACGATTCCTTTATTTCATGCTAATGTTAGTCACTGTATAAAACAATAATTACAGTGTGTGTTGTTATTTATATTAACACAGCAATTCAGCAGTAATTTTAAATATTTTAAACTAATTCTATTGCACTGGGTATGCATTATTTCTTCAAATCAAATACCGCAGTTACTGTCAAATTAATGCCAAAGCGGAATGAAAATTCTATGATTACATGCATATACACATGTACTACATTCATCCCAAGATAAATGTCCATCACCGGTTTTTTTTTATATGGCGGACGTGGTTGAGTGGTCTTGGGCGGTGGATATAGTACTAGAAGAATAGGTGCCATAGTTTCTGAACAGTGTGCGTTCAAGGCCAATACAACATCAAAATAAATCAAATAACGTTTGGACAGACTTAACAACATTTTCGGATATTTGAGATTTTAAAATTCTCTGACATCAAGCAATGCAGCAGCACTGATGAAGGATCTGTTTGGAATTAATTTGACAGGAGTCTTAATTTAGGTTTTTAATACATTCAATCGGATTTCAAAGTTGTATTTTTATAAAACAAAACTGTATTTGCCCATATCTGGTGATACAGGAGATCCAAAACTGCTGAATGTAGACCAGGTATTATTGCATAAACGGAAAATAATAAAATAAAACAATATCAGTTTTCATATTTTATTTTGAACAAACAACACATGTCATTTCCCGGCCATTCACGTAAGGAGGACACGGCAGTAATTCATTACAGCTGGCGGTGACTGGATACAAAATATTTTTACCATTGAAGGTTGAGGCTTTCTTTGATCTCTCCGACTCGGCATCCACACAGATATATTCAGTCGCAGACTCGTGCGTTTGATGTCCAGACATTAGATAACCAGCATACTCTTTTTTCCAATCTCCAAAACATTCTTTTCTGCCAGGAATCATCAGAGTAGTACCTTGTTGAATCAGACAAACGGAGCATGGTACACCATAGTAAGAGTATTTACCAGAGTCAAAGAGAGAGTTCGGAATATTTATATCATATATGTAAAAGGCTGTTCCACCAATTGTAGGATTGTTGTTAATTTTTTTATCATACACTCCCCATTGGGGTTGTTTTGGTAGACACATGTGATTTACTGCGGAACCTTTACTCGTGTAAGAGGACCCACTTGTATTACCTAAACAAAGTGAGAAAAAAAGCAGATTATTTTCTTGAAAACATTGTAAGATTTTAAATTCTTAAATTTACCATTAGCCAGGGTATAGTATCGAAATACAGCATGAAAATATAATCTGTTCATATTTTATTTTATTTATAAATAACAAACCTCTAACAAATATGGCACCGATTTAAAAATAATATATAGAATCCACAACTATTTTAAATTAGTTATAGATAATTATAATCAAGTTTAAAGAAGATTTAAAATAATTACCGTCGTAAACCAACTGAGCATTTTTGCTAGAACAAGTTGATCTACCCCACTGAATATAGGTAGAACCGCCGATGTTGGTTCCTGAAATAAAAAAAAATGAAACTTGGTAACATTTTTTTGCATTTGATTATGCATTTTATTGACATTTTGTCATTTATAAAATCAATAATATTGAAAATATGATAGAACTTTAAATGTGATCTACTGATTTAGTGTTTCTTTACATAAATTGAATCTCGACATTTCAAGGTTGATGGGGCCGTCAACAATAATTTGAGATAGACAGATTTTGGGTATCTGGAAAGATTACAGTTACATTTATTACCTTAAGCTTGAGACCAACAATTAATTTCAGATACATTGTATCATTCAGAGGTTTTGAGATAAAGATAGATAGATGTAATTACCTTTATTACAATTCGTGGTTGCACTTTTCCCATTAAGACTACTAAAACCAGCCAGAAGTACTTTCCACATTATGGAATCCATATTATCTGTACAGTAGGATTTCCCAGTCTTCTTTGAATAAACTTCCAGTATCTGGTTTACAGTAATGAGAATTACCAAAAATAAAACGAAATTTCTCATTTTAAAAGTCATCATTTGTCTGTTGCAATTTCAACCGTATGATTGATGTTCAAAGGACGACTGTTACTGGCAGTAACTTTTAGACTTTGAATGAAAAGTCCAGTAATATGAGAAAACAATCTACATGTATTTTATGGTACATGTAACATATTGCTCACGATAGGTTGAAATATAATACTTTATCTATCAAGTTCAAAATTTCCGTATTAAATTCGGTTATAGAATCACCGTTTTGTTCTTATTTTGGAAGACAAAATCTCTCTCTCTTTTCTCTCCCTCTCTCTTCATAACGTTTCAATTCAATCCTTACACTTTCATCTAGTAGGACCTATTTCATAAATTGTATATCTTTTTCTTTAAATTGTAGGTAAATATTTGCTGTCATTTTTATGCACATATCGGCAAAAGCGACAAAACAGTGGATTCCCGAAGAAGTCCATTAGATCGAAATCCAACGGCAAGACAAACGCATACATGTACATGTATAAATGCAACATAACAAATATATATGACAAAGATACACGAGTAACTAACAGACTAAATCAAAGTACTGAAGTACTGTTTACTCGGGTAGCCTCGTGATCTGATGAATTAATGATAGTGGTATAAACCTAACTGTTTATATGGTACAAACTGTTGACAGGGAGATATATTTCACCTGTATCCAATTTTGATAATTCAAATGTTGAAATGAATAAGGCATCTCTTAAACATGTGAATAATGCAAAACTTTCAAATGTTGATTGTTCCACAGACTTTCACAATATGTACAGTATAGTGAAAATTCATAGTCACTAGAATATAACGGAGTTGCCAAGCCAAATAATTGCCATGCGAATGCTAATACAACTCCGTACCCAATTCATTGACTGTCTTTATGTGGTTCCCCATTAACTGACCTTATCATCAACTATTAACAAATTCACGATGTCGTACGAAAGAGGATATCTTTATGACTTTTGTAAGGCAAGGCAAAAACTGTAATGATGTAGCACTTTAGACTCAAACTAGAACACATTCTCTTGTGTTTACTGTTTATGTCCTTAATATGGTAAAAGGGTGATGTTTTGTGCATAAATATATTAACTATTTCGATAAAATATAGCAAGAGCACTCGTTTTAACATAGCCATGATAGGTATAGATATGCACAGTATTCTCCCATTTATTTCATATACTTCCGTGCAAACAGGGATAATTTAAATACCATTTTGATTCCAAATATTTTTTTAAAAAAAATACACTGCAGTATTCTCTATCACAATTCTGTTTAAAACCTTAAAAATATAGTAATTTCAGTGAAAATAAATATTTGGCATATGTATTGATACATGTATGTTTTTCTTCATAGTTTAAGACATTGGATATATGTACATGTATAGCAACACCCGACACTTCTGTAATAATAGCTGCAAACGACATAGTTCTGTCAAGTATCATTTCAGGGGATGCATCCTCATTGTCGATGAACATCTAGAGCATAGCATCCCCATTGTTCCACATTTGGATCCTACTTGTCTTGATATCTATTACACATTCATCTAACAAGCAATTTAGTATGAATGTGTCTTCGTCTTCTTCATAACCTATTAATTGGCAGATTTTTGTTTTCTCTAAGAAATGAGTAAATGGCCAGGTATGGTACATCACCATTACATATGTATTGATCTCAAATAACAGTGTGATAATGTTACAGCTCTTTTCTGATTAAAACTGCATTATATTCGCCGATGAAAATCATTTACAATTAACATGCTTTCGAAATCTCAAAGGGAGGAGACGGTTGCTAACTTTAACCCAAATGACCTACTTATCAGCTGATATCCAAGATGGCGACAGGGGACGCCGAAATAAAAATTTTATCAGATTCAATAATTACTGCTCTCCTTCGACAATATCTTGTCAATATATATTATATTAAACTATGATTAATTCTAAAACGATTAAATTCTATAAAGTATAATATATTTACCTTTCTTACAAGTTAAAATAGTTATTGGTCACCTCTCATTTCCTCTTCGTCTAACCTATGACTGCTGAAGCTAATGCATCACTAATTCAGGAATCCATCCGTGTTTATTAATATATATTATTCTCGGTACAAAACATGTTGATATATAAAAACATGCTATAATAAATATGTTCATGAAATTGTTTTGATAGCAAGATTTAAATATATGAGTTTATAAAGGAATCTATGTTGCACTAGATAATGTCAGCGTATTCACACAATAAAAAATGAGTAAGTGCGTATTAAAAACAACCCAGAGCACTATCTGAATAGACTGTTTTTTCTCCCTTCGAATTGAGCCAACCTAGTTTCTAGCGGACGTTGGTCAGCTTGCCGGTTTAAGATTCGGGGCGATAGCTATACCACGGATAGCCATCCTTGTACAAAGTAATAGACTAAAGAGAATTAGCACAAAAAACCAACCATTTTGACTAAAATAATTGTTGAAAGCTGGCCTGTTAAAATGCTGTCTATGACGAAATCTTTTTACCTGTCTAAATACAATAAATAACCGCCGTTAAGGTAACATGTAGTTCAAGTTATACGTTGAATAGTAGCGAGCTATTATTGATCACCAAGTAGATATTAATTTATACTGGGAATTTTTTTTACTTATGTCAAATTTTCAAAAGTCTCGAAAAGCCTGGTCGTCACTATGTGAGCTTTTCTTTCTCTCTTTAATTAATCAACACATTTTTTTATTTTATCGTTGAAATCCATTCAAAATTTTGTATCCTAGCTTATACTTAATAACTTTAGTTATGAATAAACGCATGATGTAACTGAATAGCAGCACATATATTGTTTAAATGTTTCTTATACCCAACATGTTTTAAGACAGAAACCTTAAATATACTTAAATACATTCTTTAATAGTTAATCCATAACAGTCAATATTTATTTGTCCTTCGTTACTTATATTAGAAATTTTTGACAACAAAATTAAACTTTCTGCTTGCCAAATCAGTAATAGTTTTAGAAATCCCTTATCAATGCAATTAAAACCCATTATCATAATATTAACCAGCTTGCCTCAAACTTTAAACTTACAACTATTTTAAATTCCAATACTAGTAAATATATGTTGTCTAATGTTGTGGGCTATATATTTAGCAATCCATGGAGTTGTGAAAATGAGGTCCACATTGGTCAATTATCTATAATTATCTATATACTTGTATAATTATCAACTTGCATTGACTCGTTTATAACTTTATTCATGCGTTGTATGTTATTTATGTACATACATGTAGCTGTAATTCATGTAATGTTTGCTTTTTAACCTGTTAGGGTTTACTTTTTGCAAATAAACAATTATTATTATAAAAAATATTAGGAAATTTAAAAGTTGCACTTCGTTGGACGGCGCTATATGAATTCACATATTAAACAATTGAAAGATTTAAATCCAGTGGTAAAAAACAATTATTATAATACCAACAAATAAGATTTTGTTGAAAGAATTATACCTCTACGATAAATTTGAATTTTTAGAGCTTTGCTTTACGTTCAATGTAAGCCAAGGTGGAAGTTTAGACCAACACTTATTAATTTAAAGATGTATATATACATGTAAATGAGAAATAAAAATTATCAGAGTTTTATTCCATATCAACAATATGATGTTTATATATTACTTATAGTATAAAATGAATTAACTAAAAGTCAAAAACGTTAATTATATGGGCTTTATATCATAAAGATATAAAAATCTGGCTAATTATGAAAATTAAAAATCGATGAAATAAGCAAGGAACGTCAAATAGATCTGATTGTGCTCAGATAAATTTTGGAGAAGAAAACGAATTATATATGAACCGAAATTCAGTTACCATGAATGAAAATAATTTGTATTCTGTTGTGATTATGATAGTTCGACATATTCTAATGCATGTGTGATTCGTTATCAGTGATTGAGGTCAATAGTAATTACGTAGGGGTGATTGGTTTTTATAACTATCTTCCAGAAACCGTTTTCGATGTCAAAAAATAAACCAATTGTAGCGACCTAGGAGAAGAATATGTATGTTGTGACTAAGGTTAGAATCATCCTTTACCACAACATACTTGTACTGTAAGCAAAGGTCACCAGAATTCTTGTTAATTTCTTGTATTGCGATCGTGACTAAAACTTTACATAGCCAAAATTAACAAGAAATAAGACCAAACAGAGGTAAACTTTTCCTGGGTAATTATAGGACCCTATTACGGTAGGTTTCTATTGATATCTGTAATTCTATTTTAAAAAAAAATTGGACTTGGTTATTTCTGAAAAGACGACAAAATCGCACCACCAGCTTTCTCCTTTTTAGAATATTTACGAAAATTTTTCGATAAATTTTCTTGAAAACGTTTGACCGAAAACGCACCGAAACACCGAAAGTGTCGTGAAAATGATGTTTTGCTTCTTTCCTTTTTTCCTTTTTGTCTTTCAATTGTCTTCACATATTGTACCTTTGAATTTTTGTTTGTTTACTCTGTAGGATTCCAGTTTTCAATGAAAACTATGTTACTTCAGTTCCTTCTCATTATTTCTTGAATATACGTATATACTTAATTGAATGGTAATTTGACTTTTAAGGATGCTCGCTGGTCATGGTCTTTTTGTCAGATTTTCGGAATTCTCGGGTTTTATCCATTTCTTAAACATGATTTTTTTTGCCCATGAACCCCCACTTTTTCTTTTATAATTCAATCATATATACCTTAAAATGGTATTTGACAAAATTTTATGAAATCCTTTTTATTTTTTCATACATCTTTGAGAGACTGAAGTTGTCAATGCAAAGACAAAGAAAAATCCAGAGAAAACCGATTTCCTGCAAATTTTCAAGGCCTTATAGCCCTTAAATGATCACATAAACCTATATTTTTTTCTTGCTTATTTGTTTATTATTCATATGTTCTCTCAACCTAAAACACCTATTTAAAATCCTATTTATTTCCTATTAGACCAGCGATCATCCTTAAAAACAAATGTCAAAGTCGTAGGATAAAGCATTGTTGCTGATATACGTTAAGAAAACCATTTATCAACCTAATAACTTGATGCTTTTGAAATTTTCTTATTTCATAGTCATTTTACCATAATCACAATGGTTTATATTGAAAGCGTATAACTATACCAGGAAAAGACCCAAAGTGAGACTTTTTCATGTCTTATTAATTTTCTTTTTTTAAAATTAAACTGAACGTTTTGCATGCATTGGAAAATTCCAATGAAAACGTTTTCTTAATTATATTGTCATTTTTAGACGTTTTCAAATTTACTTGACAGTTAGTAACGCAATGAAACGTCTAAATACAATTTTTAATGACGTCATCCATATCTGTGCACATGTAAACAATTTATGTCTGGAAATGTAAAAAAGGAAAAGAAAAAATAATAGAGACGATTCAAATGCCATAATGACCAAAATAAATAGAACGACAATTTTAAGGACAACGCTGTTAGGTTTGGTAATGTCCCTGGCAAAATAATATATTGCACAATCTTGCCACTGATATATATTATTTTGCAATCCACAGTATATATTAATTATGGACGTTTAATGAGGTACATACATTATATGTGGACCTTGTAAAATGAATTAACTAGTCTAGTCAATCTAGCAGAAATTTTACCCTAACCTTAAAGTAATTGCAAAAGAAGATTTTTAAGTTTTAATCTTTACCATTATACCCCAAATATACACAGAAAAAAGTCCAACAAAATCTAACTTGAGGAAGACAAAAAAAATCACTATTTCAAAATTCCTATGGAGATTTGCATTGAAAATGGGAGATAACTCTGCAAAAAAGGCAGAAATATCAATAAAAATTGATACAAAATTATAACTTTACGGCTTCTGTTCAGCAGAATGTATTGATTCTTGATATTCTAGCCGTCTTTAGAGTATAACAAACAACTCTAAAGGTGTTTTCATATGTTTTATGAAGCTACAACTTGGATTTCGTAATTCACTAGTTGACCATTTATTAAATTTTTCAACATGTCAAGGTAAAGAATCTTAAATTTAATAAAAATGATTACGCATATATTCTTCTCTTTGTGGTTTAAAGTTTCTTTAAACATCGTAGATGCTGAACAAATATAATTTACAGATATAAACAATACCAAATTTTCACATTATTTTTTCAAAATGGTCACAAAGCCACAAATTTGCAATTTCTTTAATGAAAAATGTGCAAAAAAAAATAAAAATACCCATAACACTTCGAATTTGTACATTTCATGAGCAGAAGATTATGTAATATAGTCAAATACGAACTTATAACCCCATCGAAGTATCATACTTTACATGAATTTTAAGAAAATCAACCAAAAACTGACAAAAAAGACTAATTTTTGCAGAGTTATCTCCCCTGTCCAATGTTAATTTCCATAGGAAATTAAAAATGCTGATTTTGAGTTTTCCTCATGTTAGATTTTATGGGACTTTTTTCTGTGTATATTTGGGGCTTAATGCTATAGATTAAAACTAAAACATTTTCTGTTGCAATTAGTTTGAGGTTAAAACTTGGTTTGACTGGACTATAATCTGAGGTCAATCCATTATATATGGACCTGGCAGAATGATATCGACCAGGACTTTTGTCCGAGGTCGATATCATTCTACCAGGTCAATATATAATGTATTGACCGAATTAAAAGTCCATAATTGTTATATTACGTATGAACTGTCTGTTTTCAATCAAGAAATCTTCCTCGTCGCTTTCAAACCAAAATATGTAAATTGTGCATTTTGAAAATTCTCAACCTTTCGTAAAACGGGTAGGCAATAAAACATAAAGTTTAACAGATTTAATCAAAGAAAATTGAAAAAATCAACATTTTTACAATATTGAGAAATTTTACGAACGAATCCGGATCTAATTTTAGTAATATGGAGTCAATATTCTTTTACGGAATCGATATGCTTTTCCAAGAGGTCAATACATGAAATATCCTGGTAATTATGTGACAAAACTAACCAATGCAGAAAAAACATGAAAAACAGCACATATGTAATATTCCTTAATATCGCTACAGTAACCATTTTATTGTACAGCAAAATCTTTTAAATGTCAAATAAGCCTATTTTCTACACCAATGACGTCAATCTTTAAAGTCATTTTTGCAGGGAATGCAATACGGTTACCGTAGAATACTACAAAAAAATGTTGGGTGCTATCCAATAAATGTGGAAAAGTACATGTCCTTTTTCATATCAACCCAAAATCAACCTGAGACGTTGTATCTATTTAATGAGAACACCCCACATCGCGTCATTTCGTCATTTGCACGAAAAACATTGTCCAATGAAAAATTAGGTTATTTAGAATACATTAAACAAGTCTTATTGACGCTCGCTTAGCCCACTTCTTAAACATTAAGATTTTAATATAGTGTAACTGTAATATAGAGTGTCAAGTAATTTAGGTCACACTGACTGCTTGTAAAGAACTGGGGTCGGAGAAGCCTAAATAGAGTGACAAAGGTCTAGGTTAGTTCAACTTTGCGTGAGGGAGCTGAACGCCTACTTTTGACAGAATTCCAAAATTTATAAACTGAAAATTACATGTATCTACAAATTGTGTAATTAACAACGCCATGGCTACTGTAGGGATGATTCACTCGATGATGTCAAGTCCTCAGTAGCAGTAAAACATACTCTGGTATCAAATTCCTTGCATAAAATGCACATTCCTATACCTTCGTGTTATTTTATTGTTATTCAAGGATCATTTAGACGGGGAATATTTGAAGTTGAGAGTGTGAAGTAATAATACATTGGAGATATCACAATGTCCAAACGAATATATCTTTATTTATCCAAGATAATTTAAATATAAACTGTCCAGGATACTTATAATTTGTAATAATTTCTTGGTAACCACCAAGTACATGTAGATTTAAAGTAATATCATTTCCTGAACAGTTTTATTAACTGCATATATGGATTGGTTTTTATTATCTTTATACAAAATTTTCCTTTAAAATATGTTTTCATATACAGAATTTGTTAATGTAATTCCAACATAAATACACACTTAGCAAAATAATACCGATGACCGATTTCACTCCAGAGTTTAAAGTTAAATTTTATTTCTTAAAACTGAGATTAA
Organism: Mytilisepta virgata; assembly: GCA_028015205.1. Taxonomy (NCBI): domain Eukaryota; kingdom Metazoa; phylum Mollusca; class Bivalvia; order Mytilida; family Mytilidae; genus Mytilisepta; species Mytilisepta virgata. Next base: position 88,810,842 of record CM051521.1, read on the forward strand.
TGGAAAAAAGCGATATCCTAGTTTTTTGTGTTTTCATTTAACTATTCAAGATAATATACACTTTTCAAATTTTTAGACAAAGTATAGTCGATATTTTTAATTAGATAGCTAATTTTACAAGCGGTGCTTCATTTCAGAAGGGACTATTTTGTCAAACGAAAAATAAATCCAATTTATAAAAAAAATATTCATAGCAATGTACATAATGATGTAGACGTCGAATTTTTATTATTATTTTTTTTAATTCATTCCTTGCTCCCCCGCCTAATTAAAAAACAAAAACATTAAACGGAAGAGTTACATTGTATTTCTGACTATTCCGATTAATATCGCGACAGCCTATGAGTACCAATATGACCAAGGATAGATTTACATTAAAAACGAACACGTTTTACCCTGATATGTAAATTGATATACCTTTTCATCTGACTTATCAGTTAATGTATTGGATATTTATAAACTAAAAAAACTATAAAAATAATGGGATAAGGTTCTCTCTTCCAAAAAAAAGTATAAAAAACATTAACTTTGTTTCATTCTCAAGGGCAAGGCGGGCTCTTCCAATTAGTTCTTGTTCTCATGTTTGTGCTTTTTGTGCCAGGTGTGTTTTTCATTAACAATGTGATGATTTTTAGTGGTTTTTTTTTCTCTCTTTTTAAAATGATGTATTGAATTATTTCCATTTCAGAAACGGTATACAGAAACATACATAGTACAATGTATTTTCTTAAGATAACTTACAATTAAGTGTTAAATGTTTAATGGAATATCTATTAATTGTATACCAGTGATTGAGACAAATATACAGAGTGTATATCACTGAAGCCAACATGCTACATGCAAAATTCAGATATACAATGTAGATTGAGAAAAAAAAACTTATCAACAGCTTATTCCAAATATTTACTCAGAGTGACAAAAACCTTCATTTGATGAAATTTTCGTACTTTGTCTATAACCACGACAAAGGACACTAGAAACAACCAATAAGATAATAATTCCATCAACATACTAACGTCATCTTTAGATATATATCTCTGGATTATGAAAAGAACTGGAGAAAAATTTTCTCAATGTCTGTCGTAAACAAGTCATTATAGCAATTAAACTATTGTTTCCATGTAACAAATTTCAATAAAATTCTACTCTTAGTCAAAGAAAATCTGAAATTGTAATGAAAAATTGTCAGGAAGGAAACTATTCATTATACAAGTTATTTAGGTCTAAAGGTCGGAGATACTTCGATAAGATTGAAATTCCAAAGAAATTGTTATTTTATTTCAAACCCAAACAACCGGGTATAATTAGAATGTAATAACCATTTACAGTTCGGAACATAAAGTCTTGTTTGGAGACCAATACTTTTGTACGAGAAGTCGATATCAATGGCATTTAATAACCTAGAAAGGGATAAATCAGAAACTGGTACGTGATAATTTAAAGATTCGGTCCTGTTCATAAAGGCGATTGACCTATCTAGGACTCTTCAGTAGTTTTTCAACTGACTGGATAAATTATATTTTATTCGATGCTAAATTCTCTGTCGGTGATAGTAAAGATTACAAATTGAATCTTTGAGAACCTAGACAAATAAGCAACTTTTTAGACATGCTTATTGATTTGGTGGTGTAAGCACTTGAACCTTTGGAAAGCTGGAAAGCTATTTTATCATCTTAATTAAAACAAATGTAAGTGTATAAAAGGGAGAGAGAAAAATTCGAGTTGGTTTTTTCGTTGATTTGATCAAAGTCACAAATAAAAAAGCTAAATAATTATTGCGAATGCAACAAAATGATGCATATCACTTGATATCAGGACTTCTTTTAAATCCGCAAAATATAACTCATCTCGGACGGTAGGACACTAAAGTGTTTGAGCTAAAAGACAACAAATCTGAAAATGTGTGCATGATGACAATTACGAAATTTTTTCTGACATCAAACGTTTTTGAATTGGCTGCGGGCATTGGACACCAGAGCGCACTCCATTAATAAAACTAAAATATTTACCGATTCGACAGTTTTCAATCGCACTTGATAGTCCATTTTAATGAAGCACGTCCTGTCTGGGTCTTATTACGATTCAGAAAGTCGAGAGAATTACAATACATGTATCTATGTAAAACCTTTTTTGTTGGTTTGTTGTAGTTTTATTTTTATAAATAAAACAGACTGTAACGGTATCTCAGTGACTGTTTGCAACAGTTCTATTCTACATGTCACCGGAAGCTTTTATGCAACAGTCAATTAAGGTTTTTGTATTCAGACGGAGAACAACAAAAATAACACTTTAGTTTCAAAGCTTTTATTTATTTATTTATTTTCTGTCAAATTAAATTTTGTCTTGTAATTGAGTTTTACTCTTCTACGGTAATGGATATTACATCAAACCCTGCACTAGAAAGACTGTAATTTCCTGAATCGTAAAAGGTTCCAGACTGAAGCGTTACAAAAGATGTACTTCACCAAAATTGAATAGCAAGTGTGATTGAAAAAAAATGTTTTAAACGAAGATATGTTTTATAAATTACAGGCTTCTGTTGATTAATCTGTTTTAGTACTTCTGATCAGACCAATAGGAAAAAATCTTTCTGTGGTGAAGTATAACATGTACATTTTTGTACAATAAGGAAGATAACTCTATACTTAAAAGTACATCACTAAGAAAAGATCATCGTAAGGCCACGCCAAATTGATTTTAAGTTCATTGGATTTCACCTCTGCGATTTACAGACTTTGTAAAATTTAGGAAAAAATATTTTTGCCGCTTCATTTTGTAAAAATACTGACAATTTTAGGTCCCCTACTTTTTCTGGTATATGTAAATGATATAAAGCGTGATATTGTGAGTAATATTAAACTATTTGCTGATGATACTTCGCTCATTCGGGAAATATGTGATCCTTTATTTGATTTTTTTACCCTAAACCTTGATCTTGAAACTTTAAATACATGGTCTAAACAGTGGCTAGTTACTTTTAATGCGACCAAAACGGAATACCTGGTCATTTCCAAAAAACCCTTAAAACGTCCTTTGCCACCACTTATTTTAAATAATGTTATAATTAAGCAAGTGTCGTGCCATAAACATCTTGGTTTAATATTCAACGAAAAATTGACGTGGTCGGAACACATCACCGACATTTGTAAGAGATGTAACAGGCGCTTAGATATTATTCTTAAGATGCGCCATGTTTTGCCAAGATTTTGTCTGAAAAAACTCTACAAGTCTTTTGTCCGTTCACTCTTAGACTATGGTGACGTTATATATGATAATTGTTCGGATATTGAATCGACCGTTATTGAAAATGTTCAACGGCGGGCTTGCATGATTATAACAGGTGCCATTAAGGTAACTAAACACCAAACTTTATTGAAAGAAGTTGGTTTAGAAACCCTAAAGACAAGTAGAAAAGTACACAGGCTTTCATATTTATATAAAATAAAAAACAACTTAACACCTTCTTATCTGACTACCATCCACCCCCTCTTGAACCATAGTACGAATAATTATGATCTTAGGAGACGATCACAACTAATTCCGCTTAGAATTAGGACTGTCTGTTTTTATAACTCATTTTTGGTCACTTCAATTAGGGACTGGAATAACCTTTCACCAGATATTCATACTGCGACCTCATTATGTACTTTTAAAAATCTACTTAGAAAATCTGAAGGAGAAAGTACTAAACCTGTCTACTCCCTTGGACATGGCTATGAAAAAACCATCCATACAAGACTTCGTCTAGGTTTGAGTGGCTTAAACCAGCACCTATTTAACTACAATTTAATTTCTTACAAGACTTACACTCAGTGTACCCAAAACAAAAATGAAAGCATTGAACATTTCTTGTTTCATTGCGATCGCTATAGAAACCCTAGAATAAATTTATTACTTGGTGTCAAAAATATTTTATGTCCTGATTTGAATATAGCTATGTTGCGAGATTTATGTCCATCTTATTTAAGTAAAATTCTAATTGAAGGAAGTGATGACTTGTCGTCTGAAACAAACTTCGAATTATTTAAATGTGTATTCAAATATATCAAGTCATCTGGAAGATTTTCCCGATAAGAAACTAAGTCGTCATTCTACATGTAAACAATATTTTTTATTTTATTATGTTTTTATTATGTTAATCTGACTTTGTGTGTGTGTGTGTGTGATGGAGTGTCATGGTGTGTGTGTGTGTGTGTGTGTGTGTGTGATGGAGTATGATGGTGTGTGTGTGTTTGATGGTGATTGTGTGTGTGTGTGTGTGATGGTGCGTGTGTGGGGGTGTTGTGTGTGTGTATGTGTTTCTTTTTCTTCATCTTGTATATAATGTTTTGTACTATTGAAGATATATATTGATGTATTGTTAAATGTATTGTACTGTATGTCAATGTATGTATATATGTTTTGAGGAGAACCGCTTGTAGCCTCTGGCTGTTGGTAATCCTCGTTAAATAAATAAAGAATTAAATTAAATTAATTGGCCCCAAATTCTCCATTTTTCAAGAAATTAAAAATAAAAACTGTTCGCCCACTCCTAAGAGTTGGTAAAAAATAGCGATTTTTTATCCTTTTATGCAATATTTTAGTTAAAAAAATTGTGCCGCACGTAAATTTGATCTTCGCCTGAAAAAAACTAGTCCTCAAGAAGAATTAAAATTTCGCTCGCTCGCACCTATTTTTGCCATAAAAATCCAAAGAACTAAAAATCAATTTGATGTGGCCTAAAAAGCAAAAAAGGTTGACAACCAATTACAATGTATTAACGTTACAATACGTTATTACGATAAGAGTTATCGTTCCTAACTTTATCGAGTATCTATGTGTTCAAAGAACGCAAAGAAAATTTGAAGCTGAAAATTGTTAACTTTTGAACAACTGGGCCCTGGTAACTACTTGTTCCAAAACATTTTCGGGAATCATAACATCAAAACGGAAAACATTAAGGGTCAGCAATTAATTAACGCAATCACGACAAAAAATAATAAAGACCACGTATGAAAGTAAACTTACAAAAGTAAAACAGGACTTAAGAGAGAATGCTTGGTTTTCAGATATAACAATTATCTTTTTTAAATTTTTTTATCGTTTATAATTTAAGTCATCATCGTATGCTATTCAATATTCTTCGCGTTCTTTGAACACATGGATACTCGATAACGTTAGAAACGATAACTCTTATCGTTACGTCGTATTGTAACGTCCCACCTTAACTGTGATGCGTCTTTTTATGTTTCTTGAGCCATGCTAGCCGGTATCTTAGTTTGTTTCTTCCTTACAGAAACGATACACCAAAGCCGTTTCTAACCCAAAATCTCAAAGATTTCCAGTACAGAGAATGGTACTGGAATTTTTAACTGAAGCATTTTCCTCTTCAATTACAAATCTGTACATTTAAAATGAATTATCACTTTGCAAGTCCTTTCAATTTTCTATTTGGTAGTCTTCAATGTGATTACCAAGAAGAATATATATGGTTTCAAAGTGTGGAACTCAAACCATTTGAAGATATCTGAACATTTATAAAATTGAGGGATGGGAATGATCTCCACCAGCAGGGTCTAATTATATATACAATATAATTCATTGCATTATAAAATATAAGAAGAATGTGTCCATGAGACACGGATTCCCCCGCTTAGAAATATGCAAGATTCAGTGTTCTTATTCAAACCTATTGAAGTTTTGTTTTCTTTGAAACATAATGAGTAATGGTCACAGAGTGCGCAAAACAGCAAATTTGGCAATTCTCAATTCATTTGGTGGAATACCACAAGGGCGATTGAAGTTACACCACTCAAAATTCAAACTTGATCAGTGTTTGGTGGTAATAAGCACTGTGTATAAGTTTCATAATATTTGGTTGATGCAAAGTAAAGTTAGAGTGCTAAAACGGCAAATTCAGCAATTTTTCCATTTATAAAGGGGTATAACTCCATAACAGTGAATGTGACCTAACCCAAATTTAAACTCGATCTGTATTTGGTGGTAATAAGCATTGTATATAAGTTTCATAACATTTGGTTGAGGCAAAGTAGAGTAAGAGTGCGGAAACACCAAATTCAGCAGTTTTTCCATTTATAAAGGTTCATAACTGCAGAACGGTGACCGTTACCCCATCCAAATTCAAACTCGATCTGTGTTTGGTGGTAATAAGCATTGCGTATAAGTTTCATAACATTTGCTTGAGGCAAAGTAAAGTTAGAAAACGGAAACCAATTTCGGGACGTACATGCACGTAAGTAAGGACGGACGGACAGACGGAGGAGGGTAAAACTTAATGCCCCTCCCCCTCTGCCTAGCGACGGGGGCATAAAAAACACCAAAAACACGAATGGTTTAGGGTTGGATATCTCAACAATTTTCAAGATATATGAACACTTATTAAATGGGGGTAGGAACTCAGAGAATTTGTCTAATGGTGAATTAGAGAAATATATATGATTTATATATTTCAAGATATTTGAAAATATATCTATTAGAGGGTTTGAAATTACCCCCTCCCCCCTCCTCTAGGACAACTTAAATATATTTTTAAGTAAAGTCAAGAAATACCGAAGGAATATTCGAAGGAGGGAAAAATCGAAACAACTGACAAACTCCGGAGAACAGAGAAGACAAACTAAAACATATGAACAACATGGACCACACCAAAAAAACCGGGGGTAGACTCAGGTGCTCCGGAAGAGTAAGCAGTATCTGCTTCCTGAAGGACACCCCCCATGCTGCCCATGTCAAATCCGGTATGAGGAAGGGATAGCATCAATGGAACAGGTCCATTTTCATTTGGGAAACGGTTGTTTCATTTTATAATTACTGTCAAGAATAAATGAATTAATATGGGTTTATCTGTTACATGTATATTGCAATCTCTGAAGGCATAGTAAGGTGTACTTTAAAATTCTATTTTTAGTACCAATGACCTTGACCTTTGACCCAATGATCCCAAAATCAATTGGGTTCTTTCCCTCCCCTTAGGGCACTATTCACCCAACTTTTCTTTCCATAGAAAAAATACTTTTTCAGTTAACATCTGGAAGCCATTTCATTCGGACATTAAAAAAAACCTCTCTTCTAAGGGGGTACAGAACACCTAAGGGAGGTAACTCTTTAACAAGAGTGGAAACACTACATGTTTCGCCTGAGTATGGACACGGACACAGAATAATGATTATCTGATACCCGACATTTTGCAAGTCAAAGGAAAATGTGTTTAAAGAAATTGAGGTCAAGGTCAAAAGGCAGGTGCATACCGACATGTATCCACTAAGAACTATCTATTAAACAAATATGGTGGGTCTAGGTATTAAAGTTGCTGAGAAATGGACCTAATCTCGAAAATACGATGGGTCTAAGTATTACAGGTTCTGAGAAATGGATTTAACCACGAAAAATTGACAAAGGCACTCGAGCATGAAATTGAGTTCAAGGTCCAAAGTCAGGGGTCACAACACTTATACGATAAGCTACCTTGTGGATCATAAATCTTAATTTTAGATATTACATGTGCATGTGCAAAGTTATGCATCCCGTCTTAGGTTTCCATAGAGCATATACTTCGTATGTTATCATCTGGAAAATACTTATTTCGGTCAGAAAGGATTATTAGTAGCAGTGACCTTGACCATCAATAGGATTTTTCCCGCCACTAGAGGCACAATTCTTCCAAGTCTAGTTTTCATAGAACAACTACTCCTGAAGTAATCAACTGAACACAGTTGTTCAGAAGTTAATCACTTTTTTCACTTTCCATTATTTTGATTGTTAAGTAATATTTCTGTAGAGAATTATGCATGGACACACAAAGTCATAGGATACCCCATCAGAACATTTTCAGCTCTCTGGTATAATCAAGGAAGTGAAAATTTAAAGCTGAAAATTGTGGTTAACTTTTGAACAGCTGGGCCCTGGTAACTTCTTGTTCCAAAATATTTTTGGGAATCATAACATCAAAACGGAAAACATTAAGGGTCAGCAATGAAATACCAATTAATTAACGCCATCACGACAAAAACTAGAAATACTGTGAGCACAGCTCACTACTTGATACCCCCGCCTTTCATAAGACACATGAAAGGAAATGTCAATATGTTGGATAGGAAAACTCCAACAGCAGTGAGATGAGTTTCATCAAATTCCATTCAGTGGTGTAGGAGGAGTTGCGGATGGCATCATGGTATCCCTATCACAATGAATGGCAAAGTCCATGTGTTAGTATGGGAAACCCCAAATATTCTTCAGATCAAAATCTAAAATAGGGGGTGCACTATGGCATCATGTAATAAAGATCCTCTGAAAGTTTCATCAAATTCCATACAGTGGTTTAGGAGTTGTGGATGGCATCATTGTACCCCCTATCACATTAAAAGTCAAAGTCCATGTTTTGGTATGGGTAACCCCAAATATTCATCAGATCAAAATCTAAAATAGAAGGCGCACTATGGCATCATGTAATAAAGATCCTCTGAGAGTTTCATCAAATTCCATTAAGTGGCTTAGGAGGAGTTGCGGATGGCATCATGGTACCTCTATCACAATGAATGCAAAGTCCATGTGTTGGTATGGGAAACCCCAAATGTTGGTCAGATCATAATCTAAAATAAGAGGTACACTACACCATCATGTAATAAAGATCCTCTGAAAGTTTCATCAAATTCCATTCAGTGGCTTAGGAGGAGTTGCGGATGGCATCATGGTACCTTTATCACAATGAATGGCAAAGTCCATGTGTTGGTATGGGAAACCCCATATGTTGGTCAGATCATAATCTAAAATAGGAGGTACACTACACCATTATGTAATAAAGATCCTCTGAAAGTTTCATCAAATTCCATACAGTGGTTTAGGAGGAGTTGCGGATGGCATCATGGTACCCCCTATCACATTGAATGTCAAAGTCCATGTTTTTCTATGGGAAACCCCAAAAATTGGTCCCATCAAATTCTAAAATAGGAGGTGCACAATGCCATCATGGGATGAAGATTCTCTGAAAGTTTCATCAAATTCCATTCAGTAGTTTAGGAGGAGTTGCGGATACAAAGGTCGGATGAACGGACGGACACAACGAATACTATATACCCCGTTTTCAAAAGCGGGGGTATAAAAATAAAGACCACATATTACAAAAACGGAAACCACAGAGTCCGACAAAAGGATCTTTTCAAAAATTTCCCCACAGGTCGGAAGAACTAAGTTTTGTTTGTTGGCGGTCTGGGGATACAGAAACAATTCTGAAGGACGACACATACACGTGAGGACCATTTATGCCATCTTTCATGGCCGTAACTAGCGTCTTTTTTCTATGAGGCAAAATCCTTTTAAAAAAATGGCGAGAGGTCTGGTGGCCGCCTTAATCCTCGATTCTAGCCATTTCTTGACAATTGGCTTGTTGGTTTCAGACAAAGTGATTTTTCATATAGGGTCTTATGTTAAACTAACTTCCTGTGGTTGCCATCTTGTGTAATGGGCCAATTCATCATATATTTTGAAAGAGGATCATCTAACTGTCTAAGGACCTGTTTTGCCAAGTTTGGTTCCAATCTTAGATGGCACTCTGTATCATCGGATATAGTTCTGAAAGAGGACAACTTGATGATCATTGTTGCCAAGTTTGGTTCCCATTGATTTGCCGGTTTCAAACAAAAAGATCTGCAAGATTGCCTTTGTGGCCATCTGTAGATTGTGGGTGAGGTCATCGGATATACTTCAGACAGAGGACCATCTAAGGACCACTTCTGCAAAGTTGGATACAAGTTGGCTAACTGGTTTCCGACAATTCTGAATGAGAACCATTTAAAGACGATTGACGCAAAGGTGGGTTTCAATTGGTTCACTTGTTTCAGACAGGAAGACTTTTACCCATAAGAGTCCTATGTTAGACTATGTTAGCTGTTGGGGCAGAGGTTGCCAGATACAATTAGAGGATAGAGGACCACCCAAGAAGCATTGCTGCCAAGTTTGATTCCAACTGGTCAAGTGGTTTTAGACAAGATTTTTAAATTAATTTCCACATAAGGTCCTATGTTAAACTACGTTCGTCTGTGGTGGACATCTTGAAAGGCAGATAAGGTCATCAGATACAATTCTGATAAATGACCATTGCTTCCAAATGTGGTTCCAATTCGCCCACTGGTTTCAGACAAAAGGATTTAAAAGTGAATTTTCCACATGGTTCTATGTTAAACAATGTTCGGCACTGGGGGCCAACTTGGTGGTGGGCAGGGTGATCAGATACAATTCTAAAACAAGAGGCTCCTAAGAGTCTGTATCGCTCACCTGGTTTACAAATAGCCCCAAAAATCTCATTTAAAGACTAGCCTGTCTGTTTTACCCTTTCCAGATGAAGGATAAATCTTTGTAGAAGACCTCAAACACATCATTTGTACCAATTAACAAAGCTTTGGATTTGCAATTGGCAATGTTTTAGACATATCAAGATTTGAGGACACTTTGTGGAGGACTTCACAACAATCATTTGTACCATGTTACAAATCATTTGCACTTTCAGTTAATCAGTAACAAGAACTGCCAATGACGACCATGTTTTCCACCAGTCAAGATAAAATGAGGACTATTTGTAGAGGACTTCATTAACATCATTTTTACCATGCTACAAATCAGTTGCACTTGTGGTTTCAGAGATGATTTTTAAAGTTTCAACCAATCAGAAACAAGAATTGCCCATTGTGGCCATGCTTTTTCCTGGATCAAGTCGAAATGACGAATCTTTATAGAAGACCTCACAAACATCATTTTTATCAACTTACAAATCATTTACACTTGTACTCTTAGAGTCTTAGAGGAGATGATTTTTAAAATTTCAGCCAATCAGAAAAAAGAATTGCCCATGGCAGCCAAGTTTTTCGCCGGGTCAATACGAAATGAGGAATCTTTGTACAGGACCTCACAAACATCATTTGTATTAACTTACAAATCATTTGTACTTGTAGTTTCAGAGGAGATGATTTTTTAAGTTTCAGCAAATCAGAAACAAGAATTGCCCATGGCGGCCATGTTTTTTGTCCAATCAAAATGAAATGAGGACTTTTCATAGAGGACCATTAGTGCATCATTCCTGCAAAGTTTGGTTCCAATTGGCTTAGCAGTTTCAGAGAAGATGATCAAAATCTGAAACGTTAACGACGACGACTAGGACGGACGACGGACGTAACGTCATGGTAATAGCTCACATAGCTTTGCCAGGTGAGCTAAAAAGGAGCACCTAAGGAGCATTGCTCTCATGTTAGGTTCGAATTTGCCAAGAGGTTTCAGAGAAGATCTTCGAATGAAAAGTTAATGACAATACAAGCATACGGACTACGGAACCAAGTGATGATAAAAGCTCACTCTGGCCTCTGGTGATGCGAGAGAACAAGAGGCTCTCAAGAGCCTGAATCGCTCACCTGGCAAACAATGCTCTATAAACTAAATTAATATATTAATGTTTGTTGTAAATTAAACTGAGTATTAAAGGTCATGTAAAATGCTGAAAATACCTTTAAAAGCCTTTCAAGAACCTCTGGAAAGAAATGGGCATGAGTTCTCCCTACGCTTGATTAAGATACAGTCATGGTCAATCTGATGATTCACAATACAAAATACAAGCTTTAATTCATCTTCAAATAAAAGTATAAATCTTTTGGTCTATATGTTGTCTTCGTTTTAAAAATGTTTGAAAGAAGTTATGTAAAAATTGTGGGTTAAGGCTTTTTATTTTCTATTATGCTTGATCTTTGATCATATTGACTAAGCTGTTGGTTTTTATCCAATAAACCATGCTTAACTCATCTGTCATTTTGTAGAGTTTCATCCAAATCCCTTTAATAGTTTCAGAGGAGAAGATGTTTGAAAATTTGTTAACAACAATGATGACGGACACCAAGTGATAGCAATTAAAAGCTCACATATTATGAAGTTTAATCATTGTTATACAACATTCTCATCATCACCATACACTAAGGATACCATGTTTACTTTAAAAACCAAATATTGTTGAAATCCGAGCAAGTGTAAAAAATGGCGGGAAAATGGCAGCCATTTTAAAAATGGCCGTCCGAAACAAACTTTCATCATCACCATTCAACTCGGGATACCATGTTTACCTTGAAAGTAGCTTTCATCTTCATTTTCTTTCTATAATTCAGGAAAAAATAGCAAAAACCAGCATTTTGACCCCTATGTTCTATCTTTAGTAAGGGCGGACATGTTTTTCGACCAATCAAAAATCCAAGCATTAACTTTTTGCAGGATACCCTAAGGAACAATCTTACCAAGTTTCATTTGATTTTGAATAGTAGTTTCAGAGAAGTTTTTTGAAATAATAACATAAAAAAAAAGCCAAAAATGTCCAAAAAAGGGCAATAACTCTAACATCAGTTGACAGATTTTCACGAAAATCAGCACACAGGTAGCTCTCATCATGCTGAACACTTTCAACCTGCCAGAATTTGCCGTAACCTAATGATTTTTGAGATATTTGCGAAAAACTGTTGTTTGACCCCTATGTTCTATTTTTAGTAAGGGCGGACATGTTTTTCGACCAATCAAAAATCCAAGCATAAACATTGTGCAGGATACCCTAAGGAACAATCATGCTAAGTTTTATCAAAATCCATTCAGTAGTTTCAGAGGAGAAGATTTTTGAAACAATAACATAAAAAAAAAGCCAAAAATCTCAAAAAAGGGCAATAACTCTAACATCAGTTGACAGATTTTCACGAAAATCAGCACACAGGTAGCTCTCATCATGCTGAACACTTTCAACCTGCCAGAATTTGCCGTAACCTAATGATTTTTGAGATATTTGCGCAAAACTGTTGTTTGACCCCTATGTTCTATTTTTAGTAACAGTGGCCATGTTTTTCGACGGATCAAAAATTGAAGCATAAACTTTGTGCAGGATATCCTAAGGAACAATCTTACCAAGTTTCATTTGATTTTGAATAGTAGTTTCAGAGAAGAAGATTTTTGAAACAATAACATAAAAAAAAGCCAAAAATCTCAAAAAAGGGCAATAACTCTAACATCAGTTGACAGATTTTCACGAAAATCAGCACACAGGTAGCTCTCATCATGCTGAACACTTTCAACCTGCCAGAATTTGCCGTAACCTAATGATTTTTGAGATATTTGCGCAAAACTGTTGTTTGACCCCTATGTTCTATTTTTAGTAACAGTGGCCATGTTTTTCGACGGATCAAAAATCGAAGGATAAACTTTGTGCAGGATACCCTAAGGAACAATCTTACCAAGTTTCATTTGATTTTGAATAGTAGTTTCAGAGAAGAAGATTTTTGAAATAATAACATAAAAAAAAGCCAAAAATGTCAAAAAAGGGCAATAACTCTAACATCAGTTGACAGATTTTCACGAAAATCAGCACACAGGTAACTCTCATCATGCTGAACACTTTCAACTTGCCAGAATTTGCCGTAACCTGATGATTTTTGAGATATTTGCAAAAAACTGTTGTTTGACCCCTATGTTCTATTTTTAGTAACAGTGGCCATGTTTTTCGACGGATCAAAAATCGAAGCATAAACTTTGTGCAGGATACCCTAAAGAACAATCTTACCAAGTTTCATTGGATTTTGAATAATAGTTTCAGAGAAGAAGATTTTTGAAATAATAACATAAAAAAAAGCCAAAAATGTCAAATAACTCCTAAAAGGAACGAACCTACAACTTCGATCCTGTTACAGATTTTGTAGATCTTTGTGTGCCTAACAATATGAAATTTAAATTTTTCAAATTTCCTTTATAGTATCCAAGATATTGAGCTTAATAAGTGCAAAATTTGGAAAAAATGCAGAAAAAGGGCAATAACTCCTACATGGGTCGTTGGATCTTCTTCAAAATTTCAGGGCAGGTAGGTGCTGATCACTTTTACCCTATGCCAGAATTTTGATATCTGTGACCGTTTCTGACTTATTTGCAAAAAACTGCGATTTACCCCTATGTTCTATTTTTAGCCATGACGGCCATGTTTTTATACGAATCAAAAATCCAAACAATAGATTTGTAGCACCCATACCAATTAATAACTGTACCAAGTTTGGTTGCAGTTGGACTTATGGTGTTGGAGGTGTTAACGTTTGAAAAAGTTAACGGACGACGGACGACGGACGGACGACGGACGCCAAGTGATAGCAATAGCTCACATGACCCTTCGGGTCAGGTGAGCTAAAAAGGGCAATAACTCTAACATCAGTTGACAGATTTTCACAGGTAGCTTTCATCATGCTGAACACTAACATCAGTTGACAGATTTTCACAGGTAGCTTTCATCATGCTGAACACTTTCAACCTGCCAGAATTTGCCGTAACCTAATGATTTTTGAGAAATTTGCGAAAAACTGTTGTCTGACCCCTATGTTCTATTTTTAGTAACAGCGGCCATGTTTCTCGACGGATCAAAAATCCCCAAATCAGTTCTATGCAGGATACCCCAAGGAACATTCATACCAAGTGTGGTTCCAATTGGTCAAGTAGTTTCAGAGGAGAAGAGTTTTGAAAAATTGTTAACGACGACGACGACGGACACCAAGTGATGGTAATAGCTCACACGGCCTTTGGCCAGGTGAGCTAAAAAAGAACACCTAAGGACAATTGTTGCCATCATGGATTCAATTGTTTCAAACAAGATTTTTCAGCGAATTTTCCATAGAGTCCTATCTTATATTACATGTATCATTATTAAGTTTAAATGTTAAATTTGGTTGTCCAGGTCATTAAACAAAAATCTGAAATAGGACCACCTCATTAGACCCTTTAATTCCATTATTAACAATGGCTTGATGATTGACTCCAAAGTTTTGGTTACCAGCTTACCTGATACAGATTAATATAGAAATGCACAATGTACTATATACATATGCAATGAATTTTATAGTACCAGATACTAGTATGAAAAGAACTGATAGGGAGTCAAGAGGTAATATCCAATCTCCAAAGTGAACTGACCTTAAATAAACAACTAGACTGGTTACCAGATTATTTTGAATAAAATTGGAAATCCACATCATGTGTTGAAGTCTAAATGTCCCCAACAAAATAGCCAAGTGGACAAATAAACAAAACTATTTCCAAGAATCAAATATTTTTGAGAAACTAAAAAAAAAAAAAACAGATGAACTGATTTTACCACTTTTGTATTTATCAAATTTGAACAATTTCTAGCAGATAAATATCATATCAAATGATTGACTTGGTTTGTTGGGGTTTTATGTCACTTTAATTGAAATTAGCTATATTGTGGCAGGAAGTTACAAGAGACAATCATCGACCTTTGCAAGGAAAACTGGCAAGCCTTGTAAATTAAGAATGGATTTGATTACATCAAATGAAGTGTAAATGTATGATGTATAGGTATTAAATGAAAAGAGACATACAACAATCAGCAATGAGAGAAGACTGAAATGGAATCCAAACAGGTTTAAATTAAGACTGTTCTAAAGCATGCCAAAATCTAAATGGCCCCACTAAAAAATGTGTGAGAGATTTAATTAAAACACCAAAATGTCTGCAATGCATAACCTAAAAATCCATCCTCAACACATCATGCACATGGCACATAATAATGTTGTTTGGTTAAACTAATTCACCGATTACTGAATCCTCCTTTGGCAGCAATGACAGTATAACAATAATAAAGAAACTGATACTAGTGTGGAATTTTGTCTTTGTCATTCCAAATTTCATATTTGCATGAGAACTGCTTGATAAAAAAAGCCATTGTGATGTTACTGGATATTTGAGTGATAAAGGTATCATTGTACAGACACACACAAATCAAACAAATTTACAGGCCAACCAATTTCACTTCAACTTGATTTGCAGAGCATGTGTCAAACAGTGAAACATTTGTTTTAAAGAATTTACTAAAATATATTACTGTCATTCTAAAAGGGGATTCTTAACTTATTCAATACAATAAAACTGCAAAACATAAGCAAAAACATAAATAAATTATCAAGATGAATAATATTTTCTTAACAAATAACAAAGCTGATCATACACTAAAAAATTACTACTTGCTGCCAATCCAGCTTTTAATAAACTTATAGAAAGTCCCTTAAACAATCCTCTAACACCTTCCTCTCTTATTACAGTAGTTCCACAGTGGATAAGTCCTTTATAATGTCTGACAGATCCAAAATCCTTTCTTGCCTTTTCAAAACCTTGTATTTCTAATCTCTTTTTAATGACATCAAGAGGATAAATTAACATCTTTGAGATCATCCCTGCACTAGACCCACAAACTAGACTTTCAGATACACCTGGAATAGAAAGAGAACTATTAGTTTATACAAATAAGATTTACTCATAAATTAAGGTCTTTCAACACATCAAACACTTTTTTAAAAGTGTCACTTTTAACATTGCTCAGTGAATAACAATCTCTCAAAAAGCATACAGAATGTTTTATTAAGACAAAACTATATTTAGAATAGACAGTTTTGCATTATGTAGTGGTGTTTTTCTACACAGAACAAGGAACTAAAATTATCATATATTTTATCATGATATGGTGTAATTTGCATGGTTGATACCCCCAACTCTGACTGTAAGTTTTCAAGCGCCTGGCTGATATGGAGATTGATATAAGGTCCGATATGAATTTTCAATCTTAAACCTGTATAAGCCCTCACGCACTCACTCCTGCAACATCATATTACCTTTGGAACTGTGTTTGATGTCATTTTAATCCACAAGTATTTAAGGAGAATGTAGACAGTGACTTATTAAACATAGATTTTGAAAATGTTTAGGAAATTACAAAGCTAATCAGTAAATATGAAAGATATAAAATAATATTTCTGTTAATCTACATGTAAATCATGTGAAACAGTAAAGAACAAGGAAAACATTTTTTACATCGAAGACTTTCAATGAAGAGTAATTCATCTATTGGAAATGTGACCATAAACATTTACAGTGTCAAAATCCATCATAGTGAAGTAAACAAATTCCACTATGAAGTTGTAGATTAAACATTGTTTTTGAGTTGTTGAATTAAATTTTGGTTGTTAATCATGTCTTTTTTTTCTGTTTTCTACAGAACAAATCTTTTTAGTT
Source organism: Mytilisepta virgata (assembly GCA_028015205.1). Taxonomy (NCBI): domain Eukaryota; kingdom Metazoa; phylum Mollusca; class Bivalvia; order Mytilida; family Mytilidae; genus Mytilisepta; species Mytilisepta virgata. The sequence continues at coordinate 88,827,912 of CM051521.1, forward strand.
GAAAATATGTGATAAATAGATTATAATATGGCATTTTCCATATCAGCCCTGGTATCATTCCTCGACCCATATCGGACCTTGGGCAGAGCCCTCGGTCCGATATGGGAATTTCAGTATAATACCAGGGCCGATATGGAAAATGCTATGTGATAATCTATAATTATCAGCTAGAAGACCAACAAAAATTTTTCAGAAACACCAAGAATTACATGACATATGAAAATTTCCCATTTTTTATGATATTTCATAACAGAAACCAGTAGAACAAATTCATACCAAATTAAGACTCAACTCTGATGAGTATATAAAATCAGGTGTTTAAAATTGGTTTTCCAATGGATTGCAAATAGTAAATCAATAATCTTTATAAAAGTGTCAACTTGATGTTGACTACTTAGCCATCATAACTTATAAACAGCCTTTATTGGGGCTTCTTACAATGTCAACAAGCAATGTAGCAGTCAGGCAATTAATAGTTTTAAAAAGCATAACAAAAAAGATTTCAAAATAAATACCAACAAATACCCTATAATAACATATTTTTTTTAATGAAATGCTACCTGTTTTCTGGTTACTTTGAATTTCAAACATTTCTTTCCACATTTTAGTAAACAAAGCATAAAAGCCAAACTGCAATCCCATTTGTGGTCCTATCTGTGTCACTGCTGGGAGAAGTCCTTTATACAATGCAAAGAACCCCTCCTCTTTTATCATGGTTCTTGTTGCTGAATACATTGAGGTATATATCTAAAATAAACATCAACATATGACCGACTATTTTTTCTAACATAAAGATATGAGCTACAATAATAAACATAAAATTATACCAATTTTGATACCACACAATTGACCTCTTCCACCATATTCTATTTGAGGCTATAAAATGTGTTAATTCAGAACAATCAAATGTAAAAAAACCAAGCTTAATGACAAAATCACCAAAATAGTACAGCAAAACCCATCAACTGACAAAACTTTTCATTGGGCATAACATTGCAAGTTCAAATAGTTTTTTTCTTATGCTTGATTAGTTGAAACAGGTAAAAGACAAAGTCAAAGGGACTATCTGACTACAATAAGATTTAAGTTTCAAGTATCTGAGAATTTCCAGTGTGTGAAGGTACTGTAGCTAGTAGGATCAGCTTAGTGATATACATCTGCAGTTATGTTTATTCTAAATATACATAAATTACTTTTACCTTTTGGGATATTATTCATTACATGATTTTTTTTAAAAAGCATGATTGACATTGGTAGTATTATTACGGTATATAAATATTTTTAAAAACATGCTTTTTTCCACATATATCATTGTTATCAGAAATTCAGTTTTGACCAAGCGACTTGTACAGGATTTCAACATTAGTTTTCTATTGAGATCTCTTTCACAGTTTTTCCGTTATCTCAAAATCAACAATAATTTTCTTCTTGTTCTTTTTTTTTATCTCGCATTTGATATATATATATATATATTACTTTATGTTTCCCTTGAGTAACAAATCTTGTCCGTAAGACATCTGTTGGCTGTGCCACTGTGATGGCTACACACCCAGCCAAGCCACCACATACAGTGTGTGTTAATGGTCTATATGTTGTTGTTAATTCATGTGGTAGAAAATTCCATGTTGCTGTTGTCAATAACTCAAATGATGCAAACTGTTAAAGAAAGATCTACTTATTACTCAATGTGTATCCTATTTTTTTCATGAAATAAAAAAGAAAAGTGTTTTTGAAATATCTCCCAATCTAAACGAAATTTGATCATGCACTGGTTTATTTTTATCTGATACTGTTGTTTTGACATTATGCAAGGCTTAGAACTCCACTTCAAACATTTAACTGTTTTTACCAGATATAACATATATATTTAAGATAAGAAAATGTTTAGAGAGGGAGATCTCTTCCAACAGACATGCAAGCTAATCATTGTTTTTATTGTTTTATGATTCCATTTGATTTAATAACAATTAAAAATAGTAAATTACACATACAACCATTATTTTCTGATTAAATTCCATATATAGGATTTTGATTTCTTGTAAATATATTAATAATATCGATCACTGGTCACCAGGTGACAAGCAGGTGATGGTAACTTCACCTCAAGATGGCGGATGGGAAAACTGGTAAGATCGTTTTTCCTTATTTTCTCTGATCAAATATATGTATGTGAAAAGTGATGCAGGTGTCCCTTGGTTATGAACATTTCTAACGAAGGTGTGGAAAAACGATCATACCAATTTTCCCATCCACAATCTTGAAATGGTGGTAACTTCAGTTAGCACCATCTGCTTGTCACCAGTCATCTATTATACCTGTGCAAAGCCATAAACAATTGAGAGTGTTTGTGCTGGCATATGTCCTTTCCATAATGCTAAAACCCCTTCTTCTTTTATGATGGACCTAAAGGCTTGGTGTATACCCCAATATTTTGAATGACCCGTTTTCTCTATTGGTTCTATTTGAAGCTGTAAAAAATAGAAAGAAAGAAAATATTATTCTAGAAATTATTATTTCTATCCAATTTGATGATATTCTAAATTCCAAGAAAATTATCAACTGAAGTGAAAAAAACTATAATAGATACAAGTACTACAAAATATTTACCCAACCAAAATTATACAAGTGTAAAAATTGTTTGCTTAGCTCTTTCAGTGTGTTTAAATGTTATTTTTGCAATTATGTGGTCAGCAGCTAGTAATATAAAACAATACCATGTCTAACTCATAGCTTTTGTTGGAGTTCACCTTAATACCTACACTCTTGTTGATTCTTAGACTGTAAGACACACTTTGTGAAGACCTATCAAAGACTTCCAGGAACATTCATTAAATAAGACATACATGTACACTCCTTTTGGCCCCTGATTTTGATTCTTGGATCTAAGTCAAAATTACAAAACCTTATTGCACATCTGTATGTAAATTTATATACAACCACTCAATAACAAAGTTAAAACCCCAAATCCAAAACTTAGCATTAGTTCCACCACTGAAATAAGATTAAGACCTATTGGGACCTCTTGTTTACACTCCTGGACCAAAGACAAATTTCTGATGCATTATTTCACATCAGCTTACTATATACAGGTATTGCATTAAAATATTAAAACCATATACAAAAATATGTTGAAGAAAGTCCTGGGACTAGCCTAAAATAAGAGTGACTTCCAATACATATCACTCTGGTCGCGTTGTTTGAACCCAAGGACCAAAGCAAAATTTCTGAAGCCCTATTGCAAATCTGCCAACTACACAAAAACATTCTCTAATAAAATTAAAAACCCTAAATCAAAACATTTAGAAAGATTTCCAAGCACAGGCCTGAAATAAGATTTTAACCCTTTTGTTCCACTTTATTTGACCCTTGGATCATCAAAATTCCAAAACCTTATCTACAAACTGTCTACAACCATCTATAGATGATGGAAAACCAAATGCAAACATTTTTATTCTACAACATAAAATGAAAGAGGATGTTTTAGATGATCATGTGGGCAGACGGATGGAGATGACAGTGTACTTGAACATTTATTTAAAAGAGTGGGTATAAACATATAATAAAAATATAATAAAATATAATTCAGAAATTATTGCGATTTTGTCATTTTAAACCAAAATGCGATTTTAATTTTTGTTATATTGAGAAAAATCCCGCTTTATTCATATAAAAAATTCCAAAATCCGAGTTTAAATTATTGCGATTACAACCCTGTCCCATTTTTCGCAATAACAAAAACATCGCAATAATTTCCAAATTTACAGTACATCTTAATTACTTTTAGTAATTATATCTAGTATATATCAAAATATTTAAGGTTAAAATTACCTGAAATCTTATTTTAATAACATCAAGTGGTTGGCACACTACCCTTGACACAAAACCACATACTGCACCAACAGCAGCATAGTCTTGGGATGATAGATGGTATTCTTCTGGCTTGTAGCCTACCATTTAATGAAATATTTGATATATAAAATGACATAAAACAGCATCACCTTTTGTTAGCATCTTGTAATTTCTGAAAAATAAATAATTACTCAGAGTTATCTTTCTTTGGAAGGAAATCTGTACAAATTTAATCGATATATTTACATGATTTTCAAAATCAAATATCCCAAAAATGCTCATACTGCTTTTCATCTGCTCTATCTAGATGAAAAGGAGAGTCATTTAACAGTTCTGAAAGAGCTCCCAAAATTGAATCTAATCTATAAAAGAAGACAGATTTCGGCCATCATTTACTTTAGGGGACCCACTCCATACAGATATAGGGGTATTCTACACTAACCCCAACCTTTTCCTAACCTAACCAAACACTTGCACTAAAGGAGTTGGTCACATAAAGTAAATGGAAGATCAAGATTGCATTAATTATGTTGAGACTTTCTAGTATAAAAAAGAATATATGCTGTTACTATATAATAATGTATTACAAAATTTTTTGAAGTAGTCTACCGCATAAAAACTAACCATTCATAAACTGGATTTTTTCCTTGTTTTGCAAGTTTAAGTTTATCCGAATGGAAATATTCATATGCATCCAAACACGAATTAAAACCATTTCTTCCCATCAAAGAATAACCAAGGCAAAAGTTTATTTATAAAAATGGTTTATTCTTTCATCATATTCTTCATTCTTTTTTTTTATTATTACATGTATTATCACTGTTATTGTCACAACTGGCTGATATGACAGGATATGTCAAATTTCAGCTATATCTTTGAAGGTCTTGCGGTTAGGTCACCAGCTTAAAAAATCAGAATTACTCAAACTATGGAAGTAAAGCATCTTTATTATCATTTGTTTTAGTATTATCTCTGTCTGACAAGAAAAATAATAGAATGTTTTTGGTACTTTGGAGGAACAAATCATTTCGTATAGTTTAGTTTTTATTACTTTGGAGGAAAGAATCGTTTCAAAAATGATTCTGTATTGCTTAATGCCGAAAAAAAAAGAGAAAAATTCATACCAAAGTCATACATGCCTATGCTCCGGATTTCTCCCAGAACCTCCAGAAATTTGACCCCATTACCGGGTTACCGGGTGGACTGTAATATTCTCTGGGATTTCTAAATTTCCCAGGGATTTTTTCAGAGCTTATACTTATAATAATGTAAGATAGACAAATTCCGTTTTCTTAATGAAGACACCAATTTAGAAGTCACCACAAGGTCTTCATCACAATGATACCCATATGTATTTACATCTTGTGTTTTCATTACTGCTGTTCCAGTCAAAATTTAAAGAATTAAGATAATATTTTACATCAAAATAAAGTAATATTCATTAACATTTATTCACATTTTTTGCACTCTTCCCTTTTAGCCTGTCTTTATGCTATAAATAAATTTATATGATCAGCTGAAATACTGTGAGCACTGCTCAAATAGATCCCCCTCCCCTCCAAAAAAATCTCGCGTCTTCATAACAAAGAGACTGTTTTCAAGGATTTTTGAACAAATAAAATTCCATAACTGTCCAAAGTGTGAAAAATTGAGAGCTTTTGACGATTTTTCAACGAATAAAGTTCCATAACTCCTAAATGTCATATCGAAAATTCATAAAAAAAACAAAATGGAGCCTATGTGAATAGATAAAACAAGTCACCAAAGTTTCATGAAAATTTCTCAAAGCGGTTTTGAGTTATTGTCCGAAAACTGTAAAATCCCCTCCTTTTTTACGAATAAAGACCCATAACTCCAAAACGTAAAATCGAAATTTTTAAAAATCGAAAGGAACTTATGTTATCAATAGATATAAACAATTCACCAAAGTTTCATGAATATATCTCAAAGCAATTTTGGGTTATAGTCCAAAAACTGAAAAATCCCTGTTTTTTTATGAATGAAGTCCCATAACTCCAAAACATAAAAACAGAAATTTATAAAAATCGAAAGGGAGCTTATGTCAATATATATACACAATTCACCAAAGTTTCATGAAAACTGGTGAAAGCGTTTTTGAGTTATTGTCCGAAGTGTGGAAGACGGACAGCCAGATGGACGGTACAACGGACAACAGTGTACCATTATACGTCCCGTCTTTAAATAAATAAGGAAAATTAAAATAAACAAGAGGCTCACCAGAGCCTGTATCGCTCACCTGGAGTCTGGTTTTCATTGGACAATTAATCAACTATTTGACCAAGTTTGTTGCGATTGGTTCAATTGTTCAGGGAAAATTTGTTGAAGATTTATTTTTCATAAGGTTTAATGTTAAAATATGTTCCCTGATGGTGGTAGTCCTGGCAGGAAGTTGATAAAATTGACCAGGAATAAGGGTGAACCTAAAATAAATGTAACAGAACCCGACCTCAAATTACACAAACCAATAACTCCTAAATAGAATTTGGGATTCCCTTCAAAATGTCAGGGTAGGTAGATCTGAACATGGCAAACATTTTTCAATTTACATTTCACTTCTATCTCAAATAGTTTTGGAGATAAATGCAAAAATGTTAAAATTTTGAAAATTTGACAAAAAAAGGGCAACAACTCCTAAATGGGTTTTGGGATTTCCTTTAAAATTTCAGGGTATGTATATCTCAACATGGCAAACATTTTTCAAATTTACATTTCACTTCTATCTCAAATAGTTTTGGGGATAAATGACGAAAAATGTTAAATTTTGAAAATTTGACGAAAAAAAAGCTATAACTCCTAAATGGGTTTTAGGATTTCTTTCAAAATTTCAGGTTAGGTAGATCTTGTCATGCTGATCAATTTTACCCGATGTCAGATTTTTTATATCTGTAACGGTTTTTAAGTTATAAGCCAAAAACAACACATCCAACCCTATATTCTATTTTTAGCTACAACAGCCATGTTTTATGTCAGATCAAAATAAATTGAGGATCGTTTGTAGAGGACATGTCATAGATCATTCCTATTATGTTTCAAACCAATCGGCCCAGCGGTTTCAGAGAAGATTTTTGAATGAAAAAATTTTGAAAATTTGACAAAAAAAGGGCAACAACTCCTAAATGGGTTTTTGGATTTCCTTTAAAATTTCAGGGTAGGTTGATCTCAACATGGCAAACATTTTTCAAATTTACATTTCACTTCTATCTCAAATAGTTTTGGAGATGAAAGACAAAAAATGTTAAAATTTTGAAAATTTGACGAAAAAAGGGCAATAACTCCTAAATGGGTTTTGGAATTTCCTTCAAAATTTCAGGGTAGGTAGATCTTGTCATGCTGATCAATTTTACCTCATGTCAGATTTTCGATATCTGTAACAGTTTTTGAGTTATTAGCAAAAAACAGCAATTTACCCCCTATGTTCTATTTTTAGCAACAGTGGCCATGTTTTTCATCGGATCAATATAAAATAAGGAACGTTTGTGGAGGACATGTCATATATCATTCCTCTGAAGCCTCGATCCAATCTGCCCAGCCGTTTCAGGGCCAAATGGTTTCTGAGGAGAAGATGTTTGAATGAAAAGCTAACGACGGACGCCAAGTGATGGCAAAAGCTCACCCTGACAATAGCCAGGTGAGCTAAAAAGTGCAATAACTCCTAAATGGGTTTTGGGATTTCCTTCAAAATTTCAGGTTAGGTAGATCTTGTCATGCTGATCAATTTTACCCCATGTCAGATTTTTAATATCTGTAACGGTTTTTAAGTTATAAGCCAAAAACAACACATGCACCCCTATATTCTATTTTTAGCCACGACAGCCATGTTTTATGTCAGATCAAAATAAACTGAAGATCATTTGTAGGGGACATGTCATAGATCATTCCTCTTAAGTTTCAAACCAATCAGCCCAGCGGTTTCAGAGGAGAAGATTTTTGAATGAAAAAATTTTGAAAATTTGACAAAAAAAGGGCAACAACTCCTAAATGGGTTTTGGGATTTCCTTTAAAATTTCAGGGTAGGTAGATTTCAACATGGCAAACATTTTTCAAAGTTACATTTCACTTCTATCTCAAATAGTTTTGGAGCTAAATAACAAACAAGAGGCTCACCAGAGCCTGTATCGCTCACCTGGAGTCTAGTTTTCATTGGACAATTAATCAACTATTTGACGAAGTTTGTTGCAATTGGTTCAACTGTTCAGGGAAAATTTGTTGAAGGTTTATTTTTCATAAGGTTTAATGTTAAAATATGTTCCCTGATGGTGGTAGTCCTGGCAGGAAGTTGATATAATTGACCAGGAATAAGGGTGAACCTTAAATAAATGTAACAGAACCCGACCTCAAATTACACACACCAATAATTCCTAAATAGAATTTGGGATTCCCTTCAAAATTTCAGGGTAGGTAGATCTCAACATGGCAAACATTTTTCAAATTTACATTTCACTTCTATCTCAAATAGTTTTGGAGATAAATGACGAAAAATGTTAAAATTTTGAAAATTTGACAAAAAAAAGAGCAATAACTCCTAAATGGGTTTTGGAATTTCCTTCAAAATTTCAGGATAGGTAGATCTTGTCATGCTGATCAATTTTATCCCATGTCAGATTTTTGATATCTGTAACGGTTTTTAAGTTATAAGCCAAAAACAACACATCCGACCCCTATATTCTATTTTTAGCTACAACAGCCATGTTTTTTGTCAGATAAAAAAAATTGAGGATCGTTTGTAGAGGACATGTCATAGATCATTCCAATTAAGTTTCAAACCAATCGGCCAAGCGGTTTTCGAGGAGAAGATTTTTTAATGAAAAAATTTTGGAAATTTGATGAAAAAAGGACACTAACTCCTCAATGGGTTTTGGAATTTCCTTCAAAATTTCAGGATAGGTAGATCTTGTCATGCTGATCAATTTTACCCCGTCAGATTTTTGATATCTGTGACGGTTTTTAAGTTATAAGCCAAAAACAACACATTCGACCCCTATATTCTATTTTTAGCTACGACAGCCATGTTTTATGTCAGATAAAAAAAAATTGAGGATTGTTTGTAGAGGACATGTCATAGATCATTCCTATTAAGTTTCAAACTAATCGGCCCAGCGGTTTCAGAGGAGAAGATTTTTGATTGAAAATATGTTGAAAATTTGACGAAAAAAAGGCAATAACTCCTAAATGGGTTTAGGAATTTACTTCAAAATTTCAGGGTAGGTAGATCTTGTCATGCTGATCAATTTTACCCTGGTCAGATTTTTGATATCTGTAACGGTTTTTAAGTTATAAGCCAAAAACAACACATCCCCCCCTATATTCTATTTTTAGCTACGACAGCCATGTTTTACGTCAGATCAAAATAAAATGAGGATCGTTTGTAGAGGACATGTCATAGATCATTCCTATTAAGTTTCAAACCAATCGGCCCAGCGGTTTCAGAGGAGAAGATTTTTTAATGAAAAGTTTACGATGGACGGACGGAAGGACGGACAGACGGACGACGGACGAAAAGTGATGGCAAAACCTCACATGGCCTTTGGCCAGGTGAGCTAAAAATGTTAAAATTTTGAAAATTTGACAAAAAAAGGGCAATAACTCCTAAATGGGTTTTGGAATTTCCTTCAAAATTTCAGGGTAGGTAGATCTTGTCATGCTGATCAATTTTACCCCATGTCAGATTTTTGATATCTGTAACGGTTTTTGAGTTATTAGCAAAAAACAGCAATTTACCCTTTATGTTCTATTTTTAGCAACAGTGGCCATGTTTTTCATCGGATCAATATAAAATGAGGATTGTTTGTAGAGGACATGTCATAGATCATTCCTATTAAGTTTCAAACCAATCGGCCCAGCGGTTTCAGAGGAGACGATTTTTGAATGAAAAGCTAACGATGGAAGGACGACGGACGCCAAGTGATGGCAAAAGCTCACCCTGGCAATATCCAGGTGAGCTAAAAATGAAATGTAATTGAAATACATTAAAATTAATAATTTTGTTTATAGATTTATTTATTTGAAAATATAACATTTGGCCAAAACGTGTCCTTGTCCGAAACGTCCTACATTCTGAAAAACCAAAGATTGTATAAGGTTGGGTTGGAGCTTATAGTACTGAAACCAGACATGTACAGATCAAACTGGACAATTTGGACTAGGACATTTCGGACAACAGACGTTTCGGCCAAATTTTATGTTTTCAAATAAATAATCTAAATATCTATAAACAAAATTAGTAATATTAATGTAATGCAATTATATTTTTTTTTATTTTGCGTATTCTTTTAATTAAAAAAATTAACTAAACTTGAAAATAATTATTTTAAATTTTGTAAATTTTAATTATTTTTCATTCCACTTGATATTTAAAAATTAGATAATTAGAGGAATGAATTAATTATTCTAACTAAAAATGTTCTCAAAACTGATATTTATCATTAATCAACAGTAGATAAAGGTAATTAATGCCAATTAATTAAATGGCCAAAAACAAAAGAGGCAAACATCAAAAGCAATCATCATCTTATATCTATTGTTTTTAACATTTTTGGCTGTAATTTTTTATATTTTAAAACTTTACTCATATTTGTATGGCTTCTTTTGCTTAAACATATACTGTCCTAGGTAACACAATATAAATTTCCTAAAAAAAATGTTCGAAATGTCCTAGGTATCACAATATACACTTCATAAAACAAGAGGCTCACCAGAGCCTGTTTCACTCACCTGGAGTCTGGTTTTCATTGGACAATTAATCAACTATTTGAGTTTGTTGCAATTGGTTCAATTGTTCAGGGAAAATTTGTTGAAGATTTATTTTTCATAAGGTTTAATGTTAAAATATGTTCCCTGATGGTGGTAGTCCTGGTTGGAGTGCTGACATGCTGGACAGTATTCTTCAAGGGGTCACCTAAAGACTATTGCAACTTTGTTCAGTGGTTTCTGAGTTTTTTATGAATTCCATGTGGATGTTTATATGTTGGTATTATTTTTGGTCCTTTTGTCGGGCAACGGATGACAGTGTCTGTATTGGTTTTTATTCAATGTATTCATTGATATTTTACTCGATATTGTTACATTTTTTTTTTATGTTATATTATGTTTCCTTTTGGCAGTCATCTTGGATGGGGTGTGAACCTACATTTCACTTCTATCTCAAATAGTTTTGGAGGTAAATGCAAAAATGTTACAATTTTGAAAATTTGACAAAAAAGGGCAATAACTCCTAAATGGGTTTTGGGATTTCCTTAAAAAATTTCAGGGTATGTAAATCTCAACATGGCAAACATTTTTCAAATTTACATTTCACTTCTATCTCAAATAGTTTTGGAGATAAATGACGAAAAATGTTAAATTTTGAAAATTTGAAGAAAAAAGGGCAATAACTCCTAAATGGGTTTTGGGATTTCCTTCAAAATTTCAGGGTAGGCAGATCTTGTCATGCTGATCAATTTTACCCCTCCAGATTTTTTATATCTGTAACGGTTTTTAAGTTATAAGCCAAAAACAACACATCCAACCCTATATTCTATTTTTAGCTACAACAGCCATGCTTTATGTCAGATCAAAATAAATTGAGGATCGTTTGTAGAGGACATGTCATAGATCATTCCTACTAAATTTCAAACCAATTGGCCCAGCGGTTTCAAAGGAGAAGATTTTCGATATCTGTAATGGTTTTTGAGTTATTAGCAAAAAACCACAATTTACCCCAATGTTCTATGTTAGCAACAGTGGCCATGTTTTTCATCGGATCAATATAAAATGACGATCGTTTGTGGAGGACATGTCATATATCATTCCTATAAAGCCTCGATCCAATCTGCCCAGCCATTTCAGAGGAGAAGATTTTTTGAAAAAGTTAACGACGGACGACGACGGACGCCAAGTGATGGCAAAAGCTCACATGGCCTTTTAGGCCTGGTGGGCTAAAAAATTGGCCAAAACGTCCGCCTAGAAAAATAAATTGGCCGCAATGTCTGTGTCCGAAATGTCCTGGCCAAACGTCCGCACACTGGTAAAATCATAATTGCCATGATTGGTGTAAAAACATCTAAATTTCTGTATGTTTAACGGTGTTAATTGCTGTGTATATTATTAATTAAATGTTGACATTTCCTGTCATCTACTTGATTGATTTATAATTATTGAATCTAATCATTGATAATCATACTAAATTTTAAAAAAATAGCTTTTTTTTTTCATATATAATTTATGTCCTAAGTTACGTTCCCTTCCAATATAGCATTGTTAATTACTGAATATGGAACAAATCGACAGTAATATGGGGCCGGAACGACTGATGACAAATTGACTGTGGGCCAGATCGACATGAAGGAATCATTCATATTTGTACTTGGGGATAAACATTGAAATTTTTTTCTTGTTTTAATCTGCAGTAAACAGATTTTGATTTTTCACTTGATTTTTAGTTAATCTTTTTTTTACAGATACCCGTTCAGATTTATATTTTGTATGGAAAAAATCCGTACGCTGTGTGCTAGGGGAGTCACTATCACTTTGAGTGCTTGACTGCTTGAGTCAAGTCTCAACCCCACTCCCCAGTCGTCAAGGACAAATCAAGCAGATTGAGAGTCGTTTCTAAACTTCGATGTATTATTCTGCTTACATTGTTTGTGCTCAATACATTGCATGTATTGCAAATGTGTGAGGCTCTGTTATACGCTATAAGACGACGACAAAGTTATAAGCATGAGCATGTTTTTATGAAATGCAGACAGCATTATGAGCGCATGAGCATAGCCAAACAAATGAAAAAAAAAGCAACCAGTTAAGTCACCAGTTAAATCGAAGAGCTAAACCAAGGGAACTAATCTCTTTTCAGAAAACTTTGTCGCAAATGGTACATGTATAAACATGTGCTCCCAGATATGTACAGAAAATTTATTATATAAGTTTGGAAATGAAAATTAAACAGCTGTAGATTTTTTATCTGGATAAATATAACATGATAATGGATGAAATTAATTCGATAGCTATACCCGGTAGTTGTATCACATGTAACTTAACGTAATAACGTTATATGTCGCCCTTTCGACTGAGATGTCAAATTAGAACTTTATTTAATACAACGATTGATGATTTAAATTATTAGGCATAAAATATTGTATTTACACAAATAATAATAATAATAATAAATTAAAATAAAAATTTTAAAAAAACAGCCTCAATTGTCTAGGACAATTTCTATAATATGCACAGTGACCCTATTCATCATATTCGGGCAAGGCTCCCAGTGATTTCTGTTTAAGCACTATTGGATAATAAGTGTCGTTTTTCATCATTTAATTTATGTATGATTGATCAAATATAAATTTGTCTTCAGAAGGCATTAACCATACATACTTGTTATTAACATCAAGATTTTGAAAATTTTTGTATTTGGAACAAACAATTTCTAAAATACCACATGTATAAGTTTACATTGTTGATCCGGGAGGGGGGGAGGTGACTCTATGGATTTTTGACGGGGGTGTGCGGAAATAGCCTAAGAAAAGGTACCCGAGCAAATACTAGAATACATGTCAATAATATACCGGAAAAAATAATTTTGATGAAAATACCTACCCGCAAAACAGCCATATTGAAAAAGCATACCCGAACTAACACTGATGTTTATATACAAATATCTGAGGATTTGAATAGCACTAAATTTACAACCCGAATAAATATTAGTTTTTCAAAACATATCAGGAATCAAGCTACTACACTTTCAAAGGAAGAAACTAGTAACCGACAATCATAGATCGGTCTTATCGTCATTTGGTATTTTCATCAAAGATGATGATTGTGATCTTCCTACCTTGTACTGGATACCCAAGTTACATATATGTCCATACAAACAACCATTTATAGCTGGATCTGCCAAGTCTGCCATTGTCTCAACTTCTAACTTTTATTTTAACAGCTATCAAAACGGGCCACCAAGTTATTGTGAGAAAGGCTATTCATGAAGTGGTATCAATCAAGTATGGATATCAAAGAACTCCAAAGGCTAAAAGGATATTTTACGATCTAGGTCCATTTCATTCTGTAACAGCATATATATATCTAAAAACATTTGATTTCTCTACCCTCTATACCACCATTCCTCATTCACAACTGAAGGAGAAATTGAAAGATCTGATCCATCGACGCTTTCAAAATAAAAATGGCAACAGCAGATACACATACCTTGTTATTGGTAGAGATAAATCATACTTTGTTAAAAACCACTGTAAATCTAACAAAAAATATACAGAAGACGAAATTGTCCTGATGATTGAATTTTTGATCTACAAGATATTTGTTCAATTTGGAGGACGTGTTTTCCAACAGACTATTGGCATTCCTATGGGCACTAATTGTGCGCCACTCCTGGGCGACTTGTTCCTTTACTCATATGAGGCAGATTTCCCTGACGGGTTTCTTAAGGAAACAGAAGACGTTAGCCCGTACCTTTAATTTTAGCTTCCCCTACATAGATGATGTTTTATCATTCAACAATTCACGTTTTTGGGAATTTCCTACATCTCATCTATCCCAATGAGCTCGAAATTAAGGATACCACAGACAGTGCCAAGTCTGCATCTTATCTTGATCTTCACCTCGAAATTGACACCAGAGGAAGGCTGAATACAAAACTTTACGACAAATGTGATTACTTTGACTTTTCTATCGTCAACTTCCCATTTTTGAGCGGCAAATTTCAGGAGGCGCCGTCGTATGGTGTGTATATTTCACAATTCATACGTTATTCCAGACCTTGTCACATATACATTGACTTCCTGGACAGAGCCCGACTCCTGACAGAAAAGTTGCTCAAACTATGTTGCTCATACGTTTGAGTCATCATGACTTGGTTGACAGGTATGAAAAAAACCGTTTCCCAAATGAAAATGGATCTGTTCCATTGATGTTTTCCCTTCCTCATACCGGATTTGACATGGGCAGCATGGTAGGTGTCCTGCAGGAAGTAGAGACTGCTTACTCTTCCGGAGCACCTGAGTCTACTCCCGGTTTTTTGGTGGGGCCCATGTTGTTCATATGTTTTTAGTTTTTAATTGTAGTGCTTGTATTGTTTTGGTCTTGTCTTCTTTGTTCTCCGGAGTTTGTCAGTTGTTTCGATTTTCTACTCCTTCGAATATCCCTTGGTATTTCTTGACTTTATTTGCAACATTACATATGACTGTACGGGTATCTCAGTGAATTTGTCTTATGATGATAAAGAATATTATATGTATATGGTTAAGTTGGTATCTCAGTCCTTTTTAAAATATCTGACTATAGAGACCAGTCCCGTATAACATCACTTGGACCTCGGGGTCGATTATTGTTTTCTGATAATTTCTTTTTACTTATTTTGCTTTTTATAATTTCTATTTTTCTGTTTTTACTAACATTATGCCGCTTTCCAAAAAATAAAATAAATAAAAATGAAAATATCAGCATGAAAATGTTAAAAGTGGGAAAAGAATGCAAAGTCATATGTTATAAGGCTACCCCATAACATTTTTTTCTTCCTCATAATTAGATAAATTAACTTGTACATTTTATTTGTCCTTCGAGTTAATCCCACTTCGGGAATTTTAAAAATGTACATTCAATGTTAAAGCAGTCGAATGCCCCACCCCTAAAATACGTATATATATATCTTTGTCATTATAAGACAAATTCACTTAGCTATCATGTTAGCCCACCTCCCCTCCCCCCAAACTCCGTCCATTTGATAAGTATTCAAATATCTATTGTAAGTAAGTTTAATTTTGTTGTGGTGGCAGTCGGGGTCATCGGACATAATTCTGAAGGAGAACAATCTAGGGACCACTGCTGCCAAGTCTGGTTCCAATTGGTCAGGTGGTTTCAGATGAGAAGATTTTTTTTTTTAAATATTCCCATAAGGTCCTATTTTAAAATAAGTTCAGTTGTGGCAGCCATCTTGGTTGACAGTCCGGGTCATCGGACATAATTCTTAAAGAGGACCATCTAAGGACCACTGCTGCCAATGCAAGTCTGCTCTAATTGGTCAAGTGGTTTCAGACAAGAAGATTTTTAAATGAATTTTCCCATAGGGTCCTACATGTATGTTAAACTAAGTTCGGCTGTGGCGGTCAACTTAGTTGACAGTCCAAGTCACCCGACCTAATTCTGAAAGAAGACCATCTAAGGATCATTGCTGTTTAGTTAAGTCAAGAAATACCAAAGGGATATTCGAAGGAGGGGGAAATCGAAAATAACTGACAAACTCCGGAGAACAACGAAGACAAGACCAAAACAATACAAACATTACACTTAAAAACTAAATACATATGAACTACATGGACCCCACAAAAAAAACGGGGGGTACTCAGGTGCTCCAGAAGAGTAAGCATTCTCTGCTTCCTGTAGAACACCCGGTTTTTGCTTCCCATGTCAAATCTAGTGTGATGAAGGGACAACATCAATGGAACAGGTCCATTTTCATTTGGGGAAAGGTTCCAATTTCCACAGTGGTTTCAAACAAGATTTTTTGAAAAACTGAGACGGCCAACATGGTTAACAGTCTGGGTCGTCGGACATATTTCTGATAGAAGATCATTTCGTAAAGAGGATCATCTAAGGACCATTGCTGCAAAGTATGGTTCCAATTGGTCACCCCAAGTGGTTTCAGAGAAAGATCTTTCAATGAATTTTCCGATAGGATCCCATGTTAAACTAAGTTCAGCTGTGGCGGCCATCATTTTTAACAGTCCGGGTCATCGGACATTATTCTGAAAGAGAACCTTCTAAGGACCATTACTGCCAAGTCTGCTTCAAATTTGCCATGTAGTTTCATAGAAGAAGATTTTTTTAAATTCATCCCCCCTTTTTCTATTTTCAGTAACAAGAGCATCCATGTCCGTTGGAAGTCGGGGAAGCATGACATATCTTTGGTAGGGGGCCACCAAACGATCATTCCACCAAAGTTTGCTCCCAATTGTCCTAGTGGTTTCAAAGGAGAAGATTGTTTTAAAAAATATTCCCATAAGGTCTTATATCTTAAACTAAGTTCAGCTGTGGCCGCTATCTTATATATATATTGGCAGTCTAGGTCATCGGACATAAGTCTTAAAGAAGACCATCTAAAAGGACCATTACTGCCAAGTCTGGTTCCAATTGGCTCATTGGTTTCAGACAAGAAGATTTTTTAAAAAATATTCCCATTATGTCCTATGTTAAACTAAGTCCAGCTGTGGCCACCATCTTGGTTGACAGTCCGGATCATCGGACATTATTCTTAAATAGGACGATCAAAGGACAATTGCTGCCAAGTCTTGTTGCTATTGGCCATGTAGTTTCATAGAAGAAGAGTTTTAAAATTCATCCCTTTTTTTCTATTTCTAGTAACAGCAGCCATGATGGTTGGAAATCAGGGATGGCGGAGATAACTTTGGAAGGGGGTCACCCAGGGACCATTCCACCAAGCTTTTGTCTCAATTAGTCCAGTTGTTTCAGAGAAGAAAATCTTAAAAGGAAAGTCTCCGCCGATGAGCTAAAAATAAGTAAAAGGATAATATCAGAAAACAAATAATATATAATACAAATATCCCCAAGGTCTATGTTATAGGACTAGGTTTAGAAGTGGCAATTTCAACCATTTTTAAGATATTAGAACATTACCCGTTCCCAAACCACCCATCCCCATGCTCCTATTGTGGAAGCCTTTTTATTTTCAGTCTTCATATACTCATATAGTCCTTCAACACCGCGGTTCCATTACATGTACGAAATTAAAACTATGTGCAAGTATATCACAAAAACAAAGGGACAAACGTGTACTGGTGATACAACTTAGCCAGCAGAACAAAGCATTTATACGTTTCTAATGCTCCTAACAAACATAAAACAGTGCAATACCGGAAAATTCAATTTCATTTATACAAAAGACTACAGAGGTTTATTACAAGTTAAAACTAATATTCGTTCCAGGAAGTCTTTAATATCCCAATTAATTACTTGATATTGTGTAGTAAAACCTGTTTTGTCCACAAATGTTATTAACTCAGCATTTCTTACCGTTTTAATAATCCGCGAGTTCTAAAACATTGGGCAAATTGTAGTCAAACAGATTGTCCTGCAAACTCATAAAGGATCAATGAATTGTACAAAAATATTACTTTCAAACATGTGATGTAAATATGCAAGCTGCTCCCTGAAAACAATGTTTAACCTACATCATGTAGATGGTCCAGTAGTCTATATAGTTATTACTAAAAAAATACTAGCCAGTCATCAGCAAGGGTGAGAACCCTGTTAATCAGTATTTCGATACTAGCCCAACTTTAAATTTACTGTTACAAAAATGTTAAATTTTGTGAAAACTAAGGAGTATCTCCAGTATGTATAGCTCTGTCCTTATACCTGGTTTTGGTCATTTTGGCATTTTGAATTTGCTCTTCAACCTTTTGGACTATTGTTTTGTTTTTCCACATCTTATAGGCCGTGAGCACAACTGATGAGTCGTAAATCGACGAAATGTGCACATCTTGTGCATCAAAATTGATACCAAAGAGTTTATTCATTACGAGTATATTCGTTACCGTCATACCTCATGGCCAAGTATTGGTAGTTTTGCTACCACACGTATGATATTCTCTACAAATAAAATAGGCCATTAAATACAAAAAGTAAGTTAAAACTCCATCTTTTCTTCACTAAACGGGAACTTTTAAAATTTGGATTAAAATGTTGTATCAAAATACCTTATGGTATTGTAACCATTATCCTAAAACCTAGCTTTTAAAACTAAACCCAATGTCTATAAGTAAAGTCAAGAAATACCAAAGGGATATTTGAAGGAGTGTAAAATCGAAACAACTGACAAACTCCGGAGACCAACGAAGACAAGACCAAAATAATACAAGCACTACAATTAAAAACTTAAAACATACGAACAACATGAACCCAACCAAAAACCCGGGGGTAGACCCAGGTGATCCAGTTACTGATACTGTTACAATTATATAAGTTTGACCGGGAATATTTGAATGTTTAGTCAGAATTTCCATTTGTTAAGCCCTGACGAACATCTAGCGGCAGTGAAATACTTACACTTTTTGTAACTTTCTTTCTAGAGAAGTAGCCTTCTACATCCTTTAAACTCTTTTTATGTTCTTAAAGATTGATTTCCCACGACTGTTCATAATTCTAGCCTTGAAATAAATCTTAGAAAGAGCATCAAAGAATTTGTTTATTTTTTTATTTACGAAAAAGCATTAACATAAACATATTTTACCCGAATTAATAATTTTATTTTCTGATTTTTTACTAATCTACAATGCAAAATATCTATTTAACCACACCGCAGTGTAATGTATTATGTACAAAAAAATAATATCTGCGTGAATAGTAACACATGCGTGATAACTATAGATTTAATTTGGAATTAAATGTATCGTAATTAATTCGAAATCTCTTTTCCTGAAAATTTTGTTCAATAGAGTCACGTTAGATTTTTTATCGAACTGCTGAACAAGTACTAAAATTATAAGATCCTCAAACGGAGAGACAAAAGAAATATTCCCTTCTCTAAAGAACATTGCAGGTTAACTATTTACGTAGCTACTACTCCGCATGGGTTTGTCGATGTATAATCTGTTTTCTGAATTTTATTGCAGTCGTGAGCATTGGGATCAGTCTATTCTTTGTAGACCCAATTTTAGCACCAAGATTGTATACTATGTCCGTTCTTACAAACAATGCAAGATGAAGATCTAACATTAAAATCCACAGATTTTTTGAAAATGATTCCAAATTGTGCGTGTTTTATGATTTTGCTTCGAGCAACACTGACCACCAAGCATTATTATTGTTTAAAATGCACTTTAGATAAAGATTTGTTTCTTACACTTTTGCCATGGCGATTCAAAATTAATATATTGTACCTCATACATGTATATACTGAAGTTGGACGCGATAGTTGTAAAATTATTTTAAACTTTTTTTTTGATATTGTGTTTGCACCATTGCTTATGACAATGGAATAATATCGATGTCGAAGCCAGAAAGTTACATATGTTTATACTATAACTTGGGACTTTAATCAGTTTGTAAATTGGATGTAGGTAGAATGTTAATACATCAAAAAAGGATTCCTACATTTGCAATTTTCACTTAAAAACGAATTAAACCCAATCATTAAGCCGTACACATTCAAAGTAAATTCTCATTTAATCAGTTAGAAAGTCATAAAAAATGGGAACACAATTTGAACAAACTGCAGTCAATATTAGCAATATAAACCTAAATTTGTTCTGTTTGCTTTGCCTTTATTAGAATGGGATTATATTTTGTATTATTACCTTATAATAACAACAAAGTCAAATAAAAAGTGGATAATTTGAAATATTTAAACCTTGAACTTTCATTGTCACTAGATTTTTTTAATTGTTTTGTACAAATTTTCTAATTTTATAAATATACATTCATATACAGCCTTAAAATTAGTTTCATTCTTGATTAGATGCGAGTTCTTTGAATAATAAAATACACAGAACTACATTATAACACAAAAATCAATTGAACAACATAGCTCATCTTTTGGAGTGCTGTTATTTGAAAAACCTTACTGCATATTATTCTATTGGCATAACATTTCCTCTGATGCATTTAAAAGCACTTGTAAAAGATGAATGCAAAAATGTGCGAACAGTCTAAAATTTTGCTAGACCATCAAGTTTATCTTTTCAAATTTTGACTGCATGTGCATGTGTAAGAATGTGAGTATGTATTTAATAGTATTTGCATTTATATGATTCTTCGAACTGATAGTCGCTAATAAGTTTACGTCAATGACCTCGAAATTAAATAAATACATAAAACTCAGTAAAATATAATATAAAATACATAAATTACACTAAATAGTATATTTTACATGCGACATTAATTTCAGCAAAAAAGGTTCATACCATTATTATCTTCATTTAAACATAAATAATCATTAAACTATTATATAATTCTCATTTTCTTAGCTTAAAACAATGGCCTCGAAACATTATCGCTATGCATTGCATGTTGGAAAACATCTATATATATCTAATTTGTACATTATTATATTTTATTCATATAAAATGTCATTATGTTTCTACTCAGTATTTCTTTGATATATAATGCTTTCGTGATAAATATTCGTTTATGTTTGTTTTCTTCTGTAGAGGAATTAATGAGAATTTTACTAATTTATATCCCATGTATTCATGCAAGTTATATTTATCTAGTAATGTTTGTGTTCGATATACATGTGAACGCATATGGTGGATACATTTTGTTCGAGAAAGTTTGAAGGAAAGAATAGAGATGCATTGTACATTTTGTGAGGTAAATGGAAAAGTGAAAAAACAATCTTATGTTACCAGTGATGCAAATATCCACCTGACCCCAAGTATAACCATTCACTGCTCTTACTTCGTATAGCCGTTTGCTTCTTAGTTTGACTCGAATAGGAACTTTCTCGAAATAGAGGCGTTAATGCTTAACATTTACCACAGATACATTGTGTACGTACGCCTTCCATGATATCTAGGGGTCACTTCAAAAGCATCTTATCTAACCTCGTAACATGGCATACATGTCTGCTGAAATAAAGTGTGGCAAAATTAAACAATGAAACCAGGAAACTACAAATAACAACATATTCAGTTTATTAGGGTTTTCTAGTTTTTCTTTAAGCACATAAGCCTGACGTAAACAGTAATTACAATAAGATCTCTATCTCAATATAAATTGTACTAATGTCCACTTATTGAAACTATACAGCTTCCGTTGATGCATTGTTCCTTTTGATTCTAAACAGAAAATCGGATTATGCACGCCAAGTTGACATGATGACAAATTTACACCTGAAGACCTCGAAAATGTAAAAATTTCAAAGGCTTATTTAGAATATATATTCCATCTGCCCGTACTGATCAATAAACATCTTATATGATTGTAAATTTGATTATGGTTAATTAGTAACATCCTCATGTTCATCAATATTCATACTATAATTATCAGCCGTCATCAAAGTATTAATGTTATAATTACCACAATTTTGCATTGTTAGCTTAATACAAATCAGGTATAAAAATATCTGCATGGCTATATAGGCAATCTGCTCTTTATTTATCCTGAAGTCTATTTTCTGTCTAAGTATTTCATGGTATATGTAGACTAAAACGATTGAAAAATAAATCACCCCTTTTAACCAAGATGGCAGTTCCAGTGTTAACACTGTTATAATCGGTAAATTTCAAAGAACACTTTTATTTTATTCAAATTTATGTAAAAAAATCAAGGAAATGACAGTTTTTTAATTTTATGTTCGAAGTCCCGTTTGTTTTGTTTAGTTTTACTTGCAGGCACTTCTACGACAACGAATGCCATCAAACACGACATCTTTGTACAATTTGACTTGCGTATCGAAAACAAAAAAAAACCGTTTTGTGAAGAGGTAATTTATATCAGGAAAGAAACTAGCCCTGTCCTTAAATTTCAGTTTCTTCTACATTGTATATAGATGACGTTCTGTCACTTAATAATCATCACTTTAAGGATTACCCATACCTCATCTACCCCAGTGAATTTGAAATTAAATAGACCACAGATACACCCACTTCTGCTTCACATCTAAAGTTTTACTTGTACATAGATACATAATGACAAACGTGATGATTTTAATTTTACGATTGTGAACTTCCCCTTTCTCAGCAGTAACATTCCAAGGTCTCCAGCCTATAGGGGGTACATTTCATTGATTCATTACTTCTGTGCATGTGATTTATACGGCGAATTTCTAGGCGGGGCGAGATTTTTGGTACAGTTATGTTGAGTTGACACTGCAATGGGGTTTACTCTTTATTTCTTTTCTTTTTTCTTTTTTCTTTTTTTTGTTTATTTTATTATATGTTTTTTATTCATTTAGTTATACGTATATCCTGTCATCGGACATGTATCCTGCGGTGTTTGTTTGTTGTGTTCCATTCTCATGACCGTCTTTTCTTTGGATTTCGAATTTACGGACTTTTACCAGTTTTGTCGGTTCAGTATTCTTCTGTTGATATTTAATGGCTGCATGTTATCTTCTTATATATATATATATATATATATATATATATATATATATATTTGGATGAAAACACATTCATTGTTCTCTTTTCTGTTGCACCCAGTTTTCTATATGATGTTTAACCGATGTTGTAATTCAATCGGTCTGTTGGGATTTTTCTTTGTTATTTTTCCAAAGTTTTAAAAATATCCTATCCATTACCGGATAATAACGTGACAGGTAATCTATTATCTTGATGTTGTGATCTTAATTGTGATATAACTTGCACAACGTACATTCAAATCTTTTCTCTAGCAGCTGACCTTTAATATAATGCATTCCCCTACTCGAAAATTCCAATACTGCTCTCTGAATAGATATATATAGTACTAGTATTCATATAAATTATAAATAGGGATCAGGAGTCAGTAATTTTATAAATGGTAACTCCTAAGTAATTGCAGACAAGCACTAGAATACAAGCAATACCATTGATATCTTTATAATCAATTGAAACAGTCCGTATTCAGACTCTGCAGACGTGGAATTTTATAATGGTTATGAAATGCATTGTACAACAGGTCTAGAACAAACCAGAAGCTTAAAAACTCAAATTGTCGAAGAAAGGATTCCATTTCTATGCAAAATATTATTCTGTCACAAGCATTCTAGGAGTATTGCTGAGCAATACAATGTCCCCTACCGGGTTGAGCTGCGAGAAGACACACACACCAAATTCTGCTTGGGCATGTGAATCGGACGCAGACGTATTGACAGAGTGGTTCCTAAAAATCCTTAAACTGTGTTTTCAAGGGGTATACATAATTATCCGTTCATCCTGAACCTTAAATTTGATCTGTAGCTAATCATTATAAGGTAACATACAAAAACTAAGATCATTTGGTAAAAAAGTCGGAAAACTATTATTTTTGCAATAATTCTTATTTCCAAGGACAATAACTCTCACAATAATAATCCGATCAGCGTGAAAATTAAATTTGATCTGTAACTCATTATTTTAAATTCATATACAAAAATAAAATCAGTTGGTTACACGGTTGCTAAACAAAAAGTCCAGAAAACTGTAGTGTGACTGACGGACGGACGGACGGACATGCAGAGTGCAAACCTATAGTTCCCTCCCAAATTCTGACAGGGGGCTAATAAGATGGACGCACTAAAGGACAATCATTAAAGCCCTAAAGGGCTTTCATATCAAGGAAAATATCTTGTTATATAGATTTTTTTCTGACAAGGTTGAAATGATATGCATGTTTTTGTCCTGTGTTCTGAAAAAAAAAACGTAGATTGTATAGCATTTGAGCTTTTGAACTATTTCTAATTAATCGAGAATTTTCGCTTGATTTGTTCTAATTTCTTTTCCTTTTCTAAAAAAAATTGAAGTCCTAATTCGGATCACACCAGAATTCGGTCATATCCTATTACATTAAACTGAAATCTATTTCGCTAATAACAAAATACAGAAATGACACAATAATTGGCATACGGCGGTCGTATAGGGATGCCCCCCTCCTAATCAGATGAGAGGAAAGGGTCGTTTAGGAGTTCTAAAGAAGATTAACCCTCCGATAAATAGGAAATTGAAAAACGTCACAGATTTTCTTTCTTTTTGATTTGCTGATAAGAAATTCAGAACATTTAAGAAAAATCTGTAACTATTAAACGCACAAGTGCAATTCAACATTAAACTAGATACTACGCCCTTTTGTCGACCTGAATTTAAAACTACAGTGCTACTAAGTATACTAAATATGTCAAAATGTACATGGAAAGTGAAAACCTTTGTGCCCGTTTGAATACAGAAAATTCGCACTGGTGAGATAGTGCCTTTACATGTCACAAAAAGAATATTCTAATATAGTGTGCTGCTTTCCCTTTGCAAATGTATTTAAAAAATTTTCGATTTATTATGGGTTGCACGCACCTGACGTCATAGTCAAATTTACAACGCCATTCTTTTGAACCAACCAGAGGAACTGTCAGAATGGGAAAACACTACAATTGTTTGCTCCAAAGTACAATAAAAACAAATGAGAATTAAGTTTTATTGGTATCAAATTTATTGTGTTTAAATTTCTACCGTTTTCGATTCCTTTTTCAGTCGGAAGTTCCAAAATCAAAATGGCCGTGCTTAGTAATAATAATTGTTCAGAACATACATCTTTCTTGAAAAGCATTTATCGTGAACCGTTTTTCCGGTCCTAGTTTTCTATTGTATGAGAATGAGAGTGTTATTTCTGACTTTTCCGTTTAATAGAGAGAGAGTATCTGACCAGCAGATATGAGATTCTTAGCTAGTTTTACAGTTAAAACGGGCAACATAATGATATTGCTATCTAATTATATACCGTTCAATAAATGTTTGCAGTTTAATCATGCGGTCACTTTGTTGGTAACCAGTCTGTATTGGCTATTATAGTACATGTATGTTTTATACAACAAAGTGTCAGCGTACATAAGGGGGGAGTGGGGTATGGGTATCCATAAAACTTGTTTAACCCCACCACTGCTGTCTGTTGAGAGGGTTGTTTGATGGGTATGCCATTGTTATCCATTTTTGTTTGTTTATCCAACTATAAGAAAAGTCATATGACAAGATTTGGATATCTACAAGTACGACAAATAGTCATCTAAGTATAAAAATGAACTGGCATTTAAAAAATCATTTATGTATTTTTCTTAGAATTGTCACCCAAGGAATACATCCAACGGAAGTTTTATGATAAATTCTTTGATACCAATTGTGATGCACAAGATAGATTTACGACTCCTCAGTTGTGCTCAAGGCCTAAAATGTTGAAAACCAAACAATAATCCAAAATCCAAAAAGTTAAAGAGCAATTAAAAATGCAAAAGGACCAAAGAGTAAAGCAAAATCCATTTAAGGACAGAGTTATGCATGAGGGAGATAATCCTTAGTTTTAAAAAAAATTTAACACTTTTGACACAGCAAATTTAAATCATCAATTTCAGGCTAGTATCGAAATACTAGCAACTGAGCTGGTGATACCCCCGGGGAGTCCACCAGCAGCGTTATTGACTCGGTGGTAATAATAAATTCTTAGATTAATTATTAATTTCAATTACTTCCTTTATGATGCTTTTGCACTACAGAATATTTCATATTTTACATCTGAACAAATGTTAATCTTTTTTTTCTATATCCACAGTTTGTCAATATAGATATCTTTAACTAAATAACGGAAGTCATGGCTAAATAATTAGATACTTTCAAAACAATAATTTTGTTATAGAAAATACCAAAAAGCTTCACGTATTAACTGAGTTATAAAAATACCAACAAATCTCCTTTTAACAATTCTTCCCTCTCCTAATTTGTCTAAAGTGTCTGACTAGACAGTACATTAAGAGTTATGTAGGTTCCATAAAAAGTAATACAGTTAATTTTAAAATGTATTAACATGAAAGATTAATCTCTTCCGGACTAAAGAACCATGAGATTTTTGTCATACGTTTTATGTATAAGTATCCTTAGCCATCCGTTGTCCGCCTGTAAATTTTCTAAGTTCAATATTTGTCCTATGAGACGTTGAGCTTAAATATGATAAAGTAAACTTGTTTCGCTGTTTCTTCAATTAAGGCTTTTAAATCGGAGCTATCTTTCAGTAATAGAAGAAATGTAAATCCAGATATATTTTCCAATCCCTTGCACAAGACGTATTATCCATTGCGAAACAAAGACTTTGTAATTGTGTGGTATTGTACTGGATTCCTGTGATGGATCACGGAAGCTCAACTTACAGAGCTGTTTAGCGCGTCCCCAGGTGGCAGATAGGGGGGACCCTGTCGTTGGACGAGGGGTGTCAGGTCATAATACGGAAAGCCTGACTGCGGACCATAGTGGGTAACGTGTTTGGAGAATGCCACACTCCCTACACGCTAAAGACCCTTTCTGTAGTTTTCGAAAAAGATAGGCTATTGCCGCTACAGAAGGCTAAATTATCCGACCCCACCCATTTATCCACCCTTTTATAGTGGCATTCTAAATTGGTTCCCCTCTCCGTGCCGCCCCACCCCTATTTGAATTCTATTTGATAAATTGTTGAAAGAAAAATATACTTACTGACAGACTATGCATCTAGGAGATGTTTTATTTCTAATGGAAAAAAATTACAGCATGGAAATCAACTGAGCATTAGTACCGAAATAACGTTTTGCATGTTATTATATCTAATGGTTGTTCATAATATTGGAATTATGTTATGCCCGGGCCTCCGGGGGTAATATATAAATCTATATGCCAGCTGTATGCAGCAAATATACTTTTCTTAGATTATTCTCATGTTCACGCATATCAACCAAAATCATCGGTCATTTTGATCTTTTAATTAGTATCAGTGCTCAGTAACAAATAATATTCTTCTATTTCTTCAAAGTCCTAAAAATAGACCCGTTTCGAAGAGCTGTATTAAAATTATATTCAATACTTTGAAATGTGTTTGATAGAGAATTACCAAAAGACCTTTTGCGTTTTCTTTTATATACATAAAAAGAAAACATATGAAAAAAATCAACACGGGCCATGTAACTACACTGCATACCGTACTCTTAATTGCTTGATGGCCCCATTGTCTGTGATGCCGTTAAGACTATCAATTTTGTTTTAGTCAAATATCTCAGTCATGAATTATTCCATGCTGAAATAAATATTTGAATTTATTGCCTTAAAAATTCTGTCAGATACCGTCATACATTGAATTTTGATAATGTTAGATGTGAGCCTGGGGATTAACTTTCACGGTAATATGAAGTTAGCATCAATTGTTAAAATGAAAATTACATTTCTATTACAGAATCTGTTGTCTGACGGATATGGAAAGGGCAAGTAGGTAAATATGACTTTATACATGGATACCCAGACTACAATGTATATTGAAACGGTCCCTTATACCTCAACTGAATAACATAGATTGTTACTTGTTAAAGAATTCATTCATATTTCACACTGACAAGCTCAAAACGTTTTTATCTTGAAATACAGTATATACATGGTCTGATGAAACGGATAGGAAATGAAGTTTCATCAATAGAAACCTAACTAGAGGCTCAGGGTGCTGAGCCTGTATCGCTCACCTGGCAAGAAAGTCATTTTTATTGATGTACCTCAATAAAGTCACTTCTCCCTATCATTAAGAAATGTGGTAAGCCTTCTAGCTACCAAATTTTTCTTCATCAAGGTCCTTCTACTTACAGGTCAGCATATTCTTAAATTTGGCGGTTCTGCAGAAGACTTTTGCATGTATTTCCAATAGGGTCTTATGTTAACCTAAGTCCTCTGTTGAAGGCCATTTTGAAATAGGGATCGGCAGCACCAGAGTAACAACACTTGGTGAGCACCTTAAGAGGAACATTCAGACCATGTTTGGTTTCAAGCAATTCTGCGGTTCTGTAGATTTTTGTTATATGTCATAGACACTTTCTGTCAAGTTTGGCTCTATTCGGCCAAGCAGTTTAAGAAGAGGAAACTTTGTATAGAACCTCCCAATCAGATGTTTTCTGCCGAGTTTTGTTCCATTTGGCCAAGCGACTTCAGAGGAGAAGATTTTTTTTTTTATATCAGCCAATCAGAAACAAGAACTGCTCATGGCGGCCATATTTGTATTCCGATTGGGACAAAATGAGGATACTTTATAAATGATCTCCCATATATGCTTCCTGTCAGGTTTGCCATTTGGGCAAGCAATTTCGGAAAAGATTTTTTTATATAAGCCAATCAGAAAAAAGAACTGCCAATGGTGACCATATATGTATTCCGATCGGTATGAAATAAAGACATTTTGTAAAGAAACTCCCATAGATGCTTCCTGTCTAGGTTCGTTCTATTTGGCCAAACAGTTACAGAGAGAATTTTTTTTAATTAACCAATCAGAAACAAGACCTGCCTATGGCGGCAATTTTTTTTTTTTTTTGCCCGATTGGGACGAAAATAGGAAAGTTTGTAAGGAACGTCCCATAGATGCTTTCTGTCAAGTATCGTTCCATTTGGCCAAGCGATTTCAGAGGAGAAAATTTTTTTATATCAACCAATCAGAAACAAGAACTGCCCATGGTGGCCATACTTGTACGAAATGAGGAAAATGTATAAAGGACCTCCCATATATACTTCCTGTCAAGTTTTGTTCCATTTGACTCAGCAGTTTCAGAGGAGAATATTTTTGAAAACTCAGCCAATCAGGGGACAAATTGCCAATGGCTGCCATGTTTGTTATCCAATGGGACGAAATGAGCAGTTTTTATAAAATACCTTACATAGATGCTTCCTGCCGAATTTAATTCCATTTAACCCAGCGGCTTCTGAGGACAAGATTGAAATCTGAAAGTTTACGGCGGACGACGAACGACGGACGCCAAGTGAAAACCATTGGCCATGTGAGCTAAAAATTGAATAATGTCTAAATATTTATTAACCGTAGAACCGTTAATTATTGAAAATTAACAGGGAATCACTTTGAAACATTGGTTGGTTTGAAAAAGCGCTTTAATACAGACCCATGTATTGTAGTAAAACATAGCACACTGGTATATACATTAAAACAGGATTATAAAATGCAAGTGTGCAGTGCACTTTTATAGTAAAATGAAAGATATGACCCATCTTGCTTATTCTCTTCAAGAGTTACTTTAGAAAAGGAATAAAACTATCCGAAAACTTCTGATTCTGTTATACTGATGATATCACTGAAAAAAATCGCTTTAATTATATCTACAAATACATAAGTTTAAAATAGAGGATACAACTGACAATCAAACGCATCTTCAGAAACAGAGGTTACAAGAGAAACTGTACGAAAGACATAGTGAATTCACCTTTTGTAGCTCACCTGGCCAAAGGCCATGTGAGTTTTTGTCATCACTTGGCGTCCGTCGTCCGTTAACTTTCACATTTATTCTTCTCCTCTGAAACCAATAAGCTAAATGGAATTAAATTTGGCAGGAAGCATCTATGTAAGGTCCTTTATAAAGATTTCTCATTTTGTCCCGATCGAACAACAAACATGGCCACCATAAACAATTGTTGTTTCTGATTGGCTGAGTTTTCAAAAATCCTGTCCTCTGAAACTGCTGGGCCAAATAGAACAAAACTTGACAGGAAGCATATATGGGAGGTCCTTTATAAAGTTTCCTCATGTCGTACCGATCGGACCACAAATATGGCTGCCATGGGCAGTTCTTCTTTCTGATTGGTTGATATAAAAAAAAATCTTCTCTGAAATCGCTTGGCCAAATGAAACGAAACTTGACAGAAAGCATCTATGGGAGGTTCTTTACAAAGTTTCCTCATTTCGTCCCAATCTGGCGAAAAACATGGCCGCCATATTCTTGTTTCTAATTGGTTGCTTTAAAAAAAATTATTTCTCTGGAACTGCTTGGCCAATTGGAACAAAACTTGACAGGAAGCATCATTTGGAGGTTCTTTACAAATTTCTTTATTTCATCCCGATCGGAGTACATATATGGTCACCATTGGCAATTCTTGTTTCTGATTGGCTAATATAAAAGAATTTTCTCCTCAGAAATCGCTTTCCCAAATGGAACGAAACCTGACAGGAAGCATAAATGAGAGGTCCTTCATAAAATTTCCTCATTTTGTCTCGATCGGAATACAAATATTGCAGCCATGAGCAGTTCTTATTTCTGATTAGCTGATAAAAAAAAATCTTCTCTTCTGAAGTCGCTTGGCCAAATGGATCGACACTTGACAGGTTCTTTCCTCATTTCGTCCTGATCAGGTTTCAAACATGGCCATGATGGGCAGCTCTTGTCTTACAACGGTTGATAATCTTCTTCTTTGAAACCGCTTTGCCAATGGGAACGAGACTTGACAGGAAGCATCTGTTGGAAGTTTTTTACAAAGTTTCCTCATTTGGTCCAGATCGGGCCACAAACATGGCCGCCATGGGCAATTCTTGCTTCTGATTGGTTCATTAAAATAAAATTTTTCCTCCTTAACAGCTTGGCCAAATAGAGCAAAACTTGACAGAAAGTGTCTATGACATATAACAATAATCTCCAGAACGGCAGATTTGCTTGAAACGTAACATAGTCTGAATGTTCCTCTTAAGGTTCTCACCTGGTGCCGATCCCTAATTAAAAATGTCCTTCAGCAGAGGACTTAAGACCCTATGGGAAATAAATGCAAACATCTTTTCGAGAA
Source organism: Mytilisepta virgata (assembly GCA_028015205.1). Taxonomy (NCBI): domain Eukaryota; kingdom Metazoa; phylum Mollusca; class Bivalvia; order Mytilida; family Mytilidae; genus Mytilisepta; species Mytilisepta virgata. The sequence goes on from CM051521.1 coordinate 88,859,006, forward strand.
ATGCCAAATTTTAGATTATGCTGCCCTGTAAGTAGAAGGACCTTGATGAAGAAAAATTTGGTTCCTACAAGTCTTACCACACTTCATTATGATAGCGAGAAGTGACTTCTCTCTTTGAGGTACATCAATAAAAATGGCTTTCATGCCAGGTGAGCAATAAAAGCTCAGCGGTCTGGGCCTCTAGTTGATTGTTACCATCACTTTCATTAGCTGCAATATTCCAGCAGGACCTGTGTATGAGGTTTACATTTCACAATACACTACCCCATTATTGTGGCTTTAGCTAGTACGGTAAGTTTGTGGACAGCTGCTGAACTAGCTTACGACTAGACAGCTACTTTACAACAAAGCAATGTTATTTCAAGGCTGAAAATTCAAACATTCTACGGTCGTCATTATTCCATGGAACTACTTACGTTTCTGGACCAGAGTTCACGTCCGGTTTGATTGGGTCCGTATTTATTATCTGTTTTGGTTTTATTATTATTACAGTATTATTGTTTTGTTTCTGTTGATTAATCTATCATATCTTTATTCTCCTTGTGTTGTCTTTATCTCTGGGTCTATTATTGTTGATTTTTACTCACTTATAAGAAGTAATGACTATATCCGTTAGAAATGTTGATTCTCTTTAAAACTTTCCGTCCGTCATAATGCAAGGAAAGATGGCCAGAGAACAAAACTAGAAAAGGTTGTCGGCAAAGTCAGCTTACATGAAGAATGAAAATCATTTCCGACACCCTTAAATATCTCACAACGGTAGCGAATATCTACTGATTTCTATTCTAGGTTAATTACGAAAATTCAAACCTTGAAGATAATAAGATCCCTTCTCAAATCTCAAATACAAAGAATATTTAATTATCTATTGGTGTAATCTTATGCCTTGGCTAATATGAAAGTAAGTAAAATCGCGTGCGGGCAATGTTTTGTTGCAGACAAATCTGATCAACATTGATTCCTATTTTATGTAGTCATGCAATTTGTTTCCTTGGTTATATCATTAGAACTATACTTTTCATAGTGTTAAGAAATATAAACTATGAGTCATGGCGCATCCAGTGTGAGTCGTGACACTTTGAACATGGATCATACATGTAAGAATAGTCTAATACGCGCGTTGCTTAGGCCTTATTCAATGTAGCTTTAAATTAAGTTGCGAATCTGTCACTTGAAATACATGAAACCATATATTTAGATAAATATAAGTAAACTGAGGACCGTAAACTCATATAAATCTCCTTCCTTTAGCCGACAAAATTTTCACTTTTTCCTGCGTAATTATGGAAACTAAAATTTAAGAAAAAAAATAATTCTTTGTGCATACATGTTTATGCTCTGAATTTTCTTGTAAGATAGATTGTCGACCAAGAAAACCAATGAAAATTGCAACCCATATACTTGTAACTGATACTGATATTCTTTTATGGAAACTAATTTTATAGATTTTCAAGAAGACTGGTATCATTGTCATAATTGTCCTGAAGAAAATTAAAATGAGCACAGTAATGTGAACTCTTCAAAAGATAATATCTCTAAGTTTACCATATGCAATTTGACAAAAAATAGAGGAAATGAGTAGTAACTACATGGTGTATTTCGATTTCAAACTAATCTATTTATAATTACTTCAAATGGCCATAGATTGTGTGTTTGTAAACTTGTGATATCCCACGCATTTGGCGTAAGATTCACGCATTTTGGACCAATCTCATGATCTCACACGCTGACAACAATTTCTCACACTAATCACAGATTTGAAGGAAAAAATTAAAATTTCACAAAAGTGATCCATTGTACAATTGTTTTCTTTAATGTCACTAATCTATCACTAGTTCTTGGCTGGAAAATTACGGAAATGTTTAAAAATTCTATTTTATTTTATTTTATACTGAAATTATTATTTTGTGGCTAACTTCTGTCCTTCAATAGCTATCGCCGTGGCACAGAAATTTTAATATTTATAAGAGCGATTATCTCGCTTGTTTATGACTTATTTTATGTACAAATGTCATAGAATCGGATAAATTTGATATATTTTATCATTCTTAACAGTTTTGTGAATTAAAAAAACATGTTCTCTGGAGAAATGTTCGGGTATCTGTTTAAGTGTAAACAGAACAATTACGACAAATTTTCGGAAAATGACATCGTTAACACAAATAAACTTATTGCTACCTCTTTACAAGCAGAACAGAATAACATGAAAGTTCCAATTATGTACTGGCTTTCGAAGCTGCACAAACACCTTACACATATAGATTTAATTCGTCTTCAAGCCATTGTCCCACTCCTAAGCTGTCTTTCTACTTACCAGTACACTTGGTACAATCAAAAACCAAGTAATAATGTTTTTCAAACTAGAGGCTCTCAAGAGCCTGTGTCGCTCACCTGTATCTAATGTGATTTTGGAAATTATGTAAAATTATATAATGATTGAGACCAAGATTGGTTTAATTTGACACAGTATTTAAAATTAAAAACAGGTCATCTTAGTGTAGTCTTACAATAGCTACTGAAGACATCTTATCATTATTATTTTTGAATATGTGGTCAAGTTGTGACCATTCAGAATTTTTTTTACAATTTTCTGATAGACTTCTAAACATCTTGGATGATGGATCGGCAACAAAGTAACAACACTTGGTCAGCACCTCATAAGGAACATTCATGCTATGTTTTGTTACATTCCATTCAGTGGTTCTCTAAAAGAAGTCATTTGTATGCATTTCCCATAGGGTCCAATGTTAAACTTAGTCCCCTGCTGGCGGCCATCTTGGATGATGGATCGGCTACAAAGTAACAACACTTGGTCAGCACCTCATAAGGAACATTCATGCCAGATTTAGTTTCATTCCATTCAGTGGTTCTCTAAAAGAAGTCATTTGTATGCATTTCCCATAGGGTCCTATGTTAAACTAAGTTCCCCGCTGGCGGCCATCTTGGATGATGGATCGGCTACAAAGTAACAACACTTGGTCAGCACTTCATAAGGAACATTCATGCCATGTTTGGTTTCATTCCATTAAGTGGGTCACTAAAAGAAGTCATTTGTATGCATTTCCCATAGGGTTCTATGTTAAACTAGGTCCCCCGCTGGCAGCCATCTTGGATTATGGATCGGCTACAAAGTAACAACACTTGGTCAGCACCTCATAAGGAACATTCATGCCATGTTTGGTTTCATTCCATTCTACGGTTCTCTAAAAGAAGTCATTTGTATGCATTTCCCATAGGGTCCTATGTTAAACTAAGTCCCCCTCTGGCGGCCATCTTGGATGATGGATCGGCTACAAAGTAACAACACTTGGTCAGCACCTTATAAGGGTTCATTCATGCCAGATTTAGTTTCATTCCATTCAGTGGTTCTCTAAAAGAAGTCATTTGTATGCATTTCCCATAGGGTCCTATGTTAAACTAAGTTCCCGCTGGCGGCCATCTTGGATGATGGATCAGCTACAAAGTAACAACACTTGGTCAGCACTTCATAAGGAATATTCATGCCATGTGTGGTTTCATTCCATTAAGTGGGTCACTAAAAGAAGTCATTTGTATGCATTTCCCATAGGGTTCTATGTTAAACTAAGTCCCCCGCTGGCGGCCATCTTGGATTATGGATCGGCTACAAAGTAACAACACTTGGTCAGCACCTCATAAGGAACATTCATGCCATGTTTGGTTTCATTCCATTCAACGGTTCTCTAAAAGAAGTCATTTGTATGCATTTCCCATAGGGTCCAATGTTAAACTAAGTTCCCCGCTGGCAGCCATCTTGGATGATGGATCGGCTACAAAGTAACAACACTTGGTCAGCACCTCATAAGGAACATTCATGCCAGATTTAGTTTCATTCCATTCTGTGGTTCTCTAAAAGAAGTCATTTGTATGCATTTCCCATAGGGTCCTATGTTAAACTAAGTTCCCCGCTGGCGGCCATCTTGGATGATGGATCGGCTACAAAGTAACAATACTTGGTCAGCACCTCATAAGGAACATTCATGCCAGATTTAGTTTCATTCCATTCAGTGGTTCTCTAAACAAGAAGATTTTTGAAATTTCAGCCAATCAGAACACATTATTGGGCCTGGCAGCCATGTTGAATATTCGATCAGCACCAAAATTACAAATTCTGTAAAGGACCTTCACAGGAACATTGCTGCCAAGTTTGGTTCCATTTGGTTCAGTGGTTTTTTAGAAGAAGATTGAAATGTGAAAAGTTAACGGACGGACGACGGACGACAGACGACGGACGGACGACGGACGCAAAGTGATGGCAAAAGCTCACCCTGGAATTCCAATGGGTACTAACTGTGCACCACTTATTGCGGATCTGTTTCTGAATCACAATTTATAACTAAAATCAGCAAAGACCCAACAACATCTGATACAAAAATTTAATAACACTTTTAGATATTTGGATGATATTTTGGCTGTCAATAATGACGACTACAGTTTGACACTAAAGAGATTTATCCTGTTGAACTTACTTTGAATAAAGCTAATACTAACACTGCCCTTTCCTGTATCTTGATATCTATATCTCTAACGGGAAGCTTAATACTAAACTTTACGATAAGAAAGATGATTTTTTCATTTCCTATTGTTAATTTTCCGTTTTTAGATGGCGACGTTCCCTTGGCACCATCGTATAGTGTTTATATATCTAACTTGTTCGATTCGTAACAACGTATTTGATTTTAACTAAAGAAATCTCTGTATTACTGAAAAATTATTACACCAGGGATTTCGATATCACAAACTTGTCAAACCTTTTACTAAATTTTATGATCGGTACAATGACCTCATTCGTAAATATAAATCAACGTGCAAACATCTTGTATGTTCAGGTATTTCACATCCCATCTTTTATGGTAATATTTTATACAAAGTTCAAAAATGTCGTCATTCACTTGAAAAGCTAACCAAACCTTTAAACAGACTTATCCACAATGGATATAGTTACGATACTGTTGTCAAGTCATCGGAAATAAACACATTTATTCTAAAAACCAGTTGTTGGCATGATACGGGTTATGTTCTTCTCGTATAATTTATGATGGCATGATACTAAACCCCTAACGGGAGGGATTGTGACTGATTTTCTATATGATATAGACATAATCTTTCGATCAGTTTAATTGAGGTCTGAAGCTGGCATGTCAGTAACAACTAGTAGTCCTTTGTTAATAAATATTGATCATTGTCATTTTGCTTATTTTATTTTGTTAACTTTTTTAACATCAGACTCGGACATATTTTGAACTGAGTTTTACTGTGTGTATTGCTGTTTGTTTGTTTATTCCACATTGTCTAGAGGTATAGGGGGTGGTCGAGATCTCACAAAACATGTTTAACCCCGCCGCATTTTTGCGCCTGTCCCAAGTCAGGAACCTCTAGCTTTTGTTAGTCTTGTGTGTTTTTTTTAATTTTGGTTCATTTGTATGTTTCGGAGTTTAGTGTGCCGTCCATTTTGCTGAACTAGTATGCATTATAGTTTAGAGGCCAGCTGAAGCCCGTCCCAGGGTGTGGGATTTTCTCGCTGCGTTGAAGACCAATCGGTAGCTCTTTTCTGCTCTTTGGTCGGGTTGTTGTCTCTTTGACACATTTCCCGTTTCCATTCTCTATTCTATACACAACTTTTGTGGGTATAATGTTTCGGGTTTTTAGCATTTTGTCGAAAATATTTAAACTATATTTCTGTAAACCCCCCCCCCCCCCCATATTTATTGATGGCCTGTGCTACACGTGTTTACTCGTTATAGACCCCAATCTGAAAGTAATTTTCTGGCACAGAATACGCGCATTACGAGATAAACAGAATTATCTGGAAAATAACGTAAAAATAACAATTAAGAATCGAATATCACGTTATTAATGGATTATTTTCCCCGTGGCAGGTGCTTTTAACCACGAATGTAATTGGTATCCTCAGAATAAAGGACCATCTTAATATTTGATGTCAAAAGAATTAGCCTTCTGCAAATGAAAATTATTATTAATTTTCTTATTCATAACTTAAGATAATGACAGATTTGGGACATGATAAAATTGCATAGTCAACAGTAATTTCAGATGTAAATACTGGTGAACTCTGGTACGAATTACTTTCCTTACAGACAGAATCAAATGTCAAAAGTTTATGAAGAACATTTCTTTAATGTATTACCTCACACGGAAAACCTTTTTACCGTTTATTAACCACTACAAATTCAGTCATGTTCAATATTATAGCTATAAAGTCGTCTTTCCGGGATTCTTTTCCGCAATTTTAGTTTTTATTCTTTTTCAATCTTTGTACTTTTACGTTTTGAGAATTCTAAGAAAACTTTTCTTTTATTTTTAGCTCACCTTGCCTATGGGACCATGTAAGATATTGCCATATATTGGCGTCCGTCGTGCTTTAAAGATCTTCTCCTCTGAAACCACAGGACCAATTTGGACCAAATTTTAGTGGAATTGTCCTTAGGAGGTGCCCTTCCAAAATTGCATCCAGCAACCCCGATTTCCAACTGTCACTAAAAATAGAAAAAAGATCTATGAAACTACATGGTCAGATAGAACCAAACTTGTCACAAATGGTCCTTAGGTGGTCCTCTTTTAGTAATGTGTCCGATTACCCAAGATGGCGGCCACAGCCGAACTTAGTATAACATAAGACCCTATGGGAAAATTAATTTAAAAATCTTCTTATCTGAAACCAGTGAGCTAATCGGAAAAAGTCTTGGCAGCAATGGTCCTTAGATGGTCCTCTTTCAGAATTATGTCTGATTACTCCGACTCTCAACCAAGATGGTGACCAAAGACGCGCTTAGTTTAACATGGGAACCTAGTGCTTTCCCCTGAAATCTGTGAAGGCATGGTAAATTTTGTATTTTGAGGGTTCTCAATGATTAAAAAGATAACATTGGGGGCAGGACTTGACATGAGGGCAGTATATTTATCAAAACCTGCAATAAACAGTCTTCACCCTAAGGTGTCATAAAAGTATGCCAACACAACAGGGGTACATGATTAAATGCAAATCAGTTTCAAAAAGATAAGAGTAAACTAAAAATTGAAAGTTAGGTTTGGCTATCTGGGGGCACATTGTAAAATTCATGATGAGGGCAGCATGGTGCTTGAAGATGGAGGCATGGTACAGCACCATGCTAAATTGGTCTAGGGAAACCTCTAGGAACCTATGGGAAAATTCATTTAAAAATCTTCTCGTCTTAAAATACAGAGCCAATTGGAACCAGACTTAGCAGAAATGATTCTTAGATGGTCGTCTTTCAGAATTATGTTCGATGACCCAGTCTGGAAATTTAACCAGAACAGCCGAACTTAGTTTAACATATTGCCTATATGAAAACCAGTCAAGATGACTGCTACACCCAACTTTTTAATCCGGCTAAAGGATGACAAGTCAAATCCAGGTGAACGATACAGGCTCTTGAGATCCTCTAGTTATTTTTCGGACCCAAAATTTCCAACGACGTCACAAGATGAGTCGCTAGAATTGGCATGACATTATGAAAAGAGAATCTGTAATAAAATTGTAACTGATTTTATATCTTAGGAATATCTCCATGAAGAAAATTGCTGACCCATGCTACAGCTGTCTGCAATGTTTGTTGAAATTATTTATATTCTAGGTTATTATTTCTTCATTTCACATTTTTTGGCTTCGATTATTCTGAAGAGACAGTCATTGCGTAAAATATTTCAATCTTCTTCTTTTCCTCTCGTATTTTGTTTGTGTAACAGAAAATACTTCTTAAGTCGTTGATAATACAAATATCCCAGTATTGAATTATTGATATCATAAAGATCATAGTCACATTAATATTCATAAATAATTTTCGTTATTTTTCCTATAGCTCAATATGGCTATTTCTCCTGAAAATAATTACTGCTCAGGAGGAACAAACACTACATATAAGTACAAGTTCTTTGTCTTGCTAAATGCAACACAGTTAATGTATTGTTGTTGAATGTTGTATTATTTTGACGGATATCTTTTGTAAAAATGCTGAAAGATACTGTAATCTCTTTTATAAGGTTATATAGATGGGTTTCATCCTGATTCTCCCACTTTTAATCCCTTATATAAATATACTAATTAGTGTATGTTCTGATCAAGATTACCATCAATCTACCAGTAATACTAGATAATTATAAGTCAGTGTGTTTGTTGTACTGCGTGGATCTTATATTTTTCCCTTCAACAAGGAACGACAATACCCCCAGCAAAGCTATTGAACAAGAGTTACACGGACACTTTTTACAACGATGTGAATGCTTTTGTTAAAGATGGGTTACCGCTGGTTGGGCAAAATCTTTTCGTAGCTTCGTGACCAGAACTGTCTTTTTCCCCTCTTTTTATAATTTTATATTTAAAAATTGTTTTCAATATTTTTCATCAGTTTATACGATAATTTGGGTTGAATGCAAACCGAAGCGTTTTACGAAATGGGTAACTTGAATTTGACCAAGTTATTTTGATTCGAATTTCAGATTGCGAATTGATACTACGTAGTGGTTATACGGTGTAATTTTGGTTACATGACCAATCAAACTGCCCGTAAGATCTCAATATTTAAATTATTTACATTTATATTTTAATTCAACGGATGTATTTCGTCTCTTGTCAGATATAACCATACTGAGATACGTCGGTCTAACAGAGGTAAAACAAAGGTATTTATCTTTTTAAAAATAATATGTTTCAGTTGAATAAAAATAAAATTTCTAGTAACTACCTTTCGCATTAGTTTTAATAAAAACAAAAGGCTGTCGTTACAGAAGCTTTTTTCACCTGACATTTGACGGCTTAATCAATGCGACAAAATCATTAAACATTCATTAGTATTTCAAAAATCTATAAATTCACTACATGATAACTTGTATGAATATATATATTTCTCTGCTTGTACATTGTTTGTTTACTTAATAAACTTCATATCCGAAGCAGCAGACAATTTAAGCCTACTTGATAATTTGAATATTCATGAGTATGGAACTATGAACAATTGCAGCCTGTTAGCGACTTTCATTTTATATATGGAGTCTGTACCAAACTTACTATAGTGTCTATGAATGGAAATAGAGTTTATAAATGAAAATTTTTAACTATAGTAATTAAAAGACGGCTTAAATAGGCGATAAATAATTTAATCATGGAGACATAAAACCTTTTTAGTTAATTCCATGTTATCGGTAATTCGGTTTAAACCGAGATGTGAACCCACTGATACAAAAAAGGAACAACTGGGGTTTTTTTTAAATACACACACACACACATATATATATATATATATATATATATATATATATATATATATATATATATATATGTGTGCCAAATAAAAAATCCTTTTTCTCAATAAATTTATAATACAGACTAACTCTTTATGCAGTAAAATTTAACGATATAACAATTTGATCTTCTTTACCTGTTTACGTTTAAATCGACTGACAGTTATGTATTTGTTGACATACAGAAGAAGTAGTCTTTGATAATGGCCATGCACAGACCACCCCGCTGAAAGCCCAATTTCTCAGACGTTTTACCAACCCAATTTTCTAGAGTGAAAGGTGTAGACCACTCTCCAGGTATACTACACTGGGTTGATAGGTAAAATTACGTACTTGGCATAGTTTGTCTTCCTAATTTTAATGCAACAAAACTATTTGAAATTTTCAGTTCATAAATTGTGAAATTCTGTTAAAATTAGGGTTTCAAATCTCTCGGGCAAAGTTGACGTAACCTGGATTTGGGCTAAACTTGTTATGTCTGTTTCAATGTTCATACTGGCAAGAACGTGATATAGATTCAGCTTAATAAATATTTTTAAGAACTTATTAAAAAAAAATAAGGAGAACCCCCATTTTTTGATAGTTGTGAAGTTTGGTAATTTGGCTTTAAGAAATGTAGTAAGACTTTGTTGTGAATGTAAAACAGTCCCTGAAACCAATACTAATGAAAGTGATATTATAACCTTTCTATTAAAGGATTATACTTTGCTTTTAAATTCTCCTGATGTGATGGAACTAGATTTATATGTCCCTCTTGTAATGAATGATCATTAAAACTGCCTTAAAAGTAGAAATTAAAACTGATAAACGAATAAGACTTGCAAATGAAAAAAGCAAACAAACTGTGCTAAGACGTTGTTCTTTATCTGAGTTACTAAGTGTCGGGGACACTTGAGATATAAAGCTATATAATGTGGCATTACAGTTAAAAACGAAAAAAATTAGCCATATTCATATCCGGTGACAGACAAGATTTTATGCACGGTCTATAATATGAAGTTAAAATTAAACATTATGTAACATCGAAGTACACACGAACGCTGATAAAGTCAGTATCTGAAAACAAACTGACAGGATTCTCTATTTTAACAAAATATATCTCATCATGTGTGCTGAAATCCAAAAATGAAGATTTAAATCCAAACATGGCCCACAATAATCTAAAGACAGACCTTTCGCTAGAGAGGCGAGATTTCTTGAGATCTCATGAGTTTGTATGCATTCGTTTTTATAATCCTTTACCATTTTCACATCATGAAGGAATAAATTGCACCACTTGTAAACGTGAAATTGCTATCATCTGCATGTTGATTTCTTATTATGGTCCCGCTCAATACCACGCGTACTGCAAGATTGTGTATTGAAAAGAACACCTCCGAGATGCCGAAAAAGTTTATGACTCCTCAGAAATTTGTAAATGATTGAACTGTCCGTACTGAACTTGCAGTAAGGTGAGAGATCTGTGTTAAAGGTCTCGCTGCGATGTGGATTTAATGTGAAGAGCTCTATAAAAGCTTTTTCATTGCTTGAACATCCCATCCATGTGGTGACTTTTTGTCAAGAAGTTATTCAGCATACTATTTCTTAACTGTTGCAGGATAAAAGTCAACCATAAAAATGCTTAATTCTTTCAGACAATCTCTTATTGTTGTAACTAATCCTCTATCTTTAAATATTCTATATTCTTTCATTCTTTCACTATTATATTTAAAGGGTACTACGGTTTAACATTTTTTCACATATTCGACCTCTCCATATACATGTATTTACCCCATCTTTCCCTTTTTAGCTCACCTGACCCAAAGGGTCAAGTGAGCTTTTCTCATCACTTGGCGTCCGTCGTCCGTCGTCCGTCGTCGTCGTCTGTTAACTTTTACAAAAATCTTCTCCTCTGAAACTACTGGGCCAAATTGAACCAAACTTGGCCACAAGCATCATTAGGGTATCTAGTTTAAAAAATTTGTCCGATGACCCCGCCTGTCAACCAACATGGCCGACATGGCTAAAAATAGAACATAGGGGTAAACTGCAGTTTTTGTCTTATATCTCAAAAACTAAAGCAATTAGAGCAAAACTGACATGGGGTAAAAATGTCCATCAGGTCAAGATCTACCTGTCATGAAATTTTCAGACGAATCGGTCAACCCTTTATTGGGTTATTGCCCCTGAATTTTTAATTTTAAGGAAATTTTGCAGTTTTAGGTTATTATCTTGAATATTATTATAGATAAAGACAAATTGTAAACAGCAAAAATGTTCAACAAAGTAAGATCTACAAATAAGTCAACATGACCAAAATCGTTGATTGACCCCTTATAGGAGTTTTTGCCCTTTAAAGACGGCATTCAGCGTAAACTTTGCTTTTAAGATCTTTTCCTCTCAAACCACTGAGCCAATTGAGACCAGACTTTGGTGGAATGGTTCTTGGCTGGCCCCCTTCCAAACTTATGTCTGGCATCCCCGACTTCCATGGCTGCTGTTACTAAAAATAGAAAAAAAGGGGGGTGAATTTCAAAAACCTTCTTATATGAAACTACAAGGCCAGTTGGAACCAAAGTTGGCAGTAATGGTTTTTAGGAAGTTCTCTTTCAGAAATATGTCCAATGACCCGGACTGTTAACCAAGATGGCCGCCACAGCCGAACTTAGTTTAACATAGGGCCCTATGGGAAAATTCATTGAAAAATATTCTTGCCTTAAACCACTTGACCAATTGGAACCAGACTTGTCAGCAATGGTCCTTAGATGGTCCTCTTAGAGAGGTGTGTCTGATGACCCGGACTGTGAACCAAGATGGCCGCCACAGCTGAACTTAGTTTAACATAGGCCCTATAGGAAAATTCATTGAAAAATTGTGTTGTCTGAAACCACTTGACATATTGGAGCAGGACTTGGCGGCATTGGTCCTTAGGAGGTCCTTTTTCAGAAATGTGTCAAATTTCGTGGACTGTAAACCAAGATGGCCGCCACAGCAGAACTTAGTTTAACATAGGACCCTATGGGAAATTCACTCAAAAATCTTCTCGTCTGAAACCACTAAGTCAATTAGAATTAGACTTGGTAGCAATGGGTCCTTAGATGGTCCTCTTTCAGAATTTTTGTGCGACGACCCAGACTGTCAACCAAGATGGCCGCCACAGCAGAACTTAGTTTAACATAGGGCCCTATGGAAAAATTAATTGAAAAATCTTCTTGTCTGAAACCACTTGACATATTGGAGCCAGACTTGGCAGCATTGGTCCTTAGGAGATCCTCTTTCAGAAATATGTCCGATCACGTGGATTGTCAACCAAGATGGCTGCCACACCGAACTTTGTTAAATATTGGACCCTATAGAAAAATTCAGTTAAAAATCTTCTTGTCTGAAACCGCTTAGCCAGTTGGAACAAGACTTAGCAGAAATGGTCCTTAGATGGTTCTCTTTTAGAAATGTTCTGTTGACCTGGACTAAACCAAGATGGCTGCCACAGCTGAAATTAGTTTAACACAGAATCCTATAGAAAAACCAGCCAAATTGACTGCAACACTTAAATTTTTAGGTCTGCTCAAGGTGAAAAGTTAAATCCAGGTGAGCGATACAGGCTCTTGAGAGCCTCTAGTTTAAATCTCTGTGACAACCAACCAAATTACACCTTTTCTCTACTTTTAAAAATATTTCCTCCTTTCTCCCCTTCACTAAAAACTTTGATCATATGATTGATCACATAAATATTTCATGCCAATATTTCATTTATTATTTAAAAATGCGTATCTTTTTTATTACAAAGCACGTACTTTAGGAGTTGAAAGCAGAGAGTTTAAATTTACCATACACAATTTCTCAGAAAATCAATTGAACAACTATTACATACTTTATGACATGTGTTGAATCATTAATGTAGAAGAAAAGTCTTTGATTACATTCTGTTACATTGCAATATTTTTTGTTTTGTTTCAGCACCTAATGTTGTACATGTAAACAAGATTTTTTATTGTAAATGTTTATAAATAAGTTGCTGATAATGTTGTATTAGGTTGACCAAAATTTTGTGATTTGTATATTTATATTCGCTGGAGGAACAAATAGATTTAAAAAAAGATATAAGATGACCAAAAGATATATGTAACTGTTTTACCGTAGCTGCATGCCCTGTATAGCTTCAGGAGAGAACAGCACATAATACTTATTCTACGATAGGAAATGTCTGATTAAGATTAGAATATTTTCATTAATTAGTGGATCTTTTTTTACTTCTTGTTGTACAAAAACCTAAAATATAGGCAAGTTAAAAATGGTGAAAATAGCAGACAAATTTCCTCAAGTGGAACAGTAAGATGATATTGATTTCAAATTAAGATATGTCTCAGAAATGGTATATCCTGTACCAAATTCTAGTTTTAAATTTCTTGCTGAAAATGTCAGATCACTTCCAGCTGAATAAAAATTTTACAAATTTTACAGACTAAGTAGTATATCCAATTCTCGAAATTTTGACGGTTTACTAACGTGTTATAAAGAGTATTTCGTAGGATAGTCTTTTCTTTCCATAATAAATACATTCATGAAAACTACAAATTGTAATGGAAGATCGAGAACTTACATATAGGTTTGTAATACTTTCCTTTGCCAATTTACCGAACTACTCTCTGGTAGAATTGCAGTTAAAAATACAGCATGTACAGTGGACATTAGGTATATCTAGAGAGAAATTATTTTCGTTTTCGTTTCTCCGTTATATCATATACATGTAGTAGATGTTTACATTTTTTTTTAGATATCTTGACTTATCGAAGTTGACAGCTAGAGGCGTGATACTTTAAAGATATATAACTACTACAACATTTGAAACAAGACCAACTTGAACTGTCCTGAAAGGGACTAATACCCCCCCCCCCCCCCCCCCCCCGCAGCAACATGTCTGTTTTGACGCCTACACAAAGTTAAAATCATCATATTTTTCAAAATACTGGCCCAAACAGAAAATCCTGACACAAAATATGCACATCTCCATAATGTCATCTAACACTCCATAAAGTTTCATGAGAATCATGCAAGTAATGTAGGAGGCGTTGCGGACATAGAACGAAGTTTTGTTAAAAAATGCCTAAGTCCAAACAGCCATATCTTTTACATTTCTTGTCCAAACAGATTTTCCTGACAAAATACACATCTCCATAGAGTGATCTAACACTCCAGAAAGTTACATGAAAATGCTGTAAGAAATGTAGGAGGAGTTGGGGACAACGTTATTTCGCACAGACGAAGACAGACTGAAGTTTTCCGAGAATAATGGTTCCATATTAAAAATCATCCCGGACTCAACTGTCATGTTTCCTACATGCAAATATATAGTGCAACGCAATATGATCGGTCAGCTTTATTTGAGAATTTAACCGATGTAACATCTGAAAATCTTGAAAATTGTTCCTCACCCCAAACAGCAATGTCAAGTCGGTCCATAGTGGTTAACCATGTTACCGGAAACTTGTACTATAGTAATTTCTAGATTATTATTCTGAAAATCATATACAAAATGAAGTAGATGCACTGTATCTGGTAACTGCACTTTGTTTTTGAAATACAAATACGTATGTAAGTGTATGTGTGTGGGCAAAAAAGTTTAAAAATCAGCTACGTCGCACCAATGCGCAAATATCAAAATTATGATCATTTCAAATTTGCATACATAGTGTGAGTTGTGATTCAGGTTTAAACTTTCTATCCCTAGTAGTATAGAAAATTGCACTAGTTATTGGATAACTCAAAATACATTTTCATTGTATTTCTGACCTCAGGCCATATATCAGAATTCCAAAACCTTGGCACAGACAACTCTTTAAGTGTTAATATCACACCAGTTTTCATGAACCATCTCAAGAAGAGATTGAAGTTAGATTTATCACCTGCTGGTCCCCCTAAGGAATTTGCCCCAAGGGGTAGCATGAAAATTCCAACGCCTTTTGGTCAATTTGTAAATATAATGTGAGCTGCGATTCAAGTTACTTTCTATCCGTAGGAGTTCAGATGATTTCACTAATTACTGGATACCTCGAAAATCATTTTTGCTTACAACATATATTTCAAAATTCCAAAACCTTTGGTATAGTGCTTATTACATACCAATTTTCATGATCCTGTTGCAAAGAGTTCAAGAACAATCAATTTTTCTCTTGAATATGCCCGATGAATAGAATGAAAATTCCAGTTCCATTGGTCAACTTGGTATATGTAATGTTTCATATGATTCAAATCTCAACGTCCTGTGCTTAGAAGTTCAGAAAATTTCACTAAATACTGGACAACGCAAAGTACATTTTCGCATATAATTCTGGCCTCATGGCAAATATGAAAAAAACCTTCGGTACATACATTTTCATGATCCTATCAGGAGTTCAAGGACAATCGACTTGTCACCTAAGGAATATGCCATAGGGGTCGCATGAAATATCCGACACCATTGGTCAAGTTGGCATATATAATAAGAGATGTGATACAAGTTTCAAATTTCTACCCATATTAGTCTAGCAGATTTCACTTATTTCATGTATATCTTCGTCCATAATTCTGCCCTTTGGGCGAATATCTTAACTCTGAAACCTTTGGCACAATCTACATTTATTTTGTTAAAATTGTGATAAGTTTCTGTCATTGGTGGTAGCTTAGATAATCCTGAACATTACGTACAGACCGGCATACGTACTTACGTCGTACAGCAAAATATTATCCATGCCACTTCATTGAGCTTGGAGAAAGTGAAAAAAAGGAAAGCTTTACTTCATCGGAAGTTTATTTGGCTTTTGGCTTGTTTCATTCATGAAAGACAACTCAGATGTTGTAAAACTGCATCGATAATGTTGAAAATAAAGTTACATGTTTTCACATTCATTGCTAGTCATGTGTAAAAATTCCTTCTAGCTTTTTTACACTTTTAAGTAAAGATAATTAGTAATAATTGAATTTCGATGGTAAATTGCCACTTACATAAGATGTTTGAAGAATTAATGCCAATTTCTGAAATAAGTTTTGCAAAGTTGGTCGAGACACAAAGTCTCTAGTTCATTCCATTTTCCTCTTGCATTTTTTGTCTTTTAGGCTTTTTTTAATTTTGTGTATATTGATCTATAATACATTCATTCTTACATGCAAGTATACAACAGCGAAGCCTTGTTTAATTTCTCGAGATGAGGGGGTGGAAAGGGGGGTACCTTTCTCCTTTCTCCCGCCCCTCGTCTCCTTTCTCCCGCCCCCTCTCTCCTTTCTCCCGCCCCTCTGGTTCCATCTCCCACCTTAACAACCATCTTTTTTTAGATCAATCGATTTTAATACAAATTTGAATTAATATATGACCATATATAGGTGGCATAGGTCTTTATTATTTGTACAAACTACTGATTTTACGAACAAGGCCTGCCTCCGACTCGTACGCAAATTAATACACAATGTTGGAATGTTGTCAATGGTGCATTGTGCATGCCCCAATGTCAAGAAACTCATTTTTGATATGTATGGTCATGTATGAGGATCATGAAATTAGACTTAGTTTTTTATTGTGTCATCTCTATTTTTCCCTGTCCTCGAGAACACCTTACTTTGTATGGTCAAGTGGATAACATAAATATTTTAAGGTGACCTGGAAAATTGTTGAAATATGCATGGACTATCCTGAATCTGTGATGTGTTCTGTGCTCTTTTATGTTATAAGCTCACCTGGCCAAAGGCCATGTGAGCTATTGCCATCACTTGGCGTCCGTCGTCGTCGTCCGTCGTCGTTAACAATTATACAAAACTTTTCTCCTCTGAAACTACTTGACTAATTAGAACCAAACTTTGTATGAATGTTCCTTGGGGTACCCTGCTTAGAACTGATGTGGGGATTTTTGATTCGTCGAAAAACATGGCCGCTGTTACAAAAAATAGAACATAGGGGTCAAACAACAGTTTTTCGCAAATATCTCAAAAATCATTAGGTTATGGCAAATTCTGGCAGGTTGAAAGTGTTCAGCATGATGAGAGCTATCTGTGTGCTGATTTTCGTGAAAATCTGTGAACTGATGTTAGAGTTATTGCCCTATTTTGACATTTTTGGCTTTTTTTTATGTTATTATTTCAAAAATCTTCTTCTCTGAAACAACTATTCAAAATCAAATGAAACTTGGTAAGATTGTTCCTTGGGGTACCCTGCATAGAACTGATGTGGGGATTTTTGATTCGTTGAAAAACAGCCGCTGTTACTAAAAATAGATCATAGGGGTCAAACAACAGTTTTTCGCAAATATCTCAAAAATCATTAGGTTACGACAAATTCTGGCAGGTTGAAAGTGTTCAGCATGATGAGAGCTACCTGTGTGCTGAATTTCGTGAAAATCTGTCAACTGATGTTTGAGTTATTGCCCTTTTTTTTTACATTTTTGGCTTTTTTTTATGTCATTATTTCAAAAATCTTCTTCTCTGAAACTACTTTTCAAAATCAAATGAAACTTGGTAAGATTGTTCCTTGGGATACCCTGCATAGAACTGATGTGGGGATTTTTGATTCGTCGAAAAACATGGCCGCTGTTACTAAAAATAGAACATAGGGGTCAAACAACAGTTTTTCGCAAATATCTCAAGAATCATTAGGTTACGGCAAATTCTGCAAGTTGAAAGTGTTCAGCATGATGAGAGCTACCTGTGTGCTTATTTTCGTGAAAATCTGTCAACTGATGTTAGAGTTATTGTCCTTTTTTGATATTTTTGGCTTTTTTTATGTTATTATTTCAAAAATCTTTTTCTCTGAAACTACTATTCAAAATCAAATGAAACTTGGTAAGGTTGTTCCTTAGGGTATCCTGCAAAAAGTTAATGCTTGGATTTTTGATTGGTCAAAAAAACATGTCCGCCCTTACTAAATATAGAACATAGGGGTCAAAATGCTGTTTTTTGCTATTTTTTCCTGAATTATAGAAAGAAAATAAAGATGATAGCTACTTTCAAGGTAAACATGGTATCCCTAGTTGAATGGTGATGATGAAAGTTTGTTTTAGACGGCCATTTTTAAAATGGCTGCCATTTTCCCGCCATTTTTTACATTGGCTCAGATTTCAACAATATTTGGTTTTTAAAGTAAACATGGTATCTTTAGTGAATGGTGATGATGAGATTTTTTGTATGGAGCATCTGTGGAAGGTCCTTTAGGAAATTTGCATAAATCTTCCCGGTCATGAGCATTTACAAGTTCTGATTGGTCGAAATTTAAAAGTTCTTCTCCTCTGAAACCATAAAGCCAAATGAACTGATTTTTGGTATGGAGCATCTATGGAAGGTCCTTTACAAACTTTGCATAAATCTTTCTAGTTCGTGAAACAAAATTGCCACCAGAAACCTGTATATGTTCTGATCGGTCAAAATTTAAAACTTCTCCTCTGAAACCGTTTGGCCAATGAACTTATACTTGGTATGAAGCATTTATAGAAGATCATATACAAAGTTTCCAGAAATCAATCTAGTCAAATCAAAAGTTTGTGGCTGCCATGTGAGCGATACAGGCTCAGCCCACTGAGCCTCTTGTTTTTGTTTGGGGGTCTGTCTGTTTGGGTGATGTTGATTGGTTGGAATATATGTCACTGTTGACCTGTCCTATTATCCATTTGTTGTTCATTTATAAATGTGCAGTAGGTCGAAATTGGCCTATAAAGAGTCTACACACATTACCTACTTAAATACCAAAGTAATATTTTTATCTTTACAAGTATTAAGCCCTCAGAAGTATGGTTTCTAGGACGAAGATGTACTATTCCTATGCCTAAGTATCCCACATCAAACCCACGCGTAAACGTGGAGAATTTAGATTTTTCATGCGTAAAGACTTAAGCATGTTAACAATGGTTTGAAATGTCGATAAAATAATTTGTCTATAGTATCATGTTAGTTTAAGTCAGATTGAACATCAAATTCTTTAATGAAATGATCGGAAATGGCAAAAATGGTTTGGGAAATATAAATGTTGCCTTTTTTCAAAGATTTGTCCATTTATTAGAACATTTAGTATCCAGTTTTTTCGTTTTTTTACCTCTTTATTTTTTTTCAACATTAAAGTTCGTCTCCCTTTGATAGTTCTCCCTCCTTTCTCCCGCCCTTTCTCTCCTTTCTCCCGCCCCCTCTCTCCTTTCTCCCGCCCCCTTTCTCCTTTCTCCCGCCCCCTTTCTCCCTGTCTCCCAGTACCCTTTCCACCCCCTCCGAGATGCTGTCTTATTGACACAAACACCAATCTCTCATAGAACAATTATCATTATCTCCAAGCATCAGCATGATAGAAAAATCTGTATGTAATTGTTCAACATGACTAACAATCCGTCTATGAACATCTAATTCGATATGTGTTGCAATTTCACGGTTTATTACAACGTGCACAAAGACACAAGTTGTTGTTCAGTTTAATAAATTGTAACTAACAGCTTTGCAAGTCGATACCGGATAAGAAAGGAAACATTGCGGAATGAACAATATTATCCCCTGACTATCTATCGAAATAACGTTTATTTTTATCATCTTGGTGTCCTAGCTCACTTTTTGCATAAATTTAAAACAAATTCTAGCTATTAACCAATACTATTATGTTGTTAACTGAAAAATGCTAACCCGTTTCACTTCCTGGTTAAATTTTATTAAGTCCAATATTGTCATATTATGAATTATGATTTTAGTGACTTTTTATTGATGATTTATCCTTTGGCCCCTATGGTTTGAATCGGTAATAAAGGCGACTACATGTATTTGATTTCAATATTCTCTGCCTAAGATTAGACAAGGGAAAATCTAGTTTGTTAATCCTTGGAAATTTGTATTTTCTTGCAATTGCCAAATGTAGTTTATTCAACTTTGTGTTGTATTTAATTATAACAAAGTAATGAACATGTTGAATATTTTTTTAAATATTTTCGAATACAAAATAATGTATTTCGCATTCTTCTTATACTTAGGCCACACCAAATTGATTTTTCGTTCTTTGGATTTTTTTCTTGCAACAATAGGTGCAAGCGAGCGACATTTACGTACGGCACAAATTTTTTTAACTAAAATATTGAAAAAGATCCCTATTTTTATACAAAATTGTAGGAGCGGACAAACACTTTTAATTTCTTGAAAAATGACGAATTTTTGGGCGAATTTTCAGCATTTTTGCAAAAATGAAGTCCGAAAATTGGAGCGGCGAAATCCAAAAGAACACTTAAAATCAATTTGTTATGGCCTTACTATTAATAAATTATGCTTTGCAATTTATATGGTATCAAGGATATAGATTCAGATTCAATTATTTTATTAAAGTCTAAATAATAAAACAAAACACAGATTTACAAAATATGTGACACAAGCATAAAATAAAAGTGCCATTCTATTAAGAATTATGAGAGACTATATATATACAGATATAATACTAAAACACATGTACAACAAACTTAAAGTTTACAAATACTTTAAGAGTATATAAAAACGTATTACGTCTACTTAAAATATTAAAGCATGTCTTGGCAACCATATCGTAAAAATCGTTATTTTGGAATAAAACTATAAATTTTTCACCATCAGATAAAATATTAAAATCACTAATATATTTTGAAGCTTCCGTAAACAAAGTAAAACGTAGATCTGCATATAATGGACATGATAGTATTACATGTTTCTCTTCTTCTATTTCATTGTTACATATACAGTGGAACCCCCGAAAACCGGCCCCTCTGAAAACCGGATTCAAACAATAATCAGGCGGATTGAAATTAAAAACAATTAATTGTATTAAAATAATATGCGCGTGGTACATGTACATATATGTAAGCACATGGTACAATTTTACAACATCGTTATAATACATTGTAATACACTTCGGTTTCACTCTCCGGATCAGATACGTCTTTTCCGGAACCTCCTAAAACCGGACCCTCTGAAAACCGGCCGATTTCTCCGGTCCCACAGCTATTCGGTTTACAGAGGTTCCACTGTAAAACATACTCTTTCATTGATACTTTTATTTTCGTACCTTTCAATTTTCAACGGGGCTACTCCACAACGAAATTTTGCAAAAGCACATCTGTATCTATATGGTATTGCTTTAGCAAGGTATAGCTCTGTTCCATAATTATTTTTAAACAATTTATAAGTAGGTAGTTTTTTACCAATATTTTGAGATGAAAATCTTTTTTCCCAATCCAAAATATATTTTTCAAATATAAAATCTTCTAATTCATTTTTATTCAAAACGTTATTTAAATTGACATATCTATTCATATTACAATCTTTAAATTTTGCCATAACTCTATAGCACCAGTTTCTTTGCCTGTTAACAACATTTTTATGTGACCACTGAAAAACTTTATAATTGACTCTATCAGTTGACATGACCAGTTCCTGACGTCCATTGCTTAGCACTAGAAGGTCTCCATCCAATATCACCATTAATTGCATCATTGGGGGTGTATCTACCTACCCCTACCTACGTAAAGAATCTGATAGCTCTATGCTGGACAGCGTTAATATAAGAAAACTCTCTAGTGCCCTTAATGACTGCACCGTAACTTATTACTATTATGTAATTGTTCTTTTTTACACGCACTATTTTTTGCATTTTGCGTGAAACATAAATTGTTTTTAATCAATGCAATGTTGCGTTTGAATAAGTAAATACAATTACTTGCTTTCATTATTCTCTTCTTGGTGTATATTTATGTATCCCACCGCTGCCACGGGTGCAAAATGGGGGGGGGGGTGCTGAGTACTCAATGAAACAGTTAAACCATATATGTATGTGCCTTTTCTAAGTCAGGAGCCTTTTACAGTGGTTGTAGGTTTTCTTAGGATTGTTCATGTATATTTATAGAAATATTTCTATTTCGGATATTTGTCGTTGCGGGTAAATATCTTCACAACTTGATTATATGGGGCTACTTAGAACTTACACGGTAGGGACATGCCCAATATTGAAGGCTGTAATACGTCCTCTTTTGTACTTTTTAGTTTGGTTTCATGGTTGTTACCTCTTTGACATTTACCCATATCTCCATTTATGTCTATAAGTGTGACAAGGCCATTTCACCAAATAAATATAGTTGGGATTATTATTAAGAATTTGAATGCTATGACCGTTGGGGCATTTTGAGTTTTTATTCAAACAGCAAAATGATAGTCATAAAAGTTATTTCAATAGTTAATGAATCCATCAATAACGAAATCTGACAACATACACTGTATATAACCAAAGCTTAAAAATTTCCATCTTCTATTGTTTTCTTTAAAGGAAGTCTTCCTTTGATACAAAAAAAAATATTTTATCTTACAGTGATATGATTTTATCATAATAACTTATGCTTAGATGCTGACTCTGATGTTTAGTAGATACATGTGTACTTGTATTTCAAAACGTAAATGCCTTTAGTAGTGTTCAACGCCAAAAAAATGAGGAAGAATATCAGATTTTATAAGGAAGATTTAAATATCAGTATGATTGTTAGTACAGAGCTATTCCAGGGTAAAATGCCCTAGCAATAAACTAAATGTTTCAAATATCGGCAAAATAATACCGAAACTATAACACAGTGTGTAAATTCCACATGACCAAAATCCAAAGGCAAGGCGAAATTGTAAGACTGCTTACTCTTCCGGAGAAACTGAGACTGTCCCCGTTTTTTGTGGGGTCCATGTTGTTCATATGTTTTTAGTTTTTTAGTGTAGTGTTTGTATTGATTAGGTCCTGTCTTCGTTGTTCTCCGGAGTTTGTCAGTTGTTTTCGATTTTCCCCTCCTTCGAATATCACTTTGGTATTTCTTGACTTGTAGCTATGAAATATCACATACGAATGATATGTGTTAACTTGACTTTACTTCTAAAGTGGAAAACTAATACTACGAAGAAAAATGATATAGTAAAAAAAACATGTAGCAAACAAAACAGAATCATTACAAACAGGAAATGACCACAATAGAAGGATATTAACGATAATCGTTGCTGGTATTTTCCTCAAATACTAAAAATATCTTAATTAATATGATAAACTGAAGGGTACAATTTAAGAAATCTACAGTGAGCACCTGATGTTAATCCCGGATTTTTGTGGGAATTCACTTGTGATTGACTGATTCTCTTTTGATGTTTTACTCCTTTGGTTGTCTCTTTGTCTCAAGAGTTTGTCTTGTCCTTTAATTACGATCTTACAGACTTTTCCGGCCGTTTTGTCGCTTTGGTATTCTTTTGGCGATATTTGAGATTATTTAAGGTCGCTGGTCATGTTTTGGTCTTTTTTTCTGATATTCGGAATCCTCGGGTTTTATCCATTTCTTCAACATTAAATTGTTTGCCCATGAACCCCCACTTTTTCTTTTATAATTCAATCATATATACCTTAAAATGGTATTTTTATTTTTTCATACATTTTTGAGGGACTGAAGTTGCCTATGCAAAGACAATGAAAAATCCAGAGAAAACCTATTTCCTGCAAATATTGAAGGCTTTATAGTTCTAAAATGAGCACATGAATATATTTTTTTTTCTTGCTTATTTGTTTACTATTCATATTTTCTCTCAAACTAAAACGCCTATTTCAAATCCTATTTATTTCCTATTAGACCAGCGATCATCCTTAAGCGTTAATTTCTATTTGCGCATAATTGTTTAACAAATTAACGACTGGCCATGAATCGTATAAACTATTGTCTCACATATTGACTACATCAATATTTCATAAAGTTTTCTTTTGGATCCAGTAAATTAACACAATAATATAATTGTTTATTCGTGACTCTTGTTCAACTTTTCCGCACATGGCAAATTTTCAAACTGTTACAATTCTTGACAACATCAGGACAGACTTTCTCTATTTAAAACAGGAAGTTCTAGCAATAATGGCATACTCCATTGTCGTACTTAAAAATAAATTAATACAAGATTATCCTTAAAATTCCTCATTGAATTTAGCATCCATTACTAACCACTTTTGCTATATCATCAAAATTCGTCGGCTTTGTACTTCTTTTATGTGTGTGTGTATGTGTGTGATAATGTGTTTTTGGACCTGTGTGTTATTTATGACTATCCTAATAACCTTTGAGGATTATTTGTACCATGCAAATCATTCTAATACCCAAAAAAGGATAAAAAAATCCAGCACAAAGATGAATAAACATAGTGTCAGTTAGCATGTCCTATATAAACTCTAAAAGAATTGAAATATAGAATGTATGGAAGAAGGAAAAACTACTATGTACATTCAATTTACTTTTTTTCATAAAATCAAAATAACGCACAATTAGATTTAAAATGCTTTTGCAGTTGGCCGATAAATCCTCTATTTTCACTAACTAATAGAAAACCAATGTTAAAACGAAAACATAAAATCCAAAATAATCTCTATATCTTGATAGATTTTAATATTTTATAATCATTCTTCTTTTTAAGACATGCCATTCAAAGAGGAAGAGAAATTAAAACATGACATATGGACTTCCTGTAAGGTGTTAAAAACCTATCATGTGAGAAGGATCATTTATGTCATTAGTTCCTTTCAATTCCAGATTTTTCTCACCTTGAAGTATTGATGCCATGTTAAATGAAATAAATATAATTTAGTGAATATCAAAGAACTGCAAATTACGGAGTTAATAATTTGGCCTGTAGATTGTTGCTAGAAAAATTAGAATGTCTTGATGTGAAGAACATCTTTGGTTAGATTTTTCTGAGCAGATATCCAGCTTCCTCTGTGTTACTATTATAGCTTGAAATATATATCATATTTAATGAAGTACACTAAGCAGCTGGACCATATTAAGAATTTAAGGAGAGAACTTAATCATGTTTAAATAAATTGTATTATTTGTATAGATGTATAGAAGTATAGAAGAGTTAAGTTCTGACCTCTCATAGTCATTAGTCCGAAAATACAAGGGAAATTGCTCTCGAACTGTTATACTGACTGTTTTTTTTCTTCCAGCAGTAAAGAGGTTCTAGACTAGAGTAGTTATCTTCTAGAACAGTTACTGACTAGATCAATTCTGTATGCGGCTCTCCTCAGCTCTCAACTGAAGAGTTTCTCTAACAGATCTATTCTAGAAATCTCTATCTTATGTAGCTTTGTAAAAGTGTTTACTTCAGTTTTGATCATACGATAAAATACTTATACTATATTTACGAAAATCAAAATTAATGAAGTTTAGAATTATCCCTACAACAATAGAACTCTTAATACATGGGATAAAGGTAATATAAAGAAAGCATAGCTCTTATGACCGCTCCTTCCCAGAACAAATTATAACGGTTTTGACAAGAACAGCTCTCCGTCAGAAAGTTTTCAAACTAGAACAATTCTAGAGAAGTACTTCATGACTTACATTGTTTGATGTTTGTTGTATTTTTTGTCGTTTTAGACAGAAGCAAACTTTGATTTATTAATAACTGTATACCTATGGTAAAAAAACAAATTTTAAAATTTTACTTATAAAATAAATTCTTTAATGAACAATTCTAATGTAATAAACGGTAATTTCTGTACGAAGCAGAAATTATTTCATACTATCATTTCAGGAAAAATATTAGGCTTTTTCTTTTTTATCTAATTATTATTTTTTGAAATTTAAATGACATATTATTTCATACAAGTCCGTAACTCCTTACTCCATTATCATAGAGAGCACTGTTGAATATGTTCGAACGGTGTGAAACCTTGTATGTCGACAAGGTCAGCTTTTGTCATTCTTTTTGAAACGTTTTGCACGACAAAAACAAACCCTCAATAGCAATCATTAATTCCTGATATCGATAGAATTTCTGCAGGACTGAATGAAGTGAGGTTACCGAAGTCTCGTAGTGACGTAGCGCACAAAGTTGGGGCATCTAAAAAATTTTACCAGGAAAAGTTCGTATACTTTTATTCTATATATTTTAATCCCCAAAATTCTTTTTATTGGAATTATTTCATTCTTTTTTTATTGTTTAACAATTTCCTTCAGAGCTTTATTGTCCTTTCTTACATAGGGCAACACCGAAAGTATGGAAAGATTTGAAATACCCACAACTGCGTACGCTACATGTTATCTGTGTGGTAAGAAACTCACTCACTGAGAACAAACTTTAATCCTTTTCCGAGTTTTATAGGTTCGACCGTATTTGTATATGCATATATAACGAATATCATGGCGATAGAAGATGCAGAAATAAACCAGAATCTGGCTTTTACAAGATTGTTTTTCTCGAAGAAATTTTTTAAGACAACTGGTAGAATTTTCAGTGGCATATATACTAATAAACCACATATTTCCATTACTTAATATCTTGTAAAATTTTAGCAATACTGGCATGTTTCAGATGTGTAAATTTTCTTCCAGATTTTCAGCTATTTTGTAAAGCTAATTAGTGCCAATCAAAGCCTAGTCGTGAATCCCAATTTTCATTATAATAAATTATAAAGACTTGAAGTTCTTTGGAAGACTTTTTAAAAATTCATTAAGCAATACATCGTGTACAATTGTTTCATATTTTTATCTTTAAAGGCATCTTTAATGAGATGAAATGAGACTATATATGTTGTAGCATTCATATTCAGAGATTCATTTGACTTCAAACGGCCTATTTATCGTATTGACTTGCAGACTACAATACATACAGTAAAGTCCGTATTTTCCAATCGTGACAATTTTGCACTTGGGCTATTCTTTGCTTTGAAAATCACAACAAAAACATATTGCATGGCTATTATTCTGGGATTCTGAAAACCATTAATTACCAGTAATCTTTACTTTTTAAGTTTCATATAAATTTAATGTCTCCCTAAACTCACGACGCCATTTTGTATTGTAATTCCTTGTCCTGAAATGTATAACATCAATATTTTCTCCATTTTTTTCTCTTTTTAGGTAAAAAGGGGGTCTAACCGAATAAAAGTGTGCACTTTAAGAGATGAAAGACATACATCAAATTTGCCATACATAATTTATTTCTGAAAAGCAATTACGCATTCGTAATTAGTATATTGCATAAAACACGCGATAAATCATTAACCAAAAAAATAGTTTTCACCAACTCTGACGCCTATTTACGCCTCTAAAAGTACCAGGGCCCAGTTGTTCAGAAGTTAATCACTTTTTTCACATTCCATTATTTTGATTGTTAAGTAATATTTCTGTGCAGAATTTTGCATGGACACACAAAGTCATAGAATTAACCCATCAGAAAATTTTCAGTTCTCTGGCATAATCAAGGAAGTAAAAATTTGAAACTGAAAATTGTGGTTAACTTTCGAACAACTGGGCCCTGATCGTCTAGAATTTTACTGCCGAATTATGTAAAATTTTATTATTTACATGTATTTTGAATTTTTGATGTTGTCATCTCGATATTACAACATAACTCGTGCTGCGTTCACATAAGAATTCGAATTTCTGCCATTTACGAATACGTATTTGGGATATTCGAATCATACTTGTACAAAATGTACGTATTTGATGCGCTTCGGTAAATATTTTTAATCGATTCGCCTCGAAAGTTACGTACGTATGAACAAAATGCAAATTCTAACAACATTTCACTTGTATTTTAATGATAATTGGGCTTATACGTTAAATTCACGAATTTTAGTACAGAAAATCAAAATACCCTTTTTAGCATTATTTTGGTCAATTAGAGGGAACTGCAAATAAAATTATTTTTACCATTTCCATTTATTTAACCTGGCATTTTTACGTGCAATTCATATGGAATTAATACGAAAATCATGTGAAATTAATATGAATTTCACATAAAAAGTTTGTGAATGTAACGTTTAGCTATATTCACATGAAATTCATGCTTAATGTTACGCTGAGCTTTTTGGTCTAATTTTTAGCCAGTGATGATACTGTTGTATGTGTGTGTGCTGGCTACAAGTATGGGGAACAGGTACCGAGAATTATACTCCTTGCTCAACGCAACACAACTCTCTCAACACAATTAAGGAATTCAATCCTTCCCAGAATATGCACAAGCTGTTTTAAAGAAAAGTAAAAATCCAAAATGAGGAGGACGAAATGTGTTTATTAAATACATAAAGTCAATAAACAATAAACATTAATAACATTATTTTTCTTTTTCCGCGAGTACAATAGATATCTCTCTTTTCTAATTAGTCATTTCTTATTCATTAAAAATAAAGACGAGATGCCAGTGATTATTTTTTTTTACTTCTACTACATATCTGCGAGGAGAAATATTATTCTTTGATTCACTTCAACTTTGCTCCACAACCTGTAACTGATGATTTATTTACAAACTAGAGGTGTGAATGACCCGCTATCAGTATACTTTAACCTCACAAAATTATGATAATTAATGGAACTGTGCTTCCCTACTCTACAATGTAACAAACCGCTAACTTAGGATCATTCTAATGATATCTCTTAACAAGAAAGATCACATCAAATGTCTAATAGCAGTTTTTCACAAATTAGAGCAACGAAATCCAGCATGTATAAAATATAGGAACTACTATGCTTCCCCACTCTACAAAATGCAACAAGTTGACAATCAGACCACTTTAATAGCATTTCTTAATAAGAAAAGCCACATCAAATGACCAATCATCTCTTTTTGCAAATTAGAGCAACGAAATACAGCATTCCTCTACTAAATTAAAGTTTTTCTCAAGACAACCTGAACAAGAACACCTATACCAAAATCAACAAAGACAATGCTATTATTTCCATGAAGTGAATCAAGAATATTTTAATTTTGAATTATAAAATTGCCTGCATAACACCCAATCATGTTAATTAATAAATTGTTATTTTTTTATTCTTGTCTTAATTATTTTCTTTTTAAATTAAATCACTAGCACCTCTCATATGTTTATCAATTAAATCAGAAAGTCAATCATTAAATTGTTCTTATAATTTCTAGTGAAAGGAACGAAATACGATAATAATAATAAAATAAATATTTGCATATATCCGGAAACCTGTCTTTTTCTGCACCTCTCTAAATGTAACTTGCACATTAGGCTATTTGAATTAAATAAATAAATAAATAAAATGTGAAAATATTCATACTTTGAACTATTATCAATTATCATGAAAGAACTACAAAAATTGTTTCATTTCTTTCTTAAAACTAGTAAAATATACTTTGCTTTTATTGACCATATTTTGAATATAAAACAGGCTGTATATAAGAATTAAAAATGATTACTAACCTGTTTTAAAGAAAAGTAAAAATCCAAAATGAGGAGGACGAAATGTGCCCAAGCTGCATTACGTCTCCTTTTTATACGACTCTGATCTTCGTACCTCTGCAAACTCGATGTCCGAAAAAGGTCACACGTTTCGTTGGACTATAACCATTTTGAAGTATGAGGGGTAACCAAATTATTAATTATGATTGCTGATTTGATACTAATATTACACATTTTAAAGTTAATTTTTAAAAATGAAATTCATACAAAGTTTCCTTAATATTTTGAATTCAAAATTGACTATCAAGAATGGAAAACGTGAAGTATTTATAAAATAAATAAATGAAAATGCTTCACTCCCTAAGATTAGTATTCTTATGCCTCAGTGTTAAAGGTCGGCGTTGACCATTATTGGAGATCACGAGATCGCGTGAGTAATGTGTTGTTTTGAACTATTTTCTTCTATTTTCTGGCAACATTTCATAAAGGCTAATGACCACTGATCAAGACAAAAAGTGAGGGTTAAATACGTGCAAGTAGATGTTATATACACATTATAGAAAAACCATGTTATGACACTTAACATAGCAGACATATCACTAAAGCCCTACAATGTGTATACTACTACCGTTATAATAGAACCAAAAACACATACGTTTGGTGGGATGTAATTTTAGGTATATATTTAGGTTTATTGAAGTTTACACCACATGATCACTTTTTGTGTGAAAAAAAAATGCAAGTCCTGTGCCAATCAGGAAAATTTTGGTTTAATTGAAACTAAAAATTTAGGCCGCAATCCAGGACAAAAATTTCGCCGAAAAATATCATGAGGCAGGTTCAACTTGAACATTTCATCCTATCCACCTCCCCCCCCCCCACCCCCACCCCCATAAAAAATCAAATGGTTGCTCCATTAGGATCTTATCGTTTTTTGCGCTGCACTCGGGAAAGACGTGAATTTTAAAAACTCGTTGAAGATTTTCCAGTCTTCACTTTGAACTCGTATAAGAACCTATTTACCTTCGATGCGTTGCATTTTGTATGAATAAATTATTTCTGATATTTCCCACTTTCCGTATGGAGGGGGATTAAGATGTGATTTGTAACACATGACTAGCAATCAGTATACGCATCTGCTACAATTTCACTGCATACTTACAGTGTTCAAAAATATTTGGCAGTTTCACGAAGACATATAGACAATTTTGCTGAAAATATACTTTTTGGTGTGCATTTAACGTTACTTGGCAAAATAACTGGTAAAATATTTACAATTTTAATTATATATATATATATATATATATATATGTCTTATATTGCAAACCAAGATCCTTTTGAATATAAAATCAAACTGGTTCAAATCAATACATGACCAATATTTTATATCATTTTATCAGTCCGTTTTATTTTAATTGTGATTCTATTTTTGAAGGGAATAGTTTTGTGAATACTGATTTAATTTGGAGAGCGAGTTCGTTTTTCTTTGTTATTTGACATGAAGACAAAGATAACATTATATATTTAGCCAAAATACAAACACTTTTATGAAAACCTATAAATTGCAAAGGGATAAAAATTCTCTGATACCGATTTTAAAATCAATTTACGTGTGAAGCTTTATCTATTCCATTAGTTCTTTCTGCTTTCAGGTGTTTCACACGTGGAGGAACGGATTACATGTTCAATGAAATTAATATAACAAAATTCCTATGTGTACATGTAATGTTACAGAATATTCTGTTCATGGATATTTAAGAATGTGAATTGTTTGGTCTCTGGACTTTGAGTAACGAGGTTCGGAGGTTTCGATTAAACTACAAGTCAAATCTGCTGCTAATCAGATAAATATTTCGTGGGCGTTTTTTTTCACATCTTATTTCATTTTGTACACTGTTGTTAATAATTTTAAGAAATGTATTTCGCCAGCTGTTTCTTAACAGCATCTCAACACTGCTGTTATCATCCATATCTGAAAAAAATACAAGTAATAAAACTAAATTCACCTCTTTAGAATAGTCTGAATAATTATTTTATTTATTAATATTTTTCAATCAATGGTGTAAAAAATGGCCTTTTCTGTGTCTTGTTTACTAAATCAGAAACGTTCGTTTCTCCCATTTGTATATCTAATCTCTTGACCAGATAAAAATTTGTTAAAAACTGGGTAGAAGGAATGAATGTCAGCTGATTAAAAGCAACCAACAGACGAAACATTCAAGTCAGAACTGAAATTTACTCTTTTAGGTTATTATGTAAAAAACATGCGTGACAATGCAATGTTTTTTATGTCACATCAATCCTTCAATTTTTACTCTTTATTTTTTAATGAGACAGAGTCTTTCATTCAAATTAAATATAGACTACATGTATTAACAAATCAAAAGTGTTACCTCCCTTTTTGTAGTTTAACAAATACAATATCAAATTCAACTGGTTTTAATATTTTGACTTATTTTCGTCAAAGCTAGATTGGTAGAAAATTATAAAATGATGTGGCAAAATCATTTTTGAAAATAGTTTCAAAATTTAACACTGACACCTGTAAAAAAATGAGATAATGAACAGAGCTTTTGATCGCTATTCATCATTTTGAAAGTCACTGTTAGGTATTTAGCAATGAACCAATAGAATATTTTATTTACTATTATTTGAGGAACTGGCAGTTTAGCGGTTTACTTTAGAGAACGGTATCCGTCATAATTGTTCACTTATAAAAATAAAATACCTCTAATCGAACTAAAAAATTGTGCAGAATTTGTTGGATTTAATGTCCCATTGCCTTTGAGCCAGTTCCTACATATTTTAGAAGAAATTCCAATTTTGAAGTGGTTCCATGGAGGAATGAATAATAATTACATTCTTTGACGAATGGTGGGTGCAAAACATTTCCGATGTCTTTGAAGTAAATCATATTAAAATTGCATTTACCTAGTTAGACGACCCATAACCTTCATTAGACAAGTGACTGTGCATACGAAACACATTTTCTCGAATTCTATGGTTGTATTCAGGGTTACCCATTAGTTGGAGGAAAAATTTGATAATCCACGTATGATTTGTTGTTCTCGATTGCTGATTGGTCTAGGAAATTCGCCTTCAACTTTCTCGATGCATTTCTAAGATTACGTAGCACTAACGTATGTATAGTATTCTCTGTAAAACTGAGAAAAAAATCACGGTGGCTTCAATATATCCTGATTTTACCACGGGTAGGTACTTTACGCCAAATATTTTGCCACGGAATAAAGGGCCCACCGATGGTAAAATCAGGATATTTTCAAGCCACCGTGAACTATTTTGATTTTAACAAGAGTATTTTTAACATAGGTATCCACGAAGACGCCATTACACAATGCAAGTTATCCTATGACATCGTGTCTACCTTGCCAAACAAGCCGTTTAACGTCTGTGACGTGGGAATCAAAATATCCATATATCCACGGATGTACATGATGTAGACTGAAAGCATTTGGAGCAGGTTATATTAGACAAAATAATTATTAGTCTTTACTGCGGAAATCTCGATTTTTTCAGTCTCCAAAGCTTGAAAATTCAAGGTTTAACTAACTCGACTGTAGAAATACTATAATCAACTGCTTGCAAAATGAGATTATATATTTTATGATGCTTTTATTAATTTTAGAGTACCTACACCATACTGTGTCTACAAAATACACTTTCTGACTGAGGCCACAATTTTTCAGTTAGAATCCTGAATTTTGAGTGGCTGTCTCTCGTTTTTTTCTTATATATTTATTGTACATTGTCGTATGGAATGTTATATTTATTAGGGTTTTTGGTTACTTTTTCTAAATTTTAGTTACCATTGTTAGTTTGTCTTGTAATGTTTGATGGTGCTTCTTGTTGACGACCATGCTGTGATCCTTATCCTTATTCTATATCCTTATATTCTCATATTATTATATTCCAGTGATACACTTATGCCATTATTACATTAGGTTTCATGTACAATGTACACAGTGACAATGTATAGTTGTCTTGAAATGACAAAAAAATCATCATAGTACACAACGCACAATCAAAATTATTGCAGTACCACGTGACAAAAGTTGGTATATTCATAGATAGTCATGTGTAACGATCTGAGGTAACAATTTGTTCCACATTTTATCTAATTAGTATAGTAATCACATGCTGGTGGTCTACTTCCTTACAACTCTTTTGCTCTTATATAAATAACATGTTGTTTTTGTTTTGTTTTGTTTTGTTTTTTCTTTTTCCTAACACTTACAATGTCATTCTTTTGAAATTCACAATAGAAACAATTCATCTTATTATCTATTTTTTGCATATTTCTATTTTTAACCCTGCACTTTCGAAGAAAATTCGGGGATATTGTTATCGCCCCTGTCTGACTGTCCGTCAGTCCGTCACACTTTCTTATGACTTAAACTCCTCTAGCATTTTTAACGCTGTGCATTTTATTTCTATACATTTTTTTCATACACTATATATAGATGTGCAATAAAGTTTTAGAACTTTGATTTTCGAAAACTGTGAATTTAAGCTTGTGACCTGAACTCCTCTTCCATTCTTCAATATATGCGTTTTTGTTCTATTTTCTTAGATAAGAGGGGGATAATATCCCGTTTGCAACTTCCCCTAAACCAGAGAATGGATTTCTGTGAAACTTTCAGGGAATCTTCAATGTACATTGCCATTATGCACCTTCTAATTTCTTTTTATCAAATTGATATTGGGGTTTTCCATAAACAAACATGGACTTATACATTTCTTTATATTACTGTGGCCATAGGGAATATGCATTTGGGCGCTTTGCTCAGAGTACTTCTAGTTTCTATACAGCATTGCCTATAATAAAAGCATATAAAGATTTTAGAATTTTTGATTTTCAAAAACTGGGGTTCATATATGAATGTGAAAATGCTGCAATATTATACAGTGTAGGGAGTGCGTGGATAACTATCTTTTCCGACTGCCTAAAACTAATTTCCGTATACTTAGTATACTCATGTATAGGTACTTCATCTTTTTTATCCATTTTGGGATAAAATATCTTCAATTTGTTCAAACCTGTGCTTAATTTAACAAATCTTAGCGACCATC
This sequence comes from Mytilisepta virgata, assembly GCA_028015205.1. Classification (NCBI taxonomy): domain Eukaryota; kingdom Metazoa; phylum Mollusca; class Bivalvia; order Mytilida; family Mytilidae; genus Mytilisepta; species Mytilisepta virgata. Next base: position 88,893,531 of record CM051521.1, read on the forward strand.
ATGACCATTTGATCATTATGAAGGGAGAGCTAGGAAGTTCTGTGTATCTGTGTATCTTTTTCCATAAAGCATCTAAAGAGATTTATATTGCAGTTCTGGTTTGGGTTACATTTATAGCTCACTGATGAAGGCTAGTAATAGTCAAATGCTGTCGATTGACACAAAAAAACCTTTGATATTTTAGTATAAATGGATTGTTATTAATATTTCCATACTTCCGTATGCATTGTATATTGATAAATCCGGATGGAATTGTTTAACATGAATGGCAATCAATCTGCGTTCATCTAATTCGATATCTGTCACGGAATTATTACAATGTGCAAAAAAAAACAATTGTTGTAGGTGACAGTTTCATGGAAACCTATAAACGGTGTAGATCTATACTTATAACATATGCATTTTCATGCATCACACCTCAACAAAACTCAACAAAATAACCGAATAATTAAAGTTTTCATTATTAATATTAACAGTTAGAATATTTCTAACTTGTCAATTCAATAAAATTGCCATAAACTTCAATATTTGTAGTTATTATAGTAATAAAGGTTATTTTAAGGAATTTATCAATGTGTAAACTCGGGAGATTCACTCACAAACTAAATAAAGTCCCATGGACTTTATGCAAAGTTTGTGAGTGATAAGCCCGAGTTTAGACATTGATAAATTCCGTAAACTTATAATTTCAAGTAATGTAGAAATATGACTTTTTCCTTCTGAAATTAACATTTTCCTCATGCACTATATTGAATTATACAAATATAATAGTCAATTAGGAAGTTAACTACTTTAGCGTTGTTGAAAGGTCTAAACATAAACTGTGTTGTTCCGTTTTTATCAGACTTCTTTGGGAGTTCACATTGGCGTTTTCTGAGAACACCAAATTTCAGTTTCTTACAAAGCACTCTCTGTATATAAAAAATTGGGAATGGTCGAACCAATAACAACTTATTTGAATATTGAAATGATCAAATAGTCTTCATAATTAAACCGATACCATCTAAACCAGAATGTATCATGAGAACGAAAAAACATTATCATCAGAGTAGTATCCACATAGTGATCGGAATAAGTGAATTTATTATACCTTAGATATATTTTTCTATAATAAATACATGCACAATAATTTCACTATTTTTAACATTTTCAGTGATTTAACTATTTTCCCCGGTCACCGGTCAATAGTTTCCAAACTATTTTCCCTCAAAAAACTATTTTCCCTCTTCAAGTTACGTTGTTTCGCGGATTTTTAATCCCGGGCACGGGATTGGCTGGGAGGTTTTAGCCGACCCGTTCGGAAGCTCCCGCGTTATAGGTTATCGTCAATGCTGAATCCCGAGATGTAATTAAGTATTTAGAAAAAGGGATATGTCATGGTGAGAACATGAATTTAAAAAAAAATAATGGACTCTGTCACTCGATCATGCATCTCGGGTACGTACACATGACTTAAATTTTGCCTTAATTATCTCTTGTGTTTCTTTCGGTATAATAAAACACTTACTGACTGAGTAGTCGGGGAATAGTAAGTTTATTGTCCCTCTGAACAACTATTGCCCCTCGGCGTTGCCTCGGGGCAATAGTTGTTCCTCGGGACAATAAACTTACTATTCCCCTCTTACTCAGTCAATAAGTATATAATATATGTTCTGTCAGTAGTTCTAGATAAATGTAATATTTACATAATATTAGGGTCTTGTGACGGTTATATGCGAACTATTTGCCAGGTCTGAGTGACATATTACTCGAACCGAAGCGGAGGGTAATATGTCACTCGGACCTGTCGGACTCTAATATTGTGATTATTATATTTCATGCTAAGAATTCATCTAATTTAAAATTAAATTCACTTTTCTCATGTAAAAAGGCTCATCGCTGACTGAGACATTTCTTACTGTAAATATTCATGAAAGGCGCTCTAATTTGTAACCGTAAATGTACACAAAAACTCACGTGACATATAAAGCCACACGTGGACATATTACTGTAGTTCATATGCTGTATTTGCCGGATAGGTTGGAATTTATATGCAAATTATTAACGTACCAAATATCACAGTAGTTTCTGGCATGAAGTATAATAATGATGTTTAATGTGAACTCATATATGAAGGTTTGTGCGTTGGCAAAACTTTTCTGAATTAATTTTAATTTAATTTAAACAATATTTTATTCAACAAATGTGAAACGGATCGGATAACAGGCATAGCCTATATAAATCCTCTCCTATACAAGGCAACAGCAATAGATAATAAAATATACAGATATAATGCATATACAGTATAATATATATATAGCAAAAGCAGCAACTCAGAGAAAGATAATTACTCTAAGCAAAAGAAAAATAATTCTCTCAATATACTTCATAAGTTAAAAAAAAAAAAAAAAAAAAAAAAAAAAAAAAAACTAACAAATATATTATTTTACAAAACATATTCGCTATTGAGAATAATGTATTTAAATATAGTATTTGAATGCTATGTACGTTAACCTTGTATGAGTGTTTTTTCTGACATTTGTGTTGCACACATTCAATTACACAATTTTAATAATAGAATAATACTAATTAATATGCACACGAATATCACTTAAATGATAATAATAATTGAAAATATAAATGAAAAACGTTTGAACAATGAATTTTATTAATATATATATATATGTATATATGTATATATATAAAAAGAAAAAGAAACACAAATTGTCAACACCTCTGAATTGTTTTCTTTTACTTAAACCGTTTACTTTTTTTAATGTAAGCGTGTACAGCCAAGACTAATCTTTCATTCTTTTCTAAAGTAATATTTTCATTTCCATAAAGTATGTTCTGTATATTAAAGTTTACATCCAATTCTCTGAAAATTTCTACTAAATCGTTTCTAATATTTGTATAAGATGGACAATTCATGAAAAAATGAGTCGCACTTTCACATTGAAAGTCACAATTAGGACACTTGGAAGTATCTATTAAATGTTGATGAAAAAGATGCTGATTCAATCCGCTTGCTTCATTCCTTATTTGACAATAAATTATATTTTCCTTCCTATCCCCAATATGGTAATAACTTCTAGTTTTCAACAACTCAGAATTAAGTTTCTTCTTAAAAGATTCTATAGATGGACTTAATTTCGTAGAGTCAGGGAGATCATTCCAAAGGTGTATCGTACTTGGGAAAAAACTTTTATTATATGAAACAGTATTACAATGGGGAATTCGTAAATTAGTAACAGAGATAGGTTGCCTAAGGTCGTAATTATGAACATTTACAGTAAAAGGCTGAACAATATCATAAAGATAATCAGGAGCAAGTCCATTCAAAATTTTATAAAATAAAATTAACTTGTGTTTTTGACGCCTTTTGAAAAGTGGCTCCCAGCCTAGTTCTTCATACATTTTAGTTTTAGATGAATTTACCCTTAGACCAGTTATGATTCTCCCTGCCTCAACTTGAACACTTTCCAAAAGGTTAGACTCAAAAATTGTACAATTATCCCAGACAACATCCGAATACTCAAGGACAGGACGAATAAAAGACATATATATCGTAATCAAAACTTTACGATTTACTTGATATTTCAACATTCGTAAAATTTTCAACCTATCACACGCTTTATTATAAATTTTCATAATATAATCTTTCCATTTACAATCACTTTGAAAGTCCAAACCAAGATGACAGTGTGTTTTTACATCTGTCACCACATTGTTAGGACTTCCAAAATAAATTGGAGGACAATCAATATTTTTTCGAGTAAATAAAACAGATTCAGTCTTATTGGGATTAAAGTTTACGGCCCAGCATTTTGACCAGTCTAATATATGAGAAAGATCCTGAGTTAATAAGGATGATGACTGAATGTAATCAGCATCGTCTACAATCACAAACAAAGAAGTGTCATCTGCAAATAGTTTGATATTGCAAAAAAGATCTTCGGCTATATCATTAATATAAATAAGAAAGAGAAAAGGACCTAAAACAGACCCTTGTGGAACCCCTGCGTCAATTTGATTCCATCCGGATGAATATCCATCAAGAACTACTTTTTGTTTACGATCACTAAGATAGTCACTTAACCAACTTACTAATGTATTATTAATACCAATTTTACGTAGTTTAAATAACAACCCTCTATGCCAGACTCGGTCGAAGGCTTTTGATATATCACAAAATACAAATCTTACGTCCCGCCCAATATCTAAATTACTAAGGATAGTATGATAAATTTCTAACAGCTGATTCACCGTAGAATCTTTAGGTTGAAATCCTGCCTGATGTTTACTTAATAACCGATGTTCTTTGACGTAATTATACATATGTTTAACAATAATTTTTTCCATAACTTTACATAATACACACGTCAGAGATATAGGACGAAAATTTGAAATATCCGATGTCGATCCCTTATTTTTAAATATGGGAGTAACATAGGAACATTTCCAAATATATGGAAGTCTTCCACACTTTAAGGATTGGTTGAATAATAATGTAAGGGGGGAAATGAGAGACTGCGATATATTTTTTAATATAAACGGAGCTATGCCATCTGGACCAGAAGGCTTAGAACAGTTCAATATATCAAGCTGGTCTTTTACCTCCTGCTCGCTTATAATAAGTTCTGGACAAATATTACTTGGATCAATATTCAGATTCGGAGGAAGTTCCGGCTCTTCCTCAATATGAGAAATCCCAGCAAAGAAATTATTGAATATATCACACTTATCCGTTGGATGAACTATTATCCGTCCCGCGTGTTTTAATGGGGGTATAACGTTATTACTTTTATTTAATCTGCAAACTGATTTTGCAATACGCCACCACTTACCCGGTGGTACTGTTTTATCAACCAATTGTGACGTCAGTTTCAGCTTATATTCTGATTTAGCTAGTCTAACTAACCGTATCACTTCATTCCTCTGCTGTCTATATAGCGCCCAATGATCTGTATTATTTGTACGTTTGGCTCGATAATGAAGGCGATCCCTTTTCCGAATAGCCCTCCTTATTGAACCATTCATAAATGGCTTGTCATTCGGTCTAATTGTTACTATTTTAGTTGGAATATGTTTTGTACATGCTTCATTCAAGACTGTGACAAAATTGGAGTAATTCTCATTTACATTACTATTCATAAAGAGATTACTCCAATCATGACTATTCAATACATTTTTGATGGATTGAAAATCAGCCTGATCATATTTCCTGATCAATCTTTTATAACACATCTGTTTACTTACTTTAACACTAATCTCTGTAGTTACTACACAATGATCACTACAGAAATTTGGCATGACGTCAGTAGATACTACAAGATTAGGACGATTTGTTATAATTAAGTCGATACAAGTTGCAGAGGTTTCAGTGACACGAGTAGGTTCCTGAACAAGATTTGTCAAGTTAAGACGACTAAGAATATTGCTGAGCTGATTGTATTGATTCCCGATCATATCAATATTAAGGTCTCCAGCTAGAAAAACTGGCACGTTCATATCTAAAATAGGTTGAATAGCTGCCTCGAATTTACGCCAAAATGAAACATCAGAGTGAGGGGGTCTATAAACAACGCCAACAACTGCTTTCAAGCTGCCGGTATTAATTTCAGACCATAAAATTTCTAAGCCATCACAATTTCTGTCTTTTATTTCACACACATGAATATTAGGCTTTGCGTACATAACAACTCCGCCACCATACCTATTTCTGTCCTTCCGTAAAGGATCTTGAAAACCGTGAAGTTTTATGTCATGGTTTTTTATATCCTCACTCAGATGACTTTCAGAAATAAGTATAATGTCATTATTAGACATTTCTAACTCTATCAGGTCTATTTTTGGTAACAGACTGCACACATTGACATGTGAAATATTCAAATTACCTAAAGCAGCTTTCTGTTGATTGTTTGTATTGCATATATTCGGACCAGGATTACGCTCAATACCCGCTATGACTAATAAAAATTTCAGAACAATGAAATGAAAATGGATATTTTTTAGTAACCTAAACAATAGTCTAATACTGAACACAAACTGAATACTCGGCGACCAAATAGAATCGGTATACGTGTGTAAATTAGTCATATGTATCAAACACAAAATAGTTTTCAATATTCATACTGGTCGCCAAAATGGTGCATGTATAATTCAATATCAATAAGTTTGTTGACAATAGAAACAATACGTAAAGTTCAAAGAAATGTAACATGTAAACATATTTACAGTAAGCATTTAAATGCGTCATTAAATGTATAACATTGGAAAACATACACATTCATAAGACAAGGGATACTCAGTCATTATCAAATTATATCTTTTGGTTTCATTAAAGTTATTTACTGGTATTCTAAGTTATTACTTTCACAATTAGATAACAGTTTATTGTGATATTACTAGTATAAGATGTGATCATTACTAGCGAGCATCAGTAAACCATGAAAAATAACCAAAGGATCCTAATTTCAAAATGAATAAAGAATTCTGGGAACAAAAAATAGTAATCAGACAAGTAGTGTATTTGGACATGTTAACGCTAAGTCAGCAACATATGAAACGTTATACAATTTTTTTTTTTTTTTTTTTTTTTTTTTTTTTTTTTTTTAACCGTTTCCAGACTGTACAACAATTTCACTGGATAAGATTTCAATTTTCTCATGTTCATCAGTATCTTTCACCCCTGGCGGAATCGAATGCACCTGGACATCAGACTGGATCACATTTAGTATAGGCTGTGACTTAGCAGGTGACTTCTTAGCCACAGCAGCGTAAGATTCTTTTTTCAACTGTTTGTCTCCAATCGAGTCCGCTCTGTTGTAATGGGTATCGGAATCATCAGGCGAAATAGAGTTTGGAGAATCAGGTAAATGACCTTCCCGAGTACACTTCTTGACAGAGCCATCAAGAAGCTTAACAAATATGTTCCCATCGAAAGTCCAAGTATCAGAAATCGCCTTACGAGATTTCAGCTGGCGTGCTTTATAAAATAAATTTGATCTGCCTTTAGACAAGGATTCATTTATGTACAGGCCCTTTCTCAAAAACTTTCTGTTTGTATAGATATGTTCTTTCAGACGATAGTTTATAAAGCGTACAGCTATGGGTCTATCAACATTTGGCTTTTTAGGCCCCAAACGATGGGATCGATCAATTTCATACTCGTTTATATCAATACCGAGTTCATCATGAAGAAAGTCACAAATCAAGTGATCGGTATTTTCTGAATTCGATTCGGGAATACCAGTGATTCTTATACTACTACGCCTAGTATATTGCTCTAAATCATCTGTTCTATCATTAGCTTCACACAATTTAACATTAAGATGGTCTAATTGATCTTGTATGGGTTGAGCAACATCTGGAAACTGACCATTAAGTGAAGGCTTTAAAAGATCTAATATTTTAGACTTTACAGCAGGAATACCAACAAGTGCTGTAACAAAGCGATCAACGGTTTCAGCATTAGTTAGAGCACCTAGCACAGCATCAAGTATAAGTTCGGCATCCTCATTGATATCAGAAGTTTCGCTTGACAAAACTCGTTTTCTCTGTTGGGACGTTAATGATGACAAGGTAGAAGAAACATTTGAGGTGTCAGTTTTTTGTTGCTTTGCAGCTTTTTGTGTTCTACTTCCTCTGTTATTGCTGTAATATTTTCTAACCATGTTTGTTTATATACACAATGAGTTCGAAGATCAAAGTTCAAAAGGTATAACTCTTTTGGTCGCACTCAACATTTAACGGTCAGTGAGTAAATGACAACTGTTCAACATGGGTGATTTAAATGCGAATATTTAAATGTGTAGCAAAGGTTATACTCACAGTCATTGACAGAATATTGCCGAACTTAAATGCATTAATCCACTAATCGTTACACAAAACTAATGCACCATTTTGAAGCCAAACACATTACAAATTACTTTGATAACACATAAGTCAATAGACATCCAATAAGAAGAAGTAAGACTGAGTTTTCCCTGGACGAAATTTTACACATCCATTGTCGTTAGCCTCGTTCTGGTTGATCTGAATTAATTTTCATAAGCTATGCTCATGACCAATACTGAGAAAGCCGAAAATCCAGGTAAGGTATTGGGGAGCTGAAACTTTACCTTAAGTAAATTTGTAACATTTATTCACTGCAATTTCAAACACATTTGTTCCAAAATAATGTTAATGCCATAAGAATAGGGGGGGATAATTTCGAAGACTTTCAGCTCATTAACATTTATATCGTCTTCTTTTGTGATAATAAAAATTAAACGATATTCTTACAAAATTTGTGAAAATTTCAAAAGACACATATGACTAATATATTAGTTGAACTCGCATACTACAACAATGAAAAAAATTAGTCTCGTACTATAAATTTTAAAATATTTTGATAGATATTAAATTTTAAAATTTTAAAAGTTACTAAAATAAAACGGGAAATCGGTAGGAAATAGCAGGATGTGGTATTCCTAAAATACTACAAATAATTTAAATGGTCGTTTTATTAATGGAAATCCCAAATAGAAGTGATTTATGAAAATTAAGCATGCTAGTCTAACAAAACAACCAATGACCATAAAAACTTGTTCAAAACCATTATCAAATACTGACTACATCAATATTTCATAAATATTACTTTGGGTCCAGTAAACTAACAAGTAAAATTCGTTATTTTATTGGCCTTATTCACCTTACTCCATAAATAATTCATTGCAACGTGTGGCAAGATCCATTAATATATGACTCTAATTTTTATAAAATCTTGCTTAGAATAAATCAAATCCGTGCTTAAACTGAAGTGATGATATAATATTTCGTGTACCTGACACACTGCATGTTACATTTTTTTAACACACAATTGGTTGCCACAGAGAATCTTCCAGAAATTCATGTTGGAATCTAACGTGGTAGGCATGTATTCATATCCTTCAGGGCGAGCGTTTTCACCGAAAGTATCGTTACAAGGAGAAGATATTTTATTTATTTGAATGATTTGGAGTAAATATCAGTATCAAGTCATGATTGCAGTGGCTTTTAGAACACTATTTATGCATTTCTTATATCTTTACTTAGTTGTAAAGTAAATTTTCAGTTATAACCAGCTCTTAGTGACCCCATATTAACAAACTGTGGAGAAATATAGATGATACAACAAAACGTGTGAAATAAAAACCATATTCCAAATGAACATAATACATGTACTAATAAATGCATAACCATGCACTGCCATAGGCTCCTGGTTTGTGAGAAGCACATAGTCATGTTGCAACCCTCCACCTTGCACTTTTAGCAGTTGTACGCATAAACATAAATAGACAGAGAGACAGTAAATATCAGTAAAGAACAACAACTAAATCAAATGGTCAAAAATGTAAAGTTAAATCTAAAAACATCTAAGACCATAGCCCTCCATGATATTTGACTTCCAAAAGTGTACGTCATGAAAGAGGCGTTGTATCCAGTAGATTTTACAATTATTGCATGTATATAACTTGACACAGACATCCATACTCCCTAATTAAAATCACCTATGCTACTCGCACAAATATCGAATGTTATAGAATTTTCCTTGTTATTCCCGCACTTTTGAAGAAATGTAGGGGATATTGTTATCGCCCCTGTATGTCGGTAAAACTTTTTCTTAAAATAATTGAAATCATTTTTCACTTTACGCGTTTTATTTCTATAAGTATTGTGATACGCTAAATGTGGATGTGCGATATGGTTTTAGAAGTTTGATTTTCAAAACTTTGGGTCCACAAGGATCGAACTTTTAATTTGTGAGTTTAGGCTTGTGACCTTCGTTTTTCGTTTTATGCGTTTTTCTATAAATTATTGCCGTACGCTGTATTTAAATACGCCACAAGGTTTGAAAACTTTGGATATCAAAAACTAGGGTCCACATTGGTCGAATTTCAGAAATTGTGAAATTAAGCTTGTGACCTATTAATCTCAATTCATACATTTCATTTCTATACCGCATTGTCATATTGGACATGAAAGAAATAGGGCCACTTTCCGTGTGTTTCACTCATAGCCATTGTTTTTTTTAATCTTAAATATTTACCTACTATTATTGTAAACGATTGTATGCAATTCATTTTTATGTTAGCAAACAAAACTAGTTTTCTACGGGCAAAGGTCGTGTATATGGACGATTTGGGTCAATTTGCATCACTTTTTTGGAATATTGCCAAGTAGGAAATTCAGATCCAAAACCATTTTTATGTCGTATGAAAGGAAACACATAATCTCACTTACTGCGAAATATTCGTTTTGGTTCCGAGTTTCTTTCACGGTATTGTGTTAAAACCGTATCCCAACGCGATATTGAGGTATACAGAAAATTGTTTAGTAACTTACTTGTTAGTTATTTTTAGCAAATCTTTAGAGACCACATACCAAGCTTCCAGCGATTTTTAAAGGTTTTCGACGACATTTTGAAAATGGCCCTAGAAGAGAAATAAATTCAGGGGGAAACGGCCATACTTCTTGGTGTTATAAAATTGGATATATATATTTCTTTTTGTCGCTGAGCATCGTGTCAATGTATAATTCAAACCGATCGGGTATGTTATTATATGTATAGATTATAACATGGTATTTTTAATATCACACCTATTATCAGCCCAAGGTATAAATATCAGCCCGAGAGCCGCCAGGCTCGAGGGATGATTTTAACCATGGGCTGATAATGGGTCTGATATGAATTATGACATGTTATTTTTTATCATATACTTCAACATTTGTGTTTTATATGTCTCTGTGAAAATTCTTATCTCAACAATTTCAGTTTCATTGCCGTATTACCGAATATCCTCGAGGCGCTGCAAATAGTCATTGTCCCACATCCATTTAGTCAAAATGTTTTGTCACTTAATGTTTTTCTGTTTGTATTAACACTTTTAAGCGAATTAATATAATCCACAGTTTCGTCCCACTATCATCTGCCGTGTTTCTGTGTGCTAGTAAGTTTAATTTAGAATCAACTACGGAAACGACTGGTTTATAACGCGATTACGGATTAGGGGTGTGATATCAAATGGAAGCAGTTAATATAAACCGGAAAAGTTGATAACAAAGTCATATCAGCCCGCTAAGCCAATTCTTATAAGATTTGGGCAGAAATATTTACAATTTCCAATTTTATCGTAGGGTAAAATTTTACCTTTATTTTCTATAAGTATATGATAAATGTATTTATATGTCGCATGATGATTTTTTTAAAGTTTCCCTGTTCCTTCAGTATGTCACATGTGTTTGGGATGCAGTGAAAGTAAATAAGTTTGAAGGAAAAAGGAGTTTGAATGACAAGGGGGTGTACTATAATATAGATCGGAAGATACATTTGGTGTATATTTCTTTTAAAGCACACACACATTCGTAAAAACATTTGTTGTACATACTACTTTCGAACTAAATCGGTTAAAATTTTGGATGGGTTGTGTTGATTCGTAAAGAGCATTAATTGCATCTTCGGGAAGAAGGGGAATACATAAATTTAAAAGGATTTTGTAATTGTATCTCCCAATAACACTTCATTATGATTTTGTCTATAATATTGATCAAAGTGATGAAATTGAAGAGTTTAGAGTTCATCAAATTGAGTGTCTAACAAAAGTCTGTTATGATTTTGCAAGATGTTTTGTATTACATATACTGCATGTTCCTAATGGCTCATATTCAAATTCTTTATATTAAATGTTGCATAATAATTTTCAGCCGACCAATATAATTGAAGCTTCACGTGTTTTTAATTTATATCTAATTAATAATTTGAACTGGCGACATCCTCTGAATGTTTCGTGTTTTTGAAATCCTCATGAACATTCTGGAATAAAGAAGGGTTATTATCTCTTTAAAACTTGACATGTAGTTCAGTTTTGCATGTTTCAGTCATATACTTGGAATTAACCACAGTTATATGTAGATCGTTTTCACACTTAGATTGATTCTATGTTAAGAATTCATTCTTGTTCCGATGGCAGCGTTTGGATACATTTTTTGAACGGCCAAGTAAATCGATGCTTCTTATTTGATTTGTAATTTACTTTTTATAATAAGAACTGTTCAACCTGGTGGAGCACCTGCGTACACTCGTGAATTTTGTAGGTGTTCGTGTTGTTCATAGTTATACACTTTCAGTGTTTTCTTTTTTGTTTAGTAATTGTTTACTTTTATTCTCAGATGTGTCAGTCCCTATTGTTTTTATTTGTTTTTGAACAGCATCGTTGCCACATGGACGTTCTAATTTTTTATTTATCTTTTACGATTTTCTGTAAATTTCTTTTCGTTTTCCTCTTTTCATAATCGCTGATAGTGGAGTTAACCAAACTGAATGTCTAAGAAACAATAATTTCTTAGATTACAATACAGTGAATCCATCAAGTTAAATTGAATGTTCATCCTTGTGTTTTTAATTAAAAAAAAACACAAAAATCAATTGTATTAATTTGAAGTTAAAGAAAATAAAAAATATCATTTTACTTTTTATTTTCAAAATCCTCCTGGGTTTTGATTTCACAAATATCATAAGCTAGGATTTAGTTGATGTTGCATCTGGAGAGCGTTTTCTGGCTTAAAAGTAAACATTTAATGTAGTGCAGTTGACAATAATCTCAGTGAAAGTAAATAAGTTTGAAGGAAAAGGGAGTTTGAATGACAAGGGGGGGGGGGGTACTATAATATAGATCGGAAGATATATTGATCTATTTGATGAAATAATAAGGTCTGGACAAAGTAAGACAAAAACTTGTTCATTGTTTATGGTGGGCTAAGTGTACTAAATGAGTAGATGTATAAAGATAAATAAAAAATAGAAATATTCAACATAATTTAATGTGCCATTAAATTCCCCATTTTATTTTTTTTTCTCGAAAGTGGAACAACTATTTGATTTTTATTATGAATTTTAAAAGAAGGCATGCTAAAATAATTTTGTGGTGGAAAGGCATGCTAAACATAATAATATGTTGTAAATATGCAGGATGAAATATTTCCTGTAAATAATTAATATTGTATCAAAAAAAAGTACGCGCCAAAAAAAAATGATTATAGGTTAGGGTTGAAGACTAAGTCATTTCCAAAACAATAAAATTAAAGTTTCAATGATAAAATTATTCATTTCACTGCAAACGATAAATACCTAGCATACAAATGTTAGTTCGATATTCATATTTTTCGATGAAAGCTTTGAATCCGCAAAGAAAGAATTCTTTCTAATACACGTTTTTAATTTTCATGCTACCGATATAGCATTGTTGTAGATAAAAGCTTGCAAGCACTTCAAAAAGTTGGGCTGCTGAGAGGGAAATCATAAAGATGATTAAGTAAATGAGAGCATTTATAAAAGAATGATAGAAATGCTATGAGTATATGTAATATAGAGAAAAAATAATTACCACAATGCACTGTAGATGTCGGTTCAGCTAATTAGAACTGTCAAGAAAAAAGGCAAATATTGTCGGTACAGTTAGAGGATAATAGATTTATGGTGCAGCTGTGGCATGCAATGGTCATTTAACATCATTTGTATGCTAATGTTCTGAGGTCGGTCCGAGGTGAATATAATTCTCTCTTAAGTAAGAAGTCTCACCGATATGACAGACTAGAAACAGTGGGGCATCTGTCTGTCTGTGTATTATTGTATGGATTTTAATTTGCTGATTTTATGGAGAATATAATAAAGTTAATGGAATTACAGAGAATTAAAGGATAATGAGATTGTCGGGACACGTCCTTATATTCCATCGCCGTGATAGTTATCGGGTTTTATTTTGCCTTTAAATGTAAATTAGCATGCTCGGTAGACGAGATATTGCACATAAAATACTTTTGATGTCCATTGTAGAGTTTATATGATTTGACGTAGATACTGAATGAGGAAAATATGCAATGTCATAGGAAATTTTGATAATATAAAGAGCAAAATATTTAAAATAATTTTATACTTTTTTGTAATGATTGTGATCTTTAAGGAATATGAACTTCTGCATATTAATCATATGATAATATTGTATTTAAAGCAGATGAAAATATTCTTTTCACAGGCCAGAAATCCTACATATTCTTTCGACAGTCCTTAATCTGCACAAAAATTTGGCAACCTCATACGTAACTAAAATTTGCTTCAAGAAGGTAAAAATTTGGTTTTTGGTCTTCCAAATGTTTCGGTTTTAATGCTGCTGATAAGAGGTAACTCCTTGAAATGCGTCGTATACAGCATAGTATAAATTTACTATATCTAATATTAGTATCTTTGGATTGTTATTTTATATTAGATGTCTTTCTCAATTAGATTTTAGATATTTTCTTCATCCAGATTTTAGATGTTTTCTCTATGCGTTTTTCCTACAAGGTGTTGACATGTAATGTTACACCTATTTATTTGTATACTGATTTCAGCAAAATACGCGATGGTTATTAATTGCTACATGTATGTAATGTAATCTACGTCCCTTATAATAATTTGTGTATTGGAACTTTACCATAGCCACTTGTTTGTCTACATGTCAAGTCTGAAATAATATATTAATTTTGTCATTTTTCTTTCTACGCATGGCACATGATATTAATTACAGCAATCCCAAGTCTCACGCTATATGCAATAAATTATGCATTTCCTGCACTTTTTCTTATTTAACGAGCTATAAGTATTATTAAACGTAAAAAAATCCACACAATTCCATGATTTATATGAAGGAATATTATAAGAAACATTTTTTCTCACAAATTTTGATTGTAGTAGATCAAAAACGCTCTCTTTTTATGGGTTTAACGTGGAAATATTTCCGTCTTTTTTTTCTGTCTCCTTTTTCATGTAGAAAAAAGGCGAATATCACTTAGTTTTTGTTACGCCGACATTTCTGTTATATCATCAAAGCCAAGATGGGATAAGTATGAAGATACTTATACAAGTAACATTTCTGCGCAGTAAAATGTCTACTCGTAACTTCACTGATTCAACAAAAAATAAACTGATATTTTTTTCTTGTTTACACTTCTTCATTAAATATAATTCTGAAAGAGGAAAAGTTAGGTTCGTTGCCAGATTAGGATTATTTCAGACATATGATATCAGAGGAGTCTTTTGAAACCATTTGGATGTCTATAGTGATTTTAATAGCACAGCTGGCTTTTCGAAGAAATTTTTCGTTATTACGATTACAAAAAGTACGGCAGAAAAATTATATCATCAAATATCTTCCAAAAGATGGCGTCCCTTACAAATTATCAAACCCAGGATACATCTCGAATTTTTATATAAAACAAACAAGTTAAATATAGGAAGACTTTCAAAATACTATATACCAGCTATAGTTCAGCGACTTTCAAATGACTAACATTAAACCACAGAATGGCGACATATAGTGATGTAGAATAACCGTGTCAGTGTATCCCGTTGATATAAAGACTCTTTATAATGATTTATAGACTGACAAAAATTGATATTAAAATATTTATAGCATTTTGTAACAAAATTTCAATAAATTATAACAACAATACTTTTAAAAAATCATAAAAGCTACCACACAAAGGTGGCTCCAATTAAAATTTTATGAAATTCAATAAAAAGAACACCACACACATAATTTATGATCGCAATATACAAACATGCATTCATTCTCACATTTCTCTGAAGTCAGCCATGTACCCGTACATAATGCCTTGGTTAGAAACACTTTGAAGTATCATGTCCTATTATGACAAATCCATTCAAGTGATATGAACCAGTTTTAAGACCATTCAAACTCTTGTCCTACCATTCTGCTGAACTGAAGATTGTAGAGTTTGTAAAATTCTTGAAGAGAACGAATAGATGTTGGGTTTATAAATGGGTGTTTTCGACCTTTAGATTCATCTAAGCAGTGAGGTTTCTTACTAAGTTTCTTTCTTATACACGGAAATCCTCTGGACTTATTGAAGTGAAAATTTTTATGGGTTATTAGTACGGGAAGACCTAAGAATTTCTGAATTTTGATCATTTCTGTCCCTGGATCTGTTATTAAGTTTTCGCCATTTACAATATGAATCTGGTCACGTGGAAAGTAAAATAGCCATCTTTCCAAATGTTTTGAATACAATCCTATTTTGACAATAGTTCTAGAGGTATCTACGGTTGATGCGTTATCTTTGAATATCGTGGCCTCAAATGAATGTAATTTAGACGACTTCGTTGCTATTTGAGCAAAATCCGATATCGCCCTTGTTACAGGGTCTCTTACAACTAACACAAGTTTAATAGTCGCCGACATATTGTATATTCTTTTCGGAACGTCTTTGGTTATAAAATACCCGGGGGTTTTCTCGATTGTCAGTTGCGTTGGCTCTGAATCCGGCATCAATCTCCTACAAAAACAGAAAACATTAGTAAGAAAATATTTCAACAATACTGAAGAGAAATATACTTAAATCATATCCTAATTGGCATCACAGGATGCTCTGAACTGAAAGTATACTCATATTTTATACTTTTTCTCCAATTCATTTGTATGGAAAGTACCTTTTCAATGAAAATTTTCCATTAGCCCTTTAAAGGAGCAATCATTTGATTTTTAAGGGGGCTAGCATGGAATTAAATAAAAAGACAGGCCATGATTTTGGAAAAAAACTAGCATCACTTTAGGTTTGAAAAAAAATGCAGGACCTGTCTCATTCAGAAAATATTTTGGTTTAAATGAAAATAAAAATTTAGGCCGCAAAAGGGGCAGAAAAAAATCCAGGACCAACATTTCGCAAAAAAATTGGCAGGTTCAAACTTTTCATCCTAGCCTCCCCATAAAAATCAAATATAGTTGTTCCCTAATATTATTAATATTCTATGGTACCAATTTTAATGCATATTCACCAGTTTTCCTTAATGCAGAAAATATTGAAAGACGAAACAATAACCAAATATGTCGAAGAGCAAATTCAAATGTCAAGGATAAAACCATCGAAGGACAAATGTCAAGGATAAAACCATCGATGGAAAAATGTCAGGGACAAAACCATTGAAGGACAAATGTCAAGGACAAAACCATCGAAGGACAGAATTATGCACGATTAAGATTTTTAAAAAAATAAATTTTATAACAGTAAATTTCAAAGTATCATTTTCATGCTAGTTGTATGAAGTAATTTCCTTTTCTTCGGTAATAGTAGAAATTAAATTAGTTGAAAATGTAAGAATCCATTAATAGCATGGGAAAAAGACTACGCTAGATACAAAATCATGTTTGGCAATTTACCTAATATTAAAGCGAGAATGCTTTGCAGTCAGGCATCATATTCTGTCAGACAATTTTCGTAAGAATTTATTATATTAAAGTGTCAAAGATTACACGAAGATCTGTGTAAAAGTGAATTAATTTTCTTTGCATCAGTTGAAGTGTTGCGTTTACAAACCTAATGATGCCGCTGCGGAAATTGCTTTTTGGTATCTGGACGTCTTACGTGGAGCCAAATCGTCGGAATGTAAATTTATTTAATGCGTTCAATAATTTATTGTGTTATTTTTAGACTCCGACACAAACAGAAATATATCATACGAATGTTTGAAGTGAAAAGCCAGAAAACCATTCATGCATCTCCGCCAAATGTGATTTATGACCAAAAAAAACAACGACTTACTTCATACTTTACTTTTCATTTTCGAAATACATTGTATGAACTTTTTGCCTCACAAAAAAATACAGTTCTCTGCTTCAAGATAATCATTAGTGTCCGTCGGGAAGTCATTTATGAGAAAATAGCTCGCATTCTTTGATCAAACAACAACCAATGTTCGATATTAGCATCTACAACATGTATACATTTGCACTTTTGTCCAGATCGATGTAACGTGATGAGGATATTCGCAGCAACAAATCATTTCATTCGAAATGTACATTTGACATGACGTTCATTTCTTTTCTTTTTCAGATACAAAAATATCTAGCATTTCAACAAGAAGATGATTTCTTGGGAAAAAAGGCAGATGAATTATAAATCATAAATTTTGTGGATCAATAATATAAAATATAAGTAAGATTCTTGAAAGGTCAATAAAGAAATTGTAGTACAATAGCCAAATCGTGTAAATTCGTCACATCTGGATGTTAATTCTCATGAAAAATCAAAATATGTACTATTTACTCCAATAAGCAATATTTATGGGCGATTATTAAACCTAGAAATAATATTCTACAATGCTCTGCATTATTTATGCCACATTGATTTCAATTCTATTCTCATTATTACACATAAATCGAGGTCTCTTATTGATTAGTGGAGAAAACAACAAGATTTTGTCCTATTTAGACACGACAGTTAGTAAAAACCTTTTTTTTTTCTATTTATAATTTTCAAGTAACAAAAAACGTTATTTTCTTTTACGTACACATGCAATTTATATTCCTATTTGATCTTAAATGGAATATTTTTTGTCACAAGGAAAAGAATTTATTACAAAGCAAAACATGTCTTTGCGTTGGTAGCTTTAATACTTATTATTTTTATTTGCATACAAAATGCTTCCGAAACTAAAAGGGTTTAAACCCCATATTGTTCATTTTTTAACGACACGACATTATTTTGGAATTTCACAATAGCCATATTATATTTTCTTATTTTTCGGTATGGTTGTGTCCATCAAATATTAATTATTTTATAATATTTTTAAGAAATAATTAGTCATTATATTGACATGGTTCAGTTAAGTGTAAAGATAACTAACAATTTAGAACTGTAAAACCTCTTTATCTGAGTAATTATTTTGCTTAATCGTTTTCATATTTATTTCAAAATAAAATGAATGACCTTAGTTCAGTACAGGGTAGGGGGTAAATAACGATTTGGACATTTGACAGATGGCTTAAGACTTTTATAGCAACCCTTTAACCACTGAAGGACAAGTTTTTATTAAAAATTTCATGAGAGGGTTGATTCAACTAGAAAATATTGAACATTAAGTAAATCCTTTGTACTAACAAATACGATAAAATCGAATGAAATCGATTGGTTGTTTTTTGCCAAATAATCGAGTTTTTTATAGCCCATTATGGATGGACAATTACAAAATCTTTAAAATGACAAATTAATTAACGGTATCAATTGAAATCCATAAATTCGTTTAAACCTATCAGTTATATTCGCCATGCTTTCGGTTCTATATTTTCGAGTTAATTAAAAACAAATTCAAGTATGGCTGTTGTCTGAAAGTATTGGTAATTTACACAAATTGGAAATTTCCTTTTCACGAGTTCAGCTGTTTGTAGTTCGTTACAAAGTACGGTATAAGTGCCCATGTGCATGTAATAAATTTTCTCCGAGCTTTTTACTGACGTTTCTTATTAAAAAGATTTGCAGATTTAAAGATCACTTTATTAACTGGCATGTAAACCATTTTAATTGACTTACGGATACAATTTATGAAATTAATGTTTACATGCTTTGGTTTTAAACTTAAATTTACCACTTTATGCATGAACAATTTTCTCTCAATTTAGACAAAGCAAAGTTCAACATAAGCCATTAAAACATTGAAATATTATATCATTTTTATGTAACGTTTTACAAAGTTTGGATAAATAGATAGCTTATTTGGCCATTGTAGACTGGCATAAACAATAAGGCACATTAGCATATAATTACTTACCCCCCCCCCCCCCCCCCCCCACACACACACATACTCATTTTTATCTCTCGTTGTTTTTCATTTTAGGGTTTTTTTATTTATAAAAATTCATACCTGTACCATTCTAAACCTTTCTCATAGTTTTTATCAAAGAAGTGTGGCTCCGGACCAGTGGCTTTAACATCCGGATGAGCTCTTAGGAATTCCAACAAAGCTCTAGTTCCGCCTTTCTTTACACCAATGATAATCGCTTGAGGAAGCCTTTTGCTAACGTATTCGTTCTTTTTTAGATTAAAATTTACATGTGTGTAATCTGTCGCCTCATTTCCTCGGTTTTTCACCGAATTTCCATTAAAGCTGAAAAGTTTACTTTTATTACCAAACGAATGAGGTGTATTAAGCGAATGTTTGTTTATTTTAGCTTTCAAATCCGTTTTCTTATGTTTAGTTAAAAGCTCTTGAGGATATAAGTGTTGTAGATTCCTATTATGTCGCCTATTAGTTAAATCTTCAAAATCATCTTGTTCTAATCCATCGGATAGTGAAATTAAGGACACTTCATTATATCCATCTCTGAAATATCCGTTTAGAACCACAATAACAAAAAATACGAAACATACTCCAAAATAGAATTTTACTTTCCGAAGATTTCTAAATATTAGATTTGGATGGAAAGTTCTCATGGCATGTCATTGTGCTTTATCCTATTTTTAAGTTTAAAGTTTATCATACATTCACAAATCTCCAAATAAATTTTTATTTTGTGAAGTCCTGTCATCCAATTTATATTAGTACTTCTAGAATTTTACACAAACGGTGCATTTTCAAAAGGATTAATAATTAGCTAATTTTATAAACCACTTGTACACTGAGAATTACCGTAAAGTAAATATAGATTTAGTATATTGTTGTAATATTGATTCGATGCCATGTGGTTCGCTCTCGCTTCTGATTGGCTCTTCTCGCCAGAAGGTTGAACCTTCGAAATTCAATGAACAGGAAAACATGCTTAACATATGACCGCGTTAAGGAAAACAATATCATATTTTTGTAACCTGTCTATAAATGTATTTTAATACCTAAGTATTTAAATATACCGGGATAGGAAAATATGACTTCATATTTTCTTGTTTTTCTCACGTATGTGTTTATAACACACACGAGATATTATTCACAACTGTGAAATGTTAACACGCGAATTTTCATTGTTATATTTCCTGTCGTAGTAGTTTTGTTATTTTTTAATTACTTTAATATGTCATATACCACAAGTAGGCTGTATTTCTATCTGAAAATCAATGCGTACCTGTGGCTTAGCTAACATTCTAGATCTAATTTTTCATGTAGAAATCTCTGGCTTACATGTTATAAATTAACGATATTTCGTATGTCGAAAATAATTACGGTATTTTAGTTATTAACATGCAATTTCTACATTACAGGAGTGTACGATGTTACATATGATACATTAAGTGTAAATTGAATTCGATGGCTTGTACGTTTTGAATTGAAAATATCAAATCTCCCAACGAAATCCCTATACCCCATTAATCAACTTTTCATTACTCAACTTTATGTGACATTTCACTTTACATTTTTGATGCACCAGGTGTTCATTTCCGGTGGCGCTGAAGGTAAAAAAAAACAAACAATAACTAGACCACAACAGAGCACGACTGAATATTAAAAAGACAACAAACACGGAACCAAAACTTTTAAAGGAAGAGCACTCGTGCATAGTGATATGTATACTCCTCGATATTAAACGGTTTATTTATACGATAAAATTTGAAGAGGAAATTCGAAACAAGCAGTCCAGAATAAAATTTCGGATGAAATATATGGAAAGTCACTGCTCATCGGCTTTATAGCACTTCAGACGAAGCTGGAAAATTTAAGAAGGAATATGGAAAGCATAAATGCTGTTAGACTTAATTCATGCCATATTTGAAGAAAATTTGAAAGACTAGGGTCGAATATGAATAATAAGTTTTGTATAACAGAACTGAATGGAGATATGAAGTGAATGTCAATGAGACAGCAATCCTGAAACGCAACTAAGAAATACAAAAATCCTTTATCCTCGTGACACATTGGCTCCATATAAACAAGTTGTAAAGAAATCTAGCCGAAACTACAATATGTATAAAATAAAAACCAAATTCCAAAAATACATAGAAACGTTCAAACACTAACAAGTCTCATGACAAACACATAAAAATGTGTATGTTCGGCTTTTCGACAGCTTTTGCACTTTTTCAGCTTCGTAGTGTATGTTAAAGCAGGTTCATCTTTTTAATCATCACATCAATGAAGAGTTAGATTGCAGTCAGGTGTGACACGAATCCAACTGTGCACTTAAATCTTTTCATTACTTTTTCACTTTTTTAAACTTTTTTACTCAGGTTCAAGTTGGCACGATTAATTTATACACTTTTACTTTGATCCATCTTATTTTAACCATACGGTATAGCTTTCACTTATTTATTATTCTTCTATAAAGCGAAAATATCATTATTCAGCTAAAAAATGGCAGTCTGTCAATTTTTGTGTGAAATACGAAAACCTTCTAAACACCATAATAACTGGGTATTGATAACAAACGTTTTGTTAATTATACCCTCTTCACATATTGTTGTAAAACTTCTTGATGATTTAACAGTAGGGGTTTGAATAAAATATTTCAAATTTGCATTTTATAAATATGCAGATAGATATGATCGGATGTAATCTTTAAAGAGTTCACAGTACAAATAATAACTTTAAAAACTGTTTACATAATGAAATCCAGAAAAAAAGCAATGTGTTTTCTTTTTCTACATCTCAAAGGCAATGATCGCAAAGACCTATAAACAATTTCCTATTCAAAACGAATCTGTGCCTTTTGATCTGAAGTGCTGGCAGAAAAATGATCTTGCATAATATTTGTTTGCATATTTTACTTGTTAACTTTCACAATACACAAAGAATATCAAATGGCTTGAAGAGTAAATATATTTACTTCTCACTCCTAACACTTCATGTAGCATGTATGGTGTTTTCTTTGGAATGTATGCTGCGGATCTTGTTGGTTCTAACTGTTAGAATACCATGGGTGTCACATAATAATTGCTGTAAAATAAGATTAAATGCATATAAAAATAGATATCAAAGATATTTCAAGCTATTCAGTAATTCGTACATACATTGCTAGGTTTATTTTTTTTATTTATTCATTTGATAATTTATTTATTTATTTGCTTGTTTGTTTATTTGCCTGCTTGTTTTATTTTATTTTATTTGCAAATCTTTCCACTAATATACACATGTCAATGGAGTGCCATTATATTTTTGCATAGATGATTCGCTTTTTGCTATATTGTAGCGGCTGTTTTATACATCTTTTTAAAAATCATAGTCAATTTCATTGAGCGATGGATTGTTGTTTATCATTTAGAGGCAAACTTCACATGAATTTTAAGGACAAAAACCATGCAATTCAGTAATTACATAAATTTAATCCAGAAATGGTGCTGTGATGGTACAGAAAGAGCAACCAATTTTGACTGCAACCGGAAATGTTGCAGAGTTGGGTAGAGACGGATTATTTAGCTTATAATATTTCAACATCTACAGAAAGGGTCTCTTCCGTGCAAGGTCAGATTTCTGTATTATTACCCGCCAGCCCCAAAAGGATGTGATCTACCTTAACACTACCTGCGAATAGCGACAAGATAGAAATAAACAAGAACATAGCAAACCGAAATGAGGACAGAAAATCACAAAACTAAACCTACGTGTACTTACACAAAATAAAAAGAGTAACATCACATGCTCCGGAAGGGTAAACAAGTCCCGCTCTGTTAACGCTATCTTGATAAATCACACTGCAAGTGAGAAAAATCGGGCGAAAAAGACGTGAAATATAACTAAGGCTTTGTATTGTTTCATTTGAGTACTAGAACTTTGTATCGATCAATCAAATTGAAACCCCGACTGTAAAATGTTGTCTTAAAAGTTATACGGCACTATATTTAATCTTTTGAGTACTGTAAATAACGATAACTCTATATAATGTCAGGCAAAAATAAAAATTCGCAAATAGGGAATCGAGGAAAGTGTCTCAGTGAAGTAAGCACCAAAAAAAAATCGCAAATGCCAAACATATTTGGAATTGTTAATGTATTTTTTGTACTAAATGGTCACGTGTTAAAATTGATACTCCTCAATGTAGAACTTCATCTGACCCTTCATCACCATTTTGTCTAAGAAATATTGTTTATATAACCAAGAGATGTAGGGTAATAGCAAAGTTTAATTAATATAAATAAAACCAAAGCGAATTTTGACTTAAATTCCTGGAGGCTCGCCACACGATTTTTCCATACTAATCATCTTCCCCTTTTTTTGCAATTAGTAATAAAATGTCGAAAATTAGACTTGAATTAAACGTGCTATTGTTTAATAATGACTTTGCTACTTTCCTAACATTTTTAAATTATGTTGGAATATTTTTTTAAAAATTGGTTATCAATATATCTCAATCAGCAAAAAAGTAT
Source organism: Mytilisepta virgata (assembly GCA_028015205.1). Classification (NCBI taxonomy): domain Eukaryota; kingdom Metazoa; phylum Mollusca; class Bivalvia; order Mytilida; family Mytilidae; genus Mytilisepta; species Mytilisepta virgata. Next base: position 88,917,648 of record CM051521.1, read on the forward strand.
ACAAATCCCTGATCAACACATATCTGTTCTGTTTAGATCATGTTATCAGAAAACTGACATATTTACATCTTATATCGTATTAATCTGATTTAAAATTATTTATTTTAAGATAAAAATGACACTTGCTATTTTAGTAAAGATAAATCTTTTTTGAAAACAAACCGATCAAAAATTTTAATCTCGTGTCTGTTAAACAGTTTCGTTATGCGATCTTTTGTGAAATATTATATCCTTCTAGAAGATTTATATAAAGCATTTAAAATTCAAACAAATTTTGGGGATATTTTATACTTCAACATACCATAAGTGAAAACGTAAATATCCATCAGGACAAAATTTAATTTCTGTGGAAAAGAGTGTACTTGACCGTGTAAGTGGATTCAAATTAATTAAAACATTTTCAAATTCTAAAACTATTGTTGATCCCTTTATCTATATATTATTTTAATGTATTTTTTTCATACTTTTTAGGTGAAAGTGAAAAATTTAATATCTTAAATTACATATGTCGTAATTTCATTATCAAAATAAATAAAGATGGAAAATCCCAGACAATTTTTGAAGTCAACAATCGCTGCACATTCCTGGTTTGATATTGAAAATAAAAGACTGGGGTACATGTATTAATACGATCAAACTTTTGAATACATGCAGTGAAGACATTGGCAATTTCGTATCGGATTATTTGGATTGTTTTAAATAGTCAAAGAAGGAACCAACAGTGTCAGGAATGTTTTTTTTTAATTTAGTTACAAAGCAGGAAATAGAAAAATAAAGACATGTAGAAAAATGATCTTTTCCTCTCAATTTTATGCAAATTTTCACAAAGTTTCCTGAAGTAAACCTTCAAATGATAGTAAAAAATTATTCATTTTCCGTACAGTGGCTGCAGCAGTGTGTCTGTGTGTATTTAGTATGAATAATTAGATGCTTCATATCCAATCAAAATTTACCTGTGTATTTACTGCATCTTACCTTCTTATTACAGCAGTATCACAAATAAACATGGAAAAATGCTATAGAAAACAAAAATTTAATTTTTTAAATATCTTGTACAGATAAAAAAAAATATTAAGAATTTCTGTGGTTCACTTTATAAATTGCGCTTTTAATCCAATTTTCTATTTCAGGACTATGACACCCACTATACATGTTAAGAATAAACATACGCATTCTCATGATGTCTATCGTGATTCATCCCGGCTTTTTTTCCACGAAAATCATCTTACTTATTTCGTAAAATTTTGAAGTTTCTCAATGTCTTGTATAGTTTTTTTTAACTTTTATAAACTTTTGCATTTTTTTTTATTAAGAAAAGTGCCCAGATGTACAACAGGTATCATTATTCATTGTATTAGTGTCTCTATTAATTTGGAATGGCTCAGATTTAACTTTCTAAGTCCTTGTTCACTTGCGTGACTGGTTAACTACATATAATCCGAGTAAGACAAATAATGTAATATATATTACGTTGATTATGAAATTCCTATCAGATTTCTGTTTATAACCATAAAAATTACATTAATTTTGATACTCCAAACTTCAGTCATTTTTTAAATATGTCGCTTTACAAAGAAGTCACCTTGCTTAGAGTCATATTTCATTCGTTTATAGAAAAAAGTACAATAAATTTGAACTATGTTTGATGTTTTTTTCTGGAATGAATTTTGAAGTACTTAAATACAATCAGATTTGATAAGTAAAATGTATGCCACAATACACGTTGATTCACTCATTGAAAAATAGAAATGAAAAAATATATAAACATATGACAGAAAAGTCCTTACTTGATAGTTTCGTCTACATTTGCTTAAACCAAGAATCACAAAAGTAACAAAACTCAAGCTAGTTTCCTTAAGAATAAGCAAGTTCATACATTTGTAGACTACAAGAAAATTCAGGATTTAAGAGTAACTGTGTAATTTACTTATATCTATCAACAAAATATATGTAATGAATACAATTTCGAGCACATAGGGGAGAATTACAACTTCTCAATGTTCTGAAATGCAAATATATATTGTGGTAACTTCTCTATTCACATGGTAAACAAAGAGGAGCAGTAACGATGTAATGCCTTCAGTCAAGTTGGAGAAAATCAAACGTTCGTTCATTTGTTGTCTATATTCGCTAATCTCAAAACTGTTGAAGTTGTCAAATGAATCAACATTTTCCTTCGAGGTGTTTTTCAGAGCAAATGTTCCATTAACATGAAATGGCTTTTTTCATATCAGTAGAGGGAGGGGTACTCCCTTGAGAGATTTGTCTCTATTAGAATACCATATTTGACATATTAGAATGGAAATAATTCATGGCACACGTTCAGGGTAATATTTTTTTTAAATAAGGCACACCCTTGGTAAAATCTCAACAAACCACAATATGCCATAAATTATTTCTTAATTTGACACTTGCAGAACAAAATTCTTGGTGCTCTTGCTTCTATTTTTAGAGATTTACTATGTATGTATAAAATTAACGCATTTCTTTAATTTTTCCTTTTACAAAAATCTCTTCCTCCAAAAGAATCAATTTTTGAAGCGAGCATTTCCATTGCTTAAAAAGTTGCTGTTATGTTTTAAGGTGTGCATTTCGCAGAAGTTGTGATTTTTTATTTTATCAGATTTCCAAATACAGTTGTATAATCAAAATACCTTCCTAAGAATGACCAAGTTTTGGTAGCAATGGTTAGAGCACCCGTGGGTTTGTTGTTGAACTTCAAGTGAGAGTTCGTGCACATACATGTAGCTGAACATGTATCACATATTTTATTGAAATAACACTGAATTTGCATGTGTAATAAAAGCGTAATTTGCAGCATGTTATCTGCCTCCCCCCTCCCCTCCCGGGGCAATACCATTATACGAGGGCAATAATATGTTATCTACCCTCTCGTCACCATCACCGACATCACTTCCACCCAACTGTAGATAAATGTCGAATTATATTTAGGAACAGCAAGACGCTGGTCAAACGACAGTAAAATCTAATTCAGCAGTAAAATTATTTCTTGTTTATTACAAGTGGCAAAATATGTAATGAATAGTTTAATACATGGCCGATATCAAGGTCTCGGGTTTATAACAAGGGCAATATAAAAAAAAGCCATATTAATCTATAATTATCAGTGTCGTCGGTACCAGCTTTTTAACGACCAATTACCACTCGCCCTGAATATAATGATTGATTAATTGATTTCTTTCAATTGAAATTGTCCTTTTAATTTCTTATGTAACTGGATTATTATGCCGACCGCAGGAAATGGAAAATTAAGATTAATTGCAGGTATTTAATTTAATCACCAAACTGTCTCAAATTCATATTTAATGAAGTACAATTTACATCTTTTCAAGTCTCAAACCCAAGATTTTATGTTTTCTTAACAATCGACAAAATTGTTTAATTCAGTTTTGACAGACGGGTGATTTAGTGTTTGTAAAGTTTTTGTACAAAGGCGGTGACAGGTGTAACGAAGCCAAGGTTGATTTTTTCCGCAGATAAACGTTGGTATTCACTAATATTCCTATCTTTGCCATCAAAATAACTCCGCATTAATTAGTGTATAACATAACTTATTTATGAAGCAGACAAGAAAATATTGTTAGCTTTTTTGTTATGAATAATTAGCGTGAAAATACTTTCTTCCGCTTGATTTTCCAATTTGTCGAATTTAGCACTGACTTCGTCTGAAAGTGATTATAAAGATAATTTGACTACGTAGACTGCCTATATGGTAAATCGTGCAAAAATATGCCATGGGGCTTATGGAAGGTCAGTTTCCCTAAAAAAGAAGTACAATTGACAAACATTTAGAGGCCGCATATAGCTAATCAAATTGTATTGGCAGATTGAGATTCCCGAGGGGCGGACTCCCACATTTCTGACAGAAAATAGCCGAAATTGCCCAACTTCTTACATAATGAATGCATTTTAGACTTGTTGCATTCTCCAAAGAATCGAATAATTCAATGAATTTTTGTCCCTGTTCTGAAAGTTTTTTTTTTCTTTTTAATAAAAGTTTCAACTTAAATTTTCTGAAAACAACATTATGACAGGATAGCGTATATATATCCACCGGACCGTGCACAAAATTGCTGTTAAGGTGTGTGGCCAGATGATCTGCTGGTATCATGAGTGCTCGTTAATAACTTAAGATAACTGAATATTATGATAATAGTTCATCAGTAAAGAATTTAGTTATTCTGTAACATTTGTCAAAAGCAATTATGCTATAACGATATTAGTTTCCTGTATTAGACACTCACAATTTGTAAATTTGTCTTTATGCCATATGTCCTAATGGTACGTGGTGTCACAGACATAATTGCCATGCTTATAACGTATTATTGTCTTGTCTTGTAAATAACATAGTTTACAGTGAGCTATTATTCAAGAATTTGCACTTTTAATGCAATGCAGTCTATTTCTAAACATTGCGAAGAATGTACATAAATCTGCGAAAGACATTTAGCACCCGTGATGTTCAGTATAAATGGTGTACGCTAGGATTTGTTCAGCTTCCAATTTAACGGCAGCTTAGTTAAACGAACCATGTTATCGACAGCAGTCAACAAACACAAAAACCATTTATTTTATATAATATATGCCAAAATATATTTTTCTATTGACTCAGAAATCTTGTAAAGAATATCACATTTTTCACATGGTTAAATATACTATTAATTTATGAAAAAGGAGTCAACGATGTGTATATATATGTTTACATACCATCTTAAAAATATATGGGGAATTCAAACGCTTCAAAGGATAGCTATATAAATACCAGCGAGTGTTTGGAGTGTAAAGGTCATATCTGTAGTTATATAAAAATATATAAATGTCAAAATATCGGCTGTTCAAAATGAATAGTGACAAGGAAAAGAATTTTCTGTATAATAAAATTCTTTGATACCAATCTTGATGCACAAGATGTGAATATTTGACTCATCAGTTGTGCTCAAGGCCTAAAATTTTGAAAACCAAAACAAAAATCCAAAAAGTTGAACAGCAAACTAAAAAATACCAAAATGAACAAGAGGGGTAAAGCCAAAACCATTTAAGGACAGAGCTATGCACGAGGGAGATACTCCGTAAAATTAGTTTTCACAAATTTTACAATTTTGTAACAGTAAATTTTAGGTATCAATTTGTATAACTTTCTAAGTACTTATATATACCTAATCGCCGCTGGATTGGGTCTGTTTTCATAGATGTTAGTATAGAAATGAAACCAGATAAATTTCGATGAAACAACATCACTGAAACAGAATTTGAAAAGTATAAAAAAAAAATGGGTGTTGTACGGTCCTCAACACTGAACATGTGGTTGCATATTAAGCCCATAATTGGCATATATATATATAAAAGAAAAAAGTCAAATGGTCCGTACGCTGGTACTAGATACAAAAAACATTAAGATGAAGAATGAATCAGTTCCACTTTTACGGCATTTATTACCACAAGCGCGGTCACTGCTTTACACAGATCTTCAGGTAGAAGCCATACATTATAAACATCGTAAATTTAACGGAAACCTCAAAGTCCAACATAAACATATGGCGGGAATGAATATTGACTATGTGTTTATTTTTTTTTAAAAGAATATATATACACATGTATATGAATGGATCATATTTTCATAGTAATACGCGAGTACGTCCATTTGAATGATATAATAAACACCGTACGGATATATGATTGGACCGACATTTAACGCAGAAAACATATGTATTATCATTTTTTTAGTGCTTCGTGAATGTATGATTGGGAGATTTTTCAAATTCCAAATCTTATAAGAGATTTGCCTCCATTGATATCAGTGGTATTTTGGTATTTAAAATTGTATCCTGGGGACAGATAACTAACAAGTATACGTTTACCGTTGTTATAGAAAAAACGTTGCTTCACAAGTTGAGGAATAATCAGGGTCAAGAGTAGAGACCGTAGTTTAAGGCATTCGAGTAAAAGAATTATTTCCTTTATGGTTCTGTACGTCCACGATTGTCTTACGTCTTTGGATCTTATACATAAATGTTAGCAGTACACTTATACTACTGATAAGTTAGCCATAACATCTTGTATACAATTCCATTGCTTTAGTATGGGCTACTTTCTGATCATCTTGGAACCCTTTACAAGCTATATACTGACATAAAATTTTACAAATACTGATCCAAAACATACTTCAATGTTGATCTTCCTTGATATAACTAATTGAAATGTTATAAGGATTCTTTTCTGGAAACCGAGTATTGTTTTTGCTGGCTTCTTGTCAGATATCAAGTTCAGTGTCTCTTCCCACTTCGTATGTGATTATCATTGTTATAGCGAGATGTTTAAAATTTGAAACTATAACATATTTCTGTTGGTGTTTTTTTTTTAACTTTCTGTTAGCGAGTACTAAGCATTAGTCAAACTGGGCATTTATTATCAGAATGCTTTTCTTCGAAGTAGCCAATTCAAGTAGATCTATTTGAATCGTGTCATCCTTCAACTAAAAAAACAGTTCCTACAAAATTACCTTATTAAATGTCATGTAGCATATAATTTATAGACCTGACGACAAATTTCCAGACAAAAAGTTCAGAAAAGACTCGGTACATTGTTTGGATATATCAAACATATATTTAATGGCGCTTCTTTGTTTACGATTGTAATACGCTTATAATCACCTTCTTCCTAGCTGCGACACCAGCATAGCAGAAGCCTACGTTTTATGGGCTTAAACTTTGATTTTGGAACGTTCTATCTCTATTTCAATCCAGGTAATATTGTACAATAGCGACAAAACAAATTATGAGGCCCTAATGAAATATAAAAGTCGAGCTTTAATTGAATTTTGGCATTAAAAATGTGTTTTTTATTCAGCAACCAGACGTTCCCTAATGCATTATTTAGACTTACGCTTTCGAGTAGTTGCCTATGTTGGTGATAGTTTTATTGAAAAACAAGATTTTAGAACAATACACAAGACAAAAATAAGTGAAACACAAGCTACAGACATAATCGAAAATACATTTTATAGTAATTAATATCTTTGGTTATCGGCCTCCTGTCATCGATTCCCAGAAGATGGAGTTGCGATCGATGACAGTTAAAACTCCATGTATATCAATCGTATAAGTGCTATCTGATGGGTGTTACGTGAATTGTGATGTTATGATGACAGATATAAGTTGTTTATTGGTAAAGGTGTTTGGTAGAAGTTTAATAATTGTAATAATCTGATGTTATTGTGTTTCCAATGATTGTAGTAATTGATTGTAATATAATCTGGAAACGGGCTTAGTGGGGTAGACCTTTAATTTTGTTTCTTGTATTCATTTTATATCTTCATTTGAATAATCAAGTTCCGTATTTTTATTACAACTCTGTTACTTTAGTCCTCTTTCTAATATTTCATAATGGTAAGAAAGACATTAAAAGGTTATGAATATAAGTCATTTAATTTGTCTGGAAACATCTAACCGAGGAGTTGGTCAGGAAAGTTTTTTGGGAATTGTCAAATAATTATATACACCATATCTTGTAGCAAAATCCTGCAGAAAATCAAAGAAACACAATAGTAAGACAAAATATGTTTTTGTTAGCCTGACAAAATGTGGTTAGTTTAAAATTTTTAATCTGTAAATCTGAATTTATTGAATTTGGAGTAAGTACCTTTCAGTAATTACCACTTTCTATGCACTGTATTTAAAAATTTGCGTCAACTTATATCAATAGTTTAACATAATTAAGTTCCTAAAAATGAATATCATCCCCGTTAAGGTGGTTAATATCATACTCTAATTAAATCTGTACGTATCTTTGATGTCGACCTAAAATTATTCATGACGTCAAAAATTAAACGTCGAACCATGACATGAAAGTAAGAGTTTCGTTGCTCAATTTTGGTTTGGAAATATCTGCAGCTGATTTATCTTTGTCTATAAACGTAATGGAATACAAATTATTTGAAATTACACTTATTATTTTGATATTAAAGTACATTCCGTTAAATTTAATTATTGCAATTAAACACAATGAAATCGAAAAAAAAATTAAAACAAGACCAACGGATTCATTATTTTCAAATAACACTGCAATAATAAAATACCGTTTTGAAAAACAATTATTGTTATCTTCAAAGCGTAGTTCTATATGATATTTACTATAGAAATGTATACACCTTTACACCTGCCTGTTGGTTAACACCAAAGGAGATCATTCACCCATTATTTTTGGAGTCATTAGATCTTTATGTACGTTTCAACATTGTGTCAAATTTGGTACGTTCCTGATTTATTTACGCTTCAATATTAAACGAACACAATACTTTGTGAAATTTGAAGAGAGTGTTTTGTTTCTAAAAGACATGACTATATACAATGGTGTAGGTGACCCAGAACAATTTGGGAGATAATGTAAAGTGTAATGTAATTCATTATTACATAAATATTGTCAAAAGAATGCCGAACAAATAAAATGGAAAGGAAAATCTGTAAGAACACAATCCAAAGACTGGACGAATTCTGCGAAAACAGGTATAAAATCAAAGGGATAAACACATAGCAAACAAAAGATAATTGAAAAAAACAGCACAAAAAACTAAAGCCACTATCATCATTTTTATTTTTGCTGTCGTGGTGTATTTATTTACTTGTATTCAGCCAGAAGAAAAGACACAGCATGTGGGTGATTTACAATGCAAACAGTTCAGAACTTTTTTTCTTGTTTTGGCGGAAGTTGTTATAAGGCTTCGACCGTTTTATTATTGAGAGGGGAGGGGCTTGGATTAAAAATAAATGTCCAACTTGATCTGATTTTTTTTTACATTTCCCACTATGTTTTTCAGCCATTTAATTCTGGGGAAGACAGGCAGGAAGGCCGAAATGAAACTTTGAACAGGATAGACGTGTGGGTATTGGGTTTATCCCTTTCTTTCAGAACGATTGTGAAACATACGGATTTCTGATTTATTTTACTTTTATAACTGTATATACATGATATAATGGATTATAATAAAATAGTTAGATTAGAAAATATCAGTTATTCCTGCGTCAAATAGACGTGTCTTCACATGATGATGTCATATGTTATCATGTAGGGACCATTCACTTTCATGAAGATGTGAAATTCCTCTATTGTGGTAGTGTATGCGAGTTCTAATTTATTTGGGTTTGTTCGTTTATTCATATAAAGAAAAAGTTATATAATTTAAGGTTAATGTCTACAATATTCCCACTTGAACAATTATATGTAGATATTTTAATGAATTAGAGATCGTGTATGTGTAAGACGACGGATGTCCTGTCCTGATGCACACAGAATTCCTAATATCCATCTTAAGTGAGGAATTCACAATGCCAAATTCTGATTCTGACATAAGGAACAAAATTCTAAACTTTAATGGAGTCACTCAAGCATGAAATTTTGTGTAACTGAAGAAGAGGACTGTAGTTGTAGAATATAATTGATATATCATCACATGCTTTTTTAAGAAATAAAATGTAGCTGAGACGTGTTGTACTATATAAGATTACTGAAATTTTAAAATATCATTAATACGTTACCATATGTTCTAGTTATACACCTAAATGTAAAAATTTAATCATAAAATGTAGGTCGGGGTGATTAAAATGTTTGTTATACTAAATAAGTCGTGAAATATCATCAATAAACAACCATAGGTTCTTTTAAAAATATATATAAATGCAAAAATTTAACTAAAGGTCACTCAAGTATAAAATATAGGTCATGATCACTCAAATGTTGCTGAATTGTGTTGTATTATATAAGATGATTGTAGTCGTGAAATATCATCAATATGCTACCACAGGTTCTTAATATACCTAAATCCAAATATTTTACCAAAGTCACTCAAGCATAAAAAATAGTTCATGGTGACTAAAAATTGTTGGGTTTTGCTATACTATACAAGATGAATGCATAGGTATAATTTTTATATTTCCCCATAGGTTTCTGACGAATGGAACTAAACCCACAAACTTAACCGAGTCACCCATGCATGAAATGTAGGCCATAATGACCCAACTGTTGGAGAAATGCATTATATAATGTAAGTCAATTACTGTGGTGAAGTATCATTGATATAATACATTTGGATTTCTAAGATAATAAAATGGTCTGTGCCTAACAAAAGAGTACTTTAAAATCAAAACATCTGTTGCAATTTCAATGAAATTCTACTTTATAATCTATGTACTAGTATCCAAATTGTAATGTGACAGATCTCTAATTTTTAATACTGTAAATTTTTAAGATTATAGCTTCTATTAAATATATGCATATTAAAGCAGAATGTAAAGACAAATGCTATGATACCAATTTTAATGAACTATATATGTAGTGTAGTGCGCAATTTTTTAATGTTGCAAATATAAAGTATTTATAACCTAGCCTAGTGTAAATTTAGAATGAGAAGCGAAAAGGCAAATGAACAAGCATTATAAAAAAATACAATTTTCTTTAGTCTGATCAATTATATTTAAGTTACATTAATAAATAATGTTAAAGTCAGTCGAAGTGTGAAATTTTAGTGGAAACAAAATCTAGATACTAGAAACTACAAAAATACGTAAGGTTATAAACTAAATTTCACGACATTAATGGACATAATTCTATTTATGCATTTACGTATAAGTTTTATGACTGAATTTTAATTTCAATATCATATATTTGAAACGCCATTAAGTTTAAATTTCATGACCTAAAAGTTTCACTCTGTTTTAATTTAATTTTAGCATATAATTATATCAAAGTTGGATGTGAATGAATTATCAAGATGGATCAGATACCGACTATGTGGGGTAACAGTACAGATGACTATTCATAATATACTGCTATACAAGTATATTTTTCTTTCTTTGACTGCGTTTGTCTTCACAGTTTTCATGTTTTCGATAGAAGTACTGTTTATGTCTACGAATTTCAGAATTTGAATCTAAAATAAATTAACATTTCCCGTATTTCTCTCTGTTTCTGTGTGTTTGAAAGAGAATCTTTAAAGTTATTAAGAATAACTGGTTTCAATAGTAAATAACGGCATTTTAAGTGCAGTTTTGGCTTAAAGACAAAACACAGGTATAGTTTGAAGTAAATGCTTTAACATTAATAAGATAATAGCTTAGAGAAAAGCTGCAATTATATTTTCAACAAAAAACAATCTAAATATGCATTACAAAACCTAATCTTGATTTCAAACTGGTTGGGTTTTCAGAAAGCATATGTAAATTAACGTTTTCAAATGGATGCATTTAACCTCAGTCTATGAATAGGTACCAATCAAGACCGAAACAGTAAAACACAGAGAAAAGTGCGTTAATGACACCCGTCACAAATCGGTTGAGGAGTCAGTTCGAGAAGAACTTGCAGAAATCTAATTGAAAAAATATAGTCTCATTTCAGAGATAGAAACTTTGTAAATGTTGATCATATTCTGATGATGTCAGTAAATTGAGAGATGATGCTAAAAAAGATGGAATATAACATTGACTTAGAATATTTTTGTGACAGTAAATTCGCTTTTTTGCAAATGTCCGTGTACATATGCCATGCATGTAACAATCAGTATGTTTTTTTTTGGAAACAAGTCGTTCCTTTACATAAAACCAGATAAATATATACGTTTAATATATCTTTTTTTTGTCCAGAAACTTTGGTGGAATAAGATTACACAAAAATATTATTTGTTGAAACATAGTGCAATGAATACATCATGTATGGGTATATTATTATTAAACGTCAACTGACAATTATTATATGCATATCAGGACGAGAACATGTTGGTGTGATATTAATATAAACCGACACTAGACCGACACTAGACCTACAAGCTGAAAACATTTTGAACGTGAGGCTGCAGGAAGACATGCAACTCCAACCGGACACATTCTGACTCCAACTCGACAAGACTATGCTCTTACTGTTAAACGATCTTTGTGTAGTAGTAAGTAGCCATAGACCATAGCGATAAATTTACATAAATATGATACAAGGCAAAATCATATTGTGATTGAGTGAGTGTAGTTTTGCTTGTTTTTTAAACAAAAAATTTGTGCAAAAGTTTGAGACAGTGAGTATATATATATATATATATATATATATATATATATATATATATATATATTAACCTGATTAAAGCAGCCAGTCAATGAAATCTTAAAAATTGCGGCTTAATAGAGTTGACCTTTAATTCGTGGTTCAAAAATTTTGAATGGGGAATGTTAGCAATTATATTTTCTCAATACTATTTCAGTTATAGTACACTAAATGGTATTAAAATGTTCCCAGCTCTTGCTACGTGGAGGCATCAGCACTAAAACTATGTACACTTTGTACATATGATCAAAGAGGTTTAAAGAAACCTCAAATTTTTGTTTGCTCACTTTCATTTGACATCATTTCTAGCAGTTCATCATCATCGTCCATCTCTTTATTCAGTAGTGATGTTCTTCCTGTCTCATCTTAGTTATCATTTGCTGAGCCTGGTATTGAAATCACTTGCTCTGGATCAACGCTTCACATTCACCTGTTTCCTCCTCATCTAGTTCATTATTATCATTTTCCTTTTACAGTTTATAAGCAAGTTTGCTCAATGGCCAGTCAGTACTAGAATTTTCATCAGAATTTTCTTCACAGTCTAATCAATTTTTACAAGTCTCTAAAGGTTGTCATCAAAAGAATTTTTGTATCTTCACAAAATGAAGAGGACATCACCATCATCACCATCACTGTCATCATCGACTCGGGAAAACAAATGATACATGATATATTTTGATCATCAACTCCACAACTAAAACAAAAGCAAAATTAATCGGTTGGAATGTTGACAACATAACTATGCTAAATTTTAAAAAATCCAAGAAGATTCTGAAAGGATATTTATTGTCGCCATATTGGAATTTGGACAAAGATCATTCAGTGATCATGGCTGATAAATGAGTTGGTGTACATGAGTTATATTGAAATGAAGATTTGGGTCTAAACGAGACGGACAGTTGACGGTCTGTATATGAACTTCAAATGTCACCTTCAGTTATCATACCTCTACTGCATGGCGTACGACATGTAGACACCGTTGACATTTATAAACATTGATAGTATAGATAGAAATCTACATTTGAAATTGAAATGTCGCTGAAAGTAATTTGTGCAACGTATGACAACTGATACGTGAAACCATTTCGAGATATAAAACAAAGACTAATATGTTCTTTCAATGATATTTGATTCGCTTAGGAGATATGTTATGATGTATATGTAATTTCACGTCAAATTTGATGTAAGATCGACGTTTGATTAAATGGCAGCTTTTTAGTCCAGACAGTATCTTATATTTTAAATTTACAGAGAAGGCATGTTGTAGGTTTCGCTTATTTAGGTATTTAGTTGCTTGACAACGAAGATTGTATCAATTGAATGAAATTTTAACATGTTCTATACCTTTATTAACTTTATATGAAATTGATAATATTTTTGTGTCTAAGGGTTGTTTTAAATACATTAATACGTTCTTAAGAAAGACAAGGATGAATACTTTTGTAACTGCAACTATTTTTGTTTATTTTTTATTTCAAACCTGAAATCAACCAAGTAAACGACGCATTTATATTTCAGATTTCTTATTATGTATCCTTGCGTCATGGGTTTTAGTTCTATTAGATAATTTTATTACCAAAGGTTAGTGTTTATACCATGTATATAGAAGTACAAAATGTATTTTTGACAACATGTTAAATGAATATTTTTGCATGGCTTCTTTTATTTTCTCACCAGTTTTCGACGTTTTCCACCCTTTGCATTGTCTGATTTCAAAGAGTCATACATTAAATTTGATTCTATGGAAGTGGCCATTGAACATTGCAATCTAGGAAAATCAAAGACAGGTCGGCCCAAGCTAGTCAGATCGCCAGTTTGCATCAGATGTGCTGATAGTGTGCGTATAGTTATAGGTAATTACATGTATTTTAAGACAATTTAGAAATGCAGCATATGCACTTCAGATCAAGCTATTGTCGTTTTTTCTTTTGTTTCTATGAACAGGTTATTCAATTGTTGAGAAGGTAGTAAAGGGATAAGTTTGTCTTCTCAGACGAACTGTCACTGAGTAAAGTTAAGAGATCCTAACATATTCCATAGTTTCAAAAAGATGAACGGTGTTTTTATTGGCACATTTTTGGAGCTGATGTCGCTATACATAAATAAACAAATACACAAATTAATTTAATGCTGAAGTCAGACAAAATTGGAAGCAACGGACCTTGGGGTTCCCTTTCAAAATTGTGTCAATGACCTGGTCTGTCATCCAAGATGGCCGCCTCAGCGGAACCTTTAATTTTAATACTATGGAAAAATTTATAAAAAATCTTCTGGTCTGAAACAAATGAGTCAGACAGAACTAAATGCGGTCCTTAGGTGGTACTCTTTCAAACATGTATCCAATGACCTGGACTGTCAACAATGATGGTCAACATAGCCTAACTTAGTTTAACATAGATCCTTAAAAGAACTTGAAAGTCTTCGTGTCTGAAACCACTGATCAAACTGGACCCAAGGTGGCAGCAGTGGTCTTTAACTGCTCCTCTTTCAAACTCATGTCTACTAACCAAGATGCTTATTATAGCAAATCTTCCTCTTTTAATATAGTACCATATGGGTAAATTCACTTTGAAGCTTTCGTGTTTGAAACAACAGAGGCAGTTAGAACTTAACTGGACAGCTACAATTCTTATGTGGCCCTCTTTCAGAATTGTCTGATAAACCAGACTGCCAACCAAGATCCTTTTTTCATAATTGTGTCTGATGATCTTGACCACATACCAAGATATCCCCCACCCTAAACTTATTTAAAAAACACAAGAACCATTTAAACCTAAGCTTCTTTGGTTACAGGTCCAACCCTTGAAAATCCAATATCAGATGAGCAGACGACAATTCAACTTATGCTTTTTTTTCAACTTGATAGAATGTTTAGCATTAAGAGAAACATGACTGAACAGGTAATTGCTTCGTTTTACATATTTTCAGCGCTCAAGTTTTCTCTTTGTTGTTATATACAAAGAAACCGGAAGTTACGTCAGTTAGTCGACGATATGATGATAATAAAAATGTTAAAATGCAAAAAAAATCGCAGCAATTTTTAGGTCTCATGTCCAGTAAAGCTTTTTTCAAGCATTAAACATACAAATTTCAACATGATTACGGTGTACAATAATAAATCGTTCTCACAATTTAACAGATTTAATTGAGCGGTAAATATGTAATAATTGTTTTATATTATTGGCTTTTTATAAGCCCGAATTGTTTTTAGAGCTTTATATTTGACAAGGTTTATAGCAGTTCGTAAATAAAATTCCAACGTCAAATTTTTGGATCATTGTATTTCTCAATATCAATTTTATAATTAGTTTTATTTCTTTTAATAAGTTAACAGTTTAATGAGAAAAAAAATGTTGTAAAAAGACATTCCACGGTATTATATAAACATCACCTTGCATCATGGATTGGAGTCGCTGTCGCCTGTCGTACTGCGCCAAACTGATAACTGGTTTTTTCCCTTTGCAAAATCCGGTTTAAAATGACGTGGATAAAAGGGTATGCGGGGTTGGCTTGGTTTCACTGTCAAATGTAAGCTAATGACCTCGTTTTTGTAACGACCTTCATGAAGAAAGCAGTAATAATATAGAGCGAATAGCTGCAACAACAATGTGAAAACAAACAGTTAACATGAATATTCAATGATACCAATTTTATGAGCAAAACACGCATGCTTCGCCGACTCATCACTTGTGCTTAAGGCTAAAGTTTTGAAACAATGATTAAAATGTCAAAATGACCAAGAGGATAAAGCCAAACAATCTAAGCACAACTTTGTTCCGACAGAAATTGTAATAACTATATATAATATGTACAAATTGTACTTTTACTGACATTTTATCGTTTACATTCGAAACAAGTTGTGATTGAATTTCTGATTGACTTTTTAAGTTGTGAAACTTTATAACAGATAATATGACTACAAAATCAATTACCCAACATGACAGGTTGATTCTGATCATTCAGAGGACTGGTACTAACTGTTGTTATCGAAAATATCTGACAGAAAATTACCGGGTCGCTTATTTACTTGATATCCGATCTGAAATTGAAATTAAATTATCAACAAATAACAAATTAACACAGGTCTCCGTAACAAAATACAAAATTAAAACACTTCGTTACCAAAGATCTTTTAGTGAGATAACGGAGAATTGCGATGTGCACGATAAAGCCAACGTCACTAGACGAAAAACTTATTTATTATAAAATTTGACGTGAAAAACTTTGACCATCCATATAATGTAATTCATTACTTTGCCTCTTGGTTTTGAGGTTTGGGAACCCATGTAAATCCTATCAAAATTGAATTATTGAAATCAGCAAATAAAAAGTGATATTGGTGAAACTTTCTTACATTTGTTGCTTTACATACTGCCTTCTCGTTGGTAACGTCTAATCAGCTTCTGGTCGTTCCTAATGGTTTAATTTGCTTATACAACTTATCGTTTGCAAATGTGTTATCAAATCAGCTGGCATTGCATATACCAAAAATCGTCCCCAAAGGTATGATCCAATCAGCTGACATTCCTTATACCTCTGATCTTTCCCAAATGAGTAAGCATTGCTTATACTGCTGTTTGTTCCCATGGATATGATTTTAGTAGCAGGTCTCCAGAGGCGTGATCCAACCAGTAGGTATTGAACAGATATATCATGTTAAGGAGGGGTATTTGCGAAAAATACCAGTCGAGAGAATGTTAAATTTCGCAAGCCGTAAGGCGAGGGAAATTCATTCTCAAGACTGGTATTTTTCGCAAATACCCCTCAAGAACATGCTATATCTGTTTAATTACACCGAATGTTAACGTACAAAACGCATTGATGATCGTGACATTACAAGCGTCCAGTCGGATAGAGTATTTTTTGGCAAATACCACGGCAGAGAGGGTAAAAAAGGCATATCCTTTTTGCATATACCCCGGCGCTGTTTAAAAATGAACGATATTCATTTGATAAAAGTAAATTGGTGAAAAATACACTGGCTATCAACCAATCAAAACCCAGGATTCTTACATAAGGTGTAATTATGCTTATAATGCTTATCGTTCCCAAGGGTATGTTTTGCTTATTCCAATGATCGTTCCCAACAGTATGGTCCAATGCTTCTATCGCTTAATATTTCCAAGATGTGATCCGATCAGCTGGCTTTACTTAAACCGCTGATCGTAACCGAGGTTACGATCCAATCATAAGCCATTGCTTATATGGCTGATCTTGTCCGTCGCTATCATCTAATCAGCATTACTTTTACCGATGTTCATTCCCATGGATGTGATCTAAACAGCAGGCATTGCTTAAACCGCTGATCGTTCTCAAAAGTTTGATCCAATCAGCAGGCATTGCATATGGGAATACGATACAGTAACGGGGGCTTGGAATATACATGTAATGTCACCGACATATCTGACAAGGAAACATAGAACATTATAAAAGTTAATGTTTTTCTTAATTATCTCTGAAATGAGAGCATAGTGACTTTGCAAACAGAAGTCCATTACTACATGATTATTATACTAATTATTTAAAGAAATAATCTGTGGCGAATTTTTTTCCTACACGAATACAAAATGGTTATTAAAATTCCCTATTTGGCCAACATTTGCATAATTTCCTTGCAAGTTTTATCGATGTTTACCACCAATTATTTATCAGAGAACAATATCTATGTATGTGGGAATATTTTGTCAAAAGACCTGGTTAAAATATTTTGGTTTAAAAGTTAGCACTCTTTGTGAAAGTCCTCAAATATGAAAAATCATTGGGGTTTGCTCACATATACCAAAACGATGAAAAATCTTGAAAACTGAGTCATGAAGGTGCAGTTTTCTTTTCACAAAAATTTACCTTATGTTAA
Organism: Mytilisepta virgata; assembly: GCA_028015205.1. Lineage (NCBI taxonomy): Eukaryota > Metazoa > Mollusca > Bivalvia > Mytilida > Mytilidae > Mytilisepta > Mytilisepta virgata. The sequence continues at coordinate 88,935,601 of CM051521.1, forward strand.
TGTTTCAACACAAATCAGTAAAGGAACATTAATGTATAACTTTTTCCCTTACACCACTGATCGTTCCAAAATTTGCCATGGTAAAACGATTGCTTCATTTCATCATAAATAAATACCTCTATCTAAGGAGCATCACCCTATTTATCCATGTCTGTAACCTGCAGCCTTATTCACAACAATAAGTAGACGTAAATTCGTTCGTTATTCCTAAGGCAAAGGGTGACTTAGGTCTAAAATTATATTTAAGTCGTTTTGTGAATAAGGATGTAGGTCCTAGTGTTGAAGGCCGTAGCAAATTTTACATACCAATAAGCTGTATACTCCACATTTTGAGAAATCATGGCAAAAGGAAATGAAAGAAAAGTAACGTTTAAATCTATTGTACATGTACTTGAATTTAATTAGTAAAATAAACGGGCCTCATTTTCGTGAATAACAATAATGGCTACAAAACTACTGCATTAAGTTCGTATACCTAGGAACTTTATGAATATAACCTTTTTAGGAAATAAGTGCCTCCACTGTCTCTATGTAATGCATTACCATTCTTTGGGTTACTTTGGCCATTTAAGTTCTTGTATTTCAAACATTTCTGTAGTTTGATATTTAGTAAAATTAGTTTGAAAAAAAACCTGATATGGTTAATACAGATCATTGATTAGAAACTGTTGAATGTATAAGAACTAAAACAATACAATAAAATATTATTGTTTTTCTTCATGGCTATATTGACTCCGTTTATGGTTTAAAATCTCTACAACATTGGCTTATTACTATCGAGTCGATACCTCTGCCGGTGAACTCAATGTCACCAAGAGTATCACCAGAATATTTATTACCACCGACTCGATACCTCTGCTGCTGAACTCAATGTCACCAATGGTATCACCAGAATATTTATTACCACCGACTCGATACCTCTGCTGCTGAACTCAATGTCACCAATGGTATCACCAGAATATTTATTACCATCGAGTCGATACCTCTGCTGCTGAACTCAATGTCACCAATGGTATCACCAGAATATTTATTACCATCGAGTCGATACCTCTGCTGCTGAACTCAATGTCACCAATGGTATCACCAGAATATTTATTACCATCGAGTCGATACCTCTGCTGCTGAACTCAATGTCACCAAGGGTATCACCAGAATATTTATTACCACTGAGTCGATACTTCTGCTGCTGAACTCAATGTCAACAAGGGTATCACCAGAATATTTATTACCATCGAGTCGATACTTCTGCTGCTGAACTCAATGTCACCAAGGGTATCAGCAGAATACCTATTACTACCGTGTCTATACTTCTACCACTGAATTCAATGTCACCAAGGTTATTACCAGAATATTTATTACCATCGAGTGGATACCTCTGCCACTGAGCTCAATTTCACCAAGGTTATTACCAGAATATTTATTATCATCGAGTCGATACCTCTGCTGCTAAACTCAGTCAATGTCACCAAGGGTATCACCAGAATATTTATTACCACTGTGTCTATACCTCTGCTGCTGAACTCAATGTCACCAAGGGTATCACCAGAATATTTATTACCACAGTGTCTATACCTCTGCTTCTAAACTCAATGTCACCAAGGGTATCACCATAATGTTTATTACCACCAAGTCGATACCTCTGCCGCTGAACTCAATGTCACCAAAAGTATCACCAGAATATTTATGTACCGAGGTGGTACCGAGGGTATCACCAGGATATTTATTACCACCGAGTCGATACCTCTGCCCCTTAACTAAATGTCACCAAGGGTATCGCCAGAATATTTATGTACCGAGTTGGTACCTAGGGTATCACCAAGATATTTATTACCACCGAGTCGATACCTCTGCCGCTGAACTAAATGTCACCAAGGGTATCGCCAGAATATGAATGTTTCGACATCGATCATTGCTGAAGATATATATCTTGTCCAAATGCCATACATTGTATTTCTTTTATCTCCAACTAGAACCTAGCATATTGGTGAAGTTGATGAGTCATATCGACCTATACCTTGCTTCGTTCTAAGTATAATTTGCAATGCTCCTATGGAGTAATGGATGATTTATACGGAGATAATTATCGCGACAATGGTGTTTAAATTCTGATGTTGACCTGCTTGATAAGAGACATATCAATCATATCTGTAAATGTATCACACTCCTTTGAAGTTACCGTTCTCATGTTGAGTTTTATACTTTTGGAGGCAGGTAAAACTATTTTTGTAAAACATAAAACATAGTTGACATGCTAAATGTTTTGTTTGATTAATAATCCAAATATAATATCTTATATGTGGGGGATTTTTGTTTAGTTATTCATTGGAAAAGGACTGCATGAAAGATATCGTGTCAAGCATACCACTCAAATTCGGATAATAATCATTAAAAAAAGATATGAAAGCATTATTTTATCTTAAATTTTCAATGACAATGACCGATAAAAGCATTACAATGATATGGGCAAATAAAAGCTGTAGGTACAGAGGGTATCAAGTTACAGACCTTCTCTTTCTTTCCCGAAACCAGAAAAATACGTTTCGTTTCAAATTTTCATGCATTAATTTTAGATCCAAGCACTGTTGTATTTGGTTTTTCTTCTTTTTTTCGTTGGAGGGGGTCAAAATAATCCAATTTTCTAGTTTTTGGCAACGTTTGTAAGGCCAACTTCACACGATTTTCTAGTTCACATTAGATTTATTTTTTAAATTTATGGTTAAAGAATTCAAAATCTATCTTTCCCAAATTATTTCGAAATCCACATTTTCATAAAATCGAATTTATGGTCAAAATGAAATTCATGTTGATATAACTCTCATAATATCATGGTATAGTCCAGGCATCGCCCTAAAGTTCCGTTAAGCAAGTATGTGAAAAGAAAAACTTTGGAAAAAAATACTTGGTCAACGAGATTTGTCTTCTTGTTGAATACTTTAAAATGGAGAACAACCATAAAAGCCCCAGATTCTTTCCTGTCAAGTGCATATGTGGATTTTATGTCCAGAATTTTTCAGCCATATCCTTTTTCAATACCTTTTATGATAATTTCAGTGTTTTCTTACCACGTAGATCAATCATACAGAATTAAAACTGCTGAAATAGGAACATGATAAATGGACAGTACTTCCAGACAGAAATTCAAAACTGTCTGTTTTATTTAGAGATATTGAAATCATGTCTATAATTAACGATTGATAGTATATAGTATACTGTGAATTAAGACATCATATTTCACATCTTTTGTTTTCCGGATCAAATTTTATTTTTACAGGATGGCGACAAAGAGCCTTTTAATTTCTTTTCCATTTTGTATTTCGGTGTATGTCGTGAAATTCTACACTTCAAGCAATAGCAGGTGTCATCATAAAAGGAATAGGAATCAGTTTGCTAGTGAAACATGTTATTTTGTCTCAACATGCAGGCATGGGACATATTTAGGTGCAATGTTTTCTGTTCTCCAACATGTTTTAGCAAGGATAGGTAAAATTACCTTTCCAAGTATAGGTTTTAAAAGTAAAAAAAGTAACAATTTTGGATTTTTTGATGATTTTTCCACCCAAAAATCTACCATGAAAGGAGGAATAATTGTATTTTAAAGAAGGGACACCATTGATAAATTCTTGACACAAATAGAATAGAGAATGGAATCGGGGAATGTGTTAAAGAGACAACAACCCGACCAAAGAGCAGAAAACAGCTCAAGGCTACCAATGGGTCTTCAACACAGCGATAAAATCCCCCACCCGGAGGCGGAATTCAGCTGGCCGCCAAACAATAATTTATACTAGTTCAGCAAAATGGACGGCAAAACAAAATCTGTATATGTACGTGACAAAATATCAGACAAAGGAAAAGTATTTTTTATGATTGTTGTTCTTCGTAAAGTCACAGCATAAATTTTGCATACATTATAATACTTCAGACAGACAAAAGCATTACAAAAATATTTTATGCATTTCCCCTGAGATCGTTCAGTTAATACAAAATTTTGGTTATTATAATGATGAAATATGATTTTTTTTTTATTTCACAAAATTTGAATTATCAGATTTTGTTAGTATCGTTGGATTGTTATTTTAAAAACGATGTATAAAAAAAATAAGAAACAAAAACCCCCAAAAAATAGCAAGCGCTATATATATCGAATACACATTTCCTTAATATGTGAGTTGACATAAGCACAACAATGCCCTATATATATATTGGGATTAAACTCGGGAATTTATAACACAGAATCAATGAGTTCTATTTGATTTTTGTAATCTGAAGTCCTGAATTTTTTTTCACAAAATCATGATATTCGTATTCACTAAATTATAAATCCTGGATTTTTATTTCAAATTATTTGAAGTCCATTTTTTTCCATCCTCCGGCGATAAAATCGAATGGTAAGTCTACACACACACATACACATGTACATTGTACTTTAAATACTTAAGAACTGGGGTATATTTTAACTCTCTCTCCCGGATAAAAAGATAAAGACGCAAAAACAAATATATATACAGCAATCGGATACGCAACTGACAAATAGCAAAGAACTTATGACAGATGATTCTCACAATCCTCGTTATGTTTATGGGGTTTTCTTCTAATAAGTCACAGACTGTAGTTGCCGAGTCCCTCGCTTTTTTTTTTCTTCGCCATTTAGATATAGATATTAGAAATCGGAAATTAAAAAGTCTGTCATATCAAATATTTTGTGCATATCTTGTGCATCAAATTTTGTTGAATTGTATTTTGTATCTTTTTCCAAAAATATAACCTCCTAAGGTTTTTTCTTCTAATTCTCAGATTGTAGTTTCCCAGCCCGTCGCTTTATATTCTTCGCCCTTTAGATATAGATATCAGAAATCGAAAATTAAAAAGTCTGTAATTTACTTTTTTGGTGTCTTTTTCCAAAAATATAACCTCTATTGGGACATAGTAAAACACGGAAAAATAAAATTCAAATCTCACTGATATTTCAACAGTACTGGGTATAAACAAACCTGATTTATCCTGAACTCAAGCCATTTCCGGTCTAATAAAAGGGGTAGAATAAACTTTAGTCGCATTGGGTCAATGACCTAATAAAGTCTACTGGTACTTGTTTACATGAAGAGCGCGAGGGGCGTAGTGAATGTACCAGATGACGTCGTGGCGTTTCCCGCGTTTTCACGGCAGTAGGATTTCAACTTCAATCGTTATTTTAAGGCATTTTACACATCTAAAGGATATTGCAGGATAAAGACAATACAAACTCATTGTCGGAAAATATAAAATTTATTTGGGCTCGCTTCGAAACATGGGGAAAATATATATATAATATAAATTTTATATTTTCCGACAATGACTATGCATTGTATATATAGGTGACCTAGTAGACATCCATATATTACGGTTCCCTTGACACTGGGGTCTCACTGCTAATCTAGATCGGTTGGAGGTGAATATTATATTCTAGTCAATAACTTTGTTGAATGAATGTGTTCTGAATAAACCCAGCATTTATATTGAGTATGGGGTGGTACAATCTTTACGTTATCTATAAATGTCAAACTGATATAAACATACAGTTATGTTTGTCCGACATTCTTTTGTTTAAACTGGGGCTCCCGAGAGCCTGTATCGCTCACATAGATTCAATATGCCAATCAACAGCCATAAAAACAGTAACTGTAAGGCTGTGCGATTGGTGATTGGAATATATGGCCATTAAGTTTCATAGAAGATTTTCGTTCCTTTTTTACTATTTTTAGTAACAGCTGCCTATATACTATTATCCTGATTTAGAGTAATTTCTCGCAATTTGATTGGCTGATATTGTCCTAATAAATTTCAGTGCAATTTTTTATTAAGTTAATTCGAATTATCTCCCTTATACCATTGACTTAATAAAAAAAACTTGTGATAAATTCACCATCCTGATATGGAAAAAAAAACAATAAATAAGTGGTGTCATAAAAAAAATCAGGATAAATTCGTTACGCAGTGTGCAATTGTCCTAATACGCAATTTATCATGGAAAAAAAACAATAAATAAGTGGTCTGATAACAAAATCAGGATAAATTCGTTACACAGTGTGCAATTGTCCTAATACGGAATTTATCGGGTCAATAAAATTCATATCGGGTGAGGCGAATATCGGGTTCGGCTTCGCCTCACCCGATATGAATTTTATTGACCCGATAAATTCCCGTATTAGGACAATTGCACACTGTGTAACTAATAATACATGGTGTTCTAATATTTGAAACCCACTGTACAAGGGTAAATAACTCAAAGTATCAAATTATCAAAAATGAATTCAGTTCATATCCGATTTACTTAGGAATACTTATGAACAAGGTACTAGAGGAATAATCCGCTCAGTTACTAGTATTTTGGTTCTAATTGGCATGAATTTATACAAAAAAATTACCGTTAATTAATTTTTCTTTGAACTATTGATATCTTGTCTTACTGGCGTCATAGAACGTATTATTTTGAAAATTAAACTTCATTTTGTATACTAGAGCTCATTTTCTACAATCTAAAGTAAACTGCGTATATTCCTGCTGATAGTAGCAACGAGTTTGTCGTGCAGTTCCCGAATTTTGTAAAAAGTAGATAACAAACTAGTATTTTCTTGTTAATTTTATATTTATATTATGTACTGTGGTGACATATGACTTGTTGAAGTTTGTATTCTGTTTCTGTGTTAATCTCCTTTCAGTTTTTATTTTAAACTTAATCAGGTGCGGATTTTTCTACTAGAGGGTGGATGAAAGGCCACAAAATACAAAAAAAATGTAGCGCCTCGATATAATCGGCGAAAATATTTTAATCTTGCGCCCCTCTAAACTTAAATCCCCTCCCAAAGTCTGTAGGTTATTTGAATAAGTACGCAATTAAACTGATTTGAGTTTGGAGCTGATTTAAGAAATAGAGAATAATGACCAAAAAATTGAATAGAGAATAAAGGTTTTTAAACAATTCCTGAAAAGGGATTCTCTGCTGATAACTACAAACATTTTTAAAAACAAAACAGAGTTATGTTGTTTTAAGGCTGAAGTCATAACATCATAATTAGACGAAAATCCACAATTATAGTTTTACGATAATTTCGTCGCCGAAGACGACTTGGTGATTAGAATAAACAACAAAATACTAGTATATATTATTAGTAAATGTCAACAAAACGTACCAATCAATCAATGCCACCAGCAGACAGAACCCAGGACAAAAATATAACATAAAAGAGCACAAAACACAAACACAACCGAGTCATGAGGGGACACTGAACAGTAGTGGGGTTAGACTGGTTTTATGGGTACCCAAACCTCTCACTTATCTATCCTGACACTCTGGTGTATAACACATACTATAAAAGCCAATACAGTATGATTACCAACAAGGTAACGGTTTGCTAGAAAACATTGGTTGGACGTTGCATAATTTTGATAGCAGGGTCAGAGTAGGCTTGTTTTAAGTATAAAACTAGCTGTGGTTCTCATAGTTACTGGTCGTATGTGGCTCTGTTAATATAATTCTATCTCGTCATTGAGTTCAATAGAAATCGGCAGTATTCGCGAGAGACCAGTAATTAATTGAAAATTTCAAGTCATTGGGAGAAAGGGAATTTTTTACAGGATTACACACAATTTCATATTTGTAGCCCTTACTGTGAAAAGATCTTTATATGGTACTTCCAAGTCTCTGTGGGTTATAGGCACGACTTTCACTTTTATTCACGGCATTACAAAAGAAACTAGGATAACTAACCCCGTATATGACATGTGCTTTCCTGGAAGCTGGGTATTTAGGTAAAAGATACTGATAGCTAATATGGAAATTTTTAAAATAATTAAACAGCTTGTGAAATCTTTAAATATGTTATAGAAGTTTTTAGTAATCTTTCGGTTTTGTTCGTTAAAACCTAGAGCAGATCCGTGCAAAATCTACACACTGTATGGTAACCGAGCCCGTAGCTGTGTGTTTGGATAGATCCAACATGAAACAACTTTGATCAGGTCAGTTTATATTCAATATTCTAACTTTCAAGCAACGTTCTGATTTACATCTTATGCCAGCTGAGCCTGATTTTTATTCAACAAAGTCATACGCACAAGTTTCCTTCTGGTGTAACTTTATTTTATAATTTTTGAAAATATCCACAGAATTCCGATTTCCAATGCCTCAATATACTTAAGAAAATGTAAATTGTATCGTTTTATAGGCATATTTGTGGGTGACTAAGCTAAAATCTGATGTAAATACATGTTTATTTACAACCCCTCAACCCGTCAGGTTAACGTTTTGGATGGCACACTCAAAATGCAAAGTTATGGTTTGTATTTCTTACGGGAAACGGTTTGGATAGTCATTGGATTCTTTATAAAGCTTATTTTTAGTTGACTAATCCATTCCATACATTATTTCACAAAAAAATAAAATTTAAATGTACTTAGTTTCAGTTCCACCATTTCAGGGTGTCAAGTGGTCCTATATTCCTATATTTTCCATATATTTCCAGGCAATTCCTATATCTCCTATATTTCACTGAAATTCCTGCATTTTCACCCTTTTCCCTTAATTTTGAAAAATATATTATAAGAAAAAGTATTAATAGTGGAATGAATCACCTTATATTAGTGGAATGATTCACATTATGTATGTAGGCTGTATTTTGTTTTAGTGCTTATACTTATTGATCATAGTATTAAGCTAACTTTATGCAGCAAAATATTTGTTGTTTTTATTCATGTAGGATTTTTTATGTAAATTAATATTCCCTCACAGAACACAGGTTACTTGACTGCAGAGCATTTGTACTATTTTTACATTATGTTTTTAAATACAGAACTTTTTAATAACATTATTAAATGTTTTCCAATTATTGTTTTGTATTTCAACTGACCCTGACTGAGCACTGCTGATGATTATTTGTTAGATGAAATATGCATGAACCATGCATCCAAATTGTAATCTTAAGATTGTTTCTAAGTAGGCTCAAAATGTAAATGAAATCTTAAATAGTAAACTATACACAGATTTATTTTTTCCCCTTTTTACATTGAAATTACTAAAAATATTGGCACGAGTGCTCTGCAGTTGAGACTGATGGGATGTATAATATATTGTAATTGAATACATTGTTTCAGATTGATTTGAATTATTGAACAAGTTTAAAATGCCAAAATCGAAGACTAAGTTTCAGCAAAAGTGGTTTCAGTTACAATTTAGTTTGAAATATTTAGTTTAGAACATTTTTTTATCAAAATTGTGTTATTAACTTTTTAAAGTACACTCACATACCAAACCATCAACTCAAATATCTGCAAGCATTTAGAAAAATAGAAGAGATGTGTCGTTAGGACACGGGCGCCCCTGCCTATTACGGACACTAAATTCAAAGACAGATGTCCGGTAAACAGGAAGTTGATGTGTGAGCGAGTTTAAAGTCACAAACACGGTACAACCCATCATGCTGAAGTTGCATACCTGGAAGGGTTCTCAAGGTTTAGCTGCTATAGTACATTGTTGGGTCAGCTGAACACATGGGATAGGATCAGGTAATTCAGTTAGTTTTTCCACTTGATCTTGTATGATACCACTAAGTGGTGACACAGCTATAATCTTTTCAGGAATATTCATGCTCTGGAACAAAACTATAACAACAAAATTTACATAAAAAATATACTCTAATATGTGTTATATGAAATTTTGGAAAATGTACATTAAGGTATGAATATGCCATAATAATTAAATCGTGTTGTTAATGTAGCTTTTTGGCCCAAGTCAATACTGAAAATGTTAAAATAAAATATAATTACATGTATCATATATCACCAAATATGATAGTTAATGTGCTAAAAAACTGAATGAACCACTTGTTATAAAAATCTCCTTACCTTGTTACAAATCTACATGTATCTCTCTCTCTGACCTACAAGAAGCATCAAACTAATGGACGCAAGAGGGGCAAGCTTTCATGCTTGTAACAGTAAAAACAAGTTCAACATGGAAATGATTTATATACTTAAATTGATAGCAAGCAACACGAATACAGTGTACCTATACAATGTACATAAGAGTATTTATCATTGTTTCCTAGAACACCAGGATAGATTATAATCCCTGAGAAAAGTAAATATGACACAAAGATTTTTATCTTGTGCAGTTTCTGTATCCATGAATGAATGCATGCTGAAAACGACATTTTCGTTACATGGTACATGTACAAGTAAAATAAGTCCGAGGGTTCAGCTAGGGTTTTCAGTTTCAACCAATTGTAGAAGATGGTGTTTATTACTCTGGTAAATTGGACTGCTTGGGCATAGCCAGCCACTGGTTGACTGGTCTTGGGATATTCCATCGGATAGGGTACAAAAGACCATATCTAGTTATGATTATATAGTAAAGATTATACAGACCCCCTAATGTCCTATTTAAATTCATGATTTCTATTCTGCCGATGACAATGAAGTTATATTACTAATCATACTGATTATACAGATCAACAATATGACGACATTATTTAAGTTTACAAAATGCACAATAATATCAACAGGTACGCTTTTTGTAACGGTGGAATTTCATTGCCCATTTAGACAGTCAAGACTTTTCACAGAAAATAGCTGAAACTTTGATAGTGATATCTACTTGCAAGCAAGAATTTCTAAGAAAGGATATACGATGGAGTTTCATTGCCCATTTATTTAGACAGTCAATATTTTTCACAGAAAATGGTTGAAACTTTGATGGTAATATCTACTTGCAAGCGAGAATTTCTAAGGAGGAATAATGTGAATGCTGTGACATTGATCAGCGGTTCTACTGATGATTGAATAATATATATTATTCCACTATATAAATTTAAATCTAGTAATGAGATCATTTGATTGGTCTAGAGCAGCCGCGTGACATGTAACAAATCAGCGTGTCAACCTCTCGAGTTTTTTAACACTAATGTTACAAATCAACAGCCGAAGTAAAAGAAACGTGACACATTTCCATGTGTTATTTATGTTATTTCATTATTGTTTATTTTTCATAAAATTTGTTCTTGTTGAAATATATATTTTTTTTCCTTTCAGAAACTACACTATGGATAGTTGAATACATCATTAATTTCCCTTGCATTAGTGAAATATGAAGATTTGTCCACCCTCGAAAAGTCATGTTTCCATCCTGCAAGCCCTCGGGAAATCTGACTTTACTCGGGTGAACAAATCTTCATATTTCACTAATGCAAGGGAAATGCATGGCAAAACTTAATATTTTAGGCTCTTTCCAAAATCAACCGGTAAATTCACCACTACATCTTTATGGCTCAAAATTGACATCAGGTTTTCCAACAGTTCATCGTGCAAGATGATTCCAGGGAAAAATTCCTTGACAACGTCTGCAATCGAGTTCGTATCCATATTCCATTTGATAAGATGTTATAGGTCCAAATCCTCCTTACGCTCAAAAAAGAATCCTACAATTGTCAGAATAATATTCTTTTAATTACGGGATTAAGATATATACCATATTTTTTCCTCAAAAGTTAGCTTATTTTATTTATTTTAAAATTATGAAGATCTGTTCGTTTAAAAAAATTGCAGGATGTTGCAAGGGTTGGATGCAGCCAGTTAGTCTTGAGTAGGATAGTCTGGTACCTGTCTTTTATTTACAGGCTTGGCAATACCATCCCTCTAACCTGGGACAGTGGTGTTACATCACGACATAAGAACAAACAATCAAAATCAGTTGAAAAAGACTCCACTCATCAGATCGACACAATCCAAAATAAACAGATCACATGCATTTTTCCTAAGTTCTGTGCTTTTAACCAAAAAAATAGTTTTCATCTCCTGCAAAAGAGGACAAATATACCTAAGAATCAAATCAAAAAACGTAATCCATTGGATAGATAAACCCGGGAAGACAAGTGAACAACTACAAGCACAACAAACACTGAAAACTGAAAAAAAAACAATTAACAACACGAACTCCTACAAAAAACAGGACTGAACCCAGGTGCTCCAGAACGGTAAGCAGTTCTTGCTACGTATACGGCACCCGTCGTGAAGTTCAACAGAGTCAATCCGGTTGAAGTCACAAATCGGTGGAGGCACATGAAATGTTACGACAGTGGGAACAGGTCCTACATCATCTTAGATATTGGAACACTGTAACGGTCAATCATTAAAGCCCTAAAAATCCTAGCTAAAACCCTCCATACTTATGACATGGTTATTAAAAAGGTAATGGCTACTTTATATTTGGACATATAAATGATGGTATGGAGATAAAATCTAAAGTGCCTCCCTGAATTGAAGACCAGTAGTCGCATAACATTTAATATTTTGGTTGATGAAAATGCAAATATTCATAAAACTGCGCCGAAAATAATTGCAAAGTTAAAGATTGATCTGATGAAAGCATTGGCATCTTTAAAACTAAACAGACTAGTTAAGTGAAGAAATATCTTTAAATAAATGTTATGTGTCATTTAAAAACAGACCTTGAATCCAAATAACCCTGGACTAGTGCACTTGTTATTTTTAATTTATTTGTCACATATTCAAATTAAAGTTTATGCATCCTTCGTAAAAACATTTTATTAAAATAAATTCCTCAGCCTCAACAAGTTCGGTAAAAACCTCGGTTTGTCACACTTTGAATTACGGTACCAAAAGTCTAAATAATTATGAAGTCTTGTAGGGCTTTTTTTATCTTTTTAAACACCTTCCTTCGCAACAAAAAATAAAAAAAATAGCCTTACAAGACGTATTAATTATTTAAGCTAATGGTACGACCGCGAGAAAATTTATTTGTCTGTATTAATAATAATAATAATAATAATAATAATATAACTTTATTTCAGACATAAAAAGGTCCATATATATTTACACAAAATAAAAATATACCGTATGACAGAATATTTTTAAATGTCTTTAGTAATTATGTACAAAAAAAGAAATATAATTATGTACGTTATAATCGAAATCGAAATTTAACATACAATTCATCATACCATGTATGTAATAGTTTTGAAGTAAATAACAAATCACTACTTAAAATTGAGTTCACTAGAGCATTATCAAAAACCTTCGAACGATTCAATGGAATAAACATTGTTTTTTCTCATACATTCCTTAAACGATAATACTCTGTTTTCCTCAATCATATTACTAACATTATGTTAATAACCCATAATTATTCGAAAAGCATGGTTATACATGACATGCATTTTCTTCAAAGAAGCAGCATTATGACTAGACCATAACGAAACGCAATAGACATTCATATAGTATGATTGGAAGAGCTGAATTTTAACATCTTTAGAACACTTGTTAAAGTTTCGTTTTAAACATATTCACTTTCCTGCAAATACGTTGGTATTGTCTTTTAATATCACAATCATCATTTAAATCATTACAAACCATATGACCAAGATATTTGAATTCATCTACATATTCTAATAAATTACCACTCAGATAAAATTTAGGATTATTATAAATCCTCATTGATTTTGTTTTAAAAAGCATACACATGGACTTCTTGGCGTTAAATAATATATCATGTTCATAGACAGAGCAATAAGGACAGTTTTTGAATCATCTAGATCTAAACCATTATTTAGTTCATTTATCTCACTGACCAGAGCATTGACGAAAACAAAAAATAACGTAGGATGAAAACTGTCTTCTTGATTCGCACTGTTTTTTTTCAGTCAAATCAGTCAGTTAATTTGTTGTTTGTTCAAAAACAAGAACTAAAGTGTTGATATATATAAAGTTATAATTCTATTCACAAGTTACTTGTATATGGCATCATGTCTCTGTTAATGAAGTCAAAACATTTCTTCAAATCGATAAATGCTGCATAAACAGAAGGATTATTTCATTAATAATGGCATTTAACATTAAGATGCGCTCCTCATATGACCTATGTTTTTTTTCTGAACCCATTTTTTTCGTAAGCCAGTACAAATGTATGTCTTCAGTTTCAAGAAATTTAGTAAATCTTTTATTTATAAATCCACTGTACAATTTACTGACACATGATAGAAAATTAAGTCCTCTGATGTTCATTAGAATGCGAGGATCAGATGAACCATCCTTCTACCTGTATATATAGGGGATAACACTTGTATCAAATATTAGGTTGTGAAATAGATACAAATACATTTATAGATAAAAACACCATTTGAAAAACTTCACCTCAATTTTTGCAAAATACATTAGGAACAAAGGAAAGTTCATCAAATTTAGCAGCTAGGGCTGAACTTGATAGATTACCAGTAGAACATACAATAAAAACTCAAACCATTGTATGTTTAGCTAGATTCTTTGCATCGTCGGAAACGCTTTGCTTCCACTTACCGACCGTGGGTCAATTCATTCATCGGGACGAAATGAGGAAACTTTATAAAGGACCTCCCATATATGCTTCCTATCAAGTTTCGTTCCATTTTAGCCAATCGATTTTAGAGGAAAAGATTTTTTTTATCAGATACAAGAAATGCCCATGATGGCCATATTTGTAGTCCGATCGGGACGAACTGAGGAAACTTTATAAAGGACCTCCAATTAATGCTTTCTGTCAAGTTTCGTTCCATTTGGCCAATCGATTTCGATCGGGACGAAATGAGGAGAGTTTGTGAAGAACCTCCCATAAATGCTTTCTGTGAAGTTTTGTTCAATTTGGCAAAGCAGTTTCAGAGGAGAAGATTTTTGAAAACTTGCCAATCAGAAACAACAATTGCCCAGCGCGGTCATGTTTTTTTGCCTGATCAAGATAAAATGAGGAGATTTGTAGAGGACCTCACAAACATCATTCCTGGAAAGTTTAGTTGCAATTGTCACAGTGGTTTCAGAGGAGAAGATCTTTAAAGGAAAAGTTTACGCCGGACGACGGACTCCAAGTGATGGCAATAGCTCACATGGCCTTTTAGGCCAGGTGAGCTAAATAGTTCGCCAAAACATAACTAAATTTAGAATAGTGATCATGAACTCTTGATCGAAACCAGAAGATATTTTAAAATTCCCAGAAATTTAAGACTGTGTGAAACATGTAAAAATATAGATGATGACCCACATTTCTTTTTCGATAGTAAAATTAACACTACCCCGAGACAAATTTTACTACAAACCTTTTCGGAGATATTCCCAAACTTTTCAAATTTAAACAATATAGAAAAACTAACCAAAATTTCAAACCCATCAACACCTGAGGAAATTAGGACTTTGCGTCTTTTATAAACGGTCATTAGAACTGAGGAAAGGAGACCCAACCCAGTCTTAATTTTTATTGTATACATGTTATGTATTATTATACATTGTACTCGTATATGTAATAATGACTGTATTGCTTTGTACTGTATTGTAATGTCATGGCTATAATGGTCTTTAGTTTGCATTAAGGTATCCGGACCATAAATGACCACGTGATTATTTAAAAGTTCCCAGATGTTCCATACAACGCAATTGAAATGACAGCGGTAATTATCGGCAAACTTCGGAAATGCCAATATAACTACTTATTTTTACAGACTCTGCATATAAGCAACAAAGTGTGTTTCAACTTGAGAAAAATATATATACAAAATTCCAGCTTTAAACTGTTTGGTTCAGCCATTCACGGTCAAAAAGAGATACAATTTTCGATCATTATCTATTATGGTCCGGATACCTTAATAAACTATAAACTAAACTAAACTATTAAATATTCACTGGAAGAGATGTTGCAATCGGGAATATGGAATTTCATCGTATCCGCCTGCAGATCGTGATTTTGAATGTATAGTTTTTGTTATATTACTGTGAAAATTTCATCTTACCCTTTCGGAGAACCTGATGTCACTCTCGGTTTTCAGTGGGATTTCACATTGCTAGTGCTTTCGTTTTTGTGCTGTCTCCCAAACAAAGTGTTTTTGTTGCGTTTCTTACTATTTGTTATTCTTGTTTCTTTGCAACCTTGAATTTGTTCGGGCCATAGCTCGGATACTGTTTAGAGAATTTTCAAGAAACTTCACAGGATGACAGCTCTCCGTGTGGAGATTGATGTTCTGGTGTCAGATTGATATGGTTTCAGGGGTGCTTGTTCCAAAATTCATTTTTTCAAATAACTTGGAAATGATTTAGATCCTCACCCTATAATCATATATTTTCTTTCCCCTTATGAGAAACGAATTCATTGATGTGTATGAGGGGTCCCTAAGGGGTACGCCTCAACCCTTAAAATAGATTTGCCTTTGTAACTTTGAAAACTTTGAGATCCCCAACCTATAACCATATATATTCTTACTCCTTATGGGAAGATATATTCAATAATGTATATAGGGGATCACTGGGGGATATCTCTCACCCCCTCAAAAAGATTGTCTATAATTTGGAAACCCTTGAAATCCCCACCCTGAATCCATATACATGTATATTTCTACTAGTTACTGAAGGACCAATCGATCGATGTATATGGAGGGGGGGGGGCAGTATGCCCATCCCCTCAAAATAAAGTTATCTTTGAGATCCTCTACCTATTGCCCTACATAATCTTATACTCCTTTTGGGAAGATGCATTCGTTGATGTATATGGGGGTCCCTAGGGGTATGCCTCGCCCCTAAAAATAGATTTGTCTTTATAATTTTGAAACATTTGATATCCCCATCCTACAACCATATATATTCTTACTCACTATCGAAAGATTGAAATGATGTATATTGGGATGCCCCCTCAAAACAGATGTGTATTTGCAACTTTGAGACCTTTGAGATTCCACCCTATAACAATATATATGGAAAGATGCATTCATTGATGTATATTGGGGTCCTTGGATTTCAAATTTACGGACTTTTCCCACTGTTTTGTAGCTTCGGTATTCTTTGGTCGATGTATATATAACGGGTCCTCCATGTTCGCTTCCAATAAGTCTGGTGCGATTTTACAAACGTGTAACTTTCTTTATCGAATTCGTCACTATTACTTTCGTTGCACAAATTTTCGAAGTTGTGTCGCTATCGTCTCAATCCTTATTACGAGTCTTGATTCGTCCATTGTTTCTATTGGTAAACTTTCATCATTTATGTCCCGAGTTTCTTTACCTTATCCCAGTATGAATAGTGTTTACTTTTCTGCTTATCACCCGAAACATACGACAAAAATGGATCGGAATATTTATTGGATTTGCGTATTTTTGGTCAACTGTAAAGCTTGACAAGCAGGTTTGCTGTTTTTGTAACAAAAGTATAGAATATTTATTGCTAAGACTATAAGTGGATACCTCTAATAATAAACTGCAACTCCTGAAGGTATCATCAGCTCAATTTCTAGTACTTCGATACTACCATAAAGTTTAATGTTACTGAAAACAGTAGACTATCGTTCTCATGCATATCTATGTTATTAAATTAGTCGAGGCTTATATTTTAGACAATTTAAATAACCTTAATGATAATGAAAAAAGTTAGATATATTCTCTGCCCATCAAAACAAAACAGGTAGAAAGCATAGGTTCCTTTATAAAACAGTCGTTAGTACTAAGGGTAGGGGACTCAAAATTGAATTTTAAGTTATTTTGATTAATATAATTATACATGCTTTTTTCTTTTTATTATGTTATACTATAATTTGTTTATTTTTGTCACAAATCATATAAGTTAATTTATATGACAATAAAGATTTGAAGTTGAAGTTATTAAAGGGTTTTTAGCTTTACCATTATCCTAGTCATTTAAAAATTTGGATCTGTTTCTTCAAACTTCGACATTTTCACATTATTGTCGGTATGTGTATATTCAGGGCGTGATAATTACAGCTGGTTATTTCTTGTACACTGGAAACTCTGTAATTCGAATAGATCTGAAACTGTAGAAATTTAAAAGATCTACTGTGATCAAACTGAAAGAAGGAAATACATCCTCTCATGAATGTTTTGTTGTAGAATTGTTCTGTTTATCTTGATATATTACCGTATTCTGTCTTAACATTCGTCATCTTAGCTACGCTCTCGCTCTCGTCTCGTAACACACTCCACCAGCCTAGGTGAAGTGACATTATTTTAAGAAATTCTCATGAAGTCCATCAAAATTACGTTTATCCATGTGAACTTCACAGTTATCTCCCGTTCAACATAAACATAAATTGATTTGGTCAGCAGTTAATTTAAAAAGTGCCTGATATTTTTTTTTATTTTCGCAGTTTTATTCATTTCATTATTTTGTTACACCTTTTATTTGAAATACAGAAAGGTATATCATTGATGAACAAAATTCCTTATACTCCGGGGTTCACTGTCGCACTAGGACACAGACTTGTGATGATGCTAAAACAGTGACCTTTTAATTATGAGAAAAATTTCAGAAATCATTTGAAAGTCATTACTTAAATCACACAAAACCCTTTTCCCTATTTTACAATTTTACTGAGTAGAGAAATAAAGATATTTTTACTCATGAAAATACTCTACGAAAGATAGATACACAGCCGATATTGATCTATCAAAACGAAGGACGAAAAGAATCACGGACTCCAAATTTTTGTAAGGACTTCCAGATCTGGGGCAGTCGGGCCAAAATGCGGCCAGGATTAATTGTATTTTATACATTTTTGTAAAACCATAATTAAGAAATTATTAGCTGTTAATAATTCATATATATTGTCTGAGCTACTATTTTCATAGTATTTAAACTAATGCCTTTCAATATATTACTTTCAAACATCCGTGGAAATGTTTGTTTCTTCCTTCATTACACATGATGAATTAATTTATTTTTAACTATTGAAACTCAAATTTATCACGTCAAAAAGTAATTTGCTGCTTTCTTTAGGAAACGTACAATCTTGTGTCAACCAGCATGAACGAAACCTTTGAAATAAGTTTGCCACGAGTTGAACAAATCAATAACCTCAATCCGCACCTACACTATAATTTTGTTTGTGTAGTTTCTTCTGAAGTATTAGATGGCTTTTATTATTTTTAATCATGTTCTTGTTTCTTCCTTTAATGTGGGTCCATTCACATTTTTTAATTTTTTTTTAATTTATTATTTTTATTTTGTGTTATTTTATTAATTTTTTGCATGATACATGATCCAATTTTGTTTAAATTTTAATCGCAATATCCATTCCTGATTCTTTTTTGCATGTATGTGTTGTCTTCCAATCAAAAGTTTATATACTGCAGAGCTTACCATAATCCCTCGTACCTATATAAATACATAGATTTTTATTCTAAAGATTCTATGTAAATAATTTTAATATAGGTAATGAAAATAGATTTCGCTAATTCATATTGACCAGGTTATTTCTTTTATTCAAATGTTTGACATGAATATTGAATTTTGTTTCTTTTGTTGATTTTGTCAGATTTTAATATACTTTTGGAATATTTTCGTTTTAAACAAGCCAAAGTATATTTACTTAACAGTTTTTATTTGGGGTTTTGGTGTTATTTCCAACGACCCTAGCGAGTTGAATTTTGGTATCTTAAAGTCCAAACCAAAATAAAAAATCTTTTTTTGCGAATTAGTGCACCCATCCACATGAATCACGAACGTACTGTGGTTGGAAGGGGTATAAACAGACCTAGAGATAAGTTTTATCCATGATCTTAAACAGTGATATGCACACCACGTATAGCTCGAAGTTGTACGTTAAATCTCGAATATCGCAATAATCAAACCCTGAATTCCTTTTGGATAATAGTATTCTATTAAATAATCTATCATATATCAAATTATCATGCTTTGAATCGCAGTATCAGATGGCTACGTTACAGTGTCTAAGATCTCAACAACCTGTATGTGGACTCTCATTTGTTATATTGGAGGTTTCAACTGGATCAAGTTTCACTGAAGAAGACTGTAGGGAGAGAATTCTCCCATCAGGCCTATGTATATATATAATAGGCATTGTCGGCCATCTTAGTTGGACATTCTTGTTCATATGTGAAATATCATTGCTGCTGAGTTCGGTTTGCTTTTGCTCAGTGGTTACATGGTAGATTTTTAGGTAAATTG
Source organism: Mytilisepta virgata (assembly GCA_028015205.1). Lineage (NCBI taxonomy): Eukaryota > Metazoa > Mollusca > Bivalvia > Mytilida > Mytilidae > Mytilisepta > Mytilisepta virgata. The sequence continues at coordinate 88,955,575 of CM051521.1, forward strand.
TCTTACTTTTTTTCCTCAGAAAAAATGTGCCTGATTTCTTGGGGTTTCTTGTAGTTTCTCTTAATAATCCTAACTTGAAAATTATCTAAATCTTATTAAAGATTAAATATTAATCCTTATTTCCAAATCAAAAATTGCTTCAATTAACATTTTTCACAACGTTTTTGCCATAGACGACTCTCATTTAAACTAGCAGAAAGAACAAAATTGGTTTATTTAATCTTACTCATGATACTCAGGCTCAAAGTTTATCTTGCCAAAAACATTTACATAGTAATAAAGTTTCGACCTTTCTACACTAGTTCTTTACTTTTTGTTATACTAGGATGTTATAAGAACATGATATAGTTACTATATAGTCTCCAAAGTATTTGACCGGGGTTTATGCCATGTCAACTTTCCCTCGTACATCAAATTGCCCTTTTAAGATTGCTAGAGGGCCTCCATTCCTATAATCACGTCAAGTAGCCTTTTTCGAAATTGTTAAAAGGACTATGGTCCCAGCAATATCGACAAAACGACAAAAAATATTTTTGATGTTTAGGGAATAAGGATCTGTTTGTTGTTACACCAGTTATTCAGTAAGTGGAATTACAGGAATGTAGATCGTTGCAAAACTCATGAGGCTTAATTGTTTTAAGTTCTATGATTTATTTACAATATTCATATATTAACTACTTCACCCTTTGAACAATCATTCTACATCCAAATCTGTTAGACTAATATATTTAATTTTCTTGTTAGCTTACCTGTCCCAAAGAGCCATCTGAGGTATTTCCATTACTTTGTGTCCGTCGTCATTCGTAGTCCAAAGTACACTTTCCTTCTAAAACCACTTGACCAGTTGGGACCACACTTTGGTGGACTGGTCCTTTGGTCAAAATCCGAGGTTCCTGATTTCCAACCAACATGGCTGCTGTTACTAAAAACAGAAAAAGGTTGGGGGATGAATTTTGAAAATGAAACTACATGACCAGATGGAACAATCAAACTTTGCTGAAATAGCCCGTTTCAGAATTAAATTTTATATAACCTGGATTGTCAACCAAGATGGCTGCCATAGCCGAACTTAGTTTAACATATGACCCTATTGGAAAATCCATGTAAAAATATAGTCTGAAATCAATTAGCAGATTGGAACCAGACTTGAAAGCAATGGTCCTTAGATAGTCCTGTTTCGGACATATGTCTGATAATCCAGACTGTCGACCAAGATGGTTTCAACCGCCGAACTTAGTTTTACATAGGACCCTATTGGAAAATGCATTTAAACATCTTCTTGTCTGAAACCACTGAGCCAATTGGAACCAGGCATGGCAGAGATGATCCTCTTTCAGAATTGTGTCCGATGACATGGACTCGGGTCAACCATGATGGCCGCTACAGTCAAACTTACTTTAACTTTAACCCAGTATCTCGCCTGCTTTCGCTGTGGTCAATATTTTCAGTGTAATAGTTGAATATATAATTTTTCTCCACATGTTATTTATTGATCATGAAAGGGCTTCTGTCCAATTTTGGTAAAAATCCAGGATGATTTAAGAAAGTAATTAATGTTTTAATGTTTTAAAAATGTTTTAAAAAATTTAACTGCAGACTGTATGTAATTTTAACTGGTAGAAAAAGTCCATTTATAAGTAAAATACGGAAAAATGGGAAAAATTATTACAAAATTATCCCCTGGATAATATCTTTTGATCATGAACAAGCTTCTGTCCAAGTTTAGTAAAAATCCAGGTCCGACAAATATAGGGTACCATTCAGCCTTCAACAATGAGTAGAACTGGCACTGTTGAATGGTAAGCTCTTATTTTCACCCCCACCCCCCTTTTCTCTTTGCAGTAAACAGTGGACAGGTTTATTCGAAAGCGCCTATTTTCAGATAAAGACGCCCTTGTCCCAAAAAGTACCCCCTAAAAAATTGATAAGTTCCTGACTTGGGACGGGCATTCCCATATCTTTAGAATATAAATACTACTATTACAGAAGAAATTGCTCGCACAGGAAGACTTAAAGCAACAGAAAATCGAAGTTAATGCGTAATTAGATTTCTCTGTTACAAACCATTACTAGTATATAAATATTTTAATACTATTATGCGCATGGGAATTGGTATCCATAGTTTTACTGTTAAATCCGAAGAATTTCCGTTTATTCTGCCTTATGGCGGAATATAATAGAAATGATTTCATAGTTACTTGTTGATGTGACAAAATATTTGTGTCGTATACATAATACAATAATAGTCTTTATGATATAGCTAATATACTTTCAATTTTATAGTTCTCATTTAAGTCTGTATTAAGCCGTAAGTCACACCTTGATCTGCTTATAATATTTTAAGCTGGATATGTGGACGTTAAATTAGATGTTATCTACGATTTTTTTTCTTTACCATTAAAATTTTAAAAGGTAAATCACGATGAACAGTTGTTTTGGATTTTCTATATCATAACCCGAATGAAATACTGTTTTGCTCAACGAGGAGTCTAGCATTATTTTTATTTGAACAACCGTTTCGGGAAGTTGAAAGGAGTAGGGCTACTTTCTCTTGTACTTGTTTCATCATAACCATTAATTTTTTTTTATCTTATATATCTACATGTTTTTTATCGTAAACATTTTTATGTTAACAAACAGAAATTTTATGCTTAATCATTAATATGTTCAAGTTTTCTATACCTGCAATGGTCATGTATATGGGCGATTTGGAATTTTTGGAATAATGCCAAGAAGGACATTCAGAACCAAAACCATGAAAAGAGATACATAAACTCACTCGTTTTGGTTTTGTGTATCCTTCACGTTAACAAATATCTTAAAGACGTTAATTTGGCACATATACATGTTAAAACTGTCTCCCAAAGCGATATTCGGGTACGTATAAAAAACGTTAGTAACTTATTTGTTAGTTATTATTAGCAAATCACATACCAGGCTATGCCAACAGAAATTTTGAAAAGCTTTAGGCGACTTTTTGAAAATTGCTTTAGAAGTGAAATAAATACAGGGTCTGTACAAAGTTTGCATTTCTTCAGTTCGATCTGAATGTATAACGTGGCAGCCGTGGACAACTGCTTTTTTTTCTTTTTGACCAAATAACGTAAAAGTGAGGGTCATTTAGTGAAAACGGAAATGGGAGATTCTTGTTTCCGATTGGTTAAATTCTAAAGAGCAAGTAAGTTATACTTGAAACAGTGTGCCGCTCAAAACATATGCAAATTATTGGGAAATAAATGGGTAACCATTTTTTGAAGAAGAAAAAAAGAAACGTGTAAATAATGTGCAGAATGATTTCTCATAAAATGAATTACGTGCGATTATTCACGCACGATGAACCCTTTTCTTCTTTTTTTAAGGGGAGGGGGGGTGGGTATTGCATCCGACATTTTTTTCGCGACACATATTAGTAAAGATCATACATGGTGATGAATCAAACAAAACGAAAAACTAGACAATGTGATGCCCCCGCACTGAACCAACCGCATTGCAATTAACCTCCATAAAGGACAGCTTTCAAAGTGTTGCAGAATAGCATTTGAAATTCATGTTGTGTCTGGGAGACACAAATGATACCCCTGCATATCTATAATTTTTTTTAAATACATGGTGGAAAATGAATAACAAAATCTGAAAGTTCAATTTTCCATTTGTACAATCTAATTAAAAACCGATCTCTCATCGCTCCCGTTTTCTGATATGTCACGTGGGAGATGTAACGAAACCCGCTTTGAGGTCACATGTGAGTGACCTCGTAGGTGTGTCCTGTTCGACCAATGAAATTGCGGCTTAGGCGATCTTGTAAGTTGATCGTGTGGTAAAGGGATGTAACTCATTTTATTAACGAAGAAATCGTCAGTCCCCAGAATTCATAAACTTTTTTGATTGGCTTACTGATAGGAAGTCAATCTATTTGCATGTCATTATAAATTCATAAGTTCCAGTTCACTCACATGTGACCTCAAAGCGGATTTCGTTAGATCTCGCACGCGACATATCAGAAAATGGGAGCGATGAGAGATCGGTTTTTAATTAGATTGCCATTTGTACAAACACCCTGCAAAGTGAGAAGTTCCCGGCATTAAATCTCTAGGAGGAGTTATGCGGACAATCATATACCCTCAATTCTAAAATTTGCCCCAAAAATGACTATGTTCAACTACCCTCCAAAAAGGTAAAAATTTACAAAAACTTAATCCCTGACAATATGCACCTCTTGAATATGTGTACAAACACCCTGCAAAGTGAGAAGTTCCTAGCATTCAATCTGTAGGAGGCGTAATGCAGACAAAACACATACTAAGTAAGTAAGTAAGTAAAATTTTATTTTGATTCGGCATATGAATAAAACTACAAACACAAGCTCTGGTGAGCTTTTGACCGAATATAAAAACATATAAGTTAACATAAAAACAATGGAGTCACATAAGTAATAACAATACATATAATATAGAAACATATAAGTTAGTTATGAGGTATGTACTTTAAAAATATGAAAACTTGAATGTTATTTTAAAATTTTTACATCTAAAAAATAAATAGAGTCAATTTTGACACTTCGAGAAGATATTAAAAATATCAAGTATAACTTTGTATACTATAATCATAAAGGTGGCGTAAATATGAAAAGGAATTTCTAATGTAATGATCCAAAAAACATGTATGTGAAGATCCTAATGTACGACGGCCAGTGTTTGGGGGTCATGTGGCAAGCGCCTCTATGCACCCCAGGTTGTCGCCGTCGTACAGAAAGATCAACTCAGAGGATACATCGGAATGGGGGAGCGGGACAGTCGCAAGAAAAGTTGAAAAATTTGACTGACTACCGACCCTGATAGGGACTCATATGGCAAGGCCTCGCTAAGTCCCCGCTCAGGATCCGTGTTCAGGCAACGCAAAAATAAAAAAAACAAAGTAGTAAAAATATCAGCGGCATGCGGAGCACATACAATTTGAACCATTCCAAGATTGAAGCAAGCTCTTAAAATGAGAAAAACTATTTTCAATCCTGAAATGGTCCGGCAAGCTGTTCCAGAGAGAAGCTGCTGCATATCTAAAAGATTTTTTACCATATGTAGTTGTTCTTACACGTGGCAGATCCAATATATTACTGTATCTGAAATTATATTTTGAATTTCTCAAGTTTACAAGATCACTAAGGCACACCGGAGCCTGACTGTTTATGATCTTATATGTCTCAAGTGCCATTGTTCTGATTCTACGGATCTGTAGAGTTGGAACCTTTGCAATATCTAAAAGTGTTAAATAGGATGAAGTATAATCTTCGTAAATAAAACGTAAAGCTCTCTCCTGCACCTTCTCCAACTTCTTTGAGTTGGTTTCAGTGCAGAAGTGCCAAGCTAGGGGACAAAAATTAAAATTACTTAAAATAAAAGTGTGAAAAATGGTTAATTTATTGAGCCTTGATAACATAGACCCTAGTCGTTTTAGGACGTTAAGCTGTTGTGAGGCCTTTCTGCACAAGCTACTGATATGGTCATCAATGGGACGAACGGATGGACAGGGGTAAAACAATATGCCCCCCCCCCCCCAACTTTTAGTTGCGGTGGCATAAAAAGAAGGATTTCTTAACAATTTCACCAATTTTAATCCATTTTAACTTTTGATGTCTTTTTCGATTTTCTTTTCAAATGAAAATGATTTGTCTGTCAAATCTTCCGGAACAAAATATATATCAGCCATTTAAAATGATTATACCGATACTTTTAACAAAGATATATAAGTAAAGAGTCTCTTTGATCCTGTAGTTTAAATCCCGAAATAACTTATTACATCTATTGCACCTACTATAGTATTTAAAATCAAGGAAGCATCCACCCGGACCTAATCAATTTGATCTTGATCACCTTTAAGATTATCACACAGGTGTATCTCTGTATTTAACACACAAGAAATATGTTTTGGAAATTTAATACGATAATCATTTTATTGACGTTTACAACAATTAATTATTATGACAAAGTAAACAAAAACATGCCTTGTGCTTAGATTTATATGCCCGGGCATGAAGGTTTATGTATTCCGTGAGCACGAACTATTTTGTTTGGGTATCTGGTTCAGTAATATAATGGGTATACATAGTACATCCAATAAAGAAACAATTAAACCAAAGGTTTCATAAAGTAATTCTTCTGGTATGAAAAAAAATCTTTTTTATAAATGCGGGCGGTACAAGGTTAATTTCGTGCACCTTGTGACGTTTTTGACATGCTGATAGGTCATTGTTCAACGTGTTTCGTGCAAACTGAGAAAAAATGCAACGTGCAGGCAAATTTTTTATTTTTCGTTCATCGTGAATGACATTTTTATTCACGTTCGCACGTGTCCAAACCCCCCCCCCCCCCCCCTGTACGACCCTCATAAATGGACAAAATGGTTAACAGGAAGTCCTAAAATGCCATACCAATCAATAGACCCGTCTAATCGACAGGACCCAAGACAAGAAATAACATTAAAGAGCACAAAATACAAACATACAAACAACAGAAGGTTAGGATAATCTGACTTAGTACAGAAACTAAAAAATGGTGGGGTTAAATAGCTTTCATGGTTACCCATCCATCCCCCACCCCTATTTTTTTTATCTACCCGGTATATAAAACACATTGCAAAAGTCAATAAAGTGTGATTGCCAATAGAACTGCAAACACTGATTGAACGGTACATAATTTAAATAACATGGTCAAAATGTGCACAGCTCTGCTGGTCGATTAAACAAAATCGTCCTGGAAAAATAACACTCCCATATGAAAGGTTTGATGGGATAATGTCATCGTTAGTCCAACAACACGTTTTATGACTGAAAAAAGGGCTTTAGATAACAATACCCGGTATTGTCATGTCACAGAGACTTATCCTTATAAGTCAGATGGTCTATTCCCACTTTTTCCCATTGCAGGAACGCGTATGAGGATGGTATTCGATAATGCATATAATGAGGCATGATAAGGACTGAATAAAGGAGTGTATTTGAAACAGGGAGTTGTTGTTTTGGTATCGATGTCCAAGGAGGTATAACTAACTATACTATTGAAATCCTTGCGATGTCATAGACAACGTATATTGTATTTGAAATTCAGTACTATCTAATAGTTATTTTTTTCTTACAAAACAAACTATAATAGTTTTGGTCAAAACTGGCATTTATCTAAATTTAGTAACACACATATAAATCTAATTAAAATTACATTTCAGCACGACATGAAAACAAGGAGTTTAAGTGCGAAGATTTGATGCACACATATATGATGAGAACTAATGAAGAGACATACGAATATCATGTGATATTTCTTTCTTTTTTTATCAAATTACGTTGAAATTGAATGAAGAAAATACAATCAAAATCATATTTTCATAAATATCATACAAATACAAAACATACATGTACATGACGCATGTTAACTTGAGGCCGGCAAAATTATGTGTCTACAGGAAGAAGTTGAAGTGGAAATGTAAAATATTTCATGATTATAAACGGAAACCCTAATTGTACATAAAATTCTGAGCACTTACTACGACCTAATAAGAAGGAAATGTCTCTGAAAAGGAAACGCTTGAAATTTTATAACGAATTCATCGCCTGTTTTTGACTTTCTTTTCATACATGTTCAATAGATTTTAATTGAGGTGACGCATTTCAACATCACACTGATGTACTGGATGAAACAAATCCAGTGTGTGGATTTTCCGTGAACCTCAGTCTTTACTTAGATTTAAAACATTGTATGCTTATATAGAAGTGGTTCAGGTAGTTCTACATAACCGCAAATTATCACTCTAGGTCTTTCAATACTGAAGTTTTGAGTTCGAGTCTTAACTGACAAGGAAGTCGACGTTTCGTTGTTTTCTTTGGTGTACTGTGGATTCACACAAAAAAAAATTACCAACGCAATACGAGGGCTCATATTATCCTGAAAGTTAGCATAAATAAAAATAAATAGCATATTTCAATCAATCCTGCTTACATCTCTCATGCATAACATTTGGTTTTTCAAAGTCTACTTTATTTAAAAATTCCAAGATGTAATTCGATGTTATATTGTTGCCTTAGTGTGCTTGTTTAATTCTAATTAATTCAAACTCATATTGCTGCAAAATCGCTCAGAACTAATTTTCAATCTCTTTCATAGCCAATATTTGTTCGGAACCGAGATTTTGCAACTTGCGCTGTTTTCTGCTCTTTGGTCGGGTTATTGTTGTCTCTTTGACACATTCCCCGTTTCCATTCTCTATTCTGTATATTTAGTGTATCTACTCATAGTATTTAAAAATTTAACCAAAACTAAATGGAGTGAAAAGTTTGGGTTTTTGATCAATGAAAAACATTATTCATTTAAGAATGATATATTCAACAGTTTGAAAAACAATAAAATGGGCGGTCAAAGAGGTATCGGAATGATCCAGAATGCATGCAAGTGACAAAACTTATTGACCCAATTGCTCCTTTCGACGGAAGAGTTATTTTCATCTTGATTTATTTTGTCATTAAATATATTTTCCCAGAAAATCGATCATTCTCTTATCATTAAGTTTCCCGCCAGATGTCACTACACCACAAACAAAAACCTCTTGATGACATCCGGGTTTTATCCAAATGCAGCAGCTGATCGCCCAAAAGAATAGCGACGAAAAATACTACACACCACATCGTGGTTAGTTTGTGTACAGGCGTTTTCAGTACTTAAATGTAATATTAGATTAAATCGTTTCATTGACAGGTGACCCGAGAAAAGATACAGTACATTATCGTAAGCTTTGAAGCGTGATAACATTTGATAAGCAAACATTGTCATTTCAAACATTTGTGTTTGAAAAATGGCGGAAGTGGCCACACAAATTTCGGAAACTGGACTTTTAATAACGAATGACAAATCAGTGAAAATGTACATTACAGACTACAATTGTAAATTGAATAACATTGTACCACAGCCATACATAAATGGGTGTCAGATTAAAAGAGTTGACGAAAACAAAGAAAACGAAGGGAATCGTGAGGTGAGTATCAACCATGTGTCAATGTTTATGTTTAGATAAGGATACACCTGTATGTTGGGGAGTGTTTATCACACTTTTCTATGGAATATGTTTAAATTATATTGTGGAAAGAAATAGAACTATATTTCTCTCTTTAAAATGGCTAAAATATCCAGGAAATGTCAAAGTTGTCATGAAATTATAAATTTAGAAAAGAAGGTGCACTTGACAAGCAGTTGTACAATATTTCAAAATTAAAAAGTTTTACGAAAAAAACCAAAATAAACTCTCATTTTCTTTGACAAGTTCACATTTTCAGAATTGTCCAATATGTGCCATTTACATGTAACATGTATTTTTTTTATTTTGAAAATTTTAAACAAATCACACATCCACACATTCAGTATACATATTTATCTGTAATATGAAATGATACTGAATAATAAATATTGGAGAAAAAAAAAATTGTAAGAGGACCATGTAACATGGTAGGTTTTTTTTTTAATGTAAGCAGAATGCATTGTACTGTAGTTTAGACCATACAAAGTCACTTGAAATTCAATCAATAAATGGTCTAAAATATATTTATAGTATTTATTGTCTTTTTTGTATATAAACCAGAAAGACTATATATAACCATTTTTGACCATTTATTGATAGAAATTCATTTGAGTCTTGGCTAAATAACTCAAAATAAATAATTAAGTATTTTTTCAGTTATTCATGAAAATGTTCAATAAGAAATTGTTGCAGGAGTAATAGCGAGCGCTATAGAAGCATGTGCATTTTTTTTACATATGGGTCATTTAGAAAAGTCTTTGTTTAATGGGGGCAGCCATATTGTGCTACATACTAAGGCTAGAAAAAGTTTCGTTCGCTGGAAACGATAGTAAGGGAGATAACTTGCTTCAAATTTTGAGTCAGAATCCTGATACCGGAAATGAGTTTCTGGAAAGGGCTATTGCTGTGCTCGCATCATTGGCCACAACAACATCATATTAGTTATGGACAGGAATAAAAGTATGTGAAGAGAAAACCTGAAAATTTGATTAAGTAAGAAGTTGATAAGGAATGTCTGTTTGTTTAGTTGTGGTTTTACGTCGTTTTCAGCACGTTTGGCTATTTTGCGGCGGCCAGTTTTTATTGGTGGAGGAAGCCGGAGTACCCGGAGAAAACCACCGACCTTCGGTAGGAAAATTGGCAATCCTTGTCAATTAAGATCGGAGTCGAAAGACACCCTGCCACAGGTGAGATTCGAGCTCGCAACCTCAGTGTTGACAGGCTAGTGATCATTAGTAGTCATGACGAACTACCTAGACCACTCGTGATAAGGAATGTTTGAGACCAGACAGAACTTGAAATTTTTCAAATCTTTGTGATCTACACAATGTATAGGGAATTGAAGATTTTAAAAAAATTATATTAAAGGGTCATGAAGATAGATTTTCTGGTCTTAAAAGTACACAAAGTAATTACATTGTAAGAACTATAGCTCTATAACTTGATAATGTAGACTATTTATTGCCATTAAGTGAAGAAAAAACAGCCAATTATATACAGCATAAACTATACACATTCTGAACTGGTGAAAAAAGAGGTTTGATCTGTGTGAGGCCATATTTAAAAACTGCTTGTTTTCCCTCTCCCGACCTTACATTTCAGAGGAGGGTAGGTAGGTAGGTCAAAACTTTTCTTTTGTGCAACAGAATTTTATATTATTGTTCACATGCAGACAACATCTAATCGTAAACATTCTTGAATTTAGATCGAATCCAATGAAAAATAAAAAATTTTCAGTCACAATAATGTGCAAATCGGGTCTTGGATTCACTCTGAAATTGATCCGGTAATAAAAAAATGTTGCGAAATAGACGGAATAAAAACTTTTGAGTTGGTGGAGTTTTCACTGAGGCAGTCGGGCGAGGATGGAAAAAAACAATATATTTTTATTTTGGCGCTGATTTTAAATGATCTGATAGAGCTTACTAGAGTGGAGTTTCATTTCTGAAAATGTTGATGCCAAAATGTCAAATATATTAAGTTTTTTTATTCTTATCTTACTGCCAATTCATTCAAACTTGAGTTTTTTCAGTGTTTTTAAAGTGTAACAAATATCTCACGAAGTCAGGGCTCACCAAACTGGGCGATTAGGGCGATTAAGTTGCCTAATGCTCGCCAATGTCGCCCTGTCATCGGCTCCAGAGCGACAAATGAGTCGCCCTGTGTTTTTAAGTAAGGCGCCTCCGAACAACGTACGTAATCAGCTGCGTCTGAAGACCGTTATTTTCATTAAAAATCTCGAGCCGCCATTTTTGTTTTCTTGGAGGAAGGGGAAAGAAACGACAAAAAGTAAGCTAGAAAATGAAATGGCGGCAATCGGAATTCTCGTGATTTTTCATTGGTCACGGTGTTTTTTACCGACCGGTAACAATATGTATACCTTATTTCAAAATAAATTTAGCAGATTTTGACATCTATGCACAAATGGAAATTTTGTCAATACATATATTGAAAGATGTTCACGTAAGGTGAATGGGAAGATTTTAAGAGTATGTTTGAGAAAAAAATAATAGTAAAGAGTATAGATAAATAAATATTAAAAAATAAAATGGCAATAATAAATAAGTTGTGTCAAAAGGTACAAATATTTTTGCTCATATCTGTAACAGAAATTTTCTTCCAAGTTCGGAGCACCACTGCATAATTTCATTTTTTTATATTTTTTTTATTTCAAATTATATTCGTCAGTATTTTAAGGCAGCACATGATTTAAATTAAACTTTAACAATAGTACAATAGGCCTACCATGGTCAAAATCATGCAGCAATGTACTTTAAAAAAGTGGTGATGAGTCCTGGGACTGGGACTCATCAAAATCAGCTGGGACTCACCATTCTGAAAAATGATGAGTCCCAGGACTCATCATGAAAAATTCTCAAAGGATATTGATTAAATGCACATGAGACAAAATCTCAGATTATGACTAAAATGGAAGGATATATAGTAAATGTAGATAAAATCTCAAACAATACAGGATAAAACACAATAAAGGAATGTATAGTATACACTATAAGACACAAAATAACAGGTACTTACTCGACAGGCGACAAATTGGGTAAAAAAACACAGTCTCCCTGGTAGACTTGGAAGTCTCCCTGTCATGCCCTGAAGTCTCCCTGTTGCTACCCTGAGGGAGACTCTGAGTCTCCCTGTTATTTTCAAGTGTGGTGAGCCCTGGAAGTGTCCCTCAAATAAATTTTATGAATTATATTTTTTACCATTCCTACAGATATGTTCATGTTTAAATATGCATACTCATGTACGAAACTGTGATTTTAAAAAAGGAAGGTATTCCTTAAAAAAGAATTTTTACCATTGCTTTTTGTTATTGAACAAGTGATTTTTAATAATGCCTTATTATAAATATATTTGTTACTTTGACTTAAATTTAAAGTTGAAAAAGTTATTAACTTTAAAGTCTGTTTTTCATTGTCTGAAATACAGAATGTAAGCTGCATGACTGAGTACTTCACAATATTTTCTAGTACTGAAATGAAATTACTTCAGTTTTTAAACTTCTTGCAGGTCTCTAATTTTTTTTACGTTTAATTTGTCATAAGCAAATATCAGAAAGATTAATATAACTTATTGAATTGAAATAAATGAGATTTCTTTTTCTCATTAGTAGCGGTTTTAACACTAGAGATTTGTATTGATAGAGATCAATTGAATATACAAAATTGATTGTAGCAATCATATTATCTTTCCTAGGAATCAAGTATGTTTGTTCATCTGTCAGACAAATTCTGGTTTCCATGAAATGGAAGAAATGTAACTACATTTTTAGGTCGACTGGCCTAAAAGGCCATGTGAGCTTTTGCCATCTCTTTGTGTCCGTTGTCTGTCGACTGTCTGTCCGTCCACAATTACAAAAAAAAATCTTCTTCTCTGAAACCGCTCAGCCAATTGGGAGCAAACATAGGTAGAATGATCCTTTGGTGGGCCCCTTCCAAAATTGTGTTCGACATCCCCGACTTCTAACTGACATGGCTGCTGTAACTAAAAATAGGAAAAAGGGGGATGAATTTCAAAAATATTCTACTATGTAACTACATGGCCAATTGGAATCAGACTTGGCAGCAGTGGTCCTAAGATGGTCCTCTTTCAGAAATGTGTTCGATGACCCGGACTATCAACCAGGATGGCCGCCCCAGCCGAACTGAGTTTAACATAGGACCCTATGGGAAATTCGTATAAAAATATTCTTGTTTGAAACTAATGAACCAATTGGAACCAAGTTAAGCAGCAATGGTCTTTAGATGGTCCTCTTTCAGAATTGAGTCCGATGACCTGGACAATTAACCAAGATGGCCGCCACAGCCAAAGTTACAATGTAGTGTAACATGATGGGAAAATTCATTAAAAAATCTTCTTGTCTAAAACCACTAAGCCTATTGGAACCAAACTTAACAAAAGTGGTCCTCTTTCAGAAATGTTTCAGATGACCTTGAATGTCAACCAAGAAGCCCACCACAGCCAAACACAGTTTAACATAGGACCCTATGGGAAAATTGATAAAAAATCTTCTTGTCTGAAACCATTGAGCAAATTGGAACCGAACTTGGCTTTAATGGTCCTTTGGTGGTCCTCTTTCAAAAATTTGTCAGATGACCCAGACTGTCAACAAAGATGGCCACCACAGCCAAACTTAGTTTAACATAGGACCCTACGGGAAAATTCATTTAAAAATCTATTTGTCTGAAATTACTCGGCCAATTGGAACCAGACTTGGCAGCCATGGTTATTAGATTGTACTTTTACAGCCGTTTGGTTCTTAGGTGCTTTTATGGCTATTAATTGGCAAATTGAAACACAGAGAGGATAATTGTTTTCTTTAATAAATTGTGTATTTAAAAAAAACGGTAGCATTATTTGTTGAAAACTTAGATGTATATTTAAAATGTACATGTAAATTTATCTCCAGCTTGGAATAAACGTCAGCTGTTGATTGGCTTATGTGATGTTGGTTAAAAACCAATGCCCCCATTTAGTTGTTTAGGACCTTTGGCCAACTTCAGACTTTACAGAAGTGCTTCCAGGTGGTACAGTCTCAATGCCCAAAGCTATAAACGAAGATAATTTATAGTCCTAGTGGGGAAATGTTTCACTGGATGTACATGTAATAGGACATTATTGACATACCATTTGATTTTTTATATCTATGTGCTTTCTGTGATATTTGGCCATCAAAGCAAAAAAAAAAAAAAAATTCCCTTGCTTCTGCTAACCCTACTGAAGCATTTTTTTTTTATTTTTTTGCTTTCTGTAATCATTTTTTAACTTTTCCTATTTAAAAGTCAGAGAAAAGACATGAAAGGGGGTTCAATTATAAGTCATAACAAGTCAGAATATATCTGCTGTAGAAACCAGTTAAAATTTATGAGAAAAAAAAATGAATTTTTTGGCCAACCTTTTGACCTGTAGTTTTTTTTACCATGTTAAAAGAAGCAGGTATTTTTTTAATATAAAACGTAAGTCCTGTTCATCTTATATTTGCAACTCTTACAAGTCTTTCACTGAGGGATGTAATCTGATTATAGATTATAATCAAAGATCGATCAATTATTTTTTCTTCTGATCATAATCGATTGGTTTTTTTTCATAATCGATAATCGGTCACAACAGACTTTTTAAACAAAATGCAGGAATTTTGGTATTTGGTTCAGTTATTAGGAGGTTATTAAGAGTCAAATAATGTTCAGAAAAGACTTAGAAATAAAAGCACATTATTTCATCCAAGGTATTTACATAGTGCCTATTTATACAGTATAGATTCTGTTCAAAGAGACAAAACATGATTTTATATTAGTCTGGCAATGAATTTAGTTCATTTTACAATTCCGATTATAATCGATGATCGAATCAGTTGGGCTACCTGATTATATGTATTAATTGATTATTGTTTTTCAGCCGATTCCCAACACTACTTTCACTACATGTAGAATTTGCGATAAGATCATGTTTTGTTTTTTTTTAAACTTTATGGCTTCCAAAGGGGAGTTTATCCAGAAAACATTGATACATGAGCATCATTGACAAACTGACTTGATAAAAAGTTGGTCCAGTTATTACTTTGGTGATGTATAGTGGGGGATGGAGGAAAATCAGTTTTGTTGTCAGTATGACAGCTCATTTCCTGGTCTTTATTTTTAAGAGCTGAAACCCTAGGGGAATAATTTTTATAGTAAGAAATAGAGAGCAATTTGTTTGAAAGTCTTGGGTTTTTTCATAAATACTTTTTGTATGTTCTTAATTTGACTCGGTACAAATGTAGTGTTAACTGTATCTTCTGTGGTTATTGTAATCATAATGCCAATACCAAGACCAATAAATGTAATGGGTAAAATTAACCAGATAAATAACAACTTCAGATTTGAGAGAATATGCTTAAAAAGGGTGTTAAAAGAGAGCCTAACCCAAGAAAATGTTCAGTTGTTGATGATAGTGTAAAAAAGTACTGTTTAAGTATGCTGCTTTGAAGTTGTTGTAAGAAAATGTATTTGTTTCATATTTATTAGTTTCACATTATATAATTTTCAGGCCTCTGTTGTATGAATCTGTTTTATGGTAAGCCACAGGTAGAAATTACATTGGTTCACAAGTAGCATGTCATCTATTTAGCTTGCAAGAGTGTTTGAAGTCCACATCCTAAGGCACAGCTTTGTATATGCAAATTTAATTATAGGTTAAAATTAAATACCATACAAGATGTTGGACCAGCTAAATTTTGGTTTTGTTTAAGGTCTCACTGTGACTATAAGATGAAGAACAACAATAAAAGCCCTGGTGCTTTGGTTAGATATACATAGATGTTCAGCTCCCCACCCACACCCCACTGGCAAAGGAAAATAGTGCAGGTGGGAGGATTTTATTTTGTACTTTTTAAAAAACAAAACAAAAAATATCTAGTTTAAGCAAAAACCTGTCTTATAAGACTACTTTTTTCAGATCACTATATAGTGCATTTCATATAAACTGAACCTGTATTAAAAAACCACCTATCTTATGAGACCACTTTCTAGTTCTCCGTTTAGTGGTCTCATAAGACAGGTTTGACTGTAATTGCCCTTGGAAATAGAAATTAATACCAAAATTGTAGTTTTCAAGACTTTTTAGCAAACGCTTTTACCAAATAATCTTATTGTTGGTATGTGAACTTATAATGATGAGCTAAAGATCAAGTTTGACTTTCATGCTGATACGGTAATTAATATGAGAGTTATAGCCCTTGGAATTGGGAGTAATTGTCAAAATATTTGTTTGCAACAATTTTAGCAAGTGATCTTATTATTGGTATGTGAGCTTATAATTATGAGCAACAGGTCAAGTGTTTCAGGCTGATCAGGTCATTACTTTGTACCCCTTGCCAATATAGTTTCAGGATTTTTAGGAGTCACCCTGTCCATATATCTTTGTCTGATTCACATAGTCAAGGAGATTTAGTGTGTATATACAAATTCAAGTATTTTGCTGGTTGGAATAAGAAACTAAAAGTATATTTAAACTAGCTCTCTCCTCCCCCAAAAGTGTATATACAATGTACTAAAGCAATAGGATGTGCCTTCTTGGATGTGGATGTAGGTGTTTTGAATAAGTAAATTTGTGTTGCTAACAGTTTTAGGTAAAAATCCACTGTTTTTGCATGCAAAACAGATTAATTAAGCATGCTTGTATTTTGTGTTTTATTAAGAATTGTGTGTAATGAATGCAGGATATTGTTTTATTCCAAATTTAGCAAAAATTGTCTTTTCTTTTTTTCTTTTTTTCTTTTTTTCGTTTTTTTTATCATATCACTTAATACTTTTGCATCTCTCGACAGTTATTTTTATGAAATTAAGCTGTATGAAAATTTCTGGTGGGGAAAGAGTTTTTCATGTTTTCAAATTTTGATTTTTTTTTACTTGCTATTTTTGTATAATAAGATTTTAAATTATAAAATTTTCTACTAGTGTTTTAATATTTGGAGAGTTTTCTTCCTCAGTTCTGCATATGTCAAGAAATGTTTCAATCATGCAAGAATATCCATTATTACTGATACTGCATCCATACCCCATTGAAAATTACAGGGTATCCATCTTATATGTATGTCATCCATTCTCTCATACTTATAGGATTCTAGTGAAATTTTGAGGGAGTTGTATGAACATTTTAAAGTAATTTAAAAAATAATGCCATTCCAACATAAATGCATATTGTGTAAATTTAAAAATATTGTGTAAGCACTCTTTTGCTTGCAGAAAATTGTGTATTCTATGGAATATATATGAAAATCTTTAGTATGGAAGTTATGACTCTTAGAAAAATAAAACTGTGTTAGCTCAATAAAAGTTTAGAGTAATCTCAGTTAAATTTCAAATTGAGTTGTGGCGGCTGGCAATGGAAAAATTAAAAAGTGAAAGACTTTATGTCTTTATCCCTACAATGCATAGTTTTCATGTACATGATATCAGTCTTCTGAGAATTCATATGAAAATCATACTAGCAATTATAATCTGGCAGGCAGGGCAACAAGGGACATAATTATGTTCATTGAAAACACCTGGGTAGTAGTATTCAGAAACAATCAAACTGGATTATTAAGCAAAAATTGTCCTGTATCCACAATACTGAACATCTAATAGTTAGTTAGTGCTTCAAATAGTATTGATTTGAAATTCACTGTATACTGTTTGCATAGGTTAATGCTCTGGCTAAAAATCTAAGCATACGATATCGCCAAGTTTGAACTCCAGGGAAACTTGAAGTATTATTTATTAATGACGACCGGCATATAGCATGATTCCCATTGATTACACTGTTTCATTCCCATAATTATATTTCTGTTGTATTGATCCAAGAATGTTGGATCTCCATAGATTTTATGATTATATGGCAATCATTCGATCTTTTCGGTCGTAAACGTTGTCTTTTCTGAAGTAGGGATTTACAATCTCTTTAGCATGTAATAAAAAGCAAATTTTTCTATACTTGGTGTATTGATATTTTGTGGTTTTACTTTTATCAGTGATTTCAGCCTTTCTGTGTATTTTAAAGATAATAAAAAAAGTTCTATATCCAATGTGCTTGCTTGTCTCTGGCTTATTTAAATTCATTGAAATCATAAGTACATTTTGTTTCTTAAAAGTCTTCTCAGTTAATTAAACACACTTTCCTATTCCACTTTTGAAAGTATATTGAAATTTTTGTAATAAGTTTGATGAGTATAGATAAGTCCACAAAACTTGAAAGTAGAGATTTTTTGACAGTTTTCTGTGAGTTTTTTTTTGGGTTCGCTTACCAATCTATATATTAGACCTCATTGTTTGTGTCTGTACAATTCAATGCATTATACATTCAGAGCTCCAGATAATATTATCGATCAATTGGGTTATTTACTCCTGTCTTTTTTAATAAAATGGGTGAAACCGTTTTACATTTGCTTTGTTATTTTAGGTTCACTCCTCAGATAAATTTTTAATGTTTTTTTTTCACCCCCTCAAGCAGATATCTATTGGGTGATTTAGATGGCTTTCAATTTCTATGGTAATCATGGGAGAGTTGATATGATAAATGGTTCTAATACACAACAAAATCATTGAAAATACAGATATTTGATAATGCAGGGCTTTCCAAAGTAGCCATTTACGTTGGCTACAAATGCCGGCTACTTCACTGACAAAAAAATAATTCAAAAAGAAAAAAAATCTTTTTAAAATATGTAGACAAGCGTCGAGAGTCGTATTGTCGCGAAGTCGCGATAAACAACTGTGTTTACCTTTAGCTAAATATAGTTCACGTGAATTCTAGTCACTGATTGGTCGTCTATTAAAAGTGTACATTTATGTCATCTCTAGTCGGAAAACATCATATTTTTGCAAGGATTATAAGAGAGAAGTTCTGATGGTCAACAACAATGAAGCGATCAAATACCCTGGCTCTGTCCCACAATCATCATCACATTCTCAGGGCTATAACCAAACTTTCAAAAAAAATTAAGTAGTAGGCTAAAAATTAAATTTTATAACAATAATATTTGTTATTATTATCAAAAAAGAATGAATTATCAGCAAACGGAAACAAAATAATGAAGAATTGAAGGTTACACAATCCTGCACACAAAAAAAAATCAAATTTCGAGATTTTTTTTTTTTTAATTTCATACATAAAAAATGGTAATTTGAAAGTTGGAATTAGGTGCCAGGAGATTGCAAGAATGCAGGATTTTGCTCTATTTAGCCCCAGACCCCCTGCCGTAAAGGTGCCAAGCTTGCAGCTTGGGGTGGCGACCAGCTTTGCTGGCCGCATGTCACAGCCGCCTACTTTTAAATTTCAGCCTGCTACTTCAAATTGTATGGAAAGCCCTGATAATGACATGAATAATGTCACCAATATATTCCTCAGTAAACAGGCAAATTAGAGGATAGCCAACATAATAGGATACATAAAGTTCACAGTTGACAGAGCTACATGGATTGTAAATTTACGTACTGGTGATGTTGCAGGCACAAACTACCAACCAACCGAGAGAATGCACATTTTGCTAGCTAGGCCAGATAATCCTGAGGCCATTTATCATTTGAACTTTAGACCATCAGAGACCTTGCATTAAAATTATAAATAACCTACTTGGAGGCATAATTATTTGGACTGGCAGAAACTCATTTTAAAATGTATGCTAAAACTGTTTGTAACTTTCCTTGTAGAGTAAATAAAGAAAAAATAATTTTGCATTTGAGTGAAAATCTATTACTTGTAAGGGAAATTCACAGGGGCAGATCCAGAAATTGTTGGGCATGTATATTAACGAGGGGTCTGGGAACCAGAGGATAAAACCCCTGGAAAGTACTGGAATTTGATTTTTTTCATGCTGATGTCTAATCATTATTTCATTTTAATTTATATACATGCCTTTAAAATTATAAAGAAATAGAGGGAAAAATTCTGCGTTAGTACCGGTAAAAATACGTGTGGGTAATGTATGGAATACAGAGCTCACCTTTTTCTGCAACAAAGCTCATGTGAGGCTTTTTAGTAATTGAGAATCATATGGAGCGACAGGGTCATTTTCAGGACATCAGGATTGGGTGTTTGTAAGCTCGGGAATTTGGGATTTAATGCAATAGTGGTCCAGGATCCAGGGTGCTTTTAGTTAATTGGGAATTTCGACATGAATTCTTGATTAGACCATTTTTTGCAGGAATTAGTTCTGACCCCCTCCCACCAACCAATTGAAGTGGAAAACATAGGTCAGAGCCAGTATCTGAAGCATTTTGCCATTTTGGTACGAAACATATCAGGTGACATTTATAATGAGACGAAAAGTTTGTTAGTGGGGAACCAGTTCAAATCATTTTTAAAATTAAATTTCTCCGTATAACGGAGCACATGGTTTGAACCTTGATTGACAAGGTCGCCTCCAAGAGATACCAAAAGTCTTAAGTGTTTACTTCCGATAATTTTTAAAAATGCATTTTTTAATGCCAATTAAAGTAAAAGAAATGGGTTAAAACGTATGAACTTCCTGTTTATTTGCGTAATTGGTAAAATATAATGGGTCATTAAACGCTTGACCATAATTTTTATTGTGTTTTATCAATTTTTAATTGCGTAATTTCACAAATACCCAGCTTATCTGGAGCTCTGTACATGTAAGTAAAATCCAAAATCTTTATTACATGAAACTGCCATCCAGACTTGGTGTAACATAGGACTTTATTACAAAATTCTGAATCCACTAAACCAATTGGAACCAAACTGGCAGCAATGGTCCTTAGGTGGTCCTCTGGGTGACTTTCAGAAAATTATCAGTTTACACTATTGAATCCAGGCTGTCTTTTGCAGAAATTACATTACATTAAGTTAACAGTTGTAAAAACTGACAGTTGCATGAAATGGTTATGATGGTCTGTTTCCCTTTGTCTGAAGTAAACCTTATGGAAAAAAGACAACTGAGCAATAGAGGAAAACTTAATTTTTGTAAGGATTTCAGGGAGGTTGAGAAAAGTAGGAATATTTATAGCGAGCGCTATAGGAGCATATGCATTTTCTACACATGGGTCATTTTGAAAAGTCTTTGTTTAATGGGGGCAGCCGTATTGTGCTACATACTAAGGCTAGAAAAAGTTTCATTCGCCGGAAGTAAGTAAAGTAAGGGAAATAACTTGCTTCAAACTATAATTGTAGAGTCAGAATCGTGATACCGAAAATGAGTTTCTGGAAAGGGCTAATATTGCTGTGCTAGCACCATTGGCCATGCCAACAGCATATTACTTTTAGTTGTCTGATACTTGATGTTCACACATACTGAACTTCATTGTTCTTTTCTCCATATTTTCTGATTTTTTGCTCTTGTGGGCTCCTGATTTGACTATAAAAGATATGTTATGTCATACTATTGCAGCAAAAATAAAAAGCCAGTCTGTGTAATGTTAAAAACATTTTTTTCTACCCTAAACTGCTACAATTATTTTATTTCTAACAATATGTGACTTGTGTAAATAGGTATAAATATGGAAAGATTAAAAGTCAAATTTTTGACAGTGTTTGTCTAGTTCGCTGAGGCATAGCATGATTAGCTTGATAACACTTTCCCCTAGTCACAATAAATGTTCTGTATTTAATAGCCTTTAAGTGTAAGCTATGTAAATATTGTGTGATAAATGATTTTGGCTAAGATAAATAGTTTAATAATCTTTTCTGCATACATTTTTTTGATTTTTCAAATGTTGAATATTGAACTTCATGTTATTGTTTAAATTTCTTTTGTTTGCTTTTCTTCATCATTACTGTAACACATTTTTAGAACTCAGATGAAACATATAGATTTAATATACATTATAAAGATTAAAGAAAACATTTATTGCGGTATGCAAGTCCATTTAATTCTGACTGTTGAAGTTATTCATGGTATTGCACATGTATTTCAAAAGCAGTACATTATGTACATGTACTTCATTCTTCCATAAGGATGAACAAAAAAAATGTAGAATGATTTTTTTGTAGATTAGTTATAGGATTGTTTCCCTTTCTTTTAGGTCATTTCATCTTTTTCTGTAGGTATTGTCTCCCTTAGATCATCTTCAGCATCATCAACAATAAAAAAAAATCATTTCATGGTCTGAAATTTTTTTTCCATTCAATTAAATGCTGAAAGTGGAGACTATATCTCGTGGTGGTATTATAATAGATATAGTATAAAGGCCACTTGTTTTCAACTTACAGGGCCATAAAGGCTGATCAAAAGCTTGCTTGTATTTTACACTGACGGTTGTGTTTGTTTTCATTTATCGTGTAATAAACCTATCATAATTGAACTATTATTTACAGCCACGATTTAATAAAATTAGAAACAACATGTAGTAACATGCTATATGGGGTTGACTGTTGTGAATTTATAAAAATAAAGGCTCTTTATAGTGAAAATGCAATAAATTTTCACATGAAGTAGTTACTGTATGTAAACAGAGTCTTAACGGAAAGTTTTTTTTTCAGGCAAATGTAATTATTTCTATCCTCAGGTTAAAAACAAAGGTTGTATGTCTTATTTTCTTTAATGTAAGTAAATGTTAAAAGTCATTGGTCTGATTCATAAAAGCAGCTTTCAGCAAACCTCAGATATCACTTAACCCTTCTAGTTCTAAAGTATGTAAATCAAACAGATTAAAGAAATTGCCACAGAATTGATTAAAATTTAATAAAAGCCTCCACTATGAAACAATTTTTCCGTTTAAAACCTCTGTTATAGTGATAACATTTTCAGTATGGAAATTGTACCATTATTGGATATAGTTATAGTAATTTATTTAAAACAACATTTTTGTTATGACATACAAGAAAGCTGTACCCTAGCAAAATACTTAATAGACTTTAAATTTAGGTAAATAATCATATATCAGTTCATTTATTATCTTGAAATCTTAATTTTAATGACTAAAAAGAATTTTTTATATTTAGTATTTTTGACCCCAACAAGTAGCTATGGTTGACAGGTTAAGGATGTATACAAAGTCAATGAATTCACATTATTTAGTATTAAAAAAAAATTTGGGAGAAGAAATTTGATAATTGTTTAAATGAAAGTTTCTTTTATTATAAATTAAATAAAAGAATCAAAAAAAATTTCCCAAAGCCAAAAAAAAAGAAAGGAAAACGAGGTTAGTTTCAGTGTTGTGACCACTTTAAACAAATAAATTTTATTGAAAATGATAGTTTTGATAGACTAGTACTTCAGTAATGCTTCGAACTAATCCAGTTTGTATGAAATATACTTGTACATGTAGAAAATCTATTTTAAAATAAATTTTGTTGACATATTCATATGACCTGGGGCTAGAATGTCACCACCCAAAAGATATATGTACACTCGGTCAGGGGGAGTTGTTCAACTTGAAAGAATTATTGTTTAATATATTAATTATATCAGATAGAACTATAGCTCTGAGGAATAATTGATAAATGGTCTATTCTGAAAGGAGTTGGTCATTTTGTGAAATACTGTATGGTTACACTGTGTCAAGCTTGTAAAGGAATTTATTAGATTATCATGATGGTGAGTTTGTGCTTTCCCTTTGAAAATTTTTTAGTGATTTGGAATTGAGGTTTTCATTGGGTATTGTACAATTTAATATATTTGAAAATTTCAGGTATTTCATAATTTTGCTGATAAATGAAAATTCTATGTTGTCTGCTTTGTCACTGTTTATAGTACTTCCAGTAATTAGTCTTCATTAGTTTGTCTTGTTAAATTATCTATTGATGGAAAATCTATATTATATCTTACAAAGCCAATATTGATAAGGGATGTAATCAATTAAAGATCTATTGTGGCTCGCCTGATTGGTTTCGACTTATTTTACACCTGTCAACCCAGTCAGCTGTATTACCTATTACTCATACGACATCGTTTACCTGTATCCTTAACAGAAAGGTCTGGTTCATTCGCTATTACCTTACCTTTAATATCAAATTGTTGTATTTATGGTCAAGTAACTTTCGCTGATAGTGACCTTACTAGAAAGTATTGTTGTGGAGAGAACTATTACTACCTGTGTCCCTCACCCAGGTGTAACGATCTGCATTGTTGACCTACAACAAATCATTGACGTTGAAACATCATGGATGGATACAGCGAAGGTTAACAACGGAATATATGTTCTTTTGTTTTTGAGGATAAAATTTTTGACATGTTATTTATTATTCCGGATATAGATTCAGATTTCATCATGGTAACATCATAGTATTGGAAAAATGATACTTGCATCACCACTTTATTCTCAGGTAAGATAAAAATACCTGTGATTAGGATTTTGATGAAGCTGACACATTGATTTAACAATGGAGGTTATTGTGTGAAAAGAGACATCCATCAATTTCTTTCAAAAGAATTAAAAATAATCCACTGCAATAGAAAAGATTACCACTATTTGTTTAATATATCTTTAAAACCAATTTTCTGTTTAATTTTCAGTCATCTAACTCCGATTTAGATAAGAAATGTGAATTTTTTGTTCAATATTTAATTGGTTTAAGTGAAAGCTTGTGAGATTTGAGTCTATTGACGACTTGTTTAAAAGTGTGTGTGGTTGTTTGCTTTAGCTGAAGTGGGGAAAAGGGCGGATCGTGGCTTTTAAGTTTAAATTCTTGACTGTATTTACACAATCAATAGGCATTTTATGAGCAAGAAATATATATGGCGCTGTAATGATATAGTGAAGAAGTAGATAAACAGCCCCAGGTTATACAAGTGAAAGTTATACCTGTTAGTAGAATGTGACGAGAATAGATGGCATACAGGTGATAATTTCCCTCAGGTCAATCTCTAGTACTTTGTCGACTTTCTACATTTTACCTGTATGTGTTGTTGAAACATACCCTATCAGTAAATATGGGATTTTACTTAATGTTCACTTGGGACTTAATGGGTCAGAAATAAAGTCAGACAGAGACATCAGTAAATCCACTCTCAGTTTTATGGGAAACATTTTATTGTGTGAAATGTATCTGGCCATAATGAAAAAAAATTTTGATTGATAGTTTCTGATAGTTGACAGACATTAAAATTACAAGTCATTATAATTGCAACACTAACAAAACCAGAGTATTTTGTTTCAGGGAAAAAAAATATTTAATGTTAAGCATGTTACGAGTGTCTCAATTTTTCTACATCTCTTGTAAAATGATGGATAATTTTCCTAAATTTTTTGCTCTTTCTCTTTGTAAGGTCATTTTCTTTGTCTGAACCTTTTAAGTCAGATAATTTACCCACATTGCCAGTGGATTACTGGGTTATTTTGTAGTCAGTTGTTACAGCTATTAACAAAGGATGGCAGATTTTCTTCTACAATACAAATTTTGCCAGGTGATGGATGCTCAATGGTGAAAATTTGGTCATAAAACCAACATTAAGTTGGATAAAGATGTATACCACTAACAAAAGTTGAATTACTTTCTTCTTTCTAAAAAGAAATCTTTGATTCTAAAAATTGTCCATTATCCTTTATAAAATTCCATGGCTCTTAGTGAGGGACAAAACTATTTATTAAGAATTTTACATCCTAGTTTTCCTAAAAGAAACAGATATATGGAAAATTATAGGCAATTTGTATATTTTTTTGTCATTACATGTACTATGATATGGTTGTCACAAATTTTTGGCCATTAGTTTTATATAAATCCTCTTTCATGGAACTGTGATTGCATTCATGTGAATAAAGTTATTTTATTACATGCAGTCAGTAAATTGTACAAAGTGTGTATCTGTCTGTGTCAGCATTAATATAGACTTTAATGTAAAAAAAAATTTTAGTTATAAGCATCAAGGGACTGGTGCTTTAACTTAATTTCTGTGTATTTCAAATGATGTGTTCATTCACAGTCTTTTGATTGACAGATGAACCTGTTGCTTATCTTTACATTGAAGTATTTATACAAATTAAATTATTCATTAAGTTTATCTTGTCTGTGGGACTGATAGTATTTATCTATTAGATTTTTCTTGCTACAAATGGTAGATGTGTCTTAATCGGTTGCTTTACATGATCCAGAAAAACATCGCTCAATATGATTTGGTGACCCCTTACTAACTTTACAGATTTAAATACACTTGAATTTGTATAGTTATTCATAGATCTTAATAGGTATCTTTTGGTTCATCGACAGGTATCTGAATGTGGGCTCGTGTACATTACCATATATTACTAAAACACAACAGTTCTCTTATTTAAATTATAAAATCAGGGATTTGTATATAGAAAATGTGATTGTTCATTTTGAACTCATTATCCATATTGAAATTGATAGTTATATTATTTCTTGGGAAATTAGATTGATTAAAGTGATAAAGTTTCAATACACAACAATAGAAGTACTGAAAAAAAGCTTCATTTAGTATGAATTTATTGTAAAGATAAAAAATATATATATACAGGATACATATTATATTTGATAAATGGCATTTTTGTCAAAAGCATATTGTTCAGATTTTTATCATCAATTGTTCAAGCTGCATTAATATAAGTTATAAGTCAGAGTTGTATCCCCTTAAGTTTTACAGTTTTGTTATGACATTGTAATTATTTTATGACAGAAAGTAACATTGTTTAAAATGAGGTTCATCTGAACTTTTACCAACAATTCATTAGTACATTCAAATGAAGTAACTTAAATGAATAAAATTTATATTTTTAATCTATTTTTCAACAAATTTTAATATCTATTTTTTTAGTGAAATACTTTAATTGTGAAGATTAGAGTTTAGCATCATTGCATGCTTTATCTGTCATTCTTCATCATTACTGTTTTAATTGTTTTTGGCAAGCAAAAAGAATACTTGTACATTTTTTTTTCCACTCATTTCATTTCATATTATGAATTTGGCTATATCTTAAGCTATAATAGAAAATTGTTTTAAAAAGGTCAGTGAGAAATGGACATGATGAAAGAAGGTCATTGTAAATTTGACCTGATAAGATGTACTTTTAAAATTTTTGATTGGCATGATGTAAATTTCACTATTTTTGACATGTGCAGACACTGTCGTCTGCTATGTTTTGGAATGGTAAAACTGCTTCTGCCAAAACAAAGGAATGTGGAATGTATCCAGTTTTTGAAGCGAATCAAAGAATTTTTCCATCAAATAGTAATGATTGGGAAACAATTAACACAGATCTGTGGGTATGTGTGTAAAGATGTTGAATAAACACAGATAGTGATATCATGCAAAGATAAGAGCTTCATAAGTATCAGGTTTCAGAAGAAACTCAACATGGGGTCATGACAGAAACAATTCTCTGATAAATGCAGAAGATGCCATTATTTTTGGAGGTGGGTCATGATGATGTGTATTTTATCATTTCTATGCAAATTGGCCCAATTTTCCCATTTAAGCTATCTGACATTTCAGTTAATTGCAGAAAATTGTCGTTCCTTTCCTATCTACTGCATACTGATGACAAAATTTAGTTTTAATGTTGTAGAAATTACATCTGAAACTTGTGGTGTACCTATTACTAAACTTTTACTTATCTACTCCCCCTTTCATTGGATGTGGTACTATCATATGACCTAGGGAAGAGCAAGATGGTTAATTGAATCCAGATGCCATTCTGAACTTAGTAAATTTGGAAGTTTTAAATTTTGATGTATGTGAATAGCATGAATCAGATGATGTGGACAGGAGCTCCCATTGCAGCAAAACCTTTGGTAATATCTTATTTACATATTAGTTTTGTAGTTATTGAATTTGTTTTTGTTAAAAACTTCTTATGGGGCTGTTGTTTGAAACACATGTTGCCATACACAAAAATTTCATGACTGAACCATATGTTGGTTATTGTTCTTTACTGTGGATGTAGTGACTAGAAAATCAATAATTCAGTATTACACAAGGTTAAAGAATTGTTCTGGCATAGTTTGAGATAAATAGATGTATTGGTATTTAAGTTTACATATAGATGCCGTTATCCATTATTTGAATGGAAAGGGAAGGTAAAAGCTTTTGGTGGTGTAGGTTTAGCCCCTCCCCATTTTCCTGGCAAAATTGTGGAATAATTTGTCATGTACATGTAGATTTTAGCTCAACTGGCCCAAAGGGCCATGCGAGCTTATTGTCATCACTTTGCCTCCATTGTCATACTCCTCTGAAACCACTGGGCCAATTGGAACAAAACTTGGCAGCAATGGCACTTAGGTGGTCCTGGTTCAGAAGTATAACCGATAACCCTGCCTGCAATCCAAGATGTCCACCACAACCATATGAGAAATTCACTTAAAGATATTCTTGTCTGAAATCACTAGGCCAATTGGAACAAAACTTTGCATCAATGGTCCTTAGGTGGTCTTTTTTCAGAATTGTATCCAATGACCCTGCCCACAAACAAAAATGGCCACCAGAACCAGACATATTTTAACATCATACCTTATGGGAAAATTCACTGAAATATCGTCTTTTTTAAAACCAGTGAACAATTTGGCAAAACCAGTGAGCCAATTGGAACTTGACAGCAATATTCCAGGATGGACAGTCAAACAATTAATTCTGCAAATGATTTCCAGGTGAGCGATACAGGCTCCTGGGAGCATCTGGTTTATCATATTTAGCTGTTAAGATAATACTGTGTGTAAATCAAAAGGATATTTCAATAATTGAATTCCATAATTATTTTTAATCAAATTAGTATTGCTTGACGATTTTTAAAAATTAGACAGGTTTAAAAATAAGAAGTATTATAAATGGTGTGACCCTCAT
This sequence comes from Mytilisepta virgata, assembly GCA_028015205.1. Lineage (NCBI taxonomy): Eukaryota > Metazoa > Mollusca > Bivalvia > Mytilida > Mytilidae > Mytilisepta > Mytilisepta virgata. The sequence goes on from CM051521.1 coordinate 88,984,352, forward strand.
AAAGTTTTACAATTATTTGTCAATAAATAGATGAATCTACAATTAGTTTTGTCCATTCCAAATAAACATTGGAAGATTGATATTGTTTTGGAATACTTTAAAGGACACCTCTGTATAGAAAATCAAGGTCTATAAAAGGCACCATGAAAAAAAAATTAGCAAAGGTTTTAAAATTACTTCTTTTTAAAGGCCACTTTTCAAAAAACACATTTATTTGTTGTCCTTTAGGTGCCCTTCATTAAGTTTTACTTAATCCCCACTCCTACCCCTTACTTTGGGTAAAATATCAGCTATAGATCAAAGTTTTGATAAAAAATAACATATATCATCTGTGATGTTTATAAAACTAAAATCTCCCCAGATTTCTGATGATAGAAATAGTAAATGTTGTTATGGCAACCAGAAAATCAGCAGTGTGTAAGATCAATGGAATAGATAGGGAATGATGGCAGGGTTGATTAACATGTACATGGCTTTACTATCACAAACATCGAAGAAGATTCATGTGAATTTGCCAAATACTGTCTGCCTTGCCTCTTCTAGATTTCAGGTTTGTATATCTGATCAAAACATTACCACTCATAAATTCTCTAGCTAAATTCTTGTATTATTATTACTGAAATCATTAAGAAAAAGAGGGTTAGTGATTGGATTTTTAATAAGAAAGTTAAATGTCATAATATTAGATGATTTTTTGCCCTAAAGTTAGAAAATTAATCTATGCCATAATATTTAGGTTATTTTTTCCACAATTCATACAAACAAGTAAAAGCAGATAAAAAAGATTTCAGTTTAGATTTTAAAACAGAAAAAGAAATATTAGCAAGTATTCCATATATATCAGTTAACTTATCATGTTGAAGAAATGTTATCAGAACTTCTGCTCCAATATGAAAATATAAGCCAATGATATGTCTTAAATGTCTAACATTTAATGTTTAACATGTTTGGGAGTACTCGCTGCCCCCCCCCCCCCCCTTCCCGCCTACCTAATTCCTGGGTTAGTGGCTGAACAAAGGTAGAAAAAATGTATAAAAATTCCCAATGATTACTTAATTCAATCAGTAGACTACATGTATATGTTTTGACAGGAATATTGGGAATTTAAATATAAGATGGCACATGATACATGCAACATAAAATCAGACAGAATGTAACAAGTAATGAAACACAATATTCAAAGTTTCATTAACAAAATTATAATTGTAGCCTTTTCAAATCAGTCTATTCAAAAAAGGGATAAACAACTTTCTGGTTTAGTTGAAGTTAAGTTTAGGGGAATAGGCTTACCATGCAATAACATCATCTTAAAATGAAGAACTGTACTACCTATACAAGTCAGTAGTCACATATCTTTAATGTAGCAGCAGCCACAAAATACTCAAAAATGTGTGCCTTTTCAATAGATTAGTGCATTGTAAAATAACCTTATCAAAGTTGACATTAGCCAGGTCAAAGGTCAGGGTGACAGAAGCTTTGATTGCACTGAAATTAGGAAGTTTTTTCAGAGGTCTCTTGTTAAAATTTACAAGATTTTTGCCAAATAAGGTTTTGAAATTTCCTTTAGTATGGTGAGAAAGTGTATTGAAGCTGGCATCAATAAGGCCAAAAAAATGTATGTATGTTTAAGGTTAGGCCCCTACCTACCCTATTGTTTGTGCCTACCCTAACCCATTTTTATTCCCATTTTAGGACAAAACTGTTAGTGATATAATTATTTCCCCTAATAAAACATCTGCTGACCATTTTTTTCTTCCATAGGGGTCTATGTAAAATAATTTTTCAAAATAAAATTTTTGTCACAATGTAATCTTAAGCAGACATATATTTTGTTTTGGCTTAAGCAAGAGGTCATGGTCATAATAACAGGAAATAAATTGTTAGTTATATCAGATTTCCAATAAAGAAACTTTTCTTGGCAAGAAGTTAATCAAGACATCAAGTTCAGAGGAACTGCCAAATAAACAGATTTATCATTGCATTTGAAAGTTGCAAGATTGCTGTCAAATGTCTTAACACCATATTAGGACCAAAATTTGGTGGAATGGTTTTTAGTCTTTCTCTTCAGAATAACCTTCAACCAATAGGGCCACCATAAAAAAAAATCAGTAAAAATATGCTTAAATTTTTTTTTTTGCAGAAACTTCATGGCTAATTTGGACCATTCTTTGGTGGAATGGTCCAATGGTTTATTTTCAAAATTATATATGTAGACCTATATACAAAATGTAGCTGCTGTTACTAAAAATTATAAAAAAAAAAATGAAGAGAAAAATATAACTGCATTAAGGTTTGAGGCGAGAGGTAGAGATTTTTGGCAGCCTTTCCTTTCAGAGTTAATTAATATACATGTAATCAGAATTACAATGTAACCATGCATTTTTTGTAACCTAAAAGACATCTATAAAAGTAGTTATGGTGTATATATATATGTCTCTGGAAACACTAACGCATGCTGATATATAAGACCCTGAAATGAAGTAATAAATAATTTGTGGGACTTTATAATTTAATTTTTAGCAAATTTCTTACTGTGAAGTGATTCTTTTTCATGGTTCTGTTTAAAAAAGTCATTGTATAGCTTTTTACCCAATAAGTAGCAATTGAAATACCTTTCAAATTCTATTCAAGTTAATTCTTATTTCCATGGAAACAATTGCAGAGTTGATAAATACATTCAATTATATCTGGTGACAAGTAACCAAATGGATTTTTAGCAACATGTTTATAGAGAAAGTGTTAAAGGGGAAATACAGGGTGTGAAAAATCTGTGTGTGTTAGTGTATTATGAGTGTTGTCATATGTGGTTTATGTATATACATTATTTATTAGGGGCAAGGCTTTCCTGTCAAATATGTTTGATTTTGATTTGCAACCTTGTCATGCTATACTGGAATGATAAAAGCTGCAGGGAGTAAATATATTGACATTATTTATTAAGACCCCCTCCTAAGGTGTGGATGTTTTTTTCATTTATTATATGGATTATGAATTTTGGACAGGAAATGCATGCCATGTTTGTTTATTGACTTTCATCAGCTGTTTTCTTGGTCAGCAGCAATCACTTCCAAGTTGTTTTGATTGGTCAATATTTTTCTTCTTGCTGGATTTCTTAAACTGAGAGAAATCAGGAAACGAACAGATAGTTTGAAGACACATCAAATGAAACAATGGTTTTAGGAAGTACTACATTGATTTCAAATCCATTACACTTAAAGCAGGTGGGTTTTTAATTTTGTGTTACAATTGCCCTGAAATGAAATTACACATTGTTAATTACGTAGTTATTATTACTAATTTGAATAATTTTAAAGTATTTTTTCTGATCATGTATTAATTAGATGGATATGTATTGTAAAGAATTATTTAAGTATTGAATGATCACTTTGAAGAAATTTACTTTAAACATAACTATACAAAAATTAATGATCATAAAAAATAGAGATATATGTTATCCAGAAAGATGTATAATTTTATTTAATATGTAGTTGTCAGCACCAGCTGTCATTTAATATAAATTGACTGCCATTGACATATTGTAAATAAAGCCTGAAAATGGGGCCCATGGTGAGTCATGCTGAATTTTACACACTTTTATATTTTACATTCATTAAAAATTAAATTTAGAATATATAAAATGAAATGTTTTAATTTGACTGTGAAGATTGTATAATTTTCCAATAACAGAAAAAATGCCAAATTCATGTCTCCAAAAACTGTGACAAACTGATGTAAATAAAACATAATTTAATTGATATTGTGACTATGAAAACATTTCTTGTAGATAAAAGTGATAAAAACATGTCATTTATGTTATAATCAATACAATTAGCTAATTATACACTTATGTCATGTATAAATCTTGATTTATAGGTTGAATAAAGGAAGAAAAGCCACCAATAAGTTTATTCATCAATTAATGACATTCCCATAAAACTATTTCCCTTAAACAATGAAAGTTAGACCAGATCTATATTTTACAAAGTATTTGTTTGTCCTTGTATTTGTTTATTGGGTATCCAGGATTTTTTTTAAAGTATGATAAGGTTTTACAAAATATATGTAATGATTTCATAAGAAATGATTTTTTTTCTTTTAAAATATTTGCAGTTGTAATTTGCATAGGTTTTATAACGATTAGTTGACCAATTAAGATAGATTAATATTTTAGTGAGATCTGATAGAATATTTAAAACTACATCTGGTATCTTTACAACTATAATTGTACGACAGATGTTCTGTCACATTGTGTGAGTAGTTTTGTTCACCATTATTGAACTGTAATATGATTTTCATTCTGTGAACTTAGCACAAATTATTCTAGGAAAGTTTGAAAGAATTTTGGAAGCACCTTAGTTTCATCTCAGGCCATTTCGTTTGGGAATTTTTAAATTAATTACAAACTTTAAAAATACAGACATTAATTTGCTAAAAAGAAACTTAACAATAAAACTTTACAAGCTATGCAATGGGAGTATTTCATGCAACAAAATAAGATTTTAATGGAATTAACTATTTTGAAATATACAAAAAGACAAAAAGTCATGTCAGAATAATAAAAAGTCAATTAATCATTGTCATTTCATTTATGAAAGGTCAGAAATGGCCAAGTTGGCAATTTATATATCAACAGAAACTAAAGAGTTATGAGTATGCAATTATGGAAATTGGAAAAGTCTTGATCTGGCTCATAAACTGACCTTTCATTCAGAATGGGGAATTCAGATGGATATAGTGTGTTATTGTGCTGAATCTATAGGGAGTTGTGTATTAGCCAAGTAACATTATATGGGAACATTGAGAAGGCTAGTCATATATTAGATGATGTTTTTATCTTATACAGATGTTAATTTGATGCAATTTGGATGAATAAGGGTTGCCAGCAGAAATTGTGATACTTTTTAGGAAAACTGAGTTGAAAATATCTGGAAAAGTTGTGTTAATTAAGTGTGTTTTATTACATAACTTCAAAATATCTAACTTTTGACAAGTTGTCACAAATTGCTAGTACATATGAATTGCGCATATTCACCAGTCGCCATGATGGTAAATATTATATTATGTTAGTAATAGCCTGAAGTGATTTGTCATGTGTTATGTTCATGTATACATAGGAAGTGTGTGTTTGTGTATGTACTAGATTTTGTTTAGCTTATCCGTTAAGGAAGTGTGTTTATATAAACAGAGAAAGCAGGAAACTAGCATTAATATAAACCATATAAGGGTTTTATCTAAGTTACAACATATACAGGATTGATATATTGTAAAGTATTTTATTTTGAAGTAAACTGTTGAATGTAAGTAAAGTGATAGTTAAAACAAAATTTTTATTTTTCTGCTGCTTTCTTTTTAACTTGTTTGAAACAGTTTGATGTTTTTTTCAGAGGTTTAATGCATGCTGTTTTATTCTTTTCAGCACATGGTGCAAAGTCAGATGCCACCAACATACCAGTTTGCTGCTCAACCTGGGCTGACGCAAGCAGGCCTTGCCCACGCTGGTCTTGCCCAAGCAGGTCTTACACAGGCTGGTCTCGCCCAAGCAGGTCTTACACAGAGTGGTCTTGCCCAAGCAGGTCTTACGCAGAGTGGTCTTGCCCAAGCAGGTCTTACACAGAGTGGTCTCACAGAAAGCGGACTTGCACAAGCAGGTTTACAAGACTATACACAAGTAGTCGTTAGTCAGGCAACTATGCCTGTAGCTTCATCAGAAGCCACATCACCATTTAAATCAGAACAATCATCCTTCACAACAACTGCGGTAACGCCCAATGGTGGGGTAGAACAGCAGACGGTAAGAGCCAGGTCGATAAATGTACGTGTTTATATATTATTCTTTTTAGCATGAAGAGTGCCAAAGATTGTGGTGGTGGTGGTAGCAGCTACATAACACAGAGCACTGATTTTAGAATTTTTGCATGTTATCATAACAGGCAAATAACTGCAGTTAAAATGCTTCACAGTCAGGTTTTCAAGATTTGAGGAAAAAAATACAAAATTCGCTATCAAAAATTTTGCAATATATCACATAGAATTTCTAAATTCTCATTTGTTAGAAAAATATTATAAGAGAAATTCTGTACTTAAAATTATTTTTTACTCTCATATATGCAAAAATATCACCTGGAAAACTTGACTGTGTGTCATCATAATGCCAAAATAGATAAATAATTCTGATAAATAATGTAAATTGTCAATGGTGTTGATTGACCCAAGATTAATTTTAACATGTTGACATTTTTAGCACTCAGAATTAAAGGTTATTTCATTCTGTGCATTTTGTGACTGTTCTGGGGTTTAAATATGCACTTAATTTTTTTAGTTCAGAAACAGAAGAACTGTAGATTTTCTGTTTCTCTCAGCTATGTTTTGTATCAAGCTCAAAATGTCATAAACTCTTAAATTGCTAAGCTTGTCTTAAAATTTCTAATACAATCTTTTGTGTTTATTTGGAGATGAATTTTTCCTTTGTTTGGCAAAATAATTGCAAGATGGAAATTAAATTTTAATCTTATGCTTGCTTGATACAAGATTGTTTTGTTTTAATGACTGAATTACTGACTAATTAGTGTGTGTTTTAGTTGAGTACAGTAACAGCTGTAAAGTTTGAAAAGCTAATTCTCCCTTTTTCCCATGTCAATTCATCATCCTAACATCCAAGTTAAAAAAGAAACCTTTGTAAAACCCATGACTCATTTAACACTTGATCCTTTTCTCATACCCATCTGTTTGTGTAAGAAGCTGGGTCAATTATTTTATATAGAAGAAAATTTTCAAGTCTTTCAAGTGGCTAGAGGAAATCTTGTGATGGTGAGGCAAGTGTAGCTTTAGGTTACAGTGAAGTGTTCATAGTGCAGGGAACATTTTAAAATAGTCACTTGGTTTTTAAGACATTGACAGATTTTAATTTAATGGAAAAAATTTGCATTGATATATAGAATTTCATACCATAGAAAATTAATAAAAGGTGCCTTATCTTAGAAAAAAAAAGAAAACGAACTGTTTAAAGATTGTATTAAACACTTTAAACTGAAAATTAATCTGAAAAACATAAAGTCATATCATAGTTTTTGTTATCTGATTTGATAGAGGTGAGGGATATGTGGCCATAATAATAAAGTGATTTAGCCCATCATATTGAAAATGATTTTAAATTTTAACTAATGATAAGAAATATTATCATCTTGTTATATGTTTATATTGTACACTGTATGACATATCAACACCATTGGTTTGTTACATGTTCATTAACCATGCTTGTCTGTCTGTCATATTTTAGGGTCAGCCATTGAATTTATTGATGCCATCATCACACTATGAAGAAATGCAGCTAGGAATTGGACAGGTTTAAACCACTCATCAATTCATAATTGCATGAACTAATTTATTATAAGGCCAAAATAAAATATTGAAGATTCATATCTGTCTTTCAGATCAAAAGTGACAGATAAATTGGTTGTTTTCTTTATTCTTTGGTAAACAACCAACCCTGCATCAAATAAATGGATGATAATGTAGAAATATTTTTTATTTTGGCCTTAATTGAACAACTGGCTCAGAGTTCACCATTGTAATTTACGGTTACTATAACAAAAACGATGAGAAATACCAGCAAGTCAAATTTGATTTTAAGTTTGATAGAAGCATTTGTATTCTGTCATTGTAACTACATTGGTAAACTCTGATATTGGAGGGAATTTTTATTGTTGAATTTCATATTAACTTCCAAATTATGAAAAGATGGGATGAAATAGATAATTATATGTTTAATTACTTGTCATTGATCGTATGGTGTTTTCAAATGTTAAAGGCTGTTACCCTTTATGGAAAAATCCATTTGATGTCGTTTGAAGGATGTTAATATTGTGAAGCATAATTTTTTGCTTGATTGAATTTAATATCTATATTCTGTATATAGTTTTATTTCATCCCATCTTTCTATTTCCAAATGAAATTTATATGCTTATCAATAACACAATACAATAGAGACAAATTTCCATTTCGGGTGTAATTGTTTCCATATAAAGGTATATAGGGGTGAGTATGTTCAGTTGATAAGCATTTCAAATTCCATTTTATTGTGCATATTACCAGTATTTGCTGCACAAACTTGCCTTTCAGAATAAAAAAATACACTACTCCAGTCTTTTGCACAAACTATCAGAAATTGAAAATTGAAGCTATCTGAGAAAAAAAAACTATAACATAATATTGTCAATATGTTTCAAAATTGCAGTTTTGCACTATAAAAAGCTTTTTTGTTTTATTATTAGCTATTATGTTGCCAAAAGGTTGGAGTTGGGATTTTGAATTTTCATTTTAGCGCTAGCTCCAGTTTTATGTTGGTGAAGGATTATGTTATACAACTTGCTAATTATATTCATATACATGTTATTAGAATATATTAAGATAGATCTAATTATAGATTATACTAATGTAGATATAGAGCTGACATCATAACTTGTTTCTGTATTAATATTACACACAAACAGGATACTTTTTTTGGCATTTTGTCTTTAAAGTAGTAAATGCAGAAAATTATCACGACCTAATAAGCAGTAGTTTTAACCCTTTTTAGAGAATTAAGTAAAAATCCTGTCAGCACATTATTAGCAAGAGAGTTGATTTTTAAAATATCCTGAATAATTCCAAAAGCTTTATGTGTTAAGATATGAAAATAATTCAAAAGAAAAAAAATGTACTCAGATATTTGGCCATTGCAAAATTCTATTCAATACTAAAAAAGACAATATGTACCTCTTTAGGCACTTTCCAGTAGTACATTTATTGATTAATGTTTGTCTTTACCCCATGTGTGTAATAACAGTTCATATACTAAATAATGCTTGCATGATACACCAGTTTTTGTTTCATATATATATAATATGGCCAAACCCTCGAGCATTGTTATGTCACAATAATAATATAATGGTATTTGAAAATAATCAAGGATGAAATATTGGAAAATGGTCATTGTACTATGTTTGTGTACGGATACATTATTTTCTATTAGATGTGAATCCTCGGTCATTTTGTAAGTGTTTTGCTATTGATTCAGACGGAAGTCAATGCATCCCATCCACAATAACTGGATGATTCTATAAAAAGACCATTGATTAAATGTCTTGTTTATAAAATAACTAATGAAAACTGAACAAAAAACTGATTTTGTGTTTTCCTCTTAAGATTTTACATCAAGCTTGTTAAGTAATTTAATTGTAAAGATCACATTGATCTTTTACACTTATTCAGACACAATTCAAAATTGTGCTAATGTACAATGCAAGTTAACATTATATTATGGGCACTTCCGAACAGTGTCATTATTGATTTATTCTGGAAATCTTAATTACGATGACAAAAGAAGGTAATATTCATCCATATGATAGGAGATTTGTAAACATTGTTATAAATACAGATTATCTGATTATTGTGTTACACAGATTTGTCACTGTTTTTCATCTTAAAATCACTGTAAGGTGACATTGAAAAATTCCAAAACTCTCTCACATAATGTAAAAAGAACTTACTATTTATTTAAAAGAGGGTAAATAGCACAATGTCTACATTAAACAAAAACAAAAAATATCAAGGTCACTCTTCTAGATTTGGAGTACTGTATCCTTTCAATCAAAACAGAGTTCAGACAATAACTAGGGGTTTCCTATCCAATAGATTTCCCTAGAGATTGACTAAATGACACAGTGTTTAGAGAGACAAATTCTAAGATGATAAAGCCATAAGTCTTGGTTCTTCTATTGATTTTCTTCTTGGAAATTATCCTGGAAGACAATTTTCCAGTAAATAACTTCTACGATTTATGATGTTTCTAATTTTGGGTAGGAGTGTATATGATGATTAAAGTTTTCTTCGGAATGATAAAAAAATTCTGTGTCACTGAAATAATTGTATTATGGAAGTAAAGAGGTTTTAAAATCTTGATGTAAATTTGTTTTATTTGCAACCATAGAATGGTTTTTCCATTGTCAGTTTGTCGAATATGTACAATTTGTTCAATTACTGTCATAGTAGAACACGCTCGAGGGTTCAAAAAGTGTTATTCGGGAAATTTCCCAACCCATACAAAAAAGTGTATTTTTTTGTATTGTACGAAAACATTTGGTTTCTTAAGGGTGTTTTTGTGTAACCATAGAATAAAGTTTGATCTTCATGGCTTCAAATGGCTTTATTACATAAGATTTTCTTATTGCAGCAAACAGATTTAGAAAGTGGAGAAGCTACATCACCTGATTCTGTCAACACAGCTACATCAACAGCATCACAGGGTTCAGGTGTTGGACCAAAACGTCTCCATGTGTCAAATATCCCATTTAGATTTAGAGAAGCAGATTTGAAAAGTTTATTAGGGGTAGGTAGTGATAGACACAAAAGTGAAAGAGATTTTATCTGACAATAACAATTCAAATTTTAATGATTTATTATATGCCAACATAAAAACAAGTTTAAAATGCACTTACAGTACTACCTCATACAGCTGGAGTTCAATTATAAGGTTATGACTAGGGGAAAAAATAGTTTCAAAATGAGTTGTCTGTCTTAAAGAATACTTGGTTTTTTGTATTTTTTGTCATAAACAAAACAGGAGATACTAGAAATATGGTGCAATATTAAAAATTTCATAATCTTTATATACATTTAAATTGAAGCCTTATCCATTCTTAGTATCAAGACCTCTTATAACATTGGAAATGTGTGCCTCTTTTATAAAAGCAATTATTATAAAGCCTTAAGAAACTAAATAAGCTTTATATCATTTAAATCTGATCTTCATTATATGTGAATATTTTCTTTGACATAGTTTATTGAATTACAAGTTTGAGATAAATCGTTAAATAGCTTTAAAAAGTTTTGTATAATGACCAATTTTGAACTCATTACTAGACCTTTAATGACCAAGAAATTGTTTTTATTTCTCCAATGGTGTTATAGAAAGAAATGATATGTGTGACTTAAATCTTAAGCTTCAATGGCAGTTGTTACTGAGATATTGATTTTTGCGAGCAATTTCGTCATAAGCTAGAGGCAAATAAAATTGCTGTGTAAATTATTCTCCCCATTCTTGTAGATAATGACACACGTTCATCTCACTTAGTATTTTCCCTAAGGATAAACATTTTCAGTTACAAAAGCTGAAAATCATTAAAATTGGGAACAAAGAACATAAGGAGAATCTTTTTCTAAGTGATCACACATCCTCCTTTTGGTAAAATCAATAATATAAAGGATTAAACTTGGTTGTGATAATAACTTTGCATGTCAAAGCTTTATCAATATCATATAGTTAATTAGATTTGTCTGCACAGCAAATAACACTGCAGTGAAGTTCTTGAAATTTGAGTTACTACATCAGATATCTGAAATTCATTGTATATGGAAACCTTTTGTAGGCAATTTATAACATAGTTTCTAGAGAGCCTTATTCATATTTGATAGGAAATTTTTGTCCTTATATAAAAACAAATTTCCTAGAGCTTGTTGGGAAGATTTATATTTAGATTTCTTCCTCTTCAGCTTTAAAATCCAGAAAAAAAAGTGCCAGTGACTATCATACTGGCATTTTAAAGGCTTTTGTTGGAGTGCTTCTTGTAATGTTTAGATCCATTAAAATAAACACATCCTAAATTGACAAAGACAGGGACTTTCAGTTATCCGGTGGGAATGAAAACTTAAATGCTATGTTATGACAGGAAATAGATTTTCAGAAACCGTTATGGTTTGGATAAAAGTAAAGTTCATAGTGACTTAAATAACTTAAAAATTTAGATCGACCGCAAATAATTATGCTGAATCAGGCAGATGAACATTAAAATTTTCATCCTGTATAAAAGACAAAGCATCAATAAAATTTTACTAATGTATTGAATACTTTTGTTAAAAAATATCTATCTCTATAGCAAGTTGGTATATGTTCACAAAAGGGAGATAATTATTATTTGCATATAACCCAATGTGTTTTTATGCAAATGTGGAATTATCAGCCCTTTTGCCTGATATTTGTAGCATGATATAGTGATATAATCTCATAAATGTTTCCCTCTATTTAGGTATGTCTCATATTAAATGCAATTTTTTTCTAGAGTATCGCAATATAAAAACAAATGTGACATTGTAGTAAAGCCATGAGTATTTCATCAAGAAATAGCTGCAGAAATATGTTACCGTACTACAGATTGGCAAATTTTAATTTAAATTTTCTTGTTTATTTTTATTTCAGCAATTTGGAAAAATAATAGATGTAGAGATAATTTTCAATGAAAGAGGTTCCAAGGTAAGATTTAAAACTACTTACATGAATCATCATATGCAAAAAAAAATTTTTTAATGTTGGTAAAATTAGAAAAACACTAATTGAAATAATTTTGAAGTTCTTAGTAATTGCTAAATTAAGCAAATTTCAATTTTTAAAAAAAATGAAGTTTTCACTCATTAATATTGATCTGACAGTTTATATCAATAAATATTATTTATTGGGTAATTTACTGATGTTGAAAGAAAAAAAAGATGCAAAATTGATAATGTTCTAATATGATGATTCATCTTATATTTAGTTATATGCTTTATGATATTATTCAATTTAGGTGAAGATGCATATCTACATTTCCTGCCCTTTCAAAAGAATTACATTAATAGCAAACTTTAAGTTCTGAAGAGAAAATTAGTTTTATCAGACACAAATGTTACATTGAATTATTAAATTGATATTCTAATTTTTGTACAGTCAGATGTTATTGTTGATGACTTTGGTCTTAGTATTAATAAATATGAGGGGGAAAAATATTTCGTTACCATAATATCAAGTAAAAATGGTTCTTTGTGATTCTTTTGAAAGGGTTTTAGTACAAATCTCTACTAGCTACATTGCTTGGGTACTATACATATATTTGTTCATTATTTTAGTATTCAGATTTCTCCAATTTTGTAGAAAAAATTTCATTGATTTTGAACTACAGCAAACAATATGGCTAGTCATATATACAGTATCACACATATGTCTGGAATTATTTATGATAATAAGACATGCTGTTGGGCAAGATGAACTGTACCAAAAATTTCCTTGACCCCTGTGTCATTAGAATATCTCATTAAAATGCAGTTTTGTTTCTAAATGTTTAAAAATTAGTCTTATTATAATAATATATATATCTTTATTTTGTAATTGTACAGATGTTGAATTTTTTTTCAAAATATTGATGCTTTTAATTCATTAATCTCTGACCAGTTTAAACGTGAAGACAGGTAAACGAACACTGCATGCCTCTTTACTCCGTACTCCAGAATCATATCCTCTGGTCCGGCTTTCCTGTGTATGTCTGCGTCATTGTAGATTGTCTAGATTTAGCTTACTAAGAGAGGTTTTAAGGTATATTTTGAATGATGTGATGAAGGGGTTTCAGTTTACTAACAAAAGATGGATTTTTAAAGAAGGTAAATCCCATAGAACAAAAATTTGACATGCATTATGCATAATATTTGATGCCATTTAGAATGGATACTAATGTAAATGATAGCCCAAAGGAATAGATTTCGAACACTTACTGTATACATGACATGGTATCAATTCGAACACAAAACCAACTACAAGTATGAGTTTTTATAATTCATACAATACACTGCTTAAAAGATATTCCACACATAAACATACCATTATGACAATACTTATTGAAATCTGATATGCATCTTCACAACTAAGATTTTGATAAAAAATGAAATGACAGAATGAAACTTTGAAAAAAAACCTGTATTTTTGTAAATTTTGAAGAAAATCTTGTATATGAATATTTATTTAATGTTGAAACAGTTGTTTGTCATTTCATTTCTTGTCATCTAAGATCATAATTACAATTTTTCAAAATGCTTATTTCACATAGCCTCAAGGATTTTCTAATAAATTGTTTATAATTCATTAAAATATTATACATGTTTTGAAAGATGAACAAAGTTTATTTTGACATGTTTTTGCATCATTGTAACTTAAATTAATTGAATCCTTGATGCATGTGAGAATGATTAATCTTAGCTGAAAAACATGCCAGATTGGTATGGTAGAATTGACAAATTATTATATTTGAGCCAAATATTCATCTACTTTGATGTTTTGCTGTTTTGAAAGAAATCCAAGAAATATCAAGAGATAATTAAATTTTTTGGTCAGTGAACTGAGTCAAATGATTATTTTATCAGAAATAAGAGAAGATTGCTGGAATTCTGGCAAGTTTTTCACAGCTTTGATATAATGTTAATCAACTGGTTACAAAGAGTTTTGGCAGTGTGTCAATCTGTGATTACCACCTTTGTAAACAAAATACCTCAGCCATTGCTTTAATTGATTATAACCCTAAGGTGAAAAAATGGAATCCACCTACATTCTTTTCTTCTGAAACAAAGTATTTGCATTAAAATTTCCCCAAAAAGTTATTCAGAGTGAAAATTTGACAACTTCTTTTTTTAAGGACATATATTTTATTATAAAATTTCTTGTTAATGCTTTACATCCTAAATAGAAATAAAAATTAACCTTTTGAACACACATTTGAGGTGCATGTTACCAGTTAGTCTGTATGTACTCAATTGTAATAACAGATTGATACTTGCTGAAATTGTTGGTAACTGTATCATTATGTATTTAAAAATTCTATACATTATATGTTTGTATGTCTAATTGTTGGTGTCCACTGTCGAGTTTTCAGATGGTGTCGTCCGCTTTCGCGGCATGACAGCATGTCAGTGCTTTGTAGAGCATGTCCCTCCCAGGACAGATCATTCTTCGTACAATATTAAAATGGACTATTATTGATTATTATTCAAGTCATGCATGTTTTATTTTATTATTACAAAAAATCATGATAATTAATTGATGCCATAAATTATGTTGTTTTGCACGAATTTAATGCATGCTCCTTATTTTCCTCATGCATGCAGGGATTTGGTTTTGTAACTTTCGAAAGTAGTGCAGAAGCAGACCGAGCACGAGAGAAAATGAACGGCACTGTGGTTGAGGGACGAAAGATTGAGGTGCATGTCCATAGTCCAATTTGTGGTAGCACAACACAAACTGCTAAGTCTTTACAATTTAAATTAATGTTCAGTATAAAGAAATGCCCGTCTTATATTAATGTTTTATCTTGTGATACTTTATAAAACCCTTTGTTTTTACAACAGCCTTCATTTGCATAAGTACTTACCTTAAAGAGAATAACAAAAGTTCAAACTTTAGATGTAATGAATTCATATGTTTGCAGGTCATTCATTTCACTTCGGATGCTTTATATTTTTCTTAAATGAAATGATCTTAAAAAAATTTTAACAAAAAAATACAAATATTAAATTTTGGAAAGGTCAAAAATGGCTGTTAAATGCAAGGGATTATAGATATTCTGTTTTCCTATATCTTAAAAATGTGGAAATGTTTATTTCTTTGTATTGTTTCACCCGAGCAGTGTTTAATTCGTTGCATTTTGACGAGGAACGTTTAGCTGCAAATATACTCTCAATACTATACAGATCACAGAGTGTGTATACTATTATTATCTTTTTTTAAGTTCGGTTTTTGCCTTTCTGTTACATGTTACTTATGCGTTTGTTTGTTAGCTATTTAGATCTTGGTCTGAAATCACTACATGGCATTTCTTCATGCTGTATTTTATTATTATTTTGTATTACTTAAAACTATATTAATTCCATTACAAAAACAAAACATATAAAACAAAATATTTGCTTCTTGATAGCTTAACAAACCATTGGTCCAAAAGATTGGTGTTCGCTGGTTTCGCGGTAGGTAGGTGAACACCTCGTTTACACATTCTATTGAAAATTTTAACTAGAATCGTTGGATGTGGTATTATAAATGTCATACTGTACATTGCTGAAATTTTTTTGTAAATTTTATTTTTGAACACGATAGTAGAAACGATTATGCTTCATTTTATTTTATTTTTTAAAAATGGGTTTAATGAATAGAATATGTATTTCATTTACAATACCTTGTCCCAAAGAGAAAAACCACATAAAAAATGTCAGAAAGAAAATGTATATCTACAAAATCGCCTGACTTGGTACAGATGCATTGATTCAAAGTTGAAACAACAATTTACACTCAAAAACACTACAGAATACAGTTTAGTAGAGGTCCAACATATTCTCAAAAATGAATAAAATTTATAGATGTAATAAAACTAAAAAAGAAGTTCCCTAATTAGTTCTGTTTGGTAAAAGGTCATACCTTTGAAATACATGTTATACAAAGGTGTAAGGCTAATGAATGTAGGTTATTATTCTCTTACAATAAATAAATATATTTAGCATGTTTGTTGCCTTTAGATTTTTTTTCAATGTTGGATCTCTACATAAAATAATACACATCTCTTTGGGCCTGAATGGGCTACAGAACTGTTATAATTATGTAATTTGATAGAATAAGGCTTTGGCATAACAAAATATCTGGTGGCAAAACCTTATGGGAAATCATAATCAATTATATTAATTGAGTTTTTCCAAAACATCAATTATTCAGTAATTTTTCTAGTAAGACTGCATGGTTGATAGATTGCAATGATTTATTAATTCTTAGAAATTTTTTTTGCTGATATTTTAGTTTAACTTCATTTTTAGTAGGTAATTCTTGTTACAACCAGATATTTTGTTAATAGACAAAATGATTTGTAAATAATCAGTCTTAAACTATAACTGCAGATTTTCGTAGTACTTTAATGTGAAAACTTGTAAAATTTAGGAAAAAATGAAAAAAGGTATTTGCATATAGTACTTTCAATTTGAAATATCAAAAATTAAAAACAAAACTGCAGTTATAGGTGTCAAAGTGTTATATGTATTTCTTTAATTTATATTCTTTTCGTGTGAATTTTCTTGGCCTTTTGATATACTTAAAACTCTGTCATTTAATTGAGCTGTTTAGTAGCATTAGCCATTTCAAGGGAAGTCTTCAAAAAGATATAGTCATCACATTTGGCCATTTAAAATTTGGTTTCCCAATAAATATCTGGAAAATAAATCTTGAATAAGGAAAAAAAGTTCTTGTATGCCTATCCTAAGACTCACACGAGTTTTCCTAGTTTTGATTTAATTTTTTTTTAAATCCATGTAATAAAGCAGTGGAGGTATCACAGAGAAACAGCAAAAAAAATCAATATGGCATCTAATTTGAGTTATTAAATATCAATATGATACATTGTTATATCGACAAAGTAAGCCCCCATACTATCTTTATTGACAATATGATTATGCCTGGGGAGAGTTAAGATCAGTTTTAATGGATTAAATGGATAAGCAAAATTTGATTTAGGATAACAGAAGGCCAAGATTATCTTCCAACCTGAAGTAGATCTAAAAATTTCAAGGAACACAAGTCAATATTAATTAAATTCTTCATTCTTGGTGATATTTCAAAATTTAATAGTGATTTGGGGGGAAGTAATTACCATATGGTATTTTTTTTATCAGAAATAAACAGGTTTAATTCAGTTTGGAAGATCATTCACACACTGTGTATGAAATGTATGATGATGTTTATGCTTGTTGATATAATCCAACCTGCTTTCTAAAGTGTTGCCATTTTATAAATTAGGTTAACAATGCCACTGCCCGAGTCTTGACCAAAAAATCGGTTGCTGCACCCACAATCCCAAATGGTAAGATACCCTAGTATAGAATGTATGACTTTTGGCCTTGACTGGATTGACATGAAATTACAGTTTTATATTTTAAGAATGCTTGGTTCATATATTGGCCTCTCTAAAATTTTAATTTATAAGATAAACTTTTTTCAGTTTGATAAAAAAAAAAACCCATCAAGGCCAAAAGTTAAAAAAACCCTCATGCAGTATGCAGTTCAGCAAATGAAGATAACATGACAATTTTGTTCAATTTACAGGCCATTCCAGATTCCAAAAAAGTACACATAAAAAATAGCAGGTGTATGAATGTTTTCAGTATTATTTTATTTCTATTATTTATCATTGTAAAGTGTTGCTGTAATTGCATGCTGCATTATGAGAGTAATTTTAGCTTGGAATTCTATAATGCTGGTAAAATGTGATATTACGCGACAAGGCCGGCATGGGATGGGAATGTCAATATTAATGTGGGTACCACTATGTATGGATAAATAACAAGGCATGTCTGGATAAAAGGGTATCAACATTTCTAAAATTTGCATCTGCCAAATTAATGCTGAACTCTGCATATTTTTTCCCCAAACCGCATCATGCAGAAAATAAACTAACGGTTTAAAAGTCGTGCATTAAGAATGACCCTTTAAGTTAAGATTTGTGTTGCCAAATTGAAGCTCCCAGTATGTTTCGTGTAGTATTTGTGCAGTAATGTAGGAAATTTTGAACTGACTCCCATATGTGCCTCATTTTCTTACAAAATTAAGTATTCTAGTAGATCTTGCTACAATTTCCATTTAACTATAACTGTTTTTTTGTCTGTAGTATAAAACTTTTAATTTATCAACTTTTGATTGTTGCATCGGTATGTGTTCAACATGTTGCAAATTGCAGCATTGTGATTGATACAGTGTAATGCCTGAATCTAAATAGACGGTTTCTTGCATAGATGTGATCAAAAATGCATATTGTATTTCTTTTACACATTAAATGCACATACATGTACAATACTAGCATGCAATTGTATTGAGTTTCATTCAGTTTCCTAGTGTTTATGTTAATGGTCCAATTTTCAGCTGCTGCATTAAGAGGAGTAGCATTGACCAGAGGAAGAGCAGCTGCTGCTGCCATAGCCAACAGAGGTGTCTATAGTGCTGCCGCATTAGCTGCAGCGGCTGCTGTACGGCATCCTACACCATTAGCAACTGCAGCCACAGCATTACCTTATGCGTAAGTATAAAAGAAATAGTTTTTTCAGTCTTCTGTGTTTGATATCTGGATTAGAGAAAAAAAACATCCTTGATTTCTCCCCAACTTGTACTTATCTGTCACTATCTATATAATTTATATATATATTATGTAATATACAACCTTCATATAGATAATGTGCTTACAAAGTAAAACTTATGTGCCAACAGTTTTAGTGCCACTTACAATCCTATGAACTATACAGATATTCAGTGCTGCTGTTAGGTAAATTTGTTTTAGTTTGATGATAAAGGGCATTGAATTGTGCAGCATGTCATGTATATTTTAAACTGTGTAAGATTTCATTAAAATGTCTCAAATTTTCACCTAACTCAAACAATGTTATGATTCATATTATGAATGGGTGGATTTGTAATTTAAGGTCAGAGATTCAATCTCACTTGAATGAAGTATAAAAAGTGTATTATGTAAATTACACAATATACAATAGGGAAAAAGTGTAGGAAGTAATAATGTTACAATATTGATAAGGTATATAATAAATCACCTGTTATTTCTACATGCTGAGACATTGGAATTAAAAAGTCTGTTCATATTCCCCAGCAAAACACATTGTTCAGAAATGAAAAAAAAGCTTGTGTAAATAAACAACAAAAAGGATAATATTTAAGTTCAACAATGACATACCAATCAATCAAAGCAACCAAACTGACAGATCACTGGGCAAAAAATAACATAAAAGAGTACAAAACACAAACATGTCAGAACACAACTGAGAGTCTGGATAGTCTGACTTGGTACAGACACTCAACATCGGTTCTATTAAAATGTCCAAGGCCCTTTTTAATCTATGTTAAGCAAGAGCAGATGGGCAGATAGGGTAGTAAGTTTTTTTATACGACCGCAAAATTTTTGCGGTCGTATATTGGTATGACGTTGGCGTCGTCGTCGTCGTCGTCGTCGTCCGTCGTCCGTCGGAGTCTGTAGACATTTGGTTTTCGCACTATAACTTTAGTATAAGTTAATAGAAATCTATGAAATTTAAACACAAGGTTTATGACCACAAAAGGAAGGTTGGGATTGATTTTGGGAGTTTTGGTCCCAAGAGTTTAAGAATCAGGGGCCAAAAAAGGGCCCAATAAGCATTTTTCTTGGTTTTCGCACAATAACTCTAGTATAAGTAAATAGAAATCTATGAAATTTTAACACAAGGTTTATGACCACAAAAGGAAGGTTGGGATTGTTTTTGGGAGTTTTGGTCCCAACAGTTTAGGAATTAGGGGCTAAAAAAGGCCCAAATAAGCATTTGTCTTGGTTTTTGCACAATAACTTTAGTATAAGTAAATAGAAATCTATGAAATTTAAACACAAGGTTTATGACCACAAAAGGAAGGTTGGGATTGATTTTTGGAGTTTTGGTCCCAACAGTTTAGGAATTAGGGGCCAAAAGGGTCCAAAATTAAACTTTGTTTGATTTCATCGAAAATTGAACTATTGGGGTTCTTTGATATGCCGAATCTAACCGTGCATTTAGATTCTTAATTTTTGGTCCCGTTTTCAAATTGGTCTACATTAAGGTCCAAAGGGTCCAAAATTAAACTTAGTTTGATTTTAACAAAAATTGAATTCTTGGGGTTCTTTGATATGCTGAATCTAAATATGTACTTAGTTTTTTTATTATGGGCCCAGTTTTCAAGTTGGTCCAAATCGGGGTCCAAAATTAAAGCTAAAAAAGGGGTAAATTATTTTTTTTGGGGGGTGGGGGCAATTCTCCACAGCATATTGTATCGCACAAGAATTCAAAAATTGAATATAAATTCAAATCATATGACCAATTCTAAGTTCTTTATTTCAGTTATTCTGTTTTAGAAACCTATTATGTGTCAAATATTTCAAGAAATTTTCAATTACACAGTATTGTGCAATAGCAAGAATCAGTATAATTTAAACCAATTTACATTATTTACATTACAATTAAAGGATAACTTCAGTAACACCCAACAATGACTTCAATCCAAACATATATATTGAATAAACTTACAAATCAGAAATTTTAAAATTATATGATACTAACATACATACTACTGCTAACAATTAAATATGACTTAGAGCAAATATGACAACATGATTATAAAAATATGTACAAAGAGGGATAACTCTTTTTTTTATCTCAAATTTTGAATATGTGCTGATGAAGCTTTTTTGTTTATCTCATCTAAACTGCTTTTAAATTATGCATATTTAAAATTTGCCATCCATGACTATGATGTCATTTTCTATTTTAATACGTTATGGTGTATTTAAATGGGCTGTTATGGTTGCAAAGTATCAAGAGAAATGGGGGGGGGGGGGGTGAAAACAAAATTTAGGGGGGGGGGGAATGAGAAATTGGGGAGGGGGCAATTTTTTTCTCATTTCATAATTCATAAATTAAAAAGGAAATTTCAAATTTTTTTTAGCAAAAAAGGGGGGGTTACAATAAATTTTATTGTTTTTTGTTGTTTTTTTTTTTTGGGAGGGGGAGTCAATGTGCAACTTCATAGTGTATTGCACAAAAGCTAAAAAAGGGGTAAATTTTTTTTTTTTTTTTTTTTGGGGGGGGGGGGGCAATTCTCCACAGCATATTGTATTGCACAAGAAGCAAAAAATTGAATATAAATTGAAATCATATGACCAATTCTAAGTTCTTTGGTTTCAGTTATTCTGTGTCAGAAACCTATTATGTGTCAAATATTTGAAGAAATTTTCAATTGCACAGTATTGCGCAATAGCAAGAAATTGATATGTGTGCCCAATTTTAAATTGGTTATTTCTGATTTATATATAAAAACAAAAAATACTGATATGGTTTGAATAGGTAAATTAAAAATTTTTAAGTTCTTAGACAACATTCATTCTGTGTCAGAAACCTATGCTGTGTCAAATATTTATTCACAATCCAAATTCAGTATTGTATCAAGCTTGAATGTTGTGTTCATAATTGCCCCAACTATTCAGGGTTCGACATCTGCGGTCGTATCTAGCTGCGCCCAGCGGAGCATTTTATTTATAAACTATTTTTTAAATAAAACATAGGTTTTTACCAAGAATAGATTAAAAATGGAATTTGAGTGTTGCTGGCAATTTTTGTTTGGATTGGAAACAGGATCATTTCAAGTTTTGAGCTTATAAGAGAAAGTGATATTGCAGAATGTCAAGAGTTACAGTAGATTTAGTTATACATGTGTACCTGTATTTTCATGTGCTAATTATTTTCTTTCAGTGGACTAATTCAAGATCCTTATTTAGCAGCTACATATGCAGCAGCTGATAGAGGATATCAAGTGAGTTGTCTGTTTAATGCTATCTCTATAGACTTCCTATTGCTAAGTAACTTTTGTGATTCACAAAGTAAAAAACCTGTCATATTCTGATATTTTGTGTAAAATTTCTGTTCGAAGGGAAATGAGGAATGATTTCAAAAGCCAATATTGAAATTGTACAGATGTATGATTTCCTTTTGTTTATTCAGTTCTGACATGTTTATGAATATTGCATACTTTACTAAAAACACTTGGGAAACCATTAGCTGGTTTTGATTTAGTGACAATATGCAGATTGATCAAATAATCTGTATAGTGCATCCAATTAGATCTACTTATGATTCATTTGCATATATAATTTTCTAAAGTACTCAAGTCTAGAAATGTTAATTTGACAAACTGTTACTAATTCCCCTAAAAGTATTTTCATTAAATTTTGGGGGCATATATGTTCCTGGTTCCAGAATATGCACTGATTATATTGCAACAATACTTCATAGTATATTATATAAATAACATATTTCTAAGAGGGTGACAGAGTATATTGTAACCCCGAGAAAACATTGTCAACCAACCAATTCACTTCTAATGCAGATTTTTCACCAATTATGTAGTAAATAACATAAATTTTTTTTGCAGTTGGTAACCACACAGGGATATCCAACAGCTGCAGGCTATCCAGCCGGTACAAGGTTAGCTATTCCAGCTATGGCTACTGCTCAAATGATTGGGGGAGGCGGCACATACACAGCAGCTTCAATACCAGGGTAAGTGTATAAAGATTTCTAGATAACAATCATTTTACCGTGAAATTATCCAATCATAGTTCTTCATTTCATTTCAGTAAAGGTTTTTGATTTATGATATTGAAGAAAATGCATTAAGCATTAAATTAAAAAATTAAGGTATGGTTAAAGGAACAGTGCTTTTATTGTTGTTTTTCATTTGAAAATTACCTTGAGTCGAAAATGCTTGCACTTCACTGCACTAGTCATGATATGCGGGATTATATGGCAAATATATATCACGTCAAATCTATGCTATTGATTGATATGGATGGGACATACATTCAATATGAAAAAGTATCTTACAAAGAAATCAAGTTAAATATTTTTGATTTGTAGATTGACTGCTGGAAGAGAATACGCAGATGCTTATTTAGGTCATAGTATTGGACCAGTAGCAGGTTATGGGGTAAGAGTACACAATTAACTAGATGTTTTCTCACTGTCTTTAATCAATTTTAAAATTTATCAAGTTGTGTTAGAAATATTTGATTTAGAATTAAATAAAAAAAGAATTTACATGGTGGGGAAATCAGCATTATCCACAATTTGATAACAATACAGATACTTAACATTAGGACAATAGAAGGGAGATAACTGCAATATTTGTTTATACCAAAATTTATATTTTCTTTACAGGCAACAGTGTATCGAGGAGCATACCAACGATTTGCACCATATTGATAAGGCTCATCATATGGATTCTGTGGTGATTTTTTAACAGTATTGTTAATGGACAGCCATTATACAGAGAAGTGCAATGCTAATTTTTCAGTGCTGAATTGGTGCTTTCTGCAATTTGTTTAACTTATTTATTTAAGAAAATTTGAGCACTGTTGAGATTCTCATATGCTGCCAATGTTATTACTCCACCTTCCTTAGGTCATTGTGATTCAACATAAATATTAATATTTGTTAAGTTTAGCATTAAGCATTGCTTAATTCATTATTTGGCTTGACAAAGTAAATTATCACATCAATTTCGTCTTTTTTTTCCCTCACAATTTGAATTAATATTAAGTTTGCTTCAGTCTGGTATAAATATATTTTTACAGTTTTGTAAAATGATTTTACTACATTTTATTGAATTTTTTATTAGTGTATAATAATAATAATGGAGATTTTCCTAGGAATATTTCTTGAAACCTTTTTCAAACCATTTTGCCATGGGTTTATGTTGAGTCACAATTTTATTTAACTATATAACCACAGAAATACTATTTATGTCATAATGACTGTATAAAAATACTCATGTGGTGAGCTTTATATTGAACAAATGTCTAGTCAATTTTCACACTGTTACCTCATTCATATACAGAGCAGAATTTCAGTTCTCAGTTACTTGTACCTCCAAGTACTTGTAGTGAAGGGGATTCATTATAATTCTAGTCCAGTTGCATTATGGAAATAATTTAGGGCAGTGGATTGTTTCTTCAATAGTATATGATTCATGTCTTGCCTCATGTTGCTGTCAGCAGCAAACGACACTGGCTTCCATTTTGATTATTTCACTAGTGTAATTTTTTTTCATAATTCAAAAAACATTGTTGACATTACCTCTCCATAAGTGCAGAGTAACTGAGAACTGGAATAGTTCCAAATTAATTGAAGGTCAATGAAAGATGTAGTCAATTATCTTGGACCTTGTCACAAGGTATCATTTGAACTGAACAGTCTTCCACCATGATATTGTTAAGAATGAATGATGGTTCCATGAAAAATATTTGATTATTAGTCACCTAGTCCATGTCAATGAAATAAGATGTAACTCCTGATACACTGTGGATACAGGAATCTGCCATAAATTGCTTCTGGATATTTTTTTTGAGAAGTGCAGCATTTTGGCTGTAGAAATGTGAATACATGTGGTCCAAATTTACGGTATACCAGTTATTAGCCAGTTTCATGTATTTTCTGTCCTCAGATTGTACATATTAGTTGTTTTTAATGGTATTTTTTCTGCATTTTTGAAGGAATTTAATTTTTTCAATTCTATTCTACTGTTATAGCAAAATTACTTGGCTGGTCCCATTTTAATTTATTATAGAATATACATGTATTTTGCTTAAGAAATACAAAGCGGTCTTGTTTCCCAGTGTATCATGGATAACATTTGAAATTGGCATTGTTTTTTCAAAAAGTCACTGGTAGATGTGATCTGATTCAGATCATTAGGTGCTTTATTTTACCATATTTATTGTGCAATTTATTTTTTATGTTGTTTTTCTTTTTCATTTAAATTTGATTTTGTTTGAAATGTAGATATTGTAACTTTTAGAAAGGTACAAATTATGACACAAGGTTTGGAAGAATTAACATGTTATGTAAAGGTGGGAGTCATACATCATTTTGTTGGAGATTTAAATTCATCAATTCTTCCAGAGTGAAAGTGATTTAGTATGAAAGACAGATGAATGAGTGAAATGTAGATGTGTGAATATTTGTTATCTGTGATGGTTGAGTATTACAAAGTGAAAGCTAGTCTCTTAAATTGTTCAAGTGTTAAAAATCATATAAAATTGTTTACTTTAAAGTTATTGAAATGTTAAATAATTAACTTGCCAAAATGCTCTTGCCCTTTTGTATTTGAATATAATATTTGTCATATTTCATGAATCTCCCCAGGGTTCAGGAAGTGCTACAAACTTATTCATTAATGACAGATCCTCCAAGGCTAATAGTAACTAAATTTGATACACGGAATGGAACTCAGAACAGTCAGTTAAAATTTTTACAACTTTCAAAAATAAAATTTTATAAAATTTTAAAAAGATAACATGAGATGCTTTAATTGGTAAATCCTGTTTGGATATCTGGATTTCATTTTTGTTCAGGGATTTTGTTTCTTGAGCTTCTACAAAGGGAAGAATAAGACTCAGGGATGATGGATATTTCAATTAAAAGCATTGTGTATTGATATTTTTGGCATAATATACCTACATTGTGCAATACACTAATTTTTTCAGTATGATTTCAGCTATATTATTCAACCTTTTGTTCTTTTCTCAAGCCTAAGTAAAAATTTTGTTAACACAAAGTTTTTCTTTTATTTGTAAAAAGTAGTACCAAATTTGTAAACAACCAAGTTAGTAGCTACTTCCTTTAAAAGCATTTGTCCTTTACTATCCCTTGATCTGATATTATTTGTTTTAAATGCAATCTCTTGTTTTTTGGGGATGAGTATACTTTATATTTTACATGTATGTACTTCCAGTTTCATAATGTTGTTGGATTTATTTTTACACATGTTGTTTATAGAGCCACCTACTTCTCTTTGAAGTATGGTTCAAATTTTTATTGATAATCAAAATATTATCAGCAAATGTCAAAATACAGCAAAAGTTTTAACATAATTACAATGTTTGAGTTATTCATTTCCCTTCCAATACAGAAATACATCATACGCAATGTAAATAAAATACACCAAGTATCCACCTTGCAAACAAGATAAGTGCTAAGTAGCAAACCCCAAAAACCCGTTAACTCCATTTTTTGTGTACTCTTGTGAATGTTTGTTGCTTTTCCTAATTTTTGTTATGTCCTGTAATAATCTAATAGGTTTGTCTCCTGTTAACTTTTTTATGTCTCTTGGAGGCAGCAATTTATTGTTGCTTCCTGGTATTGACAGGCATGTCCAGGGGCATGATGGGATTTAAGCATGAATAAAGGAATGATTACAGTGAGATTTAATAAGCATGTTATTATGAATGTATGGTTGTGCTTCTTTCCCTGTACCCAAGAACTGATCTACTCTGGCATGAAATCTTTAACTTAACCTTTGCATATAGAAGTGAGATAGTAAATTCTATAGCTGAGACGTAACCAGAAATTAGATGTAACATTTCAAGACTTTTTCATTGTATGTTTACTTCTTTGTCATCTTTCTTAGATCATGTTTTTTCTCTCTTGTATTTGAAATTTATTTGTGTTTTTATGTAAATTATCAGTTTATCTTTAGTTATTATTATGTAGTATTTATTGATAATTGTTGATGTAACATAAGTTGACTAACATTTAAGTTCTTATATCAAGATGTTAATTTCTTGTCAAGAAACTAAAAGTGAAAAGAATTGTAATAGTTGTAATTCTTTTTAAATTTTATTTAGTTATCCAGTTGTACATTTTAGTTTTAGTTTCAAAATGTTGGAACTTGACAATTTAAAGTAAAAAATTGGTGAAATTTTCTGTTTGTCACATAAGTTACCTATTTTTTTTCTTAAAATAATTCTATAAAGAATTTTGGCTAAATAATAAAACCATACACATTGAAACTGAAGAGGAAAAAAATGCTAATTTCTTGATAAGGGAAATGATGTTTCATGAATCTTGATATAGAAAGTGCCCTTGCATGAATGAAATACATACATAAAATATATTGAGGGCATTTATTTTAGCATTTTGTTGAATACTGATATTATATTTCACACAAGCTTGAAGATTTTATGATCCTCACACACATTTATATTGTAATGGATATAATTTAGAGCTTCTATTTTGCACAACAGATATTCTGTACATGTATATACATATATTTAACCTCTTGACACTTTTTGAACAGTTTTTTGTGTCTTAACTTGTGTGTGACCTTGATTTTTTTTCAGATGCAAAATAAACTGTCATATATGTATTTATCTCACAGCATTTCTCATTGCTAATGCATGTAATAATGGTCAGTATAGATAAATGGTTCTTTTGACAAAACATTGCCTAAAACAGTGAAATGTCTCAAAATGATATTTCACCAAAGTATAAATGTGTCTTGAAGGTAGACCATGAAATTTTTGCACATTATTAATACATAAATATTGTACTGTTATTTAACAGATGTTAAAACTGGATGTCAGAAATTAGGTCTGTACCAGAAGAATGACAGTATAATGCTTTTTGTATATTAATAAGAGAATTTTAATGATCTGTTCTCAAATTGCATATTGAATTAGTCAAGGGGTATCTTTATCAACTTAAAGAAAGAATAGAAAAGATTTTTCGAAATTGTTTAAGAAATTAACCAGAATGAAAAACATATACCGGTAGTCAAAGAACCATAGAATAGTATGACCTGTCTTGCATTTTATCTTTATATTGTAGTAACCTGATAAAAATTATCAGAATGAGTTAATGATGCATGCATTTAATACTTTCCCTTGCAGTATTCCCTAAATAATCTGCTATGAATATTAGCTGTTCTAGATAACTGTCTGCTTTATTTGAATTCTTCTTTAGCTGTTGCATGTGTGTTTTATATATTAGTACCTCTTATTTAGAGTGAGTGTTGTAGGAATAACTGGGATGAAATAAGTCTGAAATATAAAATCGATAGTTGTGTCCTTTTACCCTATTAAGCGAAATAATTTTAATTTTACCTTTCCGATTGATTCATCTAATTAGACGAGTTCAATCCCTTGTTTTCAAACTGAAAAAAAAATATCTTTTCAGAATTTAAAATTTAAATTAGTTGAAATATTTAGTTTTGTCCAAAAAAAAAGTTTCAGATATTAAGGTATTGTTATCAATAGTTTATGTAAAAAAGGTAGAAATTACAATTGCATATCATCTAGTGATATTTTTTATAAATTGGTACTGCAAGTCATTAAGACAAGACCTAAAACAGACTCACTGGGAGAGTAGCAACTTAAAAAGAATGCTGATAGGAACATTTGTATTCCTATTTACATGAAATGAGCTGGATAGACTATGGCTGTTTGGCTGTTTAACATATTGGAAATATATCAAAATTTTGAAGGCTTTTGCTTCTGTAATGTCTTCAGTAAAAATATTTATTAAATTGCCACATTTTATCTTATTCTAACCATTATATAATGTAAGAATTAACCAGAAATATACCAAAGAATTATTTAATTTTAGACATTTTACCAACTTGCAATTATTCAGAGGCATGAAAGGTTTGAAAAAATTTTCATCTATACTCACACAGGTCTTATGCCCATTAAACTTGTTAAACCCTATGAAAACTTCGAAATCTAAATGTTTTATTACTATAAGATCTTTCAAAAATACAATAGAGATGCACAAGAGGTACTAATTTATGAAAAATACATATGCAAGAAAAGGAGTGTATTAAATGGAGAGCTTTATCTAGAATAGCATGTTCAGTAGCAGTCCGAGCATGGTCTGTTTGCATGATTTCATGCTCTATTGGTGACGGCTTTTTTAACTTGCATCATGGCATACTGTTGTTGATTGTTTGCCATTCTTTTAATACTCAATACAGTCAATTACAAATATCCCTTTAGGAATTCTACATACTATACTACAGATATCCTCCCAAAATGAGCACACACATGGCTACATAAAAACCAGATGATATAGTTTATCCATTTATATTTAATAAATTATCAGCTAAAGTGGAAAGTCAGCACATGGGAACATTCTGTAGTCCGTCTATGCTTCAACGTTAAGATACTATTGAGGTTTGAAGAGAAAACAATATCACCATCAGACAGGTGCAACAGAATGTAAACGAAGCTAGAAAGTAGACTGCCCTGTGCTTTAGTGATGCAATTGTGATTGTAGATAAAGGTAGTTTTATTTGGAGATGAAAATCAGATCTGCATGAATCCTTGGTAAAAAGTATAGAAAAAAAATCAACTTTTACGGGTGAAATATTTGTGAAAAGACTTGAGAATTCAGAATATTGCATTGTGGGAAAATTTGATCTGACGTCGATGAGCAAAGGTCCTGCTTGTTTCCAGCAGAATTTTATTAGTATCCTTTCACCAATTAACTTACACCCCACCCAAGCTAGAACTTTGCCAATTGGTCTATTTACAGATTTTTAGCTCACCAGGCCAAGAGCCAGGGTGAGCTATTGTCACCACTTGGCATCTCTCTTCCGTCCATCCGTTAACATCACATTTTGATCTTCTTGAGAACCACTGCAAACTATGCATAAGGTCCTAACCATGTGCTGATTGGTCAAGAGGCCTATTCTAATCTCTGATTGGCTGAGCTGTGAAAAACTACTCAAGAACTGCATGTCCGTTTGAACGCAAACTTTGCTACAAATGCGTTAGTATAAGCGTCTATAACAAATGTTGTTACTTTGTGCGAATTGGAAAATCAAAATTTGGACTCGTTAACGAATTGGGGTCTCTTCGTGGGGCACGAAATAAGTTTCTTTTTCGTATCTAGATTCCTCGAGAAAGTCACTTTTATAATATGTAGACCTGTTATGTAGTTGAATGCAACAATTAAAATCCGGTGTCTCGAAATTAAACATTGATTGCTGTGGGAAAGAAGTGACCCTGAACCAAGGTTGAAGTAATGGGAAAATGTGTTAAAGTGTTTTCTTAATAATTGAATAATTTTTAAATAAGTAGGTTCCCAAGGAAATAGTATTATAGATTTGGTACCTATGAGGACATGAATAATTCGTGTTACTTTGGTACTGTTCTATCAACAGACATTGCTGCCAGGCACAAAAGGAACTTATGTGATTGGTTAAATTTCTAAGATCTCTGAAACAACTTCACTGCAAGGTACTACAAAAATATTGTTAATGGCCATCATCGCTGAATTGATATCAAACTTCGTGGAAGTGATACGAGGACCTGAATAGATTTTTCTTGCTCTTGACAAATATAATGCCAGATTCGAAGGTAGTTAACATGACCGTAGGTGATTCTCTCTCTATAATTGTGTCCGTTGACACAAAATACTGAGT
Source organism: Mytilisepta virgata (assembly GCA_028015205.1). Taxonomy (NCBI): domain Eukaryota; kingdom Metazoa; phylum Mollusca; class Bivalvia; order Mytilida; family Mytilidae; genus Mytilisepta; species Mytilisepta virgata. Next base: position 89,014,974 of record CM051521.1, read on the forward strand.
TAAATGGCACCTAAAACCTAAATGAGCTATACAGGCTCATTGGAGCTCTAGTTAGTTTAGACTTATTTATTTATAGTGGATTTGGAAACGAGTTAAACCAACTTATACTAATCCCTCTCCACTTGGCGAGTGCTAAAGCAGCATTTTAGCCTACTCTTTTTCGACATATATAGAGGTCTTAAACGCGTTAAGGACTTTTCTCTCCCTTACGACGGGACAGTAATTTTTCTTCCACATCCAACGGACTAGCATCGTTTACCGAAATCATCCTCGAGATGGTGTCGATAGGGCGTCGCAAAGTTAATCCCTGAAATTTTTATCCCGAACGGGAATCGAACCAGGGACCTTTGGCTTCGTAGTCCGATGTGCTAACCACTACACCACGGCGCCCTCGGCGCTTTAGTTTTGTGGTGCTAAACTTGATTGCAGTGGCCATTTTAAGAATTTTAGTGCTGATTCCGACTGCCAAGATGGAGGCAGTCAAATTCGTAATAATCTTTATCCATCAAAGTCATAATTAAAAGGTTTTAAAGTTTGTTTTTTTTTAATAGAAACCCGTTTAAATTCACTCAGATCAGGGACAGCTTAACAAAATTTGACACCATTTGTGAAAAATTGTTAATCTTGAAAACCATGGACTGCGCTTGACGTCAGTGGACCTGGAATGGTCTAAATAAAGAACTTTGTCCAATGACGTCGGTTTGAGACATTTTGAATTTTCCAAACCCGGCAACTATTTTAGAATAATCTTTGAAAATTTATCGTATGGTGCTCGGTCAACCACAACTAAACAAATCAAAATAATCGCATAACCGAATTATCTTTCGCATATATTCCTATGAAAAAATACAGTAAAAGACATCGTCTAATTGAAATGAAATTGTCCTATAGAACTTATTTCCAAACAAAGCAAGACAAGCCTTACAGCCGACTCCGTTTAACATAGGACCCATAGTAAAATAAACTATTTAAAAGAGAAATCGAAGAAACCACCAGCAAATCAAAACAATGGCCATTTTTCTCAACACTTTGTCGTCGTCGTAAACTTTTCACATTTTCATTAACTCCTCTGAAACCGCTGAGCCAATTTAAACCAAACTTTAGTTGAATGGTCGTTGGATTGCCCCCTTTAAAAACTGTGTTCGGTTACCGGGGCACTGTCGAATATGGTTGGACATGGTTTAACCTTGGACCCTATGGAAATTAACATTTTCATTATCTTCTCTGAGACTATTAGACCAATTTGAACCAAACTTTGGTGGAATGGTCCTTGGGTGGCCCCTTTTCAAAACTGTGTTAGGTTTCCCGGAACGCATCCAATTTGGCCGTATGGCTGGAAGTAGTTTAACATAGAGCCTATGGGAATTTTACATTTTCGTCAACTCCTCTGAAACCACTGAAACAATTTAAACCAAACTTTAGTGGAATGGTCCTTGGACGGTCCCCTTTGAAAAAATGTGTTTTCCCGGGCATTATCCAATATGGCCGCCATGGCAGACTTAGTTTAACATTGGACCCTTGTGGGAATTTTAACATTTTCTTTAACTTCTCTGAGACCACCAATTTGAACCCGACTTAAAAGGTCCTCTCAGAATTGTGTCCGATGACTCGGACTGTGAACCAAGATGGCCGCCACAGCCAAACTTAGTTTAACATAGGGTCCTATGGGAGAATTAATTTAAAAATCTTCTTGTCTGAAACTACTGAGCCAATTGGAACTTAACTTTGCAGCAATGGTCCTTAGATGGTCTTCTTTCAGAATTGTGTTTGATGACCCGGACTGTCAACCAAAATGGCCGCCACAGTGGAACATAGTAAAACATAGGAACCTATGGGAAATTAATTTAAAAATCTCCTGGTCTGAAACTACTGAGCCAATTGGAACTAAACTTGGCAGCAATGGTCCTTAGATGGTCCTCTTTCAGAATTATGTCTGATCACCCGAATTGTCAACTAAGATGGCCAGCACAACCGAACTTGGTTTAACATAGGACCCTATAGGAAATTCATTTAAAAATCTTCTCGTCTGAAACCACCGTGACAGAACAAGACTTGCCAGCAATGGTCTCTAGATGGTCCTCTTTGAGAATTGTATCTAATGACCCGGACTGTCAACCAAGATGGCTCCACATCCGAACTTACTTTAACATAGACCCTATGGGAAAATTCATTTAAAAATCTTCTTGTCTAATACAACTTGGCCAATTGGAACCAGATACGGCAGCAATAGTCCTTAGATGGTCTTCTTTCAGAATTATTTCCGATGACCCAGACTGTCAACCAAGATGGCTGCCACAGCCGAATTTAGTTTAACACAGGACACTATGGGAAAATTCATTTAAATATCTTGTTGTGTGAAACCACCGGGGCAATTTGACCCAGACTTGTCGGTAATGGTCTTTAAATGGTCCTCTTTCAGAATTGTTGGCAATGGCTATGAACCAAGATGGCTCCACAGCTGAACTTTTGGGATATTAACATTTATCCAGGTCTATCGCAAACATTGATATTTCGCAATGTGTATTTTTGGATAAGAGGGCCTAACGGCTTTAGGTTCACTACAGGACGGCCTAACGGCTTTAGGTTCATAAATTATTGACAAGCACGCCTCTATTTTTAATGCGCGAACTTAATTTATTGTTTTTGTCTCGCCTGCGACGAATGTTACGATAATACTTTCGACGTCAGCACTTTATAAAATCCTTAATAACTTTGCACACATAATACCTACACTTCAGTGTACATTATGATATAAACTTTGCAATGGGATAATTTTCTTTGACCTTGACCTTAATTTCATGCTTGAGTGATTTGGGTTACATTTTCGGGATTAAGTCCGGTAACTGTAATACCAAGACCCACTATATTTGGTCTATATACAGTTCGTGTTTGGTGCATGCCAGTCTGACACGGGTCACTCAACCTTGAACTAAAGTTATGAATTGCATCACATTTTCGCTATGAAGTCCATTTCTCAGCATTTGTTATATCTAGACCCACCATATTCGGTCTGACCTCTTTCACCCAACCTTGGCTACATTTTTGTGATTAAGTACATTTTTCAGCAACTGTAGTAGCTAGACCCATCATATATAGTTTATAGGTAGTTCTTATTGGTTACATGCCAGTCTAACAGCTGTCACCTGACCTTTATCTGAATTTCATTCTTCAGTCACCTCAGACTTGCATCCTGTTTTTGCAGTTAAGTCTATTTCTCGGCAACTGTACTAACTAGAGCCACATAATTTGGTCTATGTTAGTGTGCGTATATACCAGTCTGACACCTGTCACATTACCTTACGAAGATAATTATAACTTTAAACATAACTCAGATAAATCCACACATGCAAGTGACAAAAGTTGAATTAAATGAACAGTACTTTTATTGTGTCCTTCATCTTGGAGAAAATGGGTCCTTCAACACGGAATAAAATCTAGCCGTTACTGAGTTGGAGACAGGGCTATCTTCACGAAATAAAGTAGTATTGTATGCATAATTTTGTCCTCGTTTTTTTCTCAATTACGAACTGATGCGAAAGCGTGAAGTTTCAGTCCCTGAGAATCTAGGTATCAAGAATATATCTAATAAATAAAGCATGTATGAACCAATGTCACTTATACCAGTTTAAAATAGATTAGCCTGACTCGATTAACAAAAAAACTTCTCTTTTGAAACTATTGAAACCAAACTTTGGTAGAATGATTCTTATGATGCCCTCTTTCAAGATTTGTCGAGTAAGGGGATTGGTGGGAGGGCGGTGGTGGCGTACGGGATCTCCAACAAAATTGCCGTTGTTTATACTAATAATAAAGAAAATAGACTTTGGTGGAATGGTCCTTAGACTAGGGTCACTCTCAAGATTTGGATTTTTGGTACAGTTGTATTGTCGCATTAGAAAATAAATTTATGGGTGTTTGCAAAACTTTATGTTGATTTCACTAATAGCTGCCCTTTGTGCCAATATTTTAACACTCGCAATCGCTTTGCATAATGGACCAAGCATGGAAAAACAAATATTATTACAAGCCCCGTGAATTATTTCTTGATTTTTAAATTTTGTCGGCATACTAAAGAAGGACTGGAATAATTTTTTTTTCAAATTGAGGTTATTTAGAATGTAATGAAAAACCCTATATCAGTTACCAACTGAAATTCAGGAATATATCCAATAAATGCACCCAATCTTACATTTTAAAAACATGATTGGCCACAAGGAACAACTATTGATATTTTCGTTTATCTCTGTAAGTAGTATCCAAGTCAACCGACGAAACGGATTACTTTCTACAGTTTGCTCCAGTGCGAAACCAGCTGTGTTTAGTGTAGTTATAAGATACATCTACGGTTTTGGACCTGGCTTTAAAATCATGGTGTAAGAAGTAAGGCTCCCAAATGTGTGGTTCAAAGAAGTCCATTAAATTGATTAAAATAATAAATTAGATGTGCTTTTTTAAAAGAATTGAATTGCATGTGTCCTGATAATCGTTAAAACAAATAGAAACCATTAACTATGTTTTAAAGGATTTTATGTTAATACCAGATGCGTATTGTTTGCATTGAATGAAGGTCATAACAAAGTTACCGTACTCCAATGTATGAATAATAATAGACACTGATGTACTATATGTCTCGCCTTCGTCTCGACCGATATTCAACGTGATAAAGCCAGTATCAAAAACCATTATTGTTTATTAATTTAATTTGAGGGGATGAACAGTATAGACCAACACTGGTTATACTTTATAACCTGGTTTGGTCTTTAATTAACCCGCCACTTGTAAATTAAGTCCAATGTCATTATTGGTTCTGGAATCAAGGGATCATTGTACTTCTGTTTTGAAATTAAAAATTATAAGGAATGTTTCCAATTTTTTAAGAGGTTATACTTCAATAACCTGGTTTGGGTCAGTTTATGGCATTCATAAACCGCTGGTTTATTATGCGTAAATTGACCCAAACCAGGTTATATCGTATAAACTGTCCAAAAAGTGGTAACATTCCTTAAATAATTATTCTATGTCACCGAAATGACTATTTTATGCTATCATTTGCATAATACTCTATCGCTATATGAATTGTTGTTGTATAGCAATGTAATATTCCTTGTTAAACACAACCAAAAATTAGCGCTGATATTGCACTGAGTGCTCATCGCTAGTTTTCTTGGTTGGTTGGAAGGTCTTATTTGCTTTGATATACAGTAAAGGCGCTATTACACAAAATTAGGAAATAATGTCCCTTCGTAGAATATTGTGTCACACCCACAAGCTCGAGCGATAATACATTCTACTACGGACTGCATGTGTTTCCTAATATTCATGAAATAACCCCATATTATAGTCCCAGTACATTATATTGCAACAAGTGACCATACAAAAAAATTGCAAGCGCCCATACAGTACACATACAAGCACCTATACAGTCAGAGAAATGATGTGTTGTTCGTTTGAAAGTAATTTACTTCATTTTACAGGCAAAATAATTCGATAAAATTTAGTTTTAGGGTATAAAAATGAATCGACTTCTGGATAACCTAAAGAATACCTTCTTATTTCTTACCAGTTTTTACTTATTCAGTTTTAAAGTCAAAATTTCAAACACTAAATGTGAGAAGCATTGTGATCAAAGCTTGATAAAAGTGTTATTAATCATATTTGTGAAAAAAATGTTCATGTAATTTTATAGGCATGTAAATAGCCAAGTGTCAAAGGAGGAAAACATACCTAAAATTTCCATAAAATCTGTGTAAAATTCAAAAATCTATTATTAAGTATGAGCGATCGTCCTTGCAAGTGACCGATTTGCTGCTATACAAAATCGCAAGTTAACAACTGACAGAAAACATGTCCCACGCTGTGATATTGCCTGGCCTAGAAAAAATGTTTAATCTAGTCATCGATTCAGGTATTTATCCAAGAACTTGATCTACCGGTTATATTTTCCCAATTTTTAAAAGTGGCTATCTCACTGAACCAAACAACTATGGTGCATTACCATTACTAGTTGTCTATGAAAGATTTTTAATTCAATTTTCAATTCCAGGTTTGAAATATTTTTACAAATGAATTGTAACATATCAAATGAACAAATCGTTTTTAAACCAGGTTGTAGAACATCAGATCATATTTTTAAATTAAAGACAATTTTAGATAAATATTTAAAAACGTCAAAAATGGTATATGCTTGTTTTATTGACCTTAGAAAGGAGTTTGATTCCGTCTTGCACCCTTCTATTTTATTCAAACTAGTAGAAGCTGGGGTGGGTGGCACATTTTTATCTTTACTGAAATCCATGTATGGCAATATTGAGCTTAGAGTTAGAGTAGATAATGTTTCACTCTCAGGGTTTTTTTCATATAGTGTTGGTGTGTTCCAGTGGGACAATTTTAGTCCAAACCTTTTTAATGTATTAATCAATGATATTACTAAGTTATTTGAGTCTTCATGTTGTCCTGTATCACTTGGGTCACATTTATTAAACAGTTTATTATATGCTGATGATTTACTACTTTTATCAGAATCAGCTGAGGAGTTTACAGAATTGTATTAACAAGGTTTATGACTATTGCTCAAATTGGGGGCTTGAAATAAATTATGATAAATCTAAAATGATGATATTTAATGAAGGAGGACGGATGATATCTAGAAAGTTTTTTACAAACGAAAAAAGTATCGAGTCTGTTTATCAATATAAATATTTAAGTGTTCTATTTAGTTTGAATGGGAGTTTTAAACGTGCACGCAATGACCTTAATTCAAGAGGTGAGAAGGCTTTTTTTTAAATTGACTAATATATTTAAAAATACACCTTGTGACATTCAAAATTTTACATTTATATTTGATCATACTGTGAAACCAGTTGTACTGTATGCTTCTGAAATTCTGGGCATATTTTACACCAGAAAATGTAATAAACATAACAGTGAAAATATATTCGAACAGCTTTTTAATACTGTACCAATTGAAAAGAGAAATCACAGTTTGTGCAGATATTTGCTTAATGTAAATCGAAAAACATGTAAACTGGCAATGTATTGTGAGCTAGGTCGTTTTCCATTATATATTGATATAATTACGTCAATGGTTATAAAATAACAATCCAAAGATACTGATATTAGATATAGTAAAGTTATTCTATGCTGTATACGACGCATTTCAAGGAGTTACCTCTCACCAGCAGATTAAAACCGAAACATTTGGAAGACCAAAAAAAACTTATTTTAAACAAGAAGTACTCATAACCAAAAATACCGAAATAGGAAGCCAAATTTCAGCTAAGGAGATCTACCATGTGCAATACAAGGAATGAACCCTTAGTATTTCTATTATTTTTGAATTTTGCTAAATACTGGTAATTTCTGTAACAAATCAATGAATAATTATGTCAGACAAGTCTGACGACTGGGTTGGCGAATACCCTCGCCCTCGGGGACCTAGGGTCCACCATGCAGAGTCATCGTCCCTGGAGTTTCAAAATAACAATCCAAAGATACTAATATTAGATATAGTAAAGTTATTCTATGCTGTATACGACGCAATTCAAGGAGGTACCTCACATCAGCAGCATTAAAACCGAAACATTTGGAAGACCAAAAACCAAAATTCTTGTATATGGCACGCCGTTGTTATATTTATTCAATTTCGAGATATCTTATTTAGTTAAATAAGATATCTTATAAAATAAATGAGATATCTTATTAACTAATAGAGATATCTTATAAACTTATAGAGATATCTTTTTAACTTATTAAATATATAAGATATCTCTATAAGTTAATAAGATATCTCTATTAGTTAATAAGATATCTCTGCTAGTTAATAAGATATCTTATAAACTAATAGAGATATCTTATTTACTTTCAAATTAAATAAGATGTCTTATAAAAATTAAAGATATCTTAATACTTAATAAGATATCTTGTTAAATAAATAAGATATCTTGGAATTTGAATAAATATAAAAACGGCGTGCCATAGAAGTACTCACAACCAACAATACAGAAATAGGAAGCCAAATTTCAGCTAAGGAGATCTACCATGTGCAATACAAGGAATGAAGTACTGGATTAGGTTGTATGACGAAAACCCTAAAGATACTTTACTGTCTGAAGCCGTAGCTGAGCTGTCTTTAATAAAATATTTCGTATTTCGTATAAATTTTGTTCGAAATAACGTTTCTAATTTTATATTTTAGCGTCTGCGCAGTACTTGCCGGTGTTTCCACGAGGGTTATCCAAGATGGCGGCAGAAAAAAGCGATCCTGAATCGCGTAGACAACAAAAATCGGATTCCCAGAGCCAGGACGGGGAATTCGAAGATTACGGCGACGAACCGGACTTCAGTGACCCAGAAGACTTTGTGGATGACATTACCGAGGAAGGTTAAAATCTCAAGACACCTAAAACCCAAACATAAAATGACATATGTCCACTTCCACGTTTTGACTTTTTTCTGGGGGTCTTGGTGGCCGAGTGGTCTAGGTAGTTCGTCTTGACTACTAATGATCACTACCCTATAAACAGTTAGGTTGTGAAAACTTTCGAATCCCACCTGTGGCGGGATGTGTTCGACTCGGATCTTAATTGACAAGGATTGCCTATTTTCCAACCGAAGACAAAAAAGGTCGGTGGTTCTCTCCAGGTACTCCGGCTTCCTCCACCAATGAAAACTGTTTGTCATGAAATGACCAAACGTGCAGAAAATGGTGTAAACCCCTACTATTAACAAACAGAAACAAAATTTTTTCTGCAGTACAGTATACTGGGTCTCACTAATGACACTATATCGCAGTACTTATTTTTTCAGGATGACATCAAAATTATGTTGAAATAATGTTGGTAGCGTGATACAGTAGGAACAGAGTATACCCAGGGTTCTCACCAAGAATTTTTCATGATGAGTCCTGGGAGTCATCATTTTTCAGAATGGTGAGTCCCAGGACTCATCGCCACTTTTTTAACATACATTCCTGCATGATTTTGACCATTGTTACTGTTGTTAAAGTTTAATTAAAGTCATGTGCTGCCTCAAAATACTGACGAATATAATTTCAATAAAAAAAAAAAATGAACATATGCATTGGTGCTCCAAACTTGGAAGAAAATTTCTGTTTAGGATATGAGCAAAAATCTTTGCACTTTTGACACAACTTATTTATTATTGCCATTTTATTTTTTTAATATTTGTTTATCTATAATCTTTACTATTATTTTTTCTCAAATATACTCTTAAAATCCTCCCATTGACTTTGTTTTAACACCTTAATAATCAATATTGACAAAATTTCCATTTGTTCATAGATAAGTCAAAGTCTGCTAAATTTATTTTTAAATGAGGTCTAAATACTGTTACCAGTCGGTAAAAACACTGTGCCCAATGAAAAATCACGAGAAGTCCGATTGCCGCAATTTTCTAGCTTACATTTTTTTAGTTTCTTTCCCCATCCCCTTCAATCTCCATGAAAACAAAAAATGGCGGCTCAAGATTTTATATGTAAATTACAGTCTTCAGACGCAGCTGATTAGATCTACATGCGTCCCAGGGAAAATGGCAAAACTATCATTGATATCCGGATTTGTCCATTATGGTTTCTTTTTTACACATTGCAATGGTTTCCAGTACAGCATTTCCGTTTTTTTCCTTGGCTGAGAAAATCTTATCTGATATTGGTACACTTCTGTGTATCCTCATTTCTATCTACTTCTACTTATTCCACATGCCTCTGCTCATCAGGTTTATATTTATAATACCATCTTTTCCAAATAAAAATACTTCATAAAACATAAATAGTAACCCGAACATAAATTCCCTGTTTGACAAAAATGTTGACAAAGGCTGCTGAAATTTCTATACCTTTTCTTCATAAGCATCATTAGGCCAAAATATATATTTGTGTTGTTCAATTACCCGACCGACCTTAGTCTGATAAACAATCGTGGCACATGTTGACAGCCATGACTTTGCTGGCAACAACAATTATTAATCGTGAAGAGCAGGCTATTATAAATATACCACACTTTAGGTGCAAAGTAAAGGAAATCATTTGAATAAGCATACAACAAACGACAACATATCATACATATTAGATACACACGCTGTTCTAAAGGATGTTTAAAAAAGCCTACCTACCGACCCAATTTTTTCCCGGACGTAACTGGAACCACACATATAAATCTTTTTTAGCATATTGAATCAGTGTTGGTGCTGGCATTCAAGAACTTGTGGCCAAAAAAATCACCAAAGCATAATTTTTTTCCCAAGTTTCAAAATTTGTTCTTAGGCCCAGTTACCTCCCCCTTTTTGAAACATATTTCATTGCTCTTCATTCATTACTATATGAAATAACCTGACCTGAGAAGTACTTTTGATGAAATAAAATTTGTCTCCAAAATCGTCTTCAATGGGCTCTATATGATCCTTAAGTGAATTGTTCAGTACAAATGTCATCAGAAACCACTTATTAAGAGTAACATCAAGCAGACATCTGTGTGGATCTTAATATGTTTTTTTTGTCTCTCTCTGTTCTCAAGTAAAGTTTTACTGTTGTGTCTCTTCAAAAGTATGAGTGTCTCCATTAGAGAATACTAAATACTGGCAACAAACAAAAATGCTTATCTTTTAAATAAATTCTCAAACTGTAATCATGTAAATTGTAAAAGAAAATAGGTTAAAGAAAATAAGGCCAAAAAAAAAATATGTGTTTCCGGTAACCCGACCGACCCTAGTTTGTGCCCCGACCCTAACTTTTTTATGGCGTCAGCAAAAAAAAAATCCAGAATTTCGGCGTTTTCCATCGCCGATTTGCATTTTATTGTATTTAAATCGCTCTCCAGTGTGGAGGCCCTTTATCACTGTAAGAACACTATTGCGACCGCCAGTGCGAGTTCGGTATTTGCAATCAAAATTGCAAAATGTCAGCACTTGGAGGCTAAAAACCTACTGAAATGTTTGGAGCATTGATGGGACTTTGATGGAAGTTTTTGAGAAAGAACCCGGAGAGTCTTCAAAGACACCTTGAATAAAAATTGAATGCATTTTGAACAGTGCCAGTGGGGAAGTTTCCGAGTAACATCTAAATGGGTACAGTCAGGTTCTGGGAAACAACTTATTTTTGCATCGAAGATTTTGAAAATTAACAGAAGGCCATAAAATACATAACAGAATGGGAAAGGAATCGTCTGTGGTTATTTGGCTCTGATAGGGGAATGAAATGCCATGTTCCAAATTTGTTGACCTAAATGGCATGTTTGTGACAGGATTAATGAACCACACGCTGCTGAAAGAGACATGTGTTACATTAATAAAGCAAATATTGTTTAAATAGTATTTATCTATATGCCTAGCTACCAAATAAAATTATCAGTTCAACACTATGCACTCAAATATTTAGTGCCTTGATGCCCAGGTTCTGACATATGTTTTTACAACAACAAAAAAACTGCTATTAATTTCTTTTCTTGGCTACCAAATTTTACCACCTGATAGTACAGTTGGCTACTGGACTGTAAAAGTTAATTTGGATCCCTGTGATCAGACTGTTTTGGAGATTTTGTATATTCCAAAGAGATCTTTCTGCTAGTCTTTTTAAATTAGAAACTGAATAATAAATAAAACTAGATATAATTCGAAAGCACTTTTGGTGATCTATTTTTCAACCAAGTATCAAGTCTCTACGCCATTTAAAATTTTTTCATATTTTTGCTGTTTCCATGGCAACGACGCCCATTCTGAAAATTTCAGTCAAAAAACACATCTACGCATGCTTGTCTACCATCTTATAAAGTTTGGAGTGGATAGGACATATAGAACAGTATTGTTCTAGAATGTTCCATGAAATCCCTACCTCTTGTGATCCCCCTAATACATACTTTTTACTTACCCAATCTTAAAGTTTGTGTCATTTGGAGAAACAGCAAACATGGGGCTACATCTTTATAAAATATTGAAACCATGGAGTAAACAGTTTCTGAAACTAGAGGTCTAAAGGGGGCCAAGTGGTCTAGGTAGTTTGTCATGACTACTGATGATCAAAAGCCTGTCAACGTTTAGGTTGCGAGTTTGAATCTCACCTGTGGCGGGGTGTGTTCAACTCCAATCTCAATTGACAAGGATTGCCAGTTTTCCTACCGAAGGTCAGTGGTTCTCTCCGGGTACTCCGGCTTCCTCCACCAATAAAAACTGGCAGCCGCGAAATAGCCAAATGTGCTGAAAATGGCGTAAAAACCCAACTAAACTGAACTAAACTAGAGATCTAAAGTGGACATTTTGGCCGTTTAATAAATATTTAACAAGTATCAAGCATATATTGAGAGTAGCATGATTCAAAATTTTGGAAACAAAACTCGTGAACATTCAACATCACACTGTACGTGGTGATGTCATATATTCTGGACTCTCAGAAATAATTTGGGACTCATGAAAATTTTGTGGGACTCACCAATTTCAAAAGTGATGAGTCCAGGGCTCACCAAGAAAAAATCGCATGAGGAACCCTGACATTGAATAGGATGTTATCCAAAATTTCTAGGAAGAATTGACTAGAAATTGATGGTAATCTTAAGATTTCAAAAGAAACTTGTTGCATTGCATCACTTTCTGCAAAGAAAATAGCTGAAAAACTTTTTCTGTATATTGTAGCTACATTTTATTGGCAAACCATGTGGACTGCCATAAAAGGTTTGCCACTAAAGTGACATTAAGACTTGAGCACACAAAAAAATCTCACACCCAACAGCAAGTACAATATAGTTTCTTGTACTGGTTTGAGCATAATTCTTTGCTAAATTTTCAGCTATGTGACATCTTCTTTACTGACAGGCAAAGCTGCCAGATCAGTTAAAAAATTATGCACAAATACAGGCAAATACTGTCAAAATTCACCTGACCAAAAATTTCAGATAATAGATAGTTTCTGTAGTCAATAATTTTTATAAGAATATACATTTTTGAAACTTTTTTTTGGATAACTAGAAATTATTTACATATGCAAGTCATATAATTCACACTAGATACAACACTTACTATTGTTTGGAGTATTTCATAAAGATTTTATACACAAATCGTTATTAAAATTTCTTTGTTTTTCAGAATTACTAAGTGATTTATTGAAGTCCAAACCAAAGGAGTCTGACGGTATAGACAATATAATAGTTGTTGACAATGTTCCAGAAGTAGGCCCTGATCGCCAAGAAAAACTCTCAAAGGTTATCAGAAAACTATTTGAAAAGTTTGGAAAAATAGTGAATGAGCATTATCCAACAGAAAATGAAAAAACGAAAGGGTAGGTAGAATATTTAAATGTGATAACTTTTAAAATCCACATAAACTAGTCAGTTTTGATGTTACAGTGTATGTAAGATTTATGTGAATAAATGTTTTTAGTATGGATGTTCAATTTATAGAAAGGACCCCTTTTTGAGGTAGGACGTCTGTGAGTAATCTTACTATTAGCAAGAGAATATCATTGGTTTATGGATTTAGTAACAAAAAATAAATGAAAGCCTGTCTCAAGTTATTTTCATTTTGAGCAGTACAATTGTTAAATTTAGCATCTGAAGTATAATGAAGTACGTGTTTAAAATAATTTTATATATTGATTTTTTCAATTTTGACTGAAAAAAAGGGAATTCTCTGTAAGCATGATATCTTTGATTATGTAAATGGGTTTTGAATACATATTAGATAGAGAATGGAAAAGGGGAAGGAATCAGAGACAACAACCCGACCAAAATGCAGAAAATTTTACATATTAACTTTTAACTTGATATTCTTTTCAAATTTAGTACTATACATGTTTAAAAGTATATTAAATTTTTTTTCTAAAAAATTTTTCAGCTATATTTTTATTGAATATTCATCGCCAATCCATGCTTTGGAAGCAGTTAAGAATGCAAATGGCTACAAACTAGACAAACAACATACCTTTGCTGTAAATCTGTTCTCTGATTTTGAAAAGTAAGTCAAGAATAAAATTTTGTCTTTCTAAGGTTGAACAGTCAGATGATCTGGTGACAATGTTATCCATGAAATTGGTTACATTGGTGAATTAAGAATATTATGGATATATGTATGATTGCATATCTTTGAAAATAAACAGATAATGCAAATATGTTCATCTTATGTTACAACAGTATTCATATACATAAATAAAAAAAATGTATGGCAGTCAATCATGAGTATATTGATTAATAAATAAGCAGTGATGATCTCAGTAACCCCCCACCCACCCCTTACTCAGAACAAATTGTTCTGATCATTTTGTCCCTCTGGAGTCCTTCAGTCATTCAAGATGTCAGTCATAATTTGAGAGAGGAAAATTCAGTAAAATTACTTAAAGTTTTTTTGCATTCTATACAGGGCTCACCACACTTCAAAATTTTAGGGAGAAGTGACTTCTCCCTTGCAACAAAACAGGAAGTGAGGACCTGACAGGGAGACTTAAGGATGTTTGCTCCTGAAGTTCAAAATAACAACGTTTTCCTGAATTATACATTTTTTACATTTGAATGTGAAATGCTTTAAAATTATAAACCATAAAGTATATGTTCGTGTACTTGTTTTTGAGATATTATCAACTGAAAAGTTCAAATTTTTCGCGGGATAATTTTTTCTCAGGATTTTTCATAAGAAATACATTGGGAAAATAACATTGAAAGACGATTAAAACGTATGGAAGGAATAACTACATTTTTGAAATATTTTACAAACTGAACATTTGAAAGAAGTTCTTTGAGAAAATGAAAATAAATATGAGGGTTACTGGACAAAAAAATTCCAATGTATTTCCTATGAACACTCCAGAGGAGCTACAAAATTTTTATCAAAAGTCAGAAACGTCACAAGCAAACATCCTTAAGAGAGAAGTCAGGAATCGCTGCAATGTTTTCATGCCTTCACATATATACAAATGTATATGCATTAACCCTTAATTAAGTTTTTACTTTATTCCATGTCATACTGTGCCAGTGTTGCTTGAATTAGAGGCAATAAATTATCACAATTTGAATTTTGCCTTTGGTATCCTAGCTTAATAAATTGGGATGAAATAGGAACTGTATTGAATGGGGGTTCCACATTCTAATTTAATTAAAAATTTGGTCTTATTTTTCATTTTTACCTACAAAAAATTGTGTATTTTAATATCTTAAGATAGAATTATTTAGAAAATTAGTTTTGGTTAGATGCAGGATGAAAGTGACATGCATTTGTTTGTCTATTGAAAAGTACATGTAGCTGAACATTTCTGAGATGTTTAGCTAAAAAGATATTTTTTCAATCTTTAGTTCTTTCCATTTTTTAGCTCACCTGGCAAAAAAAGGCCATGTGAGCTTTTCTTATCACTTGGCATCCGTCGTCGTCGTTAACAATTTTTCAAACATCTTCTCCTCTGAAACTACTGAATGGATTTGGATAAAACTTAGCATGATTGTTCCTTAGGGTATCCTGCACAAAGTTTATGCTTCGATTTTTGATCCGTCAAAAAACATGGCCGCTGTTACTAAAAATAGAACATGGGGGTCAAACAACAGTTTTTCGCAAGTCTCTCAAAAATCATTAGGTTACGGCAAATTCTGGCAGGTTGAAAGTGTTCAGCATGATGAGAGCTACTTGTGTGCTGATTTTCGTGAAAATCTGTCAACTAATGTGAGAGTTATTGCCCTTTTTTGACATTTTTGGCTTTTTTTATGTTATTATTTCAAAAATCTTCTTCTCTGAAACTACTGAATGGATTTGGATAAAACTTAGCATGATTGTTCCTTAGGGTATCCTGCACAAAGTTTATGCTTCGATTTTTGATCCGTCGAAAAACATGGCCGCTGTTACTAAAAATAGAACATAGGGGTCAAACAACAGTTTTTCGCAAGTATCTCAAAAATCATTAGGTTACAGCAAAATCTGCAGGTTGAAAGTGTTCAGCATGATGACAGCTACTTGTGTGCTGATTTTCGTGAAAATCTGTCAACTAATATGAGAGTTATTGCCCTTTTTTGACATTTTTGGCTTTTTTAATGTTATTATTTCAAAAATCTTCTTCTCTGAAACTACTGAATGGATTTGGATAAAACTTAGCATGATTGTTCCTTAGGGTATCCTGCACAAAGTTTATGCTTGGATTTTTGATCCATCGAGAAACATGGCCGCTGTTACTAAAAATAGAACATAGGGGTCAAACAACAGTTTTTCGCAAGTATCTCAAAAATCATTAGGTTACGGCAAAATCTGCAGGTTGAAAGTGTTCAGCGTGATGAGAGCTACCTGTGTGATTTTTTTCGTGAAAATCTGTCAACTGATGTTAGAGTTATTGCCCTTTTTTGACATTTTTGGCTTTTTTTTATGTTATTATTTCAAAAATCTTCTTCTCTGAAACTACTATTCAAAATCAAATGAAACTTGTTAAGATTGTTCCTTAGGGTATCCTGCAAAAATTTGAAGCTTGGATTTTTGATTGGTCGAAAAACATGTCCGCCCTTACTAAAAATAGAACATAGGGGTCAAAATAATGTTTTTTGCAATTTTTTCCTGAATTATAGAAATAAAATGAAGATGAAAGCTACTTTCAAGGTAAACATGGTATCCCGAGTTGAATGGTGATGATGAAAGTTTGTTTTGGACGGCCATTTTTAAAATGGCTGCCATTTTCCCGCCATTTTTTACACTTGCTTGGATTTCAACAATATTTGGTTTTTAAAGCAAACATGGTATCCTTAGTGAATGGTGATGATGAGAATGTTGTATAACAATGATTAAACTTCATAATATGTGAGCTTTTAATTGCCATCACTTGGTGTCCGTCATCATCGTTGTTAACAAATTTTCAAACATCTTCTCCTCTGAAACTACTAGGGGGATTTGGATGAAACTTAGCATGATTGTTCCTGCAATATTTCCTTTTCAAATACAATAAAAAGTCTTAACCCACAATTTTTACATAACTTCTTTCAAACATTTTAAAAACGAAGACAACATATAGACCAAAAGATTTATACTTGTATTTGAAGATGAATTAAAGCTTGTATTTTGTATTGTGAATCATCAGATTGACCATAACTGTATCTTAATCAACCGTAGGGAGAACTCATGCCCATTTCTTTCCAGAGGTTCTTGAAAGGCTTTTAAAGGTATTTTTAGTATTTTACATGACCTTTAATACTCAGTTTAATTTACAACAAACATTAATATATTAATTTAGTTTATACTGCATTGTTTGCCAGGTGAGCGATTCAGGCTCTTGAGAGCCTCTTGTCTTTTGTCTTTTTTTTTAAAATTGTTCTTTATTTATAATAGGGGCATTATTCTGAATTCTTTTCACCCCATCCAATTACCCTTGTCAAATGTCTAAGAAATTTTTTTGCCCATATGGTGAATCCTTTCATTACTTTATATTTTCTATTTTGTTTGTTTTCGATTATCTCTTTCAAATCAATTCTTTATTGTTAAAATATTGCATGTTGTCAGTTAACACCTAGATATAACTGTAAGGTAATTAGACACCTAGATCTAACTGTAAAGTTATTAAACAAAGGGAGGCAAATCAAATTCAAAGGTGAATTATCTCCCTTTGTGATAAATGCCGCCGGTAGTAGAAAATGTGTCCGATTTTGCAACTTCTTGCTAATAAAATGACAGATTGATGAGTTATTTTCACTTCCAGCTTTGTAGAATTACCGATGTTGTTACAAAAACAAAGTTTTTGATCATTTTATCTCAAGATTTTCCTTTACCCTATGACAATTTGACAAACAAGTCAGAAATGATACAGCGACTTCAACTTCGCTTTTGGGGTATCTTTAGGGGGATTTCGCCTGTTAAAAGACGACTTTTTTTGCCCACTTCGCCCAGATTGGTGAGCCTTCAGCCTTGTCTATATACATTATACTACATATTGTTCTCTTCCATTGTATCTGTGTATAAATGGAATTTTAGAAAACAGTAAAATAGTTCTAAGCATTGATTTATATAAATGTCCTTCATACCAAACTGTACATGAATTATTCATGAAATTTTAAAGCTGCCTGGGAGGTGCTTGTGTTATTAAAAATTAACAAATCCTGATTAATTATGTTGAATTGTTGATGACATGAAACATATGTCTGTGACACCTTGGCACTTGACTTAGCATGAAGGAATTTGGTTTCATTTCAATAATTTGTCCAATAGTTCTGACCATTCCTAAGTTTGAATGGAGGAATGAGGTAAAACGTTTGTCAAGACCAGCTTTTAATTTTACCATTGAATTGACATTTTTAGATATGGAAATATATCTGATGAATGGGAAGTACCTAAAGCAAAACCATTCAAAGATGTGGTAAGTGTATGAGAGTTTTGCTTTTGTAATTAATTACAGTCAGACCTGTGTATAAAGGGCACTTTCATAGGTTCCCCTTATACAAAGGTTCATTTTACAAGGTTTTTTTCATTAGCTCGAAATTATAACTTTGTTCTTTATTGGGAGTGATTTGCTATTAAGAGGTGCCTTTCAAAGCAGATTTGGCTCGCATGTAGAAAAATTGATTAAATATGACACAAATGTGATCATCAAGGTAAAAATAAATATTGATCAGGAACATTTACCTTTTCTACACTAATTTATATGCAGATTTTTTTCTGTTTTTCAGTGATAAAAGTCCAGTTACATATTTTTGAAAAAAATGTGTATAAGTTCAGTAAAACTTTGAAAATGGGTTCTCTCTTTGCCAAATGTATATCGGCCAAATTCTGAAGTCCCTGTCAATTTGCATTAAAATATACATTAAACATTAGGAAATGGGCCAGCCCTTCAAATCGGACATTGACCAATATTTCTGTAGTTAAAATCAAAGAAATTTTCCATCACTAAACCGGCCACACCAATTAAATCTACATAAGCGTTCAGGTAACAGTTATCTAAACACTCAAGGTAATCTGGTAAATTGGACACCTGTCTATTTCAAATCAATAATTAGGTCAATTTTATTATTACCGAGAGGTCATGATATTCCCTTCAATTAGATTAGCATGGACTACACATGCAGAGTTGATGGATACGTCTTTATATTCACTATTTTATTTGAAGAAATAATAAATTTTGTTATTTATCCTTCCAAAATAATAATAAATAAATATAAATGTTGTATTCTTAAATTTATGATGAATATTTTATACAGAATTTATACAACAGTCACTAGAATATATGTATGTTGTAATCATTGTAATGATTAACTTCAAATCCAAAAAATGCATATTAAAGGGAAATAACTCTTGTTTGACTTCGGATTTTAAATAAACTAGCCACCCCTTCTAATCAGCTGTTTTCAGTGGTCACATGACCAGCCAGTTGAGAGAAGTTTCACTGTATGTTAAAATGCTGGTTTTAGAAAACTGTTCATTAGTACTCCAGGGTTCAAAATTGCACTAACCTGGCACTCAGGACTAGTGTTTCTCAACAGCAGTCTGTCATATTTACTGATAGTTAAGGCGTGATTGGCTACTGAGTTTTTATCTCCTGAATACAGTACTGCAATAGTTGACTTAGAATTTACAAATTAAGGCATTTCAAATACAGAAACTTGGAACTTACATAATATAATTGAGCCATGTGATCATGCATTGATGCTTGGTTATTGTAGGGTAACCTGAGATATTTCTTACAAGAACCAGACTGCTTTGACGAATTTAGCATAATTTACGATGGAGGTGAAAGAACAGCCATTCACAAAAACACACCAAGGGAGTCAACCGTACTAGAAGAGAGAACAGTATGTTGATTATGGTTGGATTTAAAATCCTTTTTTAAGGTCGGAAACTCAGTACCTGGGGGTATATTCCACTAATGAAATGTCATATTTTAGAAATTTATTTTTAACATTTATATTGATTATGTCTGACACAAAAATTACAATAAAACTACCCAGTAATGTAGTAATATATTTACAAGAAAATTTAAGATATAGATACTCTAACAGAATGTACATTGTCAGATAGTAATTACCAATTAATTATGTGTGATTAAAAGAATAAATATCATACTTAGTTTACTTTATATGTGAAATGGTATGAAAAGATTCAGAAATGGTATGAAATTGGCTAAAAGGTCAAAATTTAATTTTAAAATACATATAAATTACTTACCACATACATTGTAATAGTATTGTAAATTTTGTCTCTTGAATATTTTTTTATAGAAAACAATATATTTACATAATGTAAATAAACAAAAAAACATTTTTTAAATTATTTCAGCGATGGACAGAAACATATGTAAGATGGTCACATCAGGGTAGTTATCTTGCTACTTTTCACGGTAAAGGTATTGCATTATGGGGTGGACCCAAATTTGAGCAGATTATGAGGTTCAGTCATCCCGGTGTTCAGTTAATTGACTTTTCACCGTGTGAGCGTTACCTAGTGACTTTCAGTCCACTACAGACTAGCCAAGAGGAACCTAGTGCCATAATTATCTGGGATATAAGGACTGGTCAGAAGAAAAGAGGATTTCATTGTGAAACCCAGTCCACTTGGCCAATATTTAAGTAAGAAGATAACAATGAAGATGTTCATTCATATATTGTATATTAGGGTTTTGAAGATAAGCATAAATTAAAATTGAAGTATATATTTTTGTAAGACTTTTGTTTGACAAATCAAAAACAGAAAAGATGATCATGATCATAATAAAATAAACTTAAATATCAAATTTTCTGATAAACATCCAAATTTTGTATTTGAAAAAAAAAAAAATATCACTGTATATTTCAGGTGGAATCCAGATGGTTCATACTTTGCCAGAATTAGTCCTGATACACTTAGTGTCTATGAAACTCCGGTTTGTATATTACACTATTGTAAGAATGTTAAAAAAAATAAAAAAATCCGTAATTATGTTACTGCCAAATTGACAGCAAAACAAGATTTCTTTCATCACTATTTGGAACTGCCTTGGTGGTCTCATGGTAGTGTGTTCGCCTAGAGTGCGGAAAGTTAAGGTTTGATCTTTGCTGGGTCAAACCAAAGACCTTAGAAATTGGTATTTGCTGCTTCTCCGCCAAGCACATTGCATCTAGGAGTAAGAGGAAAGGACTGGTTGGCTCAGAGTCCGTATAATGTTCCTAGTGGGGTGATATCAGGGATGATTCCACACATTTTAAAATGGGTTCCCATAACACCAAAATGGGAGTGAGATTGAGAATTTTTCAAACAGACTTTTGTCATACCAAAACAACTTCAATATGACTTCCACTATATATCAATCCCGTCAGTATCAAGTTATTGCAATCATCTTTACAAATGGATGTGCTTATTCAGGGTCAATCTAATACAATGATCATAGCGACTAACTCTGAAGTAACTACAGTCTTATATTTATAATTGGAAAGAATTATGTACTCATTTCCATTTGTAACATCCAGTTGACAAATTTTGGGGCCATTTAGCAGTCTAAAATGGTATAGTAGAATCATCTCTAGATATGTCTTCCTGTGGACTGTTACTTCATGAGGTAGCATGTTAAAAAAATCCTACTAAGTCTGTCAATCTAGTACAAATCCGGGTTCTTATTCATATCGTATCATATCAACATGTACTCGTGCTGATATGCATTAAATAATTGCCACTGGATGTTAAACAATAATTCATCCTTCCATCATCACTGTTTGGAACTGCCCCTGAGGACATTGCCAAAGTAATAACCCGACTTTTCCATTTAACAAACCTTGCTAATAAAACAAAATACTTACTTAGTAAATTATTTGTGTGTAATTGATATTTATACAGTCATAGTTAGAGATGCCTACCTCTTTGTAATTTTTGCCTGACACAACATAAATTTGTCCCAAAACAACTTGGTTTGCAAAAGGTTTCATTTGAAGAAAAAAATATTTTTTATTTATTTAATTTTTGCAGTCATTTGGTTTACTTGAAAAGAAAAGTTTGAAAATTCCAGGAATAAGGTATGTTGTATAGGATTTCATAATGAGTGTGCTCATTGAAACTGATTTCAATTCATAAAAAAATTGAAAAAAAGAATTATATTATGAAGTAGAATAAGTAATAATCAGTGTTCAGAAGATTTAAAGCACACTGAAATAGTGTACTTCTAGTTGAGGAAGTTGGTTTCTGTGTGAAAAAATGTCATATCTTAGTTCTGTAATAAACCTCCCTGTCAATATTCCGAGTTATAACACAATCTCAAGTTCTGATATGTTCTATGAAGTTTGTAAATCTTTCACAATCACAAAACAGAACTTCAAGGGCTTCAATAAGGATGAAGACAAGTGTGGGTCAATATCTTTTAAATAAAAACAGATAAATAGAATCAATAGCAATAAATATACAGTAAGATTCAATTTTACTTTAAATTTGTAATACTTGAAAATCAAACAATTGCTTTGTATTAACAAAAATACTCATCAATGCCAATATGCTTCAACAAATATTCATAGAAATAATATTTACCTCAAATAAAGTGATGGCCAACCATTATTTAAAACACAGTAACTAATTAGGGAGGGGAAATAGGGCCCAGATTGGAAATGTTGTTGTGGTGGGGGATAAATGGCTCTCTGGAAATTCTTTTTCCTTGTATTTTGGAAATAACTTTATCTTTGGTTTTCTTTACCTGTAATCTTAATTTCTGTACAATATCTCTTGAATTGTATTTTCTTTACTGTCAAAATTTCTTGGAAACCCGTAAATATATCTTATCTGGTTGCGAAACAGAACCTGCAGAGCATAAGACCGCTTGTCAATTTATCTGCCATTTACAGGACGGCCTCCCTTTTATAGGCTTCTCCAAATTTCCATCCGACCAATCAAATCGCACGATTTTCCAATCCGGAAATGGGGAAAGTTAAACGAGTTTCGTGTTACTCAGAGGCCAAAATCGGGCGTTTACAGTAAGTTCACAATTAATTCCCCCCAAAACCCTATTTATTATGTAAAAGGGAATGCTGAATTAACTGTATTCTGTACTGTTACCATTTCTGAAGAGTTTTCATTGACTTTGACTTTATTTAGAAATCTGTACTCAAAAATCTTGTGTGACACTAAACCACGCTGTTGAGGTAAATTTAGAATATTAGTCCAGTCAGACTAAGTTTTAACCTCAAACTAATTGCAACAAAAAATATTTTAGTTCTGATCCATAGTATTAAACCCCAAATATACACAGAAAAAAGTCTCATAAAATCTTACTTGAGGAACACTCAAAATCAGCATTTTTAATTTCTTATGGAAATTAACATTGGAAAGGGGAGATAACTCTGCAAAAATGAGTTTTTTGTCAGTTTTTGGTAGATTTTCTTAAAATTCATGTAAAGTATGATACTTTGATGGGGTTTTAAGTTCTTATTTGACTATGTTATATAATCTTCTCCTCATGAAATGTACAAAACCGAAATGTTATGGGTATTTTTTATTTTTTTTGTGCATTTTTCATTAAAGAAATTGCAAATTTGTGGCTTTGTGACCATTTTGAAAAAATAATGTGAAAAATTGGTATTGCTTATATCTCTAAATTATATTTGATCAGCATCTACCTTGTTTAAAGAAACTTTAAACCACAAAAAGAAGAATATTTGCCTAATTATTTTTATTAAATTTGAGATTCTTTACCTTGTCAAGTTGAAAATTTAATAAATGGTCAACTAATGAATTACGAAATCTAGGTTGTAGCTTGATAAAAGATATGAAAAAAACTTTAGAGTTGTTTGTTATACTCTATAAAGACAGCTAAAATATCAAGAATCAATACATTCTGCTGAAAAGTTATAATTTTGTATCAATTTTTATTGATATTTCTGCCTTTTTTGCAGAGTTATCTCCCATTTTCAATGCAAATGTCCATAGGAATTTTAAAGAGTAACTAAAACGCTTGTAGAAAGTTATTTTCATTTTATAGTACTAAAAAAACGTATAAAAACGCAAAAAACCCGAAGAAATTTGGTAACTTAGTTCTTGAGATATTAGCAAAATACTGGCCAATCGTCATTTGCACATCTGAACGATTTGTTAAAAACCTCGCCACTTATTCTAATATTACTACTCCCCGGAAGTGACGTACTGTGGGGTTCAGATCTTGTACATAAATAGGTACAGGTCATTTGCAAAGTGAAAGCAGATTCAGTTGATTGTTTATACGTTATTGGTGACAATTATCGATTGACAGTGCTTTTTATATATTCACCGACACTTGTTTGATGAAACATTTTACTTAATTTAAATCTACAATTCAACAATGGGAAGGAATTGTGCAGTTGCAGCATGCAGCAACTCTGCAAAAACGGGACATACTCAACACGCTTTTTGTATCCACCCCTTTTCAATAAATAAGCACATTACTTAAACGCATGTCCATTGCATCTGTTGTACACTATGACTTATTATACATATAAAGTATATTAAATTTATAAAAAATAGTTGTGATATTATACAATGTATGCAAATCCACCAGAGACTTAGCAATGTATATGAATAAGTTTGACTTGGCATTACTATCGTGAGTTTGAATACCTAGAGACTTCAGAAATAATATAAAGCGTCATAATTCTTTGCACTAAACAGCTGATGTGCATTTGGTGCCATAATAGAATTATAAAAGTTTAATTGAATAAAGACTTAACCTATGTTTGCTCACTTTTATTACATTGTGTCTTGGATGGAGGGTTGTGATTTATATTTTGCCTAAATTTGTTCATATATGTATAAGACAATAGACAATATAAAAAAATTAATTGACCTAGATTCCAATAATATAACAATAACAGCTGATTGGAACAAAGACAGTTATTTTAGTAATGACCAGGTCCTTACAGTTTCCCCCTAATCTAAATTCTGTGGTCAATTTATCAAATATATCTACAATCAAACCTGTCTATAAAGGGCAGCTAACTTACTATTTTAATATATATAATTTTATATATTTCTACTTGTGTGAAAAATGGGCAACCAGCATGACCAGTATACATATCCTGATAATGCAGAAAATAATTTGGGTAAAATGTAGCTTTTTTTTTTAAAGACATTCTATTTCATTAGGCAATGTAAAGCTAAAGCAAAGTTTGACTGTCAAATTATTTATTAAAAGAATATGTATTTATTTATTCACTATTTATGAAAAAATATATATATATGACACTTCCAATCATGCAAGAAATTTTATTTTCCCCCTAAATAGTATTAAACACCTGTGAAAATTAAAACTAGTTCATGATATAAAACAAATTAGTAAACATGTGAATGGATATTTATCACCTTTAATCCTGGTAATTAAAACAGTTAAAGTTTTAGCACCTATTAATTAACATCCTGTTATCTAGTAATAAAGATCAAACAAAAGTTTTAATCCCTCCAATCAGGTAAATAACAACTTGGCCATGCACCTACCACCTGTGGAGTAAATCAATATAACAAAGTCATTAGAAAGGTGTTATGAAAACCAGTTTTGACTGATATTATAATTCAAATTACACAAAGAGCATAAAGTCCCATAACCAATATTAACCAAATTATAACTCTACAAATGTGGGAATTATTTTATAAGTTGAATAATTTTTTTTATTAAAATCCATCAAAATCTTTTATTAAAGTTTTAGGTGTACAGTGCAGTTTCTCCAATGATTCTCTACATATTTTTATTATTACAACAAGGATTGTAAGAAATTACTTATCCCTCTCTACATATATGTCTCTGATTAAACTAAGAAATTTATTATATTTTTATAAGAAAATTTTGAAATTTTATGAATCTGTCAATTCAATAAAAAAAAAAACACATTACAATTCTACATCAAAATCTATATTACTATTCAGTAACGAATGTAGGACGGAAAGTCACAAGACAAAAAGTCACAGACAAAAAGTCACGGACAAAAAGTCACTGGACAAAAAGTCACAGTTAAAATTTTGTATAGTGACAAAATGTATAGGACAAAAAGTCACAATTTGTTTTCTCCAATATTTTCAAGACCTATAGGACAAAAAGTCACAATGAAGAGATTGTAATATGAAAGACCACATGTTTTAGAGGGGTATAGGACAAAAAGTCACAATATTTGTAAATATTTTATAAAATTTGTCATTTATAGTATAGGGACCCGTATTAACAATGATTACAAACAAATTTTGGACTTTAAGTACAAATGTTAAAATATTCAGAACAATTGCAATATTAAACAAAAATGTTAAACATTTCACAATTTATTTTATTTAATTTAAATGGTAATTATAATTGCAATTTATGATATTTATTTTTATTACTTAAAAAATGCAAGGATGTCATGAACATTAATTATTTTAATTAGTATATCATAAAAGGGGGACATCATCTTGAAAAAGGAAACAATAATGTTTATATTATAATTAACTGATTGTTTAATTGGCTTCTGTTTGGCAGGATATATGCACCCTTTCTGGAAATAATGACAATTATGTTGTTTTAGTTAAAAAGCAGGAAAAACATCCTTACTTTCATGTATACCTACAAAAGGCATGTATGTTTTGACAAAGCTTTCCTTCCCCTTATTGAAATCATGGCAAAAACTGTGACTTTTTGTCCTGTGACTTTTTGTCCATCAAGGTAAAAATATTGATTGTGACTTTTTGTCCTGTGACTTTTTGTCCTAGGTGTTTTGTGATTTTTTGTCCTGTGACTTTCTGTCCGTTTACCTTCAGTAACTTATATCACTATTTGTAAAACATCTGTTTTAAAACTATCAATTAATATTGTGTCTTATATTTGCTTGTTTAAAAAAAATAGTGTTTGCTTTTTATTACTATAAGATGGTCTTCCATTTGTATTTATGTTATACAAACCTTTCAAAATATCTATAATTTCATTTTCATTCTTTTTATATATATGTATATGGGGGCATTTATTGAAATTTATTGGCTATACTATTATAGTTATTACCAGAATTCCCCATTTCTAGAATTAAATTATTATTTCAAATTGGTAAGCACTGATAATTCTGGCCGGTCAACTTCTTCAATGCTTTCAGATGATGAACTTTGAAATGACAGCGATAAATCACTAGCATTGCTGTTTCCATCCATAATATATTCCTTCTGGTCAATGTAAACAAGTTCAAGAGTAGCCCGCACTGTACGTCATTTCCGGTCAATCGGGGTCACTCAGCGAGGAAACCCTGTTTCCGGAAATAGCGCTGATTGGATTTCCCACAGGTTAAAATAATCCCAACTTCACTCGCTATTTTCTCCGTTATTACTTGACCAAATTTCATCGGGTTTTTTGCATTTTTATACGTTTATTTAGTACTATAAAATGAAAATAACTTGCTATAAGCGTTTTAGTTACTCTTTAAAATCGTGATTTTTTAATCTTCCTCAAGTTAGATTTTGTTGGACTTTTTTCTGTGTATATTTGGGGTATAATGCTAAAGATTAAAACTTAAAAATCTTCTTTTGCAATTACTTTAAGGTTAGGGTCAAATTTATGCTAGATTGACTGGACTATATTTTGATCATGTGACCTGCCTTTCACTAGGTCAAGGGGGACGATTTCCACATGAAATATGTAAAATGAAAGTAGACATTTAGCGAAAATTATTCTTTTCCACAAGTAAAAAGTGAATCATTTAACCCTGATTAAAAGTAATAAATGTAAAATTACACTTATTCATGGCCATCACTGAAATAGACAATATAAAAAAATTAATTGACCTAGATTCCAATAATATAACAATAACAGCTGATTGGAACAAAGACAGTTATTTTAGTAATGACCAGGTCCTTACAGTTTCCCCCTAATCTAAATTCTGTGGTCAATTTATCAAATATATCTACAATCAAACCTGTCTATAAAGGGCAGCTAAGGGATCAGAAAAAGGTGCCCTTTATAGAGAGATTAATTTTACACACTTTGTTCATGAATGAGATATTTTCACTCAATCTAATTAAAAACCGATCTCTCATCACTCCCGTTTTCTGATATGTCGCATGGGAGATCTAACGAAACCAGCTTTGAGGTCACATGTGAGTGACCTCGTAGGTGTGTCCTATTCGACCAATGAAATTGCGGCTTAGGCGATCTTGTAAGTTGATCATGTGGTAAAGGGATGTAATTCGTTTTATTAACAAAGAAATCGTCAGTCCCCAGAATTCATTCGGATCTTCTTTAACGATTAGATCTAAAGGAAAACTTTTTTGATTGGCTTATTGATAGGAAGTCAACTCATTTGCATATCATTATAAATTCATAAGTTCCAGTTCACTCACATGTGACCTCAAAGCGGGTTTCGTTAGATCTCCCACGCGACATATCAGAAAACGGGGGCGATGAGAGATCAGTTTTTAATTAGATTGTTTTTCACTGTGCCCTTTTTAGACAGTGATTTGCTATATAGAGGTGCCCTTTAGAGCAGGTTTGACTGTACTTCTAATTTTGATAGTGGTTCAGAAGATACTTGTGCATCTTTCTACTGAACTGTCTCTTAGATCATAGACTTTGTAAATCTGGTTTTAATTTCAGAGATTTTAGCTGGTCTCCTACAGATAACATGATTGCTTACTGGGTACCAGAAGATATGAACGTACCTGCTAGAGTGACGTTGATACAGTTGCCTAGCCGTAAGGAGTTGTGCGTAAAGAATCTCTTTAATGTAGCTGACTGTAAAATGCACTGGCAAAAAAATGGTGATTACCTGTGTGTCAAAGTAGACAGATATTCTAAAGCAAAAAAGGTCGAAGAGAAAGACCAGTATAAATACAGTGTATGTAAAATGTATAAATTGTCTTCAAGTTTGCAAACTGTATATGTCTTTTTAATTGTATGATGAACAAGTTGCCAAAGTGGAATTTCAACAGAAAAATCAGTCTTTGAATAGAAGTAGTTAGAATAGATAATATAAACCAGAGGCTCCATGTAGCCTGAATTGCTCACCTGGATTTTAGGTGACAACAAAGTGCTTCTGCATATATCTGTAAGGAATTGTTCTGCTGTGCCCAGCACTTCTAAAAAAGATATGTAAAGAATTCTTCCAATGTCCAATGTTAAAACAAGTTCAGTTGTGGCAGCTAGCTTGGATTCCGAACCACACAAAAACATAAATTTTGTAGCAAATATTTAACCAAGGATCTTTATGCAACAAAAACGTTTCAATTGGCTTAGTATTTTCTGACAAGAAGACCTTTCTACAATTTTCCCCATAGTGTCCAATGTAAAACTAATCCGGCTGTGGTGACCATCTTGAATTTCAGATTGACATATAAAAAAAAACAAACTACTGTAGAGGTTTATCCAATGCTTGTTCATGACTACTAATGATCACTTAAATAGCAAATTTGAATGTTAAATGATAGCTGCAATAAAAGTCAATGTAAAGGCATGTTTTTTTGTAAAAATTAGTTTGATACAGACTTTATTTATGTGTTTTGTGTTTGCATATAATAAAACTGTAATTCAACTCAGCTGAAATTTTAATAATCACATTTTTATGTCAGATTAATGAGTTTAAGCATTGTTTGTTGTATTACAGGGAATGTATTATAACTTTGAACTGTTCAGAATAAGAGAAAAACAGATTCCTGTAGACAAAGTTGAAGTTAAGGGTAAGATACTAATTTTGTAGATTTTTTATAGCTCTTCTAAATATTCATTGCATTTTAAGTTTAAGCACTAGTTGTTTATTTTTAATACCTAAGCAACAAAGCTCAGTACAAAATAAATGTGAATTCGTACATGTAAGTGCAAATATACATGCTTCAACTATTTTAAACAAATGACAAAGGGTCATTGAACTGCTAAATAGGTTAAGGTAAATAAACAAAAAAACGACAATAAAAAATACTACATTAAGGTCCACTTTTTCGGCTTCCCGATGATAAGCACAGAATATGGTAATAGTAACAGAGGGATGGTTTTAGTCAGTTATTTGGTATTGCAAAATTTAATTGAAAAGTTGTCAAACTGGGCAGAAGCTGCCAGAAAATGATATTTTTGCACATTTAACCTCCCTGTTTCAGTTATTTCCTCTGTTCATCAAAATCATCCCTGTCCTGTTTTATATGTGAAGATGTGTGTAATACATGTATTTGCTTTGGTTGTTAAGGCAAATAATTTGTGAACATCAGCTGAAGATAAATAGAATTGTAGATGTCAATATACAATAGAAGTTATACCCCTTAATTTGATGAGTATTAGCACTTGTGGAATGAGATTTGCAATGAATTCCATGCACTAAGTGAATTAGATCATATTTTGAATTTAATGTACATATATTTTAAATTTTGTTTCAGAAAATGTAATGGCATTTGCCTGGGAACCTACAGGAAACAGATTTGCATTTATTCATGGTGAAAGTCCAAGGATTTCTGTGTCTTTCTACAGCATTAAACAGACTGGAAAAGTAGAGTTAATGAGTAAGCATTGTAAAAATCTGGAAAAGTTTCATAAAAATAAAAATGTCATAACCAGGTATAAATAGGTTTGAAAATCCTGACAAATCTGGAAGGGTTGGGAACTGTCTTTAGGTTGGAAGGAGGGGCTTTGCTTGATATTAAAGTATCCAAACCCAATATATTTAAATTCTGGACGTCATAAAAACATACTAAAGTCATTTTCCAGATTATCAGATGGTTGGGACTTTAAAAAATTGAAATGTGTTTCTTTTTATTTTTGGAAGCACAACATAGTAAATATATTTATTTCAAAGTTTTGTTAAAAATTTCATATGAGATTAGAAAGTTTGTGTATCAAATTTCAGAAACTTTGGAAAGAAGACAGGCTAACCATTTATTCTGGAGTCCATCTGGGCAGTTTATAGTGTTGGCTGGACTAAGGCTGTAAGTTTAAAAATACAATGGGTTATAAGTGTAAAATCTAGAGTTAAGACAATGGTTTTGACATAAGTCTCCTTGCTCTTTTAATTCTGTTAAAAGTCAGTCTTGTATTAACATTAAAGAATTTAACATAGGAGAACATTGTTAAGAAATTTCAAATTAACACCTCACCCGTTCATTAAAGATCCTCACAATCAGTAATACATCTCAGTACAATTAGAAACATACAAAAATTATATGGAGTGAATGTCAAGAGTTATGTTTCTTATATTTGAAACCCAGAAATAGATAAAACAATGGCGGATCTTTAAAAAAAAAAACGCCTGAAAGAAGACCAAAATTTGAGGATTTTATGGGATTTTAAAGTAAATGAATTTTAGAAATGTTTTGGCAAGATTGGATGCCAGGAAAGTATGTATTTCGTATCAAAACGTGCCGAATTTGTCAAAAATTGATTGGAATGGACATCGATGATTGGAAGTTTATTTCTTGAAATAGTTTTTATAATTTTTAATGACATAATTGCATAATTAGAACGATTTTAATGATATTTGAAGAATTTTAACATATCCAGCTGTGGAAACCAATGTTTGCTACAGAATCTTTGCATTTTTATTCACAAACTCAAAAGATCACGAAGAGAACATATTTTATTCACATTTTTATTAAAATAAACAATAAATGACCCAAAATTAATGCTCTTAAGCATTAACAAAGAAGTAGCCACTCAAGTCTGCCATCTTTTCAGGGAAGCCATCGTGCAAGGGTTACTTCCTGTGGGGACTCCAATGGTGAAAGGGTTAAATTAGGAAACCTACAAGGTCCTGCCCGATACCTCAGATTGGTACATAAAAAGCGACGTTGCATAGCATTTAGAATTCCACATCATTATCAAAATTAAGATATCTTCTAACAAAAACAAAAAACAAAAAAAAAGAAGTATTACATAAGAATGTATTGAGAATCACAAACTTGTATTTCAGAATGAATGGAGTTCTAGAATTTGTAGATGCATCTGATGTTACAGTGATGGCACAAACAGAACATTTCATGGCTACTGATGTAGAATGGGATCCTACAGGAAGATATGTGGTCTCAGCTGTCAGCTGGTGGGGTCATAAGGTTTGTTAGATAAAAAGAAAATGTTTAAGCAAAAAGCAGAATCTGAAAATATTGAATATTAAATTTATATTGGTAATCCTTTGAAATTTTTATTAAGTGCTTTATTGTCCCCTGCGGCAACGCGATGCGGGGGATATGGTAATGCTGGGCGTCCGTCCGTCCACCTTGTAAGCGCTCTAGCAAATTTATTTCTTGACCGATTTGGATAATATTTATACAGTAGCTTTAACTCAATGATACCTCAAGGGAGTTCGAAGATGAGTCATGTCGAAATATTTTTGCAGGAGTTATGCCCCTTAATAACTTAGAAAATTGACAAAATTTTCATGTAAGCGCTCTAGCAAATTTATTTCTTGACCGATTTGGATAATATTTATACAGTAGCTTTAACTCAATGATACCTCAAGGGAGTTCGAAGATGAGTCATGTGGAAATATTTTTGTAGGAGTTATGCCCCTTAATAACTTTGAAAATTGACAAAATGTTCATCTAAGTGTTCTAGAAAATTTATATTCTCCTTGCATTGGAATAATATTTATACACTTGGACCTAAAGGGAGGTTTTATACATAAACTCCTATCAAAACTTATAAAATTGAAAAATACTGTCTTTAAGAGTTTGTTAGGTGGAATACTTTTGATCAAAGCATTTCTGTTTATTGAAAAGGAGTAATGTACATTTGTATAAATTCTCAATACACATGGTAAAATAAGATTTCAACACTATACCCATATTGTATAAATGTCTTCATACCACTCATTAACTTGTAAAAAACTTTACCAATAACCACAAATTGTTTGTCCTTCTATTGTCTCTCTTTGAGAAAATTTTGTTATGTTTCACTTGTCCAAGGGTTTCTGATGCTCTAGTGGCGGGGGACTTCGGAACGCTGTTCGATTTTTACTTTAGGTTTGCACTCCGTCCGTCTGTCCATCCGTCAGTCTGGCAAATCAGTTTTCCACACTTTTTTCAGCTGTGCTTGAAGATACTGACTTGATATTTGGTATATATTTATATCATGACCAGTTACAGATCAAGTTTGAAAGGTCTGATGATTTTTTGCAGAGTTTTGGTCCTTGGACTTAGAAAATTCATGCAAATAATCAGTTGTCAGCACTTTTTTTCGTCATGCTTGAAGATATTGATTTGATGTTTGGTTTATAGTTTTACGATCAGGTTCTGTCTGGATGATTTTTTTGCTGAGTTCTGGTATGTGGACTTGGAAAATTCATGCAAATAATCAGTTTTCTGCACTGATTTGGTCATGCTTGAAGATATTGATTTGATATTTGGTATATAGTTTTACCATGACAAGTTACAGATCAAATTTGAATTTCATCCCCTTCGAATGATTTTTTGCAGAGTTATGGTTTACAGACTTGGGCAAATAATCAGTTTTCCGCACTTTATCACCATGTCTTCGTCCAATTCACATACTTGAGGAGATTTTGCATGTTTTCTCATAGCGCAAGCCATTAGGGGACATTGTATTGCCCAGCTATACTTTCAGAATGCTTGTTTCTTTGGTCTTAGGATCTAAAAAGGGGTTTTTTTTTTTTATTAATGCATATTTTATACAATTGATTACAGTATTCAGACTTCTGCTGCATTTTTTGTAAACCTTGCTGAGTGGGATCATCGTTATTTACAAAGCAAAAGATTAAGTTTGAATAGTAATGCTCTCTATGGTCAATGCTACCTTGTGAATTCATTTGTTTGTAATTGATATCAATTGTTTCATAACAGGTAGACAATGCATATTGGCTTTGGTCTTTCCAAGGGAGATTGTTACAGAAAGTACCATTGGAGAGGTTCTGTCAATTCACGTGGAGGCCTAAACCTCCTTCCTTATTAAGTCCTGAGCATATTAAGGTAGGTGTATTTTTATAAAAAAAAAGAGAACAAAAGATTGAAAAATAAGGGAAAAAGTCATTTTTATTCTGTTTTTTTAGGGGAATTTAGCTTTTGAAAGTCTGAATTTGTCAATTTTGGTTCCTTTGTTATGCACAGTAAAATGGCTGCCAAAGTGATGTGAAGATGTGTTTGAAATAAAATAATTCCTGTCTGTTCTGAAGGGGATGTTACTCAATCTAATGATTTATTTAATCATAGTATTCACCTGGGAAGCAAATCTTTATATTAATACACCATGTCATTATGCTTTCTATAAATCTGCAAAATTTGAGTCACCATGACCTACATATTATCCTTTAGTGACTCCAGTTAAATTTTATCCTTTTGTTCTTTTTTTAGCTCACCTGGCTTAAAGGGCCATGTAAGCTATTCTCATCACTTTGCGTCCGTTGTCGTCGTAAACTTTTCACATTTTTATCAAGTCCTCTGAAACCACTGAACCAATTTAAACCAAACTTAAGTGGAATGGTCCTTGGATTTTCCCCTTTAAAAAGTGTGTTCGGTTTTCTGGGGCGCCATCCAATATGGCTGCCATAGTTGGACATTGGACCCTATGGGAATTTTAACATTTTCTTTATCTTCTCTGAGACCATCAGGCCAATTTGAACCAAACTTTGGTGGAATGGTCCTTGGGTGGCCCCTTTTTAAATATGTGTTCGGATTCCCCGAAAGCCATCCAACATCGGTGCCATGGCTGGACTTAGTTTAACATTGAGCCTATGGGAATTTTACTTTTTTGTCATCTCCCCTGAAACCACTGAGCCAATTTGAACCAAACTTTGGTGGAATGGTCCCTGGGTGGCCCCTTTCCAAACTTATGTCCGGCATCCCAGACTTCCAACCGACATGGCTGCTGTTACTAAGAATAGAAAAAGGGCGGATGAATTTCAAAAAACTTCTTCTATGAAACTACAAGGCCAGTTGCAACCAAACTTGACAGTAATGATCCTTAGGAGGTTCTCTTTCAGAAGGATGTCCGATGACCCGAACCAAGATGGCAGCCACAGCCGAACTTAGTTAAACATAGGGCCCTATGGGAAAATGCATTGAAAAGTCTTCTTGTCTGAAACCACTTTACCAATTGGAACCAGACTTTGCAGCAATGGTCCTTATATGGTCCTCTTTCAGAATTGCGTCCTATGACCTGGACTGTCAACCGAGATGGCTGCCACAACCAACTTAGTTTAACATAAGGCCCCATGGAAAAATTCATTGAAAAATCTTCTTGTCTGAAACCACTAAGCCAATTAGAACTAGACTTGGTAGCAATGGTCCTTAGATGGTTCTCTTTTAGAAATATGTCCATTGACCTAGACTGACAACCATCTTGGCTGCCAAAGCTGATCTTAGCTTAACATAGAACCCTATAGAAAAACCAGCCAAGTCTTTAGTCCTGCTCAAGATGAAAAGTTCAGTACAGGTGAGCGATACAGGCTCTTTAGAGCCTCTAGTTTTTTAAACTTGTAGTAATGTATTTATATTTCACTACTAAAGTCATCTTGTAGTGTAAAATACAACTCATCAATACATGTATTTGAGTCATCAAGACTTACATTTCATGCTTGAGTTAAGCCATTAAATATTAGCATTTAGGTCCATATCTGAAAATGAATTTAGTGCTGTAGATTTATTATTATTCATGGGATACCACCTTTCATGGATTTCATTGAAATATGATCTATTTTATTTACTATGTGAATTTCAGAGTATTAAAAAGAATATGAAGAAGTATACAGAGCAGTTTGAGTCTATAGACAGATTAAGACAGTCTAATGTGTCAACAGTAAGTTATTCTTTTCACAAGATTGTTTGATGGATATATAAATTTTTCGGAACCAAGTTGCCAAAGGAGATAATCATTTAGCCAAATGAGGCAAATTATTATCAGCATGATCAGCTGTAAAAAAACTTTAAGGCAAATTTGTAAAGATCTCGAGGAAATATGTATGAAATTAAACGATGTAACTTTTACATGGTGGGAAAATGCTTATGGAAAACTACATTCTTCCTTTGAATTGTTAATGTATTAGGGTCTTAAGACCTTTAATTATAAATCTTAAGATTTGGACTCTAAAATTATTATACTGTGAATTCATACATTTTCATTGACATCAGCTTTTGTGGATTGGGAAAAAGGGGCATATTTGTGGGTTCTTATTTCCATGGATTTTGAATTTCAAAAAAAAAAATT
Source organism: Mytilisepta virgata (assembly GCA_028015205.1). Lineage (NCBI taxonomy): Eukaryota > Metazoa > Mollusca > Bivalvia > Mytilida > Mytilidae > Mytilisepta > Mytilisepta virgata. Next base: position 89,050,969 of record CM051521.1, read on the forward strand.
AAATAAAACCTTTGCGAATGGTAAAAAAATGTTCAAAATGAATGGATCAATGAACATGGCAACCAGATAGATTTACTTTGAAATGTAATCAATGATCTGATTATATTTGGTTATGACCATTTATGGCTTCATTAAAAACTGTGATTGATGCCCTGGTGAGAAATATGGTCAGTAATCCATGGTCATCAATTAAAAGTACCACTTGCATAGTTAAATAAATAAATTATTTACTACAAAATCATATCTCGCTGCTTACATAGTTAAATAAATTAATTATTTACTAAGTCATTTATTACCAGAAGTGACAAAAGTAACAAAATAAATAAATGAATAAAATGAAATATATACATATATTTTTTAAATTGTTTATTTTTAGTGATTGACGTATTCCATAGTAAACCCTTCACAAAGTAATATCCTAACCTTTAAATGATGTTTTCTTGGTAACAAACCCAAAAGTTTAACGAATTTAATTAATAAATTCGTGAATATATTAACATAGTACAGTAAATACTAATACATATTGTAAATGAATTAAAGGGATTGGGAAACAAGGTAAAATTTATATTAATGCCTTTCCATGTAGTTGTGGTATATAATGATGTAATGTGTTGATGTTTAATCTTAGTATTCATATTTTTTTTGGGGGGGGGGGGGGGGGGGGTTATTAAATTCGTGGATTAATCTGTCTAGGAAATCCCACTAAATTGCTCATTAAGTAACTTTTCACAGTAATACTACACACCTCAAAGTTCTACCGTACTTGGTATTTTGTATACATGCAAATGAATTGATAATTGACTAAAATCGAGGTGATTTCAATGTAAAGTACTGCGTATTAATGGAAAGTTTAAAAATTGAATGAATTTTTTTTTTCAGGAGCAACTAGAGAAAAGAAGAACTTTGATGTCAGAGTTCAAGAAATATAGAGAAGATAAAGAACATGAATATGTTCAATATAAGAAGAGAAGAATAGCACTAAGAGATGGTAAGTTTATAAATAAAAATTTTCTCAGAGCCTTTGTGAAAATCCTTCTGAATACTTAAAATTAAAAAAAAAAAAAGATATAATGATGAGTGGCACTATCGTAAAGTTCCTGCCACTGCTTTCTTTTAGCTCACCGCCGCCTCGGTGGTCTTGAGGTAGCGTGATCGCCTCGAGTGCGCAAGGTCGTGGGTTCGATCCCCGGCTGGGTCAAACCAAAGATGTTTAAAAAAAATTGGTATTTGCTGCTTCTCAGCCAAGCACCGGCATGTAGGAGTAAGAGCAAAGATTGACTGGTCAGCCCAGAGTTAGTATAATGTGTCCAAGTGGGGTGATATGTCTTCCTGCGGACAGTTACCTCGTGAGGTAGCACATTAAAAATCCGGTTTAGATCATATTCATTATCATAACATCTTCTCGTCCTGATATGCACCTGGTTGCCACTGGAAATTAAACAATAATTCATCCATCCACCCTTTTAGCTCACCTAAAGGGCCATGTGAACTTGGTTCGTCATTCCGCATAAACGTGTATGGCTGTCGTTTGTAGTAAGCTAAAAAGTAATTAAAAATCTTCTAAAGAAACATATGAGGAATTGAAACTTTGAATGAACTGTCCTTGGATGGTTCCCTATCAAAATTGTATCAGGGGGTCAGACCCATGACCTACATTGGCTCCAATATATGAAAATAGAAAAAACTCGTTGGCTCCATTAATGGAAATAGAAAAATCAGCATCAAAAAAATATTTGACAATCTTCTCCTCTTTCTGCATTTTGTGTTGGGTCAGTACCACAGAGCAATGTGATCACTTTTAATGGAGAAAAAAACAGCAAAAACCTTCTGTGACTTGACAAATTAAATCAAGGTGAGCAATAGAGCCTCTAGTTTTTGTCTCACCTGCGACGAAAAGTCGCGGAGGTGAGATATAGGTATTAAAACTTTTTTAAAACTTTAATAACTTTGCAAATATAATACCTACAATTAAGATTTATGGTCCACAGATAGCTTATTGTATAAGGTTTGCCACAGTTTACTTGACTTATGACCCTGATATCATTTTCATGGTTCACTGACTTCATAAACATAAATGTAAAATCTGCATCCAAGTTTCATGGTTAAATCCATTTCTCAGCAACTCTAATACCTAGCCCAACCATATTTGGTCTATAGATAGTGGGTACATGCCAGTCTGACACCTGGCTTGGGGCCTTGACCTTGGGGACTTTGTCACATTTTCCATTTCTCAGCCAACTAGAATACCTAGACCCACCATAGTTGGTCAATAGATAGTTCTTGGTGGGTACATGTTAGTCTGACACCTGTCCATCCGTCCCATTATGGGTATATAGTTATTCCGCATAACTCCTACAGTTTGAATCCTAGGAATTTTTCACTTTGCTGTCTGTTTGTACACATATTGAAGGTTTGCATGTGGCCAGGGTTTTGATTTTTATTGATATTTGCTCTTTTGGGAGATAGTTGAACTTTGTCATTTTTTGGAGTATCTACTTGCATAAGAGGAGTGATTCCGGATAACTCCTCCTACAGTTTGAATGCTAGGAAGTTTTCACTTTGCTGGCTGTTTGTACATATATTGAAGGTGTGCATGTGGTAAGGGTTTGGATTTTTTTTAATATTTGCTGTTTTGGGAGATAGTTGAACTTTGTCATTATATGGGTATAAAGTTATTCTGTATAACTCCTCCTACAGTTTGAATGCTAGGAAGTTTTCACTTGTTGTCTGTTTGTACATAGATTGAAGGTGTGCATAATGTCTGTGATTAGATTTTTTATCAATATTTGCTGTTTTGAAGATAATTGATCTTTGTCATTTTGGGAGAATATACCTAATCATAAAATTGTTAGCGTTTTCAAATATTAAACCTTGTGAGTAAAAGTTAGTTTTAAATTTATCTTAAAAATAGATGTCATACAATGCTGATTAAGGGGCTACCATTTGATCTGAACCTTTGACCTATGTGCTCCCAGACACAATAATATCTCAAAGAAAGTCCTACATTGACTTTGTTATAATACAGTTACTTCAGAGTGGAGTGCGGGGGCATCACTTTGTCTAGTCGTGATTAAGTCCATTTCTCAGAAACTGTAATACCTAGACCCACTGTATTGATAGTTCTTGATGGGTACATGCCAGTCTGACACTTTTCTCTGGACTTTGACCTCATTTTCATGGTTGAGTGACTGTCATCCAAGTTCTTGATTAAGTCCATTTTTTCAGCAACTGTAATACCTTGACCAACCATATTTGGTCTATTGATAGTTCCTGCCGGGTACATGCCAGTCTGACACTTGTCTCTGGACCTTCACCTCAATTTCATGGTTGAGTGAATGTTATCCTAGTTTCTTGATTAAGTCTGTTTTTCAGCAAACCTATACCCACCATGTTTGGTCTATAAATAGTTCTTAGTGGGGTACATGCAAGTCTTGACACCGATTTTGACCTCAATTTCATGCTTGAGTGACTTTGTCACATTTCAAGATTAGGTCCATTTCTCAGCAACTTTAATACCTAGACCCACCATATTTGGTCAATAGATACATTTAGTTCTTAGTGGGTACATGTCGGTATGACACCTGCCTTTTGACCTTGACCTCAATTTCATGGTTGAGTGACCTGTGTCACATTTTCACGATTAAGTTGATTTCTTAGCAACTGTAGTACCTAAGCCAGCCATATCTGGTCAATAGATAGTTCTTAGTGGGTAAATGCCTTATTGTTTAGGGGCTAGCTGAACTCTGGGTGCGGGATTTTCTCGCTGCATTTTAGACCTGTTGGTAACCTTGAGCTGTTTTCATGATATGGAATATATTGATCTTGTTAAAAAATGTATTAGGGAAACAGTTTCAGAATATTATGTTGGAGGTGACATAGAAAATTTTCTTGAAGTCAATTTGCATTGTAACGATCAACAGTTTTTTGAAATTTTGAAGATGAAAATCAGAAGCACTTCTATTTCGTATAGTATAAACAAGTCTAGAAAAGAAAAGGAAAACATCAAGACATTAGAAAAAGATATTCAAATTTTGGAAAATTCTATGAACATCAATCCCGATGAGACTATACTAGCTTCACTGAATCTAAAAAAATTAGAGCTAGAAAATTATAGAGAACATATGGTGGATGGTTTATTGTTAAGATCTAGGGCAAATTGGCATGAATATGGTGAGAAGTGTACCAAGTACTTTTGTAAACTTGAGAAAAAAAATTATATTTACAAAACTATATCTGAACTTATTGATGATACAGGTAAACATTTATCAATCCAATCTGATATTTTACATGAACAAGCTGCTTTTTATAAGAAATTATATTCTACTAGAAAGTTGGAAATTAATACAGAAACCTTTTTTAACCATGAAATACATTTAAATGATGATCAAAAAGAATCATGTGAAGGTAATTTGACATATAGTGAGTGTGGTGAGGCATTAAAAGTTATGAAAAACGGGAAAAGCCCAGGGTCCGATGGGTTCACAGTAGAGTTTTACAAGTTTTTTTGGAAAGATATTGGTCCATTTCTATTTCGTTCTTTACACTTTGGGTATGAATGTGGTAACTTATCTGACTTTCAATATCAGGGAGTTATCACATGCATACCCAAAGAAGATAAAGATCGAAGATACTTAAATAATTGGCGTCCAATTAGCTTACTAAATACAGATACAAAGATTGCTTCTGCAGCTGTAGCAAATAGATTAAAACCTATTCTTCCAGATATTGTAAGTGATACACAAAAAGGCTTCATGAAGGATAGATTCATGGGTGAAAACACACGTTTACTTTATGATCTGATGCATTATTTAGAATCCAAAAATATGACAGGTTTATTGTTGCTTGTTGATTTTGAGAAAGCTTTTGATTCTATTGAATGGGAATTTCTCATTAAAGCTCTCAAAAGTTTTAATTTTGGTCCATCAATATGTAAGTGGTTTGAAATCTTTTATTCTAAAGCCAAGAGTTGTGTTATAAATAATGGCCATTTATCAGAATTTTTTAACCTTAGTCGTGGATGTAGACAAGGAGATCCATTATCCCCTTACTTGTTTATCATTGGAGTAGAGTTATTAGCTATAGAGCTTAAATCAAATCCAAATATATGTGGTGTGGTTATTGAGGGTACGGAACCTCTTATTAGTCAGTATGCTGACGACACTTTTCTTATGTTGGATGGTAGTGAAGTATCTTTGAGAGAGTCTTTAAATTGTTTTGAATCCTTTTATAAAGTCTCAGGTTTAAAAATTAATAGATCAAAGACAAAGGCAGTTTGGATAGGAAGTAAACGGTATTCTGATCATATTTTATGTCCTGATTTTAATCTTCATTGGTCAAATTCAGATTTCAAAGTGTTAGGTATACAATTTTCTCTTGAATTGGATAAAATCACTGACATTAATTTTTCCAAAAAGATTAAGGAAGTTACTATGATACTAAAAAGTTGGCAACATAGAAAACTTTCTCTACTTGGAAAGGTTACTGTAATTAAATCATTAGCTCTGTCTAAATTAGTTCATCTTCTGACCTCTTTACCAGATTTGAATCAGCAAAAATTCAATGAGTTAAATACTTTATTCTACAATTTCATATGGAATGGGAAATCAGAGAGAATTAAGCGTAATACTTTGATTGGGGATGTTATACAAGGAGGTCTTAAGATGGTACATATACAATCTTTTTGTTCCTATTTAAAAATAAGTTGGATAAAAAGATGTATTGAAAATATCGATGGATCGTGGCAGAAAATATTATTATTATGTAATCTTCAGTGTTTTGGTGGTGCAAGGGTTTTCTCCCTTCAGAAGGATAAAATCAGAGAAATAGGTTTGCAAGTTAAAAATCCTTTTTGGAGAGATGTTTTGTTAAGTTTCAGTATAGCTAAACCGCAAATGAAAATATGTATGAGAGAAGCTTTGCAGTCAGATATTTTAAATTTCATTCATGTAGAGGATTTTCCTTATTACATAGAATGGAAACAACATAATGTACAATATTTATACAATCTTATTGATCCAGAAACTAAACTTTTTTTTACATTTGAAGCAATTAAAAATAGACAGATTACAAATAATTTTTTAAGGTACTATAGTCTCATTTCAAAGGTGCCAAGATGGGTAAAAGATTGTATCAAAGAAAATTCTGAAAATTTTTGTTTTAACAGTTTTATACCTGAGGATAATTTCTTGGATTCGATAAAACACCATAAAAAATTAAAATTTATTTATAGAAATTTGATTAATGAAATTTTTGTGTTACCATCAGTAAAATTTTTAAAGTGGGAAGATAAGATTGGAAGTGATATTCCAGATTGGTCATGTTATTTCAAAATTCTGTGGAGATGTTGTAAAAGTACATATTTAAAAAACTTTCAATATAAACTACTCCACAGAATTATTCCCACTAATAAATTTCTATTTTTAATTAATTTGAAAGAAACAAAGTATTGTACTTTTTGTAAGACTGAAGAGGAATCCATAGAACATTTATTTTATGACTGTAACAAAACATACACCTTTTGGCAACAATTCAGTAATTGTGTGAGATTGTTTTTTGTAGATTTTGAGCTGAACAAGAAAAACATATTACTTGGTTCACAAGAATACAGTCTTTTCTTGAATTTACTGGTAGTTATTGCAAAAAAATATATCTATAGTTGTAAACTTAGTGAAAAAGTACCCAATATTAAAGAACTGGAAATGAAAATAAAATATTATTATTCTTTAGAGAAATATGTTGCAATTAAAAATAATAAATCTATAGCTTTTGATAAATACTGGTCCCCCTTGCAGCAGATTTTTCCATAGTTTTTGTTTTATTATTCCTAATTAAAAAAAAAAAAGAGAATGCAGTATTGCAAGTCAGACAGTCTACAGGTACAGGTATCTAGACAGGGAGCGAGTGATTCAGAGGAAGCAAGTGAGTGTGAATGTTTCTTTATTTTTATTTTTTTTTTAATTCTTTTTTTTCTCAGATTGATGTTTTTTGTGTATTATTATATTTATTTATATACCACATAAAGTAGTCAGATGCAGTTCCTTTTGTAAATTTTTTGAATGTGTACATAAACCCTGTTACATCCTAGTCAGGTGATGATGTAAGGGTAAGTGTAAAAACCTGACTATGAAAAACAAATAAAATATAAAAAAAAACCTTGAGCTGTTTTCTGCTCTTTGGTCCAGTTATTGTCTCTTTGACACATTCCCTGTTTCCATTTTCTATTCTAAGTCAGTTATGTCATTCCATTTTCTATTCTAAGTCAGTTATGTCATTTTCATTCTGGAGCGCACAAAATATATACCAAAGCTTTGTACACATCATCGTTTTTATTACAGGTATTGACACGGATGTTCTATATGATGAAGAAATTGATGAAGAAGTTGTTGAATTCCTTTTGAAAGTTGAAGAAATCGTTTTGGAGGAGTAGACTTAAAGAATTTCATCACAATATTTGCCGTCTCTTGTTGTTACCTTAATACCAACCAAAACATCAGCAGCCATCTTGAAACAGCAAGAGGAGGCCACTTTATTCAAAACTTGATTCAGCTGTTTTTATTATATATATAGTAGCTATGGAATTTTTGTATTTGAAAGCGATGTTCTGTTGGTTCAAAGTGCTAACTATATTATTTATTTATCCTTTCGTCCCGCTAAGTGTAATGTTTGTACATTTTTCTGGACTCTTTCCTGTGCCCTACCGAATATATTTCATTTGTTTTAGGAATATTATTAGATTAAATAGCTCAAAATTTTTAAGGCATGAAAGTAAAATCTTAAATTTTTTAATCAAAACACACAATAAATATTTTGGAACCAGCATTGTGTTATTTTCAATATACCCAGGCCTGAAATTTTTCTGCAGTTTGTCGGATTTACAGATTTTTAGACCTTATATATTCCTACACGAAATATTGACTCCTTTCTTATTTCTTACTTCCTGTACTTTTCACCTGTGTATATCTTGTTAAAACTGCTTTCATAAGTTAGCAAATTTCTTTCTTTGTTATACAGAATTTTTATCTCTTTACACTTTCAAGACTGCAGATGGAAAGAGACTGTCACTTAAACATTTGTTTCTTATAGTGGTGATTTGATAACACAAGATTTTAAATTTTAAGAACAAACAAAAATAGACCGAGGTAAGAAATGAACTGACTTGGAACAGGCACATACAAGACAGCTTCCATAAACATGGATAAAACTGAATTGTTGCAGAGTCACATTTGCTTTTGTGGTGCCCAGCTGGCGAGTAAGATTCAAGCATGCTGGTGTTTTATATTTGATAAGTTTGCTGGTATTTCAATCTTAGGCTCAAGGTTGCATGAATTATCTGTTAACCTTTAAAATTATATCTGTTTGGACTGCTCATAAAAAGAATAAATGCTGTTTAAATTGACCAATTCATTTTTGTATGAATCGAGACAAGACAAGACTGATACAGAGGATCAAAGAACAAATAAAAATAAAATTTCAGTAGAAAGACAAGAGAACTTGCAGATAATTGTGCAAAAAGACCCAAATACAAAAATTTACGCAAAGTTATTGCATAAAATGTAGGTTATAGTGACTCAGATATGTCCAGGCAGTGTTTATAACTTTGAACATGTAATACCTACAATTAAGATTTATGGTCCACAAGGTAGCTTATCTTATAAGGTTTGCCGCAGTATCCTTGTCTTGTGACCCTGACCTCATTTTCATGGTTCAATGACTTCATAAACATGAATTTTAAAATCTGCATCCAAGTTTCGTGGTTAAATCCATTTCTCAGCAACTGTAATACCTAGGCCAACCATTTTGGTCTATAGATAGTTCATAGTGGGGACATGCCAGTCTGACACCTGGCTGGGGACCTTGACCTCAATTTCATGCTTGAGTGACCTGCATCACATTTTCGTTGTTAAGTCCATTTCTCAGAAACTAATACCTAGGCCAACCATATTTGGTCTATAGATAGTTCTTGGTGGGTACATGCCAGTCTGACACTTGGTTTGGGACCTTGACCTAAATTTCATGGTTGAGTGACTTTCATTTAAGTTTCTTAAGTCCATTTTTCAACAACTATAATACCTAAACCTACTATATTTGGTCTATTGATAGTTCTTGGCGAGTACATGCCAGTCTGACACTTGTCTCTGGACCTTGACCTCAATTACATGAGTGACTTTCATCCAAATTCCTTGAGTAAGTCCTTTTTTAAGCAACTATAATACCTAGACCCATCCGTGTCATACATGTCCAAGACATACCCAGATGTCGATATCGACAATGTCGACACGATATCGATGTTGGCTTCAGAAATCCATGACAAACCAGATGTCGATATCTGCAACGTAGACACGATATTGATCTTGGCTTTAGACATCCATGACATACCAGATATCGATGTCATCGATATCAACGTTGACACGATATCGAATCAATATCCATGACCAACCAGATGTGGATATCGTCAATATCATGAATGTCGACTGGACATTGAATCAATATCGATGTTGGCCTAACACACAAATGACAAACCAGAAGTTGATTTTGACAATGTTGACACTATATCGACTTCATATAGTCGATGATCTTATCTTAAATTGGCAAACTGAAATGTTGAAATTGTTGATATTGATGATGACTTGAGACAATAACACATGAAGGTGTCGATATCAAAGATGTCAACACGATTTTAAGGAAAGGATGTCCAGAAGAAGGGAAATCAAGAGATAGACAAACCCGTGACAAAAAAACACAAAAGCACAGTTTGACCATTTTGAATTATGAAATGAATAATGAAGGTGGCGCTCATGCATTTTAATATGAATGTTACAAATTGAATTGTATTTTATTTACACATACTTTGACATTGTTATTATGATCATACTATCATTTTATATTTGTCACATGAAACAATACAAAATATTACAAAGTTGTGTGCTTTTATATTTAAATCTTTCACTTGCACTTTGTTCGCTTTTCATTTTTCACCATCTTATCCTCGTTGTATATATCACACATTATCAAATGGAGTAGATTAAGACTTCCGTATGTCATATGTTTTGTTGCATGCTTGAATTTTGAAACAAGATTAAATGTCTGTTCGCAGGCTTCGGTATTCAATGTATTAAATGTGGCAACTTTGTGTTGATTCACATTTTGTTTGCACTATTTATCAATATGGTTTTTGAAGTGCATTTGGTCTACAACCATTATTAGACTCACTTAGAATTCCCGGAGATCGTAAATAGTTTTAAGTGACATGCATCATCATATGCTAGAAGCTTTGGGAAAAGTAAAATCGTGTGCCAAAGCCATGTCAGAAAGACATACACTTGTGATAGTGATTCACATCCAAATAGTTCGGTGGTTCCAACCACTATTCCGCAATTATAAACAGCACAGCAAATTCCCGCAGATCTATGCTTGTTTGCTGCTTACAAAAATAAGATTATCAATATCGAATCGATATCGTCGATATTATAGTGTTATTAACTGGCTGTTTCTGTATTGGCACTGGTATAGATTCAAGGTTTGCTGTATTGGCCTCGAGACCCGTAGGGTCGAGGGCCAATACAGCTGACCGAGAATCTATGCAAGTGCCAATACAGAAACAGCCAGTTCATAACACTTTTATTAAATAATCCAACTTTTTCAATACAGACTTGTTCTGAATGCTGTATTACATACATCAAATGTGAATATAGGGCCAATATTTCCAATACGGACTGGCAATGATGTGAATATAGGGCCAATATTTCCAATACAGACTGGCAATGAAACGACCGGAAGTGAAAAGGCTGTATTAGCCCTAGGGCTCATACGGCGTTTTTCAGTATTGGACCGGGCCGAAAAGCAATATAGATCACGTGATTTATATGACCAGGACGACGTCACCAGTATGACACATGCCGTTTTGGTAGTATTAGGGCTGTTTTAATCGTATTATTTAATAATGACACTTATCGTATTTCCCTATGGCTATATCAGCCCGCTGAGGCCTTCAAATTTCCCGTATTTCGGCACTGTGACGTCGTAAAGAGTTGACCCGACCCTAATATGAGCTGACCCGAATATATCAGTGACGTCATAATGTTTGACCCAACGTTGACCCGAATATATCAGGAAAACATCCGGTTACAGGCGGATGGCCATTGAAAAGTAAGAAATTCCATTAAGATTGCTAGTTAACAATACGATAAATTTATCATCAAGTTTTCTTCAAACAAATATTGTAAAATATAAGCCGCTCGACACAATATGAAGCTTTTTGGCTCGTTCGCTACGCTCACTCGCCGAAAAAGCTTCACATTGTGTCACGCGGCTGATATGTATATATTATCTGCATTTTGACAACTAGATATCGTAAAATATCATCCCGTGAGCCAGAATATGAAGCTTGGGACGAGTGAGCATAGCGAACGAGTCCCAAATCTTCATATTCTGTCGAGCGGGGTGAAATTTTACGATATCTAGCTGTCAAAATGCAGATAATATTTTTATCATCTTAATAACTTATCTGAAACGTAAATATTTGTAAAGTTCTGAATTCTCCCAACTTTTCGCGGGAAAAGTATGGATTCTTCATCGCAACAACAAGTTTTCCGTTACGTTGTTCACCATACCAATAAGTATACATTTCCTGAATGTTCATGTAAAATATCTTATAAACGATATAAAAACAGACATTAAGGTGTATTTTCATGTTTTAAAAAACAAAATCAGTCTGGAAATCTTTGTTCATGATTTTCCGGGAAACTAAAGCACCCGCTTTCAAACCTGCAACCTCGTTGACGTCATAATCCGTTTCGATTCGCGAAACAACTTCTGAATAAAATATGCGCAACGTAAAATAATCACTCAAATTTAACCAAGGAGACGACATATTTAAACAACATTTAGTCGTTTTTGTACTAATTCAGGTAAAAATATGGACATATAAAAATAAATCGTACTTTTAAAAATTTTATTTTTATTCGCAAATAATGAAATGCAATGGAAAGAGCGGAAAGAAGTCCCAGCAGACATTATCAGCATCGAGGAAGGACACATTTTGTTGATGTCACTTTTAGAAATTTCTTCATCATTCATTTAAATAAAACGCCATAATAATCTTGATATATTTATTAATATTTTGCAATTTTTAAAGCTATTTAACAAGTTGTTAGCTGCCAAACGTTTGGAGAATTTGTTGATAGGTCCTGCTGACTGTTGATAACTCCTGCTCAGCGCACGCGCTTCTTGATACCAATTTGTCGGAGCTGCTCAACAAGCTGATAGAATCACAGGGAAGGATGATAATTTACGATATACGTTTGCAGAAAACCTGATAATATGTACTTGTTTCAAAATGTATACAAAGTAAGAAATCAATGCAACACATATGAGGGAAAATTCAAATGCCGATATTGACACTTGTTTTAAATGTATACAAAGTAAAAATCAAAGCAACACATTACGAGGGAAAATTCAATTGTCGATATTGAATCGATATCTTTGATATCTTTGATATCTTCGATATCGACAACATAAGCATATGATTCAGGTGAAGAGAAGACTGGGGATATCGACATTGGTTTTGAATGTATACCAAGTATAAAGTGTAAATTAGAGTAAATCATTGTGCATAGTAAAAGGTGCATGTTGATATGGATACGATATCGTCGATATCGAAACTACATCTTGTCTTGGACATACCTCGTCCGTGTTTGGTCTATAGATAGTTCTTAGTGGGTACATGCAAGTGTAACACCCGCCTTTTGACCTTGACCTCAATTGCATGCTTGAGTGACTGTCACATTTTCGAGAATAGGTCCATTTCTCAGCAACTTTAATATCTAGACCCACAATATTTGGTTAATAGATAGTTCTTAGTGGATACATGTCGGTATGACACCTGCCTTTTGACCTTCACCTCATTTTCTTTTAACACATTTTCCTTTGACTTGCAAAATGTCGTATCAGATAATCATTATTCTGCGTCCATGTGCATACTCAGGCGAGACATGTAGTGTGTCCACTCTTGTTTTAGAAATAGACCAAAGTCACTCAGACATAAAATGTAGGTCAAATGTTTCTTGCTTTTGTTGTACATGTACTATACAAGATGACTGCAGTTGTTTAATATTGTATTTATATTTATATTTATATTGTTTCTTAGAAATTGACCTAAACACAAAAACTTAAATGGAGGCAGTAAATTATAAAAAGTTGGTTGCAATGACCCAATTTGTTGAGAATCACATTAGCATTTATGAAGTATTGTTGATAAAGCACATGCATATCTATGATTGACGTTAAATGCAAAACTATCAGTCGTTCATGCATTAAATGTAGGTCAAAGTGACCTCAAATGTTGAATTGCGTTTTGGATTATTGAAATAATATAATTAATGTATCTTATGGACTCTGCGAAATGCACCTTAACCAACCGGGCAGGCAACGGTAAATCTGTATGCCCCTTCTTCTATCGCTGATAGTGTGTAAAAATAGACACTGCTAACAGATGTTTGAGTAACATTGCCAATGGTAGCCTATGATTACCACACTGTCGGTAACTATCGATATAAAATTTTGTAAAAGCTGCACCTTGGCAGTATATTCAAACAAGTCAAATAGTCAGGAGAATGAAATGCTTAAAAAGTACACCCATGACGGAGGCTGCATAAAAACATATTTGAGAAACTTCGTCAGTCTGAAAATTAATAAATTGCAGATGGAACTAAAATCCACGGTGTTTTTAAGATCTTTTAATAGTTTATATTACCAGTTAAAAGAAAGTTGAATAGACAACTGTTATTATTCCAATTACTGTATTTGTAAATTAATCGAACTGAATAATAGTCTCATTGATGTGAACCCGTGAGAAACGACAACACCGCTGTAGTTTTTATTACTTTAAAGGCATTTCACATATACATCAATGAATTTTCAATATATCTGATATTTATAGATACTCTGTTCAATCATAATATCACGACGCTTAATAGACACATTCTAAAGATTGAAAATGACAATAAGTACACTATCAAATAACAAAGCTAGCAAAACTCAATCGCCAATATATTCAGTAACTGAAAAGTATTTTTAAAAGTTTAAATGTTGGTGCTCCTAAAGGACCAGAGTACCGTTTCACTAAAAGTCATAAGAATTACGACTAATCGTAAATCCAGTAGTACCCAGAAGCCTTACTGACAAAACTCATTTGACGCAATTAGAACTTTTGTGATGCACATTTTTGTCTTTTCCAAATTTTAGGATAGAGAGATAAGAATAAAGTAATTTTATTGTATTTTTCAAAACAGTTATTTAAAACGTCAAACGGTTGCGGGTAAAGAACGTCGTTATTGACCAATTATAAAGCAGGTCAAAAGGTCGCGGGCAATGGAACAAATTAAAAATGAAATATGGTTAAAACTAAAATATTCCCAACAGAAAGGTAATTAATATACTATTAGGTAACAAAAACGTTTAATCGCTTGTTAGTTTTGATAGCCAAATAGTAAGAGACCATAAAACAGCCTAGGCGACGCTTCTGGAGATTTTAATTGGTACATATTTTGTAGTTTTTTAAAAAATGACCCTAGATATGAAGTATATGCAGGGGAAAATCTCCCTACTTTCTCCAATTGTGTTTTCATATAAAACTCTGCAAGACATTCAGGTTATTCAAGCTTGTTATCTTATTAGATTTTACGAAAACTGTTCACATGTCAAGGGAAACTTAAATCTTCGACACTATCAACACTACAAATGTATTTGAACTGTTGAAAGATTTTCTTTGTGAAATAATAATACTTAGACAACATTCTTTCGTATGCATATAGGAGACTTTAACTAGTGGATCAAATTTTCCTTACTTGTTCACCTGGGACTTTTATGCAAACTCGACTAATGAATACATTTATGACTTCAGATTCTGAAAGAATTTAAACTAAGAACGATCTCTTTGATTTCAGTCTCATTTTGTCCTTTCACAAGTCTCAGGTTTAAACCACACAATTTGCACAAACCTAATAATTAGGTCTCCCTCTTTCGGGAGAGATTTTATTTTTGTCCTGTCCATCACAGAGGTCTGTGATTTTAAGATCTCCGACAGTTTACATTGGAATGAAACGAAACTTGACAAAATTGCTCTTCCTACCATGTGCTGATTTACAAGATATAACGGGTTTTCTGATTTGGATGATTTTTGGGGGTTTGCCATAGCAAAGCATGGGCATTGGCATTTTCATATGTGTGCAAGTTGTGAACATAAAATTCCTAGTTTACATTGGAATGAAACTAAACTTTACAGAACTGCTGAATTCCACGTGTAATTCTGCAAGTTTTTCCTGGGTTTCACATGAAAAATTGTTTCATTAACATGTTCAGGTGTAGTATTGCACTGTTATACAATTTAACTAATCTTCTTTGAAAGTCGTGGTTACATATAAACGACTCTAGTAATTGAATAAACATACAATGCG
The DNA here is from genome assembly GCA_028015205.1 of Mytilisepta virgata. Taxonomy (NCBI): domain Eukaryota; kingdom Metazoa; phylum Mollusca; class Bivalvia; order Mytilida; family Mytilidae; genus Mytilisepta; species Mytilisepta virgata. The sequence continues at coordinate 89,066,421 of CM051521.1, forward strand.
ACGCCGGTATACTAAGTGTCACTTTTTAGCTCACCCGACTCTTATTGATTTGATATTTGGTATATAGTTTACCAAGACAAGTTACAAGCTACTATGCAAATCTCAGCCAAACTTTGATGAAATGATCCCGGGTAGTCCCCTTCCAAAATTGTGTCCGATGGTCCCGACATCTGACCAAGATGGCCGCCACAGCGGAACTTAGTTTAACGTGTACTCTATGGGAAATTCACATAAAAATCTTCTTGTCTGAAACTACTTGCCCAATTAGAACGAAACTATTGTGGATTGGTCATAAGGTGGTCCTCTTTCAAAAGTGGCCCCGACCTCCGAGCAAGATGGCTGCCACAGCCCAACCTAGTTTAACATAGGACCCTATGGGAAATTCATTTAAAAATTGTCTGAAACTACAGAGCCAATTGCAACCAAAAATTAGCAGCAATGGTCCTCATTCAGACTTATGTCCGATGAACCGGACCATCAACCAAGATGGCCCCCATAGCCGAACATTATAACATTGGACCCTATGGGAAAATTCATTAAAAAATCTTGTCTGAAACTACTGAGCCAATTGAAACCGGACTTGACAGCTATGGTCCGTAGATGGCCCTCTGTCAGAAATATGTCCAATGACCTAGAATGTCCACCAAGATGGCCACCACAGCCGAACTTAGTTTTACATGGGACCCTATGGGAAAATTCATCAAATAATCTTCTTGTCTGAAACAACTGAGCCAATTAGAAGAAGACTTGGCAGCAATGGTCCTTTTTCTGAATTGTGTCGGATGACCTGGACTGTCAACCGAGATGGCCGCCACAGACGAACATAGTTTAACATTGGATCCTATTGAAAATTCGTTAAAAAATCTTCTTGTCTGAAACTACCGAGGGGTTGGAACCAAACTTAGCATTAATGATCCTTAGATGGTCCTCTTTAAGAATTGTGTCTGTTGACCCAAACAATCAACCAAGATGGCCACCACAGCCGAACGTTTAACCCTGTGGGAACTGGTCGCTATATGTAATAGGCAATGCACTATCAGGTGAGCGATACAGGCTCCTGGGAGCCTCTGGTTTCATTAGGAATGTTCTTGATAACCATATAAAGCTTGTATTTAGCAGGTACTTGTTACCAATCCTCTGCTGCAGTGAAATGTGGAAATATTAAAACCACATATTGAAGACAACAGCAAATGTAAAAACAGTTGATGATACTCTCATCACCATGTCATACGCCAACTTTTCTGTACTTTCAATACACCAAAATAATAAGTTTGCTTATTAATATATAATTCTTATATGATTTGCATATTTGGGAATACGTTCATATGATTGGTCGAGAAGACAAAATTTTCGTAACCAATGATTTATTGGCAATGCTCATTCCATTATTTTTGTACAGATTTTGATCAATTTACTGTATCAACAATTTTAGAGCTAAACATTATTTATTGTTACTATCGAAACATAACCCATTTAATGATTTGCTTTAAAGTCAGATATTTAAATGAGAATTATAGAAGCTTAAGACGAGAATAAGAAAAATAAAACACGAAGAGTTCATTGAAGTACCATTTTCAGTATTCTGTACGAAAATAAGCAATTTAGTTAACGTGGGTTACGTATAGCAACCATGAAATTCACTGTTAGCAACAGAGGACTCGTTATTTTTCGGACAGTAACCGTCTAATGGCATTTTTTTGTGTTGTGCTGACTGTTATAAACTATTAGATCAAATGCTCTATGAATCCTACGCCAAGAAAAAATCTAGAAACAAATCATAAAATACAAGTGAGATAGCCTGCCACTAGAGTCGGACCATGCATGGAGTGTTGAGTTCAAGAAACAATAAACACCTTTAAGTGTCAATTTATGGAATTCTTTTTATCCCTTGATACTACCCCCAAAAATTTTGAAGATACCGGGGTATGAATGGTACATAAAAATACACATGTATATATTTCTTTCATTACAATTTATTGTGTTTATTTGTGATATTAGATGCGTAAAGCTAAACATTAACATTGTTATAAGAGATTTAATTTAAAAATACAAAGGAGAAAAATATTTTCACTGTTTTGATGTATGTCAATGTTAAGACTTAAGAAACAAGCAGTTCAGAAACATTTCCTGTGGACAACACTTGGTCCAGCTTCATCATACTCTTGTTTGCTGATCCACATCTGCTGGAAAGTAGATAAAGAAGCCAAGATAGATCCTCCAATCCAAACAGAATATTTTCGCTCTGGTGGTGCAATTATCTTGATTTTCATTGTACTAGGAGCTAGTGAGGTGATTTCCTTTTGCATACGATCAGCAATTCCTGGATACATGGTCGAACCACCGGACAGGACGGAGTTGGCATACAAATCTTTGCGAATATCTACATCGCATTTCATTATGGAGTTGTACGTTGTTTCATGAATGCCAACTGACTCCATTCCCAGGAATGATGGTTGAAACATCGATTCTGGGCATCTAAATCTTTCATTCCCAATAGTTATAACCTGTCCATCCGGAAGCTCATAGCTCTTTTCCAGTGAAGACGAAGATGCAGCTGTTGCCATTTCTTGTTCGAAATCAAGTGCTACATAGCAGAGCTTCTCTTTAATATCCCGTACAATTTCTCTTTCGGCAGTAGTTGTAAAAGAATACCCTCGTTCTGTCAGAATTTTCATAAGATAGTCTGTAAGGTCACGGCCAGCAAGGTCAAGGCGGAGAATAGCATGGGGCAATGCATAACCTTCGTAGATTGGCACTGTATGTGTGACTCCATCGCCCGAGTCCAAGACAATTCCAGTTGTTCTTCCAGATGCGTAAAGAGACAAAACAGCCTGAATAGCTACGTATGTTGCTGGTGAATTGAAAGTTTCAAACATAATTTGTGTCATCTTTTCTCTGTTGGCTTTGGGATTAAGCGGTGCTTCTGTCAACAATGTTGGGTGTTCTTCAGGGGCGACACGTAACTCATTGTAGTAAGTGTGGTGCCATATTTTCTCCATGTCGTCCCAGTTGGTTACAATTCCATGCTCGATTGGGTACTTTAGTGTAAGTATACCCCTCTTACTCTGTGCCTCATCACCAACATAACTGTCTTTTTGACCCATTCCAACCATTACTCCCTGAAAAAGTAACAGATTAATATTATCACTGTTTTATGTTTCATAAATTAAACCTAATACAAAACTAGGTGAAACATTATTCACAATTTATACTAAAGTAAAAATGAATTTTCTTTTTTTAAATAATATTTTAGTTTTATCAGCTTGCCAGGAAGGTAAATTTTGAAATATCAGTTATTGATATGTATATGGTCTATTAATACCGGAGGTAGATGGTAGAAAAAAGGTTTACTCTGTGATTTGAAATCGTGCTTATCCTTCGAATCGCCGGGGGTCATCTTCCAATAATTTTGATAGTACGAGTGTCGCAGTAAAGGGTCATATTTTCTTGCTTTTGCTGTCTAGAACAGGGTCATGATTTCTTAATGGCATAGCTCGTGTAGGTATAAGTCTTTATTCTTAAAATACAGGTTAATATTTAATTAATTAATATCTTTATTTGAAATGCAAATTTATATCCCAAAGGGTCGACAGCATTATTTAAAATTAAAATAACATAAATTAAAAGTAGAACAGAAATACATAAAAAAAAATGTGTAAACAAATACACATATTATGCAGCTGTAGAGTAAACTTTCCTCAGTACTATGGACTTTTTTATAAATGGAGCAATAAACCGCATAAGATCGTTAGAAGATAAAATAAGTTTTAGTTTTCAATAAGGCGAATAATTATTTATGCTTGGTTGTATTTCAATGATGTTATTGAAATAGTCTTGCCTTAAAATCTCACATTTTGGACAATTGAAGAAGAAATGTATTTCATCCTATATCTCATTTAAATTACATTTTTGACATATTCTGTTTTCTCTTTTGATGTTTTTATACCGTCCTCTTTCAATTTCTAAAAAGTGGTCACTAAGGTTTTTTCTATTTTCAAAGTTTGTTTGAAGTAAACAAATTCAGTTTCATATTGAGTTTTTATTTTACTATAAGTATATTTTTACTATCTTCTTTCACTGTTTGTAATATTTTAAAGAACACACTTTCATAATTAAGGTCTTTCCCGTTTCCAACGGAAAGACCTTTCTGTAATTCGTATGATTATTATTATTATTATTATTCTTATTATTATTTTTCTTCTTTTCCGCCAACTTCGATGTCAAGAATTTTCTTCGTTTCGCGACATATCGAAATGATATTTCATTATCTCTAAGTTTCTGTTTCAAAGTTTTAGTTAAATTAATTTTCTCTTTTTGGTAGTTTATTACTTTCAATTGGTTTTGATCAATGTCATTAGAAGTGCATATTTTATCAACAAATGAAAACCAGGACTCGCAGGAGTAAGTACCAGCTGAGTGAAGGGACTTAGTCTTAGATAATAAGAATGCATCAAAACTTCGTTTCAGTTTTTCCTCGCTTGTTGTTAACTCAGCTTACCAGTAGTAGAGTTTTTATAAATTGTCGCAGGGTAAATATGTTTTAGTGCTACTAGTAGTAGTACTATAATATACACGTGTACTATATATATACGTGTACAGGGTATGGCTTTGATAATTACCTGTGGTGAACAGGTTACCTTTTTGGTAATTGCTTCTCGCACAGTCATTTGAATTCTAGTGATAAAAATATTCAAAAAATGAAATAAATATAGTAATATATATTATTTATTATTCAAAAAATGAAAAAAAAATTATAGTAATATATATCATATATTATTAAAAAAAAATGTGTGTCTTCCACGGAAGACATGTGTCGCCTACGGACGTCAAATTTTACAAAAGATATTAAAATTTTCTAAAAATGAAATATATATGCACACCTTTGCATTAAGGTTAATGCACAGAAGTTTTGAAACCCCCTTTTTTCAAAAAAAGATGTTAATTTTTACAATATTCTTTTTTAAATTTTCTAAAAATGAAATATATATGCACACCTGTGCATTAAGGTTGATGCACAGAAAGTTTCATCAAATTCCTTTGAGCAGTTATGGAGTAGTTGAGGATAGAAGTTCTGACCCCCCCCCTCTTTTTCAAAAATGTCAAAATTTTACCCAAAAAAAAAATTAAAATTTTCTAAAAATGAAATATATATGCACACCTGTGCATTAAGGTTAATACACAGAGAAAGTTTAATCAAATTCCTTTGAGCGGTTATGGAGTAGTTGAGGATAGAAGTTTTGCTCCCCCCCCCCTTTTTTTTGCAAAAATGTCAATTGTTGCAAATGAAAAAAAATATAGTAATATATATTATATATTATTTAAAAAATGTGTGAGTCTTCCAAGGAAAACGTGTCGCCTGAGGACGTCAATTTTTACAAAAGATTTTCTAAAAATGAAATGTATATGCACACCTTTGCATTAAGGTTTATAAATGCACAGAGAAAGTTTCATCAAATTGCTTTCAGCGGTTATGGAGCAGTTGAGGATGGAAGTTTTGAACCCCCCCCTTTTTTTCAAAAATGTAAATTTTTACAAAAAAAAATTTAAAATGTTCTAAATATGAAATATATATGCACAGAGAAAGTTTAATCAAACTCCTTTGAGCGGTAATGGAGTAGTTGAGGATAGAAGTTTTGACCCCCCCTTTTTTTCAAAAATGTCAAATTTTACAAAAAAATTTTAAAAATTTTCTAAAAATGAAAATATATATGCACACCTGACCTGTGCATTAAGGTTAAGAGAAAGTTTCATCAAATTCCTTTGAGCGGTTTACGAGTAGAGGATAGACGCAAGACGACAGATAGTGATCCCTATGTGTCGACCTGCATGCGTTCCGCAGGCGACACAAAATTGAAAAAAAAATATAGTAATATATATTTTTTTTCCCATTTTTTTAATATTTTTATCACTAAAATTCAAACGACTATGCTTGTCGTGAACAGGGTCTATTTTTGAACGGGGAATAGGCACATATCAACACTGACCGTATAAAAACATGTGGACCACAGTTATGTCTGAGGCCATTGGCATTGGCATTGTGCCATTTGTGGGATCGAACTTTTTAATGAGAACTTGATAGTGAACGAGGGAAACAATTTTACCTGGTGTCGAGGACGACCAACGATAGATGGAAAGACTGCTCTAGGTGCGTCATCGCCGGCAAATCCAGCCTTGCACATACCAGAACCATTGTCAATCACGATTGCTGCAACGTCGTCTCCCATTTTTGTTTTTTGCCGCGTGACAACTTCTAGAAAATGATCACAGATGGCGTTTCAATCTTTTACCAAATATGGTCATGATTTGAAACGGCCTTTTCATTGGACAAGTAAATACGCGGAAGAGGCATTCATGTCAAATTAACGCATTTTCCTAGGCGGATTCTGGGATAAACCATAAACCGTTATCTGTAAAATATGTTCAAATCAATAAAGTCCTGTACATTTATTTAGTTCTGTTTTATAGAAACATATATGCATAAGAAAAGTGCTAACCATGCTTCTCTCCAGAACATGGAAGCCATCCTCTACATTATGATAAAATATGATTAAATACTATTATCGACTGGAAAACATTTCAACAGAGTTTCCCCTTCTATAGCATGCTTTTCGATGCTGTAAAGAACTTCATCTGTCTAACAAACCAACTTGGCATTCATCTTTGAAAAATTACTTAAAGTATTAAAAATTGATACTTCGGGGTATGCTATGAAAAACTAATATTTATTCGGGTTGTATTTACACAAAGTTTGGTATTAATTTGAGTCTATTATTATATTTGTATATAATCATTAGTATTAGTTCGGGTGTGCTTTTTCGATATGCCGGCTGTTTTGCGGGTAGGAATGTATCAAAATTATTTTTTCCGGTATATTATTGACATGTAATCTAGCATTTGCTCGGATACCGTTTCTAAGGCCATTTCCGCACACCCCCGTCAAAATCCAGAGAGTTACCCCCCCCCCCCCCCCCCCCCGGGAAGAGACTACAGATTAAAAAAGTCGTCAAAGTTAAAAAAAAATAAATAAAATAAAAAGCAAAAAAACATATAGATATAAAATATCTCAATGATTAGGATAAATCTAGCGATAATTTTAAAGATGGTAAACTTACTTATATTTTCTTAAAAAGTAATTTTATATTAGAAAAATATTTGATTTTTTTTTAGGAAATTTGAATATAGAAAAGTATTCTGTAAGTTTCGTGTATCTTCACATAGACTTTTGATAGAAACAGGTCGTTACAAAAATATATTCAGAAATAAAAGAAAGTATAAAAATTGTTTCATCGGGGAGTTTGAAGACGAAGAACATTTTCTAACCTGGTGTGAAAAGTATACTAATATGAGGAAAGAACTATTAAACTGTATATTGTAAGGGGACCAGGGGTCTTGTCAGGATAGACATCATCTTCTGTTTACACTAGCCAGGGTGCCAATTCTAAAGTCTCTGATTTGATCCAGCCTGTACTTATTTTACTATATAAAATCCAGGGAGGAGGAATTCTAATACGGTAATTTTGCCAGACCAAAATCGCCAATACATGCACACTTGACTGCAGATGATTGGAGTAACCATTTGTTCAACCTTGGTAAGTTTTCATGTATGTATAATTATCAACTAGATAATTTCAGTTCCATCTTGTAGTAAAACAAAGATAAATCACAGGGCAGTATAATTTATTAATCTGTTTTGATCTATTCTTTTTCTGTTATGAACAAAGTATAACAATATAACATATTCTTAAATATTATGATCCACCACCTGGCAAAATATTGTGCTGGCACATCCAAATTACAATTGGCACATCCAGAATATTATAACACTAAAACTGGACAAAACTATGGTCGAAAAATACTAATCTGGTCCCTTATTTGTGGAAAAACATGTTATAGGTCGATGTGATGGGGAATAGCTGCTAGCTGTTTCTACTTTTAATTTTCATACATTATTCTGGAGGTCTCCCTGGAAAAGGACTATTTATTGAAACCATTTGCTGAGTATAGGATTTCATTATTATGAAATATTTATGTACCTTTCCTGGTTACTGTTCTGTTAACTGTAAATAAATAATACTCTGCGAAAATTTCAATTCTGGAGATATGTCTCTAGTTTTGTATTTACCGCTCTTGGCAGCTATTCGCCATTTCTGACAGTTATATAGGCTTATATAGGAAAATTCTGGGTCACATGACGCCGATTGACCAATCGCGGTAATCGTTATAAAAATATCTCGAGGAGCAGTGCCAGGATTTGGGATGAACTTTCGTGTTTACTGAACTAATTATTACATGTCAGCTTGCCAGCTTCTTGCCAATTATTAGCCATGGCTATATAGAAATTAGGTAAATAGGTATGAACATGAGAAAATATTAAAAATGTAACCGGGCAAGCGTAAAACCATTTGCCAGGCAGTGGCGGTATAATACAAAAATGGCGTAGCAGACTGTAATTTGGCTGTCTGCAAATAATTCCCACAAAACGTACATTTTATCAATAAACTTCAAATGAATAAGTATAACCAATAAGATTATTAGCGTTGCAATGCTTTGAAAATAGACATTACGTATTTTTACATGCCCTAATAATTATAGCAGACGACTTTTGTCGGAAACGATAAAACTTTGTAGACGACGTTTGTTTACATTTTGAAACTTGGAAAAACGTGAAATATGTGCCTTTTTCTTGAATAAAGTGATCAATTATCATTATAAAATATGAATTCATTATAAAATACGTTAAGCACACGAAATTTGAGCCCTGTGAAATTTTGGAAACAATTATTTCAACATTGTAACTGACAACAATTCTCAATATTGTAAAAATCCTAACTTCCATTGTCACACTGTGACAGAATTAATTAACAACTTTTATTGAATAATTATTAATAAAAACACTATTAACTTGGTTTAAAGAGAATTAATTTAACTTGAAACATTTTAACATTATAAAAATAATTTGGAAACATTGGAAATAAAAAAAAAAATGTTGGGCCTTAGGGCCCTACCTCTAACACCCTCCCCACCTTAAAAAGGTGGAATTCTCCTGAATTCAACAAACAGAATTTACATGACCAGCATTCCCATATCATAATATCAGTATTTTCATGCATAAGCATTGTTTTGAGAATCTTAACTCAATTTTCATTTGAAAATTCAAAAATTTAAACTTTACTTCAAAAATATCAAGTTAAGCTTTAAGGCAGTACTGTTTTAAATTATGCAACACTTTAAACTTGATCTTTAAGCGTTTTTTTTTTTTTTTTTTTTTTTTCAAAAATTATTTAGATATTGCTCGCCTGAACAACAGACACGATTATTTAAAAAGGTATTATTCAACCTTTCAAAATCACACTTCAAAAAAAAAAATATACTGTGCAATATGCGACCTTGCCACACATATGTTTTACAATATATCTAAAGTCCAACCACCCTCCCCCCATTCATGTTACATTCATAGTTACATTTGTATAATAATAAATGTCCATAAATATTAAAGTCCATTAAAACTTAATGTCCATGAATCACTGAAAATGTTCGTATCATCACTTTACTTTGTTCCACCATACTGTAACTAGAATTTTGGAATTCACCACGGTATTTTTGTTCCACCAGGGTATCTTTGAATATCAAATGTTTATGTCCTGCATAGATATGACTAGCATATTAGTGTCCAGCACAATTAGAATAAATGTCCAGCAAATTATATGACTTGCATAATAATATAAGTGTCCAGCACAAATTAATGTCCAGCATCACTGACATCTAGTCTTAAAGGAATTCCTGCCTTGTCCATCGCCTCACATATGAAATCAGTAGTTTTATCACGTCCAGCGCTTGCTCTCTCCAGCATGTCCAGCATTATGAAATTATCTCTGTCTGGTTTTACTTCTCCAAGTGCCAGCACCCGGAGGCTTTCATACAAGTAAAAACGGCTCTTGAGGAAGGTCCGGCCTTCCTCCTTCTTAGATTTAGCATGGGGAGCAGTGCCAGGCAGTGCAAACATGTTGTATTTGTCCAAAAGTCCAGCTCTGGTTGGTGAATCAGCACTCCCCGACAACTGCTCATACTGAAAGGAAATAAACTCCCACTGTAGTTTTCTCTGATCCACAGATAATTCCCTCCAGTTCTGGGGAGGCCATTGCTTCATAAAGATGTTTCCAGGAAGCTGGACAATGGCCTTCCCAGCCCAGTCCCGCCGTGCTGGAGGGAAAAGTGGCATACATCCCTTCCTTAATAATGATGTTGCACGCTCAGCGGCTGTCTTGTTAAAGTGGACCGGCCTTGTAGTTGGTGGTGGAATACTGTCCAGCAGTTGTTTTGGTGTCGGGATGTATACCGGTGCAGTGAGAGGTGGAGGCGATGGAACGTACTTCTCGAAAGTAACTCGTTGTCTTTTTGGTGGTGGTGGTGTGGTGTACAGATCAGACCTGTCTGATACGGGTGAATACATTGGATTTGTCGAAACTGTTGATGTTGTGAATGTAGTTGTTGTTTGCAGGCCAGCTGTTGAAGTTGTTGAAGTTTTTGGTGGGGTTCCAGAATAGGATGGGTTTTCAGAACCAGCTGTTGTTGTCGTTGTTAATGTAGATGTGGAACCAGCCATTGTTGTCGTTGTTAATGCAGATGTGGAACCAGCCGTTGTTGTCGTTGTTAATGCAGATGTGGAACCAGCCGTTGTTGTTATTGTTGCTGTTGTCTTCACAGAAGAGGTACAGACTTTTGGTGTTATTGTAGATTTAACAGTGGGCACCAGGCCAAACTTGTTGTCCATTCGATGGATTGCAGTAATGTATTTTTCTGGAACCCCTAAGACTTTCGCTCCCTGCGCTACTCGTTCTGCATAGGTCCTGCCTTTCAACCGGAATTTCTGACCTGCAGCTGGTCTTCCACCAAGAGGTATGGCTAGCATTCTCCTCGAGATGGAAGACAGATATCTGGGATCTGCCAGCAGGGTGTCGGCCAGCCGAAATCTAAATACTACTCCATCACACTCTGCCTCAGCTGTTATGTCCTGTGGCACCAGTGCCACATATGTCACGCGCCAGGCGTCCGGATTTGAGAGCCTGCTCTCTTCCCTGGTGGTGGTGGTGGTGGTGGTAGAGGACCCAGCCTAATCCCCGGAGTAAATGGGCACGAAATCTTCTTCCTCGGGGTCTCTCTCATATTTCGTGCCCTCCCGCCAGCCTCTTTCCCAGTCTTTGGTATTCTTGAAGACCTTTAAGGATGTCTTTAGCCATGCCTGCATGGCAGTCTTCAGCTCCCGGGCTGATGGGGAATAGAAGCTGGTGGGCTTTACCACCCTCCTATATACCTCAGGGTGTATTGCGAGGTAATAGGAGTTACCCTCTGACAGAACATCTGAGCGCAGCTCCTTGAGTTGTTCTTTATGGTGTTTGGTACTGTGTTCTTTCAGTTCGGAAACCCGCCGATACTTGATTGGTCTGTCAGGGCACCAGGGACACACAACTTCCATTAAACCATGTTCCTTGCCAGCAAGGTGGTTTTTGAGCTGTTTGGTAGTATCAAACTCTGTGTGGCACAGCCAACAATTTTTTTCCATCATCTAAAAAAAAATATAACACCAATTTTTACTTGTTTGTTGATTATGTTCCGTATCATACAACACTAAATATCTAACTTTTATGTTTTATTTTACAGGTGTGAAGATCCAACAGTCTTCTTAGCAGGGTAACAGTGTACATGAAGTTTAAAGTATCCTTTGATTAGTCTCTGCACTAACACAATATATTTTCTTTATCACAAAATCTGGTAAAATTAAAAAGTTTCACATGGTACTCCATCTGTACTTTATTTTTAAGATCTTTGTCTCACTGACATAGAAATTTACTTGCTCAGAAGTGAACATCAGTTTGACTTGGAAAATTTTTATGAACACATTTTCTTTGTTGAAATGGTGTTTTCATCAGGCACATACATGTAATCAGGCATTATATGAATGTTAATAACACACACAATTGGTTAAATAACAGTAATTGTACTCAGCAAATGGTCACACTTTGGCATATAATAATCTCATTATCATTATAGTTATCAGGTTTCCCTTCCCTTGACCTTGGCAAATTTTTAGTTATTTTTCAAACAGAAAGTCTTGGTTTGGCATTCTTTTGTTGAAAATTTAAACACATTTTCTAACCAGATCCAGATGGTGCACTTCCCTAACCATAGGGATATTCTTTTTCAACTATTGAATTCACAATTTGGGTTAACCGTAGGATGGCCAGTCCCTTGCCTTAACCCTTTAACACTTTGTTTTTGGTTGATCAACCACTTCCTCCAATAATGCGTCCATCTATTGGCAACTAATGTATATAGACCCTCGATGTTGTAAAAAATTCTGACAATGCATCCATTGTTCAGCTCTAGTGTAAATAGACAATCTGTCTTGTATAAAAACATTAAATCCACCCTGGTCAGTTCTCTTATCACAACATGGAAATCCATTTCCACAAATTATTCACAACATAGAATAACAGGTTAATCTTCAGTTTTATTTCAACAATGCAAACCTTCTCATTACAACAGTTACATTTTACACATTAATGAAAAAAATAACACTAACTTCAAATTTTCTTGAACCACTTTGGTCGGTTCCTGCCAAGGTAAGGCATTAGCCTGTCAACATGGTAGGCTTTTGCCATCTGTTTTGCTGATTTTTGTATCAAATAAGTGGTACTGTCAATACACCTGGTTACAACATATGGGCCTTTCCATTTTGCACACAATTTATGACAAACACCAATTTTTCTCGATGGATCATTCAACCATACTGGTTGTCCAACTTCAAAAATCCTTTTCTTTGATTTTACATCATAATGTCTCTTTTGATATTGTGTGTTCTTCTTCATATTATTACGAGCAATTTCATGAGCATTTTTCAATCTGTTTTGCAGGTCAGCAACATAACTTTCAAAGTTTTCTGAATCATTACTGGATGACTTTGGTTTTCCAATTACTGCCTGAAGTGGTAGAGTTACCTCCCTTCCAAAAGTCAAATAATTTGGTGTAAATCCTGTCGTGGCATGCACCGATGATCTATAGGCAAGAAGTACTTGAGGCAAATATTCGTCCCATACACGCTGATCTTTTACACAATACATACTTAGCATTTTGATCAAAGTGCGATTAAATCTTTCAACACATCCGTTGGATTGTGGGTGAAAACTTGTAGTTCTTGTTTTGTCAATCTTCAGATAATTACATAGTTGTTGAAATACACGAGATTCAAAATTTGATCCCTGGTCTGAATGTATTTGTAGAGGTGTACCAAACCGGCACACAAATTCATTCACCAATGTCTTGGCTACTGTGGTTGCTTCTTGATCTGGAATTCCATAAGCTTCAGTCCATTTTGTGAAACAGTCAGTTAGTACTAAACAGTATTTGTTACCATTTTTAGTCTTAGGGAGGGGGCCTAATATGTCAATAGCCACCCTTTCCATTGGAGCACCTACATTATAGGTTCCTAATGGGGCCCTATTTTGCATTATTACTGGTTTTCTTGAGGCACAGCCATCACAAGCTCTGATATAATCCTTAATATTCTGTTTCATTCCAGGCCAGTAGAAAGACTGTTTGACCTTTTCATACATTTTCTCTGCTCCAAGGTGGCCAGCTGATGGTATGTCATGGTAATATTTAAGTACAACACATTTGAGAGGATCTGGAACCACTAATCTTAGATATTCATGTTCAGCATTAATAAACCATTTCACATACAAAACACAATTGTGAATCTCAAATCTGTCCCACATGTTCCACAAGGTTTTTAAATCTACGGATTTATCAGAAACTGAATTCCACTCTGGTTTAGTACAACCCTCCTCAAATTTGACCAATAAAAATCTGATATTTTTATCTTCTAATTGTAATTTTCTAATAGAAGGAGCATCCCAACCCTGGAGTATAAACTGGTTTCTTGTTGAAGAGGAACTAGTTTGACTTCTTGTAATTACTCTTATAAATGATGTTCCTTGCTTCTCATTATCTTCATCCTCACTTTCAGAATCAACATTGTGACGTTCTTGTCTACAACATGCTTTGCATGGGTTTCTGGAGAGTGCGTCTGCATTTCGATGTTTTAATCCAGCTCTGTGAATCACTGTCAGGTTGTAAGTTCCAAGCTCTTGTAACCATCTTGCAGTCTGACCTGTTGGTGTTTTAAGGCTCCTCATCCAGCTTACAGCAGAATTGTCTGTTCTCAGTAAAATTGGTTGTCCATAAAGGTAGGAATGGAAGTGTCGTAATGCACATATGACAGCAAGGAGTTCTTTACGGGTCACACAGTAACTCTGCTTATGTTTATTCATGACTTTACTCATGTAAGCAATCACTTTTTCCTGTCCATCTTGTTCTTGGGAAAGTACTGCTCCCACTGCCTTATCACTGGCATCTGTGTCCAAAATAAATTTTAAGTCTGTTCTGGGATATCCAAGTATTGGTGGGGTTGTAAGAGCTTCTTTCAATTTATTAAAAGAATTTTCACTTTCTTCAGACCACTGGAAAACCCTATTTTTCTCACACAGTTGATGAAGTGGTCTTGCAATATCTGCAAATTTAGTTACAAATCGCCTGTAGTATGAACACAATCCAAGGAAACTTCGAAGTTGTTTTTGATTCTTTGGTTTTGGCCAATTTTGAACAGCTTCTGTCTTCTCGGGATCAGTTTGAATCCCATTTTCCGAAACAATATGTCCTAAAAATTTTACACTTTTCTGGAAAAATATGCACTTTGAAGGTTTTAATTTCAATCCTGCATCTATTAATCTGATAAAAACATTTTCCATTCTTTCCAATGACTGCTGAACTGATGATGCAGGTACAATAATATCATCAAGGTATGATAAGCATTCTTCCCACTGGAGTCCACGTAGCACATTCTCCATTAATCTTTCAAAACTGCTTGGTGCATTTGCAAGTCCAAAAGGCATCACACGAAACTGGTAAAGTCCCTGGCTGGTGGAAAATGCAGTCTTTTCCTTATCTGAAGTTTTCATGGACAGTTGCCAGAAACCACTATTTAGGTCCATACATCCGTACCATTTCGCAAAGGACAGTGAATCCAAGCATTCGTCTATTCTTGGGAGGGGGTAAGCATCTTTCACAGTTACATAATTCAATTTTCTATAATCAACACAAAATCTTGTGCTGCCATCTTTCTTTGTGACCAAAACTACTGGTGAAGACCATGCACTTGTTGATGGTTCAATTACTCCCTTCTGTAACATTTTCTGTATTTCTTCTTTTTCTATCTGTCTTTTTCCAAAAGGTAGTCTCCTTGGTGGTTGTCGAATTGGGGTTGCATTTCCAGTGTTAATGTAGTGTTGCACTAAATTTGTTTTTCCAAGGTCATCAGATGATTTCGAAAATGCACTTTTATACTTTATTAGTAACTTGGCAAATTTTTCACTTTCTTCTTGTGTTAAATGAATAGAACTTCTTGCCCATAAATCTTCTAAATAATCTGGCACATCTTGATTTTCACTATTGAAATTTTCATCAATTTCAATATGGCGTACAGGTACACTTTCTTTTTCATAAAAGGATTCACAGATTCCTAACTTCATTCTTGGATACACAGTCACATCATTCTCACTATAATTATGAACACTAATAAATTTAATAGTTGCTGAATTCTTTATTAAACCAGGCATTACTGTGATATTCTTTTCTTCAAACAGGTGCACTGAAGGTTCAACCACACAATTTTCGCTTAGCTTTTCAGAATATGGAATCTCTACTGGTATGAACATCCTGGAATTGGCAGGGATGGTAATCTGCTTACTTGCTTCCACTCGACATACCATTTGTGCTTCTCCAGCTACATAACACTTAATTTCGGTCTTTGTCGTTTGCAAAACCATTCTTTCATAATCAATTTTCTTGACATAATTTAACAGGAAATCTTGCCCAATAATAGCATCTGGACAAATATCACACACAATAATGGTTTGTGGAAAGAGTATTCCATTAAAATTAATATTAATGGTATACTGACCGTAATTGGTAATTTCATTACCATTTACATCTCGGATACAAAGCCTAGAAGGCTGCAAACTAAACTTTTGGTTGTCCGAAAACTTATCAAAAATATGACAAGACAATAGAGAAGCAGTTGATCCAGTATCAATCAGAAATTCAACATGTTTACCAATTATCTCCCCCTTGGTATAAAAACCATTATCAAATTTTCCACCAATCTTTCCCAATTGTCCAATTCTTTTATTATATAAATCAAATTCACAATTTTCAATATATTCTGCTCCAGGCCTGTTTTGGAACTGTACCGTCGATTGTCGGCCCTTTACATCGACGGTTTGTAGTTTCCCTGCATATTCTCAGTTGTGGCTTGTTTGAATTTAGGTTGTCTGTCAGACAGCTGCATACACTTTTTATAAACTGGACAATCTCTGTACATATGGTTAGTAGAATCACAAACAAAACACTTGAATGGTTGTCTCTTCTGGTACTGAACTTGTTTATTTTGTGTACTATTGGGTCTGTTGGTAGTCTGTTCAAGCCTGGCAATTCTGGCTGTCAGATGATCAAAACCTGTAGCCTGGTCTTCTTCATCTCCAGTAATTTTTCTAACTGTTACTTTCTTTTTGTCTTGGGTCTGGGGTTCTCCTAGTATTGCTTCATACCGCTCAATCACTTGAATGGCATCAAACACAGTTTCACATTCTTTATCAATGCATTTGCACTTCATTTCAAGGGAAATAGATTTATACAACTGGTTCAATGCAAGAGCTTCTTGAGCTCTAGAATCCAGGTTGGCATAAGCTTTCTGTGAAAGCTGTCTCAGGTCATCACCTAACAAGGCAATAGATTCGCCTGGCAAACGTTTTCTTGATTCAAATTTTGAAAGCCAGCGGTTTTGCTGCCTGGTACATCCAAATCTCTGCTGCAATTTTTCTACAAGGACATCATAATTTCTTCTTTCAGCTTGGTTAAGGCTAATGTAAAATGTGCGGGCAGGACCACGTAAACTGGCTGCTAAAGTAAGGACTCAATCTTTGTTAGTCAATCCTCCAAGCTCAACACAATCTTGAAAATGAGAAAAGTATTCTTCCCAGTCTGTTCTACCACTGTAGGACTCTGGTTTGATGTAAAATCTGTGATTACCTCCCTTTGGCCCATCATTTATGTCTCCTCTATCTCTTCTAGGTAGGTGCAAAATATCATCTTCATAATCAGATTCCTGGTCACTTTGGGCATCTCTGTCTCCCTGGCCAACTTCAGGGTTTGGTATGTTAAATTCTATTTCATTGTCAGGAGTCTCTGCCATTCTTATCCTTTATTTCAAAAATATGGTAACAGGTAAAACATCACGAAAAAATCATGCGACACAATTTCAACATTCAACATAAAGTTTTAGGGAATTTCACCATCACATCGAGCTACAAATTACTTAGGTTCGAATCACTGGATTGTCCTGAAAATAGACAATCCCACTTGTCTGACACCAGTTTGTAAGGGGACCAGGGGTCTTGTCAGGATAGACATCATCTTCTGTTTACACTAGCCAGGGTGCCAATTCTAAAGTCTCTGATTTGATCCAGCCTGTACTTATTTTACTATATAAAATCCAGGGAGGAGGAATTCTAATACGGTAATTTTGCCAGACCAAAATCGCCAATACATGCACACTTGACTGCAGATGATTGGAGTAACCATTTGTTCAACCTTGGTAAGTTTTCATGTATGTATAATTATCAACTAGATAATTTCAGTTCCATCTTGTAGTAAAACAAAGATAAATCACAGGGCAGTATAATTTATTAATCTGTTTTGATCTATTCTTTTTCTGTTATGAACAAAGTATAACAATATAACATATTCTTAAATATTATGATCCACCACCTGGCAAAATATTGTGCTGGCACATCCAAATTACAATTGGCACATCCAGAATATTATAACACTAAAACTGGACAAAACTATGGTCGAAAAATACTAATCTGGTCCCTTATTTGTGGAAAAACATGTTATAGGTCGATGTGATGGGGAATAGCTGCTAGCTGTTTCTACTTTTAATTTTCATACATTATTCTGGAGGTCTCCCTGGAAAAGGACTATTTATTGAAACCATTTGCTGAGTATAGGATTTCATTATTATGAAATATTTATGTACCTTTCCTGGTTACTGTTCTGTTAACTGTAAATAAATAATACTCTGCGAAAATTTCAATTCTGGAGATATGTCTCTAGTTTTGTATTTACCGCTCTTGGCAGCTATTCGCCATTTCTGACAGTTATATAGGCTTATATAGGAAAATTCTGGGTCACATGACGCCGATTGACCAATCGCGGTAATCGTTATAAAAATATCTCGAGGAGCAGTGCCAGGATTTGGGATGAACTTTCGTGTTTACTGAACTAATTATTACATGTCAGCTTGCCAGCTTCTTGCCAATTATTAGCCATGGCTATATAGAAATTAGGTAAATAGGTATGAACATGAGAAAATATTAAAAATGTAACCGGGCAAGCGTAAAACCATTTGCCAGGCAGTGGCGGTATAATACAAAAATGGCGTAGCAGACTGTAATTTGGCTGTCTGCAAATAATTCCCACAAAACGTACATTTTATCAATAAACTTCAAATGAATAAGTATAACCAATAAGATTATTAGCGTTGCAATGCTTTGAAAATAGACATTACGTATTTTTACATGCCCTAATAATTATAGCAGACGACTTTTGTCGGAAACGATAAAACTTTGTAGACGACGTTTGTTTACATTTTGAAACTTGGAAAAACGTGAAATATGTGCCTTTTTCTTGAATAAAGTGATCAATTATCATTATAAAATATGAATTCATTATAAAATACGTTAAGCACACGAAATTTGAGCCCTGTGAAATTTTGGAAACAATTATTTCAACATTGTAACTGACAACAATTCTCAATATTGTAAAAATCCTAACTTCCATTGTCACACTGTGACAGAATTAATTAACAACTTTTATTGAATAATTATTAATAAAAACACTATTAACTTGGTTTAAAGAGAATTAATTTAACTTGAAACATTTTAACATTATAAAAATAATTTGGAAACATTGGAAATAAAAAAAAAATGTTGGGCCTTAGGGCCCTACCTCTAACAATATCATTAAAAGCTCCCGTCTTCATAAATCTATCAGATAGACAAAAGTTTTACATGTCTTATATTCTCAATTGTCATATATTAAACTCTGTCGGCAAATGTTTACATGTTGATATGCCGCGAGTCTTTATATTTTAGATTTCAGTCTTGCTCTGGGTTTCAAAGAGTCAACACCTATTTATTTTTATTTTTTATTTTCACACTCGTGATCAAGACCATATTGGTCGAAACGTTGAGTATTTTTTACTTTTTACTTTTTAGTTTGTTGTTGTTTTTTACGATTTTATATTTGGTTTTATTCGACTGGTGTATTTTATACATTTTAGTCGTCTTACGCCCCTTTTGACAGCTCACCATTTCCATTTATTTTTCTTGTTATCTATTATCGCATGAGCTGTTTCGGAACATACTTAGTTTTTTCTTGTTATTTTAGATACTCATGGTTTATTTATTTATAGTGAATGTTTTCTGTCGTGTAACTGTGCACAGTCCCTTTGTCAGCAATTTTCTGTCAATCAAGTAACTTCTTCCCTTTTCAACTGTTTTTTGTTACTCTGTTACTTAATGCCTATTAGAGGACCCTTTAAATGGTTAATAAAAATTATCATATCTTATATCTATCTATAGTTTTTTTTTCTATTCACTATATCAACTTTTATGCCTTAGCACAACTGATGAGTGTAAATCGACGAAACAAGCAGAACTTGCGCGTGAAAATTGGAATCGTGGAATAATTATCATTACCACCAAATCTATACTTCTGCTGGTGGATTCCGTCCCCGAGTGTATCAGCAGTTCTGTTGTTATTGTTTGGATACTTTGCGACTCAATTTGATATTTCAGATTAGCTAGTATCAAAATGTTAATTTTTGTGAAAACTTTAAGGATCGCCAGTGTTTTTCTGTTTTGTGGGTATAAACATTTTAAATATCAACTTAGTTTTAGGCCTTTAGCACAACTGTTGTTCATCATGCAGACGTGGTATATAGTATCTAAATGAAAATATCAAACCTAAAATCTACTACTGACTAATAATTTTCTACCAAAAAAGAAAATTACTTGAAAAACTAGATCCAGTAAAGCAACTTTCAAGTATCACAAGGTTTCTTGTTCATTGATTATCAGCTACAAATGTCATACATGCATAGCATTCTTTAACATGTCGATTTTATCTCGGAAACAACTAACCTTTCCTGCTATATTCATGGAACAAAATTTCTCATGCATTGGAATATATGTTACCCAAGGTTTCTTCCACATAGCTTAAGTTCATACGAAGGAATGGTTAATGAGGAACCAGAGTGAGTTATCTTTTCCTAACCAATGTAGGAAAGGGAGATAATTAAATTCTCTCCCTTTTGTCCTGAGGCTAAAAGGGAGACAAATTTATTATCTTCCTTACCTACATTGGTTAGGAAAAGATAACTCACTCTGGTTTCTCATTAAATACGATTGCTGAATAAGCGTTTGATCAATGTTTTAATTAAAACTTAGAATGTCTAATATTGCTCCTCGGTAATAGATTAAATAATTTAGAATGTTTTGGGTTGAAAGTTACCAAATCTGAAGTAAAAGTCTATATAAGACCAAAACATTACAAGATTCGTTTTTGGAGAAAATTAAGTTGAATAAACGTTATGTTCAGCAATATTTAAATATTTTATCGAAATTTCGCTTAAGCATTCGTCAATTTGCAGCCTTCTTATTTATGTCAAGTATAGTCGTGCAATTTTTTTTAACGTACTATTAAAAATGTGAAAGGTATATGCCTTTATTGTGTTATCAAACACAATTCTGAAAGAGGACCATTGCTGGTATTAAGTTAAGTTCCAAATGGCCAAGTTTAAGGTATGATGATCTGCAAATTAAATTTTCCCATAGGGTCCTATGTTAAACAAAGTTCAGCTTTGGTGGCCATCTTCAAGATTTTTTAACGAATTTTCCTAAAGGTTCCTATGTTAAACTAGCTAAGTTCATCTGTGACGGCCATCTTTGTTGATATTCCGGGTCATCGGACATAATTCTGAAAGAGAACCACTTAATGACCATTTCTGCCAAGTTTTGTTCCAATTGGCTAAGTGGTTTCAGACAAGAAGTTTTTTTGATGAATTTTCCCACAGGGTCCTTTATTCAACTAAGTTAGGCTGTGGCGGCCATCTTGGTTGATATTCTGGGTCATCGGGTACAATCCTGACAGAAGAACATTTAAGAACCATTTCTGCCAAGTTTGGTTACAACTGACTCTGTAGTTTTAGACATCTTGTATTTCATATTGGCATGAAAAACATTAACTTGGCAGAGGACCACGTAAGGATCATTCCTGAAATGTAACGATTCAATTGCTTTTGTAGTTTCAAAGAAGAAGATTTTTTGAAATTTCAGCCAATCAGAGTGCATAATTGACCCTGGCAGCCATGTTGAATTTCAGATCAGCATCAAAAACATCCATTTTGTTAAGAACCATTATGTGATATAATTCAGGCATAATAATATGAGACAGGTGTGACCTGGAAAGCGACCGAAGCGTAAAGTTTTTACGTTTGCTTTGTCGGTGTTTAGTGAAACCTTCGTAATGGCGGGAAAATGTGACACTTGCGTCTGCATCTTTTTTTCTTGTCAAATTTTGATATATCATATTTGATTCCAGGTGGATTCTTTCGTATTTATTTTTAATTTCATGACACTTAATGTTTATTTCTAAATATTTTATTGACTTAAAAACTTTTAAAAAATAATTAGAATGTTTGAAATCACGCGTTTTCTCAGAGGAAGTAGTACGATTTTGAAAGCCGCCATCTTGCAGAAAAAATAGAAGGATGAAACTAGAACGAAATCCAAATCTGAAATCCTATACACTATAGAGCGTGCTTCGCTCGCATATTATTTCCATCTGTCAAACGGTTTCTGACAAGAAGATGTTTGTATGTATTTCCCATAGGATAATGAACATCCCCACCAAGTTTGGTTTCAACTGGCCATGAGGTTTTGCAGAAGAAGATTGAAATGTGAAAAGTTAACGGACGGACGACGGACGCAAAGTGATGGCAATAGCTCACCTGGCCTTTTAGGCCAGGGGAGCTAAAAAACGTATAACATAAATGTTATAATGAGTAGAGAATGGAAACGGGGAATGTGTAGCAGGGAATGGAGACGGGACCGGAATGTGTAGTAGAGAATGGAAACGGGGAATGTGTCAAAGAGACCACAACCCGACCAAAGATCAGAAAACAGCTCAAAGAGGCGGGCTTCGGCTGGCTCCTAAACAATAATGCATACTAGTTCATCGAAATGGACGGCACACTAAACTCCGAAACATACAAATGAACCAACATTAAAAACACACACAAGACTAAGAAGACTAACAAAGGCTAGAGGTTCCTGACTTGGGATAGGCGCAAAAATGAGGCGGGCTTAAACATTTTTTGTGAGATCTCTCCCTCCTCCCCCCTTCCCCTATACCTCTAGCCAATGTGGAATAAACAAACACACAGCGATACACAACAATAAAACTCATTTCAAAAGATGTCAGAGTCCGATGTTAAAAAAGGTAACGGAAAAAAAACTAAGCTAAATGACAATGATCAATATAAATAAAAAGGACTACTAGCAGTTACTGACATGCCAAACCTCAGTTAAACCGATCGAAAGATTATATTTTTATCATATAGAAAATCAGCCACAATCCATCCTGTTAGGGGTTCATTATCATGCCTTCATAAATTATACCAGAAGAACATAACCCGTATCATGCCAACAACTGGTTTTAGAATAAATGTGTTTATTTCCGATGCAAAGACCCTATGAATGAATCAATATTATTCCACTAAATCCAAAATTTTTAATGACCTGACAACAGTATCGTAACTTTATCCCTTGTGGGTAAGTCTGTTTAAAGGTTTGGTTAGCTTTTCAGGTTAATGACGACATTTTTGTGCTTTTTATAGAATATTACCATAAAAGGTGGGATGTGAAATACCTGAACATATGAGATGTTTGCACGTTGATTTATATTTACGAATGATATCCTTGTACCGATGATAAAATTTAGTAAAAGTTTTGACAAGTCTGTGATATCGAAATCCCTGATATAATTTTTCAGTAATACAGAGATTTCTTTCGTTAAAATCAAATACGGTGTTACATACACGAGCGAATCGAACAAGTTGAGATATATAAACACCATACGATGGTGTCAAGGGAAGTAAGTTCAACAGGATAAATCTCTTAAGTGTACATACTGAAGTCGTTATTATTTACAGCCAAACAAATATTATCCAAATATCTAAAAGTGTTATTAAATTTTTGTATCAGATGTTGTTTCGTTGGGTCTTTCTGATTTTAGACACAGACTGTGATTCAAAATAATACAGAAACAGGTCCGCAATAAGTGGTGCACAGTTAGTCCCCATTGGAATTCCGATATCTTGGCGATATATGGAATCTCCATAGCGACAAAAATGTTATCTAGTAAAAATTCAAGTGCAGTTATCATATCAAAGCATGTCCAATTGGCATAGTTCTTTTGTTTGTTGTTACTAAAAATGACCTAAAAGATTTTGAACATATATATTCACATTCTCATTTTTTAAATGCCCATTTAATTAGGTATGTGAATTTTTTCTTAATGAGATTGTGAGGCAAAGTGGTATATAGGGTAGAAAAATCAAAACTTTGAACAGACTCGAAATCACCAATATGAGCATGCAATTTATCAAGTACTTCCAACGAATTTTTGACACTGCAAAAGTAATTAATAACATTATTTCCGTATACCTTATTTGAAAATTCATTACCAGGGTTTTGATTGTACCAAGTGTTCTAGTATAAGACTGGTTTGATTTATTGGCGGTTTAAGCTATTTTCATCGCAGTGTGGCTACATTTTAATAGTGGAGATACGGAGAGATATACTCCGACCTTATGCAGGAAAATTTGACTATCCTTGAAAATAATACAATACCCAGAAATGAAACTTGATTAATTCAAACAATTAAAGTTAGGAAAAGACTGATACTGGTTCAATTTTAATACTTCGTGAAATAACATTAATATCATCTTATGTGAACAATCTTTTCTCTCTCTGATGATGTATGCTACAGACAACGAATATTTTGTCAATGTGAATCAAAAACACTTTCTGTGTACAATACTTGTACCAATTTCAAAATATTCACGTTTGCCTATCCACATATCTTCAAATGTGGATAATGAGGCTAATATGGATCCACCTATCCACACTGAATACTTCCGCTCTGGAGGTGCAATAACGTTAACCTCCGTCTTTTGTGGTGCCAAATGACCAATATCTGAGGTTAACCTTTGACTCATGCCATCATACAGAGTTGTTCCTCCAGACAATAATATGTTGGAGAAGAGATCTTTGCGGACATCTACATCACATTTAATAACAGAGTTAAAAATTGATTCTTGTATGCCAGGAGACTCCATGCCGATGAACGACGGTTGGAACAGGCACTCCACTGCCCGGAATCTTTCGTTTCCGATGGTAATTATTTCTCCGTCCGGCAGTTCATAATGTTTCTCCAAATCCATAGACGTAACTGATCGAACCATGTCAGAGTCATAATCTTCTGTAACGAAACAAAGTTTTTCTTTTATATCTCTTACAATTTCTCTTTCGGCTGATGTTGTGAAAGAGTATCCTCTTTCGGTCAGCATTTTCATGAGATATTCCGTTATGTCTCTTCCCGCCAAATCAAGTCTAAGAGTAGCATGCGGCAAGGAATATCCTTCGTATAATGGCACTGAATGCGTCACACCATCTCCAGAGTCTAATACAATACCCGTTGTTCGCCCCGAAGAATAAAGGGAAAGAACTGCCTGAATAGCAATATAACTTGCTGGAATGTTAAAAGTTTCAAACAAAATTTCCGTCATTTTCTCTCTGTTGACTTTCGGGTTGAGAGGAGCTTCAGTCATCAAAACCGGATGTTCATCTGGATACACACGGAGTTCATTGTAAAATGTGTGATTCCATACCTTTTCCATATCGTCCCAGTTCGTTACTATCCCGTGTTCTATTGGATATGTTAGAGATAAGACTCCGCGGTATGTCTGGGCTTCGTCTCCGACGTAATAATCTCTGATATCTGCACCAATCATAATACCCTGCAACCAAATAAGATACAAATCACCCTTTATTTTCGAAATTCGAGATGATGGAACGGGACAGACTTCCTTTCTCGTAACCCTAAATACCTGTTTCTTAATTCTAATATTTGTCCATGAAGGTTTATTCATAATGCTTTATTTTTAGTTATGCTTATAGGAATAAGAAATATTGTTCTCATGGTTGTTCAGTTTAAGTAATATGAACAACAAGTTTCTCGATCCTTTTTTGCATTAAAGAAGAATTGCATTAAAACATAAATGAAAATTATAGTTTGAAAAAAAATCGTAAAATTACCTGATGTTTTGGTCTCCCAACAATTGACGGGAATACAGTGGTAGGAGCATCGTCTCCACCATACCCTGCCTTACACATCCCTGAACCATTGTCTATAACTAAAGAAATCACCTCGTCCATAGTTAAAAAATCCAGCCGCACCCAGATTTCCAATATTGATTTATGTATATATGATACGGTATTTTATATACTTCATGGTACTTTAATTATCTATTGATGAGCAAAGTCAGGTGTCTCACCTGCACGTCCTATTCTTTGTGACAGCATTGATTTCTTCTATATAAATGTTTGTTGTATATATTGATAAAAGAAAATATGATTTTTCTAATTAGAGAGGAGGAACGACTTTTCAGTTTATCGCCGTTCAATTAGCGGTTAACAATTATATAATTAGAATTTTTTATTCCCTTTAGCTTGCCCTGCCTATAGTTGTGCTATTAAAAGGGGAAGATATTTATCGATAGTCTCGCAATGATATAACGTTTTCGGGTGTTCCTATATCAGACAGCAACAAAATAAATATATACTACACTATCGTATTATATTTCTGTTTTTATATTAAAGTATATACTATATACAAAATTGTTGCTTAAGAAGTGTAAATTTTTAAGAGAAAAGTTGGGGTGAAAAAAAGTTTATATCCTTTCCGCGGCCGCTATCGTATAGATACATATTATCAGGTTTTCTGCAAACGTATATCGTAAAATATCAGCCGCGAGACAACTAATATCGTGTAGAAACCAACGTCCTTAAAAAGGACAAATATACCTAAGGAGCAATGAAAAAATGAGTGAACCCGGGTGCTCCGGAAGGGTAAGCAGTTCCTGCTCCGTATACGGCACCCGTCGTGAAGTTCAACAAAGTCAATCCGGCGGAGGCACATGAAAGGTTACGACAGTGGGAACAGGTCCAACATCATCTTAGATATTGGAACACTGTAATGGTCAATCAATTCATGATGACGACCGTAAAATTTCTTAAGTGATGACATTAACTTATAGTCCAGTCAAACTAAGTTTTAACTTCAAACTAATTGCAAAAGAAAATTTTCAGTTCTAATATATAGCATTAAGCCCCAAATATACACAGAAAAAAGTCCCATAAAATCTAACTTGAGGAAAACTCAAAATCAGCATTTTTAATTTCCTATGGAAATTAACATTGGAAAGGGGAGATAACTCCGCAGAAATGAGTCTTTTTTTGTCAGGTTTTGGTTGATTTTCTTAAAATTCATGTAAAGTATGATACTTTGATGGGGTTATAAGTTCGTATTTGACTATATTATATAATCTTCTGCTCATGAAATGAACAAAACCGAAGTGTTGTGGGTATTTTTATTTTTTTTTTGCGTATTTTTCATTAAAGAAATTGCAAATTTGTGGCTTTGTGACCATTTTGAAAAAATGATGTGAAATGTTTGTATTGTTTATATCTGTAAATTATATTTGTTCAGCATCTACCTTGTTTAAAGAAACTTTAAACCACAAAAAGAAGAATGTATGCTTAATTATTTTTATTAAATTTGAGATTCTTTACCTTGACATGTTGAAAAATTTAACAAATGGTCAACTAATGAATTACGAAATCTAGATTGTAACTTGATAAAAGATATGAACACACCTTTAGAGTTGTTTGTTATACTCTAAAGACGGCTAAAATATCAAGAATCAATACATTCTGCTGAAAAGAAGCGGTAAAGTTATAATTTTGTATCAATTTTTATTGATATTTCTGCCTTTTTGGCAGAGTTATCTCCCATTTTCAATGCAAATCTCCATAGGAATTTTAAAATCGTGATTTTTTAGTCTTCCTCAAGTTAGATTTTGTTGGACTTTTTTCTGTGTATATTTGGGGTATAATGCTAAAGATTAAAACTTAAAAATCTTCTGTTGCAATTACTTTAAGGTCAGGGTCAAATTTATGCTAGATTGACTGGACTATTATCCCTGATAAAACCCCGGTTAAGAAGCTTTTGTGACAGCAGTAATCCTCTTTGTCGAAAGTCAGGGTAACTCACGCATGCTCTTGAAAATCGGATAAGCTGAGAAACGTAGACGCCATATGAAGGCGATGCTGGTATATTGCTACTCAAGAAGGGAAAATTAACAATAGGAAAGTTGAAGTCATCACGTTTGTTATAAAGTTTTGTCTTCAAACGTCCCTCATAGTCTATTTCAAGAAACAAATCCAAATACGAAGCGGACTTTGGTGTATCTGTAGTATCCTTAACGTATTAATATCGACAAAAAAAAAATCGAGGTTTGTACAGCCGCCACTGTTTTACCGACTAGCGTCTAAAGCGTAGTAAAACGTCCATAAAAAACAGGTTTCATATATAGCCATAGCGTAAATGGGGCCAAAAATTAGTTTTTACATATAACCCAATGTGAAAATGTTTAAAAAATGAGAATAATAACGTTATGGCTTGAGAAGCACTTTTAGACATTAAATCGTACACCGTTATTGATTTTCTATTCAAAAGAAATCTAACACCGTTTTGAAACGCAACGACTAATTCAAGATTTTTTGCAAAAACAAATATTTACCTTATGAACATTCTCCAAACAGAAAATGTTTGTGTTTTACTATCAAATAGTTAACCATGATTACGTTATAGTTTATATGTCTTTTACTGTTTTAAGTTGTTATGGCAAATGTATACTCACAATTCGCATGGTACTTTTTTGTTGAAAATAAAAACACATACTATCGATTTGATAATTATAAAAAAAAAATGGTCTGCTGTGTAACAATGTTTAAGGCACGGTTAATTTCCCCCTTTTCAAGCGCTATAATGGCAACAGAAGAGGATCTAAAGACATTGAATATACTAATAAATGCCAACGAAATGAACAGAGTCTTGAAATTATATTCTGAAAAAAGAAAAACTAGTGGACCTAGACGCCTCTCGGACAGCAACTGATTTAGAAGATGAAATTGCAACAGTCCTGATTCACTTGACGTTCCCCGGGGCTATAAGGCAACAAAGAGAACGAGAAATGGAAGTTGCATTTACAACGCATGTTGCATTTCGCTAAATGTAAACATGTTATCTCTTTGACACATTTTCCGTTCCCATTCTCTATTTTAGTGAGGCAAAATAAAATAAAGGGTTTCGCTAAGCGCAGCATGATACGACCATAGAAATATTACACCTACCACAAAAACTATATGAAAAATGAACAATTGAGAATTCCAGCTACCTTGCGTTTTTTGGCCGCTTTAGCCGCCTACATCTAAAAAAACTGTTGACATACTACTTAAAGCACTAACTTAATTAAAGAAAAAATCTCCATTGAAATCGGATGACAAATAAAAAAAATCGTCATCAAGGTGAATAAAGGATTAAATCCTCAGAAGAATTGGATGAGAAAAAAAAAATACATATCAAGCCATCATGTGTTAAATTAAGTTCGGCTGTGGCGGCCATCTTGGTTGATCGTCCGGTTCATCGGACACAATTCTGAAAAAGCACCATCTAAGGAGCATTGCTGCTAATTTTGGTTGCAACTGGCTCAGTAGTTTCAGACAAGATGATTTTTAAATGAATTTCCCATAGGGTTCTATGTTAAACTAGATTCGGCTGTTGGTCGGAGGTCGGGGCCATCAGACAAACTTTTGAAAGAGGACCACCTTATGACCATTCCACCACAGTTTGGTTGTAATTCGGCAAGTAGTTTCAGACAAGAAGATTTTTATGTGAATTTCCCATAGAGTCCTATGTTAAACTAAGTTCCGCTGTGGCGGCCATCTTGGTCAGATGTCGGGACCATCGGACACAATTTTGGAAAGGGACTACCCAAGTGTCATTTCAGCAAAGTCAGAGAAGATTTTTTAAATTTTGACCCCTTTTTTCTATTTTTAACTTGGCCGCCATCTTGGTCGAAATTTGGGGACACCGGACACAATTTAGGAAGGGGACTACCCAAGGACCATTCCATCAAAGTTTGGTCCCAATTGGCCCACTTGTTTCTGAGAAGATTAAAATTTGGATTGTGGACGATGGACGCCAAGTGATGACAATAGCTCACATGACCCTTTATTTTTGAATCGTTAAAGTCATAGTTCTTGGGTATCTGTAGAAATGACAACGACAATTTTTTTTCCAACATTTATTGACGATCATATTCCAGATATATACAACAATAATTTAAAAAATGTCATTCGTAAGTCTCTTTCAACCTGGCATCGTTGGACTCCAAGTCCCTGGTAGAAAAGTCTTTCATAATGTCTTCCATCTAAAGGTTCCGATATCTCGACTTGATGAAATGAATGCAGTAAAGTCCACAGGTGTCACTCCC
Organism: Mytilisepta virgata; assembly: GCA_028015205.1. Lineage (NCBI taxonomy): Eukaryota > Metazoa > Mollusca > Bivalvia > Mytilida > Mytilidae > Mytilisepta > Mytilisepta virgata. The sequence continues at coordinate 89,096,278 of CM051521.1, forward strand.
ACAGGGTTTGATTCTGTTTGGCGTGTAGCGGTACTGACATCCGTTGGTGGCCAATAAGTTCTGGAAGTAACGATGATAGGATCACGGCGTGCGTCTGAGTGAAGCGAAAAATTCTGCAGGTCCGTCTTTCGGGAAATGAAACACCACCCAATGACTTCCATTCTTTGCACAGGAATCCGAATAGACGTCAAGCTCTGCGGTCTTTACCCTACGAGAGCGGGGAGATCGTCAGCGCAACATAGAGTCACCGGTAAGTCTTTGAAATACTCTTCCAACTCGAACGCGTACATTCCATCGTCGGAATCGTCGTCTTTTTTCTGGCGTTTGGCAATAGGTAACTCCTCCTCTGCGATGCATCCCCGTTTGATGTGGTCTCTCAGTCCGGCATAATGAACAAAGACAAGTCCGCAGTTTCGGCAAGCTATGAGATCCTCCCTGTCGTCCTCGGAAACGCCCGGTGTATCGGTGAATTCTTCCAATTTGTGATCTGCTTCCATGTCTTCGTCTCGCTCCCCGTTAACGATTCCTCTACTCGTTTGTAAACCATCAGTTCGTAGTCTAGCCGATTCCGGGGTGTCAGGTTTCAGGTCCACCAATAGGTATCCGTAGGGTTTCTTTGTAGCCTCGTCGAACTTGCGTACGAAGATTTCCGATCTGAACGGATACATTTGTCGCCCAAGAGTCACGATCGGCTGTCGGTCTACGGGATTGTTGAAGAGACCAAAATAGTGACAGTTTCTCCTCTGAGCTGGGTCCTTGCCGTTGTACAGGTTCTGATTGAGAACCGACAAGTTTCTGTGGTGAGATCCTTCGGTGAACAGGTCGTTGATCCGAGAATCTTTGGCCGACGTCGACATCAAGTCGTCTAACACGGTCATGTTCCGTACGCCCGGATCGAAGAAGTCGTCGCTTTCCAGGTCTGGCGGGATGCCACGGACAAATTCGATCCGCGGTACCACCGTCCTCTGTATTTCCGCGTAAAGAGGTTGCCATCTCTTGTATAACCAGACTATCCTCTGAGAGGTCGGTACGCACACCATTTTCGTCTGTTGTAGCACGTCTTTCAGGAAATAAGTCTTTCCGCACGAAGTCGGTCCCGAGACGATCATGGCAAAGGGATGACGAATAATGAAGGGGAGATCGTTCCCTCCTCCTCCAGGCGGCGGTGAGTGTGCATTGGTCTTAACATCTCTTTCCGCGTGAAAGTTTCTTCTATGCCGCAACATATTATCTCTCCAGGTGAACGTGATGTTACAATCTGAAACATGAGTTTTGTTTGTCCCTCACGATAACTGTTCTTATCATTTTTCTCCTTTTCTTCCTCCTCCAATCAATTCAATCTGTCGTACAGTGAACTGAGTTGTTTATATGTACTTCCCATAGGGTCCTGTTAATATGTCCCTCGGTGGCAGCCATCTTTGATTCTCAATCAACATCAAAATTACAAAACTTGGAACAGGACCATCATACAATCATTCAGGCATATCAATTCAATCTGCCAAACGGTTTCGAAGTTGTTTGTACGTATTTCCCATAAGGTCCTATGTTAACTATGTCCCACGGTGGCAGCCATCTTGGATTTCCAATCGACACCAAAATTACAAATTTGGTAGAGCACCATCTAAAGAACCTTCTTGCAAAGTATAAGTTCATTTGATCTTGGAGTTTCTGACAAGATTTTAGAAATTTGAGCTAATCAGAAGACATTTTTTGGCCTGATAGCCATGTTGAATATTCGATTGGAACCAAAATTACAAATTCTGTAAAGGACCTTCCCGGGAACATTGTTCTTGTATAATTTATGATGGCATGATACTAAACCCTTAACAGAAGGGATTGTGGCCGATTTTCTATATGATGAGAATCTTTCGATCAGTTTGAGGTCTGGAGCTGGCATGTCAGTAACTGCTAGTAGTCCTTTGTTAATATATATCGATCATTGTCATTTTGCTTAGTTTCTTCTGTTACTTTTTTTAACATCAGATTTGGACATCTTTTGAACTTAGTTTTACTGCGTGTTTGTTTATTCCACATTTTCTAGAGGTATACGGGGAGGGTTGAGATCACACAAAACATGTTTAACCCTGCCGCATTCTTGTGCCTGTCCCAAAGTCAGGAACCTCTGGCCTTTCTTAGTCTTGTTTAAAAAAAATTGTGGTTCATTTGTATGTTTTGGTGGTGTCCATTTTGCTGAACTAGAGTGTATTATTGTTTAGGGGCCAACTGAAGCCCACCTTCGAGTACAGGCTTTTCTCTCTGCGTTTTAGACCCATTGGTAGCCTTGAGCTGTTTTTCTCTTTGGTCGGGTTGTTGTCTCTTTGACACATTCCCCGTTTCCATTCTCTATTATATTCATGTTCTCATTTTTTGCATAATGAGGAAAAATGTTACAACAAAACAATTTATCTTATTTCTTTTATTTCAAAAGATTCATTTGAATCAATGTCTCTTGTAAATTTCTAGTAGACTTTGACCTCTTGTTTCTGGCCTGGTTGACGAGTATGGTTCTTGGCCAGGTAATCAGTAAACTCCTGGTATGGAGACTTGGTAAAACTAGTTTCCTTCCACAGGTCTGGTGTCAAGTAGGCATAGGTATTGGCAATGGCTGCATAAGTAGCTTTAGCTGGAATAGAAAAAAATCCAATAACTACTGGCTTAATTGACTAATGATCACTAACCTGCTAACAATGAGGTTTCAAGTTCAACTCCAGCTTGTGGAGGGTGTGTTGGACTACCAAGGATTGCGATTTTCTTGCCAGTTTGATGGTCTCAGACTTCCTTATTAACAAAAGTTGGCTATCATAAGATCAGAAACTGTACTGAAAATAATGCAAACACCCCATAAGACAAACCAACTAAACTAATTGATAGACAATCTCTATGAGTGTTCAACATGTCTATTTCTCTACGCAATTCATTTCTTATTAGCCATTATTAGTCATAGAAATCAATCCAAAATTTATAAATGATTATCAGTAATACTATGAGTAGTGTAAAAGATTAATAACTGAGTTATAATCAAATTATGTCATGGACTTAGTACCAACCTTCGAAAACTTTTTTGTTGCAAAAGTTTGCCTGCATCCTACCTAGTTAAACCTAGCTGACTAAATTTGCTAGAAGTGAAAGTAGTTATTTCTCTTTGGGTTTTATCTATATATAAACTAGAGGCTCTCAAGAGCCTGCATCGCTCACCTGAATTTAACTTTTCACCTTGAAACAGGACTAAAAATTTAAGTGTTACAGTCAATTTAGCTGGTTTTTCTATAGAGCTCTATGTTAAACTAAGTTCAGCTATGGCAGTCATCTTGGTTAACTGTCCAAGTCAATGGAAACATTTCTAAAAGAGAACCATCTAAGGACCATTACTGCTAAGTTTTGTTCCAAATGGCTAAGTGGTTTAAGAAGATTTTTAAATGAATTTTCCCATATTTAACTAAGTTTGGCTGTGGCAGTCATTTTGGTTGACAATCCAGGTGATTGGATACAATTCTGAAAGAGAACCATCTAAGAACCAATGCTGTCAAGTTTAGTTCAAATTGGCTTAGAAATTTCAGACAAGAAAATTTTTGAGGGAATTTCCCATAGGGTCCTATGCTAAACTAAGTTTGGTTGTGGCGGCCATGTTGGTAAGGGTCCAACTATCTGGTTCCAATATGTCATGTGGTTTCACACAAGAAGATTTTTCAATGAATTTTCCCATAGGGCCCTATGTTAAACTATGTTTGGCTGTGGCAGCTACCTTGGCTGACAGTCCAGGTCATCGTACGAACATCTGAAAGAGTACCACGTAAGGACCATTGCTAACTGGCTTAGTGGTTTGAAACAATAAAATTTTTGTGTGAATTTCCCACAGGCTCCTATGTTAAACTAAGTTCGACTGTGGCGGCCATCTTTGTTCACAGTCCACGAAATTGGACATATTTCTGAAAGAGGACCTCCTAAGGACCATTGCTGCCTAGTCTGGTTCCAATTGGTCAAGTTGTTTCAGACAAGAAGATTTTTCAATTAATTTTCCCATAGCGCCCTATGTTAAACTAAGTCCGGCTGTGGTGGCCATCTTGTTTAACAGTCGGGGTCATTGGACAAAATTTTGAAAGAGAATCCCCTAAAGACCATTACTGGCAAGTTTGGTTCCAATTGGCCTTGTAGTTTCAAAGAAGAAGATTTTTGAAATTCATCCCCCCTTTTTTCTATTTTTAGTAACAGCAGCCATGTAGGTTGGAAGTCAAACATAATTTTGGAAGGGGGCCACCCAGACTATTCCACAAAACTTTGGTCCCAATTGGCCTAGTGGTTTCAGAAGAAAAGATCTTTAAAGGAATGTTTATACCGGATGCCATCTTTAAAGGGCAAAAACTCCTATAAGGGGTCAATCAATATTTTTTGTCATGTTGTCTTATTTGTAGATCTTACTTTGAACATTTTTGCTGTGTACAGTTTGTCTTTATCTATAATAATATTCAAGATAATAACCTAGAACAGCAAAATTTCCTTAAAATTAATAATTCAGGGGCAATAGCCAAACAAAGGGTTGACCGATTTGTCTGAAAATTTCATGGCAGGTAGATCTTGACCTGATGAAAATTTTTACCCCAGTCAGTTTTGCTCTAAACGCTTTAGTTTTTGAGATATAAGACAAGAACTGCAGTTTACCTCTATGTTCTATTTTTAGCCATGTCAGCCATGTTGGTTTGCAGGTGGGGTCATCGGACACTTTTTTAAACTAGATACCTTAATGATGCTTGTGGCCCAGTTTGGTTCCATTGGGACCAGTAGTTTCAGGGGAAAGGATTTTTGTAAAAGTTAACAGACAACGACGCCAAGAGATTTATATCATATGTACAGATACAAAAACCAAACCAAATGAAGCACAGAAAACCAACTTTGTTGTTGAATGATGTCAGAGATCTTACCAGGCAAATTTTGTAATTAATTATTAGCACTGTTTCCCTTAAAATGACCATCTATTACATCACAAGACAATATACAAACCAAAGTTTCCAAGAGTAGCTGTACATCCTCTAGCTGATGTGTAGCAATCTTCAATACCAGCCATATGCAGCAACTTCTTTGGTACTGGAGCACTGACAATACCTGTTCCTCTGGGAGCAGGGATAAGTCTGACAGTTACACTACCACACTTTCCAGTAATCTACACAAAATAAGTCTTACATTAAAACATCAAAAACAAAGGATATGACATGCATCTTATTAAAATACAGAATAATTTTTTAAAACTAATTTAATGACATGCTGAATGTATTCATCTTTAAGTGTTTGAAACTGTCATATTTTTTAATATAATATCTTTATCAAAAAGAATATATAGTGTCTATTTTCTGCTTCAATATCTCCATATTTATGTTAAGGTGTTATCAGAAGAAATGCTGTCAAGGCAAACTGACCTTATTTTGTGTCATGGTATTTGTTTGATGAACAAGCATTTTTAGACCCAAAATTCTCTTGGACAATCAAAGAAATTTCTTACCTTGCAAGGAACTGTATGTGGCTTTCCAATCTTGTTACCCCAGTAACCTCTCCTAACTGGAATAACTGACAACTTTGCCAGTATGATGGCTCCTCTGATGGCTGTTGCCACTTCTTTTGAACATTTAACTCCCAAACCAACATGGCCATCATGATCTCCTATGGCAACAAAAGCCTGAAAGCAAACTAAGAATACATAACAGACTTTGCCCAAAACTTCTGGCAAGTTACTACACTGAACATAACTGACTACAGTGAAAAGCTATGGTAGAATAAAGAAATTATTACTTGAATATTGATGTGTAATATTTTAATTAAATGTAGTGGTTGTTGCTTTCCAAATTGAAACTAAAACTGTCCTGAAAGGGACTAATACCACCCCGCAGCAACATGTACTAGCCAAAACAGAAAATCCTGATAATATGCACATTGTGATCTAACATTCATAAAGTTTCATGAAATCATGCAAGTTATGTAGGAGGAGTTGTGGACAATGCTATTTTGGACAGACGGATGGACAGACAGACTGAAACTTATATACCCCCCAAACTTCGAGGGGGTATAATAACAGTTTTGGTGTATGAGATTGGTCATGTCAGCTGATATACTACAGACATAATTTGTAAATATAGTTTTGCAACTTGCCCATTATGGAGAAAATTTTAATTGTATTTACAGTGATTGGGGAAAGAAAACTTTCAAAGTATCTTCTATTAGAAATTTCATGGGCCATCACCTTCAAAATGAAAGTGGTTAAAATCAAATACCTGTAAAATACAATTTCCAGGAAGATGGACAACAGAGTGTATCCCATATGGTACCTCTATCACACAGGAAATCAATAATTGACACAAGGTCACACATTTTTCACATGCAGCATCAGTCCCATTCATTGATTTTCATTGCGTGAAGTTGAAAGGAACTAAAAATTCAAACATAACCGATTTCGACATCGATCAATAAAGCGCAGATTCCCATGATTGAAGTACGCGTTTGGTGAAAAAATGCCTGGATCCCAGGACACATGGAAAATTAAAATCTTGTCTCCCGAGATGAAAATCATGCATCAGAGACACTTCCAGGGGCTTTACCAAAAACCCTGTATGTATCAAACAACCCCTGCCTTTCCAAATTACCGTATTTATAATGATGGTGTGAATTATTTAGAAATGCTACAATACCTTAAACCTTGTTCTTTGACCAGCTCTTGTCTGTTTCTGGACTGGCATAATCTTTAATACTTCATCTTTCAATGTGCTTGGGAAGAAGAAGTCAATAATTTCACATTCCTGTGATAAAGAAATTTTGGAAATTAAGTTTTTCCATGTACTAAATTGTAAGCATAAAGTTTCAAAAATTATCACAAACATGAAGTTTAATTTTATGTTATATGCACCTCAGAACTTATTCTTTTGATCCTAGTTTTTCTATTCACTATAGCATGGAATATATTTCAGGGACTAATCTAGACGGCGAAATGGAGGTTTAAGTCGTCAAAATATTGCAAAAATATGTTCAAGTCACTGGCTTAGCACTTTCAGAGTGAAAAGAAGTCACCAAGAAATTTTGACAAAGGGAAATCTTACTAGATTTTTGCAGCAAATTGTAAACAAACAAAATGTCACCGATTGAAGTCTTGTTCTATCTATTTCATTGCTTTAAATAAAAACTTCAGATTCTGATATAGCAATGTGATATTAATAACTGAATATGTCAACGAGAGGAATGAACATGTGAGTGACCAAAATTAAAGATTATGCGATTCAGGCCTGTTACTTGTTATGATTGACTTTGGGATGTATTCTTCTGATGTTTCAGTCTCAGTTCTCATTGGGGAATTATTTCTAAAACATGTGATACAAGTGGAAAATATTAATAAATTAAAAAATATTATAATCTAACTAAACTCTGTGAAAAAATTATGTACTTACAATGTTTTTGAGTAATAAAAGTTTCAAATTTTATAACCAATATGGTCTGACAGTATCATCAGCCAAAATGTTGAGAAAATGGGTGAGGGGTACAAAGAAATGATTTTACCAAAAATATGTACATCCCATTTTAATATTTTTTTTAAAATTCTTTAATATGTATTTTTTTAATCATTTATAACAAAGAAGATGAAATTATATGCTCTTTGTTTTAAAAATGAGAAAATAATCAAAACTGGGGTACTTTCAAATGACTGTAGCAAAAAAAGAAGTCCAACCACCATATGATTTTTTCTTCATAAATTACTTTCTTACAGTCCTATAAACACATAAATCAGGTTAAGAAAAATAAAATGCTCCGCTGGGCGCAGCTAGATACGACCGCAGATGTCGAACCCTGAATAGTTGGAGCAATTATGAACACAACATTCAAGCTTGATACAATACTGAATTTGGATTGTGAATAAATATTTGACACAGCATAGGTTTCTGACACAGAATGAATGTTGTCGAAGAACTTAAAAATTTTTAATTTACCTATTCAAACCATATCAGTATTATTTGTTTTTATATATAAATCAGAAATAACCAATTTAAAATTTAAAATTGGGCACACATATCAATTTCTTGCTATTGCGCAATACTGTGCAATTGAAAATTTCTTCAAATATTTGACACATAATAGGTTTCTGACACAGAATAACTGAAATCAAAGAACTTAGAATTGGTCATATGATTTCTATATTCAATTTTTTGCTTCTTGTGCAATACAATATGCTGTGGAGAATTGTCCCCCCCCCCCCCCAAAAAAAATAATAATTTACCCCTTTTTTGGCTTTTTTGCAATACACTATGAAGTTGCACATTGACCCCCCCGTTCCCAAAAAAAAACAATAAAATTTATTGTAATCCCCCCCCCTTTTTTTGCTAAAAAAAAATGGAAATTTTCTTTTTAATTTATGAAATATGAAATGAGAAAAAAATTACCCCCTCCCCAATTTCTCATTTACCCCCCCCCCCCCCCCCCATTTCTTTTTACTTTGCAACCATAACAGCCCATTTAAATACACCATAACATATTAAAATAGAAAATGACATCATAGTCATGGATGGCAAATTTTAAATATACATAATTTAAAAACAGTTTAGATGAGATAAACAAAAAAGCTTCATCAGCACATTTTATATTGGCAAATTTCCAATGGGATTTGTTAATAATAAAGTTTTGATAACAGGGCACTTATATCAATTTCTTGCTATTGAAGATTTCTTGCTATTGCACAATACTGTGCAATTGAAAATTTCTTCAAATATTTGACACATAATAGGTTTCTGACACAGAATAACTGAAATAAAGAACTTAGAATTGGTCATATGATTTGAATTTATATTCAATTTTTTGCTTCTTGTGCAATACAATATGCTGTGGAGAATTGCCCCCCCCCCCCCCCCACCAAAAAAAATAATTTACCCCTTTTTTAGCTTTAATTTTGGACCCCGATTTGGACCAACTTGAAAACTGGGCCCATAATAAAAAAACTAAGTACATGTTTAGATTCAGCATATCAAAGAACCCCAAGAATTCAATTTTTGTTAAAATCAAACTAAGTTCAATTTTGAACCCTTTGGACCTTAATGTAGACCAATTTGAAAACGGGACCAAAAATTAAGAATCTAAATGCACGGTTAGATTCGGCATATCAAAGAACCCCAATAGTTCAATTTTCAATGAAATCAAACAAAGTTTAATTTTGGACCAACTTGAAAACTGGGCCCATAATAAAATAAATTTAATAAAATGCTCCGCTGGGCGCAGCTAGATATGACCGCAGATGTCGAACCCTGAATAGTTGGGGCAATTATGAACACAACATTCAAGCTTGATACAATACTGAATTTGGATTGTGAATAAATATTTGACACAGCATAGGTTTCTGACACAGAATGAATGTTGTCTAAGAACTTAAAATTTTTTAATTTACCTATTCAAACCATATCAGTATTATTTGTTTTTATATATAAATCAGAAATAACCAATTTAAAATTTAAAATTGGGCACACATATCAATTTCTTGCTATTGCGCAATACTGTGCAATTGAAAATTTCTTCAAATATTTGACACATAATAGGTTTCTGACACAGAATAACTGAAATCAAAGAACTTAGAATTGGTCATATGATTTGAATTTATATTCAATTTTTTGCTTCTTGTGCAATACAATATGCTGTGGAGAATTGCCCCCCCCCCCAAAAAAAATAATAATTTACCCCTTTTTTTAGCTTTTGTGCAATACACTATGAAGTTGCACATTGACCCCCCCTCCCAAAAAAAACCCCAAAAAACAATAAAATTTATTGTAACCCCCCCTTTTTTTGCTAAAAAAATTTGAAATTTTCTTTTTAATTTATGAAATATGAAATGAGAAAAAAATTACCCCCTCCCCAATTTCTCATTTACCCCCCCCCCCCCCCCCATTTCTTTATACTTTGCAACCATAACAGCCCATTTAAATACACCATAACATATTAAAATAGAAAATGACATCATAGTCATGGAATTTGTTAATAATAAGGTTTTGATAACAGGGCACACATATCAATTTCTTGCTATTGCACAATACTGTGCAATTGAAAATTTCTTCAAATATTTGACACATAATAGGTTTCTGACACAGAATAACTGAAATCAAAGAACTTAGAATTGGTCATATGATTTGAATTTATATTCAATTTTTTGCTTCTTGTGCAATACAATATGCTGTGGAGAATTGCCCCCCCCCAAAAAAAATAATAATTTACCCCTTTTTTTAGCTTTTGTGCAATACACTATGAAGTTGCACATTGACCCCCCCTCCCAAAAAAAAAACAAAAAACAATAAAATTTATTGTAACCCCCCCCCCTTTTTTTGCTAAAAAAATTTGAAATTTTCTTTTTAATTTATGAAATATGAAATGAGAAAAAAATTACCCCTCCCCAATTTCTCATTTACCTCCCCCCCTCTAAATTTTGTTTTCAACCCCCCCCCCCCCATTACTTTATACTTTGCAACCATAACAGCCCATTTAAATACACCATAACATATTAAAATAGAAAATGACATCATAGTCATGGAATTTGTTAATAATAAGGTTTTGATAACAGCCACACATATCAATTTCTTGCTATTGCACAATACTGTGCAATTGAAAATTTCTTCAAATATTTGACACATAATAGGTTTCTGACACAGAATAACTGAAATAAAGAACTTAGAATTGGTCATATGATTTGAATTTATATTCAATTTTTTGCTTCTTGTGCAATACAATATGCTGTGGAGAATTGCCCCCCCCCCCAAAAAAAAATAATTTACCCCTTTTTTAGCTTTAATTTTGGACCCCGATTTGGACCAACTTGAAAACTGGACCCATAATAAAAAAACTAAGTATATGTTTAGATTCAGCATATCAAAGAACCCCAGGAATTCAATTTTTGTTAAAATCAAACTAAGTTTAATTTTGGACCCTTTGGACCTCAATGTAGACCAATTTGAAAACGGGACCAAAAATTAAGAATCTAAATGCACAGTTAGATTCGGCATATCAAAGAACCCCAATAGTTCAATTTTTGATGAAATCAAACAAAGTTTAATTTTGGACCTCGATTTGGACCAACTTGAAAACTGGGCCCATAATAAAAAAACTAAGTACATGTTTAGATTCAGCATATAAAAGAACCCAAAGAATTCAATTTTTGTTAAAATCAAACTAAGTTTAATTTTGGACCCTTTGGACCTAAATGTAGACCAATTTGAAAACGGGACCAAAAATTAAGAATCTAAATGCACGGTTAGATTCGGCATATCAAAGAACCCCAATAGGTCAATTTTATTCAGCATATGAAAGAACCCAAAGAATTCAATTTTTGTTAAAATCAAACTAAGTTTAATTTTGGACCCTTTGGACCTTAATGTAGACCAATTTGAAAACGGGACCAAAAATTAAGAATCTAAATGCACGGTTAGATTCGGCATATCAAAGAACCCCAATAGGTCAATTTTCGATGAAATCAAACAAAGTTTAATTTTGGACCCTTTTGGCCCCTAATTCCTAAACTGTTGGGACCAAAACTCCAAAAATCAATCCCAACCTTCCTTTTGTGGTCATAAACCTTGTGTTTAAATTTCATAGATTTCTATTTACTTATACTAAAGTTATTGTGCAAAAACCAAGAAAAATGCTTATTTGGGCCCTTTTTTAGCCCCTAATTCCTAAACTGTTGGGACCAAAACTCCCCAAAACAATCCCAACCTTCCTTTTGTGGTCATAAACCTTGTGTTAAAATTTCATAGATTTCTATTTACTTATACTAGAGTTATTGTGCGAAAACCAAGAAAAATGCTTATTGGGCCCTTTTTTGGCCCCCAATTCTTAAACTGTTGGGACCAAAACTCCCAAAATCAATCCCAACCTTCCTTTTGTGGTCATAAACCTTGTGTTTAAATTTCATAGATTTCTATTAACTTATACTAAAGTTATAGTGCGAAAACCAAATGTCTTCGGACGACGACGGAGACGACGACGACGCCAACGTCGTACCAATATACGACCGCAAAAATTTTGCAGTCGTATAAAAAGTTTAATACTAGAAATATTTGGCTTCTCAGAGGTGTACATCCTTAAGTAAAAAGAACTAAGATAACTGACCATTGTAGAGGATTAACATGCACAATTAGACCATTTCTTTGGATGATTATAGGCTTCACTCATCAACAACCAGAAGCAAACAGTCTCCCAATAAGAATATTAAAAGAACGAAAACAAATGAAATTGTCTCACACAACGTAAGGAACCAAAAAATTCCACTGATCTAACAAGTCAAGAAAACTAAGGAATATGAAATTAGTTGTTTTCCTAAGTATTTATTCTATGTTATTGTTAAACCGAGATATATTCACTACTCCTAGTGAGTCTCCACTTCTCCCAATTCTGTCTTGGGAGGGAGAAGCCACTTCTTCCAAAACCTAAAGTCTAGATTATACCCTGATATTTTTTTTCTTCTTTCAGTCGATTGTTCATGATGAAAGAAACAAAACCACAAACCTTAATGGGTAAGGAGAAGAGATAGATTTCTTCTAAAGACTTGATTTTCATGTCCTTTACAAGACGTCCAAGCTTTGTGACTGGCATCCATTCTTTATCTTCCTTTGCTCCACGACCTCTACCTCTTCCACGTCCACGGCCTCTACCACGCCCCCTTCCACGACCACCTGAACCAAAACCTCCCCTGAATCCTCCTCTACCACCGGCTGGTGCTGCTGGTGCGTCCGCCATTGCTGTAAAAGACATTTATGTCAATAGTTGAATTATACCCATCTTGTGAATTGAAACTGGTATTAAAGAACTTCTTTACAACTGATATAATCAGAAATTCTGCTGCAGATACAATATGATGATCGACTGTTTCTTTTCAGAAAATGAGTCTTGATTTCTCTGATCACCATGTGCTTAATTTTGGAAAATAAACTGAGAAAAAAGAAGGACATCAGTTTACATTTACCTCCTGTACAATAAATTCCTACAGATGGCAGTTATTTCTATAAAATGAATATTCTCAGCTTTCATTGAAGCCATTAAATGTCACTTTTACCATTATTGTTTAGTATTAACCTACTAAGACAAATTCATTGCAAAGTTGCAACCATTTTCAATTGACCAGGAAGTAAATAATAGGTCCTAACTCTAAAATAGTTATCTTTTCACATCATTAAAAAAAAATTCCAAGGTGAATTGTTCAGAACTATATGAACAAAAATATTTCAATTTTAATTATTTTTTTTTACATTTACCTTAATTTAGGACCACACTATAGAATAACTTTAGTATATATGTTTTATACAATGGATTATCTCTTATTTCTAATAAAAATGCTTTGAAATATTGTTTAAACTGTTATATTGCCTACAAAAAACGGGAAATCTCAATAAAATATTTGCGACCTTTCACCAAGTGAAAAGGCAATAATTACAACTATTTAAAAACAAACTTAAGAGTAATACTTTGGACAGTCATTTTAAGGACACATTCCCAAAAACAATTTGTTGACACACTTGACAGTAATGGTTGCTTTAAAAAAAAAAAATTTACTGACCGTCTTAATCTTATGGTAGAAATATACTTGGATTATGGGACTTTTAACTATACATGTATGGCTGACACCGTTTTAAAACACTAGTACACTACAGATATTGTCTCCCAATTTCAGTAGACCCACCTTAAGTCATGAAGTCTAGTGCTAAATCAGTTGGGAATAAACCCTCAAATTAGGGATTATCCCTTTTATGACGGATAAATTTCAAGATGTTCAAGACCATTAAGAATATTTTTAGAAATTCTAATTTTAAATTAAAGAACCTTTGTGAGCATGCTCACATACCCCACGTCTTCATATTGTCACTGGAGAAACAAAATCTCACTTCACAAGTAAAATGAACACAATCAAATGCTTACCTTCACATATTTATCCTAATTTGAATGGCAGCATGTTGGGAAATTTAAATTCCAAGGGAGAGGAGTCAACAGTAATAGTATAGTGAGGAAAGTAAGTTCAAAGGGGCGTAACTCCTAGAAAAAAAATTGAATCGCAATTTCCTGTCGATATGCACAACTACATAGTATGTCCTTATTATCTAAAAAGGTTTTGTGAAATTCTGTTGTGTGGTTTGAGAGGAGTTGCGATGACAAGAAACAGGACTGACGGACGGATCAAAATCATTATACCCTCCGCAACCCGTTGCGTGGGGTATAATAAAACAAGAGACTCACCAGAGCCTGTATCGCTCACCTGGAGTCTGGTTTTCATTGGACAATTAATCAACTATTTGACCAAGTTTGTTGCAATTGGTTCAATTGTTCAGGGAAAATTTGTTGAAGATTTATTTTTCATAAGGTTTAATGTTAAAATATGTTCCCTGATGGTGGTAGTCCTGGCAGGAAGTTGATAAAATTTACCAGGAATAAGGGTGAACCTTAAATAAATGTAACAGAACCCGACCTCAAATTACACAAACCAATAACTCCTAAATAGAATTTGGGGATTCCCTTCAAAATTTCATGGTAGGTAGATCTCAACATGGCAAACATTTTTCAATTTATATTTCACTTCTATCTCAAATAGTTTTGGAGATAAATGCAAAAATGTTAAAATTTTGAAATTTGACAAAAAAAGGGCAATAACTCCTAAACAGGTTTTGGGATTTCCTTTAAAATTTCAGGGTATGTAGATCTCAACATGGCAAACATTTTTCAAATTTACATTTCACTTCTATCTCAAATAGTTTTGGAGATAAATGACGAAAAGTTAAATTATGAAAATTTGATGAAAAAGAGCAATAACTCCTAAATGGGTTTTAGGATTTCCTTCAAAATTTCAGGTTAGGTAGATCTTGTCATGCTGATCAATTTTACCCCATGTCAGATTTTTGATATCTGTAACGGTTTTTAAGTTATAAGCCAAAAACAACACATGCACCCCTATATTCTATTTTTAGCTACGACAACCATGTTTTATGTCAGATCAAAATAAATTGAAGACTGTTTGTAGAGGACATGTCATAGATCATTCCTATTAAGTTTCAAACCAATCGGCCCAGCGGTTTCAGAGGAGAAGATTTTTGAATAAAAAAATTTTGAAAATTTGACAAAAAAAAGGGCAACAACTCCTAAATGGGTTTTGGGATTTCCTTTAAAATTTCAGGGTAGGTAGATCTCAACATGGCAAACATTTTTCAAATTTACATTTCACTTCTATCTCAAATAGTTTTGGAGATAAATGATGAAAAATGTTAAAATTTTGAAAATTTGACGAATAAAGGGCAATAACTCCTAAATGGGTTTTGGAATTTCCTTCAAAATTTCAGGGTAGGTAGATCTTGTCATGCTGATCAATTTTACCCCATGTCAGATTTTCAATATCTGTAACTGTTTTTGAGTTATTAGCAAAAAACAGCAATTTACCCCTATGTTCTATTTTTAGTAACAGCGGCCATGTTTTTTGACGAATCAAAAATCTCCAAATCAGTTCTATGCAGGGTACCCCAAGGAACATTCATACCAAGTTTGGTTCTAATTAGTCAAGTAGTTTCAGAGGAGAAGATTTTTGAAAAAATAACATAAAAAAAAGCCAAAAATGTCAAAAAAGGGCAATAACTCTAACATCAGTTGACAGATTTTCACGAAAATCAGCATACAGGTAGCTCTCATCATGCAGAACACTTTCAACCTGACAGAATTTGTCATAACCTAATGATTTTTGAGATATTTGCGAAAAACTGTTGTCTGACCCCTACGTTCTATTTTTAGTAACAGCGGCCATGTTTTTCAACGGATCAAAAATCCCCACATCAGTTCTATGCAGGATACCCCAAAGAACATTCATACCAAGTATGGTTCTAATTGGTCAAGTAGTTTCAGAGGAGAAGAGTTTTGAAAAATTGTTAACGACGACGGATGCCAAGTGATGACAATAGCTCACATGGCCTTCGGCCAGGTGAGCTAAAAAGGGCATAAATGCATACAATTTGCTACAACTTTTTATAAAGAACACTATATGTATCATACAGTCATTATGGGTAATTCTGTGCATCGTCCTATTCGGCGCATTAACATGAAAATGATTTGAATGCGCCTAATTTACCGCTGCACCAAATTACCTGTCAACATAGTACCTAGTTAAAAAAAAAAACATATCCATGAAAGAAGATAATGTGGTTTCTTCTATACTGTAGATGCAAATATTTTTCCCCTCACTTTTAAATAAAAAAATTCAATATTAAAAAAAAAAATTTTATCACTTGAAATTTACTCCTTGAAAGATTAAGACAGAGGTTCGACTAAACAAAATTTAAAAGTATGGCCAATAGGGCGTAAATTACATGTAACTGGCCCTACTCAAATAAAATTTGTCCTAATAAGACTAAGTGAAAATATAATCAAATGTACTGGCCTAGGGGCCAGTTGTCTATGTTCAACTGGCCCTATTGGAAATTTTACTGGCCTCTGGCCAGTGGGTCAGTGCTTAAGTCGACCCAGTTCCGCCAATTTGAAAATATCTACAACATGCTTCCAATCGCGGTTGAGATATTCTTTAACCATTTAATTGTGTGGTTAAGACCTACCCGTCAAAGGCCTTTTAACCGTAAAAAAGTTTAAAACCAGGTTAATGGTTCAGAATAAAAAAACAGGCCTATAATCTAACTGTAATTTTCTAAATAAAGAGTTTATTCAATCCAATGAATATAATATCAGTTTATTTCATCCTTGAATCGTTAAGACTTTAAAAAACATTCTTATATTCCTGGTAAATAGGTGCTATTAATTATGTTACTATATTTCTATTACAATTATGAATAAATATTAGAATACTTTGGTAAAAATTATTTCAAGGATTTTTAAAAATTCTATTTTCATGTTTCTGTTTGAAGACTAAACTTTTTTTTAGGTTCTTTTAGGGTTTTGTTGTTCGATTTTAACCTGTCTCAATTTTTATAACTTGATTCACCACTTTCGACAGAATAATGACCGTATTTGAAACATATTTATTAAGGATTAATGACGATAGAAGTAAGAACAGAAAATTGTGATACCGACGTGATTTTTCGTATACCGGAAAAGGAAGAACGAACTCGGTCTCGGGCAAAGCATAAGACTCCCGAGACATTTCGAGTAGCATTTGAAGAGGTTTTGTTTTTGGCAGAATATTATGCAGTCTGTCAAGTGTTAGTGTTTAACAGAAGAATAACCTACGCAAATCACCTTCAAAATTCTCTTTGACATTAAAAAAATCAAATAATTGAAAATCCTACAAATTAACAACGTATGTTGTTTGCAAATTTTATCAGCGTGTAATATTTTTTTTATAACAGGTCGACGCAACCCAAAAACAATGTCTCTCTGAATAGAAAGGACTAAGCAACTATTAAGTCCAAAATTCATGTCCCCAATAATCAACCAGTCCCACCTAGAGCACTTTGTTACTTCACTAATTCGTAATGGTGGAACATAACTTCGCAGGAAGTAAATTATTACTACTAGTATAGCAACCACAGGTATTTAGGGCATGGACTACCCTTTTTATGTAATTTTTTTTCATTTTTACAATTTTCTAGACGTATAACAAGTCTCATAAGCTCATAGCTAGCCGATTACAATAATTCTTGTACTATCCACACGAACCCCAACTGAAAAAAAGAATTTGGGGTTTGCGTGGATTGTATAAAATGTATTGTAATTGACAAGTTATGAGTTTATGACTTTGGGGTTCATGTGGATAGTATAAAATGTATATACCAGTCACAATTTTTACTTTATACCCCAAAAATCCAACTTAAAATGAAACTTAATTTTCAGAAAATTGCTTGGATATCCTGTTTGTCACTTTTAAACAATATAAACACAATGATTTCAGTGGGTCGTGTTCAGTAGAAACAAAACCGCCTCACAATTTCATTGTAGCATGCTTGGCACAAATGCTGAAGGTCGCAGGTTCGATCCCAAGCTGGGTCAAACCATAGTATTTTCTGCTTCTCCGCCATGCATGCAGCATCTAGGAGTAAGTGCAAAGGACTGGTCAGCTCGGAGTCAGTATAATGTGTCCAGGTGGGGTGATATGTCTTCCTGCCCACTCTTACCTTGTGAGCTTAAAAATTCCAGCTTAGTGTGTCAGTCTAGTAAAAAGCCGGGTTCATATTCCTGTCATTTTAACATGTTCTCTTCCTGATAAGCATTTAATAATTGCCACTTGACATTAAAAGATCATTCATCCATCAGTAATAAATAAATTTCCTCACTCCATAAGTATATTGAAAACTACAAGATTTTATCAGTGGTGATTATTCTGTTTAATGTGGGTGCAATTAATAATTTTGTTAACATTCCTGTTAAATTCTGTGGTGTTTTCATTATATCTAAGAATATGTAGAAATCTGCATGGAGTATACTGGGACACAATTTATTTCTCAAAACACACAAAATTGGTCAAAACCATGAAAAAGAATCTAGAACATCTGTATATACACAGAATATTATTTTTTCTAGAAAATTATGGTGTTTTAATATTGGAAAGACAGACTAGGAAAACAGTATGGAGCCGAAGGTATCACATTCTCCATTCTATTCATTGCTTGAAAAATCCACGAGTGATTCAATGGAATACAGTAACTCGTGTTTTAAGTGTGTGTATTACTTCATTGAGATACAGACTAATATGGTTAAAAATTCTGTTGAACAAATATTGGCTATGAAAGGGATTGAAATTTACTTTGGGTGGATTCTGGAGCTATTTAATGAATTAGAATTTAACACAAACACACTTTGCACATAATATACCACAGAATCACATTGGTGGAATTTTGAAGTAATGCAAAATAATGTGTATTTAGAAATAGTTTTTATGTATTTAATTGCAAAATTTTTAATGTTTAAGACTTGGGTCAGACTGACCAGGTTTTGTTTTATTTAACTCATTGTAAGGTTCTATAAATGTCAAATAAAAGTTTAATCCTTTTACTTAAAATTCCTAAGCCCAAGGAAATTTTTTTCTACTTCAGACTAGGAAATCTGTTTCTTTTGTTAATACTATTTCTGTAAGGCTATGATTCTATTGTGTGTGTGTGTGTGTGTTGAGGGGGAAAGGGGGGAGCATAATTAAGATATATGTTTTTGGTGGATTGCATGAGAAATTTTGTTTTACAGACTGAGTCTTATTATTTCGTATTGTATAAGTTGTTTTCACCATTATTTTTAACCTTCTGTACACAAGTATATATTTCTATTTTATTATAGAAACGAGAGAAAGAGGCATTGGTATTTCCATTGGATACAAAATATATACCCAAGGAGATGGCGGAAGTTATGAAACAAATTAAGGAGGTTGGTTAATGTTATTTTTATCATCTAATTGATCATTTTTGCAATATGAAAGATGATGAACTAGTGAAGAACTATGTACATATCATCAGGCCATGTAGCCTACATGTCATCTAAATGAGAGAAATGTCTGCTTCTTTGAAAACCAAAATGCAGATTTTCGGAAGTAAATGCATATTTTAAATTTTGTGCCTGCGATTAGTTTTTGTCTCGCCTGCGACGAAAAGTCGTGAAGGTGAGATATAGGTATTACTTTCCGGCGTCAGTGACGGCAGCGTAAACCTTTTTAAAACTTAAATAACTTTGCACATATAATACCTACAATCAAGATTTATGGTCCACAGATAGCTTATCGTATAAGGTTTGCCGAAGTATACTTATCTTGTGACCCTGACTTCATTTTTATGGTTCACTGACTTCATAAACTTAAATTTAAATCTGCATCCAAGTTTTGTGGTTAAATCCATTTCTCAGCAACTGTAATACCTAGGCCAACCATATTTGGTTTATAGATAGTTCTTAGTGGGTACATGCCAGTCTCACACCTGGCTTGGGACTTTGACCTCAATTTCATACTTGAGTGACTTTCATCCAAATTTCTTAAGTCCTTTTTCAGCAACTGTAATACCTAGACCCACCTGTGTTTGGTCTATAGATAGTTCTCAATGGGTTCATGCAAGTTTGACACCTGTCTCTAGACTTTGACCTCAATTGCATGCTTGAATGACTTTGTCAAATTTTCGAGATTAGGTCAATTTCTCAGCAACTTTAATACCTAGACCCACCATATTTCGTCAATAGATAGTTCTTAGTTGATACAAGTCGGTATGACACCTGACTTTTGACCTTGACCACAATTTCTTTTAACACATTTTCCTTTGACTTGCAAAATGTCGGGTATCAGATAATCATTATTCTGTGTCCATGTGCATACTCATGCAAGACATGTAGTGCGTCCACTCTTGTTTCATATGTGTAGCCATTTTGAACTTTTTCACACCTGTCAATTTTTATTTCTGTTTCTAAGGACAGTGGATAAAAACTTTGAAAGACTGATTTGAACAGTTATTTTTTTTTCTTCTTCTAATTTTGTGATGTTTAATTATAAAATTATTTGCATTTATGTCCTTGAGAATTTTTTATTTTTTAACTTAACTACCCCATGTAGAAACTAATTTATGGTTATTATAAGTAACATGTTAGTATGCCAGTCAAATTAATCTGGGACTAACTGTTCCAAAATGAAGCATAAAAAATCAGTTTCAACTTACTACTCTGAAAAAAACAGCGAGTCCCAGGACTCATTTGGAAAAAATCCATTGATGAAATATAAGGTAATTACATGTACCTAAGTTGTAAACATGTAGAAAATATTTCACTGGATGTGTTTTTTTTTTAGCTTGCAGAAAGCATGTTGTACCATTGGAAGACATTTCCCATTGTCTTGCCACAGTCTGTTACAGATGGCAAAACTCAGGTAAATACCATCAAACTTCTGTAGCTCGAACATGGATCACTCGAACGCCACTGATGCCCCTACCATTTTGAAAGTCCTATCAATTTTCTCTTTTTTCATCGAAAACTGAAACAAAATAATTTAAATGGATAAGCATTGTGCTCAGGGTAAAATAAAAGGCATAAATGGCCAGCCTGTGTTAAAAAATGATAAACGGAGTCTCCGTGAATTATTTCGTAAGTAATGATACCATCTTTATTACATCTAACTGTAAACGTCCATCCGTAAGGCTAATTTTTTATCACACCTGTGATTGTTAGACTCACACCTGCAGGTAAAATGATTATCCATTAAAATTATTTATTTTGAATTATTTCGATTCTAATAGGACAATTATGGTGTTTTTTTATATTGCCATGACCTAAGGTGAACTCTGATTTCCACCATATTTGGATGTTCCGCTAATTTGACACACAACATCACAAGTACAACAAACCAGTTCAGTGTGCTGTTTTGGTTCTGTTTTTCTGTTAGATGTATGGATTTTCATTAAATGAAGAGGAGAATGTTTATTTTTTGATTATACATATCAAAGATTTGTTTTAAATTCACATTGTCATATTGTGAGAACGGATTTTTACACAACGGTAATCTTACACATGATATGTGTGTACATTATTTTTCCAAAATACTTCTGAATCAGTATGTGTGGTGTCTTCAGGGAGGAATTCCATGTTGCCCAATTCCTCGTCAGAATGAGAATCCCTCAAGAAGTCTCTCAAATAGGCAGATCGTGTCTGAATTTATTTAGGACGCGGCCTGGTGATAATGATTGTATATACATAATGTCCTGCAAAATTTGCATAGGGTTTTTCATGGTCAACCACTTTGAACTTTTCACCTTCTAGTTCAAGGAATGTTCCAACGGCAAACGGCCAAGCCAAGTTTAATAACAGTGTAGTTCTGTATGCAGACGACACTGGAGGGGGAGCGCAGTGCCCAACAGGATTTCTGGGGAAATCATAATTTTAATTGATTAATGGTTAAAAAGTTTTGATAAAACATTGTTCATGTCCGTTTATTATGTTTTGTTATATTTATTTAACTTTTATTCGCACTGCACCAGAATGAATGAAAATGTATTTATAACAACTACAACAACATTCAGAAACCCCTATGCTAAATATAGAAATTTAAACAATGGTTCTCAGAATTGCAAAAATAACAACCAATCAAATTGAGGGGATAAACGATTTCCGTTGGGAGTAACACGAGAACAGCCATCTAAGTCGTGTGCAGCTTATATGGCAACTAATGTTTTACCACGTTTGTGGTCCCAAGGCCTTTGAAGGCCGTCATATTAGAATGTTAATTAGTGATTATTTTGTTCAACCTTTAATTAAAATATATTTGACGGTAAGAATCTGGTGTGACACTGGCCATTTTCTGTACTTGAAAAACCTTCAGTAAGAGTTTTCAAAAGTTTCTTGGAGTTAAAGCCGTCGAAGTTGTACTGTAGTACTATTGAAATTAGATTGTTCTAATACCTTTTCTTATATATATACTTAATATAGTTTTTGTCAGCATTGGCATTAAGATTTGTCATTTTCCATGTCTCATTAACATTTCCTCATGGATCAGGCATATTTGGTCAACACATTCAATCGAGCGCAAAGAAAGATTTTGAAAGTTTTTGCAAATATTTAATGGAATTTAAATTGAAGTGTGAAGGACATAAAATTCATTTTGGAATATTTGTCAAGTTTTCATTACTAAAGCTCTACTAAATAGTACATTGTACCTATAAAAGTTGCCTTTGAATCATCTGCAGTCATTTTATGCCCCACCTGGGGTAGCAGAGTGGAATATAGTGTTTTGGTCTGTGTGTCCATATGTCCGCCTGCATGTACGTACATATATGTATATATGTCCAACTTCAGATTAAATTTTAGGTTGAAGGCTGTTTAATGGGAAGCAGATGCCATATCAACATGAAACTTTGTCACTTAATACCTTAAGATGTGATTTGTTCCAATTTGAGGTCAAAGGGGTAATGTGACCTCAATGTCATGGTTGACTGATCATGATTTCCCTTTAGGTTAAAATTTAAATTGAAGGTAGTTTATTCGGAAGTAGATGTCATATCAACATGAAACTTTGTCCCTATATACCTTAAGATGTGATCTATTCAAAATTTAGGTCAAAGGGGTGGTGTGACCTGATGTCACGGTTGACTGATCTTGATTGAGGTGTTTGTTTGGAAGCGGGGCACGGTGTCCATTGGACACATATATTCTTGTTTATTTAATGCAAATGGGTTATTGTCATTTCAGATTTGAATTTATCTTAGAAGTTAGATACTTTAACAAAAGATATCAAATAAAATTAATAAAGAGAATTTCTAGTTTTGTGCAAATTTCTGAAATTAGTAATCATCAAACAAAAATGCAGCTATTTAATTGTACATTATAGTTGTCAGTTTGTTGTACTTGTATTTTCAGTCAGAGCAGATATTCCAAAATATGTTTAAAGCGCCAACTTTTGATGAATTGGAACAAGTTGCACAGAATTCTGTAGGAGGTTTAAAGTCATTAACAGATAAACAACTTCTGCAAGTTTGGAACACAGGGTAAGATTTCAGCATGAAATATATTTTATTTATTGTATTTTATTTTAAGTATACATTTCATTAGATACAAAGTTTTCATGGTTTTTGTGGGTTTTGAAATTTTTTTTTCTCATAAAAACACATCCTCCATCTTGTATGAGAATATTTACTGCTTGACATAATATAAATCGTACGTGTTAAATAGATGTTATGTTCAACACTTACGTATATGTATATACAACATTGCAGTACATGTATTTCAAAACTTGATATTTAATGAGTTTAGATGAATACACAGGTAGTAAAAAAATATGAAGCCACAGGTATTATATTTATAGCTTTTTTTTTTTTTACAAATATTTGATTTTTTTCAGTCAGTTTGATGTGGACAGTATAAATTTTAAAGGACAAGTTCACAAATGGAGATTATCAAATCTTCTACAGAAAGGAACTCTCAATGCTCAGAACACATTATTTGATGTGAGTTTTGTTACATTATAGTAAATAATATGATTTTGTACTTTATTTTTAGACTTATCAATTTTTTTTGTCTGATAATTTATTTTCCAACTAAAAGAATCAGTTGTTAGTTTGGCAATGAACTGCCTATGGGCTGGCTGGTGGCTCCTAACAGTGACACTGGAAAGTTTGGTTTCCTGTCAGTTTTACTGCTGATTACTTGTTTTAAATATATAGAATGTGTGTACATTGTCTCGGAATATAAAATTTATTCTGACAAGGCTTAGAAACAGGTAGAAATGTGAGGCTTGCTGAGCTTTTCTCACCTGTTTCGTGCCAGGTTCCAATAAATTTTATTTTCAGAGACGATGTACACAATGTCATATTCTGTTTTTCCTGCAAATTAAAATCGGTCAAAAATAGCTGGAAAACAGTGAATTTCTGCATTGAAGCAAGCAACGTCCAAAGACCGCAAAGCCGTCGCATTTCGCGATGTCATAAGTAAAATTTCAAAATTTTGTACTAGGACGTCACAGTAAAAGTGATATACTGTCAGTGACTGCATATCACTTTTAAATATACAGTCAATGCATTTTTGTTGCTCATATAGCAGAGCTGCAGGATGAATATGTTTATTCTTTACTGATAAATCATTTCCAACAGTGTCATTATGAATAACAAAATGGTGATGAGTTGGTTGAGGAATTAATGTAGAAACAGCACGTAAATATTGGAAGCTTGAATATGAATGAATTAACTATTATTTTCCACTTAAGTACTTCAGGCTCCTTAATACTTTAATATGCATATATTCAGATGTTGAATTTAAATTTGAATATTTTATTAAATAATTTTATATAAGGTGTCACATGCCTTGTGATTGGTTACATTTTTTTGTCTGTTAATCTGATCTTCCTTCTGTGATGTCATCAAGTAGAATGCATTTTTTGGACATAAAAACAATGTTAGAGATTAAATAAATAGGATTAACTATAATTTTTTCAGTTGATTAAATATGCATTTGATCCATACTACAAAATAACCTGCTATGCAGGTTACTTAGTGTAAACCACAAAATTAATAGGGCAAAAACTAAAAACCCGCTTACAGACTGTAAGTTACAGTCATTCTGTTTAATGTTAGAATACAATAGAAAACAAAGTTATAACTGTTTCAGTCTTAAACACAGATTGAAGACTTGTATCAGTTGACTGCTTGTCACATATGAACATCTGTTTAAATTCCAGTGTTGTATATTTTTTTTACATTTCTATATTTCAGCACCATAGTTATTTAAAGGTTTATAAATTGATAAATTATTCCTGGTGATGTCAATAAATCAAATCAATTTGTATGATCAGTATAATATATTAGCTATTTAGATAAGATTTTCAGGTATTTCACAAATTAATTAGAAATATACCTTAAGTAATAAATTCTATTTTTACAGAAGTTTGTTTATTTGTAAATTTTGCTATTCACATACAAACTCAACATTAGGTGGAAAGCTAAGTTCTCTAACAAGTTACTGATGAAAAGTTGAGTTTACTTATGTTGAGTTTGTGAGTGAAGCACAAGTTTATGCATGTACTAGAATACCCTCAAGTGCATTTTATTGTAGTAATTGTTAATTTCTTAAAATTCCAATTATTAAATATATTTGTAGGATATGGCATTAGCATTGAGGTTTTTGATAATAACAGCAAAGAACAGATTTGTGTCTCCTTTCTTTAGTGTAACAGAGTCAGTAAAAAGTATTGGTAAAGGCCTACACAAATTATTAGGTAAACTGTTTATTTTGGTATGAAATTATCTTAGCTTTCTGTGTTTTTTTTCTTGTGAAAACAGCAGTTCGAACACACAGTTTCACAGAATGTAGACCACCAATTGTATTTATTATTGTATTGTATTATCAGGTTTAGAAATCCACACAACCTTTACTTTACCTGTGATTTTAACCAATCAGGTTTAAAAATCATAATTGGCATTGGTGACCAAGTGGTTTAGACTGTCTAAATAACTACTAGTCTAATAATCTATCACTTGTCAACAGTGAGTTATGAGTTAGAAGCCAGCTTGTTAAACTCTAATCTTTGTTTACAAGGATTTCCAGTTTTCCTGTCAATTTCAGGCATTCTCTACCAGTAAAAATTTGTCAACACGTTGCAAAAATGTCAATGAATGTATTATAAAATCCCAACAAACCAAGATATTACCAAGTATTGGCAATGCAACCACTATGAAATCTAAAACAGGAAACCCAGATTTTCATTGTTCTTTTAGGAACTACATTGTCAGGAAGTTATTTTTAAGGAAGAAATTGGTTCATACATTTGCCGATTCATCGAAAACAAAATATATATTTCCCCAAGATTTTTGAAGATACACAGTACCACCATTATTGGTATTAGATAAGAAAAAAGTTTTATAGTATGTTCAAAATGACGAAAGGTATGAACTTTTGAGTGAGTTTTACATGCACTTAAATATGAATATTTATTTTTAGATATTTGTATTGGAATGCCATCTACTTGTCTTGAAAGTATAGAACAGAAGATTTTAGATGAACATATGAGATATTTAGTAGCAGAACTCACAATAAAGGTATTTTGGTTTTCTGTCATTAAATTAAATTGCTGTAAACATTTTGAAAAAAAATGTAATTAATCTAACAGTGAAATGCAAACTAGTCACAACAAACAGCATAAAATTTTGGATCAAATGGATATTAGATGTTTTTTGATAAAATACTAATTTAAAAAAGAGAGAGAGGGAAAGTTCTGCAGGATAAAGTTGCATTTGTCATACATGTATACCCATATCCTGCAGTTTTTTCTGTAAAAGGTTGTGGTCCAGATCCAAAAAGACACCATTGCATTTATCAGTTTACAACCAGTAAACAAAAAACCCCAAAAATTTAAATATTGTTTTTTTTTTTCAACAATAAGTAACCACAGACATTGATTACCAGGAAAATCTTTTTACAAAAATTCAAAAAGAGATTTAAAAAAAACAGAATTATCACTTGATTACAATTAACATTTAATAATGAAGATACAGAGGAGTGCTATTGGAATTCTCCATAATAATATATAATTAATAATTTCTTACTCCAAAATTTATAAATATGGAAGGTGAAAATTACACATATTTGGGAATTGTGGCCAATCTTGATGTTTTGATATCTTTTGATCCATTTTAACCTGTCAGTCTGAAATTAGTATTGATTACAAAACTCTATTTTCAAAGCCAAATTCAGTGAAAGATTTTGAGACTTTCTGCAACTATGTCAAACAGAAATGTGAAGAACTGAAGTTGGAAAAAACACAGGTGAGATTTGCAATTCCGTACCTGTTTCACAAACATTGGTTTGACTACAATAAGCCATAAATGTGGTACAATTTCCAGTCTGCAGTGTATCTTTGTGTCATGGAACCAGTCTTGATCTTAATCATACAGACGTTTGTGAAACTGGGACCTGATTCTAAAGTATCTAAAGCAATAAGAATGGTGGAAAAGAAACACAAACTTAGTATCTTTCTTATACTGAATATTTATAAATTAAAGCATACATCTGATATTGCAACTATTTTTGTCAATCACCAGCATTATAAGAATCATTAGAATGTGATGACAAAATTTTTTAAATAGCAGAATTTGAAATGTAAGATTTAATTATTCCAGTTTCCATACTGTTGCATTTTTTTTACATTAAAATAGAAGCACTATATATATATTTTACTTGATGGGTACCAGGAGTTAATATAAACACTTGTTTATTTGATTAATCTATTGTAAGGTACACATATATGTATGTTTAACATTTTTTGTTGCAGACGACAGCACTGAAACCTCCACCAATACCATATTCCTACCAGACGCCCAACAAACTGGATATAGATCTTAGGTTGTTTAATAAAGGTAAAATTTCTTTTTCACAAGAATGTCTTCCTATTTTTTGGGGTCTTATTTAATTTATTCCAATGTTTCTATTTGGCAAATCCCCAAGGTGCATTTGATTTTCAGAAAAAATTTTGAAAATTGGAAAATAATGTATTATGTACCCATTTGGTATGTAAGGTGATTCTAAATCCACTTATGTTTTACAGATCTTATAAATAATTGTTTACCTGTATTAAGCAGTATTTTGGACATAGGATCTAGAGGATGGTATATTCAATTTAGACAAAAGATGATGCAAGATTTACAAGGTAAAAAGTTAAATTTGCTAAACCAACAAGTCTTACCTAAGCCGATTGAGTTGTTAGATAGATGAGATTATCAAACTTTTGAAGATTAGAATTCTGATGCATGTTAAGTTTTAAAAAATGAGTTTGTTATCCATGAAATGAGATATGCAAATGAGACAACAATGCTTGAAAATGAAATGATAAAAAATATAGTTTTGTCTCGCCTGCGGCGAAGAGTCGCGAAGGCGAGATATAGGTATTACGTTCCGGCAGCAGCAGCATGACCTTTTTTAAAACTACATATAATACCTACACTTAAGATTTATGGTCCATAGATAGCTTACCGTATAAGGTTTGCCGGAGTATACTTTTCTTGTGACCCTGACCTCATCATGGTTCACTAACTTCATAAACATGAATGTAAAATCTGCATCCAAGTTTCTTGGTTAAATCCATTTCTCAGCAACTGTAATACATAGGCCAACCATATTTGGTCTATAGGTCCTAAATTTTATGCTTGAGTGACTTGTCACATTTTCGTGATTTGGTCCATTTCTCAGGAACTGTTCTACACCCACCATATTTGTCAATAGATAATTCTTAGTGGGTACATGTCAGTATGACACCTGCCTTTTGACCTTGACCTCAATTTCGTGGGTGAGTGACCTGTGTCACATTTCATGATTAAGTCCATTTCTTAGGAACTGTAATACCTAAGCCAACCATATATGGTCAATAGATAGTTCTTAGTGGGTACATGCCAGTCGTACACCTGTCTCTGGACCTTGACCTCAATTTCATGCTTGAGTGACTTGTGTTACATTTTTTATATTAAGTCCATTTCGCAGCGGCTGTATTAACTAGGCCCATCATATTTGGTCTGTAGATAGTTCTTAGTGGATGCATGCCAGTCTAAGCTGAACTTGACCTGAATTTCATTTTTGAGTGACTTAATATACATATTCATGATTTAGTCTAATTATCAGCAACTGTACTACATTTGTAACTAGACCCACAGTATTTGGTTGATAGAAGTTTTTAGTGAGTATATACCACTTTAACATCTGACACCTTACCTTGGACCTCTATTTCATGCTTGACTGACTTGTTTCACGTTTTGAGTTAATATCCATTTTTTGTCAGCAACTGCAATACATAGATCAAACATATTTGGTCTATAGATAGTGTTTGGTGGGTACATGGCTGTCTGAGACCTTGACTTGAATTTCAGACTTAAGTCAAATTTTCATGATCAAGTCCATTTTTCTGTAGATGTAATACCTATATCCAAATTGACCTCAGTTTTAGGTTTGAGTGACTCTTGTCCCATTTTTATACGACCGCAAAATATTTGCGGTCGTATATTGGTATGACGTTGGCGTTGGCGTTGTCGTCGTCGTCTTCGTCCGAAGACATTTGGTTTTCGCACTATAACTTTAGTATAAGTTAATAGAAAGCTATGAAATTTAAACACAAGGTTTATGACCACAAAAGGAAGGTTGGAATTGATTTCGGGAGTTTTGGTCCCAACAGTTTAAGAATTAGGGGCCAAAAAAGGGCCCAATAAGCATTTTTGGTCATTATCTTGGTGTAAGGGAGGTAATCCAAACACATTTAAAGTAAAATGTTGTGTATGATTCGATTACCTCCCTTACAAGTCGTAAATTATGTATAAAGAAATGGGGGGGGGGAGGTGAAAACAAAATTTAGGGGGGGGGGTAATGAGAAATTGGGGGGGGGGGGGCAATTTTTCCTCATTTCAGGTTTCAGAAATTAAAAAGAAAATTTCAAAACTTTTTTTTGCAAAAAAAAAAGGGGGGGAGGGTTACAATAATTTTTATTGTTTTTTTTTTTTGGGGGGGGGGGGGGGGGTCAATGTGCAACTTCATAGTGTATTGCACAAAAGCAAAATAAGGGGTAAATTATTTTTTTTGGCAATTCGCCACAGCATATTGTATTGCACAAAAAGCAAAAAATTGAATATAAATTCAAATCATATGACCAATTCTAAGTTCTTTGATTACAGTTATTCTGTGTCAGAAACCTATTATGTGTCAAATATTTAATTACAATCCAAATTCAGACCTGTATCAAGTGCGAATATTGTGTCCATTTTTGCCCCAATTGTTCAGGGTTGGAGCTCTGCGGTCGTATCCAGCTGCGCTCAGCGAAGCAATTTATTACAAATAAGTCCATTTCTCAACAAATTTTATAAATGTATTATATAGACCCACCATTTTTGGTGGGTACATACCAGTCTGAGACCTGTCAGTGTGCC
This sequence comes from Mytilisepta virgata, assembly GCA_028015205.1. Taxonomy (NCBI): domain Eukaryota; kingdom Metazoa; phylum Mollusca; class Bivalvia; order Mytilida; family Mytilidae; genus Mytilisepta; species Mytilisepta virgata. The sequence continues at coordinate 89,126,595 of CM051521.1, forward strand.
TTGGTCACAGTTTTAGACCTGTATGATAATGCATAAGATTTTTCAGACAAATTATTGCCTGACCATTACTATTTCTTTTAACACATTTTCCTTTGACTTGCTATGTGGGGTATCAGATAATCATTATTCTGTGTCCATGTGCATACTCAGGCGACACATTTAGTGTGTCCACTCTTGTTTATTGGTATTTTTTAACATTTTCGAAAATGAACAGTGAATAACATTATCAGTTAATAAAAGTATGTCAACATAAATGTATTGTTTTGAATTTTGTAAAAGGTGTTTAAGCAGTTTAAGCATTAACTGATAGAAGTAGGCTATGCAAATACAACCTGTTCCAAAATTTAAAACAATCAGTATTTAATTTTCAAACAATTTCTGATCCAAAGGTGCAAGTTAAATCATTTGAATAACTTAAATGAGTATTTGAAAGAGGACAAATATACCTAAGGAGCAAATCCATTGGACAGACAAACCTGGGATGACAAATGAACAACCACAAGCACAACAAATAAACACTGAAAAGTAAAAAACAATGAACAATACAAACTCCTATAAAAACCAGTTAAGATATATATTTTTAAATATTGGGAATTACTGTTTTATTTACTGTATTTTTAGGTCAGGGACTTTCAAATGGAGAAATGAAGGAGGTAAGAAATTAAATGCCTGTTATTGTTTCATTACAGAAGAAGACATTTTTCTGGCATATGTAGTGTATTAGGATTGGAAGTGGGGAAGTTTTGTAAAATATATAATATGCTGTCACCTATACTAATTTAACAGCACACATTAAATAATATCTTGTCATAAAGAAGTGTCAAACATGCATTATTTGAGGAAAATTTACAGTCTTGGTCACTTAAGATATACACGTTACCACATATAATATTTTAACATCTGCAGTTTTAGTATTGACAGGCTAATGATCAACATGATGTTGTGAGTTTGAATCTCACCTGTGGTGGGGTGTGTTCGACTCCGATCTTAATTGACAAGGATTGCCAATTTTCCAACCAAAGGTCCGTGGTTCTCTCCGGGTACTCCGGCTTCCTCCGCAAATAAAAACTGGCCGCCACAAAATAGCCAAATGTGCTGAAAATGGCATAAAACCCCAACTAAACAAACTAATGATCAACAGGTAGTTACAATGACAAGCTTCATGGAATCCAAGGCCTGTGTCAATTCTAGTACCGTTATTTTTTAACTGATATATATTAAAAGTCCACTCCAAAAACACCAAGGAATTTATTTCTGACATAGAGAATGCATTGATATTTTCATTCTTACTTTAATTAAGAGCATCAATTCCAAATTTTAGGATGGTAATTGTTGCAGTTTTATTTTTACAGAGAATAAATGAAGCTATAATGGAGGAGTATTTAGATAGAGTTTTTGAAGCTATAAAAAGTAACACAGAACTGGAAAATTTACAAGAAGGAATAGGTATAATGTTATTATTTAAATTTAAAGTCTTGTAAGAAATTTGTTATTCAACAAATATCCTGACCTATTAAGTATACAGTTATGATTTCACATGAAAGTTTGCATCTGTAGTAATAGTTGTGGTGCATGACTTCATCTGAATACATTCAAGTTTTGATTTCACATAGTATATAAAATCTCATCCTCCCCTTGAATCCTGTGTTATTAGTCAAACAAAGCAAACAAACTCAATAAATACTTAATTCAGTGGAGTTGGTAATATAAAAGTAACAGAATGAAAAGGTACTACAGTGTATTATCAGAATTCTTGCTGTTCTCTTACTGAAGTATTAACTTAGGCTAGTTAGGACCAGGATATTAGCTGTTTACAAATTTACATACCCTAGCTAAAAGTACTTACATCATTGGGTTGATGTGTGAGGGAAAAAGAAATCTAAAAAAAGCAAAGTAAGAATGAAAAAGTACTTTTTTCTGAATGCTTGCTGTTAACTTACAGTCGGCCTAAAGTACTTTTCTATGAATGCTTGCTGTTAACTTACAGTCGGCCTAAAGTACTAACTGGATTATGATAAACCATTAACTTTGCCTGTTATATCAGTTTTTCCCATACTAGGAAATATAGAATTGTTTATTTGTAATGATGTAGAAATTTAATCTATTCCAAATTTAATTAATTACAGGACAACTGTTGGTAGACCAAGCAAAAACTGTACTCACAATGAAGAAAGCTGTGAAAAATGTCCAGGAGAAAATGGCTAAGCACAAAATAGAGGTACTTTAGGTTTATTATGTTAAATAATCTGTAAAGAAGAGTTTTAATTTTAGGACATACATTGTATCTTTATCATTGTTCATAATGTGGTTATTAAGTTAGACTAAACTATTTTACCAAACTATTATCAACGAAACATCTTAAGCTACAGTGACTTATGGGTGTATAATATTTTTGACGTTTGATTTCATTTAATTGATAAGGAGGAAAAGATTCAGTAATTTTCAGTATGACTTTGTGATTTTTGTTTTTAAAGTTAAAGAGGAATCCTTGTTATTCACATACACATTTTTATACTCAAATGTATTGTAATTGATAGCTGAAGTCCCATTTAAAGGCAAAATATTCAATAAAATCTAGAATAGGACCATGGATGAATGAACAGATCAGAGCATTTGAGGTATGTTTTTGCTAAAATGATACTTTTCCATTTAGTGTGTTATATGATAAGTATTGGTAGTAATATTACCTTTTTGATAAATTTCTCTTAATATGTCCATTTCACAGTTCGGGTGCTTTGTACAAAAGTTTGGAGTTTCAAGTCCATGTCTGGAATAAGCCTTCATAAATGAAGAACATGTGTTTCCCATTGACTTGAAATTATATATATTGTCCTTTGCATAGCCAGTTTTAGGCATGATAACAGATTATTTTCAGTGTTCCATATTTCTGTTCATTAATAAATGAAAAAGTTCTAATTGATGCAGTGATCATCTGACCACAGTTTTACATATGAAAAATAATGTGCTAGTACATGTTCTGGCTATTTTCTAGAGTTACCAGTGTAATGGAAATAAATCCCATCATATATGACTTTAATAAAACATATCAATTTTTAAGAACATCAACTCAAATATGGATCAATGAGTTTTAAGGAAAGTTAGCTGTTTGAGGAAATATTTCATGAAACCAGGTCCTGTGTTTATTAAGTTTGACATGATTTTAAATTTCCTTTTTTTCAGTCTGATTTCACAATTCAGAACCTGTATTCTGCTCATGAAGAAGCCCTAGCGATTTGTGAAGAACAAGGATTAAAACAGGCTGTTTATTTCCTGAAAAGGGATTTAATGTTTATCAAAGAGGTATGAGAAAGAAATTTTCAAAAAGTGTCCTTAGGTTCATATTTGTAATCTTTAACATATATAGTTGTTTATACTTTGCAATAATCAAGGAAACTGGTACATCAGCTCATGTTACAGGAAAATTAAAGGGAACAGGATTTGATAAAACTTTAAATGATATTCTAGAAAAGGTAACCATTTTATCATTGCTGGTGATATATGGGTGCTGTAATGTTGAAAGAAAATTAAGAAATTTCAGCTGACCAAAGTATAAGTACAATCAAATTTAAACCAAACATTTAATTCAATTATTCAACAACTAACATTGCATATGTATTAGTTACAAAAAGATGAACTCCAGAAATATTTTGTTAGTACATTTGTCCAAATTTCAGGAAAGATATTTGTGTGATCATAATCATGTCATTTGGTCCTGACAAACTACAAAACCTCTTGCTGCATAAAACACAGTAGTACTACAATTTTACTTTTCAGGTGTAAAATGAAATTACAAATATTAAAAAGTAAAATCATAAACAAAAAATTTAATTGTCACAGAAACATTGGTAACTTATTGAGAATGGTTGAGTAGTTACACGTAAGGAAATTTGTGTTTACTGTACTTTAATGACGCCAATAATTCATACAGCTACTTTTCTTGCCTAAAAAGTTAAAAGTTAGTTTCTCATATTATTTTTATTAAAATCATACAACACAATTTCACATTCTGTTCTTTTTTGTGTGTATATAATTTATGCATACAAAATAAATTTTGAAAATTAATATTAAAAAAACTGATGTTTCACATTTGATGGATGAATGAATTATTGTTGAACGTGCAGAGGTAATTGTTACATACATATCAGGACTAGAACATGTTGATATGATATGAATATGAACCCTACTTTGTACAAGACTGACACCGCTGAGATGGATTTTTAATTTGCCAGTGCACAAGGTAACAGTTCACAAAAAGAAATATCGCCCCACCCAGACACATTATACTTACTCCTAGAAGCAGCAGATACCAATTTTAATGTAATTGGTTTGATCCGGCCAAGGATCGAGCAGGCAAACTTCCGCATTTGAGAGGAGCATGTCACCACAAGACCACCAAAGATACATTTTAAAGTATTATTTCAAATTTGAAATTATGTCATGAAATAAAAAATGGAATGGTGGATTAATTCTTGGTACCCAATCTGTACATGACAAAGTTTAAGCATGGAAACCGCTTTCATTTTTGTTCTTCATCGTCAAAGTGAGGCCCTCAACACAGAAAAGAAAAATCTCACACGGTATTGCAAGTTGATGTTGGTACCTATCACCAGTTTTAAATGCATAAGAAGTGATTTTTTCCAGAGAAATCGGTTAGATAACATAAAACTTTTAAAACAAGTTGTTGTAATTTTTGTTTACAGAGAGAAGCTATCCTAATTAAAGAACTCAGCAGAGAGAGGTATCCAAACAAAAGTTTTATTTTCTCTACAAGGATATGGTTTCCACATAATTATAAAGTTACTCGGACAGTCAAAGGTCACCCAGAGGTCATTCCAACTGTCATAAAGAATGAGTTGATACCTAAAGAATTGATAGGAGAGGTATATATTTTTCAGTTTATTAGAAGGATATACATTTGTCTTTTTGTCATGTAGGTTTATTGCATCCACAATAATCTTTAGTTGTTGTGAGAAATACATGTTTGCAGTGATATGATTTGAGTGTTTATATTTCACAGAAAGTTTGGAATTGTCAGTTACCTCACCATGATTTTGGCATATAAGGATTCTAGAAAAGTTTGATTGATTTTTTTTTTAACTTGAAGAAAACGTTCTTAGGTATGTTATAGTTACTGTGAAAAAATCAGATCAGCAGTACAAAGAATAAGATCATATTCTTTCATAAAGGGCAATGTGAGCTATTGCAATCACTTGGGGTCTGTTATCTGTTGTTGTAAACTTTCCTTTAAAGGTCTTCTCCTCGAAAACCATTGGGCCAATTGAAATAAAATTTGGCAGCAATGGTCCTTAGGTGGTCCTCTTTCAGAAGTGTATCTGATGAACCCCCGCACCCCCTTCCAAAATGGCTGCAAGATCCAAACATGGTAACTATAGGACCCAATGGGATATTGTCTGAAAGATCTTATCTTAAACGACTAAGCCAATTGGAACCAACCTTTGCAGCATTGTTCCTTATGTGGTCCTAATCCAGAATTCAAACTGATGACCTGTATTGCCATCCAATATGGCTGTCACACATGAACTAAGTTTGATATAGGACCCAATGGGAAATTTACTTAAAGATCTTCTTGTCTGAAATCACTAAGCCAGTTGAAACCAAACTTTATGGCAATGATCCTTAGGTGGTCCTCTTTCAGAATTATATGCAATGACCTGCATCACCATCCAAGATGGCAGCCACAGTGGAATTTTAGTTTAACATAGGACCCTATGAGGAAATTCACTTAAAAGTCTTCTTGTCTGAAATCAGTGAGCCAATTGGAACTTAACGTGACAGCAATATTCCAGACTGCCAACCAAAATGGACATAGTTAAACAATTTATTCTGCTTGAAGTCTGCAAATGATATCCAGGTGAGCAATACAAGCTCCTGAGAGCCTCTAGTTTATTTTCAAATTTCCAATTTAAAATGACAAATTCCAATAACATTTAAAAGTACTTCATGTTTATCTTATTTTAGAAAAAGGAAGATACCCATTATAATGTTGAAAAGTATACCCAGAAAATGACAACAAGTCGTTACCCATTTTGGAGATGGTGGAATTTTCTTATTAGAACAGTGGCATGGATGAAGAATTCAATGTTCTTCTTTGGAGTAAGTTATTCAAACACTTTTATAATTTCTCAGATAAAGATGATGGGATAGATTTTTTTGTCGATTGTTTTATATAATCTTCAACTCCAAAAAAAGGAAATGGCCTATCAAGCAATTCCATGAGTTTGACAAATTCAGACACCTATATACTTGACGTAACAAAAACTACATCAGCTTTATCTTTGCTAAAGATCAGGCATTAAATAACACATACACAATTTGATGATAGTTTGATTTCCAAGTAGAATGCTTTTGGGTAATTATGACATGTTTCACAGATGATTGACTTTGGTTAAAGTCCATTTAACATAGGTGTAATTTGTAAATGCAAGAAAAATTCATTTGACTTCTGGATTACCATGCCCTACATTTTATGCACGATTGAGTAAATTTTGTCGTGGCTCTAAATCTAGGGTATACATCACAAGTACCGTAAATGCAGTTTGTTCAGCTTAAAAAATACAATTGGTATAAATTTAACATTGACCATAAAGACTAAGAAACAGATCAGACACAATTGAAATTGGTAACTCTTATTTAAATTATATTTCAGAATTTATTTGTTCCTTGTCTTTTTATTTAAAAATATTGATATGGTTACAAAGACAGAGGTCTCATTACATTTCATTAGATACCACTTCTCAGTGTATTTGTATTGGAAGCATGAATTTAAGTGTTTGGAAAATATATATTTCATGTTGAGCTATTACTACTAAACAATGTAAACCCCCAGAATTCAATATCCTCTAAACAATGAATCTTCACCAAACTAAATCCAAAGTATAACTTGAAAAAAAAGTTCTTATAGACAAATTCAATCTCAGTCAAAATAACAGAAAAAGATGCATAAAATATTACTTAAGGGTATATATTTCATACTTATCAGTAATTGACTGAAATTGGTGTTATGCACAGGAAAAATGTAAACAAGTGTGCTACTGGGTATGAATTAAGGAAATTATTGATAAGAATTCTCTAGTTTATAGTTTGGAAAATATAAATTTATATGAAAGTTTTGATAAAATTATGAAATTTTGATAACTTGTTTTCATATTTAAGGGGGTAGGCCTGGTGTAAGGGAGATAACTCCTATTGATGTTTTTTTCTTGACGTCAAACAATAGGAATGACGTGGCATTACTTTGAGGTACAAAATTTCCTCGCATTAGACGAAGTGAAGAGGTTCGGTAAGGGGCATCTCCGTAACGAATCTAAAACTTTTTCGAAATATGTGCAAAATCGATAATTACGTAGGATTTGATGTATTGATGAATTATTGTTTAACATCCAGTGGCAATTATGAATGCATATTACGATGATGAAAAAGCCACTCGAAATGAAGAAAATGCTGAGTCAATATTTGCAATAATTTCATATATCCTTACTAGAATTTTCTACTTATCCCATAAATTCGTGATATATAACCTAGACTTAGCCCCCCTGAGAAGTGTGTGTTTGTAGTGTGTGCTTATCTCGTCCTCATCTCAGTGCATGGTTGCTTATATCACATTATCCTGTTAGTCTTATACTGTAACAGTAATAGTCCATCACACATAAAATGTTACACTCCTGACATTTTCAGGATTATTTTAAATAGCATTTAATTTGATGAATCAAATGTTTTAGCGATATTTTCTGCCTTACATCATATACTAGTAACCATGATTTGTTGTATAGCATATATAAACTACATATAATGAATGATAGTGCAGCTTCAAATAGTATTATGGGAAAATCTTTATTTTTTTCAATGTCTAAATATCAAAATTGATCGAGTATTTTGTGAAAACTTGTGGTTAAAATTTCATAATTTTTTGTCATATAACACATATATATATGATATTTGTTTTAACAGTTTTTTGTAAGAATTAAACGATAAATGTTTTTTAAAGCAGTGTTTGAATATTTAATGAGGCAACTGAAAATGAATGAAATTCCTAACATGTCTGGTACTTTTTACCTTTGAATTTGCATATAAAGAATGAATTTAACCGTCATATTTCATTTTTGATTAAGACTATATCCCTGTTCTTCAGTTCAACAATTATAACTATTTTTTATCAAACATATGTCCTATGAGAGGTAGTAATATTCATTAACTTGTGTCATCTCATGGAATGAAGGGTACCCCTTAAATGTCCATTTTCAATGAACCCTGTGAAGGAAACGCGTGGTTGAATTTCAACAAAATTTTCTCAGGTGGTATATTGAGACATATATAATGCATGACGAAAATATGAAAAAAATTAAACGAGTGGAAAATTTTGGCCTAACCAAGGCCTACCCCCTTAAATGTAAAACTTCTAAAATGAAATAAAATAATATTTTAGGTTGTAATACCATGGTGCAGTGCATTAAGCTGGAGAGCATTATTTGGGGTTGCACAGTTCTATCCAGACTTACAACTTTGTCAAGCTGATGTAAGTAAAAAGTTTTATTTACCAAGAACATGTACTTTGCAGACATATAAAATGAAAAAAATTTGAAGATTGAGAACTTTCTTTATAAAAAAGAGAATATTTTCTTCCAGTAATTCATATTTCATACTGAGATACTAAATAAAGTTTAAATGTATTGTTTGCATGTTATGCACCAAACTTGTAATTTCTTTGATTTTAATTCATATAATATTGGTGTCTTGGAGTTTTAAGATTGAAGAAATGTTTTTCTTGGAAGGAGTCAACTTGCTGTTTGTAAACACAGATTCTTATACAGTGAAAATATCATTACAGTGTTCTCCCCAAAAATTTTCATAAGCACATGTAGGTTTGTAACGAATCATTGTATTATTGCAACAAAGTCACTTATAAGAATTTGAACAAGATTTCTGGTGGTTTATCAGGAATAATAAATTATTGTATAGAATTTCTGGTTTTCCCTAATGTGAATTAAGGAAAAATGAAAAACATCACTGAATCAGAAGTGGTACCACTATGGTATATAAGCCTGAAGAGAACACCACTCTAGTTTAAAGTGGAACTAAAACGCTTATAGAAAGTTATTTTCATTTTATAGTACTAAAAAAACATATAAAAACGCAAAAAACCCGATGAAATTCGGTAACTTAGTTTTCGAGATATTAGCAAAATACTGGCCGATCGTCATTTGCACACCTGAACGATTTGTTAAAAAACTCGAATATTACTAGTCGCCGGAAGTGACGTACTGTGCGGTTCATTGTACATAAATAGGTACAGGTCATTTGCAAAGTGAAAGCAGATTCAGTTGATTGTTTATACGTTATTGGTGACAACTATCGATTGACAGTGCTTCTTATATATTCACCGACACTTGTTTGATGAAACATTGTACTTAATTTAAATCTACAATTCAACAATGGGAAGGAATTGTGCAGTTGCGGGATGCAGCAACTCTGCAAAAACGGGACATACTCAACACGCTTTTCCAAAAGATGATCGACAACGTAACTTGTGGGTTCGTTTTGTAAAACTAACCCGTGTGGATTTTACTGTGCCAACTAAACACTTAGCCATATGTTCATAACACTTCTCAGAAGAATGCTATGAGGTTGACAGGTTGAGATTAAAGGAGTTATTTGGTTTATCTGCTCATAACGGCAAGAGACTATTGCCAGGTTCAGTGCCAAGCATTTATCCCAACCAGCATGACCAGTATACATGGTATAGTGACGGTCTGCACCAAAATACTTTTGAAAAAATAATTCTAACATGTCTGATCTTATTTGTTTTTATATACCATGCATATGTCTTTATATATACATCAAATTTATGTGTATATATGCACATGTTTGAAAATGAATGCATTATCATAATGTCATTGTGAGAATAAGCCTACATTAAGCCTATGCAGCCTCTCCTGTTGAATCAAAATTTTTTATGTATAACTATATTGTTCCTTTACACAATACATAGGGTGTATTTAAGGGTATTTTTAGAGTTATTGTGTTCTTTTCAAACCACCACAGTTACCAACATCCTGAACATAGGGCTATTTAAAAATATTATTAATGGAGTAAGTAGAAGGTACATGTAAGGCCGCTTATATCAAATGCAGAGCCTTGACAGGCATGACTTAGAAAAGATGTAGCCAACAAGCTAACATAAGTTGTAGTACAATAAGAGGCTATTATAGCGAAATGTGTAGCTCCATAAAAAGTTATTCTGGTCCCATGTCCCTCTGATTTTTTTTCTCTTTCTATGAGCATAAAAGTTATACATTTGTAACCATAATAATTTCAAATATTAAGAGTCTGCTGACTATGGTAAAATAATACAATATAGAACAATACATGTACTTCCATGATATAACAACCTCTCCATTTATATAACATGTTCATGATCATAATCCTGATAATGCAGAAAATAATTTGGGTAAAAATGTAGCTTTTTTTAAAGACATTCTATTTCATTAGCAATGTAAAGCTAAAGCAAAGATTGAATGTCTAATTATTTATTAAAAGAATATATATTTATTTATTCATTATTTATAAAAATATATATATATGACACTTTCAATCGTGCAAGAAATTTTAATTTCCCCATAAATAGGATTAAACACCTTTGAAAATTAAAACTAGTTCATGATATAAAACAAATTAGTAAACATGTGGATGGATATTTATCACCTTTAATCCTGGTAATTAAAACAGTTAAAGTTTTAGCACCTATTAATTAACATCCTGTTATCTAGTAATAAAGATCAAACAAAAGTTTTAATCCCTCCAATCAGGTAAATAACACTTTGGCCATGCACCTACCACCTGTGGAGTAAATCATTATACCGGTAACAAAGTCATTAGAAAGGTGTTATGAAAACCAGTTTTGACTGGTATTATAATTCAAATTACACAAAGAGCATAAAGTCCCATAACCAATATTAACCAAATTATAACTCTACAAATGTGGGAATTATTTTATAAGTTGAATAATTTTTTTTTATTAAAATCCATCAAAATCTTTTATTAAAGTTTTAGGTGTACAGTGCAGTTTCTCCAATGATTCTCTACATATTTTTATTATTACAACAAGGATTGTAAGAAATTACTTATCCCTCTCTACATATATGTCTCTGATTAAACTTAGAAATTTATATTTTTATAAGAAAATTCTGAAATTTTATGAATCTGTCAATTCAATAAAAAAACACATTACAATTCTACATCAAAATCTATATTACTATTCAGTAACTTATATCACTATTTGTAAAACATCTGTTTTAAAATTATCAATTAATATTGTGTCTTATATTTGCTTGTTTAAAAAAATAGTGTTTGTTTTTTATTCCTATTAGATGGTCTTCCATTTGTATTTATGTTATACACACCTTTCAAAATATCTTTCACTTTCATTCTTTTTATATATATGTATATGGGGGCATTTATTGAAATTTATTGGCTATACTATTATAAATCACTAGCATTGCTGTCTTCATCCATAATATATTCCTTCTGGTCAATGTAAACAAGTTCAAGAGTAGCCCGCACTGTACGTCATTTCCGGTCAATCGGGGTCACTCAGCGAGGAAACCCTGTTTCCGGAAATAGCGCTGATTGGATTTCCCACAGGTAAAAATAATCCAACTTCACTCGCTATTTTCTCCGTTATTACTTGACCAAATTTCATCGGGTTTTTTGCGTTTTTATACGTTTATTTAGTACTATAAAATGAAAATAACTTGCTATAAGCGTTTTAGTTCCACTTTAATGACTGGGGCTAGTGTGTTTTGTTTGTGGACTATAATATTTTGTGATAAAGCTCAGTGAGCTATTGAACGTTCATCTTGTGCCTTTCACATTCCCTATGATGAAAAAAGAAACACATTTACACTATGCCAATCAAAATCAACTGAAGATAGCTATTTTTGGATGACTATTAATAATTCCAACAAAAGGGATAATGTTATTGATCTATTGCCTGCAATGTACATGTATATATATGTTGTGCTTTTCATGGAATCAGTAACCTGTCAGTTTGCAACAGTCAGTCACTATGATGAATTAACGTGAGTCTACTGTTTAAGTTCCTTTTGTTGATAGTTTGGCAACAAAAATTCACATCACAGAGTCAATTGTCTATAGATCAGACTCAAAGCCATTTATACCAGTGAGTCTGTTTTAAGGGTAGTAAATTTCTGTACTGTACACGTTCTTGGCTATTACTTTGACCTTTCGTGGTAGTTAATTGGAAATGCTGATGTCAAAAAATGACACAAATCTAAAAAAAAAAACCCACAGTATTCCATTCATAAACATGCAACAATAAACAGACAAGAAAGAGCCACTTTAAATACAGGATCCTAGTTTTGGACAACATTAAATATGTTGATAAGTACCAATTTCTCGCTCTAAATCCTGTTTTATTGGTTAAAAAAAGGTAGAGTAGACAAACAGTAAAAACTGAACAAATAAAAAATTGAGTAGATTTTGAATGTTATTACTCTCAAACCAGATTTTCTGTTTTCTTGTATTAAACCAATCCTTGCAAATGTGAACTATGATAAGCATACAAAAAAAAACATTAAATGATTTTCTCTTCTATTTCTAGGGTGCAATTTACAAAAGGGAGTCTTCCAGAACACATACATTTATTTCTAGAATCAGAGCTTTATGGGATCATGTCCGACTGTCAAGGAGAAAGTTTGAAGAGGCTCCTGATAGAGGTATGTCTATTTTTATTGTGTTAAATTCTGATAATATTTAAAGGGTTATATTTTTGCATGATTTTTTTTTAAATTATCAAATCATAATTAAAGTTTCAAACATAAACATTTACACTAACTACATCCTTCAGTTGACTGATGTACAGTGGAACCCCCGAAAACCGGCCCCTCTGAAAACTTTTACCTTCGGTCCGGAATTTTTGCCTATATATTCAAGTAAAAAAATTCTCTGAAAAACCGGACCCTCTGAATTCCAAACACTGGCCGTACTTTCCGGTACAAAACATATATATTCTTGTCAAATTAACCTCCAGAAACCGGCCGAAACAATGTATTACAGTCGAACCCACTTAATATTGGATACTGCTTATTAGAATATATCTGTTATTTGTATATTTTTTCAGAACACCAAACCATTTCTTACATATTCAACTAAAAAAATATCTCGTATTTGTATACTGGATATTAGGATATATCTGATATTTGTATATAAAAATCACTGTAAAATTGCACAGAATGTCATAAATCTGTGTGTAATCGAATAAATCAGAGAAAAATCCTGCCTTATTTTGGAAGAACAGATATTTTTGTCCTGGATAAAGATCAAGTTTCACAGAAAATTGAATGTTCCTAGAATAAAAAAGCTTGTATTTTTGTGTAAATAAAATATGAACGTAATTTGGTGTTTTTATATCTATTAATACATTATTTCAGTTCATGATTTTGTGTTTTTATTTTATTTATATGTTAAGGTAACAGGTACGTAAATGGGCAATCTCACGGATTTGTATGAAATTTTGCAAGCAATTAGAGCATGTGGAACTGTATATGAATATCGAAAAAATATATAAGTAACTTTTATACTTTCGGATATATAGCAAATTGAATATTCTGTAGAAAGAAGTACAAATGTATAGGATGCACTTAAATATCGCAAAAAATATTGAAAAATTTTACTTTAAATTGCTTTTTCTCAAAAACGTGTCCTACGAATTTTCTTTAAAATTGATATGTTATTGCCACTAAAATTTCCGTTTTATTGATATGAAAGCTATAGTGGGTCACCGAATTCGTTTTTGCAGTATAAATCATCCAAGTGTCTCTGCAGTACCTAAAAACGTCGAAAAATAAGATTTAGAGCCACGACGTCACGATTATTTTTGCCTTTTCGGCGCTTTTCCACGCTGTACAGCAGATTCAACTTTCCATACTGAAAAAAAGAATTCGGTGACCCCCTATAAATTTTATATCAATAACACGGAAATTCCAGTAGCAAAAACATATCATTTTTAAAGAAAATTCGTAGGACAGGATTTCGAGAAATGTTAATTTGTAGTAAAAATTGGTGAACTTTTTTACGATATTTACGTGTATTCTATACATTTGTACTACTATTTCCCGGATTGCGATATGTCAGAAAGTGAAAAAGTTATATATATCATTTTTTCGATGTTCTGGTGAAGTTCCTCATGCTCTATTTGTATGCAAAATTTCATAAAATTCCGTGAGATTATCCATTTACGTACCTGTCACCTTAAGTCAGTTCCAAATAATCAACCATGCTTTTGCCTTTTGAATATACAAATTTATTTTCGGTTCGTATGTAAATTTGTTGCTTGAACAATGTGTACCTGTGTGCAGGTAAGTATTCAAATGTCGGTGGTTTTTGATTGACATGGGTGAAGTTTTTATGAAGGAACCATGTATTTGAAACATTATTTAATCCCCATAATCTCTTAAGATCTTTGAGCTTGTTCATTCCCCCCCCCCCCCCCCCCTCGACTTTGTGTTTGGGTATGCCATTTTGTTTGTTTATCGACGTAGTGAAGAAATAATCTCTAAACTAAATTTATTGATTCTGCTTATTCTCAAAATGGAAGAAAATGAAAACTTTGTGTCACTGATAGAAAATAATGCTTTCTATGTGATATTCTTATCGAGGTCAAAAACTGGTAACACTTCAGTTTTGTAGTTACCACGTGGTTACCTAAACGAAATACATAAAATACAGGAAATAAAGTACACAACACAACGGAAACTACTTTGTTTATATTTTATTAGAATAACATCACAAATAAAACAGGAAGCATAAATAACAGGTACATTATTCTCTCTCATGTTTTCAATCTCCATTGAACTTACGATCGTCAGTTTTTGTTATCTCCCTTGGTCAAAATGGGTTTATCGGCTAACTGGATATATTGGTTAATTGAATATTTTCCTTTGAAAAATAGGGTATCCAATTAACCGGGTTGCACTGTACCTGGAAAATCAGTGAACCGTTATACATGTCATCCTTAATTGATCGATGATTGACATCATTAAACTACATAACCATTTTAAAAAAAAGGTGCGAAAGTCATTAATTAATAATCAGGCATCAATAAAAACGTCAGATTGAAATTAAAAACAATTAATTGTATTAAAATAATGTGCGTGTGGTACATGTACATATGTCAGCACATGGCACAATTTTACAACATCATTGTAATACATTGTAATACACTTCCGGTTTCACTCTCCAGATCAGATACGTCTTTCCCTGGAACCTCCTAAAACCGGACCCTCTGAAAACCGGCTGATTTCTCCGGTCCCACAGCTGTTCAGTTTACAGAGGTTCCACTGTAATAACTATTCATTCTCAGTGAAAAGATACTGTAGTTAAATAGAAGACAAAAAAGTCAACCCATAAACATAATAAAAATTTACAGATCAGTGGTGATCTTGAGTTCTTCCTCCTGAATGACATAAAGTATCTCTTCACAAGTTAGAAAAGGATTTGTGAGTTTGTTTTGTATTTTTCTTGAAATACAATGATGAAGATTTTAAAACATTTTTACAAACAAAGTCCATATTTTACATTTAACAAATTTTCGTTAACATATAAATTTTGTCAGATGATGTGAAGTTAGTCAGTGCAGAGTTTATCATGTGACATAAAATGTCTTCTTTTTTTTTTTAATGTTTTAAGATATGATTTTATAAAAGGAATAGTCTACTTTTTGTGTTGAAGTAGTAATACCTTGATTTGCATTTCTTGATGTTGTTTAAGTTAATCCAGAATACCAGTATTATAGGGTTATTGCATTAATATTGGTGGATATTGCCCGAGCAGTATATCATATTGCACGAGTTTACGAGTGCAATATGATATACTGCGAGGGCATTATCCACCAATATTATGCAATAACCCTTTCATTATATAGTAATAAATATTTTCAGAATTCAGACAAGAAAGACTCAAGTTCATTGTGAGGGATGTTCTCGATTGACCTCCACTCCCCCTTTCCAACCAGCCATTTGTATAATAATTTCAAGTCACGCTTCATGCAATTAACTGTTGATTTTTTCTTTTGATCATCAATAAAGCTAATGACCATCTGCTTATCAATCATATACTCTGGTGTCGCTGTCAAATTATCTGTATGACCGGCGTCCGCCATCTTGATTTTCCAGACGACAACAAAGTATGCAATAATATGCATGCCGATTTCGGAACGCCTCAGCTTTTTCCCGGAAATGCGTGCAAATACAGAGATTTATTGCACAGTCGTTTTCTCGAGTGTTTTTATTTAAATAAACAAACAAATATTTATTACTATATAATAAATAAAGATACTAGAGTGTTCAGGGAAAACATTTTTTCTTTTTTATATCAGGATTCTTGGACAAGAGTTTTGTGAGACATCTGAATAGATTTTGGAACTACGTTATAAAAGGTGGTTTAGGAACATGTTTATTGACATTGTCTGTACCTGTGTTATGTGTAGTCACATCAACATTGTCAACAGTCCTGGCATTAACGGCACCACTGTGGTAAGATACTTTTAGTAGCATCAGATATAATATGGATTTATTATATTTCATCCGATATAGATTTTTAACCGGATTTTCATAGGAAAATATCGGTTATTAAATTGGTGCGAGCGGACGGGCGGCTGCCAAACAGTGTCCGTGCAATAACTTATGAACTGTTCAACCAAAGCTTTTCAAATTTTAATATGTTGTTACTGATGACAAAATGGAGGTCAAATTCGATATTGACGATTTTCACTTTCACCGTTCAGGAGTTATGGTTCTTGAAAGATTGAAAAATGGCTTTTCCAGTGGTGTCCGTGTGATAACTTATGAACTGTTCAACCAAAGCTTTTCAAATTTTAATATGTTGTTACTGATGACAAAATGGAGGTCAAGTTCGATATTGACGATTTTCACTTTCACCGTTCAGGAGTTATGGTTCTTGAAAGATTGAAAAATGGCTTTTCCAGTGGTGTCCGTGTGATAACTTATGAACTGTTCAACCAAAGCTTTTCAAATTTTAATATGTTGTTACTGATGACAAAATGGAGGTCAAGTTCGATATTGACGATTTTCACTTTCACCGTTCAGGAGTTATGGTTCTTGAAAGATTGAAAAATGGCTTTTCCAGTGGTGTCCGTGTGATAACTTATGAACTGTTCAACCAAAGCTTTTCAAATTTTAATATGTTGTTACTGATGACAAAATGGAGGTCAAGTTCGATATTGACGATTTTCACTTTAACCGTTCAAGAGTTATGGTTCTTGAAAGATTGAAAAATGGCTTTTCCAGTGGTGTCCGTATGATAACTTATGAACTGTTCAACCAAAGCTTTTCAAATTTTAATATGTTGTTACTGATGACAAAATGGAGGTCAAGTTCGATATTGACAATTTTCACTTTCACCGTTCAAGAGTTATGCTTCTTGAAAGATTGAAAAATGGCTTTCCCAGTGGTGTCCCTGTGATAACGTATGAACTGTTCAGCCAAAGCTTTTCAAATTTTAATATGTTGTTACTGATGACAAAATGGAGGTCAAGTTCGATATTGACGATTTCCACTTTCACCGTTCCGATATTGACGATTTTCACTTTCACCGTGTGTGTACTTATATACTCTCAAAAATTCCAATATTTGTCACTTACTATAAATAGGAGGTCAAGATTGATTTTTGCCTTTCCATTTCTGAACCCTACAAAACCCTACAAAAATTCATTTATATTTCTTTACTTCATCCTGTTTGGGAATCCAGATTTGCAAACATCATTTCCATGCAGGAAAATCCGGTTTGCTGTCATTCGACAGCCTCTTGTTGTGGTTTTTGTTGACGAAGCAAAACCACAAATTTAAATCGTCAAGGAAATGTTAATTTATAATGTGTTATTAGAAGAAAATAACAAATCCACAGAATCTGATATGCTTAAAACATTAATTTATTAATGTCCTCAGGGCAATACAGCAAGCTTTGGACCAATAACAAGGCCAATACAGAAACACCCATGTAAAGATATCATAGTACCAGCTTATGACTGCAATGTATTATTTTGTAAGAGACAATATTAATGCAATAACCCTTGTATAGCAAGATCTTTTAAATGTCAAATAAGACGATATTCTACATCAATGATTTTAATATATAAAGCAGTATTGAATGGAGTGCAATATGATAGGATATTGCACGCTTAATTTTGGTACATTCTACATGGAATAGTTCCTTGTATATATTTCTTTATCTACCAAATTTTACATTGTATATTGTAAATCTACTGAGGTTTTTAGCTCACCTGGACCAAAGGTCCATGTGAGCTTTTACCATCACTTGGCGTCCGTCGTCGTCGTCATCTGTTAACAATTTTTCAAACGTTAACTCGTCCGACACCATAAGTCCAATTGCAACCAAACTTCGTACAGTTGTTTATTGGTATATGTGCTACAAAACTATCGTTTGGATTTTTGATTCGTAAAAAAACATGGCCGCCATGGCTAAAAATAGAACATAGGGGTAAATTGCAGTTTTTTGCAAATAACTCAAAAACCATAACAGATATCAAAATTCTGGCAGAGGGTAAAAGTGTTCAGCACCTCAAGATCTACCTGCCCTGAAATTTTGAAGAAGATCCAACGACCCATGTAGGAGTTATTGCCCTTTTTCTGCATTTTTTCCAAATTTTGCACTTATTAAGCTCAATATCTTGGATACTATAAAGGAAATTTGAAAAATTTAAATTTCATATTGTTAGGCACACAAAGATCTACAAAATTTGTAACAGGATCGAAGTTGTAGGTTTGTTCCTTTTAGGAGTTATTCCCCTTAGATCGTCAAAATTGACCATTTTTGCAGTCTTTATTCATTGTAATAAAATCGTTAACTCCTCTTACACCATAAGTTTAATTGCAACCAAACTTAGTGTAGTTGTTCCTTGGCATGAGTGCTACTAAATTATCGTTTGGATTTTTGATTTGTAAAAAAACATGGCTGCAATGGCTAAAAATAGAACATAGGGGTAAATTGCAGTTTTTTGCAAATAACTCAAAAATGGTGACAGATATCAAAATTCTGATGGGAAGCTAAAGTGTTCAACACCTCAAGATCTACCTGCTTTGAAATTTTGAAGAAGATGTAACCACCCATGTAGGAGTTATTGCCCTTTTTCTTGATTTTTTTTTTAAATTTGTACTTATTAAGTTGTATGATCATTCCTTTTAGGAGTTATTCCCCTTAGAACATCAAAATTGACCATTTTCACAGCATTTCCCTTAGTTTGCAAAATGTTTAAATGAGCCCTTTAGGAGTTAAAGTTTTGTCCCTTAAATGTCAAAATAACTGTTGATGCCTTATAGATGACCCTTTAAATGTCAAAAATAGGGTTTTCTCTTGTTTTTGCCCTATAGAATGAAAACTATTGTCGATAGAGAAAAGCTGTTGTTTGCTTAAACAATCAGCTCATTGAGCTCTACAAAAGTCTGAATTGGGTCGAAGTTGTCAGATGATCCATTATAGGGGTAATAGCTCATGAAAGACTCCCTTAAAGCTTAAGGACCAGGTGAGCGATTCAGGCTCCTGGGAGCCTCTTGTTTATATGACATCCATATTTTATATTTTCAGGATACCTGTAATAACGTTGATTGTACAGATTGGAGGGTTCTTAATATATGACTTTGATTGTCCAGGTAATGATAGTTTAGGAAAGTACTGAAAATTGGAGGAAATGTTGTTTACTATTGTGTTTTACTCATGCAAACCCTGTTAAATAAAAAAAATTCATTTGGCAGATTCCTGGCACTTGTTTGCATTGACCATATTCATAGATACCAGTCATTACGATTTTTCCATAATTGTTATGAATTTCAGGTAAAAAAAATACGGTGTTACGGTTTATAGTCTATTATTACAGATTTCTGTTCATAACCAGTCCAAAAACAATCCTGGTTTAGATTTCAATCCATCATTTCAGGTTATCATCATGGCAAGATAAAGCACTATAGAGATTTGGGTTTTTAAATATTTTCAGAATGTCTTGGGATAATTTTCTTTATAAAACAATCTATTCAGTTTTTGAACAATTCTGAATATATTGATGAATGCCACTCTGTAAATTGTCATGATGTCATTTTGTATATCTTATGACACCATATTCTCTGAAAAATGTTGGAAATTACTCACAACTCTGATTGATTTTACCGATAGCACCAAAAAGGGGTTGGCATCTATGCATATTTGATAATAATCTCTCAAAATAAGCATATACCTTATTGTGTAAAGAGGGGCAAAATACCATTGTACATCTAACTATTGTTAAAAAGTGACTTTTGATTTATAATAATAGTTTTGACACAAGTTTTCTTGGTTTTGTGTAAAGAATGAAACCACCAACTGAAGTTTTCCATGAAATGCTTATTTGTTAGTTGTTATTAGGCCATCCAAATAAGTTCTCGGATTCTCAAAAAATTAATTTTTTAAAAAGGGTAAAGTAGGTAGGGAATTTAATTTTTTTAGTTTATTTCCTGTCAAAAGAGCTAAGGGATTTTCAGTTTAGATGTTTATTTTGGCGGCATACAAATCCCATTTGAAACCATTCACTCCTATGATGTTTGGCATTACAAAAGGCAGAGTATATCAAAAAAATTTAATGATCACTTGAAATCTCAACCTGTATATGACCATTTTCTTACTTTTGTTTTGACTTTTGAAGTTGGTAGGTGGTGTCTGAGAACAAGGTATTTAAGTTATGTGGCCTTACTAGAAAGTTATAAAATCAAACTAAATATCCTTGAAAGCACAAATTTCCAATCAGCCAGTAAAATTGATCGCAACAAAGTAAATGATTTTATAGTAATATATTGATCAGTTAAAAATTTTAATAAAAGTATGAAATCAAATTCTGTAAGACTCATGGGTAAATATGTTATTTCCACAGTAAATATCACAGAAATATATCTTCTTTTTCAGATGACGGCAATAAATTTTTTATCCTGTTTGATGCAATAATCTGGAGGCTGTTAATACAAGGTTGTATACAGCCAGTGTCAGCAGTATTGGTTGGAAGTATCGGTTGTCCTATTGCTTCCTTCGGCATTACTGTCTGTAAGTAAACCTTTCAATAATCTAAGAGACCTGTCAGCTGACCTTGAATACACTGAAATTCAGAAAAATTGAACATGAATTACAATGTTGGGTATTGGATAATCTTTATTCTGTGTCCACATGCACATTCAGGTGAAACACTTAGTGTGTCCACTCTTGTTTTCATAATTACTGAATTTTGACATTCATTGACTCTAGCTGTTTTAAATGAGACACTTTACAGAATAGAAATGTTAAAATTGTTGAAAAAAGTAAGCATTTTTTGGGAGATTTATTCCATTTCATTTTATTAGTAAATTAGATTAAGAAATGTATTGAAAGTAAGGTGTTATATTTTTCTGGTGTTCTGTCTGTTGAATGGCATTGACTGATTACAATTTCATTGTTGACATTTTCTGTTATCCTTTTTGTTGATTATGAATTGGTATTCAAATTGCCTTCAAGATGATATGGAATATTGAACTGCATTAAAACATATTTAAACAACAGGATTAATTTGATTTACAGAAGGCTTGCATATCAAAAAAATTTAATGATCACTTGAAATCTCAACCTGTATATGACCATTTTCTTACTTTTGTTTTGACTTTTGAAGTTGGTAGGTGGTGTCTGAGAACAAGATATTTAAGTTATGTGGCCTTACTAGAAAGTTATAAAAAGATTTTAGACACCAGAAGCCTGAAAGAAAATGACAGCCTCACAACACAAACCTTGAAATACTGCACAAACCATTACATTGACATTTTCAGTTTTATCCAGAAAAACAGTAATCTGTATTACTTTAAATTACCTTCCTACTCCTTTCAGTTGGTTTACTCAGAAGAACATTAAGAGGCTTCTGGGACACCATTATGTATTACATCGTGGTAAAACCTCGTGCCAGAGTACCTGCCAATGACAGTTTTATAGCAAGAAGGATTGCTGGTCCAGGATTAGCTGCTAATTATTTTTATCAGGTACAGTATAATCTTTGTTTAGTAAATCTTCTTTCTATCTGTTATATTGTGCTATACCTTTATCACTTTCATTCAAGTTTATCACTTTTCTTCAAGTTTAGAATCTCGCCATGATATTGGCTGAAATATCGCCAGCTTGGCGTAAAACAATGTTCAATCAAGTTTAGAATAGTTTTTATTTTACCAATGACTGCATAGATTTCAAAACTTTAAAATGGTTATATTTTGTAGATGTAGAGTTGGTCAAAAATACAATACTTCAGATATCCAGACCATAATAGTAACAGTTCTTTTTAGCTCTCCTGGCTGATGTGAGCTTTTGTTATCACTTGGTGTCCGTCATCTGTCCTTTGTCCGTCGGTTAACTTTTCACATTTTAATCTTCTCGTCTGAAACCACTGGGCCAAATGGAATTAAATTTGGCAGGAAGCATCCATTTAAGGTCCTTTATAAAGATTGCTCGTTTAGTTCCGATTGGACAAGAAACATGGGCAATTGTTGTTTCTGATTGGCTGAGTTTTCAAAAATCTTCTCCTCTGAAACTGCTGTGCCAAATGGAATAAAACTTGACAGGAAGCATATATGGGAGGTCCTTTATAAACTTTCCTCATTTCGTTCCGATCGGACTACAAATATGGCTGCCATAGGCAATTCTTGTTTCTGATTGGTTGATATAAAAAAATCTTCTCTCAAATTGATTGGCCAAATGGAATGAAACTTGACAGAAAGCGCCTATGGGAGGTTCTTTACAGTTTCTTCATTTCATCCTGATCGGGCAAAAAACATGGCCGCCATAGGCAATTCTTGTTTCTCATTGGTTGATTAAAAAACAAACTTATTTTTCTCTGGAACTGCTTGACCAAATTGAAAGAAACTTGACAGAAAGCATGTATGGGAGGTTCTTTACAAATTTTCCTCATTTCGTCCTGATCGGGCAAAAAACGTGGCCATTATAGGCAATTCTTGTTTCTCATTGGTTGATTAAAAAAAAATTTTTCTTTCTGGAAATGCTTGGCCAGATGGAATGAAACTTGACAGAAAGCATCTATGGGAGGTTCTTTACAAATTTCTTTATTTCATTCTGATTGGAGTGCATATATGGTCACCATTGGCAGTTCTTGTTTCTGATTGGCTTATATAAAAATATTTTCTCTGAAATCGCTTGCCCAAATGGAACAAAACCTGACAGGAAGCATATATGGGAGGTAAAGTATCCTCATTTCGTCCTGATCAGTCAACAAACATGGCTGTCATGGGCAGTAATCTTGTCTTTCATCGGTTGATAATTTTCTTCTTTGAAACCGCTCGGCCAAAGGGAGCAAGACATGACAAGAAGCATATGTGGGAGGTTTTTTACAAAGTTTCCTCATTTTGTCCAGATCAAGCGACAAACATGGCTGCCATGGGCAATTCTTGTTTCTGATTTGTTGATTTAAAAAAAAAAGATTTTCTCTAAAACTGCTTGGCTAAATAGAGCTAAACTGGACAGAAAGTGTCTATAACAAAAACAGAACCACAGAATTACTTGAAACCAAACATGGCATGAATGTTCCTTATGAGGTGCTGACCAAGTGTTGTTACTTTTTGCCGATCCATCATGCAAGATGGCCGCCAGCAGGGGAATTAGTTTAACATAAGACCCTATGGGAAATACATGCAAAAATCTTCTGGAGAACTGCCAAATTTTAGAATATAGAAGGACCTTGATGAAGAAAATTTTGGTTCCTTCAAGGCTTACCACACTTCATAATGATAGGGAGAAGTGACATCTCTCTTTGAGGTACATCAATAAAAATGGCTTTCATGCCAGGTGAGCAATACAGGCTCAGCCCTCTGAGCCTCTAGTTCTACTAAAATTAACTTTAACCAAAAGTTTAAAGCAGAAATTATGTATATAAATCTTTTTCAAATAAAAACACTTTTTGTTGTTTGAATGCGGTGTCCATGAAAGTAAATTAGGTATATTGCATTTGCTGATAACCACCGAGGTCAATGCCATTACTTGGTATGGAACATCCGGGACTTTTGGAGGAATCATGTGGTCATTTATAGTCTGCATACCTAAATACATGTATAGCAGGAGTAGTGAAATACATAAAGGACTATTCAGTTTAATAGCATTCCTGATATACACATATTTATTGTCATATTTATTGTATGAAATAATGAAGCTATCAAATCTACTCCTTTGAGGTTTCACTTTACTCTTGATTATAAACAAAGAGCACAGGAAGTTAAATTAGAATTTCATTATTCTGTGATATCTGTGTGTAATAGATTAATGGTAATATTGAATTATGATGTGTTCCAGATATCTACAGAACAAGCGTTAGCAGCATTTGAAAGTATGTTAGAAAATGAAGAATTGGATGCATGGAAACTTCAAATGACCAGATTAATCGAGGAACCAAAAGAAGCATTCAAGTAAGATTTTTTATCTTAACTGACTGAAACCTCATATCTGTAATTATCAGCTGATGGGGGTTTTTATGCGGGCAATAGGCAGTGATTTCCATAAATTTTACGAATAAGCTGTTCATAGCGGCCATTGTTTATAAATTCGGCAACTTGTGTTTGTCATTCAGAAATCTCTTATTTTACAGTATCGATTGTTACCGAAGGTCAAATAATGTTGTGTGTGTGACATGTTTATTTAATTAATAATGTGTCTGAAGAATAATTTAAGTTAATTGATTACAATCAATAAAAATATCAAAGTAAAATCAAAACACATTGTTGTGAAAAGATATTAATAAAAGATAATTTTAAATGAAAAACGAAACTAATGGTGAGGTTACAGAAATTATCAACAACATGTTAATGACGAAAAGTGATTTGAAAAGGAATGTTATTTTAGACAATCCCTTTGAAGTAGAATAAACAAAAAGATGATCTAAGCACACTTGCTGCATTTGTGAACAAGTGTTGTTACTTTGGTGCTGATCCCTCATCAAATATGGCTGTCAGCATGGGACTTAGTTTAACATAGGACCCTATGGGTAATACATACAAAAATCTTCTTCTATAGAACTGCTGAATGGATTGAAACCAAACATGGCATGAATGTTCCTTATAAGGTGCTGACCAAGAGTTGCTACTTTGATGTCGATCCATCATCCAACATGGCTGCCAGCTGGAGACTTAGTTTAACATAGGACCCTATGGGAAATACAAAAATCGTCTAGAGAAGGATTGAGACCATACATAGCATGAATTTTCCTTACAATGTTCTGACCAAGTGTTGTTTCTTTGGTACTGATCTGTCATCCAGAAGACTTAGTTTAACATAGAACCCTTTTTTTTTTTTGAAAATTGCTGAATGGATTGAAACCAAACATGGCATGGATGTTAATCTCAAGGTCCTTTAGCAATGAAGAAATGGAAATATCAGATGAGCGATACAGACTCCTGGGAGCCTCTGGTTTGTTATTCAGTTATTCAGTTATGAGGAACTATGGCACACATAAGCCAGTTGTCTAAGAAGTGATTAAAGAGACCTTTTCTGCCATTTTGTCATGCTGCAGATTTACTATATTAGTTGGATACCGATTTTTATGTTTTCAAGAGGGTTTTTGTTACCACAAATTTTTGGCTGGGTTGCAAATAGTGCAAATTCGGCTTAAAGTATACTGAATGTCGAACAGGAAGTGGGGAAGATAGGATACCTATTTTGTGAAATCAACTCCTGCTAGAGTTTTAAACCCATATCTTTGAAACTTGAACAGAATTTTTATTGACATATTGAAGATGTGCATGAAGGATTATGATTTTATTTGAAGAATTTTTCCATCTTTACCATGTTGTGGGACTTATAATCATTTTTTGCGACAAATGTGTATGGATTGTACCAATTTTGTGTAATCAACCCCTACAGCTTCTATCTCAGGTCTTTGAAACTTTATAGACATAATGAAGATTTGCATGAAGGAGTATGATGTCATTTGAAGAATTTTTTCCAGATTTTCAATGTTGTAGAACTTAGTCATTTGTCAGCAATTGTATAGAATTTACCAATCAGTCTAAGAAACTTTGCAGAATGTTTATGGAGATGTTGAATATGTGCATTAAATATCATTATGCCTTTTGAAAATTTTTTGTAATATTTTGGGTTTTGTTTTTGTTTTTAGGCCATGTGAGCTTTTGTCACCACTTGGCGTCCGTCGTCCATCCGTCTGTTAACTTTTCACATTTTAATCTTCTCCTCTGAAACTACTTGGCCAAATGGAATTAAACTTGGTAGGAAGCATCCATGTAAGGTCCTTTATAAAATTTACTCATTTTGTCTCGATCGGACAACAAACATGGCCGCCATGGCCAATTGTTGTTTCTGATTCGCTCTGTTTTCAAAAATCTCTGAAAGTGCTAGGCCAAATGGAACAAAACTTGACAGGAAGCATATATAGGGGGTCCTTTATAAAGTTTCCTCATTTTGTCCTGATCAGACTACAAATATGGCCGCCATGGGTTAGTTCTTGTTTCTGATTTGCCGATTTAAAAAAATCTTCTTCTATGAAATCTCTTGGCCAAATGGAATGAAACTTGACAGGAAGCATCTATGGGAGGTTGTTTACAAAGTTTCCTCATTTCATCCTGATAGGGTAGCAAACAATGCCGCCATGGAAAATTCTTGTTTCTCACGGGTTGATTTAAAAAAAAAACATTTTTCTGTGGAAATGCTGGGTCAAATGGAATGAAACTTGACAAGAAGCATCTGTGGGAGGTTTTTATATGACCGCAAAATTTTTGCGGTCGTATATTGGTATGATGTTGGCGTCGTCGTCGTCGTCCGTCGTCCGTCGTCGGCGTCATCGTCCGAAGACATTTGGTTTTCGCACTATAACTTTAGTATAAGTTAATAGAAATCCATGAAACTTAAACACAAGGTTTATGACCACAAAAGGAAGGTTAGGATTGATTTTGGGAGTTTTGGTCCCAACAGTTTAAGAATTAGGGGCCAAAAAAGGGCCCAATAAGCATTTTTCTTGGTTTTCGCACAATAACTCTAGTATAAGTAAACAGAAATCTATGAAATTTTAACACAAGGTTTATGACCACAAAAGGAAGGTTGGGATTGTTTTTGGGAGTTTTGGTCCCAACAGTTTAGGAATTAGGGGCTAAAAAAGGGCCCAAATAAGCATTTTTCTTGGTTTTTGCACAATAACTTTAGTATAAGTAAATAGAAATCTATGAAATTTAAACACAAGGTTTATGACCACAAAAGGAAGGTTGGGATTGATTTTGGGAGTTTTGGTCCCAACAGTTTAGGAATTAGGGGCCAAAAGGGTCAAAAATTAAACTTTGTTTGATTTCATCGAAAATTGAACTATTGGGGTTCTTTGATATGCTGAATCTAACCGTGCATTTAGATTCTTAATTTTTGGTCCCGTTTTCAAATTGGTCTACATTAAGGTCCAAAGGGTCCAAAATTAAACTTAGTTTGATTTTAACAAAAATTGAATTCTTGGGGTTCTTTGATATGCTGAATCTAAACATGTACTTAGTTTTTTTATTATGGGCCCAGTTTTCAAGTTGGTCCAAATCGGGGTCCAAAATTAAAGCTAAAAAAGGGGTAAATTATTTTTTTTTTTGGGGGGGGGGGGGGCAATTCTCAACAGCATATTGTATTGCACAAGAAGCAAAAAATTGAATATAAATTCAAATCATATTACCAATTCTAAGTTCTTTGATTTCAGTTATTCTGTGTCAGAAACCTATTATGTGTCAAATATTTCAAGAAATTTTCAATTGCATAGTATTGCGCAATAGCAAGAAATCTTCAATTGCACAGTATTGCACAATAGCAAGAAATTGATATGTGTGCCCTGTTATCAAAACTTTATTATTAACAAAATTCCATTGGAAATTTGCCAATAACTTTAGTTTATTGAACTTCATTGGAAATTTGCCAATATAAAATGTGCTGATGAAGCTTTTTTGTTTATCTCATCTAAACTGCTTTTAAATTATGTATATTTAAAATTTGCCATCCATGACTATGATGTCATTTTCTATTTTAATACGTTATGGTGTATTTAAATGGGCTGTTATGGTTGCAAAGTATAATTAAATGGGGGGGGGGGGGGTTGAAAACCAAATTTAGGGGGGGTAAATGAGAAATTGGGGAGGGGGCAATTTTTTTCTCATTTCATATTTCATAAATTAAAAAGAAAATTTCAAATTTTTTTTAGCAAAAAAAGGGCGGGTTACAATAAATTTTATTGTTTTTTGTTTTTTTCTTTTGGGAAGGGGGGGATCAATGTGCAACTTCATAGTGTATTGCACAAAAGCTAAAAAAAAGGGTAAATTATTATTATTTTTTTTTTGGGGGGGGGGCAATTCTCCAAAGCATATTGTATTGCACAAGAAGCAAAAAATTGAATATAAATTGAAATCATATGACCAATTCTAAGTTCTTTGATTTCAGTTATTCTGTGTAAGAAACCTATTATGTGTCAAATATTTGAAGAAATTTTCAATTGCACAGTATTGTGCAATAGCAAGAAATTGATATGTGTGCCCAATTTTAAATTTTAAATCGGTTATTTCTGATTTATATATAAAAACAAATAATACTGATATGGTTTGAATAGGTAAATTAAAAATTTTTAAGTTCTTAGACAACATTCATTCTATGTCAGAAACCCATGCTGTGTCAAATATTTATTCACAATCCAAATTCAGTATTGTATCAAGCTTGAATGTTGTGTTCATAATTGCCCCAACTATTCAGGGTTCGACATCTGCGGTCGTATCTAGCTGCGCCCAGCGGAGCATTTTATTACAAAGTTTTCTCATTTTGTCCAGATCATGTGACAAACATGGCTGCCATGGCCATTTCTTGTTTTTGCCAGGTAAGCGATACAAGCTCAGCCTTCTGAGCCTCTAGTTCCTCTATTTTTACTATTGGTCATCATAAACCTACCTGTTGTATGGTTGAATATTACATGTTATCCTTTTATACACATTAAATGCAATCTGGCCTATTGAGTCTTTGATCCATTTTAGTATTTTATGAAATGCACTTTTAACACTTTTAACAATGTAATTAGAAAATTACATGCCATAAAGTCTGATATTTTCTGAAAATATCTAAACCACAAAAATAATTGAATGAACAGTGCATTTGGTACAAGGAAACTGTAATTAAAAAAATTGAGTTATCTCCCATTCTCAGCACAGTATGCTGACTTCTGTGAAAGTTCTGAATATTCATGTTCTACTCTCTTTGTATCTGTATGTGTGTTTGTACACAATTTAGGCTTCAGAATGAAGGTTGATCATGACACTGTGAATACAGATAGATCATGATATTAAACCATCTTGTGCTAAATACAGCCGGTCATGTACTATAAATTTCTGTTTTGGGTACAGGTTGAAGGAAGTTTTGCATGATATAGTATTAAAAAATGAAAATTTCTATGCAGAAAAGTTCATGGTATGATCAGAAGCATTTTTTTAAAAATGGAATTCAAATGACCGGTACTGTAAAAATTTGAGGACAAGATGAAAATTGTCTCTGTAAGGAGAAAAAAATATGGTATAATTTATATGTAAAAGGCTGCAGCATTTATACAAAATATATATTCTTGACCTTGAGATTATTAGTCATTATTTTACTGTAAATTATTTCTCAGATGTTAATACAAAAATTTTGAACATGGATGAGACATTGGTCAGTTTTGAACTTCTGTACTGAATAAAAATTGGATATACAGCAGTTTTTGAAAAGTAAAAAAATGCATACATGTGATAAATGGCGAGATCTTTAAAATAAAAAAATGAAATGAAATTTTTTGGACATGATTGTTTGATTTACCAAATAATTTATCTTTTTGTCCTCGGCCGCAAGAGGACATAATAATGCCTGGCATCTACCTGTGTGTTCTTTCAATTGTCCACCCAGTAAGCATTTTATCAAATTTATTTTTCACCTGACTTTAGTAATATTTATACACAAGCTTTATCGCAATGGTAGCTCAAGTAAGTCAAAGATGAGGCCTATTTAAATATTTTGTAGGAGTTATACCCCTTAATTACTTTGAAAATGTCTTGTTTGCACTTTAGCAAATTTGTTTCTCATTCTGATTTTAGTAGCTCAAAAGTATTGGATGATCCAATATATTTTTCAACCCAATCTTCATGCAAGCTTTATCTTTATCTATCGAGTCATCTGTCCATGAGCAACAACAAAATCAGAAGACGAGAGATGAAATTTAAGTCCTTTGCATATTGTAGTATATTAGTATTGTAGTAATGATAAGTGTCTGCAAGAATAAATATAACTATCCAAATGTGGGAAACAAATGTTGGCAGGGTGTGAGACATTGGATTGCTGTTCAATTATTTGGGATGAAAAGGGTTTGTCTCATTACTTAGGTTTAAGATATAATGTTCATGCAAATGATAAATATACCATGTGTAAAAATATTAAAAAGGATACATTTCAGATTGAATGAATTTTAATTATTATCCATATATAGGGCAATGTCCAGTTCCAATATTTTTAGGGTGTCCTTTTACCAAAACTTAAAAATTATAATACAATTCCAAGTCCAAAATTATGCTTGATAAGGCATTCCTAAAGATTTAAGGTATTAAATTGTTATGGAAGTTACTTTAGAAAACAATTTAAAGAACCTTTCCTTTTAATAATCCTACTAGAATTAGAATTACCTCCCTTAGGAAAACTTGTATGCAGAGATATTTCATTTGAAATAAGATAGCAATATGTTTACTTTTCTTTTAAAAAAAGACTGAGTTAATAAAATGATTTATATTATGATGCTATAAAATGTAACCAGATATCCTGCATTTATCATAGTTGTGAAATTTCTGAAACTCCACACTTTTGAATTACAGTGTATTAAAATCATTTGCACTTTTCAGAGTATCATGATAGAGATCAGATATACCCCTATCTGGGTAACGTTTATGTATGTTTACTCTTTGAACAGAGGTGACAAAAAACTCTGTTGCATTTTGTATAAATAACATTTTAAGGACATATACATGTCTACCCTAGGCAATTAATGTCTAAAAGATGATCAATGTTTGATAATTTTCCTAAGATCATTCACCTGTAGATTATGGTTGTTTATCACCAAAATTTCATAATCTCAAAATTTGTAATAAGTGTATTTTATGTGCACTTTATTGAATTATAAATGTAAACACTTCAATTAGCTTTCAGAAGTTGAAATTTTAAAGTTGTACAATTGGTTAAACAGCTATATTTCCAAAATTATTGGTTTTAAAAGTATGTTTATTTTAAAATTAAGATTGTGCATTATGTGAGGATCAAAAGGTTTTAGTATACATTTTAACTTTACATGATAAATAGTCTCTTCTTCTACAGTGGTGAAGTAATTTTGTGCAATTTTCATTAGTTAGCTGTAAATTCAGATATTAATGTGTGCAATGATTATTACTATGAATCTTTCATATCTAGTGATATTGCAAGTTTGACAAATGAGATACCATTAAGTGTTGTAATAGAATATTATTACCAAAAATTAAAATTCAATATTTTGTTATTTGGATGTTCATTCAGACGCATTTTTCTCATTAGAAGACATTGCACAAAACAATCCAAACCTGCCTCCCCCCTCAGTTTTTGAACTTTTCTATATTTACCTTTAGTTCCTCCTATGGAACCTCACTTATCAGAATTTAATCCATTGCATGTTCATAGAACTGTAGTAAATTATAGAATTAAATGTAATTACTTTGATGCAGGGAGGCTCCAGTTAACTTAATTGTAGGATTTACAGTTAGTACCTGATTTCAGTCAGACCTTGAATTATAAAATTGAACTAGAAATCCATCTGTCTGTCTTTACTTTGGTTTTTCAGTTGTTTTTTCTCTCTTCAAAATAAATTTCAAATTTAGATTCATTCCTTGCATGCAGTACAGTAGTAATTGTTAAGCTTACAAAATTTCAGATCACA
The DNA here is from genome assembly GCA_028015205.1 of Mytilisepta virgata. Classification (NCBI taxonomy): domain Eukaryota; kingdom Metazoa; phylum Mollusca; class Bivalvia; order Mytilida; family Mytilidae; genus Mytilisepta; species Mytilisepta virgata. The sequence goes on from CM051521.1 coordinate 89,158,633, forward strand.
ATATGTAAAATATTTTCAACATTTAACCATTGATATTTTTTTCAAATAACCTTTCTGGAATATTACAGTTGTGTGTAGCATTCTGAGGGTGCATTTGTTTCTGACAGTAAACAATTTCAGCCATGAGCATTGTTTATTCCTCATTTAGTAAATAATGACAATGCAGAAACACATGTGTCCTGTATTATTCGTTTAATGACCTCTAAAAACCTTATGGTTTGTGATAAAAATAGTATAAAACAAATGCGATGTAAACAAACTTGTGGGAAAACGTTTTTCCCAAATTGAAAAACCTGACTTAGAGTTAACCTAATTAAGGTTTATCATATACTAAGCCATCCTCCCGAGTCAGGGTTTTGTATCCACGTTCTTTCTTACAAACCCATGATATCACACATTCATATTTTGCGGGTCGAACATATTGCCACCTGGTGTGTGACCTAGAAAATTCTACCTACAAGGCAAATGGATTCTCTTGTGACCTTGAGAAGAACCAATGAAAATCGTTCACTTCCAACCTGCAAAACATGAATGTCTGATGTCAGGGGTTTGTAGGAACGAATGTGGATACAAAATCCTGACTTGGGAGGATGGTACTAGGCAAAACATTGTTATTTTTTGTTTATCATTTACAAACATGATACATGTAGTAAATGTTTCATGAATTATAAACTCGATCCAAAATCGTGTTTATTTGTTTTTCTATTTTGAAATATTGTTGGAAAGCATGTATGTTGGGTGTCAATTTGAATTTTGATTATAATTTTAGTTAATATTTAATTTTTACGCTGGAAAATTCCACATGTGTGTTTGCCGGTTAATTAAAGGAGGATATGGAAACAAATTCATCGTTTAATTGATTTTAAAGCTTTTAACGACAAACATTAAATGACTGTGCGACCCTTTTGCATCTACTTCGTTTATGTAAACAATACGTGAACTACAGCATTGTTGACAAAAAAATGTCAGAAACAAATAGATTAAACAACTGCATGAGTTGTCATTGGAATGGTTTAGGCCTGGGAAACAAATGCACCCTGTTTTATTTTTTTTTTTTTGGATATTTAGAAATGTGTTTAAAAAATACCAAGGATTTCCAATAATTATTGTAGTTTTAAAATTTGACCCATGTCTAGATCCAGTTTTAAGAATGTTGGTTGGTTGAGAAAAGAAATATTCTTGAAAATTTTTCTTTTAAAGTTTACTTACATAAATTGTTACTGAATTGCTGGATGTGTTCGAAACTTCATCAACAAATATTACATATAGTATGATTTCCCTTTCCTCAATTAGCTATGATGATGTCTCATGATGTCTAATATTGTATGTTTTTCATTTAAGGTATATTGACAGTTTATTCCTATTTTTATCTATCTTTTACTCTTTACCGTAAATTGACATCAACCTTGGACTTTGTCCTTGGTCAGTATCACTCTTTCAGGTTCATATACAACATATTGACCTCATTAAAATTCCATAATTGGTAAACATCCCTAGAAATTAAGTATAATAATGCCCTTTGCTGCTTAAATATGCACCAGGCTGATATACATTATTGCAATGGCCTTCAGGGACCCAGTATAAGATATTGTTTTGTAATGGTGTCATCCACATGACATATTTAATATTTTTTCATTCCAGTCTGGTGAAAATTTAAATTAATGTTGAATTACTAAACATTGAGAAATGTGAATGTAGCGCAGTATGCAAAAACTGTTTCGAGTAGGTGTTGAAAAATGATTGGGAAAGTGGATGGTATTGCCAAGCAACTATTGCAAGTTTGTATCTCCTTGTTGACACATTCATCAAGATTTCCATATGTTTAGATACCTTTGAGGTATTGCTTGGAAAATATTCAAAAGTTCATGTTGTTAACACAAGTCAATTCAAGATGTCCATATGTTCAGATATTTTGTGTCCATTTGGGTTTCTGAACAGCATTATGTGTTACTAAGATACATCCATTTTTTTGATAATTTGAATATTAAAATTATAATATGTCAACCCTATTGTGCCTCAAGCATAAAATTTCCTTATTTAACCTGCCTAATTAAACATTCTACAAGCTTTTAAGAAATATTAAAATTTAACAGTCATAAGACAAACTTCAAAGACAAGGAAAGACAGTTTGATTGGTAATTAGACTAATTTTTAGTTATCTGTCTCCTTGAGCTCGTTAAAACGTGGGTTTGACGAGAATAATTTGACATATGAAGCCATTATTGTGTTACATACAAGTACTGTTTGCATAAATAATGAATATAATATTGACAAAATACAATACAACTCTTATTATTTACTACATGCATTTATTTTTTCCTCTGTAACTTTTTAAAATTAATGCATAATTTATTATTGTTCCACTTTGACAACAATATATTAACTTATTTTATTTCTAATGCGTCTTGTACTGGTGTATATATATATATATATGTTTGGGAGGAGAAAGTGGGATTTGCGAGTGTTAAAACATTAAAGGAATTGATTTTTTGAGGTGTGGGAATCATTCTATTTTTAACCGGGTTTTTCTCTGGAAAAATCAGGTTATTGAATTGGTGAAGTCGGGCGGGCGGTCGTGCGGGTGGGCAGCTGCCAATCGTGTCCGGCCTATAATTTTCTTGTCTTAAGACCTAGACCTTAGATCTATGGTATGTGGATATGTCACCTCAAGACGATGTGTCATGTTTCAAAAATGACCTATGACCTTGACCCTTGACATTAGGGTAAATAAATAGGTCATTTTAGATCATCTTCATGTCCGGCCTGTAACTTTGTCTAAAGACCTAGGCCTTGGATTTTTGGTGTGTAGGTAGGTTATCTCAAGATGATGTGTCACGTACCAAGAATATTGACCTTGACTGTTGACCTTAAGGTCAATAAATAGGTCATTTTTGTAACTTTTTTGTCTAAAGACCTAGGCCTTGGATCTTTTGTGTGTAGGTAGGTTACCTCGAGATGATGTTTCACATTCCAAGGATATTGACCTTGACCCTCAAGGTCAATAAATTGCTAATCATGTCCAGCCTGTAACTGTTTTGTCTTAAAACCTAAATCTTAAATCTTTGATGTTTGGGTAGTGTACCTCAAGATGATGTGTCGTGTACTAAAGATGTTGACATCTGACATTGACCTTTGACTTCTTTGTTGGAGAAAAGTTACTCAGTAAAAATGAAATAGAAAGAAAACCCGGTTTGCTGTCACTCAGACAGCTCTCTTGTTATTTATAGAATAGAATCTAGACTTGTACCCATTTATTGCAAATATTTCAATAGCGATAGAATTTTGAACACATCAGTAATTCCTAAAATAAATTGAAAAATAAAACAGATGTGGTATTAAAATACCTGAGAAATTAACCCATGGTATACAGGAATATATATTAATGTAGAAAGCATGTGACTTCCACTTCAATTCTTGTTTATGCTTACAGAGTTCTACTTTCTGGCAATCTCCATGCACTGAATTTGACTTTTTTTAGCCAATGATAAGAAATAACCTGGGTGTGGGGGGCTATAACATTTTCTAGGAAATGGATATCATATTGGTGCATGTGATGTCAAAGAACTCTGGGTATTTTAATAAGTTCATGGACTGACATATGTTTTGGACTTTCAGTTGTGTTGGTAGATAGTACCGGTAAATCTTGTACAGATTGTTATTGACATATATTTGTAATTGCCTTTTCTTGATCATCTTTCTACATTTCACATGAAATAGAAATTTGAATTATTTTTTTACATTGCAAGAAATGTGTATAAGTTAGCAAGTAAACAAGATGTCAGCAAGTCTTGTAATACAGATCCCTTATGCCTGTCATTTACAGTAATTGTTTTACTAATTATAGATATCTCCAAGTCAGATGTCCTTTTTGTCCTTAGAGCAGAGGTGAAATTTATTTAATTTATATGTAATGTAACACATAGCAATATTTCAAGGGAAAGTTATAGTATGTTAAAACAATGAAGATGGATTTGAGTCAAATAAGGGTAATAGATCCCAAGTCTTAAAAAAAACACAAAAATAAAATTTGAATTTCATTTACATTTCTAGATTATTTTAGAAAGTTAAGCCAGTCTGAAATAGTCAACAGGATGACAAAGTCAAAAACCAGTGTTTTCATTGAATTGATAAGTCACTTCCATGCACCATTAGCCTGACCAGTCCATTATTTGACCAACACTTGGAAATCCTAATTTCTATAAAATATATCTTATGATCATTTGTTAAAGTGAAACTTTGTTTAACATAGGATGCTACAGGAAATCGGTTTAGACTTTTCAGTACTCTTGTCAGCTGGTAATAAAATTGTTTTGTATATTTATTTAGCAAAGATATTTCATAATTGTTGTTTGCTACAGAAGCCATTAGGTAAGATTCTGGAAACTTCAAGAGAGACTGTGATGGTCATTTTGCAAAGTAATTTTCAAATATTCAAACATTGAATCATTAAAATATTTTGCAGAAAATAGTGCCTTACAATAATGAGTCAAGTGTAAATTAATTAGTTTGTTAGCTCCTGGGAACCTCGATTATGTGTTTTTTTTTCCAAAGTTTTTGAAAATGACATCAGAAATCAGTCATGCATGTATTAAAGTGAAATTAAAATGTTTTCTAGTTTGGTCTTTTTACCACACCTATTCAGTAATGCATTATGACAAATGGATTTTTTTTTTAAACAAGAAAATGATTTTTAGATTGAGTTACTGATTTTTAAAAGTAAATTTGACATAATACAATAATTTTCATGTTTTTCTGAAATGATTTATGCGTCATTGACTTGTATTTTTGATGCTATAATCGATGTGCAGCCGTAAAATACCTAGGTACGAATTGTCCCTCGAAAGTCATTTATATGTTTGGATTGTTTAATGAAGAACTATAGAGTTATAATATGACAACCAAAATGACGCCTGTTCTGTAGTATCAAAACGATCTCGTCTTTATTTGCATTGTGTGTAAATTGTATGGTTATACAATCTTAGTGAATTAAAGAATATTATTGAAGATTGAAATTTTTGAATGAAATGGATTTTCCCCTAGTTTACGGTATTTAAATTCACCAAAAAATATGATCTTTCCACCTGTCATTGTTAGAAGATTCATTGAGAGATTTTTTTACTATCTTGTTATAAAAATCTTCTGAGATATAGTTTTCTGTTTGATTCTGGTTTAAAATGAAGAAATTTTGATTTGAAAATAACAAAAAAAGGAAATATGGCTTAATGAGGTAATTCTAGGTACAAAATACAATAAAAACAGACACAGTATCAGTATTTTTAAGCCGCGACAAGATTTGAACTGGGCACTGTCAGTGACAATATTATGATAGTATTTTCTGAAGGTGACATTGGTCCAAAAAAAAAAAGAAAAAAATAATGTCATTGTATGATCTCATAAAAGTAAGATTAGTCTGTTCAACAACACTTTGGGATTTGGCTTTCATGTTTTCTGTCCTGAGTTATAAAAACACATTAATAGTAAATCAAAATTTTGTCCCAGTGAAGTGAGAAAATATTTCATTATATTGCATTTTTGTTTTTTAGCTCACCTGACCCGAAGGGTCATGTGAGCTATTGCCATCACTTGGCGTCCGTCGTCCGTCCGTCGTCCGTCCGTCGTCCGTCCGTCCGTCGTCCGTCGTCCGTCCGTCCGTCCGTCCGTCGTCCGTTAACTTTTTCAAACGTTAACTCCTCCAACACCATAAGTCCAACTGCAACCAAACTTGGTACAGTTATTAATTGGTATGGGTGCTACAAATCTGTTGTTTGGATTTTTGATTCGTATAAAAACATGGCCGTCATGGCTAAAAATAGAACATAGGGGTAAATCGCAGTTTTTTGCAAATAAGTCAGAAACGGTCACAGATATCAAAATTCTGGCATAGGGTAAAAGTGTTCAGCACCTCAAGATCTACCTGCCCTGAAATTTTGAAGAAGATCCAACGACCCATGTAGGAGTTATTGCCCTTTTTTTGACATTTTTGGCTTTTTTTTATGTTATTATTTAAAAAATCTTCTCCTCTGAAACTACTGAATGGATTTGGATAAAACTTAGCATGATTGTTCCTTAGGGTATCCTGCACAAAGTTTATGCTTCGATTTTTGATCCGTCGAAAAACATGGCCACTGTTGCTAAAAATAGAACATAGGGGTCAAACAACAGTTTTTTTTATGTTATTATTTCAAAAATCTTCTTCTCTGAAACTGCTATTCAAAATCAAATGAAACTTGGTAAGATTGTTCCTTAGGGTATCCTGCAAAAAGTTTATGCTTCGATTTTTGATCCGTCGAAAAACATGGCCACTGTTACTAAAAATAGAACATAGGGGTCAAACAACAGTTCTTCGCAAATATCTCAAAAATCATTAGGTTACGGCAAATTCTGGCAAGTTGAAAGTGTTCAGCATGATGAGAGCTACCTGTGTGCTGATTTGCGTGAAAATCTGTCAACTGATGTTAGAGTTATTGCCCTTTTTTGACATTTTTTGGCTTTTTTTTATGTTATTATTTCAAAAATCTTCTTCTCTGAAACTACTATTCGAAATCAAATGAAACTTGGTAAGATTGTTCCTTAGGGTATCCTGCAAAAAGTTAATGCTTGGATTTTTGATTAGTCGAAAATATGTCCGCCCTTACTAAAAATAGAACATAGGGGTCAAAATGCTGTTTTTGCTTATTTTTTCCTGAATTATAGAAAGAAAATGAAGACGAAAGCTACTTTCAAGGTAAACATGGTATCCCAAGTTGAATGGTGATGATGAAAGTTTGTTTTGGACGGCCATTTTTAAAATGGCTGCAACTTTCCCGCCATTTTTTACACTTGCTCGGATTTCAACAATATTTCGTTTTTAAAGTAAACATGGTATCCTTAGTGAATGGTGATGATGAGATTTAGTTTATAGTGCATTGTTTGCCAGGTGAGCGATTCAGGCTCTTGAGAGCCTCTTGTTATATATATACATAGCTATTAGTCCTTAAGGATGCAAAATTCAAAATAAACTTATGAATTAGGACTTATTATTTATGCAGTGAGATAATGCCGCATAAACAATTTTGATGTCCCATTAAATGAGACAGTAATTCTTAAAGTGAGATAATATCTCATAAACAGAGAGAATAGCCAATATAAAATGAGATAAAAATTTAAATATTATATCTAAGCATATTCCTAGAATTCTTGTGTGACAGAATTTTAGAAAGTAATATAAAAATTCTAAAAAGTGTGACATTATAATAAATAATTCAATAATAAATATGTAGATTTAATAACAGATTAAGTCAAACATATAAAATACCTATGATTTGTTTTGTTTTTTTAATTTTTCAGTGGAGCCCGGGAATTTATGCTAAGTTGAAAAATGAGAAAGATTTTTTGAACAACATGTATTTTATACTGTTGTGTAATTTTCACCAAAGTGAAACATTCACTACTTTTAAAAAAATCTTTTATCAAAATTTAATAAGGTAAAGAAAAAACCTAGACCAGAATCTAGTTGGTGCCTAAGAAAGAATATATTTCTTTTTATAACCCTATTTGAATTTATATTCAGGTTGTACCTCTTTGATGGATCATCTATATACTGTGCTTGGTATGATTCATTACAATAATGATACAATATTTCAGGACTAAACAGGTTTATTATACAGGTAGTGTCTTCAGCTGTTCCTCAGTACACTTTATTATAATGTAATTAATCAAACTTTGGTGACACTGCACATCCAAATAGTTATTGAAAAGTGCATTTAAATCATTGAATTGTAGACTAAAGATTTGTTAAGTTTAACCCACTAATAAAAAAGAAGTTTATCAAAATCTTGTTCCTTGGTAACTTTCTAGATTTACTGATACTTGTCAAGAATACTTCATAATTAGTCTGTCCATATGGCCCTCTACTAATCATCTCTGGTGCCAGAGATATTAAATTGCATTTTAATAAAATTTATTGACAAATTTCTGATATGCTTGTTTACGAGCTGTGATTACATATTTAAAAAAAAGAATGCATGTTGGTGTTGTGTATTAAAGAAGTGGTTTGATAATCAGTAGCCTTTAGATGTAGTGATCTTAGTCTTTTGATCTCTATCATGTTGTTGTATTAAAGGAACAAATATCCAGTGCACCACAATGTCTAGAAGACTGATTTCGTAAATGTCAGTGATCTGATAGCTAGGGGATATAAGAGCCATGTTGTCTAGGCCAATAAATTTTGTTAAAACAAGTCTGTACTTCCAATAGATCATTCACCAAAGACAATTATTTCATATCTCTTAGGTTGATTAACCTGATGAGAATTTGAGTCCTACTTATGCTTTAAACTCCAACAAATCAGTTTTTATAAAGGATAATATTAATAATGGCCAGATTTAATTCAGAAAATGATAGCAATTTGCAATTCTTGGTTTACAGTTACTGCGGTAATGTTGTGGACATTTAAAAATTTATTTAAGGATAGAAGTTATTTCCTTATTGAAAAGGAATTTAAGTTATATTTTATGGTGTGGACAAATTTCCTGCTTTAGGAGATCAGCTAGATTTTTGAAAAGTCCATTTGAATAATTATTCTAATTTTATAGCATTCATTATACAGCTTTATCAGTATTTTTGTACTTTTATCACTGTCCAAATGGCAGACGACATTATTTTATCTTTAAAGCATTCTAAAATATTATTGACATTTGGTAATCTTCTGTTATGTAACATCAAATTGACTTAAATTAATGGAATATACAAACTGACTTCACATGATATGATGGTTATTTACATTTAAACGAAATAATGTTTCTGTATTTTCAAGTTTAGTTAATGAATGTAATTTGTACAAATGCATAACAAATCTCTTGTTTTGCATATCTTTATAGAAATTTAAGATGTGGTTTGTAATAATTATTCATTTGATTTGATGACTAAAAAATAGTAGATTAAAAGTCAAAAGTGCAGAAAAATTCAACTTCATAGCTAGTGGTTGAATTGCAAGGAGGGAGGTGGGATTTGAGTAGGGTTTGGAAAGTTATGCAGAAATAAATTTAGTAATACCAAAATGAGATTTCAGTGGAATCAAAGTCTAATTGTAGATGCCATTTACTGGGGTAGTTTTGTTTTGTGACATAATGCATATTTTTAGCTCACCTGGCTATGGCCAGGGTGAGCTTTTGCCATCACTTTGCGTCCGTCGTCCGTCCGTCGTCCGTCCGTCCGTCGTCCGTCCGTCGTTAGCTTTTCATTCAAACATCTTCTCCTCAGAAACCGTTTGGCCAATTCCAACCAAACTTTGCATGAGTGGTGTATGGAAGGTCCTCAACAAAGTTTCCTCATTTAGTTCTGATTGGTCAAGAAACATGGCCACCAGAGGCAATTCTTGTTTCTGATTGGCTGATTTTCAAAAATCTTCTCCTCTGAAACCACTGGGCCGATTGGTTTGAAACTTAATAGGAATGATCTATGACATGTCCTCTACAAACGATCCTCAATTTATTTTGATCTGACATAAAACATGGCCGTCGTAGCTAAAAATAGAATATAGGGGTGCATGTGTTGTTTTTGGCTTATAACTTAAAAACCGTTACAGATATCAAAAATCTGACATGGTGCAAAATTGATCAGCCTGACAAGATCTACCTACCCTGAAATTTTGAAGGAAATCCCAAAACCCATTTAGGAGTTATTGCCCTTTTTTCGTCAAATTTTCAAAATTTAACATTTTTCGTCATTTATCTCCAAAACTATTTGAGATAGAAGTAAAATGTAAATTTAAAAAATGTTTGCCATGTTGAGGTCTACATACCCTGAAATTTTAAAGGAAATCCCAAAACCGATTTAGGAGTTGTTGCCCTTTTTTGTCAAATTTTCAAATTTTTTCATTCAAAAATCTTCTCCTCTGAAACCGCTGGGGCGATTGGTTTGAAACTTGATAGGAATGATCTATGACATATCCTCTACAAACGATCTTCAATTTATTTTGATATGACATAAAACATGGCTGTCGTAGCTAAAAATAGAATATAGGGGTGCATGTGTTGTTTTTGGCTTATAACTTAAAAACCGTTACAGATATCAAAAATCTGACATGGGGTAAAATTGATCAGCATGACAAGATCTACCTACCCTGAAATTTTGAAGGAAATCCCAAAACCCATTTAGGAGTTATTGCCCTTTTTTCGTCAAATTTTCAAAATTTAACATTATTCGTCATTTATCTCCAAAACTATTTGAGATAGAAGTGAAATGTAAATCTGAAATATATTTGCCATGTTGAGGTCTACCTACCCTGAAATTTTAAAGGAAATCCCAAAACCCATTTCGGAGTTATTGCCCTTTTTTGTCAAATAAATTTTCCCTGAACAATTGAACCAATTGCAACAAACTTGGTCAAATAGTTGATTAATTGTCCAATGAAAACCAGACTCCAGGTGAGCGATACAGGCTCTGGTGAGCCTCTAGTTTATTGTCTGCCACAAAAATATATAGATAAAATCATTTTGAGTACTTTCAATCAAATTATTTTTAAATAATGAATAAACAACTTCTGCTTGATTTCTAGATTTTTTCTTGTACGTAGATAATAAAGGGTGATTGAAATCAAAACTTTATGATAAACATGAAGATTTTAATTTTCTGATTGTGAACTTCCCCTTTTCTTAGCAGTAACACACAAATGGGTCGTACATTTCACAGTTGAATCGTTACTGCCGGGCATGTGAGTTTATACAGCAACTTTATTGACAGGGCAAGAATGCTGTCATATAAACTCCTAAGACAGGGTTATGTTTAATCTCTGTTAATTTCATTACTCCAAAAGTTTTATGGTCGTCATCATGATTTTATTTACTGATACAAAGTTTCTATCTCGCATATGAGACTAGATATCTTCAGTGAGATTTCACATCCTTCTGGAATTGACACCTCACAGGACTTTATACTTCATTGGCAATGTGCTGGGTGCTGTTAACAGCAGGACATGCTTACCCTTCTGGAGCACCTGATGTCACTCCTGGTTTTAATGGGAGTTCATATTGCTAATGCTTTAATATTTTCTGTTCTGTCTTGTTCTAGTTTTGTTTAGTTCATAATTATACATGTTTTATTCTTTTAGTTACACATGTATCCTTTGTTTGGTGTGTTCCATTCTCCTGACTTTATCTTTTCCATGGACTTTGAATTGTGGACTTTTCCAACTGTTTTGTCACTTCAGTATTCTTTGCCGATATATAGTATCTGTAGAAAGTTCCAGTACAATGTAGAATTATTTTGTTGCTATTTCACAGGACAAATAGATACGGAAAAGCAAAATTTTATAGAATTGAGGGACAAAAGAACATTTTACTGGAACCTGAGAAAATATAATGTAGTTTGTTGGAAACACAGAATGAGAACGCTATTTCAATAAATAAAAAAATGCCATTTCTAAATATATCCATCCCAAGGCTAGTGTGTCTGTTCGTATTTGGAAACTTACTTCTACAGTATTATAGACCATCTGGATATATATATATTCTATACCCTGACAGACAGATATCAGAAATATCTTAGAATGGTCTGAAGTATAATTACACAAACTAATGCTTCTGTAATGAACCTGTTATATATTGAATGAAATATTACATGCTAAAAAACAGATCCAATTATTGTTCTCATGATGAAAGATGAATCTCTTTTTGTGCTGGGTTAATGTGGTACAAGAAAGTTTCCCTGCTTTGAAAAACAAATTCTTGTAAATTTTGTTTTGTTTGTCACTTTTCTCATGCTAATTCAGTAATATTTGACTTAAATAGATGAAAGTACCCTAAACAAATTCTTTTGCATGAAAAAATGTTTGTCCTTTTCAATTTAATTTGCAGTAAAATATGCCTTGAATCAAATTTCCATCATTGTCAATAGGGATACATTGGTGTCTGATATATACATAGGATCTTTCCAAGTTCTCTTTGCCATTATTATTTGATGAGGATTTTATGGTTGAATGGCCAGGTTGAACGCTAGATGATGATCTTTGGATGGTGTTTGAGCAGTTAAGCTGAATTTGTCAGGACATTGTCTCTCAGGGATGTTAAGCATTGTCTCTCAGTGATGTTAAGGCCAAAAAAACAAAAAAAAAATAGGTGTGTTTCCTGTTGCATGTCCAAAAAAAATAGGGTTAGTAGGTCTGGTTTGTTTTTCTTTTTAATTTTTTTTTTTTTTTTTTTTTATGGGGGGAGAGCCTGCTTCCATTGTGTTTTTTGTGTATTTTTATAATCAATCTGTTATTCTTTCAGGGTATTTTCATCAGTTCATTGTGTAAATTATATAAGATATGAACAATCATTGTTCAAAAGTCACAGAAGACATGGCCGTGATTTCCAGCCTATAAAATTTTCAAACTTTGCCATTATAGCCGGCCGTTTTATATCAATCACGGTCTTTATTTTCGGGGAAAAAAGTTGGGATCGGAGAAAAAAAATTAGGGTCAGTTGGGCGACGGGAAACACACCTATTTTTTATTTTGGCCTAAGCATGTATAAAAACTATATAGAACTGAACTGAACATGTTGCTCTCTTGATTTTTTTTTATTGTGTTTCAGTATTGCTGGAATTAATTTTTCATGTAAATTAACCCTAACCTTTTTGCTTCACATTATTGTTTAAAGAACAAGTGGTGAAAACATTTACCTAAATTTCACTATTTCATAAAACATTTCCCAAATCCTGACTGATAGCTACAGTTAATATATTATCAATAGCAAAGAAATATATGATTTTGCATATTTTTGATCAGATTTCCAACAAAAAAATTTCATTATTATTTTAGCTATTTTTAGTAGGCAGGCAAGGTGGCTTCAAACATTGATGAATGAAAGATAGGTTTAATGTCAGCTTCTCGTTACATACCGGTACATTTTGATGAGAAATTGTCTCATGGACACACCATTATTTCTGTCATTTACATATGCATGTAGTTCTATGTATAATACACATATCGTTTGAGATGAATCTGCCCCAGTCCTCCCGACATACTTTATCCAATAAGAAGTTTAATAATGTTAGGTCATTTTGAAATTGCATCATGTCAGTGATTTATCATTTAACATCAGAAGGAACGTATTCTATTTTCTCTTAATTTTGTTCTTTCAGTCAGAAGACGAATCTTATCCTTGATTTCATATTTTCTATCATAAAGTCTTTCCAGGAGATCTAAAACATTAATATGATCCTGAACAGAAAATGGCAATTACGCTTTGAAAATAAATGATCTGTCTCTTGTATCAGGTTATTATGATTTTTGTAAATGATGGTGTATTATACTAGTCTAATTTGGTTTTGATTTATATATATATAAGTATAATAGCCAGATTCAAATAGTATTTTTCCTTTTAATCAGAAAACAACAACAAAAAAGACATTTAACCATCTTACATAGTCACTGTGGGGTATTATGAACACCCGCATTATTATTGCCATTAAGGGTACCATTAAACCGCGGTGGCCGACAGGGTATATTGTTGATTGAGGCTAGTCCAGTGTCAGTTGTTGTGTATAGTATCGTGTTATCTCCTGTGTCACTGGTTCGAGTCTCCGATGATAGGGATACAAAGTTTGATGGACTTACTGAATGAACATTTGTACGCACCAAGTCTGTTTGAATGACTGTCATTTGATTATTTTGAACACAGTTTGGCAAATTTGCTGAATGTCTTTTTGGTGAATTTGAGCAATGACTTGTAGCACTTGAAGCCGCACCCTGAAAGATCCGTGGTTTATACTGTATTCCAACGAACTCATTTTTGGCCTCTGGCAGGTCCTTGTAGCAATGATATCTCACTGCTTTTTCTAACTTTGATTGCACTTGCGGAAAGTTTTTAAATGCCTCGTTTTTCTGTAGGTGATATAATACCCTGCGATGAAGAAAAGGATACCTTATATTGACTAGAATGTCTTCTATTAGGGTTTTGTCACTTATGCTGTTCTTTTTCATCCATTCTGTAGCAGATGTCAGAATGACATTTTCTTCTGCATGGCAGTCATCACTTTTCATTAAATCACAAACGAGACGAGAATTGCATTTCTGCCATCTCTCACTGTTGACAAGCTCTTTGAATTTGGCACACAGAATTTTAAATGACAACTGTTGTATTTCTCGATTAAATGAATCATTTTCGTAAATGTCACATATCACATCAGTCGGAAATCCTCTTGAATTATCCCTCCTTTCTAACATATTGTGCAATATTTGAGATATATAGCATTCACAGTGTTGAGATAAAGGCTTAACCATGTATTTTTCGGCAAGTTTATGAAGTTCTAGCACATAGTCCCGATGTAACCAAACTGCACCACTGTAAATGAAGAACAAAAATCGACTAAAGACTTGACTACACTCAGGAAGTTCATGTAAATACAAAATTTCATGTTCATCAGAAGAGTTCACATCATTTAACATGGCAGCCAAGACAGCACTTTTCATGCTAATTATCATCTTATGTCCATTAAATACAAATTGACCATCATTAACATCAATGATGATATCACTAAGTGTCTCGTTATCAAAAAGTGACTCGAATGATTGAGTTGTTTTGACTTTTTTGCATCCATCTTCAGCATTACCATATATCGGTTCGTCTGGAGCGTAATTTTCCGGAGGTTTTGATGGATCAGGATAATGTTGACCACTTGGACTGAATCTTTTCATAATTCTTCATTATAGGGCTTCACAATGTCACATTTTTGTTTCCATATTCATCTCAAAATTTCTGTAATATAAAAAATTGATGTAATTAGAAAATTATTTCCATTTCGATGCTTAAAGTAAATCACTGTGCCACAGTGGACAAAATTCAAATAAAGTCAACTAACTACTGTTTATTCAGAAATATAAAGTTTTTATTAATGCAAAATAAGCAGTGGGATGAACATCACAATATTAAAAACTTGCATTTTTTAAAAATTTTCATTACAACTTGTACTGGAATTCAATTAATTGACCTCACATTATTGTCAGTCAACAGATGTTCACAATGCCACATTAATTTCTGAATTGGCAGTAATATTGTGCTTGGAACTTTATATGCTCTTTTTTAATAAATGTCTGAGCTTTTCTCCAATACTTAGAAATTGAAATATTCTGTTAAAGATTATATGGAAATTATTAATGTAAGGCTTGTTAGTTTTACACAATGATTTCTGAATTTACCATTTATCATATTTATTAAGTGATTTTTTTTAAATCCTAACTTACACAACTTTTTTTATGAATTGTACACTCCAAACACATGATTTTTCTAAGCCTTTAGTGGTCACAGTACACAGGTGACAGTACAATATGTGAATTGTAATCTCTCACTATACCCATTTCTCTACTATACAGATACTCATACTGTCATCTGAATTATATAGGACCTAACACATTCCCTCTTAACTTAATTATACAAGACTTAATAAAAGTATGCCAGAATATGCAATAGATAAAAACAAATATTTACCTGCAAATAATATTTGTCAGTGAATTACATCTTAATCAACTGTATGATTTACGATACTTAGGAAGTCATCAGAACATAGGTAATATATATTGATGGTTCAGGATAAGTAACATGAGGTGTGAAAGTTTCGATCTGGCCTAAGGGGGTGTCGACAGAGCCTGATAGTCTAGTATTCTTGGCAGGGGCCTAATATACATTAATGGATTTGACCTCGGGTCATTTTTTCTTTGTATCGAACATTTACATCTAATAACAAATTGATGTTTGGTGATGTAAGATTTTGTAAGATATATAATTGAGTTAGAATTTCAGTACTTGAGGATAAAGGATGGGTGTGAAATGAAGAATGAAAAATTGATAGAAAATCTGAACTTATTGATGGAATTATAGATTAATGATAATTCACCATCTGCATGGAATAATTTGTATTCCAATTGAAATTGGATAATACTTTTAGTATATAGTTAACAGATCATTCAAGATCTATTAAGCCTATTTTTTCATTTCATTCTAAAAGAAATCAATATAAACATGATAAAGGTTCTTTGAAAAAAATTAAAATTAAAGCTAATTCTTGCTCCTAAAAAATACAAGATCTTCTTTTTGTTTCACCATGTTTATATAACAATCCAAAATGAGGTGTAGAGGAATCTGAATTTCAGGAAAAAATTTCATTATTTTAATTAACAAATATTTAAGCTTTGGGACAGACAAGGGTGAGACTTACCCCTAAACTTGAGATATTAAATCCTTGCCATTGAATGGGTATGAATCTTATAAAACATAATCATAGAAAACAAAAAAATCAAAGCTATAGTTGGTGCATACTTCATATTCTTCAATTTGTTAAGATGTTCTTTATCATTTGGTTTGTCTTACTATGTATCTTTTCTGTTTTATATTGAAGTAGACAGCTATGGATGAACTTCATAAGTTGTATCATCCTTATCTGATGTGATATTTTATAGCTAACAGAAGCATCCTATCATTTCTGTTAATTTGTTTCCTTTTTTACTGAGATTTTGTGATCTTATTCTTCAGATGTTGAGGTAAAAATTTGATTGTTTTGGAAGGAACTATAACAAATAATCAACGCAGGTTTTGTTAGTTTTTAAGCAGGCGTTGTTGTTAAAAGATACTTGTGTCAAAATATTTTGATGGTCTTGATTGTTTCTTTTCTTTTCTTTGCATTTCCCCCCCTTTTATTTCACTTATTTATAATGAATGAATTAAACGTGAATGGAAGAGCAGAAATTCCAATGCTTGTACAGTACCTAGACATTATGCTTATAGTCCTCTCCTTTTCCTGTTTTCTAAATATCTGATCCTTGTTATAGATGTGGTGCTCCTCTTGAGGATTTTCACCATTATTTCTTACATTGTCCACAATATCATTATATCTGAACCCCCTTATTTAGATCATTAAATGTTTTAACAGTGGAATTAAAAATTGCGACATTGACAAAAGGTTTCTCCATTTAACATTTGAAGAGAATGTATTTATTTTCCAGCAAGTTTTCAAATTTATTGAGAATTCAAAATGTGTTTTGCTTCTTTTATTTTCTAATCATTATAATTAGCCTTGTCCATATGTAAAATAGTTATTCTTCAATTTGTTAATATGTTAAGATAGTTTGTAGAGAGGACTTCATTATTTGAAAAAACTTGTGTCAACCCTTTTTGTTTATTTCAAATAAAATCATTATAAATCAAATTAATTCACATATATTTTAATAACACTGTCATTAAGATCAAAATTTTATGAAATAAATCTTTCTGTCAAAATGTACCAGTCAAATTAAATTGTTGATAAAAAATAGCTGGCCATTTTATATGATAGGATATAGGAGAGACAATTGTCTTATTGCCGAGGGGATTTTATATAAATATTGACACAGATAAATCATAGGGCTGACATGGACTCTAGCCAGAATGTCTGGATTTCAATATCTACCATTAAAATTAAAAACAAATTTATTGACTTAACAGCTTAAATTCATATTCTGCAAACAAAAATTTTTATTGGAGTTTGGGTTGATATGAAATATTGTAAGTTGGAGGGGGGAGAGGTTATCTTTAAATAAATTTTATAATTAAAGAAATATATGGATTGTGAGATGTAACTGGAAGAAAATTCTATAAATTTCCATTTTGATTTTTTATGGAGAAAAATTTGAGTATTAATGACAACACAAAATAAGACAGTATCACCGCAATCTTGATATCTAGTTCTAAAAAAATAGCCAGTTTGTAGTGTTTGATGGTTGGAGTATTAATTGTATGAAAGGATGAAGGAAAATTTCCATTAGATTGATTATGCTATTTATCTATGGAATCCTTTTTATGCACAAGAGATGCATATTTCACAGAAGTATGACTTATCAGGTGTGCCTGAGGCTGAAAATGTTAAATTCCAGAATGATAACTTTAAAATATCCAAAATGGTAATGCCAAGCCCATCTAAGGACATAGTTTCAACTGTTCAAAGTCAACTGAAGTCTTCAAAATGCTTAAATTACCAGTATACTAAGATAGTTTTTGAAAGCATAAGATATATACACAAACATAGTATCGAAATTGGTTTTTAGACAGATATTAGGATTTGGTGAAGTGGTGGTTTACATTGCCAGTAACTTACAGATAGTTTGTGTTGAAATTAGAAATGATTTAAACTAGATTTTGTTAATGTAAGATTTTTCAGATATCTAAAGCATTCTTACACTTTGACTTAATTTATAATTCTTAAGTCTCTGTTTTATCAAGGTACTCGTGATACTATAAGCAAGGTACTTGAAAAACTATAAACCTAAAAATGTGTACAAGCCTCATGGCTTTAAGTTGAATTCTCATTTATTGAAAAGAAAAACAGTTTAATCGTAACCCGTTTAAACAACATCAAGTTGTTGATATTATTTGCGATAAGAGACATTTTGAAAGTAAAAGAAGATAAATATCTATTTTATAATGGTGACTAATTCTCTTACCTGTTTTGACCCGATTACCAGAAAATCGTATTCCTTAATAATAAAATTTTAACATAGTTTTTAAACAATTTTTAGCAGTAAATGTCCTGCATTTGTCCAATTTTTCCTTGTCTTTTGTCCTGAGTTAACCCGATTTGCTTGTTGTCGATAGGCCTAACCAACCATAGTACATTCAGACCTATGTCTCCAAATTTATTACCCTTTGGCTAATCACTGCTAGGTTCTTACAGGTAAAATCCTAAGGGGGAAGCAGACAGTTTAATATAGTGACATTAATAGCCTTTTTGAGCTTTGTTTTTTAATTTTATCCATTTAATTTTGTAATGATACATATTCATATTTAAAAAAAAAAGTAATATATCATATTGAACTTGAAAGATGAAATAATAGATGTTCATCTCAAAGTCTGACTCATAGCCTTTTTACCTGTAAGAATTTTTTAATTGTCATTAACTTAAATTGGCATAATGGCTAGCCAATCCTCAGATTTCATTTTAAAAAAGTTAACTGATAATCACTGTAATGCCTTTGTATGTTGACGCACTGACACAATTGAACGTAAAGTGATACTCTGTTAATGAATATTTCATTATAGTAGATGTTAAAAAACTATTGAACACTTAACATTTTGGCGTCAGAAAAACTACCTTGTGATCAGTTTAACTATAAACTCTCAGCTGTCAAAATGTAAAAATTATCAACATTTTTCCCATGATAATTTTCAGATAATTATGGTCTGACGTTTTTGTTTTAATATCAAAAGTATTGTCCAAACTGCAAGAAATCTCTCAGTTTTACTAATGTAATGAAATGGGTCTTTATTTAAACCATTGATTTATGCCTGGTTTCCAGTGCATGTGATGTTTATGGCTGCAAGTTGCACTATGAAAATATATCCAGCCCAGATAGTAAACATCATTTTCCCACACACACTTTTTTTAACACTGTTGTGTATATGAAAGATTATAATTTAGTTGGTGAATTTTTGTTTTTAGATTATCAGATGCATTTGAATAAAAGTGTTATGAAAACAAAAACCACAATTATGAGAATAGATAATGCAGAAATAAACAGATTTTTAGGGTTATAAAAATTTCAAGTAAACTTAATTAAAAGTTTTTCTTACAAAAATTCTTACTTATAATCAGAGAAATAAATGTTGACTTACCTTGTGTATAGAAATCTATAAATCGACAACTAATGAATGAACATTTAACATTGAATCTCTTAATAGCTTTTCCCTGGTGAGTTAGATTTACTACATAAACAAAGCTTGTTTGTCAAATATCAAAAGCTTTATCTACTAATAGTGTATTTAGTGTCGACCATAGCGTCTACTGTTTACAACTACTGTGAATTATCTATTATATCTTACCATAAGGCTGTTTATCTAGCCAGTATGCCACCAATGTGGCTCCCTCGTGGCTGTGGTACTGACAAATACCAAATTATCTTCACTTTCAGTTTTTTTTAACCTCAAGTAGGTGGGTTACATAAATATGCCCCAGTTTATTTAACGGAGCAGTAGGATTCTATCAAGTTATACAAAACAGTTATGTTTGTAGATACACATCCGGTACAATATAAAGTATGATATGGTATGATATAATATAATAAGCATGAAAAAGTTGTATCTGTCAATGAAATGAACATGAAATAATATGACAGGTGGGTGGAGTTATCTCCTCTTTTCCTTGATCTCAATTAACCAATGGGTGTGGAGATTATCTGGATGATTTCCTCAATATTTATAAAACAATTCAAACTATTTTATAAGAAGATTTAATTTGACAATGATTGATTTTATTTGAGATGTTTGACTTGTATTTTATATTTATAGATGGATATTTTTGTCTACTTAAAATTGCTAAGTAACGTGTGAAATATGAAAGATTTGCATTTAAATGTTTTTTTGAATTTCAAACGAAAAAATTACTCAGTTGCATAACTTGATCTAATACATTTGTTATAATGGTACCCTTATAAATTAGATCCTTTAGTGAAATGAAAATATTGTATTAGATATTTGGGCAGAATTTGAGGAGCATGAAGGACATCTCCAAAATGTGCAGTTTTTGGGCACTTACTATGTTAAGGTATCCGGACCATAATAGATGATGATCGAAAATTGTATTTCTTTTGACCGTGAATGGCTGAACCAAACAATTTAAAGCTGGAATTTTGTATATATATTTTTCTGAACTTGAAACCCACTTTGTTGCTTATATCATGTATATGCAGAGTCTGTAAAAATAAGTTAGTTATATTGGCATTTCCAAAGTTTGCTGATAATTACCGAGGTCATTTCAATTGCGTTGTATGGAACATCCGGGAACTTTTGAATAATCACGTGGTCATTTATGGTCCGGATACCTTAATTTGCACTTTGTTAAAGAATCTGTGGCATATTACACCACCCATGCATCTCTTGCCTTACAGCCTTTTTGATAATCCTGCATCCATAACTTTAAAAGTGAGTAATAAATTTTTGGTTCAATTTCAAAATGTCATGATAGGTATGTAAAAAATGAACTTTTCTATAATACACTTTAATTTAGTTTTGCATATTTTGATTTTGAACAATAAAGTTTGTCTAGTTGGTAGGTATCGGTAATTGTATCTATTAGGTGGAAGATAAGTTTTTGGTCAGGAAATAGCTTGCTTGATTAATTCTGTCTGAACCTTTCAGAAAATTCTGCCAGAATAAATGGAATTCGGTATATTATATTCCCTAGATAAAGCCAGTTCAAAGACTAATTATGTTTTTAGCCATATTTATGAGCTGTAGGTCTTCAGGGGACTTTATTTCCTGTTTGGGAGCATGATTGTTAGCTGTATTCAATAATTGATGGATTTTATGCTGTTGAAATATGTTTTGGTAGCAGTAATCTTAAAGCATTCATCTTTATCCATGATTTTATAGACTATAGTTATATGGTGTACGAACATTATACACCTACATGGAAATGAGAATCTTTAAAAGAAATATATCAATTTTATCATGACATTTGCAAAGAATCAACAGCAATAATTTTGATTATGCCATATAGCATAATAGATCATTGGTTACTGACAGTGTATGAAGTTGGTGAAAGGCATTCTGGAAAACTACAGAGAGGATAGAAATCGCCATATAAATTTTACCAGTTTCATGTTTTGAGTATATTTATTATAAATTAATCAGTAATTAATAATCAAAATAAAATGGAAATAACTGTACAATTTACCGATCTACCCAGTAAACATACAAAAATAACTGCAGTAAACCTCTCATGTGAAACTAGTTTTGGATAATATATTATTTTCCAAAATAAATGTATTCTAGACCCTCTTTACTATGTTAACAGGGTACAACAACTGACAGATGTATGAATTTTCACCCATAAAACAAACCTCTTATTTAATGGCCCAATGAAAATGATAATTATTTCTCCATTCTAGTTACTGTTATATTTTCTCTGTATCCAAATCTTGTTCAGAAGATCAGCTTTTTTACTGTTTCACATCAGAGAGAATTCGTTTGATAAGATTAAATTATTTTCTTGTAAATGAGTGAGAGAAGTATGTTACTGATTTTGTATTCAGATAAAAAAGTCTTTTTCTGGTTCCTCTTTAAAAAGTATAGTTGGCATTATGTCAAAATGTTCCAGGTGCATATTTCTAAGATAATGACCAAGTAAAATATGACACTTTTTTATTTTTCAAACTTTTTTTATTATTATTTCTTTTTTTTTCTCTTTTTTTTGTTAATTTACTTCTATTTTTTTTTTTAATGACATTTTTAAATTTGAAAACATTTTTCTCATTGTTTTCCCCCTTGATTACCCATGTTTGATTAATCATTAGAAAATACACATAGATATATATCTATAGCTTTATCTGTATTGTTATGTTAAATGACAAAATACAGCATTTCCTTAGATGTTACCTGACATAAAACACAGGGGTACTAAGTGGGGCTTGGTAAAGGGCCATTAAAAGGGTTCAAGTTTTGCCGAAAATAAAATAAAATGCAGATAACTTTAGTATTGGCACAGACTGAAAAACATAAGGATACCAGCCCATGGAAATTTTTTTCAGCGTAAGGAAATGTATTTGTTAAAGTATAATATGTATCCCTATTTAACTTTTCCTTTTAAAATTCATTTATTTGACCTATTATAATGAGTGTAGCCAAGGCCTTTGTTTTAGATGTTTTTTGTCTAGGAGTTATGCCCCTTTGAACTTAGAATGTTAAGCTAGATTTTGTTTGGCCAGTGACAATATGGAGGCGTGGGGTATGTGAGCATCTTTCATTGAAAAATAATGCTGTTGGTAGTTTGTTCTCTCCAGAACCTCCTGCTTCCACCACAGATAAAAACAGGTCAAAGAAGCATAAACCTAAATGAACAGAGTGATGTCAAACATTTCAATTAGGGTTGATCTGATTATTTACAGATTTTTTAAAAGTGTTTTAAAAAGTATGAAGAGTATTAAATCCAATAAAAAGTAAATTGATGGAATAAATAAAAAATATATGTATTGGATATACCCCTGAGGGCAGTAGCTCAACAAGAGTATATCCTTTTTATATCATGATATTCTGAAACGTGCAAATGATAGGTATTAATAATTTAGAAGGGGGGTTTTTCAGGAATTTCACCATAGGCAAAGATAAACTATTATAAATGCAAGATATCTGGTTATATTTTATGGCATCATGATATAAATTTCTATAATCAATTTGAGAGGAAATTAGTATTTCATTTACATCCAATATGACAACACCACTCTTTTTAAGGTGACATCTGGTTTGAGATAATGCATTTTATATTAAAATAAAATTAAAGTAAAAAATTGCACTGGTAGAAAAATTTTTTAATTTCTCATGTGCACACTCACAGTATACTTTCTTCCTGTCATTACATTGAAACTAGAGAAATATTATACTAAATAGTGGCAGAAATATATACTAGGGTAGCAGAATTCATACAAAGAGCAGCGACCTAAACATTAACACTTTTGCATATGACAAAATCACCACTTTCAATTATGGCTACTCGTTTAAAATTTTTAATATGTTAACTAGTAAAAACTTAAAATTCAGAACAAAAACCATGCAAAAAAGGACAAAAATAAATATTGAAAATTTAACAGAACTTTGTAAAGGGTATTGTATTTATGGACAACAAAAATTGTACATTAATCAATTCATAGTGCATTTTCATATTAAAATGAAATTGAATTAAAAAACATCTCACCAGCTCAAACATGAAAATCTTTGTCATGTTCAAAGTATACTTGCTTCCAATCATATAATATAAAAATTTCAAAAACAAATTCATCAGTGCTAACTGAAAATATTGGCAAAAATGTCTCCTATTGTAGCAGAATTCTTGAAGACAGCAGATGACAACCTAAATACCGACCCTTTTCCATCTGACCAAATCACCACTTTTACTAATGACAGCTGATTCAACATTCTACTATAAACTTAGAACAAAAAACAAAAAAAAAAGCTTTTATATAAGGGACAGAAAATAAATACGGAAGACATACAGTAAATTTATAGAGGGAATTATATTTGTGGACATCGAATAGTGTGCACTTATTGTGGCCTTGGGCCAACATTTAGCATTAAGATTTAAAATTTAACACAGGAAGGGAGATAATCCAAGAATAAAAAATGTTTTAAATGCGAAATCTTTTAAGCTTTTATTTATTTTTTTTTCAGCAATTTTATTAGGAAGTGTCTCAAGCCATTCTCAGTTCAAGTGGAACAGTCTGGAGTGTACAGCAAATTATGTGTAGAGACTACAAATTATCACAAAGATTTAGCAGTTCAAGTTCTGAGGTACAAATCATTCGTTTCCGTGGAGAATATTATTAGTCCCCTACCAGCGACTGATCTTATTTTTTGTATGTAAGCTTATATTCATGTGTAACAGATCAAGTTTCACACTGATTTGATAATTATACCCCCTGCAAACAAAGTTTGGGGGGGTATATAGGAATCACCTTGTCCGTCCGTCTGTCCGTCCGTCCGTCCGTCCGTCCGTCCGTCTGTCCGTCTGTCTGTCTGTCTGTCTGTCTGTCCGTCTGTTCATATATCTTGTAAGCGCAACTCCTCCTAGACCGCTCCATGGATTTCAACGAAACTTTACAGAAAGGAAGTACATCATCCAAAGATGTGCATGAAGAAAAATCTTTGCTTTCCGATATCACACAAGGGAGATAATTGGACTTCTATTTTTTTTGGCTTATACATTATATATGAACCTCGTAAGCGCAACTCCTCCTAGACCGCTCAATGGATTTCAACGAAACTTTACAGAAAGGACGTACATCATCCAGAGATGTGCATGAAGAAAAATCTTTGCTTTCCGATATCACACAAGGGAGATAATTGGACTTCTATTTTTTTTGGGCTTATACATTATATATGAACCTCGTAAGCGAACTCCTCCTAGACCGCTCAATGGATTTCAACGAAACTTAACAGAAAGGAAGTACATCATCCAAAGATGTGCATGAAGAAAAATCTTTGCTTTCCGATATCACACAAGGGAGATAATTGGACTTCAAAGCGGGGGGTATCCTTTGTGAGCTTTGCTCACAGTACATCTAGTTATTGCCCTTGGAAATAGGAATTATTGCCAAAATAATAGTTTTCCGGACTTTTTTCACAAAACCTTTTACTAAGTGGTCTTATTTTTGGTACGTGAGCTTATAATGATGAGTTACAGATCAAGTTTAAGTTTTACGCTGAACAGATTGTTACTGTGAGTGTTATTGCCCTTGGAAATAGGAATTATTATCAAATGATAGTTTTCCGGATTTTTTTCGCAAACCCTTTTACCCAGTGATCTTATTTTTGGTATGTGAGCTTATAATGATAAGTTACAGATCAAGTTTGAGTTTCCCACTGATTGGATAATTATTGTGAGAGTTATTGCCCTTGGAAATAGGAAATATTGCCAAAATAATAGTTTTCCGGACTTTTTTCATAAACCGTTTTACCATCTGAAATTATTTTTTTGGTATGTGAACTTATATTGATGAGTTACAGAACAAGTTGAGTTTGACACTGATCGGATTATCATTGTGAGAGTTATTGCCTTTGGAAAAAGGAATTATTGTCAAAATAATAGTTTTCCTGACTGTTTTAGTAAACCCTTGTACCAAGTGATCTTATTTTGGTATTTCAGCTTATAATGATGAGATACAGATCAAGTCTGAGTTTCACACTGAATGGATATTCTTTTGAGAGTTGTGCCTTTGAAATAGAAATTATTGCCAGTATATTAGTTTTCCGGACTTTTTAAGGAAACGCTTTTTACAAAATAATATTATTTCTGGTATGTGAGGTTTTGATGATGAGCTACAGAGCCAGCTGATCGGGTAATTATTGTGTACCCCTTGCAAACGTAGTTTCAGGATTTTTAGGAGTCACTCTGTCCATACGCCTTCATCTTATTCACATACTCAAGGAGATTTGTGTGTTTTCTCACAGCTCAAGCCGGTAGGGGACATTGTATTGTGCAGCAATACTTTCAGAATGCTTGTTACATAATGTTGCATTAATGGAGAATTGCACATCCTTTCAGTTTTATAAAATTAAACAAAGTTTTGATCTATGATTTTTAATTGATTTTTTCTTGCAGTCGAGAAAAGAAGCTGAATACTGGAATGAATCAAATGATTCAACGCAGAATAAAACTTCAAGAAAGAGAATTAAAGGTAAGATGCACCAACTTCTGTTCATTACACACAAATGAAAATACCTAGTGTGTGTCCCACATACTTCAGAAACTTATTCTCTATGAAAAATTTCTACATTTCAAATAGTCAGGTATTGTCTAAAAATCTACATGGTCCACACTTTAAAAAAAATTGTACATGTCCAACAATGTCACTGTTTGTTTTTTGTTGATGTCATATTTGATGCAAAAATGAGAGAATCGCACACAGAAAATGGAAAATCTGGTCTCATGGAAAATTTGGGCATGGTATTGTGACTGAAGAAAAGAACAGATTTTGTTGACATGATAAAGATATTTTTGTGTTGTCCCAAAAGAAAAGGAAAAAAAAAAGTCTATACAGTTTATAAGCGTCTCACCGAAGTAATTAGAATCTGTAAATTTATAAACTTTTGTCAATCCCAATTTGTAATGAGTGACTTTGATGAAATTTTTATATTTAGAGTGTATTATTAAAGAACATATGGTAGTGTATTAATGATATTTCACAATTATAGTTACTGCGGCATCTCATATAGTACAACATTAATCTACATTTGAGTCACTATTACCTACATTTTGTGGTAGAGTGACTGATTAAATTTTAGAATTTTATTGCATTTCTTAAAAAAAACCTGTGATATAGCGATTATATTTTACAACTACAGTTCACCAACATATCAGTGCACATGACCTACATTTCATGCTTGAGTGACTTCATTAAATTTTAGCATTTGGGTCCATATGTCAGAAACATTTAGTAGTGTTGATTCATTATTTGTAATGGGGTAAAAGTTAATGTAAAGAAGATATTTGATTGCACTCTCCATGGAATATTATGTTGCTATCCAATAATATACATTTACGGCCCTCTGAGGAGGGAGATATCCGAAATGGTCAACCCTGTTGAAGGGTTATTTATTTCCCCGAGGGCTTTAGCCAGGGATATCTCCCGACTCATAGGGCCGTAACTGTTTTATTATACCGAACAAATATTTTTGTGTAACATATAGATTGTAAGGGTTATTCACCTGTGAGGAATAATAGGGTTATTCATCGGACAAATGAATTTTGTTGAGGTTATTCCCAGGCACCACCGATTATAATGAAATATCTGAATTATTCTATGTCATGTGATCATTTATTAGCCAATAGATTTATTTAATTATACTGTAAGGTATAATAATATTAGATACACTGGCATGGAGTCAGTTAAATACTATTTCATAAGGGTTGAAATCAAAGCTTGATGTTAATATCAAGATTATTTTCTTGAATGTTTTAGTCCTGTATATTAAATGTGAAACTAACCATAAATATATGTTATAAGAATTGGGGAATACTTTTACTAGCATAGCTCAAATTAACTAAGCTTGTTTGTGAAATAGGGATGGGGGCAGAAAGAAATCACAAACTCCCACCAACTGTATTAGCTTAATTTACGTCTTCTGTGAATAGCTTTATCCAACATAAATTTGAGTTTCTGTATGGAACAATATAAGTCCACTGGAAGAAAAATTGTCAGCTACACTTCTTGTTGAAATAAATGACACTTTCTACATAAGTTAAGTTTCCAGATTTTTTCCTTCATTCAATCATTAACATCCTACATGTACCTACAGTTGACAATTCTGCTTGCTGCAAAGATGCTTCAAGAGTTTTATGAAAAGAAAATATTTCCAAAGGATACAACATTTTGTGAAGATGATTTCTGGGAAGACAATCAGCTGAAGTTTAGAGATTGGAGAGGTACTATATTTAAAATAAAAAACTTTATTGATAAGAAAAAAGTTATTATTTTTTAGTATAATTCAATATCATTTTCCAATAATTACCCATTGATACAGTTTTACCATTGTCAATTATTTCTAATGCATTTACTTATTGCAGATGGAATAAAATGACTTTTTGATAAAATAAATTTTGAATAGTTCTGCTCCTTAAATGCTCATATACCATATATAAAATGATTAGATGCCTTATATTTGTACATCACTATGCTGAGTATCCATGGTTAAAATTAGCATAAGTAGATTCCAAGCAATCAGTGTTTAAGTGATTATATTTTTGTTTGAATACCATTTTTGCTAATTATTTCAGGATTGGCTTGTAAGAAGTTGTCAACTTTATTTTCTGAAAAGTTCCTGGTACCTTTAGAAAGTTCAGATACACACTTTCAGTTAGAGGTAATAACAGAGGAAATGTAATGGGAAATAACTCAAAATTAAATCAATGTCAGAAGTCATGTAACTGGAAATTTAGAAGGGAATAATTCAAAAGGATTAAATGAAAAGTACCAAAAAAAACAATAATTTATAAGTCATAATTTGTAAATTAGTTGAAAGTAAACTATTTCTCAAGTAACACAAACTCTCACATGGTCACTTGATAAACCATTTGAACGTTTAAAAGTAACATCTTTATAATACATTGTAAATTCAACATGCTATTTGAACAATAATCAGCAAATAATCCAGTTATTTATCAGTCAGAATAATAAATTGCATGACCATCAACAATCAAACAGACCTTCTATAAATAACTTATCACATGTCAATGAAATGTTCTCATGTTTTAGTGAATATTATAAACAATTGTCCAAATGCCAAAAAATCAAAAATATTTCTGTTAGCTTTGATGTAATAAAATTTGTTAGTTTAAAAATACAACACAGATACAGATTGGTTGACAGTGTGTTTAGAAAATGCCAGATACTGGATTTTGGTAATTTATGCATTTATATACTGTAAATATGGAAATTATTGCGATGTTTTTATTATTGCAAAAATTGCGATCGGTTTGGGATCGCAATATTAAAAACTTGCATTTTTAATGCAAATTTTCATGTCCGATTTATTCTAGATGTTTCACCCTTTGTTTAAATTTACACAGGTAAGTTTCTGGTCATAGATTGCCGACATCCAGAAACAGGTTAATTGGTAGATACTTAGTTGTATAGTTATTGTTTCGACAGCTATTATATATAAATGACATTTTCAGTTCTAATATTTTTAAAAGCATTAATTAAAACGATTTCATTCATAAAACTTCCATCTTCAATTTTTACCCGATCTCCGATTGAAATAAAGTTTTTAGTTTTCACGCGGTCAGCGATCGCAAAAATTAAACCTCGCAATTTTGCCTGGAGTAGAAGAATCGCAATAATAAGTGGATGCGAAAATTTCTGAATTTACAGTACATAAACTAACCAAACATAGATATTTTCCTAATTTCTGTTTTCTTACAACATTTGTACATTGAGATAAACAGTGACCTGAAATTACTCTGAAAGGCCAAAATCTTATACCCCATTCTTACATGTATAGGTGCTTGGAAGAATTATCGTACATTATAAAGAAATATATTTAAGATATTATCAGTTATGAAATTAAGAGAAATGCTATAAAGTTCAGAATTTCATGAATATGACATTGTATATATTTTTCAGGTGAAACACTTACATCTAGGACGGTATGTTGAAATGTTGAAGACGGGGGAGTTCCATGATGATTTAGATATTGTAACAGAAGTTCATTCTTCATCAGGTAAATAAGGAAATGATAATATTGTCTTTTGTATTTAAAAAGTCTAAAGTCCCAGTTGCTAAAAAGTTATTTTTGCAAATATGCAATTAGATTTATATATATTTTACAACTCTAAATGTTTATTTCCTAAAACTTGTTTAAGATAATTTAATTTCAACCTTGATATATTAGCAAAGGTTACAACTGGACAAAAATATATCTGAATTTTGAAAACTTATAAGACACGATCTTACAAATAAAGAATATTGCAAAAAATACATTTTTCTCCACAATATTGTGCCAAAATAGGGCATGAATGACTCGACTACTTTGGTATCTGTTTTGACAATTTTTAAGGTGATATTGCTGTAAAAAGACCACATGCTGATTTGAATATTTTCAATCCTGCTCAAGTGATTCATTCAACAAAGGCTTACACTACCAGGAGGTAACTATATTCAGAACAAACTGGAAATTAGTAACACCTTCTTTTACTACAGGTGTTACACCAAAAAGTTAGTCAGAAGTTTGACAAATCAAATTTGAAATTTTGAAAGGTTTACTATATACATGTACTACAAAGTGGTAAAAGACTTAATGTAATGTACTTGGGTATATAGAGATGTACAGACAGGTACAAAAGTATGATTTTCATGTTATCTATTCTTAATTGGTGGTACATTGAGATATTAACATTTTGTAATCATTAACAAACAAAATGATTTCAAAATTAACCAAACAGCAAGTAAATATTGTTCATTACCAAAATTTCTTCTGACTGATAATACAAACAAATCTGGGAGAATTTACAATAATGCTAGATAATCTCAATAAAGAAGCTGAAACTAGCAAAGTAAAGTTTATTCATGAGGGATATAACCCTAGAATCGATGAAATTTTAATTTTTTTGATTTTCTGGAAATTTTAACAGCATCTTAAGAAATTAACAGCCAGCATGAAAACATTGACTTTTGGACTAGTTAATATCCTCATATTTCACTGATATATCTTTATACAGTCTTTAACATTCCTGTTTTTATATTAT
Organism: Mytilisepta virgata; assembly: GCA_028015205.1. Classification (NCBI taxonomy): domain Eukaryota; kingdom Metazoa; phylum Mollusca; class Bivalvia; order Mytilida; family Mytilidae; genus Mytilisepta; species Mytilisepta virgata. Next base: position 89,189,353 of record CM051521.1, read on the forward strand.
TAAACAATAGAACTAAATAACCCAGTAAATCCATTTTGCTAAGCATTTTAACAAGTCTGGTCGAGCTCGCAAAACCGAGTATACTATCAAAAGCGAGTTTTCTTTCCAAGCATTCAATGTTTTTGAATAGTATGTCACCAGGGTTTTTAATATTTTGTAAATATACATAAATCACAATAGAAATACAAAATATTTGTAAATATATCGTAAATAATTGTTTTAAAATAAAACCATATATAAAATAAAAACCAAACTAAAGAGCTTCTGAAATGTTTCGAACATCTTTAGTTTCGTGTGCTGGAGTGTCTTCCAGTTATGTATTTTCTAAAAATAACCATTAAAAGGTCATAAAAAATTCAGTTGTAAAAAAGCAAATTTCTGTACCATGTTTAACATAGCTAATGTCCTTTTATGTAAGATTAAGTCCCAAAAATAGATGAAATGTATCTGTTATCTATGCCAAAAACATCCAAAAGATCGTTTAACTTCCGATCGACTTTCACCTCAAATTTCTCAATAATTGCACTGTATATTTTAAGTTTGCTCAGTAGAGATGTTCAAAAATGCAAATTAACAGGTATGACAGATTATGCATTTGCATTACTGATAAAAGAATATATAACTAGGTGAAGATACTCGCATTTGTGAGTAAGTTGAGGACTCATTCTCACAAAAGTGAGTATCAGTTCACCATTCACATATACTCACGTTTGAGAGGTCAACCAGACCTGTTTAAGTAAGTTGATATATATTTTTAGGGGAAGGTCTTGGCCATGGAAACCAGATTGGACACCAGTCACATTTGACAAGCTACAAATTCCACTTCCTGTACCACACCCAGCTAGTATTGCTATTTCTATATACAATAGGTTTGTAGTTATCAGGAGCATAGAAATTAATCCAATGTTTTTATATTTTGCAAAAAAAGAAAAAGGATGAATATTACAGTAATCTATATATATTAATTACCCAGTACATATATTTTCATCACTCTGTTCTCCTGAAGTAAAATTCCAATTCTGAACACATTGAAACCAGTTCTAACCAGTTTTATAATTTTGAATAACTGGACAGGCATTAATTTGTTGTGTATAATTTTTTTGCTATTACACTTAATGATTACATTATTCATTAGAAAAACCTTCTACTGTTGATTCAAGTATCAAATTTGAAAGTTAGAAAATTAAACGAGTGGATGGATATTGTAATCAATGAACTGATGTAAAAAAATCTATACTAACATGGAAAGTATAAAAAAGTACAGTCCACTCTCATTATCTCAGACTTGCTTGAGTCGAATTTTTTCTGTGGTCCAACATGTTTTACAGTGCAAATATATGCATTACGACTCCTGTTTAGTCGAATTTGCATGAGTCAAATTTTCTACCATCTTGAACTAAATTTTGAATCTCAAATTATCAAAACAATTAAATTTCTTCACAGTTAAGTTTTATTTCCAGTAATTGACAATCGTCATCATTTGATTTTTTTGTGCTATTGATTTATTGGGAATTCACATTGATTGGTAAAAATAATTCATATTGAGTAGATTTATTAGTGTCATATAATGTACAAAATTTATTTATCAACAAGTTATTCAGCTTAATGATTTGTCGTCTTGCTCTTGGTGCATATCCAGTTCGGGCTGCCAAATCTTTTTGATCTCTTGTAATCAATTTTTCTTCAGCTATGTTTCGTTTTTATTGATATAAAATGCTACACATTAATTATACAAGTATCTGAACATGGATAAATGAAATGAGCTCTCGATATTCATGTAAAATATTGTTTTGCTCCAGCACCTACAGAGATTTTAGATTTACTGCAAGTAATAAATAACCTTTCTTTGTAACTAGGAAAATTTGTCAACTCCCTATTACTCAAATTTCGTCTATTTTAGAATTTTTTTCGCTGTCTGACGAAGTTTGAAATAACGAGAGTCGACTGTAATTTATTTTTCAGAGAACATGACCAGGATCCTATAGACTATGATGATTACTATTGTCAGAGGATTATCAGGGCTACTAAAGAGGTACCATATACAGGAGATCCTATCTCTAATGAATTTTATGATATAGAATTAACAGACAATACAATTGAAAATGACTCACCAGAGAAAGTCATAGACAATAATAGTCCTTATTTACACTTAGCACAACAAGAGCGATCATTTTCGGATGAAAACATGGCTACTAGTCCCATTTCTGAAGAAAATGCGACATCCAGTCCTGTTTCTGGAAGTCAAATTGATGTTATAGTTCATACAACACCGTCAGAGGAGTCACCACTCGAACATGACATTTTGGTGCATAAATCTGTAGAAGGCGATACATTAGAACGTGTTTGTTTTACAGACCCTGAAAGGGATACAAGCTGTGCAATAGATATTCCTGATGCTGATTCTTAATTATTTAGACTTTTACTTTGAGGTCCAAATATTTATGCTGTCATGTCCAAGAAACACATTTGTAGTGAGATCTGGTGTTTTTAACCTTAACACAATGATAGCTTTTATGACTGAGAACCAGGACGGGTCATTTTATTTGTATTGTTTACATTTCCAAAGTCATTATGGATTGAAACACAAATTACATTGAATTTTATATAATACAAATGATACAATGGTTTTTATTCAATGACACTTGGCAGTATCTATATACACAAAAGAAAAATCTTTTTCTCTTGTATCCAATAATTAACAAAAATACTCTGAATCTAGAAATTTGTTTCTAACTGATAGTTTTAGAATACTTAAATACCACCATGACTGTATTTTGAATCCTGTAATGATTCACAATTATTTGTCATATAAATACATTTTCCTCTGTACTGACAAGTCAAATTTTGATAATTTTACTACTTAAATTTTTAAGTCAGTTCTTTTGTTGTGTTTCAATGTTTTATTATTGAGAAAGATGTTTTCCAACAGAATATGGCAAATTTGATGCAGAAATAAATGTTTTAATCTTTGTTGCATTTTATGATGAAAATCTGGAAAGGTCTTCCTTATGATTGAAACTGGTTGATGTTTTTGGATACATTTTGATTACTTTAGTCTTGATTTTGTAGAAATATGTTGATGGAAAGATGACAATGGGACTTCAACTTTGTTTACTATCAATTTTAACAATTATGATGTGTGTGGTTTTAAGCATATTTCCACAGTACACTGTTATTTTTTGTTCACAGTGTGTCATGGTTTTGTTCTTATCCATAATTTTAAACTATATTTACTAGGAAAGTTTAATAGGTTCTTACACGAGTTCAAAGTGAAGACTGGAAGTGTGTTGTATCATTGATGCTGAAAAGAATTTATATCTGAAAAACTGTCCAAGTTTTAGAAAAAAAGGACATTACATTTTTTGTTTTGCTTTTATGATGAACTGTGGGACCCAAGTTTGTTTTTAAATTACTTTTTATCTAGTCTAAACTACAATACAACTCTCTGTATTTCCAATTCTTATGTGTGTGTGTGATTTAAGTATATAAATATGAATTGTTAAAAGTCCAAATTGTGTGCAGTTTTTTTTGTGTTTATTAATTAACATGGTGCTGTCATATTCCATTATGTCATTTTAAAAAATGCTTATAGGCCTCTAGTTAATTGGAAATAATAGACAATTATCTCTCCTTAACCAAATTACAAAGCAAGATTATAAATAGCCTCCCCTTAACAAGGGTGAAATGTAGTTAGGGGAGATAACCAACTAATTTTCCTTTTACTTGAGGCTATAAAAATTATGAAATGAACACATGTTTCTTAACATTAATACAGAATAGCCACTTCATAGAGTATAAGACATGTATCATAATTTTTTGGTAATGTTTTTCTTGTCATAATTATAGATGACATCATTAGATGAATATGAAAAAAAGGGTTCTAATCAAGAACAAACTGTGTATCATCTACGTAAAAGAAATGTCATGAGACCAGTTAAACCCAAAAAATCTTCCAACTGAAGATTTTTAATGGTTAAAAGGTAATTGTTTTTACAGATAAAGAATTAAAGTTAAAGCTGTTTTTAATTGTCAAAATATTATAAAAAACTGAACAAAACATAAAATTGAATACAATATTCAGTGTGAGAATACTAAATTCAATTAGGTATAGATGAAAATGTCCTATTTAATGTATATATCATATTATAGTGATGATTTTGTTTAAATGAAATATCATTCCATGATCTCATGTTTGTAGTTATTTTAAAAAAAAAAGCTTGTAGGCTTATAGATGTATGCAATTATATTGACTCCTATGCAATTTAGGCAATTAGATTCACAGAAGAAAAAGTGTTGCTTTGAGCATTATCTTTAGATGGGACAAATTTCTTATGTCTCTATAATTTTCAATTATAATATTTAAACAATCTGATACCCAATTAGATTTTCTTTGAATTGATAAAATTATTCTTATTGTGGTGCAGTACCCCTCTAATATCCACAAACAAGTGATTTTCTATCTCATTAAAATCATGAAAATTATGAAAATGTTTTACTTCCCTACTTTATTAAAAACTATGGCCATAGTAACCATCCTTAAATCAAGATCAGGGGAGACAAATCAAGAGAAAGTAGTCTATAATTTGGACAATCCTGAAATAATAAATGCACAAAGTAACAATAGATGTTTTTCCTATTTTGTATATTAGCCGTACATTTCATTGGAAAAGTAGAAAATTCAAATATTTTGTTGCAAGTATATTTTCTGAAAGAGTCATCTCTAGAAATTTAAGTTTTTAATTGAGCTTGTTCTGCAAAAGGTTATTTCCTGATAGATTTCCTTGTAAATTTCAGAAAACTGAGTGACGAGTGCAAAGAGGTTAGTATATAATTCTACTTATCATTGAAATGTATCAGGCACTATTGATCTGCTGTGGGAATTTTAACTCACCTTTATGCTAGTTTGCTTTATAATTGTCAGATTCTGAGGCATTGTTCATCTATAGCATAACCCTAAAATATTTTCTAGCATTCTAGAAAAATTTATATGTTTTTTAACTTTTTTTTTTAATTCAACAAAAATTAATTTAACCCAAGAGGGAATAAGGAATACTTTTTTTCAGCTAGTATCAGTAGCCATTCTAATCTTGAATTTCTCAATAACAATTACAAAATTCCAAAATCTGTGATAAATTGCTGAAATTGGTATATACATGTAACATTGCTTTTACCTAATGCTATTCTTCATCTCTGACCTCAAACTGGCTATGATGTAAATGGAACTTTTCACAATTAAATGAATGAGTTATTTCAAAGAATATTTTGTTTGTTAAATTGTTGCTTTATAGAGATTCATTTTAACTGCTATAATAATTTGTATCTAAGTATAATTTTATCAAATTTGTGTGTTTCACAAATTCTCCAGAAACTGATTTCCTAATTGGAAAAGCTTGAAATATTCATTTCAGGTTTGTCCTGCAAGTCAACAATTGCAAACTTTTGCAAACCAAAGTTATGCTTGTCCAACATCATAACATTTGAGGCATCTTAGCTCTAGAAAAGGCTAAAATTAATTATGATTAAAGGGAATAAAACAGTCATTAACAATTTTTATTGGTATTTTTAAAATTGAGATCTCTGGAAATCATGTTTCCAGCTTATGTGGAACACACAGTAATAGTTTCAAAAAATCTGGAGAGTAGATATTGTTTGAAATACTCATGAAATGTTATTGGATACAAGACTTGTGTTATTAAGAATATATTTTCATGTTATTCTCAGATATTTGATACTATTGTTCTTTAATATCTCAGTTTATAGATTTTACTTTCATATTACATATTATCTTTAACAAGAGTCTCCCGTTTTTGTCATCAGATTTGATGAATTAAATGTCATTATTGTATATTTAAATTGATCCAGAATGTCAAATTAAACATTTACATAAAAAATAATAAAATATTATGCAGTGACATTTTAATGACTGGTCTAATTAGTAAAGCTGAATAATCTATATCAGAATCCTCCTATGTTTTTATTTGAAATTTGAAATTCTGATGTTAAATTGCTTTGTTAAATAGTATGAAATCATTATTTTTGGTAATTGCCCATCTTGGCTAGCCAAGATGTTACGATTTGCTTTTCTACGCAAATCATAACCCTTGGCTAGCAAAGATGCTAATTGCCATACTCATATTACTATTATTAATAATAAACTTTATCTTTCTTATAAATTTGTTGTGCCTTGTATTGTTAATGCCTGGTTGTGAATTGTTTTAATAATTAATACTTATTTTCATATTACAGATCCAGTGACAATTTCAAACCATATGTATTAATAGATACTTTTGCTTATAAGTACATTATAGCTTTTTTACTCGCATAAAAAAATTGAAAAGTATTTAAGATCTTTTGCTACATGTGTACATTTTGTAGATGATTTTATGTTAATCGAAACTTGTAACATTTAACACAATAAAAAATCAATCCCAGTTATTCATTTATCATCCCTATCCTTTTTTCATGAGCATTTTTGAAATTTGGTTTTTGGCCATTCTAATTTTTTCTTTAACTATGGCGGAAATGAATAATTAAATAAACAAAAAACAGATATAAAAATTTGATTGGAATCTAGTATATTTTAAAAAAAAATTGTTTTAACAGATAAATACCAATGCAATACAAAAATAAGCTTGGAAGTGAGCCTATTTGATTTGAACAATGCAATATGTGTTGTTTGACAACATTTTCAATATTTCATATGGAATTTTGTGATTTGAAAATTCACAACATCAGGCTTATATGTTAACATCTCAAAGGTAACATTATCTGAGCAAGATTTTATCCCGAGCATTAGCAAGCAGTCAGATTTTAGGAAATAATATTAATGTGTTAAAATCTAATAAAAATGTATGGCTGCTATGAATTGTTTCGATTCTAATATTGCAAAAACTGGAAATTAGATAAACATAGCAATATTATTAGGCTTTTAAGATTACAGCCATTTTGATTTCACAACTTGTAAACCATAGAAAATAAAAAGACATAAATTTTTTCATTAGATTTTATTGCATTTTGAAACATAAAAAGTCCAACCAGTTGTAGCATTTCCCAGTTCTGATATTTCTTTCAGTGAGGTTCAAAAGAATGGCGTTGTAATTTCTTTATTAGGAAAGCGAAAGCAGCATGTCATATTTGAATAGCTGATATATAACAGATTAAACATATAGTGAATATTTTTTATTTGAAAATATAATTAATGTAGATTTCATGACTTCAGGTTTTTTTTAGAAATTTCATTATGTATCTGTTTGTAATTTTATGATCATAGAATAATTTTTTATCTGCTTATAATATATCTTAGGTACAAGAGCCTTGTTAGACAATTAATGTGCTGCATCTTTTTGTGACATTTACATTATTTATACTTAGCTTTAAATGGTGGGAGAAATTGGTGTTAAGTAACTTACCCAAGTAAGAAGGAAGATAAATCTTGGTATCTACTTTCACCTCTAACAGTATGATGTTATAATGCATTTTTGGCAAAACTTTTGCCCGATTTTCATAAAGTCAGTTTGAACTTGTGGTGTAAAGACATATGTCACTGCAGAGAATAATGGCAGTATTTAGATTTTTTTATAAAATACATAATCTCAGCTTCAAGATAACAAATCTTTAATGCTATTTTTACCAATATTTATTTCATGATCAACTCCATTTTTTTTTCACATTACAATATTTTTTGGAATTATGGTACCCTATGGTTCATTGATCTGAGAGTGTATAATGAGACATCAGGCATACATGGAGGCTATTTTATTATTTCTGCTGATAACTGTTATAGATGTAATAATTTTGTTATGGATGACCATTAAGATTATGTAATCATGTGTGTTATATTTTTGTATTCATTTGTGCAATAACATGTACTGGCACTAATTTAATGCATACTGTCCTGCAATAAAACTATTTTCTGTTTGTTATGTTTTACTTTCTGTTAAACAGCTGGGAATGTGTAAATACCAAGGAGAAATATTTAGTTATCTCCCTTAAACAGGTAGAAAATCTTTGATGATAAATATTTACAGAGAACCAAATTGAATTACTCTGGCTGACTTGTCACTTTTGGCAGAAAATGAATTTTCCTGCATATTCAGTAGCCACTAAAGAAACTAGTTCATAAAAGATCTACACTTTTAATTACTGATATATAAGACAATACCTCCTTTCATTCTAACTTATACAACCTGTTATAGATGTTACATAATGACTTCAGTCTAAGAATCAGTCTTAACAGAGACCATTCTAAACATACATCATCAGAAATTTCACATAATACACCCAGCAGTACCAGATAAAAAAATAAATCGACCAATCAGATACTAAAATTGCACATTGCAGCCATGTTAGTTCAGCATGAAGAAACTATACAGATCTATTTGGCCCACACATCAAGTATCAGTTAATTAGTGAAGATTTCAAAGTTAGACCTATCAGAAATACATGTATTACCACAGGACTGTGATGAACTATGCAACCTTATACACACTTCCTAGAGATGCTACCACCTCGGTGGTCTCGTGCTCACCCTGAGTGCGGAAGGCCGTGGATTCGATCCCCGGCCGGGTCAAACCAAAGACATTAAAAATGGTATTTGCTGCTTCTCTGCCAAGCATGCGGCATGTAGGAGTAAGAGCAAAGACTGGTCGGCTCAGGAGTCAGTATAATGTGTCCGAGTGAGGTGATATGTCTTCCTGCGGACAGTTACCTCGTGAGCTAGCACATTAAAAATCTGACTTAGCGTGTCGGTTCATTATCATATCAACATGTTCTCGTCCTGATATGCCACTGGATATTAAACAATAATTCATCCATCCATCCTAGAGATGCTTCATATCAATTGGGATATATTTGCAGCATGGCTGCTGTGTTTATCATAAATTTGTTATTTTAATACAGGAAAGTCTGTACTCTCAGAATAAAATACATCAACTGATAACATAACATTTTATTCAAATAGACCATAAAATGCTCAGTTTAATAATTTGTACACATAAAGACCATCAATAAAACAAAATAAGAAGAATGTTTCCATGGGACATCGATGTGCCTGCTTATAAATATGCAATAGTCAATGTACTAATATAACCTGTTACCTTTGAAACTTAATGAGTAAAAGTCTTAGAGTGTGTAAAACTGCAAATTTGGCAGTTCTCAATTTATTAAGGGGCATAACACAAGAATGATAAAAGTGATGCCAATCAAATTCAACTTGATCAGTGTTTGGTGGTAATAAGCATTGTGTATAAGCTTCATAACATTTGGTTGAGGCAAAGAAAAGTAAGAGTGGAAATGGCAAATTCTACAATTTTACCATTTATAAAGGGACATAACATGAGAAGGGTAGAAGTGATGCCACCCAAATTCGAACTTTATCTGTATTTGGTGGTAATAAGCATTGTGTATAAGTTTCATAACATTTGAATGAGGCAAACTAAAATTAGAGAACGTAAACCAATTTCGGGATGTACGTATGGACAGACGGACAAGAGCAAAACTTAATGCCCCCTCCGCCTGGTGGCAGGGCATAAAAACAAAATTGTTATGAAACCTCTGCTTTTGAAATTATAAAGAATACTGTAGACTACATGTAATTCAGAAATTAATGTGATATTTTTCCTATTTAATACAGTCAAACCTGTAATTAAAACTCCCATTTTAATGTTTACAAGTTTTATTCTAATACAATAGGTACATCAATCAATTAATTATTATTATACTTCATGCCAGAAACTACTGTGATATTTGGTACATTAATAATTTGCATATAAATTCCAACCTAACAAATATGGCATATAAACTACAGTAATATGTCCATGTGCGGCTTTATATGTCTCATGAGCTTTTGTGTACATTTATGAAGAAAATACTGCATATGAACTACAGTAATATGTCCATGTGCGGCTTTATATGTCACGTGAGTTTTTGTGTACATTAACGGTTACAAGAATAGAGCACTTTTCATGAATGATTACAGTGATAAATGTCTCAGTCAGCAATGCGCTTTTTTCATGAAAAAAGTGAATTAATTTTAATTTGGATGAATTATTTGCATGAAGTATAATAATCACAATATTAGGGTCTTGTGACGGTTATATGCGAAATATTTGCCAGGTCTGATCTTGTGACGGTTATATGCGAAATATTTGCCAGGTCTGAGTGACAGACCAGACAAATATTTCGCATATAACCGTCACAAGACCCTAATTAATTGTATGTTTACAAAGATTTGCAATAATAATGCACACAGAATCTTAATTTACAGTAATAAGTACTTGTTTACACAATTTCAATATTGAATTAAAAGAATAATGAGTTTCAACAAACATTTCATGTGAATGGAAATGTCAAGTTGTGATATAAATAAGTCAGCATCTTTTTAAATTTTGAAGGGTTAGGATTTCACTGAGCAAACTATCTTAAAAAAAGTAAAACTATAATGAAATGTAAACAGAAATTTTCAATTTTGATTATCAAGTGCTCTACATGGTGGACATTGAGCTTTTGTGCATATTTATTAAATAGAAATAATTATAAATACAATAGTACAGTAAAATAATAGCATTTTTTACACAGGGATATTGTAAACATTGGATTTCTTGATCATAAAACAAGTAGCTGATTTTCAAGGTCCATTCGTAAAAAATTGCAGGGGGCCTCGATGGTCAAATGGTCTAGGTAGTTTGTCATGACTGCTAATGATCCGTAGCCTGTCAACACTGAGGTTGTGAGTTTGAGAAAAAAAATGGTCGCCTCGACTATCCAAATGTGCTGAAAACACCAACTAAACAAACAAACAAAATAAAAACAGCAAGGTCTAAGAAAAGTCATATGAAACTTACAGAAGAGCTTCAGATTTTCGTTTAATGGGTTTTATGCTAAGTGTATTTTCAGCACACATAAAATTGTGACTGCTATTTTTATTGGTGTAGGAAGCAGTGGTACAACATTAATGCTAAAGTCAAACTGTGTAGATCTCTCACCATTTGAGATACCATAAATATATAGATATATATAAAAGGAACTAACGGTATATGATACATGGTAAGGTTGATTTACATATGTATAAAATACTGTCCAGATATACACATATGTAAGCTAGGTCTTTGATGTGCTACTTTATCACATGTATTACATTTTTCACATACAATGTATCATTATGAACAAATTAGTATTTAGATGAAATCATTGTTTAATGTAGGAAAAGTAATGGCTAAGATTTCACACATAATGACACTGTTTGGTTTGGTTTTTTTGGGCTTTATGTCACATTCAGTACAATTGGCTATATTGTGGCATCCAGTGTTATAAGACAAACTACCTATACCAATTGGCCACCTCATCCCACAGGACAAATTTATTATTTATAAATTATATCACCCTCAATAGACATTTCAAATAATAGAATAATGATATAACCAGTACTGAAAATCTAAGAAAAAAACCAAACAAAAAAACGTTTGTTGAAACTTTTATATTTTTTAATATACCAACATTATACTGCTGCTAGAGGATATTTTTTTGTTTAAATTAAGTTGTCTAATAATTCAATGGGAGGCCAAGAGCTTTGCACTTGATTAAGTCTGTCCATGTATATGTATCATTTCAATCTAGTGCATTGTGGGAAATACATGTGTTTTTAAACATACATGATTTGTTAGTATCATGAGAGAATTTTGTCAGCCAGGGAAAAAGCAGAAATGCTATCTAAGCACCCATATTGCATTGTATATTAAAGAAATGATGATGGACAAATTCAGTTTAAATGCACTTGATTAAGTCTGTCCGTGTACATGTATCATTTCAATCTAGTGCATTGTGGGTAATACATGTATTTTTAAACATACATGATTTGTTAGTATCATGACAGAATTTTGTCAGCCAGGGAAAAAGCAGAAATGCTATCCAGGAACCCATATTGCTTGTATATTAAAGAAATGATGATGGACAAATTCAGTTTAAAGAAAATAGAATTCTGTTTTAAAACAGATAAAAAATCATGCCCGAGTATCATATAGAACAATGGATTTTCATCTAATGACATTTCAGTATTTGAAATTTGGTGTAGAAACAATGAAATTATCCACGATTTATGAATGTCTTCAATGGTTAATAGGTAAAGGTAATTAACTCAACTAACCCCTAACAAAAACATATATTGAAGTTGGTTTTATTGTATTTATTCTATTATTCAATACAAAAAAATACATTATACTTAAAAATGCGTGCATGTATTATTCCAAATCTTCAAAAACTGACAACCATAACAAATGGTATTCCCATAAAATGGAATTACAAGGAAAAAATAAAATTATCTTATTGTTGTATTTATTGTAATTTTCATTCTGTCGTATTTTTCACAGTTTACTGAAAACAATGCATAAATTATAAATGCTTAGTACATATAACCTATTAGTCAATGGTTAATTTGTCAAAAATGACTTTTTCAAAAGAATCGGTGGAGCCATTGGTCATCAGTCCACATTCCATATTAAAAACTAGGATATTCTCCAATCCTTCCAGTGATCAGCAGTTTTCATTGTTTAAATTAAGTTAACTAAAATGGCTTAACTTGGATACTCAATGTACATTCACCATAGGGCAGAGTGACAAATACGAAAACAATTACCCAACTTTCAAATAATAGTATGAAGAAAATTGGTTAAAGAAATTTTGCAAGTCATAAAACATTTATAAATGCCCATGATAGATATGACCAGCATTATTTCAAAATGTTATATACAGAGTTTGTCCAATGGCCACAGTAAATTTGAAAAACATGAAAAAAAGAACTATCAGACTAATTAAAAATTCAGATTAATCATTTTATGTACAATTGGTTTTAAATATATGTATAAGATTGTTCATACATGTATGTACCCTATTATTATTATTCTGTAATGTTTAATAGATACTTTATAATCTCATAACAAAAGTCTAACAGATTTATTATTAATGTAAATATTTTCATTTACTTAATTTAATTTAAAATAAACAAAGTAGAAAGTGGTAGATTTTTATTACTGAATACTTGGAAATCAATATGTCCAGAAAAATTATTGAGCTGTATACTCTCACAAATGTCATACGGTTTAAAAACTAAAATTCAATAATAAAATATGGCTACTGTTTTAAAAAAAAGGCAGATGAGTATACATTTGTCAATAAAACCTAATTTTACCCTATTTTTTCTATGTGCTTTCCTTGAGAAGTTTGAATTTAATCCGTTTACTAGGGCCTGGTCCTTCTTCATCACTATCAGAATGAGTCCTTTTTCTGGTCTTAGTTTGGGCTGGTAGTGCAGTTGGAAATGGTTGTAACAACCACTGAACATTATTTTTTAAGAAGTCTTTCAGTCCTGGTGGTAAATCTACAGCTGTTAAAACATCTAGATGAGATGGTATAGCATTGCGTAAAACTTGACAACACATGAACTGTAGTGACGTAGGAAATGAACAACACCGTATGATCTTCATACCGCTACGAGCTGCCGTTGACGAGACTATTGGGTATAAAATTTTTCCTTGTAAACCCGAATAGGCTATTCCTGAAAATGAAATTAAATGATGTCTGCATACAGTGGATTCATTATTTACATAAATCAATTTTCATGGTTCAACAGGGCCTTCCATACAATTTGAAGTAGAAGGCTGAAATCTAAAAGTAGGCGACTGTGACATGCGGCCCCCAGAAGCTCTGGGGTAAATAAAACAAAATCCTGCATTCTTGCAATTATGTATGAAATTAAAAAAAAAAAATCTCGAAGAAATTTGATTTTTTTTGTGTGCAGGATTGTGTAACATTCAATTCTACATTATTTTCTTTCTGTTATGCGGATAATTCATTCTTTTTTGATAATAATAACAAATATTATTGTTATAAAATTTAATTTTTAGCCTACTACTTAATTTTTTTTGAAAGTTTGGTTATAGCCCTGAGAATGTGATGATGATCGTGGGACACAGCCAGGGTATTTGTTGTTGACCATCGGAACTTCTCTCGTATTATCCTTGCAAAAATACAATGCTTTCCGACTAGAGATGACGTAAATGTACACTTTTAATAAACCACAATCAGTGACCGGAATTCACGTGAACTATATTTAGCTAAAGGTAAACATCCATATTTAATTTTCAGACAGATTCTTATATATAAAAACTAAAAAAAAAATAAAAAAGGATAACACTTACCATTTACATGAATGTGTTGTATACAGAATTTTGTTTATAACCTAAGTATTTTAAAGAGTTCAATTTCTCAATTATGAATATATGTCATTAACCTCTTGTTATAAATGAATGGATAGACTTCAGCCCACTCAAACACATTATGCATTACTAGGTATGTGGGGCCTTCAATATGGTTTCCATTACTTTCAATTCAATATGAAAATAGTATACTTTATTCCTCTAACAAATGATAAACTTCATATAAACATACCTAGAGGTTTTCTGTTTCTGTAGAATGACAAAGTACCATGCCACATATCAAGATGAACTCCTAAAATTGAACCTTGTCCAAACTTGGATGAGTAGCATTGTTTATGTCTCTTGTGTTGTATGTTTCCAGTATATGAAAGTCCCCATGAATCTGAATCCTGACCAACCATACTACAGAATACATTTCTACACTTGTTTAAATCCATATCTGTCGTACAGACACCCACCATCTACAAATAACAACATGAGGTGAACTACTGTCACTTCTCGGTGAAACAAAACCTAAAAACTCAATAGTGAAATTAAAGCTATAGTTTCACTTCAGAAAATGAAAGATAGCTGTCATCATCATTATTGTTGTATATGGATGGATGGATTGATGTTTACTGTCCAGTGGGGGGCCTCGGTGGCCAAGTGGTCTAGGTAGTTTGTCATGACTACTAATGACCACTAGCCTGTCAACGAATCTCACCTGTGGCGAAGTGTGTTAGACTCCGATCTTAATTGACAAGGATTGCCAATTTTCCTACCGAAGGTCAGTAGTTCTCTCCGGGTACCCCGGCTTCCTCCACCAATAAAAACTGCCCGCCGTGAAATGGCCAAATGTGCTGAAAACGGCATTAAACCCCAACTAAACAAACAAACTGTCCAGTGGCAGTTATTACATGCATATTAGCACAACAACATGTTCATGTGATATGAATATCAAACTGGCTTTGCAATAGACTGACACCCTGAGTTGGATTTCTAGCCCTTTCCAGGTAAACGAAGCCTGACATGGCCCCTTCCAGCCATTTGTATGCCCCTTATCCTCTCCAATGATAATTGGATACACTTTTTTGGTCTCAATTGCAAGAGAAACATTATGGCTACAGAAGCAGTAACATTTGGGACCCAAATTCACATGTATGAATTAACAGTACCGTGCAGAATAGCCTATGTGGGGTGAATTAAGAGGGAGGGGCAGGCTGCCCTTTGGGCCCCAAATGGAATATTGTGGCATGGGAAAATTTTACTAATAAGCTGTACTGGAACAGCAAGGATCATTTAATATCTCAGTAAGTGTGAAAAATTTAACTTTTGAGCGCCATGATCAGTGCAAAAATGCTCAAAATTGTTTTTTTGGCCTCCAAGGGCTTCCATACATTGATCCTAAAACACCATTTTAGTTAGTTTTAGCTCTTGTTATGAATGAATGGAAAAGACGGCAGCCCACTCAAACACATTATGCATTACTAGGTATGTGGGGCCTTCAATATGGTTTCCATGGTAACAGGAAGTTTCCAAAATCAGCAAAAATAGGCATTTTTCTGGTAGGGAGGGATTTTTTACTTTGACAAAATACCTGGAAATAAACCTCTGTACTCAACATTTTCACATTTTCAAGGACTATTACTCTGAAAGCAAAATTGCCTTGGAACTCAGTATGATGGCCATCAATCTAAATACCAAGTCATATCTTATTCTCTATTTTCAAAACAAATATACTGAAGTAATAGTCAGGGATATCCAGATAGACAATGGAAGGACAGAAAATAATAAACAATATCTTGTGACTGTAATATAGGGTATGAAAACTGACATACCATATCAGTACCATACACAGGTGTTGTCATTTTGATCTCCCAATAATACTGATCTTTATGCATTTTAACATTCCCTCGTACAGCAGCCGTACCACCACTATAATCCACATGGAAGACAACCTCTCTATCACCTTCCTTTAAAAAACTAGCAACAGATTTACTCCCCTTATCCCATGTCCAATCAAAATCTGTAAATAAATAAAACATTCAAATTATGTCAAATTGAACATAAATATAGACCACCCATTATCTTATTGGAAATGCCATTTTAATACCTGTGACTGTGAAGTGGTGTGGATAAAAATACTTTCAAATTATTGTTAAATGTTTTCTTAATTGAATACAATGTTTATTCAGAATTTTTGTCAATTTTCGTTGCGTTACGGAATTTATGAAACCATGATGCTTTTGGATGTTGGAAGGGAGGCAATTAAATGTAGTACTGCTCACAGCATACAAGTACATGACAATCTCTAGATTTGCTCTTCAATAATATATGTATATATATGCAGGGATTATGCGTGAAGAATTAATCTATTGTATCCTTTCATTCATATTAGTCTATTTAGATGCTTTTTATTTCTGCATGTTTCCTGCATCTTCATATTTTTATCATGTATGACACAGATCATATCATACATGTTTTTTGTACATGGGTATGTTACTGTTATTCCTGGATCTCAGCTTGGAAAATAAAGCTGATTATTGTGCTTCTTACTACAAGAAATTTTCTTTAAATTCAACTTCAGAATTTTCCAGATAATTCTTGATAACAATTTTTTAAAATATGCAAAATTACAAATGGATTTGATTCATATTTTTTTTTTTTTTATAAAAATCATACTTGTATCTTCCTCCCCACATGTACACTCTTTTTCCTTGGCTTTCTTATGACAATCACAGAATGCTTCTCCTTTAGACTTGACATTAATCATTTCTAAACTTTCGTCTTCTGAAGAATTAGAACTGTCAAAATCACTGTACCTATAAAATACAGACCAGAAATACTTAGAACAACATTATGTTGAAAGACAACACTGATAATAATTTTGGTAATTACAATGTACGTCACACCATGTATATGACTAAGATCAAAATTTGTTTCCTTCATATACATTGTAATTGTACTTTTGTGGTGTCATAGACAACATTTTTATATTTTGCCACAGTTCGTAAATTTCTAGAAAAACTAAAATTTCTTTTCCCATTCCACAACCTCATTATCATTTTGTGTTTGGTTATGTCAAATATCCTACAAATATTTTGAGTACACTTTCAGGAATTTGTTAATATAGAACCATTTCCTTGTTTATGTATTTTTCAACCAATTCAATTACCTTATAAAAGTGTTTTAATTCTCCTATATCAATCAGTTTATCTAACCAAAGATAACTGAAATGATCCAACAACACTTAATAGTACATTTATTTCATGGGCCAGATATATATAAACTATATGTACACTGTCAGAAAAGTTGTTTTTTACAAGTCTAGGACACAGGTAGAATTGCTAGGTGTACAAAGTAATTCAACACAGTTTCATGGTGAATACAGACTGTGTATGTAAAAAGCTAATGGTTGTCCAATAGATATCTGTGCCTGGGGCAGATAACTAATATCTTAACCTGCGAACATTATGACGTAATAGCAGAATTAAAAAATATGGCATACAAGGAAGGCTCTCGGTTTTGATCTATTGACGAAACTGAACAATAACGTTTGTTGACGGGATTAATTTTTATTGTTAAAATAATTGTTGGTTGTATTCTGATTTTTTGACAACCCATGAGAAAGTGAAATATGTGATAATCACATGCCTACTTTAATATCTGCCCTGATATCATTCCTCGACCCATATCTGTCCTCAGCTTCTGCCTCAGGACAGATTCGGAAATATCCATGTGATAATCTATATTTATCCTGCATCAGTAAAATTATTTTCAGTTGTGTGAAAAAAAAAAAAATGGTACGTTGGTAGCAATTTTGAAGGCATTTTTGCACATAATAGTCAATAGGGTCAACATGACTTCATATCCACTGTGAACTATTCTAGATTGTGAGGACAAAGATACCGAGAGACTTTATTCAGCTCATAACATAATAAAGCTAAAGTTTATGCGTCACCGACAACTGTATAAGACTGCAATTGCGATGCAGGATAAAAAATGACTCGTGTAACTAAGTCAAGACAGAAAGTACACAATTTTGGTGTTCATACAGTGTTGCCTGGGAATCAGATCGACTTGGAGAAATGTTTTGTTCTTTTTCATCAACTTCTAACTCCATTCTCATTATATACGACAGCCATTATTAGAAAAAAATCCTAAAATCTGGAGAAAATGTCATTTCTACATGAAATTTTTGTTTACATGACCGATCTATGTCATTCGGGAACTTGAACCAAAAGTACACCTGAATCATTCTTCAAAACGTTTATACCACAAAGACTTGTTTGTGTACGTTTACTTCGTTTACTTTCACTTTGGTCATTAGCATGTGACTTGTAGCGGATAATGTGTAAGAGTTACTATTCATCGTAATGTAACAAAAATCAGAAACACTGAAATGAATGGCATATTTGGATATGTCAGTGATAACATATTTCGATGATATGGCATGAAGTAAATAAATGTTCAGTCATTTCGGGTAATTCTGCCCATCGTCCTATTCGGCGCATTTTAACATGGAAATGATTTGATGCGCCGAATTTAACGCTGCGCCGAATTACCCGACAACACAGTATTACTTAAAAAACTGTTTTCATTTAGATCAAAACAACTAGGCAATAATTTTCTGCTTTAGATAGTATTGGAGATGCATTCAAATCCAATTACCTCAACAATCTTTTATATTTAACATTCAGTAGAACTTCAATGGCTCGAACTCCAAGGGACCCTTGAATTCTGTTTGAGTTATCGGTAGTTTGAGTTACCGAAAATTTGTACAGGTTCAAAAAATTGCCAGAATCATCAGAATACGAAATGGCATAGCTAATCATAACCACGAAATATTTCTAAATCTCAATTTAATAGGTTAATCATTAATCAATAGTTATCATGACATCTCTATTACGTTGAACAGTAAATATTTACCTGTCAGATTCATCTATTTGTATTAAACTTGTGATTGTTAGATGCATACCTGTAAGTATCAGGCAACAAGATTGTCCATTTAATGACCGAGTTCGAGTTTTCAATGGTAAAATTCACTATTTTGTAATTTTTGGGACCAACATTTTTATTCAACTTTCTGAGAAATCGATGTTCGAGAAACCGGGGCTTTTTCAACATGAAATTAATGGGAAAATTGACGGGACTTTCAAAACGGTTTGAGCCATTGATGGTGTTCGAGCGATCCGAGTTTGAGCTACCGAAGTTCGACTGTATAACAAACATTAACAATGTATACTCCCTTCTCATGGTACATTGGGTTCCATGATATTGTGCTATTCACTGTTTTTTAAATGTGAATTTGATGCCATGTTGATGTGTTTAAGTACGTCAATATAGTGAGCTACCATTAAGACGTGCAATTGTCATGGCTAAATTTAGGGAGTTCAGCAATTAAAGATGTGTTAAGAGCCATTGGAAAATTTAGCATTTTTAGCACCAGGTGTTATTCTCCTATGAGGCATTGAAATTTTTTTATATTATCACATAGATTTTCATGTTTCAGGCGAACTAAACTTTTTTCAGACTAAAGTATGTAGTCCAACAATTCACTTTTGGTTCACTTTTTAGAACAAAGGTTTTTATAATATACTAATATGCTTAGAACTTATGGTATCATATCAATGATATCTGTTATCTCCTTATATTATGAAATACCAGTAATGTGTTTCTCCAACAATTAGATAACTGTAACATATATTTTATCCCAGAGTAACTGGGTTAAGTTTTGCATTTCAATTTGCATTTCACAGAAATCCATTGAGAAAAATAAATGGTATACCACTTCATTCATCTTATTTTGTACAACACAAGTCATCAACATTTGAGTCACCACATCCTACATTTTATGATTTGTGACTTTGGTTGAATTTTTGCATTTAGGTCTATTTTTAAAAAAACCTATGGTAGTACTAGTATATCAATGATATTTCACAACTTCAATCATCTTACTTCTGCTGTCTAATCAAACAAAATCAGAAGTATAAGAGAAAATATCATAGAAATGAATGGAAATACAGGGGTTGCTCTGGCTCCTAAAAAGTAGGAGCCAGAAAAATCGCCAGGTGCCATTTTCAGGAGCCAGTTTACAAAATGAGGAGCCAGATAAAATTTTATATCAAGGAGCCATTTCCTATTTGTAGATACCGCTCCGGATCGCGTCGCGGAAATGTACATGTACAACTGCCTTGCACTGTTGTCAATAGCTCCGGAGCTAAACCCAAATACAGAAAGTTTTGTCGTCTTTGACGACAAATTTGTCAAATCTAACTTTCGCTTCACCATAATTAAGTTTGCGTATATGTAGTTTTGGAAAATGAATAATTATATTTCATTGAAACAACTATTTATAAGAAAGAAATCTTAAGTTTTCTAATTTCTTTGATAATATTGAGCTATTAGTATAATTTGATAGAGCTTGGATCTCCGCTTGGTATTAAGCTTGTTTTGAAGAAAGAGACCGGGGACAAGAAATTACTCAAAATTCTTACCAACTACCTAAAGGCGTTTATCACCTCATCATGCTAATATGATCATCTAATTGTTTTCTTTAATAAATGGCAATCATAAATCGTAATTGGCGGTTTGAATTTCACACCTTGATAATTTGTTTACCCTTTTCCTTTGACAGTTAAATACCGACACGCCCCAGAAAACACAAAACTTACCTGTATTATCCAACATATCGATCTTTGGTTTGTAAACAGTAAATGATGATAATTTTACACAGGGAAATGTAGGCGCCAAAAAAATCGCCAGCAGCCGTTTTCAGGCGCCAGTTGAGAAAAAAAATCGCAATTTGCGACATTGGCGACCGACAGCGCGATCCCTGGAAATATGGGGTAATCATCAAGGAGACAACTACCTAAAAAATCTGACAGGAAAAGGTCATAATAATACAGCCCTCAATATTGGGCTTGTGTCTACTATATTTATATCAAGTTCCTAATGATCCCATATTTACATGGTGTGAAGAAATTCAGACAAAGCCACAAAATGCCTCAAATAAAATTCATACTTACAAATAATCCTTGTGAACTTCACACTAAAATTTCATTTAAGTACAAAATACTTGATAAGTATAATATCCTTAAAGGAAAACTTAATGTAAAAACCAAAGTCATGTTCACTGTGATAGAATTGTAAGGTAACAGTTGCTTTCATATAATTGCACCCTCTATTGTTTTAGATTGAATGTCAGAATGGGAAAATGGAACCAGTTCACCTTGTTGCTATGGAAAAATTATCTTATACAGAAACGAAAGATTTTATTGACGATATTTGAGATCGGTTTACCAACATTTTTTGGGCTTATTCTACTGCTTATAAGATTTAGAGTAAAAAGTCAAGCCATAACCCATGGAGTTAATTGGACAGAATGTTCAGATTTTGAAATTTTGCCACATAAAGAGGCCATTCCAAGAAATTTAGCATTTTCTCCTGTGAATGACTTCAGCAATGACATCATGAAAAAACTACAAGTTGAACTACAACTTACATCAGGTAGATATTCTGTACTAATGTCTGCATAATTTTATTTTACTTTTTAGCTCACCTGTCCTAAAAGGACATGTGAGCTTTTGCCATCACTTGGCGTCCGTCCGTTGTAAACTTTTTCAAAGATCTTCTCCTCTGAAACCACTGAACCAATCACAGCCATACTTAGTCTGAATGATCCTTAGGGTATCTAGAATAAAATGTATATTTTATTTTCTTGTCCATCGAGAAACATGGCTAAAAATAGAACATAGGGGGTAAAAATGTTCATCAGGTCAAGATCTACCTGCTATGAAATTTTCGGACGAATCGATCAAGCCTTTGTTGGGTTAATGCCCCTGAGTTGTTTATTTTTAGGAAAAATTGCAGTTTTAGGTTGCTATCTTGAATATTATTATAGATAAAGACAAACTGTAAACAGCAAAAATGTTCAGCAAAGTAAGATCTACAAATAATTCAACATGACCAAAATCGTCAATTGACCCCTTATGGGAGTTTTTGCCCTTTAAAGACAATTTTTCACATTTTTTTTGTCATCTTTTTAAACTTTAAAAAATCTTTTACTCTGAAACTACAGAATCAATTTCAGCCAAACCTAGGCTGACAGATCCCTAGGGTATCTAGTATAAATTTTTTGTTTTATTTTCTTGTCCATCCAGAAAAAAGACTGCAGTGGCTAAAAATAGAACATAGGTGAAAATGCACTTTTTGGCTCATATCTCAAAAACTTAAGCAGTTAGAGCAAATATGACAAGAAGTAAAAATGTTTATGAGATCTATCAAGATCTACCTGCCATGAAATTTTCAGACGAATAGGTCAACCCGTATTTGGATTATTGCCCCTGAATTGTTAATTTTAAAACTTAGAAAAAATTGAAATTAAAGAATAGAGAAGAATCAGAATAGAAATTTTGTATTATAAAGTGAAACATTCAGTTTTTATTTATCCTGATTTGGACATTCTTACACCAATCTTGGATTTCTTCTTTTTATTTTACAGTACGAGGATTCACATCTGAAAAAGAAATGGTAGATTTTCTCATCTTTGCTAATGCAACGGTCAACAACAGCAACATGTTTTTAGGTGGAATTGTTTTTAAACAGGATAAAGTTAATCCCAAAAATATACAGTATTCCATTCGTTTAAGCTCGTATCCAAGAAACACTAAAAATAAAAACATGAAATTGAACCCATTGAAAGACGATACAAACTGGTTTACTCAGTTTATGTTTCCATTGTACCAACATGTTGGTCCAAGAAGTAACAGTTCGTGTGGAGGGGATCCAGGTTTGTACATTTTATTATATTCTTCCCAATATAATTGTCCACTTTAAACAATGAAAACATGCAATTAATGAGACAGTACGAAATGACATCATGTTCTCCGTACTTGAAAGTCTTAAGATTTATATTTTATATCTGTATGTTTACTGCTGAAACTGTAATATACATCTAAAGAAAATAAATGCCACCTCATCAAAGTGCATTTGAGTGCTACAGGTAGCTTGAAAGTTAAACTGTATGCTTCCATTATTATTCCATACATTGTAATGTTAACATATGGCACTTGGTAATATCTGGAATAAGCAAACAGAAGGAATATGATAAAATTATCATAACATGGCATATAATCAGATCTGTTTTATTCCTATGTTATACATCAGTCATCAAGCCTATTGACCAGCACTGCAGCCATTAAAGGATCTGATATGAAAAATGCCGTTTTATAAGCTATATTTATGTACGTCAGCATGAGTATCGTGCAGTCTTTTGTATCAACCATCAACTATCGTAATTGTTGATATTAATAGGCTACCAAAGAGAAGGGTTTACAGCATTACAGACAGCAGTAAGCCGAGCCATCATGTCAATCTTTGCCAATGATACTGGTTCCAAGAATAGACTGGACAGCTTACAGTTTGCTCTTCATAAACATCCATATCCACCATATAACAATGATAAATATGTACTAGTAATCCAGCAACAGTTCCCTCTTATCTTGATTCTTAGCTTTGTACTGATATCACTAAATATCGTGAAAGATGTTGTACATGAAAAAGAAAGGAAACTTAAGGTACGTCTCTTGTTTATTTGAATAGTATCAAAAATATTTTAAATGCATTCTAAGTACATGTGATTGCATTAATTTAGTTTTAAAAAACCTAGTCATTTGTTTGGCAATTCGCTGTGGGCAGATGGTATCTGGGACAGGTGAATGATTAGTTTTGAAGGAAGATATGATTTGCTGTCACTCAGACAGCTTCTTATTAATGTCATGTTTTGTAATTTATAGATATTCTGCAATGACATTATTATGTAAACAAAGCAAGTTTTCAGAAATTATATTTTACAATATCAAACATTTTTTTCATTCATTTAAATTTTATTCAGACAAATTTTTTATTGTAGGAATCAATGAAAATGATGGGTCTTAATAACTGGTTACATTGGACAGCATGGTTTTTAAAATATACTGTATTCCTGTTCATCACTGTTCTTATCCTTACCATCCTGTTAGCAATAAAAACAGACAAGGGAGCAGTCATTGACAAGTCAAATCCTGTGATAATATTTATATTTCTGATGCTGTATGCTATATCAACCATCTCATTCTGTTGTACAGTTAGTGTGTTCTTCTCCAAAGGTTAGTACAGATCTTTAATGATATGGATGTGTTATTCCCTGGCCAGGCAGAGTTGGGAGAGGGATATAGCTTTCATATCTACCTATTTGGTTTATAGGTAACCTTTTGATCTAGTTGACTGACACACTCACAAACTGATTAAAGTCTTAAAGGACTTTATATAAAGTTAATGTTTGGAAACCTCAGGTCGTGGAATGGTTTTTGGCCTTTTGAAGCCTAAATGACAGTTTTTGGTTGGACAATTAACCTTAAAAAATCTCACAGGAAGAGTTAACTCCCTCTTACATGGGAAATTCCATGGGTTAAATGTTTTTGTTTCTCTGTAAGACATGATTAAACATCATCTGGTAAGTTCAGTTGTTTTAGTTTACGACTGATGTAATTTCATCTGTCAGTCAAGTGATTCAAATTGATTACCATACTGAAATTATGAAGAATGTATCCCATGGATTGCTTACAGACAGTAGTGAAGTGCTGAGTTTACACATCAATAAACTCTGTGAAAGGAACTTTTAGTACTTATAATTTCAACAAAATGTTATATGAAGTCCAGAAGATAAAAATATGATTAATGGTAAATTGGAAATGAAATGAAATGTCATTATTTTTTTCCTTTTCAGCTAATTCTGGTGCTGCAGCAGGAGGGATAATATTTTTCCTTACCTACATCCCATATCTTTTCATACAACCAAGATATGCTGACCTGACTTTGACAACTAAACTGACCTCAAGCCTAATATCAAATGTTGCCATGTCCTTTGGAGGCCAGGTCATTGGCATGTTTGAAGGCACAGGTGAGTTTAATTTGTTTACCGGTATACATGTTTCATTGACAATGAAGCAAACATTGAAATAGTGATTGTGACATAATCTTTCTTTTATAGCTAAATTCACCTCTGATCTGATATTATTGTATTGTGTGGTGAGTTGATATCATTTCGAAGTTTAAAGTTTCAGATGGGGTTTGTTCAAATTTTCTTGTTTTTGTTCATTTCATCTAACAAGGAGGATACAATTTTGTTTTTTAATTACAACAGAAATGTGTGTGTCATGTTCACCACTCTGACTGTTACAGGAATATCCAAAGCTTTGAGTATGTCAATATATTTTATGCAGAACTTAATTGATTATTTTTTCTGTTAGGTGCTGGTGTACAGTGGAGTACATTAACTGAGGGAGCCTCTGTAGATGACAATTTCTCTCTGGCCTATGTGATGATGATGCTAGTTGTGGACACTATACTATATAGTATTATCACATGGTACATAGAGGGAGTGTTTCCAGGAGAATATGGTGTCCCATTGCCTTGGTACTTTCCATTTACTGTAAGTTGCAGTTCAATTTTAGAGGAAGGAGTCAAACAGTACGGGTACCCTGGATTTTTACAGTTTTATAGTAAATCATTAGTTCTGTACTAAAAATAATTGTATACATTATCAGGAATTCAACATGCTGATTTGTCTGTAGTGAATGAAGTTTGTAATAAATAAGAACTAGCTTTTTTGTAGCATTACCTCCCTTGTCAGTTTGACTTTCTAGTCTTAATTTTCATATGGGTAATTGTATTTTGTAGCCCAGTTGTTCAACTTATTTAAGCCAAGGTTAAATTTAACCAAGAGTTAAATTGTATAGAAAATCATTGAGTTTAACCTGCGGTTAAATTTAATTCTTGGTCAAACAAGTTGAATAATTGGCCCTTGGACTTTATTTATGATATGTTTTGTTAGCGCTCCCATACATATTCATGTACATGTATTCATTTAAATAACATGTACCATGTTTATAATTGTATAATTATTGTACATTAATATATGCGTATTAATGAATGTTTTCAAACATTAAGTAAGTTAGACATTTTATTTTTCAGAGTTCCTATTGGTGTGGAACAGTTCCAAGTGATGACATGGATGAGGATGACTCTTTGAAGGATCAGCCTTCTGAATATTTTGAACAAGATCCTGTAGGACTTAGACCTGGAATTCAGATCAGAAATTTAAGAAAGGTAAGATGGAATAGATACAGATTTACAGAAGAATCGCATAATTCTGGATGGAAATAAATAAATCACCTGGCTGTTCTAATTTTGTTTGTAATTTCTTTATTATTTAAATCTAGTAAAACTACTTGATGAAACCATTAAGGGTATTTTAAGTAATAGGTTCTAAAGAAGAGAAATTTTGATGAATGATTTTAATAATTAGTTCTAGATATCCATGATGTTTGACAAATCCTAGTTAGGTTGACCTGAAATGCAACTGTTGAAACATATTCATTGTTGATAGACGATTATTTTCAATTCGAAGGTGTTCAAAACAAATGGAACTATTAAAACAGCTGTGGAAGGGATGTCATTGAACATGTATGAAGGTCAAATAACTGCTTTACTTGGACACAATGGTGCTGGCAAAACTACTACAATGTCTATGTTAACAGGTATGCCAGTTTCCTTTTATTGGATAATGTCTGTTTGTTCTCTGTCAGTGATTGAAATATCAGATTGATTTTGTAATGTGTTTTGAAATATTTTATTATTATGATATAAGTAGAGACCAATGATCTGGAAAATATGTCAAAAGCATAATTTGGCGGGTTACACAGAGTGAAATACGGGTTATAGTATGGTGAATGTTGGGCAGATGGGTGGGGAAAGTAGGGTACCTATTTTATGTAATCAACTCCTCCTACAATTTCAATCCAGAGTCTTCAAACTTGGTAGAATGTTTGTATATATAGTTGAAATTTGCATCTCCTATTATGGATACATTTTGAACATTTTTGTGGAATTTCCAGATTGTTAAACTTAGTTAATTTTCAGCAACTTTCTTTAAGGAGGGTACCTATTTTGTGTAACCAACTCCTCCTACAGTTTTCAATCCAGAGTCTTCAAACTTGGTAGAATGTTTGTATATATATTGGACATATAGTGCACCTCCTATTACGGCTACATTAGGAACCCTTTTGCAGAATTCCCAGTTGCTGTAACATTACATATTCTTATAGTCTTCATTTCATCAAATACAATAACATTTACAAATTTCCACTTCTATGTAAAGAATAAAGATTTCTTGTAAAATTTGGGTTTTTTTGATAAATCTGAGAAGTGATTGGTTGAGGGAAAACTTTGTACACTCTTCAGATGAACTATCAAACCAGATCCATGACATTCCTGAAAGTATAGAATCTATTTCAGGGTTGCTGTTTCATGCATCAACATTTAGCTCATATTTTTCATTTCTATATGATAACTAATGATATATAGATGGTTAGCTTTGTTTATCAAATTTTAAATTTATTTAAATTTTCTCATGGACAGATTTGTTAATTGTTCATTTCTAAGTTTTAAAACATTACAAACTGTGACCCCTAGGTGTTAACTGTCTTTTGTCATATTCAATGTAAAGTTTTATCATTGATTCACAACCCATATCCTTTCATTTTCATGTTACTTACAGGATTTTTCCCTCCTACCAGTGGAACTGCCAAAGTAAATGGTTATGATATAAGAAAAGATATAACTAGTGTAAGAAGTAGTCTTGGTCTATGTCCACAACATGATATTTTGTTTGATTCCCTCACTGTAGAGGAACATCTGAAATTTTTTGCTAGAGTAAGTATTTCTGCTTAATCTTTCATATTATTTTATAAATATAAATTTTACATTCAGAAATTTATAATTGATTTGATTTATTTGACAAGTCCTGTTTGGTAAGAGATGAGAGATTTACCAACATCACATGACCTTTTCTTTCAGTTGAAAGGTTGCCCATCAGACAAAGTAAATGATGAGGTTGATAACATGATTTCTATGATAAATCTTGAAAATAAACGACATGCTGCCAGTAGGACGCTGTCGGGAGGAATGAAGAGAAAACTGTCAGTAGGGATAGCACTGATTGCTGGAAGTAAGGTAAGTTTGTAATCTATCTGATAATTTGGAAACATCATATAGTATCATTTATTATTTAACTTTTCTTATCTTAATGACTATTTAAGCATTTGAATCAGTTGGTTTTCATCCTATATTTTTCTGTTGGAGACTATTTTACTCTGAAGAATATTTAAACCATCTGTTGTTTCTTAAAGTTTTTATACGACCACAAATTTTTGAGGACATATTATAGTATGAGCCTGTTGTTGACAGTTAGGTTTCTGCTCATTTTCTTTTGTTCTATTATATGTATCCTTAAAATATTTTACCATGACAGTCCCCCGTATGAAATACAGGTTGGGATTGATTTTGGGGAATCTGGCGCCTCACATGGTCATTAAGGCTTTTTTTTCCGATAATTTTGGTGGAACTTTTTTAATATTTGTCCTATTTTAATGATGTTTGGTTTTTTGGTGTTCCATGATGAAAATGGAAAAAATTATTCAATATCTCATACTGTTTTCGAGATGTTTTTTATGATCCAATTTTGATAATTTTTTAGAAAAATGGTTTGTCATAAGAAATACAATAATGTTAATACAGACATTTTTGTGTAACTTTTGTCATTGTAGAGATAAAAGGGATTAAAGGGGCCAAAATTAGTCATTTTGAGGGACACCTAAAATTTTTATTTTTCACAATTTGAGTACTTCACTGTAAGAGGTTCTGTTTTTTAAATTTATGTTTTACAGATAGTAATATTAGATGAACCTTCGTCGGGTTTAGACCCAGATGCCAGACGACATTTATGGACAGTTTTACAGAATAATAAGGAAGGTAGAACAATGATCCTGACAACACATTTTATGGATGAGGCAGACCTCCTTGGGGACAGAATTGCTATTATGGCTGAGGGTGAAGTGAAATGTTATGGAACATCACTTTTTCTGAAAAACAGATATGGTAAGTTTTTAAAAGTTCTTATCATATTATAGAAAACAATTTCAGGACATCAAAAGTAAAAAATTTAGATATATTATTTCGCTGATGTTAATCCATTTGTTCTAAAGAGTTTTATGCCACATTCAAATTCTGGGAGAAACCTAACATCATTGGACTAAAAGAATCATGATCCTTGTCAATAAAGATCAGATCAAACACCGAAATAAGGGAGTTGGAAACTCAAGAATGGACTGACTAAGTGAAAGAACTACCTATCGGAGCCCCTGATTTGTTATCCCCACCCTTCATGAAGCATGAGGGTATTGATTTGCTGCTTGGCGTACGTACGCTAGTAATGTCCAGGATAATGTCAGTAACCACTGGATGTTGAAAGATGAAACTAGGGTTATTGATTGCACTGTTTGTGGGGACTGTGTCAAACTCCTCTCAGGTTATTTGGAATACGGAACTGAAAGTTGGGTCAGTAATTGCTCTGTCAATGTAGATTGTGCCAGAGGTTTCGGAATTTGAATAGCGCCCCTGGGGTCAGGCTACACAGGTAGCCTTAGGATACATTATTCCATTGTCATGGAACTCCTTTCATGTTATTTGGAATACGGAATTAGGTTGGCTCAGTAATTGTACCACTAATGTAGATTATGCTAAAGGTTTCAGAATTGTTTTAAAATGCGGTTCCAAGTTCGGTAAATTTCCTGGAAGTCTCAAAGACCATTATTTTTCAATTTTTGACAAGATATCATGTATTGAATGGATCACATCAGCAGTAACACATATTGGGATCTAGATGTCAAAAAGTGATTCCAACTTTGGTAAATTTCTTGAAAGTGTCTAAGACTATTATTTTTGGAATTTTACTTTGCAATTATAGATTTTTTTTAATCATATTAGCTTTAAGACTTATCAGGATCATTTGGATTTCAAAAATATGTGATTCCAATTTTCGTAAATTTCCTGAAAGACTCAAAGACTACTTTATTTGTGATTTCTACTTAGCAACCATATATATTTGGAATCACTATACCAACAGCACTAGTTTGGATTGTATGGATTTCAAAAATATGTGATTCCAATTTTGATAAAATTCCCAAAAGCGTCTGAGACTATTATTTTTGGAATTTTACTTAGCAGCTATAGATTTTTTTGGATCATATTAGCTTTAAGACTTATTGGGATCAATTGGATTTCAAAAATATGTAATTCAAATTTTGGTAAATTTCCTGAAAGACTCAAAGACTAGTTTATTTGTGATTTCTACTTAGCAACCATAATTATTTGGAATCACTATACCAACTGCACTAGATTGTATGGATTTCAAAAACACAAGAGTAGTGCGGGGATATGCAGCAGGGGTGCTTCGACTAGTTTATTCTAATATCTAAAGAATTCTCATCAAATATTCAAAATACAAATTGTATGCACACATGTAGTAATGCATTTTATTGCCTCATTTTTTCAGGTGCTGGCTATCATATGGTTATAGTAAAAGATGTCATTTGTGATGTGAATAGATTGACCAGTATTATACAGAGTTACGTCCCCTCTGCCCAACTTGAAACTAACGTTGGTGCTGAGTTGTCGTATATTCTTCCACATGAAAGTTCTGACAAGTTTGAGGAAATGTTTACAGATATTGAAGACAATAAAACAACCTATGGTATAGCAAGTTATGGTGCCTCAGTTACAACCATGGAGGAAGTGTTCATAAGGTCTGGAAAAGAAACTTTGCCTGATTTATAAATTTATTTTTTTTACACATTTTGGTACAAATGTACTCATTTATTTGTCCTTGAGAAAAGTTCTCATATGCCATTTATGCTAATATACATTTCTTAGCTAAAGAACAGCAAAAATATGTTTTTACCTGCTCAGACTTTCTTATGTGCAATTACAGGTTTTCATTGTGAATAGGCACACCATATATCTTTTTATTGGCTCACCTGGCCCAGATTGTCATGCTATTACCATCACTTTTGTCTGGGGTCAAATGTGGCTGTTGTTGCTGAAAACAAATTAGCCAAAGGCATGAGAATGAGGCTTTGCTTTCATTGATGCCCTTTAATTCCCTTTAAGGGCAACTAGATTCCAGGTGTGTCTCTATATGATTGTTTGATTTTGATTTTTTTTTGTCGAGCCTCGACATAGGGATAGTGATCCGGCGGCGGCGGCGGCGTTAACTAACTTCTTAAAAGCTTTATATTTTAGAAGGTGGAAGACCTGGATGCTTTATACTTTGTATATAGATGCCTTATGAAACGAAGTTTCCATCTGTCATATGAACATTGTCCTTGACCTCATTTTCATGGTTCAGTGACTACTTGAAAAAAAAGTTAAGATTTTTTGTAATGTTAATTTCTGTCTTATTATGAGTAATAGGATAACTATATTTGGTATGTGCGTACCTTACAAGGTGCTCATCCCCGTCAGACAGTTTTCAATTGACCTCGACCCAATTTCAAGGATCAGTGAACAAGGTTAAGTTTTGGTGGTCAAGTCCATATCTCAGATACTATAAGCAATAGGTCTAGTATATTTGGTGTATGGAAGAATTGTAAGGTGTACATGACCAACTGGCAGGTGTCATCTGACCTTGACCTCATTTTCATGGTTCAGTGGTTATAGTTAAGTTTTTGTGTTTTTGCCTGTTTTTCGAATACTGTATGCAATAGGTCTACTATATTTGGTGTATGGAAGGATTGTAAGGTGTACATGTCCAACTGGCAGGTTTCATCTGACCTTAACCTCATTTTCATGGTTCAGTGGTTATAGTTAAGTTTTTGTGTTTTGGCCTGTTTTTCGAATACTATACGCAATAGGTCTACTATATTTGGTGTATGGAAGGAATGTATGGTCTGCATGTCCAGCTGACATGTCATCTGACCTTGACCTCATTTTCATGGTTCAGTGGTTATAGCTAAGTTTTTGTGTTTTGCTCTGTTTTTCGAATACTGATAGCATTTACTTTCATTAGAAATACACGACAGGCGAGACATTTTTGTGTGTCCACTCTTGTTTTAATCTTTGTGTGGTTTTGAATTCTCTTTTATTCGAAACTATGTCATGGAATTGACCTGTTCGTTTATTTGTTAATGCATTATTATGATAATTCTTTGAAACAAAGGTCGAGACTGCTTACATATATCATCAATCCAAAAAGATTTTTCTCAATGAAGGGTGAGATTTTCAAAATATCAAAGAACATTTAAACATTTGAGGAGTGAGATTTTATAATTTTACCTAAAAATTTAGCATTACTAGGTAAAAAATTTACAAATCTCGCAGTAGTCATTGCTTCAGCTATGAAATAATTTTTAATTGTTTTGAAATTTTCAATAGATAAATTTTGAAATTCTCTTAAAAGTAGGTTTCAACTTCCTCAGGGAAAGTTGACCTTGCCTGGATTTTGCCTAATCTGTTTATTTCTGTTTTGTTGTAATGCTTACAATGTTTTGATGTTTGTTTTCTGGCTCTCCAAAGTTTTGGCCACAAGCCTATGTTATTCCAGAAATGTGCATTGTACACATGAAAGTTAGTATCTGAATTTATCCTCAACCTTTAGTGTGACATAAGACATGTAATACTATGAGACTGGAAAATGTAATTATTTCAGGATTTTATCATTTTTACAACCAATTCAACATTTACTGATTATGCTCATTAGTATCCTTACAGTTTAACTAATCTTATGTTTTTTTTTCTACAGAGTTGGAGAAAATAGAAGTGTTGTATCAAATATGGAACCCATTGGAGCTTCTCCTTCTGTTGGTTTAAATTTGTCTGTCAATTCTTCAGGTAGATATATTCCTGGTATAACTGCAGGTAATTCTAAACTTTTTATATTCTCAAAATATTGTCAATTGGGAAGTTAAATGAGATTTTATTAATGCAACAGAACAAACACCAAAATATTTAAACCTTTCAAAACATATACTGTAATCTTAGCTAATTATTTTTGTATAATTGTTAATTTCAAAAGATTGGAAATGGCTTTTCTTTTTAGCAATAAACAACAGTATGTAATCTCCTTTACTGAAGTAATACAGGGGAGATAATCATATTTATATCACTTTGGACATAAGGTCTTGTATTCCCTATGATGTTATTAAAATGTTCCTGCACGTTTTAGCCAAATTTCAAACTGTCAGCCTGAATGTATAGGTGTAAAGTTCTGAATGAGACATACCTCATCGCAAAGCAAAAGAATAGCAGATTTTAAAACTGCTACTAATATGGTACGATCATTGTTTACTTTTTTCGCAAAATGAGACTGAAGGCAAAGTTTCTCTAATCACCATATGTTTAATGTTGGAGACAAACCGAGAAAAGGGATGGACAGTAGTCATGTTATTACTTCCTGTACCATAAATTCCTACTCATGGGTGGAAAGTGGCAGTTATTTCTTTAAAGCAAATATTCTCAGCTTTCATTTAACCCCTTAAATGTTACTTTTACCATAATGGTATTGTATTAATTTACTGAAACAAATTTACTTCAAAGTTCAACTATGGTGCTCTGTGGCCACTTGACCTGGAAGTGTATAATGAGACCTAAGGGCGAAAGGAAGGTTATTTCATTATTGTCCATGATATTTTGGTTATGAGAGATCAAAGTTTAATAGTCAAGTTGTTCAAAGTAATAAATTTAAGACAATTGTAAATAACTTGTTCAATATGAAAAAATAGTAATAAATAATAATAAAAAGATATTTTATATGCATTTAAAAATATCATACCTAAATTTCAGATTTAAAAGCTCAAATGAAGAAAAATGGAGGAATGAAACTATTTTTCCAGCAGTTTTTTGCCATGTTCATCAAAAGAGCTAAGCATAGCATGAGAAACAAGTTGGTTACAATCACACAACTTTTCATTCCACTTTTCTATACGATTTTGGCACTAACTGTTGTCCGTACATTTCCTGGTCCAGAAGATTCTAGGCCATTGAAATTAAATGTTTCTGCTTATGATAAGAACACCATTGTGTATAATGAAAAAGGGTCTGGAGAAAATTTAAGAGATTTAGGACATTACTTTGAAGATCAATTTAAAGATCCCAATATAAGAGTAGAGAATGTCCAGAATTACAGCAATTTTGATGACATTGATGATTATCTTTTTCAAGAAGGAATTGATGGACTTGGATATTATAATCTTCATTATATTATAGGAGCAGAATTTAGAAAATTGACAAATAGACTCAATGCTATAGCATATTTTAATGACCAATCATATCATTCAGTTGCAATTTCCTTAGCAACAATGTTTAATTCGGTTCTCAGATATGTTATGAACAGTACTGAATACACCTTGTCAGCAATAAATGCTCCGTTACCAAGGACACAAACACAGAAGATACGTGATGAAACCAAAGGAAGTACAACTGGTTTCACAATAGCCTTCAACTTTATTTTTGGCATTTCATTCTTAGCCAGTAGCTTTGTGTTATTTTTAATCAAAGAGCGATCAACAAAGGCCAAACATATACAATTTGTTAGTGGAGTGAACCCTATAAACTTCTGGCTGTCAACATTTTGTTGGGATATGATAAATTTTATAATACCATGTATCTGTTTGGTGATAACATTCGTAGCATTTGACATCACAGCATACTTGAAGCCTGCCAGCCATGTTGTACATATATTCCTTCTGCTTTTACTGTATGGATGGGCAATGTTGCCATTTATGTACCTCTTGTCTTTCATATTTACTGTGCCATCGACTGGATTTGTGTGGCTGACCATGTTTAATATCTTATCAGGTAAATTTTCAGTTAAATTTATGTCAGTGCTATTGGCACGTGTTATCTATCAGTTGAATGTGAGCTTTTGTTTTGGTTTATTTTTCAAAATATTCTGGTACTATTTCTTGATTCTGCATTTTTTCACTGCATTTTGAGTCTTATTACTCACCATGGATTTTCCATAAGAATAAAAAATTTAAATGATTGTTTCTTTACTTTGATACTGTAAATAGATATTTTTTTAATAATGGTTCATTCTACTTCTATGCTTTCAAACTTTAGTCAGTTTAGATATTTACTGTGTTTTCATTGAGAAACACAAAAATTGAATACACAGTGATCAAGAAAATTTTAAATATGCATTTATTTCATAGAAAAAGGTAATGCTGAAATTTTATATGTCTTTAAATGTGACACTTCATTTTTGAAAACAGGGGTAAATTTAAACAAACTTTCATCATGACAGGGACATTTTCACAGTGTTTTTTATAGGTAGTGGTTTGTGATATAAGGATATTCCTTTATGGCATGTTAAACTGTACCTTTTTAATTCAGGTGATGCAACCGTATTGGCAGTAGGTATACTGGGTATACCACAGTTAAATCTGGAGGACCTTTCTACAGCACTGGAATGGATATTCCTTACATTCCTACCAAATTTCTGTCTTGGTCAGGGATTGATGGATTATTATTCGAATTTCGAATTTCTGCAAGTTTGTACACCTTTAGTTGTAGATACATTGTGCAAGGCTATTCCTAACCCTTGTTGTGGAAGTGAGTATAAACCTTTGTCATTAGCAGTTTGAAAATTGTTTGTCCTTACTTGGTGTCCGTCGTCTGTTGGAGGTTTTTTACAAAGTTTCCTCATTTTGTCCAAATCAGGCGACAAACATGGCCACCGTGGGCAATTCTTGTTTCTGATTGGTTGATTTAAAAAAACAATTTTTTCTCTTAAACTGCTTGGCCAAATAGAGCCAATCTTGACAGAAAGTGTCTATGACGTATAACAAAAATCTACAGAACTGCAGAATTGCTTGAAACCAAACAGGGTCTGAATGTTCCTCTTAAGGTGCTCACCAAGTGTTGTTACTCTGGTGCCGATCCTTAATTCAAAATTGCCTTCAACAGAGGACTTAGATTAACATAAGACCCTATGGGAAATACATGCAAAAATCTTCTGGAGAACCACCAAATTTAGACTGTGCTGACCTGTAAGTAGTAGGACCTTGATGAAGAAAATTTGGTTCTTACAAGGCTTACCACACTTCATAATGATAGGGAGAAGTGACTTCTCTCTTTGAGGTACATCAATAAAAATGGCTTTCATGCCAGGTGAGCCATACAGGCTCAGCCCTCTGAGCCTCTAGTTTCATTTACTAATAGTCAGTTTGAAGGAGTGCAGTGTAAGTGATTACTTCTTAGTGAATTTTGATCATAATAAAAAAAAACTTTATTTGTATCTTTCAAATAGATATTTAAAAAAAACTTAAATGTAATAAATCTATCCATCACATCAAACTGTGTTTTCTCCAAATTATCTCAGAATAATATGTAGGTTTCAGAATTGAATGCTACCTTTTATTCACACCATAAGCATAAGAATTCCGGAAATAAAATTTAAAAACTTCACTATT
The DNA here is from genome assembly GCA_028015205.1 of Mytilisepta virgata. Taxonomy (NCBI): domain Eukaryota; kingdom Metazoa; phylum Mollusca; class Bivalvia; order Mytilida; family Mytilidae; genus Mytilisepta; species Mytilisepta virgata. The sequence continues at coordinate 89,225,888 of CM051521.1, forward strand.
TTCCTTTATAAAAATACACTTACAACTGTAAATTTGACAATTAAAATGCAATGTAATCATTTTTTGCAAAAACTGCAATACAACAAAGTTTGCAATTATCAAAACTCTCATTTTGATTTTTCTTGTTAAAAATTCTATAACAAAAAGTTCATCTATCATATTAATTGATTGTGAAATATTGTCTTTTGATTAAGATTTCCAATCATACATTCATGCAAAAATTTCTGTATTTACAGTAAAAATGTATACTGTAAAATCGCTAATATTAGTGGGGTTAAAATTTCATACATTCCTTTTTGAAAATGATTTCATGGGGATAAAATTTGATGGATTCCAAATTTAACAAACATTGATTAACTAATGGATCATATTTCATGTGGGATTAATTTTTGTTGATAATACTTACCCATGAAATAAACAAAACTAAATCCCCAATGAAAATTTCTACTTTTACAGTATAGTAGCTGATTATCCCCCTTTACAGAATTTACTTGATAAATTTTTAATTGTATATTATTAAACATTTAATATTTTCTTCTTCAGATGTACGTAATGGTACTTTAGAGGAAAGATGTGGTGAGGGAGGATTTTGTATTTATGTAAATAAGAATTATTTAGGTTGGGAAAAGAATGGAATCGGAAGAATGTTGATTTTCCTTACAGCTCAGGGATTTGCATATTTTGCTGTTCTACTATTCTTAGAATCTAGATATCTGAATCGTTTCCAATATGCTTTAGGCAAAAGAAAAGAGAGATCATATTCTCAACTGTCAGATGAAATGGATGAACAAACCCCACTCTTGCCTCCAGTACAAAGTGTTTCCTTTGTACAAGAAGATACGGATGTTGCCACCGAGAGGGCACGCTTGGCTAATATGCCTATTCAAGAACTGTTTCAATCAGACTCTTTAATTATTAAAGAATTAACCAAATATTATGGTGAAAATCTTGCTGTAGACCATACAAGTTTGGGGATCCCCAAAGGTGAATGTTTTGGTTTACTTGGGGTAAATGGTGCTGGGAAAACTACAACATTTAAAATTTTGACAGGAGATGAAGTGATGTCATCAGGAAGTGCTTATCTGGATGGTATTAGTGTTACAGAAAATATAACTAAGGTAGTTTACATTTCAAGGTCTACTTGTATAACTGATATTTTCTGTTTGTCCAATGCTGAAACTGATTTCTTGCTGGAAAACTGGTGCCTTTACCCAAATTATATATATTTAAAACGATGATAAGGCATGTCATGACAGTCAACTTGGTTCAAACTTTTGGAATAAAATTTGAAAATATCCAGTTTGTTATTATGTTTATATATTTTATGCAAAAATTAATGAATTGCACACACACACACACACAAAACCCAGAAAATATGCTTGTCTGGAAATTTGAGGCATAGAAAAAGGCAATAACTACAAATAAATAAAACGAAAGATACTCTTTTTCTAATATTCGGACTATAGGTTGATGCAGCATATACATGTAGGTCAAATGACTAAATTTTACCAAATATACAGTAATTATGAAGCACAGTTCTTAAATCGTTTTATTAATAGTAACAATAAGGGGTGTTTTGGGGTGTACAGAAATTTTAAAAAAGAGTCTTAGGTTTAGCCCAGCACTTCAGAGCAAGAAAAAGTATCGACCTATACACCGAAAATTACTGTAGTCCCAATAACAATAATAGTAACAAAAGACATGCATTAGGTGTTATTTTTTGCTATTGGCTTCTTTAGTTTTAGAATACATTTTATTTTTTGGTTAGGTTTCTTAAATAAGAATTATTGAAATCTACAAAGAGAAATTCAGATGTTATCTTATAATTAGTAAATAACTCTTTCTAATTCCCCCTTCCATACACACATAAAACTCATATAGATGGTTTTTTTTCAGTTTAATCTGATGTGAAGGTTATATCAATTTTGACCAATTCCACCACATTCTAAGTTCAATGTTTATTTCTTGTGGGCACTAAAAAATCATATCATTCTCCCCTGAGACTCTGTTTTATTATGTATTATGTGAGAAAAAGTGAATAGGGAGCAAAGATGAGTTTTAAATACAAGTTAACTAAAAGTACCTAAACTAATAGTGTTATATATTCTTATCTCTATTTTAATCGAATTTCTAGGTTCGACAACATCTTGGTTACTGTCCACAGTATGATGCATTGATAGATCAGTTGACAGGTAGAGAAACATTACATATGTTTGCCAGACTTCGTGGAGTTCAGGAAATCTTAATTCCAGAAATAGTTCAAGGATTGATATCATCATTGTTATTACAAGACCATGCTGATAAATTAGTCAAAGCATACAGGTAAAACTTGCATATTCTTCCTATATAGCCATTTTCAGTGTGAGATGACCCGTTGAAGATTGGTTCAAAAGACTTCATCTCCCACTGCAGAAGGCCTCATCTTCCACAGCTTTTAGACCAATCAAATCGCACCGTTCACAAATGCACAAACCTTTTGACCAATCAGGCATAACATCATTTAATTTCGACTGTGCTCATTGAATATAACTAGGTACAGGAAACTTAAAAATCGAGTATTTACAGAAGAAATAGGTACTTATACTCGTTCAAAAGTGAATAACTGGAAAATGTTCAATTCGTTTTTAAAATTCAGCGTCTTTTCACTTGTGTGCTGCACTCCACTTCAGAAAGATGTGAATTTTAAAACTTGAAGATTTTCCTGTCTTCACTTTGAACTCAAGTAAGAACCTATTAGTCTCCTCTTATTAATAATTTCTCTACCAATTTGCTCATAATAATGTGACAGTTACCATCAACATTAAACAACAAACAATCAATCAATGATTTTTATTTATTTAAAAGCTGTACTATGTTACCAAAAAAATTAATTTTTATTGTAAAAAAATTCCAGGATCTCAAATGAAATAAATTTTATCTTTCTTTCTTTATTTGTTTATTTATTTATTTAGTTTTCTTGTTGTCGAACCTGTGACTTTAGTCGCAGAAAGCTCGACATAAGGATAGTGATCCGGCGGCGGCGGCGTTAACTAACTTCTTAAAAGCTTTATATTTTAGAAGGTGGAAGACATGGATGCTTTATACTTTGTATATAGATGCCTTATGTTATGAAGTTTCCGTCTGTCATATGTACATTGTCCTTGACCTCATTTTCATGGTTCAGTGACTACTTGAAAAAAAAGTTAAGATTTTTTGTAATGTTAATTTCTCTCTTATAATTAGTAATAGGATAACTGTATTTGGTATGTACGTACCTTACAAGGTCCTCATCCCCATCAGACAGTTTTCAATTGACCTTGACCCCATTTCACGGATCAGTGAACAAGGTTAAGTTTTGGTGGTCAAGTCCGTATCTCAGATACTATAAGCAATAGGTGTAGTATATTTGGTGTATGGAAGGATTGTAAGGTGTACATGTCCAACTGGCAGGTGTCATCTGACCTTGACCTCATTTTCATGGTTCAGTGGTTATAGTTAAGTTTTGTGTTTTGGCCTGTTTTTCGAATACTGTATGCAATAAGTCTACTATATTTGGTGTATGGAAGGATTGTAAGGTGTACATGTCCAACTGGCAGGTGTCATCTGACCTTGACCTCATTTTCATGGTTCAGTGGTTATAGTTAAGTTTTTGTGTTTTTGCCTGTTTTTCGAATACTGTATGCAATAGGTCTACTATATTTGGTGTATGGAAGGATTGTAAGGTGTGCATGTCCAACTGACATGAGTCATCTGACCTTGACCTCATTTTCATGGTTCAGTGGTTATAGTTAAGTTTTTAGCTCACCTGGCCAAAGGCCATGTGAGGTTTTGCCATCACTTTTCGTCCGTCGTCCGTCCATCCGTCGTAAACTTTTCATTCAAACATCTTCTCCTCAGAAACTATTTGGCCAATTCCAACCAAACTTTGCATGAGTGGTGTATGGAAGGTCCTCAACAAAGTTTCCTCATTTAGTTCTGATTGGTCAAGAAACATGGCCACCAGAGGCAATTCTTGTTTCTGATTGGCTGATTTTCAAAAATCTTCTCCTCTGAAACGGCTGGGCAGATTGGATCGAGGCTTCATAGGAATGATATATGACTTGTCCTCCACAAACGATCCTCATTTTATATTGATCCGATGAAAAACATGGCCACTGTTGCTAAAAATAGAACATAGGCGTAAATTGCTGTTTTTTGCTTATAACTCAAAAACCGTTACAGATATCGAAAATCTGACATGGGGTAAAATTGATCAGCATGACAAGATCGACCTACCCTGAAATTTTGAAGGAAATTCCAAAACCCATTTAGGAGTTATTGCCCTTTTTTCGTCAAATTTTCAAAATTTTAACATTTTTTGTCATTTATCTCCAAAACTATTTGAGATAGAAGTGAAATGTAAATTTGAAAAATGTTTGCCATCTTGAGATCTACCTAACCTGAAATTTTAAAGGAAATCCCAAAACCCATTTAGGAGTTGTTGCCCTTTTTTTGTCAAATTTTCAAAATTTTTTCATTCAAAAATCTTCTCCTCTGAAACCGCTGGGCCGATTGGTTTGAAACTTAATAGGAATGATCTATGACATGTCCTCTACAAACGATCCTCAATTTATTTTGATCTGACATAAAACATGGCTGTCGTAGCTAAAAATAGAATATAGGGGTGCATGTGTTGTTTTTGGCTTATAACTTAAAAACTGTTACAGATATCAAAAATCTGACTGGAGTAAAATTGATCAGCATGACAAGATCTACCCAACCTGAAATTTTGAAAGAAATGCTAAAACCCATTTAGGAGTTATTGCCCTTTTTTCGTCAAATTTTGAAAATTTAACATTTTTCGTCATTTATCCCCAAAACTATTTGAGATAGAAGTGATATGTAAATTTGAAAAATGTTTGCCATGTTGAGATCTACATACCCTGAAATTTTAAAGGAAATCCCAAAACCCATTTAGGAGTTATTGCCCTTTTTTTGTCAAATTTTCAAAATTTTAACATTTTTGCATTTATCTCCAAAAGTATTTGAGATAGAAGTGAAATGTAAATTGAAAAATGTTTGCCATGTTGAGATCTACCTACCCTGAAATTTTGAAGAGAATCCCAAATTCTATTTAGGAGTTATTGGTTTGTGTAATTTGTGGTTGGGTTCTGTTACATTTATTTAAGGTTCACCCTTATTCCTGGTCAATTTTATCAACTTCCTGCCAGGACTACCACCATCAGGGAACATATTTTAACATTAAACCTTATGAAATATAAATCTTCAACAAATTTTCCCTGAACAATTGAACCAATTGCAACAAACTTGGTCAAATAGTTGATTAATTGTCCAATGAAAACCAGACTCCAGGTGAGCGATACAGGCTCTGGTGAGCCTCTTGTTATGTTTTGCTCTGTTTTTCGAATACTGATAGCATTTACTTTCATTAGAAATACACGACAGAATAAATGAAGCTCAACATGGAGAATTTTGATCTGTTTCCTCCTCTAGATAAGATCATATTTACACCATTGAATGTACCAGTCTCTACGAGTAAAAATATGGATGTGGTGTTAAGTACAGGAGGAAATAACCCATGAAACATTCAAAATAACACAAAAAACAAGTGAATATAATGCTTTTATTGCTGTTGTCATCCTGATGGCCATCGTAAATTAATTTGGTTTATTGTTTTCAGTGGTGGTAACAAAAGGAAGCTGAGTACTGCTATAGCATTAGTGGGTAGTCCCCCGGTAGTCTTTCTTGATGAGCCTACAACAGGCATGGATCCAGTCGCCAGGAGATACCTGTGGGATGTGTTGTCTAGTGTACGGGACTCAGGAAGGACACTTGTCTTAACTTCACATAGGTTTGTATTTTTTTAGTTGTCTTATGTGAAACAGGAAATGCACCATAAGAAGCTTATGAAAGTATGGAATACTGTCCAGTGAATGTAACAAAAGGTCATAAACTGTGAAAATGTATATGTAGCTTTGGATAGGCATATACAGAACATACTGTATTTAAATCTCAAGAAAATACATGTTTATAAATAAATATAAAAATATTTTTTGTAAAGTTATCTGTTGCAGTAAAATTTCAATTACACTGTAGTAATTGAACATTGGACTTATCATTATGATTTTTTTTAATACGGAATCCTTATTACTACTGACAATTACTTTGTAATTTTTAGTATGGAAGAATGTGAAGCTTTATGTACCAGACTAGCTATCATGGTAAATGGCCAGTTTAAATGTCTGGGTAGTCCCCAGCATCTGAAGACCAAGTTTGGTGAAGGATACACCTTATTGGCTAGAATCAGTTCATCGACCGATGGTACACAACCAAATATTACCCCTTTAGTTAGATTTATAGAACAGAATTTCCCAGATGGAGAAATCAAGGATATCCACCAAGGAATGGTACATTATCATATAAAAGATACAAAATTAACTTGGGCCAAAATATTTGGACTCATGGAACAAGCCAAGGTTACATTTAGTATTGAAGACTATTCTGTTAGTCAGACAACTTTAGAACAAGTGTTTATAAACTTTGCAAGGTCTCAAATCCCGCCAAAAGAAGTAAATATAGGATGCTGCCAAAAATGTTCAATTGTTTGTGGATTATGTTTGTGTTGTTGTGACTGTTCAAACTCCTAGATGCTTTATGTATAGCCTGTAACTAAAATCTGTCGAGAATCAGTGTTTGATGATGTTTGGAAAATGGACCTTTTCTCTACATTTTTTAATATTGTGCAGTATTAAAATTCACATGAATATTGATGATTCATTGTCCTAAAAGTGTTTAGGGAGCAACCATTTGATTTTTATGGGGGGCATGGAAGTAAACTTAAGTCCTGCCTACTGCCTTTTTTTCACTACCTAGTGTTGTCCTGCCTTTTTTTTCACCATATATTGCATCTTGCCTTTTTTTTTCAAATTCCTTCCATGCCCCCCCCCCCCCCCCCCCCCACATAAAAATCAAATGGTCGCTCCCTCAGACTCAAAACAATTTCACTTTTGGCTGTATCTTATGGTCCAGCATTCACAGCTTACAATTTCAAACATTCATCTGCCTGAAACATCAACTATTGCTGAGCAAGATTAATGAAAGATCAAATTAACTGCATGATTAAGTTAAAGAATGAGGATTTTTAAATATTTTTGTATTTTTATATGTTTTTTGTAATATTGTAACTTTTTCATGTTAATATGCCACTTCTAATTGTAGTCAAGTTATAATGGTAATTTATGAAATGTAATGAATTATTAACCAAATTTTCCAAAAGAAAAAATCCAATTATTAGTTTGGAGATGGTGGGTGGTCATTCGGCTCCAAACAGTGATGAAGGAAAATCTAGTTCCCTGTTACTCAGACTGTTTTTTTTTTAGCTCACCTGGCCAAAGGCCATGTGAGCTTTTGCCATCACTTTTCGTCCGTCGTCCATCCGTGCGTCGTGCCGTCCGTCCGTCGTAAACTTTTCATTCAAAAATCTTCTCCTCTGAAACCGCTGGGCCGATTGGTTTGAAACTTAATAGGAATGATCTATGACATGTCCTCTACAAACGTTCCTCAATTTATTTTGATCTGACATAAAACATGGCTGTCGTAGCTAAAAATAGAATATAGGGGGTGCATGTTGTTGTTTTTGGCTTATAACTTAAAAACCGTTACAGATATCAAAAATCTGACAGGGGTAAAAATGATCAGCATGACAAGATCTACCTAACCTGAAATTTTGAAGGAAATCCCAAAACCCATTTAGGAGTTATTGCCCTTATTGGTTTGTGTAATTTGAGGTTGGGTTTTGTTACATTTATTTAAGGTTCACCCTTATTCCTGGTCAATTTTATCAACTTCCTGCCAGGACTACCATCATCAGGGAACATATTTTAACATTAAACCTTATGAAAAATAAATCTTCAACAAATTTTCCCTGAACAATTGAACCAATTGCAACAAACTTGGTCAAATAGTTGATTAATTGTCCAATGAAAACCAGACTCCAGGTGAGCGATACAGGCTCTGGTGAGCCTCTTGTTTAATAAACTGTGTTTCTATACAAAGATTTGCAGATATATTCTTAACTACAGTTGATTCTTGTTATCTCGAAGTGCAAGGGACTATGGGAATTGGTTCGAGATAGCTTCAGTTCCACTAAAAAGGAACTGGAAATCATCAAGTTTTGGACATGGTAGACCAATGTGTTAATAAATAGGACGTTTGCTTGTACTACAAAAAAAAGATCATTTTATTGTTGTAAAATTTAGATTGTTATCATAACATAATTCGAATGAAACGACATTTCCAGCATCAATACCCCACAGGTTATTGATTGACAGGTGTGTATATTTAATTCACATGAATAGATAATTAATGACTTTGATACTATGAGTTTATTTTGCACTAATTATATTTCCTGGGTACATAATATAAGTTTGACATACCCGAAATTTCGACTAATCAAATTACGAGACAAAAGGAATAAAAATACAGATTATACTGTCGGGACTAGAAAAAAAATTCGGCTTAACCAAAATTTTGACTCAAGCGATTTCGAGACAAGAAGAATCAACTGTATAATGAAACATACATTGACTAATATAAATTAAACCTACCTCAAAAGAAGAAATTTTAGTATCACATTATCGGGTAAGTTGGTTTTTAGCGACACAAAATAATAGTCTTCAATATAGTCTTTCAATATGTTCTTTATGAAGGAACTTAAATTACATCAGATATTTATATATATATATTTCATTTGTTATATTTATAGTCTTAAGATAAAATTAAAGCATTCCTCTATACTTGTACTTGTTGAACCTGCCATGACTGTAGTAGATATCATCAAGGGGATATACCGTAACAAATTTATATTACTTAGTATACAAGGCTGTTTACATTAAATTTTGGCTTGGCCAGAGAGATTAAGTAAAAGGCAATATTTGATTTTCCACCTTGTTTGTCATATTGAAGTCGGAACTATATTAGAAGTGGGACAATAAGATTTTGGTGGAAAAAAGTACAAATTTGGTTCTAAGCAGGGCAAAATATGAGTATAAAAGAGATTTTCTGCTTCTCTAATGAGCTTATTAAAGACTACAAGCAAAAACTGATTCTTTTGGGAGTCAGGATATTTCTGATTTGTTTCCAGTGAGGTATTGTTATGATTTGATGCCAAATACATAGTTACAATGTTGACTGAATGTGATTTTGCAATTCGTAGACTTTGCCATTGTTAGAAATAAAAAATTCAATATTTTACTATGGGAATATAATACTATTAAATTTCAATACCAAAGTGTTCACAATCTTCCCAATATGCAGAAATAACAAAGTCCATGGTATTTGATGAATAACAGTCACACCTGCATTACAACCACTTGTATCCAACACCGTATTTATTCTTCACAACAATTTTTTTATTTTCAACAACTCTTTATTAGACACGGCTAAGAAAAGTGATTAAACATTGATTTTACATGACTTAAAATACTAAATCACTGCATTCAGGAAAACTGGAATATAAATAGAAGAATAGAGTTTGGATTTGGTAAAACACATATTCAATGTTTACATATATGGAAAGTGGTATTAACAGCATGTAAGAAAAATTGACAATATTGATATGATTTGCCATCGTCTTATATGCATATCAAGGCAAAAGTACTGCCCAAATTTCCCAAGAAAGGCCCCTCGTCTTATAGGACACGTAGCCTTAAGGGCAAGAATCAACAGTATGTCTGGTATGGTTCAAGAATGAAAGAGAAGACGAATAAATAACTTGTAGTAGTTTATAATTAAATGTGAATATTTCTAAATTATCAGTGACTTTCAAATTGTGTATGTCAAATGGATTTCATTATAAATACATAGTTTCCTCAGTTATAATATAAAAAGTGACTATGGTAATACTTTCTTCATTTAGTGACACTAGTGACCACATTACATTGAGAAAGGTCATGCATTCTCAAAAAAGTTGAACCTGTATATGTGAATGCCTGTTTTACGTGACCTTATTTTGAACTTCCTTCCAAGGGTCACGTTAGGTAGTTTTTGTCTACACAGCAAATCTATTTTATTTGCTACACACAGGATGAAAATAGTTCCTCCCCTATAAAAGGCTTTAAATAAAAAAATTGTGCTAAAACCAAATCAACTGTTGAAAAAAACTCTCTGCAAACTAACACCTTGAGTAAAATCTCTTTGTTTTGATTAAAACAGCAGCCAATTCTTGGTAACATATCATTATAAAATACCACAAAATACCAACACTAAAGGCTCCGAAGACAGTATTGCTCACTGGAACCATACTATCCTTAGGAAATCATTTCTAACATCGGGAAAGCATTAAAGAAACTCAGAAAGTTTTAAATTTTATTGAGTTTTATTCTTTAATTGAAGATGGCCTTATTAGTCCCAGTTTGGACTTTAAGACATTTTTTAAAAAATAAACCATTAGATCAAAAATGGTCATAGCTGAGCAGAATGTGTATAAAGGAAAGTTTACAACAGACGACAAACTCAATGTGATTGCAATAGCTAACTTGGCCAGGTAAGCTAAAAATGAGAAACCATGTTTTATATATTAAAAAAAATTAATGGCATGAATTCCAAATTCTATACAGTTTGAAGAATGTGCAACATAATATTACAACAGCAGAAGAGAATGATTTACATAAAAAATTTCTTCAGGTAGCAGAAAATTGGACATAAATTTAGATGCAGTCAATCTGGAGTTTTATACCAGTTGCCATTGCAACTGAAAAGCATGATTCCCTGTGGCCAACAGGTATTGAATCAGTGTACTAGTGGAAGCCATTCAAATCTCAATACATTTTTTACATGTATAAACTCTCATATGAGTATCTGAGGCTGTCTCCTTTTTTTAACCATTAAAAAAGTATCTACAACAATTAATCTACAACTGATCTTTCCACACAATTTTCAGTCATTTTCAGTTTGAATAAAGTTACTTTTTACAATATGTTATAAAATTTTAAAAACAATTACCAAATGAGGTATGGTATATTTTATTATTTACAAAAGAGAGAGGATCAGAGATTTTGAAAAAGAACTAAAACAATGGAGAACAATAACCATTTCACAAATTTAAAAAAATATATATTTTATACATTTTTGCAATTATTCACAAATTTAAGATGCCATTTTTATGTGATTTTAAATACCATTTCTTTTTTACTGCCATTTCCATAGTTTTACATTAGAAATGTAAATAGGTTTTGATAATAATTATTGAAATTTGTAGTTACAGTAAAATCTACTTATTATGTCAGACTAAAACCCTTCAGTTCAGACAAAATATAATTTCCTGACAAATAGATAAGAAAATGTACATCATAACACTGAGACTTTGAGGGTACCAAAAATGAAACAGTCACAATGGACTAATTTTATCTGTTAATTTCTGACACAGTAAAATAACAAATGCAATTTACATAAACAGCAAAAAAAGATAGATACAAAATATCTTCATAAATACATGATAAAACATTTAATTTCCATGTATAGGTTTATTCTGTATAATATAGGTAAAGAGAAAAAAATGCTCAATGCAAAAGACTAGTCTAAGAATTAATAATGAAGAACTCCGTATATAAAGTAAATATATTGTTCATGGTTATGACATATATTTCATGTTTACACTAACAGAATAAATGCTGTTTTTTTCATTCCATATATAACAATATAAATTGACTGCTACAGAGTTTCACTCTAACCAGGTGCTTAGTCTATAAAAGTGAGATTTTGAAATGGATAATTCTATGCATAATTGACAAGAAATCATTCCTTACTAAAATATTGTTTCAATTCAAATACAGTTGACCTTCATTAGGCCTAAATTAAAATATTGTTTGTTTGCCATTCTCCTACCCAGAATTTTTTATGTGGGTAGGTAGGTAGGTAAATTATTTTATTTTTTTTTCTGGAAAAATATTTTGGATGTTTATATAATAGTATGAATGTAGGGAGCCTCGTACATCTGTTATCTCTGCATATGCATGCATTTATGTGTCACTTGCTATAACCTTCACCTCTTTAACTTGTATACCTTCGAAACATTTCAATGTACTACCGGAAATCAAAACCGCATGTAACTCGGAAATCAGCACTCGATTCTAAACCGCAACCGGCAAAGTTCCGGAATAAAAAAAATGTTTTCAAAAACGGCAATAAAATTATTTGGGTCGCGGCGATTTTTTGGGTCGGTCGGCTGACAGCAAACAAACAATATTTTAATTTAGGCTCATCTAGAACACACTTAAGTCGAATTTCCGGATGAGTCAAATTTTGTCTGTAGTCCCAAATGTTATACAATGCACTTGAGCAGCTCCTGTTAAGTCAAATTTCATCTATCTCTTAACAAATTTTTGCAGTCTCAACGACTTCAAGATTAAGAGTCGACTGTATATATAACAGTTGTTCATACTTTTCAACTAATTTTAACGGAAATCAGACATTTTAAACATATACAATTTTCCAGAAAAAAGGACCACATATTAATTTAGGTCAGAAAAAATTAACAGATTATACAAAACCAAATGGAAGAAAAAGAAACAATTTCTTGCAATTCAGACTGACAACATTTAAGTAAAATTGATTCCTTATGATGTTAACAAAAACACTGCTTTTTTGATTGTGTAACTTTCCTTTTAAATAGATACAATACTGATATATCAAAGTCGATCTACTTCAATTACCCGTATTCAAACATTCTTGCAATCTCAAGTTAATTTCAAGCCTTGTGAAAATTTATTCTTTAAATGGTCAATCAACCAAATTACAACTATGTAATAAACTGTTGACACAGAGATATGCCTCACCTACCGGCAGAAAATTAAAAAAAAAAGACAATCTGATGGACAGCAACATTGCTTAATTAAAAGTTGCTGGACCATGACCTAGACAGGGCCTCGAAATGGTCGTCAAACTGAGATGTACTAATAGTAATGCAACTTAATAGAAAATTTCATTGATCTCTGACAAGTAGTTCCTATAAAAACTAACTAAACTAACTTAAGCAGAAAACTTAACATTGAAAATTGCTAATTAATTGAAAGGTACTGCACCATGACCCAGGGGACAGGGCCTCAAAATGGTCGAAAAACTAAAATGAACTGATAATAATGCAACTTTATACAAAATATCATTCATCTATCTCATATGTAGTTCCTATCAAACTCACTTAAGCATAAAACATAACAATTGTTGACAGCGGTGTCGGCGTCAACGCCACAGGAAAAACAACACCTATGTCTCGCCTTCCATTGACTTTCGTCGCAGGCAAGATAAAAATAATTTCAACCATGAATAGCACTATACTAATTAATATGTGACATAATCTCTGTGGCAATGATAAAAATACTAAAGAAAGTCTCTGTCCACTAATATTAATTTTTCAAGCACTTTGTTCAACGCTGCCGTTGTAGGAGAACTGTTGAAATGATCTACAAAACTTTTACCCTCTTCCAAACACTGTGTGAGCTGTGGGTCCAATGGAATACATCCTGTTATACAAATAGTACATATTACTTAAAAACCGCTATTGTATAAATTACAAGATGCTGTTTAAATTTTGTGCTAATTGAATAAGTATCTTAAATTTACCTACTGGTATACAAACTTAACATTCAAAGAAATATGTTTAATAAAAAGATCAAGCATGGAATGTAGGCCAGAAATTTATCCACTTAACTAGTTTCATTGCTATACTGACCAAACATACACAAAATTAACTTAAAAAAACACTACCTTTAGCCAGTCAATCCAGGTTGAAGTGATTAGATCCCCAGTTAATTATTAGCATGAATCAACCCAAAAATCATGTCATAAGTTAAATAACACTTGAGCATAAACTCATATTTAACCAGATTTCCTACTACTTGACATACAAACCTAGAAATGGAATATGGTACTTTTTGGCGAGAGCTTGTCCACCTCCTTTTGAAAATACATTGGTACATTCCTAAAAATATATCAATTTTATTGTCTGATCAATCTTCAACTGACTTTTATATCATAGACTGTTAATTCAAAATTGGTCAAAGAATCAAACAGCCGGGTTATATTACTTAACAATGACTAAGGAGTGGAAATTTGTAAATGTTATTGTAATTGATGAAATGAAGACTATAAGAATATGTAATGTCACAGCAACTGGGAATTCTGCAAAAGTGTTAGGGGCCAGCTGAGGCCCACCTCTGGGTGCAGGATTTTCTCGCTGCATTGAAGACCCATTGGTTTCTGCTCTTTGGTCAGGTTGTTGTCTCTTTGACACATTTTCCATTTCCATTCTCTATTCTACCAAGTTTGAAGACTTTGGATTGAAACTGTAGGAGGAGTTGATTACACAAAATAGGTACCCTCCTTAAAGAATGTTCCCAAAAACTGACTAAGTTTCACAATCCGGAAATTACACAAAAAATTTCCAAACATATCCATAATAGGAGGTGCACATGTCCAATATATATATACAAACATTCTACCAAGTTTGAAGACTATGGATTGAAAACTGTAGAAGGAGTTGATTACACAAAATGGGTACCCTCCTTAAAGAATGTTGCTAAAAATGGACTAACTTTCACAATCCAGAAATTCTGCAAAGTTGATATTTGACATTATCCATTGATTTCTGACTTTTGATAATCTCTACTAATCGTTAAAACTCATTTTCCTAAAGGGGCCATCTAACATTTATCCCGATATGATTTTGCTATTCACATGTATTTATTGTGGTAAAGATTACACAAGTACAAACTTGATTGAATAGTCTTATCAGGTATACTCTCTTCTCATGGTATATTGTGCTTCATCATACTGTACTATTTCATTACTTTTAAATGTTAAATTGACACCATTTTTATATCAATTAAGTACCACAATATACTGAACTACCATTATACATACTGAGCAATTGGGACAAACAAATCCACTCATGTTCTCAATAAGGCCTATAATTGGTATGTGTGTCTTCCTACAGAAGGTCAGTTCTCTCACAACATCTCCAATAGCTACAGCCTACCCAAAAAAGAAAATTATTCAGAACATGGAATAATCATGTAAATAAGAGAATAATGTAGGTAAGAATCAACTACTGAAAATTCAGAAATCAATGCAATATTTTTACTCTTGCAAAAATGTAGCAGAATGCAAATTAAGACTAATATTATTTTTCCAACAAGTTCAATTTACACAAGGTCACCGAAGGGACAAGGAAAAAGTATCCCTTATGAACAGGAGCTATAAGTTTTAATTTACAAATTTTGCTTACGTTTTGGAACATATTCACAGCACCCTTTACAGGCAGTGATATAATCCTTCAAAGAAGGTTCGACTGTAATTAATATATTAAACTTGCATAGCGTGAATAAATATTGGTTTAAAAAATTTATTACACCCAAGAAAATTTTTTGTAGTATTCTTCTGCTGGAAGTAATATTCCTTCTATACAGATCTATTATTATCAAGGAATTTAATGAATAAAAATTCTACCTGTGGTGTAGTCACAAGTATAGCTCCATCAGGATTATATGCCTTCAAATTTTCTATGACAGCCAAATGTTCATCTGATGTCCCAGGTGGTGTATCAATAATTAAATAATCTATGTCTCTCCATACAACATCACTCAGAAACTGTTTTATCATTGCTATAAGGAGAAAGAAAAATATGAAGCATGTCATCAAACCCATACAATTCTCAAACATTCAAGTTTACCTTAGCTCCTATCGTCAATCTTCCTTTTCTATAATATTTTATCAATTTTGACATTTGTGTTATATTTATCACATAAGAAACATAATGGAAAGTGATGGTCTGTTCAAGTCCATTCAAAAGAAAAATAAGGTTTCTTTCTGGAGTGTTCTATAGGTATTTTTTTAAGTAAAAATTAAAAATTCATTTAAGGACTGAATGTAATTTTTTTTTTCAGTCTATGAATAAATAACCTCAATCTTGAGGTGCACACTAAATAACCTGGGTAGCAGGTTATTTGAAAGTGTACACCTTTTCATTGATTATTTCAATTTTACATTGGTTATTCAAATAGACTGAAAACAAAATTATAGTCAATCCTTATAATTTAATTCCAACTGTTGTTTTGGCATCTAAAAGTTAGGATTCCCTTGAATGTGGTCATAGTAGAGAAGAAAATTTAGTCTATGATATGATAGACGAACAAAATTGACCAATCAAATGACACATTACATCCAATATTAAATTATTAAAAATTTTAAAGTAGTCATTTATTCTACCAAAAACAATTCTATTATGTATGTAACGTGGCTTCCATTGTGTACAATATATATGTTATAGAACCGTAACAGGTTTATAACCACCCTCCATTAGCTGTGCTAGTGGAGTACTCCTTTAGCTCAGTTCATAGAGCTATGGACTACTGAACCAAAGGTTCTGGGTTCGATCCCCGGTTGGTGCGGTAGGTAATTACTGTTACATTGGCGCCCAACTAAAAAACCCATGATTGTCAATAAGGGCTAGTTGGCAAATGGGTTGAGGTTGGATATCGTCTTCGTAGGATGATGTCTCTTGAGGTGGGGGAAGTGAAACGGGGCTTCCCTTGTGTACAATATAAGTTATAGAACCATAACAGGTTTATAACCACCCTCCATTAGCTGCGCTAGTGGAGTACTCCTTTAGCTCAGTTGGTAGAGCGGTGGACTACTGAACCAAAGGTTCCGGGTTCGATCCCCGGTTGGTGCGGTAGGTAATTACTGTTACATGTATTTGCATATATCAACTAAAAATTAATGGAATTTTCATTACTGGTATATTTTTAGTTCATATATTTTAAACACCTTAGTATTTAGGTCTATTATATATGAGAATTTAGAAATGTGCATAATTCTTCAAAGGGACTTTCTCCCAGAGACTTGACAGAAAATACAAACATGTGACAATGGAAACAGATGAGATGTCAAATGAGCTTAAACTCATGTTTAATTTGCTGCATAAATTTATGTTAACTCTTTTACAGGATTTCCATTTAAGATGGTTCAGAAAAAAAAACACATTTTAAATGTCTTTGATGAGCTTTCATATTGTGCTTTCTTTAGCTCGTGAAAAAGGCTAACTGGAAGTTTTACCTTTCATTGTTGTTTAAAACTTTTTGACGTTTTACCTGTATTCTTTTAGCCTATTTGAAAGATATTACCAGTGTTATTTGTTTTTATAGTTCCATTCTCTATTCTATTATAAGCTCTTTTGCAACATTTTTGTTTCAACAGTATTTACTTTCCATTGAGACTAAGTAAACAGGGGAACAAATTTTGTCAGCTTGCTTCAATTTCCACATTTTCCATGTTAATTACTGTATATTAATCAAATTTTTGACACTTTGGAAAATTCAAGGAAATTTGAATTTTTTTTATAACTCTTATTTTTCAAAACTTCCAAAATAGTCAAAGTTATGATCATACATGTAGTTACAAGCTGGTAACAGTTGGTACCAGTAATTCTAATTTTTTCTGTAAGCTAGGTAATTTTAGTCCATATCGATTGTTAATTCCGCCTTCCTTAACCATTTTAAAAATCTATATTATTAAAAACAATTGATTTGTTTAGTTGGGGTTTTACACTGTTTTCAGCACATTTGGCTATTTCACAGCGGCCAGTTCTCATTGTTGGAGGAAGGCTTTTATAAGAAACAAGTTCTGAATGGACTTGTGTATTCACTTTGTCTCAGAGGAATAAATTTGAAAATTTTAATTCAACAAATTTTAAAAAAACAAGTACTCTTATTAGACATTTAAAAAATTGTAAGTTATAGATATTCTAACATGATGCCGAAGTCAATAAACGTTGCACACATTTGTGGAATGATCAAAAACTGGAGCAGATCACTTGTTGCACTTATTTGTCAACAACATGGTAGGTCGTTTGTTACTGTTTTCGTCTTCAACATTTAAAAAAAAAATTTCAAGGATAAAAAAAGATAAATTCTTGAAAGCAAAATGAAATAATACCACAAGTATGATTTATTATTATGATTCCCTATTCTTAACATGAATTGATCAGGTCGATCTTATGGAGTAAACAAAGAGGACAGAAAGACAAAAATTCTAATTTTTTAACAATTTTCCAATTTTCCTCAAAATTAGGTTTTTTTTCAGTGTCGATAAATTAGAGTATTAATGGTATGCAACCTACCATTTTTCTTGGGTCCTCTCCAAACAACAGCGTCATCTTTTTCCTCTAATAAGAATGCTATTGACATAATTCCCAACTGTTGTTCTTTATCAATGTATACAGGCAACCATCTAAATACAAATTAAAGTTAAATTGTTTGTTTGTTTAGTTGAGGTTTTACACCTTTTCAGCACATTTGGCTATTTCGCGGTGACCATTTTTTATTGGTGTAGGAAGCCGGAGTACCTGGTGAGAACCACGGACCTTCAGTAAAAAAAATTGGCAATCATTATCAATTAAGATCAGAGTCGAACACACCCCGTCACAAGTGAGATTCGAACTCACAACCTCAGTGTTGACAGGCTAGTGATCATTAGTAGTCATGACGAACTACCTAGACCACTCAGCCACTGAGGCCCCTATGGTTAAATGAACAGTGTTTTTTAATTGCACAAGTCTCAAACATTGTACCTCAAAAAATTCATAATCAGAATACACAAGTCCACTTTAGATATACAGCTTACCAGTAATTTTGTTAGTGGATAGGACAATTATCACTAAAGGTTTGTGTAGGTATACCCTTTTTACTAACATGTTGAAATGAAGAGCAATTGTACATGTAATAGGCAAAAATCTTTAAAATCAGTATAAAAATACTAATAAACAGTTTTCGATGAGATGTAGTTCATTTAAAGTCAAATCAATGATCTCATTAGATTAATTTCTATATATAACCACTTAGGGCTTATCACAACATGATATTGTAAGACCATTCATACTTCATTGAATTCTTAAATTTGTAAATTTTTCTGTGAAATCAACGAAAACTGCACCATGAATAATAAGTATTTAACAGTAAGTAAAAACATATTGCAGTTCTTGCCAATTAATTTTGACAATTCATTGATTTTTAAACGGTAACTTGCAAAAATTTATAAGTGATAGAAATTTTTTTTTTTAGAATTAATTTTCATTATAATGAAAAACCAATGTGATTCCTTTATTCATGTTGTGTTTATAACAAGTGACTACAATAAATAACCGATAGAAAACAATTACCCTTCAGGACATTGATGGATGTCTTTTCCCTGCACATCAAACATCTTGGGTACACTTGGTCCACACAGGTCTACGTCCAGAAGCCCAACCTATTAAATAAGGAATGTCATAATATCTGAAAATCATTTCTGGTCATGTGTATGCAAAACAAAAATCTACTTATTTCAACATCCTGTAATTTTGTGGAAAAAAAACAAACCAATGTCAAAATCCTAAAAATAGGCTGATCTTTAGTATGCATTTAAACAAAAGATACAATAAAAAAGTTCCGAGCTGAAATTTATAGGTGGTCAAGCTCATATGCTCTATACCAGGGATACGGAAATTTGCCGGCCACTTTTTTGATAGACATGAATTGTCAGTTTACACTTTTTTCAGTAATCTCAACACACGACCTTATTTCATACATATGCATGATTTATAAATGTTTTGGGTAAGACCTGAAATAAATGTCTTGGGTAAGACCTGGTATAAATGTCTTGGGTAAGACCTGGTATAAATGTTTTGGGTAAGACCTGAAATAAATGTCTTGTGTATCAACTCTTTAACATTCTGTGCGGTGTTGTTTGTGTATTGATAATTTCAATGTAATAGGTGTCTTCTTCGAGGTCCGTGTTTGGTACGTATAAAAAGATTGATATGGAAATGGACTGCACAACGGAGTAGAAATAAACTAAATAAATGAATAAAATAAATTCAAGTTAAAAAAATTTGTCTTCCCGAAAGATGAATTTTTTATTACTTTTTCATACTTAACTACAACCATTCGTGCATGCTCAATGATTACTTACTAAACTGCACATGCAGAAAATGGCAACAAAGTGGAAATCTCTAAGTTTTGCCGAGTTAAAACTACCAAGGCATTTTATCTTCTCAAGTTTGTGATTTGAACTGTTAGATCTTCCGAAACACACCTTATAACGGATTTTTTTTAATTTCAAAGAAGAAAGGGGTGAACAATGCCTGATTGTACTGATGAATGACCTCGATTGAACTTTTGGAAATAGTTGACAGGTGTACATTAATTATAATTAAACGTCATAAAAACAGTAATTGCTGTAAAAAACAGTTTGAAAAGATCAGTCAACTATCGAGCATAAATGACCTGAATGAGGTAACTGTTCTGCTGAACTTCGAATTTTGGCGTCGCAACCTTTTCAGTACAACTTTTTTATTATAAAATACAAATTTTGGACATCTGTTTGACCGGACAAATAAAAATTTCTCCAGTCATCTCTGGAAAATAGAGGGCTTTCCAGATCCTTGCTCTATACGCCAGATTTCATGAAACCAATTCCAGCTTGTTAAAACCATTTAAAACTCAAATTCAATAAAGTGTTTAGGTTAGACAGAATCTGTAAAATAAACAGATTTTCTATTCAAATCTAAGAGAAGTTAAGTGGATAAACCATATACGTATCTGCTATTCACAAAAATTTACTTTGTTCATTAACCTGAAATTCTGTGAAAAAGTGAACAAAATTTAATAAAATCCTAAAAATATGGATACCTTATTTGAAAGAGAGTTATTTTGGATAAAAGAGTTAGGCACTGCAATGCCTTATGGTTGTAATGATAATATTAAAGGTATTGGGAATTTATCTAGTCCAGGTAATAGTGAAATCAATGTGATGAACTTATTTAACACCTATCCTAGACATAAACGTAGCCATGGTAAAAGACCACCTAAGCCTCGGAGTAAAGACCCACCCGATCCTCAAAAATCATTAAGTCTAAAAGACAATTATACCAACTTACTGTCTTCCTTACAACAACCATTAGGCGTTCATCACATTAGGACAAAACTTTTTTCGCTTCCCGTCACCATCCTTAAAGATCTCCGAGATTTCGCCCTCGACGAAGGAGGTGTCGATCCTTTTTCTACCAAATACAGATTGTCTAGTATTATTTCTGATGTAGCGCAATTTCGCCTTTTTAAACCAGTCAAATCTGAACCTCTTCATAATGATGATCGGAAGTTTATCCATATTCCATTTTCGAACAAAGGAATAGATGCTATCAACATCAGCAACATTCTTCATCGTCAAAAGGTTCTTTCTAAAATTCCACCATATTTCAAAAATCAATCTGTTCCGATTGTATCTTACAGCTATACTAATACTATCGGTGGTAGAATTTTCAACCATAAAAAGACATTGCAGAGCCTAAACATTGAGGAATACCTCAAATGCCCTCTGACTTGTGATTGCTCTTCTTCTCCCTTTAACTACACTCCTTCTGGTCATGTCATCACTGGTGATCTGAATATCATTGAGAATGAACTCTTACGTAATCTCATTTCTCATGGTCCTAAATTCAGAGAACCACAGCGCCTCAATTGGAATCTTAATTTCAAAACCATTATGGATGCTGTTGAAGATTATGCCAGATCATGGATAAAGAGAGAAAAAGACCAAGAGCCTGAAGTTGAGTCCTTGTCAGACTGGGTACGTACCATTCGATCACTGGTACAGGGTCGTATTGCTAACCTCAGAAAACATTCCCATAAACGACCCAAATCTGTTTTTAAAGATCGTGAGGCACTTGACTGCCTTACTTCTCTCCAGGACAGGTATGTTATCGTCCCTGCAGACAAAGCTTCCAACAACATAGTATTTGTATGTAAAGCTCATTACCTCAACTGCCTAATACATGAATTAGGTATTGATAGGGATACACCAGGTAATACCACATATAAACGTACTACTTTTGACAAAGATGATATCCTCAATAACCACAAGTCTTTCATGTCTTCTCTCAATATCAGCACTACATGTGAGGACTTGCCTTACTTGTATTGGATTCCTAAACTCCATAAAAATCCATACAAGGAAAGGTACATAGCTGGATCATCATCATGTTCCACCAAGGAGCTGTCAGTTCACCTCACAAAGATATTGTCTGCAGTGAAAGAGGGACAACAGGCATGTTGTGATACCATCTATTCCCGTAGTGGTATCAATCATATGTGGATACTTAAAAATTCTAAAGATTTACTTGACAACTTTAAATCGCGCAGTTTTTCAGAAATCAGTTCTATTAAAACTTTTGACTTTTCAACCCTTTACACTACTTTACCCCATGATAAACTCAAATCTCGTTTAAAGGGACTGATTCATAAAGCTTTTAATGATTCACGCAACTTTGTTGTATTAGGCTACAATTCCACATATTTTTCTAAAACATCTCCAAAAAACAAAACATGCTACATTGAAAAACAGGTTTGCGACATGCTTGATTTCCTCATTGATAACATATTTGTCACTTTTGGAGGAGCGATTTTTCAACAACAAATCGGCATTCCAATGGGTACTAATTGTGCCCCTCTCCTCGCCGATTTGTTCTTATATTCCTATGAGACAGAGTTTCTGCAGAACCTCGTGAGGAATAAACGTATGAAAGATGCTAAATCTTTTAATTTCACATATAGATATATTGATGATGTTTTGTCCATGAACAATCCTTCTTTTGCTCAATGGCTTCCATTGATATATCCACCAGAACTCGAAATTAAAGAAACTACAGAAACAACTTGTACAGCATCCTTTCTAGACCTTCATCTCGAATTTGACAGTAGTGGTAAACTAAGCACCAAGATATACGATAAAAGAGACGATTTTGATTTTAAAATTATAAATTTTCCTTACCTATGCAGCAATATCCCAACATCTCCTGCATATGGTGTTTATATTTCTCAATTGATTCGTTACGCTAGAGCATGTTCCAACTACTCTGATTTCCTTGAACGCCATAAACATCTGCGTGACAGACTTCTTAGCCAGGAATACGAGGAAATGCGTCTAAAAAGGTCTCTTACGAAATTCTTTTTCAAATACCAAGATTTGGTTGAAAAATATTCAGTATCTTCTACTACTATCATTGAAGATTGTTTTTTATAACTTATCTTGGTGTTTTGTTTCTACTTTACCAACTTTGACATCAGCATATCTATGTTGATTACCACCACTGGTACTTTTATGCCGTAATGGAAGCGGGAGGTTTGGCGCGCTGTAAAACCTAGATTCAACCCACCATTTCTTTTGAAATGCCTGTACCAAGTCAGGACCATTACGGTTGCAATTTTCCAGTGGTGTGATACCAGTTTTGTCACACGTCTTATGGACTTGCGAGTTTTGTTAATACTGTTATGTACCTTATTTGGTGTAGGAATAAATATGCATTTAATGAGGTTCCAGCTAGATATCTGCAAGTAGAGTTGAGTATACAAACCCTACATGCAAACTGACTGTTTCTTTTGACTTACAGTATTACATACTGTTGTATAGTGCATAATAATTGGAGCAAAAATGAAGAAAGAGATTTTAATTAAATTGTATGCCTTGAAAAACTTTAAATCTAACTAGGAAATTTGGCTTACTTACATTGAATAATGCAATAACTACATAAAGAGACCCAAGAATAAAATAATTACCTCGTCTACTGTCTAACTGTTAGTTTGTGGGATGGACATTTTAAAAGTCTGACAAGCAAATTTGGTGTAACCCGAGGATGTAATAGATAATTTCAGTGAAGAAAAATTCCCCAGAAGAGTTATCAAAAATTGCATAGATGAAAAAGATATGACTGAACAAAATCAGGCAAGTTAAATTGTTTTACTTATGTACATTTCATACCTTTTTACCTTTCTGTTTAAGTCCCAATGCTACCTGTGTGGCCACAGTACTCTTACCAACCCCTCCTTTACCAGACAAAACCAAGATAACATGTTTAACCCCTGATAAATGGTCTGATAAATTCACTGAAATTTTAAAGAAATTTTTTTATAATAAGGTATAACATACAGACTAAATAAGCATACTTGATCAGAAAGTCATATATATGTTGCTACATAAATAAGACGAAGCTCCAGTCCAAATTTCACTTGGAAATTGGTACTTTCTTACTTCGTTTTTCTATTTTCATCTTCAACTATCTCAATAAATAAAATAAACAACGTCCAACTTCATCAAAATCAGTAAATTTACATACATAGTTTAAAATTATTTTCAGTCAGGGACCCTTTAGCAGTTTTCCGAATTTCTCCTTAATAATTGTTAGTAGAATGAATTTGCTTTGATTTACATTATTGTACATATAAATCTCTAATAATTTAAGGGCCATTCGGCATTTAGAGAGCTGTTGATTGGGATAAATGTAAATAAAGCAGACATAAAAATTACCAAAAAATAAGAAAAAGAATAAACAGTAAAAGATAAAAACCTTTATAACAAGCCCTAAAATAAAGAGATGTTTACAGTTAAAAATCTCATTATCAATGCTCTCCCCAAAATCTTTTAATAGTACTGTGAAACAAAAATTCACATAGGTTTGTGATAAAACATTTGATTATTGTAATAATTGTAATAAAGGCATTTATAAGAATTCAAATAAGATTTCTGATTTATTATTCTGTTTTTTTCCCTAATGTAAACTAACTAGAGGCTCCCAAGCCTGTATCGCTCACCTGGAAATCATTTGCAGAATAAATTTTTTTACTATAATCTCCATCTTTAATGGCAGTCTGGAAAATTGCTGTTCAGTTCCAATTGGCTCACTGATTTCAAACAAGAAGATATTTCAGTGAATTTTTTCTATGTTAAAATATGTTTAGTTCTGGCAGCAATCATGTTCGGCTCTAGTGGGTCCTCAGCTATAATTCTGAAAAAGGACCATCTAACATTACTGTCAAATTTTGTTCCAATTGGCTTTGTGTTTTCATACAAGAAGATCTTTAAGTTGATTTCCCATAAGGTTCTATGTTAAATTATGATTGGCTCTGGTGGCCATCTTGGATGGCAGAAGGAGTCATCAAATACAATTCTGAAAGATGATCTAAGGACCATTGCTGCCTAGTTTTGTTACAATTGGCCCAGTGGTTTCAGACAATAATATATTTAAATAAATTTATTATAGGCTTCTATGTTAAACTATGTTTGGCTCTGGTGGCCATATTAGATGGCAGGTGGCATTATCGTTAATTCTGAAAGAGGATCATCCAAGGATCATTGCTATTAAGCTTTGTTCCAATTAGCTTTGTGGTTTCAGACAAGAAAATCTTCAAGTAAATTTCCAACAAAGTCCTATGTTAACTATAATTGGCTCTGGTAGCCATCTTGGTTGGCGAACAGGGTCATCAAATATAAATCTGAAAGAGGATCACCTACGGACTATTGCTGCCAAGTTTTGTTCCAATTGGCTATGTGGTTCACAAATTATAATTTAAGGCCTAAAGAAATTTAGATAATGCCTCCTTTCTTATTTTATTCTTTTTATTGTTGTTTTTATTTTACAACTCCTTCAATTTAAGTCTTGGAAGGTTTATCAACCACAGGCAGCAAGATATATATTATTTACATAGAGGAGTAATTATAAAGGAAGGTATTTATGGTTAAAATATACAAGCATCTACCGATTGACAAATTGTTGAAGTTGGTATATTGTTATAGTAGGAAGATGACTCTTGAGGTGGGGGGAGTGTAACAGGGCTTCCCTGGTGTACGATTGAAGTTATAGAACAGTAACAAGTTTATAACCACCCTCCATTAGCTGTGCTAGTGGGATACTCCTTTAGCTCAGTTGGTAGAGCTGTTGACTACTGTACTAAAGGTTCTGGGTTCGATCCACGGTTGGTGCAGTAGGTAATTTTGGGAGACAAATCATGCTCTACTCAAGACTACTGTTACAATTTTGTTCAAAGTAGAACAATTTTGATGTTTGTCAACATATGTAATTGAAATGAATTAAACGATAACAGTTTTATAAGAAGTTGACTACTTTTAGCATATTATAATTGATAATTTTCTGTGAACCATGACTTATTTCATATTTTTACTGAACTCCTACCACCAAGATTAGCCATTGGAAGGTGTCACCAAAACGTTTGAAAACCATTCGGAACTCTCAAGAGTTAGGTTAAATTGATATATCGTAAAGCATCTCAGCGATACAGATTAAACAAAAAATTGAAGACGCCAGACGAGTATATATTTAAAGTTCACACCTATTGTTCTGTTTCTTTTTTTTTCGATTTTGTGGGATAATTCAACATGGAATTATTTGAGGGTACATGGTATGGACTTGTAAGTGTAACAGCAGTTCTATTGCTAGCCTCAACAATATACACAATAAGAAATATCTTGAAAATATGGAGAAAAGGCGCACCTGCACCTGCAACAAAGCATGAGGAAAAAGACACTGAAGATGAACAAAACGAAGCAAATAAGCGTATACTGGAAGGTATATTAGTTTTAATAAAGACATGCTTTTTATTCAAGAATTAGATGCAGGCATACATAATCACTCAGTTTTTCATGTGGCATATAGTATATACACTTTGCCATTAGTGGGAAATTCAAGGTGTCTGAAATATACAGAACTGGATATGTTGAGTATAATAACTTGTATATGGTAGAAAATTGATAGAATGGATCATTCATGGCCACATGAAGAAGAAAGGTTAACAGGTTGCACGTAGTGATGTGCATTTATATCTGAACGGTGAACTGATACATCTGGTTGTATATTCTTTCACCTGTAATGCAAACACGTAATCAGTGATGCATATATGTGTACCTGTAAAGTTGGGCATATATTCTTCATATAGTGTTTTCCCTAGAAAATGGTAAAGGCATGGTATTTCCATGTGGGGGAGATTTAGTGTGTCATTGTTCGAAAGGGTCAAGAATATTCTTTGAATTTAACTTTGGTCTTTGAAAGTCATTGAGAAGCATGTACATTGTAAAGTGCTTGAAAGTCATGGAATTTAAAGCTTTGTCATTGAAACATGCTTGAATTTCAATGTGTGTTCTTCACTGTTAGCAATAGTCATGGGCCCTGCTGGGCTTCGCCAATGTCGCAAAATTGGATTTTTTTTATTCAATCTGACAACAGAATTTTTCAATCTTTTTTGAAAAAAAAAAATCTGGCACAAGTGAAACATTTTGAAATGATGACTAAGAAACATCATTTTTAAGTTTTTTATAATTATCTATGATAATTGAACAGTCTACATCAGGCTAATAAACACAGCAGGTGTTTCAATAGTAAACAAACACATAATCAATGAATAGAACCTGGAATTGAGATCTTTTACACTTGACTGCTAAATTGATTTACCACCCTCTGAGGACAATTCATTTTATAAACTAAGGTCATATTTTTATTATGTAATTTTTATAAGTCATAAAAATAAGTATGCATGCTTTTTAACACCACTAACAGATGTTTAGAAGCATTATATCATAAAATTTCAATCTGCAAAGATTATGATGTTATTTCCAGTTTTAACATCAACAAACACATGCAGAACAGGCTTGCATTCAAAATAAAGGTAATTTCAGACGATGTTAACTGTCATTAAAACTTTATTTCATCAAAAATACTTTTCATGTCGTGTTATTTCAAACAGTAATATGAATAAAAGATCAATCATGTATGTTTAAAAGGGGGAGGGTGACTTGGCGACAAGTTTTTGAATGCCCTGATAGTGCCGACATTTTGCCTAGGTTATTCCAGATTTTTGGTTTGTTAGTTAATGCATTAGTCATCAGTGCACTTTAACTGTCTCTGTTAAAGATAAGCATTAGATTGTTCTTCAAAGAGGTACATGTATGGAAAAGCAATGAAAAGGTCTTGCAATTTCATAGAAAAGTCATGGAATTTGAAGTTCAAAAGTCTGTATGAACCAAGTTGTTTCTCCTGGGGGCACAGCATGAAGTTAAGCCTTATAATTAATAGATTAAACAGTTGCTATGATTATATTTATTTGAAATGCAAAATTATAGCCCAAAGCGGACAGCATTATTAATAATTAAAATAACAAAATTTATACCAAGTAGAATGGAAATAAATACACATATTATGCAGCTGTAAAGTCCACTTTCCTCAGTACTATGGATGTTTTTATAAATGGAGCAACAAACCACATAAGATCTATACAAAGATAAAATGAGTTTTAGTTTTTCAATACAATTACCATGTACATTGTACACCCTGTAATCAAGTTAGTAATTAACAACTTTAATTTCTTAAATGGGACAATTAAATGCAATAAATTTGTCAAAGCACAGTAAGATACATGTACAGTTCTATTTTTGTTTTTTTTTCATGACCTTTTAACATGTATTTAACTTTAACTTTTATTTTTAGAAAATATGTAACCAAAAGTCACTGCATACGAAATTAAAGATGTTCAAAATGTAAAAAAGTGTGTTTTTTTAACACATATTTTGTATTCTGTTGTGACTTTTATATATTGAGAAAATATATCAAACTCTGGTGAGATACATGTTCTTTATATTCAGGCCGCAGCAAAAACATTGAATGCTGGGAAAGAAAACTCTCATTTGAGGGTATACTTGGTTTTGCAAGTTTGACCAGACCTTGTTAAGCCAATAATCTTAAAACCATTAATCTGAGCTCATCTTGTGAGCTTTCCACTTTATTTATTGATATGGGGCCCTGCCAATCATGAGCAAACAGATGAAAAGTACCAGATTTTGGTACGAACCAGCTGAACCTGCATAAAGGAAAGCACCCAAGGTTTCTGGTTCCTTTGCTCATCCATGATTTATAAAGTACATGTACATAGACATTCAATGTTCAGTTTTTTCTATAGACAATGTTTGAAGATGAGTACTGTTTATATAATGATATTTGGAAAGTCTTTTGAAACCTTACTGTTCTACAAATGTACAACAACTTGTCAAGATGTTCATTCAGTACTGTATAACTGTAGATCTTGAACAATAAAGTTATGATCAAAACATTGAATTTTGGCAGAGCTGTACATTTACAAATATGCATTAAACATGTATTTATTTATTTAATATTTCTATTTGAAGTTTTTCCTTGCTGTATTGTTATATAGGAAAGCATATAGGGCTCATACATTGATTTTTGAATCATCAGTTGTGCTCAAGGCCTAAGATGTGGAAAGCAGTTAATTAGCCAAAACAAAAAGTTGAACAGTGAATTCAAATGTAAAATTCTACTTTCATGTTAAGTTCTTGATTAAAAATTTTATTGTAGTAAATAGGTTGTTACAAAAATTATTAAGGACTACATGCACATGTCAAAAAGTATTATAAATTTTACAACAGTGAAGAAGTGCTAATTTTTATATAACACATAAGAAATGTGTTAAAGGGATTATTTGTGTTGGTCATTTTAATCAACAGTTACGTCA
The DNA here is from genome assembly GCA_028015205.1 of Mytilisepta virgata. Taxonomy (NCBI): domain Eukaryota; kingdom Metazoa; phylum Mollusca; class Bivalvia; order Mytilida; family Mytilidae; genus Mytilisepta; species Mytilisepta virgata. Next base: position 89,255,263 of record CM051521.1, read on the forward strand.
ACCTGTGAATAAAATGAATGAAGTGAATGATATCTGAATATCTTGTTCTTCAAATAACCGTTAAATCTGTAGTTACCTTTACATGTATTAAAAAAATATATGCAGTTAGTCATTAACAGGTTCTAGTCAATGCACAAAATAAAGTAAGTGAAGCATGTGCTGCAACCTTGCAAAATTATATCTATGTGTATTTAATTGGTAATAAGCACTAGTGGACCTTTTTTTGACAGTTTGAGACTATTAAACTAATGTCACTATACAGAGTTCTTGAAATCTGGTTCTGACTGGTAAAATTTCTGTAGGACCGATACCTTAGCTTATATCAACAGTCCAAATGTCCGATCCTAACAAACTGGTTTTTTTTTCCCATTGTCTTTTTAGGCAGAGATTTAAAAATGGAATTAGTAGTTAATAGGACGGGGTGGTCCATTAAATTTTATTAAGAGGTATTCCTGAAGACGTGGCTGCCAAAAGGCAAAAAGAATATGAACAGAAGAGACAGCTTTTCTGAACATGAAAATACATTACACAGTACACACATACTTATAATAGACTCAGTACAAATAAACGGGATATTCTACAAAAGAAATTGTAGGGCTGAAGCATGACTCTGCTCTTCTAGTCCAAATGACTGACATGTGAAAATGAGATTTCAAGAACTCTGGTTATATATTATATTTGTTCTACAGTGTATAGCTAGTTACATGTAAGGGCATATACATTTACAAAATAATGCATTGTGAATTTGAACATGCTTTAGCTTACTAACTACATGTACAAATGTATTTCACTTGATACAAAATATATCTGCTGTATTTAAGATAAAAATGTTATAAAAAATTTCACCAAGATTTTTGTATACAGTCAATATATTTATTTTTATGGGATTGTTTTCGAGGCTTGATGAACATTTGATGTTTTGAGAATACAAGACATTGTGGTTTTGAAATTTTCTAGTAATCTCACAATATTTAAAAATATATTTGATCGATTACTGAAATTTGTACCAGTCTTCACGATAAACCAGTAGTCCAAAGCCTGGTAGGTAAAAATGCTGGAAGGCCTGTAAAAATTCCACTTACAGGCCAGTAATGTCTATATAAAAAATTGTCGTTCGGACCTGTGGATCAAAAAGTTTATTGTGAAGACTGTTGTACATGTACAATGTAGTTCCACTTAACCCACAAACTGTACATGTACATGTAGGTTTGACCTGTAAATTATTATAACACACAATATTGGTATATTTTTAGCTGGAGATGCACCAGAAATTGATCCTATGGAATATTGTGAACATATTCAAAGTGAAGTGAAGAAGGCTAAGTTCAGGGTAGCTGAAAAGAGAATTGGAGAAACCATGACACCAGAGCAAATAGCTGAGGAAAAAGAGCTTCAGCGGAAACAGCTTGAAGAAATATTTAAACTGATGCAAGAACAAAATGACAAATTTGGAGTCGGCAGTGTTGAAGACATACAAAATCAGATGAAATTGTATGCATGAGTTGTTTATTTGTAGGGATGTAATAATTGAAGCCAGTCTGATTTTTATTATGTACATGTGTATTTATGCACTTTGAACTATCTACATGTAGTTATTTTAATGGTGAAAATATATATTGTTCATGGACTATTTTAACTGTTTACAAGGTAGTTATAAATTGTCTTGCTTGCGACAAAAGTCCTGTAAGGTGAGATAGGTGTTTACAGTAGCATCAACAATTGTGCAAGTTTGTAATTAGATCAGCTTTACAGCAATATATTATTATAATTCAATGATACTTGTTAATATGCAAATTGCATTAGCATCAGTATACATGTATATCTTATTTTCATGGAGATTGTTTAGACCCTGTAGTCATGACCCACTGACCTTCACATGTAAGAGTTTGGGATTAGCTCAGTTTAAAGGGAATGGCTGTTTAAAGAACCATTGATTTCCAGGGATATTTTTTAGCCCAACTTCCTCAATCATGGTCTATTTTGACCTGAAACATTTGCCTATTTTTCCTGAAAGAATGAAGGTTTAACGGGAATTCATACTTTACCATACAATGTTTTGTATTGCCTTTTTTTCAGTTTTGCTTCAGCAGGCAAGACATACATTGTATCTACCATGTGTTTACATTTTATTATTCAAAAGGGTACATTTGTATTTAGTAACATGATAATTTTAAATTCTGTGCAATAAGACCGTGTACATAATGAAATGATTTATTCATAAGGTAAACTAAACCAATATTCAGAAATTTAATGATTTTAACTTTGCCATCAATTTACTATGTGTATGATTTTTTTTAGAACATTACATCCCTACATTATAATTTTGCCAAGATCTGCAAACAGTGATAATTTTCAAGTAGTAAAATTAGTAGTAAATTATATTAGCTTAGGTTAAGGCAAGAATATGCTTCAAGAACAAAGGAGGTAGAAATAGGTTGTTTTAAATAAATTTGAACATTAAAACATCATTGTACATGTATATCATGGCTTAAAAAGTATGGATATCAGTTGTATTCTTTGAATATGGATTCGAATTTCATGCCATTTTTATGAATATTACAATGATCAACCACTGTTCCAATTCATGAAATAGTATCCATTTCAGTGAAAACAAAGTTTATATCCTTTTTTAAATTTTATAGTATCCTGTGATAATAAAAGCAAATTTAAAATTAGAAAAAATACTGTTTACATGTAGGTGGAAATTGTTGAGCTATCACTACATGTATTAAGTCATCACAGACTTAGAAGTTTGCCTCTGTATACATTCTATATCTCTTTTAAAAAATGTTTTAGGCTTATTAAGTTGACATTGTAATTCAACAAAAGTTTATCTCCATCAATATCCTCAACCGTAAAAAAATAATAGTTAAGAAAGTGGATATTTATTGAAGACAGTAGTTATCTCCCTTTTACTTGATTTATTTTAGAAGAGATATTTCCAAGTTCACCACAAGTTATCAATTTATAGATAAAATGTATACATAAAAGTGTGTACAGTGAAACTTCTCTAAACCGGCCAGTTGTGGGACGCTGAAAACAGCCGATTTGAATGGGTGGTTCGTTCATTGAAAATCCAAAGTCAGACAAGATTTATTTCCCTTTAATATTGATTTTTTTGGGATTTTTAATTTGGTTAGTACAACATATATATTTTCCAGTTATTAGGCCAACTAAAATTAATTGATAGATTTTCATCCCCACCCGCCTCTCAAAAATTGTGCCGCCCCGATATTTTTTATTTTCTAAAATTTACGATTTCCGGATTTTGTTCATCTCCGTTACCGGTATCCGTGTCAATAATTTCATTTTTTGTTAACTTCCTGTAACAATTCGACATGGTTTTCGTGATTCTTAGAGTAGTAAGCGGTATAAGCCATTTTATAACGTTTACATATTAATAACACCTTACAAAATAGTTTCATATGAAATAAAAAATAAAAAATAAAATCCTCCCACCCGCCCCATTTTTTTCAAAAAGTTGGATGAAAATCTACTAATTAATTTTAGTTGGCCTTACTGGTAATTCTTATATAACGTTCATCATTAAGTTATGAATACAAAATAAGAATTTGTTAATTTATAATTTTCGCTAGGATAAATAACAAACTTTATTATTTCTTGAAATATTATAATGTATAACACTGCGTGGGTTCTTCTCAAGGTGAAGGTCATTCACTGTTGGTAATAAACATAAATGACCTCATTACTGAGTTGAAATGGACATCAAACAGTTGCAAGGTGTCCAATTGACTGGATTACATAACTGTTACCTGTATGTTTGAGTGGATTTAATTTGTGCAGGTTGTTTACTGAGGGAATATTTAAAACTTGGCCGGTTTCCTCAGATTTATCTAATGTACATTTCAGTACAAATTGGCAGCTACTTTAAAATTCGGCAGATATATGTATTGGGATTTTCTTATAGAAAAGGTTCAAACTATAATTTTAGTGATATTTAACCAATTTAATAAAAATGTAAGAAAATTTCATACTTACATGTAGGGGATAGATTTAATTCTTCAGCAGTTTTAATTGACTGAATATGCTTGATGACTCGGCAACACAGATGAGAAATTGCATTTAAATCTCTACTAATGACAAGTGGATTTTTGTTTGTTAATAATACCCTAAAATCAATTGGTCCTAACCAGATATTAATAGTCTCATCTTTTTGATAAAAGAACAATCCTCATAATATGTATATGAATTGCTCATACAGAATTATGGATAATTTTGTTTATAAAACATATACTCAAGCATTCCATTGTATTAACAATATTTGTGATATAGTGTTATATGTTAGATGTGTTCAACTTTGTTTATGTAGATATTTTCGTGGTGTACCGTTGGTAGAAATTATATACTTTGTACATTTTGTAGACAAAGATAGCAAAGTATTTTTTTGTGCAAGTAAATACATATAATGTGTTTAAAACTAATGGGAGTTTTATTTGAGGTAGATGGAATTCTCATCAAATGAAATTTTAAGACATTTCCTCCAAAATTGAACTTGTAATTTTTAGATAAATGTCATATTCTTAATGATTAGAAATAATTGTCATAATTTTCAATAATAAAATCTTTTGAACAGAAAATATCAACATTAACAAAATAAATAGAGATGTTAAAATATTTTTAAAATTCTAGTCATTTTATTGTTAATGTTTATAAGTTATTTGTAATTTTTTACCCTTTAAAGTATTTATGTATATAGTGTTAGCTGTATGATGTTGAAGGTTATATTGTATTCTAAGTAAATGTAGTTTATCAAGGTTTTTTTTTAACTAGAAATATTAAACTATAAAGTATTACTGGTATAAAACATAATTCTGCCAGATGACCATTTCTTTGACCTAGAGTAGGTTATTGTGCTCAGATTTAATAAACATTAAGTATTAATGATTTATCAAAATGCATCTGATTTTTAAAAAAAATATTATTTCAATTATACTGTCTCATACCAATGGAACATACTTCTCAGAAGTTTAAAGTGGCATTTTTATATATAGCATTGGTTGTCCAGATTTTTTAGGGATTTTAAGAATAAGTATATGCTTTGTTTATGATCTACAAACTTGTTACAAGTAGAAGGTCTTTGGTGTATTCACCTTGTTATACAAGAGATTTGAAAAAAGCGTAAATTTGATTTTATTTTTCAATCCCATCAAAATTTTGTAGATGGGTCTGTAAGTTTAGTAAAAGCATTTACTAGTTTTATGTGTGCATAGAAATTATATATTTTACATATCATAACTGTAGTTATTTTATTGTGGTGCCTTATTTGAAATTTACACGGTGTAATAGAATCATGAGTAATTTTTTTCAAATTGGACCACTGTTATGTAAGATAATATATGAATGTGAAATCTTAAGCAATACAAAAATAATTTTACATTTTTCTGTTTTATCTTATTTACAGTACTGAGAAGTTTATATTTTTACATACAATTTTTAGCTCACCTGGCCGAAGGCCATGTGAGCTTTTGCCATTACTTTTCGTCCGTCGTCCGTCCGTCATAAACTTTTCATTCAAAAATCTTCTCTGAAACCGCTGGCCCGATTGGTTTGAAACTAAATAGGAATGATCTATGCCATGTCCTCTACAAACGATCCTCAATTTATTTTTATCAGACATAAAACATGGCTGTCTTAGCTAAAAATAGAACATAGGGGTGGATGTGTTGTTTTTGGCTTATAACTTAAAAACCGTTACAGATATCAAAAATCTGACGGGGTTAAATTGATCAGCATGACGAGATCTACCTACCCTGAAATTTTGAAGGAAATTCCAAAACCCATTGAGGAGTTATTGCCCTTTTTTCATCAAATTTTCAAAATTTTAACATTTTTTGTCATTTATCTGCAAAACTATTTGAGATAGAAGTGAAATGTAAATTTGAAAAATGTTTGCCATGTTGAGATCTACCTACCATGAAATTTTAAAGGAAATCCCAAAACCCATTTAGGAGTTGTTGCCCTTTTTTTGTCAAATTTTCAAAATTTTTTCATTCAAAAATCTTCTCCTCTGAAACCGCTGGGCCGATTGGTTTGAAACTTAACAGGAATGATCTATGACATGTCATCTACAAACGATCCTCAATTTATTTTGATCTGACATAGCTGTTGTAGCTAAAAATATAATATAGGGGCGCATGTGTTGGTTTTGGCTTATAACTTAAAAACCGTTACAGATATAAAAAAATCTGACGGGGTAAAATTGATCAGCATGACAAGATCTACCTAATCTGAAATTTTGAAGGAAATTCCAAAACCCATTTAGGAGTTACTGCCCTTTTTTCGTCAAATTTTCGAAATTTAACATTTTTCGTCATTTATCTCCAAAACTATTGAAGATAGAATTGAAATGTACTTTTGAAAAATGTTTGCCATGTTGAGATCTACATACCCTGAAATTTTAAAGGAAATCCCAAAACCCATTTAGGAGTTATTGCCCTTTTTTTTGTCAAATTTTCAAAATTTTAACATTTTTGCATTTATCTCCAAAACTCTTTGAGATAGAAGTGACGTGTGAATTGAAAAATGTTTGCCATGTTGAGATCTACCTACCCTGAAATTTTGAAGGGAATCCCAAATTCTGTTTTGGAGTTTTTGGTTTGTGTAATTTGAGGTCGGGTTCTGTTACATTTATTTAAGGTTCACCCTTATTCCTGGTCAATTTTATCAACTTCCTGCCAGGACTACCACCATCAGGGAACATATTTTTACATTAAACCTTATGAAAAATAAATCTTCAACAAATTTTCCCTGAACAATTGAACCAATTGCAACAAACTTGGTCAAATAGTTGATTAATTGTCCAATGAAAACCAGACTCCAGGTGAGCGATACAGGCTCTGGTGAGCCTCTTGTTTTCTTATATATCAATGAAATCAGGTTAAGTTTTCAGACAAAGAAGTCTCTAGGAATGTGAATTATAAATTTTGAGATTACTCCTTTTTTTTAACCTAAAGTGATCTATTGGAAAGAATACTCAAGATTTTTCTGATTAGATATGTCTAAATATAAAATGTTTGATCAGGTTAGGCCAAACCAAACTGGTTTTTAATTCTTTGGATTTTTTTATGACAAAAAAGGTGCAAGAGAGTGACATTTTAATTTTAATTTATTCCTAGTTTTTTCAGGCAAAGATCAAAGTGGCACAATTTTTTTTAACTAAAAACACTTGTCTGGCCTGTGACGAAAGTCGTGGGGGGGGGGAGAAATATGTGTTGCTTTTTGGGCATTGACATTGACAGCATCAACAATTGTTAAGTTTTCTGCTTAAGTTAGTTTGATAGGAACTACTTGTGATAGATCAATGATATATTCTTTAAAGTTGCATTACTATCTGTACATTTCAATTTGATGACCATTTCAAGGCCCTGCGTCATGGTCATGGTCCAGTGATTTTCAATTATTCAGCAATTTTCAATTTTAAGTTTTCTGCTTAAGTTAGTTAGATAGGAACTACTTGTGATAGATCAATGATATTTATTAGCATTGTTGCTGTCCGTCGGATTGTTTTTCGAATTTTCTGCCAAAAGGCGAGATATCTCTGTGTAAACAGTTATTATGTCTCCCCTCCTCTTCTAATCAAATTTTTTGTCCGGAACATAACTTTTTTGTTTCTTGAGCTAGCCTCATGATATTTGGAAGGTATATGCATCAGGTCATGGCGGAGTGCAGAGTACCACATTTGGGTCCCTGGGGGTCAGTTCCCACCCCCTAGCCTGTAAAATGTAGGCTAAAATAACAAAATACTTAATATTTTGAAAACCATTGTGATCCCCACCCTATAACCATATATATTATTACTCCTTATGATAAGACAAATCATTTGGTACCATAGGGGGGTCTGAGGGGGGTCATGCCCCACCCCCTCAAACGATAAAATACTAAATATTCTGAAAACCATTGAGATCCCCACCCTATAACCATATATATTATTACTCCTTATGATAAGACGAATCATTTGGTACCATAGGGGGGTCTGAGGGGGGTCATGCCCCACCCCCTTAAATGATAAAATACTTAATATTTTGAAAACCATTGTGATCCCCACCCTATAACCATATATATTATTACTCCTTATGATAAGACAAATCATTTGGTACCATAGGGGGGTCTGAGGGGGGTCATGCCCCACCCCCTCAAATGATAAAATACTAAATATTCTGAAAACCATTGAGATCCCAACCCAATAGTGTTCTTCTTCCTCTTCTAATCAAATTTTTTGTCCGGAACATAACTTTTTTGTTTCTTGAGCTAGCCTCATGATATTTGGAAGGTATATGCATCAGGTCAAGGCGGAGTGCAGAGTACCACATTTGGGTCCCTGGGGGTCAGTCCCCACCCCCTAGCCTACATTATCTTGGAAGGGGTTGAAATCCCCACCCTTAAACCATATATTTTATTATTCATGATAACAAGACAAGTTGAATGCAGTATACATCTTAGCCCTGGGGGTCATCCCCACCCCCTCAAAATCAGAAACCTTATTTTATCTTAAAAATGGTTGGAATCCCCACCCCTAAACCATATATTGTACTACTCATGGTTACAAGACCAGTTGTATGCAATATACATCTTAGCCTTGGGGGTCATCCCCACCCCCACAAAATCAGAAACCTTATTTTATCTTAAAAATGGTTGGAATCCCCACCCCTAAACCATATATTGTACTACTCATGGTTACAAGACGAGTTGAATGCAATATACATCTTAGCCCTGGGGGTCATCCCCACCCCCCTCAAAATCAGAAACCTTATTTTATCTTAAAAATGGTTGGAATCCCCACCCCTAAACCATATATTGTACTACTCATGGTTACAAGACAAGTTGAATGTACTATACATCTTAGCCCTGGGGATCATCCCCACCCCCTCAAAATCAGAAACCTTATTTTATCTTAAAAATGGTTGGAATCCCCACCCCTAAACCATATATTGTACTACTCATGGTTACAAGACCAGTTGTATGCAATATACATCTTAGCCTTTGGGGTCATCCCCACCCCCACAAAATCAGAAACCTTATTTTATCTTAAAAATGGTTGAGCTCCCCTCCACAAAAGTATATATTTCCTTATTCACAATGAAAAGACAAGTTGAATGCAATATGTCTTGGCCCCAGGGGGTCATCCCACCCCCTCAAGACCAGAAACCTTAATTTATCTTAAAAATGGTTCAGATCCCTTCCCCAAAACTATATATTACCTTATTCATTCCTTGTTGAAGCACATATCTGTAGGTAACTACATGTATTATGTACCATAGCTCTTAATTTGCCACCTTGATGATCCCTAAAAAATGTTAAAAAAACTATGGGTATGGAAGGGGAGACATCAGTTTTAGCGTGCTAAAACAGTCCAGCATGCTGGACTCCTGTGACAACAGTACCTCTAGTTTTTTTTTGTTTTTTTTTTTAAATGAAGAATTTGGGGTGAATTTTCAGCATTTTTGCAAAAAGAAGTGGCAAATTTTTTTCCCAAAACTTGGCAGTCTGAAAATAGGATCAGCAAAATCCAAAGAACAACCAGTTTTGTGTGACCTTAATATATATAACATTTTTTCTCATTGTGTTAAATATTTGACTGCAACTGACAAGATGATTTATTTTAAATATTCCAATTTATGGCAGAATATTCACAATAGTGACTATAATTTTCTGCAAAAGTTATTTCCCTTTATCGTCTTGGGTTCAATGATTTCTTAGTGAAAGAAAATCTTGACATTTCAAATGTGAAATTGACGATGTTCTTTTGCTCAAGGAAGTGATCTAACAATAGACTTCGCTATACATACTTTTATGTGAATTCACATAATAGCGTAACCCTTAATGTTTTCTTAACAAGTCTTACAATATGACAATGTAATGAGAAGATTAACTATATTAAAATTGAAATTTGAATAGCAAAATTTGCAACACATGCACTACATGCATTCATGAATTAATGTGTTGTTCGTTCACAAATTATAGATTTTAGTCATTGAATTTCAACAATTGTTACATGTATACTGTAATATTTTTTTACATTTATATATATATATTCAGCATTCCAAATATTCAAGTCCTAAATTTTACTTTAGAAGTGGTTCTTTTCAAACAGTTCCAGATAATTGTAGTTTTTGACAATAAATACAGAAAAATTCTTCAGAATCCAATAAATTTTATAACACAACAAATCAGGTATACAAGAAAATTCCCCAATATGTGACAGACTCTGCTGCATTCAGTGTAAAAAACTAATGAGATGATATTATTCAATTACCGGTAAGTTCAAATTGATTGAGTATAAGTACCAAGTTTTGAAATAATTATTTTTTCCATCAAAATTATTTAGTTATATGTTTGACCTTTCCATTACAATAATGATGACAATTATATGAATGAATATGCACAGAATGGACTTTGTAATCAGCTGATAAGTATAAAATTATGAAAAGATTAGTAATTTAAATTGTAATAATGTGTGAATCTCAAATGTGCAAGCTGAAATTTTACCTCGGACTGTTTTCTTCTGTTAAAATTGTTTATGCATGTTCCTAGTTGGTTATGTTGTAAGAGGAATAAATTAAATGATTTACATTGGTTGGTGTTAATTTCAATGAAGACTGGGTTTATATTTTATTGCCATTTGTTTGCATTGAAAGTTGCTGCAAAGTCTTCTATACTAATCAAAGGGCCAGTGAGCTTATACCATCATTCGGCGTCCGTCCTCCATCGTTTTAAACTATTTAAAAAATCTCCTCTGAAACTACATAACCAAATACTTTCAAATTTTACCTGGATGTTCCTTAGGGTATCTAGTTTATAATTATATCCGGGGATTTGATCCATCAACAAACATGGCTGCCATTGCTAAAAATAGAACATAGGGGGGAAAAACAGTTTTTGCTTACATCTCAAAAACTAAAGCATTTAAAGCAAAATGGACATGAGGTTAAAATGTTCATCAGGTTAAGATCTACCTGCCATGAAATTTTTAGATGAACCGGTCATCCCTTTGTTGGGTTATTGCCCCTGAATTGTTAATCTGAAGGAAATTTTGCAGTTTTTGGTTTATATCTCAAAAATTAAAGCAGTTAGAGCCAAACTGACATGGGGGTAAAAATGTTCATCAGGTCAAGATCTACCTGCCATGAATTTTTCAGACAAATCTGTCAACCTGTTGTTAAGTTATTGCCCCTGAATTAATTTTAAGGAAATTTTGCAGTTTTTGGCTTATATCTCAAAAACTAAAGTATTTAGAGCAAAACTGACAGAGGTAAAATAAAATAACAATCCAAAGATACTAATATTAGATATAGTAAATTTATACTATGCTGTATTTGACGCATTTCAAGTAGTTACCTCTCATCAGCAGCATTAAAACCGAAACATTTGGAAGACCAAAAACCAAACTTATTTGAAAACAAGAAGTACTCATAACCAAAAATACCAAAATAGGAAGCCAAATTTCCACTAAGGAGATCTACCATGTGCAATACAAGGAATGAAGCCTTAGTAATTCTATTATTTTTTAATTTTGCTAAATACTGGCAATTTATATAAAAAATTAATCAATGATTAAAAATGTTCATCAGGTCAAGATTTACCTGCCATGCAATGTTTAGACGAATCTGTCAACCCTTTGTTGGGTTATTGCCCCTGATTTGTTTATTTTAAGGACGTTATGCAGTTTTAGGTTATTAATTGGATTATTATTATAGATAAACACATACTGTAAACAGCAAAAATGTTCAGCAAAGATCTACAAATAAGTCAACATGAACATGACCAAAATCGTCAGTTATATGTGTTTTTGCCCTTGAAAGATAATGTATGTGTAAACAGTAATTATCAGTAAAAATAATGGTCTGACATATTGGGTACAGATGTTTAAAGCATAACTTTGAGATAAATTAAATGGTAGCTGTAAAATGGAGGGTCAAGGTCATTGAAAATGTACATAGTAACTGGTGAAAAAGTCCATAGCAACCGATGAAAAAGTCATTAGCAACAAAATATATTTAGATTCAAGAGTCTATAATATAGCTGTACAAGTCTACATTGAGGCTCAAGGGTCAAGGTCATTGACAAAATTCATAGCAAGCGATGGAAAAGTTACTAGCAACAAAATATATTCAGGACCCTACAATTAACCTTTTCAAGTCAAAATAGAAGGTAGAGAATTAATTCCATTGAATAACCTCCATAGCAACCAAAGGAAAAGTACCTAGCAACCATATAAATTTAGGTTCAGAATTCTGTATTTTAGCTGTACAAGTCAATAAGGCAAAAAATGCAACAGTATACATTAAATAGCAAAAAAAATCATTTATGCAAGATCCACACCAAAAATTACAGCGATTCAGGCTCTTGGGAGCCTCTTGTAGAAAGATCAGGATAGTACTTGCTAGACTCGTGAGAATATTACTCACCCTGTAATTAACCAAAGGAGATTTTCAGTTCTTTGAAATAAATATGTGAACTTGCTTTAAAGATGCCTTTGGTCCTAAAAATGGTTACTGTGGTGTAGATTTATCATCCATTATAGCTGCATGGAGAGTCATAAAATAATTTTTCCAGAAAGCAGAAATATCTATTATTGCATCAATAAAATTGCTGTTCACTTTTTATGGAAATTTTAATAATGCTTCAAGGGACATATTTTGGTATACTGTTGTTTCTCTTTATGATCCCACTCAGATTTTCTCCCATTTTTATACGACGACAAATTTTGCAGACGTATTATGGTATGAACCTGTAGTCGGCGTCGGTAGACAGTTAGGTTTCCGCTCTATTTAATGTACTGTATAATTATATTTTATCACAATGGCCCCCTATACGAAGTACAGGTTGGAAATGATTTTGGGGAATATGGCCCCTCCCGTTTTCGTCTCGCCTGGTTTTTATTAATTTCATGGTTGAGTGAATTTCATCCAAGTTTCTTGATTAAGTCCATTTTTCAGCAACTGTAATACCTAGACCCACCATGTTTGGTTCTTAGTCTGAGACTTGTCTCTGGACTTTGACCTCAATTTCATGCTTGAGTGACTTTTTCACATTTTCGAGATTAGGTCAATTTCTCAGCAACTTTAGTAGCAACTGTGATATCTAAGCCAACCATATCTGGTCAATAGATAGTTCTTAGTGGTCTGACACCTGTCTCTTGACCTTAATCTCAATTTCATACTTGATTGACTTGTGTTACATTTTTATACGACCGCAAAATTTTTGCGGTCGTATATTGGTATGACGTTGGCGTCGTCGTCGTCGTCGTTGTCGTCGTCGTCTGCGTCGTCGTCCGTCGTCTGCGGCATCGTCCGAAGACATTTGGTTTTCGCACTATAACTTTAGTATAAGTTAATAGAAATCTATGAAATTTAAACACAAGGTTTATGACCACAAAAGGAAGGTTGGGATTGATTTTGGGAGTTTTGGTCCCAACAGTTTAAGAATCAGGGGCCAAAAAAGGGCCCAATAAGCATTTTTCTAGGTTTTCGCACAATAACTCTAGTATAAGTAAATAGAAATCTATGAAATTTTAACACAAGGTTTATGACCACAAAAGGAAGGTTGGGATTGTTTTTGGGAGTTTTGGTCCCAACAGTTTAGGAATTAGGGGCTAAAAAAGGGCCAAAATAAGCATTTTTCTTGGTTTTTGCACAATAACTTTAGTATAAGTAAATAGAAATCTATGAAATTTAAACACAAGGTTTATGACCACAAAAGGAAGGTTGGGATTGATTTTTGGAGTTTTGGTCCCAACAGTTTAGGAATTAGGGGCCAAAAGGGTCCAAAATTAAACTTTGTTTGATTTCATTGAAAATTTAACTATTGGGGTTCTTTGATATGCCGAATCTAACCGTGCATTTAGGATCTTAATTTTTGGTCCCGTTTTCAAATTGGTCTACATTAAGGTCCAAAGGGTCCAAAATTAAACTTAGTTTGATTTTAACAAAAATTGAATTCTTTGGGTTCTTTGATATGCTGAATCTAAACATGTACTTAGTTTTTTTATTATGGGCCCAGTTTTCAAGTTGGTCCAAATCGGGGTCCAAAATTAAACTTTGTTTGATTTCATCGAAAATTGAACTATTGGGGTTCTTTGATATGCCGAATCTAACCGTGCATTTAGATTCTTAATTTTTGGTCCCGTTTTCAAATTGGTCTACATTAAGGTCCAAAGGGTCAAAAATTAAACTTAGTTCGATTTTAACAAAAATTGAATTCTTGGGGTTCTTTGATATGCTGAATCTAAACATGTACTTAGTTTTTTTATTATGGGCCCAGTTTTCAAGTTGGTCCAAATCGGGGTCCAAAATTAAAGCTAAAAAGGGGGTAAATTATTTTTTTTTTGGGGGGGGGGGGGAAAATTCTCCACAGCATATTGTATTACACAAAAGCAAAAAATTGAATATAAATTCAAATCATATGACCAATTCTAAGTTCTTTATTTCAGTTATTCTGTGTCAGAAACCTATTATGTGTCAAATATTTGAAGAAATTTTCAATTGCACAGTATTGCGCAATAGCAAGAAATTGATATGTGTGCCCTGTTATCAAAACTTTATTATTAACAAATTCCATTGGAAATTTGCCAATATAAAATGTGCTGATGAAGCTTTTTTGTTTATCTTATCTAAACTGCTTTTAATATGTATATTTAAAATTTGCCATCCATGACTATGATGTCATTTTCTATTTTAATATGTTATGGTGTATTTAAATGGGCTGTTATGGTTGCAAAGTATAAAGAAATGGGGGGGGGGGGGGTTGAAAACAAAATTTGGGGGGGGGGTAAATGAGAAATTGGGGAGGGGGTAATTTTTTCTCATTCCATATTTCATAAATTAAAAAGAAAATTTCAAATTTTTTTTAGCAAAAAAAAGGGGGGGTTACAATAAATTTTATTGTTTTTTGTTTTTTTTTTGGGAGGGGGGTCAATGTGCAACTTCATAGTGTATTGCACAAAAGCTAAAAAAAGGGGTAAATTATTATTTTTTTTTGGGGGGGGGGGCAATTCTCCACAGCATATTGTATTACACAAAAGCAAAAAA
This sequence comes from Mytilisepta virgata, assembly GCA_028015205.1. Lineage (NCBI taxonomy): Eukaryota > Metazoa > Mollusca > Bivalvia > Mytilida > Mytilidae > Mytilisepta > Mytilisepta virgata. The sequence goes on from CM051521.1 coordinate 89,270,310, forward strand.
TTGAATATAAATTCAAATCATATGACCAATTTTAAGTTCTTTGATTTCAGTTATTCTGTGTCAGAAACCTATTATGTGTCAAATATTTGAAGAAATTTTCAATTACACAGTATTGCGCAATAGCAAGAAATTGATATGTGTGCCCAATTTTAAATTTTAAATTGGTTATTTCTGATTTATATATAAAAACAAATAATACTGATATGGTTTGAATAGGTAAATTAAAAATTTTTAAGTTCTTAGACAACATTCATTCTGTGTCAGAAACCTATGCTGTATCAAATATTTATTCACAATCCAAATTCAGTATTGTATAAGGCTTGAATGTTGTGTTCATAATTGCCCCAACTATTCAGGGTTCGACATCTGCGGTCGTATCTAGCTGCGCCCAGCGGAGCATTTTATTTAGATTAAGTCAATTTCTCAGCAACTGTATTACCTAGGCCCAATCTAATTAAAAACCGATCTCTCATCGCTCCCGTTTCCTGATATGTCGCGTGGGAGATCTAACGAAATCCGCTTTGAGGTCACATGTGAGTGAACTGGAACTTATGAATTTATAATGACATGCAAATGAGTTGACTTCCTATCAGTAAGCCAATCAAAAAAGTTTATGAATTCTGGGGACTGACGATTTCTTCGTTAATAAAATGAGTTACATCCCTTTACCATACGATCACCTTACAAGATCGCCTAAGCCGCAATTTCATTGGTCGAACAGGACACACCTACGAGGTCACTCACATGTGACCTCAAAGCGGGTTTCGTTAGATCTCCCACGCGACATATCAGAAAACGGGAGCGATGAGAGATCGGTTTTTAATTAGATTGACCTAGGCCCATCATATATGGTCTGTAGATAGTCCTTGGTGGATACACGCCAGTCTAGTTACCTGTCAGCTGAACTTAACCTGAATTTCATGCTTGAGTGACTTAATATGCATTTTCATGATTTAGTCTATTTCCCAGCAACTGTACTACATTTGTAACTAGACCATGTCTAAGCAACTGCAATACATAGACCAACCATATTTGGTCTATAGATAGTGCTTGGTGGGTATACATGGCTGTCTGAGACCTTGACTTGAGTCAGATTTTCATAATTAAGTCCATTTTGCTGTAGCTGTAATACCTATATCCAAATTTACCTAAATTTTAGGCTTGTGTGACTCTTGTCCCATTTTTACAAATAAGTCCATTTCTCAACATATGTTATAAATCTATTATATAGATCCACCATTTTTTGGTCTGTCTGTAGATAGTTTTTGGTGGTTACATACCAGTCTGAGACCTGTCAGCTCGCCTTGGACACAGTTTTAGGCTTGAATGACATGCATGAGATTTTTCAGACACATTATCGCCCGTCCATTACTATTTCTATTAACCCATTTTCCTTTGACGTGCAACGTCGGATATCAGATAATCATTATTCTGTGTCATGTGCATACTCAGGCGAGACATGTAATTTGTCCACTCTTGTTTGTTTTTAGTGTTCCTTGATGAAATTGGAAAATCCGTATTTCACTATCCTTTACCGTTTTCAAGATACAAGGGGCCGAAATTTTCGAAATTTTGCTACTAGTATTTCTTATCTGATTTTGATGAATTGTTTTTCGCATGCTTTGTCGTAAGAAATACAATAAAGTTAATCCAGACATTTTTGTGTATATTTTGTCATTGCAGAAATAAAAGGGATTAAAGGGGCCAAAATTAGCCATTTTGAGGGACACCTATTTTTTTTTTTTTTTATTTCTCATCCAATTTTAATGGAGATTTTTCCATTTAATTCATCTTGATGGGTGATTTCCGTAGTTTGTCAACATATTTTTCCTATCTTTTACAGTTTTGAGATATTGGTGGTTAAAGGGGTCAAAAAAGCAAGGTACAAATGTGGCTTAAATTCTAAATTATTTTTGTTTTTCATCTGGTTTTTGTGGAAGGTCCCATATTTCTGTCTAATGTTTATTATATTTTCAAACATTGGATAAAGCTTCATGATATGTTTCCATTTACTTTTATTCTTTATCTGTCATCATACTGCGCTTAGCGAAGCCCTTTTTTGCCATTGGTGGTACGAGGGTGTGTATACTTGTGGTGATTTTCACTTGCCTTTCCAGAGTTACTGAACTATTTTGTCAAAAAGGGCAATTTTGTCATACACTTACTCCAGCATGCTATGACACACTTTTTATCCCCGCTGCTGGGCGAAGGGGGTATTAAGTTTTACTCTTGTCTATGCGTACGTACGTGTAAGCGTAATTTCATTCCGCCGTGTATTTATTCCGGGTAACTGTTTTTCACTAGGGAATATTGGATGTAAATAGTGTGAAAACGTCGATATTGATTTCGTTGTTTTGTTTACATTAGACCGGTTTGTTGTTTACTTTCTTTTCATACTTCATTGACCTCCCAATATATATATTTTAATGAATTTAATATTTTGGTACTTTTTGTACATAGGATAAAACTCTCTGGTGTATATTTGACTGAGTAAAGACTCTCTTTTGTTAGTTACAAACAATACATGATTTTAGCTGATTTGAATAGTCTCCCTTTATTCGGTCTTGATAAATTTTTTTCAGAGTAAGATGTTTAAAATGAGTTGAAGCCTTTAATACAAATAAAAATTTAAATGAGCATTAGTTATCTAACTGTAAACCTTTTTTATTTTAAAATGCGTTCAGTATGTTATTAAAATTTGTAATTTATTTTATTTTTTAATATCTTTTCTTTAAATTCACATGCGAAACATATTATAATTTAAATTGAACTCAGACCTAAATAGGTAGTCAAGGACGTTAAAAACTTCCCAGTTAGTCATTACTGAATAGTAAATTTATTGTTTTAATACATAGATACTTTATTGTAAATAGGATGAAATTACCTAGTATATGCCTGTCTCATTTTGAACTATGGGTGGTTATTTATATGTCGCTGTGTATTTTATAAATGTGATTTGTGTGGATTAGCATTATCTCCCTTTTATAGGTTCGGATTCATTTTTAGCTCACCTGGACCAAAGGTCCATGTGAGCTTTTACCATCACTTGGCGTCCGTCGTCGTCGTCGTCTGTTAACAATTTTTCAAACGTTAACTTGTCAGACACCATAAGTCCAATTGCAACCAAACTTGGTACATTTGTTTAGTGGCATTATGTGTACAAAAATATCGTTCGGATTTTTGATTCGTAAAAAAACATGGCCGCCATGGCTAAAAATAGAACATAGGGGTAAATTGCAGTTTTTTGCAAATAACTCAAAAACCATAACAGATATCAAAATTCTGGCATAGGGTAAAAGTGTTCAGCATCTCAAGATCTACCTGCCCTGAAATTTTGAAGAAGATCCAACGACCCATGTAGGAGTTATTGCCCTTTTTCTGCATTTTTTCCAAATTTTGCACTTATTAAGCTCAATATCTTGGATACTATAAAGGAAATTTGAAAAATTTAAATTTCATATTGTTAGGCACACAAAGATCTACAAAATTTGTAACAGGATCGAAGTTGTAGGTTCATTCCTTTTAGGAGTTATTCCCCTTAGATCATCAAAATTGACCATTTTTGCAGTCTTTATTCATTGTAATAAAATCGTTAACTCCTCTTACACCATAAGTTTAATTGCAACCAAACTTAGTGTAGTTGTTCCTTGGCATGAGTGCTACTAAACTATCGTTTGGATTTTTGATTTGTAAAAAAACATGGCTGCCATGGCTAAAAATAGAACATAGGGGTAAATTGCAGTTTTTTGCAAATAACTCAAAAATGGTGACAGATATCAAAATTCTGATGGGAAGCTAAAGTGTTCAACACCTCAAGATCTACCTGCTTTGAAATTTTGAAGAAGATGTAACCACCCATGTAGGAGTTATTGCCCTTTTTCTTGATTTTTTTTTGAAATTTGTACTTATTAAGTTGTTGTCAATAGAGAAAAGCTGTTGTTTGCTTAAACAATCAGCTCATTGAGCTCTACAAAAGTCTGAATTGGGTCGAAGTTGTCAGATGATCCATTATAGGGGTAATAGCTCATGAAAGACTCCCTTAAAGCTTAAGGACCAGGTGAGCGATTCAGGCTCCTGGGAGCCTCTTGTTCTTAATAGATGTTATTTACAAGTTTGATTTTGCTTAAAACAAACTAAAATATTAAGAAGCTTTGATTATCTAAGTGTTAAAATATTTAAATTTTGATATGCATTCACTATTTATGAATATTCCATTGTTCAATATATTTGAAAACCTTATTTTTGATTTCACCTGATAAAGTTATAACAGGAGATGTTGCGGTGGAGAGAATACCAGTCTTTCTTATGTTCCCTATACGTTCAATGTAGAATTTTTTTTTTTTAAATTGTCAAATGTGAGACAGATTATTTTTTTTCAATACAAGTGCAGACCAGAAATATTTTTTTTTACCAAACTCAGGGTCAGGATATTTTTTCTAAAAAAACTCACCCCTCACTTATTTAAAATGAGTACTTAAACACTTCATCATTGTCTGGATCTAATGCACTAGTGTAATCATTCCTGGTTCCAAATCACTAGTGTAATCATTCCGGGTATAAAAGCACTAGTGTAATCATTCCTGGATAAAAAACACTAGTTAATTTTGTCCATTTATCACATAAATCATTTATGCAAGTTTCAGTATATTCTAATACCCCCAAAAAATACCAAGCCCCATTTTTTATATAGTTCCCCTTAAAAAAAAACCCTCTTTAGAATGTTAGGATGTGTGATGGATATTTTACACTGGATCCGGAGAAAAAAACCTAGGGATATTTTGTTGGTGGATAAAAAACACTAGGGGTTTTCATCCGCCGGATAAAGTACACTGGCGGAATCAAACCACTGTTACAGATAACTTTATTTTGCCTTAGCCAAATGTTGGGAAACTTATACACAATGCTTATTACCACCAAACACTGATCAAGTTGGAATTTGAATGGCGTCACTTTCATCATTCTTGTGTAAATTGAGAATTGCCAAATTTACCATTTTGCACACTATATATTGCTCGTTAACTTTAAAAAAAAAAACAGAACGTCATTAGGTTTGAACTATAACATTGACTCTTGCATACTTATCCCGGGGGCATCCGTGTCCCATCGACACATTCTTTTTTTCAAACAGCATCACAAATGATGGTCTGAGCATCTGCATGCACATACTTTTTGACAGTTTTTATTTCTATATTTCAAGAGTTTTGAACTTACTAAATAAGAAACCAATTGTTCACATGTTGCATCAGGCAGTATGTTTTGGCGATCTTTCTTCTAAGATCATTTTATTATAAATGGCGGTCCAATCAGTCTCTACACTTTTTGAAATTGTTCATTTATGCCATTCCAGAGTTATGGTTCTTAGTTTTTCAAAATATATGGAATTTTTTTACGACCGCAAATAATTGCAAATATGTTATGGTATGAGCCTGGTGGTGTCGCCATCTGTAGACAGTTAGGTTTCTGGTCATTTCCTTTTGATATCCTTATATTTTACCACAATGGTCCCCAATAAGAAATAGTTTATGAAATCTGTTCACTCACATTTTTTATGAGGTTCATTAAGAGTCTTTTTGATAATTTTGGTGAAACTTTTTGTTTGATTTTTATGATTTTTGGTTTTCATTGTTCCTTGCTGAAAATGGAAAAACTTATTTCATATCCGTTTTTCAATATCTCTTGTACCATTTATGGATGTAAGGGGCCAAAAAGGGAACTAAATAATTTTCTAAACTTTTTTTTTTTTCGTATCAGATTTTGACTTTTTTTAAGTCATAAGAAATATTACTCCAGGCATTTGTTTAACTTTTGTTTCAGAGATTAAAGGGACCAAAATTCACCATTTTGCAGGAAACCTAAAAGCATTGGTTTCATCTAATTTTAATGGGGGGTTTTTCTTGTAATTCATCTTAAGTGCTACCAGTAGTAGGTCAACAGGTTTTTGAGATATAAGGGATTAAAATGGCCAAAAAAGTAATATAGCTTTATATTTAAATTTTTAGCTCCTGGCCTATAGGCCATATGAGCTTATGTCATTACTTTGCGTCCTTCGTCCGTAAACTTGTCACATTTTGATCTTCTCCTCTGAAACTAATTGCCGAATTATAACCGAACTTGGTAGGAATGATTTATGGAAGAACTTCTACAAACGATCCAGCCAGAGGCATCTAAGATTTTTATTGGCAAATTTTCAAAAATCTTCTCTGAAACTACATTATGAAATATTTTGAAACTTTGCAGGATTGATGACTGTCACAGCAATACCCTCTACAAACGATCCAATTTTGATTGAGATTCATCCCTTCAACTGACGGCTGCGGCCGTTCAAACTTTCCATCGAAATCATACGGGAAAAGACTTTTTGTCAACTGCTCAGGAACTAATGGGCAGATTGTAACTAAATCTGGCAGGAATGATGTATGGACGAACCTCCACCAAAGTTCGAACTTTGGTTCCAGTTGGATGAACGTTTGATTTTTATTGGCAAATTTTAAAAGAGCTCCTCTGAAACTATGATGAAATGTTTTGAAACTATGCAGGATTGATGACAGCAATACCCTCTACAAACGGTCCACCATTGGTTCCGGTTGGATGAATAACATGGCCGACAGAGGCCACCTTAGATTTTTATTGACCAATTTTCAAAAATCTTCTCTGAAACTACATTATGAAATATTTTGAAACTTTGCAGATTGATGACAGCAATACCCTCTACAAGCAATCAACTTTTGGTTGAGATTCATCCCTACAACCAATGACTGCAGCTGTTCAAAGTTTCCGTTAAAACCATACGGAAAAAGACTTTTTTGTCAACTGCTAAGGAACTAATGGGCAGATTGTAACTAAAGTTGGCAGGAATGATGTACGGAAGGACCCCTACTGAAGGTCCACCTTTAGTTCCGGGTGGATGAATAACATGGCTGCCAGAGGCCATCACTGATATTGATTGGCCAATTTTCAAAAATCTCTGGAACTATATTATGAAATGTTTTGAAATTTTGAGATTCATCCCCCAAACCAACTGTGAGGCTATTCAGTTTCCACTGAAACCATATGGGAAAGGACTTTTTTGTAATTTTTTCATGAACTAAAGTTTGCAGAAATCTCACATTGAAGGACAGATGCAAATGATCCACTTTTTTTTTTGTTGTCAAAGTCAAATATCAAGGTTACTTTGACATTTTGCATTTCTTTTAACAGCTTTGTGGGTACAAGAAGAGCTTACATTTTCAAATGGTCCAATAAAAGCCAGGTGAGCGATACAGGCTCACCTGAGACTTTAGTTTTTGTTTCATCTGGTTTTGTGGTAGTTCCAATATTTCTGTGTAAGGTACATTATATTATCCAACTCAAGAGTCTATATTTTGAGAGTTTTCACTTCAGTTATTCTAGAGTTATGGGACTTGGGCAAAAGAATAAGCACTTCCTTCAGTATGATCTTCAATCCAATTATGTATCTAGAACTGCTCACCAAGAATATTTTTCGACTATACAAATTTCAAATGAGGATTTTAAGGAGCAAATTCTAATGCCAAAATGATGCAAAGCAAAACAAGGTTTTTTTTTCAGATAAAAAAAGTAGAGAGAATCTTCCATATTCATGCACATACTAAGTTATTTTGTGGCCATTATCTTCACTCACCCTTAAACAACATGTTTAGATTAAAGATCTATTTTAGTTAGGATTTGTCTGAGAAATTGGCTCAATATCTTCCTGTCCGAGGCCACTTCATAAATTGGAATATGGGAATCAAGACTGGGTCAATCAAAAAACAAATAACTTTGTTTAGGCCCCAATTACTATGTAATGAAAGTAATCATAGACATAAGAAACAGCTGATTGTAGTGATATTGTCCATAGGTATATTAATTATGGTAAGTGATGGAGTTCATTTCTTCAAAACTTGTCAAAATATATTATTCAAAGGCTTAACCAATTTGTAGCCATAATTAAAATAATACAAATAATGATATGCTAGGTTGCAAACACATCACCCAAACTTGGCTTGACACTAAAATCTTACTAAAATGCAGCTTAAGGCATTGTGCCTATCCTTCAACTGAACTTTGATGATTGGATAAATTCAATCTTCATCTATTCACCCTGTTTCCATGGCAACAGGGGTTATCTTCAGTATTCCAATACAAACGTGCACTTCCGGGTGAAGCCTTAAGCTTAACATAAAATTTCATGAAAATGGCATGAATTTCATTTTTTGGGAATATTTTGTCCCATTTTCAGGTTACTGTCTGTAAACCGCAGTTCGTGGAACGGATTTTGGTGTTTTCAAAGAAAGAAATGTAAGAATTATAAAATAATTTTTTGTTGGTTAATTAACCTTGTTAAGTCCAAAAAATCATAAAAAGTTTACAAAGTTTATATCTTTACACCTCAAAAATGATTCTGAATATGCAATTTCCAATAGAAAAATTGATGCACCTAAAAATTTGAAAAAATTTAAAATCTGAATTGACTGTCTCAGACCTATCCTAAAATTTGGATTTCTTTTCAAAAGTAAACTTCCAGGGAGGAAAAATTTAATTAAATTTACTTAAAAATTGATCTTGTTTCAATCAATTTATTAAGATAGATAGTTTAAATGGTTTAGAAAGACGAAATAAACACTGAATGAGAACTGAAAGTAATTAACTTACATAAGAGGTTAAAATTACTGACTGTCACCACCTGAGAACAATATCATAACTTTGACAATTTTGAAATTGTCGAAAAAATAGAGTTATCGAAAACCTCAATTTTCCTTGAATTTTCAAAAGTGTTGAATAATTAGGCCGTCCAATAATTAGGGTTATTACGGTAATACTTACTTTAATAAAATCTCATAGGAAGAGTTATCTCCCTTTTACATTGAAAATTCCATAGGCGAAATGTTTTTTCGTTCTTGAAGACGTGATTGAGCAAAATCAGGTAAGTTCAATTGCTTTAGTTACGACTTAGCTAATTGCATCTATTAAACAATTGATTAGATAATTCACATTGTATTAAAATACTCAAATTTTTGAAAAATCCATTCAGTGGACTTAGGTTTACAGACCGTAACAGTGGGGCTTTTTTTAAGATTGCAAGGAAAAGAACATCTCTACATATGCTACCCTAGAATATCTTTTATATATACAAGAAAAAAAAGTATTTTGCTGCATTTATTTGGCACTCGGGAACATTAGTAATATAAGTTGGCATTATTTTATGAAAAATGTGGGGTCTGTATTAGTGAAAAACGTGTAAAATCTTCTTGACATTTCTTTTCCTACTCTTCTTGTTGTTTCCAATACACCAGCACCTCTTCTAACCTTCAATGAAAAGTAATTATAGGCTGAATGCAGATGACATGGAGATCTATTTATGTTATGTCCAAACCTGTTGATTGTTTTGTATGGGTTAATGGCTTTCTTTTGTAATTACATGCAGATACTTTGAATTCCTTTTTTATCTTGAGTATCACTTTTTATGATATAGTGAAAATATGTTGCTGTAATGACATTGAATTTTATAAATTTCTATTTATAATACAACCTGAAATAAGCACTTTGTCAAATACTTGAATTTGTAGTCCAAGAAAATAAGTAGTAGAGTTCAAGTACATATAACAAAATCAAATTTATGGTAACCTAATAATAATAAATGCATTTTATGGGCATAACTTCTTCATAGCATTACAAAATAATGACATATTAAGGTCCTCTGTACCCATAATTGCAGAGATTCTAAAAAAAATTAACTGCATACTAAGGTTACATATCCAACCCACAATATTTTTGTCGGGAAGAGCCCAAATCTTAACTGTCAATAAAGTTATACACACCAAGGATAATGTTCATAATTGGGAATTTTTCAATCACAAATTGGGGAAAAAAATAGGTATTTTTCTATTGGGAATGAGTCTGTTTACCGGACCTAAATGAATAGGTGAAAAATCAATGGTTTTTCCAAGCGGATTCACCCTGCTTTGTTTTTTGCTATTACTTTTCTATTCCTTATAACAATAATCATTACTGGTTCCAATTTATTGTAATAAAAATGAAACAATATTCAAAGGTAAACTGAAATACTTGAATTCCCTATAAAAAAAAGTTCTCTTGTTATGTGCTTGTCATATCTATGTCAAGCGTGTCATTTTAAGAGCTAATTTAAAACTTTTGATTCTTTTATCCAAATGTAAAATATATGTTTCTTAATTGATTGTTCCATTATCAGTCCAAATGATCTTGTGGTAGCCTGCTCGCCTCGAGTCGGGAAGGTCAACGATTCCATCATCAGGGAGGTCAAAGCAAAGATATTAAAATTGGTATTTGCTGCTTCTCCGCCAAGCACACAACATCTAGGAGTAAGAGCAAAGATCGGCTGGTTGGCTCAGAATCAGTATAATGTGTCTGAGTGGGGTGATATGTCTTCCTGCAGACAGTTACCTCGTGAGCTAGCATGTTAAAAATCCAGCTTAGTGTGTCAGTCTAGTACAAAGCAGGGATCATATTCATAATCATATCAACAGCTCTTTCCCACTGTCCTTAAACAATAATTCATCCATCCATCTGTTTTGTGTAAAACTATTCACCACATTATCTATATGTCATTGTCTTAGCTTCTCATTGCTTACATGTATATAAAACATGTCAAAACCACCCGCTCTCAATATTTAAAAGTGAAAGTACTTTATTAATAGTATAATGTCCAGTATAATTACTGTGCATATTGGTAGTAAGTCCGGTTACCTCTTGTCACCTTATAGCTGAACAATTATCCTTAGAACGGAAGTGGAGACAAATGACGAAACATGGAAACATGTCCGATTGGTTCGGATCATCCTAACTTGTCGATAATTCCAGCAGTTAAAAAAACATATAGACCTAAATGTGTAAAAATTTCAGAAAAACACATTCATCCTCAATCAGTCAAAATCTGATTTGAATAGTGTCTATTGCAGTTAATACGCGATGACGGCCCAAGGAAATCGAGCCCTTAATTTTAGTAGTATAGATATACATAGTACTGGTATGTTGAAATCCTGTCCATTTTTTTATATATCTAATGTAAATTCAACTTAATGTGTTTTTCTAAACAGTATTCTTACAGCCAAATGGCTGCAAGTACAAATGTAAGCACCTTTTCTGATGCATGTATTTACCAGTAGTTAGTTTGTATGACCTTGCCTTTGGTACAGTATGATGTACACTTACCACTATATTCTCTAACATTTTAATGCCTTCCTGTTGTGTTAAACATTTTGAGTATGCCTGAAATGAACCAGAAAGGAAATTAGTAAAATATCCATCCCATTAGAGAAGTGCCCATTTTGTTGATTTTGGCCCTTCCTGTTTCCATGAAAACAAGAGTGACAGTTTCAAGCACCTAATAATGCATCAAGGGTAAGAGTGGGTTGCTATCTTTAAATCTATTCTTGCCAAGGGTAAAACTGTCTTATGTTTTAAGAGTTAATTTATGGAGGGCCAAAAATGCAATTTTGGGAATTTTTGTACTTTTGAAGGTACTCAAAGATTAAAACAAGCAATTCTAAAAATATTTCAAACACATTTAAATACCTGTACAACACATGAAAAAATGTTCAATAGCTAAGGAATTCCTCTTGAATGCCCAAAAGGTAGTCCACTCCTCCCTTTTATTACATTAATATTGAATCTAAGGGTATTATATCAGACTTTGTAAACACAAACATGAATATCTGGTTCCCAAAGGTTACTCTTGTTTTACTTGCAATCAGGACTAAGTGAAAAGGTCCCAGTATAATAACATTAGAATCCCTGGGTTGCTCGAATTTGTATGAAAGGGTTAACTTGTAGGAATTGTGCATTTGACGTCTTTCAACATAAAACATTATCTATGATAGAGCTCTAGATTGAAGTACTACAGTGAAAAGTACTGGTTACTTTTAGTACATATGTAATCTTTCATCTCATCTTTTACTAAATTTTGTATATATTATGGTACATAGTTTCTTTAGTTAAGGAATGTTTCCAATTTTTGAAGAGGTTATATGATATAACCTGGTTTGCGCCAGTTTACAAAAATAAACTGCAAAGTGGTTTATGAATGCCGTAAACTGACCAAAACCAGGTTATTGAAGTGTAACCTGTTCAAAAATTGGAAACATTCCTTATAATTTAATTTCCAAACATAAGTACAGTGATTTCTCGATTCAAGCATTAAGAATGACATGGGACTATTTGAATTTACAAGTGGCAGATTAATCCGTTGGTTTATATGTCACAAGAACAAACCAGGTTATACAGTATAACCAATGTTACTCTATGCTGTTCAGCTAATCAAAATGCAGTATTCAAATCAAATTAAATTATTTTAAAATAAACTTAAGATTTTATACACAGGTGATATAAAATGTTTAAGGATAATTGCTGTATTCATCAAATTCTTTCTTTACTAATATTGAAATTTACAATCAGATTTGATGCCCACATATGGAAATGCATCTTAAGTGTTTTAAGATTGAATCATTAGCATTTAGTCACGGTAAGTGCTGTTTTCATGCATATCAATACAAAAGGATTTTTGAAGAAAGGGGAGATAATGCAACCAGGATATGCCACTTACATTCATCAATATTCTTGGTGATGGGTAAACAGCAATAATAGCTTCTGCTATGTCTGGACTGACATTTTTGAACTGCAGTAGTTGATGTTTCCACACCTTTAGTAAACCATTACCAGACTTATCTACTTTGACGCCTGATGTGCCATCTTCATGGAATGAAAATATAGAGTTTAACCTGTCTTTTCTGAAACAGTATAAACATGTTATTGTAAATTATATTACATTTTATAATTTTTTTTAAAAAACATCACAGGGGACACTGAATAGAATAGTGAAAAAATAACCTGTTCACAAAGAACAAATTGTCACAAATTGAACACAAGGCACTACAATATAATCATGCCTCTTCAATTAATACTACACAATTCAAATATTTTAGTCAAAAAACAAATACAATACTTTATTGGATACTAATCTTTGTATTGATGTTACAACCATCATTTAGATAGTCAACAAACAAATGAAATTTAATATCCTAGAAAATATGTATTTTAATAAACCTTGAAAAGTAATATCCATTAAGCCATGATGAATCCACAAAGATCTTTTATCTTACTTTGCAGGTTTTTCAGCTACAGCTTTAGTATATGTTTTGACAATATCAGTTATTTCTTCATTCGATTCCAACATCTGGACTACACATCCTGTCAACAACTGGACATCTGCACAAGCCTATATAAAAAAAGTAATTTTTTTGCTATTGGCACATACTTAAGAACTTGGTCACACAAACACTCCAGGGACTATAAAAAACAGTTCAAACCAAATGGAAGTCTAAGTAATGAAAGCTTTATAGAGTTCAGACGTGATTTTGACAACAGGGAAAACAGAGCAGAATGATACTTTGGCAGCCATTTAACTTTGTATAATAAACAGAGATGAAAGTGGGTTTTGTTGAAAAAAAGAGGAAACTTCAGGCAGGGGGTTTGGTGGTTGCCCAAGCTCCCAAGCCGGGTCCAGGGGGTAAGGCCCCCAGAAGCTCCTGAGATTCTTACATCTCCTGAGTGAAATACTTAGAGAGATTGCATATACCATGTATTTCAATATTTACCAAATTTATAAAAACTTCAGGAAACCTATAAGAAAAATTAAGAACAAGTGAGTTTCTAGAGAAATTATCAGATATATATATATGCAAATTTAATTACTATACTACTTTTCTTTACTGCTTCACTACAGTAATGCAATGCTTACTGCTTTACAAAAATGTATAACTTCCAATTCAATATGTCATTTTATTATTTTTGGTATCTTTCCCATATCCTTTCTACCTAATCAGTACTTCACATTTTTGTTACATATTTAAAAAACATGGAAGTTTCCTTTCCTAAGTTAGTGTTACATTCTATTAGCATTGATTAATAAAAGTTCATAAGATATCAACTTATAAGTTCCAATCCTCTCTGCCAATTTATCATAATACAGTATAGAAAGAGCGTTATTATGATAATTCACCGTGATAGTGGTACAACTGGTCTAAGTGGCATTGCTTTAACTTTTTTCTGTTTGACCAATCTTCTTACTTTCTTTTGCATCAAGAGTGATAGCTGTGAATCCTTTATATGCAAAAGAAAGTAAGAAGACTGATCAAACAGAAATAAAGTTATTGCCATACCACTAAGAAGGGTGGTGCCACTATCACAGTGATGTATCACAGTAACACCCCTTCTGTACCGTAAAATTATATTTTCAAATCCTAGTCTTTGAACATCATGTCCATTTTTAAATTTCAAAAAAAAAAAGAATGAGTCAATCAATGAAAAAAACACAAGTTTTTGAACACCAGAGGTCTTTGATTTGTAAATTATGTGGCCTTACCTAGTTTTTTCCAACCAGGCAAACCTAACTTTATTTTTAACTCCTTGGTCAATTTCTTTAACCATCAATTCATCCTTTTTCTCGATTATTTTCATTTTAAATATTTCACTGCTTTAAACTTTATCTGTCACGGTCGAGTAAAGTATGTAAGCAATGAACTCATACCGTGTCTAATCTAAACTGCATCAAATAAACCACTAGTGCGTCGGCAACCATTCTGAAACTGGTTTACTATTCCCAAAATGGTTATCGGTAGTATGCCGTATAAATAGTTAATTGTTTACAATAACAACAAAAGCGATATACAGAATCACCAATCACCCAAATAATCATATCGATTTTACTGATCTTTTCTCTGAGCGACTTTATGACAAAAATAAAAGCGTAAAACACACAAAATCTGGAAAGCAATGGCGAAATTCAGACCTGCCAACTATCCCGATTTTGGCGGTATTATCCCGATTTTCATGCCTCAACCCGAATCCCGATATCGGGTTCCTAAAACAAGCAAAAAACCCGATTTTCATAAATTATACCCGAGAAAATGTTATTCTTACCGATTTCCGGAGATATTATCCAATCAAATTCATCGTAGTATCTGATATTCGGATCATGTTGGTTTACCTGAGGATTATCGATCTGTTTTGACACAAAGTATTATGTAAACATATACTCGTGCCTCAATAAAATCAATGATTTGTCAAAGTTTTATGGGTGTTAATTGGTAATAAAATTATTGATCTTTGTTATTAATACCGATCAGCTTGGGAGTTACATAACTGTTTTAATTTTTTACTTATCATTTAATTGAGATTAATATTCTAATCAAGTTAACTATTCTTTAATCAGGTGAACATAGTTAATAATTATTTTAATAACTGATCAAAAGAATTTGGCAAATTAAACGTAAAGGCTTGGATGCTGTTTGCACATTGAGACAATTGTTATAAAAAGGATATGATAATTGGAATTGAATCATAACAGTTCAAACTATCACAATGGTTGTTACTCCACCCAGCAAGAAAAAACGTTTGCCATAAACAAATGAACCAAATGAAAGAAACATCTTTACACAGAATGATACACACAGCATCAAAACAATCTCAAGAGTTCAAGAAACAAACCAAAATTGATCCTAAATATACATGAAATACTTTCTACTGGACATTATAAAAAAAAAACAGTCATAAGATGAAGCGATACATTAAAATTTTTTCCCCGGGGAAAATCCCCCATGGAGGTTTTCAAAAGTTGGCAGGTCTGGAAATTGAGACCTCACCCCACACCCTCCCTAAACTTTTACGTTTTTGCATGTATCTCAAAAATGACCCCACCGGCAACTGAAAAAGCGAAAATCTACGGATTCACGGAAAACTTTTAATCCCTGAATAAAGGAACTGTAATGAACAAATCCGGATTTCCAAAAGCAGAAGAAAACCATGACTGACAAAATTTTGGAAGAAGGCAACCGAAGGACCCTTGCACCAAATTTTAGTCTTAATAGACCCAGAGGTTTCAGTGGAGAGATCTTGAAATAAAAGTTTACGACAACGACAGCAGACGACGGATGCAAAGTGATGGCAATGGCTCACCTGAAGCTTTGGTCTAGGTGAGAAAAAAAACATGTCTGCTACACAAGACTTTAACTTAAATTTATTGTCCCATGAAATAATCTATTATTTAATTTAATAACTTCAAAAATATTGAAATTATTAAATCTATAAATTACTTATAATCACCTCTTCTATATCAATCCTTGATATTATAGTGTTAACATTTTTCTTCTTTTTTGTAACCTCTGAACTTTGACCTGTAGACAATACTGCCTCTCTATGTTGTCTCTGCTTTATATTTTTCAGTTCTCTACAACAAAGAACTTAATGAATTATTTGAAATACACCTAAAATTCAGGTACATATATTTCTTTTCTTGTAATGAAGTTTGTATGTTAAATGTGATGCAACATGCAGGTTTTTTTATCAAATGAAGCAAATTTTTTTTAAAAAAACTTTTGTAAATATTTCAGTATATTTCTTTTAACATATATCATTGGTAGGTTTCTTTATAAGATGGAAATCATGCAACATGACATATACGTTAGGATAGATGTCAGGGATAGAGAAGGTCAACTTAATTGTATAACATAAAGTCAGTGATCTTTTGCACTTCATTATATGAAAATATAAAATAATTACATGTTAGAGACTAAAGGATAGTTTTACAAAACTTTTATTTTTCTTAAAATGAAAGACTTCTTTAGTTTTACCTCTTTTATGTTGCCTAAAATATTTCTCTAATCCAATCACCAGTGGAGTCATAAAAATTAATCAGTTTTTTCTTAAAATGAAAGAATTCTTTAGTTTTACTTCTTTTATGTTACCTAAAATATTTATCTAGTCCAATCACTAGTGGGGTTATTTCTATTGTTGGTCTATGCTTCTGTATCGTTTGTATGTACTGTTGTAGAGTTGTCTCCCCTCTTATCTGACCCTGAAACAAGGAAAAAACATTTAGTGAGCAAGCTCAAGTATAATGCATTTAAAAAAACTTTAAAAAATAAACAGCCATTTATTTTCTCTAAAAAAATTCCATTGTATGCAATATTTTTTATCTGTTTGATTTCATGAAAGATCTTACTGGTTATTGGTAAATAGAGATAATTTTCCTGGGCCGAAAAAAAAACAGTAATGCTATACCGGAAGCCATATTGCTATGTATAATTAAGAAACCATTAAGGAAAAATCCAAACTACAAAAAATGGAAATCTGCTCAAAACGGAATAAAGTCATCTCTGGGTAAAAGTGTTTTTATGGAGTCAATGTTCATCCTATATATCAGAATGTGTACAATGTAAATATATGACATTTAAGTACCTGTCTGTAGTTATCCACCATTTTTACAAAGTCAGAAACTGGTATAACAGTTAAAGCTTGATCTTCTAAAACTTCTTTCTTCAGTGCTTCAACCTAAATTCATAAATATGACCATAATAATACTATGTCACTCTTTGTAGAATGTGCTTATTACAAGACTTGTATTTTTTTGTTTCATCCTTTTTTGTTAACTATTATCAATTTCTCACATTTTGATCTTTTGCTCTGAAACCCTAAGAAAACTAGATACCCTAATGATGCTTTTGCCAAGTTTGGTTCCATTTGTTCAAGTAGTTTCAAACTAAGATTTAACAACGGACAATGGACGAGGGACGCCAAGTGATGACAATCACTCACATCACCCTTTGGGTCAGGTGAGCTAAAAATAAACTAAAACTATATAGCATCTATTGAACAAAATTTTAAAAAGTTAGCATATTTTTCCATGTTGGATTTAGCTTGTCCAGGTATGCTCAAAAATTTCTTGAAATCATAAGTCTTCTCTGAAACTGAAAGGCATAATGAACCTTGATATCTATAAAGAACCTATTTAAAGCTGACATATTTTGTCCATGTTAGACAGAGAGGCCGTCATAGGCAATTCTATTTTCTGACTGGTTTATTTTTTTCATAAATGAACTTTTAATGCATCCTGTATACCATATTTTAATTTCACTACTAATCATTAAAATTTAGAACATATTTCCTTTTTAAAACATACTGGTAACTTAACTTAATTAGTTAAACTTTTGAAGGTGATAATATTGCTAATGGCTACCATAATTACCACTTGTTTACCTGTGACCCCTTTTCTATCCATTCAGTAACAGTTCTTTTCCAACATATAGTAAATGGTAATCCGTGTTCCTCGGTAACACAGGGCACCTTCAGTTCTTCAGCTGCTTTAAATATAGCTGCCCCCAATCCACAATCATTTATGATGTGCTGGTCTAATATAATTTTCATAAACTGAAAATATAATGTCAGCTTATAGCTAAAAAGTTTTCAACACTGAACCACTTCACACTGACATACTAAATCTATTAAAACCGCAAAAAGTTTGTTTTTTAAGGAGTTAAAACTGTTTCATATTAACAATTGTTTGTTGTTTTATGGGAAATGATGCTAATAATCAATTAAAATATTCATAAATGAAAATAAATGAAATGTTTTCTTATTGTATAATTCAATTATAAATATAACAAAAACATATAATATTCCTGGATAATGGTAAAAAGATTTTCTTTGTGAGAAAAAACTATAAAATTCAACTAGTCAAAGCAGCCCGCTGCATATCCCCACGCTCTCTTGTGTTTTTGAAATCCATACAATCCAAACTAGTGCTATTGCTATAGTGATTCCAAATATATATGGTTGCTAAGTAGAAATCATAAATAAAGTAGTCTTTCAGGAAATTTACTAAAATTGGAATCACATATTTTGAAATTCAACTGATCTTAAAGCTAATATGAAACAAAACAAGAGGCTCAAAAGAGCCTGTATCGCTCACCTGGAGTCATTGGATTGGGTTTTCATTGGACAATTAATCAACAAACCAAGTTTTTTGCAATTGGTTCAATTGTCAAAGGGAAAATCTGTTGAAGATTTATTTTTCATAAGATTTAATGTTAAAATATGTTCCCTGATGGTGGTACTGTAGTCCTGGCAGGAAGTTGACAAAATTGACCAGGAATAAGGGTGAACCTTAAATAAATGTAACAGAACCCGACCTCAAATTACACAAACCAATAACTCCTAAATAGAATTTGGGATTCCCTTCAAAATTTCAGGGTATGTAGATCTCAACATGGCAAACATTTTTCAATTTACATTTCACTTCTATCTCAAATAGTTTTGGAGAGAAATGCAAAAATGTTAAAATTTTGAAAATTTGACAAAAAAAGGGCAACAACTCATAAATGGGTTTTAGGATTTCCTTTAAAATTTCAGGGTATGTAGATCTCAACATGGCAAACATTTTTCAAATTTACATTTCACTTCTATCTCAAATAGTTTTGGAGATAAATGACGAAAAATGTTAAATTTTGAAAATTTTACGAAAAAAGGGCAATAACTCCTAAATGGGTTTTAGGATTTCCTTCAAAATTTCAGGTTAGGTAGATCTTGTCATGCTGATCAATTTTACCCCGTCAGATTTTTTATATCTGTAACGGTTTTTAAGATATAAGCCAAAAACAACACATGCACCCCTATATTCTATTTTTAGCTACGACAGCCATGTTTTATGTCAGATCAAAATAAATTGATGATTGTTTGTAGAGGACATGTCATAGATCATTCCAATAAAGTTTCAAACCAATCGGCCCAGCGGTTTCAGAGGAGAAGATTTTTGAAAATCAGCCAATCAGAAACAAGAATTGCCTCTGGTGGCCATGTTTCTTGACCAATCAGAACTAAATGAGGAAATTTTGTTGAAAACCTTCCATACACCACTCATGCAAAGTTTCGTTGGAATTGGCCAAATGGTTTCTGAGGAGAAGATGTTTGAATGAAAAGCTAACGACGGACGGAGGACGGACGCCAAGTGATGGCAAAAGCTCACCCTGGCAATAGCCAGGTGAGCTAAAAATGTATAGTTGATAAGTAAAATTCCCAAAATAATAGCCTAACATACTTTCAGGAAATTTACCAAAATTGGAATCACATATTTTTTAAATCCATACAACCCAAACTAGTGCTGTTGGTATAGCGATTCCAAATATACATGATTGCTATTATCTTGAGTCTTTCAGAAAATTGGAATCACATATTTTTGAAATCCAAATGATCTTGATAAGTCTTAAAGCTCTTATGATAAAAACTAAAGGCTCAGAGGGCTGAGCCTGTATCGCTCACCTAGCATGAAACCCATTTTTATTGATGTACCTTAAAGAGAGAAGTCACTTCTCCCTATCATTATGAAGTGTGGTAAGCCTTATAGGAACCAAGTTTTCCTTCACCAAGGTCCTTCTACTTAGGCCTAAAATAAAATATTGTTTGTTTGCCTTTTTCCGACCGACCGTCAAAAATCGGGCCGAGTGACAAAATTTTATTGCTCTTAAATTTTATAAATTTTTTTTTTATAAGATCGATCGCTCCCGGAATCTCGGGTCGTTTCCGCACCTGTGCCGGTTTTTTTCTTTTAACTATCGGTATCAATGAGATGCTTCGGTTTCGCTATGTAAGCGCCGTTTAAGTCAAGCGTTTGTGGGACAATTTCGTGAAAACCGCATGTCATTGTTGTCATGTTGCGAAGCTGATGGAGGGTACCGAGTTCTTTACGATATCTTTGTCTGTAAAACTTGACACTGGGAACAAAGCAAAACTACTGGTTTCCAACAGGCTCTTTAGATTCAAAGCAACATGTACCTGGGAAGATGTTTACTCCGATGTTTTGGAAGAAACTTTTGACATGAAGAAAACTGATTTTGTGACCGTCTCTGTGTCAAATAAAGCCTGCACTGACACTTTCGAGCCCATCTCCATAGTCCAAAATTTCGATAGGAGCTTAAAGTACGTGATATTTACAGTCCACCGGGAAGCTGGTCCAGAAGGAAGTTCTACACCTGTACAGAGTCAGAGAAAAGATGCATTTGCGGTATTGATGGAAAAAGAAACACAAATTGACAAACACCCTCCTAAAATTAGAGAAGATTTGGATGTAATGAATGGTTGGCATTACTTGAAACCAAGACATTATACCCTGATCTATCTTTGCTTGCAATGAACACGCTCCTTTAGGATAAGGGGGGGCTGCCCCATTCATTGCAAAATTTCTCTCTCTTGAAACCCAATCTGTGTGGCCTATCTAATTCTAAAATTCAATATTTGAAATATCAGACAGATGTATATAGCTTTAACTATAAAATAGAAGAAAAAAAAATTGTTTTTCGCCGAAGTTTGGCTCGGGAAAAAAATCCATAGCCTCTCCCCCCTATAAAATCAAATGGTTGCTGCCTTAGCATACTGGGGCTGAAGCCATAAGCGGGTTAGGGAGGTGGGTCATTCTGTCTGTCCTGCAAAAGGGTACAAAGTTTCACACCGATTACCTTGATACGGAAACATGGATGGGAAGATGCCTCATTGAGCATTTAATTAGACATGTTACTCTACTTTTCTTTGATTTTTTAATACTATTTTCTGGGAGCAAATTCCTCTATGAAATATATCTCTTTTTCAGGGAAAGAGCTCCTGTTTAATGCATACGTGACCGTTATATCTTCCACTCTTTCACTGCTAGATGAACCTCCATCAAATTTGATAAAATAAAATATTTTCCCTACCTACCTACCCTCCCCTCTCAAGGTACAGTCGGAAAAAGGCAAACAAACATTATTTTAAGGCTGGCCTTACAGGTCAGCATATTCTAAAATTTGGCACTTCTCCAGAAGATTTTTGCATGTATTTCCCATAGGGTCTTATGTTAACATAAGTCCTCTGCTGGTGGCCATGTTTGTCGCCTGATCTAAACAAAATGAGGAAACTTTGTACAAAACCTCCAACAGATGCTTCCTGTCAAATCTTGTTCTCTTTGGCCAAGCGGTTTCAAAGAAGATTATCAACCGATGAAAGACATGAACTGCCCATGGCTGTCAAGTTTTGTTCCATTCGGCCAAGCGATTTCAGAGAAAATTTTTTTATATCAACCAATCAGAAACAAGAACTGCCCATGGTGGCCATATTTGTAGTCTGAAATGAGGAAAATTTATAAAGGACCTCCCATATATGCTTCCTGTCAAGTTTTGTTCCATTTGGCAGAGTAGTTTCAGAGGGGAGGATTTTTTAAAACTCAGCCAATCAGAAACAACAATTGCCCATGGCGGCCATGTTTGTTGTCCGATCGGGATGAAATGAGCAGTCTTTATAAAGGACCTTACATAGATTTATTCCATTTGGCCCAGTGGTTTCAGAGAAGATTAAAATGTGAAAAGTTTACGGATGACGGACGCCAAGTGATGACAAAAGCTCAGATGGCCTTTGGTCAGGTGAGCTAATAACATGAGAGGAGTTGCGTGATAAAGGAATAATGTATCCTAAGGCTGCCTGTTTAGACGAGCCCCCAGGGGCACTATTCAAATCCCAGTGGTTATTGAGATTATCCTTGACATAACTAACTTACGCACGTATGCCAAACAGCAAAACAATATCCTTGCACGGGGATAATAAGGGTTCATGAAAGGGGAGAATTTTCACATTTTCACATATTCTTAAAAGTTTTATCATGACAATAAATGACATTCACACATATTTTCTTTAAATAATATAATATTAGTGAGCCCTCTGACGATGACAGCATTGTTGACAACAGGAATTACCAGTTGTTTACCAAACGTAAATATTTGATCTGGAAAAATATATAATACATGTATAGGTCCTATTAAATCCTCATTGAGAATCTACAGCATACTGTATGTTTTAGGTATGATACCTCTAAAGATTTGTTCCATGCTCCCATTTGTTTCTTCCTTTCTCCTTCTAATTTCCTTATCTGTGAATTCTTTTTTTTTTCCTGGAGCTTCCTTTCCCTTTCACTTTCTCTTTCTGCTTTTCTTTTCTCAGCAGTTTCTTTCTTCATCTAATATATATATTAAAAAGATGATAAACTAACATCTTAAATATATGATAAGCCAATTTAATACAAGATTTCTGTGAAATAAATTCAACAAAACCCTGAATTACCTTTAATTTGAATGTCAAATTTGTTTGTAACACACATTACATACAGAATAAATTCTGTTACAATGTAGTTGGAGTCTTGAAAGTTTCAAAATTCAATGACATCACTTAATAATTTGTTTCATGAGTATTTTATTATTTATGAATGCTTTACCTGAGCTTGTTTCTTTTTGTCTTCAATTTCTTCTGGAGTTCTTTTTCGTTTGGCATGTTTTTCAGTCAGATGAGTATCAGTGCTGCTTACTTCAGATAAACATGTATTTGTATCTAATGAATATTTATAAGTCATCTGCTGAGATTCATATAATCTTATGCTACCTAAATCTTGTGAATCAGTATGAAAATCACAACTCTCAGTTTCAAGTTCATTAATATTATTACTTTCGTTAGTTGAAATTTCAATTGATTTACTCAAGATTTTGTCTCTCACTGGTTCATCAAGTTCCTCCATATCGTTAGTACTTAATACACCATCAAATGAGCTTTTTGAAATGTTTGAATTTTGTTTTCCTAGTAAGCGATCCCTGAGAGACAGAGGTTGAACAATTTCTACATCGTTTTCAATATCAGAACTGTCCGATATAAAGTCATTCTTATTAAATGGAATTTTCCTTGAAGTTTTTGTGTGCAAACTTTCATCCTTTATAGGATGTGATACACTACACATGTTTATTGCTTCTGTTTTAAACTCTGATACTTTGTTGGTGTTGCTGTTTGTTTGTCTTTTAAACTGGAATGCTATCTCTGGAAGATCATCATCAGAATCAAATCCATTATCTTGCATGCTTGTCTGAAAATTTAAGGTAGAAAATTAACATTCATTATACACCATTTCAAGTAAATTGATAATCTAACTAATTTAATATCCTTCCATTCAATGACTCTTGACCTTCCATTTTGACTTAAACAGGTATATATATCTGGTTGCTAAGGACTTTTTCATAGGATTCTATGGACTTTTTCAATGACCTTGACCCCCCATTTTACTTTCAAGTTATGCTCTAAACATCTGTGAAAATATGCACGTCAGACCATTCTTTTCACTGATAAGGCCAAAAAAAAAGGTACGTTTCCTGTTGCATGTCCAAAAAAAATAGGGTTGGTAGGTAGGTTTTTTTTTTTTAATTCTTTTTTTTTTGGAGGGTGGGCTGCTTCCATTGTGTTTTTTGTGTATTTTTATAATCAATCTGTTATTCTTTCAGGCTATTTTCATCAGTTCATTGTGTAAATTATATAAGATGTGATGAGTCAGTGTTCAAAAATCACAGAAGACATGGCAGTGATTTCCAGCCTATAAAATTTTCAAACTTGGCCATTATTGGCGGCCATTTGTTTTACATCAATCACGGTCAATAAAACGCTTTATTAATAGCGTTAAAAATAGACCCAGACTATTTGGGGACGTTCTTAAGGAAGTTATTTTCCGATCAAAGTGAAAATTAGGGTCGGTCAGGTGACCAGAAACACACCTATTTTTTATTTTGGCCTTATAACTGTTTACATGTAAATAATCTTTCAAGGGCAAAAACTCCTATATGGGATCAACTTACAATTTTGATCATGTTGCCTTATTTGTAGATCTTACTTTGAACATTTTTGCTGTTTACAGTTTGTCTTTATAATAATATTCAAGTTAATAACCTAAAACTGCAAAATTTTCTTAAAATTAACAATTATGGGGCAATAACCCAACAAAGTGTTGACCGATTCGTCTTAAAATTTCATGGCAGGTAGACCTTCACCACATCCTGCATACAGGTATCACATCCGTGAAGTGATCTGCGGAACACAGAGCAAGATATTGGAACAAACAACTAGAGGCTCACCAGAGCCTGTATCACTCACCTGGAGTCTAGTTTTCATTGGACAATTAATAAACTATTTGACCAAGTTTGTTGCAATTGGTTCAATTGTTCAGGGAAAATTTGTTGAAGATTTATTTTTCATAAGGTTTTATGTTAAAATATGTTCCCTGATGGTGGTAGTCCTGGTTGGAGTGCTGACTTGCTGGACAGTATTCTTCAAGGGACAAAAAAGGGCAATAACTCCTAAATGGGTTTTGGGATTTCCTTCAAAATTTCAGGGTATGTAGATCTCAACATGGCAAACATTTTTCAAATTTACATATCACTTCTATCTCAAATAGTTTTGGGGATAAATGACGAAAAATGTTAAATTTTGAAAATTTGCCGAAAAAAGGACAATACGTCCCAAATGGGTTTTGGGATTTCCTTCAAAATTTCAGGGTAGGTAGATCTTGTCATGCTGATCAATTTTATCCCACGTCAGATTTTTGATATCTGTAACGGTTTTTAAGTTATAAGCCAAAAACAACACATGCACCCCTATTTTCTATTTTTAGCTACGACAGCCATGTTTTATGTCAGATCAGAATAAATTGAGGATCATTTGTAGAGTACATGTCATAGATCATTCCTATTAAGTTTCAAAACAATCGGCCCAGCGGTTTCAGAGGAGAGGATTTTTTAATGAAAGAATTTTGAAAATTTGACAAAAAAGGGTAATAACTCCTAAATGGGTTTTGGAATTTCCTTCAAAATTTCAGGGAAGGTAGATCTTGTCATGCTGATCAATTTTACCCCATGTCAGATTTTTGATATCTGTAACGGTTTTTAAGTTATAAGCCAAAAACAACACATGCACCCCTATATTCAATTTTTAGCTACCACAGCCATGTTTTATGTCAGATCAAAATAAATTGAGGATCGTTTGTAGAGGACATGTCATAGATCATTCCTATTAAGTTTCAAACCGATTTCAGAGGAGAAGATTTTTTAATGAAACAATTTTGAAAATTTGACAAAAAAAGGGCAACAACTCCTAAATTGGTTTTTGGATTTCCTTTAAAATTTCAGGGTAGGTAGATCTCAACATGCCAAACATTTTTCAAATTTACATTTCACTTCTATCTCAAATAGTTTTGGAGATAAATGACGAACAAGAGGCTCACCAGAGCCTGTATCGCTCACCTGGAGTCTAGTTTTCATTGGACACTTAATCAACTATTTGACGAAGTTTGTTGCAATTGGTTCAATTGTTCAGGGAAAATTTGTTGGTTTATTTTTCATAAGGTTTAATGTTAAAATATGTTCCCTGATGGTGGTAGTCCTGGCAGGAAGTTGATATAATTGACCAGGAATAAGGGTGAACCTTAAATAAATGTAACAGAACCCGACCTCAAATTACACAAACCAATAACTCCTAAATAGAATTTGGGATTCCCTTCAAAATTCCAGGGTAGGTAGACCTCAACATGGCAAACATTTTTCAAATTTACATTTCACTTCTATCTCAAATAGTTTTGGAGATAAATGATGAAAACTGTTAAAATTTTGAAAATTTGAAGAAAAAAGGGCAATAACTCCTAAATGGGTTTTGGAATTTCCTTCAAAATTCCAGGGTAGGTAGATCTCGTCATGCTGATCAATTTTACCCCATCAGATTTTCGATATCTGTAACGGTTTTTAAGTTATAAGCCAAAAACAACACATCCACCCCTATATTCTATTTTTAGCTACGACAGCCATGTTTTACGTCAGATCAAAATAAATTGAGGATAGTTTGTAGAGGACATGTCATAGATCATTCCTATAAAGTTTCAAACCAATCGGCACAGCGGTTTCAGAGGAGAAGACTTTTGAATGTTAAAATTTTGAAAATTTTACGAAAAAAGGGCAATAACTCCTCAATGGGTTTTGGAATTTCCTTCAAAATTTCAGGGTAGGTAGATCTCGTCATGCTGATCAATTTTACCCCATGTCAGATTTTCGATATCTGTAACGGTTTTTGAGTTATTAGCAAAAAACAGCAATTTACCCCTATGTTCTATTTTTAGCAACAGTGGCCATGTTTTTCATCGGATCAATATAAAATGAGGACCGTTTGTGGAGGACATGTCATAGATCATTCCTATTAAGTTTCAAACCAATCGGCCCAGCGGTTTCAGAGGAGAAGATTTTTGAATGAAAAGTTTAAGACGGACGGACGGACGGCGGACGAAAAGTGATGGCAAAAGCTCACATGGCCTTTGGCCAGGTGAGCTAAAAAGACATATCGACTGTGCAGCATATGACCAACTTACCACAGAGTTTTCAGCAATGAAACATACATATTTGTCATAAATATAATATTTGGTTTGATCAAAATGGCAATTTTGTGTGTTTTGCATTATGTTCAGCCCTCGGATAGTTGTTTCATACACTTTTTTTGTGTATCACTTAAATTATATGAAACAAGATTCTGCAATTCACCTAAAAAATCTGAGTGAATTCCTAAGCTATTAGGATAGAGGTATTGCATGAATATTATGTGATGACGTTAAAAAATTGAAGTTATATGAGAGGTTCAAGGTTTTCAATGCAACCAGCGACCTAAACCAGAGATGTGTATTAAAATTTCATCAACATTCCTGACTAGACCACTCGGCCACCCAGGCCCCTTTTATTGTTAATGCAAAAGGGTGGCCGAGTGGTCTAGGTCGCTGGTTTAAAATACTATCAATGACCACGCTACAGGTGTGAGCTCGAATCCCACTTTGTATGGTCCTGCTTAATCGGTATGTGATAAGGTCAGTCAACAAAATGTCGATTGATTTGTCTGAAAATTTCATGGCAGGTAGATCTTGACCTGATGAAGATTTTTAACCGGTCCGTTTTGCTCTAAATTCTTTAGTTTTTGAGATATAAGCCAAAAACTGCAGTTTACCCCCAGTGTTCTATTTTAAGCCGTGGTGGCCATGTTTCTCGAAGGACAAGAAAATAAAACAAACAATGTATTCTAGATAGCCTAAGGATCATTTAGACTAAGTATGGCTGTAATTGGTTCAGTGGTTTCAGAGGAGAAGATCTTTGACAGACGACGGACAATGGATACCAAGTGATGGCAAAAGCTCACATCCTTTTAGGACAGGTGAGCTAAAAATGTCAGCATTCTTCTCAGCCTATTATGGCGCTGCAGTCCCCCAGTGTCTTCCCTTTAAAGCTCTTGTTCACAGCACCACCTTAAGTGACCGCTGGACATCCGAAATAATTAAATAATTATCAGGTTTTCTATTGTCATTGAGGTCTGTCTGTGGTAGACAATAAATATTAGGTGATGCATATAATTAAGGTCCATTTAATGAACATTAAACAATCTTAGAATCCGTTTGTGTATACCCTTATAATAACGGGTATTTCCATTGAAGTAAAAAGTTTTGGCAGGACATGAAGGAGAAACTTAAGAACTGTTTTTATTTATATTTGTTTTGGTCATCACTAATTATGATTGCTGGGAATTAAAGAACATTTTTATATTTATTTTGGAATCGGAAAAATTAGGGTAGGCAGACCTGTAAATCAATTAACACATTTAAAATTATGGCCTAACCGGAAGTGTCACTTCTGCATACTAAACTAAAGATGCTCAAAATGTTTCAGTAGTTCTTTATAAGTTGGTTTTATTTTATAACAATTATTTAAGATATGTTTACATATATTTTGTATTTCTAAATTTTTGTGATTTTTGTATATTTACAACATATACCAAACTCAAGTGAGATTCCAACGTCACCATCAGCACTGGAGATTTCATCAAAAACATTGAAAGATGAAGAGCTCCAGATAAGATTTCATCAATTGGGTTATTCACTCCTGTCTTTTTTAATAAAATGGGTGAAAGCTTTTTCCATTTGCTTTGTGATTTTAGGTTCACTCCTCCGATAATTTTTTTTTCACCCCCTCAAGCAGATATTTAGACGGCTTTCAATTTCAATGGTAATCATGGGAGACCTGATGTGATAAATGCTTCCAATACACAGCAAAATCATTGAAAATACAGATATTTGATATGACATGAATAATGTCACCAACATATTCCACAGTAAAAAGGCAAATTAAAGGACAGTCAACATTATAGGATACATAAAGCTGACAGATCTGCATGGTTAGTACATGTACATGCTGGTGATGTTACAGGTACAAACTACCAACCAACCAATAGAAAACACCTTCTGCCAGCTGGTCCAGATAATACTGAGGTCATTTATCATTTGGACTTTTTTTAGACCATCAGAGACATTGCATAAAAGTTATAAAGTACATACTCGGAGGCATAATTATTTGGACTATCTGCTGGCAGAAACATACTTGCCAACATATTTTTGCTAGAATCCCTGATAAATTGGCAAGGGGTCTGGGATCGACTGCCCAAGGTCCCCAGTGGGTCCAGGGTAAAGCGCTCGGTCGAAAACGATTTTAAGGTATTTGGAAGCTGTTTTCAGAGTGCAAAAATCTGAATAAATGTTAATGAATATTACTTTATTTTGATGTAAATTATTATCTTAATTCTTCATATATTGACTGGAACAGCAGTAATGAAAACACAAGATGTAAATACATATGGATATTTACTGTGATGAACACCTTGTGGTATCTTATGAATTGGTGTCTTCATTAAGAGAATGGATTTTGTAGATCTTACATTATTATAAGTATAAGCACTGACAAAATCCTTGGGATAAATCCTGGAGAAATTTAGAAATCCTGAAGAATATTACAGTCCACCCTGTAACCCGGTAATGGGGTAAAACTTTCGGAGGTTCCGGGAGAAATCCGGAGCATTGGCATGTATGCAGAAACTGAATTTTAAAGTGTATGCCAAAAATGTTTGTAAATTTCTTTGTAGACTTAATGAAAAAAAAAAAATCTTGCATTTTAGTGAAAATCTATTTACTTGTAAGGGAAATTCAAGGGGCAGATCCAGGAATTGTGTGGGATTGTATATAAACGAGGGTTCTTTGGACCAGGGAAAGTACTGGCATTTGATTTTTTACATGCTGATGTCTGATCATTTCATTCTAATTTATATTCTTCTACTTTTCCCTTACATGCCTTTTAAAATCGGTGTCAGTAAAAAACGTGTAGGTAATGTACATGCAAATTCAAATTACTTTATTGTCATTAAACATAAAGCTTTACAGAGCTCACCTTTTTCTGCAACAAAGATCATGTGGGGCTTTTTAGTAATTGAGAATAATGAGGGGCAACATGGCCGTTGGGATTGGGTGGTTGCAAGATCTGGAATTAGGGATTTAATACGTTAGTGGTCCAGACTCTAGGATGCGTTTAGGAAATTGGGAATTTAGTATTCATTTCGAATTGAATTCATGATTAGACCATTTTTTTCCTGGGAATTAGATCAAACCCCCTCCCAACCACTAACTGAAGTGGAAAACATAGGCCTATTCAAAGTGGTGTAACATGAGGCATTTCTGAATTTGTTGGTAGCAAAAGGAGCAGCTCTCCTTTGCAAACCAGAGCACTTATTAGTATACACAAATAGAAATAGTAATTTTTGTGTATTATCTGATATTAAGGGCAGTAAGGCATATTTATTTAGCCACACTACATGTAGTCGTAGACTTGTAGTACAGACTAGTCTACAGTAGATTATCGTTCCTACATTTCCATCCAGTATTCTGTTAATGGTTGCATTTACATCTCTTGTGAGTAATAAATCATGTCTGATAACATCTTCATCTACATCAGGACACAACAAAGATACTTGTAAAACATCATTATCTGCAACATCCATTCTATTTAATTTTTCCCGCCAAAATAGAATTTTCGTTCAATTGTAAGAGAAAATTGGAGATGTTCCGAAAAATGACAAGATGTCGGCCTCCATGAAGCAAATTCCTTTTCTGTTATGTTCTTCTTTAAAAGGTTTCATTGAGCTTTGTGTCCATTCAATTTATGTCTTTTTCAGTCAGATTTATTTTTTAAATAGGAAAGTAATATATATCTTCAGGTAACACAGTCCAATGCACGATTGCTTAAAGTAAATTTTTTTGTCATATGATATAATTTGACCAACACTGATCAATGCAATAAAAATTTTGGGCCCACAACTTGGCACAAGCCTTACTCCTTCTTTTGTGAGTGGGCTTTAATATTTCTACTCTCAAGTTAAATTTTAGGTCTTCAAAAGCAAGGATATTAAAATCAAAAAATTAATTGTAGAAATTATATACCCTACAGTACAATCAGAGACATATATAA
This sequence comes from Mytilisepta virgata, assembly GCA_028015205.1. Lineage (NCBI taxonomy): Eukaryota > Metazoa > Mollusca > Bivalvia > Mytilida > Mytilidae > Mytilisepta > Mytilisepta virgata. The sequence continues at coordinate 89,301,317 of CM051521.1, forward strand.
CAATAGAGTCGGTCCGGGTAATTCTGTACACCTTCGGCTTTCATCAATGCCTACTGGTTCCCATTTTATGTTAGGTTGACTCAAGGCCCGAATTTGAACATTGTAAATCTTTTTCTTTTGATTATACACTTTGTTTTCACCCAAAGCAAATGATCTGACCCAAGGAATACCGGAAAACTAATACTATGCCATTGCGGGAAATTTCGTACTCAGGTCGTATTATACCGTACACGATTTCGTCTAATTCCGTACAAAAATTTTTCGTTTGAAATAGAATTAAGAAAAGTCATTAATATTGGTACAATTTCTCAACTTTGTTTTTATAGTTTTGAAAATATCACCTTCATTCATAGATAGACACAGGGATACTGTATAATAACACTGATAAGTATTAATAATATAAGTTTTCTTCTTGATGCATGTATTTTTGTGTCTGGAAAAATGCTGGTTGTCTGGTGTTTTTTTTTTTTTTTTTTTTTAGAAAAGTCAATCAAATGGACCTGTTTTGCATAATATTATACTGATTTGAGACCTTTACAGGATTGGCCTTTTTTAACAGCACGACAGGTGTCGTATATGGAGCAGAAACTGCTTTCACTTCAGAGCACCTGAGATACCTGGTTTTGAAAGGAGTTCGTGTTGTTCAATGTTTTAAGTTTTCAGTGTTTTTTCCTTGTGTCTGTATTTGTTTGTTTATGTTTCCGGGTTTGTCTGTACTATGGTTTTACGTCTTTTGGAATTACTCCTTAGGCATTTGTGTTCGTCTTATCACGGAAACTCTTAAAACTAGCTAGGTTATGTTTTATGTGAGGTCTGTGTCCCATAATAACTTCTTTCGAATCTTTTTTTATCGTACCCTGAACCACGGGTACTTTTGGGTCGGGATTTTGTAAAAGAAATAAATCAGTTCATGCATTTACCTTCCACCATTATTTATTAATCTTTATGCGGATAGAAAAACGAATTTAGATTTATTTCTTTTAAAAAATCCTTTTCACAAGTACTTGTGACGTGTGACATGTGTAATTGTTAATAAATATTCTAAGATACCAATTTATAAGCACAATATATGCATATTTCGTAGGTCTGATTTTTCATCAGTGGTGCTAAATACTTTGAATGTCGTGTGTTTTATGTTTTTTTTTTTTTTGGAAGGTTTTCTTTGTTTTGGCATAACTGCAAAAAAAAAATTAAATATATGTATCAGAGGGACTATACAATGCTACTGGTATTTACATTTTTTTATTATAACAATTCAAACACGTTATTTCAAGGAAAAAAAATACATTATAATATGTTTTAATCGGACCAGGATTGATAGTCAAATTCATCAATTGTATGTAAAACAGTCCTCAAGTTTTGAAGGTTTGGGTTATTTTCTACAGTTAATGGTGATAACTGGTTCACCAAACTTCTCATCAAATAAGTGATTGGCATTTCGTCTACTTCATGTGTTGCTAGCCAACATTTAGCTCTGTTTAAACCTTTGGTTCAGTGATATTATTTAAGAATATATTCTTGATACAACTAACAACAAGTCTGCTTGCTTTCGTGAAATATTGGCTAACTGGTTTGCAATTGCAGGGAACAAGTTAGAAGATAAACCAATCTCTTTATACAATCAATAATTGAACTGTTCATAATTGAAAAATATATTCATTTTGTTTAATTTTTTACAAATTTATACTGATATTAAGGGAAATATGAAAATCTTAAATAAGAATTAAATCAATTGTAGTTTTGTTTGCTAAGTTTATGATCTTTTATCGCAGAGTTTTATTTTTAAAGAAATGTTTTTTCAAGGCCTTGCTTGATTTGAGATTTTAATATGGGTGCTCCATATATATTTGCATAAGAGGGTAAATTTTTTTCACTTGTGATTTATTCTATTTTGTCTTAGTCGAAAAACTACGGTTTTTCCCCGCTATAAATTAATAATATCTAATAATTATCTTTTTTTTTTTCATCTTTCTGTGCATCTACATGTAGAACAGAAAATTGTCATGCCTTTCTCATCTTTGATCCGTATTTAACATTCAAAGTTCATTTTCAAGCACAGCGTCATTTTACCAGAAAGGAAACGTCAAAATATTTTTTTATGTTATAATCCCAAAACAGGCAAATACAGCCGAAGAAGTTTAGGTTTGTACAAAATAGCATTTAAACCGAATCACATGTTATGTATACTGACGTGTACGGCATTAGACTCCCTACTTAATTACCCTAAGTTATCATGGAGGGCAATTCCGTACAGCCACCTTCGTCCTTTTTACAAGAAAACACTAATATAAATCTACATGGAAAATTATCTAGGGGTCTTATAAAGTATTAGCTGGTACCGGACATCAAATATTAACAACAATTGATAAAAATATACCACTAAACTTACCTGAAATAGGGAAACAAGTATCTCGACAATGTTCGTGTTTTTTTTTCAAAATGCAGCTTTTCAAAAATTACCGCGAACAAAAGTAATGGACAAAGCGCAAATAAACATATAAGCTATACTCTTTCGTGAAAGAAAGTAAAAGATATGACATTAAAAAAACGTTTTATGCAGTAAAAACATCAAATACACTTTATTTATCAAGTTATATCACATAATATGGCAAAAATTCAACTGTACGGTAATTTCCCGACTGTACGGAAATACCCGGACCGACTCTATTGTTATATATGTCTCTGGTACAATTGAATGGAGAGTGCATTTGTTTCATTTCATTTTTTAAGGAAAAAAAATAGTTTTGAAAGTTAGCTGTTTGTTTTGTTCCCAACTCATCACAAATCATTTTGTGACCGACCAAAAATTCAGAATATATATTTGGGATATTGCATTGGACAATTTAATGTCCTGTTGCAATTGGTATTAAATTATATTTAATCACTGGGCTGAGCAGTGTGCTAATTAATGGGAGAATTTTCCTCCCCCAATAAAAATTGGCTGCTGCAAAAAACCAAATGTTCTTAAAACGGAGTAAAACCCCAACTAAACAAATATTTAATAGTGTTGCAAGAATTTAAATTTTATTTTTCCTTGGAGTGAGTTATTTTCCTGATAATAAAATGATTTGTCTGGATATGCATTAAATAAATGTTTTATTATGCCAAACAACATTACTGTTTGCAAAAAACAAGGCCAAAGTTAATCATTTCACCCTTAAAAGAAAAAAAAGGAAAATATATAATCTTGTTTACCCCCTTTCCATTATACTACCTGTGTACTTACGAACTGTTCTCTGTATTTTTCTCTATTGTAAATACTCTTTTTTTTCTATTTACAATTGTTACAGAGCATGCTATATGTTTTTTTTGTGTTCTTTTTTAAATGATTAGAAGACAGATTTATAAAAGAAGTTCTGCTTCTTTCTGAATCATATAGTACATGTATTATTGTATAATAGTTTTGTAAAATTTTGCAATTGATTAGTTCAGTAAATATTGTTTAAACAAAAAAACTAGGCATAACATACAAGTGATTTTGCCTATGTGTTTTGTACACTTCATGGTACATGTACAACAATCACTGAAAACATCTGAGACATTTTTTTGATCCAATCAAAACTTAATTATTGGCCCAGTTGGTAGTCTTTGAAACTATTAACCAACAGGTCAGTAGTAATTAATAATAAAATACTATTATAATTTTATTGATTCTTTTAAATAATGAGGTAAAAAAATGAATTTTAAATAATTTCAGGGCAGCTTCTGAAAGACCAAAGTGCAAGTCAGAATGTCTTTGCATGTTTACGAAGAGGCAAAGGAATAGATAGAGCTAAAGGGAAGGGACCCATTACAAATATGCCTGGTTACGAGAGACCGGCTCATGGAAGAAATGTAAAAAGACATGACGGTGACTTTGTACACAAAGGAGAAATTCTAGTAACTCAAAATGGTTTGAACTATTATCCTGGGGAAAATGTAAGCATACTATCAGAGATCTTTACATCAGAAGACAACATATGTGTGAGATTTGTCTATCATCAAACTCCCTGTTATAAAATTGGTTGGGACTGTAGGACATCAGAGCTGGGGTTTGACGGGAAAAAAAATCTCAATTCTGGCTTGTTCCTTGTTCATGATACATGTATATCCTCATAAAAGGTTGGGAGTATCGTGGGTATAATGAATTTTTCCATTGATTTTGTATATTATACATAGGTAAATGGCATATCATTGCTGCTTTTTTCCTGGTTGACAAAATCATCACTAACTGTAAGTCCTCCTACTTAGTGTTGTATGTTCTCTATGTGTTGTATTTAGAAAAGAAATACCCACGGACGTCTACTTGAGTGACATTGCGAATTGTTATGGACAGGCAGTGCCCATTTTTTTTATCCAACCAGGAATGTTGTGGTATATAGATTTATCCTTGTCTGTTCATACCTATGTGCATCTGGTTTGTCTTTAACTTTAGGTCCATTTCTCAGAAACCCAATGAGATATATCAATGATATTATACAACTACAATCCTCTTGTAAAACTGAACACATGTTGGCTTACTATGACCTACTTATACCAGGTAATGAAAGAGTGACTCTCATAAAGTTTGGCTTTTAATTTCATATCATAGGAATCCATGATTTTATAGCAATGATGCTTCATGACTATAATTATTTTGCATTATATATTGCATTTCTCGAGCAGTAAGATCGTTATGAACTACATTTGATGCTTGAGTGACTCAGTTGAGTTTTTGAATTTAGGTCCATTTTTCAGAAATTTATTGTGATATATCAGTGATATTATACCTATTGGTTCATCTTATATATAACAACAAAAAACATTATACAATTACGGCCCTCATTTGAGGTAGACATTCAGATTTGGCCACCTGAGAGAGGTTGGCAAATCTGATTGTCTACCTCAAATGAGGGCCGTAATTGTTTTATTATTTTTTCCACAGGACCAAGACATAATTTGACTCTCATGACTTTTAATGCAGACGAATTACACAGTTGTCTCCCTTGTGGGGGGAAATTGGAATGTTTTGAGATGAACAGTAGGGTTGTTTCTCGTGATTACGCAGTTGTCCCCCTTGTGGGGGACAATTGGGATGTTTTGAGATGAACAATAGGGTTCTTTCCTGCGATGTTCAATTTTTGTTAAAACTTTCAATTTATTTTTGAATCACATGACAGTTGTCCCCCTTGTGGGGGAAAATTGGGATGTTTTGAGATGAACAATAGGGTTCTTTCCCGCATTGTTCAATTTTTGTAAAAACTTTCAATTTATTTTTGAATCACATGACAGTTGTCCCCCTTGTGGGGGAAAATTGGAATGTTTTGAGATGAACAATAGGGTATTTTCCCGCAATGTTCAATTTTTGTAAAAACTTTCAATTTATTTTTGAATTGACAGTTTTCATCCAATGAGAGTATTCTAGAGTGACTTCGGTTAAAGTTTTGCATGGTAATTTGTTAATGATATTTCGCAACTACAGTAAACTTATATAGTACCAGTACAACAGAACTCAGCTATATTTGAGTCACTACTTTCATATGTTTGAAATAATTGTCAAAATTATTTCTTGACATAAACAATAGATGGCAATCCTATGTTCAGTAGGGCATGGTATCAGTGTTGTAGGGACCAATTCTCTAGTTTCTAAAAGATTTGTACATGTTAATGTATTACCACATAGTTTTGAATATCATGAGGTTGACGGCTGTACAATGTAATTCCTTCTCATAGTACTTCACATGTTGTTGATCACAAGTTTATGACAGTTTGGACTCTGAAAAACATGATCACATGCCTCAAAAAACTTATGAGATTACACTGCCCACCAATTAACTTTCGGTTAGTCACCCTTTAGTATTGTTATTTCTTTCTTGTCCATATTTGTTTGTTAAGCATGTATCTAATTTTGAATGGAAATTTGGTATTACATGGGTACATAAAAGTTTGCAGTTTCTTAAAAAATTATGCTTATTTTGTACAAACTTTTGGTGAAACTGTCGATATTGACAATAAAATTCACATCGATGATTGCTTTAAAAAGAAAATGCTTAAGCGTTCAGTCTAAGATAAAGTTATCAAGCCAAAGCCAAAAGTACTATTTTCATTAAGTTTGTTATAATAACAGTATTTATCTAAAATGTAGTTTTTAATACTGAAAAATATGTAATTTTAATCAGATGATACAACCTGTGTGATACAAAACCTTGTATTGTACATACAACTTGTAGTTTTGTTGAAAACACTTACCTGATGTCACAATGTAAGGAATGCGGAAAAATATAACGGAAGTCCTAAATATGACGTTCAAGGCTATCGATACTTTTAATAAAAAATAAAATTTTACAGTGACAAACAAAATTTAGTGGAAAACATATTTATATATCTTTTAGCATATTCATAATGGGGGTTTATTCCAACAGTGACAGTGACTGAATTAACACGTGTATGAAAGAATTATCAGTTCTAAGTGAAGTAATAATAGGAATGACGTAAAGGACCATTTGAATTGTAAAAATCTTTTTGTTCAAATAATAAACCATTGAAATTTCACAGTATTACTGTGATATGACTGTCAAATATTAGATCAACCAATTGCATATATTTATGTGTTGTTAATATCTTTTTGTATCATATCTCGACAGATGTATACAAACGCATCACTACTTGACGCTGCACTTCTCATAGTGTTACGTATGTATACAACTGTCTTGACATGATACAAAAAGTTGTACCAAAATAATAATGTATGTAATGTACACAGAGTGTCCTAGGTTTATTTTTCAAAGAAAAAAATATGCCCGTGTACACCAATGAGTTAAAATGAGACAGATTTTTCTTGTATATAATTAACTGGTTTTTGAGAGGATAATATTTTACTCATATTGTATGATTTCAGGTTGGTATAGAGAGAACAAACAGACTGTGTGCTTTATGTGATGGAGTTGTTATGGTTACAACTGAAACATTAAATCCATACCCAGACAGTCCATTGTATGGACCAGTATCACAAGGAGTGGAAATTAAGAAAAAGTTCTTTCACATATATCCCATACCTTTACATGGAAAGTTTAAGCTAGTTAGTGAAGTGTAGTTATAAGAAATTAAAACTGGAATACTTTGATTGCTTCTTTTATCCTGTGATTACATATAAGTAGTGTTTGCCTTAATAATGTACTGGAAATGAATGTATCCCAAAATAAAAATATTAAAACAATGGGGAGTCAGGATAGTATATATTAGTATAAAGACTTAAAGATATAAAAACTCTGTATAGAGACTTAAGAATAGTACATGTATAACTCTTTATTGAGACTTAAGAGTAGTATAAATCTTTATTGAGAGTTTAGAATAGTATAACTCTATTGAGACTTCAGAATAGTATAACTCTTTATTGAGACTTAAGAGTAGTATAACTCTTTATTGAGACTTAAGAATAGTATAAATCTTTATTGAGACTTTAGAATAGTATAACTCTATTGAGACTTCAGAATAGTATAACTCTTTATTGAGACTTAAGAATAGTATAACTCTTTATTGAGACCTAAGAATAGTATAACTCTTTATTGAGACCTGAAAATAGTATAATTATTTAGACCTAAGAATAGTATAACTCTTTATTGAGACCTAAGAGAATAGTATAACTCTTTATTGAGACCTAAGAATAGTATAACCTAAGAATAGTATAACTCTTTATTGAGACTTGAGAATAGTATAACTAATTATTTAGACCTAAGAATAGTATTTCTCTTTATTGAGACCTAAGAATACTTGTATAACTCTTTATTGAGACCTAAGAATAGTATTACTCTTAATTGAGACTTAATGAATAGTATAACTCTTTATTGAGACCTAATAATAGTATAATTCTTTATTGACACTTAATAATAGTAGAACTCTTTATTGAGACTTAAGAATAGTATAACTCTGTATTGAATCTTGAAATATAAGGACTGTATAAATCTGTATTTTTAGACTTTACAGTGTTCAGTTAAACCAATGTTACATCCCCACCTCCCTATATTTGTATCATGCTTACATAATGTGACATGAGGGTGTTTTGGAAGAATATAATAAAATGCACATAAAGTGAAAACATAACAAGGCTATTTTGCAAAAAACTTACAAGAGGATATTCCATGAACGTAGAAGACAATTAGATTTTCTGTTAGTCACATACAACAACAAAAAAAAACATCACCTTATGCAGTGCATTAATCCTCTTGGTTATATGAAAGAATAATATAATAGAATGCATATAAAAATTATACTTTTTAGCTCACCTGGCCATAGGCCATGTGAGCTATTGCCATCACTTGGCGTCCGTCATCGTCGTGGTCTGTAAACTTTTTCAAACGTTAACTCGTCCTAAACTACTGGACCGACTTCAACCTAACTTTGCAGAATTGTTCTTTAGGGCATCTGGAAAATTTCTATCGTTTAAAATTTTTGAAATGTCGAAAAACATGGCTGTCGTTACTATAAATAGAACATAGGGGTAAATTGCTGTTTTTTGCTAATAACTCAAAAACCGTTACAGATATCGAAAATCTGACATGGGTAAAATTGATCAGCATGACAAGATCTACCTACCCTGAAATTTTGAAGGAAATTCCAAAACCCATGTAGGAGTTATTGCCCTTTTTTCACATTTTTGGCTTTTTTTTATGTTATTATTTCAAAAATCTTCTTCTCTGAAACTACTATTCAAAATCATATGAAACTTCGTAAGATTGTTGCTTAGGGTACCCTGCATAGAACTGATGTGGGGATTTTTGATTCGTCGAAAAACATGGCCGCTGTTACTAAAAATAGAACATAGGGGTAAATTGCTGTTTTTTGCTAATAACTCAAAAACCGTTACAGATATCGAAAATCTGACATTTGATCAGCATGACAAGATCTACCTACCCTGAAATTTTGAAGGAAATTCCAAAACCCATTTAGGAGTTATTGTCCTTTTTTCGTCAAATTTTCATAATTTAACATTTTTCGTCATTTATCTCCAAAACTATTTGAGATAGAAGTGAAATGTAAATTTGAAAAATGTTTGCCATGTTGAGATCTACATACCCTGAAATTTTAAAGGAAATCCCAAAACCCATTTAGGAGTTATTGCCCTTTTTTGTCAAATTTTTAAAATTTTAACATTTTTGCATTTATCTCCAAAACTATTTGAGATAGAAGTGAAATGTAAATTGAAAAATGTTTGCCATGTTGAGATCTACCTACCCTGAAATTTTGAAGGGAATTCCAAATTCTATTTAAGAGTTATTGGTTTGTGTAATTTGAGGTCAGGTTCTGTTACATTTATTTAAGGTTCACCCTTATTCCTGGTCAATTCCTGCCAGGACTACCACCATCAGGGAACATATTTTAACATTAAACCTTATGAAAAATAAATCTTCAACAAATTTTCCCTGAACAATTGAACCAATTGCAACAAACTTGGTCAAATAGTTGATTAATTGTCCAATGAAAACCAGACTCCAGGTGAGCGATACAGGCTCTGGTGAGCCTCTTGTTTATCACAAGAAGAATTTGCCTGTGCCTTATAGATTGTTAGAAGTAGTTGTACTTGACAATTAGTATATCCTTTGTAAGGAAAGATGGAGATGCATATGTCAGTCTTTCTATCCATGAATCTTGTAGGCACAAACTCGTCCTAAATCATGTGATGGACTTTAATGAAACTTCACAAAAAGGTAATACACAATGTGATTTTGTATGACATTTTAAAGGGGAAATACATCTGTAATTTGAATTATGTCTTCATTAGTCCCCTACAGCAAAGCCGAAGGGGACTATAGGTTTGCACTCCGTCCGTCTGTCCATCTGTCCATCCGTCAGTCCGGCAAATCAGTTTTGCACACTTTTTTTTTGTCATGCTTGAAGATATTGATTTGATATTTGGTTTAGTTTTACTATGACAAGTTACAGATCATGTTTGAATTTTGTTCCAGTCAGATGATTTTTTGCAGAGTTATGGCCCTTGGACTTAGAAAATTCACACAAATAATCAGTTTTCCGGACTTTTTTTGTCATGCTTGAAGATATTGATTTGATATTTGGTATATAGTTTTACCATGGCAAGTTACAGATCAAGTTTGAATTTCATTCCATTCGAATGATTGTTTTAAAGAGTTATGGTGCGTGGACTTATAAAATTCACGCAAATAATCAGTTTTCCACACTTTGTCACTACGTCTTCGTCATTCACATACTTTTGCGTGTTTTCTCATAGCTCAAGCCGGTCGGGGACATTGTATTGCCCAGCAATACTTTCAGAATGCTTGTTTAATTTGAAGTGGGGCACCATATTGGGAGCCTGCCTTTAGTTTCAATAGTGCTGTCTGGTTGGATTATTTATGCAGTATGAAGGACAACATTAAATTTTATTGCTTTATTAGGAAATGCTCACTCCAACATCAATAAGTAACAAAATGACTAGAATTTCATTAAAACAAACAATAATATCATTAAAATATTGGTCAACAATGCAACTGATGTGCTTAGCTGAATAAATTAACTGTATATCCTACCCAAATGCTATTGGTTCAAAGAATTTTTTATCTCTGAAAATTTACCTTGAGGATTTGCTATAGAATTATTATTTTGATTAACCATACATTACTTTAATTTATATTTCAGTTTACATCAGATTTAGGTCACAGATAGCTCACTTTGAAGCTGATGGAAATAATAAAATCTGCTCATAATTCAATCATCCTCAAATCAATTCATAAAGAATTCAGAAAACTTCAGATAGAATATCCATGTTAATTTATTCAGTTAAATAACTAATGCTAAAACACTAAATACTCTTGATTGTCTCAATGAAATATTTCATTTCAGTTTTTACATAACACACTAGCCTTTGATGGATATCATTGATATATTATTATCTTAAACAATAAATAATTTATATGAATTATCACAGTTATCTTGGTTTCTTTTTCCTCATCTAACATCCTGTTGTTTTGATAAAATGTTTTGATTAAAATCTTTGAAGAATATTGTACACAAAAATTTAAATGCTTTATTAGAAGAATACATTTTGTCAGTTGATTTTTTAGTGTTTCACTAATTGGCAATATATTGGTCTTTCCATTGCTTCAAAATCTGATAAAGAAAATTTAGGTTGTAAAAAAATCTATATGTAAAGTATTTGGTTTTAATGTATCTCTAAGTGATTTTATATATGGAAACTTGAAATTATGAAACCATCAAATAAATTCATTTAAAATAATAATTCTTCAATTGTTTTTTTCTTTATCTCTCTATGGTAAGAATTATCCATCCTTTTACCATATATGACAGCTAGATAATTGTATAAATGTTTCTCAGAAAATTCACTATTAAGTGATATCCTTTTTAACTGGAATTTGAAGAAAACATTTAAAAATTCTAAAAACCAGATTGTGATAAAATTTATACTGCAAACCCAGAATAGAATGTTAATACTAGACTACTTCACATAACACATTACAGTAAAAAACATCAATGCATATATTTAAGATGAATACTGTTTGAATTTGGCAGTTTTTGCAGACATTAACATAATGAATTACCGGTACAACAACAAAAACATGTCCATTTGAACATTCATACAATAAGGCCTATACAAAATTTGTCTGTATTGGGTAACCAATTAAATGTGTAGGGAAGGTAGGAATTTTTTTTACGTAAAGATATGTAAATGTAACTTTTTAAAAGCTAACTTGTGTAATACAGCCTAATCAAAAAAGAAGAAACGGATCCTATGCTGCACATTTGATATTAGGGCAAAAGATTGAGAACTTTATTTTTCACAGAATGCTAAAAATTCTCCCATGTTGAGTTGAAACATTTGGCATGGGTCAGGAAACCTAACTATACATGTAAACACACTTTGTTGGCTTATATAAAAGTCTTTTATGAATATTTCTACAGTAGATTCCAATCACATTACTGGCTTTTCTTCAGGACTCATTGGACTTGTAAGAGGAGTTGCATTTGTAGAGGTAGGTTGTTCTCCTGATTCCTCAATTCTAGATTTTTTCAAGGTTGCAAAAATGTCTCTAAAAATGGATTTATATGGTGGAGGACTGCTTAAATCATCTATAGAACTTCCACAGGCTGCATCAGCAGTATGCAGTTTCAGCAAAGTTTGAACTTCTTTGTGTGACACAGCCAACTGTCTTTGCAAAACTTCATCAAATGATTCACCGGTCGCTTCATTAAAACTTCCAGATCTTTTACCCTTCCCTTGTAATAAGTCCTCATATTTCTGAAACAAATTGTGGTACTGTGTTTCCAGTTCGTTCAATATCGATACGCTGTTCTTATCTGGATCAACTGGCGACACTTCTTTTGTATCAGGAGCAATTTGATTGATAGATTCTGTGCTTCCATACAAACTTCCTCCTCCATTTAATTTTACAAGTTTCCCTCGAGATGTAAATTCTGGGTCATCGACTTCCACTTCACTTGCAATTACATTCTGTGGATCAAACTTACTTAGTTCATATGCCAAAGATTTTGTTGTCTCAAGTTTAGATTTGTGAAGTTCATCTTCTAATGTTTTAATTTGTTCTTCTAAGACTTTGATCTTTTGTTCAAGGGAATCATTTTCATCCCACAAAAGTGCTACTTCAGTCTCTAGATCTTCCCTTTTATGTTTTTCAATAATTTGTTGTGCCTTTGATTGTTTTACACTTTCCTGAAGTTTTTTAATTTCAATTTCATATGGATTTAATGGTAGTTTTTTAAATTGGTCATTATAGGTCCATTGTAAATCAGAAATGTATATATTTTTCAGATAATCACTATTTTCTCTTAAGTTTGCCAGACTTAAGGCACGTCTATTTTCTTGTTTTTGTTGACGCTGTTTTATGGACTCTTCTTTCTTTATTTCTTCTATTTTTCTCTGATGTTCCTCACACTTGTCTTCTAAATGTTCAACATTTGCTATCAATCTGAAATATTCAAGTATTAGCATACAATTTAATGTTGCTGTATAAAGTTCAACCTTACTCAATAAATCTCAAACATTCTCTTGTACTTCTATTTAAAAATCCAACAATCTCACATTCACCTTTGTTCACAGCAAAAATGAAAAATCTGCTCTTTTGTATATGTCTAGGTGTTCGTGAAGACATTAACTGATTGAGAAAACGAAAAATAATATGAAAGCTATTTTGATATTTTAAATAAAGTTTTCGGATTTTTCCTAAAAATTGACTCGAAGGTTTACTTCTAGGAGTCACGCATTAGCAGTTTTTATAATAAAATTATATTAGCCCTCCAGGCCCAGGTAAGCTATTACCATCACTTGGCATCCATTGTCGTCGTACACTTTCCTTTAAAGATCTTCTCTGATACCGCTAGGCAAATGGTCCTCTTCAGAAATATATCAGATGACTTCACCCCCCATCCAAGATGGCAACCAGAGCCCAACATAGTTTAAAATAGGACTCTATCGGAAATTTACTTAAACTTCTTGTTTGAAACCACTTCGCCAATTTGAAAAAAAATTGGCAGCAGTGGTCCTCTTTCAGAATTGTATACGATGACCCCGCCCGCCATCCAAGATGGCCACAAGAGTCAGACATAGTTTAATATAGGACCTTATATAAAATTTACTTAAGATGCTTGTGTCTGAAACTACAGAGCCAATTGGAACAACACTTGACAGCAATGGTCCTTAGGGGGTCCTCTTTCAGAATTGTATCTGATCACCACGCCCACTGTCCAAGATGGTTGCCAAAACCGAACATGGTTTAACATAGGCCAATATGGGAAATTTACTTCAAGATACTAGGCAATTGGAACAAAACTTGGCAGCAATGGTCCTTAGATGATGCCCTTTAAGAAGTATATCCCATAACCTGCCAACCATCCAAGATGACCGCCAGAGCTGAACGTAGTTTAACATAGGATCCTATCCCTATGGAAAATGTACTTAAAGATCTTCTTGTCTAAAACCACTTGTCCAATTGGAACAAACCTTGGCAGCAATTGTCTTTAGGTGGTCCTCTTTCCGAATCCTTTCTGATGACCCTGGTGGCCATCCAAGATGGACACCTGAACCGGACATAGTTTTCGGAAAGTACACCGAAATATCTTCTTGTTTGAAACCAGTGAACAATTTTGGTAAAACCAGTGAGCCAATTGGAACTTGACAGCAATGTTCCAGACTGCATGTAAAGATAGACATAGTCGGACAATTTATTCTGCAAATGATTTCCTCTAGTTAAATATTTCACTAACTTTTCTATTCTCTGCTTATCTCCCTTGGAATCCAGCAGTAACCTCTGATTGGTTTTCTCTAATTCTTGATTATGCCTGTCTAGTTCTTCATACACCTTCATTCGAGAATCAAAATTTTCTCTTACAGTTTCCAGTTGTTTGGACAAGAACTAAAATAAGAAAAATCAAAGTTTATTTAAAATGCTTTTTAAAAAAGCTTTGGTATTTCCAATATTATAGTATTTCAAAGTGGAGTAAAAATAAACCCAACAAGCTTTTCTTTAATTGCCAGTCAATTGACAGATACAGCATCTTTCTTTAAAATCTTCTTGATCATAAGCATTAATCAACCTCAAATTCTTGGTGATATTTAGTACTGTTAATTGAATTATCTCCCCTTTGCTAATAAAATAATTAATTTTCCCATAGGGCCAAGAGAGTAGGATCAATGCACTTCAACATTGTCTAGTCTGAAATAGTGAACATTAAAACAGTTCTTTATTACTAAATGATATAAATAGGTAAATGGGTGGATTTTCTTTTCCAGGCACAAGACAGACTTGTGTGCCTTTTTTAAGTTGTAGGGATTTTGTTCTAATTTTACACAGATTGATCGATGTTCCTAAAACTTTCTTAAGTTTTGCTGTAGGCATTTCATTTTCATTTAGATTTTTATTAACATGAAAGGTAAATAGTATTCTGATTCTCTGACTGACTTGAAATTATTGTATTGTATATATCTACAGGATAACATATCAAGAAAATTAATTTAGATTGTGCTATCATTTTTGTTTTAAACATTCAAAAAATTCTCAACAATGTGGAAATGTCCATTTTCTTTTTTTATTAGCTAATTTCAACAGTTTAGAGACAGGGTTTGTTGTATTTTGCTGTGCTGCAAAATTTAAGATACTTTGGAAAGTTTGGGTATAATTATATATTCTTTACCTCTATTGGGTATAATTATATATTCCTTACCTCTATCTCTAAACTTTGTTCATGATTGACTTGCTGTAGATGCATTGCCTGAGTTTCCAGTTCTCTGTTGGTTTCGAGTAATGCTTTACCCAGTTCAGCAGCCAGGTGTAGATCTACAAATGATAAAATTTTATGTACATCTACAGTCTTATACGTGATAGAAGCTTTATATATAATGTTTTTCATGTCCTCACATGCTTTAAGGGTTATTACTTGGAATCGTTCTCGGAAACTTTGGAAATTAATTACATGCATTGTTGCTTAACGTAGGTGGTCAATATGGCATATGGTACTGGGCTGAAGCTTTGTATACTGTAATGAAACATTTTGAATATGTGAACCTTGTATTTTGATCTTTTCTGCAAATTTAAGGGGCAATACAAGTCAAGATGCCATTTTAGTTTTGTTTCTGGTCTAGAAAGCCAGTGTAATATATTTCATATTACAAATCTAACTTGTCCTGGTATGCATTTAATGATTGCCACAGGACGTTTAACAATTATTCATCCATCCAAATACATTTATTAACTATAAATACAAAAAATAATTACATATCATATTTTGAGTTATTTTACCGGTATTTTGAGCAAAGAATTAACCATTAATACAATGAAAAGTTGACTAAGGTATGAAAATTCGATATCTCAGTTTTCATATCTTGTTGAACAAAATATATGGGAGGGGGGGGATACGGTCATTCCAACTTGACTATTTTAATTTGTTGATGACGTTTAATGTCTGCAAGCAAACATTAACCCAAACTGATGTTGATACTCCTTAAATTGAATATTTATCTGCACTGGAAACAAAGTTAAAAATTCCATTTGCAACAAAGGCTTCATAGTATATCTGCATTTCATTGTAAATTTTGAATCAATACAAACAGCAACTCTTGTGGTGAGTCATGGTCACAGTCTTACAGAATCAATACATAATTCATGATATTTCCAATAAATATTGGTTTCATTAAATAAGAATAATTTTTCATAATACGCTGAGGCTCCACTGATTCAGTTTTACAAATTCATTGATCAGGGGTGGAACTCCTACTCTTTAACAATTAATTCGTATTATATAAATGATAGAAATTCCTTACAAATTTTTAATTATATCAATAATGGAAGATTTATATTGGTAAATACTTTTAAAAGACAAAGGTCACTTGAAAAACCTATACGTTATAAATCTGCGCACTTCAAATTAAAAATGGCAAATATGAACTGAATAAAGGTACATCCTTTACCTCCATTCTGATAATCCTGATCATGTAGATCAAGAATGGCTATTGAATCAACAAAATTTTACTAATTTGATATTTGCAATAAAGAGTACATTTGTAGTCTAAAACCATTTCAATTTTATAGGATTTTATTAAATACCAAGATCTACATCTTTTTATCTAAACTAAGAAATAAAAAAAATAAATAACTGATCGTAGTGACAAATATTGATGGGGTGGGGTGGGGTTGGTAGTTGTAGTTGGGGGATGTTGTCGTAAACCTGGGGATAATAATGCAGCGAAAAGGTAATCAAGGAAATAACTAATCTGTTTAACTGGCATCTTATGGATAAATAAGTGTATTTATACACCAGTGGCAGTCCAAGTTTTACATGCCTTGTCCTCCCTGTGTCCTCCATATTGGTTCAAAGTTGCCCATTTGTCTTGCGATGTGCTGAACCTTAATAACTTCAGAGATGGGCTTGTTGGATTGGATTCCTTCCCTGCCAACTTTTCACACTCTCTTCTATCTCTCACTTGTACATGCATTAGAGGTCAAGAATGGAATTTCAACAATGATTTTTATCCTTGAACTATAAACCTTTAGGGTGAAAGTTACCATGTACTAGATACGACGAATACCAATGAAGTAACAGTAATTTTTAATTCACACCTATTAAACCAAATATAGTAATTCGTGTCTTACCTTACTTAACAACTATATATAAAAGGCTGTAAACATACACTGTAAAACAATGTTCGATTGGGTGGTCAGTATGTCGTCGTTCGCTTACTAAATTATATTGTTAATGCTATCTTTTGAATTCTCACCATGAAGGTTTCATGTATGCCCCCCATGGAACCGTGGGTGAATAGAATTTACATACCTTTACTTATTGGTGTAGCTACATATTATATTGCCAGCGGACATTGTTTGCAACCCGCCTAACATTTTATTTTGAAAACACGTTGAACATTTTAAATAATGTTTAGGTTTATACGTATGCAATTGTGTCTTATTTCTTTTATTTTTTTCGAAGCTTTCATCATTTTCAGTATCGTACACTTTTTGCTTAATTTTTATCATTGATATGTAAATATCACGGTTAATCCTAGAGAGTTTGCCTCATTTTTGGCAAAAGATATTTTCTTCAACTATATAGATGATTCAAATACCAACTGGCCAAGTTACTCGTGGGTACCGTAGTGAGATGTAAATGAACCGCATAGTAATTAAAGTAAGCATGCCCAGTTGGTCAGAGTGACCGACGTTTGCTTATGCTGAGTAACTCATCAGAATACACCTCAACCAAAAGATTAGATTAATTGCTTTAAAATGAAAGAACTACAAAGCTAAATAGCATTGAATGATGACTTTCTACAGTTATTTACTGCATGACAACATGATAATTATACATGTACATAATATTTCGCAAACTTCTTGCTCATTACGCTTATCAGAAAAACAAAGTCACAAAACCCGGAAAATGACCAACTACTTTATGTAATTTTATATAATAGGAAGCTATTTAGCATGTACCAGTGTGGTTAAGATTGGTCAATATGTCAATATCATGCTTGTCAAACAAAACGGCCATACATATCAATTTCATAATAATATTTTTGTTGTCTATGAAAATGGATACCTAATGGTTTAATAACAAATTAGCTTACTGTTTCCGTCCATCACATTTTGGATGACATGACTTATCTCAGTTGTTTGTGGAAGCGAGTCCCGCGCCATTGAGTAATTATTATTTTTCATATTACCAATTTTGATGCACAAGATGTGCACATTTAATCAGTTGTGCTCAAGACCTAAAATGTTTCAAAAACCAAAATAATATATAAGTGCAAATTCAAAATGCCACAATGATCAAAAGGATAAAGCCTAAACCGTCTATGGACAGAGCAATACACGAGGGAGATGCTCCTTAGTGACTTGCTTTTAACAAAATTGTACATGTGCATCTGGTGTATTGGTATCGTGGAATATTTGTGTAGCTAGGAGACGTAGGTTTAGTACCAATTAATTTGCTAGTATTTGGGTCTTTTTGGATCTTATGATAAAAATAATGACTTCAAGTTAAGTAGAATAAGGACTATCTTCCTCAAAAATATCTGTTGATTGTTTGGCTATTTAAACATTTTTGCTCATAACAAATGTATTGCTTCTTTCGGCTTTTCGATTCATTAGTGATGAAACTTTATTTTTTTAAATTTTTATCGCCTTACAGTAATGACATGAAATGTGTTTCAGATTCATATACAATGTACATACTAAATGAAATCTCATTCATTTCATAAAGATACTCAGGGCTGACAGGAAGTGTCCAGTCTGCAAAACATTTACTTCTTTTTTTATGAACCTAAAAGATGTTTTAACAGTATATCTTCTGAAATTTCCTTTTAAATCCTGTAACACATACTGATTTCAAAGCAGTTTGTTTCTTCATAAAATGGTCAGTATAAGTCTAAGTCAGGAGGGAAGACCCTACTACCCAAAAAATTAGCTGATTTCTTTTGATGCTGTTTCATTATGTGTGTATCCTGAGTGGAATAAAGTTAATTAACTGTAATTGGCTAACTGGCGTGTCAGTATTTAGTTTATTTTAACAAGAAACTTTGAAACGGTAATAACAAATAAAGATAGTGTGACAAAATCGTCTTCTTTGGGTTATACCCAACTAAATTTATACAAAAGTAAATATTTAGTTCACTTTTATTAAACCTTGTACTACTCTATTTTTATAATAAAAAGATAAACATTCTACCGATTAATCATTTTAACATCGTGATATAAATGTTTTATCAACAAGCTCAAAATACAAACAGAACTCCAATATATACAAGTTAGCTAGTATGATAAAATATGTTAATGTGCAATGACAAGTTGCATGAGGATGCTGAACTCACCATTTTGATACCAATCCTGGTTTTCGTCTGCTGGGTCACCCAAAATATCGTCCGTTTCTTGCATTATTTCGTGTGCGTATGTTAATCCTTTAGTCTGGTGTATTAGGATGCATAACATGTAAACAAATAAAACGAACAGATGTTTAATATGAATAAACAACGTGGCATGTTGTCGGAAATTCTGATGGATATCTAATTTTACCAGGTGATCACATGATCAATCATGTGACAGTAGCGAATATAATTAATCGAATTAAGGAAAAACTAAGAACAATGGAATAATTTAAATAATCCTTAAGCAATTCAAATTAACGATATTCTGTACGTAAATATTTGCGGGTCCCCGAAATTGTTAAATGTGTCGTCTGTAAGAGAATCTAGCAGTATGGACCTAGCCAGTCTATTAAATTCATTTTTGAAATCCCCTTTGTCAGAATAGGAGTTAAAGTTTTTTCACTGATCAAAACTAGAGACATATTTTTATTTGTTTTATATGTCTCTGGTTGCATATAGCTAATTCGTATAGAAGGAAAATGTATGCCTATAAATGTCATCTAGTTTGTAGTTGTACATTTGTCAAAATGATAAATTCTTAAAGGTTAATTTCCATGCGCAAAGTTAATAATTAAGTTTCATGAGATCCTAACCATGCCTACTTAAATCTATAAAGTAAAGTAATAAAATGTATCACAAAATACCGAAATAAATTTGATGCACTGTATGGCCATTTCGTTGACTGACAACTCATCAGCAGTGCTCAAGATCAAAATGTTGGAAAACCGGTTAAAGATATAATGATGAACCATCAAAAATAAAAAAATAAAACAAACAGGAATCCTAACACAGCTAAGGGTTACTTCTGTAAATATGGGGCTGATCAGTGTCCATATAAATGGATTTTTAAATTTTTGTCAAATTTTATAGAAACAAGAGGACACAAGAGGCCTGTATAGCTCGCCTGACAGTTCGACAATCGGTTTCAGAAAAGAAAATTTTTGAAATTTTGACCTATCAGAAAAATATAAGCTGTCCGACCGGGAAGAAATATGCAAACTTTATAAAAGTCCTTCCATAAATGCTTCATACCAAGTTTCAGTTCATTTAGCTATATGTCGTTTCAGAGGAGAAGATTTAAAAAAAAAATCCAATCAGAAAAAAAAATTCATCAGTTGCCACTGTAACCGGAACGAAATATGCAGACTTTATAAAGGTCTTTCCACAGATGCTTCATACCAAGATACAGTTCATTTGGCTTTGCGGAAGAAAATTTTTGAAATTGTTACCAATCAGAAACTAGAATTCATCGTGGCGGACATATTAGCTGTCCGACCGGGACAAGATATGCAAACTTTGTAGATGTTCTTCCATAGACATTATTCATACCAATTTCAGTTCATTTAGCTATGTTGTTTCAGAGGAAAAGATTTTTAAAATTTGTCCTATCAGAAATAAGAATTTGGCGGCCATATTAGTTGTCTGACCGGAACGATATATGCAAACTTTATAAAGGTCCTTCGGAATCCACAGATGCTTCATACCAAGTTAAATTACAGTTCAGTTGGCTTTGCGGTTTCAGAGAAGATTTAAAAAAAAATTCAATCAGAGATAAGAATTCATCATAGTTGTCCGATCGGGATGAATTGTGCAAAGTTTATAAAGGTCCTTCCATAGATGCTCCATACCAAGTTTCAGTTCATTTGGCTTAGGTGGTTCAGAGGAGGAGATCAAAATGTAAAAGTTTACAGACTGAAGGACACCGGACGCCAAGTGATGACAAAAGCTCACATGGCACTTTGGAACAGGTGAGCTTAAAATTATCTATTAGACATATACCAGCTTTGTTGCTTGGACCAAGCATTTGATTGAGGCATGATATCCGTAAAGTCAAATTTTACCACAATGAAACAAGCAACCTTCCACGTGTGCCTCACCCAAATTTGCAAATGGGGCGCTTTCTACTGCAGGGCAGTAAATTGCCCCTTGTCCTGGAGGAGGCAGTAATTAAATCAGGATATAAAGGATACCGTCGCGATAAGAAATATGGGGAAGTATATAAGACCGAAATCAAACTAAAGGCAAACTCGTACCAAGTTACCAGAGTAATAATAAACAACAAAAAGAAGAAAAAAGATAGCAACCTATTAAAAAAAAATAATTGGAACAAGACAGCACAAAAAGTTAATCACTGAGGTCTCGACTGTTTTATTTGATATGCTAACGATGACGACACATCTGAGTATATATATAACATGTATAACGTAGTCATATTTCACACTGGGAAAGGGTTCTCTTCCGAAATAAGAATATGGAGTAATCTGTAGACACACTTGAGATTGCATTGTACTTAATTAAGTTATTCATTTTTTTCTCTTCATTAAGTTATCTATTTTTTTTTAAATTAATTAATATTATTTTTGCACGAAGGTTGGAAGATGCAGCTGCCTCCTCCGCCTCCATGGAATTAACGGGATTGTGCAGCTGCAAAATATCCGGGAAAAAATATTTTCTATATAGTGTCATTTTGGGTTTACAGATCCGAAGGTTTAATGGGTTTGGTTAATTAGGTTTTATGCCACTATTAGCGGTATTGGTTATATCGCGGCGTCGTTTTTCCTCGAAGGAAGGCAGAGAATCCGGAGAGAACAACCGAACTACACAATCCCTGTGAAATGAGATCTTTGGCACCAAGACGCCGCCTTTTGTAATAATTTTCACAGTTAACCCGGGAAATCAAGTTTTCACGACCAAGGCAATTCCTCAGCAACAAGAATTGGTCGACCAATTCCATGAATCTTTCACGTTTGTTCATCACTGTTTTCAGCATATCCTACAAACCAGCCGTTTATTAAAACACGTTCCAGACTTGCAACTTTGAAAAGAGAAACAAAACAGAAGAGTTTTTATCTGTGGAATGAATTTAATATTTTTAAAGTTCACATATATATATATAGATATATATATATAGTGAGAGAGAGACAGAGAGAAATATTGCACTCTACTGTTGTATTTTAAATATGTACATAATATCACATTCTAATTTAAATAACATTATTTAAACCTACTTAATAAAGGTAAATGAGTACTGATTTCTTAAGTTTGGCTACAAATTCAGCTGATTAAGTGTTATTCTGGACATTACAAAAATGACATTTAGACAAGGCAGGCTTTCATTTCTGCCAGCTCTCATGTTTTACAACACCCCAATTTATTTTTTCTCATATTCTTTGTTTTTTTTTTAAACAAACATAATTATTAATCCATCACATCCTTACTTTCATATTAAATGTCTGTTTTTACTACAAAATAAAAATTCAATAAAATTTCCGGCTACACATCCAAGATTTTAACTTTACTTACTGGAACACTGATTATTGGCATGCCTACATTAATTTGAATTTTACCAATGTAACCAGCACATGCTATCACAATAATCCAAACCTGAAATGTTTCTGGTTACATTTTATTACAGAATAAACCTATTCTTACCCTTTTCTAAGTAAAATTTAAGATAACTCACAACAACTGAAAGGTTTCCACAAACTTGATTATCCATACCACTTCTAAGAATCACACAGGTGGGAATGCTGGTTTTTCAAGTTCTACACACAGATTATAAACTAGGTTTGTTTTCGAAAATTTTTAGGTCTTGACAAATCTTTTAAGCAACTTTAATAGTTTCTTATATACTTTTTTTATTATCCCCCTTTGTCTTTATCTAAAATCCAACATTAAACTTCTGATTGTGAATTTTTAAACACAATGCATATTTTTTTCTGACAATTTACCATATTCAGCATGATTTTAAATAATACTAACATATCTGACTTGTCACATATGTGGCCACCAGACCTTGTATAAAATTAAAACAAAGTTAACAAAGACATTACAATATTCGGTGGGTAAATCTGAAAACTCTTAGCTCTTTTTCCTGTCCAATGTGACTATATATTTGCCTTTAGCAGGGATCACCAATACATGTGTATTATGTACTACAATGTATACTATAAATTTATTCACTAGGTCTGGAGTAAAAAACCAGAGACTCCCAGGAGCCTGTATTAATCACCTGATAATGCATTGCCTATAACATATAGCAACCAGTTCGCACAGGGTTAAAAGAGGACCATCTAAGGATAATTGCTGCTATGTTTGGTTGCAATTGGCTCAGTGGTTTCAGACAAGACGATTTTCAAATGAATTTCCCATTAGGTCCAATGTTAAACTAAGTTCGACTTTGGTGGCCATCTTGGTTGATTGTCCGGTTCATCGGACATCTCTGAAAGAGGACCATCTAAGGACCATTGCTGCTAAGTTTGGTTGCAATTGGCTCGGTAGTTTCAGACAAAAAAATTTTAAAAAGAATTTCCCATTTGGTCCCATTATAAACTAAGTTCGGCTGTGGCGGCCATCTTGGTCAGAGGTCAGGGCCATAGACATACTTTTGAAAGAGGACCACCTTATGACCATTCCATCACAGTTTGGTTCTAATTGGGCAAGTAGTTTCAGACAATAAGACCTTTGGGTCAGGTGAGCTTAAAACGTGAACATCTTTTGACTAAGGGTTCTGTTATAACCACTTTGTTATATCTTTAGAATAACATTTATGTATCATGGATGTGCTTAAAATAATACAAATTATGCCTATATAGTCATGTGGTATATATAATCAAAAGGCATACTTTGTAACAATTTAATATGTAGTGACTCGAAGTCAAATTTGTAATGAATAAATATAAGTTTCCTATGGTATTTAATAAATTTAACAGAAAAAAGCTGTAATCACTTGATTAACAATGAAATTGTACCTTTATACATGTAATAAGTTATTAAAAAAAAAAATACTGCAATTTCAAACTTCTCACTTCTTGAAATACAATTAAACACAACATATAAAGACAATATTCCAACTATATTAACAACTAACATCTATTAACTATTGCAACCAAATCGTTAGATCACTGGCAATAACTTGAATACTGTAAGTTCAGAAACTGGTGAAAATATGGGCCTATTATATTAATTCCTAGAGTTTCATCTAATTCTGAAAACTTTGTTGCTGACATGACTGTCTCTTAAAACCAGATATTAAGATTATACACATGAAACTTTTAACAAAGCCAAGCTCGTTATTTTTGTTATTTGCTACACAAAAGATTAGAAAAAAAACTGTCCAGGTTTTTCTGTGAAGACACAAATGATTCCAAAGTAAAAAAATATTTCTTAGGCAAAATTAATAGTATTTTTTAAATATCACTGTTGATGGAGAAAAACATCTAATATCAAGAATTTAACACCATTACTTAATTTAAAATTCATTCTTGAATTCTTCTTTTATTCATGTATTTCCAGACACTGAACATTGTATAGGGTTTGTTCACTGTGTTTAATTTAAGGATAAATAATCTAGATAAAACTCATCTCCACTTGATTTACGCTGGCCAAATCTTTTTAATTTTGCTGTATAACAGACAAAAACTGTTCACTTCTGTGGAAAACTCAGAAACAGTTAAATAAATCAAGGTAGAATCCTCCAATTGATTTTGTACAAAATTTAGATAATTGGATGGGAATTTAAAAATTATTTTTACATGGCCTTAATTATCATAAAAATAAATTGCCAACTTTGTAGTATACACTAACAATATCCACTGAGACTATGTCCCACTTAAAATATGTCTCTGATGTACATCTCTGAAAATTTCAATAAAAATAATTTAAAAATAATTAAAATAATTTATTCTATGCGATTAATCATCCACAATATCATATACACTGCATTACACAACAAATAAAAGTGTTGTCTTGATAAATCATTCGGTATAATGAATTGGCTGAGGAGGAGCCAAACCAAAGTTGCTATGGGCAGATAATTCTAATTTCATTTGGGTAAAAGGAGAGTATTATCTCTCCTGTGTAACTTTGGTAAAGAACAGAAATCTGTCCAATTACTTTGGAATTGTTCATTGATAACAAATGTTAATGTTTATGTTCAAAGAAAATAATATTTGCTAGAATCTAAAGAACATGGTGAAAAAAATTACTTCTTCTAAGTGAACATTCATCATATTTCATGGTTGTCATGGATGCAGCAAAATCCACAATTTAGAAATCTGTATGAATTTTCAGTTAGTATCAACAAAAATCATATAATTTTCAAGACACATATCTGACAAATTAAAGCTCAAGTTTATATATATACCTTTATATGTATAGTGAAATTAGTAATTGAAGTATAAAATTATTTTTTAGTTATTATGACTGTGAAATATATAACTCGTGTATCTCTGCACTGCCAAAGTGTGTTGAGATTCTGTATCTAGCTAAATCTTTCCTTGTTACCATACCAACCACCTGAAATTCAACAAGAAAGTGTTATGGCATTATTTCAAATCGCATTGTAACTCAACATTGGAAAATTGGTACTTTAACACGTTTTAATGTCTGAAAAAGGCAAACAAGATTATGCAAACCTTTCAGAATTATAAATTAGAAGAGCCTTTTTTGTTTAGGTTAGTCATATAAAGTCTCATTAATGTACATAATAAAGTGTCTTTTACATCTAGTTTATGTCAAACTTAATTCAAAGCACAGAGTGGAGAACTGGAAAGACAGACAATGGATTCTTCCTTCTATTTTTGGCTGCTTGGAACACTTAACTGCAGTATTCTGTAAACAATTCCAACTACAGAAAATATCTATACAATGACTAACCTTATTCTCCTCATTGACAACTACAACATGTCGTAATCCTAAAGCTCTAAATAGTCTAAATATTCTGGGAAATGATGAATTCTGAAAATGTAAGAATAAATATCATTGAGAAATCATAAATTAAACTAGAGGCTTGTATCCACACGGCTGTTAAAAAAAATGCAAAATGTCAAAGTAACCTTGATATTTGACCTTAAGTTTGACATCATTCCTGCCAACTTTGGTTACAATCTGCCCATTAGTTCCTGAGAAAATGACAAAAAAGTCCTTTCCCATATGGTTGCAATAGAAATTTTGAATGGTCACAGTCATCGGTTGATGATATGAATCTCCACAAAGGTGGACCGTTTGCAGAGGATATTGTTGTCATCAATCCTGCAAAGTTTCAAAAAATTTAATCATGTAATTTCAGAGGAGAAGATTTTTGAAAATTAGCCAATCATAATTAAAGATGGCCTCAGGTGGCCATGTTGTTCATCAATCTCGAACCAAAGGTGGAAATTTAATAGAAGTCCTTCCATACATCATTCCTGCCAACTTTGGTTACAATCTGCCAATCGACAAAAAAGTCTTTCCCCATATGGTTTCAATGGAAAATTTGAACAGCCACAACCGACAGTTGAGCAGATGAATCTCAACAAAAAGTCGATCGTTTGTAGAGGGTATTGTTTTCATCAATCCTGCAAAGTTTCAATAATTTCATTATGTAGTTTTAGAGGAGAAGATTTCTGAAAAGTGTTGGCCGATAAAAATCAAAGATGGCCTCTGGCGGTTATGTTGTTCATCCATCCGGAACTTAAACAGAGATCATTCCATACATCATTCCTGCCAAATTTGGTTATAATCTGCCAATTAGTTCCTAAGTAATTGACAAAAAAGTCTTTTCCCATATGGTTTCAATGGAAACTTTGAACAGCTGCAGCCGTCGGTTGAGTGGACGAATCTCAACCAAAAGAGGAATGTTTGTAGAGGGTATTGCTGTCATCAATCCTGCAAAGTTTAAAAACATTTCATAATGTAGTTTCAGAGGAGCAGATTTTTGAAAATTAGCTAATAAAAATTAAAGATGGCCTATGTTCCAACCAGAACCAATGGTGGAATGTTTGTAGAGGTCCTTCCATACATCATTCCTACCAAATTTGGTTAAAATCTGCCAAGTAGTTTCAGAGGAGTAAATCAAAATGTGATTAGATTATGGACAACGGATGAGGACACAAAGTGATAATATGTGACATAAGCTCACATGGCCTATATGAGAAATCAATCAATAAAAATACTGTTAAATTTATTTTCCTTGATATTAGTCTTGTGGTTTAGTGAAAATTCTTTGTTTTTGTAAATAGTATGTAATTTTCTAGTTATAGTGTCTATGCATTTTGTGCTATACTTAAATTTGTGCATCCACGATTATTGAAACCTAACAAGATACAAATGTATCCATATAATATATATGATGAATATATAATATTATGGATACATATGCATATAGTCTTTCCATTACTTTGAAAATTGACAATGAGTAAGATCTGTATGACATTCAATTTTATTAAGTTTTATTATAAGTAATTGAGGTTGTCAAGTTGCAATTTTTGTCAATTATGATCACAACTTAGATTTAGTTAATTTTTCTAACTTAGGCTATATCATGACAACCACTCCTTATAGATACAAGCACTAGACTTACATGTGAAACTGTATAAGCCACAGGATTCATATATGGAGTTAGGTCAATGGTAAAATCTCTTTCATGTGGAGAAATATTTATTTGCTGAAAAAAATTCATCAATACAGTTAGGCATGTTAAAAATATAATTATTAGTATACGCTGCTATAGTATTGTATTCTAGCACTTTGCTGAAAAATTGTAATTTGAATATAAAAAATCTTCCAAAAATTGTGATAATTTTTTTTTATCTCAATAAAATACAACATTTTAAATTTTTATGCAGACCATGATAAATTATTTATCTGTTTGATGGAAAATAAATTGAAAGAAAAGATAATTTTATATGCTCCAATCATGGTTTTTATGCAGTATCTATGAATGGTAATAACGTGTTTCTAAAGTTTTACCAAAACAGGTAATTACCATGGACACTTCATTAATTTGCAAGGAACATCCGGAACATTTGGAAGATGTTCTGGAAAAAAGCCCAGATACCTTTATGTATAATAAAAATGACTTACATGTATAGGTATAAATCTAGGATAGGCATCTCTAAAATTTTTGATACTTAATAATGATTTCACTGCCTGTACATCTTCATGTTCTTCAAAAGCCTGCAATGATATCAGATGCATATACATATACATGTACAACACAAAAAAAAATACATTATTTATATTTTTTGATAGTACCATCCAGCTACATCTTTTTGTAGTAGACATTCTACAGCTTGTAACACATTCCATTGTTAAGGTCATGATAAATTCGTTCTTAGATTCTCATTGAAACCTTTGAAATAAGAGTGATGAATTTGTCCTTCTTTGAAATAAACTTGTTAACAGTTGTTAATTGCACTGATTGCGGCCTGATAGTCAAGTTGACTTGAGATAAGTTCTGTTACATTACACCATAACATCTATATATTTTTTCTATATTATCTTTAATACACATGTAGTAACATAATCTGTTTTAAAGTGATTATAAATTATCCCTAGATTGTGTGCCAAAAAATTGCTCCTTCAAATTGACTGGGAACATTCAATTTTCATTCCTTTTCCAGATAAAAGTTCAGATTTTTCTTTAGAACTGAGATATATACACTATTTGTACATGTCACAAAACAGGTGAGAAATACTGGTAACCTTTGTAATTCTACCTATGTATAAACATGTACAATGTACATATATTGTATTTGTATTATTTCAAACTGTACACTATAAACAACTTTCACTTTTCAAAAAATCTGATTTAATACCTTCATTTTTAGCAAAACTATCAGCTGAGACCTCAGTATAACACCTTTGTAAGTTCCAAAACTCTCAGCTTCATCCTGAAATGACTAAATGGATAAAATTTTGTAAAATAATAATTGCTGACAGAATGAGTAAGTTGTGCAAAAGTCATAAAAACAAAAATTGAAAACAAATATACATAATTATGTTTTCTCTCTGATCAGAACAATATGTAAATGCCAAAATTATAGCTGGAATATGAATGCACTGGCAGATTAGAATACAAACTAAACGTTGTGCCATTAACAAGTGCGAAGATTAAAGTCAGATATGTATTTAACAAATTGTCAAAGCTAAATTAAGGTATTGGTATGTCATTGTTGACCTTTCCTGTTAACCATTTACAGCTGTTTATAAAAGAAAAAAGAAAAATCTCATTTATTCATCAGTTGTCAAAGATACACAATAACCAATCAACCCATTAATGTCCTAATTTCTAAAATAGCCGAACTGCAAACTGAAATGTAGTGTAATTAGGTCATACCAACATACCAAGCGTAAAGACTGATATTACATAGTAGTTTCTATGTGATCTTTAACAATAAG
The DNA here is from genome assembly GCA_028015205.1 of Mytilisepta virgata. Lineage (NCBI taxonomy): Eukaryota > Metazoa > Mollusca > Bivalvia > Mytilida > Mytilidae > Mytilisepta > Mytilisepta virgata. The sequence continues at coordinate 89,330,832 of CM051521.1, forward strand.
CAACAGCTCAAACTACAAGTTGAGCATTAAATGGCCTATGGAACATGAAATAACATACCTGTTCTATATAAGGATCATAATCATCAACTACAGGGAAGCCATTATGGGTTTCTGATTTAAGGACATCTACTATTCTACCTACAGACTCTCTGGCTCTAAAAACAGTTACTGGGTGACTCATTACTGTGCTGAAATTGCAAAGATATTATGTACCTACTGATAATCCATGCAGAAGAAGAACTATACATGAAATTGTACTATGTCAGCCTGGTTATTCAACTCATTTAACTGAGGGTTAAATTTAACCAAAGGTAAAATACAATGAATTTCTATTATAAGTTAACTCTCAATTAACAGCTGGGCTCTGGAAGCAAAATACTTAATAGGAGAGTAACCAAACTTTGAAAACAGAGTGGACAGTTTAAGGCACAGGCTTTAACAAGTTTTTTAAGGTAACTGCCATGTTCTGGCTATTAACTTTGGCTTTGTTCCTTATGTAGATTTTTGCAACTATTTTTTTTCCTTACTAACAATATTTTCATTTGACTTGCATTTATTATGGACAAATAAATACCTGCAAAATGTCAGTCAATTAAAATTTCATTATTGGGATTGGTGTTTGCCGTAAAATGTTTATATTAGCATGTGCTTTTTACTATACTCAGTTCGACAGCTGTACAAGGTAACTAGAAAAGTGTGGATAGGAAAAAGCACACACTATAGAACAAACCTTTAATTTAAATAGTCACTGCCCTCTGTGAACTTCAAATACACCATTCATCTTCAGTTTTGAAGATATTTTTGTCCACTCAAAATTAATTACACGAGCATGAAATGATTACAGTAACCTACTTTTGCCTGGTGAATCTCTACACAATACAAGGATTAAATGTTAATGAGACAAGAATCAGGTAGTGGTCAGGAAAATTTACTATATGAAAATAATCAGGTTTTTTATCTCTTAAACTGTAAAAGCCTTAAAAAAGACAAAAAATTATTAAATTAAGAATAAGTGACCATAGCTTACTTATTGAAAAAGGTAGACAGCTAAAAATTCAAAGGGAAAATAGGCTATGTCCAACTTGAAACTTACTAGGAGATGAGATGCATTTCTTCTTGTATTGTGAAAAGAACAAAAATACAAGAGGCTCTCAAGAGCCTGAATCGCTCACCTGGCAAACAATGACTATAAACTAAATTAATATATTAATGTTTTTTTGTAAATTAAACTGAGTATTTAAGGTCACATAAAATGCTGAAAATACCTTTAAAAGCCTTTCAAGAACCTCTGGAAAGAAATGGGCATGAGTTCTCCCTATGCTTGATTAAGATACAGTCATGGTCAATCTGATGATTCACAATACAAAATACAAGCTTTAATTCATCTTCAAATACAAGTATAAATCTTTTGGTCTATATGTTGTCTTCATTTTTAAAATGTTTGAAAGAAGTTATGTAAAAATTGTGGGTTAAGGCTTTTTATTGTACTTGAAAAGGAAATATTGCAGGAACAATCATGCTAAGTTTCATCCAAATCCCCCTAATAGTTTCAGAGGAGAAGATGTTTGAAAATTTGTTAACAACGATGATGACAGACACCAAGTGATGACAATTAAAAGCTCACATATTATGAAGTTTAATCATTGTTATACAACATTCTCATCATCACCATTCACTAAGGATACCATGTTTACTTTAAAAACCAAATATTGTTGAAATCCGAGCAAGTGTAAAAAATGGCGGGAAAATGGCAGCCATTTTAAAAATGGCCGTCCAAAACAAACTTTCATCATCACCATTCAACTCGGGATACCATGTTTGCCATCAAAGTAGCTTTCATCTTCATTTTATTTCTATAATTCAGGAAAAAATAGCAAAAAACAGCATTTTGACTCCTATGTTCTATTTTTAGTAAGGGCGGACATGTTTTTCGACCAATCAAAAATCCAAGCATTAACTTTTTGCAGGATACCCTAAGGAACAATCTTACCAAGTTTCATTTGATTTTGAATAGTAGTTTCAGAGAAGAAGATTTTTGAAATAATAACATAAAAAAAAGCCAAAAATGTCAAAAACAGTCATCAGTTGACAGATTTTGATATCTGTCACCATTTTTGAGTTATTTGCAAAAAACTGCAATTTACCCCTATGTTCTATTTTTAGCCATGGCAGCCATGTTTTTTTACAAATCAAAAATCCAAACGATAGTTTAGTAGCACTCATGCCAAGGAACAACTACACTAAGTTTGGTTGCAATTAAACTTATGGTGTAAGAGGAGTTAACGATTTTATTACAATGAATAAAGACTGCAAAAATGGTCAATTTTGACGATCTAAGGGGAATAACTCCTAAAAGGAACGAACCTACAACTTCGATCCTGTTACAAATTTTGTAGATCTTTGTGTGCCTAACAATATGAAATTTAAATTTTTCAAATTTCCTTTATAGTATCCAAGATATTGAGCTTAATAAGTGCAAAATTTGGAAAAAATGCAGAAAAAGGGCAATAACTCCTACATGGGTCGTTGGATCTTCTTCAAAATTTCAGGGCAGGTAGATCTTGAGGTGCTGAACACTTTTACCCTACGCCAGAATTTTGATATCTGTTATGGTTTTTGAGTTATTTGCAAAAAACTGCAATTTACCCCTATGTTCTATTTTTAGCCATGGTGGCCATGTTTTTTTTACGAATCAAAAATCCAAATGTTAGTTTTGTAGCACATATACCAATAAACAACTGTACGAAGTTTGGTTGCAATTGGTCTTATGGTGTCAGAGGAGTTAACGTTTGAAAAAGTTTACTGACGGACGACGGACGACGGACGGACGGACGACGGACGGACGACGGACACCAAGTGATGGCAATGGCTCACATGACCCTTCGGGTCTGGTGAGCTAATAAGGCAAAATTTCATTAATTTTATCTCTATTACATGTAACGAAAAAGACATCAATTTTGATAATATTACAGACAGAAATAAAATACTCCGCTGGGCGCAGCTAGATACGACCGCAGATGTCGAACCCTGAATAGTTGGGGCAATTATGAACACAACATTCAAGCTTGATACAATACTGAATTTGGATTTTGAATATTGAATAAATATTTGACACAGCATAGGTTTCTGACACAGAATGAATGTTGTCTAAGAACTTAAAAAGTTTAAATTTACCTATTCAAACCATATCAGTATTATTTGTTTTTATATATAAATCAGAAATAACAAATTTAATATTTAAAATTGGGCACACATATCAATTTCTTGCTATTGCGCAATACTGTGCAATTGAAGATTTCTTGCTATTGTGCAATACTGTGCAATTGAAAATTTCTTCAAATATTTGACACATAATAGGTTTCTGACACAGAATAACTGAAATCAAAGAACTTAGAATTGGTCATATGATTTCAATTTATATTCAATTTTTTGCTTCTTGTGCAATACAATATGCTGTGGAGAATTGCCCCCCCCCCAAAAAAAATAATAATTTACCCCTTTTTTTAAGCTTTTGTGCAATACACTATGAAGTTGCACATTGACCCCCCCCCTCCCCAAAAAAAATAAAAAACAATAAAATTTATTGTAACCCCCCCCCCCCTTTTTTTGCTAAAATAAATTTGAAATTTTCTTTTTAATTTATAAAATATGAAATGAGAAAAAAATTACCCCCTCCCCAATTTCTCATTTACCCCCCCCCCCTAAATTTTGTTTTCAACCCCCCCCCCCCCCATTTCTTTATACTTTGCAACCATAACAGCCCATTTAAATACACCATAACATATTAAAATAGAAAATGACATCATAGTCATGGATGGCAAATTTTAAATATACATAATTTAAAAGCAGTTTAGATGAGATACACAAAAAAGCTTCATCAGCACATTTTATATTGGCAAATTTCCAATGGAATTTGTTAATAATAAAGTTTTGATAACAGGGCATACATATCAATTTCTTGCTATTGTGCAATACTGTGCAATTGAAGATTTCTTGCTATTGCACAATATTGTGCAATTGAAAATTTCTTTAAATAGTTGACACATAATAGGTTTCTGACACAGAATAACTGAAATAAAGAACTTAGAATTGGTCATATGATTTGAATTTATATTCAATTTTTTGCTTCTTATGCAATACAATATGCTGTGGAGAATTGCCCCCCCCCCCCCCCCCCCACCCAAAAAAAAAAAAAAAATTTACCTCTTTTTTAGCTTTAATTTTGGACCCCGATTTGGACCAACTTGAAAACCGGGCCCATAATAAAAAAACTAAGTACATGTTTAGATTCAGCATATCAAAGAACCCCAAGAATTCAATTTTTGTTAAAATCCAACTAAGTTTAATTTTGGACCCTTTGGACCTTAATGTAGACCAATTTGAAAACGGGACCAAAAATTAAGAATCTAAATGCACGGTTAGATTCGGCATATCAAAGAACCCCAATAGTTCAATTTTCGATGAAATCAAACAAAGTTTAATTTTGGACCCCGATTTGGACCAACTTGAAAACTGGGCCCATAATAAAAAAACTAAGTACATGTTTAGATTCAGCATATCAAAGAACCCCAAGAATTCAATTTTTGTTAAAATCAAACTAAGTTTAATTTTGGACCCTTTGGACCTTAATGTAGACCAATTTGAAAACGGGACCATAAATTAAGAATCTAAATGCACGGTTAGACTCGGCATATCAAAGAATCCCAATAGTTCAATTTTCGATGAAATCAAACAAAGTTTAATTTTGGACCCTTTTGGCCCCTAATTCCTAAACTGTTGGGACCAAAACTCCAAAAATCAATCCCAACCTTCCTTTTGTGGTCTTAAACCTTGTGTTTAAATTTCATAGATTTCTATTTACTTATACTAAAGTTATTGTGCAAAAACCAAGAAAAATGCTTATTTGGGCCCTTTTTTAGCCCCTAATTCCTAAACTGTTGGGACCAAAACTCCCAAAAGCAATCCCAACCTTCCTTTTGTGGTCATAAACCTTGTGTTAAAATTTCATAGATTTCTATTTACTTATACTAGAGTTATTGTGCGAAAACCAAGAAAAATGCTTATTGGGCCCTTTTTTGGCCCCTGATTCTTAAACTGTTGGGACAAAAACTCCCAAAATCAATCCCAACCTTCCTTTTGTGGTCATAAACCATGTGTTTAAATTTCATAGATTTGTATTAACTTATACTAAAGTTATAGTGCGAAAACCAAATGTCTTCGGACAACGACGCCGACGACGACGATGACGACGCCGACGCCAACGTCATACCAATATACAACCGCAAAAATTTTGCGGTCGTATAAAAATGAAATTTATTCTAACACCATAGACATCCAAACAAGTAGAAAAACTAAATTCCTTTATAAAACAGAAATCAGAACTGAGGCAGGGGACTACAATTGTATATACTCAATCTACTTTATCGTATTTACAGTAAAGTTTTTCTTTCTTGTTGTAATTCATTATTATGTTTGTCACAAATCGTATTTCATGATTTATATGACAATAAATGTTTGATTTGATTTGATTCAATCATAACGAAAAACTATGTTGTGTTCACACCAGGCTGAAATTTACCACTACACACACTTCAAACAAATAAGAAGTAATAAATTACTTCTCCATCAAAAACTAATTCTCAGCAACTATTTGAGTTGTAAGGTGATGAGTAATGTATGTACAGAGTTTTTGACCTATTATACTTAGATTAAAATGTAGGTACAATCTATATGTAGTTTTAACAAATTACTTTCTAATTTATTATTCATTAAATGAAAAATGCATTTCCTGTTCCAACTTAAATATAAGTATTGACATCTTTCTGTAATAAATTGTTTATATACATCGTTTCATGTGTTATTACAAATTTGTTAACGTAGCATTTACAGGGGAGATAACTGCATTTTTTAAAAAAAATTAAATGTTCATGCCAAATTTGGTTCATTCCCATTTATCCAAATTTTATGAAAATTACCTATGTAAAAAATAGAAATTGGATACTAGTAAATGAGATCAAAGGTAATTAAGAACAAAAAACCTTAGATAAATAAATAGGAGGAATACAATTTTGCCTTGGATTTTTCTTTTTGTATTACATGGAATGCCTATTTAAAATTGGTAAATGTGTATAAAATTGATATTTTGATTAATATTTACTTCATATTCAATAATTTTCTTATATAATTGCTTCACCTTTATCTTAACAGAATGTTTTAGAATAAAATTATTGGACAGTTAAATTTTTAAAAAGGTATACTTAGCCTTAAGGATATCCTGGTCAAATGTTAGCTTTATAAGCATAAAATATCCTAAATTGAAACATGCTAATTAAATTTGTTTTAAAACATTTTAGGGAAGAAATCAAGTGAACTTGTACAGAATAATTAGTTTTGCTTACATTTTAGTCATAAAGGAGTATATAAAAATTATTGCTTGCAATGTCAAATGGTGAAAAAACTACTTAATTAGCATGGGCTTTTTTTAACACATGTTTAAAACAAATCAAGACATAGGGTAGATGAAAAACTATCTTCAACCTGAACCTTATCCTGAATTGTAACACTGAAATTCCATAAAGAAATTCTATGTCGATGACCCATGACCTTCAGGTCACAGCACCCATTTTGTATCAAAATGCTGCTGTTCACTCCACAAGTTATCCATGTACAAAGTTTCATGATGATACCATAACTCCTTCATGACAAACTACATGTACCTTAAACCTGAACTTTAACCTGGATTCTAATATTGAAATTCCATAAAGAAATTCAAAGTCCATGACCCATGACTTCAAAGTCACAGCATCCATTTCACATCAAAATGCTGCTGTTCATATCACAAGCTATCCATGTACAAAGTTTCAGGAAGATACCAAACTCCTTCATGAAAAACTACCTTAAACCTGAACCTTAACCTGGATTCTAATATTGAAATTCTATAAAGAAATTCAAAGTCGGTGACCCATGACCTCAAGGTCACAGCATCCGTTTTGTATCAAAATGCTGCTTTTCATATCACAAGCTATCCATGTACAAAGCTTCAGGATGATACCACAACTCCTTCATGAAAAACTACCTTAAACCTGAACCTTAACCAGACCAAAGAACTATATGCCCTGCCTGCCTTACTAGCGAGGCAAAAAAATATGAAAGAATTTTGATTCACATTTACATATAAATGTTTAAGCATACATTGTTCAGTGTATTGTGCATGTGCAATAGACTTGTCATTATTGGAATCCTTGGCATAATTTTTTTTATCTAAGTATTCTCATCTTTTTTTTAATAGCTCACAGGCATGCATTACCAGTAACTTAAATAATAAAACGTTTCTTCATAATTCATTATGAAGGAGGCATATCACTATACCATTCCACTAGGTACTACATAACCAGACACATGTAATTCCTGGTATAATCATTAAAAGTATTAGCTTACTACTTGAGTTGTAGCGTTACTACATGACTGACTGGAAAGTTTTTAACGTCCTTGACTACCTATTTAGGTCTCGCACGGACGATATAAATTATGTCAGTACAGAGACTGTATGAATGCTAGACAACTCGACCCACTGCAAACTCGCCCCACACCAACTCGCACCAACTTCTCACCAACTTGCCCCAACTAAGAAAATATTAGTTCCAAACTCGCTCCAACTGTGAAAATCATCATCACCAACTCGCCCCAACTAGTGAATATATTAGTTACAAACTCGCCCCAAGTTTGAAAGTAATGATTTTATACAAGCTCCAATGGTGAATATCATATTTACCAACTTGCCCCAACTTAGAAAATGTTAGTTCCAAACTCGCTCCAACTGTGAAAATCATCATCACTAACTCAACTAGTGAATATCATATTTACCAACTCGCCCCATCCGGTGAAAATATTCGTTACAACTGATAGAAATAGTATAGTGTCATTATCATAAATAAAAATCTGAATGTACTTTATAATCTTTTATTTATCATCATCATTATTATGAAAATTCGGAAAAATGTCTCATTTCTTGTCGGTATTCTGGCTTCTGTGTCCTTTTCAACCGTAGAACTGGTAGTTTTGTTTGCACAAACACAGTTCCTTTAATCTTTGATTAATGAGCAATCATTAACCTTAATTGTTTTGACAACTTCGGAAATAGAAAGTAATCTAAATTTCTATTGATTATATGGCTTTAATCCAATGACTAATTATTATTCAGTCACTTCTTCAAAGGCTGAATAAACAAGATGTAATTGGTGCAAGTTCCACACATCCAATTAAAATCGTTATTGTAATAAGTTGGGGTGAGTTTGTAAGTAGTATTACCACCAGTTGGGCCGAGTTGGTAACCATGATATTTACATGTAGCGAGTATGGAATTATTATTTTCATGAGTTGGGGCAAGTTTGTAACAATATTTTCCGAGTTGGGGCGAGTTGGAGAAGAGTTGGTGCGAGTTGGTATGGGGCAAATTTGAAGTGGGGCGATTTGTCCTGCACCCGACTGTATACTACTATCCTTAGATTTAGATTTAGTTGCAATCTATATGTAGTTTTAACAAATTATTTTCAAATTTATAATTTAGTTAATGAAAAAGGAATTTTCTGTGTGAATGCACATATATTAATTGATATTTTACTGTAATGAATCGTTTCCATACATTGTTTTATTGTTTTATTACAAATTTGTAAAACTTTGTATTTGTAGGGGAGATAACTGCACTGTTGAAAAAATTAAAACTTTTGGACTACTAAATAATAAGTTTTAAAATTTGTAATTTCAAATTTAAATTCATCCAAGTATAGCATATGAAAAATTTTGCACAAAAGTTGAAATTAAAATGTAGATGGGTGCGAAATGAAAGGAGCAAGGAGGCTATACTTCACACCAAACATGAATTAGCTGCAAATAGTTTCTAAGATTTCTATACAACATGTAGAGAAAAATGTACGAATGCAAATTTATTACTGCATTATAACATGAAGCTGCTGTTCAATAGGTACGAAATAATTACCCACCTTTATACAACCATGGTAATGCTTCAAACCAACTAAATGAATCTACAAAAGTGTGGATAGGAAAAAGCACACACTATAGAACAAACCTTTTATTTAAATAGTCACTGCCCTCTGTGAACTTCAAATACACCATTTGTCTTCAGTTTTGAAGATATTTTTGTCCACCCAAAATTAATTACATGAGCATGAAATGATTACAGTAACCTACTTTTGCCTGGTGAATCTCTACACAATACAAGGATTAAATGTTAATGAGACAAGAATCAGGTAGTGGTCAGGAAAATTTTCTCTATGAAAATAATCAGGTATTTTATCTCTTAAACTGTAAAAGCTTTAAAACAGACAAAAAATTATTAAATTAAGAATAAGTGACCATAGCCTACTTATTGAAAAAGGTATACAGCTAAAAATTCAAAGGGAAAATAGGCTATGTCCAACTTGAAACTTACTAGAAGATGAGATGCATTTCTTCTTGTATTGTGAAAAGAACAAAATATAAGGCAAAATTTTATAAATTTTATCACTATTACATGTAACGAAAAAGACATCAATTTTGATAATATTACAGACAGAAAAAATGAAATTTATTCTAACACCATCGACACCCAAACAAGTAGAAAAACTAAATTCCTTTATAAAACAGACATCAGAACTGAGGACAGGGGACTAAAATTGTATATACTCAATTTTTACAAAAGTTTTTCTTTCTTGTTGTAATTCATTATTATTTTTGTCACAAATCATATTTCATGATTTATATGACAATAAATGTTTGATTTGATTTGATTCAATCATAACAAAAAACTATGTTGTGTTCACATCTGGCTGAAATTTACCACTACTCACACCTCATACATATAAATAGTAAGTAATAAATTACTTCTCCATCAACAAATAAGTCTCAACAAATATTTCAGTAGTCATGTATGTACAGTTTTTTTTATCTATTATACTTGGATTCAAATGTAGGTGCAATCTATATGTAGTTTTAACAAATTACTTTCTAATTTATTATTCATTTAATGAAAAATGCATTTCCTGTTCCAATTTAAATATATGTATTGACATCTTACTGTAATAAGTTGTTTATATACATCGTTTCATGTGTTATTACAAATTTGTTAACGTAGCATTTACAGGGGAGATAACTGCATTTTTAAAAAAAAATTAAATGTTCATGCCAAATTTGGTTCATTCCCATTTATCCAAATTTTATGAAAATTACGTATGTAAAAAATAGAAATTGGATAAATGAGATCAAAGGTAATTAAGAACAAAAAACCTTAGATAAATAAATAGGAGGAATACAATTTTGCCTTGGATTTTTCTTTTTGTATTACATGGAATGCCTATTTAAAATTGGTAAATGTGTATAAAATTGATATTTTGATTAATATTTACTTCATATTCAATAATTTTCTTATATAATTGCTTCACCTTTATCTTAACAGAATGTTTTAGAATAAAATTATTGGACTGGAAATTTGGCAACTTACCCCAGTTAAATTTTTAAAAAGGTATACTTAGCCTTAAGGATATCCTGGTCAAATGTTAGCTTTATAAGCATAAAATATCCTAAATTGAAACATGCTAATTAAATTTGCTTTAAAACATTTTAGGGAAGAAATCAAGTGAACTTGTACAGAATAATTAGTTTTGCTTACATTTTAGTCATAAAGGAGTATATAAAAATTATTGCTTGCAATGTCAAATGGTGAAAAAACTACTTAATTAGCATGGGCTTTTTTTTTTACAAATGTTTAAAACAAATCAAGACATAGGGTAGATGAAATACTATCTTCAACCTGAACCTTATCCTGAATTGTAACACTGAAATTCCATAAAGAAATTCTATGTCGATGACCCATGACCTCAAGGTCACAGCACCCGTTTTATATCAAAATACTGCGGTTCACACCACAAGCTACCAACGTACAAAGTTTCAAGATGATACCATAACTCCTTCATGAAAAACTACGTGTATTTTAAACCTGAACCTTAACCTGGATTCTAATATTGAAATTCCATAAAGAAATTCAAAGTCCATGACCCATGACCTCAAAGTCACAGCATACATTTCACATCAAAATGCTGCTGTTCATATCACAAGCTATCCATGTACAAAGTTTCAGGAAGATACCATAACTCCTTCATGAAAAACTACCACAAACCTGAACCTTAACCTGGATTCTAATATTGAAATTCTATAAAGAAATTCAAAGTCGATGACCCATGACCTCAAGGTCACAGCATCCGTTTCGTATCAAAATGCTGCTTTTCATATCACAAGCTATAAATGTACAAAGTTTCAGGATGATACCACAGCTCCTTCATGAAAAACTACCTTAAGCCTGAACCTTAACCTAGTACAGACAGACGCACAGACCAAAGAATTATATGCCCTGCCTGCCTTACTGGCGAGGAATAAAAATATGAAAGAATTTTGATTAATATTTACATATAAATGTTTAAGTATCCATTGTTCAGTGTATTGTGCATGTGCAACAGACTTGTCACTATTGGAATCCTTGGCATCATTTTTTTTATCTAAGTATTCTCATCTTTTTTTAACAGCTCACAGGCATGCATTACCAGTAACTTAAATAATAAAACGTTTCTTCATAATTCATTGTGAAGGAGGCACATCACTATACCATTCCACTAGGTACTACATAGAGTGCACCTATAATTCCTGGTATCTATAATACTAAATTTACGAATTAGCCGAATAGGCGGCAAAACGCGTGGTTCAAAATAAATGATGTATGGTTAAGATTATAACGGTTATTATCGGATTTGACAATCTGCATTTATATATTTAAACTACAGTTTTGTTTATGTGCAAATGGAATTTGTATGAACTTTCTGATATGAATTCTCCCAACACATACCTTAGAGGGTTCTCGAACGCATCATTTTAACAAATTGATTTAAATAAACAAGTATGCACTTATTTTAAATGTATTTCTGTTTGAAATTACGGAAGAAGAATAAAACAAATTAAAAACATTCCCCTTCAAGTGGGATGTTTCCGCTTCATGTATTCAGGATTGTTTTTCAACAATAACGCAATTTCTCCTAACTGTAAAGGTTATGAACTTTGAAGATTATGAAGAAATAAGGTAAAGTTCAAAGGAATTCCTAACTTAGTGTTTTTTGGATTGCTCGGATGTTTACCTTGCACAAAGTGATAACACCAACCATTATCTATTTTTACATCATTTGTAATGTGACCTGTCTAAATATATCTCTACCATACAATTCCCTGTAAGCCCTAGATAAAAATATGTTTAACAAATGGTCATCTTTATCATTAATGACGAAATTTATCTCGGACATTTTTGATAAATATATAAACGTGGACATTACACGCAGCCACACACTAAAAATGCTTTTATCGTCTGATTATTGGATATATTTGTGAAATTAAGCCTCGCTTGCCCTGCTCATAATGACAATGGAACAATTGGAAAAATTATTTTCCAAAAATATGCTCTACGGAACTCACGGCATCGTTTGAAAAATTCATCCGTCACTAAGGAAATGTTTACATCTACAATTTCATTTTCATATTTATTCTGAAGGAAAAAGGTAATGCATTATGAAATGTGTATTTAATGAAAGCTTTTCATCAAGTTCCAGTTCAGAATTAATTGTAACAATAAAAATATTGACAATCTATGTGGTTGTGTTTTCGTCATAGATTTTGACTTTGATGGAACCTTAAGGTCCATTTTGGTAATTCTACGTGGCGTATAGTCTACTTCATCAGTGTTTCCATCTTCGGTAGTAACGAACAGCCATGTGACAATTGGGTCACGTTGACCTACATTTCATGCTTCATTGACTTGGTTAAAGTTTGCATTCACATCCAATTCTGGAATACTACGTACATCATATATAGACATGAAACTATCAGTTGAAACCACCTACTTGACAGGAAAGTTTATGGGAAGTCTGCCACAACATCCATATTGAGTTCCTGTTCCATCAATGACATGGCCGCAACAACTTTTTATAGTCAATATGGCCACCACAAAAAAAAAAAAAAAAAAATGCTTATTTTCCCGCGCTCGCGCAGGTTCAATGTCTAGTAATCATTAAAAGTATTAACTACTTTACATTTAAAAAATATTTCTCAGCTTACTACTTGAGTTGTAGCGTTAATACTTATGTTAGTAAAGAGACTGTATACCACTATCCTTAGATTCAGATTTAGTTGCTATCTATATGTAGTTTTAACAAATTATTTTCAAATTTATAATTTAGTTAATGAAAAAGGAATTTTTTGTGTGACTGCAAATACATTAATTGATATTTTACTGTAATAAATCGTTTCCATACACCGTTTTATTGTTTTATTACAAATTTGTAAACTTTGTATTTGTAGGGGAGATAACTGCACTGTTCAAAAAATTAAAACTTTTGGACTACTAAATAATAAGTCTTAAAAGTTCAAATTTAAATTCATCCAAGTATAGCATATGAAAAATTTTGCACAAAAATTGAAATTAAAATGTAGATGGTTGCGAAATGAAAGGAGCAAGGAGGCTATACTTCACACCAAACATGAATTAGCTGCAAATAGTTTCTAAGATTTCTATAGAACATGAAGAGAAAAATGTAAGAATGCAAATTTATTACTGCATGATAACATGAAGCTGCTGTTTAATAAGTATGAAATAATTACCCACCTTACAACCATGGTAATGCTTCAAACCAACTAAATGAATTAGCTAAGCTTAAAGTTGCTGAGAAATTGTGACGGAAGGAGAAATGGCCATACAAGGCAAAAACAGTAAAAGGCTTAATAATTCATTCCAAACTACAAGATTTCTTCATTGGATTTTGTTTGATTCAGTCACTGACAATTAAATACAAGAGAAATATTTTTTCACGACAGCTACATACAAGAGGGCATACATAAGGCATTAGTTTCTGAATAGTTTTACAAGAAAGTTTTGTATCTTTGTCCTGGAAACCAGAAAGCTCAAAGAAACATGTATTTCTCAACTGGATCTAATATGCACTTCAGTGACCAGAAACAGGAACTTTACAAAATCTTAACTAGAGGCCCACCTGAGCCTGTATCGCTCACCTGGCATTTATTAGGCTATTATAAAATGTAAGCTCTTTTGTATCCACAAGGCTTTTCAAGAAACCAAAAATGCCAAAGTAACCTTGATATTTTACCTAAAAAAGGTGGATCATTTGCATCCGTCCTTCCATATGAGATTCCTGTAACTTTTGTTACAGTCTGCCCATTAGTTCCTGAGCAAATGACAAAAAAAGTCTTTTCCCATATGGTTTCAATGAAAACTTTGAACAGCCGCAGCCGTTGGTTGAGTGGATGAATCTCAACCAAAAGTGGATTGCTTGTAGAGGGTATACCAGTAGTTGTCATCAATCCTGCAAAGTTTCAAAACATTTCATCATGTTGTTTCAAAGGAGATTTTTGAAAATTGGCCAATAAAAATCAATGATGGCCTCTGGTTGTTCATCCGTCCAGAACAAATGGTGGAAATGTAATAGAGGTCCTTCCATACATCATTCCTACCAACTTAAGTTACAATCTGCCCATTACTTCCTGAGCAAAAAAGTCTTTTCCTATTGGGTTTCAATAGAAACTTTGAACAGCCGCAGCTGTCGGTTGAGCACATGAATCTCAACAGAGAAGATTTTTGAAAATTGGCCCATAAAAATCAAAGACGGCCTCTGGTGGCCATGTTGTTCATCCATCTGCAACCAAAGGCAAAAATTTATTAGAGGTCCTTCCATACACCATTTCTGCCAATTTTATTTACAATCTGCACATTATTTCCTGAGCAATTAACAAAAAAATCTTTTCCCACATGGTTTCAATGGAAACTTTGAATAGCCGCAGCCTTTGGTTGAGCATATGAATCTTAACCAAAAGTGGATCGATTGTAAAGGTTATTGTTGTCATCAACCCTGCAATGTTTCAAAACATTTAAAAATGTAGTTTCAGAGGAGAAGATTTTTGAAAATTGGCCAATAAAAATCAAATATGTCCTCTGGCAGTCTTGTTGTTCATCAATGCACTGTATGTAAACTTTAACTCCAAAAAAAACTAAGTCCATTTATCACTCAAATACAGAAATAAGGAAATAATTATTTTCAAAATTTTTATCCACGTTGTTTACTGATCATGAAGAAGCTTCTGTCCAAGTTTGGTAAAAATCCACGTTGGTTTAAGAAAGTAATTAATGTTTTTAAAACTTTAACTGCAGACTGTAGGCAATATTAACTGGAAGAAAAACTATGTCCATTTATAAGTACAATACGGAAAAATGGGGAAAAAATTATTACAAAATTTTATTCGGATACTATCTTTTGATCATGAACAAGTTTCTGTCCAAGTTTGGTTAAAATCCAGGAAGGTTTAAGAAAGTAATTAATGTTTTAAAAACTTAAACTGCAGACTGTATGAAATGTTAATTGGGAGAAAAACTATCTCCATATATAAGTAAAATACAGAAAAATTGGAAAAAAATTATTACAAAATTTCCTCTGAATACTATCTTTTGATCATAAACAAGCTTCTGTCCAAGTCTGGTAAAAATCCAGGATATTTTAAGAAAGTTATTAATGTTTTAAAAACTTTAACCACAGAGTGAATGTAAATGCCGCCACAAATGATGGAATGTAGGATAGCTATGCCCACTTCCACGACAAAAGTCACAGGCTTGACAAAAATGTCAGGGGGTAGCATGAAACAGGAAGTGGCTGCAATTGTAACAGTTACAAAATTGATACCCACATTACAAGTCACTATGATCATTATTAATTAGTTGCCTTTACAATTGCTGAGAACTATAGTATAGTGCTATGGTAACACAGTTTCTCCCATTCCTGACGTGTTTAATCGGTGGGATAAAAGTACATAATATCTTTAACCACTTTTTGGTGATTAAATTTATGCATGGGAATGAGGTTACCTCGTGTGGAGAAATTCCATAGCTCACTCGTACCTGAAGGAGAATCTATATTTCTATGGCCAATTTTCATTTATTTTTTGGTGTTTGAAGTGCTGCCTGTATTTTACCATTTCTGAATATATATATATATATGTATATGAATATTATTAACTCTTAAACTGCCCCATGATCAAGAAATCAGTGAGGCTACTTAAAAATTTCTCATCTGATTTTGCAATCCAGCCAAATGTAAACTTCCAGGAGGAAAAATCAATAAAATTCACTTCAAAATCGTTCTTGTTTCAATTATTTTTAATAAGATAGATGGTTACAATGGTTAAGACAAAATAAACACAGCTATCAATACCAAATTACTATCATCATATACCATACCTTGCTTTTTTACTATATAACATTGATGATGGCTCCCATCCTAGCAATGGAACTCCCTGCATATGTATATGCATGTCATAAATTCCCTAAAATGTAAAATTAAGATATTAACATACTTCTATTTTATTTCAGCTCATATGTCTGAATGTAACTTTGTTTTATTGTCTTAAAAAAAATGTTTGTGGTTTACATCAAACAATAATTCTATTTTTAAATGAGCAATACATGTTAATTATTCTTATAATTAGTTTATACATGTCTCAAAACCAAGCTATAATAAAACCTGACCATATCGATCAAGATTAATTTTCAATGTATTAAGATTCTAAACTGGTCTATGGGGACAAGGAAACTTGATTTAAGTGAACATGTAGTCATTACAAAACATTCAAATCTTATGTTATTCTTATGTTTTGAAAAGTAAAGAAACAACATCTGAATTACTTCATAATGGTTTTACAGTATGTGCTCTACAAAATATTTCAATGGAAAATACATATTCAATTCTTAAGTAAATTCATTAAAATGTGTACAAATATTAAATTCTTTTACCAAATATTTTGAGGTTTCATGGCATGAAGAAAAGCCGACTTCCATACAGACAAATTTTTCCAGGTATCAATGATAGGGTTATAAAAGTTGAATACCCTTTATTTTCAGCCAATCCAAAAAAATCACAGGATTGTAAATAGTAATACAACTACAGCTGACTCTCATTATCTCAAATTCTTTTATCTCAACATTGCTGATATCTTAAGATATCTGAACCATAATAGATCATGACTGTAAATAATGTTTTGTTTGACCTCTGCTTTGAGATAACAGTTAACCGTATTAAATATAAAAGTAGATTTACCTCATTGAAAATATCCCCAATCCATTTGGCAACCATCAAAACTATCATAACAGGTAAGCCAAAAGTGATATTCCCAGAAGCCTCCATGACGATGACAGTTAAACTGATAGTCATTCTTACAATTCCACCTATCAAAAATTTAATGCATTTTTTTTTGCTTTGTCAGTAATGATACCAAGCTGGTATTTTATAGTAAAACATATCTTCCTTTTTGACACAGGGTGAATCTGTTTCTTTCATTTATGATGAGTCTTATATCGACCATGTGCACATCTTGTGCATCAAAATTGTTAACAAAGAATCTTATTTTTATGACTAGTGGACTCCAAGTCCCAGAGGGCATCCCAAGCTCAGTTGCTAGTATTTCAATACTAGCCTGAAATTGATACTTAAAATTCACTGTTACAAAATTGTAAAATTTGTTAAAACTAAGGAGTATCTCCCTCATGCATAGGTCTGTCCCATGAATCATTTTTGGCCTTACCACTTTTGGTCATTTTGGCATTTTTGAATTCGCTCTTCAACTTTTTGTATTGTTGTTTTGCTTTTCAACATTTTAGTCCATCAGCACAACTGTTGAATCGTGAATCGATGAAATGTGCACATCTTGTGCATCAAAATTGGTATCAACGAATTTTATTTTTATTATTAATGTTTATAAGACTTGGAATTTGAATTTATTCCTAGCCCATATACTTGTTTTAAATACATATTTAAGCATTAGTGCAATACAAGTTTCCTAATTCATATAAACATATTTTTATATCATGAAGGACCTGTACTGATGTGGCAACTCAAAGAGATGAGACCAGTAGCCAATAGAGAAATAGCTTACAATAATTCCTGCAACACTAAATTTAACTAATTTTTATAAGCTTTAAAAATTGAATTTGAATCTTTTTATAGGTTTTTTGTTGCTTTCTTGTGTATTGAGCTTTAAATATTTTGTAATGGCCAAACTGGGAATTCAAATAATTTGTGTATTGGACATTTATTAATTTGTATTGAGCATTCAAGACAGTTCTAACAGGACATAATCTCTTTAAAAACAATCAAAGTTAGCTTTATGATTTCAAAGGAAAACATTTTTGCCCGTTGTATTACCAACTGTAGGCTAAGAAATATAATTTCACCTTTTTCTCTCACTATTAATTGTAACAGTATATTATACATGTGATATTTTTCACCTCCAAGGTGAACGTATAATTTTGTCCCCAAAAATGCTTAAATCTTCAATATTCCCTTGACCATTGTGAATTGTTTTTTTTCTATGAAATGCAGAACAGGCTAAAAAATTCTCAATAAAGTACTATGTTGCAAGCCAATATCCTTAAAAAAAACAATTCTATGTTAAATGTTATGAATTTAATTTGACATACCAGTAGGTATGACAACTTACCAAGCTGAGCAGCTGCTCCAAGCAATGCATACTTCTCAAAGTTCACCCATTTCTGCAAAATATATTATTTCATGCATTATGAAATTCTGTACAGTGTACATGTAAGGGTAGAAGAAATTCCACTACCGGTACTTATAAATGTTGAATAAATTGTCAAAGACATCATCACTCCCTTCCTACCTATCTGCCTTCAATATAATTATTTTCTTATTCACTCAGGAGGAAACAGAAAATGAGTAAGTGTATGTATTCATCTCTTAGATAAAGTCTATAATTTTAACAAATAATAGGGAGATTTGCATGCAATACTGGTTTCTTTGATTGGTAGATTCAATACAGTGGATAAAAACTTGACATGAAATCAACACAATTGTAACATTTATTCATGTCATAGTGGGTACAAGCATCTCTGATTGTTTGCTCATGTCTCATTTGAATTTTTTGCATTAAAACATTTAATATTTTTGAAATTCTACTTTTCAATGATTAAAGTTCTACTCACTGCAGATGGACTGATATAATGCAATAACATGGCAACCAGTCTTCCCCATCCTGCACCAATCAGAAGGCTTGGTATAAACAGTCCACTTGGAACACACAGCCCATAGGTCCATAATGCCAGGAAAAAACACAACATACAGTAAAATATCAATGTCTCTGGTTTATATGTTTCTGAAACAAGAAATATCATATGAATTACATTAAAAGAAAATTCAAATGAAAAATTTTTCTTTTTGTAAATATACATGATTATTTTACTTCATCTAAACATCTCTGTAATATTAGGTGCTATTTTACATATTTAAATCACATGATCAACTGCTGGTTTTGATATTAGATATACTACAATAATCAGCAATAATGAAAACATCATTACTTGTTCAATGTAGTGTTTTAAAGCATTCAATTTCAAGCAGTTGTGTAAAAAAAACATCTTGACTTTGTTTTGGAACTTACCTGGGGGATCATGAAACAAGCTTTTAACACTTTCCTCTGGTGATCTGAACATCACTGATGCCATGGCACTAAACTTCCCATCCTCACAGAAAAACTGAAAACCATAATATTATTCTTTCTTTTTATGTCCTGTGTTTCTGTGTATCTATTTAGTATTACGTTTTATACAAAAAATTTATTATGATGTATTATAATGATTTTTTTTTTAAGTTCTGAAGTACAAAACAATTAAAACTCCAAGAGCCTACACCACTCACCTGGATATCATTTGCAGACTTAAAGCACAATAAATCGTTTGCTTTTTCCATCTCAGTTGGCAGTTTGGAACAGTCATATCAAGTTGGGTTCCAACTGGCCCACTGGTTTTCCCAAATTGGGTTCCAAATTGTTCACTGGTTTCAGACAAAAAAGATTTTTAAGTGAATTTTCAGATTGGGTCCAATGTTAAACGAAGTTTTTGTATGGTGGCCATCTTTGATGGTAATCCCGGTCATCAGATACTATGCTGATAAAGGAACCTTTAAGGGCCATTGCTGCCAAGTTTGGTTCCAGCTGACTCACTCGTTCATACTTTAAGATCTTTAAGTAATTTCCAATAGGGTCCTATGTTAAACTAAGTTTGCCTGTGGTGACCATCTTGGATAGCAATCCCAGTCATCAGATATAATTCTGATAATGGACCATTGCTGCAATTTGGCTCACTGGTTTTGGAAAAGAAGATTTTTAAGTCAATTTTCTCATACCTTCCTTTGTTGTATTTCAATTGACCTAGTTATTTCAGAGGAGAAGATTTTTTTGGCCAGGGCTAAACTAGAGGCTCTCAAGAGCCTGTATCACACACCTGGAATTAACTTTTCACCTTGAGCAGAACTAAAAATTTAAGTGTCAATTTGGCTGGTTTTTCTATAGGGTTCTATGTTAAACTAAGTTTGGCTGTGGCAGCCATCCTTGTTGACAGTCCAGGTCAATGGACACATTTCTAAAAGAGAACCATCTACCATTACTGCTAAATCTTGTTCCAACTGGATAAGTGGTTTCAGACAAGAAGATTTTTGAGTGAATTTCCCATAGGGTCCTATGTTAAACTAAGTTCGGTTGTGGTGGCCATCTTGGTTGACAGTCTGGGTCATTGGACACAAATCTGAAAGAGGACCATCTAAGGACAATTGCTACCAAGTCTTGTTCTAATTGGCTTCAGACAATTTTCCTACAGGGTCCTATGTTAAACTAAGTTGGGTTGTGGTGGCCATCTTGGTTGACAGACTGGGTCATTGGACACAAATCTGAAAGAGGACCATCTAAGGACAATTGCTACCAAGTCTTGTTCTAATTGGCTTCATGCTTTCAGACAATTTTCCTATAGGGTCCTATGTTAAACTAAGTTCGGCTGTGGCAGGCATTTTTGTTAACTGTCCGGGTCATCAGACACATTTCTGAAAGAGAACCTGCTAAGGACTATTACTGCCAAGTTTGGTTCCAATTGTCTCAGTAGTTTCACAGAAGATTTTTGAAATTCATCCCTTTTTTTCTATTTTTAGTAACAGCAGCCATGTCGGTTGGAAGTCAGGGAAGTCAGGGGCCACCCAAGGACCATTCCACCAAAGTCTAGTCCCAATTGGCCTAGTATTTTCTGAGGAAAAGATCTTTAAAGGAAAGTTTACCCCACACGCTGTCTTTAAAGGGCAAAAACTCCAATAAGGGGTCAATCAATGATTTTGTTCATGTTGACTTATTTGTAGATCTTACTTTATTGAACGTTTTTGCTATTTACATTTGTCTTTATCTGTAATAATATAAATATAATAATAGATAATAACCTAAAACTGCAAAATTTCCTTAAAATTAACAATTCAGGGGCAATAACCCAACAAAGGGTTGACTGATTCATCTGAAAATTTCATGGCAGGTAGATCTTGACCTGATGAACATTTTTACCCCAGTCAGTTTTGCTCTAAATAATTTAGTTTTTGAGATATAAGACAAAAACTGCAGTTTACCCCTATGTTCTATTTTTAGCCATGTCGGTTGGCAGGCCGGGTCATTGGACATATTTTTTAAACTAGATACCCTAATGATGCTTGTGGTCAAGTAGTTTCAGAGGAGAAGATTTTTGTAAAAGTTAACGGACGACGACGGACGCCAAGTGATGAGAATAGCTCACTTGACCCTTTGGATTAGGTGAGCTAAAAATGGAATAAATTCAAACCTATTTTATGAATTGATTGACCATTACAGTGTTCCAATATCTAAGATAATGTTGGACCTGTTCCCTGTCGTAAAATTTCATGTGCCTCCACCAATTTGTGACTTCCACCGCATTGACATTGACTTTGTTGAACATCATGACGGTGCCGTATACGGAGCAGGATCTGCTTACCCTTCAGGAGCACCTGGGTTCACTCCTGGTTTTTATAGGAGTTTGTGTTCTGTGTTTATTTGTTGTGCTTGTGGTTCTTCATTTGTCTTCCCGGGTTTGTTGTCTGTCCAATGGATTATGTTTTTTTGATTGGTCCTTAAGCATATTTGTCCTCTTTTTTTTTACACCATTAAAATGTTATGAAATGCATAACGGAAATCATACATTAAATTTATCTTACCTGGATTCCATTTTCTTGTGACTCACTACTCTCCATAACTTGACAATCATTATCAAAGAATAAACAGAAATAAAATGCTGTTCCTGTACACACAGCAACTGTAACAGCTTCTATTACTTGCATATAAACTTTGGTTATATATCTACAAATACAATTACACATCCATATAGTTATTGTTATTTCTTCACAACAATATAAAAATTAACTACAAATGAACTAAGCTGTAGCAAATAAACTAAAATATTCCTAGAATACTTAATAGAATTATTTTAATTTTGGAATCTGATACCATTATAAATTTTTACATTTCCTGAAATTTTATCAACTTTCTACTTTGTACTTGAATAGGCCATTGCAAGTTACAGGTTTTGGTCTTATTTTTCACATAAGTAATAACTGCTGACTTGATGGTTTTTGCACCTTGTTTCAGTTATCACCTATATAAATGGAAATTATGGATTTGAAGTACCCGTACATCTTTTAATAGTATAGGGATATTTTTCATATTGTTCTGTTCCCATGATTTTTCTGACTTGCAACCCAAACATAATTCAATGAACTACATGAATATTTAAAAAATCTTCAATGGTACTCAAAGACAATGCAGCCAGACTTTATGACTGATTTATCAATTATTCAAGATGAGAACCAGTTTAACAATACATGTGATCCAGATATGGTTTTGGGATGATACCAAAACATGTAAAGAGTTGGGAAGGAATTAATAATTTAGACTACTCTTCAAAAGTCTACAGAAGGTGCCTTTACTGTGCAAGGAGTATGGCATTCTGAAACATGTTATCCTCTAAGATCAGACTGGCTTTTTGTATTATGACCTGTCAACCTTAGAGGGTCTCTCCTATGTGCCACCAGAGGAGATGCTCCAAATGAATGAACTAGAAACCAAATATCTTATGAATCAATTTCTATAAAGGTCAGAAATAGAACAGCCAACAGCTTATCTTTAGCGAAGGACACCAAAACACAAGTAAACATTAAGAATGTTGCCTTAGAATCTAAATAAACTTTTATTATTTAGTTGTCGATTTGCTGAAGATCAAACTTGCATTTCCTTGCAAACAAATCATAAGCACACTGAAATTTTTTAATAATAAACTTTGTCAAATACTTACTTTCTTCTAAAACAGGTCAACTTGTAATTTATATAGTTAAATAAAGCACCCAGAAGTCCACCTAAAAAGATATAAATTTTAGCAATTTGGAACTCCAGTTGCTCAAATTTCTTGATGAATTCCTAAAACCACTTCTTAAATGACTCATCCAAATTTGTATTTGATAAAACCATATTTTCTTTAACAATTCTCTATTTCAAAGTATTCTGTCTGTCTCTGTCCTGATTTTCAACAAACAAAATGTCTGTTAAACCAGAGGCTCCCAGGAGCCTGTAATCGCTCACCTGGCATACAGTTGCCAAAGTTGACATTAAAATTCATCTTGTTTGGCGGGTGGGGTCATCGGATACAATTCTGAAAGAGACCTACCTAATGATCATTCCACCAAAGTTTGGTTCCATTTGAGCAAGTAGTTCCAGACGAGAAGATTTTTTAATGAATTTCCCATAGGGTCCTATGTTAAACTAAGTTCGGCTGAAGCAGCCATCTTGGTTGGTGGGCGGGGTCATTGGATACAATTCTGAAAGAGGATCATCTAAGGACCATTCCATCAAAGTTTGATTCAAATTGAGCATGTGGTTCCAGACAAAAAGATTTTTTAATGAATTTCCCATAGGGTCCTATGTTAAACTAAGTTCGGCTGTGGCAGCCATCTTGATTGGCGGGTGGAGTCATCGGATACAATTCTGAAAGAGGATCATCTAAGGACCATTCCACTTAAGTTTGACATAAATTGGTTGAGTAGTTTTGGAGGAGAAGATTTTTTAAGAAACCACCCCCTTTTTTCTATTTTTAGTAACGGCAGCCATGTTTGTTGGTGGATTGCGACCCCTGATACAATTCTGGAAGGGGACCACCCAAGGACCATTCCTGCAAAGTTTGGTTGAAATTGGTCCAGTGGTTTCAGAGGAGAAGATTAAAATGTGAATTGTGGACGGACGGACGGACGGACAGACGGACAGACGGACGGACAGACGACGGACGCCAAGTGATGACAAAAGCTCACATGGCCTTTCAGGCCAGGTGAGCTAAAAAGGGGTCAAAGATTTAATAGGCAAGGTTCCATTTAACATACATCAAAGGATAACATTCAATATACACTGCATACCACGATAATAAAACTGCACATGTATGTACTTAAAATCATGTTAAGAAAAATCTGGAAGCACCTTTGCAATTTACATAACTGTCCTATCTATGGTTATTAAACTATGATCTATAGTTAATGTAAATGGAAAAAGTTATAATGGTAGGTTGAGAAAAAAAAATCATCTAAATTCAACGATGATGACAAAAATGATCTAAAGTATTATCATGTGATGTATCAAGCAAAAATATTTATCGTTAATATGAAAAATATTTTTTATAAATACATGTATCTAGCTGGTTTATGAATTAATATAAACACTCTAAAGAATTAAATAAAATTTATTTTCATTCAGCTGAAATAAGGTTACAAGCTCTGAAAGTTTTTTTAACAAGTATAAATTATTTAATTTATTCTAAAATAGTAAGTGCATACTTACCAACAATGCCCATTAAAATAAATATTGGTATCTCCAAACCTCCGTATGTTGTTGTCTGAAAAAGAACACAAGATACAGAAGCTTCTTGTAAGGAAACAATAACAAACTTTTATATAAAGAATTGTATTAGATTATTTAGCATACAAATTCTAATGTTCAACTGCCTAGAGGGTAAATTTGAGATGCAAGAAAAAAGTTGCAGAATAGTGTTGTTAAGACAAATATTATATAATACATAAATGAATCAACAGGAATTTTACTTTATTCTTGAGTCTTCATTTGTAAGAACCAGGCTACCATTTCACTAAAAGTCGTTAAAGTTACGACTAATCATAATTCCCTTGAATATAAACAAGTTATACTGATCGTAACTCTTACAACCTTTAGTGAAACAGTACCCAGTACAGCTACTTGTTAAGAAAAAATTGGAATATCAATTAAGCATCTGACTTCTGTTTTACAAACATTTGACCAGGACATCAATAAAACAAGACACTGAAGACAGGAAAACAGATCAGACTTACAATTAATAATATTCGTACAATTATTTGTATAAAACAGAACACTGTTCATGAAAATGGAAAGGCTGTTAGAATAATAATTGTTATACTGAATTTCTATAATAGTCTTTCACATCTTATATGACTGAATATTTTAACAACATCAATAGTATTATATGGAGTACTTCTACAAAACCACTGCTTAAATCTGTGTTAGCTCATTACAAAATCTCAGATATAATGACTAATGACTTTTCATTTTCATAATAAAAGTAAAATAAAATTTTCAATTTTATTTACACAATTTATTACCCACAGCATATCTCATCAAATTAACAGATACACATTTATTAAGAATTATTTCAAATTCTAACACAAAAAAGAAACACTTCACACAAACATGTTATGTTTTCACTGAACTACAGCTTACCAAGAGACTTTTGCCTGAAAATGCTTGTACTAGTAATTTATGTCAGCAAAATATGTATTATTTGAACTGAAGTTATAATATTTTGAAGATATAAAAATCTCAATTACTTTAAATCAAATCAGTTTTTTTTTTTTTTTTTTTTTTTTTTTTTTGGGGGGGGGGGTTGATACCGGTTTACTTTTATTAATATAGTAAAACCTGCAAAAAACTGCAACCATTTGGGACTTAAGATTCTGTTTAGATTAGACAGGTATACTGATTACACAGGTTATTTTACTACAGGATATTCATTGAACATTCTGACAAAACAGTTAGGTTTCCAGGTTACAAATGGTTTGGTTTGGACAGCTTTCACTCTTTGTACTTATTTGAAAATTATAATATCTAATTTTATACATTTTCACTTTTACTATCACTTACTTGGTATAAAAAATGTAAATCTTGCATATGTAATAAAAGTAGAAGTTTCAAGCTCTTACAGCAAATAACATTATCAAAGGCTGATAAAATATTATCTGTCCAGAACATTTTGAACAAGTTTACAAAAGTTGTACTCTTATTTTCAGGATTGGTGAATATTTAAAAAATTTTCAATAAAAATTATAGATGTACATACCTCAAATTTTCCAAAATTAAAAAGACCAGGTGAAGACAGATCCAGTGGATGACCTTTTATAAAACTTTGTACTACGTTCAGCGTAAATGTTGACATCATAGATGCAAAAAACTGGAAAACAAAAAAATTACAAAAATTAAAGAAATTGCAAAAACTATTGTTTCAATTATCAGTTATAATTCAAAATTGATTAAAATGGGCCAAAAAAGCAATACAATGATACTGCAATATGAACACAATACACATCAATTTTATCAAATTTATATATACTCAGTAAAAAATAGTGTAGAAAAACTCAACACAGACTCATCTTTCTAAGTCTTGTAAAAATAAAATTGATGTTCATTGATAATGTATGTATATCATAGAATAGACACCCTGTAATTCTACTATTATATCATGAATACTTGTTCCAATCATATTTGCAGCCAAACTTTATCTCAAAACATGTAAACCTTTTAAGTTATGTTTTATAATATTTTCTCAACAAACCTTCATATGCTTTCCAAATTACTTATTAAGGAAGCTATAAAAATCTGCAGTTCTTGTTACGATATGATAACCTCATAGATTGCAAGTCATAAAACATTGTGTACAACATTCACTAATATTTTTAATTTTCATATTTCAATCAATAATTTTATACATACAATTCTCCATGTTAATGCTTGATTCCAGAAACTGGCACCTTCTTCCAAACTAAAAAGAACACCTCCCACTGGAGCCCCAAAAGCAGCAGACACACCAGCTGCAGCACCACCTGAGACAAAATCTCTCTTTTCTGTATCAGATCTGAACATTTCAAATATCTAAAAAAAATAAATTACCGATAATAGAAACTATTTTTTCTTATTATCATTCCTGAAAAGTGAAGCCTGGTATTTTTCTGGGGAGTTGAGTCTTCAAGATTGGCTGGTACAATACTTTACTGCGTCTGTGAGAGCTTTAGCTAGTTTTACAGTTAAAACGAAGACATTCTGACCCTGTTATCTACATTATGTACCATCCAGTCTAACTTTGCAGTTCTAGCAAGTGGTCACCTTGTTGGTAATCATAGTGTATTGGCTTTTTTATAGTGTGCTTTATACACCAGAGTGTCAGGATAGATAGAAAGGGGTTGGGTACTCTCTATTTTTATTCAATCAGTATTATTGTTTTTATGTTTGTGTTTTGTGCCCTTTAATGTTATTTTTTGGGTTGCTTTGATTGATTGGTATGTCATTGTTGACCTTTCTTGTTATCCATTTTGTTGTTTACAAACAATCTCCAAGGCTTAACTTATTTTAATATTTAATATGCATAATTAGCAAAAAAATTATATTCAATACATTGGCATTAAGCAATTCAGCATATGGTAAGCATTAATATTTTTTTCAACCATTTTCAATTCATTTTAAACCAAACAGAAGATTGACATAACAAATAAAAACCTTAAAATCCATAAGGAATGTACTGGTTTTCCCTTGGGATATACCAGCAGCTATCACAGCTCCAGAATGGATCATAGGTCCTTCCTGTAATAAACATAAAATTTTAAATGAAATATTTGCATGCATTTTTTCTAAAATCAATGAAAACAACTAAAATTCACTGTATAATTTGCTGTAACTGTGACATCAGAGTTTTACATATATACATTATCACAGCTTCTACAAACAAGATTGGACACACAAAAATGTCTCGCCTGTCGTGTATTTCTAATGAAAGTAAATGCTATCAGTATTCGAAAAACAGAGCAAAACACTTAACTATAACCACTGAACCATGAAAATGAGGTCAAGGTCAGATGACACATGTCAGTTGGACATGCACACCTTACAATACTTCCATACACCAAATGTAGTAGACCTATTGCATACAGTATTCGAAAAACAGGCCAAAACACAAAAACTTAACTATAACCACTGAACCATGAAAATGAGGTCAAGGTCAGATGACACCTGCCAGTTGCACATGTACACCTTACAATCCTTCCATACACCAAATATAGTAGACCTATTGCATACAGTATTCGAAAAACAGGCCAAAACACAAAAACCCTAACTATAACCACTGAACCATGAAAATGAGGTCAAGGTCATATGACACCTGCCAGTTGGACATGTACACCTTACAATCCTTCCATACACCAAATATACTAGACCTATTGCTTATAGTGTCTGAGATATGGACTTGACCACCAAAACTTAACCTTGTTCACTGATCTGTGAAATGGGGTCGAGGTCAATTGAAAACTGTCTGGCGGGGATGAGGACCTTGCAAGGTACACACATACCAAATATAGTTATCCTATTACTAATAATAAGAGAGAAATTAACATTACAAAAAATCTTAACTTTTTTTTTCAAGTAGTCACTGAACCATGAAAATGAGGTCAAGGACAATGTACATATGACAGACAGAAACTTCGTAACATAAGGCATCTATATACAGAGTATAAAGCATCCAGGTCTTCCACCTTTTAAAATATAAAGCTGTTAAAAAGTTAGTTAACGCCGCCGCCGCTGCCGGATCACTATCCCTATGTCGAGCTTTCTGCAACTAAAGTCGCAGGCTCGACAAAAATATTAGAGATTAGCAAAATTTTATATTTTCGATAACCTGGTTTAATTCATTCAAATATTTGCGTGGGTGCTTGGCTCGTGGCCATATATGGTATACCTGATAGGCGGTGCTCTCACATGGTATTAGAATTCCTGAATCGGGCACCTGTAAAGTTGACAACAAAGCAGGTGCTGCAGTAAAATTACTTTTACAGAAAAGATGGAACACATTTGTCACAAACTGAAAATCAGGTTTTCTTGAATAATATACAAGGGAGGTTTGAGTCTTTTCTTAACACAACACAAGTAACATCTCAATAATGCTTCAATACTTATAATTTTGTGGAGGTGAGAATCCTAGTCAGATTGTTTGGAAGCTGACTTGGGCTCTCGTGAGGCAGTGCAGGGAGACTGGTAGTGATTGGGGGATTATTTCTCTCTGCCCTTGCTCTGGGCCTGACAAGTTCTACAATTTGCAGGTTTGGAAAATGTGGTTAGTGGTAACGGTGGGGTCTACAAATGGGTAACTCTGGTACCTCCTCCGCCTCATCTTTTAGAGGGGAGGCCTAAACCTGCCAACAGGTGGGGCACTTAAAACTGGAGCATTGGTTACACAAGTGTTTTTCCTTGTCACTCCCCATGGTAGGTGGTGGTGATTAACTACCAGGGGTTTTTATGACACTATATCAACATACGTTAGTTGATAGCCATTGTGTAGGTAACCGGTTGTCTCCCTGGTGCCTCAACAAAATATTATAGAATACTCTGTAGCCAAATTAATGCCACAAAGGAAAAATATACATTCTAGCCGTGAAGTGTAAATACAAATGTGTAATAAAATGTAAGTTTAATATTGAATTATTGTTATATTGTAATAGTTGTAAATGGTAATGATGTATAATAGGGGAAAGGAAACTCTACATATTTGAGTCATAGTATACAGACAACAATTATTTAAAATGCTGTTAATCTCGGTATTTATGAATTACAATAACAAGCAAAGAAAGACAACTCTTGAAAGGTTTAATCACTGTGGGATTCTGTCAAGGCAGGAATACTTAAACAAATCACCAAACAACAACTCTTGATTGTTCCTCTTCATCTCATTGTTATTCAATCTTATAGAAAATAAAGACATCAACACCCATGTTATACAGAAATAATAAAGAATTTATTATGTCTACATGTTTCACCACATGAGTGGCGTCATCAGGATGGTTACAATAAGAAAAATTATCCCTGAAGTACCGGTACATTGTATGTGGACTTCTGGAAGTTGATAAAAGAAGAAGTGGTAACGAATATATAAATAGAAATGAAAGTACAAATTGAAAATAGAAATTCTTATTGTAACCGTCCTGATGACGCCACTCATGTGGTGAAACATGGAAACAATATAAATTCTTTTTTATTTTGGTATAACATGGGTGCTGATGTCTTTATTTTCTATAATTTTATGTACCTGTAGAAAGACAACTAGATATCCACACTTTACCGCTACCACACATCGACCACTTCAGGGTGTTGGTTCACTTTACCCATTAATGTTATTCAATCAGTATTATGTTAGGGTCTTCTTCTATGAGTACATGTATTGCAATTAATCACCCAGTGTATTCTAGTGAAGTTAGAAATCAGATCATTGCATGTATAACAAAGTGACATACCTTTCCTACAATTAATCCACCAGATACAGCACAAACTACCCCTATAACTTTACATATAATTGTCTTCAGTCTGACCACATGGGGAATCTTTACACCGTTCAGAAAACATTTGATCTGTGGAATCCCACTCCCTGCTGCTACAGGCTTAGAAAAGAACGTAAAAAAACAGTTTTTTTTAATATGTCATTTTCATATCAATAAAAACAACTATGTCTGACATGGTCTTAATATCTTAAAATTCTACTGAAATCAAAAAGATTTTTGTTTCCCTATGATACTTACAGCAAACTTAGCTGTCATAAATGATCCAATAAATATAAGGACAGCATTACAACATATCCAGATCAGTAGAGGTACCTCTAAACAGTAATCATCTACACAATTTATAATATCTGATAAATGTTAAGAAAATATAAAGTCTTAAAATAGGTCAACTACAGTAGTCTCCTGAATAAAGAAATACTGTAAAAAGAAATAATAAGTGAAATGTTTCCATGGCAACTAAGGTTATTATACTGTCATATATTCCTTTTGGGTTTCCTGAAGATCTGTTGTAGTCAACTTAAAAATCCTAAGGACACTAAAATATGATGTAAATAAATAATGTGGTATGTTAATTTCAATAAATTTTAATTTTTACATGCTTTATAGTCCATTTTATCTATGAAGCAATAAATGATTCATTGATTGAACATTTTGAAATATTTTAGTACAAATGAACTGGGTAATGTAAATGTTATAATTAGCAGGACATGAACATGAAGTAAGAGAACAAGATGTCTAAAATGCGGGAACCAATAATTAATTTTGATAAAAAGAAAGAAATAAAGTGAGAAGGAAATGTGAGAATTAGAAACCCCTAGCCTCTTTACTGCTTTAACAAAGGATACATTCTTTGATGTAGCTGAATTTCAGTTCTGTTGTCTGTATTACACAAACATCTATCAAACAGGCAACCAGTCCAGTTAAAAAACCAATCAAACCCATAATCAGCCATCTTTGTATTTCTGTTTTAATTTGACCCTGTAAATGTAAAATAAAAACCAATACACATCCAGTCATGCGGCAAACACCTTATAGTTTAATGGTCATAGTGAAAAAGAGTCCAACAAAAGGAAGCCAATACCTAGTAAATATTGTAGATGGTCACAAATGTATACAATCATTAATGAAAAAGTGATGAAACCAGCTGGAGATGTACATTAAAAGTATGTGTAGCAAAAGTTGTATGGAGAGATAACAGGCCATGCAACAAGTTGTGTTTGCTGTAAACTTATTTCCGTCAGCTTATGGTTTTCATTTTTGACCAGGCAAAATGGAAGTAGGCAACATAATCTGTCATCTATAAAAAGTAGTTGTTATTAGCGAACTTTATTATCATTAGGAGACATTGCTTAAAACTGTAAACTTTATCTAAGAGAAAAATTGTCGTAGAAGTGGAGCATGTAATTTTTACTTAGTAGAAAATTTGTTCTTTAGCATCGATTTTGGAAAGAATCTCCAAATTTACACATCTTATATATTGAGTGAACTCTAAAACAGGTTGTTCAATGTCAGAGGAATCCAGACTTTTCTTTGATATGCAAACTGCCCGACTTGTAAATGATTCAAAACTATACAACATTTGTAACAAATAACCACAATGCATACCAGGCATAAAAACCAAAGCACATTGCAAATGTGCATTTGCATACATATGTAATTTTTCATGTGTCAAAATATGTTTATTTATGTAAATTTTGTGCATGTGAATGGGATTTAAGAAATGAAAAATCAACTAATAAAAAAAAAAAATTTATTGGACATTATAGAACAAACTGTTCATTTTTTATCACAGAAATTTAACTAAGAAATAAAGAGAATACAACAAATAAATACCAGTATATATGTTTATACAATATATTATTACCTTATGACCAATGTCTTGGTACAGCTTATTTTCTATGATGTCGTAATCCAAACTCTAAAATATAAAATTTACATTTGAATACCATTTAATATTAGATTCAACACATCATTTGATTGGTTAACTTTTCTTTTCTATCATATCATAGACTAATTGTTTAGTCTCATTTAATATTAGATGCAACACATCTTTTCATTGGTTAACTCTTTTTGTCTACCATATCATATGCATAGACTAATTGTTTCTTTATGCTATAACATCATCAAAGGAAATCCCTGTCTGACATTAATGCAACTCATGGAATGAAATTATTAGATTTACAATAACATGCTATGCAGGTTATTTAGTGTGCACCACATGACTGAAGTTATTTCTTCATAGACTGAAAAAAACTGCAGTCAATCTTTTAATAAACCTGTTACTTACAATTCAAAATTGAAAATCATCACATGGCAATTCATCAAACACATCAAGAAAATATGGACCTAAACTCAGCTTAATATGAATGCATGTACATAAATTGATAGTTGAGTAGACTAAATGTATAATGTATAATTTTTTATTTAATTCTTTATATTTCATTAGTTTGTTTTATTTTTAAACTAACCACTTCACAATGAATGGGAGAGAGAGAATAACTTATATATTATCGCCATATAAAATAATTTTTTGACTGAAAACTAAAAGTACTATTGTTTTATTTAATACCACACTGCTGTATCCTCTGACTACAAAGATTTTCAGAAAGTTGTCTTTTCTTTTAATTTAACAAAAAATATTAATATTAAAATAGTTTTATGACAATTTAAAATAAAGTGAAAACACTGATTACAATGAAAAGTTAATTACACAAATGTACATGTACTGTCAAGTGGTATAAAAAACTTGTACTTAAAATATAGTAAGGATGTTGAAAATAATAGGATAAAGTGTTATATGAATAAGGCCAGACAATATTTATTCTTAGTTTCTCATCCCATTTACATTTGGATTTACCCCAAATGTCATTTTTTCTTTTATTTTCCTGTTTTTATCTAGTACAAGTAAGAGAAAAAAATATAATAGCAGAAAATGGAAAAAAAAATTGGATGAATTATACTTAAATAGCCTTACTTAAAAGTACAAATGTTTAAGTATGAAAAGGATCTAATATGCATGTACAGAGAAAAATCAATACATCTGTGTGAGATAATACATACATGTATACATAGCTGGACTTCAGTATATAAATAGTCATTAAACAATAAATGTTCATTTTAAGCATGGAATAAAAATCTGGAGTTTATAGTGAAACATACATGTTTTTTCATGTTAGGCCACAAAAAATTGGTTTTTGTTCTTTGGATTTCGCTCCTCCTATTCTCACACTTTGTAAATTTTAAGAAAAAAATTTTTTGCTGCTTCATTTTGCAATAATGCTGAAAATTCAACCCAAATTCTTCATTTTTGAAGAAAAGTGTTCACTCGCTCCTAAAATTTGGTTAAAATAGGGATTGTTTCCATTTTTTGGCATTATTTTAGTTAAAATTGTGCCACACATAAATTTGATCTTTGCCTGAAAAAAACTACACATGTAGTTATCAAGAAAAAAAGATAAAATTAAAATTTCACTCGCACCTATTTTTGCCATTAAAAATCCAAAGAATTAAAAATCAATTTGTTGTGGCCTTAGGTATTGTCAAAAATTTTCTAACACAGAATTCTAAAACTGTTTATTTGGGGTGTAATACAACATTTTGGGTATATTAAAGCACAGTTTATATTTCATGTCTGAATTAAGTGTTTTAATGTACTTTATGTCATACTTCATTCAATCTGCAGAGAAGAGCAGAAAAGACACAGACCATCAAATACCAGAGGGGTACTCCTACCTTCTATTTTGACTAGTTTGAAAACTACAAAATGTACAATACCATTAGTAGTTATGAACAAATCATTAGAATACATTACCTCATACTGTCCAGACAGGATGTTTTCATCCGGTACATCACTTGGTACATGTGTTTTTGTGTTGTATTCATTAATACTACTGATGATAGAATTCAGTCCTGGCTGTGATGAAATCTGAAATAGTTTTGATCTTTCTTATGACTTTTTCTAACACAGTAGTAGTGTGTTTCTTTTAGTTTTTTATGTACAGAGAACTCTCATTATCTCAAAGTCATTCTAAACATAATAAAAAAAATTTGAGATAGACAAAATTTGACTAAAAGAGAGATGACAAATTTTCCTAGTTACAAATGGTAAGTAATTTATTACTTCCAGTAATCTAAAATCTCTGTAGGTGCTGGAGTAAAATGATAGTTTACATGTACTATCTAGACCTCAATTTCTTTACATTTATTTTAAATAACAGAGTTAAAGAAAACTTTATTACAATTGATAAAAAAGATTTGATAGTTCACTGACATAATTGGTAATGTATATGCCAAGTGCAAGACGACAAATAAATCATTAATTGTTTAAGAAGAAGAATGTACTTTATTCAAAAGCAATACAGCTTATATATATATATATATAAATACACATGTAATATAGATACATTTGTTACAAACATATTGCATATAATTCGTTGATTATAAACCTTTGTAGATAAATTGACACTCATCGAAGCAAGGTGAATTCACAATAAATCAATAGAAACTGATTGTCAATTACTGGTGTTATGATATTGTATTATTATATTTATTTTGATATGGTATTGTAATTATTATATTATTTATCTTGGCCTGATTTGTTTTGCGTAGCCTTATAACATGTATAATATGTTTACATAATATTTATAGTTGTTTACCAAATAATGTTATAACTGCGCAGTTTAGAAATCACTGGAACAATAATGGATACTGATGGAATAACTAGAACTTTCCATTTGACTTACGTAATAATTATGGTGTGATTCGAACTTCTACCGTATTCCAGAAGTTTCCGTTCTACAGTATATATATGGACATGAAAGTTAAACTTGCAGATCAGAACGTGTTGGACCTGACATTCTTATGTTCTCAGCTGTTGGATTTATTTACGTTTCACACATCGTACTTGACAGACTTTATTTTCGTTACATCATACTAGATTGTGACTGATTGGATATAATATTCCGTTTGGATTCAGGCAACAGTGACCAGAATTCCGGATCAAGAAAAAACAGGATTTTGAACAGTTAAGTTGACATTTTATTTTTGTGTAATACTTTTTGTAAACTTTGTATATAATAAATCTTGTTAAATTTTATTATTGATTTGTGTCTTTTGTTGGCTACAATTTAAAGGTGATTTCGGCCGTAACAGAAATTGGGGGCTCGTCCGGGATAACGTTAATATCTTATTAAATTTTTTCAGTATTTTTATTAGAATTAGCCAACAAAATTCTACAAAATGGAATTTGATGCTGGTAAATTTTTGAAAACGCCAGACCTGGAAGGGTTTGATAAATTAAAGAAAGAAGAATTAGTGTTGCTTGCTAAACATCTAAAAATAGATTTTAGAACATCTATGAGAAAACAAATTATAAAAAATTTGGTACTAGACAATTTAGTTGACTTGGAAATTTTTGGTGAAGAGGCTCTTGACCTCAAGGTCAAAAAGGTTGATGCTTTAAAATTAAAACAGCTTGAATTAGAACACGAACTTAAATTAAAACAATTGGAAAAACAATTTGAAAACGAAGTTAAATTAAAACAAATAGAAAAAGAAGATGAATTTAAATTAAAACAATTACAGGCAGAACTTGAAATGAGGGAAAGGTTAGAGATGGAGAAAATAAAAATA
Source organism: Mytilisepta virgata (assembly GCA_028015205.1). Lineage (NCBI taxonomy): Eukaryota > Metazoa > Mollusca > Bivalvia > Mytilida > Mytilidae > Mytilisepta > Mytilisepta virgata. The sequence continues at coordinate 89,367,062 of CM051521.1, forward strand.
GAAATGGCTAAAGTAGAAAGCAACACTAAGTCAAAATCAGAACATTTTGAGGCAGCAAAAAATATACGTTTGGTTCCTAAATTTTGTGAAAAAAACAGTTGATAAATTTTTTCCACAATTTGAGAAAATTGCTCAAAATTTGAAATGGCCAAAGCCTTATTGGACTACAATGCTGCAAAGTGTTTTTGTGGGCAAGGCCGCTGAAATTTACTCAGCACTGTCTTCAGAAAAAAATTCTGATTATGACACTGTTAGACAGGAAGTTTTGAAAGCTTATGAGCTAGTGCCAGAAGCATATAGACAGAAATTTAGGTCTTATAAAAAGTTTGAATCACAAACCTATGTTGAATTTGCTAGGGAAAAAGAAGATCTATTTGATAAATGGCTTACGTCAAAGAAAATAGATAAACATTTTGATAAATTAAGACAATTAATATTATTAGAAGAGTTCAAGCAGTGTGTTAATTTAGACTTAAAAACACATTTAGATGACAAAACTGTTGAGACATTGCAAGATGCAGCTGTTGTTTCCGATAATTATACCCTTTCACATAAAAGAAGTTTCAAAGGTCAAAATTTTAATACTTCAAGCGGAAATTACAAAAATCAAAGCACTGACCGTACTGATATTAAGCCTGTTGCACAGAATAAGAGTCCGTTTAGTTATAATATGTCTGGTCCAAAATTTGATACTTTTGAGAAGAAGTCACTAACTTGTGCTTATTGTAAGAAAAATGGTCACCTGATGGCTGATTGTTTTAGACTCCAGAAGAAGAATGAAAGAGATCATAAGCCCAAGTCCAGTGCTTGTACGACACCCGTTGTTACCAATAAGTTGGAATGTCCTGCGAGTCAGGCTTTTAAGTCCAGTTTTTGTGATTACATGGAGGATTATAAGCCCTTTATGTCAGATGGGTTTGTTTCTATTGTTGATAATACTACTCCTCAGCCTATTAAGATTTTACGGGACACTGGAGCTTCTCAGTCTTTGTTGTTAGAAGGTGTGTTGCCTTTGTCCGAGGAGACGTCCGTTGGTGCCTCCATTTTGTTACGAGGTGTGGAGTTAGGTTGTATAGATGTTCCCCTCCATCGTATTTATTTGAAGTCAGATTTAATTACTGGACCAGTTGTTGTGGGTGTTCGTCCTACTCTCCCTGTAGAGGGTGTTTCATTATTGCTAGGAAATGATCTAGCTAGGAACAAAGTGGTTGCTGAACCAATTGTTACAAGTGAACCGGTGGTGGATGTTAAATCACCTGAAGATGATGCTGAACTGTATCCAGCTTGTGTTGTTACTAGGGCAATGGCAAGAAAACAACAAGATGAGGATTTACAAGAAGGCCAGTATGATTATATGGACCTTTCTGACACTTTCTTTGCCGACATTGAAGGTCCCGGTAGCTCAAAAAAGGCCATAATAAGATCACCTGGTACTAACAAGCATGTAATTATGCCATGGCCAGACGTGAACAGCCATTCATTAGACAAAAGAACATTTAGGGAAGAACAGAATAAAGACCCTGAGGTTCTTCAGCTCTGCAAGAGGGCTCTACCCCAAGAAGAAGCAGACAAAGTGGCCGAATGTTACTACCATCAAGACGGCATTTTGATGAGGAAGTGGAGGCCCCCTGATGCTATCCCAGAGGAGGAATGGAGAGTGGTATACCAAGTGGTGGTGCCTAAAGTCTATAGGCAAGAAATTATTGGTCTTGCCCATGACACCCCCTTGGCTGGACATTTAGGTATAAGGAAGACTTGCCTAAAGATCTTACAACATTTCTACTGGCCCAGACTAAGAAATGATGTCACAGAATACTGCAAATCATGCCATATATGCCAGGTTGTTGGCAAGCCTAACCAGAAAATACCACCAGCACCTTCTGCCAATTCCAGCCTTTGAAGAGCCTTTCAGCCGAGTACTTATTGATTGCGTTGGACCTTTACCAAAGACCAAGACTGGAAATGCTTATTTACTGACGATCATGTGTACATCCACTCGCTTTCCTGAGGCTATTCCCTTAAGGAATATCAAGACACCAACTATTGTCAAAGCTCTTATAAAATTTTTCACATTAGTAGGACTTCCTAAGTCTATACAGTCCGACCAGGGTTCAAATTTTATGTCAGGTTTATTTCAGCAGGTCGTTTACCAACTAGGGATTGCTCAGTATAGATCAAGTGCTTATCATCCAGAATCTCAAGGTGCCTTAGAACGTTTTCATCAAACATTGAAGAACATGATTAGGACTTTTTGTCTTCAATTTGATAGGGACTGGGATGATGGTGTTCACTTTCTACTTTTTGCGGTCCGAGAGGCTGTTCAAGAATCCCTTGGTTTTAGCCCCTTTGAGTTAGTGTTTGGTCATACTGTAAGGGGACCTTTGAAATTGATTAAGGAAAAATGGCTTACTGAACACACTGACTTGAATCTTCTAGACTATGTATCTAGATTTAAACAAAAATTGTATACTGCTTGTCAAATGGCCCAGAAAAACTTAAAAACTGTACAGAATAAGATGAAAATATGGTATGATAAAGATGCCAGGGACAGAGTTTTTGAGCCTGGTGATAAGGTACTTGTATTTTTGCCAATCCCTGGGCATCCTTTACAGGCTAAATACTGTGGTCCTTATACAATCGACAGTAAAATCAATGATTTGAATTATATTGTAAAAACTCCAGGTCGGCGTAAACAAAATAGAGTGTGTCACATTAATATGTTAAAACCCTATTTTGAGCGTACTAATGAAGGTGAGAGTAAACCAGTTGCCACTTTAGCCATGGTTAAATTGGAGAAAGATCATGACAAACCAGACATAATTGAACCATCTTTTGATTCCAAGACTATGGAACAAACGCTTAGATTGAAAAATTCTGAAATTTTATCAGATCTAGACTCAAAACTTGCACATCTGACTTTCGATCGCAGAGAAAAATTGAAAACTTTGGTATTTTCTTTTAAAAATCTTTTTCCAGATGTGCCAAACAAAACCACTGCTGTTTGTCATGATGTTGATGTAGGCAATGCTTCTCCAATTAAGCAACATCCTTACCGGCTCAATCCACTTAAACTTGATGTTATGAGACAAGAAATTAGATATATGCTTGACAATGATATTATTGAGCCGAGTAACAGTGAATGGAGCTCTCCTTGTCTTCTTGTACCCAAACCAGATAAAACCTTTCGTTTCGTTACTGATTTCAGAAAAGTCAACTCAGTTTCAAAATCTGACTCCTATCCGATTCCAAGGATAGAGGATTGCATTGATAACATTGGACAATCAAAATTCGTAAGCAAATTTGATTTATTAAAAGGTTACTGGCAGGTACCCCTGACACCGAGAGCTCGTGAAATATCAGCTTTTGTCACACCAGACGGCTTATTTCAATATACTGTCATGCCGTTTGGTATGAAAAATGCTCCAGCTACATTTCAAAGAATGATCAATAATGTTATAAAAGATTTAGACTGTTGTTATGCTTATATTGATGATCTTATTGTATGTAGTGATAGCTGGGAAGAGCATTTAACACATTTATATGATACTTTTGATAGATTGTCACAATCAAATTTGACTGTTAATCTTGCTAAAAGTGAATTTTGTAAGGCCACTGTTGATTATTTAGGGCACACAGTTGGCCAAGGTCAAGTGAAACCTATTATGGCTAAAGTGGATGCAATTACCAATTTTCCTCCTCCTACAAATAAAAAACAACTTATGAGATATTTAGGCATGATTGGATTTTACAGAAAATTTTGTTCAAATTTTGCTACGGTTGTTCAACCATTGACTCATCTTTTACGGAAAGATTCTAAATTCATCTGGAGTGATAATTGTCAAAACGCTTTTGAAAAAAGCAAATCACTTTTAATTAATAGTCCCGTTCTTATCACTCCAGACTTTAAAAAGCAATTCAAACTTGCTGTTGATGCAAGTGATGTAGGAGTTGGAGCCGTTTTATATCAAGAAACAGATGATAATGTTGAGAAACCTATCATATTTTTCCAAGAAATTAGATAAACATCAGAAAAATTATTCCACTATTGAAAAAGAATGTTTTGCACTGTTGTCTGCACTTCAACATTTTGATGTATATTTAAATCCCACTATGCATCCTATTCTGGTTTATACTGATCATAATCCTCTCACCTTCATACATAAAATGAGAAACAAGAACCAGAGGTTGACTAGGTGGAGTTTATTGTTACAGGAATATTATATTATTGTAAAACATATTAAAGGTAAAGATAATGTAATAGCAGATGCTTTATCTAGATCTTATTAAAACACTGTATACATACTATATATTTTTGTATATATTGTTCGTGAAGTTCTCGTTACACTCAAACTTATTTTAAGGGGGGAGGTGTTATGATATTGTATTATTATATTTATTTTGATATGGTATTGTAATTATTATATTATTTATCTTGGCCTGATTTGTTTTGCGTAGCCTTATAACATGTATAATATGTTTACATAATATTTATAGTTGTTTACCAAATAATGTTATAACTGCGCAGTTTAGAAATCACTGGAACAATAATGGATACTGATGGAATAACTAGAACTTTCCATTTGACTTACGTAATAATTATGGTGTGATTCGAACTTCTACCGTATTCCAGAAGTTTCCGTTCTACAGTATATATATGGACACGAAAGTTAAACTTGCAGATCAGAACGTGTTGAACCTGACATTCTTGTGTTCTCAGCTGTTGGATTTATTTACGTTTCACACATCGTACTTGACAGACTTTATTTTCGTTACAATCATACTAGATTGTGACTGATTGGATATAATATTCCGTTTGGATTCAGGCAACAGTGACCAGAATTCCGGATCAAGAAAAAACAGGATTTTGAACAGTTAAGTTGACATTTTATTTTTGTGTAATACTTTTTGTAAACTTTGTATATAATAAATCTTGTTAAATTTTATTATTGATTTGTGTCTTTTGTTGGCTACAATTTAAAGGTGATTTCGGCCGTAACACTGGAAATAAAACTTACCTGATGAGTGTGAAGACATTTAATCCACAAGGTGATGTTTTGACATAACAAATAAAATTTTTTTTGTTTTTATAATATGGGACATAAAATTTAGTTCCAGATAGAAAATTGAAAGCCTTACAATGAATAAGGGTAGGTAAAATTGAAAATGTAATTAGTCCCAATTTCTTTTGTGATTGAAAGTTTTCACATTATTATTTTTTGGTTAATCTGATGTTATTACAGTTCCTTTGAAATTTAACTAGACAAATTTTTTTTCTTCTTTGGATTATGATCTCTTTAAATAATTCCATGAACCAGGTCTAGTGGAACTCTCAAAACCGAGTTTTCTTAGCCAGCATTCAATGTTTTTGATGAAATCTCCAGTGCTGAAGCTGGAATAGTATTTCACCAGAGTTTTGTATATTTTGTAAATATACAAAAATCACAATAGAAATGCAAAATATTTGTAAATATATCTTCAATAATTGTTACATGTATAAAATAAAAATAATAAATAAAAACCAACTAAAGAACTACTGAAACATTTTGAACATCTTTAGTTTCATACGCAGAAGTGACTTCCGGTTATGTATTTTCTAAAAATAAATGTTAACAAGTCATAAAAAATTCAATTTGAACAAAAAAAAATTCTTTCCCTACCTTTGTTCAGCAGAAAGAATGTCTTTTATGTAAGATTAAGTCACAAAAATAGATGAAATGTGTCTGTTATCTATGCCAAAAACGTCCAAAAGATCACTCAACTTCCGGTCAACTTTGTCCTTTAATTTCTCCATCATTGCATGGTAGATTTTAAATTTGCTCGGTAGTATGTTCAAAAAGGTGTAAGGAATTTATATCCTAATTTACAGGTATGACAGATTACGTGTTGCATGACAGTTGAAAGAATATACAACCAGGTGAAGAAACTTGCATTTGCAAGTAAATTGATGATGTCATACTCGCAAAAGCAAGTTTAAATTCACCGTTCAGCTATACTCGTGTTTGCGAGTTCGACATTGTTGTGAACTACAGTGTAAAATATGAAGAGAAGACAATATAATACCGTGAACTTTTGTAGACTTTTAGACTGCTTGTGACAAGTGTCATTTAATTTTGTTAATGCACCTGCAAAGCTGAGATCTTTTAGTTCTACATAATCCCTCCTATTTATTTTTTTCATTTCGCAAAGTTCAATGCAGTTGACATATAAAAGCTTGTCCCAAAAATGAAACAGACTGTTTCAATTATGCTGTGTATTTGTGTTTCTGTTTCCCTCTTTGAATAGACATGATAAAATGATAATAAAATTCTAAGAAATAAAAACCTTTTTTCCGGTGATTTATCTGCAGGAAATTATTTCAGAGACAGAGGCTTGAAAGAAACAAAAGGTGACTCATAAATTTTCAAAAACTGAAACCGAAACTTATCAGTGAGGAAACCTGTTGCGCAAACTTAAGTTATGGTTCAATGGGCAAAGGAAATATTTACCGACGACTGATCAGTCCTGGTATTTTGATTTTTTAGCAACGATGTACGTTCATTGACATCTTCCGCCATCCTCTCACGTGCTGTGTTTGTTGACAAAAATTTCTTAACGTTGTTGGAATGAAAATTCCTAAGGCGTTCCGATTTCCGTTTAAAAAAAAATATGTCATTAATATTTCGGCCATTTCGACAGGTCCGAGACCACAATTAAGGATGTTCGCTACTGTTTCAAAAATAACAAGCTTTTTAAAAGACTGTTATAAATTGATATTATATAAGTAAAGGAATTGAAAAAGCAGAAAATAATGAAGGGTCCGTGTGCTTGTTTTCAAGATATACGCCATTGAAAATTTGGCGGGAAATAATTCTCTCTAGACTTTTCATACATTTAACATTGGCACCCTTTTTCTTTAAAAAAAATATGAAAAAATAACAAGGATTTTATAGGATTTTCAAATATGGCTTTTTAAACTATATGTAATAAAATTATGAAAAGAAAAATAGGGGTTAGCGGGAAAATTTTTTTAATGGCACTACATGGATAAAACCAGAGGATTCCGAATATCTGGCAAAAATTCAAAAACAAGAGGAGCGAACATCCTTAATTCATATTACAATTATATTAAAATCAAATTGAATTTAAAAAATTTACTAGATCAAAATTTAAAATCTTTCTCATCCATAAAGTATGATATACTTATTTCCTGTCATAATATCTAAATTTAAAAACAATCATTAGCGCCCTTTGGTATTGCTTGACTTTACTCAACTCTGTCAAAATATTGTCAAAAATATCTCCTAATGGTAGCAGAATTCTTGAAGACAGCACTTGACAATCCAGATATTGAAATTTCTTAAATTTCTTCATCTGACTTTTACTTACATGTATGAGAGCTCATTCGAACGTTTTTTAAGTACAGTTTCCATATAAAAATCAAATAATGACATACAAATGGGTGGCACATCGTAGTTTTTTTTGTTGCAATTTAATTTACTTGTTATGATGTCCATACATTATGATAAAGGATAAAAAAAATATCAAACATTGGCTCCTAACATAATCAGGAAGATTTTTACAAGACATTTTAATCATTTGTAGTGCTTGCTATGCAAATTTCCATAAATTATCTCCCTTGGCAATAATGTTCTATTGTGCTTTCTTTGTAAAACTTGTCTTAAAAAAGGGGACAAGTGTTTAGCCTGAACTGAATTACATTTAATATTACAACCCAGACTAAGTAAAAATTTATATTAAAATAGCTATGAACGTCAAAACCTTCCAGCAGTAATGAAAATATTTTGAAAAGATTATACACAAATTAATGGTCTAACACTAGTTATCTCCCCATGTTCATAGTGCATTCTATATATAAAAAAAAATCTCAGAAAGACATGTCACAACTACGAAAATTTTTACCAGATCTGTTAATAAATATACAAAAGAAATGCAAAAACACACATAAAAAGAAATCAATTTCTATCATGTGCCACTGGATTTTGAATTTTATATGGAATGGTACTTAAACATCAACTTTTGAACTATTCTTAAAATAAAAAAAAAATACGGAAGAAATTCAGTAATTATATTTGGGATTATTTATGGACAATGAAAATTGCTCAGTATTGTGTTCTTGGACCAGAAATAAATCAAATAATAACTACATTCACCTTTCTAGGAATTTAGTATAAAATTATTAGATTAGGGGTGGTAAAAAGGAACATTTATAAAAATTTTCTCAAGATTTAACTTAAATAATTATGTAAATTGTATTTTGAAAAAAACATACATTATAGAATAATGATTCCAAAAGTATTTAACAATTAATACTAGAATGTACTTTGATGCATTTATCAAAATCCCTGAAAAAATGCATGATGTCTATTTACGTTTAAAACATATACTTAAATGACTTTAACAAGTCAAAGAAGGCATCTTCATAATACGTAGTCAACATTATCCGCTTTTTCAATATGACATATAATTTGATTGTAATGATTTATATGATTTTGTGATCAAATTAGCCATCTTAACATAAATTAAATTTTTTTCTTTTTTTTTTCAAAATTTATCTTTAGTTTATAATTTTCTTGAGAAGGTCAAATGATTCAGGTGATTATTCGAATTTACTGGTGTTAATCCAAACAGTAAAAGTTAAAATAATTCTCAATCCGTGCAATGTTATAGGTTAAAGTATTGTATATATAGCTATGCTATTTTTAGGTTTAAAATTGACCCCAAACCATCTTATCGCAATCGGCAATAGGGAGCATACTCGATACTGTTTACCCTCTTTTAGCTAATATTGAAATATCAGGAACAATGTCGGACGAAGAAGACGACCCGATTGAACATGAGGTTACAAAGATTTCATTTTACAGAGAATGAAAAGGAAAATAAAACTCACATTCCAAGAATTAATTGATATTCATGTAACATGAAAATAAGAAATGTAGCAAAAATATTATAATACACGACTTTTGTAACAGAACCCTCATAAAGCTAAAGGGGGATGCTGATGACTGTCCTGCAGTAATAAACTTTCATATTGTGTATCTTTTTGTTAACTTCTAGCTGTTTTTTGGAAATATTTCAAACATTACTTCAATGTGAAAGTAATTAGTATTACTCTTTCCTTAGTATCCAAAAAGGAAGATACATCATTATATCCGAGAAACAAAATTTAGTTTTTTTTAGTATTTTTTATTATAAATACAAGGTTAATGATCCTGATGCAGGACGCGACATCTATACTGTCACATCGTCCATAGGATGTATCGTCCTTACCTTGAAAAGATGTATCGGCCATACTTTGTGAAGATGCATCGTCCATGGTTTTTTTTCGGAAATAAATTTTATTTATAAAGTATTGTGGTATACATGTAGATGGTTATAATAACTTGTAAATGTATTATGCTGTATTTACATTATTTGTCATGTTTTTATATGTTATACACTTGGAATACGCATTATATATATCATATATAAATGTGCTTTATCTAATAAAATATTTATATTATTTTTTAAATGGATTTTTAATATCTTGCATAATGATTAATTTTAAAATTTAAGAAGATTGTTAATTGCTTATTATCATTTCTTTGAGTATTAATTATGCTTTTGTCAAGAAATTGTAAAGGAAATACAAATCGAGATCAATATAATAAAATAGCACCCAAGCTGAGCTCAAGCGGACACAAACATACATTGGGTCGTGAAATTCTTGCAACAATACAAGCTGTTTGAGCAGTCTTTTTGAAGTACCGACCTTGCAGCATAAAAATAACCAGAAATGTCGTTTGCAATAATTTGGAAAATTGCTGTTCATCATGTCGTACCCTTGTGTGCATTGTGACCAGCAAGTCAGACCAAGATAACATGCTCTCCCAGCAACTTGTAAGTGAACAACAGGTGACCCGCTACCAACATAATACCTACAAGCATCTACAAGGCCGTCTCACACCACTCTGGGACCAGTATGACGACGACAGCATCCGTACCTCTGACTTTCTCTGTTCAGTTGGACATTTATATGCACCACCAGTTTCACAACCAGAGATCCTTCCAGAATCAATCTCAGAAGATTCAGACTACGAGTCCGACTAAGTGTTTAGTGTTTGTAACTTTATTAACTTTATGTTTGAGTGTTTAGTGCTTGCTTTCAATAGTAACTTTATTGAATTTATGATGTATAGTATATGTTAGTATATTTAGTGCTTGTTTTAATTGTGACTTTGAAAACTACATGCTTGAGTATTCTAGTGCGTTATGATATTGGTTAGGCCAAAAAAAAAATATGTCTGTTTCGGTTTCCCGACCGACTCTTAATTTTTTCTCCCGACCCTAATACATTTTTTCTCCAAAATTAACAAAATTGGTAATTTCCGCCAATTTCCGGTATCATACGGATCATTTCCGGTAAAACCGAAAGTACATTTCAAACCAAGTCACAATAGTGTTTGAATAGGAGACTGATTTATATCACGTAAATCCAAGCGTATTACTGATGATGAGCACAATGGATGCCACAAGTATCGTGGCACTAAAATATAATAAATGCTGTCACCAAGAAAGAAAATCTCTCGTGTCAGCGCTTCCAAATAGACTGATTGTACTTACATCATGACTTAAACATGATGCTATTTTACAAATATAGGCTCAACTTTAGTCGAGAAAAAATAAAATGAAAATGCCTACCTACCTACCCTATTTTTGGGAGGAATGTAACCCTAAACAGACATTTTTTTTTGGCCTTATATGTGTGAGTGTGTATATATAAATGTGTTAATATTTGGTTAAATGTGTATGTAGTGGACTAAATGAATGAGAGACATGAGCTTATGTGTGAAAAAATATTAAATGGTTAATTGAAAACAGTGTATATGAGATGTATGTTCTATGGTATATGTATGTATGCATGTTCGATGTTTTCTAGTGTACTTGATTATCTGCATGCCTGAACTAATAAATAAAATATATTTATGTTTTTTGTATGTTGTATGTATGGTGTATGGTGTTTGCTGTATGATGTATATATGTTGTATGTTGTTTGTTGTATATTTGTTTATCTGTATGACTGAATGAATAAATAAAATACAAAACAAAAATATTATCTTTATTTCTTATATTCTATACTGACTCTTTCAAACCGGCAAACTTGTACATAATAAATACTACAAAATCATATTTATGTTACAACTATGAAATGATACTTATTGTATTATTATATTTTATGTTATAACCACAATGGAATAACTACTTAAAGTATGGATGATAGTCTTTAAAAGGTATGGGCAATACTTCCTATGGACGATGTGGCTGTATGGCCAACACATCCTATGGACGACATAGAAGTATGGCCGACACATCCTATGGACGACATAGAAGTATGGCAGACACATCCTATGGACGACATAGAAGTATGGCCGACACATCCTATGGACGACATAGAAGTATGGCCGACACATCCTATGGACGACATAGAAGTATGGCCATCATTACTCAAAAGCAATGATTCTGTGATCTACATTTTTTTAAAACGACTCATCACAATCATTGGTGATTAATTTCAGATGTAAAATTGTTAATTAGTTCTGTAATTTAATTGTAATTAATTAGTGTGAGGATTTAAATACAATCGAAAGGTGAGAATTTACCTGGGAAGGAAGTTTAGGAGACTACCTATTGCTTACTGATTGATAACTGTTGTAACAACATTGTAAATTACTCTGAAAAAGTACAACAAATGATCAGAATTCTAGTAAGTCCACTTTAGAATAATACAAGAAAAGAAATGTACTAAAATTATATAATCAATTTAAAGCATTTTTTCAATAATAGTGAGGCTTTTTGTTATTGAAGATTTATTTATATTTGATATCTAATAAAATTGAATGTACTGTGGTGTTTACAATCCACTTATTAATGATTCTATGCCTGCATCTTCTTGATTGTTTATGGTAGATGTACTTTTTACTTGTAATATACAGCATCATTGCAACAATCATTACCAGTAAACACCAGAAGGTCTCCTACATTGCCTTTACAAGTAAATTGGTATTGATTTTAATTAAATGCAGGTCATTTTATTGCACCCCTAAGGATAAAGTCTGTTCATTACCACAACTGTGGCTATGATTGCCACTTATCTCCCTTTGATAGAGAAGGTAAATGGCATAATAACTCACTATATTTTAATTCATTGATTTTTGCATAAATATAATGTCACCAGCTCTTGCTCTTTTACAGATTGATGTTTATCTGTCCAAGAGTTTATCTGATAATTTATATCTCCTCCAGGTGAGTACATTTATCAAATACATAACTTCAACAAATATAACCAATAAATTTTGATAGACCATACATGTATAAATATTTTTTAACAATTGTCCAATGGACTTATGTTTATGTTTGTGTTTTGTATTCTTTTGTGTTTTTTTTTTTGTCTGAGGATCTGTATGTTGGGTGGTGTTGAATGATTGATATGTCATTGTTGATCATTCCTGTTATCAATTTTGTTGTTTATTAAGGTAAATATACCAAATATAAAAATATATGACTAACAAAGAATAAAAACAATAATAAAAAGTGAAAGATAAAAGACCCAGTGCGTTGCATAACTAGCCTTGATCACAAGAACAAAAAAGAAATGTTAGCAGTTCAAAATCTCATGAATAGATAAGTCCATGCATGAAAAAAAAAAAGAAGCCAAATTTACATAGCAGGGGTACGACATCATACCTTGAACAATCTTTTGAATATTGTGGAAACAAAGTCCATCAAATTTGCAATTAATACTATAGTTTTGTACAACATAGGTTACTGGAATATACCTTGTTTCATTTTTTTAAATGTTTGATTGTGAGTGTCAGAAGTATTTTAGACATAATTTTGATACACGTTAAACACCTTTTACTTCCCATTAGTTTTGAATATATATTTTTTTATTTCAGTATCCTGTTAGACCAGCACATTTAAACTATGACAATATAGAACATTTAGCAGCTAGAGTTAAACCACAACAGAAAAAGGTGGGTACATGCCTGACAATTTTCTTGAATTTAATGGTTTCCAGTTTTTGGCAATTTTTGTGCCTTTACATCATCGAACAAAAAATAGCTTTAAAATGTCAACCAGCATGCTGAAGTTAAATTTTATTGCTGGAGGTCAGCATTTACCATGAAAGGTTTGTATTAGCACATCGTGTTTACCATTTTCTGTTCAGCTGTAATAATGTAATGCCTTCTTGTAGTAAAATATTTCTTGGGTCAGTAACCAAATCTTGACGAGAGCGTCCATAGTAATTGCCATGGGCTATATTAATCAAGCATTTTATGGTAGTCTTAACTATTCACCAAATAAATTTAGTACATCACTCAGGTAATTTTTTGCAGGAATTATTTTCAAGGCCATATATATTGATTTTTTTTTTATTTTGGTATCTTTCTGTACTTTCACCCATGTTAGTATGACAAAATAATTTGGAATTTAATAAGTTCTGTAAAAAAATTCTTGATATCTATGTAGTCTTGATTGTCCCACTTTATTTTATCATTAAATTATTTTTGACATTGTTTATATTTGCTGTCATGCTATGGAAGTTTTGATTCAGTACCAGCTGTTTATGAACATTGTGATGATGAGTTCAAATCTAATGAGTTAGGATCTGTTTTATTTAATTATTTATTAACAGATTTGCCAGATTTCCTGCTATACCATACAATACTAGACTGTGCAACACAATGATATAAGCAAACTTTTCTACCAGAATATTTATAGAAATCCTCTCTTGCTTCGTGCATATGTGGATGCCAATGAAAAGATTACATCTGTGGAATTTTAAAGTATTGTAGAGCAGTAATATTTCCAAATTGGAAACTTGTTAGAAAAAACAATGTTTACTGAAGTAGTAGAAATGTAAAAAAATTCTTGTGTTACCTATTTGATGTTTCATTTGTTTTGTAGGTTGAATTTGAACTGTCTGTGAACACATCAAGTTCTTACTATGCAAAAAGTAAAGGTGAACAAATTGCCCTCAATGTGGATGGCTCATCAAGAGGGGCCAGAGGAGAATTTTATGGGAGGTAAGTAAAAGAAAACAGATGTCCTAAATATGAATGAATTATCAAGATTGGTCAGTTTTATAGATTTTAAATTAGATAAACAGATTAATGTCCTCAATGGTAGGGAATGGATAAGGGTTTTATAGAAGGTCAGTGAAAGAATTGCCCTTAATATGAATGGCCAGAGAAGGATTCTTTTGTGGGCAAGTTAAAGAAAATAATTTGGATGGCTCATTAAAGAAGAAGGATGGGCATAAAAACAGATTCCTATGAGTGTTAATGGCTCATCGAGAGAGATCAGATAAAGGTATTTTAATAAGTAAGTCAGAGAAGACAAATTGCCCTGAAATGAAATATTGGATGAACTGTTCACGTCTTTTGAATATACAAATAACTTTCAATTTCATGCATGTATTGATTTGAAATCCATGAGTATATTGAACAAATCATAAACTTCTTTCCGTATAATTTCTATTGTTAAAAAATAACCCTCAATGCCGATTTGTGTTTTTTTTTCCAGCTAAGCATCTAATGGAATTGTATCCAAAATTCAGTGTTTTTCAAAAAATATTTATTTGATGAGTGAAATTTTGATTGGTTAAAAGTGTTTAAACCTTTAAGATTCTGGATAAATTGTCCTAGGTATAAATTGTTTGACTATTTCCTTTTTTGTTTATTTCAGTGATAAAATGGACAAGCAGGTACTGACGTCTGCTCCTTGTGGTGGTGATGTTGGAAGATATGGGGTTGGAATATTTAAAGATGGTAATATAGTGATTGATTATATGTATTCAGATTTTGATTTTTAATTTTTTTTTGTGGCTAACATCAACATTCATATCAACTGAATCACGTGACAATGAAGGACAAATATGTGGAGATTTTGTATACCATAATACCCTAATACATGAAAATTTTGTGACTAATTCATTTATGCCATTTTTGCAATAAGAGTTGAAACACAAAAATAAAAAGTAGTGAATAAAAAAAATTTAAATAAAAAATATGTTGTCCCTTTTGATTGCATTACGCTAGAGTAAGTAATTGGTTAATATTTAGATTTTATGCACTTTATAGTATTGTAAATATTATCCTCTCACACCTTTATTTTCTGTGTAGGTGAACTTCATTTGACCCCTCTGAATGGTGTGGTTCAGATGAGACCATCTTTTAACTACCTAGATAAAGCTGATGAGAAAATTAAAACAGAAGCCCTTGCCAGAGAGAATGCAGGTATTTATAACTTATATTTCAGTGAAATGTTTCACAAAAATGTAATATCAGTGGTTATGAGTGACATACAATGATACCATTTGTTATAAATCTGTTTAATGATTCTTCTGACCATATTTATTTTACTTATAGAATAATTATTGTAGAAAAATGATAATTATCTGTTTATTGGGCATTTATCTAAGCAGGTCTTTAATTTACACTCTATGCTGATGTCCAATAATATGTTATTAAAAGTAGAAAAAAATAGCAAAAATTATTTAAAAAATATCTGGAAGTACTAGGGCTATTGACACCAAAAATGAATTAAATGGGGCCTAGGTAGTCCCCTTCAAAATAGTTTGTGTAGGTTTGTACATCTGGCAAATATGGATGCTGTTACAAAAAATACAAAAATCAGAAAATCTCCTTTGAAATTAGTAAGGCTGATATAGGAAAGCCAATGAATTGATATCACAGTTATGATTGTATTATTTTACCCATTTGGATATTACATATTTGAACATGCTGAAGTAAAAATGTGGGAAAATGGAGGTAACTCTGAACATTTTCTTGGATAGGTGAATCCTCACAAGATGAAGAAGATGAAGCCAAACCTGTGACAATGAAATTTGCTCGACAGGAAACGGAGGAAGCAAAAGCACGAAGACTGAGATCATTTGGCTATCTGCAGAAAAAGAGAGACGAGGAATCATGGATAAATGTTGCATATCATGGTATTAATGTATGTATATCAGATCTTCTTATCCTATATTCTGTCAGTTATCATTTGACCATTATCAAGTTTAAATTTTCTTGATTTATGTTATAGTGGTAAGATCTTTTTTGTATCACAAATTGTTTTTCATAAGAATACTTACTACACACCCTGATTTAGGAGTTCAAAATAGACATGGGGCTTGGTAGAAAGTTCAAGTATAGATGACGTATGCTTTTTTCAGATTTATGTGCATATCAGACATGAAAAATATCATACAAGTATTTCCAATTTTGTAAATTTTCAGTCCAGTTTGGCAGAAAATGAGAGATCACAGTTATATGCCAGTAGTGATGGAGAGGTCTCTGAATTTTCTATTAAACCAGACGAGTATTTGAGAATATTGATTCCACCCTCAAATGAGACAGAGAGGTATATATTTTGTAGTTTTGTATAGTTGGTAAAAAAAAATCAAAATAGTGAAAAACAAGGATTTGATGTTCGAACAATATGTATTAGTTATTTCTACATTGTTATTCTTTCATACAGTGCAACTGTTAAAGAATTTAAATTCATTAATTATAGGTGAGCTAAAGTTTTTATGGTTTATTTACAACCAATTACGATCGATTCAAAAAATTTACAATCTAGTTGAATGTCTCAACAAACTAATCAATCATCATCAGAATATAAGTATTATTCAACAAACCGACTATCATCAGATTACTGCTAGCATTTTGTATAGAAAAGTTGAAATTTTGAGGTAGCCAAACATTTTAAAGAAATTTTGAATGATCAATTTTATATTGACTAATACAATACAGGATATGATTACCTTTCCAGAGCAGGTGATATCACTTGCAGTTTTATGGAAGTTTGCATTGTCCTAGTGTTTGTTTTAAGTGTTGGTATGTTTTAAATTCCATGTTTTGCCTTTGTTTCTTGTTTTCAGGTTTTTTTGTTGTCATGACTTTGAATTTCGGTTTTGCCTAAATTTGCAATTTACTCCAATACAATAAAGAAAGGAACCATTTTTGTATTACAGTTGATACTAGCACCCTGATAGTATCAGTTTTAATACAGATACTACGTCTGTCTGAGGATTTTCAGAATAATTTAAAGGTCATATTGTTTCTTTATGGGTGTTTGATTCATAAATTCAATTTTGTTATTCCAGTGAGAAACCTGCTATGCCAAGTAATGTATTGTCTCTAATACAGTTACGTACCATGCCACTTGCTGATCAAGTGAAAACATTACTCACAAATGGTAGGGTATTAATATATATGTCAGTTATCACATTGCAACATATGATTTTAGATGTTTATCTTATCATAACATAACCAATGACTGCCAAAGTTTTACATTATTGTAAATTTTGAAGTTATTGCAAGAATTTGTTATTGTGAATCTTAGAAAATTGTGAGTAATGTGAGATTTATTAATGTGATTCATGTACAAGTTGTAATTCAATGTACTTGGAACATGTAATAAGGTGTGTTTTAATTATTGCTACACTCATTTTGCTGCCTATATAAGACTAAATAACAACATTGCAGTAATTTCTGAATTAACAGTATAAAATATACAGTGAGGGCAATAATAGGATGAGTACCTATAATGTTGTTCTTATCCAAAAAAATTGATTTTAAAAAAATGAAAATTTAATTATCGAGAGTGGATAAATTTCATAATTAACATGTCAAGAGTTTTAGAAAATATGTTTCTCTAATGACAATGTGAAACTCAGGGAGGTCTTCCGAATGTTTTTTGGTGGGAAATTTCACGTGATATCAGAATTTATCAAACGGTGCAAGAGATGTATAAATGTGCACAGAATTAGAGAAATTATATTAATTGATATCTAACAGCTTATTCATGTCATAGTAGCTATTCAGTTTATTAAATGTGACTCAGGTTACAGTTTGTATAGAAAAGATGCTCCTTAAATTTATTGTGTCACTTCCTAGAGTGAAATATGACCTTTCTATAAAATTGTGAATCATTTAATTTTTTTTACTTGGAGATTTTTAACATCATTTTACCATTCTAAATGTAATAAAATTGTTATTCTTTTCAGCCAAAGTAATAACATTTAGTCAGTTAATGACCCTACTACCTCAAGGAACAGACCCTGGTGCTACTCTGAAATCCTTACAGCAGGTAGCTGTACTTGTACAAGGATGCTGGGTAGTTAAAAGGTAAGGGGAACAGTAAAAAGTTTTACTGACAAAATTCTACATTTAGGTTAAAATCAGTTGTGTTGAGATTTTGGGGATTTTAAAAAAAAAATTGGCTTATTGGACTTCAGCTTTTGCATTTCTGTTCAATTGATGTTCCATGCCTGATAGTTTTCTGGATTTTGACCATTTTAGTCTTTATATATACCTATATAAAATAATGGATTCTTCCCAATTTCCAGTTTTTGGGACCTTCTGTACTTTCACCCACTATGTTCACACATATCATGTTGCAATGTGTCCAATTGTACCAAATAAGAAATAATTCATGGATGCCTGTGGTTTGTTTGAGATTTTACCATGGGTGTCCGTTATTTGTCGAAATTTTACCTTGTGCGTAGTGAGGGGTAAAACTCACAGAAAATGGCTATCCTGTGGTAAAATCAACCACAAACCATTGTCGTCCATGAATTATTTCAATTCTAATAAGGAATAATTATTAAAAAAAAGTTGTAGGGGAAAAATCCTTGAATAAAGTCTATAAATTGCACATTGAACAAAATATGACATTTTTGCATTCAAAACATATTGCAGGTCATGGTTTATTGTAAATTTTACCACGGATTTGTTTCAGTGATGTTTTCAGCAGCCAATATTAGAATAGAGCATTAATCAAAATCATGCTGGTAAATTTTGTAAGTAGAGGAAATCATTGACATAAAATTACACATGTACTTACAAAAGATAAAATAATTGTACTCAGTAAAAGTAACCAGGTCCAACTGAAAAAGTAACACCATACATGTATAAAAGGTTCAGCTTTAAAACTATGAAGAGTGACCAGTATCTTTAACTCAGGGCTGTTTTAATTATGATAAATTTTCTTAGAATAATATGTGAAGTTCAAGAAGAGCTGGCAACTTTTACATATCCATTGTATTTGGATAAAAAAATTTGACACAAACATGTTTAATTACCAAACATTTTTTTGTGTCTATGATATTTCTTAAACATTGGTGAAATGTACCCATACAATACTTTTTATTACAGTGAAATACTTTATTCAAAGGAAGGGTGTAGTCCACACAGTGGTGTATCTAATGAACATCTCAGTAAAGGCAGAGATTACGTGGTATGTTTACTCACGGAAATTATCTCTTATCACCATGTGGGAATAATGATTTCTCCATTATGTCCCCACACTTTTTATTCTCTTTCAAAATTGATATATTGTGTTATTGATGTTAAATTGAAATATTTTAGCAAAAGAAATAGTCTGAAAAACAGAACCCATCTGAATAAAAATTCATATAATGCTAGGCGACAAAAATTTAGATAGAAAACATGTCAAACTTTAAACGTTATAGATATTGATTCATGCTTTAAACTTGAAATGAAAAATTTCAAGTTATGTGTTTACATTTATATGTTATTAACTGTGTCCTTTTGAGGAACAAAACTAAGGATTTTTAGGAAAATAAAATCACTGATTAAAACCAGATGTGATAACCTTTCTGAAAGTACAAGTTTTATTTCCTTTAATAATACCTTGTGTTGTATGGGTCAATTTTGTTTATTTTCCAGCTTTCACATATACATGTAAATGTGCTTCCTACAGGCAAAATATTATTATACATTATTTTTTTGTTGTTAGTGTATTTTAACATTTTAATGTATTTAAGATTGATTCAGTTACCAGTATATACATGTACCAATTTACCACATGAGTTTTCAATATTTTGTGTAATTACAGATGTGGAGATTCACACAGTCTAGAGTTGTCACTAGGAAAGATATTGCATCTATAGTCAAGGTAATACTAATAAGTTCTGATGATATCAATTAGAAAAAGATTAAAAATGTTTTAATAGGTCTTAACTTCTTAACAAGCAGCTTTTATCAAATGGCATCGTAGCAAACTTTTGAAAACTAAATTTTTGAAAATCTATTTGATATGTGAAATATTTTAAACCAAACTCATAAAAACGTTTGAAGCAAATTGTCATGCTAGATTCATATTATTGGATATTAAAAAAATAGAATTTAGAAAGATATGAAATCCTGCAAATACATGTGTATAATATGATTTGTAATGTTAACATTTTCATCAGTAACACCATTATATTTGGAAAACATTTTTGCCAATTTAGGAATATCAAATTGGACCAGATTAATTACTTTAAAGTAATCAGTCCTACAATTGTTTAAATTTAGTTCAAATATCTTCATATAAGTTCTTTTTCTTTAACGCTCTGAAACTTAAAAACTGTGAAACTCTTTTACCATTTTACTGGAATTTTTCCCCAAGCTGATTAAATTAAGGTTGCATGTATACCTGAACCTGAAATAAAAGGGATATCATTAGATCTTCATCTGACACAAACAAATATGTTTGGAGCAATGAAAAAACAGATTTATTTTTGCTCAAAGAAAGATAATAAATAGTTTGCATTCACATTAGTTTATATAGAAAATTTCTTCTGATAATATGTTATGTTATTTTTTTGCCAGTTACCTGCAGAAGATGTAAAAGATATTTTAGAACAGATGTCTCGTATCAGAGCCAACTGTGGTTGGGAATTTTTGTTTCAATTTGATCATGATTTTGTTACTAGGTAAGATCAGAATTTCCTTACTGCATACAAAGGTTTCTATTGTACTAATATACAGTCATCTTGCAAATTTTCAGATGAATTAAATAGTATTTTTGAACTTCAACACTAACAGTACTCCTTCATTGTCAAATTTTGTGAAAATAATTTGTATTTTTTTTAACGAATTTTGGTATGTAGTACTGGGTTCTATATTAAAAACTTTTCATTTGTGACCTGTTTGTAAAAATGCATACTTTGCAATGCTTTTTTAGCTCACCTGGCCTAAAAGGCCATGTGAGCTTTTCTCATCACTTGGTGTCCGTCGTCGTCTGTCGTCTGTCGTCGTCTGTCGTCGTTAACAATTTTTTCAAACATCTTCTCCTCTGAAACTACTGAATGGATTTGGATAAAACTTAGCATGATTGTTCCTTAGGGTATCCTGCACAAAGTTTATGCTTCGATTTTTGATCCGTCGAAAAACATGGCCACTGTTACTAAAAATAGAACATAGGGGTCAAACAACAGTTTTTTGCAAGTATCTCAAAAATCATTAGGTTACGGCAAATTCTGACAGGTTGAAAGTGTTCAGCATAATGAGAGCTACCTGTGTGCTGATTTTCGTGAAAATCTGTCAAGTGATGTTAGCGTTATTGCCCTTTTTTGACATTTTTGACAAAAATCTTGTTCTCTGAAACTACTATTCAAAATCAAATGAAACTTGGTAAGATTGTTCCTTAGGGTATCCTGCAAAAAGTTATTGGTTGGATTTTTGATTGGTCGAAAAACATGTCCGCCCTTACTAAAAATAGAACATAGGGGTCAAAATGCTGTTTTTTGCTATTTTTTCCTGAATTATAGAAATAAAATGAAGATGAAAGCTACTTTCAAGGCAAACATGGTATCCCGAGTTGAATGGTGATGATGAAAGTTTGTTTTGGACGACCATTTTTAAAATGGCTGCCATTTTCCCGCCATTTTTTACACTTGCTTGGATTTCAACAATATTTGGTTTGTAAAGTAAACATGGTATCCTTAGTGAATGGTGATGATGAGAATGTTGTATAACAATGATTAAACTTCATAATATGTGAGCTTTTAATTGCCATCACTTGGTGTCTGTCATCATCGTTGTTAACAAATTTTCAAACATCTTCTCCTCTGAAACTACTAGCGGGATTTGGATGAAACTTAGCATGATTGTTCCTGCAATATTTCCTTTTCAAGTACAATAAAAAACCTTAACCCACAATTTTTACATAACTTCTTTCAAACATTTTAAAAATGAAGACAACATATAGACCAAAAGATTTATACTTGTATTTGAAGATGAATTAAAGCTTGTATTTTGTATTGTAAATCATCAGATTGACCATGACTGTATCTTAATCAAGCATAGGGAGAACTCATGCCCATTTCTTTCCAGAGGTTCTTGAAAGGCTTTTAAAGGTATTGTCAGCATTTTACGTGACCTTTAATACTCAGTTTAATTTACAACAAACATTAATATATTAATTTAATTTATAGTGCATTGTTTGCCAGGTGAGCGTTTCAGGCTCTTGAGAGCCTCTTGTTTCTGTTTGCAGAAATCCTGAGATAGTACACAGACAGAAGTCTTTTTGGGACAGCAAATATCAGACATTGTGTAAACAGTTAAAAATTCCAAAGGAACATGAAAAGAAATTCAAAGACAGAGGTATTAGTTTTTTTTTTTCATCTCTTGCTATAGTATGAAAGGGCATAGTGTTAACCCTTATCTATCTGCATTTGAACATATACTCTCTCAAAAAAGAAACGCAACATACAGAAAATAGGAAATTTACTTCATATATTATTTTCATAATTTATGATATAAATAATTTACACAGGAATGCAAAAATTGGCACACTTCTTGTTCATGAGTTCTTTTACCTTGGAATATCACAGTTTGTCACATATTGTCAATAAATCACTCATAAATTGTCAATATCTGGTATGTCCACCATTTGCTTGTAACACAGCCCCGACTCTTCTTGGCATAGATTGAATTAAACGCTGAGTTCGAACACGCGGTATCCTTTGCCACTCAAACTGAAGTGCCTGCTGTAATTGTTGCAGATTTTGCGGTGGTGGTTGTCGTTGGCGCACGCGCCGATCCACTTCATCCCACAAATGTTCAATTGGATTAAGATCGGGTGATCGTGACGGCCAACGGATCACATTGACATTCTGTTGTTCTAAAAAGTCTACTGTTACACGTGCTGTATGTGGTCGGGCATTGTCGTGCTGAAAAATTTCTCTCCGAATGTCAATTACGGGCAATAAATGAGGTCGTAAAATTTCGTCTCTATACCTAACAGCGTTCAGATTGCCTTGGATATGTATCAGCTGTGTGTTTCTGGCATAAGAAATAGCGGCCCACATCATAACACTGCCTCCGCCAAAATTGTCTCTCTCCACAACACAGTTTTGCGCAAAACGTTCGTTTCGGCGCCTATACACACGTATGCGACCATCTCGCTTTTCCAGTTGAAAACGTGACTCATCGCTGAACCATACTCTTCTCCAGTTCTGTAAATTCCATGCACGAACTGTAGTACACCATCTAACCCTCGTTCGGCGGTGTTGGCGTCTCAGTGTTGCTCCAAAGTAAGGTCTTCTTGCCCTCAATCCATGAGAACGTAACCGATTGCGTACTGTCTGTGCTGATATACGGCGCAACCCAGGGACGTTTACAGCTGTTTCTGTTGCAGCAATAGTCCTATTCCGCAGATGGAAAAGTCTGATGTAACGATCTTGCGCCCTGGTTGTAACACGCGGGCGCCCTGAACGTGGCCGATCTGTCGTAGTACCAAGCTGCAGGTAGCGTCCCCAAAGGCGTGAAATTGTGCTACGATGAACATTGTACGTTACAGCAACAGCATTCTGTGATTCTCCGGCCTCTAGTCGTCCGATAGCGATATTCCGGGTAGCAGCGTCTAACCTTGGCATAGCGTCACCTCATCAGAATTTTATTTTACGAATGCATTCATGAAAAGAAATACCGGGTTTTTATACCGACTGACTGAGCTAAAAAATAACCCATGATTTGCACGTGAAAGTCGACCCAGTTTTTGGCAATGCGTAAATCGTAGGGTGTCCCAGATTGCGACCAAAGTCGTTTACGGGTGGATGAATTTAAATGATTGTACCTGGAAACTTTTTATGAAGGTGTAATTATGATCATGTGTACATATATTTTGATATTTATTGGTTATTTGTCCGGAAAAATAATATTTCAAAAAGATAATCTGATGTTGCGTTTCTTTTTTGAGAGAGTATATATGGAATCTTGGAATATGTTCCATTTATTCCATTTCTTGTATACAAAAGGTGATATGACAAAAAAACTTGACCATTTGGTACATCTTAAATTCACTACACAAGTCTGTTTTTTCCTAAACAGAAAGAAGCAGGGAAATTTTCCCCAGTGATTATTTCACTTATAGGGTCATTTTCAAAAAGTCTCTTAAAATATTTCAAAATCTTTGTGTGCAAAGCATAGAATGTGGTCTCTAAAGATTTGCTATAAATAATAACTATCAAATAAGTTACTAAAATTTTTTCTGAATACCTAAAGATCGCTTTGGGAGACAGTATTAACACAAATTTGCAAAATTAAAATCTTAAAGACAGTTTTTCAATGTGAAGGACATTCAAAACCAAAACAATTTTTTTGCTCTAAGTGAGTTTATGTATCTCCTTTGATTAGGCAACAGAATGCTTTTGGTTCTGAATGTCCTTGGAACAATATTCCAAAAAGTGATACAAATTGACCCAAATCGCCTATAGACATTACCTTTGCATTTAGAAAACTTTAACTTAATGATAAATGTTTGTTTGTTAAAATAAAAATGCATTGCACACGATCGATTATGATAAAAATACATGTAACATAACACTAAGGTGCACATATTTCATCTATTTTTTAATCCACTGCAAATTGGTAGCAACAAATTTTTTTTAGGAAAATTTTCTTAAATCTGCAAACAAAGATGAATTTCAGTGCTGTATGATAAAGTATCTTTCAAGAAAGTTCATAATACCTTTTTCTTTTAATTTTGTTTACAGATTCAGGAATTTCAGGAGACAAACCGTCAAGACGAAGAAGAAATTCATCTAAAGGGTCACCAAAAAGAAAAAGAACTTTAAGTGGAAGATCCATTTCTGACCACAGTGATATTGAACCAGACACTATCAAAATGGACACTGAAAGTAGTGCAGAAGAAGATATTCATACACATCACGAACCAATGGAAATTGCTGAAGTCAATCATGTGATTAATGGGGCTGATAGTCCAGTTGGAATTTGTGATAAAGTCACTTCCCCTGCCGTCTCAACAAAATTTGGAACAGAATTGTTAAATTTTGTTTGTGAAAAATTACAAAGTAGATTTGTATTAAGTGTTAGTGAATTAAGACGATTGTTAAATATAAAACTAACACAGTGTTCCTCTGGGTATATTCTAAATACAGGAGTTACTGATCAGATGTTAGAAGAGGCACTACAGGAATCTGGTAGTCTAAAATTAGAAAATATGGTATGTACCTTTAATGTTTACTTGTGAAAAATGGCTGTGCACAGTTTCTCTTGTATTTAAATTTTTTGAGGGAGAAGGATAGAATGTTTATTTTATGGTTAGATATTATTTTATAATATCCATCTTTTTAATTTTTTCCATATAAAATATTTTATTTAATTTATAATTATTGTTTTTTTTATTAATTATTGTGGTGAATATGCATATTATAATGTGAACATTAGTTTAATTATCACATGGCTTGTAAAGAAGTACAGTGTAGTATATAAAATTTTTACCCTTTCAAGGTCTTTCTGTACACTTGGTACTCTTATTAAGTAAGATATGGTGTAGAGAAAAGATAAGTGCCTTCACTAAATGTAATTTAATATTTATATTTAAGTGGCCACCAGGAATTCCTCCGGAAGCTTTGTATGCCTTAACATTTACTGGTGATAAACTTGATCCTGTAAGTATACTTATAAATAGGATAATTGTCCTTTTTTGTTTGCATGCGGTTCATTAAGTAACTGTAAATTCAAAAGTTATTTCTGTCTCGAAACCTCAGTTCATGTATTAATGGATTTTCGGCATTTTGAAATTCCAAATTTTAGAATTTTAAGACAGTTATATGTATTTGTTGGTTAATAAACTTTGTTGAATTTTACATTTTTTTTTATTAAGGTTGTATTTTTATACCACAATAATGATTCTGAATGGGAAATTTCCAAAAGGAAAATTAATGCCTTGGTAAATTTGAAAAAATCTCAAGTTTAAAATAACCAGCTCAGACCTATCCTAAAATTTGCAAAACCAGTATTTTAAAAGAAAATCATCCACTTTGTGCATTTTTGATGCTTCAAAGTGAAGTAATACTTTATTGGATAAAATTTCATAGCTGGGCAGATACTTAAAAGTTGGTTGACCTGGAGGAAACAGTTTATTCAGACTGCCACTGGTAAATGGGGACAGCTCAAGTTGTCTGTAATTTAGCCTTGCACCTATTTACCTTCAACAATACTTTCTGGAAGATGTTTTTCAGAATTTTAGAATTTTTTATGTGAAAATATTTGCATTATTGCTTTTAAAATAATGAAAGTATAAAATTTCATAACTTTTTAAAAAGGAAATCTTATTATTTATGCTTTCTGAAATAAGAATGTCACAAGTTCAAAGTAGTCAGTAAGTGTAAACAGATTACTATGATTAGGTCATCACTTTGTCAAAAAAAGTAAATTTGATGTCAGTTATGCTTTCTGTATAGATATATACCAAACTGCCATATAAATTTTTTCCTTGACCTAATGGTTTTTTAACCTCTGTGGCCAAAAGGTCTAGGTACTTTATAACTACAGTTGATCACTAGCCAGCAGCTTTAAGGTTGAGAATTTGAATTCAACTTACGGCAAGGTGTGTTTGACTTTGATCTTCATTGACAAGAATTGCCAGTATTCCTGTCAAAGGTGTAGTTGTTCTCTCAAGGTACTGCTGTAGCAGCAGTGAAAAAACTAGCCACTGAACTGAACATTTGTTGAAAATTTGAATATTGTGACGTGATTTTTTTTCTTCATTATTGGTGAAGTTTTGAACAATTATCAAGATTCTTACAGAATAATAATAACCTTATATTTCCAAATTACACAGCAAAGAAACAAAGAAATGAAGAAAATGGTCGGACCATGAAATTCACATGTATATGAGTGTCCTTAACTTCCTTCTCTCCGTGTTATTGTCTAGCAGTCATTAGAAAAGCAATGATTAGGTATTTTTATAAATATCTGTAAACTGAGTTTTAAAAGTACTGTGTTTATACATCAATTGTGTTAAACTTGATCACATTTTCATTCTTTATATCTACTTTCCTGTGTTGTCTGTCTGTATAGAATAGAGAATGGAAACGGGGAATGTGTCAAAGAGACAACAACCCGACAAAAGAGCAGAAAACATGTACATGTATGTATAGTTACCTGTAACAAGGAACCAAACTTTTTTCAGGCCAGAAAAGTACTATTGACAATGTTTACCACATCCTTTAAAACTACACGGAAGGCAGTCATTAAAAAGGTTAAAGAGGAGGCCAACATGGATCTAACTGAAAATGATGCTAAACTTATTTTAAGTGTAAGTACTTAATACAGCTATTCTGAATTGAATTGTACATTTATAGAGACCCAGAAGTATTTTATGCAGTAAAAAATTAGTGAGTTATCTCTCTTGTCTAATTTGAGATATTCTAAGTGGTCGCAGCCATATAGTTTTACCCTTATTCGTCATTCCATCATTCCACAATGAACAGTTATACAGACTTTTTTCTAAATGCCTTCAGATATTGAGCTGATTTTTGGTTTGTGAGACTACCATGATGAGTTACAGATTGAGTTTACGTTTTGTTCTGCTCTGCTGATTTCTTTCCGAAATTGAAAATTTCATGAAAATAACACCATGGCCAGGTTACATGAAGTGAAATCCGGGTTATAGTATGGTGAATGTCCGGTGTGCTGGTGGGCGGATGGGTGGGAAAAGTAGGGTACCTATTTTGTGTAATCAGAGTCTTCAAACTTAGTAGAATGTTTGTATATATATTGGACATTTGTATTTCCTATTATGGATACATTTGGAAATTGCAGAATTTCCGCATTGTGAAACTTAGTCAGTTTTTAGCAACATTCTTACATTCTTTAAAGAGGGTACCTATTTTATGTAATCAACTCCTCCTACAGTTTCAACCCAGAGTCTTTAAAGTTGATAGAATGTTTGTATATATATTGGACATGTGTACTTCATATTATGGATACATTTTGAACATTTTTGCGGAATTTACAGATTGTGAAACTTAGTCAATTTTTAGCAACATTCTTTAAGGAGGGTACCTATTTTATGTAATCAACTTCTCCTACAGTTTTCAATCCAGAGTCTTCAAACTTGGTAGAATGTTTGTATATATATTGGACATATGCACCTCCTATTAGGAACACTTTTGCAGAATTCCCAGTTGCTGTAACATTACATATTCTTATAGTCTTCCTTTCATCAATTACAATAACATTTACAAATTTCCACTCCTTAGTCATTGTTAAGTAATATAACCCGGCCATTTGATTCTTTGACCCATTTTTATTACTTGAAAATGTGACCATTCTTAGCCCCTAAAAAATGTGTGTTTAAATTTGATACTTATAAAAATTATGGTAGCTAGGAAGGTAAAAGTTTTTTTCGTATTTTGTTGCACTTCTCTATCTTCTCTCTATGGAGAAAAAATGGAGTTTTATTATGTCAAATATAACAAGAATTAGAGTTGGTAGGGAAATCCTTAAATACAATTACAATGCATTATAGTAAAAATATAAAAGCTGAGGTGGGCAGTGTTTTTTCTTCCCTTTTTTAATTTCTTTTGATGTAAAAATATATATTGTTTTTGTCAAAATGTTCAATAAACAAACTGGGACCAGGGACAAATTTATCTGCCTAAATTATTGATACATAATTTGTCTGATTTTAATCTGATAACAATTAAATCTTCATTGCACCAATGATATTGAAGATCTGACAAGATACTGTTAGATTGATCTGATTAAAAAACAATTATCAACTACATCTACAATATACTACCTGTCCAGTTGTTAAGAACTATAAAATTAAATTAAATTGTCATTATTTTGAGGTACAGAAAATTTGTTGAAATAACTCTTTTATAATATGTAATTTTTTGACAATTCTTGTTACAATATAAAAAAAAAAAAATTTTCCCATTAACACATTTTAACATGGTAAGATAATTTATATACTATTTCCATATTTGGTTTGTTATTTAAAGATCATAAGGTCAAAATTTGATAGGAAGAAGGTAACAACAGAAAAATTTATGTTTAGTTTATGAGAACAGATTTATAACAGGAATATAACGTATTATTGTGTGTGGAAATCTTCCTTAGTGATAAAAAGGTTTGAACAAGAGGTTATGTATGACAACTTCAAATATTAAAAATATACAGTATTTTATATCTATAAGGAAAATTTGAATTCTTTTAACAACAAAGTATTTAAAATTTTAAAGGCTTTTGTCATCACTTGTCGTCCGTCCGTCAACATTTCATAAAAAGATCTTCTCCTCTGAAACCACTGAGCGGATTCAAACCAAACTTGGACTGATTCATCTTTAGAGTGTCTTGATTAAAGTTTGTGATTTTTATACCCGTTGTTGATTCAAAATGGCCACTTGGACTAAAAATAGAACATAGGGGCTGTCTGTCAACAGTTCACAATAAGATCTTCTTCTCTGAAACCACTGACCCTATTGAAGCCAAACTTGGTTGATGCATATATAGGGTGTCTAGATTAAAGTTTGTGATTTTTGTATCAGTGGTTCATTCAAAATGGTTGCTTGGGCTAAAAATAGAACATAGGCGTATGAGCATGTTTTTTGCTTAAATATCATGATCTATCACCAAAACAGAAAAAACCATTACTTAAAAATGATCAGAATGCAAAGTTTTAACTTTCATTCATTTGGTCCAAAATTGTCAGTTGCCGTCCTATACCAGTTATAGCCCTTAAATGACATTTTTTATACGTTTTTGATGAATTTTGCTTTTTTCTTGAAAACTATAATATATAGAGAGAAACTAAACTATGAAATTGTCAAGCATGGTAAGATCTACAAATGCTGTAACATGACCAATATCAACAATCAATTCCTATAGGAGTTATTGCCCTTAAATGACAATTTTTAGTCTATTTTTGGGAATTTTTTTTTTTTTTTAACTTTTAATAGAGAGAAACTGTAAACTATAAAATTGTTAAGCATGATAAATCTACAATGTAGCATGAGCGATATTGTCTTTCAATTCCTGTAGGAGTTATTGCATAAAACCCTATGGGAAAATCACTAAAAGATCTTTTTGTCTGGAATCTGTTGGATAATTTAAGCCAAATTGGGCAGCAATTGTCCTTAGGTTGATGTCTTCTTATAGAATTAAGTCTAATAAGATGGTTTGGCAACCAAAGATTAACTCAGGTGTTCAGGTGAGCGATACAGGCTCCTGTGAGCCTCTGGTTTCTGGTGTCATTAAGTGTTTTTTTATTGTTTAATGTTTGTTTAGTTGGAGTTTTATGCCGTTTTCAGCACATTTGGCTATTAAGGGGTGGCCAGTTTTTATTGGTGGAGGAAACCGTAGTACCTGGAGAGAATAACCGACCTTCAGTAGGAAATTGGCAATCCTTGTCAATTAAGATCAGAGCCGAACACACCTCGTCACAAAGATTTGAACTCACAAAGGGGACTTTATTCATAAAAAAGGGGGGATTTTCCAGTTTTTGGACTACTCAAAAATGCTTGAGCAATTTTAATGAAACTTTGGTGAATTGTTGTCGTCCGCGTAAACTTTTACTTTAAAGATGTTCTCTGAAATGACTGGGCCAATTGGGACCAAACTTTGATGGTCCTTGGGTGGCCCCTTTCCAAAATTGTGTCCAGCATCCCCGACTTCCAACCGACATGGCTGCTGTTACTAAAAATAGATAGAGGCTCACTTGAGCATTTCTATTAGCCCATTGGAAAATATCAGGTCTGTTGTATCCACATGGCTGTTAAAACAAGAAGATTTTTGAAACATTGAGTCCTGTTTTAACTTTGTCCCACGGTGGTGGCCATCTTGGATTTCAAATCTGCACCAAAATTACAGATTTGGTAGAGGACTATCTAAGGAACATTCCTGCAAAGTAGAAGTTTTAGTTTGTTTGTTTGTTTAGTTGGGGTTTTACGCCATTTTCATCACATTTGGCTATTTCACGGCATCCGTTTTTTTTTGGTGGAGAAAGCCAGAGTACCCGGAGAGAACCACGACCTTCGGTAGGAAAATTGGCAATACTTGACCTGGCCCAAAGGGTTATGAGCTTATGCCATCACTTGGTGTCCGTCGTCATAAACCATTTCAAGGATCTTCTCCTCGGAAACTAATGGATCAAATACTTCAAAACTTTAAGTGAATGTTACTTAGGGTATATAGTTTATAAATTATATCCATAATCAAACATGACCGCCATTGCTAAAAATAGAACATAAGGGTAAAATATCTCAAAAACTAAGCATTTACAGCAAAACTGACTGAGGTCAAAATGTTCATCAGGTCAAAATCTACCAGCCATGAAATTTTCTGACGAATCGGTGAACCCTTTGTTGGGTTATTGCCCTTGAATTGTTAATTTTAAGGAAATTTTGCAGTTTTAGGTTATTATCTTGAATATTATTATAGATAAAGACAAACTGTAAACAGCCAAAATGTTCCACAAAGTAAGATCTACCAATAAGTCAGCATAACCAAAATCATTGATTGCCCCCTAATAGGAGTTTTTGCCCTTTAAAGACGGCATCCAGTGTAAACTTTCCTTTAAAGATCTTTTCATCTGAAACCACTGGGCCAATTGGGACCAAACTTTGATGGAATAGTCCTTGGATGGCTCCTTTCCAAAATTATGTCCGGCATCCCCGACTTCCAACCGACATGGCTGCTGTTACTAAAAATAGGAAAAAGGAAGATGAATTTCAAAAATCTTCTTCTGTGAAACTACAAGGCCAGTTGGAACCAAACTTGGCAGTAATGGTCATTAGGAGGTTCTCTTTCAGAATTATGTCCGATAACCCAGGACTGTTCACCAAAATGACCAACACAGCCGAACCAGACTAGGCAGCAATGGTTCTTAGGAGATCCTCTTTCAGAAATATGTCCGATTTTGTGGACTGTGAACCAAGATGGCCACCACAGCCAAACTTAGTTTAACATAGGACCCTATGGGAAATTCACTCAAAAACCTTGTCTGAAACAACTAAGCCAATTAGAACTAGACTTGGTAGCAAAGGTCCTTAGATGGTCCTCTTTAAGAGATTTGTCTGATGACCAGGACTGTCGACCAAGGCGACCGCCACAGCTGAACTTAGTTTAACATAAGGCCCTATGGGAAAATTCATTAAAAAATCTTCTTGTCTGAAACCATTTGACATATTGGAACCAAAATTGGCAGCAATGGTATTAAGGAGGTCCTCTTTCAGAAATGTGTCCGATTTCATAGACTGTGAACAAAGATGGCCACCACAGCTGAACTTAGTTTAACATAGGACCCTATGGGAAATTCACTCAAAAATCTTCTTGTATGAAACCACTTAGCCAGTTGGAACAAAACTTAGCAGTTCTGGTCCTTAGATGGTTTTCTTTTAGAAATATTTCCATTGACCTGGACTGTCAACTAAGATGACTGCCATAGCTGAACTTATTTTAAGGTGGGACGTTACCAAATGACGTTACTTCAAGAGTTATCGATTTTTTTAGAATTTGATAAAATGATGGTATAAACAGAGGATTATGCAAGGTTTTATGAGTTTATTATATGAAAAAATTATTAATACTTCGATTTATTATCATTTTTATTTGCCAATATTAAACATTCATATAAAGAGATCTAATCTGAATAATCGGAACCAACATCCATGTATCCAGAAACTGACCCTACACCAAATGTATTTGTTGTTCACTATTCTCTACCAAATATTACAGAGAATTAACTGTTTTAAATTGTAATTCTCTACTTAATATTAAAAGGAACTATGTCTAAGAAGGAAAGGTAAGAGTGTATGTCTTTTTTACTGCAAAAGTTCTGTTTATGAAGATGGTTAGAAAATATCACAATAACTTTACATGTAAAATTCTTGTTCAGGAAAATTACAGGGCTTGCGGAAAATCTCTATCTTCTTTGTAAAAGAGCGATTTACTTGATTCAAAAATAGTGAGCCGGTGTCGCACTCACAGAAACGACAGAATAAAACCATAATAGATAAATGTAATCAACACATTCTTGTTGTTTTGGATACCCTTCCAATATTAAACTTTAAATACACAAATAGACAGTCAAGAAATTCAAGATGGCCACAACATCCGGGCTTAGTTTAACATTGGACCGTATGGGGAAATTTGTACAAAGGTCTTCTTGTCAGAAAGTACCAAGCCAATTGAAATGTGTTTATATCAAAGTAGCATTGGATGAACCTCTACAAAACATACGTTTTTTGTGCTGATCGAAAATTCAAGATGGCTGCCACAGCCGGACTTAGTTTAACATTGGATCCTATGGGGAAATTTGTACAAAGGTCTTCTTGTCAGAAACTGAGCCAATTGAATTAATTTGTTGCATGAATGATCTTTGGATAAACCTCTACATAAGATATGTTTTTTGTGCCGATCAGAAATTCAAGATGGCCACCACACCCGGACTTACATAGATAGATGCTACAAAATTTATGTTTTCATGCTGATCAGAATCCAAGCTACAAATGTTGCTGCCCCAGCTGGACTTTAACATTTTTAACCTTGGACACTGGATTAATTCTTTATATATCTTATCTAGAACCACTGGACACGGTGAACAATTCCTTACAGATATTAGATAGAAGTGCTTTGTCATTTGTGGTCACTTAAAATCCAGGTGAGCGATTCAAGCTCCATGGAGCCTCTGGTTATGCGTCCATACCACTTTCAAGTCAATTTCACTAAAAAACAATAACGGTGATCCCCCTTTTTCTTCATACCAAAGGATTCAGAATTACCATAAAAATATTTTGTTAGTTTTTGGTCCAAATCTTTACATATCTACATGTAGTGTTTCATTTCCTTGGTTGAACGGGAATGATTCTTTAAAAAAATTGTCATTTTACATTATGTCTATGTAAATTTCCTGCCAAAATTGTAATTTTTAAAACCAAAATGCGAGAAAATAAAGACAGTGATCCCCATTTTTTATTTCATATTTTGATGAAGCTCAATAGTAGCTATATTTATGCAAAATATTTTGCAAATTTAAATATATTTGGTTTCTTATTGTCCCACCATTCTCATCGAGTGAGATAATGACGTCAACTAAATTGATGTGACGTTTGTATTCAAACAGTTTAATTTTCTCCCATTTCAACAATTTCACGTCTGTATATCTCGCTTCTATGAACGGTTACCCCTATTTTTCTATACATGGAAAGATTTGCAGTTTCCTCATGATTCTTATGGTAGTTTTTTGTCAGATAAAAATACTTGTACACAAGTCAATATAAGTTACAAGCGAAATCATGTTCGAAATTATATCAGTTTTACTATATAACTTTGTTAATTTCCCGCCATTTTCGGATTTTCAAAGGTTGCACTCCACAAATTAATAGTACCATTTTCTATGTGAAGTGAGCTAACAAATGTCATGGTCTTGTGCCATCTTCAGAGTAAATAATACCCATATACATATATATATATTCTGAAAGGCCATTATGTTAGCATTGTTTCAATCATGATAAAATAAATAAAAAATATCCATGGAAACCTAGTTGGTACAGCAACATTTCAAAAATTGTCATAAAAAAAGCTTTAAAAATGTTAAATTTCACTCCACTTCGGCTTAAAATTGAGGTCTGATGCAGCGTTTCAATCCAATTGAGACTTAATTTTTCAGATTCTGCATAAAATTCCATTACATATGTGGGAAAAAAAAGGTTTACTTTTCCGGCTCTTTTTTTCGCAATTTAACTTACCAGTGCAGGTGCCGATTATCACTGTCAAAGTTTTACACACCACATGTCAATTCACAAGTCCCAGTTTATGACCTCCCATTACTTGTCAGAAGCAAAATCAGTTAATGTTTTCGTATTTTTTAAAACTTAAATCTATCCTCTTTCAGTCAATATTACAATTTTGAGGTTAAGACATTTATTATTTATCTATCATGTAGTCAAACTTTACCAACTCTAATAATTAATAAAATTCTGGGGGTGCATTTCTCCGAAACTAAGATAATTAGTGGAGTGTAACCAAAGTAGAAAAACCAATAAAAAATGGACGGTGATCCCCATTTTTCATTTTATATTTCGATGAAGGTTATCAAGCTCTGCCAACAGGAAAAATATTTTCAAAATATTTTGATAGTCAATTTGGTATCGTCCCACCTTAACATAGAACCCTATAGAAAAATCAGCCAAATTGACTGCAACACTTCAATTTTTAGTCCTGCTCAAGGTGAAAAGTTAAATCCAGGTGAGCAATACAGGCTCTTGAGAGCCTCTTGTTATGGTAGTAATACTTGAAAGAAAATCAATTGACTTTTTTCAGGCCAAAAACCTTATATTTTGCATTTGTCATATTATGCTATTCTCTGCAAAGCCTTTAATGTTACTAATATTTAGAGTTGATATTTTTCAGGATTATTGTGTAAATAAAGGAAAGGGAGCGACATGGTACCTTAAGGGAACACTGGTTACAGACTCATGACAAACAGAAATACACTAGAAAATTATTGGCTGTGCCATGCTAGTTTGAAATTTCGCTGTAGATGACCACTGATAGAAAAGGAACAACTTCCTGGTTTTACTTGTACATCTGCAGCTTGCAATATTGTTTATCATGAAATTAAATTGTACATGTCTTTTTAAGTCTATAATAAATTTCTTCGAGAATGAAAATTGTTACATTTATTTTTTTCCAGATTGGTTCTTTTCTGAAATTTCATGCCTTTTTAGCCAAAGGCCATGTGAGCTCTTGTCATCACTTGCTGTCTGTCATCCATCCATCTGTCGTCCATTAACTTTTCACATTTTAATCTTCTTCTCTGAAACCACTGCACCAAATGGAATTAAATATGGCAGGAAGCATCTATGTAAGGTCCTTTATAAAGAATGCTCATTTCGTCCTGTTTTGACAACAAACATGGCCGCCATGGGCAATTGTTTCTGATTGGCTGAGTTTTCAAAAATCTTCTCTTCTGAAACTGCTGGGCCAAATGGAACAAACCTTGGCAGGAAGCATATATGGGAGGTCCTTTATAAAGTTTCCTCATTTTGACCCGATCTGATTACAAATATGGCCGCCGTGGGCAGTTTTTGTTTCTGATTGGTTGAAATAAAAAAATCTTCTCCTCTGAAATCGCTTGGCCAAATAGAACGAAACTTGATAGAAAGCATCTATGGGAGGTTCTTCACAAATTTTCCTCATTTCGTCCTGATCAGGCAAGAAAGATGGCTGCCATAGGCAATTCTTGTTTCTCATTGGTTGATTAAAAAAATAAATTCTCTGGAACTGCTTGGCCAAACGGAACGAACTTGACAGGAAGCATCTATGGGAGGTTCTTTACAAAATGTCTTCATTTCATCCCAATCGGACTACATATATGGTCACCATTGGCAGAATTTGTTTCTGATTGGCTAATATAAAAGAATCTTCACTGACATCGCTTGCCTGTATGGAACGAAACATGACAGGAAGCATATATGAGAT
Source organism: Mytilisepta virgata (assembly GCA_028015205.1). Taxonomy (NCBI): domain Eukaryota; kingdom Metazoa; phylum Mollusca; class Bivalvia; order Mytilida; family Mytilidae; genus Mytilisepta; species Mytilisepta virgata. Next base: position 89,403,637 of record CM051521.1, read on the forward strand.
GTCCTTTATAAAGTTTCCTCATTTTGTCCCGATGGGAATATAAATATGGCCGCCATGAGCAGTTCTTGTTTCTGATTGGCTGATATAAAAAAAATATTCTCCTCTGAAGTCGCTTAGCCAAATGGAACGAAACTTGGCAGAAAGCATCTATTTGGTAGGTTCTATAAAAAGTTTCCTCATTTCGTCTTGATCAGGCAACAAGCATGGCCGTCACCAGCAGTTTTTGTCTTTCATCAGTTGATAATCTTCTTTGAAACCGCTTGGACAAAGGGAACAAGACTTGACAGGAAGCATCTGTTGGAGGTTTTTTACAAAGTTTCCTCATTTTGTCCAGATCAGGGGACAAACATTGCCACCATGGGCAATTCTTGTTTCTGATTGGTTGATTTAAAAAAAAACAATTTGTTCTCTTAAACTGCTTGCCCAAATAGAGCCAAACTTGACAGAAAGTGTCTATGAGATATAACAAAAATCTACAGAACTGCAGAATTGCTTGAAACCAAACATGGTCTGAATGTTCCTCCTAAGGTGCTCACTAAGTGTTGTTACTCTGTTGCTGATCCCTAATGCAAAATGGCCTTCAGCAGAGGACTTAAGAATCTGATAACCACCTATATATATTTTTATTATTGGGAATAGTATTTGTGTCTGGCCCTGATTCTGTCCTTCCCAACATATGATAGCTATTATTGTTTTTTCCTATGTTGTCTATATTTTCAATCATACATTGTATTGTATACTGTAAAGTGTACTGTCACTTCATGCCTTTTGTGGGCTCTCGATTTGAAATAAACCATTCTTATTGTTATTGTTATTATACCTAAAATTCAACAACCATTGATATGAGACAGCTTTGTGCATGAAAGCCATTGCCTAAATCTTGACTACCACCTGGTTATTTCAATTACCAACTGAACTATGAATTATCCTTGTATGTCACATGATGTGACATTTGATATATTACTTTTTAATAAACTGAGTGACATGATGTAAATTAAACTTTAATGTATCACTGCATTTGATACAATAACCACCTTGTAAGTACTGAATAACCCTCTTTCCTACTTTTCAACAGAAAGTATTCAGTTTTCCAAGTATGAAATGAAAAGGTAGCATTTCATTCTGATAGATTAGATTGTATCAACTGGTAGTAAAATCACAAAACCCTTCAAATGTAGTGTGGACATTAACTCATTAAGTGTAAGGGTACTGAGTAAAACTTTTTTAAAGACCTCATGCACAATTTTAGTATCTTTTTGAAAAATTTTGGTTGGCCCTTAAAAGGACCTTTAAACTTCCAGAGATCATTGATCTGACCAATTTACTTATTGGGTCTCTTATTGAGAGATTTTCTCTTCCTAGAAAATCTCTTCTTTAGTCTTAGAAGATATCATTTTACAATTTTTCCTTAGTCTAATGGTTTTTCTGGGTTTTCTCGAAGGTTTTATCTTCTTGGGTGATCTAATTTTGATCTTGGCTTTCTTTAACCTCTTCTTTTTTGGCCTCTTTTTAGTTTTTCTCTTCCTTTTCAACGGAGATTTGGATGTAGTTCCAACCTTGAACCTCCCAGTAGTTCCGCGGGCATGTTCAGAAGATTTTGGTCTTTTCAGCACACCAGTTTCCAGTCCTTTCTTGGTGGCGGCTTTCATTCTAACTTTAAGACGACTGAGAGTTATTTTTTTGTTGTGAGTTAAGATGTACTTGGTGATAGCCTGAGCTGATGAACCTTTCTTTTCTTTCATGTCTTGAATTGCTGTAACAATCATGGCTAAAGTCGTCTTATTTTTAATTCCACTCGTCTTTGCTACATTTTTCCCCTTCTTTAAAAGACTTGCCACTGGAGACCTGGGACTAGAATCTGACTTCAGTTTTACTTTTGTGCTTGGCATCTTCAGCTACGCCAAATACAAAAATGACGGCAATCCCACCGTGTGCGGAAATATACTGGACACGCGGACGTGAGAGAAAGCACCCAATGTACTTTTGTGACGAAACAATGGCATCATGGCCGACTTGTGAATTTGTGCTTTATTGTTATCTTTTGTTGGATTGTCATTTAACTTCTAGAACAAAACTTATCTCCTGCCTTGTAAATTCATACAAATCCTGTATAATTATTATTAATGTCGGTCTTTTTGTATTTTAACGTTTAAGCATCATCTGATGAAACTTGGTCAATGTTCAATATTTTGTTAGAAAATGTTAGATTTTCAACAAAATTTAGAGATATATTTGACATCCTCACAAAAGTTGAGTCGAATAGAAAATATGACAATCTTCTAGTGATTTAAGACATTTTGCCAGTGTCGAACATCTGAACTTTGCCTTTACAGCCTTTTTCAAAATATAAAACACCCAATAAGATTCGTATGTTACTAAATAGGTGGGTCATTTTCAAAAAAAGTCCATTTTCCTGTCCACCTATGTTAAAAAAATATTCAGACATAATGGCATTATTTTTTTGTGTTTAACCAAAAGTTCGCAATTTTTTCAAATCGGCACATCTACAATGAGAACGATTTTCTGATTGCAATACAAAAAAAAATTGATTTTGAAGCTCAATATTGAGCAATTTGCGAGTGTCCGGACTGAGAGAACCATGTTTGCACATTATTTTTCAATGATTTTTTGTATGTTTTCAAATCGGCAAAATAATTTTTTGGAATAGCATATAATTGAATTTTAACAAGAAAGTAAAGTCTTGAAGATATTTATTTATATGCTCATAAAAAAGTAAATTATGCTGGAGTCCATGGAATGCACGTCTGTCCTGTTACCGGTGCAAAATTTGCAGAGCAATAATTGTTGCCTGCAAATACAAATATCTTCTATGATGAAGTCAAAAGTACACAAGTTTTCCAAATTACAACCAAAACAATAGAACGTTAGAAGAAACGGAAGCGAAGTTATAACCAGAAAAGTAAGTTAAACTGATAGCGTACCCTTTTAAAATGTCTATCATGTTACCAACAAATTTATACATTACTACACCCATACGTTCTCAAAAGGGTCACTAACTGTTTGGAAACAAAGAACGCTGACTGAAAAAACCATACAGCGATGTAAGGGGTGCTGTTATTTCAAAATATACTCAATAAACATATAATTTTGTCCATCCTGTTACTGTCTATCCTGTTACCTTGAATAAAGTAACAGGATAGACAGTTTAAGTATTAGAATAAACAACTATGTATCTTAAGACCTTATGAAATACTTGAAAATGAAAGGAAACATTTGATATTCCACCCATCTTTAAGAAAAAACAAACAATTATTCAAGGGGAGTTGTTGTTTTGCAATAGAATAAATAAACATATAATTTTGTCTATCCTGTTACTGTCTGTCCTGTTACCCCAACTTGGTAACAGGATAGACAAATATGTATATGTAAACCTTCGATGTCCGTTCCTGTTACCATAGAAAATAGCGTTTTACTAAAATTATATTTAATCAAAGAACTAAGTGTTGGATTGATTCAAAAGTCCAATATAAGCCGAATATAAGGAAGTGCTTCAGTTGGTTTTGCGTTGATTGTAGCAATTTTTGCAGCTTTTGAAAATGTATTTTTAGATAGTTTTTTCAGGACGCAGTGTTAAAAGATATTTTTATCCCGTTAATGCAAAGAAATTAAATATTCTGTTATTGTTTTCTGAAGCACCACTAACGTATCTTTAAGAAACAAACAACATGTTTTTCACATTTTCCCTGTTGATAGTAAAAAAATTCTCACAAATGTGGTAACAGGATAGACAAAATTTTGCACCATCAGTCGAAAATGTGTTAATAATATTTTTATGTTATGTCATTAAGATTGCATATTCGAGTATTTTGTTCAAGAAGTATCATATATTTTGCAAGTTTAATAAATATGATGATTCAAGCAAATTGTTTTTTCTCAATTTTGCAATGTTAAAAATGCACTTTTTTGAAAATGACCCAGGTATTAAAAGAGGCTGTGTTTTTTTTTTTTTTTTTTTTTTTTTTTTTTGATTGAGCTTGGACGTTTAAATTTCAGTCTCAATTTTAATTCTCTTATATATCCCCGGAGATTGGTTTGACATAAAATTAGTGTCTAAACTAGCCTTGTTCAAAAATTTACATGTGATTTAAGAGTACAATAAAAAGAACAATTTAGAAATGGTTAACGAATTTGAGGAAAATATACTTTAAAATATCTATTATATGATGCATATATAAGTGTGTGTGTGTGTGTGTATATATATATATATATATATATATATACTAACCCAACACTGTTAAAATCAGATTTAAATTTCTGTCCGCCTATGGCGGGACTCGAACCCACACCGTTGAGACACTATGGCACCTATTCGCCTAGTACCATGTCCAGCGCCCTAGACCACTCTGCCAAATCCGCTATAAAAATACAGCTTCAGAGGCCGAGGTGAATCTTGGGATGAACATGGTACATGTGTGTATGCGTGTGGCGATGGAATTGTATTACCTCTCTGGCATTTATTTGGCAGCAATCTGATTTAGCTATTTTTTTTATACATTATATGGGATGATAATGTTTTATTATCATACAGTCACAGTAAATACAGTATTTAAATAATCGTCTTAATATTGTGACAACCATATAATGTATATATCCAGTGGATTTCCGAAGCATTATTGGAGATACAGGGTAGTCCTAAATATTTATATACGCCTAAATACTAAGCCAACACTGTTAAAATCAGATTTTAATACTGTCAAATTTCTGTCCGCCTAAGGCGGGACTCGAAATCACACCGTTGAGACACTATGCCTAGCACCATGTCCAGCGCCATAGACCACTCTGCCAAATCCGCTATAAAAATACAGCTTCAGTGGCCGAGGCCGATTATATATATATAATCCCACATTTTAACTCGTTTATTTTTGCAGTTTTGAATTTCTAACCATCCAGCCTCACAAGGTTTTACAGAATAAAGATTTTTTTAACTGAAGAGAAAAATCCAGATCTTTATGTAAGTCGTGTATAAAAGGCCTGGTTGTTTAACAACTTTTGCATGCAATAACTTGGATAACCACAATGTTCCGCACCTACAGTCGTACATGTTCAACGTCCACATATGTGGCATTGGACAGGGCGAAGCAATTTCGGAAAAGGAGATTTAAAAAGCGGATTATTTCGAGAGAAGTATTCAACTATTGATCAAACTTTTAAAGATTTTAAAATGTACCAATGGAAGACTTTTAAGAGTTTAGACCATTTAGAAATAAATGTTGGCCTTATTGCTGATGTGTTATCAGTCAAATTTAAGACAAACTGAATATATTTGCTCGTGTCTGATGATTTAGAAATGGGAGAAAAAGTATATCCATTAAAAGTTTCACTGTCTTCCATTTTTATTGTGAATCAACCAGATAATATGAAAGTAAATCTCCCATCCTGTATATCATTATACTGTTCTTTAAATACCCATCTGTCGCAACATCTATGACATGAGTGGTCAATATATTATTTTTATTATCTTTGCCGATTATTGTACATCCGAATTTTTTTGGTGGTCAAATATACTGTCGTTCCCAATTTTAAAATACATTTAAAAGCATCAATGGTTGAATGACTATATTTATTTGTACTTATGCGGCTGTTTTCTTCCTGTTTCATTTATATACAAATTCCTTTAATCTATGTTAAACTACAAAAGACTTCCACCGTGAATTGACCTTGAAATATACTTCAATTCGTTATGGCACATCAAGGGGAGATAATTTAAAATATGAGACAATTAAGGAAGTTATTCCTCAAATGTCAATCGATTTAATAACGAATGAAATAAAGCAGAAAGACGGTGATATAAAGGAATGTCGAAGAAAGTATTGGAGTATTGTTTTATCTAAATTATGGAAGGGATTTTAGAAAAACCATCCGTAAGTCAAATTTAATGAAACTTTTAAATCCATCACTTTATAATAGAAAATGGGATTATTGTAAAAGTTTTATATGATCGGAACATTATCATTAATACATTTCCTACTGATATTCAGGTTTTAAATTTACAGAGGCTGTAATTGGCTAAATAATAGCGTTTTATATACTCGCCAAATTAGTTTCCAAACGTTATCGTTTAGAGTTGTCTAATACATGATACTCTTGCGAAAGAAAGAATGTTATTTAACTGACATTTTTTTCTTTTTCTAACCACTCAAACTTTCAGATAGAAGGATACAGCTATGTCTTTTATTTTAAATCTACAATAATTCTATGCCTAAAAATGGATACCCTTTAAAATATTCTTGATCCCCTAAAATGTTTTTAATGAATTTATAACTACCTTGGTACACAAGGAAGATTTATATTTGTTACACTGAGGTTTTCAATTTTAAATCTACCTGAAATAATTGAATCATTCATAGGCCATCACGTACGTGTCACGACTTAGATGTGATTTGTTTGTAAGTAATTTACCTATGTATTTGTTCGAATAACAATTACAATGGAGTGTACAACTGTTTACGGGAAACACCAACATTGAACTTACAGTGTGAATGTATAGCTTGAGAAAAATAAAGATGCTATTTATTTTAAAAGTATACAACCTCACCCACCTTCTTAACTGACAACCACCACATAATAACGGCATTACATTATAATTTTTCAAATTTTGTTGTTTTTTTTTACTAGCACAGACACTTGACATGCTGCAGGCAAGCAACTCTGTCTGCTTGACGCCCTAAATCTTGCATTTAAGTACGGACGGTTCCATCTAAGTTAACCTTTACCCCTCCTGAAACAATCTAATAGAGTTCATGACTTCTTAATAATATAGAATTCATTCACTACGTACTAACCCTATCTTGTGTAATACTGACTAAGTTCGGTGATTATAATAAATTCTTTGGTACCCATTTTGATGCCCAATATGTGTACATTTCGTCGATTTGCGACTCATCATTTGTGCTTGAGGCCTAAAATGTTGAAAAACCAAAATAATAGTTATCTAATCCAAAAAGTTGAAAAGCCAAAATTACCAAAAGGGTAGAGACAGAACCATCTAAGGACAGGTCTATGCATGAGAAGGATACACCTTAATTCTCACAAAACTTAACGTTTTTGTAACATTATTCAATTATTTTTAATTTCTTGAATTTGAAGAATTAATGCCCAATTTCAAATTCCGAAAATCGGAGCAGCGAAATCCACATTTTCGTGATTAATTCCACTTTTTAGCAACTGTAATACCTAAGCCCACCATATCTGGTCAATATAGTTCTTAGTGGGTACATGCCAATCTGACACGGTCTCTGGACCTTGACCCCAATTTCATGCTTGAATGACTTGTGTTCGAGCTTAAGTTCATTACTCGGCAACTTAAATACCTAGGCCCATCGTATTTGGTCCGTAGATAGTTCTTAGTGGATACATGCTAGTCTAACACTAGTACTGTCAGCTGCTCTTGACCTGTATTCCATGATTGAGTGACTTAATATATATTTTCATGATTTAGTCTACTTCTCAGCAACTGTACTAACTAGATCCACAGTATTTGATTTAACATTTGACACCTTACCTTTGACCTCAATTTCATGCTTCAGTGACTTTGTCACATTTTTGTGATTAATTCCATTTCTTAGCAACTGTAATTACCTAAGCCCACCATATCTGGTCAATAGATAGTTCTTAGTAGGTACCTGCCAATCTGGCACTGTGTCTGGACCTTGACTCCAATTTCATGACTTGTGTAACATGTTCGAGCTTAAGTTCATTACTCGGCAACTGTAATACCTAGGCAGCTGACCTTAGAGACAGTTTAGGCTTAAATGAGATTTTTTTCAGACAAAATTTGCCTGACCATTACTATTTCTTTTAATGCATTTTCCTTTGAATTGCAATGTCAGGGAATCTTTATCCTGTGTCCATATGCGTACTCAGGCGAGACATTTAGTGTGTCCACTCTTGTATTAGATGAAATAGTAGATTTTTTGTCATCGTAAATAACAAGTCTTCTAATAAATCTCAGAGAGTAAAGGGAAATATTGCACACAAAAAATTCTTCAAGGAAAAATTCTCAACTTTCACGTTTAAAATGAAATTATCAAATTTGATGAATTGAATAAGGTTTATTAAATATCGTTTGTGCGTGGATAAAATTTAAACAGTATATAAATTGAAATAAGTACATATATATTTCGTAGGAAGTTCTTGCTGTCACGTGATAATATCATGGCATGTACATATATATATATATATATATCAGCACATAACGATAAAAACAAGTTGCTTTTTTAAAAAAAAAAGGCAATACGTGAACCTTAGAACATTTTTTATACTAATTATTAAAATTGGCGTTTTCTGTGGAAAAAAGATTGTTTCAAAGACAAATTTATGAAGTATAAAATGTTACATTTATACATCATATTATAAATATTTCCGACTTTGTATGGTTTCAGAGAGTTGTGGCTCAATGAAATCGGTCTCTTCCTTTAGTAGTACAGATATCTAAATGGTGTTAGCTTTCATTTTTTACCAGTGTGAAAGGTCAAACTACTAGCAATGGATGACTCTTCTAGGGTTTTTATTGGCAGAGGTAATATTTCACCTAGAACTCGCAGTAATTTTATTTACTTTTCTTTTTAAAAAAACATATTTTAGGGCAAGCACAATATTTTGTTTCATGGAATGTGGAAGGATACCTACCAAATAAGACAAATTAAAACGAGTCAGATTCAAATTAGCCAAATGGGATGCTACCTTTGCTGAAAATGAAACCTAGAAAAAAACCTACTTGCTTATCATTTTATTTTGTGCTGTAAAATCCTGTTCCACATTAGAAATGGGTTTTGATTCAGCTAATACATTCAATTTGCTGTGTATACATGTATACTTGATATACCTATCCCAAATCAGGAGCCTGAAATTTTTTTTGCTTATTATTATTGTGTCTGTTACCTTTGTTTTATATATAAATATGGCCATTGATTTATATCGTGTCCAAATTGTATAACACTGGTCAATTTGAGGTCATTTAGCTAAGACTCCACATTCAACGCCATACTATGACATTTGGTCTTTGATGAAAAGTTGTCTCATTGGCAAGCATACCAAATATTATTTAATCATATCAGTCGCAGGATAATTCGAGTTAGGAATTTTGTTAAAATGTATATGAATTAATAAAAACTTTTCTTTCAAGTTAAAAACTACATGAACTAGTAGGAATGTTCTATTAAAAGGTATAAGAAAGGAAAACCAATGTTCAAAAGTAGATCAATAACTAATCAACTTTATTCAAAGACACAAGACCATTAATGAGACAATGCATGTCCAGATTAAGGAAATTATACTTCATACCCAACAACAGATATTTAAAGGAATAGTTCTGACCAATAAACACAACAGATGATGTTTCCATATTAGGTACAAATATGAATGAAACAAAAACTTCAATTAAAAGTTATTATCATTTTATTTTTGTTCAGAGTATGTTGCATGACACTTGTCAAAGCATATCAACAAATATCAACAGTTGAATTAAATTGAAGTAACATTTTATAAGTAAAACTTCAATTATATTGTTAAAGTATTAGCTGTTTTAAATTTAAAATTATTTTCGGTTCTTGAAACGGAAATTTTTTGTTTATCTGATTTGTCAAAATGACAAGTGTGCATAAATTTTATTGATACAAATCAACAAATCTAACCACCAAAACCCATTATAAATCAATATGTAGAAACCCCAACACCATTAATATCTAGACACAGATGTTCGATATCATAGGTCGTTAAATCTTGACCATTAAACTTTCACTTGTTATCAAACGGATACTTCTTAGAGCACGACAGATCACAACTGCCGACTTTGACCAAAGTAAACACTTGGGATACACAAAATAGCTTTAAAATAAACATACATATTTGAAAGTGATCTATAGATAGTTTATTATCATAAAGCAGATAAATGAATTAGCGATCTGTAAAAAAGTTCTTCATGCTTTATTGCCACTTTTGAAATATTTTAAAAGCCCCGTATGGAGGTGCTCCTAATTGCATAAAGCTAATACAGTAAGAAGAATAAGTGTTCCGAATGAACAATAATTTAGCTTCCGAATATTCCTCCATAGACCATGTTTCTAACTAACATATATGCGTGAACCCTCAGGGGTTCACGCAATAACGTTTGAATACTGAGATCTCTTTTCAATCCTAACTGCAAGCTTGCTGTCTGTTGACAGATAGTATTCAGGGCATGTACTTTAAAGGTCCAGTGAAATTGTTTACGCTCTACCTATTCTTTGTGCACCTGTCCTAATTAAGCTAGGAGTCTGTCTTGTCGTTAGTTGCCTTTTCAGATTTGTTTTCTTATTGTTTTGGAGCCCCGAAGATCGAGTAATTAAGGCTTTAAGTCGTAACCCTAATGCACATCGGCCTATCAACAACGGGGATGTAAGTTCGAAATCCATTCGAGGCGATGCATGTTAATCGACAAGGCTTGGCAGTTCTCCCGTAGAACGCTGGTTTTCAGCGAGAACTTTAGATTCAGTATAAAATTTGTGGATATAACATGTAAACTAGATGCTCTCAAGAGCCTGTATAAGTCACCTGGATTAAACTTTTCACCTTAAGCAGGACTTTAAGTGTTGCAGTAAATCTATAGAGTTATATGTTAAACTAAGTTCGGCTATGGCGGCCATCTTGGTAAACAGTCCGGGTCATCGGACATTATTCTGAAAGAGAACCTCCTAAGGACCATTACTGCCAAGGCTGGTTCCAATTGGCCTTGTAGTTTCATAGAAGATTTTTGAAATTCATCCCCCCCTTTTTAGCTCACCTGACCTGAAAGGTCAAGTGAGCTTTTCTCATCTCTTGGCGTCCGTCGTCCGTCGTTCGTCGTCGTCTGTTAACTTTTACAAAAATCTTCTCCTCTGAAACTACTGGGCCAAATTGAACCAAACTTGGCCACAAGCATCATTAGGGTATCTAGTTTAAAAAATATGTCCGATGACCCCGCCTGCCAACCGACATGGCTAAAAAAAGAACATAGGGGTAAACTGCATTTTTTGTCTTATATCTCAAAAACTGAAGCAATTAGACAAAAACTGACGGGGTCAAGATCTCCATTTCATGAAATTTTCAGACGAATCGGTCAACCCTTTGTTGGGTTATTGCCCCTGAATAGTTAATTTTAAGGAAATTTTGCAGTTTTAGGTTATTTTCTTGAATATTATTATAGATAAAGACAAATTGTAAACAGCAAAATGTTCAACAAAGAAAGACCTACAAATAAGTCAACATGACCAAAATCATTAATTGATCCCTTATAGGAGTTTTTGCCCTTTAAAGACGGCATCCAGTGTAAACTTTCCATTAAAGATCTTTTCCTCTCAAACCACTGGGCCAATTGAGACCAAACTTTGGTGGAATGGTCCTTGGGTGGCCCCCTTCCAAAATTATGTTTGGCATCCCCGACTTCCAACCGACATGGCTGCTGTTACTAAAAATAGAAAAAAGGGGGGGTGGTGAATTTAAAAAATCTTCTTATGTGAAACTACAAGGCCAGTTGGAACCAAAGTTGGCAGTAATGGTTCTTAGGAGGTTCTTTTTCAGAAAATTGTCCAATGACCCGGACTGTTAACCAAGATGGCCGCTACAGCCGAAACTTAGTTTAACATAGGACCCTATGTGAAAATTCATTGAAAAATCTTCTTGTCTTAAACCACTTTACCAATTGGAACCAGACTTGGCAGCAATGGTCTTTAGATGGTCCTCTTACAGAGGTGTGTCCGATGACCTGGACTGTCAACCAAGATGGCCGCCACAACCGAACTTAGTTTAATATGGGGGCCTATAGGAAAATTCATTGAAAAATCTTCTTGTCTGAAACCAGTTAACATATTGGAGCATGACTTGGCTGCATTGGTCCTTAGGAGGTCCTTTTTCAGAAATGTGTCTGATTTCGTGGACTGTGAACCAAGAACTTAGTTTAACATAGGAACCTATGGGAAATTCACTCAAAAATCTTCTCATCTGAAACCACTAAGCCAATTAGAATAAGACTTGGTAGCAATGGTCCTTAGATGGTCCTCTTTCAGAATTTTGTGCGATGACCCAGACTGTAAACCAAGATGGCCGCCACACTCGAACTTAGTTTAACATAGGCCCTATAGAAAAATTCATTGAAAAATCTTCTTGTCTGAAACCACTTGACATATTGGAGCCAGACGTGACAGCACTGGTGCTTAGGAGGTCCTCTTTCAGAAATGTGTCCGATCGCCCGGATTGTCAACCAAGATGGCTGCCACACCGAACTTTGTTAAATATTGGACCCTATAGGAAAATTCATTTAAAAATTTTCTTGTCTGAAACTGCTTTGCCAGTTTGAACAAGACTTAGCAGAAATGGTCCTTAGATGGTTCTCTTTTAGAAATGTATCCGTTGACCTGGAGTGTCAACCAAGATGACTGCCACAGCTGAAATTAGTTTAACATGGAATCCTATAGAAAAACCAGCCGAATTGACTGCAACACTTAAATTTTTAGGTCTGCTCAAGGTGAAAAGTTAAATCCAGGTGAGCGATACAAGCTCTTGAGAGCCTCTAGTTTCTATTTTAAGTAACAGCAGCCATGTCGATTGGAAGGCGGGGATGTCAGACAAAGGACACATTTCTAAAAGAGAACCATCTAAGGACCATTACTGTTCCAACAGGCTAAGTGGTTTCAGACAAGAAGATTTTAAAATTAATCTTCCCATAGGGTCCTATATTAAACTTAATTTTGCTGTGGCAGCCAACTTGGTTGACAATCCGGGTGATTCTGAAAGAGGACCATCTAAGGACCAACGGTACCAACTTTAGTTCCAATTGGCTCAATAGTTTTAGACGAGAAGATTTTTTAGTGAATTTCCCATAGGTCCTATGTTAAACTAAGTTCGGCTGTGGCGGCATCTTGGTTCAAAGTCCATGAAATCGGACACATTTCTGAAAGGGATTCCAATTGGTTTCAGACAGGAAGATTTTTCAATGAATTTTCCCATAGGGCCTTATGTTAAACTAAGTACAGCTGTTGTGACCACCTTGGTTCAAAGTCCATGAAATCGGACATATTTCTGAAAGAGGACCTCCTAAGGATCATTGCTGCCAAGTCTGGTTCCAATTGGTCAAGTAGTTTCAGACAGGCAGATTTTTCAATAAATTTTCCCATATGGCCCCCTATGTAAAACTAAATTCGGTTGTGCCGGCCATCTTGGTTGACAGTCCGGGTCATCAGACACAATTCTGAAAGAGAACCATCTAAGTACCATTGCTGCCAAGTCTGGTTCCAATTGGTCATGTGGTTTCAGTCAAGAAGATTTTAATGAATTTTCCTTTAGAGCCCTATGCTAAACTAAGTTCGGCTGTGGCGGCCATCATGGTTGACAGTCCAGGTCGTCGGACATTATTCTGAAATAGAACTGCCTAAGGGCCATTACTGCCAAGTCTGGTTTCAATTAGCCTTGTAGTTTCATTGAAGAAGATTTTTGTCTCGCCTTGACGGAGTCAAAAGGCGAGACATAGGTATGCTGTTTCCGGCGTCGGCGGCGGCGGCGGCGGCGGCGGCGGCGACGGCGTCAACCATGTATTAGTTTGTGATTAGCTCAGTTTTATGGGGATCCACTAGTGGTAGGTCAATGATAATTGGAATGCAGATGTATTACCATTGCCACATCTCATTGCCATGGAGATTATTTGGCTCCGCCCCCTCAGTCATGGTCTATTGACTTTGAATGATTTGCTTACTTTACATGTATTAGTTTGTGATTAAGTCATTTTATGGGGATTCACTAGTGGTAGGTCAATGATAATTGGTATGCAGATGTATTACCATTGCCACATCTCATTGCCATGGAGATTATTTGGCTCCACCCCCTCAGTCATGGTCTATTGACTTTGAATGGTTTGCTTACTTTACATGTATTAGTTTGTGATTAGGTCAGTTTATAGGGATCCACTAGTGGTAGGTCAATGATAATTGGTATGCAGATGTATTACCATTGCTACATCTCATTGCCATGGAGATTATTTGGCTCTACCCCCTCAGTCATGGTCTATTGACTTTGAATGGTTTGCTTACTTTACATGTATTAGTTTGTGATTAGGTCAGTTTATGGGGATCCACTAGTGGTAGGTCAATGATAATTGGTATGCAGATGTATTATCATTGCCACATCTCATTGCCATGGAGATTATTTGGCTCCACCCCCCTCAGTCATGGTCTATTGACTTTGATTGGTTTGCTTACTTTACATATATTATGAGTCTGGTGAAGAGGAACATTGAGAGATCCTGCTCTGGAAATCAACTATAAGTAACTATAAGTATCTATAAGTAAACAAACAAAATTATATTTTATTGGACACAAAGCCAAGCAAAAAGATCTTTGTCTCGCCATGATGAGGTTGGGTTGAAAAGCTACATATAGGTATGCTAATTCGTGCATATTCATTGACTGAATATTTGCATAACTTACATGTTAAAGTATTGTGTTAAAGTATTGCTATCAGTGGCGGATCCAGAACTTTTTGTTAGGGGGGGGGGGGGGGTGCTGACCGACCTAAGGGGGGCCCACTCCAGTCACGCATCAGTGATTCCCTATAAAATCAACCAAATTTTTCCCACAAAATTTTTGTATTTAGGTTTGGGAACGACTTATAATAAGTCAGTGGTATTTGGTATCCAGTTGTATTAGCATTCACACATCTCATTTAAATGGAGATTAACCATGTAACTCAGTCATGGTTCATTGACTTTGAATATTTGCATAACTTGTGTAAGATGTTAAGGTATTGCTATTATGATTTCAACATTTGCATAATCAAAATTACAAAAAGGCGAGACATATCTCTGTGATAACAGTTTATTTAAACTACACGCCCCCCCTTTTTTTCTATTTTTAGTAACAGCAGCCATATCGGTTGGAAGTCTCTGATGTCAAACATACGTTTGGAAGGGGGTCACCCAATAACCATTCCACCAAAGTTTGGTTCCAATTTCCCCAATGGTTTCAGAGTAGAAGATTTTTAAAGGAAAATTTAAGCCGGACGCCGTCTTTAAAGGGCAAAAACTCCTATAAGGTCAATCAATGATTTTGGTCATGTTGACTTATTTGTAGATCTTACTTTGTTGAACATTCTGCTGTTTACAGTTTGTCTTTATCTATAATAATATTCAAGATAATAACCTAAAACTGCAAAATTTCCTTAAAATTAACAATTCAGGGACAATAACCCAACAAATGGTTGACCGATTCGTCTGAAAATTTCATGACAGGTAGATCTTGACCTGGTGAACATTTTTACCCCATATAAGGTTTGCTCTAAATGCTTTTGAGATATAAGATAAAAACTGCAGTCTACCCCTATGTTCTATTTTTAGCCATGTCGGCCATGTTGATTGGCAGGCGGGATCATAGGACATATTTATAAAAATAGATAACCTATTGATGTTTGCGGCCAAGTTTGGTTCCATTTGGCCTAGTAGTTTCAGAGGAGAATACTTTTGTAAAAGTTAACGGACGACGGACGCCAACTGATGAGAAAAGCTCACCTGAGCTAAAAAGGAGTATTTAGGAAATATATATATGCAGAAATCAATAGGAGGAAGTCCCATGAGAATTAATATTAAACAAAAATAAACTGTAGTAATACAAACGGAGAATCATATTATTTTAATAACATATTTCTAAGAGGGTGTAAAGTATAATAACAGATTTTGTCGCGAAAAAAATGATCAATGAGATAATTTTGAAAACTGGCTAAATACTGGCAATATAGCCAGATGACAATAACTGTAAAAATGATGCATGTCATCTGTTCTTAAAATTCCGAGAATGAAAACGTAAAGTTATTCCCCCCTTTGGCTTTCTGGCAGTGGGTTTCCGACGATGGCCTTCTGGAAACATATTACAACCTGATATGCAGACATATAACTTTTGTACTGCCTGTTTTATACAACACGTCCCCTCGTTCCCTAAATCTTCGATACTTTTTCTTATCCCTCTTAAGAATTTGTAGAAAGTACCGTTATTTTGCATTTTACGGACACTCATCCACCATCACTTCATATACAATTTCGATTCATCATACATGTCAAGTAAAATATAAGTAAAACTATGCTCGAGACTACCATACCACATTATTCCAACACAAAATACACTTCCTTTTAAATATTTCACAGTATATTAATTTCATGTTTTAAAAATTAAAAATGGAATGATTTCCTCACAGGAAAACAAATAGATTTATAATTGTTATCGATCTATACATAATATATTTTAGAGAATACCAGGAAGAAAGACTAAGGTGTGGAGTGTGTTGGACAACAGAAATCTTTCTTTCTTTCAAGAAAATAGGGTATGCATAGTTAAAGTAAACATTTATATAATTCAATTCTGCTTTAGGGATTTTTTCTTCGACTTTGACAAGTATCAATTGTGAAAATTTTAGGATCACATTTTAAACTTTTATGAATCTCTCGTGTCCAAATCATCTGTTAAAACGGGATAATTATATAGATATAATATTGCAATTTTTTGTTGTTTTCAGAGAGCATCTTGCATCGGATCAGTAGAGTTAGAAGATATTCAGTCAGTAAACGTTGTCTCGGATAATCAGTTCGAAATAAAAACCGACATCATTTCACAAACATACGTAAGTATTCCATGAAATTTTAATATTCAATTTCTTAATATTAGATTTTGACTTGTGATTACTTTGATACTTTATTAGTGAGAGCAGCTTGCTGATCACTTTTATATAATTGACTTAGTTTTGATAATATAGTTGTTGTATTGTGACAATTCTTTTGTAAATTAAATACTTTGGTTTCAGTATGAAACTTGGTTTTGATTTCCTTTCGTAATGTGAGGGCCCATGACTGGAACAATAACAATAGTGTATTCTATTCTAATGTAACAGTTCATTTGATAGTGGGTAAGAGTCATTGAGACATGTACAATTTGTTTTTACCTTGTCCATACGGTCGGGCGAAATGTTAGGGGTGGTCCCTAATGCAGATTGCTCAGTCAAACCCCCGTCTGAAGATTTTTTGTTTAACCCGGAATGACGCAGAATCTAAAGTTTTGTTGTGGTGTGTCATCATTTTTTAAAAGAAAAAGTACATGTACACTTGCTGTATTATGATAATAAAATGATTATCCTGAAGTTGTCTATCCTTTAAATTAATACATACTATGTAAGCATAAACTGTTCATGCTCATTTATTATATAATTCTAAAAAAATATTACCATTAAAATACACCGCATAAACATATTTCGATCTTTTAGAGTTTAATTTTATAATAATATATGATGCATGACAAATAACAAGGATGTATATGTAAAAATGTCACTTGACATGAAAATAATTTCTCGGCTGTGTCATGCCGTGAAGTGCAGGTTTTTGTGAAATAAATATTAATTTGTTTATGAGGAAGTAAGCAGAAAAGCGACTTGCTTTCAGGATCTTGGTAAGTAAGGTAATATGTCGATTATGCGATGATAGGTTTTGTAGGGTGATATCAATATAGCTTCTGATGGATTAACTTACAGATAATAGTTTTTACTTTTTTTGTCATGCACAAATGAGTAACAAAATGCCGTCTTTATTAATGAACTTGATAATACATATGCCGAACAAGAGAGATGGATTTTCCATTGAAAACTTAGTACTATTGTTAAAAAATCACTGAAATTTTAAGTTCGAAAACTTGTAAAGATTTATAATATTACAATAAAATATATGAATTGGAATTTATATTTATATATATTTATAATCATTTATAATTATATCTTATTCATTGTCCTGTCAATTTACCAATTTCAGACTACTGACTCCCAGGAACAATGCAACCAATGGGTCCAAAAACTTTCTAAGTTTTCCCGGGGTAAAACAGACAGTAAGGGGAGGTAAGTTAAATGAAAACCTTTTCGCAAAATATATGACCACAAGAGTTTCAGTGAAAAACGGACAAATGTGTGTGGCCTGGAGTCGAAGTTAAACTCACAGGATCCATTTTGTTGATAAAAACGGTTGAAATAAACATTATACAAGTATTGCACAAGTTTGGTGAAGTACATATGCATATTTCGAAAACAGGCGCTTGTCTCAGAAAAAAAAATTACTATGTATGCCAAGAGTCTCTTGGCATACATAGTAATTTTTTTTTTCTGAGACAAGCGCCTGTGTTCGAAAATTATATATTTTGTTCAGTAATGTTGTACAATGGATTCAAATGTGAAAATGACCATAAAATTTAAATCCAAAACCCGTATAAGCACAAAACTATGCACATGAGAGAGACCCCTTATAGCTTCATTATATAGAAGAAAAATAAGAAAGTAAATACGTCACTATTGTTCTCACTAACTTACCACTCCTTTGTTTGATTATCTGATCTAGAAAGGATCCCAGGCATTCTTCAGTGTACTAAAGTTGATAAGATTTTGAACTATCAGGTGCAAGTTAAGTGAAAAGTTTTGTGCTAGGACCAACAAATTACTTTGAGATATCAAAACCTTTGAATTATCAGGCCGTGTACATGAAATGCATTGTATTGTTTTAGGACCAACTTTGGGATATAAAGAAGTTTGAGATAATAGGAGTTAAAATACGTATTGCAAAGTTTAATCTTTGGACCAAAAAATTACATTGTGATATCATGAATGTTGAGATCAAAGAATTTGAAGTAATGAGAGTCAACTCTAAATAGTTGCATAAATAACCATCTCAAATTGTTAGGCATACTTGCTATGAGTTTCGTATAGCATCAGTGATATGAAAAGTTACACAATTACATTCTCAACATATAAGTACTTTCTTTGCTTTTCAGCACTGTGAAAGAAATTCCTGTGATCCAAAAGCCAGAAGAAAAGGGGGAACACACCGTTGAAGTGAAAGCTGCGCGAAATATCTTTGAATCTAAATGGGTAAAACCAAACGTACCCGAGTGTAAAAAGGCAGGAAAGGAAAGCACGTCTCTGGGTAGACGAGTTGTTTCGGGTATTGTTCCGAAAAACAAAGAGGAGCCCCATAAACTGAGGAGGTCAGACCCTACAAGAATTCATCCATTTTCCTCCATTGAAGATGCTAGATCGCACTTGAATCATGTCAGTTTAGAAGATAAATCAGAAAAGAAGATAAATTTCGATAAGTCTGATTCCTTATCAAAATCGGATAACCATAAAGGACCAACTATAAGCAGTCAAAAGTTTGAACATGTTAAATCAATTAACGGCCCCGACGTTTCTGCTTTGAACGGTAACCAAACAAATGAGCCTGAAATGCCAACTTCTGATATTACTGTTCTAAATAGCAAAGATAATTTGACAATAAATGACATAAAATCAAACTCCTGTTCTGTGGAATCGTCTAAAGTTAATATAAAAAATTCTCACGTTGTGAAGTCGAATGTTTTAAAGGATGAAGATACGGATATTTCGAACACTGCCGGTTTTTCAGCGAATAAAGCAGCTGAAGGTTCAAACACAGCCACTCTTTTAAATAGTGAAACTGTATACGATTCAAAGAACGGTACTGTTAGTCATAGTAGGGATAAGAGTAGTGGGGTTTCATCTGAAAATAGACCCGATTCTGGATATAGCACCACTGCTGGAGAGAACGGTCGAAACAGTCAGGAAAATAAAATTGAAGACCAGGTTCTTCCCAAGAAAATTCAGGTTACAACCCATAAAATGGAAGGTAAAAGTAACGCCCCAAAAGAGCTAGAAAATACTTCTGAAGAAAATTTGCCTGGTAAGGATTTAGAGGACAAAGGCAAACAAATTACAGCGAACACGATTGAGAATAATTCTTCTAAAGAGACTGAAAAAGCAGCCGTTGACGAAATAGATGGCGAAAAGAAGATCGAGGCCAAAGTGGAAAATTTACAAGAAGAGGCAGCAAATGAAACAAAAAATCCGGTAATTGATTCCGTAAAAGAAGGAATGAATAACCAACACAATGAAAATGGGGAAGAACATGGATCGGCAATAGTTGTAATGCGGAAAAGTAGATCACGTGTTAGTGTTAGTCGAGATGACAAAGTGTCTGAAATTACAAAGCCGGAAGATGTTAGGAAGGATGAAATATTAACATTTCCAGACAGGAGAAAAAACAAAATGTCAACTTCAAAACCAGCGATCGAGGAAGCAATTGAAAATGAACCGACCTCTTCACAAATAATTGATGAAAAACCAAAGTTCACTCTCAGAACAGATTCAGAGGAAGGTATTGAATCACAGATCTCACAAGATTACGTGGATGGTACCAATAAGAATGTCCCATCACAAGACGAAATCGTAGAAAATTATTTGGATATAGACGCAATAATGAATAAAGCAGTATTTTCAAATATTCCATCCTTACCAAATAATACTCCAAATCGCTCAGAACTCCTGTCATTCCATGAGCTTAAGGAAACATTAGAAAAAATTAATTGCAGTGACGAGTATTCCGATTTGGATAGCGATGAAGATCCCATACTTACTCTTTCTAAATTAGTAGAGACTTAGAACTGACTTATACATATACGCTAAGACGAGACCCCAAGGACTGAAAATAATATCAGCAATGGTTGTGCCACGTGTGCCTGTGTACTTAAAATTATGAGATATCTCTATATCGACAGCTAAATGTGAAGGGATTAAAGCTCACTCAAGACACTGATTCTATTGATAAATTGAAAGTAGCCATCACTTTGTGTCTGTTACCCATCTTTAATGCCCGACTACTAACACTTTACCAAGTCTTTGTGTTCCTTCTCATAAATCCACATGGCTATCATGCCCCCGGCAAAATTTGGGTTCTTTGAGATGTTGAAAAGATCTACCACCAAGCGTTTAACCTGGATTTAATTCCGATAGCAAAATGTTTGTAAGGTCATAAAAAAAGGTTCATATGATTGATTTTACTCCCCAAAAGAATTAAAATTTGTCATGAATTATCAATCAGAACTCTATCAAATAGGCTAACAAAATATTGTTTAAAAATATTACGTTTATTGAACTATAATAACACAGCAACGACAGAGCATTTAATAAGTAGTTAAGGCAGTTTTGGTGTATTATATGGCAAAATTTGTAGGACTGGGTAAGGAAGTAATATCATATCATCATATTACCGGTTTTATTCTTAGCAGGGAACTGAATACTCTTTTTACACAATAATATAAATTGACAAATATTGTTTTATGTCTAATATTTTGCAGTATGTAAACACTTTTCGTATGTCACCTTGTAAGAAATGGACGAAGCATATCAGTTTCTGTACACCGCTTTACAATTCTTTATATCACTGTAAATATGCTTTGTTTGATTCAAGGTAACATGCACGTATATGTACTACATGTAAGTGTAATTTGTTAACATAAACTGATTTATTGCTGTTGTCAAACTTCAAGTGAGTGTAGGTATTAATAGAATGCACTTCATTTTAAGTCTATATCCTTTAAAAAGAGGGGCGAATATATTTAATCTTTTATGGGATGGACGAGGTTGGGCGAAGGGTTTGATTTTAAATTGTGTTTTTTTTTAACCACAAGTTAATTGTTGATTCCAAGTTATTCAACTCTGACTTTTGTGCGCCACTTTTCTGAGCTTGAGTTTTTTTTTAAAACAAAATATGGAAATGGGCCTGAAATTGTTAATGCACCTCCCCCATCAAATCAAAATGTTTTATTGATTAGTTTAATCTCCATGCCATATGTGTTTTTATTCTTTGATCTACAGTGCTGCCAAATGAAATCCAGAATTTCTAAAGACGAAAAGGTATCTGTACATATGTGTGTGTTTTCCCCTAGAGCACGAAACTGTAAGATGACATCTTAACGAGTACAAACTATTCCAGCATCATGAGCTCGTGAATTCAGTTAATAGAATTGGAAGGGGGGGATATGCCCTTCTCTGATAATTATGAATATTCTGATGTTAAAAGCGTGGGTATTTATTTTTTAGGGTTAGTTTAGATATATATTGGTGCTTTATATTAATGCATGTATATTATGCATACAATTTCGTGCTATTACAGAGTGCGCTACTCTTCATGATAATGCATTTGTATTTTTGAGCAATTCTGAATAACAAAACCCTAAATATTTAGTATGCATTGTTGTATATTACATGAAATATTTGTGAAGTATCACTCCTACATTGTGATTGTCCCGTTTCTTCAAATAATTAAGTAAAAATAAAAAAATGTATAGGAACAACTATAAATTGAGATTTTTGTTATTTGAAATGTAAAATAATTTTTCTATATAAAATCATGAAACGCGTTTCTCTGTAATGGAGAGTTTCTAACTGCAGTTTCTTTTTTGTTCCATATTTGATGCACATAACATCGTGGAAAATGATCTTGTATATATATTGCAAATCTGTAAATATATTTTTAACTGATTGTACGTATGAATATTATATATTCAAATTAAATATATTGTATTCTTTTTGTCGTCGGTCGTTCTGCTTGTCGCTCTTTTGTTCACAAGTCGGATTAAAAGAAGAAGAAAATAGAGAAAAGAAAAATTTAGAAAAAAACACCTTTATACTCATTAGTGTTCTAACGAATATCTATTTTTTCCAGACATTTTTTCTCTGACGTGTTTTAGGGTGTCAAGTGGCTCTGAAAAGCAACTACCACCACACGAAATCAACCAATAAACGGACAATTTATTGATAATGAAGGAAAAGAAAAAAAATATCATTGATCCAAAGGGTGAGCAAATATCTTCCGTCCGTCATTCGTGGTCGACGTCGTAAAGGAGTGAGTCCTCTTTCCCCACTATTTGTTTCATCACCATTGATTTTTTTAATCTGAAATATTCACCTACTTTTTATCGTAAACGAATATATGCATGTATTTTTATTTTAGTAAACAACAAAATTATGCTTAATCATTAATAAGTTTTCTACCGGAAAAGGTCGTTTTTGGGTCAATTTGAATCACTTATGGGATATTGCCAGGAAGAACATTCAGAACCAAAACCAATCTACTGTCGTATGAAAGGAGATAAATAATCTCATTTACACCCAAAAATTCGTTTTGGTTCTGAGTAGCCTTCATGTTAACAAAAACTGTCTTAAAGACGTGAATTTGGCAAATTTGTGTTAAAACGGTCTCCAAAAGCGATATTCAGGTATGTAGAAAAATTTTTAGTAAGTAGTTGTTATTAGCCAATATTTAGAGATCACATTCTGACCATCAAGGAGTCGACATGCCTAC
The DNA here is from genome assembly GCA_028015205.1 of Mytilisepta virgata. NCBI lineage: Eukaryota > Metazoa > Mollusca > Bivalvia > Mytilida > Mytilidae > Mytilisepta > Mytilisepta virgata. The sequence continues at coordinate 89,426,834 of CM051521.1, forward strand.
CGTTACTTAGAATAGAAAAAAACTTCTCTAGTGAACTACTTGGCCATGTGAAACCAAATTTTGGTTGAATTATTACCACCCACCCCCGGTATCAGGTACTTACTTACCATTTGCTAGTATGGTCTCGATAAACGATGTTATTCGTTTGCATGTAAACGAGAAATGTATGTCCAGTGTTGAGAGAAAGTAATTATCCTTTGTACGCTAAAGACTGCTTTTTAGATGTGGAAATAGAATAGCATAGGCCGTAACATGCTGCTATAAAGGGAAAGATCTTGATTCCGTGTTGGGAGGGGTTAGTATAAGCTGTTAACTTTTTCATAATTAAATTTAACGCACTAACATATATCTTTAGTTTCAAAGTAAGATCAGTCAAGTAAGTACGATTGGTGGCGTCGTGCGATGATCTTATGTGATCTAACCTTTGATCATATCTGATCAAGAGGATTTAAATGATCATAACTTAAAATTCTCCACTGGAAAACTAGTTGTATTACAATTATGTGTAAATTTTATATGGTCCTTGTCCATATGGCAAGACTTCCTTTTGAACCCCCTTCCTATATATATAACGCTTATTCCGTCAACTAAGGGGGTTCAAAAGGGAGTCTTTCCGTCCATATTATTTTTTTATATACATGTACAAAGAATACTAATGATATGTATTTTTTTCTCATTACTTGGAGTCCGTCGTGTTTTAGCATTTCATTTTCACTTTTTTAAAACCCTTATGTGAAGCCATGTGGAACTTGGAATGAAGCATCTATACATGTATGGATGTGTTTGTATAGTGTTTGATTATTTCAGTTCATTTCTATGACGACTAACACGACAGCTGAATATCCAGTGCTTGTTTCTGAATGGTCAAAGAAAGAAAGTCTTCTCATCTGAAACTTCATATGAAGCTTCCACAAAGGGTTCTATACGAATTTCATTTTATCCCAATCTGAATACTATATCAGTAATAGCTAATACTTGAAATTCAGAGACAAAAAAAATCTCCTCTGTATGAAGCATCTATGATTTTTTTTTCCGTTTCATCCAGGTCGGAACACTGAGGCAATAGTCAAAACTTTATATATTTAAAATAAAATAAAATAAACTGATCTAAAATCTTTACACAATACATTTACTGAGTGGTCTCAATTGATTTTCTTGAAATATACAACCCTGTTTGAGGTGAACTTACATGACCGTTATGATCGATATGGTTTTTAGGGTCTTTTTAGAAGTACAGTTTAAAAAATCATCTCTGAAACTGCTTGACTAAAGAGGACAAACATACCTGAGCCAAGCACAACAAATAAACACAGGAAACGGAAACTAAAAAACAATGAAAAACACGAACTCCTATAAAAACCAGAGTGAACTCTGGTGCTTCGGAAGGGTAAGCAGTTCCTGCTCCGTATACGACACCCATCGTGAAGTTCAACAAAGTCAATCCGGTGGTAGTCACAAATCGGTGGAGGTAGATGAAATGTTACGACAGAGGGAACAGGTCCAACGTCATCTTCGATATTGGAACACTGTAACGGTCAACCAATTCATGATGACGACGACGAATCCACGAGAAACGAATCCAAATATGAAGCGGACTTCAATGTATCTGTAGTATCCTTAATTTCAAGCTCACTGGGGTAGATGAGATGTAGAAAAGTGAAATTAATTAAAGGATTGGGTAGTTTCATTTTGTTTTCACGTAGCGGACCTTGAGTGAAGTCGGCTTCATAGGAGTACAGAAACAGATCGGTGAGGAGAGGAGCACAGTTGGTTCCCACTGGAATGCCGATTGTTTGTTTAAAAATTCGACCTCAAAATTCAACAAATATGTTGTCTATGACAAAATCTAACATGTTTGTAATTTAATCTTCAGAATACTTTTTGTCACAATCAGAGTGGCCTTTTCTATTCCTAAAACTAGTTGTTTCAATCGATATTTTAATTTAGAATGTGGTATGGTAATGTAGAGAAGTCGAATGTTTTTATGCTGTTGCATGTAGCCAGATATTTTGATTTTAGATATTGTAGTAAATTTTTGGAGTCTTTAAGAATTCACATCTGATTGACGCCATGGAACTTTACACAAAACATACTTGAAAGCCGGAATCTATGTAAAATTATCACATTTCATCTGCATTGGTAATTAACATATTGTACTATTTCTGAACGCTCGAATATTTTTTAAATCTCCTCGCCGAAATTAATTTCGTTCGAGCACCTAACCGAGCAGTCATTCATGAGCAACTTGATTTTGTTTATTTCAAATTAGTAGAAATTTCAAAACTTTTCTTCTTCACAACCATTTTGGCAGAATTGCCCTTGTTAGGAGAGTATTTATATGTTCAAACCTTGAGCCTCGAAGTGTTGTCCTACCATAAGGCTTTCAAGGAGGAGAATTGACTTCGTCTTGAGAAGAAATGCAAGATGTGGCGGATTCAGAAATTTTTATACAGGTAAACTTCGAATTTAAGTCTATATTTTCCAAAATTATCATTATATAATTTTGACTGGAGCAAGCACTGTTATAGACGCGTTATAATCCATGTTGAAAATGTATACATGGAATAATATATTCTTTCATACCAGTTCTCAATATTTTCCGTCAAATAACGATTCATCATTTATTGTAATGGTCGTACTATGTAAAGCCTACACACATTTTAATCCAAAAATTACCTAATATATAAAGCTAAAAAATCTAAGGATATAACTGAGGAGGCTTATGATTTTCCCGTCAGCTTTCAAATACTGGAAATGTTGTTTCCTTTCCCTCGGAGGTTAAGTCCCCTGCACACCACAGGCACAGCATCAAATTAGAATTCAACAATTCTTCTCAAAAGAATGTAAAGATATTAGTAAAAATGGTGAGCTAGGTGTGAACAGAAATAAATTGATTGGTGATATGGTTTACCAAAAATCTATGTAATCGTATTTACCTTTAATGACAATGTGCATATATAAGGTACATTTAACAAATTATAATTTTCCACTACCAGACTACCAGTTGTCAGACAAAATTTACATAGTACTTCAAATTTTATAAATGTCAATATCATATGTGTCTTTTAGTTGTTTAAAACTGGAGAGCAGGTGAATACCTAAGTGAGCAGTTTGCTTACAGTACATCTTGCTTTGGTTTTTTTTTAGTTAGCCAACAGGAAGATGACAAGAGTTATTTCCCTTATATCAAATACATTTGAACTTTCCTGTCATATCTATCAAACACCACCATCCAAAGCAGTATATACATGTAATAACTTTTGAGGATTTTTTTAATACCTTCAAATGTTGCTAACATTTGATGAGTAAATGTGTTATGACTGACCTGCATATTCCAAATAAATATGAAAATTGGTATTCCATCTGAGCTTGATTCTGACAAAAGATTTTTTAAAATATAATGAGCAGCATTTTCAGCAAATTAAAAGATGTTTAAAAATTAATGATTTTAGTAGCAGACTATATTGAAAAAAAAACCAACAAAAAAATCACCATAGAAATATTCTTAGAAAACTAACAGTTAACAGCCATAGAAAAAATTGGATTTCTGATGATAGAAGATAGTTTCTCCTATTCTTGACGTGTTTAATCGATGGGATAAAAATACTTTTATATGCTTAAGGTATTGCTCTACCTTAGCACAGGACAGCCATTTTTCATCCCCATCTGACAAAATAGAATATAATTATGTTAAATACTGCAGTCTTAAGTGTAAAGTTTTTTGGGTAAAAAATGTGTATTCCAAATAGCAACTTAATAGATGTTAAATTGTCTTTCTACACACATTAAATTATTTCAAAAATTATTGATTTTAGCTGCAGACTCTGCAAATAATAATAATAATAAACTACCATTCTCAGAATGCTAACAGCTAACAGCCAGTAAAAAATATAATTCTAATTAAGTTTATTATTTTAAATGCAGCAGTCTTTAGTGTAATGTTTTTTGATAAAAAGGGCTTCAAGCATCTTTATGTGGATTTAAGATGGATTATTCTTTAATATAGTACAGCAAAAATAAATTAATTTATATTGAGAGTTCTATGAATTTTACCATACATACTGGTATCATTAATTTTCCATTTCTAGATTTTATGTAATATGTTTTTAAAAATATTTGTTAGTACAACATCTAATAATTTGATATTGGATGTAACGTGTCATTTGATTGGTAAAATTTTTTCGTCTATCATATCATAGACTAAATTTTCTTTTCTACTGTGACGTCATTAAATGGAATCCTGATGTTTTAGACACCAAAACAACTGTTGGAATTAAATTATAAGGATTGACAGTAATTTTGTTTTCAGTCTATTTGAAATAACTGCAATGCACGTGGTGCACACTTTGGAGTAACCTGCTACGCGGATTATTTAGTGTGCACCACGTGATTGAGGTTATTTCTTCATAGACTGAAAAAATTACAGTTAATCCTTAAATAATTTTTCCATATTGTGTAATGTCATGTGGATGCAAAGTACAAATTATTGGATAGGACAAAATTCATATATATTGATTGATTTTATTTAACAGTTGGAGGCATTTTTTTTTTAGATATTACATGCAATAAAAAACAATCTTGAAACTGGAGCTGTAAACTTGCTATATTTTCAGGTTCAATATTGCTAATGCCTTAAAGATTATATTGATAAAAACAGAATTTTAAATGTAGACTTAGGTGTGGCAAAAATTAGATTTCTAATAATATATTTGTTATACATTGTATTTTGTTATTTATTTTATAATATAATAACAATTTTCTTTAGTAAACATGATTTGTTGTACTTTATGTAGCCTAGGTTGTTGGTTCACTGGTATATTTTAAAGGTTAAATATGCAATTTATTTACATTTCAAATGATATTAATGCTGTTACATTAATTATTACCAAACCAGAAACTAGGAATAATGTTATTTTAGTATCTGTGTGTGTTTCTAGTAGATATGAAAGAACTGACTGCTTAATGAAGAGGATTGTGTCCAAAGCCAAAACTGGAGATGGCTACGACAGATACCGTAAATGGCAAGTAAACACATTTAATGGTTACTATATAATATAATGATGTAAGTTATTTGTGCTTACTGAAGTCATCTGTCTTTCTGTGAATAGATATTTTTATAAAAATTAATGCAAATGAAGTTTATTGGGGAGGTGATGAAAAATGAAGTCTAGGATAGGACATGCAATATTTAGATATAAAATCTGTCTCTACTGTTACAGTTTTTTGTTGATAAAAAAATTCATTTTCTAGAGTTAGACATTTAAAAGTTAAGTAGATAAACTAAGTATCTAATATCTGAAATCACTTGTCTTATTATTGTGTAAGAAATAATTTCCTCGTGAAAAATGGTCAAGGAGATTTTATAAAAAAAAAAATCAAAAAATAAAACAAACTGGTGAAAGATTTACATTATTTACCTTAGTTTTAAAAATAGCACCTTAAAGAGATTTAATAAGTAGATTAACTGTACATTTGTATTTTGTGATCTTTTATGTTTTTTTAAGGTTCTATCTGTTGGATAGTGTTGATTGATTGGTATGTCATTGTTGATTTCCTGTTATCTGTTTTGTTGCTTATAAGATGGTTGAAGAAAAGTTTGAACTGAAAATGTGTTTGAGTCGTCTCCCTTTGCAAGGAAAAAAATCAACCTAGCTGTCAGAGTTTATGCCTAGCAGGTAACAAGGTAATTAAATAGGCCCTGCTTCATTTTGTTAAAAAAAATCTGACAGGATTTCTCTAATCAAAGATTAAAAAGGACTAATTGTTTCTTACCATAGAAAGATTTCACCTGTCTGTGTTTTTTGATCAGCTGCTGATTGTTGAAATATTCTGAGACCAGCTGCAGTAGGAACTTATTACAGTAAACTGTTACATACATGTTATTTTCATATGTATTACTTACAAAGAAAGAAACCAGAGGTTACCAGTATTATTTTCTTTTTCTTGTGTGCATACTGATAAACTTTTACAGGGATAGGTGTCAAACACACCCACACAGAAAACAAGTTCAGACATTTTGTTTTAATTATCCACAAAATAATATAATTTATTTATACATGTATGTTAATTCAAATGATACAATATCTGTGTTCAAAGTTTGATTGTGTACTTATTAAAAGTTGTAAAAGCAGAAATGAGCCGCTAATGTCATTACAGAAATTGTAAACAGTTACTTCAATGCATTCATAGTAAAGAATGCAATTTGATCTTATGGACCATTATATATTTACCATCCTTCTTATCTAGTGTATCAAATGGCCCTTGACCCTATGTCTTTAAATTTGTCCAGTTACCGTATCATTTGTAAGATATTGATATTGATGTGATTGTCAGCAGTAGATGGCCAGAAAACAAGATGTTAATCGGTCCCACTATGATTCATTACTTTTATAGATACTGTAAATATGAGATGACTTGGGGAAAATCTTCCAAGTCTCTTGGGAAGTATCTTTTAGTGCAGTCAGGTCACCTGGTCTTGTTTGTTGATGAGTAGTTAGACTGACATTGTTAGATGTCAGAAATTGTAAAACAGTTCTTGTAAACCTTAATTATAAATTTGTTTACTTTTTTATGGTATATACAGTTAAAGTTATTTATATAATCATATTACAGTTTAATAGAGCAAAATTATTTTCCGTAATTGAAATGTTAAACCTATTCAGACATGTATTTATATTAGAGTGAAATGTTTTTGGTATTTAAAAAGATTTATCTTGAAAAAGTTGCAAGATTTGCATGAAAATAAATGAATGAATTTTATAGGAAAAGAGTACAGAAAGGCAAGAAAGGAATTTGGAAAATAGGATAGGCTTAAAAATATGGTGAAAAAGGCAGGCGCAGACCTAATTGGGAATTCAAATTTAAAAGACAAAACAGAACCACTGAATGCCAAACACTATGGAGAGCACTAAAACAAGGAATGAATTCAGGTAAAATATGTGAACTTACACAACAGCAGTATTTACCTTGTAAGTTAAAAGTAAACTAGATATTTCTTAATGTTTACAAGATACAAATGTACTTTATGAAATCTATAATTATTATATGGAAAAATATATACCTGTAAAAGATGATTCATGTTGGAGTCCAAGCTAAAGGCAACAATTTCAAGGAAAAAAATTGTACATTATGTTATTACAGGGGACCCTGAAAATGCATCATAGTATACAAGTAACCAAGAAACCAGCAGCAAAAAATAAAAGAGGAGAGGGCACCTTATAAAAAGGTATATCCTTATTCTCTACAACATATAGATATTATCAACCAATTACCTTGTGTTATGAGTAATCTATGAGATGTTGTCTCATTGAGATGTCCATAACCATGTGTAACCTGTGGGATGTTGTCTCATTGACACATGCCCCTTACCCTATGTAAATTATATGTAGGATGTTTTGTCATTGAAATATGTTCCTTACCCTATGTAATCTGTAGGATGTTTTCTCATGGAAACATGTCCCTTACCCTATGTAATCTGTAGGATGTTTTCTCATTGAAACATGCCCCTTACCCTGAGATTGCTTCATTGGAACATGCGCTTTACCTGATGTAATCTGTAGGATGTTTTCTCATTCACACATGCCACTTACCCAGTGTAATCTGTAGGATGTTTTCTCATTGAAACATGCCCTTTATCATGTGTAATCTGTAGGACGTTGTCTGATTGAATCATGCAACTTACCCTATGTAATCCGTAGAATGTTGTCTCATTCACACATGCTCCTTATCCTGTGTAATCTGTAGGATGTTTCTAATTGAAACATGCTCCTTGCCATTTTTTATTTGTAGGATATTGTCTGATCGAAACATTCCCCTTACCCTATGTAGTCGGTACCGGATATATGTTTTCCCATTCAAACATGTCCCTTACCCTAGAATGTCTTATTGAAACATGCCCCTTACCCTGTATAATCTGTAGGACATTGCCTCATTGATAATGCCCTCAACCTGTATACCGTATTTTCCTGCCTACAGGTCGAGACTTTTTTACTTTAAAATGACCATTTTACCATTATAAGTCTATGGAGAAAGTATGAATTAGACCTATAGTCCACATAGACTTATTGTCCAGAAAATACAGTAATCTGTAGGATGTTGTCTCATTGAAACGTGCCCCTTACCATGTGTAATCTGTAGGACGTTGTCTTAATTATACATGCCCCTTACCATGTGTAATCTGTAGGACGTTGTCTTATTTATACATGCCCCTTACCGATGTATAACCTATAGGATATTGTCTTATTGATACAGTCCCCATTACCCTGTGTAACCTATAGGACTTTGTCTCATTGACACATACCCCTTGCCCTGTGTAATCTTTAGGACCTTTTCTCATTGACACATGCCCCATTATGCCTGTGTAATCTGTAGGACGTTGTTTCATTGACACATGTTCTTCTACCTTGTATTATGTATGGAATGTTGAGTGAATGACACATACTATGTATACTTTATTAAAATATAGTGCAAAATATTTCCTATTTTTTTTTATAAAACAAAGATACATTTTTTTTCAGTATCTTTGATGTTTTCTTTGACCAGAACAAAATAGGTAATTTCTAACAAAAGTGAGAACATATTGCCTTCCTTCTTATAGACTGTGTAAAGAGTCTAGAGGTGCTCTGATAAAGACAATCAATATTGCACGGAAGAGCGGACAATAAAACAACATAAACTTCTTTTGCAAAGAGTTAGTTGAATTAATTTAAAGGTAGGAGATTATATAAGGATTGTTGCACTGATATTAAGTAATGCTATTAAATTTCACTGATTCAAGCCCATGCAATATGAGTTACTGCTTGGGACAATGTTCATGGATTATAGTGCATTTATCTTGTAATATTAATAGTTATCTTCTTCAATATCTCAGTCTGCATATTTGTCAGTAAAGTTAGGAATATGTCACTCGATAGTATTTTTGTTTCACCTGTAATGAATGTTGTGTAAGGCGAGATATAGGTATTACTTTCCAGCAACAGTGTAAACTTTTTTAAAACCTTAATAGCTTTGCACACATAATGCCTACACTTAAGTTCTTTAGTCCACAGATACATCATGATATAAACTTTGCGGCAGTATACTTGTCTTGTGACTTTATCCTCATTTTCATGGTTCATTGACTTTGTAAACATTTGTAAAATCTGTGTCAAAGTTTCTTAATTAAGTCCATTTATCGGCAACTGTAATACCTTGTCTCCAGATCTTGACCTCAGTTTTATGGTTGAGTGACATGCATCACATTTTCGTGATTAAGTTCAATTTTTAGCAACAGTAATACCAAAGCCCAGCAACTGCCTCTGTGAGTGCTCGCTTTGAGTGCAGAAGGGTCCGGGTCAAACCTAAGACATTAAAATTGGTATTTGCTGCTTCTTTGCCAAGCACGTGGCATCTAGGAGTAAGAGCAAAGATCTACTGGTTGGCTTGAGTCAGTATAATGTGTCCGAGTGGGTGATATGTCTTCCTGCGGACGTTACCTTGTGAGCTAGCACATTAAAAATGTGGCTCAACGTGTCAGTCTAGTACAAAGCAGGGATCATATTCATTATCATATCAACATGTTCTCGTCCTGATATACACCTGGCTGCCACTGGATGTTAAACAACAATTCACCCATTCAAAGCCCTCCATATTTTGTGAATAGATAGTTCTTGGTGGGTATGTCATTTTGACACCTATCGACCAACATTGACCTCAATTTCATGCTTGTGTGACTTAATTGTGTTACATTTTCGAGATTAAGTACATATCTCAGAACCATAATACTTATACCCATGACCAGTATATTTGGTCATAAGTACATTAGATAGTTCTTGTTAGGTACATTCCAGTTTGACACCTGTCAGCCAACCTTGAACTGGATTTCATGCTTGAATGACTTGCATTACATTTTCTCTATTAGGTCCATTTCTCAGCAACTGTAATACCTAGACCCATCATATTTAATCTATAGACATTTCTTGTTTGATACATGCCAGTCTAACACTTGTCATCTGACCCTGACCCAAATTTCATGCTTGAGTGACTTACAATACATTTTCCTTATTAAGCCTATTTCTCAGCAACTGAACTAACTAGACCCACAATACCTGGTCGATAAAAGTTTTTCTTGGTATGTACCCATCTGAAACTCGCCACCTGACCTTTGGCCGGTCTGAGACCTTGACCTGAATTTCACACTTGAGTGACTTGTGTCACATGATTAAGTCCATTTCTCCAGCTGTAGCTCTAATACCAATATCTACCATAAATACATTTACAGTTTAGCACCTGACATTAACCTCAATTCCATGCTTGAGTGACTCACAAATGAGTCCATTTCTCAACAAATATTATATGAACACCTACCGTTTTTGGTCTATAGATACTTTTTGGTGGGTACATACCAGTCTGACCTGTCAGCTGACTTTGGACACAATATTACAATTAAGTGACATGCATCAGATTTTTCAGACAAATTTCACCTGACCATAACTATTTCTGATAATGCATTTTCGTTTGAGTTAGAATGTCGGGTATCAGATAATCTTTATTCTTTGTCCATTTGCATACTCAGACGAGACATTTAATGTGCCCACTTTTGTTTATATTGATATACAGTCAGATCTCTGCTTGTTGAACACCTTGGATTTCTCAAAGAGTTAGAAAGGCCCTGATTTCTTTTTATTTAAATTCTCAGTGTTTTAACAGATTTCTCAAATTATTGAACTAATTTTATGGTCACCACATCAATGAAATCATGTAATTTACTCTTATTTAACTGGAACTGCGATTGTCAATTGGTGTAGGTGTTCATTAATACTACTTACAAATATCAACAGGTGTGAAAAATTCAAGCCTGATCCATGTGATAAAGTATCAATTACAGGTTATATCTGTATAATCTGATTGATTGTTATAAGGGATTGACCATAATGTTTATTAATTAAGCGTCAATAAAGGGATATTGTATTTACTTTGGTGAACAATTTTGATCTTGACATAAAGTCAATGAGATGTATTCTCATGCATTTAGGAAAGTTTGGAAGTAATATCTAATCTAAATGTCACCATCTCTTTTCTCAAGGAGGGTCACAGGCATTTTGTATATATAATTGTACCACATCTAATTTGGTATCACTCTTTTCTCTCATTTTCTGGACTCTGTCATTGTACCATAGGTAGAGCTAAGTCTGTCACTATTCCATAGGTAGAGTTAAGTAATGAACAATTTACAAATACAATTTATAATTAATTTCATATTTCAGTTTTGACCTATAACAACTAATCATTACAATGTTCATTGAATGCAGTACAATTGTGTCAATGAGTTTGCATGAAGTTTGCCATTCTTTTATGACAGTTATGTAAATTTGTTCCCTATAATTCTAATATTTTGTGCATTTGATGATGATTTGATTGTCAAATCAATATTATGGAGACATAAAATGTTTTATGATTGCTTAGAACTCAAGTATTCAAGTTTTTGCCGATTAGTCGATTAGTCGTCTAATGAGTGGAATTTGTCAAATCAGCATTTTGCATTATCACGTATATTATTTTGTCATTTTGACCCACATTACATTCTTTTAATTTCATTTAAAATCTCTTCTATTTCAAAACAAGTTGTGTGAGGTGAAACTTAATAATTGTTTTTATGCACTGTCAGCATTAACATCAGCAAGTCTTTACCTTAAGGATAACCGAAAATTGTTTATGGGTGGCTTATATATAACATAATTTCAGCCAGATGTTATCAGGCCCTTGATCTGGTAGTCAGTTTAAGTTTTCAGGACTAGGTCTGCATGTACATCAGTAACTATTCATGACAAGTTAATAATAATTTGATATTTTAATTTGTGTAATGAGTACCGGGGTATGTATCTTTCTGACACATGTCATTTTGCATTGACCTCATTTTTACACACCAGTGATCAGGTTAACTTTTCAGGATTCCTGTATCATAGCAGATCACCAATATGTAGTTTTAGAATTCATAACGTAGTGTTAATGTAAGACTGTCTATTATATGGCTATATTTAGTTCATTTCAATGATATTATATGTGACAAATCAATGGAACTTTTGTCATTACAAAGGTTACTAAGAGGTTTGGTAACATAGACCTATATTTAAGTGTCTGAACCAAACCTCTTTGGGACTGGAGATTTTGTTCAGATTACCAATAAAGAAAGAGTTGTTCAAAGGTTAACTCAGATTAATTTTTAAAAATACACACTGTACGTTCTGACTGAAGACACCAGTTTATATGGGTTTCTCTTTACCCAGGGTTTCACTTTATCACGAAGATCTTCTTGTAATGGTGATTTATTATATAAAAAACACATGGTCCTAAGTGTATGACTGGTATATTGCTGTCAAATTAAAAACCATCATTCACTGATAAATATTTGGTGTCCTAATATCTTGTTAAAAGATTATACTGGTATTTTCTGATTTTATGAGTTATCTATAGTTTATTTCTGACCAGATCAATAATAAAACTGTATTTTTGTGCTAATTAGAAGTTAAAAGGCCATAACTATGTTCAATGTTTGTTTTTTTTCTAACCATGAATTGCCCCCTGCATGGTTGTTATAGAAATACTTCATGCACTATTGATGTGGACAATAAGAACATCAGTAATGTAACTTTGTAAGTAGGGATTCTTATTTCAGCTACAAATCATTGTCAACCACACTAAATCCTGTAGTGGGAGTTGTTGCTTGGATATTAAAGTTTATATAAGTGTATCTATTAGAGACTTTGGTCAAAGTCATTGCTTGGATACTGAAGCTAAAACAATGACACCAACATAAAAGTCTCTTTAAAAATTTGGTAGCTACTTAAAATATTGATGATCTACCCACTACTTGTTGGTGTATTTCTAAACTTGAAAGTGAAAAAAAAGTGCATAATGATCAGATTTCACCATTTATATTTCTTAATTTCATTATTTGTTGAATCATCTGTGAAATAAATGACAACAGCCCTGAAATTTGAAATATTTTCACAGACAAACTCGGTGTATTGTGCTTCCATTAACAGCTAAAGTTTCTAGATGTTAAATTTTTGATGATCAGATTAGTAACAAGAATAAGTCATGCATATGAGGCAACTGATATAAGTAACCAGAAGTTTCAAAAACAGAAAGCAATCAACACATTTTTGCCTTATGCTGGTATATCAAAATCTGGAGACCATATATTTTGAAAATCTGGAATTAAATCTGCTTTCTGGAACATCCATGGTTATCAGGAACATAATTTTAAAAAAAAAAAAGGCAATTTAACAAATGTATGCTAATGCATCTATTGGCTATATCTTTATGCAATATATGAAAACACATTATGAATGAAATTGTAATAGTCTGGTTACGTAACTCCCATGCTTTATTGTGATTTGCAGAATTGTTTTGTAGAAAAGTGGCAGTTGAATTTCCATTCCAGCAAGGAAAGGATAAGTCAATATCACAGCATACACTTCAGACTAGGAAATAATCAGAATAAGGAGACTGAACAGATGAGCGTCAGACAACAAAAATGAACACAGCATAATTTTACATTTGAAGCTTATGGTCAGCTAAGATCTGTGTAAGTATATCATTATATATATAATTATGTATTTTATTTGTAAAAAAATATTGGAACTATTTGAAATTTTTTAGTTTTATGTCATATTTATATCAGATTATGACGTGTTTGATTTATACAGCATACTATGCTCAGTTTTAATAATTTGGTTTTTTTGCTGTTCTGATGAAATGTAATGTAATTATGGTAAATAATTTTGTTATACCTTTAAGAATTGTGTGTTTGTTCAAAGGATTCAATTTTGGGACCCAAGAGAGTCAGTATTATATATATATTGTATTTAATGAATAGATACATAAGCTTTCAAAATTTTCAGTTTGGTTCATGTGAGTTATTGCCATGACTTTTTACAAAATTTTACATTTAAAATTTTCCACATATATTAAATCCACTGGCCAAAAGTTTAGTTTGCAGAATTCTATATGTCGATCCCAACTTGCCAGCAAAGGCATAACTCAACAAAACAAGACTGTTGGATACTTAACTTAAATTCATCTTGACTGAAACTAATGAACCTATCATAAAACTCTGCAACAAAGATTTTTGGATTGTTCTTTTTCAGAATTTGTCAGTTCATCTCACTTCTTAACCAAGATTGCTGCCACAGCCAAACTTGTTTAAAATATTACCCTGTGGAAAAATTTACTCAAAGATCTTATAGTAGTGTTTATGATTGTAGGCCAGTTTGAACCAATGTTGCCACAACCATAGGTGGTCCTCCTCCAGAATTATATTTTTAGATATCACTTACCAACAAAAACAGAAGTTCTTTATGGTGTTTGAAGGGTAAAACAAATCCAGATGAGTGATGTAAGCTTGTGGGATACTCTGGTTATTTTAATCCAGGTTCCGAACAGGGGACCAAAAATGTTCAGTTTCTCTTAAGGTTATATACAGATAATAAATAAGATTGAGAAGTAGAATTAAGGCAAACAACTTACTAATATAAACATTATTCTTGGTTGGTGAAAGAAAATCAGATACTGAAAATATCATGCCATTCTTTACAAAAACTTAAGATTTCTAAGAAATTTCTAGGGGGAAGTTTGTTTAAACAAGGTTAAACTATACTTATATATAACTCTAATCTGATCATCTGTTGACATGTCAACATGTTCAGTTTACCTATAAGTAATTCACAGATATTGGATTTTAAGGATAAAAAATTATATGGACATATAAATTAAAAGGTTATGTGTCAGTTTGAATGAACTTTGTTTTTCATAACAAAACATGGAACTCCAAGGGAAATGTCATAATCAAAGTCCAAAAAACTGGCAAGGTCAGGAGACACGTACAGTATAGTTTTGGGGTTATATAAGGACTGCTTGAATTTTCCTTCCTGATTTAAATATTTCCCCCTGATAAATTGGTGTTTCTTCATATGGAAATCTGGGTGCCAAATTATTAGTAAAAGTAAACACATTTTACCCAATTTGTATCCGCTTTAGATAAACAATATAATTCTAAATAAGACAAGGGTCATGTGTACTTTGTGCCAGTGGGACTCTTGGACATATAACTTCTCAGCCTATGTATTTTCTTATCATTAAGAGCCAGAGATATAGAAATAAGTTTTTGTACATAATTATCTGTCAATTAACAATGAATTTGGACACGTTTGGGCTAATTGGTATGACATTTGTGCAAAAAAAATATTTTGGGCCAAAACTTCATTATAGGTAAAATACAGGTGAATTTCCAGATAAATTGCCAACTTTAAGCTTATATCATCAATTTTATTTTGAAAATACCTCTTCCGTTTGCAGTTTTCAGTAAAAATTAAGAAAACAATTTCAACCTTAAAATTCTCAATTGCACTTGCAGTTGCAAATGACTGCATTTTCTAAGGTGAATTTTACATATACTGGTGAGATTTACCTGTAAATTTAAATGAACAGGTAAATCTAATTAGCCCAAATGTAGCACCTAATTTAAATTTTGTTGCCCAAATGAAACTCTCACGGTTGTGATTTGGCCCAACTGTCTTGTGCCCTTTTATATATGGCACACCCCTTGGCAAAGAAGCAAAAATTTGATACAAAATATGTATGAATTTCATAGTTCACTGAAACTTTGTTTGGTGATAAAGAATCTTTTGATTTTAAACCATTTTACAAATGGTGTATATAACAAAATATTTTCCTAGAATTTTGATAATTACATCTTTGTGTTTTTAGATAGATGTTCTAAGTTCGGTTGAACTGGCATACCTTTAAAAGGTAAGACAGATAAAGTTTTGTACCAAAGTCCTACACATGTCTGCATATGTATTCATTCATAAATGATAATATTTACAAAATGTACCCAATGACAAAACACCAATGAATTAAAACATACAGGTGGTTTTGTTACCTGTAAAATATTTGTGGTCGGATTAATACAATTTGTCTTTATCATTTAATCAGGTTGCGGTGTAATCATTTTTTTTTCATATTGAATTATTCAGGGATTTGTTTTACTGTGTGAATATAATGGAATTTAAGAAAATTACTTGATTCAGGTGGGTGATTGTTTTGCACTAATCCTTGTACAGAAAATACATGTAATAGGAAGATGTTTTGGTATGAATACACCTTTAGGTTATTACAAGAGTTCTGGTTCAACTAGTATTCATGTCAATATAATCTATTTTATTCTGGTTTTGTTTTAAGGATAATAAAATGATTTTATCCAATACAGAAGCAAAGTATGTTCAACATGAGAAGTGAAATCAGAGTAACATTTATTTAACTGTAGCATGATTTTAAAACTGAAAACCAGCAAAAAGGATTTTAGCCTTGAATAAAAAAGTAACAGTTATCATAAGTTGTATGTACTTCAGGTTGTCTAACATGTATGGTTCCTCTAGAGTTCACCAGACATGCATGGTTTTAGTATGGTGATCATACAAGGGTGAACAATACAACATGGTTCTCTGAGAGTGACCATACATGCATGATTCTACAGAGGTGGCCATAAATGAATGGTTTCCTGACTGGAGAACCTAATGCTAATATCCCATAACGTGGCAATACAAGCATGGTTCTCCAGGGATGGTCATACATAAATGGTTTCCTGACTGGAGAACCTTTTGCTACTATCCCATTAAGTGACCATACAAGCATGGTTCTCCAGAGGTGGCCATACATAAATGGTTTCCTGACTGGAGAAAGATGCTAGTATCCCATAAGGTGACTGCACATGCATTTTTAACCTAGGGTGACCACACTTGCACTTTTTACAGTGTGGTGATATACATGCATGGTTTCTCTTCAGTGACTGTACACATTGTTCCAGCTTGCTGACCATACATACATGGTCATAGCATGAAGCAGCATGATCTTAAAACCAATGCAAACAGATAAAAAAAAAGACGTAGTATATTTGCAAGACAACTTTACTTTAAAATTTGAAATGAAAAGTTTCATGTTTACTATAATTTGTGATAAACACTTGATTTAGATAATACCAGTAATATCTTTGTAACAAAAGAACAGCTCATTTTAGAATTAGGATTCCCAAAATTGACATATTTACCGGAATTGTTGAATATTTGGAAAAAACTGGAAAACTAGCTAAAAGATCATTATTAAAAAATTTCTTGAAAGCTGATCATGTAATTATCTCCTAAATTAGGTAATAAAACCATAATATTGTCTGTATTTATTATACCCCCGCTTTTGAAAAAGGCGGGGTATATAGTATTCGTTGTGTCTGTCCGTACACCTTTGTATCCACAACTCCTCCTAAACTCTGAATGGAATTTGATGAAACTTTCAGAGAATCTTCATCCCATGATGGCATTGTGCACCTCCTATTTTAGAATTTGATCGGACCAATTTCTGATGAATATTTGGGGTTACCCATACCAAAACATGGACTTTGCCATTCATTGTGATAGGGTGTTCCAGTATGCCATCCACAACTCCTCCTAAACCACTAAATGGAATTTGATGAAACTTTAAGAGAATCTTCTTTACATGATGCTATAGTGCACCTCCTGTTTTAGATTTTGATCTGACCAACATTTGGGGTTTTCCATACCAAAACATGGACCTTGCCATTCCTTGTGATAGGGGGTACCAGTATGCCATCCGCAACTCCTCCTAAACCACTAAAGGGAATTCCATGAGACTTTCAGAGAATCTTTATCACATGATGCCATAGTGCATCTCCTATTTTAGATTTTGATCTGACCAACGTTTTGGGTTTTCCATAGCAAAACATTGACTTTGCCATTCCTTGTGATAGGGGGTACCATAATGCCATCTGCAACTCCTCCTAAACCACTGAATGGAATTTGATGAAATATTCAGAGAATCTTTATCACATGATGCCATAGTGCACCTCTTATTTTAGATTTTGATCTGACCAATTTTTGGGATCTCACATAGCAAAACATGGACTTTGTTATTCATTGTGATGTCCTTTCATGTATCTTATGTAAGGCAGGGGTATCAAGTAGTGACCTTTGCTCACAGTATTTCTAGTAACACTTGTACAATGTACCTGTTAATTAATGTATAAAAGTTGGATCACTGGTTAAAGTGGTGTTCATTTATCTGATAATTTTATGGATTTATTTAATTTAGGAGACTACTGAAATTTTAGATACATGTACTTGTATTTGGCTTGCTATACTGGTAGTGTTTTGATTGGGGTTCAATCTAATTTAAAATTTATAAGTGTAAGCTTTATTTTACATTCATTTGTTATGCAAAATCCTCATACAATGCTAGATTTAAAGTTCTTGATTTAGAAAGTTTACAAATGTTGTCTCCAGCTATATCATAAATTTGGAGTCTATAGTTCCAGAAAGAATAAGTGGTAATTTGTTGAATTCCTTGTACAAGATATTTAGTAAATATAGTAGATGTATCAGTCTGTGACTTAGAAATGACCCATTTATGGGTAGATCCAGGATACCATAGAGAGGTAGAAAACCATTCAGAGTTACCCTATTTTAATCATTTTATTAGAGGGCACCTCCATACCTCCCCATTTGAACTTTGTATTATTAGAATTTTTTTCCACTAGCAGTAGCAATGTTCATGTCTTTCTAGACTAATTTTCTGTATAAATTTTAGCTGAAAAATTGTTTGGATAATAAAATAAAGGAAGATTCATTGTATGAAAGTATTATAACAAGTACCAAACACTGGGTATTGCTACGCCAATTTTTGCTTTTAAAACATTGATTTTTGTGAATTTGTATAATATCGCATAACAAAATCATTCCGTGTGAAACATATTTGTAATTTATGTTTTCACAGTCCATAATTTTCAAAGAAATGTCTGAAATTGCATGATTTTGTGACAGTTTTGGGTATAAATCGCTATGAACCTGATCAAGTACCCAAAAAAATATTTACACAGATAAATTATCTTACAGGTATATAACTTACAGTGATATATATCTTCCTGTTACTTCCTCATGCTTTTATATAAAATAAAACCATCTGAAATTATAAGTTTTTAAACCCTTTTTCAAAATTTATGACAGATTTAAATTAATTTTAGTTTTCATAATAGTTCAAAAGGCTACTTTATGATGTTTATGATGACAGATTGTCAGTTAGCTGGATTTAGTAATTGCAGCTCCTGGTCGGGAAAAGTTTCCTTGTAATTCATCCTTTATATACTGGAAAAGCAACTTTCATCTTAAAAGTTTAAAAAAAAATTATGAATTAACTCATGTAAACTCTAGCATCGATCGACTTCAGCATCATGTTCACTTTTACCGAAATTTATTGAATGTTCTTTGTGTGTTTTGAGTTTTTATTTTTGAAATGATTAGTTGGACTTGTATAGTACATGTATTAGTAATTACAGGTACTTTAATCTTACATCATAAATCATAAAACAGACCACAGATATTTCTTTGTCTATATTTTTTGTGGATTAACTTATTATATGACAGAATACTTTTGACATGAGAAAACATTTCCAAGGAAGATCAAATTTGTATTAATCTTAAATACAAGACAAAGAAATACAAATCACCTTTATAGTCATTTTTTGTTTCAAAGGAATACTTTTGGGATGACAAAAATTTCCATGTCGGATACATATAAATAATTTGTTTTGATGTTAAATACTATATTTTACTGAAGATAAATAACCTTTAGAATTTTACGCAAAACTAAAAAGGTGTTAATCACCACTGTGAAATATCAAAACATAATTTAAATTTGAACAGTCTTAAGGAATGGTTATTATATTCATATTTAATAATCACACAGGTAAACAAATATCTTATATCCACATGTTGCTTTTCGCTACAGGTAATCCGTATCGTACTGTAGAGATTAAAAACAAACAATCGTAGTATGGTACACTATAGGTAAAAACATCCAGGTGGACCGGTATATTACAATGACTTTAGATGTCTGATAACACCAATTACATGACTTGAAAACTGGCCAGAAATTAAATTTAGTGTTGTATATTACTTTATTAGTGTGTTATTGGGACATTCATACATTCTTTAGAAAGTAAGTTTTTTCAAGTTTTTTTTAAACTGTCAGATTTGTTTTAAGTGAAATAACTTGTAACCAGTACATGTGACACTTTACATGTGGTATGAAGGTTTAATTAAGTTTTAGTGAACTGTGTTTGAAAATTCACTTTATTTTAAAGAGATTATATTGTTCAAGAATTGAAATTGAGGCCACCTCATAAACATATAAATAAATTGAAGTTCAACTGTCTTAATGCTCCTTGAAATTTGATAATCATTGTTCAGAATTGTTTATTATCAGATTCTGATAGATATCATGGTCTATATGTGTCCTGACAAATACATTATGATAACTTTGTTAACACATCAGTGTGAAAGATTGTAATGAAACTTTGTATATCTGTTGAGACTTAAACCTAACTAAACCTTTGGTATTCATTGAAAAATGTCTATGAAGGACCCCACTGGGGAAGCAGAAAGGGGGCTGGAAAATTAAATTTAATCAAGATTCTTAATGTACATTGTTATGTGTCATCAGCTGCTCCATACCAAACAGAAAAAAATACTCAAATCTTATTTCTAATTATAGGTAAATTTATGACTTTAATTTATAGGTAAATTTAATATACTTTGGTAGAAGGATGTGACTTCAACATGACATTTTCTACCTTAACCTTTTGTTTAGTCACCAAATCTGTTCTAACTCATATGCATGTATTATAATTTTTCTCCAATTTCTATGAAAGAAATAATTCTCACCCCATTTTTTTTTTTAAACTGAAGCAATTGTATCACTTGTTTTAACTTTTAACCATGTTGCACATAGAGCCAGTCTGCCACTATGTTGCCAATAGTATTGTGAATGTCAGATGGATGGGCAGAGAAAATAAGGTAACAATTTTGTGTAATCAACTTCTTTCAGTCACACCTTCAAATCAGATCTTAGAAACTTTGTAAACTTTTTGGTCATATTGAAGATGTGCAAAAGTGAGTAATATGTCATTTGAACAATTCCCTCAGATTTCCTTGCCTTTTTCACAGAATTGTTAACAACGGTTCCTATGATGTGTAAGCAACTCCTTCTATGCTTTTAAACTAGATCTAGGAAACTGCAGAACATTTATGGACTTACCTGAAGATGCAAAAAGAGGGAGTATGATGACATTTTAGGAATTTTTTCTAGATTTTCCTATATATGGAGTTTAGTCCTTTTCCACATAAATTGTTTAGGATGGTACATGCATATTTTGTGTAGGGAACTCCTTCTACACTTTTAACCTAGATCTAGAAAACTGTGCATAATGTGAATGGACATAAGATATTAATGAACTCAAGGTGTTTGATGCCATTTGAAAATTTTTGGCCATATTTACCATAATGATGAACTTGGTTATGTTTTTCTAAGAATTTTATATGTGTAGTAATTATATTGTGTAATCAACTCCTCTTATAGTTTTTAATTCGGACCTGTGAAACATTGCATAAATATTGAAGACTTGCATTATTTATCAGATCTTCTGGTCTGAAATTTTGACCAAATTTGTATTGTTCATAAATATTTTACCATCTCTGATCCTTTTTATTGAGAATGTCTTGAATTTCCAGTTACATATTATAATACATAGGATGTTTTTTTGTAGCATTTCACATTGATTAGACTATAGTTTGTAAATAAGCACAGAGGCAGAAGATTTGACAGTTAAGAATTTTTATCTTTTTCCTATCATGCAGTGTAGCCTATTGAGTGTCTGACCCATTTTTTATTGATGCTGAAAATAAAAAATTAGGCTGTTAAGGTACAAGAAACAATTTATGAATTTTGTGCAGGGATGGGGGAGCTAACTACTAGGGTGTGTGGGTATGATAATCCATTTATGAATTTTTGTTTCCTCTACAAAAGGGACTTGTGTTTTTTACTGTCCAAGTTTGTTTCTGGTAGAGAAAAAAAATACCTTTGGATAGGGATTATTTAAAACCAGGTTTATTGGTACATAATTGACAAGTTTCATGTACTTTACTTGTATTTTCAAATCACTTTTTTGTTAAGGTCATTTAAAATTAGATAGATGAAATATTGTTTATAAAATTTAAGTTATTTTGGGATTGTTGCTATTTTTGGTCAACCTAAATTAATTTTTTTTAAATATGAAAATGATTCACTATATTATATTCATATAATATGTAAGTTTTGTATAAAGAGGATTTTTCATGACACTGAAATGACAAAAATGGTATTTTTATGCCCCACCTGTAAGGCAGGCCAGGCATATAGTTCTTCGGTCTGTGTGTCCGCCCTTTGTCCGTACAATTTAAGGTAGTTTTTCATGAAGGAGATATGGTATCATCCTGTAACTTTGTACATGAATAGCTTGTAATATGAACAGCAGCAAGTTGATGCAAAATGGAGCTGTGACCTTGAGGTCATGGGTCATTGACTTTGAATTTCTTTATAATAGAATTTCAATATTAGAATCCAGGTTAAGGTTCAGGTTTAAGATAGTTTTTCATGAAGGAGTTATGGTATCATCATGAAACTTTGTACATGGATAGCTTGTGATATGAACAGCAGCATTTTGATGGGAAACGGATGCTGTGACCTTGACGGCATGGGTCATTGACTTTGAATTTCTTATGGAATTTCAATATTAGAATCCAGGTTAAGGTTCAGGTTTAAAGTAGTTTTTCATGAAGGAGTTATGGTATCATCATGAAACTTTGTACATGGATAGCTTGTGATATGAACAGCAGAATTTTGATGGGAAACAGATGCTGTGACCTTGACGGCATGGGTCATTGACTTTGAATTTCTTATGGAATTTCAGTATTAGAATCCAGGTTAAGGTTCAGGTTTAAAGTAGTTTTTCATGAAGGAGGTATGGTATCATCATGAAACTTTGTACATGGATAGCTTGTGATATGAACAGCAGCATTTTGATGAGAAACGGATGCTGTAACTTTGAGGTCCTGGGTCATCAACTTTAAATTTCTTTATAGAATTTCAATATTAGAATCCAGGTTAAGGTTCTGGTTGAAGGTAGTTTTTCATGAAGTACTGAGAAATAGTATTTCATCTCCACTATCTTTAAGGACTTCAAAGTCAACAATATACAAATGTAATTCTATTTACTAAATACTTATATCATTGATGGGGCATGTAGTGTCCATTGGACATTTATATACTTGTTACCTCATATTATACCTTAGAAAGAGGGTGGAGAGATGTAATGCAAAAGTCTGCCTCTTATCTTGACCAAAGAGGTCGTCTCTTTGAAAATTGTACAGTTGTCACCATGATCTGATTGACCGCCACGGAGTGTCTGTTTCCAACATGACAAAAGACCCATCTTTCATAGATGTTCTTCCTCCTTCACCGGAACCAGACATAACCTTCAACAAGCAGCATGGTGGGTGTCTTGCAAGAAGCAGGAACTGCTCAGCCTACTGGTGCATCTGAGTTCTCCCCCAGTTTTTGGTAGGGTTCATGCTGCTCATTTCTGTGTGTTATTTTTGGTTTTTTGTATTGTTTGTTAGTTTGTCCTTTGATGTATTTTTGGTGTTCCCGGTTATGCTTTTTGTCTATGGACTTCCCCTCTTTTGACACATCATTGTTCATACTTTTTCTTTCTTCAAATGTTTCTATACCAAATTGCAATTCTGAAGTGTTAGTGCCGTAAGTTAGATTGAATTGGCCAATCCTGATATTATGCTTATGAAACAATCCAGAAAATGGATTATCTCCTTTTTATAGTGGTTACATGATATAGTATGAAAGTACAGATTACTAGTTCTGTGATTAAGACAGCAATGTGTTCAAAGGGGAAATGATCAAAGGTGTCTGAAATGACTTACCAGTTTTATTATTACTCTTTACCAAGTTATGTTTGTAGGGGTGATGGTATCATCATTCATCATGATTCTGCTGTTTTTATTCTTTTGAATTAAAAAAGTGTGGTAAATATGTTAGTATTTTAGGCTAATTCAGTGTTTGGCAAATTGAAATATGGGTTGTGCTGCAAAACCGTATGCCAAATAGAATTTTATTATTAAATTTTTCGAAGGTTATTAAAGTGATTGTTCATTCAAAGAACTTCACTGATTTTTATTTAAATTTATGACATTTTGTACAGAACTTTGTCCACGATAAAGTTCTTAGGAACTTCAGGTTTCCTGTGTTTAATGCCCCTGTGGTGATTATATAATTCATCACCGACAGGAAGTCATGATACCCTGTTCCTGGGGCCATGTCTGATCAATTTTTATACCACCCAGATCAATCATTGTTAAACTTACAAGGTATTGAACACCTGTTTTTCTTATTTTAATGAATTTTTAATTCAGAGAGTACATGCAGAACAGATTTACCTGTAGGTGTTTCATTCATGCAAATCAGGTAAATTTTTGACATTGTATAAATACTTTTTAAAGATTAGAAATTAGATAATTTTATCTTGTAATGTGAAATGAATTAACATAGGCCATACCAAGTTGTTATATGAAGTTTTTCAGATATTCTGTTGGAAATACTGCACACATAAGTTGACAGTATTTTGAGTATATATAAAAAAAAAGATATTCTGGTGAAGCCCATATTAATATTCTATTGAATCCTGGAAAATGAGGCAAACAATGGTTAAAAGCATTAAAAGGTATTTAACAAATTAATTTAATAAATTTTCATAGAATGATTTTGAAGAACTATAAAATTGATTTTGCTATGACCATATAGTAAAACTCAATACATAAAGCGTGCCAAATTTTATTTTCCCCACATTTAATACATAAAATTTGTGAATTCAATATCACATCTAACATCATACTAACTTCCCTGTTTATTGTATATTTTATAAAATATCAATAATTTGTTTCTATTTAAATTTAAATAGGTTTTTAGGACACCAAGTTTTGAAAGCAACAGAAACATAATAGATTTTTGTTTCTTTTAAATAAACCATATTTGCAAACATTTTTTCTTTTCTTTTTTAACTGGATTGGAATAGCCATGTTGATTCTTTAGGCCTGAAGTTGGTCCCAAGAATACTTGTTCTGTTTTGTAATTTTTGTTTGATTTTGTAGAAAATCATCCTTCAATAAAAACCTTAAAAGTAAACTTTTATCAGAAAATTTATTACAGGGAAAATCTTCTGATACTGACTCTGTATAGCAGAATATTTTCATGGAGTGCTAATTTTCAATAATTTAGCACTGACCTCTAATAAAATTTATTTCACAAAAATTATTGATGTCAAATTTTCAGTGCAGTATGCTACAGTCTGCCAAAGTTTAAAACACCAGATTATTTTGCATCCCTTTGAATCCAAAATGATATTCTAAATGCATCAAAATAACCCCTTTATACAGTAATTTAGGCTTTCAATGGATAGTAAAAAGTTAATGCTCCACTTTTCACATTAGTATATTTGGCTAGACCTTGAATGTTTTCAATATCACTGTGAGGTAAATGAAACTAGCTTTAACATCTGTTCACTCATCGTCAGAAACCTACGGTGGGTTGTGCCTATAGTTTGCTACACTTACCAGTAGTGGTAGCAAAGAATAAGCGCAACTGGCCATGGGTTTCTGACGATGCTGTTCACTGTAATACATGTATCATTACTCTAGTACATATATATATATCTTGAACTATATTATAACTAGAACTACATTTTATCTAGAACTCAAATGTTTTATACCAACATTTATATTATGAAACATTGTTGCCCAAAGTTTTGTTGGTTCCTTAACCAAATTGTAGAAATGTGTGTTCAGCTTTGATCTTAATTGACAAAGGTCACAAGTTTTGAGGCTGATTCTTGTTTATTCTGTCTGGGGACCTTGGCTTCGTCCATCGATAAAAATTTTCTGCTGTGATATAGCCAACCAAGCAGAAAGTGGCATAAAACACCCAAGTTACCAAGCCGAAACAAAGGTGTCCGAAGTTCTATATCATTTTATCTCAATAAATCCAAGTTTTGGGTCTTTATAGATTTACAGCTAATGAAAACACATCTCTGCAGTCGATCACTGTATCATCTTGTACGTTACTATTAGTAGGTTTATATATGTAAAATATACAATATGGGGAAATTATTTTAATTCCCAAAGAAGAAAAAACTGAACCTTTTTGATGCCTGACCCGTTATTTAGACAATGTATTAAATACATCAAAGGAAGTTTCTAATCCTATTGTAATTGATTGGATTTTCATTTGATATATTTCCATTTGTCAATATTGAACCATTATATATGAAATTACATGCATATAAATCTATAACAGTCGGTGAAACATTTTTATATTTTCAGGAAATATTTGATTTTGAGAAATTTTTGATGTCTGATTTTACTTGGAAAAGTAAGTTTTGTGTTTCATTTGTTATTTTCAGTTGAAAATTATGGGGTCCAAACATGAGAGAGGTCAATAATTTTACTAAGTGGTATCGTTGAGAAATTAGGGGGTCTCAACTGTTGTATAGTCAGTTAACAGGGTTAATAGGAATAGAGGATTGGAAATTGGAACATATTACCTTGAACAAAATCTATGAATACATTTTATCTCTTCTTAGTTACACACTTTGTGTATAACAATTATAATTTTCATATGTGTAAAACTGTATAACTTAGTGATATATAAAGCTGTTCAAACAGTTTGTTGCATAATTTTATAGAAACCTGTTATATAATAGTAAAATAATTTGTCACATACCCTACACTAATGAAATACCTAAAACTAGATTTATTCTAAAACCAAACTTTAACAAGATGATTTTGGAGTTATGTCCCCTTTAGATCCATGATTTTTTTTTATATCTAATTTAATTTAATTTTTATGAAATACATACATTAACCCACTTGGGTTGTAGTATACAGTTAAAACACCAACAACATACATGTATAACATAAACACAAAATATCATACATAACTACATATATAAGATAAAGCCGTTATGGATCTCCTTTCCTCAGTTCTAATGAATGCTTAATATAAGAAATCACTGTTTTAATTTCATCAGGTGTTGATGGGTTTACTCTGATAGATAATTTTTTTTTAATGAACTATAGTTATTAAAATCGGCATAATTCTCTTCAAAATATAATAAGAATTGTTCTCTTGAGTTTGATTAAATTTTACAATAAAAAAAGAAGTGTTGTTCATCACCAAGTTCATTACAAAATTTACACATTCTTTGATCTTGATGTATTTTAATGTATCTCCCTATTTCTATTTGAAAGTCATGACCAGACACCCTAAATTTTGTTAAATTTTTTTTTTATTTTTGAATTCATGCAAACAAATTAGAAAAAAATCGCTCAGGATAGCCAGTATTCTCATTCAAATATTCAACCTAGCCCACCTAAATGGAACATAAGTATGATATTTCCATCAGCAGTTTGTAGTTAGGATTATCATCTTCAGTTGGTGTTATTGAAGTTTGAATCATCTCACAACATCAAAAATAATATATCTGTAAGAAATGTAACAAAAATTACATGAAGATTTTATATATAATTTCCTATGTTCCGAAATCAAGCAGATTTGGTTTTTGATACATAAAATTACTAAGCTTGATGATTTGAAGAATTAAAAATATTTTTTATGTTTAATCTTTAGGATGAAGAGATTCCAACTAAACATTGAATAAATCTTTTTTAGTTTCATTGGTTTATGGTGATACATGGAAGTTTTTGTTCAGACAAATTCTTTCAATATGCATTTACAGATTTGTATAATTAACACATATTACTTATGGTCCTAATGAAATAAATAGATTACATACAAGCTATATTTGGCAATTATTGAGACAGACTTGGCTTAGACATTATGCCTATAGTATATTAATAGGACATGGCTCTAGGCAGTACTAATTAACTAATTTCTCATTCATCAATACACCAATATGTAGGTGAAACACATTAATACATAAATGGAAATATTTGTCTCTAGTTTTAGACTTCTGTTAGATTTAACAAGTCATTAAATATGGCTTTCAAAAAAGGTCAGATTATGAATCAAAATTTAAATCTTATTTGAGATTTAAACCTTTTAATGAGCTAAGAATAAAAATGAGTTACAATGTAAATTCCATTTACACCTGTCACTGAACGAAGCTAATTATATTTGCTTAAAATTGATTTGAGTTGTTCACTAATTAATTAATTAATTGATTAGTTAATTTACAGTAAATATTTTATCTATAAAATGTAACATATGAGGTGAAATTATTTATGGAATGTTGGATACAGAAGGTATGTTTTCATAGTACCTTTTAATTTGTTCTTTCCCTGTTTTTGATTTTTCATAAAATAGATAATTGTGATCAGTCCATATTGGTCAAGTGTGAGATTTTTTTAATAAGTTGTAAAATTTTGAAAATTAAATTTTTTTTTTTTTTAAGAATATAATCATTAGTTTTCCTCAACGATGTTGAGGGGGACTAATGGAGTATCCCTGGCATACACATCTGCATGCACGTCCACAACCTGTTCTCTGTTACTAGGTAATATAGGGTTATATATTTGTGTGTACAGGTGCACGTTGAAGAGACTGACCATGTGGCATAAGATGAGGGTCACATGACCCATAATACACGGTTCACTGGCTTTTAAGTTTTATGTCAAAAATCAGTTTTATAACATACAAAATGACCTAAAATCATAGAACTTAGTGTGGGGATGCATCATGGGACTAACACAGCCTCTCACCAAAATTAGGTCACTCTGACCTACTTATTGCACTTCATTGACTTAGGTTAAGTTTTACATCTGAGTTCAGTTCTCCAATACCAAGCGATCTACAATCATATTGGGGAAACTTTGTAATCATAGATTTCTGGTTTTTAGGATGGGATTTAATAATGTGATAAAAAGTTGGGACATAAAATAGTGCGTATCTCCCATGAAGTGTGAGATTAACAATGTACTGGACATGTAATTATTACAATGATATATCTTCATTAGTATTTAGTGATTTATTTCATTTTGTTAAACTCATAAATCTGAACTGACAAATGACATACTTTAGAGGTAAAGATCACCTTCCTATTGAATTCATGAGAAAGTTTTTGTATTTGTCCAGAGTATAAAGCTATAGAAATTAGTGAAGAAACAAGTTTTAGTCTAAAGTTTGGACGACCTATCAAAAATTTCCCAGATTGTGCAATATCATCTTATCCTTACAACCTGTAATTCATATAAATTATTCATAATATTTCAGGTGACATTTTATAGCTATGTCAACATTTTGTACATTCATGCACTATAAGTTTTATAAGTACAGGTTCACAATTTTACCTCTGGCATTATAATCTATTTCCAAAGTGTTCAGACTGCCTAGATGGTCTCATGGTAGCATGCTCGCCTCCAGTGTGGAAGGTCGCAGGTTCAGTCCCTGGCTGGGTAAAACCAAAGGCATTAAAATCAGTATTTGCTGCTTCTCCGCTAAGCATGCTGCATCTAGGAGTTAGATGCAAAGGACTGGTCGACTCAGAGTTGGTATAATGTGTCCGAGTGGGGTGATATGTCTTCCTGTGGACAGTTACCTGCTGAGCTAGCACTTTGAAAATTCAACTCAGTGTGTCTGTCTAGTACAAAACAGGGATCACATTCATATCATATCAACATGTTCTCATCCTGATATGCACCTAAAGGTTACTGGACAATAATTCATCCATCATCCATCCAAAGTTTTATAATATCAAAATGTAAGGATATGGGGTAAGCATCTGTGAGACAACATACCATAGGATTGAAGAAAGAAAAAAATATTGACAAGTCCTTATTTTGAAAATTTTAAGCACCTGCTGTTTTAGTTTGGATTTATAAGAAAGCTGAATCAATTATGAAAATCTAAAGATATGGAGTCAATGAGACAACATTCCATATGAATGAACATTGGAATATATTGATTACATGTTAGGTTTGTAATGTGGCCTGCAGCAAGGAGCAACACAGCCTGCTCATAAGATAAGCACTAAACAACCCTGGAAATAATGGTACCAAAGATTCAAAAGAATTGAGCACAAATCCCAAACAGATGTAGTATTCCATATAAATTTATAATAGATTGCAGTTTCTTACTAAAAATGAAAATTTATTTGAAAAAAAATTATCTCAATTTGGACCATCTGCTGCAAAACCATGATATTTTTTAATTTTGGTCCCAGAATGTTTTTGCAAAGATTGTTTAGGTCAGATCTTAATCTACAAACATTGAAAGGTTTACAGCAAAAGATAGATAATAGTGTTTCCTGGGTTATTAAGCCTTTTCCACCAATACATAATCAGGCATGAATGTAGGATTTCTACATGCTGGAAAAATTTAAAAATTTAAGAAAAAATATGTAATATTGTGAATGGTTTTATAAGAAAACCAATGATTTTTTTTTGGCTCCTAGTGATAAACATTGGTTGCATCTCCTCCCTGAATCAAACCCTAAAAATTATTGGTTATAGATACTGACAGGGGTATTCCAAACAATATGTATAAGTTATAAGTCTAATAAGTTAGATAGTGAAGATTCCATATAATATCAGGTAAAGTCAACAACCAGACAGGAATATTCAATTTTACGATCAGTAAATCTTTGACATTTTACATTGCAGTGTTTTGTTCATTTCACAACTACATTTAGTAACTCATTAGTATATATTGATAAAATATAACTTTATCGATAAAGATCTTTATCAGTTGAATAAGTTTTAAGATGTTCAGATGATTTTATTACTTCATTTTATCTAATTCTGTCAGGGATATTGTAAAGAGGTTTTTGCTTTGGATGTTATGCCTGTAAATATTATTGAAATCAGATAAATACATTTTGTTTCTGTAGTTCTGAATTTATTATTACTAAAACTTTAACACTTAAAAATATTGACATTTTATTAGGATGAATTTGTTATAGTACATCTTTTGTACTGAAATAATTCATTACAAATTTTTTAGTTTTAGTAAATGTGGCAAGCAATATTGATGCTTTCTGTTAAAATCTGATCCAACTATTGCCTAAAAGGCAAGGAGAAAGCTGAGTCTGAATAAAGACGAATTTTTTCACCCATGGACCGCCATATGCAATTTGAGTTCATATTGTATTTTTAATAATTGGTTGTTCATGAAATTTTGATCACAGTAAATTATCTTTGATAAGTTCTGTAGTAAACACAATATTTGAAGAAATCTTTATCAAAATTAATTAAGACTTTGTTAGGAATTTGCTATCGAGTCATGCAATAAGATTTTCAAATACCAACATAGTTCAATATCAAAATTTGACATTATTCCAGATTTCTGTAAGAATTATTTTGGGTGGAGATTGTAAACAAAAATAAATAAAACAGTGTTGATAAATGAAATGAAGAATTTTAATTTGTAAGTAAAATTTTTGTTTTTATATTTTACGTTGGGTTAATTTTTTATCTTATTACTTTAAGTTTATAGGAAAGTATTTTAATCATTGATAACTATAATTATGTGTTGATAACAGTGAAAACTTAATTCTCTCAACCAGTTTAAATCTTGGTTAATTCAATTGGAATTCAAATTTTGAATGATTTGACACTTCTGTCCTTGAAAAGATTTAACCTATATTTGACCATAATTAGAACCCTTCCATGTTAAATATGGGAAGTTAAATAAGCAAAAAATTATAATTATTGATTCTTGCAATATTAAAATGACCTGTCTATTGCAAATTCTTTCAAATAAAGTTTAATTACTTAGTTATGGAAACATAAAGTACTGAAAATTGGAATAATTTTTTACATCAGCATTAAAGTATTTCATAAATGTTTGTATGAGGGGAAGTATTTGTGCTTTGTTGATAAAAGTGCCTCTTTTGATGTGGATTTAACCATTAAATAGTTTGAAAGGGAGTGCAAGACTTTCTGTTTCTCTTTCCCTATCTTCACATGTTTGCAGGGTATGAATTATATTTCTAAGAAATGCATGGTTAAAAATTCTGGGGTTTCTCCAAGGAAATTACACGTACCAACTCCTAACCAGATTTTTATGATTAAGAATTGATCATTTCTACTTCCATTCTTTATATAAAGGTATACTCTCTTTCTCAAAATTAAATAGTACATGTATCAAATTTCCTGTGTAATTTAGCCTTTTTATTTAAAAATGGCTATTTAGTATATAAGGGATTGACATTAATCCAGCAATGATTACAAGATAAAAGGATTACCTAGGGGCAGGTTACCTGTCTAGAAAAGAAGAAACTGTTAGGTCATAGTCAGTTAAAAGAAGAGTTTATATAAAAAGATCGAAAAGATATATTTAACAAGTATTTTAGTGTTTGATTGAGCTCAGATTATTTATCATTTTTGGAGACAGGACAAATACACCTATTTTTAAAGGATTGTAGAGGTTACTTTGCTACAGACAGTAAGTTTGTTATTAGAATTAAATAAAGTTATTACAATTTAGTTTTATATATACATAGATATATATTATTGTGATTATGGGAATAATGTTAGATAGGTTTTAAACTGCTTTCAACACCAATGCTGGATATAATATATTTTTCTCTCATTACATGCGGTTGAAGACAATGTTTACCGGTGTAAGACAGTCTTGTGGAATATTCTTGTCTTTCCCAGCTTTGGACATAAAGTTTCAGAATTAAATTGCTTATATATAGAAAACTACTACTGGTCTATGCTTCTCATTTAGAATTTAATGTCTTGTTTTACAGTTTTAGTATAAAACCAAATTGTCATGTTTGTTTTTCTCTTAGAATCCTTTGTTTTGTAGGAAGATTTTTTTGTCTATCAAGGCATCCATTTTAACTTCCAATCTAATTCTTTTATTTTTTTATACCCCCTGCAAGCAAAGTTTTTGGGGGTATATAAGAATCACATTCGCCTGTCTGTCCATCCATCTGTCCGTAAGTACATGTACCTTGTAAGTGCAACTCCTCCTAAACCGTTCATTGGATTTTGATGAAACTGTATATGAAGGTTTGGCATCATATGTAGATGTGCACGAAGCAAGATAATTATCACCAGATGCTTGAAAATGGAGTTAATCCAACTTCAGGGTTTTACATGTTTAAACCTTGTAAGTACAACTCCTCCTAAACCATTCGTTGGATTTTGATGAAACTATATGAAGGCTTGGCATCATATGTAGATGTGCAGGAAGCGAGATAATTATCCCTGGATGCTTGCAAAGGGAGTTCATCCAACTTCAGGGTTTTACATGTTTAAAGCTTGTAAGCACAACTCCTCCGAAATCGTTCAATGGATTTTGATGAAACTGTATATGAAGGTTTGGCATATGTAGATGTGCACGAAACAAGATAATTATCACAGGATGGTTGCAAAGGGAGTAAATCCAACTTAAGGGTTTTACATGTTTAAAGCTTGTAAGCACAACCCCTCCTAAACCATTCAATGGATTTTGATGAAACTTTATATGAAGATTGGGCATCATATTTAGATTTGCACGAAGCAAGATAATTATGGCCGGATGCTTGCAAAGGGAGATAATCCAACTGAAGGGTTTTACATCTTTAAAGGTTGTAAGCGTAACTCCTAGTATTGCAAGTGGGGGGTATCATTCAGTGAGGTCACTCACAGTTCTATTTGCATTCTGGAATGAGAGAAAATTTATCTTTCATACAGAAAGATGTTGAATAAGGGAATTTTACCCTTAGGATTTCATTTTCAGTTGTCAGACACTCGGCAAGCCAAGCCTCGTGTCTGACTGAAAAATGTGTCCCCTATCCTACATCTCTCTGTATGAAAGATGGTTACAGTCTCCCCTGAAATATTTAAATTAAATATGCAGGATTTTTTTTTTCTTCACAATAAATATTTGCTAGAATATCTTCATGTATATTTATGTAAAATTTTAAGTACATTTTCTGTTTGAGAATATGTACTGTTGAAGGGATGTAGGTATTTCATCAGAAAGATTTTTAAGTTGGACGTTCCATTTTAAATATCCGTACATCTTTTCCTGTTGAGCACACGACTACGTGCGAATCCCATTGAAAAATCTTAAACTACTTATCCTGAGAAGTCCCAATATTTTGACCTGTAAACATTACATTATGATGAATAAGATGTACAAATGCAGTAGACTTCAGTCCTTCCTAGGTTAAATGAAGGAAATAAACAAGTGTCTCCAATCCCTTAATTAATTGCTATTTATAAGAATGCTTACTTCGTTGTTTTACATAAGATTTGCATATTAATATCAAAGAGGTATGTTGTACTCTTTTAGGTAAAGAGAAACCTAGACTTGCTACAAGTCCCTCTCTAATTAATTAATTAGTATTTTAATATAACAGTAAATATCATCTGCTGTCTATAATGATAACAATTCTATACTGACTGCTGCGCAGCAGATGATATTTACTGTTATATTAAAATACTAATTAATTAATTAGAGAGGGACTTGTAGCAAGTCTAAGAGAAACCATGTTTCAGTTACATTTTCAGACAATAATGTATTAAATGTGAGAATAAGATATTTAAAAGTTGACAAAGATTGGTTTTATTAAAATATGATTTTGGGGGGGGGGTTGAAATTTCTAGACAAGGCTTTTCCAAATAAGATATCTTTTCACTTAATAAAAATATTTGTATGGGAAAAAATGTCGCATTTAAATATAAAATAGCAAATAAGGAATTTAAATAGCTCATCCTATAGATTTTAATAGGTGAAATTGATATGGTTAAATAATTAATAAACTTTTTCATTGCAAAATGTTTACACTGAATAACAAATAAAGCATTAGATATTTTAGACAATTATTTTCCCAAACCACAAATTACAAAGTTGAACTAGGGATATGCAAGTACCAGGATTCCATCCATCTGGATGTTTGTTATTGTAGTGTTATAATGCATGCATCTCACAGGTCTCAATGAACTTGATATGTAAAATGTTTTTATGAATATAGGGTCTAATTTGAGTACAAAAATGGGGGCTGGCCCTTCATTACACAAACCCATGGGTCACTTGAATTGAATATGCATGCACCCTTTAATGGAAACACACAGATATGAAAATTATAGACAGTTTATTTTCATGTCGGAGCAACGCGGCAGAATTTTATTATTATTTATTATTATTGTTTAAAATTATTTATGTTAAATCTGGGTACTGTTAAGTTCTCTACAAAGCAAAAGAATTCTGACTATCTTTGATTTAATGCTTTATCTGTCCCGACCCTGTTATAAAGCAAATTATATAAGTTTTAAGTCTAGGCTTCAGATATTCAGTGGTGTCCAAATAATAATTGGTTGGCTCACAAGTAAGCCTCTTCATTTTAAAATCTCTGAATGCAGACAGGTCCATAAGACAGAGTCTTTACTGTGTAAATAAATACATTTGTTGTGATTAACCTTTGTGTTTTTGTTTGATTCAGATAATTAAAGCAGAGTCTTCAGGTATAATAAAACTGACCCTTTTCAAGTATATATTGAAGTAGAAAGGAAAATTTAACCTTTTCAAGTATATATTGAAGTAGAAAGGAAAATTTAACCTTTTCTTAAGTTAAATTTAGTTCAAGCAATTATCAGGGGGATTTCAATAACTGGAATATTGTTGATATCTGAAGTAACATCAAAATTTATTTTGTGTCTGTAAATGATAATTTTGTAAAATTCAAAACACTCAGAAATTTTTAATTTATTATTTAAAGTCATTTTAAACTTGAACATTAAACTGTCAACCTAAAAAACTTTCCAAATAAAACCATGCAAAAAGACATAACTTCATTCCCCACATGGTATGCAGAAAAATAGATATAATGCCATAAAATATTTATTCAACTATTCAAATGATTTTCATTGGATTTTCAGGAAACTTCAGACATTTCAAAGATTATTAATTGATTGGTTTGTATAAATAACAAATAAATACCTTGCATTAATAAACATTGAAACTCTCTCCATATTTATCTTTTTGCTTGAATTATTAATGGGCATTATTATGATGTGCAGTGATGTGTAACAGTCGTAGTACTACGAATGAGGCAATGGATCGGCACTTTATAATTGAATTCATCAGCCGATTGCCCAATGGAATTACATTCAATCTGTAAGATATGGTAATTAGTTAACTCAGATCAGTTAATAAGTAAAAATGTGAGGAAAGAATAAATTTTATATCTAAGGTAGGCATATATTATATAATTATCTGGCAAAGTTTGTTTAGCATGAAAAAATTCCATTTCAAAATGCAAAAATGAAGTTTGCAAATGAAGGGTTTTTTGAGAATGCCCAACGATCTTATTCAATGCTTTGTGTTTCAACAGATGATTTCTAAGTCTTCTGTCCAATGATTATTTTACCAAATTTTTATTGTATGCATACTGTTTAAACATTGAAATTTGTACGCACTTTAAATTGCAGAATGAAAAGTAAAAATAACGTTCTTTTAAGTTGTATTACTGTTAAAAAACAGCTTGAAGGATTTTTGTACTTTGTATATAATATATTTAGGAATACTTGGATTTTTGTTTTCAAATTTGTTTTCTATTTTTTCCCCAAAAACATGCATGCATCCAGGTAGAGAGTGTTGCACTTCATATACTTAATTGTTTTTGTTCATTAAGAGCTTCAAGTGACTTCCAGTCCATAGTATTACCTCCCCTGATTTTTTACTTTGGGCAATGCCTCTATGTTTGTATAATGGGACATACATGGATATTCTATTTATATAAATGTCAAAACACATTGGCAATTAGTATTGCATGCAGATGAACAGGAAAAGTTGTTGTTATTGTATCAATAAGCAATATGAGATAAGTTTATTAAAACATATTCATAATCAAGGAATTAAGGGAGAGAAGCTGAAGGACAAGTGACAATGACCACTTTCAACAGAAAAACTGCTAATTCATCCACCAATAAACCCTACTCACGACGATTTACCGTAATATCAATCCTGAAAAAAACAAATTACAAAAATAATTGATAGGAGTTATTAATAAAAATTCTGTTATAAGGATATAGTTAACATTAAAATGCATTATGGCATTCAAAAAATGTGTGTGGTTTTAATTCTGTTATAAAACTAATGCCAGTACACATTGAAGGACTTGAGAGGGGGGGGGGGGGATTGCTAACAGAGCTGTGATTGGTGAATCCTGATCTTTGATACATCTGGGACATTTTTATCATATTAATAGAGAGAAATTTAAAGGATTAAATGATATTATATATTTAGAACATTGAAATGAAGGGAGATAAGTCCTACACTGTTTATGAATCAGTTTATGCAGATGCATACATAGTAGTTTTCTGATTGCAATTTAAAAAAATGAAAATTGTCAGTCACCTAAGAAATAGAAAAGGCACTTATTAGTAAAATTATTTTTATCTTTGAAACTTTAAGAGATTATTTAAATGAAAAAAGAAATTGGAATTTCATATACATTTATGTTGCTGCCTTGGAAGTATAGAGATTATGTATATTGATAAATAATTGATATCATATGGGATTTATACCTTTGTATTAAAAATACCATGATATTGATTAACAGAGTTCTTGACAGAGTTTTTAAGAATTATGAAAAATTTATACTAGTTGATTCCAATTCATTTGTAAAAAATGGTTTGTCAGTAAACTGTGACAGGTTTTTCCGTTGTTTTTAGTGATATTGACAAGATGTTCTTTTTTGCACATCAAATTTATCCACTATATTCCTATAGAAAGAAAATTTTACAAATCCATAGAGTGGTCGCACACACACTTCCTGTGATAGTCCTTAAGTCTAATATAAACATTGATGTGGGACAACATTAACAAACTAAATTTTGTTCTTGATAATGCCCAGGAAGTATATGGTGGGACAAAGATTCAAGACAAGGAAGAAAGACTTTTATTACTGCTCTTCATCTTAACTTGATGATGTTAGTTTGTTCATTTCATTATGGTATTAATAATAGCCTCATTGTTAATAAATGTGATATTGGGTGAAGAAATATATGAAGGAGTGGATATCCAAATGTAACAAAAAGCAATGAAAAGGCAAAAATATGAAAACAAGTGGTGCATTATAATGAAAAGATTAAATACAAGCACTTGCAATGTAAATTTCCTGATGAAAAAAGGAATGCAAATGGGTCCTCCAGAAAGAAATGTACCAGAATCTATAAAATTAGCAATAATTTGTAAAAGCATGGATTACACTTAATAAGCTTTTTACTGTTACATCAATGCTGGAAAGGTTAGCCAAGTATTATTGTAGGATTGGCCAGGAAATTGTGAACAAAAACAAACATAGTAAAATATTCCCACAAGTTGTTAGATTTCAAGCTCTGATTTAATTCAATGCAATCAGTTTCAGAAAACATTTCATTCATAAAGTAAATTGGTGTGGGTGGTATGGAATATTTGCTTTGAAGCTTACATAGACCTCAAGTCATGCAATATTTCTGAGATGAGAGATTTTATGTCTGATCAAATTGCCTAGATGGTATTTTATATTATCGATTTTTCATCCTTGTCTTAAAAACTATGTTACTAAGTATAATGAATTTTAGTATTAATATATGATAGACATTTCTCAGTTGTCATAGCTTTAAGCATTGCATGTGTATATTTTATAAATGACGGATGATCAGGTGGTGCCAGGAAAGGGTCGCTTGACTAATGATTTAAAGAGGGAATAAACTTTGGTTTTTTAATGAAGTGATAAATGTCACTAGTAGACCAAAAATAACCTTGTATAGTAGTAAACTTAATCACTTTTGTATTCTCTGCCTTTGCACTTTTAGACACCCTGAATCACAGGACCAGGTTAGCTATTGCCCCGGGCTATTGCC
Organism: Mytilisepta virgata; assembly: GCA_028015205.1. Classification (NCBI taxonomy): domain Eukaryota; kingdom Metazoa; phylum Mollusca; class Bivalvia; order Mytilida; family Mytilidae; genus Mytilisepta; species Mytilisepta virgata. The sequence goes on from CM051521.1 coordinate 89,465,623, forward strand.
ATCCAATGACCACCACAGTCGAGCTTAGTTTAACATAGAATCTTCAATTTACCTAAACATCTCCTGGATGAGAGCCAGAGATGGATAGTTGGAACCTAGCTTTTGTAAGAGTGTTAGTTAGAAGTTATCAGATAATAAAATCCTCTAATCAAGATGGTTACCATAGTCAAAAATTTAACTTGGCTTTGAACAGGTTCCCAGGTGCATTTAGCTTCGAAGACATGCAGATTTACAATGGTTAAATACTCAAATATATTAAAAATTTTGTTAGCCTTATGTAAATTTTAAAACATAAACCTTTTGAGTATTACATGTTTTAAAATTTGTTTAATTGTTTAACCTTTTCATACTTTTGACATTTTATTCTATGCATTTATGTTGAATTTTTAATGCTTCAGTCAGGGGATTAAAGTAGCTTTGACTTGGGTACTATGCTTATTTTACATGAATAATTCCTAATTCATAAAACTACCAGATATAAGATACAAGAAAAAAATTATTGGTTATCTCCCTTAGGTCAATTTATATACTAGTTCTAACATTCCTAAATAAATCCAGACCATAAATGAGCATGTGATTTCTATACGCCCGTCTTTAAAGACGGGACATATTATGGTATACCGTTGTCCGTCCGTCGTCCACACTTTGGAGAATAACTCAAAAACTCTTTCTCCAATTTTCCTGAATTGTTTATATCTATTGACGTAAGCCGCCTTTCGATTTTATAAATTTCCGATTTTAAGTTTCCGAGTTACAGGATTTTATTCATAAAAAAGGGGGGATTTTCCTGTTTTCGGACTCTTAACTCAAAAATGCTTTGAGCAATTTTCATGAAACTTTGGTGAATTGTTTATATCTATTGACATAAGTTCCCTTTCGATTTTTAAAAATTTTCGATTTTACTATATTCATAACTAGAGGCTCCTAGGAGCCTGTATCACTCAACTGGACTATGTCCATCTTGACTGGCAACCTGTCAAGTTCCAACTGGCTCAATGGTTTCAAACAAGAAGATCTTTCAGTGATTTTTCCACTTAGGTCCTATGTTAAACACTGTTCAGCTTTGATGGCCATCTTGGATGACAGGTGGGATCATAGGATATAATTCTGAAAGAGGACCACTATTGCTGTCAAGTTTTGTTCCAATTGGCCAAGTGGTTTCAGACAAGAAGATATTTAAGTAAATTTCCCATAGGATCCTGTGTTAAACTATGTTCGGCTATGTAGGGCATTTTGGATGACGGGCTGGGTCATCGGATATACTTCTGAAAGAGGACCACCTAAGGACCATTGCTGCTAAGTTTTGTTCCAATATATTGGGCAAGTGGTTTCAGACAAGAAGATCTTCAAGTTAATTTCTCATAGGGTCCATTGTTAAACTATGTTCAGCTCTGGCAGCCATCTTGGATGACGAGCTGGGTCGTCGGACATAATTCTCAAAGAGGACCACCTAAGGACCATTGTTGCTGAATTTTGTTCCAATTGGCCAAGTGGTTTCAGGCAAGAAGATCTTTAAGTAAATTTCCCTTAGGGTCCTATGTTAAACTATGTTCGGCTCTGGTGGCCATCTTGGATGACGGGCCGGGTCATCGGAAACAATTCTGAAAGAGGACCACCTAAGGACCATTGCTGCCATGTTTTGTTCCAATTGGCCGAGTGGTTTCAGAGGAGAAGATCTTTAAAGGAAAGTTAATGACGACGGACGCCAAGTGATTGCAATAGCTAAAAAGGGGGGATTTTTATGTTTTCTGACTCTTTACTCAAGTATGCATTTAGCAATTTTCATGAAACTTTAGCGAATTGTTTATATCTATTGATGCAAGTTCCCTTTCGATTTTTATAAATATCTGGTTTTAGGTTTCCGAGTTATGGGACTTTATGCATAAAAAAGGGGTTATCTTCCAGTTTTCTGACTCTTTACTCAAAAAGTGAGGCCGCATACAAACAACAAAATTAGTTTCAACTTGGAAAAGATATAAACTTTCAGTTTAATTTATTTTCCATCGATAAGAAGTAGAATTCAGTCATGATAGTCTTGATATCTTAAACATCAAAGTTTTTACCAAAATATCTACATGTTTTTGAATGTATAGATGAAAAGTTGTGCAGAAGTCATATGAAAAGCTATATTTTTTATCGTTAGGAAACCTAAAATTTTTATATACAGTCAAATCTGTCTTATGTGACCTTCCAAGGGAGAGCAAAATTATGGTCACTGAAGACAGGTGGTCTTTATATACATGTTAATTTTATATACTGGTAGAATGCACTACAAAAGGGAATTTGAAATGATGGTCTTTTAAGACAGGTTATTGCTTAATACAGGTGGTCGCTAAAGCAGGTTTGACTGTATTTGACTTTGCTAATTATTTTGTTTAACAAAAAAGAAACTTTATTTGAAATAGTGATATACTTGTTTGGAGAAGCTAATCATAGAAATATTCATTTTAACTTTTAGTTTCCAATATCAAATATCATATACTATCTCTTTCACATATATATTTATTTTTTCTAGGAAGATTTCTGTAGATATTGATTGATGAATTTGATAGATGGATATTTGATTTAATACAGGAATGGTTGTTAGTCATGCTGTAGATAAGATATAATCCAGGATTATATAGGGCTTGGATTGATTCTCTGTGCAGGATATATTACACTTTAGTTAGGTTACAAATTTCATTGCTTAAAGAACTTATTTTGAATATATTTGATGGCTATATGCACCTTAATAGAGAACTGGTCTATTCCTTGAACCCCAACATCATTTTTGCTGACAGTTGGCATTGTTAGATGACAATACATTCATAGACATTGAGTTGTTGTTTATTGATTGCTGTCCTGGGATAGCAGCATTCTAGTATTGTGCAAGAATACAGTGGCATTGCTTAAAGTATGTCAGCATTTCATAAAGGTCAATTAATAAGGGCAATTTATTTAATTTTGTTGTGCCAGTATTAGTCATTTTTAGTGATTATCATCACTGAAATTTTATCAAGTTTGTCTATGCTAAGGGAGACAATCATTAAAATATTCTAATGCTTTTTCAAGTTGCATCATTTTTTTTTATATTTTCAGAGAGGTTTATACCCCAACAAGCCACATGAGTTGAATAATGATTAAGATTTCACCACTGGTTATAGCACTAGGATTTTGTTTTATAACGTATATAGGTAATTATATGATAATAACATTTTATAGAATATGCCTGAGATTTTTTAGAAATAAATAAATATGGTATCTTCCTTTTTTACATGTATAAAAGATTAATTGCATAATACAACAGAAAATTATTTTTTATGAAAAGGTTGTTTGAATTAATTACTCTCATCTAATAGTAAAAAAGAAATCAGTGAAAATGCAGTGATATCTGTAAAAATCAGTTCTGTCCAAATTATGTCCCTTTGGAAAAACCTTATGATCTTGCATTTAAAAGTGTGAAAGTAATTTTTTAGCTCACCTGACCCGAAGGGTCATGTGAGCTATTGCTATCACTTGGCGTCCGTCGTCCGTCCGTCGTCCGTCCGTCCGTCCGTCGTCCATTAACTTTTTCAAACGTTAACTCCTCCAACACCATAAGTCCAACTGCAACCAAACTTGGTACAGTTATTAATTGGTATGGGTGCTACAAATCTATTGTTTGGATTTTTGATTCGTATAAAAACATGGCCGTCATGGCTAAAAATAGAACATAGGGGTAAATCGCAGTTTTTTGCAAATAAGTCAGAAACGGTCACAGATATCAAAATTCTGGCATAGAGTAAAAGTGATCAGCACCTCAAGATCTACCTGGCCTGAAATTTTGAAGAAGATCCAACGACCCATGTAGGAGTTATTGCCCTTTTTCTGCATTTTTTCCAAATTTTGCACTTATTAAGCTCAATATCTTGGATACTATAAAGGAAATTTGAAAAATTTAAATTTCATATTGTTAGGCACACAAAGATCTACAAAATTTATAACAGGATCGAAGTTGTAGGTTCGTTCCTTTTAGAGTTATTTGACATTTTTGGCTTTTTTTTATGTTATTATTTCAAAAATCTTCTTCTCTGAAACTACTATTCAAAATCCAATGAAACTTGGTAAGATTGTTCCTTAGGGTATCCTGCACAAAGTTTATGCTTCGATTTTTGATCCGTCGAAAAACATGGCCACTGTTACTAAAAATAGAACATAGGGGTCAAACAACAGTTTTTCGCAAATATCTCAAAAATCATTAGGTTACGGCAAATTCTGGCAAGTTGAAAGTGTTCAGCATGATGAGAGTTACCTGTGTGCTGATTTTCGTGAAAATCTGTCAACTGATGTTAGAGTTATTGCCCTTTTTTGACATTTTTGGCTTTTTTTTATGTTATTATTTTAAAAATCTTCTTCTCTGAAACTACTATTCAAAATCAAATGAAACTTGGTAAGATTGTTCCTTAGGGTATCCTGCACAAACTTTATGCTTCCATTTTTGATCCGTCGAAAAACATGGCCACTGTTACTAAAAATAGAACATAGGGGTCAAACTACAGTTTTGCGCAAATATCTCAAAAATCATTAGGTTACGGCAAGTTCTGGCAGGTTGAAAGTGTTCAGCATGATGAGAGCTACCTGTGTGCTGATTTTCGTGAAAATCTGTCAACTGATGTTAGAGTTATTGCCCTTTTTTGACATTTTTGGCTTTTTTTATGTTATTGTTTCAAAAATCTTCTTTTCTGAAACTACTATTAAAAATCAAATGAAACTTGGTAAGATTGTTCCTTAGGATATCCTGCACAAAGTTTATGCTTCGATTTTTGATCCGTCGAAAAACATGGCCACTGTTACTAAAAATAGAACATAGGGGTCAAACAACAGTTTTGCGCAAATATCTCAAAAATCATTAGGTTACGGCAAATTCTGGCAGGTTGAAAGTGTTCAGCATGATGAGAGCTACCTGTGTGCTGATTTTCGTGAAAATCTGTCAACTGATGTTAGAGTTATTGCCCTTTTTTGACACTTTTGGCTTTTTTTTATGTTATTGTTTCAAAAATCTTCTTCTCTGAAACTACTATTCAAAATCAAATGAAACTTGGTAATATTGTTCCTTAGGGTATCCTGCAAAAAGTTAATGCTTCGATTTTTGATTGGTCGAAAAACATGTCCGCCCTTACTAAAAATAGAACATAGGGGTCAAAATGCTGTTTTTTGCTATTTTTTCCTGAATTATAGAAAGAAAATGAAGATGAAAGCTACTTTCAAGGTAAACATGGTATCCCGAGTTGAATGGTGATGATGAAAGTTTGTTTTGGAGGGTCATTTTTAAAATGGCTGCCATTTTCCCGCCATTTTTTACACTTGCTCGGATTTCAACAATATTTGGTTTTTAAAGTAAACATGGTATCCTTAGTGAATGGTGATGATGAGATTTAGTTTATAGCGCATTGTTTGCCAGGTGAGCGATTCAGGCTCTTGAGAGCCTCTTGTTGCAAATCTTTACAAAAAAGAGTTCATAACTATTTTACATGTACTACCAGCTGTGTCTACCAACCTGGGCCCAGTTGTTCAACTAATTTAACCCAAGGTTAAATTTAACTGAGGGTTAAATCATATAGAAAAGCACTACGTTTAACCTGTGGTTAAATTTAACCCTTGGTTAAATGAGTTGAACAACTGGGCCCTGGAGGTTCCCGACAAGATTTTTTTAATAAATCTTTGCTGTTGGTAATTTTAATACCAGATAGACCAACCCTCGAAATATGATTGTCACATTTATAAACTGAATTATTTTTTTTAAGTACCCTTATATTTATAGCATCGAATTGAATTTTATAAAGTGGCTTGGTATTCAGTGGGAAGCTCTGATGCTTAGTCAGGGGAAATTAATTTATGATGTAACTATGATAAAGATATTACTTAACAGTTAATATTCATAAATTAAAGATGTACTTTAGCCTACATAATTCTGATGTAATATAGTAATTAAAGTTTCAATTAGCTTTCCAGAATAATTGAAATTCTATGTTTCCTTAAATTCCCAAAGGAACAGTGTCATTATTTTTATATACGGTACAATTTGTTAGTAAGCTAACGGTTTTCTCATATGGGGAACCTGTTAAAGGACAAGACAATGATGTGATATGATTTGTGAATCAGGCTCAAGGGTTTTCTCATATAGAGTAACTGTTACAGTACAACATAAAGCTGTTTAATGTAGAAAATCAAAACATATCAAAGGATAGCCAGTTGAAACTGGCATAAAGCCAAAATAATCTTAAACCAAGAGTATGTGTGTTTGTGTGTGTTTTAAGATGAATAAAAAAACATTATTTAACAGTATTAATAATATGTGACATTCTATATGTACCAAGATATATATTTTAGTAGTTGTTTCTTGTCTGTTTCTTATATATTGTTGGATCTTACATTTGTTTGCAATTCTTTGTGGATTTAGTGAAATTTTCAGTATTTTCTATGATTTTTTTTAGTGCCTGTCTTGTGATAGGGGCTGTAGCTCATGATTGAAGGTCACACAATGAATCCCAGGTGTTTCTGACCTCCTAACCATGCTTAATTTCTAGTTATCCTGGCCCATAGGCCATATCTTGGCATCTGTTGGCGGTCTTCTGTCCATCCACAATTAAAGATCTTCTATTCTAACTTGCCATAAATGGCCTTTTGGTGCTTCTTTTTCAAAATTTTATCTGATGACCCCTCCCACAATCTAAGATGGCTACCATTAACATAGAACCCTGTTGGAAAATTCAGTTAAAAATCTTCTTGTTAGAATCCAGTGAATCAATTGGAACCCATCTTAGCAGCAATGGTCCTTAGGTAGTCGTCTGTCAGGATTTTATCTGATGACCCCTCCCACCATCCAATATGGCTGCCAGAACCAGAGCCAAACATAGTTTAACATAGGACCGTCTGGAAAAATTAATTTCATCTTATCTGAAACATGTGAGCCAGTTGGAAACCAACATGACTGCAATGGCCCTCTGCTTATCAATTTGGAACTAAACTAGAAAAGAACAGTCTTTAAGTGACCCTATTTCACATTCCTGCTTTTATGGCATATGTTTTTAGTTTGAATCCAGGTGAGTAGTATAGGCTCCTGGGAGCCTCTGGTTAGAGATGCCTGGACGTATACCCCGTATTCTTTCTTTTTCAAACGTATTACATTGTAGTCAATCTGAGATTAGACCAGTCCCTGCTTTAGTTTGAATCCAGGTGAGTGATATAGGCTCCTGGGAGCCTCTAGTACCCCATATTCTTTCATTTTCAAATGTATTACCTTGTAGTTAATCTGAGATTAGACCAGCCCCTGCTTTTTTCATGTGTCTTGTAACAAAATTTTATTATTTGTTGTTGTAGAGTTGTGGAACTTTGCTTTCATGTTTCCAACTACAATTTGAGTATTTCCCATTGGGATCCTTGCGGACATGTCAGTTTTCTAATCTACTGCATGTAATGCTTGTCATTTAGGAAAGCTTCTTTCTTTTTAGGACCAAAATAATTTAAACTAAGTTTTGTTTGAGTAAAATTTTGAGCTTTTTTGTAAAATGCCTTTGTAAAATTAATTGCAAATTTAAAATGTTTACAAAAGTTGATATTCAATGCTTCTTAGTAAGCATACAAAAAGGAGACTTTCTTAATAAGAAACAGTAACTTTGGCATACCTGATACAAAGCTAAGTTTTGCAAATGTGACATCCAGATTTAAAACTTTTTTCCAGATTTTTGATTTCACAATATATCTTTACTTCCTCTAACATAAATCCATCTATTTCTATCTATTTTCAGTATAACTATTTACACCAAGGCTGATGTTTCAGTTAAGTTTTAAGTCTATGTGTTAAAAGTTATGTTAATCCACCATAAAATTAAAGATATCATCCTTGTAATTACTATTCAGAATACTATGACCTTTTTTGGTTGCCTCCAGGTATTAAAGTATAAAGGAAAGGTTAACATGAATTATCATTTTTCCCTGCATACTATGTGTTTCGTTATCAGAATGTTCTAGTGCTTTGTTTTCTGAATTTTGAGAAATGAAAGATTTCCTTCAAGCTTGGAATATTAAGCAAGAATTTAGCACTTTTACAGAAGATTTGAAGCATGTTAGATTTCTTACATTAAAATATTACTAAAGGTATGTGGGGTAAATGCCCATGAGACAAAAACCAAATATAAGCAGACACCAAAAATCATAAAAAGAGGGCAGCCTTCAATAACGAGCTCATACCCCTTCCTCTACCATCCAGAAAATGAAATATGATTTGTATGAAAATAAATACAAAACCCACAAACCCACAAACATAAGTCAAATGACTTCATCCTGTTTATACTGTGATAAGCACATTTATTTTATGAATGAATAAAATTTACACATTGGATTTTTCAAGAGAGGAACTATATCATAAAATCACCACAAAAATTCCTTGAGATTATCAATTACAGCGAGAGTTCTTTAAAAATGTTTTTTGAGTCCATACTCTAAAAGGATTTAAAATGTTTATTGTAAGTCTATAAAGTCACTTGTCCCATAATAAAAACTAGTATAAAGTACCTTTTAACCGTATTTATTTATCTTGATTCACTGGATATGATGTGAAAATTATTTTTTTTATGAGGATATTGATTTTGCTGATTCATAAGAAATTTGCTCATTCATGCAAATGAATGGTGGTATATTTATATGTGTGACCAAATGAAATTAGCAGATTGATCTTATGAGCCTTAAGCATTTATCAATTAATTTGCTGAAATTGAGTGTTTTGATTATCAATGGAAAAGTTTGGAAATGTTTTAAAATTTTGGACTTTGATACATGTACATGTTTGTCTTGGTAGGAGAATTAGTATTCAGTGTAACTATTTAAATGGTAAGCTTATTAATTTTCTTAGAAATTTTAATTTAAAAAAATTGTTTTATTTGTGGTTTGAAGATAACCTAAGGGCTTTTAAAGTTCTTACCTCAAATTTAATGGTTTAAAATAATTTTTAGAAAAAGTCAAAGGATGTCAAGGAAAAGAATTAATTTTTTCCTGAGTTAAGTTTGGCAATATAGGCATTTAGGAATGGGATGGAATTAAAATTTTGAAATAAATGCAGGGACTGCCTTTTGAAAAATAAGATATATCTAGAAAATGCCATGTTTAACATCAGTTTGATTTTTAAAAAAAATTACTGACACCTCTTTGAGCTCAGTAGGCTGTAGGGTGTTGGCCAGGTTTTATCAACAGAGGGAGCCATACGACCTGGAGAGGCCATTTCAATATAGCAGGAAGTCGGGCAATTTTTTAATTTTGAAAATGGACAGTTTTATCTACTAAGTCTTTCATTCAGATACACAGTAAAGTTCTCTATACCATGTGTAGTAAATTGTAATACCATATGTTAATCCTGTTAACCCTAGCAGAACTCAATGTGAAGAGTTGAAGCATGATTTACCATATGTAGGCCTTTCATCTCCTTTAAAATTTTTTCTCAGTTAAGTCAAAGGGACAAATTTACAAAAATAATGCCTACCCATAATGACATTGAATACAAATTATTAATGATTCCAAAATTGTTTTCAATCATTATTACATATCTTCAGAAGTCAACAATAATGGGATTACTATGCCAGGAAGCAAAATTAAAATAAGAGTCTTCGTTATTGCAGAATTCAACATGTCAAATTTTTGGAATTTAATAAAAACATTGCGATTTCTGAATTTACAGTACGTTGTTAATGTAAATTCAGTCTCTAGATGACATTAGTGCCTCTTACGTAAGTAACTTGTGATTTCCTTATAAAATCCACATCTCTGGTACTGAGAGATTATACCAGTGGTTATGGAATTTATATTATCATGTGATTTTTTATTTCAGAGGGTTGTGGAAGAACTCCAGCAAAACCAGCACCACCTCCAACCACCACTCCGAGTAATGTAAATACAACATTACCAGTAAATCATCGATTAGTCTGTACTGAGAATGAGACTAATCAGATTGCGTGTCTAAATGGAGGGTCTTGTTTTGCTGTTTATGTTGAATATAGGACTACTCATTGTGCGTAAGTACCTGTAACTAGTGAAGTTACAGTAAACTTGGTATTTTTTTCTTTTAAATAATTATTTATTCTTGTACAATTTTTAGTTGTATATAATTGGATTTAATTTGCAGATTTTTGTGTAAAATTCCTCATGTTCATGTAATAGACAAGTTGTATGTTTGAAGGAGTTGTGTATTGTAAATTTGTAGGTATTATTTTTACCAAAAAACAAAATGAAATAAAACTTTTCATAATACATATTTCGTTAGATTTTATTAAAAAAGCAACAACACAAAAAAAAAGAAAAAAATGGAGTATTTGTGAACTCTTGTAGGCCTCCTCATGACTTTCATACAAGGAACAACAATAAAGGCAGTGTCTTTTGCTTGAACTTTTTAAAACTTTATTGGTATATTATGCCAAGAATTTATCCTCAGTATGCCTTCTTATCTTTTAAATTGTACATACATTACAGTGAAAGTACAATTTATACAAATGGTTGTATTCTGTAATCAGTTATCTCCCTTAACCAAGTTATCCAGGGGAGATAATAGAATTGCCTACCTTTAGCAGAAAGGATCAAATGGAGATAATTATAATGATTATAATAGTTTTTTTCTTTAATATTACATTATATTATTTCAGATGTCCAGCTAAATACATAGGTGATCGTTGTCAGATGATAGACCCTACCATTATATTTGGCCGTAAGTATGATTTTTAAATCTATTTTTGATTAAATATCCTTCATGAAGCCTCAACAAAAACAAAGAATTCAGTTCCATGGGTAGGTCTCGGATTTCCCATTGGAGAGGGGCACACTAACTAAAAGTTAATAATTTAACTTTTGAGGGCACATGCTTGATGTGGTAACACCATAATCATCCTCTGGGTACAAGAATAACTGTAGTTATTTTTTACAAACAATGCTTTCAAACCATACCCACCTTACTACTTCAGGCATGTATGACAATTGTTATGCAAAAATTTTCTTCAAAAAAATTTGTCCCCAACTATTAGGAATTGACCCGTCTCTGATACATGATTAATTCTGATTATTATCTGCTGGTGACATAAGAATAGTAAAATTAGAGTAAACATTGACCGAATTAGTATTGATTTCCTATTTACCTGTAATATTGATTATCATTCTTAATTATTATCAAAGGTACAGGTATATTTCAGAAAATAACAATGGAAAAAAATTAAGTGCCCGAATTCTGCAATTTATTGATTACATGTGCCTTGCCTCAATTTAGTAATTGGTTCTGTAAGATTCCTTATCTAGATGAATGTGTCATTATTTTTTTTTATGTACTTTTCTGAAAACAATAAAATTGATGAATCAAATATTACAAGTGGGTGGAGACTTGCTGCACCTGAAAAAAAGGTGTAATTTTTTATTTTTAAGAACCTGAAGGTAAAATGCATGTAGGTGTATAATCAAATTGGACATTTCGTTAAAAGAAAAATGGTGACGTAATATGTAATCTTGAAGTTGAACTTTATCACCTTAATGGGCTATCATTTGCCTGAAGTGGCAGACATTAAGGGTTTCATTTTTGTCAGGTCAAATCAAAGATTGAAAACTTGATATTTGCTGTTGCACTAAAGATTTTATACCAAGACTGTTGAATTCATAATCGTAGTAGAGGGTCATAAAGGGGAGATGTGTGAACAGTCTCATTTTACATGAAAAACAAAAAGTTGGTCTGTACATTGCATATTTATCAATTTGTACAAAATGAAAACTTGCAAGTCAAATAATTTTCATACATATTGCATCAAAAGTATCAGAATAATATGTCAGAGTTGGAGTGACATATTGTCTGACATTATTTTACCAAACTATAGTTCATAATAAACTTGCTGATTCTCGTTTTAGTACACAGAAGTATGTGGAATGATATGATTTTATTAGTCAGGATAAATATGCTTGTTTTGATGTTCACCACCAGGTATAACCTGGTAACCAGGAAAATTGATGTTATTATGCTTAAGAAACAAACAGACATTTTTTTGGATGGCAGACATGAATTTTCAAATTATTTTTTTTAGGTCATAAAATTTTCTCAGATTCTTAATTTTGAGTTTTTGTAATAATTTTGTCCCTGTTGTATGTGTAGGTGACTGGACCCACTATGACATTAATTTATAATTATTGGTTGTTTTTGACTTGTACATGTATATATGGAAAATAAATCAATGTGCCTGATGAAAATAATTTCAAATTTAAAACAAATTTTACAGGGGAAAATGAAGAGAAAGTTACAAAAGCGGGCCTGGCAGCAGGACTTACAGCTTTGATTTTATTTTTAACAGTATTAATATTTATACTTATTTGGCATAGAAGGTAAGTACATTTAATATTTTAATATATGAAGTTTACCTTGAAAGGAGGAAGTTTGTTATTTTGAGTATTTATAAGAGATAGGAGATGTGCAAACAAATTTTGATTTATTCAATTATTCACCTGTTAAGATAGGTTTTTTTCAACAATCTTTCAAATTCTTTTTTGTGTCCAAAGGGAGATAAATCTAGGTTATTAATGCAGGTATAACAAAATAAAAACCAAATATGTCTCGTGCCAAAAATTGTTTTCCCTTCATTTAGTTGTAGTAAATTTGTTATTTTGATAAAAATAAACACTCAGAAGAAATCACATGCATCTTTAATATTTGTATGTTAACAGTTTGCAACAATACTTCAAAATGAAATTAACCACCTCAGTGGCCTTGTGGTAGCGCTCTCTCCCTGAGTGCGGAAGGTGGCGGGTTCCTTCCCTGGCCGGGTCAAACCAAAGACATTAAAATTGGTATTTGCTGCTTCTCCGCCAAGCACGCGGCATCGGAGTAAGAGCAAAGACTGGTCGGCTCAGAGTCAGTATAATGTGTCCGAGTGAGGTGATATGTCTTCCTGCGGACTGTTACCTCGTGAGCTAGCACTGTCGGTCTAGTACAAAGCAGGGATCATATTCAGTATCATATCAACATGTTCTTGTCCTCATATGCACATGTTTGCCACTGGACGTTTAACAATAATTCATCCATCCATCCATCAAAATGAAATTTGAAATAATATACATTACATGAAGATAATGGAAACTTGACCATGTCAGTGTATTTTTAAGAGAGTAATAACCTAAAGCAGGTGTAAAATTTTGCAAATTTGGATCCCAAAAGTATTTTAAATCATTAAATGTTTTATAATTTGGCAGATTACATCCAATGCATTAATATTTGGGCTCCACCTGAATTTTAGTTCAATAAATTTTGGAAATTATTTGTCAACTTGCTAAATTAAGTGAAACTTTAATAGCAACATATATAACTCGCTATATATAAGGTTTTATAAATAGATTTATCAGTCTAAGACAGATAATTCAAAATCTCGAAAAGAATGACAGAATAAACTTGCACCTTTTTTTATTTTCAGATATGTCAGAAGAAAAGAAAGAGAAAAACAGAAGGAGCAAGAGTCTAAGAAGCTTATTAATGGTGATCTCAACAATGGGAATTATAAGGTTAGTATAAAGGGGAGGAATGCAAATTAACTTTTTTTTTTGTTCATCCAGGTGTTCAGGATGAATTCATTACCATTGGTGATGGGCCTGTTGGAAAATGAAATCGGGATATAGGAAGAATTTAGTTCATAGTGGCTAAAATTTTAAATTCCATGGTGGTCAGTATAACATTTCTCACAATTCTCTTGGTTGTAGTGGGTTACATAATTCTTTTCCATAGATGGGAAGGGGGGTCTGAAAATAACTGGCTTTTCCCCTACCCAAAACTTTATATAGATATATTGGTATTTTTATGTATTAGCGACATATTGATATAAATTCTATTATACCAGCATTAGTTTAAACTTATTTATTTAAAGTGGATTGGGACACAAGTTATACCAACTTATACTAATCCCTCTCCACTTGGTGGGTGCAAGAGCACCCCCTGTACCAGAATTTTAGCTTACTCTTTTTCGACATCTACAGAGGAGTCTTTAAGGGCTAAGGGTGTTGCTCTCCCTTAACATGGGACAGCCATTTTTTTTATACCCATCCAACGCACTAGCATCTTTTATCGAGACCATCCTCGCAAATGGTGTCGATAGGGCATCGCAAATTCGATCCCTGAAATTTTCATCCCGAACATGAATCGAACCAGGGACCTTTGGATTCATAGTCCAAAGCACTAACCACTACACCACGATGCCTGTATAACAGCTTTAATGTACAAGATGTGCATATTTCATCAGTTGTTCTAAACCCCCATAAAATATTGAAAACTGAAACAATAATCCAAAAAATACCAAAATAACCAAACAGATAAATCCAAAACAAACTAAGTCACAGCTATACATGAGGGAGATACTCTTTTCACAAAATTTAACATTTTTGAAAAAAAAGAAGTAATATCGTGGTCTAGTATAAAAATACTTGCAACTGAGATGGTGATAGCCATGGGCACTTATAGTCCATCACCAGAGGTGTCATTTCAGTGGTAATAATAACTTCTATGATACCAATATATTGAAGCATGGAGCTGCAGTTATTTCAATGCTACAAAAATCATGTTTAAAAATAAATTTCTATCTTTTCACAGCCGGCTCCAAATAGTAAATATAGAGATAGCTACAGTGAAAAAATTCCGTTAGCTCCACTACCATTAAATGTAAGTACCTGATTGTGTTATGTTAAATGTATCTGAATTTTTATGTCATAGTTGTAAGCAGGTGAAGATCCATGATTTGATAAGATTACATGATACCCTGTTACGACTGTCTATCTGTTATGGTTTCTATGCACGAAGAAGTTTACATTCACTAAATCATTATAAGTTTGTTGTACTTGTGTTTAATAATCTTCTTCTATAATCTTCTTTTCCAAATTACATTAAATTCTAATTTTGGTAAATATTGTTTAAGACTCTCAGACCTTTCTTTTATTAGAAAAGTTCCTATAAACCATACTTAAAGTAGTCAACTATGAAATAGCAATTTCTTGGAACAATTTAATTTCACACATTGCAAATCCAGCTTTGGTAAATATCCTGGAAGTCTTTACGACCTCTATTTTTTTTAGAAAAAATCCTAGCAACCATATATTTAGAATAATCAACCATGAAATAGAAATTGTTTCGAACAATTGAATTTCAAATATTGCAATTCCATCTTTGGTATATTTCCTGAAAAGCTCTAAGGATTTTAATTTATGGAGGAAGTACTTAGCAACGATGTATCATAGAATTCATCATGTGAATAGCAGTTGCCTTGAAGAGTTGAAATTCAAACTTTAGAATATTTCAGACTCTCAGATATTTACCGTTTTGAGATTTTCTTAGCATGTTGCTTCAATGATATCAACAAGTGATGAAAACAATTGAATTTTTTTTAATTTGAGTAAATTTCCTGAAAGACTTTTAACTTTCGCGAAACGTATTTGCCAACCATATTCTAAGAAATTAACTGTGAAATTTCAATTAATATAAATTACTGTTGTCATGGTTAAATTCCTTAATAATACATTCAAATAATGTTGCAACTCACCTTTTGCATTTTTGATGTTTGATGCCTATTAAATTTTCAATGTTTGATGCCCATTACATATTTGATGTTTGATGCCCTTTACATTTTTTGTTGTTTTATATTGGGTACTGAATTTGTGTAATTCACAAACAGAAGAATCCAAAGTCCAACCAATAAATAAATAAGTTGCATAAAATGTTGATTGTTTCATTATAGTTGGAGGTAATTGTTTCATTTTTAAAAATTGTCTGTAATGTCAGTGCCACCTTCAAAATGAGACAGAAAGGACTTGTTGAAAAATGGTTATAAGGAGTATGAGGTTGGAATATGAAGGCATGGAAATGTTTAATACAAAAATAAAAATTTCATGAAAACTGTAGAAGTAGCCCCATGCCTTTGAAGAATTCTTATTTTATAGATAGCAGGTACATAGTAAAAAGGAATATATCAGTTAGTTGATGGCAGATGGCAAATAATACCGATTTGAACCTTAGACATGTGTTTTGTTAAAGTGGTAACTTACCTATATACACTAATAAAATAGCTTTTTGTCATTACAGCAAACAGAAAATTCAGAAATCCCACAAGATGAAGAGGAAAGTGCTTCACCGAAGTTCAGTTTTTCAAATGAAGACATTGAGAGATTGACAGATAAGCCTAAAAATGAAACTAAACCACTTCAAATTATATTACAATATATCAAATATGCTGACGATGACCAGTGTACAAATGGTGCTGCTCCAACCAATGTATAGTGCATAATCCTTAGAAAATAAATTCACTGCCATACGATCTGAATCATAAGCCATTTTGTAACAAAGGCATTAAAGAACTCATACCATCATAAATCATTTGGAAAGTTCAAAGAGAGTTAACTCTTGAAGAATTACAATTATGTCCATTTGCTATGGAAATAATATTGTGGTTGTAAAAGCAAAGAAAGGTCATGCCATTCATCAACAGTGTAATAGTTTATTCACTTTCATGGAACATGTTTCATTATGTCACAAATGGAACCTTGACCTTTGACCAATACAAGGGACATACATGATACTCATCCTGAGCAAATCATAAAGGTGAAGTGGAAATGTGCATAGATACTGGTCTACTGACTTATAGAAATTTCTGCTTTTTTTATGGACTTTGTATCTATAATATTTAAAGAATGTGTTTTCTGTAAAGCAATTTTGATATTTTGCAAATGTTGATGAAAGGTTCAACATAACTGAAATAATATGTTTTGTAATTCATAGATACAGTTGAAAGTCAGTCTTCTAGAATGGTTTTATTTTCTTAGATTCATTAAATTTTTGAGAATGTTAGAAATTTACAAGCTAGTAAATAAATTTTAAAATTACATTATACATGTTCAAAATTAAAGGTGCCTGATTGTTGAAGGTTTTTTTTTTTTTAAATTGTAACTGTGTTGGCTTAGCCAGAATTATTCATGTGTGAATAATTTTAGTTTAATATTGTAACAAAAATAATTTAGCAAAATCATTCAAGAATTAAAAGAGGAGATAAATTATTTAAATTCTACAAGTCTACTAGGGGAAATAATTAATTTTTTCACATTTTTGGCTAAGGGCCTCTGACCACAGAATTATTATTTTCTTTGCTTTTTAGCTCACCTGGCCAAAGGCCATGTGAGCTTTTGTTATCACTTGGTGTCCGTCATCTGTCTGTTAACTTTTCACATTTCAATCTTCTACTCTGAAACCACTGGGCCAAATGGAATTTAATTTGGCAGGAAGCATCTAGATAAGGTCCTTTATAAAGCCTCATCATTTTGTCCCGATCAGAATACAAATATGGTCGCCATGAGCAGTTCTTGTTTTTGATTGGATGATATAAAAAAATCTCCTTTTAAGTCGCTGGCCAAATGGAACGAAACTTGACAGAAATCATCTAATTGGGAGGTTCTATACAAAGTTTCCTCATTTCTTCTGTGAAACGCTTGGCCAAAGGGAAAGAGACTTGACTGGAAGCATCTGTTGGAGGTTTTTTTACAAAGTTTCCTCATTTTGTCCAGATCAGGTGACAAACATGGCCACCATGGGCAATTCTTGTTTCTGATTGGTTAATTTAAAAAAAAAAATTTTTTTCTCTTAAACTGCTTGGCCAAATAGAGCCAAACTTGACAGAAAGTATCTATGACATATAACAAAAATCTACAGAACCACAGAATTGCTTGAAACCAAACATGGTCGGAATGTTCCTCTTAAGGTGCTCACCAAGTGTTGTTACTCTGGTGCTGCCGATCTCTAATTCAAAATGGCCTTAAGCAGAGGACTTAGGTTAACATAAGACCCTATGTGAAATACATGCAAAAATCTTCTGCAGAACTGCCAAATTTTAGAATATGCTGACCTACAAGAAGAAGGACTTCGATGAACAAAAATTTGGTTCCTACAAGGCTTACCACACTTCATAATGACAGGGAGAAGTGACTTCTTTCTTTGAGGTACATAAAAAAAAATGGCTTTCATGCCAGGTGAGTGATACAGGCTCAGCCCTCTGAGCCTCTAGTTATTTAAACATGATATATTTCATCACCAACAACTGATTGAGCTTTTTTATGCACAGAGTGTCATTTAATTGCCCAAACTTGCTCGAATTACATTTATTTATTTATTTAGGTGGGGTTTAACACCGTTTTCAGCACATTTGGCTATTTCGCGGCGGCCAGTTTTTATTGGTCTAGGAATCCGGAGTACCACCGACCTTCGGTAGGAAAATTGGCAATCCTTGTCAATTAAGGTGGGAGTCAAACACACCCAACCACAGGTGAGATTCGAACTTGCAACCGCAGTGTTGACAGGCTAGTGATCATTAGTAGTCATGTTGAATTACAAAAAATTTACTATATCTAACACAAATGACAAGTCACCATAATGGATGAGTCTGGAAAACTTCCAAATAATAAATAAATAGCAACTTTTTGCAACTAACCAAATTACCAATTTTTCATACAATTCAATAAATGAATCATTGTGCTTCAGTTTATGATCTTTATTCTTTGATGTGCATGGGTAAATTGCTAAAATTAAAAAAGAGGAGA
This sequence comes from Mytilisepta virgata, assembly GCA_028015205.1. NCBI lineage: Eukaryota > Metazoa > Mollusca > Bivalvia > Mytilida > Mytilidae > Mytilisepta > Mytilisepta virgata. The sequence goes on from CM051521.1 coordinate 89,484,208, forward strand.
AAATAAAATTGTATAAAAAAATTGCATTATGTATGTGAAGAAGTATATAATAGTGGACATGAACATCTTGGGCAGTAATTGTGGTCTTGGGCCTAAAGGTGGGGATTTATCTCACCTGTTTTTGTTTTTTTCACCGAATTTCCTTCCCATGTCAGGTAATGGGGTATTTTATCATAAGAAAAAGTCAAAATGTTTTTACTTGAAAATAGAAATTGAATATCACTATTAATCTATACATAAACAGCCATTACATCATACAAAATTAATGACACAGTAATAATTAATGTAGAATTTGATCTAGTCGGTATGTGTGCTATGTGATTGTTTTTATAAGTATATACCCATTTATAATGTGATGTATTTTTTCATAGAATACAAAGATATATTGTCATGTATTCAAAACACACATGAATGATGTGATGTAGAGTGCTTCCTTGGCCTATTCACTATTGTTTTATGCCAACCCTATTGGTCCAGTCAATCTAGTAAAAAATGGACCCTAACCTCAAATTAATTGCAACAGAAGAAATTAATGTTTTTTTGTGTCAGGAAATGTACAAAGATTAGCCAAGAAAAAATCCCCATGAAATGAATTCAAGCAGATAAAATTACAGCTGAAATAAATTTCCTATGGGAATTTGCATTGAATAAGGGAGATAAATCTGTATTAAATGCTTGAAATTTGGCCAAAACCACAACAAAATAATAATTACTGTTTTTCTTGTACAAAATGTTTTGCCAAAGTACATGTTCAGCATTAAAAAAGGGTAAAACCAATTAATGTAACAGAGTTTTGATATTTTAATTCAAGTTTTGAATTAAACTTTCTCTTTCTAAGATCCCTCATTTCCAAAAATAAATGAGGATATCAAGTTTATGAAGTCAAATTTTGATGAAAATATAAGTAGTACTTTTTTAAACAATCTTTTTAACTAAGTAGAAATTATTGATATATAATAAAAACAGATAATGATTAACAAATATTTTTAATCATTTTTTTCAAAATCGCCACACGGTTCAAAGTAATAATTTTCTGCGATATTAAACATATCAGTAAAATTAAACTACAAATAAAATTATGAATATTCTTGTATCATAAAAACAGAATATATAACTAAATTAAATTAAGCCAATTAAGTCCATGGAGGTATCTTTCTTAACAAGCAGAGAAAGAAAATTGGTAAAAAAAAAAAGAACAAAACCTAGTTTTAGCAAGAGTTACCTCCCTTGTTCCATTGGAAGCTTCTCGTGGTCCGATTTTCATGGACTTTTTTCAGTGTATAATTAGGATATACTCAAGCAATTTAGATTCGAAATATCTTCTGTTGCAATTGGTTTGAGGGCAAATTTTATTTTGACTGGACTATAGGTTGTAGTAAAGAAATTGTCGGTCCAATTTTCTTCAGTGTTAAATTCTCTGGCTGTAATGCTCGGCAAATGTCACCCATCATACCATTTAGTGTACAAAAGTTATAAATCATTAAATTTCCCTTGGTAATATTCAAAACTGTTTTGAGAAAAAATATAGAGGACATCAGTTTTACTTGCATTACATTATTTTCCTTTACATTTGGCTTTTCTTTGTGTCTTAATCCTAACTTTCACCACCAAACCTATTATTCTGTCATATAATGGTGTCCGAAAGGCAACGGTAAAACAAGGAAGCATTGTATTCATTAATGTGCATACACAAATGTGATGTTATGTATTTTTTCATGGAATACACAAATGTGATGTTATGTATTTTTTCATGGAATACACAAATGAGATGTTATGTATTTTTTCATGGAATACACAAATGAGATGTTATGATTTTCAAATGTATACGTGATGTACAAATTTATCATATCAATCATTGTAATTAGAATTTTGTTAAGTTTTACATTTGTTAGTGTTAATTCAAAATAGTTTATTGATTGAGGGTTTTGAGAAGTGGCTTCATTGCCACAAGTTTGTGGCATTTTTGTGATGATATAATAAAATTTTTGATATTTTGCCTTTATATGGTAGATACCATATTTTCAAATCTTGGCAATTTTAAGAATCTTGGTACAAACTGAAATATTCACAAGAAATAATTTAAAAAAACAACAATAATTCTTATAAATTATAATAAAGCTTTCATTTTTTTTACTACCCAATCTGATTTTAATTACACCCATGGAGTTTCATTTTCTTTCAGCAATATCATGATCTGATTTTAAATTATCAGATTGTGTATATGGTAAATACAGCCATGTTTAAAAGATTATGTGTGGAATTCACCATAGAAATATTAAATGTTAGCAAAAATCTTGACTGTTTTGATCTAAATAAATATTGCTACTTGAATCATTTTAACATAAGATTTGTTTGTTTAGTTGGGGTTTTATGCCATTTTCAGCACATTTGGCTATTTCGCAGCAGCCAGTTTTTATTGGTGGAGGAAGCCAAGGTACCCACAGAGAACCACTGACCTTCAGTAGGAAAATTTGGCAATCCTTGTCAATTAAGGTCGGAGTCGACACACCCCGCCACATGTGAGATTCAAACTCACAACTTCAGTGTTGACAGGCTAGTGATCATTAGTAGTCATGACAAACTACCTAGACCACTCGGCCTCCATTAACATAAGAATAATACTTGTAAATTGAGATGGCTTATGTCAGAAGAGAAGATAATTCTCCAAGATATTGTAAAATAAGATATTTCTGAACTCTGAATAATTAGTTTTCTGCTTTGCTAAAGCTTGCACGTTGAAAATAAAAAATGTTAACAATCTCAGGTGCAGAAATAACCAAGCCCACTATCGACAGAAGGCAAATCTATGTTTCTCACAGTCTTAATGCAATTATTCAGGTGGATAAATGCTGTTTGAGAATTCAAGCCATTTCAGATTGGTAGCTTTAATTAGCCTGAAATTGTTAACATGACTTTGTTGAGAGCATTTTTGGCACAAAGATGGAGATTTTCATAGGACACATCATCGAAGAGTTGGGTTTTTATGTGACAGAATATTTCTAAACTCTTCGTAAGTTTAATTTTAATTTTTATCACGCTCCCAAAAGCTTGCATGTTGAAAATGTAAAATTTAAGTACATGTATTTTTAGTGTAGAAATATTCTAACCCACTCACGATAAGATAATCTACCTATATCATTTGCATTATTTGGTAAGAATGGACAAAAAAATTCTTAAGAATAAAAATGAAAGCAAAAGGAAATAAATTAGTGCAATTTTAATGTTATACAAATGTATATACCAAAGATAAATGTTGGCACAGTTACTTAGTGTTGTCATTAAATTCCATATTTTTCCACTCACATGTTTCATTTAGATTTCTTAAGAATTCAGTCACATTTTCCATGTATGATTCATTTGAAATTGCTATTTTGATTTTCACATGTAATGTTTAATTAAGTGCATCAAAAGTATTTTTGTGGGAAGTGGAAGGGTTTGTCCAATTATTTCTTTCTTTCTAAATTTTTCAGAAAGTCATGAAAACATAAAAAAAATAATGAAATGTATTTGAGTAAAGGCAATCTTTGTAATAACATGTACATTTGCTAGAAGCCACAAGTTTTGTATATTAATTTTAACTAAAATGCAGGTTTATTTGTTTTTGTTTTTTAACAATGTTAATTGAACATATAAATCTTTACTTAGCAATTTATTTTCATAAGAAGGAAAAAAACACAGGCCTTGAAAAGCAAATTTTCATGAATACTTTTAAGTCTTTTTTAATAGATTTGAAAAAGAGGCCTCAATATTTTAGCATGTGACTCTCTAAAAAACCTTATACTGAAAGATTGCAATACATTTTTAATGCCTAATTTGTTGTATTAAATTGAAAAAATCATTTTCATATATCGTTTTTGTCATCATTTTTACATAAATTCATATGTAAATTATTTTCATAATTTAAATGGCATCTTTTGTTAATTGTAATATTATGAAGCATTTTATTTATAATTTATACCACTGCCATAGATGTTCATATTAATTTATTATGCATTTAAATTTTTCAAGCATTCCATCAAATTTATAATGTTTTTTTTGTCCAATCAAGTGGTTTACTAACTTCCTTTTCCTATATGTTGAAAATCCTGTTCATTTTCTATATTTTGTAGGATTATTATTAGTATATGTTTAAAAATTATGTACTTGTATCCATGAACATTTGATCAAAATAGAAGTGTTTTGGTTTTTTATGTAACCTAAGATATATAATACTAGGTTCAATTTTTTTTTATTTTTAGAAAAAGAAAATAGTGGTCCTATAATTTCATGGCCATATTCTTGCATTTTTCTTTTTGTAGAACTGTCAATGCCTTTGTAAGTTATTGATTGAATTTACAAACTCTCAATTTTCGACTCAGAGCTTCAATAACACATCCCTTTTCAAATTTGGGGTGCTTTGTTTTCTTCTCTCCCAACACTCACACACACACACAAACACACCAAGCCCCCTGGACTTTGAAAAAATCAACAATACTTCTGAAATGCAATGAACAGTGATAAATTTCATACTTATTTATGTTGAGTTATATCCCCTTAAGACAAATTCACCTTTTTATGGATTTAATGCCTTGTACAGCAAAGTATAATACATGATGTGCAATTCATAATTAAAATACCTCATTTTCTCTTATTTTCTGATAAAACTGTATATTTTTAAGTTAGGGGGAATGTTGCTAGTAATTTTTTTCATGACCTGTACATTTTGTTATGGTAATTGTTTTCATACAAGTAAATACCAGGAGTATTGTAAGCTTTGTTTCTGGTATAAAATGAATTGTCAGTAATGATTGGTCAATTTCAAAATTGAAATTTTTATTTTTTTTATTTAATCTGAGACCTCTTTTGACCTGAATATTGTTCCATTTAGAAGTATTTACTTTCCAATATTTTGATTATGAGGACTTGTTTTACTAGAAATACTGGTTATCCTCATATTCATTCATGCTGTCAGTTGTCATTGTTCTGTGTTGTTTTGTAATTATGATGAATATTTATTAAAAAAAAATTATGGATCTTAGTGTTTCGGTATGTAACATTGCTTAGTAATAGACAGAGGGAGAAAGGGGGGAGGCAGGATTTATTCCATATGTACATGTATTAGCTGGTTTCAATGTGGACTTCCTGGATGCGAGGAAGAAAAATTCCAGGATTTATTTTAATTCCTTTCTCTCCTTTGATAACCTTCCGCCCTGGTACTTCCCTTTCCTCTATTGATGTCTTCCTTTTTTTTCATATTTTGTATAAAATAGTTTCCATTTTTTTTCAAATAGGTATTTCATCTACATAATTTTTTGTCGAGCCTGCGACTTTAGTCGCAGAAAGCTCGACATAGGGATAGTGATCCGGCGGCGGCGGCATTAACTCACTTCTTAAAAGCTTTATATTTTAGAAGGTGGAAGGCCTGGATGCTTTATACTTTGTATATAGATGCCTTATGTAACGAAGTTTCCTTCTGTCATACGTACATTGTCCTTGACCTCATTTTCATGGTTCAGTGAATACTTGAAAAAAAATTAAGAGTTTTTGTAATGTTAATTTCTCTCTTATTATGAGTAATAGGATAACTATATTTGGTATGTGCGTACCTTACAAGGTCCTCATCCCCGTCAGACAGTTTTCAATTGACCTCGACCCAATTTCAAGGATCAGTGAACAAGGTTAAGTTTTGGTGGTCAAGTCCATATCTCAGATACTATACTCTCTCAAAAAAGAAACGCAACATACAGAAAATAGGAAATTTACTTCATATATTATTTTCATAATTTATGATATAAATAATTTACACAGGAATGCAAAAATTGGCACACTTCTTCTTCATGAGTTCTTTTACCTTGGAATATCACAGTTTGTCACATATTGTCAATAAATCACTCATAAATTGTCAATATCTGGTATGTCCACCATTTGCTTGTAACACAGCCCCGACTCTTCTTGGCATAGATTGAATTAAACGCTGAGTTCGAACACGCGGTATCCTTTGCCACTCAAACTGAAGTGCCTGCTGTAATTGTTGCAGATTTTGCGGTGGTGGTTGTCGTTGGCGCACGCGCCGATCCACTTCATCCCACAAATGTTCAATTGGATTAAGATCGGGTGATCGTGACGGCCAACGTATCACATTGACATTCTGTTGTTCTAAAAAGTCTACTGTTACACGTGCTGTATGTGGTCGGGCATTGTCGTGCTGAAAAATTTCTCTCCGAATGTCAATTACGGGCAATAAATGAGGTCGTAAAATTTCGTCTCTATACCTAACAGCGTTCAGATTGCCTTGGATATGTATCAGCTGTGTGTTTCTGGCATAAGAAATAGCGGCCCACATCATAACACTGCCTCCGCCAAAATTGTCTCTCTCCACAACACAGTTTTGCGCAAAACGTTCGTTTCGGCGCCTATACACACGTATGCGACCATCTCGCTTTTCCAGTTGAAAACGTGACTCATCGCTGAACCATACTCTTCTCCAGTTCTGTAAATTCCATGCACGAACTGTAGTACACAATCTAACCCTCGCTCGGCGGTGTTGGCGTCTCAGTGTTGCTCCAAAGTAAGGTCTTCTTGCCCTCAATCCATGAGAACGTAACCGATTGCGTACTGTCTGTGCTGATATACGGCGCAACCCAGGGACGTTTACAGCTGTTTCTGTTGCAGCAATAGTCCTATTCCGCAGATGGAAAAGTCTGATGTAACGATCTTGCGCCCTGGTTGTAACACGCGGGCGCCCTGAACGTGGCCGATCTGTCGTAGTACCAAGCTGCAGGTAGCGTCCCCAAAGGCGTGAAATTGTGCTACGATGAACATTGTACGTTACAGCAACAGCATTCTGTGATTCTCCGGCCTCTAGTCGTCCGATAGCGATATTCCGGGTAGCAGCGTCTAACCTTGGCATAGCGTCACCTCATCAGAATTTTATTTTACGAATGCATTCATGAAAAGAAATACCTGGTTTTTATACCGACTGACTGAGCTAAAAAATAACCCATGATTTGCACGTGAAAGTCGACCCAATTTTTGGCAATGCGTAAATCGTAGGGTGTCCCAGATTGCGACCAAAGTCGTTTACGGGTGGATGAATTTAAATGATTGTACCTGGAAACTTTTTATGAAGGTGTAATTATGATCATGTGTACATATATTTTGATATTTATTGGTTATTTGTCCGGAAAAATAATATTTCAAAAAGATAATCTGATGTTGCGTTTCTTTTTTGAGAGAGTATATAAGCAATAGGTCTAGTATATTTGGTGTATGGAAGGATTCTAAGGTGTACATGTCCAACTGGCAGGTGTCATCTGACCTTGACCTCATTTTCATGGTTCAGTGGTTATAGTTAATTTTTTGTGTTTTGGCCTGTTTTTCGAATACTGTATGGAATAGGTCTACTATACTTGGTGTATGGAAGGATTGTAAGGTGTACATGTCCAACTGGCAGGTGTCATCTGACCTTGACCTCATTTTCATGGTTCAGTGGTTATAGTTAAGTTTTTGTGTTTTGGCCTGTTTTTGGAATACTGTATGGAATAGGTCTACTATACTTGGTGTATGGAAGGATTGTAAGGTGTACATGTCCAACTGGCAGGTGTCGTCTGACCTTGACCTCATTTGCATGGTTCAGTGGTTATAGTTATGTCCTGTTTTTTCGAATACTATATGCAATAGGTCTACTATATTTGGTGTATGGAAGGATTGTAAGGTGTACATGTCCAACTGGCAGGAGTCATCTGATCTTGACCTCATTTTCATGGTTCAGTGGTTATAGTTAAGTTTTTTTGTTTTGGCCTGTTTTTCGAATACTGTATGCAATAGGTCTACTATATTTGGTGTATGGAAGGATTGTAAGGTGTATATGTCCAACTGGCAGGTGTCATCTGATCTTGACCTCATTTTCATGGTTCAGTGGTTATAGTTAAGTTTTTGTGTTTTGGCCTGTTTTTCGAATACTGTATGCAATATGTCTGATAGCATTTACTTTCATTAGAAATACACGACAGGCGAGACATTTTTGTGTGTCAACTCTTGTTTATATAAATAAGCACTTTTATATTGCATAATGGTTTGTGTATTGTTTACTTTCCGATTTGAAATTCAAGACATTGATAATAAAGATCAAAAGATTAATTGTTCACTTAGAGGTATTTCATCTGTAATTTATTTTTTATATAAATAAGCACTTTTATTAGTTTACCTGGCCTGTAGGACATGTGAGCTTATGTCACCACTTTGCGTCCGTCGTCCGTAAACTTTTCACTTTTTGATCTTCTCCTCTGAAACTATACGCTACTTGGCGGACTGTAACCAAACGTGGTATAAATGATATATGGAAGGACCTCCACAAAGATCCACCATTCGTTCCGATTGGATGAACAACATGGCCACCTGACTATATTCTATTCAGTTTGAATTTTGTTCCTTGATATAGGTCTAAGACTTGCCCAGAATTGAACGATATGTCAAAGCATTAACAGGGCCATTTTTTCAGGAATCTTTAGCAATGTTTTTTTTTATGTTTGAATGTGGTCTGTTCTTATGTGGTACTGTATTATGGTTAAGAATTTCTTTTTTGTATGCTTTCACATTTATCAGGTAAGAAGTGAAAATGTATAATTTTATTAGTTACAGTACCTGTGTTGCCATAAGGTTTAATTAATTCTTTTGTACTGTTGTTGACCACTAGTCTGGAGTTCATTAAATCATTTGGCCATTTTTCAAAAATCTTCTCTGAAACTACATTATGAAATGTTTTGAAACTTTGTAAGATTGATGAAAACACCCTCTACAAACGATCCACTTTTGGTTGAGATTCGTCTGCTCAACCGACGGCTGAGGGTGTTAGTGAAACCATATGGGAAAATACTTTTTTGTCAATTGTTCTGAAACTAATGGGCAGATTGTAACCAAAGTTGGCAGGAATGATGTATGGAAGGACCTCTATTAAAGTTCCACCTTTGTTTCCGGATGGATGAACATCATGGCCGCCAGAGCCCGTCTTTGATTTTTATTGGCCAATTTTCAAAAGTCTTCTCTGAAACTACATTATGAAATGTTTTGAAACTTTGCAGGATTAAAGACAACAATCCACTTTTAGTTGATATTCATCGCTCAAGCGATGGCGGCGGCTGTTCAAAGTTTCCATTAAAACCATATGGGAAAGGACATTTTTGTCATTTTCTTACCAGGAAGTAACTGGCAGACTGTAACCATAGTTGTTGACAGGAATGACGTATGGAAGGACATATGTAAATGATCGGCCTTTTTTAGATCAGAGATCAAATATCAAGGTTACGCTGACATTTTTCGTTTATTTAAAAGCCTTGTGGATACAAAAGAGCTAAATTATCAATGGCCTAATAAAAGCCAAGTGACGCGAGCCTTTAGTATTGCACAAGGGCTTGATTGTGTATTGTTTATGTTCCCACGTAACGTTGATAATAAAGATCAAATGTAACCATTAAAAATTATTTCAGTTTATGAAAGTTTTCAAACGGTCATCAGTTTGGCGAGGTAGGCGTACGATGGAGAAAGGTGGTGGTTTGTGGGGGGGGGGGGGGGGGGTGTGGTGGCGGCTCCAAAAACTATTGACGCCAAATCAGGTTTGCTATCAGTTTGGCTTCTCATTTTTTGTTTGATGTTTTTTTTAATGGGACATAAACACTGATAAAAATGTATATATTCAATATTTAACATTTGAATAATTACAATTTACACCATAAATATGTTATTAACTTTGATTTTCTAACAGTTGATGCGAAAAGACTATCCCTCTATATATATGGAATAAAAATTGAAGTTTTTAGTGTGAAATTTCACAACTTTCACCTTTATAGAGAACATTAATCTACATGTACATGTAAAATATAGCATCCTGCTGTTTTCACAAGGTTTTTTTATTAAAAATATATAACTAATAGTTAGCAGTAACCAGACGACTGTTACCACGCCCTCATATCTCTCTAATTCATGAACAATGATTTTTTACAATATTCTGAGTTGATTTAAAAGAAAAATGGGAATATGATTCAATGGAATAGCTCCTGTTGTATGTATACTACCCCCATTTAATTAAATACACACACTCGAGGTTGAAAAATATGTTCCTAACACATTGGTTATGAAAAAGATTGAAAATTAGTTCAGAGAGGATTTTGCAGCTATACTCATATATGTATTGCCGTTTTTTATATAATAAACTAGAGGTCCCATGAGCATGTACCGCTCACTTGGATATCATTTGCAGACTAAAAGCATAACAAGTTGTTTGACTATGTACATCTGGTTGGTAATCTGGATCATGGATACAGTTCTGAAGAAAACCACCTGAGGACCATTGCTAGAAAGTCTGATTGTAATTGTCGAAGTGATGTCAGACAAGATCTTGTAAGAATTTTCCCATACGTCATATGAACCAAGTTCGACTGCGGTGTGCATCTTTGTGGTCTGATTCATCAGATACAATTCTTAAAGAAGACCGCCTAAGGATCACTCCTGCCAATTTGGGTTCTAATTGGCTTATTAGTTTCAGACAAGAATATCTTAAAGTGAATTTTCCTAAAGGGTCCTATGTTAAACTAAGTTTACTAAGTTTTCCTGTGGCTGACATCTTGGATGACGGACTAGGTCATCAAATATATTTCTTAAAGAGCATCAACCTAAAATTTGTTCCCAGGTTTGGTTGAGGTCATTGGATATAATTCTGATAGAGGACCATCTAAACACCTCTTCTGCCAAGTTGAGACCTGATTGGCTCTATGGTATGTGAGAAGATTTTAATGTGAATTTCCCTTAGGGTCCTACGTTAGTTTATGTTCCGCTCCTGCGGCTTTTACGATGGGTGAGACCATTGGATATACATGTATTTCTTCTAATAGAGGATTACATATGATTACCTATGCCAAGATGGGTTTCAATTTGCTCAGTGGTTCAATTAAGAAATTTTCCCATAGGGTCCTATGGCTCTGGTGGCTATCTTGGATGGCTGGTGAGGTTATCGGATATAATTCTGATAGAGGACCATCCGATTGCAAAATCGGGTTGCAAATTGGCCAAATGTTTTCAGAGAAGTTCTTTAATATGATACAATAAGGTTCCTCTACTGAATTTTTGCTGAAATTTTTATGTATACTTTTCAAAAATGTAAAGAAAAATATACCTTCATGACTTAGTTTTTAAGATAATTAACACTGAATTTGGTATATTACTTCCATCTGTCAAACGGTTTCCGACAAGATGTTGGCATGTATTTCCCGTAGAATCCTATGTTAAATGTGTCCTGTGGTGGAGGCCATCTTGCATTTCAGATCGGCACAAAAACATAAACTTTGTAGAGGACCATGTAAGGATCATTCCTGCAACATAACAATTCAATTGCTTTTGTAGTTTCAGAGAAGATTTTTTAAATTTCAGCCAATCAGAGTGCACAAATAGAATTTCGGATCGGCACCAAAAACACCATCAGGTACCATTATCTGATCATTCAGGCATAATATTACTTCCATCTGCCTAAAATGGTTTCTGACAAGAAGATTCGCATAGGATCCTATGTTAAATGTGTTCCGTTATGGCGGCCATCTTGGATTTCAAATCGGCACGAAAAACATAGCTTTTGTAAAGGACTATGTAAGGATGATTTCTGCAGTATAATTATTCAATTGCTTTTGTAGTTTCAGAGAAAAAGATTTTTTTAAATTCCAGCCAATCAGAGTGCATAAATGGCCCTGGCAGCCATGTTGAATTTTGGATCAGAACCAAAAACATCACCTTTGTAGAGAACAATCCAATGAACATCCCCACCAAGTTTGGTTTCAATTGGCCATGGGGTTTTGGAGAAGATTGAAATGTGAAAAGTTAACGGACAGACGACGGACGCAAAGTGATGGCAATAGCTCACATGGCCTTTTAGGCCAGTTGAGCTAAAAACCTGCTTCACTGATTGAATAAAAAAATATATAATGTGTAATACTTGTGTGGCCTGTTAACAGGGTACGATACACTTGAGCATGTATTAATTTAAATTTTATTTGAAAATAATAATTCGAAGTTGTTATTTCAGAAAATAAACACCCCGGAGATGAGATCGCAAATTAACAGAAACCCGGATTTTATATCACTGTTTGTAGCCGCCGACCCTCCTGTCCGATATCACTTGTATACATGTATAATATTTCGAGAAATATGTAGAAAATGATTGCATCAGTCATAAAATACTGATAGATGCAATTCTGGATAAAATCGGCATACTTCATAGTGTCAAGTCGACCTAGGCTTAAACCAATACGTCGAAAGGCCACCTGACGTCGCAGGAATTTGACTAACAACAAATGATTTGTGGTTACGTCCCGGGGGTTATCTATTTGTTGTGTTTTGAAACTATTGTTGAATTGTCAGACAAATTATGACAGTATTGATCTGTTATTCATTTAATGTGTGCTGATTTTACCGCCCATATGTGTCAAATGCACATTTAGAGCTGACATGTTCCATATTAGCAAAGAATTCTGCTAAATCCGGTGCTTGTGTAACCGAGAGACTGACTACTGGATTGACAATGATAACGAGATGCAACACGACCGGTTGCAGATGTTGACGATGCCAACGATATACAATGACTTAGACCTAAGTCACTTGCCTGAGAATTCTCGGTTTAACTCCACTGGTAGAATTAGACATACGTCATATGCAGTAGTTAACAATTTAATAATTTCAGGATGGAATACATGTAATTTTGCAAATTGGCGATGTTGTCAGTACGACTGCCTGACTCTCACTAGAAAACATATTTAAATTAAGAATATTGCTAGGTTACAATCTCATAATAGAAACGAGGTTATCGAATGACAATTAAATAATACAATTAGCACTTAAAGGGTTAACAAAAGAGTGTCACAAAAATCTGTCGCTTGAGTTTTAGGCTGAATAAGCGCTAATTGAAATGACTAAAGGATTATAATTATTCTTTACATAAGAAAACTTAAGAACTGTGTAAAGCTGTGACTTTGTGTATTATTTATCAAAAGAATTATCTTGAAACAAATTTCCGTCTTTGTGAAAATATACTGACACTTAATTGTTACTTATAACACAAAAAGCTTTATAAAGAAAAATCGAATGATGTCGATAAAATATAGTTTAACAATATAATGACAATTTATGACCGAGCAGTTTGTCAGTGAAAGTCCGAAAATATCAAATTTAAGAAAAATACTCTTTTTAAATAGTCCCAAATGAAAATGCACAATTTACACAAATTAGCGCTATCGCACTTGCAGTAAGATGGGAGATTTTTCTTAGTGTTGAAGGTCTCGTTCTCATTGTGATGTTAAGACGAAGAACTGCAGTAATGACGCACATGTTTACTTTTTTACGAGGCACCTTCCAAGTAGTAAAATAAAACATTGAGATGAAAAGCAAAACAAATATATTTATTAGAGTTAACGGTGCACATAAATGGATTTAGGAACACGTGTTAATATTTACTATTTACGTGTGTGTGTTTACTGTAAGGACATGTTATGTGTTTATGTCCGTCATCGTTGGATTATATAGCCGCAATGCGGGTTTTAGGAGTTGGGATGTACGTGCAATTCGTGCATTCCGTGTACAAGTGATATTTAAGCAGTTTTATTATGACATTTAGTTAATCGAAGTTTTGTCTACTAACCTGTGTAGCAGCAGTTCGTAATGATGACAATGCCTACCCAGCCACCCATTTTGTAGTATGATGCAAATATTGCATAGATTTACTATATCTAATATCTTTGGATTGTTATTTTATTATAAAACATGTTAAAAAAAAAATAAAATAAAAAAAAAAGGAAATACTACTAGAGCCATATAGCAAATATTGATTGCCTGAACACCGATGACACACTGTACAACTGTTTATATATTGGAAAGCAAGACAATAGTTTATATTTTAACATTGAAATAATGTATAGTTTTCTATATTGTAGATAGCTATGTGCCACGACTGACTGTTGGATGTATATAGAAACTTTGGACATTTAATGAAGTTAATTTGATAATTTTGGAATTTGTAAACCTGATAATAAATATGCTGCTACAGCTATAGACAGACTTGCTGCTATTTATGTGTTGGATTTTTTTATTTTATAAATAATTTATATTCGTTTGAGCTTGGCGAATTAGAATATAATGAACAAAGATAACAAAAAATCTATAGATAGGGAAATAGTCCAGTCAACCTAGCATAAATTTGACCCTAACCTTAAAGTAATTGCAAAAGAAGATTTTTAAGTTTTAATCTTTAGCATTATACCCCAAATATACACAGAAAAAAGTCTCACAAAATCTAACTTGAGGAAGATAAAAAAATCACGATTTTAAAATTCCTATGGACATTTGCATTGAAAATGGGAGATAACTCTGCAAAAAAGGCAGAAATATCAATAAGAATTGATACAAAATTATAACTTCTATTCAGCAGAATGTATTGATTCTTGATATTTTAGCTGTCTTTAGAGTATAACCAACAACTCTAAAGTTTTTTTCATATCTTTTATCAAGCTACAACCTAAATTTCGTAATTCATTAGTTGACCATTTATTAAATTTTTCAACTTGTCAAGGTAAAAAATCTCAAATTTAATAAAAATAATTAAGCATATATTCTTCTTTTTGTGGTTTAAAGTTTCTTTAAACAAGGTAGATGCTGAACAAATATAATTTACAGATATAAACAATACCAAATTTTCACATTTTTTTTTTCAAAATGGTCACAAAGCCACAAATTTGCAATTTCTTTAATGAAAAATGCGCAAAAAAATAGAAATACCCATATCATTTAGGTTTTGTACATTTCATGAGCAGAAGATTATATAATATAGTCAAATACAATCTTATAACCCCATCAAAGTATCATACTTTACATGAATTTTAAGAAAATCAACCAAAAACTGGAAAAAAAAGACTCATTTTTGCGGAGTTATCTCCCCTTTCCAATGTTAATTTCCATAGGAAATTAAAAGTGCTGATTTTGAGTTTTCCTCAAGTTAGATTTTATGAGACTTTTTTCTGTGTATATTTGGGGCTTAATGCTATAGATTAGAACTAAAACATTTTCTGTTGCAATTAGTTTGAGGTTAAAACTTAGTGTGACTGGACTAAAACTATCATTTCAGTCTCTTGTATGATTAATTATATAGCTGAAATGAGGAGTAAAACATATTCTATGCATATTAGGGAGTTTTTGTTACGGTAAAAATAAGTATTAGAACACCTGTAGCCTTATTTATAAATCAAAAAACATTCTGAGTGTATAAAATGAGTTTAAAAACAATCGACTCACTGGTTTTACAGTGCTGATGCACGTATAGAGCCTCCAGGTTAAGGTTACATAGAATTCCCCAAGTTGATATTTTTCTCGTAAATTTCCCGAAATGTAATCGGTCATTATTTGGGTCGATGAAATCTTGAAATATTAGACATGTTATAAAATCCATGCCTGTTTTATAAGTAAACTACTGAACCGGGCACATCGTCCATTCCGATTTGAATTCAAACTTTTCACCACTTTTTGCAGAATATTAATGATGCAGTATATAAAACAATATACAAATAAGGCAAAAAAGTTTAAACCTGAATTGAGAGGTTTTATGGACTCGCTGGAATTAGTTGCATTGCCGTGAAACATATATCAAACTCGCGTTCATTTTTTAATCAGTAAACAAGAAGCAACATCAAAAATCAACAATATCAATATTTGAAAAAAAAACACACATGTAAAATAATCCTATTGCTTAATTATAAAAGGAAGTTGTTTGTAGGTAAAGGTTTCAAAAGGTAAGTTACTGAAGGTTTTGTTATACAAATATTCCTCCAAACAGTCTAAAGCTAAATATTGATAATCTGGATAAAACTTATTGGCAAAAAGTTCCTTTTTTGAGACTAGTTCGTTGAGATCACCGACACCAAATACGCAAACACCTCGGACAAATTTTCCATGACACCGGTCTCTTCCACCCCATGCAGCATACACGGCAAGCCATGGCTTCTTCTCTGGGTTACCTGCAAATATATGTAAATGATATAAAAATACTAAATTTTTTTATTTTTAGTTTGTTTTTAAATATTTTATTCAATTTATTTATTTTGCGAGACAAAGGTCGTGTGAATTCTTTCATTTATAATCCGGTTCTGCACTAGAATTTCTGTATTGATATCCTAAAATATGATTTCATCGATATAATAGTTATAAAACAATAAAACGAATATAAATATCATACCAGTAAATCTTCCTGGAGCTCTTATAACTTCATTATGATTTAAAGTAGCCCAATAGTACTCATCTGGACTTTTAACGTCCTCCATATATTTCAGTATATCTTTGGCCTGTTTGTCTTGGATTATAAAGTTAACGAACTCGCGACTAAACACACCATAAGCGCTTCCTTTTACAATGCTTGCATTGAACGGTATTTCTTCTGACTTTCGTTTACCCTTTGTCCAAGTATTGTTCACATACTTGTGAATGAACTGGAACCGAATTGGCATCATCCGTCGCAACGTAATTATTCCTTCAATATCATTAGCACCATTGTAAATTTTAAGTATTTTCACAATTTCTAAGTTTGTTTTCAAAGGAAACTGTTGATGAGGTAAATTAATGAAATATTTCCATTTTTCTGATGTGCCTAATAAATCTGACATACAATTCAAGTCCGCTTTTAAACGGGTCATGTGATTATAGATGATGTCTTCTGTTTTTGAAACAATGAACACATTACCAAAACAGTCAGCCAATGCCCCCATAGCCCTATGTAAGCTTGGTGAAGAGCTTTTATCAACATGTATGCAGTAAAAGTTATGAGGCCGATAAATCGCTCGAAGTAAGCGTTCAGTTTGATCGATGTCTTTATAAGTTATTATACTAAAAGCTATCGGAAAGTTTCGTTCTTCATCTGTTATAGGATAAGTATCATACCGCATAGACTTTCGGAACTGAACGCAGTCTCTGGTTTTATTAATGAAATCTTCATTTTGCAATCGGACTGGTTTGATTACTTTCATGTAGGCATTTGCTTTGTCTATTTCATCTTTGTCATATTCAATGATCTTTCGGCAATTTACTGGTAGTCGTTTACGTGGTGAAGGTATTATGGAAGCCGGATATTTGGTTACCGGAATGTTTATTGTTTGTTGGTTGGTATTTTCTATGACGACTGAATTGTATATCGTAGTAGCAACAAAACCAACGACGAAAAACAGCAATAGCTGCTTTATCAGAACTCGTTTTCTCATACCATATCATGAGAGCAGTTACTCCACCAATTCTACAATTATAAAACATGCGCTTGTGTTAATGATTTAGGGAAAAAATCATTCTAATTGAGAAAAAAAATATATAGATAAAACAACAACAAAACCAAGTAACAATCAAGAAAATCGAATTTTCACGTTCATTTTGCTATCAGTTTTGTCCATATCGCTCTTCTTTTGGGGTCATCCAATTTTATAATTTTTAATATCCTGGGACACATTAGACATCACTCATGCTATATAATTTTCATATACTTTCAAGTCCATTTTTTAGCACTATTGTCCAATTCATTTTCAATATTACATTAGTTGAATACTTGGATTTTGGCATACGCATATAAAAAGGACAAATTTACCTAAGGAGCAATCAAAAAACGTAATCCATTGGACAGACAAACCCGGGAAGACAAATGAACAACCACAACAAATAAACACAGAAAACTAAAAACAATGATCAACACGAACTCCTATAAAAACCAGGAGTGAACCCAGGTGCTCTGGAAGGGTAAGCAGTTCCTGCTCCGTATACGGCACCCGTCGTGAAGTTCAACAAAGCCAATCCGGGGGAAGTCACAAATCGGTGGAGGCACATGAAAGGTTACGACAGTGGGAACAGGTCCAACATCATCTTAGATATTCGAACACTGTAATAGTCAATCAATTCGTGATGACGACCGTAAAATGTCCTAAGTGATGACATCAACTTATCTCTGATAAAACCCTGGTTAAGAAGCTTTTGTAACAGCAGTAATCCTCTTTGTCGAAAGTCATGGTAACACACGCAAGCGCTTGAAAATCGGATAAGCTGAGAAACGTAGACGCCATATGCAGGCGATGCTGGTATATTGCTACTCAAGAAGGGAAAATTGAAAGTTGAAGTCACCACGTTTGTCATAAAGTTTTGTCTTCAAATGTCCCTCATAGTCTATTTCAAGAAATAAATCCAAATATGAAGCGGACTTTGGTGTATCTGTAGTATCCTTATTTCAAGCTCACTGGGGTAGATAAGATGTAGAAAGTCTTGGAATTTGTCGTTATTTAACAACAACACGTCATCTATATAACGAAAAGTGAAATTAAAGGATTTGGGCTAGTTTCGTTTTGTTTTCACGTAGTAACCCTTGAATGAAGTCCGCTTCGTACGAGTACAGAAAAAGATCGGTGAGGAGAGGAGCACAGTTGGAATGCCGATTGTTTATTGAAAAATTAGACCGCCAAATTCAACGAATATGTTGTCTAAAGACCCTGGAGGTTTTTAATTCGGATTGGTATCATTGACCTGATAGCCTTCACCCACTCTGAAAGTGTGTCAGCAGGTTCCTGTTCCTTTGAAGTCCATTTTCTGGCATAGTCCTCAACAGAATCCATTAGTAATTTGAAATTATATTTCCAATTAATTGGCTGAGGTTGTCGGTATTTGGGGCCTTTAGCTTTAGTACTCGGAGTTTCATGTGAAAAAAAACACACTCCTGTTTTAGTTACAAAGTCCCGTAACTCAAAAAGTTTTAATCTTCCAAAAAGATCGTTTGACCATCATAAGAAACAACTATGTTAAGTTTCATGAAATTTGGATAAGTTGTTCTCAAGTTACGGTGCGACATGTTTACGACGGACAGACGGACGCCGGACATTTGTATACCATAACACGTCCCGTCAAAATTCTGTCGGGCGTATAAAAAATCAAAATTCTGAAATACGGTCGACTTATAACTGGAATTTTAAGTGGTGACTAGCAACTTCAATGTACTGGTGTAAACTCCGAGTTGCGATATAAACAAGATTAAGGCAGTCGGAATCAGCTATCCCTGCTCTCCCCACATGATGTATCCCTGTGCACCTTTCTCACAATCATATCTTTGTAATCAAGTCCAGTTTTTAAAAATAAAAATTCTAAAACCTTACAGCTCATTTGCATATAAAATGAAAAATGAAAGAAGAGTTTCATTCAAAAACTTATAATTCCCAATTTTTTAAATTAGACCCCTAAAGGCCCCAATTTTTGAAAATCTAAATTATAAAATCTTATTGCACACCTATATACAGTGTGTGACAATACTGTACAGAAATTAAATACATAAAATGAAAAATGAAAGAAGAGTTTAGGTCACAAGATTAAACTCCCAATTTTCAATATTCAACCCCGTGGGCACCAAGTTCTGAAAATCTAAATTTGAAAACCTTATTGCCCATCTACATCAGGAGTTTAATTCACAAGAAAGTGTAACGGACGGACGGGGGCGATTACAATATCCCGAACGTCTTCGAAGGGATGGAAAAATTATCCCCGCACTTCGAATGAAGTTCAGGGATATTTTTAATCGATCCGTCTTTCCGTCCGTTATATAACCTTGTCTCCAAAACTCCTCGTTCATTTTTAACTTCATGCATTTAATTTCTATGCAGTATTGTCACAAACTGTATGTTGATGCGCAATAAGGTTTTAGATATTTAGATTTTCAAAAATTTGGGCCCACATTGGTCGAATTTCGAAAATTGGAAATTTAAGGTTATGACCTAAACTCCTCGTTCATTTTTCATTTTATTCTTTAATTTCTATACAATATTGGCAAATACTATATGTAGATGCGCAATAAGGTTTTATAATTTTTAAAGGTTTTAGAAACTTGAGGCCCACAGGGGTTGTATTTCGGAAATAGTGAATATAATGTTGTGACTTAATCTCCTCTTTCATTTTTCATTTAGATTTAGCAAATGTATTTGTATATATAATATTGTTCCTTATTATCTGTCCGTCCGCGCGTCGTGCCGTCTGTCCGTCTATCCGTCCGTTAGATAATCTTGTCCCCAGAACTCCTCGTTCATTTTTAACTTCATGCATTTAATTTCTATAGTATTTCAGTATTGTCACAAACTGTATGTAGATGCGCAATAAGGTTTTAGAATTTTGATTTTCAACAATTGGATCCCACAGGGGTCGAATTTCGAAAATTGGAAATTTAAACTTGTGACCTAAACTCCTCACTCATTCTCATTTTATGCTTTTAATTTCTATACAGTATTACCACATACTGTATGTAGATGCGCAATAAGGTTTTCGAATATTGATTTTCAAAAATTGTGGTCCACATGGGTCGAATTTCAAAAATTGGAAGTTTAAGCTTGCGACCTAAACTTCTCATACATTTTTTTTAATTTTATGCTTTAATTTCTATACAATATTGTCACATACTGTATTTAGATATGCCATAAGGTTTTAGAATTTTGATTTACAAAAATTGGGGCACACAGGGGTCGTATTTTGAAAATTGGAATTTAAGCTTGTGACTTAAACTCTTCATTCATTTTTCATTTCATGCATTTATTTTCTATATAATAGTGCAACATAATATATGTAGATGCAAAATAAGGTTTAGAATTTTGATTTCAAAAATTGGAGCCCACAGGGATCGAATTTCGAAAACTGGAAATTTAAACTAAACTCCTTATTAATTTCTCATTTTATGCTTTTAATTTCTATACAAAATTGTCACATACTGTATGTAGATATGCAATAAGGTTTTAGAATTTTGATTTTGACAACTTGAGGCCCACAGGGGTTGAATTTCGGAAAAAGTGAATTTAAGCTTGTGCCTTAAACTCCTCTTCCATTTTGTATATAATTTTGTTATTTATTTTCTGTAGATGTGCAAAAGCATTTTAAGGGTTTTTAATTTTGAAAATTTATTAAGGGTTCAAATTTTGGGACCGAAAATGATGATATTGCGAAATTGCTAATTTTTTACTGTTTATTGTTTTTTTTAACTTGTGCAGTGCGGGGGTGGACATCGTTTATGACACCAATTTCTAGTTTATTATTATCTGATATAAAACGGGAGCGATGAGAGATCAGTTTTTAATTAGATTGTTATTATCCAAATATTAAACGATTACAATGCAACATATCACAATCCAAATTTAATTTCATAACAATTTAAAACTTATGACGCAAACTTAACAGAAACCCAAGTGACAATAAACATGTTGTGACAATAGTATTTAGTAACAATATTCACCTTAGTTAAATAATAGACCAAATTATAATAATTTATCTAAATATATTAATATTTCTTTGTATTTTACTAATTCTCACAGATTTATTATGTTCAATGATAATTACAATTATGTTTATGCAATTATCTTTCATGGCCAAAGAATATTTGTGACAGGTTTATACGTGTCAATAATTAAATCAATTAAATATTAAATGTTTATTTGATAATGCAGTTAGATGAATTATTCCAAATATAACCTAAAAATCAAAATAAGCGTCCAAAATAAAATTAGATTGAGGCAGTCGGAAACTCATCACATGTTGTATCCCTTTGCACCTTTTTCACGATCATTTCTCCCGTTTACGGCCCATTGAAGATCGTTGCACGTGCATCGAGAGATATGTTCATGATCTAAGTCCAACGATAATACTTGGTACATTTGTTTAAAAACCTATAAATCTTTGAATATAGGCCCAAATTTTGGAAAATCAAACTTCTTAGAATGTAGCAAAGTGCTCTGGACCAATGAAATTATAGGATGAATGTAAAACATGTTCTTAGTAAGGGATTATCCTATTGTTTTCTTACCATTCAAAACAATGAATTCCTATAAATGAGTTGCAACTGCCCCGAAGCACATTTATCACCATACAGAATTTGTGAGTGCAGCCTATTAAAAATTGAATTTGAATTTGAATTTGAAAAAAAATAATAAAATAATTAAGTAACCGTAGTAGTTTTCAATGCTGAAGAAAGGAATTATCATTCTCTTTAATACATATACTTAAACCTTCTCATCTGTATACAATGTAGGACAATACTGTGTAGAAATAAAATGCATGATAAAATAAAAAATGAAAAGTTTTTCAGTCACCAGCTTATAATTCCCAAATTGCGAAATTCGACCCCTACAGGCCCAATTTTATGAAAATTAAAATTCTAAAACCCTATTGTGCATGTACATACAGGTGTGATAATACTGTATAGAAATTAAATGTATAAAAGCAAAAGTTACCGAGGAGTTTAGGCCAACAGCTTAAATTCGATGTTTGAAATTCGACCCGTGGGCCCAAATGTTTTAAAATCTAAATTCTAAAACCCTATTGCGCATCTTCACACAGTTTGTGAAAATATTGTTTAACAATGTTTGAAATTCGACCCGTGGGCCCAAATGTTTTAAAATCAAAATTCTAAAACCTTATTGCGCATCTTCACACAGTTTGTGAAAATATTGTTTTGAAATTAAATGCATAGATTGAAAAATGAAGGAGAAGTTTAGGTCACAAGCTGAAATTCCAAATTTTCGAAATTCGACCCATCTGGATCCCATTTGGAAAATTAAAATTCTAAAACCTTGTTGCGCAAATACATACAGTAAGCGAAAATATGTAAAACTAAAACTAAAATAAGACAGTCGGAAACGACAGCTGTCCCCGCACATCCCATATAATGTATCCCTGTGTACCTTTTTCACAATCATTTCTTTGAATACAAATGAAAAATGAAAGAGGAGATAAGGTCATGCACAAGCTTAAATTTCCAATTTTCGAACTTTGACACCTGTGGGTCCCCAGGTTGTGAAAACCAAAATTTTCAAACCTTATTACGCATCAACATACAGTATATGATAATACTTTTAGTGGTTTCCCCTTGCCATTTTTAGCATGGCGCCCCACCATGCCTTCAACTTACAGCACCATTCTGCCCTTAAAGAAAATTGCAAAAAGTGCCCTGAGATTGCTTGGTATGCCCCTAAAATATTCAATATTTTTACACATAAATGTCATTAATTTTCAAATATTTGTTATTCAATAAGGTAATTATGACAAATTCATTACATCTAAATATCCTACTGGGTGGGAATTAGTGTTTATAGCCTCAAATATGGTTCATCTGATAAATACAACATATCAAGGTGCCCCAATGTAGAGAAATGACTGCCCCCCCCCCTGTTAAGGCAGCTGAACGCATAAAGTGCCCCACTTGTCAATTTAAAACATGCCTTCACAAATTTCTGGGGACACCACTAACTTTATATACAATAAATGCATAAAATGAAAAATGAAAGAGGAGTTTAGGTAACAAGCTTAAATTCACAATTTTCGAAATTTGACCCTGTGGACCCCAACTTTTGAAAAGCAAAATTCTAAACCCTATTGCACATCTACATACAGTATAGGACAATACTGTATAGAAATTTAATGCATGAAATCAAAAATGAAAGAGGAGTTTAGATCACAAGCTTAAATTCACAATTTTCGAAATTCGACCCCTGTGGGCCCCAATTTTTGAAAAATAAAATTCTAAAACCTTATTGCGCAACTACGAAAGGTATTTAACAATACTGTATAGAAATTAAATCCATAAATTTAAAAAATTACGAGGAGTTTAGGTTAGAAGCTTAAATTCCTAATTTTCAAAATTCGACCCCTGTGTTCCCAATTTTTTTGAATATGTGACAATACTTAATAGAAATTAAATGCATGAAGAATAACGGACGGACAGGTTGGCACGATAACAATATCCCCGAACTTCTTCGAAGGGATAATAAACCAGTCTCTCGTGGTGTTATTTTCTCGGGGATTTGGAGTCCACCACCCTCTGGGGTGATACATATTTCACGATACCTATTTCGATGCACAAGATGTACACAATTCGCCAATTTTCAGATTTTTTCCCTCATATCTAAAACGCATCAATGATTCTTTTTTCATCTTTTATTTCTTTTTCTTATATAACTGAATTAGTAAACAGAACGTCGGGTGTTACATAAACTCTGTGCATTACACAAATTACACATGACACAAAAGTGACAATTACTATACAAGATGTATATAAAACGCTATTATAAAAAATAATACAAAAATTCCTGAAAGGCCTAAACCTTTTAATGTAAATGGAATTATAACTGTATACATGTCGTTAGGTAAAAGTATTTTTTTTTAAAATAATAACCCATATCTTCAGAAAAACCTACTTTACATAATATTCAATTTTCTATTTGTTTTTGTTTTTTATTATGATTGACGAAGATAATGAAGTTACAACTACGTGAAAACTTCAGTGCATAAAATGTTAGCATTAAAGACATGTACGTACCTCCGAAGCTGTTCCTGTATAATAAAACACGTATAAAACTTTGTACCCGGAAAGCTCTAATCCTAATTTCCTTCCCTTTATAGTATGTGAACTAAATACTTCCACATACGTGTCACACGCTTGTACATGTACTTATTGATAAATCCATTGATGATATCCTGCTACTAACCCCTGAGATAAACAGTGTCTATAATCCCATTATGCGGGATAGTTTTGTCCTGTACACTAATGACTACGCACACCTATGGCGATTGTCCCTTAACAAGTTGATTGGACAGCTATCAAAATAATTCAGTTTAACCCGGATCCATTTTTATCAGTAAACGTCACGAATGGTTCGGACTTACATGTAGATCTACACCTAACACGAGCCCGTATAATACTATACAAACAAATGTTATCAATCTGTGTGTGCATGCTATGAATTTGGTAATTTAAGAGCTACTTTACAGAGCTTACATTAATTTATGTACATGAAATACAAAAATTTTTCATAAAATCGCAAAAAAATGAGGGTCGAGGGCTAATACAGCTGACCGAGAATCTATACCAGTGCCAATACAGAAACAGCCAGTTCATAACACTTTTATTAAATAATCCAACTTTTTCAATACAGACTTGTTCTGAATGCTGTATTACATACATCAAATGTGAATATAGGGCCAATATTTCCAATACGGACTGGCAATGAAACGACCGGAAGTGAAAAGGCTGTATTAGCCCTAGGGCTCATACAGCCTTTTTCAGTATTGGACCGGGCCGAAAAGCAATATAGATCACGTGATTTATATGACCAGGACGACGTCACCAGTATGACACATGCCGTTTTGGTAGTATTAGGGCTGTTTTAATCATATTATTTAATAAAAATATTTAAGAACCGCTTTAAATACAATAACTTTATCTTTAACTAAAAAATATAAGGACAAACTTCCAGTACAATATTAACGCAGGTGAGTAAAGATTAACATTCATAAGTTTAGATAGTAATTATACTAATTTGCTTTCTTACATAATAATTCAATAAATTCTGAGAAACTTCCCGATGACATGGTCTTAAATGTATTGTAAATTCTTCCAATGACATTAAAATTAATATTTAAAAAAAACTCTACCAGTTTTGTCTGCCGTTTGTCACATACAGGTTTGTGTATAATAGCAATAAAGATTGTTTGCTTGTTTGTTAAAGATAATAATTTTGGTTTTATCTATATTTACCTGAAGGTCCCATTTGTTATAATAATGAATGAGCTTATTTAAGCAATTTCGAAGACCATTTGAATTCAGAGAATATAATAATAGTATCTGCATCAAGAAGCAAGAGTCTTAGGATGAGGGTCTACACGATGCAATACTAGTATATCATTTATATATTAGTAAAAAAATTGTTTGGCCCTTCTTTCTCATCCACTCTATATCAGAGTTCTTGCTAAATTCGTGTAGACTACCGATTTTTTAAAATTAGAATATTGCTTGGCGGTTAATGTTAAATAGATGTATATACATTGTATAGCCCCTTTTCAGAAATTCATTTCGGAATCACGATTCTGACTCTAGAATTATAATTTGTAGCAAGCTATTTCCCTTGCTGGGACGTAGTACTGGTTCGCTGCAGTGCAGGGCAACCAGTAGGAAGACAGAAATTATTTATTACTTTGATATACACATATTTCCAGCTTTATAATCAAGTTTGATTACAAGTATGTTGGAAGCAAAAAGATCGTAAGTAGTTCCCAAATTTATACAAACCAAACATTACGTGCAAATTAACAAGTTTTAAAAACAGTTGACCCTTTACTCATCATTGCAGCGAACCAGTACTACGTCCCAGCAAGGGAAATAACTTGCTTCAAATATTTGTGTGTATACATATGTTATTTCAAATTTGTTATATTCACATATCCCTGAATGGGGGGGGGATAAAAAGTTCAAAGTTCAAAGATTATAATTTTAGAGTCAGAATCGTGATTCCGAAATGAGTTTCTGAAAAGGGCTATCAAATGAACTATTAATCAATCCATTTTTTTCGAGTCATTTTAAGTAAACAAACGAAACAAGAAAAAATGCATCAGATCCATTTTTAAAAATAGTAATTGTTCAGATCTAAAAAGCATGAATATTTTGGTTGACCTAAAAGCGTTTTCAGTAACTTGAATAGGCATTTTTCAGTGAGTACATAATCACTACTATCTCACAAGACATCCTGGATCTTATCTGGACTTTATGGACCAGTCACTGTTCTTTATCTCCGGGGGGGGGGGGGGTAATGCAAAAAAGTGTGACCCCTCTCTTACAGAAGTTACCTAAAAGGTTGAGGCCCCACTTTTCTTACATATCACAAAAACTTAATATTTTCCAAGCCTTGATGTCAGTGGCTTATATCATACTGGGATGTCCTTTATGTGTTTTTATGTTTACAAGATTGCTCAGTCGTGAATATGGATTTTTGTGGAATGATTTTTATTGTTTTTTTTTCATGTTTGCTTCAGTTAGGGGGGGGGGGGGGGGGCGGGGTCTTGCTTAACGATGCCGCATGTATCATGCGCCTGCCTCAGGTCTGGAAATTGGAGGTCAATATTTTGTCTAGTCTCGTTACATCTTTTTAGTTTCCTTTGGTACGTAGCTAATCAGGTGGATATTTTTACTTCTCCTATTCTTGATGTGTTTAATTGGTGTGATTAAAATACATAATAATTTTAACCACTTCCTGGTAATTAAATTTCTACGTGTGAATTACCGCTGTTTTTCTACAGTTATTGGAACGATAAACTAGCGAAGTCACGAAATGACGTCTGTGTAAACAAACTAAATAGCAACGAAATTTTCTTGAGGTTTTTGTCGAAAATCATAGGAAAAACAGATTCTCCTTCAATTTACTCGGGAGTTATGGAATTTCTCCACCCTCAATAGTTAAATTTTAGATTTTAACACGCTCGCAAAGGCTCGCGTGTTGAAAATCGAAATTTAACTCACTCGTTCCTGAGGGAGAATCTATATCTATCTATCTATAGGCCTACCTTATAGATAAATTAAACTTTTGTCTTAAATGGGAGATAACCGTTACAAAATAAACAAAATCCGGATGCATCCCGTAACACGGGGCTCAGGCGAAGATTCTTCACTGGGGTGTATAAGTTCATGATACAAATTCAATAAGCCCTTTATTTGTTGTTCTTCATCTTAGCGAATAGAGTCGTTTCACACTTTCGATATATTCCATGTTGATATGAATTCTGTCCTGTATATCTTGCGACTCTGTTATTATACATTTCTTTATGCCATCCCTCTATTTGTCATAAACTCTCCATGTTTGAAAGTTTTTTATTAATGAAGTTGACTGATCAGGAGCTCACCCAGTTACATGTGTGTGTCTAAACATTGTGTAATCGTATCAAAATATTAATAGGTAAAATAGATAGAAGACACCAATATGTAGGCATTGTTTTACCTTGAAAATCGGACAAAATTTTTCATTATTTCTCATACAGAATCAGAATATTTTATTGATTTGAAATCAAATACTAAGGATTGTCAACAAACAAGAACATAAAATAAACAAACACATATAAAATAAACATACATGTATTAATATACAAACAATCAATACCTCCATCAAATT
The DNA here is from genome assembly GCA_028015205.1 of Mytilisepta virgata. Lineage (NCBI taxonomy): Eukaryota > Metazoa > Mollusca > Bivalvia > Mytilida > Mytilidae > Mytilisepta > Mytilisepta virgata. Next base: position 89,512,188 of record CM051521.1, read on the forward strand.
TCAATTGTATATAATTGTCTAGTCATAACGCTGCTGCTTTGAAGAAAATGCAAGTCATGTATAACAATGCTTTTCGAATAATTATGGGTTATGAACATACTTGTAGTGCATGAAAAAATTAGAGTATTATCGTTTAAGGAAGAAAAACAATGTTTAGTCTGTTGAATCGTTTGAAGGTTTCGGATGGCAATAAACAGGGCTGAAAATTGACAAAAAGATTAATATTAAATTTATATTAAACCACTTTGAATTCTCCTCTGAAATTCTAGGGCAATCAAGACCAAAATTGGATGGAATGAAAACCTAAGAAGATGGTGCCAAAAAATGACAAATCAAAAAATTTGTATTTTAAAATCTACTTCTCTGACAATTTAGACAAAACTTTATTGAACGTTTCTTAGGAACCACCATCCCCTCCCCTCTTTCGAAATATTTATGGTCGGAGTCTAAAGCATGGACCAATTTTGTCGTTGCTACTGCAAAAAAAAAACGACAAACAGCACATAAAAACACTGATAAGGCTTTGCCTTTATTCCTTTTAATGATGTCTCCTTGAAGTATCTCGTTTTAAAACAGACCTAAATTTAAATTAGATTTAGCAAGCCCACCCAATTTTTTTTATTGACGTTGCGAGTGACATTTTTTTTTAAATTTACAATTTCAGTAGAATCACATAAATTATTTTTGTTAAATTGAGTTCATGAATTCCACCATTAATATGACCCCCCTTAAAAAAAAATACCCACCTACCTACCCTCGCCTCCCAAGAATGGGTCAGGCTACAGCGAACAATGAATTTTTTTTTAGCTTGACCCTACCTGATGATGCAAAAATCGCATCAACTGTTGAAGTGTTTGGTTATTGTCTATCAAAATCTTAAGATCTTTCTTACCTTCAAAAAAATCATCAGTTGTTTCCAATTTCGATGCAGCTTCCTTATTTACCGTCGTTACATATTTAGGACACGCCTGTGTAGTTTTAAAGGTTGGGTAGGCCTTCAGGGTTTTCGGAAAAATATTTAAATTTTATCGTTATGTCATCATTTTAAAATCTAAAGTATAATTTAATTCAATGAAATTTTAGAAGTATTTGTATTGTGAACCCGGGATTTTAATAGTACTATGTAAGTCCTTGTGTGAACATATTTTTTTCTTTGAAGTTTTAATGTTAGAAATACTGGAGCGTTGCTAAATATTCTATTATGTTTGGTAGACTAAATTCTATACAGCCAATCATACATCACATTTTTCATATCAAATACCAGAATTTACTTGCTTTTTCCCTTTTTACGGTCGTGTTAAGTGTAATACAAAAGTGTTATCTCGCTTGGTTGGAATCCAAATCACGTGATTTTAGCAACGTCACAAAGTAAAAAGGACAAATATACCTAAGGAGCAATCACAAAAACCTAATCCATTGGACAGACAAACGTGGGAAGACAAAGAACAACCACAAGCACAACAAATAAACACAGAAAACTAAAAAACAATGAACAACACGAACTCCTATAAAAACCAGGAGTGAACCCAGGTGCTCCGGAAGGGTAAGCAGTTCCCGCTCCGTATACGATACCCGTCGTGAAGTTCAACACAGTCAATCCGGTTGAAGTCACAAATCTGTGGAGGCACATGAAATGTTATGACGTGGGAACAGGTCCAATATCATCTTAGATATTTGAACACTGTAATGGTCAATCAATTCGTGATGACGACCGTAAAATTTCCTAAGTGATGACATCAACTTATCCCTGATAAAACCCTGGTTAAGAAGCTTTTGGGACAGCAGTAATCCTCCTTGTCGAAAGTCAGGGTAACTCACGCTAGCCCTTGAAAATCAGATAAGCTAAGAAACGTAGACGCCATATGCAGGTGATGCTGGTATATTGCTACTCAACATTAGAACGTTGCACATTATTTTTCGAAAAACAACCGTTGAGGCAGACAGGACAAAATTTCAGTGGAGTATAAATACCAATGTATCAGGTTAAATTTTTGCAGAAATTAATTTTGAAAGCGGTTTATTTTTAAGCATAGTAATGTTGAATATACAACATTCATTTGTGTAATTTAGTAACCAATTTCTGAAAAAATTGGATTTCAAAGCGATTGCTACAGATTTTTTAGCACGACCTGATTTGACTTACGGTTTCGGTGAAGAAGCATGGAGTCATTGTTCAATGCCCTGAGTTTATAGTGTTAATCCAAAGTCAGCAGTGCCCAAATTAGACCCAAAAAGAATATTATCATAGTGACTTTACTCCATTTTCACTTAAACAATATAAGATGGGGAGCGCCCATTGTAGCCAAAGCTCACAGCACCCGTATACGATCTAATAATGACCACGCGAGTGTCCAATGGCTCTAATTCGGGCAAGACTGCAGGTTTGTCAGTAAAATCTGCAAGGAACAATGATAGAAATGGTAATAAAGGCCAGTCGTCGCTAAAATATACTCCCCGTCCTACTAAATCCAGAAAAGTCTCTGGTAACTCTTACAATGTTATTGCTTGTGACGATGAGGAATCTTGGACTTGCAAAATTTATTGTAACATTTCTGAAAGTGAAAATGGCATGTTTATGCAGTGTAATGTCAGCTCTATTTTTGTGTTGATTGTCTGAAAATGGCAGTTAATGAGTAAAGTTTTTACAGAGATGACCAGGGTGCTTGTTGGTTCTGTCTATTATGTCGGAAACAGGCAATAAAATATATAAGAAGTGACTTTGAAATAGAAGAGCGTTGTACCGAGTATATGAAAAAGTTTGACGAATTTCAGGAGTGACTTTGAAATAGAAGAGCGTTGTACCGAGTATATGAAAAAGTTTGACGAATTTCAGGATAATGCGGGAAAGGCCCTTGTTGACAATATTGAAGCCGATATTGAGTAAAGGCATGACCGAAGACATGCATACACTTGCAAATCGATTAGATTACTTAGTTAATGAGCCTGGTGAGATCCGGAAGCGTGAGGATAACATTATTATTCGCAGCGTTCCCGAAATCGACTCTTCCATTGTGGAATTTGCTAAGAACCTTTCGGATCACTTAGGCTTGCCTGAAATCCCAGTCAATGTAGCCCACCGTATTCGTAAGAAATCTCACAATATCAAGCCGCGTTTATTGAGGGTGAAATTTAAGACAAAAGAGGAGAAAGCAAAGGTTTTTGGCTCAGCAGAAACTTTGAAAACTGCTAGTAGTGATGAGTTAGATACTTCTAATATCTTTATAAATCCTGCTTTTACAGAATTGCAACGCGAACGCGAGGCAAAATTGAGAAAAGCACGTAAAATTGCTTAGCAAAAACGAGACAGTCGAAACCAGCGACTAGGAATTTGAAGCATGACTCCCCTCCACAGGAGAGTCAGGAGGGAGAAGGATAAATACTCATAGTTCATTCACAGATGTAAATACGTTATTTCGTTCTAACAGTTATTATTCTTTTTCTAGTTTGAATTCTAATTCAAAATTGTTTCGTTGATAGTTCTATTAAAGTTAAATTTTTTAATAATCAGTGTTTGCATAATAAGTTTGCAGAATTTAAGGATCTTATTCTTAGTGAGAAACTTGACATTATTGCAGTTTGTGAAACCTGGTCTGACAGTAATATACTTAACTCAAAATTACAGATTAATGAGTGTAAGACTTTTAGACTAGATCGTGACATAAATTTTTATGATAAAGGTACTTGCACCTTGCAGGACCGTGGAGGCATTTTACTTTTAGTTAAAACTGATTTAAATCCAGTTGATTTACAGATACTAGAGTTAATGCTGAGATTTTTTGGTGTAAACTTTCACCATCGCCCAACAAGAACATTATTTTTGGTGTAGCATATAGACCAGACAGAGGAAAAATTTCTAATGTATCGGCAATATGTGAAACAATTATTAGCTTGTACTTATAATGATGTTATACTACTTGGTGATTTTAACTTTAGACATATTAATTCGAATACTTACTGTTCTGCTCACGAACTTGACAATATTTTTAAAAATACCTTAGAAGAAAATTCTATGTATCAACTTATAGATAAACAAACAAGAGGTAATAATATTCTGGATCTACTATAAACTAGTAATCTTGACCTTATTGATAATTTCTCTGTTGATGAAAAGTTTAGTACTAGTGATCATTATAGTATTTATTACTTTGAGTGTGGTGAAATACCGGGGTTTCCGAGTTAAATCAAATCCGATAATTCACCCAGTGAAATCGAAAGTCATATTTCACTCTAGGAAGTGACGTAACGTATTGCTATACAAACGTCGTCGCGTTGTCACATAAAAACACAATCCCTTGTATTTTCTCGTTAAATTTTATGAATACACAGAATATGTCAATGTAATAAACAGAATAACTAACCTCGAAATTCGAATACCAAAGATCTACAACTCGTGACCGAACTTGGTAATCTTGACTGGAATAAATTGCTTTAAAGAAGTAAATCTGTTAATAAACAGAGGAACTTGATAAAACAAACTTATTACGACTTAGTTGAGAAATATATTCCTTATAAGCTAGTAAAAGAGGGTGCCAAATTAGACCCTCCTTGGGTTCGATCCAATTCTGTAAGGCGTGCTAGGCGACAGAAGCGTAACTCTTGGTTGAAATGTAAACAGAGAAATTTTAAATTGTGACTTGAATAAATATGAAAAGGACAAACAAAATTATAAGGGTTGTTTAAAAAATTCAAAGCCATACTATGAAGATAAACTTGTAGAATCATTGAAAAAAAACCACAAGCGTTTTTATAATTACACTAGAACATTTACTAAGACGTCATCAACAGTTGACACTTTAGAAGTAGATAATAAGTTATTGGGAAATGATAATGACAAAGCCGAAGCTTTCAATGAGTTTTTTTTTGTTCTGTACTAACATTCGAAGCACCATTACATCATACCTTACCTATTAGTACACCGAGAGTGGAAAATATTTTGGAATGTATACCTTTTACTATTGATCAGGTTTCTAAGAAGCTGGCGAACTTAAAACTATTCAAATCTAGTGGCCCTGACAATATTCATGTTAACGTGTTGAAAATTCGTAATTTTGCAATTCCATTAGCACTTTATTTAATAACTCAATTTTAACTGGAACTGTTCCAGAGGACTGGAGAACTGGTAATATTACTCCTTTTTTTAAAAATGGATCTCGCCGGTTATGTAAAAATTATAGACCTGTCACTTTAACTAGTCAGATAGCTGAATTATTAGAACGCTTAGTGCTTGACCAAAATTTGGAACATGTCCTTCGTAATAACATAATTTTATGTAATCAACATGGTTATCAACAGAGATGTTCTTGTGTTATTCAACTATTAGAATGTTTTTCCTTTGATTCTTGTATTCCTGAAGACATAATTTATTTGGACTTTGCCAGGGCTTTCGATACAGTGCCACAAGAACGTTTACTTCGAGTCACTGACACCAGTTAAAACCTTGAATACTTCTATAGTTCGACCGGGGTTGGAATACGCTTCCCCAGTGTGGAGTCCATGGTTGAAATCTGATATAGTGAAATTAGAAGTTGTTCAGGAAAAAATGTTTGGATTTGTCTCTGGAAACTATTCGTTTAGATTCTTTGGAAAAAAGAAGAATTTTTACTGACTTAACTGAAACATATTATTATTTCAATGGTTTGGTTAAGAAACCTAGTGATCTATTTTTTAAACAGCCGTTTCGTCCGTTTCGTGGTTATTCTTTTAAATGAGCCGAAAGTTTTAGTAGAACCGAAGTTCTTTGGGAACCGTCTAATTGATCACTGGAACAAACTTTCTGGGAGGACAGTGCAAGCAAAGACTTTATCATCCTTTAAAAGGGCATTGAGAGCCGACCTTCAATGAGTTGGTTTCAACAACCAAGTATGCAAGTAAGTACCCAAGACCGCTTGACCACGTGGCAGTCGCCGCTGAGTAAAACAAGCCAAAATCCTAATTGTTGGTTTTGTTTTAGATTAGATTTTAATTCTAAGATGTCTTCAAATAATTTTCAGGGTAGAATTTTACATATTTAATAATTTAATTTAGGGAAATCTCTTTTTTCAGCAAAGACGCTCGACCACGTGGCCGTAGGGTCAGACAAGTTGAAATTTTATAGTTGTTGGTTTAATTTAGCAGACAGTTTTCGTTCTAAGGACTTTTAAAAAAATTTCAGGGTAGATTTATACGAATTAAATAATTTATGTATATTAACCCCCTTTTTCAGTACTCTTGCCAATCGACCACGGGGTCTGTTGCCGGATGATGAGTCCGTCAATCCCATTTAACTTGGCCTGCGATAACATTGATTGATTTAAAGTTGATGTTTGTTTTTAGGTAATTGAATTCACTCGGGCGTTACATTTTATTATTTTGTAGATGTGTAATATTTTAACCAAAGTTTTTGTAGTTTTTCAGACTGTCACACACATACAATGGGAGTTCCCAACAGTCCGTACGCTAGGCCTAGAGTGAACCTCAAGAAGAAGGACTCGCCAACTTCAAAGGCAAGGGATACGGAGCGGCAGACCCCTCATTCCTCTGGTGTAGTCAGTCGAGATGATTTTAGGAGTCACCAGGTTCCCCAGAATGATGCTATATCTTCTCAAGATACCCATGGCTTGGATCATGTAGTTTAAATAGCAAGTTCTGGCAGTGGATCAATAGATAGTTCCAGAGTTACGGGACTACATTTACCATCTAAAATAGGAGATGCACTACAGCATCATGTAATAAAGATCCTCTGAAAGTTTCGAATTCCATTCAGTGGTTTAGGAGGAGTTGCGGATTGCATCATGGTATCCCTATCACAATGAATGTCAAAGTCCATGTTTTGTTATGGGTAACCCCAAATATTCATCAGATCAAAATCTAAAATAGGAGATGCACTATGGCATCATGTAATAAAGATCCTCTGAAAGTTTCATCATATTCCATACAGTGGTTTAGAAGGAGTTGCGGATGGCATCATGGTACCCTCTATCACATTGAAAGTCAAAGTCCATGTTTTTCTATGGGAAACCCCAAAAATTGATCCGATCAAATTCTAAAATAGGAGGTGCACAATGCCATAATGGGATGAAGATTCTCTGAAAGTTTCATCAATTTCCTTTCAGTAGTTTAGGAGGATTGGCGGATACAAAGGTCGGACGGACGGACACAACGAATACTATATACCCCGCTTAAAAAAGCGGGGGTATAATAATAAAGGGAGAATATGTGGAGTTAGAAAATTGATTACCTGTTTCTTTGTCAGACTCAAAATGCAAAACACTAGGTTAAGACACATTGTAAAGGGCCAAGATGGCAATCTTGAACTGCAGTCAAAAATGTGAAAAAGATAAATGATATAAGTACTTGGATAGATGCTTTTATAACATACTGTAGCATTTACTTACTGCACTTTCAAACTGAGCTCAAGGTTTACTGAAGCACATGTTCAATGTAAAATTAGCATCAAGTGTGTCAAATGGACTGGGTTGGAAAAACTACGACCAGCAGTTTAGGATGAAAAAATCGAAAAACCCCTCCATGTCATGGGGAAATGTGGACATGGAGCTATGGGTAGTATGCACGTCTCACTGCAATCAAAACAAAAAGAAGGTAACCCTAAAGAGCTACAGTCACTTTTTTTGCGCAAGAGCTATTCCATCTGTACATGCATTTAACCGCTGCGTTTTTACGACGCAATGCGCGGGATTTGTAAAGCGGGACATTGTATTCGTGTGTCAGTAGACATGAAGGGGGATATATTCATGTGGCTATCTTTTATTGAAAGATTTAATGGCTCTTGTTCTTTTGGGAAACATGTTTGGTTATCCAAATGGAGTATACTTTTCAGGTCGAAGGACGTTTTTTTCATCGGCCTTCAGATTGGCATTATTCTGAGATTATGGCAGACATTACTTTCTTAGAACTGGTTCTCATTGTATTGTCAGTTTTTATCCTTAAAGAGGTTCTGAGCAAATTATATTTTACAGTGACAAGGAAGCTTTGGTTGCAATTTTGATTAAAAAAAGCGTCAAAATCAAAGCGAGTGATGCAGTTGATTCATCCTTTTGCTTCATATTATGAAACTAAGACGTCTACATATGGAAGACCGTTTTAACTGCATCGCTGATTCTATTTCGAGAAAGGAATTCTGAAAGCTGAAAGAGTTAGACCCGGATCTACAAGAGTTACCAGAAACCATTCCACAGGAATTGTTTGACTTGATCTCGGGACTGAAGCTGGCAGGTTGATAGATGCCTCGTTTGCTAAAATACTTTAGATACATATCGGACAGGCCTACAGTGCTTTGAATACTTTCGCACACAACATAGACTCCCGCTATTGTAGCCACCTTCGAAGATGATGACAAATGAAAAAAATTTAAAATCATTTTTTGACATTGCATGGTCTATGATTATTTCTGTTTTGATGCAGATCAGTGACATAATATGACAATACGAACTGTTTGTTCTGTACTTTTTCAACTATTGTTTGTGGGGTTTCTTTTTAATTTTTTTTTTATCTTAATTGTATTGGATTTGTTTTCCAATAATCAGTGATAAAGTTTTTTTTTTTTTAAATAAACATATATATATCAATTAAAAAGTGCATGAAATAACTAACCTGTGACTGAAAGTATCAAACTGCGAATGTTTCATGCGAAATGTTTGTCAATGGAAAGGTACGTGACAATGAATTTTCATATTAATTACGACGAAAACGCGATGGTAAAATCGTTATAATAGATTCAAATTAAATAAATTTATTCAAAAAGATGTTTATTCCGTTAAAGGGATGTGAAACATATGTATTGATGTGAACGTGACAAGCATTGGATTGTAATGCGATTGATTTTTAATGTTCAAATGACAAAGTATAGCCTTACCTCAGCCAGTATTGCTCACCTGGCTTCTATTAGCCCATTTGAAAATGTAAGCTCTGTTTTATTCACATGGCTGTTCAAGAAACGCAAAATGTCAAAGATACCTCAAGTGACTTTGACCTAACAAGTTGGAACATCTGCATATGCCCGTCCATTTTGAGATTCCTGCCAACATCGATTAAAATCTGCCTATTACTTCTAAAGCAAATGACAAAAAGTCATTTCACACACGGTTTCCATGGAAACTTTGAGCAGCCGTAGCCGTCTGATAAGCGGCTGAATCTCAACCAAAAGTGTATCGATTGTAGAGGGTATTGCTATCATCAATCCTGCAAAGTTTCAAAACATTTCATAATGTAGCTTTAGAGGAGAATATTTTTTTCAAAATCAATTGGCCTCTGGCGTCAATGTTGTCCATCAAATTAAAATTAAAATCAATTAAAGGTGGAAAGTTTGTAGAGGTCCTTCCAAAGATCACTCCTGCCAACTTTTGTTATATTCTGCCCATTTGTCCCTGAGCAGCCGCAACTGTTTGGTAAGCGTCTGAATCTCAGCCAAAAGGGGTTCATTTGCAGAGGGTATTGTTGTCATCAATCCTGCAAAGTTTCAAAACATTTCATAATGGAGTTTCAAAGCATTTTTGAAAATTGGCCTATCAAAACAAATGGCCTCTGGCGACCATTTTTTTCATCCAAATAGCAAAAAGTGGATCGTTTGTAGAAGTCCTTCAAAAAATAATTCATGCCTAGTTTGGTTACAATCCGTCGAGTAGTTTCAGAGAAGATCAAAATGTGAATAATTTGCGGACGATGATGGACGACGGACGCAAATTGATGACAATTTTAACCTCCTTTCTATTTACTGGATACCCAAACTTGTGTGCATATAAACAAAGGTACTTACAGGAATATCTCTCTTCTAGTGACCTTACCTACTGTAATAGCATAAAAACATTTGATTTTTCCACACTGTATACAACCCTCCCAAATGATTAATTAAAATATGTTTTTCGTGAGCTAATTCGCCAATGTTTTTGCACTTAACAAGGTTTACAAAGATATGCCCATCTTGTATTAGGTAATGACAAGGCTTACTTTGTCGTAAGTGTCTCTCCTGCTTTCACTGTTGTCTATGTTTTCGTAAGTGTCTCGAGTGTTTTCGGTGTTGTCTATGTTTTGGTAGGTGTCTCTCCTACTTTCGCTGTTGTCTATGTTTTCAGTGTATTAGTTGAATGTACATAATTTTCTCCACGTTATTCATTGATCATGATGAAGCTTCTGCAGACTGTATGTAATGTTCATTGGGAGAAAAACTAAGTCCATTTATAAGTAAAATACGGAGAAAGGGGAAACAAATTATTATAAAATTTTCCTCTGGGTACTATCTTGTGATCATGAATAAGCTTCTGTCCAAGTTTGTTAAAAATCCAGGATGGTTTAAGAAATTAATTGATGTTTAAAAAACTTTAACCACAAAATGCATGAATGTAAATGTGGACGCAGATGTCGCCGAGGACGACGGAATGTAGGATCGCTATGTCTCGCTTCCGCGATAAAAGTCGGAGGCTCGACAAAAACACACTGATTCTAGCAAAATAGGCCGACCTGTTTTTGTTTTCATATGAAGCTAAATTTTTACAGAGACTACTGAGTCGGAATGAAAAGAATCTAGCCCAGTCTTTTAATTTCAGTTTCGATATATAGAGGATGATTTGTCACTTAATAATCCTTACTTTAAGAGACGTAGTCAGATACACCAACTTCTGCTTCATATCTAGAGTTGCACTTGTACATAGATAACAATGGACGGTTGAAATCAAAACTTTATGACAAATGTGATGATTTAAATTTTCCGATTGTGAACTTCCCCTTTCTTAGCAGTAACATACCAAGGTCTCCAGCCTTCACAGTTCATTCGTTACTGCCGCGCTGTGATTTATACGGCGACTTTCTCGCCAGAGCGAAATTGCTGTCGTATAAACTTCTAATACAGGGATATGTTCAGTCTATGTTAATATCATCACTCCAAAATTTTTACGGTCGTCGTCAAGAATTGATTGGCCGATACGAAGACTAGATATCTTTAGTTAGATTTCACATCCTTCTGGACCGGACTTGACACCTCACCAGACTTAACAATTCACTGGCAATGTGACGGGTGCCGTAAACGGAGCAGGACATGCTTACCCTTCCCGAGTACCTGATGTCACTCCCGCTTTTTTGTGGGCGTTCATTTAGCCATTTCTTTAATTTGTCTCGTCTTGTTTTATATTTCTTTAGTTATCTATGTATTTTACTTCTTTTGTGTGTATGTTTTATAGTGTTTGTTCTCATTGTCAGTCATTTCGTTCCAACTTGCAATTCGACGGGTGTCGTTAACGGGGCAGGACATGCTTACTCTTCCTAAGCACCTGATGTCACTCCCGGTTTTTAATGGGAGTTCACATGCTTTAGTTTATGTCCTGTCTCGATCTAGTAATCCTCGCACTTTCGAAGAAAGTTCGGGGATATAGCGATTGTCTCCGTCGTCCGTCTGTCATCCGTCAAACTTTCTTGTGACATCAACTCCTCCTTCACTTTTGGGTTTAGGAATTTAATTTCTATATATAATAGTTGCAAACCATGTGTAGATGCGCAATAAGGTTTTAGAATTTTGATTTTCTAAACAAGGGGCCCACAGGGGTTCAACTTCGAAAATTTGGAATTCAAGCTTGTGACCTAAACTCGTCTTTTATTTTTCAATTTATGTATTTTATTTCTATACTGTATTTTCAGGCATCATATGCAGATGCGCAATAAGGTTTTAGAATTATGATTTTCTAGAATTTGGGGGCCACAGGGGTCGAATTTCAAACATTTTTTGTTGAAAATGAGGATGTAAACTCTTTATTTTTTTAATTTATGCATTTTTTTCTATATAGTAGTGTCATGCACAATATGTAGATGTGCAACAAGGTTTTAGAAGTGTTATTTTCTAAAATTGGGGCCCACATGGATCGAATTTAATAAATTGTAAATTTAAGCTTGTGAAATAATCATGTTTTTCATTTTCCAATATATGCATTTTTTATTATATAGTATTGTCATGCACATTAGGTAGATATGCAATAAGGTTTTAGAAGTTTAATTTTCTAAAATGCAGGCTCACAGAGGTCGAATTTCGAATATTGTCAATTTAAGCTTGTGACGTAAACTCCTTTATCATTTTTCAATTTATGCATTTCATATCTACACAGTAGTGTCATGCACAATATATATAGATGTGCAGTAAGGTTTTAGAACTTTAATTATCTAAACATGGGGCATACAAGGGTCATATTTCAAAAATTGTCAATTTAGTTTGTGACATAAATATTTTTTCATTTGTGATTTCTTCATAGGATGATTGCATAACATCTTTAAATGGGCATAAGGTTTTAGATTTATGCAATTGGGTAGGTGTCCCAACTAATAGCAGGGGTGCGGGGATAACTGTCGATTCCGACAGTCCAGCTTTCTAGTTTTGTTTAGTTTATTATACGTTTTTTATTCTTTTAGTTATGCATGTATCCTTGTGATGTTTGTTTGTTGTGTTCCATTCTCCCGATTTTGGACGTTTTCCACTGTTTTGTCGCTTCGGTATTCATTTGCCGATATCTAGTGTTGATCGGGTGGCATATATGTTTGCATCCGAAACCGCAAGGCCAGTAATAACCAAGCTTGACAGGAATAATGTATGGAAGTTCCTTTATAAAATTTCCTCATGTCATTTAGGTCGGATGAAAAACATGGCCGCCAAAGGCAATTATTGATTGGTCAAATTTTCAAATTCTCTCCTCTAAAATTATAAAGCCAAATCTTTTGAAACTTTATTGAAATGATGATTTGAAGACCCTTTACAAAGATTTCTTATGTGGTGTTGATAGAATGGCATACATGGTGGCTACGGTAGCATATAGATTTGCGTTGAAGCTTACGGGAAATCACAACTTCTCTGAAATTGCAATGCCAATATTAACCAAATTTAACAGGAATAGTGTACAGAAAACTCTGATCTGCTAAGCCTTGGTATGGAAACAATATTATATATGCATTATGTTGTCTGCTACATTATTCAGGCCCTGTATAAATGTCCTGTTTTCAGGCACTTCTGTTGTATTAAAAGGACATTTTCTATCATATTTTAAGTAATTGGTTAATAAAATATATCACGATTAGTATAAAAAAAATAGAAGTTATTACATGGCATTTTCCATATTGGCCCTGGTTTAAGTCCAAGACTCCCATATTGAGACCGAGCGCCAATATCGGTAGAGGGCTGATACCAGGGCCAATATGGAAAATGCCATGTTATAATCTAATCATCACATATTTTGAGGGTAAATATGGATCTCTCCAGAACAAATATGGTTTTAACGATCTAGGACAAATATGAGACACCCATTTCCGCTCATATCTACCATGCAAAATCAAACGTATTACTACTAAACATAAATTTATCTGTTCTTTTGACTGAAAGAGAGCACGACATAAAAGCATAACTAAATTTTCATTATAGCGAGCGCAGCGAGCGCTACAAGAGTATATCCATTTTCTAGATATGGGCCTTTAAAAAAGTCTTTGTTTAATGGGGCAACCATATTGTGCTACATACTAAGGCTAGAAAAAGTTTCGTTCGCTGGAAACGGAAGTAAGTAAAGTAAGGGAATTAACTTGCTTCAAATTATAATTTTAAAGTCAGAATCGTGATACCGGAAATGAGTTTCTGGAAAGGGCTATTTAGCTGTGCTCGCATCATTGGCCACGCCAACAGCATATTATTTAGGTTACTAGCCCTGAAAAAGCCCTTTCACGTGACAGTAAAATTGTCCAAAAATTATGCAATATGCTTGGCAAATGTCCAAAAAACCTTTACGGATAGAATAAGGAATGCATTAAAATATATCGTATACTATCGTTTTCGACAGAAATACGTAATTATCAAAATTTTAAAAAATTTATGAGAAAAAATATTGGAAAAATGGACCTACTCCTTTTAAATTGTATAATTGTATATGTGAAATCCGTATTAAAGTCAGAGTTTTATGTATAAATTCAATTTATACTAATTGATTAGTCATTGCATGTTTAGAATTATAAAACGCATTTCTATTGTAATTTAATGTTATCTAAATATTCAGTATTGAAATTCGTTTTATTTGTGAATTCTTTAAATTCCAGACTGCCGAGACGGATCAAAATCAATTCAAACTATTAAATTGAGATTTGTTTAGTACATTTCAGATTGTTACACGAGTAAAAGTAAAATTCAGTTTTAATACTTTGTGGTGGTTTGTGGTGTCAGCAAAAAGTTAGTGATAAGTTTTTCATTTGTTCAGACAAAATACACAATACTTGCATAAATGTAGTTGTTGGGCACGTATTCATAAAGCTTCTAAACCTTTTGTCAGATTAGAAGCATAAAAAACTACGTATCAAATAAAATTTGTATTTTTACGTCTTTTTTCTCTGTGGCCCTTTAGATACTTCGGACTCTGTCGAGTTTACACACAACAACCATCATATAGGTTCTAAATTCCGGAGTTCTCATAACATGCTTATTACCTACTTCAACTTAACTTTTCTTTTAGGGGCCTTTGTAATGAATTGAAAAAATGCAACAAAGCAGGCAAATAAATATATGAACAACGTCAGCTTTTTCTGGTTCTTAATGTACGACTACAGGCAGCAGAGTAATTTAAAACCAAACACTTAGTCCGAATTTTTTAAAATACTAAAGATTAAGTCACATGAAAACGTCACTTACACAGTACGGATGGATTACACTACAATCTCCTAGAATTTCTATTCCAAAATTTCAGTATTTTCAAACAGCATCATTGTTCTCCACTTTTCTCATTTTATCATTTACAGCTATAATACACACCAAATGATACCCTTGTATACACTTAATTTAATAATGTTTAAAACTTTCATTTTATGTATTTTGAGATTTACTGGAGAAAAAAACCCTTATTGTTTGAAAGCAAGTTTTTCATTTTTCGGAAAATGAACTAAATTTGGTCCCAATTTCTGTAGCTCTTTTGATTTTTTTTTCAAATCGGGCACGTTGAGTTAACTTACTTTGAAAAATTGCAGTGAAAAGGGCAAGATTTTTTATCACACTGGAATGGAAGGCATATAAATGTTCAGAAAAAATGATTTATAGGTTCCAAAATCACTTCCTCGGCCCAGCCCTATCACAAAAATCAAATGGCTGCTCCCCTGGTAAGATACCAAGAAAAAGATTTGTTTTGTGTTGTATTAAACCTCTGCCTGCACTATTTATTATGTAACCTTCCTATAAATACTAGTAATCAGTATTACGCCTATCAAAATCTTTCTATATATGTAGCTAAATAATATGTCCTACCTTGTGTACAAAAAAGCAGATGTGTCTCATCTTAGAAACTGACGAAAGAAAAACATGTAATACAATGCTGGAAATCAATAAACTAATACATAGAAAAGAGTAGCTTGATTCCACACACCATAATCGATTGGAACTTCAGGAGGCACAAAAGGGAACAGATTCCCAATGAACGTTTCCAATAATTCTTATCTCGTGCAGTAGTTTATTGATATTGTGAAAAATATTAAATAATATATGACACCAAGTTGCAAAGTCCTAATTCATTCTATATTATATTGGATAATGATAAAATATTCATATTCAGATATATATATTGAGGTTGACGATTGATTTTAATATAAAAAAAATATAATAATCTTTATTGTCATATAAACAAATTAATTGTTTGTTACAAAAACATATACCAGTATATATACCAATGCAATAAAAACAAACATGGATCAAATTAGTCCAATCAATAAAATATAAACATGAAAAATTAAGCTGCTTCTGTTCTCAGTTCTAACGACTGCTTCAAAAAATAGCTGATTAGTTTCACATGTTCTGTTGAAATACGTTGTAATAATTTTTTTTTTTTGTCTTCTGGAAGTGACATAAATTTTTTATTTAGATTACATCTAAGAGGAACTGTTCCTCGTTTTCAAGAACATATATCAAAATATGAACACTTTTAAAAAATAAAAATATATTTCCCTTATCCTATTTTTTTTTTTAAGAAAGAAAGAGAGAGAGAGAGAGAGAGAGAGAGAAGAAAATAAAAGAATTAATCAATTAAAAATCTCCTTCGCTGATTTGTCTTCCTGTGGACAGTTACATCGTAAGCTAGCAACTTAAAAATCCGACTCAGCGTGTCGGTCTAATACAAAGCAGAGAACATATTCATTATCATACATTTTCTCGTGCTGATATGCACCTTGCTGCCACTAGACGTTAACCAACAATTCATCCATCCACCCATCCATTTAACAACAGGTGTCAATGTTGATCTCTAGATTTAAAGCAAAATTACACGTAGAAGAGATAGTTGGCTCCCTGGGCATCTGATGCTGCCTCTAGTGCATGGTCAAATTTCTTTTTTTTTCTGTGCTATCACATGTTGTAAGTCGGAGCTCTTTATATATATGATGTTGGATAAAATTTATTGTCGTATTTTGATCTTTTTGCTGTGTGGGACTTCATTGTCTGAAATTCATTCGTATATCAAATTGTTTGTGTATTTGGGTTTTTTGTTATGTGTTGTAGATAAGTATATCTGTGTACGTTTTATGTCCCTTGTGGACCCTGTTATCTTATCTCATACAAAATTGTTGTACAATCTTATCCACTGAATTTATACGTGCATAAATTTTCATTACTTTGTAATTATAAACATAAAAGATATATTGAAATATCGACATATGTTCATCATGTATAAGAATAACGTACACAATACCTCCGGAAAACCTGGGGTAACATTTGTCAGACCGACAATTTTTTGTTGTAATTGCTAAAAACAACCTTTACGACAATATTAGCGCCTGACAATTTCAGTTTAAAATGGTCAGTAATATTTCGTAATAAAATCGCAAATTTAAATTGTTATCCATGTTCAATAATGATTTTATATAATTTTAGCATTTACACGAAAAATCAAAACCGGTAGGTTTAATTAAATCTTCTGCCCAAAATCTTAGGAAAAACAACCCAAGAAAACCTATGATAGTGTCAGCAAACGGTCGTCCCACAGAAAAAATATCTAAGTTCCTGTATTTACAAGTGTGTGAGACAGTTAAGGGAACGAAAATTGACACCTTCAGGAAACACGGGAAAGAAATGGACAAACATACCATTCCCAATTATATGGCGTTTCGACGACCGAAAAGTCTAAACAATATCACCAGTAATTTAAGGTGTTGTCATGAGGCTTGTTCAGACTTGCTTTCACACAATGCTAGATACACAGACCTTCGAAAGTCACACTACAGCTAAAGATTATAAAATATTTTGCAACGTGAACTCCAGATCCAGGAATACGATCTGTAAGAAATGTTTATGCTGATCGGTTACGTACAAAGAGGGATAACCCGATGTCTTTATATGAAAAAAAATCAAGGAAAAATATAAATTCATAAAAAATTGTAGATTTAACATATTTTTCTTCCACAAGAAGTAAGTAGAAAATATAAAGTACTGTTAGACGAGTAAACATATGCACAGGAGAGGAAAAAAATTACACACGATGGCTTCACATTTGATTGGATTGTTTTTAAAGGCAGTAATCCATTACAATGCAAGTGGTCCTGTTTTAACGAGAGTGTTCCCAATCCGATTGTTGCTCTAATCTTTAGATTTCTACAATAATCTATATTTATGCACGACGATCCGAGTTTTCTGGTTCGGGGATTCCATTAGACATACGGGTCGTTATATACGGTAATACCCTTTTCAAGATTTCAACCTTAAACAACTAGCAATCCTAACTGTACACGGATGTTGAAATTTTTTAGGGGTAGTGTTACTACCACCCAATGTTTCATTTTCATGTTGTAAATATAAACTTTAAATTTGTCTCCATCTTTGTCAATTTTTTTGTGATTCTTTAAAAACCACCAACCTTTAATATGTAACAATTCCTCAACCTTGCTTCCCGCAGATTTTCTAGCACCTGTGGATTTGATTGATTTGACCAACATTATAAATTTTTACTCCAATATAGTTCTATGACTACGTGATGAAGAAAATGAAAATTGTTAAAACGAAAGGGGGCTTTGTTTAATTAATCCAAACATGTTACAAAAAAATAATAAAAATCTTTCAAAGCAAAGTTACCGTAAAGACAAATGTAAAAACATCGAAGTCCCATAACCAGTATATCGGTATATCAGTATTTTGCTCAATGGTACAATACGATTACATGTATTATTATTTTTGGAAAACCGGTGTTTTTCGGTACATGTCAGAATAAGCATATCACTTGACTCTTAAAGTAAGGTTTTTTGCATTTTTATGGCTTAGAAAAGTAAACTTCTGCCATTTTTCATCGATTTTATTATTTTAAGTAATTTCTTGCTACTATTAATTCAGTTTAGGCCCTTAATATTGCTAAATATGTCGTTAAAGACTTTGTTTCTCATGTCTAAGTTAGTTTTATATGTTATATATAAAAAAGACGTATGTTTCGATTCGTATTACGATACGTAATGACCGTATCCATATATCATGGAATGGTCCGGATGTATGGATCTTTGACCAATATGGCTACTGCTCTCTATAATAGAAAAATCCATAAAAACCGTTTAAAACCTTCTCCTTTAAAACCTCTGGGGTAAATAAGGCAACATTTTTGGTGAAACGAGTCCAGACCATGGAACAATATGGCAGTTGCCGCAAACAGTCTGCATATGTCACTCCTATGCTATGGCAAGCCGTTTTACTATTTATTCTAACTTCAAGATATCTCATATAATATATAAGATATCTTATAAACTTTATAAGATATCTTATATACTTTATAAGATATCTTATATACTTTATAAGATATCTTATATACTTTATAAGATATCTTATAAACTTTATAAGATATCTTTTATACTTTTTAAGATATCTTATAAACTTTATAAGATATCATATAAAGTTTATAAGATATCTAGTTTTGATAAGATATGTTATAAACTACATAAGATATCCTATAAACTATATGAGATATCTTATAAAGTTTATTAGATATCTTGAAGTTATAATAAATAGTAAAACGGCTTGCCATACACCCCGGGATGTCACCAAAAGGAAACAAAACAGACAGCTAACACCTTATGTTCAATTTCCGTTCCGATATATTTTTTTTTATTCTTTACTTTTTTATTCTTTACTTTTTTCATTAAACTGCTAATTGCACTGTTCTATTGATTATTTAGGTCCTTAGTGCGGATTTAGTCTTAGTGCTTCTTTGTGGTCCATAGAGCACTAGGGAGGTCATTTGAGGTGTTTTTATGGTGATTTACTTATTACCACTGTTTGTGTGTATGTGTGTTTCTCCTCCTTAAGAAGAACTTACCATAAGGCACAAGGACACAATCTGTTTATGAGGGAACAAAAATTTTTTTTTGACGTTTTAATTAAATTATTTATTAACATTTAATTCAATTTTTAAACAATTTAAGATATTAAAAATGACAATAGTTTATATATAGGCTGTAAATCTATTCAAAGTTCGTAGAGCTTTTGAATTTGCTAAAACTATATATATAAAGGATAAAAAATATGAATGAAAAACGGCGTGTTCTAGCTATTCCAGAATTCTAAAATATAGTATTGAACCATTTCTAACATGCAAATAAAATGTTGTTTTAGTTACTTTACAGTTAATTTACTTGAGAAATTTGAGTACAATAGCAAATATTCATGATAAAATTCTTATTTTGATTTTTTTTCAATTCAATTCAATTCAATCAAAAAAAAATATTAAGTGTGTAAAAAATATCAGCAGATATTTCTAGCAATTTACAGTCAAAAATTTTAATAATTCCCAAATTTTGACTTCACCATGATAAAAGTACAGTTAGACATAAGATTTACTACCAACGGACTTTGCAACCAGAACTTAACCTAATACACAACATCTACAAGTAAATACGCGGTGACTGGTGTTGCTCTTCTATACAGTTAATATAAACACCAACAACAACTTACCAAGTATCCGGCATCCATAATAAATTAAAAAAAAAAAAAAACAACAACGAAAGTACGATAAGAGGGTCAACGTGTCGGCTGATTAGCCTTGATCACGAACGGAAGAAAGCTTTATCTAAAATTCCAAATTTCATAAAATTTATACAGAGTAAGAAAAGAGGGTGTCCATTGGTATTTTTAAAAGCAAACTACTTTGGCTAAAACAGCTAACAGTGAACTTTAAAAAAAATACTGTTAACAGTTAACAGCAAGTGAAATCAGAAAACAGGAAAGTTAAAAAGAAAAAAATGTTCACAACTAAACAAATACACTAAAAAAAAAGAAATCTAAAACATTGTGAATATCCTGAGGATGTAATAAGCAGGCAATGAACCCCCATATACCAGGCTTCGGGTATCGGAAGCAATACGGCCTACTGTGATAAATATATACTTTTAAAGAGTTAGATAAAGATGGAGATGATACAGGTATAGATATTTTAAAACAATGTTTTAAATAATTCTATTCAGAGCAAATTTGATTACAATTGAATAGTGAAATAACAGATGATTCGCTATTTTAGTTAGATGTAAAAGATTTGTAAAATAACAAAGCCTGTGGTATTGATGAAACAGCCAATGAATATCTTAAATGAACACTTTCACATTTATTACCATTATATATAAAACTCTTTAATTGTATATTAGAAAACGGTCGTATCTCGGACAATTGGTCAGTTGGTATTATAAGACCCATTCACAAAAATATTGATAGTGCCGCTGATCATGATAACTATATAGAGCCATTACTCTGATATCAAATCTTGGGAAATTATTCACAGCGCAACTGTATATTCCAAACTTTTAACAGAAATTTGGATATAGAATATTCATATACTGCACACTCTGCATACAGTTCTGCAAACAGCGGATATATCTGACTCCACGATAAGAAATATCCATTTTATCCACTACAAACTGATATGAAATCCCCGGATATATATTGGATTCGCGGATTTCATATCATGTTCTGATGGTAAACATGGATATTTCTTACCACGGAGCCAGATTTATCCGCGGTTTGCAGAACTGTATGCAGGATGTGACCTTGGTCTCTTGTTTGATTATAATGGAATGTTCAGTAATGCTCGAAAGAAACTTGCAGTAGAGGCACAGACACCACTTTATGCATTATACAAGAAAGCACGAAATTTATCTATACCAATTGACTTACAAATGCAACTTTTTGAAACATTAGTGGCCCCGATAGTATTATATGGGAGTGAAATATGGGGATTTGAAAATTCAGAAATAGTATAAAAAATTCACTTGCAGTTTTGTAGAAATTTATTGAAGGTCAGAACAAGTACGCCTAAATTTATGGTATACGGAGAATTGGGTAAAACACCATTATTTACTTAATAAGATATCTTATAAACTAAATGGGATATTATACAAATCAAGCTTAAATGATAGTATTCTGGAGCAAACTATTGCAGTGTGAGAATAAACTTTAGGGATTTCTTTACAGATTGGTGTTAAAAATATACAATTTAAATGGTTAATTAATGGTTAAATTAATCAGAATTCATTGAATCCTTTACTCCGTGATGAATTTATACAGAGATGGTTTTCAGACACAAATAACTCATCCCAAGGGATGTTATATTCCTTTTTCAAGACTGAATTTTGCCTGGAGCCATATCTAACAAGACTGAACAATATATACGTACCTCAAGCTTGTGATAGCCGGTCGAAACAGGGTCCTCTTGTGATGAGAGATTCTGTACTTTATGTGACTTGTTAATTGGAGATGAATTTCACTATTTGTTTATTTGCAAAAATCCAGATCTTATACAGCGGGGTTCAAATTCTGTCCCATCATATCCGACGCAATTCAAATTTCATGGTTTATTGTCACATTGCAATGTTCTTGTACTGAATAAATTGGCTATTTTCATTAAGTAACTGTCAACCCTACTCTGGTCATATGATTAATGTAGAATTGTTTTATGACTTAGGGTATTATAAATATACAATTTCTTTATTTAGCATAATTACGTCCATAAGGACCAAAGCAACATACAAATAACATGCAACACACAAGCTGAAATAAAAGACACATGTATAGTTCAATTTGAATAAAAAAAAACAAATTCTCCATATCAGCATGTACATTTTGTATGTATAAAAAAGTGTACAAATTAGGAACCTGTCCGACCAGGGTCTGAAGCCCTCAGTTCTAAAGACTGTTTAATAAAGACTCCAGTGTGACAAACAAGTTCTGTAGAGGGGCACAATGTTTTAATTAATTTAGTTTGAGTGTCCAGTCCTTCGAAAGAGGTTATGCAGTATTTTAATTCATTCAAAAAATCATTACGTAAAGAGGCATTTATTTCACAATCAAAAAAGAAATGTTTTTCATCATCTAAGACTTGACATTTTCTACATAATCTTTGTTCCCTTGGAATTCTTGTGTAACGACCAACTTCAATGCCAAGAGAATGGTCACTTAATCTAAATTTGGTTATTAACTGTCTATAATTACAATTTCTATGTTCAAGATACTTTTCTAAGTTACAATCTTTTTTAAGTTTTCCATACCAATAAAGTTTTGAAGATGTATCAAATTTGGAAATTTTTTCCAATGTTAATTTTTCATATTTTTCTAAAACTGCTTTTTTGGCTGTATCTTTGAACTTTTCTTTAGTTAAGTTGAATTGGTCAGCATGTATATCCAAATCTTTTAAAATAGTATCTGCAAATGTATACCATGAATAGACTCCCTTACTATGTAAAGTTTTATTAACTGTTAATGATTCATAGACTAAAGGATTTACATTATTTGAATTTAATCTGTAGTAGTACATAAGGGTTTGAATTTTTATAAATGAATCTAAAGTAAATCTACCAAGCTCTGATCTTGCACCTATATTTGAAGCCGTCCTTTTAAGCCCTAATACTGCCTTACAAAATTTTTTGTGAACTTTTTCGAAAGGAAATTTTTCAACAAGTGACAAGACATCACAATAATTGTTATTTTTAACTGCTCTTTTTTCAGAATTGTAAATTGAATTAAAAATATCCATATACCAAATTTCAGAATTATACGTCAAGATTGGTCTAATGAGTGTATCAAAAAGTTTACATGATAAAGTAGTAGGTACATAATTAAAATTTGACATATAGCTCCTTAACAGGAATAAAACTTTGATACCTTTTTTTGACAGTTCTTCAGAGGATGGTTTAAAGTTTCCTCTGGTATTTATAATATTTCCTAAAAATTTAAAGTCTTTAACTTCACTTAATTGTTTATCATTACATAAGAAAGGACTGGACTCTTTGTAACAGTTTTGAAATACCATTATTTTGGTTTTATTTGTATTGACAGTTAACTGCCATTTATTGCAGTATTCAGAAAATTTATTTAAAGCATTTTGTAATCCATCATGTGATTCTGATAGTAAAACTAAATCATCTTGCATAACTAAGACTAGGAACCTTAGTTTGATCCAAAGTTGGAGGAACACATGTATTATCAAATATGGAATGCAAGTCATTTATATAACAATTAAATAGGGTAGGGCTAAGGCTATCCCCCTGACGAACTCCTCTATTGATGGGGAAGAAAGTAAAATGTTCATTCCCAATTTTTAGTGATGATTCACATAAAAGGTACATGTTTTTTAAAGTGTTGTAAAATTTTCCCCCAACCTTGTCACCTATTAATTTATATAATAAACCTTTATGCCATACAGAGTCAAATGCCCCCTTCAGATCCACAAAACATGCAAATAACTTCTTCTTCTGTTTTTTTAAATATTTAGTAACAAGAGTTTTTAGAATAAATAGACCGTCTGATGTTCTATGATTAGAACGGAATCCAAATTGAAAATTGGAAAATTTATTTTCATAATGTGTTATCAGTCTTTTATTCAAAACAGAACTGAACAATTTTGCTAAGCAGTTTAAAATGGAAATACCTCTATAGTTTGCGATATCTGTTTTATCCCCCTTTTTATAAATAAGTACTATAAAGGCCTTCCTCCAGCTAGTTGGATAAATTTCAGAGGAAAATATTAAATTAAACAGTTTTGTGATGGCTTTAAGAGTAACAACACTGCTATGTTTTAAAATTTCATTTGATATTAAGTCAGGCCCACTACTTTTCCCCATTTTTAACTCATTTATACTTTTTTTAATTTCAGATATTGAAAATGGATCATCAGTAACATTATTATGACTCAAAGTATTTTCCAGTGTACTAAGGTCATCTACAACTTTATCATTAAAATCTTTATGAAAATTTACTGGTTTCCCCTGATTTTGGAAATGTTTTTCATAATCATTGAAAGGAAGATCTGAACTGTCACTCTTTTTGGAGTCTTCATTTTTTAAGGTTTTTAAAAGTTCCCAATATTGTTTAGGATCATTCTCTTGTAGGAGTGTAAGTTTTTCAAATAGCTCGTATTTATAAATAGCTTTCTTTTTCTTAACAAGCTTTTTAAGATCTTTACAATGTTTGTAAAAAGAAGTTTTAAGGTTCACATTAAAAGGATCCTTTTTAAGTCTAGCTCCATATAAATTTACCGTCTTTTTAAGATCCCTTATTTCATTATCTTCCCAATGATTCTTTCTTGATTTTTTTGGTTTAGACTTTTTATATTTAATAGTTTTACAAGATTTTAAAGCCAAATTTTCAAATTTTCTTTAGTAGCTTTGTCTATACCAGATGGAGTGTGGTCATACTGAAAATCTTCAAAATCTACCACTTTCTGTAATAGACAGTTATCATTTAATGATTCTTGAAGTTTATTTTTTGAGTTTTTCCCCCATTTATATCTAATTTCTATAGGTACAAAGCCTACTTTCTCTACTTTTACATTTTCATTTATATTACATTTAATTATTACTGAAATTGGAACATGATCTGATAAATATGACGGTTCTCCAATATGAAAAAAATTTATTGAGGACATCAGGTCCTGTTTCACAGAGATCTGCGACTGAGTTATTACAATAAACTTGAATCTTGAAGATATAAAGAAAAGAAAGAAAATTAATACCCAATACTCTATTCAACTTTCAACTGGGCTATTTTGTTACACCACACACCAGCAACAGTCTTTGTTCCTTTTTAATTATAAGACAGTCATTGAAATTTAATTAGTATTTAATATTTAAGAAAGGTTGATTGTTTATCGTAGTTTATAATATGCAAACAATAAAACCAGATAATTCCAACGAAGTAATTAACATAGTCGATATGTACTTATTATCCACAATTACTAGTTCTTAAATTTATCAGTTCACCTTGTTCAGATGTTAACTCTTCTCACTTGTGAATTCTCTTTCTCAAGTTTATTCTTTATAATAAAATAATACCAGAGTTATCCCTTGGTGTATAGATCTATGTAAGTATTATAATCACACTGTAACTTTATCAAAAGCATATCTGTTATTTCAGTGCGGTAGGAATGTTTTCTAATTGTAATTATAGTGTTATTAAATGGGTATTTTCATATCAAGCCTGTATTGTGTCTGAAACAGTCGGGTTGGGTCGAGGTCAGCTGTATAGGCCCGAGGCAACGCGACGTCCTTTACAACTGATCGAGGCCCAATACGAGGACATAATACAGGATTTATATGAAAATGACCATTTTATGACACCTTTATTAATTAATGACTTAAAATTACAGTATTTTTTTTAACTAAAAAAATAACTATAAGGCGAATATACTGTAGTTCAGGTTATTTTTTTTTCAACGGCAAAAAAACGTAGATATAGTTTTCTATGGAGAACAGTAACCGGACGTTTATGCAGGGCCGATGCCCTGTATAAATTTTTATATAGGGCATATATGGCACGCCGTTGTTATATTTATTCAATTTCGAGATATCTTATTTGGTTAAATAAGATATCTTATAAACTAATTGAGATATCTTAATAATAAGATGAGATATCTTATATATTAAATAAGATATCTTATTAAAATGTTTATAAAGATATCTTATTAAATATATAAGATATCTTATTTAAAATATAAGATATCTTTTATATAGTTAATAATAGAGATATCTTATTTACTTAATAAGATATCTTATAAACTAAATGAGATATCTTATTAACTAATAGAGATATCTTATAAACTTATAGAGATATCTTATTAACTTATAGAGATATCTTATTTAACTGGTTATAAAGATATCTTATTAAATATATAAGATATCTCTATACGTTAATAAGATATCTCTATTAGTTTATAAGATATCTTATAAACTTTATAAGATATCTAATAAAGTATGTGTTTAAAAGATATCTTTATAAAGAAGTAAGATATCTTATATACTTTATAAGATATCTTATTAACTAATAGAGATATCTTATTAACTCATAGAGATATCTTATTTACTTTCAAATTAAATAAGATATCTTATAGAAATTAAAGATATCTTAATACTTAATAAGATATCTTGTTAAATAAATAAGTTATCGTGGAATTTGAATAAATATAAAAACGGCGTGCCATAGGCATAGGCCCTGTACAAATGGTCCATTTATATTGTATTTCAAGTCATTGGTTAATATAAAGGTCAATACGCGTTGGTCTCCTTGTAATCCAAAAGCGAAAGAACAGTGAATATGAATATAATCACCATGGCAACACATTTAAGGAAATTGTTTAGCACGCGTGTGACCTTTCCGGAACACATGTGTTTACTCCATTGATATTTTGGAAAAGTGGGAGAACAGGAGACCGAGCGTTTTACGGTATAAAGTTATTCGTCTGTCTGACAGTCGATAATATACTGTGCACTCTCTGGTCTTGACACTACATAGAGTTATGATTACTGTTTTCCGTGCGGTGGAAACATATGTACCACAAACTCAATCAAGTATTCTTTGGCCGATGTTTTTGTATCCTCGATGAAGAAGGCATAAAATGTTCAAAATCCTGCTTGCATTCATATTTTATAGTGTTGTTTTTACACGGTGTCTATCCATATCGGATCCTTTACGCGCTTTTTGACGGTATGAAGCTCCTTCGTGATTAGGTGATGGATCCTTGCAGTAAATACAAGGTACTTTGACCAGAGCGTCCAATGCAAACTGTATTTTATATATGTTTTCTTTCATGTTCAGCTATTAATGATAAAAGAATAATTCTTGACAAGAGCAGAGAAACTGTTTGCAAACTGTAAAACGATGTCAAAGCTTGTTGATATTTTAAAATTTGTTCCGCGTCATACAAGTAGTGAATTTTTTAGCAGTTACCGTTGTTTAATCAGTTAAAAATTATTTAAACAATCTGAATGGTTACTCTTTTGAAAACGTGCATAGACTTGATAACCAAAGTCAAGACATTCAAGTGATCAGTTTGGTACAAATGATTTTCACACAATATTAAAAATTCACTATGATCGTATACGTGTAAATCGTCTTTTCTTATCAGATGAATGTCCGACTGCAATATTAAAGACTATATATACTCAAGAATCGTAAAGGATGCGGTGCCATCGATCTTAAAGATCTGTTACCACAGGTTATGCAAGTTTTCCCCCGTTTTCAAAATAATTACCATTCAGATTTTTTAAATACTTTTTAACTGATTAAACAACGGCAAATGCTAACAAATTTCACTCACATGTATGAGCCAAAACGCATAAAAGTTTGATTTTATAATTTTACCATTTGCAAATATATTCTCTTTTCGCTGTTGAAAAGAATTGTTCCTTTATCGTTAGTAACTGATCAAAATTAAAAGATATTTACTTACCTCGATTATATACTCATTCACATTTACTGATAACGTCGCCATCTTACTTTGTTTTTCTTTTTGTAGTCTTTCCTCAATTTTTGGATTTTTTATGGATATAAGTATTAAGACAGCCTAAACCTTCGTGCATATGATCATTGTTTTTTCTTTAAGCATAAATTGTTATAATATCAAAAATATCCGGTAGGTTTCACGCAAGCTAGAGTTATTTCTCTTTGTATTCGAACACTTTCTGTCGAGGGCAAAATTTATATTGTAGGTCTGGACTATGGACCAACATAATTTAAATATTGAAAAATCTTCTGTTTTTGAAATTGATTTAGCAATGCAGACCAACAATTAATGGAATGGTCCTCAGTTGGTCCCCTTTCCGAATTGTTGCCAGAGGTCTGACGACCACTTTTAACTACAACTTCGCATGAAAGATCTCCGTAAAAATATAAGCAAAATTTTAAAAATATCCGAAACTACTGAGTAAATTTATACCAAACTTTGTTGAAGTATTCCTTAAGTGTACATCATCAAAATCAATTTAAATTTTGGACCAATTTTGCAGCTGTTACTGAAAAAAAACACTGAGCTTTTGAAAGGCGATGTTCCTAGAAACCTCTATTTTACCAAATGTATATAATTGCACACACAAGATTTATCATATATTAGTTTAAAAAAAATGAACAAACTTGCAATAAATTATTTCAGGAAAACTTCATCATACATTAGTGTATTAAGAAATAGATATGATTAGCCCTAAAGAAGTCACAGAAAGACAGACTTAATGAGACTTATAATTTTTGAAAACATCATTCATATAAGAAATGTTTATAAAAAACTTAGTTTCTTAAATTTTCATAACATGTAAGCTGAACCCACCCACCAAGTTCAAGAAGAGATATAGGAGTAGTGTAAAAATGTCCTTGATTTAATATTTGATGATCAGCCTACCTTAAATTATCCTGTGGGTGTGTATGGTTAGTGGTTTATCCTAAACTCGCTATAAAAACCAGTTACAATTCCGATGGTAAGAGGTGACAACTCCCACCACGATGAGCCCAACCGACAACATGGATACCAGATTGCTGTAAAATACAAAATTAAACAACGACAATAAATAGTGCAGAAATGTTCTAATTCAACTTGAATAAAATTCTACTGGAGTTTACAATTATATTCAATGACTTCACGTTGCAAACAAATCGGTACACATGGTTGAGCGTGTAACGCACCTAACCACACTCGCACGTTACACGCACACGATTCGCACGTTACACTCAAACCACACGATGCACGTTACACGATTCACGATTCCGGTCGTGCGATTTATTTTTAAAAAATTGTGTTTGTAAGCTACGAACGGAAAATAACGAGACGAATTAATTAAAATTAATACCAGATATGAATAGCAGTGAAATATTTAAAATTGCATTTGATTTTGAATAAATAAGTACGATAAACGAAAGCTGGGTTTAGAATTCACATGTTTTAATATCTGTCTCGACCAATGAAAACTCATACACGTTACACGAAATCACGGGTTTCTTACCATACACAAAGAAAAACGCACACGATTCACACGAATAGGCAGGATCAATCATTTGATCCTGGCCCCCCTTCCCATAAATATAAAACAACTCATCTTGTTTAATTTCTTTACTTCTTGAATTAAATAGGTTGTTGATCGAAATAAATCAACATAGTTAATGATAAAGTACATTTTCTCACGTTTTCTACTCTTTATTTCGGATTTGGACAATCTGTATATATATTTTCTTTTTTCTATATGGCTATCAAACTGAGAATACTGAGAGACAAATAATGCTCTACTGTTATATTGGCGCCCAACTAAAAAACTTACGATTGGTACAAAGGGGGCATTGGTAAATGGGTTGAAGTTGGTATATCGTCATCGTAGGAGTGGGGAAGTGAAGCGGGGCTTCGCTCGAGTACAGTAAAAGTTATTGAATCGAGCAGGTTTATAACCACCCTACATTGGTTGCGCTAGTCATGGCTGGTGGAGTACTTTAGCTCAGATGGTAGAGCGGACGACTACTGTGCCAAAGGTTCCGGGTTCGATCCTCGGTAGGTAATTTTTGGACAAATTATGCACTACGGTTACACTTGTGTGATAAATAGACACAGAAATTTTACAAAATCGTCAATGGACATGGCGTGTTCTGATATCTGAAATTTGGGTTTATTTGGCAACTGCAAATCCGCAAGGAGTTAGACGTCCATTTTAGTTTTGTGTGCTACACGCAAAATTTAAGACGTTACGCGCGATGTTCATGCCTTTGAAAACATACAACGTGTTCTGCTATAAAACTGTCCAGAATTTTAAGAAAATATAGAAATGTATGCCAATATATATATTTTCTTGTAGATCTTAAATAGGACGGCCAATTTTACTTGTTTAAATTTCAATAAACTGTTATACATAAGTATTACGCCCATTTAAAGATAGATTTATGGGAAAATGTTTGCTGTCCCAGGTAACATTTATCAAAAATATTTCAGCTTTAAGTCGGTCTTGTATTTTTATTTTTGGGCGCATATCCCAAACTTTTTGCCACATTGCTGCCACAGTGGCAAAATTTTATGACGTAACTTGTTGTGACGTTATGATGACGTCATAAACAGATAAGCCCATTTAAGTGCACAAAGTTTTCCTGTCCCATGCAACTTTTTGCGATTCAGTCATCCTAAATTTCTGGCCGTCGGTTAAAAATCGCTTTATCTATCAAATGTTATTTTCAAGCAGATAAAAAATTCCAATGGACATATATTTTCAGTCAATCATTGAAAAATCATGACACTTTCTTTTTGTGTGAATCAAATGTCACACTTGTGATTTTTTTAAAACACTGCGACAAATAACTTTTTATATTCTCTCCTGGGTTAACTTTGCTTAGTTTAAACACATTTTAAATCCAGTTATGAAATGTTATTTTCGTCTTCTTTATTTAAAAACTAAACATATGAACATAACATGAACAGTAAGAAAATTATATGCCTCTCAAAAATAGTGACAAAAATGTCACAGAGGCGATTTTCTTAAAATAACGTCTAAATCGGACGTCGTATAAGTTTCTTAAAATCCTTTTGTTTTAATACATCGTAGGAATTTAAGATCAAATATAAAAAAATTAAAAAATTAAAAAAAAACAGACAGTGATACATGTTATTAGTTTTTTTTCTTTTTTCGAATACATGTGGTATTGGGACTTTACTTTTCATTAATTTGTAGAAACCGTGTCACATCTTGTGTTATTTTTGAAGTTTATTCTATTCGATGAATGAATGCTCTGCTTCATCGAAACCATTTTGTAAATTGAATCAAATGAATTAACTATTTTTTTTTAAATCTATAAAAATGAAGTGTTTTTATCCAGTTTATTTTTTTTTTACATTATTTATCTTAATCTGTAATTAATCTTATTAAACCATGTTAAAGGCTGTGTGATTGCTAGTGTAATTATACTGTCTTGTAAAATGATTAAAGTTATGCTGGTAGAAATTTTTGTTACTTTCTTTACAAATTTCAAAAGAGGAGGGAGAGTGTGAGATTTAAAAAAAAAATCTGTTTTGGGGTTTTTTGTTTTGTTTTATTTTTGATGGATATTGTTTATGTACTTAATTTAGACAAAAATAAAAGGAGATTAAACTTAATGAAATGGTTTTAAGTTATTGGTGATCGTCGAAAATGAGAAACCAAGTTATTTCCATTGAGGTATATTAAATTTTGTACGAGTTTGGTATTTCAATTATTATTTTAACGTGCAAATGTGTAAAAACAGAACATATTAACACTTTCATCATTGAAAAACGTCGCTTGTGACGGACGACGTAACGTTACCCTAATGTGTACGAACATCGCGCGTAACGTCTAAGCAACTGATAATAGGACTGAGCCTGACATTAGACTTACTACAAGTTCTTTTATTCCGGTCTTTCGCAAATTAAATCCAGACAGCCTATGCTTTTGGGAAGTTTCAAGCTAACTTTCTGTATCATACAATTCGGGAAAGGAAACCTTTCGTATCATTAACTCATTTAAACCGTATCGATGAACCAAAAACTTTTTCTAGGAACTTTCGTCGTTTATCCTAATCCTTAAACTTCCTTGTTGCAAAAGACTTATTTTAGCAGTAACACTGGGGAATCATGACAAATAAAGCCGTCTTTAGACGAAAGAAAGCTAATAAAGACATCCCCATAAGGAAATTCTAATCACGAGGTCACTGATAAAAATACCAGATTTGGCGACAGGTTTCTTCTTCAGAACGGGTTTTTGTTTTCGCCTTTGACGAAAAGTATTACTTCCTGCGGCGGTGGCGACGACGAATGCGTAATTTTTTTAAAAACTTTAATAACTTTGCACACTGCATAAGGACTACAATTAAGATTTTTGGTCGACATATACCTTATTGTATAATGTTTTCCGCAGTATACTTGTCTTCTGACCCTGACCTGGTTTTCATGGTTTACTGACCTCATAAACATTAATGTAAACTCCATGTCCATGTTTCGTGGTTAAATCCATTTCTCAGCAGCTTTAATACCTAGGCCAACCATATTCGGTCTATAGTAGTTCTTAGTAGGTTAGTCTGACACCTGTCTGGGGATCTTGACCTCAATTTCATGCTTGAGTGACATGCATCACATTTTCGGGGTTAAGTTCATTTCTCAGCAACTGTAATATCTAAGACCACCATATCTGGTCAATAGATAGTTCTTAGTGGTTAAATGCCAGTCTAATACTTGCCAGCTGAACTTGACCTGAATTTCATGCTTGAGTGACATAATATACATTTTTATGATTTAGTCTATTTCTCAGCAACTGTACTAACTAGACCCACATTATTTAGTTGACAGAAGTTGTTAGTGGGTATATACCACTTTAACATAGGACACCTCACTTTTGACCTCTATTTCATGCTTGAGTGACTTGTTTCACGTTTTGGGGTAATGTCCATTTCTCAGAAACTGCAATACATAGACCAACCATATTTGAGACATAGATAGTCCTTAGTGGGTACATAGCTGTCTGAGGCCTTCACCTGAATTTCACACTGAGTAACATTTTTATGACCAAGTCCATTTCTCTGTAGCTATAATACATATATCCACTGTACATGGTCTGTAGAAACTTTTTGGCAAGTAGGTGTCAGTCTGACACCTAACCCTGACCAAAATTTTAGGCTTGAGTTACTCTCATCCCATTTTTACAAATAAATCCATTTCCCAGGAAATGTTATAAATGTCTGTAGATCCACCATTTTTGGTTTTTGATGGGTACATACCGGTCTGAGACCTGTCAGCTGACCTTGGACGCGGCTGTAGGCTTGAATGAAATGCATGAAATTTTTCCGACAAATTTTGCCTGACGTATTTTCCTTTGACCTGTAATTTATGGTATTATCTGTCCATTTGCGTACTCATGCGAGACATTTAGTGTGTCCACTCTTGTTTTAATAGAAAAAGAGCAGTCTCTATATAAAAAAAGCTATTTGAGAAGCAAAAATATGAGATGGGGGTGGGGACAAGGAAGGAATTTGGAAAACAAGTATTATCTTTATTCAAGATATTTGACGCATTTTTCGATGTAAACATCCAATCGTTCATTTATTTCTTTGCTGTCAAAACTCACTGTAGTGCCGCACGGATTAACAGTGGATTCGTGCATACATCTCAGATGATATTTGGTGTTAAAATTATAATTGTCCAGATTTCAGTAACAATTTTAATTGTAGGAGATAGCTCTTTATAAACAAAAATCCCTGTTTCAATAATTCTACATGTATTAAAAGACGGGATTTTAGTTAAATATGAATCTTAATTTTCACATATTGAACATATAGGGACGTGTCAACCAAAGACGTTTTTTCGAACAGCAAAAGTAATATTTTCTTCCTGAGAAACCGGAAAAAAATATGACTGTGAGAAATTAAGTTTATACACATGGATTAAAAACGAGATAAAAACCGAGACTGCGGATATACTGCAGGTCTTTATTTATGTTAGAACTCTTTATAATCTGGGTTCGTGTGGGTATAAACCAGTAAGTATTACTTTATACCGATGAAGGCTGCAATTATAATCGATACATTGTCAAAGTCAGGGAATTTATTACACGTGTTGTAAGTAAATAGCAAAGTCGCACATGAAATAAAAGTACTCATGGTACATCTTTTAAACGGTGTTAGTTATTACAACAACAAAGTAAAAAAAAGAAATTTTTGGCGGTAATTGTTGATACCCTTTTCTGAATGATTATAAAAATAAAGCAAAAATATTCTCTAAAACAAAATATACCCAAATGAACTGAAATCTCATATCATAAAATATTCATGTAAGGCTTTGAATAATATCTATGAAATTCTACTCATTTCAACTTGGTCAGATATTGGTCTGGTCAAATTTAAAACATCTGCTTCTATAGTGGCAGTAGGTTTCATTGAGACAGTGAGGCAGTTGCCTCAGCTAAAATAAAATTGAAAAGGTTAAAAGTGTGCAGAAAAACTTTAAAAGTTACATATGTTTTTAATCAATACTATTTTTACAATGGTAATTTACATATATGACCATTTCTACTGGTTCAAGAACCCTTGGACTAAATGAATTGAGATATCTAGAAAGAGAACTAAGCAAAACATTTTCCATGCTTGCTTGATTTCTCCCATTTAAGAACAAGGGAAAATTTTATGATAGATATACATGTAATATGGTAAAATTTCGAAAATAGCTCGATTTCATAGAACCTGCTCAGAACCTCTAGCCTTTGTTACTCTTGTGTGTTTTTTTTAAAATTTGGTTCATTTGTTTCGGAGTTTAGTGTGCCGTCCATTTTGCTGAACTAGTATGCATTATTGTTTAGGGGCCAGCTGCCTTAGTCTATTTATCATTTGACTTAGATATTACACAACAGTAGATAATGTATGGTCTTGTCTTACAGAACAAGGAACTGTGTTTGTTAGATAATTATCTGACAAACATTAGTGAGGTGATAACAAATTGTTATAGATTCCATAAGTCATTTGTTTTTCTTCTTCATTTTTTTTGAAGAGGGTTTTGCTGATTTTAAAGTTTTCAAGACCATAACTCTAAAGAAACTGACTACTATTTAATTTGAAAGTATGGTTAAACCTTCATCCAGAAAATACACTTAAAGATGCCATGGCCATAGTTAATTTACAATATAATCAAATCTGAACATTGACGCAGTGACATGTTTAACCCCGCAACATTTTTGCACCTGTCCCAAGTCAGGAACCTCTAGCTTTTGTTAGTCTTGTGGGAGTTTAGTGTGCCGTCCATTTTGCTGAACTAGTATGCAGTATTGTTTAGGGGCCAGCTGAAGCCCGCTTCCTGGTGTGGGATTTTCTCGCTACGTTAAAGACCCATTTGTAGCCTTGAGCTGTTTTCTGCTCTTTGGTCGGGTTGTTTTCTCGGACACAGTGCCAGTTTCCATTCTCTGTTCTACTATTTGAAAGTTTATAGATTATTGATAGGATCTGGTTATCTATATGAATATCTCAATTTCCCACATTCAATGAAATCTAATGATTTAAATATTTCGGCGATATTTTTTGCACGAAGGGGTTATATATTCTTTTCCTACAAGTTATCTTCTCCGACTGCAAGGCTGCAAACTATACATCTATTTTAGTTTGGTATTAATGAATGTTCGTTGAATGACAATGGTGTGATAAACAATATTTTCTGAAATCTATATAAACGCTTCTTTGGAAAAACTTGGATAATACTTTGTGTCCAACAACAATTTTAACATTCAGTTATTTATTTTTTGTAGTGAGAGCATGCCGTGGTTTAATTTACTTTTTGAAGAAAATGTTAAAAAAAAAACAATTTGCTTTTGTCCTCTATTGTTATAATTTCTCCTCTACCGAAATTGGAATAAATATCAATGACTTAAAATTACAATATTTTTTTTTAACTTTTTATTGTGGTCATAACTATAAGGCGAATATACTGTAGTTCAGGTTATTTTTTTTTTCAACGGCAAAAAAACGTAGATATAATTTTCTATGGAGAACAGTAACCGAACGTTTATGTAGCGCCGATGCCCTGTATAAATTTTTATATAGGGAATAGGCCCTGTACAAATGGTCCATTTATATTGTATTTTAAGTTATTGGTTAATATAAAGGTCAATATGCGTTGGTCTCCTTGTAATCCAAAAGCCAAAGAACAGTGAATATGAATATAATCACCATGGCAACACAACGGAACGGAAACTGTTTAGCACGCGTGTGACCCTTCCGGAACACATGTGTTTACTCCATTGATATTTTGGAAAAGTGGGAGAACAGGAGACCGAGCGTTTTACGGTATAAAGTTATTCGTCTGTCTGTCAGTCGATAATATACTGTGCACTCTCTGGTCTTGACACTACATAGAGTTATGATTACTGTTTTCCGTGCGGTGGAAACATATGTACCACGAACTCAATCAAGTATTCCTTGTCTGACGTTTTTGTATCCTCAATGAAGAAGGGATAAAATGTTCAAAAGCCTGCTTGCATTCATATTTTATAGTGTTGTTTTTACACGGTGTCTATCCATATCGGATCCTTTACTCGCTTTTTGACGGTATGAAGCTCCTTCGTGATTAGGTGATGGATCCTTGCAGTAAATACAAGGTACTTTGACCAGAGCGTCCAATGCAAACTGTATTTTATATATGTTTTCTTTCATGTTCAGCTATTAATGATAAAAGAATAATTCTTGACAAGAGCAGAGAAACTGTTTGCAAACTGTAAAACGATGTCAAAGCTTGTTGATATTTTAAAATTTGTTCCGCGTCATACAAGTAGTGAATTTTTTAGCAGTTACCGTTGTTTAATCAGTTAAAAATTATTTAAACAATCTGAATGGTTACTCTTTTGAAAACGTGCATAGACTTGATAACCAAAGTCAAGACATTCAAGTGATCAGTTTGGTACAAATGATTTTCACACAATATTAAAAATTCACTATGATCGTATACGTGTAAATCGTCTTTTCTTATCAGATGAATGTCCGACTGCAATATTAAAGACTATATATACTCAAGAATCGTAAAGGATGCGATGCCATCGATCTTAAAGATCTGTTACCACAGGTTATGCAAGTTTTCCCCCGTTTTCAAAATAATTACCATTTAGATTTTTAAAATACTTTTTAACTGATTAAACAACGGCAAATGCTAACAAATTTCACTCACATGTATGAGCCAAAACGCATAAAAGTTTGATTTTATAATTTTACCATTTGCAAATATATTCTCTTTTCGCTGTTGAAAAGAATTGTTCCTTTATCGTTAGTAACTGATCAAAATTAAAAGATATTTACTTACCTCGATTCTATACTCATTCACATTTACTGATAACGTCGCCATCTTACTTTGTTTTTCTTTTTGTAGTCTTTCCTCAATTTTTGGATTTTTTATGGATATAAGTATTAAGACAGCCTAAACCTTCGTGCATATGATCATTGTTTTTTCTTTAAGCATAAATTGTTATAATATCAAAAATATCCGGTAGGTTTCACGCAAGCTAGAGTTATTTCTCTTTGTATTCGAACACTTTCTGTCGAGGGCAAAATTTATATTGTAGGTCTGGACTATGGACCAACATAATTTAAATATTGAAAAATCTTCTGTTTTTGAAATTGATTTAGCAATGGAGACCAACAATTAATGGAATGGTCCTCAGTTGGTCCCCTTTCCGAATTGTTGCCAGAGGTCTGACGACCACTTTAACTACAACTTCGCATGAAAGATCTCCGTAAAAATATAAGCAAAATTTTAAAAATATCCGAAACTACTGAGTAAATTTATACCAAACTTTGTTGAAGTATTCCTTAAGTGTACATCATCAAAATCAATTTAAATTTTGGACCAATTTTGCAGCTGTTACTGAAAAAAAAACACTGAGCTTTTGAAAGGCGATGTTCCTAGAAACCTCTATTTTACCAAATGTATATAATTGCACACACAAGATTTATCATATATTAGTTTAAAAAAAATGAACAAACTTGCAATAAATTATTTCAGGAAAACTTCATCATACATTAGTGTATTAAGAAATAGATATGATTAGCCCTAAAGAAGTCACAGAAAGACAGACTTAATGAGACTTATAATTTTTGAAAACATCATTCATATAAGAAATGTTTATAAAAAACTTAGTTTCTTAAATTTTCATAACATGTAAGCTGAACCCACCCACCAAGTTCAAGAAGAGATATAGGAGTAGTGTAAAAATGTCCTTGATTTAATATTTGATGATCAGCCTACCTTAAATTATCCTGTGGGTGTGTATGGTTAGTGGTTTATCCTAAACTCGCTATAAAAACCAGTTACAATTCAGATGGTAAGAGGTGACAACTCCCACCACGATGAGCCCAACCGACAACATGGATACCAGATTGCTGTAAAATACAAAATTAAACAACGACAATAAATAGTGCAGAAATGTTCTAATTCAACTTGAATAAAATTCTACTGGAGTTTACAATTATATTCAATGACTTCACGTTGCAAACAAATCGGTACACATGGTTGAGCGTGTAACGCACCTAACCACACTCGCACGTTACACGCACACGATTCGCACGTTACACTCAAACCACACGATGCACGTTACACGATTCACGATTCCGGTCGTGCGATTTATTTTTAAAAAATTGTGTTTGTAAGCTACGAACGGAAAATAACGAGACGAATTAATTAAAATTAATACCAGATATGAATAGCAGTGAAATATTTAAAATTGCATTTGATTTTGAATAAATAAGTACGATAAACGAAAGCTGGGTTTAGAATTCACATGTTTTAATATCTGTCTCGACCAATGAAAACTCATACACGTTACACGAAATCACGGGTTTCTTACCATACACAAAGAAAAACGCACACGATTCACACGAATAGGCAGGATCAATCATTTGATCCTGGCCCCCCTTCCCATAAATATAAAACAACTCATCTTGTTTAATTTCTTTACTTCTTGAATTAAATAGGTTGTTGATCGAAATAAATCAACATAGTTAATGATAAAGTACATTTTCTCACGTTTTTTACTCTTTATTTCGGATTTGGACAATCTGTATATATATTTTCTTTTTTCTATATGGCTATCAAACTGAGAATACTGAGAGACAAATAATGCTCTACTGTTATATTGGCGCCCAACTAAAAAACTTACGATTGGTACAAAGGGGGCATTGGTAAATGGGTTGAAGTTGGTATATCGTCATCGTAGGAGTGGGGAAGTGAAGCGGGGCTTCGCTCGAGTACAGTAAAAGTTATTGAATCGAGCAGGTTTATAACTACCCTACATTGGTTGCGCTAGTCATGGCTGGTGGAGTACTTTAGCTCAGATGGTAGAGCGGACGACTACTGTACCAAAGGTTCCGGGTTCGATCCTCGGTAGGTAATTTTTGGACAAATTATGCACTACGGTTACACTTGTGTGATAAATAGACACAGAAATTTTACAAAATCGTCAATGGACATGGCGTGTTCTGATATCTGAAATTTGGGTCTATTTGGCAACTGCAAATCCGCAAGGAGTTAGACGTCCATTTTAGTTTTGTGTGCTACACGCAAAATTTAAGACGTTACGCGCGATGTTCATGCCTTTGAAAACATACAACGTGTTCTGCTATAAAACTGTCCAGAATTTTAAGAAAATATAGAAATGTATGCCAATATATATATTTTCTTGTAGATCTTAAATAGGACGGCCAATTTTACTTGTTTAAATTTTAATAAACTGTTATACATAAGTATTACGCCCATTTAAAGATAGATTTATGGGAAAATGTTTGCTGTCCCAGGTAACATTTATCAAAAATATTTCAGCTTTAAGTCGGTCTTGTATTTTTATTTTTGGGCGCATATCCCAAACTTTTTGCCACATTGCTGCCACAGTGGCAAAATTTTATGACGTCACTTGTTGTGACGTTATGATGACGTCATAAACAGATAAGCCCATTTAAGTGCACAAAGTTTTCCTGTCCCATGCAACTTTTTGCGATTCAGTCATCCTAAATTTCTGGCCGTCGGTTAAAAATCGCTTTATCTATCAAATGTTATTTTCAAGCAGATAAAAAATTCCAATGGACATATATTTTCAGTCAATCATTGAAAAATCATGACACTTTCATTTTGTGTGAATCAAATGTCACACTTGTGATTTTTTTAAAACACTGCGACAAATAACTTTTTATATTCTCTCCTGGGTTAACTTTGCTTAGTTTAAACACATTTTAAATCCAGTTATGAAATGTTATTTTCGTCTTCTTTATTTAAAAACTAAACATATGAACATAACATGAACAGTAAGAAAATTATATGCCTCTCAAAAATAGTGACAAAAATGTCACAGAGGCGATTTTCTTAAAATAACGTCTAAATCGGACGTCGTATAAGTTTCTTAAAATCCTTTTGTTTTAATACATCGTAGGAATTTAAGATCAAATATAAAAAAATTAAAAAATTAAAAAAAAACAGACAGTGATACTTGTTATTAGTTTTTTTTTTTTTCGAATACATGTGGTATTGGGACTTTACTTTTCATTAATTTGTAGAAACCGTGTCACATCTTGTGTTATTTTTGAAGTTTATTCTATTCGATGAATGAATGCTCTGCTTCATCGAAACCATTTTGTAAATTGAATCAAATGAATTAACTATTTTTTTTTAAATCTATAAAAATGAAGTGTTTTTATCCAGTTTATTTTTTTTTTACATTATTTATCTTAATCTGTAATTAATCTTATTAAACCATGTTAAAGGCTGTGTGATTGCTAGTGTAATTATACTGTCTTGTAAAATGATTAAAGTTATGCTGGTAGAAATTTTTGTTACTTTCTTTACAAATTTCAAAAGAGGAGGGAGAGTGTGAGATTTAAAAAAAAAATCTGTTTTGGGGTTTTTTGTTTTGTTTTATTTTTGATGGATATTGTTTATGTACTTAATTTAGACAAAAATAAAAGGAGATTAAACTTAATGAAATGGTTTTAAGTTATTGGTGATCGTCGAAAATGAGAAACCAAGTTATTTCCATTGAGGTATATTAAATTTTGTACGAGTTTGGTATTTCAATTATTATTTTAACGTGCAAATGTGTAAAAACAGAACATATTAACACTTTCATCATTGAAAAACGTCGCTTGTGACGGACGACGTAACGTTACCCTAATGTGTACGAACATCGCGCGTAACGTCTAAGCAACTGATAATAGGACTGAGCCTGACATTAGACTTACTACAAGTTCTTTTATTCCGGTCTTTCGCAAATTAAATCCAGACAGCCTATGCTTTTGGGAAGTTTCAAGCTAACTTTCTGTATCATACAATTCGGGAAAGGAAACCTTTCGTATCATTAACTCATTTAAACCGTATCGATGAACCAAAAACTTTTTCTAGGAACTTTCGTCGTTTATCCTAATCCTTAAACTTCCTTGTTGCAAAAGACTTATTTTAGCAGTAACACTGGGGAATCATGACAAACAAAGCCGTCTTTAGACGAAAGAAAGCTAATAAAGACATCCCCATAAGGAAATTCTAATCACGAGGTCACTGATAAAAATACCAGATTTGGCGACAGGTTTCGTCTTCAGAACGGGTTTTTGTTTTCGCCTTTGACGAAAAGTATTACTTCCTGCGGCGGTGGCGACGACGAATGCGTAATTTTTTTAAAAACTTTAATAACTTTGCACACTGCATAACGACTACAATTAAGATTTTTGGTCGACATATACCTTATTGTATAATGTTTTCCGCAGTATACTTGTCTTCTGACCCTGACCTGGTTTTCATGGTTTACTGACCTCATAAACATTAATGTAAACTCCATGTCCATGTTTCGTGGTTAAATCCATTTCTCAGCAGCTTTAATACCCAGGCCAACCATATTCGGTCTATAGTAGTTCTTAGTAGGTTAGTCTGACACCTGTCTGGGGATCTTGACCTCAATTTCATGCTTGAGTGACATGCATCACATTTTCGGGGTTAAGTTCATTTCTCAGCAACTGTAATATCTAAGACCACCATATCTGGTCAATAGATAGTTCTTAGTGGTTAAATGCCAGTCTAATACTTGCCAGCTGAACTTGACCTGAATTTCATGCTTGAGTGACATAATATACATTTTTATGATTTAGTCTATTTCTCAGCAACTGTACTAACTAGACCCACATTATTTAGTTGACAGAAGTTGTTAGTGGGTATATACCACTTTAACATAGGACACCTCACTTTTGACCTCTATTTCATGCTTGAGTGACTTGTTTCACGTTTTGGGGTAATGTCCATTTCTCAGAAACTGCAATACATAGACCAACCATATTTGAGACATAGATAGTCCTTAGTGGGTACATAGCTGTCTGAGGCCTTCACCTGAATTTCACACTGAGTAACATTTTTATGACCAAGTCCATTTCTCTGTAGCTATAATACATATATCCACTGTACATGGTCTGTAGAAACTTTTTGGCAAGTAGGTGTCAGTCTGACACCTAACCCTGACCAAAATTTTAGGCTTGAGTTACTCTCATCCCATTTTTACAAATAAATCCATTTCCCAGGAAATGTTATAAATGTCTGTAGATCCACCATTTTTGGTTTTTGATGGGTACATACCGGTCTGAGACCTGTCAGCTGACCTTGGACGCGGCTGTAGGCTTGAATGAAATGCATGAAATTTTTCCGACAAATTTTGCCTGACGTATTTTCCTTTGACCTGTAATTTATGGTATTATCTGTCCATTTGCGTACTCATGCGAGACATTTAGTGTGTCCACTCTTGTTTTAATAGAAAAAGAGCAGTCTCTATATAAAAAAAAAGCTATTTGAGAAGCAAAAATATGAGATGGGGGTGGGGACAAGGAAGGAATTTGGAAAACAAGTATTATCTTTATTCAAGATATT
The DNA here is from genome assembly GCA_028015205.1 of Mytilisepta virgata. NCBI lineage: Eukaryota > Metazoa > Mollusca > Bivalvia > Mytilida > Mytilidae > Mytilisepta > Mytilisepta virgata. Next base: position 89,554,784 of record CM051521.1, read on the forward strand.
TGACGCATTTTTCGATGTAAACATCCAATCGTTCATTTATTTCTTTGCTGTCAAAACTCACTGTAGTGCCGCACGGATTAACAGTGGATTCGTGCATACATCTCAGATGATATTTGGTGTTAAAATTATAATTGTCCAGATTTCAGTAACAATTTTAATTGTAGGAGATAGCTCTTTATAAACAAAAATCCCTGTTTCAATAATTCTACATGTATTAAAAGACGGGATTTTAGTTAAATATGAATCTTAATTTTCACATATTGAACATATAGGGACGTGTCAACCAAAGACGTTTTTTCGAACAGCAAAAGTAATATTTTCTTCCTGAAAAACCGGAAAAAAATATGACTGTGAGAAATTAAGTTTATACACATGGATTAAAAACGAGATAAAAACCGAGACTGCGGATATACTGCAGGTCTTTATTTATGTTAGAACTCTTTATAATCTGGGTTCGTATGGGTATAAACCAGTAAGTATTACTTTATACCGATGAAGGCTGCAATTATAATCGATACATTGTCAAAGTCAGGGAATTTATTACACGTGTTGTAAGTAAATAGCAAAGTCGCACATGAAATAAAAGTACTCATGGTACATCTTTTAAACGGTGTTAGTTATTACAACAACAAAGTAAAAAAAAGAAATTTTTGGCGGTAATTGTTGATACCCTTTTCTGAATGATTATAAAAATAAAGCAAAAATATTCTCTAAAACAAAATATACCCAAATGAACTGAAATCTCATATCATAAAATATTCATGTAAGGCTTTGAATAATATCTATGAAATTCTACTCATTTCAACTTGGTGAGATATTGGTCTGGTTAAATTTAAAACATCTGCTTCTATAGTGGCAGTAGGTTTCATTGAGACAGTGAGGCAGTTGCCTCAGCTAAAATAAAATTGAAAAGGTTAAAAGTGTGCAGAAAAACTTTAAAAGTTACATATGTTTTTAATCAATACTATTTTTACAATGGTAATTTACATATATGACCATTTCTACTGGTTCAAGAACCCTTGGACTAAATGAATTGAGATATCTAGAAAGAGAACTAAGCAAAACATTTTCCATGCTTGCTTGATTTCTCCCATTTAAGAACAAGGGAAAATTTTATGATAGATATACATGTAATATGGTAAAATTTCGAAAATAGCTCGATTTCATAGAACCTGCTCAGAACCTCTAGCCTTTGTTACTCTTGTGTGTGTTTTTTTTTAAATTTGGTTCATTTGTTTCGGAGTTTAGTGTGCCGTCCATTTTGCTGAACTAGTATGCATTATTGTTTAGGGGCCAGCTGCCTTAGTCTATTTATCATTTGACTTAGATATTACACAACAGTAGATAATGTATGGTCTTGTCTTACAGAACAAGGAACTGTGTTTGTTAGATAATTATCTGACAAACATTAGTGAGGTGATAACAAATTGTTATAGATTCCATAAGTCATTTGTTTTTCTTCTTCATTTTTTTTGAAGAGGGTTTTGCTGATTTTAAAGTTTTCAAGACCATAACTCTAAAGAAACTGACTACTATTTAATTTGAAAGTATGGTTAAACCTTCATCCAGAAAATACACTTAAAGATGCCATGGCCATAGTTAATTTACAATATAATCAAATCTGAACATTGACGCCGTGACATGTTTAACCCCGCAACATTTTTGCACCTGTCCCAAGTCAGGAACCTCTAGCTTTTGTTAGTCTTGTGGGAGTTTAGTGTGCCGTCCATTTTGCTGAACTAGTATGCAGTATTGTTTAGGGGCCAGCTGAAGCCCGCTTCCTGGTGTGGGATTTTCTCGCTACGTTAAAGACCCATTTGTAGCCTTGAGCTGTTTTCTGCTCTTTGGTCGGGTTGTTTTCTCTGACACAGTGCCAGTTTCCATTCTCTGTTCTACTATTTGAAAGTTTATAGATTATTGATAGGATCTGGTTATCTATATGAATATCTCAATTTCCCACATTCAATGAAATCTAATGATTTAAATATTTCGGCGATATTTTTTGCACGAAGGGGTTATATATTCTTTTCCTACAAGTTATCTTCTCCGACTGCAAGGCTGCAAACTATACATCTATTTTAGTTTGGTATTAATGAATGTTCGTTGAATGACAATGGTGTGATAAACAATATTTTCTGAAATCTATATAAACGCTTCTTTGGAAAAACTTGGATAATACTTTGTGTCCAACAACAATTTTAACATTCAGTTATTTATTTTTTGTAGTGAGAGCATGCCGTGGTTTAATTTACTTTTTGAAGAAAATGTTAAAAAAAAAAACAATTTGCTTTTGTCCTCTATTGTTATAATTTCTCCTCTACCGAAATTGGAATAAATATCAATGACTTAAAATTACAATATTTTTTTTTAACTTTTTATTGTGGTCATAACTATAAGGCGAATATACTGTAGTTCAGGTTATTTTTTTTTTCAACGGCAAAAAAACGTAGATATAATTTTCTATGGAGAACAGTAACCGAACGTTTATGTAGCGCCGATGCCCTGTATAAATTTTTATATAGGGAATAGGCCCTGTACAAATGGTCCATTTATATTGTATTTTAAGTTATTGGTTAATATAAAGGTCAATATGCGTTGGTCTCCTTGTAATCCAAAAGCCAAAGAACAGTGAATATGAATATAATCACCATGGCAACACAACGGAACGGAAACTGTTTAGCACGCGTGTGACCCTTCCGGAACACATGTGTTTACTCCATTGATATTTTGGAAAAGTGGGAGAACAGGAGACCGAGCGTTTTACGGTATAAAGTTATTCGTCTGTCTGTCAGTCGATAATATACTGTGCACTCTCTGGTCTTGACACTACATAGAGTTATGATTACTGTTTTCCGTGCGGTGGAAACATATGTACCACGAACTCAATCAAGTATTCCTTGTCTGACGTTTTTGTATCCTCAATGAAGAAGGGATAAAATGTTCAAAAGCCTGCTTGCATTCATATTTTATTGTGTTGTTTTTACACGGTGTCTATCCATATCGGATCCTTTACTCGCTTTTTGACGGTATGAAGCTCCTTCGTGATTAGGTGATGGATCCTTGCAGTAAATACAAGGTACTTTGACCAGAGCGTCCAATGCAAACTGTATTTTATATATGTTTTCTTTCATGTTCAGCTATTAATGATAAAAGAATAATTCTTGACAAGAGCAGAGAAACTGTTTGCAAACTGTAAAACGATGTCAAAGCTTGTTGATATTTTAAAATTTGTTCCGCGTCATACAAGTAGTGAATTTTTTAGCAGTTACCGTTGTTTAATCAGTTAAAAATTATTTAAACAATCTGAATGGTTACTCTTTTGAAAACGTGCATAGACTTGATAACCAAAGTCAAGACATTCAAGTGATCAGTTTGGTACAAATGATTTTCACACAATATTAAAAATTCACTATGATCGTATACGTGTAAATCGTCTTTTCTTATCAGATGAATGTCCGACTGCAATATTAAAGATTATATATACTCAAGAATCGTAAAGGATGCGGTGCCATCGATCTTAAAGATCTGTTACCACAGGTTATGCAAGTTTTCCCCCGTTTTCAAAATAATTACCATTTAGATTTTTAAAATACTTTTTAACTGATTAAACAACGGCAAATGCTAACAAATTTCACTCACATGTATGAGCCAAAACGCATAAAAGTTTGATTTTATAATTTTACCATTTGCAAATATATTCTCTTTTCGCTGTTGAAAAAAATTGTTCCTTTATCGTTAGTAACTGATCAAAATTAAAAGATATTTACTTACCTCGATTATATACTCATTCACATTTACTGATAACGTCGCCATCTTACTTTGTTTTTCTTTTTGTAGTCTTTCCTCAATTTTTGGATTTTTTATGGATATAAGTATTAAGACAGCCTAAACCTTCGTGCATATGATCATTGTTTTTTCTTTAAGCATAAATTGTTATAATATCAAAAATATCCGGTAGGTTTCACGCAAGCTAGAGTTATTTCTCTTTGTATTCGAACACTTTCTGTCGAGGGCAAAATTTATATTGTAGGTCTGGACTATGGACCAACATAATTTAAATATTGAAAAATCTTCTGTTTTTGAAATTGATTTAGCAATGGAGACCAACAATTAATGGAATGGTCCTCACTTGGTCCCCTTTCCGAATTGTTGCCAGAGGTCTGACGACCACTTTAACTACAACTTCGCATGAAAGATCTCCGTAAAAATATAAGCAAAATTTTAAAAATATCCGAAACTACTGAGTAAATTTATACCAAACTTTGTTGAAGTATTCCTTAAGTGTACATCATCAAAATCAATTTAAATTTTGGACCAATTTGGCAGCTGTTACTGAAAAAAAACACTGAGCTTTTGAAAGGCGATGTTCCTAGAAACCTCTATTTTACCAAATGTATATAATTGCACACACAAGATTTATCATATATTAGTTTAAAAAAAATGAACAAACTTGCAATAAATTATTTCAGGAAAACTTCATCATACATTAGTGTATTAAGAAATAGATATGATTAGCCCTAAAGAAGTCACAGAAAGACAGACTTAATGAGACTTATAATTTTTGAAAACATCATTCATATAAGAAATGTTTATAAAAAACTTAGTTTCTTAAATTTTCATAACATGTAAGCTGAACCCACCCACCAAGTTCAAGAAGAGATATAGGAGTAGTGTAAAAATGTCCTTGATTTAATATTTGATGATCAGCCTACCTTAAATTATCCTGTGGGTGTGTATGGTTAGTGGTTTATCCTAAACTCGCTATAAAAACCAGTTACAATTCAGATGGTAAGAGGTGACAACTCCCACCACGATGAGCCCAACCGACAACATGGATACCAGATTGCTGTAAAATACAAAATTAAACAACGACAATAAATAGTGCAGAAATGTTCTAATTCAACTTGAATAAAATTCTACTGGAGTTTACAATTATATTCAATGACTTCACGTTGCAAACAAATCGGTACACATGGTTGAGCGTGTAACGCACCTAACCACACTCGCACGTTACACGCACACGATTCGCACGTTACACTCAAACCACACGATGCACGTTACACGATTCACGATTCCGGTCGTGCGATTTATTTTAAAAAAATTGTGTTTGTAAGCTACGAACGGAAAATAACGAGACGAATTAATTAAAATTAATACCAGATATGAATAGCAGTGAAATATTTCAAATTGCATTTGATTTTGAATAAATAAGTACGATAAACGAAAGCTGGGTTTAGAATTCACACGTTTTAATATCTGTCTCGACCAATGAAAACTCATACACGTTACACGAAATCACGGGTTTCTTACCATACACAAAGAAAAACGCACACGATTCACACGAATAGGCAGGATCAATCATTTGATCCTGGCCCCCCTTCCCATAAATATAAAACAACCCATCTTGTTTAATTTCTTTACTTCTTGAATTAAATAGGTTGTTGATCGAAATAAATCAACATAGTTAATGATAAAGTACATTTTCTCACGTTTTTTACTCTTTATTTCGGATTTGGACAATCTGTATATATATTTTCTTTTTTCTATATGGCTATCAAACTGAGAATACTGAGAGACAAATAATGCTCTACTGTTATATTGGCGCCCAACTAAAAAACTTACGATTGGTACAAAGGGGGCATTGGTAAATGGGTTGAAGTTGGTATATCGTCATCGTAGGAGTGGGGAAGTGAAGCGGGGCTTCGCTCGAGTACAGTAAAAGTTATTGAATCGAGCAGGTTTATAACCACCCTACATTAGTTGCGCTAGTCATGGTTGGTGGAGTACTTTAGCTCAGATGGTAGAGCGGACGACTACTGTACCAAAGGTTCCGGGTTCGATCCTCGGTAGGTAATTTTTGGACAAATTATGCACTACGGTTACACTTGTGTGATAAATAGACACAGAAATTTTACAAAATCGTCAATGGACATGGCGTGTTCTGATATCTGAAATTTGGGTTTATTTGGCAACTGCAAATCCGCAAGGAGTTAGACGTCCAATTTAGTTTTGTGTGCTACACGCAAAATTTAAGACGTTACGCGCGATGTTCATGCCTTTGAAAACATACAACGTGTTCTGCTATAAAACTGTCCAGAATTTTAAGAAAATATAGAAATGTACGCCAATATATATATTTTCTTGTAGATCTTAAATAGGACGGCCAATTTTACTTGTTTAAATTTTAATAAACTGTTATACATAAGTATTACGCCCATTTAAAGATAGATTTATGGGAAAATGTTTGCTGTCCCAGGTAACATTTATCAAAAATATTTCAGCTTTAAGTCGGTCTTGTATTTTTATTTTTGGGCGCATATCCCCAACTTTTTGCCACATTGCTGCCACAGTGGCAAAATTTTATGACGTAACTTGTTGTGACGTTATGTTGACGTCATAAACAGATAAGCCCATTTAAGTGCGCAAAGTTTTCCTGTCCCATGCAACTTTTTGCGATTCAGTCATCCTAAATTTCTGGCCGTCGGTTAAAAATCGCTTTATCTATCAAATGTTATTTTCAAGCAGATAAAAAATTCCAATGGACATATATTTTCAGTCAATCATTGAAAAATCATGACACTTTCATTTTGTGTGAATCAAATGTCACACTTGTGATTTTTTTAAAACACTGCGACAAATAACTTTTTATATTCTCTCCTGGGTTAACTTTGCTTAGTTTAAACACATTTTAAATCCAGTTATGAAATGTTATTTTCGTCTTCTTTATTTAAAAACTAAACATATGAACATAACATGAACAGTAAGAAAATTATATGCCTCTCAAAAATAGTGACAAAAATGTCACAGAGGCGATTTTCTTAAAATAACGTCTAAATCGGACGTCGTATAAGTTTCTTAAAATCCTTTTGTTTTAATACATCGTAGGAATTTAAGATCAAATATAAAAAAATTAAAAAAAAAAAAAAAAAAACAGACAGTGATACTTGTTATTAGTTTTTTTTCTTTTCGAATACATGTGGTATTGGGACTTTACTTTTCATTAATTTGTAGAAACCGTGTCACATCTTGTGTTATTTTTGAAGTTTATTCTATTCGATGAATGAATGCTCTGCTTCATCGAAACCATTTTGTAAATTGAATCAAATGAATTAACTATTTTTTTTTAAATCTATAAAAATGAAGTGTTTTTATCCAGTTTATTTTTTTTTACATTATTTATCTTAATCTGTAATTAATCTTATTAAACCATGTTAAAGGCTGTGTGGTTGCTAGTGTAATTATACTGTCTTGTAAAATGATTAAAGTTATGCGGGTAGAAATTTTTGTTACTTTCTTTACAAATTTCAAAAGAGGAGGGAGAGTGTGAGATTTGAAAAAAAAAATCTGTTTTGGGGTTTTTTGTTTTGTTTTATTTTTGATGGATATTGTTTATGTACTTAATTTAGACAAAAATAAAAGGAGATTAAACTTAATGAAATGGTTTTAAGTTATTGGTGATCGTCGAAAATGAGAAACCAAGTTATTTCCATTGAGGTATATTAAATTTTGTACGAGTTTGGTATTTCAATTATTATTTTAACGTGCAAATGTGTAAAAACAGAACATATTAACACTTTCATCATTGAAAAACGTCGCTTGTGACGGACGACGTAACGTTACCCTAATGTGTACGAACATCGCGCGTAACGTCTAAGCAACTGATAATAGGACTGAGCCTGACATTAGACTTACTACAAGTTCTTTTGTTCCGGTCTTTCACAAATTAAATCCAGACAGCCTATGCTTTTGGGAAGTTTCAAGCTAACTTTCTGTATCATACAATTCGGGAAAGGAAACCTTTCGTATCATTAACTCATTTAAACCGTATCGATGAACCAAAAACTTTTTCTAGGAACTTTCGTCGTTTATCCTAATCCTTAAACTTCCTTGTTGCAAAAGACTTATTTTAGCAGTAACACTGGGGAATCATGACAAATAAAGCCGTCTTTAGACGAAAGAAAGCTAATAAAGACATCCCCATAAGGAAATTCTAATCACGAGGTCACTGATAAAAATACCAGATTTGGCGACAGGTTTCGTCTTCAGAACGGGTTTTTGTTTTCGCCTTTGACGAAAAGTATTACTTCCTGCGGCGGTGGCGACGACGAATGCGTAATTTTTTTAAAAACTTTAATAACTTTGCACACTGCATAAGGACTACAATTAAGATTTTTGGTCGACATATACCTTATTGTATAATGTTTTCCGCAGTATACTTGTCTTCTGACCCTGACCTGGTTTTCATGGTTTACTGACCTCATAAACATTAATGTAAACTCCATGTCCATGTTTCGTGGTTAAATCCATTTCTCAGCAGCTTTAATACCTAGGCCAACCATATTCGGTCTATAGTAGTTCTTAGTAGGTTAGTCTGACACCTGTCTGGGGATCTTGACCTCAATTTCATGCTTGAGTGACATGCATCACATTTTCGGGGTTAAGTTCATTTCTCAGCAACTGTAATATCTAAGACCACCATATCTGGTCAATAGATAGTTCTAGTGGTTAAATGCCAGTCTAATACTTGCCAGCTGAACTTGACCTGAATTTCATGCTTGAGTGACATAATATACATTTTTATGATTTAGTCTATTTCTCAGCAACTGTACTAACTAGACCCACATTATTTAGTTGACAGAAGTTGTTAGTGGGTATATACCACTTTAACATAGGACACCTCACTTTTGACCTCTATTTCATGCTTGAGTGACTTGTTTCACGTTTTGGGGTAATGTCCATTTCTCAGAAACTGCAATACATAGACCAACCATATTTGAGACATAGATAGTCCTTAGTGGGTACATAGCTGTCTGAGGCCTTCACCTGAATTTCACACTGAGTAACATTTTTATGACCAAGTCCATTTCTCTGTAGCTATAATACATATATCCACTGTACATGGTCTGTAGAAACTTTTTGGCAAGTAGGTGTCAGTCTGACACCTGTCTGGGGATCTTGACCTCAATTTCATGCTTGAGTGACATGCATCACATTTTCGGGGTTAAGTTCATTTCTCAGCAACTGTAATATCTAAGACCACCATATCTGGTCAATAGATAGTTCTAGTGGTTAAATGCCAGTCTAATACTTGCCAGCTGAACTTGACCTGAATTTCATGCTTGAGTGACATAATATACATTTTTATGATTTAGTCTATTTCTCAGCAACTGTACTAACTAGACCCACATTATTTAGTTGACAGAAGTTGTTAGTGGGTATATACCACTTTAACATAGGACACCTCACTTTTGACCTCTATTTCATGCTTGAGTGACTTGTTTCACGTTTTGGGGTAATGTCCATTTCTCAGAAACTGCAATACATAGACCAACCATATTTGAGACATAGATAGTCCTTAGTGGGTACATAGCTGTCTGAGGCCTTCACCTGAATTTCACACTGAGTAACAATTTTATGACCAAGTCCATTTCTCTGTAGCTATAATACATATATCCACTGTACATGGTCTGTAGAAACTTTTTGGCAAGTAGGTGTCAGTCTGACACCTAACCCTGACCAAAATTTTAGGCTTGAGTTACTCTCATCCCATTTTTACAAATAAATCCATTTCCCAGGAAATGTTATAAATGTCTGTAGATCCACCATTTTTGGTTTTTGATGGGTACATACCAGTCTGAGACCTGTCAGCTGACCTTGGACGCGGCTGTAGGCTTGAATGAAATGCATGAAATTTTTCCGACAAATTTTGCCTGACGTATTTTCCTTTGGCCTGTAATTTATGGTATTATCTGTCCATTTGCGTACTCATGCGAGACATTTAGTGTGTCCACTCTTGTTTTAATAGAAAAAGAGCAGTCTCTATATAAAAAAAGCTATTTGAGAAGCAAAAATATGAGATGGGGGTGGGGACAAGGAAGGAATTTGGAAAACAAGTATTATCTTTATTCAAGATATTTGACGCATTTTTCGATGTAAACATCTAATCGTTCATTTATTTCTTTGCTGTCAAAACTCACTGTAGTGCCGCACGGATTAACAGTGGATTCGTGCATGCATCTCAGATGATATTTGGTGTTAAAATTATAATTGTCCAGATTTCAGTAACAATTTTAATTGTAGGAGATAGCTCTTTATAAACAAAAATCCCTGTTTCAATAATTCTACATGTATTAAAAGACGGGATTTTAGTTAAATATGAATCTTAATTTTCACATATTGAACATATAGGGACGTGTCAACCAAAGACGTTTTTTCGAACAGCAAAAGTAATATTTTCTTCCTGAAAACCCGGAAAAAAATATGACTGTGAGAAATTAAGTTTATACACATGGATTAAAAACGAGATAAAAACCGAGACTGCGGATATACTGCAGGTCTTTATTTATATTAGAACTCTTTATAATCTGGGTTCGTATGGGTATAAACCAGTAAGTATTACTTTATACCGATGAAGGCTGCAATTATAATCGATACATTGTCAAAGTCAGGGAATTTATTACACGTGTTGTAAGTAAATAGCAAAGTCGCACATGAAATAAAAGTACTCATGGTACATCTTTTGAACGGTGTTAGTTATTACAACAACAAAAAAAAAAGAAATTTTTGGCGGTAATTGTTGATACCCTTTTCTGAATGATTATAAAAATAAAGCAAAAATATTCTCTAAAACAAAATATACCCAAATGAACTGAAATCTCATATCATAAAATATTCATGTAAGGGTTTGAATAATATCTATGAAATTCTACTCATTTCAACTTGGTCAGATATTGGTCTGGTCAAATTTAAAACATCTGCTTCTATAGTGGCAGTAGGTTTCATTGAGACAGTGAGGCAGTTGCCTCAGCTAAAATAAATTTGAAAAGGTTAAAAGTGTGCAGAAAAACTTTAAAAGTTACATATGTTTTTAATCAATACTATTTTTACAATGGTAATTTACATATATGACCATTTCTACTGGTTCAAGAACCCTTGGACTAAATGAATTGAGATATCTAGAAAGAGAACTAAGCAAAACATTTTCCATGCTTGCTTGATTTCTCCCATTTAAGAACAAGGGAAAATTTTATGATAGATATACATGTAATATGGTAAAATTTCGAAAATAGCTCGATTTCATAGAACCTGCTCAGAACCTCTAGCCTTGGTTACTCTTGTGTGTTTTTTTTTAAATTTGGTTCATTTGTTTCGGAGTTTAGTGTGCCGTCCATTTTGCTGAACTAGTATGCATTATTGTTAGATAATTATCTGACAAACATTAGTGAGGTGATAACAAATTGTTATAGATTCCATAAGTCATTTGTTTTTCTTCTTCATTTTTTTTGAAGAGGGTTTTGCTGATTTTAAAGTTTTCAAGACCATAACTCTAAAGAAACTGACTACTATTTAATTTGAAAGTATGGTTAAACTTTCATCCAGAAAATACACTTAAAGATGCCATGGCCATAGTTAATTTACAATATAATCAAATCTGAACATTGACGCAGTGACATGTTTAACCCCGCAACAGGAACCTCTAGCTTTTGTTAGTCTTGTGGGAGTTTAGTGTGCCGTCCATTTTGCTGAACTAGTATGCAGTATTGTTTAGGGGCCAGCTGAAGCCCGCTTCCTGGTGTGGGATTTTCTCGCTACGTTAAAGACCCATTTGTAGCCTTGAGCTGTTTTCTGCTCTTTGGTCGGGTTGTTTTCTCTGACACAGTGCCAGTTTCCATTCTCTGTTCTACTATTTGAAAGTTTATAGATTATTGATAGGATCTGGTTATCTATATGAATATCTCAATTTCCCACATTCAATGAAATCTAATGATTTAAATATTTCGGCGATATTTTTTGCACGAAGGGGTTATATATTCTTTCCCTACAAGTTATCTTCTCCGACTGCAAGGCTGCAAACTATACATCTATTTTAGTTTGGTATTAATGAATGTTCGTTGAATGACAATGGTGTGATAAACAATATTTTCTGAAATCTATATAAACGCTTCTTTGGAAAAACTTGGATAATATTTTGTGTTCAACAACAATTTTAACATTCAGTTATTTATTTTTTGTAGTGAGAGCATGCCGTGGTTTAATTTACTTTTTGAAGAAAATGTTAAAAAAAAAACAATTTGCTTTTGTCCTCTATTGTTATAATTTCTCCTCTACCGAAATTGGAATAAATATCAATGACTTAAAATTACAATATTTTTTTTTAACTTTTTATTGTGGTCATAACTATAAGGCGAATATACTGTAGTTCAGGTTATTTTTTTTTTTCAACGGCAAAAAAACGTAGATATAATTTTCTATGGAGAACAGTAACCGAACGTTTATGTAGCGCCGATGCCCTGTATAAATTTTTATATAGGGAATAGGCCCTGTACAAATGGTCCATTTATATTGTATTTTAAGTCATTGGTTAATATAAAGGTCAATATGCGTTGGTCTCCTTGTAATCCAAAAGCCAAAGAACAGTGAATATGAATATAATCACCATGGCAACACAACGGAACGGAAACTGTTTAGCACGCGTGTGACCCTTCCGGAACACATGTGTTTACTCCATTGATATTTTGGAAAAGTGGGAGAACAGGAGACCGAGCGTTTTACGGTATAAAGTTATTCGTCTGTCTGTCAGTCGATAATATACTGTGCACTCTCTGGTCTTGACACTACATAGAGTTATGATTACTGTTTTCCGTGCGGTGGAAACATATGTACCACGAACTCAATCAAGTATTCCTTGTCTGACGTTTTTGTATCCTCAATGAAGAAGGGATAAAATGTTCAAAAGCCTGCTTGCATTCATATTTTATTGTGTTGTTTTTACACGGTGTCTATCCATATCGGATCCTTTACTCGCTTTTTGACGGTATGAAGCTCCTTCGTGATTAGGTGATGGATCCTTGCAGTAAATACAAGGTACTTTGACCAGAGCGTCCAATGCAAACTGTATTTTATATATGTTTTCTTTCATGTTCAGCTATTAATGATAAAAGAATAATTCTTGACAAGAGCAGAGAAACTGTTTGCAAACTGTAAAACGATGTCAAAGCTTGTTGATATTTTAAAATTTGTTCCGCGTCATACAAGTAGTGAATTTTTTAGCAGTTACCGTTGTTTAATCAGTTAAAAATTATTTAAACAATCTGAATGGTTACTCTTTTGAAAACGTGCATAGACTTGATAACCAAAGTCAAGACATTCAAGTGATCAGTTTGGTACAAATGATTTTCACACAATAATGAAAATTCACTATGATCGTATACGTATAAATCGTCTTTTCTTATCAGATGAATGTCCGACTGCAATATTAAAGATTATATATACTAACGAATCGTAAAGGATGCGGTGCCATCGATCTTAAAGATCTGTTACCACAGGTTATGCAAGTTTCCCCCGTTTTCAAAATAATTACCATTCAGATTTTTTAAATACTTTTTAACTGATTAAACAACGGCAAATGCTAACAAATTTCACTCACTTGTATGAGCCAAAACGCATAAAAGTTTGATTGTATAATTTTACAATTTGCAAATATATTCTCTTTTCGCTGTTGAACAGAATTGTTCCTTTATCGTTAGTAACTGATTTTCAAAATTAAAATGTATTTACTTACCTTAATTATATACTCATTCACATTTACTGATAACTTCGCCATCTTACTTTGTTTTTCTTTTTGTAGTCTTTCCTCAGGTTTTGGATTTTTTATGGATATAAGTATTAAGACAGCCTAAACCTTCGTGCATATGATCATTGTTTTTTCTTTAAGTATAAAATTGTTACAATATCAAAAATATCCGGTAGGTTTCACGCAAACTAGAGTTATTTCTCTTTGTATTCGAACACTTTCTGTCGATGGCAAAATTTATATTGTAGGTCTGGACTATGGACCAACATAATTTAAATATTGAAAAATCTTCTGTTTTTGAAATTGATTTAGCAATGGAGACCAACAATTAATGGAATCGTCCTCAGTTGGTCCCCTTTCCGAATTGTTGCCAGAGGTCTGACCTTTAGACCAGTATGACCCCTCTAACTACAACTTCGCATGAAACATCTCCGTAAAAATATAAGCAAAATTTTAAAAATATCTGAAACTATTGAGGAAATTTATACCAAACTTTGTTGAAGTATTCCTTAAGTGTCCATCTTCAAAATCATGACTAGATTTTGGAAGAATCTGACAGCCGTTTTCTGAAAAAAAACCATTGAGCTTTTGAAAGGCGATGTTCCTAGAAAACTCTATTTTACCAAATGTATATAATTGCACACACAAGATTTATCATATATTAGTTTAAAAAAAAATGAACAAACTTGCAATAACTTATTTCAGGAAAACTTCATCATACATTAGTGTATTAAGAAATAGATATTAGCCCTAAAGAAGTCACAGAAAGCCAGACTTAATGAGACTTATAATTTTTGAAAACATCATTCATATAAGAAATGTTTATAAACAAACTTACAGTTTATTAAAATTTTCATAACATGTAAGCTGAATGCTGTTATATCTCTTGAAATATTAACTAAATTTGTTTTTGGCACACCCTCGTATTCACAGTTTATTTCAAATGGAACTTTAGCAAAAACGTCGCCTTCACCGTTATCCGTGGTTTTATATGTAAGCACCTTGGCTTTGTCGTTTTGAGTAAACTGACATTGTGGCAATACGTGTTTAAGTGTTTCTTCACAGGTGAACCCACCCACCAAGTTCAAGAAGAGATTTAGGAGTAGTGTAAAAAAAAATGTCCTTAATTTAATATTTGATGATCAGCCCACCATAAATTATCCTGTGGGTGCGTATGGTTGTTGGTTTATCCTAAACTCGCTATAAAAACCCGTTACAATTCAGATGGTAAGAGGTGACAACTTCCACCACGATGAGCCCAACCGACAACATGGATACCAGATTGCTGTAAAATACAAAATTAAACAACGATAATAAATAGTGCAGAAATGTTCTAATTCAACTTGAATAAAATTCTACTGGAGTTTACAATTATATTCAATGACTTCGCGTTGCAAACAAATCGGTACACATGGTTGAGCGTGTAACGCACCTAACCACACTCGCACGTTACACGCACACGATTCGCACGTTACACTCAAACCACACGATGCACGTTACACGATTCACGATTCCGGTTTTATTTTTAAAAATTGTGTTTGTAAGATACGAACGGAATATAACTGGGTTTAGAATTCACACTTTTTAATATCTGTCTCGACCAATGAAAACATACACGTTATACGAAATCGCCCGTTTCTTACCATACGCAAAGAAAAACGCACACGATTCACACGAATTGGTAGGATCAATCATTTGATCCTAGCCCCCTTTCCCCCTTCCCCATAAATATAAAACAACCCATTTTGTTTAATTTCTTTACTTCTTGAATTAAATAGGTTGTTGATCGAAATAAATCAACATAGTTAATGATAAAGTACATTTCTCATGTTTTTTTACTCTTTATTTCGGATTTGGACAATCTGTATATATATTTTCTTTTTTCAATCCTCGGCGAGGTTTAAATATGGCAATCAAACTCAGAATTCTGAGAGATAAATCATGCTCTACTGTTATATTGGCGCCCAACTAAAAAACTTGTGTTATAAATAGACACAGAAATTTGACAAAATCGTCAATGGACATGGCGTGTTCTGATATCTGAAATTTGGGTGTATCTGGCAACTGCAAATCTGCAAGGAGTTAGACGTCCAATTTAGTTTTGTGTGCTACATGCAAAATTTAAGCAACTGATAATAGGACTGAGCCTGACATTAGACTTATTACAAGTTCTTTTATTCCGGTCTTTATCCAGACAGCCTATGCTTTTGGGAAATTTCAAGCTAACTTTCCGTATCATACAATTCGTGAAAGGAAACCTTTCGTATCATTAACTCATTTAAACCGTATCGATGAACCAAAAACTTTTTCTAGGAACTTTCGTCGTTTATCCTAATCCTTAAACTTCCTTGTTGCAAAAGACTTATTTTAGCAGTAACACTGGGGAATCATGACAAATAAAGCCGTCTATAGACGAAAGAAAGCTAATAAAGACATCCCCATAAGGAAATTCTAATCACGAGGTCACTGATAAAAATACCAGATTTGGCGACAGGTTTCGTCTTCACAACGGGTTTTTGTTTTCGCCTTTGACGAAAAGTATTACTTCCGGCGGCGGTGGCGACGACGAATGCGTAAATTTTTTAAAAACTTTAATAACTTTGCACACTGCATAACGACTACAATTAAGATTTTTGGTCGACATATACCTTATTGTATAATGTTTTCCGCAGTATACTTGTCTTCTGACCATGACCTGGTTTTCATGGTTTACCGACTTCATAAACATTAATGTAAACTCCATGTCCATGTTTCGTGGTTAAATCCATTTCCCAGCAGCTTTAATACCTAGGCCAACCATATTCGGTCTATAGTAGTTCTTAGTAGGTTAGTCTGACACATGTCTGGGGATCTTGACCTCAATTTCATGCTTGAGTGACATGCATCACATTTTCGGGGTTAAGTTCATTTCTCAGCAACTGTAATATCTAAGACCACCATATCTGGTCAATAGATAGTTCTTAGTGGTTAAATGCCAGTCTAATACTTGCCAGCTGAACTTGACCTGAATTTCATGCTTGAGTGACATAATATACATTTTTATGATTTAGTCTATTTCTCAGCAACTTTACTAACTAGACCCACACTATTTAGTTGACAGAAGTTGTTAGTGGGTATATACCACTTTAACATAGGACACCTCACTTTTGACCTCTATTTCATGCTTGAGTGACTTGTTTCACGTTTTGGGGTAATGTCCATTTCCCAGAAACTGCAATACATAGACCAACCATATTTGAGACATAGATAGTCCTTAGTGGGTACATAGCTGTCTGAGGCCTTCACCTGAATTTCACACTGAGTAACATTTTTATGACCAAGTCCATTTCTCTGTAGCTATAATACATATATCCACTGTACATGGTCTGTAGAAACTTTCTGGCAAGTAGGTGTCAGTCTGACACCTAACCCTGACCAAAATTTTAGGCTTGAGTTACTCTCATCCCATTTTTACAAATAAATCCATTTCCCAGGAAATGTTATAAATGTCTGTAGATCCACCATTTTTGGTCTATAGATAGTTTTTGATGGGTACATACCAGTCTGAGACCTGTCAGCTGACCTTGGACGCGGCTGTAGGCTTGAATGAAATGCATGAAATTTTTCCGACAAATTTTGCCTGACGTATTTTCCTTTGACATGTAATTTATGGTATTATCTGTCCATTTGCGTACTCATGCGAGACATTTAGTGTGTCCACTCTTGTTTTAATAGAAAAAGAGCAGTCTCTATAAAAAAAAAAAAAGCTATTTGAGAAGCAAAAATATGAGATGGGGGTGGGGACAAGGAAGGAATTTGGAAAACAAGTATTATCTTTATTCAAGATATTTGACGCATTTTTCGATGTAAACATCTAATCGTTCATTTATTTCTTTACTGTCAAAACTCACTGTAGTGCCGCACGGATTAACAGTGGATTCGTGCATGCATCTCAGATGATATTTGGTGTTAAAATTATAATTGTCCAGATTTCAGTAACAATTTTAATTGTAGGAGATAGCTCTTTATAAACAAAAATCCCTGTTTCAATAATTCTACATGTATTAAAAGACGGGATTTTAGTTAAATATGAATCTTAATTTTCACATATTGAACATATAGGGACGTGTCAACCAAAGACATTTTTTCGAACAGCAAAAGTAATATTTACTTCATGAGAAACCGGAAAAAATATGACTGTGAGAAATTAAGTTTATACGTATGGATTAAAAACGAGATTTATATTAGAACTCTTTATAATCTGGGTTCGTGTGGGTATAAACCAGTAAGTATTACTTTATACCGATGAAGGCTGCAATTATAATCGATACATTGTCAAAGTCAGGGAATTTATTACACGTGTTGTAAGTAAATAGCAAAGTCGCACATGAAATAAAAGTACTCATGGTACATCTTTTGAACGGTGTTAGTTATTACAACAACAACAACAACAAAAAAAAGAATTTTTTGGCGGTAATTGTTGATACCCTTTTCTGACTGATTATAAAAATAAAGCAAAAAATATTCTCTAAAACAACATATACCCAAATGAACTGAAATCTCATATCATATAAAATATTCATGTAAGGGTCTGAATGATATCTATGAAATTCTACTCATTTCAACTTGGTCAGATATTGGTCTGGTCAAATTTAAAACATCTGCTTCTACAGTGGTAGTAGGTTCCATTGAGGCACTGGGGCAGTTGCCTCAGGTAAAATAAAATTGAAAATGTTAAAAGTGTCCAGAAAAACTTAAAAGTTACATATGTTTTTAATCAATGCTATTTTTACAATGGTAATTTACATATATGACCATTTCTACTGGTTCAAGAACCCTTGGACTAAATAAATTGAGATATCTAGAAAGAGAACTAAGCAAAACATTTTCCATTCTTGCTTGATTTTACCCATTTAAGAACAGGGGAAATTTTGATGATAGATATACATGTAATATGGTAAAATTTCGAAAATAGCTCGATTTCATAGAAACTGCTCAAAACGTCTAGCCTTTGTTAGTCTCGTGTGTTTTTTTTAAATTTGGTTCATTTGTTTCGGAGTTTAGTGTGCCGTCCATTTTGCTGAACTAGTATGCATTATTGTTTACGGGCCAGCTGCCTTAGTCTATTTATCATTTGACTTAGAAGTTACACAACAGTAGATAATGTATGGTCTTGTCTTACAGAACAAGGAACTGTGTTTGTTAGATAATTATCTGACAAACATTAGTGAGGTGATAACAAATTGTTATAGATTCCATAAGTCATTTGTTTTTCTTCATTTTTTTTGAAGAGGGTTTTGCTGATTTTAAAGTTTTCCAAGACCATAACTCTAAAGAAACTGTCTACTATTTTATTTGAAAGTATGTTTAAACCTTCATCCTGAAAATACATGCACTTAAAGATGCCATGGCCATTGTTAATTTACAATATAATCATCAAATCTGAACATTGACGCAGTGACATGTTTAACCCTGCAACATCTTTGCACCTGTCCCAAGTCAGGAACCTCTAGCTTTTGTTAGTCTTGTGGGTTTTTTAAATTTTGGTTCATTTGTGTGTTTCGGAGTTTAGTGTGTCGTCCATTTTGCTGAACTAGTATGCATTATTGTTTAGGGGCCAGCTGAAGCCCGCTTCCTAGTGTGGGATTTTCTCGCTACGTTAAAGACCCATTTGTAGCCTTGAGCTGTTTTCTGCTCTTTGGTCGGGTTGTTGTCTCTGACACATTGCCCGTTTCCATTCTCTATTCTACTATGTGAAAGTTTATAGATTATTGATAGGATCTGGTTATCTATATGAATATCTAAATTTCCCACATTCAATGAAATCTAATGATTTAAATATTTCGGCGATATTTTTTGCACGAAGGGGCTTATTTATTCTGCAAACTATACATCCATTTTAGTTTGGTGTCAATGAAAGTTCATTGAATGACAATGGTGTGATAAACAATATTTTCTGAAATCTATATAAACGCTTCTTTGGGAAAACTTGGATAATACTTTGTGTCCAACAACAATTTTAACATTCAGTTATTTATTTTTTGTAGTGAGAGTATTTCGTGGATTAATTTACTTTTTGAAGAAAATGTTAAAAAAAAACAATTTGCTTTTGTCCTCTATTGCTATAATTTCTCCTCTTATTGTTAGTTTTCTACCGAAACTGGAATAAAAGTGTCATATCATTTAACGCAAAAAGGGTCTTAATATGACCATTATGAATGTCTTAAGATGTATATTTGCCTCACATTAAGAAAGAGGCAAGCTACGCCACTGTTCTATGATGACTGTCATGTCCTCTATAGAGTTTTGTTAGAAGATGTATCTTAATGATCTTTTCTCAATTTCAAAACCAAATGCATCTATATATATATATATATATATATATATATATATATATATATATATATATATATATAACATAGCAGCTGTATGCAATTTTTGTTTTTGGTTAATCAAATGTTAAAATATATTATCCTCTTTTACTGCTTGGCCACAATTTTGGACGACAACGAGTTATCTACGAGTTGTCCTCTACGGAGTTTTTTCGGTCTGCCTAAATTAAAATTACATATATGAATTCTGATTGGTCAATTTATAAAAGTATAGGTATCTCATATGAAATTGTTATGCAAAACTGTTGACTGTAACTATCCATAAAAAGTTCCCGGAGAATCTTTTATCTCTACATTGGAAACTAAGATTTTTTCGTGACAAGCCGACTGCTGAAAAACCCGCATGTCCAACTTATTTTTTAGCAATAAAAAAAAATGGCAGTCCTTAG
This sequence comes from Mytilisepta virgata, assembly GCA_028015205.1. Taxonomy (NCBI): domain Eukaryota; kingdom Metazoa; phylum Mollusca; class Bivalvia; order Mytilida; family Mytilidae; genus Mytilisepta; species Mytilisepta virgata. The sequence continues at coordinate 89,575,117 of CM051521.1, forward strand.
CAATTCTTAGTTTTAATGAGTAGAACGTGAAAAAATGCTTGTCCTTTCAAACCTTTCAGACAAAATGGCAGATTGCAACTTAGGAAATACAGACTCATAACTTTAGAATTTTAGTCAGTGAAATAAGGCTGACATCCAACATGATGGCCATTTCGTCTGAATATAATTCAACACTGAAAATGTTTGAAACCAGTTATGGCAATGGTCTTCATCTAACATATGGCAATGGTTCTCATCTAACATAAAACTCGTGCCATAACAGTATAAAACACCAAAATAACCGTCAAAACCGAATTATGTTTAAACGGGGATCTTTCATGATAATAAACTGTGATTACTTATAGTAGATGAAAATGCAAGTCTTCGAACCAAGATAAGAAATTTAGTTAACATCTTGTCTTAATAATTTGGATATAAAGTAAATTGTTGTTCAAATTTGGGGTTGTGCTAAAATAAGAAACGGAAACAAAACGAAATGAACGAAACGAATGAAAACGAAACGAAATGAACGAAACGAAACGAAAAACGAAACGAAATGAACGAAAGGAAACGAAACGAAACGAAAAACAAAATGAAATGAACGAAAAGAGAGTTTTATCTATGGGATCATTTATCTATGGGATCAACCTTTTGATTTTTTATTGAGGGGATGGGGGCTACGATAAATTTGAAATAAAAAGGCAGGAGTTCACCGAGGCGGAGAACTTTAGAGCAAAAACATTAAAACATTGTTTAAATAAATGATATAGATAACTAAAACGATACTTCATTTAGTACATCTCATTTAAGGAGTCTGGACTACAGTAAATTCAAAAGACACCACAACCTTAGAAACATTGTATAAAGTTCATCATTTGTCACACGAAACTCCCATTCCTTTGCACACTGGAAATCAAGCTATGCAAATCCTGATTAGTCTTACAAGAAAACCATTTATCAGGGGATCCACGAAATCTTATCACAAAGATTTTTTTCAAGTTTAGCCTATCAACTTAAATTACAAAACATCCAGTTTTTGTTAAATGAACAACTTTTATTCTTTTGCTTTATTTTAATTATTAGTTCGTCATGCCTACTAATGATCACTTGTCAATACTGAGGTTGTGAGTTCAAATTTCACCTGTGGCGGTGGTGCAACTCCGATCTTAATTGACAAGGATTGCCAATTTTCCTACGGAAGATCGGTGGTTCTCTACGGGTACTCCGGGTTTCTCCACCAATAAAAGATGGCCGCCGCGAAATAGCCAATGTGCTGAAAACGGCGTAAAACCCCAACTAAACAAATAATTATTATTTCTTTAAAGAATCATGTATATTGAAAAGCCTATTAGGCCTTGGAATGTCTTAGATTAAATTGTTTTGCACCGTAACTTCAGTGGGTCCTAGGATTGAGACCCCCTCTGGATTAGTTGCTTCCTCCAGGACAAGGAACAAATTACGGTCCTGCCTTTTGGTCATTTTTGCATTTTTTAATTTGCTCCTCAACATTTTGGATGGTTTTGATTTTCAACATTTAAGGCCTTGAGCACAACAGATGAGTCGTAAATCGACGAAATGTGCACATCTTGTGTATCAAAATTTAGTATCAAGGAGCAACGTCTGCCTTTGTAACACTGGAGATAATGACCTTTCTCCGTCAAATTAAAAAAAAAGTTGGAATACTGCAAATTAGGTTCGACAGAAGGAAGATGCCTATTATTTTTCAGCGTCAATGGTTAAGGTAAACGTGACTTTTTAGAGTATTTTAACCTTCGGAGTCTGGAGACCTTGTAGTTCAACAAATCTTTTCTTAAGTTGGTAAACATATTCAGTATATAACAAACATAAAGAACCAATGACTTTTCAAGGTGACATGTCAAAGGTCAAGGTTACGGTGGTATTTTACCTTTTCCATAAGACCTAGTTGATGGATGCGAACATGTTTAAGATGTCATATTTTTCAACTAATTTGAACCAAATTTTGGTATGATTGTTTTCAATTAATACTAAAAGGTTTTGGATAATTGAGTTCATAGACCAAAGGCCAAGGCAATTATGACGTGTTAGCTTATTTTACTGCATTCTGAACAAAATGGAGACTTTTTACTACACCAAAGATTGGTAATAGGTATAGTGTGTCTAACGTTTTTACTGTATCAAATATGAATGCTGTATCAAAATGTTTTGTTCACGCTTGTATTATGTGTGGTTCAAAAATCTTCTGGCGCCACTCTATTTTTTTCTATAATAATGAATATATAAGAATAAGAATAATTTTATTGGTATTAACCAAGCAATAGGATTGTCACTAAATCAAATGTTAAAAGAAATAAACCATAAACAATACAAACATGCAACATTGACTAGGAAAAAAGTATTATTATTATTATAGTTTTTAGGTAGATAGATGGATGGATGGATGGACGGACGGACGGACGGAGAGAGAGAGAGAGAGAGAGAGAGAGAGAGAGAGAGAGAGAGAGAGAGAGATAGATAAGACAATTTGATAATTTGATATATATGACATTTTATTTATTCTTTAAATATCGTTCATTGTGTTCGTTTTGGTTTTTTTTCATTTCTTTTTTCGTTGATGGATGGATGGATGGATGGATGGAGGGAGGGAGGGAGGCAGGGAGAGAGGGAGGGAGGAGGAGGGAGAGAGAGAGAGAGAGAGAGAGAGAGAGAGAGAGAGAGATAGATAGATAAGACAATTTGATAATTTGATATATATGACATTTTATTTATTCTTTAAATATCGTTCATTGTGTTCGTTTTGGTTTTTTTTTCATTTCTTTTTTCGTTTATTTGGTTTAGTTTTTCGTTTCGTTCATTTCGTTTTGTTTTCGGTTCTTATTTTATCACAACCCCCAAATTTGAGGTAAAAAAAGAAGTGGGGTTATTCCCCCTGCATTTATTTCTCTTCTTGTGCCATTTTCAAAGAGTCGACCAAACCCTTTCAAGATCTCTGGGGGAATAGCCTAGTATGTGATCTCTACTAACAGATACGTTACTAATACTTTTTTTCTACATGCTTGAATATCGCTTTTGGGGATAGTTTTAACGCAAATTTGCCAAACTAACGGTTTTTTAAGACAGTTTTTCAACATGAACAACAATCAGTACCAAAACTAATTTTTGGTTGTGAGTGAGGTTATGTATCTCCTTTCATATAACAGTAGAATGGTTTTGGTTCTGAATGTCATTCGTGGCAGTATTAAAAAAGGGATAGAAACCGACTCAAATCGCTTATATCCAAGACCCTCGCGGATAGAAAACTTGAACTTATTAATGTTTTGTTTGTTAACATGAAAATGCATTGCATACAATCGTTTACGATGCAATGCAGGTAAATATTCAAGATTGACAAACCAATGGTTATGAGTGAAATAAAACATGGGAAACTGGCCCCACTCCTTTTGACACATGATGGACGATCACAACGGGGGTCACGATGAAGGATCTAGTTTCTGTATTGTATTTAACTGTTTAATCCGTCTTCTTTTGAAACTACTCGAACTTAGATTTCAAGTGATAAATAAAACTCAGGTCTTTGATTTTTAAAGAGAATTATATTGTATATGAAATGAAATAAAAGTATTGTATTAAAATAATAGTAATACAAAAAAAAATAAACAAAAATGTCTAAATAATTCTCAAGCATTAATTGGTCATTAGATAGAAAGCATGTTTATTTGTTTTGCGTAATCTTATTTACATATAAATATAGCCCGCCTATAGTAGGATTAACGATGTAATATATGTTGCTCATGCCACGATGTTTGCGGAAACGCACGCGTTATACACGCGCCACTGATTAAATTCATTTTGGTCGCTATCAATATGTAATCGACATCTCTATCACGTGATCAAACTCTGGAATTCCTTTGAGCAAGGTGCATTATATGAAATGTATCTATATGAATAAAAAAAATACAAACGAAAGACGGACAATGGTGGCGGAACGGTATATTAATGGTGATAATTATAAATTGATAATTTTTCAATAATTTATATCCAATTGAGAAAATAAAATTATCTATGAACATTTTGCGTCGCCTACATCGATTTGACTAGTATTGGTAACTGTAAACTCAGGTGATTCCGCTAGAACTTCACTACTCAATCAATGATACACGGAATATAAGCTACTTGATGGTAGCCACAAGATGTCACATCAGGGAATTAAATAAAATGGAGAATTTTTATTTTAAACGACATTCTCTAGGAAAACTATACTACCGTATTGGTCACAAAAATTGCAGAGCATAATGAGTGAAAAGTTTCATATATATATTAATGAATAATTATTGAATTATTGAAAATTGTGGTTTTCATTTATTCCTATAGTGACGCAAGTTTATCTTATATACTTTAATTCAGTATGAAAAGTTATGTCTAATGAAAAACAAGATGAACATGGAACAGAGATGGAAGACACGCAAGAAAAAGAACTTGAAGAAGACACGGAGAAGAAAACAAAATCGCCGTCACACTCCCAAGAATCTCAAAATTCTGAGTCGGAAAATGAAGATGAACAAGACCTTCCATTCCCGGGATTTACAGCAAAAGCATTTTGCATGACACAGGATCATAAACTGAGGTTTTGGTGCCTAAAAACCATCACCAATCCATATCCTTTTGAAAATTTTTATCTTGAAATATTTTTTTAGGTGTTTGCAAGGTAGGTTTGTTTATTTTACTATTTTTTATTGTCCCTTGAATAGTTTATATACATTGTAATCTTAATAAATGAAGACTTTCGTTAAGAATATTCTAAAATTCGTAGAAAAAACATTTCATTATAATGAAAAAAGTAAAGATAGTGAAATAAAAGATAGGTAGTATAAAATTTTATCCAAATCATATTTGTAGGAAATAAACGATTTAAAAAATCTGCTATAATTTATATACGTAAATTTATGTTAGTGGCAACGGAAAGTAACGTTATATACAATATGTAGAAAGTTTCTATTTGTGTTTAAGACAAAAAGAAAAAAAAGAATAATCTTTTAAAATGAGATATGACCGATTTCTATCTTTAGTGTCATTTTCTATATATCGAATTTTTTTTTTTGTATTCATTTTTATATTGTTTATGTATTATGAAATATTAATTATTTATTTATTGCAAACAAAAGCATGAAATTTGTTTTCCATATAGCGCCGTTTCTGTCGGTATTCATGTGAATATAAAATACGTGTTGACATGGTATACAAAATTAAGTCACAGAAATAATAATTCTGAGAAGTAATATACTATTTAAAATGAGATCTACTATATACAATTATTAGTCTCGGAAGAACACGTGGAACAAATAAGAGTTAATTGTCTGCAGATAATGAATTAATAGAAGAAACAGGTGCATTACACTGCTGCGATTAAATCTGTGATCGCAGGCTCAGAAAATCGGTTGCAGTTTCGTTATGATTTTCTTGTGAAATCTGGTCTATAAATCTGGTCTAAAACTTTAAAACGGGCGTTACAGTGGGCTGGTAAATTAGTTATACCCGGATAATACATATTTCTCTCTGCTTGAGAAGTAGAAAAGCCCTTGAAGCGACACTTTAGCATTCTCTTTTCGTAGTCTTAAATGTGCCAAAGGAATCCTTTACACAATAGACATACAAAAAAGTGCCTCCGATTTTGAGAGAGACATACTAGAACGTGGCATTATAGCTTAGCGCTTTGAGTTTTGAGCATTATAGCTTAGTGTTTAGCGTTTTGACTAAGCTATTGTTCGTAAACTAAGTAAAATGATACTCTTTTTTGAAGAATTTTTGCAAGTTCTCCTGTCCATTAATTAGAGAAATGAACCCCCCTCAAGTTTTATTTCTACAAGATACCACAAGCCTCTGGTCAAAAAGTTCACAGATTAATAGATAATAACTACCAAATTAACTGATGAAAATGAAGCCCGTGTGTATTTTCACAGCAGGTGAAAACCTGTGGATTTTGTAATCTGCAGATGAGAAGATAAAAATCAATATTAACTAGTGAGAAATTGATTTTGGTTATAATTATTGTAACATCATTAAAGCCATGTGAAAAATATTGGTTCTTCTTGCGTATATCAGACAAACCGTTCACCTATGATGACTATAGATAACCGATAGACTTGATTATGTCGATTGTAGGACGAAAAATTGAGAGAAAAACTTATAAATATCAATAATAATTTGTCAGTTTTTTTTGGGTTGTTTCACGGTTGTTTAAGATGTAAATTTTCTAAATTTTCTTTCTATTCAGTTTATTTTGGAATGTTTCTATAATTTTAAAAGTAAAAAAATAAATCCTGCAAAATGGTAAAAAATATAATTTGTGGCGAAAAATCTTTAAAAATTGTCCCTTCCATATTTAGAAAAATAATTCTAACGAATTTGGCGTTTGTTGGAGTCGGCAAAGGACATTTTACCGGATTGATAGGGCAATTTTGCGGAAAAATGGACCTTTTAGCGGAAATTTTGTGGACATTTCAGCGAAAGATTTAAAGGACAATTTAGCGGAATTTTAAATATTATGTGGACATTTTAGTGAAAAAATTTAGTCATTAAGGATCTACCTCCTCCGATAACCAGACAAGCGAAAGTTGGATTTTGAGCAAGATATAGTTCACTTTAATACAGTTAATGTTTATAAAAACCAAGCACTATTATAATCTCACTGAAGTGAGCACTAAAAGCAAGATATTTACATATCAACATAACGTTAAGCTCTGCATCGGACGAAATCCTATACGGCAGACCGGCATAGTGGTCTCTACTAATGCCTCTAATGCTGAACATTTCTTGTTTTTTTGCACCAAACTATGTGTTCTAGGGCAACCGAGTAACATGAAGTCTTTTATAAATAAAAGTTACATGTAAAAAAGTTCCATTAAAATGTCCTTTGAATTTGTACAGATAAACAAATTTTCTTCCGCTAAAATGTCCATTCACACGCTTAGAAAATCCGCTACGTGCGTCCGTTGGAGTGTCCCCCATTTTAGGTGACATCAACTAAAATCATAGGGGTTTAATTGATCTATCCCCTACCTCGAAATGTGTTTCTTCTGCTCCACATGTTTAATGTGAAACGGACCGTCACCTTGTGTAGAGATGAAGATACCATGGACATGAAAGCAAAACCCCCCTAAATCAATCCACAAGTCTTTAAACTTTTTTATAAAAAGGATAAAGAAGTCCACATCGCCACCAGTTTAAAAAAAAAACAATAGATTTAATAGAGAACGTAGTAAACACCAAGGCAAAACATGCACACAAAGGATACGACCAATTTTCACTCTTAGGGAGAGATGAATTTGATAAAACAAGCCCTCATAAAATTATCTTCATAATTGTGAATGAAATGTAAATTTATACAACTTCATATAGTGTGAGTATTTTATCTGTACACACCTGTTCATTATGGCAGTTATAAATGAATAAACATGCCAAAAAAAAAAACAAAAAAACAACAAAAAAAAATCTTATCCCTCACATAGTCCCCACTGAAATTTGAGGTCGGGGACACAATCAAGGAATAGCTAAGTGGTCCTTTTTAACAGTTTAAATGCAGTAGAATTAATGTACTAACTGTTTAAAAAGCATTAAATCTATGCTGAAAGAATCATTTTGCATTTTTTACTGGAAATGTGAAATTCTTGAAAGCAGAACCCACTATATTGTCTGTAAATGAGAAGGCAAGCTGTTGATCTCAGAGATGTTTGTTTCTGTATATATCGGGTACATGCTTTTAATGCCATAGAAATTATTTGGTGTGGGAACCCGACTAGCTAAATTTTCATTGAAAACCCCTTTTTTGTTGAAAAATTGAAAAGAAATCTATATTTTTTTGTGTTATAGTTTTGTACTTACCTTACCTGTCAAATTTTCAAATTTACCCAGTCTGAACAACAATTTTTTTTCTAAGACTGGATCAAACTTATCCAATGCGTAAAGAAAAAAATTCTCAGTATTATTGTGGTCTTAAGAACACTGAAAATGTTGGGTGTGGCCTATAATTTTTTCTATACCAGAGTGCACAAGAAACTTTTTATAATTGCATCAGTTTTACATTATGGATCATTATTAAGAAAATGCCCTTTATATATCCGAGATAATTTAAATTTCAAAGACCATTGATTTTTATTTTGCCTTTGATGTTTTAAGTATCTACTCCAATAAATAATTGAAAAGTGCTAAAACCTTTTAGAAAAATTCTGTATGCAGATTTTATTACTTAAAAAAGCTAAAATTTCTCAAAGTATATTAGATTTAGATTTAAGAAACTTTAAAAAGCAGTCTGACCACTTAGGCTGTGAGAATTCATTGTGAAGAAAATGAGGATAAATGAACACAGCATCCTTAGTCTATTTATCATTTGACTTAGAAATTACACAACAGTAGATAATGTATGGTCTTGTCTTACAGATCAAGGAACTGTGTTTGTTAGATAATTATCTGACAAACATTAGTGAGTTGATAACAAATTGTTATAGATTCCAGAAGTCATTTGTTTTTCTTCATTTTTTTGAAGAGGGTTTTGCTGATTTTAAAGTTTTCAAGATCATAACTCTAAAGAAACTGACTACTATTTAACTTGAAAGTATGGTTAAACTTTCATCCAGAAAATACAAACACTTAGAAATGCCATGGCCACAGTTAATTTACAATATAATCAAATCTGAACATTGACAAAGCAGTGACATGTTTAACCCTGCCAAATTTTTGCACCTGTACCAAGACAGGAACCTCTAGCCTTTGTTAGTCTTGTGTGTTTTTTTAATTTTGGTTCATTTGTATGTATTGGAGTTTAGTGTGCTGTCCATTTCGCTGAAATTGTATGCATTATTGTAAAAGGGCCAGCTGAAGCCTGCCTCTGGGTGCGGGTTTTCTCGCTGCATTGAAGACCCATAATTGGTAGCCTTGAGCTGTTTTCTGCTCTTTGGTTGGGTTGTTGCCTCTTTTACACTTTTCCCGTTTCCATTCTCTATTCTACAGATAAAAAAAGATTCTCCAAATGGGGAAGTGGGTGGAGAGGATAGGCACTGGAGTCACCAATATCATAGTAATAAAGTTTAAAATAAAAAAAATAATAGTGGCTATAATTTTATCATGTCTATGCTTCCATAAGGTCGTGGGGAAACTGAGCACTTATCATGGATCCACCCTTCTGAGGGGCTGCAAAGTTTGGTTATTTTGCCTGAAAAATATCTTTCTTAATCTCATCTCACAAGGGCTTCAGTTAAAATACAATTGAATTGTGAATAAAAGTTTTAGATGTAGCAAGTGATTTTGTAAAAGGTCATTTAAATGCAATATTTTTGCCAACTGTAATAGTTACAATAAAAAGTTGTAATGAAACTGTAAAACTTAACTATGTGCAATATTTTCACAAGTCTGATATGGTCACTTCTAGCTCTGGACTTTGATTTAATGAAGTTTTCTTAAGTATAATTGAAATATTAAACCCTTGTATTTAAAGTGTCTTAAAAATATCACAGAAAGCAGGTTGTCCTATATTTTCCCTTTTTAATAAATTTCAGTGGAGTGTAATGTATCTTTATCATTAATCATTTCTTCTCACTTTTTATACATACTTTTCTCATGTTGCACGTTAGTTTTAATCCTCTTCGATTAACATCATGTAACTATTGACCAATATATTACAAAATATAATCCTCAGTGAAAATCCATACAAATTTTAAAGGTGGATCAATAAGCATGTCCAGCAGAAAAATCTACAGAAAACCAATTGAAAATTTGAAAAAAAAATTTGTTGTTATATCCAAACCAGCTTCACTTCAATTCTAAAATGTTTAATTTGAGGGTTTCTTCTCTGATGCTGTAGACCCAGTTCAATCTGTACAAAACTGTACTTTGCTCTAGTAGTTCAATTACTGTACCTAGGTTGTAGATTCACTTCTGTTCATATGCTATACTATGTTGCAGATGCCCTTGATCTGGTTTTGGTATGTATGTACTATGGTGTAGAATTCAGTGTTTGATTTCTGCTGTAGATTCAGTGTTTGACTTCAGCTGCAGATTCAGTTCTGTCATCATGCCTGTGTACCCATACTGTAGATTTGGTGTTGTACTCAAGTATTGTAATGCTGTAAATCCATTTATGTACTCATGCTGTAGATATAAATAGTTCTTGTATTTTAGATTAAATGCTGTTCTCACGTTTTAGATCAGTTCTGTATTCATGCCAAAAAAGCAGCACTGTATGCCCGTACTGTAAATCTAGTGCTGTACACAGGTTGTAGATCAAATATTGTAATCATGCTGTAAATCCAATTATGTACTCATGCTGGTGATTCAGTTCTGTACTTTTGCTGTAGATCCAATTCTGTACTCTTCTTGTAAAGTTGTCATATGGATCAAGATCTAGTTCTGTACTTTTGCTGTACTCTTGTAAAGTTGTCGTATGGATCAAGATCCAGTTATACTCATGTGGTAGATCCAGTACTGTACTAGTACTTATTGATCTAGAATGTACTCAAATGAACATAAACTGAATAGCTACATTTAAATGATAATATCAAAACAAAGGAATGTTACATCGGTTTTTATTGAATGATCTGAATAAAATTTCACGTAGATCAACAATTTTGTCAGAACACAAAAGTTTTATCTTTTCAAAATGAATATTATCTCTTAACATTGAAAATTATGCAATACCATGACAAATCACACATAAATCGATTATAGCATTTCGTTTTGTGTGAAAACCTTTGTGCTATCTCCAAATCTGATCTCGGAACAACTATTTCATTTTAAATATTTATACTGGTGTAAACTATAATAGTCTACTGGGACGAGAGCTCTGATGAGTAGCAATGTATTTGACGGACTGAAGCAATATTGAACAAGCAAATTGTATAGATTTGGAGAAGATTTACAAAAAGTGTATTTGTAACGATTCCCACGAGGTTCATTTCCATTAAAATTGGTATTTTGAGAAGATATAGGAACTGAAATGATTCTGACAACAAGTCATTTTTTTCTCTGATAAGGCTGAGTTATTTATGCATTAATAATTAATGTTTTATTCAGGTTAAAGATACTATTTATGCATGTTTACTATGAAACTAATTTGCAGGGGATTCATTCTGTATGGACAAACAAATATTAGTTCTGGCAGTTTCAGAACTTATAATATAAATAGGGACTCTGTGTTCAAAAGTTGTTACAGCAGCACACTTCTATCCTTAAATTAAAAGCATTGTATTTTAAAATTTTCACAGGTTGCAGAACCCCAGATAAAGTGCTTATCGGCATCATTTACGCTTTAAAAGCTTGACAGATGCTCTGAAGAAATATTTTCTGTACAACAAAGTTATGCTTATTCCACAACAACTATACAGAGTTTTCAGAAATCAAAAAGTCTATGCTTATTTAGGATGTCATCAGAAAGGAAAAAAAAAAATTCTTGAATTCTAAAGTTGCAATCCCAATTTTAATTTATTAGCATTTTGTATTACATGTTCTGTTATTTTTTGTGAAGGCATTTTGTCATTGGAAAAGATCTGAAGAAATGTATGCTTACAAACTTGGACCCAGAATTTTGTCCCATTAAAATTTATGTAGCCTAATCAGTCAGACTCTAATTTGATAAACCAAACGCCTTGTATTTACATTAATAATGTATTAATAAAATTGGTTGTATCAATAATCCATGCCAAATATCATGCTGAAATATCTACAATAGAAATTTGAATATAATTGTTGAAATCAACAAACATTTATGAATTTCATTATTTTTCCAATGATCATTGAAGTTTGGCTGTAATGTCCATCCTTTTTAGTAATTGTTGTAATCTTTTCAGTATAATCATATCATATCATTACATAATCGTATATATTAGAATCAATGGGATCTATAGTAACATGTTTATTAATTAATCAATAATTTATGTTGCACACCTGCCACAATCTCTCAGTATCAGACTGTCCCATAGATCTGAATCAGTTTATGTACCAGCACTGTTTATTTTGTTTGACAGACGTACCAGTTTCCTGTGTCTACAGTCAATATTCTTGTCCTGTTTGGTCATGATGTTTCATTAATGAAGCAAACATTTATTGTCATTGATAAGTCTGGATTTTCCATGTTTACTCAAATTTGTTCTAGATTTTTATAAGGTCATGCAACATATTTTTTAGTCAATATTTTGTAATAGCTTTGTTGACTTATCCTTGAATCATGAATCATGTTTTCTTTTGTTTTATACTTCTTCTAATCTTGACAAAGATATCAAAGATTTTATTTGACATAATTAATCATTATTGGACAATCCAACAGTTTTCTCCATACTGTACTGGACCAAACTTGATGCTCTGATAACATATTTCAAGCCCAGCAACTTACAGGGATTCCTTTGATTCCTAAGTTCTCTGGAGCTGCTATACAGGATAGTCCTCAATGATAAATTATTGGTCAAATTTCAGTTAATCCTAATTATTGAGTTGCATTCAACAAGATCAAACCGATTTGTTCAAGATTTATATTCCATTGCACAGTTGGTAGTTTCACAATGTGAATACTTAGCTTACACTTATTGTAATAAGTCTAAAAGAGCAAGCATTTGAATTAAGTGGAGGGGTAGCAAGGATGTGATCTGCGAAACTGGAAATATTTTTTGAAAGTATACTGCTACATGTAGTTCATTTCAGGTAATATTCAGTCTGCTTTTTTTGGTCATCACAATTTTGTATATTTTGGACAAAATTTTGGGACCTTCCTTTTCAAAAAAATTGTCCCCCTTATATGATCCCCCTATAAAATCAAATTGTTCACTACTGAGTGATCTGCTTCTGAAATACTGTTTTTAAACATACATGTAATTTCATTTTGTTGGTCTTGTAACGTTTATGGTTCCATTGCACTAATGATATTTCCTGCCACTTTAACCTTTAAATTCAGTCTTCAAGCATTTGGAAATTTGCAGTGCAAAATAAATACAGTATTTCAAAATGCCAAAATATCAAATTAATTTTCATTCAAAAAAAAGCAGTGGAAAATTTTCAATACACTATGTATTTATAAATGTTTCCTAAAACTCATTGAAGTTTTTAGCCAATAAACATATTGTCTACAGAGTTTAGGCATTGGAATATCTGGGATTTTTTCAGTGCTATTGAACTTGTATGTCAAAGTTATAAAACATGATTGAAGTGACAGAAAAAGGTATAATTTGGTCTTTTAATGTAAATTATGAATAATTACTTTGTATAAGGTGAAAATTCTGCAACCATTATGAAATTTATGGGTGATGTCATTTTTCAGCGTAACAGACTGCAAAATGAAAGTGGCTGTTGATATTATTCCATTTCTACCATCTCCCCAGAATCACACATTGATATATAATGGAGTGTAAATCTGATTGTTCCCAGCTTAAGTATGCATATTGTATTAATGGTCACCAAAGAGACCTAATAGATTTCTGATATTGGAAGTCAAATAGTATGTAATAATTTATTACATTTATATCATTATATATAGAATCTATTTAGTTTGAAAAAAAACTAAAAAGTTATTCGCTTATAAGTCAAAATCCTGGATCCATGCCTATTGAGAAACATTAATTATCTCCCTTAACCATATTATTCAGGGGAGATAACAAAATAACCCTCCTTTAGCCCTAATTATCAAAGGGAGATAATTACAATGGGTTACTTTTTGAAGGGAGATAATTGTTTATTTTTCACATTAATACTTTATTTTTATGCTGCAACAGCTAGATCAAACAATGATATATTTGCATTTTTGAAAGCAAGTATGTGATTACCATCCAAGGACAAGTTGGCCGGTTTTTATTCATTTGCTTTTGTTTTCATTCATGGAAAATATTGTTATTTTTCTAGAATGAACTAAGTTTGACATCTTGAGCCAGCATGAAACTAATTGCACATTCATGGAACAAGTCTGTGACACAAGATAATTCCAACGTCTTTCAAGGATCATCATAAATTTTTTCTAGGATTATGCAACATGAATATTCTATGTTGCTATGAAACTAACGTAAAATAAAACTTTGAATCGAATTGAACGATCAATAATTTGTCTGTGTAGTAGATAAATAGCATATTGATTCGAGGACTCGAAATCAGATTTTTTTCCTAGATGACTTTGTTAATCACACACTTATCGTTATTGGACGAGGTTTTTTGTTTTATTGAGTGACAGTTATTTGGGATAATGAATACTGATGAGACAATATTACATAAATATAAAAGGCTCTTTATGTGATGTTACTTTGACAAAAACCAGTTTTGAGAAGACAAGTGACTTGTGCCATGTAATTGTTGTCGTCAGTGTGAAAATTGGCATCATTATTTGAAGTACATGCATCATGTTTAAATAAAATACCGATATAAATATATATATTGGCAAAATTGTGGAACGATTGTCATTGAAGAATATTTACTCTTTAAAAATATTTGCAATGTATCTTAGCTCAGAAACATTTTGTTTTATTTGTAAAACCCCCTTTTTTATAAGGACTTGGTTGGTACGTGCCATTGAATATTTGTGTGACAAATAAATTTACAGAACATGTCCTAGTAACGCAGCAAATCAGACATTTTAAGGTTGTGTTATGTAATTTAAATTGTACAAATACACAGAATTCAAATTTGCAAAATTTTAGAAAAAACAAATTAAAGATTACAAAATTCAAATCAAAAATGTGTTACAGTGTAGACATTTGTCTGAATTTTTCATTTATTCCATTATTGTAATATTTTAATTTTCATCCAGTCAGGATTGGATTAACTTGGTAATTCTTTTCTGGTACTGCATAAATTTCAAAACTGATTGTTATAATAAAAAATAGGGGAGATAAATTCATTGATCCAGTTTAGGCCACACCAAAGAAATTTATTATTATTTGGATTTTCTTCTGAAAATCTGAAGTGAGGAAAAAAAATATATCTTGTCTTTGAATTTTTACTCCTAATAGTATTTTGCATAATTTCACTCTAAATTGAGATTTAAACTTAATACTGATAGCTGTCTCCTGGTAAAACAGTTTTCATAGAAAAAAATATTGAAAAGCACTTTTTCTCATCTCATTTTGGAACATGCTTAAAATAATTAATTTGAGGGGAAAAAAGAATCCCTTTTGATTTGCCCCATTATTTTGACAAGAAAAATTTTAAAAAAAAACAAATTAGTTTGGTTTGGACTTAGCCTGTTCCATCATTTTGAGCCGAAAAAATTCAAAGAACAACAAATCAATTTGGTGTGGACTTAGCTTGTGTTTTTGATTGACAGAGTACAAATATCGGCTGATCGTGTGCAGGATAATTGGCTTGTATGGTATAAAATCAGCCATGTTTGCCGTCCAAGACTAATCTAGCAGTAAATAATTAATGTCAGTTTGATAAGCAAAAGACCGTTTTATGTAAGCGAAGAATTTAATCACATTTTGTATGTTAATGCACGACATTTAAAATTAGCGAGAAAATCGTTGTCGGAGTACGTCAGACATCACTAAGAATTTGTCACACAACAAATTACAGGAAACAAATGAAATCAAAATGCATTAAAGATTTCTTTGAAATTTGCTGATATCTTGCAATCTAAGTAAATGTCAGACTTATCAAAGAAACGAGAATGACCTTTATGTTTATAAATGATGATTTTCTTTCTTCCGAACAAGACTATTCATCATTAGGAAAATGTTGTTTTTGCCAATTTAAGACTCACTCTTTTTAGTATGGCATACTAATGAATTGGTGGCCAAATTTAATGTTGTTGTTTATGATTTATTCATATACATGTATTTCAGCATTTGCTGAAATGATACTAGTGTATGGCATATATTAGTTTAAATCAATGATCTTGTTTTAAGGTAATCCTGATTTCTGCCTTTTTAAAAATATGCGACTGTGGCATATAAAAAGTTTCAATTTTTCCATTTGCAGTAAATGTTTAGAAGTTTTTTTAAAAATTCCAAAAATTGGCATTTAATAGGGAGCATTTTTTCCCTGTGCCATATCTCTTGAATCGGCTCCAAATCTATTAGAAATTGGTGATAATGCTGTATAATTTTGCACCTGGTCCATTTATTATCAAACATGCATTTTATCATTGTACTTTAAAGATATAACAGCCTGATAGACTGCTCTTTATTTTTCTGCTATCATACCATCCATGTTTATTGCAATTTAGCCAGGCTGTTTAATTGATACATAATTAAGATGAATTTTATTTGTCTTAGTAACCTCATCTTTGTGGTTTGTCTAGGAATCTATTGAGTCAGAAAGATAGATATATCAATTACTACAAGTGCATGTTTCCTATTTAATGCTGATTCATCTTATCTTAAATTCATTCATTAGAATGATACATTTTTGTCTTTGAGGAAGTAAGAGGGCACAGAGGGGGTTCTAACCTGAAATTTTCATGGATGTTGCTCTTTAGTTTTTTCTCTTTTCAATATTAATTGTTTTTGTGCCAGTGTTCAACTTTATGAAAAATTCTACAAAATTCACTTTAAATTGGACATACGAATCCTGATTAATATCTTTGTTTTCATGTGTCGCTTATAACTACAGTTTCAGACACCTCTAACATTTCTAAAAAATTCAAAATCTGGCTTACTGTATGCACTTTTAGAATTTTAGCAGATGATTGAACTGTGTTGAACTGATCTTTTAGGATTTTTGACCTTGTCTGCTGTCTTGAGAAAGAACTTGGGTTGTAAGAGTACTGTAATATTGATGGAATATTAATCAAGAAATTATTGATTACTTTTAAACATTCAGTGTGATTATAACGTTCTTACATGACAAAAGCCATTTTTGACTAATTATCCATTGATGTGGACAGATTAATGTACGTGAATTCATTTAATTTCTTGACGATTTTGGATTAAGTTTGAAATCATCGAATCGAACCAATGTGAAGCACCACTAATTAGGGCTCATAATGCAACCTTTCTTAATTTTTTCTAGAAAAGAAAGAAAATGTAGTAGCCAAACAAGTTATTGGTTTCTGTCAGTACAAAATAGTAACATATTGATCATTTATGTAAAACTGTGTTCATAAGTTGTAAATTTTAAAAGATTCTAACACCATTAATGTTGATTTGATTGATTTTCTTGGTCAATGATCGAAATATGACATTGATGTGTCGTTTGTAGATTGGCAAATTTCCGTTGTGAAAGATATTGAACCCGATAATCATACCCATATGAAAAATCTTGGATAAATTTTGTTTTATAAGTTTATTTGTTAATATAATAAGAATTGTAGCGTCCTAAAAAACATTGATGTTAAGGATATGTGAAAGTTTTTAAAAAAATTTAAGAAAGATTTAAACAATTTTTTGATACACCTAAGACTAAATGAACACAAACCATGCCTGAAAGTTTTCCGGAATTACTCGGATTTTGTATTTTGACAATTATTATCTAGATTTTTGTTCCATTTTTACCTGATTTCCGGATTTTGGCTACTCCTGTTCTTCCTTAATCCATGCTATTTAGAGTCTGAAAGATTTTTTATAATGATAAGTTAAATGAAATATTTTATCTCAATATTTTGTATGAGCCTGTTCAGTTTAATATTTCCCATGGCACAGCCATGCTATTTTGATTTATTTTTGAATGATTTGTGGAAATTTGAAAAGAAACAATACAGGGACATAAATTCAAATACAAAATGAAAAAATAATGAGGTAAAATGCATATTTGGGTTAGATATATCTAGTAAACAATTCCATGTACTTCTGGAGCAAAATATAAAAATACGTGAACAATGTTTATACCTCATCGAATGGTCTTCAACAATGAGACTTAAGATCCTCATAGCAAGATAAAGGCAGCCCACAGTTTTAGCCTGACTTAATTAATGTGGAAATTACTAAATTAGCATAATTAATATTCATATTGCAAGAAGTTTTTTTTATTTAGGGGTGCATAACTGAACAAAAAGTATTTAAATGTACGGTAACAATTCTGACATTTTGTACAGAAAACATACAGATATTGGCATATCCCATATCATAACTTACATAACATGATAGAGATAATAGCATTGTTATTGGTTATTTATAATCAAAATACCAATAATATATCAATAAATATATGATAAATGGAAACTGTTCCATTTAATAAAGGTCGTCATTGTATTATTGAGGAGGGTGGTCAGAATCTTTATACAACAAAAACATAAATGATTACAGGAATGTTTAATAAAATAGCAGAAACTAATTTGGAAATAATTGGGAGGGGATTTTAGTGTCATTGATAAAATGGTTTGGATTTATTATTGGTGAACTGCAGCTGTTTTATTAGGTGATGTTAGATACAAGTCGACAGAATCGTCAGACACAGCCACTGAAACTAATGGACTTTTATTATGCTTGTTTTTGATTTAATAGAAAATTTGCTTTAAAGCCAATTTCTTTATTTTGAATTGTATCATGTCTGCTGGATTGGAATGTTATCTCTGTATTGACTTTTATACATAAGTCTGTTATTCCTGGAAATAATTTTATTGCTATATCCCTTGAATGGTTCTTTTTCTTTCGGTTATAATTCTTCCATTCATTTCAAATACATCATTTGCTTATTGTGCAGATATAGCATCTTATCTCAGATTTTTGGGTTTTTATTTGTTCAGTGAATGAGGTTTTCTCTTGGACTTTTTAAAAGTTCATTTGGGCCATTCCTGTCTGACTGATTCATTGATTTGGTTTTTTTCATTTGTTAACTATAGATGGTAATATCATCAGGGCTGTTGGCAACCAGATCTCATTTTGATCATTCAGGAAATATGTTCTAAAGTTTTCTTTGCGGTGAGCAAAGTCACAAAATGTTTGCATGATGTAACTATAGGTGACCCAAGACTGTTCTTCGGGTACTTTGTTGTATAACATTTTCTTTTGATCTACTTATCTGTACTAGGATCGTGATATGACAGTAAAGCTAGAGCAGAATGTAGATGATGTAATTTTGAAGGTTTTAGCGTTGCATATTTTGGTTCAGAAAGGTTTATCATCAGAAGTAGCATATTTTGTCCTGTATTTTGAAGAAGAATAGAGAGGTCATTTTCTTAATTTTTGTATCTATCTCATTTCAAATTTGTAACTTTATATAAATTTATATTGATTTATACATTGATCCAAGAGGTGCTTGATTTCAGTATTTGTTTTTCGTGTACTATAAGAAAACAACAAAAATTGTCCTAAAATATTTGCATGATGTAACTATAGGTGACCCAAGACTGTTCTTCGGGTACAATTTGATGCATTTAGTTTTGATAGTTTGTTCTGCTTGTGGAGTCTTGTGTTAATGTCTTGTACAGTGACCCTGAGAATGACAGAATGAAGAGAGAATGTGTTACATGTACAGTCAGTACTATATCGGTGGTGTCATCGTGACTGTATTTATTTGCATGACACGAATCCTGTCTTCCATAGTTATAGTCTCACACTTCCAAATAATTTATGAAAAATATGTGATGTTATGTTCAGCCTAATTTTCTGTGATGCATGTAGAAACACAAACATGGGAGTGTGAACAAAAGATATGTCAGAGAATAGTAAACAGAATCTATGAACATTAATAATAAGTTTGGGGTACAAAATATTACACTTTTGATATGTCATTATCTGAGTTTAATACCTGTTCAGTCATAAAAAATGTCATCTGTGTTTTTAGTTGGGGCATAAATTTGCTGCTCTGTTCAGTTGCAAAACTAAAAGTTGATGGAAATTCATGCTAAACAACTAAAAAAAAATCTTTAATTAGAGAAATTGAATTAATATGTTAACAAATTACAGTTTGTATGGGAAAACATGTCTGTGCTATTTTATAAATGTTAAAAGGTAATTTTTATATTGATAAGAAGTAAATAAATGTTTGTGATTATGTTTTGTTTGCCTTTATCTGTATTTTCCCCTTTACACACCTCCTCTGTCAAAAGATAAAAAAGATAGTTGCATAAGATGCACATTCAATGTAAACATGTTTATGGTAAGTGCATACGGAAATGCAAACCTGCACCTGTAAATGTTGAAGACATGCTTCTGTATTTTGCAATATGGAAGTACATGATGAAAGATGGTGGGAGGGGTGATGACTGATTGAATAAACTGTTTTTTTATTTACATGTTCTGCATGGATGCTTTTGTGTGAAGATGAGATCCTGTTGATTGTTCTGTTTTCCTCGCCTGTCTTTCATCTTCTTTGATTTCTTTTTGTTTTTAACAGAGTTTTTGTTATGGTTGGAAAACGATAATGTCAAATAATGGCTGAAATCGAGGGGAACAGACTATGATATTTACTATTAATTTTCTTCAAACAAGAAAATGAGTATCAGTCTATAGACCACACATTTTCTGTAGAAAAAAAATCAAAATTGTAATGACCTTGTTAATTTTTTTAAAGAAAATGTTGTTTTTCAATTAATGCCACAAATTTTGGGTTTTCTTATTTTTCCACAAATTGACTTCATAATAGATTTTAACGATTTTTAAGTGGTCATATAACTGTATCAATTAGATAAAAATTCATCGTATATAGGATTTGAGTGCATACTTCTCTTTGCCTAAGTACAAGTTAAGCTAAGATTATTGAATCTGTTCACTAAGGTTGAATTGATTCATTTATATTTTTTTGGTTACAATTACCAAAACTAAATTTGTTTTTTTAAAAATCCAGTAGAGTTTGAAATTTGTCACATGTAAGAAAATTGGGTTGGTTAGTAGTATAACTTAGACATAGGTATGTGGGTCTACAATATCATTTTATATTGACTTATTTTTTTAAAGCTACCTTGTGCCTTGTGCCTTCAACTGATTCTTAAGTCAGTACATGTATTAAATGTAATAATTATGTCCAATAAAAT
Organism: Mytilisepta virgata; assembly: GCA_028015205.1. Classification (NCBI taxonomy): domain Eukaryota; kingdom Metazoa; phylum Mollusca; class Bivalvia; order Mytilida; family Mytilidae; genus Mytilisepta; species Mytilisepta virgata. The sequence continues at coordinate 89,595,944 of CM051521.1, forward strand.
TTGTAGCATGCTTAAATCCGTCTCAATTTTTAAGCTGTTTTCTAATATTGACAATGTTTGTCACGACATATCATTACTAAAGGAGTGAGTAATTTTACGTAATTACTTCCCCTGGTTAACCTGAAATTTGTATTCAAGCTGTCAACTTGATGCACTATCTGACACTAGTAACATCTTGCATTACGGCCTTTGTACAAGGTTGAAGTATCGGAAAGCGTGCAGCAAATAAATAAAAATAAAGATAAACATATGGGTAAAAACAATAAGAAATATTTATGGCATTAGTTTTTAATTGTTAATGATTGAAAATGTTCATGAATGTTCAATGTCAGTGACAAATGGGCCAGTAGGGTAAGGATCTTGGAGTACGTTGATTAGGTAAAAAATAAAAGAAAACATTGGCACTCATTCATAGTGAACAAGTCATTATTCCCATTCTACTCACATTTACTCATTCACTTGTAAATGAAATGATTTTGCATATTATTTTCATTATATTTAAAGTTTGAACTAATGTTTGAACTGAAAAATTGATTTTATTCATTAACCAACAAAACGGACAGGTTGAAAGATTAGCTTTCGTGACATCATCAAAGGTGACATTAAATACATATACAGTATACACTCCTTATACTAATCCAAGATGTTACTATAAATAGCATTATTATCCTTAATCTAACTGCAGTCATTTGATTCAAAGCTCATAAATTTGATACCATATTTAGATTTTAATGTCCAATTGTAAAAATGTGGGCTTTATATGACGTATAAAGTTTGATAGAAAAAGAATGTGGGATAAGACAAACTTGTGCTGTACTGGAAAATAATTACAAAAGTATAGTGAACAGCAGTATACTTATAAAGCAAGGCACTGGAATCCTTTGTATTTTTGGAATGTGTGAAATAGAATTTTAATGTGGAGTTAATGAAGCTCATTTAGATATCATTTACCTGTTTTTCTGATATTTCAGGTGTTTTAATGTTGTAGATTGACTTGAAAATTATATTGTGAAATTGTTTTGTATTTCATGATGTGAAATTAATGTTTTTAGAGTAATTTGATGTGGAGATTGTTTAAATAATTGTATTGCAGTGTTGAAAGATGTCACTTTAAAATGTAACTGGGTCCTTTTTCTCAAGTTGAAAAATTCCTTTTTACTTCAAATAATAATTCATTAAACAAGAGACAGAATTTAGTACAATAAGCATCAGTTAGGAAAGAGAGGCAACTAACAAAACCAAACCTTTTATGTTTTTATGAATGTTGTCTAACAAAAGACATGTAAATCAAACTTATTAAGAGAAATTAGAGATTTTCAGCTAGATGGTGTATAATGTCTTTTAAATATATTATAAAACCAATATCTTAAACAATCTAACAAAGATCTTAAACAATATGATATACAGCATATTATACACATTAGATCTTAAACAGAATATCAAATAAAAAGTCTTGAGCATAGTTTACTAGGTTGTAAACTCTATATCAATATACAAGATCTTAAATACAATGTTGAAGATTTTAAATGACATTATCCAAGGTTTAATACTCAGTATAAGAGATTTAATAATTACAGGTATTCAACACAACAACCAAAGTTTAAAAATCTATGAAATATTTAAAAAAAAAATCAAGTAATATCAGGTTTTAAAGATCTTAAATTCAGTATCTAAGATTTTAAACACAATATCAGTGATCTTAAATACTTGAATTGTAGTGTCTTAATATAACAGCATAGAATCAGGCACAGTTACGGAAAGGCAAGCAACTGACAACTTTGGACAGACAAATACAAATATATGGCAGCTACTAAAATAGCTGGTATGATATCTCCTTGTCTTTAGTATTCTATGGAAACATTTTTAAACTAATTTACTAAGATTTCTGCTCCAGTAAGAGATGAGATTTAGAGCGTCTTAATTAATCAGACACGATTTGTCGGATTCTCTAGTATTTTGTTAGATTAAAGAAAATTCACAATCTTGGCAGACATTTTGATCCTCTTTGATGAAAAGTAACTTCCTACTGAGGATTTGTATAGTTTATTAACATCTCGCTAGGATAGGTATTTGTATAAGATTGTGTCTGATATAACACGGTCTTGTTATTGTTGTAAGGTATCTTTATTGATACAACCATAGACGTTTTTGTGTCTAGATATCAAAATTATATTTTATCGAAAAAAATTGGAGAGAATTGAGGAAGTCGGTTATTGAACTTCATGCAAGCGTAACTGAGTAAAAATGCATCAATCATAAAATCAATGAATGAAGAGCGTAAACAGTTTATTAAGTAATAACCCAAGGTATAATCATATAGTACTTGAAAGTTATAGTTTTGAATATAACCTTGACAACATCATTTAATTTTGTTAGGTTAGTCGATTAGGATTCGGCAAATGAAAAAATGATTTGTTCCTGAAAAAAGGAATAAGTTTCCATATAAATTATTTATATTTATCTAGGATGCATAAAATGTTTGAGAGAATCAATTAGTTTTGAAAATTTTCAGTGTTTTCAGTGATATCAGGGTATATCGAATGGTTGTGTTTTTCTGTGCTGTATGTAACACATTCTGAACAATATTTTGATCACATTTGTATTACAATATGTTGTGTAGGTTATTGCATAAATATTGACTCCAGAAGGACATTTTAGACAAACTCATGAGATAATCATTTTGATATGGGAAAAAACCATTATTTCATGACATAACTATAAAAATGGCAAGAATAATTTTTTTACCTATCTATAACATTGTAACTTTCAAACGATATTGCTCTGTATAAAATCCCAAGGAATATTGCTGCTAAAATTCTAAAGGAAATTTATCATTGTTTATAATAAAATGATATGAATATGCAGATATTTATCTTTGTAAAAAATACAAGAATTTTAATGCCCTCTTTTAAAATTTAATTCCATATTATCTTTGAACTTAGTTTACATTTTGGGATCTTTGATGCAAAAGAAAAAACATTATATATAGAAATATAGCATCTTTTGTGTTTATGTCTTTTTTGCTTAGTCAAGGTTTGTAATATTGTAAAGAATATCTTCAAGGGAGATAACTGTTATAAAAATAAATCATAATATTAGCATTATGGATAGATAAATTTTGAACTTTGTTCAGTTGGAATAGATACGATTAAGAAAAGATTCCTCTATGCTTGATATAAACGGTTTTGCTGTTTTTGTTGTTTTTAACCAGATTTTCGAGAAAAAAAATCTGGTTACCTGGTACAGTGGGTAGGAAGGTGATGAAAGAGATTCCAGTTTGCTGTCATTCAGAGAGAGCTACTTATTTTTTTTTCCTTTAATGATCCACCATTGTGAATTCCATACTATGTTAGCTACTGAAATCTGAAATCAGAACTTTAGCAATAAATGATGATAAATACCAAATATGTTACCGAACTGAAATTTTATTAAATAGGTATAAAATATATCTAAAAGGTTATGTGTGTGGTAAAAACATTCAGCCTAATTATAAATGATAATAAAATATGTTTGTAGTTGTGTTTGACTTTCGAGGTTTTCTTTGATTCAGGATAATTTTAGGTAACAAAATCAATTTCATAGGAATTTTTGTTTATTTTTAGATCAAAACTATTCTTATGTGAATTTTTCAGGTACAGTTTATTTTATTGCAAGTACAAATTAATACTTAACATCTATTTATGTATTCTTTGTATATTTTTTGTAAATTTATGATTAATTTGACATAATCTTCCATATCTATTACTGTGTTCATTTTGTTGGGACTTCAGTCTGGTGTTACTAATGATAGTCCATTCTATTATGTATCACAATTGAAGAAAAGAAAATAATTTTCCACTGCTTTTCAAAACCTAAAATATTTCCTTTCATATTTGATCGAAGGATACATTGTTTAATTTGATTTCATGCTTTAAGTCCTTGAAAACTGATTAAATTACTATTTTATTGGAGATTCACATGTCGATTTAACTTGTAAGTTTCCTTGAATGGTATTCAAAGAAATTCACTTCAATAATGAAATTCTAACGAATCTTCAATTTTATAGTAGAACAAATTAGCCTCTTGTAGTTCTTAGAAATTGCTACAGAATTAATGCAATTTTACATTTAACCTCAGATAAAATCAAAATACATTTCATTTGTTCTTCTAATGTCTGATTTCAGTTTAATAGTTTTATGAGAGATTTATTCCTAAATAAAAAGTGGTAATGAAAGTAAAAATGTCTTCCACCATAGAAAATGTTTAATCGAAAAAAGTGATAAAATTTTCAGGCTTTTAATAAAGGAGCAAATTGCTTTTCGATGTTGTCTTGCACGGTTGCGTGTGGTTTTTATCAAAGTGTTAATCACAAACCTAACAGTAATGCATGTGTATAATAAAACTCTATGATTTGATTTTACAATTGATTTTTGTTGCATTTTATGTAGTAATGGATGGACACAAGGATGGTTTTGTGTCAACAGCTTCTGAGACTAGTAAATTTGTTTAAATGGAGACAATTTTCTTGAGGCTTCTGCTTAATGAAATGATTTTCAAATTGTAAATTGTATAAGATATGATTGGATTAGTTTGATTCACTCTACCATGGTTAATGGGGATGCTCATCCCATCATTGACTGCATATTGTAAGACTGAGAAAAAAAGAAGAATTAATGTTTCATGAGAAAAGAGTTTATTGCTGTGTAGCATTTCTATAAAGAGTAATATTGCAAAAGGTGTGGATCAGTGTGTCTTTTGGTTAAACTGGTAGCAATTGCCCCCCCTTCTAAACAATCTTGGTTATATGAGGTATGAGTCAATGAGACAATATCCCATTTGGAAAGATTGATTAAATACATGTATATGTGTTGTGATCTTCAACAAGGAGCAACAAGCAGCCCCAACAACAAGACAGTCTCTTAATGACCTAGGTAACGTCATTATCAACAAAAGTTGAAAAATCCCAAATAAACAAAAGTATTCTATACAATAAAGCAGCTAGAAGATAGCCACTATAAAAGCTGTGTCTTGGCTTTGGACATGAGCTACATGATGAATGAATTTATGTTTTTAAGAATTCATTGTTGAAGAAATTATTTCTTAAGAAATCTGAGAAATTAAAGAAAAATGGAACTATAAGTGTAAATTTTGAAAATTTAGATCAGCATAGCTTCAAAGTTAGGAATCTTTCAGGCTATGATTAACAATATCAGGGAGTCAGCATGATAACATCTTTTCTCTGTTATACAATACAGACATCAACAAAATTAAATTATCTAGTTTCTAATGCATTCTTCATGCAAAACTCATCAAAACATATATCTGTATCCTACCGAATGATCACTCTTATATTATTAAGTCAAAAACTGCACCCAGAAAAATGTTGTTCTTTTATTTCACAACAAATATCTGTCAGTTTCTAGGAGACAGATAAGCTATGACTAGTATATAAATTATTTGCATTCTTTCATACATGTATTGATCATGGCTGTTTAATCTGGAGATATTTGTGCATGTTTACAGTTGCAGATGATTTATGTCGTGTATTAATCTATCGACAGCACCAGATGTTAACCTCACTTCACATCAACAATTATCCTTCCACCTATCAGAAATAATCCATATTTATTAGAATGGGGAGATAGATTTATCAAAAACTTATATTTTTAATGGAGTCACCTGTCTTTATTAATAAGTTATCACATAATTAATGGGTTAATTGATCTAAACAGTGTTGTACAGTACTGTAAGATCTACAGTTATTATAATGCTTTATCTTCCATCTAATATGCTACTTTGTAAAAAAATTTTATCCCTTTTAGCAAAAGTAAAGCATTTTGAATTTATAAAAAAGAAGAAAAATATTTGACAATTCATTCAAAAGTTTTACATTCTGTATAGGAGACATACAACACTTTTCTTTCTCCTGTCCCAAGCATTCAAATGGATAAAACCAGATGATTCTGAACATCTGACAAAAATTCAAAAACATGAGCAGCGAACACCCTTAAGGTATCTTTATCAGTTAGTTAGTGGTTTCCTACAAATATTTTCTTTTTTTGTGGGGGGAGGGGTGAGGGGGGCTTAACATTCAGTGTGAATTCAACCCCTATCTTGAAGGCTGTATGGTACCCTCTTTATGTGATTTTTGGTATCTGTTTTTACTGGGTTTTGTCTCATTGTCATTGACTCGATGTACCTTTTGTACTATTTTATTAAGAAATGGAGAAACCAGGTTTGTGGGATATATACTGCAGTTTATTTTTGTTTAAATTTTTCTAAGGATAAAGTTTTAATAAGACTGATTAAGTTTCCAATAATGCACCAAATTTTATATTGGAGGGCACCATTCTAAAAAATATATAATTTTTGCACACTAATTTTATTGTAACATCATTGATTTGTGATGATTGTGGTTATCAATGGCATGCCAATTATTTCATTTTCATCTAGATCATTCTGAAAGTTTAAAATGTAATTTTCTATATCTTCTTTAGGTTTAATATTTATGTGTTCACATTTATGTTGTAACTTAAAGTGTTCAGCTAATTTAACAGAATTGCCCCCAATTTCAGAGTCATTACTGCATTTTTCATATTTTCCCAATATAGTTTAGGATTTGTTTTTTGCCAATTTAAAAGTTTGTCAAATAGATCCTTTTTAAAAAGATATTACTACTAGTACATGTAATAGATGAAGTTTACACCTATGAAAGTCGTAACAGGATATTATGGTTTTGAAAGGCAGACATAACCATTTGTTGTCAATTTTATCACATGAGCCATGCTATCGTAACTCTCACACCTACTCTTGGCAGTGTTCTGGTTTCCTGTCAAAATCAAATGAATGGTACATTGAAGAGACATTGCCAAAAAGTCTAGTATTCCTTCCTGTTAATTAGACTAATTACACTTTCTTCCTCATCAGAACAATACTGTAAAATGCTTGGAATGCTGCATAAATCTACCATACGTATTCCTTATTATCTTAATTATGTTGACAATTATTTAACGATAATTGCATTGTTTGTCTTTTTCAATTACATAAGAAAATGTATTGTGCAATTTTTCATTCTTAAATTTAATATTGGAACATATAATTTCAACTTCTAACATTTTACCTTTATTAAGCTTTTGCCTTACCTTGGGCAAATTTACTTGCTTGGCAATTTTATCATCACAAATGATTTTATTGTTCTAACATGAGACAATGACTAGTATTTTTTATCAGATAGAGTGACTTTATTGTTCCACTGTAGTCTGAATGACTTTGTTGTTTGATCTTAAGCACACTTTTTTTCACAAGATACTAGTATTTGATTCAAGATGCTGCATTTTTTTGGTTTCACATTTTCTTCATCAAATTTTGAGGCCTGCATTTTTTCGAATTCCTTTCCTGTACCCCCACTATAAAAAAACGCAGTGGTTATTACCTTTGAGTATAATTATATTCCAGATATAATTAATATAATATTTATGATAATATCTTAATTTTTTTTCATTATTGTGTATTGATGTCATTGCATTGTCATTTACAAAGATCAATAAGCAGCTGTTTATAATGATGTGTTGGTGTGATCTAATGTTAGGTTATCTGTACTGGTAGCTGGTCTTAGATAATATATTGGTATCATGCTTTGAGATAGGCAGGGAAGCTAGAACATTCATATTTGCCATAGATGGTTTCAAGGGGGAAAATTCTGGGTGAAAAAGGAGCTGAAAGAAAATTAAATTTTTTTTTATAGGTATTGCTTATATTATCATCTTCAAATTGGGAAATGAAACAATTAAAATATCTTGGATATAACACTTTTTACTGCAATAAACCTTTTAATTAACACCCAAAAGAGTTGATTGCGTGAACTGTCAGTTTTAAATTTTTAAAGTCATTCATATATTTTTTTATTGGAAGTTGCTATGACTCCATGAAAAACATCTGGTTGCATTGCGACAGAAAATTTCTGCAAAATTTTTACAGAAATTTCAATAGATTTTGATAACAATGTAGTCAATTTATCAAATTACTTTAGAGTACCATTCTTTAGAGTGTTACCATAATAATAGAAATGATAAGGAGCAGATTTTTAATTTGGATACACATTTATACTGGGAGTCAATATGTTTTGACACAAATATTTGATGCTATTATATGAACAGATCAAGTCTTTGTCATTAAAAACTTTAGATTAGACTTTTTGGTATACAGATTTATGTTAATTTTATTTCATAGGAGGATGTTCAAAAATCCCTTTCCCATAAAACTTTTAAAAAGAAATTTTTTTTTAATGCCTCCCACTAAATGAAAAATACAAGAGTTTCACCATATCATAATACCTGGTAACTACAGAAAACAATAAAATACCGGGTAGTAATGTGTAATGCTGATAGAATTGGTTCTTTGTAGTTGCTAAGCTTCAACTAAGCTTCCTGTATCCTAGGACATGGTTTGACAGTGTTCTCATTAAGGAACATTTAGTAATATAGTTTGTATCAGCTTGATTTGGTATATTTATCTGTATTCTGATTATCTCCAGGAACAAAAAGCATGGATTATTTCCACATATTTGGGTCCAATATAGGATTAACTTTGTTGTGAAAATGTCAAATCTAAGCTTGGGAAAGTGAGAAAAAAAAATTATTGATAGTTTTCCTTAGTTTTAATAATTTTTTGAATGTTTTGAAAATTTGAAGGCTAATTTGTAGATTTTAGATGTAAACCCTTTGAATGGTACCTCTGTTTATAGTTTTACAAGAAATACCTATCAAATCCGAAACTCCCATACATAAGCCGAATAGGAAATGAAATGGGTTTTATACTTCCTGTCATAACTATAGAATCACAATAATTCATTGGTATCGGCATGGAATCTGGTCACAAATAATAGCACTATAGATTTTGCTGTCATTCTTATTATGTCTGTCGTTTATAAGTTGCTATCATATTCTTTCAAATCGTGATATGTTTTCCATTCATGGAAGAAATAGTAGTTTATTTTGCAAATTGACGATGGAGTCACACAGAATCCAGAAAAGTGATCACATGATTTATTGTGGCGATTGTGGTCGTTAACCTAATATGGCTTCCCCAAGGATGTCTGGGATATTATGACAACTAGGCCAAAATAACTTTTCAAAATTGTAAATTTATTAGGGATTACTGTCTCAAATAAAATGACAAATACAGATAGTAAAAGGTTTAGATTGACTGTAACAAAGAAAGACATTTATGTCTTTTAGGTGAAAGTCCATATATTTCTGTTGTATGAAATTGGGAAATTTTGAATTCTAGTAATAAACTTTTGAAATCAGAGGAACGGAGACAGTAACACATATTTAGAAGTGAAAATATATTTTCCATGACAAGATACTTCATTTTTCAATTCTTGACCAGATAGGTTTGTTTTTGTGTCAGAGTTGCTTTCAAAGTATACATTTGCCTTTCAAAGTTCTTTACATGTATATTTTAAATAGGATTGTAGGATGAAAGTTTTTAAAAAATATACAAAACAGACAAATGGAGCAGAGATATAAGTTTGTTTGTAATATAGTAATTGTGTTCTAGTATTCTCTGATCTCCACAGGTGTAAATCATCCTTAATTGTTTAGGTATGCTAACATTTATCTTTTTTTCTTATAATAACACAATAGAAATAGTTTTTTCCTGTTATTATAAAACCTTCAGAGGTTGTTTGACTGATATATAGTAAAAATTAGGGCATCGTTAAGGTTAATATCTAATCCCATAGATTTATGATATTTAATTGTTTTGTTCCCCTTTAGGAGGGGAATAGATCACAATAAGATGCTAGCTAAGGTTTCAACAGGAACATTTTCAAATAAATGTATACCACATATTCTTGTAAATCAAATACTTTAAATTCAAAATGAACATAATACTTCAATCATTTTTCTTCTTTGCAGTTGCAATTGCAATGAAAAAAAATTGATTGCCTGAAAGGAAATAGACAAGAAGCTAATTTTAAAACTGTTTCTACTCATGGGTAAAATATTTACTGCCTTTTTGTTTAATTTCATGAGTATAAATTTTTGTGGTTTGCTTAAAATTTGTTGTATCAAGCATATCTAATTTATTTGTTTTGCAATTTTCTATTAATTACAAATTACCGGTATAAAAGATAAAATTTGTCAAATATTTAAATTCAGAGATTGCAAATACCACAAATATTGATATCATGAACCCACAGTAAGAAGATATACAGACTGGAACTTAGATCACTGGAAATTGAAAACCATAGGTTTTCTCAAATTTTCAAGTCCTTTTACCAAAATGTTTTTGGGGTATAGAACTTCAGTTTCTTGAACTGATTTTGACAGTTCCTTTAATGTTTGTCCGACCAACGTTGAACTGATTTTGACAGTTCCTGTAATGTTTGTCCGACCAACGTTGAACTGATTTTGACAGTTCCTTTAATGTTTGTGCGACCAACGTTGAACTGATTTTGACAGTTCCTTTAATGTTTGTCCGACCAACGTTGAACTGATTTTGACTGTTCCTTTAATGTCTGTCCAACCAAAGTTGTACTGTTTTGCACATTCTGGTAAACAGACAAGATCCAGAAAAAATATGTTAATGCTGCCAGTCCATTTTATTTTTTTGTGACTTTGTTGAGGCAAATAAACATTGGAAAAGGCAATAATTGGTTATTGATATATTACGAACATCATTAAGATTTTTCCCAAAATATGACTTTACCATTTAAATGGGACACAAAGTAGATATTTTTCATCTCTGATTTGAACATTGTCTCATTGTTATGTACCCCTATATCTTTTCTCCATTGGATAAATGCTTTGTACATTAGATGGTGTAATACAGTTCATAGTGTTAAATAATATTCAAAATTAGTTTTGACATGTATTATTATCTATATGAGAAAATTTTCATTGAACAGACAAGTAAAATTTGGCTTTGTGTTCAAAATGGGTGGTAAATGGCAGTCAAAATTCAAACCTGGTAGGATTAGTTTCTCGGTCAGTTTATTCATGAGGTTTATCAATACTATTTTAAAAATCGTTTTTGACAACTAATGTCCTGAATAGCTTCAGGAAAGTATGAAGAAGGTGATTCTCAATTAAGAGAAAGACAAAAAGCCGGCATGTATGAACAGATGGAAGTTTACAGATTCTCAAATTGACATTTTAACAGGGTTCGTTTCTGTTTTTCTGGTGCATATAACGAGATTATCTGCCAGAAAACCTTGGTTCTTTCAATTTGGCGTTAATTTGTTGCCAGATGCAATGAAACATTTTAATTTTGCGTCAGACCATTGTGTCTGTCTTCCATTTTATCAGAGTTTTCCTTTGGCTACTTCATACCTGCGTAATTCAGAAGTTTTCACCTTTAATCTATAGTTATCAAGGTCATCGGTTTGGAATTCTGGGAATTGTTTGAGCTTCCTTCTGTATTAGCATTTTCAAGTGTTATTTTTGTAAATGTTAACAGTATACAGTTACACAAACACAAATTTTTGACATTTGAAAAGAAAATGTGGCATTTTTTAGAAATAGATAATGGAATCTTACAATTCATAAGTCTATTATGTGTGAAATTGAGTATTTTTTGTTGTTCATAATTATCTTCTGAAAGTGTATAATATGACTAAAATCCAAATCAGTTGAATAAAAGTTGTTCTAGGGCTAACTGCATTCCAGACTTAATTATGAATGGATTGGAAAATATGGTAATGAATTCGGGAAATAATTTATCTTTGCTATTTGCATACAAATTTGTATTGCTAAGGAATGATATTCCATTCATGAATTTCAGCAGATATCCTGGCAATTAAATAAGGTTTCTAGCATGGCAATTGGATGAAAGTGATATAATATGGGGCATGCTACAATCACACCGCTGGGTAATATTAAATAGAAGTAGATCAAAACTATTACAAAGATGAAACTTTTACATCAGTTTTGAAAAAGTCTCCATCAATTGAATGATTTTTAGTTTATTAACTGTTGTTTTGCTCATAACTTAAGATGCCGATGTTGATATCATATTATATTTTGTTTTAAAGGATATAATTAAGATGTCCCAGTTGTGATCTTCCAACTTGAACATTTGAAATAAAAAAATGAATTCATTTGAAAAGCATTGATCCCAAAAGGCATAAAAACTAAACAAGAAAATAAATTGTAATTTACTAGTCCAAAGATGCATATAAACAATGGGGGGGCTTTGGTGGCCGAGTGGTCTAGGTAGTTCGTCATGACTACTACTGATCACCAGCCTGTCAACACTGAGGTTGTGAGTTCGAATCTCACCTGTGGCTGGGTGTGTTTGACTCTGATCTTAATTTACAAGGAATGCCAATTTTCCTACCGAAGGTAGTTGGTTCTCTCTGTGTACTCCGGCTTCCTCCACCAGATGTGCTGAAAACGGCATAAAACTCCAACTAAACAAACAAACTTATAATAATTCTTCCTTTAGACTTTCTTTGAAAAGTTATTAAATTATTCGTATGGTAATTTTAAGTTGCCTGAGTGTGTTACAATGCCAAGTCCAAATTTAGCGAAAAATCATACTGTCAAAGCATTATTTTATCATGGTAGATAAATTTGAATTTTGAATGTTCATTTTTGTTGGAAGTTAATCAACCTCTGATATTTTGACTTCGCTTAATCAAAATTGGTCTAATTTAGTAGCATTGTAAAATTAACCACATGCTTTTAAATTACATAAGGACATGCTAGCTTTTAATGTGTTTTCATTTCTTACGATAACTCTAAAGCCATGTGACATTAGCTTAAAATCGATATTGAAAGAATATATCGCTGAAGCATGTTGTACTGATCTGAATTAATAACAAAGCTTACTGTGACTTCTGTAAAGATCATTTCACTTTATCTGATGTAACGTAAAATTAAATTTCTTAGAGAATTTACATTAAGATTACTTTGATTTCCTTCAATGAGCTTGAAGTGTAATTTAAATTTTCTTATTAGTGACAAACATTAGTTTGTTTTGTTTTGGTTTTTGAAGAAGAATAGAATTTCAAAGTGCTATTGTATGCAAGTTAAATAGTCTTATAAAAAAATAGCAGTCATATTTGAAAATTAAAAAATAATCAAAATATTACAGTTTATCAGTTTACAAAAAGTATAAAACAAAATTCTGTATTAACAATAGGATGGTTTGTGATTTTTGGATTTTAGAATTCTTATATTAATAGTACAGTAAAGTTCAGCTATGGACTCAGAGTTTAGGATACATCATTTTTGTGTTACTTTCTAAAATTAATAATGTTTTTAGTTGAAACCAAATTTTTTAAATCTGAAAAGATAAGTCACTATAAAAGTCTTCTTAATCAAATTGATAATTATTTTTTCGATGTGAGACTAATAGGTTCTCACACAAGTTCAAAATGAAGACTCGGAAATCTTCAACAAGTTTTTAAAATTCACGTCTTTCCCGAGTGGAGCACAGCGGAATGAGGGCAAAGACGAAGAATTTTAACAATGAGTTGAAGATTTTCCCGTTCTTCATTTTTGAACTAGTGTAATTACCTATTTCTTCCGTAAAAAGAGGGGTTTTAGGCCTCACACACCTATGTATTTTCAGTATGAACAGCCGAAAAGGTATAGTAATGTTAGGTTTGATTGGTCAACAGTCACAATAAACGAATGCATTAAGGATTCTCAAAGGACGTCATACCGAGTGAAGACGAGCGCATGTGAACTCGTCTCCACTCGGTCGTCTCAACTCGAAAAACAGCCATTTACAGAAGAAATTGGTTTCTTGTTACTTATACCAGTATAATAATTTTGAAAAGGTATATACACGAGCTATACCTATCAATTTAGTATAATTGGCCTTACTTACAATGTACAAACAGGTTATACACAAGTAAACAAAGATGCAATTTCATTTAGGTTTTCAAAATGTATCCAAAACTAAGTGTAATTCTTTCTAATATTAGATAAAAATAAGTAGGTTCTTGAAAAAACTGATAATCACATTAAATTTTACAAAATGCTGAAAATCTGATCTTTACAGATACTTGTTCTACTGGTTCACATGCTGTTCATACAATGTTTCTTTATTTTGGAAAAAAAAATGAAAAAATGCATACAACAAAATCTTGAACCAGTGGTCTGTCTTTAAGGTGAGATAATTCATAGCCTTCCTTCAGACCTAAAGTAGAACTATCCCCCTTGCAATTTGGTATATTTTCTATAAGTAAGCAAGTACTTGATAATCTTTCTGTATTTCTGACACATTTTTGCAGAAAAAAATCTTGATGACCTACCAAATAAAATTTCTTGAAAAGGTGTCTTATATTTGTTTATCATATACTTAGTACTAAATAAATAAAAATTGCATATAAGATACTGAAAGAACATTGTCAGCTGTATTTTCTACTGTGATGATATCGATATATCATCACCTCTTTATCATACCCCTTAAGATGATACTGGTCATGTGACTATACTCTCCTGTTCAAATATATGATAAAGCATATAAAACATGACAAAATCTGTATTGCATGCCGTATCACCCTCGACCAATATCATCCTTTGGGCCTAAATTTGCCATGTATTATTTATGTATTAAAATGATAAACAGGAATATTTCATTGAATATAGTACATTAATTTTAGTGTTTGTGTCCTTACTATGATGCAAGCTTCTAGTGAGGTTATTGGTATCAGTGTTTTTGGGCAAAGTACAATATGTATAAGGGGTTCGCTGCTGTGACATGATTGATTTGTTTATCCATTGTGGAATATGTTCTCACTTGTTATGTTATTTAGATATAGTGCAATTGCTGAATTTAAAGTGTTGATATAATAATCAGTGTTATAATTAAATTCAGAAAATCATACAGGAAATAGTAAATGATATTCAGCCATGAAATGTTTCCAGTGTGATTCTAAGTTCATGTCTATTGATTCGTTAAAATTTAACTAAAAATGGATTTTTCGATAGATTTTTCTAGTTTTTCAGAATAAATGCATACTAAAAATACATTAACTGTTGTGGTTCAATTATAAATACTTTATGTTATACTCTTTAGATGGATGAACATGTATGTAAATTATTTAACAAAGTCTGTCAAATCAAAATTGTTGGTCCCTAAAATGACATTATCTTTGATCCTTTGACCATGAATTTTAACTATTGATCTCAAAATCCATAGGGTCGTCCTCTACACGAATACTTTAATTAAAGCAAGTTGGTATATCCTCCCCTGCTTACTTTGAGTTGTGAAGAATGAAATGCACTCTATCTATAGAAGCAGAATACTTCTTTTTGCTTGAGGATGAAAATATTGCCAATTTGTAGGTTATAATTGTCCCGACCAAATATATATTTGCAAAAAACTGACAGTTAACATGTATGTCAGATATAGATGGTATCAATATCTTTCGTAGAGTGTAAACCTTTTTGTTGCACAACAGAGTGTAAAAAAACCCGAAATATATGAATATCTTTCAGTTATTTTATGATTTTTATTCTGCTAATAATGTACTTATTAACTAGCAAATATTGCACACTTATGTTGGTTTGTGGTGTTAGCCCTGCATCTGGCTTTCTGCAGGAAGTTGTTAGAACCAAAATCATTCACAGATTGTTCACACATGCGTTGCTTTCTAGTGGGTGGTTTGGTTCTTAAAAAATCAATTAAAAACTACAGTATATATTTCAAACTCATTGAATTGCAATAAAAGTGAATAAAAATATATATTTGAAGTTAAAATTAGTTTTATCAGCTGTGTTGCACCTGTTTCTTATGTAATTCGCACTATAATTTTTAGGTACATCATTTTGTCTTATAAATGCTACATCTGTGTCTATCTTATAACGAGTGAATTTTCGTGTTATATAACCTCACTAAGGAATGTCCAAACAATTGTAGAATATTATCTGCCCGCCTGCCATGCAAGTATTTTAATCGATATTGCTTCAATAGAAATTTGACGTGGTGACTAAGTAATTACTTTACATTGGAAGTTCATTAAAGTTGATTTCAAATTAATTACTGTCAAAAGGCCAAACGATTGATTGATGAATGCCAGTTTTTGTGTTTATTTGAAGTTCAACTTTATTGGTTATTTTTTAATGGTATTATGGAATTTTGATGGTAGTGTAAAATAATAGGCTTAGGTTTTTGTCTTTAAGCTGTATAATTAATAGACTTTTTGTTTACTAATTAAAAGAAAGAAGAAGCAGGCATTTCTTAAATTATGGTTATTTATCTCAAAAGGGAGCAGGACAATTGGCCCCGTACAACTCCCATGGGTGTGCTTGGCAGCTTGGTGGGTTTTAGCTCCTGTGATCCATCACAGGCCTTCATTCTTCATTGATGTTCATTTGGTATGTCAACATATTTAATGTAAAGGACTAGTCAGTTATCTGCTCTTGGTTGGGTTAAACATGGAAAATAATGAAATGACTGCCTTCTCCTCACAGGTTTAAATAATCAAAAGTAAGCATAATTTTGGCTAAGGGAGATAATTAGGGGATATTTTTATTCATTGTTTTGACAAAGGTTAGCAGCGTCCTGAAAGTACAATTTATTATGGCTTCCAAACTGTAAATATAAGATTACTGAAAGTGACATAACTGTTAACATAAAACTCCAGTAAACAGAAAAAGACCCTTTTGACATGGTAGTATTAATTCAACTTACAGGTAGTATAAAGTTATTGTACACAGAGCCCCAGATATTTTTTTGACTTGGGGATCAAAGGGGTAAAATGAGAAATCATAGTAAAATCCTTAAATAATTAGCAAAAAAACTAATTACTGTTGTACTCAACCACATTAATAAAGTTTGTCAACACAGCTTTATGATTGTTGTGTCAATAATGCAACTTACATGTTGAAAAAATGTGAGTTTGGATGCTTTGATTTTTGGAACCTCTGCTTTGTTATTGCAGCAAGAGAGTAACTTTGCAGGAAAATATTTTTCTAGCATGTCCTGTTTTAAAGCATAAATGACACTAATACATACCTTAAGTGGGGCCCTGGTACATTTTTATGAATGGAATTTTCTGTTTGTAGTGTCAGGTTTATATGTTAACTAATTAACTTTTATCTCCCTTAAGTTTTCTTCATTCAATATATATTTTAAATAAATACCAAGTAAGAGCACTATCAATTCAGAAATTAATGTGTGCATATATTATTGCTGACATGAATATGATATTAAATTATGGCATAAAAATTCAATGTGATATTTTGTTATTGTGATGCCTATCCTGTTGGATTTTTTTGTATTCATAAAAATATCAAATTAATTCCTGAATTTATAGTTAGTCTTGGTCAGTGCACTGTTAAGAAGGGTAAATGACTATCCAACCAACATATTAATGTAGTGTCTTTTCATCATTGCAGATACCGGTACTCAATTCTCTATTTACTTTGACCAGAGTTCATAAGGTACATTGCAATTTTTCACTCAGACAATGTAGCACTAGATTATTACCAAATAAATAGATATTGTCTGTGTAGCAATCTTTATTTTGACAGTATCTAAACAATAGACTTACATTTCCATGAACTGTAATAACTATATGGTAGATCAGAGACAGATTTCTTGGTGTTTTTTTTTCCCCAGTAGTTTCAAGAATTTTACCCAATAGTTTTATCTGAAAAACAACCCAGTAATTCATCTTGTCTTTATGATGTAAGAGCTTTCAATTTAATTCTATTCCTGACCTCCACATCTATCATCCTTTTGATTTCATGCTGTGAAAATAATTGAAAATAATATTTCTATACAAATTTTTACCACTACCTGAATTTTTTTCTGAAACTTAATTTCTCCTGAGATAGGAAGATATTGCCTTTATTTCTTTTCTTCAGTAAAATTCCTCAAGTATTTATTTTTTTACCGTGAGTGCAAAAACAGGCATAACGAACTGCCTCATTAATTGCTGCAATTCTTTATGATTCTAATATTATGAGTTTGCCATGTGTTGCATTAGATAATATTTTGATGGTGTTATGTAAAATCCATATTTTATGGTATAAGATTTTATAACTATACGTCTTAAGTGGGTTTATATGGTTAGGTGAAATATTAAGGTGATGAAATATTATTAAAATTTTATGAATAATTTTTTTATCTGTTAAAGAAGTTATTGTAATCATCACTGTGACATAAGGAGTGGGTTTAGTTTTCTTGTAAATCCAAACATTTTTTAGAATTAATATTTAATTCAGAGTTTGTATAACTTTCTGAATTTCACAAGTGTAAAAAGCAATTATATAGATGCATTTTAGTTTGCAGGAATGATAGATAAATCTATATATGCGCATGACGGGTAAAAAGACAAAAACTAAATTTTTCATTTATTTAGCATTAATTATAATTATTAACTGGAGGTATTTATGTTACCTAGTTTCCCATTTTTGTCAAGAACATTCAGTGTTTTTAAAATAGATTCAGTATCTGGCTCAAATGACTCAAGTTTTAGACACGGTGAATAAATTCGAAATTCTTTTATTAATGAAAAGTTGATGCTTTGCTGGGACATTTCTAGAACCACAAACAAAGTTAAAAACACAAGAATTTCATGTCTACATAGATAAGTGAGATTCTTGTGATATCATATATGAAAAATGGCAGCATGTTGAGTATGGTTTGTGTATTTTTAGCTCACCTGACCCGAAGGGTCAAGTGAGCTTTTCTCATCACTTGGCGTCCGTCGTCCGTCGTCCGTCGTCGTCGTCTGTTAACTTTTACAAAAATCTTCTCCTCTGAAACTACTGGGCCAAATTGAACCAAACTTGGCCACAAGCATCATTAGGGTATCTAGTTTAAAAAATGTGTCCGATGACCCCGCCTGCCAACCAACATGGCCGACATGGCTAAAAATAGAACATAGGGGTAAACTGCAGTTTTTGTATTATATCTCAAAAACTAAAGCAATTAGGGCAAAACTGACATGGGGTAAAAATGTTCATCAGGTCAAGTTCTACCTGTCATGAAATTTTCAGACGAATCGGTCAACCCTTAGTTGGGTTATTGCCCCTGAATTGTTAATTTTTAGGAAATTTTGCAGTTTTAGGTTATTATCTTGTATATTATTATAGATAAAGACAAATTGTAAACAGCAAAAATGTTCAATAAAGTAAGATCTACAAATAAGTCAACATGACCAAAATCATTGATTGACCCCTTATAGGAGTTTTTGCCCTTTAAAGACGGCATCCAGCATAAACTTTCCTTTAAAGATCTTTTCCTCTCAAACCACTGGGCCAATTGAGACCAAACTTTTATGGAATGGTCCTTGGGTGGGCCCCTTCCAAAATTATGTCTGGCATCCCCGACTTCCAACCGAGATGGCTGCTGTTACTAAAAATAGAAAAAAAGGGGGGGTGACTTTCAAAAATCTTCTTATATGAAACTACAAGTCCAGTTGGAACCAAAGTTGGCAGTAATAGTTCTTAGGAGGTTCTCTTTCAGAAATATGTCCAATGACCCGGACTGTTAACCAAGATGGCCGCCACAGCCGAACTTAGTTTAACATAGGGCCCTATGGGAAAATTGATTGAAAATCTTCTTGTCTTAAACCACTTGACCAATTGGAACCAGACTTGGCAGCAATGGTCCTTAGATGGTCCTCTTTCAGAATTTTGTGCAATGACCCAGACTGTCAACCAAGATGGCCGCCACATCCAAACTTAGTTTAACATAGGGCCCTATGGAAAAATTCTTTGAAAAATCTTCTTGTCTGAAACCACTTGACATATTGGAGCCAGAGTTGGCAGCATTGGTGCTTAGGAGGTCCTATTTCAGAAATGTGTCCGATTTCATGGACTGTGAACCAAGATAGCCACCACAGCAGAACTTAGTTTAAGATAGGACCCTATGGGAAATTCACTCAGAAATCTTCTCGTCTGAAACCACTAAGCCAATTAGAATTAGACTTGGCAGCAATGGTCCTTAGATGGTCCTCTTTCATAATTTTGTGCGATGACCCGGACTGTCAACCAAGATGGCTGCCACAACCGAACTTAGTTTAACACAGGGCCCTATAGGAAAATTCATTAAAAAATCTTCTTGTCTGAAACAACTTGACATATTGGAGCAGGACTTGGTGGCATTGGTCGTTAGGATGTCCTTTTTCAGAAATATGTTTGATTTCGTGGACTTTGAACGAAGATGGCTACCACAGCAGAACTTAGTTTAACATAGGACCCTAATGGAAATTCACTCAAAAATCTTCTCGTCTGAAACCACTAAGCCAGTTAGAATTAGACTTGGCAGCAATGGTCCTTAGATGGTCCTCTTTCAGAATTTTGTGCGATGACCCAGACTGTCAACCAAGATGGCCACCACACCCAAACTTAGTTTAACATAGGGCCATATGGAAAAATTCATTGAAAAATCTTCTTGTCTGAAACCACTTGACATATTGGAGCCAGACTTGGCAGCATTGGCCCTTAGGAGGTCCTCTTTCAGAAATATGTCCGATCACCCGGATTGTCAACCAAGATGTCTGCCACACCGAACTTTGTTAAATATTGGACCCTATAGGAAAATTCATTTAAAAATCTTCTTGTCTGAAACCGCTTAGCCAGTTGGAACAAGACTTAGCAGAAATGGTCCTTAGATGGTTCTCTTTTAGAAATGTATCCGTTGACCTGGACTAAACCAAGATGACTGCCACAGCTGAAATTAGTTTAACATAGAATCCTATAGCAAAACCAGCCAAATTGACTGCAACACTTAAATTTTTAGGTCTGCTCAAGGTGAAAAGTTAAATCCAGGTGAGCGATACAGGCTCTTGAGAGCCTCTAGTTAATTTTAGTTGCTGACATCTTTTTAGATATAAATGCATAAAGAATTTTGAAAGATTTAAAGTACTGGTATTGTATTTTAACATTTAGCAGCAACAGTTGTGGATTTTAAGGTTGAAAATTGAGTTTACTGGTGATGCCTTAGGTGCGGAGCTAGTAACTTGATCATGGGTACTTGCAACCATCAAATCAAAAATGGCTGCTGGCAAATTATAAAATACAATACTGTTAACTCCATTTTAATCCAAGAGTAAAAATTTTGCATAAAAAGGGTTTTTTGAAATCCATAAGTGACACTTTGAACTTACTGTTATCTCAGAAGCGCTCAATTGCAGAATTGATTGCTTGGAATTTTCAATATCATCCAATGAAATGCATTAGAATTTGAATTCTATTTTTTTTTTTATAATTTTATTGTTGTATTATTTATGATTATTACTTAGCTATTTTTTCCTTAACTGATCCTCACATGGTTTGAACGAATGAGCATGATGGTCATCCTTCTCAATTGCATCACGTTAGGTATGTACCAGCCATGTGAAGACAAAGTCTGTACCTCCATACGATGTCATGTTCTAGCAAACTTTGACCATTTCATCTTTGCTTTCTTTGCCATCGAAATGATTATAAAAATGATTGGAATGGGAGTTTATGGGAAAACGACATATCTGGATGATTCCTGGAATAAACTAGATTGCTTTATAGTCTTTGCTGGGTAAGTATATGATTTATCGTTTAGTGATATATATATATATATGCACATTGAAGTTAGTATGGAAGCAATTACTAAAAATTCTGAAGATATATTTTACCCAGAGTACTTGTATATTTTCAAAATTCTATTTATAGCAGCACAATAACGAGTATAATTCTAAAATAAGATATCATATAATATTATTCTTTTTCAAGGTTTTGCAGGGAGTATGGTCTATAGCTATATGCTACATGGAATAACAAATCAATTACTCTCTTTGTTACTTGGTATAGATTGCATCAGATTTTTTAATAAACCAACTAAATTTTATATAGATTTTAAGCATATTTCAACATTTTGCCAAAAATGGTAAACTTTGGAATAAAAAATTTGAATCATTATAGGATAAACAGAAATAATTTGGTTTTCATGATAGTTCAAAGACTGAACACATTAGTAGTCTTTATAACAATATGAACATTCAGAGAGGTAAAAACATAGTCTTGTTATATTTTATACTTTGATCAAAGAAATGGAAAAGAATGTTTTAAAAATGCACAGGGAGATATTTTTTTTCACTTTCAGTTTCTACTTTTCCTGATTAGCCTTGATAAATATTCTTAGCCTGGGTTCTAATTACCTTTTAACCAATGCAAGTAGATTTACTAGAGCTTATTCAGGAAAACTTTAAAAATAGAAGTGAACTTGGCCTATTTAATGACTGATAAAAAGTTTTTATGCAGTTCAAAAATTCATGATAACTGATAATGTTATGATGTTATTTTTAAGTATATTAATGTATATTACATATATTTTATTAAAGCAAGTGCCTACTTTTATCTTAACAATTTTGGCACAAACAGGCTTTCTAATAAACCCAATTAAGAGATTAAACTTGTAGAATAGTTTTCCTTAGGGTTTATGGAGAATTCTTACTTTTTTGTCTCGCCTGCAACGAAAAGTCCAGGAGGGGAGATATATGTATTACTTTCTGGAGGCGGCAACGGCAGTATAAACTTTTGTAAAACTTTAATAACATTGCACATGTAATACCTACAATTATGATTTATGGTCCACAAAGTAGTTTATAGTATAAGGTTTGCCGCAGTATACTTGTGACCCTGACCTCATTTTCATGGTTCACTGACTTCATAAACATGAATTTAAAATCTGTGTCTAAGTTTTGTGGTTAAATCCATTTCTCAGCAACTGTAATACCTAGGCCAACCATATTTAGTATATAGATAGCTCTTAGTGGGTACGTGCCAGTCTGACACCTGGCTAGGGACCTTGACCTCAATTTCATGCTCGAGTGACTTTGTCATTTTTCATGGTTAAGTCCATTTCTCAGACACTGTAATACCTTGACCCACCGTATTTGATCAATGGATAGTTCTTGGTGGGTACATGTCAGTCTGACACCTGCCTTTTGACCTTGACCTCAATTTCATGCTTGAGTGACCTGTGTAACATTTTTTGTTGTTAAGTCCAATACTCATAAACAAGAATACCTAGACCCACCATATTTGGCCATAGATAGTTCTTGGTGGGTACACCTGGCTTGTAACCTTGACCTCAATTTCATGCTTGAGTGACTTTGTAACTTTTTCGTGGTTAAGTCCATTTCTCAGAAACTGTAATACCTAGGCCAACCATATTTTGTCTATAGATAGTTCTTAGTGGGTACATGCCAGTCTGATACTTGTCTCTGGATCTTGACCTCAATTTCATGGTTGAATGACTTTCATCCAAGTTTCTTGATTAAATCCATTTTTCAACAACTGTAATACCAATATCTACCGTATTTGGTCTATTGACAGTTCTTGGTGGGACAATGCCAGTCTGACACTTGTCTCTGGACCTTAACCTCCATTTCATGCTTGAGTGACTTTCATCCAAATTTCTTAAGTCCTTTTTTCATCAACTCAGCAACTGTAATAGACCCACTATATTTGGTCAATAAATAGTTCTTAGTGGATACATGTTGGTATCACACCTGCCTTTCGACCTTGACCTAAATTTCTTTTGCAAAATGTCGGGTATCAGATAATCATTATTCTGTGTCCATGTGTATACACAGACGAGACATGTAGTGTGTCCACATTTGTTTGATATAGTGATAGATAGTATGAGATTATTTTGTATGATATAAAAAATTTTATAAAACATTTGTACATAATTAATTAGATTTACATCTCACTCCGAATATTCATTGATTAAGTGTGCTAAAAATTTAAGGAAACTACAATGTATCTCAAGTAGAAATCATGAATTGATAACCTTGGGAAATAAAAAGGTCTAATCCTGAAATAATGAAAAAATATTTTTTAGTCCCTCTTTATACATGTGTCTTTGACTTTTTTAAAAGCTTTTTAGATATCTTGAAAAATGTGCAAACTTGGACAATGGTGTCTAATCTTGGTCATTTTGTTTACTGCAGATGTGACTCAACCACATTAATAAAGCTTGTCAACACAGCTTTATGATTGTTGTGTCAATAATGCAACTTATAAAAGCAAAATTTATTTTTTTTATTTTTTTTAATACAGAAAACATTTATGATGACTAAATGTCATTACATCATTTAGTTGATAAAACTCAGTTTGATATTCTCATATCACATTGACAAAAGCTATATATTACATTATACCCTTAAAACATAAAACATTAATAACTTATCGATCAAAAAATCATTGTGATCGTCATCAGTGTCTGCTTGACTTTGTAATAGCTGATTTTCTGTATCACCTTTCTCTATTTTTGTATCCACTTTGTTATATTTATAGTCAAAGTACCAATTTAAAACGTTTGGTAATTTGCTTAATTTGTGGATTGAAATATAATAATGGAAGATGGTGAAGTAATTTGTAATAACAGAGGCAATTCTGAATACTAAGCTTTGTATTTTGAACGGTATTGTCTCAGACGATGCTCATTGATTTAGTTGCAGTAATTTATGGAGTTGCTGTAGCAGACACCTTAACTAGCCATAACCATAGATTTTGGGTGTATAATGGGTGTAATTCCAGTGAAGTACATGACAATTCATAATTTCTTACGTTTATATTGTTCATAGATGAGTAATCTGATAAGGGATGCTGGCTGCAAGTAGTTTATTATTATTACCATATGAGGGGATATGATGAATTAAATCTATACATATATGTGACAAAAGTTGATACAAATGAACAATATCTTTTGTTGTTGTTCTTCCTCTTAAAGTCACAGCAAGGCCTTCAAGATGATAAAAAATCTTACAGACCCTCTACAAATTCAATATGGACCACAGGAGTGGTTTGTTGAATATTATTTATTTGATCTATTTCATCTTTTTTCAGTAATATGAAATGGTTTCAGGAAGAAATAGGTAGATAAATCTATTTACCATTCTGCTCTTATCAAGTGGTTTCAGATAGATAAGTACTTGCTATTAGGTGGTTTCGGTCAGAAAGAAGTAGGTAAACCTACTCAGTGATATGCATCTTATTGATATAATTCTTGTTAACAATACTTATTAAAAAAGGCTAAAAAAGTAAGAATTCCCTTGGCTGTCCAATCCTATAATGGACGTCAACATTGATACAGATTTAATCAAACAAAAGCAAGATTCGAATTAGTACTTCTCATAGGATTTCTTGATATGACAATCAAAAATTGATTACAATTTTTTTTTTCGCTAGTTCTAGTCCTATTACTTGGGGAAATTAACATTAAGGCTAATGTTTGATCACAGAAACAAAAGTGACACATTCATTTCACATGTAATATATGACATTGCCACGGTAACGATGCAATTAATACCAGTTAATAAGTCACGATTTTCAGACTAAACATTTAAAGCTTCCTTTAAGGTATTGTTAATGGCTGATAGGACCCAGCATGATTGTTTTTCACCTGAAATCTTTAAAGCTACTTAAGAGTGACTTTTCAGTCCTTTGCGTGTAACAGGAATATTTTAATTTAATAAAGTTTAATGTTTTCCAGAGTTTCTTTTTTTATAGTTGCTGCTGGTTATACTATAAATGAAGATGTTTGTCCATCATCAATCTGTGTGTTCTATAAATTTTTCATATTTTTATATTCTTTTGAACCAATCAAAATGAAAATTGATGTGTAGACCTTATTAAATTTTATGTTTTTCAATCTACATCACTGCTTTGAACTGTTTATTATTTTTAATTCTTCAAAGTTGAAAAAAATTATTTGACCAAATGAACTGGAACTTTAAAAGTTACCTGACGCATCTATTAGATTTAATCCTGAACATAGCCATCTAATAGACAAATAATTTTAATAAAGGGTGTCGAATATTTTTTTTCAATATCCATCAAGTAGGTGAATATCATCTCCTGGTACCTTTGTCTTCGCTTGCAATGAAAGTTTGTATTGTGTGCTGGTTCATAGTATTTATGACGTCATGTTATCCCTAGTTTACGCATCAAAAATAGCCTCCTGAAAATAAACTTTCTTCTTTCAGTTTGATTGGGCATAATTTGCCAAATCAAAAATCCATGTAATACATTTAGTTTCAGTAAAGTTAGCCAAGGTGACTTAAATGACCACTATTGGTTGTCCATGTTTCTGATTCTGAAACCACTGGCCTTAGTTAGATGAAAGTTGATATGAGAAAGGCAAAATATTTGGGTATTATGTTTGTATACTTCACATATTGTATCCTAGTTAGA
The DNA here is from genome assembly GCA_028015205.1 of Mytilisepta virgata. NCBI lineage: Eukaryota > Metazoa > Mollusca > Bivalvia > Mytilida > Mytilidae > Mytilisepta > Mytilisepta virgata. Next base: position 89,622,076 of record CM051521.1, read on the forward strand.
ACTTTACTGAAATTGGAAAATTTGGGTTTATTTCTGATAAGTAAAATTTAAAATAAACTATTAAACTTCATATACATATTGAGTGAAATGATATCTGATAACGGTATGGGATTTTATAAACTTTAAACCTTTTTCCCAGTCTTAAATTCGACCTATTCTCATTTAGGTTAAAGGAATTCTTGTTTCTTACTTGTCAGATACCCCAATTTTTTTGGCAAACAAATTGAAATTCATGCAATTTAAAAATTAGATCTCCTATTCTAGTTCATCATATAATATTATAATTCTTCTTCATAAATCATGCTTGATGTCATAATTATCAAGTTTGATAATACATCTATAAATATAATGTAGAATAGATACTTTGTTCCCATATGTTAAGATAAAAGCATATTGGCCTAGTGAATTATACTGTCAGATTTAAAAAAAATTGTATCAGATATTAAGCAGTTTTATATGTGAGCAAAAATCTACAAAAGCATACTTATTTTATAATTTGCAGAGAAATTCACAACTTTGAGTTAATTAAGGTGGTAAATTTATTTGATTCTGCAACTGGCCATTTTTACCAGCCAAATAAAGAATGTAAAGATTTTTTTGATTATTTGCCAGTAGCATAATTGATGTAGTGTAAGCGTCTGCTTCCAGAAAAACTTGCCCATTGAATAGTCCATAGTAATTAGCATTAATTGTTTAAGGTAAAATGCCTAGACCCCATACCAGGGCTCTGCCCTGGACCTGCTGCCGATTTTTTGCTTCAAATTCAAATTTGTCTACTATGTGTCTGTTTTTAAGTTGTTTTCAGGAATATCTCTTATATTTCTTTAAAATAAAAGTAAAAAATATTATTCTACATTTCATTTCCAATATAGTCATAATAAATTGATGTCCATTCCATTGCTGAAATGCCTCAAATATTTTACAAAAGCAGCTTTTCCATTCTTTTTAGTGTACAATTTGTTGATTTTTGAGTAAAGCATGATGTCACTACAAACAAATGTTACATAGCTGAATATGTGCATGTTTTGTTTCCAAATTTTTGAGCCATGTTGACCTTTGGGGTTATTTGAACTGTACTGTAGCACTTGTCACAAAAATCTTAAAAGTAAAATTTTACTTTTAAGATATTTTGTGACAAGGCTCCAGAACTGTTATAATCTCATCAACATCAGTTGCCAGAATATGTGGGACACACAGTTATCTCTGGTATCCTAGTCTTCCCCAAAGGAAAGTTTGTATTGTGTTCTGGGTATACTAAAAAAAAACAAATAAAACAAACTCAATGCACCTAAATATTATCTAAACTACTGATCAATTCTGAAGTAAAACTGTGTGGTAATTAAGACACTTTTCACACAACTGCAATTTATAAAATTAAGAAATGATTCTCTTTTGAAGTAATTAAATAAATTTCATGCAAACTGCAGTCATCAGGGCTGTTTCTGCAGTTCATCAATTCAAGGCTTCATTAATGTTTTGAATGATAGATATTTTCTAAATGTTAACATAGGAAGCAATAAAGACTTGCCAAGCTTCTCAATGAAACACCAGATATTTGTGTTATGGGGTCAAGAACTAGGTGAAGATAAATAATTCCTATATTTCAAGAACGGTAGTTTTGAAATTAGATTTCGTTAGTTTCGAGTCCTGTTATTACAATGTATGTTTCAAGTTGTAAGTTTCTGGCCATCAGAGGTACCTAAGTTCAATGAGAAGGTATTTCCGCTGTTTCTGGCAAGAATTGTGATATTTTAAACTGCAGTTTATATTTGTATATAGAATTTACTGACATGTAATATGGAATCATTCAAAAATAAACATCCGTCAACTTTTTGGCAAATGCTTCCAGATCAATTCTTCTCAAAGTAAATTTATAAATAATCTGTTAGGTAATCTGTTTTTACTACACTAGGATGTATTAGATCCACATTGATAAAGTGTTTTTCTGAGTTTCATGTTTGTGTTCTGTTGAGGGTGGCAGTAAGGCCACACATTGAGGCTTTTATATTTTTTAACTATTCCGTTAATCATTTTATTATTTTGTTATTGATCTAATATCCAGGAATCATTTTGTTTTTTCAACTGTTAAAAACAATAATTTGGTACAAAAAAAAAAAACTTGAGAATTTCATATACATCCTTCACCATGGGAAAATGTCCTAAAATTTGTATTAGTTTTTCTATAGAGACTTGTAAAGAGTGGGAGGGATTTATCAATAAAATGATATTTTCCACTTTATATAACATGCAGGAAATCATATCTATATTAAAATTATTCCATGAACAATCCTACTTTTGAGCACAATTTGTCATAATGCTATTTGTCTTTTTGATAAAATCACTGTTTTCCTGGTATCTTGCTGAGCAGTCAAAATTCTGTGTTTTGTTATTAACAAAATTGAGTTATTTAGGTATAACAACTTATTAATTTAATATACATCAATTGGAATTTGGCAGGAATGCAAAATCTATTGATCAATGGCAGATAATTATGCCAAAAAATAATTTTGATATCATAGTTTTCTGATAAAATGGATGATTTAGAGGAGATGGTAGTTATAATGTCCTACACTATCAATATTGCATAATTTTTACTGTCATGTAGTAAAATCTTAGCTAATTGAATTGGCAAATAAAAAATAAAAGAAATTGGAAATATGTGCCACGAAAAATGTGATAACGTTAGGCAATGGTTTCAGTCATATTAAATATTAACACAGTTCGTTTGCGTAGTGAAAAGTACGTAGATCTTTGGTCTCTAAAGTAAACTCCCATTTGACCTACAGAAAACTGCGTGATATTTGGTAGTCTGGATAACAAAAATTCTTTTGAGGAAACGAGAAAATTAGTTGATATATATGTTGTATTTTTAGGCAACTGTATACCAATATATCAGGATGCAATTTTAAGACCTAATTGAAAGTATCAACTTTTTCCCTAGTACTGACCAACCTCAGAAAATTGGGCCTGCCAAAAGTATTTTATCACACTTTTTGGATTAATATTTACTTCATTAATTTGTCAGTTTGAATTCCTGTAAATGTACTAGCCCTAAAACTGTATAAGTATTTTCTCACAAATCCGCTTGTGGAACAAGTTTAAAATTAAAGAAAAATTCATTGATGACTTATAATTCATTTTACAAGGCTTTAGTAGAAAGTATATGGAGAAAATTTTATGATGAATTTATACACTATAAATAGATCATACCAGGAGCAGATATAGTGGCATTTTGGTTCATATAAGATAGGAAAATATGGAAAAATCAAACATTAATGATCCAACCATTGAAAAAAAAAGATGGCTACTTCCTCTTTTCCCATCTTAAAACCGAGTCATTATCTTTAGTAACTTTAATGATTAGATAATTAGTTATAATTTTTACAAAGACTTTTAAGATTTTAATGGATACTAATATTTAGTGCTTTTCATCTGCAAATGTTCTCCTCTTATAAACTATTTTTTATCAGACTACCAGTATGTAAAGATTCCAAGCAAAAATAATGTCTTTTGATTATACAAAAAAGAAAATTTATATTTTTTTCTTTTATTGATGCAAAACATTATTTTTTTACCATTTGTTTTTTTGCCTGGCAGCTCCGCTAAATCTCAGCTGATCTCTAACTGAAATAAAGACATCACTGATTCAGACTTTTCTCATTAGTATCAGACGGCATCTTATTTCTGCTAAAGCGGCAAACACAACAATTGTACCAATTTTCTTATATTCTAGAATTAAAGAGATTTATTTCAGAAACCACTCCTACATTGAAAATTCAACCCTGACATTTTTTCATGTTGTAATTATATAAACCAAATGCAAGCATGTTGTATTTCTAAAAAAGTGGATTAATAATACATGTATTCTAAAAGAATTTGTTAAATCATTCAAACTGAATTGGTATAAATTTGTTGAAATTTTGACATTGATCAAAATTGTTGGTTTTGGCAGTAGGTGTTTGGTAATCTTGGTATTTCTGGTCCGTAACATTTTGGCATATTATTTTATGTATTTTTGAGCTCGAGCATTAACGAAGAAACAAAAGGTGTTGAATTGCTCATCTGTTGCATCAGAATATTAATTAGGGTGTCACCAACATTAGGCAAGTACCCTATATTAATCACTTTGTACATCTGTTCGTCTTCTGAAAGCATTTTCCTCTGTATCACATATACTCATTAGCTATCCCGTAACTTTGACTGATGCTCAAACTTGTTTTTACACAATTTGGGATTGGTCAGATGTGGTCCCCTTTTATATTGGATGGTTTTCAGATTTGTGCTTCAGGAGTTATGAGGCTTGTGTCGTAAAAAGAATAAAAACTTTTCACATGTACTGGAAGTTAAGCTTGCTTTAACAGATGCTCATAATATTTGACACAAATTTAAGATTGATCCATCAAAATTCTGTTTTATTTTTGACAATTTTCAGTTTTGTTGTATCTGAGTTGTGGATATTATAATAACTCAATTTCAGTGGTGGAAATGTCCAATGAGTAAACAAATTGAATTTGAAAACATAAAATTACAAGAAAGTGATTATTTTTGTTTCTGAATTTGGACATTTTTACCTGGACTGATTTTGCATTACCTGTTTGAAAGGCAGGACTATTTGCGACATGTTCTTTTTCTAGTTCTAAGAGAATATTTGGAATTTTTGATCTGGAAAAATTATGATAAATACTGTAAATAAAGTACAACAGTACTTTTAACAAGCTTATCATCTGTTATATAAAGTGTAATAGAATCCTATTGTTGTTAGATCTGGAAAGATATGTCTTTCAATGAATATACAAACAACAAATAAATCCATTTAATTAAAGCTTTAGGACTGTTCATGCCAGTTAGTGTGCATAAATTATTTATTGAACTCTTTTAACAGTTGTTTATGTACAGCAATTAATACGTTAGTATGTACCTTAATTAGCTTAAAATGGCACTTTAATCACTGGTTGATTAAAAGTGCAATTTAAGTTTTGTATAATTGACTTAATTTTTCAGGGAAAGTACAATTTTAGTCCGATGAATATGCATCCCTTCCTTCTAATTCAAACAGTATATTATATTAGTCTTTTAAATTAGAGCATTGTTTTTCGCTAATGTTTATTTCATGTATAATCAGTGCTATAATGTATATATCTTGTACATTTTTGATAGTTTTAAGATACTGTATGGTAACAGAGAAATGTATAACATAGTATATAGGTTTAGTTTTGCTCAGTCAGTTTAGTTTGTTGGTAATTGCATAGTTAATCGATTTAGAATGAGACTTGGCTGAATGGTGTTGTTTGTGTCACCTGAAAGAAAACAACCACAGAAATTTTTTAAAGTTAAGCCTTTCCTTGATGTTGTTTCCCTCAAATTGTTCAATATTGATTGAATTATTATCATTTAATGATGTTTGAGAGGATATGATATCAATTTTTATGGAAATTTGTTTCTGATAGGTCTATTGTTTTACTTTAGATAATAAAAGACATGAAAAATGGCCAAGCTGATATTGTTTTACACATTTTGGAAAGTTACAAATATGAAATATTTTCACAATGGGAAATTTATGAAGTATTTTGGAAAAACTCTGTAAAAATCCTTTGTAAAATTGGTCAGAAAATATAAAGTTATTTATTTAATTTAGAATTTACTTCAATGAAACTGTATATCTCTGTTTTTATGTATAATTTTGGCAATAATTCCTGCCCTGTTTTACCTTTTCCATGTTTTTGGCATTGATCACATTTTCATTTGGTTCATCAAAAAATTGTTCATTATAATGTAGAAGTTTGTCCCATGTTAAAAATGTAACGCATTTTACAAAGCTAAATAGAACATGCATGTACATTTTTGGTGTAAATTGAAGGTTTTTCAGTCATTTTATTTTGTTATCTCCCCTTCCCTTTTCCACCCTCATCCCAGACCATGATTTTGTTATTAATTCCCCATCAGGTGAGACAAGCCATCATTCATGCTCCCCTCTTTTCTGTTAAAATTTGCATTATTCCTAAATTTTGACAGAATTTCCACAATTTAATAATGTTTTTCTCGATGTTACCATGGTTGGACCAAGATTTTTTTTTAAATACTATTCAATGTATTTACATTCAATTTGGTACTAATTAGTTTAGAAATATAAAAGTTTTCAAAAGGTTTATACTGCCTGTGATTAATTAATGCATTAATTACATGCTAATCGATATCTTCATCGATAAAACGAAAAAGCATGATTTGATAAAAGGATCCTGTTTTTTTTTTAATTTAATGGAATTTAATCATTCGCTAGACATATCATCTGAGAGCAGATATTGTATTAAGAATTCTTGGTACAAGCATCGTAACAGCTTTACGTATATATGACTAAAATACGTTTGTAACTGATGCTTTTTATTTTATATTTTCATGCCCTTTTGAATAATAGCGTGGCAGACTATATCATAAACAAGTACGTAAGACAAATTTTAACAGTTTGTTTACCTTAGTTATTTATTTTTGTGCTTCTTTCACCGCATGTCATTGGAAAATCTTCTGTTGCCATGGATTTCTCCGTTATCTTCTGCATGACTCTAACACGTATACTTTTTGTTTCACCATTAACACAAAATGAATTCATTTTTGACACATTTTTTCACATTATTTATTGTTAATCTCACAACTAAACACATAGTTGATGTTATACAAGTAGTTACTTCCCTTATTTGTAAAGTATTTGTTTTAGAAGAGTTATTCCCCTTGTTTGTCCAGTAAAACTTAACCTTTGCTACTATAGATTAGTAGAACTATTATTTTTTCCTTAAATCTTTGATTGTCTTGATACATAATCAGAAAATGAATTCATTTTTACCTGAATGCTAAATTTACATTGTCGCATGAAATGGAGTAATGTCATGATTTTGCATTCAAAGAATACTAATTAAAAAAAAGGACTATTGACAAAAAAATACTCATTATTTTATGTTTATTCCCCCATCTTAGTTGCCATGTCAGCAAGAATGGTTTCCATGACAATTATGATGCACAAAAATGTAATTACTTCAGAAGATAAAAATAAAGTTTGATCTTATTAATCGATGGTCCATTGATTTGCTCTGTCGTATGTGACACGACTAATTCATTGAGATCAGCATTTACGTAATAGGTATGGAAATTTATTAAGGAAAATTAATGAAGAAAGCATAGACAGTTACAAACTATTTTCTGCAGTCAACCCTACGTATATATTGATTATGAATATTCCCTTGTAGCCTGTTGACGCATGTCTTTGTGTTATAATTGCACATTTTGCTTTTATTGTCAGTTTGTCAACTGCTTATGTGTCCATTGTGAACGTTTGTAAAGTATGTTCAACACTTACAAATTTTCTAAAGAGAAAATTTCAGCTGCAGTTGATTAAAACCTTGATGGCTTATAACTATAATGAGTTCACTCATCAAGAAGTTAAACATGGTTGACAAATGGGTAAAAATTTCATGTACAATATATATTTTAAATGTATAATGATTATAGCAAAGATAGCATAATTATTTTCCTTATTATTAGCTCACTGTGCCTAAGAGTCCATATAAGCTATTGTGGTCACTTTGTTATCTATTCATCACCCATTCATAATTACAAAAGTCTATTCATCATTCATTCATAAATACAAAAAAATCTTTTTTAAAACTATATTGCTAGTTGGGATCATACTTGTGTTTGTGTTTTATGCTCGTGTGTGTAATATTTTATTTGTCTTTTTGTCTGTCAGTTGGATGGCATTGGTATATCATTGTTGACCTTTCCTGTTAGAAGTTTAAAACTTGCTTTTCTTTGCAAAATTGTGACTGACAGCCATCACCTTAGATATCAAAAGTTATTTAACAATAAAGACTTTTTGTGTTGATTTTTTATCTTAGAAATATTCTTATCTGAAGCTTATAATTTTGTATCTGGCTGTCTGTGGTCCTCTCATGTAGACTATAGCTTGTCAGTGAAGCTCACAAGACAATCCCTAGTTATTATTGATCTTTGCCATATTCATATTGAAGGGATGTAGTCTCAGTGATGTGTACCCCATATCCTTTCAAATTTATATTTCTTGGTTTGTAGGAGGTTTTTTTCAAGGCAAAATTAGTTTGTCTGTCTGATTAGTTCAGTGACATTGGACAAATTGCCATATTGCATGTAATACAGTACATTGTAATGCATGAGTCTGATACATTTTCTGATCCAATTTCATAAGTTATAGAATTATGCCATTTGTAACTCCTCAGCTTACATCATTGAGAAACAACATGACTAAATAATTGACATGGTCAATCTATTTGAGATCCTACAAAATTTCATCAATGTTGACTGATTGTTATACATTAATTAAGTATTAATTAAATAGAACATGGCAGATGTGTTCATTTCTTGGTGACAGCTAAGTATTTTTTATAATATAAAGTTTGGGCTTTCTCTGACATTTGCAAAGAAATGAAATGAATAATGAGAATGTGTTAATATATAGGGACATTTGAAAATAAGTTTTATTGGTTATTTTAATGTTACCTGGCCAATAGGCCATGTGAGCTTATGTATCACTTTGCGTCCTTCGTTGTCTGTCATCCGTAAACGTTTTACATTTTGATCTTACGATCCAGCATTTGTGGCAGAAATGATGCATGGAAGGACCTCTATTAACAGAGCCAAACATAGTTACATAGGACCATATGGGAGATTTTTATGTGTGAAACTACAAAGCCAGTTGGAACAAAACTTGGCAGCAGTGGTCCTTAGGTGGTCTTCTTTCAGATTTATATCCAATGACCCCACCCAATATCCAAGATGGCCACTAGAGCCAAACATAATTTAACATAGGATCCTATCAGAAATTTACTTTAAAATCTTGTCTGAAGCCAATTGGAACAAAACTTTGCAGCGGTAGTCCTCTTTCAGAATTGTATCCGATGACCCTGCCTGCCGTCCAAGATGGCCAACAGACTGGAACATAGTTTAACAAAGGACCCTGTGGGAAATTTAATTAAAAGATGAACTAAATCCACAAAGCCAATTGTAACAAAACTGAGCAGCAATGGTCCTGAGGTGCTCCTCTTTGAGAATTATAACCGATGACTCCAACTGCCATCCAAGATGGTCACCAGGGCCAGACATAGTATAGGATTCTATGGGAAATTTAATGAAGATCTAGTGTGAAACCACAAAGTTAATACAGTATAAACAAAATTTGACAGCAGTGGTCATAAGTTGGTACTCATTCAGAATTTTATGCTATGACCCCTCCCACCATCCAAGATGGTAGTCAGATCTGAACACAGTTTAACATAGTACCTTATGGGGAAATTCACTCAAAGATCTGTTTGTTTGAAACCATTGAACAATTTTGCAAAACTTGAGTTAGCCAATTGGAATTTGACAGTAATATTCCCGACAGAATTAATTCTGCTTGAAGTCTGCAAATGATTTCCAGGTGAGCAATACAGGCTCTTGGAAGTCTCTGGTTTCATGTTTCAGATCTTTTAGTTATGGATATTTCTTTAAACAAAAAATTAAATGCTTAAATAACAAATTTAAACAAAACTATACAAGCTAGAACAAATTACCATAATAAGTAAGTTATCCCAAGGTAGATAATAAATTACCTCCCTTTAGCTCTTAGGACCAAATGGAGATAACTGATTAATTTTTCTCATAACCAATGATTTATTGCAGCTTAAACAAAGCCAATGTACCCTATCACATTTGAATTTATAAAAATGAACAGTCTAATAATTTTAACATTTCATATAAGATTATCTCTGATGCTGAAAATAAAACACACCCAAATTTTGTCGATCCTAACGGCCACAGTTTGCTAAGATCAAATCAAATTGTTATGTATACAAATAAGAAATGTACTGATACAAATTTTCCAAATTCAATAAACACCAAGCTTCTATAGCACAATTATATGAATTTTGAGAATTGTGCGATGATATTCATAACTTAAAAATCATATTTATTCAGGTTTCAATTGACATGCATAAAAGTCCCATATAAATTACACACATCCTTTAACCTTTCATAAAGTGTGTATAAAATGGAATTAAAGCATGGTGTCCTTTAAAATAGGAATTCAGCAATTTTCATCAATCAAAAAGAATGAAAGGTGAATTTGTGTCAGCTTGAGCCTTCAGGAAGCTTTTGTTCTGTGTAGTGTTTTGGTTCAAAATTATGTGGGCTGTACGTAACTTAAATCACGAACCACAGCTTTCCCACCGCTGTGTTTCACCACTGAGTATTTCTTTAGCAATCATTTTTATGAGCTTAGTTCACCATCAGTTTGACAGCTGGTATCTGAAACAAAAATTAAAACAGCAGAAACTGAACAATACAGCCATAAAAAAGGGCAGTGGGAGGGTGCTTTAAACTTCTTGCGACAAATTCTTTCCTTGCCGGATTTCAAGAGGAAGAAAGGCTGTTATGTTATTATTACAAATTCAATTAATTACATCATCTTAATTGTTTTTGATAAAACAATTGAAAATTCTATGGGCATTCGATCACTTCATATACATGTTTAAATAGTCTGATATTCCTCTGACATTAAACAGCCTATCTTAGAATTAGCTTGGACTGTAAGGGGGGGGGGACACAATTTTGTTATCTCTATCTAATGGTTGCCACCATTTAATTTCTTAATATTTAGCAGACATTACTTAAAACTAGAGTCTTTTTTAAAAAAATTTTTTCTAGAAGTGAACATATAAGGTTTGTAATGTATTATACCTTTAACACTGATAATTGGTGATTTTAGGACAGAATAGGTAGATTTCCAAGTCTTGGACTAATATTTTATAGAAAGCACGAGTTACCAATTAATTGAAGTATATAAATGTGAAAACCAGACAGGCACCTGATTCCAAGCGAGTAATGAAAACAGATGGATTTGAGTTCTTCTAGATATTTATCTTCATAACAAAGTCGAGCAATTTGTCTTCTTTGGGTATAGTCTAATTTTTGTCTGATCAACATTTTCTGCCAGACATCATGATTTCTTTGACCACTTGTAGAAAATTTTACATTATCAAATCTTGCATCCATATTTCTTTCGAAATTGGATAGGAAAGTGTAATTAATCTTTGACAGTGTAGTTATTCAGTTAGTTGGCCTGACAAATTTTTGATTTTGTTGACCACTGCATAAGCTTGGATTAACGTCATGCAAATAGAGCACAAGCACGAATATTTCCTCAATATAATGAGAGTCTGGTACAATCATGCAGTTGATAATGTTCCACAGAAAAACCTTTTTTATTAATTAGATATTTACTTATTATCTGTTCTTATATAATAGACATATAACATGCGATATGTGTCGTGAACATATATATTTGTTAGAATCGATATCAAAAAACTCTTATTTTTACTGTCACGATACATGTACGCTTGTCAGATGAGATTTGAAAATCATTATTGTTAAAAAAAATTCCTTGAAAATAGGATTGATTAAGTTTGGATTAAAAGTGTCGTCTGCTGAAAATGTTTTTAAGTCTTTAAGAACTAAAAGTGGGATTTCCAAAAGTAAAAATCTATAATCTTTATGATTATGTAAGCATTTAAAATGTCTGATAATGTCTGTCCTTATATATCCATATTAGGGAATATATTTATATTGCCTACTTCTCATTAAAATGTTAGGCCAAATAACATTAATTTTTAGAGTGTCCCCATCTTCAAATCATGATAATTCATCTTTTCATGTTCTAGTGCATTGTGTGTAGGTAGAAATGTTAGTTTTAGAAATTTTTTGAGGAGAGTTTTGAATTCTCATTGTGAACTCCATGTTTTTCCAAAGTTAAATACTTAATATTACTGAGAGTTTCTAAAACCCATAAAACATCTTTTATTGATAAAAAAATTTTGCATGACTAGAAATAGATTGATACCTAAACTTACAAAAAAGTATTAATATTTTAAAAAAATATCAATCCTGTTTTTTTGCCTGGCCTACATTTTGTCTCTTTTTTTTTCCTGATCATAATAGTTTTTTGTCATTTATTATAGTACATGGATTGAGACAAATAACATATTCAGCCAGTCACATACATCATACGCAGATTGCTCTTGGGATCTATGGAAAGCCATTTCTGTTAAAATTTATAGTATTTATATGTCATCTGTCCCTGGCAGCCATCATTATCCTGTCATTCTCACAACACATTTTTCATTTTCCATACTTGATCATAGTTGCTTATTTGGACATGGGTATAGTGGATAATTCTTGATTATAACATCTGTTTTTAAACAAAGTTCATATTTTTTCTGTGAACTTTACTACTAAATACATCAGTGTGGAATGTTTTGGTGAGCATGACTACAGTTTTCTGTTTCTTTTACAGCTAGTGCTCAGATTTGTAGATAAGCATGTTGAAAAAAATAAATTTTTTTATACAAGAGAATTCATATATAAGTTGTAAAGCTCGTGGATTCATAAAACTAAAAAAAATATTTTCAGAACTTTATATATTGTTAAAAAACAACTTTAAAACAAACTTGGTGCATATACTTGTGGTGCCAATTGCTAAAGGGAGATTAATAGAATTTCTTCTTAGGGAAACCTTGTGAAGTGAGATATAGTGACTCATATTTCAAATAAGAATGGGGATTTCTAGAGACTGTCAAAGACTCATGGATTTCAGTTTTCTGACTCTGTGGCTTTCTTTGAACTTTTTGTTCTGATTTCATTTTGAACACTTGACAGAAAGCATTTCATAAGGACATGATCTTTTTGACCTTGACATATTCAGTGGACAAAATTATGCTGTTAATTTCACACCTTAGATATTGAACCCAGACAAAGGAAGTCATTTTCAAAATCATTATATATAATCTCTGGGGGAAAAAATTGGAATGTCATCTTTGTCCGCACTTTGCAATCTGATGATATGGGATTGTTTTATCCATGATCTCATTGATGATATTTCAAAGACACGGGAAGTTGATCTTGTGATTATTCTTTTTTATAATTAATTGTCTGCATTATTCTCTTCTTAATTTCTTTTTCAACTAGGACACATTGGTTGGTTATTTCCAGAAATGGAGTGTTACTGTTTGAAATTATATTGCATGCAAAAATACACACAATCACATGCTAACAGCTTTGCATGTATAACATTTATTTGAATAAAGTCATTTTCTAGGATATTTCCATGCTAATGCATTTATTTATATGTTTCACAATGAGTGAGAATTAGATATCGCTTGATATTAAATCGAGTTGTTTAATTTGGATATAATAATAAGTGAGCCTTTGCCAAGTTTATTATTAAGTCCAAATTAAATAACGAGAATTTATATCAAGCGGTATCTAATTTTTACGAGTTGTTCAACCTATTTCTCTTATGATTCTTCAGGAATATTTGTTTGTTTGTGATTTGGCGTAAAACCGGCGGAAAATCTTAACGTTAATTTTTCTGTAACGTCAAATGTTGCAATGCAATGGTGGCTTTCAACGATGACCGCGTAGATTTCAACAAATCAGAAAACAGTGACGTTTGGGTCAAGGCCAATCAAATAAAAGAATTTCTCGTAACACTTGTTCATATCATATGATGGGGAATTAGTTATCATAAGAGAATAGTCAATTCCAGTATATACACTCTTTCAAAATGGACATAATGTTCTGTTTTTGTCTGTGTGTTTGTATGTTTTATTAAGGCTTTATACATATACCACTTTCATTGCATTTAGTTACATCATGGCAGCTAGTATTTAATGGTGGGTATAGTTGGGTACCTATGAATGGACCATGACTTCAGTAGGAAAACTGGCAATCCTTGTTAATTAAGATTGGATTCAAACATATCCCATAGTAATTTTGATTCAATCTCACTTCAGTGTTTGAAATACTAGTGATTATTGGTAGTTATAACAAACAATCTAGAATGCTCAGCCATAAAAGCCTATCTTTGACATTGATGTGTTGTACTAGCACAGTTTTGACTTCACTATATCATGAACAATGACATACAGTCAATAATACAGTGTTGACCTTACAAAAGCAATGTATACCTTGTAATGTTAGACGGAGAAAAAAAGGTATGACTACCTGTTAAACAAAGAAAAGCATTTCAAACCAGTCTCATTTACTTGATTTTAGTCTTATTCTGGTATGACATAATATTAAGAAAGGATTTCTGGGAAAGGAGATCATAGATGAATTCGTAACACAAAAGCGACATATATTACTGCTTTTATATCTGTTGTTCACATTAAGGCCCTAGGTTAGTTTTTCCTGTACACTATAACCCTGTACCTGTTTTTATTAGTAATGCTACATACATAAAACAATGCACATTAAAAAAATTACTTTTGAAAGTCAATATTAAAGAATTCCATTTGTTCAGATGACCTAATTATCCTTCTTATAACTGTTGACGAGTACAGGCTCCTATTAAAACGATTTGTTAGCAATTATTTAAAATGTGTATTGCCTTGAACAAATAACCTTCATTGGGGACCTCTTTTCACCAGCCTAACTGTTTTAACATCTTTATGGAAAGCTGTAGAAAAAATGAAGTCCCAGAAGAGGGTCCTATAACTTCATTGACAAAAACAATGACAATGGTTTCTCTGGGGAATGGCTGCGTTAGAATATTAATATCTTTGAATCATATTTTATTACCATAGTTCTTAACGGTAATAAAATTATGGAATAACGATCAACACTAAAAGGACTTCATACAAAGTCTGGAAACTCACGATAAGAAATGTCATTCCTTATTGACTACTTTAGTTTACGCTAGGGAGGAATTATTGTTGTAATAACTACTTGTTACAACTTTTTATCATTCAGAGCCTGATACAAACTTCATCATCAGGTACCTTGAGCTTGGTACAATCTTCATCATCAGGTACCTTGAGCTTGATACAAACTTCATGATCAGGTACCTTGAGCTACTGACATTTCTTTGTTTAAATTTCAGCATATGAACAATAGAATTATCCACATTTCACTAATTTATTTTTAACCAAGTTTTTAGATAGAAGTCTAGAAAGGAATAGATCATCTATGTAGTTGTCCTATGTCAAGCTGTACTCCATTATTTGTTTTCTCTCTCTAGTTTTGACCTTGGTACAGATATTGGACAAGTTTATAATTTACACTCCCCTATTCTACAACTATACAATCACTGAGAAAATCATTGTAAAACTTCTCTCAAGTGGCATCTTCTGATTATCTATTTGTAAATGCCCATCAAATTGTTCTATTACCCATGATGCTTCATCCCCCATTACCAGATCATCAAGCTGTGCTAGGTGCTTTTATTGTCTCATGTTAGACCTGGTCAATAACGATTAACCACTTATTGATGGAAATTACAGTCTCGTTTATTTGCGCTATGTAAACTGTTCCTATTTGATGTTGCAATCAAGTTTTGATGTTTAGGAGCCTGTGTATACTGATATAGTGTTCAAGATGACATAATTCTTATATAACTTGTTTAAAACTTGCACAAGTAAACAATTGTTTAAAGCCAATAAAACTTCTTTGTTGGTAGCTGGCTGGTGAATGTTCTGTTGGTGAAAGGTAGCTTGTTTATGCCTTTACTAATGGATCAGATGGATGGAAATTCTTAAGATGGTTCTTACCATCCTGCATGAATCAGTTTTTGATGATAAAGATCATAAAAATTGTTATTTATATATTAAGTTTTTGTAGAATTGTTTGTGTTTTTATTTATCTTTATTTATGCCAACACAAACTAGTCATAACCATTTCAATAATATGAATCAACTGTGCTGAGGGTACATATTTGAACTTCAAGCCACTGGAAAATTATGTCAAAATGGCTTAAATGCAATTTTTTTGTCAGAATGTAAATTTTTGGTAAAATGGAATATCAGTTTCTGTCAATGCCACTGCATGTCAGGAATGACATTTTTGTAAATGTCATTGTATGTCAAGACTGACAATTAATTAACTGTATGTCAGGAATGACATTTTTGTAATTACCTGTATGTCAAAACTGACAATTTCTGTCAATGCTGTTTTTTGTCTGCCTTGAAAATTTGTTGTCAATGCCACTGTATGTCAGGACTGACAATTTTTGTCAATGCCTGTGTATGTCAGGACTGACAATTTTTATCAATGCCTGTGTATGTCAGGACTGACAATTTTTGTCAACGCCTCTGTATGTCAGAACTGACAATTTTTGTCAATGGCTGTGTATGTAAGGACTGACAATTTTTGTCAATGCCTGCATATGTCACTGACAATTTTTGTCAATGCCTGCATATGTCACTGACAATTTTTGTCAATGCCTGTGTATGTCACTGACAATATTTGTCAATGCCTGTGTATGTCAGTGACATTTTTTGTCAATACCCCTGTATGTCAGGACTGACAATTTTTATCAATGCCTCAGTATGTCAGAACTGACAATTTTTGTCAATGGCTGTGTATGTAAGGACTGACAATTTTTGTCAATGCCTGCGTATGTCACTGACAATTTTTGTCAATGCCTGTGTATGTCACTGACAATATTTGTCAATGCCTGTGTATGTCAGTGACATTTTTTGTCAATACCTTTGTATGTCAGGACTGACAATTTTTGTCAATGCCTCAGTATATCAGGACTGACAATTTTTGTCAATGCCTCAGTAAATCAGGACTTACAATTTTTGTCAATGCCACTGTATCTTTGTCTAACTCTATGGGAAGTCATTAGTACATGTATATATATATATATTTCTGATTTTTGAATGTGCTTATTTGAAGTTTACCAAGTTACACTTGATTTTTGTTAAATACAGATTCTTATACAACAGTATTAATAACTTGTGTTTTTATTTGACAGTGCTGTTGAGTATGGTGTGGATAATGAAAACCTCAGTCTTTCAGCTATAAGAACTATTAGAGTATTACGTCCCCTTAGAGCTATAAATAGAATTCCAAGTAAGTATTGAAGACATGAAATGGTTTCAAATCTCATGGCATTAAAAGAAGATTTTATTTTGTATGGACGTTGTTTGTAGAGCTATAAAAAGAGATAAATTTCTTGTTTGTTTGCCCATGATGTATTTTTTATGTAACATATGGATACTCTAAAGGCTCAATATATACTTTCAAAATTAACGTTTTTTCTTCTTTTTGTCACATATTAAATGAATTTTATATATGAAATTCTGAGAATAAATAAGTAGTATTCAAGAATTTATGGAGTCTCATGGGTGAAATCTCAAACTTTTATTGAAGATGATGCAATTGATGGAAGAAAACAAGAAATACCAAACTATTGAAATATCAGATGTAACACAACTTTTATTTATTTTCCAGTTCAACTATTGCATAATTCTTAGAAAAAAGAAAACAGCATTGAGATTTTATAGATATTCTCACTTAAAAACTTACTAGGGAATGTTTAAAATAAAGACAACTGAAATTTATATAAAATTATACCCCCACTCTAAAATTATACCCCCACTCTATGGAGTGGGTGGTATACTGGATTCACCTTGTGCATCCGTCTGTCCTTCTGTCTGTCCGGCCGTCTGTCTGTCTGTCCGTCCGTCTGTTCAGACTGAAATTTTTCGTCACACTTATCTTGGCTGCTGTGCAACGGAATGTTTTGATATTTGGCCTGTAGCTTTATGACCATGAGTTGTATCATCTCTCCTATTTTTAAGTCTGTCAAAGAACCACTTCCTGTTTGCCGATACTTACAAATTTTACAATACCTTATGTTTACATGAAATTTTTCGTTAAACTTTTCAAGTCTGTTTTCCCAATTTTCAAAATTAAAAAAGAGTGGGGGTATACTTTGCACGATAAAACGTGCAACCTCATGTTCATGTTGATGGAGGTATACGAAGATATTTTATGCAACAAAGGAGAAATTCCAAGCTGATTCAAGGAACAACATGGGATATGTCTTATTTTTAAACAGCACAATTAAAGTCATTACTTCCAGCTATGTACCTCTATCTGGTACACTTTAATGTATACTTTGTAATTTAAAATTATTTTGTTTTTTAAGTTGTTTTTCAAAAACCATTTGATGGATAACATTTTCACTGTCCTTTTAAATATTTTATTCTGGGCACTCTCCATTAGCAAAATATCAATATTCATCAAGGCTTATAGTAAAAAAATAAATCAAGTTTTACATCAATACATAGTTACTTGTTTGTACTAAGGGAGTTACAGACGCAATGGAGATTATTGTCCGAGATAAATTGACTCGGAAGAAGGTTAATATAACACCAAACGTGATATAAACTTAATGGCATGGAGAACATTTATAACTTTATGTGATATTTTTCAATATAAATGATGAATACATTGTAGCAATGTTGAAAATTTTATAACACAAAGTGTTTTGATATTGAAATTACAAATTAATTTTTAGCACACTGTCTTAACAAACGCTAGTGCTCTCAATTTGATGAAAAACGTTCATGACTGCAAGAAATACTTGTAATTATCTCCCTTTGTCATCTTGCTCAAGGCCACCTTTACACATTGACAATGTTTGTATTAAGGGAGTTACAGACACAAGATTATAAAAAAAAAAAAAAAACATTTTTGAAAACAACAAGCTTAATGCTCGGTAATTATGGGTAAAAAGTATATATGTATAATGTATATACCAATAACTACCCAGCATTAAAG
Organism: Mytilisepta virgata; assembly: GCA_028015205.1. Lineage (NCBI taxonomy): Eukaryota > Metazoa > Mollusca > Bivalvia > Mytilida > Mytilidae > Mytilisepta > Mytilisepta virgata. The sequence continues at coordinate 89,640,700 of CM051521.1, forward strand.
CATTGCATTTTTTTAAAATATTTCACATCATCTTTCATATGATTATTCCAAAATTGTTATTTGTAAGCTTTCTTGTAAGTGGTAAATACATTTGGAGAGTTACTGGTATCATTATAAAAAAATTGCTGAACCTGAGGTGAGAAATTTCATAATTTTTGTCTCCCCTGCGACAAAAACTTGTGGAGGCGAGATAAGGGATATTACTTTCAGGGGGCGGCGTGGCGACGGTGCCGTAAACTTTTTTAAAACTTTAATAACTTTGCACGTGTAATACCTACAATTAAAATTTATGGTCCACAAGGTAGCTTATCTTAAAAGGTTTGCCGCTGTATACTTGTCTTGTGACCCTGACCTCATTTTCATGGTTTACTGACTTCATAAACATGAATTTAAAATCTGGGTCCAAGTTTCGTGGTTAAATCCATTTCTCAGCAACTGTTATACCTAGGCCAACCATATTTGGTCTATAGATAGTTCTTAGTGGGTACATGCAAGTCTGACACCTGGCTTGGGACCTTAACATCAATTTCATGCTCGAGTAATTTTGTCACTTTTTCGTGGCCAAGTCCATTTCTCAGAAACTGTAATACCTAGATCCACCATATTTGGTCAATAGATAGTTCTTGGTGGGTACATGTCAGTCTGACACCTGCCTTTTGACCTTGACCTAAATTTCATGCTTGAGTGACCTGTGTCACATTTTCGTGGTTAAATCCATTTCTCAGCAACTGTGATACCTAGGCCAACCATATTTGGTCTATAGATAGTCCTTAGTGGGTACATGCCAGTCTGACACCTGGCTTGGGACCTTGACCTCAATTTAATGCTTGTAACTTTTTTTTGGTTAAGTTCATTTCTCAGAAACTGTAATACCCAGGCCAATAATATTTGGTCTTTAGATAGTTCTTGGTGGGTACATCTGACACCTGACTTGGGACCTTGACCTCAATTTCATCTTTGAGTGATTTTGTTACATTTTCATGGGTAAGTCCATTTCTCAGCAACTAGAATACCTAGACCCACCATATTTGGTCAATAGATAGTTCTTGGTGGGTACATGTCAGTCTGACACCTGGTTTGAGACATTGACCTCAATTTCATGTTTGAGTGACTTTGTCACTTTTTCGTTGTTAAGTAAATTTCTCAGAAACTGTAATACCTAGACTAACTGTATTTGGTATATTGATAGTTCTTAGTGGGTAAGTGCAAGTCTGACACCTGTCTCTGGACTTTGACCTCAATTCATGCTTGAGTGACTTTGTCACATTTTCAAGATTAGGTGCATTTCTCAGCAACTTTAATACGTAGACCCACCATATTTGGTCAATAGATAGTTCTTAGTTGGATACATGTCAGTTTGACACCTACTTTTGACCTTGACCTCAATTTATTATATTTGCAAAATGTCGGGTGTCAGATAATCATATTCTGTGTCCATGTGCATAGGCAGGTGAGACATGTAGTGTGTCCACTCTTGTTTTTATATAGTAAGATAGTCTATGCTAAAGAAGGGTAAATATCAACAACAAAATGTAAAGTATTAATGAATCATGCATATCAATTAACATTCTTTTGTTGGCTTTAACAAGTTAATATCAGTACAAAATAAGGTCTGGTGAATTGATTTCCAAATTCTTATCCCCTGCAAAATTTAAAAAAATCCGTTTTCAGCTCAGTTCGTAAATAAAAATAGAATTAAAAAAACTTTTCATTAGAATCAAGGAATTTATTCTTTTTATGGCTAATCAGTATTAGCAATAAATGTACATTTATGGGCATTGTCAGCAAATGTAAAATTTATTTGAAAGATCTTTAGAAACATGAAAAAAAATGAGCATCTAGTGAGCTTTTCTCTTAATGTTTCAAAGAAAGTACAAGTAAACTTTATATTTGTTAACAGATATCATAAACATTGAAATTTGTCAAATAACGCAAGAAAACAAGTCCCATTTGTTTTGTTGGATGTCTTCTTTGCAGGTCATATGTAACAATTATTTGTCAATTGCCCTTCTCTATGAACAGAAATGGGGTACCAGGAGACTAGTCTTCTTTGCAGGTCATATGTGACAATTGATTGTCAATTGCCCTTGTCTATGAACAGAATTGGGGTACCAGGAGACTAGTCTTCTTTGCAGGTCATATGTAACAATTGATTGTCAATTGCCCTTCTCTATGAACAGAATTAGGGTACCAGGAGATTTCATACATCTACTCGACTATGGTGGTCAACATTTTATTTACACCTTTATATAGACAATAACTACTGTTTGCAGTATAACAAATAAATGAAATATCAATGAGACCCCAACCATGAAAAGGGAATTTGTAATATGAAAAAAGTTACAGCATCATACAGCTACAACATGGGCATGTCAGCTCACACATGCACTTAATTGCCTTATAATAAAATGTGAAGAATACAACCAAAACCACAACATATGTGAAATAAAAAATAACTCCAAAAACAACAAAAGAAAAGTACAACCACTCATGGAGACTTATGACTTGGGACAGGCATGTAAAAATGTGTCAGGTTGAAAGGGATAAATAAGAACTCATCCCCCCTTCTTTGGACTTGTAACAGGGGCACGATTCAGACCAAAAAACCCATTAAAAATCAGTAAAGAACAGCATCTCAATAAATTATTTTGGCACTATCAATTAAAAGGACCAGACCTAAAATTGGTGACTCAGCCTCATGAATGGTTTTGATAACTCATAGAGCTAGTTAAGTTTCTTAATGACGAATCGGATATCATATTTCTGATATAAGATATAAATATGTGACTTATTTTTATTTTGCAGGTATGAGAATATTAGTTATGTTACTACTAGATACACTCCCTATGCTAGGAAACGTCTTATTGTTGTGTTTTTTTGTGTTTTTTATCTTCGGAATAATTGGTGTACAATTGTGGGCTGGTGTTCTACGTAATCGATGTTTTTTAAATATTAGTGAAAACGTTTCCTATGCACAGTAAGTATATGTCTTTAACATCAAATTAATATGAACGATACCATGTTCTTAACAGCAATTTACGTTTATGAATTGTTTGCCCTCCTTTCCATTAAAGATTTAGAAACACCATTTAATAGACAGGATATGATGTAATACATATTTGAATAAAGGAAGAGCTCTTTTCTTGTTGTTCTTTATCTTAATGTCAAAATTAAACCTTCAGCACAGAGAAAGATTCTCTGCTATACGTGGATCAAGTGATACAGGAATATTGAAGGAAATGTGAGACATATACAAAATTTGATACTATAAAAGTCAAAGAATTCTAACACATACTGTCATGGTTTACCTTACAATTTTATTCTGAAAATTCTATAATGATATTACTGTATTTGTATTGAATAAATGTCAGGTAAAAAAGTGATAGGTTTGGGGAAACTGGGTACGGTTGGTAATTTTCTATTTTATTCATAGTTCTTGGGGTAGAGCAACAACATGCTTCTTATGTTTACCATGAAATATTGTACAATAATTTTTCTGTTTATTCAGTTATTGTCATTGTTGCCATTTTTAATGGATATATTGGAGAAAAAATATATATATTTTCATAAGATTATGGATATCCCTAATTTTAAATGCTGACAATATGATAACGTGTTTATCTGCAGGTGTTTCACATCCAATTTTAAAAGAAGAAAAAAACAAAAAATGATTTCCATTGATTTTCAATAAAATATAATTAATCTAATTAATATATGAAATATAATATATTGAATAAATTTTGAAATTACAGTTTGCAAATCTACAATCTTAAGTTTATGAACATTTTATTTACAAACCTTCATATATTCATGGATTTGTTAGTTGATGAAATCAACAAAGATTGGTACATGTTTCTCTGTTTATAAAAAATATTTTAGCAAAAGACAATCACAAAAAATCTTAATTAGTTAAGGTTTCAAAAAACTATGAAAATTTACCTGAATAAAACTTGTAATGACAAAAACAACAAAACTGAAAATAAATGTATTTAGAAGCATGCTGATTTATATCATTTCAAAAGTACATTGCAGTTGACTTGGGGTGTTACATAATTCATTCTCTATCTAAAGTGACACTAATGACATTGTAATCATCTTGTACTGCCATGATAATATTATTTTGTTTGTTTTTTTTTAAATGTTGAAAAATGGATTATTTTTAATATTCCTGTTTACCAGTAGTCATATTATTGACATGGATCCAGTTTATTATCTCCCGCTTTGCTCATTCTGAAAGAGTCCCAGATAAGCTGCATATCAGTGTCATTTATGCTAATCAGGTCATATACACCTTAAATATATTTTTTTGAAGTCAGATATATGCTTGTTGCAGCTGTTATACATCTTTATGCTGTTATTAAGTGCTTTAAAATACACAGCAATTGTAGTCTACCCCTTTGGCAATTTTTTGGAGGTTAAATGTTCACCTATCATGTATAGAAAAAATTGGAACAGTAAGTTAAGCTTATATCTTATATTCTTGTGGATCAGATCCTGTGAACTCTTATGAAGTAATGTTAGTGTTTTAGTGTCATCGATGTTTTGGAAATGTTTGAATGTTGTGAAAAATGTTTAGAGATGACAGTATTAGATTTGGTATAAATCAGTCATGTGATTTAGAGTTTGACCAATATTAAACCTTAGAAGAACTTAAATAGATTCCGGATGTTTTTGCAGTGGTTGATTAATTCCCATAGTCAAGGTTATATTATTCAGACGGATGTGATTAATACATTTAAGCTGTCTTTTATACAATCATTACAGTCATTATTTCTAAATGAAAATCTAGCCTCCTGTCTTTGGGATCTACACCCAAAGACATGGCAAATCATAAAATAATTGCCCAACAAATAAGGGTTTTTCACTATTCAAAACACAGGAAATTATTCGCATCAGCTAAAAAGCTTTCTAATGTCTGACATAGTGGCGTAATGTACATTTTTACTTTCGAGTAGGACAGTTGTTCACTGCAGGCTAATGACATAAATCATAACTGAAAAAAGAAAAAAAATATTATTTTGTAATAAGGTTATTTCTGCAAGGCTTTATCATCCATAAAAAAGGTGTTTTTTTTTATGAAAGTGAAAACTTTGTAAATAGAATGATCTGTTATAATGAGTTTTAAATAATTGATCAGATTTTGTAATATGAGTAATATTATGATATTTTCTTAATAAAATTTGTATGTAGTAGATAAGGCTGTAATAGATTATAACTTAGGTTCCCAATTTTTTTGGGTTTATTCTTTTTTTATTTCAGTAAATTATTACCTTGTAGTGTTGTTTGGTCATGATCCAGTTGTAGATTTTAGCTTTTAAGTTTGAGTATTAAATTTTCTGTGAATTTACCTTATCAAAATGACAATATTTCATAAGAAAATATGAGTGTTTTGTGTTTTTTATGGTACTTATATACATCAATGTTTGTATAACAACACAGTTGGCAGTTGATATCACAGTATGTCACCACTCTCAATAACATAAAACATGGTATCCTATAAAATATATTAAATCTGCAGTAAAATTGAATACCAAGCAATACATTTTTAACAATATGACATTTGTTGAAAAAAAAAAAACCAAAAAAACTTTATAAACTACTTAAACATTTTTGTTTTCTTTCTTTTTCAGTGCAAATCTTAGTCCTTATTATATTCCAAGGAAAATAAATAATATATATTTTGACTACATATGCAGTAAACCTGGTGAATCTGGGATGCAAACATGTGACAATTTTCCACGCTACCAGTACGAAGGAATTAAATGTAATGGAAGTGCAAAAACGTACGGCAATAATACACCCACAAATAATTCATGTGTGAACTGGAACCAATATTACACATATTGTACTGCAGGGGATAAAAACCCCTTTCAGGGTGCTATTTCATTTGATAATATAGGATTTGCTTGGGTAGCTATTTTCCAAGTAAGTATTTGTAATGTGTTGTTTTTTTTTTGTTTTATTTGTTTGTTTTTACTTTTCAACCTTTTGTTTTCTTTTTATATCTTTTACAACTTTTTTTAACACAATTTTCTAAAGCTTTTTAGCAGTTTTCAAACAGAAAAATCTGTCGATTAGTTTGCTGAAATATATGACAGAAAGTTGTCTTCAAGACCAGCTCTAAATGGCCCATAATAAACATATAAAATAAAAAAGTTCAAGTGACTCCCACTGAAAATAAAAGGTACTGACTTGGGACAGGCACATATGGAATGGAGCAGGGTTAAACATGTTTACGAATACTCAGCACTTCCTGTAAAATCCTTAGTGGCTGAAAACAGGTAGAAAAACAATAAAAAAAATCTCAGAATTCAAAAGGACTGACAACATGCTTTGTATGGAAATATTTTTTAGTTTCACTTAATCTACGAGTAAAAATTGTATTCGGCATATCGTATAGACTTTTAAGTTGACTGCAACATCTAACAAAAGAGACATAGTGTTAATTTTTCAGTAATACGTTTCTTATAATATAAGTGTATATTATTCCAAGAACAATACATATCAATTGCTCTAGTTACCAATTATTGACGGTAGTGTCTTATTTACAATAACGTGTTGCGTGATTATTAGGTATGAAGTCATTTACCCTTTGTAAATTTAATTTTATAAATTTAATTAATGTAATTTAAGAGAGCACATTGCATCTATAACATTAAGTTAATTAAGTTTATTACATAATGTGTATAGGTTATCTGTTTTTTTTTATGTTTTGATATATGCTGTAACACAACTTAATAGAATTGAAAGAAATATATTAATGGATATTCCTATCTTGATGAATTCAAAGGTGGGTGGAAGAGGCACACCCTGGAGGCATCCTTCTTAAAATCCACTTTTATTTACTTCAGAAAAAATGCAGAATATGCCATTAATGTGGTTGACTCTTTGACTTCTGAAAATTTAGGAATAAAATTTAAATGGACAGTACATTATACATTTTGTACCATCATAGCAAATTAACACAACAGGATACAAATTTCTTGATTTTAGTAAGAAATGTCCTTTGGAAGACTTTATATAAATCATATTCTTCTCAGCCAGATTAGCATTCTGATCATAGCCTGTTTGTTTGATCAAACCAAATATACTGAAACCCGTTGTCTGAAGAAAGGGAGCTGCCAGTTTTTGATCGGTTCAATTTACTTCTCAATCTGCTTTTTGAAACACAATAGACCTTGATCTGAACAATTTTTGTAACAAGCTATAACTAAATTTTTTAAAGTCCCATTTGGACAAGAAAAATGAAAACATAAATGGTTGCAGCTAAAAACCTCACAACAATCCCTGGATGTGATCTTCCAATGTTCAGTTTTGTAGGGCATTGGGATCAATCTCTTTCAATGTTCTGTTTTGTAGGACATTATCTTGTTGACTCCATATCTTTAGATATTGATTCAGCTTTCATATAAATCCAAGCTAAACGAACTTTTCAATATTTTTACTGTGTTCATTTCTATGGGATGGTGTCTCATTGATGCTTACCCCTTATCCTTACATTTTCATATGATATGTTTTAAGGATGCCCAAATCATTATTCATTAAAAAGGCTAATTTGGTTACTGGGTATATGGGTATGTAACAACATTCACAGTACAGTAAATGTGTAAATTTGATTTTAAATAAAAGAAATCCCTAAATTATACAGTGATTTTAGTTTGAATTCAGGCCCTCTTTGTCGTGTGTTTGATTAGTTTAAATGAAGAGCCAGCTGTAACATACAAAATCGAAGTAGTTATTGAAACTTGCTCATTCTGAAAAAGGAATTAGATTTTAGATTTCATTAACTAACAATTGAAAAAAGGTAGAAAACACATTTATAATATATATTTTTCTTTCCATTTCAGGTAATTAGCTTAGAAAGTTGGGTGAATATAATGTATTATGTACAAGATGCTCATTCCTTTTGGGACTGGTCTTATTTTGTAGCTTTAATTGTGGTAGGTATTATACAAAGAACTTTATAAAAATTTTTGACAAGGTGAAAACTCTGCTTAGCTGCATACATTTTCTTTTTAGCTCACCTGGACCAAAGGGCCATGTGAGCTGTTGCCATCATGTGACATCTAACATTTCTCTTCGTAAACTTTCCTTTAAATAATATCTCCTCTGAAACCACTGGACCATTTGAAACAAAAGTTGGCAGCAATGGTCTTTCGGTGGTCCTTAGATGACCACCAGAGCCAACTTAAGATAAACGTAGGACTGTATGAAAACTGACTTAAAAATCCTTTTCTTTGAAATCAATAAGCCAATATTGGAACAAAACTTTGCAGCCATGGTCCTTAGATGGTTCTTTATCAGAATTTATCCAAATTGGCCACCATACGCAAACTTAGTTTAACATAGGACCCAATGGGAAATTGACTTAAAGATCTTATCTAAAACCATTAGGCCAATTGGACCCAAACTTAGGTGGTCCTTTGTCAGAAAGTTATCCGATGACCTGTACCGCCATCCAAGATGGCCACCATAGTCAAACATAGTTTAACATAGGACCAATGGGAAAATTTACTTACAATTCTTCTTGTCCAAACTTAGTGAACCAATTAGAACCTAACTGGGCAGCAATGGTCCTTAGATGGTCCTCATTTAAAAATATATCTGATGACCCTGCCTACCATCCAAGATTACAACCAGAGCCAAACATAGTTAAACATAGGACCCTATGGGAATATTCACCTAAAAAAACATCTTGTCTGAAACCAGTGAGCCAATTGGAACCCAACATGACAGCAATGTTTCAGACTACCAACCAAGGTAGACAGTCAAACAATTTTTTCTGAAGTCTACAAATGATATCCAGGTGAGCAATATAGGCTCCTGGGAGCCTCTAGATTGTAATTAAATTGCTTTTTTGTGAGTAAAAGAAATACATTGTATTACCAAAAATAATACCCAAAAAAATAAAAAATTATAAACATATAAAGAAAATGAAAGATATAGACGAATTATGGTTATAACGAGAGGTAAACATTTCTGGGCACAGTTATGCATTATCTGTCCAGACAGTTGGAAAAAGAAAAATTCAGTTCATTGGTCAATGTTCTAAATCATTTCTATTCACACAAAACCATAGTTTAAGGTCAGAATTTATTATGCTTGATGAAAATTTTAAAAGGTTAGAGTACTTATTAAACTATGATTGAATATTAATATTAATACATAGATTGAAAACAAAAAAAAATTGATTTTAGAGATAATTAGTTTGTCTATGATTATGTGGTTATACTTGGTTATGGATTTTATTTTTTTTTGCATTTTATGATTCTTTTATTTTAAAGAAAAAATTACTTTATAGGTCTTTAAAAATGTTGATATTATTGATGTACGACTTTGTTTACTTTCAGATTGGTTCTTTTTTTATGATAAATTTATGCCTAGTTGTGATAGCGACACAGTTCTCAGAGACTAAGAAACGAGAAACTGAACGAATGATGCAAGAGAGAAAGCGCTTTCAATCTTCTAGTACTCTGGCCAGTAATTCTGAACCTGGAGGCTGTTATGCAGAAATTTTAAAATATGTTGCACATTTATGGCGAAGAGCCAAACGGAAAATTTTAAAAGTGTATTATAATGCAAGAGGAAAGACTCATCCTCGTCATAAAATTAAACCACAGCTGGCATTGGGAAAACGAAAGCACAGCAAAGGTAGTGAGACTGCACCGCATGCTTGTAACAGCTGTTCACACAGATATAACTATTTTTATCAGTTTGTTAACAATCAGAATGAAGCACATATTAGTCGCCGCAACAGTAGTCCAGTAGCTCCCCGCGCTTCGCCAGAAACAAGTGACTTAGATTCTATATCATCACCACGTTGTACTAACTTTCTAACAGTACCAAGCTTTAACAGCATGAATCCCTCGTCTGAATCTATTAACACGCTTACTGCTACAGATACTCTTTCACCTCCATTGCTCAAGCCTCGTATATCATCGCCTAATCATTTAGCACCGCCGCATGGCAGCATTAGTAGAACTCCCTCATTAAATAGTGATTGTAGTAAGAAATTGCCATGTGTGCCTGAGTTGTTAGTCATACATACACCTAGAAGTACACCCATGCATCAGTCACAGAGTCCAAGTATTACCAAGAACCATAATAATCACACTTACAAGGGTAAGTTTTCAATCGGAATTGTGAGTTCTATTTCAAGGAGAAAACCATTTGATGTTTTGGGGGAAATTGTTTGAGAGGAATTCATCAATTAAAATTTTTCTTTTCAAGACAAAAATTAAATTTGTTTAATGCACAGCTTGAATAAAATATGAAAATGAAAACAAATAACCCCTCCTTTCCCCCAAATAAGGAACCTTAAATGGTTATCTTTTCCTTACTATGTAGGAAAATGTGCTTACTTTGTATTTTATTATATAAGGCTTTATATATGGATGAAGATTTTTATACACCTATTGCTATGATTCTGTTGTGTGAAATTTATCAATTTTTTCTCTAAAAGTTGTGATTCAGTCTACCTTTATAATCTTATGACTTAATCCAGTTCAAATATAGCAAAAAAACCTTCAGCCTTTAGTAACATCTATGTTTTTTTTTATGTATCTTTATATATTGATGTATTAAAATATTGTATTCATATAGATTTGCTTGTTGTGAGGTGTTTAGATGTTGTGATTTGCCTTGTTGATAAAGCAAATATCTCACGAATCACTGGTGTCTAACAATTATTGTATTTTTATGTATTTTTTATGAATTTTTATTTAATTTAAATTTTAATTTTTGACTGCTCAATTTTAAAAGTAATGTGAAAATGAATTACATTCTAACCTGTGTTTCACCCAAGGAGGTTTGGTGAAAAAGTGTTCATGTTCATGTTTGGAACAGGGCCCTTTAAAGGTTCCCTTTAAAGCATATGAAACCATTATAATAAATACAATGATCTGAAGTTTTTTTTTTGGTCTTATGTTTATGAGGTTTTTAAAAACTATTTTAAAGCTTGATGGAGTTTGATAGTAAAAAAGTATAGAACTGGTACTTAAGCAGCTAAATATAGATTAGTCAATTTGGTTGACTGGAATAGAATCAGATGTTAAGTGAATATTGGATCATTTATTATCTTAAATATATTCTTGGTAGGGTATAGGATATAGTTAGTCAGACGGGACATACTGACATTGTTCTATTATCAGATTCAGACAGAAGTGAATAAAGGAATAAATCATCCAAAGTTAGATACAGATCTGGTCGTTTTCTGTTCCTAATAGTCTTAAGTCCAGCCACAATTTATATCTGTCATCGTTTGTATACTTTAGATTGATGTTTCCAGTTCAAGAAGATACAGTCAACTGCTCACAAGTGATTTTGCAAATATTTTAATTATTTTTGAAAAAATATGAAACTATTAAATAATTTAATTTGAATTGTAACACACATTTTGAAAGAAGGATATAAATGTGGAATTAAATGTATTTTGGGTACGGGGATTCTTGGTATGGCTACGGGTAAAGGTTACACATTTTACCCACAACCATCTCTGAGTTTTTCCATCTTTTACAAAAATCGCTTTTTAAATAATGACTTCTTTGGAGAAAAAAAACATTCGTTGAATTGGAAATACGAGAAATGGAGTTGTTATCAAATGGGATTAAGAAGAAGTGTGCTTTTGAAGATCTACTCGAAAAATTTATTTCATTTGAAGTGTGAAAATGTTCTATAGAGATAAATCTGTTTTGTGTCCTCATATGAATCTTATTTGCTAACTTATAAAGATTATTGATTTCCATTAATGTAGCAGTTCATCAAATTACAAAGAGAGAAAACGGAGATAATAAGTGTACGTTATCCTAAGCTGATTGTCTATAACAATTGAATAATTGCATTTACGATAATAAAAATTTGCCTAAAATTAGGGGGCTGAAGGAATTTCTTAATTTTAGTTCATTAATTATTGGCAGGATTTGCTGAGAAATATAATTAATTAAGATATTGCTTGTATCTTCTGAGATTTAATATAACGGGTTTACTTCTTGGGACTTTATAATCAAATGAAATCATCAGAAAAACACTATCTAATATTCTTTCTTTTTTTTGCAAATTATTCATGGTCAATAGAGTGTTTGTCTTCTGTGTATAATTGCATTGGTAGGGATTAACAGAAACTGATACAGACTTATTTTCTTCATCTGGTCCAAGACCACAATTAATGTGCGATTTTCGTTGTCCACAAATATAATCCCCTCTATGAATTTAGTATATTTCTTCCATATTTATTTTTTCCCCTTATAAATGTGTTTTTAAATGGTTTTTGTTCTAAAATTATAGTAGAATGTTCAAAGTTGATGTTTTAGAAAGTTTGAATGAGTTGTCATAAGTTTAAGTTGTGATTTGGTCAGATGGAAAAGTGTCAATATTTAGGTCATCTGTTGTCTGCAGGAATTCTTCTACCCCAGGAGACATTTTTGTCAATATTTTGAGTTAGCACTGATGAATTTTTTTAAAATTTTGATATTATGACAGGATTTTTCAATTCAATTTTATTTTAATATGAAAATGCACTATGAATTAATTGTGGTCTTGGACCATTAGTTATAGTATTCTATGTTAAATTGTCAAATTTCAATCTTCTGTGGAAAATTTATGTTAATTTAAATAGTGTAAGAGGTATATCATTTGAAAACTGCATCTTGTCAGTTTTTTCCTCACAATCTTACCTCACCTTAACTTGCATACAAGAAAGCAATTTGCACCTCAAAACTGAGGGTCTATCATTTTTAATGGTCATCTTTGACATCTGTACACCCACAGTAGTTTGGAATAAATTCATATCAGAAGTTATTGACTTCTCACAAATACCGTTAATATTCTTAAGTTTCAGTATTTAGACTTTATTTCAGTACAGATCATTCTATTTTCTATATTTAATTTTTGGCCGGGTTGCACAGAGTGCAAATCCGGGTTATAGTATGGTGAATGTCGGGCGGGCGGCGGGCGGGCGGCGGGCGGGCGGCGGCGGCGGGCGGGCGGGGAAAATGGGTACCTATTTTGTGAAATCAACTCCTCCTACAGTTTTTCACCCACATCCTTGAAACTTCATAGAATGTTTCTATATATATTGAAGATGTGCACCTCACTTTATGGAATTATTTCAGGAATTATTTCCCATTTTTCCAAACTTTGGAACTTAGTCGTTTTTTATTGACATCGTCAATAGAGGGTACCTATTTTGTGAAATCAACTCCTCCTACAGTTTTTCACCCACATCCTTGAAACTTCATAGAATGTTTCTATATATATTGAAGATGTGCACCTCACTTTATGGAGTTATTTCAGGAATTATTTCCCATTTTTCCAAACTTTGGAACTTAGTTGTTTTTTTTTTGACATCTTCAATAGAGGGTACCTATTTTGTGAAATCAACTCCTCCTAAAGTTTTTCACCCATATCCTTGAAACTTCATAGAATGTTTCTATATATATTGAAGATGTGCACCTCACTTTATGGAATTATTTCAGGAATTATTTCCCATTTTTCCAAACTTTGGAACTTAGTCGTTTTTTATTGACATCTTCAATAGAGGGTACCTATTTTGTGAAATCAACTCCTCCTACAGTTTTTCCCCCACATTCTTGAAACTTCATAGAATGTTTCTATATATATTGAAGATGTGCACCTCACTTTATGGAATTATTTCAGGAATTATTTCCCATTTTTCCAAACCTTGGAACTTAGTCGTTTTTTATTGACATCTTCAATAGAGGGTACCTATTTTGTGAAATCAACTCTTCCTACAGTTTTTCACCCACATCCTTGAAACTTCATAGAATGTTTCTATATATATTGAAGATGTGCACCTCACTTTATGGAGTTATTTCAGGAATTATTTCCCATTTTTCCAAACTTTGGAACTTAGTTGTTTTTTTATTGACATCTTCAATAGAGGGTACCTATTTTGTGAAATCAACTCCTCCTACAGTTTTTCACCCACATCCTTGAAACTTCATAGAATGTTTCTATATATATTGAAGATGTGCACCTCACTTTATGGAATTATTTCAGGAATTATTTCCCATTTTTCCAAACATTGGAACTTAGTCGTTTTTTATTGACATCTTCAATAGAGGGTACCTATTTTGTGAAATCAACTCCTCCTACAGTTTTTCACCCACATCCTTGAAACTTCATAGAATGTTTCTATATATATTGAAGATGTGCACCTCACTTTATGGAATTATTTCAAGAATTATTTCCCATGTGCAATATGATCTTGTAATCACCTTTGTCACCACTACAATAAACACCCAGCAACCCGGCCATTTGTGTCTTTGACCCATTTTTGTATTTTTACATTAGTTTTTGTTTTTGCTTCTTCCACGTATAAAAACTTGCCACCAAGATACAGCCAATTGACTTGAAAGTGGCATAAAACACAAATTTCTGTTAGGAAAGATATATTATCCTTTGCCACACTTTCATCAGACTGTTTATGAGATTCGCTCTGTCTAAGATAACACCTAGCTCATATTATACAGAGCTAAAAAAATGATGTCACAACTTAATAAATAAATTCTTCATATTCTGTCCATACTGATGAATGGATTGATCAACGTCAAAGTCGTCTTTGTGATTTATGTAATATGATTGTATAATATTATAGGCTTACTTATACATTTATCTTAGTTGGCATTTTATCTGCAACTGTCTTTACAGATTTTTACAAGAATTGGGCAAAATTTATGATGATAAAGGACATGAAGCAAATATCAAGGAACACTTATATAATCGTACAAATGAGAGACAGAATTAGATTTTCGTAACTTTGTTAATGTTGAATCTCAGATATGATGTCAATTGCAGCAGAGATTGATTGACGAGAGAGACATCGTTAGAACTGCAAAATGAAAATCAATCTTTCTGTATGGATTGCCTCTGCTGAATTGGCTATTTTTCATTGTAAAACGATCACCATAATTTTATTTTTGTAATAATCTTAGGATTGTCCTAAAAAACTTTGATCATGATGTATAATAGTATAGAACACGTAAAATTGTGTAACATTTATTGGTTAGATAAGGTAAGTGTATTTTCTCCTATCTAAATTTTTAGGGGGACATTGGCCTTGTCTTGAAAATCCTGAAAAAGTTTATGAATCTCAAATGTCTGACATGTCATTTTTAGCTCACCTGGCCAAAGGCCATGTGAGCTTTTGCCATCACTTGGCATCCGTCGTCCGTCCATCGTCTGTCGTCCGTAAACTTTCACATATTGATCATCTCCTCTAAAACCAATGGAGCAAATTTAACAAAACTTTACAGGAATGATTTATGGAAGGTCCGTTACTAAGATGCCGAAATTTTTCCGATCCGCCAAAAAACATGGCTGCCAGAGCAGGACATAGTTTAATATTGGACCCAATGGGAAAACAGGTTAAAGTTTATCTCCTCTGAAACTACTTGAGCAAATTTAACCAAACTTTACAGGACTGATGTATGAAAGGTCCTTTACTAAGATTGATGAAATTTTTCCGATCCCCCGTCAAACATGGCTGCCAGTGCAGGACATAGTTTAACATTGGACCCTATGGGAAAACATGTTAAAGTTCATCTTTTCTGAAACTACTTGAGCTAATTTAACCAAACTTTACAGGAATGATGTATGGAAGGTCCTTTACTAAGACTGCCGTAATGTTTCCGATCCGCCAAAAAACATGGCTTCCAGAGCAGGACATAGTTTAACATTGGACCCTATGGGAAAACATGTTAAAGTTTATCTCTTCTGAAACTACTTGAGCAAATTTAACCAAACTTTACAGGAATGATGTATGAAAGGTCCTTTACTTAGACTGCCGAAATTTTTCCGATCCGCCAATAAACATGGCTGCCAGAGCAGGACATAGTTTAACATTGGACCCTATGAAAAACAGGTTAAAGTTCATCTCCTCTGAAACTACTTGAGCAAATTTAACCAAACTTTACAGGAATGATGTATGGAAGGTCCTTTACTAAGATTGCCAAAATTTTTCCGTTCCGCCATAAAAGATGGCTACCAGCGCAGGACATAGTTTAACATTGGACCCTATGGGAAAAACATATTTTGATCATCTCCTCTAAAACTATAATAGCAAATTAAATAAAACTGTACTGGAATGATGTATGGAAGGTCCTTTACAAAGTTGGCTCATTATGTTCAATTTTGAGAAAAACATGGCCGCCAGGGGTGAAATACTTTTAACTTTGGACCCTATGAGAAAAATATATTTTGATCATCTGCTCTGAAAATTTTGAAGCAAATTCAACCAAAGAATTAATGGAAGTTTGTAGAAGCATTTTGTCAGGTGAACGATACAGGCTCAGCCCACTGAGCCTCTAGTTAGTAAAGTTGACAGCTTAACTTGCAGCCATGGATATTGTCTGGTAGCTGTACAGTGCCAATTGTTTGGAGTTATTGCCCTTTGCATTTTCTGTCATTTTAAAATTAGTTCATGACAAAATTGTCTATTCTGAAAAAGGTACTGTCGTTTGGAACCAAATTAAAGTCAAGTTATATTTGGGAGGACTTGGAGGAATATCTTGACCGATTACCCAGAATCAAGTTGCCTCATTCAGACTTAAACTCATGCTTAAAAATGTAGGTGGGAGAATTACAGAATCCTGAGAGCCTGTATTTACAGTAGCTTTAGCCATTGCTAGCTTAACCTTGTGGAATATGTATGGTTTTCTGCCGAAGTTACTTCATAGTAGTTTCAATAGTGATACATACCTCTTAACTTGTTATATACAATATATAATGGTCACTGTTGTATTCAAGTAAATGGACGATCTTGCTGAGTTGAATACAGCTCATTAGTGATATACTTATAGTGAATGTTAATGATTTATTTCAACATTCCTAAGCTTGTATAAAAAACAGTTTACTTGGCAAAGTTTTTTTACTTTGATGAGTTAATTACCTGAGTAAAATTACCTTCAAGATTGAAGTAATCGAACTAAGTATAAATCTATTTTAATTTAGTTGCAGGTTGACAACAGTTTCATTTGTAAGTCTTGAAATATTATTAACTTATACAATGTCAGGGTATTAAATCTATGTTGCTTTATTTAGAAATTCCTATTTATTCTTATTGACAAAATTTTTTTTTTTACTTTTAACAGGAATGTTAGTTATCAGAAAGATTTTTATTAAGGTTAATTAACAGAAATCAATTTTTAAAACGGATCCATTTGTTCTATTTCTAGGTATACCAGAAGATCTCTTAGATGTTATCGGAGACAAACAAATTTGTTACCTTGTCAACGACTACGATAAGCAGTGTAATCATATGTGTAACCATGTATCCCATGATGCATCAGATGCAGAAAAAGAAAAAGAGAAAGATTTAGAAAATGATTCTAAAGATAAGAAAAAGGGAAAGAAAAACAAAAGTAAGATCAATGATCAGGAAAAAGGTCTTATTTATTGCCAGAAACATTATGTCAATGAGACAGCATCATAGAGATTGATAAGATTTAGGGGACATTGTGTAGCTTTTAACAAAAATCAGCAGCCCACCCAACCAAAGAAAAAATGCAATAACTTTGAAGACATTCAACATATTTTTTTCAGATTTTGATATGTAGTTAAACGTGACAAAATAGTGTCAGTCTTAATTTTTGACAGTTATCATCATTGTCATTCCAGTGTCGCCAATCATATTGGAGAAAAAATAGGAAGTTGAGTGGTTTTGATGTGATAATTTGAGAAATATTCTACTAGAGTAGTGTCCCTTTATTGATAGGAAAAGAATTGCTCTTGGAGCAGTTTCGATGCAGTTACTCAAGAAAAATTCAATAAATCTTTTTCAAAAATTTGATTATGTTATTTTCTGCAACAAAATAAAGGATAACATTGATTTTGATGATTATTGCTTTTTCCACTCCAGAGTTGTGGTCCTTTAGTGAGAAAAACCTTTTACATGTTTCAGTCTCGAAAAGTGTTTGATATGCTTTTTGTAGTGACAAAAAGAAGGCTAATTTCCATTTTGATGATTATGACTTGTGTGTTTTCAGAACTATGAAACACCATGATTTAAAGAATAATAGGTCTTTGTATAATTTCCAGACAACAACTTTGATCAGCAAATAACAGATACTGTTTTTAAAATTTCAATATGTTGTTTATAATGACAAGGTGGAGTAGGATTCTAAGATATTGCATTTTTCACTCCAGAGCTTTGTCATTGATCAGAGAGAGAGTTGTGACTTCGAATAAATAGTTTAAATGACAAGATGAAGATAAGCGTTGTTTACTGTCAATTTCAGAACTCATTCCTGGTTTATGTTCAAGTTTTAACTTTGACAAATTAAAATAATGTAATATTTTTATTGGAATTTAAGCTTTTGAAAATATTCCTACAGGAACAATTGCTTATTTAATTTACTAGGACAAAGAATTTCAAATCTCATCCAGATAACATTCTTAACATGCAATGTTGGCATAAAGAAATAAATAAATTCCCAAAAAGAATTATGTGTAACTAACTTATTGAAAGACAAGTTAATTTTGGAAATTCTTCTAACAGTTAAGAAAGCATTAAGACAAGAAGTTGATACATGATTAAGTTAATATAGATAAACATTGAACAATGTGTATTGGAGTGGGGATATTGACTGATAAATTCAGAGATTTTTTTACTTACAATTCAGCTTTTGTATGTGATACAAGGTGGACAAATCCCAACTTTTTTTTTACTGAAATTGAAAGAATTAAAAAAGGATTTTTTCTAAGTCTTAACTATTATATTGTATAACAATAAAAAAGAAAAAATAATAAGAAATACATAAAAAAGGGAGAAAACGATGTTTTGAGTGAGCCATTTTAAATGCTGGGAGTCCAATGAATAAAACTATCCAGACTCCAGAAAGTTTTATAATTTTATAATTTACAAATCATAATTTGTTAGAAACCACTCTAAATATAACAAAAAATATAAAGAAGACAAAATTGTCATGACAATTTGGTGGATGTGTTTACCAACAGACAATTGTCATTCCTATGGGTATGAATTGTGTGCCACTCCTAGCCGACTTGTTCCTTTACTCATATGAGGCAGACTTCCTTGACGGGCTTCTTAAGGAAAAACAGAAGAAGTTAGCCCATACCTTTAATTTCTGCTTCCGCTACATAAATGATGGGTGCCTAGGTGGCCGAGTGGTCTAGGTAATTCGTCATGACTACTAATGATCACTAGCCTGTCAACACTGGGGTTGTGAGTTCGAATCTCACCTGTGGCGGGGTGTGTTCCACTCCGATCTAAATTGACAAGGATTGCCAATTTTCCTACCAAAGGTCAGTGGTTCTCTCCAGGTACTCAGCTTCCTCCACCTATAAAAACTGGCCGCCGCGAAA
This sequence comes from Mytilisepta virgata, assembly GCA_028015205.1. Classification (NCBI taxonomy): domain Eukaryota; kingdom Metazoa; phylum Mollusca; class Bivalvia; order Mytilida; family Mytilidae; genus Mytilisepta; species Mytilisepta virgata. Next base: position 89,660,041 of record CM051521.1, read on the forward strand.
TAGCCAAATGTGCTGAAAATGGCGTAAACCCCAACTAAACAAACAAACAAACATAGATGATGTTTTATCACTCAACAATTCACGTTTTGGGAATTTCTTTCATCTCATATATCACAATGAGCTCGAAATTAAGGATACCACAGACACTGCCAAGTGTGCATCTTATCTTGACCTTCACCTCGAAATTCACACCAGAGAATGTTGAATACAAAACTTTGACTTTCCAATCGTCAACTTCCCATTTTTGAGCAGCAATATTCCAGAAGCACTGGCCTATGGAGTATATATTTCACAACTCATATGTTATTCCAGAGCTTGTGACATAAACATTGACTTCCCGGCTCCTGACAGAAAAGTTGCTCAGACAAGGGTATGTTGCTCCTAAGCTGGAGTCATCCTTATTAAAGTTTTATGAATGTCACCATGACTTGGTTGACAGGTATGAAAAAAAAACGTTTCCCAAATGAAAATGTTCCATTGATATTATCCCTTCCTCATACCAGATTTAACATGGGCAGACTGCTTACTCTTCCGGAGCACCTGAGTCGACCCCCGGTTTTTTGGTGGGGTCCATGTTGTTCATATGTTTTTAATTTTTAATTGTAATGCATGTATTGTTTTGGTCTTGTCTTCATTGTTCTCCAGAGTTTGTCAGTTGTTTCGATTTTTCCCTCCTTCGAATATCCCTTTGGTATTTCTTGACTTAACTTTTAGTGTGATGAAATGGGGAGAATTCTGAGTGATATAAAATCAGATAATTCACTAACAGAAAAGTCATTTTAGACTCTGGGAAGTGATAGAACAATATCCATTGCCAGTTACATGACTATACAAATGTTGACCTGTAGTCACATAAAAAATATAATCGCTTCTGTTTTTTCATTAAATCTTTTGAATATATCAATGTAATAAACAGAATAATTAATCTTAAAATTCAAATACCTAAAATCTACAACTGAACAACACTATTAATTAAATCATGCACTATGCCTATTTGTGAATTAGTGTGTTTTTAAGTCACTCATTGTAGATTTCAGTTATTTGAACATATTATAATTATTTTTTGTTTTCTCTCTAAATTATGCTTAATTTTATGGAGAATTTTTATGAGAACTGCTCCTACCACCCTTCATAGTATGTTTGATGTTTTTTTGTAAACAAGATTTTCTAGGAATATATAATGGATAGGCAGCTATCTCCAAAGAGTGATGTTGTGTATCAGTTTTACAGCTTATTTATAGTAATAATACCTATTTTTGATAGTTCCTTGTGGAAAAGGTAAAATTACTCTGTTTTTTAATAAATTTTTAGTACATAAAATAATAACATTTTTCAGACTGTGTCTCAGATAATGTTGAGAAGTTTGTAGAACACAGATTTTTCCAGCGTGGTATTTTATTTGCTATACTCATTAACACACTCAGTATGGGAATAGAACACCATCATCAGGTAAATTATAGCTTATAATAAATAGTATTTTTAACAAATAAAAATTTTAATATGATATAGGTATTATGCAAGACAGAACAAAGCTCAAATAATGATTGATCACAGCAGTACATGTATTATGACTTTTCTTGAACACACATGATTGGGAGTTTTGCTCCGTTACATTAATTAGATTTATTATACATTATGTGCAAGCTTTTTATTGGTCAATTTGCAGGTAACATTCTAATCTAACACATGCATCAGCATGTAACATTTTTTTTAATGCTACCCTCTCGTGCTTTTGATTTTCTCAATGTAAAAGACTGCAGACAATGTTTTCTTGGGATAACAGTCTGCTCTATCACCCTGAGAGTCATGTGTTATTTATATAATATTCATTTTTTGACTGCTACCTATTTTAGATGTTTCAAATTCAAGGAATGGGGTCAACAAACATCAGAATGTTTTAACATAAAGCTGTATTTCTGTCAACAAACATAATGATGTGCCGTCCATTTCACTGAATTAGTATGCATTATTGTTTAGGGGCCAGCTAAAGCCTGCCTCTGGGTGTGGTATTTTCTCGCTGCATTGAAGACCCATTGGTAGCCTCTAGATTTTTTTTCATAACCTTTTGTCAACACTGCTCATTACTCAGATTATGAATTGTGGGTAATTTCTAAGTTATGATATTTTTTTTTACAGCCAATTGAACTGACAGAAGCTTTAGAATACAGTAATGTTGTGTTTTGTATTTTGTTTGCCATGGAGATGGTTTTGAAGTTGATTGCCTTTGGACCATTTGGTTATATAAAGAATGGCTTCAATGTGTTTGATGGATTCATTGTTATTCTGAGGTGAGATGTTCTGTGTTTTCATTTGTTTTTGTGGGTTTCAATTTTTGTAGTTAAATAAAAGTTTTTTATTTTAAGAATACCAAATTTTGTTGTTTTTCAGTTTTTAGCAATAACTTATAATACTGTGAAATATGTTTTTCTTTGGAGCATTAAATTCCCAGTTCAGCCTTGCCTTTGAAAACCATTGATAACTTTAAAATACCTTAATTATCATTTTTATTTATTTGTATATTTTTCTAAATATTTATTTTGTATATATACTAGGGGATCATCCTTCATTACATTGGCTTAGCAAAGGTTGTCTCATAGATATTCCATATGGTGTGAAAATGAAACTGCATACTCAAACTAGATGTGAAATTTTATACATTGTAGTTAGCATCAGGTGTTTTTTGTCATTGCAAAATTACAGATTATTTTCTGTCATACCACTTGGCAAATAAATTCTTTGATACCAATTTTGATGCACAAGATGTGCACATTTCGTCAATTTATGACTCTTAAGGTGTGCTCAAGGTCCAAAATGTTGAAAACCAAAATAACAATGGTTGAAGAGCAAATTCATGGTGAAATGTTCTTTTGGTTGCTGCCAAAAAATTGTCAAAAAGATAATCATAATCATTTTAACTAATGACAATTTTCATTGGTTAGATATAATTTTTTTTTTAAATCAGGTCTACAATTGTCCAGAACAATTACAATAGTTACTTAAACTTAATTCAATAAACTTGATAAAGAAATAATCACTATTGACAAATGAGGACCAGTTGAGCAACATCGGCTCATAGGAGTATCTGAATTGAATTTGAATAGAAATGATCTTTTTCTTTCAGTATGGTAGAGTTATTACAACAAGATGGTGACAGTGGTCTATCAGTTCTTAGAACATTCCGTCTACTGAGAATTCTTAAATTGGTCAGATTTTTGCCAGCTCTGCGACGACAGTTGGTAGTCATGCTGCGGACCATGGACAATGTTGCTACGTTTTTTGCATTACTTGTTTTATTTATGTTTATATTCAGGTAAATAGTTAATATTATAATTATTTAATCCTTTTTTAATATTTACTTCATTGCAAATTGTGAAATCTTATGCTTCTGTTGTTTGGTTTTTGTCTGGATCTTTAATTAATTAAAATAAGTTTTATATTGATGCTCATATTTTTGTAGTTTTAAAGTCACAAAATTTAATATTTTTAATAGAATCATACTAATTCTGTGCAGTATTCCGAATACAGATAGTTCAGTGTTAAAATCTGAGTATTTTACTCTGTCCTTGAGTATCACTATTGCCATTCCAGGCAACCAGATTCATCTCTTCATGTTTTAAGTCAAAAATTAATTAAATACTTAATCAGAGAATATTGAAAAATTTTACTTTATCACTTTAAAATATAAATAGTTCAAATAACATGTATTACATATATCTGCTCAGACAGCAAAGATCAGTGATATGTGAGACTTAGAAAATGACAAAGAATCTTAGCGTATACGAGAAATATTAGGGCGAGATTTCAGACCTTTATAAACAAACAACTCTGAATTAGGACAACAAGGGTGACACACTGGGTATATGAACTGGGTGTGAACAGTATTTTTCTAAGTATCTTTCATCTTAAGCTGGCCTTGAACCGATAGACTTATATTCTAAGGTTATCTTTGTTAATACACATACCCTATAAATCACTTGGTTTGCAAATTACTTCTGTATAAGGTTTCAGTTATAACTTTTGAATATTAATTATTCAGACTGTTTTATTATATCATATTTCAGTTTTTAATTATTGAAAATCAGTGTATACTGTACCTTTCTCCTCCATACCATGCCCAGGCATATAGAGTTACTCTTGTCCGTCCATACGTCCGTACATCCGAACTATGTGGTTAGGTTCATTTCTTTGGAACTAAGCATAGTGTATCAATGAAACTTCATCAGTGGATGTGCCTTGGGTAGTACTGAGCAGTCATACAATCGTCATTATGGCCTACATTTTATACTTGAGCGACTGTGGTTAAGTTTTGCATTTAGGTTCATTTCTTTTAAGCATAGTGTATCAATGAAAGGTCATCAGTGGATGTGCCTTGGGTAGTAATGAGCAGTACTAATCAGTCAGACAATAATTGGGTCATTATGAGCTAGATTTTACGCTTGAGCGACTCTGGTTAAGTTTTGTGTTTAGGTTCGTTTCTTTGGAACTAAGCATAGTGTATCAACAAAACTTCATCAGTGGATGTGCTTTGGATAGTACTGAGCATTCATACATGATGACCGACATTTTAGGCAGGGCATCCATGTCTTACAGACACAATTTCTAGTTTTTAAAAGAAACAATGCAAATAAGAAAAAACAACTGCCTTTTGATCATGTTGATTTTGTCCAGTAGGATTAATAAGTTATAGTTGGTGCTATTGTTCTTTGAGACATTAAATTTTTTAAAAACTATGTTTTGAAACTTACCGGTAATTAAACACTAGGAGATTTTCTTCAAGTTGCTATGTAATTTTTATATAACTGTAGAGAGGGGTTGTTCTCAAGATTTCAACACTGCTGGCAAGCAGTATTCATGCACTTGATTATATAAATTAAAATATGTTTCAAAGAGAATATAGAAAATTAATTGATGCTATCTGCAGCTTTGTCTGTCCATTCATCTTCAACAAATCATGTCTGCTCCTTATCTTCTCAGGCAAAAATTACCATAATAATTTTTGTATTTTTTACACAAACAAAAATTTGATTTTTTTATTCTAATTTCCAAGTTTTGGCAGATTCTAAACTGTATGATTATTTATCACATCTGGTCTGTTGATAATCATGAAAGCCAATGCCACAGACTTAGTTTAACTTTTTTGACCATAAGTTTGCATATTTATCTTGGATATCTTGAGTTTGATGATGAAACTTTGTATTTTTGATCAACACATTGTAATCTCGAATTGCTATTGTGAAGGTCAAGGACACAAATTAAGTTTGTTTCAGAAAAACAATACAGAAGGCCTTCAAATTGGGCTTGCAAGACTATAATTATCTACTTATGCCTAAGTATACTTGATAAAATTTTATAGTACAGGGTTGGCTTGGGCCATATTAAATTAGTTTATTACATCAGGATTTGTTTGCATGTTATAATGTGAAAAAATTTAGTTGATATGTGTTGCCTTTTGTTTTTAACTTGAGATGCTTGTCTAATATTTGACTTGAAAATTCAAGATCAGGTTTTAAAGAACATTAAATAAAAATACCTGTCTTTGTCAAAATCTATTTATGTGGTTTTATATTGCCAAATGGACTATCATGAAATCAACTTTGAAATAAATGCTACAAAAATGAACAAATACTCCATTGAAACACTGAAAAAGAATAGATTGATCAAATCAGAATTTTCTTCATTTATCAGATTTTTATGATAGAAGAAGAAAATCAAGATAATATTTATCAGCAAGAGGTCAACACTATTTACCCATAAAATTACAAGTGCTCTCAATAAATCTCATTTCCATCCACACTATCAATTTAATATCCTGATAGCCCAATTCCATAATTTTAATGAAGCATTATCTAGAATTGATTTGATCTTGAAAAAATGGTTGGATTTATTTTTTTCTTGGTCGGAATTGTCGTAAATTAGAAATTGTCGACATTTGTTATCTGTTGGAAGTTGTTTATGTAATTAATGTTCTTATTCTAGATTTTATTAACTTGAAAACAATGATTTAAAATAAACGAAAAAACAAAAAAAACCAGAAATATGTCAAATAAAAGAGTAAGATATTATTAGTTTTATAATCTTTTTTGTGGTATAGGTAGTTTGTAATAACTGCTTGTCAAAACTGAGGTTGTGAGTTTGATCTTAATTGATAAGGTTTGCCACCTTTCCCGCTGTAATTTGGTGGTTCTATACTGATACTCTGACTTCCTCCACTAATTAAAAACTGGCCGCCATGAAATAGCAATGAAAGTGGCATAAAATCCAAATAAATTAAACCATTTTATTTTGTTAAGTATGATTTTTCATTGAATTTAAAACAGTAAACAAAGAAAAAAATAATTAATTTCTTTTCTTTCCATTTTGACTATAGCATACTTGGAATGAATCTTTTTGGTTGTAAATTCTGTAAATTTCGCAGCGATGGATCTTATTACTGCAACAGGAAGAATTTTGACTCGTTACTCTGGGCAATAATTACAGTCTTTCAGGTATCCGATGATGGTGGCACCCATTGTTAGTTGGTATTGTGTAACCTAGCAACAGTTACTAACCAGTAACATGTTTTTGTTGATACCCCAGTGTGCCTAGAGTACATGTTGTAAAATTGATTTCATCTAACATTTGCTGCACAAAAATATCCAGAACAACAAGAAGCTGAACACTGAAACAACACTCGATTCATTCAGCTTAAAGTTTTTTTCTCATGTTTAGAAGCAGGATATTGAAAAAAAAGTGGATCTTTTTTTGTTGAGTTTTTAATAATGGATGAACAAAAAATCTTAAAATATTAAGCAGATAAAATCATTTTTCACAAGTCCCCAAATTTGTTTTCTTATACATGTTTTGGTGCAAAGTAATTGTAAAGATTTATTTTTAGCGGAAAAAAAATCATACTTTAGGTGTCTAGAATTTTGGATATTGAGCACTTGCTTGTAACATCTTTTTATTTTAGGATATGATAAACTCAGAAAAGCTGAATGAATCTAGTTCTTTCAGGTTTAGATGTTGCAATCATTTCATCTGCTAACCATGTTTGTTCTTAGTTTTTAACATTACAACACCATGGTGTAACCCCATATATCATGCAGTATATGCATGAGAGTAAATAAAGGTATTAATGAAATTATTTTGTCATTTTCATACAATTTATTATATGAATAATTTTCAAGTTAGTTGCAATTCCAGGGATAAAATAATTGATTTGACGTATGAGGTTGTTGATTTTGTTTAGAATGATTACAGAAAGAAAGAAAAAATTGGTTTTTAGCAGGGTAGTTTAAGTGAATAAAGTATAACAAAAATAAATTTACGAGAGGGACTTTACAAGAAAGTTCTGTTGTGTTGTTGTCTACCAGTAATTCATTTTTTTTTTCTGGAACTGCAACAGACTTCAAAATCATTCATTTCCATGATATAATTACCAAACTACAGAAATTCACTGTATGTGAAACAAAAATACTGATCAAACAAATTTATTGGCTTTTTGTGCATGCACAGTGTCCTAGGCATGAATTTGTTTGGTGGAAAATTTTGTTGGCGTGAAGATGGTAGCCCATGCTTCTGTGCCGACAATGAAGATTTTAATTCTACAAATTACTGCGTGTGTGACCGAGCCAATTTTAATTCCTTGCTGTGGTCACTTGTCACAGTGTTCCAGGTAAATCCGTTTTAATAGGTTTTTTCTTATTTTTTGTATTTTTCTAATTCTTTTTTTCTGGCACCTTGGAAATGGAAGCCTGACTCACTTTAAATCTATTTTTGTTGTTCTCTGAATGGCATATTGAATGTTTTTTACTTTTTATGAATAAACTTTATTACAGCTCAAATTGCTATATACATACAGCCTGAGGAAAAGAGCTTGATTTTTAATACTTTGAATTACTATGAAAGTTGTGTACCTCCTGGCTTTATTCCTGTATAGTGAAACAACTTGGAAGAATAGAATTTATAATGCATAATTTAAGCAAAAACTTGCCATTTGCTTTTCTTATTCATATGCAGCAAATTTATGCTAAGTTCGCTTTTAAATATATTTGACTTCAATTTGGATTTTTTTCATACAGAAAATTGGCATTCAAAAAAACCCAGATTTATTGTTTAAATTTTTCTGAAATATTTGTTTATTATGTACAAGATATTATTTTTGATTTTTCTTTCAGTGTTTTATTTCTTTTTACCTGGGCACTGGATCTTGTATACATGCACAGACTGTAGAATTCTAACCTTTGGAACCTTGACAGTTTATATCATAGTTATCTTTTTATAGAAATATAACATTAAAATATCCCTTCATTTTAGAAATTGTGCAAATGTTTTGAAATAAACAACACTCTGCCCCCCCCCCCCCTTCAAAAAAAAAAACAAAAAACAAAAAAAAAACTTAAAAATGAAGAAAAGTCAGATGCTTACATTTTATTATCTTTTCAGACAACTCTTCACTTGATCTTTTAAAATATTTTTTATTTTAAGGAAAAACTATTACTAAAGTCTGAGCTTGACTTCTATTGATATCAGAGTAAATGACTTAAATATTTTTATTTTTTATTTTTTTTTATTTTTTGGTAGAACATAAATGTTCTGCTGTCTCTCCAATAGGTCAGAAAAGTTGATAAGATTTGTTCCTCGTGGAGAACTCCTATCCTTGCTCTTATGTAGATTTAAAAATCTAAATCCATTTTCATATATCACTGTTTCTCAACCTCCAGCAAACTACCACAAAATATAGCATTTCATCTATCCACATATCTGATGCCTTTTTCATCCATGAATGTATTAGCAGCATATTTCATCATCAACTGCATGTCTGACATATACTAACACATTTCCTGCTTGAATGTGAATGTTGTGCACAAACTTACTAGTATAAAATTTACCTTACTGTATTTATTCTGAATTTTTATATGTCTTTAAATGTAAAAAAAGTTCTGTAATTTCTTTTAAATATTGACTTCCTTCTTAATTACAAATGATTTAACAAAAAAATATATGTATATAAGAATGTATTGAAGAAACTAATTTGATGTTTCAATTTACTTAATTGAGTGCATTTTTTTCAAGTATCTGTATCAAAAAATAAAATGAGATTTCATTTAGTTATATTTGTTAGCTTGTAATAAAAACTAATGAAAAACAAGTGTTTATTTCACTGAATTGTTCGATTTGCTAAAAATTTCACTTGAAATACAAAATATTGTTTTTGGAATTTTTAGATTGTGAAATTTTATGAGAATTTTATTACCATATGTAGGTGTTAACACAGGAGGATTGGAATACTGTCCTATATAATGGTATGGAGACAACATCAGCTTGGGCTTCGTTGTACTTCATCGCTTTGATGACCTTTGGGAACTATGTTCTGTTTAACCTTTTGGTTGCCATTCTAGTGGAGGGGTTTTCTCATGAGGCAAGTAGTTACTTTGAATCATACTTTCAACAATCTCCACAGATTTATATTGCTTTTCATTTAGTAAGAACAAATTCATGCTGTTTTTTCCTTTAGTCATATATTATAGCTCACTCTACAGATAATCAAAGTTCTTCATAATTTTTTAATACTAATATGCATATTTCATTGAATTATGGTGAATCAATAGTGCTCAGCTTACTCTGTGTTATATAATGTTTACATTATTGTGTTTTCAGGTATCAGATAATCATTATTCTGTGTCCATGTGCATACTTAGGCAAGACATGTAGTGTGTCCACTCTTGTTTGTTCAGTATTTATTCCAAATAAAAAAATACAAAACTACTTTTGTTATGACATTGTTAGTAAGTCATTAAGGAGTTATTCAATATATTGTCACATTTTCAGTGCAGAAAAGTATTTATAGTAAACACTTTTCATTGCTAAACACCATATCTTAAATTTTAGGAAGAAGAAAAGAAGAAATTAAAAGAACAACGACAGAAAGAAATTGAGGCTTTTCTTGCCGAGACCAACAACAACGAAGAAAAAAATCAGACAATTAAAATCAAGGCCGTAGATATTGCGCAGATTAAAATCAATAATAAAGAGAAAGGTATTTGTAAAAATAGAAATGTAATCAGAATTATTATAAAGATTTATTCCTCTATTACTATGTAAAGAAAAGGATTTGCCAATCCTTAGTAATAAACAGTATTGTGACACTTTATGGCGGAGAAAAAAATATTTTCACAATGTCATTGTTGAAGGCTATATTTGAGAGACAAGTGCTCTCATGATAACATAAATTATAATATCCCACATTATTTTCGCAGAACTAGAAAGATGAAAACATTTTCTTTTGTTTATTTAAGAGCAGTTGTAGCAGATTTTCTGTTCAGGAATAAAGCATATTCTAGGTACACATGCCCTCACACAAACTCTGTCTAATACAGAATCAAATGAGAATGCATATTTTATTTGTTTTAAAAAAGTGTTAGCTAACAGAGGTTAATTTAATAATGAATATTCATTGTTATGTTCTGCTACGGGTGTCCAGTTTAGACAGGTTTCATGTTTACAGGATCAACTTCCTACAGGTTGTACTTTAACTGAACTTCAAACTATATTAGGTAAAAAAGTATATTGAAGTTTTAATGCAAAATTGATTGTAGCAATGATTTTTCATTGGATGATGTTAACACCAATGTTGCAAATATCTGTTTACTGGCTCCATTAACATAACATAAACTCAATTGCCAGCATCGTGCCCACAACTCATGCCCAGAAATGTTAAAATACAATACAGTTATTCCTAAATATACATGGTATAACAGCAAGAAATCATTTTGGACTGAAAATATGAGTGTGGAAAACATGTTGACAAAAATGTTTACATGTTTCAGAAAAAATGTTGGCATTATGTCCAGTCACTGTTATAAAGGAGGATAATGCCAACAGGAGTGGTCAGGCCCCAGACATCAACCCACCTATCATCACCCACACAGCTGCCACACCCATGCCAACACCCCAGGGTTCACCCAATGAAAACGCCACCAAGGATTACAACAAAGTAACACTGTGTGTACACCCACAAGTACAAATGGATACTCTGTCTGTACATTCATCTTCTGTGAGTATTAGTAAATTAACTACCCAAACCTTCCGTCTGAGTATCTCTTATACAACAAATTATTACCATACTATTAACGAAACGGTCTTAATGGATTTCCTTGAAACTTCAGCGATGGTTTGCTCTGATAGTAGTGCTATGGTCTATATTTTTTTTTTTTTATATTTCTACATTAAAAAATTTATAGGTAGAAGATTTTATGAACGAAGAATTAGAATCAATTTAACAAAAATGCATTAAGCTTGGTATATTTTTAAAATAATAATAGATAAGGTTTAGAGAGTAGCCTCAACTTCTTTACAAAATTTTCCATAATAATAGGATCTTGTTTATGAAAAATGTCAGATTTATGGAGTATCAGAGAATACATACATAAAATACAATGATGTCTGATTTGGTATTTTTTTCAGACACAAGCAAAAGTTTTTCTTTGTGGTAGTAATAAAGTTCTGCAGCTTTTTTTTTCATATTGTATAGACCATAGTGCTATACTCTTTTATTTTGACATCTTTACTTTTTATGGCCATTTACCGGTATGCTAAGTTTATCAGCTAGCAGATTTATTCTGAACTGATTTTTTTATTTAACTGCCAAATAAAGACAACATCGATGAGCATATAGATTTATTGTTGTTATGTTTCTATGGGTAACATCATATAATGAATGTTTTGATGCACTACAGAATTTGTGATGTGTTTTTAAAATTTTATAGATCTTTAAATGGTTTATAGTTTAGACATATTTCAGGTTTTCTGATAAAAAATGAAGAAGTAGCTTTGTCTGGTGGCTAATTTTCTGAAAGCTTTTCTTTTTTTTCAGTCAAATGCTAGTGTAAGATCATCCCCTCGTCTTTCACCTAGAGCTTCACCCCGTCCCTCTCCAAGACTGTCACCTAGACCAATGTCTAGGTCTCCAGGCTTATGCAGGTCATATAGCTATGGGAGCAGAAACAGTTGGCGAGGTCGAAGGAGTCGGGAAGGAGACCGTAGATGTCTTGTCCCAGAATGCAAATCTCAGAGTGTTGACTACTATGATGATGATGTGTTCTCGCCACCTACACCTATACCAAACAGGTAAGATGTGTACGGTTAAAATTTGTTACAAATAATATTTTCATTTGATCTTTCATCATCACTAAATCTGTATGAAATTCAGTAATTTCACTTTTTAAAAAAGATTAAAAGAGACTTCTTACACAACAAAGCACAAATGACAAAAAATATTACTATTTAGTTTCACTGAGTTCCTCGGTGTTAAGATTTAAGCACACGAATGCAATAAAAAAAAGAAGAGGATCAAAGCATCATTTCTTAAGGTTTACATTTTTGAAATGATGTTACATTTGAAGTTGATTCTAACATAACTTTGTTTAAAATATTTATGGTCATGTAAATATAGAAGAATAGCCATTTTTATTGTCCAGATTGACATTATAATTTATTATACTTTATGTAAATTTCTCTACTTTTAATGCATTTTCATTGGTTTACAAGAATGTGGTATTTTACTCGATCACCCGCTGGAAAGAACAGTGGGTGGTATTTTATACTGTCATCCGCTCATAAAATCCACGACATTCAGTATAATAAAATAAATAGCAATAAAAGAGGGTGATGGAATATATTGTAACCCCTCTGAAAGCATTGTCAACCAAGGGTTACAATATACTCTGTCACCCTCTTAGAAATGTTATTTATATAATATTACTGCAAGCCTGGGATGTTTATTGAAGTTAAATTGACAATTCTTTTATTGGCAAACAATATGACATGATGTTACTACATGTATTTACGATTGCTAATATTTCCAAGATACTCATGCATTACAGATACAGAAAATAAGGCTGCTGAAATTGTTGATAATTGCTATTTCTCTTTAGCAGACTGGAGTGCAATGGTCACCTACCATTAAATAATCAACGAACCTTGAGTCCACAAAACTCAATAAAACGTCAGCCATTCCCATCTCCAAGAAATTCCTTAAAAATTCGGAACAACTCCGTCAGCAGTACCCAGAGTGTCTGCAATTCCATATACTTGAGTCGTCAGAACTCTTTCAACAGTCATCGTACCATGAATTCTTTGTCTTCCGTGAGTGGTGTGAAAGAGGATTACAAACAGAACAATTTGTCTGAATCCCCAACCGGTGAAGCTAATAACCAACATGTATCAGATGTAGAGGATGAGGAAGATCCTGATGCAATTGATGAGGCTGTAAGGAGATTGTTAATTTTTTGTTAATGTTTCTTGGAGAAAAAGTCAAATGTTGTGTTTTTGTTCATGTCTTGTGAGAAAAATGCACTTCTGTATCTTAAAATAATTTGAGACTCAAGAAATATAAATTTAAACCATGTGTTATACTTGAAGTATTTATAAGATTGGTTACATATTGGTTCTAAAACTGTCCAGAACTGAATACCATAGGGACCAAGATAAAAAAGTTCAAATCATTGATATATTGAGTACTGTAATTTACATTAAGGGATGTGAAGGAATTAAAGATGCTCATCAAGTGTGACAAATCCAAGTCCCATTCAATTTTTTTTTTAATTTTCTTTAAACATTGCTCTCTGATGAAAGTATAATAGTATCAAGATCAGTTAGTTCATTATTCTGCACAGGGAGAATTTTTACATAGTGATAACAATTATCATTTGATTACTTTTAGAATTGTACCTGTTCATGGTGTCCAGAACCAAAAGGATGCTTCAAAACCAGACAAGAATATGCATTGTATATTTTTAGTCCAACTAATGGGTAATTAATTAGTGCTGTAATGTGACTTTGATATAACATCATTGTGCAATATATCATTTTATCCTGCAATCGGTGTTACAACAGACAAATAGCAGGTGTCGAATACAACAAAGCTGTATTTGTATACTATACTATACAAATACAGCATTAGGCCCCGCCCACTAAACTTGTCAATTCTGTTAGATTCTTTAAAAATTACTTTTCGAAAAATTATTCTTGTTTTTTTAAAATTATCTATACCACATTTCCACCTCATTATGCATTAAAATCGACAAATTGTCATTATTTTCTCCTCACAAATGCCTCAGTTGGACATGTTTCCAAAAATTATTCCACTGCTTGTGAAGATATTTTTAGACTAACATGAGGCCTTCTTAAGGGTTATTAGAAATCATTATTTTTTAAATTATGAAAAAATCATTTTGATGTCAATATTGCAGGATAAAAGCAATATTAGTATGTATAGAAGAATACAGAAAATATTTGTATTCTGCTCGGAACTAGAGGAAAATGCTCAGCAGAGCCTCATACAAATATTTTCTATATTCTTCTATGGTACACTAATATTGTATATATAACTGAAGGCAGTCATACAAAAATTTATCACTGTATTATTGGAATAGGGAAGCATTATTTTCTTTGTTGTTCATAGATAGTTAAGTTTCTTATCTTGATCTTCTCTGAAGTTAAATTAATCATTGCAATTATTTTATAATAATTTTAACATACAGTAAGGTTACTGATAATGTTTCATCTTCATATTGAACAGTTTAGGTAACAGAAAATGACCACTGAAAAAATGCTTTAAAGGTTGCAGTATCTTTTGATTTTTCAGACTAAGAAAATTATTTCACCACTTGATGGCACAGAAATGGTTTGACAACACGGTTTTATTCTTCATTGCTCTGAATTGTATTACGTTAGCTATGGAACGACCAGATATACCTCCAGACTCTGATGTAAGTTGTTCTCTTTAGAAAGCTCATTTGTACCGGTATAATTTTTCAAGAACGAAAATTGATGTTCGGTTAAAGTATGAGAAATTTACAAATAAAGCTGTAAGAAAAACAGGGTTAATACTTTTAAGATAGATAAATTGTTTATTTTAAAAAAGAAGAAATCAAACATTTTTAGTTTTCCAGGTTAATATTTATGGGTATCCAAATAAAATTCAAGAAATATAGAATCTTACATTGCAAGCAATTGATCATCATATTTCTACAGTTGAGATACTTAAACCTTTAAATCTCGCATGCTCGAGATTTGAAGATTTAACTGTTGAGAATGTAGAAATATGATAATGCTCGCGATATAAGATTCTGTTTATCTAATTCTTTCAACAGTTTTAAATTAGCAGTAATATTCATAATTCGGCATGAACCCTGTTTTGACAATCTCGTATGACACAACATATCTATATATCACATTTGGAAACCGAAATTTTCGTGTATTGGGGACAACGATTATTCTCCTTTGATCAATCTAGATGCCTGAATTTTTTACCTTTGTTGTAAGATTCGTAAAAAGATACCTTTATTTAGAATAATGTTGATATTGGCGTTACTTTGTTCATGAATCTTCGATTAGCTTGGAGAAAATCTGATGAGATTTTCAACGACCTATCAGTGACCAAAAACAACAAATCACTTGGATTATGAAATTTTTCTCCAAACGATTGGATGCCCTGGAAACAGGCAAAGAATTAGAGAACGCTCTTTCAGAGATTTTTTAATTAAATTTTCATGGGTTGTAACTGTGAGAAAAGGGAATATAAAATCTACATGTAACTCTTTATATCATCCATTTTTTCCTGGGAAAACCAATAAATGGAAAAACTGTTTTAATTGGAATAAAGTATGTAAGATAATTAGAAAGAATTAACTCATTCAAAATGGTTTACGGACAATAGAAAAATTTGTGGTATAAAAATCAGTTTTATTTGTATGGCAACCTACTTTACTTTGCATAACCTAGTTTGGGTATTGTGATGTTTCTAACATACTACTCTACAATCTCATATTCCAATATTCTGAAGCTAAACTAATTATTAAAAGAAGGAAATTAACATTATGTCTGGGAAATGTTTGAAAATGAAAATATAAGGATTGTTTCAAATTTTTAATCAGGTCATACTTCTATAACCTGGTTTGATCTTTTAATGCTTTTTCATTAAATGGTTTGTGAAGTTTTAATGAAACATAAACTGTTTCAGCCAGGTTATATTGTATAATTTGTTAGATTATCTGTAAATAGATTTTTTACCAACATAATAAATTTTATTTTTACAGGAGAGAAGGTTCCTGACATATTCCAATTATGGATTTACATTTATATTTACACTGGAAATGTTGATTAAGGTGCTAGCTAAAGGACTACTGGTTGGTAAACATGCATATCTTAAGAGTGGTTGGAACGTCATGGATGGATTCCTCGTCATCATATCACTGACGGACATAGTTATATCTGTCTCAGCATCCAGTAGTCCAAGAATATTTGGAATCCTTAGAGTATTCCGACTTCTACGAACATTGAGACCACTCAGGTAAGATTCCTAGTTTTAAATAAAAAGTGGATAAAGTTTTTTAAAAAGATTGATTTACTATAACAGTCAGTGACATATTGAATTATATAAAAAAAAAATTTAAAATGACAAAAAATTTCATAAAAAAAAAGGATTTCTTATTTCAATGGATAAAAAAATATTAACGCTTTATATCTCCTACATTAGAGAAAAGTGTGACTGTAGATCAATGAGATTTATGATATTTGATCAGAGGTTTAGGCTTCATATATTCAGGAAACCAGAGTGTAATAGTATGTGTACTTCCATTGATGTAGTTTGTAAGCATAGAATAGATGCGATAGCCTTGAATGATACAAAAATTATCTTCTTTTACTTTTCTTTACAGGGTAATTAGCAGGGCACCAGGTTTAAAGCTGGTTGTGCAAACATTACTATCATCGCTACGACCAATTGGAAACATTGTTCTAATTTGCTGTACATTCTTTATTATATTTGGTATCTTAGGTGTACAGGTAAGAAAAAAATATATTTAAATTATAAAATTCTAAAACTGAAAAGAAAAACACTAAAATTTAAATTTTCTGAATAATGGGAGATAACTCTAATTTGGAATAAATCAAAGGAACAAAAACTCATGTACCCTTTCAGATGGATATTGATATAAAGCATGATGTAACCAGGTGGTGTTATCAATTGAAAGCTTTTTGCAGTATCATAGTGCTGACAAACAGGATGATGTAAATATACAAAAAACCCATAAAGGATCTCCAGAATGGTAAAATATGACACACCAATCAATAAATATCCATCAGAAAACTGGACTTCAAGTAAACTAAACACGTACACAACAGGGAGCCATATAGTATGACTTGGTATTGGTACCAAAAGGTGGGAGTATAAATGGTTTTATGGGACTATATACCATACATAGGTGTAAATATCATTGAATTATTTGTTTTCCAAGATGTCATACATGCAGAATAATTTTTCTGTTTATAATTTCAGTTATTTAAAGGCAGTTTTTATTACTGTAAAGGTCCAAATGTAAGACATGTTATCAACAAAACAGAATGTTTGATGGACCCTCACAATAAATGGGTCAATCAGAAATACAACTTTGATGATCTTGGACAGGTATAATTTTTTTGTTCACAGTAATAAATTTAGTCCTTATAAAGGATAATACAGTTTTTTTTGTTTAGTAGGATTTTATTTTTCCAGTGCAATAGCTAGGTTGTATCATGCCAGCTATTTATTTTTAGTGAAAGAAGGCAAGGTACTCTGGGAAAACTGCTGACCTTCAGCAGGGAAATTGGCAGTCCTTGCTAGTTAAAATTGGAGTGAGACACACTTTTCTAGGTATTCACAGCCTCGGTGTTGCCAGAATAATGATGATTATAAGCTACAGTAAGATTAACAGATCATAGAAACCTACCATTCCCTCACTCAAATTTGAATGTACCATTAATGAATTTCCGTTCTTTTTCACTTTATCTGAACTATCTGTACCTGTATAACTTTCTGTTGATAATTTGTTTGATACATGTAGCTGAGGAACCAAAGTTTTACTGTGCCTCTACATAATTCAGAAATGTTAAATACTTTGAAGAATTGAAAAATAACTTTCATATTATCATTTTAGTTAAAAATATTCTTTCATGACATTAAATATGATTCTATTTTTTTACTAATTTCAATGTATTTTAGGCTCTGATGGCATTATTTGTGCTAGCCTCTAAAGATGGCTGGGTCAGCATTATGTATACTGGTTTAGATGCTGTCGGAGTTGATATGCAGGTATGTGTAGGGTTGAGAGAGATTGGTTTTTATTAGCTCACCTGGCCCAAAGGGCCATGTGAGCTATTGCCATCACTTGGCATCTGTCGTCCGCCGTTGTCTGTCGTCCTCCGTCGTCGTCCTTATCGTAATCTTTCCTTTAAAGATCTTCTCCTCTGAAACCACTGGGCCAATTGGAACAAAACTTGGCAGCAATGGTCCTTAGGTGGTCCTATTTCAGAATTTTATCCAATTAACTGGCCTGTCATCCAAGATGGCCTCCAGAGCCGAACATAGTTTAACATAGGACCCTATGGGAAATTTACTTAAAGATCTTCTTGTCTGAAACCACTTGGCCAATTGGAACAAAACTTAGCAGCAATGGTCCTTAGGTGGTCCTCTTTCAGAATTATATCTGACTACCACATCCACCATCCAAGATGGCAACCATAGCCAAACGTAGTTAGCCAAACGTAGTTTAACATAGGACCCTATGGGGAAATTAATGCATTAAAGATCTTTTTGTCTGAAACCATTTGGCCAATTGGAACAAAACTTGGCAGCAATGGTCCTTAGGTGGTCCTCATTCAGAAATTTATCCGATGACCCGGCCCGTCATCCAAGATGGCCACCAAAGCCGTACAGTGTTTAACATTGGAGCTACGTGGAAAAATCACTGAAAGATCTTCTTGTTTGAAACCAGTGAGCCAGTTGGAACTTGACAGGTTGCCAGTCAAGATGGACATAGTCCAGGTGAGCGATATAGGCTCCTGGAAGCCTCTGGTTAAATTTTCCAATTATTTGTTTGTTGAATTCAGATACCATATTTTTAAGCCTGAAATACAAGTAAGGCTAATACCTTGTCTTTTAAATAGCAAACATAAGAACTAGGAAAAGAAATACTACATTTTAACTTAATTTGGTGGTACAGTAGTCCCTTTCTTATAAGACCACCTAATGGACACCATGAAAGTGGTCTTATAATGGGGTGGTCTTTCTTGAGGGGAAAGCCCTGAAGTACGGCAATTTGTAGTGTCCAAGTAACAACCAATATTTACTTGTAGATGTGTATCTTTGGTTTCAGAATGAAGTGTAGCCATTTGACAAAAAAGATGCATGGAAACTGATAAAGACCTGATATGTCACTTTAATCAATAAAATATTAAAATGTTCAATTGTCTTGTCATTATATTGCAATAAATTGCATCAAATTTATTTCGGTATTTTGTGATACGTTTTATTGTTAAAACACCACAAAACATTAAAAATGTCCAGTCTCTTTCATTATTTTCTGTCCTCCATCAATGTTTTATTATTAAAACACCATAAAACATTAAAAATGTCCAGTCTTAACAATTTTCCGTCAAAATTAAGATCGATCATTCTTTGGCCGTATCAGAGGGGGTTGTATTAATTTTCGTCCACAAAATGGTGGTCGCTGGTCGTGTTGGAGCGGTGGTCGTTCGCGAGAGGTCATTTTCTTAAAAAACGAGTTGGGGATCACAGTTTATGGTCGTAAAAGACGGGTGGTCGTTCGCGAGGGGGGTCGTTCAACAGGGGGACTACTGTACTAGCAGTATTTTGTGTGTACTACTATCTAAGTCACACAAAATGATGATATATCTAATGAGGAATTGTTCATAAAATTAACAGACCCATTTCTAGTTTATTATTTTTTATCTTCCTGGATTTCTAAGGATGGCTGTCAGGACTTTGAGTGGATTTCAATAAAACCAAATCATTTTGTTCATCGCTGTGATAAACAACTTTACCTGTTTATCATAGGACTCCTGGCCTAGGATGTCATGTCACCTATATAATAGTTATAAATGTAAAATCCTGGATATATATTACATGTTCCAATATAAAAATAACAAAGCAGGGGAGATAATAAATGTTAAATTGGAGAAGGTAAAGTATCTTACATTATACTTGATTTAGTATTTTAGTTTTTAACCGGATTTTCATAGGAAAATATCGGTTATTAAATTGGTGATGTACGGCGGGCGGGCGGCCGGGCGGACGGGCGGGCGGGCGGGCGGGCGGGCGGACGGGCGGCTGCCAAACAGTGTCCGTGCAATAACTTATGAACTGTTCAACCAAAGCTTTTTAAATTTTAATATGTTGTTACTGATGACAAAATGGAGGTCAAGTTCGATATTGACGATTTTCACTTTCACCGTTCAAGAGTTATGGTTCTTGAACGATTGAAAAATGGCTTTTCCTGTGGTGTCCGTGTGATAACTTATGAACTGTTCAACCAAAGCTTTTCATATTTTAATATGTTGTTACTGATGACAAAATGGAGGTCAAGTTCGATATTGACGATTTTTACTTTCACCGTTCAAGAGTTATGTTTCTTGAACGATTGAAAAATGGCTTTTCCAGTGGTGTCCGTGTGATAACTTATGAACTGTTCAACCAAAGCTTTTCAAATTTTAATATGTTGTTACTGATGACAAAATGGAGGTCAAGTTCGATATTGACGATTTTCACTTTCACCGTTCAGGAGTTATTGTTCTTGAAAGATTGAAAAATGGCTTTTCCAGTGGTGTCCGTGTGATAACTTATGAACTGTTCAACCAAAGCTTTTCAAATTTTAATATGTTGTTACTGATGACAAAATGGAGGTCAAGTTCGATATTGACGATTTTTACTTTCACCGTTCAAGAGTTATGGTTCTTGAACGATTGAAAAATGGCTTTTCCAGTGGTGTCCGTGTGATAACTTATGAACTGTTCAACCAAAGCTTTTTAAATTTTAATATGTTGTTACTGATGACAAAATGGAGGTCAAGTTCGATATTGACGATTTTCACTTTCACTGTTCAAGAGTTATGGTTCTTGAAAGATTGAAAAATGGCTTTTCCAGTGGTGTCCGTGTGATAACTTATGAACTGTTCAACCAAAGCTTTTCAAATTTTAATATGTTGTTACTGATGACAAAATGGAGGTCAAGTTCGATATTGACGATTTTCACTTTCCCTGTTCAGGAGTTATGGTTCTTGAAAGATTGAAAAATGGCTTTCCCAGTGGTGTCCGTGTGATAACTTATGAACTGTTCAACCAAAGCTTTTCAAATTTTAATATGTTGTTACTGATGACAAAATGGAGGTCAAGTTCGATATTGACGATTTTCACTTTCACCGTTCAGGAGTTAGGGTTCTAAAAAATTGAAAAAAGGCAGTTCAAGTCTCAAAAATTCCAATATTTGTCACTTACTATAAATAGGAGGTCAAGATTGATTTTTGCCTTTCCATTTCTGAACCCTACAAAACCCTACAAAAATTCATTTATATTTCTTTACTTCATCCTGTTTGGGAATCCAGATTTGCAAACGTCATTTCCATGCAGGAAAATTCGGTTTGCTGTCATTCGACAGCCTCTTGTTAGACATTGAAATCAAAGTCAGAAATTTATGAAAATCTTGTCAAATTTCTGAAATATCTTTCTTTTTAAAATATGATTTCTATATTTAATAGCCTAAAGAAAACTACAACGAATGGCGTTTGATTTACTTCATCTCCTTCCTGTTGCTTGTTGGCTTTTTTGTACTTAACATGTTTGTTGGAGTTGTCGTGGAGAATTTTCACAAGTGTCGTGAGGACCAGGAAAAAGAAGAGAGAGAAAGAAGACAGAAAAAGAGATCTCAGAAAATGGAACAAAAAAGAAAGAGTGAGGCACCTTATGATGATCTTGGTTTGTATCTGAGTCTGGCTTTTATTTATCTTATTTTATGTTTCATTAGTTTGAGAAATGACTGCAAGTGTAAGGTATAAAAATTCATACCGCCCTATAATTTATAAAAAATGAGCTCTCCTTTTGTTTACAATATGTGAATAACCCTGTTTAGTTTCTTCTTCTTCATTTGAATACAAAACCTTACCATTTTTAACTTTTCAAAATTAAAATGGAAAAAATTTATAGAAGAGTTTACTTTGACTAAAATGTAGAAATGAACATTTCTGGATAATTTTGGTTTCAATTATGACAGGAAAATTACTATGGAATTAAATAAATAATGTAGTATTTAGACTGTTTTATTAGGGAAAAAATAATATTTATTTGTGTTTTCTTGATTTGAAAATGAAAAGATATTGGGAATGAGTCGATGAGGCAGTATTCCATTAGATTACTCGATAGATTGATAACATCTAGAAGTTGACATATGGCATTGACCACAAGGCAAGCAAATTTCAGTAAAAGTCACCAAAAGTCCTAAATAATTCAAAATCAGTCATTTCTCAAAATCAAGGTCATTTTGATCATGATTCATTTCAATGTAACATATATGTACTTTTATAGCATGCTTAGTTCTATTGTCTAGTAAAAATTAATGCTGTTTAAGCTAATGCAGCTTTTGCAGGAACGAATATAAAACTAACTCATTAGCCAACTTATAAATACAATTTTTCAAACTAAAATCATGAATATTTTATATTTAATATATTTATACATACATCTGTATGATTTAGAGACTTTTCACTCAGATTTAATCATTCGTAACTTTATCCATTGTGAACTAAATGAAACAACTCATATTGTCTTCATTGTGGCCATAACATGCTGTCTGCTGTTGCTTTAGCATAGCTTCAGTCTGCCCGATAAAATAGCTTCAGTCTGCTCGATAAAAAGCTTCAAAATATTAAGATTAATAATTTCACTAATGATCATTGATTAATTATTGTTGAAAGACTTTATTGGTGAAATAATTGTGTTCAAGATTTTTTATATGCCAAAATTTTTAATGATTCCAAAATATATACTGAAATAAGAATTTGTTGTCTAAATTGTAAACTACAAGTAAAGCTAGAATAGAAAATTACTGCATGAACTTAGAATTAATTCTTTATATGATATAGTATTATATGTTTGTGAGCATTAGTTTGCCAGACTCAGTATCGAACCCTAATGTTGTCTTGTGTTACCTCCCCTTTTAATTATTACTATAGGTAAGTATTCTTTGTCTTGTAATCTCATTTTTCAGTCATATACATCTTTAAATCTTTATTCATTATGCTTTCTCAATAAAAATCCTTAATTTATTGTCATTTTATCTTCAAATAGTGAAATTCTTCAATTTGGACCTTGATTAACATTAAATAGTCAATTAGTCAATCAATAAATCAACCAATCAACATTTTTTAACTTGGCAGTTTTATTTTATTCATAGCCATTTGAAAAAAATATAACAATTTTATTTCAAAGATAAAAATTTATGATAAAATTAGATAATGGGTTTCTATATTTATGATTAAATATACTTTAATGATAATTTGATGCTTTGTAATTTTTTTATTTTTACAATCAGTGATATTGATAACTCAGTATGATATTTTCAGATATGAATAATGTTATATTTTATTTTTTCTGTAAAAAGAGTTGAATCGTCCAGCATACTGGTCTAACTATTCCCCATGTCGTCTTGTCATCCATCAAGTTGTCAACAGTAAATACTTTGACCTTGCCATCGCTGGGGTCATTGGGTCAAATGTCATTACCATGGCAATGGAATACTACATGATGCCAGCAGTAAGTATGACAACAAAAAATTAAAAGTCTGAATATTTTATTTTTTCTGTTAAATTTCGGATAAGTTGAAATTTTCTCATGCTTCCAAACTTTGTTCAATATAAATCGGTAATTACATGTATTTTGACTCCTGATGTGTCAAAATTCAATGAGTCGAAAAATTATGGTCCCTATATTAACAAATGCATTAAAATGGGTCATCTCACACTGAAAATTGCCATTTACGGAAGAAAATCAGCTCTCAAGAAGACTTATATTTGTTCTGAGGTTTACGTTTAATCTAATGCATCATGTATATGTCTGTAAAGAATTGTAAATCAAGTTTATAAATTTTGATACAACTTTTTAAAAGCTGAACATGTTGATACTTTGATAGCCTATTGTAATCTTCATTTGTCAACTATTTTTACCGAATGAAGATTTAAGATAATGAAGAAAAAATTATTTTTATAAAAATCCAGATTACGTCAAAGAATTTTGTAAGATTTGTTTAAATTATGTACTAATTTTCATTTTAATTATTTTATAGCAATTAGAATTCGCATTGAAGATCTTCAACTATTTTTTTACATGTGTGTTTATAATCGAGGCAACAATGAAGATAATAGCATTCGGAATGCTCCGTTACATCAGAGACAGGTATAATATCATTTATTAATGTTTTTATTCAGGAATTTTGTTGATTCATGATAGAACAAACAAATAAATTAATAAGGATATAGAGAATAAAGTGAAAGAGTTGCATTTTGAGTGAAATTTTGAATTGAGTGTTATATTAAATTCAGCCTTGGAAATCTTTAAAATACATTTGCTTGATCCCTGGTGATGCAATTATTGTTTAATTTTTAAAAGCTGCTTCCTTGCTTGTTACCAGAAATTTATGTGTCCACATTTTAAAGTTTGGCTTTATTTGTAGGTAATGTTTTAACCATATCAATAAATCTTTGTGGCCAAAAGTTGTTATTTACACATTGAGAATGGTTTTTCTTTTGAGATTCACCATGATACTGTGAATCCTTTCTGTAGAACCTCTAGACCATGTTAAATTGAAATACTCATCAACGTTTCCAATATTTTTCATTTTTTTTGCCTTTTAATATTGTTTTTCTATTTTGAATTAAGTTCAAATTAAAACTTTATCACTGACTAAAGGTCTGTATAAAGGTCAAATTTGAGACAAAGAAAAATAGAGTTTTAGATAGTTATATATTTTCCCAACACATATGATGCAATTACATTAACCAATCACAGAGTGAGCAGATAATTTACATAGCTATCAAAGAGTGAGCTAATATGACTAAATGTAATTTCGATTCAGTTTTTTAGAATAAGTTACCTTTATCTACTCATTTTTGTGAGGGGATGTAGATATACATTATTTATTGATTTGTCCTGATAAAGTTTAAGGTCAAGATATAGGCAATCGCAAA
This sequence comes from Mytilisepta virgata, assembly GCA_028015205.1. Classification (NCBI taxonomy): domain Eukaryota; kingdom Metazoa; phylum Mollusca; class Bivalvia; order Mytilida; family Mytilidae; genus Mytilisepta; species Mytilisepta virgata. The sequence goes on from CM051521.1 coordinate 89,685,093, forward strand.
AGAAAGAGGAATATATTTTGTCATTGCATATATCTTGGATAGTAAAGCTGGAATAATTTGCCTTTATGGGATTTTTTACAAAAACATTATCCTGTAAACTAAGACCTAATGTGGTGAGCAAATGCATGGCCAAGGGGACTGGTCTATATAATATATATAGAATAATGTACTTTTTGTTTTTGATACTGACTTTATCACGTGAAATATCAGACGAGCCCGTTAGGGCGAGTTTGATATTCCACGTGATAAAGTCAGTATCAAAAACAAAAAGTACATTATTCTTTTTATCGGTAATTTAAAAAATATATATATCATTATGAAAATAAAAAATAATAATACGCACTATTTCATCGGCATATAATAGCGTTTCATAAAAATGATGCATTCCACATTTTTAAAAATCCATTTTTGGCGGTGACCCAGTTTTTCAATTTTGACAGGTCAGCTGATGATTTTAAACATTCTAAATTGAATTGTGGCAACTCATGTTCTTTCATGTCATCATTGAAATAAGATGGATCCATATAATAGTTGAAAATATGACTGTAGGGGTCCATTTTCTTGAATTTTTTTTGGAAGCAGACGACGGGGGTTGCCGTGTTGCAAAAGGGGGGATTTACGGGAGGTGGGCTATTGACTATAAAAAATATGATAATTAGTCTCGATCGCATTTACAATTTTTATATGACTTATTTAACTCGTTTGAATGTAAAAACACACTTTGTTTACAATCAGTGACGAGCGAAATTCACCTTGGGGCGACGTGACAAATGTGATGTTCATTCATAAATTGCACGCACTCGCTTGGTGACGCCAACGTTTTTGATTGGATAACACTGGAAGTAGATTCTTATGCATTACGTCGTGCATGTCAATTGCCAACTGACCCATTAATTTCTTGTATCAAGACAGTTCATGATTACTGATTTTATCAGTCAGTAGAGATCAAAGGAAAATGACCCAAATTACCGATAAATGAAAAAAACACATCCTTAGTTATGCATACACTGGCTATCCTTAGTTTACCAGGCATTGTGCTTGAAAGAATTCCACACAGGATAATATTTCCAGTTTTAGATAATACCTGTTTTTTCAGTACTGAATCCCAGTTTTTACATTTGAATCTTTAATATAGTTTACAGGATAAGCTCTGAAAGATTTTTTTTTTATAAATTAAGAATGAGGATTAGGTAAAACAATGCCATTAAGTCAGTTTATAAATTTATAAATTTGTCACAACAAAAAATTATGACAGAATTTTTGGTGGAATTGTTTATATAACCTATTCCCATTATTATTGTTCATTCAATGTTATCAACATGTTTTGTGTAGCACTAAGTAATTGTCTCCCCTTGCTGTATGTGCAACAAGGTGAATAAACTATATTTTTTACTTTTTGCATATTTCAACAGCAGGTAACTTTTGTGTCAATTTTTACTTAAGATCTAAACCTCTTAAAATAGCCTTAAAACCTTTCTTTTGAGAAGGAAAATGTACATATTTTTGTGAAATTTTAAAAAGAGTTTTGTCTGTTGAGTTGCAAGATTTTTCATAACATACATGTAGCTTGATAATATCACAAAAGAAAGGTACTCCTGTTTTACTGAAAACATTTTCAACACAAATTTTCAGATCACAGTCAAGCATGTTGTTCCATTTCAAATTTTCAGACACATTGAAAAGCATGAGAAGTAATTACCCTTTTCACTACCTCTCTCTCACACAGAATTTCCGAATTCACATGATATTTGAAATAACTTAATGTTAAAACTAAGCAGTGCAATGTTCTACATTCTTTTTTGTTATTAACCAGGTTTTCCAGCAGTAAATTTTGCTTATCAGATGGTAGGGCTGTTGCATTCAGGATTTTGATTTCTATTGCTGCTTTATTTTTTTTTCTCTTGTTATACGATGTATAAGATGTATAAGATGGGTGCATCTGATGGGTAAACTCTGTGAATCCAAATATGGGTACCAAGTCTTTTCTTTTTTTCCTTCACAGTAACCTGAAATCTATTTATTTAATCTTTTCCAAATCTATTAAAAATTTGAAATCCAAAATAACAATTTTCATCTTTTCCACACAGGGGCTATACACCTTGAATTGATCCAGGAAGGGTTCAACTTGATCTTAATTTACCTGGAATGCACTTGGGCTTCCTTCACAATGAAAAAAAAAACAGGCCACCACTATGTAGCTAGTTGTGCTAAAAACTGTATAAAATCAGAATATTAACAAACCAGACTATAACTTGAAAATGTATTAATTATTCTATTCTTATTTAAGAGAGTAGCCAGAAGTTTCTTATGAAAAAAAAATAGATAAAAGTCTTACAGAGTCCTGATAGTTTGTAATTATATTCTTTCATAACTTGCAGTCTGGGAAAATGGCATTTGTATGGAAAACCTGGTTAAATTTCATTTTGTCAATTTCTCCCTTTGTCTGTTTTCTTATAGCATGATGTTTTTATAAACTCAATAAGGATTTTATTACTTTTTTTTATTCTTTTTGTTCTTTTTTTATGACAGTTGTTTTCAAGATTGTGTTTTCAGTTTTCAGCCAGATTTAATTAAGATTCCTAAGGAAGATCATTGTACCTTATGTGTTTTAATGCTTATCTTGCAGATCTTCACTGCTATAAATTGTTGTATTTAGAAGTGACCAAGAGATTAAAAAAAGAATTTTTTTTTATATTTTGTAAAGGTTTAAAAAAAATAGAAATGAGATTGTAGTAAAATCCTGAAATTGTAAAAACAGAAGATTTAAAAATGTGGATTTTTGTAATTATATACAAACGGCAATTTATAATTTTCTCCCTGGTGATGCACACATTAAATATTAGAGGATACTTGTGCTCTGAACAAATAAATCTAACAGTAAAAAACAAAAAAAAAAAACAAACAAAAATTTAAAGAACAAGTATTATACAATAAGTGTCTATGGCATATCTCAGTCAGCTCTTCATTAACATTATTTTACAGATGGAACCAGTTAGATATCCTAATTGTACTGCTTTCCATCATTGGTATAATTCTTGAGGAAATGGAATCGAACGTCATTCCCATAAATCCTACAATCATCAGGGTCATGAGAGTGCTTAGAATAGCCAGAGGTTTGTAGACATTAGTGAAAATTTATTCTAATTGTTAAAAGGAGAACAAATTTGAAAGCTCTGTGCCAGCAGTATATATAATTTAAATTTTACATGTATTAAAAATATGTTTTTAGATTAATTTAAGGTTTTTAATTGGTCATTGAATTCTTTTAAGAATTGAAAACAAAAATCAGAAGATCAGATCTTAAGCTTGAATGCAGAAAATTAATACATGAATAAAAAACAGACCAACAGTAGTCTGATAATTTTTTTCATAGTTTTGATATATTTTTTTTTCAGTGCTTAAATTACTAAAGATGGCCAAAGGAATCCGAGCTCTGTTAGACACAGTAATACAAGCATTACCACAAGTAGGAAATCTGGGTCTGCTGTTTTTTCTGTTGTTCTTTATATTTGCTGCATTAGGAGTAGAACTGTTTGGTAGACTTGGTAAGTTGTCTCCAATCCTTTGATCTTAAATTCCCTGTAATTTTATCTGCTTGCATTCATTTCATGGGGATTTTTTCTTGGTTAATCCTTGTTCATTTCCTGACACAAAAAAAAAATTAATTTCTTCTATTGCAATTATTTTGAAGTTAGGGTCCATTTTTGCTAGATTGACTGGACTAATATGTCAAAGTGATTTGTTTGTTCTAGTGATAATATATGTACTTTGCAATACATGTATATCTAAAGTATTATCACAAAGTTTTTTTCTTTCAAATTATTTTTGGGTGATCCTGTTGACTTTGAGATTAGAGGAGACAACTACAGATTATTATTTATAGGATGAATTAATACCGTTTCTTAATTTTTTGAAAGTTAAGTTAAATTTGATGACTCTTAACAACTGAACAGTAGAGTTTAATGTATGAAATTCACATTCTTTAAGACCATAGTTTATAATATAAAAAAACAAAGTTAGATATTTATGAAACTTCTAGAGAAGTGAAAGAGTCACATTGACTCTATATATGCACAAAATGTATTGTAGCTTACATATTGCTTGAAAAACATGCTCAGTTTAAGAATTTCATATTACAGAATGTTCAGAAGAACATCCTTGTGAAGGATTAGGAAAACATGCTCACTTTAAGAATTTTGGTATGGCCTTCCTGACATTGTTTAGAGTGGCCACAGGAGATAATTGGAATGGAATAATGAAGGTATTAATTATGAAGTCCTTTTAAAAACCGCTGTCCTGTTTTAAGAATCTTTATCTAAGACTATAATTTCAAAGGAGTTATTTCCATTTATCTGACAATGCAGGGCAACTATGAAAAGCAAAAAGAAAATTCTTTATTATTTTGATAGACACATAACTCTATATTTAAGCTTGATGAGTATGTTCAAACCAAAAGTAGAGTATTGTTAAAATTTATACAAGCCAAATGTGGGTTCAGAATTTCTTACCTTTACTTCTATTGCAGTGAACCAGTGTGAAGGGAAAAGTATTTTTGAAATTGAAAATTTATACAACAGAAAAGAAAGTGAACTTATGAATAAACTACACTCAAATCTTTGATAGGAGGAATTTTCAGAATTTCCCAGTAATTTCAGAGCTAAAATTTAATTCTAGAAAAAGTTCTTAAGGCTTAAAAAATTACATTTTCAACGATTTCAGTAAGTTTTCTAATTGACCTTAGCTGGTATTATGGCAAATAAAAACATGAGCTCTTATTTTGGCAAATTTGGTAAAAAAAAACCATGTGTAAATTTTTGAATTTTACCTTTTAGGACACACTACGTGAGGACTGTGATTCTTCCAGTGAATGTTTGACCAACTGTTGTGTGAATTCTGTGATTGCTCCTGTTTTTTTCGTTGTTTTTGTACTGATGGCTCAGTTTGTACTGGTCAATGTTGTAGTAGCAGTACTGATGAAACATCTGGAGGTAAATTTTTAAATTTCATCCAGGTTTAATTTTTTTCTTAATATTTCACACTTTTTAACACAAAAGTTAAAAGTGACAAAAAATTTTGACTTTTAACTAAAATTACTAACAAAAGTTCAAATTTTATAACCTGTTCTAACTCAACATAATAGACATATTTATCAAATTAACATTATTACGAAATTACTTATATACCAGCTTTATTGCATTTGGGCAATAAACAGATTGTAAGATTTTTTGGAATGGGGTACAAATAAATTGGATGTAAAAATATTCATCATAAAAGGGTTAAAAGCACAAAATTAATTTTTTAATAACTTGATATGCACAAAGAATCATTCACAAATTTTAAACAATTCTCCAGCACAAATTTTCAGATAGGTTACACAAAACACAACACTTTGAATGATAATGTGTCTGCACTAATATCATGATAGTGTGCATAACTAAAACTTGTCATTTATTTAAAAGATTTTTTTGTGGAGAAGATTGAAGTGTCTTTATTTAAAACTCTTAATAAATTGTTAAAAATTTATTATCAAGACAAAATTAGCTCTTGAAATCCACAGAAGTGACAATCTAAACTTTAGCAGCTAGATGCAGATACCATAAAAGTTTATATTAGCACATACCATGTACTGTTATCAGTGGGTCCTCCTCCCCATATTGCCGTTTTGGGATAAATTTAGACCTGTAAACTGGGTATGGGCCAAAATTACCAGGAGTGTTGGATTGAAATCCTATATGCATACACTCTAGGTCTTATTGATAAATATGGAGAGGTAAAAGGGGCTCTTTGGGAGGTACTTCTGATTCAGGGTCAAATCATTGAAACAATGACCAACAAGATTGCCATTTTTTACCCTTTTTATATAAAAAGAGAAATAGCTGTCACTTGAGGTTGGGACATCATATTTGGCAAGAACATACTTTGATTACTTGAAATGATTACATGAATCTGAGGAACAGTGGTGTGGGAGCAAATCTCAGAAACATTGCCTCTTAAAAAAGGTGATGGCATCCCTTGTAACTTGCTGGATATTGTTAAAAAGGTTTTAATGGAGTGGTTTTTACTTATGAATATATTTCATTGTGTTACCTTAATGAATTAGGGATATCGTGATAAGGGTTACAACATCAATATTTACACAAAAAAATCTTATAAATAAAGATGACAATGTTTAATTATGTACACATTATTTATATACTAACACATGTTGCACGATTTTACTAATTATGTCAGGAAACTTACAAATACAAAGAAATGGACGAGGAATTGGAAGAGGAATATCAACGTCAGCTAAATAAAACTATTTGTCCTGATGTCATAGAACTCAAACTTCAGGTGAGGTTATCTCCCTTCATAGGTATTCGTCAACTTGAATAGCTCCAATTTAGTTGTCATACATGTGAGTATTCAGATGTTGTCAATGGTGAGACTATTTTCAGTTATAATATTAACAAGATTTTATCAGAAAAAAGTTGACAAAATAAGACAATTTTAAGATGAATCTCAAACCTAAGTGTTAAACATCAAATGTATGATATTTACCTTGAGTTTAAGTAATGTATGGAGTGAATTATCAGACATAATATATAATTCCCTTAATGCCAATGAGATATAGTGTAATATAAAAGTAGCCAACTGGGTGCCAAAGTTTGAAGATAAAGATTAGGCCATGCAATTATAATTAATAGATTCTCTTCTGCATTTTTGTTAAGACATTTTAGGCAAGCGGCAGTTTTTTTCTGTTAACTTTTAGCTCACCTGGCCAAAGGCCATGTGAGCTTTTGTCATCATTTGGCATCCACCGTCCATCCGTCCATCCGTCTGTAAACTTTTACATTTTCATCTTCTCCTCTGAAACTCCTGGACCTATTGAACTGAAACTTGGCCTGTAACTTCTATGGAAGGTCCTTTACAAAATTTGCATAAATATCCTGGTCCATGAAACAAAATGGCCACTATGAGCATTTATATGTTCTGATTGGTCAAATTTAAAACTTCTTCTTGTCTGAAACCGTAAAGCCAAATGAACTGATTTTTGGTATGGAGCATCTATGGAAGGTCATTTACAAAGTTTGCATAAATCGTCCTGGTCTATGAAATGAAATGGCTGTCCTGAACATTTACATGTTCTGATTGGTCGAAATTTAAAAATTCTTCTCCTCTGAAACCTTAAATCAAATGAACAGATTTTTGGTATGGAGCATCTATGGAAGGTCCTTTACAAAGTTTGCATAAATCATCATGGTCTGTGAAACAAAATGGCCACCAGAAACCTTTTATGTTCTGATTGGTCGAAATTTATAACTTCTCCTCTGAAACCATTTGGCCAATGAACTTATACTTGGTATGAAGCATTTGTAGAAGATCATTTACAAATTTTCCAGAAATCTATCTAGTCTGTCAAATCAAATCAAAAGTTTTTGACTCCAGATGAGCCACTTGTTATTGTTTTGGAGTCTATTTCCATTATGAATATGCAGATAATGTCTTTAAATGGGAAATTAAGATATGAAATTAATAAACATGTACATTTGAGGAGAAATTAATGATGAAATAATTTTATCTGGCCTAATTTTGTAGTTACTGAGTTCAGAGTTTCAGTTTGTGCTCAAATTTATAGCTATACTGAGAGAGATTGTTATCCAGTTCCATCTGTGTGGCATGACTTAACAGTTTTTTTCTGCATGTGTAATTAACACAACTTTTAATGATTTTCACTTAGTTGTAGTATTTTTTTTTCAGACTGACTCTGTTTAGTTATTGTAGGATAATTAGAATTTCAGAATTTTTTGTTAAAATGTATATGAAAAACACTGCTTTTTCTTCAATTTTAAAGTACAAATGTATATTTTGACGAATTTTAAGAAGTCAACTGCTTTAAATTGAGAAATTAATGCAGTTATTTTTATTAATATGAAAATTGCAACAGGATTAACATTCATATTATTTTCTATTACAACTTGTAAATGATTTGCATCATATTCACTATACACATTAGTCAACAGATAATAATGGACTTTATTATACCATGTATTATCCTTTGAACTTGTTAAGAATACCTAACAATCTGTAGTGATGTTCTGTAAATTAAGTTTATTATTTCACAAAAATGATAATAAAAAACATGGAAGATAATGTTTGGCTGGGTATGGTTTATTTGTGTTTTAATACAATTTGTCATATTGTGGCATCCAGTTTTTATGGGTTGGGGAAGTCAGTAAACCATAGAGAATGACAGATAAACTGGCTATCCTTGTCAAGTATGGTACCAGTACAATATTTGTTTGTGATAAAAAAACAGTAGGATTAATATTAGCTAGAATTAAGTAGTAGTATACGCATATTTATATTTATAAAAAAACATGCAAACCTGCCAAAAACATTCAAGTTATGTATGCTTCAAATAAAATTTAAGGATCTAAGATTACTTCCAGGAACCTTCCCCTCTCTGTTTTCCCAATCTGTATTGTATGTATTGGTATATTTGTAGGAATCTCACAGAATAATGGATGATGATGGAAATGGTGGAGGGGATGATGAAAATGATGGTGTTGATGATGGCAATGAAAAGGAAGATGCCAAAAATTCTGAAAAATCACAGGAACAGGTATAGATTTGGCATAAATTTAGTATGAAAAACAAAATTGTATGCTATATAAGTTCTGTATAACATAAACAATTCATTATTAGAGAAACTGAAAGAAACCACTTGGTTCCAATCTTCTCTTTATTCATTGTGCCATTATTTGCCTCTCCTTGAGTAACATACAAATTTGTAGTGATAATAATACTTAATGATTTTAGAATACAGCGAAGGTTCTGACACCAATACCAGGTCACATACGTCGTTTAAGGACACCAGTCTGTAAGCAGTACTCACTTCCACCTAGCTTTACTTTCTGTCCTCCGAGTAATGAACAACTCTCTGAATGTTCTATTAAAAGTAAGTAGTAAAATACTGTATATTTGATAATGATATTAGCAGGATAAGGTTATTTCTCTAATTTTTAGCTCACCTGGCCTGAAAGGCCATGTGAGCTTTTGTCATCACTTGGCGTCCGTCGTCTGTCCGTCCGTCCGTCCGTCTGTCCGTCCGTCCGTCCGTCCACAATTCACATTTTAATCTTCTCCTCTGAAACCACTGGACCAATTTCAACCAAACTTTGCAGGAATGGTCCTTGGGTGGTCCCCTTCCAGAATTGTATCAGGGGTCGCAATCCACCAACAAACATGGCTGCCGTTACTAAAAATAGAAAAAAGGGGGTGGTTTCTTAAAAAATCTTCTCCTCCAAAACTACTCAACCAATTTATGTCAAACTTAAGTGGAATGGTCCTTAGATGATCCTCTTTCAGAATTGTATCCGATGACTCCACCCGCCAATCAAGATGGCTGCCACAGCCGAACTTAGTTTAACATAGGACCCTATGGGAAATTCATTAAAAAATCTTTTTGTCTGGAACCACATGCTCAATTTGAATCAAACTTTGATGGAATGGTCCTTAGATGATCCTCTTTCAGAATTGTATCCAATGACCCCGCCCACCAACCAAGATGGCTGCTTCAGCCGAACTTAGTTTAACATAGGACCCTATGGGAAATTCATTAAAAAATCTTCTCGTCTGGAACTACTTGCTCAAATGGAACCAAACTTTGGTGGAATGATCATTAGGTAGGTCTCTTTCAGAATTGTATCCGATGACCCCACCCGCCAAACAAGATGGCCGCCTCAGCTGAACTTAGTTTAACATAGGACCCTATGGGAAATTCAATGGAAAATGTTCTCCTCTGAAACTACTTGTTCAATTGGAACCAAACTTTGGTGGAACGCTCATTAGGTAGGTCCCTTTAAGAATTGTATCCAATGACCCGACCCACCATTCAACATGGCCACCACAGCGGAACTTAGTTTAACATAGGACCCTATGGGAAATTCATTAAAAAATCTTCTCGTCTGGAACTACTTGCTCAATTTGAATTAAACTTTGGTGGAATGGTACTTAGGTGATCCTTTTTAGCTCACCTGGCTTGAAAGGTCATGTGAGATTTTGTCATCACTTGGCGTCCGTCGTCTGTCCGTCTGTCTGTCCCACTGTCCACAATTCACATTTTAATTTTCTCCTCTGAAATTACTGGGCCAATTTCAACCAAACTTTGCTGGAATGGTCGTTGGATGGTCCCCTTCCAGAAATGTATCTGGGGTCGCGATCGACCAACAAACATGGCTGCCGTTACTAAAAATAGAAAAAAGGGGGAGGGTTGTTTTTTTTTAATCTTCTCCTCCAAAACTACTCAACCAATTTATGTCAAACTTTGGTGGAATGATTATTTGGTGATCCGCTTTCAGAATTGTATCCGACGGCTCCGCGCGCCAACCAAGATGGCCGCCACAGCGAAACTTAGTTTAATATAGGACTCTATAGGAAATTCAATTAAAAATCTTCTTGTCTGGAACTACCCACTCAAATGGAGCAAAAGTTTGGTTGAATGGTCATTAGATAGGTCCCTTTCAGAATTGTATCCGTTGACCCTACTCGCCAACCAAGATGGCCACCACAGCCGAACTTAGTTTAACATAGGTTCTTATGGGAAATTCATTAAAAAATATTATCATCTGGAACTTCTTGCTCAACTGGAGCCAAACTTTAGTGGAATGGTCACTAGGAGGATCCCTTTCAGAATTATGTCCAATGACCCCCCTCCCCCCATTCCAACCAATATGTCTAGAACTACCTTCTGCTCCAGTGACTTTGGTTAAGTTTCGCATCTAGGTCCATTTCTGTACAAATATTCATATTATGGTTGTCAAACTTTATCAGTGAATTCATGTTTACTTGTACAGTCCAGAATAAGAACACTTTGATCATTTTGACCTACATTTTACCTTCCATGGACTTAAGTTAAATTCAATGTGGTTGTCAAACTTAACCAATATATTCATATTGAGTACAGTCTGGAATGGTAGAAGTTTCAACAATAGATCAAAATGACACCATAAAACAAGATGTAAAAAGCCTCGAAAAATACAAAATGTATCAAAATTCATAAGATATAACAATGCACCTAATCAACAAGGAATAACAGTAAACAAATAAACGAAGACAACCACTGAACTACAAATTCTTGGCTTCGAACAAACACATTTAGTATGTGGCAGGATTAAACAGGTTAGTGAGCACTCACCCTAGGATAATCCTATCCAATTACCCAACCAGCCAACTAGCATTACTACTACAAGAAACCTACATTTAATAAGAACACTATGAAAAGTTCATAGAAAAAATCTAAATTTACAATTAGAACCAAACTTCAATAAAATGGTCATTTTTAGAATTTAAATCATTGACATCAGACACAAACAAAGATGACCAATTAACCAAACTTGTTTAACATAGATCACTATAGGATATTTTGATTTTTTTTGTTTTAAACTGCTTACTCTGTACAAACTAAAAATTTTAATGTCAACTTTGGCAACTGTATGCCAGGTGAGCGATTACAGGCTCCTGGGAGCCTCTGGTTTGTCAATTTAATCCTTTCTGAACCCATTGTTTATCAAAAATTAAAGCAACATGTGGTTGCCATCGATCTCAGTCAGTGATTGGTTAAAACAAAAGTTCATAACCCATCAAAACAACTGTTACAGTTCATATTTCTCAGAATTGATTAATAACACCATAGCAACAAGTAAACATGTTGAGCCAAATTTATGACATATTCTGTTTAATAAATATGAAAATTTACTTAATAATCATTAGAAGAACACATTATTACATCTTTACTCGAGGATTATCAGATTTACCAAATCTCGATAGTTAAATTATGGAATTTTGCTATCTCAATTAGATAAATCTGATAATTCTCTGGAAACCTTATGTAAGAATCTATAATTACCTGATATCTTTTTTGGCAATAAAAAGAAGGGATATTTGTGGCACAGATTCCATACATACACATGACAAAACCACATTTATTGTTGTTCTTCCTCTGATAGTCACTGTGAAGTCTTTAACAAAGAGAAAAATTCCTCAATATAAGCTTAGGATCCGAAAAGGAGTTTGAGTGAAATTCTTTGCTAAGCAAATCATTTGTACAATTAAAGGATACGTATACCATTAAATTTAAACAAAATAGTCAAAGAAATTTAAACAATACTGTCAAATCTCACAATGCAATTTGAAACTCAGGATATATTATAAATGGCATTCTCCATAGTACTCTCTTATCCATCATTGTATTTTTATTGGGTTCAAAAATTGTATGGTAGCTGATTTAGATTTAATCTTCTCAAGAAGAAATCATATAATTTAACTTACAAAGTAGAAAAGAAAGGATTATGGAGAAAAAAGAGTCTCATCAAATCAAAAGAGAAAAACTTACAAGGTACATCAATTTGGACACCATAATGTATACATTGAAGTTGAAGGTCTTTATTGTGGCATTTCATTTGTAATATCAGTTTTCTCTTTCGATTTTAACTTTTATAGTGAAACTAGCACCTGAAATAATTTTACACTCTATTTGCTGCAGACATGTTCATGTCAGACTATCAATTGGTGAAGATATTTTCTAGGAAAAAATTTTGCTTTAAAAATCAAAAACAAATAATATTGATTGAATAATTTTATGAAATATTTTGATTATCTGTATGAAAATGAAAAGATATTTGGTATGCATAAATTTGTTTTTATACTACCCAGTAATCATGAGTATTCTTGCAAGTTAATGATGAACAAATAAGAAAAAGTTGAGAGTATTGAAATAGTGACATTTTATTGTTTATTTACCATATGAAAAAATTAAAATGGAAATGGGTAATGTATCAAGGTTACAATATCCTGTTTAAATATATACGTACCAGTACTTATAGATGGAAAACATATTTATACAATAGATAAAACCCACACAACCAGACAAGCAGTACCGGTAAATAGACAATAAAACACTAGTGCAAAAATTAAAAAATATCAGATTTAAAACACCAGTACCAGAATTTTGTTAACCTTAATTTTTAAGAGTAATTTAAGTTAATTTTTACAGTGCAGGAAATTTTTTTCTTTGTCGCAAATATATCACATGTAAATTTTGGTCTAAAAATTTGAATGGCTATATATTTTCTTTTTATAGGTACTCTGTTAGTTCCAATCGACATTAGAGTTTCAAGTTATAATAGTAACTTAGATGTTAGCCAGGATGCATCACATTCAAGTCTGGAAGTTCCGTTGACTCCCTCATACTATTCAGACTCATCAAGTTATACAGAGACAAATATAGATAACAGTAATGAAAACGTCATTCCAAAAATTGCAGATGAACTGAAAAAGTCTGCAGCTCCAACTCAAAGACAAAGACGAAGACTTGTTCGTCAGAAAGTGGTCAGTGAAAGTCCACCTGCAGTGGATAAATGTATTTTATTGAATTTGTATGAATTATCTGAGTCAAAAAAGAAAACTGGATCAGTGTCACAGTCACAGCCATCCTTAATTGTTCAAAACAAAGATGGCCAACATGGCTGTGAAATATGCAGGTGCAAAATGTCAAATGAAAGTAGCCGTAGTGCAGCTAAACACAATGTGCTCCATAGGAGCCAGTCTAGTGGCGCAGAAAAGGTAAAAATTCGAGACAGACATTTGTTTACTCAGCGAAGAGGTGGACGTGATAGGAGGTCACGTATCTATATTAGGAATGTGTCCGATGCATCTAATACTAGCTCACTGACAAGGGACAATAGTGTCTCGCAATCTGATAAAGTTTTGTCGCCTGACAATTCTGAACAATCTGCACCTTTGAAAAGCCCAAGTAGAAACCTTGCACACACCCGTGATAGCACTTTAGATTCAGGTTCATTTGATTGGTCAGCTGATGAAGCTGCATGTGACGAAGAGGTGCGTTTAATTACTGGTACACCTCCGGAAACTGAAGATGAACAGATAACTCCATTGTGGACAGGAGAAAATAACTCTAATAATAAATATTCTATATGTTCCACACTTGTTCAGTTGGAAGGAAGTCCAAGCAGTTCAGATCGTTTAAATCCACCTGTTCATAAAATGGATCATACACCAACAAACAGTTTACATAGTCCTCATTCAATACCTAGTTGTCACTCGCCATTACCACCATCGCATTTGTCTGTAGAAATTCCAAGTCATCCATCACAACCATCTTCATCGTGTTTATCATCAAATTCCATCAAAAGTTCACCAGAAAAGTTATCATTGCCAACATCATTAATGATTCCGAGATCGCCAAAACCGTCTCGGTTGTCTCCGTTATTTCTCTCAGTTCCTGTTGTTGAATGTGAACCAAGTAACAATTGTGAAGAAAATTCCTCTATTTCTGTTCCCCGAGTAAATACCCCAGTGCCTTTTAGAAATAGTGACAATTTATCCCATAATTCCAATAGTCCCTCAGGAGTAGATGGACAGCAGGTCATTTGTGATAAATATACAGAAGACTCGGATCAGAGCACATCTGTGATAAGACGGTCAGATAGCCCTTTGACTTTACGTAGAAGATTGCATTCAACTAACACTCAAGATGAAGACTAACAAAATTTTAAGCTTCTAGTTTTAATGAAATTCTTTGTGTTAAATAAAAAAAAAATGGTGCACATGATTTTATTATTACATTTTCTCTTAAATTGTTGTTCTTCAGATATTCAGTCTTTTATATAAGAAAATTAGCATAGAACATCAACCCTTTATACTGTGAATCCCACCCTTAGAGTATAGGTGTTATATTTTTTAATAGACAATAAATTATTATTACATGTAATGTGATTTGGAATTCCATAAATTTACATATTGTACAAATGTTTCATGCAATCAGAATTTATAGTGCAGGGTATATAAAGTGACATTTGTTGTTTTTTTTTCACATTTACTCCAACCTTGAAAGCACAGCTGAGTAAGTAATGGTTATTTCCAATTCAAAATAATATATTTATCAAAATGTTAATAGTATTTGTGCAAAGTAGCTGAGGAGCATAAATGTCTCTGTGACAGAGATTGGTAAATATTTTTAAAATCTTGTCGTACTGCATTTTACTTCTATTGCTTAGTGTTAGCAAAGCAGTTTCTTAGGGACTAATATACAGTGTACTTGTATATATTTTGTTTGCTCACTATAAATCATACCTTTGGGGCTATATCATATCATGGTGATTTTGGAATACATTTGGGTGAAAAATTACCTTTGGAAAAATGATACAGGGCAGATTTTGAACAGGGACATCCTCTTGGTGAACACTTTATATCACATGTATAAAATAAACTATGCACGTAACGGGTAATTATTATGAAATAGTTATTTATTTTCTCATTTAAATCAAGTGTGACCAACTTGATATATACAAGTGCTTTCTGGGTTGGATTTACATGTTTTTTACATGTACAGTAGAACTTTGGTCGCTTGAAAATTTATTACAATGGATATTTTAAAAAAATTTCGGATCTTTTTGTATAACTTTCTTCTCTTTTTTATCATAGATTCCTTTAACTAAAACTATTTTTGTCAGACACACTGGTGATTTTGTCCAACTTACTAGTAAACAAGCGACAGGAGTTCTTCTATAATTGATTATTGTGATATTGAAAAATGCATTTCATTCTTGAAAAGAAACGTGTGGATTGATTGATATAGTCAGTTGTAAATTTCTTTTATTACATTTTAAAAATTTAAAACCATTAAATGGTCATTGTGTAAAAATGTCAGATTTATGAAATGTTCATGTCACTTTTTTTATAGTTTTTAGCTCACCTGGCCAAAGGCCATGTGAGGTTTTGCCATCACTTTTCGTCCGTCGTCCGTCGTCCGTCCGTCCGTCCGTCCGTCGTGCCATCCGTCCGTCCGTCCGTCCGTCGTAAACTTTTCGTTCAAACATCTTCTCCTCAGAAACCATTGGGCCAATTCCAACCAAACTTTGCATGAGTGGTGTATGGAAGGTCCTCAACAAAGTTTCCTTATTTAGTTCTGATTGGTCAAGAAACATGGCCACCAGAGGCAATTCTTGTTTCTGATTGGCTGATTTTCAAAAATCTTCTCCTCTGAAACGGCTGGGCAGATTGGATCGAGGCTTCATAGGAATGATATATGACATGTCCTCCACAAACGATCCTCATTTTATATTGATCCGATGAAAAACATGGCCACTGTTGCTAAAAATAGAACATAGGCGTAAATTGCTGTTTTTTGCTTATAACTCGAAAACCGTTACAGATATCGAAAATCTGACGGGGTAAAATTGATCAGCATGACAAGATCTACCTACCCTGAAATTTTGAAGGAAATTCCAAAACCCATTTAGGAGTTATTGCCCTTTTTTCGTCAAATTTTCAAAATTTTAACATTTTTTGTCATTTATCTCCAAAACTATTTGAGATAGAAGTGAAATGTAAATTTGAAAAATGTTTGCCATGTTGAGATCCACCTACCCTGAAATTTTAAAGGAAATCTCAAAACCCATTTAGGAGTTGTTGCCCTTTTTTTGTCAAATTTTCAAAATTTTTTCATTCAAAAATCTTCTCCTCTGAAACCGCTGGGCCGATTGGTTTGAAACTTAATAGGAATGATCTATGACATGTCCTCTACAAACGATCCTCAATTTATTTTGATCTGACATAAAACATGGCTGTCGTGGCTAAAAATATAATATAGGAGTGCATGTGTTGTTTTTGGCTTATAACTTAAAAACCGTTACAGATATCAAAAATCTGACATGGGGTAAAATTGATCAGCATGACAAGATCTACCTAACCTGAAATTTTGAAAGAAATGCTAAAACCCATTTAGGAGTTATTGCCCTTTTTTTGTCAAATTTTAAAAATTTAACATTTTTCATCATTTATCCCCAAAACTATTTGAGATAAAAGTGATATATAAATTTGAAAAATGTTTGCCATGTTGAGATCTACATACCCTGAAATTTTAAAGGAAATCCCAAAACCCATTTAGGAGTTATTGCCCTTTTTTTGTCAAATTTTCAAAATTTTAACATTTTTGCATTTATCTCCAAAAGTATTTGAGGTAGAAGTGAAATGTAAATTGAAAAATGTTTGCCATGTTGAGATCTACCTACCCTGAAATTTTGAAGAGAATCCCAAATTCTATTTAGGAGTTATTGGTTTGTGTAATTTGAGGTCGGGTTCTGTTACATTTATTTAAGGTTCACCCTTATTCCTGGTCAATTTTATCAGCTTCCTGCCAGGACTACCACCATCAGGGAACATATTTTAACATTAAACCTTATGAAAAATAAATCTTCAACAAATTTTCCCTGAACAATTGAACCAATTGCAACAAACTTGGTCAAATAGTTGATTAATTGTCCAATGAAAACCAGACTCCAGGTGAGCGATACAGGCTCTGGTGAGCCTCTTGTTAATATTTGTAATGTTATTTCATTTATTTTAATTTTTGAAAGCATATATATTTCTGTCGAAATTTAGTGCTAGGATATGAAAAAAATATTTTTCCCCATTTCAGTTTTGATAATATAAATGGCCAAAAATCACTAATCCCATTAATATTCACATGAATCTATAATGGGATAAATTTTTATAAGGGTAGATAACTGGATAAACTGTAACATGTCCTAGAAAATATATCAAATGAATTTGATTAAAACTCAGTTTAAAATGCTTGAAAAATATGCAATGAGTTGGAGAGAAACGGATAGTACAATTTTTCTTATAGCTAAGATTTAAAATCCTCCAAGAATTTGAATTATTGTACATGTATTACATGTACAATATCGGTTAAATGCAAATATACTGGCCACCATGAAAACTTATTTTTTTAAATTCAACAACTTATTTATATTGTGGAGACATATCTTCATCAATTTATTAATTTTCTATGTTTTGACAAAGTGCATGTCTGATCGGTGACCTTAGACTTTTCATCATTTTGAAGTATGCATTGATGTTCAGTGGAATGAATGTGTGTATGAATATTTTTATTGCTATTGTTGATCAAGTTTTTCTTACATCAGAATTTTTCATTGTTATTATATTCACATTGTATATTAAAAGCACTAATTTATTTACAATGACTCCATTGTTTTAGTTTCCTTTATCGTGACTTGGTTGACAGGTATGAAAAAAACGTTTCCCACATGAAAATGGACCTGTTCCATTGATGTTATCCCTTTCTCATACTGGATTTGACATGGGCAGCATGGTGGGCGTCCTGCAGGAAGCAGACTGCTTACTCTTCCGGAGCACCTGAGTCTACCCCCGGTTTTGTGGTGGGGTCCATGTTGTTCATATGTTTTTAGTTTTTAATTGTAGTGCATGTATTGTTTTGGTCTTGTCTACTTTGTTCTCCAGAATTTGTCAGTTGTTTCTATTTTCCCCCTCCTTCGAATATCCCTTTGGTATTTCTTGACTTTACTTTATATCGGCCTTGAACAGAGTTTTCAGTTTTGACCAAAAGAATGATATATGTGGACAATATGAAAATGAAAGGATATGGGCTAAGTATCAATAAGACAACATCAAATAATATTTTTTATCATATATTTAATACTAAATACAGGAATTTTGTATATTTGATAAAGGTTCTTTTCTCTAGTCTGTATCAGCTACCCTGTATTGCATACCCTGTATCGCACCCCTTTCGAAACCTGTCATATGTTATTAACTGGTACTCCTCAAATATTATTGTCAGTCGCAGACGACATTTACTGCCATGTCACGGAGTCCCCGTTCAGTTGAAAAGGGGGGGGAGGGGGTAGAGACTGATGAATCATCTTTGGAAACCATTTCTCCCCCAAGTTACATTTGCTACTTGCAAGGTTTAAAAAGTCTAATATGACGGAGAATACGAACCTGATACCTTGAATTAATGCAGGGCAGCATAAATCAATATCTAGGGAAATATGTGTTGTATTATAAGGGGGGAACATCCCACAATATCATTAGTGAATGCATTTAATTACATGAATAATAAAATGCTCTGCTGGGCGCAGCTAGATACGACCGCAGATGTCGAACCCTGAATAGTTGGGGCAATTATGAACACAACATTCAAGCTTGATACAATACTGAATTTGGATTGTGAATAAATATTTGACACAGCATAGGTTTCTGACACAGAATGAATGTTGTCTAAGAACTTAAAAATTTTTAATTTACCTATTCAAACCATATCAGTATTGTTTGTTTTTATATATAAATCAGAAATAACCAATTTAAAATTTAAAATTGGGCACACATATCAATTTCTTGCTACTGTGCAATACTGTGCAACTGAAGATTTCTTGCTATTGGGCAATACTGTGCAATTGAAAATTTCTTGAAATATTTGACACATAATAGGTTTCTGACACAGAATAACTGAAATCAAAGAACTTAGAATTGGTCATATGATTTGAATTTATATTCAATTTTTTGCTTCTTGTGCAATACAATATGCTGTGGAGAATTGCCCCCCCCCCCCCCAAAAAAAAATAAATAATAATAATTAAAAGGTCATTTGTGCCTAGCACAAATGATAAGGTCTTTCCTTATTCACGTTTCCAGTTTTGCAATAAAGAGGCCCTGCCCCTCTATTTTTGGCAAGGGGCATAACTCTTGGGAAATAAAGAAAATAGACCCCCCCCCCCCCCCCAAAAAAAAGAAAAAAAAAAGGCCCGTCCCGTCTTCAGTAAAGAGATATTGCTACTTCTGTTTTCTCTTGAAATCTCTTAAATTTTTAATGTATTTTTCCAAATAGTAATTGTCAAAAAAAAAAAAAAAAAAAAAAAAAATAAGAAAGAAAAAAAAATAATGAAGTAGCAATATCTCTTTTTTGAAGGCGGGACGGGCCTTTTTTTGTTTGTTTGTTTGTTTATTAATTATTTTTTTATTTGTAGATAGCAAGTTTTCCTAGGATTGCTGAATACATGTAAGGGGGGGGGGGCATTGTATTTTTATTTCTCTAGATACACAAGTGACAGTAAAAGTACATTTCTACTATAATGTTTACTTCTATTTCAGGGACGCTGGATTGGATGACGTTGTGTATGTCACGTGACGTCCATTGATATATGTTTATGTCTATGTTTATTTCTTTCTTTTCGAGAGGGGACGTCGTCGGGTGAACATGGCACAGTATAATGCATTTTGCTGTTTGATGTAGAAATAGTCATAAATAGAAAACGGAGTGTACGTGTACACATTTACTTATGTCAGAATGAAGATTCATGTAGAAATTTGATGTCACGATTTATTTATTTAGATTTCCGGTGCCATTTTGACCAGACGACATCTCCGTGAATAAAGTAGTGTTAATTTGACGCGAAATTTTGACATTCGGATGCAATAAATTGGTAAAATTTGGACGAATCTTGTGTTTTATGGCGGAAAATAGCTTTTTATTTAGCACTGCGCGAACGCTATTGTCAGGAAATTGGTTGGAGTTAGCGTCATAATTTTTTCTCATTAACAAAGCCCTGGATATCCCCTAGCTGTCTAACATGTACTTTATATGCATTTACAGGTAAATTCAGTAAAACCGATGTAAATTCAGTCAAATCGAAAAAAGGGGGGGGGGCTGTATTTACACATTAAAAGGTAATTTGTGTAGATAGATTTGATAAAGAGTGAACTTATGTTGAATTAGATCATTTTAAAGAAATTTTTACCACACCCCCCCCCCCCCCCACTTTGTCAAATTAGAAAAATGCTTCAATCAAGCATATATGGATATTTTTGAAATCTTACCATCTCTGTCATTTTCTAGAACATGACCTTGACCTTTGACCTTGACACCATTTTGAAGGTCATTTGACCCTGGTGTCAAAACAAAAGACCCCATGCCTCTATCTTGTACCATTATCAAGTAATTAGCCAAAAACCATAAATTTAAACGTTCTAAGGCCAATTACTCATATAAAATGACGTCATATGACTTTGACCCAAATGTAACTGAGCTTCCTCTCAATGTCCCCGACATTTTGTCCATTACATTTCATCAGCTATCTATTACCGTTTCGGAGGAGTAGTGATAACAAGCAGATTTTAAAAATTAGAAAGTGACCTTGACCTTTGACCTTGACCTAATTTTACTTGTTACCTGACATAAATCCTCTTTATGAAGTTTCATGCTTATATCTCAACCCTAACTTGCCATTTGCATAAAAACCCAAAAATGAAGTCATGTAAAGGGGAGTAACTCCCACAAGAGGTCGTCAGATCCTTTTCGGCAGATGTGATTAATGTGCGCACAGATGAACCGAAGACATTGCAAAAAGTTTCATGTCGATATCTCTTACGGTTTCTGAGGAGTAGTGATAACAATCAAAACTGTAACAGGGGACGTAACTCTTATACGGTACATAGAAACCCTTGTAAGGGTGAACCTTGGATAGCCAATGTCTGATCGAACCTTCACACCAAAGATCATTTTGATATGTTGCGAAACCAGTCGGAGTCGACTCTTTGATTTTTTAAGAAGAAAAATAAAAAAAAAAATAATAATCATACGAAATACAGTAAGGTCTTTCCTAAGTAAAGGAAAGACCTTAATAATAATTTACCCCTTTTTTTAGCTTTTGTGCAATACGCTATGAAGTTGCACATTGACCCCCCCCCCCCCCTCCCAAAAAAAAAACCCAAAAAACAATAAAATTTATTGTAACCCCCCCTTTTTTTGCTAAAAAAAAATTTGAAATTTTCTTTTTAATTTATGAAATATGAAATGAGAAAAAAATTGCCCCTCCCCAACTTCTCATTTACCCCCCCTAAATTTTGTTTTCAACCCCCCCCCCCCCCCCCCATTTAATTATACTTTGCAACCATAACAGCCCATTTAAATACACCATAACGTATTAAAATAGAAAATGACATCACAGTCATGGATGGCAAATTTTAAATATACATAATTTAAAAGCAGTTTAGATGAGATAAACAAAAAAGCTTCATCAGCACATTTTATATTGGCAAATTTCCAATGAAGTTCATTAAACTAAAGTTATTGGCAAATTTCCAATGGAATTTGTTAATAATAAAGTTTTGATAACAGGGCACACATATCAATTTCTTGCTATTGTGCAATACTGTGCAATTGAAGATTTCTTGCTATTGTGCAATACTATGCAATTGAAAATTTCTTGAAATATTTGACACATAATAGGTTTCTGACACAGAACAACTGAAATCAAAGAACTTAGAATTGGTCATATGATTTGAATTTATATTCAATTTTTTGCTTCTTGTGCAATACAATATGCTGTGGAGAATTGCCCCCCCCCCCAAAAAAAAAAATAATTTACCCCTTTTTTAGCTTTAATTTTGGACCCTGATTTGGACCAACTTGAAAACTGGGCCCATAATAAAAAAACTAAGTACATGTTTAGATTCAGCATATCAAACAAACCCCAAGAATTCAATTTTTGTTAAAATCAAACTAAGTTTAATTTTGGACCCTTTGGACCTTAATGTAGACCAATTTGAAAACGGGACCAGAAATTAAGAATCTAAATGCACGGTTAGATTCGGCATATCAAAGAACCCCAATAATTCAATTTTTGATGAAATCAAACAAAGTTTAATTTTGGACCCCGATTTGGACCAACTTGAAAACTGGGCCCATAATAAAAAAACTAAGTATATGTTTAGATTCAGCATATCAAAGAACCCCAAGAATTCAATTTTTGTTAAAATCAAACTAAGTTTAATTTTGGACCCTTTGGACCTTAATGTAGACCAATTTAAAAACGGGACCAAAAATTAAGAATCTAAATGACGGTTAGATTCGGCATATCAAAGAATCCCAATAGTTCAATTTTCGATGAAATCAAAAAAAGTTTAATTTTGGACCCCGATTTGGACCAACTTGAAAACTAGGCCCATAATAAAAAAACTAAGTATATGTTTAGATTCAGCATATCAAAGAACCCCAAGAATTCAATTTTTGTTAAAATCAAACTAAGTTTACTTTTGGACCCTTTGGACCTTAATGTAGACCAATTTGAAAACGGGACCAAAAATTAAGAATCTAAATGCACGGTTAGATTCGGAATATCAAAGAACCCCAATAGTTCAATTTTCGATGAAATCAAACAAAGTTTAATTTTGAACCCCGATTTGGACCAACTTGAAAACTGGGCCCATAATAAAAAAAACTAAGTATATGTTTAGATTCAGCATATCAAACAAACCCCAAGAATTAAATTTTTGTTAAAATCAAACTAAGTTTAATTTTGGACCCTTTGGACCTTAATGTAGACCAATTTGAAAACGGGACCAAAAATTAAGAATCTAAATGCACGGTTAGATTTGGCATATCAAAGAACTCCAATAGTTCAATTTTCGATGAAATCAAACAAAGTTTAATTTTGGACCCGATTTGGACCAACTTGAAAACTGGGCCCATAATAAAAAAACTAAGTACATGTTTAGATTCAGCGTATCAAAGAACCCCAAGAATTCAATTTTTGTTAAAATCAAACTAAGTTTAATTTTGGACCCTTTGGACCTTAATGTAGACCAATTTGAAAACGGGACCAAAAATTAAGAATCTAAATGCACGGTTAGATTCAGCATATCAAAGAACCCCATAAGTTCAATTTTCGATGAAATCAAACAAAGTTTAATTTTTAACCCTTTTGCCCCTAATTCCTAAACTGTTGGGACCAAAACTCCCAAAAACAATCCCAACCTTCCTTTTGTGGTCATAAACCTTGTGTTTAAATTTCATAGATTTCTAATAACTTATACTAAAGTTATAGTGCGAAAACCAAATGTCTTCGGACGACAATGCCGACGACGGACGACGACGACGCCAACGTCATACCAATATACGACCGCAAAAATTTTGCGGTCGTATAAAAACATTGTCTCAAAGTGCTCTTATACATGTATATTTGTGAATAGCTCTATATTGAGCATATCATAAGGTTATTATGGAGATTCCGATGTGGATATATCATTTAGTATGAAAGATTCCAAATTTTTATACGATTATCATGAAACAGGATAATCAAATCAGGAAGTCTACGAAAACTTAAACAATTCCAATTCACCTGAAGAACTACAGGAAAATCATCATATTCTTGTCTACCCTTATTCTTATATTTTCGGACGGTTGTAAACGACGATAAATCACAGACCTGTTATATATCATGAATCTGGATCTATTAAAATATATGATAAACAGAATAATACATGGCAAAATTTGTATCGCATGCTGTATCACCACAAGACCAATATCAGCCCTCGGGACTGATACTTGTTCCTTGTGGTGATACAGCATGCGATACGGATTTTGCCATGTATTATTATATATATATATGAGCAAAGATTGATTACTGAATGTCACAGCTTTGAGTCTGTTTTTACTATTTCTCTTTGAAACATTACCATCACTTAGGGCCTGTTGTCATTTGTAATTATCAGTCCTTATATAAACTGTTTACATTTTGAATCTTCTGAGGCTGCTGGATTTTTGCAGGCAGTGGTCCTGACATGGTTAAATATATGAGGTGACTAATCTGACAAATGGGAAATGATTTGCTGGAATATTATCTTGTAACCAAACTTTAATAGAATGTTTTTGTAGACTCCTCGTTACTTATGGTGGAGTGAGTGGCCAATATGGATGCTCTACTCAAAAATTCAACATATTGTAACGTATCTTTACAAGACTTTTGGCTTAAAATATTACATAATAAAACATATGGTCAGTGCAGTGAATCTGGGAAAGGGGCAACATATTAAATCATTTGTAGAAAATCATTTTTAACACTGAGTAGCTCCAAACACTGATGAAGGAAATCTGGTTTGTTGTCACACAGACACCTTCTGGTCAAAGAAAAAGTTTCTGTTTCAAGGCGTAAAGATATCTTATTCCAATCTGTTTAAAAAGAATGCTGTGAAGTGCTGATATCTTAGACTGAAAACCCAAATCCAGTTTTTCTGAAATGTAATTGGTGATTATAACATATATATCCATCCCTTTGCAACCTTTTAATCTTTTTATTGTTACTTAGAAACATGAACAAGGATCATGCTTCTTGTTCATCTCAAATATAAACTAAATCTGATTGCTTATCACTGAAGCATGTTCACAAATGTGTTCATCAGAATAATTTACTAAAATATATGCCCACAAAGAGTATGACAATGAACTCAAATTCTGCAAAAATTTCACTTACACACAAACTCACTCATGAAAATATAAAAAATCAAATGTGGCTTCCCTCATGTTCAATAGAATTTATAGAACCATAACAGGTTTTATAAAAACCCTCCATTAGCTGTGCTAGTGGAGTACTCCTTTAGCTCAATTGCTACAGTGGTGGACTACTGAATCAAAGGTTCTGGGTTTGATCCCCAGTTGATGCGGTAATTTTTGGAGACAAATCACGCTCTACTGTTAAACAAATATGTATTTAACAGAGAGAAAAAACAAAATAGACTCCTAGGAGTCTGTATCGCTCACCTGTCCATCTTGACTGACAGCCTGGAACACTGCTGGCAAGTACCAATTGGCTCATTGACAAAAAGATCTTTGAGTAAATTCACCATGGGGTCCTTTCCTATGCTAAACTATGTTGGGCTCTGGCAGCCATCTTGGATGGTGGACAGGGACATTGAATATAATTCTGAAGGATGACCAACTAAAGACCATTGCTGCCAAATTTTGTTGCAATTGGTAAAGTGGTTTCAGACAAGATCTTTAAGCAAATTTCCCATAAGCGTCCTATAATAAACTATTTTTGGCTCTGTCGGCCATCTTGGATGATGGGTGGGGTCATCAAATATATTTCTGAAAGATCACCTAAGGACCATTGCTGCCCTGTCAAGTTTTGTTCCATTTCAGAGAAAAAGATTTCTTTATATCAGCCAATCAGAAACAAGAATTGCCCATGGCAGCCATGCTTGTCGTATTATCAGGATGAAAAAAATTAAAGACATTCCATAGATGCTTCAGTGCAGTTTTGCCAACAGTTTTGGCCAAGCAGTTCCTGCGAAAATTTTTAGTATTTTTAGCCTTTTAGGCCAGGTGAGCTAAAAAGTATCCTAACTCACAACATACACCCTTTTCAATGTTAAGACTGATTAATTTTCCATTCTCAAACAAATTGTAGTACACCACACCTGCTTATCTCTCGCATGCATATCAATTGATAGTATTTGGTATTTTCATTTTTATGTTCTAATTCAAAAATCCAAAGTGATTTGCTGTAATATTATTTCCTTATTGTGTTTGTTCAATTCCAGTTAATTACATATGAATATAGCTTCAAAATAAGCTCAGAACTAATTTTCAATCTCTTTCATAGCCAATATTAGATCGGATCCGATTTTTCAACCATAATTCTATGTATCTAAATTGGTTAATACACACAATGTCAAACGGTAAATATTTCACTGAATCACATTCCCCAAATTTTGAAAAGACTACAAATATTTTAAAAACTTGACAATAACTGATCGTTATGAATTAGAGAGATAATTGGGTGTGGTATACTGTATACTTGAATGTCAGCACAACATGATATTGATGTTTTAAAAATTTTATTTACATAACTTATGTATGATTTAACTTGTGTACAATTTCTTAACAATTCTGTAAACATGGATAATTCTAACATTTAATGATAAACATATGCACTCTTTTGTGATGGAGATCTGTAACAGATTTTATATCAATCGGCTACTAAATGAAAAACAAATCTGACAGTGATGTGGAATTGTAGTTTCTGTTAAACAATAAGTCCAAAATTTGCAAAAATTCAACAATATAAAATATACTTGTTATAATGTACAGTCAAACAAAAACACATTTTATTGAAAATCATTTTTCTTTTTTATGCTGCTAATTTTAGGGACTTAATAAATGAGGTCAATGGGTGGATCATGTTATATTTCAGATGATCACACATTTATGTATTTTGTACAGCTGATTGTCATTATCTCAAATTCTTTTAATGTAAAAACTCCTATATTTCAAAATATTTATTAACTCAAATCATTTATGGAGACCTTCAAATTTGAGATGTCAACTGTAATTTAGGCTGTTTTACCCGAGGAACATGAATTCTATTTGTAAAATTAATAAGCGCAATTTCTGTAATCATTTAAATTTAAGAGATAACATGGGCTACATTTAACTGATCCAGCTTTGAATAAATTTTCCGATTTACAGTGCATTTGTGAAGGTACAAATTTAAAGAAAGTTTACAGTCACCGAAACATTTAACTATTGTGTAACCAGGAAAAAAGTGGACTTTCCCACAATTAATATTCTTGCTCTTAAAAAATACTTTTTTCTAAGAAAATAAAAATAGTACTGCCCTGCAGTTTTGGTTTATTATATTGTAGAAGTATGTAATTTTCATGTTGTCAGTTACAGACAATCTATTGTCTAAATAGCAACTTATAATAACTTCATCTTCAGAAATTAATTGAATAATATCCCACACACAAATCAATGCAGATCTTTAACAGATTTCTCCTAATTAATCCATTACGACATATATAACAATATGGACAAATGCATTGGTAATAAGTAATACATATAACACTGGTGTAAGTACTGTGATAAACTGTATTCATTGCCCTGGCTTAATGCTACATTTTATGAACTATTTTCACTGTGTACAACTGGTAATGTCAAGAAGATGTTATAGTTTTTGCTTTCCCAGTTTTGCTACTTTCAAGTAAAGATGAGTACAAGCAGATCCCTAGAATTTATTTTACAAACAGCATGTTTAATGTGTTTTGTGGTTTCCTCCAAATCTGTGTCCTATAATTTTCCAAAGCGCAAAAGATATTTATGATTCCATGAAAAGGTAAAAAATATTTGTATCTTGAAAAACTAGTTAAATTCCTTTTTCATTTCTCATCAACTGACAATGTAAAATTCTATCTATCTCCAAAGATATAATTTATGTCTGAAATAATGACTTTACTTCCTGTAACATCTGAGATGCCTTGTGAAAAGTATTTCCTCTAGATCAAAATGCATCATTCCTAATAAATGTAGTTTTAATTGAGAAATTGTCTTTCTGTCATTACTGATAATGAATCTGACATGAAAGCTAAAATTTTAAGGAAGTTCTTTCCTTTTATTGATGGGCAAGCAGGTTTACTGTATTGTGGAGCAATGATGAGAAATGATAAAAAAAATTCTTGCATTTTTTTATAAACAAATACTTTTCACCTTTTCGAGTTTGATATCCAGCGTGATGGAAGCATAAATATCTTTAATGCTTTAGAAAATTATAGGACCCACATATATAATGTACAATAATGTGGATGAGTCATGCTGTAAATGATATGAAGGATCAATGTATAAATATATTCTGTCATCCACACATCCTCACAAGTGTGCAATTGCTATCTCGTATGTCTGGGCTGCTGTTGCGAGTAGCCACAGGAGCTCTGACTTGTAAAGAAATCTCCCATACCTCTAAAAATAAATAATGCTAAAAAATAAAAAAAATGCTTCAATACAATTTTTGAAACTAACAACAATACTGAATTTCACATTACGACTCGATGAAGATATCCAACTCCTGTATTTTTTTTAACAATAATTAAGTATAAATACATTAAAAAAAACAAACATTCTTAAATATACACAATTTTTTACAATTAAGTCCATACAAACATTTAAAATACACACAAACAAGATTCTCTGAAATTTCACATGTAAACAGTGAAAGGAACAAGTTGAGTTTTTGCCAAGTTGTAACCTTTAAAGGGGCAAGGAAATTGCAAACATGTTGCAAAAATGTCAATTGTCCTTGAAATTGAATGAATTCACCTGAAACGGAGTTTAGGAAAAAATAGTTATGAGTCCAGTCACAGAATAAAATCAAAGTGCATAGCACTGGTAGGGTTAGGTTGCTAGCATTTGACTTTTATTTGTACAAACATTGCTGATGATTATTTCAATGCTTTTTGTTTGTACAATGTATTGCAAAATAGGTTTTGGTATTGAATTCTTTTTATTAACAGTATTATTTACAAGGAAATATATCAATTATGAAAGTTAACGAGCTCTGCGGAAAAAGTGTCTATTATATAATAATGTTCCTGTGGGTAGGTGACTGATTTTTTTTTAAATTGACAGCATATGTATTGCTTTGGTTTCAAAATATACAGTGATTTTTTAAAACGTATATTTTCGCAACACAGTGTATCTGAGCTGAAGGTTCTACTACTCAACTTTACTGCGCATGTCTGTGGAAACAAGTCGTTTCGGCCATACTACCAGTTCGGCCATAGTCGTTTCGTCCATAGTCGTTTCGGCCATACTACCAGTTTGGCCATAGAATTAAAGTCGATTCGGCCATGGAATATTTATACGGAATCTAACAAATATTTAACAAGTTCTAAGCTCAAAATTTAAGTTTTATTTTATATATATAATAAATATTTGGAAATTAATCATGAAATTTCAGAATATTATTTATTTACTAGATGATTAATGATCAATATAAACCAGCTATTGTAGATCAATCGTAATTAATTGCAAGACAAATAAAATGTAATTATGTTCAATACTTCATGATAATTATCAATTATTTATTCTTTGATCTGACTATATCCTGCATTTTGTGATTGTTAAGCACACGAAATGGCTGCATATGGGTTATTTTTTATCCAAGCTTGACCCAAGCTTACCACAAGATGATGCAATTAAACTTTTCTTGTTATGGAGAAAATTTTAAAACAACAATGAGACCATGAGAAAACTTTTTATATTTGCCGACATGCTTTATATAAAGGATTTGAAAATGTGAACTGTATTCATAAAAAAAAAAACTTTCCACATTGCCGTTTCCATGTGTATCCAATCTAATTAAAAACCGATCTCTCATCGCTCCCGTTTTCTGATATGTCGCGTGGGAGATCTAACGAAACCCGCTTTGAGGTCACATGTGAGTGACCTCGTTGGTGTGTCCTGTTCGACCAATGAAATTGCGGCTTACGCGATCTTGTAAGTTGATTACGAAGAAATCGTCAGTCCCCAGAATTCATAAACTTTTTTGATTGGCTTACTGATAGGAAGTCAACTCATTTGCATGTCATTATAAATTCATACGTTCCAGTTCACTCACATGTGACCTCAAAGCGGATTTCGTTAGATCTCCCACGCGACATATCAGAAAACGGGAGCGATGAGAGATCGGTTTTTTAATTAGATTGATGTGTATCTTGTAGCAAGCCAGTTTGTCCACGCCAGCATGCTCTTGAGTGCGAGTCTTGTTTCCGTTGGCAGCATCGGCTCTTGAGTATAAATTGATTCTTTGCAGAAGTTCAAGATGAGGTATATTGCATATTTTTTTTTTATGATTGATATTGTTTGACTATAGAAATTTTGCTTTGTGTACGCTACAGTTTACAGGTATTGTTAGTAATCAACAACGTGTGGCAGTAGCGTATTATCTCAATCACTTGATTGATCTTTCTTAATGGCTTCATTGCCTATAATTAATTATCAAAACATAACGCTTTTATTTATTGATTCATTCACTTAATAGTTTCAATGTTAAAGTTCACATTTTAGAAAATTAGAAAAGAAGAATTAAAAAAGTGCACATTATTAATAAAATAAATATTTTTTTCAGAACACTTCCAATAATGTAAATTAAATCTATTATATTATACCGCTGGGTTAAATTACAATCACTGTATAATAATTTTGAAGGTTGAACAAATCATATTTCCTGTGAAGTATGTTGTATTAATTCAATTATTACTTTTGTAGGCTGGCACAGACGTTTTAATGGTAAAGCAGCCCGCACCCAACTCCAATTCTACAGAATAGTGCCTGCATTCCAGAAGGAAGCCAAGACTGTCAACATCACCTACAGACTGGTCGGGGAACAGCAACTGACAAGATACCAGCGTGATACTTACAAGAAGATGCAAGGTCGCCTGGAGTCCCTGTGGGGGCAGTATGACAGCAAGTCCATCAGAACATCAGACTTCCTGCGTGCTGTGGGTAACCTTACTCGCCAGCAGTACCAAACCAAGAAGACCTACCAGACTCCGATGACAGTGGTTCCGATTCTGATGCTTAGTGAACATATCTTATATATATAATTATAGTGCAACTCACCTGTTATAGCGCTTTTTTTTAAATTGTTGTTAATTATGTATTTGCTTGTTATCAACCTGATAAAATAAATATATAAAGAGAATAAATAAAGTTGAAAACAATGATTGTGAGTGTTTCAAAACTTTTTTCTTCCCTACCAAGAATACCTCTCGTAAGAAACAACGATGCTATTAAGTATATATTTCATTATAAAAAGTATGGCCGAAACGACTATGGCCGAATCGGTCTATGGACGAAACGGTATATGGACGAACTGGTTTATGGCCGAAACGTCTCGAAAGCCATGTCTGTACATAAATATGCACTAATCAATCAAAGAAAGCACGAGTCGGCTAACGTTTCTTGAATTATCACTCTAAATTGAATTTTTTTAAAAAGTCAAACGCATAATAATGATTTGATGAATTAAAATAAACAGAAATCAAAGGTCTTCAAGTTATTAAGGTTATATAAAAAGACAAAGTTTGGACAATTGTAGAAGGGGGTCATTTCTATTTACACTACATTGCGCATGTGCAGGTAGATCAGAACGTAAACATTCAAGCTTTCAATTAAAATAAACCCATTATACCTTCGATAATACAGTTTTCTAAATTAATGATAAACACAGTGTTTTTCAATCTTAATGTGCAAGTTGTCGGAATTTCAAATAACCTGTATGCAATTCTATCACTGACCAACAGGTTTGACAAAATGAAGTCACGATGATCAGGTCAAAAGGTTAATCAAATACACAAAAAGAACGTAAACATTCAAGCTTTCAATTAAAATAAACCCATTATACCTTCGATAATACCGTTTTCTAAATTAATGATAAACACAGTGTTTTTCAATCTTAATGTGCAAGTTGTCGGCATTTCAAATAACCTGTATGCAATTCTATCACTGACCAACAGGTTTGACAAAATGAAGTCACGATGATCAGGTCAAAAGGTTAATCAAATACACAAAATACCATCAGAATTACAAGAAGAATAAGCAAATAATGTGCAAAATATGTTCTGTATAAGTTAACAATCACGTTCACAACAAAAATGGAACTTACCTTTGAAATCTTTTGAAAATAAACCTGATTGTAATCCTTCCCAAAATATCCGTGCAAAATCCTTACGCCGATAGCATTGTACACTTTAAAAGGTGCGAATACTTTACACGGCTTTCAAAACAAAAAGGAAATCGTCAATAAAACACACATCTTTTATTAAATAACTGGACAATTACACTTCTCGGTGTGTTTCAGTTACATTTCTATTAAAAAACAACTGCACCAGCAACAACAAATATTAGGACTATTTTACCGCGGAATGTTTATTTTCTTATATGATATTCCAATATAAACATAGTCGTAATTCGAAAAATATGGAGGTTGCTTTGCGCATGTGTCATCTCAAAATCGAGATAAAAAGCTGCTTAACTAGCCTTGCTTAAGCTTCAATCCTAGATAAGCTTGCATATTTACTCATAAAAACATAGTTTCAAAAACTTCTGGTCCAACTTTTTCCACAAAACACCAGATTTCCAAAGTTTCCTTCATTGTCTAACCAAACAACCGACGGCATAAGGGTTTTGGTTGCTTAGCAACCTAACCCTAAAAATCATTTAGAGAATTCTACATTTCATTAACTTAATTCTTTTCTTAAAATATTTTGTTGTTTAATTATTGTGTTTAGTTCCAAAATTTAAAAGATTCTATTTTAAGGGGTAAAATTGGCAATATTTCAATTTTTTTTTACATTTATGTAGTTTTTCAATGTGAAGGTGTCCATGATATCAATAACGATAAATGAAGGACAATTCAATAACCTTTCTAAATATACACATATTATATTTTTATGTAAAAAAAATATTCTGAAATGATGGGACCAATTTTTGAATTTATTGAATCTACTCCTTTGATATCAGTTAAAATAAATAAAACATACCTTTTTGTTTTTATACATCAAAGGAATATATTATTTACTCTCAAAAATGGCCTCCATATCAAACCAATAAAAATGTCAGTTTTTTAAAGAATATTTGATAAAAATTTTAAATATTATACTAATAAGATTTCATGTGTATAACCAATAAAAATATATAGATATAGATATGTTAATATATGATAAACTGAAATCAATAAGACTTCCGTCAGTACAATAATGACGAAAACCCTAGCCCGTAAATATAACCCTCAATGCCTTCCATGAACTTAATTATAACTATAGCACTAAAAAACAAAATTGCTGATATATTCCGTAAAATTGACTAGGTATTTTTTTAGAACTATCCTGTACTTGTTCCATTCAAAAGAACTAGCAAATAATTTGTCAATATGAAATGAAAAGATATTGAGTATGCATCAGTTCACAATTAGATAATATCAAAATGAAAAAATATTTGTGTACTTTAATATGCGATTCACCTAATCTTATGAATTTTGACAGATTGTTTTCAAGTTTTCACTGCATATGCTTTTGCCTGAAAGAAGAATAACATATTTCCCAATTATTTTGGAAATGAAGGAAAAAATCCCAAAACCTACCCATGGATTTTTTTTTGTGTAAAAAACTGTCTGAACATCTTCATTCTATGCTATGATAATTTATAATGGTATTTTATGGACAATCTTTCATCATAAGTCTCTTTTTTCAGTGCACA
This sequence comes from Mytilisepta virgata, assembly GCA_028015205.1. Taxonomy (NCBI): domain Eukaryota; kingdom Metazoa; phylum Mollusca; class Bivalvia; order Mytilida; family Mytilidae; genus Mytilisepta; species Mytilisepta virgata. The sequence continues at coordinate 89,718,790 of CM051521.1, forward strand.
TGAAAATTTGTTAATAAAGGTGTTTCATTTCTGAATTTCCAAATTCAAAAACTGGAAATTTATAAAATGAATCTAATCGAGATAAACCTTAATTATTATTTCCCTGATTTTAATATATACTGCAAAAAATTTATATGCTGAATAGAATTACTATAAAATCAACAAGAAATGAAAACGCTACATTTGGTCAAATACGACCTTTTCCTGTCACAGAAGATTTAATATTTGACATAGTTATTACAGTGCCTTAGTTACAGCATTTTCACAAACACTCATCACATTTATAAACTATTGCTACTTAAGGGTTTTGGCACACTGTACAATAATAACATTTTTGATTAATATGACCTCTAGTAATTAAATTTACAACAAACAAAATTATTATTTTATTTGTTCAAATTACTGGGAATATTAATACAGACAATTAATTTGCCGAAGATCAAAATTTCTGTCGGATATTCATATAAACTTTAGTAAAAAATAATGTTTTATTACAGCTCAGCACCTTTAATATCTCTGCATTGTAGAATAAAAATAATTAGTACATCATTCATTTATCATTTAGGAAAAACAAAAGAATACCTCTTTCCACTAACCATGTGCTTACATTATTTTCAGCAAGCTGTCAGAATAGATCCCCCACAGAAACCAGTTAAAATTTCTTGCAAAAATATATAAAAAATCTACCTACCTAATTTTTTATATTATGTTAAGAGAAACATGTATTTTTATCCTGGCCTTATTATTACTCAAAAATATCAATTGCATTTTAAATATTTGTCTTATTACTAACAGATTAAACAACATTTGTATTATTACTTGTACTTATCAGCAGTCAAGGAAACATAGCCCTTATAATTCCTCCTTGTTTTTTTATATGTCTTGACCAATCAAGGACCACACATTTTTCGATTACTGGGATAAAATTAACCTTAAAAGCTCCACAGCTATTTCTTATGTGCAATACAACATAAAAATTTTCAAACTGAGAATCTGGATCAGACATTAACCTGACTCAGACTACCAACATAGATACAGAATTTTGTATGACTGTAGCTATTCTATTTTACAAACAGACAGTAAATATAAATGGAACCTTTGACTTGCCATAATTAAACAAACAATAATACAAATAAACAAAGATAAGAATTCATCGAATATTACAGGACCACTTTCATGATTAGAGTATTCCTCTAAAATAAAATTTTAAAATGTCCCTCAGTCATCTTTCGTAAATCTATGCTTTTCTTCCACTGATGCAAAAGCAAGATGCTAACTTTTGCCAAGGAAGCCATATTGGTTACTATGGATATCACAGTCTTCAGAGTGTTTGATTCAAGTGTCATCTCCCTTATAATTGGCTTTGGTTATCTTTTAAGTCTGAAATAAAAGGCATTAAAATTATATATTATAAATTTGAAATTATAATAATTAGGGGCCTCTGTCATCAATTGGCCGATCTTCTAATGATTATTGTTAATCGACACATATGATCATAAGTGACCATTAATGCCAAATGTCCAGCAGAAAGTCACTGTTTCTGTCTCTCCAGCTTCCAATTATTGATAATTATTACATCAAACATTCACTTTCATATGCTATTTATCTACAATAACTATCCACATACAAAAAGAAATATTTACAGTTGTAAAACATGCTGATGTTCATGCTTCAGCACATTTCAATTTATTCTGCAATCAAGCCTGTCCTGTCTAATATAAGGGGTATAATAAACTTTAGTCGTATTAGGTGAATGACCTTATAAAGTCTACTGGTACTTGTTTACATGAAGAACGCAAGGAGCGTAGCGAATGTACCAGATGACGTTGTGGCGTTTCCCACGTTCTCACTGCATTTGAATTTCAACTGCAAACGTAATTTTAGGGCATTTTACACATCTAAAGGGGATTGCAGGATAAAGACAATACAAAATCATTGTCAGAAAATATAAAATTTATTTGGGCTCGCTGCGAAACATGGGGAAAAGGCTCACTAAAGCTCGCCTTTTCTTATGTTTCTAGAGCTCGCCCAAATAAATTTTATATTTTCCAACAATGACTATGTTTTGTATATATATTATATCTTTTGTTTGATTTATGTCACTGTGTCCAACCTTCACCATTAAAGCAACAATACTGTAAATGATAACTATTAACCTTTCCATAATATTTATATTACCAGTACATAAACATGTATGACACAATTTATGTGCAAACTGCATCCCCTCAAGGTATCTTAATTTATCTTTTACTTGAAAAGTTCCATTAGGAATTATAACTTATTATATAATTTTATACTGCAATCATTCTATTTGAGCAGTCAAAATGCACTGACAGTATATAAATACAAGTGATATACTGTCACTGACAATATATAACATTTAGGCCACACCTACTTGACCTGATTGATGGGACTGTAATGAACAAACTTAAAGACTTAAATCTTTAGAACAAAATTTCAATACTTATTTTCTTATTTATTTTTTCATTGTTGAAAAAAAATATCTGCAGCCAAAGTGTCCTTTATTTTATATAATCTTATGCTATTATCAATGATATACCTGCTCATCAATTTTTGAAAAGGCGAGTAAAAATTTGGCACGAATCAGGGAAAATGCTCAGGAAACCCTAGCATTTTCACCCGATTTTAAGCCTCATATGTATATTGATTTATGTCAAGTCAATGCACTGTTATTGTCTATAAGCAAGACATGTGTGATGTTTGAAGTTTTTTTAATATGTGTTAAACTGGGTGTCTATCTATGGAAATAGAATGGTAATGTGTTAGCAGGCAGGGTGGGATACTGAGGATAATACAGCCATTATATCTATAGCCAGATAAAATCTCATTTGTCATATCTGAATAATAACAAGGTCTAGTACATAAAAAAAAACTTTATGGTGTAGAAATAATCAGAAAAATTACTCCTCTATCAGTAAGAAACAAAGTTAATCAAATTGGGAATATCAATTTCATCTTTTACATTCAGAAAGCACACCCACACTACTATAACTTACAGAAATTTCAAACATTTTGATGAAAATTCATTTTTAAACGATCTGTTAAATGCAGCTTTCCATTTAATTGAATTTGAAAATGATCCGTCCAAATGCATCAGTATGTGGTATGATATTTTTAATTATGTATCGAATAAACATGCTCCTGTGGTTTCTAAAAGGGTCAGAAGGGACAAGCAACCTGAATGGTATAACCAAGAGATAATACAAGCAAGATTAATGAGGGACAAATATCACAAGTTAGGTTTTTGGGCTGAATACAAATTCTGGAGAAACAAAACAACTCAAGTTATAGATGAGGCTAAGAAGAAATACTACAGTAATATAGTCCAAAACTCTAAAGATCCAAAAATCTTATGGAAGTGTATTCACAGTCTGAATCCCTCAAACCATGTAAGACCATATGAACTATTACTTGAAAATGGTAGCAAAACTACTGACACAAATATTATTGTTAATGAGTTCAATGTTTTTTTACAACATGTGTTCAAAAGCTCAGAAATACCAGTAAAACATGTTCAAACCCACCAAAATATGAAAATTTAGAACAATTTGTCCAAGGAAAGTTATCAGGTGAAAATTTCTTTATATCACCAGTAAAGATAAATGATATATTTTCAAGTCTAACTAAATTAGATGTAAATAAATCTGCAGGGACAGACAATATTGGTCCTAAAATTCTCAAATTAAGTGCTCCATTTATTTCATCCTCCCTCACACTTATTTTTAACAAAATGATAGATAAAGGCATTTTTCCTGATGTTTTAAAAAATGCAAAGGTATCACCTATTTTCAAGGCTGGAAACAATAATCTACCAACAAATTACAGACCAATATCAGTACTGCCTACCATCTCTAAGCTAATAGAATGACATGTTCAAAAACATTTATATAATTATTTATCCAAGTTTAATCTCCTTCATCCAGCATAATCCGGATTTAGGCCAGGACATTCATGTCAAACAGCTCTCACCAATATCACTGATAAATTTTTAGAAGAAATGAATAAGGGACATTTAAACCTTGCAATTCTCTTAGATTTAAAAAAAGCGTTTGATGTTGTAGATCATGAAATCCTTTGTAAAAAGCTGAAAATATATGGTTGTGATGAAAACAGTGTTTCTTTCTTCGAGTCTTACTTGTATAATAGAACACAGCAAGTTCAAATTGGAAATTTTCAATCAGATAAACTGCCCATTAAGTTTGGTGTTCCCCAGGGTTCAATACTGGGACCTCTCTTGTTCATTATGTATATAAATGACTTGCCATTACACATAAAAAATTGTAGAACTGATTTATATGCAGATGATTCAACTATACACTTGTCTGGTAAAGAAATAAGGGAATTACAACCCAAAGTACAAGAAGACTTAACTGAAATAGAAAAATGGTGCAATAACAACAAGATGTTTGTAAATTGCAGTAAGACAAAATGTATGGTAATTGGAACAAGACAAAACATTTTATCACAGACTGTCAATCCTGTCTTGACAATAAATTGAGAAATTTTGCAAAATTCTAAGTGTGAAAAATTGTTGGGAATAAAAGTTGACACCAACTTAAATTGGACACATCAAATTGATCAAGTATGCTCAAAAATTTCTAGTCGGATCTACCTCCTATCAAAAATCAAAAAGTTTTTAAATCTTGATTCAAGAAAGCTTTTTTACACTGGCTATATTCTTCCGCTAATTGACTATTGTATAATTATTTGGGGAAACTGCAGTATTGATAGTCTCAACCGTGTTATAAAACTGCAAAAAAGGGCAGCAAGGCTTATTCTTGATGCAGATTTTCTTGCTCCATCAGCTCCCTTAATAAAAGAACTGGGATGGATGACGGTTGAAAACAGAATTGCATACCATAAATGTACCTTGACCTTCAAATGTTTAAATAATGTATCCCCTTTATATTTGACTGATAGAATTAAGTATATTTCAGAAATCAATCCATATAATTTAAGAAATATTGTAAATGGTAATTTATATGTCCCAAAATCGAAAACTGAACTGTTTAAAAAGTCATTCAGCTACACTGGGCCTTTTCTATGGAACAGTCTACCAAGCTCAGTGCCAAACACAAAGAGTTTTGGGACTTTTAAACAAAATCTAAAGGCTTATTTGTTAAATAAACAGTAGGTCTCAATCTTGTGTATTAGCCTAAATGTATTGTACTATGCAAATATTTTGACAATATTGTGTATTATTGTAATGTTTTTCATATATGCTTTAAATTGTAAATGAGGGCCTCAGGGAAGATTAGTTTGTACTAACTGTGCTACCCTCTTGAAATAAAGTATTATTATTATTACTTATTTTGCTTACATACTGGCTATCATTCATTTTTGAAAAATGATCTGTCAGTTCTCAACTATTGAAGAAGTGTTTAACTTTTACAGATGAATGAAGTGTTTTAATTGATACAACAAAATTTCAATGATCATGTATATACTACAAGTTACATATATACATATGTATATATGGGGATTTTAACACCCTATAGTGCCTAAGAATAGGCTTGTCCTAAGACATAGCTAAGGTTTACTAGGGTGTAAAATAGGGTTAAATCTCTGTATCAATAGATATGAACCTAGATAACAAATTTATCCAATCTTTGTCTAAAACAGTAGAACAAAAACACAAAATGACACATTTAAAAAATCATAAGTGGTTGTTTTTGTGAAATTTTGTAAATTTTGCCTCTCTTAGGAAACTGTGGTGAACTACTGTTGGTAGAACCCTACAATGTTTGAATTTTATATATTTTATTTCTATAGTCTGTATAGATGAGGGCTAACTATTGTGTTTGGAAAGGTTGAGTGCTGTTCAACATCATAACTTCTGTGACATTAATATCTAATACAAATATTGGAAATAAGAGCTTCAAATTTTCAACAGGCACCGAAGGGTCAAGGGATGGCACTGTGAATATATTGGCTTTGTAATTAGTGGGTCATTAGAAATTTTGTAAGATAGGGTTCAGAAGGTAGTCAAATGTGCATCCTTGATTGTGCATCAAGTCAAACTGTTTACAGTATAGCCTTACACCTGAAAGCAGATGTTATATAAGACCATTTTTACCTTCTAAATCTTTACCATCTAAGCTCTGTGTAAATAAATATATTCTAATAAACAATTTGTATTTTCCTACATGAAGATGTCCTAGGTTTTATATCTAAGTATCTAAGAACATGCTTGGTTAAATAATCATGAAAATTTGTTTGAATTTGATATAGTACAGAAAAGGTTATTACTTTTCTTGTCATAATGTAAATCTAGAATATTCCTTCAATCCTGTTATATATAAACATAGTTTGCTGGGTATATATATTTCAAGATCAAAAAATAAATTGATATCCATATAACAATAACTTTAGCTTCACAATGAAGATATTTCTCACTGTTCAATGACTCTGCTTTAGTTAACTCCAGGAACTAATTCCTTAATGATAAGTTATTTCTTCAGAATGGGAATAAATCATGCTTTGGAAATAAAAGTTGGACTTTTCCTGGTGAAATACCCTTTTTATTTTATCACACCAGAATTATATGAGGAAAAGAGGAAATACTGAGCTATGAGAAAAAGAAATATTTAACAATTCACAACTGCAATAACACATTGTGAAATCTCATACAATTTATAAAAAATTCTGTAAATTTGACTTCTTCAAAAAATTAGAAATTTAAAGTTAAAGACAAATTACCTGTTAGGATTATTGCCATTTAAACTTCCTGTGCTTTGAGAGTTTGTAAGACTTAATGATGAGAATCCACTCTGACAAGACTGTAAACTGTTCATTGATCCCCTAAAGAAAAGATCACACAAGAATTAACATGCATATAATACAATTAAAGGACTATTGATTTACTTCTGTATTTACTGTGAATTCACTTCAATTCATTTTTGTAGTTGGTGAAAACTTGTTATTTTAAGGATAATGAATTTTGTGGACGTAAAAATTTCTAGGAGTAAAAATAATATGAAAATGGAGATTTTTGGTCTAACTTCACAAAAGAAGGAAAAATGGTATCCAAAAAAACAACAGTCAACATCACCTCATTTTTTCAGCATATATTATTTATATAGTCAAGAAGAGGCTTTTTCTAGAAGTTGTACAATTCAATGTTATGAACTACATGTACTCCTTGCTTATAAGTAATCTCACTGACATACATGCAACATCTTTTTCAGTTTTTTTATATACAATATTTTTAGATCCACTTTTGTCAACATTGGTCTAGTAATCATAAAACTGTAGTAATATATATACATGTATCAGAAATGAGGTGATAAAGGTTAGATATTAATGGGTTTTTGAAATCATCTCCAAACAAGAGGCTCAGTGGGCTGAGCCTGTATCGCTCACCTGACAGTCACAAACTTTTGATTTGACAGACTAGATTGATTTCTGGAAACTTTGTAAATGATCTTCTATAAATGCTTCATACCAAGTATAAGTTCATTGGCCAAATGGTTTCAGAGGAGAAGTTTTAAATTTTGACCGATCAGAACATAAAAAGGTTTCTGGTGGCAATTTTGTTTCACGGACTAGAAAGATTTATGCAAACTTTGTAAAGGACCTTCCATAGACGCTCCATACCAAAAATCAGTTCATTTGGCTTTACGGTTTCAAAGGAGAAGAACTTTTAAATTTCGACCAATCAGAACATGTAAATGCTCATGACAGCCATTTTGTTTCACGAACCAGGAAGATTTATGCAAACTTCCTAAACGACCTTCCATAGATGCTCCATACCAAAAATTAGTTCATTTGGCTTTAAGGTTTCAGAGGAGAAGAAGTTTATAAAATTTTGACCAATCAGAACATGTAAATGCTCATGGCAGCCATTTTGTTTCACGGACCAGGCTGATTTATGCAAATTTCGTAAAGGACCTTCCATAGATGTTCTATATCAAAAATCAGTTCATTTGGCTTAATGGTCTGTAAGGGGGAGAAGTACATTTCAACCAGTCAGAACATGTAAATGGTCATGGCGGCCATTTTGTTTCACGGACCATGATGAGTTATGCAAACTTTGTAAACGACCTTCCATAGATCATCCATACCAAAAATCAGTTCATTTGGCTTTACGGTTTCAGAGGAGAAGAACTTTTAAATTTCGACCAATCAGAACATGTAAATGCTCATGATGGCCATTTTGTTTCATGGACTGGGAAGATTTATGCGAATTTCCTAAAGGACCTTCCATAGATGCTCCATACAAAAAATCTCATCATCACCATTCACTAAGGATACCATGTTTACTTTAAAAACCAAATATTGTTGAAATCTGAGCAAGTGTAAAAAATGGCGGGAAAATGGCAGCCATTTTAAAAATGGCCGTCCAAAACAAACTTTCATCATCACCATTCAACGCGGGATACCATGTTTACCTTGAAAGTAGCTTTCATCTTCATTTTCTTTCTATAATTCAGGAAAAAATAGCAAAAAACAGCATTTTGACCCCTATGTTCTATTTTTAGTAAGGGCGGACATGTTTTTCAACCAATCAAAAATCCAAGCATTAACTTTTTGCAGGATACCCTAAGGAACAATCTTACCAAGTTTCATTTGATTTTGAATAGTAGTTTCAGAGAAGAAGATTTTTGAAAAATAACATAAAAAAAAGCCAAAAATGTCAAAAAAGGGCAATAACTCTAACATTAGGTGACAGATTTTCACGAAAATCAGCACACAGGTAGCTCTCCTCATGCTGAACACTTTCAACCTGCCCGAATTTGCCGTAACCTAATGATTTTTGAGATATATGCGAAAAACTGTTGTTTGACCCCTATGTTCTATTTTTAGTAACAGCGGCCATGTTTTTCGACAATATCAAAAATCCCCACTTCAGTTCTATGCAGGGTACCCCAAGGAACATTCATACCAAGTTTGGTTCTAATTAGTCAAGTAGTTTCAGAGGAGAAGAGTTTTGTATAATTGTTAACAACGACGACGGACGCCAAGTGATGGCAAAAGAAGTAAAAACTATTGATGTTATTTATCTGCACATTTTCCGCTAGATTGTATTTTGAATTCTAGTTATTTAGTGCGAGTGAAATTTTGAATTATAAAATAACAAATAAGTAAATTGATCTAGTCATGCTCTACCTGAATTCATCAGATTTAAGGAGATCTGTATGGTACATAACTTTAGATTTATGTGTTGCTAAAGGAAAGTCAAATGCTGCTTTACTCGAGTCAAAATATTTCCATTGCAAAATGTAGCTTCCTGCTTGGTTAGTTACTATTGATCCCTAAAAAATGTAATAATAAAAATATACATATTTACAAAGCTTCTGTATGTGTAAAATATATACATAAGATATTTAATGCTTTTATTAAATAGTACTGTAAAATCTCTAATTTTTCATCTGCCTGATTTTTTGTCACTTCTTTAATTTCGTGTAAAAACGGATTTTTAAAAAATCTTCAATTTTTCATCACTTATGAATTTTCAATCGCAATTGTCGTGAATTCAGGATTTTCAAAATTATTCCAGAACTAAATTAGTTCTTGTCATCATGGAGTCTTTAATTCCTTCAAACAAATAAGTTTATTCATCCAAAACATAAAAAATAAATGTTAAAGAAAACAATTTTAAACAAATTTTATCCATTTCCATATAATTATGATTCTGATTTCATTTTAACTAACAAGGAATAAATTAAATTAACATTACAAAATTATAAAAAAAAAAAAATTACTTCAAATTTCCTTTTCTTTAACCTTTAAATTCAATTGACATTGATCTTATATCAAAAAAAAAGAAACAAATCCAATAAATTTTCAATAGGTTCAATTCCGAATCCAGATTACATTTATGTCCACCTGTTGCCCTTATATCAAAACATGGCAGGTCTTTGAAATGTGTCATCCTTGTTGTTTTTGGATTTAAAACAGCAATTTTCGTGAATACTGATGATCAATTCATAAAAAATAAATGAAGCAACAACTCAGCAAGTACAGACTTTCATTTCATCTTGTGATGCTTACCATTCGTTTGAACAAGTCGATATACTGAAAGTCAGTAACGGTCCCATAACAACAAAATTATAATTTTTGTCAGTTTTTCAAATTTCCTCAAAAATAGGTGTTTTTTAGTGACAAAAAATAAGAGAAATTATGGTAATAAATTTCCTTTTTAATAACATTTGTTTACATTTTTAACATTGCATTTGTATGTAGAAAAATAAAGTATCAAGTAAATGATTTAACGAGGCACAAATAATTTCCCGAAAAATGCCATTTAACAACAAAACATTATAAGAACACCAAAAATTATTCCTATCCAAGTTTTCAATAAATTTATTAAGTGTTTTAACTTTAAATTTGTTAATGTAACGTTGAATTTAATCTTTAATCTCAGTTTTTCATTTTGAATCTTAACTTCTATGTGATAAATGAGGTGTGCAGCAAATAAGTTTTTATCATAAGGTGAGCAGAGTTGTCTAACCTGAACACTATCACCATCCCTACATATATGAGGAGCTTGTACAATCGTCACATCTTTACCAACTTGCATAGTTTTGTCAATATACTGAACTGATCCTATGCCACCCATGGCGCTATGGACGTGATGTTGATGATATGGTTCAGAACTCATTGTTCCACACTTGTAACGGAAAACAGTAAAAGTCACGTCTCCTTTCAGAATATCAAAATCCCAAGTAATAACGGATCCTCTTTGTGGTACATGTATAAGAGCCTGAAAAAAAAGGAAGAATAATAAAGCAGACCTGATTTTGACAACAGGGAAATCACACTTCGGCAGCCATTTTACTATGTATAATAAAGGAACCGTAGTGGAAAAATCCGGACTTCCAAAAGTGGAATTCCGCTTTAAAGCGGAAGAAAATCAGGTCTGATAAAGGTAATTATACTAAATCATCTGATTACAAGGCAAAAAATAAGGATTTTTTTTTCAGGAAATAACATCCTAGCTAAAATTCTGCCACTACCCCTAAAGCTAAATGTATACTAATAACTTATCTTAATACATGTATAAACTGAAAGATGGAACATATTTTCTCCATAAAGGAAAAAAATAACTGCACCCCAGCTAACTATGAAGTAAAATTTAATAATTCTGATACAACTGCCTACCCAATATCAATGAATTTTAATCCACAAATGTATTAAACCAATTTATTCTATGTGGCAAATAATGATTTTTCAATACTATATTCATGTCACTGGTTTATATTTTCTTTTTGACAACTATAAATCTCAGCTTCTATTTTCACGTAGCAACACTGTTGCTTTTTTTATACCATTTTTAGAATGAAAGAAATTCACAGTACGCTTACTTCATGAGGAAAATCTTTAACAGCATAACTTGTTTGATACAAACTGTCAATACTGAGTGGGGGTCCCTCTGGTGATTTATCAGAATATTCCTCTTTATATAAAGATTTTGGCACTAAACCTCCTTCAGGGACATCACACTGAAAATACATAGAAAGAAAAAATAATTGATTGATAGAGTATTTCCTAACTTCACACAAAATCATGTTTCATATAGATTTAAAAAACATATGTTCTAAATGGAGATGTTCAAAATCACATATTACATATTACAATGTGACACTGATTTTTTAGTTGAGGTATTTATGCATGAAGAAACTTGGGGGAAAAGTTTTTTTTTTGTAAATAAACTTGACCTAAACTCTTACCAATTTCAAGTGAATTCAAAGAAATATTATTAAATAAAAGTAAAAATGATTACCTATGTTTCAATGACAAGACATTTTTTGACATTATACATGTAAAACTGGAAATAATCATGATTGTATTGATCAAACCACATACATTAAAATCATGTAATAAACTATTACTGCTCAAAAAGCATTCAATATTTCAATTTATATCTTGAATCAAGTTATTTTTACAATTTGCCCTGTTCAAAGAATACCCAGTAAATTACAAAGCCATGTATGGGGAGATAACCATATTTTCTCCTCAGAATTATGGAAAATGTTATGCTTGTCATAAACCACTGCTTTCTGCTTTAAGACCATTCAAAAATATAACTATACATACAATGTAATCAATATGAAAATTTCATTAAATATACATCCTATGACACAACTTTTTAAAGTTCAAAGGGTGGTCTATCAAAACATTTATGGTATATCTGTAATAATCTCAAATGACCAAATTGTCTGACAAAAAATTGAAGAATTCCTTAGACTCAATGCTAATGGAAAGATACCTTCCCCCAAATTATGTATGGAGTACAGAATCATGTTTTACTTACATAACAATCACCACCAAGAAAATCAGGTATATATTTTTTATCAATAAATTCTATTAATCCTCCAGGTCCTTGGTAATCTTTCCCTCCATATATCATAAATTTCTGTCTAGTATTTTCGTCAATAAAAGGACTTATTAATGTCCATAACACTGGAAACACACGAGGTGCTCTAACTATCAACAGTCGATTCATTGTTTCTGGATAATTTGCTTCCACGACTTCAATGATCCGCAGCAATGTCCTAATTCCTGGTCGCCATAGATGACGCATGCTTAAACCTTCAAGATCAACAATGCAGGTACATCCCCTGAAATGGGCAACAATAAAATACATGAAGTGTGAAAACAGTATGATCTTGGCTATTAAAATAAGCTTTTTTTCAGGTTATTTCTCATATAAAAATATTAAACTAAAATTATAATTTTCTATTCATGTTGAGGGTATATGCTTGTTCATCAGGTACGATCAAAACTATGGAAAGTAGAAAATCTTCATCGAAACATTGTGAGTTACAGAATTAAAAGGCAATCAATCCCAGCACTGAACAGGGTTGCCATACTCTAGGTCTCATCAACGTTGTCTAAAGGAGTGAAACCATAGATATTTTATACACAGTTGAATCTCGTTATCTCGAAATCGTCAAAATTTCGATTATCTGGTCCCGTCCTGCCAACAGTATAATTTATGTATTTTAATTCCTTTTATCTCAAAATTCAATGAGTCGAAATTTTGGTCATGTCGAAGTGATATTATGTACAAAGGAAATATAACTAGTGCAAATATAAACTGTTATGTTGAATTTATTAATCATCTGTACAGGTGAACCAAATTTTTACACCTTTCAAACAGTATGTAGGAAATTGATAATGGAAATGTCATATCATTTTAATTATGTTTTGATAACAATCTTGTTCAGACTTAAATTTTTATCATGTTTTTACAATTAAACAATATATCGGAGTTTGTGATAAAAGTAACAAAGTTTTCTTACAGTATGTGATTGTCCTATTTATTCACAGTACAGTCATTATAAAATTCTGGCTATGTTAATAAGGCGTGTCTTGCCAAAAAAAGAATTTATAAAATCAATATTGGTCAACATGAAAGGATTATCATTTTGTGATTTCAAACAAATTGTAATTAAGAAACAATAAGAATTTATGAGACAATCACCATTAATCAAAATCATTAACAGTTAAAAACGATCAGTAAAGGCATGCAAAGGAATATAGAAGACATTTAATGTTTATCTCCCTTGTCCAAAACTCAAGAATTTCCAGCTCCTTTTAGTCGAACTTCGGCTATCACAAACCCAATCCCATGGTCCCTTGTACTTTGAAATAACGAGATTCAACTGTATACTCAACAATTTTTTAATGTCACTGTACAAATGCATGTAACTCATTTGATTAGTAAGCTTCTATATCTTTTTTAGTTTTTCCCCCTTTTTTGTTTGTTTTGGTTTGGTTTAATGTTCTTCTTTTTCATATTTTTGTATAATTCTCTTCCTTTATCCTACATAACCCTTAACCTTAACCCTAACCCTAACCCTTCCATAAACTAACCATACCCCTACCCTAACCCTAACTAAACCCTAGCCCTAAAGGAGAGGGACTCCTAAAGTAAATGAAGGCCTTCTCAATTTAACATTTAATACCTTTTTTGACCACAGAATACTACTTTACAAGATGTAAATATTTCTACATATCTATTGTCATAAGAAACTCCTTTGTATAAAATCTGCACTGTCATACTTACGACACAGGATATCCTCTCATTTGTGTAGCTTGATCACATCTCCTTAAACCCTCTTCATTCACACTTAATACCTACGATAAATATATTTATAATTTATAAGTATTTACATTGTCTACAGTACTTTTAATCAGTTGATTTGGTTACAAGTATATTTAAGCATCTTTTTTTTACATTTATTTTTTTTCAGAATGTTAAAAGCCGAAAACTGATGGAATGAAACAAAAACATTTTACCACTCCTGATATTTGAAACAATAAAATGACAAAAAAATTAAAGTCAAACCTATGTATAAGGACACCTAAGGGACCAGAAAAAAATGTCCTTTTTGAGCAGGCGCCCTTTATACACAGGTTTAGTTTACAACCTTTGTACATGAGTGGGACATTTTCATGTTGCCCTTTATGGACAGTGATTTGCTATATAGAGGTGCCCTTTAAAGTAGGTTTGACTGTACTTGTATACTAGAGGCTCTCAAGAGCCTGTATCGCTCACCTGGATTTAACTTTTCACCTTGAGCAGACCTAAAAATTTAAGTGTTGCAGTCAATTTGGCTGGTTTTTCTATAGGATTCTGTGTTAAACTAATTTCAGCTGTGGCAGCCATCTTGGTTTAGTCCAGGTCAACGGAAACATTTCTAAAAGAGAACCATCTAAGGACCATTTCTGCTAAGTCTTGTTCCAACTGGCTAAGCGGTTTCAGACAAGAAGATTTTTAACTGAATTTTTCTATAGGGTCCAATATTTAACAAAGTTCGGTGTGGCAGCCATCTTGGTTGACAATCCACGTGATCGGACATATTTCTGAAAGAGGATCTCCTAAGGACCAATGCTGCCAAGTCTGGCTCCAATATGTCAAGTGGTTTCAGACAAGAAGATTTTTCAATTAATTTTTCCATAGGGCCCTATGTTAAACTAAGTTCTGCTGTGGCGGCCATCTTGGTTGACAGTCTGGGTCGTCGCACAAAAATTCTGAAAGAGGACCATCTAAGGACCCATTGCTACCAAGTCTAATTCTAATTGACTTAGTGGTTTCAGACGAGAAGATTTTTGAGTGAATTTCCCATAGGGTCCTATGTTAAACTAAGTTCTGCTGTGGCGGCCATCTTGGTTTACAGTCCACGAAATTTGACACATTTCTGAAAAAGGACCTCCTAAGGACCAATGCCGCCAAGTCCTGCTCCAATATGTCAAGTGGTTTCAGACAACACAATTTTTCAATGAATTTTCCTATAGGGCCTATGTTAAACTAAGTTCAGCTGTGGTGGCCATCTTGGTTCACAGTCCGGGTCATCAGACACACCTCTCTAAGAGGACCATCTAAGGACCATTGCTGACAAGTCTGGTTCCAATTGGTCAAGTGGTTTAAGGCAAGAATATTTTTCAATGAATTTTCCCATAGGGCCCTATGTTAAACTAAGTTCGGCTGTGGCGGCCATCTTGGTTAACAGTCCGGGTCATTGGACATATTTCTGAAAGAGAACTTCCTAAAAACCATTACTGCCAACTTTGGTTCCAACTGGCCTTGTAGTTTCATATAAGAAGGTTTTTGAAATTCACCCCCCCTTTTTTTTCTATTTTTAGTAACAGCAGCCATGGAAGTCGGGGATGCCAGACATAAGTTTGGAAGGGGGCCAGCCAAGAACCATTCCACCAAAGTCTGGTCTCAATTGGCTCAGTGGTTTGAGAGGAAAAGATCTTAAAAGCAAAGTTTACGCTGAATGCCGTCTTTAAAGGGCAAAAACTCCTATAAGGGGTCAATCAACGATTTTGGTCATGTTGACTTATTTGTAGATCTTACTTTGTTGAACATTTTTGCTGTTTACAATTTGTCTTTATCTATAATAATATTCAAGATAATAACCTAAAACTGCAAAATTTCCTTAAAATTAAAAATTCAGGGGCAATAACCCAACAAAGGGTTGACCGATTCGTCTGAAAATTTCATGACGGGTAGATCTTGACCTGATGAACATTTTTACCCCATGTCAGTTTTGCTCTAATTGCTTTAGTTTTGAGATATAAGACAAAAACTGCAGTTTACCCCTATGTTCTATTTTTAGCCATGTCGGCCATGTTGGTTGACAGGCGGGGTCATCGGACACATTTTTTAAACTAGATACCCTAATGATGCTTGTGGCCAAGTTTGGTTCAATTTGGCCCAGTAGTTTCAGAGGAGAAGATTTTTGTAAAAGTTAACAGACGACGACGACGGACGACGGACGACGGACGCCAAGTGATGAGAAAAGCTCACTTGACCCTTTGGGTCAGGTGAGCTAAAAATATATCCTCAATGTAATAACAGGTGTTTTGTTTTGCTGTAATCAAAGGTGTAAATTTTGCCCAAACTGTGACATCAATTTGATTTCAAAAATTTTAAAACCATAAAAACAGAAGGAATAAACAAATTTAAAGTTACATTTTATGTCTGTCATCACAATAAATTCTTTTATTAGTAAATGTCCGTGGTTGGTAAAGTTCAGCCTCTTAATTAAGTTATATTAATTTCATAAGAGTCTAAAGTACAAAAGAAATAACAGGAGTTAGTAACTGCAAAATACTTCATGGTACGGAATAACAATGTAAAGTACCTGTCTTATGTTACATCAACAATTAGGATAAAAGTAATATATCAACTTAATATAATATTTATCATAGGTGTAATCTAGTACAAAGTACTCAAATTTATGAATTTTCCAATTAAACAGGAGAATGATACTGATACTTTATTATAGCCATGAATATTTCAAACTTTCACAGAGAGCTTTCTAAGAACAATAATTTTATGTTTCTAACTAATATGATGAGCTCATTCAATATGAACTTAAAATGGGTTAAGACTCAATACCAACATCAGATAATTTTTTTACATAGAAAAAAAGCAGCAAACCAGAATTTTCCTCAACACTGTTTAGAGCCGCCCAACTGTCTTGGTGACCAACCACCTGCCGAACATAGCCAAACTAATGATTGTTCCCATTGGAAAATCTGGGTAATAATTGAAATTCCAAATGATATTCAAGATAATTCATACATAACATACATGTTTTAAAATTGCTTCCTCCCCTATACTTCTGATGAGACCTTTAACATCCATCTGCCCTAATTTCAGTACATAGAGGGGTCGACCATCTGTAATAGATAATCACAAATTACTGGAAACCTATCACACTGTTAAATATACATGTATTATCATTTTTACCTTCAATTCATTTCTGTATATTATTTTATCATAAGTTTCACTAATTTCTTTTATACACTAATGAAGCATCTGTATGCCATCAGCCCAATGTTTAACAACATGCAAGTTTTGAAAACATTTTTTACCGACTGTTAAACATATATGAACACAGACATTAAAATGTCAAATTTTTCTCATCTCCTACATAAATTAAAAAAAAATTAAAATTAGCAGAGTTACCTACCTTTATCACAGTAATGCCAGCCTCCAGTATAGTACTGGTCAATAACTTCACAGGGTTGATATGTTTCTAATAAATGATCTATATTATGTAATTTTCTCCAGGCCATAGAGTGGACCAGCATCTCTCTAACTCTATCTAGATGAAAGTCTCTGGCTCGCAAAAAACGTAAAATATGGGCATCTTTGGGAATCTGTAGTTGAGAAAAATCTAATATTGTCATTTGTCCTTAACATTTAAATTTTAGTAAAATAAATAAAATACAGCATGTTAAGTTATTTAATAATATGTATAAATGGTATATATAATAGACTTTTAATTATGTATTTGTATAACAGTTGCCTGTCTGGCAAAGATTTAAAAAATACAAAACATTTTTATTAAATTAAATCATATAAATGCCAATATATGCCAGCAATGAAATTGGTTGAAAATTCCAGATACAGCCAAAATCTAAAAACAGCAACCTCTGCTTTATTTAGTGGTATCAGTAATATCAGTTCGATATTAAAAGATGTGAGAAGAACTGGACAAGAAAATGAAATTATGTATTGCAAACAAATCAAATATTTAGGTCTTTCTACCTTTCTGTGGAAAGACCTATTGTATTTGTTCTGATTATTATTTTTTATTTTTTTTCTTCCGCCAAATTTTGTTCTTGCGATAAATTTTTGTTTCGCAACATGTCGCTTAGATATTTCTTATATTGTATCGTACAGTTTATGCGCTTTTCAATTTCACCCTGTTAAGCTGAACAATTTTCTTTGTAAGTGTTATCTCCACAAACACTGTTTTTCTTGTGCGCGCATCTCCTTTGCAACCGTAAAAGATATCGAACTAAATTTTTTTGCAATGTCTTCAGTTTATCTGTGCGCAACTTTGTTCCATTTGGTCGGATAGGATCTGATGACATTTCATAGGAGTTATTTCCCTTCAAACGACTTACACTTTTGGTGTATCATACAAATTGTTATTTAGAGTTGAGATATCAATATGAAACTTTGTATTTAGGGTCCATGACCCCTAACAAGTAAAATAAGGTCAAGGTCAAATGTCAAGGTCACGTTCTAAATTTTGACTTTTGCTTGTGATCGCTTCTCCTCTGAAACGGTAAAAGATAGGTGATAAAATGTAATAGAGAAAATGTTAAGGACGTTGAGACCTAGCTTTGTTACATTTGCATGAAAGTTGTATGACGTCATTTTATAGGCGTAATTGCCCCTAGAACGTTTAAATTTTCGGTTTTTGGCTAATAACTTACTACCGGTACAAGATAGAGGCATGGGGTCTTTTGTTTTGACACCAGGGACAAATGACCTTCAAAATGGTGTCAAGGTCAAAGGTCAAGGTCATGTTCTAGAAAATGATGTTTTTCTAATTTGAAGTGTAATACATGGAATTTTTTCAAAAATGCATTATTTTTTAGCAGGAATCATTTAAAATATGTTATTTTCCATTTTCGTAAGACAAAAAATGAGAAAAAATGAAAAATTTTTAAAGATTGAAAAATTTGAAAAAACCCCATTTTTTCTTGGCACAAAATTGTTTTGGCAGTATTTCATATTTGTCTTTCATGTAGCATTTTGGTATTTTATAGTACTTCTAGAATTACCTCAACTGTTAGCACAAATGACCTTTTAATGTGTAAATACAGCCCCCCCCCCCCCCCCCCCCCCCCCCCACCATTCGATTTGAGTGAATTTACATCGATTTTACTGAATTTACATGTAAATGCATATAAAGTACATGTAGACAGCTAGGGGATATCAAGGGCTTTGTTAATGAGAAAAGATTATGACGCTAACTCCAACCAATTTCCTGAAAACAGCGTTCGTGCAGCGCAGCAATAAAAAGCTATTTTCTGCCAGAAGACACAAGATTCGTCCAAATGTTACCAATTTATTGCATCGTAATGTCAAAATTTCGCGTCAAATTAACAGTACTTTATTCACGGAGATGTTGTCTGCTGAAAATGGCACCGGAAATCGAAATAAATAAATCGTGAGATCAAATTTCAACATGAATCTTCATTCTGACATAAATGTGTACACGTACACTCCGTTTTCTATTTATGACTATTTCCACATCAAACGGCAAATTGCATTATCCTGTGCCATGTTCACCCGACGACGTCCTCTCTCGAAAAGAAAGAAATAACCTAAGTCCAGACATATATAAATGGATGTCACGTGACTTACACAATGTCATACAGCCTTCCTAAAACAGAAGTAAACGTTATAGTAGAAGTGTACTTTTACTGTCACCTGTGTATCTAGAGAAATAAAAATACAATGCCCCCCCCCCCCCCCCCCCCTCTACTTGTATTCAGCAATCCTTGGAAAACTTGCTATCGACAAATTAAAAAAAATGATTCATAAACAAACAAACAAACAAACAAACAAATAAACAAAAAAAAAGGCCCGTCCCGCCTTCAGAAAAAGAGATATTGCTACTTCATTATAATTTTTTTCTTTCTTTTTTTAATTTTTGTTTTTGTTTTTACAATTACTATTTGGAACAATACATTAAAAATTTAAGAGATTTCAAGAGAAAAAGAAGTAGCAATATCTCTTTACATTTAGTTAACCAAATATAAACATTTTTTGTAGTGATTCAAACTAGCAGTCCTAATATTTTTTTAAAAATTGTGAAATTACCTATCATACATGTATCAAACCAGAAGTGATATTTGTAATACTGGAAGTAGCATAACACCTCCCTTATTTCAATCAAAAGTACATAGAACCATATATTTTTGCAATAGCTGAAAGCTTAGCTATGTACCAAAAATTACATTTTAAACCTCAATTTTTTTATCAACATATGTGCAATTGGTTTTTAATCTAATGTATAATAGTATCATTCATCTGTGAAATCAGTGTACAAAATATTGTGGGGAAATGTTTTATATCTAACCCTAACATCATGCATGAATTTGTTCTAAGAAATACAATGCTAAGGCAAAGAAAATAAAATCATTGTTGTAGTAATAAAATGCATCACAAAATACAGGAATAAATTTGATGCGCCGTATGGCAATTTGACAACTCATCAGCAGTGCTAGAGTTCAAAATGTTGGAAATCTTGTTAAAAGATATAATGATGAATTAATAAGCACAACATCAAAAACCAAAACAAAACAACCAAGAATTCAAACTTAGCTAAGGGTTATCCCTGCATCATAAGGAAGAGCCATAGAAATTTCTGGTAATTTTTGTCAAATTTTGAACGGAAAATTTAAAGGAATTTAACTAATGAATCATGCCAGGACTAAAATTCTGGCTACTGGGCTGATAATGCCCTCTTGACTTACAGTCTACCAGCAGTGACATAGACCCAGTGGTAGTAATAAAATGTATCACAAAATACCGAAATAAATTGATGTGTGCACAGGTGAATAGGTAAGTAACAATGTCATTTCACACTACATTTGGCCTACATGTTTCATTTTTATCAATTTGCATGAAACACTCTAATTACTAACTTCAATCATCAAAAACATGAGCAAAACACATTTGCATAAAATAGCCCCTTACCCCTTATAAAATGATTTTACTGCACTCTTATAATATATTTTGCCCACTTCCTATATAATATTAAGCTCACCTTTCCTTTATGAGTAGTCTGAAGACTTTCGCGTAGTTGTACAAGACTACTCTCCTGTACAGGAGTTAAGTTACCAAGGAAACGTTCAATGTAAACATCCTCAAGTTTTTTACCTGTAAGATCAGGAGAGCAAGCACCTGAAAGTAGATATTAAACATAAAACAG
The DNA here is from genome assembly GCA_028015205.1 of Mytilisepta virgata. NCBI lineage: Eukaryota > Metazoa > Mollusca > Bivalvia > Mytilida > Mytilidae > Mytilisepta > Mytilisepta virgata. Next base: position 89,740,014 of record CM051521.1, read on the forward strand.
AGTAAGTAAGTAGGTTCTTACTGCAGTCTATCTTATGATTAACAGGTTTTCACAAGTAAAAGGAATGAAAAACCTGTCAATTTCCTACATGAGTAAAAGATTTTCGAGTTTTCAATTTTGGATTCGTGAAAGTACCAGGATTTTTCATCTGTTTAAAAAAAATTTTTTTCATATAATACAAAAATAAAACAAGCAAAACCAAAGTAAAGAAGCAGCAATCAACCATATACAGATGTGATGTCTAAGTCATTCCACACTTATCACAATGAACAAATAAAGAACTACATAGATATATCACCAATAGCAGATCTATGTGATTTTGACATTATCATTAGAAAGAAAGTTTTCAATGACATAAACATTGATAATTCGCTCATCAGGATAATGAAGTTGAATATATATGGCATATTTAATTGTGTTTGTATATCCCAGCTTAGCCATCAGAATGAAATGAGAATTTTTTTAATGGACCTTCCATACACTTCTCTTGTCAAGTTTATGATTGGCCTTGTAGTTTCAAAGGAGATGATGCAAATGTGAATTCCTGAAGTCTTCTATGCAAACCTATGTGCTAACACAGGTACCATATATGCTACACAAAATGAGAAGAATTTGTGGGGGGTCTCCCAATCATCATTCCTAGAGTTTCAAAAGATTTGGTATTGCAGTTTTAGAGAAAATCTGACCACAGCAGAAAGAGGTAAAAATCACAATCTTTCATATCAGAAAAATGTTAGAATAAATTCTTTCGTATTACTAACTCTGGTTATTCTTAAGGAGTGTAGATAACCGTTGAAAGGCCTTCAGATGTGATCAGATGTCATGAAGCAGTGTATGTTTTCAGAACAATTCAGCTTTAATGACTTCAGAAAAAGAATGCTCGAATGAAAATAGTCATATATTAAATGTCTTAAATGGTCTGTCTGACATGGAAAACCCACATTATCAGTTTTGATGATATCAAAAACTAAGGAAGAAGATAAGTTTTGATGATAAAGACATGGAAAAAAGATTTCAATTTCCTATAGAAAACTTCTGTATCAAGCTGTCTATACTTGTGGTAAAGTACAATAAAGTAGTCCCCTTGACTTGAGACAATAAGGACAGAACACAAACTATATGTTGATACGTGCACATATTTGTATATATCAGACAAAGCCGTTTTTCATAATCAAATTAATAAAAAAGTTAATGCTAAAAACATTTATCAACTTTCCATCAATCTATCTGAGAATAATTATCTAATCATTTACGTAAACAGATATCACGCCCCCATCATCAAATTTAATTAAACAATCCTATTTCGTCTTCTGGCTAAGTAATTTCTAATTCCTGCAGGTATCACAGTATATTTTTTCAATCATCAGATGAAATTTAATATTTGTCTAATAGATGATGGCACTAATAATGTTTACATGACCTAATTTTTCACCTAAAGTGTGAAGCTGACGATGGCAAGGAAAGTAGATAAAATTGTCAACAATATGCTCAAATTTCAAATATCTTAATTATTGGGCATAGAGCACAACAAAATGCAGCAATGAAGCTAACTTAATTTCCTCACAATTTGAATTTAGCAAAATAAAAAATAAAGCCAGAAAGTATACTACAACACACGTAACTTCCACTTAACTCGATACCAATGTCTATCATTTCTATTTTGAAGAAATTTAAATGTGGAAATTAATTATCCAACATTTCTAAAATCTTATGTTACAAATTGTACAATGTACTTAGTACTTTAACAGTTCAATGCAGATCAAATGTCAACGATCAGTGACCTTAGCTTATTATAAGGTAAACAACACTGCAGGAAAAATGTTAGCAGTTCAAAACTCTACATGTAATGTAAAGGTCCACTTCTACATGTCAATATACTGGTACATAAGAATTCAAATCAATGAAATGAATACATAGAGCATTTAGTCAACAATAGTTATATTGTTGCTCTTCATCTTGAAGTCTAATCTAACAAAAAGAAAGGACTGATGTAAGGACTACTTGCCTTTTTTTGATAAATATATGTACAACAAATGTTTCTCTTTATTTTTAAATATTTAATCATTCGTGTATATAAGGAATTTATCTTGGTTTGAATTATGACAGTTTTTACCCAGGAAAATGCTAGAGTTTTTATAGGTCAAATTTGGATAATTCTGTTAATTATTCTTAAGTTCATTCTTAAGTTCACTCTCTACCACCCCTATAATTTCAAACACAAAAGTGTTTTCTGACACATTGTATACCTTGTATAACTAGCACCATACTGATACAAACAAGAATTGCAAACATTTTGAAACAAAAGTCTTATTTTGATAACTTACATATTTGAAGTAATGTTGATAAATGAATATGATCTTTTAATTGAAAGCTTTACTTAGTACTACATATATGTTGACGGACAACAAAATATTAAAGGCAAATATTCTAGCCAGATGTGTCATATGGTAATCAATGGTTTTATCGATTAAATGGTCTTATGATGTCCAGTAATATTATGCTGAAAATAAGAGCCTGTTATATTAAAAATCCATTAAAAATAGATCTTAAAAGGAACAGCCAAGTAGTGTTTTGTCAGCTTTTAAAGATGAATGTTTAATACAGATTTAACCTAATTCTTACTTACCATATGGTAAGTAAGTAAGAATTAAGTTAAACCTGTATACACTGTAATGATTTAAAAGATTATTTCTACATGTATATTTGGTGTAATTGTAAATGTTTACAGTTAGACTTGATCACTTGATTATAATTATATACACACTGGTTTATGAAATTATTGTTTACCAATAATTCCATCAAATTTTGATTCATTTATGCAGTCATAATTTCAGTCAAAATCAGATTCAGTTATCCTTTTACAATTTCAGCCAAAATTCTAAAGTAACTGACTGAACACTTTAATTACTAATTCAAACACTCATATAGCTTGGATTCACTATGTATATCAAGTAATAGATTTCACCATGACCTTTTAACACAAATAAATAGAATTCAAATCTTGAGGGAATCACACAAGGCATCTCTGATGTTTATAGAGAGTACATGTACAGTTGTTTTCTTAAACATTGGTGATGAACATGTGAAAAAATATGTCAGAATGTATGAGGAAATGGCCAATTGTACAATACATATTAAACCTGCTCTTTGTTCAATAACCCCATAGGATCCAATTTCACTATGTTTTATTCTTGCTGAATTAAGGAATCAAATATAATGTTCAAAGTGTTACTGTTATATACTATGCAACTGTAAGAGACAGTTTTCTATGCAGTAAAATATCGATTATGACTGTAAATGTATGATGGCAAATTATTACCTTCAGAAACAGGAGATTTTTCATGCATATTTGCTGCAGTTGCTCCCAAAACTAGACTACACTGACTACTATTACTGTGTTGACTATCGGAACGACTCCTCAGGCCACTGTCCTGTGAAGGTGTGTCCTCTGTTGAGATAGATGGACTCCATTGGGGTATATGAGTTATACCCTCTGATAATATCTCGTTTATATAATACTCTATCACTTCTTTTCCCTATAAATAAAGGTAATATTTTCGTAATACAAAAATGTAAGGATATGGAATAATCCTACAACATCCACAGATCTAAAGCCAAACAATGGTAAATACAGATTACGTGTCATGGTCATAGTGTTATCTTAACAAGCAGCAACATTAACAACTCCCACTACAAGAAAACCATATTATATGTAATTGGCCTAGTAAACAGTGGTGTTTAAACTCCACAAAAGTGAAACATGGTATACAATTACCATAACAGGCAGACAAGAGAAAACCACTCAGAATACAGGGTTCTGACTTGATATTTTTTACTTATAGAATGTACAATCTCATACTGCAGTGGCAGTAATAATATTGTCCCTGGAATGGCTTTTCTTTAAAATCTTAAAATGGACTGACTGACATACATGTTTTAAAAAAAAAACAACTTTCTGTGAGTGTTTACTTGTTTTTCAAAATGTAAGTCACAACAATTGCAAGAACTCTTTTATCATTAAAAAGAATGTTTCCTGAAATGTATTTACAACAGATTTCAGTCATTATCCATTGTAAATTTGCAATAAAAAGATTGACAGATTCCTATTTCGTACTGTAAACAATCAATCCGAAGGTCATGACAAATAATTATAATCATGGATTAGTGCCATTTGATGGACAGTCAGGCTTTACTAAACAGAAATGGTCAATTTTACAAAGCCAATATCACTAATAAACATTTTGTCTCCTGACAAACCCATTATGGTTATTCGATAAATATTACTTTGTTAACATCCTAATGGAAAAGTCAAGCTGTGAAATGAAATCAAATTATGTCTGTAAATGAACTAACCTCTAATTATATAATCTGCAACATGCTCTTCTATAATGATGGGGAAAAAGCATGAATTTTTCATATACTAATGCAACAGACATCTTTTTAAAAACTTACAAAATTGATGTCATTTGCAGTACAAAACTGGCTGCCTAAAACACCTACAGGTCTGACAAAAACAGTTAAGTACAAGGAATCGAATTTCCTACGATGGGAAAAAGAAAATATACCCAGGTGTCTGAGTTGTTTGACTTTGTGGAACTTCATGGTCCATTTATTTTCACCTGGATTAGACTTGATGTGTTGATTTTTTAAATAGCTATGTTAGTTCTACACTTGCACTTCTGGTTACATGTATAAATTTCAAATGAGTCCATCGATGACACAATTCCATTTTTTTCCATGTACATGTATTAGAATTAAAAAAAGAACATTTTTCATGTACTGGTACCTGTAAATTTTTAATATACCAACAGACTTTAACAAAAACACTATCATGAGAAAACAAACAAACAATGATACCAATATCCGATTCCTAAAGATGAATGCAATGAATTTGTTCTGAAAGGATAAAAGCATCCTATCTTTCTTGCCTCAGTTGTCTAGTAATACCAGTTTTTCAAATTAATAAATAATTGGTAGATGTAAACTTTGATGAATTATTTATTCAGTCATGAAATTAACAAGACCAAAAATACTCCAAACCATATTAATAGTAATTGGAATTTGATAATTCTGATCATTAAAATGACAGACATCCAATGAACTAATGCAAAGGATCATTTAACATCCTAGAATAAATTTTTAAACCATAAAACTCTTTTTTAATTTGAACCTTAAAATCTAAATGGTAATTTGACATGAAAGTGACTTTTTGATCTAATTTTGTATCATAATAAAAAATGATTCCACCGATACCAAAAAATCAATAAACAATTAGATGTACCATGAGATGAAACAAACTGTAAATCTATAGAAGATGTAGAAGCCTTCTATAAGCTAGATGTATAGACAGTTAGTGTTTCAGTATCACTTGTACAACTGACTTCTAATATGTAAAAATCTCAGAAAAATCAATCTATATTTACCATAACAGAGAAATGGATTTTATATGTTAACTCTGATAAAGTGTGATACTGATTCTATTCTTTGAGTTATTCAGTAATAACATTCTATTTGAGATTTTTTGTCTCCATATACAAACATAATGAACCATATTCAAACAAGGACACTCTGCACTAAACTTGAACTACGGACTCTATTTAAGCTTTTCAGATTATTCCTATCCCTATTAAGCATGAACTCATACAGTTAATAAATATGAATATCCATAGCAAGGACCCTTTCTGTGGCTGTCTCTTATCTAACTACATTGTAAATCAATCAGATATAAGGGGAAAAGATTGTTTATGATGTATGCCCATCCTTTACAATATAATAGGTTCTTACATGAGTTCAAAGTGAAGACTGGAAGATCTTCAATGAGTTTTTAAAAGTCACGTCTTTCCCAAATGGAGTGCAGCAGAAGCAAGAGGAAGATGCTTAATTTAAAGAACGAGCTGGAGATTTTTCAGTTCTTCACTTTTGAATGGGTATACATTGTTAAGTACCTATTTCTTCTATAAATTCTAAATTCTTAGGTTTCCTGTACCTAGGTTATTTCATTGAGCACGGTCGACAAAGTTCAATAACGTTACACCTGATTTGTATAACTGTATAATACTGACATTACCTTTTTGATATTAGCAGCATACTGTTTCATAGCAATTTTCTCTACAGTACTTTCAAAGTTAAAGAAATGCTTAATATCAAGACTAGCACTTTGTTCAAAACATGTCCAACTGGAATTTTCTGGATGAACCTGAAAAAAGGATAAAGTAGTACCTGTGATATTGACATAACAAATTCAAATATCATAATGTCTTATTCTCACTTGCATAACAATTGATAATGGGGTAATACATAGACTTCACACTGGACCTACTCTCAGTGGCCATTAATGAGTTCCCACTTTTCAATTTCCCCATACAATTCATAAACAAGAGGCTCACCAGAGCCTGTATCGCTCACCTGGAGTCTGGTTTTCATTGGACAATTAATCAACTATTTGACCAAGTTTGTTGCAATTGGTTCAATTGTTCAGGGAAAATTTGTTGAAGATTTATTTTTCATAAGGTTTAATGTTAAAATATGTTCCCTGATGGTGGTAGTCCTGGCAGGAAGTTGACAAAATTGACCAGGAATAAGGGTGAACCTTAAATAAATGTAACAGAACCCGACCTCAAATTACACAAACCAATAACTCCTAAATAGAATTTGGGATTCCCTTCAAAATTTCAGGGTAGGTAGATCTCAACATGGCAAACATTTTTCAAATTTACATTTCACTTCTATCTCAAATAGTTTTGGAGATAAATGACGAAAAATGTTAAATTATGAAAATTTGACGAAAAAAGGACAATAACTCCTAAATGGGTTTTGGAATTTCCTTCAAAATTTCAGGGTAGGTAGATCTTGTCATGCTGATCAAATTTACCCCATGTCAGATTTTCGATATCTGTAACGGTTTTTGAGTTATTAGCAAAAAACAGCTCTTTACCCCTATGTTCTATTTTTAGTAACAGCGGCCATGTTTTTGGACGAATCAAAAATCCCCACATTAGTTCTATGCAGGGTACCCTAAGCAACAATCTTACCAAGTTTCATATGATTTTGAATAGTAGTTTCAGAGAAGAAGATTTTTGAAATAATAACATTAAAAAAAGCCAAAAATGTGAAAAAAGGGCAATAACTCCTAAATGGGTTTTGGAATTTCCTTCAAAATTTCAGGGTAGGTAGATCTTGTCATGCTGATCAATTTTACCCCATGTCAGATTTTCGATATCTGTAACGGTTTTTGAGTTATTAGCAAAAAACAGCAATTTACCCCTATGTTCTATTTATAGTAACGACAGCCATGTTTTTCGACATTTCAAAAATTTTAAACGATAGAAATTTTCCAGATGCCCTAAAGAACAATTCTGCAAAGTTAGGTTGAAGTCGGTCCAGTAGTTTAGGACGAGTTAACGTTTGAAAAAGTTTACAGACGACGACGACAGACGACGACGACGGACGCCAAGTGATGGCAATAGCTCACATGGCCTATGGCCAGGTGAGCTAAATACTACTTTATTTCAAAATATTGTCCTGATGTTATTTTATCCTATACTAGTAATTATGAAATATTTAAACTTTTAGATACTTTTGAATTTGTCTACGATTCTGAATTTTGGAGAAATCATTATTTAAACATAAATAAGATTTTATACAATGTACAAGTCAAAAATAAATAGGTTTAAAGGGGAAAATGTTGTTAAAAATTAATATTTGTATTTAAAACATAAATTTTAATTTTGATATTATCAGTATATATTATAGATATTTCTCTGCCCAACAATACAAATTTTATTCAATTCAGACTAAAAATAAATAAAGGACAAAATTTTGAAAAAGTGAGGTTTTATTTGTAATACATTTGTATATATGAAAATTTCCAAGTGGGAACACATTTATGACCACTGACTTTTGAAATTACTAATCATACTATAAATATCTAACCATAACCAAATGTTTTGTTGGATGGATGGATGGATGGATTGTTATTTAACGTCCAGTGGCAGCCAGGTGCATATCAGGACGAGAACATGTTGATATGATCATGAATATGATCCCTGCTTTGAACTAGACTGACACGCTGAGCCGGATTTTTAATGTGCTAGCTCACGAGGTAACTGTCTGCAGGAAGACATATCACCCCACTCGGACACATTATACTGACTCTGACCTGACCAGTAGATCTTTGCTCTTACTCCTAGATGCCCCGTGCTTGGCGGAGAAGCAACAAATACCAATTTTAATGTCTTTGGTTTTACCGGGCCGGGATCAAACCCGTGACCTTCCGCACTCAAGGCGACCACGCTACCACAAGACCACCGAGGCGGTTCCCAAATGTTTTGAATCAGAGGGATAATTGGGTGTAATTATGGAATTATTCATAACTTAGCCTTTATCTCAATCGTAAAAAGATTAAATAGTTCAATTATAAACTTTCACATATCCAGCTATGTTGCCTTTTTTTGTCCCTTTAATCCCCTATATCTTGAAAATAAATCTATTGTCTAGATACTGAAAGCAATCATCAAGATGAATTAAAAGAAAACATCTCCCTTGAAATGAGATGAAAAATAAAAATTTCTAGGATAGAAGAAATCTGTCCACATATTACTAAAGCACCCATCAAAATAAATTAGAAGAAAAAATCCCCAATGATATTGGATGGAAAATACCTCTAAAACGGTAAGAGATAGTGAAAAATGGTTCAGAGGAGAATTTTTCCATTTTCAGCATGAAACATTCAAAATAAAAATCATAAAAATGTGATGATTATTTAAAAAGTTGCACCAAAATGATCAAAAACTCCTAGTGAACCCCAGAATAAAATGCAAGGGGCCAAATTCCCTAAATTAATCCCAACCTGTATTTCTTATGGGGACCAGTATGGTAAAATATCATGATACATTCAACAGAACAAAATTAAATGAGCTGAAAACTAACTGGATGCCAGACAGGCTAAAAACATTATTTCAACCACAACTCTTTGCAGTCTGAATGGGGAATGAAACAGTTTCATGCATTTGTAAAAGTGTAAATTAAAACATAGTCATCAGTCATATATTTGTTTTATGTGATTAACCAAAAGACTTCTTTTCTAATTTTGTCCTGAAACAAAAAGAATAAAATAAAATCAATCTAAAATTTTCTGTACCATAGATTTTGTCTATATAAAACAAAATCTAATACTGCTTACACACAGTAGATATTTATCGTGTAAAATACATAAATGATAATTAAATATTTGATTAGACAATATCAAAGACCAGTCCATTTATCATCAACATGTACATGTGATTTTAAAACTATAATTATACACTCAACTGAACAGTTTTTAAAAGTACCTGATACCTCAAAACATTAATTTACGTCATTAGTTTAAGAAATTTGCCAATTTTTGTTTACATTTTGCATTAAAGATCATTATTGAAACCTGTTTTTTAATTATGAATCGACACAGAATAAGACTGGGTCAATGAGGACTAGAATGTTAATAGATATTATTGACCCTTTGTTTCAGTCTTATATCAATAAGGTATATTGCTTTGTCATTCTGTAAATATAATTAATATACATGAATACAACATATAATCAGGAAGTTGGCAAAATCACAATACAAGACTGAATTAACATATTTAAATTTTAGCTGTATATTATAATTCACTACTTCTTTTTTTCACTTAATTAATTGGGATTATCCATTTTCCGGAGTTTTTTCTCCCGGATGCACCATAAAAATTCATGTAAATTACATGATACAGTTTTCAAATTGAAACAGTAAGGACAGGTATATGCAGCATTGAGGATATAAAATTCTTGAAATAATTGCCTTAATACATTACGTTATAGTTTCATGTGTCAGTTGTAAAATTATACATGTATTTCCTTGTCACATATGTTAAAAGGATCAGTAAAAAAAATCTATACAGCCATTATAATTAACATAATAAACTGGTATATTGAAGTGCTATCAATAACTGGCTTTTTACAGGTGTCTTGGGAAACACCATTTTAAGCTAAATGCAAATAACATCTGATAAAGTGAAAATAGCTTGATTGGATGGAATGCATCAACTGCAGCTATTTTTACACTTAGTATCAATTTTTACTTAATAAAATAATATGTATTTATCCTAAGGGTATATTTAACTATGGTTATACTTCAATCAATATCTGCTGACAAAAGCAAAAGTCATTCTGCGTTGATGACCATAGATTTCTAGACCATTTAATTTTTATATCATGCTGATATTGCCATTAATAGGTCTGAGTTCTGTATTTGAATTGTCAGTAACAGAATCCCAAATGAATTGTTCTCTTTCTTAAGAAACTAGGTCATCAGCATACAATAAATCCTTATATTTTACTCAAATATCAGAAAATACTGGCAATGTCAATATACTTATCATGTTGGAAATATATGATGAAGTAATAGAAAGTGATTTGCATTTGTATAAAGGGATATTTCTGAAATTACAGCATAAAAAATAATCCCATTTCAAGACCATTGGCCATTTCATTGTATTTGCTCCATTTTTTTCCAAATTGCCAAACTGCAATGGTTAAATTTTTTAAATACAACTAGGCGGAAAAGGGGTAATTCCTATTTTTTTTTTTTTAACTGGATCATGAATCTGAGGATTTCCCTAATTATCTACCATTCTAAGGAACAAATCTAACTCACAATCATGAAATTACATGTATCAGTTCATGCCTCTATACCTATCAACATTTCAGTCCTATTTAATTATCGAAAACTTACAGAATAAAAACAATGTTCATTGATGGTTATCCTTGATGAGAAACTTTCGTTATGTGCATCAATAGTCAGCGTGCGAGCTTTACGATCGAGAGAGTTTTTCTGTATAAACACCACATGGTCCACACCAACAATCTATAAAGGAAACAGAAATTTACCATTTCTACAAACAATCCACAATGTCTTACTTAAAACAAATTAAAACATTGGCATTTGACTAAGAACATGTTCCAATCGCATAAACAAAATCTAAATACAGATACCTAACAATATACAAAACTCCATATTTCTTAACAAACTGCTAAAGAAACTGACATTTACTGAATTTTCAAATTTACAGTAGCTGACAACATTATATAATTTAGATTTTATTCACAAAAATATTTTTAATATAAGTTCAAAACATTGTAATTACTGAAATTTAATTTGACTGTTTGGAATTGCGTTTGATTTTTCATTTTGCACAATGATCCGCTAATAATGAACAAAATGCCACATGCTGAAATAATCAATAAAGCTTACATGTATATGCCTTTTAAACATTATTTATGGTGATATAAACTAAGAGTACAAAGCTTATGTAACAATCTACTAAATCTGCACAGATGTGTTTGTGTATGGCTCAAGGTGTCAATTTTGCTTCAAAATACATGTAATTAGAAGTATAATTTACTATAACATTCATTTCAACTGGTAATGGAAGAGATCTTGATTCATCATTTATTTGTCTTCAGCCAATGCACAGGGTAAAACATATACACATATTATGCATGTCAGAGATTTAGAATTTATAAACTACTAATGGTTGTAGAAATACATGAAGATCTAGAGATGCCTATATTGTACTACAGTAAACCAGACAAAATTTTTGATTATTTGATATGCTCTCTAACTGAAAAATTTACATATGTAATGCCCCTTCATCAGTGGGTATGTTTAAAGTGCCAAACTAATGGGTTTACTGATTTTTACTGTGTAAGTGTCACCACACTTCTTTTCTTATTTATCCTGCCACTGTGATTTATACAAGGTAGAAAAGGGTTTTTGGGGTTACAATGGTTGTATGTTACTGTATAGCCCTTTTCAGAAACTCATTTCGGAATCATGATTCTGACTCTAAAATTATAATTTGAGCAAGTTATTTCCCTTGCTTGGACGTATTACTGGTTCTTAGTTCAGACGTTTTCTCATTTCTGTTGAATTTCTCCACATTTTCATACCCGGTCATTATATATATAAACATATAATTAAGAGCTTATTTCAGACATTTTCTCGTTTCTGTTGATTTTCTCCACATTTTCATACCAGGTCATTATATATATATATATATATATATATATATATGTATAATCAAGAGCTTGTGGACACCTGACTTGTGTTGAAGGTTGTACTTATATATATATAATCAAGAGCTTGTGGACACCTGACTTATGTTGAAGGTTGTACTTACATATATATAATCAAGAGCTTGTGGACACCTGACTTGTGTTGAAGGTTGTACTTATATATATATAATCAAGAGCTTGTGGACACCTGACTTGTGTTGAAGGTTGTACATGTATGACAACCTTCTTTGTACTTTATGGATTTTAACATTGTTCTCACATTGACATTTACCACATTTCTGTTTGTGGAGCAAAACAAGTTACATTTAAAACTGAAGACTGGTAGTAAGAAATTACTAGTATATGTATATCATATATCAAAGCATCTAAGAAAATTCTATGCTATGTCCACCCATAATAGGATCTAATGTATTATTTCACAAAACCTAATATTTTACAAATGAACAAAAAGAAACTAAGCTTGTAATAATCAAAACTAAATACAGGTGTGGTAAAAATTTAAAAATTAAAGGTTCTCCTTTCTTGAAGTTCAGATAATAATGAAATGATGAGAAAGAAAATATTTGACAAAGTTCTTTTTCCCATTAAAATTTTGGTACAAATGTAGTCAAACCTACATTAAAGAACACATCTACATGTCTGTCTTGACAAAAAAAACTATTTCACCTAACCTATGTATAAAGGGCACCTACATGTATATATACTCACAAAGGACACTTTTTCCATGTACCATGGGTATCATTTTTGTACACAGAACATGTATATACATTTATCCAAAGTGACAAGTCATTAAACAAGTTAAGCATGCTGGCCCTTTTGATACTATTAATAGCAGAATATGCTTACCCTTCCACAGCACCTGATGTCACTCTTGGTTTTTGTGGGGGTTCTAGTGCTTTACTTTTGTCTGATCCTTTAGTTTACTACAATTTATGTATTTCATTTCTTTTCGGATTGCCAAATTTCCTACCAAAAGCTCGGTGGTTCTCTCCCAGTACTCCGGCTTCCTCCACCAATAAAAACTGGCTGTCATGAAATGGCCAAATGTGCTGATAACAGCGTAAAACCCCAACAACACAAACATACATATCTTTTGGATGTATGTTTTGTAGTGTTCGTTCTCTGTCAATGAATTCATTCCAATTTGCAATGTGACCGATGTTGTTAACAGGGCAGTACATGCTAACCCTTCCGGAGCACTTGATGTAATGGGAGTTCACATTGCTGGTGCTTTAGTTTATGTGCTGTCCTCTTCTAGTTTTGTTTAGTTTATTGTATGTTTTTTAGTCTTTTAGTTATACATGTATCCTTCTGTTTGTTGTGTTCCAATCTCCTGATTTTGTCTTTTCCTTGGACTTTAAATTTGTCGACTTTCCAACTGTTCTGTCGCTTTGGTATTCTTGCAATGTGTTATTAAATACAAATCCATTATTTAGACATGCCATTTACAAACCAAATTGAAAAGCCACTCTTTGCTAACACCAATGTCTAAAATTAACATGTCTATATGAAAATATTTTGACATTAGTAGGTGTTAATAAGACACGGGCAGACAATATTCTGTACTACCTAAGATGGAAAATACTGATTACATGTCTGGTCTTCAACAAGGAACAACAATTCTCACCACAAGACATTTAGGAAAATAGCCTTGAAAACAAAGGTGCCATGTCTGTGTTCTTGTTTTTCTTTCAAGAATTCACATACCTTCTTAAGAAGATAAGGGGCATCAACATTAAGACGACATCTTCTTTCAATATCATGTTTTGATTCATCATCACTTCTGTATTCTGATATTGTATCACTTCCCAAGAATACTGGAATCATCTTACATGTTGGAAATCTCCTCTCGTATGCCTGAAGTAAAAGGAAGAACTTTTAAAAACCAGCAAAAATTCACACAAAGTAAAGAAATAAGCTGAAGTCATATAAAAAGTTAACTCCTGAAAATTAAATATTTCAGGTTTTCTCTAAAAAGGAATTAAAGTACTGTATTTATTTATATTTGTATTATACTACATGTAATATTTCAGGTTTTCTTTGGTCCAAGCAAATCAAGAATTTAAATGTTCAACAAAGAACAGCTTTCAACAGCTATTTCAAATGTACAGAACGGGCAACAGACTACTTCTGTTGTAGACTGGAACAAATATACATGTAAGGTTTGTGAAAGTATTCAGACAGTGCATATAATGTATCCCTGATACGTTTTCATAAAAAAATGTATTTACATGCACATGTACACATATTGTGCTTTTAATAAATAAAAAAATGAAAATAAAACTGGTTTTTGTGTAAAAATGCAAATACATGTAAATCATAGAACTAACTTTTGGTTTTGTTCTCAAGTGTTAATTTGATGTTATCAGTGCAAAACACTTTCCTATAATTTTTGCCATACAAAATAAAAAATGAAACCAAGATAAACTGAAGTCAAGCAATAAATTTCGACAAAACCGTTATGGTTATAATCTATAATCGAATCAAACCTTTGACAGGTTTACTAGTTTGCCGAAAGATCAAGTACAATGTTATGTAAAATGTATGTCACCTCTGAACTAAATGTACAAGATTAATTTACTAGTAATTCAAATATTTGCAATCAATTGTTAAACATTTAAAAAACAATAATTTGTAAAACAGAGACTTTATTTTTATCCTTGCCGTGTAAAGATTGTTTTCAGTTATTTAAGGAACAGTTTTAACAGTGATTACAAGACACATGTATACATTGTAGTTACATTCATGTAACAGAAAAGAGCTTCATTGTTCATTAAAAAAAAACGGGAAGTAGTGATCTCTTTCAAGCTCATTCCTACTGTTACATACATGTATAAGTATTGTAAATCATTTTTAACAGCTTTTATCCAAAATGACTCAGCTTCTTCTCAATGACAGATTTATAATGCTTAATTGCAATGAGAAACTAAGCCAATTTTTATTGACATAATAATTATGCAGTTTCCTATGTCAGAAGAACAAATGTTTAGTACCAGTAATTTGATTTGTGAAATTCTTCTATATGGAATGCATAATGAAAACTAAATTATATCATCAAATCTCTAGAACGATAATACTTTAATAAATTTATGTTGACACTAAACTTTCAAATTTAAATCTGTGAATATATTTAAATGAAAAGTATATATGTATTTTAAATACCTAAAAAACCAAGGTCATATGGTGTTTTACAATCAATGATTGTCATACAAAAATTGAACGACATTTAATTATAATTGATAACAAGAATCCCACCGATTGCTATGTTATTGCTGTATTGACACTTACATACTGTGGAATTTTTTATAACAAATTTAAATCTATCAAACTAATGTAAAAAGTTTGCTCTTAAAGTTTGACTTCACAATTCCCTCCAATTTTTATCTACGTTGGGTGTTCCAGGCACCATTAGTTTTTACTGTATCATAATACTTCATCAGAAACCTCAGATGTTACATTATACCACCTAAAATTGTGTTGATATTAGTCATAAGATTGACATACAAGTTTTCCTGTGTTTTACCTGAATTACATTCCAGGAAATACAAGTATAAAATGTATGTAAATCAGTGATTTCATACAAAGGAAATATAAGTCTCTATTCATAGACAATAAACAAGGTGGTAATAAATTAAGAACCTACAGGTTATTGAAAAATGATATATCTTTGGAAAAATATCTACTAATAAATGCAGATGAAAGGCAGCTTTTCACTAAATTTAGAGTTAGTTATCATAGATTAGAAATAGAAAAAGGCAGATATACAGGGCTTCAGGTAGAGGAAAGAATATGTAAATTATGCAACACTGAAGTTGAGGATGAAATTCATTTTCTTCTTCAGTGTCCTGCGTTTGAAAACAAAAGATCAGAATTTATTAACTATTTTAATATCAAATATAAAAATTTCATAAACCTATTATTCCTATAGAATAGCCCTCATACATTTGTTGTTTCCTCCTATCTGAGGAACTCTTCCAAATGGGATAATGCTCTTATTAGATTTTTGTTTGTTTTGTTTTTTATATGCTTCTTTATTTGTTTGTTAAACTAATTAATGTAATCAATATGTAATCAATTGTCTTTAATTCCACGCGATTGTACATATCATTAATGGGCATCTTGACTGACAATAAAAAGTTTGTATCTTGTATCTTGTACAACTTTACAATGTGATCAGATATCTTACATTTATCAGAGATATTTATTGTATGATACCAAGATGCACAAGATGTGCATATTTTGTCAAATAATTACTTGTTAGTTGTGCTCTGAATACTTCCATCATATTTCATGTTGCAGCATTATTCATATAATAAATTTGCATATAAACCCATAAGAGTTGAGCAACACATTGTTCTAAAACAGCATAAACAATATACACCAACACATTTAAATTTAATATAAGCATAATAAGAAAGATGAACCCTGACCAACATGGAACAGTCTTAATACTAATGATTGTTGAATAAACATCAATAAAACCTTTAAAAAAGTTAATAGTTAGGTTTTAGATTTATTATATCTTTTCTAAGGTAGACAAAATTAAGAAATACTCAAATTATATGTTTTATATACATTATCAAAAATGCATTTCTGAATTCTGATATATCTTTGATTACCTTACACTTACATTGTACAAGAGATTCTACCACAACATTACATTTAGTACAGTCACTGAGGTTGAGGAATATTCTATACTAACTAGTTTCAATAAACAGATAGTGATCAATCTAACAAAATGATCCAAGATTGCCAATTTTAAAAGTTTGTACCACTAAGAAATGGTTTTGAATAATTTTGTAAAGTTTATCTTTGTGTAATTGATCAATAATCGATTACTTATGACAGTAATCGTGCCCATCCCTGATTTTGTCTGCATGGTAATACATAAAGATCATGAACATCTCGAGTTACTTTTAATGAAAATCTTAATTTTATTGGAATTTATCATAAAAAAATCTCCAATATTCAAGTTAAAATTCTTCGAATAAATTATCAATAAATGTGAACAAGGAATAGGTTTCTTTATCATGTATACTTGGGTGTTTGAAGAAGACCACAGTAATCACCAGTATACTTTACAATGTAATAAAAAGAAACAAATTACAAAGACACTAATGACTCCAGAGTAACCAATGAAAACTTTTCTCAAAATTACAAGTAAAAATCATGAGCTTTTGATATTTGCAGTTATATTTAGATTTATCATATTGACAATGGATTACTTATATCAACTTTCTGGCAGAACTTAAATATTGCATTATACACAGTATTGTGATAAAACGGTATGTCTTTATCTGTTAAGTTTAGTAGTTGTAACAATCCACAATTTCACATTTTTTTTGTATTTGGTTGCATAACCAAGTTGAACAAGTCTGATTGCATCTCCCCAACACTATATTCAATATATGTATATGCCTTTTCTAACAGAAACATCCAACCAAATACAGAATACACATAGGACTATTTGGGAATATCTTAAATACGTCTTTAAATGAAGTAAAAAGTATAACCCTACCTTTTATTCCAATTTATAATTATAATTAACTGTATAGATCAGTTGAAATTACTGATTTCCAAGAACCAAATTGTCCATTTTTTTGTGCATGGGTGTGCAATTCATTGATATTTGCAAAAAATATGACATCAAAAACAGATGTGACATTGTCGAATTGCAAGTTTATGAAAAGTTTCAACCATGTTGAATTTTAAGACATAAATTTGTGCCTACATTTTTGTAATATTTGAAATGTTCATAATTAATATACAAAAATCTGGTTGTTTTTTATCAAAAATTAATATTCAAAAAATTATATATAAGACATATCATACAAATTTTATAGTTTATACTATAACGTTATGTACAAATATTGTTCCTTGGGAAAATGTGTTTTTTACTCTTTTGAAATTCAACCCTCGATAAGAATAATATTCCTTCGTTGAGGGGTTATCCCTAATCAGAATGTTTCTTTGAAACCTGCACCGTCGTTATCAAATGAACTTCTCCATGGTCTTTCAAAGATTACTAAAACAAGCTTACCGCCATGACCAGTTCAAACGGGTATTTGTATACCCTAACCGGTGACTGATACTTCTGCACCATCTTTAAATATTCCTTAAGTCATTTTAGTATCATGATTCAACGTTTATTTCTACTGCCATTATCAGAGACAGAGAGAAATCCTCTTTATTTTGACATATCGAACATGTCACTGCTTCCGTTAGTTAGTCCGCATAAAATAATTCCCGATTTGCTTGAGATTTCAAATTGAAACGTCAATCAGTAAGAAAAGGGTCTATGTATTTAGTATATAGAACTTAATATTTTCCATTTATTATTGTGACACACCTATCCGTGCTTTATTGTTTTTAGTACATTTTCAGTATAATTGAGTGGATTAATATGCTAAACAATAAAAATAGATTCCGAGTTATCGCGGGATATTTCAATTTTTATCTATTTTAGCATTTGAATGTAATGTCCATGCGAGTTCCAATAGTTCATATCTTATCCTAGGAAGTAATGATTATGATATTAGGAAAATAATTGTTGAGGGAATACATGACATGTTTATGAAAAGAAAGATATTATTGGATGGTTACAAATAATAATAATAATTATTATTATTAATATAAATAATAATAACAATAACAAAATAATAATAATAATAGTTTTATAAAAGGTTTCAGGTACTCAGCCGAGATATTCACAATTAATCATTTAAAACTCTATGTTTAATGTTGATCATATAGTTGATGTTTGTTGTATTATATTGTATTTGATTGGTAATCCTATGTTGGATTATATGATCAATAAATAATTGAATTGAATTGAATTGAATTATGTTCCAGCAGAATTTTTAAACAAGATAGTTCATTTTAAAGGAACTTTTGAATTAGTCAAAATATTCAGAATCTTCTAATTTAAAAAGTCTGTCATGGGGCCTCAAATTACAACACTATTAAACAACACGATTGAATCTTGGGTATTCCCTGACGGACTGAAAGAAGCACAGGTCACTCCAATTTACCAGAAAAATCATGCATTATAGAAGTCAAACTACAGACCTGTGAGTGTTTTATCCATTGTCTCAAAATTTTACGAAAAAGTATTAGAAATCCAATTGGCTGACTTTTTTTGAAAAGATATTTAACCTCTCTCTATGTGCATTTCGTAAGGGACATGGATGCCAAAACACTCTGGAAGACTCTTGGAAGATTGGAGAGAGGCTCTATATAAAAATCACTATTTGGTTGCCGTCCTCATGGATCTCTATAAGGCCTTTGACTGCCTGCCCCATGAAATTTTAATTGTTAAATTGCTCTCTTATGGCATTACCCCACAATCTGTTTCTTTACAAAAATCATATTTAACTGGTAGAAAACAACAAATTAAACTAGAAAATATTCTTAGCAGTTGGGCTGGCATTCATAAAGGGGTGCCTCAAGGCTCAATTTTGGAGCCTCTTCTTTTTAATGTGTTTTTAAATTACGGTCTAGTACCTAGACGGTCGCTATTCGAAAAAAAACGCGCCCGGTGTTGCTATCCGAAATTTTTACGGTTGCTATACGTATAAAATATGGCAAGACAGAATGGAACCTGTGCAAAGAAACAGCAACAAACGCCGATTCGTCAGAAAATTTCATGGCAGGTAGATCTTGACCTGATGATCATTTTTACTCCATTTCAGTTTTGCTGTAAATGCTATAGTTTTTTAGATAAAAGACAAAAATGCAGTTTACACCTATGTTCTATTTTTAGCAATGGCGGCCATGTTTGATTATGGATCAAAATCTTGGATACAATTTATAAACTAGATACCGCAAGGAACATTCACTTAAATTTTGAAGTATTTGGCCCAGTAGTTTCTGAGGAGAAGATCCTTGAAATAGTTTACGACGACAGACGCCAAGTGATGGCATAAGCTCACATGGCCCTTTGGGCCAGGTGAGCTAAAAAAAGTTAGACCAATACAGTTTAGCATGAAATATTATTGGAATTATAACCCCCTTTGGAAGCGAGGTATGTGTCATTTGGTGCGTCTTACCATGGGGAATAAGAAAATATATGGTTTAGGTGTGAGGGTTTTAACGGTTTATGAGATAATTGGACATAATTGATTTATGGGGGTGAGGATCAACCTACTGAAAGAATGAGGTACATATCATTTAATGCGTCTTGTTACGCAGAATAATAAAATATATGATTTAAAGCTATGGATTTTAATTGCATATGATTTTTTTTTCTCAAAATTATCGACTTTGGGAGTGGGGGTGACCCCCTTAAAGGAACGAGGTATATGTCTTTTAATAGGTGTAGTCACGGTGTATAATAAAATATATGATATGAGATGGTTATTGGTCACTCTCGTAGATTTTTTCGGTGAAAACAAAATTCTCCAAAGGGTCCTGTAGTAAAGCCCTGGCATCTTTGAAATGCTTATTATACGTCTCAGTAACCCCCATAAAATGAATAGTATTAATAAGCACATCTAGAAACTGGTCTTTCATCATGGAAAACCTCAGATCCATATCTCTGACGGTTATTGAGAACTCGAACGAACAAAATCGAAGAGGAAGAAAACAATTTTTCGATAAAAATCGCAAATCAAAATTTATAAGTCTCCCACATCGTTTAGGACACTTAATGAACTAATTGATTACACCTGTAAAAAAAGTAGATTAAAAGGAGGACTAAGAGATACATGTATAATATTCAAGCACTCCATACATACTGTAGATCCTACTGTGCAGCGTTATTTGTGATATTCACTATTTTACGTAAATATTGCATTTAATATCCAGTAATTTTTGTACTTTTTGTTGCTAAATGCTCGTTGGAATAGTTTTTCGACATAAATCAGCAACCGGTGCTATTGTCCAATAGTAACCGTAAGCTAGCATTTTGTCGAAAAACCCAACTGAACGGTAAATTGAAGAAAATTAATGCATACTTCACAAGATGAAAATATGTATTTTGTCGCAAAATCTATAGTAATCATGATTAGACGACAATGACAACTATCAGACGATAAATTTGTTAACTTTTACGTTCCTGGTTCAATATCAAGAATCTTGTTTTATTGGTTGAAAAGGATATTTCGTACAACAGCTGAGACTAAACAAATATATATGATATTCCGTGAAGACGATTTGATACAGGACCAAGGTTTGTTGACTTAATTTGAACCACTGACTATGTTTTCTCGTGTTCTTTTTCAAATGGCAACCGTAAAAAATTCGGCTAGCAACACAGGACGCGTGTTTTTGCGAATAGCGACCGTCCAGGTACTACAGCGTATAAATGACATTTTTCATTTTATAAATTATGGATCACTGTATATATATGCGGACGACAATACTTTGTCATTTTCAAGTCCAAACTACGGTTATATAATTTCTACTTTTGAAAGGGAATCAAAACAGTTGATAAAATGGTTCAATATAAATAAAATTCAGGCTAACAAATTTCAGGTCATAGCAATTGGGAAAAAACTTTTGACAAAAACCCAACAATTGATGTGCAAAATTCAAAATTAACTTGTTAAAAAGTTGTAAATTTTGGGTATGGACATTGATTATCAGAAATTTGATGTCCATATTGGTAATATATGTAGGAAGGCGGCTCGGCAACTCGGACTTCTAAAACGACTAGCTCCATTCCTCTCTAAATAAACTAACAATATTTCACACGTTTATACTCAGTAACTTTAATTTCTACCCTTTGGCTTGGCACTTTTGCTCCAAAACAAATAGTAAAAAACTAGAAAAAGTGCAGGAACGCGCACTTCGTTTTGTGTACGAGGATTACAACTCCACATATTTAGATTTACCTTCAGAGAGCCGAGCTGCCTACTCTAGCCCCAACTTGTCTAAATAATCTGGTCAGTAAAAAAAACATTCAAATTATTCTTTCAGGTACAGCAACATTCTGGATATACCAAGGGTAAGAACCTCTTCTTTTGGAAAAAATTCCGTTCGCTACTCAGCCCCTGTGTTATGGAATCGCTTACCTGAACATTTCAGGACTGAAAATAGCTTCTCTCAATTTAAAAGCTTAATTCAGTCCTGGAATGGATCAGAATGTAGATGTAGTGCATGCAAGTAGTATTTTTACTTTCATTTCTTTTATTTTTATTTTTGTAAATTGCTTGTGTGGGGATATGTACGTAGACCGGAACAGACAACCAGAGCGGCACTTGCCACCTGGAACCCCTTTTCAGGTCTCTGTTCAGCTCTTCCACTATAATGTGTTATCTAGTGCTATGCTTTCTGGATCTGCTTTGTTTGCTTTACATGTCTATTTTTACCATAAATTATGTCTTAAATTAAAGTGTATGTGGATGTATATCTGTTTTAATGTTATAGATATGTTATTTTATATTCGGTTAAAAGCTCTCCAGAGCTTATGTTATTTGTGATGTTATTATCATGCCAAATCAAAAAAAGTTTTCTGTCTGTGTATGTCTATTCCGGTCATTTTCGACTAGATCTAGCTTTTTAAAAAAGACCATTTGAATGCTACTACACTTTCAAAGGAAGAAATAACCGACAATCATAGATCGGTCTTATCGTCATTTGGTATTTCCATCAAAGATGATGATTGTGATCTTCCTACCTTGTACTGGATACCCAAGTTACATAAGTGTCCATAAAAACAACGCTTTATAGCTGGATCTGCCAAGTGTTCCACCAAATCATTGTCTCAACTTCTAACTTCTATTTTAACAGTTGTCAAAACGGGCCTCCAAAGTTATTGTGAGACAAGCTATTCAAGAAGTGGTATCAGTCAAATGTGGATATTAAAGAACTCCAAAGATTTAAAGGATATTTTACGACCTCGGTCCATTTCAGTTTCTAACAGCATAAAAACATTTGATTTCTCTACTCTCTATACCACCATTCCTCATTCACAACTGAAGGAGAAGTTGAGAGATCTAATCCATCGATGCTTTCAAAATTAATGGCAACAACAGATACACATACCTTGTCATTGGTAGAGATAAATCATACTTTGAAAAAAAACCACTCTTAATCTAACAAAAAATATACAGAGGACGAAATTGTCCTGATGATTGAATTTTTGATCGACAACATATTTGTTCAATTTGGTGGACGTGTATTCCAACAGACAATTGGCATTCCTATGGGTACTAATTGTGCGTCACTACTGGCCGACTTGTTCCTTTACTCATATGAGGCAGACTTCCTTGACGGGCTTCTTAAGAAAAAAACAGAAGAAATTAGCCCGTACCTTTAATTTCAGCTTCCGCTGCATAGATTATGTCTTATCACTCAACAATTCACGTTTTGGGAATTTCTTACATCTCATCTATCCCAATGAGCTCGAAATTAAGGATACCACAGACACTGCCAAGTCTGCATCTTATCTTGATCTTCACCTCGAAATTGACAGCAGAGGAAGATTGAATACAAAACTTTACAACAAACGGGATGACTCTGACTTTCCACTCGTCAACTTCCCATTTTTGAGCGGCAATATTCCAGAAGCGCCGACGTATGGAGTATATATTTCACAACTCATACGTTATTCCAGAGCTTGTGACATATACATTGATTTCCTGGACAGATCCCGGCTCCTGACAGTAAAGTTGCTCAGACAGGGGTACGTTGCTCCTAAGCTGAAGTCATCCTTATTAAAGTTTTATGGGCGTCATCATGACTTGGTTGACAGGTATGAAAAACCCGTTTCCCAAATGAAAATGGACCTGTTCCATTGATATTATCCCTTTCTCATGCCGGATTTGGCATGGACAGCATGGCGAGTGTCCCGCAGAAAGCAGAGACTGCTTACGCTTCCGGAGCATCTGAGTCTACCCCCGGTTTTTTGGTGGGGTCCTTGTTCATATGTTTTTAGTTTTTAATTGTAGTGCATGTATTGTTTTGGTCTTGTCTTCGTTGTTCTCCGGAGTTTGTCAGTTGTTACGATTTTTCTCTCCTTCGAAGATCCCTTTGGTATTTCTTGACTTTACTTGAATCTGGCACCTTACAACTACATGTAGTTATTTATGTGGCCTGATATTGTTCTAGTACTTGTTTTTGCATGGTAATTCTATTTTATGGTTTTTGTGTGTTTTTTTTATCTATTCATTCATGACATTGTGTCTATCTCAACCATGAATGTACAAAATATTTCATTCAGATATCTAAAAGCAAAATAAATTCCCTTAATATATCAAAACAAATGTATAACTTTAAATAAGAGGACTTATACAAATTAAAACATTAAGCCTGAACAGGATGAAATAAAGGCATATCATTTGGTAAATTTGTATTTTATAACAAACTATTCAGCTGATTTAAGTTACATCTTTTCAATTAACAAAATTGGGAATTAGTGCGCATTCACTAGCAATAGAGACAGTCAAATACTCAAAAGCCAAAATTCAAAGGGACCAATGTCGATTCTGTAAATTTTGTGAAGATGTATCCCCCCGATGTATCCGTGTATAGTAGAAGATGAATGACGTTTTTTGTGTAAAATTGTCCTCAGTGCAATGTACGTAATAAGACAAAAATACATGTCACATGATACAATCTTAATCATACATCTGCAAATGTATTATTAACAAAACAACCCACGTCATTTAAATAGTTGAAGATGCTTAGTTTATATATTATATAAAAGAACCCGTACAAGAAAGGGATACACATGTATTCAATATTATATTCTGTATCATTTATGTACGTTTGATTTGTAACAGTAGAGCATGATTTGTCTCCCAAAATTACCTACCGCACCAACCGGGGATTGAACCCGGTATCTTTAGTTGTTTGGTACACCGTTCTACCAACTGAGCTAAAGGTCTACCCTACTAGCGTAGCTAACGGAGGCGTAAACTAGATTTCAAGCTAAAAATACTATTTTTTTCAATTTCCTATAAATCCACGCCTGCATTATATATATGTACAGTTGTCTTTGTATTATGTGCTCAAAATTCGTAAATAATTCCAGAAAACCATTCCAATCTTTTTCAGGTTCCCTTTTTTACTTACTTACTTATGCCCATCTCTCCTCCTGGAGCCATGATAGGCCACCAACAGTAGTTTTCCATTTTCCTCTATCCCGAGCCACTTTCTCTACTCGTCCCCAGGTGTGTCCCATCTTTCTGATGTCTGCATGTTCTTTGACCTCCCTCTTTCGGGCCTTCCCTGGGGATTCCATCTCAGAGCCTGTCTTGTGATGGTGGTTGGGAGCTTCCTCAAGGTGTGACCAATCCATCCACATCTTCTTTTACATATCTCGTCTTCAATCGGTAGCTGATGTGTCCTTTCCCAAAGATCTATATTCCTGGTGGTATTTGGTTCCTTTAAGTCCTGGATTTAATTTTTGATTTTAATTGAAAGACATACTTATAAACATTCCATATATGAATTGTCCTTGTGCATCAAGTTGATCATGAGGAGGACCATCCCAAGTGTAACCAGTATTTATTATAATTACTAGGAAAAAACCCGTGGAAAATTGTCAGTCACGTGTATAGTTAGCTTTAACCCCTGCATGCCAATAAGTGTCAAATAGTTCATCCAAAATGTGCGAGTTGTTTTCGCAATGGCAGACTTATATACTTAAGAACAAATTGCAAAAAACTGTATGAAAATATCTCTTGCAGTTTGAAAGTTATGTGAATTTTTCGAAAAGTATTAAAATATGAAATTTTATCTTTTTACACGAAATTTGAAAATTTCAACCGGAAATATCTCGAAAAGTAAATCATGAAGGAATAAATTTCTCTGCATATTCCAAACGTGTACATTGAAATTGACCTTCATTCAAAATTTCAAAAAATTCTAATCGTAGCTTTCTTCGGTTATACGTTTATTAGGTGAACAAAAAAACGGTCTTTAGATTTAGTAGTATAGATCTTATGTCCATTTTTTTTGAAGTGAAGAGTCCTGTAGCATAGACCCTTGGAGACCTCTGCATCTCAGGATGACCAAGTTATAAATGTATCATCCATGTGCTCTGGTCACGAGGAGGACTCCTTATTGATCTTTACAAAAATATTTAACATATAAAGTCGACTCTCGTTATCTCGAAGTCGTTCGGACAGCCAAAATTTGTTCGAGATAGACGAAATTCGACTCAAAAGGAGCTGTTCAAGTTCATTGTAAAACATTTGGGACTTCAGACAAAATTTTACTCATCCGGAAATTCGACTTAAGTGTGTTCGAGATAACGAGAGTCAACTGTATATATTGTTTGTTTTTTATATTGAACAAATATGAGTCATGACCACATAGTGCATTTGTCGTAACGACTTTTCTGCCCTGCCTGGTGACTTTTAGCCCCTGATGTAAAACAGAGAGAAAGTTCTATTTAAAAACGAACTTTATTCTTCGAAATCAGCAATCAAAGTCATTAACAGTTTGTTACACAATATTTTAGCACTCTCACTTGATTAAAATTTAGAATTCCAAAAATAATTAAAAGCAAGAGTCATAGCTCTATTTGTAAAATTGAACTAATAACCAATTCTGACCAAAACTGTGTTTTATCAAGTGAAACAGCTTTACATCAAGTAAGAATTAATATTTGACTGAATTTATAAAACGAATTTAAACCAAATACTATATCTTATTAAAAACAACTTAATATCAATACGAAGATAATAATTAACATTTAATATTCTGTGAATCTTGAAAATCTTCAATCACCAGATACATGTGTACCAAAAATAAATCTTGTAAACAAGATTTGCTTAACGCTTATGCCCGTATTTACGGTAAAACTAGATTAAAGTAAAAACATTTTTCTGCTGCTTGGACACAGAGTTAAACTTAAAATGTTGTTCGAAATTCAATTAAACCATATTCTTAAATAATTAAATGTCACCCTGAAAGTATAAATATTATTAAATAACATAAAATCGAAGTTAGAACCATGATCAATAACTGGAATAAATCTGGGACTATTATACTAACAGTTAGTATAATAGTCCCAGAATAAATACATTGAAATCAACATTGAAATTGACTGAAAAATATCTAGTTCTAACAAAATGATTTTCAACAAAGACAATTTCGACTATTCATTTTAATTAACAGAAAATATACAAAAATATGTTTTTCAAACTGAAGTTAAATATGTAAAATCCTGCAATAGTTTACGCATACAGCGTTCGTGACAATCAATTAAACAAAACTTTTATAATCCTAAATAAAGTTACAATTAAATGATATATATTAAATATTTTTCCTCATAAGTAAATCTTTTTTTGTATTAATTATACAACAAATTTGTAATAATTTTAATATTACAATTATTTAAAATAATATAATATTTTTCTTATTTTGAAAAAATGCAAATAATACTTAATATAATGAAACTTACCTGGTGTAAAACAGAGAGAAAGTTCTATTTAAAAACGAACTTTATTCTTCGAATCAGCAATCAAAGTGCCAAATTAAAACCAAAATTTCGTTGCGAAGATTTTGTCACGTGATTACAGATTTCAGAACTTTCTCTTGTTTTTCACCAATCAAAACACTTCTTCAATAATGCAATTTCCAACGCCGATTTCCATTGCCTTGTCAAAATCATCACGCTCTAATGGCACGTGTTTACATGACCTTATTAACTCGAGTATGGCATATAGGTTTTATGAATATGTTATATTAAAATTTTGATTGTTTTAACCGGTTGTTATTGCAAAAGTTTGTATAGATAAATCAAAATTTTAATATAACACATTTCTAAATTGAACACTAATTTATTACCTGGGTTCACTCCTGGTTTTCATAGGAGTTCGTGTTGTTCATTGTTTTTTAGTTTTCTGTGTTTATTTGTTGTGCTTGTGATTGTTCATTTGTCTTCCCCAGTAGTATATGGGCACAGGCAAATTAGGATTTGAGGAGGTGGAGAGGAGGAGGTGCTGTGGAGGTGCCGGAAGTGACGTCACCGGAACCGGAAATGACGTCACAGGAAGTGACGTAACCGGAACCGGAAGTCACGTGACCGGAACCGGAAGTACCGGAAGTGTTTTGCGCGCAAGCGCAACCGGAAGTAGTGGATTTTCCCGCCATATCTTTACGGAAGTGACGTTAGTCACGTGCTAGGACCCGGATGTGTCGTCTGCGCATGTGTAGACGGAACCGGAAGTACCCGGGAGTGATTTGCGCGCATGCGCAACCGGAAGTGATGGAATTTCCAATGATTTGTTGTCGGAAGTGACGTAAGTCACGTGGTATGACCCGGAGGTGTGGTCTGCGGAACCGGAAGTCCAAATGGGCTCCTCCAAGGGGAGATAACCCTGTAAATGGGGAGATCACTTTTCCCGCCAGTTCCATATTCACCTCCAAGGGGGAGATAATTTTTCCTTTATTCTATATATTTAGTTTTTAACTTAAAAAAAAATATATTTACATAATTTTTTATTTTTTTTATTTTTTCTATCTTTTTTTTATTCTTTTATAATTTTTATAATTTTTCTTAATTTTTTTCTATTTTTTTTTTTAATTTTATTATTAATTATATAATTTTTTTTAATATATTTACATAATTTAATAATTTTTTCTAATTTTTCTTATTTTTCTAACAAGTCGTAATATATTTACATAATTTTTCTAATTTTTCTTAATTTTTTTTAACAAGTAATAATAATTTTTCTAATTTTAATTCCTTTTTTTTTTGGAACCATTTAGTAAAAAATATAATTATTTTAACTATTTTCTGGGTTTTCGCCAACATTCGTCAACATTCGGAACCATTTAGACGTCTTCGGAACAATTTTTCACTCTTCGTGAATGTTCGGTCGTTTCCGGAGGGGGGTGCTCACTTACAGGTCCGCGTTCGTGGAGGCATCCATGTTGGATTACGCAATACCGTTAATGTGACGTCATGGAAATTTTCAGTGGAAATTTCCATAAGAAAACGGATTGAAACATGTCGGTGGACGCGGCCGTGAGCGAAGACACCTTGGGTGCTCTCTTTTACGTCCGCGTTCTGGCTATATATACAGTGCAGAACCTCTCATTTCGTCTTGAACCTTTGATAAGGTAACGACCATGTTCTCTTGCGAGAAGTGCGGTAAGACCTTTACCGAGAAGAGAAGCCTGCTTCGCCACCAGAAGACCCATGTTGTTGCGGACCAGACGTATTCCTGCCAGGTATGTGGAAAGGAGTTTGCCAGGGCCGACAACCGGAAACGCCACCAGGAGTCCCACCAGCAGATTGAGCCTGGAAAGCCGGATCCAGTCCAGTCCCTTGCCTGCCAGGTATGTGGAAAGGAATTTGCCAGGCCAGATGCCAGGAAGCGTCACGAAGCTACCCACCAGCAGAGTGAGCCTGGAAAGCCAGATCCAGTCCAGTCCTTTGCCTGCCAGGTATGTGGAAAGGAGTTTGCCAGGGCCGACAACCGGAATCGCCACCAGGAGTCCCACAGGTACACCTTGACGTGTCCAGACTGTGGGCAGTACTTCAACAGATTGGACAACCTTGCTCGCCACAGACTGTTGCATACCAAGCCAGATGCCAAGCCCAGGATGAAGAAACAAGTCAAGAGACCAGCCTCGCCACTACCTGGCCCCAGTGCAAAAAGACGCAGGACGTTGTCGCCACCTGAGAGTCCAACCAGTCCATCTCAGCCAGGCGTTTTGCCAGAAGATCCCGATACCAGGGTTTTGTACATGAGACACTGGCAGTCCTTCCGGACAGAAGAAAATACCGGCAACCGTGTCCAGGATCGGTTCAACTTTACGTTGAACGAGATTACCACCGCCACCTTTTCTGACATGGTTCGCCACATTTTCGATCTCCAGACCACGGCCTTCAAGATCAACGTGTCGTTTGGATTTGTACTGAGGAACGTAGAGACCGGAGAACTGAGATACTTCCATTCCAGCCAGAACAACGCCAGATTTTTCGAGGTACCACACCTGATAAGAAACGAAGAAGACCTAGAGAAGTTTTTAGAAGAATTGAGCCGTCACGACATTTTGGAGTTTATCCGGCAGCAGAGACCCGACACCAAGTGGATGGTGCATTTACTGACAAATGCCACGGTTTATGTCAACAAGTTGGTGGAACACCCGATAGGAGCCAGAGTGGTGTTACCAGACTTCTTCCTAAGGAACAAAGGCTTGGTGTGCTTGGTTGGTGGATCATCAGGACCATATGATGACAACCTGTGTTTTTTCCGGTGTTTGGCCGTCCACCGTGGTTTTGTAGTAACAGACGTAGAAGTACCTACCAAGACTTACTATCGTCAATATTTGGAGAAGACAGAAATGTCCGGCAGTGATTTCAAAGGTATTTGTTTAGACGATTTGGCGTACATCGAACCACTGTTCCAAGTCAACATCTGTGTGTACGAGCTGCAAGAGACAGAAGACGGCGACATAGCGGCGAGATTGGTACGACGTTCTCCTTACAGTTTCCAGGACACCATGAACCTGAATTTTTACGACAACCATTTTAGTTATGTCTGCAACATGGAGAAATACAGTCACAGCTACCTGTGTTCCAAATGTGACAAGATGTGGAAGCATGTGGGCATGCTTCACAGACACGAGAGAACCTGCACCGGTGAAGTCCTGTACAAATATCCCGGCGGCGTGTACCATACACCACAGACCGTGTTCGAACGTTTGGAGGACGAAGGAATCCAAGTCCCGGAAGAAGGCAGATATTACCCTTACAGAGCCACTTACGATATAGAGGCGATGCTTCAACCTACAGAAAAACCGAGATCTGAGAAATTGGAATGGACCAGCCAGCACGTTTTGCTCAGCGTCTCCGTGTGTTCCAACGTACCGGAGTTTACAGAGCTAGTTTGTTTCGTGTCCGAAGGCGATAGCAGTGAAACCGTGGATTCCTGTTTGATACATTTGACAGAAATCAGTGACAAAGCCTTTCGCTTACTGATGCCCAGGTATGCTGGTGTCTTTGAAGAGATCCAAGAGAGACTGGACCGGGACCTGGAAGAATACCAAGACGACGAAGAGCGAGAACGCCAGGAAAAGAAACATCACCTGTACAAGTTGAAGCAGCAACTGGAACGACATCTCCAAGAATTACCCGTGATTGGCTTCAACACCGGGAAATACGACGTGAACGCCATGAAGATAGATTTCTTCACTCGTCTGGTGGAAAGTCACAAGATAAAATATACCGTGAAACGCAACAACAATTTCATGTGCATCAAGACGGAGAAGTTGAAATTTTTGGACATCACCAACTACCTGGCTCCTGGATGTAGTTACTCCCAGTTTTTGAAAGCCTACGGCTGTACAGAAGAGAAAGGGTTTTTTCCATACGAGTGGATGACCGATTTAGACAAGTTGGCAGTGACGGAGTTACCGCCACACCAGGCATTTTTCAGTACACTGAAAAACGAGAACATTGCACCCGAAGAGTACCAGCTGTGTCGCCAAGTCTGGCAGGAAAAGAACATGAAGAACGTGAAAGAGTTCCTGATATGGTACAACAACAAAGACGTGGAGCCCATGCTGGAAGCCATCGAGAAGATGTTTGTATATTACAAGGGATTGAAGGTGGACATGTTTAAACACGGCATCAGCGTCCCGGGACTTACACTGAAAACCATGTTCGATGGTCTGACCGATTATTTCACCGTTCCGGACGAGAAGAATAAAGATCTGTACCAGTTGTACAAAGAAAACATAGTGGGTGGACCCAGCATCGTCTTCCACAGATACCACGAGAAAGACCAGACCTTCATCCGTCCTGCAGAATACCAAGACCCAAAACCGTGCAAGAAGATCTACGGTGTGGACGCCAATGCATTGTATTTGTGGAGCATCATGCAGGATATGCCAACGGGTCACTTCGTCCGACGCAAGAGCGAGGACGATTTTAGAAGACAGACACCTCGAACGTACGAACGAATGGCTATCGAGTGGTTGGAATGGGAAGCCAAGGAGACAGGACACCACATACGTCATCAGGGGAACGATACGGAAAAACTTATAGGACGTCGGCGCCTTCCAGTGGATGGTTACTGTAAAGCTACTAATACAGTTTACGAGTTCCAGGGCTGCCTGTGGCACGGACATTGTTGTCGCCTGACTCGGGGAAAGACAGAAAACCCGTTGAACGGAAAGAGCCTGGACGAATTATACAAGACTACACAGGAAAAAATACAGTACATAACAGAAAACGACTACCAAGTGAAACAGATGTGGGAGTGCGAATGGGACCGGTTAAAGAAAGAAGACCAAGGAATGAAGACCTTCGTGTCCCAGAGGCAGAGACCCTGCGATCGTTTCGCCACAATGACCGAAGACGACATCATGAGAGCCGTGATGGAGGATAAGTTGTTTGGTGCCTTGGAAGTGGACCTGCACGTACCTGAGGACCTAAAGGCAAAATTTGCAGAAATGCCTCCAGTCTTTAAGAACGTGGACGTGTCCAGAGACGACATTGGGGACCACATGAAGAGGTATGCAGAAGAAAAAGGAATCATGCCGCAGCCTAGAAAGTCGTTAATCGGCAGCATGTTTGGAGAGAAGATCATGGTAATATCCCCGTTGCTGAAATGGTACGTCAACCACGGACTTAAAGTCACCAGGATTTACCAAGTGGTGGAGTACACGCCGTCGGCGTGTTTCAGACCCTTCGGAGATCAAGTCAGTAATGCCAGGAGAGCCGGAGATGCCGACCCAAATAAGAAGATAATTGCAGAAAACGAGAAACTGAGGGGAAATTCCAGCTACGGCAAGACGGTCACCAACAAGGAAAGGCACACGGATGTGATTTACTGCCAGGAACACCAGATCAGTCGCTACCTCGTAGATCCCTCTTTCCGGCGGTGCAACCAGCTGAGCGACAAAACATTCGAAGTGGAAATGAGTAAGAAGACCATACGCCTGGACCTGCCCATGCACATTGGCTGTTTCGTTTACCAGTACGCCAAGCTTCGGATGTTGGAATTTTACTATGATTTTATGGACGTCTTTGTCGATCGTCAGTATTGTGCAATGGACACCGACAGTGCCTACATGGCTCTCTCTGGCGATAGTTTGGAAGAAGTAATCAAACCGCAGTTGCGTCGGCGCTTTGAAGCAGAGAAGAAGAGTTGGTTTCCCCGTACTGACACACCACAACTGGCTGCTTGGGACAAGAGGACTCCAGGACTGTTCAAGACAGAATTCAGTGGTGACGGGATGATTGCCTTGTGTAGCAAGACGTACTTTTGCTTTGGAGAGGAAACCAAGTACAGCTGTAAAGGGGTCAACAAGAGAACCAACGACATCAACAAAGAAAAATACATGGACGTTCTCCTGTCAAAGAACACTGGCTCCGGAACCAACAGAGGGTTTCGTTCTGTAGATAATCAAGTCTACACATACTTGCAAGAGCGAGCTGGCTTTTCCTACTTTTATCCAAAACGTAAAGTTTTGGCGGACGGGGTGTCCACGACACCCTTAGATATTTGATCGGATGAACGGCTTACCGACTCGACTGATTACAGTGGGAAAGCTTTTCATTTGATGTATGAACAGACCACTCTTTTTAGAGTCGTCTGTTAACCGATAACAAAAAAAAAAAAAAAAAAAAAAAAAAAGAAAAAAAAATTAAAAAAAAAAAAAAAAAAAGAACTAGGTACCTGGTAACAGGGGCTCAACCCACAGAGCTGCCTAGCGCGTCCCCCAGGTGGCGGATAGGGGATACCCTCTCGTTGAGGGTTGTCAGGTCGTTAAAAGCCCTGACCGCGGACCATAGTGGGTAAAGTGTTTGGAAAAAAATAAACTATGTTTTAACAAAAATAGTTAAAATAATTATAAAATTTGTTAACTGAATTTACACTCATATTCCACTTTCTGATATTCAGCTTACAGAGGAAAGTGATGTTGCTGTTCTTCTCTTACTCCATGCTGTTCTTTGCTGTTCATCACTGTTCTGCACTGTACGCATATTGGTATTCTATTGATCCATGCTGCTCTTCGCTGCTCATCGCAGCTCTGCACTGTTCTCACTTTGTTCTTCTCTTGGTCCACGCTGCTCTTGTCTTGTTCTATGCTGTTCTTTCCTGCCAGTTATGTC
This sequence comes from Mytilisepta virgata, assembly GCA_028015205.1. Lineage (NCBI taxonomy): Eukaryota > Metazoa > Mollusca > Bivalvia > Mytilida > Mytilidae > Mytilisepta > Mytilisepta virgata. The sequence goes on from CM051521.1 coordinate 89,774,131, forward strand.
GAGGTCCGACAGTATACGCAGTACAATGGGACTATTTGGTTATCTCCCCTTTTCCCGCACTTTCCGGTCGTCTCTGGATCTTTCATCGGTCTCTAGGGTCTGATACTCTCACTGTTATGTCGAAGTCCGAGAGTATACGAAGTCAACTATTGGATTATCTCCCCTTATCCCGCTCTATTCATCTGCGGGTGATGTTTTCTGTGAGGACCAAAGGTTGGATTGGATTATGTCCCCTTACCTCCAAGTGATGCTGTCACCAATAGATCAACGGAGGGGTGTCCTGAGCAACTGCCTTAACAACGACGGTCCATTTAATTGCTCTATGCTGTTCTTTGCTTTCATCGCTACTCATGACTGTACTCACGTGCTCATTTCGGTTTTTAGGGGGCTACTTGTCACTTTTCGCTGCTGCTGCTGCTCCTGGTGGTGGTCGCTGTTAGTTGTTGCTGCTGCTGCTGCTGCTGCTGCTGAGGAGGAGGAGGTGGGATTCTTACTGTTTCGTTATAAGTCACCTCTGGGTCTCGTTGATGTAACGATGGACATCAAAGATGGCTGCGCCCACGTAACGCGGACCTGAATGAAAGCACCCTTATGAAACAGAAATTTTAGAGTCTTTCTGGACGGGAACAAACGTTTACGGATTTTAGCCCTAACCATAACCCTAACTCGAGTCCTAACCCCAACCATAACTCTAACCCTAACCCTTACCCTAACCCCAACCCTAGTCCTAAACCTAACCCTAACTCTAACACTAACCATAGCTCTAACCCCTAACCCTAACACTAACCCTAACACTAACTTAACACTAAACCTAACCCTAACTCTAGCCCTAACTCTAACCCTAATGCTAACCCTACCCTAATCCCTTACTCTAACCCTAAACCTAACTTAACCCTAACCATGACCCTAAACCTAACACTAACCCTAACTCTTACCTAACCCTAACATAATCTTAACCTTAATCCTAGGTCTTGTTCTATTTTTGTTTAGTTTATTCATTTTTTTTTATTCTTTTATATTCCGATTCATTGTATCTTTAGATTTCGAATTTCAATGAAGTCAGTGGAAAATGAAGACTAGAAGTTTAACTCTAACCCTAACCCTAACCCCAACCCTAGTCCTAAACCTAACCCTAACTCTAACACTAACCATAGCTCTAACCCCTAACCTAACACTAACCCTAACACTAACTTAACACTAAACCTAACCCTAACTCTAGCCCTAACTCTTAACCATAATGCTAACCCTATCCTAATCCCTTACTCTAACCCTAAACCTAACTTAACCCTAACCATGACCCTAAACCTAATTCTAACCCTAACACTAACCCTAACTCTTACCTAACCCTAACATAATCTTAACCTTAATCCTAAATCTAACCTTATCCTAACTTAACCCTAATCCTAACACTAGTACCACTTCAAATTCATCCGGGATTTAGCCCAAGATTGGGCTAGACTTTGAAACATGAATTTGAAGCAGGCTGGTAAGCAGAACTAGTGTTAGGGTAAACGTTTGTTCCCGTCCAGAAAGACTCTAAAATTTCTGTTTCATAAGGGTGCTTTCATTCAGGTCCGCGTTACGTGGGCGCAGCCATCTTTGATGTCCATCGTTACATCAACGAGACCCAGAGGTGACTTATAACGAAACAGTAAGAATCCCACCTCCTCCTCCTCAGCAGCAGCAGCAGCAGCAGCAGCAACAACTAACAGCGACCACCACCAGGAGCAGCAGCAGCAGCGAAAAGTGACAAGTAGCCCCCTAAAAACCGAAATGAGCACGTGAGTACAGTCATGAGTAGCGATGAACAGCAAAGAACAGCATAGAGCAATTAAATGGACCGTCGTTGTTAAGGCAGTTGCTCAGGACACCCCTCCGTTGATCTATTGGTGACAGCATCACTTGGAGGTAAGGGGACATAATCCAATCCAACCTTTGGTCCTCACAGAAAACATCACCCGCAGATGAATAGAGCGGGATAAGGGGAGATAATCCAATAGTTGACTTCGTATACTCTCGGACTTCGACATAACAGTGAGAGTATCAGACCCTAGAGACCGATGAAAGATCCAGAGACGACCGGAAAGTGCGGGAAAAGGGGAGATAACCAAATAGTCCCATTGTACTGCGTATACTGTCGGACCTCGACATAACTGGCAGGAAAGAACAGCATAGAACAAGACAAGAGCAGCGTGGACCAAGAGAAGAACAAAGTGAGAACAGTGCAGAGCTGCGATGAGCAGCGAAGAGCAGCATGGATCAATAGAATACCAATATGTGAACAGTGCAGAACAGTGATGAACAGCAAAGAACAGCATGGAGTAAGAGAAGAACAGCAACATCACTTTCCTCTGTAAGCTGAATATCAGAAAGTGGAGTATGAGTGTAAATTCAGTTAACAAATTTTATAATTATTTTAACTATTTTTGTTAAAACATAGTTTATTTTTTTCCAAACACTTTACCCACTATGGTCCGCGGTCAGGGCTTTTAACGACCTGACAACCCTCAACGAGAGGGTATCCCCTATCCGCCACCTGGGGGACGCGCTAGGCAGCTCTGTGGGTTGAGCCCCTGTTACCAGGTACCTAGTTCTTTTTTTTTTTTTTTTTTTTGTTATCGGTTAACAGACGACTCTAAAAAGAGTGGTCTGTTCATACATCAAATGAAAAGCTTTCCCACTGTAATCAGTCGAGTCGGTAAGCCGTTCATCCGATCAAATATCTAAGGGTGTCGTGGACACCCCGTCCGCCAAAACTTTACGTTTTGGATAAAAGTAGGAAAAGCCAGCTCGCTCTTGCAAGTATGTGTAGACTTGATTATCTACAGAACGAAACCCTCTGTTGGTTCCGGAGCCAGTGTTCTTTGACAGGAGAACGTCCATGTATCTTTCTTTGTTGATGTCGTTGGTTCTCTTGTTGACCCCTTTACAGCTGTACTTGGTTTCCTCTCCAAAGCAAAAGTACGTCTTGCTACACAAGGCAATCATCCCGTCACCACTGAATTCTGTCTTGAACAGTCCTGGAGTCCTCTTGTCCCAAGCAGCCAGTTGTGGTGTGTCAGTACGGGGAAACCAACTCTTCTTCTCTGCTTCAAAGCGCCGACGCAACTGCGGTTTGATTACTTCTTCCAAACTATCGCCAGAGAGAGCCATGTAGGCACTGTCGGTGTCCATTGCACAATACTGACGATCGACAAAGACGTCCATAAAATCATAGTAAAATTCCAACATCCGAAGCTTGGCGTACTGGTAAACGAAACAGCCAATGTGCATGGGCAGGTCCAGGCGTATGGTCTTCTTACTCATTTCCACTTCGAATGTTTTGTCGCTCAGCTGGTTGCACCGCCGGAAAGAGGGATCTACGAGGTAGCGACTGATCTGGTGTTCCTGGCAGTAAATCACATCCGTGTGCCTTTCCTTGTTGGTGACCGTCTTGCCGTAGCTGGAATTTCCCCTCAGTTTCTCGTTTTCTGCAATTATCTTCTTATTTGGGTCGGCATCTCCGGCTCTCCTGGCATTACTGACTTGATCTCCGAAGGGTCTGAAACACGCCGACGGCGTGTACTCCACCACTTGGTAAATCCTGGTGACTTTAAGTCCGTGGTTGACGTACCATTTCAGCAACGGGGATATTACCATGATCTTCTCTCCAAACATGCTGCCGATTAACGACTTTCTAGGCTGCGGCATGATTCCTTTTTCTTCTGCATACCTCTTCATGTGGTCCCCAATGTCGTCTCTGGACACGTCCACGTTCTTAAAGACTGGAGGCATTTCTGCAAATTTTGCCTTTAGGTCCTCAGGTACGTGCAGGTCCACTTCCAAGGCACCAAACAACTTATCCTCCATCACGGCTCTCATGATGTCGTCTTCGGTCATTGTGGCGAAACGATCGCAGGGTCTCTGCCTCTGGGACACGAAGGTCTTCATTCCTTGGTCTTCTTTCTTTAACCGGTCCCATTCGCACTCCCACATCTGTTTCACTTGGTAGTCGTTTTCTGTTATGTACTGTATTTTTTCCTGTGTTGTCTTGTATAATTCGTCCAGGCTCTTTCCGTTCAACGGGTTTTCTGTCTTTCCCCGAGTCAGGCGACAACAATGTCCGTGCCACAGGCAGCCCTGGAACTCGTAAACTGTATTAGTAGCTTTACAGTAACCATCCACTGGAAGGCGCCGACGTCCTATAAGTTTTTCCGTATCGTTCCCCTGATGACGTATGTGGTGTCCTGTCTCCTTGGCTTCCCATTCCAACCACTCGATAGCCATTCGTTCGTACGTTCGAGGTGTCTGTCTTCTAAAATCTTCCTCGCTCTTGCGTCGGACGAAGTGACCCGTTGGCATATCCTGCATGATGCTCCACAAATACAATGCATTGGCGTCCACACCGTAGATCTTCTTGCACGGTTTTGGGTCTTGGTATTCTGCAGGACGGATGAAGGTCTGGTCTTTCTCGTGGTATCTGTGGAAGACGATGCTGGGTCCACCCACTATGTTTTCTTTGTACAACTGGTACAGATCTTTATTCTTCTCGTCCGGAACGGTGAAATAATCGGTCAGACCATCGAACATGGTTTTCAGTGTAAGTCCCGGGACGCTGATGCCGTGTTTAAACATGTCCACCTTCAATCCCTTGTAATATACAAACATCTTCTCGATGGCTTCCAGCATGGGCTCCACGTCTTTGTTGTTGTACCATATCAGGAACTCTTTCACGTTCTTCATGTTCTTTTCCTGCCAGACTTGGCGACACAGCTGGTACTCTTCGGGTGCAATGTTCTCGTTTTTCAGTGTACTGAAAAATGCCTGGTGTGGCGGTAACTCCGTCACTGCCAACTTGTCTAAATCGGTCATCCACTCGTATGGAAAAAACCCTTTCTCTTCTGTACAGCCGTAGGCTTTCAAAAACTGGGAGTAACTACATCCAGGAGCCAGGTAGTTGGTGATGTCCAAAAATTTCAACTTCTCCGTCTTGATGCACATGAAATTGTTGTTGCGTTTCACGGTATATTTTATCTTGTGACTTTCCACCAGACGAGTGAAGAAATCTATCTTCATGGCGTTCACGTCGTATTTCCCGGTGTTGAAGCCAATCACGGGTAATTCTTGGAGATGTCGTTCCAGTTGCTGCTTCAACTTGTACAGGTGATGTTTCTTTTCCTGGCGTTCTCGCTCTTCGTCGTCTTGGTATTCTTCCAGGTCCCGGTCCAGTCTCTCTTGGATCTCTTCAAAGACACCAGCATACCTGGGCATCAGTAAGCGAAAGGCTTTGTCACTGATTTCTGTCAAATGTATCAAACAGGAATCCACGGTTTCACTGCTATCGCCTTCGGACACGAAACAAACTAGCTCTGTAAACTCCGGTACGTTGGAACACACGGAGACGCTGAGCAAAACGTGCTGGCTGGTCCATTCCAATTTCTCAGATCTCGGTTTTTCTGTAGGTTGAAGCATCGCCTCTATATCGTAAGTGGCTCTGTAAGGGTAATATCTGCCTTCTTCCGGGACTTGGATTCCTTCGTCCTCCAAACGTTCGAACACGGTCTGTGGTGTATGGTACACGCCGCCGGGATATTTGTACAGGACTTCACCGGTGCAGGTTCTCTCGTGTCTGTGAAGCATGCCCACATGCTTCCACATCTTGTCACATTTGGAACACAGGTAGCTGTGACTGTATTTCTCCATGTTGCAGACATAACTAAAATGGTTGTCGTAAAAATTCAGGTTCATGGTGTCCTGGAAACTGTAAGGAGAACGTCGTACCAATCTCGCCGCTATGTCGCCGTCTTCTGTCTCTTGCAGCTCGTACACACAGATGTTGACTTGGAACAGTGGTTCGATGTACGCCAAATCGTCTAAACAAATACCTTTGAAATCACTGCCGGACATTTCTGTCTTCTCCAAATATTGACGATAGTAAGTCTTGGTAGGTACTTCTACGTCTGTTACTACAAAACCACGGTGGACGGCCAAACACCGGAAAAAACACAGGTTGTCATCATATGGTCCTGATGATCCACCAACCAAGCACACCAAGCCTTTGTTCCTTAGGAAGAAGTCTGGTAACACCACTCTGGCTCCTATCGGGTGTTCCACCAACTTGTTGACATAAAACGTGGCATTTGTCAGTAAATGCACCATCCACTTGGTGTCGGGTCTCTGCTGCCGGATAAACTCCAAAATGTCGTGACGGCTCAATTCTTCTAAAAACTTCTCTAGGTCTTCTTCGTTTCTTATCAGGTGTGGTACCTCGAAAAATCTGGCGTTGTTCTGGCTGGAATGGAAGTATCTCAGTTCTCCGGTCTCTACGTTCCTCAGTACAAATCTAAACGACACGTTGATCTTGAAGGCCGTGGTCTGGAGATCGAAAATGTGGCGAACCATGTCAGAAAAGGTGGCGGTGGTAATCTCGTTCAACGTAAAGTTGAACCGATCCTGGACACGGTTGCCGGTATTTTCTTCTGTCCGGATGGACTGCCAGTGTCTCATGTACAAAACCCTGGTATCGGGATCTTCTGGCAAAACGTCTGGCTGAGATGGACTGGTTGGACTCTCAGGTGGCGACAACGTCCTGCGTCTTTTTGCACTGGGGCCAGGTAGTGGCGAGGCTGGTCTCTTGACTGGTTTCTTCATCCTGGGCTTGGCATCTGGCTTGGTATGCAACAGTCTGTGGCGAGCAAGGTTGTCCAATCTGTTGAAGTACTGCCCACAGTCTGGACACGTCAAGGTGTACCTGTGGGACTCCTGGTGGCGATTCCGGTTGTCGGCCCTGGCAAACTCCTTTCCACATACCTGGCAGGCAAAGGACTGGACTGGATCTGGCTTTCCAGGCTCAATCTGCTGGTGGGACTCCTGGTGGCGTTTCCGGTTGTCGGCCCTGGCAAACTCCTTTCCACATACCTGGCAGGAATACGTCTGGTCCGCAACAACATGGGTCTTCTGGTGGCGAAGCAGGCTTCTCTTCTCGGTAAAGGTCTTACCGCACTTCTCGCAAGAGAACATGGTCGTTACCTTATCAAAGGTTCAAGACGAAATGAGAGGTTCTGCACTGTATATATAGCCAGAACGCGGACGTAAAAGAGAGCACCCAAGGTGTCTTCGCTCACGGCCGCGTCCACCGACATGTTTCAATCCGTTTTCTTATGGAAATTTCCACTGAAAATTTCCATGACGTCACATTAACGGTATTGCGTAATCCAACATGGATGCCTCCACGAACGCGGACCTGAAAGTGAGCACCCCCCTCCGGAAACGACCGAACATTCACGAAGAGTGAAAAATTGTTCCGAAGACGTCTAATTGGTTCCGAATGTTGACGAATGTTGGCGAAAACCCAGAAAATAGTTAAAATAATTATATTTTTTTACTAAATGGTTCCAAAAGAAAAAGGGAATTAAAATTAGAAAAATTATTATTACTTGTTAAAAAAAATTAAGAAAAATTAGAAAAATTATGTAAATATATTACGACTTGTTAGAAAAATAAGAAAAATTAGAAAAAATTATTAAATTATGTAAATATATTAAAAAAAATTATATAATTAATAATAAAATTAAAAAAAAAATAGAAAAAAATTAAGAAAAATTATAAAACATATAAAAGAATAAAAAAAAGATAGAAAAAATAAAAAAAATTAGAAAATTATGTAAATATATTTAAAAAAATAATAAAAAAAATAAATAATAATAACGATAATAAAAAAAATGAATAATAAAAAAAAGAAAAATTCTAAAATAATAAAACAGAAGATAAAAAAAATAAAAAATTATGTAAATATATTTTTTTTTAAGTTAAAAACTAAATATATAGAATAAAGGAAAAATTATCTCCCCCTTGGAGGTGAATATGGAACTGGCGGGAAAAGTTATCTCCCCATTTACAGGGTTATCTCCCCTTGGAGGAGCCCATTTGGACTTCCGGTTCCGCAGACCACACCTCCGGGTCATACCACGTGACTTACGTCACTTCCGACAACAAATCATGGGAAATTCCATCACTTCCGGTTGCGCATGCGCGCAAATCACTCCCGGGTACTTCCGGTTCCGTCTACACATGCGCAGACGACACATCCGGGTCCTAGCACGTGACTAACGTCACTTCCGTAAAGATATGGCGGGAAAATCCACTACTTCCGGTTGCGCTCGCGCGCAAAACACTTCCGGTACTTCCGGTTACGGTCACGTGACTTCCGGTTCCGGTTACGTCACTTCCTGTGATGTTATTTCCGGTTCCGGTGACGTCACTTCCGGCACCTCCACAGCACCTCCTCCTCTCCACCTCCTCAAATCCTAATTTGCCTGTGCCCATATACTACTTACGTCTTTTGGAATTACTCCTTAGGTATTTGTGTTCGTCTTCGTTATCACGGAAACTCTTAAAATTAGCTAGGTTATGTTTTAAGTGAGGTTTGTGTCCCATAATAACTTCTTTCGAATTTTTTTTTATCGTATCCTAAACCACGGATTTTGAATTTTGTAAAAGAAATAGATCAATTCATCCATTTTACCTTCCACCTGTATTATAGAAAAACGAATTTAGATTTATTTCTTTTAAACAATCCTTTTCACAAGTACTTTTGACATGTGACACGTGTAATTGTTAATAAATATTCTCAGATACCAATTTTTAAGCACAATTTATGCATATTTCGTAGATCTGATTTTTCATCAGTGGTGCTCAATACCGACAATTTGAAATTTCCACAGGTTACAAGAATCAAATCGTTTTCCTAAATAATTTATCAAACCGTTCGTAGTAGTTAGTTATAAGCGTAAGTGAAAATAAGGTAGTTGATTAACATTTTGATAACTTATAACTCATAACAAACAAACAAAATCAGCATGAAATGCGACAGGTTATTTTCACCCACAATCAAAGAAAGTCCTTTCTATCCTTAAAGGCAGATATGGCATACAAAGTCCACGGATTCTGACCTCTCGGCTTCCACCAACAAACTGTGCATGAAATTTGGCATACATTTGTGATGATAGTAGTGCTTTCATTTTCTAGCACAACGTCATTTTACCAGAAAGAAAACGCCGTCAAAATATGTTTTTATGTTATAGTCCCAAAACAGACAAATACAGCCGAAGAGGTTTAGGTTTGTACAAAATACCATTTGCACTGAATCACATGTTGTGCATTCACACATGTACGGCATTAGACGTCATACATAATTACCATAAGTTATCATAGAGGGCAATTCCGTACAGCCACTTTTCGTCCTTTTTACAAGAAAGGACTCATATAAATCAACATGGAAAATTATCTAGGGGTCTTATAAAGTATTAGCTTGTACCGGACATCAAATATTAACAACAATTGATAAATATACGACTAAACTTACCTGAAATACAGCAACAAGTATCTAGACAATATTCGTGGCTTTTTTGTCAAAATGCAGCTTTCAAAAATTCCCGCGAACAAAAGTATTGGACAAAGCGCAAATAAACATACAATCTATACTCTTTCGTAAAAGAAAGTAAAAGATATGATATTAAAAAATATTTTTTATGCAGTAAAAACATCAAATACGCTTTATTTATCGTGTTGTATCACATAATATGGCAAAAATTCAACTGTACGGTAATTTCCCGACTGTACGGAAATACCCGGACCGACTCTATATTTGTCCTTTTTATTTATTTAATTCTTTTTCCCCCAGGTGGTCTGATGCAGCTTTGGTGCAATGTATCTACTCATTTCACTAAAAATACACATGTATATATTGCTATATTTTAAATTTGTATGAACATTGTTGTATCCTGTTTAATCACTGTAATATTCTGTGTGATTGGAATTAAAATATATTCTTATATATTCTATTCTACATTATAAGATCTAAATAATTTTTTACAACAAGTACAGAAAAGATTACAAAATTAATTAGAAAAATGATCAAACGCATTCGAAAATAAAATGGATTTTAAAACATCCCGCGCACTAACTTTTTAAACTAGTTTCCTGTTTAAGAATAGTTCCCTTGTTTTCCCGCGGTTGAATGATCGGTGCCAGTACATACCGGTAAGGTGATTTTGGAAGTGCGCAGACTCACAGGTGTAAACAGGTGAAAATGGGCATTCTGGGTTGTGACAAATAGACAAATAGCGGAAGTGTTTTTCGAAGTTGTTTTGAACCATGTTGCTGAACTTACAGTGAACGATGAATAAAGAACGAGAAATCGACAAAGACACAGTGGTTGCATACCACACAAAAGTACAAAATCAGATAAAAAATGAGCTGAATGGACTAAATCTAGGGCCTGGTCGATTCCCTATATTCATTGCAACCATTTTCTATTTAGGAGGGTTAGCCCTCGGAGTTATAGGAATTCTAGTTATCACACTAAGACATCGTCATGTTTACCTCATTAGCTGGAACGACCAGTTTTTAGGTCCAGCTTTCATAGTACTGTTTATCCTCTGTATTGGATTTGGTACCTACATGGTTGTACTGGCAAATAGAAGATCAAATGAATACAGAAGAGGTCTTGTGGTGAGTATGTAAATAGGTTTCCCTTGTAGAACTGTACGTAACAGCTTTATAATCACCCATTGGCTGCGCTAGTGGAATACTCCTTGAGGTCTGTAGGTAGACGGGTTTGGCCCCCATTTGGCACGTTAGGTGATTTTGGGAGACAAATCATGCTCTCCTGTTACATTAGGGCACTACTTAAAATCTCACATTTGTCAAATGGGTTAAAGTTAATATATCATCATCGAAGTATGATGTCTCTTGGTAATTGAGGTTGCATACAATAAGTTAAAGTTTGTTTGTTTAGTTTGGGTTTTACGGCGTTATCAGCACATTTGGCTATTTCACGGCAGCCAGTATATATTGGACTGGGAAGACGGAGTGCCCATAAGAACCATCGACTTTTGGTGGGAAAATTTGCAATCTTTGTCAATTAAGATGGAGTGGAACACACACACATTTTTCCGATGGAGAAATATAATTTTTAAATTTGACAAGATACAAGAAATTCTGGTTAAAGGTAATTATATATAATTGCTTGTTTTCTTTATAAGATCGATTAAAAATGCTAGAGGTAGTTTTGAGAATTAAATTAAGAAAGATATAGTTTAAATTTAAGAGGTGTGAGTGAAAGGGGATGTAAATAGCCAGTAAAGACTCATTTTCTATAGCCAAGCCCATGCATATCAAAGTATTCCTAATTTATTTTTCAACCGACTGTCTGAAACTTTATATATCTTTTGTTATAAATTTTACTGATGTCATTTCATAAATAATCTTCATTTTTTATGTTTAAAATATGCATAATATTTTGATGATATGTAGCTTATCAGATATGTGCTTCTGACTCATCTTCGCTAGCCAAAGGTTACGATACGCAAATCATAAGCCTTGGCTAGCGAAGATGTTTAGGTCTAAGATATTAACCCAAATTAATGAAATCTGAGAGCAGATTAAAAAAACCAAAAAGGCAAAGAGCTGTGAGCAAGGAGATAATCCTTAGTTTTCACAGAATTTATCTTTTTTGTATCAATTTCAAACAAGTATAGAAAATACTAACAACTTAGCACATTAGTGTTTAAATGATTTTGTAGAACTATTTATATAATAATGTTGTGTTTAGCATTGACTATGCAAAAATAGTAGCCAAGGTGGAAGACAGTATGCACGACTTGAAGGGGAGTGCACTATTGTTTCAACCAAGGCTACTATTTCACATAGTCAATGCTAATCACACCATTATTTTTATTATTATACTGACTGTCAATAATTGTTTGAAACTAATTCACAGATTTTCTGTCATAAACACTTTGAAGATTCAGATATGAATTATGATTATCTCCACCCACCCATACATTGGCTCCACCTACTCGCATAAATAGAACATTGATTGACATATCAGGCCACTACTAATGAGGATAGCAGTAGTGACTACCAGAAGATAGATCAATTCTATGCCAAATTAAAGTACACTGTATTCTAATTATCAAAGCACATTCCTACAGGAAATATAATAATTACATATATATATATATTGTGGTCTAATATTTATGTTTCAGTTTCGACCTATAGGAGACTATGGAGTTGCAGTTTGTCACAAGAGTAGACTTAACTATGAACATGAAACAAAGTAAGGATGACAGAACTCTTTGTTTTTTTTTATAAATATATATCATACCTTTTCAGAACAAAAAAAATTATATCTAAAAGAATTATTTGTGTGAAAATATTAAATACAAGATTGATGCATAAAAATTGTGTTACCGGTTGCTTTTTGAAGGGCCATGGTAAGCTTTTGCTGTAAGGGCATGTTGAATTTGGTGACACAACTAATAGTAATGTTTTGATTTGAATAATGAAAGTAAAATCATGCTTCAGTAGCACATGTGTGGTCAGTCCAACCATTTGTATGAAAAAAAAAACATGATGACTGATATTATGTGATGTCAAATTTGATTAATACTCAAAGTTGGCATATCATAGAAGTAAAACTCATCACTAAAATGTTAAAGACCTGAAAAAAGTCCATAATGTTGAATAGCAAATTAAAATGCCAAATGATCAATGGTTAAAGCTACATATCATAGCTTCATATAATTATAATCATCTTGTTTTTCATACAAAACCATCAAAGGACAAGAATGACGGGTTATAAAAGGAAGGTCACTCTAGAATAGATTTTTTTATATATGCCTGTCGTATACCAATGTCCGTCTGTCCTTCAACACTTCGCACCGTAACTCAAAATTGCTTCAATCAATTCTCATGAAATTTTAACACAACATTAGGATTCAGGGAAGAAAGCTCCCTTTCGATGTTGACGATTTTCAATTTTGTCATTCTGGAGTTATGGGTCTTAGATTGTCCAAATATAAGCAATTTTTCACATGTTATGCACTAACTCGAGTATGCATTGACTGATTTTCTTCAAACTTTAAAACATTATTACAAATGATGGTCTAAGTGTTTGTATACTTTTTGACGATTTTCACTTTTGTCCTTCCAGAGTTATGGAACTTTGATTGTCCAAATATAAGCAATTTTTCACATGTTATGCACTAACTCGAGTATGCATTGACTGATTTTCTTCAAACTTTAAACCATTATTACAAATGATGGTCTAAGTGTTTGTATACTTTTTGACGATTTTCACTTTTGTCCTTCCAGAGTTATGGAACTTTGATTGTCCAAATATAAGCAATTTTTCACATGTCACGCACAAACTCGAATACGCATTGACTGATTTTCTTCAAATTTTAACAAATTATTACAAATGATGGTCTGAGGGTCTGTATACTTTTTGAAGATTTTCAGTTTTGTTCTTCCAGAGTTATGGGACTTACATTGTCCAATAAAAAAACAATTTTTCACATGTCGCACACTAGCTCGAGTACGCCTTGACTGATTTTCTTCAAACTTTAAAACATTATTACAAATGGTAGTCTGAGGGTCTGTTTACTTTTTGACGATTTTCACTTATGTCGTTCCAGAGTTATAGGACTTAGAATGTCCAAATGTAAGGAATTATTTATAAGTATAAAATTTTCTGCTTACACAAAGATGATATTGAGTTTTTTTTAACAGTGTTATAATTTAGATATATTAAGCCATTGAAAAAGTAACATGACACTTAATGACGGGTGTATCGTGTGCATAAGGTGCAGCAATTTTTTTTTTTTTAAATTATAACTAGAATAGAGCAGCCGTTTATTCTTAGTTTTTATAAATATTAATTTTTTTTCAGAGAACAATTAAAGTCTGGTACTACTCCACATGATAAATTCAAACCATTGCAAACTTATGTAAGTATGTTACAATAATTTGATTTCTGAAATAATGACAAGTAATCGTTATTGATTAATAAGCATACATTTTCTGTGAACCTTTTAATACAATGTAAATCTCTTGCAGATTATTCAAAATCCTCTATATCAAATCTGTCCTAAATTTATATTGAACTGATAGACTGTTTGGTTAAAGTATGTATGTTTAAGAAAGAAAAACATGACACACCTCTATGTAAACTTAATTTGATAGATAGATTATGATTTGGATACTAGCTGTGATTTTTGTGACTACATAGCATTTTTTTACTATCACAGCATGCTCTCAATTGATGTCTTCATCAACAACCAGGTCTCTAAAACTATTTGACCAACAACCATCTATCTTGGTATGAAGGTTCAATCTTACCTCCTACACAAAAATGGAGGTAAAATGATCTATATTTCACAGACCATTAGCTTTGGTTAGTCATATGTTGAAGTGTAGTTCTCAGATAGATGGTCTACAGTCATGTAACTTAGTATGAAGATTAGTTAATGAGTGTCTAACCACATTCAAAAAATGGTCGGTGGGTCGGTTTTTAAAAAAAAAAATTTCATTGGAGGCGGGTGGGGGGCTGGGGGGGGGGGGGGGTAAATAGATTTGACATCAATATGTCAATTTGACATACAAGTATGGTTTCCATTCCACTCACAGAATGTGCGGTGGTCTGATAGCAACACGAATCCAAACAATCTCTGATTCTCTGGATTGGTTTAATAGCAGATCCTGTTCTCTGTGTGATGATATAACCTTCATGTTACTCCTATTAGATATGTATAGATATGGCAACATTTGTGGTGAAGCAATCAATATTGCAACAAACTTCAAGTTTATAAAGTGCTGGCCGCCAGCAGGTGGGCCGACATGACTGTTTTGATAATGTAAAACCACACACGTTTACGAAACAGATCAGATTTTTTCCAGAAAAAGTTTTCAAAATCGCGAAAAAAATGTTAGGGTCGGCAAAACGGCCACAAAAAAAATAGGGTCGGTCGGGTAACCGGAAACACACATATATATTTTTATTTGGCATTATCTTAATTTTATGCTTCAATGACATTCATCAGTTATGGCAGTGTTATGGGAAAAAGACAAACTTTGTAATCATATGTATACAGTTTTATACGTTATATATGTTAATAATACAACATAATACAACAACACATGAATTAATATGTTATAAAAAAATTTCAAGTATTGAAGGACATTTGTTGATGCTTTATGAAAAATTCTACGAATTTATTTACTCAGATATAGCATAACTCTTGTTTTAACATAAAATACCTAAAATGTAAGGAATGAAAAAAATAAATCTTTGACGTTGACTTTTAGACCCAAACCAAAGACGAGTATGGCAGGATAAGAAAACCTAATGGCTATGACAACAGAGGTTACAGGACTGACCCTCGAGGTCCACCTCCTAGATATGAGGAGAGACCAAGAGATGACAGAAGAGGACCTCCTAGGGACAGATACAGGGATGAGTCATCTGGTGACAGACCTAGGGGACCCAGAGGTCCTCCTGGTGACAGATACAGGGGAGATGATGACAGGTAAATTTGAAGATCAGTAACAATTTCTTTTCATTTTAAATGAAAACTTAAAAAAAATCAGGACTTACTTTGATAAATATTATTTTCTTAAATATTTCTACAAGTTAATATGTTTAAATAAATATTTAAAATGCAGGTGATGTAGATGTTTTGTAAAAAAATTACAATTGTCTAAACTCTAGTAACATTTCAAATTCACATCTGATTCATGTTGTTTTAAAGTTGAAATTTATTTAGAAAAATTGAATCTTGGCATATCGGGAATAAATACAGTCGAAAGATTTTAAAATATTGGGACCAACAGATGACTTTGTGATAAAAGGAATTTTAGTCAAAAGAGTTTGAGATACCTGTGACCAAACAACTCATAAAGTAGCATGTAAAATAATTTCATGAAATCGATGGATGGATGAATCTTGTTTAACGTCCAGTGGCAACCATTAGGTGCATATCAGGACAAGAACATAATGATATGATATGAATATGATCCCTGATTTGTAATAGACAACCAGTGGCAACCATTAGGTGCACATCTATGAGGCGCAGTTTTACTATTTATTCACTATTTTTTTATATCAAAAATTAGAATTCTTGATATCAATAATTAATTTTTGATATCAAGAAATCTATTTTTTGATATCAAGAATTCCATTTTTTGATATCAAGAATTCCATTTTTTGATATCAAAAATTCTATTATTTGATATCAGAAAATCATTTACATTTTTTGATATCAAGAATTCTATTTATTGATATCAGAAAATCATTTATTGATATCAAGAAATGTATTTTATAATATCAAATAATCGATTTTCTGATATCAAAAAATGCTTACGATTTTATGATATCAAATAATACATTTTCTGAATCAAATATTCATTTTTTGATATCAGAAATTCGAATTCTTGATATCACAAAATCATTTTTTGATATCAGAAAATCATTTTCTTGATATGAAAACAAGAGGCTCCCAGGAGCCTGAATCGCTCACCTGGTCCTTAAGCTTTAAGGGAGTCTTTCATGAGCTATTACCCCTATAATGGATCATCTGACAACTTCGACCCAATTCAGACTTTTGTAGAGCTCAATGAGCTGATTGTTTAAGCAAACAACAGCTTTTCTCTATCGACAATAGTTTTCATTCTATAGGGCAAAAACAAGAGAAAACGCTATTTTTGACATTTAAAGGGTCATCTATAAGGCATCAACAGTTATTTTGACATTTAAGGGACAAAACTTTAACTCCTAAAGGGCTCATTTAAACATTTTGCAAACTAAGGGAAATGCTGTGAAAATGGTCAATTTTGATGTTCTAAGGGGAATAACTCCTAAAAGAAATGATCATACAACTTAATAAGTACAAATTTAAAAAAAAAATCAAGAAAAAGGGCAATAACTCCTACATGGGTGGTTACATCTTCTTCAAAATTTCTAAGCAGGTAGATCTTGAGGTGTTGAACACTTTAGCTTCCCATCAGAATTTTGATATCTGTCACCATTTTTGAGTTATTTGCAAAAAACTGCAATTTACCCCTATGTTCTATTTTTAGCCATGGCAGCCATGTTTTTTTACAAATCAAAAATCCAAACGATAGTTTAGTAGCACTCATGCCAAGGAACAACTACACTAAGTTTGGTTGCAATTAAACTTATGGTATAAGAGGAGTTAACGATTTTATTACAATGAATAAAGACTGCAAAAATGGTCAATTTTGACGATCTAAGGGGAATAACTCCTAAAAGGAACGAACCTACAACTTCGATCCTGTTACAAATTTTGTAGATCTTTGTGTGCCTAACAATATGAAATTTAAATTTTTTAAATTTCCTTTATAGTATCCAAGATATTGAGCTTAATAAGTGCAAAATTTGGAAAAAATGCAGAAAAAGGGCAATAACTCCTACATGGGTCGTTGGATCTTCTTCAAAATTTCAGGGCAGGTAGATCTTGAGGTGCTGAACACTTTTACCTTATGCCAGAATTTTGATATCTGTTATGGTTTTTGAGTTATTTGCAAAAAACTGCAATTTACCCCTATGTTCTATTTCTAGCCATGGCGGCCATGTTTTTTTACGAATCAAAAATCCAAACGATAGTTTTGTAGCACATATACCAATAAACAACTGTACGAAGTTTGGTTGCAATTGGACTTATGGTATCGGACGAGTTAACGTTTGAAAAATTGTTAACAGACGACGACGACGACAGACGCCAAGTGATGGTAAAAGCTCACATGGACCTTTGGTCCAGGTGAGCTAAAAATTAAATATTTTCTGATATCAAAAAATCGAATTCTTGATATCAAAAAATAGAATTCCTGATATCAAAAATTCATTTTTTGATATCAGAAAATCCTATTTTTGATATCAGAAAATGGTCTTCATTTTTTGATTTCAAAAAATAGAATTTTTGATATCAGGAATTCTATTTTTTGATATCAAGAATTCTAATTTTTGATATCAAATAATACAGAATAAGTAGTAAAACGGCGCCTCATACACATCAGAACAAGAACATGTTGATATATGAATATGATCCCTGCTTTGTACTAAACTTCCAGTGGCAGGAATTAGGTGCATAACAGGACAAGGTCATGTTGACATGATATGAATATGATCCCTGCTTTGTACTAGACCGACACGCTGAGCCAGATTTTTAATGTGCTAGCTCACAAGGCAGTTGTCCGAAGGAAGATATATAACCCACTTGGACACGTGATACCGACTCCAAGCCGACCAGTCCTTTGCTCTTAGTCCTAGATGCTGTGTGCTTGGGAGAGAAGCAGCAAATACCAATTTTAATGTCTTTTGTTTGACCCGACCAGGAATCTAACCCGTGACCTTCTGCACTCCAGGTGAGCATGCTACCACTGTGGCGGTTGCATGAGGCAGATGACATTGAGAATGATAAGCAGGGTGTTTACATTAAAATAGAGTTTAATTCTTTATCATTATTAGGGATTTGCTACAAGTAATTGTGTTTGTTTTGTGACATAAGGAAAAATAGACTAACCTAATCTTATTTTATTTTCAGACGAAGAGGTCCACCAAGAGATAGATATGGAGATGACAGGGATAGAAGAGGTCCTCCAAGAGGGCCACCAAGGGGACCACATGATCCTAGAGATCCTGATAGAAGGGATCCTGATAGAAGAGGTCCACCGAGGGGTCCTCCAAGAGACCCAGAAAGAAGAAGAGATCCACGTGATGATGGCAGAAGACATCCAGAAGATCGTAGAAGATATGAAGAGGATAGGGAAAGGCGTAGACATGAGAAAGAGTCTGAAGCTGGGGAGGCTTTATTGTAATTTTTTTTATATCATTCTGATTTTTAGAAATGAATAGTTATTATGTTTACTGATATTGTCATTTAAGTTAAGTTAATCTTTATAAGCAGTGTGTTGAAACATAATCTAGCCATGAATAGTAGTGCGGCATTCAATCAGATGAAACTAGACAACACATTCTGACACCTAAGATCTATATACATTGAGTCAATTACACATGGACAAAAGAATTCAATACAAATTGTTTAATCTTATAATATTTCTTTGGTCAAAAATTTTAAATTTAATATTTATTTGTCTTTCCAGAGAGAAGCCACCATTGCCTATGCCAGGACCCAGACCTCCTGTTGCTGACACTGTGGTGTTCAGTGATAATGCAGATGTATCATCAGAATCAATATTATAGTAAAAACAACTAGAGACTAAGATCTGTGACTTACTTTTTTATAGTGTACATAGTTGTCATAGCAACATCGAGATAGTATTTAGTTTTGTATAAATATACATTGTAAATGGTTATAAAATTGTCATTCGACCTAAATTTGCACAGTCTACAATTTTTGTTCTTTCAGAAATGATAAAATTAAATTAAAATGTCACAGCACATCACTTGGCATCTATAATCTGTCCCGAAACGTTTATATTTTAATCTTCATTGAAACTGCTTAGCCAATTAGAACCAGACTTGACAGCAGTGATCTTGGTTTGTCCTCTTTTAGACAGTTTACACCAATTAAAATGGTTGTTACAATCAAACATTTTGTTATAGTTGAGGTGAGACAAACAGTCTAGGTATTTTAAAAAGTGATATAGTTTCTTGTTATCTTCTATAAATTTGTAGTTGAAGAATGATGGAGTGATCCAGTTTAAACTCAAATGCATTTTATTTTATTGATCTAAACTGCCAATGTTTTCACTTCTTTTATATGTTGTATCAAAACTATTTTGTGTATAATTCATTACATTTGAAATTATAGCACACTAATTGACTTATTTTAAATTTTAAATATGTTACTAGTTCAAGAAAAGAGATCAGTGCTCATTGTATTGAGGTCACTCATTTCACTAACTTTGTAAACTCTGGTAAATTCTCTTTCTGGACAAAATTTTTTCAACATTTATCTCACAGCTGGAAGTTTATAACGTTTAAATTTGTACTAGTTTAACTAGTGTAATAATTGGACTTCAGAATTATAATCCTTGCATGATACATGTATATGACCAAGAAAAATATATAAACATATCAGTACATTTGTTTACATTCCTACTAACCTTTTGTCAGTGCCATTTTTATTGTATATATTTGTTCATCATTTGATTATGTAAAATAGGCCTTCAATTAATAAATAAATCTTTTAAAATGAAGTAACATTTACGTGCAAGTTAAAAATCATATATCAACTGTTTAAATTCAACTTTCAAAAATAATGCAGTTGTATGGATTTTATATTACAATAACCATTTTCTTGAATCTTTTGATATGTTTTTGTATAAATTGTATTTTAAAATTATTTCAAATTTTATATTCAGTTATGAAATCATTTTATATATTAAATGAATTTAAAAATAGTTGTCTGCATTTTATATTTTAATGTGCCTCAAGGAAAACATTTTCATAAACCAAATACAAGTACTTTAATCTCCAGAACATTTGTTATTACACAGAAATCACTTAGGCCATGAGGTAATGTAAATCAAGACAAAGCAAACAAAAGACTTAAGTCACGCTAAAGAAATATTTGTTATTACTACATGTATTTGAAAAGTTTCTTTTGGTTGAGAAAAGATTTAGATACAAGTGTATCAGTTCAACATTTCAAAGAAAATAATGTGTTGAAGGTGGATTGTTCACAAATTAAAGAGGACTTGCGTCAGTTATTGGTTGACCAAAAATGATCATTTCTGTAACCCACATCCTTGCATGCAAAGTATCTTTATCATATTCAGTCCTAAAATAACAAGACCTAACCACAATTCCAAAACTATTAACTTCACAGGGGCGACAGCTCTGTATTCAAGGAGTCAATGGCCATTGGTTCTACATGTAAGCAATCATTTGAATACATTTAAGGATCGACAATAATATTTTTCAGTTTATGAAGAAATAACCTCAACCACACGGTGCACACTAAATAACCTGTGTAGCGCGTTATTTGAAAGTGCACCATGTGCATTGAGGTTATTTCAAATAGACTGAAAACAAAATTACTGTCAATCCTTATAATTTTAACTCCAACAGTTGTTTTGAAGTTTAAAATGTCGGGAATCCATTTAATGACGTCATACTATTAAAGTAGTACAGAAGAAAATTTAGTCTATATGATAGACAAAAAGTATTTGACCAATCAAAAGATGCATTACATCCAATATTAAATTATCTAGAGATCAATGTCCTTTAACAAAGTGTCATTACAAAGCCAGTATTATATTCATATATACATGTATATCCCAACCAATAAGTCCAAAATCAACAAAAAGTAACAGTTATAGTCAGTGGACATAAATGAGTTCCTACTTAATTTCTGTCCACTGAGTGTATAAGTATATAAAAACCTCATACAACTGTAATATCAGAAGTTGTTTTGAAAAATATAAATGTTTCAGCAATTTCAGTAATGTTCAGGGAATCTGGAAGCAACAAGACCGTGGGCAAATTCTTCAAGACTGAAAGACAAGGTGAATTAGTGAGTAAATTAACACAGCAAAGACACAACCAGAGAAGTAAACAAAAGGCTAAAGAGAATTGAGCCTGTATAGCTCACCTGACAGTCCCACAATCAATTCATTTTATTTCATACCAAGTGAAAACCAAATGGATCTTCCATAGATGCTTCATACCAAGCATCAGTAAATTTGGCTATATGGTTTCATCAAAGAAATATTTTAAAAGATTAACCAATCATTGCAGCCATGCTATTTTCTGACTGGGATGATTTATTTGAAAGAGGCTTTCCATAGTTGCTAAATACCAAGTTACAGTTCATTTGGCTATGTTATTTCAGAGATTTTTGAAATTTTGACCAATCAGAAATAAGAATTCATCATGGCTGCCATATCGGGACGAAATATGCAAACTTTATAAAGGTCCTTCCACAGATGCTTCATACCAAATTACAGTTCAGTTGGCTTTGCTGTTTTAGAGGAGAACATTTTTGAAATTTTGACCAACCAGTAATAAGAATTCATCATGGCAGCCATATTTGCAATCAGAACGAAATATGCAAACTTCCATAGATGCTTCAAATCAAGTTTCAGTCCATTTGGCTCAGGGGTTCAGAGGAGAAGATAAAAATGTTGAAGTTTACAGACTGAGCTAAAAAACAGCTCACCAAAGAGAATCACAACAAGGCCGCACAAAAAGAAAGGACTTGCAATGTAAACTCCCACAAAAAAACTGGGAATGACATCAGGTGATCCAGAAGGGTAAGCATGTCCTGCTCTTTAAACATCATTGTCAAAATGGCAGTAGAGTGTCCAGCAGGAAGAGAAATGCTTATTCCAAATTTTGAGGAATATTTTGTGAAAAGTTATGGCAAACTTCTGAAACACTATAAAGTTAATTTATTTTCATAGTACATGTACCATATAGTAACTACTAATGGTGTTTCATCTTTGGAAAGATAGGTCTAAATAACTCCAGTATTTTAACATTTAGTTTAAGGCCTATATGTTATTTGAAATATTTTCAATAAAAAAAAATTCCCCCATCAATTCTATTCATGGTCTGGATACATTTATCTATGTGCAAGAGTGTTGACATTTTCATCAACAGTAGTTTGGGTTTTGCTGATGCTGAACAATGGCTATACAATACTTAATGCACAAAATGCATTAACTGAATATTAACACAACATATACCTATACATGTGAAAAATGTCCAACCCAAAATCAGGAAATTTGTATATTTTGCTCACTAAATTTACCTTTTCTTCAGAAATTTGTTTAATGTTTCAATTTTGGTCAGGAGATTAGAAAATATCACCTGGAGGATGTCCAGAGGTTCTAATGTATGGATACCATAAAAGTTGAATAATTAAAAAACATCGAACAGTTCACTCCACATTTAATGCATCGTATAAGTAAACTTCAATAGATTAGTTAAAACTCTTATATTTTATTCTATGGACGTTTTTAACTCGCATATTTTTTGAAATTTCTCTAATATATAAAAATTTATAGTCTTTCTTTAAAAGTTCACATGTGAAGAAAAATCATCCTTCAGATGCTAACAAATCCAGCAAACTAATATCAATAATAATTTCTGTCAGGTGTTATTTATTTTATTTCATAAAACTTAAATATTCATCAACAAATTAAATCAATTACATGTACATTCAAGATCAACAATTACATGATTCTAACATATTATGACTACATATAATTGTTCAATACAATTTAAAACTTCAAACAAATGTATAAAGCACCATGTAAGTGACAATGAGCTGTCAGAGAAGGGAGTAACAACAGTACACCCTTTTTTTCACTACATTGAGATTTTTATAATATTAAATTAAAATTGACCTGATGGAATATTTGATTTTTTTCTAGTGTGAAACATTTATTATGACATAAAAAATGCACAATCAGGAAGTCATGAATATGATTTAAAGCAACTTCTCCCCACAGGGAAATTTCTTGTAAATTTTCACTGAAAGCTGAATCATTGAAATATCATTTAATACATATGAATGTACAGTCATTTGACATAACTATTCAACACATCCAATTTTTCCCATTCCTCTCTATGCAATTTCATAATTTTTAAAAATTTTCATCATTTATTTTGACTATAACTATTTTGTTTCATTTCCTTGTTAAATATGATATTCCAACACTACAGTTTGTTGAATTCCAAAATTTAAAAATCTGAAATTTTAACTATCTGGATATTATATATCTAATAACAGATTTAGTGATCCTACATTGACACCATTTTTTTTAACTGATTCTTTTCCATTTCAGTAGGCAAAGTAGTTTCAGGAGAACATAATATAATTCTGAATTTTTGTATTTTATTTGTTAGCCATGTGGATATGGAAGTCCCTAGTGTGAAAATATTTGAACATTCTTTAAATTCCAAGTTAAAATTAGATTGTAGTTGTATATAGAAGTCGATTTGATATTAAATTATAACAATTAATGCTGAGATTTGGATGTTGTCAGTATATGGGTTCTATAATGTACACTAAGTCCTGATGTCCAGAATTTTAGTAGTTGTTTATCTTCTTCCTGTGCTCCAACTACTTGTAAAAGGCTACGTGTATCCATTTCTGAGATATTTCCTCCTGCTTTTGTGAATTTGTATAACACTTTCACTTTGCTACAAAAGAAAACATTTTAAGATTGTGTATTTTGAATAAGCAATTCCCAATTGATCTTGTATCATAATATGGTAATGAAGCAAAAGTTCTGGATTTTTTTCTACATGTATTTTCTACAAAGATAAAATTTTGGAGCATTCTGTGATTGCAAGCTATTTTTTTTCTTCTCTTTTTCCCCATTTTTGGTTTATTAAAAACAACTACTCTCATATACCAACTACCCATTTGAGTTCAACATATTCTTTACCACTCAAAGCACAGTTTCAAATATTTAACTTTTCACTAGAAACAATTTTTTAGCTCACCTGGCAAAGCCATGTGAGCTATTGCAATCACTTGTCGTTAACATTTCAGATTTTGATCATCTTCTCTGAAACTACTGGGCCAATTGGAACCAAACTTTGCAGGAATGATGTACTAAAGGTCCTCTATGAAAATTCCTCATTTCATTTTGATTGGAAGAAAAACATGGATGCCATGGGCAATTCTTGTTTTTGATTGGCTGAAACTTAAAAAATCATCTCCTCTGAAACTACAAGTACAAATGATTTGTAAGTTGATACAAATGATGTTTGTGAGGTCCTGTACAAAGATTCCTCATTTCATATTGATCAGGCGAAAAACATGGCCGCCATGGGCAATTCTTGTTTCTGATTGGCTGGAATTTGAAAAATCATCTCCTCTGAAACTACAAGTGCAAATCATTTGTAACTTGATACAATGGATGTTTGTGAGATCTACAAAGATTCCTCATTTCAACTTGATCCAGCAAAAAACATGGCTGCCATGGGCAATTCTTTTTTCTGATTGGCTGAAATTTTAAAAATCATCTCCTCTGAAACTACAAGTGCAAATGATTTGTAAGTTGATACAAATGATGTTTGTGAGGTCTTCTATAAAGATTCGTCATTTCAACTTGATCTGGCAAAAAACATGGCCACAATGGGCAATTCTTGTTTCTGATTGGTTAAAACTTTAAAAATCATCTCCTCTGAAACCACAAGTGCAACTGATTTGTAACTTGGTACAAATGATGTTCCTCATTTAATCTTGATTGGTCAAGAAGCATGGTTGCCATGGCCAGTTCTTGTTTCTGACTGGCTGTAATTTGAAAAATCATCTCCTGAAACTACAAGTGCAAATGATTTTTAACTTGATATAAGTGATTTTTTTTAGATCTTCTACCAAGATCCATCTTTTTGGCTTGATGTGGCAAAAATCATGGCTGTCATGGGCAATTCTTGTTACTGATAAACTGAAACTTTAAAAATCTTCTGTCCTGAAACTATAAGTGCAAATGATTTGTAACTTAGTACAAACGATTGTTGTGAAGTCCTCCACAAAGTGTCCTCAAATCTTCTTGATATGGCTAAAACATTGCCATTGGCAATTTTTGTTTCCAAATTGAACAAATCCAAAGCTTTGTTAATTGGTACAAATGATGTGTTTGAGGTCTTCTACAAAGATTTATCATTTCATCTTCAAAGGGCAAAATAGACAGGCTAGTCTTTAAAAGAGATTTTTTGGGCTATTTGTAAACCAGGTGAGCGATACAGGCTCCTAGGAACCTCTGGTTTTTATTCTCACTGATCCCAGGAAGTTGTTTTTCATATACGCATACAACAACCTGTTATCAAAGCTGTATAATATTTTTGAATATTTATCTCATACATGACATTTTCCATACAGATTATATTCTAGTTGATAGATATGTAGATACAAAAATTTAAATTAACTCCAATGACGTATGGTTATAGATCAGTTTAGTCCATATTCATAAATTTTGTGAAAATTGTGTTTTTTTTTCAAAGGTACATATACTACATAACTCTACTTTTTTTCTATCCTCAATCTACAATTACCATAGAAGCTATCTTATGGATTAGCTCATTTGATAGTTGAGTACTAGGACAAAATCCATAGTTGTGACTGGGATGTGGCCAAGAATTATGATCTACTGTTACACAACTAATTTACATAGATAACTTGATGTGCATTAAGACAGTCTTAACAAAGAGACACATATGGGGACTAGTGAGAAATAAAAACTGTACTGGTTTATTAAGATTTTAAATCACTTTCAACACAACTGAGTATATTGTGACGGCCAGTTTTTAATGGTAAGGAAGTTGGCACATTCAATAGAAAATGTGGAAAATTTTGTGAATAAATAACTGAGTCAACACATTTCACCACAAGTTGGGATTTTAACTTACAGCTTCAGGATTGACAGTACTGTGACCATCGTAGTAGTTATAAATACTACCTATGCTATTTTGTCACTAAGGTTACCAAAAATGGCAAAATAAACATGCCATTGCATATTGAGAAAAAAAAATAAACACCTGCATTTTGCTTCAACCTTGCATTTTTATTAGATTTGCATGAGATATGACAACAAAATTCCTACCATCGCATTAAATAAACGTTAAATAAAAACTTAAAAATTACTGCCTTAAGAATAATCTTGTCTTATTCTAAGCTAAAGAAAATCTTGATTAGGGAGATATTAAAATATAAATTTTCTCCTCTTGATTAGGGAGATACTAAAACAAAAACTGTTTATCGTTTAAGAACTTACTTCAACCACTCTTCCTTCAAACAAATCAAACACTGTTCCATGACTCCATCAGAAAAACGTTCATTTTTTAATGCAAGTTCTATCTTGGTTAGGACTGTTGGTGCTGAAACAAGTATATAAAGTAAAACTTCGGTCATTTAAACACTTAAACAAAATAGAAGGAAAGCGCATTCACAAGAAATTTCATGCAGCATTTAAAAAAAATCCCCTGTCCCAATAAATATTATCCTAAATCAACTTAATTACTAGAAATTGTGTCTGTAAGACATGAATGCCCCACATAAAATGTAGGTCACCATGTATTATGCTCAGTACTATCTAAGGCACATCCACTGATGAAGTTTCGTTGATACACTATGCTTAGTTCCAAAGAAATGAACCTAAGTGCAAAACTTAACAAGAGCCGCTCAAGCATAAAATGTAGATCATAATGACGTAATTATTGTATGACTGCTCAGTACTACCCATGGCAGATCCACTGATGAAATTTCATTAATACACCATGCTTAGTTCCAAAGAAATGAACCTAAAGGCAAAACTTAACACGAGTCGCTCAAGTTTAATTGTAGGTCATAATGATCCAATTATGGTAAGACTGCTCATTATTACCAAAGGCACATACACTGATGAACTTTCATTGAGACACTATGCTTAGTTCCAAAGAAATGAACCTATCGCAAAACTTAATCAAAGTCACTGAAGCATGACTTTTTGAACTGTGTTGTACTATACAAGAGGACTGCAGTGGTGAAATACCATTGATATATTACTATAGGTTTCTGAGAAATGGAGCTAAACACAAAACTTAAAGGAATCGGTAAATACGTACAGACAGACAAGGGTAAATCTATATGCCCCAGCCACATTCATGGCGGGGCATAAAAATATCAATGATACAAAAAAATAATTCAAAATTGTAACAAACAAGCTATTCAGACCAAGATGGAAGTGAGAATTGACTGAGGACTAACAGGAGTTGCAATTAAATGAATTTAAATCATTCCCAATTTTAAGAACCGAATAAAAAATAACACCTCTTTCAATTTCATCTAGGTTTGAATAGTAGATAATTCCTTTAATATTCCGTTTTGATAAAGCTGCCAATGGTTAGAATTTATTAATCTAAGAAATCTGTTATTTTTCAATCCACAAAAATTGATGTCAACTTAAGTTTCAATGTAGTATATAGATTCTACAATGATGACCAGTTCATTATGAAATTTATCAACTCGAGATAATTAAATTTTCATTATTAAACCTGCGAGGCTTTCCAAACAGTTAAAAATATGAAATTTTTATTATCAAGAGAGATGATAAATTTTATAATTAACGTGTCAAGAGTTTTAGAATCTTTTTCTCTAATGACAATGTAAAACTCTGAGAGGTCTTCAAAACGTTTATTCTGGAAATTTCATGAGCATTTATTATCCAAAGTGTGGTGATATCAAAACTTATCAAACAGTTCAAGAGATGTATAAATGCACACAGAATTAGAGAAATGATTTTACTATTATTGGCAGTATAAAAACTTCATACCTCGCCTGCTTTGGCTATGTTTTCAGTGTAATAGTTGAATGTACATACTTTTTCTCTACATATTATTTATTGACTTCTGTCAAAGACTGGTAAAAATCCAGGATGGTTTAAGAAATTAATGTTTTAAAAACTTTAACTCCTGACTGTATGTAATGTTAACTTGGAGAAAAGCTAAGCAACATTTATAAGCAAAATACAGAAATGGGAAACAAATTATTACAAAATTTTCCTCTGGATACTTAATTTTGATCATGAACAAGCTTCTGTCCAAGTCTGGTAAACATCCAGGATGGTTCAAGAAAGTAATAAATGTTAATAAAACTTTAACTGTAATGTTAACTGGGAGAAAAACTATGTACATTTATAAGTAAAATATGGAAAATGGGAAAAAAATTATTATAAATTTTCCTCTGGATACTATCTTTTGATCATGAACAAGCTTCTGTCCAAGTTTGATAAAAATCCTGGACGGTTTAAGAAAGTAATTATAGTAATAAAAGTTTTTTTGAAGGAATTTATCAATGTGTAAACTCGTGCGATTCACTCACAAACTAAATTCCGAAGGACTTTATGCAAAGTTTGTTAGTGATAAACCTGAGTTTGCACATTGATCAATTCCGTAAAAATAACCTTTATTACTTATTATTCCAAGTAATGCAGAAATATGATGTTTTCCATTTGAAATTAACATTTTGCTCATTCACTATCCTGGTTCACTATATTGCATGAATATGTATTCATACGCACAACGTCATGAAAGGAATTTATCAAGTTATGAACTTTTTACCGGAAGTTGCTGTTAGCCAATGAAATGACTTCATTTGATGTTTTGAAAACAACATTGGAATTATTAATGTTTAAAAAACTTAACAGAGGGTGAATGTAAATGTTGGCGCTGCCGACGTAATGTAGGATCGCTATGTCTCGCTTCCACGACAAAAGTCGCAGGCTCGACAAAAATTAATAAACCCCTCTTTAAGGAAATTGTTCACCTTTATCAAGCAACCTTGTTGGACTTGCCAGCTGAAATTCAAACTTTTCAAAATCACTGTCACTTGAAGGCTTGTTATCTTCATCTTTCAAGGTCATTTCCACCAGTAGAACAAACATTTCATCAGACAAGATGTGACTAGGTAATGTGGTTTCTTCAGATAAGCCTAGCAAGTTACATTTAAATGATTCCTGGTATTCATCACTATACATTATTGATTTACAACATCCTTTGGGTAACAACATCTAAAATAAACAAAACTTTCACAATAGTTGTGTATTTTTTTAAATGCAATGCAATAAGAAAGGTTGTCCTGTCTAGAATACAGTCAAACAATTCTTATTCAAATACCATCGATATGTCAAGGTAGATGACCAAACTGAATTTTTGTACATTAATTCCAACTAAATTCAACACAGTTTATTCGAACATGCTTGAGTCAAATAAATCGATTGTGTCAAACTATTTTTATAGTCCCATTGTCTGAAAGTTATACTACTGTTTGGTTTGGAGGTTGGACCTTAATTAATCAGATGTGTTTAAGCTTACCTTTAAGTCCTTTAATTATAAAGATTTTTTTCCAGAAATCATTAACACTGATGTAAATTGATTGTTATTCACATTTTTTAACACACTTAAAAACCAGGCATTTATGTAAATAATCAAAATGCGTAACATTATGTGTGTGTATTAATTACAGATTAAACTGAAGGTCAAAACTGAATACGGAAGATTCAAAGCACTGGACAAGACAAAGTTTTCTTTAAGTCTCATGCACTTCAACACAACTGAGTTTCACTGTATATAAAAATCCTATTTCTCAACTTTCTATTAGATTTATAAGAAAACATTCAGAAATAAGGGCAATCTAATCACAGAGTTCACATAAAATATGCAGTTGGCCTTTCAGATTCTAATGACGAAGTAAGGATAAAAGAAATATAAATTTCTATTCTGTTTCAGGTTTGTTTTCTCACTGAGATTTACTCATATTTCTTTCCATTTTTATCTAAATTTCTATCTAGATGACAAGTCTTACCATCAATGCATATAAAATTAACTTGATTGATTCTTTGTATGGGCCTTTTATAATGACCTGGTTACCAATGGCAACATGGTGGGCCAACTGGTGAAATTTGTCTTCACCCAATGCCTGTTTAAAAAAAGTCATGAAATTAACCATTAAATAGTGTGATGTTTTCAAATAAAATTATCAACATGATTTCTGTGAGTTGAAAGAAATAAACACAGATATACATAACAGTTGCTGATACAATGTATGTAAAATTGTCCTACAAGTATTAGTCTACTTGCTTGATGTGAAAACTATCATTGATGTCGTGAAATAAATGACATCTTGACAAAATTGAAATAAAAACATTGTTGGTGTTCCAATTTGATTTCTCATATCCATCTTGATGATTTTCTATTTTGTAAAGAACCCAGTGATAATCTATGTATACAGATGTTTTTATCAAGGTTATTATACAACAAGATGCATGTAGATTCCTTAATGTTGTGAAGAACATTTTACAAACTTATTTCTGATTCCACATACTGATACAAAGCAAAAAATCAATTAAAGCAAGGTTCTTTTTCTTAGATTATTACTATGCAAATGTTACTACACAACCCTTCTTTTTTTATTGTGTACTCCAAGAAGAATACAACTGAATTTAGTGAGCAATATATTCCAATGTTCCACAAGTGGATGTTACTTCAAATTACTCATGTCACTGTTGATGAAAGTGTAGTTTTTTAGAGTTTTAAAACCATGGTAAACAAAAAAAGGTTTATTGCATAAGCACTACTATCAAACTGCCCTCATTCAATAAGATATTAAGAATAATATTCAATTATGCCAATGCTATATATTCTCATTCTATACAATGTAACTACTGTATCATTATATCATTTTTATCATACATGGCTAAAGACTGTTAAAACATAAAACTAAACCCGCTACCAAGGGGACATAATTCTAATTTTTGTCTTTGGTAAAAGCTATTTATTATTTCACCTGTTCTACTTCATTGAGAACAGATAAACTGATTACTGACATTTCTCTGTGTTTTGAACATAGAAATTCTGAGTTAAAGAAGAGAACAGAATAAAACAGAATTATATTGGTTTTAAAATCCATATAAACTGATTGTCACCAAAACACATATTTATGAAAATAGAGTTACATATCTAGAACTCACTTTCAACAATAGCCTTAAATTATGAATATTAACAGGTCCAGACGGTGGTTTGTCTTCTTCTGTAAGTTCAACTGCTTCTGCTGAAGGAGTTATGTCCCCTTCTATTGCTTCAGTTTTTGGTTTAGTAAATAATTTAATAAAGCCTTCTTCTGTCTCTGTAAAGGATTAATATACAAATTTACTGATAAAAATCAGTGTAATTGGTTTTTAATAAATAAGATATCTGTAACTGTAGTTAAAGTGAAAAAAAAGTAATAGAGGATTTAATGGGATATTCATCTTTCAATTGAAAGTGATTCATTGGTTTCAAAAATAATGTTTACGATTCAGTTTTTGGTCTGTCACAAACCTATATCTGAAGACTTCAAGCAAAATGTTTCCCTGTATAACTTTATAGGAGATATCAGCTCTTGTTTTAAACAGCCTTCAGTTATAGGGTCTTATTTTCCACAATTTACTGTTACCTTCTTGTTTCTCCATATCTATGATAGAATCCTCAGTAGGCGGACCTTCAAGTAATGTTTCTGTTATTCTATTACTACAAGCCTTTAAAATCCATACAAACGCAACGTGCAAGATCTTAAAAATGTTTTTGTCATTAGTCAATTCCATTAAAGATCTTGCAGGTTTGTTACCTCCCCTTTGTTGCAAATAATATCCTGGATTTGCACTTGAAGTTAAGCGAAGTGGTCTTTGAGGACATTTCAACTGTTCATCGTCATAAACCTTGCAAGCTTTAGTTTGCAAATGTTCAATCACAATTTTTAAATGTGGCACCAAAAATGGCCACGAATTTAAGAGATAAATCTTGTCCATCATCATAACTATAATACTGTATTTCCGTTGAAATCCCCGAGCATGACTGTCCTTGATTTGAAATGTATAACTGAGTACATGTCCCTGTTGGTCATTTCCAAAGAATATTGCCCCTTCTTTTCCTGGACAAACCTAAATAAATTTGAAATAATTAATTTTTAAATGGAAAGTCAACTCAATTAACAGTACAAATATTACACATCACCTTTTGTAAAATTGTTTACAGTGCTTCCAAAAATCTGGAAAAAACACAGGGTAATATTTTGCATTTAAGAAAGAAACTTGATTTCTATGTTTTATTTTAGAATGTTCATTTTCAAACTTAGATTTCAGATTACGTAAATGACAACTAAGACCAAAATATGTACCTCTTAAATAAGAGAGAGAGAGAGGAAGAAAGAGAGCAAAAAAAAATTTGAATGGTAGACATTAATTCTAAATTTACATATATTTGTGGTCATATAAATACATGTATGTTCTTGTGTGCAAAAAGAAAATGCAATAAAATACAAAATTCTTACCTCACCACTTAGACTCCTTAAACAGGCATTTCTCACTAGGCTATAAATTTCAGGTTGTGTTGGGTTGGGGTATTTACTGCTGATATAACTAACATCATCATCATGACTGACAAATCCTGTTTTGACTGAATAACAACCCTAAACAGAAATTAATCATAGCAAAGAACAGAATCATCAATGGAAAGGAGGGGGGATATTTATGTGTCATACTAGTTATTTTGTTTCTGTCAGGTCTGATAGTGGTTCCACAAATATGGTACGAGTTTATACTTTTCATTTTTGGCTGTAAATCTATGTCTTTTCATCTGCAGGTTTAAATAAGCAAATAAATTTAAATGAGTAACTTATTAAATTTTCATTTTGAGAGTATTGCTGAGCAATACAATGTCCCCTGTCAGCTAGAGCTGTGATAAAACACACCAAATAGTCGTTGACTATGTGAATCGGACACATATGTAAAGTGTATGGATAGGGTGATTCCTAAAAATCTTGTTTGCAAGGGTCCAATAATTCAAACTTGATCTGTAGCTTATCATTATAAGCTCACATACAAAACCAAGATCAGTTGGTAAAAGGGTTTGAAAAAAGTCTGAAAAACTAATATTTTGGCAATAATTTCTATTTCCAAGGACAACAACTCTAAACATAATTATCCGATCAGCATGAAACTCAAATTTGATTTGTAAGTCATCATTATAAGCTCAAATACCAAAAATAAAATCAGTTGGTACAAGGGTGTGTGAAAGAAGTCTGGAAAACTAATATTTCGGCAATAATTTCTATTTTCAAGCACAATAACTCTCACCATAATTTGTGTTAAAAAAATATTTAGAGCTCAGGAATGGTCTCGGAAACTTTTTTTATGCTTTTCCACAAAAAGATGACTTCAACTGCATTTATTTGTGTTAGTCACATCCAAAATTAAATTCCACTGTAATTACCTCACATGCATGCTCTAATTTTGAAGATGAATCACCAGACGGTGATCTAACACGATTTGCTGAGGCTACTGCCTCCTCATTGGATAATTCTGTGTGTTCTTTAGGATGTGTTGGTTGGGTACAGAACATAACTTGAGGACCATGTCCCTCACAGAAATGACACAATGCTATTATTGCATTCATTCTATAGATTGATTCGACCTGTTGTCAAGTTCAGCTGCTATATCCTGAAATATACAAAAATTCAAATAAGTTATTCGTCTATGTTAATTTCAGTTGCTACATAAATTAAAAACTTGTTGCTTGTATTATCCATGATATCCAGCCAATTCTATAGATGTCATAGTAAAAAACTTTTTTAATAATCAAAATTAAAATTGATGACCAAGATTTTTTTTACTATCATTGGAGGCCACATGACAAACTCTATATGTTATTAAAATATTTTCAAGTTTAATTAATATCCTTTCATGACCATGTTTACACTAATTTTCAAGCAAGAATTTTCTTCTTGGACAAGATAAACACATTCAAACACAAAAAATTGCATTATGCACACCCCTCCCCCCCCCATAAAAAAAACTGGTCGTCCCCATATTTGGAAATGTAACATTTGCAAATTTCTTGCAAATACATAACTATGTTGATTGTACAAAAAACAGTGTTGTGCACAAAATATACACATTCCCACTTAAGAATTTATTGCTATATAATATATTTTTATTTAATTATTTAAAAAGCTCTAATACTTTATTTGGGACAATGGCTTAGACACAGACATAATCAAACAATGAAAAAGAAACAATACAAATAAATAAAGTACATGTGTTCAAAAGCCCAACGATGTGTCGTGTGTAAAATACACAGTGTTAATGGGCGGAGCTAAATAGTTTATTTGAGGTCGAATGGTTGAATCGACCAATGAAAATTACTGTGTCATTTCTTATTTATCACAAACATCCTTTCGCTAACCTCTAGTGCAATTAAAAGTGTATTTCAGAATCACAACCTCCTTCATCGAATGCAAATCTGACGATGCCAAGAGATATAAAGTCAAAACAAATTAACATCACAACTACATTACTTAGAAACAAACGGCACAAATCCTGAAAAAGTAGATGTCTTGAAGAAGGTTCAGGATCAAAATGTAGTTATTTACTTTTAACTTCTTACATTTAAACCTTCTTGTTGGGTGTTACAACATATATATATATGCTGTCATAATTATTAAAATTTTAATTTTCTTTTGTTAGTTTTTAATTTGAATAGAAGGAAAGTAATTTTGTGTGGATCTTTTTTGTCTTGCTCTTTATAGAAAATTGCATTTTTTGGTTTAGATTTAATTGGACATTTAGAACATCAGCTGCAACTATAGATTAAAACATGTGACACTTGGTTCTATCACAGTGATCTGAAGTTTCAAAAATAAAGTAAAAAATTGCATAAAAAGTCCTTAACCCTTTTGCCGACAAGTCCTGGTTTACCAGGATTCCCAAGTCAACTCGTGACGACGATTCCCGGTTTACCGGGATTGTCACATAGGTTTTATATTTCCCGCTCTTGGAGAGAATGTCAAGAGTTATCTTTTTTAGGTTTGAAACCCAGAAATAGATAAAACAATGGCGGATCTTTAACAAAAAACTGTGTGAAAAATTTTTAAGACACTAAAGTCTGCCATCTTGTCAGGGAAGCCATTGTGCAAGGGTTCTTTCATGTGGGGACTCCATCAGTGAAAGGGTTAAGTATGGGAGGCCATTGTTTATATTTTCGTGCCAAAAAATGCATTTCATAACTTCCCTCTATTGCTACGCATATAGTATACTTTAGTTTTTATGAAATTTTTTACTGTATTTTAAAAACTTGAGACGACCGTGGTTCTATCCAAAAATGTGAAATGTTTAGGACTGTATTCATTTTTTTAATCATTCAATTTTGGACTTAAAATGAAAAATTACATCAGTATTTTGTATAATTGGGAAAAATGAATGTTTAATACCTGATTGCTTGATGCTTTCTTACTAAATCCATAACTATAAGTCTTTCAAGTGTTTTGTTAATTTATATATATATAATATGTAATATATACTACTTACTTGTACAAGTCTCGAGACTTTCATATATTATTATATACCTTAGTTTAGGTTAATGACATTTTCAATTTCAGACAA
This sequence comes from Mytilisepta virgata, assembly GCA_028015205.1. Taxonomy (NCBI): domain Eukaryota; kingdom Metazoa; phylum Mollusca; class Bivalvia; order Mytilida; family Mytilidae; genus Mytilisepta; species Mytilisepta virgata. Next base: position 89,809,846 of record CM051521.1, read on the forward strand.
ATGTGAAAATAGAAATTCACACAAATTTATGCTACAATCTTATATAGAACTTACACAGGACTTAAAAGTCTAAACAAGGGGATGTATAATTTCTACGTTCTTTGGTTTGTTTATACTTTCCGGCCATGCTAAAATCATGTGATAATGATAGGCTATTTTTAACACTTTGAGTCAACTTATTTCTGATTTGTCAAAGTTTAAATATTGAACCAATCGAAACGTTTGTATCGTCGCACTCACGGCTAGATAGACAACATGATTTGTTGAAAAATGGCGGGTGTCACCTGTCAAATTGAATACACATCCCAAAACGGAATACCCTTTATTGAAATGGGCCTTTGTGAATGACGTACTTTGTGTTTTGATAGCTGAGATGTCAATATCTTTAACTAATCTTGAATTTTGACAAGAAAATTTTGTTCTTGTCGCAGGTATGTATTTCAGTAATCGTGTTAAAACTTGAAAAGTTGATTGGTTAAATGGGCAGATGGGTACCGGGTTAAATGTGATTGTCAATGAAGATGTTCAGATCCATCAGAATGACCTAAATTCCTAAATATCTCGCAACAGGTTTGATAGATTAAGCCATTATAGTAACTTTTAGTTCTTAGCATATATGAAAAGAATTTTAACTCTTAAATCAGCGAGAATTTGGCATTATTCCAAGACTATCCAGAGAATTCAAAATCAACAAAAGACAACAAACAAACAATGGTTGGACCAGCTATAAAAAATAAAATACGTAAATGACAATTACCCTCAGGAATTTATTTACTATAAAAATAGCTCAGTACACTTCACAAAGCAATTCAAGGTGTCCAAATAATTTATGTAGTTGGCATACTATGTTGTTGGGTAATTCGGGGCAGCATTTAATTCGACGCATTCAAATCATTTTCATGTTAATGTGCTGAATACGACGATGCCCAGAATTACCCGAAATGACTGAATAAATTTTTTTCCTTGAGGATGTTTTAATTAAAATGAATTAATATTGAATATTAATTTACCTATTTCATTACCAGAAATGTTAATCAAGATGGTTCATTCACATTTTGCTTTTATTTGTGCTTGTCCTATTTTATATTGCCTTTCTTTTCATGACCGTTTGTTATTTGATAATTACAAGTCAAACCAAAATTCTAGTAGAAATACACTGTAGCTCGCAGGGGTCAAATTTCAAAAATTGGAAATTATAAGCTGGTGCCCGAAACTTCTTTCATTTTTATTTTATGCATGTTATTTCTATATAGTATTGTCTTACACTGTATGCAGATGCGCAGTGAAAAAGGTGTTATTTTATGGTAAAAATTTCCAATGACAAGCCTATGTAGAAATTTTGTAGGTGAGCATCTCCACAAAACCCTTGAAATAGTTCTCTCTATTTCCGAGCATTGAGTGTTTTGTTGTAATATTTGAGGAGAAAAGAAGTATAATGTTCAGTTGTTTATTTTTATATTTCAATGTTTACAAATTTAAATGATCATGTAACGTGCGTTGTACCGATGTTATTCTAATATTAGTTTTAAAAAAAATTCTATATCCAATGATTTGGCGTTTGTAGTTGTGACATAATATCAAATCTTTAATGATAAAGTGAACCACTTAATAGACTAATTCAAAAAGAATTATTTTCAAACTTACAGATTTTGAAAATGAAAATTAAAGTATGGCCTTATACTCCTTTTACATTTCTCTATTTAAGTCAAGATAATGTGCCTACATGTATCAGTAGCTGTGCATAATAGTTTAAATATAATGTAAGTGTCACTTGGTAAGTTCAAGTAATTTAACGGTGTCTTTATTTAGTAGGGCTCGTATCCTGTATCAAGTATGTATTTCAAAAAAAATGTGGCAAGAAAATATAAACTAATCTTGGTTGTTTTGGTTTGGCAAAATACTGAAGTTTGAAACCAAAATTATGGAATTTTCTTCCTAACAACATATGTGAGTTAGTCAAGGACTTAAAACTGAAGTTGCATGCAGCAGGAGGGAACTAGATAGAAAAAAATTGCATGCTCCAGAATTCAGAGTGAAAAAATTCATACTAAAAATGTAGGGGAAAAAAGCAAAACTGAATATAACCTGCAATGTAATAGTATTTTGGTGACAAAATTAGAAAAAAAAATACAAATATTGTTTATCATGTAAAGTTTATTGTTTTCTGTTGTCTTTTTTCGTCTTGAAATATTATCCTGTAGCCAATGTAAAATGGTACTATCCAATAATCAGCTGACAAATGCGTATTTGTTTTGTATGAAAAAGGGTTGTGTGTTCACACGTCTTCCACAAGTTAATACTCATTAGAGATGCATATTCAATAATGCAAACGTTTAATTGATCTGAATTTACTGATTGGCTATATAAGAAATGTTTCAGTTTAATTCAAGGTAAATTCTATTTTAAACCAATTATGTATCAGTGAAATATGTGTGTAGTTTGAGGTGTTCAAATACACAACAGATTTGAATTAGATAATGTTACACTTATAGTCTTAAGATTAAATACAGTTTATTTCAACAAGTCTAAACTTACTTGTCAGACCAACTGAAAACCACTTGACTGATTTTTCTTAAAACTTTAACACATTTATACAAATGGTGGTCTTAGGGTCTGTATACTTTTTGACGATTTTCACTTTTGTTGTTCCAGTATTATGGAACTGACATTGTCCAAATATAAGCAATTTTTCATAAGTATAAAATTTCCTGCTTACACAAAGATAATATTTAGTTTATTGTTAGTGTTATACTTTAGATATGTTAAGCCATTGAAAAAGTAACATGACACTTAATGACGAGTGTATTGTGTGCATAAGGTGCAGCAATTTTTTTTCTAAATTCTAATATAACTAGAATAGAGAATGGAAACAGGGAATGTGTCAAAGAGACAACATCCGACCAAAGAGCAGAAAATAGCTCAAGGCTACCAATGGGTCTTCAACGCAGCGAGAAAATCCCACACCTGGAGGCGGGGAGTGGCCCTTAAACAATAATGTATACTAGTTAAGCAAAATGGATGGCATACTAACTCAGAAACATAAAAATGAACTAAAATTAGAAGGCTAGACGTTCCTGACTTGGGACAGGTGCAAAAATGCGGCGGGGTTAAACATGTTTTGTGAGATCTCAACCCTCCCCTATACTTGTAGACAATGTGGAATAAACAAACACAGTATTTTTATGAACCTGCTGAAATTCTGTACGTCCCTAAATTGGTTTCCTTTCATTAACTTTAGTTTGCCTGAATGAAATCAGTCGAAATTTGGAAATGTTGTTAGTGATCATTAAACACAGACAGAGTTTGAATTTGACATATTACACTTTTCTTGTTTTTGGGCTATGTATTTTTAATAGGGAAAATAGGGAAATAGAGGTTTGCATTCAATAACTAGAGTATTTTTGAACCAAATTTGGAATTGTTGTTTTGGACCTGTAAAAACAAATTGGGTTTGGTATTAGACATTTTTCAATTTTGTTGTTTTTGAGTTACCCGGTATTCACCTTTTTTAATATTGAAAATAGCCAAAATTTAGATTTCTGTTCATTAACTTGAGTACTCTTTCACCAAATCATTTGAAATTTGGAAGTGTTGTTTTTGACTGGTGACTTAACACAAGTTGAGTTGGTATTTGACATATTTTTCACTGTTACCATTTTTGAGTTATATCCCATTATAATATAGACCTAATTTGGTATCAGTAATTAAATAGTATTGATATCTGGGGACAGGTACATCTTTGTCCTGTATACTGTCTTTAGTTCTATTGTATTATTCAGTTCTACTAAATAGGAGGATAACAACAGATTTTCACATTCAAACTAGATTTAAACAGGTTGTAATACATGTATATTGCACATGTTACATTTTTTATTTAATAAGAAGCTTTTTAAATGTTTATGATTAATCTAACTTTTGTTTTGTTATAAATCTATTGTTATCTTTGCCAATACATAAATTTCACAGTCTATTTGGTATACAGATTATACATAAAAGAATCAACTTGCATTAAAAATTATTATAAAAAGCACATAGGTGACCATGATATTGATAAACAATCAACAAATAAAAAACTAATGAGGGGAACCCCAGAATTGTATGGATAAATAATTGATAATTGTTATATTGTATACAAAATGCATTAAATGGCGCACATGTAATAATTATGGGAATAGATTTTTTTGGAGCTAAGCTTTTTAAGATGGATCCACGATTATCAGCAGAATTAATTTGTACAGGACAAGAGAGGCAGGTAAGAAAATAATTTCTTTTAATGATTTAAATTTGCGAATGTGAAATAAATGATACATTTTAATGTTGAGACTAAAATTCCAAATGGTTTTAAGGCTAGCCTTAAAAATATGTTTGTTTCTCATATTTTTGAATGACATAATTTTACTGCTGGTCATTCTAAATTTTTGGTGTTAAACCAATTTCTCTCTTTTAGGTATGGCCCTTGAACCAAAGAAATTATGTAAAGATTTGCCTTCAATAACTTGGGAAAAATGCAAGGGATTCTCACAAAACTTGGTAGACTTATTTTAAAATACAGATAGAGTTTAGATTTGGTTCTTGATAGTAAAGATTGAGTTTGTTTCCCGGATAATGGCAACTGAAATATAAAATGCTATGAGGGCTACAGTTTTAGCTCAGCTGTCCCAAAGGGCCATGTGAGCTATTGCCATCACTTGGTGTCCGTCCGTCATCTTCGTCGTAAACTTTCCTTTGAAGATCTTCTCCTCTGAAACCACTGGGCCAATTGGAACAAAATTTGGCAGCATTGGTCCTTAGGTGGTCCTCTTTCATAATTATATCCGATGACCCCACCTGTCATCCAAGATGGCCACCAGACCCGAACATAGTTTAACATAGTACCCCATGAGAAATTTAGTTAAAGATCTTCTTGTCTGAAACCACTGCGCCCATTGGAATAAAATTAAACAGCAATGGTCCTTAGGCGGTACTCTTTTAGAATTGTATCCGATGACCTGGCCCATCATCCAAGAAGGCCACCAGAGCCGAACATAGTTTAAAATAGAACCCTATGGAGAATGTAATTAAAGATCTTCTTGTCTGAATCCACTGGGCCAATTGGAACAACCCTTAGCAGTAATGGTCCTTAGGTGGTCCTCTTTCAGATATATATCCGATGACCCCACCCATGATCCAAGATGGCCACCAGAGCAGAACATTGTTAAACATAATACCTTATGCGAAATTTACTTAAAGATCTTTTTGTCTAAAAACACTTCACCATTTGGAAAAAAACTTGGCAGCAATGGTCCTTAGTTGGTCCTCTTTCAGAATTATATCCTATGACCCCACCAGTCATCCAAGAAGGCTGCCAGAACTGAACAGTGTTTAACAAGTGACCTAATTGGAAAAATCACTGAAAGATCTTCTTGTTTGAAACCGGTGAGCCAGTTGGAATTTGACAGCTGCCAGTCAAGATGGACATAGTTCAGGTGAGCGATAAGGGTAGCTGGGAGCCTCTAAATTTTGATACATCTTATTTAGATTACATGCTCTATATTGAAGACCAATTTGTTCAAATCATACCAAATACTAAATTTACATTTAAAATAGAAATTAAACAAAAAACAAGATTATATCCTTCACAAATTACTGTTTACTGAATCCTCTCTTTTTTCCTAAAGATATATTATAACTGAGTAAAACCCCCCCCCAAAATAAATGAAAATAAAAACCACAATTTTCTTTGTAAATAAAAATCCAATAACAACTTTCTCTTTCTGGAATAACTAAGGGATCTTAACCTATAATTTTATGTCTTAAATTGGTCAATTGATGCAGAAAGTCAGAAATTAATTACTGAATAATTGTAAAAGAGCATTAATATTGTAGGACATAGTTCCTCAATCAACGAAAAATCAATCTAAGATGCTGAATTGTACAAATGATAAATAGGCAGAAATGTTCTAAACAGATAGATATTTACCTGAGAGCATGTAGCTAAGATCATTGCATGTCTTTGTAATTTGAAGATACGACGGGAAGTCTGCTTAAACAGTTGCAAACTCGAAATTTTGGAATTTAGCAAGATAAATTAACATTTACTAAAAGATTAAAATATCAAATAGATCTTTTTGAGCTTAATACCATATAAAAACTCCCATCAAACAGTTAATCAGTAGATTAAAGGGCATAACTTTGTTAAGAAGAGAGACCAATGTTTTATAATTGACTGTTACATTTTGTTTGTTCAATACTGTTGTGTAGATCCTTATCATGATATGGTGGAATTTGAATAGACAAGTCTAGAAACATCAGAGTTTAGATCAGCTTCCAAATTTATCACTTCATCAAAATTTCATTTAATCTTACCGTTGAATTATTAGCACGCAGCTTACTCAATTTAGGATAAAGCAAACCACTGATAATTGGACATTACTTGTTTAGGACTTGCATTTTATACATGTTATTTATGTGGAGTATATAAGGCCACCCCTAAAATGTTCAGGTAGTATAGATTTGACTTTTGTTTAATTTTTGATGCCATTGTGTGTGAGGCCAAATAGTTCTGGGTCTAGTGGGTAGGGCTGTTGATTCTTGTTAAAGAACACAAGAACCCAAGATGTTTTAAATCATTTAATTGTTTAGGCTTATGAGATGCCTGTTTGATACTTTTTCATATTTAATTTGTGAAAAACTGAAGACCTGTTACATGTACCCTGCAAGGGTCCAGCACTTCATTTATGGGGTATAGTTTAGATGTGCCACTTTTTTTGGAAGGAAATTTTAAAAAAGGAAGAACTTCATATGAAACTATTATAGAACCACTTATGATATGACAACAGGAGATGAAAGGGTGCATTACAATACATTATAGAATGTAATCAGTCTGGTAACAGAAAAAGGGAGGTAAAAAATTGCTGTTTCAGCAGTGAAATATTTTTTTAGGTTAATGAAACTAACAGAAGTGGGAAAATAAATATGAAAACCTTTTGAAACCTAACCTGTTGTGCATGTTAAATTGGCTTATTTTGTCAAACTCTGGTTCTTTTCGATACCAAATAAATGTCATTTGTATTGACAGTTGATTTGTTAATACAAAGTATTTTAGATTTAATTACACAAATTACATCCTTTATTCCAACCAGAATTACTGCTAAATGAGAAAAAGTATCAAATAACAGGTTTATTTCAGTTTGAGGTCCAAACAGAATGTAAAAAAACCTTTGAAAACAGTCTTATGTTCAGATTTTTAATTACTATTCTGCTGTATAATTCAGATTTTACCAGACAGCTGTTACCGATTGGATTTACAATATTTTATTTAAAAAGATTTCTTTATATGATATCAATATTTCATAATCCAAAATTTAATATTTATTTGGCATCATTCCAGGAACCTAGTTGAACTATGCGTCAGGTATCAACATATTAAGAATATGTTTTGATGTAGTTTGATATAGTGTGACCGATTTAAATGGGGGAGGATAATGTTTGTATGTTGTCAAAGGATCAGGCCACACTAATGAGTCTAAGAACTTATTTAGTTATACTCAACTGATTCATCCTTTTTTTATATTCACATATAAATTATCTGTCAGTTACTTGTGATTCAAAAGGAAATTTTTTATTTCAAATCTAAAATGTAAGTTCTTTTATGTATTTGTAACTACATAATATTTTTAGTGTTGTAAATGTATAAGTTTTTAAAAAAAAAGTTATGGTCAAATATACCATTGATAATATGGCCTTAATTTCAGGTTAAGTGGTAGAGGAATTTTTATCTTGATGAAAATTAGCCATTATGTTAATGTATTTATATAAGCTTTTTTCTAACCTCTTTAGAATAGTGTTACAAATAGGTTAGATTCTTGATCATTTGATCTTATAAGTCTATACTAAGCATATTTGTTGACTTTTGGGACTAAATCACATTATCAAAAATATAGAAATAGTTTATTGAACTACTGACATAGGTAAAGTTCAAAGAAAAACAAACCCGGCACTTCACAGGATAAGAAATTCAAGCCTGTATAGAAGTTTTCTTCTAATCTAGATTTTTTGTCATAAAAGATGTGTTCTTTTGAAAATAACCAGTATTTCACAATATCTGATTTCATTTAAAAAGTAAGTCCATGTTGAATATTCTTGTCATAATTTTTTTGGGGTATTAAAGTGCAAACCACATATTAAGCCCTATTTGGATGTCAAATTTAAGTGTAACAAATTTTAAAAACTACGTCCAAGAAAGTAAATACTTTAAATTCGAAATTATTGCGATGTTTTTATTATTGCGACAGGGTTGTTATCGCAATAATTTAAACTCGCATTTTGGAATTTTTTATATGAATGAAGCGGGGTTTTTCTCAATAACGCAAAAATTAAAATCTCGTTTTGGTCTAAAATGACAAAATCGCAATAATAAATGAACGCAATAATTTCTGAATTTACAGTAGATAAGAATATATCATTCTTGACATTAAGGAGATAGAAGACAGCCAATGAAGGTAACAGGAAAAACATTCAAAATGCTGTTGGTTTTAACTAAATTTTGAGGTCTCAGTCCTATTTTTTGAATCCTCAGTCAGTGCCTTTTTATGACTACATTATATAAATACACTGTTGTGTCCTGGGTACATTTGATGATTGTCTTGTGGTGTGGTGTTGGCTCTCGAACTATGATCCCATGAAGTAAATGTAAGCAAACTTCCCATGTAAAGTCCTAAAGGTTGTTGTCTCATAGATTCATACCCCCATGTATTTACACTTTCATAGTAAAGGAGATCAGACTGAAATAAAAATAAAAATGGCAACATAAAATGACATGTAAGTTGTTTATTCTTTTTACTATTAATTAAAATAGTCCAAACAGATATTTTGTACTATTACACATGTATAAACATTTTCTGTTTAACACTTACATGATGATCCACAAGCATGCTGATGAACAAGAATGTGGGTTGGTAATACCGAAACTTCACGAGGAAGTAATATATCATATCAGGCAGGGATATGTAAAATTTTTTGCTGTACTATAAGAAGCTTTTAAACTCTGTGGTGTTATGTGTATCTTAAATGTCACATGTTTACTTTGTATTTCTACTATTCCAGAATCCATTACATTACATCATGGGAGATTTACTAGAGTATTTTGAGGCACAGAGTTTGAACTTAGACAAGATGTCGGCATCTGTAAACAGTCCTATAATACCAACAAACTTCACTTCATGTATCAAATTTAATGGAATACCCATACTGCCACCTGTGGTATTTATTCTTTTCTGTTAATTTATTTTGAATAAATACATTATATTTTGAGACTTGCATGAATTTAAAAAGTAAATTATCTACCTTTAATGTATTTTCTTAGGGGATATAATAAATTTATCGCTTCAGCTATTGGGATAAAAAGTACAATACTAGAATTATCACCCTGATGTAAATTTTTAAGGGAGATAATTGGCTTATATTTCTCATGTTGTAGAGAAGAACTAAATAAGGGATTTAAACCAATTTAAAAGTGGTAAATGAAAAAAATTGATACTTGTAAATTTATATGGTGTCTTATTTATACATTTAATGAGAATATATGCTATTTTCAACAAGTACCTATATGTTAGGCATTTAATGAGAAAATTTAGAATAACTATCACATGCAGCATATTGAATATTTAACAACAGTATGGTAATATAACTAATTATATGAAGAACGACTTTTAAACGAGCTTATGATGAGATATTTTAACTTTGGTCAGATGACACAGACAAGACGAGAAGAAATGATGACATACAGAAGACAAGCAATGAAACTTGAAAACAGGCGCAAATCAAAACAGAGAGAAAAACTTGTAGCAAGAGTGCAGTCTATTGTTGCTGAAGTTGAGGTAATATTTATCTAAATAATTACGAAGTATGAAATGTATGTTAACAAATTTTGAAATCACATATTAAACTTACAGTATAAAGTGGCATATTCTTTAATTAAAAAAATTGATTCAGGGGACATTTGTTCATTTTTGTGAACAACAAAGTTTAAATCAATATTATTCAAATTTAGCCCCCCTCCCCCTAAAATACAATTAAATAAAATATAACTATTATTCTTATCAAACACATTTGATTATGTAACAAGTAAGAGGTGTCTTTGTCTTTTTAAAAAAAAACAGACTGTTATAAAGATTGTATTATACAGGTCAAATTATTATGGAACTATTTATCAGAAAAAAAATACTATTTTAGCATCAAATTTGAAAACATTATTTTAACTGTTCTTTTACAAATCTACATAACCATGACAAATATTTTATTTGTATTTAGTAATTAGAATTTCATTCATATAAATAATCTAAAATATGAATTGAAAGTTTTATTTTGAATAAAATTTCATGTACTTTAAATTGGAATGTTGCATGTTGTTTGCAGAAAGAATTTGCTTTAAAGCGTCGTTCACGGCTACCTCGTACAGCAAGGATATCTGAGCTTATAGTATGTGACTACAGTTTCACAGTGCTTTCTATTGCTTTAATAGGAAATTATGAGTGAATTATAATCATAATTGTAGCAAGGATGCCATTGATCGTATAGTTGTAATAATTATAAATATATTTCATTAATTATTTTTGTAAACATTTAAACCATTATGAAATCTTTGTGTATTTATTGAATTTTACCATCAAATGTACAGATTTTATGGCCCAAAGATCCTAAGGATGAAAATTATGATATTATCTCCCTTTCTTCTAAAGATATACAGATGATTGAGTAATTTACCACTGTTCAATGCTTTTTGCAATATTTTTTAACAATATCATACCGTACTGAATATTAAATTTTGATGAAATTTTCAACAAAATGTGGCATCCTTGATTTATTGAATGTTAGATTCTCACTGCTGTCTGGTAGAAGGACACCCATTATAGACACAAAGTCATACTTCACAAGGACAACCATACTGTCTTGTCATGTACATGTTGGTATACTATTTCTTTCCAGACTTAGATAATACCATAGGAAAATGGAAATTTTTCCCCCATTTATTTCACATATTTTGCACTAAAAGTTCATAATTATGTTGTATTTTCCCTCTCTTTTAATTGATTTTTCCTTTTTTTTACTTTTGCATGACTTCTATATTATATTATAACTTTATTTGTATTTTTAGTATTGTTAACTGCCTTTAAACCTTGAAGTAGGTAAAATTTAAATCCTTGCCCAGGATTGTACTAAATAATATTTTCCAATAAAAGATTTGAAGGCAATAGCAATGTATATATTTGTTAAATGTCACCAACAGTTCTTTTCCTTTAATTTATAAGTTGCGTTTTCATTTATATTTATTCAGTTCACAGGTTTATGTTTCATACACATTTGGTTTATCACCTCACCTCACCTCACCTGTAATATTGTGTGATTTATAATGTGTTTTGAGGTGCCGTCTGCAAATTTTGCTTTTTTGATTTCTGAATGAGATCACTTATAATATGGATCATTTGCATGATGTTCAAATTCATATTTGTATACTTGTTTTTCTACATGACACTTTCCAAACCTGACAGTATTTATCAAAATTGATGTCATCATGAAAAATGTTAACAATGCTTATCATTAGCCAAATCATTAGCCAAATACAACACTTTTTTGTGAAATTACTTTTTTAATGTTGAAATTTTTTGGGGAAATTTGATAGGTTTGGGATTCCTGAAAAAGGTTCAATACCACCATATTTTTTGTAACTGTCCCAAGTCAAGCTTTCTTGTCTGATTTGTCTTTTTGTAGATTTTGGGGATTAGAATGCCTTTGTATTTTCATGCAAATCTGTTTATTGTTTTCACTTTATTTTAAGGGAGGGATAAGAGCTTACTATTCAGTGAAGGTTCTGCTTGTTGAAGGCTGAATGGTGCCCTCTTTTGTGAAATTTGTTATCTGCTTACATTGGGTTTTAGTCTCACCCCAAATCCATTTTGTACTATTCAAAAGCCCTTTAGATAATAATAAGTTATGGACTTTTGACATTGGTGGACCTATAGGTTTATACAGAACAAGTAAAAATTACATAACTTGTAATTTATATGTAAATAAAATAATAGAGTACTATCTTTATCCAAATTCAGCTACATATCATATATTTAAAAAAGGCCATCTGTTCATTTCATCGTAAATTTCAGAAATGGACCACAATCTGGTATTCGAAACTTTGGTTTCTTTGGTTTCCAAATTTTTAATCACTTGAATTTGAATTTTTGATCTTTGGAATATGCATAAAACAACATTTTATAAGAGAATCAGATGGACAAAAGATTTTCTTTAAACCCTGTTTGCTTAACACCTTTTTCGTGACAAGATACCATGAGATACCGAAATGAAAATTAGAAAATTGTGTAATTTTGTGTTTATAATAGCATTATCCAAGCCCGATTTTGTCTTTTTCATAAGTTTTTATGCATGTAAATGCTGAATTTATACTTTCAATTTTCGACAGGAAACCAAAAGAAACCACAATGAAAGATGTCAAGATATTTCTCCTCAAAAGAACCAATATTATTTGGATTCTATCATGTTTTGTATACTCTAATAGATGGTCAAAATGAACTTATTGATGAGACATTTTTTTTATTATCAGATGAAGGATCAATAAAGCCAAACATTCTATTTTTATTTATAAGGGTGACAGGAAACAAAAAGAAACAGAGCTTTTAAAATATCTTTTTTTTTGTAAAAATGGCATGTATTTATGGCAAATGCAAGATAAATTGCAAACTACATGATGCAGTTGATAGGGAGAATTTTCAGATTTTTCCCTGCTCAATTTCTGGACTGCAAATATTGATATTTAAAAAGACATCGTAACTGAAGAAACCATGTCTGTTGTTTCATAATTAAAAATATAAAAAAATTGGTATATACAAGCCCTTTTCTCCATCTTTTTGGCTCTTTGAGTAATATCTCTCACATATTTAAAACAACAAAGATTAACATATGGTTCATCACATAAACGATACTTGAAAAAAAGTTGTGACAGGAAACCAAAAGAAACTAAACAAGTATGATCTATAATTTACCTATTATGTGTGATTACTTGCAAGTTGTTGGACCATAGATCATTTTCTCAAACTATTGAGCAACAAGAAAAAAACTTTGTTTTCTTTGAACTTTTGTAATTTATAGCAAATTAAGGGACAAAAAGATGGTGTTACAAAAGAAACCATGAATGTTGCTTCTTCAAACTCGATTTCTCAGATTTCAAAATTTAATTATATTTCACCAAATTCAGATGGCCATTTTGGGTTCTTGTATTGTGCTTTTGCACCTCCTGTTAGCAATGCATTTCTAAAATATTTAGAAAAAAAAGATCTGGTTAGCGTTATTTGGAAACCAAGTGTAATATAACAAACAAAGCATTTGAAACTGCTGTAAAAAATGTTAGGGACCAAAATTTGAATTTCAATCACTTATATTTTTGTAGTGTACAGACAAAAATAACTATCACTTAAATTGTTTAAGCATAAACAGGCTATATAGTTCCTTAACATGACAAAAACTCCTTAAGAAAATGATCTTTTTCTTGGTTTAGGAAACAAAAATTACGTTATTACCTACAAAGCAACTTCAAATTCACAAAGTGCCATAACAAGGATGTTTAACTGTTGATGGGACTTCCATGTGGTGGGAGTTTTTTATTATTCATATTTATATACTTCTTGCAATAACTTTTTCTTTTTGTGTGACATGTAACGCATAACGGTTTAGTTGGACTCTAATGAAAAAAAATGAAAAAGAAAAAGCTGAAATATGAATATCTTTGTCTCATTGTTTAAAACATAGGCAATAGTTCAATAATCCTAATCACTGTTTTGGAAACTTTTTCAACACAGTCAATTTTTAAACTTTAAAATACCGTGACAAATAGGAAACCAAATGTAACGCGTATTTTAGGGGATCTATGAAAGAAATACATACATTTTCCAAGATTTTCTTTTTTCCATTCTACATTATAAATGTTTCTTAAAACTTTAAAAGAGACCTCAAAGTTTTTGTAAGAAATAGATGTGATGAAATACCATGGTGTTATGCACTAAGGAAACCAAAAGTAACGGTAAGAAACCAAGGATAAAAACACAAATATGGGCAATAAAATATTTTTTTTTGAAAAAAAAATTAGAAAATATTAATCGCAGCTCTAAAAGGAACACACAAACAATTATTTTGCAACTTAATTATAGTACATATCAAAGAAATATGCAATTTTGATACTTTTTTATTGTTACAGGAAACGATTCGAATACCAAATTATTGTCCAAATATAAAACTTATTTCAGCAAACAATGACTGATGCAGCCAGATGAGAAAAATAAGATAAAACCCACATATCAAAAAGACTTAATTAATATTCAAAAATTTGATTTGAAGCACTTGGATACAAAACAATAGTACAAGTAGTTCTGAATCTATACACAAATTACTTTATACAAATTAACAGGGGTTAAGATGCTTGTCCTTGATTCTTTCATTGCTAAGAATCATCCTGCTTTCTCTTCGAGGGAAATAACTCCATGTAAAATAGTACTCTGATAGATACTTGTGCTTAACTTCAGGTATCTGAGGTTCAGATGCAGTGCAAATTTTTATTCAGTCTTTGTAACTTTATACAGTGTGACATAAAGTAATCAGAATATAAGTTTATTATAAGATAATCTTTTACCTTTTGATGAAAGTTATATTTTGCCAAGAAAGATAAAAATAGTTATATTCCAAGAAGGTATATATAGTGGGAGGTTGTTTAAAATGTATGATATATATACAGATGTGATATTTAAATAGAAACGTTTACATTTTATTTCAGGAGAAGCAGACTAGCCGATTATCAGATTCTGTAGATTCATCTCCTGTTTCCAGTGGAACTGATGTGTCTTCAAAATGGTCACCGGAAAGTGCAAATGCTGGAGCAGATGTCAGTCCAAGTGGAAAATTTAAAAATACCTCACAAAATCCAGATAAGACAGCTGAAAGGTTTAAATCAGTATCTTCTAAGGGAATTGAAAAGGAAAAACCTGTACAAAAAACTGACCAGAAAAAGGAAAGGGTGATAACAGAACAGCGAACAAAAATTCCAGCACCTGTTCAAAATGTCAAGAAAACACCCCAAAAATCTAAATCAAAGTCATCCTCAAAATCAAAAGGAAATGCATTGAACAACCTGAAGAAGTCAAGCTCTATGTCATCACTACCAAATCCTGCAAAAATTCCTGGCACACCATCATATCCTTTACCAAAACCCCCCTCTACAAAAATGACAGAGCTCCAAGCACGACGATCAAATCTATTATTAGCTGGAAGAATCTCATTTTCAAACCCCGATTTACGAGATTTTGATGATGATAATTCCTTGTCTTGTAAATCTGAAAGTGGAATTTCACGAAATACCAGGAAAAAGAAAAGTAAATCTGCATGGCAACAATCCAATCATCAGAGTGCTTCTGATCCAGACTTAAGTCGTAATGAAATATCAGAAAGTCAGGGATTTGTTTTGTCACCAGATGATCCTGTTTTGCAATCAACACTTATTCAAAGAATTCCGAAACGTCAACTGTCAACAGGTAGTAATCCTGAACTTTCTTCTACAAAATACTCCCCAGAAGTCGACACTGAAAAATTGAAGGAAGCATATCTTGCTGCAAAAAAGAAAGTGCACAAATCTGACACTAAAACAGCTAAAGAAGAAACGAAACAATTATCAACTGGAAAAGAAGTGCAGGAAAAAGTTCAACATACTCAGAATGAATCTAAAGGGGATGAACTCCAATCATTAAATGACTTACCATCTTTAGATGAGTGCAATTCATTACCTCACGAGTTTAGTGGTATACCTTTGACCTCTGTCAAACAGCAGCAGATTGGACAGGTGCTTGCCAAATTGTCTAAGTGTCTGAATTTGCAGGACACTGGTGGAACATTAAATTCTACATCTAGTAGTTCTTCCACAGAGAACAATGCTAAACAAAGTGTTGATCCAAAAAATCAGAATCCTAATCATAAAAATACAGATGAAGAGAAGAAAAAGAGATATTTACCTTCACCTACAATATTAGACAACTCAGGGAATTCTGGGAGGTCTGAGGTCAATGTGTCTGGTTTTAACCAGTCTGCAGTGAATTCCTCTGTTATAAGTTCAGTAGGGTCAGTTGGTACAAATCAGAGCAAACGAATGAGTCCTAAAGGCTTGAAAAATACAGTGCATTTTTCTTCATTCGTTACTGAAATTAGTACAAGTGCTAGTCAGTCTGTTGAAGATAAAATATCTGTTCGTAAAATGGATGTAACTCCAACAAACAGTGTAGAATTTGTAGGAAATGCAGGGTCAACAAATTCTTCGGAGGTTAATAGCCAATATGGAAAATCTGTGCCAAAATACGTAAGTTCCCAGGGGTCAGCACCCCAGGTCAGAATATCAACAACCCAGTCATATAGCAGTTTATTTCCTGGACAATCAGGTTCAATGTTAAGTAAAGTTGCATTAAGCCCAGAAGAATCCCCTGGCAGTGCCCCAAAAACATTTTTCAAGGACCAGGATGTTCCATTTCATGTATACACAGCTGAAATAGAACACAACACCTCTGACAAGGAAAATGAAAACATTTATCAGAATAAATATTTTGGTGTAACAGGAGATAAATTGCATGTGTTGGATAAAGAATTCAACAAAAATTCTGATCAAACCTATGGCAATGCATTTATGCTAACAGGAAAACGTTCTTGCGACTCAGATGATAGATCACAGGGAAGCACTTTGAAAGAAAGTCAGGAAAATATAATAATTGGTGTTCAGAAACCATATTTAAGTACTGAAATATATTCTGAATTAAATAAAACTGATTTTGAAAAGGTAATGAAAGTGTCTGCTGCAGTTACGGGAAGTTCTGGTCATGTGATGGGTGATGTAAGCCAATCAAACAGATTGAGTCAAGGAATGTCTGCTGCTGTTGATAAAATTATCCTATCTCCTAACCCTTTAAATGTTCCGAAACAAATGTCAGGACATGTTAGACATGGATCATACACTCTTGACAAGCCATCAGAAGCTTTGTTAAATGCTCATTCAAATCCACTAAATATACAACATCCAGACTCAAATGTAACAAAAATGAATATTAGGCCTGAAAGAGATGAACCGGTATCTATCTCTCAAAATGATATCAATATTCCAACGTCTGAGTCTAGTGAACAAAGTGCTAAAGCAGAACATATTCAGCGATACTTGTCACAGGTTCAGAGTCATTCAGTTGATGCTGAAAACATTCAGCATCAGAGAGCCAACGGAAATGCAAATGTTGGACAGTATGATATTGCTGAAGCTGTGCAGTCATTTACTGAAACTCTTCAATCCATGGATACATTATCTGAGGATGAAATGTTGAAAATTCAAGCAGATCATTTCAATAAAATTCGGCAGCATCTTGTAGAACAACAAAAACAGCAGTTAGAGGAACTATTTGTTCAACAAAGACGTGAACAATTAAATCTGCAGGAAGAAATTGAATTGCACCATAAACATTTGCGTGAACAACAAGAACTGTTTTCTTCCTTTTCAGATGCCAACAACCTTAGTCAATACTCAATGGAGAATCTTCAAAACATTTCAGTCAATTCTTACAATGATCCTACAAAAAAGTATGCTAATCCAGTTCACAACAAGGTGAATCCCAATATTCCTTTGAACAACTTTGTTGGTTCACAGTCACAATTCACTCAGCAAAATTCTGGAAATAGATATGTTCCAAACAAAAGTGCTGTTAGTATGTACAAACAGGCTAACTCTGCTAGTGACAATATTCTCACTACATCAGGAAGTAGCTATGTTCCTGCTACAGGGAATTCTGGGAATGAATTTTTCCAAAATGATTCCATACTCTCAAATATACCTGGGAATATTAACCAACCAGTTTATTCACAGGTAAGAACTAGTGAAGATAATGTAAAGGAAGAGATGTTTTATAAATTGAATTTTTTTTTTTAATATGCATCAGTGTAGGGCATAGTAATGGAAGATATGGGACAATTGTCAACCCAGAAATGTATTCTAGAAAGTACAAAAAGAAGTTATGTACAACTGCCAGAACTGCAAAAAAAGCTTTAAAAATTCATTATCAGGAGTTAAAATTTTCTTTACACTCTTATTAGCATAGGGCTGGCGTGCTGGTCAAATCTACTATTGGTAGCAAACTAGTATCCATAAGTTATAAGTGCAACTGAAGTACTCGTACTAACTCCACGAAATAATCAAGTTCATGTCCTAAAATATTTACCAACTGAAAACAAACTGAGTTTGAAAAGTTCCTTACGATTGTCTTTTCCTTGGATTTTGAATTTATATACTTTTCCCGCTGTCCTGTTCAGTATTCTTTTGCCGATATTTCACATTTCTGTCTATTGTTTACAGTAAAATTGAAGTTCAACAAGCTGTACTGCATATTGTAATATATTGTTATTATTACGGGGAAATGATTTTCTGGTTTCTGATTAGAGAAAGCTTGTTTTTGTTTTCGGAATCCAGACCCGATGTCAGTATTGATCAATACAAGTATCCCAAATGCAAATCAATACGATTGGTTGTTAGTGATTCAATACAGTGGTTATCGTGACAGTTATCTATTTTTATCGTGATGAAAATATGCAGAAAATATAGAGTAATATCACAAGTAATCATTTTTATTTTCCTAGCCCGTCTGGCATTTCTTGTCTTAAAGTTGGGTAGCCCGTCATAAGAAAGGCAAGTCCTGGTCGTCAGGCTAATTAATTTTTCAACCCCTGATTATCAAATGCTATGATGAAATTCAATGGTACCCCAGAGAAAATCTCAATATAATTTGAGAATTTCAACTCCTTTAAAATATGCATTTTAAAGAATGCAAGTAAAGTGCCATGTCACCTTCAAATATTGTTTTAGAATCTGATGAAAACATGTGGCCAACTTGAGCCAATCTAAATTTAAATATTCTTTATTTTTCTTTGTCAAAATCGTACCAAATAACTCGACTTCCATGTGACCTGTAAGGTATTAACCAGACCGGTACCACCAGGAGAGTGATTGATGCTAAAGTGAGGGTTTTTTGTTTTTAAGGTAGTGTTTATTTCATAATCATGATGATTATTTTGTTCATCTTAAAAACTGGCATAACCATTTTTATTTCAGCATTTGCCTGTTGGCCCTGCGACACAGCAAAAACAGTTTGCTTATATATCTAGTCCTAGTTTGTACTTCAACCCAAAAGACCGTGACAATGAATCTGATATCAGTACATTTAGTAAAGTTACACCAAAACAGTCTCTGAAATTCAACCAATCAACACCATCGCCAAAATCTTACCAGCCTGTTCAACCTGCTGTGAAGTCATATCAACCCCATCAGCAGTCGCCAAAACTCTATAAACCTGTTCAGCACTCTCCTGTAAAGGAGGTACACCATGCATGGACAAGTTCAACAATGGCATTTCCTGAAGATGTAAGTACATGTACTTGATAATATAAGGGCATTTTTTTCTGGAAAGTACCGTTTAAATACAGGTATAAAACCTAAATGATATTGCTACATTCTTTTAAATGAATTATAAAAATACTACTGGGAACAAAAGTTTTGAATATTATTTTACTTTTTGGTCTGTTTTGAAATAAACTCAATTAATTTGTTTCACAAATTTTTAAATAACCTACATGTACACATGCTTTTTTGAACTTGACAAAACCATATATTATGTATATGCATTACAGAAGTAAAGTTAGTAATTTTTTTGGAATGATCCTTTCTGTCTAACAATAATGAGGACATTCTGTGACACTAAACAAATGTAAGATCCTGTGACATCAGATCCCTTAATTCTTTGAGATACATTTAGATTAAGAAATTTTTTTATATTTTAGGCATTTGATCCAAGATTACAGCTATGTTTTGACAGAGTGTCAGCATATGCCAAAGGTTACTTGACCCGTCGTCTGATAGTCACAGACAAAGTGCAGGAAATTGTCAAAACTATTAATGTAAGTATGAACTATTACAGCATCTGAAAGATGAAAATTATATTTTGATAATATGTTTTTTTAAAGATGGTTGCAATCATCAAAACAAATTTCTTCTGTGGCTTTCAAAGATGAATAAAAATCCAAATCCCAAGATTGGCTAATACTAGCTAAAAATATAAAAATTTCCAAAATTCAACAATTTATATTATGCTCATAGTTTAAAATATTATTCTTGTAATTTGTTGTTTATGGCCTTTATATGAATATCTTTTTAATCTTCACTAATCTAGATGATTTCTTTGTTGAATAGGATACAAAACATTTTGCCAGAAGCTTTCAGTCAGAAACGCCAATAAAGAAAGGTCAGGTCAATAATCAGGACAGAAATTTACTAGACAGGATCATTGCACAGGTAAATATAATTTTTCTGCAGTGCTGCTGCAGCGAAGATAAACTTTAGCTTATCTAGCTGACGCTGTGCGTAAGATTGATAGCACACTGCCAATAACTTTGTACTGAGCCATCTTACCTCTTTCCAGGGTTCCCACACGACCTGGAAAACGGGAAAAGACCTGGAATTCCATTTCGAATTTTCCAGGCCTTGAAAAGTCCTTGAAATTCACAAAAATCGCCAAAATCCGGGAAAAAACCGGGATTTTACTGGATTTGTTTTTTTCTCGTTAATCATTATTTCGATCCGCTTCGCATTGTTACTGTGACCATGCAGAAATCATTATTTTATTGCCTTACTGTTGCGTTATAAAGGGTAACACAAAAGGCAATTCGGCATTGAATTCGGCTACGTGTCCTGTATGTGATCTTTTGAGCGTTTTAAGTAACAGTATCTTTTAAGCATGTTTTGTTTTATGTTTAAAACCGACGAAATGGCGGGATATTTGACCACAAAAGTGACCTTGAAAATCATGAGAAAGCATTGGAAAACACCTTGAAAAGTCCTTGAATTTGAGATTATTTTTTTTTTGTGGGAACCCTGTCTTTCTATGAATGCTTCCACATTTTTTACTGTTTGCGTATTGATACAATGTTTGAAAGTAGTGCAGTCTCCATTACCAGGGCCCCCGTTCAACCTGAACCAGTTTCAGTTGTAGGCTTGTGCATTACCTGGGGACATTTTGATCTCTTTCTTTTTAAATAGATATAATTACATAATTCTTGTACAATGCGACTCGTTATAAGCCATTAATTTCAATGTTTATACAATCCAGAAAGCGTGTCTCAAGGATAGGTCAAGTCCATCACCTAATCTATTAATATGATTCGATGCTACGTCACATCGGCCAGTTGAAAATTTAAACAAGTTCATGGTCAGTATCGGTCGTCACATAACAGATATGAATTCCCACGCTCAGGTGTGCTGTTGGAGTAATTGATACCGTAATATTTTCATGAATATTTTTGTGTATGACCAAAAAATAAATAATTGTTTGCTTCCCCAAACCGGGTGGTATCAATTTATCAGGTTCGTACACATCTTTCTAGACTATTTAGTGTTTTTCAGAAAGGGCTTATATATGTTTAGCCTGCTGACCAATCTTATTCATGTTAACTTTTATGAATAAAATATTGTTTATATTAAATAATTATAAACAAATTTGTCTTTAAGACAGAGTTTGCAGGCGTGCATTTTAATCAGATCGCGGACAATTCATTGCACATGCTCAGAAATATTAAGTACACAGGAATTCACGGAGAATGTCTAAATTTAAATTCTTGTTATATGAGGGAAAAAAAATGTGTGAAGTGTGCAGTTCATTCTTATTTTAAAAAGGTACACTGTTTTATACAGAATTGAATAAAAGAAACAGCAATTAAGGTTAAGGAAAGAGAATGAGGATTATTAATAAAATGAATGTATTATTTTTATAATTATTAATTTATTTTTTTTTATTCCATACTGGTTCCTTCTAATTTGACTCTCACGAAGATCGTTCGGCTATTTTCGACAATTAGTAGAGCATATAAATTATCTGAACAGTGTTTGGTCGTAATATTGACAGTCTGGCAACATTGGGAATTCCTATGGAGTGACCATTTGACTCAATGGGGTGGTTTTGGATGACGATATATATATCCAATCTGAAACTGTCCGATATACTGTTCCTCAAACATCCCTGTGTATCTCTGAAACACTGTCTTGTATACTGTTCCTCAATTTTCCCTGTGCATCTCTGAAACACTGTCTTATATACTGTTCCTCAAATTTCCCCGTTTAACTCTTTAACGCTGTCTGTCTGTCTTTTATTTTGTTATTTTCTTCGGATTGGATTACAATTTATTATGAAATAAATGTCATCGATTGAGATCTTTTTTTTGAGAGCTTTGTTGTTTGGTCTGTAGTACTTTTATATAGTCAAATTGCACATATTTGGTTCTTAAAAATGTTATCTTTTGTAAAAATGTAATGATAACGGCATTTTATTTTTATCAAATAAAAGGTTCCATTACTGTAAAATTCAAGTTTTTGGCTTGAATGATTATCTATTTTAAGGACTCACTGACTAAATATATTTTTATATGTATTTACAGCTTCAGGCAGCCTTATTAGATGTACATGAGATTTTTTTTGACATACCAGTATGGGAAAGAATGCAAATTATTGCCCACGACAGGCAACTTAGAGAGGAAAGAAGACTTCGAGAAAGTGTAAGCTGAACATAGTAATAATGTTTTTCATTGGAATTTTTAAATTATTCCAATATTTTGAAAGTTTTCATATACCTCCTGTAAGTAACTATAGCTTCTGATCCATTGGACATAATGAGCTTTTTGGCTTTACAAACCCCCAAAAGATCTGCCTTGATTGTTTATCATCTTCTACATAATGTGACATTACAAAAAAGCATACAGAATTCTGTATACACTCAAAAAGATATGTATCCAGTCAATAGTAGCATGTTAAGCTGTAGAAGGTATGAAAATGAATGTCATCTAAAGTCACTAGATCTGTATCTAGTCAGTAGTATTTACCTATATTTTTATATGTGTTAACACATATGAATGTATCTAAATTACTATATAGACTATCAGTGTTTTTTTAAGCTTTATTGGCTATATTATATGTAACTGGAACTATGTATACTGTAAAGTATGTCAGTAAAAGATTTGTTTTGTTTGTTTAGTTGGGGTTTAACGTCATTTTCAGCACATTTGGCTATTTCGCGGCGGCCAGTTTCTATTGGTGGAGGAAGCAGGAGTACCCGGAGAGAACCACCGACCTTCCGTAGGAAAATTGGCAATCCTTGTCAATTAAGATCGGAGTCGAACACACCCTGCCACAGGTGAGATTCGAACTCACAACCCCAGCGTTGACAGGCTAGTGATCATTAGTAGTCATGACGAACTACCTAGCCCACTCGGCCACCGAGGCCCCTGTAAAAGATTTGATGGAATCATTTAAGGATTAACATGATCTAACAATGTATATTGTATCAAGTCATAATGAAAAATCCCTGTATGTTTTATATCACTTTATATTAGACCCATTTTATTTCATTGATAAAACACCTTTAGAAAAGTTATATCTACAGTTTTGTAAATATACCTTGGGTATTAGAAAAACTTCATCAAATTTAGGCACAAGAGCTCTTTTGGGAAGACTTCCTCTGGAAGTTAATAGTAAATTTCAATCTATATTGTATCTAATTAGATTATATTCTGATGAAATTAACCCTCTTGTTAAAGAATCCTTTGTTTTGACTCAAAACTTTGACTCTTTGGGAATTTATTCTTGCTTTTCATATGTAAAACATATGTAAAACATGTGTCAGAAGAAATAGGTATGGATTTGGACACCTTTGTTTTGACTCGAAACCTTGACTCTTTGGGAATTTATTCTTGTTTTTCATATGTAAAACATGTGTTAGAAGAAACAGGTATGGATTTGGACACATTGAAGAAATATTCCTCACATAAGATAACTAAAAATATAAAAGAACAAATAAATTATAATTGAAGCAATTTTATAAAAATTTGATAAATGATAAAATAACAGATATAAAGGACAACAGCAAACTCACTATTTATAAACATGTAAAACAAAATACTACAGAAGAAAAATATTTAACCTGCTCAATATTTGAATTTAGAAAACTGATAACAAAATTCAGAATAAGTGACCACAACTTACTAATAGAAAAGGGGAGATATATCTTAAAAATACCAAGGGAAGAAAGAATGTGTAAAAACTGCAAAAAAATTGACGATGAAATTCATTTCTTTTTATATGTGATATTAACAGTCATATTAGAAAAGTTTATTTTGATTTTTTGATAAATGAGAACACAAAATTTATAGATTTAAATGATACAAATAAAATTACATATATCCTCAACCCAAGATCACACATTCAGGTAAATAAGCTTGGTTCCTTTTTAAAACAGTTGATAGAGCTGAGGACATGGCACTCTTGAAAATTTACTCCACAATGTATATAAGTGATGATGTTGATGTTGTTTTCATTTTGTTATGTTGTGTTACATACTATGAAATTTAGTATTATGACAATAAAAATTTGAATTTAAATTTGTATAAAATTTATTTAATTACAGGGTGCTACAACAAGATCCAGTGTGTCTTCATCACAGCCAAGAATTAGCTCTGCCACACTTAAAGCTATAGAGAGAAAAAGAAAGGCACAGTATCCTTTCAAGTAGAAACCTAATTATAGACATATGTTTACATATGTATTTCAGAAGCCCTATAAGTGCCTCTCAGAGGATTAGGTTGGCATCAGTGGAAAATATGTTTAGTTAGTTTGTCGTATCTTCTAATGATCATTTGTTTGTCTAGGCTGATATTCACAAATGATCTGACAAGTTGATATTGTGAGTAAAAATTCACATGTTAGGGAGGTGTTTTTGATGTTGGTCTTAATTAACAAGAATCATTTTCCTACAGAAGGTAAATATTTATAATAATAATAAATCTTTATATAATGAGGAAACACAGTTAATTATAAAACCAATCTTCCCTGAGGTAAATGGTTCTCATTGGGCAATAGAATTTCCTCGACCAATAAAAACTGATTGCAGTGGTATAAAATCCCATTACAAAAACAACCTAAAAAGAAAATAGCAGTAATTTTTTTGTTGTTGACACATGGAAACAGGGCTAGCCATCAGTTCTGTATTGTTAATGTTAAATAGAACTACTTACTTTTCTGATAATCTCTAAAAAAAAACTATTACCAGACCTCCATAATGTCAGCAGATACATTTAGGATTTTGATTCTAAGACAAAACTGTTAACATCAGGTTCAATAATAGAGAATTATTCATGTTTGCAAAAAATATAATGTTTGGATGTATTCAATGTTGTGAATAAGTGGATTATACATTTAGGTACTTTCTGTTTAATCGAAAAGAGGAATATGGGTCAAAATATGAGATCTGTGTGGTTGGTTCCTCTGTTACCGATTTAGGTTAATTTCCTTGACCTAGACACAGAGAGGCAGAATTGGCTGTCTTTGGTGACATTAGACCCAAGACAGCACCACCTGTTAATCAGAGATGTCAGAGAGAAAGTATGGATGTTAGGTGAGTATAATGGATGGTAAGATTGTGGTACATTTGTATTTAAATTATTATGTATACTTACGATTTTATTTTTAATTTTAATTTGGTTTGAACTGCATCTGAGGTTATGGTTAGCTTATCTTTAATGCAGGGCTTTAATAATGGGTTCAAGCTCCAATTAATTAAAACCTTAAAAACTGGAAAAATAGGAGTTATAGTTTTATAAAGCATGTTTAACTTAATACATGTAATAGCAATGAAAAACTTAGCTTTACAATATGTTAATGTATTTTTCTAAAGAGCGTAATCATAAGTTTGATTATTGCTTATAAATGCAAAGCATCATTTGAGTATTTAAATATCTAAATGTCATTCTATCTGTTGGTGTTCAATGATTGAGATATTCTTCAGTGTATGAAATTTTTCATCAGTTTGTATAAGAATCGAGCAGGTATGTTTGCATTTACTAGAAATTAAAATACATACATGTATAGATAACACAATGATGTTACACCTGGATTACAAACCATAGGAGACCAATTTCTGTAAATCGAGAACAAAGAAACTTTTTTTTTTGTAAACCAAAAAAACATACTGTATTTAAATGTGTATACTGTTGGATTGTCATTGTTTGACTGTGTAATTCTGTAAATTTTAGTAGGCCAAAAAGAGTGCTACCTATACCTAGAAGGTATCAATGCTGTTTTGTATGAGTTCTGGTCTGAACTAACATTAACAGTAGAGATTCAAATATTCGCACTTTAAAAAAATCTTTTCTTGCAGCAGTTCTTATTAAATTTTTTACTTTTATCCTTTATTATGGTTGATTTGAAGTTTTCAGTTTTGTTTTGATAAAATATAAAAATGATTGGTATAAATTTCTCGTGAAGTCAAATAGAATTCAAAATCTATGTTACATTTAATCATACATGGTTCTCAAATAAGGCATTTATAAAAGTTGTATGTTTAGGCACAAGAACAAAAGATTTTACAGAATCATTCAATGAAGGCAGTTAAGAAATTCCCTTGCTGGGTGCTGTGTATGTTTTCATTAAATAGCTCTAATGTATTTCTATGAATTATATTAACCTTTATCACTTACCAAAGCTGTTATTTCTCCAGTGGCATCACATTTTTTTTGGTTCTTCAACAATTTCTCATGGATGGAAGTATAAAACTGTTCTGTTTTAATGTTAATCTCTAATTTGAAAATTTTTTAAGCTTAATCTTCGAAAAATGTTCTGTGGCTTAAATATCTGAAAAATACTTTTAAAATTTCTTGATTTCTTTGTTTTTCTGCATGATTCTTTCATGTACATTTGCATTCATTTCTGTTAGTTACATGTACTTCTAACAAACCATCCCACGCCACATCCCTTTTTAAAAATGCTTGATTCATGGGTATGTAGAAAATTTTAAAATTTGAATATGTATGCTTCTATGGTGTATGCTGTTGTATATCGTAGGTCATATGATCCCCAACTGTCTTAGCCGAAACCTAAAATCTTGTTTTAGTGAATAAAATAATGCTCTATCATACTTATATCTCTATTACCATAGTATATATTTACTTGCTTTTTAGTTTGCTTTAGAGCCTCTCTTAAACAGGCTCTTTATAATAGTGTTTGCTACTAACCAGTTTTGCATGCTAAATAACTCTGCATCAAGGCATACATTGTTATTTCAGTGGTCCACTGAGACGACATTTCCAATTTCTTTTATCCAGGGCATTACAACCAGTCCATATGTCACACAGTCATAATACAACACATAGTGGAAATACTACAGCCAGGTATTATGTCAGTTAATTCCATTGGTCAATTGCAAATGTTTTGTACTTTAATTTAAAATTATTTATGTCAAGTTTATTTGGAAACAAGTTTTAGCAACTTGTACTACTATCTTTCCACTTGGCAGATGTGAGAGAGACCCCTATAGTGGCATTTTAGCCTACTCTTTTTTTGATATTTAATGTGTTACTGTGCCTTAACACGAGACACCCTTTTTTTGTCCGCAGCCAAATTTGTTTATGGAGACCATTCTCAGAAATGGCATTAATAGGGCATGATAGTTTTATCTCTGAAATTTTCATCAATTTCAAGAAGTGAACCAGGTACCTCTGCTTCGAGTCTGATGTGATAACCAAACGACCATGGCAGCCACTTTTGTTATGTATTTTTAGTACTATCAAATGGAGTGAAATTGTGACTTATTTCAATTGTATTATTTATGTTTCAATGACAATTATAAGCAAATGTTTCTTTAATTTCTTTAAACTAGAAATATATCCAATAAATAATAATGAAGCATTATAGTGAAGTCAAAAATTGATGCAAAAATAAGTCACTGATCTCATACAAATATAGGTTTTTATTTGTGATGTCAAAATTTGCATATGGCAGAGGAAATATATGATCTGTTATAATACATGTATATTGTGATCTGCTTTAACTGATTTATCAAGATCTTTTCTCAAACGTTAAAATTTGTAAAAATTACAGTAATTTCTATTCCAGTACATTTGATAAGAAAGAGAAGAACTGTATCTAAAAATTGTCTAGACAGTTAAACATCAAAAACATTTTCTTATTCAGAATAAAAACTCGTCCAAAGACTGCTCCTAGTCAACTAGTTCAACAACAGAACCCATCACAACCAACAACCAATCCATCCAGTCAGCAGACAACAGCTGCAGCTAAAACAAGGAAAACTTCCAGTACAGGTACTAATTGTAATGTAAATAAATCAACACATATAATTTGATGAAACATTTATGATAAGTAAATGTTATATTTGACAATACCTGCAACCATGTTTATGTTTACAATGGTTTTTGGAAGTTTAAGATGACAATCTCTAACAAATAAAACCATGTTTCAAAAAAAGTGGAATTGTACATTTTCAATTTTAATGTTTAACTTGCTATCATTTTTTTCTGTTAAGTTTTAGCAAGATATAGGAAAAATTAAGGTAAAGTCTGGTCAAAAGTTGTGTCTTTGATATTTCATCAATTCATATAAAAATCAATGTTTTAATCTTTCATCTGTCTTCATCATACTAATGTTTTTATGATGAAAAATAATCCAATGTAACAAGTTTTAACAGTTTTGTAATCGTCAGGCAGTCTA
Organism: Mytilisepta virgata; assembly: GCA_028015205.1. Taxonomy (NCBI): domain Eukaryota; kingdom Metazoa; phylum Mollusca; class Bivalvia; order Mytilida; family Mytilidae; genus Mytilisepta; species Mytilisepta virgata. Next base: position 89,838,491 of record CM051521.1, read on the forward strand.
CTATAAATTGTGCTAGAGTTATTTGAATTTAATAGCTATGCAATGGCAGTCTTAGAATATTAGAGTGGGCATTTTTTTTGAAATTTAATTCATTGATCAAGCTATAAAAACTTAACATTTGCAGTGTTCTTTTTAGTGCAGTGGGTTGGTTTTAGTGATAGGGCAGAACATACAATCATTTGTTGTTTTTTTCTTCTGAAATTTGTAGTATTTTGAAACAGTGTGGAAATTTTAAATACATTTGTACTTTTGGTAGGTAAAAATTCTTGGTGATAAGAGTAGGAATAATAAAAGCATTTGGTATGATATAAAAATCTTAATCATTTTCTATGTTAAACATTGAAACACAAACAAGATATTTTGGCCAATAGATAATGTAATTTTTATACACAAATAAAACTTAGATTTCTTAATTTTCATATTAACAACATTTATTTCCAGCAAAATCTACAGCATCCTGTTCAACTGTAGCTCCAAAGAAAGCGAAATCTGGTAAAGCATGGAGATGATAATAAGGATAAGCAGATAACATACAAAAAAGTGCATTGTGGGACATAGAAGGATTATGGGAAGATTTGAAAGTGACAGAGTGATCTCAGTTTATGTATTATGATCTAACCTGAATCTCATACTTTGAGTACCATTTAGAAATGGTTGTGAATCTGTTTTATTCTTGTTATGAAATCTATTGTTAAATCTCGCATTTATACATTCCAAGAAACGGTTGTTTATGTTGAATCCATTATCTGAAAGATAATCAGCTGCTTATACAAGTATATGAGACCTATGTAAACACATGTAATTTCTACTGTACACTAAATAGAGTAATTGGTAATATGATAATTACAAAATCATATTCCATGTTTTACTAAATAATGCCAGATAGAATTTATTCTTAGATTCTCATCCCCTAAAAAAATATAGGGAGGGTAAAATGTTAATAATTTATTTTTTCAAAGGTAAAGAAAAATGAGTTATTTGTATTTTCAGTTTGATGGAATTATAAAATAGTTTAGTTTTATATTATTAAAAAAAAATGTATTAAGCAAAAAATGTTTTCTGCTCTTTGGTCGGGTTGTCGTCTCTTTGACACATTCCCTGTTTCCATTCTGTATTCTATAAATCAGCAACACATGCCCATGTTAAATGTACTGTAACTAACAAAGAAAACCTGTCATGAAAACAGAAATCAGTATAATATAAATCACTCCATTGTTATTCCTGAATACATGATACAGATGTGTATAAAAATACAATATCGCAGGGTTTAACTTTTGAATTAAGATGTTTATAAATTTTTTGTTTTTAAAGTTCACATTCAAAATAAACAAAGTTTCAGTCAAACATCCAAAAATTTCATTGTTAAGTCTAGAAAAAAACAGAAATTTTTCTGATGTCTAAACTTTCACCCACACACAAGTTGTGTACCATTCAAATATATGAAGATAAAATAATTATGTAGGCTCTTATATCAGTTTTTATTAGCTTAAGTTTCACAGATTGTTTCTTGAATAATTGTTTGTAGTATATTGTGTATGAATAGCCATGCAATGGGAAGTAAAACAGGAACTTCAGTACCTATCTCAAATATATGCTCCTTAGGTATATTTGTCCTTTTTATATGCCTCTGCTCAGTCTCCGTTTCTATATAGCCAAGCAAACTAGTTGATATTGAGTTAGTTATATAGAAATGCATCTTTGCACAATTTTTATCTGGTTAAAAATAATAAGGCCCAAAAGTGAGTTTAAAAATTCATTTGAAAGGATAGTGTCTTTCACCTCCATATAAACGTATCTATTTCTGCTTCATGAGTTAACGTAAAATTTCAAGGCAAGGGTTAACATTTATAGTGTCCATTTTTTCTTCAACTTCTTCATAACTGGAACAGTTGCAAGATTTCAGAGAATTTATGTTTGCTGTTAAGTTAAAACTGGATTACTGATAGACTTAATCAAATTAATTTATTGTGTATGGGTTTGTTCCGTGAATGTATGTTGAAAAGATAAATATTTTATTCCAGAAATGTAACTCATATAAAGACATCTTAATTAAATTACATTGTTGTATTTTGAACAGAGAGAGATTTGTTTTTAAAGTCATATTCTTTGTTGCCAAACAGATAAAATATCTGTGATTTAAAAGAAATAAAGTGGTATTATTTATAGTATTTGTGATTTTGTTATATCCTCCTTTTTACATTAAAATGAAAGAGTTTAATAAGTAGCAGTGTGACAAAATCCTAAAATATGTAATAAACAGATCAAGCATATGTTGGGGGTTATCATGTAACATGTGCCTATTGTGTCTTTTTTTTTTGAGACACGTTGACAAAATGCTATTAATGTTTAGAATTAAATGGCATTGAACTTACTCTATGTTTCAGTGGTTTTATTCTTTTCTATTAAAGATGTGAGCACTTACAATTCTCTTTCGGGGCCTCAGTGGTCTAGGTAGTTCGTCATGACTACTCTCTCCGAGTACTCAGGTTTCCTCCACAAATAAAAACTGGCCGCAGCAAAATAGCCAAATGTGCTGAAAACGGTGTAAAACCCCAACTAAACAAACATTAACAAACAATTCTCTTTCCTTTGTGGATTGTAATTATAATACTACTATGCCACAACTGATGAGATAAAAATGCACAGCTGACTGAAGAAATCATAACAAGACAGCTCAGATAAAAAGTACTAACAATGTGAACCCCCACAAAAAAACAGGGTGTTACAGAAGAATTTTAGGCCTGATTCAAATGGGACAGGACGTACAATTGAAATCATGTTATAGAAGGCTGTCACTTTGTCTAAGTTTTGTTGAGGTATGAGAGATGGTTCAAAATGACTGTAGCACACTTGTCCAGTTTCTTTTTCGGGGTCTCATGTTGGATTACTTTTTTGCTGTTTCACACATTACAAAGCATGATAAAATTTTACTTACACCAAGTAAAATGTCCCCGTTTTAAACTTTCCATCAAGAAAAAAATATTACTGTGTATTATTTGTTTAATCCTTCTGAACTTTTAATGGAATATTTCTCAGTTATTTAGTTTTAATTCAACACTAGTTGTTCAGTTGTCAAGAACTGTTTTGCCACAGCAGGATTAATCACATGGTTAAAGAATAGTTTTGTTTATTGACTTCTTTTGTGTCCCTCAGGTCAAAGTTCATTGCAGGTCTTGATCCAAATGTCTTAAAAACAATGTATCACCAAAAGTCATTAAAAGAAATGAAAAGAATTAGCTCACAGAAGGCTGGCTGATCCCAAACCAAAATAAGCTGCTTTGACTAGCATACTTGACGTAGCCTTTATACCAAAATAATTAAGACTAACACCATACCAAGCCATATCTGGTTCATTTATTTTCACCAGAAAAATATAATGAATCCACAGCATTAACTAGAGAGAGGAATATTTGAACAAGGACAGATTAAATGGTTCACAGCTACGGGCAATGAACATGTTAGTTTGTGGAATTAAAATGGGTAAGAATTCAATTTAAACCTCTTTTTTGTGTATATCCTTACTTCTGTTATCCAACAAGGGTCAAAAGGAGGTCTTTACTTCAAATGAAGGTGTCAAGTTTGACTTCTGTAAAATTTTGAAATCCCGAAACCCATGGTCTTTTAACATGCATTAAGAACTACAGACATTTTATAAAACCTGTTTAAAGTAATTTATTTGTATAAAATATAAAAATATTTAAATCTTGTGTCACAAATCCAATTTGCAATTCAAACAACTAATTTTTCAGCACTAATAAAAAATTTGTAACAAGCACTTTTAGGCAACCTAACATTATAACAAATAGACAAAAATATACATGTGTACAACATACTACAAAAAATATGTGACCAGTAATGGTACTTCAATCTTCAACTTTGAATATTATAAAAAAAAAAATTATCAAATAATTTCCAGTTAGTTCCCTTTTTTTAGTTTCACTTTTAACATTATCACAGTATGGGAGGTGAATTAGTTAGAATTTTCAAAACTTGTTAATTTGATAAAAATAATGGTCACATCAAAATCCAATTTCATGTTGAGCAACTGATAAAATTTTTATTTTTATTAAGTCCATAATAGTATGACATTAAATCTTGAAAACACATTATTTCAATGACTCAATGAGTGTTAATAAATTAGTTTGGCTGCATGATCATAAATATCAATATAACATAAAAAGATGTAGTCCCACTAACTAACAACATCACAAAGGCTTGTGTAAAAGTATAACTTTTCCAATTGCATGGTACAATTAAAACCCAAAACAAACCCTCAGGTTCTCATCCTTATTCATGGAAAAAAAATCTAGGCTTTTGATTGAATAAGAGGTTTTCTTTCAATTTTACCAAAATTTCTTTAAAATTAAATTTGCTCACACATTTAATATCTGTTTTATTTTATTAAACACGAGGATTTTTCTGTTCATTTCGCAGAAGAATGAATATACATGTATGTGATTGATCGGACGATTTATTGGCTTACTATAAAAGTAGGAAATCAGTTTTCAAACAGGCAGCTTATGTTGTTTTCCTTAACTGTTTGATCCTCCAACTGCCATACATTGCCAAACTTATAACAATTTTTTTCTTGGAAGACCTTTTAAACCAGTAAAAATATACACATCTTTACAAGTAAATACAAATGTACAAAACCAACAATATCACAGTTTAAATAAAAATGTGAATATATCTCTATATACATATTATAAAATGGTTTTTTTTCATAATTCATAACGATTAACAATATTACATCAATGAGAAATACAACAATTTATCAACATGCATAATACGACTAGAATAATCAAAATACAGAAATAATGTGTCATGTTACAAATTCCTGCTGTTCATCATAAGCATTAAGTCCCTATAGTAGATCAACATTATGGAAACCTAGAAATATTAAAAGTTATTGCAAAGATCAAAAAATTCACAAATTTCCTTGTTAAAACTTTTTCCAATGGGTGATAACTTTCACAAAAATGTACAAATTTTAGATGATTACCAAAACATGAAAACAGATAATTCAATGTTAAAATGGAAGACAAACAATATCTGTTCAAAAGTGTTTGAAAATATTTCTTAACAAAAAAAATTATGTTTGTCAAATCAACATCACAAATTTAAATGATTCAGATTGTATCAAACCTAATTTTGTGGTTATTATTGCTTATCTGTAAAACTTTTAAACACACATTATGTAATACATGTACATTAAACATAAATAAAATGATGATTAATTGAACCTTTGGCATAAATTAACTAATCATCATTATCTTAATATCATTGAAGTCATTTATTTCATTGCTCAATTTTAAAATTTTCTGGTTAAGCTGGTACTTTATTTTAGATGAATAAAGCAATTTAGAAAACCTTTCAGTGATTTTTGCCCTATATGTTTTTTTCCCTCTTGAATGTTAGGATGATTATTGAGAATCTTTACAGACAGTATAGCTAAATGATGTTATATAACAACAACAATACAAAGGGACAGGAATACCTCAACTGGCCAACAATATTACATCATCTATTATGACATCAAATCAATAATTTCACAAAAATCATAGTAAACATATCATTTATATGTAAATTTACTGGGTACTACAAACCAAACATTCAATGTTTTGTTCATTTATTGTAGTTCTATTGCCTCTTTAGTCACAATCGGCATTATCATGGCAGTCTATGTTTATTGGTAAATGCACAATCTATAGGAAAACTGGCACTCCTTTTCAATAAACAATGGAGTTAAACACATCTTGCCATGATCTTGGTTCTAATTCACAAATCAGACATGTGATGATTAGTAATTAAAATTAACTAATCTAAATGACTCTGCCAACAATGCCCCCATATCATTAAAATGTAAATCAATACCATAAACAAATCTACAACCAACATTCACATTAAATACCTTGAAATAAACTGAAGTACTATTTCACATATATGTTTTCATATAAACTGATTTACAATTTGATTAATGGTAAGTAATGATAAGATTTGTTCTTTAAAATGGGACTATACATATATAATGTAGAATTAGATTCTCTGAGAGTTCCCATGATTCCAAATAACTTCCTGTCTCATCATAAATGGCTGCTAATGTCAACAACAATTGAAACATCCCCGAGGTTGTGAGATATTTCTCCATTCTGTAATTTTTTCTTTTCTTCATCTGAAATTGAAATGATCAGTGGCTACAATTTAACATATACAAATAATGTGAATCCAAACATGGCTGAAGACCGAAAAGTAACTCCAGATTGAAGAACAAATAAAAGCATTTATAATGTTGTTTCTTGATTAGCATTGTATGTCTATGTATATGCATGGGGTTGTTTCACGCACATATAGTTAATATTTGTTTAATCTACTTGCACACAAAAAAAATTATTTATTCGACCCACTGATCAAATCTGAGTATGTTCACGTTCTTACTTTCATATATAAGTTTTCAAAGGCAAAGTTCAGTAATTTTAATCATCAAGTTTTATTTTTTTTCAGCGTTTTCTTATTTTTATAACCTTTTCCCAGAAAAAAGAAATCTGTTCAAGAATTGTGGGATAATACGTCATTTATCGATGTAGGGGATAAAAAAAATTTTTACAAAATTATGGTTACTTCCCTTACCTTGTAATAATTTAACAGCATCACTGACAGTGGAACTGACATACAGATCTTTTATTTCAGCATTCTGTATGTAAGCCATTATGTTTTCCTGTAAAAAATCAAAGATTATTAAAATGTAGATATTCCCTCTTTTCATGCAGTCATAGTTGTGTGAGAAGATATCACAACATGAATGTAAGTGAAATAAAATAACTACCGGTAGGCAACAATCAATTTTCTTTTAAGTTTGCTTTTTACTCACTATTATTTTTTTTGTGCTTTAGTTTAAGCTTTAATATATTTTAAATATGTAGATGTAAAAACAGGATTTTTAATCTTGAAATTTGAAAATCAATACTGATGACCATAAAAACCCACAAATAATTCAGTTAGCACTATGCACATTCATGAATTTGTGTGTTGTTCAGTCATTAAAATGTAGATCATTAGGTATATGAATCTGATACTTACTGGTATACAAGCAAAGACAATTACTGTGTCTCGTCTTTCAAATTCCACAATCATTTCTTTTATACACTGTAAAAAACAGAGTGCAACAGAATCAGTCTTGAGGAATGCTATTAAAACCATACAATAATCTTGACAAGTGCTGTAGATGACCATACTAGTTCATAACATATTTTAAAATGAAGCCATCATTCTATTTCTGTTAAATGAATAATGATAATGCTGAACTTAAATCTGTTTTGGATTTATAAATTAAGATAATGCTAGCATTAACTGCAGTTAAGTCTAATTTGAATACATAGATAATAATAATGCTAGCTGTACTTCAGGATGTTCCCTAGTCATGTTTTTGAATTTTTGTCAGATGTTCAGAATCATCTGGTTTTATCCACTTAAATGCCATAAATTATTTTTCCAGCTAACACCCATTTTTCTTTTCTTAAATCTTTTGCATGCAGAAAAATAAGACATTTGTAAAAATCTTATAAAATCCTTGTTATTATTTAATGGTTTTTGAGAAATAAAACTTGTCAATGATAAAGCTATGTAAAATCAAGAGAGCATATTTTTCCCACCAAATTTTCAATTGCTTCTATCTCGAAAACAAGCACATGGACCTAAAATTTATTTTCGCTCTTTTAGTTCCTTTTTTAATCCACTACCAATATTTACCAGTGTTATGAAAAGCTTGTTATTTTGAAATTGACCTGCAAACATCTTTAAACTGAAGTCAATTTCGGATTTATATCATCGTAATGCTATTCTTAAGTGGCTTGAAGTAAATTTCTAAATCTTATAAACTACAATATACTAACCTGTATTGAACTAAAATCTATGTCTGATATATGACTGCAGTCTAAAACACAAGACTGGAATTTTCCATCTGAAAATATGAAGTACGATTTATCAGAATCATTATAATTCTTAATGTCATTCAGGGCATTATATTTCATCAAAAGTACAAAGTAATTTTTCATTCAAATATATAGTTAATTATGGCAAATTTAAATGCATCAGAAAAGACTTTATCTTGTTGCTTGTATATTGTAATCCTTGCAACAAAAACTATACCTCTAATTCTGAATTTAATCTAAAAACTTAAATTATTCAACCTATCCTGAAAACTCAAATTCAGTTCATCACTTGAATGTTTCATCAGCCAAAGTTTTATTGTGTTTAGTTTAAAAATAATAGTATATAATGGTGAACCCCTAATAGAGAACAGATGTTTTAACAAACCTCTTTCTGATTGTCTCTCCATTTCCTCCAAGATATAATCAACAGCAGGGAAAGTTAAGCCTTGGTTTAGCTTTAGTACCAATACATCAGTTTGCATTGTCTGAAACAGAATATATATATATATATTTTTTAAAAGATAAGGATTAAGAAATTTAGAATATAAGAATAGGTACAAGTTCATTATCAGTTTCTAAAGTATGGATCACTGTGTGACCTTCAATCTGTCTTAAAATGTACATACATTGTGTAATACATGTAGTGGATTTAATGTTTAAGAGAACTAACGGTATAAATTACAGCAATAAATTTAGTACGGTAACTTTTAAAATATTTACTGACTGATTTTATTTCAAGATTGCACTCAAAATACTCCACTGCTTATACTGAACTTTTTCAATGGTTATGAAATATTTTATGCCCAAATTTACTGCACTACTGGTGTTATTTCTCAAAAAAAAATATAAGTCATTATAGTGAAATGGAAAACAGTGAAAAAAACATCTTTAAGATAAAATTCTTTGATACCAATAATATTGACATAAATCAACCCAACATGCAAAATAAAAACCAAAAGAGAGGATGTTTTGCATATTCAGAAATGAACCGACTGACTATTACAATATTAAAAAAATATTTTTCTTGTCACTATAGTATTTAAAGCCCTTTGCACTAAATTTTTAGTATTTCTATAGCAAAATGATGAAAAATTTTATTAGCAATATCTGGTGAAATACATACATGTAATGTCTTTTTTCTGTTAAATAAGAGCCTTTTAGAATCATGATTTTTACAATTTTTTTATGCATTTCTCCATTTTAAAATTATTATTATTCTTTAAATCCAATAAAGCATTGATTTCTGAATAAACAAAATTTTCCCCTGTTGATTAAAGATGACCCAATAGTGCACCTTCTACCTTACAACTCAATACTGGGAAACACTGATCACAAATCTGAAATAAAATTATTCCTATATATCTTCAAGGTACACAACATCATTACCAAAAGACACCTTGAGAGTGACAGCAAATCAGATTATCCTTCATCACATTTCTAGCCGCCTGCTGCACATCAACACACTAATCACTGAACTTTTTATGTTAAAAATTTGGTTAAAAATCAAACACCCATTGTGTCGATATTGTTAGCCAGCAAAAGGTTGGGAAAATTGTATACTGTCTTGATAGTGCATAAAAGTGCCAGTAATATATTTTACAGACAGATACAAAAACTTTCTTGTTTGAAATTGACTACTGTGAATTATGAGATACTGACCTTGACCTTAGGTCTAGCCATTGGATATAGAAGCATTATCAGTGATATTCCAACACCAATTATAATACCATACTGAAATTATAAAAGTTTACACAATTAAATTAAATATACAGGTAAACCTTCTGTAGAAGAAATATATATTTCTCCATGAAAAATGAAAATTTGTATGCTTGAAACTTAGTAACAATTGAATTCATATTTCATGTCCATCTTAAAACTGCTTACTCCAACTTCTTTTTACTGTATGTGTAAAACCGTGTATTTTTACCTTAGACAGTCTTAGACCTCTATCCACTGAGTTGACCCCCCCCCCCAATTTCAAGACTGACACAACATAATGTTAATTAAGTTACCAAATTTTGGATAATAATTTATAATTGGCAAATGTTTCAGATTATCAATTTTCCTATAGAGAAATTTCTGGCAATATTTTATATAAATAATACCCTCTAACAAAGTATTTTTTATTTGTTTCCTGGGGTTTTACACCACTTAATACTTACTTCTATTCCAATACACAATGATGAGATAAATGTTATCACTAATGGAATGAGATCTATTTCTGAAATAGAAAGAAATATTCAAAATTAATTATACATTTTTTCTATGCAATTTCTTTGTCTTTACAAATTATGAATTCTACTCTGTTTCCCAAACAGATGTCTAAACAAACAAATCCTGTTATCTCTTATGAGAAAAAAAGAAGAAAAAATAAAAGAAAGGGTGTATATAAGATTTATGGTTACAGGTTTGGATGGGATATTTTAAATTTTCAATGGTATTGGAACATGATGATATGTCAAGGCTTTAAATAATAATATGCTGTCAGCCACAAATATTTTCCATTTTGAAATCTTTGAAACATTTGTTCAACTGATCATTATTCCTCCCAAGGCATTTTGTCAAAAAGTTTAAAGCAGTAAAGCTTATGTCAGTATTAGAAAAAATATATGTATCATCCAACTGGTTTATTTTATAAAAGTAAATAAACCTTTAAAAAAAAGGTTTATTAACCTTTACAGACACAGCAGAAATCTTCAATCTATATCCGAAAATAAAACTTACTTTTGACTTTCCACAATGTTCTAAGAATTTCATAGTCAACCATCTGTATCACAGCAGAGATGATGACAGCTGCCAGGGCAGACTTTGGAATGTATTTAAATAATGGAGTTAACACTTGTAATGCTAATAGTATTATTGCACCTGAAAACAAAAAACAGATTTTAAAATTTTCCTTCTTGCTGAGATTTTTTTGTAAAAGTTATCTCCCCTTCTTATAATAATAACAAACACTGCATGTAATTATGATTTAATTGAACACACATGGTCATATATTTTTTTATTTAATACACAGTATCTGCATTTCCCAAACCAGATAAAAGTTTATCTAAAGAAAAAATTGGTACTAATAACTGAAATGTAAATTATTCCATGTTTGATAGTAACTTATGAACCATGTATTTTCATAAACACAGTTTAAAATTAATAAACAAAAGAAAGACAACTTACCTGTAACAATACCAGAGGCTGGTGTCCTAACACCACTCTGGGAATTTACCGCAGTTCTGAAATTCAAATTGGGAAAAATTTTGAAACAATTTTGAGATGAAGAATAATAAAACTGCATATAAAAATTTTAGCCTGAAATATCTATTTTCTTATATATCATGAATTTATACGCCATCTGATGTGAAACTATAGAGCAATATCACATGAGCTATAAGAATATGAGAAAAAGAGTATAGTATATCATTCAATCCATAATATGCTCATTTCCAAAATTATTTTCCTGTTGCGGTTCTCAAAGCTTTCTTTTTTAGATATATTTACAGCTATAAGACTATAGAATTTCAACATCACAGCTTTGGTGAATTATTACATTTTGGATGTTAAAAATGACTGATCCGGCAAAATTTAAATGAAAATTTTATAGCAAACTCGGTTAGGTAAAAAAAAGATGTTTCAACTTACGTATATTCCTCTTGTAGTATCACAGACACATTTAAAACATTTATATACCAGGATCCTTTAATTTTCAAATTAAATATAAAATAAACTTTTACTGATCCTTACCTGGAGAAACTGCCTGTGACAGGATAGGACGAAAAGAAAGAACTAACTATGTTGGCTATACCTAAAAATAGTAATACAGATAATTCATAATTTCATTTAACAATGAGAAGTTCATTATCAACGTATCATTGTATTAGTAAAAAGAGGCTCAAGAGAACTGAGCCTGTAAAGCTCACCTGACAGTCCCATAATCAATCCGTTTTATTTCAAGTGAAAATTGTAATGGACCTTCCACAGATGTTTCATACAAAGTATCAGTTAATTTGGCTATATGGTTTCAGAGGAGGAGATTTTTGAAATCAAAAATAAAAATTCATCATAGCTGCCATATTAGCTGTAAGACCAGGATAAAATATACAAACTTTATAAAGGTCCTTCCACAGATGCTTCATACCAAGTTACAGCTCATTTGGCTTTGCAGTTTCAGATAAAAAAAAAATTGAAATTTTGACCAATCAGAAATAAGAATTCATCATGGCAGCCATATAAGTTCTTTGACTGGAACAAAATATGCAAAATGTATAAAGGTCCTTCCATGGACACTTCGTACCAAGTTTATGCTCATTTGGCTTAGGGGTTTCAGAGGAGAAGATTTTTAAAATTTGTCCAATCAGAAATAAGAATTCATCATGTCGGCCATATTATTGGAAGGAAATATGGCAAATTTATAAAGGTCTTTCCATAGATGCTTCATACCAAGTTAAGTTCAGTTGGCTTTGTGGTTTCAGAGGAGAAGATTTCTGAAATTTTGACCAATCAGATATAAGAATTCATCATGGTGGCCATTTAAGTTGGCCGACCGGAACGAAATATGCAAACTTTATAAAAGTCCTTTCATAGATGCTTCACACCAAGTTTCAGTTCATGTGGCCTAGGGGTTTCAGAGGAGAAGATCAAAATGTAAAAGTTTACAGACGGACGGACGACGGATGCCAAGTGATGACAAAAGTTCACATGGCCTTTTGGGCCAGGTGAGCTAAAAAGGCAAGTCAATCATCTGCCCCTTACCAATTTATAGAGGGAATATATAAATAGCCTCCTTAAACTATCTTCAAAGTTTTCCTTATGTAAACTTATATCCATGAAAATGAAATAAAATCCACAGTATGTTGTTATGATGGTAGACATACCTACCTATAGCAATCAGTTCTTGACTAGGATAAATTTTGTAATTATTTCTTCTTGCTGAAATTGACATAAAAACATGTTGACAAATAATTAATATCATAATTCATGCATCTAAACAATCAATATGGAATAAAATTGAATAAACTATACTATAAATTGAATTAAAATAAATATATCTAACATGAAAAAATACCCTTAGGGGTATATTTTACTATACTCTTAACTAACAGGGATTGTAATTTTGTGCTAAAGATTATCATTTCTAAGTACTCTGACTTCCTTTCTCCAATAAAAACTGAATAATATGTTGTTGGCGTGGCCAATGATGCGAGCTAAGCAATAGCCCTTTCAAGAAAGTCATTTCTGGTATCACGATTCTGGCTCTAAAATTATATTAACTTTTGTTTCCGGCGAAAGAAACTTTTTCTAGCCTTAGTATGTAGCACAGTATGGCTGCCCCCATTAAACAGAGACTTTTCTAAATGACCCATATGTAGAAAATGCATATGCTCCTATAGCCCTCGCTGCTCTCACTATCAATCATACAGCTTCAATCAGTTGTAAAATCTTGGGAAATAAATGTTTTAATTGCTTTTTTCTTTTTGCTATACAAGGCACCTGTGATGTATCACAGGAGCTCTCCTTGGGGGTTGTCATGTTATAATACAGAAAGCCTGACCATGGACCATAGTAAGCAACATGTTTGGAGAATGCCACACTTCCTGCATGCTAAAGAACCCTTCTGTAGTTTTCTTAAAAAGAGTAGGCTGATGGCTGCTACAGAAGACTAAATGATCCAACCCTAGCCAACCATCCTCCTTTTACAGTGGCAGTCAAAATTGGTTCCGCCGTGTGTCCCATCCCACCCTATTTGAATTCTGTGATAAATTGAACTGAAGAAGCATGAAATATTTGCTAATGGACGTTAAGCAACAATCAATCAATCAATCAACCTTTTGCTATATTAATCTCTGGAGCAATTTTTGCTTGTCAAGAGGCCAGTGTACTTGTTCTAGAACGAGCCAAGACCTCAGCTGAATCTTGACTGGAAAATGAACTCATAACCTGATCACTGACAAGGTAGTGATAACTACAGTCAAACCTGTGTATAAAGGGTAGTCATGGGACATGAGCAAGTGCCCTTTATAGACAGGTGCCCTTTAATAAAGGTTCACAGGAAAATGGCACAAAATCTTGTGTATGGCTGAAATGTTTTACATATATGTATGTATGTTTTCAGACAGAGTATAGATATGATATATATGCCTTTTTAATGCAGTAACATTCTTTGTTACAATATAAATGTTATAAACCATAATAGTTAATTTTGTATTTACAATGGTAATGTTTTGATTTCACTTTATCATTTTTATTGATGGTAATTAATTAACTAATTATTCTTTCATCCACCTTATCATCAGATCATTAATCAAACACACAATGTTATTTGACCTTGCGGTTAAATTCTATATTTAAAAACTAAACTGCACATACAAGACTAAATACTTACAGAATGCTTTAGCAATGGCTATTAATTCTACTAAACCAAGTAGTGGAACAATGGCGAAACCTGCTCCTATACCCTGTAAAAATATTATTCAAAAATCAAAAATTCAAATATCAGTAAGCCATTTTCTCTTGTTTTCTGTCAGCATACCTAGCCATTCACAAATATTTTACTATACAAATATGATTCATCTAAAGTCATCTAAATGTTTTATTTACTTAGTAGTCATTTGAATGTTTTAATAATTCTGGGTAATTCAGATTCAAGCATCATGACATAAAGTCCTAATTATATTGGAAGTGGTAAAATACCATGTGATAAAATTCTAATTATATTGGAAGTGGTAAAATACCAGGTGAAAAAAAATGGTATTTTACTCATGAATATGACTTAACAAAAGGCATATAACTCATAGTAACTCATGTTTTTTATCTGTTCAATTAGACAATGCAATAAATGCACAACCTTGAACTGATGTGTTGTTTGATTACTCATAGATCTGAGGTATTTGAATTTCAAGACTAGATACACTATAGTTCAGCTTTAAATAATGTTATTTTATGTCATCTTTGGTAAAAAAATACCATATCAAAGTTTGGGGTTTTACTAGATAAAGTGTGTTATTCAAATAAATATAATAAAATAAAATGACTGTACTTACTGAAAAGATTTCACCTGTACTAATAGTTGTGTTGTCACCTGTGACTGAGAATTTTGGTATTTGGACTGGTGGTAATCCACTTCTGATGTGACCAGTGATAGTCAATTTGTCAATATCCATTGCAAGTAACCCAGCACTGATACCTGAGGCTGCTATTACAACAATAGCATTGGCACCTGAAATCATAGCATAGATTATTTGTTACTTTTTTCTAAGGCTTACCAAAAAATTTTGGTTCTGTTATGACTGAAAATTTGACAGGTACAGAGGTAGCAACATATTTTCCTATTATTAATTCAATTATTGTAAACATTCATTAACAGATAACACATTGAAAATATGAATAAAACATACTTGTTCCTGTTAACCATATGATATATCTAGCTACCCTAACACAACGGGACGGTGTTGTATTTGGTTCATCCTTCCAAGTCATGGTTCTCATTTTCTGAAAGACAAATATGAGT
Source organism: Mytilisepta virgata (assembly GCA_028015205.1). Lineage (NCBI taxonomy): Eukaryota > Metazoa > Mollusca > Bivalvia > Mytilida > Mytilidae > Mytilisepta > Mytilisepta virgata. The sequence goes on from CM051521.1 coordinate 89,853,917, forward strand.
AAATGTATTTTGCAACATATTTTTGTTCATTGTAAACTATATTTCAGTACGTACTATGACATGCTTATATTTCGAATCAGAAAATGTCATATTTGATCAGTAGATTCAGCAACTGTCACTAGCTATCACTGTTTAGAGCAAGCATCCATTAGCCCACACTTTTAAGTTTTTTACTGGTCAGAATTTCATTTCTAGTGACATAGTGGTTACTTTTCCTGATCTGTAACAGATGTGAAGAGGTAGGGATCTAGTTTAATCATGCCACATTTTTATGTGTCTTTCCCAAGATAAGATCCATTGTCAGTGGTTGTGAGTTTCTTTTACATGTAGTTTACATATTTTGGGGTAGAGATTTTATTTTCTCATATTCCTGACGTGTTTTATCGGTAGGATAAAAATACATATTATCTTTAACCACTCCCTGGTGATTAAATTTCTACGTGGGAATTACCGCCCTTTTTTCTACAGTTATTAGAATGATAAACTAGAGAAGTCCTGAAATGACGTCTATGTAAACAAACTACATAGCAATGACATTTTCTTGAGGTTTTTGTCGAAAATCATAGGAGAAACAGATTCTCCTTCAATTTACTCATGAATTATGGAATTTCTCCACCCTCAATTGTTAAATTTTAGATTTTAACACGCTCGCTAAAGGCTCGCGTGTTGAAAATCGAAAATTTAACTATATCGGGTGGAGAAATTCCATAACTCACTCGTACCTGAAGGAGAATCTATATTTATACAGTTTGTGGTTTGTGTTGAACTTTTGAACAATATTTTCATATGGGGCCAATAAGAGCTTGTTATAGTATGGACACATGCCCTGTGTTGGAGACTGTGTGTAGATCTCTTTTTATACTTTCTGTATTTTAATTCATTGTTATTGTCTCATAAACATTTTTCACTTCTAAGAAATAGTTCTCTCCATAAGAAGATATTTTGGAAATTATATGTTTTTCACAAACAGCTCATTTAAAGTAGAGAAAAAAAAATTAATACTGACTTTTTACACACATTTATTAACAGGAATATACTTACTAACAATTGCAAGAATATTAAAAATAATTTGAAATATCAATAATTTGAGCTTGAGGATCTTTCGTAAATTACAATATTTATTTTTATTACAAATCTTTGATAAAAGATAATGTTGTGAGATTAATAAAGGTAATAGAATATAACTAACAATTTTATAAAGTAGTTGTGATATTTTTGCAATAATAAATACATTAATTCAATAATTTCCAAATTTACAGTATTTTTTTTTTAGGGTTATTTTGAAATTATCTAATTTGGAATATGGAGAGGTATCTTACCTTTAACAGTATTAGGATAACAAGACTAACAAGTCCCATAGTGAGATCCCATACACTGAAAATATACATACGTGTATATAAGATATGAAAATTTAAATGAAATGAACCAAAATAAGTAAGACATCACAAATATAATACCAATCAAACCATCTTCAAGAAATGTCTTTAAAAATTTCATGAAATATGTTACCATCAAGAGATATACATGTAATAGTAAACTATACTTGACTTTATTATAGAACAACTGATATGTACTTATTGTTAAATGTTTATTATATAGAATGCTGTTTTTATTTGGGAAGTTTATAGAATACTGTGTTTATTTTGCATTTTTCAAATCCTGTTGAATTTTTGACATTTGTTGGGTCAGGTGTGCTAAAAATGAGGTCAAGGTAAGGTGACAACAATCTGTTGGACCTTTACTGGTACCCTTTATATTAACTCTATAGAGCAAATATGAAAGAGGTGCAATTGATATTAAGGGAAAAACTGACGGTGTAACAAAAACAGTCATCATTTTACAAAGGCCAAGTTATATAAACATTTAAAGCTTACAGACAATAAACTCAAAATATGTCAGTTACAAACAAACTTCTTAAACTTACTTAGTTTCTGGAATGTGTTTAAATGTTTCATAAACAGACTCTAGAAATTCTCTAGGTATATTCTTTAGACCTAATATTCCCTGAAAAGGTAAAGTATATAAGGCTTGTTTACTATAAAATGAAAAAAACTTAGTACTTCTCACTTATTCAAATACTGTTACATGTATGTAATTAAGTAACTTACTGTTTCAGATTACACAGTTATAAAACTGTTTGTTCTTAAGAACATCACTAGCTGAAAATTAGTTGTTACCAATGCTATGGACCAATCAGTTTGTCTGCTTTTGACTTTCGATTTTTAAAATATCTAAAACAATGAAGCTGGTTTAATCTGATACACATTTTCTCCTGCTAAGAACTGAAAGGGGCCAACCAAGAACCGTTCCATCACAGTTTGATTCAAATTAACCCAGTACTTTCAGAGAAGATTTTTAAATATTGTTTTATTAATTTTTCCATTTTTGGTAATAAATGGCATTAAGATTTAAAGTCTGAACCTCAGACACAATTTTGAGGGGCTATCAAAGGACACTTCCACTAAAATTTAGTCCCGTGTATTTAGAGAAGTAAAAGGAAAGTTTACAATGATGATAACAGATGCCAAGCTCAGATAATTTAAGAACACCATTTGAACCAATGTTGCAAAGATTTAATCAAACTGTCCAGTGATTTCAGAGAAAAAGATTAAAGTTTATAGATGACAATGGACATAAAGTGATAGTAGTAACTCAAATGAATCTTTGGTCTGACAAGGGAAAGCTTAAAATTAATAGGCCTTTAAAAATAAACAGTCTTTTCACTTAAAAATCTTAAAAGATATATGTATGATTCTAGAAAAATTGGGAAAAACCTCACCTTGACTTGTCCAAAGGCAATGGTTATAGCTGCTGCAGATGTAAAGGCATTTATCACAGGGTGTGATATAAAATTCACTAATATTCCTGGAAATAGACAAAATCTTACCAGATATTATCTTATAAAATCAATTAATACAAAAATAAAACCACAATAATGCAACTTGTATTTTATAAAACAATTGTTCAAATTTCGTGGAAATTATTTACAAATAAAAGAGTTTTTTTATTCTTAATGTTGTTGTATGTTTAAATAAATGTTTGGACTGTTTGAGATATGGTAGTTATGATAAGCTGTTCAACTTATCCTGGGGTGAAGACCTCACTGAAAAGAGGTATGGAGGGAGGATGAGTACATTTTACTTATATTTTTTTATTATTGAGCACAACTAAATACACCCATAAGAGGGTCATAGGCATTGTAACAATCACAATTAACAACAATATCATCATGACATTCACATTACTGGCAATACAGAAATTAGAATGTATGGTTAGTTTGACATTAATTGACATTGCCTGTATTTGCCAATAGTGCATGCGTGTTTGGTAAAGTAAGCAGACAACTGTTGTAGATTCCACCATGGTGTAGCTACTCCAAATTAAAGGCTTATCCCTACCATCTTTCAACACTTTCCCTTATTGCCACATAAATCCTTTGCTGATCATCCTCATATTGGTTAGAATTGTGTTGGAAGTTATAAAGAAACAGTTAACACTAATATTTTATTATCTCTGATGAATTTTTCCCACTCAAGTGTTTTCAGTTTATCCTTGACTTAAATTGTACACTTTAGCTCATATTTGAAGGCCTCAGTAATGGTATATGTTATAAATCTATATTAAGTATATTCTAATAAGATGTTACCTTATTGACACATAACACATATCTTGTTACTTTCATAATTAGGTAGTAACATTTTATCACCCTTGGTCATTGTGTAATTTAGTCATTAGTTAAATGAGAGGTAAAAGTTGGCCTGTTTATAAAATGGAATCTTACCTAAATTTAGTATACCCATTAGTAACTGTACAATCCCTGTCATAAGACATAATACAATGGCATAGGTTGCATCATCTTCGATGGGTGACATGGCAAAAGTTGCCGTCATCAATGACATAATGGCTGTTGGACCTAATGTTATGTCTTTAGATGTACCAAGGAAACAGTAGATAAAACATCCCATAAAGGCTGAGTATAGGCCATACTGAAATACAAAGATGAAAGTTTCTTTATGAAGGGAGATAACTTCTTTCTGTATACAAAATAATTATGAGATAAATTGTTTATTGTTAATTGTTTGTACTATTATGTGCCATAAACTTTTCGTGAAAACTTTTTTTATTCCCACTACATTACATCAAAATTCTTGATCATTTTTAAACTGTTTAGTTTTTCTTTTTTTCTTTCTCACATTAACCTTTTCTTTCTTTCTTTTTCATGTTAACCTTTTCTTTTTTAACAAAAAACTTGAGGAAACGTTATCTGCAAAAACATTTTAAAAAAATACCTGAGGTGGCAGTCCAGCTAGTGTAGAATATGCCAGACCCTGAGGGATAACAGTCATTGCCACTGTCAGTCCTGCTATGAAGTCGCATTGTAAATCTGTTACACTGCAATAAAAATATGTTATTATTTAGATATTATATTAAAAATAAAAAATAACTACTATGATAATTTGTTGGTTGAAAATTTATGTACTTGAATATAATTTTGTGAATGCTCTGAACTTCTTTTAATAAGAAACAAAATGTATGTACATCAATGGACAATTTGATATCACTGGTTAGTATATCCATCACACAATAAAATATGGATTGCAAGCTTCCAATTAAAATAACAAATGATCTGATGTAATTAAAGCAATACAGGGGAGAGCACCCAATTCCAATATTATTTTGAAACCATACAAACCAAATCTAATATCTTTATCTCTATATTTTAATTTTTAAACAGACTCCTAGACTGACCACATTCTTAACCTTAAAGCAAGGATAAGACATCCAGCCGTCACCACATGCACTGTTTTTTTTAAATGACCATCTTTCTTGTTACCAACAGTATATAAGCCACAATGGTCTGTTATTAACAGCAAATCAGTTTATCTTGTCAGAATTTTTTCCAATGAGATGTAAACATCTTATCTGTTTCATATATTTAATAAGTAAATCAGGTAAAGCGATGAAAAACAAACATTTCTAAATCTCCAAGTATATAAAATTTTATCATAATATTGTATTTTTGATAACCATCCACATGAACGGTATACATTTGACTTGGTTTACTTATTCTGATCTTGAGATTTTTTGAAATATAGTACATATCTTAGATGAACCACTCTGGAAACCAGTATAGGACAATTTTTAAAGAAAATAAGATATCTTCATGTTTATCAAATTTCTCAATATTCAACAATCCTCATTCAAGGAGAATCTTTAGTTAGAGTCTTCCCTGTTATTTGTATCCTTCAACAAAAAACCTTTCTAACCATTTTGTCATTTATATGAGTAAAGTCAAGAAATACCAAAGGCATATTCGAAGGAGGGGAAAATCAAAACAACTGACAAACTCCTGAGAACAACGAAGACAAGACCAAAACAATACATGCACTACAATTCAAAACTAAAAACATATGAACATACCAAAAAAAAGGGAGTAGACTCAGGAGCTCTGGAAGAGTAAGCAGTCTCTGCTTCCAGCAGCACACCCGCCATGCTGCTCATGTCAAATCCCGTATGAGGAAGGGACAACATCAATGGAACAGGTCCATTTTCATACCTGTCAACCAAATCATGATGACGTCCATAAAACTTTAATAAGGATGACTCCAACTTAGGAGCAACATACTCCTGTCTGAGCAACTTTTCTGTCAGGCTCTGTCCCGGAAGTCAATGTATATGGCACAAGCTTTGGGATAACGTATGAGTTTTAAAATATATACTCCAAAAGCCTGCGCTTCTGGAATATTGCTGCTCAAAAATGGGAAGTTGACGATTGGAAAGTCAAAGTCATCCCATTTGTCACAAAGTTTTGTATTCAACCATCCTCCAGTGCCAATTTCGAGGTGAAGGTCAAGATAAGATGCAGATTTGGCAGTGTCTGTGGTATCCTTAATTTTCAAGCTCATTGGGATAGATTTTTGAGTGATGAAACATCATCTATGACTATCCAATTGTTATATCAAAACTTAATAAGTCAACCACTAGTACTAGTCAGACTATCGTGTTTCCACATTGTTTTTCTGTTTATGTTTTTTGGTTCCAGTTTTCTGGGAAGGCATGATTGTTTTTATATTGATAAGTATGTAACTCACTTGACCTTTCCTGTGATCTCCCGTGATATAATAGGACTTAAATTCTTCTGTTGTAAAATGGAAATATTTGTTTATGTCTTAAATTTTGATGTTTTGCAATATTCTCTATCTACATGATATCTCCAACTAAAATAAATTACTAGAAGTCTTTGACCCAGTTTGAAATGTTCTTTTACAGACTACATTAATAGGTCAATGTCAATCTCTAAATAATCTTGAGTTCAAATTAAAAGGCCACATTTATTTTTCATAAGAACAACTGATGACATATCAATAATGTCATAATTGTAAAGTCATATTGCAATGAGTACATCATCATCGAATGCTGCACACCAATTTTGAGTTACCTTATACATTTATAAGGCATACATGTGTTACATGTACTTTATTAAATTTATTAATTGGTGCTTAACGCCACATCAACGGCTAACGTCGCATCATGGCGACTTTCTTACATTAAGATAAATGTCTATTTTGCATACATGTATTTAATTACATCACAAAAAGAAAAACCATAAATTCTATGATACAATTTTTAATGCACAAGATGTATATATTATGTCGATTTACGACTCATCAATCGTGCTCAAGGTCTAAAATGTTAAAAACCAAATCAATAAAGAGCAAATTCAAAAATGCCAAAATGTAAAAGCCAAAACCATCTAAGGACAGAGCTATGCATAAGGGAGATACTCCTTAGTTTTCACAGATTAATATTTTTGCGACAGTAAATTTAAAGTATTAATTTTTGGCTATTATCAAAATACTGGTAACTGAGTTGGTAATACCTATTTGACTTGTTTATCTTACCCTATATTCTTAAGGAAAAACATGCAAACAATAAGAATATACCTAACTAGGCATACTAAAAACTGAAGGGATATGGGATATATCTTAATGAAGTACCATTCCATCATGGAAAGTGTATCATCCAAGGGTATCGATGTCGCTTTGATATTATATTTAGCAAATTAGCAATCACAACTGTGACTAGAAAACCACAAAATCCCAAAACTCAATAAAAACAGATCCAAAAACCAAACAAAAACATGGAACAAAACATCAAACTGTATTACAATTACTTAAAATTATTATTATTAAAATTCATATTAACTTTATCCCTTGTTCATACTAACAACATGATCAACCTACCACTATAAAGTATTACAGATAAGCAGCATATTTACATAAATACAACTTCTACAAAATCAAACAGATGTTCAACAGCATACCAAATATGGATAGAAATTACCGATAATCCAACTAGTATGGGTATATGCTGACCATATTTCTGTGATAAGCAAATATTAAGTAAACTCATATTTCTGTTCTGATCTACTTAATATAGCATCCAAATAAAAGAAAATAACTATGAAAATTTATAAAAAGTTTAATATAAGATATTGGGTCCACAAATCTACATCAAAGACATTTAAAAAAAAATACTCATATGAAAAAAAAATAGCAAACCATATAATGCACGCAAAACATAACCGGAACACTGTTTAGGGCAAAGACAAATTGACAACTTAACTCCCAAAACGTTCTTAACATCAATGAAATGTATTCCTTGACATTATGCTTCAAAGATGATAAAGTATTCTGTGCTTCAAACTGTGAATCCTCCTTATTTATATGAGATAGTTGTGTTTAAGCCACTTAAATGAAATTTATCTAAATAGGACATTTGATTTTGATAACTGGTATATCCTTTAGTTAACTGGTTTGCTAAAATACTCATATTTTGGCATAATGTTCTATGTTTCACACAAATTTTTAAAACAAACTTTTGAAAATTTTTATAAGGAAACATTCGTAAATGATTTCTGAAGATCTATATTTTAAACCTTTAGAATTAAAATCTAAATTTTCAACCTTTTTTTCTCAAGACCTTTTATTGGCTTAGAAAATCGGATTGACGTATCTTTTGATGTTAATTTCATAATTTTTCACAATAAATTGAAGGTTTAGGGTTTGGTATGTTCACCTGACAATTTTTGCAAAAAAATGACTTAAATTGAGAACAAGAAACATCATTTTTACAAGAAATTTTTAATTGGCACTGATAACATCCTTAGGGATTTAAATCTATCCTTTGGAAGGCAGTAATAAATATTCTGATACTATATGAACACAGTGTACATTAACAAAACATGTATGTGGAACTGAATTACATAATAAACTGTACAACAATAAAAAAAAATCCTGTGAAAAGTCAACAGTGGACTGTGATTTAAGTAATTTATCTGTTTTCATAATGCTCAAATAGCAAAATTTGAATTTTATCAGAAAGACATCAGGTTTTTTTAGTTTTGAATCATTTATATATTTTGTGAAAATAACACTGAAATATTAGAAAATAAGTAAAATACTAAATATTTCTTTTATATATCTGCATTTCTAGATTTACTTACATAAGATATGATTGTTTGTAGCCAAAACTTCGTAAAGCAAAAAACAAAAAATCAAAACAATAAAATGGTCCTAAACAAGGATATCTTATCCATTAGTACACAATTTAGTCAAGATATCAAGTTTTTAGTATGGATTTTTAACCCTTTTTGGTTGGAATTGAAGCACATTTGTAAGTTAGAACTGGACCAAACGAATAAATGTGCAGGTGTGAAAATGCATATGGCTTATTTCTGCTTAGATTTAATAGCATATTTAATGACAAAGAATTTAAGAAGAAAATGACTTAAAAGTGAATGAAAGTGTCATTAAACATTCACAAAATCTCTACTACAAAGAATTACACGTATAGTTCATATTTTGAATGATATTGTTCTTGCAAAATGGTTATTTTCCAAAATAATATTTCAAAAACTATTCAGTTTCTTGATTAGAAGTTCTTAAAAAGACTTTTCTTATATTATTGGACTTGTAATTTTTACTGCACCATGATTTTTAAAACAAAAAATTTATATGTCTAAAGATATGGACTTTTGGGAAAAAGAATTCTGAAGTTATAAGAAAGCTGTGTGACTGACAGTATCCTGGATTTTCTGTCATCAGTGCTTGAAGCCCTTACCAACCAACCAACCAACCAACAATCTTCCCACTTTACATTGCAAACTAATAACTAGAGTTTTTTTTTTTAAATGGAAAATCTTGTTAACTAGGAAATCTGGCTGACTAAAATCTTAAAACAAGGTCAATATCTGAGAAGTAATTTTAACATAAACAAAAAATATCATAAAGATATTTCAAAGATTGTTATATGAAACTCTTTTTATCTCAAAATTATTGATATGTCAAAGTAATTTTTCAGGTCATTATTTTGTACAATTTGTGCTCCTGATATCCCAAAATGCCTGTTATATGTCCAACGTTTTGGGGTAGAAAATAACAAGAGTAAACTTTTTATCTATATAGCAAGTGAAAGAGAATCTGAGGAGCAAGAAAACATTATTTCCACACTTTTTTCAATTGCAATTTTTTTAAACCTATATTTTAATACTTTTAATAGATTTTACCAAAACAAAGAAGCAAATCAGTTTATCCAAAAGTATTCTAGGTTTCCTGGAAAATTTTGGTTCTAATATATATATGTGTAAAATAAAAGTTCGTTTCTATTCACTTAGGAATTGTTATACATGTAACATGTGTACTTTGCAACTGATGAACTTCAAACATGAAAAATTAATATTTATCAAAAAAATTATATATAAGCAGGTAGAACAAAAAGTCTTACCTGTATTTAGTAATCCATTTTGTTATAGGAAATCTAGTTTTCCAAGCATCTCTTGTACAAGAATTACTAATGTATTGTCTAACTAATTTTCCAACTTGCACCATCTTTTCTCGACACCTTGGGTGTTTGGTTTGTATTGACACACGATGACCACCTAAAAGTGGTGTGTTCTCGGATTCGTCTGAATTGTAACTCATGCTTTTTGTGTTTCTTCATCCTGTTTTATAGTAAAAATACTGAGGTCAAAGTTCATAGGAATAACTTTAATTGTCAATGTAAATAGAATATTTACCTATGACACAGGTATGTCTTCATGGGGGAACAAAAATAAGACAAATCGTACAAATTTTTCCAATATTTGGAATGTATCACTAAAATTCTTATCTTGGGTAAGAAGATTTGATAAATAAATATCCTCCATTTTCAGAATACTTCAAATGTCAATAACAATGTACTATTATATTAATGGATTTTGCAACGATATTTCATGGTATGTAACTCACTACAAATAGGGCAAAAAATTAAAATCTAAACACACTTCTGTTTAAATTAAACAAAAAATTTATATTATTAAATTTTTGACAACACAAGTTTAATTTTTTTGTTTATCCCTTCCATAATTAAGAAATGGGTGGATGTAAAACTACTACAATTTGATTCTACCACTAATCCTAAAATTTTCAACATTAAAACACTTTCTAAAAACAAGAATTAAAACCACTCACAAATAAACTTATTCACTTAAATAAAAGGATTGGGTTTCTTTTTTTTCTATTACTTGTCTATTAATTTTCAGATATTTTTTTTAACAACTAACAAAACAAGGAAATATACATACAATTTACTACATTCTGTCAACATCACAATTAACACATTTTCAGAATAAAACTTTGGATATACCCATATTCATGCCTGCGGCTTATCTCTCTTATACATAACACTTGATAACATTAAATTTTCACATTATTTTGCATTATTTTAAAATTTGTTAAATGTGATTTGAAGTAATATTGTTTCCGTAGTGTGTTTGTTTAATTCTAAAAAACTACATACAAGAACAGCTTCAAAATTTGGTCTGGACTAATTTTCAATCTCTTTCACAGCCAATAATTGTCTGGAACAGATTTTGCAACCATAATTGTGTGTATCTGAATTAAGTAATACACATACTTCACATGGGACCTATATTTTTTTGAATCACATTCCTCAAATTTTGCAAATTATTCATAATATTGTAAACAATTCACCTTAACAGGTTGTTATGAATTGGAGAGATAAGAAACTGTGAATATATCTGACTTTTAAAAATAAATAAAATTGTTTCATACTAAAACTTTTCAAACTGACCTATTCCTCAAATCACTGAGTTTTTACTCAGATTTCAAATTTCACGCAATCTGATGGTGAGTATCTGATGATGGATGAATTATTGTTTAATGTCCAGTGGCAGCCATTAGTTGCATATCAGGACAAGTGAGTATCTAAGTTGAAAAAATCTTCAAGTCTAAGATGTTTAGTAAACCAAGATCAGAGTTACTGACAAGACTCTAAATCCAATTTTATCTCTCCTAGACAATTAAACATCCAACATGCAAATCTTGATGCACTAGATGAGACCATTTCAAAAACTACTGTTCCAGCTTAAAAAATGTGAAAAGCACAAACTATACCCTGAATGATGAAGAGGAGATTCAAATGATGAAATTACCTAAAGGTATGAGACCAAAGAGCATGTAGGACACACAGAACTTGCACCAGGTGATACTTAGGAGACAACTGTATTGTATTTTATTATTTGACGGCATCAATTGAATGATTTGATAGCCAGAAATTGAGTTTACTGATATTTCCCACTAGCAAATCATCAATTCATGCTGTCAAATAACTAGAAATTGTGTCTGTAAGACACAGATGCCCCGCTTAAAATGTAGGTCATCATATATGAGTGCTCAGTACTATCCAAGGCACATCCACTGATGAAGTTTCGTGGCTACAGTATGCTTAGTTCAAAAGAAATGAACCTAAACGCAAAACTTAACCAAAGTCCCTGAAACATGAAGTAGGTCATAGCGACCCAACTGTTGATAAACTGTGTTGTACTATACAAGACGACTGTAGTGATGAAATATCATTGATATATTACTATAGGTTTCGGAGAAATGAACCTAAATGCAAAACCTAACCGAATCTGGATGTACGGACATATGGATGTACGGACGGACGGATAGACGGACAAAGGTAAATCTATATGCCCCAGCCACATTTGTGGCGGGACATAATAAGATACAATATTGTTATCTCCATTGTAATGCATATGTCAAAATATCATTTTAAAACGGAAATTTTCAAAACGTTGGAAGTAATGTCTGCGCTTGCCAAATAATTTCATGGCATCAATTGTGCCTTTGATGCCATGAGATTTTCAATGTTGTCCAATCAGAATCGACATTACAATCAGTATTGCATTACAATTTGGATTTGTCAAAAGTTTTATAATTTTATCATAGTTGTGCAATTGTCATTGCCTGTATCTGAACACTAACAATTAACTAAGCTTGCAATACATAAGGGACTTGAATCATTAATATTGAGTATGATGGACATTTCAGTAATTTTGTTTCATCAGTAGTACTCAAGTCATAGCATACTAGGGAAATTTAGGTCAACTAAGGTCACTTCAGTACAATTAAACTGAATGAATCAATCAAAGACACCTTCCATTATTTTACATTTTCATATTAAACAAATAATAATTTCATACACTTATAAACAGACCAAACAAATGATTTTTTTTTCTATTTTATTTTCTTACTCAGATAACCATGTTAAACAAATCTATATATGTTTTGTCTGAAAAATAATATTTTTGGACACTTCGGTACACACCGTTCAGCAACACTGACATTTTACCTCTGAGAAATCCATCAAACATTATTTTTTAAACAGTAAACATTACAACAACGTAATTCGGGGAACATGATCTTTATGATTACATAATAATTAAAGAAAACATGCATAAAAACGTCATGCAAATTGTAATTAGGTAAATAGAAATTGACCTTGGAAAATATTTATGCTTCATAGCTTTCGTCATCAACATGGGAATATCAAAGTAACATGATATTTCCATGTTTTTATAAACTTTCTTACAGAAATTTGTTCATGGTGTACATGTTTTTTTTTTAAACTCTAATCCCTCCTGTTTTGTTGATGTTATTATTTTTTTACATTTGTTCGGACTCGAAAGAAAAAAATAAAAACCTGATTGAACCCTACAACTGTTTACCATGTTAGTATTATAATTTTTAATAGTCATTAGAACTGAAGACAGAAGAATCTTAAATTGAAATTAAATACACTTGTGTACATTCTTATATGTTTTTTTGACTGATTTTTTTGGTCATTTTTCATTATGTTACAAAACATTTAAAAGTTTTAATGACAAATAAATAAATACAAAAATCTACAGATATTGTCACATTTCTCTTGACAGTGTGTATTAGGGTTCACAAAAATAGTTTTCTAGTTTCCTTGTAATTTGCCAAGAATATTTGTAATAGCTTAGTTGCTCAGACAGTCCTTATTAAAGTTTTATGGGCGTCATCATGACTTGGTTGACAGGTATGAAAAAACAGTTTCTCAAATGAAAATGGACCTGTTCCATTGATATTATCCCTTCCGCATATCGGATTTGACATGGACAGCATGGCAGGTGTACTGCAGGAAGCAGAGACTGCTTACTCTTCCGGAGCACATGAGTCTACCCCCGGTTTTTGGTGGGGTCCATGTTGTTCATATGTTTTTAGTTTTTAATTGTAGTGCATGTATTGTTTTGGTCTTGTCTTCATTGTTCTCCGGAGTTTGTCAGTTGTTATGATTTTTCTCTCCTTCGAATATCCCTTTGGTATTTCTTTACTTTACTTAGTACTGGTATGCCTTATTTTCAACATGTTTTAAATCTAAGTTATTTCTTAAGATAAATGTAAAAAATGTCCTTTCAAGCCTTGTCCACTTATCCAAATTTGTCTTTCAGTGAGAAATTACTTCTTCCTCTAAATGTTGAATGTGGTGAGTCTTGTGAAATATAAATAAAAGATACAATTTAACAAAGCACCATTTCCAAACAGAGGTGATGATCCATGTTTTTTAACTGTGGCCAGGACCATGATAGCTCAATGTCAAATCTTAAATGTGACAATTAAATGTATGAAATGATACACTAGACTGAAACTTGGAAACAGCTCATTCTCAAAAAAAATCATAAGGGTTCATGGAACCCAGTGTCTCACCGGCTTTTGCTGTTATCTATGTTTTCATTGTTATAGTGAAATGTACGTAATTTTTCTCCACATGTTATTTATCGATCATGAAGAAGCTTCTGTACAAGTTTGGTAAAAATTCAGGATGGTTTAAGAAAGTAATTAATGTTTTAACAAACTTTAACTGCAGACTTTATGTAATGTTAACTGGGAGAAAAATTCCATTTATAAATTAAATATGGAAAAATGTGAAGAAAATTATTACAAAATTTTCCTCTGGATACTATCTTTGGATCATGAACAAGCTTCTGTCCAAGTTTGGTAAAAATCCAGGATAATTTTAAAAAGTTATTAATGTTTTAAAAACTTTAACCACAGAGTGAATGTAAATGTTGAAGCTGCCGCCAACAACAACAGAAGCAGACTCGACAAAAAAATGATACAAATACATGTATGGATTATTATTTAAAATTAAACATTCAAAATTTCAATTAAGAAATTTTTTTTTTTCAAATTTCACATGTAAAGAAAATATCTGATTATTTTAATTGCAAATTATAGCTACTGTTGATTACCACCAAAGTGTTTTCCTGCATCATGAAAAACAAATGGTAGAACATTCAAGAATATATGGCTCAATGAGTATGAACAAACAAATCAGTTGTTTACAGAGGACCAAATTCATAATCAATGTATTTTACCTCAAAAATATATTATATAACAAGAAATAGTTAGATCATATTTCAGGACCTATTCAGTGCATTTTAAAATGTAAGTCAATATGGAGACAAAATATAACATGGAGATTTAAAGTACCGACATACTCATTCAAGTAGACCTCTTCTTCTCTTGAAGGTCACAATGATAAAAAAATTTGAATTTTAAATTTCATGTTAAAAAGTTCAAAATTGTTGTAGGATTCCATATAAAAAGTATGAAATTCTAATTGTCTTTTGATATAAAATTATATAAAACATAAACGACCATACAAAATTTATCAATGTCTGAAGATTAGCATAATATGTATGTATCCTTATTTATACACATCTTCAATCGACAAAAAATTTAGTTATTTCGTGGCCATAATCTTCCATGAAAAACCATTTGACAATAAAATGCCTTGTTTTTAATTATATAAGTGGCAAGTAACCCTTTGACAATCACATTGGATTTACTTACCATTCACAGTATGTTTTTGTAACACAATGACTCCAACCCCCACCAACCCCCATATTCATCCTACCTCTAGAAAGATGAATATATATGTTTAAAACAAGAGTTGACACACAAAAATGTCTCGCCTGTCGTGTATTTCTAATGAAAGTAAATGCTGTCAGACATATTGCATACAGTATTCAAAAAACAGGCCAAAACACAAAAACTAAACTATAACCACTGAACCATGAAAATGAGGTCAAGGTCAGATGACACCTGCCAGTTGGACATGTACACCTTACAATCCTTCCATACACCAAATATAGTAGACCTATTGCATACAGTATTCGAAAAAACAGGCCAAAACACAAAAAATAAACTATAGCCACTGAACCATGAAAATGAGGTCAAGGTCAGATGACATCCGCCAGCTGGACATGTACACCTTACAATCCTTCCATACACCAAATATAGTAGACCTATTGCATACAGTATTCGAAAAAACAGGCAAAAACACAAAAAACTAAACTATAACCACTGAACCATGGAAATGAGGTCAAGGTCAGATGACACCTGCCAGTTGGACATGTACACCTTACAATCCTTCCATACACCAAATATAGTAGACCTATTGCATACAGTATTCGAAAAAACAGGCCAAAACACAAAAATTGACAAAGTCACTGAACCATGAAATTGAGGTCAAGGACACATGACAGGTGTCAGACTGGCATGTACCCATATAGATCTAGCTATAGACCATATCTGATGAATCTAGTCATTGCACTTGCTGAAATATAAACTTTTGAGGAAAAAATTGACAAAGTCACTGAACCATGAAATTGAGGTCAAGGGCACATGAAAGGTGTCAGACTGGCATGTACCCATACAGATCTTGCTATAAGCCATGTATGATGAGTCTATTCATTGTAGTTGCAGAAAAATGGACTTTAGAAGAAAAAATTGACAAAGTCACTGAGCTGTGAAATTGAGGTCAAGGACACATGACAGGTGTCAGACTCCCATGTACCCATATAGATCTTACTATATACCAAATATGATGACTCTAAACATTACAGTTACTAAGAAAGGGACTTGAATGTAAAACTATGTCGCAGATTTTCGAAGTTCACTGAACCGTGCAATTGAGGTCAAGGACAAATGACAGGTGTCAGACTGGCATGTACCCATATAGATCTCACTGTAGACCAAATATAATAACTCTAGGTATTATAGTTTCTGAGAAAAGGATTTGAATGTAAAACTATGTCGCAATGTTTATGTGGGTATTGAACCATGAAAAAAAGGTCAAGGTCATCTAAAAATGTGCTGCTGAAAAGGTCATCACTTCATGCACCTGTGGACCAAAGATGAACATTGTAAGTATTATACTTTAAAAGTTATTAAGGTTTTACAAAAAGTTAACGCCGTCGCCGTCGCCGTCGCCTTCGCCGTCGCCGCCGGATTGCTATACCTATGTCTCGCTTCCAGCGACTTTCGTCGCAGGCGAGACAAAAAAAGGTAGAGATTCTGAGATTGGTTGATATCTTTTCGATTCTTTTTTTCAATTCTGTTAAAAACAAAATTGCTACATCATAGGTTGAATGGAACAGGTGTAAAACCTGAGATACATAAAAAGTTTGGATGATAAAAATACCTAACAGTAAATGATGCACATAACAAACATTCAAACGAAGTAACAAAGCCTCATTCATTTTGTTAAAGCCAGACACTTTTGTCCTCCGTGTGTAGTACTGTTGTTTTTGTTTCGAGTGTTCTGATTTAGTGTATTAATATTCTCTAATTATAAAAAATTACTTTGAATTTTTTGTTAAATGAAAATATAAATTTTAAAAACTTAACAGATTTTGAAAAAGTAATTTATATCTCAATAACACTCTGAAAGGTTCTTAGAACAACTGCCACCATACCATTACAATACAATGGAAATAATACCAATCCTGGGTTTCTCTTCATGAAAAAATTAGTCTATCATACTAGAAGTTAAGGACTTTAGAATTACCGGTAAGTCATAAAATCATTTATTGACAGGAAGTTTGAATTATTCATTCAATTATATGACATAATAACCTATATAAACAATTAAGACTGATGTGATTCATTAAAATCTTATTTTAGTCATTTGTAACATCACTTTAATGGGTAAGAGAGAAAACAATAGATAAATTCTTGATACAAAATCCACTTATGTACATGTTCAAGCAAAAACTGCTTTTATTGCTGTTCTGCATCCTTAAGTCACTGTATGTAGACTTCAACATGGAGAAACATCGCATTGTAAAATGAACACAAATAGCACTATTTTTAGAGTAATTCTGTGCTAAATCCCTTTGTTTAACTTGAGCTTTACAAAGAGAACAAATTACACACAATAACAAACCCAGAAATCTAACAAATAGTCTCATAATTTTAAAACCAATTTCACAATGAACTTCCAAACAACAAAAATAATGAAGGGTCAATTTTCTTAGTGGCAAAAATGGTTTGTTGTACTTTACTTCCTCATCCAAAGACCTATCAAAACTTACTAAATGACCTCCCTCAACACATACACATGTATGTCAATATGTCCAATTCATTCATGGCAGGAGATAATAACATTACCCCCTACTTACAGCTTACTATTAAATCAACTTGGTGGTCTTCTCATCCTATTTGACAATGCATGATAATCGGTGATAACAGGATATAATTAGTTCATAATCAAATTCCATAAAGGGAGATACACTAAAACTGTTAGAGAAACAGTGTAGATAGAATGTGTATTCATATTAAAGCATGTCTGTAGAAAATTTACTTTTTGATTTGGTATTATAATATTGCATGCTCATATCTGCAAAATAAGATTAGGCCACACCATATTCATTTTTAGTTCTTTGGATTTCGCTGCTCCGATTTTTGGACTTTTTAAATTTTAATTAAGAAAAAAAAAAAATTCATTATTTTCCAAAAATGATGAAAATTCAGCCCAAAGTTGTCATTTTACAAGAAATTAAAAATAAAAAATGTTTGCACACTCCTAAAATTTAGTAAAAAATACTGATTTTTTCCACTTTCTGCAACATTTTAGTTTTAAAAAATTTGTGCTGCACATAAATTTTATCTTCGCCTTAAAAAAAAGTAGTGCTCAAGAAAAAAAAATAAATAAATAAAAATTTCCCCACTCGCATCTATTTTTGCCATAAAAAATCCAAAGAACTAAAAATCAATTTGGTGTGGCCTTATATAGACTTTTCTATAAAGCAGATCTCTGTAAGTGATATATAGGGCTCTTAAAAATGTCCCTGTCATGATTAAGACTTGTAAAATTAATCTCTTTATTAATTGCGCCTGTTCATAAAATGAAATTTTTTCTTGTCTTTATACACAGGTTGAATTGTACTCTTATTACTGACTTTCTTATATCAATTAAGGCTGATGAAGTAAATTATTGAATACCAAGTGCTATTGTTTAGGTTTATTAATTTAAAATTTAAATGTACCAGCTATCATTTTTACAAACAGTAGTTCACAATTTCAAATGCTATGTACATGTAACTGTCATACCAATAACTCACAGTTAATAATAATTTTTCAAAAACATTACAGAGTGGTATTCTGGGAATTCCTTTGACTTGTATTCTACTTACGTGTGTTTTCCAGTGCTTTCATATTTCATTCTAATATCAGCTGATGAACAGTTTACATGTGAACATAGCATTATAAATGGCCAATGACAAGAATCAGGATATATATTCAAAATAGTTAAAATTTGTCTTTCCAAGGGACAACTTTTAATATATATTTACTATCTGCTGATGAAATTGTAAGGAATTTATTATATCATATTGGTCAGTAATATGTTGAACTCTATTATGCAGTCTTGTGACAAATCAAACCCAATCACAAGTGATACAGATATATCCTTTATGTCTACACAACAAATTATTCAGAGGACTATTTAACTTATGCTGCCTTCAAGCAACTTATTCACGATAAAACCATCAGCTACATACTCATAGTTGACCAGTGTCAATGACAGTAAAGCCTTTCAACAGTTGTCAAATAAATTCTCAGTGGCTGGATTAGCTGACAGTTGTTAAAATGTGTCAACTGCAACACACCAGGACAATGGATATGTATAAGAACAAAACTGATCTGTTTGAAATGTATGTCGATTTTGCTGCCTTACTGCCATAATCATTTCAAAACTAACATATTTTTCACAGTGCTTGTTGTGTAAACCCGGGGTGTAAACTGAATAATACTCAAATTCAATTTGGAACACACGCTGATGTGCAATGCTAATAATATTTTCTGCAATGGTATGTTAGAGGACAAATCATTTTTGCACAAGGACATATTACTTCAGTTTATATGCCACTTCTTTAGTCTTGTAAGAATCTATACCACAGTATTTATACTTAAGTCTGTATCAGATTTTATTATTAGTGAAGTAGACAAATGTGTGTTAACCAATGGAAAGCTGTAATAATTTGATGTGGTTAACACCCCATGTGTTTCCAAATCGCAATGAAACTCTGTACTTGGTTTCTGTACAGTATGTATTGTCATTACCACAATATATGTATGTCCTTTGCAAACTTTGGCTAGAGAGAGTAATGTTGGTCTGTTTTATTTCACTCTACCACATGAGGTGTCAGATACCAATTAAGATATGTCAACATTTTTGACATGAGGACTTAGGTATAAGTTTAATACACCAGCTCGCACTAATAAAAGTCTCATGCTCCGCCTTCGACTTTTATTGATGCTCGTGGTGTATTATACACTTATATCATTGTACGGTCTTTAAACCCTAGTCTGTGGAACAGATTTGTCATAACTGTAGTATCTTAATCAATTTGATCTGTCTTATCACTTAGCTGACAGATGCAATTAGCTGAATTGTAGCTAAAACAGTTCAATCTGGTTTTCTAAGGAAACAAAAATATTTGGTCTACTGGATTTTCAATGTGAAAGGGAGATAACTGTTCTTGTGATATTTTTTTAAATTAGGTAATATATTTCTATGTGTGCCGTATACGGAGCAGGAACTGCTTACCCTTCCGGAGCACCTGGGTTCTCTCCTGGTTTTTATAGGAGTTCGTGTTGTTCATTGTTTTTTAGTTTTCTGTGTTTATTTGTTGTGCTTGTGGTTGTTCATTTGTCTTCCCGGGTTTGTCTGTCCACTGGATTACATTTTTTTTATTGCTCCTTAGGTATATTTATCCTTTTTGCACCAAATATGCACAAAGCATATGAAAAAATGTTTTACAAATTTTTAAAACAGGTATGCTGTAATAATTTTGCATATGTTCAATATTTTGAGTTCATTTATTTTTCTATAGGGAATTCCACATATACATTGTAGAATCACCTGAGGTTTACAAATATAACAATAACAGAAAATTGCAAAATTATCATGAGTCCTTGGACTACTCATTAAAGTTAATAAACCAACAAAAAATTATCCTAATCATTAAGCATTTTAACTTTCAAAATGCCAAAAATCTATTCCATAATAAATTGTTTCTATCCTGCAACAGTAAATTATAACCTGTTATAGACAAATGGCATTTCTATCCAATTTCAAGAGGGTATTTTTTGTGCATAATTAATCTCTGGAAACAATGAATCCATTAACACAATGTATAACCTACCACTGAAAGTTAAAACAAGTGTACCAGAAGGTTATATTATGCTATAAACATAATACAGAAAAGAAATTGGGTCACCTTTTATTTTTGCCAGAAAACAGGCTAATCAAACAGCCCAAAAAATTAAACTGACTTTAAGACAACTATGTATATCTTGACCAAAATTAACCATAATTGGGTTCACATTGTTCTAGACTATATATATTATAAATAAATATAGCAATACTTGAAACATACTACAAACCAGCAAACAAAGTTTTACTGAATGGTACCAAAATTCGTCTTTGATCTAAGACTTTGATGTAAAATTTACAATGCCATAAACAAAATTTGTCAAAATTTTTCAGAGTTTTCAGAACCTGACTTTGACAGTTCGTTTAATTAGTATGATTTTCAGCAATAATAAATCATGCATTATAACATTTAGAGTCCAAATACATGTTGAGAAATTGATAAATCCTCAATTCAGTATTTATGGGTTTTGAGATAAATGTATGTTGTGGTTTTATTTTATTGCTTATGCTGAGTATACCTACTTGAAATTTTCTACTTTGCTATTATTTAAACTAATATAAGCTGATAAACTGAGTAGCTGAAGAATTATATCCATATTACTGAAAATTTTTATGAAAACTTTATAATCAGCTATTCAACTGATTATAATATATGAGCAAAAAAATATGTAATTTTACAATAAAGCCAACTTCTCTGATGTTTGGTGTTATACTGTAGCATCATAGAAATAAACATTTTCTTAAATATTTTTCAAAAGTCAAATTATATCATAACAACTGAATATAATATCTTTTCTGTTAATGAATAGTATGTTTCTCAGGTTACAGAAGAACATGTACAACATATTTTAATTCTTTTTTCATTTCCCCTCCCCCTTAAGAAATAAAATAAAAAAATTCAATTATACAGAACCTGCAAATTTATTTTGATTTTACCATAATATCGATATATCAAGAGGACCAATAACTAGAGGCTCTCTAGAGCCTGTATTTAACTTTTCACCTTGAGCAGGACTAAACATTTAAGTGTTGCAGTCAATTTGGCTGGTTTTTCTATGGGGTTCTATGTTAAAGAAAGTTCGGCTGTGGAAGCCATCTCGGTTCACAGTCCAGCAAATCAGACTATTTCTGAAAGAGGACCTCCTAAGGACCATTGCTACAAAGTCTGGTTCTAATCAGTCAAGTGGTTTCAGACAAGAAGATTTTTCAATGAATTTACCCCTATGTTCTATTTTAAGCCATGTCGGCCATGTTGGTTGGCAGGCGGGGTCATAGGACATAATTTTTAAACAAGATACCCTAATGATGCTTGTGGCCAAGTTTGGTTCCATTTGGCCCAGTAGTTTCAGAGGAGAAGATTTTTGTAAAAGTTAACGGACAACGATGGATGACGGACGCCAAGTGATGAGAATAGCTCACTTGACCATTTGGGTCAGGTGAGCTAAAAATACGTGAACGAAGAAAAACTCCACTGAAATGACTGAATAAATCACATGAGTTACATTTCAGGCAAAACGGCAGCCAACTTGGTTAGTGTTTACTTACAAATTTCTGACAGTCATGACAGTCCAAGATATCGGATACAGAAGGGACCATTACTACCGGTACCAAATTTGGCTTCAACCTCCTTTTGATCCTTCAATGAATTTCCCATTTGGATTCTATTCTAAATAAGTTCAACAGTGACAGCCATTTTGGAAGCTGCTCCAGGTCATTGAATGTTAACCGAGAAAGAATACTACTGCTGCCAAGTTTGGCTTAAACAAGCTCAGAAGTTTCAGAAAAGAGAATTTTTAAATTTTCAAATTAATTTCCCATATATATGTCCTATGTTTGATAACCAAGTTCAAAAGTGAGAGATATCTTTTTGATGGTCATTGCCATCAGATACAATTCTAAAAGGAGATTACCTAAAGACCATTGCTGCCAAGACTGGTTACAATTGGCTGAATGAAGACTATAGAAGAACCATATTTACTCATTGGATTTAAAATATATAAATATAGAAGTTTATGGACGGACAAATGAGAGATCAAATGATGACAATAAGCTCAAATGAACCTTTGTTTCAGGTGAGCTAAAAATTAGGTAACAAGGAAGGTATTTTTTAATTTTTGCAGTAATTATTATTAAGATTGTGAAAAAAACTTTTCCTGATGTAAATAGTGCTTGTTCATAACTGGCAAAAAAAAACTTTTAGGAAGGTAGCAAACAAGAGGCTCACCAGAGCCTGTATCGCTCACCTGGAGTCTGTTTTCATTGGACAATTAATCAACTATTTAACCAAGTTTGTTGCAATTGGTTCAATTGTTCAGGGAAAATTTGTTGAAGATTTATTTTTCATAAGGTTTAATGTTAAAATATGTTCCCTGGTGGTGGTAGTCCGGGCAGGAAGTTGACAAAATTGACCAGGAATAAGGGTGAACCTTAAATAAATGTAACAGAACCCGACCTCAAATTACACAAACCAATAACTCCTAAATAGAATTTGGGATTCCCTTCAAAATTTCAGGGTAGTTAGATCTCAACATGGCAAACATTTTTAAATTATATTTCACTTCTATTTCAAATAGTTTTGGAGATATTCAAAAATGTTAAAATTTTGAAAATTTGACAAAAAAATGGGTTTTGGGATTTCCTTTAAAATTTCAAGGTATGTAGATCTCAACATGGCAAACATTTTTCAAATTTAGATTTCACTTCTATCTCAAATAGTTTTGGAGATAAATGACGAAAAATGTTAAATTTTGAAATTTGACGAAAAAATGGCAATAACTCCTAAATGGGTTTTGGGATTTCCTTTAAAATTTCAGGGTATGTAGATCTCAACATGGCAAACATTTTTCAATTTAGATTTCACTTCTATCTCAAATAGTTTTGGAGATAAATGACGAAAAATGTTAAATTTTGAAAATTTTACGAAAAAAGGGCAATAACTCCTAAATGGGTTTTACGATTTCCTTCAAAATTTCAGGTTAGGTAGATCTTGTCAGGCTGATCAATTTTACCCCATGTCAGATTTTTTATATCTGTAACAGTTTTTAAGTTATAAGCCAAAAACAACACATGCACCCCTATATTCTATTTTTAGCTACGACAGCCATGTTTTATGTCAGATCAAAATAAATTGAGGATCATTTGTAGAGGACATGTCATAGATCATTCCTATTAAGTTTCAAACCAATCGGCCCAGCAGTTTCAGAGAAGAAGATTTTTTAATAAAAATTTTTTGAAAATTTGACAAAAAAAGGGCAACAACTTCTAAATGGGTTTTGGGATTTCCTTTAAAATTTCAGGGTAGGTAGATCTCAACATGGCAAACATTTTTCAAATTTACATTTCACTTCTATCTCAAATAGTTTTGGAGATAAATGACGAAAAATGTTAAATTTTGAAAATTTGACGAAAAAAGGGCAGTAACTCCTAAATGGGTTTTGGAATTTCCTTCAAAATTTCAGGACAGGTAGATCTTGTCATGCTGATCAATTTTACCCCATGTCAGATTTTCGATATCTGTAATGGTTTTTGAGTTATTAGCAAAAAACAGCAATTTACCCCTATGTTCTATTTTTAGTAACAGCGGCCATGTTTTTCGACGAATCAAAAATCCCCACATCAGTTCTATGCAGGGTACCCCAAGGAACATTCCTACCAAGTTTGGTTCTAATTAGTCAAGTAGTTTCAGAGGAGAAGATTTTTGAAATAATAACATAAAAAAAAGCCAAAAATGTCAAAAAAGGGCAATAACTCTAACATCAGTTGACAGATTTTCACGAAAATCAGCATACAGGTAGCTCTCATCATGCTGAACACTTTCAACCTGCCAGAATTTGCCATAACCTAATGATTTTTGAGATATTTGCGAAAAACTGTTGTCTGACCCCTATGTTCTATTTTTAGTAACAGCGGCCATGTTTTTCGACGGATCAAAAATCCCCACATCAGTTCTATGCAGGATACCCCAAAAAACATTCATACCAAGTATGGTTCCAATTGGTCAAGTAGTTTCAGAGGAGAAGAGTTTTGAAAAATTGTTAACGACGACGACGGACGACGACGGACGCCAAGTGATGGCAAAAGCTCACATGGCCTTCGGCCAGGTGAGCTAAAAATGGAATACCAGAAACAGTACTTTTCTACTGCCCAAAACAATTTAACAGTGAGATTCATCCTTCCAAAATATTGAAAGTTAAGTTTCATAATATATATTTTTTTTATTTTTCATATATTGAAACTGCAAATTTTCTTCATTTAAAGAAAATTCTATAAACAAAAATTATTAAAATGAGAGTTACAAACATGGCAATGGTCATATCTTCTATATACTAGTGCAGCCATTGGACCATTACTGGTCATATTGTCAGATTTTATGCATTAATTAAAATAAAACATCACATTAACTTTTCAACTGACAAATTTAATTTTGTGATATTAACTTATAAATATCTTTGAACATACCATATTTTTACCTCCCAATTCAGGTGACTGAAGATCAATTACTGTTTTGTCATTTAGAAAAGAAAGATGTCTTTTAATAAAAGAACATCAATACAAGTTGTTTGAAAGCTGGTAACAGATGGGAACTATCTAATTGTAGGAATAAAAACATTAGACCTTATACAATGTGATTCTGATTTGATTGAATGGAAATCATTTTTTTACAAATTATTTATTGATGTGGAGGTATAAAATTATATTGAAATTACAAAAAGATGCATACGTATTATTGTGATATAGCAAAACTAAGATGAATTTCTTTTGCAATGAATACCTGAATTGTGTTAGCTGCCTTAATAATAATAACAGTAAAACCTTAGGGATCTAAAATAATTTCTTACAGTTCCTTGGAAAACAAGATTGCTATTCATAGCCATATGTGTATTATTGAAATGGCAGCAAGTACATATGGCGACTAACAATCCTACAAAATTTGAATGAAATACGATCAGCGGTCTCAGAGGAGTTGAGTCCAAAAAATGTTCCTATAGTGTCACATGCACAAAAACGTTAAAGTCCAACAACTCCCGTAAAATTTGTTGAATCAAAATCACAATGCGATAGGATCAATAACATGTGGTGACTATCAATCCCAAAAAATTTGAACGAAATCTGATCAGCGATCTCAGAGAAGTTGCGTCCACAAATTGTTCCGATAGTGTCGAATGCAGAAAAAAGTTAAAGTCCCTTAAGTCCCATAACATTTTTCGAATCAAATTTGTGAAATACTTCAAAATTTGAACGAAATCCGATCACTGGTCTCAGAGGAGTTGCCTCCACAGAGTGTTCCTATAGTGTCAAATACAGAAAAAAGATAAAGTCCCATAACACCTGTAAAATTTGTTGAATCAAAATGGCGGTATGATAGGATCAAGTACATGGTGACTAAGAATCCTACAAAATCTGAATGAAATCTAATCAGCTGTATCAGAGGAGTTGTGTCCACAAATAACTGTGACGGACGGACAGACGGATGCAGACCATTACTAAGTCCCTCCGTCGCGTTGCGGCAGGGGACAATAATATCAGAACCATCCAATAGCAAATAAAAAAAAACGTTTCTAAATTAATGTCACATCTGTTTTTTTTCATATTTAAAGTCAATAAATTTTTGGGAAAAAAATGGTTTCTTGAAGATTTAACAGTGGGTAGCCCAACATCATTCTAAAAATGAAACTTGGATAAGATCTCTTCAAAGATCAATTGATGAATATATCTATAACATGTAAAAAACACATCGACATATTCTGTCAAGAAAATATTAAAATCTTTGTTCCTCTCCTAACCCAATAAAAGTTATGACAACAGACTATTCTTGTTTCAAGGTCATTATAAAAATCACAGTAAAAATAATGGCATTAATAATTTGATAAGTTCCTTAGATATGAAATAATTTGATCTGGGTCTAACCTTCACATTGAAATAGATTCTTTGTTTGATGCTTGTAGATAAGACAAAGATCTTATAGGTCCGAAGTGTTGGAAAAACAAACCACAAAATATTTGTCCAAAAACTAGTTATATGAATGAATTACATACAAAGATTATCTCAAATTTTACTTTTTATTTTGAAACTAGGTTTATCATTGAATCTTACATCAATGTGGATTGCATTATTCTGTATTGTTCCCAAGTTATAAAGACATATATGATGGTAATAAATTTAACCAAATTGCAATGTGACAGTTGCCCTTAATGGGGCAGGAGATTCTTACCCTTCCGGAGAACCTACTGTCACTCTTCTTTTTTTTTTTGTGAGAATGAGTGCTCATTGCTATTGCTGCCTTTTTCAAATTCATTTTGGTTTGTCACATGTTTTTTAATCTTCAATATTTCGGTGATGTTAATTTTACAAAGGTCAAACATATACTTTACATGCATAAATCTTTCAAAAGATAAAAGACATTTGGTACAGGATTGTATTTTTTGTAAACAAATGGAGCAAATATTATTGCATTTGAAAACGAAAATAAATATTCTGAAAACCTTGAATTAAATGTCTTATACAAATATAACCAAGAAAATATATCAGTAGGAGTGATGTTTTTTTATGACACAGTAACTCAGATTTAAATGTTTACATAATGCTTGTTTACATATAACTTTTTTAAAATTTAATTTGAAATAGACGTAAACTATTTGTTGTTACGATGGATCTGTAAAATAAGATGAGCAAAAAACTTGTGTAGAAACATGATAGCTAGTAAACAACAACACACACAGGGTGATCCAGTTACACTAGTTTTGATGCAACAGTGCATTTTGGGAAAAAATTTCAAAAAGTACACACAAATGTCAAGGTTTGTCAAACACACCAATGACACTGACTTTACTCTATGCCTTATTTTCTTTTGGTATTCCAACAATGGAACATGGGAAAGTTGTAAAATGTCAAATTAGATCCCCTGTGCCATAATTAAGAGTACATACGTCTATTTCCATTATAAACATTTGTTTACAAAAACTTTGAAATTAATTTCATATTAAATTTTGTACTTTTTAAACAATCTGTAAATAAATTTATCTACCGGTATATTAGACTAAACTCCTGTTTATACTTGATGAAATGTAAAAATAAAGGGCTTCACTAAGTGCAGCATCATATGGCCGCAACATGTTTTTTGGCACCTTTAACACCCTGTATCTTGAGAAATGTTAAAGTAAAATCTGTTGAAATACTACTGAAAACACTTAGACATCAAGAAGAATAAAAAGAAATTGGATGAAAAATAAAAATTTTATGTTTCCTCCAAAATTGCTAACTTTGACCCTTGGATCTCAGAAACAATAAATGATTATAAAAAAAAATTGTTGACATAGTAATGACAGCTCCCATCAAGGTGAATTAAAGGAAAAAATCCCCATTAAAATTGGATGAAAAATAAAAATATTTACATATCAGGGCACATGACTTTTTTGGCCCTTTTAACCCCTTGTATCTCAAAAACCATAAAAGTTAGAAGAAATCTGTTGACATATTACTAGCAACACACATCAAGATAAATTTTTAAAAAATTCCCCAATAAAATTTGGATGAAAAATACAAATTTTAGGTGCAAAATGGCTGATTTCTTCCCCTTTAATCCCTTTTAACAACAAAAGTAACATAAAAATGTCTTAAATAAGTTTCATTGTATTTCTTATGATGAACCATTTTAAAAATAAAGGGCTTTGCTGAGGACATCATGATACAACCACAATATGTTCAAGTAAAGAATTACATTTGGCTCCTTTAATCCCCTTTTATCTCTGAAATGGAAAAATATACTTCACAAAAATTGTTCTATTTTCAACAAGAAACATTAAAAACCAAAAAACCCTTAATGACCCCCATAAAAATCTGGGAAGGGCCAGATTTCGCAAAATCAATCCCAATCTGCTTTCCTAATGAGGGACCATTGTGGTAAAATATTATAAGGGTAAGTTCAATAGAACAAAAGTAAATGAGAGGAAACCTAACTGTCTACGGACACTGTCAGACTATCCGATGACACCGATGATGACCCAAATGATGACAGGCTCATAACATTATAAGTCCACAACTATTTGGGGACATATAAAAATCAACAAAATCGGGTAAGAACTGCTATAGAGAGGTGTTTCCATTTTTATCAAGGAATATTATAAACCAAAAATCATAAAAATTGGATATAAATTTTAAAAGTAACATTTGTACACCAAAATTATCAAAAAAAAACCTTAATGACCTCAAGAAAAAAATAGGAGGGGCCAGATTTCCCCAAATCAATCCCAACCTGTATTTATTATGGAAGACCATTGTGGTAAAAAATCACAACTATACGTTCCATAGAACAAAAGTAAATGTGAAGAAACCTAACTGTCTATTCACGACGACTTCCAAGACAACAGGCTCATACCATAATAATTGCTTGAACCTAAAACCAAAATAAATATAATTGGCATTTTGTCACAGAACCCCAACATTGAATCGTAATCCCAAGATACACCTTTATTATACAAGTATAAAGAATTTTTTGCTGAACCAATGCTGTCTATTACTCTAGGATAATTTTTTTATCAATTTGAATATCTTTCTTTATAATTAATACAGAAATAACTTTAGGCAGTGTTCTCCCGAAAAATGTTGGACAGCAAAAAAGTACAATTATTAGTACAATGTGAACTTTCACAGTAATTCAAACAGCAGCGATCAAGGTAATTCATACTGTGGATTCATTTCATTTTGCTATATATCAATTTTTATCTGGTTTTCATAATGTGGACAGTGTAAAGTACATATATCTGACAAAATGGATATTTCATACTGTTTTCACTAGAAAAATACAATCCCAAAAGAAAATTTTGATTCACCCACAAAAATTGATTTTGATGAAAAAAATGATTCCAGTATTGCTGTATCTACAAATAGCTGAATTAGCTGTACGTTTCATTGTTCAATGTATATAACAAACAATTTAGATCAAATACTTAGCGATATCCTTCATGGCCAAATAAAAGGTGTCCAATATACTTTTTATGTCATTATAACAGCATAATATAATCTCCTGGTACCCTTATACTCATTTTAATGACAGATTGCATTGGGTTCAAGTTCACACTGTTCATGACGTAATGTTCTTACTATATGTAGATTAAAGTTCATTGTTTCTCAATATGAAAGAGATGTGAAATGCTTAGCAACCTCACATTACTTCTTGTTTCTACGGCTTGAATAAATAAACTGCTGTCTTTCTGATGAGTTACATATGATGTATATTAACTAGTAATTTTCCATTTTCACATGTAATTATAAAGCAGTAAATTTTATAGAATAGAGAATGGAAACGGGGAATGTGTTAAAGAGACAACAACCTGACCAAAGAGCAGAAAACAGCTCAAGGCTAGCAATGGGTCTTCAACGCAGCGAGAAAATCCCGCACTCGGAGGTGGGCTTCAGCTGGCCCCCAAACAATAATGCATACTAGTTCAGCGAAATGGACGGCATAATAAACTCCGAAACATACAAATGAAAAAAAAATAAAAAAAACACACAAAGGCTTGAGGTTCCTAACTTGGGACAGGCGCAAAAATGTGGCGGGGTTAAAGATGTTTTGTGAGATCTCCCCCCCCCCCCCATACCTCTTGCCAATGTGGAATAAACAAACACACAGCAATACACACAATAAAACTCAGTTCAAATGATGTCAGAGTCCAATGTTAAAAAAGGTAACAGAAGAAACTAAGCAAAGTGACAATGATCAATATATATTAACACAAGCAGTTACTGATATGAACTGATCAAAAGATTTTGTCTTATCATATAGAAAATCAGCCAAAATTTCCCTCCTGTTAGGGGTTTAGTATCATGCCATCATAAATTATACGAGAAGAACATAACCTGTACATGGATTTCTGGGATATGAAATTAAATGCAAAACTTTATAATACTCACTCATGAAAAAATGTAGGTCAAACTGATCCAAATGTTATTTAAATGTGCTATAAGAGGATAAAAGTGATATACATGTAATATCACTGATTTATCTCAATGGGTTTCTGAGAAATGGACATAAATGCAAAGATGATGGAGGATGAATTATTGTTTAACGTCCAGTGGCAACCAGGTACATATCAGGATGAGAACATGTTGATACGATAATGTATATGATCCCTGCTTTGTACTAGACCAACAAGTTGAGTCAGATTTTTAATGTGCTAGCTCACGAGGTAACTGTCTGCAGGATGACAGTCTTTGCTCTTACTTTTAGATGCTGCATGCTTTGGAGAAGCAGCAAATATTAATTTTAATGTCTTTGGTTTGACCCGGCTGGGGATTGAAACCATGACCTTCTGCAATCAGGGCGGGCACCCCTATTCATTGACAGGGCATAAAAGTTCAAAGCACAGCCCTGACTTATCTTGAAAAAGCTCAAAGCACAGCCCTGACTTATCTTGAAAAAGCTAACTAAAATGTTGGTTATTATGTCATGGATACTCCCCTAGATCTTAGATACTGAAACCTGTCTTCTATTGTCCTCCCATAAACAAAACCAAATAGTTTTTACAGTAATTTTATTTTAATTTAGTTTTGTATTTTTTGGCTACAAGGCCTATTCACTCAGCTTGTCTTGACCTAAAATTGTGGAATGTAATAATTTCATTTAATGTTTCAAACATGGATTCTTTTCATCTCATTTTCTTTTGATTTTCTGATAATATTTGCTTTAAGGTCTATTTTTTTTATTTTAAACTATTTTAAATTCTAAAATGTGACATATTATATAATACTAATTGATATGAAAATTGCAAACTGTATTTTATGATTTAATTTTGAACAAATTCTTGGTTTGAGGCAATTTACACTGGTTTAGGGCAGTTTAAACTTTAAAAGCTGTGAAAAAGCATAAATTGCTTTTAAAAACCAAGTAAAAAAATACCTGTTCAAAAGTTTTAAACATGCAATCTTTATCTAAAAACCTATTTGATTTCAGTTTTTTTCCCTCTGAGGGGTTGATGGCTATACATGTAACAAACTAGGTAAGCCAATAAAATTGCAAGATACTTCTCATATTTTATTTTGTAACAAAGAGGGTAGTGAAATGCTGATTTTTTAGCGAAAGCATTTAGGAAACTTATTTTTAGTTATTTTTGTGTGCAGGTGCACGATGAAGAGACTGACCATGTGACATAAGATGGAGGTCACATGCCCCATATTACATGGTTGACTGGCTTTTAAGCTTTATGTCAAAAAATCAGTTTTTAACATACAAAGTGACCTACAATCATATTACTTGGTGTGAGGATGCATCTCGGGAAGTAAAACAGCCTCCAACCAAAATAAGGTCACTCTGACCTACATATCCCACTTCATTGACTTATGTTAAGTTTTATGTCTGAGTTCAGTTCTCAGATACCAAGGCAACTACAATCATATTAATTGGTGTGAGGATGCATCTCAGGGAGTAATACAGCCTCCCACCAAAATTAGGTCACTCTGACCTACTTACCACACTTCAATTACTTAGGTTAAGTTTTATGTCTGAGTTCAGTTATCTGATACCAAGCAACCTACAATCATACAACTTGGTGTCAGGGTGTATCTTGTGGAGTAACACAGGCTCCCACCAAAATAAGGTCACTCTGACCTACTTATTGAACTTCATTGCCTTTGGTTAAGTTTTACGTCAGACTTCAGTTCTCCGATACCAAGCGACCTTCAATCATATTACATGCTGTAAGGGTGCATCCAGGGGAGCTACAAATTAGTGGGGCAACAAGGCAAACTTTGTAATCGTAGATTTCTGGTTTATGTTTTGTCAACATCAATTTTGATGGTACATCAATGTGTAATACCATTTAAATAGGATTCAACTTATTTTCTTATTAAATCTTTTAAAGTTCTAAACAGATTTACTAATGGAATTCTAAAGCTGAACACCTACAACACATTATTCAACAGCATTAATAATTCACCTGTGTGCTAAGCACATTCATAAATTAATTCATTATTTCAGTAATGCATCATAGATTCTATGATATTCAATTTTCAACAGTAAACAGCTTAAAAACCTTTGGTGTAATAAATGCGCAGCAATACTTTAATTTGAACAAGCATAAAAAATGCCAAAAAGTCAGTCAATAGTACATGTTCCCTTTGCTAAGCAATGAAGAATTTTAATCAGCTGTGCGGATATTGACTATTTACTCCTGAAATTATGTGTCAAAAACTGAAAATAAATTCACATAAGTAAATATGTCCAAACAACACTTATAAGGTTATCAATCATTATTTTGATATGTTTTGTGTCATTTCACACTAATTTTCCCTTTATTCTGAGAAGGAGCAATGCAAAAGTAATAACTGATGATTTCTCAATAATTGTATATGACCTTGACTTTTTATTATGTATGAATGTTTCTAAAATGCAAAACTGAAATTTCCTGGATGATCAACGGAATAAAATTTGATGAATTTGACAAAATTACAGGACAGTGTATGTGTCAACAACTTTAAAAAAATTTTCAATAATTCTTATTAATTAATATAACTATATGCATTATTTCACCAAAGAAAGCTAATTTTGTTATTTAAATGTTTTTTTTCAGACACACCTTGTTATTCGTTTTAAAACTAATATCATTGTCATCAAGTAGCTTGCGGTAATTCAGTACAATGTATAGGTGAACATTATATGCACTCAAACTAGAATATTAGAATATTATTAGCTGGGATTTATGTTTGATATCAAAACTGGAATGTTCGGATATTAAAAAAAAACACAATTTCACCTTTGGATATTTCCTGAAAGACCATGAAATCAGCAGACCAATAGCAATTATTAAAACAATCAAATTCAAAATTTTAAGCTTTGAATTTCTATTTTTAGTAAATTCCTGGAATCCCCATGGACCTATCAAGAATATAATAGAAAAAATTCTTATTCCTTTTGTTCTTTGTTGAATGTATTGCTTCATTTGACCAGGAGTCATTTGCTGAAAGAACATTGTGAAGTAGAAATCATCTATTTTGATGTACAAATTCCTCACATTGTATAACTGAATTGTTATGTTACGATCAACTAGAGGCTCAGAGGGCTGAGCATGTATCGCTCATCTGGCAGGAAAACAATTTTTATTGATGTACCTCAAAGAGAGAAGTCACTTCTCCCTATCATTATGAAGTGTGGTAAGCCTCGTAGGAATCAAATTTTCTTCATCAAGGTCCTTCTTCTTACAGGTCAGCATATCCTAAAATTTGGCAGTTCTCCAGAAGATTTTTGCATGTATTTCCCATACGGTCTTATGTTAACCTAAGTCCTCTGATGAAGGCCATTTTGAATTAGGGATCAGCACCAGAGTAACAACACTTGGTGAGCACCTTAATAGGAACATTTAGACCACGTTTGGTTTCAAGCAATTCTGTGGTTCTGTAGATTTTTGTTTTATGTCATAGACACTTTCTTTCAAGTTTAGCTCTGTTTGGCCAAGCAGTTTAAGAAAAAAAAAAATTTTTAATAAAAAAATGAGAAACAAGAATTGACTATGGCAGCCATGTTTTTTTCCCGATCAGGACGAAATGAGAAAACTTTGTAAAGAACCTCCCATAGATACTTTCTGTCAAGTTTTGTTCCATTTGGACAAGCAATTTCAGGAGAGTTTTTTTTATATCAACCAATCAGAAACAAGAACTGCCCATGGTGGCCATACTTGTAGTTTGATAGGGACAAAATGAGGAAATTTTAAGAGGACCTCCCATATATGCTTCCTGTCAAGTTTTGTTCCATTTGGCCTATCAGTTTCAGAGGAGAGGATTTTTGGAAACTCAGCCAATCAGAAACAACAATTGCCCATGGCAGCCATGTTTGTTGTCCGATATGGATAAAATGAGCAACCTTTATAAAGGACCTTATATAGATGTTTCCTGCAAAATTTAATTCTATTTGGCCAACTGGTTTCAGAGGAGAAGATTAATATATGAAAAGTTAACGGATGACAGACAGACAGAAGTGATGACAACACTAAAAACCATCAGACATAGACATAAATCATCATTTTACCAAATATGTTAAATCACAACATCGTGCATATCTCATGTTTATAAAATTTTCTTCAATGAACTATATACTTTCCAGGTAAAGATCTTTTATCAATTATTAGTAGTTTTGAATTGGATAGTTGCAAAAAGGAAACATGTAAAACAAGAGGCTCAAGAGAATTGAGCCTGTAGAGCTCACCTGACAGTCCCACAATCAATCCATTTTATTTCACTTGAAAATTGTAATGGACCTTCCATATATGTTTCATACCACGTATCAGTTAATTAGGCTATATGGTTTCAGAGGAGGAGATTTTTGAAATTTTGATCGATCAAAAATATTAATTCATCATAGCTGCCATATTAGCTGTCTGACCGGGACGAAATATGCAAACTTTATAAAGGTCCTTCCATGGATGCTTCGATAAATGTATAAAGATCCTTCTAAGTTTAAGCTCATTTGGCTAAGGGGTTTCAGAGGAGAAGATTTTTAAAATTTGTCCAATCAGAAATAAGAATTCATCATGGTGGCCATATTAGTTGTCCGACCATAACGAAATATGCTAACTTTATAAAGGTCCTTCCACAGATGCCTCATACCAAGTTACAGTTCAGTTGGCTTTGCAGTTTCAAAGGAGAAGATTTTTGAAACTTTGACGTCAGAAATATAATAGTTGTCCCACGATCTTCGAGGTGCCCCTATACCTTATTATTGATAGAATTTCAGATTCCTGTGTTTGCAGCAATACCCTACGGTATGATTAAGAAATCATTTATGTTATTACAGAGTAAAGGCTAATGAACAATTATCGCAAGAACTTGCATTCCAACATTAATATTGGCACAGTGTTCATGAAAAAAACATTTTGATCCTCGTGTCAGAATCGCAATGTCAATGACACATTAACGTGTTGATATCTGAATTATTGTTATGATTTTTGTCCATTCTATATATATCAAATTAATATAAAGTTTACTTACAATGCACAAGTTCAAAATTCAGATTTCTTTTCAGATGAAGAGTCTAATTTGTATTATCACTTGATGTACATTTTGTAACTATTCATTTTCTCACTAAATGACAAACATCATGACATGTATTTCTTCTAAACAGACCTATTATAAAATTCAAAAGAAAAATATATTTCATTTAATGTAAAATTTATTACAAGTCTATATTTTCTTCTCGAGATTTAGCTTGACAGCATTTTACAAATTATATAAGTCAAGGACAGGGGATACAAACACACAGTCATACGATGGTTTAACACTGCAACATTTTGAATATACATTGTACCTGTAAAAAGCCAGGAACCCGTGGGTTTCTCATCTTTTTGGTGATAAATGTTTTTGGCATAAAATTCTGTGGTTATTAAGGATCATTGCTGACTTTTATCGAATTTATTACACCAATTATTTGGGAGGACATTTACCTTTAGTGCTTGCTTGTGGAGTTGACTGTTGCTCAACATTAAAGAACAACCTACAAATATGTTTTATTTCAAAGATGTATACCTCATATCCTTTTATTTTCATTTAAATGTGAATTTGTGCTAAAATGGTACAAATCTATATTATAACACTAAAATAATACATATATTTGTATTAATTGTTGACACTATCTCACATCTATTTCCTTCAAACTACATGTACATGTAATGTGAACAGCATCCAGTCAGTAATTCTTTATAAACTGTTGCTAGCGGACTTCTTGATGTTGCAGTAAGATGTCAGATTTTTTTTTCTTGTTGAATGCATCATTGTGACTTGAAGATGAAGAACATCAATAATTGGGATTCTTAACTGTTACAAATAGCTAATGTAAAGGTTAATTGTCAATAATTGTTGATACTGTATAATAACAAACATTATCCTGGTTATCATGTGTAAACAAACAGAGATGGTATACGTAAATGATAATGAAACTAGTGTTGAAAAGGTTTGTGCTGAACATTTTTTTTGTAAATATCATGGATACATTGAAGTTGCGGATCAAACCCTATTATTCTTAACAGATTCCAATATGCTGGAGTTGAACAATCAATGGCTCTACCAAATCATTTTTTATACAGTCCGAACTCAAAAAGTGACACATAGTTTTTTGTAGAGAAATTAAAGTTGTTTCATATATAGATGTCCTTTATGTTGAACTGTAATTATTGTTATTTATAATAATCCATTATATTGATGTTAATTCATGTTTCTTATCACAATGTACGAAAAAATAAACCACAATTATTATGCAGAAGGTTGTGTGAACTCAACTGGACTTTCATTAAACTAGAAATCAAAACTACACACAGCAAAAATGAATGTTTTTAAAGTTCTCTGGACAAATTTCACTGTTTACCTGATACATTTCTCTTCTAAATGTCAGACTGTACTTAAGACTTATAGCCCTAGAAGTTGTATAAAACTAAACATCTAATAACTCTTATAGGAATGAAAGTATTTACTGTATTTAATGTTTTTCTTTATGATACTAAACTAGAGGCTCTCAAGAGCCTGTATCGCTCACCTGGATTGAACTTTTCACCTTGAGAAGACCTAACAATTTAAGTGTTGCATTCAATTTGACTGGTTTTTCTATAGGATTCTATGTTAAACTAAAATTTCAGCAGTGGCAGTCATCTTGGTTGACAGTCCAGGTCAAAGGATGCATTTCTAAAAGAGAACCATCTAAGGATCATTTCTGCTAAGTCTTGTTCCAACTGGCTAAGCGGTTTCAGACAAGAAGA
This sequence comes from Mytilisepta virgata, assembly GCA_028015205.1. Taxonomy (NCBI): domain Eukaryota; kingdom Metazoa; phylum Mollusca; class Bivalvia; order Mytilida; family Mytilidae; genus Mytilisepta; species Mytilisepta virgata. The sequence goes on from CM051521.1 coordinate 89,891,521, forward strand.
TTTTTACATGAATTTTCCTATAGGGTCCAATATTTAACAAAGTTGGGTGTGGCAGCCATCTTGGTTGACAATCCGGGTGATCGGACATATTTCTGAAAGAGGACCTCCTAAGGACCAATGCTGCCAAGTCTGGCTCCAATATGTCAAGTGGTTTCAGACAAAAAGATTTTTCAATGAATTTTTCCTTAGGGCCCTATGTTAAACTAAGTTCAGGTGTGGCGGCCATCTTGGTCCACAGTCCGGGTCATTGCACAAAATTCTGAAAGAGGACCATCTAAGGACCATTGCTACCAACTCTAATTCTAATTGGCTTAGTGGTTTCAGATGAGAAGATTTTTTAGTGAATTTCCCATAGGGTCCTATATTACACTAAGTTCTGCTGTGGCGGCCATCTTGGTTCACAGTCCACAAAATCACATTTCTGAAAAAGGACCTCCTAAGGACCAATGCTGCCAATTCCTGCTCCTATATGTCAAGTGGTTTCAGACAAGAAGATTTTTCAATGAATTTTCCTATAGGGCCCTATGTAAAACTAAGTTCGGTTGTGGCGGCCATCTTGGTTGACAGTCTGGGTCATCGAACAAAATTCTGAAAGAGGACCATCTATGGACCATTGCTACCAAGTCTAATTCTAATTGGCTTAGCAGGTTTCAGACAAGATTTTTGAGTGAATTTCCCATAGGGTCCTATGTTAAACTAAAGTTCTGCTGTGGCGGCCATCTTGGTTCACAGTCCACGAAATAGACACATTTCTGAAAAAGGACCTCCTAAGGATCAATGCCGCCAAGTCCTGCTCCAATATTTCAAGTGGTTTCAGACAGGAAGATTTTTCAATGAATTTTCCCAAAGGGCCCTATGTTAAACTAAGTTTGGTTGTGGCGGCCATCTTGGTTTACAGTCCGGGTCATCGGACACACCTCTGTAAGAGGACCATCTAAGGACCATTGCTGCCAAGTCTGGTTCCAATTGGTCAAGTGGTTTAAGACGAGAAGATTTTTCAATGAATTTTCCAATAGGGCGCTATGTTAAACTAAGTTCGGCTGTGGCAGCCATCATGGTTAACAGTCCGGGTCATTGGATAATTTCTGAAAGAGAACCTTCTAAGAACTATTACTGCCAACTTTGGTTCCAACTGGACTTGTAGTTTCATACAAGAAGATTTTTGAAAGTCACCCTCCTTTTTTTCCATTTTTAGTAATAGCAGCCATCTCGGTTGGAAGTCGGGGATGCCAGACAAAATTTTGGAAGAGGGCCACCCAATGACCATTCCACCAAATTTTGGTCTCAATTTGTCCAGTGGTTTGAGAGGAAAAGATCTTTAAAGGAAAGTTTACGCTGGATGCCATCTTTAAAGGGCAAAAACTCCTATAAGGGGTCAATCAATGATTTTGGTCATGTTGACTTATTTGTAGATCTTACTTTGTTGAACATTTTTGCTGTTTACAATTTCTCTTTATCTATAATAATATTCAAGATAATAACCTAAAACTGCAAAATTTCCTTAAAATTAACAATTCAGGGGCAATTACCCAACAAAGGGTTGACCGATTCGTCTGAAAATTTCGTGACCGGTAGATCTTGACCTGATAAACATTTTTACCCCATGTCAGTTTTGCTCTAACTGCTTTAGTTTTTGAGATATAAAACAAAAACTGCAGTTTACCCCTATGTTCTATTTTTAGCCATGTCGGCCATGTTGGTTGGCAGGCGGGGTCATCGGATATATTTTTTAAACTAGATACCCTAATGATGCTTGTGGCCAAGTTTGGTTCAATTTGGCCCAGTAGTTTCAGAGGAGAAGATTTTTGTAAAAGTTAACGGACGACGACGGACGACGGACGCCAAGTGATGAGAAAAGCTCACTTGACCCTTTGGGTCAGGTGAGCTAAAAATAATTAAATAAACTTTAAATTTTTATCTCACATATTAGTACTCTGATAAATTACACATTAGTGTATGGGAGATAACTCCAATTTCTCTTTAAAACTACACATCAGTGTATGGTAGATAACTCCATATTGAACATTATGAATAATCAGAAAATTGTTCAATATTAAAAAGGCCAAGTACATGACAGGACTATATACAGTACTAACAGGACTACATTAATCAAAATACACAAGATGAATTTTCCATCATATGACTTCTTACCTTATTTTTCAAATAATGAAACAATCAAAGACCAATTCAACCAGGGTTCCAATTGTAGTTTGAGAGGCAAAAACATTTACATAAAAATCGTAATCATTCTTGTTCAAATTCATGACTGCTAGACTTAATGATGAAGAACATCAAAACTTCCTCAATCTTTTGTAATGTTCCAATTTGGATTTTGTGTCAACAATTTATCCATCAGATCTTTTCTTACTGATTGAAGCGACATTTAGTAAGTTTATCTCTTGTTTTGTATCAAAGTTCAACAAATTTTCCCATGCTTGAGGTGAAATATTACATATTTAAAGTTTGATAATTGTAAGTTCTAAACCTCGCATATTTATAAAATAAATGTTTCATTTGATTCATGAAAGATGTTTTACCCGAAATTTAAATGTCTTAATAAAAGCAACTGAATTCATTCATTCAGTTGTAAAATGCAAATCAAATTCCATATCACCATAAGACCTAAGTTTTAACAGGATACCTAACAAATTGAAGACACTCTGCTTCCACTTTAGGCTGTATGGTACCTTCAATTTCTCTTTTATAATTTGGTTTCATAGCACTAGTACCATAAACTGAGATACTGAGATATTTTGGTATAGGGATAGTTTGGTTGTTTTTTGCTATACAAAAAAACAACATCGTTGTTAAATTTTGATGTTTTAAACTTTGCACTTTTTGTCTGCACTTTGTTTCAGAAACACCAACATAAATCTCACTGTTTCAAGAATATGTCACCACAAGCTTTGTGATTGACAATTGAAGATGCTGTTTTCAAAATACAAAAATTTTAAATCTTTTGATCATAGCAATATTAAAGCAATTTCGGTTAAAAACAACACTACAGTAATATCAGTCAAATATCTGCAAGATAACTGTACCTTGTACATGTACATATTTATTTTCTCTTCTGAAGTAAAATCAACAGTAAAAAGATCAGTATTAATTCCACTTTTACACAGTTAAAAGCATTTGCAATAGTTTTACCATGGTCACTTTCTTACCTTATCCGTAATGATAAGTACAAAAGTAGCTTTAGTTAAGCACTGGAAAAGTTTTCCAATTAGACAGGTTTCTCCAATGTATTCAGGGAACAAGGATGAGGGAAGTTACCGGTAAACAGTGTTAAAGTTTTCCCGTCTTTTGTCATCTTTAGTGTAATATTAGTACATTGTAGGCTTTGACTTTGTTTTAATTCTGGGCGTTTATTGACCCGACAACAATGAAGTGAAAAGAACAGAATAAAAATTTACTAACAATTTTCGTTTTTACTAGTAACAAGTGAAAGAAAAGAAACAAAAGCTGCATACTTAAATTCTGGTGTTTACACTTTGAGTTTGCAGGCAGGTCATGTGACGTTATTACTTCCCTTGATTTTATTTACAGTTAAAAACCGAAAACCAATTACAACGCACAATATTACACAAAAAACTGATATATGATGGACAAAAAAAATATATTGAAAGGTCACAGAGGCTATTAGCAGTTCACATTTTTTAGTTGAATGTACACTTTTTCGCTATGGAGATTCCGTATATATCGCCAAATTATCGGAATTCCAATGGGGACAAGCTGTGCACCACCTATTGCGGACCGTTTCTATATTGTTACGAATCGCAATGTATGTCTAAAATCGGCAACGACTCAACGAAAAAACATCTGATACAAACATTTAATAACACTTTTAGATGTTTGGATCACAGGTGCTTGAGGAAAGGACCCTGTCTTGGACCCCTCATAGCCACCCCCTCCACCTATTAGAATAAATTTATGTTTTCTAATTTTTACCATTTATTTGTACCACAAGGATACTTATATACCATATATTTACTCATGATACACATGTTTACTATCAATGTGACATAGTCGAGTACATCTTGATACCTATATCTCTAATGGGAGGCTTATTAACACTAAAATGTACGATAAGAGAGATGGTTTTTCATTTTCTATTGTTAATTATCCGTTTTTAGATGGTGACGTTCCCTTGGCACAGTGTAGGTATCTAAATACCAGGACTTGAACTGGTGAGATCGTCAAGGACTACCAGTGGTACAAAATAAATGTTTTATTATTTTGCATTTTTTTAGTCCCGTTTCTATATTTACTGTTTATCTATGATACTCAGTTTAATGTACAATATAATGGATATATTCCTGATTTATTACCCATGAGTGCTAAATGTGGGGAATATTGGAATATTCACCCAAAAATTTGCAGAGCCGATTAAAATGGCAAATTTACCAAAATGTTGAAACCGAAAACCTTTTAAAGACATGGGTATTAATTTTGTGGTTTTATCGACCTCCCACCTTAGGTCTCTCATTAACATTTACTTCACATCAACTTTGACATCTATTTTTCTTATAATTGCACGTGGATAATCCTATATAACGTTAAAATATAAAACGTTTTTCATAAACAAAAAAATGTGCTCCATCGATACGGAATCCATGAAGGAAGGTACATAAATTTGCTTGTTATTTCACAGCTTCCAAATTTTGATGTCATCTGTTAACTACTTAATGTCAATGCCAAATATTCAAGCTACGTTGTATTCATTGAAGTTGTTCAGCAAATTTGAATACATTATGTAGTTGCTAATTGCTCGGTCTCCATTGCCTATTGCTAGGTGTCCAATTCCTACCGGTATTGCTAGGTGTCAGCTGAAAAATGTAATAAAACTTGACATTTGCTTGTGTTTTTTTGCCAATAGCTCATTACATCCAGGAAATTGCAATAACCATTATCATAACATATTAGCAATGCGCAAATAGCATTAGCTTCTGTAAAATAATTGGATATATCTTTCGCCAAAATGATGTTAACATTTGGCAATTGGAAAGAAGCAATTAAAAAACAACAATAACAATCAGCTAAATTGCTTCAGCAAAATGCCTTGAATATTTGGCAATAGACATTTATTAATTGCCTATCCCTCGTCAGATATTCCATCTGAACAAGAACACTAATTTCTATACAATTTTATGCGAAGCCGAAGGCTGTTCAGTGATGCCTCAGGGTGATACAATCTCATTGTTCACCGCTTTGAACGTACAAAACCGATTTATCCCCGGCTTGGTCCATTGTACGGTAAAAACAGATGATAATCAATGTAAAGACTGAAAGAAAAGAAAATGAACGTCATTTTCGTTTTTATAGATAATGCAGAAAATACAATCATTTCCATACCGATGATGATATCTATGCATTGTGCCAATACAAGGGTTTTGTGTTTTCATTTAACATCTGTAACGAAAGAGGTAAAATTTCAAATTTTGTGCTGAATGGTACGTTCTTTACGTTAGCTTCACTTCACTACAAAGCAAATAGTCCTCTTGGTCCTAGGCAATATAAAACATCTTTGGGTAAAGCATAAAAAACCCAAATAAGACATTATTGTGTGGCAACAAAGACAGATTTATGATTGCCTAATACGTGTATATCCTTTCAGATAATCCGTATCCATCGATCTGAAGAAAAACTAGAAAACTGTACTATCGGAATTGACATTGTAAGTCCCCTGTAAGTAGTTGGCCACTTATCTAAAGTCAAAAATATAAAACCTTATTCCCGTCAAAACATAGTACGCAATCATTTTATAAAGAAATTAAATAAATAAACCTAATGAAAAATGAAAAAAAACTCAATTCACATGCTTAAACTTACAATTTTTGAAATTTGACCAGAGTGGGCTCCCAGTTTAAAAATCTATATTCTTAATATTTATTGTGCAACTACATATAGTTTAGAACAATACTATATATAAGCAAAATGCATAAATTGCAAAATAAACTAGAAGTTTAGGTCACAAGCTTAAATTGAAAATTTTCGAAGTTCGAGCCCTGTGGGCCCTTGTTTAGGAAATCAAAATTCTAAAACATTATTGCGTATCTACCGATAGTATGCAGCCATTCTATACAGAAATTAAATGCCTAAACCCAAAGGTGCAGGAGGAGTTGATGTCACAAGAAAGTGTGACAGACAAACAGACGGACGGTACCAATCGCTATATCCCCGAACTTTCTTCGAGAGTGCGGGGTATATGAACATTATTTCTTATGACTATTGGCAATCCATATATAAGCCTCCGCCATTATCTTTGTGATGTAATTGATTAACACGCATGTTTTCTCATTTTAATTAAAAATATGCAAATGAAGAATCAATGACGGGTTAATTGGTCTAATTAATTTAAATGTTAGTTTCATGTACAATCGATGTAAATAATATTCTGAATACCATTGTTGCTTTGATAACATAAAATAAGTAATAAATTTAATATCGAATTTCTACCATTTAAATTTTACATATATCAAACATTGGTAATATAGAATTAATCTCAGGGACGCCGTTGCTACGTGAAAACAATACTTCTATGATTGCCTTGCTCAGATTTTTAACATATAGATGTTCTTCGAACTAATTTCACCTTACAAGATCAAATAGTTTAATCAGATTTTGTATCGAGTGGCTGACAATACCGCTTAAATACGAGTTATTGTACGTTTTAAATGAAAAGTTCCAGTGGGTTCGATCTCGTTATTATTTGTTTTGCCTTCAGTGTCAATTTTCTTTTTAAAATATATTTGTTCGATTTTGTATAATCAAATGTTTATATCGACAGGGAGATAAATGGTTCGGAAGCAAACAATGGTACTATCACAGTGGGATATCGTTGAAGGTTGAACAAAAGTGTAACTATTGGGGAAATTATATTTCATCTATTGCAAATGGAAATTAAAGGGAAAAATAGCTTCGCCTGTGGATCATTATTGGAACTACACATATAGATATTATAAATTCGTCAAAGAGTTAAAAGATATGAGTACGAGTACACCTACACGGATGTTTCTGTGATTGGAATTTATTTGTTTTAGTACTATAGATATAAGTTTTGGATAGAAGCAGATAACTTTAACAGGATAATTGTTGAAGTGTTCTATTGTTAATGTACTCATTATAGCACACATATAAAGAAACATAACATGGTAAGTGTACATTTATATTGTTCCTTAACGGTTTATTGCTTAATAATCGTTCAGTTTTCATAAAGAGCTTTATTGTGGTATAAAATGTTCATCAAGTACAGTATTATGCGTTAACATTTTATCTATATCTGCAATCTCGAGTCCGTAGCACTTTTCCTTCATTTTTTTTCTTAGGCAAAAATATTTATCAAAAGTAAGCATTTAAAATTTGGAATTTAGTTGTTTAAACCGGGAACACATTCTTTCAAGAACGTCACTTGAACTTTAATAGTTTTGTGCCATTAGCATGGGCTTTTAAGAGGGTATGGATGGGATTAATAGAATAGAGAATAGTGGCCTAAAACATTAAAGAATATAGGATTACGTCCTCCAAAAAAGAATAGATAAGAACGGTGTTCTTAAAAAAAAAAGAATAATCCGGAAATTAACTTCAAGAATATGTGTGAAAAATTAGGAAAGATAGATAATACAAACAGAAATTGCGACAACCCTTGGTACTGAGACCCTCTTTTAGCCTGCGCACAATGAACACTGAGCATCTCGAAATATTCTGTGTCATCATTGATGATAGAAGCTCACAGTGTGTGAAGACATTTATACAAAAACCAATAATAATGTTGAACATGCTCAAGGCTAAACTGGGCAAAAGAGTACTGCTAAAATCGCGGGAAATATAAAACTTAAAGTTAAGAAATAGAAAAAAAGTGACCCTTGACGAACATAAATATTTTAGTATATAGTTAAAAAAGACAGTACTACTGATATGTTGTTCTCTGTTACATTATTTTGTGTGGTTGAATATTCACTTGAAATCTGTGATTTAGGAGATAACGGTTGTATTGTAATATCTGCCAGCATCTATTGCGGATTTGGTAGCTGTAAATTGATTTTATTGGCATCGCGTTAGCTATCACTTGTCGTTTCCTTAATTTGCTGGAAGATGCTATTCTCCGAATGTATTTTTGTAGGTTTGTACTTTGGGCATTAATGAAAAAAGAAACGAAGTTTTTTAAATGTTCTAAGTAAAGTCAAGAAATGCCAAAGGGATATTTGAAGGAGAGGAAATTCTAAGAACAACGAAGACATGACCAAAACAATACAAACACTACACTTAAAAACCAAAAAACATATGAAAAAAATGCACCCCACCAAAACACTTAAGTGCTCCGGAAGAGTAAGTAGTCTCCGCTTCTTGCAGGACAGCCGCCATGCTGCCCATGTCAAATCTGATATGAGGAAGAGACAACATCAATGGAACAGGTCCATTTTCATTTCGGAAAGGGTTTTTTCATACCTGTCACAATGACGTTCATATAACTGGATGACTGCAACTTAGGAGCAACATACCACTTTCTGAGTAACTGTTTTCAGTCAGGAGCCTGGATCTGTTCAGGACGTCACAAGCTCTGGAATAACGTACGAGTTGTGTACCGCGACGCTTCTGGAATGTTGACAATTTGGAAGTCAAAGTCATCCCGTTTGTCGTAAAGTTTTGTATCCAGCCTTCCTCTGCTGTCAATTTTGATATCTAAATGATATAAATTGATAACTTAGAATATTTATACTTTATTGTTGTTATTTCGATAGACATACACATTTTTTATGACAAAAAACTAATGTATGTACGTATCTGATGTGGTGTATATACATGTAACTACAATTTTGTATCATATTATATCCTAACAGGAAAATTATATTTTAGGGTGTTTGATCTAACTCCAGGTTTTATCTAATTCCCCAGCACTTAATTATATAATAAAATTTTATCACACTATTTTTGATGTTCAACATAAGTATATTTTGTCAAAATATGACTAAACAGTTGTGCTCAAGACCGAAAATGTTAAAATCCCAAACAGTAACTCGAAATTCAAATCTGATGACAACCAAAAGGGACAAAGCCAAATCTAACTAGCCCCCTTCACATTGGATGAAGACTCCGTTACGCACTTCCACGACCTCCACGACCTGCAAGATCATAGCGAGATCGTGGAAAAACTAACTGGAAAACCACCTTCAGTGTGAAGGCAATCACGACGCTGCTACGCTCCTAGTACGTGCAAAATAGCTGCTATCGCACCTTCCTTCTGCGACCGCGCCACGCTCTATACGTCAGCAATATAAAGTTATACACGTAGAAAAAATCCATAAGACAACAAAAAACACACAAAAAGACACATAAATAGAAAAGTAAAAATAGAAATCTAAAGCAGGACTATTGTGACTGTTACAGAAGGATAAACATGCCTCGAACAGTTCTCTACTGATTCTAATTTAACATATCCACCATGTGATCGTGAAATTACCTTTTTGTATAACGCCAAAACCTACAAATAGAGCAATGAGAAATTGAATCAAAACGTTATGACAAATGTGATTTTATATTTTTAAATTGTGAACTTTCCCATCTTAGTAGTTACAAATCAACGAATCAAGCCTATGATTTCTACATTTCACAACTAACTCATTACTGCCATACTTTTCATGTGCACGGTTACTTTCTTAGAAGAGAGAAATTACTGTCATATAAACATTTAAGGTTTCTAGAGAAGTTTTACGGTTGGTATCATTAATGGTATGAAATTTTCATCTGACAAATAATACTTTGATATCGTTCTCTGCCTGTCTGAGTTTTAAGAAATGTTCGAAATATAGTTTTGTTACGGAATCTATTCATTATGCAAAGGATAATGTTTTGCAGTTTTTTTTACATATTTAATTGCTATATTCCCATTTTGTAAATTATAAATTTCATAATGTATCTATAACATCTGATATTAAAGATATTAATTTAGACAAGACTGGAAATACAACATTGTTATTATATTTCCAGTTTGATATTAATATAGAACTTATATTATTTTATGTATAGACGTGATTGTGATTGTAATGAGTATCAGACGAATTCCTTGGAATAATATTGATTTCAGGAAGATACTAGTTGCAGATTATCATTAAAAAAAGTAGTTGCTTAGTGAAATCGTATATAAATCTTGTTGGAAACTACATTTATTTTTAAATTGATAAATACCTTCATAATATCTTTTAACAGTAACTAATGACCCTAGACACTTCTCTAACGACACGCGAGATGAAGATTTAAGTTGGAGAAGCATTCTTCTTATCACGCAAATTCCTGGTAATAAAATGTTTCTATATAAAGTTGGTTTAAAAGAAAAAATATCAATATCAATAATTCTTCAATTGTGGCATCGATGGTTACATTAAGTTAATCACTTTATTCAGTTGTTGAGAACAGTAAGATTTACTTGTAGATTGGGTACATTATGTCAGTGTATTGTTTAATGGAAGACTAAGTTCTAGAAACTGATAAAAATTAAGAGGTTCAAATTACAGGATTGTGATATAGTCTAATATTCCACTTATTTGAATTGGCAATTACAAAATAAGAAATACCAAACACCCGGGTCCTTTGCAAGGACAGACAGACAACTGTTTCAAAGACATTAACAAAACAAGCGAAAAATATAAAATATTTATATTTGCTGCCAAGTAGAAAATATTTGATTTTGAGGGAACAAGGCAAGATCAGTACAGATTTTGTATAAGAAATTATTTTTTACGAGAGTGGTTTTCTGAAGTTACATGTAACATTCTCTCCACGTGCATTTACCGATTTCTTCTGGTCCCCTAGATGTTATCAAGCGGTTCCCATATTCAGTCTAATTGGATGTCATTCTATACACGTATATTTTCGTTTTCATATGTAGGTAGCTTCATAAAATAACCTTCAAGGCATATTTGATGAATTAAGAAACCCGAAAAAATAATTTACTAGATCTTTAAAATAAACAGTCATTAGTTTACTCTACGTTTTTAAAAACATACTTAAAGAAATTTATATTAATAGCACCACGCGGGATCTTTCAGTTCAAATAGTATTCATCATAATTAATTATATTAACATTCTCATATATTCCTTGTGAACAGAAAAATTCCATTGGAATCAGTATAAAACGTGAATGGATAATTAACGATATAAAAAAGTAATACAACGGAATGAAATTTTATGTAAAGTTATTTAGAGACCTAATTAAACATTTATTTAGGATTCTACCGAAAACAAATTATTTTACAATACTAGTAAACCCTTACCAACACCCGACCAAACATAATTAAATTAAAAACTGTACAAAAATATGACTGTCCATTAACCAACTTAATTAAACACTCTTTAAATGGTTTCTTCGGTAAAGCTATTACAAAGTCATATCCAATGATTAAGGCCAACCTTTAACTATAATTACGATCAAAGGCATACTTAAGATTGGTTCAAGATGGGCACATTTTCCCTGGAAACTTGGGTTTCACATAACCATGCAGATTCTCAAAATTCAAGATTTTTTTCTACTGATGAAATATTCCATATAAGGTAATTGGCAACTTCAGAACTTAGAATGAAGATTGAAATGTTATCAAACAGACGCGTTACTTTTCATTTTACAAGCATCTTTCTAATTTTGAGACAAATCAGAACTTTTTTGATATTACCGATTTCCCATGATTCCTTGATTATTTGATAAGTTATGGTAATATGATAGATTGATAGTTAATATATATTTTTAGTATGCCTTGTTTGAGTTTGTGTAGTGTTACTTTGATTACCGTATTTGTTTCGGTACTGATTCCCCTGGTATACCTCTGCTGTTTTATTAGTTGTTTGATGTCGATAATGATTTTTTTTATTAATTAACATAGAAACAAGTAAATTATTTATGACAAAATTAGACTAAATGAATAAACTCCCAACCATGGAGTAACATGGTACGCTTGTTTTCCTTTGTAATTGTTGTTTCTGGTTTAATTAGGAATTTTGAAAATTAATAACGCATCGAAATGTCCCCATTTACATTTACTAATAAAACTAAAACCAGTGCTATTAATAATACTTGAATACAAAACTTCCATATATTAAATTTAAAAATTTAAAACATGAAAGTGAAGAACTGTTTCAAAATTATTCATAACCAAAAATGCCTCATTATGATATATACTAACAGACAAGATAATACTCCATATTCATGTAGACATAAGCCCGACTGAAATGTCTTTCAGAATGGGTAAGATGGCCTTAACAAACTATATATTGTCCCACACCAAGTGTCAAATATTGCACGTAAAAAGGGGAAACATTCCACTCAAACCGATCAATGTGACCATTTTTTCAGGATTTTAGATTACCAAAGTAGAACCATAATTTTAGATTCCAGCCCCTCGGATTCTTGGTCAATAATACTCCATTTTAGGGTATCAAATCATATATTAGGCAACAAAACGATACAGAGTAATACATTTTTCATATATTCATAATTTCAAATAGTGAACTAAGCAGAAAAATAGACCCACACATCTGATTTTCATAGTAGATAGCTTTCTCATCAAAAGCATGGACTTTTTGCAAAAAGTTTGAAACAAAAACTTTCAATTTTTGAGATTTAAAAAATCACAATTTTCAACCCAAAATTAAAAAATCAGTATTTTTACCCCGTTATGTGAATCATAATGTCTGTGTGACAAAAGTTTAGAGTTTTTTCTACTGATTTCAGCCACTGGGTTTTCATTTTACAAAATGTGTGTCTATTTTCTTCTCGATTTTCCGCAACTATAGTTTAACCCTCTTTTTGGAATTTCAAGTTTTATCCAGATTTCAAAATGAGGTGCATTAGGTCATGAAATGAAGTAGCAAACCACTGTTACCCTCATACTTAAGTTTGTTTTAAGGAATTACCAAGATATTTGGTTCCGAACTCGTGTAGCGTTACTTTTGATGTCGGAAATTATTCCATTCTGTATCATCAAAGTGAGAAAAGAATATGAGCTCCGATATATTATATACAAATATTACTACGACCTTTGTGTATAATAGATAAAAAATATACGAATAGATAACTAATAGAAATTGTATAAAAAGAAAACATATAGAAATTATACAAATAGATAGAAATTATAATATGCAAATTGAAAAGAAATGAAAATTATATGAATGTTGTTTCTCTTATTCTTGACGTGTTTAATCGGTGGGATAAAAATACAAAATATTTTTAACCACTTCCCGGTGATTAAATTTCTACGTGAGAATTACCGCCGTTTTTTCTATAGTTATTATGACGATAAACTAGAGAAGTCCCGAAATGACGTCTATGTAAACAAACTACATTTTCATGCGGTTTTTGTCGAAAATCATAGGACAAACAGATTCAATTTACTCGTGAGTTATGGAATTCTCCACCCTCAATAGTTAAATTTTAGATTTTAACACGCTCTCAAATGCTCGCGTGTTGAAAATCGAAAATTTAACTATTGAGGGTGGAGAAATTCCATCAATCACTCGCACCTGAAGAAGAATCTAATGTTTCCTATTCTTGACGTGTTTAAGGTATCCGGACCATAATAGATCATGATCGAAAATGGTATCTCTATTTGACCGTGAATGGCTGAACCAAACAATTTAAGGCTGGAATTTTGTATATGTATTTGTCTCAAGCTGAAACACACTTTGTTGCTTATATGCAGAGTCTGTAAAAATATGTTAGTTACATTGGCATTTCCGAAGTTTGCCGATAATTACCGAGGTCATTTCAATTGCCTTGTAAAGAACATCCAGGAACTTTTGAATAATCACGTGGTCATTTATGGTCCGGATACCTTAATCGGGGGATAAAAATACATAATATTTTTAACCACTTCCAATGATTAAATTTCTACGTGAGAATTACCGCCGTTTTGTGACTTCCCCAGGATTGACTTTGTTGAACTTCACGACGGGTGCCGACGGGTGCCGTATACGGAGTATTATCATCCTTCCCTGTGATTCTATCAGCTTGTTGAGCAGCTCCGAAAAATTCGTATCAAGAAGCGCGTGCGCTGAGCAGGAGTTATCAACAGTCAGGAGGACTTATCAACAAATTCTCCCAACGTTTTGCAGCTCATAACTTATTAAATAGCTTTCAAAATTGCAAAATATTAATAAATATATCAAGATTTGGTGTTCCTTTTTTATATTATGGCGTTTTATTTAAATGAATTAGGAAGAAATTTCTAAAAGTTACATCAACAAAATGTGTCTTTCCTCGATGCTGATAATGTCTGCTGGGACTTCTTTCTGCTCTTTCCATTGCACTTCATTATTTGCGATTAAATCAAAATTTTAAACGTACGCTTTATTTTAATGTGTCTACATTTTCGCCTGAATTAGTACAAAAACGACTAAATGTTGTTTAAATATGTCGTCTCCTTGGTTAAATTTGTGTGATTATTTTACGTTGCGCATATTTCAGTCAGAAGTTGTTTCGCGAATGGAGACGGACTATGACTATGACGTCAACGAGGTTGCAAGTTTGAAAGCGGGTGCTTTAGTTTCCCGGAAAACCGTGAACAAAGAATTCCAGACTGATTTTGTTTTTTTAAACATGAAATATATACTTATTGGTATGGTAAATAACGTAACGGAAAACTTGTCGTTGCGATGAAGAATCCATACTTTTCCCGCGAAAATTTGGGAGAATTCAGAACGTTTAATACAAATCTTTACGTTTCAGATAAGTAATTAAGATGATAAAAATATTATCTGCATTTTGACAGCTAGATATTCTCGACAGAATATGAAGATTTGGGACTCGTTCGCTACGCTCACTCATCCCAAGCTTCATATTCTGGCTCACGGGATAATATTTAACAATATCTAGGTGTCAAAATGCAGATAATATATACGGAACTGCTTACCCTTCCGGAGCACCTGGGTTCACTCCTGGTTTTTATAGAGTTCGTGTTGTTCATTGTTTTTTAGTTTTCTGTGTTTATTTGTTGTGCTTGTTTTTTTGCTTGGCATCACGGTGCGGGGCTATTAGTTTCAGTAGACATACACGACATCTTGAAATAATTAGTGATCGCTGATTGGTTACTTTATGATGCGGCTGAGATACAGCAACAGTCATTGGTTTAAATGATATAAAGAATTACACACTTTACTCGTTCAGGATAAGCTATCAAAAGCCGGAAAATTAACTATGTGTATATCAGTTCCGATCAACTGTCATTACATGTTTTTGTAATATTCATATATTCTGAAATTCATTATTGAAATCGATTATTAATACGTGTATATTTGCTTTGTTAATCTGCAATACACACGGCTTGTTTTGCTTAATCGTATACACTATAATCCTATGTTTACAACAAAAAATGCATGATCTCTACTTTATAACTTCTGCCAATCTAGGCACACCTCCAGAGTCGTGTCTATCTGTTGTTTTCGCGCGGAAAATGTTCTGGTCAACAGAGAATTCCTATACTAAATCAACAATCACATGCTCACATACTATCATAAATCAGGAACTGTATATGATAGTATTATATGATCTCTGCATAAATTAAGATACAGCGAAGCAGTCCACAGATTTTTAGAAAGCTAAAACCTGTGGACATTTGTCTTCCCGGGTTTGTCTGTCCAATGGATTACGTTTTTTTTTATTGCTCCTTATAGGTATATTTGTCCCTTTTTTATGTTTTCTACGGATATTAGAGAAGTCCCGAAATGACGTCTATGTAAACAAACTACATAGCAACGACATTTTCTTGAGGTTTTTGTCAAAATTCATAGGAGAAACAGATTCTCCTTCAATTTACTCGTGAGTCATGTAATTTCTCCACCCTCAATAGTTAAATTTTAGATTTTAACACGCTCGCGTAAGCTCGCGTGTTGAAAATCGAAAATTTAACTATCTCGGGTGGAGAAATTCCATTACTCACTGAAGGAGAATCTATATTTAAACACTGTCAAAAGTGACAAAGAGATAATTTAAGTGAAGAAGGTAGCAAAACTAAGAACATGGTAGGGTTAAATGAAACTGTTTTGCATATAGCCTCAATAGAATTGATGAAACAAAAACGACATGTATCTATGACACAAGCGGCGCGATAGAACATTTGTTACGTTTCTTTTGATTGCTCTTTGGAATTAAATGATTTAAAACGAAAAATACCATATTTCTAGGTTCATGAATACATTTCAGTAAGGGAAGCACAATTTTACCTGACTGGAAATAATTCTCAAACGGGAAGCAACATTTTTCTATGCCGAGTGCACAGTGGGATATTTCCTTCTTGATCGGGAGGAAAACCGGCCGTTTTAAGGGTACTGTTAAAAAAAATCCCCATGCCAATTTTAATAAAAACATTTGGACATGATTCTATTCTTCGGGACTAATTTTAAAACGTTTCACAGTGGGGTTTTTTCTAATATGCCCTAAGAATTTTTTTAATAATTGATCAAATTTAGGGGAATATGTATTTTGCTTTGTCAGGGTTTTTACTTCTGGAGGTTGCGAAAAACTATGGACAAGGTCTAACGAGGGCTAGAGAACCTAGCCTTGTTAATTTCTAACTACTAATTCTGTTATCACCTTTGTTTTCATAGTGATGTTATATGGAAACTCTCGGATTAAAATATGCAAAACGTGTGTTATTTTATTTGAATACTACTTTAATATCTTTGCCTTTTGTTTTATTGTCTGGCAATGGTTAGATTGTCATATTTGATTGATTTTTTGTAAAACATTTTCTCTAAGGTATTTTTGTTTCATTACTTGCTTCTTTTCGATTCATTTCCTTTCATTATTAATTAATGGAAAACCCTCTTAACATTCGATCAAAGAGAAAATAAAATCAGTCAAATATAATCCCATAAATCTGAAATACTGTTAACATGAAAGTCTGGATAAAGGAAATTTAAGGTTTTAAAAAAGTAGTGATATATTATCATTAAAACATAAAGCCGAAAGCAAAATTTCATTTCAAAAACGGATATAGTTCCCCACGCCGGACTCCATAGTTTCCACAACTATGACTAATATGAGCATATAAATGTTTAGTAGGTAAGACAATTGAAAGTGGTTTTCTGCACAGTAAGAGCTTCCAACTACGTTTGTATAAAGATATCTAAATGAGATCTTAGAGTACGACATATTCCAATTTCGCTTGGATGATTCATCGTATCAGCTGCTTATAGGACTGTATAAGATATAAAAGTGTCTTTTTTAACTGATAGATTTGACACTGAAAAAAAATCGTACCATAAAATATTACATGCATGAATGTTTATGTTCACGGTTACTATATAAACACTTCTTTTAAAACTACTAAAACAGCTATTTATATCATTTAATAAGTTTAAAAAAACTAATAAAATATTTTTTATACTAGATATCTGTAAAATAATTGAACATATATTTGTACCTGTTAACATGTTGTATTCAAAAAATAAAAACTATCGAAGTATGACAACTTGTTCTTATTGTTTCGGTTTAAAGAAATTAAATGGGAATCGTTTTTCGTATTAAATTTACGACTTAATATGTAAAAACTCATTAAATTTCGATCAGTATTTTCAAAACATTTCATTTTGCGGTTCAATTTAAAAGATGAAAAACTCTGATTTATAAATTTTACATACAAGATTCATACTGTTTGTAATTTCATATTTGAAATGAAATTTCCATTGTGCAAATTAAACTTTATAGATAAATATAGGTATAGAAAACCTATGTGAATGAATGGAGCTAATATTCCTTTGTTAATGTATTGTTGAAATTCAGATCTACGTTTTAAATAATCTTTGTACTCCATTCAACCGAAGAAACTTACATTCTGTGTTTACAAGTACATACTGGTATTTTCGCATTGAAATTCACACCGGAAAAAGACAATTGGACAAATTACTGGTTAATTGCTCAGGAGTAAGATTTTTTTCTAACCGGATTATTTCATCCTTCATAGGTGAAAAATCGATCAATTTGATTGAATTTCGATAAAAATAGATGAATTATCGATTTTTGTAGTCTGTGTTAAGGTCAATTGGATAACGTTTCTTTCGAACTGAAAAAGGTATACACAGTTGATAACATCAAAGTAAATTGGCTAACTTGATTGTTTTATGGAAGAAATAGGATTCCAAATGAGAAGGGATTTTTAGCTGAAGTACATCCTTTATTGGGTTTATATTAACTTGTCAGGTAGGTCATTAAATTCTGTACATTTGTTTGTTTACTGGTACATGTGGTAGTTAATACGTTCGTAATTTAAAACCTTATTGTTTATGTATCGCATAACAAAACAATGACAAGTAGACGATGTTTTTTTTACCGAAATAGCTACGCTATTTTGTTTGAACACAAAGATACCATAGATTCGATTGTTGTAACCAAATTTCTTTTCCTGTATCCCAATATTTTTACTGCTATAAAGATTGAAGTTTATGTAAGAGGGGTGAAAGAAATTATTTAACAATTTTCCATTCGTTCAAATCTTTCTAGACTCCAAAATCTACTTCCTAGGCCAGATACAAACAATTTATAAAGTGTGTGTGTGGTGCCAGGTAGAGATTCACAAAAACAAAAATTATCGCTTTTGCTTAATTATTAAAAAAGTTAAACTTTGTGGTGCAATCACCGACCACTTCAATGATCCTCTTTTTTCTCTCTCCTGGTTTCCATCCTGGCTAACACAAAAAATACTTATAGAATTGTTCTGATGTCATGAACAACTTATATTGGAATTTGATATCAGTGTCAATATGAAAATATTGATGAAATAATGTATATATCTCTGTTGTCATGTGTTATGTTTACACAACTGGATGGGTTTTTAAATTGAAAAGATAATCATATGAAACAATCTCATGAATAATCTGTTTATATAATGTCAGCATGGTTTTAATGTACAGAACAGGTCTAAGACGCGATTTTTAATAAGTGTATACTTAAACATACAAATCGCGTCTAGCACTGTGATTCAGCCGTTCTAAAAATCTAAAATTTATACAGAGTAAATGGGCATGCATCCATGGATTGAAAATTTTTTCATCAAATAAAAATTAAATTTTACCTTGCTTTGAGTCGTTATGAAAAAGTCTATCAATTTTAAGCTGGTATTTAAACAAAAAGAGTAATTGAAGGGGTAAAGCAAAAAAAAAAAGAAACTGAGACTCTAATGAATTGTCATTGTTAGATTCAAAACCTACCGGGAAAAATATTACTATCATATGAGCATGTAGAATTCTTTTTTTCATGACCCCAGCAGGACTGTTTTCTATTTTTGAACAGGTAATACCATATAACGTGGTTTGAGACCGGTTATGTAGGCTTCACGAACCGTGAACGTGCAGGACAATTTTCATAATGAAATGAAATTTTATTTTAGTTTCATTGCCCCTATACGACCCTCTCAGAAATATGTTTATAGTGTCAAGATGATCACAGGGTATTGAAAAAGGCACCTTTCTTAATGTTATTTCAATACGTAAGAGTGTAAATTCCGAAATTCCGAGATATCAAAAATATGCTTGAATGTTAGAGGAAACGGTCATTTTTTCTACAGGCCCTTTGTTTAATAAACAGTAGGGATCAAAGGTGCACGAGAAATCAAATAGCGTCACACGATGATAGTGCTTTGTTTTTGTGTCGTCTGGTTTCTCTGTGTTGCCCTTTTTATTCCCGCACTTCGAAGAGGTTTGGGGATATTGTTATCGCCACCGTCCGTCAGTCCGCCCGTCGCACTTTCTTGTGACCTAAATTCCTCGTTCATTTTTAACTTCATGCATTTAATTTCTATACAGTGTTGTCACAGACTGTATGTAGATGTGCAATAAGGTTTTAGAATTTTCATTTTCAAAAATTGAGGCCCACAGGGGTCGATTTCCGAAAAAAGGTGAATTTAAGCTTGTAACCTAAACTCCTCTTTCATGTTTGATTCCATGCATTTTATTTATATACATTATTGTCACATACTGTATGTAGATGCGCAATAAGGTTTTAGAATTTTGATTTTAAAAAATTGGGGCCCACAGGTGTCAAATTTTGAAAATTAGGAATTGAAGCTTGTGAATTAAACTCCTCTTTCATTTTTGACTTCATACATTTAATTTCTATACAGTATTGTCACATGCTGTATCTTGATGCGCAATAAGGTTTTAGAATTTTGATTTTCAAAAATTGGGGCACACAGGGGTCGAATTTTGAAAATTGTGAATTTAAGCTTGTGACCTAAACTCCTCGTTCATTTCTCATTTTATGCATTGAATTTCTATACAGTATTGTCGCATACTATATGTAGATGTGCAATAAGGTTTTATAATTTTGATTTTCAGAACTCCGGGCCCTCAGGTGTTGACTTTTGAAAGTTGGGAATTTAAGCTTTTGACCTAAACTCCTCTTTCATTTTTCATTTTATGTATTCAATTTCTATACGGTATTGTCACACACTGTATATAGATGTGCAATAAGGTTTTAGAATTTTGATTTTCAAAAATTGGGGTCTTTATGGGTCGAATTTAAAAAAATTGGGAATTATAAGTGGGTGATTGAAAGTTTTCTTTCATTTTATTTCTATACAGTATTGTCATACACTGTATGACATGATGTAATGTAACAACTATACAAAATATTAAAAAAAAACCACCACTCTACATAAGATAGCTGTGGCCTTCCATAATACGTAACTTCCGGCTAACACAAAACTTTGTGAACAGTCGTTCTTTCTTTTGAGTTGGAAGGGGTATTTTGAATCTACAATTTAATAGAGTTAACTCCTGGTAGGCAGGAGTTTTCATGACTCAAAAGCTACTTACAGTTTAAAAATACAATACAAATAAACAAATGAATAACACTTTTACATTATATACCATAAGAGTACTTCCACACATCTGTGTAAAATGTATATACATTAATTCATGTTCACAGTGCATATTATATTAGAAACTCGACCCTGAAAACACATAACATTCAATATAATAAATTCAGACTTATCAAGAGTAAATATCTTTGTTTTGAATCATGAAAGCATGCCTGATCTGCGGCTTGTAAAACATTAAATGGAATATTGTTTTATCACGAAAGCGTTCTATTCAAACGACAACAATATTCGTGTATATGAAGGCCAAGTTCTGTCTAAACAGAGTTCCCTTTAATAATAAAGTACCTTTAAAGTTTATAAACCATAATTTCATCGTCAATGGTGATACCCGTTATGATGCACACTGCAAATTTTGTGTCTGCATGTGGCTACAAATATGAAAATTCAACAACAACATAAAATATTATGTATAAATCGCGCTTAAAATGGACAAGAAAATACCAAAATGACCAAAAGGGTATTCTTATTAAAATCCTTGTGATAATTCCAAAATTTTAAATTGCTGCTTTAAAATTCATAATTTTAGCAAGAAATATGCCAGCCAATTTTTTTATCTGAATAAATTAGATGTTTAATTGAAACTTGCAGCTTTATCCGAGATTTTCTTCTTGACCAAACAGAAACTTGAATAGGCAAATCTGACCAATTTAATTTTCTATAAAAACACAGAAGAAACAATGAATGAAAGGAGCATTATATTTACTAGAAGGTATTCAAGACAGCTATTATTATTACGGTTTCATCAACTCCTTCAGACAAATTGAGTTTACCTTTGTTATGACTGCTTTGTCAAGGGACGCTTGCTTCTCACTAGTGGCTTTCCAAAGTTCTGGCCACGAGTGTACCCAAGATAAACTACATAGCGTACACTACACAGTAAATGTGGTATTGGAGTTTATTTTTGTGGTGTTACATGTTAAATTTAGACAATGACGGTTGGTTTTCGATAAACCTCAGTATAATATAAATCACTAAGAATATTTTGATTTCAAAATATTCACATAACATCACGACATTGAATGCACTTCATTGCTTGTGTAAAGAATCATTTTGCATCATAGTATGCATTGAAAATTTAGAAATATTAATATAGTTTATATAATCATTTATTAATAAAATTGCATTTCATGTCAAAATTAAAAAAAAACCAACCCATTGTGTATATATATATATATATATATATATATATATATATATATATATATATATGTATGTATGAGTATTATAAGTATAATACCGATAAAAGATGAGTTCTTTTAAAAATGACGGATTCTTAGCTATTGATAAAAACAGAAACCATATGCTCCCAGGAGCCTGTATCGCTCACCTGAGTACCCGAGTTAATCTTTGGCTGGCAGACCATCTTATTAGACAAATTCTATAAGACGACATTAACCTAAGGACAATTGCTGCCCAATTTGGCTTATATTATCCAACTGTTTCCAAACAAAAAGATCTATTAGTGATTTTCCCATAGGGTTTTATGCAATAACTCCTACAGGAATTAAAAGACAATATCGCTCATGCTACATTGTTTGTAGATTTATCATACTTAACAATTTTATAGTTTATAGTTTCGCTCTATCTATTAAAGTTAAAAAAACAACCAAAATTCACAAAAATAGAGTAAAAATTGGCATTTAAGGGCAATAACTCCTATAGGAATTGATTGATGATATCGGTCATGATACATCATTTGTAGATCTTATTATACTTGACAATTTCATAGTCTACAGTTTCTCTCTATATATTATAGTTTTCAAGAAAAAAGCAAAATTCACCAAAAAACGGATAAAAATAGTCATTTAAGGGCTATAACTGATATAGGACGGCAACTGACAATTTCGGACCAAATGAATGAAAGTTAAAACTTTGCATTATGATCATTTTTATGTAACGTTTTTTTTTTCTGTTTTGATGATAGATCATGATTTTTCATCAAAAAACATGTTCATACCCATATGTTCTATTTTTAGCCCAAGCGACCATTTTGAATGAACCACGGACACAAAAATCACAAACTTTAATCTAGACACCCTATATATGCATCAAACCAAGTTTGGTTTCCATTGGCTCAGTGGTTTCAGAGAAGAAGATCCTTTTGTGGACTGTTGACAGACAGCCCTATGTTCTTTTTTTTTAGCCCAGGTGGCCATTTTGAATCAACAACGGGTACAAAAATCACAAACTTTAATCAAGACACTCTAAAGATGAATCATTTCAAGTTTGGTTTGAATCCGCTCAGTTGTTTCAGAGGAGAAGATCTTTTTATGAAATGTTGATGGCCGTGACGGACAACGGACGGACAGTGATGACAAAGCTCACATGGCCTTTGGTCAGGTGAGTTATAAAAGTATAATCTCTTTATTTCAACATCAGATTGTTGATAATAGAAACTAGAAATCTGTACTGTCAGAATCGACAGTGATCCCCGCAACCCCTGTAAGTAGTTGGGCCACTTACCTATAATCAAAAACACCATATTCTCATCCAAAAATAGTATACAATCATTCTATAAAGAAATTAAATCAATAAACTTAATGAAAAATTAAAAAAACCCAGTTCACATGTTTAAACTTGCAATTTTTGAAATTTGACCGGAGTGGGCCCCCGGTTTAAAAATCTATATTCTAAATCCGTATTGTGCAACTACATTTAGTGTAGGACAAAACTATATATAAGCAAAATGCATAGTCGCAAATTTAAATGGAAAATTTCCAATTTTGACCCCTGTGGGCCCCAATTTTAGAAAATTAAAATTCTAAAACCTTATTGCACACCATATATGGTGTTTGACAATACTGTATAGAAACAAAATGCACAAATTGAAAAAAAGACGAGTTTACGTCACAAGCTTAAATTGATAGCTTTTCAAAATCCTACCGCAGTGAGCCTCAATTTTTGAAAATCAAAATTTCAAAACCTTATTGTGCATCTGCATATGGTGTATGAAAATACCATATAGAAATAAAATGCTTAAATTGAAAAATGAAGGAGGAGTTTAGGTCACAAGCTTAAATTGACAATATTTCGAAATTCGACCCCTGTTGGCCCACATTTTAGAAAATCAAAATTCTAAACCCTTATTGCGCATCTGCATATGGTGCATGGCAATACTGTATAGAAATAAAATGCATAAATTGAAAAATGAAAGACGAGTTTAGTTCACAAGCTTGAATTGAAAAGTTTGACCCATGTTTAGAAAATCAAAATTCTAAAACCAGGTAGTATGCAGCCATTCTATATAGAAACTAAACTCCTGAACCCAAAATTGAAGGAGAAAGTGTGACGGACGGATGGAGACAATCGCTAATCCCCGAACTTTCTTCGAAAGTGCGGAATAATAAAAGGAGGTATCGGATGAAAATCAATGACACAAAAAACCTGAAACGGAACTGATTCCCCAAAGGATGCTGTAAATTGCGGTACACCTTTCAACATGGGGCATGTGCCAACAGTGTTTATCAAGCTCTCAGTGGCCCAATACTAACAAGTTGTGAAGAAATTCTACCGAAACTACAGAATATATATAATAGAACCCACACTCCAAATATATATAAGCAACACTAAGAAATTACATGTAATAATACTATATGTTTTAATCTTTATGTTATTTCCTGTAGCGAAAAGAAATTTCAGGACTGTTTCTGTTTTCTGTTTTCAGGAGAAATCCTGTCACCGTTTAGTATTGTATCATCCAGTTCGACTACCGTTGTGAAATACCCCCGTATGTAATGAAGAATATACAACTACAAGTGAAGAACACCAAGTTTTTTGCAAAATGGGGAGATTTCTTTGTCATTGCTAATGGAAGCAGCAGGATACAAAGGTGGTTCTAAAATCCGTCGACAAGAAACCTTTGAGACCGACCCTAGGTTCACAGCTCGCTCAAAGAGCGGAAGTGTTCGAAAAGGAAATTTATCACTTCCAGTTATTGGGCCAGGTCATCGGCAGAAACAAAACTCGACCGATTCACTTCCTCTGCAACCGGAGAAAAGACCAATATCACCAGAAGTTAATTTAGTAACAAAACACAACAAATTTGGTAGCGATAGAACGTACACTAAAAGCCTTCTTACTGAGTTACCAAATCAAGAATTGTCTAATCAAAAGAAGGTTTTATACAGACTAAATCGAAGGAAAAATTATGACATTACTGAAAATGACAGTATTTTAAAGGACAAAAAAACAGTTGAAGAGAAAAAACAGGATACTGGGAAAGATGTAAAAAGTAAGAGACAGCGTGATACAAAGAGTGTTGAGAGTGGAGATTCTTCAAAAGAAAATAAATTTCAAAGTGTTCAGTCGACTAAACCGCGTGTCTTGACAAAGGAAAATAATCCTAAAACTTCAAATTTTACCGATAAAGTTCCGAACAACGAATACTCAGTTAAAGAAATTCAGAAAAAGGAAAAAATTATATCCGAGAAAAATTCTACAACAGAGGAAAGTAAAGTTAGTAATAGGAAAATTCAGGAAAGAAAACCCCCGCAAAGAGAAGCTGTAAAACCACCAGACAATAAAGCTAGTGCCTCTTTAAGCAATTCGGACAATAAGAAATCTTTACTAATTAAGAATTCAACAAATAGTCCAGGAGAACAGAATCAATATAAAAAGACAGCGTTGACAGAAACACATTCTCCACAGTTAAAGAGAACGCAAGAAAAAACTGAAGATAAAGTGAAAAAATACGAATTAGAAAAGTTAAAGAAAAAGAGGGAAAAACTCCGAGATAAACTTACAAGCACTCCAGTCAGTAACTTTGATAATGATACTGGTTTAAAAACTACGAAGGAAGCTTCATCAAGAGTCTATGTGAAAGAGACGGAGGAGACGAGCAAGGTTAAAAGAGAGCAACAAAAACAATCATCTGAAAACTTAGTTAAGAAAGACAAGTTACATTCGCAATCAGACAAAAAGGCTGATAATTTGAAAACATCCACCAAAACATCAAGTCAAACAACAAAGGATCAGAAAAAAGAAATATTAAAACTATCTGATGAAAAACAAATTCGTTCTGTTGAACAGGGAAGCGATAATACATCAAAACCCAAACAAACAGAAAAACAATTGAAAGCAAACCAAGAAAGTGTTCATCCTAATGAACGTAAAAAGTCTTCTGATTCTCTAGAATCTGGATTTGCGTCATATAGACAGACTGAAAATTCAGGTGGTGATAAAGATGTACATGATGTAATTTCCCTTTTGTCAAACACGGAAACGGAAGTTGGTAAACCACCAGAGAACACTGTGTTTGACCGACCACGTAGTGACAAATTTAAAGTTATCGCAGCAATTGAGCAAAGCCGCCCTGTTAGTAATAAAAGCAGAGATTTTTACGTTCCTGCTGGAAAAGCTGAAAAGAGTAGGGATTATCGAGAATTTGAGAAAAACAGACCTCCTAGTCGAGAGATATCAGGCGAGGACAAACGAAATATTAATTTTAGAAGTACTGGCCATATGGAACCGTCCGTTCAGAGAAAGCCAGGTGCCGAGAGGATGACTGAATCCTATGAATCCATTTATGAAGAAAGGCGAACTCTGCTAGAAGCAGAAGCAGCTTATAAAACACGGATAAAACAACTAGAGGGCGAATTAAATCAGTTCTTGAAGACTATTGAAGACCTTCGTTCGGAAAATAGAGCGCTTCGAAACAAAATCGATTCGCTAGAAAACTCGGAAAGTTCTGGTAATAATCATGAAAAGGAACAATTAAAGATAACAATTCAGTCATTAGAAACTCAGAATAAAGTATTAGAAACAAAACACGAAAAAACTGAATCAAGGCTGGCAAAGATTGAACAGGAAAGAGATAAACTTGGCTCAGAAAACGAAAATCTGACGTCAAAGCTTTCGAATCTTGAAGAAAAATACAATAATGTGCAAAACGAACTTGAAAAGTTAAAATCTGAGAACTTAAATAAAACAAAGTTAGAAGAGGAATTGAAGAGACTGCATACGGATTTGCGAACAGAGCAATCTGAAAGGAAGAATGTTGAGAATGAAAATATAATTCTCAAAACGGACAAGGATGTGCTAAAAGACGAAGTTGTTGCTTTGAGGTCAATTAATAAAAACTTAGAAGCAATGAATGAAGAGATGAAAAATCAAAGTACATTAACCGGAGAATTTCCGAGTAAAGAAAAAATGGAGCTCAAATCTCAAATTATTAAACTCCAAACCGATAATCAAACATTGAACGAAGAAAATATCAAGCTGAAGGCTGAAAATTTGCAAAATGTCAAATCAATTCATGATCTCGAGAAAACTGCCAAAACATTTCAGTCCAGTGTTACGGCTGTAGAGTCTGAAAAACTTACTGAAATTCAGGATTTACAGAACGAGAACTCAAAACTGAAGTCAGATATTAAAGATTTGAAGGAAACATATGCTGACGCAGATGGTAAGATAAAATCACTGGAATCAACCAACAAAGCGCTGGAAGAAGATTTGTCACAAAAGAAGTCCGAACTTACGGAATTATTGACTGCTCTTAAAGATGATGATAAATTTGACGATGAAATTAAATCACTTAAGGTTGAAAATGCAAAACTTCACAAGGAGAACGAAGAGAAGGACAAATCTATAGCAGATTCAAAGCGACGTCTGGAGGAAATAAAAGTAGAAAAGGACAAATTTGAAACAGAAAAGGATAAACTGACTAAGAAAGTTAATGAAATGCTCGAAATAAATGAAGACCAAAAGAAACAATTGTCAGATGTACGTGAAAAATTAGATTTAGCTAAACAAGAGATAGATTCTAACAAGGAAAAACTCCAACAAATTCAAAATTATGAAAGTGAAATATCGGAATTTAAGAGAAAATTGGAACTTGCTGAAAAAGAAAAGGAAAAACTTATGAAAGAAAAACAAGAAGAAATAGAGGAATTGAGATTGAAAATGGAGCGAAATGATGCCGAAAATAAAGAACAGAAGGAGGCTTTGAAATTTGAGTACGAAAAGGAAATCGAAGAACTGAAGAAGCAAGTGGAGTTCTTACAGAAGGAAATTGACGAACTTAGACAATTAAAAGTTCTAGAAAGTGAATTGCTCGAAACGAAAGACGAATTGCAACAAGTCAAAAGCAAATATTCACAAATGGTTGTTGAACTCGAATCGAAGTCGGATTTAGAACAGAAGAATTTTCAGATGAATGTCAGAATGAATCAAATGAATAATAATATTAAACAATTAGAAAAAGAACAAAGAGATTGGCTTGTCAAAAAACAACAGTTCGACGAAATAGAGATTAGTAACAAACGTCTACAAGAGGAAAATATAAAACTTAAAACTCGAGGTAGTGTGAATAAAGTATCAAAGCAGATAGATAGGCAAATAGAAGTCTTAGAAAGAAAGCAAAAGGATGCGGAAACACGTGTCAAACAACTAGAAGGTTGGGTGGGAGATTTATATGAAGACGACGAACCAAACCGCGCTACTTATGTTGGTAGTCTACAAGGTAAAAAGGCAATTAAAAAGAAAGCTTTCACAAAAGCTCCACCCAAACTTCCTCAAACTACTGTCCGAATAGAACACGAAAGACCCAGAAGCTTAGACGATGTTGTGATAAAGGAAAAAAGGAAACAGGACAAATCAGAAGTTTCTGAAAAATTTTCACATAGTTCGTCTCCTAGCTTGCCTGCAATTGATCAAGAAACGAGACTTACGTTTGGTCTCGGTTACACTCAGTTACATAGAAGTCGCATAAAGGCCGCTCAGAAATATAGGAAATATTAAGATATGGTTCATATTTTGTTATGTTATTTATCTTAGTGCTAAAAATTTATTGACACATTAATACACAGAAAACATTTGCACGAAGAAACATTTTAGCATGGAGTACCCGAAAGCAAGGTGATAATAGGCAAGTGAATCTTGCTAAGCTTCTTTGTTTTTATGCTTCGTGTCAGTAGTAACTTGGAATTTGTGGTAAGAAAGTGATAGAATAGATTCGTGTGAATCTACGTCTCTCGATTAAGCAAACTGCCAAGTCTCATGAAACAAAGCGTATCTGTGATAAAATGTGATAATATGTGAAATTGTTCACAATAAAATGTAATATGAACTTTTCAGTCTTTAAAACAAAGTGATTAGTTTGTATTTAAATTAATATTGTATACAAGATAACGAGGGGGATTGTTGTATGGTATAAAGGTAAAGGTAAGTTTTTATATAACGTCGGTGTGTACTTTTACAAAGTTTCTTCATTTTGTCAAGATTAGGCGACAAAAATGGCCGCTATGGGCAATTCTTGTTTCTGGTTAGTTGATTAAAAAAAATCTGCTGTGCCAAATAGAGCCAAATTTGACAGAAAGTGTCTATGGAAGGTCCTTTATCCCTCATTTAAATTGTTTCAGTTGAATAATAAACATGGCTGCCACAGACAATTCTTATTTTCTGATTGGATGATTTAAAATAAGATCCTCTGAAATAACTTGGCATAATAGTGCCAAATTAAAACAGAGAAAAGGGTTCCTTGCAGTTATATATTCTTCTGGAGAACGCTGAATTTTAGAATATGTTGACCTGTAAGTAGCAGGACCTTGATACAGAAAAATTTTGTCCCTACAAGGCTTACCACACTTCATAATGATAGGGAGAAGTGACTTCTCTCTTTGAGGTACATCAATAAAAAAAAAGCTTTCAAGCCAGGTAAGCGATACAGGCTCAGCCCTCTGAGCCTCTAGTTAAGAAATGGATCGAACGAATTAATTTCATTACTCAAATGCCTTGTGCAGATATATACATTGTTGCATGGTAACTAACTCAAAAATAAAAGATCAACAATGATACAACAATCAATAACACCTTCACCAGCCTCTCAAAACCAAGACATTAAAAAAAACAAGATTGCTACACGTAGCCATATGTCCCCCACAAGACAAAATGTGTATTATTGAAATGGCGGCACAGTATGGATGGCAACACAAAATCAAAATAATTGCAGTAGAATACAATTTAAAATGTACGTCCACAAAGTGTTCCTGTAGTGTCATATGCACAAAAACATTTAAGTCTTATAACTCCCGTAAAATTTGTCGAATCAAAATTGCGGTGCGACAGGATCAAGTACATGTGGTGACAAAAAAATTTAAGGAAATCTGATCAGCGGTCTCAGAATAGTCGTTTCCAAAAAGTGTTCCTATAGTGGCGGATGCAGAAAAAAGTTAAGGTCCCATTACTGATGTCAAATCCAAATGGTTCAAGTATATATGGTGACTAACAGTCCTACAAAATTTGAACGAAATCCGATAAGCGGTCTCAGAGGAGTTGCGTCCACAAATAACTCTGACGGACGGACGCAGACCATTACTAGGTCCCTCGGTCGCGAACACAAACAGGGAATCAGAATAGTCTGACTTGACATAGACAGTAAAAAGTATCAGAATTAAACTGAATTTATGGGATTACAAACCTTTACTTTATCTATCCTTCCCCCCTGGTGCATTAAAACATACAATAAAACAAAATACAGTATGATTCCCAACAAGATGATCGTTAGATAGAACAAATAACGGAGCAGATTCGGAGAAGTGATTAACCATATATAGTAGGATAAGATCTGCTCGTTTATACAGTATTTAGCTGAGATACTCTGGAGACTGGTCGGATATTGTTAAAATATCAACAAGAAATACTACATACTTCATGTACTTAGAGGTAAAATATATAGAACATTTATTCTGTATGTTTGGAATCATGGTATTGGAGTTTGAAAATTCTAGATCCAAAACTGGACCACTTTAGCGGATTTCACATTTCTGAATAGGTAATATTTTGAACTTTAAGGTTCAGTGTGAATTTTGGCATCCTGCTATTTACACCCCTACTGTTCGACTCTTTCTTCTGTTCGACATAAATAGTGTTGCGTACATTTTAATCCATATGGATTCCTATAAAACAGTTGCATAAGGTTGATGAATGAAATTTAATTCTTTTGTTACTGCTTACTCCGAATTATTGCTCAATGATTCAGACAGAAATGTTTTTCTACGAATAATACGTTTAAGGAAATGAATATAAAATTACATTTTAATATATGTGTATCACGCAATGTTCTCGTTAACATGTTACCAAAAATATCAAAGTCAAGTCAGTATCAGTCTGGTGTACTTTGTCAGAAAGAATCAGCATAATGATGGTGTCCTTGAATGCGTTTGTTTTATTTGTTTGGTGTTGCAGTTTCCCACTTATAAATGCCAACTGTCAGACAGAAAAAGGTAGATACAATACATGTATAAAAATATTAAGATTATTTTTATCTTCCGTATGAAATGAAAGGATATAAGATATTCATCAATGAGACAACGTTGCAGTTTCCCACTCATAAATGCCAACTGTCAGACACGAAAAGGTAGTTACAATAGAAAAATATAAAGATTATTTTTACCTTTCGTATGAAATGAAAGGGTATAAGATATTCATCAATGAGACAACTCCAATTCATACATACAAACTTAAGTTTTCATTGCTCATTTAGAAATATGAAAATTTTGAGGTCTTGAAATTGAGTAATGTACGCGGATGCAAACCCTCTTTTAATTTTTTTGGGATAGGAAAAGATAAGCACAGCTGCCCTCATAAGTTACGTTCGTATTGAGTATATGAAAGCTATATAACTTTTATTATTGACTAACAATAGAATATAAATATGACACATTGGGCTGGTTAGTCAATAAAGGCATAATTGCGCAAGGTTTTCCACATTGGCTTAGCTATTGCCTCAGTCCAATATGGCTTTGCCTCGGACAAATAATAAGCCAATATGGAAAACCTTACGCAATAATACTATATCATTCCGTTTATTTTTTCTTCGTATAGAGCAAGTGTTTTATTGTTTATCGCCCTTAGCAAAATGTACTTCTGGGTATTTTTTTTCTAATTGACATGCAATAACATGATTTATAGTGTAAATTACTATAATTTCTCAAAACGGTAGAATTTTTTGGGGCAAAATTTACACAGGTTTTACCGCGATTTTGATATGACAAATTCATTTAAACAATTTTGATTCAGGTAAATCTACCTGTATAACAGAGGACTTGCTGCATATGTTGATGGATAGACGTGTGTCTGACTGCAGTAAAGAATCTTGTAATAATGGTAAGGAATTTAACATGTATACATGTAGGCAAAAAACGTCTGCAAGGGCAAGGGATCTAGATGCCGTTCAAGGATGGTTCTTGGGGGAGGGTGGACAAAGCAACCCCAAGAGTGCCTGGATTTTAACAAATTAGCTCTGAATACGAGATGCTCCATAGTGGTTACATGTATAGCCATGTTTGATGATTTTAACTGAAAAAAACTCTGTTCAAGTGATAAAACCTGTATTCAAGTGTATAATGGTGACTGAAAAAAATTATACCTTTCATATACGAAATTACCAGGGACGCGCACTTATATTCATATATCTATGAAGAAAGAGTCGCATGGCATTCTTGAACTCAACACTGGCTCAGTCATGTGGGCTTTACAAAAAAGGAAAGGGCATAATTGAGAAACTGGCAAAAAAGACGCATATAATACAAACTGCAAATCAAAAAGTAAAGCAAGTAAAAATCTCACACCAGAAGGTGCTACTCTATGTCTAACGTGGTGTTAAATCTCGTAATGCATAGAGCTCTAAACGGCATCGACAGACAAAAACATGAAACGTAGTTCCATCCAGGGGCACATATTAAAAGTGAAATACAATTTTCTAACGAGATCGCATATCGGGATATGCAGCATTAACCTTCTAATTGATATTGGGACACACACAAACAGCATGTCATTGAAAATAGGCTCCGTGAAACTAGGTGTCAAAGTTGCAGATTGTACCTGCATGCTTATAAAATTCGGTGCTAGAAATATACCGGGTTTCGCACCAAACATTTCACTACTTATAGAATTAACTTTCAAATTAAATGGGTTTGTTTATTGTCAGAAGAAGTTGTACTCTGAGCAATTAATTTGTTCATCCATGTTTATGAGAGACAGGAAAAATATAATTACATCAAATAACTGAGAGAATCCAAATGATCTTTAATAGTAAATGTGTTAAAATTTAAAAAGTAGTAGAATCTTGTTATTTTTAATTCGGAGAGATTTCAACATCAAGGGTTGATGAAGTATTATTTTATAACCAAATTTGCCTTATGAGGAATTTATAGATAATGAGAGTAAACTGAATATGCAAACAATATCTGTCAGTTAGACAAAATCTCATAATGTAAAAAAATACCATTAGATAAAAGCGTCTTAAAAATCATTTTTTTTTTAATCTTTAAAGTTGTATGTTGATATGGCAAATGACGTATTCAATTATATTTTACAGATAAGCGTGAAACTGTAGCATTTACGGCAATGCTCAAGTCACGTGTTCAAGTAATAAAAAATGGAGTAAATCTAAAATTTGGCAATGTTAAAGTAAACACCGGCAGCTTTAACCCAAACACTGGCGAGTTTACTGCTCCAAGGAAAGGACTTTATCATTTTTCTTGTGTGATTTTGTTGAATGGTAAAGGCGATGGGTATTTTGATTTGATGAAGAATAACGATAAATATGTAATAGGTTATATTGTAACTACCCCGTACGATTCACAGAGCCACAGTGTTGTAGTTGACCTAAAGAAGGGAGACCGTGTGTACATAAGAGCTCGTGGTAATTATCAAATCCAAGCAAATTATTCTTATTTCTCTGGTTATCTTATCTGAAAATAAATCATCAACACTTAATTTTTTCTTGTCTTGTTTTTCTGAAGTGCATATCCAAAATTTTTGGATTATCATTTTGTGAATGTTAGTTTTGGATATACCCTAAGGGCATTACCATATACATTTTGTGAATGTTAGTTTTGGAAATACCCTAAGGGCATTACCCCTATACATTTTGTGAATGTTAGTTTTGGATATACCCTAAGGGCATTGCCCCTATACATGTAGGAATAGATTCGATTTCTATCATGACACTCTGAAAAGTGCAAATTATAACGTTTAATAAGCTATGATAAATATTTGGTTATCTTTTATAGTATCATGATATAAATTTGTTTATCACCAATGCAGTCTGTAGAACAAAGGGTCGACACCACATTTATTCATTCTCACCTTTCTCATTTTTTTAAATCGGCAAAGAAACCTAGAAAATTTTCAAATGGGGAATTTTGTTTCGGAAATACCGAAATTTTAAGTCAACTTTAACTAATTTTACCAACAATTTAGGGGGTGCATTTGTATTGGCCTTGCGGTATTTGGCTTTCACTGTGGCATATGCAAATCAACAAGGAAATAGGAAAGTGAATAAGGGGTGCATGATACAACATAACATAGGATATGATTGAACATGGAAAAATGATTAAGTACATGTGGCTTCAATTAGAACAGCCCACTCATAGGTAATTTTTAGCCCCTCTGGATTTTCCGCCTCTTTCCCAGCAGACATAATATAATGTAGTATACAGTTCATTATAGATTCCAATAAAATAAGAACAAGTGGTTGATGAATTCTTTTCGTTGTTGTTGACTACGTGTTACTGCATAATTATTCAAGAAATAAGTGGTTTTTCTATGCATAAAATGTTGAAGGAAACGAAGATTAAATTTACATTTTATTATTATATTTATAATGCAATATTTTCGTTACTACTTTGATACCAAAAATATAAAAAATAAGCAAGCATACGTTATGAGGAACACGCAGGTGTATGTTGCCAGAAACGTTATGAGGAACACTCTGGTGTATGTTGTCAGAAACGTTATGAGGAACACGCTGGTGTATGTTGTCAGAAACAATTAGAGACTTAATGATGATGTCTACGTATGCGTTTGGTGTGGTTGCTTTGATTTGCTTTTTTCTAATATATTCAAGCAGACAAAGGTTAACAGCCAATACAAAATAAAAGATTATTCATCTTAAAAGTAAAGACTACAAGGAATACAATGACACACATTTAATCATATACATTACATTTTTTTGGCCCGTTTTCAAAACTCATGCGGTCTTTAATCCAAATGTGTAAATTATGCTGATGCATATAAAATTCCAGTTTCCATTTTATAGTATTAGAAAAGATAAGTATAGCTGTATAATTTAACACCTGTTTTAGGTATATAAATCTGGATATTCAATTTAATGTTTTTTACATATAGAAACACTTTACATCGTTTCTTCAGGCTTACAAGGCGATATTCAGTGTGATTCAAAGTTCGAATTATTATTTTTCAAAATCTCAAAACAGAAAAGATTTAGGAAATTCTCCCAGCACATTCGATCTATTTTGAAATACAAAACTACCCATTCTTATTGGATTTTCAGGACAATTTTTGTTTTCCCTTTTTATTAAAAATTTTGATAAATAAAATAAAGTGTATGTGACAATGTCGTGATACGTAATTATCTTATACAAATAATAATCTAATACAGATAAACAAAAAATTGAACGATATTATTATCTGTTAAATTATATACACGTAATTACATGTATTAAATCTCAATGTATATAAACGATACAAGATGGCTTTAACATGTCCAAGTAGAATAGATATTTTGGCATTATTAGTGACTTCATTAACATGTGTATTTCACGCAATTTCTCATCTGCCATATATGACAGATTATAACAAAACATGTGAATTAAAACCGGACCAAGGCACATGTCGTATAAACCAAGGATTGTGGTTGTACTGTGAAAAGAGTAGAAACTCTACCGCTTCTTTGTGTTCCATGGGTGAGTACTACAATTTCTTATCACTAAGATTAACATTTCCGGATGAATATTCTTGTTTTCTTGTAGTGACTTTAGTTCATTGTTGAGGGCCTGGGGAAATCTAATTGTTATATATGTAAACTAGTCGAAGCAGCCCCGCTGCATATACCCGCGCTACTCTTGTGTTTTTGAAATCTACACAATCTAAACTAGTGCTTTTGCTATAGTGATTCCAAATATATATGGTTGCTAAGTAGAAATCACAAATAAAGTAGTCTTTCAGGAAATTCACCAAAATTGGAATCAAGTATTTTTGAAATCCAAATGATCCTGATAAGTCTTAAAGCTAATATGATCCAAAAAAATATATTGTTGCTAAGTAAACTTCCAAAAATAATAGTCTTAGACACTTTCAGGAAATTTACCCAAATTTGAATCACATATTTTTGAAATCCATACAATCCAAACTAGTGCTGTCGCTATAGTGATTCCAAATATATATGGTTGCTAAGTAGAAATCACAAAGAAAGTAGTCCTTCAGTCTTTCATGAAATTTACCAAAATTGGAATCACAGATTTTTGAAATCCAAATGATCCTGATAAGTTTTAAAGCTAATGTGATAAAAAAAAATCTATAGTTGCTAAGTAAAATTCCAAAAATAATAGTCTTGGACACTTTCAGGAAATTTACCAAAATTGGAATCACATATTTTTGACATCTAGATGATCCCAATATGTGTTACTGCTGATGTGATCCAGAAAATACATGGTTTCTTTTCTTGTAGCCCGGTCCCCAGGGGCGCTATCCAAATTCCATATTCCAAATAATGTGAGAGGAGTTGCGCGACAAAGGAATATTGTACCCTTTGGCCACAATGTAGATCAGCTCTCACTGGCGCCATTTAAATTCGTTGAAACGCGGGGATAATAATAACATATGTTCTAATAGTTTCAAACTGGATGCCTTAGGACTTTTATGGTGTTACCGCAATATGCTCAATATAGCAACCGCATTAAAATTTCAAATCGGTAATATCACCACAAACAACAGTAATGGCTTTATCTCATATTATAAATTATTTCAGACTTAAAACACAATATATTTAGTTATATTAATCGCGAGATAATTCTATTAATAAATAAATTATTTTCTAACATGAAAAAAAAATAAAAAAAATAAAAATCTAACATCCATAAGAACTTTTTAAGCATATAGTTATTTGTATAAATCAGAACTATTGAAGTATTGAATAATAAGAGCAGAAAATGGATAAGAACCTCCTTCACTTCAATAATTCTCTTATCATTCCAGTTATACGTATATAATGTATTTCCCTGTATTTCAGATCACCTTGCGGACTGGGTCAGAGGAATGGCTGTAGTATCATTGTTTGGCATGGTTTGTCTTGCTTTTCTTTGGCTGGTCCAAGTTGTTACATCCTGTGGCGCTTTAAATTACAGACTTCCTAGACTTAAATTTTGTGTGAGTCTTGTTTCAGGTAGGTTTATAGTAAATTAAAAGTTATTTTCCTTTTACTGTATTGTGGCATGCAGTCTAATTTTGGTAAGAAGACTAGCTATCGTGAACCTAGTCGTATGTTCCTATTGATGTGTTTGTTTGTATTGATAAAAATTCTGTTTTGGATTTCGTAATTGATTTGATTTGATTTAAAAGTGACATCTTGTTGCTTCGATAGTATTTGTCGCAGCTACCAAAGGAACAACGTAGAGCTGCATATACAAAATAATCTGCAGCTACAATTTCAAAATTTTGAGTAGTATTCACCGTGAAGACTTTTAAATTCAATGTCGAATTAATTTGTTAATTTTCTTATTTTTTCCGTATCAATCTTTAACTGAAATTAGATCTTCACGAAGTCAGACGAAGCTGCATCAGAACAATGACGACTTAAATGAGATTGTTTTATATATACAAGTCTTATAGTTTAGAAATTGTAAGATAATATAAAATGTATATAATTTAATATTATATTGTTCAAGGAAATAAGTACAGCATCTTTTCTTCAGTGTATTCCAAGTTTCAATTAGACAATAATGTCTATGGGACAATTGTACGTGTGAATTACATGACACTCAGTATCTCAAAATGTGTGGTATTTCAGAGCAATTTGTTGTTCCAGATAATACTAACATGACTACAATTAGGTCTGGTGTCTAAATTTCTGTTGTTATCTATTGATTTTAGCTTGTGTTCATTTTGTTTTCCAGATATGTCGATAATAGTGACTTTGGTGGTTTACGGTATAAATTCAGAGACAAAGGACTTTTCTTTTTGTTATTTCTTTGAAATATTAGCTGCTTTTACAGCTGCGGTCGCTTCCGTCATCTATTTACTCATCTGGAGGAGAATAAGACAATCAAAAGATACACAACTGCAACCATTAATATCCACAGACTAAGTTTATCAGACTGTTATTCATGTATACACTCAAAATCATCTAATAAAATTAAATATGAAGAAAACTTTTCTCTGTTCTTCTCTCCCCTTGTGTTATAATTACGATAAACTGCAAATTACAACGCTGTTTAGTAATACTGATAAAAATATTTTACGACCTCGTTTACACTCACGTAATATATTGTAGCTTTAAAATGTCCAAGAAAAATAGAAATTTTGACAGTAACAATTATTTCATTATCTTGTGTATTTGATGGTATATGTCTAATATGTCGTATATGACGGAATATAATTACAACTTCCAACAGTAAGGTTGCGAGTTCGAATCTTACCTGTAGCGTGGTGTGTTCGATTCCGATATTGCTAATTTTCTTACCGCAGGTCGGTACTCCGGCTTCCTCCACCAGAAAAAAACTGGCCGCCGCGAAATAGCCAAATGTGCTGAAAACGGCGTAAAACCCCAACTAAACTAAACTAAACTAATTATACCCCCCGCAAACAAAATTGGGGGAAAAGGGCTGGGGGGAGGGGGGGGGGGGGGTTGGGGGTTATAGATTTCAATCTATCGGTCTCTCCGTCTGTCCTAAATAACGCTGTCCGCAACTCCTCCTACATTTCTTGTAGGATTCTCATGAAACCTTCTGGAGAAGTTAAATGGTTGTTACCTAACTCTGTTATGTGCAAGATCTGTCGTGCGCAAACGTAGTGAAATATTAACACTCTGCTGTGCGCAAAAAATTAATGTAAATATACAGGTACAATGTGCACAATTCTGCAATCGTTTAATGAGAATGTGCGCCGGCATACGTAATGACACCGGTTACGAATCTAATGCCAGAACTGTTTCGCAATTCATCAAGAAAAATCTAAAATTTTTCAAATTTACATGCAAACCATATCTGGAAAAAAATAATTGCTTGCTATGCTAACGTGTTCCGAAATTTGAGAATCAAAAATCACCCCCCCCCCCCCCTTTTTTTTTAAACAATGAACGCGGACCTCACAGAAAACCTGAAATACTTTCAGAAAATTTAATTTAACCTGACGTTTTTGTGTGTTTAAAAATAATCTGTTCCAACATACAACACAACTTAAAATATAAACAAACTCTTTCATGTGATAAAAAAAAATGGATAAAAGCAAAGCTTTCTCGAGCAATTTTGTCCCTCCCTTCGGGTATATAACCATTTTTCATATCTGTTATGGTAATATTCTATACTTTATATGGTTACTTAATAATTAAAATTTTAGTATACTGGTCTCAATTTCCGATTTAATAACAGCAAGTGGGGTCTGATTTTCCATACAGCTTTTTCTACCCCTATTTTTCAATTTAATTCTTAATAATGTGTGCCTGAGACACTGTTCCAAACTGGTATTGTTATTATATTTATACAATTACTTGTAGTTGTTAACTTTAAAGCAACATTGACATTGTTATTTTATTTACCTTACATATGTCATACATGTTTGTTTTATATATGTAACTGTAACAATGCCCTCCATAGGCCCATTAATTGGTTAATAATAAAATCTTCTTCACGGCACAAAAATGTCGTCATTCACCTGAAAAGCTAACCAAACCTTTAAACAGACTTATCCACAAGGGATATAGTTACGATACTATTTTCAAATCTTTAAATATGGCATTTTTTGGAATTAATATTGATTCACTCATAGGATCTTTGATTCGGAAATAAACACATTATTCTAAAACCAGTTGTTGGCATGATACGGGTTATGTTCTCGTATAATTTATGATGGCATGATACTAAACCCCTTACGGTGGGGATTGTGGCTAATTTTCTATATGATAAAGATATAATCTTTCGATCAGTTTAACTGGGGTCTGGAGCTGGCATGTCAGTAACTGCTAATAGTCCTTTGTTAATATATATTGATCATTGTCATTTTGCTTAGTTTCTTCTGTTACCTTTTCTAAAATCGGACTCGGGCTTCTTTTGAACTGAGTTTTACTGTGTGTATCGCTGTGTGTTTGTTTATTCCATATTGGCTAGGGGTATAGGGGGAGGGTTGAGATCTCACAAAACATGTTTAACCCCGCCGCATTTTCGCGCCTGACCCAAGTCAGGAACCTCTAGCCTTTATTAGTCTTGCGTGTTTTTTTTTAATTTTTGTTCATTTGTATGTTTCGGGAGTATAGTGTGGCGCTGAACTAGAATGCATTATTGTTTAGGGGCCAGCTGAAGCGCGCCTCAGGGTGCATGCTTTTCTCGCTGCGTTGAAGACCCATTGGTAGCCTTGGGTTGTTTTCTGTTCTTTGGTCGGGTTTTTCTCTTTGACACATTCCCAGTTTCCATTCTCTATTCTAAATATGCCCACAAGTATTGAAACAAGAAAAAACAGAAGAGAAACTTTTGCTCGGTAGAACAGTCGAGACACCCTCAGCATTTTGAATCATAGGTGGCTATGCTATAAATCCTTAATACGTAAATATGCCCGTAACTATTGAAAACAGAGAAAAAAAAAAGAGAAAATGCTGCTCAGTACAGTCGCTTGAACAATCAATGGATCCTCATCATTTTGAATTAGGTGGCTAAACTAAATTAAAGCCGCTCCCACGAAAGAGAAAATAAATTATCAAGACTAATATCTCGACAGTCAAAAATATTTGTTCATCACGCCTAACAAGGTTATGGGCTACAATAGCTCACCTATTTTAATGTAACACAAACTATTTATATTAGTCAAGTGCTCATATATCAGGATAAGCTACTCGTAAGCCTGATTACGGAATTAAAACAACTAAAAACTCTCTAGATCTGTCAGTGCAACCCTATTAAAAAGCGTGGTGATATTTCAGGCGATACATCTAAGTAATAAAATTAAGGGCTCGAATTCTTTGTGCCATCATCACGTAAGAACAGCAATTGACACAATTCAAATTAGAATTGAGATTGAATGTTTTTCCTCTTTTTTCTCTGCCTATCCCCACAACCTTCATTGTCAATTTAATTTTTATTTTTAGTTATTTTATGAAAGAAATAAACGCAATATCACAATATTATAGCATAACTGAAACAATAAAAAAAATTCACAATGAAGGTTAATTGTGGGGTACGTGTTGTAGAGAAAAAAAAAGGGTGGGGGGCGGGGGGTTGGGAGAGACGAAAAAATGTTGAATGCAACACTCTCAGTCGACGAAATTTGAACATTTGTTTTATGCTATAAATAATAAGGAAAAATGACAATGAAAGTCTTTGCATCACACTAAATCCATTCTTCAGGTGCCTCTACGATATACTATAAATCGTGCTTTATTCAAGGGCTGGACACAGGGAGAGAAGGGGGTGAAAGAGAGGAGGTGTAAAATTTCTGACTTATTAATAAAACCACTTAGATGGCGATCTTACTGTCTCTAAAATCGATAGATATATAAAACATGATAACATATATATGACAGAAAAGTCTCACCCTACGAAAATGGTGAAATTTCCAGTTGAAGGGGTATAAGAAAAGCTATTCCATCATTTTCGGACACCCTTGCTTGCACGGGTAGTTTCCTAGTAATAATCTAAAATGATAATATAAACTTTTTGGTGAAAGCCAAAGTTTAACATGAATTATTTATCATTGGTAGGCACATATTTTCCATTTTTTTATTATACACCTATAGCAACTTGAGATTCCATGTAGAATATATGTAAAAATTTAGCGTGCAACATGATATGTCTTCAAAATTGCACTCCAGGCAATATTACAGTAAAATTGACATCTAAACGATGTTGCTGTACAATAAAATGGTAAAACGCAGTTCAAATTCTACCGACATTTTCAAAAATAGAATTCGAGGTCACCGTGTGAAGTGTTCCAAATTAGTATATGTAGGGACGAGAATTGGTCAAATTCTACATTGTAGATTACGTATGAACACTAGTTCACTAAATGAACATCTGTATAATCGTAACTTGGTTGTTTCACCCAACTGTGCATGTGGTCATGTCGAGTCAACTTCCCATTTTTTAATGTATTGTCCTATCTATAGGTCGTTGCGGAACGAAACAATTTTCACAATTTTGTACGATAATATTCGAATCAATACTGAATTACTGCTGTATGGGTCAGAGAGTCTAAACCTAGAACAAAATACACATATTTTCTTAAACGTTATTATTAACAGTAAAAGATTTGTAAATTCTTAGTCATTTAATTAACAATTATACATTTCTTTTCTCTTCATCAAAGATTTTTTTAATTTTTTTATTTATTATTTCTTTCGTATTTCATCATCAAAATACACATTTGTATATCTTTAACATTGTGGATCCTTCCTATTTTTAACCAAATTTATTTACTCATCTTAATTTGACACTTATCTTACACTAAGCACTTCCACGT
This sequence comes from Mytilisepta virgata, assembly GCA_028015205.1. Lineage (NCBI taxonomy): Eukaryota > Metazoa > Mollusca > Bivalvia > Mytilida > Mytilidae > Mytilisepta > Mytilisepta virgata. The sequence continues at coordinate 89,933,844 of CM051521.1, forward strand.
AGCCTATGATTTTGTATAAATTGCAAGTATATTCATAAGGATACGGAATTTAACATAAGCCTGTCTTGTTTCCGAATCCTACTATTTTGTCATGTATGTATATTTGTTATTATTTATTTGCTTGTGACTATATGAATAAATATGTTTAAACTAAAATGGATATTGCATTAATATTGAGGATTTGTTTTCCTTTGCAAAATAATAGTCATTTCGGGTAATTCTGCGCATCGTCCTATTCGGCGCATTAACATGAAAATGATTTTAATGCGCCTAATTACCCGACAACATAGTATATTCCGGCTCGAGACAATATTATTGCAATAACCCTATTATGTTAATTTCATTGTATTCGCGAATATTTTGGTTCTCTATGTATACGTTCTTTGGCCCAAAATATCAATATTTTCAACAAGAAATAAAGGAGAGCTGACAAACTTTTGAAGGCACAACTTCTAAATTTTCGATGAGCTATATGAAAATGTTAGAAGGAAAAAAAAGCAACGGCTGAAGAACTAGTCATATTTTAAGATAAATAATGTACACAATTAAAGTTTCTTTTTGAGACTTTTGGTTGGCCCTTAAAAGGGCCTTTAATGCAAATGGTCGTTCATCTGGTGGAATTACTTCTTCCTGTATCTCTTCTTCTTCTTGGGAGATTTTCTTTTCTTTGAACGCCTTTTCTTTGGGCTCTTTGACCTTTTCCTCTTCCTCTTTGGGCTCTTTGACCTTTTCCTCCTTCTCTTTGGGCTCTTTGACCTTTTCCTCTTCCTCTTTGGGCTCCTTGACCTTTTTCTCTTCCTCTTTGGACTTCTTGACCTTTTCCTCTTCCTCCTTGGACTTCTTGACCTTTTCCTCCTCCTTGCAGCTCCAACAACTTTGAACCTTCCAGTAACCCCATGAGCTTGTTCAGAAGATTTTGGTCTTTTCAGCACACCAGTTTCCAGTCCTTTCTTGATGGCGGCTTTCATGCTTACTTTAAGACGACTCGGGGCTACATTTTTGTTGTGAGCTAAGATGTGCTTGCTGATAGCCTGAGCTGATGAACCTTTCTTTTCTTTCAAGTCCTCAATAGCTGTAACCATCATTTGTAAAGTCGTCTTCTTTTTGATTCCACTTGTCTTTGCTGCCTTCTTTTTGGTTACAGTTGCCTTCTTTGGACTACTTCCCGATGGAGACGCGGAAGGAGACTTCGGTTTTGGTTTTGGGCTTGGCATCTTCGGGTACTTGTCGTGACTACGTCAAAAACAAGAATGATGACAGTTTCAACGTGCGCAGAAATATACTGAGAACGTGGACGTGATAGAGAGCACCCAGTGAAATATTGTATGACGAAACAATGGCAACATGGCCGACTCGGGCACTTGTGCTTTGTTTTTGTTTTTGGATCGTATTATAACTTTCAATGCACAATATATTGTCTGCCTTGGATATTCATACAAATCGGTAGGTTATATATATTTATTAAGAATACGAGTTTTTGAAATATTTTATTGTTGTAGTACGAAAATCAAACAAAAGGCTCGATGTTTACCTTTACTTAAACACTTTCCTTTTAAATTTTTCATAAAATCAAAAGATGTGTATGTTATATATACTTAAAGGATGGTGTTAAGACAGAAAAAAGTTCTATAGAAGTATTTTATTTCGTAAATCGAATAGTAATGTTATCTGTTTCCTCTGATTTTGTTAGTAATTGTTGGCAATGAAATTCTTTTTAGCAATGTCAGCCATTGTTGCTTTACACAAGGCTAACTTCTAATTCCTTATAATTTACCTGGTGATTAATCCAGAGTGAGTGTTTATATATATTATACTTTAATTACAAAAGCATTCATGTGTCATCGGTTTTGAATTTAACGAAAGGCAAATACTGGACTAAAAAGTTAATAGATACAAAACATAATATAGAAGTAATTGGCCATATTCTGAGAAGAGGACAAATTTGTTCCAAGTAATTAAATAAAAAGCAAAAAAAAAATATGAATTAAATAAAAAGCAAAAAAAAATAAATAATTATGAATTAAACAAATAAACAAATAAATAAATAAATAAAATAAAAAGAAAGGATTTAAAATAAATCTTCAGGTTTACTGTACAGTACAGTATTAGTAATAATGAATAATCCTAAAATGAACCCTAAAAGAAAGTTGACTGATTAAAAAAAAATAATAATAAAAGAATAAAGAAATCTAATAATGCATAGTTAAGCTCCCCCTGTAACAGAGAGGTATCCGTTCGAAGGTTCATTAGTCCGAAGGTTCAATAGTCCGATAGTCCCTTGGTCCGAAGGTTCGATAGCCCGAACCTTGACAAAACGCATAATGCACACATTTATAACATCAAGGGAAGTTCAATAGTCAAAACGTCCAATGATCAAAAGATTCGATGGTCCGATGCTTGATATATAGCGCAAAAGAAACCATCGGGAGGTTCGATGTTCCGAAAAACATTGAAGAATACTTGGTTTAGTTGAATGGAATTTTTCGACTCTAGAAATAATGACATTTCTTTCAAAACATAAATTATTTGACAACGAAGGTTATGGTATGTTGTAGTGAAAAGGGGTGATGCGACACACTAAATCCATTGCCCAGGTGTACTCAAAATACAGGCATGAAGGTGCTGCCAGATAGAATTTCAGCCAACAGAAATCCTGCCTTTTTGAGGAGGAAAATTGATTATTCATCCATCAAACAAATGTCATGTCATTGACATTGGTAACAGTTGGATTTTTTTTTTTCACTTTGAAGCATTTCAGTTTTACCAAAATAATGTTTTAAAGCAGATCATACGTAACACACTGAGCATCTTTTTGGGGCATCTTGCAAATTTGTTTGTAAATATATATTTCCAGCGAGCAAATAGTATTTGATAGAATGTAAAAATTATATATTAAGTTTATTTAAATAAAAAAAATGACAAAAGTGTTTAAATAGCAGAATTACAAAATTGTATTCTAAAACCTTTTCAGGGGAGATAATTGGCGGATAATTTTTCTAAGGAAATTTTAGTTTTTTGGAAATAGCAATTTTTCTTTTAAGAATATGAAAGCATGTCAGATAAGTGTTCTTTTCACAATTTTATAAAAAAAAAAATTATCTGCAGGTTTTTAATTGTACGAGAAATTTGGATTTTCCCTATATAATCTATATAAAATTTACCACAATCAATTATCTCAATTAAAAAACAAGAACAGTGACCTATGTTTTTTAAATGGGAATTTCAAAGAATATCCATCCAACATCCTGCCTGGAAACAATTAGGAATATTTATCTGCCAAAAATATAAGTATTGATCTACCTGAACAGGAATAATAAACGGAATGTCATTTCTCACATATGGAAGTGACAAAAAAGTCCCCGGACCTCCATCTCAATTCATGTTCAGGTGTTAGAAAGGTGTACGCAAGTCCAATTTACCGTCATACAAATTTTTCATTTGTGAAAATAAAGAGGTATCACTTTGTGCATAGGATGGTCCTTATATGGTTTTGACTTTACCTGTTTGGTCTTTTTAGCATTTTAATCGGGTACTCTGCATTTTGTGGCTACTCTTTAGGCTTTCAGCATTTGAGGCCGCTTGAACACAAAAATCAACGAAAATCGATGATATGTTCACATCTTGGGCATCAAATGCGGTATCATAGAATATCTATATATACATAATAACTGTACTCGAGGACAGTACGTATTATACTATAAAGGTGTTCTATGATATCGTGGTAATTGATATTTTACGGACGTGTAATAAAATCACGCTACCTGTAGGATGTTGATTTTCCATTTCAAATTTTTGTAAACTTGTCTACCCATCACCATGTATCACTTGATTCAACAGTCAAACCAAAAGTTGATAGACGAATTATTGTTTAACGTCCAGTGGCAACCATTAGGAGCATATCAGGCCGAGAACATGTTGATACGATATGAATATGATCCCTGTTTTGAACCGTAGGCCGACACTCTGAGCTGGATTATTAATGTGCTAGCTCACGAGATAACTGTCCGTAGGAAGATATATCACCCCACCCGTACACATTGTCGACCAGTATTTTGCTCTTACTGCTTGGCGAAGAAGCAGCAAATACCAATTTTAATGTCTTTGGTTTGATCCGGCCGTGGGTCGAACCCGCGACCTTCCGCACCCGAGGCGAGAACGTTACCACGCGACCACCGAAGCGGTTCGAACGAAAAGAAGTTACCAACTTTATTTAAAAGCACACTTAACTTCTAATAAAAAATGGTGCTTCCTATATAAAAACAGAATTCATTTCACAAAGAGATGTCACAAATTCTCAATCTCATAGACTAAATGTAGACACAATGGTTTTTCCGGCCTTATTTATTTTACACAATTTTAGACGGGCCTAAATTATCAAAAGTAGCATGAGACAAATCCCTTGTGGTAAAAATACAGTTGAAATGTCTGAAAAGGCATCAGGCGAAAATGATTGTGTAAGTGATCATTATACCCCCGCTTTTGGTATATAGTATTCGTTGTGTCCGTCAGTCCGTCTGTCGTGCCGTCCGTCCGTCCGACCTTTGTATCCGCAACTCCTCCTAAGGTTACACTCCACTAATTATCTTAGTTTCGGAGAAATGCACCCCCCACCCCCACCCCCAGAATTTTATTAATTATTAGAGTTGGTAAAGTTTGACTACATGATAGATAAATAATAAATGTCTTAACCTCAAAATTGTAATATTGACTGAAAGAGGATAGATTTTAGTTTAAAAAAATACGAAAACATTAACTGATTTTGCTTCTGACAAGTAATGGGAGGTCATAAACTGGGACTTGTGAATTGACATGTGGTGTGTAAAACTTTGACAGTGATAATCGGCACCTGCACTGGTAAGTTAAATTGCGAAAAAAAGAGCCGGAAAAGTAAACCTTTTTTTTTCCCACATATGTCATGGAATTTTTTTGCAGAATCTGAAAAATTAAGTCTCAATTGGATTGAAACGCTGCATCAGACCTCAATTTTAAGCCGAAGTGGAGTGAAATTTAACATTTTTAAAGCTTTTTTTATGACAATTTTTGAAATGTTGCTATGCCAACTAGGTTTCCATGGATATTTTTTATTTATTTTATCATGATTGAAAGAATGCTAACATAATGGCCTTTCAGAATATATATATATATATGTATATGGGTATTATTTACTCTGAAAATGGCACAAGACCATGACATTTGTTAGCTCACTTCACATAGAAAATGGTACTATTAATTAGTGGAGTGCAACCTAAACTACTGAATGGAATTTGATGAAACTTTCAGAGAATCTTCATCCCATGATGGCATTGTGCACCTCCTATTTTAGAATTTGATCGGACCAATTTTTGGGGTTTCCCATAGAAAAACATGGACTTTGACTTTCAATGTGATAGGGAGTACCATGATGCCATCCGCAACTCCTCCTAAACCACTGTATGGAATTTGATGAAACTTTCAGAGGATCTTTATTACATGATGCCATAGTGCACCTCCTATTTTAGATTTTGATCTGATGAATATTTAGGGTTACCCATACCAAAACATGGACTTTGACATTCATTGTGATAGGGGTACCATGATGCCATCCGCAACTCCTCCTAAACCACCGAATGGAATTTGATGAAACTTTCAGAGGATCTTTATTACATGATGCCATAGTGCATCACCTATTTTAGATTTTGATCTGATGAATATTTGGGGTTACCCATACCAAAACATGGACTTTCATTGTGATAGGGGTACCATGATGCCATCCGCAACTCCTCCTAAACTACTGAATGGAATTTGATGAAACTTTCAGAGGATCTTTATTACATGATGCCATAGTGCACCTCCTATATTAGATTTTGATCTGATGAATATTTGGGGTTACCCATACCAAAACATGGACATTCATTGTGATAGGGGTACCATGATGCCATCCGCAACTCCTCCTAAACCACTGAATGGAATTTGATGAAACTTTCAGAGGATCTTTATAACATGATGCTGTAGTGCACCTCCTATTTTAGATTTTGATCTGACCAACATTTGGGGTTTTCCATACCAACACATGGACTTTGCCATTCATTGTGATAGGGGGTACCAGTATGCCATCCGCAACTCCTCCTAAACCACTAAAGGGAATTCCATGAGACTTTCAAAGAATCTTTATCACATGATGCCATAGTGCACCTCCTATTTTAGATTTTGATCTGACCAACTTTTTATGTTTTCCATAGCAAAACATTAAATTTGCCATTCCTTGTGATAGGGGGTGCGGGGGTATCAATTAGTGAGCTTTGCTCACAGTATTTCTAGTTTGTTATAGTGGTATCTGGGACACATCTTTATTTATCGCGAATTTTCAAAAGATTTTTATGTACCAAAAAACACAAATTTTTATTGAATACATTTTGATATAGTACTCATAAATATAATAACAGGATTGGAGGCATGGAGCAACAGGGTAACTAATTCCCATGAGATCATAGAACCGGCGATAAAAAGTGGGTCCAATATTTTATATAGGTAATAGGAATATATAGAATAAAATGGTCAAAATACGGATATCAAGCAAATTAAAAAAAAAAAATCAGGGATGTAAATATGGCAAAGTGAATGTTTTGATACAGGGAACCTCTAAAACCAATCCGATCCAAAAAAAATTATGTAGTGCACAAGTATACCTGACGTGCATCAATTCTGTTTCATTTTTTCATTCTACTGTAGGTGGCCTCGGCGGCCGAGTGGTCTAGGTAGTTCGTCATGACTACTAATGATCACTAGCCTGTCAACACTGAGGTTGTGAGTTCGAATCTCACCTGTGGCGGGGAGTGTTCGACTCCGATCTAAAATTGACAAGGATTGCCAATTTTCCTACCGAAGGTCGGTGGTTCTCTCTGGTACTCCGGCTTCCTCCACCAATAAAAACTGGCCGCCGCGAAATAGCCAAATGTGTTGAAAACGGCGTAAATCCCCAACCAAACAAACAAACATTCCGCTGTAAATTTTAGATTTTGTGTTCACAAATGTTTGTGACAGATGGACAGACAGACAGACAGACTGGAAAGGGGGAGACATAATTAAAAAATTATGCAGAGTTTGAGTTCACTCTCCTCCGCAACCACGTCTTTTTATGAGTGAAGCCTAATGCTCCACATCAGCTGAAGAAATAAAATCAATTAAAAACTCTTGTGATTTAAAAGAAGTGCAGTCTAAAGTAACCATATATTCAATATTCGTGAAAAAATCTTTTCTAAGATGTTGATTGTAGATACATATAAGTAAAAATGAATTTCGTCATCTATCTCATTTTGATTACAATATTTGCAAAATCTGACTTGTCGTTTAATTTTTTGATATCTTCCCCTTTCTATTTCTAGAATATGATCCGAACCTCTTAATTTTGATCAATACTTCCTTTTCTTAAAATCTTTTATTTTTAGTAAATGTGGTTTCATTTTGATTATATTTTATTTTACTATATAAATATAACTCGCCACTTTCATTTAAGGAATTCAGTTTTGTAATGAATAGTTTTTCTGTTAGATTTGTCTTTTTGCTTTTCCAGATTCCAGTTGTCTATATCTTTCATTTCTAAGTTATTATTTTTTTCAGAATATCATAATTGTATGTATACCCGGAATATATTCCATTTTCATGGAGGTTTTTTGATAAATTTTATGCATCATGATTTGAAGTATTGGATTAATCTTTGGTTGAAATAACTAGCAAAATATTATAAGGATTGAATTTTAATAATCATAACATCCATTTGATATTATAAGTTAACAACATCATTCTAGATGTACTCTGCACACACATCTTAAAGGTTCAATTAAAAACTTTTTGGGGAATTTATGATATGAAGCACATATTTTTTATTTGTTGAATATTCATGATTATTTTATTTTCTTCAACATAGTTGGAAATGTAATTATTTTTTTTCAGATCAAGCTAAACATATTTTTGGAAAAAATCCCAGCCCCCCTCCCACCCCCTCTTCGGTAATAAAATGGTCGGTGCCTAAAGAGTGAAGAAGTAACTTGATTGACAGAAAATTTTAGACAACTGCAGTTACATGACAGAAGACATTCACTATAAATAAATAAACCATGATTATCCAAAATATAAAGAATCATGGCATATTAGCATGTAAAAATTTGCCAACAGAGTTTAATGTATCAGGATCTTCATATATATAGAATATAATATAACTTTTGTCTATCTGATAAATTTGTGAAGGGGTGAACTTTTGATGATATAAATTCTAATAGTTCTTTCCTCACATTAGTATACTATATAGAAAAACTGGTGATTCTATCCAGAATCTGCACATATCGGTGTTCTATGACTAATACATTTCATTTTCGACCAAGAAAACCTTTCAGACAGTCTTTCATATATATATATATATAAATCTAACCTAACGCAAAGAGAACCTAAAGTAAAAGAAGGTCCATTTCGGAAGATCTCTTAAGTATCATTGCACACAGGAAATAAGTTGAATGATTAATTAAATAGAAAAGGTGAATAACATAAAAAAAACTTCCTAGGCGAGCCGGGATGGAAAACAATTTATATTTGAAAGAAGTGCCGAATAGATTTTCATCGTATTTAATAATTAATATTGTTAAGTCTTTGTACTCCTCTATTTTTTTGGCAAACGCGACAGGTTTGGCAGATAAAGGAGCAACCATTAACTTTTTTTTAGACGGGATGGGGGTAAGGTGATTCTGGAAATTTAACCAGCATGCATTAGTCTTTTTTCAAATACTGATATTACCATAATTTAAATCCTGCATTTTTGGGTCTGGTATTTTTTACCAACGTTTTTCAGATTCCTTGCTTTAGCTAACAACAAATGGTACTAAGTTTTATAAAAGTTTTAGGAAACGACTGAAGACTCTTTGTAATTTCTGATACCTTTAAAGGTTCTGATCGAAAATGTTCTTCTGTGCTGAGCATAGGCTTACTTAATTTATTTGAAATAATCTATAATTGGTCGATTCAAAGGGGGAACATCCATTTTAAAGGTAATTCATTAAAAAGGGCGAATTACATTAGCGCGGATTTGCTAATGAAACAAATTTACATTTGGGCGAGAAAAAAAACAAAAAAACATTACGTTTGCGCGATTTTACCTGTATTTTCATAGGTTTTCATTTGCCCAAAACAAAAATAAATTAAATTCATGGTTTTGAGACTTGTCTGAGATGATTATTCATTGATTTGTTACAGAAATTACCAGTATTTAGCAAAATTCAAAAATAATAGAAATACTAAGGGTTCATTCCCTGTATTGCACATGGTAGATCTCCTTAGCTGAAATTTGGCTTCCTATTTCGGTATTTATGGTTGAGTACTTCTTGTTTAATATAAGTTTGTTTTTTTTTTGGTCTTCCAAATGTTTCGGTTTTAATGCTGCTGATGAGAGGTAACTCCTTGAAATGCGTCGTATACAGCATAGTATAAATTTACAATATCTAATATTAGTATCTTTGGATTGTTATTTTGATTAGTTCAGGTCGATATGATTAGGTTTTGAGATGGTAAATACGTTCACAAGTAAATACAATTCACTATATATTTTAGTAACTGAGTGAATATCCTTTTAATCTGTGTCTCTAACAAAGGACATTGGAAGTATAAGTGACTGGGCAGAAAACTGGGATGTTGTTTTCAATCCATCTAAAACCGAAACTATAACAGTCTCAAGCAGAAACATTGATTAACCAAGTATACATTTTGGAATGGATGGGGATGAAATTAAACAGGTTGAAAGTCATTGTCATTTAGGTTTAAATTTCCAGCGTAATGCATCTTGGAAAATTCCTATTAATACAATTTATAAAAAGGCGTGTTCTAGATTAGATTTACTTAGACAAGTCAAACATTATTTAGACCGTAAATCATTAAAAATTATTTATATAGCTTTCATTCGACCTATACTAGAATATTCTGATATAGTCTGGGATAACTGTACATTGCAGGAATCTAATTTGTTAGAGAGTGTTCAGACTTTTGAAGCAGCACGAATCGTTAATGGCCTACGTCGCACTACTTCTTTACAAAAATTGTATACAGAATTGGGATTTGATAAATTATCTTGTAGAAGGAAAAAACATAAACTTATCACATTCTATAAGATAATCAATGGTATTTCCCCTGAATATTTATACGACATAGTTCAACCATGCTTTCCTTGAGTATATCAGTATAATTTAAGATGCCAAGGTCAGAATTTTGTCTTACCACAGTGTAGAACAGTTTCATATTATAAGAGTTTTCTTGCCTCTACTGTTAAACTCTGGAATGATTTGGACTTGGACATTCGAAGCTCAACCTCACTTAGTATGTTCAAGTCTAAACTTGATTTTCTACTCAAGCCCCAACAACCAACTAAGTATTTTGACTATGGGATAAGGAAATTAAATATTACCCATTATCAACTTCGAAATGAAGGCCCAGTAACATAAATTCACATTTATTTCATGATTTTTTTTTATTGAAGATCCATCATGCCCGAAATGTTCCTATAAATGTGAGGATAGCCAACATTTCTTTTTTGATTGCCCTGATTATAATGATATAAGAAATCGATTATTTGATAGTATGCATGGTCTGAATGACAATGCTAGTTTAAATTTATTATTATTTGGAAATAATAATAAGTCTCCTTACGTTTTGAAGATAATATTACAATTGCAGAAAAGGTTCAGGAATATCTGAGACTACTATAACACAGAGATTGGTCACTATCGATTTATCGGATTATCTGTGTCTCCGGTAAAGTTAGCTACGTTATTATAACGTAGTTTCGTATTTAACCGTAGTTTCGTATTCGACCGTAGCAGACGACATAAATCACCACCTAATCACTGAGACTGCTATAGCAGTATCGGATATTATTATTTTTCTTTTAAAAATAAATAAGCAAAATTGAATTAATCAAAAAAAGGAAAATAGTTTTTATCTTTCAAATGTAGTTATCTCTATTCATATTAAAATTTTGTTTTTAATCATTAATAATTTGTTAATAGTTTCATGTTGTTATTAGCGGCCACTCTTGAAAATGTGAATATGATTAATCTTATCAATCTTACAGTTACATTGTTTTGCTACACGTCCGTTAATTGTATCTAATATACAAATATTTTACCTGTAAAGACAGGTAGTCTCAAAAGCATGGGAGATGGATTTTGTTTCACAGCTGGGTGCCCAAGATACACGAGGCTCCGTTTATTGCAGTAAACTTTAAAGTTTTATTCTATGCTTGTAAAGGTATGTTTCACTGCTGAGTGCCAGTTTAATCAGGATGCCTTTCTTAGTATACATGATAATTAAAAGGTTTAATTATTCAATCAATTTAGATCAAGTTTTTGCAAACAATGTAATTAGCGGCGATCACAGAAGAGAGAAAAAATATCATTAAAGGTAAATGAGTAATTTCCTTACGTAACAGATCAGCAAAGAGGTTATAACTTCAATGGGTACATAAAGCAAACGTAAGCCCTACAAATTGTATATATGTTCCCAAAACATCGCCGGGGTTTTCATTTATCAATTCACAATGTCCAGTAACATTGATTTTTTATCTTGGGATGATAGTGATCTCAATCTTGATCTTTTACTTGGTGAATATACTGCATCAGACGTTGAATCTGAGGATGACTACGTCCATGCTGCAGACCAAGGTAAGAATATCATGTTTGAGTCTAGTATTTAAAATATATATATATATGTCTATAACTCTTTATGTAGACATGGCTACAAACTTTCATTGCATACAATTATTATTCTCACATGTACAGACTGCATATATATTATCAACGGAACAAAATATAAGTCTGAATTTCTTAAATTAACAATACAAATTGACCTATCACTCAGTATCAGACCTCATGTTGTGTGTATGCACCTTGTCACGTGGGATTCTCAGTTCTCAGGAATTGTAACACTGATACAGAAAAAATGATATTTCATATAATTACAAATTTTACATCATTACACAGGTTTATTATTAAGGCTTGCAAATGAAATATCCGGAAAACAGATTGTTCATCTGAATGTAAGTTATGGGCGAGTTGCTCATTGACCCGATCCCGCGGACTGGTAATAACTCGAGGTTACCTTCCGGTTTGGACGGTAAATTCAAGTCCATAACTGCACTTATTTTATTTAAAATGCTTATAAACAAACATTTATGATTATTTCAAATCTTTAATTTACACTTATCGAAACATAAAATTCTTTATACATCCACATTTGCTAATTATTAAATTCTCTTCCACTGTCAAAAATGGCGGATCGTGTCCTTCTTGTCAAACACTTCGGGTCACGTGCCGAGTCACGTGATCGACGACTTAGAATTAATTACTATTTGACTGGTCAGTACGTGAAGTGACCAATCTCTGTGTTATAGTAGTCTCAGGGAATATATAAAAAGGTTTATTTAGAGAGAAATTTTGTATATTTTCTCTTGTTTTTTCTTGTATATATATAATTTTTTTAAAGTTTTTATATAGAATTATTATATATCCTTTAATGGTGCGACGAGCTGATTTAGGTCAACTATACATATTTCATAATTGCAATTGGCTAAATTAAGGTCAGCCTCGAGCTCGGTATCACTGACTTCGGTATCACGCTGCAATACACTTTAATGCGCTCCAGCTTAGCTAAAGGATGTTGCACACAATGATATGACAAAGCTGTTTGCGATGAAGAAGAAATGGAACAGTCATTTTCATTGGTCCATTCAACCATTCGACCTCAAATAAAAAAATATTATATATCGACAAATTCTAAAGCGGGAATGTGTAGATTTTGTGCACAACACTGTTTTTAGGTTTTAGTAGTATCAACTTGAATGGCCTGATGAAGCCGCTCTATCTTATTTTCCGATTTCGAAAATTGGTCCCAATTTAAAAATGTATTGCAGTACATAGAGTCGTCATAATTCAGCATTTCCCCCACATGCGCTTGTTTCTATCAATGGGAAGGTCGACTATTCATATATGGATTTGCTTAAATATGATATAATTTTGTCTAGAATAAAATAACAAATCCTAAAATATTAAAAAAAAATCAATATATTATTTAGATTTAAATAGGTCATTTGTATATGAATAAGTAGGTTATTTAAAAATAAGAAAATGGCTGAAAATTATATTGACAAGGGTCAAATGAATTTCTGGCCTCTGATTGGCTGACTCAGTATGCTAAAATTAAAACATGGAAACTAGAGTATAAATTTACAAATAGACCGCAATCAACTCGTCAATTTATTTACCAGTAGCGATTTATAATTACTTCTTCATACCATTGTTTATCAATTAATTAATCATGACAAAAGAACAAAGAAAGAAATTTTTTAAACAGTTCATTTTCTTTATTTTATTTTTTTATTTGCTCCTTGTCTTCAAATTTGCAGTTCATTGTAGTATTGATAAATAATTCACTTTTGACCTAAAGTGGTGTTGATTGGCAAGTAAGGTTGGCGTGTCATATATCATTGTGTCGATAAATTAATATTTTTTTTATTGATCCAAAAGTTTTGAGCGAGACCGAAAGGTGAAAGCGATAATTCTTTGGAAATCGAAGCAGGCGCGTAAAATTGTGTTGCCCGAGTTGGGGACCTTTTCTTTTCTCTTGGCATATATAGTAATTTTTTTTCTGAGACAAGCGCCTGTGGTTGACAGGCTAGTGATCATTAGTAGTCATGACAAACTACCCATATAGACCATTCGGCCACGGAGGCCCCTCGAAGAAATTGATAAAACATCATAGAACCGTCTCATAGCCCTTGGAGTAATATTTTCACATCGACTTCGATGTAATATCATTTCCTTTAGTATGTTTGTTCAATCCTGATACCGAGTTAATTACATACAAAATATAGCTTTAAAATTCGCACTGAACTAATTCTCATTAGCTTTCATAGCTATACGTTTTCGGAACAGATTTTGTAACCATAATTGTAGCATAGACAGAATCTAATAAAATGACTGAAAAGAACCAACAGTACAGTATTTTCTGGGAGATCTTTGAACAAAATGTTAGGCCTATATTTTAAGTTCAGCTGTGTTGCCATGATTGACTTACGGGGAAGGTCAGTAGATGCTATTCTAAAAGATGACCACCAACACCGTTTTCAGACTAACTTGAAGATTTTTATAACAATTTTCCTATACAGTTCTTTGTTTAACTACGATCGGCTTATGGTACATGGGATAATCGGATATAATTCTAGATAAGAACCATTGCTGCTAGGTTTGTTCTAATGTGGCACAGCGTACATTTACAGACGCAAAGTAATGACAGTAGTTCATAGAAATAGCTTGTTGTGTACGAAAATATTACATATGAATTTATGTATGACAAAAAGATTTAACTTTACTAAACATCCAAGAATTTTTTTACGTGTTCGATATTTAATTTATCAATATCGAGAAATATAATACATGTATACCTCATTGCAGACAAATATGAAAATTATTTCCTTTCACTCCTTTATATGCCGGGTCGTAGTTGGGTGGGTCTCTCAGCAAACCACACTTATCTCTCTCATGAAAATTGGTTATGGTTAAATTTTTACATTATGCTGAGTAATTTAAAATTGGGGGAATTTGATTCGATGAAATAGTTCCCGTGTTTATTGTGTGCATTACACCATTTAGATCACAGGCAATTTTTTTATGAAAAAACAACCGTATATACTAATACACAACACGTGTTGTGTATTAGTGTATGTGATTGTTTTTTTTTATAAAACAAGTGCCTGTGATTTGGATACTTACAATTATGGTTGCAAAATCTATTCCGAACACATATCGGCCATGAAAGAGATTGAACAAACACTCAAAGGAAACAATATTACAATGAATCACACTCGTGGAATTTAGAAATAAACGCGGCAAAATAATGTGAACATTTAACATTATTAATTGATATACATGAGAGAGATAAGCAGGCATGCATGCTCCAGGTTCTTCGGCTTCCCTCAGCAATGAAAAGTTGACGCCACTATATAACGACCTTCATTTAATTTGGGAAACCCACTCCATATGGGGGCATCCTATACCAACCCTAACCTTCCATAACCTGACCTTAATCCTAAACTCGAACCCTAACTCTAACTTTAAACCCTAACCCTAACCAAACCCTAGCCCTAAAGGAGAGGGATTCATTAAGTAAAAAAAGGCCATATATAGCCAAATGCGCTGAAGTTCCATAAAACTCAAAATCAACCATTAAGGATTGACAGTAATTATTTTTCAGTCTCTGAAGGAATAACCTCAATAACGTGGTGCATACTAAATAACACGTGCATTGAGTTTATTTCGATTAGAAGGAACAATATTACAGTCAATCCGATTGGTTGTTTTAACGTCAAAAAACGCAGGGATTCCCTTTATGACACCATTATAGAAAAGAAAAATTTAATATATGAAATGATAGACGAAAAAAAGTTAGTCAATCAAAGACGCGTTACATTCAGTATTTTCACTGTACAATCTATTGTAGATAAAAGAAATTTTACACGTAAAATTGGATTATATATGGTGGCCGGATGCGGCCATTTCGCCTTTTGGCGTTTTCTCCTTTTCTCCTTTCACTTTCACGCGAAATCGAGAAATCGAGAAATCGGGGAATCGGGAAATCGAGAAATCGAGAAAGCGAAATCGAAATCAATGTTGCGTCATGTTGTAATATAAGGAGGGGATTTGTTTACTTTATGTTGTAGGTACACATTTAAGCTAATACTCTTAACTAACTAGTTACTCATTTACAAAATATGAGAAGGCATAGTAGAGTAGAATGGTTAAAATAATACAAGTAAAGCTGGTAACTAAATTTTCAATTAGAGTCTAATTGGATGTTTGTTATTCGCGCGCTTTCAGATTGACTCTAGTAAAGGAAACCTTTTGTTGAAAAATTGCTACAATAATATTGAAGAAGTTCACTCTGACCTAGTCTATTACGCTATTAATACTTGATATTATTTACACGATCCCAAAAATCCAACCGCTTCTACTTTAATAACTTTTCATACATTTTCGTGTTAAGGAAGTTTGAATGTACATCATTTTGGATGTCACCATGTTCCATCTGAAGTACTCTTAGTGCTCATTGCAATTGGGATTTTGTAGGACAATGCTTCATTCATAAACTTGGTAATACCCCGATTTGTCAGATTAAAACGGGTCTGGAACTTCAGCTTGCTATAAAAAATTGTTTCAAACGAATAAATATTACACAAATGACTTTGTTAACACTCGCTAACTTTCTACCTTCCGCTATGAATATTATATTTAAAATGTTCACAATCATATTCAGTACATTATCACACGTGTTTCTGCTTTCTTGATTTCTCGATTTCGCGTTTTCGCTTTCTCGCTTTCTCGATTTCCCGATTTCCCGATTTCCCGATTTCTCAATTTCTCGATTTCGCTTTTTCGATTTTCCGATTTCTCGATTTCTCGATTTCTCGATTTCGCGTTTGTAAAGTGAAAGGAGAAAACACGAAAACGCGAAAAGGCGAAATGGCCGCATCCGGCCAAAATAATTATCTGCCCTTGTCGTCTGGTTTTTGGAAAAGGGTCAGTTATTCTTTTATATACCTTTTCCTGCTTTGCCGAAAAGCTTGTAACTAACCATTAAATTAGACGTGAATATATTTTGAATTTTTTCTTTCCTTTTTTGCAATATAAAAGAAAAAGGATAGCAAAGAAAATAGTAGCAAAACTCCAAAATTTTCTTAGTTTTAAAATCAAAGTCTCAATTATGTAAACTATCAAGACTGAGAATAAGTCGCTAGCCATTGAATCTACAAGCCAGTAATTCTTTCCAGTGCCCCCAATATAGTAACATAAGAAATAGATATAATAGTAATGATATTTTGTCTATGTAGTTAGGGGCCAGTCATTATTTATCTAGGGGTTCGTCGGTAAATAGTTGTTGGATCATGAAAAAAGGAATACTGTACAGGGAAGGTCTACGGTTAATATTGTAAAGAAAAGTGGAAGGCATGCTGCTAGATTAAACATTTATAAAATGTAATTTACGAATTTTCATATGGAAAAAAAGAACACAAAAGATGCCATGCTATGAAGGCAAAATGACACCAAAAAAAAGTTACTCAGAAGTGACCATACCAAAGCCACCATAAAAAGAGCTCTGGTTTACCTCAAAGAAGTATTAATTAAAAATGTCCGCCTGATTAACCATGTACCAAATGATATAACGATACTGGTATCAAATATATTAAATTGATGTTCCTCAGAAGATTTTTTAATATATTTTTCCGTTAAGTAAGTCTGACGTTAGTTGTCATCTTAGATTTTTGATCGGCACGAAAGTAAGAACACTTGCCAAGGGTCTTTATAGAAACATATCTGAATCGGATAAGTAGTTCAAGATTGCAGAAAGCATTTTCTCTAAGTTCAGGGAATTAGAAATTTGAATATGCTCTCCTGGTCATGTTTCTTGAGTTTGGTTGAATTCATTTCAGTGGGTCTTGAGAAGATTAAAATGTAAAAGGTTTGGCCAAGAGATCAAAAGTTATCAAACTGAACTATATGTATTCCACAACTGACAAAAGAGTCCTATGTTTTTTTAAGACTAATGATGCACAACATTAAAATTTCTTTTTGAGAATTTTGTGTGGCCCTCAAAAGGGCCTTTAAGTCCATACGGACGCTAATCTGGTAGAACTACTTCTTTGTCTTCTTGGACCTCTTCTTATAAGACTTTTTACCTGCTCTCTTTTTTGCCTTCTTCTTCTTCTTGGTCTTTTTTGTTTTTTTCTTCTTGTGTGATTTTCTTTTGGTTTTAGCATTGCTAGACTTATTCTTTGCTTTCTTAGACTTCTTTTTCTTTGCCTTTTTCGACTTCTTCTTCTTCTTCTTCGGAGATTTAGATGCAAATCCAACCTTAAACCTTCCAACTGTTCCATGAGCATGTATAGAAGATTTTGATCTTTTCAGGACACCGGTACCTAATCCCTTCTTGATGGCGGCTTTCATACTGACTTTAAGACGACTGGGAAATACATTTTTGTTGTGAGCTAATATGTACTTGCTGATAGACTTAGCAGTAGAGCCTTTCTTTTCTTTCATGGCTTTAATAGCTGTAACCATCATTTTTATAGTTGTCTTATTTTTAAATCCACCTTTTTTGGCTTTCTTCTTTGGAGACTTCGATCTCTTCTTTCCCTTCTTAGATGGAGACCTAGATCTGGAACGAGATTTCGATTTTCGTTTTAGGCTTGGCATCTTTGAATTCTTGTCGTGACTATGTCAGAAACAAGAATAAGGACAATCTCAACGTGTGCAGAAATAAAGTTAAGACGCGGACGTGATAGAAAGCACCAAGTGAAATATTGTATGATGAAACATTGGCAACATGGTCGATTTGGACATTTGTGCTTTGTTATTATCTTTGGATTGTGATATAACGTTCGGAACACCACTTATGGTCTGTCTTGGGTACTCATGTAAATCCGTAAGTGAATATTTTATTAAGAAAGCCAGTTCAGCAAATATTTTATTGTTTAAATATGAAAACTCAATAATAAAACCAATGGTTAATTGTATGTAAACATAACCAACTTTAAATTTTTATAAACCTAAGAGATATCTGAATAATATATAGTAGAAGGTTGGTGAAAAGACAAATAAATTACAGTACCAAAAAACATTTGATTTCGTACCGAACAAGTTTCTTCTGATGGTGCCAGAAATTTTGTTTAATAAAATTCTTAGCAGCGATCTCGGCCAATGCTAATGGCTTTCTGGGAATAACTTCCATTTACTTTATTGCAAGATTAAATTTTTAGAATGGGCGTATTTACAATGTATTTTATATGTTTTAAATGTAAACACTCGTTTAACCTTTGACTTTAATTTAACGGAAGGCCCTTAACATCATTCGTAATAATTCGCTAAACACTCTTGGAAATAACATCTCATTGGAAATCAGAGTGATTGTTTATAGACGATGATTGTGATTTAATAGTTTATTTTTAGCAAACTTAATATTTTAGTTTCAGTGAATATAGTTTTTCCATGAAAAGGGTGCGGCGGAGTTGCTTCAAAGCAATCAAAGTGACGGCAAACGTCAGAGTACGAAAGGTGCAACCAGTGAAATCAATTCCACGAACAGAATGTTATATATTCGATATCTATGTAAATTATTTTTTATTTGACACCCTACACCAAATTTAAATGTATGCATTACCTCTCGGCGCCTCGGTGGTCGACTGGTATAGGTAGTTCGTCATGACTACTAGTGATCACTAGCCTGTCAACGATGAGGTTGTGAGTTCGAATCTCACCTGTAGCGGGGTGTGTTCGACTCTGATCTTAATTGACAAGTATTGCCAGTTTTCCTACCGAAGATCGGTGGTTCACTTCGGGTACTCCGACTTCCTCCACCTATAAAAACTGACCGCCGCGAAATAGCCAAATGTGCTGAAAACGGCGTAAAACCCCAACTAAACAAACAAACAATCCATTACATCTTTGTTTAATATGAAAGCATCAAACGATAAGGCAGTGGTAAGAGCCCACAAAATCGATATCCAATGACAAGACAGTGCTGAAATACTAAATGCACATGGGAACAGTTGACACTATATATAAATACTTGAAGCCACTCATTGAAACAAAATCAAATTTTATACAAAATCTTAGGATCTTGCCCTAACACATAGCATTTCATACAGTTCCGGTTAGTTTCACCAAACTGAATTGACAAGTTATCTTTTTGATTCCAAATTCGCTTTGCTCCCTCCTTCTTTCACAATTCATTTCCATATTACTTATTATATTTGCACAAATTTGATTATTGTTGACCCCAATCTAAGATTCTCGACCCACCTTAAGTAAGAAGCATTTCATTGTTCGGGTAGTGATATAATTTTTGACCTGGAAGAAGTTTAATGCGTGCATAAAAACGATTTGTTAATACCAATAGAATTTAAATTTTCCTATATCTATTTTAGAAATGATGTGAAGTTGAAAAGACATTTTTTGGTCCTGACCAGCTCTGTGGACAGCCTTATTTCATTTTCCCCACTAAAATCCTACCTCATTCATCTTTTTACATATTTATTGTGGATGAAGTAAGGATAGATTATTTATTTGTTTTTTTAATGTAATTAGGAACACATTTAACAATTATATATGTGTACAGTTGGATGGAAAATTCTTTTTAAATTAGGGGCTCCCAAGGGCCTGTATCGCTCACATGGATATCATTTGCAGACTAAAAGCGGAATAAATTGTTTGATTATATCCATCTTGGTTGGCAGCCTGGTACATTGCTGGCTCATTGGTTTTGCCAAATTAGATTCCAAATTTCTCATTAATTTCAGACAAGAGGATTTTTAGGTGAATATTCCCATAGGGTCCCATATTAAACTAAGTTCTACTGTGGTGGTCACCTTGGATGGAGATTTGGGTCATTGGTTATAATGATGATAAAGGGCCATTGCTGCTAAATTGAGTCCCATTGGCGCCCAGGTTTTAGACATGAAGAATTTTAGTAGTTTTTCCCATTGGGTCCTATGTTAAACTATCTTTGGCACTGGCAGCCAATTTAAATTGTGTGCATGGTCATAGGAAACATTTTTGAAAGAGAGCCATCTAAGGAACATTGCTGTCAAGTTTTGTTTCAGCTGGACCAGTTGTTTTAGAGGGGAAGATTTTTAAAGGAAAGTTACGGCGACGGCATTTTAGAAGCCAAGTGATGGCAACTGTTCACATGGTCCTTTGGGCCAGGTGACCGAACAAAGTAGCTTAACAATTTTGAATAAGAAAGAATTTCCCAAAAAATTTCTCCCCAATTAATTTGTTAAAAACCAAATTTCTGTGACAATTCATTTTGTAGAAAATATAAAAAGGGCATCAGAAATAATACAAATAATAAGATAAAAATGGCAGAATGACATTATTTTACACAGTGAAAAAATAATACACATGATATGTTATGCAGTTTACCTCCATAAGGAAACATCCCATCCAAACACTGTAAAAAAAAAATTATATTTTACATGCTATCTAATCTAATTTTTTTAGGAGTCTGCTCATACGATAGTACAAAACCTGAATTCCAGAAAGAAGCAGATTGTTATGACACGTTATGAAGGAACCTTTGGAAATTATTGTCACAAATGACTGAATTCTAGGAAAGAATGCACAGTGAACTAAATTCTTTTCAAGGTACATATTGACAGTTTAAAAGTTTGAAAGTCACTGAATGATTATTAAGGTTTTATTTTTTGTGTCAATGGAAATTAAATTCTTTGTTACCAATTTGGATGCACACGATGTGAACATTTCGTCGATTTAAGACTCATCACTTGTACTCGGGGCCTAAAATGTTGAAAACTAAAACAACAAAATAATAAGTTGAAGAGCAAATTAAAAAAAACCAAAATTACAAAAGGGGGAAAATGCCGAAATAAGCAATACCACTATGTATATATCAGCTATTCAGTCGGTAGTTTCATATTCTAAATCCATGCTGAAAAGTGAGTGTGATAGGGGGAGAAAACACTTCCTTTAATATATCATTAAAAAAGATGTTTCTCCTTGTGAAGGTTATTGGTGAGATTTTGAACAGTTAACATATCTTGTTTTGTACCTGTGATCAAGGCTAGTTGGCTAAAAATCGAGTCATTTATCTTTTACTTTATTTATTGTCTTTACTTTTATATATTGATCATTTTTATTTCAGGTACCATCTCACTTAATCCTTTGTCATTTTGTTAACATATTTTTTTTGCTAGTGATCAAGGCTAGTGAGCCGAAAAATTGAGTCATTTATCTTAGATTGCTGGGTGTGAGACTAAACATCGAGTTCGAGTAAGAGTTAAAGTTCGAGTTACAATTCGAGTTAAAGTTCGAGTTAGCGTTCGAGTTATCATTCGAGTGCAAGTTAATTTTCGAGTTAACTCGAGATATTGATTTCTAATGTCATTTCTCCTATTCTTGGGGTGTTTAATCGGTGGTATAAAAATACTTAATATTTTTAACATCTTCCCCGTGATTAAATTTCTGCATGGGAATTCACGCCGTTTTTTTCTACAGTTATTGGAGCGATAAATTAGAGAAGACACAAAATGATGTCCGTGTAAACAAACTACATAGCAACGACATTTTCTTGCGGTTTTTGTCCAAATCATAGGAGAAACAGATTCTCCTTCAATTTACTCGTGAGTTATGGTATTTCTCCCCCCTCAATACCCGGGAATACGTTAGTGTGCGTTCATTTTAATTCTTCGCCGTTTAATCATCTGGACAAAGGATAAACAGTATTAATGAATCTAGATTGACCGCCTCCTCATGCAGGACACATGAAACGTTATCGATTGCGTTTCCTCGTGTGTTTTCCTTTTCTCTTTCTCCTTATGTCCCACCAACGAATGTGGAAGAGACATACATACAGTTTTACTCTTGTCCATTTAATTATGTTAATTATTTCCATAAAATCACAAACTGAAAAAGAAACCTGCTCCCCCCAATAACCAAAATACGTGTACAATGTATTTATATTGTTCAACTCGCGTTAAAGTACTAGTATGACGTCCTCCCTAAATCGAAATGCATGTGGATCCTGTATAATTTTAATAAGTTTTTCAAACCTTTCTTAAAATAATCCATACTTTGAATTGTGAGATTTAAAGTTGTGACACAAAACTGCGGTATAAAATAAAAGTTTATTTATTGAAGGGATATGGAGTAAATGTAGAAGAGACAAAATCCCAAATAATACACGGTAAACAAAGCAATGGAACAAAGCTTTTATTGTTGTTCTTCATCTTGAAGTCACCATTATTTTAATTTTTTTTATATCAATAGTAATAACAAACAAAAATACAGTGTAGCATTTTTATACCCCGCATAGTAATCGGGATGTCCTCCTGTCCTAAATATTTTTTTTCGTCAAAGTTTTCTTGGGTTTTACATATCGGAATGATTTTATATGAGGCCTGGAGCTTGATAATAATGAGTTGTTGCTGAGACTTTGATTTTTTACTGTTAGGCATAATGGATGAAAATTTCAGTCAAAGTTTTCTTTGCTTGTATATATGTAGGATTGATTAATACTTGGTCTGGAGGCTTGATAATAATGAGTTGTAATGCTTTCCATAAAATTTAACGGTTTTCTCCCAGAGGGGCAGGGGTATTTGTGGCCCACTAGGCCACAGTGCCTATTTTTTCATTACCATGATAAACACAGCAAAACTGTAGGGAATATACTAATCTGTCTGACTTTCTGTCTATTTCCCTGTACATTTTTGATTGGCTTTCTTGATGTTTCCTTCATATCGTCGATGTACCGTCTATGTAGACGAAACTTAACCATCGGTAACGCCGGATACATTTAACATGTCTTTTTATGGAAAGCAAAGGGGGTCAAAATTTAATTGTATGGCTTTTCATACTTTGCCAATCAATCAGCTGAAATGTAAACACTCAGTTTTACCGATTGTATACAGTGTTAAATATCTCTACTATACAAAAAATCATAAAGGCCATGTGAGCTTTTGCCATCACCTTTGCCGTCATCTGTCGTCGTAAACTATTTTGAAAAAAATGTTACACTCTGATCTTGCTGGGCTAATTGGAATCAAACCTGGCCCGATGCATCACTAGGGTGACTAGTAGAAAAAAGTCAAACCACATGGCCTGTATGTTACTAAGAATAGAGCATATGGGTCAGACAGTAGTTTTTTAAAATTATCTCAGAAGAAATGCCTTTTAGAGAAAATCTGGCAAGGTAAAATGACCAAGAGGACAAGATCTACTTGAGTTTCAATTTTCGTAGAAATTGGATTACCCGTCTTGAAGTTATTACCCTTGAATTGTAGATTTTTAGTTTTTTTGTTCTGTTTTTTTTTAATATAAAAATCTTATCCTCTAAAATTACAGGGCCAATTGGAACCAAACTTAGTCATATTAGTTATGGGATTGTCCCCTTTAAACTTTTTATCTGGCGTGTTCGTCACCACCCGACATAATTAAACTTTGGACCCTATGGGGAATACAATTGGAAGATCTCCTTTGAAACTTGGAGATAGTTCAGCGGCCGGAGCTAATTATAGAAAAGGGGGGAGGAAATCTTTTCCTCTGAAACTACAAAGTCAGTATCAACGAAACATTACTTTAACGATCTTAAGATGGCCCTCTTCCAAAACGGTGTCCGGTAATTCCGACCCCCGTGACCATAGACCCTATGTGAATGCACTTTTAACAAATCCTCTAAATCCACTTGGAAATTTGGCCTAAATCACCATTAGGGGTGTCCTGTTTCAAAATTGTGTCGAAGGATGCACCGAACCAATAATGTTTACAGGTGAGCTTGTAGGCTTGATATGTCATGTATGTCGTGTTCACATTTTTCTAAATTTGGGGCAAATATAGTGTGTATGTACATCCGTCCACATGTTGAAGATCGTATGATAGAGTCTGGTTGACTTGTTTGCTACACCCGAAATAAAAGAACGTTTATATTCTCATTAACCTTTTATTAAAAAAAATAAAATCTGAAATTATTAGCAGCTGTAATACCTAAGCCAACCATATATGATTAATAGATAGTTCTTATTGGATACATACCAGTCTTAACACCGGTCAGCTGAACTTGACCTTAATTTCATGCTTGAGTGACTTAATGTACATTTTCATGATTTGGTCTATTTATCAGTAACTGTACTAACTAGACCCAGTTTTTGGTTGAGGTTCTTAGTGGGTATATACCAGTTTAACATCCGACACCATACATTTGACCTCTATTTCATGTTTGAGTGACTTTTTTCACGTTTTGGGATAATTTCCATTTCTCAGCAACTGCAGTACATAGACCAATCATATTTGGTCTATAGATAGTCCTTGGTAGGTACATGGCTGTCTCTGAGACTTTGACCTGAATTTCACACTTGAGTCATATTTTCATGATTAAGTCCATTTCTCTGTAGTTTTAATAACTATATCCACTGTATATGGTCTGTAAATACTTCTTGGCAAGTAGGTGACAATCTGACACCTAACCTTGACCACAGTTTTAGGCTTGAGTGACTCTCATCCCATTTATAAAAATAATATATTTCTCAACAAATTTATAATGTATGTAGACCAATCAATTTGTCCCCCGCCGCAAAGCGACAGAGGGCCATGGTAATGGTATCTGTCCGCAACACATTGTGGATGAATTTCCTCTGAAACCAATTGGCGGATTGCTTCCATATATTGTTATGAAGTGTAGATGTGCATAGTATACCGCCAATTTGATTCAACAAATTTTGTAGGAGTTATGGGGCTTAGACTATTTTCAACATTTCTCAACAATAGAAGAACTTGTGGACGCATCTCCTCAGAAACCGCCTGGCGGATTGCTTCCATATTTGGTAGGATGTATTTTTATAAAGTGTAGATGTGCATACTCTACCGCCATTTTAATTAAAACAAATTTAGGAGTTATTTATTATAATTTTCCTCATATTCCTTATTGACTTAGTAATGGTCTGCGTCCGTCTGTCCATCCGTCCGTCACAGTTATTTGTGGACGCAACTCTTCCGAGACCGCTTTTCGGATTTTGTTCAAATTTTGTAACATTGTTAGTCACCATATGTACTTGATCCTACAACACCGCCATTTCAATTCGACAAATTTTACGGGAGTTATGGGACTTTTAACTTTTTTTATGCATTTGACACTATAAGAACACTTTGTGGACGCAACTCCTCTGAGACCGCTGATCAGATTTCGTTCAAATTTTGTAGGATTGTTAGCGACAACATGTACTTGTTCCTATGGCACTGGGATTTTTATTCGACAAATTTTACACAAGTTATGGGGCTTTAACGTTTTTGTGCATGTTGACACTATAAAAATACTTTGTTGACGCAACTCCTCTGAGACCGCTGATCGATTTCGTTCAAATTTTGTAGGATTATTAGTCACCACATATACTTGATCCTACGCTGACAT
This sequence comes from Mytilisepta virgata, assembly GCA_028015205.1. NCBI lineage: Eukaryota > Metazoa > Mollusca > Bivalvia > Mytilida > Mytilidae > Mytilisepta > Mytilisepta virgata. The sequence continues at coordinate 89,959,824 of CM051521.1, forward strand.
TTCAATAATACACATTTTGTATTTCTTGTGGGGCTCGGACTTTTCTCTGCGGTGGGTAACACATGTCTATGTGTAGCAATCTTGTTCAATTTCATTCCCTATGACTTCATATGTAAACTGATTCTGATGTCACTCCCGGTTTTTAGTGGGTCACATTGCTAGTGCTTTAGTTTCCGTGCTGTCTTGTGTTATTCTGTTAAATATACATTTAGTATCATTATTGTGTTTGTTTGTAATGTTCCATTCTCATGACTTTTCCTTGGATTTACAGGCTTTTCTCACTTTTTTGTTGTTTTGGTATTTTTTTGTCGATATTTTCTGGGTACAATTTTACAACATTTTGGGCTAATAAATCAGGAACATTTGATGGTATAATCAATAATTTAAACCATTAAAATCCAACTGCACTAAAAATTCCATGAATTTTAAAACAAAAAATTAATTGAAACACTTAAAATTTGAAGCATTGTTAACATATAAAATTTATTACAAGTTTGAAAACAGTTTATAACAACATATCTTTGTCTAAAAATTATTATCACAGAATTGGAAAAGACTGAACAGCAATACTTTCAATGGAGCATTCATCAACTCCTTTCATTATACGAAAAAATCCTTCTTCTCCCCATTCAGTACCCCAACTATTTTTAACAAGCCAGTACTTCTGCCCAAGTTCTGAATCAAATCCATATCCAACAACTATTACAACATGATTGGTTATTTCAAATGGATTGAATCTATTGGTCAGTTCAGTGTGTTTATATATGCCACTTTTGTAATGTAGAAAATCGTTGTAAACTTCAAAAGAGACAGCAATGGGTCCATTTTTAACTAAATTTTCCATCATCAATTCTTCATTACAACTGAAAAAAAACACATACAATCAACATAGAAATATTTATTTTATAAAATACAAAACTTAACAACAAGTCAAATTAAAGAATCGGGAATGACTGTACTGCTATGCTCTCCATAGAACACTCATCTACACCTCGTAAAATCCTGAAATATCCCTCTTCACCCCATTTATTACCCCAACTATTTTTAACAATCCAGTATTTATTGCCTGAGATATCGTCAACCCCATATCCAACCAATAAGACAGCGTGGTTGGTGATCTCAAAAGGATTAAAGCTGTTTGTTAATCCTGTATGTTTGTAAATGCCACTTTTGTATTGGAAGAAATCAGAATAAACTTCGAAAGCAATCACCATTGGTCCATTGTTGACAAGATTTATCATCATCAACTCTTCATTACATCTGTAAAATACACCATGATATCCAATCATCGTTAGATACAAGGATATTATCATCAACCTTTACAAAAACTATGATCATTTGAACATTTCTGAAATAGCTTAGTTCTTTAGGAAATATATTATGAAAAAATCTATGTTTAAATTAACAGGTAAGGTTTCAATGTGCCTCAAAAGGAAGAATCCCATCATTGTTCTCCTTTAAATTTTATGGTCAATTTTTAATTAGGGTGGTCATATTGGTTGGATACGATACATATATAGGGAGCCAGACCATGATTTCAAAAGTAAACATCTTATGAACAATTATAAAGTTCTTGACTTTACTGGCCATTAACAAAACTTGTAATGAAAATGTTGGCAGAATGTTTTTCTCCCATATGTATCAACCTTGATGATTTTAAAAAAATTTAATAAGGGCAATTTTTGTCAAAGCTGAAGTGTGCAGAACATTAATATAAACAGGGAAAACCAAAGCATGGTCCTTATTTCTGCAATGGCTTCAGAAGACATTTCTTGCTGAATCTAATTCTATGTATTCTTATACAACGTGTTATGCCACAACAGCTAAGTGTACTTACGCTCCATAAAATCCACCAATGTATGAATATTTTGTAGAATAATGTCTGGCACAAGATGTTTCTGTCTTACATTTTCCATCCTTACCAGTATATGGATTGCAGGATTCTTCCACTAGACCAAAATCTTCAGCATATTTACCCCCAATCAGATAGGGAAAACCACCTTCACAACCTAGAATGAAACATGTTTTGCATTATTATGGTTTAATTAATTTTTGTGTATCAATATTCATGGTCAGAAAAAAATCCTATATTTTAGGATACTAATTGGAGCTGAAAGTCCATAATTCAAACTTTAGTTTCATTACTAATTGTAAAATATAGAAATCTGTGTTTATTTTCAACAAGTGGTGACCTTTTTCAGGCATTTACATTCTGTTAAAGATATAGTTTGAATTTTGTCTTCTGATAGGACTGCAGATTACTGTTAAAGGCATTTTTAAAGACCACAAAACAACCTCATTCCAATATATCTTTTCAACTGCACTTTTTTTTGTAGAGATTTTCTTCATTGATTCATTTGTCCTATTTTTTCATCTTTATATTACATTTTTACAAACCTTGAGAATATTCACTACACTCTACAATATCCTGAGTTGAAAATACTGGAGTCTTTGTACCATTGGTCATTATACGTACACGTGCTTCATTCATGGCCAATGATCCAAAAGCATAACAACTTCCACAACTTACTAAAAAGATTACATCAGGAATTTATTGGCAAACCTCCTGTTATTTTATTTATATTAATAATAATACTTCAAGTGTTAATTTTGATAGCACAATTTTAAAATATAGTAGACTTGACCAGTTACATCATGTGTTGTTTCACATAAACCAAACTGAATTTTTCAAAGCATTTTTCAATAATTTTATCAGTTGAAATTTAGATGCAACAATCACATTCTTAGATGAACCAAATAATAAAAATGAACTAAACTAATTTGTCAAAAGACACAGAAATATTTAGTTTATGGGATTTTCAATTCAAATGGGAGATAACTCTGCCAAATTTTTTTCTAAAAAAGGTATTACATCCTTGTGTTCATAAAAATATTTATTTGCAGTTTTACATTTGGTATATGACAAGTCAAAAAGTTTTCAGTTGTTTTCAAGAACAATTAGAATCAAATGAAAAACTGTCTAAGATTGAATGTGGAAATGTAAATTTTTAAAAACGATTGAAAAAAAACTATGATTTTCAAGATGACTCCACACTGAAAAAATACATGCTTTCTTCCAGACTTTCACCATGAAAAGAATAATTATTCCATGCAGTTATTACCTCCAGTAATATCAAATATTTTTGGAATTGTTTCTGTAAGTTACTGTTATTATGTCAAGGATATATATTTTTTGGTTTTGCTTTTGTTACAAATGTAAAACAAAATATCCATAAAAAAGGAATATTTTATACACATTTGGTTAAATATGATATACGATAAATAATTTACCATAACTGATGCATTATAAGTACTCACACTGGTTCCTGATTGGTGAAACATAATTCATTCCTCCAACATTTCTCCAATCAAAAGACTTGGGTAGTGAATTAGCAGTCATTCTCTGTTCTCTGGTTGGTGGTGCTGGCTTTGGTTTTCTGTTAAAAAAAAAGCATATGTTCATTTTACTAAAGGTAATAACTGCATAAAACAACTTGACTATCCCACTTCATTTTCAGTAACTTTTAATATAAATGTTTTTAAATTTCCAAATTTGAACTCTTTTTGATTTGTAGGATATAATTTGTTTCATTGTATAAATCATATTAAAAGAAGATTTCTATATAAAGGATATTTACATGACAATTCATAATCATACTGGGGAGATGAACAGTATTCTAGATGATGATAGTTTGTCCTATCTACAAATGGTTCCTACACATGTTATCTGGTGTAAAAACTCACCCTAATATTTTGGATTTCCTACCACCAGCTCGTCTTATCATATCTTCTATTGTCATCTTTTCATACTCTGGATAATGGACGGCTTTCCAACTCTTCTGTTGTTCATTTATTTTCTTAATAAATGTGTGATCTGTTTTGTACAGAACATCTCCATATAAACTAAAAAAAAACCTAACTATTGAAGTTGTCACCTTATATGAATATTATTCATTGCATTGCATTGTATTCAAGGTAGAATCAGTGGACCTGTCTATTTTTGAAATTGGTAGTGCTGTTTTTTTTTCTTTCTTTTTTTGTTTTGTTTTTTACTGTGAAGAAAAAAGAATAAAAATTAATGAGACTGATACTGAAAGAAGAGAAACTAAACAGCTTTATTTTATTGGGTTCGTGGTACAGATAAAGAGTACCTTCTATAACAAATATTGAATGAACTGTCTAGAAAATAATTTTACTGACCCTTTAGCATAGTAGTCCTAAACGTTTATGATGCTAATGCAACTGGACAACATTTTTATAGAAGAGGCAATATTGTTAAAAAAATATAAATTTTTCCTATAACACTTTTAAAATGTTATTAAAGTATTATTTCATTGGTCCTGCAGGAGTTTAAATTGTAGTCAAAAGGTATGTTGATGGAAAAAAGGATAAAATTATGATAATTTATTGGTAATATTTATTACCTCCCCTTATTTATAAATATGGCTATCAATTTACCTGTTCAGCATGTCTGATGGAATAGGTTATACACATTCATACAGATACAGATAATATCTGCAAATATCCCTTTACATAATAACAGAGGCATAACCATAGTTAGAAGTAAGGGGAGATAAATAATTCTGTATTCGAAATGTGATAAAATAACATTATTTGATGTGAAACCTTGGCAACACTAATTATTTAAATTAACAATGCTCTCTTTATTACTTTCTAAGCTTGATGTTTTGGCAAATTATTTTACATATCTGACAAAGTCATATGAATGCTTTGGAAACCTTTTTTAAACCTACTTTTCTTTTGTTGGAATCTGGTATTTTTTATCTGGTACTGGAGTCATTTTCTGTCCCGAAAAACATGCCCAATCTCTATCAAAGATATCATGTGACCATCCAGGGAATGTTCGATCACACATACTTGTCACATTTTTACCATCTTGCTTGTATAAGGAAAATGCAAAATACTTTCTCCCTGCAATTACAACCTCAAATCCCTACAAAACAGATTTATATCTTTGCCTACACATAATCTCAAATTATATGTCAAATTTTTTTTCTGGTTTATACCACAAAAGTATAAAATATATATATAATTTGTGATTTTTAAGGAATATCATATTTTCTCATATTTACATTTTCAGATAAACTCCTCCCGGAATATCATATTTTCTCATATTTACATTTTCAGATAAACTCCCCCCCTCCGAAAAAAAAAAGACTTCAGAAACAAATTTTGCAATCTTTGTAAAGACTGGTTGTAATCAAATACACTTGATCAAGAGATTTTCATAATCTGAATTGATGTGATGGTATTGACCAATACAGTACAAGCAGATCTAATAAATTGCATAGAGCTTTAGAGGCCAAAATAAAGAAGGAAGGGGTTTACTATGAAAATCCTCCCATAATTGTTTTCTTTCAAAAAGACTCTGTTGTCACTTAGGGAAAACACCCCTATCACTGTAGATTTACAATTTTTATCCAGTCTGATACCCAAAACATCAATATTTATATAAATGTCACTGTATTATAATTGATTCTTGAATTTAAATTTATATTATTGGAACTTTCTACTTCTTTGTAATCTGTATAAGTTTCCTTGTTTTTCCCCATTATATTATCTTCTTTTCCCGACAACATGTATATCTGAACAATATTTTCTGTGTTTAATCTATTGGAGTGATGACACATCAAAATAGTATACTTCCTATTCTTTCATATTTCTTATTGGATTCAAACGAATACACCTTATTGGGTACAGTGATTTGAGTTCTAGAAACCAAAACCAAGGTTCCATTGTAGATGCTTCATTTTACATTTAAAAATATGAATACCTGATTATAAATCAGTGTCCAAAATCCTGTATTACCATATTGATCAACAGCATAATCTGGGAAGTACAGTGTTACCTTTAATGAACTATCCATTTCTGTAAAAGATAAATGTAACATCAAACAAATGAAACAAGCATGTCAAATCTGAGAATCTAACACATAAAAGGTGTGTCTGACTGTGACATTGTGACATTCTCCGCCAAAGGTTAAGGGTTCTCTCTAGGTATTCTGGCTTCCATCACCAATAAATAGTGCCTTAAACAATATTTAAGTTGTATTGAAAGTGGTGTTAAATACAGTGTGCTCCCCAGAAATTTTAATAGCATTGTGGTATAAATTCCCATAGCTTTGTAACGAATTATTTTAGTATTGTAATAAAGACATTTTTAAGAATTTGAAAAAGGTTTCTTATGATTTATGAGAAATAATAAATTATTTTGTAGAATTTTACTGGATTTTAATTTATGTAAACTATGTAAAAAGGGAACAGATCACTGCATCAAAAGTAAAAATTATACATTTGGTACCACTGTGCTATATAAGCCTAGGGAGAACACTGGTTAAACCCAAATAAACCACTGAGCTAGTAAGATTTTTCAATTTTAAAAAATGCTAAATTTTCTAATTTTACCTGATTTTTAAAAAAACCCTTTCAATTCACATTTTTGAAACTGCTTTTTATACTTCATGAAAAATTCCCCCCTTCCACTTTTTGTTTTCCCCAAATTTTACCCTCTTTAGCTTTCTTCCTTGTCCCCAAAATTTTTCAAAACACCTTTTCTCCACTTTCTAAAAACTTTTAATGTAGTTTGTGACGATCCTTCTGATTTTTTCTAGACATTTATAACTTAACTTGAATAATATTCAAATTCACACTTTTCAATTTCTGTTATCTACACAACAATAGACATAAAAAATTCAGACAAATTGTCTTTTTTAGAAACATGTACAAAATTAACCTTTTTCTCATTTTGGTGAATTGCCTGCTGTATAATATTTATTTAAAATGCCTTCAGTAAATTATTATTACAAAAAATAATATTTCAGCTTTGGGACACTACGTGTATGAAAAATTATGATAACAGATGACAGAATTGCTAACAGTGCTTGAACATGTGAACAATATTTATTATGGATAAAAGGTTTCATCAATTTAGCATATATAGGTACCAACTTACTTTAAGGTCCATTTATATTGACAAGGTTTTTAGTTATTTACAGTTGAATTAAAAAAAATTGCACATGTTCAAACTTGACAATCTTTCTAATGTGCAAAGTACAATGTATACTTACTTATCAAAATCAGTGCTAACTCAATTCATGTCTTTTATATGTTATTCTATGTTATACATATTAATGAGGTAGAGTTTTGTCTTGTTGCCCTCCTTTTTAATTAACATGAGGTGAATTATCAATACTAATTTTCAAATTTTGATAACTATATGTTGCGTTCATTTGAGGAAACTTGTTAAAAGATTTGGGTAATTTTTTGGCAAATTATGTAATTCATTCTAGAATAATGGCTGATATTTTCATGCATGTGTAACAACACCCATAATTACCATGTACAGCCAATATTACAATAAATTCAAAAGTTTAATTCATTTAGTTTTAAGCAAAATTTAGATACTTTTTTCTGCCTTTACTTTTGTCATTGTTGTCCTGTATACTGAACTGTTTTTGAATTATGGCCCTTGATTTTACAATAAAAACCTTTTAATTTCTCCACAATTTTAGACTGGATTTGGTCGGCAAAGTAGCAGAAAATTTCATTTCTTGTGTTGTTTTGAGTTATTTCCCTTTAATCTGAATAAAACAAAACCTTTGACCAAATCCATTAAAGGTACTTGGCACAGTAAATCAAACACCAGTAATATTCAATGATAAAATATTTGCTCCATTTTGATATTTATGGTATTGGATTAAGCAGAACTGGTTTTATTAAATACAGTGGAGTTATTTCTTTTATTAATACTAATATGTATTTTGATATATTATGGATGACTGTCCAGCATAGTACTAAAAAAAAATTAATTAAAGTTTATATTAAATATTAGTTACAGGTGACAAAACATTGTTTCATGTAGTACATGTATGTACTTTTTATTGCAAAGCTAGCAAAGCTTGCAGAAGCTACAAAATTTAGATTTCATCCTGCAGAGATTATTTGTAACACACACAAGTTTCTACCACATGATAAAATCACAAGATCTACTCATATATCACAATATTTTTTTATGCAAATAACAATGTCTAAATCATGTGATGATGAACTTTTATAAAATCTGTTTACAATTCACGAACATGTAATAATTATTTTTTTTGTCTTAAGGCAAAAATGTCTAATTTGTAACAAGAAGTATGCCATTTGATATCATAAAAGGTCAGTTCAGAACAATGCAGAATATATTAAATAATAAAATGTTTCACATGAAAATATGTCTACAAGACATTAGACCAAATTCTTCAAATTAGGCCATGTCAAATCAGTTTTTCGCTAGTTCACCTCAAATAATAATTACTTTTGGTCATTATGTTATAAATTTGTCTTTGTTAACCAGCAAAAATGCCACTAAAAATTGTATGATGAGCCCAACTATATATATACTATTTGTCAAACCCTGTATGTAGATGTGCAATTTGATTTAGAATTTTGATTTAAAAAACAACAGGGCCACAGTGGTCGAATTTTGAAGTTGTAAATTAAAGCCTTGACATTAACTCCTTTTTCAAATTAAATTTCATGAAATCAGTCCAAGTCACTCTTAATAAAATGTACCACAGTTTAGTTCTGATAATAATGCGCTAGACAGGAGAGGTCTGTTGGCTATGATCACAAATTTTGCTAGTAATATACTCATGATATTTGTGTACATGTACTTATCTTTAAGCTTGAGTATAAATCAAAATGTGTTTTCCTATCTTAAATTGCAAGATCTGGTACCCTGTATTCACAATGATGGACCCTTATCATTGTGCCCTGGATCTGCAGGAGTCATTGATGTCCCCAGAAACATTGTCAATTACTAACATGTACAATGAGTGTAGCATCTTTTGAAAATAAGAAAATCAGTACCTTCTTTGAGCATATAATTTCTAGCTGAGCTCACAACTTTATTTAAACAACATATTTGTTGAGTTATTGGTCCTCTCTAAATGTGATGTTAATTTGTATAACAAGGTTAGGCATTCTGAAATAATCTTAAGAAAAGCTTGTAATATGTGTAATTATCCTTCATCAGTTTAAAAACTATTGAATGTTGGTAAACAAGGTAGATGAAAAAAAAATCAACGATTTTTTTCTTCAATTGACATGAGACTTTATACAGAATGGGGAAGTAATGTGTAATATATATATTTTTCCCCATTCCTACAATTTTTCAAATGTCAATAGAAAACCCAAAAAACAATAATTATTTTTTGTAAACATTGGAATGCAGATCTATTTTTTAAAAATATGTTTTATTTCTAATATCTAAATTATTTGGTTATTTCAATCTCATTCACCCATGTGCTAAAAACTATTTAATTCCCATGGGAAATTAAATTTTCTCATATAGTATACCAAATTATTGTCTTAATTTAAAGCTCAGATTGGTTGGAAATTACTTTTTATTAAAAAAATGTAACATTTGTTAACTTCCATGTCAATAGCACAAATGTATGGCAAGCTGTTTTACTATTTATTGTAACTTCAAGATATCTCATATAATATATAAGATATCTTATATACTTTATAAGATACATGTATGTTCTAAAGTTTATAAGATATCTTATAAATATTTTTTATATAACATATCTTATATACTTTATAAGATATCTCATATATTTTATAAGATATTTCATATAGTTTATAAGATATATCATATAGTTTATCAGATATCTCATATAATTTATAAGATATCTTATAAAGAAAATGATATGAGATATCTTATAAACTATATAAGATATCTTATAAACTATATGAAATATCTTATAAACTATATGAGATATCTTATAAAGTTTATTAGATATCTTGAAGTTAGAATAAAAAGTGAAACGGCTTGCCATCCAAATGGTTGTTCTTTATTTATTTATTCATTTACTTTTTGGTATATTCTACTTTTTAATCCCATTTAAAATTAAATAATTAAATAACACAGTCAGATGGAATTGAATTTAAAAAAAAACTTGTGCATGCTTTTTTGAACAGCTCATTATTGTCATGAAAAATTTCAATGATTTAAGGAACGGGTAAGCTACAGGTAAATGCATAGAAAGGATGTCATTCTATTAATAAATGTGTAGATAAAGCGTATTTAAACCTCTGAATCTCTACTGTTATGTTAAATGGTGTACCTAAAAAAAAACGAATATCGTGAAATCTTTACTGTCGGTACTGTTACGTTACCGGCCCAGTCAGAAAAATAGCTCCAAATAAAGATTTCCAAAAGGGGTTACTGTTACGTTAAATCGCATACCTCTAGAAAAGGAACAAGCTGAATAAATCTAAAAAAAATCTGCTTTCAAAAATATTTGAGACTAAATCTTACCAAAGTTATCACATTTTAGCGTTCGATCGTTTCCTCCGGAACCAATCTTGAACATCCACTCCCCTTTTACGTCTTCATATGTACAATTAGCAGGGGTGTCACCATTTACCAACGCCACTGCAAACAAAAACAGTGCTGTATACTTCAACATCTTTGAATTATTGTCCACTGGCAATAATGTGATACTCACATGACTTGTTTTTTAAAAAATCATGTGATCAGCATTGTAATAGTAATGCTAAATTATGCCCGTCAATGTTCGAGATTGTTTTTTATAATATATTTGATTCCTATCCAATAATGGTATCTGTTAAATGTTAATATATCACTTTATTATGTAAAAATTATATTTTTATACAAATCAGTATTTTAAAACTGTACTGTGCTTCTGGATAAATAAGATTTTGTTCATGGAATGTGATCGGTTCTACTGATTTGAATTTTTTTATACTTGAAGTTCAAGGACATTGTAAAGGAGGGTAATTTGATATGAAAATCCTTGGTGCGAGTTAATTACCCTCAAACAATAGATTTAAAAGTAAATTTAGAAACAATGTATGTAACTTTATATGCCCTTAACAACAAAAATGAATAAATTTACTACCGTAAACGACATGTAGTTAACATGTTCTCGCGGTACAGTTGTCTACAGTAATACTCTTTCACAAGGGTCTTCCAGCATAATTTCAGTGGGAATATTCTTTTACTAACAATTTATTGTTATAAGTTTCAACCATGTCAGATGATATAGAGATTGAAGATGAACGTGTTCTGTTTATTGCAGATTATGTGATAAAGAGTTTGAAATTCCGATCAGATAAGTTTGAAAAGTGGTATGCTGTGGATGAAAATAAGAAAGTGATTGAGGAATTTTTTGATAAACCAAATATCCCATCACTCATTTTTATTTATTTAGGTTCATCACTAGTTGTTCAGCATGAATTTCCAGCAAATCCCAAATCAAAGTCCTGTTATTTTATAAGGATTTATCCAGAAGCATTAGCAAAAGAGACAAACTTAAGAAAAATTTTGATCTATGGAGATCTGTCATATGCCCCCCTTGATCAACTGTCAGGAATGGTCAATAAGGTAAATTTTTTGTTTGTGTTAGAATGGCTAATGGCATGGTGTTGGTTTAGATTCACTTTACTATTTTAACTGCAACAAGAAATTTGGAGGCCTGTAAGTGTTTGTCTTGTGAGTACATTTGTAAATATCCCTCATCATGCTCATATTGAAGACCACAAATTGATCCTTCAATATTTGATAACCTTTTAATTTGATTAATTTATTAGGCAATGGTATTTTAATAGTGTGGTAGTACCGATAAAAGGAGTAATCAATGTTCTAGGATTTTTAGTCGATTCCGGGTCTGTTTGCCCTAAATCATAATATTGGACTTTGCCTTATAACTAAAAAATATTATTACATTACAGGAGTTAACAATTTGCATGATTAGTTGCTAAAGGTTACATATTTGTATGTGATTTTTGAGAATAAATCACAAAAAGGTCTCTGTATAGTTTTCAACCAAAGAACAAAATCTGTAGTGTGCAAAGCTGAAAAAATAGTGATCATGCAATTATCATGAAACAAAACTCCAAATATAGTAAAGATGTTGGACAATGAAAACATTAAACTACAGTAGTTAAAGAGTCTTTTAAATTACACAAATTTTCGCTCAGATGGAAATACCTTTGACCAGACTAAAATTGTTAGTACACCTGACCGAATGTGAGTTATAAATGATATGTATATTATAAGGACAGGTACTGTACTGAGCAGAAAACTCAGCTGTATGTACATAATTATATGGTGCATAAACAGTGACCAGGCCAATCAATCAATTGAACCCAACAGACAGAATCATGGACAGAAAACAATGTAAAAGAGCAAAAAACACAAATATAAACATAAACACAACAGTCTGACTTGGTACAGACACTGAACAGTGGTGGGGTTAAATGAGTTTTATGGGTAACAAAACTCCAAACCCAAATTTATTTTCAGAAAGAGGAGGAAATAATTAGCAGTATCTGGATCAAAATTTTTCTCAGAACATTTTAGTGAAAACTAATGATAAAAGAATTTTATAAACATGAATATTCATGTTGGAACTGATCAAATAACAGAAAAAACTTAGTTCAGTGTTAGAAATCTGTAATTATCCAGCTTAACATTATATCGCAAAAGACAAAGATTTAAATTTCCAAAAGAAATTTTTATATATTTGTTTATTGTAATACAAAACAGTTATTTAACTTGCTTTGTTGCCACTGAGTTTACAAGTAATTTAAATCAATTTTATGAAGGGAATTTTCATTGTATACTTGTTTAGGTTATTAACCACAAAATGTCTTTGAAGTTTTTGTTTGAACTTATTCAGTATTGAGTCCATTAATTTCTTTAGAATTATTTTCCACTTTACCTCACAAAATTTAATCATGTAATATTTTTGGACACTTGCTACGAATATTGAAGTATTTTGGGGGTTTTGTGCCTCTTTCAGCACAGTTGTTTATTTTGTGGTGGTCTGATTTTATATCCTAGCCCTGAAGGATGGTGGTATTAAATGATCCTCTGGTCTATCTTTCTGTTCATCCCTTTGTTTATTGTTGAAGAGTATAACCTCCATTTATTACATTTACCTGAAAAATAAGGAATTACTATAGTTTTTAAGATGATCATTTAAGGACAGTGTGAGCAGTTCTGTTGATTAATATTTAATGGCATTGACCCAAAAATACTAATAAGTTCAATTTTCTTTGATTTGTCATTGTAAATTTACATTCAAGAGTTATACATTATAACACATCAATTTCATTTTTTTAAATTTAAAATTTGGTATTTGTGGTTTTCTTAATGGTCAGTAATTAGTAAATGTTAAATGCACCAGCAGTTAACAAAACATCAGGGGTTGGAGTGGATATTAAGGTCAACAAATTTTACTGCCACAGTAAAAGTGTGGAGATGGTTAGAGACAGTTAATTTAGCCTTTTTTCACAATCTACAGAAGGGGACTTTGGGTTGAGCACCATAAATTATCACAGGTACTTAGCTTTTCTTGGTTTTTAATATATTTTCATTTGTTCTGTTGTTATTTATCAGACTTTGATTTTCAGGTCTTGGTTCCTGTTCTGTCAAATGAGAGGAACCATGACTCTTGGCCGCATGTTGTCTCAGTGGATGTCCGTCAACATGTTAAAAATATTAAGAGTGCTGTATTTGTTGTGACTGGTCAAGCCAAGGGGAAGACACTTTTGCCACTTCCTGTTGGAGCAGAACAAGTTGAGGATGAACCCTCACAAGAGAGGTATGAAAAAAAAAAGAGACTTAATGAAGGTTCTTGAACAGTTTAAGAAATGGTATCAAAGAGGCAGCCTTCTTTGAGAGAATTAAATGATTTATGTACATTGTATAAACTTTTCCGACTTGTTAACAAACGGAATTAAGAAACCAAGAGGTTTTAATTTAAAGGCATAGTTCAAGTATTATTTATGCCATTGCATTTACGAGTTACTGTGTGTCCAACATCCTCATAAACTGATTCCTTTGTGAAAAAGCTGAAAGTATGCAATAATGTAAAAATTGTCACTCATTCCCAGTACAGGGATCACGTATATCCAGAAAGCCAACTTGGTTAAAACTTTTTGAAACAAAGAGACATGCATTCAACAGTGTGACATTTGTATGTGGTGATGTCATATTGTAGGCAGAAATCAATGAATTGTACACAGAAAACAGAAACCCTGCTCAAACAATAGTCAAAATCATCAATTGCATATTGTAACTGTGAGTATTCAAGCAAACCATGGTATGATATCCAGTTTTCTTATTAAACTATACTACTCTGAAAACACTACTTTTAGTACATATACGATAAATGAATAAAAACATCAAGGAGGAAAATCTAATATATGTTACATTTATACTATATTAACACCCTTTATCATATAGAAGTCTAAATATTAAGACAGAAGGATATGGGGTATATAGCAAAGATACAAAATCTCATATTAAAGATTGAACATGATAATGACATCCCTTCTCTGGCCTTCAGATACTGCAGATAAATAATCTGTCAAAGTGTGCAGCTTTTGCATTAAATTTGTTCTATAGAATTTTTATTTACTTGTAGCGGAGAGAAGTTTGACAGGAATTTAGTCCATGCCATTGAATCAGTAGTCATTGACTGGACCCATCAGATTCGAGAAGTCCTTAAGAAAGACTCAGCACAGCCACTGTTGGAAGGATTAAACCCAACTCCCTTTGTAGAGATTGAATTTTGGAAAAACAAAGCTACCAACTTGGAATGCATTTATGAGCAGGTTTGGAAAATATTTCATTTTTCAGACCATTGACCAATTTTTAACATTTAAAGTGTATATAAATTAATGATGCATTTCAAAGATTTGATGTTAAACTGGGGAACATAGAAAAAAGTAAAATTACCTCGAGAATTTCAAGAAGATGGTCTATATTTTGATTATAAGCGAGCATATTTAAAAAAATTTAAACTTAAATAGATATTTTATCATTGACCTCTAATTGTACCCTGTAAATAAATTATTTTATGAAATTTATTTCAAAACTAGCAGTCAGATATTTGTAGCAAATAAGATAAAGATAAAATTACATGTACATTGTATTACATATTTTTGACAGCTTAGAGACCCCAAGGTTAGAAAGATGGCTGAGATGTTAGAACAGTCACAGAGTAGTTACTTTCCAGTATTCAAAGAAATATTTAGGGATGTTGTGGCAGGTTTGTATGAGAATTCCTACAAGTTTTGGCATATTTTTCCTTGATTGATTTATAGCATTCAATGAAAAGAGTGTTCAATATATGGAAAATATAAATATCATTTGGGATTCAGTTTCCGGAGAAAATATTTTGTGCCTTAACAGAATCTGACCTCAACCTCGTAAAGTATTCAGGATTTGGAAGTTAACCCCCAGTGCGATTCTTGGATCGAATTGGAATACATTACAAAAATATGTGCACCCAATGGACAGTAATGTACTTGCTGCCAGTTGCTTCATAATATTATGGATTAAAAAGTTTTCAATACCTACTAATACTTATATTTTCATTTAAATTTGTATCTTTAGCATCTTTATTACACATTTAAACCTCTTTTTTTCAGCTCTTGAAGAAGCTCAGGATATCAACTTGTTTCTACGACCCCTGAGACACCATTTTGAGGATTATGAGCAGAAGGATTTTGATGAAAGTGCACCTCTACTTCCTCCCATGATGCACACTGTTTGTCTGACCTGGGTGCACTCTACTTACTATAGATCACCAGGCAGGATTATTGTACTTCTTCAGGAGATTTGTAACATGCTTATAAATCAGGTACATGTACTTACACTGATGTGTAGATATAACTGTTCTCTGTTTTTTTAAATCTATAATGTGTAGCATACAAGATTTTAAAATTTATTTAAAAAAACTAAAAAAAGTTGATTTCTTGCATTTTATATAATTTTCATTAATTTTTCTGTAAATTTTAATTCTAACAGGCAAGGACTTTCTTAGATCCAAGTGACATATTCAACACAGACCGTGATCCTGATGACACCAAAGAGAAAGTCCAAACTGCTGCGAAAGTATTGTATTCATTCAAGGATACTTATGAAGACCACAAGGCTAAGCTCCATTCTTACTTCACTGATGACCTGGAACCAGTAGAATGGGAATTCACACCAAAACTTGTATTTCCACGTTTTGATAAATTTACTGAGAGATTAGAAATGATCATAGTTAGTAAAATATCACAATTTTACATTTAGTGATGTGTAAATCCAAATTAATTTATGTCATGCTTTTGTTTGGTCACAAAATACCATTTTAATTAGGTTTTAATACATGTATATTGTAGACCATATTAATTATACAAAGTTGAAAAATCATCTATCTTGCAACTTCTAGTAATTTTGATATGAGAGATTTATTGAAACAGTTGACCATAGGGGAAAGTAAGATATAAACTTTACTGTATATCAGTTTTTAGCAATAACAAATCATTTAGTACAATGCATCACAAGAATTATCAACAGCTCAGATGCTAGTTTTTCGATCCTAGCCTGAATTTACTGTTACTAGAGTATCTCCCTTGTGCATAGCTCTGTCCTTATTACTCCATTTTGGTCATTTTGCATTTTGATTTTTTTTAACATTTTGGATTATTGTTTTGATTTTCAACATTTTTGCCTTGAACACATCTGATGAGTCCTAAATTGATGAAATGTGTACATCTTGTGCATCAAAATTGGCATCAAAGAATCTTTAATCTCCCATTACATATACAGACGTTTTGGACAGGAAAATAACCCATCATTTCTTTCTAATTCTTGCAGATTGAATTTAGTTTTGTTGTTTAATTATATATTTTATGAATTTAACTATTTTTAGGAAATGTTTGGAACGATCAGTGAATTTATGAAGTTAGAAAGAATTGAGATAGGTGGTATAAAAGGGAAAGTACTCAGTATGCAGATTGTCCAACTGTTTGAAGAATTTCAGCAAGTGTTTCGTGACTTTTCACATATAACATACGACCTCTTAGACCCAATCAATACAGTAAGTCATTTTGAAAGTGTTTCCGGACTCAAACAGAAAAGAATCTTGAGGTGAAGAATTTATGTAAAAATACATAAATTAGCTGAATATAATGATACAAATAAAATACATGGCTATTTGCAACAAAGCAGTGTTGGTTGTAATTATAATTATAATTATAAACTTATCAAAGTTACAGAAATGTTCAAATTTAGTTCTGATGTACAATGTAAGCATGACAATTATTATATATTGATTTAAATGAAACAAAATAAAATTGGATTAAAAGATATTTAATTTTTTAGCTGACCTGGCCAAAGGCTATGTGAGCTTTTGTCATCACTTGGCGTCCGTCGTCCATCCGTGAACTTTTCACATTTTAATCTTCTCTGAAACTACTGGACCAAAATTTGGCAGGAAGCATTTATGTAAGGTCCTTTATAAAGATTTCTCATTTCATCCCGATCGGACAACAAACATGGCCGCCGTGGGCAATTGTTGTTTCTGATTGGGTCAGTTTCAAAAATCTTCTCCTCTGAAACTGCTGGGCCAAATGGAACAAAACTTGATAGGAAGCATATATGGGAGGTCCTTTATAAAGTTTCCTCAATTTGTCCCGATCGGACTACAAATATGGCAGTTCTTGTTTCTGATTGGTTGATATAAAAACATCTTTTCCTCTGAAATCGCTTGGACAAATGGAACGAAACTTGACAGAAAGCATTTGTGGGACGTTCTTTACAAAGTTTCCTCTTTCCGTCCTGATAGGCAAAAAACATGGCCGCCATAGGCAATTCTTGTTTCTAATTGGTTGATTAAAAAAATTTTTTTATCTCTGGAACTGCTTGGCCAAATGGAACAAAACTTGACAGGAAGCATCTGTGGAAGGTTCTTTACAACATTTCTTTATTTCATCCCGATCAGAATACATATATAGTCACCATTGGGAGTTCTTGTTTCTGATTGGCTTATATAAAAGAATCTTCTCCTCTAAAATCACTTGCCCAAATTGGATGAAACCTCACAGGAAGCATATATGGGAGGACCTTTATAAATTTCCTCATTTTATCCTGATCGGAATACAAATATGGCCCCCATGAGCAGTTTTTGTTTCTGATTGACTGATATAAAAAAATCTTCTCTTAAGTCGCTTGGCCAAATGGAATGAAACTTGACAGAAAGCATCTAATTAGGAGGGTCTATACAAAGTTTCCTCATTTCGTCCTGATAAGGCAACAAACATGGCCATCATGGGCAGTTCTTGTCTTTCATCGGTTGATAATTTTCTTCTTTGATAGCACTTGGCCAAAGGGAATGAGACTTGACATGAAACATCTGCTGGAGGTTTTTTACAAAGTGTCCTCAGTTTGTCCAGATCAGGTGACAAACATGACCACCATGGGCAATTCTTGTTTCTGATTGGTTGATTAAAAAATTTTTTTCTCTTAAACTGCTTAGCCAAATAGAGCCAAACTTGACAGAAAGTGTCTATGACATATAACAAAAATCTACAAAACCGCAGAACTGCATGAAACCAAACATGGTCCGAATGTTCCTCTTAACATGCTCACCAAGTGTTGTTACTCTGGTGCCGATCCCTAATTCAAAATGGCCTTCAGCAGAGGACTTAGTTTAACATAAGACCCTATGGGAAATGCATGCAAAAATCTTCTGGAGAACCGCCAAATTTTAGAATATGCTGACCTGTAAGTAGAAGGACCTTGATGAAGAAAAATTTGGTTCCCGCAAGGCTTACCACACTTTATAATAATAGGGAGAAGTCACGTCTCTCTTTGAGGTACATCAATAAAAATGGTTTTCATGCCAGGTGAGCGATACAGGCTCAGCCCCCTGAGCCTCTAGTTTTATTTTGAATCTTTTTATATTGATTTAAACAAAACAATGTAAAATAGATAAAATGATATTTAATTATTTTCATATTTTTTTACTTGGTAATGCTGCATATATTGCATTTCATTTTATAATGCCTTATTGAAATTTACAGTGGTGATGGTTAGTTAAAGAAAATATTTTGGTGGTAGCAAATATATGGTAGCACAACAAATTAATTTGAAAGAATGGAGCACTTGATTATTTGTGGTATGCTGTAAAATGTATTGGTTAAAAATAGATCTTGTTGAATTGAATGATCACCTATTGTCATCATGTTAAAAACACATTCAGGTGAACTTATTGTTTAAATAAAATAAGATATGATCAAATTTGTATCGCATGAAAAGAACTGACATAAAGCAGTTATGCACTGTTCACTGTTTATATAAAATTAAAAAAAAAGTTATAAAGGAATTACAGAAATAAAAAGAAAACTATACCAAGGTAGAAATTTCTCTTGGTTGGCTTTGACATTAATTACCTCATATCCTTGATGGCATGATGTATTAAAAATTGAAGTGTTTTGTGTATCAGTCCATTTAATTTCTGCAAGTTGGCATTTCTCTGCAAACATTATGACATCATCTTTAGAAACATTTAATTACCTATTGATTACTTTGAATACACATTACTACTTCTTTTGTCATAAATTGTACCTTTTTTCCTCGATTAATTTATGTATGTATTGAATCCATCTTACAAACTGACCTATAGTTATCAACTCAGCCAGTTTAATGATTTATTTATAAATGTGGCCAAAAAATAATTTTTTGGAATAAATTCCTTAAAACTTATAACTAGATCTGTATAATAGGTTATTTAGGGAATTCATATTCAAATTCATGGATTAAATATTCCTGTGAATATAACTGATTGGAGTAGATTTTAGAATGTCAGGAGTATATATCATATTTTACTTGCTTTTATATATTATTGTTAAGAGTACAGATGTCAGTTTAAAGACCATTTATCAGTTTCTAGTAATAAGTATTCATAAACAAAAATTCTCATATACAAGTACAGTAGATCTCAACAAATTTGATACCCAAAACTTCAGGAAAAAATATTTGATTACCGAGGATATTCAAATAGCCATTTACTTCACATTTTGTTGAAGGACGGCCAGTGATATCATAGTTATGTTTAATCACACAGCTTATATTAACCTGTTTTTAATACTTATGTATCTAATCATGGTAGAATAATATTATTACACCCCTGTATGCAATTAATGCCAAATGGTTTAGAATAAAATAATTTTTGCGCAATTTTTCTTTACAGGAGTTTGTAAGAGATTACAACTTGTTTAAAGAGAAAGTGAAGGATTTTGATAGACGACTGGCTACCATTACTTGTCAGGCTTTTGATGACAGTGGAACTACAGAGTCAGTCTTTAAGGTTGGTTACAAAACAGATAGTGTTAGATTTTTATTTTCACCTTATGATTAATGGTGCATGTGATAGGAGAAATAAAAAAAAAGATGTAAATAGAATATGTATTTGAAAGAGCTTCCCTGTACGGCTGAAACAGACTGTAATGATACAAATTTTTAAGAAAATTTTTTTGAAGATACATTCAAACATGTTTGTGTTGAACCCTCTTTATTTGAGTACCGTGAATGTGAATCAGTTGTGCCAAACTACATGTATTTAAATAGTCCCAAAATCCAAAAGTTATTTTATTTTACCATTTATAAGTCGATTATTATAACCTTAATTGATCAGATGTGTTTTCACTATAACATTACTACTGGCTTACTGTTAAGTCATTTATTATTATTGTAAACATTGTCTTATTGTAAAATCATTGACATTGATGTAAATTCATTGTTTTATCACTTAAAAATAGGAAATTAGTGTAAACAATCAAAAGGCAGAATATTATGTGTGTGAATTAATCATAGTCTAAACTCAAGGTCAAAACTGAATACGGATAAGTCAAAGCAATCTGATATGTTGAAGTTTTCTTTAAGTCCCGTGCAATTCGACTCAACAGAATTTCATTGTATAATCATGTTAACCAATGATAAATCAAAATAAAGTAAATATGTCACAGATATTTCTATTCCTTTGTTTTTCGTATCCAAGTTTTAGTGTATCACATTTAAATTCAGTAGCTTGGCAGTATGAATAATATATAGAAAATACCTTAAGAAAATGTTATTGGAAAAGTATTAATTTAACAATTTTAATAATACTTCTTTTATTAAATAATTTAACATTATGGCTAATTGATGAAGAAACAGTATGTTACAAATGAAATTGATATAGCATTTCTATGAATATTTTTAGAAAAAAATCTGCATGTTATTTGGAACTAAATTTGTAAAACTTGCTCCAAAATGATGAACATTATGATATGGTATTATTTTATAAATGTGTATAAATTTATTTTTTATATGTTCTAACAGTTTCTGGATATCATGGGTACCTTACTTGATAGAGAACTAGTAAAAGCAGACTTTGACAATAGGTACCCAAGGATTGTCCAAATGATGCACAAAGAATTAGACACTGCAAAGAAGATCTATGATCAACAAATGGCTTTGAAACAGGAAGGAAGACCATCATTACATAAGAACATGCCCTTGGTATCAGGAAGTCTTCGCTGGTCAGCAGAGCTCTTGGAACGAATATCAATTCCAATTGAAGAATTTAAACATCTTCATCATCCGTAAGTTCCAAACATGTGCAATTGTATTAAATCAAGTTTTGAAAATTTAATTAACATCTTACATGGATTTGTGGTAAACTGCTTCAATATGTTGTTTACACCCTTAGTCATCTTAATTTTTCACAGAACAAATGTAAACAATAACAGTTAATCAGTTGTAACAGTGATTTGACTTTCAAAATTACCTACCGCACCAACCCGGGATTGAACCCGGAACCTTTGGTACAGTAGTCCACCGTTCTACCAACTGAGCTGAAGGAGTACTCCACTAGCACAGCTAATGGAGCGGGATTATAAACCAGTTATGGTTCTATAACTTTTATTTTACTCGAAGGAAGCCCCCGTTACACAGTTAACAATATATTTTTTACAATCATAAACATGTATGTTGTTTATTTTTCAGATGTATGTCTACTAATGAAGCCAAGTTGGTGTTTACTAAATATGAAGAAATGTGTGGTCTTCTCAAGAAGTGAGTAATTGAAACATTTACATATCTGTTTAGTGTAGAATACTGTGAAATACTTTATTTTTGTGTGTACCATTTTTGTCGTATCTTATTTTTAGGTTTTTATTACCCACAATATACGGGTTATCAATTTCATTACTTATTTAATAAACAACAAAATAGATAATAGCAAAGGTCAACAATGACATACCACTCAATCAACACTACTCAACAGACAGAATCCCAGATAAAAAATAACATAAAAAATCACCAATCACAAACATAAACACAACAGAGAGTCAGGATAGTCCAACTTGGTACAGACACTGAGCAGTGGATTGGTTTTCCTGGTTTTAAGGATACCCAAGCCTCCCAATTATCTATCCTCACCCTCTGGTGTATAAAACCTACTATAAAAGCCAATACAGTATGATTATCAACAAGCTGACTGCTTGCTAGAACTGAAAAGTTTGGTTGGACGGTACATAATTTAGATAGCAGGGTCAGAATGAGCTCGTTTTAACTGTAAAACTACCTAAGGCTCCCATAGCTGCAGGTCAGATTCTGTTGCTCTATTAAAAGAAAAAGTCAGAAATAACACTCCAATAAAGGGTTTAATTCTATTTCAAAGACTAAAATTTTTTTCTCTACAGGCTAGGCACCCATGATGGCTCACGGGGGATCAACCCACAGAGCTGCCTAATGTTGTCCCCAGGTGGATGATTGGGGAGACCCTCTTGCTGGGGGGTTG
The DNA here is from genome assembly GCA_028015205.1 of Mytilisepta virgata. Lineage (NCBI taxonomy): Eukaryota > Metazoa > Mollusca > Bivalvia > Mytilida > Mytilidae > Mytilisepta > Mytilisepta virgata. Next base: position 89,982,481 of record CM051521.1, read on the forward strand.
TCAGGTCTTAATTCGGAAAGCCTGACTGTGGACCATAATGGGTAACGTGTTTGGAGAATGCCACACTCCCTGCATGCTGAAGACTCCTTCTGTAGTTTCGAAATGAGTAGGCGAATGCCACTATAGAAGGCTAAATTATTCGACCCTACCGATCCATCCACCCTTTTGCAGTGGTTGTCGAAATTGGTTCCTCTCTGTGTCTTGCCCATTCCTATTTGAATTGTTTGATAAATTGTTGAACTGGTTCTCGTCCTGAAGAAGTATGAAATATTTATAACTGGACATTATGCAAACAAAAAATCAATCAATATTTTCAACTGGAATATTTTTAGAAGGATTCTCTAAATTTTAGGCCTTAAAACAACATTTGGAGATTAAATTATAAGAATTGATTGTTTTCTATTTATAAGAAATAACTACAGTGCATGTGGTGGGCTCTTAAAATAACACCCTATGTAACCACAATGTGATTTGTTATTTATTCATGCACCAAAAAAAAAATTACTGTCAGTTTTTTAAATAAATCCACAGCTTCAAAAACACAATGACTATGATTAAGCATTAGTAAATTTGATTAATTTTAAAAATTTTAATGCAGCCAGTTTGATTTTTTAACAGATGGGATGAGGAAGTTTACGAAGACTGGTCAGGTGGAGTTGACAAAATCTGCGAATTCAACTTGAAGCAGTCTTTGCTCAAGCGTGATGAAGAAACCAAGCTCATCAGTGTGAACTTTGACCCTCAGCTTACAGCTGTCCTTAGAGAGGTCAAATATCTTGAAGAGGATGAAGGCAAGAAAATACCAGAAGCTGCAAAGACTGTTTACCAGCATAATGATACGCTGTGGAAATTTTCCACTAATTTGGATCTGACAGTTAAACTCTACAATAAAGTCAGAAATACTGTGCTGGAAGTAGAGTATCCTCTGATTGCCAAACAACTTGGAGATATTGATACACAGCTACAGGATGCCGAGCAAACTTTGAACTGGGAAAATGAAGGTACAGTAATTTTCAGTCATTTTAACATGCAGGAAACAAAATAAGAAAACAGTTTGAGTTAAGAGAAATGCAGGAAATTTAAGTTATAGAAAAGAAGAGAAATGCAGGAAATTTAAGTTATAGAAAAGAAAGACGTTGAAAGGACATAAAAATTATTTGTAGATACGTATGGATTGAAAATTACAGTTTTAGAAATTCTACAGGAATTTTGTAACATTGGTTCGTCCATAGTATATTTAAAAAAATGCAGTAATGTAATCTTGAATATAGAATATAATTTTGAAAAATGATAACTACTAAGAAAACAGCTCAGAATACATTATTACTTAGTAAAATGTTTTTAATTTAAGGCAGAGAATGTCTTTATGGTATTTTGGGTGTTTTGTTTTGTTAATCCTGGGGTGGTGCTAAGGGAATGTCATCTTTACTCTGAAAGAAACAAAATACAATTTGAAAAGGGAGATTCCTCATTAGAGAGGTAGCAATTTCAGCTTTATTCCTTTTTACTTAAGAATTAACTCATGAAATGCAGGAACATGGTACTAAAAGGCAAGGGAAGAGTACTTTTATGGCTATTTTTTATTGTGAAATTGCAAAAATAACCCAAATCGCTTACCATGACCATGATGGTTCCTAGTAGTCATATAAATCTACACATGATTTGAAATTTAAAAAGGGAATATTTGATGTGAAAGGGTTTAATTTGATAGGACAGTTTGGTTTATAAATAATAAGAGTTTTATTAAGCAGGTTAATCAAATAAAAAAAATCCATGTTATTTTGTTACAGGTGTTTGGGATTATATACAGAAGACAAGAGACCAGGTCATTGACTTAGAGTCACATGTACAGAAAGCCAAAGACAATGTGGAGGAGATTGAGAAACTGATGTCAACATGGAGTAAGCTTCCTTTGTTTGAGAGAAGTCCAGAAAAAAATGAAACACTTTTATACTTGGATGATAGGAAAGACAGACTAGAGAAACGATACAAGCAGATAACAGATGTTGGAGTTAAAATACATGCTCTGTTGAAGGTACTGTTGATACTAGTTATCTTGTATATCTTTCTTCCTAACTGTCTGATATTATCAAGTTCAATGTTCATAATTTGTGTTAAACTGTTACCGGTAATATAATTACTCTAGATAATTTGTTTTTTAGCTAAGATAATACAAACTATATTATACTGAAAAAAATCTTTAGTTACTTAAAACTTCTGTTACAGTGGTTTTTATTCTATGTTATTGGTTGCCAGTTTTAGTGGGTTTTGTTTAGTCCCAGATTTAGATTGAAAATTCTGTTCATTTAAAGGAAAACCTGGAATACTTCAAAGCAGACCCTAACTCAGATATTTGGAAGGCCTATGTTGACTATGTTGATGATATGATTGTTGATGGTTTATTTGACACAATTCGCTGCAGTCTGAAATTTCTTTTGGATAACACTGATCCTAAAAATGAGGTAGATCCTTTGTTTGAGTCTCAGCTAGAACTTCAGCAGCCTGAAATGATCTACATTCCATCCCTTGATTATGGAGCTGCCGATGGATATTACGATTTGGTTGACAGCCTGTTAGGTGACATTTTTAAGCAGTCTGCTTTGATTCCTCGTCTCGCTACTCACAATGGGCAAGAAAACTACCAACCAGATTGTGAAGAAATGGAAGAGCTGGCTGAGATGAGGAATGAGATAATGGATCGTGTCAACATTATCATGAATAAAGCAATAGAGTATCGTAACTCCTTTGATAATTATGCTTACCTATGGGTTGATGACAGAAATGAGTTCATGCGACAGTTCTTACTCTACGGTCATGTCCTTACCCAGGAAGAGATAGAATCTGCTGATGATGGTGTTCCTGAAAAACCACCTACACTGGCACAGTTTAAGGAACAGGTAAGACTTCTTAGCAGTACATAGAAGACAAATTAACTATATATAAGTATTTTCTTTATTGTTGTTTCGTTCATTGATTTTTCACAAAAGGCTGTAGGATATATTCCAAACTAGCCTTTCCTTTAGGTGGATGGCCACCGTGTTTAGGTAATTTGTATTATCAACCCTAGGGGAGTTGAGCAAAAATCATTTAAATTAACTGTTCAACTGGCAGAATTTATAATTTATATGAATCAATTTTATACGTGATTAAGAACAATTGAAGTTCAATGGAAAAACTGTATAATTGATGTTGTTTTCCAGTTTAACTATCTACCAATGTTAAGTAAAAATTTGTTAAATGGTCATTGCTTATATTTTACAGATTGACACATATGAGAAGATCTATGAAGAAGCTGAGCAGATTGTACCAACACAGATTTTTGAGAAGTGGTTCAGAGTGAACTCCAAACCATTCAAACAGGCCTTACTGAACACTATTAAACGATGGAGCTATATGTTTAAACAACATCTAATTGACCATGTCAACAACAGGTCTGTTTGTATATACCAATTGATATATTTATTCTTCCCTGTGATGCTGTGAATATTTGTTATGTATTATTCATGGTGGTCCCGTTTTTTGGGTTTCGTAGGATGGTAAATCTGTTTCTCCTATTCTTGACTTGTTTAATCGGTGGGATAAAAATACATAATATTTTTAACCACTTCCAAGTGATTAAATTTCTACGTGGGAATTGCCGCAGTTTCTACAGTTATTGGAATGATTAACTAGAGAAGTCCCGAAATGAGGTCTATTTAAACAAACTACATAGCAACAACATTTTCTTGAGGTTTTTGTTGAAAATCATAGGAGAAACAGATTCTCTTTTAATGTACTCGTGAGTTATTGAATTTCTCCACTCTCAATAGTTAAATTTTGGATTTTAACTTGCTCGCAAATGCTTGTGTTTTGAAAATCAAAAATTTAACTATCTCGGGTGGAAAAATTCCATAACTCACTCGTACCTTAAGGAGAATCTATATGTATTCAAGGACGAAAATACCATAATACTTCTTTAAAATATCAGAACAATCAGGACGGTAAGATTGTAGATAGGACAGTAAGCTAAAAAATCTGATCAATCTTTTAAAGCAAATTAATAAAATTGTCTTTTGTTTTTTGAAATTTTAGATTATTGTAGCTTTCTTTTAAAAAAAAATCTTTTCTAAATTGAAAATGCATGAATTTAAGAAGTTCAACACAGAAATCTGCTTTTTTTCCTCTCCATTTCATGAGAATTGGTGCTTTTTTGATTGGTCTAAAAACAGTGGAAGATGAGGCCTCGTGCAGTGGGAGATGAGGTCTTATGAACTGATCTTCAACAGGTCATCTCACACTGAAAATGGCCATTTATAGAAGAATGTTTGGTTTGGGACATTAACACTGGAATTTTCTAACTGCTGTTACTAATTTGTTGTTTCCCTCGTAAGGTTTGCTCTGTTCTTTGTAATCAGATGATTTAGTTCATATCAGATTACTTGTATTTAAAATTTTCATTTTATACAAAAAATTTTCTTTTGCTTTCAGCTTGAAGGAGTTGTCTGTGTTCATAGCAAATACTGATGCTGGGTTGTTGAAGCCAGTGAAGACTTATGAGGAGTTAGTGGACTGTATGGGTTACCTGTTAGCTGTGAAAGAGAGGCAAGCTACCACAGATGAGATGTTTGAACCTCTGAAACAGACTATAGAACTTCTAAAAACATATGATCAGGAAATGCCAGAGGAAGTTCATATTCAGCTGCAGGTAAGTTTCTAGCAACAGATTGTTGAATTTATAAAATTATGATAAAGACATTTCAGAGGAAAGTAATTTATTAGCTACAGTAAGTTATTATAAAAAACTATAAAGTTTTCAAGAATTTTTCTATATAGACAATAGGAAATACACATACACTTTTAGTCAAGTCACAAGTCCCCTGAAATAGACTAAAACATTAGTACAAATGTTTATTAGTACATTGTATATTTTAAATTATTATGGACAAGATAAGGTTTAACTTAGGAATTTCTCTTTTTTCCACTCATTTCAATTTAGCGTGTAATATCTAAGTAACAGATAACAGGAAAAGTCAACAATGACATATCATCATTTAATGGATTTTGAAATAATTATTATAGGAATTACCTGAACAGTGGAATAATACTAAGAAGATAGCAATAACTGTAAAACAGGAAGTAGCTCCATTACAGACAGCTGAGGTCACAAACATCAGAAAGAAAGCCGCTACATTTGACGTGAAACAACATAAGTTCCGAGAACACTTTAGGACAATCAAGCCATTTAGATATGACTGTGAGACTCCGTACGAGATGATACAGAGAGTAAGTGTGTTCTGTGGTGTCATTTTCATACATTGTTGAGTAACAGTTATTTTTTATTTTTGAGGTACCTCACATTTTTAGTTCGTAGCAAAGTACAAATTTATGGATGTGTGACAATATATTTTATCTTCAAGAACTCACTCAATAAACCAATGAATTATCCTGAAAAGAATTATTATTGTGTGCTATAATAAAAGTTTTTTCATTAGACATCCTAGACACAGTCAAAGTTATATACTAATAATTGTGTTGTTATAATTGCATGATCCCTTATATGGAAGGTGTGCCAACCTTTAACAATTTATTTGACAAGTTTCAGTAACTGTTTTGAAAGTCAGAATGTCACCCTTAGGAAAAAAGTAAAAAGTTATCTTAAAAAAAAATGTTAACAAACTATTTACCCTAAATATTTAGTTTGGCAAAGAATGATGGGTGGGTGGCTGGCTTTGGTGCTGAAAGTGATGAAAGAGACTCAGTTGTGTTGTTAATTGGACAGTTTCTTGTTTTTATACGACCGCAAAATTTTTGCGGTCGTATATTGGTATGACGTTGGCGTCGTCGGCGGCGTGGTCCGAAGACGTTTGGTTTTCGGACTATAACTTTAGTATAAGTTAATAGAAATCTATGAAATTTAAACACAAGGTTTATGACCACAAAAGGAAGGTTGGGATTGATTTTAGGAGTTTTGGTCCCTATAGTTTAAGAATTAGGGGCCAAAAAAGGGCCCAATAAGCATTTTTCTTGGTTTTCGCACAATAACTCTAGTATAAGTAAACAGAAATCTATGAAATTTTAACACAAGTTTATGACCACAAAAGGAAGGTTGGGATTGTTTTTGGGAGTTTTGGTCCCAACAGTTTAGGAATTAGGAGCTAAAAAAGGGCCCAAATAAGCATTTTTCTTGGTTTTTGCACAATAACTTTAGTATAAGTAAATAGAAATTTCTGATATTTAAACACAAGGTTTATGACCACAAAAGGAAGGTTGGGATTGATTTTGGCAGTTTTGGTCCCAACAGTTTAGGAATTAGGGGCCAAAAGGGTCCAAAATTAAACTTTGTTTGATTTCATGGAAAATTGAACTATTGGGGTTCTTTGATATGCCGAATCTAACCGTGCATTTAGATTCTAAATTTTTGGTCCCGTTTTCAAATTGGTCTACATTAAGGTCCAAAGCATCCAAAATTAAACTTAGTTTGATTTTAACAAAAATTGAATTCTTGGGGTTCTTTGATATGCTGAATCTAAACATGTACTTAGTTTTTTTATTATGGGCCCAGTTTTCAAGTTGGTCCAAATCGGGGTCCAAAATTAAAGCTAAAAAAGGGGTAAATTATTTTTTTTTGGGGGGGGGGGGGGGCAATTCTCCACAGCATATTGTATTGCACAAGAAGCAAAAAATTGAATATAAATTCAAATCATATGACCAATTCTAAGTTCTTTGATTTCAGTTATTCTGTGTCAGAAACCTATTATGTGTCAAATATTTCAAGAAATTTTCAATTGCATAGTATTGCACAATAGCAAGAAATCTTCAATTGCACAGTATTGCACAATAGCAAGAAATTGATATGTGTGCCCTGTTATCAAAACTTTATTATTAACAAATTCCATTGGAAATTTGCCAATTACTTTAGTTTAATGAACTTCATTGGAAATTTGCCAATATAAAATGTGCTGATGAATCTTTTTTGTTTATCTCATCTAAACTGCTTTTAAATTATGTATATTTAAAATTTGCCATCCATGACTATGATGTCATTTTCTATTTTAATACGTTATGGTGTATTTAAATGGGCTGTTATGGTTGCAAAGTATAATTAAATGGGGGGGGGGGGGGGGGGGGGGGGTAAATGAGAAGTTGGGGAGGGGGCAATTTTTTTCTCATTTCATATTTCATAAATTAAAAATAAAGTTTCAAATTAAAACGGGGGTTACAATAAATGTTATTGTTTTTTGTTTTTTTTTTGGGAGGGGGGGGGGGGGGTCAGTGTGCAACTTCATAGTGTATTGCACAAAAGCTAAAAAAAGGGGTAAATTATTATTATTTTTTTTTTTGGGGGGGGGGGGCAATTCTCCACAGCATATTGTATTGCACAAGAAGCAAAAAATTGAATATAAATTCAAATCATATGACCAATTCTAAGTTCTTTGTTTTCAGTTATTCTGTGTCAGAAACCTATTATGTGTCAAATATTTCAAGGAATTTTCAGTTTCACAGTATTGCCCAATAGCAAGAAATCTTCAATTGCACAGTATTGCGCAATAGCAAGAAATTGATATGTGTGCCCAATTTTAAATTTTAAATTGGTTATTTCTGATTTATATATAAAAACAAATAATACTGATATGGTTTGAATAGGTAAATTAAAAATTTTTAAGTTCTTAGACAACATTCATTCTGTGTCAGAAACCTAAGCTGTGTCAAATATTTATTCACAATCCAAATTCAGTATTGTATCAAGCTTGAATGTTGTGTTCATAATTGCCCCAACTATTCAGGGTTCGTCATCTGCGGTCGTATCTAGCTGCGCCCAGCGGAGCATTTTATTGTTGGATTAATCAAATAAACTTATCAGCTGAGGATGTGGTTAAAAACAATTTGAGTACAATTTTGCCTTTCTTTTTGATAAATGTCCAATCAAATATACAAAATGAAATATTCTATACGAAATAACTGACACTGAATAGTATTTTTGAAAACTGTAGATAGAAAAAGCAGTGTTTTGTTTTCTCTAACAAACTTAAGCCAATAAATCTGTATTTTATAAATAGTTTCATGAAGACATTTGTGGAATGGAGTCGGAGATGAAAGCCTTGTTGGAAGCTTCCAGCCTGTTTGAAGTCAATGCACCAGATTTCAGACAACTTAAGCAATGCAGAAAGGAAATTAAGCTTCTCAAACTGCTGTGGGACTATATTGTTATTGTTCGTAGTAGTTTTGACGACTGGAAAACAACACCTTGGAAAGAAATAAATGTAGAACAGATGGAAATTGATTGTAAGAAATTGGCAAAGGATATTCGAGGTTTAGACAAAGAGATGAGGGCTTGGAATGCCTATGTTGGACTTGAAGATAGTTTGAAGAACATGTTAACATCATTGAAGGCTGTAAATGAATTACAGAATCCTTCCATCAGAGAACGTCATTGGCAACAATTAATGGCTGCTACAAAGGTAAAAATCATGTCTGTATGTGTCTATGCATCAAAGTTTGCATAGCGATGATATTAATAATGGCTAATGTTACATCAATTTTAAAAATTTTATTTTACATATAAATTATCAGATTTTCAGTCATTTTGAAATCATTGTTTTTCACCATTCTCACTGAAATAATCGGAAATATCTAAGATCAATTAAAAGATTGGTGACTTCTGAAAAATTAAATTTGATTTATGGTTCCTGCAAATTAAAATTTCAGATACTCATGCATATTTTTATGTTGAAATTTTGAAAACAAGTTGGGATTGAAACTGATCTTTGGAAATAAAAAATATATGAATCTCATCTTTTATTGAAACTTATCTTTTATTGATACTGCTCTTTAAACATATATGTTGCAGGTGAGATTTGTTATGGATGAAAACACAACACTAGCAGATCTTCTTTCTTTGAACTTACACAACTACGAGGAAGCTGTTCATGGTATTGTTGATAAAGCTTCCAAGGAAATGAGTATGGAAAAGGTTCTCAATGAACTTGAGGTCACCTGGGCTGCCATGGAGTTTGAGCATGAACCACATCCAAGAACAAAAATCACTACACTTAAGACCAGTGAAGAACTGATAGAAACTTTAGAGGACAATCAGGTAATGTGGAAATGGTTTTCAAAAGCCCTCTTGTCATCATTTTGCATTTGTCCATCTTCCATTTGTTTAAACAAATGATATTTAATCAAATTGAATAAGTAGGATGAAGCAGCTTTTAGAGAGTCCACATTTGTTTTTATGAAAAATTACATTTGGAGTTTGGAATATATTCGAATTTTCTACATGCAAAAAAATATTTCAGCAGAAACCTAGTTGTGTTTGTAAAATGCACTGAAGTCTCTGTAATATAGCTGAGATCAGTTATCAGGAAAGTAAAGTAGTGAATGAGAATAGATGTTGGAGTTTGAAATATTATAAGTGAAAATACGTGTAGCACTTTAAACCTATAACCTTTTTCAATATGTTCAGATGTATTTATATAGATTCTCCTTCAAATACAAGTGAGTTATGGAATTTCTCCTATTCTTGACGTGTTTAATTGGTGGGATAAAAATAATATTGTTAACCACTTCCTGGTAATTAAATTTCTACGTGGGAATTACCCCCCTTTTTTCTACAGATAAACTAGAGAAGTCTCGAAATGACATCTTTGTAAAACTACATAGCAACGACATTTTCTTGAGGTTTTTGTCGAAAATCATAGGAGAAACAGATTCTCCTTCAATTTACTCGTGAGTTATGAAATTTAGAAGCCCGCGTGTTGAAAATCAAAAATTTAACTACCTTGGGTGGAGAAATTCCATAACTCACTCGTACCTGAAGGATAATCTATAGCTTTAGAGAGTGTGTTAAAATCTAATATTTAACTATCAAGGGTGGAGAAATTCTATAACTCACGAGTAAATTGAAGGACAATCTTTTTCTCCTATGATTTTCAACAAAAACCTAAAAAAAAGAATGCCGTTGTTACGAATTTTGATCACATGAACACTATTTTGGAACTTCTCTAGTTTATTTCCAATAAATGCGCAAAAGAAAGTGCGGGAATTCCCATGCAGAAATTTAATCACTGGGAAGTGGTTAAAAATATTATGTATTTTTATCCCACCGATTAAACACGTCAAGAATAGGAGAAATTAAAATAAACCATTCCAATGAAAGACTTAACAATGTTAAAATTGTGAGGATAATAGGTATGTGTAAACCATAACATGATGATTAAAACTGGTGAATCACTAAACTATATTTGGTTTTATAAAACCCTAGTGATGTATGGATCATTGGTCTCTATTTTTAATAATGAAATTTTTACTAATGAATAATTTAATTAAAAAATAGTGCTTATTTAGATAAAATAAATGCAAGTTAAAATTTTGTCATTTAGGTACAACTTCAGAATATGCTTTCATCAAAGTATATAGCTCACTTCCTGACTGAGGTATCAGACTGGCAGAAGAAACTGTCAACTGCTGATCAGGTGATTACTATTTGGATGGAGGTACAGAGAACGTGGTCACATCTAGAAAGCATCTTCATTGGTTCAGAAGATATCAGAAGCCAGCTGCCTGAAGATAGCAAACGATTTGATGGGATTGATAGTGATTTCAAGGTAATTGAAATGGAATTTATGTATTCTATTTTTTTAATATGAATTTTATTGTTCATTTTCCTGAGCATCTCATTCAAAGAAGTTATTTTTATAAGTAGGTTATGATTTATTTCCTTTCAACCCAAAAATTTTCATTGCTGAAAAAATAGCTTTTGTGTCAGATAATTTAAAAAAAAAATCTTTTAAGAGAAAAATATATAAAGTGAACACAACATAATTTCTAGCAGCAAATTCATGAATTTAGAAATTTTGGATGTCCATTTTTTAGTTTTTACACCTTTTGAGTTGAAACATTTTTGTAGGAGCTTGTCTCAGAGATTGAGAAAACAAAGAATGTTGTTGCAGCCACCAACCAACCAAACCTTTTTGAGAGATTAGAAGCAATTCAACAGCAGTTAACTCTGTGTGAGAAGGCATTGGCAGAATATCTAGAGACAAAGAGACTTGCCTTCCCAAGATTTTATTTTGTATCTTCAGCAGATCTCTTGGACATTTTATCAAATGGAAACAACCCTCCAATGGTAGGCATTGGCTTTTCAAAATTCAATTGATGATAGATAAGGAGAGTTGGTGATATCAGTTGATTCCAAATATAGATTTTAATAGTTAAAATTAATGTAAAAATTGACAGAAATCATTTTGGAAGATTTTTTTTGGTCAAAATAATGCAAAAGTTCAGTGACAGTTTTTCTATCTCAGTTAAGTTATCTAGGGGAGATAATTCAGTTTTGGCTCTGGTTCTATGGGCTTATTTATCTTCTCCAGTCACATGTATTTTCATAAGCCCTTTACTTCAATTCTGACTTACTTAAGCTGTTTATGCATACACATGTAGAATGTACCACACAACCTTGATAAGCCTTTAAATATGAAATTTAACTTTAAAGAAAGGATGACTATCATAATCAGCTGTTGTAGAATCTGTTTATCTTTTTGTTTCATGACAAGGCAGAGTAATATTAAAAAAACATTTAGGTGGGAAATTATGCATTACAATTTGAAATATTTGTGGTCTTTTAAAATATTGTTCAGAAGAACTATTAGGGTAAGATTAGGTATGATAAGACACCTTTTTAATCCCAAGAATTGCCTCATTACTAAATTATGTTAACATGAAACCTACCATTGTTACATCATAAAGTAGTCCTTTTATGACCAAGAAGACCACATTTTATATTTTGCCATCATATAATTGTTCAAGTTTATTGTAAAGACACTCGGTTTTGGCAAAATTTAAAAAATTGCTTGAAATCTGCAATTTCAGATGGTTTTATTATTGAAAATTAGATCTGAGTTGGAACGAGGACCAAAAAGATACTTTGATCCCAGTTTTGTATTTATAAGATACTTCAGCTATGTGAATATTCTAATATTACTCTTGGTGGCTTGATTTACCTTATAGATATTCCACTGAAAAATTTGAAAAAAATCAATGCCTTTTATACTTTGTTATTGGCATCATAAACTGCAATTCAGAAACTTTTTATTTTTGGGGCAAAAAATTAGCCTTATAATACCTTCTCCTTTCTTTGACCAGCATGTTTTATAATATTATTTTCTTTGATTTAGGTTTGTAGACATTTGACCAAGCTGTTTGACAGTATGGCCAAATTGAAATTTGCCACTGATTCTAAGGAAAATATACAGAAATCTGCTCTGGCCATGTGGAGTAAAGATGGAGAATATGTAGATCTGAAAGATCCCTGTGATCTTAATGGAAGGGTATGATATTTATTATTTTTATCTGAAATAATGATTTATTGAAATTTTCTGTTTGATTGTATTGTGTAATTACCATTTGCAATCTTTTATCATGATGTTACAGTATTGTTTATAAAATGAACCTAACTTATGTTCTGAAATACAGCATTTTCAGCAGCAGTACAATATAATTTTTTTTTTATTGTATTGTTTACATTTATTCTGTTATCATTTTCGATCCTTTCTAGGTTGAAATTTGGTTAAATAGGTTATTGATAGCTATGCAGGATACAGTAAGACATCAGCTGATTGAGGCCACTACCACATATGAAGAAAAACCAAGAGACCAGTGGCTGTTTGATTTCCCTGCACAGGTGGCACTCTGTGGCACACAGATTTGGTGGACTACTGAAGTCAACATTGCATTTGGTAGACTAGAGGAAGGATACGAAAATGGACTTAAAGATTACAACAAGAAACAGGTAAATACCGCATTATTTGATTTCTATGAGAAAAACTGTCTGAAAAACTATATTCTTGATTTTACTTACATCTTTTGAAAATATTTTAATACCATTGCTAACTGGAACTTTTTTGTCCCTCATTGCAGGGCTTGGCATCTGTCTGTCCGTGTGTCTGTTCGTCCATGCATATGTCATTGTAAGCGCTCTCACGCCTATATTTCTCAATGAATTTTTATAAATTTTATATCATTGATTTAGTATTATCTCTGTCAAGTTCGAATTTCAGTGCTGTACCATTATTTTTGTTGGAGTTATTGCCCTTTAAACTTTGAAAACTTCGTTAATATTTCTTGTAAGCGCTCTCACACCTACAAACCTTACTAGATTTTATTTAAATTTATATCATAGTTGTGATGAGTATTATCTCGGTAAAATTTGAATTTCAGTGCCGCACCATTATTATGTCTCCCCTTCTCGAAGGGAGACATATTGTTTTAGTGATTATTATGTCGCCCCGAACGTAGTCACGGGACGACATATTGTTATTCTTCCGTTTCTTTGTTATTATTCTTTCTTTCCAATGATTTTTGTCCGGCTTAGTTCTCGGAGATGCCTTGATAGAATTGAATGAAACTTGGCAGAAAGTTAGATCACTATGTGAAGGTGTGCAATCAAAACTTTTTTTTTCAAAATGGCCGCCATTTTCAAGATGGCCGCCATTCATAGATCGGTAATTTAACACGTTTATATCTCAAAAACTGTACCATAGAATTTCATTAAACTTCGTAGGTTTGTAAAGTACAATTAGAAGAACAAACTGATGAAAAAAAATGGCGATCGGTTGGAGACGTTTGGCGGCCATTTTGAAAAATGATGTTAAAATGGCGAAAAACTTAACATGGATAGAATTGAATGAAACTTGGCAGAAAGTAAGATCACTATGTGAAGGTGTGCAATCAATACTTTTTTTTCGAAATGGCCGCCATTTTCTAGATGGCTGCCAGGGGCGACATCTGCTATTGCTCGCAATTGCAATTCTAGTTATGTCGCCCCGAACGTAGTCACGGGACGACATATTGTTATTCTTCCGTTTCTTTGTTATTATTCTTTCTTTCCAATGATTTTTGTCCGGCTTAGTTCTCGGAGATGCCTTGATAGAATTGAATGAAACTTGGCAGAAAGTTAGACCACTATGTGAAGGTGTGCAATCAAAACTTTTTTTTTCAAAATGGCCGCCATTTTCAAGATGGCCGCCATTCATAGATCGGTAATTTAACACGTTTATATCTCAAAAACTGTACCATAGAATTTCATTAAACTTCGTAGGTTTGTAAAGTACAATTAGAAGAACAAACTGATGAAAAAAAATGGCGATCGGTTGGAGACGTTTGGCGGCCATTTTGAAAAATGATGTTAAAATGGCGAAAAACTTAACATGGATAGAATTGAATGAAACTTGGCAGAAAGTTAGATCACTATGTGAAGGTGTGCAATCAATACTTTTTTTTTTAAATGGCCACCATTTTCAAGATGGCTGCCAGGGGCGACATCTGCTATTGCTCGCAATTGCAATTCTAGTTATTATGTCGCCCCGAACGTAGTATCGGGACGATATATTGTTATTCTTCCGTTTCTTTGTTATTATTCTTTCTTTCCAATGATTTTTGTCCGGCTTAGTTCTCGGAGATGCCTTGATAGAATTGAATGAAACTTGGCAGAAACTAAGATCACTATGTGAAGGTGTGCAATCAATACTTTTTTTTTCAAAATGGCCGCCATTTTCAAGATGGCCGCCATTGAAAGATCGGTACCCTCCGAAAATTTAAAACGTTTGTATCTCAAAAACTGTACCATAGAATTTCATTAAACTTCGTAGGTTTGTAAAGTACAATTAGAAGAACAAACTCATGAAAAAAAATGGCGATCGGTTGGAGACGTTTGGCGGCCATTTTGAAAAATGATGTTAAAATGGCGAAAAACTTAACATGGATAGAATTGAATGAAACTTGGCAGAAAGTAAGATCACTATGTGAAGGTGTGCAAGCAATACCTTTTTTTTCGATATGGCCGCCATTTTCAAGATGGCCGCCATTCAAAGATCGGTACCCTGCGAAAATTTAAAACATTTATATCTCAAAACCTGTATGATAGAATTTCATTAAACTTCGTAGGTTTGTAAAGCACAATTAGAAGAACAAACTGATGAAAAAAAATCGCGATTGGTTTCAGACATTTGACGGCCATTTTGAAAAATGATGTTAAAATGGCGAAAAACTTAACATGGATAGAATTGAATGAAACTTGGCAGAAAGTAAGATCACTATGTGAAGGTGTGCAATCAATACTTTTTTTTTCAACATGGCCGCCATTTTCTAGATGGCTGCCAGGGGCGACATCTGCTATTGCTCGCAATTGCAATTCTAGTTCTTCTTCCTCTTCTAATCAAATTTTTTGTCCGGAACATAACTTTTTTGTTTCTTGAGCTAGCCTCATGATATTTGGAAGGTATATGCATCAGGTCATGGCGGAGTGCAGAGTACCACATTTGGGTCCCTGGGGGTCAGTCCCCACCCCCTAGCCTGTAAAATGTAGGCTAAAATAACAAAATACTTAATATTTTGAAAACCATTGTGATCCCCACCCTATAACCATATATATTATTACTCCTTATGATAAGACAAATCATTTGGTACCATAGGGGGGTCTGAGGGGGGTCATGCCCCACCCCCTCAAATGATAAAATACTAAATATTCTGAAAACCATTGAGATCCCCACCCTATAACCATATATATTATTACTCCTTATGATAAGACGAATCATTTGGTACCATAGGGGGGTCTGAGGGGGGTCATGCCCCACCCCTTCAAATGATAAAATACTAAATATTCTGAAAACCATTGAGATCCCCAACCAATAACCATATATATTTAGTCACGGGACGACATATTGTTATTCTTCCGTTTCTTTGTTATTATTCTTTCTTTCCAATGATTTTTGTCCGGCTTAGTTCTCGGAGATGCCTTGATAGAATTGAATGAAACTTGGCAGAAAGTTAGATCACTATGTGAAGGTGTGCAATCAAAACTTTTTTTTTCAAAATGGCCGCCATTTTCAAGATGGCCGCCATTCATAGATCGGTAATTTAACACGTTTATATCTCAAAAACTGTACCATAGAATTTCATTAAACTTCGTAGGTTTGTAAAGTACAATTAGAAGAACAAACTGATGAAAAAAAATGGCGATCGGTTGGAGACGTTTGGCGGCCATTTTGAAAAATGATGTTAAAATGGCGAAAAACTTAACATGGATAGAATTGAATGAAACTTGGCAGAAAGTTAGATCACTATGTGAAGGTGTGCAATCAATACTTTTTTTTTTAAATGGCCACCATTTTCAAGATGGCTGCCAGGGGCGACATCTGCTATTGCTCGCAATTGCAATTCTAGTTATTATGTCGCCCCGAACGTAGTATCGGGACGATATATTGTTATTCTTCCGTTTCTTTGTTATTATTCTTTCTTTCCAATGATTTTTGTCCGGCTTAGTTCTCGGAGATGCCTTGATAGAATTGAATGAAACTTGGCAGAAACTAAGATCACTATGTGAAGGTGTGCAATCAATACTTTTTTTTTCAAAATGGCCGCCATTTTCAAGATGGCCGCCATTGAAAGATCGGTACCCTCCGAAAATTTAAAACGTTTGTATCTCAAAAACTGTACCATAGAATTTCATTAAACTTCGTAGGTTTGTAAAGTACAATTAGAAGAACAAACTCATGAAAAAAAATGGCGATCGGTTGGAGACGTTTGGCGGCCATTTTGAAAAATGATGT
This sequence comes from Mytilisepta virgata, assembly GCA_028015205.1. NCBI lineage: Eukaryota > Metazoa > Mollusca > Bivalvia > Mytilida > Mytilidae > Mytilisepta > Mytilisepta virgata. Next base: position 89,999,064 of record CM051521.1, read on the forward strand.
TAAAATGGCGAAAAACTTAACATGGATAGAATTGAATGAAACTTGGCAGAAAGTAAGATCACTATGTGAAGGTGTGCAAGCAATACCTTTTTTTTCGATATGGCCGCCATTTTCAAGATGGCCGCCATTCAAAGATCGGTACCCTGCGAAAATTTAAAACATTTATATCTCAAAACCTGTATGATAGAATTTCATTAAACTTCGTAGGTTTGTAAAGCACAATTAGAAGAACAAACTGATGAAAAAAAATCGCGATTGGTTTCAGACATTTGACGGCCATTTTGAAAAATGATGTTAAAATGGCGAAAAACTTAACATGGATAGAATTGAATGAAACTTGGCAGAAAGTAAGATCACTATGTGAAGGTGTGCAATCAATACTTTTTTTTTCAACATGGCCGCCATTTTCTAGATGGCTGCCAGGGGCGACATCTGCTATTGCTCGCAATTGCAATTCTAGTTCTTCTTCCTCTTCTAATCAAATTTTTTGTCCGGAACATAACTTTTTTGTTTCTTGAGCTAGCCTCATGATATTTGGAAGGTATATGCATCAGGTCATGGCGGAGTGCAGAGTACCACATTTGGGTCCCTGGGGGTCAGTCCCCACCCCCTAGCCTGTAAAATGTAGGCTAAAATAACAAAATACTTAATATTTTGAAAACCATTGTGATCCCCACCCTATAACCATATATATTATTACTCCTTATGATAAGACAAATCATTTGGTACCATAGGGGGGTCTGAGGGGGGTCATGCCCCACCCCCTCAAATGATAAAATACTAAATATTCTGAAAACCATTGAGATCCCCACCCTATAACCATATATATTATTACTCCTTATGATAAGACGAATCATTTGGTACCATAGGGGGGTCTGAGGGGGGTCATGCCCCACCCCTTCAAATGATAAAATACTAAATATTCTGAAAACCATTGAGATCCCCAACCAATAACCATATATATTATTACTCTTTATGATAAGACAAATCATTTGGTACCATAGGGGGTCTGAGGGGGGGTCATGCCCCACCCCTTCAAATGATAAAATACTAAATATTCTGAAAACCATTGAGATCCCCAACCAATAACCATATATATTATTACTCTTTATGATAAGACGAATCATTTGGTACCATAGAGGGTCTGAGGGGGGGTCATGCCCCACCCCCTCAAATGACAAAATACTTATTATTCTGAAAACCATTGAGATCCCCATCCTATAACCATATATATTATTACTCCTTATGATAAGACGAATCATTTGGTACTATAGGGGGTCTGAGGGGGGGGGGTCATGCCCCACCCCCTTAAATGACAAAATACTTATTATTCTGAAAACCATTGAGATCCCCACCCTATAACCATATATATTATTACTCCTTATGATAAGACGAATCATTTGGTACCATAGGGGGTCTGAGGGGGGGTCATGCCCCACCCCCTTAAATGATAAAATATTTAATATTTTGAAAACCATTGTGATCCCCACCCTATAACCATATATATTATTACTCCTTATGATAAGACAAATCATTTGGTACCATAGGGGGGTCTGAGGGGGGTCATGCCCCACCCCCTCAAATGATAAAATACTAAATATTCTGAAAACCATTGAGATCCCAACCCAATAGTGTTCTTCTTCCTCTTCTAATCAAATTTTTTGTCCGGAACATAACTTTTTTGTTTCTTGAGCTAGCCTCATGATATTTGGAAGGTATATGCATCAGGTCAAGGCGGAGTGAGAGTACCACATTTGGGTCCCTGGGGGTCAGTCCCCACCCCCTAGCCTACATTATCTTGGAAAGGGTTGAAATCCCCACCCTTAAACCATATATTTTATTATTCATGATAACAAGACAAGTTGAATGCAGTATACATCTGAGCCCCGGGGGTCATCCCCTACCCCTCAAGACCAGAAACCTTAATTTATCTTAAAAATGGTTCAGATCCCTTCCCCAAAACTATATATTACCTTATTCATTCCTTGTTGAAGCACATATCTGTAGGTAACTACATGTATTATGTACATTAGCTCTTAATTTGCCACCTTGATGATCCCTAAAAAATGTTAAAAAAACTATGGGTATGGAAGGGGAGACATCAGTTTTAGCGTGCTAAAACAGTCCAGCATGCTGGACTCCTGTGACAACAGTACCTCTAGTTTTTGTTGGAGTTATTGCCCTTAAAACATGCGCATATAAATCTTTGACGTGTGTTATATATAGATGCATTTGAGTAGGAAAAATTGTTTTAGTTCAGAGCTGACAATCTGCTGTAGTTCTACAAGGCTTGATTCAATCAATAAAATGCACGTAAAAGATTAGTTTTATTTCCTGTTTCAGATTGCTCAGTTGAACAGCTTAATTAGTATGCTTATTGGTAAACTTAGCAAAGGTGATCGACAGAAAATCATGACAATATGTACGATCGATGTCCATGCACGTGACATTGTAACCAAACTGATTACCAACAGAGTTGACAGTTCACTAGCCTTTGCCTGGTTGAGTCAGCTTCGTCACAGATGGGATGACAATGAACATGACTGCTTTGCCAACATTTGTGATGCACAGTTTAGATATGCACATGAGTATCTTGGGAATACTACTCGTCTTGTTATTACACCATTAACTGACAGGTTAGTTACGCCCATGTTTTTTATGTTTATAAAGTCAATCAATTTCAAGTCTCAAGAAGATGTTATTGTTGTTGGTTCAAGAAATACCTTTTAAAAGTAATTTTTTGTGACATAATGTATGTGAAGACATCAAATTATTAAGCCTTCTCAGGATACTATCTAATCAGTGAAAATATAATGACAAATGTCACTAGGGAATTTTTTTACAAATTCCTCAAATCTAAAAAATAATGAATATGAAAATGTAAGGAATATGGTGTAAATGTCATTGAGACAATGTCCCAATGAGGAACGATATTGGTTAATTACATCTAGGGGTTGCCATGTGGCCTTCAACAGGGAGCAACATGTCCCTCCACAAGACAAGTTATAAATGACCCAAGAAATAATCGTATAGACATGAAACAAAAGTAACAAAAATAAAACAAAAATATGTGTAATAAAAATATAACTGCACATAGATGAGAAATACAACAATTGAAAATAAAGTACACAAAGGTCCTTGTTTGGGACAGGCACATATACAGTTTGGATGCTGTTCAGCATATTGATGAGTATTCAACCCTACCCCTTTAATTAGCTCACCTGGCCATAGGCCATGTGAGCTATTGCCATCACTTGGCGTCCGTCGTCGTCGTCGTCTGTCGTCGTCGTCGTCTGTAAACTTTTTCAAACGTTAACTCGTCCTAAACTACTGGACCGACTTCAACCTAACTTTGCAGAATTGTTCTTTAGGGCATCTGGAAAATTTCTATCGTTTAAAATTTTTGAAATGTCGAAAAACATGGCTGTCGTTACTATAAATAGAACATAGGGGTAAATTGCTGTTTTTTGCTAATAACTCAAAAACCGTTACAGATATCGAAAATCTGACATGGGGTAAAATTGATCAGCATGACAAGATCTACCTACCCTGAAATTTTGAAGGAAATTCCAAAACCCATTTAGGAGTTATTGCCCTTTTTTCACATTTTTGGCTTTTTTTTATGTTATTATTTCAAAAATCTTCTTCTCTGAAACTACTATTCAAAATCATATGAAACTTGGTAAGATTGTTGCTTAGGGTACCCTGCATAGAACTGATGTGGGGATTTTTGATTCGTCGAAAAACATGGCCGCTGTTACTAAAAATAGAACATAGGGGTAAATTGCTGTTTTTTGCTAATAACTCAAAAACCGTTACAGATATCGAAAATCTGACATGGGGTAAATTTGATCAGCATGACAAGATCTACCTACCCTGAAATTTTGAAGGAAATTCCAAAACCCATTAAGGAGTTATTGTCCTTTTTTCGTCAAATTTTCATAATTTAACATTTTTCGTCATTTATCTCCAAAACTATTTGAGATAGAAGTGAAATGTAAATTTGAAAAATGTTTGCCATGTTGAGATCTACATACCCTGAAATTTTAAAGGAAATCCCAAAACCCATTTAGGAGTTATTGCCCTTTTTTGTCAAATTTTTAAAATTTTAACATTTTTGCATTTATCTCCAAAACTATTTGAGATAGAAGTGAAATGTAAATTGAAAAATGTTTGCCATGTTGAGATCTACCTACCCTGAAATTTTGAAGGGAATCCCAAATTCTATTTAGGAGTTATTGGTTTGTGTAATTTGAGGTCGGGTTCTGTTACATTTATTTAAGGTTCACCCTTATTCCTGGTAAATTTTGTCAACTTCCTGCCAGGACTACCACCATCAGGGAACACATTTTAACATTAAACCTTATGAAAAATAAATCTTCAACAAATTTTCCCTGAACAATTGAACCAATTGCAACAAACTTGGTCAAATAGTTGATTAATTGTCCAATGAAAACCAGACTCCAGGTGAGCGATACAGGCTCTGGTGAGCCTCTTGTGTAAGTCCTCCAACTATTGTTATAGAATACAGGTACATATATGTATGTTACATGTAAGCATTAAAATTAGAGTTTTATAATTCATGATAATTTTATTGTTATTTAGAATAATTCTGCTGTTTGCAATCCAGATTTGTCCATTATGGTTTCTTTATTATCAATGTACATATTAATTTGGAATGTGCAGCAATTCCACTTTTTTCTAGTAGGAAAAATCATCGCTGGTTATTGTAGCAATTCATCTAGCCTTACTTTATTGCTGTAATAGAAAAAATCACTGAGTTATGAAATTTTCACAATATTTTACAGGTGTTACATCACATTAACACAATCACTACACTTGATAATGAGTGGAGCTCCAGCTGGCCCTGCAGGGACAGGTAAAACTGAAACCACTAAAGATCTAGGTAGAGCTCTAGGTATCATGGTGTATGTCTTCAACTGCTCTGAACAAATGGACTACAAAGTAAGAAAACGTGCCTACTGCCTGTCTTAAAGTTTTCTGGAATAGCCAGATATTCAGATTTTGACTATGTTTTATGCTCAGGCCGCTAGGTGACGGGGCATTAAGATTTACCCTTGTCTGTCGGTACGTACATACATCCCGAAATTGAAATTGGTTTCCGTTCTCTTTAGTTTGCCTCATTGAAATATTATGAAACATATACACAATGCATATTACCACCAAACATAGATCTATTTTGAATTTGGTTGGGATCACATTCACCGTTCTGAAGTTATGCCATTTATAAATGGAAAAATTGCTGAATTTGCCGTTTCCACGCTAACTTTACTTTGTCTCAACCAAATGTTATGAAACTTTTACACAATGCTTATTACCACCAAACACTGATCAAGTTTGAATTTGAATGGTGTCACTTTCATCATTCTTGTGTTATGCCCCTTTATAAATTGAGAATTGCAAAATTTGCTGTTTTGCGCACACTATGACTTTTACTCATTAAGTTTCAAAGAACGTCAGTAGGTTTGAATTAGTACATTGACCCTTGCATATTTATAAGTGGGAGCATCTGTGTCCCATGGACACATTCTTCTTTTATCATCCATATATATCTTACACAAAATATTAAATTTCCATATGTTGGAACCTTTTGATTTTCCACACAGCTTTCGTGAATTCATTTATTTTCATGGATTACTGAAAATTTGTTATATCGAGGATATTAAAATTTGTGGTTTTGAAACTTCCTTGTAATCAATGTGTTTTTTTAATAACCGAAGTTTGTGGTTACTCATCTAAGAAAACCACAGACCTGGTAACAGTAAAGTAAAATTTATCCACAGTAAGATTGGTATTATATTTTTTATACAGGATCTCAGTTAGAATGATAAATTCAGATATATTTATGCTTAATTTTTTTATTGTAAAATATAATCGCTGTTCCAAATACTTTGAAAGTTTTCTCTGACCCAAGCAAAAACAAAATTGGTAATATGTTAACCACATATTTCAGTGAAAAAAAATTATATTTTGTTTTCCAGTCTATTGGTAACATCTACAAAGGTTTAGCACAGTCAGGCGCATGGGGCTGTTTTGATGAGTTTAACCGTATAGCTGTTGAAGTGTTATCTGTTGTTGCTGTACAGGTCAAGTGTATACAGGATGCTATAAGAGAGAAGAAAAAAGTGTTTAACTTCCAGGGAGAAGAGATAAGACTGAATTGGAATGTTGGTTTGTTCATAACCATGAACCCGGGTTATGCTGGAAGGACAGAGCTACCAGAAAATCTGAAGTCCTTGTTTAGGCCTTGTGCCATGGTGGTCCCAGATATTGAACAGATTTGTGAAATTATGTTGGTGGCTGAAGGGTTCATTGATGCTAAGTTGCTGGCCAGGAAGTTTATTACCTTGTATAATCTATGCAATGAACTTTTGTCAAAACAGGATCATTATGATTGGGGACTGAGAGCTGTGAAGTCGGTCCTTGTTGTAGCAGGTACCTTGAAGAGAGGAGACCCTGACAGACCAGAAGATCAGGTGCGTTAAAATTTATAACATTATTTTGATATAAAACAATAAATTTACTTTATTGTACCATCATCTGAAAAAGTGTGTTTTGTTGACCAACCTTTTAGCTCACCTGGCCCAAAGGGTCATGATGTGAGCTATAGCCATTACTTGGGGTCCATCGTCCGTTGTCGTCGTAACTTTCTTTTAAAGATCTTCTCCCCTGAAACCACTGGAACAATTGGAACAAACCTTGGCAGCAATGGTTTTGTATGAGTTCCTCATTTAGAATAGTATCCGATGACCCCGCCCGCCATCCAAGATGGCCTTCAGAGCCGAACATAGTTTAACATAGGACCCTTTGAAATAATTTTAAAATATTCTTGTCTGAAACCACTTGGCCAATTGGAACAAAACTTATCAGCAAAGGTCCTTAAGTGGTCCTATTAGGTGGTCCTATTTCAGAATTATATTCGTTGACCCCGCTCGCCATCCAAGATGGCTGCAAGAGCCGAAAATAGTTTAACATAGGACTTTATAGGAAATTTACTTAAAGATCTTCTTGTCTGAAACCACTAGGTCAATTGGAACAAAATTTGGCAGCAATGGTCCTTAGATGGTCCTCTTTAAGAATTATATCCAATAACCTGACCTGTCATCCAGGATGGCTGACAGAGCTGAACATAGTTTAACATAGGACCTATGAGAAATTTACTTAAAGATCTTCTTGTCTGAAACCAGTAGGCCAATTGGAACAAAACTTGAAAGCAATGGTCCTTTTAATGTGCTCCTCTTTCAGAATCCAAGATGGCTGCCAGAGTTGAACATAGTTAAACATAGTACCCTGTGGGAAATTTCCTAGTCTGAAACCACTGGGCCAAATGGAACATAACTTGGCAGCAATGGTCCTTTGTTGGTCCTCTTTCAGAATTGTATCCAATGACCAGAGCGGAACATAGTTTAACATAGGACCTAATGGGAAAAATCACTGAAAGATCTTCTTGTTTGAAACCATTGAGCCAGTTGGATGTTTCAGGCTGCCTGTCAAGATGGACATAGTCCAAGTGAGCAATACATTCTCCTGAGAGCCTCCAGTTTCATGGTTTGTAGACTGTGAAATTAAAATTAAATTTGTTAACTTCCTTTGTCAGTTTACATTTTTATTAACTACGTTACTAGTACATATTTAAAGTAAACAGCAAAAGTATACTGTTAAACAAATTTCCACTAAATTTTTTTTAGTGGTACCATGCCATAGTAAGACATTATCTACATATTCATATAGTTATTTTGTTAATTCCATACTTTTTTAGGTATTGATGAGAGCCTTGAGAGATTTTAATATCACAAAAATTGTCACAGATGATATTCCTATCTTCATGGGTCTTATTGGGGATCTGTTCCCAGCACTCAGTGTTCCTAGAAAGAGAAATATAGAATTTGAGAAAAACATCAAAAAAGCTATCCTTGATCAGAAATTGCAGCCTGAGGAGAATTTTATTTTGAAGGTATGTCGAATATATTGTGCATGTGTGTTTCATGTTGGTAATCATTTCTAAAGATATACTTTTTTTGTGAAAAAAATGACTATATAAGTGTGTTCAATGACCTTCATCAGTGCAAAGATAGAAATAGATATTATTAAGCAGTTTGATGCCAAATTATGTTATAAACTAACTTTTGCCTAATGCCATGAATTGTAAATTTTTGTATTGAACAATGACATTTCAGATCTTGAAATTATTTATTAATTTGCCTTCGATGAAGGTCATATAGGTCTAGCTTTTCCATAGCAATGCTAGTTAACAGTATCTTATTATCGTAAAATAGTTAAATTAGGTATGCAGTTGAGTGAGAATGAGCATATCCCATTTCAATAAAAAAAATTCTTAATTTGCATTTAAAGTTTTATAATTGGCTCAGATTAAAGAAAATGGCTTATGATATTTGTAGATTGTACAGTTGCAAGAACTAATAGATGTTCGTCACTCAGTATTTATCCTGGGACAGGCAGGTGTTGGTAAAAGCATGGTATGGCAGTCATTAAATAAAACTTACAAAAATGGGGGACAAAAACCTGTTTCTATAGACCTAGATCCAAAAGCTGTCACAAATGATGAACTGTTTGGTGTCATAAATCCAGTTACTCGAGAATGGAAAGACGGTTTGTATTTTAAACTTTTTAAGTTAAATAAATTTTTAGTCTGTAAGTCTGTAGATAAATTGTGTGCATTGGACAGTATATGGTTTTATACAAACATATTAAACCTAATTACTAGTGAAAATCTAAGAAACTTAAGAGTTCCATGAACTTGAGAGGATTTGAAATAGGTTTGAAGACAATATACTTTTAAAAGCTTGTACACTTAAGTTTAAAGTTATGTAAAAAAGAAATTGTAGATTTGACAGAAGTTTCAACCCGATGTGATCATTTTGCAAATCTTTATAAAAAAATAAGATAGATATTTCTTTGTGTTAGGATTATTTTCTGTTATGATGAGAGATCTAGCAGAAATGACAAATGACAGTCCAAAGTGGATTGTTCTGGATGGAGATGTTGATCCTATGTGGATTGAATCCCTCAATACTGTAATGGATGACAACAAAGTACTGACTCTGGCCAGTAATGAAAGGATTCCCCTGACAGATAGTATGAGACTACTGTTTGAAGTTAGTCATTTGAAAACAGCAAATCCATCTACTGTATCCAGGGCTGGTGTCCTGTTTATTAACCCTGCTGATGTTGGATGGAATCCGTAAGAATTTTTTGTGCCATTTTTAGATGATATCTTTTTTACATTAAAATATTCATACTGCAGTCTCTAATTCTTCAAGTTAAAACTTTAACAATATATTTAAGAACTGTAGTCTTATCTTTTGTTAAGTAAATGATGTGAACATTTTTAGGATGTTAGAAAATATTTTCAAATCGGTATTTGAAATGAATTTTTTTGTTACTATAAAGTAAAATGCAAATATCACATTGTAGAAGTTCTAATGTTTAAAAAAATCTTTGCTTAGATATATACATGTGCATGTATGAAATCAGTCCATGATTGTCTATGGTAAACTGTGGAATTTAGTTCAACATATACTGATGAAATTAAAATGATTTTATGGTACATAAAACAATATTGGTAAATTTAATTTTTGTATTTAACAGATATGTACAAAGTTGGTTGGATACAAGAAAAATGCAGTCAGAGAGGGCAAACCTTAGCATCATGTTTGACAAATATGTCCCAACATGCCTTGACACATTGCGTCATCGCTTTAAAAAAATCACGCCAGTAGCTGAAGTCAGTCAAATACAGATGTTGTGTTATCTGTTAGAATGCCTAATAACTGAGGAAAATATCCCCCAGGACAGTCCTAAGGAACTGTATGAGTTGTACTTTGTGTTTGCCTCTGTTTGGGCTTTTGGTGGTGTCATGTTCCAAGATCAGGTATCCATAGGTTCTTTGATCATAATTTTAACATTGGTTAGGCAATATATATCAAAAAATGTAAGTGCCAGTATATGGAAAAGGTTTTAACTTCTTCTTTGAATTAATTTATTTTCTTGATCATATGTTTTTTCTCTTTCCTGTCAGGAAACCTTAATGTTAGAATTATATGAGAATTTTTTGTTTGTTAATTAACCTTTTTGAGTCATCCAAGAAAACATAAAAAGTTTAGAATTGATTGCAAATTATATTTGTACTTCTCAAAAATGATTTTGAATGGGGAATTTCTGATATAAAAATTAATGCACTTGAAAATTTGAATTGACTAACTTGAACCTATCCTTAAATTTGTAAAAACATTATTTCAAATATTTTTTTTATGCATTTTGTGCATATATCATGCTACAGAGGGATGTAATACTTGATTTACCAAAATCTCAGGAAGTGTTATCCCCCTTTTATATTGAAAATGTCATAGACAAATGTTTTTGATTATCTTGAAGATGTATTTGAATAAAATATAGTAATATCAATTGTTTTAGTTACGACTTATCTTATTGAATCTGTCGGGTAAGTGATCAGACAATTCACATTGATTAATACATTGGAACCTCTGTAAACCGAACAGCTGTGGGACCGGAGAAATCGGCCGGTTTTAGGAGGTTCCGGAAAAGACGTATCTCATCCGCAGAGTGAAACCGGAAGTGTATTACAATGTATTATAACGATGTTGTAAACTTGTGCCATTTGCTTACATATGTACATGTACCATGCGCATATTATTTTAATACAATTAATTGTTTTTAATTTCAATCCGACGTTTTTATTGATGCCTGATTATTGTTTGATTAACAACTTTCACACCTTTATTTAAAATGGTTATTTAGTTTAATGATGTCAATCATCGATCAATTAAGGATGACATGTATTACGGTTCACTGATTTTCCAGGTAATACATTGTTTCGGCCGGTTTCTGGAGGTTAATTTGACAAGAATATATATGTTTTGTACCAGAAAGTACGGCTGGTGTTCGGAATTCAGAGGGTCCGGTTTTCAGAGGATTTTTTTACTTGAATATATAGGCAAAAATTCCAGACCGAAAGTAAAAGTTCGGTTTTCAGAGGAATCCGGTTTTCAGAGGGGCCGGTTTTCGGGGGTTCCACTGTATCCTCAAATTTCCCTGGAACTGAGGTTGACAGACAGTAGTGAAAATTCTTTTTGGAAAACCAATTTCATACTTTTGAAATTTTCTTTTATAAAATAATCTATAACATTTAGTTCCACTTCACCTACTAAAAACCACCAAATAAATAAACTAACAATTTTACTTTATTTCAGCTTGTAGATTACAGAGTTGAATTTACTAAGTGGTGGATAGCAGAGTTCAAAACAGTAAAATTTCCTGCAGCTGGCACTGTGTTTGACTATTATATTGATACAGAAACCAAGAAGTTTGAACCCTGGACAAAGAGAGTTCCTAAGTTTGAATTGGACACAGAAATGCCACTGCAGGTATGTTGCATGCTGTCTTAGAAATGATAAAACAAAATCTGTTACCCAAGTAGTCTTGAAAGCTTCAGGCTTAGGTATATCAAACTTAGAATTAGTTTACAAGATGGATGGATCAATAAAGTTATCTAATTTATTAAGTGTCCTCATGTAGAGTTTTATATGTTGTTTGTCGTAATCACATTATAGATAAGTAGCTTCTCCACACTGAGGTACTGTTTGAATCCACCAACAAAAAATGGCTGCTATGATATGATCAGTTTCAATGAAAATAGTGTGAAACCCCCAGAAAAGTCACTAAAATTGATTTCTGGATTTTATAGAAATTTATGGTATGATCTTTGATGTAACTCATGGCTGGGTGTGATTTACGTAGAAATGAAAGTGATAATATATAGATTTTAAATTCTATAGAAAAAATATCATTAGTCACATATAGTAGTATCTTCTGTACCATAACTTAAAGGCAGAATTATAAGTGCACTTGCATTGCATTGATTGATTTTGCTAAAATCTGGTTCAAACAAGAGCCTAGAAAAGAAATTTGTCTTGCTGTAACATATTTGATTAGGATCAGTCATATATTTAGTGTTACATTTCTTATTTCATTAATTTTCTATTCACATAAACTCTTCGATATCAAATATATGACTTTATAATTATCTTGTTCATATAAAAATTTAGGCTGCACTTGTCCATACTGCTGAGACAACCAGAATCAAATTCTTCCTTGACATGCTGATTGAGAGGAAACGTCCTGTAATGTTAGTAGGAAACGCTGGTACAGGGAAGACTGTTCTGATGCAGGAGAAACTTCTTAGCCTTCCCGATGACTTCATGATTACCAATGTCCCATTTAATTTCTACACCACCTCAGCGATGTTACAGAGAGTACTGGAGAAGCCATTGGAGAAAAAAGCAGGCAGAAATTTTGGACCTCCTGGGACAAGACGACTCATCTACTTTGTAGATGATATGAATATGCCAGAGGTAAAAAAAAATTATTTTGGCCAAATAAACTAAAATATAAGGTTCTCAGACACCAACATTCAACTTAAAAAGTTGCCAATGGAACTTTAAAATTTGGCACCAAAAGATTCAATTTTCAAACGATTTGTAACATTGATCAAGTCAGAAAGTAAGAAAACGATCATGGCAAACATGATTCTTGTGAGTTTGACAGTCAACATCTCCAGACAAATCAATCGATGGACGATTTCGATATTGTCTGTCCAATCTTTAATTACCATGGAACCAGTCTGCAGATGAGTTTTTGCAGAAGAAATAGAGGAAATTCGAATCATTGACGTGCATAACCCATTTGTATATGCCACACATGGTAGATGAATTTTTTCAAACAGGATATGAATATTGCCAAAATAAACACCTAAACTGAAAGTCCCTTGCCTTTTTTAACAGGACATAAACTAAAAAAAAACAATTTCCTGCCTACCTTGCCATTTTTACCCGCATAGCCGAACGCAGAAACAGGTCTAAGAGTCAGGTCACTTCGTCTGTCCCCCAGTTTGTCTGTCCATCACAGAAAAGGGTACCTACTTTGTGTAATCCGAAACTCCAACACCATAAATGTGGTAATTGTGAAATTTTGCACACTTATTCTGAACACATTGAAGATGTGGAACTCCCCTTTTGAGGTGATTTCAGATAAAAAATGTAAAATTTATCATTTGTTGAACTTAGTCATTTTTTAGGCACATCAGGTACGAAGAGTACCTTATCTGAAACTCCAACAACTTTCACATGGCATTTCTGAAATTGTGCACAGTTATTCTGACTACATGGAACACATACCTATTTTTTGTAATCTGAAAATGACGCCTTTTACTCAGCCCTTATAAAAATTAAGCATTTCAATAAAGCCAAATACAGATGAACATACTGGTATAAATTTTTAAATTTTTTTTTGCTTGTGTATTTCCTTAGAGGAGTTTTAATCAGAGTTTTATAGCAGAACATATCAGGCTTTTTTTTTGGCCCAAACAAGATAGTTATTTAATGTTATAGTAAGAATGGAAATGGAGATTGTGTCATAGAAACATCACAAAAAAGTTATGCCTTTTCTCTCAAGAAATAAGATAAAACTGATTACTACTACATTCAAAGATAAATCTTACAATGTAGATAACTTTAAGTCTTATAAACTGAGAACAGTGGACGCTAAAAATTCTCTTATTTGCAGGCAACACAGGTCCAGACATCTACTGATAATTGGTCTGGTTAATAGCAATTGTCTGAGAATCAGAGAATTTCTTTTAAATTAGTATCTTATTGGATTTTTTAAGTTTGTAATAAATGTGGTTGAGTACTTAGACTTATAATCAAAATGAACCAGAAAATGAAACAAAGCTCTTGATCTTTTATATTTTCAGTTTACAAATGTACATCACAACTTTAAATTGAAAAGAGAAAAAAAAATTCTAGAAGAAATACCATGTAGTAAGTTACCACACTTTCAGTAGGAATATTTTCAGTATTAGAGAGGTTTAATATTTAGTTTAAGCTGTTTTGACCAAAACTGCATCGAGGCTTTAATGTTGAGCAGTATTACCATGATAAATTGTCTTAAATTTGTTTTAAGGTGGACAAATATTATACTGTACAGCCCCACACATTGATCAGACAACATATAGACCATGGTCATTGGTATGATAGAACTAAACTGACCATTAAGGAAGTACACAATACTCAGTATGTAGCCTGTATGAATCCCACAGCAGGAAGCTTCACCATCGATCCCAGATTGCAGGTTTGTTTGCTTTATTTGTAATGCATATCTATGGCACGCCATTTTTATATTTATTCAAATTCCAAGATATCTTATTTATTTAACAAGATATCTTATTAAGTATTAAGATATCTTAATTTTTATAAGATATCTTATTTAATTTGAAAGTAAATAAGATATCTCTATAAGTTAATAAGATATCTCTATTAGTTAATAAGATATCTTATAAAGTATATAATATCTTACTTCTTTATAAAGATATCTTTTAAACACATACTTTATTCAGGGTTTGCACGGGTGCTTGAAAACCTGGAAAGTACTTGAAATTGAAAATTGGAAATTAAGGCCTTGAAAGTACTTGAAATTCAAAGGAGGTCCTTGAAACTCCTTGAAAAACTGTTTTTGAAGAATAAAAAAAATTGGTTAAATTTTCTGTCATAAAAGTGTTTTTAATTCGTTTTCAGATCACTCGGTCTCGCGTTTATCAGTATTTTTGTCAAGACTTTATATAAGTTTCGCGTATTTTCCCTTTTCTAAAAATAGCTACTTTTCCGTGAAACTGGTGCGTAGTAATTTCTGTGATGTGGTCAAGAAATAAATCTGACTTTGCGTAAAAATTTTAGTAATTAAACTATCCAGATTGATTTTTTGGTAACTTAAATTAACTTTAACTAATAAAACATCTTTCATTTACTTGATTAAATATATTTTTTTGATGAATTTTAGTCACAGTGAGCAAACCGAAACTGAAAGTAGTTCGAAAGAACGTTGATGACATGCCTGGGAAATGTAAATTCTCGGATGTATGGCTACAATTACATATAGGTCATAACCATATGGATTTAAATTGTCCATAGCAGTTGATTTCTGGTCCTTGAAAATTTGGAAATTGGTCCTTTAAAGTCCTTGAAATGTCCTTGAATTTTGTGGTAAAAAATGTGTATGAACCCTGTTTATTAGATATCTTATAAAGTTTATAAGATATCTTATAAACTAATAGAGATATCTTATTAACTTATAGAGATATCTTATATATTTAATAAGATATCTTTATAACCAGTTAAATAAGATATCTCTATAAGTTAATAAGATATCTCTATAAGTTTATAAGATATCTCTATTAGTTAATAAGATATCTCATTTAGTTTAAAAGATATCTTATTAAGTAAATAAGATATCTCTATTATTAACTATATAAAAGATATCTTATATAGTTAATAAGATGTCTTATAAATTAATAGAGATATCTTATAAATTAATAGAGATATCTTATATTTTGAATAAGATATCTTATATAAGATATCTTATTTAACTAAATAAGATATCTTGAAATTGAATAAATATAACAACGGCGTGCCATACATATCATCTAGTAAACCAATGCTAGAATTCATCTTGAACTTTTGGTCAGGAGATAAATCTTTTTCTCTAGTTGAAAGCTTCACTGTGGCTTACAAGATGAAAAACCAAAAAAATCCATTATTCCTTTGCATACACTTTTGTCATGTGCATGAGGGGATTTTACATCCTGAATTTATTTGCCATATCCTCTCTTACCAGTAGCGTATGGTTATAGATTTTGTTGTTCAAAATATTTTGAGAAAATAGTAATATATTTTATAGAGATAATAAGCCCCAGATAACATGTGTATCAGCATGATTTACTCATTTAAAAATGGCAGATACTTTTTAGAAATATTTTCTGGCCCTACACACAGGTTTCAGAAATCAAAGCATTATTGCTTGCATAAGATACATTATTGATTGCTTAAACGATATCCAAAATACAGCGTGTATTCAGAAGTCGGCATTGTCAGGACATTGTATGGATCATAAGGCATGTAATAGAGTTCTAATAAACAGTGTTAATGTGGGTGAAAACAGCAGTAATTGTGACTATGTAAATGCTATTGAATCAATTTGGTAATATAACAACGGTACGTAAAATGCATTTTGCTCTTTTGTTTTTCATTTTACCCCTTTGATCCTGCTGTTTGGGAGTTAAATACTCATCTCTTAAAAACCTGGGGGAATTTACCTCCTGTTTCCAAAAAATTCTCTGGTGCTCTGGAGATATAAGAAAAAAATGTAATAAAAAGTCTGATCTTGGCAACAGTAAATCGCTTTGAAATGCATGTATCAGAAATTTGAGTTTTAGATAAGAAGTTCTAACCATCTTTGTTGAGCATTTGCAGTTTAAGTTTGTAGTTAAAATGTCAGAAGGTATGATGTTGTGAAAGTGTCCATTTAATATTCCAGTACTTTGTTGTGCCGAAAAACAAAAAAATATATGAAAATTGTTTGACAATGTATGTAAAATTATAGGTAAATGTATCAAAGCATTTCTTTTTCAGAGACATTTCTGTGTATTTACCATGAACTTTCCGAATACTGAAGCATTGTCAACTATCTATAGCAGTATTCTGTCACAACATCTCCAGCAGGCACGGTTCCCTACCACTGTACAGAAATTTGTTCCACACCTTATATCAGCAGCCTTGGCTTTACATGGCAGAGTTACTAGTACCTTTCTACCTACAGCAATCAAATTTCACTATATATTTAATCTCAGGGATTTGTCTAACATATTCCAGGTAAAAATTGTTAAAATTGCGATCAAAGGGGTATACTGATGATCTATAACAATCGTATGTACCAGTCTCAAAAACAAGTGGAAATGCCAGATTATCTGAGTATTTCATATATGTTTCCAAGTGGGTAAAAGTAAACTGTACATACCCGTAAAAATGATACATACATTTTTTTTATCCTGAAATGATAAGTTTTTATCTATTATTGAAAATGAATAAAGAATATTTGGTGCATAGTTTTGGGAAAACATGACTTCGTAATACAGTGAACAAGAACACAATACAAACTATAATAGAAAGTGAGTGACCAGGGTACCAGGAGATGATTCTGGCATAAAATACAAAAATAAAATATGCATTCCCTTTTATTTGGCTGTTAGATAGGCCATTTGCAGGATAAAACTAGAATATATGGTTTGTAGAATAAATTTTTAGATTAAAATATATACATTGTATTTAATAGAAAAAAATAATTGGTTTGAGATAAATGTTTAGAAAAACTTGTTTTAGCTTAATGAATTTCTGTGTTATGATAATTGTATGTTTTAAAGACAACAGTATACATTCATGCTTGATGTACCCTTAATAATTGCCAGTAATTTTTACTATCTGAAACATTCACTAAAATAAATTTGAACTAAATTGATTTATGTTTCCAATACAAGATTTACCTTAGTTGATATTCCAAAGTAAAAATAATCACTGTGAATAACGTATATTATTTCTAGGGAATATTATTTGCCCAAGCAGAATGTGCCAGGACACCTTTAGAGTTAGTGAGACTGTGGCTACATGAAGCTCAGCGTGTATACTGTGACAAACTTGTCGATGATAAAGATATGGAAGCTTATGACAAACTGCTGAGTGAACTGCTGAAAAGACAAGTCGAGGTATTACAACATTTATTAGTAACATAAGTATGATATATTTCTTTAACTTAGTCAGTTACTTAAAAGATATAATTCTGCTTATCTCCATCTGGGTTCAAAGGAGGCTATTCATTATATGAGCAGTCTAAGATAAATTTTTCATTGATTAAAATATATTTTCTTGAAGATTTTCAGATTTATTTTGTCATCAGCTTTTTTATCAAAATTTTCTTGTAAATGACTAAATATGTGGTTGAAATGTAAAAACAATTTTTGACATTGACAGTAAAAGTTTGTTTACTTTGGCAAATTTGACAGTTTAGACTCTTTGTCAATTGTTAGTAAAGTTTAATGTTATGTATTTTATATATCTTTGACTTCAGGGGATATGCCTTAGAATAATGAAAATTGAACAAAAATTAAAATCTCCAGAACTTTCTAAGGCTCTTCCTTTTGATGCAGAGGTAACACTTAGCTGAGTTTGGATTCCTTTTTGTTTTAATCATTTTGGTTTTTTTTTTATGGTTTTGCATATTAAATCATTATCATATCTTTAACCGGATTTCCAACATTTTGATCTCGAGCACTCCTAATGAGTTGTCAGTCAACAAAATGGCCATACAGTGCATCAAATTTATTGAGGTATTTTGTGATACATTTTATTATTCTTTAATAATTAGAAATGTACCTTTGTTCTAAATCAACTGAAATATGTACCCAATCAAACAAAAATTCAGTTAGTTAATATTTTCTAATGCATCTGGAAATGTATTTTGTGAATTGCTCTTTCAGTTGACCTGATATTTTATTGATTTTACAGGACATGGATGAGAAAGCCCTACTGCCAAAGCCTTTGATTTATTGCCACTTTGCCCATCAAGTGGGAGATGGCAAATATAACATGGTAGAAAGCTGGGAAAGTTTACACAAAATTCTAAATGAAGCCCTGGAAAACTACAACGATTTTAATGCTGTCATGAACCTTGTATTATTTGAAGATGCTATGGCCCATGTTTGTAGGATTAACAGGATCCTTGAAGCACCACGTGGCAATGCCTTACTGATAGGAGTAGGAGGAAGTGGCAAACAGAGTCTCTCCAGGCTTGCTGCCTATATCACTGGTTTGGACGTATTTCAGATTCAGCTAAGAAAGGGATATGGAATTAATGATCTAAAAGCTGATTTGGCACAGTTATACATCAAAACTGGACTGAAAAATGCTAATATGATGTTTTTGATGACAGATGCTCAAGTTTCTGATGAGAAATTTCTGGTATTGATAAATGATCTCTTAGCTTCAGGGGAAATTCCAGACTTGTTTGCAGATGATGAATTTGATAATGTGATTGCTGGTATAAGAAATGAAGTAAGAGCTACAGGGTTGGAAGATTCCAGAGACAATTGCTGGAAGTATTTTATAGATAAAGTCAGGAGAACTCTGAAGGTAAAAATTCATTCAAAAACAAAACAAATGAAAAAGCCTCTTCATTTTCAAGAAGGAAAAGAGTGGGGGGGGGGGGGGGGGGGGGGGGGGGGGGGTGTGATATATCTGAAATTTCATATTGGAAACATTTAATATAGAAAATTATCTTAGTTTTATAACGATTTAATATATCTTCTCAAAGTAGAAGGTATGTGCAAAAGTAAGAACCTTGGTGAAACTATAGTTGTATTTCTTCCAAAAGTCAATATTCCAATATCAATGTGTGCATTTACTAATTCGAATTTTTCACAAATAATAGATTTACTAATTCGAATTTTTCACAAATAATAGATGAATATTTTCAGCCAATAACTTCATTTGGTTACATAACATTTATTTCTCTACTTATAATATTTATTTTTCATATATATTTTATATTTGTAAATTTATAAAAAAAAAATTCATGTGGCCTTAAAATCATTTTTTTCTTACAGTTATATCAATATTCTTATACATGTATTTAATGTTTCAGGTTGTTTTATGTTTCTCCCCTGTGGGATCTACTCTCCGAATTAGAAGTAGAAAGTTTCCAGCTATTACTAATTGTACCAGTATAGATGTATTCCATGAATGGCCACTAGAAGCATTGAATTCTGTGTCAGCAAGATTCCTGGAGGACATTGAATTGTTATCTGTAAGCAAATTTTTAAGATCGTTGTTTGTTTCTCTCAATTTTGTCTCAGCTATGGGTAAGTTTTGTTTCCTGGTCTTTGGTAATCTTGAAACTTTCTCATATGGGAAGTTTTAATGATTTTAATGAAAGCAAACATTTTTTTTTAATTTTACATGTGATAGCTATTATAAAATCTTCTTCTGGAACTCCCCCCCAAAAATCTGAGAGAGATTGCCTTTGTATATGTATTAAGTTGGATATTTGTAAATTTTTAGTGTTTGTGCATGCACATGTAAGTATCCTTGCAGCATTTCTTTTAGATTAATGGGTTAGGGGATTTTAATAGATAATCATAAATTACAGAAAAAGCACATTTATACATCGTGTTCATAACTACTGTTTGACTTTTTAGGATGATATGAGAGATTCTGTGTCAAAGTTCATGGGATTTGTTCACCAATCCGTGAACCAGATGAGTCAGCAGTATTTACAGAATGAACGTCGATATAACTACACAACCCCCAAAAGTTTCCTGGAACAGATAAAACTTTACCAAAATCTGCTGGCCAAGAAAAACGATGACCTTCAATCCAAAATAGTCAGACTGGAAAATGGTATTGAGAAATTAAGAAGTACTGCAACTCAGGTAAATGTTTTGGACCTGTTAACATTACAGTTACCTGTTTGTTGGTTTGTATGAATCAAACTTCAAATTGCGAAATTTGACAAAATCTTTTCTAAATGAACAATTTATGTCTAAATGTGTAATATTGTTCCAAATTTCCAAACTTGTATCAAAAAAACCCCAACTAAATGGATAACAGGAAAGGTTCACAATGACATACCAATTACTGTAAATATGGAAATTATTGCGATGTTTTTATTATTGCGAAAATTGCGATCGATTTAGCATCGCAATATTATAAACTCGCATTTTTAATGCATATTTTCATGTCCGATGTATTCTAGATTTGTCCCCCTTTGTTTTCATTTACTCGGGTAAGTGTCTGCTCATTGATTTCCGACATCAGGAGACAGGTTAATTGGTAGAAACTTTGTATAGGTATTGTTTTCACAGCTATTATATATATATAATAACATTTTGAATTCTAATATTATTAATCCCATTAATTAAAATGATTACTTTATATAAAACTTCCACTTTCAATTTTTACTCGATCTCTGATCGCAATAATAAAACTTTTTTTTCACATAGGCGGCGATCGCAATAATTTAACCTCGCAATTTTGCATTGGGTAGAAGAATCGCAATAATAAGTGCACGCGAAAATTTCCGAATTTACAGTAATCAATCGACATCACTCAACAGACAGGACAAAAAAAGAGCACAAAACACAAACATAAACACAACAGAGGGTCAGTTTTCTTTTTACGTTTAGTGTTTTATTCATTTATGAATGTTAGCTAAAATGAAGACCTGAAGATTGATGTAATGATTTGTGTTGGAGAAAGATAAATACAACTGTTAAAACTAAATCGATCTACATGTATCATTAAAATGACGTGTTTCATCTTATTAATCCAGGTTGATGACCTAAAGGCCAAATTAGCTGCACAGGAGGTAGAACTGGCACAAAAGACTGATGAAACAAACAAACTTTTGTCAGTGGTTGGTACTGATACTGAAAGGGTGTCTACAGAAAAGGCTATAGCTGATGAAGAAGAGAAGAAAGTTCAGAAGATTAATGAAGAGGTCACAAAGAAACAGCAAGATTGTCAGAGAGATTTATCTAAGGCTGAACCTGCTTTACATGCTGCAGAAACAGCTTTGAATACTCTGAATAAGGTAATTTTTAGCTCACCTGGCCAAAGGCCATGTGAGCTTTTGTCATCACTTGGCATCCAGCGTCCGTCTTTTAACTTTTCACATTTTAATCTTCTCCTCTGAAACCACCGGGCCAAATGAAATAAATTTGGCAGGAAGCATCTATGTAAGGTCCTTTTTAAAGTTTGCTCATTTCGTCCCGATCGGACTACAAAAATGGCTGCCATGGGCAGTTTTTTTTTTTCTGAAAGGTTGATATAAAAAAATCTTCCCTCTGAAATCGCTTTGCCAAATGGAACAGAAAGCTTCCATGGGAGGTTCTTTACAGAGGTTCCTAATTTTGTCCCAATTGGGCAAAAAACATGGCCACCATAGGCAATTCTTGTTTCTCATTGGTTGATTAAAAAAAAATTTCTCTGGAACTGCTTGGCCAAATGCAACAAAATTTGACAGGAGGCACCTATGGGAGGTTCTTCACAATTTTTCTTTATTTCATCCTGATTGGAGTACATATATGGTCACCATTGGCAATTCTTGTTTCTGATTGGCTTATATAAAAGAATCTTCTCCTCTGAAATCACTTGCCCGAATGGAAACAAACCTGACAGGAAGCATATGTGGGAGGTCCTTTATAAATTTTCCTCATTTTGTCCCGATCGGAATACAAATATGGCCACCATGAGCAGTTCTTGTTTCTGATATAATAAATATTTTTCTCTGAAGTCGCTTGGCAAGATGGAAATAAACTTGACAGAGAGCATCTAATTGAGAGGTTCTATACAAACTTTCCTCATTTTGTCCTGATCAGGCAATAAACATGGCTGTCATGGGCAGTTCTTCTCTTTCATCGGTTGATAATTTTCTTCTTTGGCCACCATGGGCAATTCTTGTTTCTGATTGGTTGATTTAAACAAAAATTTTTTTTTCTCTTAAACTGCTTCGCCAAATAGAGCCAAACTTGACAGAAAGTGTATGACATGTAACAAAAATCTACAGAACCGCAAAATTGCTTGAAACCAATGTTTCTCTTAAGGTGCTCACCAAGTGTTGTTACTCTGGTGCCGATCCCTAATTCAAAATGGCCTTCAGCAGAGGACTTATGGAAGACCCTATGGGAAATACATGCAAAAATATTCTGGAGAACTGCCAAATTTTAGAATATGCTGACCTGTAAGTAGAAGGACCTTGATGCAGTTGTTCTACAAGGCTTTCATGCCAGGTGAGCGATACAGGCTCAGTCCTCTGAGCCTGTAGTTTGAAGTATTGATCATTATTGTTTAACTATTCTACCCATGTCAGATACACTTAATTAATATTTGACGATTGATTTTATGTCTTTGTGAATTAAGCAGTCCATCATAGATTATTGTATAAAGGTATCGTCATATTGTTTACTTTTCACAATTGAAATATTGTAAGAGAATTTCTGTTTTTTAAAATCTAATGAGCCCTAGCCGGGTCAATCCAAAGACTTTAAAATTGGTATTTGCTGCTTCTCCACCAAGTACACATCACTTAGCAGTAAGAAGAAAGACTTGTTGGCTTTGAGTCAATATGTATCTGGGTGGGATGACATGTCATCTGTGGACTGGTGAGCTAGCATGTTCCAAATCTGACTCTTGAGTATTGGTCTAGTACAAGTAGGGTTCATATACAGTACATAGTCAATGTTGGAAAATATAAAATTTATTTGGGTGAGCTTTAGAAATATGAGAAAAGACGAACTTTAGCAAGCCTTTTTCCCATTTTTCGCAGCGAGTCCAAATAAATATTATATTTTCCCACAATGACTAGGTATTGTCTTTATCCTGTAATCATAAAATCCCAATATACATGTGTAAAATGTCTTGAAATTACATTGAAATACAGCTGCCCTGAAAATGCAGGAAACGCCATATGAACAAATACTAGTAAACTTTATTAGGTCATTGACCTAATACGACTAAAGTTTATTCTACCCCTGTTATTAGACTGGAAATGGCTTGATTGCAGGATAAATATTCATATCACATCAACATGTTCTTGTCCACGTATACATGTAATAATTGCCACAGGACATATAACCCATCAATCCATCAATGAAATCTAATGACAAACAACACTGTCAAAACATGTATAAAATTTAGAATATTATTTAAAAAGAGACCTATTAATAACATCAAAGATAAGATGGTTTTTAACACTTTTTAAACAGCTCAGCAATACAATTTAATCCAGAAAAATCTTTCATTCTCAATTTCTTATTTTTTTTTATTATAGAACAACTTAACAGAGTTGAAATCTTTTGCCTCCCCTCCTGCCGCAGTAGTAAATGTTGTAGCTGCAGTTATGTGTCTTCTAGCACCTGGTGGAAGAATACCGAAGGATAAAAGCTGGAAAATGGCCAAAGCAACGATGATGAACAAGGTAAGGTGACATGTAAGTACAGTGCAGAATTGTTAAACTGTTGCAATCAAGGAACAGCTGGGCAATCTGTGATGTTGTTGGGAAGGAACTGCAGAGTTTATGAAAATTTTGGAGTAGATAGGGTGTGAAGTACTTTTATTCTTGAATACCATTTCGAGGTTTCAAATTTTTGCTCTTTTTCTCAGAGCTTTAAGTCCATTTTGGCTGTATAGGTGTGGCCATTTATTTAAATAATAGGCCAGCAAGAAAAACAGATAATCCTTTTCATTTGATGTTGGAATTAAACCTGCATTACCATAGACTTGGTCCCAACACATATCAATTTTTGTGCTTAATATAGTGACTAGACATGACAAGGACGTTGTAGAATTACTGGTTTTTTATACAGATGTATAAAATAATTTCTACTCTGCCAAACAACCAACAATCAATCAATTCTTGATTATCCCTCAATATTTTCAGGTTGATCTCTTTTTGGAAAATCTAATTAATTATGATAAGGATCATATTCATGAGAATTGCCAGAGAGCTGTAGAACCATATTTGTTTGACCCAGAATTTGACCCTGATTTTGTGAAGAACAAATCATTTGCTGCTGCTGGATTAAGTTCCTGGGTTATTAATATCATGAAGTATTATAAAGTGTACTGTGCTGTGGAACCTAAACGTATGGCATTAGAGGCAGCCAATGCAGAATTAGCACAAGCAAAACACAAGCTTAAAGCCATTACAACCAAAATTAATGACTTGGAAAGTGAACTTGGAACACTAGTCGGTGAATTTGAAGCAGCGACCAAAGAAAAGCTTCAATGTCAAGAGGAAGCAGAAAACACAGCTAAGACAATCGACCTTGCAAACCGTTTGATTGGTGGGTTATCTTCAGAAAATGTTAGATGGGCAGATTCTATTGAAAAATTGAAAGAGCAAGAGAAAACATTAATTGGTGATGTCCTGATGACTGCTGCCTTTGTGTCATATTTAGGTGCCTTCACAAAACAATATAGACAAGATCTAATGGAAAAAAATTGGATACCATTTCTCAAAGGACTTAAGCATCCCATACCTGTACTGGAAGGACTTGATCCTTTGACACTTCTGACAGACGATGCACAGGTCGCAGCCTGGAATAATGAGGGATTACCAAGTGATAGAATGTCTACAGAGAATGCTACCATTCTGACAAATTGTGAAAGATGGCCACTAATGATTGATCCTCAGTTGCAGGGTATAAAATGGATAAAGACAAAGTTTGGTTCAGATCTGAAAATCATTCGTATTGGACAAAAGGGATATCTTGACGCATTGGAACGAGCAATTTCATCTGGAGATGTTGTTTTATTGGAGAGCATTGGAGAAACTGTTGATCCAGTACTTGACCCACTTCTGGGACGCAATACAATTCAGAAAGGTCGAGCCATCAGAATTGGTGATAAGGAGGTGGAATATAGCATTGACTTCCGTTTGATATTGCAAACTAAGTTAGCCAACCCTCATTACCAACCAGAGATGCAAGCACAAACAACCCTGATTAATTTCACAGTGACAAGAGATGGTTTAGAAGACCAGTTGTTAGCAGATGTGGTCATCAAAGAGAGACCAGATCTTGAGAAGTTAAAGTCTGATTTAACAAGACAACAAAATCAGTTTAAGATATCATTGAAGCAGTTAGAGGACACATTATTGGCCAGACTGTCAGCTGCAGAAGGTAATATTTTGAATTACTTAAAGAAGTAACAAATGATTGAACAAACAAAACAAACAAACAAGAATTTAAACAAGTGAATGACTAAATGAACATGTACAAGTGAGAAGAAGTTAATGATGAGAACTAAAACGAATCTTCTGTACCTTCAACAACATGTAAATTTGACCAAGGTATGTGAACTTTGTGGGAGGATATTTATACTGTGACACATTGTCCTGATTGTAGGCATACGGATCATTGGACTTTCTTTCTACCAGTATTTCTTTGTTTTTAATATACGGCTGAAACATAATCTCCTGAACATGAACTGACATTTAATATTGGAAATTCCTAAATAATGGGATGTTTTTATTGCAATAGTTCAGCCTTGCATTTTATTTTTTGCTTGCAACATACACAAATATAAGTTTATATAAAAACTTTGTAGTATCCAATGTATATATGTTTTACATTATATTTGGTATTAAGTAAATTCCTATCTCCTTAAATTTTTAGGTAATTTCCTTGGAGACTATGAACTTGTAGAAAATCTAGAGAAGACCAAGAGAACAGCTGCTGAGATAGAAGTACAGGCAGAACAGTCTAAGAGAACTGAGATTGATATCAACACTGCCAGAGAACTGTACAGACCAGCTGCAACAAGGGCTTCTCTTATGTACTTCATTCTTAATGATCTCAACAAAATCGATCCCATGTATCAGTTTTCTTTGAAGGTCAGAAAAATCTCATTTTCATAATATTCAATGGTCTCCATAAGAGTTCTCTGAAGGAAAGAAAAAACACACATTCTCCAAAAGATTGATCCAAAGATAAATTTTCTTAGGAGGCAAAAAAAAATCAGTAAGATGGATCCCATATAACAGACATCTCAAAATTAGAGTTATAGTCATCTTATATATCTACACAGACAAGACTAATCTAATGTCTCTTTGCCAGAGCTTGGAATAAACTCATTTTTGTAATGATTGATGATTTCATGTACCAATTTTCTCTCATGTTTTTAACATTTAAATACCTGCATAAGATTTTTCCCATGTGAATTTTTTCTCTTTAGTAATAAAAATTTCATGTACAATATAAAAAATCATCCTTATAAGCTAAACTCACAGATCATTTGTTGGTTAAGCTAAAGATCTTTTATTGTCTTATATATTTTATAACAAGACAATGAAATTTTGTGGTTTCTGAAGCAAGAAATCTTCTAGAATTAAATATGGAATAATTTTCTTTCCTTTATCAGGCATTCAAAGTAGTATTTGAAAAAGCTATTGACAAGGCTGTGAAGTCTGAGGAGATTAAAACCAGAGTGGAAAACCTGATTGATTGTATTACATACTCTGTATTCTTGTACACAGCCCGGGGTCTGTTTGAACGGGACAAAATCACTTTTACAGCACAAATGACATTCCAGGTAAGCTTTGATATATTTGTGTTTCAGTTGTTTGTAGTATTTTCCAAATAAAAATGTAAATATTGTTTATGCTTTGCAAAAAATAAATTAAAAAAGACAGACGTAGTTGATTCTTTGTATGATTGTCAGTCAGTCTCTCTGATTGTCCAAAAATACATGATTTCAAGATATTTATGTATTAAGTGGCATTCTTAGCCAGATAATAAATTATGGTAGCCCATTTTATATGTGATATAAATTTGATGACGTAATATTTCTGGTTTATATTTAGATCACATTTTATTTTTCAGATTTTACTGATGTCAAAGGTTATAGACCCAGTAGAGTTAGATTTCCTGCTGAGGTTTCCTTCACTACCCAACATTATTAGTCCTGTTGACTTCATGAATAACTATAGCTGGGGTGGAATTAAGGTTGGTAAATATTTTTTTAGAAATTGTATAAACACATTATCTTGTACATGTATGTGAATATAGCAGTATGGTTAATTCTTATATGTTTTTTTCTAAGTGAGTTACTGGAAATACTAAAGCTAGGTTTGAACCATCTTTAACTAGAAGTTTTTATACCAGCTTCATGCTAATTTATACCAAGAATTGAAAACTGTTATGCCTACTCATTAAAGAAAAAGAAAAATTGTCATTTACATGTATAAATAATTTGTTTTAAAAGTACATGTATATTATATGTCAACCAGGAAATTCTGCAGACTTTTACATCCATCTTTGTCAAAAGTAAATCTCCATCTGAAATTTAGTCGTGTGATTGCAGAAAAAGTTTTGGATATGATATTATTTGTAGCTACAGTGAAACTCGGTTGTGACTAAAAGAAAGGTTTGACTTATCTGATACTTGACTAATCCATATTCAGTTTTGACCTCCCTTTTTAATGTTTGATTAATTCACACACATTTTGTACATTTATGTCGATGTCAGTGGTATTTGGAAAAAAATCTACAGTTAAAATAATTGACTTAGAAGTAATTTCGAAGTTAAATTACACGAAAGGCAAAACACGTCTTATCAATTAAGGCTAACCGGTTTGATTTCCAAGTTGTAAAATAATATAACTTTTATTCTGGGACTATAAAAATAGTTTGACAAAACCGATTATTCAACTCAGGCCTATTTGAATAAACAGTTTTGAATTTAATTGGAATATAATGGGCAACCATTCAGGTGCCGTCAGCAACTTCGAAATATCCACAGTATCCGAATAAAGAGTGTTCAAACAAATGTGTTGAACTGCTGTATATGAAAGCTTTAGTCAGTAATATTCTTTCAAAAGAAATTAATGATTATATTCAGGCTTTGGTAAACATGGAAGAATTCAGGAACTTAGATCGTGACATAGAAGGTTCTGCTAAAAGATGGAAGAAGTTCGTAGAAAGTGAAGCTCCAGAAAAAGAGAAGTTCCCACAGGAATGGAAGAATAAGAACTCACTACAGAAGCTCTGTATGATGAGAGCTCTACGACCTGACAGGATGACATATGCTGTCAAGTAAGTTATAAAGTTTAGATACAGTAGAAATTTGGTTTCTTGGACAATAAAGGGACCAATAAAACAGTTTCAGGGTATTATAGAATTATTATTTTGTTGCCACTTCAACAATGGAAAAAAGGAAAAATGGCCAAGAAAGCACAGTTACAAGTTATTTTTCTTAGATTTTTAATTAGTTTTGTTTGTTTGACATTTATTTTTATAGGAATTGCAGGAATCATAAACAAGCTTCAGTGTATTTAACCATTCAGTTTTTCATAACAGTTATTTAGTAAAACTGTTTATTGAAGACTCATTTTTTTCTTGACACATTGTCAGGTACCACATTAGGCTTAAATAAAATTAGCATCTTTTTGAATGCAAATACCCCTGGATTGCTGAAATAAAATTAGGAAATAAATTTATACCTATTGAATAAACTGAATATTAATTGCTTTTGTTATTATAAACTGCTTGTACACTCAATATTTATTTCTTCAGTTGACATATTCTTTTTTACAGGGATTTTGTACAAGAAAAATTAGGAACCAAATATGTTGAAGGGAGGAGTGTTGAGTTTTCTAAATCATATGAGGAGTCTGGACCAACTACACCCATGTTTTTTATCCTGTCTCCAGGGGTAAACCCTATCAATGAAGTTGAAATTCATGGCAAAAAGATTGGTTTTAGCACAGACAATAAAAATTTCCATAATATTTCTTTAGGTCAAGGTCAGGAGGTTGTTGCAGAGAGTGCCCTTGATGTTGCAGTGAAAGAAGGCCATTGGGTTGTCTTACAGGTAATTTTTTTTAGGGATTTAAAAATAAGTTACTATTAATTAGCAATCAGAAGGATGGTAGATTTTGGTGGTTGTACTCCATGAGATCTAGAAAAATATGTTTCTTAATATGGAAGTTGAATCATTGCAGTTTTAAGAATAGAACTTTCACTCGTTGAACATAAAAAAAAATTGTGATACTTGTAATCATTTTACATATTGATAAAAATTGACGGCATGTATTTCAAATTAGAAAAAGATCAGTTATTTATTCAATGTTTTGAATCCTTTAATTTTAGAATATTCACTTAGTTGCCAAATGGTTGTCTGTATTGGAAAAGAAGTTAGAAAGTTACACAGAAGAAAGCAACCCAGATTTTAGAGTGTTTATTAGTGCTGAGCCAGCTCCAACTGTAGACTCCCATATCATACCCCAGGGAATACTGGAAATATCCATCAAAATCACTAATGAACCTCCTACAGGAATGCAGGCAAATCTTCATCAAGCTCTGGATAATTTTGATCAGGTCTATATTGAATAATCTGTTATTTTATGTATCAATAACTTGTTTATGTTTGTATTCATTCTGTATCTTCAAATTCCCTTTTTCTTTTGTAGGATATACACAAAAAGACAGATTCATGTAATTTGTGACATCACAGATAAATAGTTTGACATCATACTTTAAAAAATCATTGTCGTTAAGTCAATCAGAGATAGATTTTGGGATGAAGTGGGGATGATATTCTGCTGTCAATATGTGTATTGTAATGACATTTTTTTACCAGTTTTAATATATCTTCATAGTCTCATTTGCATTTAATGATTTTTGTAAGTAGATTTTTTAAAATGTATACTTGATAAATAAGTTACCAATTGTGTAAAGCATTCTACACGAGTTGGAAACTCTCAATTGCTTTGTCCAACATGTAGTACCCTTAAAAATAACGTAATGAATACAAAACATGCAATAAAAGGTCATTCTGTTTTAGGAATTTATGGAAATGTGTGCCAAAGAAAATGAATTCAAGAGTATCTTGTTTTCTCTGTGTTACTTCCATGCTGTAGTGTCAGAAAGACGCAAGTTTGGACCACAAGGTTGGAACCGAGTCTACCCATTCAACACAGGAGATCTGACAATCAGTGCCATGGTGTTATATAACTATCTAGAGGCCAATACTAAGGTGCCCTGGGAAGATTTGAGATATCTTTTTGGTGAGATCATGTACGGAGGTCACATTACAGATGACTGGGATAGACGCTTAGTAAAGACATATTTGGAAGTTTACATGCATCCTGATATGGTAATGTTTATAGTATAAACAAAAGTTTTCAATGTTATAAACCTTCCACATGACTGCTTAAAACAAATAACCCCTTATTGCATGAGTCAGTTATTTTTGTTTTTCAGACACATGTGGATGATTTAAAATTGATAAATTCACTAGGTGTCTTATTTGTTTAACTGAAAATCTTGATATTTCACTGCCATTTATATATTAAATTGCAATTAACATTGAGACATCAGGGAGAAATTTTTGGATAAATTTTGATATTTTTGAAACCAGAAATCTATTATTGTTCATGTTCTTAAATGATTTTTCATTCATTTTCAATTATTTAATTGAGATATAGATACATTACAGATACTTTTCTCACTTTTAAATCATGTTTCCATTATTCAGTCAGTGAAAATAAAATTTCATGTTATACAGCATTAAAAAATAATTGTTAAGGAGCTGAAATAAATTTCATTTATATATAAAGACACTTTTCGTTTGGCATATTCAAATGTGATGTTTGGACATATAGATTGAGTTTCTTCAAAGTCTTTGAAATATTAGAATTTTCAGATACTCTATTTTTAGCTTGAAGGAGAATTATATTTAGCACCAGGTTTTCCACTTCCACCAAATTCGGACTATAAGGGTTACCATGGTTACGTTGATGAATGTTTACCAACAGAGAGCCCATATCTATATGGATTACACCCTAATGCAGAGATAGAATTCCTAACAACAATATCAGAAAATCTGTTCAAAACTGTGTTTGAGATGCAGCCACGGGATGTAGGATCTGCTGGCTCATCTGTTTCAAGTAGAGAGGAGAAGGTTAGAAACAGTTTTTGGGTGACAAATCCCTTTAATGAGCATCATTTGTATCTTGATTGAAATTTAAGTCTTCTAAAGTTTTAGTTGGTTAATTACTGTTCATAATTTTCTGTTACAGGTGAACAATTTTTGAATAGACGATGTTGCTGATTTTATATGGTATATTTAGATTTAATTTGAACAAAATTTAATGTCAACACGGAGAAGCTGAATGCAGACAAGGGCAATACAAATCAATGAGCTTATACACTATACATGTACATCTTTCTGAGAATATTTAGAATGATCATAGTCATTGCACAAACAAACAGTCACTTGGCTCCATTAACTAAGTTACCAAGAGGAGGTAATTAGAATCAAAGGGAGACAGTAACAGTTATCTTCCCTTGGAAACTTGGGTAAGGGAGATAACTAACAATTATTTCCCCTTACCAATCATTGAGATTTAAGAAATGATATGACAATTATTTATTTTACGTGATAAGAAAAGCTCAAGATGTTTTACTGAAAAAAGAATCTGAAAATTTAACTTGTTTTAAAAATTATCGAAACTGTCCAAATAAACTCCTATTATGCATTCATTACAGATTAGAGGCACACTAGATGAAATCTTAGAGAAGTTACCAGATGACTTCAACATGTTGGATATAATGAATAAAGTCCCAATAGAGGAGAGAACACCTTATGTTGTTGTAGCCTTCCAGGAATGTGAACGTATGAATATACTGACAGCCGAGATCAGGAGATCATTGAAAGAATTGGATCTTGGACTGAAGGTTAGGTTAAAAGTTGTTAGAAATTTGGTAAATGATTGTAACTTTATTGCAAGTAACTGATAATTGATTCATAACCTGAGATATGGAAGAGTAGAATAGAGAATGGAAGAATGGAAGAATGGAAGAAGAATATGATACATTTTATATCTTCATACATGTACATAGAAAATATTATGGGGACATTAATATTTATTCCGAAATTGATGTGATGTTTCTATAAAGACCGAAAATGAAACAGGCTGATCATTTCAAAAATTAAAGATCACATTACTTTTTTTTCCTAGTACTTTATATATTACTTCTTGTACATGAATCAGATTATTGTTGATTTTCTAAGATTGTAAGTTAATAAATAAATGCAATAATTTTTGAATTTTCATATTTTATGTAAATTTGAATGTATTTTACCTTCCTTTTCAAAATTAATGATAGTGTTAAAAGAGATTCCGTATTTGAATAATGAAATATTTATATTGAAGCCCAAGGATCAACTTTAAAGCCATAATCAAATCAATATCATTTTTATCATAAACAAGACAATACTTAGAATGTATAGAAAATTAGTATTTATTTTGCTATTAAGATAGTTTATTAAAACTTTATATTTTTCTGTATGACATTTTCGTTGTATTCATTATTGATTATTTTTTCAGGGTGAATTGACCATCTCAGCTGATATGGAGGACCTAAGCAATTCCCTATTTTTGGAACAGGTTCCTGTTAGTTGGACTCACAAGGCCTATCCTTCGTTATATGGTCTGTCTGCCTGGTATGCAGATCTCTTACTAAGAATCAAAGAATTGGAGACATGGTCCACTGATTTCATACTTCCTGCAGCTGTTTGGCTTGGTGGATTGTTCAATCCCCAATCTTTCCTGACTGCAATCATGCAACAGATGGCAAGGAAAAATGAATGGCCATTGGACAGAATGGCCTTGCAATGTGATGTCACCAAGAAGAGTCGTGAAGATATGGCTGGACCACCCAGAGAAGGGTCATATGTACATGGATTGTTCATGGAAGGTGCACGTTGGGACATGCAGACTGGAATGATTAACGAAGCTCGTCTCAAAGAATTAGCTCCTCCCATGCCTGTCATTTTTATAAGAGCCATTCCTGTCGATAGAATGGAAACCAGGAATATGTATGAGTGTCCTGTATATAAAACCAAAACACGAGGACCCACTTACGTGTGGACATTCAACCTGAAAACTAAGGAAAAACCCAGTAAATGGATCTTGGGAGGTGTGGCATTGCTACTTCAAGTCTAGAATAAATGTTGTATACTCTCACTTGATTGTTTTTAAATACACATACGTTTTATTAGGGTCTTAGTACTTTCTGTTTTTTTGCAGGTGTTGATCATATTTATTGTATAGGTAATGATATTTCTGGATTTTATAAAGTAAATATTTTTCAGATCATAGCATAAATCAAAGATTAAACTGTTGTATATATGATAATGTCTGTATTTGTGAATTATTTAACTTATTTTTTGCAAATCAACTTTATATATATATTCTGATAAATTGCATATGAAATATGTGCTATGGCTGTTTGGCATATATTTCATAAAAAGTTTCCACATATTTATATAAATTCATTGTGATAGAATAAATAATTCATGAGGAATTTTGAGGAATTTTTAATGTGGTATTTTTATGCTAAAGGTGAAATCATAATTGAAATACTTTGACTGAAAAATTAGAATTCATCATTTAATGACAGGAATTTTACACTTAATGTAGAAACAGGAAATAATAAAGCCATAGAGCTAACAAGATTGTATTTTTACCCCAGATCACATTACTAATTTTTCCTAGTACATTATATTACTACTTGTACATGAATCACCTAGTTAGGTGAAAGTTAAAGCATCCCTTTGAGCATGTTGATAAGTTCAACTCTTAAAATTTTAAACACAGTTATATTTTTTTTCTTATAACCATATTCCATTTTTGTTTTTGTCCTGATGATGATAAAACTGAAATAGGTTTGTTTACATCTATTACATTTACCGCTGAGCTTAAAATCAAATATTTCATTCTTGATATATATGGATATGATGTGAAGAATTGCTTTTTCCACTTTGATTATTTTTAAACCCAAGAGTAAATTTTTTTCAAAATTACAGAAAAAATGTAATAATTTAAAATTTAGAAAAAAAATGATTTCTGATTTTCTGGGATAAAATTGATTTGAATGTTTTGGGTTTTTTTAAGGTCACATTACCATAATATTCATAATTTATCTGACCCTTAATTTAGACATGATTTTCTTCAGACTAAAATTGACCTCTGTATAAAGGGCACCTGCTCATAAAGGGCATATTTTTTTGGTTAAATGGGTGCCCTTTATACACAGGTTTGACTAGTAAGAAATTATTGTTTTTCAACACCCAAGCCTCTTTCAATTATTTTGAGCTTTTTTTCTGCTATGACCAAAATCATGTCTTGACTTGATTTTAGAACATGCAGGAACATTCGATTTGCCTTCAAAAATATATGCATACTTTTTTGTTATATACAAAACAAAGTTACGAGTCCTCCGGTAAATTGAAAATTTATCTCAATGGCATATCCTTCTTTGCATAATTAATTCTGACAAACCACTGCCATTAGCTTTTAATACCAATACTGGAATTTTAATTTGATGAAATTGCATGCACGGTCATATCCATTTTAATTTGTATCTGTATTCAACAGCACTCTATAATTAATGAGGTTTAAGAATAAAATTTGGAATAAACCACTGAATGAATTAATGGGTTTGTTTTTTATCTCTATGTTTAGCAGCTGTAACCAATCAATACAAGATGTTGGAATTTGCTTTAGTAACAAAGAGTTTATTCAGTTAGTTGTTTTTAGCTCCCCTGACCCAAAGGGTCATGTGAGGTAGTGTCATCACTTTGCGTTATCGTTGTTGTAGTCATCATCGTCATCGTTGTCATCTGTAAACTTTTCATATTTTAATCTTCTTCTCTGAAACCACTTGACCAATTGGTGCAAAACTTGGCAGGAATGTTCAATGGGTGGTACTTTACAAAGTTTGAGTCTTTTGTGCTGATCGGAAATTCAACATGGCTGCCAGGGCCAATAATGCATTCTGACTGGCTGAAATTTCAAAAATCTTCTTCTAAGAAACCGCTTGGCAGATTAAATTGTGCTATTGTGGGAATGCTCCTTACATGGTCCTCTACTAATTTTGAGTTTTTGGTGTGGATCCAAAATCCAAGATAACTGCCACCATGGAACATAGTTTAACAGAAAATCCTATGGGAATACATACAAACAGCTTCTTCTCAGAAACTGTTTCATACATTTAAACCAAATCATGCAGGAATGTTACTAGGATGGTCTCTACTAATTTTGAGTTTTTGGTGCCAATCTGAAATCCAAGATGGCCACCACTGTGGAACATAGTTTAATATAGAACCCTATGGGAAATACATACAAACAGCCTCTTAAAAACCGTTTCAAACATTTAAACCAAATCATGCTCAAATGATACTAGGGTGGTCTAGTACTAATTTTGACAGTTTGGTGCAGATCTGAAATCAAGATGCTGTAACTGCAGAACATAGTTTAACATCGAACAATATGGGAAATACATTGTACCTTCTCAAAAACCATTTCACACATTTAGACCAAATAATACTAAGGTTGACCTCTAAAAAGTTTGAGTTTTTGGTGCTTATAGGATTCAACATGGCTGCTGGGGTCAATAATTCGAAAATCCACGCAGAATGAACTGCAAATTTGGGGAAAATTTTAATAAATAGCTTAAGTTAGTCATTTGAACCAGTGATAATTTTCTTTAGAATAAATTCACAGACGTACGACGAAAACATTCTTTTGCTTTTGGGTGCCATTCACATGCTGAATACCTAAATATGGCAAATTCATTTGAAAAATGCCTCCTGTGGTTATACAGATTAGTCTATCATTCAACAATGCATACCTATCT
The DNA here is from genome assembly GCA_028015205.1 of Mytilisepta virgata. Taxonomy (NCBI): domain Eukaryota; kingdom Metazoa; phylum Mollusca; class Bivalvia; order Mytilida; family Mytilidae; genus Mytilisepta; species Mytilisepta virgata. Next base: position 90,035,209 of record CM051521.1, read on the forward strand.
GAACATTTACAGTTGTGTACAAAGTTCATTAAAAGTAGTATCATATCCTGTTTATTTGCATCACTGAGCGTCTCATCTCATTCAAGTCCTCGAAAAGGGGGTGGATATAACATTTTACCACATTTTTTAGATGGCACATGTATGTGAATTTTGGTTTATTGAACATTTCGGATATCTACATTTTCGGTTCTGAGCACTACATTTGAGAAACAGATTGTTGAAATTAAATATATTACAGTACAGTGTATGAGAATTAGTATCATACGAACTTAATAAAGCGAACACTGTAAGACTTCATTTGTTCGTCATTCGGGTTGGGGTCAATAGAAAGATTTTTCCAAATCTACGACCAAATTGACGATTTTCCATTTCCAATTGATTTTTTTTGCCGCAAATTCTACTTGTATTTCGGTGAAAGTCGAACGCACGGGCGTGGAAAATCTTGTGTAATCAACCCCTCCTATGACATTATATCTACATCCTTGAAAATACTGCAGAATATTCCTACAGCTTTGAAGAATATTTATGGATATATTGAAGATTCGCATGAAGGAGTATATATATGATGTCATTTTAAGAATTTACGATTTTCCATGTTGTGGTACACAAAAAATCCACATCCTTAAGCTTGGAAATGCTGCGTAACCCAGATCTTTGAAACATTGAAGAGTGTTCATGGACATAATGAAGATCTGCATGGAGTACATGTATAATGTCAATTGAAGAATTTTTGTCACATTGATTTTGTTACAGGTCATTATGAACTTTCCTTTGGTATTGGGAGGATATTATATCTAATCCTTTTATACACATTAAACGCATCCTTGCCTATTGGGCCTTTGACCCATTTTTCCTCTCTCGGTGCTGATGTTTCTGTCCCTTCACAACATGCAGATTATCCCATTTAATATTCGCTTTGCTTCAGTTTCTAACAAAGTTTCAATGAACCAAATCTTTGTATCATAAGTAAATTTTCACAAGAATTTCGATACCGAAAATTTCAGAATAATTGAAATCACCGTTATAAGTATTTATTGTTGAAATTTCGGACCACTTGTAAAAAAAGCGAATTTTCAACCTAATTTTTACGCTAGTATTATCAATAGGACATCTTGTAATTCAATTGAATTAACTTATAGGAAAAAGCTATAATCATGAAATTGTTGTTAAATCTTTGGCTGAATTATGTGCTGTATTTAGGACGGTCGGAATATTAATTCCCTTCTTGGGTCATGGAAACAGTTGTTTAATTTGTGTGGTCTTTTGTTGCCCATGTCATTTGACGTCCTACATTAAATTATCACAATCTGTCAATCTTAAATAGACTTTCAAAATATGCAGACCTTCTAGATATTATTCCAGGATCACAACCTTGGTTTAGAAAAGGGTATTTTACTTTAGATAATATTTTTTGTCTCCATGTTTTGATAGAATTATATTTGTCTTATGGTCAAATTTTATATTGCATGTTTGTAGATTTTCGAAAAGCCTTTGATACAGTTTAGAGTATAGGCTTGTAGCAAAAATTAGTGAAGAGTAAAATATCATGGAAAATATTGAAAGTTATTCATAATATGTATGACAGCATTAAGTCATGTGTTAAGCTGAACGATGAAGTGTCTGGGCTCTTTGCTAGTGAGGTTGGGGTTCGTCAAGGTGAAAATTTGTAACCTTTATTGTTTTCTATTATATTCTTGTTAGATATTGAAGAATTTTTTTTATTAAGAATGGTATATCAGGTCTGAGTAATATCACAAATGAATGTCAACATAACCTTCGAATTTTTCTTTATATTTTTGTGTTGTTATATGCAGACGATACTGTTATAATAGCAGAGAATGCCGCAGATATGGAGAAGTCTTTAGAGGTATTTGAACATTATTGTAGCAGATGGAAGCTTTCCATTAATGTTAATCAGACAAAGACTATGGTGTTCTGTAAACGTAAGTTAAGAAATCAACAGAAATTTTATATTAACGGATCAAATATAGAAATAGTCGAATCATATTCCTATCTCGGCTTATTGTTTAATTACAATGGAAATTTTACTTCTACTAAGAAAAGGCTAACCGAACAGCCCAGAAAGCATTATATACACTGTACAGGAAGATACGGGATATAAATATACCAGTTGATTTGCAACTTAAATTATTTGATACACTTGTTCAGCTTATATTATTATATTCATCAGAAATCTGGGGATTTAAAAATATTGAAATACTTGAAAAAGTCAATCTCCAGTTCCTAAAAAGAGTTTTGCATGTAAGATCCAGTACTCCTACCTTTATGGTATATGGAGAAACTGGAAGGTATCCTATAGAAACTAGAGTTACTGTGGTCTAGTGGCCCACAAATACCCCCGCGCCAACTGCTTTGTAAACCTTTCCACATAATCTGTCCTTAACGGACTATTGATACCCCCGATCATGCATCTGTTGAGCCCTCTGCACTTTAGAAAGTAAAAGCTGTAAGAGGAGTAGATGAAACAACCTGCAAAGTTTCAGACCATTTATTTAAAGCTGTAAGAGGATTTGATTAGATTGTAAAACATGCCGAGTCAAAATCTATGGGCGTAAAGTGCCATGAGGATAATTCAAAGTTCTTAAAGGGAGGGGGGAAACATTTGCTGGAAAAAATGCTGGAAAAGTTCTTAAAGGGAGGGGGAAACATTAGCTGGAAAAAATGCTGGAAAAGTTCTTAAAGGGAGGGGGAAACATTTGCTGGAAAAAATGCTGGAAAAAAACTAAGTCCAAACTTGAAAAAAATTTGGGCATAGTGGCCCCTAGAAAATACGCTTTTTTACCCCCCTTCCCATCACCCAGACCATAATAGAGGAAATTAAGAGAGAGTGAAAGACAAGCTGGGACAAATTTCATTTATCCTAATGAAATCTTACTTGTCTTTGTGAGAAAGTATTTTTATCTTGATAGTTGATAAAATGATCTTCATACCTGCCGCAAGTCATTAATCTGGAAACATTTCCTTAATGGAAATTGTAAGGAGCGGAGTTGTATTAAATGGTAATTCATTTTGAGCTATGAGTGTGCACATCATCAGCCGCCCCTAGTTTTGTCCTCTTCCGATTTTCGGCACTTTTCCAAATACTTGTGAGACTTCACCAGTAAAATCTACCTCCGTGAGCACATGGAAATATTTGTGAGACCTCCCCGACTGACACATATGCGTACTACTTAATATAAAGGTGATGAAGATTGAAGGAATTTCCAAAGATCAGTGTATTCACGTTTGGCTGGCACGTTTTTTACTGGCTTCATCATGCCGCCATTAAATGATGCCGAGTCAAAGTCTTATGAGCGTTTGCAAAGACGAAAGTTCTACCATCAGTCAAAGCGCCGTGAGGATAAGTGTTTTTACCGTTTTACTTAGTTGACGTAGAAAAACGTGTAAGAGGGCGGAAGGCGTAATTTCGGGGTCTGAAAATCTTAGTGATAACGCTAAAATCGTAGCGGTAAACAGATCCGAATAATCTGTAACGGGAATTGATAACACAAAGCATGTACACGTAGTTCGGACAGACGGACAGACAGACAGACTGAAACCTATATACCCCCCAAAACTTCGTTTTCGGGGGTATAATAAATATGAAAGTAAGAATGTTGAAGTTTTGGGTAAAATTAATAAATAATGGCAATAAATTATTAGGCACACTATATAGATTATTATATCAAATGCATACTTTTGGATATTGTAACTCTAAATGGATTAACTATCTATATTAGATCATACTGGATTAAGTTATGCTTGGGACAACCAATATTTTCTTTGTACCGGAGAAATAAAATTATGCGTTAAGAAGATATTACAAGATCAGTTTGTACAAAAATGGAATAGTGATATGATTAATTCTTCAAGAGGTAAATTTTACAATATTTTTAAGATTGACCCTGTTTTAGAAAATTATTTATTGCGATTATTTAACAATCGTCGTATTTTTATAACTAAACTCAGATGTTCAAATATAAAATTTCCAATCAAAACTGGTTGTTGGGAAAATATAAATCGTGAAGAACGTTACTGTAAATTGTGCAGTAAGGGGTGAGATCAAAAGTTCAATGTAGGATAAAAAACTTAATTCAAATAGTTTGGGGGGGGGGGGGGAGGGAATCGCTGCAAGTTTTGTTATCCGACATCGATTTTCGGATTGAAAAATACGGATTCAAGTGATGTCCAAGTCAATATACAGAACAAACATACATTGTTGATCAAAAACAGGACCCATGATACAAAAAGTATACTCTCAAAGCATATGCCCTCATTGGTCAATAAATTTTTCCCAAATTAAGTTAAGAGGGGTGTGGGGGTCAGTGAAAAAAGTATGTGAATTAAGTTTTTCATCCTACATTGAACTTTTGATCTCGTCCCTAACGGTATTGGAGACGAATTTCATTATTTTTGTCAAAATGAAATTGTTGAAAAATCGAAAAAAAAAAAAACGGTATATTCCAAAGTATTTCCCTACTTATCCATCAGAAAAGAAACTAAAGGGGATGTTGTCATTATGTAACCAAAAAGTATTAAATAATTTATCAATTTTTCTTATGAAAATTGTGGAACTATTATCATGTTATTCGATTAAGTACATTGCATATAACATAAGATACAACATCAATGCACAATGATTATCATAATAATATAATTATCATTTTTATCATTATCTGTTCGTGAAAAAAGATAGTGTAAATCCATGTTTATGTTTTGACGAATACTTTGAACATGTTTAATGTCAGTTATTATAATTTTTGCATGCTATATGTATATTGTATTAATATTGTTTTTGCTCACGTTACAGTGTATACTGTCTTTAGTGTGATAAAAATCTTGAAATCTTGAATCTTGTTGAACTACACAGCCATTCTAATATGATCTGCTTCCGTCACAGACGCAAGACGGCATGTTTGGCAACGTCATAGTAAAGTTTCCCACAAGCTTTAACGACGTCGTAGTATAACTTGCGTTGTGTAATGGCGTCTTCGTTTATGATTTTACCAAGGATAGGCCATTTGTGCCGATATTTTGCTACTCGCTGTCACTCGTGACAAAATATTTGCATAAAGGGCCTATCCGTGGTAAAATCAGGATATTTTGAAGCCATTGCGAATTCAATTTTATGACGTTATATGATAAAAACGGTTTTATAGTTACTAGCTTTCAGTTTAGCCGCAAGTTTTGTTAGTAATATGTTTTGTTTTAGTACCAAAATTGTTACATAAAGTACTCATTGACTTAATTTAACTGTTCTTTACAGATCTGAGTTATAAAATGAATAATGTGGAAATCAATAAATTATATCATACATTTAAAAATGTATTGAATGTTTATTCAACTGATTAGAGCAGGAGAACCGAGAGAACAAAAAGAATACAATGACGTCCGGAAATCACCTTCGTATCCGGTAATGATTTAATTATTACACATTTTGTGAAAACAGGAGTTGACGTCGTTTTGATCTTTTAACATGTAAGTTGCAAACAAACCTACCTTACTCCATTGTTCTAACATTACATAAGGCAATAAGAAATGTTCTCAAAGTAATGAAGACATTTCTCTGCTTTCCGTGATTGTAGTCTTACTGTCGAGAAACCCTTTTTACTACGGCTTAAATAGTTACTATGTACATGGTTATCCTTTCTTAAATTCAATAAATACAGGGGTTGGTGATATCTTTTGCCTGCTAATTAATTATGCAGTGTCGTCCTATCCAACATAAAAAATTTACCCTTATGTCAGAAGTTTTTCAATGATTTTCGAGCCCGAAATTCTCGGAAAGAAGTTATCTCCCTTTTACATTAAAAGTTTATTTCTCCGAAGTCTTTGAACAAATCAGTTACTTAGTAGTTTTAAAGTTCAAACTTACTTAAACTTCATCTCATGACCAAGTGATGACACTTGAATTAATGAAGGTACAATGTAAATTAATTATTAAGAATCCCCAAGGTTTATGTGCTACTGTGAAATTTTACATTTTCTAAGCAGTAACGATTTATACCACGTATCTCATTGTATCTGGTAAGGAAGAACAAAAAAAAAAAAAAAAAGAAAAAAAAAGAAGCGCTTTTATGTAATATTTATTAAATTTATATATTTGTCTTTTTTACAGTATGAAGATTCGTTTTTGTATACTTTACCTTGGGTTCATTCTATTTTCGATCGTGTCGAATGCGCGGGCAGTAAGTTGTCAGCCATCGTCATTGTCAACAACAGGCTGTACGGACGTGGGTGGAAAATGTGAAGCTATTGGTGGAGTTTGTTTCCCCATGTTAGACAATAACTGTTGTTGTTCGGAGGCACTGGAAGATTGTCAGACTTCACAGCCTTTGGGTGGAAAATTTGAAAAAAAGGAAGAATTATGAGTCGTGTGTTTTCAGAGGAACAGAAGAAGTTTAAATCGTTATACTAAATTTATGAATTAAGTTCGAAATATGAATATCTTCTGAACATTTGAATCATGCTTTAAATAGTGTTTGTCATGGAGATTTAATAAATATAGTTATAAAAAATTTGACATCCATATTAATAATCATGATTTATATTTTCTGTTTTTCTGTTTAATGGTATTTTTGCATATACAGTCAGTGGATCTAAATGAGTTCACTCTTCGAAATTTCCTATACATTACACATAAAATCACAAGTTTTCAAAATGTTTTCTTGAAGTTATATTTTGTCATATTTTAATGAAATTTGTATTGATGAGCAGAGAAATATCTATAATTTATACTGATAATATCAAAATATTATAATATTTTATTGTTTTTTTTAAATCCACAATTTTAACACAAATATTAATTTTTAACAACAATTTCTCCATTAAACCTATGTAGTTTTGACACACATAAAATCTTATCTGCATTTAAATAACGATTTCTCCAAGATTCGAAATCGCATAAAAATTTCAAAATTATCTCAAAGAAACTTTAAATATTTCTGAGATTGGTTGTCAAAATTTCATAATTATAGGTTTAGAAATAACATCAGGACAGTATTTTGAAATAAAGTAGTTTTATTTGGATTGTTTAGGGAAATTTACAAGTGGGATCTCATTTATGTCCACCCAGTGTATATCTGACTTGATAAATGATGCATAACCTCTAGAATTCATTCGTTGGACGGGTTGTGAAATTTATCATTAATTGTATGTACCTCTTTATAAGACCTTTTAAGAGCCAAGATAAAAAAAATCCTTTTGAAGTTTGTTAACAGTTTAGTGATATGATTAAACCGCCATACTTACTGTAGAACATTTTTTATTTTGCAATACAATCTCAAATTGTGCACTAAATCCACCAATTCCAACGTTTTTGGATGATATGAGCATAAAAACCACATGTTGTTTTGCTCTGTACCTTTCACCTCAAGGACTCTTGTCAAATAATATAAGATTAACAGACAATCAACATGTCTTGACATTTTGTCTTGATTAAAGTTGAGTTGTGATTTTATATAGTTTGACCTGGCACATGAGGTTTTAATTCAACCGCACGTTAGTCAGTCGAGTTCACCGGAAGGTGAATAACAAATACCCTCGATGTTAAGCATCATAAATTAATATCTGATCACACCACGACTATCAAAATAATGTTGCATTCATCTATAATTAGACATTTGTAATATACATCTTGAGTAATATAACTGTTTATATTAATTGATACTGAACACCAAGAACAATAACTCTGGATACTTTCTCTTGATGTCTTCACAGAGTTAACAAGACATGACTTCTGGCTCACGTACAAGCTATATATTTCGATGCATCAGCTTTTGTCCAAGGTCAAATTATTTTTTTTTGTTCCTTTAACGGCCCACACTTATATAATGTAATAAAGATCTTATATCTAAATGTAAGATCGGGAAAACAATTTGTTATTTGTATTCTAGTATTAAACTTAATAGGAAGTACTTGCAATGGCTACACATTCTGATGTCCCGTGGCCTTGGTCAACTGTGTCCCATGATGCTCTGTTAAAATATCAAGCAACGGTAAGCAAAATTTCAATCAGTTTTTTTTGTACTTTAAGAATTAACACACTTTTGAGTGAAGAATAAGATACAAAGTGAGTTTTGCGAATTCAAGAAAACAGTTGTGCCAAAAACTGGTGTTCAGATTTCCAGATAAGAACACACGTAGGTGTTAAAAGGTATTTTAATAGCTTATTTACTGAAGTGGAACTATGTAAAATCTACCTTCCATTTGTTTTTGAGTGACTCCTCTTCTTGTAAGTGTGTATTATTACGTAGGAGGGGAAATTCAAGAGATTCAAAAGCCATACTGACAAAAAAGGAATAAAATATTCGAGGAAAGAGCTATACACGAGGAAGATACGTGCAAATCTCTGTCCTTAGATGGTTTATGTCCTGACCTTATTGATAGTTTTGACATTTCCACATTAAACTTTAATTTTTCGGCTCTGAGCACAACTGATTAAATCATAAATCGACGAGGTATGCATATCTTTTGTATCAAAATGAGTATCATTGAATATTTAATTTTTACCACCGACTTGATACTTCTTATGGTGGACCCCAAGTTCCCGAGTGTATCAACACCTCGGTTGCTAGTATACTGTTTGATGATGTGTGGATATCTCCTTCGTGCATAGCTCTGTCTTTACATAGATGGCCTTTGTCTTTTCCCTTTGTAGTTTGGCATTTGAAGATTCTCTTCAACATCCTGTGTTGCTTCGGCCTTTAATGTTTATCTTGTGCATTACAATTGTTATCATAGAATATTTTTTACAACAAATGTCAGAAATGCACATTAATTGATACAGGTAAGATATAAATAATTTCCAAAACATGCATTATGAAGAAAATGATAGGTGTATATGCATAAGATAAATGGCAAAATTTCACCGATAAACAAACAGGCTGATTTGAAACCTTATGTGACTTTTGACCCATTCAGCGCTTAAACTGTTGACTTCTTCTACATTTAGTTTCTGAAGATAACAGTTTTATGAAAATTATTTCTTATTATCTAAATAGTACTCCTCTTATCGCAAAAAATATTAGAGAAAAACGAATAATAGACAAACATAGTAAAACACAAGAAAAAAAAAAAAAAAAAAACAAAGGCAAATTAATAAAAAAGCTACTGTCGAAACCCCAGCAAATAGTTGAAACACACTAAGTAAAACATCCAAAAACTTACTATTTCTGTTCAATCATTGTATGAAGAAATCAAATTACTAAATCCAGTGAAAAATTTAAAAAAAATGTTTACGTCACCAGATTATATTCACTATTTCGAAATTCGATCCCTGTGGGTCCCAAGCTTGGAAAATCTAAATTCTGAAAACTTATTGTTCGTTTAAATGCATAAATTGAAACATGAAAGAGGAGTTTAGGCCACAAGCTTATATTCACAATTTTCGACATTTGATCCCTGTGTGCTCCATGTTTTGAAAATCAAATTCCGAAACGTTATTGCGCATCTAGATATGGTGTATGACAATAGATACTCTAAAAAAAGATAATGCATAAATTTAAGAATGAAAGATGGGTTTATGTTACAAGCTTAAATTTACAATTGTCGAAATTCGACCCACAGTTTTGAATATTGAACTTATAAAGCCTTATTGCACATCTACATATGGTGTATGACGACACTGTAAAGAAATAATATGCATAAATTGAAAAAAAAACGAAAGAGGAGTTTAGTTAGCAAGCTTAAATTTACAACTTTCGAAATTCTAAAACGTTTTGTGCACCTACAGGCAGTATGCAACCATTCTATATTAAAATTAAAATCCCTAAACTCAAAAGAAAAGGAGGAGTTGATGTCAAGTCTACCGGAAAAATAAAATATCGAAGAGTCGACAAATGTCACAGATCATGCTATACCCAAATAACCCTGAACGTGCAGCCTTAAACCCGTTTAAAATAAATTCGGGACGATGCTAAAGTATAATGAAAGCCGGGTAGTTTTCAGTCGATCGAAATGAATAAAAGGAACAGCGGCATTAGGGAGCAATCTAATTGTTCTAGCGATACAAATTTTAGTGCCATGATGTGCATATGAGCGTGTTTTTTTTAATTTTCTTCAAATTCTCTTAAGATTTAACTTTTTTTTCGTTTTCAAGAAGTAATAAATTTGCCATAAACTCCATTTATGACTGGAAAACTGCTTATTCCGTCAAAAATAAATTAACCTTTAGAATTATCGTTTCTAAAGCTATCTGGGCCTTACATTGGAGAATGGTCACAGGGTATGCATTACAAAAATGTGTTTGTTGATACTGACCTTGATCACATGACCACTGTCACCATTTTAAAAAGTTTTTTTTATGTCTCGTCATAAATTAGACAGGTGAGTGGTACAGGCTCCTATGGCCTTTATATCTCGTTACATCGTCGTATCACCTTTTAAAAACTTCCTATATTTACAATTTTTTAAAGTTGATTCATCAACAGTTTTTACAATGGAATGCTAAAACAGATAATATGTTACTACCTATGATGAAGTGATTATAAAAGATGCTCTGTAAATGCACGAGATTACCATGGTAACAAATTTAGTTTAGATGCCTTCGACTTGATCTTTGCATATAGTTCTTGCGTAGGATATCTTAGTCAATAATTTATATTATTTGTGACATTCATTGTAAGTAAAAGAACGGAATTTTCTTCTTCCGCTGCAATAGATACTACAGGTAGACAACTATAGATGTTATAAGTGTTGCCAAGTTCCTTTTTCTGTAGCATAGCTTGGGACTTTTCTGGGTTTTTTGCTGAGTCGCTGAACCTCTGAACAAAGTAAGATTTTTTAATTTATCTTTTTTTTTGGACGAAGAATTACTGTTTGAATACTATTGTAGACCTTGATATTATTTGGAGTTTGGTATTTGAAATATGCTTAATTTATTGTTTTATTTTGATTACATTTCCATTTTTGTTCTTTATACAAAATAAATTGTAAGAAGTTTTTTTCTATATGGAATCCTAGCTTGCGTTTGCTTCTCAATGTTTTAATTGTGAGGTCGCTTCAAATGGCACATGCCCTACGGATATCTATGTTGGAACGTTTGGTCATCTGATTTTCAATTAATTTCATGTGCTAGTATATTTCTTTCCTTTGGCGAAAGTAGCGTGAGGCGAGACTTGGGTATTACGGCGACGAAAGGGGCGTTCACAATAAGAAAGGTCTTTATATATCCAAATATTGTGCAGATGTTGGTTGTGCCGACATCTTGTCATTGTCATTAGAATTTGACCTTATTTCAAGTCTACGTAGGCCAAGATTAGTTTTCATCATTAGATCTTTTCATCGCTAACTGCGTGACACGTCAACGATATTTGACATAAATTATGTGAATTCGTCTAGTCTTCAAGGTGAACTGATTTGTTTGTAAAAGTTATCGCCCCATCGATTAATTTTGAATGTAATTAGTTATGGAAGTGTTTACTATAATAAAATTCATTTCAGAAAGTGCAAAAATATATGTAAAACAATTAAAATTTTTTCGGTCAGTACACATTTTAAAAAAATATTTAAAGCTATTTATACATGCACCCAAAAGTTGTATTGTATCAGTTAAGCACGAACTTTTTACACGTACATTTCCATATTTACTTAGCCAATTGTTTGTTAAGTGAAGATAATTGCTAAACTTCTAGACCTATAAATCTCTAAATATTGATAAACAGCAATAAGCAAACATGTGCTTGAATAGGCTGGCAGATAATTGTATGGCGCGTGCCAAGATTCATATAATGGTTACTCACGCGGCTTTTTATTTTGTTTTGGCTACTTTAGCAATTAAATTATTATAATAAATATCTAGTCGGTAATAAACAAATGAAATAATCATCAGATGCTCATGAATGTCAAATTTAATGCATTTTCTGTTGGAATCTTCTTCCGTGCTTTGGGTGCATATTATTATTTTTTTTCTTTAACTTGTTGATCGCCGGGAATACTATGTTCTAGATTTTAAATCACATACTGGGGAACTGCTTTTTTACCGAATTCTGATGCTCCTTTAAACAATCTATCCCTACCCCCCCCCCCCCCCCAAAACCAAAAGAAAAGAAAAAAAGAAGGAAATGCACGGTCGTCCCTGTATTCTATCAGATTCTAAATTGCGTTTTGAAGGTAAAGTGTAAATTCAAGAGATAAATTTTAGAGTTAGAGTTATGGTTAACTCCTTTAATTTCAGTATTGAAAAAAAACCCATAAACATAAAAATACAATTTTAAGTAATTTGAGAATAGTAATCTGTTCTCTTTTCCCATATAAAATACAGATGTATTTAACAAATAGTTCATGACACTGAGGGTCACATGGCAGTATATGGACCGGTTGGTCGCCCGACAAAATTAATACGGACCGAAGCGAAGCTGAGGTCCATATAATTTTTGGAGGGCGACCAACCGGTCCATATACTGACATTTGACCCGACGTGTCATGAACTAATTGTTATATTATACTTTTCTAGGATTTAATCGAATTTAATCGATTTTGCCAAAACGAGGCAGTCCTTATAATGTACAGCCGGTCCATATAGCATTATATGGACCGGCTTAGATAACATAGACAAATAGAGTAGGAAAAAAAGTAAAAGTGTAATATTATAGGATGTTAATATCATAGTGAAAGATTAGTAATAAATGTAGTACTCTGGCTGATCCTACCTAAAGTGAAACAGAATAAAGATGATTATAAGTATTCATTATACTATCACCAACATCCACACTATTTCAGTTAGTGAATTTGTTAGGGCTTTTATCAGTTTACAAAGGTTCGGACAAAGTCCTTATTTAGTATCTTAAAAATACAATCCTAGAATCATTTTGAAGATCAATTAACCGATCAGAGATACGACAAGAAACAGAGACAACTCACGTGCGTTATGTAATCTAATTTATCGGTTAATTAAGCAAGCGAATCTACCGCTAAGTAAGAGGTACTCCTATATAATTGGATTTGATGGTTCATTTCTTTGGTAAATAAATCCGATTATTGCTGATTGATCTCTGTGTTTCTGTAAGGACCACGAGACTATAAGAGAGGGGCTAACTCGTGTGTTGATAACATTCCGTGTTTGTCTTCGAGGAGTCAACATAGCTAGGTATGTGGAGTTTTATTTGATATCTTTCATTTTGTCTCCCCCAAAAATTTCAAATTACGAAAATAAGATACAGTAGAATATGTTTACGAAGATAAATACAATTACAAGATGAGAGTTTATACATCACATCTGCATGAATCATAGATTTAATTAGCTAGGTTCAAAACTATAACAGTAACAGTTCATTAGTATAGCAATAAGCCTTCAGAATGTCATATTAAATTGTTGTACTTCAAATGTTGTATTAATTATACTTCACTTTACAATTAACAAACCAAAAAAATATACAGAGAAAACCTGATAAGCAGCAATAATATACAAAGATACGCTTAATATCATCATTTTAAGAATATAAGAAAGTAATTTAACATATAATTATTATATAGATAACACAATTTCACTTTCACGCGTACAATTTTAAATAAGAGATCATTATAGATCCTTATTAAACATATGTTTATTTTTTGCATACAATGTAATATTCCATGTAGAATGTAACACAATTTTATAGTGTTACTAACTTGCTGATTCTGTATATTGGCCCTGCAAGTATTAGTTCTCAGTCAGCTGTATTGGCCCTCCGCCCTACGGGCCTCGGGACTAATACCGGTAACCTTGAATCAATACAAGGACCAATACAGAATCGGCAAGTTGTTAGGAACATAATATTGAAGTCACTGATGTACGAGTGAGACTAAGATCCTGCTTATTGCCCTCGCAATCTCGTACAATACATTACTTTGCTCTGGACAATACTCCTCAAGACTCAATGCATTCTACATTTTGCCAGATATAAACCCACTTCAATGTTTCAATAGATCTTGATTCACGTTCTATATATTCATGGGTTACGTTTATTAAAGATTTCCTCCTAACAATTAAAAATTCAAATCTTTGAAACCAGAGATTAAGAATCTCACTGACCAAAGTAAACTTTTTTTATTAAAATACAAAAGTGAACAATAGAAAGGAGTATTATCTAACACAGTCAAACAAAAATTAATTACGAAGGTCAGAATATCTTATCATAATCTTGATCGAAGTGGGTAGATACCTAAAGGTACCCCGCTCTCTCGGGTTATGTAATTTTTGTACATTTAAATGAAGTGAATGATGAGCATTATTTCTTCTTTAAATATTTATTAAATTCAAATCTTAGGAATAAGCATTTTGCCAAGCTGGGATCAGAAAAATCTAATTTTATCAATATGTCTCACGATGAAAAGATTTAAATTATATTAAATCAACAGTCAATTAAACTGAGGGCAGGAGACTTGTGTTACACAATTTCGTGATTTTGTAATATTATCGTTATCATGTTTTGTGTTTGAAGTTTGTCACTAGCTGTATGTTTTATAAGCTTATATGACAATAAACAAGTATTATGATATTAATACAGTAACACAATAATATTTCACATGCTACATTTTAAAAGCAAGGTTGGAGAAGAGGGATTGGAATCCTCTATCATTTAGATGGATGAAATTCTATTTTATCGGTGGCCTTGTACAAGTACATTTATCATCCCTTCAATCTTTACCGTCTAGTAATCCAACAAGACTATTAATAACAATACCATAGATTTTCATAATTCCTACATATTTTATGTATTTATCATCTGAAACTGATTAACAGATGTAATATATGCCACTGTCTTATATACAGATTCATCGTGAATTTGTTATACGATTCGGTTTGTTTGCTTGATCTGAGATTATGAAAAACGTTAACCTTGTGTTATGATCGCTTATGCGCGTATGTGCTACTCTTGGTTTTACTGATCAATCTGACAATTAAAAATTGCCCTGTGTTGAATTTTCGATAAAATTGTTTGCATCTTTACATGGTATTAATTCTGTGAATATTTCATGATTCCCCGAAATTAGTGAGATTAACAGCAAAAAGGTGAAAATACGTTGGCAGTGATAATAATTATGTAAGCCTGAATACTTTCACATTGAATCATAATATACCTATAGAACTTTGCTCTTTTTACAATGGTATCACCAACTCGATTACTAATATATCGGTACATTTACTTTTAAATTTTAAAAAAACTAAGGATGGAGCATCTGCATCCCTGTCTGCAGATGTTTCCGCAGTAACTTATTTGTATCATCTGCTGTTTCCACATTTGGCATTGAATACTGCTGATAATTTACACGATTTGTTGTAACAGGCTTATACAGTGCATCTAAATCCGATTATTTACTCTTTTCATGTCCAATCATATTGGATAATTAATTATAATAATCGCCAGGATGCCTCCATTGCGAAGAAATATTTGCACGTGGTTATGTTTGTGTAATCTTTCAGTTGTCTGTTTTTTAACAAATGCCATTCCTATCAATACTTCTGTAACACATCTTAATTAAAATGGCACTATTTCTGTACTGGCTCGAAATTGATACTTAACTTGTTAACTGTTAAATATGGTGTTTCACCCCTAGGAATAGCTCTCTCCTTAGATGACTTTTATTTACCCTTTCGATCATTTTGGAATATTTTAAAATTGACAAACAAACACAGGTTTACTACCCCGTCACACAGTTATATTCTTCTAGAACGGTCCTCTCGGTGTATCACTCGTTGTAGTAGTTTGCTCTGCTTGTTTCTCTTCTTTATGGGGACAGAGTAGAGCGCTGGGGATCCGCTCTATAATCCGAAGACCCAGTGGTCCGAAATTCATCGGTCCGAAGTGACATTGATCCGAAGGTCCATTAGTCCGAACGTCCGTTTGTCCGAAAGTGATGATATACTTTCAAACTTTAAAAGGTAGACTCCAAACTTTGGAGAAACAAAACAGACGCAAACATATTGTGACAAAAGGCAGGACTGAATATCATCTGAATCGAATAAAAGTATATTTTGAGAAACAGTAGGGTCAGGTATTCCGCTTTTCTGAATAAAATCGATATCTATTCAAATGTACATAACGAAACTGGCGTTCCATTTTGCTTTGATGTTCGACAGATCTTTCATTTTTTCCCAAGAAAAGGCCAAATCGGAGATAAATAGGTGCTTCCGGGTGGTAAAATCTCATTGCCAACGGTTATAATAAAATTCTTTGATACCAATTTTGATGCACAAGTATGAGATGTGCACATTTTGTCGATTTACGACTCAAGGCCTAACTTGCAACAATCCAAAAGGTAGATAAACGTAGATAACTTATATTTCTTCCGTTCGTAGGGAATTATCTACTCAAAACAATTGGATGAAACAATATATACGGGTATATCATAATATTTTTCTTAACGGTACATATACATTATTTAGTATAGTCCGTTTTCCATATCAGTCTCGAATTTTAAACGTGATCCCCGAGGTCGAAGTATTAATCTTTAAATATTTGAAAATCACACTTTTTTAATGAAGCAACAAAGCCTAGTGCAGTTTGAAGGTTTTTCATTGAATTAAAGGGTGAACGATACTAAATGTTTAAATTTCTGGTCGTCCGTTTTGAAATCACATTAAGTATATGTATAGGTCTGTAAGAAACTTTCATCTTGTGCCTCGAAACAAAACTGAGACTTTTACATGTAGCTAAATATTGAAAGATTACTATTCATCACGTAAAATCTTTTCTGTCAGCCAGCAATAGAGCAAGTTTTTTTCAGAAAAGAAATCTATCGTTGTTTGTACAATGTACATATATATTTATTCCGAGAAGTAATTGACTTATTGTAATCTCATATGTCTCAGTACACTGACCATGAAATAACCGCAAGAAAAGTATCATCAACATAAATTTACGCATAATACATACTAGTTTGAACTGTCTATTTTAGTCTTACAATCTTTATGATTTTTGGGCCATACCATTTTCGGACTATTGGGGTTTCGGACCAATGGGATTTCGGACTATTGAGGTTTCGGACCAATGGGATTTCGGACTATTGGGGCTTCGGACCAATGGGATTTCGGACTGTTGGGGTTTCGGACTATAGACATGGACCCAGAGCGCTGAGATTAAAAAAAAATATCCATTATTAATGTGACTGTCCCATTCACTGAGTTCTCTCAGCCAAGTATCTATAAGTACACAAGTGTGCCAACAAAAAAGCACTGACTATTCTATTAGTGTAAATGTGGACAAATATTGAATATATTTTTTTTTTATCATTTCTGATAATCACTTCAGTAAACATGTAATAAATGAACCACATGTGTTTATTATTACAAATTACAAGTAAACAGAGGTGTACTTTGATGTGTGCTGACTAAACAATATGAAGTATGATATATACAGAAAGACATTAACTACCTGCAGACATGATCATACAATAGTTATCTTTGCTTTTGCATTGTCATATTACAGCAGGCATCCGACGAGATCGCGCGCTCAGTTTGGATCGTCTGCCAGTCTTTATTTGGCGATCCCATCATACTCAATTACTGATGATTAAACGTATTTTTTACTGTTAAATTATTTTATAATTGAAATGCTAAAATAACCTGCTTTGAAGAATTTCTGCGAAATGCTTAGCGTTCTGTTTTGTTTATGACTTGATCCCCCTTATCTAAGTAATAAGTATCATTTATTTCTATTATACTTGTTATATTCTGAATTTTTAGACTTTGGGGAGGGGTACCTTTTTCTTGACCACTGAATGGAAATGTCATTTCTATTGTTTGGTAACTTTTTCGTTATGATTTTTTAGATTATATTTTGCTAATGTCTTGTATTTTCTAAAGAAAGGAAGAAACAGAATGTTGGAAGGAGACTAAGAACCAAAACCTATCAATGTCCTTCATGTTGAAAAAGTGTCAAAAAGACATAAAATTGGCAAAATTGTGTTAAAAATGTCTTTCAACGTGAAATTCAAGTATAAAAAAAAATCTTCCTTGACTTATTTGTAAGTTATTGTGAGCAAAACTTAAGAGAGCACATACCAAGCTTTGTTTGCCCCAATACATTAGGAGACTTTTTGAAAATGGCCCTACTTCTTTCTCCACATTTTTGAACCGGCCCTTTTTTGCCAAATTTTGGAGCCTACTTTTTTGTCAAATCCAATTATCAAAAATCAACTCCTTGTTACACCACTCCACCGAGCAAAAAAAATTAAAAAATAATTAATAATACGTGTTGTTCACCTTAACGATGCAAACTTAAAAAAAAATTCTATCATATGTCATTCAAAGATAAATAAAGTTGATGTCATTTACTGACATTGCGGCATGTCGAACTGATATAACCACAAGTAAGAAGTAAAACGTGTAAAAACATCGAAAATATTAAATATCTATGTTAATATATTACATTTATGCGGCGACCACATCGCAACAAAATGTGTTTTGAAAATATATTGGACACTTTTTATTATCACGGACTCAGTTTAATTCACATTTGTAACAACTTGCAAAAACTACTAATATCTGCTTTTTATTTATTTTGGTAAATTAAAAAGTATTTATTGTTATATCCTGCTATCGTTACCAGTTAGTTATGGTTAATTTAACTAATTCCAGAGGTTATCTTGAACCATTTTCAATATCGAACATAAATCATCCTTCAAGAGGTAATCCCTTTTTCCATGACACAAACAGTTAGTAATATGGCCTTTATTGAATCGTTTAGATAAGATATTAGATCTATTCCATACTTCATATCAAATGAAAATAAAAGATGATGATATAAACTAATTTCTTTGAAGTAATTTTTTTATTTAAAGTGATAAATTTATATTTTATCTGTTATACTATCAGCTTTCATGTTCAAAAAATAATTGGTAGAAAGTAATGATGTGTTAACGTTTCCTACCGTTTTAACTCTTGCCTTGTAGCTATTAAAGGTAAACTTAGAATAATCATGTGTATACAATGGGTTGCATCTGTAAAGAGGGTCTAGACTTTCCCACTGAAAATTTTGAAAGTGCTAGATGACTGGGTAAAAGCCACTGATCTTGTGATCAGTGCAGCACTACAATTCTTTATGAAACGAAAATGTAAGCTGTTGATGTTTTTTCACTGTCCTTTTAATATACAACCGAAAAAAATGAATATTGTCGGAATACACAGTGTAATAGGAGTTGAGACCCTCTTTCACTAATTGTTACGAGAACTAACATTGCTGTGGGTTCGTTTCCAAAATCAACTTGTCTTGAAGAACAAATATTTACTTTGTTTCAAGATGTTATAATTTTTTATTGGCCGTAAATGAAAATGATGAAAGAAGCAGTTTTGATGTCTTAAATAAAAGTCCAATGGCTTGATATAAAAAGCATGCTTTCTAGAATCTGAAAAGTCTTTGATGTTAACGCCGAGAAAATTGCAACGTTTTTCAGTGATTTTGACTCGGAAGGGCAAAAATTCGTATAATATTTATCAAAATGGCTTATACGGATTATTTCAGTATCTTGCGATTCAACACTAGCAACTGTCTTCGGGAATTTGTAAGTACTTGTAAATTACGAAATGTTCGAATTTATCCATCCTTTTTTTTGACGAGACGATAGTTGTATAAGCTCAAAAATAGTCTTCCTCTTGTATTGTACTCATTCGTTTCGGTGCCAGTGTTTATATTACAGTTTATATGAGATTTCAGCTTTCAGAAAATGACAGAATTTTTTGCCTGTTTCGAATATTTTAGGCTATTCAATTTTCATTCATTTTTTAATCTATCGCAAACTGATATCATACATATGAAATTTTTATTACTACCATTGAGTCGATGAGTCTGCTTTTGGACACAAAGTCCCCGAGTGTATCATCAATTCATCGCCAGTATTTCGATACGATACTATAAAATTTTGTGAAATTGTAAACAAAAGGGTATCTTCCTCAAGCATATGTCTGTCCTTAGAATGCTTTTGGCTTTACCCTTTTTTTTTGTTATTTTCACATTTGAATCCATTCTTTAACATTCTGGATTATTGTTTCTTTTTCAACCTTTTCGGCTTTGAGCACAATTAATGAGTCATAATTACGTGAAATAAGCATATATTTTGTAAATCGAAATGATATATCATAGAATATTTTATACGAAATTGCTGTTCATTATTTTAAAGTCAGCGGAGAAAAAATTCTTCTTTGCAAGTTTAAAATATAAACTCGTGTGGTCAGTGCTAGAAATCGATGGGAGAGGGATGAAATGTTCGACCCTGCGGTCTTTACATTTAAACCAAAAAAATTCCTGATTGACACAGGTCCTGCATTTTTTCACACCTAAAGTAATCCTGTCTTTTTATTTTGCAAAAATCCTGGTCCTGCCTATTTGTTTCAAATTTGATCCTAGCCCACCACCCCCCCCCCCCCAATAAAAATCAAAACGCTGCTCCCTAAATCACATCCGTATTTTGAAAAATACAGATCCGAGGTAGTAGCAACAATGCATAAATGATAAAAGGGATGACAATCGGACAAACATTGTAATAACTCACTCGACAGATAGTCTTTTTTAGTCTGTTGAAGAACGAGCATCTCAGAGAGAAAATTTACGTGGGGAAACAATGTTATAGAGTTTTAGAGTATTGCCATTTTTAATAACTACTCACATACTTTCTTATCAATCAGTAGAAGAAGAAAAAATACACTTAAGACGTTTCATCAACATGTCTGATATATTTTATCAGTTACTAATTGATGCCAAAAAAATTACATAAAGTGCAGTTGTAAAGATTTGAAAAGGATCCATGCATTTAACTTATAATGAGCTGTGATTTCCTCAAAATTAAAGATGGCTTAATGGCGTAATGAATTATTTTCAAACTCTGATTCATTTTAAGATTCGAATAAAAATCTATCGGAAGCAAATTTCTGTATTCTGTTCTTGCTAGAAAGCTTTCCGATTCATATGTAACTGCCTATTTCTATTTGGGTTATTATAAAGGCTTTATGTATTTAGTGCGTCATCTAAGTGTCATTTTATTTAAGCGCATGTAAATGAATTTAAAAAATTTAAATTTATCAACATAAGATATATTTTTAATTAATTAATAACTTAAGCATTTCATTATCTGTTAAGTACGATTAAAAGATTGTTTGTTCTTCAGTGATTATCCATAGATTGTAATAAACTCAAGTGTAACAATACAAATATACAAAAATAAACCATTACTCTATTCAACAAATGCTGTTTAATGTTGAGTTGGCATTTCGCAATTCTGCAGTCTCCAATTTTTTAAACCATCTTAATTGTCGGAAGAAAAGCGGTTTATTATTCTACACATCTGTAACTTCTCAAGTCTCTCTTAGCTAAATTGGTTTGACTGTATGCTGCGAACATTTCTACTTCTACCGACACAGTTCTGTATTTCTTAATTGAATAGTCTTATACAATGGCAAATTCAGCATAATACTCACCAAAGGTCCCCTAACTGTGACAAACGCATTGCGTGGATATGCACGGTTTTGTAGATATTCTGTCGTTATATCTGTGGATATATCTACACAGAAGAGCTACAAAAATGCGTCTGTTCAAAACAGAAGAGCTGCAAAATGCGTTTGTCACAGCTAGGGGACCTTTTGTGATACCAAATATTTTTTAAAATCGAAAAATAATTGTAATCATTGATGAATAAAATAAAAAATAAAATAGATAAATAAATTACACAGTTCAACAGTCAATGTTAATCGTGACCATTTCCATTTATGAAAGCCTAAATTAAGATTTACTTCGAATGCTGACATAACAAAATCTGATAAAATACGAGAAATTCGACCTTGTCAGGTACACCATGTAATACTTTTATTTTGATAATTACAGTAGTTTGGAAGTTGTTCAAAATTTTTTTTTTCTGCTAATGAAGAACAATTGAATACAACGGTTTTATTATACAAGATATACAAATGAATAACTAATCATATTTATACGCCAATTTTAATGTGTATTGTATATAGTGAGTGTTCCTGTTATTAAGTTACCAAAATGTAGTTAACCCAAGTATTTTTGCTACATTTATTTTCGTTATCAAGAAATAGACATTCTATTTTACCAGTTACAATGCACTTTATGTGCATTCCAACAAACTCATCAGTGTTGCTCAAAGCAAAAAAAAAATGTGAAGCCAAAGCAATATCCTCAATAGTAATTCCAATCCCAAAAAGGACGAAAATATGTAGGCTAAATTATGATCAAATGTGTTATTTAAACAGCGAATATTTGTAAATATGGCTTCGACATTGGAATCAAGGAATATTTATATCTTCCAGTTGGTGGTGACTCTAGTGTTTGAATTTTATGCCTCAAGCTATTAAATTGATAAACTGAAAATTTAAGGGGGTAGCCAACACTTTGATTAAAATAGATTTGGCTCGTTTAATTTTCATAAAATTTTGACGAAATATTTACTTTGAACTGTTGACAAAAATAAAAAAAAATCGAGAAATTTAAACCACACAATTTTTCACTGGATACAGAGCAGTTTGACAAACACTAAGTTTGATTATTTAGAAGCTTGATTTATCTTTACTAATACTATGTGATTAAAACGTTCAGCTGATTTTTAAAGAGTTAACCCCTTAGGTGTCCTATACCAGCTTAACTGTTATATAAAATTGTTTTTTGAAAATAATTTTTCGATCATTCTAAAGTTAAATTTGCTCTACATTTTTGGTTCGTTTTTATGTTTGTTTCTGCTTCTGACTATTTTAGCCTGAAGTATGATTTGTTGAAATGTACATTTACAGTGTGTATCGACATTGGTATAGAATGTGTTTTATAGTAAAGAATTAAACCTACGAAAGGATAAGGAGCTTTAATTAACGAAAAACTGTCTATGTGAATTTTAAATGCTGAACCAAGAATGTGTACAAAACATTTATCACGTTAAAAAAGTTCACCGTTGAGAATTTGCATTGTAATTTATATTCTCTGTATCTTGATTCTGCTTGTTTGTTTTGTCTTTTTGAAATGATAAAAAGCAACCATATGTCAATCTTACTTTAACCTTTCACTTCTGTATTTTCAAAATTTCTGGCATTTGGAAAATAATCTTCAAATTAAAATTATTCCGCCAAAATCAAAGTAATTATATATTAACTTTGCTCTTATCTGAAATTTTTTAAAAATTGTAGATTACTTTCAGAATGCCAGAAATTTTTAAAATACATAAGTAAAGGGTAAACGTAAAATTGACATATAGTTACTTTTTGAATTTGGCGCAATTTTCAAATTATTAAATCAGATCGTCTGTTTCAATTATACGATTTTAACAAATCTTAATCGCTTTGTTGCTAAAGATACCTGAATATGGGAAAAGTCAAGCGCCAAAATGTGATACTGACAAGAATGATAATCTTTCTAAATTATCAAGGAATACCTGTAGTTAATTTCTCATTTGTCTACCAACAGGGATTTCTAGTGTTGTCTAAACAAATGACTTCTTAATTACATATTCCTCAAGAATGCTCTGTGTTTTTATACTTAAAGTACAAACATTTTTTATTTCCAGTACAAAATGCCAACCGCCGAAGGACTAAGACCAGAAATCCGTGATTGTGACGATGGGTCCATCATTGTGCAATATAAACCCTCAAAAAGTGGTACCCATGAAGTACAGATGAGCTATGAAGGTTCTGCAACTGAAGGTAAGTAAAGAAAGAACACCTATGCGGCAGACGTAAAGTCAAGCACATCTTTCAACAGAACGATATAAGATATGAATGAAACAAAAACTAAATACGATAGGGAAACTCAACTAAATCAGTTTTCCGGAAATCCATACAACGGAAATTCAAGCAGTACATTGTATCGAGAACTAATGCACGAAGGGGTTGTCCTAGAATTTAACAGATTTTAAAAGTTTTCAGGCAAGTCGAAAACCTTTACAAATATTTGTAACTTTAATGGACTTGTGTTTTTGAAGCTGTAAAAAAGTAAATAGTTTATGAATAAGTATGCATACTATTTAAGAACAATTTTCCACAGGGTTTTCAAGGTAAAAAACTTTTCGACCACTTTGTGGGTTACTGCAAATGCTGATAAAAATGTTATAAATTTTATATTTCTTTCACACCATACGAAATACATTGAATTACAAAGTACATGTACGTACTATAATCACTTCCTGACTATAAAGTAGAAAATCATTAGTGCCAAACTTTTGGTTTCGTTTTTTTAAACCAAATTATACTAATTTATCATATGCTTTCTGTTTCGATTTTTCTAATTTATACCGTACTTATATGTTTAATTAGAAGAATTTTGGGTTCATAAGTGTCATAACAGCTGCTTCTAACAAAATTCATTAAAACACGTTGAATAAAAGCATATGTAATAAATTCTTTGTAAAGAGTATCTCCCTCACGTATAGCTCGGTTTTTAGATGGTTTTTGCTTCTAAATTTTCCCAACATTTTTTGGCATTTGAATGTTTTGATTTATTATTTCCACATTTTCGGACAACGTTGATAATTTGCAATTAAATTGCATCGATATTGGTTTGAGTGGATAAACAGACACTGAACAGTGGTGGGATTAAACCAGTTTTATGTTAACCCAAACCTCCCTATTATCCATCCTGACACTCTGCTGTACAAAACACACAATAAAAACCATTACAATATGATTACCAAAAAGGTGTCTGCTTGCAAAATTAGACTGGACGGTACATAATTTAGATAGCAGGGTCAGAATGTGCTCGTTTTAACTGTAAAACTAGCTAAGGCTCTGCAGGTCGGATAATGTCGCTCTACTAAACGAAAAAGTCTGAAATAGCACTACCATAAAGGGTTTAATGCTATCTCGCCATAGAGTTCAATAGAAATCAGTCAGAAGTATCCGTGAGAGGCCATGTTAAAGCAGTATATATATGAATTTTAAGTCTTCAAGCCATTCGGAGAAAAAGCATTTTTACAGAATTGCATATTTGTAGCCCTTACTGTGATAAGTAACTACCAAGTTTCTGTGGGTTATTAGACTTTTGCATTTATTCACGATATTACAATAGAAACTATGATGGGAAAAACCCGTTCATGGTAAGTGCTTTTATGGAAGCCGGGTATTTAGCTAAAAGATGTTGATGTCTATTATAAAACTTTTTAAAAGCATTTAGCGGCTTATGAAATCTATAACCCTGTAATAGAAGATTTTAGTAATCGTATTGTTTCGCTCGTTAAATGTTTATTTAGAAAAGAATATGATTTTGTTCTGTAACAAAAGTTTCAAATCATGTACTTTATTACAATCATGCAGGAATTTCTGGTAAAGAATAATCAACCATTCTTTTAACGTGAAAGAACTCAAACTGCGTCGGGTACCAAGAATGGGACCACTGCGTATGGACTATGGTATATTACTTGATATCAGCATTTTGTTCTAATAGTTTCAAATTTAGTAATAACAAATTACAATGCAATTTCAGTAACCAGCGGCCGAAAAAAATCGATGACCAAAATTATTAAGCATTTAATCGAATTTGATGGAGATATTGATCAAATCTCTAATAAAAGATTGTTCAATATCTGTCAAAGAGGGGCCTCGGTGGCCGAGTTGTCTAGGTAGTTCGTCATGACTACTAATGATCACTGTCCTGTCAACACTGAGGTTGTGACTGTGGCGGTGGTGTGTTCGACTCCAATCTTAATTGACAAGGATTGCCAATTTTCCTACCAAAGGTCGCGATTGGTGGTTATCTCCGGATACTCCGGCTTCCTCCACCAATTAAAACTGCCCGCCGCGAAAGAGCCATATGTGCTGAAAACTAATCAAACAAATTGTCAAATACTTCTGAAATAAATTGCCAACATTCAAAGGTACACCTAATTACCAAATATTAAGTAGACCAAGAACATATGGTGCATCAATTTCTTTTGAATATTCTTCTTCGGTACGATAATTATTCATAATGAGTACATAAAGGTAATAACATTTTTTTCATAACACCAATATTCTTAGGGTAGGTTTTATTTTATTGCTAAAATATTCTTCATGTTGAGTACTTTGTAGTTATTTCCTCGTAAATTTTATATGATAATACATCCTCAATAGCCTGCACGTGTAATTTGTAGATATATAAATTAATAAAAGATATAGGAAGTAGAAAATACGAAATTCACGTTGGATTTTGTTGTCTTATATTGATATACAGGCATACTTTTTCGTAGAGTTCACATTGCTTATGCTGTCTTGTTATAAGTATTTTTGTGTAAAGTTCAAAACGGCCACTATCTTCGGTTTGAGGAGAATTCTTTGTTAAATGTTTTTGTTATATTTCGTGCAGATCGAATATATTTTGGAGATTTAATTTGTTTCACATGTATATTCTGTTAATGATTAGTATATTAAGAATATTATACGAATGGATATTAAAACATATAAAACAAAATAAATATAGAAGTTTACTGGATTGTATAATAATAGCCATAAACACCAGTTAAATATATTAAGTTATATATTTCTAAAATGGTATAGATTCTGATTCACGTATTATTCAGACATTGTTTAAGGTAATTCAAATGAAAAAACCCATCACATTTTTTTTTATACGGTATTGCCATCGGGACAATTTTTTTTTAAATGTGAGTTAAAACACAGTCGCATACAATTCCTAGTTACGATATTCTGGTTTATTTGTAATTTTGCTCTTGACAAAGTGTTAGTTGTTGGTACGTAGCTGCTGCACTTATATATAGTGTACTCATGAAAGCTCTTGTGATTGCGTAATTCAATTTACCACAAAATAGTACCTCCCTTTCCATTAGGATCTAAGTAATAATTCATGTAACGTCGAGGATAAAAGACTGGTTATAATAAATAGGATTCTATCACTGATAGTACCTCACAAAATTTATTGTTTACGTCTCTGTGTTTAATCATGGAATTACGCTAAAAATCCACATCAAATTTCAGGAAATAAGCTTACTTCTTGAAATTTTCAGGCAATAAATAAGCTTATTGCCTCTAATTTTACTTATTTTGCTTATTGCCACTTAATGTATGTCGGTGTTTGAGTTTATATGATGATATTAAAAAAAGCCTCGCCTTGGGACTGTGGAATTCAGACTATTATATGTATAGTGGTATTTCATTTTTATTATGTATTTTAGACGAACGATTTGATGTTGTTAGTTGGACTTTTTTCGTTCTATTTATTTTTACTTATCTTAAAAATATCAGAAAGAGTAGTTTTTAAAAAAAATAATCAATTGTTAATGAAAAGGTTGGCGATTCAAGAAATGTTTGAATGTGGATCCGTTGCCGATAATGGAAACTGTCTGAATGTTATTGAACACCTATGAATTATTTTTCTTTAACAGAAAACCAGTTGACCGTTGGCGTGTATATGACTGTAGTACAGAACCTTCCCACTTTCCCACTTTTCTTTGTATATACACGTATGTCCTAAGAAATAAATTTCCGAATTGCCAATCAGATTATATAAAATTTATTTTTGTGCTACCTACAAAAACCATCAAACAATTTACACATAGTGCATTTCACTGAATCAAATTCAACTTTTTTCCAATGTTACTAGAAAGAGTAGTATCCCTTTGGTTGATGGTCTGGAAAATGTTTCGGCAAATAAATCCATGTTATGTAATAATAATGTATTTTGCAGGTTTCTTGAAAGTTCCAAGGAGATCAATGGGTTCTATTAAATACGTCTGACTTTATGTATAAACAGGTTTTAATGATTATTCCATGTTTCAGAAATATTTGCTGTAGCAGCATATTTTTACTGCAGAAGAGTACACCTTTTGGCATGCTACAAACAATAAAAATGGCGGCGTCTATCATTTCCCAACTTTGCACAAGTGAAGTGTTGTCTTTCAAAATCAAGTGCTTTTTTGCTTAAACGATGCAGCAGTGTAGTAGATTAATAATTTAAGAATTTTTAAAATCAGCAAAAAAATCTTTCAACTGAATAATCGTTAAATCACAAAAGTTAGTAAAGTTATAGCAATATTTATTATTGTTGCCTCAATATCAAAATAACCTTACTTTTAGGTTCTTAGACAAAAGAAGAACTAACAGTTACAACTTTTTTTTGTTTTTTTTGTGTTGTTTTAAAGCGGTATAGTTAAATGGACAAGGTCACGATAGTTTGGAAATTACATTTTTTGTACAAGATTACCTGTATATCCTCAGGCATCGACTTTGATGATTGCCCGATGTTTGTTGATAGAACCAACATTTGTTTATTTGAGATTCATTATACAGGTGTAGTCTGGAATTCGTCTAAATTAAAAGTTCTGACACAATCTAATGGTATTGTAAACAAACATATTGCATAATATTTTCACACCTTCAGAAAGCATGTAAACTAAATCTGAAAATAATCTTTGTCTTTCGTCTGGACCATTGCTTCAAAATTATCTCAGATTGGTAACAAAATTAACAAATCTTATTATTATTCCAAATTCAAAACTTTTGATAAGTTATAATAAAGTCATAAAAGGGGCTCAGAAATGTCAGTCTTGAACGCTAGGCCAAATTGTAAACGCATTTAACAGATTTTATAACCATTTCTAAGTGGACACAAAGGATAACGCGAAGTTCCTGATCGATTTTTTTTTAAATATGTCTTCTAATTAATAAAATGGCAAAAGACCTT
This sequence comes from Mytilisepta virgata, assembly GCA_028015205.1. Lineage (NCBI taxonomy): Eukaryota > Metazoa > Mollusca > Bivalvia > Mytilida > Mytilidae > Mytilisepta > Mytilisepta virgata. The sequence continues at coordinate 90,063,792 of CM051521.1, forward strand.
GAAACTGCTTCAACATTTTTTACTCTTTGTAACCAAAATAAAAATAAAACCCCCTTACAGTTTTTTTAACTATCCACACATAAAGCTCATTTTGTAATCATTTCAAAGTGTGCTTGAAATACAACGCGAATTTCCTGCATCTTCTGATTAATAAAATGACAAATGACCTTAAAACAAATGTGTTTGTACGGGATAGAGTTTTATCACACCATTTTATTTGCATGAATAGAACTTATCGGTTATTAGTGTGTATCCCGAGTAATAAAAACTCCTATTATTAAAAAAAGTTTGTTAACTTCAAATAAAGATAAATTATGCTGTAAAAAGCTACCGGGGTTACACTTTTGGAAACAACTTGCAATTTTCGGACAACGTTTATTTTTATTGATGTCAGAATACAACAAATGGCACACAATCTATTCACATATATGTATACAACTTCAAATGAGAAGGAAACCCAGTAAAGGTAGAGTAGAACATGTTTTTTTGAGATGTATTAAAACATTTTGTACATACCCCCCTCCCTCCTGAAAAGAGATGTAGTCAATGCTGAACACAAAGTACTGATCTAGATATGTATTGTATATTTTAGGAAGCCCTTTCTCATGTGTCGTAGACGAAATCGGAGGTGCCTATGTCACTGCCTTTGGTGCAGGTCTTGTCGGTGGCATGAGTGGCCAGATGCAAACTTTTACAGTCACTGCAAAGAAAGGAACACTAAGTAAGTGCCACAAGCTTTTTTCTTTAGTAGTCCAATATTCTTTTCATGTATAAATTGCTATAACAAAAACAAAACCATTTTGAAAATAAAATAAATAACAGTCCAAAGATACTAATATTAGATATAGTAAATTTATACTATGCTGTATACGACGCATTTCAAGGAGTTACCTCTCATCAGCAGCATTAAAACCGAAACATTTGGAAGACCAAAACCCAAACTTATTTTAAACAAGAAGTACTCATAACCAAAAATACCGAAATGGGAAACCAAATTTCAGCTATGGAGATCTACCATGTGCAATACAAGGAATGAACCCTTAGTTTTTGTAAACTCAAATTAAGGCGCAGAAAACACATTATCGATTATTTGAAAGAAAGATAACAAAGATAAAATTCATATAGATTCATATGCGACTTGTTCTGATTACAGATATATGCAGATCTAACCTACAAAAAGAAATGAATTGATTTTACGAAATGTTAATATATTAAAGCAAATCCAACATATGTTTTTTGGATATTACTGGCCCAACTTTTCAAAACTAGAAACAGCATTGTTAGACCATGATTTTGAAAGTTAACATTTTTGGAAATTATTTCAAATTGTTATCAGCAGTTACATAAAAAAGATATGCTGCATACTAATTAAGTATATATTTTATGTACTGTACAGGTGACATAGACATCCGTATAGATGGACCAACTAAGACCGATATTAAACGCCAGGACCATGGTGACCGATGTGACGTCAGTTTTATGCCAATGACGCCAGGAGCATATAATATTACTATAAAATACAAGTCTAAAGAAATTAAAGGATCTCCTTTCGCATCCAAGGTTTCAGGTGAGTTTTCTTTTTTTTTTTATTTCTCGCATAAACCTTTCTCATCATTTGTATAATATGCTTTCTTTCAGATCTGATCTTCAGAGAATGAAATGGGTCGTTACTTTTTTCGTAAGATTCACCTGGATTTAATTGGTTGTAACTTTTATCAGTAGACAAGTTTAATGTGAAAAAATGATATGAGTGAAAAAGTTTGGACTAAAATGTCATATTAAGATTTGCATGTTGTTCTGTTTATGCAGTTTACATATTTATGCTTTTAATTATTTAAACCTTAATCTGTTTGAAGTATCCCAAAAAACAAACACCTCCATTCTCCTTTAATACCTTCGGATATTTAACAGTTGTTTGTTTTTTTTGATAGTACATATACTTATATTAATACCTTCTGTGGAAAAAAGTTGGTGTCTTTTCAACCTTAAACTGAAATTCATATTTTTTTGTAGCAGCAAGCATGTTTAGAGCAATTTTGATAAATAGTATTTTGGAATAATGAATAAAAAGGATACGAGATTAAAATATCTGTTTAAATAAATAAAAAATACAAAATAGTAAATAATAGATTTTGAAAAAATTAACGGATTTTTTGTGATAAATTCTTACGGGAGGTTTTTCTCAACGCTTATTTCTTTTTGTTTATCTGACAGTGTTCCCTCATTTTGTAACCTTAATTTTGTTTTTCCTCCTCCAGTATGCACAGGAGGCCTTTATCTTAATGGTGTCCTTGTAAAACCTGGTGAGTTCTACTAACACTTGCTACTAAGACTTAATACGACGTGATAGGCTGGATGAAGAAAAAAGTCGGTTATATATCGGATTGTGTTAAGATAAAGTTTTCTTCCGTAAATGGTCGTTTCCGAGTGAAGATGACCGAGGTAAGATGAGGTCGCGTGCACTCATCTTCACTCGGTATGATATCCAATCAGCGCTTCGTTTTAATTGACCTAACTTCTTCCACAGGTAATTCATGCGCAAAAGTAGTTCCATTTTCACAATGCCTTCTAATTTACGATTTGTTTTAAATCTTCCAGTAAAATATTTAAAAAAGCACAAGTGTAAAAAACAAATGTTGACGGTTCCATTGATTGGTGTCATATAAGTCTTATATATTATGACCTATATATTTCATAGCGCTCAGTGATATTACCCTAGTAACGTATGCAAATTAGTTCTGGATGAATGGCGGGTCTAACGGGGGTCTCGATGGTGTAAGTCGAGGCTGTTTACGGAAGAAACAGGTACTTACATGCGTTGTTGGAAAAACCTGGGTGATCTTCCACTCGTGATAGAAATTTTTGTGTCTTTTCGCTCGTTCCGCTGCGCTCCACTCGCGAAAAGACATAAAATTTCTATCACTCGTGGAAGATCACCCGGTCTTTCCCAAGAACTTATGTAAGAACCTATTAATCTTTTTTTAATCTTTTGGGGAGGCATATAAAAATGTATGCCTCCTGGACGGTTAAGATAAAATAAAGATTTAGTTGTAATTTTTTTGCATTACTTTTAACATCTTAAGTAAAGTATTAGATTATATCTATAGTTTTAACTTTGTATTGCTTTTCAGTTTACGTTTTATTAAAGTATCAAACAGTTCAATGAATGTAAAAAGTGTCGCATCGGGTCATGTCAACGATGTAGTAACCAAGTAAAAATCAAGAAGACAGAAAAATAAAGAAAACAACATCAATTTCTTGTTTTTATTTAAAAGTAGCGATAAGCCTAAAAAGAATAGCGATTAGAAAAGGTATATACATAGCGCATTTCCTATTAAACATCAGTGTAATAGTCACCTGATAATTGTTTATCATTTAGTTGAGCACAACGTCTGTCATGATACAGCAACGATAAGCAACTATGTCATACATTGATTATAGTTGCCCGGAAGACATTACATGGAATTATTTTCTGATGAGAACTTTACCCCAACCCGACCCCACCATCCAGCCTTATAGATAAACTTTTTAACATTTTTGTAGCTTATGTAAAAATTTCAGTTTCATTTCAGGTATTCATTTTTGTTTATTTACTTACTATGAATGTCATCAATTTCATATAATTTTTGTAACATTAGTACATCTTATTTCATATACATATATACAATATAATTATTTGTTTTAATTTTTCATTTTAAACATTATTGTTTTAGCATTGTAATACTTTTTCAGCAGGATAATGTCAGCTATCATCTACATATATATATATTTTTTTTATATTTTACATGTACCATATAGATGTTTTACTAAATTTAATGTAAAGTTATATACATTTTGAATAGTTCAAAATATTTTGTTGTTTCATACAATCCACTCTTAGGGTTATTTCAGATTTCAACTTTGTAAAATGTCAAACCGAAAGATATATTGATAAGTATTTGCTAAAATGCTGTCATTTGATTCCCATAACATATTCATAAATATTAGTCTTCAATTTATGCAAATATTGGACAAATACTATCATATTGAAATTGGGTTTGTATTTTGATACATGGATGCAAGTAATTAATTATAGAATTTTTAATTATTTTTTATTTTGTTTGTTATGTTACAGGTGAAGGTCGTAAAAGGTCACAGATTTCATTAGGCAATGCCAGTGAATATGCCCTAAATGTAATGGAACCTGATATAGTTGATCTAGTAGGGTCTATTAAGGGTCCCGGAGGACACTTTGAGCCATGTATTCTGAAAAAGTCCAAAGACGGACATTTATGTGAGTCAAACCTGATGAGAGGAGGAGGGAGGGGTGGGGGTTTATCCGTGACAATGAAAACATTGTCAATTGATTGTTTATACTGTTTTATTTTTCAAGATTGTTGATATTTAGACCGGCAGAACAGACAGAATTATTCCATATTTTCTGAGGAAAAGCGATATTATAAAATTACAGTATTTTTATTTTATAAACTGGTGTATATTCCTGTGTTGTATTTAAGTCACAGTTAACATATACGTTCAACAACTATATTCAATAACTGTTATATGTGAATGAAAAATTACTTAAAAGACTTCTACATTATTTTCTTTTCATAAAGTTATATTCTTTAATTAAACACAGATTCTACATTGTGCATGAATATTTCAGGTGTTTCGTCATTTAGTCCAAAAACAGCGGGTGAATACAAGGTCCAAGTTTACAGGGACGAGAAGAATATCAAAGGCAGTCCCTTTTCAGTTAGTGTTAGAGAGAATGAACTAGCCCATGCAGGGAAGGTCAAAGTCAGCGGTGCACTAAACACGGCCATAGCCAATGAATCGAATATTATTGACATCGATGCTTCCGAGGCTGGTAAATATTAGTAGATTTTTGTTATACTTTTCTGGGTTCAATTAACGTTATAGATTTGAAAGAAACACTTCTTTGTTCATATTGACGTTATAGATTTGAAAGAAACACTTCTTCGTTCATATTGACGTTATTGATTTGAAAGAAACAATTCTTCGTTCATATTGACGTTATAGATTTGAAAGAAACACTTCTTTGTTCATATTGACATTATAGATTTTGAAAGAAACACTTCTTCGTTCATATTGACGTTATTGATTTGAAAGAAACACTTCTTTGTTCATATTGACATTATAGATTTTGAAAGAAACACTTCTTTGTTCATATTGACATTATAGATTTTGAAAGAAACACTTCTTCGTTCATATTGACGTTATTGATTTGAAAGAAACACTTCTTCGTTCATATTGACGTTATTGATTTGAAAGAAACACTTCTTTGTTCATATTGACATTATAGATTTTGAAAGAAACACTTCTTTGTTCATATTGACGTTATTGATTTGAAAGAAACACTTCTTTGTTCATATTGACGTTATAGATTTGAAAGAAACACTTCTTTGTTCATATTGACATTATAGATTTTGAAAGAAACACTTCTTTGTTCATATTGACATTATAGATTTGAAAGAAACACTTCTTCGTTCATATTGACGTTATTGATTTGAAAGAAACAATTCTTCGTTCATATTGACGTTATAGATTTGAAAGAAACACTTCTTCGTTCATATTGACGTTATTGATTTGAAAGAAACAATTCTTCGTTCATATTGACGTTATTGATTTGAAAGAAACACTTCTTCGTTCATATTGACATTATAGATTTTGAAAGAAACACTTCTTTGTTCATATTGACGTTATAGATTTGAAAGAAACAATTCTTTGTTCATATTGACGTTATAGATTTGAAAGAAACACTTCTTTGTTCATATTGACATTATAGATTTTGAAAGAAACACTTCTATGTTCATATTGACGTAAGTTGAACTATATTCAAGACTGCCAATCATCAATATTTTCATGTTTAGTCGAATGTGTTAACTGTTTTTTTCGCTAATGTTCTGTTCTTTTCCGATTTGGTACAGTTTTATCAACCTTATACCACGTGCACTCTATCTTGAAAATAAGTTTATGAATGACATTGGAAAAGTCATTGCATTGTACCAAATTGTATCTGATGACTCTTTTTGCAGGATATGGTGGTATAACAGTAGTAATTGAAGGACCCCACAGATCTGAGATTGATTACGAAGTAAATGGTAACCGTATGTACAAAGTTACATACAGTCCCCATGAACCAGGAATATACATTCTTAATATCAGATTTGCTGATGAACATGTTAAAGGTAAAAGGTTACTAAGGTCATACATTATGTCGTGAAGGGATACCTAATGCTTACTCTATATCTTATGACATTCTACATTTCATTTGAATATATAACTTTATTTGAATTTTACACCCATGTGGGTCAGCAATTATTCATAATCATGGCAATTAGAGATGATGGTTAATGAGCCTTTGACAGACACGAACCCCATTTTCGAAATTGAATATAATAATATAAGAACTTGTTATGTATTTATTTATTTAAACATTTTCGTTTTACCACATGGAAGCATTAAATGATTCCTTTTTTTCTCACCAAAGTACATTTTTAGGCACTGCATAACAATAAAATAAATAACTCTTGTGAACATAAATACATTTCCCATCAAGATGACTTACAATGTACACCATTTGGATTAAATGACACAATAACTTTACAGAAAGTAACTCTGATAATAATGCAGTTTGAGAAACTGCAAGAAATGTACCCATATTTATAGAATGCTTTTATCATTTATTCTCAACAATATAAAAGTCATTTACTTTGCCAAAAAGTCATTGATAAAGTGTATATCATCTATATTTAGGGGATAACTGTATTGTACTTTATCAGTTGCCGACGTAAACCGCTGGTTTTACCGTCGCAAATTGAGTTTACCTGGCGACGCGTAGCGGAGCCAGGTAAACGGATATTTGCGATGGTAAAACCACCGGTTTACGTCGGCAACTGATAAAATACAATACAGTTATCCCCATTCTAATGCAACCTCCGTTAAACGTTAAAAAATAGAATAAAAAGTAAACAGGAAACGTCAAATGCGTTAGCGCAACGTTGTCGTCAATGGTTCCGACGGTAAACCGTGGATTGTACGCTTGACGTTATCCAATCAAAAAGGACGTTATATGTTATGTTGCATTAGAAATATTGTTTTACTGTTTATTAAATGCGAAATCATAAAAAAATGACGTCCTTTTGTTTCTAAAGGAAGCCCATACTTATTAAATGTTAGTGGTGAACCTTCTGGTCGTATTAGAGAGACCATTGACAAGGAAATGCCTCAAGCAGAACCAGTAAAGAAAGGAACAAAGTGCGAATTCTTACTTAAGATTCCAGGTATACTATTTTCAGTTCTATCAGGTATATTTTAATCTCAATGTAAAATAAAATGCTCCGCTGGGCGCAGCTAGATACGACCGCAGATGTCGAACCCTGAATAGTTGGGGCAATTAAGAACACAACATTCAAGCTTGATACAATACTGAATTTGGATTGTGAATAAATATTTGACACAGCATAGGTTTCTGACACAGAATGAATGTTGTCTAAGAACTTAAAATTTTTTAATTTACCTATTCAAACCATATCAGTATTATTTGTTTTTATATATAAATCAGAAATAACCGATTTAAAATTTAAAATTGGGCACACATATCAATTTCTTGCTATTGCGCAATACTGTGCAATTGAAGATTTCTTGCTATTGCGCAATACTGTGCAATTGAAAATTTCTTCAAATATTTGACACATAATAGGTTTCTGACACAGAATAACTGAAATCAAAGAACTTAGAATTGGTCATATGATTTGAATTTATATTCAATTTTTTGCTTCTTGTGCAATACAATATGCTGTGGAGAATTGCCCCCCCCCCCAAAAAAAAATAATAATTTACCCCTTTTTTTAGCTTTTGTGCAATACACTATGAAGTTGCACATTGACCCCCCTCCCAAAAAAAAACCAAAAAAGAATAAAATTTATTGTAACCCCCCCTTTTTTTGCTAAAAATATTTGAAATTTTCTTTTTAATTTATGAAATATGAAATGAGAAAAAAATTACCCCCTCCCCAATTTCTCATTACCCCCCCCCCTCTAAATTTTGTTTTCAACCCCCCCCCCCCCATTTCTTTATACTTTGCAATCATAACAGCCCATTTAAATACACCATAACATATTAAAATAGAAAATGACATCATAGTCATGGAATTTGTTAATGATAAGGTTTTGATAACAGAGCACACATATCAATTTCTTGCTATTGCACAATACTGTGCAATTGAAAATTTCTTCAAATATTTTACACATAATAGGTTTCTGACACAGAATAACTGAAATAAAGAACTTAGAATTGGTCATATGATTTGAATTTATATTCAATTTTTTGCTTCTTGTGCAATACAATATGCTGTGGAGAATTGCCCCCCCCCCCAAAAAAAAAAAAATTTACACCTTTTTTAGCTTTAATTTTGGACCCCGATTTGGACCAACTTGAAAACTGGGCCCATAATAAAAAAAACTAAGTACATGTTTAGATTCAGCATATCAAAGAACCCCAAGAATTCAATTTTTGTTAAAATCAAACTAAGTTTAATTTTGGACCCTTTGGACCTTAATGTAGACTAATTTGAAAACGGGACCAAAAATTAAGAATCTAAATGCACGGTTAGATTCGGCATATCAAAGAACCCCAATAGTTCAATTTTCGATGAAATCAAACAAAGTTTAATTTTGGACCCCGATTTGGACCAACTTGAAAACTGGGCCCATAATAAAAAAACTAAGTACATGTTTAGATTCAGCATATCAAAGAACCCCAAGAATTCAATTTTTGTTAAAATCAAACAAAGTTTAATTTTGGACCCTTTGGACCTTAATGTAGCCCAATTTGAAAACGGGACCAAAAATTAAGAATCTAAATGCATGGTTAGATTCGACATATCAAAGAACCCCAATAGTTCAATTTTCAATGAAATCAAACAAAGTTTAATTTTGGACCCCGATTTGGACCAACTTGAAAACTGGGCCCATAATAAAAAAACTAAGTACATGTTTAGATTCAGCATATAAAAGAACCCAAAAATTCAATTTTTAAAAAAATCAAACTATGTTTAATTTTGGACCCTTTGGACCTTAATGTAGACCAATTTGAAAACGGGACCAAAAATTAAGAATCTAAATGCACGGTTAGATTCGGCATATCAAAGAACCCCAATAGGTCAATTTTCGATGAAATCAAACAAAGTTTAATTTTGGACCCTTTTGGCCCCTAATTCCTAAACTGTTGGGACCAAAACTCAAAAAATCAATCCCAACCTTCCTTTTGTGGTCATAAACCTTGTGTTTAAATTTCATAGATTTCTATTTACTTATACTAAAGTTATTGTGCAAAAACCAAGAAAAATGCTTATTTGGGCCCTTTTTTAGCCCCTAATTCCTAAACTGTTGGCACCAAAACTCCCCAAAACAATCCCAACCTTCCTTTTGTGGTCATAAACCTTGTTTTAAAATTTCATAGATTTCTATTTACTTATACTAGAGTTATTGTGCGAAAACCAAGAAAAATGCTTATCGGGCCCTTTTTTGGCCCCCAATTCTTAAACTGTTGGGACCAAAACTCCCAAAATCAATCCCAACCTTCCTTTTGTGGTCATAAACCTTGTGTTTAAATTTCATAGATTTCTATTAACTTATACTAAAGTTATAGTGCGAAAACCAAATGTCTTCGGACGACGACGCAGACGACGGACGACGACGCAGACGACGACGACAACGACGACGACGACGACGCCAACGTCATACCAATATACGACCGCAAAAATTTTGCGGTCGTATAAAAAATGTATATCTATTTAACCTTGTCACTGGCATCACAACATTCATCGAATATTAAAATTGTGCTGTTTCCTGGCTGAAGTTAATTAAGACTGTGGCACAGAGAGTATTGGATTTCTGTCTACTGTCTAAAGTGACAATATAATGTATAAAAGTGTTTGGAAAGAACGATAGTGACCTCTGTGTAAATGTTTGTTCACTGGATTTTTCATTAAAGGAATACACTTTCTTTTCCACAGTATCCTTATACAGATATGTCATTAAAGCAAATATTAATATCTTTGATTTTATTTTCTAGGAACAAATCCTTTTGATATGGAAGCCTCTGTGACAGATCCGACTGGTACAACGGAGCTGTGTGATATCTATGATGAGGATGATTTTCATTACAGAATGAATTTCACTCCACATAAAGAGGGTATCCACACACTGAGTATCAAGCATAAAGGCTTACATATTTCGGGTATATTATCATGTGTGTTATGATGATTAGAAAACTAATATTTACAATTTGCCATTTCAAGAATAAAATACAACGATATCTTATGCTGTGTTCTCACTACTCTTGCAAAACATTTTTTCTTGATTTACATCTTTGCAATAAACACCAATGGATTTTAGGGGTTGGTTATGGAAATTCATTTAAATTACTTTCGCCCATTTTATAGCCTCAGTAGCATAAAAATTATGTTATATATAAGAAGCTAATATGCAATTCCAAGCAATTCCCGACATATTTAACTGTATTATTTACAGGATCGCCATTCCAATATTCTGTTGGACAGTTATCATCTGGAGGATACCATAAAGTACAAGTCGGAGGACCTGGAGTGGAAAAAGGAGAAGTTGGAAGAGAAAGTAGGTGTTAGGGGTTTTTATTGGTCAGTTATTTTGAGACACAGGGAGAAGTTGAAAAGAAGAATGTTTTTAAATGGTCAATTATTAAGATACAGATAGAGAAGTCGGAAAAGAAAATATGTTTTAGGTTATATACTTTGTCTGTTGTTCATAGACAAAGCGATAAATTGGAAGAGAACGTATACTTTATGATTTTTAATCTATTGATATACATGTAATTGGAAAGAATGTATGTTTTCGGTTTTTTCCATTGGCCCCTTTTTGAGAGAGACGGGAAGAAGTTGGAAATTGTGTTACAGGGCTTTTAATTGGCCAATTATTTACAGACAAATATTTTTGTGGAATACAGTAATTTAAATATATATACATATACTTCAGTTAAGCTATGAAGAGACTATTATGAACTCGTTGATGAAATGATCTCAGGTTTATATTTTTGTATGCGAAGCGCATTAAATTAATTTTATTCAATTTCTATTTTAGATCACTTCAACATTTACACACGAGAAGCTGGAGCTGGTAATTTATCCATTGGTATTGAGGGTCCATCAAACGCCAAAATATTTTTGGAGCAAAGACCCAACGGATTTCTTGGTGTTTCCTACAAAGTGGAAAAACCAGGCAAGTTCTAATATGAGTTTATATTTTTAACACATTATAAAACTTTTCATTAATATTTTTTCCTTTTTATATTTGTTTTCCTTAAATTTCAGTATAATTTGTTTCACAATTTGGGGATACTAGTAACTTATTGAAGATTTAACAAAAACAAAAAAATAAAAATAAAAGTGAATTACATAGATGTTTTTAACTTAATAAAATGCCTTCATTAGTACCAAAGTAATTAAACAGATTACTATAAATGTGTGCCCCACATACTTTAGAAATTCATTTCTTGATGGCTTTAATTCTGCATACATGTATTTTGCATAATGATTTGGCGTACTCATGGATCAAACTTTTGAAAAGATAGCTTGACTTTTTTGTCAACGCCACGTGAGTGATGATATCATTTTTTAGAGAAAAAAATCAATGAATGGAAATTTTGCTCTGGTTAAAAATTTTACGAATGTACGCATTGGAAACGGCAGACATAAGTTTTGACTAAAGGAGATAAAAGGCGCAGTTACGTTTTCATTGATACTTCAAAAAATATTAGTAAGATATTCCCGACGAAATCCTTTAGGGTTTATATGGCACACATAATACTGCAAAACGAGGAATTAATGCGGTGATTTTATTAATTTCAGTGATTTATTGAATTAATGCGGTGATTTTATTAATTTCAGTGATTTATTGAATTAATGCGGTGATTTTATTAATTTCAGTGATTTATTATGAAACAGATTGATTAATTGATTATGTCTATTTTTAAAACATTGGTAACAATACATAGTATCAAGCAATGGTCATGTGTATTAAGAAATTGGCAAAGATGTACAAAGATGGATAATACACAGTTAAATAAAAAAGTGTTTTTGTGGGCTAATAGATGTTCAGATAGTAGAGTTAAAAACTGGCAATTTAGAGTGTCAAATTATCTTAGAGATAAGGGTTTAGATTTTTATTGTAATATAGATAATATACTTCAAAAATCAGATATTAAAAAGTTAGAATTTGATAATTTTGAAGATTTTAAGATAAAATGGGTTTCTGATATTAATGCCTTATCTGATGGTAAAAAGTTACGTACATATAAACTTTTTAAAAATCATTTTGGTACTGAGGAATATGTTGAAAGGTATATGCCAAATAAATATCGAAGTGCATTGTGTAAATTTAGATGTGGTGTAGCACCCATTAGGATAGAAACTGGTAGATATGAAAGGCTAGATTTAGCTGAAAGAGTGTGTACTGTTTGTAATAACAATGATATTGAGGATGAGAAACATGTAATCATGAAGTGTACACTGTATGATGATTTAAGAGAGACTCTATTTTCGGATGCCTCTGATATATGTTCAGATTTTGATAATTTTTCAATTGAAGAAAAATTTTTGTTTTTATTTCAAAATAGTTCTCTGGTTTATAAACTTGCCAAAACCTGCTTTGATATTTTAGCTAGGCGCAGTAGTTTTTGGTATAGAGATCGATGATAATTGTGGTGTAATTAGGCCGATTTTATTTTGCCCTAATTGAGATTTCTTTAAAGTTATCTGGTATTTTTTTTTTTTTTTTTTTTTTTTTTAAATTTTAAGGAGCATCTTAATCTGATGTTTTAGTGTAAATAGTATGTTTTATTGTTTTAAGGATCTATAAATCCTTTAAAAAAAAAAAAAAAAAAAAAAAGTCTCTCATAACTCTATATAGAGTGGTTCTTACATAAAGTATATTTTATTTTAGATGTGTTTTAAATCTAAATGAATACAGTTATTTTATATGTGTATGCATATTGTTTTCTTAATGTATATGTAAGAAGTGAGACTATAATAAAATATTTGAATCTTGAATCTTGAATCTACATAAAGACCCAGGTGTTGTTGAACCCTCCTATATATGACGATTGTATTATGTAGTTAGTAATTAAAAATGTCTGTGTGTTTCTGATTATTAATTTCATCTTAAAATTTTTTCAGGCATGTATGGTATTCACGTGAAATTCAATGACGAACATATTCCAAACTCACCATTTATGGTAAACATTGCCCCAGACAGTGGTATCGCCAGAACAGTTACTGTTCATGCATTGAAAGATAGGGGATTACAGGTACATCTTTTGCAGATTTTACAAGCTTATTATTTACTTCATTTGTTTGGAAATATGTAAGTGGTGGACAAGCATTATGCAAATTGCATAATACAACTTTATGGTACACCTATTTTGTATAGTATATTCGAACCGGATAATTATTTTTATAACAATTAAAAGTTAAGGAAAACTCAAGAAGTTGAAAAGCTTACTGGTTGAAATAAGTTGTAAAAAATGTTTTGTACAACTTTTATACTATACGCACTGTGAAAGAAAATAAATTAATGAAGGTTACTTGTATCCAGACTTTTAGGATCTAGACTGGATATGAATTCATAAAGCTTTTATTAAGTTTTATTTGGATTTCTTAACAGACATATTAATAATTTAGGTATACGTTTGTTTTTTTAGCATTCCTTTTCAAGCTTTTGTACTTTTAAAACTAGGTTGACAAAGCCACTACCTTTACAGTATCATATAATGGTGCTAAGGGACGTCTCCATGCTTACCTCAGAACACCATCAGGCGGTCATGAGGACTGTTTTGTACAGGAAATGGACGAAGGAATATATGCTATTAGATATATTCCAAAGGAAAATGGGGTTCACTATATTGATATTAAACTAGATGACCACCATATTCCTGACAGTCCTTTTGCCGTCATGGTTGGTTCCACGGCTGCAGATCCTGCTATGGTCCATGCATATGGTGAGGGTCTAGAAAATGGAAAATGTGGTAAGTATATTAAAAACAATAATTGTATTTACATATATTGCATGATAGTGTTGGCACCTGTTAAAAGTCGATTACATCACATTTAATCAACATTTTGGATTTCCCATTTAATTTTCTTGGTTTTATATTTAAAAACTGTGGAGAATATAATTTTCTTGAAACTTTTACTGCATGTGGGTAATGAATCGAATCGCGGGTGATTCATTTATATCAGAAATTTCCTACAATGTGAACGGAGCGACAAAATACCTACGATAGGAGTTCATACGATTTTCAACATTTACTCTTCAATAAAATGAAAAAAAAACAGATGTGAGGTTTATGCACGAGAAACCGTCCAATGTAAAACTACTACAATACAATACAAAAAGCAAGTGAACAATTTTGAAAGTCATTAAAGCCTTCAATAGTGAGCTAATAGATTATATAATATTACGGGATGAAAACATTTCTTAGAATTGATAGAAGCTGTACTAAGCAAATGTGTATTTTATGTTTTTCATTTCTGATACTAGACTCATGAATTATGGTATTAAATGTATTCATCTTATAACGTTTTAAGGATGATCGCTGGTCTAATAGGAAATAAATAGGATTTGAAATAGGTGTTTTAGTTTGAGAGAACATATGAATAGTAAACAAAAAAGCAAGAAAAAAATATAGGTTCATGTGCTCATTTTAGAGCTATAAGGCCTTGAAAATTTGCAGGAAATGGGTTTTCTCTGGATTTTTCATTGTCTATGCATTGACAACTCCAGTCTCTCAAAAATGTACGAAAAAATAAAAAGGATTTCATAAAATGTTGTCAAATACCATTTTAAGGTATATATGATTGAATTATAAAATAAAAAGTGGGGGTTCATGGACAAAAAATTTCATGTTTAAGAAATGGATAAAACCCGAGGATTCCGAAAATCTGACAAAAAGACCAAATCATGACCAGTGAGCATCCTTAAGCGTTGAACAAAACTGATGAGTCGTAAATGGACGAAATGTGCACCGAAATTGGTATCATAGAATTTATTACAAAATAAAAGTATGGACAAACAATCAACATGATAAACCTGTAAACAAATAAATAAGATATTACTAATTGTTATTAAATATAAAATGATGTACTGATATGTTGTGTAATCGACTTAGGGCGTTGGTAGCAGAGAGACAGATTGGAATTCAATTTGTCTCCAAAATATCATATCCCAAAACAGTGATGCCAAGGGCGTTTTTTTTTATTTTGTAATTATATTTTTTCATAAAAATGTTAAAAGTATCATAAGAAACTTTTGACAGCTCGTGACCTTAAAGGTAAGTTCATTATGAGCCTTGATGACTGAAAACAGTAAAAAGATATAAATAATATTATGTTTTTTTCAAACTTTGTAAGCCAGTTTTGAAAAAAATGATAGATATAATTCCAACACAAATATTGATTTTCTTACCTGACCTAAGCTTTTTGTTAGGATTCTTTTCTTTTATGTGCTGACGCCATTGGTAATTGTTCAATTATACCTTCTTCAACTTAAAAACAAACTATATACATAACCTTATGTATCGACTACTGGATATGGAATGTGTTAACCTTCTCTGTACCAATATTATTGGCTTTATGAGAATAAAGATATATATATATATATAGAAAACCATCTGATAAACCACCTATCATCGACAGGAAAACTTGCAAACCTTGAAATAAAGACAGAATTCGAAAATACCTCGTCTCAATCACGGTTCAAACTCAAATTTAAGTCATGATAACAAAATACCTAGACCATTTGGTCAAAGAGTCCGATCAATTCAAAAAAACCAAAATATAGAAAATTCTTTTTGTTTTGTTGAAAAAATTTCTATGAAGTAGCATGGACAAAAAATCAAAATAATTCTACTATTATAGTATATGACTTTCTTTCGGACAATATATTGTTTATCAAAACATTTTGCTGTTATTTGTTTCTTCCTTTATCAATTGAAACACTTGATTTTATATTTTATCGCGTCTTCAACTTAAATGTATTGACAATACCTGAATAAGATTAGAAAAATATTTCAAAACATTTATTCTAATGTTTAATTGCATATATCTCATATATTTCAATATCTTAATTACCAGTAATCAACATGTCTTAACAAGATTTGATCTACCTAATAGGCCAGAAGAACAAGTTTGTAGTAAGAACTGCCGGAGCAGGATCAGGATTCTTAGCTCTCACTATTGATGGTCCATCTAAGGTAGCATTAAGTTGTAAAGAGGTTGATGAAGGATACGAGTTTAGCTACACACCATTCTGCCCTGGCAAATACCTCATTGCTATCAAATATGGAAATATCAACTTGGCTGGAAGTCCATATGTTGCTGACATCACAGGTATGAATTTGTTAATATGTGATATTCTCGTATACATATTTTTAAAATCTTTATTGTGAGATAATAATTTTTATTTTTAGGTTACATGGAAATGATTCATTTTCAAATAGACATAACCGTAATTTCAAAAATAAAATTAATTTTAATTTCTAAATTTACATATTTACAGAAATTAGTTTAGTTGGTTTACCAGCAACATTTTTTATTCATACTATGTAGCATCAGAACTTCGTTTAAAACTATTATAGATATATAAATATATATTTTATTGTTATAATCATAACAGGACCTGGTGGCAGAGGTAGGATAACAGCTGCTTAATTTTTAAATATAAATATCTACACGAAAGTGCTTAAGTGATGAAAGATAAACTAGTAGGAAAATGCCCATATTTATATTAAGCACCACAGAAAAGAATATTTTATCGAAATTTGCATATATTTCTGCAATTTCTATCCTCTATATGGAATATGTTTAACGCTTTTTATCCCATCACTTTCGACGAAAGTTCGGGGATATAGCGATTGTCTACGTCCGTTCGTCATAATTTCTTGTGACATCAACTGCTCCTTCACTTTTATGTTTCGGAATTTAATTTTCATATAGAATGGTTGCACAATAACATTTTAGAATTTGGATTTTCTAAACAAGGGGCCAACAGGGGCCAAACTTCTAAAATTTTGAATTAAAGCTTGTGACTTGACTCATCTTTCATTTTTCAAATTATACATTTTATTTCTATACAGTATTGTCATGCACCATATTCAAATGCGCAATAAGGTTTTAGAATTTTAATTTTCTAAAATTGGGGCCCACATGGACGAATTTCGAAAAATATATTGTCAATTCAAGCTTGTGACGTTAATTCGTGTTTCATTTTGCAATTTTTGTATTTCATTTCTATACAGTATTGTCATACACCATATGCATATGCGCAATAAGGTTATAGAATTTTAATTTCCTAAAATTGGGGCCCAGATCGGTCAAATTTTTAAAATATTGTCAATTGAATCTCCTCTGTCTTTTTTCAATTTTATGCATTTTATTTACATTTAGTATTGTCCTACACCATATGAAGATGCGCAATAAGGTTTTAGAATTTAATTTTATAAAATTAGGGCCCACGGGGCGTCGAATTTTAAAAAAATGGCCAATTTAATCCGTAAACTTGTCTTTTGTTTTCAATTTATGCATTTTTTTAAATTTTATAAATTATTGTCATAAAACACACGTAGATGCGCAGTACGGTTTTAGAATTTAAATTTATCTAAAATTGGGGCCCACATGGGTGGATATTCGAAATTTTCAATTTAAGCTTGTGACCTAAGCTCTTCTTTGCAATTATAGTATTACCCTGCATTGTGTGTACATGCACAATAAGGTTTTATAACTTTGGTTTTCAAACCTGGGGTTGAATTTAAAAAATGTAAGATTAAGCTTGTGTTCTTAGCTCATTTCATTTTTCATTAGGTTTATAAATTTTGCAGAATTTTTTTAGAAGGATTGCATACTATTTCTTGATGGGAAGGTTTTATATTATTGACTCTCGGTAAGTTCCCCAACTACTTAGAGGAGTACGGGGATCATTCTGACAGTACAGATTTCTAGTTTCTATGATGGCAATATTTTTGATAATCTAATTTTAAAAATGATAGGTAAATTCATCACTTAGGCAAAGTTATTTCACAACGTGTACTAAATTATTTAGCTTCAAACTTCAAAAGCTACGAAAATAATGGTGCTGTAAAAGTAAGCTTCATCCCTAAAAAGCTACTGATGATGAAAAGCTTCAAACCCGAAAGCTGTAAAAATAATAGATCAAAATATTTTGTTTGTATCCCTACTAAAATGTATATCCACAGCCCTTTGCAATGCTCATTACACCTGTATGTGTATATTTATGTATATTTTATTTCCTGAGGAAAATTTAGTCTTTTTGTTAGTGAACAAAACGCTCACTTTTCTAAAATTTAATGTTTAACCTGTTCTATAAGGTAAAATTTGAGTAGAAAAACAATGATATTAATATAACATTTTTGAATTTGATAGATCACAAAGCACTGAAATGCAGTTGTCGTATTTTTCATGGACACACAAGCAGTTGCAGTTCATTTTTCTGCATTTATTCACTGGGCAAATGCTTGAATTATCGAATATTTTATTCTACAATATTTTTTTAATATAAATTTTAATATAGTTTGATAGCCATAAATTGTTTTATGTCTGCCAGTTCTATTTTACAAATAGATTTAGAAGTTTCTTTTTTATCTCTTTCCCTCAGCTGATAATGGTAAGGTACAAACATTTTCACAGTAGTAAAGTGTGTTCTCTGACTTGATATTCTTTATCCGCCAGGTATCCATTTCTTTTTTTTTTGTTATTTTACATTAAATATAACGCTACTTTTGAATTCCAAGAATTCCTGACCTCTTTTAAAACAGCAAAATAGAAATCACATGTGCTTGTAAAATTTGCAATACAGAAAGTCCTGTCATTTAAATGGTCATCTTTCGACATCATTAAATGTTACTAGTATCAGATACTGATGTAACAAAAATTCAATTAAAACATCTTAGGTGTCTTTAGATAACCGATCTTCAGCATCTGATATTTTTAACTTTCACCTAATAGGGGTTTAATGAAATAAAAACAGAATATTTATGATAAACGGTGACAAACAAAATATTTACTTTCACGGTCTACTATTGACTGTTGTCTTGAAACTACAAAATGTTGACTTCACAATAACAATACGAAGTAGACTGTGCTCCGACAGTGGAAATATTTCTGTTATCTGTTGTCAATATTGTTGCTGTGTCCGTTTTTATAAAAGAAATAGATTTTTAAAATTTCATAAGTTTAGCTTGAGGGCTTATGATTTGAAAAAAAATTGCTTATTCTTTACGAAGTTTCCTTTATTAGAAAAAATGTTTGTAACTACATGTATATACATCCTCGTTATAACAATCAGGTCAGAGATCACCTCATAACCTAATATACATGTAAAACAAAATATCATAAAGTTAACTCCCATTCTTAACATCTGTACTACATATCATTATAATAACATTATTAAAGGCAGCAAATAATTATTGTCAGCTGACAATAGATGTTTTAATAACAAACAAACTAAAAAGAAACTTGACTAAATACAACTATATGCATCATACTGAAGTTTTAACAGAATTAAAATCGGAGAAGTTACATGTATCTGCAAAGATCATCATTTGATTTATACTTTCACTAGTAAACCAGTTTGTGTTTTTACAAAACACTTTTCTTGCAATAATCGAAAATCAGATTATTTTTTTAATTACCACGAAATTATTCAAAATAAGCTAAAACGGTATTATTTATGGTCGATCAAACTTTCAAAAGAAAAAAAATGACACTTTTTGTGACTGATCTAGTTGAGCCGACAAGTTGGACATAAATCGGTGTATAATATAGCAGTTGGTTTACCAGTGAAAAAAAAATCAAAGACATATTGAGTATAGTTAACGTGATACATTGTAATGGCGATTATAAAGCATTAACGGCTGAGCAAAATGCGAACTATAACCAGGCATCATCTAAATATTTAATCATATTTATGCTGGCTGCTTATACTGATTTATAACTTAAAAATATACTGTATCTACTATATATTTGCTGGGGCCAGTTGTTTGCTGAATGCGGAGAACTAATGGATTCGAAAACATTACTATTGTCTGAATTCCATCCAACAGAGGTGACAGAATCGGAGGGAAAATATCTTATCACGATTCAGTTAATGAGAAAAAAACGTGATGGTTAGGCCACATCAAATTTATGTTTCGTTCTTTGGATTCTTGGATGGCAAAAATAGGTGCGAGCGAGCGAAATTTTAATTTTAATTTTTTTTTCTTGATGACTTATGTTTTGAGCGCAGATCAAATTATCGTTCGGCACACATTTTTTAAAATAAAATATTGCAAAAATTGGGAAAAAAATCGCATACATTTTAGGAGCGGCCTTAAATTTGTAGTATGCTTATATGTTGCGGTACATATGCATAATTTAAGCCCTATTTACAATGTTATACATATATGTGGGTGTATGGACGGAATAATTGTCGGATAGGCTTTTGCATTGCGTCACTGTTCGTTACATCATCACAAGAACATTTCATGAAATAAATCTCCTTCATCCATCGCCTCATTTTCCCTTCTTGTATAGTAAAACATATGTTTAAGACAAACATGTATGTAAATTATGAGACATTTATTTCATATCTGAACACAAAAAGAAAAAAAAAGATGTGATAATAATATGCACGAGAAACTAATCCTTTCTCTGTTGCGACATGAAAAAAATCGAGTGAACAGAGCTTTTATTGTTGTTTTGAACCTTGAAGTTTCTGTACAATCATCTCTAGGCAATGCGCCAAAACTTGAGCAATCCGTCAAGTAAAATGATATATGATGATTTCATTTTTTGTTATTAGTATTTTTTTAGTTTAATGTTTTATTTGTCATAGATTACCCCTTTTTGGGTATTTTCAGAAATTTTATTTTATTTATTTTGTGGGGAAAAAAGACGTTTTAATTTAAGTTTTAAAATCAATAGTAATTTTACATCGACTACCGTTTAAATTAACATTTTATGTTTTAGTCGCTTCTGCAGTGTTGAGTTTGTTTTTGTATATGCTTTTCGCTAGTTTTATGGCACCAAAAGTCGCTATCTGTTCGATGTAGCTCTAAATGTAATCTGGACATAAATTGTCTGCGAATATAAACTGAAATTGCATGCTTATTACCGGGTTGTTTATATTTTTTGTTTACATTTATTCATTTTTACAATAAGATAAGACCATGGAATCAGAGTGAGAAAAATATTTGTTTGTATTTATTTATATGTTTTGTCTTTGTTTTTTAAAGGCTGAAAATCACTATATACGTCTTTAGAGCACGCACAATTTATATATAGTACCTTTGTATTTGCGTTAAAATTGCTCTCTTAGTTCAGGACCTTCAGTGAGAGATTCTAACTTTTACAGGAAGTGGACGCAAACCATCTCCAGTGAACGAACAAAGCTCAATGGTTGTTGAAACGGTAGAGAAGCAACCAGGCGCAAAATCTCTTGCAAGGTTCAAAGGTGATGCAGGCAGAGTTAACGTTCGTGGTCCAGGACTTAAGAAAGCTGTTCCCGGTCGTCTTCAGAGTTTTACCGTTGACGTCAAAGATGCAGGTAAAAATACTAACATGATATCTCTCATTAAGACGCATAAAGATTTACCATTTACGATTAACCACAATATCGCTTTATACATATATTTGGTTCATCAAACTTTTACTTTATAACTGGTGATGTTGAATTTCATTAAATCCACATTGTTTAATATTCGATTGCATACTGCAGGAGGTGCATATAAAACTTTACACATTTCCTTTAAAACTTCATGATGGTATTGTGCTTCTTTTTGCTGTGGTTGATTTCTTTACTGTTATCCCCGTTCATCTATTGTATGTCCTCTTCATTGTTTTTGAAAATAATTCACGTCCATCAAACTGCATTAAAAAGATGATTCAAGATATAATATGAAAATATCTGACGCAACGAATTTGGTTATCTTTGTCAAGATAGCGAAATGTTTTTTGTTAAGCTCCATACTATTCTCTCCGGCCATGTTCCATTTTTCAAGAAAAAAAGACGTCAGGAGGACAGACACAAAGCTTATTTCCATTTTTCATATCAACCTTAGCAATATCACTGACATTTTGTGACATTTCACCAAATAATTTAGAATACTTCATGCTATTTGTTTGTTTTTAGGCACCGCCATGCTAATGGTGGGTATGGTAGCTCCAAGTGGAATTGCAGAACCTGAGCTCGGCGTAAAGAAAAATACAAAAACAGAATACACCGTTAGTTATAAAGTCCAGGAAGTTGGTGACCATACATTAGTGGTTAAATATGGTGATGAGGATATTCCAGGCAGCCCCTTTGTACTTCATGCATCATAAAACATACACAATTATTTGGACATAAACATATTGGCTTTTTGCAGACAGTTGTAATTATCGATCATATTTATGATGTTTGTTTTGGAAGAAAATGAAAATGACTTTAAATGATATAATTATGTAAATTATTAAATTCTAATTTATTTATTTATTTAAATCTGCCAGATTTTGCAGATTGCATGAATATTATGAATAATGTACTTTTCCTACCCAGAAAATCTTTCCAAATGTTTAGAAATATTCTCATTTAGTTGTAATTACGAGAAAGTTAGATTGAATTTTTTATATTGGTTGTCAAATTTAGGACATCCTAAAATATTGTGTGATGAATCTTCCACATTTTACCTTATACAAATGTATATACCTTTCCTTGTGATAGTATAAAATATAAAGTGGCAACTGACTCAAAATTTGAGTACAAGGATTGTTGTACTACATGAATAAATGTTTACATCACCATAATGTATACTGTTTATTTTGGTAGTAATGAGTTTTGAAATCAATTCACATGACGTATATGCATAACAGAGTCGACTAACCTGTTCTTACTCCATTTAAGGTGTAACAAAGTTTTTGAAATTCGTACTTCCATATTTTCTATTTAACTTTGGCTTCCCTATTTGTGGATTCTCAGATTATCCAGAGTTATTGTTGTCGATTAGTATCTGACCTGAAAATCATTTTTTTTTGGAATAAAAAGTCAGGGGTACATTTGAACAATTCTTCATGGTAAAAAAATACTTCAACCTACTTCTGAGCTGGTATAGTTATTCCATGTCCTACTCCAAGCAGAATGATTTTATGTGTTGTTTTATATACCAGATATTTCCAAAGACGAAGCCGAGGGATATATAGCTGGTGTCGAGGGAAACAGTAAACTTTCTTCATAGCCACTTCCTAGGTGTTTTATTACACACAAAAAAAAAAAAAATAAAACAACTTACTTATCTAATTGACATACGCCTTTAATAAGCATGTTAATATTTTACTTCCCATTCTATCATTTAAAAATTTGTTAAACGTACGTTTAGAGATATCTAATTTATAAAATATAACATTAGCACGAGAATGTCCTCTTCCCAGGGAGTCCATTCCTTGTCTGTTAAATAATCATCCAGAATTCTCGGCGTCTGCCGTTACTACACAATAAAACCAGAATGCTTCGAATTAAAATACTACGGGAAATGTTTGCTGTCAGTGAATAGTTTCATGACTACCTTCCCAAGGAATTTAGGTATCTGAGCTTATTACAGACCATTCAACATTTAGTTTTCGTTCTGATAATATTTTGTATAATAATTAAATATAATACATTCCTATAAAATATTAAAAAATATTTCAAAGACCACAATGCACGGCATAACGTAGAAGGAGAAATGGTAAAGAAATTCTCAATGCTGTGCTTCACCCCTGCTATTTGTACAAATGATCAGACGTTTTCATTCTTATGATTACATGTATGTGAGTAAAAGTCCCCCTCCCCCCACAAAAAAAACTTGTCTTTGTAAAAACTAATCAAAGTTTTCACCTAGAAAGAAGTAGGACAATTTTCTCCAGATTTTATTTCACTTTGTTTTAAAGACTTTTTCAAAAACTCCTCTAATGCCATTCAAAATATATCAGTACCTGGTATGTGTTCTCTTAGAAATGCAAAACTTGCTCATAATAACAACCTAACAAGTTAATAGAAATATTCCTGATTATTGCTTTGGGAGAGAGTTTTAACACACATCTGCCAATTTTATGTCTTAATGGTGGTAGTTAAACATGAAGGGCATCTCAATATGTGTTGCTATGCTTGTACATGTTTTTCCTTTCATACAACAGTAGAATGGATATGGGTCCGAGTGTCCTGTGTGGGAATATTCCAAAAATGATAAAAAATGCTTGACAGTTGACCAATATCGCCTCTATTCACGACCTTCACTGATAGATAACTTTTATTAATGATTAAGCATAAAATTTCTGTTTGCGAACTTTCAAATACATTGTATACCATCGTTTACCATAAAAAATTCAAAATTGAATGGTAATGAGTGGAAAAAATAAGCCAACTGTGGCTGAAAATTATTTTCTCGTGTTACATGCAAACCACTGAAGCATTAAAACATCTCTCCACCGATCACCTGTATGACACTATAGACGTGTTACGTATATATAGTTTAAACACAAATATTTAACGAGACCTTGACAAATAAGTCAACATTGATTTTCAGCTTATAGGAACATTTCTAAATTTTGACAACGCAAACACGCTTCAAGTTATTTCATATTAGTTTTGTTTACTCACAAAATGTGACTCGTTCCAAAACAAATAAACAGGATAATGAACACAGTGGTAATAAAATTGAAAAGGTTAATGCCAAACGGTCAAGCAAAGATATAGTATCAAGAATGCTGCCAGGAAATTATATTTTTATTGGAATCATTGTTTTTACTACAATTTTAATTAAAGGTAAGGCTAACAAATATTTTAAATAACAATAATAATAATTATTTTTAACATGTATATATAAGTATTAAGAAACGAGAGGATCGCAACCACAAACACTTCCCGCACTTAAGAAAAAAATTGTATACCGAGGAACAAAGTTTTTGTATGTTATTTAGTTCATGGAGCACTTTTGTGCAAAATTTTGATACATAAAGAAATAGAATAAATTCAGCCACCTTTTCCAAATGATGATGGTTAAATTAAAAGATACCACAGCATTTCACACTATAGCACGATTTGTGAAATGAGAAAACAGAATAGATATATTTTAAAAACCATAGAAGAAAATGTCCAGCTACATAGTTTTTACAATTTCGATACCAAGCAGGTAGCAGAATAAAGAATTGATCAGTTGTGTGTTATGCTCCATACATATAGAAAAAGTCTCAATTTTTCTTCACGAACGTAATCCCAACATAATTTAATCCATAGTGTACTTGATACAGACACTTATCAATGCTGTGTTCAACCGTTTTTACGGATATCCCAAACTCCGGTATAAAACACACTATAATTGTCAATACTGTGCAATTACGACAAAAAGTGAGAAAATTTAAAATTGGATGAACATAATTTAGCCAGCAAGATCAAAATGCACTTGGTTCCAGTCTAAAACTAGCTAGAGATTCTCGAATCTACAAGTCGGATACAAGGTAGTAAAGTAAAAAAAAAAAAAAAAAAATCCCCGCTACTCCAGGTATTATTAGAAAATACTAGCTTATCCTTGCAAGAGAAGCAAATATATAAACCTTTTTTAAAGTTGATATTTTTTCACATGCTGTAGATGTCATTGTGTCTGTAAATGGAAACAATAAATTATGCGTGAGTTCCCAAATATATCTTCGTCTCGAGAGCTTAAAAACATTCACAAGAAACACACAAAATTCTCCTGTCATGGTATCATATGAGCATATCCTTTTATTTGTTGATGGGGCTAAATCCCTTCAAATTACGTTTATACGTCCGTAACCCGTAATCAAAATAATTTTTCTGTACAGGCGTGATATCCTACAGGTCAATTGTTGGATGTGGTATGCACAATGATTGTGTACCTCCTATATTCTCGTGTTCAGGTGGATTTCAGGCATTTTGCGAACCTTCAGTGGGTTTATGTACATGTGTGACGCAGAGAATGCGTAAGTGTAATAAAACGTACTCTTCACTCAAAATTGTATATTACTAATTGGTTATTGATAAACAAGACTTTTATGTCAGTAAAATTGTCATGACCAGGAAGATTAGAATAAATATTTATGATACCTGTTTTGATCCACAGGTTGTGCCAATATAAATATTTCGTCGATTTACCACTCATCGTCCGAAAATGTTAAAAACCGATATAATAACCCAAAACGCCAAAGAGCGAATTCAAATGCTAAAATGACCAAAGAAAAAGAGGTTGAGCCAAAACCACCTGACAACACTGCTATGCACTATGGGGACATTTCTTTGTTTTGAAAAAATTATTTATGACAGTAACTTTAAATTGTCGTCCACACTAGTACCGAAGCACCAGCAACTGAGATTGTGCATGATACGCTCGGGGATTTAGAGTCCATCAGACTAAGTGGTAATACCAAAATATTTGACAAACAAGATTTTTACTATGTTCAGTTTACTGTGCTAATTTGATGCTATCTTGTCTTGACGCCACAACAAGAAAGAATAGACGACTGCGCATAGTACAAATCTTTACTGTTATCGGTTAACATTGCCTTCATTTCTGTTTTAATTTTGATAAAGGTTGACCAACATTTTCTGTTCCTCAAAAAAAAAAAAAAAAAAAAAAAAAAAAAAAAAAATAGAAACTGCTTACGCTCCCGGAGCTACTGGGGCAATTCATTTATTTTCACAGGATTTGTCCATGGCTTTAAGTGTTTTGTGTTGACTTTTGAGTCTTAACACGATTAAAAGTTCATTTGTCTGTAACTTTGATCGCTCAATAGATATTATTTCCATTATACAAAAGAAATAAAACTATTGAATTTATTCCTACTTTAAGCTAGTCAGATTTAGTTTATTTATAGCTGAGAGAAAATCATTAGCAAAGAAATAAATACATGTATGTCTAAAGACATGTAAGAAGATTAATAATATAACTGATAAAGCTGGATTAACGGTTGGCTTGTATTAGTTTCAGATCAAGCTGAGGTAAAAGAATGTCATGCAACATCATGTACAGATTGTTTCCAGGCAGGCCCAAACTGTGCTTGGTGTGCCTCGCCAGTAAGTACCAATGATATCTTTATAGAATGAAGCTTATCCATAATATTGTGGTTTCTTAATATTCTTGTAACAAGAAAAAATACACATAATAATAATAATAATAATAATAATAATAATAATTAATAATAATAATAATAATAATAATAATAATAATAATAATAATAAAACAAAGAGAGTTAGAACGACACAAAATCTACTTGTGAGTACTCGCAATATCTGTGATCAATGGAACTTTATGCTTGAAATTCTTTCAAAAGTCATTAATAAGACATTGAATAAAAGGTAAGACGCTTAAAGTTTTTTTCTTGTATAGTATATGATAATAATCTCAATACCAATTCGCAATGCAGTACAATAATCCAAAGTCCTGTAAAGTCGATCTAAATATCAAAATTGCTACAAAAATATCTCCAGAAGATGTTATAAATACAACATTACTTTCCTTCACACAGAATGATAGTTCACACGTCAAACGTTCTCTTAATTTTATTATGGTTATGCTATACATTCTGTGTTTTAGTTTTCTAACAGTGTTGTCTTGTTGTGTAGATTTAAACTTTGGTACATTATTTGTATTTTATTTATCTTATATTTTTTAGGATTTTGTAGGCACTGAAGAGCAAAGATGCCAAGACTCAAGGAAATTTGGAAAATCGTGCCGCAAAAAACATCTGTTCACAACAAATCTGAAACCAGATTTACACGTAAGCACATGTAAAAAATAAACTGGTTTATGGGATCAAATATCTAAGGGCTTCTATAGGATCTTGTTGTGGATATAGTGTCAAACATGCATTATGGGTTCTTGCAAAGTCTTACCACGAAAATTACTATTACATTATTACTATTATCATAATGCATGTATTCTTTCATTTTTATTGTTTAAGTAATTAACAAGTGATATTAAAAGACAAGAGAGCTGTCTGAGTGACAGCAAACCTGGTTTTCCTTCTATTTAATTTTTACTGAGTAGCTTTTCTCCAACAAAGAAGTCAAGGGTCAAGGTCAGATGTCAACATCTTTAGTACACGACACACCATCTTGAGGTACACTACCCACACATCAAAGATCTAAGATCTAGGTTTTAAGATAAAAAGTTACAGGCTGGACATGATTAGCAATTTATTGACCTTGTGGTCAAGGGTCAAGGTCAGTATCCTTGGAATGTGAAACATCGTCTCGAGGTAACCTACCTACACACCAAAAATCCAAGGCCTAGGTCTTAGACAAAAAAGTTACAGGCCGGACACGAAGATGATCTAAAATGACCTATTTATTCACCCTAAGGTCAAGGGTCAAGGTCATAGTTCAACATTTTTGAAACATGACACATCGTCTTGAGGTGACATATCCACATACCATAGATCTAAGGTCTAGGTCTTAAGACAAGAAAGTTATAGGCCGGACACGATTGGCAGCCGCCCAAAAATGACCTATTTATTGACCTTGAGGTCAACGGTCAAGATCAGTATTCTTGGTACGCGACAATCATCTTGAGATAACCTACTTACACACCAAAAATCCAAGGCGTAGGTCTTTAGACAAAAAGTTACAGGCCGGACACGAAGATGATCTAACATTACCTATTTATTCACCCTAAGGTCAAGGGTCAAGGTCATAGGTCAACATTTTTGAAACATGACACCTCGTTTTGAGGTGACATATCCACATACCATAGATCTAAGGTCTAGGTCTTAAGACAAGAAAGTTATAGGCCGGACACGATTGGCAGCCGCCCGCCCGACCGCCTGCCCGACTTCACCAATTCAATAACCGGATTTTTCCAGAGGAAAACCCGGTTAAAAATTGAAGAGAATTATTTGTTAAATGTTCAATAATGAACCACATGATTTTTTTCTTCAGGAAAATGACATAGAAGAAAATTTGGTCAGTCTTTCAAAAGTTATTATCAATCAGCGGCCAAGTGAGTATCTGTGTTTTAAAATTCATAGATAAAAATGTTTATTTACTTGTAACTTTTATCCTCCCTATGAGATTATTGCGAAAATAAAACTAGATTTTGGCAATCAGAAACCTCAGCTATCCTCGCACTCCCCACATGTTGTATCCCTGTGCACATTTTTCACAATCATATCTTTCAATACAGGCCCAAATTTTGGAAAATTAAAATTCTAAAACATTATTGCACATCTGCATATAGTGTATGACAATATTGTATAGAAATAAAATGTATAAAACGAAAAATGAAAGAAATATTTCAGCCACCAGCTTATAATTCCCAAATTTTTTAAATTCGACCACTAAAGGCCCAAATTTTTGAAGAAAAAAAACGTAAATGCGCATATATATACAGTGTGTGAAAATACCGTAAATAAATTAAATACATAAAATTAAAAATGAAAGAGGAGTTTAGGTCACAAGCTTAAATTCCCAAATTTCAAAATTCAACCCCTGTGGGCCCCGAGTTCTGAAAATCAAAATTATAAAACCTTATTGCACATTTAAGTCCAGCATGTGACAATACTGGATAGAAATTAAATGCATAAAAAGAAAAATGAAAGAGGAGTTAAGGTCACAAGCTTAAATTTCCAATTTTCGAAAATCGACCCCTGTTGGTCCCAATTTTTGTCAAAATTCTAAAATCTTATTGCGCATCTACATATTGTTTGTGACAATACTGTATAGAAATTAAATGCATAAAATGAAAAATAAAAGAGGAGTTTAGGTCACAAGCTTAAAAATTCGACCACTGTGGGCCCCAATTTTTGAAAAAGGAAATTCTAAAGCTTTATTGCGCATCTACATACAGTATGTAACAATACTGTATTGAAATTAAATGCATGAAGTTTAAAATGAACGAGGATTTAAGGTCACATGAAATTGTGACGGACGGACATACGAACAGACGGACAGGGGCATTAACAATTATATATCCCAGAACTTCTTCGAAGTGTGGCGTCGTAGAAGACTACCATATGGCAAGCCGTTTTACTATTTATTCTAACTTCAAGATATCTCATATAATATATAAGATATCTCATACAATATATGAAATATCTTATATAATCTAGTTTTTATAAGATATCTTATAAACTTTATAAATAACAATCCAAAGATACTAATATTAGATATAGTAAATTTATACTATGCTGTATACGACGCATTTCAAGGAGTTACCTCTCATCAGCAGCATTAAAACCGAAACATTTGGAAGACCAAAAACCGAACTTATATTAAACAAGAAGTACTCAACCAAAAATACCGAAATGGGAAGCCAAATTTCAGCTAAGGAGTGAACCCTTAGTATTTCTATTATTTTTGAATTTTGCTAAATACTGGTAATTTCTGTAACAAATCAATGAATAATCATGTCAGACAAGTCTGACGACTGGGTTGGCGAATACCCTCGGTGACCTAGGGTCCACCAGCAGAGGCATCATTCAAGATACCTTCTAAAGTTTATAAGATATCTTATATGCTTTATAAGATATCTCATATATTTTATAAGATATGTTATATAGTTTATAAGATATCTCATATATTATATGAGATATCTTATAAATTATATGAGATATCTTATAAACAATATAAGATATCTTATAAACTATATGAGATATCTTATAAAGTTAATTACATATCTTGAAGTTAGAATAAATAGTAAAACGGCTTGCCATATTATTTAAAATAATGCTTTATTATAGAAGATTTGAATGAATATGAATTAACTTCATAGGCTCTCTATTCTCCTTTCAGATAGTACGATATCGTTTCCGGTTACTGTATTAGTGTCAAGAAATAGTAAACGCAAAAAGGTACTCATTACATCGATCATGTAAATAAGTATAAGAATAAAATTAAATAAGTGATTAATTAAATGTAAATCCCAAATTTAAACTTGCCGCTTAAATCAAAAATATTTCACTCAAAAACACAATATGGACAGATAGCTATATGATCCTATATGTACATGATGTATGTTCAACAGATAATGAAGACGAAAAGGGTGTTTTATTTATCGGAGGGTCAAGATAGGTGAGGGTAGGTTATGGATTCCAGAATACCGATTTAACCCCACCACGGCTCAGTATCTGTACCAAGTCAGACAATACTGACTGTTTCGATGTTTGTGTTTTGTGCTATTTTCTGAAGTTCTGTTGATTGTATGTTGTTAATTGATAGGTATGTCATTGTTGACCCTTTGTTTTTTACTACTCTAAAATGTGAAAATCATACCACAGGGCTGTCAAATAGTTACCATATTATATCCAATTTTGCAGTTTTCTTTATCAAAATAGTAAGAATGAACTTGCTGGAAATCTGATTACTTCATTAAACATATGATAAATGCATACAATTTTTTATAACTGAATTTGAGAAATATACTGTAAGTTGGTACAATATACGTAATAATACTGTATTATACAAGGGACGCACATTTTAGATAAATTTCGAAACTCCCAGGCTACAAAATATGGAAGGTGAAAATAATAGTTGATCCTAAAATGTTCAACAATAATCAGAACAGTGTTGTCAAAACCTTTTAAAGACAGGCTTTAGCATGAGGCAGTACATTACGGCACATTCAAAGTTATCATTGGTATGGGGCATCTACTAAGTGGTAGTAAAATATAAGGACAAAAATGTCTTGTCTTCTGAAAGACCTACTTAAAAGGAACAGACTAACTTGGGGAATACAAGTGAACAAATACAGGAACGTCGAAATATATGGACAACAAAATGATTTTCTATAAAAATCAGGAGATGTTCCGGAATGATTAACATTTCCTGCTCTATATAAGGCGCCATTCGTCGTTGTCGTTAATCAGTAGAGAAACATCATCTGTCTTAGAAGTCATATCTGCCCTTGAGTATAGGATAAGCTGAGATTTAGACACTATTTGTACGCGATGCTGGTATAAGAAATGGAAGTTAACAAACAAAGAGAAAGTTGAAATCAAAAGTGTCTATGAAACAAATTTTGACAAACGTGATGCATACTTTGAACCGAAATTATATCCGACATCTAGAATATTTTAATCATTATAAGATGTGAAATTTATTTTACCAGATCTTACAATATATTTTCATAATTTAAGTCTTTATATCATTTTTATTTATTTTAAGGAGAATGTTGTGTTAATTGGTTGGAGAAATGGTAAAAAGCCAGTAGATTTGCAAATAAATTCGGATTGTAAAAGGGGGTAAGTTATAGTATTAGAAAACAGATATCGGAGTTTACGAATAAAACTTTTTGACTTGTAAATTTAAATCAGTTTGAATTTTATAAAGAACAAATTATAATTTAAAAGATAATTACAGAGAAAAAGATCGGGAGAAGAAATGCTAAGTCGTAAGAATACTAGAATTTTTGTCCAGCTATCAAAAATGTTGTCCTGTTTCCAACAGTTTTATAGTCTAATTCAAATGCACTATACTGTTTTTTTTTTGTTTGTTATATGAACTAATTTTATCAGCATTAAACATAAATATTTTTTAAGAAAAAGAAAAGGACATAAGTTTGTTTGCAAGAAAGTGAAGAAAGGTCAAAAGGTAACATAAGTATATTTATGTTAAGGCCGTGATATTTTGCGATCACCCAGATGTATAAAGTGAATGTCATAATCGTGATCAATTATTGGATTAATTTACATTTGAACTTAATTTTAACTCATTCTTCGGATTAATTTACATTTAAACTTTACGAGGCAATTATGTGTTATTTTCTTTTACTGATTTACAAGATTGCAATTAGTTGTTGTATATTTCAGCTGGATTTTATTCTCGCCGTTCTTGCTGCATTCCCTTTACAAAACAAAGCTATGTGCTGCAATTCCAAAATGTATGACTATAGCATGCGGATGACATAACTCTTGGGAAATAGTCCGTGGCATCAGCGAATTATTTCTTCAATATAAAACATACAATAAGTTTTTTTATGTTTCCAAAAACCTTGTTTTAAGCAGTGCTTTTATAATTCCCGCATGCTAGTAAAAAACCGTGACTGGTGATTTAGTTTCATAAAGAACAAACCATCATCAGAATTATATTATTTTATTGCATTGCACTTTAAACAAATTAATATAACGTTGAAATTATCAAAAGGAACAAACTTACATATTGCAATATAAGATTTATGATATATTAGGCAAAAAAAAGATAGACTGTGCACATAAAAGGTATAAATAGGAACTATATGTAATATTACTAGCTTTCATTTTTCAGGTTTCTTTTGAATTAGCAACGCATATAAAATCCTGCACGGCCAAAAAAGGGTTGGTATCTAATGTGCATAGAGTTTTATTGACTAAAAATTTAATATAAGCCTAAATATAATAAAACCTGTCAATACAATATAAAATGTCAAAGTACGCCAATACGACACATACCCGTCCAATATTCCGTATTGACTAGTAAATATGCCATATTAGACTGGTTAGTCAATAAAGGATCATATTTGCACTAGTCAATATGACATATAGGACTGGTTAGACATTAAAGGATCATATTGGACTAGTCAATATGAAATATTGGACTGGTTAGTCAATAAAGGTATAATTAAGCAAGGCTTTCCATATTGACTTAGTTATTGGTCCTTGCCTACCCATATTGGACTTTGGCTTCGCCTCGGACCAATAACTAAGCCAATATGGAAAACCTTACGCAATAATACTATAATACTGAAAGAATACCAAAGTAATAAGATTGAGGAAAAAGGTCAAAATTCAAAGACAAGGAGAATTCGTGTAAAAAGTAACATAGATAACAAATACTAAACATACATATAACCAAAAGAATATAAAAAAATAAAGCAAACCATACAGAATCAGAACAAGACAGCACAAAAACTTAATCACTACCAGGTCGAACTCCTGGAGTTATATCAGGTGCACCAGAAGGTTAAGCATGTCCTAAGTATAAGGGTAAATTCAGTTCCATACGCTGTAGTTCCTTCCAAGATTTAAAACCTTATGTTTTTCCTTTTAAGGGGATGATAGAATTACTGTGTTTTTTCTGCATAGATTTTTCAATTTCTTAAATTTTTAAATAGAATGTGAGGAAATTTCCAATTAAACTTCTTATTATAAGATAGGAAATTTGAAGAAACTTCATCAAATCGGATGCCTGTTTCGAGAGTTTCCAGGCCTTCATGGCACTCATAACCAAAACAGTGGAATTTCACATTAACACACCATAAATTTAGAAATTTGATATCCATACGATCAAATGAAGGAGTTTCATAAAAATCAATCACCCTTAGTTATAATTTTGAGTCTTTAGTCATTTCCCTGCTATGTATACTTATATGAATTGTCAGGAAATATAGATTGTTAGTGAAGATGGGCAAGGCCAGGAAGGTTATTCAGGTGGAGATAAGATATGTATGTCAGTGTGAAATTCTAGAAAATAAGGTGAGTAATGCTATGTACTCATATTACATTGTATTATAGGAGTCTTGGCCATTCTTTGGCAAATTAAATTTAAAAAAAAATTCAATCTACCTTGAACCTAAGCATGATAAGAGATGATTTGTTGATATTATATTTATATATAATGCTTTATAAATGGTATCACAAAAAATTTTTTTTTATTTTATTGTACAAAAATAATATTACACGATGTCCTTCTTGTGAAATCATAACATTTCATAAGAAATTTATATAACATAATATTTCTGTCCGCTATAACTATTTTATAATTCTACCACAAAAAAAATCCCATTTTTATCTTTCATATAAAATTTAACAGGAAAGGTCGACAAGGAGGCACCAGTCAATTAACTCAGTCAGACAAAGCATAACAAAAAAGAGAACAAAACACAAAGAAGGAACAACGATACTGTCTTGGTACAGACACTGCAGTGGTGGGGGTTAAAACCGGTTTTATGGGTTACCTCTCCCCTTATCTGTCCTGACCCCATGTGTATAAATCAAACTATAAAAGCCAATAAAATATTATTACCAGCAAGGTGACCCCCTAGCCATAAAATTCATTACTAATAAGACTGAACGTAATTTAGATAGTTGGGTCAAATTGTGCTCGTTTTTTTAGCGTAAAAAGTGTTATTTCAATACTAAAAGGAACTATGGTGAAGGAAACTGTGTACTTCAAGCTAAGGAACTGGTGGAATCCAAACCAGAAACACACAAGGGAGATCCACTGTGTCCATTTTCTGAAGGAAAATCGACAGAACTTTGTCGTGGGTAAGAATTAAGTTAAAAGATATTTTTACATTAATAACTATTATCTTATTTTACTGTTGGAAATGATTAAACCTAAATGTCTTCTGGGAGTATTATACTAAGTATAGTATAATAGTCCGAGATGTCTTCGTCGGAAACAAAATATCATATTATACTTCAAAAAAAATTCTGAAGTTCGGATAGATAGGGCAAGATAATTATTTCATTCTACTCTCAGTTTAACTCCACCACCTTATCTGAGGGTGGTATGATAGATTTATATCATTACATGTACGTAACACACTCATAAAAATATCAACCTCGACAACGTCTTGAGTTTTCTTTTTCCTTCGTTTGATAATCCAACATGCTACCCTCAGCCAACGTAGTTTATGATATCAAACCTGGAACTGAAATAATGTATTATAATTAATGTCAAGATTTCCGAAAGATTTAAACCTCTTTGTAAATGTTTTTTTTTCAATTAAATATATGTGCTGTATGCAGCAAGTTTGCCATCGGATTTTATTTTTTTGTATAACTTTCATATTTTTTTTGTAGAATCTCAACTGAGATATGTGGAGGAAATGGAAACTGTTCCTGTGGATTATGCACATGTGTATGTATACAAAAATAGGAGTCTGTAAAAATATATTAAATCAGTGCGTTGCTATGTGTTGTACAGATTGATCATGTGGAAATCTACGAAAGCTTATTTGAGTCAAAATTTATAATAAAAAAATAAACAGTGGCCATGTTGTATTACCTCGTGGATACGATTTAATATCTCGTGGCCACGAGTTGATAAAGCGACGATTAGTCGTGGTTAATTTTTTCTTCTTCATAAATTTCAGCAATAACATGATTTTTTTAAATATAATTTGTTTAAAATTTTTAGTCGACAATATTGAAATTTTGTTGAATAAGTTTGGTTTTAACGCCCTAATTGAAACGAAGCGAAAACTAACAAAGGAACAAAAATGTGCATGGAGGTGTACCTTCTAGTAAAAGAAATTTTAAGTTTTAGTTATTAAAACTAAAATTACCTACATGTTTGACACTATTTTTAAACAAAAGCATTGAATAATACACAAAGAAATGTAAGCGCTGGCATCGGAGAGGTGATGGCAATTTTAAATTAGCAGGTATCAAAGATAATGCTATGTATTATTTATGTAATTTTTGTACTACGCCTCAAAAAACCTAAAGAGGGAAAATCCAAACATTACCACAAACTTATGAATATTTAAACAAAACTAAAAACACCTAAAAAGAAAATGTGTCTTTAATGTTACTTGCCAAATTGATTTCACGTAATTGAATTTTATAATTCACTTTAAAATTGTTATGTTCATTACCAAGTATAGTAATAAGAAATTATGGATTTAAAAATGTCAAAAATATTTTTTTCAGAATAAATTATATTATGGGGATTATTGTCAATGTTCTGATCACACCTGTCCGAGATTTAAAGGTGTTTTATGTGGAGGTTAGTAAGATATAGATTAGAGACTATCCCTGTTGCTCCTAATTGCAGACCAACACCCGGTCCCTAGATGTAATCAATCTTTTTCCTCAGGGGTGGTGTCTCATTGACGTTTACCTCATATCCTTACATTTTAAAAAATATATACTTTTTATGGTTCGGATACCCATTTTATTAACGGGTTTGATTCCACCACTGTTCAGTGTCTGTACAAGGTTGGACTAGCCTGACTATGTTGTGTTTATGTTTGTTTTTGTGCTCTTTTATGTTATTTTTGTCGGAGGTTCTGTATGTTGGGTGGCATTGATTCATTGTTATGTGATTGTTGACCTTTCCCGTTAAGCATTTTGTTGTATATTTTGATTTATTTCTACTTTAGAACAGTGTACTATGGCTATGATTAAATACTCTATGATATTTAAATTCCAATAGTGTATGTATTGTTGATTTTGATTGGTCGACAACGTGACATCTGGTATATTTTATTTTCCGATAAATGATGTTCTGCGTATGAGTATGTGAGCCAGTAAAATAGTGCCAATGTCGAAAAGTGTAATCACTGTCATGATTGTGGAATTATAAGTAATGCGAGTTGTTTTTCATCAATTTATTGGCGTATAAACTCGACCAGGTCACCCACAAACTTAACATAAAGTCTTTCCGACTTTATTCGGTTTGTATGTTAACTGGTCTCCTTTATACACCGATAAATTGCTTCAAAACAACTCTTATTACTATAATACTGATGTTAATATTTGTTGCACCACAATTCTACAGTGTACTATATAATACTCCAGCTAGAATATTCCAGTCCTGCATAGTCTATAGAACCAAAAACATTTAAAGTTTAGGTCATTTGAAATTAGGTAGAAAGTAGTTCTACAACAAAGTAAACAATAATGGCTTACTAGACTCTAAAGGTATCATTGTGAGAAAACTGTTAATTAAGAAAACGAGGAAAATTACTACCCACGAATCAGATTTGCAAGATGTCTGGCTATTCCGTTTCTGTTGGATTGTAAGTCTCGAGGGTATCAGTCCCTCATTATTCGAGGCATTAGTTGAGTGACATTTTGAAGATACATGTGTTGGAATTTAATGTTGAAATTTTGTTCAAAGTAGGTTTTCAGGTCTCTCGGGCAAAAGTTTCCTTTACTCTGTTGACGGTCCTCTTTGATTCTTCACAATATTCTGGCCATTATTTTTGGCTTTCTAAACGTTTGATACATGTACTTGATGGAGGTATTTCAGAAATGCAAATTGTCTGCAAGGGATTTGGTATCAGTGTTTTTTTTAAATATTTGTATTTTTCGTCTTAATCCATTTAAGACTCAGTATTTTGTAATAAAATCATATAAATATTTGAACATCTGAAGCGTAGTTTCTGAATGTCTTTGTATCGTATGTAGGACCAGGTAAAGGAACATGTAGCTGTGGGGAATGTATATGTAAAGAAGGTCATACCGGAAAAAACTGTGGGTGTCCATTATCCAGAACTACTTGTCAAGCTAGGGATGGTGTAAGTTCGAGTCATTTTATATAAAATCTGAATTTTATTTTGTTGTAGAGAAATATAACTAATAATCTTAGGTGACAAAAACTAGTACAACTCAACGGATTTTGATGGCAGATAAAGAAATAAACAATTTTTTCAGTTCTTAAAAAACCAATAAAATCCAGAGAATTAATTTTGAAGAGAAGACTGAAAGTAGCAAAACAAGAAAAGGCCAAAAAGAGGAAATATTGCAAATAACATTTATGGTTTTTTTAAATCATAAAATTTATTTTCCGTAAAGAAAACCTTGTCTGTTTCGTTTAATAAAAGATTTGAATAATTG
Organism: Mytilisepta virgata; assembly: GCA_028015205.1. Classification (NCBI taxonomy): domain Eukaryota; kingdom Metazoa; phylum Mollusca; class Bivalvia; order Mytilida; family Mytilidae; genus Mytilisepta; species Mytilisepta virgata. The sequence continues at coordinate 90,102,388 of CM051521.1, forward strand.
AGGTCCAAATTATGTTTTCGTTACATGCAATTAGGCAAAATGAAGATTAGACGACAAAATTTCGTCATCAATACCAATTAATTACATAATGCAAGTAATAATAAGATGTTCTGGAGATAAAAATGGTCATAGGGATGGAACATATAAGGTTTAAGTTGTAGAAAATAAACGCAGTAGCCTATTCTGGACATACTCGGTTTTCCAGGTTTTATATAAGGATTAGCAATAATACTACTTCATCTGGGAAGTAACCTGAAATTGTAATTAACAAATGTCTTTTTTTACCTGTTTATTTGAAACCTTGGCTTTGAAATGATTCCATTCCAATTTTAGAGTGTATGTAATAACAAAGGGTACTGCATATGTGGTGAATGTAAATGTCAAAGAGGATACAGCGGAACTGCATGTGAAATATGTCCGGTAAGTGTATGTAACAGAGGATACAGCGGATTTACATGTGAAATATGTCCGGTAAGTGTATGTAACAGAGGATACAGCGGATCTAAATGTGAAATATGTCCGGTAAGTGTATGTAACAGAGGATACAGCGGATTTACATGTGAAATATGTCCGGTAAGTGTATGTAACAGAGGATACAGCGGATTTACATGTGAAATATGTCCGGTAAGTGTATGTAACAGAGGATACAGCGGAACTGCATGTGAAATATGTCCGGTAAGTGTATGTAACAGAAGATACCGCAGATACATGTGAAATATGTCCGGTAAGTGTATGTAACAGAGGATACAGCGGATCTACATGTGAAACATGTCCGGTAAGTGTATGTAACAGAGGATACAGCGGATCTGCATGTGAAATATGTCCGGTAAGTGTATGTAACAGAGGATACAGCGGATTTACATGTGAAATATGTCCGGTAAGTGTATGTAACAGAGGATACAGCGGATTTACATGTGAAATATGTCCGGTAAGTGTATGTAACAGAGGATACAGCGGAACTGCATGTGAAATATGTCCGGTAAGTGTATGTAACAGAGGATACAGCGGATTTACATGTGAAATATGTCCGGTAAGTGTATGTAACAGAGGATACAGCGGATCTACATGTGAAATATGTCCGGTAAGTGTATGTAACAGAGGATACAGTGGATCTGCATGTGAAATATGTCCGGTAAGTGTATGTAACAGAGAATACAGTGGATCTGCATGTGAAATATGTCCGGTAAGTGTATGTAACAGAGGATACAAAGGATCTACATTTATCCCGACTCTGTTAAAAATACTGTCTTTTCATTGGCTAAAAAGTGTCCTTATCAATTATTGTATCCCCCTTCCTTGAAATCACGTGATTTTCTACATGCCCCGAAATTTTTGGTATCCCGTCTCCGCGATCTGTATCCCCGTTCCTTGAAACCACGTGATTCGCTTTCACTATTTTCTGTTAACAAATTGTTTTAAACTTTATAATATTAGTTTTGCTTTTTTTTAAATCCCACAAAAATTTAAAGAAAAAAAAAACATACTAAAGGCCATAATATAAAAAATTCCTGATTTGAAAATTTCATCGCCGGGATAAATTTGTTATACAGTCAGTTACAGGGGGAATAGGGGTATATATGGAGTGCCTGAAAAAATTTCGTATCTGGTCTCGGCTGACGAGGCTTTCTGTGTAATGGACTTAACCATAAAAATGTGACGCAAGTCGCTCAAGCATGAAATTGAGGTCAAGGTCAAAAGGCAGGTGTCAGACTGACATGTATCCACCAAGAACTATCTATTGACCAAATATGGTGGGTCTAGGTATTCTACTTTCTGTGTAATGGACTTAACCACAAAAATGTGACGCAAGTCGCTCAAGCATGAAATTGAGGTCAAGGTCAAAAGGCAGTGTCAGACTGACATGTATCCACCAAGAACTATCTATTGACCAAATATGGTGGGTCTAGGTATTCTAGTTTCTGAGTAATGGACTTAACCACAAAAATGTGACGCAAGTCACTCAAGCATGAAATTGAGGTCAAGGTCCCAAGCCAGGTGTTAGACTGGCATTACCACCAAGAACTATCTATTGACCAAATATGGTGGGTCTAGGTATTCTACTTTCTGTGTAATGGACTTAACCACAAAAATGTGACGCAAGTCGCTCAAGCATGAAATTGAGGTCATGGTCAAAAGACAGGTGTCAGACTGACCTGTATCCACCAAGAACTATCTATTGACCAAATATGGTGGGTCTAGGCATTCTAGTTTCTGAGAAATGGACTTAACCACAAAATTGTGACGCAAGTCACTCAAGCATGAAATTGAGGTCAAGGTCAAAAGGTAGGTGTCAGACTGACATGTATCCACCAAGAACTATCAATTGACCAAATATGGTGGGTCTAGGCATTCTAGTTTCTGAGTAATGGACTTAACCACGAAAATGTGACGCAAGTCACTCAAGCATGAAATTGAGGTCAAGGTCAAAAGGCAGGTGTCAGACTGACATGTATCCACCAAGAACTATATATTGACCAAATAAGGTTGGTCTAGGTATTACAGTTTCTCAAAAATGGACTTAACCACGAAAAAGTGACAAAGTCACTCAAAAATGAAATTGAAGTCAAGGTCCCAAACCAGGTATCAGACTGACATGTATCTACCAAGAACTATCTATTGACTAAGTAAGGTGGGTGTAGGTATTACAGTTTCTGAGAAATGGACTTAACCACGAAAAAATGACAAAGTCACTTGAGCATGAAATTGAGGTCAATGTCTCAAGCCAGGTGTTAGACTGGCATGTACCCACTGAGATCTATCTATAGACCAAATATGGTTGGCCTCGGTATTACAGTTGCTGAGAAATGGATTTAACCACGATACTTGGGCGGAGATTTTAAATTCATGTTATGAAGTCCGTAACCATGAAAATGGTCAGGGTCACAAAATAAGTGTACTGCGACAAACCTTATACGATAAGCTACCTTGTGGGCCATAAATCTTAATTGTAGGTATTACATGTGCAAAGTTATTAAAGTTTTAAAAAAGTTTACGCCGCCGCCGCCGGGAAGTAATACCTATATCTCGCCTCTGTGACTTTTAGTCGCAGGCGAGACAAAAACCATAGTTCACAAGCTTAAACTGACATTTTTTAAAATTTGACCTGAGTGAGCCCTAAATATAGTGTAGAACAATACTATATACAAGCAAAATGAATAAATTGCAAAATGAAAGAGAAGTTAAGGTCACAAGCTTAATTGAAAATTTAAAAATTTCGACCCCTGTGGCCCCCAAATTTAGATTATCAAAATTCTAAAAAACTTATTGCGCATCTGCATATAGTGAATGACAAATACCGTATAGAAATAACATGCATAAATTGTAAAATTAAGAGGAGTTTACGTCACAAGCTTATATTGACTATTTTTAGAAATTCGACCCCTGTGGGCTCCAATTTTAGAAAATCAAAATTCTAAAACCTTATTGCGCATCTGCATATAGTGTATTATCATATCGTAGAGAAATATAACGCATCAATTTTAAAATGAAAGAGGAGTGTAGGTCACAAGCCTAAATTGACAGTTTTCGACCTTCGACCCCTGTCGGCCCCCATTTTAGAAAATTAAAATTCTAAAACCTTATTGCGCATCTGCATATGGTGCATGACAATACTGTATAGAAATAAAATGCATTAATTAAAAAAGGAAAGACGATTTTAGGTCACAAGCTTCAATTCCAAATTTTCGAAGTCCAACCCCTGTATTCTAAAACCTTACAGGTGGTACGCAAACCATTCTATATAGAAATTAAATTCCTAAATCCAAAAGTGAAGGAGGAGTTGTTGTCACAAGAAAGTGTGACGGACGGACGGACGGAAGGAGACAATTGCTATAGCCCCGAACTTTCTTCGAAAGTACAGGGATAAAGAAGTGTGTTAATGTTCATTGACTGTTATTTCATTGATAACTTTTCTTTAAACTCCATTTTTAAGAAAACCTGTAAATTAAACTGTCATTTTTTTAAATTGATTTGTGTAGACCTGTGTACCAACGTGTCAGCAGTATAAACAGTGTGCTGAATGCCTACTGGTAGGCGGTCATATTATGCCTAGAAGCATGTGTAGTACAGTGTGTCTGGGCAAACTTCCAGAATTTACAGTTGTGGATACAATATCAGGTGAGATTTCAGACCAGTTCCATCACGATCATGTAAAGAATGGTCCGACATTCCTCTGAAGTCCAACAGCCTTAATTTCTTAGCATTGGCTGGCACCATGGGATGGAGAGCGCGCTACATATTTTAAATTGAAAACTTCCAAACAAGATTTACACATGTTTTTCGAATTTCAAATTAATTTTCTGTCGAAAAACCTGGTATGTTTTGCCTCTGTGGCCATTGAAACATCGAAAAGTGGCAATTTTGAACAAAATCGTCAAATTTCATAGTTTGTATATGGAGTGAACTGTGACGTCCCATGGTCTATGCCAGATTTAATAAAGAGCTGCGCCATGAGCGCATGATACGCCCGCAGCCCTTTTCAGCTGGTCTTTATTCTTTAAATGAATTTATATGATGAACTAGAAATACTGTGAGCACTGCTCAAATAGACCCGTCCCACCAAAAAAAAAAGTTCCACGACTCCGAAATTTGAACAAATTTGAACGAAATTCCATACCCGTCCAAAGTGTGAAAAGTTGACAGTTTTCGACAATTTTTCAACGAATAAAGTTCCATAACTCCGAAATGTCATATCGGAAATTTATAAAAAAACAAAAACAAAAGGGAGCTTACATCAATAGATATAAACAAGTAGAATAGAAAATGGAAACGGGGAATGGGTCAAAGAGACAATAACCCGACCAAAGAGCAGAAAACAGCTCAAGGCTACCAATGGGTCTTCAACGCAGGGAGAAAATCCCACGCCCGGAGGCGGGCTTCAGCTGGCTCCAAAACAATAATGTATACTAGTTCAGCAAAATGGACGGCACATTAAACTCCGAAACATAAAAATGAACCAAAATTAAAAAAAAACACACAACACTAACAAAGGCTAGAGGCGCAAAAATGTGGCTGGGTTAAAATGTTTTGTGAGATCTAAACCCTCCCCTATACTTCTAGCCAATGTGGAATAAACAAACACACAGCGATACACACAGTAAAACTCAGTTCAAAAGATGTACGAGTCCGATGTTAAAAAGGTAACAGAAGACACTATAGGTGAAAATGACAATGATCAATATATATTAACAAAGGACAACTAGCAGTTACTGACATGCCAGCTCCAGATCTAGACCTCAATTAAACTGATCGAAAGATTATGTCTATATCATATAAGTCACCAAAGTTTCATGAAAATTGAAAATTGAATAAAGTCTCATAACTCCAAATCTTAAAATCGAAAATTTTTAAAAATCGAAAGGGAACTTATGTCAATAGATATAAACAATTCACCAAGAAACTTTGCTGAAAGCATTTTTGAGTTATACTCCGAAAACTTGAAAATCCCCATCTTTTTTTATAAATACAGTCCCATAACTCCTAAACAATAAAACTGGAAATTTATAAAAATCGAAAGGAAACTTACGTCAATAAATACAAACAATTCACTTAAGTTTCATTAAATTTGCTTAAAGCATTTTTGAGTTATAGTCCGAAAACTGGAAAATCCCCCTTTTTATGAATAAAGTCCCACAACTCCGAAACGTAAAATTGGAAATTTATAAAAATTCGAAAGGGAGCTTACGTCAATAGATATAAACAATTGACCAAAGTTTCATGAAAATTGGTGAAAGAGTTTTTGAGTTATTGTCCGAAGTGTGGAAGTATACCATAATACGTCCCGTCTTTAAAGAGGGCATATAAAATGGATGTTTGAAGTCAGAGGATTTAGGACTAATAAAGAACCTATGATATCCACTTCATTGCTTACCGTACTTGGTTTCTGTCATGCATTTCATTAAAAAGATGATACGGAGTTTTTCATGACAGAAAAAAAGTTTATTCATTTTATAAATTTTAACAGTTTTTGACCCATTCACATTAACAACATGTAGGTTCCCAAAGATAGTATGAAAAAAATAATGTATATCCAAATTTATAAGTATCTGTAGAGCATTAAAAAATGTATGGGTCGTGGATGCCCCGGAAAAAAGCAAAACATTGTCCTCTAGTACTCTACCCCTCCAAAGTCTAATTGTTTTAAACTAGATTGAAATTAACAATACATATAAGTGTAGAATTGACCATAAAGTGAGTAAATAACTAGATTTTGAGTTACTTGGTACATTTTTCATTTCAGAGGAAGAAAAGGGTGAACTTTGTTATCATCTTGGACTAGATGGGTGTCCCTTGACTTTCAAAGTTCTAACTGGATCAACAAATAATCCTTATATTGAACTGCAAATAGAGAAAAGAACAGGTAAAACAGTTATATTTTAAACTTTTTATCTCTGTACTGATTAAGTTTTATAATATATATTTTTATAATGTTGATCACACCACTTTTGCATTTTTCAAAGTATAGGTTTTAACATTTTCAACATTTTTATGTGTATAATGGGCAAAGAATTATTTACATCTACCCCTGCTGATGAACATCCCATGATTTAAAGTTTGATGCACTATATATGTGCACATTTAAAAAATTCATGTCAGTGCTCAATACCGAAAATGTTTTGAAAATAAACTTTAGCAACATCTTATGCTGAATACCAGTATTGAAGTCTGCAGTTTTTTTTTAAGTTGATGTTATACAGTGATTTTTGTTTTTAGATTGTTGGACTTCACAGAAATGTAGAAGTGCTGATAACTGCATAGCAACTAATGGGGTTAGTACGATCATTTCAACATTTACAAAGAAGTGACCAGCATTACATGCATGTATTACTTCTTTGTGTTATTATTTTCTGTTTCCACTTATTTTCATCATTTATTTATTGTTATTCTTTCTGTTGTTTATTTTACTTTATTCCTTTTCTATTTTAGCTTGCAAGCAGATTACCCCCCCCCCCTAAAAAAAACCCAAACTTTTTGGAATTTTTTAAGAAATTGCTCACTTTTAATGTGTCTCATAAAGCATTGTTTAAGGCTAGGAAGATGGAAAGCCAAAAACAACAACTAATTCACTTCCTAAATGACCAAAAAAGGGTTATTTAAATTACACCATTAAAAGGCATAGCAATGACTTTGAGGAGATCCTCGTTAGAAACCAAAGGAAGTACTGACAGATTTATTTATAAAAGTATAATTCAAGTATTAACTAATGCTACAGACTGAGCTAGTGATACACTTGGTGACTATTGCCATCCAGAAGAGGCATCAAAACAGTGGTAAAAGGATATATGAATTATTGTTTAACGTCCGTGGCGACCATTAAGTGCATATCAGGACGAGAACATGTTGATATGATATGAAAATAGAAAAGAAATGAAGATCTTTTAGTCCAAATCATGAGCCCATAAAGGCCATATATAATCAAAGTACAGTGATTTTAATGATTCACATGAACCATACTTTGTACTAGACCGACAGGCCGAGCCGGATTTTTAACGTGCTAGCTCACAAGTTAAGTCCGGAGGAAGACGCATCACCCAAGCTGGACATATTATACAAACTCCGAGCCGACCGGTCCTTTGCTCTTACACCTAGATAACATTTCATTTGTGGAGAAGCAGTAAATGCCAATTTTAATGTCATCCGTGGGATCGAACCTGTGACTTTCTGCACTCAAGGCGAGCACGCTACCACGAGACCACCAAGGTGGTTATCGATACATGAATGTTGATATTTTGATGCATTTTGTATGTATATTTTAACAAATCAGGTCTCATCTGTCGTGTTCAAGGCAAAAAGGGAGGAAAGCTAAAACTATAATAAAGCAATCCAAAATGACAAAAACGTTAAAACCAAAAGCCATATAATCATATAGGGAGATACTCATTAGTTTTCAAAAAATATTCATTTAAATTAGTCAATCTTGCCTTTCATTTTATCCATTTTTCAAAATAGTGGCAAAAGAGTGACATTTTAATGATTTTTTGATATATAGGATGTTTGTAATAAAAAAGGAAAATGTGTTTGTGGGCACTGTGAATGTCAGCCAGGATTCATGGGTCCAACATGTGAAGACTGCATGGTAGGTTAATAACAATTTTTTTGTAGTTCCAGTATTATATGTCAAACATAATACATTAGGCCTGCATGAAAAAAAAAGAAATCAGATATCGTTCAAATTCTTTATCATTCTTATTGTTTACATATATTTAAAGCTTAGTATGAAAACCATTCTTCTTAACCTTCTTACTGTTGTTGTAGGATATGTTTATACTTTTGTACCGCACGATGTAAAACCTGAATGCTTGTCAGCCGTCAAATATGATCCGTCTTGGAAAACATTATGTCATTTAGGTTTGAACTTTTGAACTGCAATAGTTCTGTTTGTTTACAGTTTTAGAGCACTTGCGCAGATTTTTATTTAGTTTCAAACTTCTGAGTTTTGCTAAAGAGAATGTGTGAATTATGTACTCCAGAATAAAAAGAATTCAACCACAAATTTCAAATTGCTTATTCTTAAATGTTAGCTTGATGATATTAAATGTGCCTTACACAAAAGAAAGTTCACTTTAAATTTTGCAGGATTGTGTTGGTGGCTGTGTTAAATATAGAGACTGTGTAAACTGCTTTGCCTTTGGAAGTGGAACAGACTGCACCAATAAATGTTTGAACCTTACATCAAATATCCATATGGTGTCAAGATTGACAGAAGGCATGCTATTTTTATTTTAAAATACAGACAGTTCTGTAACCGATATCAAGGTTGATATTCTAGTTTTTGTATCAGTTTATTTAGGATTGTGCTATCCATCTATTTACTCTCGTCAAATGAACTCTAAATTTCTTTCACTAATTTTTTATTTTCTTAGGTACGAGGCCAACAAACATCTTAAACCTTCACAAAATAATTGAAGGAATTTATTGTTGTAATGTGTACAAAATAATCTCTTTTATAATTGCAGATCTAGGTAACCAATGTGTTTTCAAAGACCCAGTTGACAACTGTATCTTTCAATTTGCAATGAAACATCAACAAAGTCAGGAAGTGCATATAAGTGTAGTAAATCAAAAAGGTAAGAAGACCAACCAGTACGGACTAATTTTAAAACATTTCCAGTTAAGCACTAATATTTAACTATGGCTAATGTGTGATGGTAATACTAATATATGGGGAGAATTTTATCCATTAATGTGGGGAAAACCGATTTCATAAGTTGCATCATGTCAGAATATCCCTATCAATCAATTACCTATATTGTTTATTTTAGCAATAAAAACACTTTTGAACTGTATTAAAAAGCAGGCCATACTTAGACATCAGGGGAAGTAACATATGTCAGATGAGACCTGATGTGTATACATGTATAGTGCATTGAAATATCAAATTGCCATCATAGAATGTTTATCATAAACATTGTACATTGTTCTTATCAATGAAGCATATTTGTCAATGACAAAACAGCTCGTAGGAAAAGAGTCCATCTTGGGGTTTTGTGTTGAAATTCAATAAGAACCAACAGCAACCCCACCACAAGAAACGTCTTAAATGGCCATGGAAACAATGAAATGGGCAAGGTCAGAATATATCATGTGTTACCACCAACAACACCAAATGATATCATTTTTTGAACCTGGATAAAAATATAAAATATTTCAAAATATCAGCATATGAATACCGAAGCAATAAGAGAGACAGAAAAGTTCATCAGATCAAAATACTGTTACAAGGATGGATGGATGGATGGATACTGTTTAACGTCCCGTGGCAACCAGGTGCATATCAGGATGAGAACATGTTGATATGACAACGAATATGATCCCTGCTTTGTACCAGACAGACACCCTGAGCCGGATTTTTAATGTGCTAGGTCACGACGTAACTGTCCGCAGGAAGACATATCACACACCCACTCTGACACATTATACCGACTACGAGCCGACCAGTCGACAGTGACAAGGAAGAAAGCAAATACTATAAAGATATTACTAAAAGAATTAAAAAAAAACATAACAAATCAAAGAGAATTAAAACAAAACAGCAACAAAAAAAACAATAGCAATGAACTCCTACAAAAAAAGGGAATGACATCAGATAGAAATCATTTTGCCAATGAAATAATATTTTAGAGTATTAGAGTACTTTATATAATATTTTTTTTATTATTCTTTGATTAACATATTATATGTTTCTCTTCTGTAGAGTGTCCAGCTGATCACCTATGGAGCTAACAAATGAATAATTTTTTGATTGACCTATGTACCACTGGTTTGGATGTAAATGGGATTTAATTACATGTTCCCACAATGTACTAATATTATTTCAGTACATGCTATATAGATGTATTAATATAAAAAATGGACACAATAGTGAAGTAATTTCCACTTCACATGGATATTGTGCTGGTTGATAATTTTTATATATTTTTTATAGCTTCAATAACTTTATTACGTAATGATAAGCTTAGTTGGACATATATTTTTAACATGTGTAATGTGATAAGCTTAGTTGGACATATGTTTTTACCATGTGTAATGTGAAATAGCTGAATTTATATTATATAACATGTATAAAGAGAAATAATCATTATAATTTAGTATGCAATGTGTTTGATTATCTGAACTACCATATTATCATTCAATAAATGTTATCTGTTTGCTTTGATCTATTTATTGACAAAGTCTATTCTTACAAAGTTGCTCCTGTTTTGTTTTTACCATTTTTAATACCCAAATATATTTTACAATGTTTTGTTTGGGATTTTCAACATTTTTTGTCTTAAGCACTGCTAACAAGTCATCCTCTTTTTTAAATGTGCACACACATATACAGTGTATAAAAATTCACACACTCATGCACATGCTCATATGCATGTTGATTGTTTCCAAAATAGATCGATGACAAAAATAGTTATAAAATAAGACATTTTTAAAACACTTTAACAAAAAAAATATGAAAAGTAAATCATTATAATCGAACTAAAAAATGGGGTTGGAAATTTGGAGGTTTCTGTTTGCCTACTCATCTTTGGCAAGGCAAATGTGTGCAAAAATTCTCATTGTCTGCAAATCCAGGATAAAGGGGGATAATCTATTAGTTGACATTAATTAGCATTAGTAATATACCTAGATCTCAGGCCTATAGTGTATTTATATATTCAGTAGTTACTGCTACTGTGTGTCATGAATATATGTATAGTGACTTTCTTGATAAAGTGAAGTTCCTGTTCGACTCCGATCTTAATTGACAAGGATTGCCAATTTTCCTATCAATGGTCAGTGGTTCTCTCCAGGTACCGGCTTCCCCCACCAATAAAAACTGGCCGCTGCAAAATAGCCAAATGTGCTGAAAATTTCATAAAACCCCATCTAAACAAACAAACATAAAGTGAAGTTCCTGTCTCATAAACGTCAAAGACAGAATGTTCAGTCTTTAATGTTGATATAATCATTCCAAACACCTTACAACAGTCAACACGATACAGTATTTCAAACAAGTTAATCAGACAGTTATCTTCAGTTAGATTTCATGTTTTTCTGGAACTAAAACTAACCCAACTGGACACTTTAATAGATTCTAAAAGATGAAATAGTAAATGATGTAGTTTATAAAAAAAAGATTGATAACCTGTCTTATATCATTATAATTTACATAAAAAAACGTTCAATGATTATAAATTAATGATCTATAAAAGGCAAGGCCTAATAATAAAGTGTAAGTCAACTTATCTTGATTCACATCATCATGATCTGTATAAAAACTTTTCATTATATGTGATGGAATTGTTACATCATTGAAAAAGTCAAGAGTTCCTGTTAATTTTTTCTTTTCAATGTCAGAAATAATGTGTTTTCCACTGATTCTCTCCCCTTCTACATGCAGACTAAACATCTTATTAACTAGTTTTTCATGCACTTGATATACAACATTTTCACCTCTTTTTAAATTTAAGGTGTGAATTAGGACAAATCTTAATATCTGAATGTTTGTTAAAAACTGGACTTTCCTTAGGTTTTTATTTCTAAAAATTCTGCTTTCAAGAAGATATGCATCTCCTGTTGGGATCTCTTGCAATGCCTGATTTAACTGTAAAAGAAATAATAAATTAACAAAACATTATAATTATAGAAATAATGAATCCTTTTCTATGTAGTTTAGCTGCTTAAAACAGCATTCAATTGGGCCAAAAAATTCTCATCTCTGTCCCACCTCCATCCAATCTGTCAAATACTTCCAATACCAAATTTTCTTATTTAACACTTTTGTTATGAAGCATAAAAATTCTAAATTCCATTGTAGTGTGTCAGAAAAAGTAAAACAAAATAATAAATCCTCAGATGTTATAAAAGTTTGGATGGAAATCCGTGAATTCTTTTTCTATGGCCCTTTTTGACCCCTTAACAACAATGATACATCATATGAAATTATCTCCCTTGTGGTAGTAAAGTGTCTATACTTGTGGTTTCAAAGCAGGGAGAATTCCTACTTCCCTGATTTTTTCTTTCTTTTTTTCTGTTGAAAGGAGTGTTTTTTTCTTAATTTGTAGGATTGTTTTTCAAAAATTCTTTATTGGTATTGTTAATATGCACCCGAGTATGACTGCCTATAATTACATAGCAGGAACTGTTACCTTTCTGGAACACCTGGGTTCCCTTCTTGTTTTATAGATGTTTGTATTGTCTATCATTTCTTGTTTTCAGTGCTCTTTGTGTTGTCTTTCATATTATTGGGTTTGTATGTCTCTTAAGATTACCTATTTCTTTCAAATTACTTGTAATTTTTTAATTCTTTAACAAACATTACCAAAGATTAAAATCATAAACTCACCTTTTCAAAAAGGATAACATGATCTAACCTATAGACTTCATCAATATCAAGTAATTCCACAGTCATCCATTCTTCAACCTGCAGTTGTCTGTTTATCTTTGAGTAGTAAATTCTATCAAACCAAATGTCCAAGGTCACCACATTCTGCAATTCCTGAAATTAGTTCCATTTACTTTGTCAATCAAAATCATGAGAATATTTTGGTTGGAATAACCTCCCTTTTCACTGACTCACAGATTACATGATTCTTAAACCTTTAAGCAGTAGTGTGATATTAATGGCACATAAAATTTGAAATATTTTATTACTGGCATCTATTCCTTCTGATATACAACTGTAATCCAACAGTATTGAGAAGCATCTTGTTTTTAACCACTTATTTTTTTAGTTTTCAAAGCTTGTCAAAGTCATTTTGTCTTCCACTTTAGTAAGCATTGAGTTGTTAACATACTTACCTCACATAGATTTGTTGAAATGGGTGGATTAATCTTTACTCTTGTTTTCTTTGTTTTTCCTAGGTCTGCTTCTTTCCTAGTACCCATGTTTAAATGTGCATTCTCTTCTAAGTCAGAATTTGACAGTTCTGACATCAGTTCTTCTTCCTCGTCTGAAAATTCTAATTCAGAAAATTTTTGCTTTAAATCTTCACACAAGTCTTCAAACCCTTTTGGTCCTATACCAGGTACTTCAAGCACATTTTGTAACTTCATAAAATCTCCAAAATCTTTCCTGAAATTTACAATTTTCTTGGCTTTAGATTCCCCAAGCTTTCCTATATTGGCAAGTTCTTCTGCAGCAGCTCTGTTTATTATTTTCACAATGTTGTCCTGCTCTCTTTCAGAGAATAAAGAATTAAGTTTTTGTATAATTTCTTTAGATACCTTCTTTTTTTTACTTTTTTCACCTGATTTTGCTTTTTCTTCATTTTCTTTCTTTGCTGTACACATGCATTTCTGAAGAGAAAAAAATCAGAGTGAACTCTGATTTTGACAAAACTGCACTCCATCCATTCTAAACACTTATTTACATGTACATGTATCAAACATAAATATACACTAGACATTGAACCGCGAAAGCATTTTTTTGTGGTGGCCATATTGACTTTAAAAAGTTGTTGTGGTCATGTCATTCATGGAACAGGAACTCAATATGGATGTTGTGGCAGGCTTCCCTTAAACTTTCCTGTCAAGTACGTGGTATCAACTGATAGTTTCATGTCTATATATGCTGTAGTATTCCAGAAATGATGTTAATGCAAACTTTAACTAAAGTCAATGAAGCGTGAAATGTAGGTCAACGTGACCCAATTGTCATATGGCTGTTCGTTACTACCGAAGATGTATTCACTGATGAAGTAGACTGTATTCCAAGTAGAATTACCAAAATGGACCTTAAGGTTCCATCAAAGTCAAAATCTATGACGAAAACACAACCACATAAATTGTGAATATTTTTACTGTTACAATTAATTCTGAACTGGAACTTGATGAAAAGCTTTCACTAAATACACATTTCATAATGCATTACCTTTTTCCTTCAGAATAATTATGAAAGTGAAATTGTAGATGTAAACATTTCCTTAGTGACGGGCGAATTTTTTAAAAGATGCCGTGAGTTAGGTAGAGCATATTTTTGGAAAATAATTGTTCCAATTGTTCCATTGTCATCATGGGCAGGGCAAGCGAGGCTTAATTTCACAAATATATCCAATAATCAGAAGATAAAAGCATTTTTAGTGTGTGGCTGCATGTGCTGTCCACGTTTATAAAGATGTCCGAGATAAATTTCGTCATTAATGATAAAGATGACCATTTGTTAAAAATATTTTTATGTAGGGCTTACAGGGAATTGTATGGTAGAGATATATTTAGACAGGTCACATGACAAATAATGTAAAAATAGATAATGGTTGGTTTTATCACTTTGTGCAAGGTAAACATCCGAGCAATCAAAAAAACAACTAAGTTAGGAATTCCTCTGAACTTTACCTTACTTCTTCATAATCTTCAAAGTTCATAATCTTTACAGTTAGGAGAAATTACGTTATTGTAGAAAAACAATCCTGAATACATGAAGCGGAAACATCCCACTTGAAGGAGAATGTTTATTACCTACAATGTACAGGATCTATTTTTAATAAGGGAAATAAGTATATTTTTCAACTCCATTGACGATTTGATGGTGTCGCTGCTACAAAAAATTTGGAGAATTTAAAACTAGAAAACATCCATTTAAATTTCTGTCAATTTGCGTTGGGGAGTTAGACTTCAAAAATTGGCATGAGAGGAGAACTTGGAAGTTTACCATTGCTCTTTTATGTATATCTTAATATGATAAAATTTTACTTAAGACTACAATACGTTTGTGATGAAACACTAGACAATAAGAAAGTCAAATGTAATAATAAAAATGAAAACCAAATTTTAAAAGCTGCCTTTAAAGAATTAGTAACAATGTCAACTGCCAAACAAGAATCATGGGTAAATTGTATTTATCAGATATTTCAATTTTTGAATCTTGAGCCCTTATATAATATGCTGTTGGCGTGGCCAATAATGCGAGCATAGCAATGGCCCTTTCCAGAAACTCATTTCCGTTATCAAGATTCTAACTCTAAAATTAGAATTTGAAGCAAGTTATTTACCTTATTTTACTTACTTCTGTTGACGAACCTTTTTCTAGCCTTAGTATGTAGCACATTAAGGCTGGCCCCATTAAACAAAGACTTTTCTAAATGACCCATATGTAGAAAATGCATATGCTCCTATAGCACCCACTGTGCTCACTATTAATATTTCAAAACATAAACAGAGTTACATAATAAATAAAGTAAAGCACTGTTTAAAAACAAAATATATTGATCAAACCTGGGAATACGTTAAGAACATACAGAAAATTTAAATATATGTATAAACTTGAACCTTATTTAACTATATGCTCAGATGAACAAAGAAAAGTATTTGCCAAATTTAGAATTAGTGATCATAACCTTAATAAACACAGTAGATATTTGAATTTAGAAATCAGACAGAAAATGTAACTTGTGTAAAGAAAATGTAGAAGATGAAAGGCCGTCCTTTTCTGAAAAACTATAGAAAACCATTTATTGATAACCTGAATGTCAACTACATGTATAATAACTTTTATTAAGGCCAATTAAAATTAATTGATAGATTTTCATCCCCGCCCGCCCCTCGAAAATCGTGCCGCCCCGATTTTTTTTATTTTCTAAAATTTACGATTTCCAGATTTTGTTCATTTACGTTACCGGTATCCTTGTCAATAATTTCGTTTTTTGTTAACTTCCTGTAACAATTCAACATGGTTTTCGTGATTCTTAGAGTAGTAAGCGTTTTATAACGTTTACACATTAATAACACCTTACAAAATAGTTTCATATGAAATAAAAAATAAAATCCTCCCACCCGCCCCATTTTTTTCAAAAAGTTGGATGAAAATCTACTAATTAATTTCAGTTGGCCTAAACTGTCTACAGTTCAGAGGATAAATTTTTATGGTTACATTGTGAGTGACTGATGACTGGGGATCTCATCATAGAGAGATCTATTTTTAATAAGGGAAATAAGCATATTTTTCAACTCCATTGACGATTTGATGGTGTCTCAAAAACATACAGTATGAGTATTAAACGTTATACGTTGAATATTCGACGGTTTTCCGTTGATTTATTTATGTTATAAAACTTATATTTAATACGATATCTGTATCTGCTCATACCTGTTGAACGCACAATCTCCCATACAAAGGTCTGAGACTTTTTAAATACCATAATTGTCTAGAAAGCATGTTCGTTCTTTGCATTTAATGATCTTAACAAGGATCGGGGAGCGGAACCAAGAGGGAACGTCTTTTTACCACAGGCCACCACAGGCTACCACAGGCCACCACAGGCCTACCACAGGCCACCTTTTTAAAACATTTTATGATATTATATTATATATTTTATTGAAATATAAAACAAATATATAAAAAATAGACATTTTAAATAAAAATTTGTTGTTTTATTCAATTGTATCTATCATGTCTATGTGAGACAATGTTTGCGTACCACAGGCCATCTCAGGCGTACCACAGTCCACCAATTATATAAGTATAGTGTTTTCCCCAGGAATTAGGTAAGGCATGGTAAAACGTCAGTCTGGGGGCACTTGTGTGCGGAAACTTTTGTTTCGGGGGCACATTCACAGTTAACTTAGTCGTCTATATTGGCATCCATATCGCATGTTATCTGTCATTTTTATACATGTTTGTATATGTGTCTAATAAATTAGTTTGTTTGTAGGTTTTCCATGTAAAACAGATACTCTGTATTACTTGCAACATGATCAATTTCCCTTCCTGGATTTTTTAAAGAATATATAGTCCTGTAGAAAAGAAGGGGGTTTAGTCAATCCCAATGCATGCATGACTAATTGTATTAATTGTTTCTAATTAGTTCTTTAAGCCTTGCAAGCATTAATTTGCAATTCCCAATTATTAGAATTAATTTATAGGACAATGTTCTGTAAAAATATTAGAAAAGTTAAATCTAATCTTAAAAATATTCCTTGCATATTGACAAATAAAATATTTTACATTTTTAGCTTTGTTTTTTATTTCAAACTTGGATAAACACAGGGCAATTAATACCATTTTCATTTATCCTGGTCAGGAAAAATAGTGTGTAAGAGGATTTTATTGTATGTGTTTGTTAATTACATCTTGTGCAGGGTGTCTTTGTAGTTTTAACTTTTCAACATAAAATCTAAATAATTGTTCTCGCGGACTATTTAAGACACGCCCGAGCCTTGTGCAGGGTGTCTTTGTAGTTTTAACTTTTCAACATAAAATCTAAATAATTGTTCTCGCGGACTATTTAAGATACGCCCGAGCCTTGTGCAGGGTGTCTTTGTAGTTTTAACTTTTCAACATAAAATCTAAATAATTGTTCTCGCGGACTATTTAAGACACGCCCGTGCCTTGTGCAGGTGTCTTTGTAGTTTTAACTTTTCAACATAAAATCTAAATAATTGTTCTCGCGGACTATTTAAGACACGCCCGTGCCTTGTGCAGGGTGTCTTTGTAGTTTTAACTTTTCAACATAAAATCTAAATAATTGTTCTCGCGGACTATTTAAGACACGCCCGAGCCTTATGCAGGGTGTCTTTGTAGTTTTACTGACTTTTCAACACAAAAATCTAAATAATTGTTCTCGCGGACTATTTAAGACACGCCCGTGCCTTGTGCAGGGTGTCTTTGTAGTTTTAATGACTAAAAGGTCTGTAGGTCCCTGTCATATAATAGTTAATGAATTTCTCCAAATTATTGTAATTTAAAAAATGAGTTTTGTACAAAATATGATTAAGTACATTTAAAATGATTTTAAAACATATATTTTAAAGCCCAAAAATTTTTGCCCACCCCCACACGCTCATGGCCTTGACGTAGGCGTGGGGGCTCCTATATGGTCCAACATGAGCATAAATGTAATAAAATATGATAAATCATTATATATGAAAAGAAAAATGAACAAACATGCAATAAATTTATTGTTTTAATTCAGACCAATCAAAAATAAGAATTTAAAAATGTTAAATAAGACAGATCTCGAGTAAAGCACTGTACATAAAAAATTAAAACGAATAACCTCAAGCCAGGCAACAAAAGTTGAATGACAAAAAAAAATTAGTTTGCAAATGCCTTTTATATAATCATGGACAAAACATGATAAAAACATGTGCAATATGCTTCAAAAACATTTTTATATAATGAAAGATATCATACAATGTCATAATTTGTTATAAAAAGGTGGCCTGTGGTACGCCTGTGGTATGATAATTAGGCCTGTGGTAGACGCCCATTGTCTGTAGTTGGTAGCTTTGGACAAAACATGATAAAAAATGTAAAATATGCTTCTAAAACACTTTAATATAATAAAATATATCATATAATGTCATAATTTGTTATAAAAAGGTGGCCTGTGGTACGCCTGTGGTATGCTAATAAGGCCTGTGGTATGCTAATAAGGCCTGTGGTAGACGCTAATTGTCAGTAGTTGGTAGCTTAGGACAAAACATGGTAAAAACCTGTAAAATATGCTTCAAAAACACTTTATTACAATAATATATATCAAACAATGTCATAAAATGTTTTTAAAAGGTGGCCTGTGGTAGGCCTGTGGTGGCCTGTGGTAGCCTGTGGTGGCCTGTGGTAAAAAGACATACCGGAACCAAGATAAACTTTAAAATATACATGTTCAAAATAAATCACAAAATCTCGAACTCGGACGGTAAGTCAAATCGTGTAAAAATAAATGAAAATTATCTGCGCTAAATTTCCTTGAATGCTTAAAAATATGTAAATACAGTTATTTTACCAGAAATTTTATGTGTAATTCTTTGATTTTATTCTAAGATGTGACGTAATTAATACATGTAATACTGAATATGTTTAAGTTTTGAACTATGTTATTTGAAATGTGTAGCAGTTTCGTAAAGGTTTGAGTTTTCATCAAGAAATTAGTTGCCTAACGTTAAGTATGCGACACACGAATTGATAAACTTAAAGGTATATGAGTTTTAAAGTTACGAGGGATTTTTTTTCTTCAGGCAGTTGAAATGTTCTTTCCACCCAAATAACAGCCAAAATTACACATGTTTGGTCTTGACATAAGATTTCAATAGGCATGTGTTTCCGATAGGCTATTTATAATGTCATTAATTGCGCACTTGCACGTAAGAGATTTCAGTTAATTAGAATATATATTTACAAATAAAGGAGTCACGTTTTTTCGATTGAGCACAAACGTTGGTGGAATACTGTTCCCAAGACAGGGAAGACCTTTATTTATCATTCTTTTTTGATACAAGGCGCCATTTTTCGAAACAACATTTCTCATCTTTGATTAAAAGTGAAATAAAATATATTAGAGGCCAAAAATTTCCATATATTATGTAAGTCGTCTGCACATTATAATATTTGCAGATATCTTGGGATCTATTAACCAACGGAAGTACGTCTAAAATAGTGGGGGTGATACATGTCGGTTATATATCTAATGTAAATGCAGCAAGGTCATTCAACCGGCAAGGTCAAATAAAAAACATACCGATGTGACAGGATCACTTGTAAATTTCTTTTCTGAGCTTTGGAGCAAACGACTAGATAAAATATATTTTATTGATGTATCTGGAAGATTAGGATGAAAGATATACGTTAGGTGATCGAAAACCCCTACGTACCACCACCATACAATGTATATAAATTTTAATGATGAACGGATCTTTTCGATGCTATACAATATTTGCGTTCTGGTGGAGGACTATGCCAGAAAATGGACCAAACGTGAACAAGTGCCACTAGATTCGCTTTCAGAGTGGGTTAAAGCTGTGTGATCGTTGATTCAAGTATGAATTGATAAACTTAGGTCTATGAGTAAAAAAGGAACATCAGTCTTCAGCATCCCTGATGCTACCAAGACATTGTGCGCCATTCATGACAGATATCTTGTTGTTCATGCAAAGAGGTCTCCTAATAACATAGTTTTTGTATGCAAAAACTACTATTCAATGCTTGATTAATGAACTAGGGATCGGCTTGTTCACTTGGAAATCCATACCTATAAAGCTACTACACTTTCAAAGGAAGAAATAACCGACAATCATAGATCATTCTTATCGTCATTTTGTATTTCCGTCAAAAGATGATGATTGTACCTTGTACTGGATACCCAAATTACATACTAGTAAGTGTCCATACAAACAAGGCTTTATAGCTGGATCTGCCAAGTGTTCCACCAAACCATTGTCTCAACTTCTAACTTCTATTTTAACAGCTGTCAAAACAGTCCTCCAAAGTTATTGTGAGACGAGCTATTCAAGAAGTTGTATCAATTAAATGTGGATACTAAAGAACTCCAAAGACTTAAAGGATATTTTACGATCTCGGTCCATTTAAGTCTGTAACAGCATTTATAAAACATTTGATTTCTCTACCCTGTATACCACCATTCCTCATTCACAACCGGAGAAGTTGAAAGATTTAATCTATCGATGCTTTCAAAATAAAAATGGCAACAGTAGATATACATACCTTATCATTGGTAGAGATAAATCATACTTTGTTAAAAACCCCTCTAAATCTAACAAAAATATACAGAGGACGAAATTGTCCTGATGATTGAAGTTTTGAACGACAACATATTTTTTCGATTTGGTGGACGTGTTTTCCAACCGTTTGAGACAATTGGCATTCATATGGGTAATAATTGTGCACCCCAGGCCGACTTGTTCCTCTACTCATATGAGGCAGACGTCCTTGACGGACTTCTTAAGAAAAGTTAAAAGTTATCCCGTTTCAGCTTCCGTTACATAGATGATATTTTATCACTCAACAATTCACGTTTTGGGAATTTCTTGCATCTCATCTATCCTAATGAGCTCGAAATTAAGGATACCACAGACTCTGCCCTTATCTTGACCTTCACCTCGAAACTGATACAAGAGCAAGGTTGAATACAAAACTTTACGACCTGTTCCCACTGTCGTAACCTTTTAGGTGCCTCCACCGATTTTTGACTTCCCCCGGATTGACTTTGTTGAACTTCACGATGGCTGCCGTATACCTGGGTTCACTCCTGGTTTTTATAGGAGTTCGTGTTGTTCATTGGTTTTTTTTAGTTTTCTCTGTTTATTTGTTGTGCTTGTGGTTGTTTATTTGTCTTCCAGGGTTTGTCTGTCCAATGGTTTACGTTTTTTTGATTGCTCCTTAGGTATATTTGTCCTTTTTTTTTCACGACAAACTGGATGACTTTGACTTTCCAATCGTCAACTTCCCATTTTTGAGCGGCAATATTCCAGAAGCGCCGGCGTATGGAGTATATATTTCACAACTCATTCGTTATTCCAGAGCTTGTGACATATACATTGACTTCCTGGACAGAGCTCGGCTCCTGACAGAAAAGTAAGAGTCATCCTTATTAAAGTTTTATGGACGTCATCATGACTTGGTATGAAAAAAAGTTTCCCAAATGAAAATGGACCTGTTCCGTTGATGTTATCCCTTCCTGGTACCAGATTTGACATGGGCAGCATAACGGGTGTCCTGCAGGAAGCAGAGAGTGCTTACTCTTCCGGAGTACCTGAGTCTAAAATCGGTTTTTTTGGTGGGGTCCATGTTGTTCATATGTTTTTAGTTTTTAATTGTAGTGCATGTATTGTTTTGGTCTTGTCTTCGTTGTTCTCCGGAGTTTGTCAGTCGTTTCGATTTTCCCCTCCTTTATTAATTAGAATCCTTACGTATTTCCTTACGTTTTGTGACAGCTCCGTGCCTTTAAGAGTTACATGATACTACAATAGAATTCCATTCAAATATTTTGAAAAGTACGTGATATGGGAAGAAAAATATTCAATCTTAAACATTATATAAAATTCAGAAGAAATTAAATTTTTGGTTTGCTAGCTTTTCCGAAGGTTATCATATCAACATGTTTCACTTTTATTGACCTTTTCTACTCTCTACATGGTTCTCTTCTTTCCTTCGTAAATTACTCTAATGACGTCATAGCTTATGCGAGGTAATCATGTTCTATGACCAACAAACTGCAAAGTGATGTAATTCACGAGGTATGGTAATGTTTCGATTAAGCACTTTTTTCCTTGAGTTAAATATAAAGTAATATGCGATTTTTTTTTTTTACGCCTCTACAGCTGAAAAAAACATCTTTTTTTCTGAACCTTCTCAAGCTTATGCACAGACAAATAATTTATTTTCCAATAAAATAGAAGTTCATGAGCAAAAGTGGAAGTTTATGATTAATTTAATGTTGTTTTATTTGATAAAGTGTACAAATAAATATTGGTCAATCGCTTTTGCTGACGAATAAGCTGACATCGCGACGTGGTACTGTAACAAATATCAAGCGCGACGTCTATTACGCTATCGTCGATTCTTGCGAGAGAGTTATCTTACTCTCATTGATTATCGCGTGAATCGACGAGAGCAAGATAAATTGTTATTTCCCGCTGGCGGAGAAAAACTGGTTATTTGATTTGCACGCTAAAAACAACGTAGTTATTTTACTAGTAGTTGCTATTGACGCCTGATTGATATTGGAGCATTTTTGGCTTAAGATACCCATAAGATGACTGATTGTTTCATTGAGTTTCTTTTAGAATTAAGATAAAAAAAACTTTTCGAAATGTTTGACTTATACCGTATCATTTATCGTGTTTTGCTTTGAGTTTATTCTAATTTTTTTCTTCCTTCTCTGCTTCGTAACCCTGCAAAGGACCCTTATTATATCATCGTGTTTGAGTTTATTCTATTTTTTTCATCCTTCTCTACATCTTAACCCTGCAAAGGGCCTTTATTTTTTCCTATAAGCAACTTCTGAGTTTAAAATTTACGATACTATTTGTAATATTCAAACCACCTGAAACATGGCTTTGAATTAGGCGTAATGGTACAATACATACTGTTCTAATCAAACTGCTAAAGCCATACAACTCGCTTTCTTTTAAAACATTCAAACAAACATACATTGAAATGAAAACAGATCAAACGCCTTTTCTGCCATACCCAAGCAGCACTCTCTTTTAAATGTGATAAATATTAAACTGTCGAAGTTGTTCTGCAAATTTTGCGTTTGAAGTACCTATAACTTTAAACGTTATGTGTATGTAAATTTTGTATAATTAGGTCGTAAAACGACATTGGCTATAAAGTCATCGTTTGGTTTTTTAATTGCAATTGAAAAAAATTTTGCCAAAGCCTGAATTGTCTTGAGAATTGTTTTTCGAAGAAGGGATGTTATTGATATAGTTCAACAAAACGGAATAGCTGCCCTTAGCCATTCAAAATGTTAAATGCTACATTGACCAAACTAATCGATCTTTTCTAATACCAAAAAAAAAAAGAAAAAAGACCACGAAGCCACGATCAGTATGCATTTCAAAATGTCATTACACGCCTGCTTTACCTAGACTACTCTTACGTCCCATAATGATAACACTAGATAAACTTTATCTACATCTATATCTATATCCTCTTTCAGATAAAACAAATAGAATCAGCTGTAGAATAAAAATTTTCAAAATAGAAAAAAAAATCTACATGATCTACCTTTAATGACATTCTATACTAGAAAAATACAATCAAACATGCTATAAAGGTCAAATCTACAAAGCAAAGAATTTTAATTTCCTTTTCTTCCATCGTAGTAATACATGTATGTAGTATGTATATTGAACCTGGTTTAAAAGGTCAACTGTCTTCAAAGGTGTTCGTTTATCTTTGTCCCGAGGATGACATTTCAATGACGATGTATAACACTGCATCTTCGAATCCTAGACACTTCGGTACCTGGACATTTCGGTACTAAGACAATTCGGTACCGACTATAGACACTTCGGTACTGAGACAATTCGGTACTGACTATGGACATTTCCGTACTTAGGTTAGACATTTCGGTACTGAGACATTACTGAGTATATTGTGTTATATATTTGTAGGGTATTACACTAAAGGTGTGGAATTTTAATAACGAGATTCTTTATAAGGCTACACTGCATAATAAGAACAAAGAAAATAATCGTTTTAAATATTTAATATTTATAAACCACAATATTTCAATGTAGTTTCATGTACACAACAGTAACGACACTAAGTTCATAACAATGTTCAAAGTCTACATCACAAACGGTCCGTAAACGGAGGCACAACTACTACTGAATCATCGTGGATAGATGTTTCTGTAATAGGTTCTGGCATCTCAAAAGATCTGTCTATCACGATGGATGCGTCTGCTGGGGGGTTCCTAAAAAATAATTTCATATAACGAAATGATTATTTATACACTTATGGACCTGGAACAAGAATAATGTCTTTAAGTAAAAGATAATAATTACTTACCAGTATTACACGTTCTATGCTGCCAACATGCACACTGGTCACATTGCACAGCCTCTTGTCTTGCGCGGACTTCATTATGGCAGTCACTACATTCACATTTTATATGATTAAAAAAAAAACGGTCCCAGTTAAAATGCTTGTGAAAAAAAACAATTACCAATAATATATTTATTAACAACTTTTTTCAATTACTGATGATTGCTTAAATAATGATAATTGCAAAATCAACAATTCTTTATTGAAATAGACATCAAACAAATATCTCATTTTACAGTTATAACATCATTATTAGTTCTTTATTGATACATACATAAATTATACAATTATGATATCTCACCATATATAACAAATTGTTAAAAGTACAATGTCATAATCAAAACTCAGATCAGTTGTGATTTTATAACAGTTCATATATCATTTTATTGATAAATAACACAAAAACACATTCTTTATTGGGAAAAATGTATACAAACAACAAACAATTGTCAACAATCATTTTTCTAGTACAGAAATGTCTTACATATGGAACCGAAATGTCTCAGTACCAAAATGTCCCAGTACCGAATTGTCTTTTTCAGCGGGTACCGAAATGTCCAGGTACCGAAGTGTCTTGATACCGCATCTTTTACACAAGTGTGTGTTCTTAGAACTGTACTCAATTCAGTAGAGAATATTTTTACACTGAACTTTAGTTAGGCATTGGTGTCAACAAGGAGTTAACTCTATCTACTGATTTTTTTTGCCTTTCTTGTTTTATGTAATTGTTATGCCAATACAATTAGTGAGGGTCGAGATCTCAATAAACACGTGTTAATCTACTGTATCTATAAACCTGTCCCAAGTAAGGAACTTGTTTGGTGGTTGTTTTTTTTTAATTACACACTAATCGTCCCATTCTATTACGCACCATTTTTAGTACGCCCAAAATACAAAACGCCCCGATCCATTATCACTAGGCGCCCACCAGTTTTCACTACGCCGCAATCTATTTTCAGTACGCCCCAGCCCATTTCAGGTTTACATGTTATCCCGAAAACGACATTAAACCGCGGTATCCATTAGCGGATTAGGTATCAATACCCTTACCCTCCCCGTTTTAGACTAAATGGATAATTTAAGGAAATAAGATAGTTCATTGTATCAAGACATGCGTGTGTATGTAATTATCAAACATGCCTGTCCCAAGTCAGAAACCTCAAACCTTTGAATTGTTAGTCTTGTGTGTTTTTGGAATTCGGTTCATTTGCGTATTTCGGGGTTTAGCATATCCAGCTTTCTCGGTCATAACGTGTCCTCTTGTAGTACATGTGTCAAATAATGGCTGTCGATTTATCAATTGGGAATTATAAGTGGGTGACTGAAAGTTTTCTTTCATTTTTCATTTTATACATTTTATTTCTATACAGTATTGTCATACACTGTATGCAGATGTGCAATAAGGTTTTAGAATTTTAACTTTCCAAAATTTGGGCATGTATTCAAAGGTATAATTGTGAAAAAGATGCAGAGGGATACAAATATGGGGAGTGCGGGGATATCTGTCGTTTCTGACTGCTTCAGTGTAGTGAATTATTGTCACAATTTCATATATTGGAATTGTAATCCATGTGAAATGTTACTACATATTTCAAATGAAAAGTTACTTAAAGTGAAGACGAGGAGTACGTGATATTATCATCAATACAGAGTTATCGAAGTACGATAAATGCCTGGCATGAACGGGACCAGTACACGGTAATTGGTAGTCCAAGACTGCTCTGACGTCTGACGGCCTTTTTGTGATATGCTGGGGCCGTGTGACGTCAGAGCGCCCTTCGTGTAGAAAACATGGAAATTGCCGACACAGACTTGTGGCGGCAGTTTTTAGACTCGAAATTGTAATATATCCAATTATAAGTAGATAAATCATACATCAATCGATTCCTTATTCATTTTTCTCTAAGAATATGTACATTTTATTCACCAACAATCTCCCTGTACCACAAACGAAAGCTTTATTCCCTTCAACCCACCATTTTCGTCATTTCACTTTCACTTTGAACAAGATATTGCGATCACGCGTTATTTCTTTACAAAACTTGGAATCACGGGAGCTAATTTATGCATGTAGGTTGGCACGCGTCAACCTCATTTACATACCACTGAAAACATGACTATATATAAAGGACTTCCTGTTAGAAACTTATGCGGGTTACCGGGGTCATATGCATAAATTTACTATACGTTAAACGCAGTCATGTGACAAATTGTTCAAAGTGAAAGTGAAATGACGAAAATAAGACACCGCGAAAAATTCTCGATGTACGGTAGTAACAATTTTGTTGAATAATAAAAAAAAAAGCGAAAAAGGCTTTAATCCTGAATCCTAGGCCTTCATCTTAATCCGAAACATATTTAAATTTCAATCTTATTACGCCGTCATTTACTACATCCCTAGATTTAAACTTAATGCCAAATTCTGTCTATTTTCACTAGAATATACATGTAGATAAAAGATACGTGTTCCATGATATAAAAATGTTCCATTGTCTTGAAATATGCGTGCAATATTTCATTTAAATATACGTAACACAAGAAGTGCACAGTTTATATTCAATGTAAATATATATAAAGAGTTTATTTTTATCCTTGAATCTATGCCAGATCAATTGTTATGAAAGTTTTCATCACATAATACGAATCATTATGCTTAAGTCAAATAAACAATACTTCATGGAAGTTTCATAAAGCAATTTTAACCTGTAACCATACTAGATATAAAAAAAGACCTATGCACTGAAATTATGTCATACTGAACATGTGATAACAGGAAATAAAATATGAATTGCACTGATATGTTATAAATATAGTAATGAAACTAGAATTACGTTTTTTGAAAACTTACACTCAGAGTATCAAAGTGAACAAGAAACAGTAAATTTGGTAAGTCATTTTAATTTACAATCAATGTATTCATATTAATCTTTACAAATATTGGGATTAGTTGAGGAATATTCGACGTAACACGTTTCCATTCGACAAAATCTTCTGTTTTTGTCCGTATCAAAAGATATTATAAAATAGAAAAAAAAGAATAAATACTTAGAGTTTTGTGTTTGAAGAGTACAAAAAGATGTTTAATAGCGGAGATTTAAACAAAAACACGATAAATCACCGTAAAAGTTGTGGACGAGCACCAAGCGAGTCAAACTTATATAATTAGAATAATATAAGATTACACGATCACCCACCATTTGACAAACATTTTTAGTCTTGAAACTAAGAGCTCTACTAAACCTTTCTACATATAGTGTGGTAGTTATGATTTTTAAGTTTTATATGTGAATAAAAAAATAGTCTATGTTCACTGACTTAAAACGAATGCGTTTCAGCATTGATTCTTGAACTCTACTTAAATAACTTATTTAGTTATTTCAAATTACAACAAAAACAGGGCTGAAATAAAACATACTCATAAAAATAAAGTTAAGACACAGACAAAAATACTTTAACGAACTAGCTTCTTGTCCGTCTTTGAGATTATATTCCTTCATGTCCTTAAGGACAAATACGAATTGAAATACGTGGTCCATCAATATGAATACATATCTTAGAAATAACAATCCAAAGATACTAATATTAGATATAGTAAATTTATACTATGCTGTATACGACGCATTTCAAGGAGTTACCTCTCATCAGCAGCATTAAAACCGAAACATTTGGAATACCAAAAACCAAACTTATATTAAACAAGAAGTACTCAACCAAAAATGTCAAGATATGTAGCTAGATGAGTAACAAAGACGTACAAATAGCCAGTGATATTTTTAACTTAACACCATTGGGTTAACCGTAATGAATGGTTCAATGAAATTTAAATGCCGTTTGGAATGGGGTAATATTTTTTTTCCAGATATATGTAATTTGATGGTCGGATGTAGACACATTTCTTTTGAGGCAAGATAATAAATCATTTTGACGTTGTAAAAGAACGCTCAATTTAGTTTACTGTTTCATTTTTAAATATTTCTGGGCATATTACCAAACACAATGAAAAATCCTGAATGAAACAAAAACGATATTATATTGTATGCAGAATTGTTCTGTTGTACATTTAAGAAGTACATGAATAGTGTCACAAAATATTTAGGGAGTCCGATAGTTACCATAAGAATTTCCACACAACAGGCCAATCCAAACTAAAAAAGACAACTGTTGTTAACACAAAAAACTTAAAGAACAAAGTAATGTGAAATTTAATTATATCTAATGTATATTTTTTGATACGTCTTGTGCATTTACAAATGTAAAAAGTGGTAATAGTTTTTTCTAGAATTATTATTAGTATAAACAATTTCCCTTCTTTGTCTTGTACTCATTTACCACTCTGCGTTTTATTTGTAGGCTCGACAAGAGAACATACAAAATGATAACAATAATCTGCCAATGCATTGTGTCTTTGTTTAATTATTTTTTGTCATTTCTTCTGCCGGGATTAGAAGATAGGAATGATGCAGCTAGAACCAATCAAACAATTTCGAATCAAATACCGAATGAAACCAGACAGCGGACATATGATGAGCATAATATTCTCCATTACCATGTACCACAACCAACTATTCAAAGGAACCCAAGGGTTAACAATCATTTTTTTCCTTCTAATTTGCATTTATAACAACACATTCATGTTTTAATGCACAATTTTACGTCTTTTTACACGTAAATCTCATAAGGAAGTACGCGAAAAAGTATTATGATATATAAAAAACTAGACACATCTAGTCGTTAATAAATAAAAGCTTCAATTAAAAGAAAAGTAAATTTTCGCCTGATTGATATTGAAGCATTTTTGGCTTAAGATACCCATAAGATGACTGATTGTTTCAATGGGTATCTTTTAAAATTAAGATAAATTTTTTTTTTTTCGAAATACCGTACATTGTACCATTCATCGTGTTTTGCTTTGAGTTTATTCTAATTTGTTCATCCTTTTCTACATCGTAACCCTGCAAACGCCCCTTATTATAATTTTTCCTACAAACAACTTCTGAGTTTGAAATTTACGATACTGTTTGTAAAATTCAACCTACCTTAACCATGGCTTTGAATTAGGCGTAAGGGTACAATCCCTACTGTGCTAATCAAACTGCTAAAGCCATACAACTCGCTTTCTTTTAAAACATTCAAACAAACATAAATTGAAATAAAAACAAACAGATCCAACGCCTTTTCTGCCATACCCAAGCAGAACTACTTTAAAGGTGATAAATATTAAATTGTCGAACTTGTTCTGGAAATCCCCATACACGTTACATTTAAGTTAATTTTTACTTCTTATATAATTAGGTGGTATAACGACATTGGCAATAAAGTCATCGGTTGGTTTTTAATTGCAATCGAAACATTTTACTAACACCCCAATTGTCTTGAAAAAATGTGTCCGAAGAAGGGATGTTATTGATATAGTTGTCAATCTTTTGAGTTACATCAAAACTTTCGAAAACAGAGTAGCTGCCCTTAGCCATTCAGAATGGCTGATGCGTATAATCGACTCGAAAAAGAAGAATACATTTACACCGGAGTTATGTGCAATGTCCTGCTGAAAATATGCAAACAGAATTTGTATTGGGACATTAACCTAAAAATCAGTTAAACAATATCTCAAGATGCTTTGAGTTACGTACATGTTTGAATTGTGTATTTATGTAATTTTTCAGGAAAGATTTGAAACCTTATATAGGTTATTAAGGGCAGGTGAACGCAAAGAAGACGGGTTATCAGCAAAAGATATATGTTCTTCAACCGACATTGTTACCCACGTTGCTTATGGAAGCAGAGGTCTTTCATCAAAATACATATCAACGTGTGCTGATCTGTGCTCAGCAAAAAGTTTACGTAGTATTTCATATTACAAAGGAATGATTGTACGGGTCGATGTACAATCATTACCTTCTTCTGTCGTTATCATACCATTGATAACAGATGAGGACAGACGAAAACATATCAAATCAAACCACGGTTTAGACACTACATATAGATATAACAATTTTGCGTCTAGATTTTAGGAAGTTCTACTAAAGGGGTATGTTCCGTCTAATTGTTTATCTGTTGCGGTACAAGCGCCATAAGGATATGCAAAAAAGTGTTTGTTTCGTTATAATTTTACATGTAGACTGGTTTATAATTTCACCTTGGCATGACATTTAAAGTTGCCACACCCAATTTTATACACGAGTAGTGTTTGAAGTAGTTTTGCTTAAAGAAAAAATAAAACATTATAATTTATTGATCACATATTTTATTGAAATAACGCCGATTTTGCATTTGTGATAAAAGCACAATAAATGCATGTTATTTGCCTCAGGGGCAATAACATCATACAAGGGCAGATAACGTGTTTTCTGCCTTCGTATGATATGTTATTTGCCCTCTCGTGAGCCTCACCGACGTCAATTCCGCTCAGCTGTAAATAGTCGTCTGATCATTATTTATGGTGAATTAATCGTCGATCATAAATGTTGTAAGCAGTTTCAAACAGGGGCTTATAAAATCTATTTGTAGATCTCGGGGGGGGGGGGGGCACAGGAACTGAAGATCTATTCATTTGTTTGACTCTATACCTCTATACTCCAAGTGAAAAAAGAAATAACACTGTTTAATAGATGTTATAGCATTGTGAATGTGCACCTAAATTCAGGAATGTCAAAAACCTGACCAACATACTTGAAGACTGGAAAATCTAATTCAACAGTAAAATTATTTCTTGGTAGTGGCAAAATATGTGATAAATAGATTAATACATGGTCTTTTTCATATTGCCGTGTTATCAGCCCTCGACTGATATCGTCCCTCTGGCTGATAACAAAAGCAGTATGAAAAAGACCATGTATTAATCTATAATTATACCAATATAAGAAGATTCAATCGTCGAATAAATTTTACTTTCTACACGATGAAACGAAAATCTTGGACAACATGTTTGAAGATTTATTCTGGATTTTGATGCTTCTTTTATTAAAATTCGTAGTACAAAAACAGAATGACATTTTGTCTGAGACAACTTCAACATGTTAAATATGTTTAGAGAAAACTAAAAATGTCTATTAAATGTTACATTGAACAAACTGATCTATCTTTTTTAATACCAAAAAGGAAAATAAGACCAGGAAGCCGCGATCAGTATGCATTTCAAAATAGCATTGCACGCCTGCTTTACCTAGACTACTCTTATTTCCCATAATGATAACACTAGATAAACGTTATCTACATCTATATCTATCTCCTCTTTCAGATAAAAAAAAATAGAATCAACTGTAGAATAAAATTTTAGAAAATGGAAAAAAATCTGAAACATGGATCTACCTTTAATGACATTCTATAATAGGAATATACAGTCAAACAGGCTATAGAGGTCAAATCTACAAAGCAAAGAAAACCATCTTTCAAATTTAAATTTGCTTTTTTCAATCGTAGTAATATCTAATATGTAAATACATTTTACGTTATACATGATGAAACGAAAATCTTAGACAACATGTATGAATATTTATTCTGGATTTTGATGCTTATTTTTATTAAAATACGTAGCACGAAGCAGAATATTTTGTCTTAAAGTTAGATAACTTAAATATGTTTAAGGAAAACTAAAAATGTCTGTTAAATGCTATATTGACCAAACTAATCTATCTTTTCTAATACCAACAAGAGGCCCCCAAGAGCCTGAATCGCTCACGTTATTTTTTGTGTAGATGTTTTGTGTATGATTATTTTTGCTATTTAATGTACACGATCGGATTTTTTGCCTTAATACTGACTTGTACAACTAATATATAGAATCCTGAACACAAATATATATGGATGCTAGGGACTTTTTCATAGGTTGCTATGGACTTTTTCAATGACCTTGACGCTTGGGCTTTCTTTTTGACTTGTACAGGTAAATTATAGGGTCCTGAACGCAAATATATATGGTTGCTAGGGACTTTTTCATCAGTTGCTATGGACTTTTTCAATGACCTTAACCCTTGACTCTTCATTGAGCTCGTACAGCTACCAATGAATTTATTTCAAGTTATGCTCTTAACATCTGTGACAATATGTCAAACCATTATTTTTATTGATAATTACTGTTTACTTGTTTTTATCTTTCAAGGGCAAAAGCTCCTACAAGGGGTCAATTGACGATTTTGGTCATGCTGACTTATTTGTAGATCTTACTTTGCTGAACATTTTTGCTGTGTACAGTTTGTCTTTATGTATAATAATATTTAAGTTAATAACATAAAACTGCAAAGTTTCCTTAAAATTAGCAAATTCAGGGGCAATGACCCAACAACGGGTTGCACGATTCGTCTGAAAATGTCCTGGCAGGTAGATCTTGACCTGATGAACATTTTTACCCGTCAATTTTGCTCTAAATGCTTTAGTTTTTTTTTTAGATATAAGCCAAAAACTGCAGTTTTTCTCTATGATCTATTTTTATCCATGACGGCCATGTTATAATAGATATCCTAAGGAGCATTCCCCTTAAGTTTGGCTGAAAATGGCGCAGCAGTTTCAGAGGACAAGATCTTTGAAAACGTTCACGACGGACGGACGACGGATGATGACGGGCGCCAAGTGAAAGCAAAATCTCACATGTCCTTTTAGAACAGGTGAGCTAAACAGTATTAAAAAGATCAGGAAGCCACGATCAGTGTGCATATCAACGTGGCATTACACGCCTGCTTTACCTAGACAACTCTTACTTCCCACAATGATAACAGTAGATACACGTTATCTACATCTATATCTATGTCCTCTTTCCGATAAAAAAATATAATCAGCTGTAGAATAAAATTTTCCAAAAATAGAAACAGTCTGTAACATGATCTACCTTTAATGACATCCAAAAGTAGGAACATACATTCAAACATGCTATAAAGGTCAAATGCACTGAGCAAAGTTGAACCTCGTTTAAAAGGTCAACTGTCTTTAAAAGTTCGTCTATCTTTGTCCCAAGGATGACATTTCAAAGACGATGTATACCACTGCATCTTTTACACAAGTGTGTGTTCTTAGAACTGTACTAAATTCGGTAGAGAATATTTTTACACTGAACTTTAGTTAGGCATTGGTGTCAACAAGGTGTTAACTCTTCCTACTGAACTTTAGTTAGGCGTTCCTACTGATTTTATTGGGTATCTTGTATTATGTATTTGTCATGCCAACGGGCAAGTAGTGAGGGCCGAGATCTCAATAAACTCGTGTTAATCCACATATCTATACACCTGTCCCAGGAACTTTTTTTGGTGTTTTTTTGGGGGGGGGGACTACAGAAAAGATTTGAAACATTAAAAGGTTATTAAAGGCAGGTGAACGCAAAGAAGACGTGTTTTCAGCAAAAGATGTTCTTCAACTAATATTGTTACCCACGTTGGTTACGGAAGCAGAGGGCGTTCATCAAAATACATATCCGCTTCTGTTCTTGTCTGTATAAAAGCATATTATAAAGTAGAAAAAAAATAGAATAAATACTTAGAGCTTTGTGTTTGAAGAGTACAAATACTCTCGAACAATTCGGGCCCGATGTGGTCGAGCGTTGTCGCTCTGAAGCACAGGCCTGTCAGCAATTCATGGCCATCAAAATATGGCGACATGATTCCGTTAAGGATCTCAGCTCTGTATTTGTTAGCATTAAGCGTGCAATCAAGAACATAAAAGTCCAGTTTGCTGTCAAAAGAGAAGCACCCCAACACAGCTATATCATGACCTCCTAATCCTGTTGTTCCAAAAACATCATTGTCTCTGCCGTTTTTCTTTCTCTCCAAGCGCGCATTCTTCCGTCAACAGGCTTCAACAAGAATCGACTTTCGTCTGACCAGTGTACCTTTCTCCGGTTTCAAATATTCCTTCGTCTAAGTCCATGCGCCAGCGACGAGAAGTTTTGACTTCGTAGCACCCCTCTTGGGACAAAGGTTGCTACAGTTTATTTCCAGTAATGGTGTAAATACATTGTATCTAAAGTGGCAGCTTCATGGAGAAATTTTGACTTTTTCGTACCCCTGTAGCAATTGTTTGCTTATTTTAGATTTACATGTCTCTTTGATTTAAGAAGATATAATTTCGGCTTAAAAATATTAAATACCACAAAACTTTATGTAAATGGAAGAAAAATATATTAGCCTTTAATGATTTACCAATTTTGAACTCGATCTACTACTATTCCCGTATCTTGGATAAAATATATACCTCTAACCCTATGAAAATTGTAAAACTTGCATAAAGTATGTTTATCAAATATCCTGGTATTGTATAAAGGTATTCAAACCGTTACAACTCGTCTAATTTAGGTGAAACTATATTAAAGTAATGTGCTTCTCCAATTTGGTATGTTTTTAGCGAAATTTTATGTAGTTAAAATATCGAAAATTGTGCAATTTCAGATTTCCTGTGGATATGTATCAACAAAAGCTACCAGTGAAAGTAAGTTTGTGATTTTCTCGCTGCGTTGAAGACCCGTTGGTAGCCTTGAGCTGTTTCTGCTCTTTGGTCGGGTTGTCTCTTTGACACATTGCCCGTTTCCGTTCTCTACTCTATTCTATTGTGATAAGTATTTGGAATTGTCTTTCTATTTGATAGATAGTTTTGGAAAATCGAAGAAAAGGAAGCTGTAGAACGGTGAAAATTCTACTCCTTACCCTAGATATTTTAGGAAATCTTACCGATTTCAGATTTTAAAGACATCTTTACTGATGCATTCTGGCTATTGTTGCCATAAATGCTTAAAAATATTTTACTAGATCATAAAATGTAGCACAAAAGGCGTTATTAAGTTTTGTTCCAGCAAATCAAGCTAGGGGAAAATTTCAGATTTTGGACATTTGCACCTTTGCATATATTTTGAAATGTTTTGATTTTCTAACTACATTCTGCTTATCACCTTCAAATGTTATTGTACGTTCTTGATAGCGAGAAAAATGGAAAATTTTAAATTTTTTAAATTTTCATAAATAAAAATGACAGTTAATCCTTTTTCGTATGTTCGGAGTACAAGTGAGTTTTTTCATAATCTATTTGATGTATTTGACACAAACACCTTTAAAATTATATTTTCAATCCTATCAGTGAAAGTATGTTTAAAAGGGTCTATGTGATTCTGAACTAAGTATCTTAGGAAAAAAAAAACAAAATTCCTTAAAGACTTTATTCAAACGAATTCCTTGTAGCTATTTGTGCCATGCCCAGGGTTGCAAACAATATTTTGAGTTTTAAAGGCGTACCTAGGTTTATGAGTAAAAAAAGGAACATTGCCCACCATTCATGACAAATATGCTGTTGTTGTGGCAGATAAGACCCCTAATAACATCGTTTTTGTATTCAATGCTTGATTAATGAACTAGGGATTGCTAGTTCACTTGGCAATCCTACCTATAAAGCTACTACACTTTCAGAGGAAGAAATAACCGACAATTATCGTCATTTGGTATTTCCATCAAATATGATGATTGTGATCCTGTACTGGATACCTAAGTTACATAAGTGTCCATACAAACAACGCTTTATAGCTGGATCTGCCAAGTGTTTCACCAAACCATTGTCTCACCTTCTAACTTCTATTTTAACACCTGTCAACACGGGCCTCCAAAGTTATTGTGAGACAAGCTATTCAAGAAGTAACATCAATCAAATGCGGATATTAAAAGAACTCCAAAGACATAAAGTGTATTTTACGATATCGGTCCATTTCAGTTTGTAACAGCATAAAAACCTTTGATTTCTCTACCCTCTATACCACCATTTCTCATGCACAACTGAAGGAGAAGTTGAAAGATCTAATCCATCCATCAATTCTTTCAAAATAAAAATGGCAACAGTAGATATACATACTTATTATTGGTAGAGATAAATCATACTTTGTTAAAAACCACTCTAATTCTAACAAAAAATTTACAGAGGACGAAATTGTCCTGATGATTGAATTTTGTTTAATTTGGTGGGCGTGTTTTCCAACAGACTATCGGCATTCCTATGGGCACTAATTGTGCACCACTCCTGGCCGACTTGTTCCTATACTCATATGAGGCAGGCTTCCTTGACTGGCTTCTTAAGGAAAAACAGATGAACTTAGCCCGTACCTTTAATTTCAGCTTCCGCTATATAGATGATGTTTTATCACTCAACAATTCACGTTTTGGGAATTTATTACATCTCATCTATCCCAATAAGGATACCACAGACACTGCCAAGTCTGCATCTTATCTTGACCTTCACCTCGAAACTGACACCAGAGGAAGGCTGAATACAGCATTTTACGACAAACGGGATGACTTTGACTTTCCAATCGTCAATTTCCCATTTTGGCCGGCCACATTCCAGAAGCACCGGAGTATGGAGTGTATATTTCACAACGCATACGTTATTCTAGAGCTTGTGACATATACATTGACTTCCTGGACAGAACCCGGCTCTTTGCAGAAAAGTTGCTCAAACAGGGGAATGCTGTAAGTTGCAGTCCTCCTTATTAAAGTGTTATGGACGTCCACGTCATCATGCGGTTGACAGGTATGAAAAAAAAAACGATTCCCAAATGAAAATGGACCTGTTCCATTGATGTTGTCCCTCCCTCATACCGGATTTTACATTGGCAGTATGGCGGGTGTCCTGCAGAAAACAGACTACTTACTCTTCCCGAGCACCTGAGTATGCCCCCGGCTTTTTGGTGGGGTCCATGTTGTTCATATGTTTTTAGTTTTTAAGTGTAGTGTTCGTATTGTTTTGGTCTTGTCTTGGTTGTTCTCCGGAGTTTGCCAGTTAATTTCGATTTTCCCTCCTTCAAATATCTCTTTGGTATTTCTTGACTTTACTTACAATCTGTTTGTAGTTTAATAAGAATGACTGTTGGTATTTCTTGACTTTACTTATAACATTTAGAATTTCATTATTATTTAAAAATATAAAAAAAAAACGTTTAGCAATGTTTCTTTCTTCAACTGTGTATATTCTCTTACGATATATCATCGTACCAAGAAAGACCTTTTACTGACTCAAAGTCGTTAAAAACGGGCACCGTTTAAACCCTAGATTCTGGAACGCGTAGAAAATAGTGCATCTTCCTTCAGGATTATAACCTAACTGTAAACACATTTGTATAGAATTGTTTGAAATTATATGGATTTTAGCTCAATGAATCATTTGGCTGAATGGCTAGTGATACAGTGAAAGAACAAAATGGTTTTAGTAGAATAAGAACAAAATGAACGAATTTGTTTTATCATAAACGGCTAATATGAATTCTCAGTCAAAATTGAAAACTGATTTGGTGCCACCATAAGAGTTTGTACCAAACTGAAATAACATACACTTTTCAAAACTTTGATTAAGGTTAATTCTTCCTTAATTTTACTCGTTTTCTGGTATGCCGCACAGAGGAAAAACTATAAAATATGTAGTGTATATACTTTGTTTACCCTTTTAAATGCTCAGTCATACTCTTTGTTTTCTTTTTGTTTAATTTAAGGTGGACAATATCTCATTCTCAGACAGATAGAAGTTGTTCTTAAGTAAAACCTATCATATTATGTCTCCAAACATGCATTGAAATGAATGTGAGTCAGAGTAAATACCAAGTAATCAAAACAGTTTTTATCAACAATATCATACACACGTTTTATTCTTCCTTTGTTTGATTAAAAACTGAGCTGATTCAAAATAAAAAGAATAGTTAGATTGCTTAAATTTAACTCATTTTTTTAACAAAAACATAACATGGCAAAAAACACATCTATCTACATAAAATGATATAGTAGTCAGGACAATATTAACATATTGCAAAAAAGTAACCTGCGCAATTTACTCGAAAATACAAAGCTTGGTCCAGTAAAGGGCAAACAGTCCCAGTTATTACTACATGTAACTGAGGGTCTTGGAATTAAGCAAGTCTTACATTTTTTATGTATAACTTTAAGGCAAGTATTTGAATCAATCTTAAAGAATGGGAAATAAAATCAACAAAATACCTCTACTAAACTGGTAGGTAAAGATTTGAAATAAATTATGTGAATGTAGCTCTTATTGCATTAGGTCTATAGATCTCGAAAAGAAATTGAAGCAAAGAAGGCGGTTTTGATT
The DNA here is from genome assembly GCA_028015205.1 of Mytilisepta virgata. Classification (NCBI taxonomy): domain Eukaryota; kingdom Metazoa; phylum Mollusca; class Bivalvia; order Mytilida; family Mytilidae; genus Mytilisepta; species Mytilisepta virgata. Next base: position 90,141,206 of record CM051521.1, read on the forward strand.
TTGCAAATTTTGAATCAATGACATGTGAATGAACGGAGTATAATTACAATTAGCAGAGGCATTTTAACAACCAGCGGAGTCCTTTTAACAATTACAAAAATCAACGGAGTCTGAATCTATAATGAACGGAGAATAAACGGAGTCAATCAACATTCGCAGTTCGTGACACTCTTCACTTGAGAATATGAACTACACGTTTTCTTAAATTAAATAGCTCCGTTAAGCACAATATAAAAATACACAGAAACTTAATTGTTTTTCAAATCAATATAACATTTTGAAACAAACTGTCTTTAATTAAAGCACATATGGACATCAATTAATTGGTAATGAGTAGTACAGAAATGTTTTCCTTTAGTTCTATTTTAGATACAGTATTTACATACCAGGTAAGCCTCTTTGATATACCACTTATTATGACATTAGCAATCTTATGTTGGTTCATTAACATGCTTGTATATCATTAACCCCTCCTAAACTACTACTTGTACTTTGATTTTGTTTTAAAGAGCAGATATATGCTAAGTTGGCAAATGAGAAAGGATTAGTGTTGTCCTCCTTATGACCATTACAATGTCATTGCTGGGCAGATATATATTTTAAGTAATAGCAAAAGCGTACAGACTAATAGGATTGAACACAAGTACCATTCAGCATAAAACCATGCACAAAAGAAAAAAGTAATTGCAGGTGCATCTGATGAACAAGAATCCAACCTTTAATAGATTCTAAAACATAATTTCTAACAATTTTAGCAAAGTTGGTAACCAGATAATATATATAATATTATACATTTACAGACTTTGTAATAGGTCGCCTTCAGGATTTTCAGCCCGAAAAAATGTATTATTTACCGAGCCTTTAGGCGAGGTGAATATACATTTTCAAGGGTTGATCAATCCTGATAGCGACCTATTACAAAGTCAGCAATTGTATAATATTATATTTGGGACAAAAAGACAAATTCGTGGGTTCTTAATTTCGTGGATATTAAAATAAAAATTAAAAAAAAAACGAATCAAATAAGGCCAGTTAAAATTAATGAAGAGGGTTTAAAATCGAATGTTAAATAAATTCAACACGTGCAAACAGCGATATCGTTATCATCTTAACCTCCCCCCCCCCCCCGAGTTACTACGACACCGTTTACATCATTCTTGGAGTATATATTTATTTTCAATGATTTATCTAAGCCCAAATCTCTTCCTGTAGAAAACTTAAATCTTCCTCCCTGTCAAAATTATTATTCATACTCGTCCGTTAGTACTAGTAATCAGTAATTGTTTTATTAATACATGAATCGGAAAATTGTACTTCACTTTCTATTTTAAGAGCAAATCGGTCACTATTAAATTGCACTTGACCTTTTACATAGCCAGTAATTGTTTTATTACCTGAATCGGAAAACTGGACTTTCTTTTTCTATTTTTAGAACAAATCGGTCACTATTAAATTCTTCTTGACCGGTCAAGATCTTTTTTAACCCCATAACCGTGCAATCGTATATCTTGAACTAAATTTTGATACTTCTCAGTTACTATCACGAGTACTCAAGACCTTTTAGACATTTTTCATCCAATCAGAAAGGAGAAAAAATATTCATGTCATAAATATATATATATATAAAGACATGTTTAGATCAGAATGCACTGTTAAAAGGAGAGGAAATTCCTGCATTTTTTTACACTTTAAAATAATCAAGACAGATGACCTTTTAGACAAATGAACAGCCTTAGTATTGTTTTTATGGTTCAGTGAATCCTTTTTCACAATATAACTTAGAAACTTTCATTTTAGATAATTCACCATTTGCATGATTCTTAGGTGGACTCACACTTAACTATCAAAATAGGCATATTTACGTATCTGTATCTGTCAATTATGTTCCAAGGTAATAAAGTGTGTCTTTTGGAAGAGAAGGTTTTAAGTCATCTACCAGCGAACCGAGGGAGATAGTTTTAGAATCCGACGTATGTCCGTCTATCCGCCAGTCCGTCAGTTGTCCGGACTTTTCCTGGAAGTGGTTTGAAATATTGACTTCATAATTGGTTTGCAATTAGTTGATTTTAGTTCTAGATGAATTACTGATTAAATTCGAATTTCGGTTCAATCGGATAATTTTTGACAGAGCTATGGCCCTTTCATTTTTTATTTCTTTGGCTGGTAGGGGACATTATGTATTGATACTAGTATGTGCAATACTCTGAGAATCTTGTTTAAGTTTTTGTCTTCAAATAAATGCTCGTAAGTTGCAGAAAATTAGTGATATTACAGTATACATACATTTTGTTTCAGGGTACCATTGCAGTAGAATTTTTGGAGTAGGTACCAGATTTAGATGCTGTTGTGGTACCAATCAGTGGGGGAGGGGGGGGGGAATGATTTCTGGGATAGCTATAGTTGAAAAAAATATCAAAGATGATGTTAAAGGTACTTTAAAAGTAGTATTTTTTGCAATTTACTAATTTTTGCTATTTTTCCGGGTGACAAAAAAGCACGAAAAATAGTACCTGAGAAAATTATTCCTCATTTTATAAAACATTTCATCCTTTCTGAAAGGGTAAAAAAATAATAGCCGCGAATATTGTCATTTGACAGATTCCGCAAAAATTAAACCACGAAAATTAAAACGTTTACAGTCATTTTTAAAAAGTGCTTCCACTATGGCACGTCAAACGTTTCAAGTTGTCTTGGGGGCGAATTGTCCAGCATTTACAAATATTACCCAGAATGCAATATTATTGAATATATAAAAAAACATATTACATATATATTTGTAAGTTTTAAACATAATTTTTTTCATTTTTTGAATATATATAGAAAAATATTGCATAAATATTTGTAAGTTTTGAACATAAATTTTTATTTTTTAAATATATATTTGTAAGTTTTGAACATATTTTTTTATTTTTTGAATATAAATAGAAAAATATTGCATATATATTTGTAAGTTTTGAACATAAATTATTTTTTGAATCAATATATATTTTTAATATTGAAACGTTTGACGTGCCATATTCCACTCCTTAAAAAACTGTTATATCTTAAACTAAATTTAATTCAAAATGTAGTTAACTTAATTCCTGAGTTCATTTATTTTCATAAGAGGTCATTTATCCAATAACATGTAATTTTATGTCCTCTTCTGTTTTGTTGACTAAATAATTCTTCTTCTGTATTTATATCTTTCATTGTTGTACAACTACACTACTTTTTATTGCATGAAAGTAAAAAAAAATCATATTATGAATACTTTTTTGCCTCCATTGATTGTTACAAATTTTAGTCTGTGAACCATATTATTAAATTTTCAAACCCTGATTTAACTTAGACTGTGATGATTGTCTTGTTTTCATTTTCACTGATGAATAATGTTTCAGTCCCCTTATTTGTTCATATACAAGTCTTTTAAAGTCATCATCAGCATACAATGTATATGTTCCATTGTTTTTGTAGAGCAGAAATGTATATTTGGAAATGATGAAAATAACATGTTCTAAACAAAATCTCTTTAGACTTTTTAAAACATCCAGCATCTAACAAGCATATTGTAATTACATGTATCTCCCCTTGAATTACACCGCCCTATAATTTTTTTGTATTTTTAAGTGTTTGTGGTAGAATCGGACGATAAAATGGTAGAACCATGTTTGACAGATATTAAAAATCCTACTTTAAGAGTAGACTACATGCAATACAAAGCAGGGTCCACAAGTTTCATTCAATATTTTCTCATTCTATAATCCTAATTTCTGTCCATTAAACATCAGTCACAACATCATGAAACTTAGTTCACCTTTTCCTTGTGATATTAACTTTCTAAAACATATGAATTGTTATTGCTGGAACCTACAATCACATTTGAATCTTTTCCTTTAAAGATAAGGTTACGTCATCTTGAAACTTAGTACACATCATATGAACTCATTAAAATATATGTTATTTTATGTTTCTGACTGAAAGTTCTGAGGTGGGTATCAATATTATGTCAACACCTTTCCATGTTTGCCTGTGAAGATGCCAATTAATCTAAGCGGAGAATGATTTGCTTTTATCTAAGTTTTAGGAAAGAGACTGTGGCCAAACCTACCAAAGTTCCTGAACACTATTGCAGATGGTATTCGGCTACAACAGCTCGGTCACCTGAAATTTCATATAATGCTTGATTTGGTGGAGAAGGAAGTGTTTACTATTGTAAGTGAATCTCTTGATTGCTGTATAAAGGCCAACTAAAAATAAATCTTTGGTTTTCATGACCTCTTATCTCTTTTACCAATCTCATAATTCTCATTACCTATTTCTATTGCCATATTAATAAAAAAATATCCTTATTTATCATATTTTCTGGCTTGAATAATTGAAGAAGCATCCTCCTCACTTTTTAGGCGCAATAAAAAAATAAAAAATACATGCCTCCCTCTCTCATGGATTTTCATGATAAATGGTATGAGAACCAAGAAATAAACTTTGAATGGCCTAAAGTTTGATTTAATCTTTTATTCAAGCAGGAAATGCGTTCCTTGCTATATGACAAATATAGACAAAACACCATTCGAAGAAGTATAATTTTTGTAAATATATTTTAGGAACGAAAAAGACCTCCTCAAACATTGGAGTAAGATTATAACTTGGTAGACTCCCTGTAGAAAATTTTATTATTTCACAAATTTTAGTATATTACGCCAGATTACATATGGAAAATATCAACCCCCTACAAAAGGAAGCATTTAAGCTTTCCGAAGAACTCGAATAAAATGGTACTTATTCTTGGTATACATATAAAAATGATGTTCTAGCTGGCTTAACTTTGAAAGATAAATTATCAAATGTTAACACATATAAAGAGGCATACCGCCTGAAATCAAGTGTAAAAGAAGAAATCAGAGATAGATATGAAAGTCTTTATACCGACAAAATTGCTAGTTTTAATGAGAATAATAAACTGTATTTATACAAGAAAATAAAACTGTCCACGAATATGGAAAGCTATTTATCGTTTAATGATTTTTCAATTACAGGAATTTTTACAAAAATTCGATCATACCCTTGAAATTGAGAAAGGTAGATATAAAAAAAAATACCACGAGAAGAAAGAATATGTAAAGTATGCAAAACTATTGAAGACGAGAATCATTTTTTGTTAAGTTGCAAAATAAATCAAAATTTAAAGAACAATCTCTTTGCTGATTTAGATAATAATTTTAATTTTAAAAGTCTTGCCCAGGATGACAAATTTTCATATCTCTTAAATCCATCTTCAACTAGACATGTAAGAATTATTGGCTTCTTCTTAAAACGGTCATTAGAACTGAGGTCGGAGGGCTCTTAATCTAATCATGTACTTTTATGATTATAACTTTTTGTATATATATAAACTTGCACTAATTGTACTGTTTGTTTGTATCATGCTTGTCACAGACATTAGTTTTATATGTTTTATGGCAATAAAACATTATTATTATAATACTTAATTTTTCTTTGTCTAAAATGGTGTGACTGTTATTTTTTGATAATGATAGATCGGAAAATTTTTTGCAGTATTGTTCATCGTACAATCTTTTTATTTTATATCTAGTAATATTTGTTTTATACCATGAACACCAGCTGAAAAATCTTGTACACTTAACTATACTACCATATTTATGGTATTTCAAGTGGTTATTAAAATTTAATTTACTGGTAATTCTTAGGTCATCCGTTTACATGAAAAATGTGTGTCACAATTCTGAAAGCCTTAAATAGTCAAATCTGGAACTGGTAAACAAAATGATAAAGAAATTTTATATGAAAAAGAATTATGTGGTATCTATAGGATAATTAATTGGAAAGAGTGAATAACCAAAATATCATCAGGAGTGCCGAAGAACGCAAATATTTGATGAGCGTGCAGAACTTGTTCTGTGCACTAGTTAAATCCCCTAGCTTTCTCGGCACAAATGGTCATATTTTGGTTATTTATGACTGCAAATTGATTTTCCTTTTTATTATATAGATTTTATCAAAGTTTGATTGTTATTTCAAATAATTATCTAATTTTTGCGAATGGCACATGAATATCCCAAACCATCAGTGATGTCAGAAAACAATTACGCCACAATAACAAAGTAATATGCTTGTATGTATTGCCACAGCTGTTTATGCTGATGCAATAAAATTATATCAATCAATCAATCAATGTAAGGTTTTGGCGTGACAAAGTTTAAGAGTAAAAAGTTATGCTACATGTGAAAAAATCGAAATTTATTACAATGGAATACTGATAAATCACCGCTGTCTATATAATAAGTCGTGTCCTTTTTTGATTTGAGGGTTTGTAAGTACTGTAAGGTATATTTTGTATGTTTATTGATCGTTTAACCTGTATAATCATTAATATTTAACCTTGAGTCCTTCATTTATTTGATATTTTTTACAGAAAGACGAAGAGATGAAAGAGGGAATGAAGTTTACTTCAACACATGAAGGTATTAAAGCAAAGAAAAATCTTTATCTGCTTTAAAATACAATTTTGGTATTGGAACAGAGATGTTGCGTAAATGTCCATGAGACAGTTACCCAAGCAAGAAGTGTTGGAATAAAAGACTGTAAGAGGGCCTTCAACAAAAGAAGCTTCCTTGACATTTTGTACATGCTGTTCACCACCTTGCTCTGTGACTTTGGAAACCAGTATGGTAAAATGTTTTATCTATTCTATGAACACAGGCATATTATTGATTTTTTGCTTTAAATTTTGGATTGGATGTATGAAAATAAGCGAACTTTTGCATTTCTGATTAGCGTTGATTGCTAAAAATTTACTAATCTATAGGTTCTGTTGGAATTTGAATTGTAACTAATATTTATGCCCCGCCATAAAGCTGCGGGGACATATTGTTTTACCATATTCCGTCCTTCCGTCATTCCGCAACAAACAGTTTTCTGGACTTTTTTTCTAAACCCTTGCGGATACTGAGTTGATTTTTGGTATGTGAGTGTATCTTTATCCACTGATTTTCCATGAATTTACGGGCCTTGGACTTAGTAAATTCCATGTATGTAAAATATGAAATATAGTGTTATGATATCATATTTGATATTTTAAAAATCTTATTGGCCTTGTGCAGTGTGTGCGCCAACAGAAGCGGGCACTTTTACCAAATTCAGTTATGATGGTGCAGCTAAAAGACACTTCATGGAAAAACACTCGGTGTCCGGTTGGCAGTGCGTATAGTGTTGCTTTGTGACGGCCAGACAAGATGGTAAACATTCCAGATGCAGAAGAGGGAAAGAACCTATAAAAACTGAATGCTACAATCGTACTACCGGTGACTGTGGAAACGTGGCAAGAGAAGATTTTGACAATTATAGGCTTACCGAAGCAAAAACAAAGATCGTTAAAAGCGAATTGGGTGAGTAAGCTAGAACGTAAGCTTCAGGCAGAGGTAAGACGTCAGCTTCAAGCAGTGGTAGATCGTCAGCTTCAACCAGTGGTAGATCGACAAAGAAAGTCGGAGAAAATAGTTGTATTGCTACTAGAAACGGGATTCGTGATAATATTTTCATGTACTAAAAATGTAACTCATGTGTAAGTTTCAATGCTTTAATTAAGAGCTATGATATATTATATATTATGGTTAAGCCATTCTAAATCATGTATTGACATAAATTGGATGGTTATCTGTGGTTAGCAATGCTAAGTTTTGGTTGGTAAGTACATATTATCAGGTTTTCTGCAAACGTATATCGTAAAATATCAGCCGCGAGACAATGTGAAGCTTTTTCGGCGAGTGAGCATAGTGAACGAGCTATAAAGCTTCATATTGTGTCGAGCGGCTTATATTTTACAATATTTGTTTGAAGAAAACTTGATGATAAATTTATCGTATTGTTAACTAGCAATCTTAATGGTAATTTCTTACTTTTCAATGTCCATCTGCCTATAACCGGATGTTTTCCTGATATATTCGGGTCAACGTTGGGTCAAACATTATGAAGTCGCTGATATATTCGGGTCAGTTCATATTAGGGTCGGGTCAAATCTTTACGACGTCACAGTGCCGAAATACGGGAAATTGTGAAGGCCTCAGCAAGTCGATATAGGCATGGGGAAATACGATAACTACTATATATTTAGATAGCCAGTGAACACTTTATATATGTATGGCCATAAATCGTGGGTAAGTATTTAACCATAGTTTATGGGTAAATAGTTTGATTTTACCATAGGTCTTTAACAATGTTTTATTGTGAACCTATAGCTATTAATCATGAATTGTGGTAAAGTCAAGAACTGGGTCAATTTTCCACTACTTATGGCAAAGTGCTTGACACCACTGTATTAATGGTAGAATTAATGGTTATTTACCAAATATCTTTAATCTTCTATCTGACAGCCCACAGAATAACAACCTTGATAATCCAAACAGGGTGTGATTAAACATCGAGTTCGAGTTAAAGCCCGAGTTAGCGTACGAGTTATCATTCGAGATCAATTTTAACCTCGAGTTAACTCGAGATATTGATTTCTAATGTCGTTTATGGAGTTGTATTTCGAGTTAAAATTCGAGTTACGGATTAAGTTTGGGGGGGGGGGGGGTGTAAAAAATTACCTGTACATAGGCTCGTCAAAAAATACCTAAATTTGTTGAAATTCCCATAAAGATCTCAAATTTTTGTAGTCCCAGAAAAATACTTTCATTTTACCCCATAAGACAGGTTGAAAACGCCATTTTTTCATCTTTTTGAACACCCCCAATAAAATACCTGCAAATTTTCAGACCCCCCCAAATTTTTTTTTAGCAAAATCGAGAAATTTGACCACAAAAATTAGTAATAACTTACGGGCAGAAAGTTCTGACTCCCTCCCCCATGGGATTAATTTATTCTTCGCCGTTTAATCATCTGGACACGGATATAGATCTCCTCTGAAACTGCTGGGCCAATTGGTACCAAACTTTGGTGGAATAGTCCTTGGGTGGTCCCCTTCTAAAATTATGTCTGTTGTCCCCGACCTTCAATCAAGATAGTTGCTGGAGATAATTATAGAAAAGGAGGAAGGAAATTATAAAAATCTTTTCTCTGAAACTACAAAGTCAATATCAACAAACTTTAATGATCTTTAGATGTTCCCCTTCCAAAACGGTGTGCGGTAATTCCGACCTCCGCGACCATGATGGCCACCGCCGCCGAACTTAGTTTCACACTAGACCTTATGTGAATCCACTTTTAACACATCCTCTAAATAGAATTTTGTCTAAATCATCATTAGGGGTGTCCAGATTCAAAATTGTGTCGAAGGATGCACCGAACCAATAATGTTTATAGGTGAGCATATATATATATATATATGCTCCCTGCAGCCTCTAGTATGTTTGAAATTTTGTTTGTAGTATAGAGTACTTGTAGGCTTGATATGTCGTGTTCACATTTTTCTAAATTTGAGGCAAATATAGTGTGTATATACTATGTTGACGATCGTATGGTAGAGTGGTTGACTTGTTTTGCTAGGATTGATGGCACTACATCTGGAATAAAAGAACGCTTATATTGTCATTGACATTTTATTAAAAAATTAAGAATCTGACATTATTAACAGATGAAGCACCTCTAAAGGCCCACGTAGCAGGATTTTATCATGTGAACTGTGATTAAAATGTCTGTTGAACAAAACTTACAATTCGTCACTGATTTCCGTATTAGAGAAAAGTTATCGCTATTTGTACAAAAAGTTTGTACCATGAACAAGTGCCTTTATCTTAACTCGAACCATAACTCTAACTAGTAACATGTAACTCGATAAATGACATTAGAAATTAAATATCTTGAGTTCACTCGAACTTTAACCATGTTAACTCGAACTCGATGTTTAGTCACATCCATTAAAATACCTGTTTATATAGTAGCCAGTAGAGGGATAATCACATGACTGGACAGGTGTAATTCATACCTGAATGCACACACTGTATTCAACAGGTATACATGAATAAATAATAAAAGCATTACTGACCAATCTTTATTAACAGAATTTTTATCGTAATAAATACGTTACCATCATAAATTCTGAGTATACCATTTGCGCATGTCAGCAACAGCCGGAATCCCCAAAACTAAAAATAGCTATTGTATGGTATCACCCAATCACCTGTGTGAACCCCAAACCTCTATACATCCATTATATTTCCGGCTGCGCACGTGGTAACACGCTTTCGGATTTACACAGATGAAAACGATTTATGGTTTGACAAACTTTGTGTATACTGTAATATTATTAATATTATTTAATTATTGATATCCCCATTTATTTTTAGATACATTATATTTATCTACATTCAATTAATTTTAGATAAATATTAATTAAAATGTCGTCATTCAATGACATAAACAGTCCATTCCAGCCCATCACAGGCAATGATGTGTTTCTGGATGGCTCATTACCTTTCCCTTCGCCTCCGGTGAGCTCAGGTTCGCTTCCAGTTACTACCTGTCCACTTACCGACGTTTCTACTTCGCTTGCAGGTACCGCTTTTCAGCAGACACCTCCGGTTTCTGTTATCAGGCATGGAAGCGTTCTTACTGTGGCTACTGTCACCCACACCATATCCAGACCTGTTTCCACTACAGGGTCAGTTTCTTATGCTCCAGGTAGTTCTATGAACTTAGGCCTCCCAGGTTCTAGACCCCCCAGTTCTTACTGTGGTTTTCCCCTGCCTATGTCAGGTAATGATCCTTTTTCCTGGTCTAGACCACCTTGGGCACAAGGTTTTCCTGGTGCAGGTATGCCTGGTTTTTGGCCATATGGTGGATATTTTGGTCCTTCAACCTCGGTTTCGGGCCATACTGCTAACCTTCCGTCGGTAGCAATACCGGCTTCTTCGGTAGCAGTACCTTCCACCGTAGCAGTGCCGGCAACTGTCTCCCAGCCCACCTGTACTGTTGGGCTCCAGGACAACCAGCCGGTTTCTATCCCTAGTACTTCTCTTGCATCTTTCAGGAGTGTACTTGAGGAATTTCAAAATTCTATTAGAAAGGATTTTTCCTCCTTTTCTAAAAGGCTTTCTGTACTTGAAAGTAAAGCTGTCCAACCTTGTCCTGTGGCCAGGGGTCAGGACAGCGATAGTGAACAAGAGGTTGAGGATGACAGAGTGTCGGTTGCTCCTGGTAGTCAGGAAAGCAACTTTTCTGAGGATGAGGAAGATCCTTCTCCTACAGATCCGACTCCGTCAGATCCCGCCCTTGCAGATACTGCTTCGCTTGTTTCTCAATCGAACTCAGTTCCACCCTCTCATACTAAGGAGTCCGAAAGTGAGGAAGCTCCTTCTTCTATGAGGGATCTTAGAGATAAGGTTTTCACTATTATGAGGGAGGTCAACAAGGTTCCTTTTGCGTCACCTCCTAAACCCAAAAGGCTCTCCTCTGTTTTCGAGGCCTCCTGTGGTTTTCATGACAGTAAGGCTCGTAGTAGCTTTCCAGAGCCTGATCACATTTCCACTGCCCTGCAAATTATTAATGAAGGGATAGGTGGTTCAGCTTCCGAGGTTTCGTCTGGGAACATTACAGGTTTTGGAATTGCCTCCTTCTCTGAGCACGTCCGGGTAAAGGATTATGATATTTTCAACTCTTCTCTTGGAAGGTTAGTTCCTAAGGTTGAGAAATTTCTTTCCGCAGCTATTAATTCCAAGCCAGTTGACGGCCTTCGCCTGTCTCAGTCGATCTGGTCGAAAAATGAAAATCTTCTGCGTAGTACTTCCCAAATACTTGGAACAGCAGAACATTTTTTAGCAGCAGTGGGTTCCTGTCTTAATAGACAGGATTCTACTGTTTCTCCAGAGAATAAGTCTTTTCTACTCCAAGTAGACAAGGCTATTGGTGCTTCCCAACTCCTAATCATGGGTTCTCTAGCCAACTGCACTCTTTCTAAGAGGTCAGAAATCTTGGAGAAATCTAATGTTTCTGTAAGTGTGAAAGATTCCCTTCTCCGGTCTTCACTATCGGATAAGATCTTTAATCTTTCCCTTCAGGAGGTGCAAGAACAGATCAGGCAGACACCTGCCCCTGTTAAGGTTAATGTACAGGTAAACAGTGGTAAGAGATCAGTCCCCAACTTCTCTCCTAGGAATTCCTCTTTTCCTCAAAACAAGAGAAGGAAAACTGGTGGTGGTGCAAGTAAGTCAACCCCTAAGCCTGGGCCTTCTAATTCCGCTTCAGGTTTTAAAGGCCCCAGGAGGCATAATAAGTCCTCCTAGGAAGTTGCCCCCTCGTACGTTATCGACAACACCAAACTCCACAGAAAAATTTTCAGTTCCTCTGGCTTTCATTCCAGTAGGGGGGGGGGGAGATTGACTCATTTTATAAAACAATGGGAAAATATTACAAAAGATTGTTGGGTATTGTCGATAATTCGAGGGGGATTGACTCTTCAGTTCAAGGAGGTTCCACCTCTTTCACCAGTTCCTCTGTTTCGCTCACACACCTCGGATCCTCAACGTTTTCAACTTCTCACACAGGAAGTATCTACTCTTTTGGAGAAAGCGGTGATAGAGGAGGTATCTCAGTCAGATCTGAACCCCGGCTTCTATGCCAGACTTTTTCTGGTACCAAAGAAGACCGGCGGAATGAGGCCAGTCATAGACCTGTCCATCCTCAACACTTATCTAGTAGTACCTCACTTCAAAATGGAGACAAATCGTTCTATCCGAGCGGCTATTCTCTCTGGTATGTGGACAACATCCTTGGACCTCTCGGATGCTTACTTCCACATCCCTGTCTGTCCTTCTTACAGGAAGTACCTCCGTTTTGTTTGGGATCACAGGGTGTACCAATTCAAGACCCTCCCGTTTGGTCTTTCTATAGCCCCTCTGGTGTTTACCAAAGTCATGTAGGCGGCAATTGCCCATCTTCATGCTCAGGCTATTTTGATCCATTCATATCTAGACGACTCCCTCATCAAGGAGTTCTGTCCTCAGAAATTGAATCTTCAGACAGAAACAGTAATTCAACTTTTTCTATCTCTGGGATTCCTAATCTCCTGGAAAAAGTCGGAACTAACTCCCTCTCAGGACTTTATATTCCTCGGAGAACATTATCTGACTTCACAGGACTTAGTACTGCCTCCAGAAGACAAGTTTCTGTCTCTGTGCCAGAAAATTCATTTTTTAATGTCTTCTCAGTCTGTAACAGCCCGTCAATTTACACAGTTTCTGGGCTTTCTGAATGCTCTAGCAGATGTAGTTCCTCTCGGCCGACTTCATATTCGTCCGCTTCAGTTTTACCTACATCAACATTGGGTCCCAATGTCTCAAGACTGGGAAGCACCCATACCGTTGCTTCAAAGTCTTTACCCTCATCTTCTGTGGTGGACAAATCGGGAGAACGTTTTGATAGGCCTTCCATTGTCCTCTCATGTCCCCGATCTGACTCTTTACACAGACGCCTCCAACCTAGGTTGGGGGGCTTATCTAGAGGGTCAATCCGTATCCGGAATCTGGTCCCCAGACCTCCGGAAAGAGCATATCAACTTATTAGAAATGAGAGCGGCTCTTCTTGCGCTGTCTCATTTTCAGTTTGTTCTCAAAGACAAACAAGTAACTCTTGCTACGGACAACTCAACAGTAGTTGCTTATTTACAGAATCAGGGCGGCACTCACTCCCACGATCTGTACCTCGTAGCAAGGGATATTCTGATTCTCTGCTTTCAGCTCCATATCCTACTGGTAGTCAGACACATTCCGGGCAGACTCAATATCCTGGCAGATTCTCTTTCCAGGAGTCTAACTCCTGTCAATACAGAGTGGGAACTTCTCCCAGTAGTGTTCGAGGCAATAACTATTCAATGGGGTTCTCCTCTGGTAGATCTGTTTGCAACCAGTCTAAATCACAAACTGCCCACCTTTGTATCTCCAGTTCCAGATCCAAAAGCGTGGACAGTAGATGCGATGACAATATCTTGGAAGGGAATGTTTGCGTTCAGATTTCTGCCTGCCGTCCTTCAGAAAATTGCTTCAGAAGAATGTCAGATCATACTTATTGCTCCAGCTTGGTGCAGACATGCATGGTTCCCAGATCTTCTAGGTCTGTCTTGTGCCCATCCTCTGGTACTTCCGGTAAAACCAAATCTTCTCTCCCAACACAAGGGAAAGATTCTTCATCAGAATCCGGAAAGACTGAATCTTTGCGCTTGGCTTCTCTCAGGGATAGCCTCGAAAAGAGAGGATTTTCTGAAGGCACAGCCAAACACCTCACCAGAGCTGTTAGGCAATCAACCAATATCGTCTATGACGCTAAATGGAAGATTTTCAGTGATTGGTGTATTCCAAGGGAAATCGATCCTTTCCAAATCACTGTACAAGAATTAGCTGATTTTCTTACTTTCCTGTTTGACTCTCGAGGTTTGACTCCCTCAACTATTAAGGGATATAGATCTGCTATCTCTCGCACCATCCATTTGGCTGGTGGTGAAGATTTTGGGAGTAATGAACACCTTTCTCTTCTGGTCCGTAATTTTTGTCTTGAACGGCCCAAACAGAGAAATCTATTCCCTCAGTGGAATCTCAGTTTAGTTCTCTCAGCCTTAAAGTCCTCAACTTTTGAGCCGGCTGACCAGGTGGATCTCAAGTTCCTATCGTACAAGTGTTGTTTTCTTCTTGCCTTGGCCTCAGGTAGAAGAAGAAGCGAGATCCATGCTTTTTCGGTATCAGAAGCTTGTCTCCGTTTTTCAAGGGACAAGTCCTCAGTCACCTTATTAACCGACCCAGTCTTTATGGCAAAGAATCAATTGCCACTTAGAGGAGCTGAGCCGGTTGTAATTCCTGCTCTACCTCCAGATTCTGATTCAAGCTTGCTTTGTCCTGTTCGAATCTTATCTATTTATTTGCAGAGGACATTGAGTTTACGCTCATCTCGTAACTCTAGACTCTTTATCCCTTTTAAAAAAAGGGGTTATTGATTTATCAGTCAAAACTATCTCTTCCTGGATCAGCAGGACTATCAGTCTAGCATATGAGATTTCTGTTGAAGCCCTTCTGGACAGTTTTAATGTCAAGGCTCATGATGTTAGAGCTATTTCTACATCTTGGGCCCTTTTCAATCATGCCTCAATTGATGAGGTACTTTCTGCAGGTTTTTGGAGGAATGAAAATTCCTTCATAACCTATTATCTGAAATCTATGGCTTCCCAAGCTCAAAGCCTGTTTTCCTTGGGACCTATTGTTGCTGCGCAAAGAATTAATTTTCCACCTGCATCTTCGGGTTCAGGGGATTCAGCTTTGCGTTAGATTAAATTTACTCAGAATTTATGATGGTAACGTATTTATTACGATAAAATTATACATTTTTAAAGTAAAATGAGATTTTATAAGATAAATACTTACCATCATAAATTAAAGGTCCCTCCCAGCCTCCCCTTCATCCCCTTTTTCCTACATGCTTGCCTTTTTGGGAAATATAATGGATGTATAGAGGTTTGGGGTTCACACAGGTGCTTGGGTGATACCATACAATAGCTATTTTTAGTTTTGGGGATTCCGGCTGTTGCTGACATGCGCAAATGGTATACTCAGAATTTATGATGGTAAGTATTTATTTTATAAAATCTCATTTTACTTTAAAAATGTATAAATTACTAAATCTGGCGTCAAAATGACCGTAAAGTTACGATAAACTGACCAAACGACCAGACCTCACTTAAATAATAAATTCCTCTGTGAATAGTCTTCCGCGAATGTTTAAACTTGTTTAATCAAAAACCAATTATGAACATTTATAAACCTGATAATTTTACATTCAGTCTTTGAATAAATAACCTCAATCACGTTAGCACGCTTAGCGGGTTATTAGAAAGTGTGCACCATGTCAATTGAGGTTATTTCGAATAGACTGAAAATTACTGTCAATACTCATAATTTAATTCCAACGGTTGTTTTGACGTCATAGTAGAAAAGAAAATTAAACACATCAATGAAACGTTTATGTATTTCGCAGTTTACTGACGTACTGAACGAAGTTAACACTCAATCCAACCACCCCAATATAAAGAGTAACTATAAAGGGTACCATTGGGATATAGGTCCATTTCAGAGGTTGGTTTAACCCCGCAAAATATATTTTCACAACCACCGGGAATTATTCAAATCGTATTCAAACTATTCAAGACTTTGAGCAATCACTATGACTTATAAAAAAAAATGTATATCAGTGAATTTAAAATATTTACATCCAATACTAAAAAACTAAATGTGTTATGACCAAAATATCAAATCTACGTATGATGTAATCACATCGACATGGGAACAACTGATCTTCAAAAATTTTCAATTCATCATATAATCCTGATGACGAATAGGCATACGAGATGGTCTAGTAGAACGACGAAAAACTGGCCGTGGAGCTACGGGAAAATGAATACTCTGAGGTAACTCCTTGAAATGCGTCGTATACAGCATAGTATAAATTTACAATATCTAATATTAGTATCTTTGGATTGTTATTTTGAAACTCCTGGGATGATGCCTCTGCTGGTGGACCCTAGGTCCCCGAGGGTATTCGCCAACCCAGTCGTCAGACTTGTCTGACATGATTATTCATTGATTTGTTTCAGAAATTACCAGTATTTAGCAAAATTCAAAAATAATAGAAATACTAAGGGTTCATTCCTTGTATTGCACATGGTAGATCTCCTTAGCTGAAATTTGGCTTCCTATTTCGGTATTTTTGGTTGAGTACTTCTTATTTAATAAAAGTTTGGTTTTTGGTCTTCCAAATGTTTCGGTTTTAATGCTGCTGATGAGAGGTAACTCCTTGAAATGCGTCGTATACAGCATAGTATAAATTTACAATATCTAATATTAGTATCTTTGGATTGTTATTTTGAAACTCCTGGGATGATGCCTCTGCTGGTGGACCCTAGGTCCCCGAGGGTATTCGCCAACCCAGTCGTCAGACTTGTCTGACATGATTATTCATTGATTTGTTTCAGAAATTACCAGTATTTAGCAAAATTCAAAAATAATAGAAATACTAAGGGTTCATTCCTTGTATTGCACATGGTAGATCTCCTTAGCTGAAATTTGGCTTCCTATTTCGGTATTTTTGGTTGAGTACTTCTTATTTAATAAAAGTTTGGTTTTTGGTCTTCCAAATGTTTCGGTTTTAATGCTGCTGATGAGAGGTAACTCCTTGAAATGCGTCGTATACAGCATAGTATAAATTTACAATATCTAATATTAGTATCTTTGGATTGTTATTTTGAAACTCCTGGGATGATGCCTCTGCTGGTGGACCCTAGGTCCCCGAGGGTATTCGCCAACCCAGTCGTCAGACTTGTCTGACATGATTATTCATTGATTTGTTTCAGAAATTACCAGTATTTAGCAAAATTCAAAAATAATAGAAATACTAAGGGTTCATTCCTTGTATTGCACATGGTAGATCTCCTTAGCTGAAATTTGGCTTCCTATTTCGGTATTTTTGGTTGAGTACTTCTTATTTAATAAAAGTTTGGTTTTTGGTCTTCCAAATGTTTCGGTTTTAATGCTGCTGATGAGAGGTAACTCCTTGAAATGCGTCGTATACAGCATAGTATAAATTTACAATATCTAATATTAGTATCTTTGGATTGTTATTCTGAGTACTATTACTTACATTACCACATTCATTGTCAATCGTAGACTCAGTAGATATGCTCCCTCCTGTGACGTTACTAGTAAGTAAAGTCAAGAAATACCAAAGGGATATTCGAAGGAGGGGAAAATTGAAACAACTGACACACTCCGGAGAACAACGAAGACAAGACCAAAACAATACATGCATTACAATTAAAAACTAAAAACTATAAACTACATATACATGTTAATCGGTGGAACTAGTCTGATCGTTCACATCTGAATGCGTATCGTGATCATCATTACCAGTAGACGTATCATTGCTTACCAGTGACGACTTTTGACTATTTTTAGTACGTTGAGTTTTTAACGTACTGTTTGACAACTCTTCTGTAGACCATGAATAAATCGGTAACAATAGGTTTCTGTGAAAATTTCTAGTTTTCACATTACCTTGTTTGTATTCCGGTTTAATAACATAAACTGGAATCATTTTATCTGGTTGTAATACGACAACATATGAGTCGTTGTTCCAACGATTTGCCAGCTTTTGCATATGCATGTTTTTCAGAAGTACTCTGTCTCCGCTTCTCAAAATTGAATTCCTAACTTTCAAATCATACCTTACATTATGTCTCCTTCAAGCCTTCCCACAACATGAGCAGATATCTTGTATGCAAGCTGCAACTTTTTCTCTAGTCTTTTAACATATGATTCGCGATTCCACTTAGACAACTCTTTATGACTGATTACCCCAAGAACGGCATCTATTGGTAGACACGGATACCAGCCAAACATTAAGAAATGCGGGCGATACCCCGTACTTTCGTGACGAGTGGCGTAATACACGTGTACCAAAGGTGACATGTAACATTTCCAGTCAGCTTTAATTTACGCTCCTCATTTAAAGTACTTAACATGATCAACAACGTGGAGTTAAACCGTTCACACTGTCCGGTACCAGACGGATGAGCTGGAGTCGTTCTCGATTTCTTAATATTCCCGATCTTGCAAAACTCGCTTATCACTCGGGACTCAAAATTTCGTCCCTGTCGTCTCCCCAAAACACTTATATGGTTAGCGCGGTTAGGTTACGCGCAGTCACGGCATGCGCGAAACGCATGAAATGTCCGTTATAACTAGTATATTTTCATATCCTCCCTTCGACGACCCAAGAGTGAGGTAATCTATACAAATCATCTTTAGTGGCTGATACGTTTCTATACTTACCAACACAGCTGAATTCATGGCTATAGTTTTTCTCAGTATACAGTTCGGACAACATGCTACCTTATTCTCGATATCCTTGTTTACAACGGGCCAATAAAATCTGGACTTGACTAGATACATGGTCCTATCACGACCTTGATGACCCGCATCGTCATGTAAACCTTTCAATACCATCTCTCTATATTCGACTGGTAATAAAAATTGGTACACTTTCTCCTCATTCATAGTACCCACTCTATACAGTATATCATCACGGCCGAATCGTTCAATAACGTACGAACACCACTCACTTCTAAACTGTTTCTTTCTCCTAGAAAGCTTATAACCTTTCTCTGTCAGCTCTATTACTCTCGACAAAACATAACCCTTCCTCTGTTATCTTGCCCATTAGAAAAGGAACTTACTTCCGATTCAACACTATCAACACGATCAATACAATCTACTCCATATGACATCGAAATACTCTCCACTGATGGACATCTGGGTCAAGCCGCGCAATTGTTTTCCTGTTACAGAAGTCATGAAATAATAGGCTGCCATTAAGTCTGTACGTTTCGTTGAAACATGGGAGATGGCTCAAAACGATTGCCATACAATGGCACATATCAAGTTAAAATCTCAGGGTGTGAAGTCAGTCTACTTTTTCCGTAATTTTAGAAATCACGAGCCATGGTAAAAAAGTCTCCTTCCGCAAAGTAAAATGTACCTCTTTCATGCTCTCCATGTAGAATAAAAATTTTCTTGGTTTTATTCATTTAATCCTTTCAATATTTCTATGTCAAATGTCTCAGGTAAATACACCTTTAAAACAACACTAGTTATTCTGTTATCATGGTTGGTTTTGTTACAGTAGGTCCATATATCATGGTGCAATTATAAATTTTTTAATGGACTTCTTTTGTATCCCTCAGGTCAAAGTTCATTGCAGGTCTTGAGCCATATTGAAATATCACATATAAATTTTCTCTACATTATGGTATTTGGTTGGTGCGGAAGCTTTTCCTGAACATAACTGTGCAATATTTTTCAGATCTGAAAGAAAATAAGAAAGATTCAGCATAAATTTGGGCGTAAAGCAAACATGTTTATTTCATGAATAAAAACCAAAAATCAGTGAAAAAACCAAGATTCATTACTGATATATTTAGAGCCTCAGTTTACTCTTTGGAACTCACTAATTCCTTCTAAAATTATCATTAATATTTATACTTTTAAAAAAAAAGTTCAATATTTTTTAACTAATAGCTAGATTATGTAAAGACGAATCTAAAATGGGGTCAAATGTCAAAATCTGCCCAGTATTAACAATTTTACAGCTATTTAAAAATTTGCAGTTTCTATCTCTGAGAAATGTAAACATCTTGAAGGCGAACAAATTATGATGTTATATGAATTATGATGTCATAACTTTATGACGTCACCAAGTATTGTAAAACACAATTAGTCCTATCCTTAACATTTCAACGATAAATGATTAAAGAAAAAAATATTAATCTACAAGTAGTAACCAAGGATTTGCATTGAGGAAAAAATGCATAGCAACCAAGGAGAATGAATTTTTTCCATTACACAATCACATGTGCACTTTTAAATAATTCATCAATATGTGTATAAGTGTATAAGCTTATAAATTTACAGGAACAATAGGACAGTCCATTTTGCTGCCTGATATTAAAAGTTTAAAAACCATATAAATTCAGTAATACATGTACATTTAAGTTACATGCTGTCATAATGAGTTACTCCCCTTTACAATTGACAAACTGCAAATTCTAAATCACAAGAATTTATTCAACCTGTTATTGGTAAATGTTGGTTTAAAATTCTTTTTCAAAGGGATTTGTGGATGATATAGGTCTCTTTGCACCTATTTCCATTAAATACATTCATCTAATGTTACAATTATTTAGTTGTGGTTTTCAATGCAACCACCTGTTCGTGTTAACAATTGTCCTTGTTACATGACATGTATGTAGTCTCGCCAAAATTGATACATCTAAATAAAAAGCATGTGTTTCCTGCTTATAGTGAGAATTTTTCGTCATACAATAACTGACCTGTAATATATTATTAATAGCAATGCAAAATCCCTGTGTATTTATTCACACAAACACATGTGTTTCAATGTTTACATCATACATATTACAACTTCCGGTTGGGGGGGGGGGGGGGGTATTTGGGTTTCTAGAATTTTAAGGAATGACAATTTTTTTAAAGATTTTAGTAAAAAAAACAATAATTTTTTCATTTTACTTTATGATATATGTAAAAAAAAATTATTGCACAAGATTTACATTACATATGGACTGTTCAAATTTAGAAAACCCCATTTTCACCTCTTTTGCATTCTTTTTTAAAGCATCACATTAAAGTTTTGGACCGTATGCAAATATTGTATACTTTTTGTGTTAAATACATACTTAAGGAATTATACTGACCCTAGTTTCTCCATCAGTTGTTTACAGGATGGATCAGCATCACAAAATATTCCTTTACACACGTTTGAGATCATGACGTCAAGTTGGGTCAAGCCGCGCAATTGTTTTCCTGTTACAGAAGTCATGAAATAATAGGCTGCCATTAAGTCTGTACGTTTCGTTGAAACATGGGAGATGGCTCAAAACGATTGCCATACAATGGCACATATCCAGTTAAAATCTCGGGGTGTGAAGTCAGTCTACTTTTTCCGTAATTTTAGAAATCACGAGCCATGGTAAAAAAGTCTCCTTCCGCAAAGTAAAATGTACCTCTTTCATGCTCTCCATGTAGAATAAAAATTTTCTTGGTTTTATTCATTTAATCCTTTCAATATTTCTATGTCAAATGTCTCAGGTAAATACACCTTTAAAACAACACTAGTTATTCTGTTATCATGGTTGGTTTTGTTACAGTAGGTCCATATATCATGGTGCAATTATAAATTTTTTAATGGACTTCTTTTGTATCCCTCAGGTCAAAGTTCATTGCAGGTCTTGAGCCATCTAATTACCAAAACTGAATCACATATGGCCTAAACATTATCAGTTTATCATCATTCATCCTTGACAGTACATCAGCATCCACATTTGAAGAACCACTCCTATATACTAAACTGAAATCAAAATTAGCTAGCGATGCTACCCATCTGTGCACGTGGCATCTAGTTTGAGCGGATTATTATCCGTACGTACCTCACATTTATTGCCATACAGATAGTCATAGAATTTATCTGTGACTGACCATTTTAGGGTGAGGGACTCCCTCTTGTGTGCAGGGTACAATTTCTCGGCGGGTCGAAGTGCTCTACTAGCATAAGCGATCATTCACTAAACACCTTCCTGTCGTTGATACAAAATCGCTTCTAGACCGTCACCGCTAGCACCATTATTAACTATAAATGGCAAAATAATAATGCAATTACGACATTCAGCAAAAAAATCTATAATTGCAGATTTGGACGCGGAGATGTATTATCGCTTGGGATTTTTGGTCAAGAAATCAGCTATTCAGAGACGATTTTGGATAGGTTTTTAACCTCATCCGAAAATACGGCGAAGTCCGATTTGACTTCTGATGGTTAAGAACCAACATTTTGCGTTGTTGAATCCTCCTTACGAATAAGTGGTTGTGCCAAAGGATGATCATTTAGGCGGTATCCGCAAATTTCAGCCTTTTTTGCTGAAGTAAATGCCGAGGATAAGGTTGCAGGTTGACCGACGCGAACAAAGAAAGCCATTTTTTGTGGAAGACCATCGATGAATTTTCAATAAAGTGGATGTGGAAGTCCTCGGGGGTTTGATTTAGCATTAATTTCAACGAATTAAAAATGTGTCCCTCCATCATCCTCTGAAAAACAAATAATTTATTGAATACAATGTAAGGCAATCAGTTATTTCGTTTGGGAGACTTCGTAACAGTTCACTGTTACAGTTATTACTCATTTTCTTTATAACTGCATTCAATCAATACCATAACCTGTTATGTATTCCGTTGTCAAGAAATCACGAGAACACAATCAAATTTGACTTTTAGCTTAAAGGTTATCTCGTACGAGTGTGATGAATGATGTTGAACATTTTAATATATATTTTTTTAATGCTAAGAATTTCTTATCACGACTTTGAATCATCTGTGACAACATTACGCCTGAACAAGGGCGTTTCGATTAAATACTTAAATAATTTATACCCCTTGGCCTGATGGATAAAATTTCGAAACGTGTCTTAAATTATTTTATCTAAATTTGACGAGTTAAAGAATATGATTACTATAAACAACAGATATTTAGATTTATTTGGATTAGTTGAAACATTCTTAAAACCTGATATTAACAATGAACAATGTAAAGTGCCAGGATACAAAATTTTCAGAAAAAAACCGCCAAATTAAGGATGGTGGTGGTCTATTGGTTTATGTCAAAGATTCTATTGCAGTTAAAAATAGATCTGATTTATCAATAAACACATTAGAAACTTTATGGTTAGAGGTAGAATTTCCAAAATCTAAACCTTTCTTCATTTGTACTGTTTATAGACCACCAAATTCCCCTCAGTCCTGGATAGATCTTTTTGAGGAGGAATTTAATGCAGCTCTTTCAGAAAACAAAGAGATCATTTTAATGGGGGACTTTAATATTGACTTGATAAAAATTGAAAATAAAAAATGGATGAATTTCATAAACCATTTTAATCTTCAACAACAAATTTGCACTGCAATACGTATTTGTGACAAATCAGAAACTCTTATTGATCATATTTACACTACTAATCCTGAAAATATTGCTCATTGTCATGCTCCTTCATATGCTTTAAGTGACCACTACCCTGTATGCTTAAATAGAAAAATCAATATAAAGGTTAAGAAAGAAAATCATATCGAAATAAAGTATAGGTGTTTCAAAAACTTTAATGAAGATGCCTTTTGTGCAGACTTACATCAAACCCCTTTTCATATTGTTGAAATGGAAGAAGATATTGATATTTCTGTCGACAAATGGTATGAACTTTTTAATCAAGTTATTAACAAGCACGCACCAATGAAAACTAAAAGAGTTAAAACATTTAAACAAACCGAATGGTTCAATGAAGAAATTAAAAATTACATTCAATACAGAAATATGTATCATTCAAAAAAAGATTGGGTAAACTTTAAAATGTGGCGCAATAAAACAACGTCGTTAATATTTAATGCAAAAAAGGAATATTATCAAAACGCCATATCTAGTTCCAAAAATAGTAAAGAACTTTGGAATCACATTAAAGAGTTAAATCCAAAAATGGATAATATTTTTCCACCTAAAATGCAGTATGAAAATCAAACTGTTTATAACCCCCAAGATATTGTTAATACACTAAATAATCATTTTTCTTCCGTAGCTGAAAAACTTATTGGAAATAATACTTCAGATATGGATTTTTCAAAGCTACAAACTTTTACTAGTAAAAAATTAAAGGAAACTGAAAATTTTAAATTAAAACTCATTTCTGTTGGAGAGGTGTATTCACAACTAAAACACCTTAATATTAATAAATCCGCAGGTTTAGATGGAATTGGTCCCAAATTTTTAAAGCTAAGTGCAGAGATAATATCGCCATCACTAACTTTTCTAATAAACAAAAGTATAACGTCGAATCGTTTTCCGAAAAAATTAAAACTTGCAAGAGTAACTGCTATACATAAAGGAGGACCAAAAGATATTCCCTCCAATTATCGTCCAATTTCTATTTTAAATACCATATCTAAAATTTTTGAGAGACATGTATGTACACAGTTATATGCATTCTTAAATAATAAAAAAATGTTACATATCGCTCAGTCAGGTTTCAGGCAAGGTCATTCATGTCAAACAGCGCTGACTAAACTAATTGATGAATGGTTAAAATATTTAGATAATGGAGAAATAGTTGGTACTGTGTTTTTAGATTTCAGTAAGGCTTTTGACCTTATTAACCATTCCATATTTTTAGAAAAGTTAAAATTTTATCACATCGGAGAACATACGATAGATTGGATAAAATCATATTTGTCTGAGAGACAACAAGAAGTTCAATACGCTAACATTAAATCTGATAAATCGTTTGTAAAATATGGAGTGCCTCAAGGTTCTATTTGAGGTCCTTTGTTATTTTTAATTTATATAAATGATTTACCACTTCATGTTAAACAATCCGACATGGATTTATATGCTTATGATTCAACATTGCATTTTCATAATAAAAACATTAAAAAAATAAACAGCATATTGCAAAATGATTTAAATGCTATACAATCTTAGTGTAACAATAACAGTATGAAAATCAATGCACAAAAAACAAAGTGTATGAAATTGGGTTCAAAACAAAAACTTGCACAACTATCAGAATTATGTATTGCCGTCAATGAAACATGTATTGAAAATGTCCATTCTTTCAAATTACTTGGAATTGACATTGATGAAAATTTACAGAATTATGTATTACCGTCAATGAAACATGTATTGAAAATGTCCATTCTTTCAAATTACTTGGAATTGACATTGATGAAAATTTAAGCTGGGAAGATCATGTTGATCGTATATGTAAGATTATCTCATCTAAAATATCACTTTTGTTTAAAATTAAAGTATATTTGCCTATACACACAAGACAACTATTTTATAATGCATATATTCTACCATATATAGACTATTGTAGTTCAGTTTGGGGAAATTTATTACAAAAAGATTCAGATAGAATCATAAAACTTTAAAAAAGAGTAGCAAGAATTATACTTGAATGCGATATTTCAGTTCCATCTAATTTTATGTTTTCATCTTTAAAATGGCTATCTTTTACAAATAGAATAAAATACCAACAATCAATTCTAATGTATAAAATTGTACATGGACTAAGACCTGATTACTTAGCAATGCTAATACCACAACTTACGATCTGTCTCTAATAATGATCTATTTGTTCCAAGACCAAATACAAATTTTTATAAAAAATCTTTTCATTATTCTGCAACAAAGGTATGGAATAATTTACCACTCAAAATAAAAAATTTTCGTAATGTGGAATTATTTAAGAAACATTGTTATAATCATTTTCTTGAAAATTCTATGCAAGTCGAATAATTTGTTTTCTTTCTTTTGTTGGAAGAATAAGAAAATTTAATCAAAGCTTTACCAATTGTTGCCATTTATTGCCATTTGTATGTTTGAATGATTGAATTGTGTATATACTAGTAATATATATTGTATTTTAATGTATGAATGTTAACTGTATACATGTATTTTGTTTGAGGGCCTCAATGAAAATTAGACTACTTCTAATTGAGTTACCCTCTTTAAATAAAGAATTTATTATTATTATTATTATTATTATTATTAGCCAGATTTATTTAACATCGTCAGATTTAAATATAACTACACGAATTCAAGGATTCAAAATTTTTAATAAAGTGAAAAGACCTACTAGTATTTTAAATTATATGTTTTTCTACCCTGGTTATTGAAACTGTTTAGTAATTTGCTTCCTGACATTAGGTTACCAAGTTAGCAGTACTTCAATACTTTATTTTTTGGGATATTTTTTTACAAACCTTTAAAATACAAAATCACTCATCCAGGTGGGTGTTACGTCAATTTATAAATAATACAAATGCTTTGTCCAGGTGAGCTTTGCGTCAGATTACACATGTACATACAAACGCTTTGTCAAGTTCCGAGAAATATATGAAAAGAACTAGATATAACTAGGTTTTAAAATAACATCCTTAAACTTTGCAGAATTTGAGGTTGGGTAGTAGTCTATTATAACGACGGTAAGGGCGTTTCACAGAGGATCCGTATTACCGAGACATAGGGCATTTATTGGTTTACAGATGTCAGGAAGTAATAATCTTGACCGACATTTGCAAGATATCTTTCAATATGAGTGCGCTTACAAAGTTGAAGAGGACGAAGAAGAGTTTATTAAAACTGGAGTAAAATCACTTGTCAGCAACCTGGCAGAACTCACACTTCGGCGTTACTACAAAGATATAGACACAAAATTTATTAAATTAAAAAAAGAAATACTAGAGAAAAACAATATAACTTCAAGCAAATGTTCTAAGGATGATTTAGTGGGTGTTGGAAGTTCCAATGAAGGCACTAGAAACAAGTTCCCGGATGAATTCGATTTCATTTTTCTCGTATACCACTTTGTACCATCTGGAAAGTTAAAAAAAAACGGAATTTGAAAATCTTCTAGGGACAAACTTGCCCCAATTTCTAGTCCAACTGTATGCCGTATCTGCGTTCATTGTGACAGATTTGAATACTTCATCAGATGAAATTAGAGTTTATTTTTCTTCTGACGGAAATCGAACAATCCGTTTTGAAATTGCTAACAAGTCCGATACGGCTAAAAAGGTCGGACCAGCATTTAATATGAAGTTCACCTACACAAATAGAACACAACAACAAAGGGCCATTTCAGTGGATTTAGTCCCTGCTGTCACCGTAAATGGTGATTTTTCTAGATGGTGCGATATAGATCAATTTCGTGATTTTGTTTAAAAAAAAAAGCTGGGAGAGTTCTTGTTGTCAGAGAGGCATTTACTTTCACTGAATCCGAGGTACTTTTCATGAGGGATACATTATCACCACCTTAAAGTGTACCGTCTTTTGAAATTCCTTATCAACGGTCATGGGGACGCTTTCTATAAGACGAGTTCTGAACAGATAAGTGAATATTCTTCATACATATTGAAAATTTTTATAATCCATCATCATTTCAAAGCCGTGAACCCACCTCAGAAAGTCGATGCCTGCTAGACATTCTTGATGAGATGTGTCAACATAAGGACACTAGTAAAATACCAATGCTAATCAGAAGGAACATTAAAGGGGGCGTTCTTGTAAGGCGTAAACTTATTCTTCTGCCTCAGCTGAAAGAGCTTGTTGAAAAGTTGAAAAAGATTAGAGATGCGCAGGAGCAGTATGATTTTGATAAAATGAAAGAAATCATACCACGCTCGGTTATCGCAGAGCATAAGGAATTGTTACAGGAAAAACTTGAAAGAGGAGAGGAGGTACAGTCAATGTTATCTTGACCTTCTATGGGGACAGGAAAGATTTAATCAGTATACCCCTTTTTGCTACGCATTATTTTATGTGCTTTAACGGAGTGCTCGACAAATACATGTGTCTGTTATTCCGCATTTAAAGGATGATGCACTATACATTCTAATGATTTTCTGATGATAATGGCAATGGCGACAAATTTGTGGCAAAGTTCAAGATCAATACAAAAAGAAACACTCGCGTGAATCATTTCACCGGAACCCTTTCAAGCCTATGGAAGCGGGAGGTATAGCATGCTGGTTTATATCTCACCATTTCCATTGGGAATGACTTTATCAGGTCAGGACAATTACGCTTATTTTCACTTTTCCGATGTTTCACTTGATTTTGCCTGTTGTATTGACTATCTCCCTTTTTTTACTATTCCTTTTGACCATTTTGTATCGGTACTTCAGGAGGTACAATGTAGAGAGACAGAAGGAAGATGTATTAATACTTGAACATTTGAAAACAAAATATCCTCGTTAAAGCTTTTTTTTATTGGAAGATAAAACTTTTTTCATTGATAGATAACTATATATTCTTTTCATGTTTTATATTTTTTCATTGTCAAGTATATTTATTAACCAAATTTGTTTGGTTACAAACTGTATGTCACTGAGTGATAATGTTTTATATTACAATATTTTATTTACACAAAGTATGATTTATACACCTAAAGGTAGGTAACAGCACACTATAGTGTTTTACAATTTAGCGTATCAAAATTATTTTGGACATAGTTTGGATATAACATGCCTTTTCTCATTATTGTAATGTGTTCATATATAGTCTAATGTCATGAGCATACATGTAGTTTACAGTTTACTGTGTATGATTCTTTGTACGACTTTACCCCCAACAGAGCTATAGACAAGAGTGGACACACAAAAATGTCTCGCCTGTCGTGTATTTCAATTGAAAGTAAATGCTATCAGTATTCGAAAAACAGGGCAAAACACAAAAATATAGCTATAACCACTGAACCATGAAAATGAGGTCAAGGTCAGATGACACGTCAGTTCGACATGCAGACCTTACAATCCTTCCATACACCAAATATATTAGACCTATTGCATATAGTATTCGCAAAACAGGCCAAAACACAAAAACTTAACTATAACCACTGAACCATGAAAATGAGGTTACGGTCAGATGACACCTGCCAGTTGGACATGTACACCTTACAATCCTTCCATACACCAAATATAGTAGACCTATTGCATACAGTATTCGAAAAACAGGCCAAAACACAAAAACTTAACAATAACCACTGAACCATGAAAATGAGGTCAAGGTCAGATGACACCTGCCATTTGGACATGTACACCTTCCAATCCTTCCATACACCAAATATACTAGACCTATTCTTATTAAGATAAGATAAGATAAGATAAGATAATATTTATTGATAAAGAATCCAACACAGGATTGTAATCTCCAACAAAACAAATTCAGACAAACATTGATAAAACTAACATTTCAATGAATTCAATACAATTGTATATGTGCAGGTCTGTCACGACTGAGGGGTTAATTTGTATAAGATATAATACATGTAGTTACTATAATAACAACAAATAAATATATAATCATTTTCTCATTTTACGCTTAGTATACATATCATCAATTCCTGTTATACAAACTTTCATGACATCATAATCGTTACTAGACATAATGAATTTAAATTTTTCAATATCAGATAAATCTAGAAATGCAGGAATAATATCACTAATATCGGGAAAAAGTTTGGTTCTTAAATGCTCTAAATCTTTGCATTTCATAACAAAATGAAACTCATCTTCAACATTAGAATTGCAATAATTACATATTCTATTTTCTAAAGGAATATTTTGATATCTCCCTTGCTCTATAAGCAGCTTGCTATTACTTATTCTTATTCTAACATAGTTCGAAATTATGTCTTTCTGTAAATCTAAAAGTAAAAAATTTTCTAAAGAAAAATCAGATTTAAATTCTCTGTAGGTTCTCAATTTATGTTCGTTTTCATCCATAAAGATGCTATTTTTCCAAAAGCTTACAATTTTTTCTTTTAAATATTTTTGAAAAGAAAACAATAACCTCTTTTTTGAAAATGTATTCTGATTAAGCCAAACACTATGAAATCCAGTTTTCTTAAATACTTGTTCCATCTTGGATGTGTAACTGTTGGTTAATTTCATATTCTCAATATATGCGTTATTTACTAACTGTTTATCTTTTGCATTTATTACGTGAAGCCAAAAACCAACACTTAGTTTAAGTACATCAATAGCCACAGGCATTAGACCTAGCTCAGACAAAACAGCTAAATTAACAGCCTTTTTCCCAACTAGTAAAGGTATTTTGCAAACTTTAATTGTGTTTTAACAGGAGGGAATAATAAATATTTATCCTCCAAACTGCTATTACCTTTCGCCAAAAGGTCAGGAGCCCAAATTTCACAACAATAAAGTAGAATGGGCTTAATACATGAGTCAAAGAGTTTTAAAAGTGCCTTAACATTCATGTTTGGGGAAAATAAAGATTTTCTGATACTAAATAAGGCTTTATTTGCATTTTTCCATAAATGTTCTGTTGCATTTGCAAAGGTACCTGAGGGTTTAAATATTATACCCAGATATTTATATTCGTTTGTACATTCTAATATTTTGTCCCCATAAGAAAAGTGGATATTTTTAAATACCCTCCCAGATTTGTTAAACACTATAATTTTGGTTTTTTCAACATTAACCTGAAGGTCCTAACTGCTACAATAATCATGAAGGGTATCAAGACTTTTCTGAAGACCCTTTTCTGTTTCAGAAATTAATACAATGTCATCAGCATAAAGTAAACAAGGGATTTTAATGTTTTCTAGGGTGGGTGCATCACCTGAAATACAATCAAGGCAATCATAGAGATCATTAATGTATAAGGAAAATAAGGCAGGTCTTAAAATACAACCTTGCTTTACACCCACTTTAGAAGGAAAAAATTCAGTTACTCTTTCATCTAGCTTCAAAGCATAATTAACCTCTTCATACATGCTTCTTATAATGTTAAGAAAATTTCCGTCTATTCCATAATAATTTAATTTATATAATAAAGCCATTCTGTTGACAGAGTCAAAGGCTTTCTTCAGATCCACAAAACAAGTGAACAACCGCTTTGCAGATCTGAAGGCCTTATCTATTAACGTTTTCAGTGTTAAAATATGATCACTGGTACGACACTTCTTCTTAAATCCGATCTGAACCTTACTCAAGATATTGTTATTTTCAAGAAAAATATCAAGTATCAAATATCAAATTCTTATAGTATCTGAGATATGGACTTGACCACCAAAACTTAACCTTGTTCCCTGATCCTTGAAATTGGGTCGAGGTCAATTGAAAACTGCAGACGTGGATGAGGACCTTGTAAGGTACGCACATACCAAATATAGTTATCCTATTACTCATAGTAAGAGAGAAATTAACATTACAAAAAAATCTTAACTTTTTTTTCAAGTAGTCACTGAACCATGAAAATGAGGTCAAGGACAATGTACATATGACAGACGGAAACTTCGTAACATAAGGCATCTATACAAAGTATAAAGCATCCAGGTCTTCCACCTTCAAAAATATAAAGCTTTTAAGAAGTTAGTTAACGCCGCCGCCGCCGCCGGATCACTATCACTATGTCGAGCTTTCTGCGACTAAAGTCGCAGCCTCGACAAAAAAACAGTACATTAACGGTGTTAAACGGACACTTTTTATGAATAGAGTCACTCGTGCATTCAGTGAGTTCATATGCACTTTATCGTACACCTTGTGACCCAAATACCTTGTTTTATAAATATAATTTATATGAAAAGTTTTCATAAAAATTATATTTATAAAAAAAAGCTAATTATGTCCCAAAATGTTGAAATTAATTAAAGTGGCTACGAATTTACTGACTGCAAGAGTAACTGTAACCATAAAATGTTTCCGTGTAACTCACACCCTTAAACGTTAGATTCACTAGTACTGTCTATAGGTTATGAAAATTTATCGAATGTCATGATAACACATTACAGGATTTTAGGGTTTTATGGCACTTCAGTTAATAGCGGGTATGTCCAACACGAGCGTTGACTACAGCTACACAACTGCGATGCATGGAGTTCAGACTTCTGTTAAGATCATCACTGCAGAAATTTCACGATCGTCATCACGACTTAGTTGACCGATACGAAATTTCGAAGGATACATCTCTCCAGTTAAATTTCACGCCTTACTGGAATTTACTCTTCAGCGGACTTTACACTCTACCGGATTTCCCTCACTTCAATGTGACCGATGCCTTTAACGGAGCAGGATATTTTAACACTCTCGGAGCACCCGATGTTACCCCCAGTTTTTTGTGGAAAGTCACATTGCTGTCTTGCTCTGATTCTCTTTAGTTAGCTATAACTATGTGCCTTTTTACTCCCTTGATCGTGTTTTTGTTGTGTTGGTTTTCTCACGATTTCACATTGTCTTTAGATTTTGCTCACTGTCTTATTTCTTCGGTATCATTTGTCCCATATTTATGCCCAAGTAAGTTCACAGAGTATTTATGAGAACAAAGTGTTATTCCCTTAATTAATCTTGGTTAGTTTATACTTTGTTATAGTAACAACCTCACTTTTCGTAATATGTTATGCTCGTCAGAACCCAGAACGGTGTTTCAGATATTGTTTCTTGTCTACAACTTAACTAATTCCTTACATACAGACTATTGTATTTCTGCGAGATTGGCAATTGTCTTTTGGTAGTCATTTAGCGTTGGTCTGAAGTAATGGAATGTGCCTCATCCTGGTGCACTGGGCGGCTCTATATTAATAAGATCCTTTTTCCTAATCAGGTGGACATACAGATTTTATCTCATGGTTTTATGTATGGTTTTAAAGTGGGTTATGAATGACCAAGGTTGCCTACAAATTGTTATAATTTAATTTCAGCATATCAAAACAAAAAAGAGCTCTAAAGGATTTAGAGTTGGACCGAATTGCCGGTCCATTTTCGTACAGGCCATTTAAAAATCTACGATTATCTCCAATAGGTTTGGTTCCAAAAAAAACGTCTGGATGGCGTCTCATTCATCACTTGTCGTATCCTTTTGGTAAAAGTGTAAATGATCTAATTGACCCTCAAAATTGTTCGGTACAATACACTTCTTTTGACAAAGTTCTTAATACTATAAGTGAAACAGGGCCAACATAGCTGATGGGACGAATGGACGTGTCCTCAGCATTTAGATTGATACCATTACATCCCGATAATTTTGATTTATTTGGTTTTAAATTTGATGTTAATTACTTTTTCCAAAAAGCTTTGCCGATGGGCCGTTCGGCCTTATGTAGTTTTTTTGAGAAATTTGCCACTTTTGTGGAATGGTTGGTAAGATTAAGATCGGGACAGAAATCCGTGGAGTATTACTTGGATGATTTTTTTGTCGGGAAAGTAGATTCAGACAATTGTTTCATACTTATGAATACTTTTCATGACGTTTGTACAGAAATGGGCATTCCTCTAGCAGAAGATAAAAAAAATTGGTCCATCAAGTAAAATAACTTTTCTAGGTTTAGAAATTGACACTATAAACATGATAAAATGGCATAAGGGAAAAAGTGTTCTTCATTTTAAAACGTAAAAAAGTTACACTAAAAGTGCCACAATCACTAGTTAGTTTATTGAATTTCTGCACAAGAGCAATTCCTGCAGTAAGAGCTTTCAATAGACGCTTTGTGACGCAATGTGTGGAGTAGTTAAACCAGAATATTTTATTCGAGTTTCTGTTAGCGTGAAAGAGGATATAAATATGGATATAAATATGTGGTTAACATTTCTAGATTAATTTAATGGAAGTTGTAAATTTGGTAAAATATCTGGGTGACAAATGAACAGTTAAATTTGTACACTGATAGTACAGGAAATTCCAAACTTGGATGTGGAGTGTACTTTTCTAGACATTACATTTACATTCGAATTGAGAGACAAACAAATTATGTTTCACATAGATAACTGTTCTTTAGTTGCTATTTTGAATAAAAAGTTTTCAAAATCGAAACGAGTTATTCAGTTGTTCCGACCACTCGTTTTGCAAACAATGGTGTATAATATGCAATTTAAAGCATGCTTTATCAAAGGACGGCTCAACTGCATAGCAGATGCAATCTCTCATAAACAGTGGGAATTATTCAGAAGTATAGATCCAGCGACAGATCCATTACCAACAACAATACCACGAGATTTTCTGAGGCTGATATCGCTGGTGAAATTAAACTAGCGGATTCATCAATATCAGTGAACACTAAAGAGACTGAGCCACCTGATTTGTTCATGCAACAGTTCTCCATTCAAATATAGTCCTGCTGGCCAAGTCATCACAGGAGACTTAAATATCATAGACAATGAGTCTCTTCGTGATGTCCTTGCAAAAGGTCCAAAGTATCGCGAACCCTTATCCATAAATTGGAAATATAATTTCAAACTACTGTTGGATGCTGTGGAGGGCTATGCCAGAAAATGGACCAAACGTGAACAAGAGCCACTATATTCACTTTCAGAGTGGGCTAAAGCTCTGAGATCGTTGATTCAAGTCCGAATTGATAAACTTAAAAGGTCGATGAATAAAAAAGGAACATCAGTCTTTAGCAACTCCGATGCTGCCAAGACATTGTCCGCCATTCATGACAAATATGTCGTTTTCCTGAAGACAAGGCTCCTAATATCA
This sequence comes from Mytilisepta virgata, assembly GCA_028015205.1. Lineage (NCBI taxonomy): Eukaryota > Metazoa > Mollusca > Bivalvia > Mytilida > Mytilidae > Mytilisepta > Mytilisepta virgata. Next base: position 90,175,781 of record CM051521.1, read on the forward strand.
TCGTTATTGTATGCAAAAGCTACTATATTCAATCCTTGATTAATAATAAATAAATAAATATTTATTTATTTTATTATAGTGTCACATATTTGATCATGTATAATCAATACAATTACAATAAAACATATTTTTAAAAAGATCAAATATCCAGCCTTAGGTAGGCTTATGAGACACTTAATTATGCACAAACTTCGCTAAAACTTTAAAAATATAGATATATACACAATAGTTGATCATAGTTACAAGACAATTAAAAGAATGATATATCACTATGACTATTAAAAGTTCATGTTACTTATAGAGTAACTTAATAATGTTACTTGAATAAAATAAATTAGATTAATTTAGCTATAAAAAATTAAACTTTCGTCATAATTAAAAATATAAACGTTACTTTAATACTTTGTATTTCAATAAAATATATCAGAATATTAAAAAAACGAAAATAAAAAATAGAAAAATAAAAATAAAACAGGAAAATTGAGGTTTCATTCAATAAAAATAAAAGGCAAATTATTTTTAAAATAATAAAAACATAAATACGTTAGAATTAGCTACTTAAACTTTGAAATGAACTGAACAGTAAAATGTATTACTTTATGTCTTAGATAAACAATTTTCGCCTCTGAAAAGAGTTAAAAATAACATACGAAAGTGAAGTTTGAATTTCATCACAAGACATTGTCTGAGAAAATTTACTGTCAATATTAAGAATATCAAAGTCAATAATCACATTTCTTGCTTTTGTGAACAGTTCGTATCTTAAATCGTCGTAAAAAGGACATGTCATCAGAAAAATTTTTCTCAGTTTCTACACTGTTGGTGTCACAGAGTCGACAGAGTCTCTGTTCAACTGGTGTACGCGGCCGGGCATATCGTCCTGTTTCAATCGCCAACAGCAGAGATCCGCTACGGAACAGGGCAACAGTTCGACGCACATTCCTTGGAATCTGAAGTTTGAGATATCGTTCTGTTTTCACCTCAGTTTTATAGGATCGATAAGTTCGTAATTCATTTCCGTTCGGATTGTTGTAAAACTAGTAACTGTTGTACCAGCCTTTCCGAAGGTTTTTAGTCCACTAGGTTATCTTCCGGGTTAAGCGTACATCGTCCGACCGTAATATACGGCACAGTAAACGAATGCAAGCAGCACGCTGTTTTTTTGAAACAAGAAGTCCACCCCATATCTCCTGGAACTGCGGTGTTTGAAGTGTATCTACCGACTGACATAAAAAGTTTAGCCGCTTTGTTTTGAACCGAATTAACGATGGAATGTACCTTTGTGCCCCATATTCCCGAGCCGTAAAGCAACACTGGTTCAATCATGGACGAATACAGTTTGGAGTAAACGGCGTGTGACATTCCTCCTGCACTAAGGAATTTTCCGTACAACGCACCAAGTGCCCTGCTAGCGGATTTCGATAATTCAAGTACTGCTTTGGTATATGTTAGGTTCTCATCAAGCCACAGTCCTAAATATTTGTATGATGAAGCATAATTAATTGGTTTTTCTAGAACAAACAAAGTTAAAGTTACTACGAGCAACCGATGGGTTACGAAAGTGTATCACGTTACTTTTCGAAGGATTCACGTTCAGCTTCAACTGACTACACCATTCTGATACGACATCCAGCATTCTTTGAAGGCTCGGTTCATCGGGTGCAACCAACGCAATATCATCGGCGTATAGAAGTATGCTCAATAAACTGTCACCAATCCGAACACCGCATTGTAGGTCATCAATGCGTTCTGCTAAGTCATTGATATAAATTGCAAATAATGCAGGATATAAAAGGCATCCTTGTTTTACGCCACAGTCAACGTCGAACCAAGGTGTGTAGGCATCATTAACACGGACGGTACATCTAACGTTCTCATAAAGTGACCGAATCGTTGACAGAAATTTTCCACTAATTCCTGCACGTCTAAGTTTATACCAGAGCAAATTACGCGGAACAGAGTCAAACGCTTTTCGCACGTATATGAAACTAACGAACGTCGACTGTTTAGAAATTTTTCGGTTAGAAATCACTGACGTTAAGCTGTAGATGTGCTCTTCACAACTGCGTTTAGGTCGGAACCAATTAATGAACTATGGATTGCTAGTTCACTTGGCAACCCTACCTATAAAGCTACTACACTTTCAAAGGAAGAAATAACCGACAATCATAGATCGGTCTTATCGTCATTTGGTATTTCCATCCAAGATGATGATTGTGATCTTCCTACCTTGTACTGGATACCCAAGTTACATAAGTGTCCATACAAACAACGCTTTATAGCTGGATCTGCCAAGTGTTCCAACAAAACCGTTGTCTCAACTTCTAATTTCTATTTTAACAGCTGTCAAAACGGGCCTCCAAAGTCATTGTGAGAAAAGCTATTCAAGAAGTGGTATCAATCAAATGTGGATATTAAAGAACTCCAAAGACGTAAAGGATATTTTACGGTCTGGGTCAATTTCAGTCTGTAACAGCATAAAAACATTTGATGTCTCTTCCCTCTATACCACCATTCCTCATTCACAACTGAAGGAGAAGTTGAAAGATCTAATCCATCGATGCTTTCAAAATAAAAATGGCAACAACAGATACACATACCTTGTCTTTGGTAGAGATAAATCATACTTTGTTAAAAACCACTCTAAATCTAACAAAAAATATACAGAGGACGAAATTGTTCTGATGGTTGAATTTTTGATCGACAACATATTTGTTCAATTTGGTGGACGTGTTTTCCAACAGACAATTGGCATTCCTATGTAAACTAATTGTGCGCCACTACTGACCGACTTGTTCCTTTACTCATATGAGGCAGACTTCCTTGACGGGTTTCTTAAGGAAAAACAGAAGAAATTAGCCCGTACCTTTAATTTCAGCTTCCGCTACATAGATGGTCTATCACTCAACAATTCACGTTTTGGGAATTTCTTACATCTCATCTATCCCAATGAGCTCGAAATTAAGGATACCACAGTTACTGCCAAATCTGCATCTTATCTTGACCTTCACCTCGAAATTGACACCAGAGGAAGGTTGAATACAAAACTTTACGACAAACGGGATGATTTTGACTTTCCAATCGTCAACTTCACATTTTTAGCGGCAATATTCCAGAAGCGCCGGCGTATGGAGTATATATGTCACAACTCATACGTTATTCCAGAGCATGTGACATATACATTGACTTCCTGGACAGAGCCCGGCTTCTGACCGAAAATTTGCTCACACAGGGGTACGTTGCTCCTAAGCTGAAGTCATTCTTATTAAAGTTTTATGGGCGTCATCGTTACTTGATTAACAGGTATGAAAAAATCGTTTCCCAAATGAAAATGGACCTGTTCCATTGATATTATCCCTTCCTCATACCGGATTTGACATTTACAGCATGACGGGTGTCCTGCAGGAAGCAGAGACTGCTTACTCTTCCGGAGCACCTGAGTTTAAGCCCGGTTTTTTGGTGGGGTCCATGTTGTTCATATGTTTTTAGTTTTTAATTGTAGTGTATGTATTGTTTTGGTCTTGTCTTCGTTGTTCTCCGGAGTTTTTCAGTTGTTACGATTTTTCTCTCCTTCGAATATCCCTTTGGTATTTCTTGACTTTAACTGTTGTACAGGTTTATTGGCTTTCGAAGTTTTCCGTAAATTGTATAATTATGATATCATTTGGCCACCATTTTTATCACATGTAACTACATTTATTGCTTATATGTCACCCAACAACAGGGCTTATAGGACACTTAACTGTTATCTTACTGCAATAAATTTTCGTCCGAACATTCTGGGTTTTCTAAAAATATCTTGGTTAAAAAAATGCTTGAGGGTTTAAAACGTTTAAACAAATCTACGGATACAAGGTTCCTAATCACAAAGGAACTATTAGTATGCATCATTGATAAATTACCAAATGTTTGTTCTTCAAAATTTAAAGCATATTTGTTTTCATTTGCTTTTTCGTTGGCATATCATCGGTTTTTGAGGATAGGAGAGATAGTACACAGTAAAAAGGGGCAGGCACCAAGTAATAGCAATCGAGAACGTTACGTTGTCAAAGAGAGATCACGTTGAAATTGCAAAAATTGTTATCCCATTGTCAAAAGCGGATCAATATGGTCATGGTACATCTATTAAAATAACAGAAATGTCCAATTTATTGGTTAAAAAATTACTTAATGCAAATACCGAAAGTAAAGGGCTCCTTATTCTGTCACTTAGGAGGAAGTCCAGTACCAGTTTTCATGTGTTCTAAGTAAGGTTTTAATACATGTAGGCATAACGGATAAGTTTCATTCCGAACCCATTCTTTCCGCATCGGTGCTGCTTCAAGCCACTTTGAAAAAAGGAACCTCAGAGGAAGAGATAAAGAGACTAGGTCGCTGGACGTCCAATGCATTTAAGGGGTACATTCGTTAATGAGTTCAAAGTATAATAACAGTTGATATTGATCTTCTCTCAAAAAACTTTCACATGGATTTGATACAAATGTTCACGTTTTTTTTTAAATATTTAATTAACAATGTTTACAAATTCATACTTACTTTAGATGAATCTTCAAGTCAACAAGAACACAAGTCAGTTTGGGTTGTTGGGTCTTCGATTGTGAGAAATGATTTTATAGAAGCTAGACCTTTTATACGATAGCTGTAGCTTAGGACTGCATAGAAAAAAATACAGGGTATGGTGGAAAGGAAAAGGTGGCATGAAATGGGGGGGGGGGGCTTGTACCAAGGATAAAACTTCTCCTCCAAATCGAATCTCCTCCTAAAATTATAGTTATCCATTGTGGTGGTAATAGTATAGGGTCTATATCACTCTTTGATTTTAGAGAAACCCTGAGGTATGATATTTGAAAATACACGAAATGCTGCCACAAACAAAACTAGTTTGGTCCCAGATTCTTCCGCGTTAAAATTGGAGATATAGTAAAAACCAACAAGCAATGAATATAGTAGCCACAAGAATGAACAACTTTGCAGCTTGGCTATTTATACAATTGGGGGGGGGGGCATAAAATACCCTGAAATATCATATAATAATCCCGGAATGTTTTCACTTATCTGATTTGGGCAATTGTTTTTTTTTTTCTTATTTCATATACAGGCTGATTTACTGAATATTGTCATTTAAAAGTACGGTCACGGCGGGTGTGTTGTTTCGCTACCGCATTCGTGGCGGTGGTCGAACTCAAGTGTCCAATAACCCTCGGCATAGCTTGATTGCTATATATATGTCAGTCATTTGGCCCCACGTTGTCTCAGATAATATCAAAACTTAGACGATGTCGCATAGACGCATATGTTTTCATTTGTATACCAATTTATATCTTAATATTTAATAACATGACTTGTTTTAGAAGATATTTTCAGGTACACATTTTCCTGGCACCCCTTCTTCATATCTACATGTACATATGTTACTTTTGCTTATTAAAAACTTTCTTGACGAAAACCATTCATTGATTGTTTTTTAAAAACCTCTACAAGAATAATCTTGAATCTATCAATTATTTCTCGTGACACGAATTAAAAGTAATACTGAAATCGAATCCTTATAACATAGAACTGCAAATATTAACATAGTTAACAGAGAAAACTCTGTATGTACGGTAAATTTACATATTCCTTTGTCCCTTCTGTTTACACAGGGTGGAATGAGACTAAATAACGTGGATTTTGCCGTAATCTTATATCTCAGACAACTGTATTATACAAAAATATGTTAGAAATTTTAAATTTTTACTATAGAGACAAGTTTTAACAAAACTCCACACCTTTTCTGGTCTAAAATAGCAAATATCACTGTCTTTCACCTGATAAGATATTGTCCCAATGATGTGTACATAAGACATATTCTTTCATCTTCAGACATTTATTCTGCATGACATCGTCGTATTGTAACTTATCAGACGATTGGTAGCAAATGCAAAGAACATGAATAGAAACTTTGATTTGCTTGGTATTCATCTTTGCTTAATATTTTACTTATAATAACAGCATGTACGTTTGTATCGTTCTTATATTGTTAATTTTTAATACTGAAATACACAATTTATCATAATTCCCACCTATTTCAGTTTTCTGATATTATCGTCATAACTTTCAAAAATATTTTAACTTAGAAAAAACTCACATTCACATTTATATTTATATGAGGGGTGTAAATATATGTACACTTGACATCAGAGTTGACTCGTCCGATGAATTGCTACTCAAGACAGATCCTTCTGAAAAATACAACGTAAACCCTGAAAGAATTCAACATTCTACTTAAAAAAACACTGAATATACATCAGTTTTAAATTTGAAATTAAAGTGTAAAAATCAGTCCTGCATGGCCGTCAAAAGTTATACTCTGTTAGTATGATAGATATAGATTATAACATGGCATTTTTTCATATCACACCTATTATCAGCCCGAGAGCCGCTAGGCTCAAGGGATGATTTTGACCATGGGTTGATAATGGGTCTGATATGAATAATGACATGTTATGATATTTTTATCATATACTTCAACATTGGTGTTTTATAGGTCTACATGAAAATTCTGATCTCAATGATTTCTATTTCATTGCCGTATTACCGAATATCCTCATGGCGCTGCAATTTGCCCGCTAAGCCAATTCTTATAAGATTTGGGCAGAAATATGTACAATTTCCAATTTTATCGTAGGGTAAAATTTTATCCTTATTTTCCATAAGTATATGATAAAAACGGAAAATTGATTCATCAACTTAAAAATAACATAAACAATTGAAACTGCACTATTAAAACTTATAAGAAATATAATGTTATGTATGTATACGTGCATATCGAAACGATAAGCTTCGGATGTTTGTATTATACAAAATATACAAAAAAAATGTTTATATATATATTGCAAGTTCAGTGGAACATGAGTTGAAATCGAACTAAGATGCAACGTGTATATTAGATCGAAATACGACGGTGTAAAAATAGTAAGGTTTAAAACATAATTATTCAAAATTAATTTTGTAAGAACATTCTCCATTTCTACGTAAAGCAATAACAAACATACGTCACAATTGTTTTCTTGTTGACGAAGTTTCATCCTTCACAAATCTAAAATTAAACGATTCGCTCCATTAACTTACAGGTTAAAATATATGTATCTTACAATGTGTACTTGGTGGATACCAAAATAGCGGTCGATTTCTATACGCAAATACTTCTTACTTCGTTGCGAAATAATAAATATCTGTGACCTATTTGAAAGTTCGCTTTAATTTGTGCGAAGATCATTAAAAACGGACCATTAACATATACAAAAGGTAAGAGATTACTTCTTCAAAGTTATAAAGAAAACAGAAAATAGTTGAGCTTTTTTCTCTTTTTAATTTCTTTTTTTAGCTTTTTTACATTTAGAGAAATACTGAAAACTATTCAAGTTTCCACGAGACACGTATATGGTAAACGTTCTACACGCATGGTCCCATTGCAATACTTCTAATAGTTTTAATTTCGTTGCTGAAGTATAAACTTGATGGAATTTTCTATATTTCTGTGGGCCTTCTCTTGGTGCAAGGACTGCACTGTATACTTTTACTTCATTTACCGAAATGTCTAGACTGCGTTTATGAACAGAATGAAAGTCAAAGATTGATATAGAAAGAAAAAATAATCCATGGGTTACTTCGCTGTCATTCCCGATTTAAATCTAATTGTTTTCTACTTAATTTCGTTATTCAGTTCCTCCCATCTTTGAATATTGTCTTAATCAAATGTATTTCGTCTTCGTAAACTTCATGAAACCCCTCGGTAACGATGGTTGAAAATATCTAAGAAGGAAATAGATTTATAAGTAAAAAAGACCAGAAATACTTGTTGAGTGCCATATTTAACAATTTATTTTTTAAATTTTGTTATTAAGTCCACGAAACAAAGTTTGGGGGGCTTATTGTTTTTGTTCCGTTTCTTTTCCTTTCTTCTGAGCTTTGGACTTGGTACAAAAACACGTGGCTATGTCTAGTTTACATAAAGCTTTCGGAATTTTCAAAATGGCCGCAGTTTTGGGACGTTTTTGTTGCAATTTCAACACAGTATTACTTATTTGTAAATATTTTTTCTGAAACCTCGGATTAAGCGCGGTTTCTGCGTTATGATGTTGTGCGTTTTGTTGTGGAAAACGTAATGTTGAACAGTTATACCTTTGGTCAGTATCTTTAATACCTTTGGTCAGTATCATGACTCCATGCATCAGTCTCTGAAATTCTTGTCTTAAATTCATTTTAATATCTGGATGAGGAAAATGAATCTTGTTTACAATATCCCCACTAGGAAAAGCATTAACGTTTTAACAAAGTTTTCAAATATGATAGAAACGTATAGGTCAGGTTACGTGAATGACCTTCCATCTTTTGACAAACAGACGAACTTCTATATAATATAATCTAAGTTATGCTAACTTTTAAGTACATTGAACTATTCAAAATGCAATTAAATCGATCAGATCGATGGAAAACCGGTTTATATAACTTTTGACTGTATAACAGCTAGATTTACACATTCATTAATATGGACCCGATTTTCGGAGAATGGGGATGTAAAGATTACTAATGTGGCATGCAAAATTGAATATTTATTCATTTGTGATTGAAAACCAAATAAAAACGTACTCGTACTCGATTTGTTGCAAAATATTATCATGAGAACGCATGAACCGAAAAGTTTTCAAAAGATATTCAACCCTTTCTTGCATTACAGACTTCATTTTAACTAAATGCTTCGAAATGCGATGTTATTACAGGCAAATAAAGATTTCGAAATTAATTTAAAATTTCTAAATATTTGTTTTTGCGGTATGCAAGTATTTAATAACGACCTATAAAATCTCGATTATTAAAACATTTTTAATTTTATTGTTTTTTTATTATTTCGGAGAGGGAGATTAGTATTGAAAAAACTATGGTGTAGACTGTTGCTCATTGTAGTCGGTGAAGTGCGTTCCCATGCGTTTTAGTTTAAACATATATTATTTGCAAAATAACATGCAAAAAGGACAAGACACAAGTTAAACATTCTTAGAAAGTCTTCTCCTATCATTCAATAATTTACAATATTATTTTAAAGCATGTTTATAAGTATAATGATTGATGTGACTACTGCATACACAAAGACTGTGTGTATATAAAAAATATATATATATATATACTGAACCGCAAAAGAAACGTCGCACAAAATGACATGTTCACATACATTTATTTCAAAGTGACATTTATATATTTTAAATTAATTTTTACAAAATTTAATGAATGATTCACAGTCTTTTGGTTACAATGTTCACAAAAACGTCACAATTGTCGCAACGTCACATGTTTTCAATGCTGTGCTCCCACGTCCGTTAATAACGTGTATGTCCTCCACCGGCACCAATTACTGCGGCACATCTTCGGTACATGGAGTTGATGAGCCGATTAATAAACGCCATCGGAATACGTGCCCTTACTCTCTGAAACGCTCGTGAAAGTTCAGCTGCAGTTGTCGGACTTGGCTGCTCATTATTCAACCGTCTTTGAACTTCGTCCCATAAATGTTCAATAGGGTTTAAATCTGGACTCAAAGCCGGCCAATCCATAACATTAATGTTATTCTGCTGTAGGAAGTCTCTTGTGGCTCTTGCGGTATGCCCACGTGCATTGTCCTGTTGGAAAGTCTTGTTTTGATGACGTGCGAAATGGGGCTGAACATGGGGTGTCAAGACTTGGTCGATGTAACGGGCAGCTGTTACGCCATTTCCTCTGCCTGGGCCAAGGTTCTGAAAGATGACTGGACCAAGTTTAACGTTAAGGCCGATTCCACCCCATACCATGATGCTAGGTCCTCCCCACGCGTCTGTTTCCAGAATGCAGCTATCTTCGTAACGTTTCCCGCGTCTTCTCCACACTCTGGTTCTGCCATCGGCTGTTGAAATGCAGTAACGGCTTTCGTCAGAGAAGATGATGTTACGCCATTGTCGATTTCGCCAATTCTGTCGCTGAGTGGCCCACTGAAGACGAGCTTGACGGTGTCGATGAGTAAGAATAGGTCCTCTTGCTGGACGGCGACATCTCATGTTTCTAGCAGCTAATCGCCGACGAACCGTATCATCACTTATGGGTCGTCCATGTGTTCCAACAGTGTTTCTGGCAGTTTCGGCAGCTGGGGTGAACCGATTCATCAAATGGTGACGAACAATGCCTCTATTCTGTCTAGGGGTAGTGACTTGGGGTCTACCACTCCGTGGACGGTCATTTGTGCTGTTTGTTGCATTGTACCGTGTCCGTAGACGTTCAATTGTTCGAACAGTCTTGGCAATAACTCTGGCAGATTGCCTGTTCTCTCTGTTGTGGAGTCAGACGTGGCATAGCTTCTGTGTCAACACTGATACTAACACTCTTTAATTTTCTTCGGCCTATTATACCCATAAAGGAGCATGAATTTCACGAACATTTAAGATTTAAGAAACATTACCGCCAAGTGTGTCCCACGAGCGGTTTTGGGTACGGTCGCTCTACGATATCAACTGAAAATTATTCAACCGAAAATTTAATTCACAGGTAATTTAATCTTACCTGGTGATGTAATCGTAATACTGATTATATAAAAATCATTAATTAATATTTATTTTGAATTTTGCTAACATTTTGAAAAAGCGACGTTTCTTTTGCGGTTCAGTATATATATATGACAAGGAACGTGAAAAGAAAAGAGAGGTGTAGTCTAGACAATAGGAATCTCTTCGATTTCTTGTGAAGTCAAAAACACGCTTAGAAACCACTTCATTTTGTTAATTTGTAAGCAAATTACTACCGCTATAGTTAACATACAGCAGTCAGATAATCAGTCTAAACTTCTTACTAAATAGTTATATGGATATTACTATGTAAAAAGGACATTTAAAAAAGAAATGATATGCATCTTCAAATTTACTTTGTAAAGATCGTAATTTAAAAATGATCAGAACATCAAATTTGTCTTGGTATTGTATTTAGTTTGCGTATGAGTAGTTTCGAGGAACGGGGACTGCATCTCTAGAACTCAGGCTTAAGTACGCTATTGAATCTTGATATTGATTCGGCTTTATATATGTATAATTCTTCAAAGTAAAAAAATAATCACAAAACATGTGGTTTGATTGATTCTTTTATTTCCTCAATATTTGAAGAGTTTACAGTAGTATATGGGCACAGGCAAAGTCGTATTTGAGGAGCCGGAAATGACATCACCGGAACCGGAAGTACCTAAAAGTTGTTTTGGGCGCATGCGCAACCGGAAGTAGTGGGTTTTCGCGCCATTTTCTTTATTTGTTGAAAATAAAATTGCTCATGCGTGACCGGAACCGGAAGTGGTTTGCGCGCATGTACAACCGGATATAGTGATTGTCGTCATTTTCCCATTTTTTGTTCCGAAGTGACGTCAGTCACGTGCCTGGACCCGGTTATGTTTCTTAACACCATAAGCAGATGTGCAATAAGGTTTTAGAAATTTGATTTTAAATCTTTGTGTGGGGATCACTGTCGTACCGACTGTTTACTATTTAAATGAAATATATCTTGAGTTTTTAAGATTCTGAAACTAGTATCACATTATACTGAATCATAAAATGAGTTCACACCTTAATAAGGGGTATATTTGACAACACCTAAATTAATTCATAAAAATTCTCATGTACCCCATATGGCTACACAATAACCAATTAAGCTGTCATACAAGTTTGTATAGGTGCTAAAATGAAAATCACCATTAGCTTGCATTAAGCAATCAATAAACCAAGAGCTTTATTTGCTAACATTGCAACAGCTTTAGACATCATCATAATGAATCCAGAAATACAACAATAAAAAGTGGAAGATTATTATATTTTGACTCTACGTATTGACCGATTGCGGTTGTAGTAAGTAGTTGCAACTTAGAAGGTAATGATTGCGAACGTTCAGTGTGTATATATTGCAAAGAGAACACTATCCAGCCTTGATAGGAATGATCACAACTTCACAAGTATAATACTAAAACTCTTAATGATCTATGAGTGCGTTCAAATGCTTTATTTCCATCGGCTTTTCTCATTGTTTTTCAAATTCCTTCTACAGTAGTTAAAAGGAAAAAGTTATGTACAAAAAATACTTGAAGGAAACGGGCATGGTATGATTTGGCCCTTGAATTCCAAAATTAAAAAGTAATGAAAAACTTACTCTCATCTATCATTTAGTACTCTTAAAATGTTGCATTTTAAGGAACATCTTTTGTTTCAACAAGAAATTTATATAATAGCTGCAATATATATATGCTGTCAAACAAAGATGGATTATTGTGAACAAACCAATGAAAAACACCAAATTGCATTAATTTTTGGACCTTTGAATTAAAATATTGTTATGAGCAACAGCCTTGCCCAGAAAAATATTTCACTGAAATGTGTATTTATGTAAGACAAACATTATATTAAAAAAATCTTTTCTGGCAAGGCTGTTGCTCATAGTTGTTTTGACCAAAATCTAGGCCTACTGTGAAAACACTCGTGACATAACCGTCTAAAAAATATCAGCTGACTAACGTTACTTTTGTAAAAACGTAAAAGGAAACGCGCAAAGTATCGTTGTGTCAATTCGAGAGTTTCCTTTTCTCGACCAGGTAGTGGACTCCAGGTTTCACAGGCAAACATTCCTGTTGGTACTATAATATGTGTCAATATTAATACGCCAATTAAATATAAAGAATGTAGCTTTTGTTTCAACTTTTTGGATGCATTTCTATTCTTTCTATTGTGTTCTCATCTGTATCAATTGCAGTTCCAGCATACGTTATCTTACTTTTCCATTGTCGCTTGGTAAATTGGTTGTAACATTGTTTTTCTAGCGATCCAAAATCATAATTTATCCTGATTTTGATTGAATGTCTTTTATTTTATAATTAAATGTTATAAAAGGTACAATTATGCTACAATATTAAGTATTTACAAATTTATGCTTATCTTTATAGATGTTTTCAAAGTGGAAACTTTGAGAATTGGGAATAAAGAACGCATTTTAGGCACTCGCGTTGCTCACATAGGTTTGATGTTGAAAAAAGATTATAACATGTATTGAGGAAAAATGTTCAAAAATATATACATTCGTACATGTAATATTATAACGAAGAATATTTGTCGCATATTTTAGCATATATTTCTGATCGACAATCGTACATAGTTTTCAACCTTTGATTTCACACTTGTTTGCGGTGGCGTGCATGTAGGTTGTATATTACAATAATAAGTAAGTTTCTTTCGAAATACTTTATCTTGTGGTTTTGAATCAGATAAATGCATGTATAAAATAATACATTTATTTTTATTATTGTCACATTTTGGAACACAGTACATATTTTTGAATAGAGGTAAATATTCTTTGGTTTTGCAACAATTTTTATTGAATTAGAAACAATTAGATTAATGCCTTTTAAAGATTTTATTTTATTTCTTTTTTACTGTGAACAAAAATAAATGCTGCTAGCGAAGTTTGGAAATATCACGCCAACATTTACTTTGCACTTAAATTTCTTTTTGTTTTGTTTTATTATTAGTTCTTGTTTATAAAAAAAGCCAACTATTTTTTTTTATTTTTATTTTTTACGTTTATTTTTCCTTTTATATATATATTTCTTTTCTCGGTGGAAAGCTGTGGCGTAGCTGCCATTTGGGTCGTGTCCTTTTGGTAGGGGAAGGAAAGATTTGCCTCGGCTTTTAGAGAGCGGCAAGCTACGCTACTGGAGTGGGTAGCAAAAAAAACAACCCCGAGTAGACATTGAATAATTGTATGTCGTTCAAAAAGGCGTTGAAGATGTCATTGGAAAATTATGGCAGAGGGACTTCCCGCGTATACGATTAAAGTTATAGAACCGTAACAAGTTTATAACCTCCTCTATTAGATGCTTTAGTAGAGTAATCCTTTATCTCAGTTGGTGGACCGGTGGACTACTGTACCAAAGGTTCCGGGTTTGATCCGCGGTTTGTAGGATAGCTATAGGTCATTTTGGAGTTGAATCATGGTCTACTGTTACATTGGCGCCAACCAAAAAAAACCACGGTTAATCGTATAAAAGGGTTGAAGTTAGTATATCGTCATAAGACGAGGACTCTTGAGATGGGGGGGGGGAATCTCTCGTGTACGATAGAAATTATATATTTTTATTTTTTTCGAATAATGAAATCTTCTTGTGCAATGAAAATTAGTAATACTCGTAGACATTTTTAACCCAAGTTTTGCTTCATGAAATGTCAAAGGCTAAAACGCGAAATGGCCGCATTAGTGAAAATTTTTAATGAAACAAACGCATAAATGAGACGGTATATAACGAACATGGCAATTTCTTTTCTTTCCTATATAGATTTTAAAGTTTTTGTCCATATGAATATAAATTGGTAGTATCCGATATATTTTCTGAAAGGAAAGTTGATGACTGATATTTGAATTATTGAAGGATTGTTTTCAATTTTGGAACCGTTTATACGATATACCCTATACTTTGAGGCAGTTTACTCTGGAATTTTAAATCGTGTACTGCGGAGTAATATATTGGTGACGACAGTACCAACAGTGGATTATACAATATATTCTAACTTGTTCAACCATTAACAACCAATCAAACTGTATGTTACAATTCAGGTCAAGCGCTACTATAGTTTTCTGGTCCAGTCAGAGATAAATCATGTGACGATTATGGCGTATTCTGCATTTATCGATAAATTAATATATTGCGACTTATAATCGGCAGAATTGGAACCATGAAATCCGCACCATTTTATTGAGAAAAAAAATTCTGCCATATTGGTTTATATATTCTCGCCCCTTTTATCCCCCGGATTCACCAAATATACCACTGCGGCCGAAACTAAGATAAAGCTAGAAGATATCATTCTTAGAATCACATAATTAGGTTGTTGTTTTGGCATTTATGTAAAGGAATCATAAAGGTTGTTGTTTAGTTGTACGAAAGTAATGGTGTGGAATATAATTAAAAAAATAAAAAGTATTAGATATTATACCAGTATTTGCTGCTGGCTCATTGTTTCTGCATTCTAAGTAACCGGTCTTGATCGTTTCTTAAGACATAATTTGTTGAAATATGCATAGAAAATATAAGTTTATACCAGTTTGTTTATTTCGATACAGTTCGTGCATTTGTCTACTGAATGAATCAATGACTTTATTCTCATACATAGTTACAGAGAAGATAATACTTTTAACAATATAACATAGTTTGTTTTAGCATATGTGAACATTAAAGATACACATTATATATATATATATATATATATATGTATGTGTTTTTTTCTAACCAGGAGGACAGACTTTCACAGATATGTATCTAATAAATCTACATAACTTTTCCAGTTCAATAATGTTTTCAGTTGAAAATACATTATTTATTAAATTTAACAATATTAAGATCTTTAGAACAATAATTTGGTAAATACTTTTCACGTTCCTTTTTGAAAAATTACATGAAATTATATAGTGAAATTCATCGCCGTTGTCAGCGGAGCCACAAAGGTGGCACGATCTATCCGATCTTGGTATATCATGCCACCTTCCCGTCTCCACTGGCAAACGGTGATTGCCACATCTAAATACAAAAAGTTAATACAAAATTGAATTGCAGAACTGACTTCTAATTAGGTATCATCAACAATGCTGAAGACCTAGACAAAAATATTAACCTAAGTGTGGAACAGGTTCAAACTAGACCAACATAATCATCGTGGTTATAGCAAAAAATAACATCTACGGACTGAGATATCGCTGTTTAGAAATATAAAATAGATGAAAATAATAGACGGCTATTTATACATTTGGATAAACTATGAGTTACGAACTAAACTTAGGTCGTACAATCATTACTAGTGTGATGAAGGAAAGATAAAAAAAAATAGATTAAGGCAGTCGGAAACGACAGCTTTCCCCCGCACTCCCCACATGTTGTATCTCTGTGGACCTTTTTCACAATCGTATCTTTGAATACAAATAAAAAAATGAAAGAGGAGTTTAGGTCACAAGCTTAAATTCCCAATTTATTAAATTTGACCCCTGTATGCCCCAAGTTGTGAAAACCAAAATTATAAAACCTTATTGCGCATCTGCATACAGTGTGTGATAATACTAAAATAGAGAATGGAAACGGGGAATGTGTCAAAGAGACAACAACCCGACCAAAGAGCAGAAAACAGCCTAAGGCTACCAATGGGTCTTCAACGCAGCGAAAAAATCCCGCACTCTGAGGCGGGCTTCAGCTGACCCCTAAACAATAATGTATACTAGTTCAGCGAAATGGACGCCACACTAAACCCCAAAACATACAAATGAACCAAAATTTTAAAAAAAACACAAAAGACTAATAAAGGCTAGAGGTTCCTGATTTGGGACAGGCGCAAAAATGCGGCTGGGTTAAACATGTTTTGTGAGATCTCAACCCGCCCCCTATACCTCTAGCCAATGTGGAATAAAAAAACACACAGCGATATGCATAGTGAAACTCAGTTCAAAAGCAGTCCGAACCGATGTTAGAAAAGGTAACGGAAGAAACTTAGCAAAATGACAATAATCAATATAAATTAATAAAGGACTACTAGCAGTTACTCCAGACCTCAATTAAACTGATCGAAAGATTATGTCTTTATCATATAGAAAATCAGCCACACCCCCCCCCCCACCCCCGTTAGAGGTTTAGTATCATGCCATCATAAATTATATGAGAAGAACATAACCCGTATCATGCCAACAACTGGTTTTAGAATAAATGTGTTTATTTCCGATGTAAAGACCCTAATCAATATTAATTCCAAGAAATGCCATCTTTAATGACTTGACAACAGTATCGTAACTATATCCCTTGTGGATAAGTCTGTTTAAAGGTCTGTTTAGCTTTTCAGGTGAGTGACGACTTTGTATAGAATATTACCATAAAAAATGGGATGTGAAATACCTGAACATATAAGATGTCCGGACGTTGATTTATATTTACGAATGATGTCCTTGTATCGATGATAAAAATTTAGTAAAAATTTGACAAGTTTGTGATATCGAAATCCCTGGTGTAATAATTTTTCAGTAAACAGAGATTTCTTTCGTTAAAATCAAATACGTTGTTACATACAAGAGCGAATCGAACAAGTTGAGATATATAAACACCATACGATGGTGCCAAGGGAGCGTCACTATCTAAAAACGAATAATTAAAAATAGGAAATGAAAAATCATCTCTCTTATCGTAAATTTTAGTATTAAGCTTCACGTTGGAGAAAAGATATCAAGATCCAGGAAAGGGCAGTGGTCAGTGGTGCACAGTTAGTCCCCATTTGAATTCCGATAACTTGGCGATATACGGAATCTCCATAGCGAACAAAAAAGTTATCTAGTAAAAATTCAAGTGCAGATATCATATCAAAGCAGGTCCAATTGACAAAGTTCTTTTGTTTGTCATTACTAAAAAAATTGACCTAAAAGAGTTTGAACATATATATATATATATATAATACTGTATATAATTTAAATGCGTGAAACGAAAAAAAATTAAAGGGGAGTTTAGGTCACAAGCTTAAATGCCCAATTTTCGAAATTCGACCCCTGTGGGCCCCAAGTTTTGAAAATCAATATTCTAAAATCCTATTGCGCATATCTATATAGTATGTGACAATACTGTATAGAAATTAAATGCCTGAAGTTAAAAATGAACGAGGGGTTTAGGTCACAAGAAAGTTTGACTGGCGGAGGGACAGACAGACAGACGGACGGACGGGGGCGATAACAATATCCCGAACTTCTTCGAAGTCACAAGCTTAAACTTGCAATTTCAAATTTCGACCTCCGTGGGCCCTAATTTTAGAAAATTCAAATTTTAAAACCTGATTGCACATTACAGTCATTGTAAGGTCTAGTAAGCAAGATGATTAGGAAATATTTAAGACAAGTTACATAATCTTCTACCGCATCAAATAATTCATCGTGAGAAAACTCTAGCATTTCAATGTTTTGGGCCTTATTGATATGCATGGCCAGTTGTTAATTATATAAAAGATTGAACTAAATAAACTAAAACTAGAAATCTGTACTGTCGAAATCGGCAGTGATCCCCTGTAAGTAGTTGGGGCCACTTATCCATAGTCAAAAATATAAAACCTTATTCCCATCCAAAAATAGTATGCAATCATTCTATAAAGAAATTAAATCAATTGATTTATATTTTTGACTATAGGTAAGTGCCCCAACTACTTATGGATGTGCTGGGAACACTGTCGATTCCGACAGTACAGATTTCTAGTTACTTTATATATTTATATTGAATGTTTACAATAATTATTTGTTAATGCCTATTATCAGATTGTATTGCTTTCATTAACGCATAAACCATATCCTTTCATCTTCGTAATATATTTGTTGAATTCATGAAATGTTCCTTCATGTTCCTACATACCAAATATCGTTTCATTTTTTGGTCATAGCAATTTTTCACTTCAGAATAAATGAAACTTTCGTTAGATATGCAAGCATGTGTTTACCACGAGCAATTTTGATTAGATATCTTTTTTCATGACGGTCTGTGGCTGGTACACTTTGAATGATCGTGCCAATCTATCATTCAAGTGTCCTAAAAATATAGATTTTAATTTGACCACGGTTGAACTTTTTTAAACTTCTTATCAAAATCTTTTTGTTTGGTATGAATAATGAGGAATTTTTCGGTTAGAAAATATGTATATTTAAAATTAGTTATAGTTTGAAAAAGGTGTATCGGTGTTTAAAAAAAATCAAAACAGGTTTAAAGGGTATGTGCGAAATAAAATACAATCAACTAAGCTAAGATCAATTATTTCTGTAGTTTTTTTTACACTGTGAACACGGTAAATGGCGGAAAAAAATTAACTCACAATAGATTTGAAAAGCATTGGTCAACTCGGCGTGGGGTAATATTTTCCGAATTTGATAATATTTGTCAACCCTCCATGTAAGTCAGAAACTTATCTATGTTGTCATCAGTGTCAGCATATGTTTGTTCATCCCAAATATAGGTGATTATCCAGAAATTTATTAACAACTGTGCAAGAGGAACAAATATTGTATACCACTAATCGTTAGTAAAAAAATCGTAGACTAGTCATAGTTCATTCACTGGAAACAATTCCGGAGAATATCTCCCGGTTTGAACTAATATTATCAAGGAAGTTCCATGAAAACTGGAACATAAGATAAGTAAATTAAGCCCATCTTCTCATCATCTTACTTCAGTTGTACTTCATCATTACAGCATATTTTCATATAGAAATTATTTCACAATAATGGTAGCAGGAGAAAATCTGCGTTTGAAGTAAATCAATTAAATTTAAAATTGAATAAATTTTCAGATATTAAATAACCTGTCAAATAAAAATTCGACAATGACTATAATCCCATCAAACAGTATCGGGTCAATAGGTTACAATTGAGTGCTGTAGAATGATAGTAGCCTGAAACATGCTAACATTGATTGTATAACTATTTTTTTGACTTTATCATAATGATATTTTACATCGATACATGGTGAATATCTACCTGAGGACAAACATTATGAAAATTGATTTATAATAGAAATAAAGTAATATCACTTTTTTATGATGGATATTTAAGCAAGCCTGTAATCTGATAAAATAATTCCATCAAATTAATGCGACTACTTTTTTTGCAAGAACGGCATACAGGTATAAGCTTTGATCTATTTTTACCAATAATAACAAATATTCGATATGCAAATTATATACTTTATTTACAATATTATGGTGGTTTTAAATTGATTCTTACTTGACAAACATTTTTCTGGAACAAAATATGCAAATTTGTGGTCTTGATAACGTTGTAAGTTGTGAACTTTTGGTACCAGGCTGAAGTACGTCCATTATTCATTTTTAATTTTTCAAAATTCATTCATAATATTTCATGTATTTTGAATTCTGAAAAATAAAAAATGAATAATAGATGTACTTCAACCCGGTAGTTTTGGTACATAATCTCACATTGACTTTCAAGATTTTTAAAGAAAATATTACTGTTTTTCACCCGAATTTATTCTAAATAATGAGTTCTTTTATTTGTTTATTGTAATATTCTTTTCAGTTTTTAATTTCGAATAATATACTTTGTTTCTGTGTTTCTGCATTCACCTTCATTATTTGGTCACATGTGACAGAATAATTTTTTATATATAACGGTTATTTGCTTTTACTATTTCGAAATTTCAGGTATTTGGATTTATGGTCTATGTTGGGTAATTAAGAAGATACGCACTTTTCCTTTTTCTTTTTCCTTTCTTCGTATGAATATTTTTTTCAATTTTATTCTTACATTTTGTCTTTAAAAGTGTTGTGTTTGGACAACATAAAAAGTTAGATGTAGAATAACTTTGAATAAAACAAATCAGTATGATCAATTTCCAATAAGGTCGATACGCTGAACAAGGTGGATACAAATGAGTGGTCAAGAATAATGGCGGCAAGAACGGCTTTTGAGGGGAAAAATCGATTGTACATAGTTTTTGAACTTGCCATACTAATATATTACATGATACTGGGTAGATATACAAACTACTGACAGAAAAAGTGATTTGTTTGTAACTGGAATAAGTTATATAGATCAATGCTTTAACGGCGGACTTATTGTCAAGACCTAGATTCAGGGATAAATTTTAAAGGTATTTATATACATTTTATAACATCATTATTTGGATACTGTTTCGTTCGCTGGGACTGTACAGATTATACAGGTATGGGAAACTATTTTACTTTAAAACTGAATCTTTTAAAATATTATAACGCCATCAATCAAGCATCATACAACTTAAATTAACATATTGCACGATTGTACAATTTTCGTTACTTTTTACCTCAATGTACATGTTCATTGGTGTCACCATGCTTTTATTCATTTATTTATTTATTTTGAAAATGGGTCAACCTTTAAATTATTAATACCCGGCAAAACGAGATTTATAGAACTTCTTTTATTTTTACTAAGTTTTCCCAAATATAAAGGACCTAGAGACGAGACATGGTTATCTTAAATTACAGTGTAATAATTAGTTGGATACGACGAGGAGCTGAAAAGAAAAAACAACTTGAGTGAACTAGAAAATCCACGTTTTTCTCAGATGAAGATAATATTAAAGGATTATATTTGAATATCAGCTGTGTGCACCATGCTCATTATCTGCAAATCGCATAAGACGAGAAGGACTGTGTTATTTAGGAATAGATAATAGATAAGTAAAACTATAATTGTTGCATACTTCAGATGCCACAGACTAGTGTGTACAAACGTTTGGGATAATATTGACTATATTTCATTTTATATTGGTGCTGAATTGGAATATGAAATTTACTTTTCCTGCAATAATAAAAATTTAATTCTTTTGGCGTTGGAATTTTGTAGATAATGATTATTTTCTTCTTAAAGTGTATGTGTGTATGATACAAAACTTCCATTTTACACGTACATACCATGTGTGGGCTATTTATCACTGAGGACTTTTTTTAAGGAATCACACACTGGGCTTGCAGGTCATCGTAAAGTTGATTTGCAAAGTTTAAGAGTTATAATAGAACAACCATTTTCATACTCGGCACATTTTACTGTAACATGTACAATGGACAGTAATGTGCTGCAAGTTATTGCACATTTTTAACACTTTGCTGAAAAATATAATGAAAAGGTGTAACTTAGTTTACAAGATTTTAATTTTCCATGCAAAAGAGGACCTCGAAGTGTTAAATTTGTTGTATAAGGATAAATTTTATTGTCTATAAAACAAATGAATGATATTATCAAGATAAAAATAAAATAAAAAATAAAACCAAATCAAGAAAAATAATTTGAGATACAAGTACCTTTTCATCTTGGTAATTGTATACAGACTTAAATGGAAAATGTGTCAGTATGCCCTTTTGCCTTTTAAATCGTTATATTTAATTTGTAATTAAAGCATTGGGTCACACTAAGGTGGTATTCAATAAGTTTTAGGTCGTATTCATTGTGAGAAAAAAGGCGGTAGGATCCTCTTGTGAATTAATAACAGTACCTACTTTTTGACCTCATAATGCTGAAAAGGGATAGATATTTGTATGAAAATTTCAATGCAACAATTAGTTCATTTTTTATGTTAGTCTTTTGCGGAAACTATTTTTCTTAATTTTTGTGGTGAATGCTACTCAAAATGTTTTCATACAATCAACACACAGTTATTTCTTTACTAACTATTACGTAGTTTTTGTCATATTTTGATATTTCAGTCATTTTTAGTGAGATGTTTATTCAAATGGTCTGTAATCCAAATTCATTTTGATTTTTTACCAAGGTAACCAGACCAAACGCTTTAAAGCCTGGTCAGAAATCAAACAGCAAATGTGTTCCACTGGTCCTTTATAACCATCCTCACAATGTCCTTATGACAACATCCTTATGAAAAATTTTCAAAACATAGTAATGAAAGATCCGTTGATGTGCGAAATTTTTTAGACTGTTCTCATCAAAAGGAAAGTCTCAAAAACCACTTGGTAAGTAGCTCGATCAAGTCGAACACTTCCACAGAAAAATTAACTACTTGGGAACCAGGCCATGTAAAAGGTCCAGATGTGTGACATGCCCCTATACCACGGAGAACAACGAGATCTTGGGACCCTGACAACAAATACACAATTCAAAATGGGTTTGTTTGTACAGATCAAAATTTGGTTTACGCAGTCGTCTGTACGAATTGTGATAAGGTATATATCGTCGCCTTGTTGACCGCTTTGCGGGACACTCACGTCCATATAGAATGGAACGTATTTACAGTTGGCAATCCCTTTCCATTGCCTGGTCACAGACAACGTCTTGATCAGAAAATAATTTTGAGGCTGGGGACACTCCGACCCCATGGAATCAATGTTCATAATTCTTAATATCAGTTTTTCTATTAATTTTGCACACTACTACAATCTTGGAGTACATCTGCCTTATACACAGTACATTTTCTGTACTAGCTGAACGTCAAACAAATATTTTTTACTTATTATAACTACCTATCTTGCAGTCTATCTACTTTATATAAAGTACGTTTACTGTGCAAGGGGAGCGTCAAATGGAATTCCTGTTTGATTACATTCTATGTAAGGACTCAGTCTTCGTCTGGACTTCCAAGAGTCAACACCTTTATTTTTCATGCTTGGTCGAAACGTTTGCAAGTTTTACTTTTAACTTTTGTTTTTTTTAATGATTTTGTAATTGGTTTTGTGTATTTTGTACATTTAAGTCGTTTTATGCCCCTTTTGATAGCTCACCGTTTCCATTTATTTTCCAAGTATTCTATTGTCGTATGAGCGCAACATTCTTACTGTTTTGTTAATTTTAAAATAGCGTTTCTTTATTTAACTGCTATTAGGTGAACAAAGCCTCTGAAGTATGCAGATTATTCCTAGAATTGAAAACTAAAATTTATTTGAATGCATAAAGTTTAACAGAATTTGAAACACTTTGTGGTGAGATTTACATTAGAAATATCTGTCGTTATAATTACTGTTGTTACGAGACTTCGAAAGTTCTTCCGTTGTACTACTGCACGATTTACTTTATAAGATCATTCATACGATAATCATGTAGTCAGCAGGCATGGTGTACATACCAGTTCTACCTAGGGCCATTATGATAGCAACAATTTGTCCCTGTACCCGCCATTACCACCTAGCAAGTAGGAGCTGCTATTGAAAATAGATTAAAATCTGTTATTGCTGCTTCTCCCCTAGTATTCGGCATTTTGGAGTAAGTACAAAGAGTTTTTGACTTCGAATCAGAATATCGTGTCCGAGTAGGTTAAAATCTTCCTACAGATTTTTGCATTATCTTGTCGGTCAAATAACATCAACATGTTCTCGTCCCGACTTTGCGTGTAATAATTACCATTGAACGTTAAAACGTCTTCATTGATGCCTCAAAAAGCTCACAACTTTTATGTAGGTGTATGATAGGTACGAATCGTTCGTTCTGTTTATTTAAAGTGTATATTATGAAATAGTTTCCACGGTACCATATTGAAAACATCATTTTATCATTCTGTTGATTTTTTTCGTCCTATAATACATAAATGCATTACAAAATACGTCTATACGTGTGATTCTAACGGGTGCAAAAAAAGTCGCGGATAAATCCAAACTGTCTTAACCGATGTGGATTTGACACAGTGTGAATGAATAGTTCGAAATTGAATGAGTTTCAGCGTTCTCGATAGTGGAAAAGGTGCTTGCCTATCCTTCTACAGAAACTGACGTTATACTTTCGGTCACTAATTGCTATCAGTTTATTTTGTTTACTTCTGTTTCACCTAGTATAGCTTCTGTTCTCTTCTCTCAGTTTGGAATCATTATATATATTGATTTTTCTCCTACATTTCATTTCGTCTAATGACAATTAAGGCCCTGAATTTTTCGCTTTTGTATCATTGTTGTTTAATGCTTTCGTTATGAATTGTTGTGTTTATTTGATATTTTGGGTCAATATTATTTAAATATTTGATGACGCTCTTTCGATGAGAATGGAGTTGACAAATGACAACCAGCTGGTCCACTCAACTTCACGTATATTGTTATTGCTCAATACCGCACATAGTTTCATATAAATTTATATGATATTTCATTACATTTTTTTTCTTTAACAGCAATTTGTATAAACCAATATTAAAAAATGGGTGTTTTTCGACAAATTAGTCAACTCTTCTGGAAGAACGTCGTAGTAAGGAAACGTGAACCGGTAAGTATTTTTTGTTTGTTTTTGTTATATTAAGGGGTTACAGAACATCTAAGGGAGATAACTCTTTAAAAATCAGCTGGACGCTTTAATCATACTATTAGTAAAGAGAAATCAAGCTTCTCAATGATCAAAATCTGCTATATATCCAGTGAAATTATTTCCGTAAATTGTGTGGTTCAAATTTCTTGAAATTTTTATATTTTTGTTAACAGGTCAAAGTAAATATTTCATCAAAATTTTAAGAAATTAAACGAGTCAAATCTATTTTCGTCAAAGTGTTGTGTACCCCCTTAAAAAGATTAATTGTAAATGAAGTTTGATACTGGTAATGTTATATTTAACAAACTCCAATTTTTACTTTTTTATTTATCTGAGTACATTGAAAAAAAAGTGTGGCTGACTTAAATTAAATAAAAAATAGAAATAAGAAAATTGTGACACGCATTAAAATGTTAAATGTAAATACACCGTTTATGTAAATATATACATTAAAATACTTGTCTTTGTTTTTAGAACTTGGTATTAAATGTTAAAGATTATAGTTTTATTGAAAGTTTGAGTATATTAGTTTATTTAGGCAATAAGAAGAGTATTACAATGTTGATTTTTTAAATACAGTATATAATCGTTGAAAAGGGTGAACTTAGTTTTTCTTATAGAAGGCTGGTAGTGTATTTTAAAATATTATCCGATGACTGGATCGGTCAGAAAAGTGGATTTTGATAGTTTTTATAGAATAGAAAATAGTGGCCTATAAAAAAGTAACGAATGGAGAATAATGGAATAAATAATAATAAATAGATCTATAATACGGGAATGGTTTAAAAATAACTTAAGAATTTGGAGGAAAACGTATATTAGAGGGAAAGAGTTCCATATGGCACCCCCATCTGTGTATATCTTGGACGGAATAAGCATATATATGTAATTATGGGTGTGCTAAATTGAACTCTAGTTGATTATTGGAAGAGTAGCAGTACAATTACGAAAAATGTGTTATTTTATATATGCAGAATTAGAATAAAAATAAAAAATTTCAACGGATACAAGTTAATTACACCTAACACCTAACCAAACCTACGTTTTAACAATTTATTTTTGCAATTATATAAATGTCACAACAAACAAACAAAAAATCCATCCTCATACGGTTTTACAGATAATTACACCTTATGTAAGAATCCTGGGTTTTGATTGGTTGATAGCCAGTGTATTTTTCACCAATTTACTTTTATCAAATGAGTATCGTTCATTTTTAAACAGCGCCGGGGTATATGCAAAAAGGATATGCCTTTTTTACCCTCTCTGCCGTGGTATTTGCCAAAAAATACTCTATCCGACTGGACGCTTGTAATGTAACGATCATCAATGCGTTTTGTATGTTAACATTCGGTGTAATTAAACAGATATAGCATGTTCTTGAGGGGTATTTGCGATAAATACCAGTCTTGAGAATGAATGAGAGAAAAATTGAGAATAAAAGTTTAACCAGTCTCCTGTTATAAATAAATGTAATAACAACAGTCAAATTCACTTCAAATCCTCTTGTCCGATCCCACTCGAACCAAATTCTTGTTCCCTTATCTTCGTGTTTATTTCTTTAAAAAAATATATAAACCATTTTACCAAAGTTTGGCCTCAATCGCGGTTAGCCAGGGGGTATCTTAAGATTAGGACATGTCCTAAGACTGTCCTAAGACACGTCTTTGTCCTAGTCGTGTTATCGAATCTCTCTTAACTTCGGATATGTCGTATTTTTCTCCTAAATTAAGGACACCTAATTTTTTGTCTTAAGATGGTCCTCGCATCATCCTAACTTTAGGAAAGGTCTCAGAAAAATAATTTGTACTATGTTTGCTGAAAGTAATTCCCTTTTGTCTTTCCACTTCATCTAAAAGGTTTTGCAATTCTTCCTCCGTAAAATTTGGATTTTTGCTCATTTTACGATGAAGATACAAATGAAATGAAATACATGCATCTGTAAACACATATTTAAAGAAAATGTGCGTGAATTTCACCTTTGAACTATGTGTTCACGACACGATGACACCTTAAAATAAACTCACAATTATTTCCTACTGTTTCCCTTTTAAAGAAATTTATTGATTTTAAATTACAATACTAATTCGATAATATTTCGTCATTATATTGAAGATAATGCATACATATGCATACATGTTAGTAAGCGCTTTTCATAATCAATTTTATTACTTTGTTTCACTTTTTAAATTTATTTCAATAAGTAACTGTTGCGATGACAAAAGTCACCCTTAGGATATTTTAAGGACGTCCTAACATGAGATGCATCTGAGAAAGCTTCGAGGTACATCTTAAGAATGTCCTAAGATGATCCTAAGTTCATCCTGAAATTGGTCTTAGGAAGTGTCTTAGGACTAATCTTAGGATACCTTCCAGAACACCACCCCAGATTCCTAAATGCATTTAATGATATACTGTATGGGCTATATGGTTTTTGAAAATAAAGAAATATTCAATGGATAGAAAATGTATGTGATAATAATTTGACCTACCTGAATCTCTCTTTCAGCATATTCTACTGTTAGAGATAGTTTGGCCCATTTTCATCTTTGTTATAGTAGCTTTAATGAGAACAGCAATACCGCCAGAAGACAAACCCACATGTAAGTATGAAATTTAAAAAAAATATATGAAAATCAACGCCCAGTGGCAAATATTTCATGCTTCTTCGGGATGAGAACCAGTTCAGCAATTTATCAAACATAGTTCAAATGGGGGGGGGGACGACAAAGGGAACCAGTTTTGACTGCCACTGTAAAAGTGTGGATTGCTGTGTAAGGTCGAATAATTTAGTCTTCTGTAACGTCCATTAGCCTACTCTTTTTCGAAAACTAAACAGGGGTCTGTAGCGTGCATGGAGCGTGGCATTCTTCAAACACGTTACCTGCTATGGGGCGCGGCTAGACTATCCGTATTATGATCTGAAAACCACCCAAAGAGAGGGTCTCCACTATCCGCCACCTGGGGACCCGCTCTGCAGCTCTGTGGGTTGAATTATACAATATAATTGAGAATATGCCTCTTAGCATACATGTAAAACTGTTAGACAAGGATAAAAAGGATTGTGGGGTTAAAATTAATGTACATGAGAAAACACAAGATGAAATAATGCAATTTAATAATAAAAAAACCGCTTTTACTGATGTTCACTGTCATGAAAAGTAGTTATTACTAAAAAATCTGTAACGTTAAGCTACAGGCTTAAAGATAAAGACAGCAGAGAATCAATATAAAAGACGAAAGATAAGCAGTACATGTACTTTGTACTGCTTGACGTTTACCAGTACCTGTTACTTATGTCTATGGTTTAATACCTGCGGTAATATGCCAATAAATCACATAACAGAAACTTTAAAAGTAGAAAAAAGTTAACTTCATTAATTTTGTTGGTTATATTTTTGGAGTTTCACTCCTGAGGTGCAAGGTACCTCAATGAGTTTTTTTTTTTATTTTCGTCTAACCAATTGGTCTGTATAATCTGACCACAAAATTTTGACTAGTTATGGTTTTTTGTTTGGCTAGAATTATCTGTTATCTACAATTTTTTATAAATTAAATTGCCAAAGAAGAATTTTATCAGATAAAAATGACAGAGTGGTCTCCAAAAATGATATTACATGTTCACGTAGAGTTGTATCGAATAACCATTTTCTTCTCTTTTGGCTTTATTAACAATACTTAATCTGAAAATTTTAAATTTTAATGATTTTCAACTACAGTTTATAATGTATTTCAAAATAATCATACAAATTTAGTAGGAAACCATTAGTAATTTACACTACATGTGTAAAGCTATTTTGGTAAATTATAAAACACTCACAAATGAACCGTTCTATTCTTACTTAAAAGAGTTTTGAATTGTAGCCGTAAAAATGAACAATCTTATAAATAATTGATTAAATCAATTGACGACATTGCCTTTGAAGTATGCAATAAACCGGGAGTAAATTACTGTGCAAATTTTTTAATCCCTTATATATATATATATATATATATATATATATAGGGTATGTTGTGATAGTACATATAGTTTATTTCTGATAAAGATTACCTACAATTTACCAGTAATACTAGGTACTTATATGTTTTCAAGTGTTAAATCTCTTTAAAATAAATGAAAATTTTGCCATTTTAGAAATGGATTTTGCTGAAATGAATTATTTACTTAAAATTCCCGTAATGAACAAATTATATTTGACTTCTGCATCTAGATGTAATTTAAGAGCTTATTTATGGCACAAAAGATCATATATACATATAACTCTTATGGATTTAAATATAACATAATGGAATAGCCTCTCAGAAATTTGAATATCCGGAGTTTGTCAGTTGTTACGATTTTTCTCTCCGAATATACCTTTGGTACTTCTTGACTTTACTTAATATAGC
Source organism: Mytilisepta virgata (assembly GCA_028015205.1). Lineage (NCBI taxonomy): Eukaryota > Metazoa > Mollusca > Bivalvia > Mytilida > Mytilidae > Mytilisepta > Mytilisepta virgata. The sequence goes on from CM051521.1 coordinate 90,204,983, forward strand.
CATGAATCTTAATATTGCATGAGGGGAAATAAATGTCTTTGTGTATGCAATATTTTGGGCTTGTTTAAGTCGAAATTTACTTAATTCAAAATAAATAGGCACTTTTTTTACCAACAAATCATTAAACCCAAGTATGGCATCTACGCAAGTTTAGCCACTATAGTTCATATAGAACAAGTTAGGTAAGGACAGTTTGGTTTTAAAAGGTCATATAACTGTGTTTGCATATTAATTATTGTGGTATCATTTCAACTGGTAGGATTACAACTTCTTGTAATTTTTATATCCTCGGCTTACTGAAGAGGGGGTATATAGTGATGGGGGATTTCGTTCGTCCATCCATCCACAACTCTTCCTTAACCAGTGAATGGATTTCTGTGAAACATTTTGGGAATCTTTAGTGTACATTGACTTTAGCGGTGTTGTGGACTTTAGAGGAATTGTGGACTTTAACGGTGCCACAGTGCACCTTCTATTTTGTTTTTTTTTTTATATCAGAATGAATTTCTTGGTTTACATAGATAATCATGGTAATACATTTCTTGATATTATCATAGCCATAGCGGAAGATGAACATTTTGTTTATTATGACTCTCCCATGCCATCATATGGTATTTACAAAATAGCTGACTGTCCCACCTTACAGGAATTTAATGAAATTTTAGTCGTTTAAATAGAAGAGACTGTAGGATTACATGGTCAATGGTTCCTTTGAAGTTTTTGTTTATGTAACAATTTATTTATTGGGGTAATTAAAAGTGGGAGAATCAGGATTAAGCCCAAAACATCCCGATTTATTTGTATCCTACCAATGTATCTGCATCATTGTTTCCAATACCTGGAATATGAATTGTAATAACAACAATACCAAACATTTGTAGGTTCTTATGCACCACATGCTATGCCAAGTGCAGGATTAGTACCATTTTTACAGTCAGCAATATGTAACATTGATAATAAATGTGAGGACAGACAAAAAATTGAAGACAGACTCGCACAAGCATCGAAGTGAGTATTGCAGGACACATACTAGTAGTTGAAGATGATATATACGACTGTTGGTCCTTTTGTATAGAAAACAGATCTTATCACAACGAAATGAAAAATATATAATTATATTTTCGATTTTGGGCAAATATGAGATTGTTTCTTGTCAATTTTTTCCCTACCTGGATCATATATGAATTTAAAAAATAACCATTTTCGCTTCACATGGAAACTTTGAAAAGTTTACTAAACGGTAGTTTCTGTACTATATTTTGGTATGTCAAAATTCTGCCCCTGCTCTTGAACTATTAATTGGAAAGCTTCAAGAAATATTTTATGATAGCATGAATGGTCCGAACTTTTCAACAAGAAAGGACAAATGAGAAGATATAAAGAAATGAGTTTTCTTGTTTCTTTGACCTATATTTTTGGTCAGACCAACTTCTAAATTTCTCTGTACAGACTTTCAGCATTAGTATCAGATGTACAACCATATATAACACAGCAGACGACATTAGACGCTTTAGATTCCATACAGACGGGAGTACAGTTAGCAGAAGCTCTGACAGACATTTCCTCAAACACAAGTATAGTTTCTTTTATTGGTTAGTATACATGTATGTATATTTTATGTCTTTTGAATTCAGGTTTTATTTTCGTTTTCTTCTTTCCTTTCTTTTTTCTGTGTATTTAATAAGGAATGTTTTTTAAACAGGTCTCACTGTTACGATATTATCTTGAAATTGAATTGTTACTTAAAACTCACTTTAGACAATTTTTTTGACCGAACCGTTTTATTCATTTTGGATGTGATTCTTCTCTATTTTTTTGGGGTTATTGTTTCGTTTTTCTACCCTTTTTTGGCTCGAGAAAATGATCAAAATTGGTAATATATATAATTCTTACTTTTGCCTCATTGTGTGGAATTGAAAGGCTATTATTTCTCTGGTTTGTTGCTCATACTATTTTATACATCCAAATACTGAAAAACACTTTTTTCTCAGGAAATGACACATTAATGGTAAAAAGCTTTTTCAAAGACCCCGGTAAAGTTAAAATGATATTAGTGGATGATATGAAAGTGATGAACTCAGAAGTGGCGGATGCATTTTTAAGCTCAACCGTGAATGTTATACAGGTAACTAGTTTCGGAACCATTTCAAGATTAAAGAAATTCATAGCTTATCCAAGAATATTATAACAAGCTAAACACAGTTACGCAGACTTATCATTTTTAAACAGCTTTTCACAAACAAGCCTTTTTCATTGTTGTATAATTATGTTCTTATATTGAAAATAAGTTTTAATGCGTCCGTAATTAATATTGAATTCACTACACCAATTTGAATGGTAAATGTTTATATAGTGTCAGTATGAATACATTTGTAGTTGTTGTATTTTTATCACGATCTTTTTGTTTGGTTTTTTGAAGCAGTCGTCACTGTCAGAATTGATAGTTTCACTGATCAACTCAATTTTACGAAAAATAACACGTAAGCAAGTCTTATTTTTCAGAATGTAAATTAAAACACTTACGAGTTTGCAACGAGGTCTTTCAAAAAGTATATAACCGTAAAACTTTAAATAAAAATGAAAACACTAATTTTTAAATGTATTTTTATGGCTTTTATTTAAACAGCTACTTAACAGTTTAACCACTGGATACATCGACTTCAGGGGAATTGTATGTGATCCTGAAAAGTTATCTGGTTACATGTTTTTCCCTAAAACGGCAAACGTGACTGGAATTTCAGAAGAACTCTGCGGCATTCCAGATGATGCTATCCCAGGCATTGTTGATTTGGTGCAAAAGCAACTCGACATTGCGGCCATATTTCGAGTGGTAATTTGTCATCAGAATTGGTTTTTTTTCTTCTGAATTTCAGTGTTAGATTTTTAATTCTAACATGTATAATTCCTTATTCAGTATATGTTAATATTTGCAAAGTCCATTTATTGGGGAAAAGATGTTCTCTAAAACGGAGTTATGCCTATACTGCCAGAAATTAGAATAATATAGGTGGTTTTAAGGATGAATTTGATAGTTTTATTATGAGAAATGATAAAAGTGCTTGAATTTAAGAAGCGCTATCATTTGAACAGATTTTGAAAAATTTATATAACTGATAAAGAAATATATAGATATAATATATCGTCATAGTTATAAAAAAAATCATAACAATGATAGGTATCGTATCAAATAATAACGTTCGTCAACTGAACCGTAAATTGTATATGTATCAGTCGTATGACAGCTGGACGAATTGTTTAATCGATGTAAAATTATTTAAAGAAATCTAAGCAAACTAAGATAAAGTATAAAAAATGAGAAAAAAAAATGTGTTGAATCGATTTTTTTATTAATTGTCCAAAATCACAATTAATTCTGGCATATTACATATTAAAAGAAAATCGAAGTAAAAAATTTCACCCGCTGAAACCTCAAAATCTGAAGTTCAGGTTAAAGTATATTTTACTTCTTCTAATAATAAAAAAAAACATCAATTTTAACTCAAAATATTGGCAAAAATATCCCCTAGGGTAGCATAATTCTTTCAGACAGCAGTCGACATTCACAAGGTAAATATTGATACTTTTCCATCTGACCACTTTTTCTTATGAGAACCCATTCAAACTTTTTTTTAAAAATTTTTACTGTATATATGTATTTGGAACAAAAACCATTAAAAAAATCCTTTACAAGAGTAAAAAATTAAATATGGAAGAAATACAGGTAATCACAGACTGAGAGCAAGTCATTGTCTTTTTCCTTTTAACTGATGTGGATTGTGATAATTGGTGGCGACAATGAACGGCTCTCTTTTTCGGAAGCCTGAAAACGATCATATGATAAAGCACTGAAATGCTTCATGGCAGAGCAAGATTTGAACATTCCAGATCAATATCCACAAACAACTATACATTCTTTCATCGTGATGGCAATGCCTCAGCAACTATTGACTACCTTCAACCAATATGCAATATTTGTAAAACACACGCTGAGGGTAGATGCCATTTCGTCCTAAAATGCACAAAATTATAATTAGCACGCTAAAAACATCTAAATCAGTTTCTAGTCAGAAAAACCAGCACCGACACAGCAGAAGAAATATTTAACAACGAAAAACTTCTCATGCATTGTATTTTGGATTGTTCAATGTTGATATAGATGGGGAAAATAGACTAACAAAGTTACATTATTCAAGACATTGATGAGAGATCAGTAGAAATCTACTGTACGAATTACACAATCTTGGGGCAGTGAACCCCACAACCATTTAACTGAATTAGTGACAAAATATCTGTTTTCCGACCGGGTGCTCCGAAGGCGACGGAGTTAATTACCAGCAACAACTACAACAACTGGCTAGGGAGCAAGTTCCCGTGAAAGTATTTTTATATTAAATAATGAAAGATTAATTTGCTTTGATAGTTTTAATTGTTCTCAAAAGGAAACCATATGCATATGCACAATTATTTGAAACGACTTGTTTATGGTTTGCAATGTTGCACAGCTTTAAGTTACGAGAGCAGTTCTAACAAGCCTTATTTTAGGCATAAAAACATTTCCCGCCATTTTTTACATATCCATACTTCGATTATTTGAAATGAACTAACCTTGGACAGGAATCTGAAATTTTATCAATTAAACGTGAAAAATCGGTGAAATATCAGTGAGCGAAGCGAAAGGTTTTAGGTCGGCTTGGCAATTAGTCACACTCAATTTTTGTACTTCAGACTCCTATTCTTTATTTCTCAGAATAAGGCCTGAAAAACTGTGTGTCCCATTACTATGACTATGTGGAAATTAATTTATAAATGATACATAACAATAAATCAATATTGACTCCTGAGTCAAGCTCTCGTAAGCCAGAATATCAAACAAACAGTCCTAATTTTTTTAGCACCAAAAGAAAGAAATATATAGGAAACAGAAAAATTGAGATTGCATCCGTTTATGTTTCTGGTAACACGCAAGAAGTTAGAATATGTGAGCTTTCTTTGAGCAGAAGTAACATATGCTTGAAAAGAAGGGTGAGCACCATGGCATCAGTTGGCTTTTTAGCTCACCTGACCCAAAGGGTCAAGTGAGCTTTTCTCATCACTTGGCGTCCGTCGTCCGTCGTCCGTCGTCGTCCGGCGTCGTCGTTAACATTTTACATTTTGAACTTTTTCTAGAGAACCACTGAATGGAATGAAACCAAACATGGCATGAATGTTCCTTATGAGGTGCTGACCAAGTGTTGTTACTTTGTAGCCGATCCATCATCCAAGATGGCCGCCAGCGGGGAACTTAGTTTAACATAGGACCCTATGGGAAATGCATACAAATGACTTCTTTTAGAGAACCACTGAATGGAATGAAACTAAATCTGGCATGAATGTTCCTTATGAGGTGCTGACCAAGTGTTGTTACTTTGTAGCCGATCCATCATCCAAGATGGCCGCCAGAGGGGGACTTAGTTTAACATAGGACCCTATGGGAAATGCATACAAATGACTTCTTTTAGAGAACCGTTGAATGGAATGAAACCAAACATGGCATGAATGTTCCTTATGAGGTGCTGACCAAGTGTTGTTACTTTGTAGCCGATCCATAATCCAAGATGGCCGCCAGCGGGGGACTTAGTTTAACATAGAACCCTATTATGGGAAATGCATACAAATGACTTCTTTTAGAGAACCACTGAATGGAATGAAACTAAATCTGGCATGAATGTTCCTTATGAGGTGCTGACCAAGTGTTGTTACTTTGTAGCCGATCCATCATCCAAGATGGCCGCCAGCGGGGAACTTAGTTTAACATAGGACCCTATGGGAAATGCATACAAATGACTTCTTTTAGAGAACCACTGAATGGAATGAAACTAAATCTGGCATGAATTTTCCTTATGAGGTGCTGACCAAGTGTTGTTACTTTGTAGCCGATCCATCATCCAAGATGGCCGCCAGAGGGGGACTTAATTTAACATAGGACCCTATGGGAAATGCATACAAATGACTTCTTTTAGAGAACCGTTGAATGGAATGAAACCAAACATGGCATGAATGTTCCTTATGAGGTGCTGACCAAGTGTTGTTACTTTGTAGCCGATCCATAATCCAAGATGGCCGCCAGCGGGGGACTTAGTTTAACATAGAACCCTATGGGAAATGCATACAAATGACTTCTTTTAGAGAACCGTTGAATGGAATGAAACCAAACATGGCATGAATGTTCCTTATGAGGTGCTGACCAAGTGTTGTTACTTTGTAGCCAATCCATAATCCAAGATGGCCGCCAGCGGGGAACTTAGTTTAACATAGAACCCTATGGGAAATGCATACAAATGACTTCTTTTAGTGACCCACTTAATGGAATGAAACCAAACATGGCATGAATATTCCTTATGAAGTGCTGACCAAATGTTGTTACTTTGTAGCTGATCCATCATCCAAGATGGCCGCCAGCGGGGAACTTAGTTTAACATAGGACCCTATGGGAAATGCATACAAATGACTTCTTTTAGAGAACCACTGAATGGAATGAAACTAAATCTGGCATGAATGTTCCTTATGAGTTGCTGACCAAGTGTTGTTACTTTGTAGCCGATCCATCATCCAAGATGGCCGCCAGAGGGGGACTTAGTTTAACATAGGACCCTATGGGAAATGCATACAAATGACTTCTTTTAGAGAACCGTTGAATAGAATGAAACCAAACATGGCATGAATGTTCCTTATGAGGTGCTGACCAAGTGTTGTTACTTTGTAGCCGATCCATAATCCAAGATGGCCGCCAGCGGGAGACTAAGTTTAACATTGGACCCTATGGGAAATGCATACAAATGACTTCTTTTAGAGAACCACTGAATGGAATGTAACAAAACATAGCATGAATGTTCCTTATGAGGTGCTGACCAAGTGTTGTTACTTTGTAGCCGATCCATAATCCAAGATGGCCGCCAGCGGGGGACTTAGTTTAACATAGAACCCTATGGAAATGCATACAAATGACTTCTTCTAGTGACCCACTTAATGGAATGAAACCAAACATGGCATGAATATTCCTTATGAAGTCCTGACCAAGTGTTGTTACTTTGTAGCTGATCCATCATCCAAGATGGCCGCCAGCGGGGAACTTAGTTTAACATAGGACCCTATGGGAAATGCATACAAATGACTTCTTTTAGAGAACCACTGAACGGAATGAAACTAAATTTGGCATGAATGTTCCTTATGAGGTGCTGACCAAGCGTTGTTACTTTGTAGCCGATCCATCATCCAAGATTGCCGCCAGCGGGGGACTAAGTTTAACATTGGACCCTATGGGAAATGCATACAAATGATTTCTTTTAGAGAACCACTGAATGGAATGTAACAAAACATAGCATGAATGTTCCTTATGAGGTGCTGACCAAGTGTTGTTACTTTGTTGCCGATCCATCATCCAAGATGTTTAGAAGTCTATCAGAAAATTGTAAAAAAAATTCTGAATGGTCACAACTTGACCACATATTCAAAAATAATAATGATAAGATGTCTTCAGTAGCTATTGTAATCACATTAGATACAGGTGAGCGACACAGGCTCTTGAGAGCCTCTAGTTAATTGTTATTTGAGTAGATAAACATGGCATACATAATAAAAACTGGACAAATATTGTGTATATTTTCATGAATATCCAGCCTTTCATAAAAAAATATTACTGGTTTTGACACACTCAGTTTTTCAGGCCTTATTCTGAGAAATAAAGAACAGGAGTTTGAAGTAAAAAAAATTTAGTGACTAATTGCCAAGCCGCCCTAAAACTTTGCTGAGCTCCATCAAGTCTTAATAATATTTCTAAATTTCTAAGAATAATAATTCACTCAGAATAATTATTCTAATTGGTTATTAATGTTTTCTACAGGCAAAATCTTTCACATCATTATCCAATGATTATGAATTATCTGATGCTTTGGAGGATGTTGCCTCAATGTTGGACCTGTTATCTGGCACGTCGGGATTGGCATCTGTGTTTACCTCCGACGACTTGCATAATATTAAAGCTATGCTGCAAAATATTCCTAAGTATATCGATACTTTTGAAAAGATGGGAAGTGTGGATACAAAGAGGTAAGTTAATGGTTAAAAAATATTTGTATTTACATTGTATTCACTATGTTTTTGTACATATTTTGATTGAGATGTTGTCTTGTTGATAAACACTCTGTAGTGATTTAAAACTATTCTGGATCAAAATAAAAAAACTCACTTAAAAGGAATTTTTTGGCAAAGACGCATTACTGCACAAATCAAATAGTGATGAGACAACATCGTATTTGATAAAACAGGGTAAACGATAAATAACAGAGGTTATCATACATTATGTTAAGTACACGTTATTAAAGCCAAAAGTATTCAATGTTGTCTTCAATTTATAAATAATCAAATTTAGTTGAAAGATAATCCAAACAACAAATTTTCACTAGAACATGAAAATTGATGAAACAATGGTTTCTGGAAACATAATGGAATAGGTAAAATATGGTTAATCAACAGTGGTATTATCATGAATCATTACACTGTTGTCTCTGTCATCAATCATGACAATAAACTAAGATTTCTTCCCTTTTCTTTACAGTTTTGATGATTTACTGATGTGGCTTGAACCAATAGTAAGCAGGTACAGTACAGATTTGACGATTTGGAATCAGACTTTAGCAATGTTTAACCAGTTCAAGGTTATTACAGAAGCTGTAGGTTCAGGTAAATATTTGATGTGTCTGAACAGGTAACAGGTTAGGTTTACTTAAATAAGTCACCAATTCAGAAAACATGGAAGCAATGTATTCAGGTAAATATGTGATCACTTCAAGAAGATAAATGAAGACATAGGTTCCAGTAAATATATTTAACAACCATTGCCACAATACATCCAGTTATGCTGAAAGGGATGTAAACTCAAGTACACCCAAATTCCAACTGTTTTGATGGTCAGCTGTGTGTTTTAATTTATTAATGCATTCCAAGATTTTACCCCTCATATTGGTTTTTTTTCAAATTTTTTCTTTTATTTCAGGAGAAAATACAAATTGGACAATATTGTTTAATGAGGGTTTGTCTGTACTTGATCAGCTGTCTGCTGATGATACAAATTGGATGAAACAATTGACATCAGTACCAGATTTTACTAATTTGACTATGTCTTTGCTGTCTGGAAACACAAATGCTCTTTCCCAATTGTAAGTTTGATTATTTAGCATGTTTCTTTCCTTAAAGCTAACATAAAGTACCTTTGTTTCCACTAATGTGTGATAAAAATTTGGGGTTGTTAGGTGGACAAAATGTTTTATTTCTTTTAGAAATTTTAACTTATTTTATTATGAAGACATTCAGACTTTAAAATGCTTACCGAAGAATTGTTAAGAAAAAGGTAGGGCTGGTTTGGTCGAACAGGTATTTTTTCTTTGGTGAAAACTATTTTTTACCAGTTTACATTGCCGCTTTTATATTGTTAATATGTTTTTCATGTCTCGTTTTTATGCAGAAATTGCAGTTAAAATTCTTGGCGAAAATAATTTGAATTATTAATTTAATTAATAGAACATAAATTATGTATACAGTGTTTCACAAAATCTACTTTGTTGTGACATGTCAACTGTTTGGCTGTTAGTAACATTATGGTAGGACAGTTAGACTCCTAGAATTTCTATGTGCAGGAGTCTTTCAGGTAAATAGCTAAATCAAAATTTTTTAAATAATGACAATTCTTAATTCATTTACCAAGAAAAAAGTATATGTTTCAAATTTGAGTAGTTGGAAAGACTGGTTAAATCAAAGTGACATGTAGTTGAATAATTACAGGCTAACCTTTGACCTTTTACATACGTGTACACTTTGACAGAATTACACCTGTACATTTTAAAAAAATGTAGTTTTGTTAATTATTTAGGACTGAAATGTCATCAATGGACTCCTTACAACAGATGATTACAGGAATAGTTGGCGAGGCCACTATGCAGACAGTTCTTGGTTTAACAGACGTTTTTGTTGATATGGCAACCCTTACTCTTGACTATCTAGGAGGTACATATAGGGAAACATCAAACTGAATTTTTAAGCCAGCTCATTTTGCAAATATTCTTACCTATATTGAACAAAATCTTCAGTCCAATTGGGTTAAGTAAGACAGGTTTCTATGTAGTTCCAATGTAAAAGTACTGTAACAATATTTTGTAAAAATTAAGCTACTTGGTGTTTGGTTTGATAACATAAATTTAATTGGACTATTTTATGTTGAAACTTAACATATTACTGTGGCTTTGAATTCAAAAAAATTATTTATAGGATAAAAATTCTCATCAAGAATTAGGATAAAAAATTGATAATTGTATTTGTCATCATATTTTGTGGATTTGATGGTTGCAAGCTGGTTTAATGAACCCAGTAAACAGATATTCACACATCAATGCCAGCAAATATTAAAATCTAATTTTGGTGAAATTTGAAATGCTGTTATAATGCAGTGTAAAAATGTTAAATAAAGAGAATATATCCATTATAATGCATTGTAAAAAATTTAAGTAAAGAGAATATTTTTGAAATCTGGAAGTGATGCTTTGGACACAAATTCATCATGACATCAATTGAAGAATTTACAATGTGAGATTTTCAACGTTATCCAATAAAAGTCATTATGGATGATATATTGAAAGAAAAAAAAATATTACCTGATATTTGTTTAGATTCCAGTAAACATATAGGCGACACAATGAAAAATAATCCAAAAGTCATGAGTGGAATGGAAACATTGATAAGTTATGGACCACATACTACCATGGATGTCATTTGTAGAATGTTACAAGTAAAAAATATCATGGTAAGATTAGTTAGGCAAAGGTCAAATGAAAACATGCTTATGGTTCCTATTACATGCATGAAGGAAAAGGTTATTAGATTGGTATTCTTAATTTATAGAAATTTGTTTCCTACGTATAATATATATATTGTGAATATAACAATTATTACTGAAAAATGATAGGGCAAAATGAAAGTAGACAGCATGTGTAGAAATGAGTTCCCCTCTTATATGATCTTGACAGAAAACACAGCATAAAATGTACAATTAATTGAAAGAGAATAACTATATGATTTTTCCCATAGGAAGTAATTGTACTATCATCGCCAGTTCTGGATTTATCGGCAAATTTACATTATACATAGTATATTCAATGTGTCTGAAAATCTCACACCCATATACAGTTCAGCAAAGAGGCTATATCACACCAGACAAGTTTGACTACTGGCAGTTATTATCCCATGACTTTCCATATTTTTAGATGTTAGATAAATAGCTTGAAGATTTTAAGAAATGTTGAATTTCATTTCAGAAATTGTACAACAATACAAACAGTTATGTTTCTGTTTGTCATGAAGTTATAAAAGACATCATGGAAAGTAATGCCATCAACCAGACTACTAGAAATGTCCTAGATAATGCCCTTTGTATTAATGATGTTACCATGGCAATTGATCAAATGGTTGCTGATTTTGACACACAATCATACCAAAAGCAGGTATATTCATTGTGTCTAGCAATAGAATGTTTGCAGTACATTTTGAAATCTTAAATCTAAATTGTTTTATGTTCTAAAGGTGAAAAGTAATTATTGATAAAATGTTTGGCTTTTGTTTTAAAAAATGACACAGGTTTTGTAGATATAAATACAAAATCCAGTTAGATGGAAGATAATAGAACAAAAGAGGGGTATTATTTACTGAATGAGAAACACTTCAAAATAAATTGACTTTGACAACTTAACCCATTAGGATTATAACTATGCTCTTAACTTGTCAAAGATTTAAGTTCCAAGGTTTTTTATTGAAAAACAAAAACAAAAAACAAAACATTGTGCATCATATGTAAACATGAACCAAGTTGCCAAATGTAGAAAACACATCTATTTTCTTCATTGCATATTACATTATGATAATATAAAGTAAACAGTTTCAGTTGTCTTTTGTTTATTTTATCATAAAACAAATTGGCAATGCCTTCTACAAATTTTCTACTTAAAAGAGGATTAATTGTAAGATTGTTTAAATCTAGGTTGAAACTTATGTTATGAAGATGGACAAAGTATTAAATTCTACAATGGTGCCATCATCACTAAGACTTAATGATGTATACTTGAAAGTTATGAATATGACAGAAAGATTGGAAACTTTTATGAACATGTCAAATTGGTATGATGAAGTGGCATCAGCATTAAAAATAGATACTAATAAAGAACCATGGAGTAATGTGTATTGCAGAGTTACTGATATGACAAGTGTCAGGTATAGTTCCTCTTTAGTTGGTTGTTTCCTCATTTTTTGTTTTTTAATTACCCGAAAATATGTTAAAATTGTAATAGATCATCTTTTCTTTACAAATCTTTACATGATGAAAATGTTCATGTATAAATATTGTTAAACTTGAAATTTTCAAATTTTGGTGAAATTTGAAATGCTGTTATTGACAGTATATTATACAGATTGAAATTTAGGAAAATTACTTATTATTTTCCCATTTTGATTAGATTTTCTAAACAGTAAAACAATATAGATAATGATAAAATATTTACACTTGATTCTATATGATTTAAATGTAATACATGTTGAGTGAAAAATTACACTTTCCTAACATAGAGATTAATTACAAATATTTAAGAGATCGAGACATGTAAGCTGTGAAAACTCACAGGTGAGATCCAGGGTTCAGAAAAGTTTTGATGAAACATTCATGTTGCACTTCAGATATAGATACATGTATATACATTAATAATGTGTCATAACTTGATTTTTTTTTTTAATAATATTAAAATTTCTAATAGCAATGAGTAAATTCTCTGTATTTTATTTTTTAAACAATTCCAAATATTTTATAGTTGGCCTGTAGTAGTAATGACTGTAGGACCACTGGTAGAAGAAACTGAAATGTGGAAAAGTATGGAACCTATAATCAGAGCAATGAGTATTTACATGGAGAGTAGTATAAAACAAATGACTCAGCTGGATGGTAATTAAAACTTATAAATAATTGTAAAAATCACTTTGAAAATTATCTCCTCATGTTCAATTTTAATTCTTGTAGATACTCGACTGTCCAGTTTAGTATAGTTTTAGAATGAAAGAATGTTGACCATGTTCTGTTGTTTGATATCGTGGCAGTACTTGATCAGTATAAAAAAAAGAAAATAAAGGGTTGATAAAAAAATAGAGCTTTGGTCTTTCAAACTGGGATTTTTATAGCACTATATGTTTACATGTATCTGCCTTCTCCAAAATTTTTATTACTTAAACAGTTGGATAACTTGATTATTTTTTTGTTTGATCAATAAAATTTCTTTTATAGATATTTTAAACATGTGATAACAATTATTTTGACAGATCCAAAAAGTTCTATGTCCAGAATGAATGAGATGTTAAAATATGTTATGGAATACTCTCCTGAAGTTACACAGAGTCTTTTTGATATGATGAAAGATCCACGAATGGTAAGTTTTACTGTTTGTAGTTTTAATTTATCAATTTATTAATCAAAAGGTTATGAAGTCAAACCAAATCAGCAATATTTCTTCTGTTTGCTGCATGTACCTGATTTTGAATAATGGCTATTCTATTAAAACGAATGTGGGAGGGTAGAAAGGTACTTTCAAAATAGCCCCACGACCAAGAAACATTTTTAGGTAAATTTAGGAACCGATGTCTTTTAAGCAACCTATGTTTAACTGTATGTGAAAAAATTCAGCATTTATATTTCACTTAAGACAATTATTTCACTTTGAAAAAGAGACTTAACAAAGAAATAATATTAAAACAATATCATGACTTTACCTGAAAAACAGAGATTATTTAAAAATATTTATGAGATGGAAGCATTAATACTCACAGACTCCAGAAACCCAGCCAATGTGGAAAAATTATTGGACAAATTATTCAAATAAGGACTAATAACAGAAAAATAATCCCAACAAAATGTCAATGTTAAATTTTTTTTTAATTTTATTTTTGAAAAATAATAGTAAAACTGATATTTAAAAAAAGTTAATGTAAAAGTTTTAAAGTTCAGCAGTCTTTTACAAGCAGGAATATTGTCTTGTTTTCTTATTAAATATGTAAATTTCTTATGTAAATGAAAGCTATTTCATACAAGATAAGAAATGTGTAATAGGTAAAAGGAAGTAGGGCTATTGGTGAAAAAAAATATTCCATCAAATTAAATACATGCTTGGAGGAAGTGATTAAGACAACAAACCCTGAAAATGTATTTGAACATAAACAGAACTTTGTTTATTTATGAGGGGCCTCGGTGGCCGAGTGGTCTAGGTAGTTCGTCATGACTACTAGTGATTACTAGCCTGTCAACACTGAGGTTGTGAGTTCGAATCTCACCTGTGGCGGGGTGTGTTCGACTCCGATCTTAATTGACAAGGATTGCCAATTTTCCTTCTGAAGGTTGGTGGTTCTCTCTGGGTACTCCGGCTTCCTCCACCAATAAAAACTGGCCGCCGCGAAATAGCCAAATGTGCTGAAAATGGCATAAAACCCCAACTAAACAAACATTGTTTATATATGTATTTTCAGATGAATGAAATTTCATCTAGTAGAGATGTAAATGATTTTTGTCAGAAGAAAATTATCTTTAACATGTCTATGCCATCATATGTGCCCGTAGGGGAACTGAATGATATGATTTGCAATACAGATTGGGATACAATGATTAATGACATGGTCACCATGTATGATGCCACAACACCTGTTATGGAGGTATGAGTAATATAGAAACTTTAAATGTTATTTGGCCATGCAAACAAATTATTGACTGCATATAGTTAATATTATAGATGTAAGTAACACTACAATTTTCACATTTAAGAATACTGAATAATTTACAATAATGAAAAAGTTTGGCTGAAAAACTTGGAGAAAAAATATCTGGGTTTTAAATTTTATGTTTAATTTTAGCCCAGAGGACCTGTAAGGATTTTATATTAAATCCGTATCATCCCTTTAGCTCCTGTATGAAAGGTGTAGTATATATTTATGTTAGTGTCAGAATATGTGATGAACTGATGCTGTTGCTGATATTATATAAAAGTGAACCATTTCTTTCAGATGATGAAGGCATTGGAGTCTAACTCAACAGAATTACCTCCCTTTGATTGGGCTGGCATGGTTAAAAACATTGATGAGCTAATGGTTATTTATTCTAAAAATCCCACACCAATGACAGCAGCTAATCCAGTTGTTACAATTTTAACAATGAACATGTCTTTCATAGAGGAAACAATGAATGTCATCATGTATAATGTTCAACAGATGAATTTACAAAATGTAACTGTGTAAGTTAGCTAATTATCAGAAAACAAATGGTTTGTGTTGGTAGATGTAATTTACTGAGGATTTCTCAGTGTGGTCAATATAAGGCTGACCACTCTTTCAATCTAAAAGCAGAAGTCACTTCTTAAGACGAAAACAGGAAGAGGTGGTGGAATCATAGAGAGACTTGACTATTGAATTCAACTTACATTTACTTGATTTATAAGGATTTTTTTTCAGAAATTCAGGGAGATTTAACCTCTGTGTTTAAAGCTAGACTATGTCTCATACTTCTCCCAGTGTGGTCAGCCCTGTGGTTAAATGAAAATTTTTTTTTATAGATGGGACAGTGCATTTAAGCTGTATGTTCAATTTATTTACAAAAAGATATTGCAAATTGTAGGTTTATAATAGTTCTCACAGTTGTTACTATGGTTTTCTTTTTTCTCCAATTTCATTGTTTGAATTTCTTTGTAATAATTTTTAAGAGTGAAATGATCACAACACATTGAAATTTTGAACTGGACATGAATTTAAAAAAGACAATATGATTCAATGACAATACATTATCTCTATTTATTCGTCACTAAAAAACACCTATTTTGGAGGAAATTTGAAAAAGTGACAAAAAAAAATAGGTTTTTGTTGTTGTGGGATCGTTGTTGACTTCCGGTAGATTGATTTGTTTAATGAATGGTATGTATAACAAGATGAAATTAAAGCCTGTACTTTCTGAGTTTTTTCTTTATTCTTCAAACTTCAAAGGACCCACCATATGGGCAACACGTGGTCGTAATCCAGATTCGGAATGGAACCTAATGAATATTTCTTTAATTTGTTTCTTTCATCTTCGTATAAGACCAATGTCAATTCAATTTATAGGTTACAGAAAAGGAATTGTGAAGTAGAATATGTTTAATAATTAAAATTTTATCCTCATTATAAAACACAAAATCGGAAGCGTAGTTATACCAAACTTTATTTTGTTTACTGTCTTAACCTAACTTCCAGGTGCAAAAAGTTTATTAAAATTTTGTATTTATAACAATTATTTTCATGTTTTGGGTGAATAAACTTATTGTTTTGAGGAATAGAAGACTCAGTGCTGACAAGAACTTATTCAGTTCATGATAAATGTTGAAAATTCCGACTTTCACAACAATTGCGATTTGAAAACTATGCAAGTGAGGAAAAAATAGAGATTTTAAAATATACATCGCGAAATTCTAAAAGTGATAAATAAATAGAGATTTTACAGTAAATAAAAAACCAATGTAATCTGATATATATTTTCAGCATGGCTACATCAAGTCTATCTATGATGAAACAGCTTGATGCCTCAATGTCATCAGATAATTTTTGGAAGACTATAAAATTGTATTTAGATGTCTGGAATGAATACACAAAATTGGCCAATAAACAATTAAAGAATTCACAGTGTAAGTAGATAGTATTTATGTTATTCTCAGTAAAATAGTAATATGTATTTACAGGAAGATTTTAAACAATTAAAAATATTCATTAGCAACTGGTAAATGGAATTTATCACACATTTGATCAGTTCAAAATATTAAAGACTGAGAATTTGAAATTATGGTAAATTGAATAATTTACCCAAAATTAAAGCATTTTTAGGACAAAAGGTTAATTCTTAGTCTCAATCATGAGATATAAAATGTATATTTTATTTATAATCAAATGATCAAACAAATTAGAAAAACATGACTTGTAGAGAGCAATGTAACCATCTTTCAGGATACTTCAATTATTCAAAGATTCAAGGAATAGAAATTTTAGTCTAACTTTTTAAAGTTAGTTTGAATATGTAACCATAGTGTTCAAGTTATTCAAATTTAAGTGTTTAAAGTCTCACTTTTTATAACTGTAAGTAGCATTGAATAAACTGATTTTCTTAGAACAAAGAACTGCAAAGTTTTATTTTGATTTTTCAGTTAGTTATTTTGATTTGAATAATTTGGCCAATATGTCTTATACATTGGCTGGGTTCCTAGAGAATTCATCCGCTACTGTACCAGGATTACTGGAAGCCATGAAAAATACAACACTTGATGTTACTCAGGTAGGGTCATTATATTGTTTTAATATTATTTTTTTGTTAAGTCTCTTTTTCAAAGTGAAAAAAAATGTCTTATTTGAAATATAAATACTGAATTTTTTACATAAAGTTAAACATTGGTCACTTCTATAAAGCATTTCTAGTTACAGGGAACTGTCTCCATGTTCTCATGATTGTGTTGAGGCAACATATTACAGACTCAAACCCTTACTTGCTAAGTCATTAAAATTCCATCTTACTAAGCACTTTTTATTAATATTTCAGTTTTTCAAAGTTCTGTTAAATGGAGATTGGAATAAGATATGTCAGGGTACTAAATTAACTGATCTTCTGTCATCATCCTCTGTTGACCTTAACCAGTTTGAAGATGACCTATGTAAGCTGAATTGGACTCGAGTTTTAATTGAGCTTGGTGAAAGTCAGGATGTTCATATACAGAAATTTACTCAAAAGGTAAATATATTTTTTGTTGGCAGATATGATATTTGAGAATTAGGGAATTGGAACTATCATACATAACCTTGTTAAGAGATATTTAGATCTTGCTTAAGGCAGATAAAACTAATTAATAGTTTCTCCTCCCTGTCCACCATTTAATGTATGTATTTAATTGTTTGTTTTATAACAGACAAAATCTTTGATTTTAGTTTAGCAGAAACCTAAAGTTTGCATAAATCAGCCCGGTTCGTGAAACAAAATGGCCGCTATGAGCATTTACATGCTCTGATTGGTCCAAATTTAAAACTTCTTCTCCTCTGAAACCGTAAAGCCAAATGAACTAATATTTGGTATGGAGCATCTATGGAAGGTCCTACAAAGTTTTCATAAATCATCCTGGTCCGTGAAACAAAATGGTCACTATGAGCATTTACATGTTCTGATTGGTCCAAATTTAAAACTTCTCCTCTGAAACCGTTAAAACAGATGATAGATATTTGGTATGGAGCATCTATGGAAGGTCCTTTCTAAACTTTGCATAAATCATTATAGACAGTGAAACAAAATGACCATCAGAAGCATTTATATGTTCTTGTTATTTTATTTTACGTGTTGTAAAAGTGCCAAAAATAACACATATGCTAAAAATTCAAACCAAAAAGTATTATTGCTATAAGTATTGAGTAATACATGTATATCAAAATTTTATGGAAATAAAGTTATGAATCTTATTTAACCATTACAGATTACAGATTTAACCATGATGGACTGGAATAATGTGTCTAATATTGAGTTAGACTGGGATGAGGTCAGCAGGAATACAGAGAGAATGTTTGAACTTCTAATGGCTGCTGATGTAAATACATTAATGGAAACATCTTGGGATCAGTTGTTTACAAAATTTGATCTGCAGAAATCTAACATGACTTGGAATGAGTTTATCTCTGTATTTAGTATGACAAATGGTCTGGATATTCAGAAGTAAGTGTATTATTATCAGTCAGATTTTTTTATGACATTGGACATGTTGAGAGGAGTTTTATATTCTAATCTAAGAATTGTAAAGTTTATTTGAACAATAAATTATTATGCTGAATTGAAAGAATTTTATGTTTTCTCACTTCTGTTGTGAATTTTGAATTGATTAATTTTGAAATTAGGATAAAAGGATTATGGTTTCATCCAAGGCTTCCAAAACTGTCATATATTCCGGACTTGACCGAAACTTTCATAAAAAGTCCGGCTGCTCTCAGCCTCAAACGGTCAAATAGAATTGGTTTGCCACTTTTTGTTATTCAAGGCATTTTCATAAAACGGTCATTTCAATTTTTACCAACTATCGATCGATAAAAATGTCAGTTTGGGGCTTTGGGCATGTCCGTTGTGGCATTTTAGTTTATAATTGTGGCAATCTATTTCACAAAGATATTTGGTCATAATTGGGTTTAATAAAACAAATGCAGCATATTTCAGATACTTTGAAGTGTGTCAGTTAGTCTAATCCTCTGGGTACATAAATGTACGGCTTGGTCTTTAGCTTGTGTACATCAATAAAAAGTAGAAAAAACACGTTTTCTTTTATTTAAATAACAGCAAGCTGTCAAACAATTATCCCTTCAATAAGTTATATTGAAACCATAAATCATTCACTGATTACAGGTTTGTTACCTTTGATGAGGTGTCCTTAGCTTGTCTTTATCAATAGAATTAATGATGCATAACAATGTACATAAAGGTGATCAGGTAAACGAGGTCAAACATGTAAGCGTGTATGGAACAACATCCTATTTAACACATGCATTTAGCAAGCTCATGAATGTAAAATCTTAAATTAGACTCAATGAACTCTAATCTTGTGCTGTGATCTGTGCTTCTTTTCAATATCCTTCACTGGACCTCCTCAATGTTTATAAATACCGCATCAGTTGTAAAAGTCACGTGATCAGGTAATCAATACACAAAAAGAAAAGTATCACGTGTATTGATGATCAAGTTGTACTGCAATTAAAGCCAACATCAACAGTTTCAAATAAGATGGCCTTAATTTACAAAGTGTTAAGTACTCACAGAGAGAAGATAGATTATATAAACAGAAACAAAAACATGAGAACAGTCAGGTACTGAAGCTGATTGATGAATGATGGTTACTGTATTACGATACACAGAAAAATGACACAATACCGAGGATAATATTTTATTTATTTTTAGAATGAAGAAAACAAAACAGTTATAAATAGTTTTATTGCATATAACACTACTAATTATTTAGACACATATATCAATTTATGCATCCTCTCAGTTACATTTAAGTATCCAGCTGATCATTGACCATCAAAAATGTCCGGCTGTCGTCAGGAAATTTTGGAAGCCCTGGTTTCATCTCTGTTAGGCAAAATATGATTTTGTCTATTCCACCAAGGTCTGTCCGATTCTGTTGCTATGAATATTTTTGTTATAATGTTGACATTAATCCAGAAATGTACCCAGTGACTTGGGTATCCAATATCATGTACATAAATGTATGTTTAATAATCGAAGCAGTAAAATGTTTGTAAACTTTTAAATGGTTTACCTTCAGTAAGTGTGATAAAACTTTCATGAAAAAGTGAAATATAGGTAAAGCTGAATGCTGTTTAATTTTTCTCATTTTCGTTATTAAAGAACACATATTTGTAACACACACAAAAATAAAATAAAAATTTGGCTTCTGTTGTTTCCAATTAATGTTTTAAAATTATTATTTTCCCAGGAAGTTTTTTAAAGGAAAGAAATGTGATGGAAACTTCAGTTGTAACGTAATATTCAAAAGTCTTATATTATAAAAACATTAGATATTTTTATGTTGTAATTTCAGTCTGATGAACATATTAGATGGTTTAAATGCAGTTGGGACATACTTAATGAACATGAATATGAATGGTACCATCACAGCTATGGAGGCTAATATTATACAGTCACAACTTTATCAGCAGTATCAGATACTTAAATTTATTAACAAACAACTACAATATTTCAATGGTAAGATATCACAGCCTTCTCATATGTTCACATGTTGCAGTTCTTGGGACCTAGGTGGTCGAGTAATCTAGATAGTTTGTCTGTACTGTTAATAATCCCCAATTGAGACGAAGAAGCATAATTATTGTATTATTTGAAAACTGACTTTTCTGAAGAATCATATTTTTTGTCTTATTAAGAATGGTTACAGTATTTACACCACAAATATATTTTTATAATGAAATGAATTCAGAAATTACTATGCATTTCTGATATAATACACCTATCGACAGTACATGTCCGATCCAGAATTATTCTGAAATTACACAACTTTTTCATGGCGTGACAAACCAGTTGAGACCAACTAGTTCCCTGTTGTAACATGGCATGTGAAAGAAACTTTACAAGGAGGCATATTTAAATGATCGTAAACCCTTTAAATAATGAGTTTATATAATTAGTAGCTAGGAATCAAATGATAGTTCAAAACTATCATCAACCCAAAGCATTTTCCTTTGAAAGTTATCCTTCCCTCAGCTCTTTATGGTGACCTTTAATTCTAACTCCAGTCTTGACTCCAAGTGGAAGTTGTTTAATATCCAGACAAATCCGGATTGGACACTACTGTCAATAAGTGTATTGTCATAGGCTATGCTTATGTATTATACAGAAGACTTGGTTCTTTCGAATTTATGCATGCATCATGTGAAATCTTTATTTCTGTGAATTGACTCTGCTTAATTCTATTAGATACAAGACATGTTGATTTGAGGGAGTATTTTGGATCGGAGCAAGTTAACAAATTATTGGATGTAATTTCGTCTTCACCAGAGGTCACCACTGTTGCACTGCTGACTATAATAGATACAATGCAGGACCCTACCAAGGTTGGTATGAATTGTCAATTTACAATTTCAGAGTAATTTTGGTGCAGGAAAATAGGCTAATGTCATATGAAATACAGTTTAATTTTACTGGAGAGCTGTAAACATATATGTCAATATTTAACTTATTTGTTATCATAGAATATTTAATGCACATTTTTTAAATGAAATTTCACAAGAATGACATGTAAATAAAAAGTGAGTAAGTAAATAAATAATAAAAATTTGGTTATATAATACATTAAACCATTTTCTGTTTCATGACTTTACACTATGCAAAAGGGCACCCAAACTTCCAGTAAACATTTAAAAAATGGAATCATACATGACAAAATCACAGTCTTAAAAACAAAATTTCTAGTTTTGGTGGTCAAGTCCATATCTCAGATACTATAATCAATAGGTCTAGTATATTTGGTGTATGGAAGGATTGTAAGGTGTACATGTCCAACTGGCAGGTGTCATCTGACCTTGACCTCATTTTCATGGTCCAGTGGTTATAGTTAAGTTTTTGTGTTTTGGCCTGTTTTTCGAATACTGTATGCAATAGGTCTACTATATTTGGTGTATGGAAGGATTGTAAGGTGTACATGTCCAACTGGCAGGTGTACGTCTGACCTTGACCTCACTTTCATGGTTCAGTGGTTATAGTTAAGTTTTTGTCTTTTGGCCTGTTTTTCAAATACTGTATGCAATAGGTCTACTATATTTGGTGTATGGAAGGATTATAAGGTGTACATGTCCAACTGGCAGGTGTCATCTGACCTTGACCTCATTTTCGTGGTTCATTGGTTATAGTTAAGTTTTTAGCTCACCTGGCCATAGGCCATGTGAGCTATTGCCATCACTTGGCGTCCGTCGTCGTCGTCGTCTGTCGTCGTCGTCGTCGTCGTCTGTAAACTTTTTCAAATGTTAACTCGTCCTAAACTACTGGACCGACTTCAACCTAACTTTGCAGAATTGTTCTTTAGGGCATCTGGAAAATTTCTATCGTTTAAAATTTTTGAAATGTCGAAAAACATGGCTGTCGTTACTATAAATAGAACATAGGGGTAAATTGCTGTTTTTTGCTAATAACTCAAAAACCGTTACAGATATCGAAAATCTGACATGGGGTAAAATTGATCAGCATGACAAGATCTACCTATCCTGAAATTTTGAAGGAAATTCCAAAACCCATTTAGGAGTTATTGCCCTTTTTTCACATTTTTGGCTTTTTTTTATGTTATTATTTCAAAAATCATCTTCTCTGAAACTACTATTCAAAATCATATGAAACTTGGTAAGATTGTTGCTTAGGGTACCCTGCATAGAACTGATGTGGGGATTTTTGATTTGTGGAAAAACATGGCCGCTGTTACTAAAAATAGAACATAGGGGTAAATTGCTGTTTTTTTGCTAATAACTCAAAAACCGTTACAGATATCGAAAATCTGACAGGGGTAAATTTGATCAGCATGACAAGATCTACCTACCCTGAAATTTTGAAGGAAACTCCAAAACCCATTTAGGAGTTATTGTCCTTTTTTCGTCAAATTTTCATAATTTAACATTTTTCGTCATTTATCTCCAAAACTATTTGAGATAGAAGTGAAATGTAAATTTGAAAAATGTTTGCCATGTTGAGATCTACATACCCTGAAATTTTAAAGGAAATCCCAAAACCCATTTAGGAGTTATTGCCCTTTTTTGTCAAATTTTTAAAATTTTAACATTTTTGCATTTATCTCCAAAACTATTTGAGATAGAAGTGAAATGTAAATTGAAAAATGTTTGCCATGTTGAGATCTACCTACCCTGAAATTTTGAAGGGAATCCCAAATTCTATTTAGGAGTTATTGGTTTGTGTAATTTGAGGTCGGGTTCTGTTACATTTATTTAAGGTTCACCCTTATTCCTGGTCAATTTTGTCAACTTCCTGCCAGGACTACCACCATCAGGGAACATATTTTAACATTAAACCTTATGAAAAATAAATCTTCAAATTTTCCCTGAACAATTGAACCAATTGCAACAAACTTGGTCAAATAGTTGATTAATTGTCCAATGAAAACCAGACTCCAGGTGAGCGATACAGGCTCTGGTGAGCCTCTTGTTGTGTTTTGGCCTGTTTTTCACATACTGTATGCAATAGGTCTACTATATTTGGTGTATGGAAGGATTGTAAGGTGTGCATGTCCAACTGACATGAGTCATCTGACCTTGACCTCATTTTCATGGTTCAGTGGTTAAAGTTAAGTTTTTGTGTTTTGCTCTGTTTTTCGAATACTGATAGCATTTACTTTCATTAGAAATACACGACAGGCGAGACATTTTTGTGTGTCCACTCTTGTTTACACCAAAGTGCTTGAATGACCGGTGTAAGAGACCACATATAAAACGCGATAGAGATAGAGATTTCAGCAGCTTTCAGAACACCTCTAATTAATCATCTGGTTATTACTACTGATAGACTGAAATAGGGGTAAACAACTCTGTGGGCAAAAGCAGATAATTTGGCAATTTATTGACTAGAGTCTTCAACAATTTTTGAGTTTTGTTCCATATTTTTCAATCAAACAACCTTTTGACTGATATTCCCATAACAGTTACTTTCATGTATAACCAGAAAACTTTTACTCTCTAGGCCAATACATTGATGAATTCCTGGGAGTTGATGTGCAGTGATGTTACTGTTTTCAAGTCTGTTGTATCTATCCCAGCTAATACAACTGTAGACCCTACAGAACTCCAGACAAAAATTTGTGGTGTAAACATAAACTACACCAAATTATATGAAGAAATTATGGTTGGAATTGATGGATTGCCAGAACTGTTTGAATCAGTAAGTTTATGTGATCAATACAAAGAAGTTATGTTATAAAGAAGAGGTTTTTTATGTTGAATGAAAAAGAAACAATACCTGCATCAAGTTTTCTAATGATTTTTCAGCATAGTTATTAAATAGATATTTTAAAATTTAATGCAGCAAAAAGATAAATTTCCAGTTTCATGCAAGTTTTTGACATCACTCTAGAGATATACTTGGACCCAGTTTGTGGCAATTGGAGTAGTTCATTCCTAAAATGAAATGGCAAATTTTTCTGTTGTAAATACAACAGTGTTATTGCTATACTAATGCAAGATTTAAAATTTTTTGCTAAGGTTTATATGTTTCACATCAGAATGGATATGATGGATTAATTCTTGACACAAAATCTGTATATGCATAATACAAAAGTTGTAAAAAATACATATATTTTAAGTACAGTAAGGCCGTATATAGTTTGTTCTATTGTCGGAGAAAAAATTTGATTGAAAAATGTTCACTAAATTTTCAGTTAATCAAGATGAATGGTACAGCTACACCCACTCAGATCTGGCAGGCTCAGGAAACATTAAATAAACTAATGTCAGACTTCATTACTAGCCCACCAAATATAACAATAAGTCATAGCAATGCATGGTTAATGGAGGACGAGTATACCAAGGCATGGGAAGATTTCATTACCAGAATAAATGATGGCTTGAAAGAAGAAAATTTCATGTCGTAAGTACAACTGTGTATCTTATTAGAGCAGCTGCATGGAAACTTTTTTTTACTTTTGATTTGAGAATTCATGTAAATTTATCTTTTAAAATATATCATAATTTTATTTCATTGGTTTTGCATTTGAGAATGACATATGAAGAAAGGTAGAAATGATTTTGGGACTGGTAGTATTTAAAATAACATGCTTGAGTCATTACCAGAGTTGTAAGCTTTATTGTATTGCTTGTGGCTAAGTTCATTAAATACAAGTGCCAGGTTCTGAGTGAAATAGGTAATACAATATTGATGATTCAAAATATTATACTGTATTGGAGATTACTTTCACTGCTGAATTTGGACTTGTCAAATAATTTTATGGCTGTTTGAAAGATTGTCTAATGCTTCATATAAGTTGTACATTGTAACTCCAAGTGATTTTTAGTTGGATGATCTTTCAATAGTTGATGAAATGCAAAATTGACCTATTTTTCAGGACTTTGACATCCTTGTCTCAACAAAGTACAGAGTCTGCATTAAGTGGTCTGACTGCTATCCCAGAATTCAATGCTATTTTGACCTATATGAACATATATATGACAGTTATAATAAACAGATTTAATCAGAGTACATGTAAGTGTAGTATTCTTAGATAAGAGAAATGGGCTAACTATCAAAGGTAAATTTAAGTGGGACATGAACCTACTGTGTGTCTTGCATACTTCTGCAACTGATTTCTTGATGAAAAATCCAGACATTACTATTATGTACATTTGAAATAACAGTTAGGTATGTCGGAAACGGAACTTGCACATATTCTGCATCGTCGCATTTGCTTGTGGTGACGTCATATATGATTAAAAAATCAGTGAAATGCACACAAAAATTGGAAAACAGCACTCGTAAAATATTTGGGACATTTCAGCAGTGAAAAGACAATAATTTACTACGACTATCGGAAACAAAAGGTAGTGTCTTACTTTTTACTTTCATTTTAAAAAATGTTTGAGAAATTTCTGAAAAACCACTTGAAGTTTGAAAAAAGAAACACAGTAGAAATGGAATCTGAAACATACATAAATAGATTGTTGTACAGACTTCAATATGTGTCAGTGCTAACACTACGTTAAAGAAACAAACAAAAAAAAAACACACCAAAAAAAAAACGACTGTTCAATGGGTGAAGGACCAACAATAGTTTTAAATCTTATTTGTTAGTTTGATTTGTCAGTTTAAAATATTTAAAGGAATGAATTTCATGATTAATATTAAATATTTCATTTTTATTTCAGCTGTCACTGATTTTAATTCATTGTTTGATGGATTTCCTGAGTTACAGAAGGCCTCTGTATTGTTGGATGATTTACCAAACCTGTTCCAGGTTTTGGTATATAACAGCATGTTTCATTCAAGTCAGGTGAGTTCTTTTCTGAAAAAAAAATTGATGTATTTTTTATGAAGCTTTGTATAAAAGAATAGCAAACTAGAACTCCTTTCCTGATAAAAAATATGTATATGCAAATTTTGATGTATATATTTTTTAAAATAAATTAGATTGAAACTAATTTAATGCCGACACTGACTGATATGACATTATGATGTACATTTTCTCAAGGTCAAAAAGCTAAATGGAATGCATTGAATTTTGAAAACAAAATCAAAAACATAATACTTGCCTGTATATTTATAAAGTAAATATCACTTCTGAAAGAGTGAAAAATGTTGATGCTGTAACCTGTTCTTTTATAAGGTAACCATATTATGACTATTTTTCACTTAGTGTATTGCCTAAATCCCCTGTCAAGTAGAAAATTTAGCCATTATGTAAACAGTACAATGAAACAAGTGGAAATCCTTCATATTTTACAGATAACTGTTATATTAACAAATGTACAGAGTTGGGAACAGTTTTGTGATCTGACTGATCCCCTGTTTGAGGTACCAGGATCCAACTTCAGTTTTTCAGACTTCCATTCTAAACTCTGTGAGTTGAACCTGACATTGTTGATGATAGAAGCATCAGAATACAATGCTATGCCTGAACTGGAGCAATTGGTAAGATTTAAATGAAAATGATTGAAAGATAACTTTGTATCAGGTCTTGATTTATACATTTGTTAACAGTAATAATAAAATAAATTGGTTAACATTGCCACAAAGTCAGTATTTTTTTATGCATGTTTTTATTTATACATGTATATATTTTATTTGAATATTGTTGACCGAATAGCATCTGCATTTCTCATCTGGCAACCTTTAGACTTGGATTGATTTATTTACCTTTTTAACTTTGTATGAATAAAATTATTAGAAAGAGGAACATATTGGCCATGTGAGGACATTAGCAGCTCTTTAAATTCTTTTTATTTTAAAAAATTAAATAAAAATCTGTTCTCATCTTATTCAAAGCTGACCTTATAAAGATTTAATGTCAACAGTAACACATCAATCAGTTAAAAAACATTACACCCTCCAAGATCATAAGGAGCACAAAACAAAATTAAATACAAAGTGGGATCAGGATAACCTTACCATACTTCTCACAGACATTATGCATGCTGATGATAAATTGAGTAAACCTCTTTCCCCTTATTTATTCTGACCAACACAAATTGATTGATAACCAGCAAAATGAACTAAATTTAGGTAGAATGTGTTGGGTTTTACTGTGAAACATATTAATTATCTTCATTTTCAGATATCAAATTCAAATAGAACTGATAGTAATGGAAGTGTCACAACTCTCAACATTAAGCTAAACACGTTTAGTACTTTATTGACAACCTATATAGAACTGACAATAAACAGCAGTGTAGGGATAACCACTCTCCCTAAGTTTTTGGACATGCGATACTGGATTGATACAACAAATCATCTTAATTCTGTTATTATGGATCCTGCCCGATTAATGAGGTAGTGTAAAGTTCAACCTTGGTCACTTGAAATGAGATAACACAAATATTTATGCTATATTGAGCTAATTTTTGTTCCTTTTACGGAAATTTTTTGATTTGAAATTTCAGTTTATATAACAATTGTGTAACTTTTATCGATTTTGTGAGTAAGATTTTTCAAGTGACAGAGGGTCTTCTGTAATCATTAATATTGTGTTGCTGTATTATTATAATGTACATTGTGTTATTATATACCAACAGTTGACAGAACACATATAATCACATATGAAAAACAAATTTACTCATGAAAGCTGATACAGTTATTATAATGGGTTATAAATTGAAAAAGAAAATACATTTAGTTGATGAGGTCTACAAAAGCATGACTTGAACTCTTGTTTCATCCTACCTGCATCATATTAATCATAAATGTTTTGTATGAAACTTTTCATTTCTTCAATTTTTAGTTTGGCTAACACACCAGACACACTTCAAGCAGCATTAAATATGACGGACCTTGATTCAGCATTACAAACAGTACAGTTAATCATGAAATTAACAAATGCGGTGATGGATCAAGTAGTAACACCAGATGGCACTTTGAATTTTGGTTCATTGATAAAGAACACCAGCGTTGTAATGGCATTGTTAAACTCTATACGTTTGAATTCAGAATCAATTGATGGACTGTTTAGTGCATATCTACGTACTGATAAGGTATGTAATTATTCTGTGTTGTTCAGTTAGTGTAGTTCACCGAAACACTTTTGCCCATTCAATGAAATCATTCAAAAAATGGATGAATACTTTCAGTAAATAATCAACATTTTGATTCCCATTTTAAATTTTTATTTAAACAATATTATAATCTTTTAAGATCAGATTATAATTGGATAGAATACTGAAACTATTGAAGGTTTGTATTTTACATGTACCAGAGCTCTATACAAAAAAGTTACTGAAAATCTGCAAATATTGACCAGAATGCAGAAACTATTAATGTGATACTGGTAAAAGCTGTATGGAAATGTACATATTAAGTACAAAAATGCAGGGTTACTATATTGCAATCTGACCTTTGTTGCATTTTTTACATTTATATCTGATTTTCTGGTAACATTTTTTACCAATAAAAAAAGCTAATAATAAAAATTGATGTCTTGAGCATCAAAAAGAAACATAGCTGCAGAAACGTTAGTTAATACAGTTTTGATATTTAGGCCAGGCTTAAAATGTTCTTTGCTGTAGGCTGACCCATACTTGAGAAGGTAGGGTAGTTACATGTAGGTAAGATTTTTTTTTAAATGATATTGATGATTAAATTCAGAAATTCATTCAATCAAAAATAATGTATGTGACTCTAATGAAATTGGAATTAAAACAAAAAACTGGAACTTGCAGGGTCAATAATAATGTTTTGGTCAGATCAATGTTGGAGCGGGCTACTGCAAACAAACCTTATTTTAATTTAGGCCTAATTAAAAATTTATCTTTGTTGTAGATTCCCGAGTTTTTAATGATATTAGGAGACACCAGTAAACTGACGTCATTCCTATGTGATGATAAACAGTGGCATGATATTTTTGAATTTCCATCATCTCTGAATTTGTCTGAAATAGTTACTCCCTTATGCAGTGCTAACACATCAGACATGTTTGAATTATTAAACCAGCAGTTAGACCTGCAGACAGTTATACCAGTGGTAAGAACATTTTACTAAGCTTAGTTTTGTATTTTTTAACAAAAAATAATAATATCACTCAATTCTTTAATTTCTGAATTCACTATACCTACATAAACACAAAATTGGTGACTTTATATGTTATAAATTCATAGTATATGTTTATTGATTATAAAAAAATTTTCTATACCAGATACTCCGACCTTAATTGACAAGGATTGCCAATTTTCCAACCGAAGGTCGGTCGTTCTCTCCAGGTACTCCGGCTTCCTCCACCAATAAAAACTGGCCGCCGCGAAATAGCCAAATGTGTTGAAAACGGCATAAAACCCCAACTAAACAAACTATACCAAATAAAATGTCTTAGTTGTTTCATGTCTAACTATATGAGATTATCAGATGGATACAGAAAATAGCTTAGAAATGTGAAATGAGGAAACATTGTAACAACATCAGTGAAGTACATATCAACATCAGATAAGCAAACATAACCATTTCTGGCAAATGTAATTTGTTTTATTATTTGAAAATAGAATTTCCTCATATTCATAAAGACAATATACACAAACACTGAAATTATTGGGTTACTCTTAAAGTTGACAAAACTGACAAATTATTAAATATTTTGTAGATTGCTATCATCAAATTATCAATTTTTGTAGATTTTCAATCAGAGCCAACCATTTGACATTCAGACATTCTCTGCTGAAATTGAAAAATTGACCTCTAACCTGATGGATTTATTTAATATGACGTCTTTGGATTTTACTGGTGTAGATCTAGACAAACTTATGGAAGTTAATACAACAGAGATATTAATGGCATTATTTAAAGAGATGGAAAAGTTAAACACAGAATATTCAAGCATGTATACAAAGCTGTAAGTGTGAAAAATTTATTTTTGATTTTAGTAATTGTTTTGTCATATAAATTATAAATTGTAAACTTACAAAGACATGCAGTTACACTTGCATCTAATTTTAATTAATTTTTAATTCAAGAAATCAATATGTGTTTGATTAATTTCCAATATACATGTAAGTTTTACATTTTACATTTCAGTTTTGAAAATGTATTTAGTTCAATGGTCAATACAAGTGACCCTGACAGTCAACAACTAGGATATACACTGGCAGCTGCTAATATATGGACATCTATGTTTAATAAAGAGTTGTCCAAGTTCATAAGTAAGTGTAATATTTTTAGGGCCATTTAATGGTAGTTAGCCCAATACAAGTTAATTAATAGTTTATCGTCCAGCCCTTATAAAAATATGGGGTGAGTGGGAGAATTAGCATTGGATGCATACCGTCCCTTTCTGTCAAGTTGGCCAACCATAACACATATAATAATGAAAAACTTTTTTTTTTACTGCAATGAAATAAATGTTTTTACGGAAACAGCTATAAAATTTTTCCAAAAACCACATTCTTGAAAAAGAAAAAATATGGGGTGGCCTATGAATTTGGGGCAATGGGCTTGTTACATTTTTATCAATTTCCACAAAATGTGACCTTCTAGTGTGAAAACAAGTGAAAGAAAAACTACAAATAGGTTGTTTGAAAATAACCCTGTACCACTCGTGTTCATTTACAATATCATAAGAGCTTCAGAAATTTTAACTTGGTTTGATTCTCTAACAACAAGAAACGTCACACAGATTGCATTAACCAGATAGACATATTTATCTGAAGTAATATGAAACAATCTAGATCCAAAATATTTCACTGCATACTGATTTTCAAGGAAAAGGTAGATGAACCACATATTTCAAATACAGTTTTCATTCAGTGTTGCCATTTGCAAATTACAGAACCACTATCCTTGGTTACTAAATGAATCCATAGTAATTCAATTTAAAATGTAACGAGCAATTTGATTAACCCGATATGAATTTTATAGAGATATGAAATAAACATTCTGTGAGAAAATAGAATAATTCACTTTAAATATCTTTGTTACAGATAATCCTGTTAATCTGACAATGATATTGTCAGGGTCCAATATTGGTAAAGTGATAGATATGATTATAAAGGATCCATCATGGATTGATGAACTGTTTGATGCACAAGTCAACCCACAAAAGGTAATAAATGTGTGTACTCTGTACATCAGAAAATTATTTCAATATGAGAAAGTTGTATCTCTACTTAAATCCTAATCATTTTAAAGAAAAATCAGGCATAACCTTAAAATCAAGATGCCTGAAACTTTTGAAAAGAAAACTTGTTTTGTATGTGTTGAGGTTATATTTTACTCAATACATCACACACAGTCCTTTCCAATATGTCTGGAAAAAAATAACTAGAAATTAATACATTAAATATTATTTTAATTGGTGAGGTTGTATGTTTTTCATGAAATCAGGTATGTTTTTATATTGCAACAATGTTTGTCATGGCTATTGAAAATCATTTTTCATGCAGTTTTATTTAATTAATTAATCACATAAGAAAATAACCACCTTTTTTTACATAATCATACCTGAAAGTTTCTGGAATTTGCTGGATTTCGGATTTTGATGATTTTGGTCTATTTATTCCTATATGAAATATTGGATTCTTCCCAATTTCCATTTTTTGGAAACTTCTATACTTTCACCCATGCATAATAATAACGATAATTATTTTTTATCTTTTTTTTCTTTTTTAGTTGACTGATATGCTGCTACACAATTCATCGGCCATTTGCACTCAGGATTTCTGGGATAGTGTTATTACAAGTGGGAACCTTACAGCAGTACACAAAATATGGAAGACATTGTGTGACATGAATGAGTCATCAGTTGTAACAGAGGCAATGTCTGGATTCCTGAACAGTTACATGTTTTCTCAACAGGTAAAGCAATCAATAGATTTTCATTTGATTGTAAAATTTTGAAAATGTTGTCATGGTTATTCGATCTTATTTCCTATTTCCCCTTTAGAAAAATCTTATTTAAAGTTGGAGGAAGATTTCATTTTATCATGCCTTTACTATTTAACAAGGGTTATAGTTTCAAAAATTTATGATGATAAAAATTGAAATATAAATATACAAAATTTGCCCTTGGCGTGGCTGTAAAAGAATAGGAATTGTTTATGTCTATATATGTTTTTTTTTAGTTGGAAATGATTGGATTTTCAATGTCCTATTTTTTAGCTTGCTGCTTTGGAGGAAATTATGAAAGAAGGAAAAATGGTGTTGAATGTGACATCATTGCTACAGAATGCAATGGAAATGTCAGACCTATTAACATCCATACTACAGAGCCAGCAGACTACAGATATCAGCTCAAATGTGTTTAATGTAACAGCATTCTCAACAATACTAGAAAAAATAGGTTCAATGTTGGAACTTCAGTTTGGCAGTTATTTGACAGATTGGTAAGTATTGAAACGAAACAAAAATATTGAATTAAAATTTACAAATAATCAACAAAATGGATAACAGGAAAGTGACGTACCAATCAATCAAAGCATCCCAACTGAAAACTCAGGACAAAAAAATATTAAAGAGCTCAACATCATCACAACAGAGAGTCAGAACCATTTTTGCTAAACCTTTTATAACAGTGAAGGGTTTCATAAAACATCTCAACTTTAAGGATTTCCACAATTTATCCTCAATTCAAACACTGATCAACTAGATCATTGAAAATAAAATACTGGAGGAAAATTTTGATTTGGTAACTTTTATGAAATCTTGTTGCAGTTTCTATTTCATTCAATGTATGATAAATTAAAGATGCAGATTTTGAAAAAATCAAATTATGATAGGTTAGAGTGTAGTTACCATCTAGAATTTGAATTTACTGACAGTGGACTCAGAGCTGGTTACTTATCTGTATAATATTTTAATTCCCCAGGCATCCATATTGATCGAAATTTTTTAGTTTTATATACCTATTGAAATAACTTCCATACTTTTAAAAGGTTTTTGTCTGTTGTCTTTGGTCATTCATGATGAATTAAAAATCAAAATTTGACTTGCAGGTTGCATTTTTATCTATACACAAAACAGTGTGATTAAAAACTTTAAAAAATTGTATGAAAATAACTCTGTTCCACACAAATGGAAATTATGGTTTACAGTTTCCACTTACAGTTTTGAATAATAATACATAAATTGGTGCATACATGTAAAAGTACAATAGAAGTTTGGTCTTTTGAACACTCAGTTTCATTCATCAAGATTTGAACGATTACAAATTATAGTTAAAAAATTGAGGGGCCTCGGTGGCTTAGTGGTCTAGGTAGTTTGTCATGACTACTAATTATCACTAGCCTGTCAACACTGAGGTTGTGAGTTCGAATGTCACCTGTGGCAGGGTTTGTTCGACTCTGATCTAAAATTGACAAGGATCACCAATTTTCCTATCGAAGGTCTGTGGTTTCCTCCACCAATAAAAACTGGCCGCTGCGAAATAGCCAAATGTGCTGAAAACGGCATAAAACCCCAACTAAACAAACAAACAAACAAACTGAAAAATTGAGTTTAGATACCAATTTTATTTGAATTATTCAAGTTTTTACAATTGTATCAATAAATGTTTACATTAAGTTGTGTATTACTATTTACATTATATTTTTTGACCCCAGGTCATCTGCTTTCATACCAGTCCTCTCTTCAGCTGATCAGACAGTTTTGAAAGCGGTTCAGACATTCAATGTTATTATGACTGAAATAAACAGCAGACTGGAGTATATGAAAGGTATAGTGTACAGTTAATATCTATATTTCTCGGTATATAGCAAATTATGATAAGAATATACAGATTTGTAAATCATTCTAATAATCTTTTGTTTATGATAAATCATGTGAGAAATTTTATTTTATTATACTGCTATAGACCAAAGAATTATTGTAAATGTCCTGGATGTTTCATGTAAATAAATGACAATGGCCTAGTAATACATATGTATTCTCAAACACTATATACCTAATATACACATGTATATATAAAATCCACCACTTAAAAACTAAAAAGTGTGTTTCAACTTTGGAAATATTTATTCCTGCTTTAAATCCATTGTTCAATTAATTTTTCATAAAAAAGAAATATTATTTACATTTATTATCTTTTATTGTCTGAATACTTTAAGATGAAGAACAACAATAAAAGCATTGTTACTTTGCATTAACTTACATGTCTTATTATAAAATACATGTATTTGTATTTTATAGGAACTGTCAGTCTATCTACATTGTTAAAGAACTCTACAGAGTTGGTAGATATATTTGAGTCCATGTTTAAAATCGTAACAAATGGAACTGAATCAGTGAAATCTAATGATATTGATGTTTCCAAGGTAACAGAACTGATGTTGTTAAATCAGTTTAAAGTGTTGTTATATACTTATGTACAAGTTTATAGAATTACATTTAAAAAAAAAATCATAATATTTCACATTAGAACAATATTTTTGTCTTTATCATCAAGACTATAAGTGAAAATTAAAAAAAATGATCAATATGTGATTTTTTAGTCATGATGAAAAAATATCTACAGATAATTTACATGTCCAGTGTCTGAAAGTCGATTACTAAATTTGGTTTAGAAATCTGTACAGAAAAATGGCTAGTTTTTGCAAATAAAAATTATAGTAAAATTTCACTTATCTTTTTTTGCTTAATTGATCAATTACTACCATACATTAAAAAGAAAAAAAATTTTTTTCTTTCTAGCTTTCTGAAGTTATTTCATCACCAACATTGTTTACTGAACTGTGTGAAAACAAAACTCTGTCAAAATACATTACTCCAGAGGGCATTGTATCTCCTGTAGGAGAGGATCTTGGTAAATTAATGTGTATTTATCCTGATGCCTTTTTGCAAGTTCTAATGGATCAAAGTTTGCAACAAGAACTTCAGAAACAGGTTAGATTTTTTAACCCTTTCACCGACGTGAGTCCCCACAGGAAGTAACCCTTGCACAATGGCTTCCCTGACAAGATGGTTTTAGAGCATCAATTTTTTGGCCATTTAAATTATTCTTTATTTGAATATTAATGTTAATAAAATATGTTCTCTTTGCGATCTTTTTAATTTTTTATTGAAAATCCAAAGATTCAGCTGCAAACAGCAGTTTTCGCAGCTGGATATGTTGAAATTTTTCAAATGTCATTAAAATCGCTCTAAATATGCACTTTTCAAGAAATGAAGTTCCAATCATCGATGTCTATTCCAATCAATTTTGCACTAATACGAAATACATACTTTCCTGGCATCCAATCTTGCCAAATAAATTTCTAAAATTAATTTTCCTTGCTTTAAAATCCCATAAAATCCTCAAATTTTGGTCTCTTTTCACACAGTTTTTGTTTTTTGTTTTTTGAACGGCGAAAGGGTTAATATCATTTGTATTAATGATATTATATTGTTTAGTAGAATTTGTCAGGTTTTTGTCGAGCCTTCGACTTTTGTCGAAAAAGCGAGACATAGCGATCCTACATTCCGTCGTCGTCGGCGGCGGCGGCGGCGTCCACAAATATTCACCCTGTGGTTAAAGTTTTTGAAATTTTAATAACTTTCTTAAACTATCCTGGATTTCTACCAAACTTGGACAGAGGCTTGCTTATGATCATAAGATAGTATCCAGAAGGAAATTTTGTAAAAAAAAAATTCCAGTTTTTCCGTATTTTACTTATAAATGGACTTAGTTTTTCTGCCAGGAAACATTACATTCACTCTGTGGTTAAAGTTTTTAAAATTTTAATAACTTTCTTAAAATATCCTGGATTTGTACCAAACTTGGACAGAAGCTTGTTTATGATCATAAGATAGTATCCAGAAGTAAATTTTGTAAAATAAAAATTCCAGTTTTTCTGTATATTACTTATAAATGGACTTAGTTTTTCTGCCAGGAAACATTACATTCATTCTGTGGTTAAAGTTTTCAAAATTTTAATAACTTTCTTAAACTATCCTGGATTTGTACCAAACTTGGACAGAAGCTTGTTTATGATCATAATATAGTATCCAGAAGTAAATTTAGTAAAAAAAAAAAAATTTTCCGTATTTTACTTATAAATGGACTTAGTTTTTCTGCCAGGAAACATTACATTCACTCTGTGGTTAAAGTTTTTAAAATTTTAATAACTTTCTTAAACTATCCAGGAATTTTACTATTATGTGCATTCACCTATCACACTGAAAATATAGACAACATCAAAAGTAGGCGAGACACTGGGTTCCGCGGAACCCTTACGAATTTTTACTTAAAATCAGAGAATTATAAATAGACATATTTAAAATTCAGTAATCCAGTGTAATATATGATAAATTTGTTTTAGACAGTTTACTGAATATTGAAAATTACAAGTCATTGTAGTTCAAAATCTCTGAAGAACAAAGTATTTTTTCAAAATCCTCAATATCTAAAACACTAAGGTGTACAATGGGAATTTACACTGAAGATTCCCTTAAGTTTCAAAGAAATCTATTCTGTGGTTTAGGAGGAGTTGTAGATGGGGCATGCCTACCCTCCTTATGAAGAAAAGGCAAAGTCCATGTTTGCCTGTGGAAAACCCCAAAAATCATTCTGATAAAAAATAACAAAGGTAGTGCACAGTGGTAATGTATAATGAAGATTCCATGAAAACTTCACAGAAATCCTTTCACTGGTTTAGGAGGAGTTGAGGCCGGGCATGCCTACCCCCTTTACATTACATGAAGAAATGGCCATGCATGTCTGTGGAAAACCCCAAAAATCATTCTGATAAAAAATAATATAGGTGGTGCACAATGACACTTTGTACTGAAGATTCTATGAAAATTTCAATAAAATCCATTCACACGTGCAAGATAAGTTTAAGTGAATAGGTGTGGATGGACGGACAGATTTAAACACCCGATCACTCTATATCCCACTGACTTCGGAACATATGAGTTAAAATAAATCAGTGCAGAACTAATTTAGCCAGTATTCAAGATTCCTCCTTTAATTAAAAGAGGATACAGTATAAAGATATCATTAAATCAGTTATGTATTGATTGTTCTTGCTTATTTTATATTTATTATTGTTTTTTAAAATAATTTTACAGATTGATGAAATATGGAGCAGCAACATGACTGTAGAGGTGGATTTTCAGAACCTTCAACAAAATTTCAACAACTTCACACTTCTGTTGATGGGCCTGTTAGAAAAACCACCAGGAGTTGATGCTAACCTGATGACTATGTTTGATTTAACCATGTTAATGTCATCACTAGACGGACTGTTTCAGTCTCCTGAAAAGTAATAGATTAATATTATTATTGAAATGAAAAACTATTTAAAACAATGGATGTGGCAAATATGTGTAAATATCTCAGTCAACATTAATTGGCTTTAAGAAGGCTATGAAATGTGCCAGAAAAAATATTCAAAATATATGTACATGTATTTTCAGAATTACACAATTTTGGGGCTGGGCATTTCCAAATTGTATTCTCTTTGTCTTATGAAGAAACCTGTTTGAGTTTTCTTAATTTGTTTCTTAGACGACTTTTAACACATTTAACTATACTGTATATCATCATGTCCAGATTATATTGGTGGAAAAAACCAGCAGGAAAGCTGGAATTCTTTGTCAAGTTACATTGGATTTGAATACAACTACCAACTAGTTGGCTTTGACAGGTTGGTGATCAGTAGATTTACGACAAACGAATCGGCCAATCACCAATGCTTCACCTGTGTTTGGAGTAATATTGTTATTTTCATACCAATTACATTACCTGTTTTTCATTTTAAAAAGGTAGATTTTAATTTTGTGAAACATTTAAATGATTGGTGTTTTGTAGATTATTTGCTTTGACTGGTTCTTTCAACTCCTTGTTAAACATACCAGTAGATACCAGTATTTACCCTTACTACTTGTCCTGGCAGGAAGTCTATAAACAGATGAATACTGTCATACAAAGTTTACAAGGTAGACTCTTAGTATATGTTAGAGTGAATTCGTAACAATTTGATACTCTCTTTTGAAAGTTTATTATGTATTTAAGAGAAATGTGTGAATGAAATGTATTTTAATTGCTGGTAAATAGCAGCCTGTAGAACTTCTAAACTCGAGGCCTTAAGATATTGTGGACTTTTAAGATATGAGCTCTTGGTTGCTTATTGAAGACTCAATAGTAACTTGGGTAATGTCATGGGCTATATCTCTAATCAGTATCTAATATAAAAAAAATCTTAAATAGTATTTATATTACTTTTTAGATGGATCATCCTCAGATACTAATGGAGCCATCCAGAACCTGTGGAATGCAATGTCAACTTTGAACTCTCATTTGAACCTCATTGAAGGAAACACAACATATGGAGAACTTGTAAGATTCTGTTTCATTTAATATTAACATAACAGATCCAGGGGTTATTGTTTGCATTCCTCCCAACTGCTGCAGGAAAAAAACATTTTTTGTATCTGTTATATCAAGCAAAAATGTTTTGCAGTTCAACTAATACATGGAAACTGTTACGATTTTTTAACAAGCATTTTGGAAGCCGCTAATTTAATTTTTTGGCCTAAGTTGTCTTAATATATTCAATTTGTTTATATCAAAACTATAATCAATGATATTTTCAATTTAGGTTACAGAGCTTGGGAAAGACTCGGCCCTACAAAGTCAAGTATGTGATAAAGACTGGATAGAAAGTTCAGCTGGAGTGGAATTTACACAGAAGGTGTATGATGCTCTCTGTAAACAGGATCCGAAGGACTGGAACAGAAGGCTGACAGATTCCGGGTTTCTCCAATATTATGGATATTTCTTACTGACAAATATGGTAGGAAAATAATCTGATAAGCATTTATTTATTACCTCAGAATATCATTATCAAATTACACAATTTGGGCATAGTTAGTGTTGAAGAAATAAATTAATAGACTTTTATTTTTATTCATGAGTAAAATTTGGGATTCTACTGACACACTAGGGACAGTTGATTTATTTCTATGCAAGTTAACTAATGATTTTTCTTGCAAAAAGTACACAGGCACATCTTCGCACAATAGTGCAATTCAGACAAATTTTCAAGCATTTACAAGCATTCAATGTAGAATTTTTAGCTATATTTATTTTATAAGAGAAAATTTGAAATTATAAGGATATCAGTTTCCAATTTACTTTCAGAAGGTGAACAGTTTTAGTAATACCACTATGTCAGAAATGTTGACCAGATTTATAAGCCAGATCCAAAATTTGACAACAGCTTTCAGTTCTCTGAATGTGGAGCAGCTCACACAATTACAGAATATACTGTTAGGAGACTTAAATGATCTAACAATTAATCAGCAGTTTTATGAGTGAGTAAAATGTGCCTTTTGGACGTATGATAAGTGGGATTAAATAATATTATACCCCCACTCTACGGAGTGTGTGGTATAAAGGATTCATCTTGTCCGTCCGACCTTCTGTCCGTCCGTCTGTTCAAACTGAAATTTTTCAGACTTATCTCAGCTTCTGTGCAACGGAATGTTTTGATATTTGGCCTGTAGCTTTATGACCATGAGTTGTATCGTCTCTCCTATTTTCAGGTCTGTCAAGGAACCACTTCCTGTTTGCCGATACTTACACAAATTTGACAATACCTTATGTTTACATGAAATTTTTCATCAAACTTTTCAAGTCTGTTTTCCAAATTTTCAAAATTAAAAAAAAGTGGGGGTATACTTTGCATGATAACATATGCAACCTCATGTTTAATTTTGAAACTGTATAAGACCCTGTTGTAATCTTTGGATATTTGTTCAGTAACATTAACTTGTGATTTTATGCTTTCTTTGTAACATCACTCCATTTCCATCTTTCCCTACATTTATTAGGAAGTTTATTATGATTTTTGTTGCAGATCATTTAATTGGTTAAATCTGATAGATAACAGTACTGAAGGATGGCTACTGGGAATGTTAAACTTTGTCACAGAAGTAAATGCCTATGTAGAGAGACATTTCAGTATATTAAAAGGTTAGTGTATTTTATAGGTATTAATATAATGTTACATTTATGTAAATATTATATTGAGCAGTGAATTGAAGTCTAATTCAAAGGGACATATCATCTGAGTAATTTATTAATATATGTTATAGAATGTCCAAAATTGTGTAAATAGGCAGAAAAAAATTACAAAAAACCCAATTAATTCGAGTGCAAAATATGAAGAAATTTCCCTGAAAATACAATCAAGTGAAAAAGATGATCATGTCAACTATTGTTTACCTCTACAAAGAAATCAATGACATTGGACGTGTTCAGTAGTTTGAATTGTTTTTGCCAGGTTTATATGTAAAAATATACATACATGTACATACTTGATAAAATTTCCAGTTGTATTTTTTCGGAATTTGCATATGCTTTCTTCATAAATGTAAATTTTAGATATGAGTGAAGAGGTACCCCTGACAATACTGTTACCAAATAATACTGTAATAGCCAAGCTATTGGAGACAACATTTGGATCTCAAACAGCTGCTACTCTGCTGGCTTCAAACCTCGCTCCAGACAAGGTATTAACAATTTAATAGATTTTCATCTATGATATTATCTAGAAAACATTTATTTAGTTTAGTTAAAACTTAATATTTGTGTTGGGGAAACAAGTTATAGCAGCATATAATAATTCCTCTCCCCTGGTGAAAAAAAAGATGTAAAGTGTTAGAATTCATAGCAAACTTTAAGCGCTGTCAATTGGATGTCATTATTTTCCTTTCCTGTTGTCCGTTTTGTTATGTATTAATAATAAATATTAAGTTTATTGTACCAAATAATTAAAAACAATTTTTTATCCAAGTCGAAAATTTTAACAAATGTTGTCAAAAACTTGGAACTAACGGTTAATAACCAGAGCATATTGATGTTCAGAGAGAAAGTAACTACCAAAAACGCATGCACACACAACATAAATGAACTAAACCAACATTGATTATTTGAACTTACATGTATAATCCTGAATTTTGTCTTTTTCAGTTCTTAGAAATTGCCTTTAGTAATTCCTGGCAAGAAAATATTTGTCAGGATGTTGCCATATTTACCGACACATTTAGGATTCCTGCTGACAGTGGTATAAATATTACATTACTTCAGCATGACTTATGTGAGGATTTATCAAAGCAAGACTCAACTATAAGGCACCTTCTAAATAAAC
The DNA here is from genome assembly GCA_028015205.1 of Mytilisepta virgata. Classification (NCBI taxonomy): domain Eukaryota; kingdom Metazoa; phylum Mollusca; class Bivalvia; order Mytilida; family Mytilidae; genus Mytilisepta; species Mytilisepta virgata. The sequence continues at coordinate 90,246,887 of CM051521.1, forward strand.
TAGATATGACAGAAGTCTTCAAATCAGTAAGTCTATACTGTACATTTATTGCCTTTGGTGTAGGTTGTTTTTAGATTTTATTATTCTAATGGATCTGTTTAGAATGCAGCCATAGGTCAAATAAGTAAACTTACAAAGAAGTTATGAATTTTAATCAAAATATACCCTTGTGTAAATCCGAGTTGCCCTACCATAATTTATCCAAAGGCATTGGTTCATCAAGTCTTGATTTATTCAGATCATAAATGTAGGAGTGAAACTCAAACAAAGAAGATATAGTTTTTAATCCAACAATTATCAGAACTAACAGAATTTTACATGACTACCTTTAAACCAATAAAATTATGTATTTTGCATTATTTAAAAAAAAAAACAACATGTACATATGAATGTTTGTTGATTGTACAACCAAGTGACTAATGAAAATAATGTGAATCTTCCACTAAAGGTGTGTTACTAAATTGGTTTGAATTAAATATTATGAATGTAATCTGTTGAATTTCCTGTGTAGCATGAAGACAATGTTCACTATGGTTTAATCATACTTTCTTTCCAAAACATGAGGCAGGTAATTAATTTCCTTAGGCCCAGAAAATTGTTGTACAATTTTTTTTTATTTCCTACTTTGCAGAAAATTAAGCATTTTTATGTCAGAACTCTTCAGTCATGTTTTGCTATTGTTTTTTTCAGTTTGATGAATGGATGATGGGTAAAACATCTTCCTTACCAAAAGTTAATACAACAGACTTGTATATGGCAATACAGCAGAAGATAGAAGAATTTGTTGCCACAGTAACTAAAGTACAGAACTTGACTTTGACAGAGGATGGACTTGATTTATGGTTGTCACCAATATTTACAGCTTTATCAAGACTCAACATGCCACAAGACAGGTATGAATAGTGACCAAGTATAATAATCATAGATAGACGTATAGGTCTTAAATACAGAAGAACATTTTTCAGAAAACATTTACCTCTAAAACTGCTTGGTAAGTGGAATGATTCTAGTGTAGGAACTCAAATCAACAATTAGGTCATTGGCAGAAACAGAAGATTTAGTAGAGAAATATTTGAAATATCCTTGATAACTAGTGATACATGTAGTTGAGCCAAATATTTACTGTAATATTCTGAGTGGATCATTTTTTGGTGGCTGCATTTTGTAGTACAGTTATAAAAATCATACAAAAAATGTAAGAAAAAAACAGAAAATCACTGAGGAAATATTTAGGAAATTAAAAATAAGTCCAGTAATGGTAATCATAGAAGTTTTAAATAAAGTTCTTGTTTTATAAACAACTTTTTTTTTTCAGTATTGGAGATACATGCGATGCCACAATATCTTATATAGAAAATACAGCTTTGTATAAGGATACTATAAAACCAGTACTGTTGGGCATTTACCAAAATATGGAGAATACACTCAATCAGATGAAGCTACAAACAGGTACATATTTTATTAGAAGTACAATTTGCATTTATATTTCTTTGCTCACTGACCCTAAATTTTTCATAATTTCAGTGATTAGTTTGCCTCAACGAAGTTGAGTGGGGCTATTGGAGTCACCTCGGCATCCACGTCCATAGCCAGTTCTCAGTTACTAGTTGACATACATGTAGGTTCATATATTTTTGTGTGCAGGTGCAATGAAGAGACTGACCATGTGACATAAATGAAGATCACATGACCCATATTACACGGTTGACTAGCTTTTTAAGTTTTATGTAAAAAGTCAGTTTTGATATACAAAGTGACCTACAATCAAATTACTTGGTGTGAGGGTGCATCTCGGGGAGTAACACAGCCTCCTACCAAAATTAGGTCACTCTGACCTTCTTATCGCGCTTCATTGACTTAGGTTAAGTTTTACGTCCGAGTTCAGTTCTCCGATACCAAGGGACCTACAATCATATTACTTGGTGTGAGGATGCATCTCGGGGAGTAACACAGCCTCCCACCAAAATTAGGTCACCCTGACCTACTTATCACACTTCATTGACTTAGGTTAATTTTTACGTCCGAATTCAGTTCTCGGATACCAAGGGACCTACAATCATAAAACTTGGTGTGAGGATGCATCTGAGGATGTAACACAGCCTCCCACCAAAATTAGGTCACTCTGACCTAATTATCGCTCTATATTGACATAGGTTAAGTTTTACATCTGAGTTCAGTTCTCCTACACCAAGCGACCTACAACCATTACTTAAGGGTGCATCTCGGGGAGCTACACAGCCACACACTAAAATAAGTGGGGGAACGAGGCAAACTTTGTAAAAGTAGATTTCTGGTTTTAAATTAAGAAGCCAATGAAAGAAAGTATTATGAAATGCTTATTATTTATTGTGGGTTTTGAAAGTCAAATCGAGTCTATACAATAAATATGAAATCACAAGAGTTTTGTGTCACATTAAGATATCATTCATTTATGTATCTCCAGTCCTCTGTCTGATTGAAATGTCATACTCTTAAGCATCTGTTTCATATTTATATTATACGTAGTATTTTGTTGGAATTGATATAAATTCTTATTTATTTTAGCTGTAGAAGACTTAATATGTGGAAAACCAATGAATTCTACAGATTTCCTACAGAAAATACTGTCTTCAAACATAACTACACTCTTGCAAAGGGTTAGTATGGATATTGTTATACATGTACTACAAAGTATACATATGGTCAATATGGAATAAGTCACATGGGCACTGTATGTTATGTTTAAAAGTAAAATCATTGAATTTAGAAAAAAACCACAGTACCAGGTAAAAAATTAAATTTTGAAAAAAATAAGGTAAGTTTTTAATCTTTATGAAAAAATTGATAGAACTTAAGAGGATAACCATGAGATGGTAACAAGTCATTTAACTGATAGTCGATGAGATGGTAACAGAAGTCATTTAACTAAAATTTAACCAGTGTCAAGAAATGACATTTATGTTGAATAATTATGCTTCATTGATTTCACAAGGGCAGTTTTTGATTGGGAGAAGTTTTCAGAAATTGTTGTTTCTCTAACTTTTAGATTTTTTTATTTATTAGATTATGTTTATATTTTAAATTACAGCTAATTGATGATCAAAATTACCATTTCTATTTTATTTTATTGTAGGTGTTAAATCCTACCATGGATGTATCAGCCGAATTCCTATGCAGTGACATGGTGGAATTGTCCAATCATTTCAGTAATATGGTGAATGTATCAATATACAGCATGTTATCTGGTGACCATTTAGCACATTGTGGAGAAAATTTCTATCAATCTTTTCTTACTTTCATTCAGGATTCTTCATCGTAAGTTTTAATTTCACAAATTTCTATGTAATAAACAAATCAACCAAAGTATTTGTTAAAAATCCATAATACTTGTTTTATCTAGAACCTTTTCATACTAGGTATTGCAGGGTGATAAAAATGCTGTTGCCATATGGAATTTTTGAATCACAGTGAACTTGTTAGTTTGTTTGTGATATAATATACATCTCTGTAGTGCACATACCATTTGCTGTAGAAATAAAAATTTGAGTACGAGGTATATTTTAAATAAAATACAGTTGAATCTCGTTATCTTGAAGTGCAAGGGACCATGGGATTGGGTTCGAGATAGCTGAAGTTCTACTAAAAAGGAGCTGGAATTCTCGAGTTGACTTCTATATTCCTTTCCATGCATTCGCTGATCGTTTTTACTTGTTAGCCTTATCAAATGATTTGATTAATGATGATTGTCTCAAATTCTTATTGTTTCTAAATTACAATTTGTTTGAAATCACAAATTGATAATCCTTTCATGTTGACCAATATTGATTTTATAAATTCTTTTTCGGCAAGTCATGGCTTATAACTTACATAATCAAAATTTTATAACGACCATAGTATGAATAAATAGGACGATCCCATACTGTAAGAAAACTTCGATTTATTAATGTAAAATTTATTTTTATCACAAAATCCGATATTTAATTATAAAAACATAATAAAACATTTAAGTCTTAAAAATATTATCAAAACATAATTAACATGATATGACATTTCCATTATCGATTTCCTACATATTGTTTGACAGTTGTAAAATTTTGGTTCACCTGTACAGATGATTAATAAATTCGACATAACGAGTTTATATTTGCACTAATTATATGTCCTTTGTACATAATATCACTTCGACACAACCGAAATTTTGACTCATCGAATTTCGAAAATAAAATAAATTAAAATACATAAATTATACTGTTGGCTGGTCGGGACCGGAAAAAAAGTTCGACATAATAGAAATTTCGTCTCAAGCGATTTCGAGATAACTAGATTCAACTGTACCGTAATTATAGATCTTGAAAGAGGATCATAGAATATTTCAAAAGACAGATTTAGTTATCACGTTTCTACAAATGTATATTTTTCAGCTCATTTCAACTTGTACAAGAGATTTTAAAAATGCTCTCAGACCCATCCTTACAAGGACTCCTTGGAAACCAAGATTTGCTTCCTGTTGCACAATTTTTCCTGAATGCTTATAGTCAGCAACAAGAAGGTTTGTAAACAAATAATTTTATTATTGAGGTGTTGTGGTTTTAGTATTTACCTCAAATGGTGTGGAATGAGATCTTTTGAGAGAATCAATGTTTTTTTTTTGCTTTACATGTTAAAATAATGTAGCATATGTATATTTCTATTCAACCAACAACCAAATGCCTTTAAAAGGATGCCAAAACCAATAATGTACCACATCTTTAATTTAATTTAACAAATTTTAAGTATTTTAGTCAATGATGGAAGATTACTGCAAATTGAAATAGCAACCCATATTAATTGATTCTTCTTTTTGCCAAAAAAGCAGCCCTATTTCTGAATACCAGAAAACAAGACAAAAGCCTTTGTTTCTTTGTTTTAGTCTCATTGAAGTTAATGGATATAATTACCTCCCCTGGAGACTTCAGTTCAATTTTACAAGAAACTTTCCTGTTAGGTCCAGATCTTGTCAACACATTACTGCAGTCAACACTTAACACAAATTCAGTAAGTATGTTTAATTAATAGAATTATCAAGTTATTTCATTTATAGGTGATGAATGTAACAATGTATAAATAAAGCAAAAATGAAAGTTTCATATTTTTAGCTCACCTGACCCAAAGGGTCAAGTGAGCTATTCTCATCACTTGTTGTCCGTCGTCCATTAACTTTTTACAAAAATCTTCTCCTCTGAAACCACTGGGCCAAATGGAACCAAACTTGGCCAAAGGCATCATTAAGGTATCTAGTTTAGAAAATATGTCCGATGACCACGCCTGCCAACCAACATGGATAAAAATAGAACTCTAGTTTGTCATAGGGGGTAAACTGCAGTTTTTGTCATATATCTAAAAAAAAAATTAAACCATTTAGAGCAAAACTGACAGGGTAAAAATGTTCATCAGGTCAAGATCTACCTGCCATGACATTTTCAGTTGAATAGGTCAACCCTTTGTTGGAAATTTTGCAGTTTTAGGTTATTATCTTGAATATTATTATAGATAAGGACAAACTATACACAGCAAAAATGTTCAACAAAGTGAGATCTAGAAGTAAGTCTGCATGATCGAAATCATTAATTGACCCCTTATTGGATTTATTGCCCGTTAAAGACGGCATCTGGCAACTTTCTCTTAAAGATCCACTGGGGCAATTGGGTCCAAACTTTTATGGAATGGTCCTTGGGTGGCCGGACCCCTTCCAAAATTATGTCCAGCATCCACGACTTATAAAACGGATACGACTGCTTTGACTAAAAATAGAAAAAAGGGGGGATGAATTTTTAAAATCTTCTATGAAACTACATGGCTAATTGGAACCAGACTTGGTAGCAATGGTCCTGAGAATGTCCTCTTTCAGAATTTCGTCCACTGTAAACCAAGATGGTCGCCACAGCCAAACTTAGTTTAACATAGAACCCTATGAGAAAATTCATTTAAAATCTTTTTGTCTGAAACCACTGAGCCAATTGGAACCAGACTTGGGGAAAAAAGGTTCTTAGATGGTCCTCATTCAGAATTGTGTCTGATGACCTGGAATGTCAACCAAGATGGCTGCTACAGCAGAACTTAGTTTTATTTAGGACTCAATTTGAAATATCATTTAAAAATATTCTTATCAGGACTCAATTTGAAATATCATTTAAAAATTTTCTTATCTGAAACCATCGGGGAAATTGGAACAATGGTTCTCATTCAGAAATGTGTCCAATGACCTGGACTGTAAACCAAGATAACTGCCACAGCCGAACTTACTTTAACATAGGGCTGTATGGAAAAACCAGCCAAATTGACTGTTACACTTAAATTTTTAATCATGCTTAAGGTGGACAAGGTGGACAAGTTAAATTCAGGTGAGCGATACATGCTCTTATGAGCCTGTAGTTTTATAAAATTATCTGTTTTGAGGAAATTAATTTCTTTTATTGATTTTTCTAGTTATGTTTATGATTGAAATGCTAAAAATGACTTGTGGTCAATCAGTATATACAAGTAGTTGCATTATTCAATATTGTGACATACACTGAAAATTTGTCAGTTGATTGATGTATGTAATTTTGACTAAATCAGAAATGTTTTAAAGTTAAAAAAAAAAATGTTTCTGTTCTAGTTTTTAGAAGATGATAATGCTTAATAATTTACATGTATATGAATATTTCAGTTATTAACAGCCAATATTTCATCATCAGTCTTGGAGAAGATATTATGCAATAGTACAGCATTAGATGAAGTATTAACTCTACCCTCATTCAGTAATATAACAACATCAGGTCTCAGTAAAGCATTGTGTAGTAATGATACCAAAACTATAACAGATATAACCAGAGGGTTACTGGACATTAATCTATTAAAAACACTGGTATGTTTGTACATTTACATTCTGATTTTATTATTTACTCCTGATGAATACAATTTATCAGTTTTTTTTAGAGTGGAATTAAACAAATTCACTTTGTAGGATAGGTGAGTTGTTTTTTTAAAGACTAATAATGCAGTCACAAAAAGAATTAAACATTACTGTTACTGTTGATATAAATAAGGTCCTTATATTCCAACATATGTTACAAAAGGATAAGATTTTAAAATAAATATGCAAATTGGATAAAACAATTTCAGTGTTATGGAAATATACATACTGTAAAAGTATTATTTTTAGCTCACCTGGCCCAAAGGGCCAAGTGAGCTTTTCTCATCACTTGGCGTCCGTCGTCGTCGTTAACATTTTACATTTTGAACTTCTTCTAGAGAACCACTGAATGGAATGAAACCAAACATGGCATGAATGTTCCTTATGAGGTGCTGACCAAGTGTTGTTACTTTGTAGCCGATCCATCATCCAAGATGGCCGCCAGCGGGGAACTTAGTTTAACATAGGACCCTATCGGAAATGCATACAAATGACTTCTTTTAGAGAACCACTGAATGGAATGAAACTAAATCTGGCATGAATGAACCCTTATAAGGTGCTGACCAAGTGTTGTTACTTTGTAGCCTATCCATCATCCAAGATGGCCGCCAGCGGGGAACTTAGTTTAACATAGGACCCTATGGGAAAGCATACAAATGACTTCTTTTAGAGAACCACTGAATGGAATGAAACTAAATATGGCATGAATGTTCCTTATGAGGTGCTGACCAAGCGTTGTTACTTTGTAGCCGATCCATCATCCAAGATGGCCGCCAGCAGGGGACTAAGTTTAACATTGGACCCTATGGGAAATGCATACAAATGACTTCTTTTAGAGAACCACTAAATGGAATGTAACAAAACATAGGATGAATGTTCCTTATGAGGTGCTGACAAAGTGTTGTTACTTTGTTGCCGATCCATCATCCAAGATGTTTAGAAGTCTATCAGAAAATTGTAAAAAAAATTCTGAATGGTCACAACTTGACCACATATTCAAAAATAATAATGATAAGATGTCTTCAGTAGCTATTGTAAGACTACACTAAGATGACCTGTTTTTAATTTTAAATACTGTGTCAAATTAAACCAATCTTGGTCTCAATCATTATATAATTTTACATAATTTCCAAAATCACATTAGATACAGGTGAGCGACACAGGCTCTTGAGAGCCTCTAGTTTTTAATGTTTACTGATTTTTCACAATTTTTTCAGTCAACAATTATCTAAAAAAAAATCATTTGGAGACAGTTTCCTCTACACTGCAATTTACACCAAAAATATGATCTATTTAAGATTTACTTAAAAATAGGAATTTATAAAAAATAATTAATCTATGGTATTCATTCTTTGGGTTTTGTTATTTTTTATTGTTAATTTTTGCCTATAGGGTACAGTAGAAACCACAGATTTATCCTGGTGGACCGTTACACTTGGAAATTTAGGACAAATTATTGGACAGTTGGATGCCTTGGCCTCATTACCTTCACTAGACTTCACCAGTCTAGATTTTAACAATCTACAAAAAGATTTACTGATTTACATGCAGAAATTTTTGTTTGATAATGGTCCCGAGGCATTAGCTAGAAGGTATATTAATTTCTCACTGATATCTTATTACTATATTCTTCAGATATAAAGTGTGACCATACTCAAAACAGGCAAACAATTAGTATTTAAATATACTTTGTGCTTATACATATATGAATTATAAATAGACAATGACAGTGCATTTACTTGACATAAAATCAATATTGTCTTAGAATCAAATGCAAATGCGAGGGTGTTCTAAACATTTTCCCTGATTCATGCCGAATTCATATATCAAATTTTATATCAAGTCAATGCACTGTCATCGTCTGTTTATAATTGAACCTAGATGGCTGCCACAGCCGGTTTTAGTAGAACATTAGATCCTATGGGAAATTCATTTAAAAATCTTTTTGTCTGAAACCACTTAGCCAATTTGAATTTAACTTGGCAGCAATGGTCCTTATATGGTTCTATTTCATAATTGTGACTCTTGACCAGGACTGTCAACTAAGACGGGTGCCACATCCGAACTTAATATAACATTAGACCCTATGACAAATTCATTTAAAAATCTTTTTGTCTGAAACTACTTAGCCAATTGGAACTAAACTAAGCAGCAATGTGCCCGATGTCCCAGACTTTGAACCATGATTGCCGCCACAGCCAAACTTATTTTAACATATGACCCTATGGGAAAATTCATTAAAAAAATCTTCTTACCTGAAACTATTGAGCCAACTGGAACGAAACTTTGCAGAAATGGTCCTTAGATGGTCCTCTTTCAGACATTTGTCTGATGACGAGGACTGTCAACCAAGATGACTGCCAAAGCCGAACTTGGTTTAACATAGGACCCTATAGGAAAACTTGTCTGAAACGACTGAGCCAATTGGAACAGACAAGTCAACAATGGTCATTAGATGGTCTTCTTTCAGAATTGAATCTGATTACCCAGACTGTCAACCAAGATGGCTGCCACATCAGAACTTAGTTTAACATAGGACCCAATGGAAAAAATCATTTAAAAATGTTCTTGCCTCATACCACTTGGCCAGTTGAAACCATAATGTGAACCAAGAAAGCCCCCACAGCCGAACTTGTTTTAACATAGGATCCTAGGGGAAACTAGCCAAATTGACTGCTACAATTGATATTTTTATTCCTGCTGAAGGTGACAAGTTAAATCAGGTGAGTGATACAGACTCTTGGGAGCCTTTAGTTTCAGAGTTGTTGGACATATCGATGGTACATGTATTTGAATTTTTTGAGTTTCGGGTTTTAATATCTGTTTTATGTTTTAGCCTGAACCAGTTAATAGAAGATTTTGCCAGACTCGATCCTTCAGTACTGACTGATCCTATTGTGAGAGATATACAGACTGTCACTTTAGGACTTACATCTCTTAAAGCCATCAGGAATTTTATCCCTCCAAATGGTAAATATATCATATAATTAAGGTCTTTCCTTTACAAAGGAAAGTCCTTACTGTATTTCTTATGATTATTATTATTATTATTCTTTCTCCTGCCAAAATTCAATTAAATTTGTCGGAAAAGTTTTTAGACATATTGACATGAAATTTGGCACCAAGTATCAGTCAGACATAAGCTATCACGTAGTGAGGCCGCTAAGGGTTCCCATGTACCTTATAAGAGTTTCCTCCCCTGTTACTGTTATGCCTGTTATCGGATCTCCTCAAAAACCGTAAGAGATATCGATATGAAACCTTTTCCAATTTCTTTGGTTCATCTGTGCGCACATTAATCACATCTGCCGAAAAGGATCTGACGACATCTTATAAGAGTTATTTCCCTTTATATAAATTTCACTTTTGATTTTTCATGCAAATAATAAGTTTGAGTTAAGATACAAGCATGAGCCTTCATATTTAGGCATCATTTTTTGTACCAAGTAAAATTAGGTCAAGGTCAAAGGTCAAGGTCACGGTCTAATTTTTGAAATTTCCTTGTTATCAGATCTCCTCCGAAACGGTAGAAGATAGCTGATAAAATGTAATGGGGAAAATGTCGGGGGCATCGAGACAATGCATCGTTACTTTTAAGTCAAGTCGTAAGACGTCATCTTCTATGAGTTATTGGACTTTGAACGTTTAAATTTACGGTTTTTGGCTAATAACTTAATAATGGTACAAGATAGAGGCATGGGGTCTTTTGTTTTGACACCAGAGACAAGTGACCTTCAAAATGGTGTCAAGGTCAAAGGTCAAAGTCATATTCTAGAAAATAATTTTTTCATATTTGAAGTGTAATACATGGAATTTTTTCAAAAATGCATTATTTTTTAACAGGAATCATTTAAAATATGTTATTATCCATTTTCGTAAGACAAAAAATGAAAAAAAGAAGAATATTTAAAGATTGAAAATTTGAAAAAAAAACTTTTTTTCTTGGCACAAAATTGTTTTGGAAGTATTTCATATTTGTGTTTGCTGTAGCATTTTGGTATTTTATAGTACTTCCTGAATTACCTCAACTTTTAGCTGTATCTCTTAAAATTATAGATTTCCAACATATGTTGAGGTAAACTTTTTTTTCTAATAATTAGAAAAGCATTGTTCTTAGAGATATAAAATGGGTACTGGAAGGTAGAATGGGTCTTGGCACATTTCAAAACTATAAAGTGTTTTAAATCTGATTTAATTCAGTAAGAGTTCTGCCTTTCAAAAATTGAAATTTTAAAAATATCAGCCGGAAGTGAACTTTTTTCATGATATCAACTTGAAAACTGTGGCAAATTGATGACAGTGATGATTAGATTTCAAAAATATCCATATATGCTTGATTGAAGCATTTTTTGAATTTTACAAAATGGGGGGAATGTGGTAAAAATTGCTTTAAAATGATCTAATTCAACATAAGTTCACTCTTTATCAAATTTTTAAAGTTTTTGGGAAAGATCTGTCTCTTTTTTGCATGATTATTAAGGTCTTTCCTTTACAAAGGAAAGTCCTTACTGTATTTCTTATGATTATTAAGGTCTTTCCTTTACATAGGAAAGACCTTACTGTATTTCTTATGATTATTATTATTATTATTCTTTCTCCTGCCAAAATTCAATTAAATTTGTCGGAAAAGTGTTTAGGCATATTGACAAGAAATTTGGCACCAAGCATCAGTCAGACATAAGCTATCACGTGGTGAGGCCGCTAAGGGTTCCCATGTACCTTATAAGAGTTTCCCCCCCTATTACTGTTATGACTGTTATCAGATCTCCTCAAAAACCGTAAGAGATATCGACATGAAACCTTTTGCAATTTCTTTGGTTGATCTGTGCGCACATTAATCACATCTGCCGAAAAGGATCTGACGACATCTTATAAGAGTTATTTCCCTTTATATAAATTTCACTTTTGATTTTTCAGGCAAATATTAAGTTTGAGTTAAGATACAAGCACGAGCCTTCATATTTAGGCATCATTTTTTGTACCAAGTAAAATTAGGTCAAGGTCAAAGGTCAAGGTCACGGTCTAATTTTTGAAATTTCCTTGTTATCAGATCTCCTCTGAAACGGTAGAAGATAGCTGATAAAATGTAATGGGCAAAATGTCGGGGACATCGCGACAATGCGTAGTTTTCCTTAAGTCAAGTCGCATGACGTCATCTTCTATGCGTTATTGGCCTTGGAACGCTTAAATTTACGGTTTTTGGCTAATAACTTAATAATGGTACAAGATAGAGGCATGGGGTCTTTTGTTTTGACACCAGGGACAAATGACCTTCAAAATGGTGTCAAGGTCAAAGGTCAAAGTCATGTTCTAGAAAATGATTGTTTTCATATTTGAAGTGTAATACATGGAATTTTTTCAAAAATGCATTATTTTTTAGCAGGAATCATTTAAAATATGTTATTTTCCATTTTCGTAAGACAAAAAATGAAAAAAAATGAAAATTTTTTAAAGATTGAAAAATTTGAAAAAACCTATTTTTTCTTGGCGCAAAAATGTTTTGGCAGTATTTCATATTTGTGTTTGATGTAGCATTTTGGTATTTTATAGTACGTCTAGAATTACCTCAACTTTTAGCACAAATGACCTTTTAATGTGTAAATACACCCTCCCCCCCCCCCCTTTTTTTTCGATTTGACTGAATTTACATCGGTTTTACTGAATTTACCTGTAAATGCATAAAAATTACATGTTAGACAGCTGGGGGATATCCAGGGCTTTGTTAATGAGAAAAAATTATGACGCTAACACCAACCAATTTCCTGAAAATAGCGTTCGCGCAGTGCTAAATAAAAAGCTATTTTCCGCCATAAAACACAAGATTCGTCCAAATTTTACCAAATTATTGCATCCGAATGTCAAAATTTCGCGTCAAATTAACACTACTTTATTCACGCAGATGTCGTCTGGTCAAAATGGCACCGGAAATCTAAATAAATAAATCGTGACATCAAATTTCTACATGAATCTTCATTCTGACATAAGTAAATGTGTACACGTACACTCCGTTTTCTATTTATGACTATTTCCACATCAAACAGCAAAATGCATTATCCTGTGCCATGTTCACCCGACGACGTCCCCTCTCGAAAAGAAAGAAATAAACTAAGTCCAGACATATATCAATGGACGTCACGTGACATACACAACGTCATCCAATCCAGCGTCCCTGAAATAGAAGTAAACATTATAGTAGAAATGTACTTTTACTGTCACTTGTGTATCTAGAGAAATAAAAATACAATGCCCCCTCCCCCTACTTGTATTCAGCAATCCTTGGAAAACTTGCTACCTACAAATAAAAAAAATAATTAATAAACAAACAAACAAACAAACAAACAAACAAACAAATAAACAAAAAAAAGGCCCGTTCCGCCTTCAGAAAAAGAGATATTGCTACTTCATTTTTTTTTCCCTTTCTTTTTTATCTTTTTTTACAATTACTATTTGGAACAATACATTAAAAATTTAAATGGTTTCCAGAGAAAATAGAAGTAGCAATATCTCTTTACTGAAGACGGGACGGGCCTTTTTTTTTTTTTTTTTTTTTTTTTGTCTATTTTATTTATTTCCCAAGAGTTACGCCCCTTGCCAAAAATAGAGGGCTAGGGCCTCTTTATTGCAAAACTGGACACGTGAAAAGGAAAGACCTTATCATTTGTGCTAGGCACAAATGACCTTTTAATGTGTAAATACCCCCCCCCCCCCCCCCCTTTTCGATTTAACTAAATTTACATCGATTTTACTGAATTTACACGTACATGCATTTAAAACCTTAATGAACCATTAAAACGACCAGAAACACCCGTGCGATTGCCATTAATTAAGGTCTTTCCTTTACATAGGAAAGACCTTACTGTATTTCTTATGATTATTAAGGTCTTTCCCGTTTCCAACGGAAAGACCTTTCTGTAATTCGTCTGATTATTATTATTCTTATTATTTTTTGTCTTCTTTTCCGCCAACTTCGATGTCAAGAATTTTCTTCATTTCGCGACATATCGAAATGATATTTCACCAGTTGGTTCGGAATGATAAAACGGATTCAGGACTGACACCGCGAAGCCGAACTCTTTTCCATACAGAGTTATCTTCCCAAATACCGTAAACTATTGTTATCGAAATAACTCAGGAACCGTAACAAATAGCTGATCAAATATATTAGGAAAAATGTTCATCTTCGCAAGACGCAAGTTTGTCATGTTTCGCTCAACTTGGTTTATCGACTCCTTATGGGAGTTACTGGCCCTTGAATATTTGACGCAGGGCGTGCATGATCGAAACTCATAAACCGTTAGTCGTAGAGACTTGGGACTTTCACCATTAGTCATCAGATGTCTTATTCTACAAAATGACCCCAAGGTCAAAGGTCAAGGTCACACTTGACCTTTGACCTTATACCTTGTTATGGAAATAACTCATAAACCGTAAAAGATAGCTGATGAAATATGTTGGCAAAAATGTTCATCTTTGCAAGACGCAACTTTGTCATGTTTCGCTCAACTTGGTTTATCGACTCCTTATAGGAGTTACTAGCCCTTGAATATTTGACGAAACGCGTACATGGTCAAAACTCAGAAACTGTTAGTCGTAGAGACTTGGGACTTTCACCAATAGTCATCAAATGTTTTATTCTTCAAAATGACCCCAAGGTCAAAGGTCAAGGTCCCACTTGACCTTTGACCTTTTACCTTGTTATGAGAATAACTCAGAAACCATAACAAATAGCTGATGAAATATATTGGGGGAAATGTTTATCTTGTCAAGATCTAAGTTTGTCTCATTGGGTCTGAAGTTGTAGGATTACTCCTTATACGAGTTACTGCCCTTGAGGCATGTTTGTTTTATCCTATATCTCGAAAACCATTATAGATATGAAGAAAATGTTAATACAAAAAAAGATCAGTTTCAAAAGATCTACATTTTAGTACCAAGGTCAAAAGTCAGATATCAAGGTCACCGAAAAAGCCCTTAGCAACCGACGAAAAAGTACCTAGCAACCATATATATTTATGGTCAGGACCCTATTATAGAACTATAGAGGTGAAAATTGAAGGTCAAGGATCAAGGTCGTTGAAAAAGTCCTTAGCAACCGATGGAAAAGTACCTAGCAACGATATATATTTATGTTCAGGATCATATTATAGAGCCATAGAGGTCAAAATGGAAGGTCAAGGGTCAAGGTTATCGAAAAAGTCCATAGTAACTGATGGAAAAGTACCTAGCAACCATATATATTTATGCTCAGGACACTATTATAGAGCCGTAGAGGTCAAAATGGAAGGTCAAGGGTCAAGGTCATTGAAAAGTCCTTAGGAACTGATGGAAAAGTACCTAGCAACCATATATATTTATCTTCAGGAACCTTTTTTAGAGCTGTAGAGGTAAAATGGAAGGTCATTGGTCAAGGTCATTGAAAAAGTCCTTAGTAACCGATGGAAAAGTACGTAGCAACCATATATATTTATGCTCAGCACCATATTATAGAGCCGTAGAGCTTAAAATGGAAGGTCAAGGGTCAAGGTCATTGAAAAAGTCCTTAGCAACCGATGTAAAGGTACCTAGCGACCATATATATTTATGTTCAGGGACCTATTTTAGAGCTGTAGAGGTCAAAATCGAAGATCAATGGTCAAGTTCAATGTGACAGAGTCCTATATTTTGACTATACAAGTCAAAATAGAAGGTCAACAGTCATGCTTAATAGCCTTAATTGCTATTTGACAAGGGAAAGACCTTGCAATTGTTCTCTGAACAATTGTCTTTCTAGTTATTATTATTTTTCTTCTTTTCCGCCAACTTCGATGTCAAGAATTTTCTTCGTTTCGCGACATATCGAAATGATATTTCACCAGTTGGTTCAGAATGATAAACCGGATTCAGGATTGACACCGCGAAGCCGAACTCTTTTCCATACAGAGTTATCTGCCCAAATACCGTAAACCCTTGTTACCAAAATAACTCAGGAACCGTAACAAATAGCTGATCAAATATATAAGGAAAAATGTTCATCTTCGCAAGACGGAAGTTTGTCATGTTTCGCTCAACTTGGTTTATCGACTCCTTATAGGAGTTACTGGCCCTTGAATATTTGACGGAGCGCGTGCATGATCAAAACTCGTAAACTGTTAGTCGTAGAGACTTGGGACTTTCACCATTATTCATCAGATGTCTTATTCTACAAAATGACCCGAAGGTCAAAGGTCAAGGTCACACTTGACCTTTGACCTTATACCTTGTTACAAGAATAACTCAGAAACCGTAACAAATAGCTGATGAAATATGTTGGCAAAAATGTTCATCTTCGCAAGACGCAACTTTGTCATGTTTCGCTCAACTTGGTTTATCGACTCCTTATAGGAGTTACTGGCCCTTGAATATTTCACGGAGCGCGTGCATGATCAAAACTCGTAAACTGTTAGTCGCAGAGACTTGGGACTTTCACCATTATTCATCAGATGTCTTATTCTACAAAATGACCCCAAGGTCAAAGGTCAAGGTCACACTTGACCTTTGACCTTATACCTTGTTACAAGAATAACTCAGAAACCGTAACAAATAGCTGATCAAATATGTTGGCAAAAATGTTCATCTTCGCAAGACGCAACTTTGTCATGTTTCGCTCAACTTGGTTTATCGACTCCTTATAGGAGTTACTGGCCCTTGAATATTTGACGAAACGCGTACATGGTCAAAACTCAGAAACTGTTAGTCGTAGAGACTTGGGACTTTCAACAATAGTCATCAAATGTCTTATTCTTCAAAATGACCCCAAGGTCAAAGGTCAAGGTCGCACTTGACCTTTGACCTTATACCTTGTTATGAGAATAACTCAGAAACCTTAACAAATAGCTGATGAAGTATATTGTAGGAAATGTTTATCTTGTCAAGATCTAAGTTTGTCTCATTGGGTCTGAAGTTGTACGATGACCCCTTATACGAGTTACTGCCCTTGATGCATGTTTGTTTTATCCTATATCTCGAAAACCATTATAGATATGAAGAAAATGTTAATACAAAAAAAGATCAGTTTCAAAAGATCTACATTTTAGTACCAAGGTCAAAAGTCAAATATCAAGGTCATCAAAAAAGCCCTTAGCAACCGACGGAAAAGTACCTAGCAACCATATATATTTATGGTCAGGACCCTATTATAGAACTATAGAGGTGAAAATTGAAGGTCAAGGATCAAGGTCATTGAAAAAGTCCTTAGCAACCGATGGAAAAGTACCTAGCAACCATATATATTTAAATTCAGGATCATATTATATAGCCATAGAGATCAAAATGGAAGGTCAAGGATCAAGGTCATCGAAAAAGTCCTTAGTAACTGATGGAAAAGTACCTAGCAACCATATATATTTATGCTCAGGATCATATTATAGAGCCATAGAGGTCAAAATGAAAGGTCAAGGGTCAAGGTCATCGAAAAAGTCCTAGGTAACTGATGGAAAAGTACCTAGCAACCAATATATTTATGTTCAGGGACCTATTTTAGAGCTGTAGAGGTCAAAATCGAAGGTCAAAGGTCAAGGTCATTGTCACAGAATCCTATATTTTGACTATGCAAGTCAAAACAGAAGGTCAACATTCATGCTTAATAGCCTTAATTGGAATTTGAGACGGGAAAGACCTTGCAATTGTTCTCTGAACAATTGTCTTTCTAGTTATTATTATTATTCTTTCTCCTGCCAAAATTCAATTAAATTTGTCGGAAAAGTGTTTAGGCATATTGACAAGAAATTTGGCACCAAGCATCAGTCAGACATAAGCTATCACGTGGTGAGGCCGCTAAGGGTTCCCATGTACCTTATAAGAGTTTCCCCCCCTATTACTGTTATGACTGTTATCAGATCTCCTCAAAAACCGTAAGAGATATCGACATGAAACCTTTTGCAATTTCTTTGGTTGATCTGTGCGCACATTAATCACATCTGCCGAAAAGGATCTGACGACATCTTATAAGAGTTATTTCCCTTTATATAAATTTCACTTTTGATTTTTCAGGCAAATATTAAGTTTGAGTTAAGATACAAGCACGAGCCTTCATATTTAGGCATCATTTTTTGTACCAAGTAAAATTAGGTCAAGGTCAAAGGTCAAGGTCACGGTCTAATTTTTGAAATTTCCTTGTTATCAGATCTCCTCTGAAACGGTAGAAGATAGCTGATAAAATGTAATGGGCAAAATGTCGGGGACATCGCGACAATGCGTAGTTTTCCTTAAGTCAAGTCGCATGACGTCATCTTCTATGCGTTATTGGCCTTGGAACGCTTAAATTTACGGTTTTTGGCTAATAACTTAATAATGGTACAAGATAGAGGCATGGGGTCTTTTGTTTTGACACCAGGGACAAATGACCTTCAAAATGGTGTCAAGGTCAAAGGTCAAAGTCATGTTCTAGAAAATGATTGTTTTCATATTTGAAGTGTAATACATGGAATTTTTTCAAAAATGCATTATTTTTTAGCAGGAATCATTTAAAATATGTTATTTTCCATTTTCGTAAGACAAAAAATGAAAAAAAATGAAAATTTTTTAAAGATTGAAAAATTTGAAAAAACCTATTTTTTCTTGGCGCAAAAATGTTTTGGCAGTATTTCATATTTGTGTTTGATGTAGCATTTTGGTATTTTATAGTACGTCTAGAATTACCTCAACTTTTAGCACAAATGACCTTTTAATGTGTAAATACACCCTCCCCCCCCCCCCCCCTTTTTTTTCGATTTGACTGAATTTACATCGGTTTTACTGAATTTACCTGTAAATGCATAAAAATTACATGTTAGACAGCTGGGGGATATCCAGGGCTTTGTTAATGAGAAAAAATTATGACGCTAACACCAACCAATTTCCTGAAAATAGCGTTCGCGCAGTGCTAAATAAAAAGCTATTTTCCGCCATAAAACACAAGATTCGTCCAAATTTTACCAAATTATTGCATCCGAATGTCAAAATTTCGCGTCAAATTAACACTACTTTATTCACGGAGATGTCGTCTGGTCAAAATGGCACCGGAAATCTAAATAAATAAATCGTGACATCAAATTTCTACATGAATCTTCATTCTGACATAAGTAAATGTGTACACGTACACTCCGTTTTCTATTTATGACTATTTCCACATCAAACAGCAAAATGCATTATCCTGTGCCATGTTCACCCGACGACGTCCCCTCTCGAAAAGAAAGAAATAAACTAAGTCCAGACATATATCAATGGACGTCACGTGACATACACAACGTCATCCAATCCAGCGTCCCTGAAATAGAAGTAAACATTATAGTAGAAATG
The DNA here is from genome assembly GCA_028015205.1 of Mytilisepta virgata. Classification (NCBI taxonomy): domain Eukaryota; kingdom Metazoa; phylum Mollusca; class Bivalvia; order Mytilida; family Mytilidae; genus Mytilisepta; species Mytilisepta virgata. Next base: position 90,266,094 of record CM051521.1, read on the forward strand.
TACTTTTACTGTCACTTGTGTATCTAGAGAAATAAAAATACAATGCCCCCTCCCCCTACTTGTATTCAGCAATCCTTGGAAAACTTGCTACCTACAAATAAAAAAAATAATTAATAAACAAACAAACAAACAAACAAACAAACAAACAAACAAATAAACAAAAAAAAGGCCCGTTCCGCCTTCAGAAAAAGAGATATTGCTACTTCATTTTTTTTTCCCTTTCTTTTTTATCTTTTTTTACAATTACTATTTGGAACAATACATTAAAAATTTAAATGGTTTCCAGAGAAAATAGAAGTAGCAATATCTCTTTACTGAAGACGGGACGGGCCTTTTTTTTTTTTTTTTTTTTTTTTTTGTCTATTTTATTTATTTCCCAAGAGTTACGCCCCTTGCCAAAAATAGAGGGCTAGGGCCTCTTTATTGCAAAACTGGACACGTGAAAAGGAAAGACCTTATCATTTGTGCTAGGCACAAATGACCTTTTAATTATTATTATTATTCTTTCTCCTGCCAAAATTCAATTAAATTTGTCGGAAAAGTTTTTAGACATATTGACATGAAATTTGGCACCAAGTATCAGTCAGACATAAGCTATCACGTAGTGAGGCCGCTAAGGGTTCCCATGTACCTTATAAGAGTTTCCTCCCCTGTTACTGTTATGCCTGTTATCGGATCTCCTCAAAAACCGTAAGAGATATCGATATGAAACCTTTTCCAATTTCTTTGGTTCATCTGTGCGCACATTAATCACATCTGCCGAAAAGGATCTGACGACATCTTATAAGAGTTATTTCCCTTTATATAAATTTCACTTTTGATTTTTCATGCAAATAATAAGTTTGAGTTAAGATACAAGCATGAGCCTTCATATTTAGGCATCATTTTTTGTACCAAGTAAAATTAGGTCAAGGTCAAAGGTCAAGGTCACGGTCTAATTTTTGAAATTTCCTTGTTATCAGATCTCCTCCGAAACGGTAGAAGATAGCTGATAAAATGTAATGGGGAAAATGTCGGGGGCATCGAGACAATGCATCGTTACTTTTAAGTCAAGTCGTAAGACGTCATCTTCTATGAGTTATTGGACTTTGAACGTTTAAATTTACGGTTTTTTGCTAATAACTTAATAATGGTACAAGATAGAGGCATGGGGTCTTTTGTTTTGACACCAGAGACAAGTGACCTTCAAAATGGTGTCAAGGTCAAAGGTCAAAGTCATATTCTAGAAAATAATTTTTTCATATTTGAAGTGTAATACATGGAATTTTTTCAAAAATGCATTATTTTTTAACAGGAATCATTTAAAATATGTTATTATCCATTTTCGTAAGACAAAAAATGAAAAAAAGAAGAATATTTAAAGATTGAAAATTTGAAAAAAAAACTTTTTTTCTTGGCACAAAATTGTTTTGGAAGTATTTCATATTTGTGTTTGCTGTAGCATTTTGGTATTTTATAGTACTTCCTGAATTACCTCAACTTTTAGCTGTATCTCTTAAAATTATAGATTTCCAACATATGTTGAGGTAAACTTTTTTTTCTAATAATTAGAAAAGCATTGTTCTTAGAGATATAAAATGGGTACTGGAAGGTAGAATGGGTCTTGGCACATTTCAAAACTATAAAGTGTTTTAAATCTGATTTAATTCAGTAAGAGTTCTGCCTTTCAAAAATTGAAATTTTAAAAATATCAGCCGGAAGTGAACTTTTTTCATGATATCAACTTGAAAACTGTGGCAAATTGATGACAGTGATGATTAGATTTCAAAAATATCCATATATGCTTGATTGAAGCATTTTTTGAATTTTACAAAATGGGGGGAATGTGGTAAAAATTGCTTTAAAATGATCTAATTCAACATAAGTTCACTCTTTATCAAATTTTTAAAGTTTTTGGGAAAGATCTGTCTCTTTTTTGCATGATTATTAAGGTCTTTCCTTTACAAAGGAAAGTCCTTACTGTATTTCTTATGATTATTAAGGTCTTTCCTTTACATAGGAAAGACCTTACTGTATTTCTTATGATTATTATTATTATTATTATTATTATTATTCTTTCTTAGTCTGCCAAACTTCAAAGTCATTTGCAGAAAAAGTTATTAGACATATAGGGATGGTATTTGGTACCAAGTATCATTCAGACATAAGCTATCACGTGGTGAGACCGCTAAGGGTTCCCATGTACCTTATAAGAGTTTCCTCCCCTGTTACAGTTATGCCTGTTATCAGATCTCCTCAAAAACCGTAAGAGATATCGACATGAAACCTTTTGCAATTTCTTTGGTTCATCTGTGCGCACATTAATCACATCTGCCGAAAAGGATCTGACAACATCTTATAAGAGTTATTTCCCTTTATATAAGTTTCACTTTTGATTTTTCAGGCAAATATTAAGTTTGAGTTAAGATACATGCATGAGCCTTCATATTTAGGCATCATTTTTTGTACCAAGAAAAATTAGGTCAAGGTCAAAGGTCAAGGTCACGGTCTAATTTTTGAAATTTCCTTGTTATCAGATCTCCTCTGAAACGGTAGAAGATAGCTGATAAAATGTAATGGGCAAAATGTCGCGGACATCGAGGCAATGCATAGTTTTTCTTAAGTCAAGTCGTATGACGTCATCTTCTATGAGTTATTGGCCTTTGAACGTTTAAATTTACGGTTTTTGGCTAATAACTTAATAATGGTACAAGATAGAGGCATGGGGTCTTTTGTTTTGACACCAGGGACAAGTGACCTTCAAAAGGTGTCAAGGTCAAAGGTCAAGGTCATGTTCTAGAAAATGATTTTTTTCATATTTGAAGTGTAATACATGGAATTTGTTCAAAAATGCATTATTTTTTAATAGGAATCATTTAAAATATGTTATTATCCATTTTCGTAAGACAAAAAATGAAAAAAAATGAAAAATATTTGAAGATTGAAAAATTTGAAAAAAAAACTTTTTTTCTTGGCGCAAAATTGTTTTGGCAGTATTTCATATTTGTGTTTGATGCAGCATTTTGGTATTTTATAGTACTTCTAGAATTACCTCAACTTTTAGCTGTATCTCTTAAAATTATAGATTTCCAACATAGGTTAAGGTAAACTTTTTTTTCTAATAATTAGAAGAAAATTGTTCTTATAGATATAAAATTGGTACTGGAAGGTAGAATGGGTCTTGGCACATCTAAAAACTATGAAGAGTTTTAAATCTGATTTAATATAGTAAGAATTCTGGCCTTTCAAAAATTGAAAATTTAAAAATATCAAACGGAAGTGAATTTTTTTCATGATATCAACTTAAAAAGTGTGGCAAATTGATGACAGTGATGATAAGATTTCAAAAATATCCATATATGCTTGATTGAAGCATTTTTTCAATTTTACAAAATGGGGGGGAATGTGGTAAAAATTGCTTAAAAATGATCTAATTTAACATAAGTTCACTCTTTATCAATTTGTTGAAGTTTTGGGAAAGATCTGTCTCTTTTTCGCATGATTATTAAGGTCTTTCCTTTACATAGGAAAGACCTTACTGTATTTCTTATGATTATTATTATTATTATTATTATTATTATTCTTTCTTAGTCTGCCAAACTTCAAAGTCATTTGCAGAAAAAGTTATTAGACATATAGGGATGGTATTTGGTACCAAGTATCATTCAGACATAAGCTATCACGTGGTGAGACCGCTAAGGGTTCCCATGTACCTTATAAGAGTTTCCTCCCCTGTTACAGTTATGCCTGTTATCAGATCTCCTCAAAAACCGTAAGAGATATCGACATGAAACCTTTTGCAATTTCTTTGGTTCATCTGTGCGCACATTAATCACATCTGCCGAAAAGGATCTGACAACATCTTATAAGAGTTATTTCCCTTTATATAAGTTTCACTTTTGATTTTTCAGGCAAATATTAAGTTTGAGTTAAGATACATGCATGAGCCTTCATATTTAGGCATCATTTTTTGTACCAAGAAAAATTAGGTCAAGGTCAAAGGTCAAGGTCACGGTCTAATTTTTGAAATTTCCTTGTTATCAGATCTCCTCTGAAACGGTAGAAGATAGCTGATAAAATGTAATGGGCAAAATGTCGCGGACATCGAGGCAATGCATAGTTTTTCTTAAGTCAAGTCGTATGACGTCATCTTCTATGAGTTATTGGCCTTTGAACGTTTAAATTTACGGTTTTTGGCTAATAACTTAATAATGGTACAAGATAGAGGCATGGGGTCTTTTGTTTTGACACCAGGGACAAGTGACCTTCAAAAGGTGTCAAGGTCAAAGGTCAAGGTCATGTTCTAGAAAATGATTTTTTTCATATTTGAAGTGTAATACATGGAATTTGTTCAAAAATGCATTATTTTTTAATAGGAATCATTTAAAATATGTTATTATCCATTTTCGTAAGACAAAAAATGAAAAAAAATGAAAAATATTTGAAGATTGAAAAATTTGAAAAAAAAACTTTTTTTCTTGGCGCAAAATTGTTTTGGCAGTATTTCATATTTGTGTTTGATGCAGCATTTTGGTATTTTATAGTACTTCTAGAATTACCTCAACTTTTAGCTGTATCTCTTAAAATTATAGATTTCCAACATAGGTTAAGGTAAACTTTTTTTTCTAATAATTAGAAGAAAATTGTTCTTATAGATATAAAATTGGTACTGGAAGGTAGAATGGGTCTTGGCACATCTAAAAACTATGAAGAGTTTTAAATCTGATTTAATATAGTAAGAATTCTGGCCTTTCAAAAATTGAAAATTTAAAAATATCAAACGGAAGTGAATTTTTTTCATGATATCAACTTAAAAAGTGTGGCAAATTGATGACAGTGATGATAAGATTTCAAAAATATCCATATATGCTTGATTGAAGCATTTTTTCAATTTTACAAAATGGGGGGGAATGTGGTAAAAATTGCTTAAAAATGATCTAATTTAACATAAGTTCACTCTTTATCAATTTGTTGAAGTTTTGGGAAAGATCTGTCTCTTTTTCGCATGATTATTAAGGTCTTTCCTTTACATAGGAAAGACCTTACTGTATTTCTTATGATTATTATTATTATTATTATTATTATTATTCTTTCTTAGTCTGCCAAACTTCAAAGTCATTTGCAGAAAAAGTTATTAGACATATAGGGATGGTATTTGGTACCAAGTATCATTCAGACATAAGCTATCACGTGGTGAGACCGCTAAGGGTTCCCATGTACCTTATAAGAGTTTCCTCCCCTGTTACAGTTATGCCTGTTATCAGATCTCCTCAAAAACCGTAAGAGATATCGACATGAAACCTTTTGCAATTTCTTTGGTTCATCTGTGCGCACATTAATCACATCTGCCGAAAAGGATCTGACAACATCTTATAAGAGTTATTTCCCTTTATATAAGTTTCACTTTTGATTTTTCAGGCAAATATTAAGTTTGAGTTAAGATACATGCATGAGCCTTCATATTTAGGCATCATTTTTTGTACCAAGAAAAATTAGGTCAAGGTCAAAGGTCAAGGTCACGGTCTAATTTTTGAAATTTCCTTGTTATCAGATCTCCTCTGAAACGGTAGAAGATAGCTGATAAAATGTAATGGGCAAAATGTCGCGGACATCGAGGCAATGCATAGTTTTTCTTAAGTCAAGTCGTATGACGTCATCTTCTATGAGTTATTGGCCTTTGAACGTTTAAATTTACGGTTTTTGGCTAATAACTTAATAATGGTACAAGATAGAGGCATGGGGTCTTTTGTTTTGACACCAGGGACAAGTGACCTTCAAAAGGTGTCAAGGTCAAAGGTCAAGGTCATGTTCTAGAAAATGATTTTTTTCATATTTGAAGTGTAATACATGGAATTTGTTCAAAAATGCATTATTTTTTAATAGGAATCATTTAAAATATGTTATTATCCATTTTCGTAAGACAAAAAATGAAAAAAAATGAAAAATATTTGAAGATTGAAAAATTTGAAAAAAAAACTTTTTTTCTTGGCGCAAAATTGTTTTGGCAGTATTTCATATTTGTGTTTGATGCAGCATTTTGGTATTTTATAGTACTTCTAGAATTACCTCAACTTTTAGCTGTATCTCTTAAAATTATAGATTTCCAACATAGGTTAAGGTAAACTTTTTTTTCTAATAATTAGAAGAAAATTGTTCTTATAGATATAAAATTGGTACTGGAAGGTAGAATGGGTCTTGGCACATCTAAAAACTATGAAGAGTTTTAAATCTGATTTAATATAGTAAGAATTCTGGCCTTTCAAAAATTGAAAATTTAAAAATATCAAACGGAAGTGAATTTTTTTCATGATATCAACTTAAAAAGTGTGGCAAATTGATGACAGTGATGATAAGATTTCAAAAATATCCATATATGCTTGATTGAAGCATTTTTTCAATTTTACAAAATGGGGGGGAATGTGGTAAAAATTGCTTAAAAATGATCTAATTTAACATAAGTTCACTCTTTATCAATTTGTTGAAGTTTTGGGAAAGATCTGTCTCTTTTTCGCATGATTATTAAGGTCTTTCCTTTACATAGGAAAGACCTTACTGTATTTCTTATGATTATTATTATTATTATTATTATTATTATTCTTTCTTAGTCTGCCAAACTTCAAAGTCATTTGCAGAAAAAGTTATTAGACATATAGGGATGGTATTTGGTACCAAGTATCATTCAGACATAAGCTATCACGTGGTGAGACCGCTAAGGGTTCCCATGTACCTTATAAGAGTTTCCTCCCCTGTTACAGTTATGCCTGTTATCAGATCTCCTCAAAAACCGTAAGAGATATCGACATGAAACCTTTTGCAATTTCTTTGGTTCATCTGTGCGCACATTAATCACATCTGCCGAAAAGGATCTGACAACATCTTATAAGAGTTATTTCCCTTTATATAAGTTTCACTTTTGATTTTTCAGGCAAATATTAAGTTTGAGTTAAGATACATGCATGAGCCTTCATATTTAGGCATCATTTTTTGTACCAAGAAAAATTAGGTCAAGGTCAAAGGTCAAGGTCACGGTCTAATTTTTGAAATTTCCTTGTTATCAGATCTCCTCTGAAACGGTAGAAGATAGCTGATAAAATGTAATGGGCAAAATGTCGCGGACATCGAGGCAATGCATAGTTTTTCTTAAGTCAAGTCGTATGACGTCATCTTCTATGAGTTATTGGCCTTTGAACGTTTAAATTTACGGTTTTTGGCTAATAACTTAATAATGGTACAAGATAGAGGCATGGGGTCTTTTGTTTTGACACCAGGGACAAGTGACCTTCAAAAGGTGTCAAGGTCAAAGGTCAAGGTCATGTTCTAGAAAATGATTTTTTTCATATTTGAAGTGTAATACATGGAATTTGTTCAAAAATGCATTATTTTTTAATAGGAATCATTTAAAATATGTTATTATCCATTTTCGTAAGACAAAAAATGAAAAAAAATGAAAAATATTTGAAGATTGAAAAATTTGAAAAAAAAACTTTTTTTCTTGGCGCAAAATTGTTTTGGCAGTATTTCATATTTGTGTTTGATGCAGCATTTTGGTATTTTATAGTACTTCTAGAATTACCTCAACTTTTAGCTGTATCTCTTAAAATTATAGATTTCCAACATAGGTTAAGGTAAACTTTTTTTTCTAATAATTAGAAGAAAATTGTTCTTATAGATATAAAATTGGTACTGGAAGGTAGAATGGGTCTTGGCACATCTAAAAACTATGAAGAGTTTTAAATCTGATTTAATATAGTAAGAATTCTGGCCTTTCAAAAATTGAAAATTTAAAAATATCAAACGGAAGTGAATTTTTTTCATGATATCAACTTAAAAAGTGTGGCAAATTGATGACAGTGATGATAAGATTTCAAAAATATCCATATATGCTTGATTGAAGCATTTTTTCAATTTTACAAAATGGGGGGGAATGTGGTAAAAATTGCTTAAAAATGATCTAATTTAACATAAGTTCACTCTTTATCAATTTGTTGAAGTTTTGGGAAAGATCTGTCTCTTTTTCGCATGATTATTAAGGTCTTTCCTTTACATAGGAAAGACCTTACTGTATTTCTTATGATTATTATTATTATTATTATTATTATTATTCTTTCTTAGTCTGCCAAACTTCAAAGTCATTTGCAGAAAAAGTTATTAGACATATAGGGATGGTATTTGGTACCAAGTATCATTCAGACATAAGCTATCACGTGGTGAGACCGCTAAGGGTTCCCATGTACCTTATAAGAGTTTCCTCCCCTGTTACAGTTATGCCTGTTATCAGATCTCCTCAAAAACCGTAAGAGATATCGACATGAAACCTTTTGCAATTTCTTTGGTTCATCTGTGCGCACATTAATCACATCTGCCGAAAAGGATCTGACAACATCTTATAAGAGTTATTTCCCTTTATATAAGTTTCACTTTTGATTTTTCAGGCAAATATTAAGTTTGAGTTAAGATACATGCATGAGCCTTCATATTTAGGCATCATTTTTTGTACCAAGAAAAATTAGGTCAAGGTCAAAGGTCAAGGTCACGGTCTAATTTTTGAAATTTCCTTGTTATCAGATCTCCTCTGAAACGGTAGAAGATAGCTGATAAAATGTAATGGGCAAAATGTCGCGGACATCGAGGCAATGCATAGTTTTTCTTAAGTCAAGTCGTATGACGTCATCTTCTATGAGTTATTGGCCTTTGAACGTTTAAATTTACGGTTTTTGGCTAATAACTTAATAATGGTACAAGATAGAGGCATGGGGTCTTTTGTTTTGACACCAGGGACAAGTGACCTTCAAAAGGTGTCAAGGTCAAAGGTCAAGGTCATGTTCTAGAAAATGATTTTTTTCATATTTGAAGTGTAATACATGGAATTTGTTCAAAAATGCATTATTTTTTAATAGGAATCATTTAAAATATGTTATTATCCATTTTCGTAAGACAAAAAATGAAAAAAAATGAAAAATATTTGAAGATTGAAAAATTTGAAAAAAAAACTTTTTTTCTTGGCGCAAAATTGTTTTGGCAGTATTTCATATTTGTGTTTGATGCAGCATTTTGGTATTTTATAGTACTTCTAGAATTACCTCAACTTTTAGCTGTATCTCTTAAAATTATAGATTTCCAACATAGGTTAAGGTAAACTTTTTTTTCTAATAATTAGAAGAAAATTGTTCTTATAGATATAAAATTGGTACTGGAAGGTAGAATGGGTCTTGGCACATCTAAAAACTATGAAGAGTTTTAAATCTGATTTAATATAGTAAGAATTCTGGCCTTTCAAAAATTGAAAATTTAAAAATATCAAACGGAAGTGAATTTTTTTCATGATATCAACTTAAAAAGTGTGGCAAATTGATGACAGTGATGATAAGATTTCAAAAATATCCATATATGCTTGATTGAAGCATTTTTTCAATTTTACAAAATGGGGGGGAATGTGGTAAAAATTGCTTAAAAATGATCTAATTTAACATAAGTTCACTCTTTATCAATTTGTTGAAGTTTTGGGAAAGATCTGTCTCTTTTTCGCATGATTATTAAGGTCTTTCCTTTACATAGGAAAGACCTTACTGTATTTCTTATGATTATTATTATTATTATTATTATTATTATTCTTTCTTAGTCTGCCAAACTTCAAAGTCATTTGCAGAAAAAGTTATTAGACATATAGGGATGGTATTTGGTACCAAGTATCATTCAGACATAAGCTATCACGTGGTGAGACCGCTAAGGGTTCCCATGTACCTTATAAGAGTTTCCTCCCCTGTTACAGTTATGCCTGTTATCAGATCTCCTCAAAAACCGTAAGAGATATCGACATGAAACCTTTTGCAATTTCTTTGGTTCATCTGTGCGCACATTAATCACATCTGCCGAAAAGGATCTGACAACATCTTATAAGAGTTATTTCCCTTTATATAAGTTTCACTTTTGATTTTTCAGGCAAATATTAAGTTTGAGTTAAGATACATGCATGAGCCTTCATATTTAGGCATCATTTTTTGTACCAAGAAAAATTAGGTCAAGGTCAAAGGTCAAGGTCACGGTCTAATTTTTGAAATTTCCTTGTTATCAGATCTCCTCTGAAACGGTAGAAGATAGCTGATAAAATGTAATGGGCAAAATGTCGCGGACATCGAGGCAATGCATAGTTTTTCTTAAGTCAAGTCGTATGACGTCATCTTCTATGAGTTATTGGCCTTTGAACGTTTAAATTTACGGTTTTTGGCTAATAACTTAATAATGGTACAAGATAGAGGCATGGGGTCTTTTGTTTTGACACCAGGGACAAGTGACCTTCAAAAGGTGTCAAGGTCAAAGGTCAAGGTCATGTTCTAGAAAATGATTTTTTTCATATTTGAAGTGTAATACATGGAATTTGTTCAAAAATGCATTATTTTTTAATAGGAATCATTTAAAATATGTTATTATCCATTTTCGTAAGACAAAAAATGAAAAAAAATGAAAAATATTTGAAGATTGAAAAATTTGAAAAAAAAACTTTTTTTCTTGGCGCAAAATTGTTTTGGCAGTATTTCATATTTGTGTTTGATGCAGCATTTTGGTATTTTATAGTACTTCTAGAATTACCTCAACTTTTAGCTGTATCTCTTAAAATTATAGATTTCCAACATAGGTTAAGGTAAACTTTTTTTTCTAATAATTAGAAGAAAATTGTTCTTATAGATATAAAATTGGTACTGGAAGGTAGAATGGGTCTTGGCACATCTAAAAACTATGAAGAGTTTTAAATCTGATTTAATATAGTAAGAATTCTGGCCTTTCAAAAATTGAAAATTTAAAAATATCAAACGGAAGTGAATTTTTTTCATGATATCAACTTAAAAAGTGTGGCAAATTGATGACAGTGATGATAAGATTTCAAAAATATCCATATATGCTTGATTGAAGCATTTTTTCAATTTTACAAAATGGGGGGGAATGTGGTAAAAATTGCTTAAAAATGATCTAATTTAACATAAGTTCACTCTTTATCAATTTGTTGAAGTTTTGGGAAAGATCTGTCTCTTTTTCGCATGATTATTAAGGTCTTTCCTTTACATAGGAAAGACCTTACTGTATTTCTTATGATTATTATTATTATTATTATTATTATTATTCTTTCTTAGTCTGCCAAACTTCAAAGTCATTTGCAGAAAAAGTTATTAGACATATAGGGATGGTATTTGGTACCAAGTATCATTCAGACATAAGCTATCACGTGGTGAGACCGCTAAGGGTTCCCATGTACCTTATAAGAGTTTCCTCCCCTGTTACAGTTATGCCTGTTATCAGATCTCCTCAAAAACCGTAAGAGATATCGACATGAAACCTTTTGCAATTTCTTTGGTTCATCTGTGCGCACATTAATCACATCTGCCGAAAAGGATCTGACAACATCTTATAAGAGTTATTTCCCTTTATATAAGTTTCACTTTTGATTTTTCAGGCAAATATTAAGTTTGAGTTAAGATACATGCATGAGCCTTCATATTTAGGCATCATTTTTTGTACCAAGAAAAATTAGGTCAAGGTCAAAGGTCAAGGTCACGGTCTAATTTTTGAAATTTCCTTGTTATCAGATCTCCTCTGAAACGGTAGAAGATAGCTGATAAAATGTAATGGGCAAAATGTCGCGGACATCGAGGCAATGCATAGTTTTTCTTAAGTCAAGTCGTATGACGTCATCTTCTATGAGTTATTGGCCTTTGAACGTTTAAATTTACGGTTTTTGGCTAATAACTTAATAATGGTACAAGATAGAGGCATGGGGTCTTTTGTTTTGACACCAGGGACAAGTGACCTTCAAAAGGTGTCAAGGTCAAAGGTCAAGGTCATGTTCTAGAAAATGATTTTTTTCATATTTGAAGTGTAATACATGGAATTTGTTCAAAAATGCATTATTTTTTAATAGGAATCATTTAAAATATGTTATTATCCATTTTCGTAAGACAAAAAATGAAAAAAAATGAAAAATATTTGAAGATTGAAAAATTTGAAAAAAAAACTTTTTTTCTTGGCGCAAAATTGTTTTGGCAGTATTTCATATTTGTGTTTGATGCAGCATTTTGGTATTTTATAGTACTTCTAGAATTACCTCAACTTTTAGCTGTATCTCTTAAAATTATAGATTTCCAACATAGGTTAAGGTAAACTTTTTTTTCTAATAATTAGAAGAAAATTGTTCTTATAGATATAAAATTGGTACTGGAAGGTAGAATGGGTCTTGGCACATCTAAAAACTATGAAGAGTTTTAAATCTGATTTAATATAGTAAGAATTCTGGCCTTTCAAAAATTGAAAATTTAAAAATATCAAATGGAAGTGAATTTTTTTCATGATATCAACTTAAAAAGTGTGGCAAATTGATGACAGTGATGATAAGATTTCAAAAATATCCATATATGCTTGATTGAAGCATTTTTTCAATTTTACAAAATGGGGGGGAATGTGGTAAAAATTGCTTAAAAATGATCTAATTTAACATAAGTTCACTCTTTATCAATTTGTTGAAGTTTTGGGAAAGATCTGTCTCTTTTTCGCATGATTATTAAGGTCTTTCCTTTACATAGGAAAGACCTTACTGTATTTCTTATGATTATTATTATTATTATTATTATTATTATTCTTTCTTAGTCTGCCAAACTTCAAAGTCATTTGCAGAAAAAGTTATTAGACATATAGGGATGGTATTTGGTACCAAGTATCATTCAGACATAAGCTATCACGTGGTGAGACCGCTAAGGGTTCCCATGTACCTTATAAGAGTTTCCTCCCCTGTTACAGTTATGCCTGTTATCAGATCTCCTCAAAAACCGTAAGAGATATCGACATGAAACCTTTTGCAATTTCTTTGGTTCATCTGTGCGCACATTAATCACATCTGCCGAAAAGGATCTGACAACATCTTATAAGAGTTATTTCCCTTTATATAAGTTTCACTTTTGATTTTTCAGGCAAATATTAAGTTTGAGTTAAGATACATGCATGAGCCTTCATATTTAGGCATCATTTTTTGTACCAAGAAAAATTAGGTCAAGGTCACGGTCTAATTTTTGAAATTTCCTTGTTATCAGATCTCCTCTGAAACGGTAGAAGATAGCTGATAAAATGTAATGGGCAAAATGTCGCGGACATCGAGGCAATGCATAGTTTTTCTTAAGTCAAGTCGTATGACGTCATCTTCTATGAGTTATTGGCCTTTGAACGTTTAAATTTACGGTTTTTGGCTAATAACTTAATAATGGTACAAGATAGAGGCATGGGGTCTTTTGTTTTGACACCAGGGACAAGTGACCTTCAAAAGGTGTCAAGGTCAAAGGTCAAGGTCATGTTCTAGAAAATGATTTTTTTCATATTTGAAGTGTAATACATGGAATTTGTTCAAAAATGCATTATTTTTTAATAGGAATCATTTAAAATATGTTATTATCCATTTTCGTAAGACAAAAAATGAAAAAAAATGAAAAATATTTGAAGATTGAAAAATTTGAAAAAAAAACTTTTTTTCTTGGCGCAAAATTGTTTTGGCAGTATTTCATATTTGTGTTTGATGCAGCATTTTGGTATTTTATAGTACTTCTAGAATTACCTCAACTTTTAGCTGTATCTCTTAAAATTATAGATTTCCAACATAGGTTAAGGTAAACTTTTTTTTCTAATAATTAGAAGAAAATTGTTCTTATAGATATAAAATTGGTACTGGAAGGTAGAATGGGTCTTGGCACATCTAAAAACTATGAAGAGTTTTAAATCTGATTTAATATAGTAAGAATTCTGGCCTTTCAAAAATTGAAAATTTAAAAATATCAAACGGAAGTGAATTTTTTTCATGATATCAACTTAAAAAGTGTGGCAAATTGATGACAGTGATGATAAGATTTCAAAAATATCCATATATGCTTGATTGAAGCATTTTTTCAATTTTACAAAATGGGGGGGAATGTGGTAAAAATTGCTTAAAAATGATCTAATTTAACATAAGTTCACTCTTTATCAATTTGTTGAAGTTTTGGGAAAGATCTGTCTCTTTTTCGCATGATTATTAAGGTCTTTCCTTTACATAGGAAAGACCTTACTGTATTTCTTATGATTATTATTATTATTATTATTATTATTATTCTTTCTTAGTCTGCCAAACTTCAAAGTCATTTGCAGAAAAAGTTATTAGACATATAGGGATGGTATTTGGTACCAAGTATCATTCAGACATAAGCTATCACGTGGTGAGACCGCTAAGGGTTCCCATGTACCTTATAAGAGTTTCCTCCCCTGTTACAGTTATGCCTGTTATCAGATCTCCTCAAAAACCGTAAGAGATATCGACATGAAACCTTTTGCAATTTCTTTGGTTCATCTGTGCGCACATTAATCACATCTGCCGAAAAGGATCTGACAACATCTTATAAGAGTTATTTCCCTTTATATAAGTTTCACTTTTGATTTTTCAGGCAAATATTAAGTTTGAGTTAAGATACATGCATGAGCCTTCATATTTAGGCATCATTTTTTGTACCAAGAAAAATTAGGTCAAGGTCAAAGGTCAAGGTCACGGTCTAATTTTTGAAATTTCCTTGTTATCAGATCTCCTCTGAAACGGTAGAAGATAGCTGATAAAATGTAATGGGCAAAATGTCGCGGACATCGAGGCAATGCATAGTTTTTCTTAAGTCAAGTCGTATGACGTCATCTTCTATGAGTTATTGGCCTTTGAACGTTTAAATTTACGGTTTTTGGCTAATAACTTAATAATGGTACAAGATAGAGGCATGGGGTCTTTTGTTTTGACACCAGGGACAAGTGACCTTCAAAAGGTGTCAAGGTCAAAGGTCAAGGTCATGTTCTAGAAAATGATTTTTTTCATATTTGAAGTGTAATACATGGAATTTGTTCAAAAATGCATTATTTTTTAATAGGAATCATTTAAAATATGTTATTATCCATTTTCGTAAGACAAAAAATGAAAAAAAATGAAAAATATTTGAAGATTGAAAAATTTGAAAAAAAAACTTTTTTTCTTGGCGCAAAATTGTTTTGGCAGTATTTCATATTTGTGTTTGATGCAGCATTTTGGTATTTTATAGTACTTCTAGAATTACCTCAACTTTTAGCTGTATCTCTTAAAATTATAGATTTCCAACATAGGTTAAGGTAAACTTTTTTTTCTAATAATTAGAAGAAAATTGTTCTTATAGATATAAAATTGGTACTGGAAGGTAGAATGGGTCTTGGCACATCTAAAAACTATGAAGAGTTTTAAATCTGATTTAATATAGTAAGAATTCTGGCCTTTCAAAAATTGAAAATTTAAAAATATCAAACGGAAGTGAATTTTTTTCATGATATCAACTTAAAAAGTGTGGCAAATTGATGACAGTGATGATAAGATTTCAAAAATATCCATATATGCTTGATTGAAGCATTTTTTCAATTTTACAAAATGGGGGGAATGTGGTAAAAATTGCTTAAAAATGATCTAATTTAACATAAGTTCACTCTTTATCAATTTGTTGAAGTTTTGGGAAAGATCTGTCTCTTTTTCGCATGATTATTAAGGTCTTTCCTTTACATAGGAAAGACCTTACTGTATTTCTTATGATTATTATTATTATTATTATTATTATTATTCTTTCTTAGTCTGCCAAACTTCAAAGTCATTTGCAGAAAAAGTTATTAGACATATAGGGATGGTATTTGGTACCAAGTATCATTCAGACATAAGCTATCACGTGGTGAGACCGCTAAGGGTTCCCATGTACCTTATAAGAGTTTCCTCCCCTGTTACAGTTATGCCTGTTATCAGATCTCCTCAAAAACCGTAAGAGATATCGACATGAAACCTTTTGCAATTTCTTTGGTTCATCTGTGCGCACATTAATCACATCTGCCGAAAAGGATCTGACAACATCTTATAAGAGTTATTTCCCTTTATATAAGTTTCACTTTTGATTTTTCAGGCAAATATTAAGTTTGAGTTAAGATACATGCATGAGCCTTCATATTTAGGCATCATTTTTTGTACCAAGAAAAATTAGGTCAAGGTCAAAGGTCAAGGTCACGGTCTAATTTTTGAAATTTCCTTGTTATCAGATCTCCTCTGAAACGGTAGAAGATAGCTGATAAAATGTAATGGGCAAAATGTCGCGGACATCAAGGCAATGCATAGTTTTTCTTAAGTCAAGTCGTATGACGTCATCTTCTATGAGTTATTGGCCTTTGAACGTTTAAATTTACGGTTTTTGGCTAATAACTTAATAATGGTACAAGATAGAGGCATGGGGTCTTTTGTTTTGACACCAGGGACAAGTGACCTTCAAAAGGTGTCAAGGTCAAAGGTCAAGGTCATGTTCTAGAAAATGATTTTTTTCATATTTGAAGTGTAATACATGGAATTTGTTCAAAAATGCATTATTTTTTAATAGGAATCATTTAAAATATGTTATTATCCATTTTCGTAAGACAAAAAATGAAAAAAAATGAAAAATATTTGAAGATTGAAAAATTTGAAAAAAAAACTTTTTTTCTTGGCGCAAAATTGTTTTGGCAGTATTTCATATTTGTGTTTGATGCAGCATTTTGGTATTTTATAGTACTTCTAGAATTACCTCAACTTTTAGCTGTATCTCTTAAAATTATAGATTTCCAACATAGGTTAAGGTAAACTTTTTTTTCTAATAATTAGAAGAAAATTGTTCTTATAGATATAAAATTGGTACTGGAAGGTAGAATGGGTCTTGGCACATCTAAAAACTATGAAGAGTTTTAAATCTGATTTAATATAGTAAGAATTCTGGCCTTTCAAAAATTGAAAATTTAAAAATATCAAACGGAAGTGAATTTTTTTCATGATATCAACTTAAAAAGTGTGGCAAATTGATGACAGTGATGATAAGATTTCAAAAATATCCATATATGCTTGATTGAAGCATTTTTTCAATTTTACAAAATGGGGGGAATGTGGTAAAAATTGCTTAAAAATGATCTAATTTAACATAAGTTCACTCTTTATCAATTTGTTGAAGTTTTGGGAAAGATCTGTCTCTTTTTCGCATGATTATTAAGGTCTTTCCTTTACATAGGAAAGACCTTACTGTATTTCTTATGATTATTATTATTATTATTATTATTATTATTCTTTCTTAGTCTGCCAAACTTCAAAGTCATTTGCAGAAAAAGTTATTAGACATATAGGGATGGTATTTGGTACCAAGTATCATTCAGACATAAGCTATCACGTGGTGAGACCGCTAAGGGTTCCCATGTACCTTATAAGAGTTTCCTCCCCTGTTACAGTTATGCCTGTTATCAGATCTCCTCAAAAACCGTAAGAGATATCGACATGAAACCTTTTGCAATTTCTTTGGTTCATCTGTGCGCACATTAATCACATCTGCCGAAAAGGATCTGACAACATCTTAAATTAACACTCTTGGAGTATTTCTGGTTTCAAGGAATTCCTTTTATTGCAGGAAGGGAAACAGAAAATTGAAAAATACATTATAAATTGGAAGACAACGAGTGTGTGGTCTCGGTAAACGAGTTGGTGCTCCTAAGATGTGTATTTATAGTTTAAGAATAGAAAGTACCAATTCGGTTTCTATGTTAATCTGCATATGGGGCTACCAACATATGGAATGTATCCGATTAATTTAATGCAGCGAAAATGGTACGTTCCCATGGCTTTTCATGCCGAAAAACGAGGCTCAAAAAGAGGGGGGATAATTTGTTGGTAAAAATCGGGGTACCAACTTAAATCATTGAAATTACCCACATTCTTAAAAGCTAGTTTGAAAATGTTTTATCTCATATGTTTCGAGGGAAGAACCACTGCCGTTTAAAATTATTTATTATTTAATTTAATATTGACCAATGGGCAGCGAGTCCCACATTCATTTCTCCGCTAAATGTTCCCTTCACAAGATATTCACATTTTCTATTTGTAGTAATATGTAGTAAAATAAACTGTTTTATTGTAAGCCTCGGTGGTGTAATGGTTAACGCCGTTGTCCCAGCAAATCTGTGGTCCAAGTTCGAATCTCGGCAACTACTTGAAAATAGTATGAATTGTTTTTGCACTTTTTTTCAACATATATTGTATTTTTTGATAAATTTCAATTCATTTCAACGCACACATGATACACGATGTCAAGAATTATGCTATTTTGATTTACATATTAAGCTCCGAAAATTGTAGTATGAAATGCAATGCAATGCAATGCAATACAAAACAATATCATAGTTAAATTTATTATACAAATTATGGATCCAGAGATAACAGTTATAGTTTGATATAAACATTGACATACACATTACATGAAACAAACAACTGGATAAAAAAATCCCAACTGATCAACAGTTAGAACAATTGATAATGCAGGTTAAATATCTCCAACGGTGAATTCGGGCTAAGAAGGATAACTCAAATTTGATATCAATGTAAAAAGAGAGAATGTTTTTAGCTCACCTAGCCCAAAGTGCCATGTGAGCTTATGCCATCAATTGGCGTACGTCGTCGTCCGTCGTAAACTATTTCAAGGATCTTCTCCCCAGAAACTAATGGGCCAAATACTTCAAAACTTTAAGTGAATGTTATGTCCGGCATCCTCGACTTCCAACCGACATGGCTGCTGTTACCTAAAGATAGGAAAATGGGGGATACATTTCAAAAATCCTCTATGAAACTACAAGGCCAATTGGAACCAAACTTGGCAGTAATGGTCCTTAGGAGATTCTCTTTCAAAAGTATGTCCGATGACCCGGTTATCCTAGATGGCCACCACAGCCGAACTTAGTTTAACATACGGCCCTATGGGAAAATTCATTGAAAAATCTTCTTTTCTGAAACTTGACCAATTGGAACGAAACTAGGCGGGAATGGTCCTTAGCAGATCCTCTTTCAGAAATTTGTCCGATTTCGTGGACTGTGAACCTCTTGTTCTTTGTTGACAATTACCTTTTGGAATTAAATTTGCAGTTTCAAAACACTGAAAATATAAGAATTTCCAAGAGAAAACAGAATTACCTCCATCTCTTTGCTGGGTACGGGACGGGCCTTTTTTCTTTTTTGTCAATATACTATTCTTTCTTGTTCTGCCAAACTTCAAAGTCAAATGCCGAAATATTTTTCAGATATATAGGGATGGTATTTGGTACCAAGTATCAGTCAGACATACGCTATCATGTTGTAAGCCTGCTAAGGGTTTCCATTTACCTTATAAGAGTTTCTTCACCTGTTACGCTTTTTGTCAGATCTCCTCAAAAACCGTATGAGATATCGACATGAAACCTTTCGAACTGTCTTCGATTCATCTGTGCGCACATTAATGACATATTCCTTAAAAGATCTGACATCTTATAGGAGTTATTTCCCTTGATATAAATTTCAGTTTTGGTTTTTCATGCAAATGGTAACTTAGAGTTAAGAAAAATCACGAAACTTTATATTTAGGGATCAGTTTTCGTACCAAGTAAAATTAGGTCAAGGTCACGTTCTAGTTTTTGACATTTGCTTGTTATCAGATCTCCTCTGAAACGGTAGAAGATAGCTGATAAAATGTAATGGGCAAACTGTAGGGGAAATTAAGACGATGCGCCCATACATTTGGGTCAACGTCGTATGACGCCATCTTCTATGAGTTATTGACCTTTGAAGGATTAAATTTATTGATTTTAGTTAATAATCTCATAATGGTACATTAAAGAGGCATGGGGTCTTTTGCATTAACATCAGTGACAAGTGACCTTCAAAACGGTGTCAAGGTGAAAGGTCAAAGTCATGTTCTATTTACCGTGCAAACTATTTTACTTTTTCTGGCCAAAAAAGTGAATAAATGTTTTAAAATCCGAGCTATAACTACGAAGTCTACAGGTTTTGTCTACATGTATTTACCATTGCCCTGTCTGCTACCAATACAGATAACATAGATAATCTTTAATCCGTGTTGGTACCCGCCTCCCACGACGAGGACGTAGGGTTGGATTTTGGGAGGCAAAAATTTTTTTATGATGACATGAAATTTTTCAAATCAGATCCTTAATCAGCCGAAGATCATAACATTAGCCCAAGAGCCTATAGGCTCGCGGGTTAATATATGAAAAACAGCCTATAACGGATCGGATATGAACATGTCATGTGATAATTCTTTTTAATCTTCCTTATATCAGATCACATTTTAAATTATTTATATATGAATGAACAATTAACTATCTTTTTCCATATGTGGTACTTTGTAAATAAAAGTAACCCAGACACGATAGACATACCCTTCATCACATCTGTAATTATTCATATACATTTTCAGACTGCCTTTTTGATTTTTATTGAATATCTTGCTTTAATTATCAGAATTAATTTCGAGGACAACACATATCGCATCATGATAACTGTAATAAGTTGGTATAACATGGACTTGTATTTTTGTACTACCTTTAACGTACACATGATCAATCAGAGTACCAGATTCTGTTGTTGGCATTTGAACTTTTTGTTCATACCCATTTGAAGCCATTAACTCCTGGATTGATTTTTCACCTTTCAAAATATCTTGATTAAAGTCTCCTAAAACAATAACCTTGTCTGCTAGTTCTGTCAACTTCGACAAAACAGAACTGAAGCTCCTTAGAAATATTCCAGTTTGATATTTTGGAGATCTATACACTGTTGCAATAAGGACATTCAATTTTGGAATTTTGAAAATAATACATTCAACATTATTTTCACCTATATTAACTTCCTCATACTCCGAACCCGATTTTACATATACACCAACTCCACCATGATTCATTTCCCGTAAAGATGCAAAGAAAGCATTACTTGATGTATAGGCAGCTGACCTTGGCAAATGATAAAGGTCATAGCTAGGAACCTTTATTTCTTCAGACAGATATTTCAACCAGGTTTCAGTCAAGCATATGTAATCTGCATTTGTAAAGTCTGAATTTAGTTTCAAATCATTTTGGTGAGCCCTAAGTCCTTGTATATTATGATACATAATTTTCAAAGTCTCTTCATTGTTTGAAATTTTCCAATCATTTTCAAGAAGAAAATTGTCCATTGATTTGATTCCTTCTTTTATATCAGGATCACAATATATTTTTTTGTTCAATGTTTTGTCATCTATTGGTAATATATAAAGCCCTTCCTTTGAAGTCACTCTACTCAATGCAACATACGCCTGGCCATTGGCAAAGCTTTTTTTCAAATCAACTACCGCCTGTGAAACTGTCAAACCCTGAACCTTATGAACAGTACATGCCCATGCTAACCGCAAAGGATATTGCTTTCTTTTACCACCTTTGAATGGTACATCTTCTGTAGATGGTTCTAATCTAATACACCTCTTCCCGTTAATTGTTTGTTGTGCTTTTGCGTTTTTCCCAACCCTTTCGTTATCAAAATGGACAAATATATAGCCTGGCAATGCTCCTTGGGAAAATGCAGAGATGTGCATTACAGTGCCCATAACACCATTTACTAAACCATCATCAACAGCTTCATTTTTTATCATCATAACTCGTGCCCCTTCTGCTAAGAGAATTGATGTTGGGAGACAAATATCGCCTCTTGTAAAATTTCCTTTCTTTTTCCTGAGTTTTCCTGTTGTCCGATCTTTTTCAAAATCTTCAGCTTCAATTAACTTTGGTTCACTGTTCAACTTCATGATCATTTCGTTGTTGTACGCATCAATTTCGTTATTAGTTGCATAAATATGCAAAGCCTCATCTGGCCCTGAACCTATACACTGTCTCAGTATTTCTAGATCTGACGATTCTAAAGGGTGCTTTTTTTCTTTTATCCTTAGTCTGTTTAACAACTGAGCAAACAAACCATCTTCTCGCTGTCGCATTACCTCATCTAATTCCACAATAGAAAAAAGACTATTCCACAGATAATTCAAAGGATTTGATGGGTCATTTACATAAAGCTTATCTGTTTTTGTTGATTTTACTGGTGGTAGTTGAAAGAAATCACCCACTGCTACGACTGATACACCTCCGAATGGACATTTTTCTGGCATTTTTTTAATTTGACGTAACCGTTCATGAATAAAGAATAACAACCGTTTGTTTACCATTGAGATTTCGTCCATGATGAGAATTTGTAAATTTTCTAATTTTGACCTCAATGTACTCAGCTTATCCTCAGTAAGCATAGCTTTCTCCACAGTAAGAGTTTTAAAAATTGAAAGAGCGCTATGAATAGTCAATCCATTTATATTAAAAGCTGCAGTGCCGGTTGGTGCAGTTAACAAAACTGTCAAATCATCCGGGTTCGATGAACCTCGTGCAAGGATTCTTGTGGCTTCGTAATATAAGCATTTGATCAGATGACTTTTTCCTGTTCCAGCTCCACCTGTTACAAAAACATGAAAAGGTGGTGGATTTTGACCGCTCACTTTAATATTGCACCAATCTCTCACTTTGAAGAAAATACGCTTTTGTTTCTCATTTAAACTTCTTAGTAAAGGTATAATCTCAGACGTTGAAAAAGATGTTTTAACAAGAAGTCCACCAACAGCATCTGGTTTGTCAGTTTTATTAAGATCTGGTATACCTGTTTCAGGTTCATCAACTTCTTCAACAGTTGAAGTTTTACCAATATCGATGCATTCATGTCTTTCATTTTCTGTTTCTGGACATAGTTGTGCCCATGCATCCTCCTGAACTACTTCGTTGTGTAATTGTTTCTCAGCGACCTCTAATTCTTTGTCATTTTTTACAAATAAGGACATGTTAATGTCAACTATTTCTTTAACTGCACTTAGTTGTGTTCTGTTATTGTACTGTACAAATCCAAACTTGTAAAAATCCTCATATGTAAGAAACTTAGGTGGCTTCAGTTGGTTCATAGATCTGTAAGGCAAAAACAATTGCAGTATGCTTTGGTAATACTGTTCAGAGGATGTTTCGGAATTAAATCTTGGATATTTGATAACAGCTGCCTGAGTTCTTGAACGTTTTCTGATATATCCAAAATCATTTTTAAGTTTGAATGTAGTGTTTTCATTTATTTTGTTCGGTATTTGTGACTGAGCTAAAACTGAAAATTCTGAACAAAATGTACCTAAACACATCTGGTCAAATAATTCTCCATCAGGCCTATTTGCATATCTGTCAGTTATGCTTGTCATCCAAATATCATCCTCAGCATCACAATCATCACTTTTATTATCCGAATCATTCTTTTTCTTAGAGATTTTGGATTTTTTTTCAATTTCCTTGAGGGGTATACTCATTCTAGCTGGATTTTCTCCTAACGGAATGAATTGTACTTTTCTGGAACATTCTTTCAACCTTAAACCTGTAACTCTGAAAACTGCTTCTTGCGCACTTAGTTCTCGAAAATGAAAATACGCAGTTCCCACTTTCTTCATAGTCTGCTGTGCATCCAAATTTCCATCAGCTGCTTCGTTTTTTGTTTGCTGCAGCAGCAAGCCAAGTTCTCGTTCTGATTTGCTAATATAACTTATAATGTACACCACACAGGAATAAGCATCCAATACATACTGAATGTCCATATTTGCGTTCCACGCTTTCAAAAGATGCGGGTTATATTGGTTGATAAATATTTCATCTTTATTTCTCTTTAACACTACTGTATTTCTGTTTGTAATTGATCTAAAACTTTCTTCAAAATCTTCCTGAGAAAGTCCTGCCCTTGCAAACAATTCGTGGGTGGTCAAATGTTCATTCTCTGTGGTTTTTATTACATCCCATAAATATTCTAATTTTTGCTTAGCTTTTGATATAGTAGTACTTCCGGACTCCGGGTTCTTATCATCCATATCAATATCACCATCTTTTCCAGTGTCATCCTCGTTGCTAATTGGACATGAAATAAATGTCTTTTCAGAAGGTGGCCGTGGAAAGTTAAACCGACAAACAGTTCCTTTTTTCTTACAACTTTTTGAATGGTTTCTGCTATGCTGTTGAATGGTTTTAACAATGTCAGCTAGCTCTTGGTCTTCACTTTCTGGCGGTAGTTTACATGTGATATATTTGTCAATGAACTCATAAACAGTATCATCATCATCTTCCTCAAATTTAGGGGCATCTTCTACCCAGAATAAGAAATGTGTATGTGGAGACCCTCTCTGCTGAAACTCAACTCTATAAAAGTAGTCTTTCACATGACCAATCGGTTGAGCATCTGACATTATAACATCTCTTACAAATTTGTGAAATCTATGGTCGAAGATTCTAGCAGCTGTAACAGGGTTACTACAAAGTATTTTGCATTTTTCATCCCAACTTAGATCGTCTACTTTACGAGTATCTCCTTGTTGTTTCAATATGGTTTCTACCACTTCCTTCCATCTGAAATCTGCAGATGAGAACGATGCAAAGAATGTTGGTAAACCTAACTGTCTAATCATACAAAATATGTCCTTCTGGGTAGATTGCCAATAGGGTGGTGTTCCTCTGACAGGTTTCATGTACTTAATTGCTTCATCTTTCCGGAATAACCCACCTAATATTTCTTTTTCACAAAGCATTTGGCTCGTTACTTTTTTCCCATTTGAAAAACTCGATCCTTTTCGCAGTGATATTTGAACATTTGACATCACTCTATCTAATTCTGACATGTACTGACTAAAGAATATATAAGAGGTATCTCTAGCAAATCTATTTTCTACACTCGTTAATCTTAAATTGAAATATCTCAATAAAGATAGCTTCTCCTCTCTTTCCTCATTTAGTGTGTTTTTACCTGTAGGGTAATGAACTGGAAAGGTTTGTCCTTCAATGCCCTTTTCTTTAAATAAGCTAATAGGGGTATTTCCTTCTGCAGGTGAGAGATTAAACTCCTGATCAAACATTGTATCTAAGGCTTCTTGTCATATATCGGCCGGCTGTAGACAAGTATCTAGCTGCACACCCTGTAAACTACCATCTAAATATGATTCAGCTGTAGTTTCGTCCTCGTTTGATTCTGTTTTGTCCTCAATTTTAACTTTTATGACTGCCTCAGTTCCTGTACAATCTAGTTCTTCCTCGTCATATTTTGGAATGGGATTCAACCAGTTTTTGTCTATGTTTATCTCTGAATACCATTCATTCTTTTCTTTAAGAAAGAGCAGAGCATCTTCTAAATGTTTTGTATCAACAAACTGGTATTTCTCATAACCCTTAAATTCTAATTTCCTTTTTAACTTTACTTTAAGTAGACAATTGTCATCCACAGATCTAGGCAAAGTGGTAGTCACTTTTGAAATGTCTGAAGGCACACAAACACATGGACCATGAACAGCTTTTTGTCCACCTTTTGGTAAAGCCAGAATCTTCATGAAAGGTATATTTAGAGAAACAAGGTGTTGTTCAAGCTGATTTAGTATTTCAAGTTCTTGTGGAACATCTTCTAATGCCAAATTGTTTGCAAAAGATTCGGCAGGTACCTTTCCTTTCAAGATCTTTCTGTGACACGTATAACAAATCCACAGTGATTCTCTACTAGTTCCCCGATACAGACATTCATGTTTGCATTCCCCAGAACAATTATGCAAATACTTCTCAGAAATACACGCTTCTGCTATATTTTTAATACTACCTTTTTCATACAGTTCTTTTGCACATTTTATCACTTGGTTTTGAAAACATAGTTTAAAGCAGCAAGCACAAACGAATTCTGGTCCCGTACTAACATCTTTTCGAAATTTTTCAATTACCTTTGCTATCTTTTTATCTTCTTCTTTAACATTCTTTCTTCTAGTCAATGTTTGTTCTCTTATTTTATTTTTAAATTCATCATCATCAGCATACTTCTGGATGCTTGCCAGTTTGATTTTTTCTTTAAATTGATTATCATTTGCATACTTTTGAGTGCTTGCCAGTTTGACTTTCTCTTTAAATTCATTATCATTTGCATACTTTTGAGTGCTTGCAAGTTTGACTTTTTCTTTAAATTCATTATCATTTGCATACTTTTCAGTGCTTGCAAGTTTGACTTTTTCTTTAAATTCATTATCATTTGCATACTTTTCAGTGCTTGCAAGTTTGACTTTTTCTTTAAATTCTTCATCATCAGCATACTTCTGCGTACTTGCAAGTTTGACCTTTTCCTTAAATTCATCATCATCAGCATACTTCTGGGTGCTTGCCAGTTTGACCTTTTCTTTAAATTCATTAACATTTGCATATTTTTGGGTGCTTGCCAATTTTACCTTCTTTTTGAATTCATCATCATTTGCATACTTCTCCATACTTTCTTGTTTCTTCAATTCCCTATGCATTTTATCATTATGGTATTTATTTTTTGACCTATCTCTAGTGGTTTGTTGTTTACCTTGCCTGTATTCAACATTTTCATATTTTTTATTCATGGCATGAACAATATTTTCTCTGTGCAATTCATCTTCAATATACTTTCTTCTTTTATTTGCGTTTTTATTGTATCTATACTGATGATCCGTGTTATATTTCAGTTTTTCTTTTTCAGCTTTTGTTAAATCCTGTACTATTGGATGACTATCTACAGCTTCTTCTCTCGACATATCCAACAAACAGTCTGTAATCAAGCCACTCATGTTATTATCTTTTTTTAGTCGTTTCTGGGTAAAATCCGTTTGTACAGATTTCCTTTTAGTTCCAACATCAGTATTTTGAAATGGTTCATGTGATCTTGGTACTACGGACAGTACTACTTCATAGTGTTGTAAATTACTAATGTGTTTTAGGTAAATTGCTCTATCATTTATTTTACTGTTTGGAAAAATTTGGCTTGATGAATACTTAATCCAAACTCCATTGTAAAATGTATAAATGTCGGTTTTCAACAGGTCTGCTGCGGCTAGAATTTCAATAGCAGTTCCCCATGAGTTGTCTTCTGTCATTTTATGAGCATTTAAGTGTTCCTCTATGGTTTGATAAGGACATTCCAAAAAGCTCTTCAAACTTTCTGATATATCTATACTATGCTGAACAATTGCCCGTCTTACTTTTTTATAGTTTTCTTGTCTTTGTGATACGGCAAATGATATTGCTCTAAACATACAATTACCGTCAGCTGTAATTGACCAAGTTGTCAAAGGATCAGAAATATCACATACTTGAGAAGGGCATGTCTTTTTTATGTTTTTGTCTGATATCTTGAGTACTCCACAAAGTTTTTTTTTGGAACTGTAATCTAATGGTTTGAACTGAAAAGCTGTGGGATTTTCAGAAATCATTTCTATATCACTATCTTCCAATACATCATCTTGAAGAATTGTACTAGTCACTTCTGTGGACTTAATACTTAAAAAGTCTAATGTATTGTCACCAACACTTTGCAACTGAACTGGATTTGTTTGAATTGTATCATTAACAGCTTCCCTAATATCTTGTTCCCTATCAACGGCCATATAATTCATAGCATTATAGGTTTCATTAATACGTACAGTGATACCTGTTACGTCAAATGGAACTGCGTGGTTATTCTGCACAAAATTACAAAAATGCCGATAAACTGCATGAATATCAGAAAGCCCCAACACTAAACTTGAACCAAGATTATCTAGTGAACCAAAACAATTTCTTGCATGAGAGTCAAATAGATATAATTTGTTATTCTGCTTTATGATCAAAGATGTTGTTGCCCTTACTGTCACAAAGCACCCATCAGAATCTATCAAACTATACTGCAAGGCTTGGTCAAAAGGTAAAGCACCTTCAAAATCCATGTCCACCTCGCCTATAAACGCAGTGATTGAATCCTTCTTATTGCAATGAACAATTTTATTTTCTATTTCAATATACTCCGGTAAGTCTTCGACACAAAGGTAATCATTATTGCCATGTACTTGTGTGTAAATTTCATTACCAGTAACTAATATACTGTCAACATATTTTGGATTCCATTCCAAAATTGGCTTAAACTTGGTATGTATTACAGCTGATAAACAATTAGCTACACATTGTTTTCCCGCATTTGCACCAAATCTTACATTCCCTTGATGAAAGGTACCCTGAATAATAAAATCATTCTTTTCCAATGTAAATTGTGGTTGATTCAAATCAACAGTGTCTATATTTGAAGACGTCTTGGGGTTATTCGACTGAAAATCACATTCAAATGTTTCATTGACTTCTGTTATTTTATTACTTTCAGTTTTACTATATCCAGTATCAGGATTGTCTGTTTTACTTTTTTCAGTTTTAATACTTAAGGCAGTGCTACTAATTGGAGAGCTACTTAACACAGTGCTACTAATGAGACAGCTACTTAAGGCAGTGCTAATAATTGGAGAACTATTTAAGGCAGTGCTAATAATTTTTATTTTATTTTTTTCATTTTTTATTTTTCTACTTTCATGTTTTTCAGTTTTACTTTTTTCATCTTTCATTTTTCTAGTTTCATGATTTTCAGTTTTATTTTTTTCATTTTTCATTTTTCTTGTTTCATGTTTTTCAGTTTTACTTTTTTCATTTTTCATTATTCTAGTTTCATGTTTTTCAGTTTTACTTTTTCCATTTCCACTATTTCCAGTTTCCAGTTTTTCAGTTTTACTTTTTCCATTTTTACTATTTCCAGTTTCCTGTTTTGCAGTTTTACTTATTCCAGTTTTACTTTTCCCAGTTTCACTGATTTCAAGTGGAGAGTTCAAACTTTCTATTTCATTGTCAGAGCTACTTCTGATGGCAAAGCTTCTAATATTGACAGAGCCATTAATGATTGCACAGCTACTGATGACAGGGTTAACAGAGCTACTACTGACTACAGAGCTATTCAATTCTAAGCTTTTACTGGCAGAGCTACTGATGTCCGAGCTACTGATGACTGGGTTACTGATGACAGGGTTACTAATTGCTGAGCTAATAATGTCAGATTTACTGATGGCAGAGCTATTCATGTCTGAGCTATTAATGGCAGAGCTACTAATGGCAGAGCGTCTTTCTCTCATTCTAATCTTCTGTTCTCTTATCTTTGAATCTTTACTTTTTGCTTTGCGTGGCATCACCTGAAAAATAAAAAAAGAAAAGTTAAATAATGAGTCCTGAACTTCGATGTGTTACATATTAACATGAAAACATTCTTGCTCTTTCTATTTAAGCTCAATTCAAATTAAAAATTTACCTGATACAAAACCAAATGTGCATAATAAACAGAAAAGGTCTTTGTCTAAATTTGAGAGGTGGCAAAATTAAAATGGTAACTTTGCTCAGTGTAATGGGGTTATAAATGTTTGGATAAGAATTGCACTGGCAAGATCACTTTTATGAAATGTATCCTGCTAATTTATTGCCATGGTGCCCAAGTTGTAGCATTTTGTAAACGGTTCAACACTGTTTTGTATTATTGGAGTCATTTCAATGTGTGTTTCGGATTACAATCTTAAATGACGAGGAACAAATTTTTTTAAACCATATCAGTGGTTCACCCTTTGTGCTTGTATCTTCATCCACGAACAAAACAAGATTGCTCTGTGTAGATATATATGTCCCTTGCCGCTATACATAAATCAGCAAATCAAAATTCGTCCTCACAAATATGGACGTACTTAATAAGCTGAAGTGATAAGAGATATGCGAACAATCCAGCAAAATATAATCAAAATTTGTATGAATAGTTTTACAGAGTAGTGTCCATCAGGTATGCATATGATAGACAGTGATAATGAACAATAAGTTCCATATAACCAATATGCAAATAATAATCAAAATGGCAGTATTGTATGATAATCTTCATATCACAGGAAACAATCCTGCAAAATACAAAGTAATTTCACGAGTTGCATGTGTCCACAAGGCATGCATAAAATTATCTGATACTAATTTTGATACGCAGTGTGTGGCAATTTCGTAAGATTTACAAACTCCTCAGTTGTGTGATGAAAACCAAAACAACACTGCAAAAGGTTGAGGGCAAATTAAAAAATACCAAAATGGACAGGAGTAAAGCCAAATCATTTATTACTTGTTTTAGTTGAGGTTTTATGCCATTTTCAGCACATTTGGATATTTTGCGGCTGACAGATTTCCGTATTGGTGGAAGAAGCCGGAGTACCCGGAGAAAACCACCGACCTTCGTTACGAAAATTGGCAATCCTTGTCAAGTAAGATAGGAGTTGAACACATCCCACAAAAGGTGAGATTGTAACTCACAACCTCAGTGTTGACAGGCTAGTGATCATTAGTAGTCATGACAAACTACCTAGACCACTCGGCCACCAAACCATTTAAGGACAGAGATATGCACAAGGGAGTTATTTCTTAATGTGATAAAATACAAGGTCCCATAGGTAACAATCCTGCAAAATATAACCAAATCTGCCCAGTAGTTTCAGTAGAGTTGCGTCCGCAGAGTTATCGAAGCAGACAGACTGACAAAGACTGTTATTGGGTCCCTCCATTATGTTGCGGCGGGTGACAACAAAAACTGGCTATTACAATATAGCCAAAGACTACATAAATTCAAATAAAGCTCCAACTAAATCTTTACTATACTGATTTTCTATACTTTTTAATATTAATACTGCTTTTTTTATTATTAACATATATTCCTTCTGATATAACGGAAAAATTAGGTTTTTTGCTCAGTAAAATAAAATTTTACTCATCATTCCTCACCTGAAAGACAAGAATTGTTTTTCAAATAATATTTCGCTAATATGTCTTTCAAGCATTTTATATTTTATTCTGGACAAAAAAGACACTTTAACAAAATAAAATTTTACTAATCAATTTTCACCCAAAGGATAGAAATCGTTTTTCAAATAATATTTCACTAAGATGTCATTTAAGCATTTCTTATTTTATTCTGGACAGAACGACACTTTAACAAAATAAAATTTTAATAATCCATTTTCACCTGAGAACAGAAATCGTTTTTCAAATAACATTTCAGTAAGATGTTGTTTAAGTATTTATTATTTTATTCTGGAGAAAAACAACACATTAACTAAATAAAACCAATCTTGTCATAACCTATGAAGGAAATAGTTGACCCCCCCCCCCCCCCCCCCAGGTTTTACACATTTACTTCATTCAAATTGATGTGTCAAAAAGAATGAGGAAATATAGAACAATTTAGAATGGTATCTCAACCATTGGTCAAATAAAGGTCATATGGTATGTGACACACACCCTCATGATAATACACCTACATACCAAAGGTTGAGGTCAAATTACACACACCCTCATGGTAATACACCTACATACCAAAGGGTATAAGCCTAGGTCAAAAGACAAAAAAGTTAAAACCAGGACTAGGAAATACTATAATTTGACCTTGAGGTCAAAGGTCAAATGAAGGTCATAATGGTACAGACACAGACTCTCATGGTAATACACCTACATACCAAAAGGTATAAGTCTAGGTCAAAAGACAAAAGTTAAAACCAGGACTAGGAAATACTATAATTTGACCTTGAGGTCAATGGTCAAGGTCAAATGAAGGTCATTATGGTATGCGACACACCACCTCATGGTGACACACCACCTCATGGTGATACACCAACACACCAAAGGGGCAAGGAAATATTTTTGTCATAACATTATCTTAAATTCAAAAATCAAGGTCAAATGAAGGTCATAATGGTACAGACACACACTCTCATGGTAATACACCTATATACCAAAGGGTTTAAGCCTACATGTGGGTCAAAAGTCAAGAAAGTTAAAACCAGGACAATATACTATAATTTGACCTTGAGATCAAAGGTCTAGGTCAAATGAAGGTCATAATGGCAAAAGGATATAAGCCTAGGTGAAAAGACAAAAAAGTTACAACCTGGACAAGGAAATACTATAATTTGACCTTGATGTCAATGGTCAAGGTCAAATGAAGGTCATAATGGTATGCGACACACCACCTCATGGTGATACACCAACACACCAAAAGGGCAAGGAAATACTATAATTTTTGTCATAATATTATCTTAAAGTCAAAGGTCAAGGTCAAATGGAGGTCATGATGGTACGTGACATACCACTTCATGGTGATACACGAACATACCAAAGGGCTTAGCCTTGGTCAAAAGACACAAAAGTTACAACCCAGACAAGGAAATACTATAATTTTAGTCTAAATTTGACCTTGAGATCAAAGGTCAAATGAAAGTCATAATGGTATGTGACACACCCCTTCATGGTAATACACCTACATACCAAAGGGTATAAGTCTAGGTCAAAAGACAAAAAAGTTATGGCCCGGACAAGTTTCGCTGAGGAGAAGAAGAAGAACTAAAATTGCAATTGCAAGCAATAGCAGATGTCGCCCCTGGCAGCCATCTCTGTTTCTTCTTCTAATTGTACTTTAAAAACGTACCAAGTTTCATAAAATTCTATCATACAGTTTTTTAAATATAAATGCCTGAAATTTACCAAATGCTTCGTCTTGTCATAAGGAGTAATAATATATATGGTTATAGGGTGGGGATCTCAATGGTTTTCCAAGATATTAAGTATTTTGTCAATTGAGGGGGGCGGGGCATTACCCCATCAGACCCCCATGTGATACCAAATGCTTCGTCTTGTCATAAGGAGTAATAATATATATGGTTATAGGGTGGGGATCTCAATGGTTTTCAAGATATTAAGTCTTTTGTCATTTGAGGGGGGCGGGGCATGACCCCCTCAGACCCCCCTTAGGTACTAAATCTTTCGTCTTATCATAAGCAGTAATAAAATATATGGTTATAGGGTGGGGATCTCAATGGTTTTGAAGATATTAAGTCTTTTGTCATTTTAGGGGGTGGGGCATGACCCCCTCAGACCCCCTTAGGTACCAAATCCTTTGTCTTATCATAAGCAGTAATAATATATATTTTTATAGGGTAGGAATGTTAAATTATTTTTGACCTATTCAAAAAATATCAATTTTTCAGGTATTTGAAGGGGCGTGGCACTGCCCCTGGGACCCCCTCAGACCCCCCTTAGGTACCAAATCCTTCGTCTTATCATAAACAGTAATATTGTATATGGTTATAGGGTAGGAATGTAAACTATTTTGAGTTATTCAAAAAATATCAATTTTTGAGCTATTTAAAGGGGCGTGGCACTGCCCCTGGGGCCCCCTACACTTGAAAAATGATAAGGACCAACATCTCATGGGGTACTATCATTGTGCAAAATTTGATTGAAATCGGTCAAGTATAAAGTACAAAAGTGCTCCGGACAAAGTTGGCGGCGCGAAGAAGAATAATTTTTCAAAATGGCCGCCAAACATCTCCAATCGATCGCGATTTTTTTTCATCAGTTTGTTTTTCTAATTGTACTTTACAAACCTACGAAGTTTAATGAAATTCTATCGTACAGTTTTTGAGATATAAACGTTTTAAATTACCGATCTTTGAATGGCGGCCATCTTGAAAATGGAGGCCATTTTGAAAAAAAAGTATTGATTGCACACCTTCACATAGTGATCTTACTTTCTGCCAAGTTTCATTCAATTCTATCCAGGCATCTCCGAGAACTAAGCGGGACAAAAATCATTGGAAGAAAGAATAATAACAGAGAAACGGAACAATAACAATATGTCGACGACATAATTATTTTATTTTGGACAAAAATGACACTTTAAAGAAATAAAATTTTACCAAACAATTTTCGCTAGGAGTTGTAGAAATGTTTTTAAAAATAATATTTCACTAAGATGTCATTTCACATTTTTAATTTTATTCTAGACAAAAACAACAATTTAACAAAATGAAATTCAGATTTAACAATTAGTACTTGGGAATTATTTGGGGATTGGTTTCTTGAATATTAATTCATCGCTTCCAATTGTATCATCAAATCAACAAAAAAAAATTCTATAAATAGCTCTTTCTGAAAAACACTAATTTTTTCTATAAAATACAACTTAAAAACTATTCTTGAAAATATGTGATTTATTCTAATTATGGAAATTACCACTCCAGCTTCCAAAATAGAACCAATTTTCAAAAAGTATCAAGAAGTCAGACAATTCCAAAATACAAAAAATGTATCAGCAAAATTTGGAAAGAAGAAACTAAATGCTTCTGACTCTAATGTGTTTGTGTTTTGTGTTTTTTTTTCTGTCTGTCGGACGAGTTGATTGTCATTGCCTTCCATGTTATCCATTTGGTTTTTAATTTTTTTGTCGGGCCTGCATAGTCTAATTTACACTTCAGAAAAATTATAAAAGAGCTGTTAAATTTTCTTGAAAAGTATGCCCTGTATTACAAGGCAAATGTTTTTTAAATAGATTTTTTGCTTTTATTACGCTATAAACTTACTTTTAGTTTCAAACTTTAATCTGTAATTGTAAATGATGTTACTATATCAGTTGTGTAGAATGAATCTACCTGTAAAAAAATTAAAATATAACATATATATATAATGCATGAATAACATTTGATATGCATTTAATAAAAGTATTCCATATAAGATGTTTGACAAAAATATTGCAAATAAATGCATTCATCTTCCAATTTATAGCAGCAAGAATATATATTTATAATTTAATTTGATTAGAACACTGCATTTTAATTGGCTGAATAGCATAGAGTAACATTGATTATACTGTAAAACCTGGTTTGGTCCTGTGATTCCACCTACGGATTAATCCACCACTTGTAAATTAAAATATTCCCATGTCATTTTTTATGCTTGAATTGAGCATTGTACATTGTACTTCTGTTTGGAAATTAAATTATAAGGAATTTTTCAAATTTGTGAATAGTTTATACTTCAATAACCTGGTTAGGGTCAGTTTACGGCATTCATAAACTGCTTTTCAAATCAAAATAGCGTTGCGATAGGATCAAGTACATATGGTGACTAACAGTCCTACAAAATTCTAACGAAATCCGATCAGCGGTCTCAGAGGAGTTGCGCTGAAAAATAAATTTGTCGGACGGACAGACGAATTTGCGCTGACAAATAACTGTGACGGATGCAGACCATTACTAGGACCTTATAATATGTTTAGGGTTGGGCTGATTTTTAAGGGACGGGTGGACAACAGCAAACAAACCTATTTTTATTTTTGGCATCATCTACCATCTATTATAATATTCAAGTTAATAACCTTAAACTGCAAAATTTCCTCAAAATTTCTAATCCAGGGGCAATAACCCAACAAAAGGTCGATCGATGCGTCTGAAAATTTAATGGCAGGTAGATCTTGACCTGATGAACATTTTTACACCATGTCAGTTTTACTCTAAATGCTTTAGTTTTTGAGATATAAGCCAAAAACTTCAGTTTAACCCCTATGTTCTATATTTAGCCATGGCAGCCATGTTTCTCGACGGACAAAACACAAACTTTATTCTAGATACCCTAAGGATCATTCCATCTAACTATGGCTGTAATTGGTTCAGTGGTTTCAGAGGAAGATCTTTGAAATAGTTTACGATGGACAGACGACGGGGGCCAAATGATAGTAAAAGCTCACATGTCCTTTTTTCAAAAAGACAAATCTTCCTTTTCTACTTTTAAGGTGGTACCCAACACTTTCACTAAAATTAATTTGGCTCGTCTAATTTTCATAAAATTTTGACAAAGTATTTACTTTGACCCATTGACAAAAATTTTAAAATTTCAAAACATTTGAACCAACCAATTCATCAGAAAAATTACACTGATTGTATAGCAGTTTGACAAACACTTATATTGATCATTGAAAAGCTTAATATTCCCTGAACAATA
Organism: Mytilisepta virgata; assembly: GCA_028015205.1. NCBI lineage: Eukaryota > Metazoa > Mollusca > Bivalvia > Mytilida > Mytilidae > Mytilisepta > Mytilisepta virgata. The sequence goes on from CM051521.1 coordinate 90,301,662, forward strand.
CAACGTTATTAAAACGTTTAGCTGATTTTACAGAGTTATCTCCCTGTAGTGTTAGGTACCACCTTAAATAGTTTTAATAGATACATTTCTTCAAACTTACTTTCAGTTTCTACTTAATCTTTAACCGTAAACTATGTTACTATTTCAGTTGTGTAGACTGAATGTACCTGTAAAAAAAAATATATATATAATGCATGAATAATATTTGATATACATTTAATAAAATATTTCATAAATAAGATATATGACAAATATATTGCAAAAATTTAAATAAATGTATTCATCTTCCCATTTATAGCAGTATTAACAAGAAAATTCAGTGAGATTCTTTAAAAATAATTACTTTTGGACAAATTATTTTTATTTTTTTACCAAATTTTCATCAGAGTGGGAACATACTGCTGTGTTTATTAGCCTGATGTAAACTGTTCAATTATCATAGATAATTAAATAAAACTTACAAAAGATATTTCTTAGTCATCATTTTAAAATGTTTTCACTTGAGTGCCAGATTTTTAAAAAAGTGATTGAAAAATTCTGTCCAGAAATATCGCCAGATTGAACAAAAAATCGCATTTTGCAAAATTAAAGAAGAGCAGCCCTTGCAATTGTGATGTCACTTCCAAGAGTGAAATACCGACTTTACTATTCGCATGTGATTTATCAGATTTTCTTTCACTCCGATGCTACAGTAAATCACTGGTTACAATGTAATAAATTGAATTTTCCTTTAAGTGGGACACTTTAAAGGCCTTTATCTTCAACATGCTTAAATAAATGATATTTGCTGTAATTTATTATTAAACAAACCGATTTATTTCATAAGCAACTGGGATATATAATATATTACCTCTCTCTAATTAACTAGAAAGAGCAGTATGGCCTTTTACAAAGCTTTAATTGAATCAGTCAAATGATGAAATCCAAGTCAACTTGCCCCCCACCAACTCACCCCCCCCCTCTTTTCAACAAAGTTGCCCCACTTTACTTTACAATGTAGTATGTGACTAATATTATGTACATGTAGTGTATATTTCCAGTGCTTTGTATATTTATGTTTTATATTTTCTATTTTTCTTGTTAGGTGTATCATATTGAGATCTAACAATAAAACTGTTAAAATCTTTTTTCTTGTTTATCATATTTCTATCAAGAAATCTCTGATTGGGGCGAGTTTGATATAAAAATTTTAAAAGGGTGCGGGATGTCTCGAAAGTTGGGCGAGTTGGTCGAAAAGTGGTGCAGGTAGGTGGGGGAGAGTTGTCCTGCTTCCAATCACTCATATGGCCTTTTACAAAATATTTTTATGGCCTTTAAATTCATATTGCTGGATCTACATGTACCATCTAACAGAAATTTCTACTTGGGATTAAAATTGTCAGTACTATCAGTAAAATTAGCATATCAAACCATGAAACATAACCCCCCACCGGTAAGTATCACGCGCGATATGTAAACAAACAAATAACCGACCAAAATTACAGTATGACCGATTTTAGGGTGTGGAGGGATATATTATCTACCTGCTTTCTCAATATTCAGTGTCCAACTATCACACTTCGTGGATACAAATGTCAAATGTACAAAATATAAATATAAATTCAATACGGAAATACTATTCAAAACTCAAAACGTCTATAAATCTTTCTAAGCACTGCGAAAAAAGTCTTCTACACTAGGAGAATCTTAGCGAAAGGGGAGAGTATTTTGAGGAAAACCTAAAAGAATGTCAGTAATCCCGGAATATTATTCGTCACTTGAAAATACTAGGTTTTAAATATTACATTTTATTTTGTTTTAGTTTGGGTTTTACGCCGTTTTTACCACATTTGACTATTTCGCGGCGGCCAGTTTTTAGTGGTGGGGGAATCTTGAGAACCCGGAGAGAACCATCGATCTTCGTTGGGAAAATTGGCAATCCTTGTCAATTTAGATCGGAGTCTAACCAAGGACGTATGTTAGTTATACGTCCTTGGTCTAACACACCCCGCCACAGATGAGATTCGAACTCACAACCTCAGTGTTGACAGGCTAGTGATAATTAGTAGTCATGACGAACTACCTAGACCTGTCGGCCACCGAGACCCTAAATATTAGAAGGGCACCTAATAATTGATAGATATTTGATATTTTTGAGGCAAAAAATAGAGGGACAGGGCCTCTTTATTGACAAATTGGAAACACGAAAAGGAAAGACCTTATCATTTGTGCCTAGAACAAATGAACTTTTAATGATTATTATTATTCTTTCTCCTGCCAAAATTCAATTAAATTTGTCGGAAAAGTTTTTAGGCATATTGACATGAAATTTGGCACCAAGTATCAGTCAGACATAAGCTATCACGTGGTGAGGCCGCTAAGGGTTCCCATGTACCTTATAAGAGTTTCCTCCCCTATTACTGTTATGACTGTTATCAGATCTCCTCAAAAACCGTAGGAGATATCGACATGAAACCTTTTGCAATTTCTTTGGTTCATCTGTGCGCACATTAATCACATCTTCCGAAAAGGATCTGACGACATCTTATAAGAGTTATTTCCCTTTATATAAATTTCACTTTTGATTTTTCAGACAAATTTAAGTTTGAGTTAAGATACAAGCACGAGCCTTCATATTTAGGGATCATTTTTTGTACAAAGAAAAATTAGGTCAAGGTCAAAGGTCAAGGTCACGGTCTAATTTTTGAAATTTCCTTGTTATCAGATCTCCTCTGAAAAGGTAGAAGATAGCTGATAAAATGTAATGGGCAAAATGTCGGGGACATCGAGACAATGCGTAGTTTTCCTTAAGTCAAGTCGTATGACGTCATCTTCTATGCGTTATTGGCCTTTGAACGCATAAATTTACGGTTTTTGGCTAATAACTTAATAATGGTACAAGATAGAGGCATGGGGTCTTTTGTTTTGACACCAGGGACAAGTGACCTTCAAAATGGTGTCAAGGTCAAAGGTCAAAGTCATGTTCTAGAAAATGACTTTTTTCATATTTGAAGTGTAATACATGGATTTTTTTCAAAAATGCATTATTTTTTAGCAGGAATCATTTAAAATATGTTATTTTCCATTTTCGTAAGACAAAAAATGAAAAAAAAATGAAAATTTTTAAAGATTGAAAAATTTGGAAAAAACCTATTTTTTCTTGGCGCAAAATTGTTTTGGCAGTATTTCATATTTGTGTTTGATGTAGCATTTTGGTATTTTACAGTACTTCTAGAATTACCTCAACTTTTAGCACAAATGACCTTTTAATGTGTAAATACAGCCAGCCCCCCCCCCCCCCCCCCCCCCCTCCCCTTTCGATTTGACTGAATTTACATGTAAATGAATATAAAGTACATGTAGACAGCTAGGGGATATCCAGGGCTTTGTTAATGAGAAAAAATTATGACGCTAACTCCAACCAATTTCCTGAAAATAGCGTTCGCGCAGTGCAGTAATAAGAAGCTATTTTCCGCCAGAAAACACAATATTCGTCCAAATGTTACCAATTTATTGCATCCGAATGTCAAAATTTCGCGTCGAATTAACAGTACTTTATTCACGGAGATGTCGTCTGCTGAACATGCTGAAATGGCACCGGAAATCGAAATAAATAAACCGTGACATCAAATTTCTACATGAATCTTCATTCTGACATAAGTAAATGTGTACACGTACACTCCGTTTTCTATTTATGACTATTTCCACATCAAACATCAAAATGCATTATCCTATGCCATGTTCACCCGACGACGTCCCCTCTCGAAAAGAAAGAAATAAACTAAGTCCAGACATATATCAATGGACGTCACGTGACTTACACAACGTCATCAATAGAAGTAAACATTATAGTAGAAATGTACTTTTACTGTCACTTGTGTATCTAGAGAAATAAAAATACAATGCCCCCCCCCGCCCCCCCCCACTTGTATTCAGCAATCCTTGGAAAACTTGCTACCTACAAATAAAAAAAATAATTAATAAACAAACAAACAAAGAAACAAATAAACAAAAAAAAAAGGCCCGTTCCGCCTTCAGAAAAAGAGATATTGCTACTTCATTTTTTTTTCTTTCTTTTTTAAAGTTTTTATTTCTTTTTTATCTTTTTTGACAATTACTATTTGGAACAATACATTAAAAATTTAAATGATTTCAAGAGAAAATAGAAGTAGCAATATCTCTTTACTGAAGACGGGACGGGCCTTTTTTTTTTTTTTTTTTTTTTTGTCTATTTTATTTATTTCCCAAGAGTTACGCCCCTTGCCAAAAAATAGAGGGGCAGGGCCACTTTATTGCAAAACTGGACACGTGGAAAGGAAAGACCTTATCATTTGTGCTAGGCACAAATGACCTTTTAATTATTATTATTATTCTTTCTCCTGCCAAAATTCAATTAAATTTGTCGGAAAAGTTTTTAGACATATTGACATGAAATTTGGCACCAAGTATCAGTCAGACATAAGCTATCACGTAGTGAGGCCGCTAAGGGTTCCCATGTACCTTATAAGAGTTTCCTCCCCTGTTACTGTTATGCCTGTTATCGGATCTCCTCAAAAACCGTAAGAGATATCGATATGAAACCTTTTCCAATTTCTTTGGTTCATCTGTGCGCACATTAATCACATCTGCCGAAAAGGATCTGACGACATCTTATAAGAGTTATTTCCCTTTATATAAATTTCACTTTTGATTTTTCATGCAAATAATAAGTTTGAGTTAAGATACAAGCATGAGCCTTCATATTTAGGCATCATTTTTTGTACCAAGTAAAATTAGGTCAAGGTCAAAGGTCAAGGTCACGGTCTAATTTTTGAAATTTCCTTGTTATCAGATCTCCTCCGAAACGGTAGAAGATAGCTGATAAAATGTAATGGGGAAAATGTCGGGGGCATCGAGACAATGCATCGTTACTTTTAAGTCAAGTCGTAAGACGTCATCTTCTATGAGTTATTGGACTTTGAACGTTTAAATTTACGGTTTTTGGCTAATAACTTAATAATGGTACAAGATAGAGGCATGGGGTCTTTTGTTTTGACACCAGAGACAAGTGACCTTCAAAATGGTGTCAAGGTCAAAGGTCAAAGTCATATTCTAGAAAATAATTTTTTCATATTTGAAGTGTAATACATGGAATTTTTTCAAAAATGCATTATTTTTTAACAGGAATCATTTAAAATATGTTATTATCCATTTTCGTAAGACAAAAAATGAAAAAAAGAAGAATATTTAAAGATTGAAAATTTGAAAAAAAAACTTTTTTTCTTGGCACAAAATTGTTTTGGAAGTATTTCATATTTGTGTTTGCTGTAGCATTTTGGTATTTTATAGTACTTCCTGAATTACCTCAACTTTTAGCTGTATCTCTTAAAATTATAGATTTCCAACATATGTTGAGGTAAACTTTTTTTTCTAATAATTAGAAAAGCATTGTTCTTAGAGATATAAAATGGGTACTGGAAGGTAGAATGGGTCTTGGCACATTTCAAAACTATAAAGTGTTTTAAATCTGATTTAATTCAGTAAGAGTTCTGCCTTTCAAAAATTGAAATTTTAAAAATATCAGCCGGAAGTGAACTTTTTTCATGATATCAACTTGAAAACTGTGGCAAATTGATGACAGTGATGATTAGATTTCAAAAATATCCATATATGCTTGATTGAAGCATTTTTTGAATTTTACAAAATGGGGGGAATGTGGTAAAAATTGCTTTAAAATGATCTAATTCAACATAAGTTCACTCTTTATCAAATTTTTAAAGTTTTTGGGAAAGATCTGTCTCTTTTTTGCATGATTATTAAGGTCTTTCCTTTACAAAGGCCGCTAAGGGTTCCCATGTACCTTATAAGAGTTTCCTCCCCTGTTACTGTTATGCCTGTTATCGGATCTCCTCAAAAATCGTAAGAGATATCGATATGAAACCTTTTCCAATTTCTTTGGTTCATCTGTGCGCACATTAATCACATCTGCCGAAAAGGATCTGACGACATCTTATAAGAGTTATTTCCCTTTATATAAATTTCACTTTTGATTTTTCATGCAAATAATAAGTTTGAGTTAAGATACAAGCATGAGCCTTCATATTTAGGCATCATTTTTTGTACCAAGTAAAATTAGGTCAAGGTCAAAGGTCAAGGTCACGGTCTAATTTTTGAAATTTCCTTGTTATCAGATCTCCTCCGAAACGGTAGAAGATAGCTGATAAAATGTAATGGGGAAAATGTCGGGGGCATCGAGACAATGCATCGTTACTTTTAAGTCAAGTCGTAAGACGTCATCTTCTATGAGTTATTGGACTTTGAACGTTTAAATTTACGGTTTTTGGCTAATAACTTAATAATGGTACAAGATAGAGGCATGGGGTCTTTTGTTTTGACACCAGAGACAAGTGACCTTCAAAATGGTGTCAAGGTCAAAGGTCAAAGTCATATTCTAGAAAATAATTTTTTCATATTTGAAGTGTAATACATGGAATTTTTTCAAAAATGCATTATTTTTTAACAGGAATCATTTAAAATATGTTATTATCCATTTTCGTAAGACAAAAAATGAAAAAAAGAAGAATATTTAAAGATTGAAAATTTGAAAAAAAAACTTTTTTTCTTGGCACAAAATTGTTTTGGAAGTATTTCATATTTGTGTTTGCTGTAGCATTTTGGTATTTTATAGTACTTCCTGAATTACCTCAACTTTTAGCTGTATCTCTTAAAATTATAGATTTCCAACATATGTTGAGGTAAACTTTTTTTTCTAATAATTAGAAAAGCATTGTTCTTAGAGATATAAAATGGGTACTGGAAGGTAGAATGGGTCTTGGCACATTTCAAAACTATAAAGTGTTTTAAATCTGATTTAATTCAGTAAGAGTTCTGCCTTTCAAAAATTGAAATTTTAAAAATATCAGCCGGAAGTGAACTTTTTTCATGATATCAACTTGAAAACTGTGGCAAATTGATGACAGTGATGATTAGATTTCAAAAATATCCATATATGCTTGATTGAAGCATTTTTTGAATTTTACAAAATGGGGGGAATGTGGTAAAAATTGCTTTAAAATGATCTAATTCAACATAAGTTCACTCTTTATCAAATTTTTAAAGTTTTTGGGAAAGATCTGTCTCTTTTTTGCATGATTATTAAGGTCTTTCCTTTACAAAGGAAAGTCCTTACTGTATTTCTTATGATTATTAAGGTCTTTCCCACTACAGTGGAAAGACCTTACTGTATTTCTTCTGATTATTAAGGTCTTTCCCACTACAGTGGAAAGACCTTATTGTATTTCTTCTGATTATTATTATTATTATTATTAAGGTCTTTCCCACTACAGTGGAAAGACCTTATTGTATTTCTTCTGATTATTAAGGTCTTTCCCACTACAGTGGAAAGACCTTATTGTATTTCTTCTGATTATTAAGGTCTTTCCCACTACAGTGGAAAGACCTTATTGTATTTCTTCTGATTATTAAGGTCTTTCCCACTACAGTGGAAAGACCTTACTGTATTTCTTCTGATTATTATTATTATTATTCTTCTTTTCCGCGGTCACTATAACAAAAGTGTCGCGACATATCTTTACGATACTTGGTACCATTATTCGGTCATACTCTGACTCGCTTTGACTGACCCTGCGAAACCGATCTATTTTTAGTAACGGAGTTATCTGCCCGACATTCAAAAACCTTGTTTGCAGATAAACTCAGAAACCGTAACCGTTATCAAAAATCTGAAGCGGGGGAAATGTTGCTAGCCTCCTGGTCATGATTCGTCATGCAAAAAAAACCATTTCGATCAACTTCCTAGTTACGCGTTTTTGACTCGAAAAGTGTCGCGACTCGTCAAATTTTTTTTCTTCAAAACGGTTAGTCCTAGAGACTTGGGACCTTCACCAATCATCCTGGATGACATATGTTGCATTCAAAAATGTCAATGTCAAAGGTCAAATCTCAAGGTCAGAGGTCATGGTACACCTTGTTATCAGGTTAACTCAAAAACCATACAAAATTTAAGCAGACATGTAATGGGGAAAATACTTGTCTCATTTAGACCTTTATTTGATATAAAGGGTCGAACCCTGTACGACAAACGGTTTTCGAGTTATAGCCCTTAACGCGTTTCGGCTAAATGGTTTTTGGCCTATAACTTGAAAATGGTTCGAGATAACATAGTAAACATATGGGTTATTGGTGACCGTCAACTTATTCCCTTCAATTTAAAATCAAACTCGATTGGCTAATGGCGGCCATTTTCAAAATGGCCGACACTGTAAACAGTTTTTGTGGAAAAGCACGTAAACCGTACAAAATTGAAGCAGACAATACATGGGAAAATTGTTCGTCACGTCGAAATCTACAAAAAAGTCTTCAGGACCGAAACCGTAAGTTCTACGATGACTCCTTAAAGAGTTACTGCCCCTGACGTATGTTTGTTTTATACTATATCTCGAAAACCATTATAGATATGAAGAAAATGTTAATACAAAAAAAGATCAGTTACAAAAGATCTACATTTTAGTACCAAGGTCAAAAGTCAGATATCAAGGTCATCCAAAAAGCCCTTAGCAACCGATGGAAAAGTACCTAGCAACCATATATATTTATGTTCAGGATCATATTATAGAGCCATAGAGGTCAAAATGGAAGGTCAAGGGTCAAGGTCATCGAAAAAGTCCTTAGTAACCGACGGAAAAGTACCTAGCAACCATATATATTTATGCTGAGGATTATATTATAGAGCCATAGAGGTCAAAATTGAAGGTCAAGGATCAAGGTCATTGAAAAAGTCCTTAGCAACCGATGGAAAAGTACCTAGCAACCATATATATTTATGCTCAGGATCATATTATAGAGCCATAGAGGTCAAAATGGAAGATCAAAATCAAGGTCATTGAAAAAGTCCTTAGCAACCGATGGAAAAGTACCTAGCAACCATATATATTTCTGTTCAGGACTCTATTTTAGAGCTGTAGAGATCAAAATGGAAGGTCAAGGTCATCGAAAAAGCCCTTAGCAACCGATTGAAAAGTACCTAGCAACCATATATATTTATGTTCAGAATCCTGATTTAGAGCTGTAGAGGTGAAAATGGAAGGTCAAGGGTCAAGGTCAATGAAAAAGTCCGTAGCAACCGATAGAAAAGTACCTAGCAACCATATCTATTTATGTTCAGGACCCTATTTTAGAGCTGTAGAGATCAAAATGGAAGGTCATGGTCAAGGTCATAGAGAAAGTCATTAGCAACCGATGTAAAAGTACCTAGCAACCATATATATCTATGTTCAGGAACCTCTTTCAGAGCTGTAGAGGTCAAATCAAAGGTCAATGGTCAAGGTCATGGTGACAGAGTCCTATATTTTGACTAATATCCTTAGCAACTGAGGATTAAAAGGTCAATTTGACACGGGAAAGACCTTGCAATTGTTCTCTGAACAATTGTCTTTTTAATTATTATTATTATTCTTCTTTTCCGCGGTCACTATAACAAAAGTGTCGCGACATATCTTTACGATACTTGGTACCATTATTCGGTCATACTCTGACTCGCTTTGACTGACCCTGCGAAACCGATCTATTTTAAGTAACGGAGTTATCTGCCCGACATTCAAAAACCTTGTTTGCAGATAAACTCAGAAACCGTAACCGTTATCAAAAATCTGAAGCGAGGGAAATGTTGCTAGACTCCTGGTCATGATTCGTCACGCAAAAAAAAAAATTTCGATCAACTTCCTGGTTACACGTTTTTGACTCGAAAAGTGTCGCGACTCGTCAAAATTTTTTTCTTCAAAACGGTAAGTCCTAGAGACTTGGGACCTTCACCAATCATCCTGGATGACATATGTTGCATTCAAAAATGTCAAGGTCAAAGGTCAAATCTCAAGGTCAGAGGTCATGGTACACCTTGTTATCAGGTTAACTCAAAAACCATACAAAATTTAAGCAGACATGTAATGGGGAAAATACTTGTCTCATTTAGACCTTTATTTGATATAAAGGGTCGAACCCTGTACGACAAACTGTTTTCGAGTTATAGCCCTTAACGCGTTTCGGCTAAATGGTTTTTGGCCTATAACTTGAAAATGGTTCGAGATAACATAGTAAACATATGGGTTATTGGTGACCGTCAACTTATTCCCTTCAATTTAAAATCAAACTTGATTGGCTAATGGCGGCCATTTTCAAAATGGCCGACACTGTAAACAGTTTTTGTGGAAAAGCACGGAAACCGTACAAAATTGAAGCAGACAATACATGGGAAAATTGTTCGTCACGTTGAAATCTACAAAAAAGTCTTCAGGACCGAAACCGTAAGTTCTACGATGACTCCTTAAAGAGTTACTGCCCCTGACGTATGTTTGTTTTATACTATATCTCGAAAACGATTATATATATGAAGAAAATGTTAATACAAAAAAAGATCAGTTACAAAAGATCTACATTTTAGTACCAAGGTCAAAAGTCAGATATCAAGGTCATCCAAAAAGCCCTTAGCAACCGATGGAAAAGTACCTAGCAACCATATATATTTATGTTCAGGATCATATTATAGAGCCATAGAGGTCAAAATGGAAGGTCAAGGGTCAAGGTCATCGAAAAAGTCCTTAGTAACCGACGGAAAAGTACCTAGCAACCATATATATTTATGCTGAGGATCATATTATAGAGCCATAGAGGTCAAAATTGAAGGTCAAGGATCAAGGTCATTGAAAAAGTCCTTAGCAACCGATGGAAAAGTACCTAGCAACCATATATATTTATGCCCAGGATCATATTATAGAGCCATAGAGGTCAAAATGGAAGGTCAAAATCAAGGTCATTGAAAAAGTCCTTAGCAACCGATGGAAAAGTACCTAGCAACCATATATATTTCTGTTCAGGACTCTATTTTAGAGCTGTAGAGATCAAAATGGAAGGTCAAGGTCATCGAAAAAGCCCTTAGCAACCGATTGAAAAGTACCTAGCAACCATATATATTTATGTTCAGAATCCTGATTTAGAGCTGTAGAGGTGAAAATGGAAGGTCAAGGGTCAAGGTCAATGAAAAAGTCCTTAGCAACCGATAGAAGAGTACCTAGCAACCATACATATTTATGTTCAGGACCCTATTTTAGAGCTGTAGAGATCAAAATGGAAGGTCATGGTCAAGGTCATAGAAAAAGTCATTAGCAACCGATGTAAAAGTACCTAGCAACCATATATATCTATGTTCAGGAACCTCTTTCAGAGCTGTAGAGGTCAAATCAAAGGTCAATGGTCAAGGTCATGGTGACAGAGTCCTATATTTTGACTAATATCCTTAGCAACTGAGGATTAAAAGGTCAATTTGACACGGGAAAGACCTTGCAATTGTTCTCTGAACAATTGTCTTTTTAATTATTATTATTATTATTCTTCTTCTTTTCCGCGGTCACTATAACAAAAGTGTCGCGACATATCTTTACGATACTTGGTACCATTATTCGGTCATACTCTGACTCGCTTTGACTGACCCTGCGAAACCGATCTATTTTTAGTAACGGAGTTATCTGCCCGACATTCAAAAACCTTGTGTGCAGATAAACTCAGAAACCGTAACCGTTATCAAAAATCTGAAGCGGGGGAAATGTTGCTAGACTCCTGGTCATGATTCGTCACGCAAAAAAAAACATTTCGATCAACTTCCTAGTTACGCGTTTTTGACTCGAAAAGTGTCGCGACTCGTCAAATTTTTTTTCTTCAAAACGGTTAGTCCTAGAGACTTGGGACCTTCACCAATCATCCTGGATGACATATGTTGCATTCAAAAATGTCAAGGTCAAAGGTCAAATCTCAAGGTCAGAGGTCATGGTACACCTTGTTATCAGGTTAACTCAAAAACCATACAAAATTTAAGCAGACATGTAATGGGGAAAATACTTGTCTCATTTAGACCTTTATTTGATTTAAAGGGTCGAACCCTGGACGACAAACGGTTTTCGAGTTATAGCCCTTAACGCGTTTCGGCTAAATGGTTTTTGGCCTATAACTTGAAAATGGTTCGAGATAACATAGTAAACATATGGGTTATTGGTGACCGTCAACTTATTCCCTTCAATTTAAAATCAAACTCGATTGGCTAATGGCGGCCATTTTCAAAATGGCCGACACTGTAAACAGTTTTTGTGGAAAAGCACGTAAACCGTACAAAATTGAAGCAGACAATACATGGGAAAATTGTTCGTCACGTCGAAATCTACAAAAAAGTCTTCAGGACCGAAACCGTAAGCTCTACGATGACTCCTTAAAGAGTTACTGCCCCTGACGTATGTTTGTTTTATACTGTATCTCGAAAACCATTATAGATATGAAGAAAATGTTAATACAAAAAATGATCAGTTGCAAAAGATCTACATTTTAGTACCAAGGTCAAAAGTCAGATATCAAGGTCATCCAAAAAGCCCTTAGCAACCGATGGAAAAGTACCTAGCAACCATATATATTTATGTTCAGGATCATATTATAGAGCCATAGAGGTCAAAATGGAAGGTCAAGGGTCAAGGTCATCGAAAAAGTCCTTAGTAACTGACGGAAAAGTACCTAGCAACCATATATATTTATGCTGAGGATCATATTATAGAGCCATAGAGGTCAAAATTGAAGGTCAAGGATCAAGGTCATTGAAAAAGTCCTTAGCAACCGATGGAAAAGTACCTAGCAACCATATATATTTATGCTCAGGATCATATTATAGAGCCATAGAGGTCAAAATGGAAGGTCAAAATCAAGGTCATTGAAAAAGTCCTTAGCAACTGATGGAAAAGTACCTAGCAACCATATATATTTCTGTTCAGAATCCTGTTTTAGAGCTGTAGAGGTGAAAATGGAAGGTCAAGGGTCAAGGTCAATGAAAAAGTCCTTAGCAACCGATAGAAAAGTACCTAGCAACCATATATATTTATGTTCAGGACCCTATTTTAGAGCTGTAGAGATCAAAATGGAAGGTCATGGTCAAGGTCATAGAAAAAGTCATTAGCAACCGATGTAAAAGTACCTAGCAACCATATATATCTATGTTCAGGAACCTCTTTCAGAGCTGTAGAGGTCAAATCAAAGGTCAATGGTCAAGGTCATGGTGACAGAGTCCTATATTTTGACTAATATCCTTAGCAACTGAGGATTAAAAGGTCAATTTGACACGGGAAAGACCTTGCAATTGTTCTCTGAACAATTGTCTTTTTAATTATTATTATTATTCTTCTTCTTTTCCGCGGTCACTATAACAAAAGTGTCGCGACATATCTTTACGATACTTGGTACCATTATTCGGTCATACTCTGACTCGCTTTGACTGACCCTGCGAAACCGATCTATTTTTAGTAACGGAGTTATCTGCCCGACATTCAAAAACCTTGTTTGCAGATAAACTCAGAAACCGTAACCGTTATCAAAAATCTGAAGCGGGGGAAATGTTGCTAGACTCCTGGTCATGATTCGTCATGCAAAAAAAAACATTTCGACAATTTCCTAGTTACGCGTTTTTGACTCGAAAAGTGTCGCGACTCGTCAAATTTTTTTTCTTCAAAACGGTTAGTCCTAGAGACTTGGGACCTTCACCAATCATCCTGGATGACATATGTTGCATTCAAAAATGTCAAGGTCAAAGGTCAAATCTCAAGGTCAGAGGTCATGGTACACCTTGTTATCAGGTTAACTCAAAAACCATACAAAATTTAAGCAGACATGTAATGGGGAAAATACTTGTCTCATTTAGACCTTTATTTCATATAAAGGGTCGAACCCTGTACGACAAACGGTTTTCGAGTTATAGCCCTTAACGCGTTTCGGCTAAATGGTTTTTGGCCTATAACTTGAAAATGGTTCGAGATAACATAGTAAACATATGGGTTATTGGTGACCGTCAACTTATTCCCTTCAATTTAAAATCAAACTCGATTGGCTAATGGCGGCCATTTTCAAAATGGCCGACAATGTAAACAGTTTTTGTGGAAAAGCACGTAAACCGTACAAAATTGAAGCAGACAATACATGGGAAAATTGTTCGTCACGTCGAAATCTACAAAAAAGTATTCAGGACCGAAACCGTAAGTTCTACGATGACTCCTTAAAGAGTTACTGCCCCTGACGTATGTTTGTTTTATACTATATCTCGAAAACCATTATAGATATGAAGAAAATGTTAATACAAAAAAAGATCAGTTACAAAAGATCTACATTTTAGTACCAAGGTCAAAAGTCAGATATCAAGGTCATCCAAAAAGCCCTTAGCAACCGATGGAAAAGTACCTAGCAACCATATATATTTATGTTCAGGATCATATTATAGAGCCATAGAGGTCAAAATTGAAGGTCAAGGGTCAAGGTCATTGAAAAAGTCCTTAGCAACCGACGGAAAAGTACCTAGCAACCATATATATTTATGCTGAGTATCATATTATAGAGCCATAGAGGTCAAAATGGAAGGTCAAAATCAAGGTCATTGAAAAAGTCCTTAGGAACCAATGGAAAAGTACCTAGCAACCATATATATTTCTGTCCAGGACTCTATTTTAGAGCTGTAGAGATCAAAATGGAAGGTCGAGGTCATCGAAAAAGTCCTTAGCAACCGATTGAAAAGTACCTAGCAACCATATATATTTATGTTCAGAATCCTGATTTAGAGCTGTAGAGGTGAAAATGGAAGGTCAAGGGTCAAGGTCAATGAAAAAGTCCTTAGCAACCGATAGAAAAGTACCTAGCAACCATATATATTTATGTTCAGGACCCTATTTTAGAGCTGTAGAGATCAAAATGGAAGGTCATGTTCAAGGTCATAGAAAAAGTCATTAGCAACCGATGTAAAAGTACCTAGCAACCATATATATCTATGTTCAGGAACCTCTTTCAGAGCTGTAGAGGTCAAATCAAAGGTCAATGGTCAAGGTCATGGTGACAGAGTCCTATATTTTGACTAATATCCTTAGCAACTGAGGATTAAAAGGTCAATTTGACACGGGAAAGACCTTGCAATTGTTCTCTGAACAATTGTCTTTTTATTATTAAGGTCTTTCCCACTACAGTGGAAAGACCTTATTGTATTTCTTCTGATTATTAAGGTCTTTCCCACTACAGTGGAAAGACCTTATTGTATTTCTTCTGATTATTATTATTATTATTCTTCTTCTTTTCCGCGGTCACTATAACAAAAGTGTCGCGACATATCTTTACGATACTTGGTACCATTATTCGGTCATACTCTGACTCGCTTTGACTGACCCTGCGAAACCGATCTATTTTTAGTAACGGAGTTATCTGCCCGACATTCAAAAACCTTGTTTGCAGATAAACTCAGAAACCGTAACCGTTATCAAAAATCTGAAGCGGGGGAAATGTTGCTACCCTCCTGGACATGATTCGTCACGCAAAAAAAAAAATTTCGATCAACTTCCTGGTTACGCGTTTTTGACTCGAAAAGTGTCGCGACTCGTCAAAATTTTTTTCTTCAAAACGGTTAGTCCTAGAGACTTGGGACCTTCATCAATCATCCTGGATAACATATGTTGCATTCAAAAATGTCAAGGTCAAAGGTCAAATCTCAAGGTCAGAGGTCATGGTACACCTTGTTATCAGGTTAACTCAAAAACCATACAAAATTTAAGCAGACATGTAATAGGGAAAATACTTGTCTCATTTAGACCTTTATTTGATATAAAGGGTCGAACCCTGTACGACAAACGGTTTTCGAGTTATAGCCCTTAACGCGTTTCGGCTAAATGGTTTTTGGCCTATAACTTGAAAATTGTTCGAGATAACATAGTAAACATATGGGTTATTGGTGACCGTCAACTTATTCCCTTCAATTTAAAATCAAACTCGATTGGCTAATGGCGGCCATTTTCAAAATGGCCGACACTGTAAACAGTTTTTGTGGAAAAGCACGTAAACCGTACAAAATTGAAGCAGACAATACATGGGAAAATTGTTCGTCACGTCGAAATCTACAAAAAAGTCTTCAGGACCGAAACCGTAAGTTCTACGATGACTCCTTAAAGAGTTACTGCCCCTGACGTATGTTTGTTTTATACTATATCTCGAAAACCATTATAGATATGAAGAAAATGTTAATACAAAAAAAGATCAGTTACAAAAGATCTACATTTTAGAACCAAGGTCAAAAGTCAGATATCAAGGTCATCCAAAAAGCCCTTAGCAACCGATGGAAAAGTACCTAGCAACCATATATATTTATGTTCAGGATCATATTATAGAGCCATAGAGGTCAAAATGGAAGGTCAAGGGTCAAGGTCATCGAAAAAGTCCTTAGTAACCGACGGAAAAGTACCTAGCAACCATATATATTTATGCTGAGGATCATATTATAGAGCCATAGAGGTCAAAATTGAAGGTCAAGGATCAAGGTCATTGAAAAAGTCCTTAGCAACCGATGGAAAAGTACCTAGCAACCATATATATTTATGCTCAGGATCATATTATAGAGCCATAGAGGTCAAAATGGAAGGTCAAAATCAAGGTCATTGAAAAAGTCCTTAGCAACCGATGGAAAAGTACCTAGCAACCATATATATTTCTGTTCAGGATTCTATTTTAGAGCTGTAGAGATCAAAATGGAAGGTCAAGGTCATCGAAAAAGCCCTTAGCAACCGATTGAAAAGTACCTAGCAACCATATATATTTATGTTCAGAATCCTGATTTAGAGCTGTAGAGGTGAAAATGGAAGGTCAAGGGTCAAGGTCAATGAAAAAGTCCTTAGCAACCGATAGAAAAGTACCTAGCAACCATATATATTTATGTTCAGGACCCTATTTTAGAGCTGTAGAGATCAAAATGGAAGGTCATGGTCAAGGTCATAGAAAAAGTCATTAGCAACCGATGTAAAAGTACCTAGCAACCATATATATCTATGTTCAGGAACCTCTTTCAGAGCTGTAGAGGTCAAATCAAAGATCAATGGTCAAGGTCATGGTGACAGAGTCCTATATTTTGACTAATATCCTTAGCAACTGAGGATTAAAAGGTCAATTTGACACGGGAAAGACCTTGCAATTGTTCTCTGAACAATTGTCTTTTTAATTATTATTATTTTTTTTTTTCTGCCGCAGATGTCAAAAAAGTGTCGCGACCTATCATTACGAAACTTAGTACTATTAAACGTCACTACTTGGGCTAGACTTGAGTCGGCCTGCGAAACCGATCTATTTTTAGTAACGGAGTTATCTGCCCCAGACCGTAAAACCTTGTTTGCAGATTAACTCAAAAACCGTAACCGTTATCAAAAATCTGAAGTGGGGAAAATGTTGCTCCACTCCTGGACATGATTCGTCATGCAAAAAAAAATGTTCTGATCGACTTCCTGGTTACGCGTTTTTGACCCGAAAAGTGTCGCGACACGTCAAAATTTTTTTCTTCAAAACGGTAAGTCCTAGAGACTTGGGACCTTCACCAATCATCCTGGATGACATATGTTGCATTCAAAAATGTCAAGGTCAAAGGTCAAATCTCAAGGTCAGAGGTCATGGTACACCTTGTTATCAGGTTAACTCAAAAACCATACAAAATTTAAGCAGACATGTAATGGGGAAAATACTTGTCTCATTTAGACCTTTATTTGATATAAAGGGTTGAACCCTGTACGACAAACGGTTTTCGAGTTATAGCCCTTAACGCGTTTCGGCTAAATGGTTTTTGGCCTATAACTTGAAAATGGTTCGAGATAACATAGTAAACATATGGGTTATTGGTTACCGTCAACTTATTCCCTTCAATTTAAAATCAAACTTGATTGGCTAATGGCGGCCATTTTCAAAATGGCCGACACCGTAAACAGTTTTTATGAAATAACACTTAAACCGTACAAAATTGAAGCGGACAATACATGGGAAAAATGTTCGCCATGTCGAAATCTACAAAAAATGTTTCAGGTGCGAAAGCGCAAAACTTGTCGTTTTTGAGTTATCGCACTTGATTCGTATTTTGAAAATGATTGTTTGTTTATAACTTTTTAACGATAAAAGATGGTGAATGAAACATTGGGTTCATTTGAAAGAGAATTAAAAGACCTACAATTTGAGCCCAAACAGTGCATGATTCGGTTGATTGGTTTCAAAATGGCGGCCAAAAACATATCATAAACTGCGTTATTTACCAATAACTTTTAAACCGTTGCACATTATATAGTAAACATGTATACTTAAATGAATCAGTATGCGAAGACCTACAATTTGAGTCAAAGGTCATGGGTCAAGGTCATTCCCTAGCAACAAGGTAACGTTTATGAAAAGTCCATAGCAACCATATGTATTCTTAACCAACACTACCTTCTGAGTTTAGAATTAAGTTTTATAACCGGAAGTGACCTTCTGTCCATAGCAACCGACAAAGTCCTTAACAACCATACTTTTTCTGACACTAGGCCCCTTGATCTTTATTCTGGAACCTATATGATAACTATTGGCAACATTTTATCGTAAACAAAATGACTCAATTGTCTTAAGTATTTGTATAGGACACCATAACACTAACTAGAGACGGGGAAAGACCTCACATTTGTTCTCTGAACAAATGACTTTTTAATTATTATTATTATTATTCTTCTTCTTTTCCGCGGTCACTATAACAAAAGTGTCGCGACATATCTTTACGATACTTGGTACCATTATTCGGTCATACTCTGACTCGCTTTGACTGACCCTGCGAAACCGATCTATTTTTAGTAACGGAGTTATCTGCCCGACATTCAAAAACCTTGTTTGCAGATAAACTCAGAAACCGTAACCGTTATCAAAAATCTGAAGCGGGGGAAATGTTGCTAGCCTCCTGGTCATGATTCGTCACGCAAAAAAAAACATTTCGATCAACTTCCTAGTTACGCGTTTTTGACTCGAAAAGTGTCGCGACTCGTCAAATTTTTTTTCTTCAAAACGGTTAGTCCTAGAGACTTGGGACCTTCACCAATCATCCTGGATGACATATGTTGCATTCAAAAATGTCAAGGTCAAAGGTCAAATCTCAAGGTCAGAGGTCATGGTACACCTTGTTATCAAGTTAACTCAAAAACCATACAAAATTTAAGCAGACATGTAATGGGGAAAATACTTGTCTCATTTAGACCTTTATTTGATATAAAGGGTCGAACCCTGTACGACAAACGGTTTTCGAGTTATAGCCCTTAACGCGTTTCGGCTAAATGGTTTTTGGCCTATAACTTGAAAATGGTTCGAGATAACATAGTAAACATATGGGTTATTGGTGACCGTCAACTTATTCCCTTCAATTTAAAATCAAACTCGATTGGCTAATGGCGGCCATTTTCAAAATGGCCGACACTGTAAACAATTTTTGTGGAAAAGCACGTAAACCGTACAAAATTGAAGCAGACAATACATGGGAAAATTGTTCGTCACGTCGAAATCTACAAAAAAGTCTTCAGGACCGAAACCGTAAGTTCTACGATGACTCCTTAAAGAGTTACTGCCCCTGACGTATGTTTGTTTTATACTATATCTCGAAAACCATTATAGATATGAAGAAAATGTTAATACAAAAAAAGATCAGTTACAAAAGATCTACATTTTAGTACCAAGGTCAAAAGTCAGATATCAAGGTCATCCAAAAAGCCCTTAGCAACCGATGGAAAAGTACCTAGCAACCATATATATTTATGTTCAGGATCATATTATAGAGCCATAGAGGTCAAAATGGAAGGTCAAGGGTCAAGGTCATCGAAAAAGTCCTTAGTAACCGACGGAAAAGTACCTAGCAACCATATATATTTATGCTGAGGATCATATTATAGAGCCATAGAGGTCAAAATTGAAGGTCAAGGATCAAGGTCATTGAAAAAGTCCTTAGCAACCGATGGAAAAGTACCTAGCAACCATATATATTTATGCTCAGAATCATATTATAGAGCCATAGAGGTCAAAATGGAAGGTCAAAATCAAGGTCATTGAAAATGTCCTTAGCAACCGATGGAAAAGTACCTAGCAACCATATATATTTCTGTTCAGGACCATATTTTAGAGCTGTAGAGATCAAAATGGAAGGTCAAGGTCATCGAAAAAGCCCTTAGCAACCGATTGAAAAGTACCTAGCAACCATATATATTTATGTTCAGAATCCTGATTTAGAGCTGTAGAGGTGAAAATGGAAGGTCAAGGGTCAAGGTCATTGAAAAAGTCCTTAGCAACCGATAGAAAAGTACCTAGCAACCATATATATTTATGTTCAGGACCCTATTTTAGAGCTGTAGAGATCAAAATGGAAGGTCATGGTCAAGGTCATAGAAAAAGTCATTAGCAACCGATGTAAAAGTACCTAGCAACCATATATATATATGTTCAGGAACCTCTTTCAGAGCTGTAGAGGTCAAATCAAAGGTCAATGGTCAAGGTCATGGTGACAGAGTCCTATATTTTGACTAATATCCTTAGCAACTGAGGATTAAAAGGTCAATTTGACACGGGAAAGACCTTGCAATTGTTCTCTGAACAATTGTCTTTTTAATTATTATTATTCTTCTTCTTTTCCGCGGTCACTATAACAAAAGTGTCGCGACATATCTTTACGATACTTGGTACCATTATTCGGTCATACTCTGACTCGCTTTGACTGACCCTGCGAAACCGATCTATTTTTAGTAACGGAGTTATCTGCCCGACATTCAAAAACCTTGTTTGCAGATAAACTCAGAAACCGTAACCGTTATCAAAAATCTGAAGCGGGGGAAATGTTGCTAGCCTCCTGGTCATGATTCGTCACGCAAAAAAAAACATTTCGATCAACTTCCTAGTTACGCGTTTTTGACTCGAAAAGTGTCGCGACTCGTCAAATTTTTTTTCTTCAAAACGGTTAGTCCTAGAGACTTGGGACCTTCACCAATCATCCTGGATGACATATGTTGCATTCAAAAATGTCAAGGTCAAAGGTCAAATCTCAAGGTCAGAGGTCATGGTACACCTTGTTATCAAGTTAACTCAAAAACCATACAAAATTTAAGCAGACATGTAATGGGGAAAATACTTGTCTCATTTAGACCTTTATTTGATATAAAGGGTCGAACCCTGTACGACAAACGGTTTTCGAGTTATAGCCCTTAACGCGTTTCGGCTAAATGGTTTTTGGCCTATAACTTGAAAATGGTTCGAGATAACATAGTAAACATATGGGTTATTGGTGACCGTCAACTTATTCCCTTCAATTTAAAATCAAACTCGATTGGCTAATGGCGGCCATTTTCAAAATGGCCGACACTGTAAACAATTTTTGTGGAAAAGCACGTAAACCGTACAAAATTGAAGCAGACAATACATGGGAAAATTGTTCGTCACGTCGAAATCTACAAAAAAGTCTTCAGGACCAAAACCGTAAGTTCTACGATGACTCCTTAAAGAGTTACTGCCCCTGACGTATGTTTGTTTTATACTGTATCTCGAAAACCATTATAGATATGAAGAAAATGTTAATACAAAAAAAGATCAGTTACAAAAGATCTACATTTTAGTACCAAGGTCAAAAGTCAGATATCAAGGTCATCCAAAAAGCCCTTAGCAACCGATGGAAAAGTACCTAGCAACCATATATATTTATGTTCAGGATCATATTATAGAGCCATAGAGGTCAAAATGGAAGGTCAAGGGTCAAGGTCATCGAAAAAGTCCTTAGTAACCGACGGAAAAGTACCTAGCAACCATATATATTTATGCTGAGGATCATATTATAGAGCCATAGAGGTCAAAATGGAAGGTCAAAATCAAGGTCATTGAAAAAGTCCTTAGCAACCGATGGAAAAGTACCTAGCAACCATATATATTTATGCTCAGAATCATATTATAGAGCCATAGAGGTCAAAATGGAAGGTCAAAATCAAGGTCATTGAAAAAGTCCTTAGCAACCGATGGAAAAGTACCTAGCAACCATATATATTTCTGTTCAGGACTCTATTTTAGAGCTGTAGAGATCAAAATGGAAGGTCAAGGTCATCGAAAAAGCCCTTAGCAACCGATTGAAAAGTACCTAGCAACCATATATATTTATGTTCAGAATCCTGATTTAGAGCTGTAGAGGTGAAAATGGAAGGTCAAGGGTCAAGGTCAATGAAAAAGTCCTTAGCAACCGATAGAAAAGTACCTAGCAACCATATATATTTATGTTCAGGACCCTATTTTAGAGCTGTAGAGATCAAAATGGAAGGTCATGGTCAAGGTCATAGAAAAAGTCATTAGCAACCGATGTAAAAGTACCTAGCAACCATATATATCTATGTTCAGGAACCTCTTTCAGAGCTGTAGAGGTCAAATCAAAGGTCAATGGTCAAGGTCATGGTGACAGAGTCCTATATTTTGACTAATATCCTTAGCAACTGAGGATTAAAAGGTCAATTTGACACGGGAAAGACCTTGCAATTGTTCTCTGAACAATTGTCTTTTTATTAAGGTCTTTCCCACTACAGTGGAAAGACCTTATTGTATTTCTTCTGATTATTATTATTATTATTATTATTCTTCTTCTTTTCCGCGGTCACTATAACAAAAGTGTCGCGACATATCTTTACGATACTTGGTACCATTATTCGGTCATACTCTGACTCGCTTTGACTGACCCTGCGAAACTGATCTATTTTTAGTTACGGAGTTATCTGCCCGACATTCAAAAACCTTGTTTGCAGATAAACTCAGAAACCGTAACCGTTATCAAAAATCTGAAGCGGGGGAAATAATGCTAGACTCCTGGTCATGATTCGTCACGCAAAAAAAAAACTTTCGATCAACTTCCTGGTTACGCGTTTTTGACTCGAAGAGTGTCGCGACTCGTCAAATATTTTTTCTTCAAAACGGTAAGTCCTAGAGACTTGGGACCTTCACCAATCATCCTGGATGACATATGTTGCCTTCAAAAATGTCAATGTCAAAGGTCAAATCTCAAGGTCAGAGGTCATGGTACACCTTGTTATCAGGTTAACTCAAAAACCATACAAAATTTAAGCAGACATGTAATGGGGAAAATACTTGTCTCACTTAGACCTTTATTTGATATAAAGGGTCGAACCCTGTACGACAAACGGTTTTCGAGTTATAGCCCTTAATGCGTTTCGGCTAAATGGTTTTTGGCCTATAACTTGAAAATGTTCGAGATAACATAGTAAACATATGGGTTATTGGTGACCGTCAACTTATTCCCTTCAATTTAAAATCAAACTTGATTGGCTAATGGCGGCCATTTTCAAAATGGCCGACACCGTAAACAGTTTTTATGAAATAACACTTAAACCGTACAAAATTGAAACGGACAATACATGGGAAAAATGTTCGCCATGTCGAAATCTACAAAAAATGTTTCATGTGCGAAAGCGCAAAACTTGTCGTTTTTGAGTTATCGCACTTGATTCGTATTTTGAAAATGATTTTTTGTTTATAACTTTTTAACCATAAAAGATGGTGAATGAAACATTGGGTTCATTTGAAAGAGAATTAAAAGACCTACAATTTGAGCCCAAACAGTGCATGATTCGGTTGATTGATTTCAAAATGGCGGCCAAAAACATATCATAAACTGCGTTATTTACCAATAACTTTTAAACCGTTGCACATTATATAGTAAACATGTATACTTAAATGAATCAGTATGCAAAGACCTACAATTTGAGTCAAAGGTCATGGATCAAGGTCATTCCCTAGCAACAAGGTAACGTTAATGAAAAGTCCATAGCAACCATATGTATTCTTAACCAACACTACCTTCTGAGTTTAGAATTAAGTTTTATAACCGGAAGTGACCTTCTGTCCATAGCAACCAACAAAGTCCTTAACAACCATACTTTTTCTGACACTAGGCCCCTTGATCTTTATTCTGGAACCTATATGATAACCATTGGCAACATTTTATCGTAAACAAAATGACTCAATTGTCTTAAGTATTTGTATAGGACACCATAACACTAACTAGAGACGGGGAAAGACCTCACATTTGTTCTCTGAACAAATGACTTTTTAATTATTATTCTTCTTCTTTTCCGCGGTCACTATAACAAAAGTGTCGCGACATATCTTTACGATACTTGGTACCATTATTCGGTCATACTCTGACTCGCTTTGACTGACCCTGCGAAACCGATCTATTTTTAGTAACGGAGTTATCTGCCCGACATTCAAAAACCTTGTGTGCAGATAAACTCAGAAACCGTAACCGTTATCAAAAATCTGAAGCGGGGGAAATGTTGCTAGACTCCTGGTCATGATTCGTCACGCAAAAAAAAACATTTCGATCAACTTCCTAGTTACGCGTTTTTGACTCGAAAAGTGTCGCGACTCGTCAAATTTTTTTTCTTCAAAACGGTTAGTCCTAGAGACTTGGGACCTTCACCAATCATCCTGGATGACATATGTTGCATTCAAAAATGTCAAGGTCAAAGGTCAAATCTCAAGGTCAGAGGTCATGGTACACCTTGTTATCAGGTTAACTCAAAAACCATACAAAATTTAAGCAGACATGTAATGGGGAAAATACTTGTCTCATTTAGACCTTTATTTGATATAAAGGGTCGAACCCTGTACGACAAACGGTTTTCGAGTTATAGCCCTTAACGCGTTTCGGCTAAATGGTTTTTGGCCTATAACTTGAAAATGGTTCGAGATAACATAGTAAACATATGGGTTATTGGTGACCGTCAACTTATTCCCTTCAATTTAAAATCAAACTCGATTGGCTAATGGCGGCCATTTTCAAAATGGCCGACACTGTAAACAGTTTTTGTGGAAAAGCACGTAAACCGTACAAAATTGAAGCAGACAATACATGGGAAAATTGTTCGTCACGTCGAAATCTACAAAAAAGTCTTCAGGACCGAAACCGTAAGTTCTACGATGACTCCTTAAAGAGTTACTGCCCCTGACGTATGTTTGTTTTATACTATATCTCGAAAACCATTATAGATATGAAGAAAATGTTAATACAAAAAAAGATCAGTTACAAAAGATCTACCTTTTAGTACCAAGGTCAAAAGTCAGATATCAAGGTCATCCAAAAAGCCCTTAGCAACCGATGGAAAAGTACCTAGCAACCATATATATTTATGTTCAGGATCATATTATAGAGCCATAGAGGTCAAAATGGAAGGTCAAGGGTCAAAGTCATCGAAAAAGTCCTTAGTAACCGACGGAAAAGTACCTAGCAACCATATATATTTATGCTGAGGATCATATTATAGAGCCATAGAGGTCAAAATTGAAGGTCAAGGATCAAGGTCATTGAAAAAGTCCTTAGCAACCGATGGAAAAGTACCTAGCAACCATATATATTTATGCTCAGGATCATATTATAGAGCCATAGAGGTCAAAATGGAAGGTCAAAATCAAGGTCATTGAAAAAGTCCTTAGCAACCGATGGAAAAGTACCTAGCAACCATATATATTTCTGTTCAGGACTCTATTTTAGAGCTGTAGAGATCAAAATGGAAGGTCAAGGTCATCGAAAAAGCCCTTAGCAACCGATTGAAAAGTACCTAGTAACCATATATATTTATGTTCGGAATCCTGATTTAGAGCTGTAGAGGTGAAAATGGAAGGTCAAGGGTCAAGGTCAATGAAAAAGTCCTTAGCAACCGATAGAAAAGTACCTAGCAACCATATATATTTATGTTCAGGACCCTATTTTAGAGCTGTAGAGATCAAAATGGAAGGTCATGGTCAAGGTCATAGAAAAAGTCATTAGCAACCGATGTAAAAGTACCTAGCAACCATATATATCTATGTTCAGGAACCTCTTTCAGAGCTGTAGAAGTCAAATCAAAGGTCAATGGTCAAGGTCATGGTGACAGAGTCCTATATTTTGACTAATATCCTTAGCAACTGAGGATTAAAAGGTCAATTTGACACGGGAAAGACCTTGCAATTGTTCTCTGAACAATTGTCTTTTTAATTATTATTATTATTCTTCTTTTCCGCGGTCACTATAACAAAAGTGTCGCGACATATCTTTACGATACTTGGTACCATTATTCGGTCATACTCTGACTCGCTTTGACTGACCCTGCGAAACCGATCTATTTTTAGTAACGGAGTTATCTGCCCGACATTCAAAAACATTGTTTGCAGATAAACTCAGAAACCGTTACCGTTATCAAAAATCTGAAGCGGGGAAAATGTTGCTCAACTCCTGGACATGATTCGTCATGCCAAAAAAAATGTTCTGATCGACTTCCTGGTTACGCGTTTTTGACTCGAAAAGTGTCGCGACTCGTCAAATTTTTTTTCTTTAAAACGGTAAGTCCTAGAGACTTGGGACCTTCACCAATCATCCTGGATGACATATGTTGCATTCAAAAATGTCAAGGTCAAAGGTCAAATCTTAAGGTCAGAGGTCATGGTACACCTTGTTATCAGGTTAACTCAAAAACCATACAAAATTTAAGCAGACATGTAATGGGGAAAATACTTGTCTCATTTAGGCCTTTATTTGATGTAAAGGGTCGAACCCTGTATGACAAACGGTTTTCGAGTTATAGCCCTTAACGCGTTTCGGCTAAATGGTTTTTGGCCTATAACTTGAAAATGGTTCGAGATAACATAGTAAACATATGGGTTATTGGTGACCGTCAACTTATTCCCTTCAATTTAAAATCAAACTCGATTGGCTAATGGCGGCCATTTTCAAAATGGCCGACACTGTAAACAGTTTTTGTGGAAAAGCACGTAAACCGTACAAAATTGAAGCAGACAATACATGGGAAAATTGTTCGTCACGTCGAAATCTACAAAAAAGTCTTCAGGACCGAAACCGTAAGTTCTACGATGACTCCTTAAAGAGTTACTGCCCCTGACGTATGTTTGTTTTATACTATATCTCGAAAACCATTATAGATATGAAGAAAATGTTAATACAAAAAAAGATCAGTTACAAAAGATCTACATTTTAGTACCAAGGTCAAAAGTCAGATATCAAGGTCATCCAAAAAGCCCTTAGCAACCGATGGAAAAGTACCTAGCAACCATATATATTTATGTTCAGGATCATATTATAGAGCCATAGAGGTCAAAATGGAAGGTCAAGGGTCAAGGTCATCGAAAAAGTCCTTAGTAACCGACGGAAAAGTACCTAGCAACCATATATATTTATGCTGAGGATCATATTATAGAGCCATAGAGGTCAAAATTGAAGGTCAAGGATCAAGGTCATTGAAAAAGTCCTTAGCAACCGATGGAAAAGTACCTAGCAACCATATATATTTATGCTCAGGATCATATTATAGAGCCATAGAGGTCAAAATAGAAGGTCAAAATCAAGGTCATTGAAAAAGTCCTTAGCAACCGATGGAAAAGTACCTAGCAACCATATATATTTCTGTTCAGAATCCTGTTTTAGAGCTGTAGAGTTGAAAATGGAAGGTCAAGGGTCAAGGTCAATGAAAAAGTCCTTAGCAACCGATAGAAAAGTACCTAGCAACCATATATATTTATGTTCAGGACCCTATTTTAGAGCTGTAGAGATCAAAATGGAAGGTCATGGTCAAGGTCATAGAAAAAGTCATTAGCAACCGATGTAAAAGTACCTAGCAACCATATATATCTATTGTCAGGAACCTCTTTCAGAGCTGTAGAGGTCAAATCAAAGGTCAATGGTCAAGGTCATGGTGACAGAGTCCTATATTTTGACTAATATCCTTAGCAACTGAGGATTAAAAGGTCAATTTGACACGGGAAAGACCTTGCAATTGTTCTCTGAACAATTGTCTTTTTAATTATTATTGTTCTTCTTTTCTGCCATCAATTGACGAAAAGTGTCTTGACATATCTTTTCGATACTTGGTACCATTATTTGGTCATACCGGTACTCGCCTTGACCGACCCTGTGAAACCGATCTATTTTTAGTAACGGAGTTATCTGCCCCAGACCGGAAAACCTTGTGCGCAGATCTCCTCCTAAACCATAACCGGTATCAAAAATCTGAAGTGTGGAAAATGTCGCTGGACTCCTGGCAACATGTCATCATGCAAAAAAAAAAATTTCGATCAACTTCCTGGTTACGCGTTTTTGACTCGAAAAGTGTCGCGACTCGTCAAATTTTTTTCTTCAAAACGGTAAGTCCTAGAGACTTGGGACCTTCACCAATCATCCTGGATGACATATGTTGCATTCAAAAATGTCAAGGTCAAAGGTCAAATCTCAAGGTCAGAGGTCATGGTACTCTTTGTTATCAGGTTAACTCAAAAACCATACAAAATTTAAGCAAACATGTAATGGGGAAAATACTTGTCTAATTTAGACCTTTATTTCATATAAAGGGTCGAACCCTGTACGACAAACGGTTTTCGAGTTATAGCCCTTAACGCGTTTCGGCTAAATGGTTTTTGGCCTATAACTTGAAAATGGTTCGAGATAACATAGTAAACATATGGGTTATTGGTGACCGTCAACTTATTCCCTTCAATTTAAAATCAAACTTGATTGGCTAATGGCGGCCATTTTCAAAATGGCCGACACCGTAAACAGTTTTTATGAAATAACACTTAAACCGTACAAAATTGAAGCGGACAATACATGGGAAAAATGTTCGCCATGTCGAAATCTACAAAAAATGTTTCAGGTGCGAAAGCGCAAAACTTGTCGTTTTTGAGTTATCACACTTGATTCGTATTTTGAAAATGATTTTTTGTTTATAACTTTTTAACCATAAAAGATGGTGAATGAAACATTGGGTTCATTTGAAAGAGAATTAAAAGACCTACAATTTGAGCCCAAACAGTGCATGATTCGGTTGATTGGTTTCAAAATGGCGGCCAAAAACATATGATAAACTGCGTTATTTACCAATAACTTTTAAACCGTTGCACATTATATAGTAAACATGTATACTTAAATGAATCAGTATGCAAAGACCTACAATTTGAGTCAAAGGTCAAAGGTCATGGGTCAAGGTCATTCCCTAGCAACAAGGTAACGTTTATGAAAAGTCCATAGCAACCATATGTATTCTTAACCAACACTACCTTCTGAGTTTAGAATTAAGTTTTATAACCGGAAGTGACCTTCTGTCCATAGCAACCGACAAAGTCCTTAACAACCATACTTTTTCTGACACTAGGCCCCTTGATCTTTATTCTGGAACCTATATGATAACTATTGGCAACATTTTATCGTAAACAAAATGACTCAATTGTCTCAAGTATTTGTATAGGACACCATAACACTAACTAGAGACGGGGAAAGACCTCACATTTGTTCTCTGAACAAATGACTTTTTAATTATTATTATTATTCTTTCTCCTGCCAAAATTCAATTAAATTTGTCGGAAAAGTTTTTAGACATATTGACATGAAATTTGGCACCAAGTATCAGTCAGACATAAGCTATCACGTAGTGAGGCTGCTAAGGGTTCCCATGTACCTTATAAGAGTTTCCTCCCCTGTTACTGTTATGCCTGTTATCGGATCTCCTCAAAAACCGTAAGAGATATCGATATGAAACCTTTTCCAATTTCTTTGGTTCATCTGTGCGCACATTAATCACATCTGCCGAAAAGGATCTGACGACATCTTATAAGAGTTATTTCCCTTTATATAAATTTCACTTTTGATTTTTCATGCAAATAATAAGTTTGAGTTAAGATACAAGCATGAGCCTTCATATTTAGGCATCATTTTTTGTACCAAGTAAAATTAGGTCAAGGTCAAAGGTCAAGGTCACGGTCTAATTTTTGAAATTTCCTTGTTATCAGATCTCCTCCGAAACGGTAGAAGATAGCTGATAAAATGTAATGGGGAAAATGTCGGGGGCATCGAGACAATGCATCGTTACTTTTAAGTCAAGTCGTAAGACGTCATCTTCTATGAGTTATTGGACTTTGAACGTTTAAATTTACGGTTTTTTGCTAATAACTTAATAATGGTACAAGATAGAGGCATGGGGTCTTTTGTTTTGACACCAGAGACAAGTGACCTTCAAAATGGTGTCAAGGTCAAAGGTCAAAGTCATATTCTAGAAAATAATTTTTTCATATTTGAAGTGTAATACATGGAATTTTTTCAAAAATGCATTATTTTTTAACAGGAATCATTTAAAATATGTTATTATCCATTTTCGTAAGACAAAAAATGAAAAAAAGAAGAATATTTAAAGATTGAAAATTTGAAAAAAAAACTTTTTTTCTTGGCACAAAATTGTTTTGGAAGTATTTCATATTTGTGTTTGCTGTAGCATTTTGGTATTTTATAGTACTTCCTGAATTACCTCAACTTTTAGCTGTATCTCTTAAAATTATAGATTTCCAACATATGTTGAGGTAAACTTTTTTTTCTAATAATTAGAAAAGCATTGTTCTTAGAGATATAAAATGGGTACTGGAAGGTAGAATGGGTCTTGGCACATTTCAAAACTATAAAGTGTTTTAAATCTGATTTAATTCAGTAAGAGTTCTGCCTTTCAAAAATTGAAATTTTAAAAATATCAGCCGGAAGTGAACTTTTTTCATGATATCAACTTGAAAACTGTGGCAAATTGATGACAGTGATGATTAGATTTCAAAAATATCCATATATGCTTGATTGAAGCATTTTTTGAATTTTACAAAATGGGGGGAATGTGGTAAAAATTGCTTTAAAATGATCTAATTCAACATAAGTTCACTCTTTATCAAATTTTTAAAGTTTTTGGGAAAGATCTGTCTCTTTTTTGCATGATTATTAAGGTCTTTCCTTTACAAAGGAAAGTCCTTACTGTATTTCTTATGATTATTAAGGTCTTTCCTTTACAAAGGAAAGTCCTTACTGTATTTCTTATGATTATTATTATTATTCTTTCTCCTGCCAAAATTCAATTAAATTTGTCGGAAAAGTTTTTAGACATATTGACATGAAATTTGGCACCAAGTATCAGTCAGACATAAGCTATCACGTGGTGAGGCCGCTAAGGGTTCCCATGTACCTTATAAGAGTTTCCTCCCCTGTTACAGTTATGCCTGTTATCAGATCTCCTCAAAAACCGTAAGAGATATCGACATGAAACCTTTTGCAATTTCTTTGGTTCATCTGTGCGCACATTAATCACATCTGCCGAAAAGGATCTGACGACATCTTATAAGAGTTATTTCCCTTTATATAAGTTTCACTTTTGATTTTTCAGGCAAATATTAAGTTTGAGTTAAGATACATACATGAGCCTTCATATTTAGGCATCATTTTTTGTACCAAGTAAAATTAGGTCAAGGTCAAAGGTCAAGGTCACGGTCTAATTTTTGAAATTTCCTTGTTATCAGATCTCCTCTGAAACGGTAGAAGATAGCTGATAAAATGTAATGGGCAAAATGTCGGGGACATCGAGACAATGCATAGTTTTTCTTAAGTCAAGTCGTATGACGTCATCTTCTATGAGTTATTGGCCTTTGAACGCTTAAATTTACGGTTTTTGGCTAAAAACTTAATAGTGGTACAAGATAGAGGCATGGGGTCTTTTGTTTTGACACCAGGGACAAGTGACCTTCAAAATGGTGTCAAGGTCAAAGGTCAAGGTCATGTTCTAGAAAATGATTTTTTTCATATTTGAAGTGTAATACATGGAATTTGTTCAAAAATTCATTTTTTTTAATAGGAATCATTTAAAATATGTTATTATCCATTTTCGTAAGACAAAAAATGAAAAAAAATGAAAAATATTGGAAGATTGAAAAATTTGAAAAAAAAACTTTTTTTCTTGGCGCAAAATTGTTTTGGCAGTATTTCATATTTGTGTTTGATGCAGCATTCTGGTATTTTATAGTACTTCTAGAATTACCTCAACTTTTAGCTGTATCTCTTAAAATTATAGATTTCCAACATAGGTTGAGGTAAACTTTTTTTTCTAATAATTAGAAAAACATTGTTCTTATAGATATAAAATGGGTACTGGGAGGTACAATGGGTCTTGGCACATCTCAAAACTATGAAGAGTTTTAAATCTGATTTAATATAGTAAGAGTTCTGGCCTTTCAAAAATTGAAAATTTAAAAATATCAACCGGAAGTGAATTTTTTTCATGATATCAACTTAAAAAGTGTGGCAAATTGATGACAGTGATGATAAGATTTCAAAAATATCCATATATGCTTGATTGAAGCAATTTTTCAATTTTACAAAATGGGGGGGAATGTGGTAAAAATTGCTTAAAAATGATCTAATTCAACATAAGTTCACTCTTTATCAATTTGTTGAAGTTTTGGGAAAGATCTGTCTCTTTTTCGCATGATTATTAAGGTCTTTCCTTTACAAAGGAAAGTCCTTACTGTATTTCTTATTAAGGTCTTTCCTTTACATAGGAAAGACCTTACTGTATTTCTTATGATTATTATTATTCTTTCTCCTGCCAAAATTCAATTAAATTTGTCGGAAAAGTTTTTAGGCATATTGACATGAAATTTGGCACCAAGTATCAGTCAGACATAAGCTATCACGCGGTGAGGCCGCTAAGGGTTCCCATGTACCTTATAAGAGTTTCCTCCCCTATTACTGTTATGACTGTTATCAGATCTCCTCAAAAACCGTAAGAGATATCGACATGAAACCTTTTGCAATTTCTTTGGTTCATCTGTGCACACATTAATCACATCTTCCGAAAAGGATCTGACGACATCTTATAAGAGTTATTTCCCTTTATATAAATTTCACTTTTGATTTTTCAGACAAATTTAAGTTTGAGTTAAGATACAAGCACGAGCCTTCATATTTAGGGGTCATTTTTTGTACCAAGAAAAATTAGGTCAAGGTCAAAGGTCAAGGTCACGGTCTAATTTTTGAAATTTCCTTGTTATCAGATCTCCTCTGAAACGGTAGAAGATAGCTGATAAAATGTAATGGGCAAAATGTCGGGGACATCGAGACAATGCGTAGTTTTCCTTAAGTCAAGTCGTATGACGTCATCTTCTATGCGTTATTGGCCTTTGAACGCTTAACATTACGGTTTTTGGCTAATAACTTAATAATGGTACAAGATAGAGACATGGGGTCTTTTGTTTTGACACCAGGGACAAGTGACCTTCAAAATGGTGTCAAGGTCAAAGGTCAAAGTCATGTTCTAGAAAATGATCTTTTTCATATTTGAAGTGTAATACATTAATTTTTTTCAAAAATGCATTATTTTTTAGCAAGAATCATTTAAAATATGTTATTTTCCATTTTCGTAAGACAAAAAATGAAAAAAAATGAAAAATATTCAAAGATTGAAAAATTTGAAAAAAAAAAAACATTTTTTCTTGGCGCAAAATTGTTTTGGCAGTATTTCATATTTCTGTTTGTTGTAGCATTTTGGTATTTTATAGTACTTCTAGAATTACCTCAACTTTTAGCACAAATGACCTTTTAATATGTAAATACAGCCAGCCCCCCCCCCCCCCCCCCCTTACCCTTTCGATTTGACTGAATTTACATGTAAATGAATATAAAGTACATGTAGACAGCTAGGGGATATCCAGGGCTTCGTTAATGAGAAAAAATTATGACGCTAACTCCAACCAATTTCCTGAAAATAGCGTTCGCGCAGTGCAGTAATAAAAAGCTATTTTCCGCCAGAAAACACAATATTCGTCCAAATGTTACCAATTTATTGCATCCGAATGTCAAAATTTCGCGTCAAATTAACAGTACTTTATTCACGGAGATGTCGTCTGCTGGACATGCTGAAATGGCACCGGAAATCGAAATAAATAAACCGTGACATCAAATTTCTACATGAATCTTCATTCTGACATAAGTAAATGTGTACACGTACACTCCGTTTTCTATTTATGACTATTTCCACATCAAACAGCAAAATGCATTATCCTGTGCCATGTTCACCCGACGACGTCCCCTCTCGAAAAGAAAGAAAAAAAAGTCCAGACATATATAAATGGACGTCACGTGACTTACACAACGTCATCAATAGAAGTAAACATTATAGTAGAAATGTACTTTTACTGTCCCTTGTGTATCTAGAGAAATAAAAATACAATGCCCCCCCCCTACTTGTATTCAGCAATCCATGGAAAACTAGCTACCTACAAATAAAAAAAATAATTAATAAAAAAACAAACAAACAAACAAACAAACAAACAAACAAACAAATAAACAAAACAAAAAAGGCCCGTCCCGCCTTTAGAAAAAGAGATATTGCTACTTCATTTTTTTTCTTTCTTTTATTTTTCTTTTGACAATTATTATTTGGAACAATATATTAAAAATTTAAATGATTTCAAGAGAAAATAGAAGTAGCAATATCTCTTTACTGAAGACGGGACGGGCCTTTTTTTTTTTTTTTTTTTTTTTTTTTTGTCTATTTTATTTATTTCCCAAGAGTTACGCCCCTTGCCAAAAATAGAGGGCTAGGGCCTCTTTATTACAAAACTGGACACTTGAAAAGGAAAGACCTTATCATTTGTGCTAGGCACAAATGACCTTTTAATTATTATTATTATTCTTTCTCCTGCCAAAATTCAATTAAATTTGTCGGAAAAGTTTTTAGACATATTGACATGAAATTTGGCACCAAGTATCAGTCAGACATAAGCTATCACGTAGTGAGGCCGCTAAGGGTTCCCATGTACCTTATAAGAGTTTCCTCCCCTGTTACTGTTATGCCTGTTATCGGATCTCCTCAAAAACCGTAAGAGATATCGATATGAAACCTTTTCCAATTTCTTTGGTTCATCTGTGCGCACATTAATCACATCTGCCGAAAAGGATCTGACGACATCTTATAAGAGTTATTTCCCTTTATATAAATTTCACTTTTGATTTTTCATGCAAATAATAAGTTTGAGTTAAGATACAAGCATGAGCCTTCATATTTAGGCATCATTTTTTGTACCAAGTAAAATTAGGTCAAGGTCAAAGGTCAAGGTCACGGTCTAATTTTTGAAATTTCCTTGTTATCAGATCTCCTCCGAAACGGTAGAAGATAGCTGATAAAATGTAATGGGGAAAATGTCGGGGGCATCGAGACAATGCATCGTTACTTTTAAGTCAAGTCGTAAGACGTCATCTTCTATGAGTTATTGGACTTTGAACGTTTAAATTTACGGTTTTTGGCTAATAACTTAATAATGGTACAAGATAGAGGCATGGGGTCTTTTGTTTTGACACCAGAGACAAGTGACCTTCAAAATGGTGTCAAGGTCAAAGGTCAAAGTCATATTCTAGAAAATAATTTTTTCATATTTGAAGTGTAATACATGGAATTTTTTCAAAAATGCATTATTTTTTAACAGGAATCATTTAAAATATGTTATTATCCATTTTCGTAAGACAAAAAATGAAAAAAAGAAGAATATTTAAAGATTGAAAATTTGAAAAAAAAACTTTTTTTCTTGGCACAAAATTGTTTTGGAAGTATTTCATATTTGTGTTTGCTGTAGCATTTTGGTATTTTATAGTACTTCCTGAATTACCTCAACTTTTAGCTGTATCTCTTAAAATTATAGATTTCCAACATATGTTGAGGTAAACTTTTTTTTCTAATAATTAGAAAAGCATTGTTCTTAGAGATATAAAATGGGTACTGGAAGGTAGAATGGGTCTTGGCACATTTCAAAACTATAAAGTGTTTTAAATCTGATTTAATTCAGTAAGAGTTCTGCCTTTCAAAAATTGAAATTTTAAAAATATCAGCCGGAAGTGAACTTTTTTCATGATATCAACTTGAAAACTGTGGCAAATTGATGACAGTGATGATTAGATTTCAAAAATATCCATATATGCTTGATTGAAGCATTTTTTGAATTTTACAAAATGGGGGGAATGTGGTAAAAATTGCTTTAAAATGATCTAATTCAACATAAGTTCACTCTTTATCAAATTTTTAAAGTTTTTGGGAAAGATCTGTCTCTTTTTTGCATGATTATTAAGGTCTTTCCTTTACAAAGGAAAGTCCTTACTGTATTTCTTATGATTATTAAGGTCTTTCCTTTACATAGGAAAGACCTTACTGTATTTCTTATGATTATTATTATTCTTTCTCCTGCCAAAATTCAATTAAATTTGTCGGAAAAGTTTTTAGGCATATTGACATGAAATTTGGCACCAAGTATCAGTCAGACATAAGCTATCACGCGGTGAGGCCGCTAAGGGTTCCCGTGTACCTTATAAGAGTTTCCTCCCCTATTACTGTTATGACTGTTATCAGATCTCCTCAAAAACCGTAAGAGATATCGACATGAAACCTTTTGCAATTTCTTTGGTTCATCTGTGCACACATTAATCACATCTTCCGAAAAGGATCTGACGACATCTTATAAGAGTTATTTCCCTTTATATAAATTTCACTTTTGATTTTTCAGACAAATTTAAGTTTGAGTTAAGATACAAGCACGAGCCTTCATATTTAGGGGTCATTTTTTGTACCAAGAAAAATTAGGTCAAGGTCAAAGGTCAAGGTCACGGTCTAATTTTTGAAATTTCCTTGTTATCAGATCTCCTCTGAAACGGTAGAAGATAGCTGATAAAATGTAATGGGCAAAATGTCGGGGACATCGAGACAATGCGTAGTTTTCCTTAGGTCAAGTCGTATGACGTCATCTTCTATGCGTTATTGGCCTTTGAACGCTTAAAATTACGGTTTTTGGCTAATAACTTAATAATGGTACAAGATAGAGGCATGGGGTCTTTTGTTTTGACACCAGGGACAAGTGAACTTCAAAATGGTGTCAAGGTCAAAGGTCAAAGTCATGTTCTAGAAAATGATCTTTTTCATATTTGAAGTGTAATACATTAATTTTTTTCAAAAATGCATTATTTTTTAGCAAGAATCATTTAAAATATGTTATTTTCCATTTTCGTAAGACAAAAAATGAAAAAAAAATGAAAAATATTCAAAGATTGAAAAATTTGAAAAAAAAACATTTTTTCTTGGCGCAAAATTGTTTTGGCAGTATTTCATATTTCTGTTTGTTGTAGCATTTTGGTATTTTATAGTACTTCTAGAATTACCTCAACTTTTAGCACAAATGACCTTTTAATATGTAAATACAGCCAGCCCCCCCCCCCTTACCCTTTCGATTTGACTGAATTTACATGTAAATGAATATAAAGTACATGTAGACAGCTAGGGGATATCCAGGGCTTCGTTAATGAGAAAAAATTATGACGCTAACTCTAACCAATTTCCTGAAAATAGCGTTCGCGCAGTGCAGTAATAAAAAGCTATTTTCCGCCAGAAAACACAATATTCGTCCAAATGTTACCAATTTATTGCATCCGAATGTCAAAATTTCGCGTCAAATTAACAGTACTTTATTCACGGAGATGTCGTCTGCTGGACATGCTGAAATGGCACCGGAAATCGAAATAAATAAACCGTGACATCAAATTTCTACATGAATCTTCATTCTGACATAAGTAAATGTGTACACGTACACTCCGTTTTCTATTTATGACTATTTCCACATCAAACAGCAAAATGCATTATCCTGTGCCATGTTCACCCGACGACGTCCCCTCTCGAAAAGAAAGAAATAAACTAAGTCCAGACATATATAAATGGACGTCACGTGACTTACACAACGTCATCAATAGAAGTAAACATTATAGTAGAAATGTACTTTTACTGTCACTTGTGTATCTAGAGAAATAAAAATACAATGCCCCCCCCCCCTACTTGTATTCAGCAATCCATGGAAAACTAGCTACCTACAAATAAAAAGAATAATTAATAAAAAAACAAACAAACAAACAAACAAACAAACAAATAAACAAAAACAAAAAAGGCCCGTCCCGCCTTCAGAAAAAGAGATATTGCTACTTCATTTTTTTTCTTTCTTTTATTTTTCTTTTGACAATTATTATTTGGAACAATATATTAAAAATTTAAATGATTTCAAGAGAAAATAGAAGTAGCAATATCTCTTTACTGAAGACGGGACGGGCCTTTTTTTTTTTTTTTTTTTTTTTTTGTCTATTTTATTTATTTCCCAAGAGTTACGCCCCTTGCCAAAAATAGAGGGCTAGGGCCTCTTTATTACAAAACTGGACACTTGAAAAGGAAAGACCTTATCATTTGTGCTAGGCACAAATGACCTTTTAATTATTATTATTATTCTTTCTCCTGCCAAAATTCAATTAAATTTGTCGGAAAAGTTTTTAGACATATTGACATGAAATTTGGCACCAAGTATCAGTCAGACATAAGCTATCACGTAGTGAGGCCGCTAAGGGTTCCCATGTACCTTATAAGAGTTTCCTCCCCTGTTACTGTTATGCCTGTTATCGGATCTCCTCAAAAACCGTAAGAGATATCGATATGAAACCTTTTCCAATTTCTTTGGTTCATCTGTGCGCACATTAATCACATCTGCCGAAAAGGATCTGACGACATCTTATAAGAGTTATTTCCCTTTATATAAATTTCACTTTTGATTTTTCATGCAAATAATAAGTTTGAGTTAAGATACAAGCATGAGCCTTCATATTTAGGCATCATTTTTTGTACCAAGTAAAATTAGGTCAAGGTCAAAGGTCAAGGTCACGGTCTAATTTTTGAAATTTCCTTGTTATCAGATCTCCTCCGAAACGGTAGAAGATAGCTGATAAAATGTAATGGGGAAAATGTCGGGGGCATCGAGACAATGCATCGTTACTTTTAAGTCAAGTCGTAAGACGTCATCTTCTATGAGTTATTGGACTTTGAACGTTTAAATTTACGGTTTTTGGCTAATAACTTAATAATGGTACAAGATAGAGGCATGGGGTCTTTTGTTTTGACACCAGAGACAAGTGACCTTCAAAATGGTGTCAAGGTCAAAGGTCAAAGTCATATTCTAGAAAATAATTTTTTCATATTTGAAGTGTAATACATGGAATTTTTTCAAAAATGCATTATTTTTTAACAGGAATCATTTAAAATATGTTATTATCCATTTTCGTAAGACAAAAAATGAAAAAAAGAAGAATATTTAAAGATTGAAAAT
Organism: Mytilisepta virgata; assembly: GCA_028015205.1. Lineage (NCBI taxonomy): Eukaryota > Metazoa > Mollusca > Bivalvia > Mytilida > Mytilidae > Mytilisepta > Mytilisepta virgata. Next base: position 90,340,506 of record CM051521.1, read on the forward strand.
TTGAAAAAAAAACTTTTTTTCTTGGCACAAAATTGTTTTGGAAGTATTTCATATTTGTGTTTGCTGTAGCATTTTGGTATTTTATAGTACTTCCTGAATTACCTCAACTTTTAGCTGTATCTCTTAAAATTATAGATTTCCAACATATGTTGAGGTAAACTTTTTTTTCTAATAATTAGAAAAGCATTGTTCTTAGAGATATAAAATGGGTACTGGAAGGTAGAATGGGTCTTGGCACATTTCAAAACTATAAAGTGTTTTAAATCTGATTTAATTCAGTAAGAGTTCTGCCTTTCAAAAATTGAAATTTTAAAAATATCAGCCGGAAGTGAACTTTTTTCATGATATCAACTTGAAAACTGTGGCAAATTGATGACAGTGATGATTAGATTTCAAAAATATCCATATATGCTTGATTGAAGCATTTTTTGAATTTTACAAAATGGGGGGAATGTGGTAAAAATTGCTTTAAAATGATCTAATTCAACATAAGTTCACTCTTTATCAAATTTTTAAAGTTTTTGGGAAAGATCTGTCTCTTTTTTGCATGATTATTAAGGTCTTTCCTTTACAAAGGAAAGTCCTTACTGTATTTCTTATGATTATTATTATTATTATTCTTTCTCCTGCCAAAATTCAATTAAATTTGTCGGAAAAGTTTTTAGACATATTGACATGAAATTTGGCACCAAGTATCAGTCAGACATAAGCTATCACGTAGTGAGGCCGCTAAGGGTTCCCATGTACCTTATAAGAGTTTCCTCCCCTGTTACTGTTATGCCTGTTATCGGATCTCCTCAAAAACCGTAAGAGATATCGATATGAAACCTTTTCCAATTTCTTTGGTTCATCTGTGCGCACATTAATCACATCTGCCGAAAAGGATCTGACAACATCTTAAATTAACACTCTTGGGGTATTTTTGGTTTCAAGGTTTTTTGCTAAAAATCGGGGGGTACCAACTTAAATCATTGAAATTACCAACATTCTTAAAAGCTAGTTTGAAAATGTTTTATCTCATATGTTTCGACGGAAGAACCACTGCCGTTTAAAATTATTTATTATTTAAATTTAATATTGACCAATGGGCGGCGAGTCCCACATTCATTTCTCCGCTAAATGTTCCCTTCACAAGATGTCTGCGCCCACTATTTTATGAATTGGTACAGTGTATCCTTAAAGGAATTCCTCTATTTATGATATTACTCCTCACAGGGATATATCTTTATTCATGTTTAAATTTTAATATCATTACTTTGTTCTCAATCACTTGTGTAGTTTTTAATACTTTTGTTCGATATCAACCAGTGCTCGATCGTTAATTGAGGATCGTAATCCACTTGACCTTTGACTGAAAAATTCACATTTTCTATACGTAGTAATATGTAGTAAAATTAACAGTTCTATAGTAAGCCTCGGTGGTGTAATGGTTAACGCCGTTGTCCTAGCAAATTCGTGGTCCGAGTTCGAATCTCGGCAACTACTTGAAAATTGTATATATTGTTGTTGCACTTTTTTTCAACATATATTGTATTTTTTGATAAATTTCAATTCATTTCAACACACACATGATACACGATGTCGAGAATTATGTTATTTTGATTAACATGTTAAGCTTGGAAAATTGTAATACTCAAACTTGATATCAAAGTGAAAAAAAGGAATGTTTTTCTTTACCCTTTCGTTTTCGGGGTAAATTTCCGAAGGATTTTCAACTACCCTCAAGGTTACCTTCATTTTTTTTATTACCTTCATTCTTTTCTTTCTTTCTTTCTTTTGTGAGACAATAACTATTTGGAATTAAATTTCCAATTTTAATACATTGTACATTAAAAATTTAGAAAAGGATCTGACGACATCTTATTTCACTTTTGGTTTTTCATGCAAATGCTAAGTTAGAGTTGAGATACAACCATTAAACTTCATATTTAGAGATCATTTTTGGTACAAAGTAAAATAATGTCCAGGTCAAAGGGCAAGGTCACGTTCTAATTTTGGGCATTTGCTTGTTAATATCATATCTCCTCTGAAACGGTAGAAGATAGATGATAAAATGTAATGGGCAAAATGTCGGGAACATTAAGACAAAGCGTCCTTAAGGTGAAGTGTACAAAATTAACCACTCCGTAATTTTTTTTTAATTTTCTTATGAAGAGAGGGCTATTTGACGTAAAACAGAAAATGTATAAAATAATAGGCTCACCGACTTACTTTTTTAGATATCAGTCGTCGAAATGACCATCCTATAACATCAAAACTACATTGATTATATAGGGAAATTCATTGAAAATCGTCATGTATTTAACTTTTTATTAATTTTCTCGATAACTGGTCCGTAACTTTTTTAAAAAACTACCAAAACATTTAGAAATAAATTCCGATTCGATTGATGCAAAGAAAATCCTTGACTACCGGACTTGTTTTTAAGCTGTGAAACATTAAAATTTGGAAATCTTTGAAAAATCGTCGATTTTTTAGCAACGTCATATGACGTCATCTACTATGAGTTATTGACCTTTGAAGGTTTAAATTTGTGGTTTTTGGTTAATAACTTAACAATGGTATATGTTAGAGACATGGGGTCTTGTATTGACATCAGGGAAAAACGACCTCAAAAATGGTGTCAAGGTCAAAGGTCAAGGTCATGTTCTAGAAAAATAACCTTTTTCATATTTGAAGTGTTACACATGGAATTTTAAAAAAAAATGATTTTTTAATAGGAACCATTTAAAATATGTTATTATCCATTTTCCTAAGGAAATATTTTTAAAAGAAACGTTATTTTTTTAAAGATCAGTTAAGCTTACAAATATGGAGAGTAGAACAGTATACTTTTTTACAGTTCTACAGTTGAAAAGAGCACATTTCGACCCTGCTGTTTAAACTATTAACCATGCAAAAATTTTTACTTTTTCTGGTCAAAATGCGTGACTAAATGTTTTAAAATCCGAGCTAAAACAATACCTACGAAGTCTACAAGTACTGTCTACATGTATTTACCATTGCCCTGTCTGCTACCAATACAGATAACATAGATAATCTTTAATCCGTGTTGGTACCCGCCTCCCACGACGAGGACGTAGGGTTGGATTTTAGGAGGCAAAAATATTTATGATGACATGACATTTTTCACATCAGATCCTTAACCAGCCTAAGGTCATAATATTAGCCCTAGAGCCGATAGGCTCGCGGCATAATATATGAAACACAGCCTATAACGGATCGGATATGAACATGCCATGTCTTTATTCTTTTTTATCTTCCTGATATCAGATCACACTTTAAACTATTTATATATGAATAAACAATTAACTATCTTTTTCCATGTATAATACTTTGTAAATAAAAGTAACCTAGAAACCATAGACATACCCTTCATCACATCTGTAATTATTTATATACATTTTCAAACTGCCTTGCCTTCGAGTTTTTATTGGATATATTGTTTTAATCATCAGAGTTAATTTCGAGGACCACAGATATCGCATCATGATAACTGTAATAAGTTGGTATAACATGGACTTGTATTTTTGTACAACCTTTAACGTATACATGGTCAATCAGGGTACCAGATTCTGTTGTTGGCATTTGCACTTTTTGTTCATACCCATTTGAAGCCATTAACTCCAGGATTGATTTTTCACCTTTCAAAATATCTTGATTAAAATCTCCTAAAACAACGACATTGTCTGCAAGTTCTGTCAATTTCGACAAAACACAACTGAAGCTGCTTAGAAATATTCTAGTTTGATATTTTTGGGATCTATAAACTGTTGCGATCAGGACATTCAATTTTGGAATTTTGAAAATAATACATTCAACATTATTTTCACCAATATTAACTTCCTCATATTCAGAACCCAATTTTACATATACACCAACTCCACCATGATTCATTTCCCGTAAGGATGCAAAGAAAGCATTACTTGATGTATAGGCAGATGACCTAGGCAAATGATAAAGGTCATACGTAGGAACCTTCACTTCTTCAGACAGACATTTCAACCACGTTTCAGTCAAGCATATGTAATTTGCCTCTGTAAAGTCCGAATTTACTTTCAAATCATTTTGGTGAGCCCTAAGTCCTTGTATATTATGATACATAATTGTCAAAGTCTCTTCATTGTTTGAAATTTTCGAATCATTTTCAAGAAGAAAATTGTCCATTGATTTGATTCCCTCTTTTATATCTGGATCACAATATATTTTTTTGTTCAATGTTTTGTCATCTATTGGTAATATATAAAGCCCTTCCTTTGAAGTCACTCTACTCAATGCAACATACGCCTGACCATTGGCAAAGCATTTTTTCAAATCAATTACCGCCTGTGAAACTGTCAAACCCTGAACCTTGTGAACAGTACATGCCCATGCTAACCGCAAAGGATATTGCTTTCTTTTACCACCATTGAATGGTACATCTTCTGTAGATGGTTCTAATCTAACACACCTCTTCCCGTTAATTATTTGTTGTGCTTTTGCGTTTTTCCCAACTCTCTCGTTTTCAAAATGAACAAATATAAAACCTGGCAATGTTCCCTCGGAAAATGCAGAGATGCGCATTATAGTGCCCATAACACCATTTACTAAACCATCACCAACTGCTTCATTTTTTATCAGCATAATTCGTGCCCCTTCTGCTAAGAGGATTGATGTTGGGAGACAAATATCGCCTCTTGTAAAATGTCCTTTCTTTTTCCTGAGTTTTCCTGTTGTCCGATCTTTTTCAAAATCTTCAGCTTCAATTAACTTTGGTTCACTGTCCAACTTCATGATCATTTCGTTGTTGTACGCATCGATTTCGTTATTAGTTGCAAAAATATGCAAAGCCTCATCTGGCCCTGAAGCTATACACTGCTTCAACATGTTTAGATCTGAAGATTCTAGAGGATGACTTTTTTCTTTTATCCTTAGTCTGTTTAACAACTGAGCAAACAAACCATCTTCTCGCTGTCGCATGACCTCATCTAATTCCACAATAGAAAAAAGACTATTCCACAGATAATTCAAAGGATTTGATGGGTCATTTACATAAAGCTTATCTGTTTTTGTTGATTTTACTGGTGGTAGTTGAAAGAAATCACCCACTGCTACGACTGAAACACCTCCGAATGAACATTTTTCTGGCATTTTTTTTATTTGACGTAACCGTTCATGAATAAAGAATAACAGGCGTTTGTTAACCATTGAGATTTCGTCTATGATAAGAATTTGTAAATTTTCTAATTTTGACCTCAATGTACTCAACTTATCCTCAGTAAGCATAGCTTTCTCCACAGTAAGAGTTTTGAAAATTGAAAGAGCACTATGAATAGTCAACCCATTTATATTAAAAGCTGCAGTGCCCGTTGGGGCAGTTAACAAAACTGTCAAATCATCCGGGTTGGGAGAACTGCGTGCAAGTATTCTTGTGGCTTCGTAATATAAGCATTTGATCAGATGACTTTTCCCTGTTCCAGCTCCGCCTGTTACAAAAACATGAAAAGGTGGTGGATTTTTACCGCTCACTTTAAGATTACACCAATCTCTCACTCTGAAGAAAATGTGCCTTTGTTTCTCATTCAAACTTCTTAGTAAGGGTATAATCTCAGACTTTGAAAAACATGTTTTAACAAGAAGTCCACCAATAGCATCTGGTTTATCAGTTTTATTAAGATCTGGTATACCTGTTTCAGGTTCATCAACTTCTTCAACAGTTGAAGTTTTACCAATATCGATACATTCATGTCTTTCATTTTCTGTTTCTGGACATAGTTCTGCCCACGCATCCTCATGAACTACTTCGTTTTGTAATTGTTTCTCAGCGACTTCTAATTCTTTGTCATTTTTTACAAACAAGGACATGTTATTGTCAACTATTTCTTTAACTGCACTTAGTTGTGTTTTTTTATTGTGCTTTACAAATCCAAACTTGTAAAAATCCTCATATGTAAGAAACTTTGGTGGCTTTAGTTGGTCCATAGATCTGTAAGGCAAAAACAATTGCAGTATGCTTTGGTAATACTGTTCAGAGGATGTTTCTGAATTAAATCTTGGATATTTGATAACAGCTGCCTGGGTTCTTGAACGCTTTCTGATATATCCAAAATCGTTCTTAAGTTTAAATGTAGTGTTTTCATTTATTTTGTTTGGTATCTGTGACTGAGCTAAAACTGAAAATTCTGAACAAAATGTACCTAAACACATCTGGTCAAATAATTCTCCATCAGGCCTGTTTGCATATCTGTCAGTTATGCTTGTCATCCATATATCATCATCATCAGCATCACAACTATCACTGTTATTATCTGAATACTTTTTCTTTGAGATTTTTGATTTTTTTTCAATTTCCTTGAGAGGTATACTCATTCTAGCTGGGTTTTCTCCTAATGGAATGAATTGTACTTTTCTGGAACATTCTTTCAACCTTAAACCTGTGACTCTGAAAACAGCTTCTTGAGCACTTAGTTCTCGAAAATGAAAATACGCAGTCCCTACTTTCTTCATAGTCTGCTGTGCATCTAAATTTCCATCAGCTGCTTCATTTTTTGTTTGCTGCAGCAGCAAGCCAAGTTCTCGTTCTGATTTGCTAATATAACTTATAATGTACACCACACAGGAATAAGCATCCAATACATACTGAATGTCCATATTTGCGTTCCACGCCTTCAAAAGATGCGGGTTATATTGGTTGATAAATATTTCATCTTTATTTCTCTTTAACACTACTGTATTTCTGTTTGTAATTGATCTAAAACTTTCTTCAAAATCTTTCTGAGAAAGTCCTGCCCTCACAAACAATTCGTGGGTGGTCAAATGTTCATTCTCTGTGCTTTTTATAACATCCCATAAATATTCTAATTTTTGCTTAGCTTTTGATATAGTACTTCCAGAATCCGGGTTCTTATCATCCATATCAACATCAACATCTTTTCCAGTGTCATCCTCATTGCTAACTGGACATGAAATAAATGTCTTTTCAGAAGGTGGCCGTGGAAAATTAAACCGACAAACAGTTCCCTTTTTCTTACAACTTTTTGAATGGTTTCTGCTATGCTGTTGAATGGTTTTAACAATGTCAGCTAGCTCTTGGTCTTCACTTTCTGGTGGTAGTTTACATGTGATATATTTGTCAATGAACTCATTAACACTATCATCATCATCTTCCTCAAATTTAGGGGCATTTTCTACCCAGAATAAGCAGTGTGTATGTGGAGACCCTCTCTGCTGAAACTCAACTCTATAAAAGTAGTCTTTCACATGACCAATCGGTTGAGCATCTGACATTATAACATCTCTTACAAATTTGTGAAATCTATGGTCGAAGATTCTAGCAGCTGTAACAGGGTTACTACAAAGTATTTTGCATTTTTCATCCCAACTCAGATCGTCTACGTTACGTGTATCTCCTTGTTGTTTCAATATGGTTTCTACCACTTCCTTCCATCTGAAATCTGCAGATGAGAACGATGCAAAGAATGTTGGTAAACCTAACTGTCTAATCATACAAAAGATGTCTTTCTGGGTAGATTGCCAATAGGGTGGTGTTCCTCGAACAGGTTTCATGTACTTAATAGCTTCATCTTTCCGGAATAACCCACCTAATATTTCTTTTTCACAAAGCATTTGCCTCGTTACTTTTTGTCCGTTGGAAAAACTCGATCCTTTCCGCAGTGATATTTGAACATTTGACATCACTCTATCTAATTCTGACATGTACTGACTAAAGAATATATAAGAGGTATCTCTAGCAAATCTATTTTCTACACTCGTTAATCTTAAGTTGAAATATCTCAATAAAGATAGTTTCTCCTCTCTTTCCTCATTTAGCGTGTTTTTACCTGTAGGGTAATGGACTGGAAAGGTTTTTCCTTCAATGCCCTTTTCTTTGAATAAGCTAATTGGGTTATTTCCTTCTCCGGGTGAGAGATTAAACTCCTGATCAAACATTGTATCTAAGGCTTCTTGTCCAATATCAGCCGGTTGTAGACATGTATCTAGCTGCACACCTTGTAAACTACCATCTAAATATGATTCAGCTGTAGTTTCCTCCTCTTTTGAATCTGTTTTGTCTTGAATGTTAATTTTTAACAATGCCTCACTACCTGTACAATCTAATTCTTCCTCGTCATATTTTGGAATGGGATTCAACCACTTTTCGTCTATTTTTATCTCTGAATACCATTCATTCTTTTCTTTTAGAAAGAGCAGAGCATCTTCTAAATGTTTTGTATCAACAAACTGGTATTCCTCATAACCCTTAAATTCTAGTTTCCTTTTTAACTTTACTTTAAGTAGACAATTGTCATCCTCAGATCTAGGCAAAGTGGTAGTTACTTTTGAAATGTCTGAAGGCACACAAACACATGGACCATGAACAGCTTTTTGTCCACCTTTTGGTAAAGCCAGAATCTTCATGAAAGGTATATTTAGAGAAACAAGGTGTTGTTCAAGCTGATTTAATATTTCAAGTTCTTGAGGAACTTCTTCTAATGCCAAATTATTTGCAAAAGATTCGGCGGGTACCTTTCCTTTTAAGATTTTTCTGTGACATGTATAACAAATCCACAGTGATTCTCTACTAGTTCCCCTAAATAGACATTTATGTTTGCATTCCCCTGAACATTTATGCAAATACTTCTCAGTGATACATGCTTCTGCTACAGGTTTAACACTATCTTTTTCATACAAATGTTTTGAACATTTGATTATTTGATTCTGAAAACAAAGTCTTAAGCAGCAAGAACAAACGAATTCTGGTCCCTTTCTAACATCCATCTTAAATTTTTCAATTACCTTTTCTATCTTTTTATCGTCTTCTTTAGCATTTCTTCTTCTACTTAATGTCTGCTCTTTGATTTTATCTCTGAATTCATCATTAGTGGCATACTTCTGGATGCTTGCCTGTTTAACTTTAGATTTGAAATCATCATCATCGGCATACTTCTGGATGCTTGCCTGTTTAACTTTAGATTTGAATTCATGATCATCTGCATATTTCTGGAAGCTTGCCTGTTTGACTTTAGTTTTGAATTCATCATTATTTTCATACTTTTGGACACTTGATAATTTCATTTTCTTTTTGAATTCATCATCATTTGCATACCTTTCATTAATTCTACGTTTCTTCAATTCCCTATGTTTTTTATCAATATATCTATCTTTCGATTTATCTTTAGAGGATTGACGTTTATTTTGCCTATAGTTAACATCGTTTTCATATTTTTCCTTTTTTGCTTCAAGCACACTTTCTCTATAACTTTGATCTCTGTTATACTTCAATTTTTCTTTTTCAGATTTTGTTAATTTATATTTAAATGGATGAATATCTCCAGCTTCTTTTCCTGAGATACTCCAACAATCTTCTGAAATTAAGTCACCGCTAGTTTGGTTTTCTTTTATTTGATTACATGTCCTTTTTGTTCCAACTTCAGTATTTCGCAATGGTTCGTGGGACGTTTTGTCTACCGACAACACAACCTCGTAATGTTGTAAATTATGGATATGTTTTAAGTAAATCGCTCTCTCGCCGATTTTACTGTTTGGGAAAATTTGGCTTGCTGAATACTTAATCCATACGCCATTGTAAAAAGTAAATATGTCTGCTTTCAATAGATCCGCAGCGGCTAGAATTTCTATTGCAGTTCCCCATGAATTGTCTTCGGTCATTCTATGAGAATGCAAGTATTGTTCTATTGTTTCACACGGACTTTCCAAAAAGCTTTTCAAACTATCTGATATATTTATACTATGCTGGACAATGGCCTGTCTTACCTTATTATAGTTTTCTTGTCTTTGTGAAACGGCAAATGATATTGCTCTAAATAGACAGTTTCCATCAGGTGTGATTGACTTAGTTGTTAAAGGATCTGAAATATCACATACTTCAGAATGGTACGTGTGCCTTTTTACATTTTTATCTGATATATTAAGTACTCTACATAGTCTTTTTTTGGAATTGTAATCTAATGGTTTGAACTGAAAAGCTGTGGTATTTTCAGAAATCATTTCAACATCACTATCTCCGAATACATCATCTTGAAGATTTGTACTAGTCTCTTCGGTGGACTTAACACTTAAATGGTCTAATATATTGGTACTAACACTTTGCAACTGAACTTGATTTCTTTGAATTGTTGCATCATTAACAACTTCCCTGATATTTGTAGCATTATACGTTTCATTGATACCTACAGTGATACCTGTTACATCAAATGGAACAGCATGGTCATTCTGGACAAAATTACAAAAATGCCGATAAACTGCATGAATATCAGAAAGCCCCAACACTAAACTTGAACCAAGATTATGTAGTGAACCAAAAGAATTCCTTGCATGAGAGTCAAATAGATATAATTTGTTATTTTGCTTTATGATCAAAGATGTTGTTGCCCTAACTGTCACAAAGCACCCATCAGAATCTATCAAGCTATACTGCAAGGCTTGGTCTAAAGGTAAAGCACCATCAAAATCCATGTCTACCTCACCTATAAATGCAGTGATTGAACCCTTCTTATTGCAATGTACAATTTTATATCCTATTTCAATAAACTCTGGCAAGTCTTCCACACAAAGGTAATCATTATTGCCATGTACTTGTGTGTAAATATCATTACCAGTAACTAATATATTGTCAACATATTTTGGATTCCATTCCAAAACTGGCTTAAACTTGGTATGTATTACAGCTGATAAACAATTAGCTACACATTGTTTTCCAGCATTTGCACCAAATCTTACATTCCCTTGATGAAAGGTACCCTGAATGATAAAATCATTATTTTCCAATGGTGGTTGATTCAAATCAACAGTTTCTATATTTGAAGACCACTTTGGGTAATTAGACTGAAAATCACATTCAAATGTTTCATTCACTTCTGTGGCTTTATTATTACTTTCAGTTTTACTATATCCAGTATCAACATTTTCTGTTTTACTTTTTCCAGTTTTAATACTTAAGACAGTGTTACTAATGGGAGAGCTACTTAAGGCAGTGCTACTAATTGGACAGCTACTTAAGGCAGTGCTAATAATTGGAGAGCTATTTAAGGCAGTACTAATAATTTTTATTTTATTTTTTTCATTTTTTATTTTTCTACTTTCATGTTTTTCAGTTTTGTTTTTTTCATCTTTCATTTTTCTAGTTTCATAACTTTCAGTTTTACTTTTTTCATTTTTCAGTTTTCTTGTTTCATGTTTTTCAGTTTTACTTTTTTCATTTTTCATTTTTCTAGTTTCTTGTTTTTCAGTTTTACTTTTTCTATTTCTACTATTTCCAGTTTCCAGTTTTCCAGTTTTACTTTTCCCATTTTTACTATTTCCATTTTCCGGTTTTCCAGTTTTACTTATTCCAGTTTTACTTTTCCCAGTTTCACCAATTTCAAGTGGAGAGTTCACACTTCCTATTTCATTATCCGAGCTACTTCTGATGGCAAAGCTACTGATGACAGGGTTAATAACAATGACAGAGCTACTACTGACTACAGAGCTATTAATTTCTAAGCTTTTACTGACAGAGCTACTGATGTCCGAGCTACTGATGACTGGGTTACTGATGACAGGGTTACTAACGACGGCAGAGCTACTGATGACAGAGCTACTAATTGCTGAGCTATTAATGGCAGAGCTACTAATGGCAGAGCGTCTTTCTCTCATTTTCATCTTCTGTTCTCTTATCTTTGAATCTTTGCTTTTTCCTTTGCGTGGCATCACCTGAAAAATAAAGAAGAAAAATTAAATAATGAGTCCTGAACTTCAATGTGTTACATACTGAAAACATTCTTGCTCTTTCCATTTAAGCTTAATTCAAATTAAAAATTCACCTGATACAGAAACAAATGTGCATAATAAACAGAATAGGTCTTTGTCTAAATTTGAGAGGTGGCAAAATTAAAATGGTAATTTTGCTCGTCGTAATGGGGTTATAAATGTTTGGATAAGAATTGTACTGGCAAGAACACTTTTATGAAATGTATCCTGCTAATTTAGTGGCGTGGTGCCCGAGTTGTAGCATTTTGTAAACAGTTCAACATTGTTTTATATTATCGGAGTCATTTCAATGCGTGTTTCGGATTACAATCTTAAATGACAAGTATGGCAAGCCGTTTTACTATTTATTCTTACTTCAAGATATCTCATATAATATATAAGATATCTCATATAATATATAAGATATCTTATATAATCTAGCTTTTATAAGATATTTTATAAACTTTATAAGATATCTTATAAACTTTATAAGATATCTTATAAAGTATATAAGATATCTCATAAAGTATATAAGATATCTTATAAAGTTTATAAGATATCTTATAAATATTTTTTATATAAGATATCTTATATACTTTATAAGATATCTCATATAATTTATAAGATATCTTATATAGTTTATAAGATATCTCATATAGTTTATAAGATATCTTATATAATATATAAGATATCTTATATAATATATAAGATATCTTATAAAGAAAATTATATTAGATATCTTATAAATTATATGAGATATCTTATAAACTATATAAGATATCTTATAAACTATATAAGATATCTTATAAACTTTATGAGATATCTTATAAACTATATAAGATATCTTATAAACTTTAGAAGATATCTTATAAAGTATATAAGATATCTTATAAAGTATATAAGATATCTCATATAATATATAAGATATCTTATATAATCTAGTTTTTATAAGATATCTTATAAACTTTATTAGATATCATGAAGTTAGAATAAATAGTAAAACGGCTTGCCATAGACAAGGAACAAGTTTTTTAAACCGTATCAGTGGTTCACCCTTTGTGGTTGTATCTTCATCCACAAGCAAAACAAGATTGCTCAGTGTAGATATATATATCCCTCGCCGCTATACATAAATCAGCAAATCAAAATTCGTTCTCACAAATATGGACGTACTTTATAAGCTGAAGCGATAAGAGATACGCGAACAATCCAGCAAAATATAATCAAAATCTGTATGAATAGTTTTACAGAGTAGTGTCCATCAGGTATGCATATGATAGACAGTGATAATGAACAATAAGTTCCATATAACTAATATGCAAATAATAATCAAAATGGCGGTATTGTATCATAATCTTCATATCACAGGAAACAATCCCGCAAAATACAAAGTAGTTTCACGAGTTGTATGTGTCCACAAGGCATGCATAAAATTATCTGATACCAATTTTGATAAGCAGTGTGTGGCCATTTTGTAAGATTAAGAAACTAATCAGTTGTGTGATGAAAACCAAAACAACACTGCAAAAAATACAAAAATGGACAGGAGTAAAGCCAAACCATTTATTACTTGTTTGTTTAGTTGAGGTTTTATGCCATTTTCAGCACATTTGGCTATTTCGCAGCTGACAGATTTTCGTATTGGTGGAAGAAGCCAGAGTTCCCAGAGAGAACCACCGACCTTCGTTACGAAAATTGGCAATGCTTGTCAAGTAAGATCGGAGTTGAACACATCCGGCCAAAGGTGAGATTTGAACTCGTAACCTCAGTGTTGACAGGCTAGTGATCATTAGTAGTCATGACAAACTACCTAGACCACTCAGCCACCGAGGCCCCCAAACCATTTAAGGACAGAGATATGCACAAGGGAGTTAGTTATTTCTTAATGTGATAAAATACAAGGTCCCATAGGTAACAATCCTGCGAAATATAACCAAATCTGCCCAGTAGTTTCAGTTGAGTTGCATCCGCAGAGTTATCGAAGCAAACGGACTAACAAAGACTTTTATTGGGTCCCTCCATTATGTTGCGGCGGGTGACAACAAAAACTGGCTATTACAATATAGCCAAAGAGTACAGAAATTCAAATAAAGCTCCAACTAATTCTTTACTATAGTCATATTCTATACTTTTTAATAAGAATACTGCATTTTTTATTATTAACATATATTCCTTCTGATATTTACCATTGTTACTCGCTTATAAATAAGACAATATACATACTAAACTATCGTAAGTGAATTTCTGGTTATAGGAATTTGTGATGAATTAACTTTCTTTGCAAATTGATATATTTTTTTTGGCAGAATAGCGCCCTGATATATATATAGACATAAATTGTTCAATTCTACTTAATGGAAAAATTAGGTTTTTTGCTCAGAAAAATAAAATTTTACTAATCATTCCTCACCTGAGAGATAGAAATTGTTTTTCAAATAATATTTCGCTAATATGTCTTTCAAGCATTTTATATTTTATTCTGGACAAAAAAGACACTTTAACAAAATAAAATTTTACTAATCAATTTTCACCCAAAGGATAGAAATCCTTTTTTCAAATAATATTTCACTAAGATGTCGTTTAAGCATTTCTTATTTTATTCTGGACAAAAACAACAAATTAACAAAATAAAATTTCACTAATAAATTTTTACCTGAAGGAAAGAAATTGTTTTTCAAATAATATTTCGCTAAGATGTTGCTTAAGCATTTCTTATTTTATTCTGGACAAAAACGACACTTTAACAAAATAAAATTTTACTAATCCATTTTCACCTGAAGGACAGAAATCGTTTTTCAAATAACATTTCAATAAGATGTCGTTTAAGTATTTCTTATTTTATTCCGGAGAAAAACAACAAGTTAACTAAATAAAATCAATCTTGTCTACCTCTAAGATAAAAATAAACATAACCTATGCAGGAAATAGTTGACCCCTCCAACCCTAGGTTTTACATATTTACTTCATTCAAATTGTTTTGTCACAAAGAATGAGGAAATATAGAGCAATTTAGAATGGCATCTCAACCACTGGTCAAATAAAGGTCATATGGTATGCGACCCACACCCTCATGATAATACACCTACATACCAAAGGTTGAGGTCAAAGGTCAAGGTCAAATAAAGGTCATAATGGTACGTGACACACACCCTCGTGGTAATACACCTATATACCAAAGGGTATAAGCCTAGGTCAAAAGACAAAAAAGTTGAAACCAGGACTAGGAAATACTATAATTTGACCTTGAGGTCAAAGGTCAAGGTCAAATGAAGGTTATAATGGTACAGACACAGACTCTCATGATAATACACCTACATACCAAAGGGTATAAGCCTAGGTAAAAAAACAAAAAAATTAAAACCAGAACTAGGAAATACTATAATTTGACCTTGAGGTCAAAGTTCAAGGTCAAATGAATGTCATAATGGTACGGACGCACACCCTCGTGGTAATACACCTACATACCAAAGGGTATAAGCCTAGGTCAAAAGACAAAAAAGTTAAAACCAGGACTAGGAAATACTATAATTTGACCTTGAAGTCAAAGGTCAAGGTTAAATGAAGGTTATAATGTTACAGACACAGACTCTCATGATAATACACCTACATACAAAAGGGTAAAAGCCTAGGTAAAAAAACAAAAAAATTAAAACCAGAACTAGGAAATACTATAATTTGACCTTGAGGTCAAAGTTCAAGGTCAAAGAAGGTCATAATGGTACGGACACACACTTTCATGGTAATACCCCTACATACCAAAGGGTATAAGCCTACATGTAGGTCAAAAGACAAGAAAGTTAAAACCAGGACAATATACTCTAATTTGACCTTGAAATTCAAATGCCTAGGTCAAATGAAGGTCATAATGGCATGTGACATATCCTCATATTAATACAACTACATACCAAAGGGTATAAGCGTAGGTCAAAAGACAAAAAAATTACAACCTCGACAAGGAAATACTATAATTTGACCTTGAGGTCAATGGTCAAGGTCAAATGAAGGTCATAACGGTATGCGACACACCACCTCATGGTGATACACCAACATACCAAAGGGGTAAGGAAATACTATAATCTTTATCATAATATTACCTTAAAGTCAAAGGTCAAGGTCAAATGGAGGTCATGATGGTACGTGACATACCACTTCATGGTGATACATGAACATACCAAAGGGCTTAGCCTAGGTCAAAAGACAAAAAAAGTTACAACCCAGACAAGGAAATACTATAATTTTAGTCATAATTTGACCTTGGGGTCAAAGGTCAAATGAAGGTCATAATGGTATGTGACACACCCCTTCATGGTAATACACCTACATACGAAAGGGTATAAGTCTAGGTCAAAAGACAAAAAAGTTATTGCCCGGACAAGCTTCGCTGAGAAGAAGAGGAAGAAGAAAAGAAATACTACAAAAACAATATGTCTCCCTTCAACGAAGCGGAATTTTATTCTGGACAAAAACGACATTTGAAAGAAATAAAATTTTACCAAGCAATTTTCGCTAGGAGTTGCAGAAATTTTTAAAAAAATAATATTTCACTAAGATGTTGTTTCACATTTTTAATTTTATTCTAGACAAAAATGACAATTTAACAAAATAAAATTCAGATTTAACAATTAATGCTTGGGAATTATTTGGGGATTGGTTTCTTGTATGGTTTTTTTCTTGTATCATCAAATCAAAAAAAAAATTCTATAAATAGCTCTTTCTGAAAAACACTAATTTTTTCTAAAAAATAAAACTTAAAATATCTTGAAAATAATGATTTATTCTAATAATGGAAATTACCACTCCAGCTTCCAAAATAGAACCAATTTTCAAAAAGTATCAAGAAGTCAGACAATTCCAAAATATCAGTAAAATTTGGAAAGAAGAAACTAAATGCTTCTGACTCTATTGTATTTGTCAATGTGTTTTGTGTTTTTTTTTCTGTCTGTCGGACAAGTTGATTATCATTGTCTCCATGTTATCCATTTTGTTGTTAATTTTTTTATCGGGCCTGCATAGTCTAATTTACACTTCAGAAAAATTATAAAAGAGCTGTTAAATTTTCTTGAAAAGTATGCCCTGTATTACAAGGCAAATGTTTTTTAAATAGATTTTTTGCTTTTGTTTTGCTATAAACTTACTTTTAGTTTCTAATTTTAATCTGTAACTGTAAATGATGTTACTATATCAGTTGTGTAGACTGGATCTACCTGTAAAGAAAATCAAAATATAACATATATATATAATGCATGAATAACATTTGATATGCATTTAATAAAAGTATTTTATATAAGACGTTTGACAAAAATATTGCAAATAAATGCATTCATCTTCCAATTTATAGCACCAAGAATATATATTTATAATTTAATTTGATTAGAACACTGCATTTTAATTGGCTGAACAGCATAAAACCTGGTTTGGTCCTGTGACATTACCTACGGATTGATCCGCCACTTGTAAATTAAAATATTCCCATGTCATTTTTTATGCTTGAATCGAGGAATCATTGTACTTCTGTTTGGAAATTAAATTATAAGGAATGTTTCCAATTTGTGAATAGTTTATACTTCAATAACCTGGTTTGGGTCAGTTTACGGCATTCATAAACTGCTTTTCAAATCAAAATATTGTTGCGATAGGATCAAATACATATGGTGACTAACAGTCCTACAAAATTCTAACGAAATCCGATCAGCAGTCTCAGAGGAGTTGCGCTGAAAAATAAATTTGACGGACGTACAGACGAATTTGGGCTGACAAATAACTGTGACGGAGGCAGACCAGTACTAGGTCCCTATAATATGTTTAGGGTTGGGCCCATATTTTAGGGACGGGCAGACAACAGCAAACAAACCTATTTTTATTTTTGGCCTCATCTACCATTATTTTTACTGATAATTACTGTTTACATGTAAATAATCTTTCAAGGGCAAAAACTCCTATAAGGGGTCAATTTACAATTTTGGTCATGTTGACTTATTTGTATATCTTACTTTGCTGAACATTTTTGCTGTTTACAGCTTGTTCTTACCTATTATAATATTCAAGTTAATAACCTTAAACTGCAAAATTTCCTCAAAATTTCTAATTCAGGGGCAATAACCCAACAAAGGTTTGACTGATGCATCTGAAAATTTCATGGCAGGTAGATCTTGACTTGATGAACATTTTTACACCATGCCCGTTTTTCTCTGAATGCTTTAGTTTTTGAGATATAAGCCCAAAACTTCAGTTTAACCCCTATATTCTATATTTAGCCATAAGAGCCATGTTTCTCGACAGACAATAAATTAAAACATAAACTTTATTCCAGATACCCTAAGGATCATTCCATCTAAGTATGGCTGTAATTGGTTCAGTGGTTTCAGAGGAAGATCTTTGAAAAAGTTTACAATGGACAGACGACAGACGCTAAGTGATAGTAAAAGCTCACATGTCTTTTTTTCAAAGGAAAATCTTCCTTTTCTACTTTTAAATAGTTTTAATAGTTACATTTCTTCAAACTTACTTTCAGTTTCTACTTAATCTTTAACCGTAAACTATGTTACTATTTCAGTTGTGTAGACTGAATGTACCTGTAAAAAAATATATATAATGCATGAGTAATATTTGATATGCATTTAATAAAAGTATTCCATAAATAAGATATATGACAAATATATTGCAAAAATTTAAATAAATGTATTCATCTTCCCATTTATAGCAGTATTAACAATAAAACTCAGTAAGATTCTTTAAAAATAGTTATTTTTGGACAAATTATTTTTATTTTTAAAATTTTTTTTTACCAAATTTTCACCTCGTATCTATTCAAATAGTCATTATTTTCTCTTGGAATGGACATGTCTCAGAAAACTATTTTACTACGCATGCATATATTTATAAACTTACAAGAGGCCTTCGTAACAGAACTTAAGAAAAATTATTTAAATTAAAAGAAGTGATCATTTTGGTGTTGATATTGCAGGATAAAAACAATATTAGTGTACTATATAATATTGAAAATATTTGTATGAGGCTAAGGAACTGGCCATGGGAAAAAATGTGAGTCTCTAAATTGTATATATTTCATAATTATTACTGTCAGAATCTAAAAGCCATTATAATTAAAAAAAATATTTTCAAGGGTGAGGTATAAACATAAAGAATTCTAAATGATTGATTGTTGTTTGCTTAACATCCAGTGGCAAATATTTAAGTCTTCTTAAACAATGAATACGTATTCCGGTCATGAGTATACATTTTATGTAATTACAAACTCGCCCCAATCTGAGATTGGTCAACTCACCCCACTTTCCTGTTACAGTTTAACAGAAATGAAGTATTCTTTATGTGAATATGTTCAAAAATGTATAAATTTGCAGTTTGAGATTGGTCAACTCGCCCCACTTTCCTGGAATTATGTAAAAAATTATTAGGTTAAAATTATTCTCTTATCGGTGATACATGTAACAATGCAAATACAAGTAATGATTAACACATTAATTAAGTTTGTTGTTACAGGTTACTTAATAAATTGGACACTCTTGTATTCCAGATCATTTTAATTAGTCTTTGATGGACAAATATTTATTACCGACAAAACATCTTTAAACATAGTGTCTTTTATAAATCAAACAATATATATATACACAAGCTGTTATTACAATCAAGTGAAGTTAAATGTTGATATGTTATTTCAAGAAAAAGAGAGATTGTTGTGGTTTGTTGTTTTTAAATAAATTAAAATAGAAAAATATTTATTGGTTGGTATCCAAATCATAAATAGAAAATTTGCTGTAACCATGTATTCAAAATGTGTACCGTGTATCCTTGTGTTGTGTGCGAGTCTCCTGTCCGTCCAAGACAGGAGGCTCTACAATGTAGCAGGGGTTTCAATAGATTTAAGAGTAGGCGGCTAAATAAAAAAGTAGACAGCTATTAGTTTTTAAAACGAGGCCGACCAAGTCGCCGAGCTTAGCTCGGCAGCTTACAGCTCTGGAGTAAATGGTGCAAAATCCTGCATTCTGGCACTCTCCTGGCAACTAATTTTAGCTCTCAAAACAACAATTTTGTGTGTGTAAAATTGAAAATTCTTATTATTTTGAAGTATTCTGAAAAAAATTCTAACTTTCAGATAGCTATTTTGATGTGTTGGACTTGGAGCACATTATTATGCATTTTAAATGTATTTGTTTATCATCATTCTAATGATTTTTTTTATAAACCTATTAAAATTCTGAATGTACATTTCCAGTTGTTTTTTTTTCAATGTCTTGCATCTTGGTCAGTGATAAGAAATCTAATTATATTCTATTACTCCCAAAACAGTAAGACCATCAGCATACTTTTTTGCAACTGGTCAAATCAATTTCAGTTGTTAAAATTTCTCTTCTGTTTTCTATTAGCAGTTATTGATAAATAGTTACCTGCACTTTCATCAGAGAAGCTACCTATACCTTGAATTGATACCTGGGCTTAGAAAAGAATGTGTTATTTTCACAATGATTTGATTGTGTTTCGCAAGTTTTACTTTGAAATAGAAAAAGTAAATTACCAGTAAATCCAAGACTATGGAAATCGGCGTACTAAAATGCGCACGGACACACTTTGTCTAAATCGAACAAGGAAGTTAATCGAATGATAAAAACAGTACCGTCGTTTTCATTGATCTTTTAATTTTTTTTACTGTCAAAAAAGTAGCCGGTGGTTGACCACTAAATACCCGCCGATTTTCGCCGGCAACCGGCTTCTATTGAAAGCACTGTGTAGTATGTGACTAATATTATATACATGTACTGTATATTTCTAGTGCTTTGTATATTCATGTTTTATATTTTCTTTTTTCTTGTTATGTGTATCATATTGAGATCTAACAATAAAACTGTTCAAACATTTTTCTTGTTTATCATTATATTTCTATCAAGATCAATATTACCATAAATATATAAAGAGTTTACAAGATGTAGTTTCAATAAAGTCTTGTCCAATTTCAAATGGGGGCAGATTTTATTATTTTCTAATGGGGGGCAGGTTGACCAATCTCCGATGGGGGCGAGTTTGATATAAAATTTTTAAAGGGATGCGGGATGTCTTGAAAATGGGGCGAGTTGGTCGAAAAGTGGTGCAAGTAGGTGGGGGCCGGTACATCGAATCACCGAAAACCTCCCGGAAATACCGAAAACCTCCCGGAAACACCGAAAACCTGATATAATATTACCTAAACCTCATCAAATGTTGCGAAAACCACGTCCATTCGATCGGTATGCCAGTTTTACATCCAGAAAACATAATTTTATTAATATTGTATAAGAAATGTGACTTTTATGCATGATTTTCTAAACATAGTGCATTCTATATTAAATCAAAATGGCTGATCGAAAACCTCCCGAAACACCGAAAACCTCATATAATATTACCTAAACCTCATCAAATGTTGCGAAAACCACATCCATTCGATCGGTATGACAATTTTACATCTACAAAACATAATTTTATTAATATTGTTTAAGAAATAAGACTTTTATGAATGATTTTCTTAGACATAGTGCATTCTATATTAAATCAAAATGGCTGATCAACGTATCGATTAATGCCTGAAGGTACATTAAAATTAACTATTGTGTATATCATAAACCCATATTTGTACTCTATGGTTTTAATCCACTTTAATTGCCAATTAAACATTAAAGAAAAACAAAGAAAGTTGTATTGTATAACTGTGGTTATAGCCCAATTAGCATAATTGTTTAGAAAAAGATGAAAGATAGTTACTTATTATAATTAGAAAAAAAAATTCTCAAAAATTGTGTTTTTATAAAATGGATATGAGATTTATGTTTTCTTTAATTTAAATTTACTAAATTTTAATTGTATAAAATTTTTTTTCTTAGATGAAAACGATCTAAATAAATTTTAATTGGAAGTGTGAATTTGAATTAAGGCTTCTTGATTAAATGCAATATTTTGTGGCATATACTAAGGCAAGATACATGTAAAACAAATTACAAATAAGCTATTATTTTAGTTTTTATATAAACAAAACAGCAGTAATTTTTTCAAATCTTTCTGACATTTACCATCGATTATATTGTGTATTATACAGTTCCTTGATTTCTGACACGTTTGTTAATTGGGATGGTCACACTTCTATTGCTGTCCATTTCTATCTGTTTGACCTGTAATAAAAACAAATCAATAATGCGTTACTAAATAGATGATCCTTCACCAAAAATATAAGAAAGAAATCTGGATTAAAAATATATATATATTAAAATATACTTACATACTTCTATCTGTATTGTTCACGCTTAGAACACCTTAATTCATTTATTAATTATTAATATTAATTTGTTTCTTCAAAGTGAATACTTTTAATATGCTAATTAATGTCTTATAATTAATAGTGATTAATTGAGCATGATTAATAGTGAACACTTTTATCATCTTTATAATTAATAATTATTAACCCTTATACATGCTATATAAACCGTAAAATACATGTTAGTTGCATTATGACGATAAATAACAATGATCACATACGTTAAAGGAGAAAAAGATATACTTTCAAATTTTTATCCAACCCAAATTTATTTTGATGGGGATGTATTTTAAGGGCTCTTCCATTATTTACATTATTAGTGTAATGATAATTGTAAATAATGGTTGTCCAACATGAACAAAATCGGCAATAAACTTAATTTATTCAAGGTATACACATAGTGTATTGTACTTTACCTTAGGGCATTTAATCGATCTGTCCGTCCGCCATATTGAATTACAGGTAATATGAAATGCACTATGTCTGAGAAAATCATTCATAAAAGTCTTAATTCTTAAAAAATATCAATAAAATTATGTTTTCTAGATGTAAAATTGTCATACCTGTCGAATGGATGTGGTTTTCGCAACATTTGATGAGGTTTAGGTAATATTATATGAGGTTTTCGGTGTTTCGGGAGGTTTTCGATCAGCCATTTTGATTTAATATAGAATGCACTATGTTTAGAAAATCATGCATAAAAGTCACATTTCTTATACAAAATTAATAAAATTATGTTTTCTGGATGTAAAACTGGCATACCGATCGAATGGATGTGGTTTTCGCAACATTTGATGAGGTTTAGGTAATATTATATGAGGTTTTCGATCAGCCATTTTGATTTAATATAGAATGCACTATGTTTAGAAAATCATGCATAAAAGTCACATTTCTTATACAAAATTAATAAAATTATGTTTTCTGAATGTAAAACTGGCATACCGATCGAATGGATGTGGTTTTCGCAACATTTGATGAGGTTAAGGTAATATTATATGAGGTTTTCGGTGTTTCGGGAGGTTTTCGATCAGCCATTTTGATTTAATATAGAATGCACTATGTTTAGAAAATCATGCATAAAAGTCACATTTCTTATACAAACTTAATAAAATTATGTTTTCTGGATGTAAAACTGGCATACCGATCGAATGGATGTGGTTTTCGCAACATTTGATGAGGTTTAGGTAATATTATATCAGGTTTTCGGTGTTTCCGGGAGGTTTTCGGTATTTCCGGGAGGTTTTCGGTGATTCGAGGTACCCGGTGGGGGCGAGTTGGCCGTGGGGAGAGTTGTCCTGCTTCCAATCAGTCATATGGCCTTTTACAAAAGATTTTTATGGCAATTTTATAACCTTTAAATTCATATTGCTGCATCTACCATCTAACAGAAATTTCTACTTGGGATTTAAATTGTCAGTACTATCAGTAAAATTAGCATATCAAATCATGAAACATAACCCCCACCGGTAAGCATATTATCTACCTGCTTTCTCAATATTCAGTGTCCAGCTATCACACTTCGTGGATACAAATGTCAAATGTACAAAATATAAATATAAATTCAAAACGGAAATACTATTCAAAACGTCTATAAATCTTTCTAAGCTCTGTGAAAAACAGTCTTGTTCACTAGGAGAATCTTAGCGAAAGGGGAGAGTATTTGAGGAAAACCTAAAAGAATGTCAGTGATCCCGGAATATTAATCCTCATTTGAAAATACTAGGTTTTAAATGTTAGATTTTATTTTGTTTTAGTTGGGGTTTTACGCCGTTTTCAGCACATTTGAATATTTCGCGGCGGCCAGTTTTTAGTGGTGGAGGAAGCCGGAGAACCCGGAGAGAACCACCCACCTTCGGTAGGAAAATTGCCGGGGAAAATTGGCAATCCTGCTACAGGTGAGATTCGAACTCACAACCTCAATGTTGACAGGCTAGTGATAATTAGTAGTCATGACGAACTACCTAGACCACTCAGCCACCGAGGCCCCTAAATATTAGAAGGGCACATAATAATTGATAGATATTTGATATTTTTGAGGCTAAAAATAGAGGGGCAGGGCCTCTTTGTTGAAAAATTGGAAACACGAAAAGGAAAGACCTTATCATTTGTGCCTAGAACAAATGAACTTTTAATTAACACATTGTTGTTCAAGTATTACATATTGTGCATAGAAAGTGAACACTGTCTCTCCCTTCTATTCATTGGATGGGATGACATGGCTTTGGTATATAGTGGAAAACATTTAGAGACTTGGATATTTTTTTTAAATGAGAAAAAAAAGGTTAAAAAAAAGGTAGAACTTTGAAAAGTGCAACACTGTGTTAATTTTTTTTCTTTTAAATAAAAAGTACAGAAAACTTCAGTTAGTTGCATGAGTTCAGTTGCAAGAGATGAGCATCTATAATCATGTTTCTATTAGTACTGAATATACCTGTATTTTTGTGCAACTTCCTCATGTAAAATTTCATCTGAATAGCATAATTTTTTGTAGTACTTATCAGAGATGTGGTGAAGGATCGTATACAATTCAGGAATTACCTTACACAAAACTTAAATTTGTCAGAAGATGTAGCTGATGCTATTATTGGGAGTACCATTCAGTATACTGCTGTAAGTCGGGTTTCCATAATATCATAGCACAATTATTTCTTGTTGAAAATATAGTGATTAAATATTGCAAAACTGTAAGTCTTCAAATTTTCATAAAAAGTACAATAAAGTAAAATGAACTAAAAAAATATTAGTAGGTAATATTGATGTTAATAAATAATTGAAAATTATGGTATTGATTGGTTATTATTATCAGAAATACATGTATATGAAATGAGTTTTGTCTCCAAACATCATTGATTTTTTGGGGGGAGGAGGTTGGGGAGTGCAGGACATAAATCTGTATAATTTTTCTTGCTTTTCAACCTAGTTGCTTGAGTATGAAGAAAAGGACATCCAAGGTTTGGTTTGTAATGTAACCAGATTGGAAACAATCCTAAGTCTACCGCCATCATCAAATGTATCTTCTCAGCATGTGGTTACCTCCCTTTGTTCTATGTCTGAAGGACTAGCCATCAACTTGACCGAAGCTTTGTTAATGGAATTAGACATTGGGGAAATGGTAGAAATGGTAGGTTGTATTTTTTACAGCAGACCTGTTTTTCTGTACAATGATGCTTAAAATGATAAAAACAGATAAAAGATGTTGAGTAAATGTTCCATAAATACAAATCCATACAATACTTAAATATAATACAAAAAGCAAACAAAAAAGTGCCTTTATTGCTGTTTTGATACATGTATGTATCTTGAGAGGTGCTGTAAGATCTTCATTAATGAGCAAAAATCTGTATTCATCTTGAGAGGTGCTGTAAGATCTTCATTAATGAGCAAAAATCTTATGTGTCACAGCATGACCTCAATCTTAGACAACACACTCTTTGATGAGAAAAATCTTACCCATACTTGTGATATTCCATATTTTTGGAGTTGGGCATACATTTTCATTTGAAAATATTTTGAGGTTCAAAATCTTACCACTAATCATGAAAAATTTGAATACTGACATGTATATGAAATGAATGCACAAAAATTGTGTTAAATTATCTGAGAGTTAATTCACCATCAACACATTTGCAGTTTGAATCGAGAGAAAAAAAAACCGATTCATATGTCAAAAAAAATCCAGTTTTTAGCTCACCTGGCTAAAAGCCAGGGTGAGCTTTTGCCATCACTTTGCGTCTGTCGTCCGTCGTCCGTCCGTCCGTCCCTCCGTCGTCTGTCGTCCGTCCGTTAACTTTTCACATTTCAATCTTCTTCTAAAAAACCACTGAACCAAATGGAACCAAACTTGGCAGCAATGTTCCTGTGAAGGTCCTTTACAGAATTTGTAATTTTGGTGCTGATCGAATATTCAACATGGCTGCCAGGCACAATAATGTGTTCTGATTGGCTGAAATTTCAAAAATCTTCTTGTTTAGAGAACCACTGAATGGAATGTAACAAAACATGGCATGAATGTTCCTTATGAGGTGCTGACCAAGTGTTGTTACTTTGTTGCCGATTCATCATCCAAGATGGCCGCCAGCGGGGGACTAAGTTTAACATAGAACCCTATGGGAAATTCATACAAATGACTTCTTTTAGAGAACCACTGAATGAAATGAAACTAAATCTGGCATGAATGTTCCTTATTAGGTGCTGACCAAGTGTTGTTACTTTGTAGCCGATCCATCATCCAAGATGGCCGCCAGCGGTGGACTAAGTTTAACATAGGACCCTATGGGAAATGCATACAAATGAGTTCTTTTAGAGAACCGTTGAATGGAATGAAACCAAACATGGCATGAATGTTCCTTATGAGGTGCTGACCAAGTGTTGTTACTTTGTAGCCGATCCATAATCCAAGATGGCCGCCAGCGGGGGACTTAGTTTAACATAGAACCCTATGGGAAATGCATACAAATGACTTCTTTTAGAGAACCACTGAATGGAATGTAACAAAACATAGCATGAATGTTCCTTATGAGGTGCTGACCAAGTGTTGTTACTTTGTTGCCGATTCATCATCCAAGATGGCCACCAGCGGGGGACTAAGTTTAACATTGGACCCTATGGGAAATGCATACAAATGACTTCTTTTAGAGAACCACTGAATGGAATGAAACCAAACATGGCATGAATGTTCCTTATGAGATGCTTACCAAGTGTTGTTACTTTGGTGCCTATCCATCATCCAAGATGGCCACCATCAGGGGACTTAGTTTAACATAGGACCCAATGGGAAATACATACAAATGTCTTCTTCTATAGAACCACTGAATGGAATGAAACCAAACATGGCATGAATGTTCCTTATGAGATGCTTACCAAGTGTTGTTACTTTGGTGCCTATCCATCATCCAAGATGGCCGCCATCAGTGGACTTAGTTTAACATAGGACCCAATGGGAAATACATACAAATGTCTTCTTTTAGAAAACCACAGTATGGAATCAAACCAAATATGGCATTGCTAAAAATAGAAAAAAAAGGGGGGGGGGGTGAATTTAAAAAATCTTCTTATATGAAACTACAAGGCCAGTTGGCAGTAATGGTTCTTAAGAGGTTTTCTTTCAGAAATATGTCCAATGACCCAGACTGTTAACCAAGATGGCCGCCACAGCTGAACTTAGTTTAACATTGGGCCCTATGGGAAAATTCATTGAAAAATCTTCTTGTCTTAAACCACTTGACCGATTGGAACCAGACTTGGCAGCAATGGTCCTTAGATGGTCATCTTACAGATATTTGTCCGATGACCCGGACTGTCAACCAAGATGGCCGCCACAACCAAACTTAGTTTAACATAGGGCCCTATAGGAAAATTCATTGAAAAATCTTCTTGTCTGAAACCACTTGACATATTGGAGTAGGACTTGGCAGCATTGGTACTTAGGAGGTCCTTTTTCAGAAATGTGTCTGATATTTCATGGACTGTGAACCAAGATGGCTGGCACAGCAGAACTTAGTTTAACATAGGACCCTATGGGAAATTCACTGAAAAATCTTCTTGTCTGAAACCACTTGACATATTGGAGCCAGACTTGGCAGCATTGGTCCTTAGGAGGTCCTCTTTCAGAAATGTGTCTGATCACCCGGATTGTCAACCAAGATGGCTGCCACACCGACCTTTGTTAAATATTGGACCCTATAGGAAAAATTCATTTAAAAATCTTCTTGTCTGAAACTGCTTAGCCAGTTGGAACAAGACTTAGCAGAAATGGTCCTTAGATGGTTCTCTTTTAGAAATGTATCCGATGACCTGGACAGTCAACCAAGATGACTGCCACAGCTGAAATTAGTTTAACATAGAATCCTATAGAAAAACCAGCCAAATTTGCTGCTACACTTAAATTTTTAGGTCTGCTCAAGGTGAAAAGTTAAATCCAGGTGAGCGATACAGGCTCTTGAGAGCCTCTAGTTCTTTAATGTATATAGTAACAGCATATTATTGGTAATTTGTATTAGACTGTGATTTGAAAATGCAACAAAATATCTGAACTTTGTATACATGTATTTTAGTATGTGTCATCTGGGTTAGATTCCTTCCTACAATCAATGAACAAGACAACAGACGAAATCAAAGATTCTGTTAAAAAATTGGCTTCAGCTCAGGATGATTTCAAATTGGCAACTGACGCTTTCCAGGAGAGTACACAGAGATTAAATCTTAATGTCTTCTTAGAACCAGAATACCTGACAGGTATGGTTTACTACATCATGACAAAAGTTTTTTTTGCCATTTTGAACACTGAATGTATAATAATACCTCCGCAAACAAAGTTTGGGGGGTATATAGGTATCAGCCTGTCTGTCTGTCTGTCTGTCCAGAATTTTTTTGTACCCGCAGTTTCTCAAACATGCCTTATGAGAGGTTAATGAAACTTTGCATACTGTTCGATCCTAGTACGTAGATGTGCACATGCGAAGTATGTCATGGTCCAGTACTTTTTCCATAATTTTATATCCTTTTGGAATTAGAAATTCTGTCTATCCCCCAATTTTTTGTTATCCACAGTTTCTCAAACATGCCTTATCAGAGGTGAATGAAACTTTGCATACTGTTAGATCCTAGTACATACATGTAGATGTGCGCATGTGAAGTATGTCGTGATCCAATACTTTTTTCCATAATTTTATACCCTTTTGGAATTAGAAATTCTGTCTATCCCCCAATTTTTTGTTATCCGCAATTTCTCAAACATGCCTTATCAGAGGTTGTTAATGTGAATGAAACTTTACATACTGTTAGATCCTAGTACGTAGATGTGCGCATGCGAAGTATGTCCTGGTCCAATACTTTTTCCCATAATTTGGTTCCCTTTTGTTCCCTCAGTTATACTCAGTTGGACTCAGAAATTGTGAGACAATTCACAATGATAAGGATGCCCTAGTCCATTAAATTAACAGCAGCGGGAGATATAGCTCTAGTCCCCTCACAGTTCTAGTTTTTACTGTTCTTCATTTCTGAAAAGTTTTCAAGGTAAGCATAATCTTACACCTTATATCAATGTGGCTCCACCTAAATAATTATTGATGATTTAATTTTGCTTATTTTCTTAAATTTTGTAGGTCATTTCTTGGATGTTAAAAAAGTAAATAAAAAGTTTAAGATGCTGTTCATTTAAGT
This sequence comes from Mytilisepta virgata, assembly GCA_028015205.1. Taxonomy (NCBI): domain Eukaryota; kingdom Metazoa; phylum Mollusca; class Bivalvia; order Mytilida; family Mytilidae; genus Mytilisepta; species Mytilisepta virgata. The sequence goes on from CM051521.1 coordinate 90,369,691, forward strand.
GCTGTAGGGAGCCAAAAAATATCCTACTTTGTCTAAATTTAAGATTTTAACTTTTCATATGTAAGGTACTTATTTTAAGATTTGTTTCCAGGATTGTAAGTAAATACAAAAAGAAATAAATGGCTGCTGCTATTAGCTAATAAGGCTTAAACATGTGTAAAACTATGTTAACAGAGACGATCAAAGCACTCTTTAGCTCACTTGACCTAATGGTAAAAGTTTTTACATTTTAATCTTCTCTGAAACCACTTGGCCAATTGGAACAAAACTTGGCAGGAATGTTCATTGGGTGGTACTTTACAAAGTTTGAATTTTTGATGCTGATCGAATATTCAATATGGCTGCCAAGGTCAATAATGCGTTCTGATTGGCTGAAATTTCAAAAATCTTCTAAGAAACTGCTTGGCAGATTGAATTGTGATATTGTGGGAATATTCCTTAGATGGTCCTCTACTAATTTTGAGTTTTTGGTGTGGATCCGAAATCCAAGATGGCTGCCACCATGGAATATAGTTTAACAGAAAATCCTGTGGGAAATACATACAAACAGCTTCTTCTCAGAAACTGTTTCATACATTTAAACCAAATCATGCACAAATGATACAAGGATGGTCCTCTACTAATTTTGAGTTTTTGGTGGTGATCTGAAATCCAAGATGGCCGCCACCATGTTACATAGTTTAACATAGAACCCTATGGGGAATACATACAAATAGCTTCTTCTCAAAAACCGTCTCACACAAACATACCAAATCATGCCCAAATGATCCTAGGGTGGTTCTCTACTAATTTTGAGTATTTGATGCTGATTGGAAATCCAAGATAGCCGCCACCATGGAACATAGTTTAACATAGAACCCTATGGGAAATACATACAAAAATCTTCTTCCCAGAAACCATCTCACACATAGAAACCAGATTTTGCAGGAATGATACTAGGGTGGTCTCCTATAAATTTTGAGTTTTTGGGGCCAATCCAAAATCCAAGATGCCGCCACCATGGAACATAGTTTAACACAGAACCTATGGGAAATACATACTACAGCTTCTTCTCAGAAACAGTCTAACATATTTAAACAAAATCATGCATGAATGATATTAGGGTGGTCGTCTACCAATTTTGAGTTTTTGGTGCTTATCGGATTCAACATGGCTGCCAGGGCCAATAATGCGTTCTGATTGGCTGAAATCTTAAAAATCTTCTGGGAAACCGCTTGGTAAATTGAATTGTAATATTGTAGGAATGTTCATTAGATGGTCTACAAATTTTGAGTTTTTGATGCCAATCTGAAATCCAAGATGGCTGCCACTGTGAAACATATTTTTACATAGAACCCCATGGGAAGTACATCCAAACATCTTCTCAGAAACTGTTTCACACATTTAAACCAAATCAGGCGCAAATGATACTAGGGCGGTCTTCTCCTGATTTAGAGTTTTTGGTGCCAATCTGAAATCCAAGATGGCCACCACTGCAGAACATAGTTTAACATAGAACCATATGGGAAATACATAGAAACAGTTTTTACTTGTAAGCCATTCCACAGATTTAGACCAAATCGTACAAGAATAATATTAGTGTAGTTATCTTCTAATTTTAGAGTTTTTTGTGCTGATCTGAAATTCCAGATAGCCACCACCACAGAATATTCTTGAACATTATACCATATGGGGAAAATGTTTTAAAATTCTTCCTTTTCTGAACCACTTAAGCATTTAAAAACAAAATTTGAGGGAAACCTCATTTAAGAGTCTTCTACAAAATTTCTTTTTGATATATCAGGTGAGCGATACAGGCTCTTGAGAGCCTCTGGTTTCAGAGTGGGAACAATCATTCATCTCTTTTACAGGATCTCAAGGAGAACAGACATTAGGAGATATTTTATGTGGTTATGAGACATCCCGTATCAAGTCATCGGAGGCACAGGAAGATTTGACAGGTGCATCATCACAACTAACACAGGTTACAGAAATGGTTGAGAGACAAGAAAGGGAATTAGCAGAAATGCCAGGTAAATTAATAAATAGGTTTATGGATTTTTTTCAGCATATATTTTAAGATCAACTATAGATTAACTGACCTTTGTATGCTTCTTGACAACAGACATAAATAAAATTAAATGTACTGATTTTTGTCTTAGGTATTACTTTCCAGCAGCAGCAGGGTAAACTTTTTTAAAACCTTGTCTTGTGACTTCATATACAATTTCGTGATTAAGTCCATTTCAAGGAAACTGTAATATGCCAGTTAACACCTGTCAACCAACTTTGACCTCAATTCCATGCTTGAGTGGCTTGTGTTACATTTCTGAGATTAAGTACATTTCTCAGAAACTATGATACCTAGATCCATTATATGTGGTCAATAGATAGTTCTTGTTTGGTATATTACAGTCTGACCTTGACCTCAATTTCATGCTTGATTGACTCTCATCACATTTTCACAAATAAGTCCATTTCTTGACAAAATTTACATATAGACCCCCATTTTTGGTGTATTAATACATTTTGGTGGGTACATAGCGGTCTAAGACCAGTCAGCTGATCTTGGGCACAATTTTAGGCTTAAATGGCATGTTTCAGATTTTACAGACAAATGGCACCTGAACATAACTACATGTATATCTTTTAATGCATTTTCCTTTGAGTAACAATGTTGGGTATCAGATAATCTTGATTCTGTGTACATGGGCATACTCAGGCAAGACATTTAGTGTGTCCACTCTTGTATGAAATTAGAAATAAAGTATTATAACTTTAAGTTTTCATATGTTCATTATATTACCTTAGAAATAAATATATATTATTTTTAGTTTGATCCATTTCCAGTGAGGAAAAATACTATTGATATTAAGTATAAAGTTAAATATTGTTTATTTTTCATTTCATAGCATCCTGTAAAAACATCTATGACCTTGTGAAGGGTATGGACAATGGTCCTGTGTTGTGGGAATACTTAAAACCTTTACTGTGGGGAAAGATCTTATATACCCCTGATACTCAGGTCACTAGGCTTATTGCAGAAAAGGTAAATTATATTTGAATAAAAATTTAATGTAGTTTGGTATTTTATCTTGAATTACTGAATGTCTCTTAATTGTAACAGTAATATTTTGTAAGATTTTGACATAATAAAAGCAGCTTTCAGATTTTTTTTAACCATATATCTATGTAAGTTATGTAAAGCATAAAAAGCATAGTTTTGGTATATAACTAATACACTTTAATGAATGATATGAAAGAAGACATAGAGTGGATTCATTCTTGACAGAAAAATCCCAACATATACATGACATACAAAGGAAAAGTTTTTTATTGGTGTTCCTCATCTAGAAATCAAAGATAGGCTTTCAACACAGACATAAATATAGCATACGACTGTGGTTTCAGGAGACTCCCTAGCACTGGTTTAAATAGAAATGTTGATTACGTCAAAAGGATGAAAAATGTCTCTGTGTTTGGTTGATTGAACTTAATGATATCTCATTACATAATAGGTTAACAGAGAGTATTAATCTGTTAACAGAGAAAAAATATCCTTTTATCAATTCTAGGTGCACAGTATATCATTTAAAGCATTGGCTGATGTACAGAAAATTACAGCAAGCTGGGCAACTGGAACTAAACATTTGGTTGAATTGTTGAAAGATGATAGTCTGAAATCTAGTCTAGAGGTAAATTCAGTGTCTCTGCAGTGTTTTAATTTGCTTCATATGGATTTTCAAGACACTGAATTTTTTGGTTTTGTAATTTTATTATACTCCCAATTAGTATTAAATACATATTTTGTTTACAACTTGAATTTTAATTAAATGTGTAGTCATTTCCAGTGAAAATATAATGAATACACACTGTATAGTTTATTTTTTGAAGCTTAAATAATATTGCTCTTGATAACTTAATAACATGAATATTAAAAGTTATTAGAATTTTTCCCTATGACTCATATGGATTAAATTTGTGTTGAAATTTTTTCCTTTTATGATGTGTATAGAGATAAAATTTGTGAAGAATGTATATTTCTTAGCTCAATTAGTTAGTTGTAATTCTTTTGTGTTTGATTTTTTTGCTTTTCAGATTTTGAAGAAATCATTAAATTATATGCACTATTTTGAAATCTTGTATTAAAAACTTCAGAATACAAAGAGTTACATTTTCTTTGATCTTCTGTTGTAGTCTGTACTTCAGAATTCTGTTGTGGACAATATGATGTTGACAATGTTTGGAGTCTCAGGAAGTGACTTCTTGAATGGATTTTATTCTGCTGATACAGTTAACACTACAGAACTAGATGCCATTGCATCGATAGCAGAGTTAGTTAATAACTACATAAGTTGTATTGTTACTGACAGATTCCAAGCTGTTGGTTCAGAACAGGATCTTGAAGTTATGGCCGGAGAACTCAATAGAAAGAAACAATTTATGGCTGGTATGTTGTATATTTCCAGAATATGCTCTGATTCCACATTCCTTGCATGAAAAAAACAATTTTGGATTAACACTCTGACAACAAATATGAGTGTGATTAAAACTTTGGAAAGTCTGAGAAAATCCATCTAACTATACTGTAATATATATCCTCCATAGTGCTACGTTAATACAGTGATGGTTTTTTTGTTTCTTCCAAACAAAGTTTTAGGACCTGAAAGCAAATTTAAACTACTTATTTGAAATTATGAAATTTGATAAGCATGCAGTCAGCTATGACACCATTCTTTGATGCTACTAACTGAGTATGGTTTAGATCAAGAGTCCTAACTATATATGATATTATGTGTGTTCGAATCAAATACATTGTACATACTCAACAGTTGCAAGTTCTCAGAAATGAAAAGTATGACCTAGAAATATCAAGTAAACTCATACGAACAGTTTAAAAAAGGACAAATTTATGCAATAAATAATGTTTTATTTTTAGGTTTAGTATTTGAGAATGCAAGAGGTGGAGGAAGGAAGAAAAGGGAAGCAACTGCTACATTACCGAAACATGTGTCATATAAAATCAGAATGGATATTGATAACGTAGCTCATACATACAGGCTAAAGGAACAGTAAGGCTTAACTCTTATATTTTTACCTGCATTACTATAGACAATCATAGTCTGTCTGACTTGTGTTCCAAATAAACTAATTTGAGGTTGGGAGATTCATTTGCCAGTTGATTAATTATACCCCTGCTACAACGTAGAGAGGGGTATACTGATTTACCCTTGTGATTCTTGTTTAATTTTTGCCTATTCTGAGTGATGGGTTTGGTCAAGACCAGATGTTTTCCTGGTATAAATCAGTACATGTAGTAAATATTTAAAACCTATATTTTTCCTGTGCATTTTTAAACTTTCATAAGATTCTCAAAGGCTACACATTATTAAATAGGTTTTAATGGGGCAATATTTAAATGGACCAATGGGAAATAAAAATGTCTTTTCACCCTGATTTATAGTCAAACAACTTCACTAATTTTGTTCTTCCAGATATTGGCATCCTAAACCAGAAGATAACTTTTTCACCGAAATGAGATATTTACGTGGGTTTTCACAGCTACAGGATGTAGTGGAGAGGAGTATTATAAGTTTACAAACTGGAAAAGACGTAGATAGTCCAATATATTTACAACAGTTCCCAACAAATTGTTATAAAAAAGATACGTAAGTATCAAATTTTCTTGCTTTTATTGTGGAACTTTGGCCCATAGAACATTGAACAAATTGGATTTTTAGGTCCTTTCGATCAAATTTCAGTTCTTTGATAGGTTGAAAGATTATAATCTGAGATAAATTCAATGTCTGTCAACTGTTCGACTAACATCAAACTTTTAAGTGTTTTGCCCGTTTCTTTTGTGTTTTAGTAACCATATTTCTGATGTACATGTATTTACATATTGTAAAATGGAACGACATGAGATTTTTGTAACAAAGAGTTAACACAACAAACAATTCTACAGTCTGAATTATAACATCTTTTTTGTTTTTATTGTGAATTTAAATTTATTTTTGGATTTAAATCTTAATGTGAAATTGTAAAATTGAATAATACTGACTTTTAATTTTCAACAAACACACCTCCCCCTCCCCCCCCCCCCCAAAAAAAAAATCGTAAAATTTGAATAAAACTGATTTGAATTTACAGGTGTTCTAATTTATAGATTTTTAATAAGAAATTCATATTTAAACTTTCCAGATATCTGTTCACACTAAGTACATTCCTATTGCCAGTTTTGATGACAGTAGCATGGTTAGTATCAGTTGCCATAGCAACCAGAAATTTGATGAAGGACAGAGAAGGAGGACAAGAGGAGGTAATGCATAACTTTATTTATGTGTATTGTGTGCATTATGAAACATGCCGATTCTTCAGTGTGTCTTGTATTTGATACTCTGAAATATATTAAAAGATGCATCCCCTCTCCCAAAGGGTAAAAGTTGAGATCAATACTAAACACTGTTTGGATTGTATAGAAATTATTTGGTCTGTTAATATATATAGGAATCTGAATGAATTGTATGTATTTTTGTCAAGTCTGAATGAAACTTTATTGCTTAACAGAATAATAATAGATTAGAATAAATGAATTGTGACAGATTTGTAAGAAGAGAGTTTTAAATTGTGAGCATCCCATTAATCGTGCCAGATTTTTTTGGACTTAGAAAAATGTGCTGTTTTCAACTTGTGATTACATCTAATCTGATAGGTTTGTTAGCTGCATGTGAAATTGTGAGATCCTTATATGCGGATGGACATGTAGGTAGGATGTATTCTGTCCTTTGGAGTTTTTTCATTTTTTATGGCGGCTTTGAACCAATTATTGTTTATTTTTTTAATAACTTTTATGTTTACCTTTGTTGACCTTGAGCCCATTTGACAGCTCATCGGCCTTTGTCATTTATTTATTTTACAACATTTTGTATTTTTTATTGTTTTACAACTGTATATATCAACTGCAGAGTATGTTGGTGGAGAAAGATATACTTACATATATCTATAATTGTTGTCTTTCTTATTAACTGGATAATCTATTAATTATTTAACATTTTCCAATAAAACATTTCATTTTCATTGATCTTTGAGTTAGGCTATTGTTATGATCTTACGATTTTTGAAATAAGCAAATTTTGTATTTGTAATATATACATGTATTTTTATACATAATTATTTTCAGATTTTGAAGATAATGGGGATGAGAAGTTATCTAAATTGGTGGGTGTGGTTTATTTGTACGATGATAATGATGGGCATAGTGGCCATTCTGTGCATAGTTGCCTTCCGTGTAGGCAAACTTTATACATATTCCAATCTTGGAATTCTGATTTTGTATTTCCTGGATTTCTGTTTTTCCACAATCATGTTGTGGTAAGTTTTCATTTTGGTCTTCAAAACACATAACTTAAATACTTAAAACATTTTTTTTTAATCTCTCAAATTTTGATATATTGAATGAGTCTGCATTGGAATTGGATTTAATATTTTGATAGCGTATTCCTTGGTTAAATTTTTATTATTGGGGAAAATTTGGATTGGTAAATGAATAGAAATTTTTTAAAACTTAAAAAAAAAAAATATATACTATTAGATGTGACCACTTTAGATAAGAATCAGTGTGATTTTATGAAAGTAATTTATTTGATTTACTTTCAGTTACATGGTCAGTGCCTTCTTTACTCGTACTACACTAGCCTTATTAACAGTGATAATTATTTATTTCCTGTCCTATGTACCATACATAGTCCTGATTTCCCTGAATACACAGATGTTATATTGGCAAAAGACACTAGCAGTAAGATTTTATTAATGATTCAGATAAAATTGTTTTTTTTAATTCTCTGCAAGACTTGTTTTGTCTGTGACTAGATGTTTAAAAATTGGAAGGATCCATGTTGGTGAGGAAAATTGTAAAAAATATGTTATTAAAAAATGAAAAATTCATTTTCAGACATCTTAAGTGACAAATCAAACAGTAGTCACTGGAAACAAACAAAATCAATTACAAAATAGACAGGTTAAAAAAAAGAAATCAAAGACACAAATGAAAAACAAACAGCCACTGTTGCATAATGAACAATCGTTCATCAGATAAATGTGGGTAGTGAAAAGGATAAAAAAAATTGCAAAATAAACAATTCATTTTCAGACATCTTAAGTGACAAAACAAACTGTATCAGATAAACACATCTTCAGCAATTTATATAATAGTGGACCGAACCAACTTTGGGAGGTATTGACTTGGGATGGATACCTTTGAAACAATGACGTTTACAGCAGTTGACAAACTTGTGCATTTATTCCTCAAATGATCGCTTGTTTGCAATGGTGGCTGTTTGTTTCGCATTCATGTCTGTTTATTTCTTTTTTTTAACCTGTCTATTTTGTAATTGATTTTGTTTATCAGCTCATTTTTCCCAAAGGGCCATGTGAGCTATTACCATAACTTGTCATCCGTCATCGTAATTTTTCCTTCAAAGATCTTCTCCTCTGAAATGACTGGGCCAATTGAAAAAAAAGTTGGCAGCAGGGGTCCTTAGCTGATCGTCTTTCAGAATTGTATCCCATGACCCCACCTGCCATCCATGATGGGAGCCACAGCCGAAAAAAGTTTACATAGGACCCTATGGGCAATTTACTTAAAGATCTTCTTGTCTGAAACTCCTTTGCCAATTGGAACAAAACTTGACAGCAATGGTCCTTTAGGTTGACCTCTTTCAGAATTATATCGGATGACCCGCCACAGCCAAACATAGTTTAACATAGGACCCTATGGGAAGTTAACTTAAATATCTTCTTGACTGAAACCCTTTGGTCAATTGGAACAAAACTTGGCAGCAATGGTCCTTAGGTAGTCCTCTATCAGAATTATATCTAATCACCATCCAAGATGGCCATCAGAACTGAACATAGTTTATCATAGGACCCTATGGGAAATTTACCTAAAGATCTTCTTGTCTGAAACCACAAATCCAATTGGAACAAAACTTATTAGCAATGGTCCTTAGTTGGTCCTCTTTCAGAATTATATTTGATGACGCTGCCTGCCATCTAAAATGGCCGCCAGAGCTGAACATAGTTTTACATAGTACCTTATAGGAAAGTTCACTGAAAGATCGTCTTGTTTGAAACCAGTGAACAATTTGGCAAAACCAGTGAGCCTATTGGAACTGAAAATTTATTTCTTTATTATTATTATTGTTACTGAATATCCTGTAGTGAATTTTATGGCATGTTTGAAAAGGACTGCTTAGATTTTATTTTGCTACCATTTCAATTATAAAGAATATGATATACATATACATCATATATTATTTTCTATTACTTTTGAATATGATTTAAACACTTTATTTCCAGTGCCTGTCATCTACGACAGCCTTTGGATTTGCTGGTCAACATCTGTCTTGGTATGAGACTTTAATGGAAGGTATCCAGTGGTCAAATATAGACAAAAGTCCCATACACAATGATGAGACAAGCTTCTCATGGTGCTGTATAATGATGCTAATTGACGGATGCATATACCTGGTGATTGGGTGGTACATCAGGAATGTCAAACCTGGTAAGTTGATAACATTATTACATTTACATTAGGGCTGTGAAATATTGTGATTATGGAGGGAAAGAAAAATAGTGTGTTGTTTGGTCACTCGATCTAGGTATTTGGCATTCAGATTTCAAGATGAGTTGTACTATAATTATTTTTATGCAGCCAAATTCTTGGTTTTAAGAATTACTCAATCCTAAAAAAACATGAATTCTAGTAACATTGTTCTGTGTCCAGTTACATGTGTGATGAAATATTTCTTCCTATATAATATTTCTTCCATGGAAATTTTATTATGTGATATTTTTTCCATATGGAAATATTTTAATGTAATATTTTATCCATTACCATAATAAAAATACTATGGTAATGGAAAAAATATTACATAAGAGTATTTCCGTAATATGGAATTTTTCACCGATATCTGAAAGAAAGAAAAATAAAAATAAATGGAAAAGTTTAAGGGAAAACAAAAAACTGAGTTTATATAATAACATTTATAAATTAAATCAAAAACCCACTTACGTGGACATCTGTAAATTCAAAAAGGTAATAATACTTTATCTTTTGGAAATAATAAAATTACAATCGGAAGTTCTATTACAACTAATGGTAATTATATTTTATCCAATGGAAATACTGTTATGACAATTGGATTTTATATTATAACTACTGATAATTATAGTTTATCCAATGGAATTAATATTATGACCAGCGGAAATTATATTATAACTAATGGTTATTATATTTTATCCAATGGAAATAACAGTATGACCAGCAGAAATTATATTATAACTAATGGTTATTACATTTTATCCAATGGAAATAATAAAATGGCCACCAGAATTTATATTATAATATATGGTAATTATATTTTATCCAATGGAAATAATAAAAAGGCCACCAGAATTTATATTATAACAAATGGTAATTATATTTCATCCGTTATAAATATTATTAACATTGAAAATTTATAACTGTCTGCAATTTTATGAACAGAATGATACATTTGCATGATGTTGCCTGGCTATATATTTTAAAAGTGAATAATATGTACATATTAACTTAAACTGTATTTCATAAAAATCACTCTCCATACATAATTGTTCCTTTTCATCCTAATACTTTGTTTATTCTTCCTTTACTCTTCATGGACATCTCGATCTTCAATTTCATATCTATTAATTTTAAAATCTATGATATACATTAAAATAGTCTTACTTTTAATTGCATAAGTTCCATCGTTAATGTATTTTATTATATTCAACACCATCCATTAACTGCACCCACAAAATCTCAGGTAAATCATGTGTCTAATTATTTACAGGTAAAAAATCCCTCAGGTAAGTCATGTGACATTGGTCATGGAAAATAAATTATGATACATACTCCATGATATTATTTCTGGGCTATAAGGAATAAATATTATAAGGTCATGGAAAATATCTTATGATACATACTCTATAATATTATTTCTGGACTATAGGGAAAAAATATTACAAAGGTGGAATAATTATTATATAATAATATTTCTGTGGAAATTTTATTTTTATAATATTTTTTCTGTAAGGAATAAATATTATACGGAAGAAATATACATTCACAGTATGTACATATATATATATTCAACTTACTGTGGTTGTTTGGGCGTCTTATGCATCAGCATGTTTATGAGGAATCTTAAAAGTGTATATATTCATTTGTATATGTTTATTTATAGGAAAATATGGAGTAGCACAACCATGGTATTTCCCTGTTAGTCCTTCATACTGGGGTTGTTGTTCACCATCTACAAGTAGTGCTAACAAGTACATGAAACAACCAGGTATAATTTGTTAAGGAATAAAAGATGTTTTTCTGTAGCATAAATAAAAGGTCAATAGCATATGCTGAGGAGTGTTTAAAATTCATATTGGAGGTGAAAATGGTTTGCAATTAGGTTAGAATCATGAACAGAGACACAAATGCAATAGTGAAAAAAAGGAGTTTCAACCAATCTGATTCCTTAAAGATGTGCAAGTAGTATTGAGTGTTGACAAAAAATATTTTATTTGAGGATAAAGATTGAAAAGCAATATCCAAACACTTTGTATTTATTTTAGCTCAAGTTTTTATCTATTGATATACAAGATATGACTTTAAAAATGAATATATACATCATTTTCTTGTTTTTCAGAAGGTTTAAATGAAGTTCCAGATAAGACAAGGGTGGCCGGTATTACGATAAACAATTTGTGTAAGAAGTTTGGTAATACCAAGGCTGTCAACAACATCAGTGCTGAGTTCTATGAACACCAAGTTACAGTATTATTGGGCCATAATGGTGCGGCAAAAACAACTACATTGTAAGTTAAAATGTTTTTTTTACTGAAATATGATGTAGGCATAATATAAGCAGTGTGAATATATAAATGCATTCTTGATATGCTCAAACTTTTGTATTTTGCATAAATTCATAAATCAAAGAATTGAACAGATATTGTATTTCCAAAAAACTTACTTTTAACTTCAGAATACATTTTGTCTGCATACAAGTATCAAGTTCTTTAAGAGTGTAAATCGTCTTTTTTTGTAGACTTTTTGCCATGCTGTTATATGCCACAACCCAAAATTGTAGAAATGCATTTCAGTATTGCTTTTTGAAATCCCTCCCCTTGTGGTATGCAGTGTATATTAAAAATAGCTTTACTACTGATTTTTCAGGAATATGATAACAGGTGTTTTGCAGCCATCTTCGGGAAGTGTAAAGATTTATGGGAAATCTCCTGGAAGATCCAGTAATATTGGTCTCTGTCCTCAGCATTCAGCATTATTGGACTAGTAAGTACAAAACTGATTGATTAATTAGACAAATAAAGACTTCCAGTTGTTTTACCAATTCCAAGAACTGATTGATTTCTATAATTATTTTACAGCATGACAGTACAAGAACACATGGAATTTTATGGATCTATCAAATCTAACATGCCAAAGGATCAGCTGAGGGAAAACATTTACCAGTAAGATTTGATTAATAGTTTGTAAAGCAATTTATTATGATTTTATGTTGCATTAGTAGTTAAAATGTATTGATTTTATTGTCTGTTTAATGTTAAGTTTCATTCAAAATGATATTTTCATCATATTCAATAGTTTCAGTTCCTTACTGTTAAATATTTTTGTATGAAATATGTTATTTGGGTGATTATTGACACCATTTGTGGTCCATTTTGTGCTGGTCTTGTAATACGTGCTTGTCATTGAAGGCCACATTGCGATACCTGTGTTTTTTATGATCAGGCTAATGGGATGCATACTGTATATCTTTCATTTTTATATCTGTACAACAAGAAAACAGAGAGCAAATTTTCCTGTGAAAGACATACATTGTACTTGAACTTCCGGTTTTAGCAATTTTTTCTGCCTTTTTCATAGACTGCTGAAGGAAGTAAGCTTGTTACATGTAAGTAATTCCAAAGTTTCTGAATTGTCTGGTGGTATGCAAAAGAGACTGAGTGTGGCATTAGCATTTGTTGGGAATTCGGAAGTTGTCATTCTGGATGAACCTTCCAGTGGTGTAGATCCTAGTGCAAGAAGAGCTATATGGAACCTTATCATGAAAAGAAAAATGAGTAAGTATAGGTGAAAATAGTTTAAAGTATGTGAAGTAGTTTGTCATAAATTAAGTCAATTCTGATTTAATTAAAATGTTATATTTTCAGTCTTATAATTTAATTAAGTATCCATTGGGTTTTATGAACATGTTAACCTCCAGTGTTGCAGTATATTATTCTGTAGCGCTGCTGCAGCGAAGATAAGCTTTAGCTTATCTAGCTGACACTGCGGTAAGATTGTTAGCACCCTGGCAATAACTTTGTACTGAGCCATCTAACCACTTTTTATGAATGCTTCCACATTTTTTACCGTTTGCATATTGATACAATGTTAGAAAGTAGTGTAGTCTCTATTAACCAGTCTCAGTTGTAGTCTTGTGCATTTCCTGGGGACATTTTGATCTCTTTCTTTTGGGGGGGGGGGGGGGGGGGGGGTATATAGGAATTGTTCGTCTGTCTGTCTGTCCATGTACATTGTAAGCACAACTCCTCCTAAACAGTTCATTGGATTTTGATGAGACTTTATATGAAGGTTGGGCATCATATGTATTTGATTTTGATGAGAGGTTCATGAAGTTCATATTTGTGACTGCAACACGTACTATGTCCCATGTGCTGCACAAATCACCTAATTCTGATTTTGATATTATATTTTATAATAAAAATATCTTTCAGTAAAGTTTATATTTGACTATATTGTTATAATTTTGACTAGCATATTAGAGACTTTATCCTTACAGATTGTACAGTTCTTTTATCTACTCATTTCTTGGATGAAGCTGACATCATAGCAGACAGAATTGCCATTATGCATAATGGAAGAATTATGTGCTCTGGTTCAACACATTTCCTCAAAGCAAATCTTGGAAGTGGTTATCACCTTAAAATTGCTAAAGGAGGTACAGTAACTTTTTGATATTTATACTCCCCGCAAACAAAGTTTGGGGGGGGGGGGGGTATATAGGAATCACCTTGTCCGTCCATCTGTCTGTCCGTCTGTCCATATATCTTGTAAGCGCAACTCCTCCTAGACCGCTCAATGGATTTCAACGAAACTTTACAGAAAGGAAGTACATCATCCAAAGATGTGCATGAAGAAAAATCTTTGCTTTCCGATATCACACAAGGGAGATAATTAATATCTTATGAAACTTTACCCTGGGCAAGGCAAAGCTGGGGGTATCCTTTGTGAGCTTTGCTCACAGTACATCTAGTTTGAAATTAAAGTTCCATTCATTCAGATTTTTTGTCCAAAAAATTTACTAAAGGGCGTAACATAATTATGAATGCATTTATAATTTATTCCTGAAAAAAAAAATTCTTTTACTTTGTAAATTTGAAAATTATTGTGTATATTTATGGATAAATTTGAAAATTTTCATTTTAATATTTGCTAAATTTTAAATTAAAATTAATTTTCAGACCATTGTGACCAGATGAGTGTAATGGGATTAATTACATCTATTTTACCAAATGCTGATGTCGTAGAAGATATTGGGTCTGAGATGACAGTATTTTTGGGAGCCACAGTTGCTAATGTTGACAGTCTACAAAAATGTCTACATCAGCTGGATGTCCGAGGCAATGAGTTAGGCATTGGTAGTTATGGATTATATGATACCACTCTGGAAGAGGTAAGATTAATAATATAAAGTTTTCCATGCAGTTTGAACTTATGCTGCTTATACATTACAATGTAGCAAGTAATCAGTACATATATAACTATACCAGTGGTCCAGAAACCTGTATACCCATTCTATATATACCTATCCCAGTGGTCCAGAAACCTGTATACCCATTCTATATATACCTATCCCAGTGGTCCAGAAACCTGTATACCCATTCTATATATACCTATTCCAGTGGTCCAGAAACTTGTATACCCATTCTATATATACCTATCCCAGTGGTCCAGGAACCTTTATACCACATTGTGTATTTACTCATCCAAGTAGAAAGGATATTCTATGTTTAGGAGTCTCTATAGTCCAATAACCTTCATATCATATTCTATATTTACCTATCTACATACTCCAGGAACCTTATACCATGTTTCCAGTAGAAAGGAGATCTGTATACCGCATTCTATGTTTACCAATCTCTATAGTCCAGTAACCTCATATCATATTCTATATTTACCTATCTTCATACTCCAGGAATCTTAATACCACATTCCCAGTAGACAGGGCCTTGTATACCACATTTGTATTTACCAATCCCATTGTCTAGGAATCTTTAAACCATAAATTGGCCAGTTAACAAATGTATTTTTTGTAATGAAATTTCAGGTTTTCTTGAAAGTATGTGATGTGGGTGACAGAAGTATAGAACTGACCGAAAGTGTTTTGCATGCCCTGAGAAAGCAAACCAAAGTAAATGCTATAACAGATACAGAAAAGGAAAGTAAACCAGTATCTGATTATGAAGGTAAAGTGTATTAAATTTTGTGCTGTAAATATAACATACATACAACTATTTCAAAATAGCAAAGTGTAACATTCTGAAAATGAACAAAGATTCTTAAGGAATGTAGGTGACGAGATTTCAGATTACAAATGTATATTAGATGAGAATTTAAGGCAGTTTCAGACAAATAAGAGACATAATGTGTAACCATTAAGAAGTGTGTTTAACTATTTTATTTAATTTGCATTTCAAAATATCTTTTGAAAATCAAGTGTCCTGTACTGCTTTTTAAAACATAAATATTTTAGATAAAAGTTTAATTATTTATGACTGAAAATTCTACATTCTTTACAGATTTCTATTCTTTAACTCCAGTTAGTGTGCAAATAGCTGCAGGAATGTACAGTCACTTGATCACTAAACCCTTGCTGTCATAATTGGGGTTAAATATAGACTTACTTTTTGATGAGATGGACAGTTTTAAGGAATTTCTCTTTGACTTCAAATTTATTTTAGATAACACAAAAATTCTATTGTCTCCGTATGACAAAAAAATTGAAAAGTAAACTTGTATTTATTTACAGAAGAAAGCAGAACAAATGGCACACCATATGTAGATCCAAGAAAGAGGATTGGAACATGTAGTCAAAGTTTTCAGCAGATTTGGGCTCTCCTGTTGAAACGTTTCCATCACTACAAACGTGATTGGAGAATGTTATTTGCCCTTGTCATAATGCCACTGTTGTTTGTGACTGCAGGACTAGGATTCTATAAGATAAAACCAACATTTAATGCTCCTGAAAAAATATTGACACCTGCATTGTATGGGCCAGATACTTACGTTTTCTTCCAGTGAGTATGACTTGCTAATAATCTTTAGTCTATAATCAATATATTCATGTAGATTCTACTCCAGCTAGTTATAGTTTGCAAAAGAAAAAAATGGTAGGTTTGCTTAGCATTTCAGAATTTGATAATTGTCCCCCGCTGCGAAGCAACTGAGGGACATGGTAATAGTATCTGTCTGCAACACCTTGTGGATGCATCTCCTCTGAAACCGCTTGGGGGATTGCTTCCATATTTGGTAGGATTTATTGTTATGAAGTGTAGATGTGCACACTATACCACCATTTTGATTCAACAAATTTTGTGTGGCACTTAGACTATTTTCTACGATTTACATCCATTTATTGTTATGAAGTGGAGATGTGCATACTATACCGCCATTTTGATTCAGCAAATTTTGTATGGCTCTTAGACTATTTTCAACATTTCTCAACAATAGAAGACCTTATGGATGCAGCTCCTCTGAAACCACTAGGCAGATTACTTCCATATTTAGGAGGATATATTGTTATGAAGTGTAGATGTGAATACTATACCGCAATTTTGATTCAACAAAATTTTGCTTGATATTTAGCTGTTTTTTTGTGTTGTAAACTGTTTTCCTTCAGTGTATTTAGATTTTCCATAATCCAAGTTAATATCATAACACACAAGGAATAAACTCCTTTCTCAATATGAACAACTTACAACTTTGTGATTTATTAGAATTTTCTTCCTATTACTTATTCAATTTCATTTCCTATGATTTCCTATGCAAACTGATTCTGCAGTGGCAGGGACATATGGCTACGTGTAGCAATCTTGTTTTAATAATTTTGTCTCACCTGTATAAAATTTATTGAATTGAAATACAAATTTATCAACTGCCCAATGATAATTTAGATACTAATAACTACTACAAATCCAAAATGTATAATTCTGTTTTTTTACAGAGACAATACCAAATCCACCATGACCATACAGATGAGACATCATATGATATCTAACCCTGGACCTGGGACTACGTGTATGTCTGGTATGAATTTAGGGTAAGTTTATTCATGTATGTACACTAACATTTATAATTTAAACTACTGTGCAACTGTTTTAGTGAATCTTTTATGGTTTTCTGGGGAAAAAAACTTTCATTACATCTTTTTGAGAATTTTTTAGGTTTCTTTTGAAAATGAAGCTTGTAAAGCAGTTAAAAACTATGCACAAAATATTATGACATTTTGTCCAGATCTTGCTTTGTGCTTTGCTTAAAGAATTTATGGTCTGTAAAATTTATTGATGTGTGCAGATTTGTTGAGTCTCAGGATTAGGCAGTTAAAGCTTTTGAATTTGAATTTCAGGATATTTTAATTCTGTATATAGAATTTTCTTTAGAACCTTGATTATTCCATAACTTGAAACTTTTGTATCATTTATTGTAGTGTTTGTGCATTTTGAGATCTACGATAGAAAATTTATGCATATTTAATACAGTTAATTTTTTCTTTCTTTTGATAAGATCCTCTTATCAAATCGGAAATGTTAAGTGTAACTTTCAATCATCAATGTTTTTACAAAATCATCTGCTATTGTAAATTTAGACATTAATGTGATACAGTGGATTCCGCTTATTTGCAAAGCCTATTTGTCAGAGAAAATTTTGCAATTAAGCGGACTTTGCGATAAAACGAAAAGCGTATCAGACCGGAAGTTTTGGAATCAACTGATAGCAGTATACAGATCGTCAGATGTTAGCCACAGTTTACCAGAGTTATATAAAAGAATTTTGTTGAATGAAAGTTATTGCCTTTTAATAAATAAAAGTGAAATGAAGTTTTTGTTATTTTTTTTCTTCATAAACTTCTTAACGTATTGCATGTATTTTGATAACCCAGATGACCTACATTTTAAATATAGAAACTTTACCTTGTACATATTTAAATACAAATATAATCCAACAATCTTTTATTCTATCCCAGTGTTATATTCCAGTAAAACATTTTAAATGCTGCAGAAATGATTTCAAAAATTTTAATTTTAATCGATAAAAGATATTTGTGATGAAGAAACGGTTTGTTTACATATGAGTTTATAATCTCTAATCTGTTTATATTTTTTTTTTATTCATTAAAAGTATTACATAATTCATTTTCATTTCAATCTGAAGTGATAATTGTTTATAGATCTGAAATCAATTGTGATTTAGCCTACTTTGAATTAAAAAAAACAATTTTTGCTTTTACCTGTGCACGTGGTTATTTACATTGGAAACAAAAATGGCGGTCACTTATTTTCGTTTGTCAATCACTGTTAGAATGAAAGACACAGGACATTCTTTATTCAGTTTCAGCAAAGGAAAACACAAAGACAACTCAATTTCAAACATTTTTTATTTAAATAACATGAATAATAAAGATCAGATGTCTTGGTTTGTCAGATTCTACGTTACGAACTTCGATCATTTGAAAACTTCCATCGATCTACAAATTGACAAAAATAATTGCAAGTTTGTTTCAAAAGACAATTATATGAATTTTCACCAATTAATTGCAAATGATCATCACATTTTACGGAAAATATGACAAAACCCATTGGAAATTTTGCAAATAACCAACACTTTTTCTCATTTTTGCCAGAATTTTCTTTGCTATTAAGCGAATTTTGCTATAAACTGCTTTGCAATTAACCGACATATTTAACATTAGTTGAATGGGAAATGGTTTTGTGCTGGTAATTTTTTTGCAAATAACCGAATTTTGCAATTAACAGGTTTGCAATTAAGTGGAGTTGACTGTATCTTTATTATTGTAAAAAATGTTAATGGGATGAAGGTTGCAATAAAAGAATCTCATATTTTAATTTGGCTACTTGTATTTGAATTAATTAATCATGGAATATTGCCTGTTAATGGAGATTTGCAGTAGTATATACACACAAAAAATTCTGTAATTATATGTTTTTTATAGGGACCATTACAGATGTGTAATAGCAGATACAAATTTCCATACCCCTACATCTCAGCCATTAGGAACACCAAAGTGTGAATGTCAGGAATCCAAATATAGCTGTAACGATGCTGCCAGATATCAGAAAGTACCGTGGATAATGACAAACACAACAGATAAATTGCAGGATCTGGATGGCCATGATATAACAGACTATTTACTAATGACTAGATCAGAATTTATTGAAAAAAGGTACCATAGAATGTATAGTAGAAACAATATATTTACAATATTAGTCAACATCGTCTGTTAAATAGCAAATGGGCATCTGACATATTTTCTCTGGTAAATTATATGAGTATAGAGAAAAAAATGGTCAATTGAAGGTCGAAGTTCTTCTTTCGTTTTGATGTTTAAAAGCATACGAAATTTAACTGTAGCATTTTGGGTTCTCTTATGTTAGTTGATTTTAGCTGTCTAAAGTAGAGAAAGATAGTGAAGCTTGTTTAAGCATAATTTAAGTTTTTTTTAAGTTTACATAATCTATTTTTCTTGCCTTGACTGGAGTTGCCATTACTTGAGTCTCCATCAGTATCAATATCTGGATGTAAATGCTCACAATATACATGCCAAAAAATTTAAAGTTGATGTTATATTTTAATTTGTGTGGTAATACTTAAATAATGGTCAATAGTGCCAAAAGAATGTTCTGAGTTTTAGGTTGATGGTTGAACAAATGAAGAAACAAGAACATTATTTTCTTTAGGTATGGAGGATGGTCATTAGAGGCTGATGGGTCAATGGTGAAAAGTACAGTATGGTTCAACAACAAAGGTCATCATGCAATGCCGTCTTTTTATAATGCTCTCAGTAACACCATGCTGAGAACAATGGTTCAAAAAGATGCTGAACAGTATGGTAAATAAGACTGAATTATCATAATTATTACATTATTATAGATAAATTTATAATTATTAAAAAGAAAATTAAATGCAAAATTTCAATATTGAATTAAATAACAATAATACAGAACAGTTTTTTGTTTCTCTACAGGAATTACAGCAAAAACTCATCCTATAATGTTAACAGATGGACAATTGAATGAGGATACATTGTAAGTTCTTATTAGAAACAGTTTTACTTTCCGGCAGCAGCAGCGACGGTGGCATAAACTTTTCTAAAACTTAATAACTTTGCACAAATAATATTTATAATTAAGATTTATGGTTCACAGATAGCTTATCGTATAAAGTTTGCCTCAGTAGACTTGTCTTGTGACCCTGACCTCATTTTCATGGTTCACTGACTTCATAAAGATAAATGTAAAATCTGCATCCAAGTTTTGTGCTAAAATCCATTTCTCAGCAACTGTAATACCTAGGCCAACCATATTTGTTCTATAGATAGTATTTAGTGGGTACATGCCAGCCTGACACACGGCTTTGGACCTTGACCTCAATTTCATGCTTGAGTGACTTTGTCACATTTTCGTGGTGAAGTCTATTTCTCAGCAACTAGAATACCTAGACCCACCATATTTGGTCAATAGATATGTGGTCCTAAATATTTTACAGTGCAAATATATGTATTTTGACTTGTGTTTAGCCGAATTTGCATGAGTTGAATTTTCTTGTGTCTCGAACTAAATTTTGAGGCCCAAAATATAAAAAAACCAAAAATTTTATTTGTTATGTCGAATATTCATCATCTGTCAAAACATCACCTTGCAGATTAAATGTCTTTACAGGTAAGTTTTATTTCCAGTAATTGACAATCGGCTTCGATTGACTTAAAATTCACTTTGATTTATAAAAACAGTTCACCTTGAGTATATTAATTAGTGTTAATTTATTTACAAAGATTTTTAATCAACAAGTTGATCAACTTAATGATTTGTTTGTAGTCTTGCTCTTGATGCATACAAAGTATGGACTATCAAATCTTTTTTGATCTATTGTAATCAATTTTTCTTCAACAATTTATTATTGTCATAAATATAAAATGATACACATTAATTATATAAGTATTTGAAGATGGATAAATAAATTGAGGTCTCAAATTACAGTTAAACTATCGTTTTACCCCGGCACCTACAGAGAATTTACATTTACCAGAAGTAGTAAATTATCTCCCTTCCTAACAAGGAAAATTTGTCAGCTCCCTTTTACCAGTAGTTGAATTTCATCTATTTCAAATTTTTTTTTCACGGTCCAACAGACTTCAAGATAAGGAGGGCGGACTGTACGCAACTTTACTGAATTAGTTTGAAATGGCAGTATCTTTCCATTCCCAGATTGAAGGTTACCTCTTAGAAATGTGTTGGGCATAGATATATGCTTGGGATATATGTAGCTTTACTCTGTATTAATCAGACAAAATTTTCTATTTCTTCTTTATGAATGGGAGATGCCAGTTGTTCTGGGTCAATCAGCACAAAAGATGTCATTAAATATTTTGATGTAAAAATAACTGTATTGTGACATCAAAATTTGCACTAGAAATTGAACTTTAAGGAATAAGGCAAATGGAACATTTAAAAGGCATAATTGTAAATCTGCTGTAAAATTTTTGTCTTGAATATTTCTTATTTTGGGTGAGATTTATGTGTAACCTATATTAAAGTGAGAGCTAATTAGTCTTGTACTAAAAAAATTAATAATTAAATAAAAACAGTAACGTAAAGAAAATTGGCTATTGGCTCAGACCAACATGAGAATGTACAAAAAAGAATATAAAATGATTTTGTTCTTTTTTTGACAGATTGCAGAAGGCAGCAGATTATGGTATTGGAATGATTTTCCTGGTAGCCTTCACCTTGGTTCCATGTGGATTAGCAATTTTTGTAGTAAATGAACATGTTCATAAGGAGAAACAGCTTCAGTTCCTGAGTGGAGTTGGACCATTAATGTACTGGACAACATCATTTGTTTGGGATCTGGTAAGAACATAAATGTAATTTTGTTCACATAAAAAAGTATAAGGAGGAGGGAGTCAGTCCCCATATCTTTCAAATTTGCACATTTCAGACATATTTAGATAATAATATTTTTTAACACTTAAATTTGTATTTCAGTTTTTCTGACACCCACAAAAAGCACAAAATTGGTATATAATAAAAAAAAAAATTCTAAATTCTGAAATATTTTTGGAAGGTTGATTTTACTAGGGTTACTACATCATAATGGCATATACATGTATATATTATTTTTTTGAAAATGATTTCATGATCACTTTTGATTGAAAAGAGGTAAGTCAATTTTGATTTTGAAAAAAAAAACGTGTCCACTTTTATTTAGATATAACCTTTTCCTTAATTTCAGTTTTTGTATGGTATTATGATGGGTCTGAGCATAGCTATAATGGCAATATTCCAACAAGATGTGTACTGGAACAGAGATAATTTAGCTGCTACAATCACATTGATTATAGTATATGGGTAGGTATTATATATAGGGGCTTTATATACGTGTAGGTGGAGTTTGAATTTGACATATTAGGACTATAAAACAATGAATGTGGGCAAAACTATAGTTTCTGTTCAATAACTGAAGTTAGCTTTGAACAAATCTCCGAAAATTATTTTGTGGAATCACTAAACATTGATCTGGTTTGAATTTTATTGGGGTTCTTATTTCTCATTTATCCAAATAGCAGTCATATGTTTGTAAACAATATTCTCTTGTAAACTCTTATTTGTGACATTTTGTTCTTATACAGTATATGGTCCAACATGTAAATAAAGTAATTTTTAGGTGACTTACTTGTGACATTTTGTTTTTGTTACAGATGGGCCACCATACCACAGCTGTATATGACTGTTAAGCTGTTTAAAGACTCAACAACATCATACATGGTTATGTTCTGTTTAAATATATTCCTTGGATTTATATGCATGGCGATCATTTTCATGTTGCAATTTTTCTCTCACATAGAGGTATGTCATTTTGAAAATAATTCTGAAGTTTTGTGTTTTTACTGGTAACAATTTAATTTTCCATAATTGTACTTTAATATGCACAAAGATTTTTAAAAGAAGAAACACAATATATCTAAACTCTAAAAGAAAGTCAAATAAGCCACCTATTTTTTCAATACAATAATAAATATAACATCATTAAAACAAAGAACTTAATTAAATATATACTGTATCCATATACATGTAAGACAGTTTCACATGACCATAAACTGTCAGATACATTTATTTATTTCACAGTAATGTCTCTGAAGGTAGATTTCTGAATTTACTTCAGACCATTTTCACTTATCATTTGAAGAAAAAAAATTTAAGTGTCAGGTTCATTTTATGATTAATTACATTATAATTTACTTTGATTTTCATTTCAGAGTATGGAAAATGCATACAATGTGTTGAAACATGTCTTTAAAATATTCCCAGCATATTGCCTGGTGTCAGGCTTTATAGAACTCATCTTCAATGAAGTGATGTCGCAGATTTTGGGTAGA
The DNA here is from genome assembly GCA_028015205.1 of Mytilisepta virgata. Classification (NCBI taxonomy): domain Eukaryota; kingdom Metazoa; phylum Mollusca; class Bivalvia; order Mytilida; family Mytilidae; genus Mytilisepta; species Mytilisepta virgata. The sequence goes on from CM051521.1 coordinate 90,393,444, forward strand.
TTTGGTGATGATCCATATATCTGGCCATTTGACTTCAAAGTGATTGGATGGCAACTAGTTGCCATGGCAATAGCTGGACTTGTTTTCTTCATCATCACTTTGTTGGTTGAAATAAGATGTAACATTAAACACAGGTACTAAGTTATATTTCTTGTTAATGGCAGATTTTCTTAAACCTTTTAATTTTGTGATAGAAGCCTTTCTGGTCCCCTGAATTCCAAAAAGTATTAATTTATTAATCAAACTTTTATAATTTTGGAAGTAATTAAGAAAGTCTTAGAAACACATTGTCATACTTTGAATAATTGATGTCTGATTAATTCAAGCTGTCTTTATGACACTCCAGCACATATTATATTTAATAATTACAAAGATTCAAAATTAAAGAATGTTCAACAGATTCAAGCATCTCCCCAAGTGAATCATTTAGTTAAAAAATGTTCTTATTTTCACAGAAGACGACGACATGAAGAGGAACACGAATTTTTTGATGAGGCAGTTTCTAATGAAAAAACAAGAGTTACATCAGGATATGCAAAAGATGATATTCTGGTTATTAATAATTTGGCCAAGGTATGTCAAAAAGTAATTTAAATAGTAAGAAATGGTATACAAATTCTCGAAACAACATTCGTCATACAGATGACCAAAGTTCAAGCGTTTTTTGCTGTTCTTCATCTTAGTGGGCATTAAACATGGAGAAATTTCTCATTCCTTTCAAGACAAACCCTGCAACTGGAAATATTTGTACAATGTTGAATAAATTATGTCTTTCTACAAAAAATTAAATCTCGCACAAAAATGGCTAAAAAATCAATCAAATACTGTCATAACTTCATAACAAAGATCCAAAACACATCAGAAGTATATAATATATCATTTACAAGGCATATCTAAATATGTAGATAAATTAGCCCTTTCTTTTTTGTTTAAAATGAAAAATGGTTTATATGTAAAGTTGAAATAAATCAAGGCCTTAGCTACAAAGCTTACCTTTATTTATCATGCACTTATCAGGTCACCCTGTTCTTCTCTCATGGTAGTAAAATCTATATAATAAGAATATCAATGTTAACTCCTCATATTTATTTACAGGAGTACACGAGAGGAAGAAGAGAATTTTATGCTGTGGACCACATCTGTTTGGGAGTTCCACGTGGAGAAGTAAGATACCTTATTTTCTTGCAACAAATGAAACTTTATTAATAAGTACATGAAAACATTTTTCTTATTTTTTCCAGTGTAAATACTCATAATTATTCTAAAAAAACTTAAATCATCATTACTAAAATGGTGAAAATGGTTACAAAATATTGCCAAGTTCTTTGTATCTGTGTAAAGTTGCTAAAAAGACTGGTACAAGACTCACTAGACTGACATTTCCTTAGGCTCCTCTAACTGTTACCTTATGAAAGTCAGATGTTGTTCTGGAGTTAAGTTGCATTGTCCATGAAAAAATCAAATATGCACAAAAAATCACAAATTAGCAATTTTCGGGTAAATTAAAAAACGTTTCGACTTTGTTGGCTTCAATATATCGTGTTAAAATTTTAAACATACATATAATTTGTTAAGATAAGTATCTTTCAATGGTCAACTGCTAATCAATGCTAAACAGCTTCAAGTCCTATTTTGTGTTTTAATTTAACGAAGTTTACCCTTGACTTAATGAAAAACGTCAAGTAAAAAGCCTACAAATTGATCTTAGATTTGAAAAAAAATAATACTGAACTTATCATATTTCATGCGATTTCCTTTGGTAATATGGATCCAGTGAATTCATTAATTTAAAATAACTCAACAAAGAAAACTGATATGTATATTTTATTGCCAGAAATTTCATGAAAAAACTACAAAATATTTGGAATTCTTGAAACTACAATTTTTCACCAAAACACAAAAATTTAATACCTGTAAAATAAATTCATTCACAGTATACACGTGCAATTTTTTCCAAAAATATTTATATTTAATTCATGTAATCCATTGGGATTTTTATAGTGTTTTGGATTGTTGGGAGAAAATGGGGCAGGAAAGACTACAAGTTTCAGAATGTTGACTGGAGATCTTTTACCAACTTCAGGGGATGCTACCATAAAAGGACAAAGGTTAGTGTTGCATTTTATTGAGATATGAATTAATATTGGTTTATTTTTTATGTACGTTCAGACCTTTGTTAGAATGCTCATTTTTACAATTTATCAGCTAATTTCACAAGTTTTTTTATTAATTGATAAAAAAAAAAATTTCCCATCAACAGTTGATGTCATTTTTTCAAGTTTAAATTATTTTTAGAAACTGTAAAGAAAATAAATTATTCAAATAAATGACAGATTCTAGTTATGAGTTGTATAATATCCCATAAATTTATGAGGTGTTTACCTACAGTAAAAATGTTTTCATAGATGCGATTTAATATCTGGTAAAGAATTTGTCTTATTTCATTGTAAAATGAATATATTATTTTAGAATCACAAGAGCTGATGCAAATATCGGACAGGAAGTGGGTTATTGTCCACAGGAAGATGCATTAGATAGTCGATTGACTGGTCGTGAACTCTTACATTGTTATGCTAGAATGAGGGGACTACCTGCTGATAGTAGGAATTATGTAAGTGATCTGGATTGAAAGATCTAGTAATTTGCTAGATGAAAAAGTGGAAATATTGTCATAATACATGAACTTTATTTTTATTTTTATTAAAACATACATGTATCTTGAATCTATTTTAAAAGAAAATTAACGAACAAAACATTATGATTTGGCACATTTTCATTTTATTTTATTGGATAAATTAACACCAAGTTCAAGGTGCTGGAAAAGCTATTCTAGTGTGTAACGGGCTTCCCTTGATTAATATAGAAGTTATAGAACCGTAACAGGTTTATAACCACCCTCCATTAGCTGCGCTAGTGAAGTACTCCTTTAGCTCAGTTGGTAGAGCGGTGGACTACTGAACCAAAGGTTCTGGGTTTGATCCCCGGTTGGTGTGGTAGGTAACATTGGCGCCAAACTAAAAAACCCACAATTGTCGAAAAGAGCTAGTTGGCAAAAGGGTTGAAGTTGGATATCTACGATGACTCTTTAGATGGGGGAAGTGTAACAGGCTTCCCTTGATTAATATAGATGTTATAGAACCGTAACAGGTTTATAACCACCCTCCATTAGCTGCACTAGTGGAGTACTTCTTTAGCTCAGTTGGTAGAGCGGTGGACTACTGAACCAAAGGTTCTGGGTTCGATCCCCGGTTGGTGCGGTAAGTAATTTTGGGAGACAAATCATGCTCTACTCTTACACTATAGTAGAAGTAGGTCTTGGCAGAAAATATTTTAAGATAGATAAATTTCAAAAATATGTTGCTTAAATTTGATATTTTATTAACAAGAAGAATTACAATCTCTATTTTCAGGTTGTTAATGATTTGATAAAGAAGTTTGGATTAAAAGAAGCTGACAAAGCAGTTCATACTTACAGTGGGGGAATGAAAAGGAAAATATCTGTTGCCATAGCAATGATAGGAGAGCCACCTGTTGTTATGTTGGTAGGTGTATGATTGAAACTAATGACTTACATTTATTAAAAAGATTGTATGAAAGGTTTGCAGAAATTGTGAATTTATATCTTGGCAAAAATTTTGAACTTTTTTTGCTTTATATATATACATTCTCAATGTTTTTTTTAATGTTTTATTAGGATGAACCAACAACAGGAATGGATCCAAACACACGTCGACATGTCTGGAATATTTTACTAGCAGCTATCAAAAATCAACAATCAGTTGTCTTAAGTTCTCACAGGTATATACTGATAGTTTATGATACGATTAAAATGCTTTTCCTTCTGTTTTAATTCTAATTATTTTCGCGTCATGTTACATCCTGTTTAGCAAGCTCATTATTATGGGGCCACTGGTTAAATGTAGAAACATTTTAATTTTAATTCAATTTTGTTTCCCAACTCATATATTTTCATACAAACTTGGTATAAGTAAGTAGAGAGTAGAGCTAGGTATTATTATAATATACATGTAGAATCCAGTATCTACAAAGCTATTCTGTTAGAATCACAATGTGATTATTTGGAAATGGTTAATTGTGAGATTTTCAAATTAAAAAAAGAATTTTAAAGAATTTGTGCAATTTCAAATATTAATTAAAAATTAGGGCAATTTTTACACAATAAAGTATGAGATACCAAATACATATGTTGAATAAAAGACAAAAGAAAGTATTGAGATAGGCCTCACTTCAAAACATGCTTAAAAAAGCCTATTAATTTATTGAATTTATTGTTTTCTTTTTCCACATAAAAATCAAGTTTTTGTTGAAAGGCATAAGGACAAATGTTATTTATGTGTCTGGCTATTAGTAACGAAACATGGGGTCCACAGTGGCTGAGTGGTTCATGTAGTAAATGGGTAACTACCAATGATCACTAGCTTGTCATAACTGAGGTTAGTTTGAATCCAGCTAGTGATGAGGTGTGTTTGACTTTGATATTAATTGACATGGAATGGCAGTTTTCCTGTCACAGGTTGGTTGTTTTCTCTGTGTACTCTTGCTTCCTCCAGCAATAAAAACTTGATGCCACGATATAGCCAAATTTGCTGAAAGTGGCACAAAACTGCAATAAATCTAAACCAAACAACATGGACTATAAGATGATCAGCCCAGTACTTGTTTGCTGCAGAACTCAATTATTGACGATTTATATTTATTTCTTTGTTTTTAGTATGGAAGAATGCGATGCCTTGTGTACAAGACTAGCTATAATGGTAAATGGAGAATTCAAGTGTTTAGGAAATCCACAACATTTGAAAAATTTGTAAGTGAGGATATTCAAGAAAACTAGTACATAATGATTAACAAGAAAAATAAGTTTACTTCATATTGATATATGACCATTAGATAGTCCTATTAAAGTAAGAACAAAAATCATGATCAGCATAATCGAAACATGGTGCTCATTGAGTCATTTAACAATTGATAAATTGTCGGAGGATTGTTTTCAATTTTATGTTATATGATATACATGTAACCTATTATGAGGCAGTTTACACTTCATAAACCACAAAGCAGTTTATGCTTTAGTGTAAACTGATGAAAAATCAGTTATAAAAGTATAACAAGCTCCAAAATTTAAACAATCATTATAATTTAATTTTCAAGAATTTTCTGATCAAAAATGCAGGTAGAATCAATTGAATAACTTTTTTAGCCCAGGAATATTTAAATTGCGGACAATGAGCAATCAATCGATCAAATTAGTCATTTCATTTCAAATTAAAATTTTTCCAACACTAACCTTTGTCCTTTTATGGTAGCCTCCCCTGAAGTTGGTAATATAATATAAAATATTTCATGATTAATAATCTACAAGTCATGTATTCCATAGAATTCATGAAAACTGGGAGTAAAAAGTTTCCAAGTTGAAGTTGAGAAACACTGCCAAAATGTGAAAGCCAAACTAAATTTTCATTCGATTTTTCAGCATGAGTTGTCTCCCATTTTCAAAAATGAAGGAAATTCAACCACGGATTTCTAATTATTTCTTACAGTTAATATATACAAGCTAATGACCAATCAAGCTGTATCTGAGAACCAAATAATTAATGTGAAAAATTAAGTTGGATAAAAATACGAAATATTTTTGCACATTTTTTTACATTCATCGAACAACAGTTATTATCTGTGTATATTTGGAAACTAATGCTTTAGTGCAGTATAAAATAAATAATTTGGTTCTGTGATATCGTTATGTGTGAACTTACATGGTTAACAGCAATTTAAAATTCTTAAAGCTTATGTTCAGGTTAAGCTTGTGAACACTGGTTAAAGTTTCATTCCCCAAAAAGTCTCTTTTAAAAGATACATTTCTTGTCAGGATTCAAAAAATATATAATATATATCGTTAACATTAGATACTATCATCAGTTGTCCACTTATGAGATTAATCAGGAATTTACATGTTGAGTTGGCTTTTATGAAATATTTGAAATTTTTATTTCATGTTAGTTCTATTTTTAATCATTTTATAGATATGGTGATGGTTACATTGTAACAGTATACATGACTGGATTATCTACAAATAAAGTCCGAGTCAGAGATTTCTTCTTGTCAACATTCCATGGTTGTAGATCTAGGGTAAGTCATAAAGTTACTACTGTGACTGATAGAGGCCCATTACTAGAGCTGCTTTGGTTGTGAGAGGCCCATTACTAGAGCTGCTATGGTTGATAGAGGCCAATTACTTTGGAAACTTTTTGGCTTGTAATACAAAAATTCTTTTGGGGATGACAAAAAATAGCGAGCATGTTGTAGTTAATATATAAGCTACATACGTCATCCCCTCCCAAGTCTTTATATTTTCCCAGTTACAATAAAAAAAAGCTTTATCTTTTTTTCTTGTCCTTTATATGAAAATGAAAGGATATGATGTAAACATCAGTGAGACCATATTCCATGGAAATGAACACAGAAAAAGATTAATTACATTTAGGATTCATCATAGGGCCTTTGGCAAGTAAAAACCACATTTCTGGATAACTTCAAGATAGATATTTGTAAACTTATTTGTATTCTGATCATATTTGGCATGTACCACATCATATTATCTACATGTCTAAACACTAAATTATCTTTACAATTTCTTGTATGTTTGAACTTGTCCTCACAATTTGTAAACCTTAAAATTTAAATAAAATAGCATAAAATTAAATATAACCCTCTTTAATTCATTTACAGAAAATTTCAGGATTTTCCATAATAAAATTATTAACCAATCATAACGTAAGAATTTTTTTTCAGAACCTTATGCCAGTAAGTAACACCATATTTCAGATTCTGATTCTTTTTTGGACTCTGGTCATTTTCTTATGATTAAGAAATTGTCGTTTTCATACCATTTTTAGTTCACCTGGCCAAATTCCATTTGAGCTTTTGTCATCACTTGGCATTTATATTTGTATTTTTTAAAGGATTATTTGTAAAACTAAACCTTCTCATTAGTTATAGTTTATGTTTAATTATATTCAGTTATATATTATATTTATCCCTGTAATGGTAACCCAAGTTACTGTTGTAAAAGAAATTTGTATTGGAAATAAAAGACTTTTCAATAAGAAAATTTCCCCCCCAAACTATGATGTTCCAGATCAGGTCTCATTTCACAAAAATTCATACGATTACGATCTAGACTGGTTCCAGGACATCAATGGAACAGATATATTGATGACTGAAAATCAGATCACACTTACAACTAATTTTAGTCATACAATTGTTTATGAAAGGGAACCCAAATATTTATACATTCACATTGTTCAATGACATGAATTTTCCCCGTTTGACCTTTTATTATTGATATACAATGTAGAGGAAGGGATTGAATCCACTGATAAAGATGAACAGAAATTCATGAATTTTGAAAGCACTAATTTTAGTTTTTAATTTTTAATTTATTGCACACTGTCCACTTTTATAGACTTGTGTGTGTGTGTGGGAGTGGATGCTACATGTATATTTCACATGGAGCTTACTAATGTTGATATGCTGAGAGTGTTAATAAAGCATTGTATATCTCATGTTGAAGCTAACAAGAACTTATTAGCTACTTTTTAACATATTTTCTTATAATCAAATAGGTGTAAAATATTAAAAATGCTCCTTGAATTATCAATTATAGTAAATACTGTATAACAATGTACAAAAAAATATTTAATACTTGGCAAGTAAATTATACTGAAATTTTGCCAAAATTATTGAACACTTGCTTCTTATCCAACACATGTTAAAATTTAATGCATTTGTTCAATAATATCATGGATGAAGCACACATGTGATAAACTTCAAACCCGAAATCAGAAGATTTGTGCATCATGATTTTCTGTTTTGGATTCATGCCAGGAGATTATAGTAATTTTTGCTTTTTCTTGAGAAATTTTGTTAAATTTTTCAGTTTTGGTTAGGAGATTGGAATATTCCATCAAGACCCTCAGAATATAAGGAAATTTATACCTGCAGACATGTATGAAACTGAAAAAAGAAGCTATAAAATTAATTTCCCTTGAATTCAAAGGATGTTTCTATATAATTGAAGTTCATTTTATTAAAATATAATGTTTTGTGGATTTTTTTTCTTTTAAATGAAACAGAAAAATCTAGGTACAATGTAATATTGCACATCTCCAAATTTTACTAAAATATCCTTGTTGGAACCAAACATTGGATCATTTTGAAAAATATTATTGTTGTAAATTTTTAAACTGTCCCCTATGTTCTTCTAAGTATAATTGAATAATGATTTTTTTTTAAAGAATATATATATAAATTTTATTTCAGGAGGATCACTGTGGAGTTTTACAAGTAGAGATACCCAAAGGTCAATCATCTGTTGCAGACATATTTGTACATTTAGAACGAGTGAAAGAAGACTTTAATATTGTACATTATTCTGTTTCTCAAACAACACTAGATAATGTGAGTATATGTTTATTATTAAAACTTTTTTTTCAGTAGCTACCTACAACCTAATTTCCATAAATTTATTGTCTTTTTAAAAAGTGATACATTTGTTCTGTACCTGTGAGAAAAAATGACACATTGCAGGATTTAGCCTTTTTCATGTGGCATGCATTAAACATTTTTTATCAAAAGCTGTTGGAATAATTACTAAAGGAAAAGGCCAAAGTGGTTTTACCAAAACGCAGATTGCAAAAAATATATAAACTAACTATATTTTTTTCCTTTAGGTGTTTTTGAACTTCACACGAGATCAAAATGACGGAATAGTACCTGAGCTCTATGAATCAAGTTCTGAGGGAAGTCATAATGGAGACACATGGGGTAATGATTCGTCGGAAGCATTTTCCAACCCGCATTACGCTTTCTCCAATGATGGCTTTTTATCTGACAAGGATTTGCTTCCAGTCAAATTTTCCACCGCTAATCAGAGTGATAGACACAGTCCTCTTTTTGCAACAAAAATGTGATCTGATATTAATAAAAGGATAGAAAATCAACAATTTGATAATTAAGTGGATTTTCCTAGGTTGTTTATTCTTAAGAATATAACCAAGAAATTAAGTTTTGAGGAGTGTTTATACACAAATATTTGTAGAATACATACAGTGGAACATCCAACACCATGAGTATCTCAGATTACTCATGTCCCTTCACATACATTTTTGCAGTCTTATCCACAAAAATTTGTAGAACTGATTTTATTGTTAACTCCTCAACATTTCATTATAATTTATATCTAAAACAACATCAAAGAAACTTTATGAATAAGGCTGCTGTTCTTTTAGAGCTATGGTATATCTAACTTACATGTAAATGAAACTTGCATTGTTTTTTTAAAGACTTGATCAGGGTATAATGGGTAAATACACATGACATTAATTTATAAACACATGCTCAAAATTGTGGTGCGATTTTTGGTGCTTTCATTGTCAAAACAAACAAGGTTTAATGTATCAGTGAGGGATTCATAGATTTGGAAACCCACAAACATCAAAATATGAAAATAGCAATAATGTGATATAATTTTTCGTATACAGTCAAACTTATCCAGTCATAAAGAGTACTCAAGGAGAAATAGGTCCATATAGAGAGGTTAATTTTATAAGCTTTGTATTTGACAGGGACATTTTCGTAGTGGCCTTTAAAGACAGTTATTTGCAATGCAAAGGTGCTCTTTAATGTAGATTTGACTGTTTATTATTTCAGAATCTGCTCCCATATATCAATTTCAGAAGTTACATTATTTTGATATGTAGGATTTATAATGTTCATTTAAAATATGTACATGTATACAACCCGGTTATCATTAGTCATATTTCACAGTTTAAGAGGACTTTCTTGTCCATTTTAAAATATAACACAATCTTACATACAGCTGTCTGTTGTTTGATATATTTAATATGTTTAAATGTTTACATTTTTGTTTATTTCAAAGCTATACAAATGTTTTTGGATATTTTTTTTTTAATTTAAACAATACAAAATATATATCAATATCTTAAGTTTGTGAATATAATGATTTTTTTAAAAATATTTTAATCCATCAATGTACATTCTTGTTTTGTTATGTTATGTTAAATATGATATCAATGCAATTCTTTTTAATGTTTTTTTCCAATTCAATGCAAAATAGGTATATCTATAATGTAACTCCACATATATTATGTTATGCTAGATTTTCATATTAGATATTGTATTTAGTGACTTTAGTAGTGTCTTGAAAGTATAGAATTGAGTAATTTCAATGCACATAATTAGTGTTATATTCATCATGTGAATAATATTCTTGTCTTTTAAACTGTATAGTAAAAGTATAAAATGATAGAATATTAACTACTAATCATGAATATTTAACATGTCCTTTTATGTTTGAGCAAAACTGCAAGTCCCTTGTGCATATTGTATCATATAAATAAGACTCATCTGAAAAGAAATTGGCCAACAGTTTCATAAAATTTCATCTGAGATTTTCGTCATACCCGAGATTTTTGTCATAATCTGATATTTAGTCATAATCTGACATTTTTGTCAAATATCCCATGATCAGACTTTTTAGTTGGAGAATATGAATAAAACCACAAATCTGAGATTGTTTAGAAATGCATACCATGATTGCTAATGACCTATCATTATATGTAAAACACAGATTTTTGCAAGTTACTTGCACAAAATATTCATATTCATTCAATTCTACAAGCCTTGCAGTTAAACATGTTGAAATTTGTTGTTAATGTAATTCTGTACATTTGTTTTAATGTACATGTAGATTTTTACTTGCTGTTCTCTTTTATAAACAGTTTTAATATTATGATTTTTGGTATATTAATGCTGCTCTATTATGCCATATCTTGATATTTATTTTTTATATAAAAAGTTGTTAATGGGATGGTCCCAAGATTTGTATTTGATATACAATGTATAATATAAAAGTTACAGAGAGCTACTTCAAATAAATTTTTACTGCTTAATAACTATTCACATTTTGAGTAAATATGTTTTTTGTAATAATTTATTTCAAAGTTAGTTGATTAATCACTATCGAATGTTGAGTTTGAGATATTTCAGAAAAATCAGTGACATTTAGAAAAAGAAATTTCTATGGCAAGCCTCTTTACTATTTATTCGAACTTCAAGATATCTAATAAACTTTATAAGATATCTCATACAATTTTCTTTATAAGATATCTTATACTATAGGAGATATCTTATAAACTATATAAGATATCTTATAAAATATATAACATATCTTATAAAATATATGAGATATCTTATAAATTTTATATCTCATAAAATATATAAGATATCGTATATGGTTTATAAGATATCTTATAAAATATATGAGATATCTTATAAAGTATATAAGATATCTTATATACTTTATGAGATATCTTATAAACTTTAGAAGATATCTTATAAAGTATATAAGATATCTTGTATATAATATGAGGTATCTTGAAGTTAGAATATATAGTAAAACGGCTTGCCATAAATTTCAGTCTTATTTCCAGACCTGATTTTCTTCCACTTTAAAGCGGAATTCCGCTTTTGGAAGTCCGGATTTTTCCATAACGGTTCCTTTATTATACATAGTAAAATGGCTGCTGAAATGTGATTTCCGCTCTGTTTTCCCTGTTGTCAAAATCAGGTAGACTAGAAAAAGTAAATTCCTAGGTGTTCATCCAACACTTTGTTAAAAAATTAGGGGGAAGAGGGGCTTGGAACTTTTTGTTTATGATTGGACTTTGTGATGAATCAAGTAGGTGATTGTTTCATACCTTATACTCACAAGAAGAAGAAATAAGTTAAAAAACAAATACATTTTCATAACAGAAAAGAATAATTTCCTAAAGTGGAATCCATCGGTATGCAAATATCAAGCCAATATAGGAAGAAAATCAAGGAATTAATTTTGTATGAACACTTTTAAACATTTGGTTAACAAGTTTGCTGCATAAGTGCATTTTTTCTAAAACGAATAATTTTGTATTGAATTGTTGGGATTATTACAGAGAGCAAATACTCAGTTTTATCCATGATTATCCTCTTTTGCGATACTTTTTTTTTTATAGATTGGATGATTTTAGAATATTAATGGTCTTTATATTATTTTGAGATTATTTTGCTCTATCAACTTTTTAATTTGCATAATATTATTAAAATTACATGTACTTGGCAACTGTCATGTAAAGAAAGGAACATTCTTTGTTTATATTTATATATGTATTTTTACATCTCTAAGACAGGAGCTAACAAAACATGTTTTCTTTACTTGTAGTTTTATATTTTTTCTAAATAAAAGATAGAATTTATACTGGACTTTTCAGTTCTGTGTTCTGGATGTACAGATCATATCTTTTTTTGTTAAAATAGTCTTTTATGTCCTGTGGGTATTCTCTATTAATTTCATATAGTCTTAAGTCATTCCAGCCAGTTTGAACAGTAAGAGACCATTTCCGTTGGTTTTTAATAAATCAGTTTTTTTGTTGTATCCAGCTATCTTTGATTTGTCTAGATTTTTTGTCATCTGTATGAAGGAATTTTGTTGTAATAATTTAACGTATCAATAAGTTAATTTTTTTTCCATCTGGGCAAATGGTTCATATATCCCTTTTCAGAAACTCATTTCTGGTATCACGATTCTGATTCTAAAATTATAATTTAAGCAAGTTATTTCCCTTGCTGAGACGTAGTACTGGTTCGCTGCAATGAAGAGTAAAGGATTAACTGTTTTTAAAACTTGTTAATTTGGATGTAATGTTTGGTTTATATGAATTTGGGAACTACTTACGATCTTTTTGCTTCCAACATAGTTATAATCAAATTATAAAGCTGGAAATATTTATATATCAAAGTAATAAATAATTTCTATTTACTTCCTACTGGATGCTCTGCACTGCAGCAAACCAGTACTATGTCCCAGCAAGGGAAATAACTTGCCTCAAATTATAATTTTAGAATCAGAATTGTGATACCGGAAATGAGTTTCTGAAAAGGGCTATAATGTTATGTTCTAACTTTGACACCATCGGCCTAAGAATTCTTATAGTAAAATTGTTATGACTAATAAGAAAAGTAGGGTTTTCATGACCATTTTCTGTTCATATCCAGAGATGAGCACAAAAAATATATATAATACCGGGGTATACATTTCAGCTAAATTCATTAAAATCACTAAAATTTTTAAACTAAAGACAGTATTCAATAACAGAAAATATTCAGTAGTAATTAGAACCGAGATAACCATTGAAAATACAGGGTTCTGATTTGAGACAGGAACATGTGGTTAGAAATTGGATTGATGCATGGATTTTGATGTGATATGAATATGAACTCTGCTTGAGTTAAGCATGGTAATACAATAATAGCATGCTTAACATCTTCTAGTTTTGTTCCACCAGAATAATTTTTCTGAAAGATATCACTTAAGCAATCCGTATTAACTTGAAAATAATCAGTTTCCTGCATTTTTATCTTTTGTCATCACTTGGCATCCATTCGTCGTCTGTCTGTAAACTTTTACATCCTGATCTTCTCCTCTGAAAACCCTCAGTCAAATGAACTGTAACTTGGTATCAAGCATCTATGGAAGGACCTTTATAAAGTTTGCATATTTTTTCGGTTGGACAACTAATATGGCTGCGATGATGAATTCTTATTTCTGATTGGACAATTTAAAAAATCTCCTCCGAAACAAGATAGCTAAATGAACTGAAACTTGGTATGAGGCATCTATGGAAGGACCTTTATCAATCTGCATATGTTGTCAATGTTGAACAGCTAATATGGCTACCATAATGAATTCTTATTTCTGAATGGTCAAAATTTCAAAAATCTTCTCTGAAACCATATAGCCAAATTAACTAATACTTGGTATGAAGGTCCATTGCAATTTTTACTTGGAAATTATGGAAAGTTCCTTTCAAGTAAATCATCCAGGTCAGACAATTCTTATTTTTGACTGGTAAATTTTTTAAAAGTCTTCTCTGAAAACAGTTTTAATCATACTTAATTTAATTAGTTCTCGCCGTGATATGGCTTAAATGTCGACCACATGGCGTTAAACAATAATCAATCAATCAATCAATCTCTGAAAACATAGCCAAATTAACTCATACTTGGTATGAAGCATCTATGGAAGATCCATTACAATTTTTACTGGATATGAAATAGAATGGATTGATTGTGGGACTGTCAGTTGAGCTATACAGGCTCAAATTCTCCCGAGCCTCTTGTTTTAAATGCCTTAAGTATACTTATATGGATGAGGTACAGTTCAAACTTTTTGTGAAAGTAATGGCCTTTTTTTCATTCAGTCTGTTTTCCACTCTAGTTTGATCACCTGGCCCAAAGGGCCATATTTGATGTTTTTTTTTTTGTTCAAACAAAAAAATTGGTCTGAGAACCTAAGCATTTTTTATGGCCTTATCTGAAAACTTAAATGACTTACTGTGCTAAATGCATTGCTTAAAACTAAAACAGAAAATGCACAGCAAAATGAACTTTTACACAGAAATTTCCCTGGACTCATATTATGAGCAGGGTACCAGAAGTGGCTATTTGTATAATAGTAAAAAGTATCATATAATTTTATCTGCACCCCTCTATTCGATCAGCAAAATGATGAGTATTGGATAAAATAATTTAAGCATGATTTCCAGAAACAGCAAGGCTATCCAGTCCTGTCTGAATACTATCTGTACAGGTATCACAGATTCCAACTTTTTCCACAGATCTATCAATACTGCTATCAGTTATGTTTGTATTATCACTTATGTTTTCAAAATCATCTTCTGGTTTAGTATTTCCACTTTGTTTTTTGTGGACTGTATCACTGTCACAATCTTTGTCACTTTGTTGATCGGATTCACATTCTTCAGATTCTTCTTCATCAGATTCCTCTTCTGAACTGAAAATATATTTTTAGTGTAATACATAAATTTTCATAAATATATCTATGAATAATATAATTTGAGTGTGACTGACAAATTGGTTTTGGGCAATATTGTTTATATTGTATAACATGATTTGGTATTAAGCCATGCAATTGAAATGAAAAACCTTTGTTAAAATCTTTGTAAAATAATTATAATACATATAATAGGTTTAATTTTTTTAAGGGCTTTCACTACCTAGTTGGAAACAGTTTTAAACACTTTTTAAAAAGACATATTTTAAAGTTTTGTCTTTCTGCAATAATATACTGGTAGACAACTTCAATAAACTATGGCATTAATTTTCTTATAGGGTTCATCTGAGAATTAAATAACCATAAACATAAACATAAATCTCTTGAAAACAGCTTGATCTGATTTATATATTCTTTGATGCAAAAAAACATATTCAAAAGTGTTATTGCTCTGTTGGTGGCCGGATCACCATTATATGGTGAAAATTAAATAGTATGTGTTCAGAAAAAAACATTCCATCACATTTGAAATAGATCAAACCCTGTGTGAACAATACAAAAGTATAGGAAAAAATGTTTAGATTTTTAGGTTACAAAAAAAATCCATTTTAACTTATAAATATATAATTTGAAAAAAAACAAGTAATTAGGTAAATTAATGACATAAATTAGTATAAATTCACTTGAAAGTAAAAGTCTGTTTTATAGGAGAACAAATTGTAAGTGCATGTGCAGTTTAAATTCTCTTTATAGTGGAGAAAAAACTAAAATTTAAGCTAATGTGAAATCAATGCTTTAATTGTAAAGAAGCATACAGTATATAATGTTTAGTATGAACAATGCATTAAGTAACATGAACCCAACTAAAACCAGGGATACTTCGTAATCACAAATATACTATCAGATAATCATAATTTTTTCCTTAGTTTTTGTGGACTTAAGGGACATGTAACACACCATCCACATTTTATATTAAATATTTATCTGAAAAGGTAATATACCAAAATTTGAATTACCTGTCTGATGGGGGCCACTGCATTCTGTTGGGGTTGTATCCATCTAAACTTAAATCTATATCCATCAGATCTGATGTAAAGAAAAAAATATTTGAACTCTTTGGATAAAATGTTTGAGAATAAGTAAAAGACAATGCTAGAACCTACATTTTAACCTGGTTAATAGAGTATTTACCAATAATGGTGATTTTTCTTGGTTGGAAAGCCAACTCTGCATGAATTTTCAGTCTAAGTGTAGGTTCCTTATTTGGGAAGAAAGCATGCTAACCAAAAAAATTCCCTATCCAATGAGAGAAATGACAATTTCTTATCAATGAACCTAAGTTTTACAGACGTTTTTTCTACAGTTGTTGAACGATAAACTAGAAAAGTCCCAAAATGACGTCTATGTAAACAAACAACATAGCAACGACATTTTCTTGAGGTTTTTGTCCGAAATCACAAGAGAAACAGATTGTCCTTCAAATTACTCGTGAGGTATGGAATTTTAATTGAGATTTTAACATGCTCACAAAAGCTTGTGTGTTGAAAATAAAAAATTTAACTATCTCGGGTGGAGAAATTCCATAACTCACTCCTACCTGAAGGAAAATCTATATTTAAACCAATGGTCTGAATGGTGTTGAAATGGCCAAATAATAAAAAAAATTTAATCATATTCCCTTTCATAAGTAACTCAAGATAATATTTGTGTAAAGCCTGGACTGATCTTTTCTGATTTGGTTTGGACTGGTCAGTTGATATTTACCATTTATCACCATATGGACCAGTAGAATCTGACAATATTTTAAAACATGTGTCCAGTTACAAACCAATAAAACAATAATACAAAATAACATACACTGAACCGCAAAAGAAACGTCGCACAAAATGACATGTTCACATACATTTATTTCAAAGTGACATTTATATATTTTAAATTAATTTTTACAAAATTTAATGAATGATTTACAGTCTTTTGGTTACAATGTTCACAAAAACGTCACAATTGTCGCAACGTCACATGTTTTCAATGCTGTGCTCCCACGTCCGTTAATAACGTGTATGTCCTCCACCGGCACCAATTACTGCGGCACATCTTCGGTACATGGAGTTGATGAGCCGATTAATAAACGCCATCGGAATACGTGCCCATACTCTCTGAAACGCTTGTGAAAGTTCAGCTGCAGTTGTCGGACTTGGCTGCTCATTATTCAACCGTCTTTGAACTTCGTCCCATAAATGTTCAATAGGGTTTAAATCTGGACTCAAAGCCGGCCAATCCATAACATTAATGTTATTCTGCTGTAGGAAGTCTCTTGTGGCTCTTGCGGTATGCGCACGTGCATTGTCCTGTTGGAAAGTCTTGTTTTGATGACGTGCGAAATGGGGCTGAACATGGGGTGTCAAGACTTGGTCGATGTAACGGGCAGCTGTTACGCCATTTCCTCTGCCTGGGCCAAGGTTCTGAAAGATGACTGGACCAAGTTTAACGTTAAGGCCGATTCCAACCCATACCATGATGCTAGGTCCTCCCCACGCGTCTGTTTCCAGAATGCAGCTGTCTTCGTAACGTTCCCCGCGTCTTCTCCACACTCTGGTTCTGCCATCGGCTGTTGAAATGCAGTAACGGCTTTCGTCAGAGAAGATGATGTTACGCCATTGTCGATTTTGCCAATTCTGTCGCTGAGTGGCCCACTGAAGACGAGCTTGACGGTGTCGAGGAGTAAGAATAGGTCCTCTTGCTGGACGGCGACATCTCATGTTTCTAGCAGCTAATCGCCGACGAACCGTATCATCACTTATGGGTCGTCCATGTGTTCCAACAGTGTTTCTGGCAGTTTCGGCAGCTGGGGTGAACCGATTCATCAAATGGTGACGAACAATGCCTCTATTCTGTCTAGGGGTAGTGACTTGGGGTCTACCACTCCGTGGACAGTCATTTGTGCTGTTTGTTGCATTGTACCGTGTCAATAGACGTTCAATTGTTCGAACAGCACAGTTGAAGTCGTTGGCAATAACTCTGGCAGATTGCCCAGCATCCAATCGACCAATGGCCTGTTCTCTCTGTTGTGGAGTCAGACGTGGCATAGCTTCTGTGTCAACACTGATACTAACACTCTTTAATTTTCTCCGGCCTTTTATACCCATAAAGGAGCATGAATTTCACGAACATTTAAGATTTAAGAAAAATTACCGCCAAGTGTGTCCCACGAGCGGTTTTAGGTACAGTCGCTCTACGATATCAACTGAAAATTATCCAACCGAAAATTTAATTCACAGGTAATTTAATCTTACCTGGTGATGTAATCGTAATACTGATTATATAAAAATCATTAATTAATATTTATTTTGAATTTTGCTAACATTTTGAAAAAGCTACGTTTCTTTTGCCATTCAGTATATAATTATACTATCATAGAAATAGAAAAAACATACACATACACACAAAATTATTTTAACTAAGAATTCATTTTTTCCCCATTAAATGATAAATTTCAAAATTTCTTTTCTTTACAGCAAAACCAGAGTACTTCAATTTCCATTTTTGATTGCCATATTCGGTAACTCTTTTATGAGATAAAACACCCTTCACACAATTTTCAATGATATATTTCAGCTATCAAACCACAAAACATAATGAGTAACAGACAGACAGAGTGAATAATTCACTTGCGAAAATAAAATCATTTTGTTTGGTTATACTATTTTAAACTAGAACTGTCCTGAAAGGGACTAATACCCCCCACAGCAAAACATCTGTTTTGAAGCCTACACAATGTACAAATCATCATATTTTTCAAACTAGAATCTAACAGTATGCAAAGTTTAATTAACCTCTGATAAGGCATGTTTGAGAAACTGTGGGTACAAAAAAAGATTGGGGGATAGACAGAATTTATAAGTCCAAAAGGGTATAAAATTATGGAAAAAAGTATTGGACCAGGACATACTTGGCATGCGCACATCTATGAACTAGGATCTAACAGTATGCAAAGTTTCATTAACCTCTGATAAGGCATGCTTTAGAAACTGCTGGTACAAAAAATTTCTGGACAGACAAACAGACAGGCTGATTCCTATATACCCCAAACTATGTTTGCGGGTGGTATAATAAGTTGTATTTCAAGGGAGTTAATACATCAAAACATGTGTACTGTAAAATATAATTCATAAAATGTTGTAAAATACCTTCTTCTTTTCTTTCTTTTGACTCTTTAACAATCTCCTTCAAATATTCATCCTGAACAGCCACTACCTCTGTACTATTTTTACACATAGAATATTTTTGTAGTAATTCATCATTTACTTCGTAAAAGGTATGACCCCATTTAAATCTATCTAATAATCTTGCTCCAAGTTCTTTGTATCCTATAATTAATGAATAAATATTTTTGACACACAAAATTGCCTGCTTACAAGTAAAGATTCCCAATAAAACTTTATATGAGAATTATACATATAAAGGTGTTACCATCTCTGACAACAAATGCTGCATCCAAATTATCATAATCTATCACAAGTTCAATGGAAGATTATTGAAATGATTCACTACCTTATAAGATCTGAAAATAAATTCACTTAATTTAATTTGCATCAATAATCATGATTTCAAGAATAGACAATTTTGATAGTGATATTATGTTTTGATATGAAAACTGATAAAAAAGTGAAGTAAGTCATTAGTCTACAATGTCTTACGCTATTCAAGATTCCCTGAAAGTTTAAAGGAAATCCATTCCAAGATTCATCATGTAATACAGATAAAAAAAGTGTAATGCAATCAATCATTTTGATTTCTGTGTGTCAATACAGCTACAAAGGTGACATAATAACATAATACAGTATATAAATAACACATATTTAAGAGAATGATAAAGCAGAATGTTACCTCAAGATCTTAACAGTCAGCTGACACAAAACTGAATTGACAATGAATTTTCGAGGGTAACAAACTACACTGTAACACCTTCTCAGGAATGCTTGATATTATTTTAGTGAATGCGTTATTTGTGATTTTTTAAAAGGAGATGGTAAAATTCTCCTTAAACAATATTTTGTCTATCAATCTCTTGGACAAAACCTACTCTCATACTGCCCAAGAGTTTGACAGATTAAAATTGCTTAATAATGAGGAATACTGTCCCTTCAAAAATAATAATTGCACTCGCAAGCTAGTACAATACAAGCTAGTGCAATATACAAATGTATTATTTTGCATGGAAAAATATTCCTCATTAACAATTGCAAGGAACAATATTCCTACTGATATATTATCATATAAAAATCATTTAAAAATGTTAAAATTTACATAACGCCTAAAAATAAATTTGGTTTGAAACTCTTTTGTAACCATAACAAATGTATTCCTGATTTTGAAAATGTGTCGTCCCTAGATAAACTGAAATATATTCTAACTCCTCACTCAACATTTTTATTGGCTGTTTGCACCTTTATTAAACAATCATTAGAATTGAAATAGGGTCCGCATCAGTCAAAGAGTCAACCCTAATGTTTTATATAACTGAAATATTTTTTGTATATCTTTATAAACTGTAATACGTATGTGTTTTCTTCATTGTTTAATGTTTTGTTTGTATTTGGTGGACCCATAATGGGTGTAATTAGTAAATAAAGATTATTTGATAATAATATCTGAAAATTCTACAGGTAGTGTAGAAAGGAAAAAATATTAATGTTTAATTTTTTTTAAACAGGAAAATAAAGCTACAAATTTACTTTTTTATTCATTATCCAATAACTTTTTTTTAGATACCTGAACATAAAACTTATTTCAGTCCTAACTAATTACCAGTCAAATAAAATGCTGCAGCAAAAGCTTCCACGCATGATAATTTACAGGGTCGACCATAATTAATAGGATTTGTTGCAACAAGGTATGGCAGCAGTCTAGGGTAACCTCCTTTCATTCTGGCAAATGGTGTATCTTCTAACTTGTTCCAAGAACAATCAACTACTGCCAGGCCATGCTGTGTGATAATTTCTCTGAAAAAATCAGCAATAAATATAAAAATTTGTAAAGAATTTAATTCAAATGAAAACATTTTTGGTCAACCATACTGTCAATGACTATTTCAAATCAAGCTTCATATTAAACTGATTAATGACTGAACTTCATTTACCTTTCATGACTGTAGTCTCATCAACATAATGCTATATCTAGTTTCATTTCAAGTATTCTGGATTTTTTCCTTAAAAATCTAACACTATTTATAGTTTATGACATGATTGAGAGATTTCCAGTTAGTGCATTTTCCCCAAATTATTTTATGTAATAATGTTCAATAACATGATTTTCTTATTTTGAAGCCAGGTAATCTAACACATTTCATTCATTCATTCAAAGAAAATGACACAGTCATATCCTGTTAAATTTACTTGGACTTAATAACTGGATACTAAGATATAAATTGAATTAAGTCGTACCTATCCTCAGGTGACACACATTTTTGTCCCATGGGACTGAGGATCAAGCCACCAAATTTCTGCTGCAATTTCAAAGTACGAACCAACCCAAATCGGCAAAGTTTCCTTCCAGTACACTTTTTTGGATCACATTGTTCCAAATCCCACATTGCCAAAGGACAAGGAAACTTAAAGTCATCTGACTGACCTTCTTGTTCTGAAAAAATCGTTCATTCAAATACAGTACATGTTATAATACACTCAAAGAAAATTAGTCTTGAAACTAAAACTGACATATGTTTTGATAATTCAAATAAAAAAAAATGATCTTATTAGGTTATTATCCATGACAGGATCCCTAAGGATTCTCTAATAAAATAAATCTTTGTTTGACAACCCATTTAATTTTTTATACCAAAAGTTTTGCAGATATGGTAAGTTTTGTATACATTTAAGTAATGCCAAATACAATTTTACTTTAGTTTTAATCTTTTACCATAAAGTTTGATATTTTGTATGAGCTTTGATTGTACCATGGACATTATTAGTATAAATCAACAGACTCATTTGGTTGAAAGAAATAAGTAAGTTTAGTGATAACCATTAGTTTTTATTAAAAGTTGCATTTTGTTCTGCAAGCATAAGTAAATTAGCTTTACAACTTTTAACATAGAGGTTATAAATACTTAATACTGTAAAATATCCTGCAAAATCTTGAAATTCATGTTGTTCAATTCTCTTCTAAACAAATAATTTACACACAAAAAACTGTCATTCAGATATAAAATATGTTGATTATCACATTCCTTTTCAGTGAAAAATACTTTTTTCTGGATATTTTTCTAATGTAATCTGCTTATTTTGCCAAAATTCTAGTGAACATGATCCAAATTGTTTCACCCTCATACCAGTTGATCTAAGTTTTGTCCTAGTTCCAGTTCACCCTGAGTGGTTTCACTTCAAAATTAAACAGCTGTCAGCACAATATAATTATGAAATTTATTTTTAAATATTTCTCGGTGTCTTTTTCGTTTGTTAATTTGTGTTTCAAATTTTCTGCCTAGCGAATTTGTCTTTTGGAATGCTTATTAGTGTTTATTATAATTCTTGCTCATTTTATGAAATATAAATTCATTGTCAGTGGCATTAAGATATGTATAAGCATAGGAGGCATGTCACGGTTAACACGCTATTTTGACCCAAAAAGATACTGTAATACCTCTATATATTTATTCTATAAAAAAGTAACAATTTAACTGTTTTTAAGGTGTTCTATCATTATCCTGTATGAAGTGACTGTTTCAGGCAACAGTTTCCAGACTGTTGGATCAGCAGTGATTTGTTAAAGGTCTGCCTGAATTTGGCTGGTTTATAATGTTTGTTACTTTCTCTTTTTCACCCTGTGGTACCAAATTACCTCCTTTATATTAGATACCAAATACATGTAAAATAATATACAAATTAACAGACTGAAAAACCTAATCGTATTAAAGCGAAACCAGTGTGAACATATATATTAAGGCCAATGAGGGCAAAACAATATGATTCTTGACAAATAGACCTTAATCTGTGATATAATTGTCTTGAGGCCAACAACTAAAAGAAAAATTTCTTTTTAGAAACACTGACGTTGGCCAATATCTTTTCCTAATTCATCACCGTCTGCATCATGACCGCCACAAGCATATCCATCAAAACCATGCTGTTTAAAAGTATCTTCTCTGTCCTTTCTCCTGTCTTTTTTATTATAATTAGATTTATGATTGTAACCTTGATTTCTTTTGGTTCTACCCATCTTATAATTATGAAATAAAAGGTCTCTAATCGTCTGTAACCGATTATTTTTATGTTAAGGAATTTGGTACAACAGCAAGAAAATGCAACTTATGTTATGGAAGCTGCCATTTTGGAGATCACGTGACATAAATATTTTAATTTAAATTTAGAATAAATGCAAAAATAATGGTTCTGGGTTATTTTTACTTTTATTCTTCCTAATTTACTTGATACTTCTTTTACTTCATTGTCATAGTTATGTGGAATCTAGAATATGAAATCTGCACTTAAAAAAGAACCGGAATATAATCCGCGTTTGACTCTGGATTTAGTTAGCATAAGCGGGAAGTTGAAAAGTCAAAATTATCAAAACAAATTTAATCGTCAAAAGGCCAAAGATTAGCAGGGTAAACAACCACATCGTAAAAATCTGTTACAAATAACAAAATTAGATACATTAGGTCATAGGCCTTTTGGGATAACGAACTCTCTTCATCACTATATCAATATATTGCAATATTCATTTAAACAGGACTTTTAATTTCTTTGTTTTTTATTCTTCTTTTTCAATATTTGTGTATTCAAATATGTTGTTGATTTTTGTCGAGCCTGCAACTTTTGTTGTGGAAGCAAGACATAGCTATCCTACACTTGTCGTTAGTGTCGACTTTACACTCTGTCGTTAGTTTTTAAAACATTAATTACATTAACAATCCATAATTTTTTTTTTTACCAAAGTTGGACAGAAGCTTGTTCATGATCAAAAAGATAGTATCCAGAGGAAAATTTATAATAATATTTCCCCATTTTTCTGTGGTTTACTTATAAATGGATTTATAAAACATTAATTACTTTCTTAAACCACCCTGGATTTTGACCAAACTTGGACAGAAGCTTCTTCATGATTAATAAATAACACATGGAGAAAAATTCTGAACATTCAACTATTACACTGAAAACATAGACAACAGCGAAAGCAGGCAAGACACTGTGTTGTGTGTAACACTTACGAATTTTTTTAAACGTTAAATATATATATCTTGTTGAATAGTGCAATTGTTTCAAACAACAGATAGTGATGTCCAAATGATACTGGAATATGACTCAGAAGCCTCTTATTAATGGCTTTGTTACATAAAAATCCCAAATTATAAGAGGAGCTTCATATACAGTAGCTGGCCATAATTATTTCATCACTTCATTTTTTCCCTTTGATTTCTGTGTAAATTCATTTTTTTTCAAAAAAATTTTGTGAAATGATTTATCTATAGATTTTAATGAAATTTTCAGTGTAATTTGGTATAAAAATTATAACGTCACATTTTCTCTATATATTCAACCAAAGTTATGATGCCAAAATTTTTATTTGTTATTGAATTATTGTAACTTTGAGAGTCTAAACTGCAAAACTATTTACAAATAAACAATTAACTTTCAGACATTTGTCAGTCTTTTGTTGAAAATTTCATAAAAATTGGATGAGAAACAATATCACAGTAATTTTTAAAAAAATCAAGGGTGGAGAAAACGTGGAATTTATACTCAATGAAAAGATTTTTTTTCTTTGAATAAAATATATAAGGAATTTTAAGAACTTACAATCATAAACTTTTTACGTTCCTTTCCCTGTTCTATATACAATGTATGGTGAAATAAAAATCGTTGTTGTCAATAATGTAGTGTGGCACTCAAAATTTAAGAGTGGCAGACCCCCCCCCCCCCACACTTAAATAGGTCATAGTGATCCCTGGATATGTATTAAATATTCAGTCCAATTAAAATTACCCACAATGAAGCAAAAGTAGTGACAACTTGATAGCTGGACTGCTGATGTCACCATACTGCAGTAAACAGTTCTGGAAAAGCTTTTCATGTGGGTAATAAACTGTCTACAAAGGTCAGTCACAGAAAAGAAGAATTTTCTGACACATGTTTATGGAATGCAAAGTTAATCAAAGAAAACAAAATTTCATTGAACAATATTGTATGCATATCCATTTAAAAAGATGTTGTTTGTCCCTGATTGGCTTTTTAAAGAGTAAGTGTGAAATCTAGAAATAGGTCACAGTGTTCCAGCTAGGATTACAGGGCAGAGGGGCATTTATTTAGGATATAGAAGGGACACTTAAACACATTTCAGATCTGAAAATGGCAAACAAGCTCAAGTCAACTTTTAAGAAATATCAATTACTCATTTAATGCCCTTGTAAGAGTTCTATTAATTTCTTTGCACTTTTTAATTCATTTTTAATGAATTCAGTATTGTAATGTTTATGTGTATTGAAAAAAGTGATTTGTTGTATTTTATATCATACTTTCTGCAGAGGGGTGCATTGGAAAAGGGGCAAAGTTCTGCACCTCTCAATTTTAAGCTAGCTGGAACAATGGGTCAGTTAAAGAAAACACATTTGGAATCAAAATACAAGCAATACATATATACAATAGACTATAGATGTAACTGAACTCTGATTTTTATTTATTTTATGATTGAATGTTGGCAAATCCCAAATATGATATTGTTACCTGATGATTTGTTGACTTCAAGTAACATTACTGTTTTGACATTGTGTCCTCTCACTCAATGGCTGAATTGGTTATATTTATGATATTTGCAGATCAATGGAAGATAATCAGGATCAACTAGAACAGATTGTAATATTAGCTGAAGAATTAATAACTGTTATGGACAATGAAAAACTGGAAAAAAAATTACTCGATGATATTAAAAAAGAATGGCAACAGATACTGGAAATTAGAGAAGTACAGAAAGTTCAATCCAAGAACATTATTCAAGGTAAAATAGAAATTAGTACCTTGAGACTTTTAACTTTAGGTAAATAACTAATACATAAATAGGAAAGATGGGATAAGGCAGATTTATTCTTTCCACAAAACTCATTGAAAGATCGATTTTTATTTAAAGTCGTCAAGGGCGTTACTAACAAATGACGTTTGTGACGTGGAAAGATTCAGGAAGGGATCTAAGGAAAATATGACACTTTTGAAGCATTTTTTGTCTATTTTATCAATGTAATAAACAGTATAACTAATTGGAAGTTCAGGATGGCCTTAATCATTGATCACAGTGGAATTCTTTGCTGGAGGACAGTTACATTTGTTTTATTATAGTACACCATGTAGAAAGATAACATGTTGGATCAATAGATTACAGAGTAGCAAAGTAT
This sequence comes from Mytilisepta virgata, assembly GCA_028015205.1. NCBI lineage: Eukaryota > Metazoa > Mollusca > Bivalvia > Mytilida > Mytilidae > Mytilisepta > Mytilisepta virgata. The sequence continues at coordinate 90,419,753 of CM051521.1, forward strand.
AGTTATATGCTTTAAAATTTTGTTTTTTTTGTCAGTTTATAATTTATTTTTAGGCATGCTTGAAGTGAAGAAAGCAGAGGAGGAAAACTTCAGGAAATCGGAAATTGCTTGTGAGCAGTTAAACGAAGAAGGTCAGGGTTTAGAACATTTTGTATCTCAAAAGAAAGAAGAAATGTCTGCTGTTGTGTCTATATGTGACAGGTTACAGCAGAATCTTGATGATTGTCAAAGGGAAGTACAGAGACTAGAGGTGGAAAAACAGGAAGTGGATAAACAGAAAAAAATATCAGTTCCTAAAACCAGGTACACATATAATGTTATTGTGAAAGAAACGTAAAATTAGTAGATAAACAGAAAAAATGTCAATATCAGATCAGGTATGATGTTATTGTAAAACAAACAGATGATTGACAGATTAATTCTTAACAAATCCCATGCAAACTTTATACTGACCTCCAACAGGGGCTTATTATCAATTTATTTCAACTATGCTGATTCAGAGAAAACGTTTTTCAAAAGTTTAATAATGAACAAGGACAAAATATACTTTATTTTATTATCTCATTCCTCACATCAAGTTTCATTTCATTTAACTGTGTTCTATTAGAGAAAAAATGTTCTAAAGTTTGACCAATTAGAAAATAGAATTGCCTATGATGGCTGTTATTTTTTTAAGACCACATATGCAAACTTAATACACATCCTCCTATAAATGCCTTTATATATAAACTTTACAAAGGTCCTCCCAAAGATGGATGGAAAGACCGACCCTTAACATTCACTGTGACTGAGATTCATACACATGTATATTGGTAGTAGTGTTATTGAAGCATGTGTAGTGAAATATATTTTGTTGTATTTCAGACATGATATTAGCCTGTACAAACTGATAACCAATCTTCATTGGGATTTAGACACACCACCAAACCAGCTCAAGGGATGTATCCTTTTCTGTTTTTTATTTTCCTGTTGGTCATATTCAGATGTAAAAAAATATAGCATTTTTGGATTTTCTTTACACTTTAGTATCCATAGAAATGCCATGGATAAAATGGATAATAATTTTTAATCCTAGTTTTGTAGTTGTGGATAAATGGAATCAGTATTTTTTATCCCAGGCCTGAGAATTTAAATAATTACACAAAAAGATCAACATGATCAAGGGCAATGTCTTCACAAAAACCAAATATCATAATTTGAATAAACTTACCTTTATCAATTTAGAAAACGATACCAATAAACAGACATTGCTTCTCAGGTGGATAAATCTGTCAGAATTGTGTCTGATGACCCAGAATGTCAACTAAGATGGCCATCACACCCTAACTTTGTTTAAGGTATCCGGACCATAATAGATCATGATCAAAAATTGTATCTCTTTTTGACAGTGAATGGCTGAAACAAACAATTTAAAGCTGGAATTTTGTATATATATTTTTCTCAAGTTGAAACACACTTTGTTGCTTATATGCAGAGTGTGTAAAAAATAAATTAGTTACATTAGCATTTCCGAAGTTTGCCGATAATTACCGAGGTCATTTCAATTGCGTTGTATGGAACATCCGGGAACTTTTGAATAATCACGTGGTCATTTATGGTCCGGATACCTTAACATTGTTCCTATGAAGGTGGACAAGTTAAATCCAGGTGAGTGATACAGGCTCTAGTTTTATTACACCCATGATCTCTAAACATGTACATATCAATTTTACAGTTTGTTGATTTTGCAAGAGTTACATAATTATATACTGGGGTAGCTCAGTGATTTGGAAAGGCAAATTTTCAATGGGTCATTGGTCCTTTTTAAAAAAGAACCTGTCTCACTGGACAAATCACAGATGAATAAATATGATGTAGTGAACACACTGTAGGACATGATAGAAAACGACTGGTGACCCTTTGGATCAGGTGAGCTAAAAATATGATGTGCCATCACCCTGCCTTTCCCAATCACAGTTTTAATTTCTTTTTTGTCTGAATGCATATCTTGTATATACATCTTTTGTGGATTTGTTCATGTTTATATCTTTAATTCGGCTTATCTTGTTTATGGAATTTCCTCCATCTTTGGCTGATTGTGTTCATATTTGGTGGTGTGGTTGATCATGACCTAAGTATAGCATACTGTGGATTCATTTATTTTCGTGGATAGAGAAACAAGAGGCTCAGTGGGCTGAGGCTGTATCGCTCACCTGGCCATTTTGTTTCACGGACCAGGAAGATTTATGCAAACTTTGTAAAGGACCTTCCATAGATGCTCCATACCAAAAATCAGTTCATTTGGCTTTACGGTTTCAGAGGAGAAGTAGTTTAAAATTTCGACCAATCAGAACATGCAAATGCTCATGGCGGCCATTTTGTTTCACAGACCGGGATGAGTTATGCAAATTTTGTAAAGGACCTTCAATAGATGCTCCATACCAAAAAATCAGGTCATTTGGCTTTACGGTTTAAGAGAAGAAGAAGTTTTAAATTTTGACCAATCAGAACATGTAAATGCTCATGATGACCATTTTGTTTCACAGACCGCAATGATTTATGCAAATTTTGTAAAGGACCTTCCACAGATGCTTCATACCAACTAGAGACTCTCAAGAGCCTGTATCGCTCACCTGGATTTAACTTTTCACCTTGAGCAGGACTAAAAGTGTAAGTGTTGCAGTAAATTTGGCTGGTTTTTTCTATAGGGTTCTATGTTAAACTAAGTTCAGCTGAGGCAGCCATCTTGGTTGACAGTCCTGTTCAATGGACACATTTTAAAAAGAGAACCATTTAAGGACCATTACAGCTAAAGTCTTGTTCTAACTGGCTAAATGGTTTCAGACAAGAAGATTTTTAAATGAATTTTCCCATAGGATCTTATATTTAACTAAGTTTGGCTGTGGTGGCAATTTTGGTTGACAATCCAGGTGATCTGACATCATTCTGAAAGAGGACCATCTAAGGACCAATGCTGCCAACTTTAGTTCCAATGGGCTCAGTAGTTTCAGACGAAAACATTTTTGAGTGAATTTCCCATAGGGTCCTGAGTTAAACTAAGTTTGACTTTCGCTGCCATTTTGGTTCACAGCCCACGAAATCCGACACATTTCTGAAAGAGGACCTCCTAAGAACCACTGCTGCCAAGTCTGGTTCCAATATGTCAAGTGGTTTCAGACAAGAAGATTTTTCAATGAATTTTCCCATAGGGCTCTATGTTAAACTAAGTTCGGCTGTGGCGGCAATCTTGATTAACAGTCCAGGTCATCAGACATATTTATGAAAGAAAACCTCCTAAGGACCATTACTGCCAAGTTTGGTTCCAACTAGACTTGTAGTTTCATAGAATAAGATTTTTGAAATTCATCCCTCCTTTTTCTATTTTTAGTAACAGCAGCCATGTCGGTTGGAAGTTGGGAATGCCGGACATACTTTTGGAAGGGGACCACCCGAGGACCATTCCATCAAAGTTTGGTCCCAATTGGCCCAGTGGTTTCAGAGGAAATCATCTTTAAAGGAAAGTTTATGCTAGATGCTGTCTTTAAAGGGCAAAAACTCCTATAAGGGGTCAATCAATGATTTTGGTCTTGTTGACTTATTTGTAGATCTTACTTTGTTGAACATTTTTGCTGTTTACAGTTTGCCTTTATCTATAATAATATTCAAGATAATAACCTAAAACTGCAAAATTTCCTTAAAATTATCAATTCAGGGGCAATAACCCAATTAAGGGTTGACCGATTCGTCTGAAAATTTCACGGCAAGTAGATCTTGACCTGATGAACATTTTTATCCCATGTCAGTTTTGCTCTAATTGCTTTAGTTTTTTAAGTTATAAGCCAAGAACTACAGTTTACCCCTATGTTCTATTTTTAGCCATGTCGGCCATGTTGGTTGGCAGGCGGAGTCATCGGACACTTTTTTAAAACTAGATACCCTAATGATGCTTTTGTCCAAGTTTGGTTCCAGTAGTTTCAGAGGAGAAGATTTTTGTAAAAGTTAACGGACGACGGACGCCAAGTGATGAGAATAGCTCACTTGACCCTTTGGGTCAGGTGAGCTAAAAATCAGTTCATTTGGCCTCACAGTTTCAGAGAAGAAGTTTTAAATTTTGACCCATCAGAACATGTAAATGGTTATGGTGGCCATTTTGTTTCACGGACCAGGATGATTTATGCAAACGTAAAGGACCTTCCATAGATGCTCCATAACAAAAATCAGTTAATTTGGCTTTACGGTTTCAGAGGAGAAGTTTTAGATTTGGACCAATCAGAACATAAAAATGCGAATGGCGGCTGTTTCGTTTCACGGGCCGGGATGATTTATGCAAAATTTGTTAAGGACCTTCCATAGATGCCCCATACCAAAAACCAGTTCATTTGTCTTTACGGTTTTAGAGAAGAAGTTTTAAATTTGGACCAATCAGAACATGTAAATGCTAATGGCGGCCATTTTGTTTGACAGACCGTGATGATTTTTGCAAACTTTGTAAAGGACCTTCCATAGAAGCTTCAGGCCAGGTTTCAGTTCAATAGGCCCAGGGGTTTCAGAGGAGAAGATGAAAATGTAAAAGTTTACAGATGGACGGACAGACGGACAGACGATGGATGCCAAGTGATGCTAAAAGCTCACATGTCCATTTATGAGAAAGTCTGTATTATAGGTACATCAAAACTCTGTGGTTTCAAACTTTGAAGAGTGCATTTAAGCTAAAGTAAAAATGTTATTTTTCGTTGGATATTTAAATTCGTGGTTTACTGGGACCCACGAAAACCACAAAAACTGGTATACAACGAATAATAATGAATCCACAGTATACAAATGTAATACAGATTTAATGGTCAGTTTAATTTTGCAAGTGTAACCCCCTTTTCTAAGTTTGCTGTTTGTTTGTCCATACCCTCATCTTGAATATGCAAATAGTCATCATGGTTCTTTAGTTTGCAACAAGTATCATAGCACAACACTGCATACACTACATTTCATTGGTTTTTGTAAAATCATCTACATGATATGGATTTTTAATGAAAAATGTTTCGATACTACAATATGCATCCTTAACAGAGAATTAGATGTCTGTGGTAATACAGAAGTTAAACCGTTCTCATTGGACAAATCACAAATGAGTAAATATGATGTAGTGAACACACTGTGGGACATGATAGAAGAAGACTGGTGATATTCATTGACAATGCAATATGCTATTTAATCTTGAACAAAAAACTAGGTTGCAGACAAACGGAAGACAATAAACAATGTATAAAATTGTAAATATAAAAAAGTATTTAATAAATTAGATTGTATCTAGAATATAACATGTAAATACAATTGTATTCAATTCAAAATCATGTTAGTTTGCTTTTGTTCAAAGTGACATTCTGTATTATATATTTATAACTAATGGTTGGACGGAACATATATATCAATCTTTGTTCAAAATACAACTACAGTAAATTAGCTCTACTTCATTTTGAGGGTCACAATTATACCCTCCAGCCAATTCTTACATAAACATGTTGACTGCAAAGAAGTTACTTCCAAGAATGGTAAACACACACTTCAATTAGCTTGATATAGATTGCATATAGGCATCCTATAAAGCAGGACTTTTGTTTTATGGTAATCTGAAGCACACTTGTTCAACATTCTTTGAATACCTATGCTCTATATACCAGTAATTGACATATTTCCCTATCACAGGAACTTTGAAGTAAGTGAAATCTAACAATGTAAAACCTATTATCACACTTGTACTTCCCAGATAAATATTTCAGAATGTCCTACTGTCAATAAGTATTTACTATCTGGTGAAAATTTCACAAAGTTGATTGAGTCACTGTGACCTACAAAATCCTGGAAACTTCCTTCATAATAGTCCATTAATTTTATCACACGCTCTGAAAAGAGATGTGTTGGAAATAATAACATGTGAACAAGAAAATTTTATTTTTTAGAATTAAATTTATGAATATTTTCCATTTATTTTGATGGAAAGAAATTTTGTAATGTACATGTATCTGTCTTTGAAAGCTTCTATAGAAGAATCTTGGTACTTTACTTTCCAATGTTGAGCTGAATATAACACTCTCTTATGGATAGCATTGAAAATATTAAAAATCTTTTTTTTTTAAACTGAAAATAGCTTGAACACTTTTTATTTATTCTTAAAGAAAGCAGGGATTGATGCAAAAAAAAATTTGAGTAACATACCATTTGCTCCAAGTGATATAAGAGCAGTAGAACAGGCTAAGTCCATACACGTAGGCCAGTGAGTCAGAGCATGTGTTCTTGTAACCTGTTGTAAAGTATTTCAAATATTAGATAAGTTGCTTGTAAACATGTTAATGCTTATTCATAACCATACTGATAACCATAAATACACCAATAACTTTTTCTACCAAATGTATATTGATACTAATATGTAATAAACTAGGAAGTTGTCAGCTATATATTAGACCTCAAGGCAAATAATTAACATTAATGTCCTCTTGTGAGCCAAATGTAAAGTCACTTCCCTCCATCTACTTTAGTGTCAGTAATGATGGAGGATAATCAGTCAAAACAAGGAGATACAGGCCAAGATCTTTGGATGATAAATCAATACCAATGAAGGCATGTATTAATTATTGATTAATACATGATCTGACACCCAGTCTGATATGGATAAGATCCTGTATTAATATGTTTATCATACACTTCCTAAGTATAATATATTCTAATAAGGCAATATCAGCCTGAGCACATGACGAACCATGTCTGATATTGCCTTATCAATCTGGATAAGTTCGAATGATTGGTTATTAGCCCGGGATGTGCAGTTTAGGTTGTACATTTCTAGTAGTTACACATGTGCTTGAACATGTATAATTACAACAAGCATAGATGATGATATAAATATGATAAATAATACAATCAAACTAATAAAATATTCAAAAACATTGGCTTGTTCATTTTCAATTCATTACCTTTCTTTCTGACAAACTATAATACTGAACACATTTATCCATTCCATAACCAACATACACAATGATGTCTGGTTCCTCAGGAGAAAATTTAGCAAGGCTAGGTGGTAGCTGACTATACACTCTCTACAAATAAAAAAACAAAATATTAAAATTTACAGTAACAGTCACTAAGAAATCCAGGAAATATGTTATCCAACAATGTGCTTTATAAGATTATTGGTAAATTGTGTGATATCATTAATATATTTCAATGTGTTTCTGAGGAATGGATTTAAATGTAATTACATTCAGAGGCTGGCATATTGACATTCAAGGTTAAATATATATGCCTCTTCCACATTCCTGGATGTGGGCATAAAATTGTGTATTATGAATCAGTTAATATATGGTATAGAGGGTTCTCACTAGGATTTTTTCATGGTGAGTCTTGTGACTCATCACTTTTCAGAATGGTGATTCCAAGCTAATTTTCATGAGCACCAGGACTCGTCGTCACTTTTTTAATGTAAATATTTTCCTGAGTGATTTTGACAATACCATTGTAGGTCTATTATACTTTTGTTAAAGTTTAACTAAAATCATGTGCTGCCTCAAAATACTGACTGGCATAAATTCAAAAAAATAATTTGAACATATGCAGTGGTGCTCCAAAATTGGAAGAAAAGTACTGTTACAGATATGACCAAAAACCTTTGCATTTTACTATTTAACACAACTTATTTATTATCATTATTTTGTTTTGTATTATTTATTTATTTATAATCTTTATTATTTTTTTTTTCTTAAACATTCTATTGACCTGGGCTTTGTTTTAATACCTTAATAATCAATATTGAAAAAATTTTCCATTTGTGCATTTATTAATAAAATGCTCCGCTGGGCGCAGCTAGATACGACCGCAGATGTCGAACCCTGAATAGTTGGGGCAATTATGAACACAACATTCAAGCTTGATACAATACTGAATTTGGATTGTGAATAAATATTTGACACAGCATATGTTTCTGACACAGAATGAATGTTGTCTAAGAACTTAAAAATTTTTAATTTACCTATTCAAACCATATTAGTATTATTTGTTTTTATATATAAATCAGAAATAACCAATTTAAAATTTAAAATTGGGCACATATATCAATTTCTTGCTATTGCGCAATACTGTGCAATTGAAAATTTCTTCAAATATTTGACACATAATAGGTATCTGACACAGAATAACTGAAATCAAATTACTTAGAATTGGTCATATGATTTCAATTTATATTCAATTTTTTGCTTCTTGTGCAATACAATATGCTGTGGAGAATTGCCCCCCCCCAAAAATAATAATTTACCCCTTTTTTAGCATTTGTGCAATACACTATTAAGTTGCACATTGACCCCCCCCCCAAAAAAAAACAACAAACAATAAAATTTATTGTAACCCCCCTTTTTTTGCTAAAAAAATTTGAAATTTTCTTTTTAATTTATGAAATATGAAATGAGAAAAAAATTACCCCCTCCCCAATTTCTCATTTACTCCCCCCCCCTAAATTTTGTTTTCAACATCCCCCCCCCCATTTCTTTATACTTTGCAACCATAACAGCCCATTTAAATACACCATAACATATTAAAATAGAAAATGACATCATAGTCATGGATGGCAAATTTAAAATATACATAATTTAAAAGCAGTTTAGATGAGATAAACAAAAAAGCTTCATCAGCACATTTTATATTGGCAAATTTCCAATGAAGTTCATTAAACTAGAGTTATTGGCAAATTTCCAATTGAATTTGTTAATAATAAAGCTTTGATAACAGGACACACATATCAATTTCTTGCTATTGCACAATACTGTGCAATTGAAAATTTCTTGAAATATTTGACACCTAATAGGTTTCTGATACAGAATAACTGAAATAAAGAACTTAGAATTGGTCATATGATTTGAATTTATATTCAATTTTTTGCTTCTTGTGCAATACAATATGCTGTGGAGAATTGCCCCCCCCCCCCCCCAAAAAAAAAAAAAATTTACCCCTTTTTTTAGCTTTAATTTTGGACCCCGATTTGGACCAACTTGAAAACTGGGCCCATAATAAAAAAACTAAGTACATGTTTAGATTCAGCATATCAAAGAACCCCAAGAATTCAATTTTTGTTAAAATCAAACTAAGTTTAATTTTGGACCCTTTGGACCTTAATGTAGACCAATTTGAAAACGGGACTAAAAATTAAGAATCTAAATGCACGGTTAGATTCGGCATATCAAAGAACCCCAATAGTTCAATTTTCGATGAAATCAAACGAAGTTTAATTTTGGACCCCGACTTGGACCAACTTGAAAACTGGGCCCATAATAAAAAAACTAAGTACATGTTTAGATTCAGCATATCAAAGAACCCCAAGAATTCAATTTTTTTAAAATCAAACTCAGTTTAATTTTGGACCCTTTGGACCTTAATGTAGACCATTTTGAAAACAGGACCAAAAATTAAGAATCTAAATGCACGGTTAGATTCGGCATATCAAAGAACCCCAATAGTTCAATTTTCGATGAAATCAAACAAAGTTTAATTTTGGACCCCGATTTGGACCAACTTGAAAACTGGGCCCATAATAAAAAAACTAAGTACATGTTTAGATTCAGCATATCAAAGAACCCCAAGAATTCAATTTTTGTTAAAATCAAACTAAGTTTAATTTTGGACCCTTTGGACCTTAATGTAGACCAATTTGAAAACGGGACCAAAAATTAAGAATCTAAATGCACAGTTAGATTCGACATATCAAAGAACCCCAATAGTTCAATTTTCGATGAAATCAAACAAAGTTTAATTTTGGACCCTTTTGGCCCCTAATTCCTAAACTGTTGGGACCAAAACTCCCAAAATCAATCCCAACCTTCCTTTTGTGGTCATAAACCTTGTGTTTAAATTTCATAGATTTCTATTTACTTATACTAAAGTTATTGTGCAAAAACCAAGAAAAATGCTTATTTGGGCCCTTTTTTAGCCCCTAATTCCTAAACTGTTGGGACCAAAACTCCCAAAAACAATCCCAACCTTCCTTTTGTGGTCATAAACCTTGTGTTAAAATTTCATAGATTTCTATTTACCTATACTAGAGTTATTGTGCGAAAACCAAGAAAAATGCTTATTGGGCCCTTTTTTGGCCCCCAATTCTTAAACTGTTGGGACCAAAACTCCCAAAATCAATCCCAACCTTCCTTTTGTGGTCATAAAGCTTGTGTTTAAATTTCATAGATTTCTATTAACTTATACTAAAGTTATAGTGCGAAAACCAAATGTCTTCGGACGACGACGCTGATGACGGACGACGACGACGCCAAAGATGAGTCAAAATCCGCTAAATATATTCTTAAATGAGGTCTACATATCATAACCAGTCGGTATAAACTCTGTAGTCAATGAAAAATCATCAGAATTTCAATCGCCGCCATTTTCTAGCTGATTATTTTGTCATTTTTTTCCCTTCTTATTTGATTCCCATGAGAGAAAAAATAATGGCGACCAGAGATTTTCATGAAAATTATGGTCTTTGGACACAGCTGATAAAATCTACACGCATCCAAGGGATGCACAAGTTTGAAGTATTACACATTCAGGACACATGTAAATGTATGCAGCTAATGTATGGCCTCATATGTTACTATCTGAAAACCTCAGTTTTTGACATTTTGCAAATATATATGCTAGTATTAGAAAATAAAATTTTGTTCATATCTTACCTAGATTAGTCGTCATAAAACATAAAAATTTTACCATTGTTTATAAAGGTTACACTTTTAACCTAAAATATGACTTTAAAAGGTGGAATTTCCAATAGAAAAATCAAAGCACTCAAAATTTATATTTTTTATAATTTAAAATTCAGATCTGATTAAAAATTGTTATACCATAATTACTATTTCTCATGCAATATGTTCTACAGTGTTCTCCCCAGAAAATTTGAATAGCACAGTGGTAACCTTGAAGGAAATGATAAACGTTGTGCATCACAAAATACATGTAGTCCCAAAAAAGGGGGATTTACTACCAAATACAAATGTGGCAGTGTCAGTAAGATAAATACATGAGGTATGTTATCAGAGATCAACATTTAATTAGTTGCAATTGTTCTGTTTTTCATTTGCCCAAATGTCTTTACACATTCTGAAAAATTAAGCTACGTCAACCTAGGCTAATATAGAGTTTGCCACCATTTATTGCTTCTGGGAGGTTCTGTGTTTTTTATTAATTTCAAACTGCTTTACTAGCTAAGTACAATGTTGGCTTGTCAGGATTCAAGACCCATTGTTTGGTTTCATGTTAAATTTTATGCACCAGTTACTCAGCTTTCCTTGCATATCTTGTGTAAAGATGAGCCATAGATACACTATCTGCCATTCAGGGTCTTTCCCGGATTGCTTAACTTTGGAAACCGAAGGAGTTTTCACAAGTCACAAAGTACTTTGGTCACGGTAATTGTCGATATCGGTGTTATACCTTTTTGGACTTGTCTGCCCAGTCTTGTTAACCAATCGAAAGAAGGAATTACTTGATTCTGACACTTCTGAGTTCTCTCAAATTCCAAGTCAATATGAACAGCTGATGAGAAAGATATCTTTTCAATGTCCTTGACCTAGCTATAATGGAAACAACCTCAACACATATGATTTATCTGAGTATCACCAGACTGGTCTTTGCATAAAACAATTGTCAAAGTCAACATTACACTTTTAATTAAATTATTTTGTAGCCTCATCAGAAACTAATTTAAATTATCTTTGCAGCGCCGGTGATATCATAATAAACTGGGTACCTAGTACATACGATTCGTTTATCAAAACTCAAATTGGTTAAGGTACTAAAATTATGATAAATCCATTCCACAGACCAAGGTTTACAGACAATAAGTGAAGTTATTACTATGCTGTAAAGACATATTTCTTGCCATCTGTTAAATGATGCAATACAAGAGTTCAGTGTTGATATAGAAATACAGTCACCTTTTGGTCTTGCTTGGATATAACTGTACCATCTGGTGTGAAGGCAGGTGCTGGGAATGTCAACCAATCAACAAGCTCACAGAAATCTTTGGACCAATCAGCTGACCAGACACTAACCCGCCTGTCAGCACTAGTAGCTAACCACAGCTGTGGAGAAGTCACAGAAATTTCTTGATCATTTGAGACTGTCACATCAATGTTTGTGATTGGTGCCCCCTTGTGGTCAGATATAACTCTAACAGTTATTCCTGTAGTCGGACTACTGATGGCAATTAGTCCATCACTTCCTCCTGTCAGTACCATGCGTCCTGCAAAGTATTAAAAATTCATACCCTTACTGTGGATTCATTTAGTTTTCATAAGTATTTTATTCTGATGTTCAAGGAAAATCTGTTCTTTCAAAGAAAAATCAATTTGTGGTTCTGAATTTTTTTCTAGAAATAACAACTGTATGAAATAATGAAATTCATGTATCACAGTTCCCCAAAGAAATTGATGTCTAACAAATGTAATATATCTACAATATAACTATTTCCATAGGACACATCATTAAATCAAGTACAATTATACTGGATAAAAAATCTTTAGCTGAACAATGGACTGTTAAGGTGTACGAAATTTTTCCAAAAGGTCAATTCCACAGCATTAATAAATGAATAGCTAGTCTTTATATTTGAAATTGTCTGAAGTTTAAAAGATATAGGAAAACTATCAAAAAGATTATATTTCGGTCCTAAAGAATAAACTAACATTTCATAATCTAACAAAACAAAAAGTTTTGCTATTATTAATGACCTTCATGACTGAATTAAATTATTGTGACTGGAAAAAATTGTTTTCAATTTAATGCAAATTTTATTTATCAGATAAATGATAGCTTACAAGTCTGTTTAATAGATTGGTGATAAATATATATTTTTTAAATGTTAAAAATTCTATGCAAAAACTCTACTTTTATTGTTGTTTTACATACACAGCTGCAATGTAATCTTATTTGATATAATTGCACTTTTGCTGTTGTTGCTTCTTTACATGATAGATACATTTATATGTAACCTAAAGATCAGAAGACTTCTTTACACTGGGAAAATTACACAACAATTCATATAAGTATACATCAAATACACTCTTAAAATTACTATATTACAATATGATAAAAGTAACAGCAAACAAACAATACACAAATACAAACCATCTGGAGAAAAACTGATAGCAGTCACTGCAACAGCATGTGGATGCATCTTCAATATCATTTCTGCTTTGTTTATATCAAACACTCTAACTGTCCCATCACTGTATCCTGCTGCTAGCAATGGCATGAATTTAGCCTCAATCTTCTGATGTGATGTTACAGGGGCGGAGCCTGTGTTACTGACAGTTGTCCTAACAATTCCATCTGGTTTGATTGGTGAAAAATCTATACATGTGCATGCCTGAAAAACATACAATGAAAATTGAAAAAAATTTTTACTGGAGATTAATTTCTATAAATTTAATAAGTACTACATGCAAATATTATTGCCATCTCTGACACCCTTAATTTATGCAAGACTAACTAATAAGATTAATCTACAAGCTCCAACAGTTTACTATGTACTAACAAAAATGTTTATCACCGCAATGTTTGTCAGGATGAAGTTTTCATATTAATAAAAACATCACAATAATTTCTGAATTTCTTCATTCTGTTGAGGAATTTATTTATCACAGTATTCAAACTTAAAAATACTATAAAACAGACAATAAACAAAAATTTTTGTTTAAGCAAATTTCTGGAGAAATGGATTTTAATGTAATTATAAGACTGTAGAGACTGATTTTTCTATTAAAGGGTGAAATACATTAGAAATTAAAAACCAAGAAACTTTTAAAAAATGGAATAAGTACTACAATGCTACCTGATCCAAAACTTGGAACTGTAAAGTTTGTTCTCTGCTATCTAATGACCAAACTCTAACACTACCATCATCAGCACAGGATGCAAAATGTTCACTGTTACACATAGATACACTGTTAACCTGGAACAGACAATTCATTTTTTAACCATACTGGTATATAAACACTGTTGAATTCTAAGTATATTAAAGCTTGGTTGTTTAACATTGTTTTTGTGTTTATACATAACTTCACATTTGACATTATTTAATGTTCATTTGACAATGCCTAAACTGAAACAACTCTCAACTTTCTTAACAACTTATCTTAAGTAAAAATAATACAGTGTTATGTATTCCATACAGAACTTAATTTGACAGGAAATAGCAAAAAACCCTTCTTTTATACGTATTTGATCAAATTAATTAGATGGATGGATGAATTATTGTCTAACGTCCAGTGGCAACCAGGTGCATATCAGGACGACAAATTAATAAGACATATCATACGCAATAGTAAGCAAACTGTACTGCACGAAGTGAGGTGTAGATAAAAATATGTTTTATTCATTTATATTTATTTACCTTAGCCATATGACTGGACACCAGTCTGATACTATTTCTCTCAGGCCAGTTTATATACCACAGAGTACCAGTATTGGTTCCAACTATTCCCTGAAAGGTAAAAAAATGGCATTACAAAAATGAATTGAGGAGTGCAATACAATGTATGTTAGATTTTCCTTTATAAACAACAAAATGGATAACAGGAAAGGTCAACAATGACATACCAATCAATCAACATCATCCAACAGAACCCTGGACAAAATATAACATAAAAGACCACAAACATAAACACAACAGAGTCAAGATAGTCTGACTTGGTACAGAAACTTAACAGTGATGGGATTAAACTAGTTTTATGGATATGCAAACCTCCCCTTATCTATCCTGACACTCTGGAATATAATACACACTATAAAAACCAATATAATATGATTACCAACAAGGTGACTGCCAAACTAACAACCAGATTTTTTGTGATTGGAAAATCCAGTCAAATACTTGGAAAGGAACAACATTTTTCACAATGTGAACCAACCATTTAAAGTGAAATGATGAAAATGGTGGGTTGAAGGGAATAAAGCTTTTTTCTCAAAGGGAGATTGTTGGTGAATAAAATTTACATATTCTTAAGAGAAAAATGAATAAGGAATCGATTGATGTATGATTTATCTACATATAATTGGATATATTAGGATTTCGAGTCTAAAAACTGCTGCCCCAAGTCTGGGTCGGCAATTTCCATGTTTTGTATATGAATCGGGCTCTGACGTCCCACGGCCCCAGCATATTTCAAAAAAAGGCCGTCAGACGTCAGAGCAATTTCGGACTACAATGTCATATGTTCAGATGTCCTTGAACAGTGTAACACCTTTACATTGTACTCCTTACTGCTGACACCAATTACTAGATATTCTGAGGTCAACTCTACAAGTTTAAAAGTCTAACTAAAGACTTCAGAATGCTGAATTGAGTAACTTACAAGAATGGAAATCTTTCTAATTGATTGTGATGTTTTCTCATTTTGACTTTACTAAGGTAGAATTTAAGCAATACCAAAATTTTTTCTTAATGGTGCAGCCTTGTATCTGCGGAAGACAACAAAACCTGAATCCAAATTAATAAGTAAATAAATTACCATATCTAAAGATTCGTCAAATACAGCTGTAACAATAGATCCATCCAAATTCATCTCGTCTTCCATTGTCAGACCTCCTGTTCTCATATTATAATGGTCTCCTGGTAACTTCAATTCACCGACACCAACAACTGACCATACTCGCAATTTTTTACCAACACTTCCTGTCAATAACCTTCCGCTTCTACACATTATCACATCTGAAAAATACATGTATTTATTTACTATTTTATGTTTGTGAAATATATGCAGCAGACATTACGAACACTTTAAATAAACTGAAAAGGTTAGTTTGTAAATATATACAAATATTTGGCAATGTATAGTGAAGATTCCCTGGACGTTTCACAGAAATGCATTCACTGGTTTAGGAGGAGTGGGTATGCCTACCCCTCTTACAATACCGTAATATGAAGAAATGGCAAAGTCCCTGCTTGTCAGCGGAAAACCTCAAAAATCATCCTCATCAAAAATAAATTAGGTGGTAAACAATGGCAATGTACATCGAAGATTCCCATAAAGTTTCACAGAAATCCATTCCCTGGTGTAAGAGTAATTGAGGTAAATACGGTGACAAACAAGTCCCTTAGTGGGGGATATAATAATAATACATATACTAACCTATTTCAGAAGTATCTGCCTCCCAGTGGATAAAACATGTATTGTGTCTAGTATCCCATGCTGATATTTTACCATTACTGGTAGCAATGTACAGAGTACTGTCCCCTGCATACTCCATGGCAGTGAAATCAGCAGGCTCTGAATCCTTAAAAAGATAATTACTTTTGTATATATGTACTCATATATAATGGCCTAAGCTGATCACAATATTGGCAACGGCAACAATAAAAATATTAATAACAAAGACTAACATTTGTTACCTCTCATTGTCTACTGCAGTTTTGCTTCTGTTGACAATGAATTTCACATGAAAACAATCCAGTCTATAACCATCTCAATATGTGTTATTAATATAATGTACAACATAGATTAACTACTATACAGAAAACTGTTGTTTGGTCCCTTGGGTGTGAAATTGAAGTTTAATTGTATGACAGGTAATACTTTTAGATACACTGTGGTTTATTCTTCTAATAGAAAAATTCATTAAGTAAACTATATTCATATGGGCAATATGACAATAAAACATTGTCTCTCAAATCATCTCTGTGACCAAATTGCACCCAATCTCTTCCAAAATATAGTTACCTTATGGTGCCCCTGTAATAATTCATCTGGTACCTCAGCTTCATGAACATTAAGGCAAACATCATTAGATGTTTCATCCAGCAACCAGAACAGTACTGTACCATTCTGGCCAACTGAGGCAAATTCATTAACAGTATACGGGTCCCATTTAAGTTCATGTATAGGACTAGCAGATCTGGACGTAGTCAGAATTTCATAGCTGTTTGTACTCCATACCACTACTGAACAGTCACGATAGTCACCTGAAGTACACCATACGAAATACTAAAACTCATTCTTAATTATTGTCCATGTAGTACTTCACCTGTGTTCAACATATATGTACAATTCACATTTTCTAAAGCATTACCACTCTATCCATTAAAGAAAGCCATTATATTTCTTAAATATAAATGCTGGATCTGACAGAAAAATAATGTATGTCACAGATATATTTTCAACAACACAAATTGACATCAAACTTGGTTTTCCTTCACTACCTTCTTTACTGCAATCCTATGGTACATTGCCAAGCTAAGAACCAGATTTTTCTGTTGGAAAAGGCAATTACAAATAATATACTTCAAAACTGTTTTATCAAATATTTATCATTTTTATTTTTCTTCATGGTAAAGCGTTCCCTAATATTAATGACTGAACAGAATTTCAAAAATATAATCATGTAACTATTAGATTCATCATAATAAATAATACTATCATCCATAGGCAATCTACAATATCATTACATACCCACAGAAATAAGAAATCTATCGTCTCTGGAATAAGCTAGACATTGTATGTCATATTCATGGTGATTTAAAACCTTCTTACACAGCTGGTTTTGTAAGTCCCACACACATATTTGACTCGGTGACATACCAAATGATCCACTTGCTGATGCTAAAACCTATTTAAGATAGAAATTCAAAAATAAATTTCATGTTTTTACATGTATTTATGCAAATAAAAATCTAAATAGCATTATAGCAGGGTTTGAAACTCCACAAAAAAGCTACATGATGACAGGGCTGGCTGTTTATGAAACTTGCCAGTCCTGACCTTATTCCATAGAGACTTTAATGTGTCAAATGGCCGATGCAAATAGAAGAATGTAGTAACATAGTTATCATTGTAATGCAGATAAAATAGAAATCTAAAATTAGAAATGGGGGACCTCCAAAACAACCGTTCTTGTCTGTCTGACCATAGGGCAGGTGACTTTATTTTTGACCTGTCAGCCATGAAAAAAGGGTGGGCTATTATTATAAACTCTGATTACAGAAGCCAGAAGTTAATATCAAGTGTCATAAATCCAAGCATGTTTGCCCATTCTTTCACCACAATACACCTTTACAGGGTTCCTACAATATTTTTTAAGTTGCTTCCAGGTCATTTTGCAGCATAGCAATAACATTAAATAGTGTGCCATTGTAGCACAATAAAAACCAATACTCCGCTGCTGTAAAAGGACCTTGTAACAATAAGCATGCAGATGACCTAGATGTGACTGGTTCCTTGTTGAAATGATCTGACTAATCTGGATCAAATCAGTGGCAAAAATACCACTTTTAGTGAACAAACAGAGTACAATGTCGTAAGATTCTCATGGATTTCAACACATAAACAAAATTGCTAGACTTTTTGAATTTCTTGTTGGAGTGGGAACCTTGCAAATAGGAAATCAATATTTATGGCACAGGTTTGCCTGCTATACTAGATTTTGGGAATTGCAAGACCAATTTTTTTTTAACAAATTTTCTTTCCCTATATGTTTTAACTATGAATAAAATTTTAATTTGGTATCAAAAATGTCCAAATCTTAGTAGTTGGAGAGTAACCCTTGGGATTTCACTATATTTCAGTTCAATCTGAGAAAAAAACCTAATCATACTTGAAGATTTTTAAAGCAGGTTACAAAAATCTCCTACCATATGGTACTCCTTTGAAACTATTAAAATTCAATACACAATTTTAGAGAAAATCAACTTTTTACCTGACAATCATTCTGTAAAGCTAATGTAGAAATTTCTTCTGTATGACCTGTAAAAATTTACAAAAAGATGTAAAATAATAGTAATAATATAGATGTACAACAACAGAAATAATATTAACATACAGTTTAGATGTGATCACAGATACCCCCTCACCCCACCCCAAATAACCTTCAATTTTTTTAATTTTTGTCCAAATCAATACTTTAGAAATGCAACAATTAATTTTGTATAGTAAGCAGTTGTCAAAGATTTACAGTGGTCACTGAACTATTTTTAAAATCTATTCAAACCATTTCTGTATTGTACAACTTTGGTTACTTCCCTTTAATTCATTCCCTTGCATATTTCAGCAACAAAAATTCTACTGAATAAATTAATTTCCAAATTTACAGCAAAACTAATGAATCATATGTCAAATTTTAAAAATGCAAATAAAAAACATTACTAGATTTTCAATGAGGAACCAGAGTGAGTTATCTTTTCCTAACAAATGTAGGAAAGGCAGATAATTAAATTCTCTCCCTTTTGTCCTGAGGCTAAAAGGGAGACAAATTTATTATCTCCCTTACCTACATTGGTTAGGAAAATATAACTCACTCTGGTTTCTCATTGCTGACTATTCGAAGCGATTTCAATTTCAAACGGATATAAGGTTCATTTCTTTTATAAATTTCCATTGTAGCTTTCCTATTCAACATAGTTGTCCGACAATTTCTATACATACTTATATATCATCATTCTTCAATTCCATGCAAAATTTTAAACTGCCAAGATGTATTGTTTTTCATATATCTGAGATTAAAAAAAGTGATTAGGCTTAAAACAACTGGGCCCTGGATACTGACACATAGGCAAATGTTAAATCGTTTAAGTATAAATAATGTCATGCAATAATGACCAAGCATATATGGTTATTTTACCTGTGAGGTGTTTCTGATGACCTGTGTTCAAATCTTCAATAATCAATACACAACCAGTAGTGTACACAAACAATCCTAATAATACAAAAAATAAAATTTATAACATTCACCCTTATTCAAATGATGTGTGTGTGTGTGTGAACAGACAAATGAAAATTACATTTAATATAGTATAACTAATCTCTAAAATATACAATGAGTGAACAAAAAGAACAAAAACAAAAAAAACCATTACTTCATGATTCTATCTATTGCATGACAAAGTTTCTACAGATTTTGTATTCAAATTTCAGGATGACTTATTTATTACATGTTTATTGCTTAATTGGAAAGATTCAGTTAGATTATATTACAGAAAGTCTAAAAAGATTTAGTTAGAAAATTGAATTTACGTTCACTATGTGTTGACAATTGTGGAGCAATAAATTTATGCAATAACCTGTGTTAAAGTTTATGCCAGTTTCTAGTAAAAAATACAATGGAATATCTGATTTCTTGAATTCATGGGTTTTTTTGATACAAAAAGTAATTAAAAACATTCTGAAAATCTAACATACCTGTATCAGTCTGCCAAATAAGATTATTTTTAGCATTCCCGTTATATCCAATTATAGATTTTAACTGTATACCAGCTTGGTTTGGTGGTGCAATGTAACGCCTCTATAAAAATAAAGGATTTAAGGTTAATAGGCAAAAAGTTAAAAAAATGATTTTATAACCTTGGAGATATCAATTAAAAAACCGTTTGTCATTTAAATTTAATTGTTCAAAGAATGAGATATTTCATTGATCAGTTTTAGTATATACAAGTTTATAAATTCATTTCAGAAATCTTTCCTTGAATATATAGACACTCTCATTCATACCGGTATCAAGTTAAAATTACTGTCTGCCGGAGTAGGTACTTCATTTTATAATGTTATTAAACACATGTATGAATCAAGTAAATCTTGTGTTTAGATTCAATCTAGAGTAACAGATTTTTTCCTGATAAAACTTGGAGTTAAACAAGGGGACAATTTAAGTCCCAATCTATTTAAGTTATTTATAAATGACTTGCCAGAGTATTTACAAGAAAGTGAAGACCCGGTTATACTTAACGATAAACCAGTTAATTGCTTATTGTATGCAGACGATTTGGTCCTTTTATCAACATCTGCTAAAGGGTTGCAAACAAGACTAAACATTCTGGAAAAATATTGTAAAGATTGGTGTTTAAGTGTAAATTCCACCAAAACAAAGGTTCTGATATTCAACAAAGCAGGCAGACACATTTGTGATGAAAATAAGTTGGTTGATAGTGTTAATAATTATAAATATCTTGGTTTGCACTTTAGTGCATCAGGGTCATTTTCATATGCTCAGACTGAACTGTATAAAAAGTCTTTGAAGGCTTATTATAAATTGTATAAGAATTTGTTATCACTTAATCCAAGCATAAGTACCAGTTTACATGTATTTGATCATACCATAAAACCAATACTCCTATATGGGTCTGAAATATGGGGAACTTTTAACCCATTTTCAGCAAGATTCAGAAATGGAACTTTACCATTTGATAAAGTCTATTCCAGTTTAAAATGTGAGCGACTACACATCAAATTTAGTAAACTTGTTTTAGGTGTTCAAAAAAAATCCACAAATTTTGGAATTTTATCCGAGCTAGGGCGATTCCCATTATATTATGATATAATTAAATCTATGTTAAATTACTGGTATCGCTTGGAAAATCTTGATACCAGATTTTCTCTTCTCAAAGACGCTTATGTAACATCACAAAATTTTTTTCATTCAAAAAAACCATCTTGGTATGGCTCTATGAAGTCAGTTCTTCAAATGATCCCAGACATCAATCATATATCTTTATCATTACCAAAAATTAATAGCTTCAAAGCTAATGTGAAAAAAATTTTAAAATCATATTTTATAGACGTATGGTACACTGAACTGATAAAGTATTCAGATGGTAAACTTAGAACTTATGTTACATTTAAATCAAATTTTGGAAGAGAAAAATATCTTTCCATTACGGGAAATTATGAACAGAGACGAAGCTTAACAAAGCTCAGAATTTCATCACACCACTTAAGAATTGAGGTCGGAAGGTATCAGGGTACTCTCCTAAATGACAGAACTTGTACTCGTTGTAACTCCGGAGATGTGGAGGATGAATATCATTTTCTATTTCAATGTGTTAAATTTAATGATGACCGCATTCATCTATTTCAAGAAATAACTAAAAGTTGCCCCAATTTTTTAACTCTTAACTCAAGGGATAAAATGATATGGCTTATGAACACAGAAGATAAGTCAATTCTCACTGCAGCTGATAAATTTATTTCTAAAAATTGTTATATATGTGGCTTTCTTGTCTGCTTCAGACACGAGGAGGATTGTGTAAATAACACAGCTCCTTGAGCACCGCCCCTTGGTGTCTGTTGCAGTAGGGAAACCTACACTATTCTCAATACCTATTCCTGCAGTATATTTTATTTGCTGTGAATAAACTTGAAATTTTGTTACATTTATGTTTGTTTCTCTGCATCAGATACGAGGAGGCTTGTTAGAGCTTTTAAGCTCACAATCCTAGAGCATCGTCCCTTGGTACCTGTTGCAGCTAAACAATCAATTATATTTATACATTTCCAGCAAAAAATATTATAAAATAAAAACAACTGCAAATAAATCAAGTGAGAGAACATTTGCCACATCTCTGGAGTAGCAACTCTTAAATACTTTTTTTAAATTTTTTTAACATATTATAACTTTATATCAATTTTAGGTGTATTATATGAATGTCATGTAAAATACTGTATTATATTTGTTATGTGTGTATGCCCCCCTGGGGACCTAATTTGGAAAATAAAATATCTTATCTTATAGAGATGATTTTCCCAGCCAAGAAAAAAATGGTTTGGTTTAGTTAAGTTGGAGTTTTATGCCGTTTTCAGCACATTTGGCTATTTCGTGACGGCCATTTTTTATTGGTGGAGGGAGCCGGAGTACACAGAGAGAAACACGACCTTCGGTAGGAAAATTGGCAATCCTTGTCATTAAGATCAGAGTCGAACACACCCCGCCATAGGTGAGATTCGAACTCACAACCTCAGTGTTGACAGGCTAGTAATCATAAGTAGTCATGATGAAATACCTAGACTACTTGGCCACTGAGGCCCCCGAAACAAAAACCCAAATAAAACTGGAATACTGTACCGAAAGCCATATTGCTATGTATAAAGGACCCATTATGGAAAAATCTGAATTGCAAAAAGTGGAAATCCGCTACAAAACAGAATAAAATCATCCTTGAATATAACACAACGGCACAGGTGAAGACCTTAACTTCTGTTCTTCACACAGAACATGTGCCTCAACACATGTACCAACAAAACCCAATTATCTTTCAGTTTTCAGTTAAAGGTAAACAGAAAATAAAAGATCACCTTTAATATCTTACCTGTGCTAAACCATATGATCTTTCTCTCTGAAAAAAATGTTTCTGACAACTTGGTTTTAAAGCATCTGAATATTTATCTTTCCTCCCTTTGGAAGGAGCTCTTTTCTTTTTAACTGGAGTTGTTCTTTTTCTGTGTTGTTGTACTCGGGATCTGTTTCCCATTTTCTTGGATGAATCAACCTAAAGCCATCAACTAACAAATTACTGCACAATACACTACCTTTGAATTTTTTTTATAATACATATAGTGGTTCTAAACCTTATTAGTAAACACTATTTTATTCAATAAATTTAATGAATATTGAAAAAGAACTTAGAAAATGGCAAAAAAGATGAATTTCAAATGTAAATGATTTGTACTCATACATCAGTCTTTATATAACAAATACACCCTTTTCATTAAAAGGAAAATACTGAATGAGCAAATAAGATGCAAATACCCCATGCCAGCAGATATCTCATATTTATTTATTTTAATTTGGGTTTAACGCCGTTTTCAGCACATTTTGGCCATTTCGCGGCGGCCAGTTTTTATTGGTGGAGGAAGCCGGAGTACCCGGAGAGAACCACCGACCTTCGGTAGGAAAATTGGCAATCCTTGTCAATTAAGATCGGAGTTGAACACACCCCGCCACAGGTGAGATTCGAACTCACAACCCCATCGTTGACAGGCTAGTGATCATTAGTAGTCATGACGAACTACCTAGACCACTCGGCCACCGAGGCCCCCCAGATATCTCATATCTGAATTACCAAGGGATATACATCTGATAACAAATGTAGAATATTTCAGATCTAAAGCCAACCTGTTAATTTAATTACTACCACTGGATATCAGATACCTTACTGGCAGAATTCCAAAATTTTTAAACTATGTTTATCAGCAAAGGACATCTAACATTCTAAAAGGCTAATGTAAGTACCATACAATGGAATTTGGACAAGTGGAAATTACTATAAAGATTTAAACTGAAAACAAAAAGTATTTCAATTCTGAACTTTATATATGTTTTGTGGTTAACTAAAAATTTCAAATTTGTTATCAAGGCTAATAGGTCACTGAACTGAAAACAAGCAGCTGGATAGACAGACAGAAGGCAACATTTTATATCTGCATTGCCTGAATGAGAATATAAAAATTCTGAACGGAAATACATGAGTTAAATGAGTTCATATTTTACATTCTACATTATAAATCATTACTTCAACAACATAGACCCAAGGAGCTGTGCATAGCATACAACACACTTCCAGTGTATACTGCAACTGCAACCATTTACATGGTGAACTTTCAGAAATAATGCAATATGTGTGAAAACTGCACATATCAACAATATGAATAATCTACACTTACAACACAA
The DNA here is from genome assembly GCA_028015205.1 of Mytilisepta virgata. NCBI lineage: Eukaryota > Metazoa > Mollusca > Bivalvia > Mytilida > Mytilidae > Mytilisepta > Mytilisepta virgata. Next base: position 90,444,188 of record CM051521.1, read on the forward strand.
AACTTGTACATTTATACAATAATACTTAGTGTACGTACATATATATTGATATGAACCTGTAAAAAATTAAAGGAAACAAGAATCATTCTGATACTGTTCAGTTATTTATTTTCGTGGTTTGATAAATATTCTTTCAGATAGCAAAGGAAGAACTATGGTATGGGTAAAGTAATTTTTATTCCTTTTTAATAATACCATACATATTTCATAAAAATTTTGCCAACCAAACCATACAAGTAATAACATTCAAAATAAAGAGGAAAGCAAATTATAACTGAACCTACATGTCGCAATGGTAATAATATCAATTATCAAACTTAAACAGAGATTCCTGCATAAATACTTACTGAATCAGTATCACTTGTCCCACCATATCTATCTTTTATTTCTGGACCAAATTCTTTGTCCGACAACTCTGTCTCAATATCTGTTAATGTAAATCAAACCTTCTTTTTACATCATGAAAAAATTTCCAATATAAGATTCAACAAGCAAATATACAGATTTTTTTTTTAAATACATTGATTAAATGTACTGTCAACTAAATTTCAAAATATTTTACCAGTTGAAGGTTTATGTATTGAGCTGAGATCCTCTATTCTGCTAAGTGATGTATTCTGTGACCGTCTGTGTGGTGATATCCGACTCCTGTGATTTCCCGGTGACTTCATGATAGGTTTAGGTGGTGTTCTGGGTAATTCTTGATAGGATACATTCACTATATCATCTATTGTTTCTGAAATTAATGATTTACTCTGCATTCAATTTTAACATTAAAAAAAAAACTATGCCCCTCCTTTTACAACTTATATGCATGTACCTTCTCTATTCTCTTAGGTATCCTTGTTTCATACTGAAGTCTGTTTAAACACAATCATTATCTATAATAATAAGTTCTGATTACATTCTTTGTTTGTATAATTTTTTTTAAAACATTCTTGTATATCTCTTCCAATTGAATAACATATGAGATATTTAAACAGAACTACCTTACACGTGACATACCTGTTTTATCCATGAATGGGAAAGAGGTTTCTCTTACTTCCCTGCCTCTAAAAAAATTAATTGAAATCAGACATAAAATTATTTTTATTGCAACTCATTTTGCAGCTTTAATAGACCTTTGGGGACAGTCATTGATCAGAACACAAGTATCTTTTACTTTGTTAATAAAATTTGTACATTTTTAAAATTGATTGTGCAGCAACAAAATATAAAATCAAACATATTAATAAATTTTAAAAACTCCTGAGAAAAATCTATCTCACTCTTAAATATTTTAAATATACAAAAACCCTATTTTTTCCCATTAATTATTATGAAATAACTACTTACTCGGTTGGTGAAGATGGCCTAACAGCTAAGAAATCCCACATATATACAGCTTCACCAACACTCAGCAGATTTTTACAATCTGGAGTGAAAACTATCTTGCTTACATTCTCTGAATGTCCTATAAAAACCTAAATATATAAAACAAATAATGTAAGAATACAAAAAAATTTCTACTTATATACCAAAACTTAAATAGATCATTCTTGATATTTAAAACTACAGTTAAACCTTGATGGGTCGAACTCGAAGGGACCAAGAAAACAGTTCGACCCATCGGCAGTTCGACCCATCAAACTTCTGACATCTCCTGAAACCTGTACTTATATGTACCAGAAGTGCGGTATTTGCAATCGGTTAATGTAATAACGTTGGAAAATGTGTGTCTTCAAGTTAAATTTTCCAGAAAATCTCTATAAAATAATAAGTAAAAGAAGAGTCTTGATAATAAAAATCCATTTATGACAGCTAAAGAGTTACGATCAATATCATATTTTTCCCTGATAAGAAATTAAAGAAAAAAATCTTTGTAATAAAAATCAAACTCATTATCAAAATTTTTTGTTTTGAGAGATGCTACACAATTGCAGAATAAAGTCTAATGTGAATTTCAAAATTAAATAATTCTTTTTACCTGGAAGTTAATATCTAGCTTCATATTGTAATCCCATATTTTGATTGTCTTATCTCCCCCTGTTGCCAGGTAGCGACCATTATCTGTTACAGTTAAAGTAGAACATCCCGATCGATGTATATTATTGACCTGATAATAAAAAAATTAAAACATTTTTCAAATCAATTCAATATTAAGATAATTCCAAAAAAATGCAGAAGTGAAAAAGATTACAGCTTCCTGAAACTGGAGTCCAAAACATTCAGAAGAATTACAGTCAGCACAATTTTATACTGTTACACACACTAAATTATTATCTAAAGTAGCTTGCTTGTAAGAAAATCTTCAATGTTAAAAACAAATAGTCATTTAGTCAGCCTAAATATATAAACTGAACATTTCTTATTCTATTTTTCTTTCCACCATCATCTATTTGTGTTTAATGAATTTCAAAAAATCTTAATTTTTTACCTCTGCAAGTATCCGTCCAGTTCTAGCATCAAATTTAAGTAGTTTGTTATTGGCAGTGGTAACCAATAAATGGCCAAGACCTGATGGAGCAAAGTAAACTCTCATCGCAGAATCCAGTACAGCCTTAAAACTGTCTGATGATGTGTTGATGTTGGATATATCTATTCTTAAAACCTAAATGAGGAAAAAACAAAACTATGATAATATCTATTATGCTAAAAAAAAAATGGCATCAGAAGCTGTTTTGGGATAAACTGAAGACTTATAATCATCCATGGGTAGAACAAATTGTGTGCTTTCCTGAAATATTGCTTACATCACAGGTGAAAGTGATTGTTCTCAGATTTCATTTTATTGGAAACAGCATAATTTTGTTCCCTCAAGGTTGAAGCTTGCAGTTAACCTGAAATATTCTATTTAAATAATTTCAAATGAAAGTAAAACTAGAGGCTCTCAAGAGCCTGTGTCGCTCACCTGTATCTAATGTGATTTTGGAAATTATGTAAAATTATAAATTATATAATGATTGAGACCAAGATTGGTTTAAATTGACACAGTATTTAAAATTAAAAACAGGTCATCTTAGTGTAGTCTTACAATAGCTACTGAAGACATCTTATCATTATTATTTTTGAATATGTGGTCAAGTTGTGACCATTCAGAATTTTTTTTACAATTTTCTGATAGACTTCTAAACATCTTGGATGATGGATCGGCAACAAAGTAACAACACTTGGTCAGCACCTCATAAGGAACATTCATGCTATGTTTTGTTACATTCCATTCAGTGGTTCTCTAAAAGAAGTCATTTGTATGCATTTCCCATAGGGTCCAATGTTAAACTTAGTCCCCCGCTGGTGGCCATCTTGGATGATGGATCAGCTACAAAGTAACAACTCTTGGTCAGCACTTCATAAGGAATATTCATGCCATGTTTGGTTTCATTCCATTAAGTGGGTCACTAAAAGAAGTCATTTGTATGCATTTCCCATAGGGTTCTATGTTAAACTAAGTCCCCCGCTGGCGGCCATCTTGGATGATGGATCGGCTACAAAGTAACAACACTTGGTCAGCACCTCATAAGGAACATTCATGCCATGTTTGGTTTCATTCCATTCAACGGTTCTCTAAAAGAAGTCATTTGTATGCATTTCCCATAGGGGCCCATGTTAAACTAAGTCCCCCTCTGGCGGCCATCTTGGATGATGGATCGGCTACAAAGTAACAACACTTGGTCAGCACCTTATAAGGGTTCATTCATGCCAGATTTAGTTTCATTCCATTAAGTGGTTCTCTAAAAGAAGTCATTTGTATGCATTTCCCATAGGGTCCTATGTTAAACTAAGTTCCCTGCTGGCGGCCATCTTGGATGATGGATCGGCTACAAAGTAACAACACTTGGTCAGCACCTCATAAGGAACATTCATGCCCTGTTTGGTTTCATTCCATTCAGTGGTTCTCTAGAAGAAGTTCAAAATGTAAAATGTTAATGACGATGACGGACGACGACGGACGACGAACGACGGATGCCAAGTGATGAGAAAAGCTCACTTGGCCCTTTGGGCCAGGTGAGCTAAAAAAGAAAGAAATAAACATATTCTTCAAACAATTTCTTCAGACAAATTTATAGACCATACTTCTGAGATAATTTCTCACCTCATCTAAACTTTTAGTATCTACAACACTAACAATAAATTCAGATGGACCAATGAATGCCATTCTTCTTCCATCTGCACTAACAGACAGAGCCTCTGGGGCACGTCTCTCCCCTCTAGCCACTGTGTTAGCCAACAGTCTAAGCAGTACAAAATTGTCTGCTGTGGCATCATACAATCCAAGTGACCCCAGAGAACAAGCACTAAACAGGTAGTCTCCAGTAGGGGCAAATGCTAAACCAATTATTTTACCTCTGTGTTGTCTGAAATTAGAAATATACAAAAATACTGTAAATTCATAAATTAAACAAATTTATCATTAATATAAGGAAAAAGTTCGTGGACTAACATAGCAATCATCAAATTAGAACTGTAATTTTTGCAAGTATATATTCTCTTATAATCTGGACATGAATCGCAATTAAAATTCTTATTTAACTATTAGCTATCAAACAAAAAAGCACCAGGTAAGTCCAGAACATGTTGATGTGATATGAATATGAACCCCGCTTTGTAATACACCGATACACTGAGCCAGATAAATATTTAACGTGCTAGCTCACAAGGTAACAGTCTGCATGAGGACACTTTATTCAGACTAAGGGCTGACCTGTCTTTGCTCTTACTCCTAGATGCTAAATAATTGGTGGAGAAGAAGCAAATACCAATTTTAATGTCTTTGGTTTGACCTGGCCAGGTATAATGCAACCTTCAGCATTAGAGCTGAGAAAACTATCAAGAGACCACCAGGGCGGTCTATGTAACCTAGAATGCTATACTCATAGCTAATACTTGGTTTTCTGTGGATTAATTATATTTCATTAGATTTATGTTGTTGTTATAGGTGAAGCAGAATGACAAACTCAATTTTTCATTATGCTACACTATTTTAAAATTACAAAAGCATGAAATTCAGTACCGTTGAGATTAGCTTAAATATCTTATTATTTGTCATTAGATATACAATTCAAAAATCATCTTTCCTTACTTATGTTCTGCCATCATACTTGTTGTCTGTACATTGAACACTCTAACAATACCATTCTCAAAACCACATGCAAAGATCTGTCTGGAGGGATGATATGATATTGTACAAGGACATTCTGATGGGGCACTGAAATCATACAGCTGAAAAACAACAAAGCTAAATTACTACTAACTACATGTACAAGAATAAAATATCTATTCCATTCCTTCGACTTCATCTAATCACTTTTTAACACAATTATAAATCCATGAATCCATTAATTTAGCAGATTGGAAATGGAAGATAAAACAGGAAATACTAGACAAAAGATGGGATGTCACTAATGAGTGCATCTAAAAATTCTGATTCATAACTGAGAAAAAAGTATGGGCACACACCCATTGTTGAAGGCTGTAAAACACTTTTTTGTGTTTTTCAGATTACATTTCAGGATTCTTGTCTCACTGATATTTACCCCTATCTCCGTTCATTTCCAGTTGTAATTTAAAACTTTCACTGCCAATGAATAATTTATAATACAACCTGTTGTAATGTTTCTGAATCCCAGACTCTGATGGTATGATCCTCTGATACTGTAGCCAGATGTTTTCTGTAAGGGTCCACTGCTACACCTGTGATACGACCTGTATGGGATCTCATCATTGTTGTGTAACTACGTGTAGTCACATCTAACATTCCTAAATTTCCCTATAAAAATAACAGCACAAAGTTATATAGATCCATTAACTGCTTAATATAATACGCTACCTAATCTGAAATAAACATATATCAATGTCCGTAAAAATGTGAGTCTTGAACTTACTGTTTGAAGACTTTAATATAAAAGTCATTCCACTGCAGTTTTGTTTTTGTTGCTTTCCTTCAAGATTATGTAACCGGTACTCACCTAGTAAGATGCTTTTAAAAACTTTTTTAGCCCAAATTGTAGGATTGTTGCTTTATACATTAATACACCATTAATGCAATATACTAACAAAAAGCAATCATGAAAATATTCTTTTATGCCTATTTTCCAGAGTCCAATCAAATTGGACACTTTTAAAACACCATTTATTCAAACTGCTCTGCTTAAATAACTTACAGTAGAAGTACCAGCCAGAATGTGTAGTCCATCTGAGGAGAAATCTACTGCAGTCACTGGTCCCTCATGTTCTGTACAGGAAAAAATTTCATTAATTACAATCATAATAATTTATTTCAGATCTTATAATGTCAACATTCATTAGGAAATTAACTTTTATTCATGTTGCACAAGGTTACTAGCTTTACAATCAATCCAAAATCTGACTTTTCTATGTTAAAACTCATAGATTATTGTGATTTTAGAATAAAAGTCCTTCATACATCTTTTAGTCTTATTTTAGAATTGTTTTATGTCAATATACTATAACCTTCACAAATGTAAACAATTCTATGAGAATAAAAATTATATTAATCTGAAAACATACCTGCTTCCAAATAAACATGGGCAAAATCTAAAGGCCAAAGTCTGAGATATCCATCATCAGATCCTGTCACACAGAACGTTTCATTCACTGACATACAGTTTAATGCAATACCAGGACCTGTAATATAAACAATGCCAGTTTTCATTTTATGTTCTATCGGAAAGATAATATATAATTGGAGCTAGACACATATTTCTATCTTTGAACTTCGTGAACTTTAAATGTGTAACACAATGAAAAGGTGTCCATACAAAGTTTTGATCTTAAACAGTCATTTGTTTAATCTTAAACTTCTCGATTTTTACAATTTCTGAAATTTCAAGACAAAATCAAGATAACAAGATCTATTGCCTTGAAGACGAACAAGATTGGTGGAGACCAGCCCATGAAAGTCAAGAATGAATTATGCATTATTGAACGTTACCTGTACTGAGGTGATATAAACATGTACATGTATGCACACTTGGAGTACTAAAATTCAATTTGGCAAAAGTGTTTGGCCAATTTCAGTGGGAGAGCACCCTCAAAATATTAACAAACAATTTCCCTGACATGCAATTTGAGTATCAATACCCTCAACTTGCATTTGACTTCTGCCAAAGTCTTCTGTGCTTAGACCACAAACACCTTGATTAAAAACAAATTGTAAAGCAAATACAAAGCACCTAATATCTTTTTATCCCCAAATTTAAGTCTTCCTCAGATTCATGGCCATTTATGACCATTTACATGTACTCTCAAATAAGAATCATTGTGTCATCTTAAGATTTTGATGCACTTCTGGTTGCTGACCTATTTTTAAAATAAAGTACATGATACAAAAAGCAAAATACATATCACCACTGGAATTTCATGAATATTTGTACTTAGTGCATAATAACATAACATTTTATTTAATAAGACTGATATTCCCCTCTATACCTGATCTGAATGTTTGTTTATCTTTGTCTTTGGATGACTTGCTGGTATTTGGTAAAAGTCTTCTCACATGACGAATGGCCACCTTCTGTAATTCAATCTCAAATATATGTCCAGATCTGCTACATGCATACCTATAAAGTAATGAAATGATTAAGTCAATTTTCTCACTAATATATATCATTATATATTTAACTTTTAAAGTATAACTCAACAACATCAAAGAGAAGTGCCTGATTAAAAGCCCATGGTTCGTTCATCTTGAAAGCTTTGATGGTTGTATTTCGTTAGATTTCTTTACCTGTTATATTGTATGATATTTATACATAAACATAGTCATCTGTCCAAAAAGTGTTGTATCAGACCTGTCCTTTGTTTGGAGAACATGCCGTACTTCTGACATATCTAAAACCTACCTGCATGACGATGCAAAATACAAAAAAATGAACTGAAAAAATTTCTACTGTAACAAATATATCGAATACAGCCTATCCATATCATTAGCTTTATTCATATGTACTTTACTGTCAAGTTATCTAACACTTATCTTGATATGCCCTGTGAATGGTTCTATGTTTATAATATTTTCTAGATACATATTGTGACCTTGTTCAGACAGTTATGACAGTATTTGTCAAGATTTCTCTGCCTGTTATATTCTATGTAATTTCTTGACTGATCTTGCAGCCATGACTTAAATGACACTTTGCAGAGAATTCTGCTCTAAAGCACTGTTCCTTTGCTTAATCTTTTTCCACGTATTATGCAGGGATTTTGTGTCAAGAATTTGTCAACCATATCCCCTTTTCCATATTAACTTTAATGTTGGATATATATGTACTTACACAATCCTATCTGATGGATCCTTGTCTGCATGGTACCCAGCTTCAAATGCTACATCAGTAAATTCCATGGAATGATGTTCTCCAAGGTTCACTGGAGCTGACCTCAACTGACCTTCTTTAACTCTCCATAAACGGATATTGTCTCTTCCACATGACACCATTCTATTACAAAATAAAAATGCAAAATTAGAGAATGAAAATTTGAACTTAGTAAAGATTTATACTATATTTATATCAAACAAGCCAGGTTCTATAAACATAAATTATACTAACTTTTGTACAAAAAAATCTAACAGATGTGTTTATCCCTACATTTTTACTAATTAGAATTCATTCATGTGAAATATTCAAAAATTTGAAATTAGAGGAGTGCCACAGGCTGACAGAACATTCACTGACATACAACCAATTGAAAACTGTTGTATTTGTTGTAAATTCAAATGATTGTTTGGTTTTAGTTTATTTTTACATTCAGCTGGTGTGAAACATTATTTTATAATAACTCTTATGGTCCTGGTTTCACCTTGTGTCATCAAAAGCTGAAACTCTCAGTCTGACAATGTCTACATCTGTATGGGCTTTAGCTGTTACAGTTATCTCTCTGTTCTTCATAACTTTAGACGTGTTCCAAATGACAACCATCTGATATAAATGATATGGAAATCATTTTATACTACAGTGAATCAATAACTGTTATGCAACAAGTAAAACCTTTGTATGTTTTCGGCACTATAAGAATCCTTAGATTTTAATTCTAAATTAAACAAACATTTTAGTTAAGATGTCTTCTGAATTATGAATACTTTATATTCTCTTATTTGTATAATTCATATGTAAATTGTTGCTTTTTAAATACAGTCAAACCTGTCTATAAAGGGCAGTTAAGGGACCAGAAAAAAGTGTCCTTTATACAGAGGTTAATTTTACATTCTTTGTTGGGACTTTTTCACTGTGCCCTTTATAGACAGTGATTTGCTATATAGAGGTGCCCTTTAAAGCAGGTTTGACAGTACAAACACTGATGGATAAATTTTTGACAGAATATCCCTGCATGCATAGGAAAGTTTAAGCAAAGGAACAGTATTTTTACTGCTGTTCTCCATCATAAAACCAGAATGAGGCTCTCAACATGGTATATATATACATGTTATCTGTATCAACAGGTTTTTATATGTGTCAGATATTATAGTTGAATTGCTGTTGACATATTCACTTAACATTGCCCAATTTACTCTTTGCGCCATCAAATATATTCAAAATTATGCTATTTAAATCAACTTTTACACAAATATATTTACAATTCTTCACTTAATGGTTAAACACATTGTCTTCATGTTTCTTGCATACTCACATTTTTGCCTTGATTGTCTTTTCCCACACCACATAACATGTGACCTTTGTGTGCAAAGCTGAAAAAATAAAACATACCCATATTTTAATAGTTCAAACAGATATCAATGAAATAAAAAAAGATCACTCTTTTCATTCTTGTATATATGGTACAAAATAACAATCCAAAGATACTAATATTAGATACAGTAAATTTATACTATGCTGTATACGACGCATTTCAAGGAGTTACCTCTCATCAGCAGCATTAAAACCTTGTATATATATATGGTACAAATATTTTATTATCCAACAAGTGTTTGAGGAACAATACCATGATGGCTTGCTTAAATTTCAGCATTTGAATTAGGATATTGTTCACACTTCACTCCTGATATATCTATATCCCTTCCCAAAATAACAAATTCAGTCACGAAGAAAAATAACACAAAATTTCATACAGTAAGTTTTTCAAAGCTGAAATTGAATTTTATTAAGATCACAATATAATTCATGAATAAAAAATAATAATCTTTGATTAAAACTTTCATTATGTAATATTCTAAAACATTTTTAGTTTCTGCAAATTAAAATCATTATTTCTACACAAAGGTGTTGCTTACTATTTACATGTATCATTACCTTAAGCAGTGCAGTGAGTGTACATGTGTTTTACACATAGCAAGACATTCTCCAGTCATAAATTTCCACACTCTCACTACACTCAGGTTCCCTGTCTGACCTGAGGCCAACATTGTACTGTTACCATTCATACTTATACACGACACCTGAACAAAAGATAAAGAAGTATTTACTTTGGTTTATATCCTTATTAAGTTGGCTTTGGCTGTACCCTTATGGTCTACTTGAATTTGCTCTTCAACATTTTGGATTATTGTTTTGATTTTTCAATATTTTAGGCCTTGAGCACAACTGATGATGTGTAAATTGTCGAAAATAACCACATCTTGTGCATCAAAATTGGTATCCAGGAATTTGTTGATAACCTTCAACAGGAGTTATAGAAAAGTTGTTAGAATATAAGTCTGAATTACAGATAAATTTCCTCTGAGAAAGCTATGCTTTTTCTAAGATATGAATTTATCTGTGATATATTGTCAGAGACCTTTAGACTTTGCCATTAACATTTGAGGTATTATGAAAATATTACAAAGAAACATGTTTGTTTCCATTCTCTATTCTATTGCAAAATAATTCGATTTTTATTATTATAACTATTTACAGTACACCAATAGACCAAAGTGTTATATTAAATCAAAATTGTAAAACTCAACATTTTGGTGTTTTTTTCTACAAATTTCAATAAAGATACTGATACTTTAAAATAAACACATTCATGACTTAAGTGAGAAATTGTATTTGTTGTAAATTATGACAAATATAACATATGCTGAAAGTAAAATATGTGTATGTAATATCAATATCTCTTCATTACTTTACAAAATCTTTTAAAAAAAGTGGAACTAAGATATTTGATCTAATATCTACAGTGAAGTTTGTTTGTTTGTTTAGTTGGGGTTTTATGCCGTTTTTGGCACATTTGGCTATTTCGCGGCGGCCAGTTTTTATTGGTGGAGGAAGCCAGAGTACCCGAAGAGAACCACGACCTTCGGTAGGAAAATTGGCAATCTTTGTCAATGAAGATCGGAATTGAACACACCCTGCCACAGGTGAGATTCGAACCCAAAACCTCAGCGTTGACAGGCTAGTGATCATTAAGTACATGTAAATATATCTGAGTAGAAATACATGTATATTGTTATTCAATTTTTGGTAAAACAATATAAATTGACTATTTAAAAATCAATTGTTTTTTATCCACAGTGACATCAATTTATATTCATAACAACAATTCATTCTACATTAAGTTTGTAAACATACCTTATCTGTGTGTCCTATAAAAAATCTCTGGTGTCCATTGCTGACCTTCATAGCTACAACTACAGCATGACATGGGTAGACAACAGAAGATCCGTCCACTGACCATAAAGCCTTTAAAAATACAGTAACACTAAATTGAAATACTGTAAATGCAGATTTTGTTGCGCATTTAATTTTCATTTATTTCGTGGCTAAGTATAACAAGTCAAAATTAATTCCAATGAAAACAGGCCCATAAGTTAATAACTGTTACATTTGGAAACCACAAAATTTTATCCCCAAGAAATCATTTTCAGAAAGGAACCGTAAAATTTAGTGATTTTACAGTATCTAAATAGTCATTTGCAAAATGAAAAGTACAGAGGCAAAAATACAGTGGAAATTTATTCGCCTGACATTTTATTTCTTGAATATTGTAATCAATCTACTTTAAAAATTTCATTAAAGGAATCCTAGCAATCTAATCAATGGAACTACCTAATAACAGTTTCTGCAACCAAATTTCAAAACTTACATCTTTAAAAGTTGCACCTCCAAAGCCTACTATTCTTCTCAGTTTCAGTATAGGATCTGGTTCAAGAGCCTACAAAAAATTATTTTGAATAAGTGGTTAAAAGAAACTCATGTTTTGAACGGATAAACATTTTCATAAAAATTACAGTGTAATTGGTGTCTCCTTTATCCATGAATTTTCACTTAACAAACACAAACTGATATAAAAGAAAATGATAGATTACTCAGAGAATATTTGTATGACCTTAATCATATTTTAATAAAACCAATGTTTCAAAATTTGGAGTAATTGTAGGTCAGTCAATAAAATATTTTTTTATTATCTTCACCATTTGTAAAATAAGAGTCAAAATTTCTAAATGACTGAAAAATTGGATCAGAACATTTGTTTGCTGTAAGAATAATAATATGAGGATTATTTTGTATCACACTACAGTCTAAGGAATAAGTTGAATTGGACTAAATATTAAAACTAGAGGCTCTCAATAGCCTGTATTGCTCACCTGGATTTAATGTTTCCACCTTCAGCAGGACTAAAAATTGAAGTTTAGCAGTTAGCTTGGCTGGTTTTCCCATCAGGTACAACGTAAAACAAAGTTACGCTGTGGGGGCCATCTTAGTTGACATTCAAGGTTATCAAACACATTTCTAAAAGAGGACCATTGCTGCCATTAGTCTGGTTCCAAATGGCCAAGTTTAAGGTATGATGATCTGCAAATTAAATTTTCCCATAGGGTCCTATATTAAACTAAGTTCAGCTTTAAGTTAAGCTTTGGTGGTCATGTTGATTGACAGGCGAGGTCAGTGGTTACAATTCTGAAAGAGGACCATCTAAAGATCATTGCTGCTAACTTTGGTTCCAATTAGCTCAGTAGTTTAAAAAAAAGTTTTTAATGAATTCCACATAGGGTCCAATGTCAAAATATGTTTGGCTGTGGAGGCCATCTTGGTTGACATTCGAGGTCATCGGACAAATTTCTGAAAGAGGACCATCTAAGGACCATTGCTGCCAAGTCCTGTTCCAATTGGCACACTGGTTAAGATTATTTAATGAATTTTTCCATAGGATCCTATGTTAAACTATGTATGGCTGAATGAATTCCACATAGGGTCCAATGTCAAAATATGTTTGGCTGTGGTGGCCATCTTGGTTGACAGTCCAGGTCATTGGACACAATTCAGAAAGAGTACCATCTAAGGACCATTGCCGCCAAGTCTTGTTCCAATTGGCCCAGTTGTTTTAGACAAGAAGATTTTTAGATGAATTCCACATAGGGTCAATCAGAAACAAGAACTGTCCATGGTGGCCATATTTGTAGTCCGATCAGGACAAAATGAAGAAACTTTATAAAGGACCCCCCATATATGCTTCCTGTCAAGTTTTGTTTAATTTGACCTAGAAGTTTCAGAGGAGAAGATTTTTGAAAACTCAGCCAATCAGAAACAACAATTGCCCATGGCGGCCATGTTTGTTGTCCGATCGTGACAATATGAGCGATCTTTATAAAGGACCTTACATAGATGCTTCCTGTCAAGTTTTGTTCAATTTGGCCTAGAAGTTTTAGAGGAGAAGATTTTTGAAAACTCAGCCAATCAGAAACAACAATTGCCATGGCGGCCATGTTTGTTGTCCGATCGTGACGAAATGAGAGATCTTTATAAAGGACCTTTATACATAGATGCTTCCTGTCAAGTTTCGTTCCCTTCGGCCCAGTAGTTCCACAGAATTTTTTTTTTAATCAACCAATGAGAAACAAGAATTTTCCACAGCGGCCATTTTTGTTGCCCGATCAGGACGAAATGAGGAAACTTTGTAAACAACCTCCCATAGATGCTTCCTGTCAAGTTTCGTTCCATTTGGCCAAGCGATTTCAGAGAAGATTTTTTTATATCAGACAATCAGAAACAAGAACTGCCCATTACAGCCATATTTGTAGTTTTTAACAAACGACGAACGATAACAGACGACAGAAGCCAAGTGATGGCAAAAGCTCACATGGCCTTTGAGCTAAAAAATTTAACCAAAACATTTTCCGTTAAAATTTAAGATCAAATACTTACTGTATAGTTTGACTTTTTGACTGCTGGTACACTTACATTTCCCTTTATTTTTTCCACATTTACAGACTATAACAGAAAGTTTTATTCCATATTTTTAAAACTTAATTTCAAAAGAATACTCTTAAATTGAAATAAACTGAAAACCAATTTTAAAAAAATCATTTAAGAATTTTTCAATTTTTATCCATATTCAAACATGTGATGTGTTACAGTGTGTGTGCAGCTCCTTTATTCTGCCTTAAAGTTGCATTAATCACCATAAATGTTTCTCAAAGACTTATAAATAATTTTCAGAATCCCACATTGATACTTTTTTTTAATACATGTATGCTGATATACAGTAACACTTATCATCTCCTTTACATGTACAATCATTTGGAAAACTTGGCATTGAAACCCTGATTTGGTGAACAAAAGTTTTCAGGCTAAAGTCTGTATCCTGACAATTAACTTCAGACGTCATGATGGTAACCAGCATTGAACAAAGCCTTTTCTAAACGACCAGTATACTCCTATAAGTGCCAGCTGCACTCACTGACAAGAATAATTTTATTTACTGTAAATAATCACTTTTGTAATGTGTACCTCTCCTGTAACTTTATCATCTTGGTGAATGACAACATTATCTGTTGGATGAGCAAACACATGAATCTCTCCTTCATTATCTCTGTGTATATCTATATCATCAACACCTATCATTGGTAATTCTTTTGTAACCTGTATTCTCTTCATTGCTTTCTGGATAAAAATAAAGTTTTTTATGCTTGTTATTATCACATAAATATATTTTCATTTAAGATTTATCCTTTGGTCCTTATCCATATAAGAAGTTTCCTTGAGTTTCACTATCACATTAATAAATTCATCAATTTAGATGTCGGTCTCTTACTTATTAAGCCAGGAATGGATATGGTGGAAAAATTCTCTACATTCATGTGACAATTGTCGAAGCAAAGTAATAGCATTCAGAATGATGTTATTTATCTTACCGTAGTCATAATGAGGCCTTCAACACCAGGAAAATTCTTGCATATGTTTACTTCAAGACTGCCCATAGAATTGTTTAGTGGATACAACCATATGCATATGTTATTTTAGACAAAGTTTCTTTTGTTTTTTACATGTAGATTTGATTAAATATCAACCATATATCATTTATTTTTAATGACCTATTCCACTGATTATTTGTGCTTGTATCTTATTGAGATTGAATTTATTAGGTGATTAAAATTTTGAACCTTGTATATTCTTTTAGGTAAAAGATTCCTAAAGCTATACCTGTCTGGGTTTCGTCATGTTGTGTATGAGTGATATTCTGTCTGAAACACATTTGCTGATATCAACTCTTTTTGGTGAAACTCTTTGTGATGAATTTACTGATGTTTCTTCTAAAATACAAGAATAAAAAACATTGTTAATTTTAACCGACAATATACTGCATATAATTATACCACCCAGACTATCAAAGATCTGACATGTGACCAGCATGATTTTGTAAACTTTGAAATTATACCTTGCATTTATTAACAAACACTATTGCAAAATCAATTCATGCAATTAATTCTTGACCATAAGAGGCAATATCAAAATATGAGTTCTCATTATTGCCTTCTTCACCTTTACAAGTCATTTGCTTTTATTTCTGAATTCACAGTACTTGTCAAGTTAAGAAAAATCAATGAGATAAAACTGTAGTATCAATTAATCCAAAATTCAATCAATTTCAATTTTCAGCTAAAATATATGTGACTGCTTTGCAATATTTCTTATACCTGCAGAATTTTCTGTGTTCTCAAACTGTATTGAATCAAATGGCTTTCTAGAACCTTCATTAGGAAATCTTTAAAATAAGTAAAAAAGTCTCTAACATTAAATATTTCCAATTCAATCTATCTCTCTTAAAATGCATAGTAATATATTTACATATTACATTCTTAATCAACGTGGGTTCTTATTTTTGTGGCTTACTTAAAGTTCATAAAATTTTGTGCCAGTGTTGCATTAAACTCACCTGATTTCGCTGTTGTCTATGTTTGCAGTGTAATAGTCAAATGTACATAATTTTTCTCCACATGTTATTTATTGATCATGAAGAAGCCTCTGTCCAAGTTTGGTAGAAATCCAGGATGGTTTAAGAAAGTAATTAATGTTTTAAATACTTTAACTGCAGACTTTATGTAATGTTAACTGGGAGAAAAACTAAGTCCATTTATAAGTAAAATATGGAAAAATGGGAAAAATATTATTACAAAATTTTCCTCTGGATACTATCTTTTGATCATGAACAAGATTCTGCCCAAGTTTGGTAAAAATTCAGGATAGTTTAAAAAAGTTATTAATGTTTTAAAAACTTTAACCACAGAGTGAATGTAAATGTTGACGCTCTGCTGTCAACAACAGAATGTAGGATTGCTATGTCTCGCTTCCGCGACAAAATTCACAGGCTCTACAAAATTCAACATTTCACTGAATACTTAAATCTTGCTTCTATTGCCAAATAAAACCATTGTACAAAATACATGTACAGTCAAACTTGTCTATAAATGGCACCCAAGGGACCCCAAAAAAAAGCACTTTATGAGCAAGTATCCTCCATACAGAAGTTAATTTTACATGCTTTGTTCATGAATGAGACATTTTCAACATGCCCTTTATAGACAGTGATTTGCTATAAAGAGGTAACCCTTTAAAGCAGGTTTGACTGTATCTGAAGTCATTGTCACAATATTATTTCACATACATGTAATACTATAAATTCACAAATTTTCAAGCATCTTCCAATTTAAAAACAAAACCAAACACAGATGTTACTAGGTATTTAGCTATAAGTGTTTCATTGCTTTTAGAAAAATGCATAAATTTGTTTCAAGGTTCATACACTGCTCAAACTATGTAAGGACTTGCTAGTTGATGTTGTTATGAAATGCATTCTTAAAAATTCAAAAAATAATTTTCCTTTAAACAATCTGTGATTAAACATAAATCCAGTTTACGTGAAGAAAAAAGAAATCATTGACAAGAAAAAACAAAATATATCATACCTAATTAGGTCATACAGATCATCCCACTTTTCTGTCTTTGATACAGGAAATGCCAATTCTCTTGGCATTGGGGTAATGTCATGTGATAACCTACCAACCTTCTTAGCTTGTTCAAATGTCATACCTAAAGAAAACAATGTACTATTTTTTCGTTTTCTTGTAAAATGTTTTGATATGAATTAGATTTCAAAAAAGGAAACAATTTAATGGAAATATTTCAATTTTTTCTTTAACCCTTTTGCCGATGAGTCCGAGTTTACCGGGATTCCAGAGTCAAGTCACTGATGACGAGTCCCAAGTTTACCGGGATTGTCACATAGGTTTTATATTTCCTGCTCTTGGAGCAAACATCAAGAGTTATCGTACTTTATTTGAAACCCGGATAAAGATAAAACAATGGCTATGTTTTACAAAAAAATGTGTGAAAAAAGACCAAAATTTGAGGATTTTAAAGTTAGGAAAATGAATTATAGAATTTTTTCGCAAGAATGGATGCCAGGAAAGTATCTGTTTCGTATCAAACATGCCGAATTTGTCAAAAATTGATTGGAATGGACATCGATGATTAGACGTTTATTTCTTGAAATAATTTTTATAATTTTTAATGACAAAATTGTATATTTACAGTGATTTTAATGATATTTGAAGAATTTCAACATATCCAGCCACGGAAACCCCTGTTTGCTACCAAATATTTGCATTTTCATTCAAAAACTAAAAAGATTGCAAAGAGAACATATTTTATTAACATTTTTATTCAAATAAAGAATAAATGACCCAAAATTAATGCTCCAAAGCATTAACAAAGAAGTAGCCACTTAAGTCTGCCATCTTGTCAGGGAAGCCATTGTACAAGGGTTACATCCTGTGGGGAGTCCATCGGTGAAAGGGTTAAAAAGCAATGAGATTAATTCCAAGATTTCATACAAATTTTTTTTTAAAATGTTACCAAGCATACATGTATATATAAGGTTATAGATAAGTGCTTTAAACACTTCTATTGCCATAAATAGATTTTATATTCATTCAATTGACCATAATTTAGATTCATTTTATGTTTATAAAGGTACATACCAACTTCATAAAGAATATCACTGGTACAAATGTTTTTCACTAACATATTAGCACAGAGCTTGACATTTTTGATGTAGGAAAATTTTCTGTTTAGGTACATAGACAAGATGCAATTCATATCTAAACATAGAACAGTCCACCTGGTAGACATAGGTGCAGGACCACTGTGATCTACAAAAAATTGATAAAGAATTTGTTTATCAGGTAATATACTTACCGTTACATTTTTTTAAATACATCCAATTTGTAAATGACAGTTTTTCTTCAGAAAAAATATTAATATGAAATTGAATTTATAAAAAAACTACTTTAATGATTCTTCCAAAGCAATTATGATAGCTTTTATTGACTGAAAAAGAACATCATTCAGACATTAGTAATACTAAAAATTAATCAGCAAGAAAATATTGCAGTTTATCAGCACCAGCACAAGATACTGTAAATTCAAATATCTATTGCACAAATTTATAAGTCCTTAGGGACGAGATAAAAAGTTCAATGTAGGATAAAAAACTTAATTGAAATAATTTGGGGGTGGGAATAAAAATCGCTGCAAGTTTTGTTATTCAACATCGATTTTTGGATTGAAAAATACGGATTCAAGTTCGGCCCTAACATATGTTTGGACTTTACAGCAAATAAAAGCCATCATACATATATTGTTGAGGAAAAACAGGACCCATGATACAAAAAGTATACTCTCAAAGCATATGCCCATATTGGTTAATCAATTCTTCCCAAATTAAGTTAAGAGGGGGGGGGGGGTGGGTGGGGCCTTCAGTGAAAAAACTATGTGAATTAAGTTTTTTGCCCTATACTGAACTTTTGACCTTAATGGTCAAGTGATCTATGTAGTCAATCATACTTTCAAAGCAGTTAATCATAATTACTACATCAGTGCTTTCAATATAAGATGGTAAACAGCAGATTTCAACCTGGTACTCTTTGTGTTAACAGATTACTTTGACAAAATGTTGCTGGCTTTCAATAAATGTAGGAAGGTAGCTGCCTGCCATCATTGCATGAGACTTCTTAAAAATTTCTAAAGGTCCTGCTTCAAGTGTAATGATCCATAGCTTGTCAACAAGGAGTTTCTACACTGAACCCAAGACTTTACAAAGTGTGTTTAACTCTTATCTTATTTGAAAAAGATTGCCAGATTTTCTGTCTACCAATATTTACTGAGGTTGTGAGTTCAGTTCCAAATAATGGCGATATATGTGAAACTCAGAGCTAATCAGACATTTGCTGAAGATAAATATTCATGTATAAAAGTATGGAAGATTAACCAAACGTTTTAGATGGACAAAGTGGCAACTATAGTTCATTCAACGTTTTTGCGAGAATCTAAAAACTTCAGTTTTCAAATGAGTTAAATATTTTATTTAATCTATTACCTTTACTTCCGACTGAGGCATACGCTTGTACAGAACCTCTGGATGCATTACACAGGAATGGGAATTGTAGCCATGTAGATGTCGACTTAAATTCTTTAAACAGGTTTGAGAATGAGATTCTCACAATGAGGTTATCTTGGGTGGCAACATCGATGTGAACTACAAAATACTTGGTAGGAATTGGCTTGAAAAGGAGGTACAAATATCTTCCCGTCAATCCCAGTGACTGAGATTGTACCTTTGGCAACTGTATGTAGTTACCAGCAGGAATGGAACCAGTAATTTTGTATACTGTGCACTTCATGGTCTTGTCCTGAAATAAGATGTTTTATGTTTTGTTTACCATATGAGCTTTATGTGTTTTCTAGCTTTCAATAGAAAACATGCAGGTCCAATTCAATGCTACACAATTAAAATAAACCTATATGTTAATCACAGTCATGATATCAGTAACCTAGGAGATTAACTACCACCCCCATAAAAAGATGCATTATACACATTTTATATTTCGATTTTTTTAAAGAGTTTGCATCATACTGATTTTTCTTAGTCAATTCAGTTTATAAGCATTTCTACTTTAAAAAATTATTTAACCTTTACCATTTTTCTTAACCATTTACTAATAAGTATAGTATACATCAAAGTCAATCATGATCCTGAGAGACACAAATCCTGAGGAGAAGTCCAACAATTATTAATTTTGTTTGCCTGAGTACAATAATAATTTCATAATGTTATGTACCATACATATTTTGGTTTCATTCCTCTATGAGACAGTTATCTCAATACAGCTGGCAGTAAATTGAAAATTCTTGAATTTATTTGATTTCTGACAAGAATGTAATACTTAATAAGAAGTTTCATAGAATTCAGATGTTGTCCATAAACCTGTGACTGAAAATTAGAATAATTTTCTGATTTCTCTTTTGAAATCACCTTGAATGGGAGGTAACTCTCATTTACCAATGAGAAAAAAGAAACAATTTAATATAAAATCACAATTATTTACTGTCAATTAATATAAATCATACCATAACTGTTGTAACTTCTCCTTCTTTTGTTGACTTCTTCCATGTCTGGAGGTTGAAGTGTTTAAAAACATTCACAAAAGGATGCTGCCACACTGAAATACACATTAAATCCAATTCTTAATTTAACATAGAAACAACATTCAGGGACTAATCTAGACAGCGAAATGGAGGTTTTAGTTGCCAAAATCTTTTTAAATGCCTTAAAATCACTGGCTTTATAGCATTTTCACAGTGATGTTGCTAAGACATTTTGACCAATGGAAAGAACTCTTACTCATTTTTGACTGTAAATTGGAAACAAATAAAATGGCGACAATCAAACTCTTGTCCTGTCATTTTTGTTGCTTCAATTTCTATGAATACTTCAGATTCAGATGAAGTCGTGTAATAAACGATATTTACATATAGAATTGACTTCATAATATGTGAATAGGATATTAATAAATTAATATGTCAACAAGAGCATGTCGGTTGTGAGATATAAAAAATGATGCAGGCCTGTTACCCATTCTAATTGACTTAAGTCATAAAAACTGAGACAAATGACTGATGAAGTGGATTATCATGCATAATGTGACCATGTGTTGGCAAGTGATTATGGGCTTCAGTGAAGCTGACAAATCCAAAACCAGAAGCACGCAATCTGACTCCCAAAAAGAAACAAGAAAAAAACAGTAGAAATTGTTTCACAAAAATAAGAAACCAAGAAAATCCACTGATATAATAAGTCATAAAAGCTTTAACTGACAAATATGAAAATAGAATTTGTTTTTCTAAGTAATAATTTCATGTTAAATCGAGATACATTCACTTCTCCTAGCGACTCTCCACTTCTTCCAATTCTGTCTTGAGGGAGAATTCACTTATCCTAATAATATAAAGACTAGATTATACCCTGAATATTAGTATTGACATGTACAATATGTCAATGAAGGCTGGGAAATATGCTGCATTCCTATGCTTAATTCCTGGAAATGAAAACTTCAGAACTATGTGTTCTCTATTAATTTATTTTTGATGCAGTGATCTGTTCCCTTTTTCCTATGATTACTGGTACACAAGGGAAAACCAGTATAATTAAAATCTAGTAAAATTCTATGCAATAAATTATCCTTTCTCATAAATTATCAGAAATCTAATTAAAATTCCTATAAATGATTTTATAATAATAACAAAAAGATTCATTATAAACCTATGTGAACTTTCTACAACAATGCTAGTAAATATTTCTAGGGGAGAACACTGAAACTATTACATGCATTAAATATTTATTGTCCAAAATGGACATACAAAATAACCCCCCAAACCAAAGCTTTAACAATATTTTTTTTCTTTTTTTAAATGTTTAACTTGTCCAACCATTTTCTTTTTTAACTGTGCAGGATGGTAAATCATTATGCCTAGACACTCATATACAAACAAGTCTTGGAATTCCTGCAAGTCTGATTGTCATGGAAACAGCACAAATGAAAAAATCCCCCCCCCCCAAAAAAAAAAATCAAATTGCTTCAAAATTTTGCTAACTTCATATGTCAGAAGGTTGAAGCTATGTCTAGATATTCACTTTTGTCTTGGAATGAGGGAGTTGGCTACTGCAGCCATGGAAACAGGACAAAAAATTACAAATAAAATCATCAATCATCATGAAAGTTCAACTGAGGCTTAAGGTGTCAAATCTTGATATGCACTTTGGTATTTTATAAATTCTGCAATTGCACAAAAAATAACACAACAAAAAACAGAAACAAGTATATATGTGTCCAATGGATACTACATGCCCCACCAATGTTGTAAGTATTTAGTAAATAGAATTACATTTGTATATTGTTGACTTTGAAGTCCCTAACGATAGGGTAGACAAAATACTATCTCTCAGTACTTCATGAAAAACTACCTTCAACCTGAACCTTAACCGAAATTCTAATATTGAAATTCTATAAAGAAATTGAAAGTCGATGACTCATGGTCACAGTATCCCTTTCACATCAAAATGTTGATGTTCATATCACATGCTATCCATGTACAAAGTTTCATGATAGTATCAAAACTCCTTCACGAAAAAATACCTTAAACCTTAATCTTAACCTGGATTCTAATATTGAAATTCCTTCACGAATAAATACCTTAAACCTTAATCTTAACCTGGATTCTATTATTGAAATTCCGTAAAGAAATTCCAAGTTGATGACCCATGACCTCAAGGTCACAGCATCAGTTCGCATCAAAATGCTGCTGTTCATATTACAAGCTTTCCATGTACAAAGTTACATTATGATACCATAACTCCTTCATGGAAATCTACCTTAAACTTGAACATTAACCTAGATTCTAATATTGAAATTCCATAAATTCCACGTCGATGACCCATGACTTCAAGGTCACAGCATCAGTTTCTCATCAAAATGCTGCTGTTCATATCACTAACCCTATGTACCAAGTTTCATCAAGAAACCATAACTCCTTCATGCAAAACCACATTAAACCTGAACCTTGTACGTAAAGACGAACATACAGACCAAAGAACTATATGCCCGGCCTGCCTTACAGGCAGGGCATAAAAATAATTTATCCAGTCTTCATAGAAAGATATTATGCTTAGAGATGTTCTTAGATCTTAGTTTCAATATGGCCACTGTTAACATTGAAAGGAGACAAAAGATTCCAAAAAACTGATATTTATTTATCTTCATGTGAAAACTATACTTTAGCAATTTTTTGGAGGTTAAGTTTTTGAATGCCTGCATACTCATATGCTTTATGCTGTATTTATAATTTGATTTTTGTGGTCCCTTTTAATTTTTAATTTCATAAATGGTTTCTTTGTTGCAGGATATCACTAAAAAACAAAGTTTCAACTGAAATTGAGAACCGTAACGGTAATTAAGAAATTTTAAATTGAGGCAAGCCATGTCTGGCAAAACACCAAGGACTTACTTGTGTTTTTTAGTGGGCTATCATATTTCTTGATAAATAAGACTCTGCAAGTGGGCTTATATTATTGATCTTTTTGAATATGTCCAAGCTGATAGGTTTATGTATCCTACAAGTTGCTACTACTTTGACATATCAGGCTAGGAACCTTGTCAACTTGTACCTTAACTATTCTACCTATTCATAGTGCCTAATGTAACCAACTTGTACCTTAACTTCAATCACACTATACTTCTACCAATAACAAAGCCTAATCTATTCAGCACTATATAAAATTATATAATTAAAAATAAATTCAACAAAGTCTAAAGCACAAAGTGTTTTTTATGTCATGTTACAGTGGGTGAACCATCATTGTGAATAACAAGCATATGGAAAACTAGAACCATATATATGCTTTTGTTGCCTTAGTTTTCCTAAGAGTAAAGCAAGATTAGTTCCTTCAGTAGAAAGTTGCTTTTATAAGCGTAACTCATCAGCTTTTGGGGTTCTTGATACACCTTCAATATTTACATGATTAACTTTTTGTTTTGGTTAACAATATAAATTGATTGTACAAACATTTTTATTGTTGTTAATTTACTTCAAAACTGTAACGACCCCTTTGAAGAACTTATCGGTTCCAATAAAAAAATATTTATAGTGTAATTATGTCACAATGCTTTTTCTTTGTGTAATGAAATTAAATGCTTTTTATACAACTTTCAAACCCTTCTGTTATTTTCCATCCAAATAACTAAGAAGTGTACAGTTGTGTTTACAGCACTTTTATTACTAGAAAAGAGTACGAGTTGGAAAAGGTAAAAATTGAGTACGAGTTGACCTGTACCCGTAACCTGTCAGTACCAAAAGCCCTTGCTAGTGAATGTGTCCAGAAAATTCCTGTCAATATGTCACCAAGTACCACGAAACTAAAAAGTGTTCATGGAAAATGGTGGAATATAACCACAAAAATGTATATGTGTCACGTAAACACTGTATATAAATTATAATATGATCAATATAAGCTCCGAATAAAACAAGTTTCATCATGTTGTAAAACAGAAAATCTGTTTTGCTATTTATTTTGTCAACCCTTCATAAACTGAATGATCTTGAAAACATTTTCGTACTCTGTGACATTGCTTATGTTTAACTGCTTTCTTTTTTCCTGGTTAAGGCGTCTGAATGCACAGTATTAACTCTTTTTATGCATAAAGCCGGTCAACAGTTTGGTTTTGCCGCCATGTTGTTTATGTCTTAAGGCGCAGGTGCTATGCGCATAACAACGAAACTTCCGATATCAACTAAATACCAAACAGTCACAAATTACAATAACGTCCAATTCTGGGTGGTCATGGGGTGCGTAAGGGGAAAGGGTATTCTGAAGATTTTTCCGATAGTAGGCTCGGACTTTGGTGGAAGGGATATTCTTTTTAGAAAAGAGGTTTTATGGGGTTAAAAATTGTATGTATGTAAGATAGATCAATACTAATATTTTTGGCTGATAGATTTTCCTAATTTTTCCAGCCTGGGCAGGATGTTGAATGGATAAACTTTGAAATTTCAATTTAAAAAACAAAATTCAAATTCAAATTGTTTATTGGTATAAAATCCAAAACAAATGAATTATCATCACAGACAACACAAGATCAAAATACATACATGTAATATATTTGTAAGGAGTTGTCCAAACAGACGGTAACTTCTATGTACTCGTACACGCCAATCTCATGTAGAGATTAATTATAATGACCCTTTTAGGCTATTATTTAATTTGTAAATATCATACACCCCAGATATACATAATTCACATATATCGAGATCATTATCACTTAAATAAATTTAAATTTGTCAAAATCATTCAGATCTGTAAAGGAAGGAACAACCTCTATTAATTTATCGGAAGAGGTCATTTCTAGGTTCTTTAAAAATATACATTTATTATAAAATGGAATTCATCTTCAACTTCAGTTTTACAAAAGGGACATAAACGTTGGTTTCAGGGTGTTTTATTATATCTATCCTTTTCAATATTCAGATTACAATTATTGATTCGAATTTTGGTAAATACCGGCAAGTCATTGTTTTGTCTTTATCTGATACAATATATTTTTAGCTCACCTGTCATAAAAGGACATGTGAGCTTTTGCAATCACTTGGCGTCCGTCGTAAAATTTTTCCAAAGTTTTTCTCCTCTGAAACCACTGAATCAATTACAACCATACTTAGTTTGAATGATCCTTATGGTATCTAGAATTAAGTTTATGTTTTGTTTTCTTGTCTGTCGAGAAACATGGCCACCATGGCTAAAAATAGAACATAGGGGGTAAACTGAAGTTTTTGGCTTATATCTCAAAAACTAAAGCATTTACAGCAAAACTGACAGGAATAAAAATGTTCATCAGGTCAAGATCTATCTGCTGTGAATTTAGCATTTTTTGTAATTTATTAGGTAAAAAGTCTTTGTATTTAGATCCAAGAGAATGGTTTTCTTTAACAATGGACCTCAGTTCCCAGATTTCAGAACAATAGAGAAGGATTGGTTTAACACATGCATCAAATAGTCTGACATGCACCTGAACATTGAGCTTTTCTGAAAAGAGTGTTTTATTCTGATACAAAACATTGCTTTGCTAGCTTCTTTGATAAAAAGTTATTTGCTAGTGAAACATAGGTCCCCGTTCTTGATTTTGAGATAATTGAGTCTTAATGTTGGTTAATTTTATATATATTATATAGGGAAACTCAAAATTTCTCGTATAACAGAAAAACTGAATAGATTTTTTTATACAATTTTGAAAAGAACACTAATCTAACATGCTTTAATATTCTTAAAAGAAAAATGGGGGTCACCATTCATTTTTTCTTGCTATTTCCAAAAAAATAAAATTTCCCTAAATACATTTAATGAGAAAAAATTTCCGCCAATTATCTCCCCTGATAAGGGTTCTTTTTAGAATAAAATTTTATAATTTTGCTATTTATGCATTTTTGTAAATTTTATTATTTAAATAGACTTAAGATATAATTTTTACATTATATCAAATACTATTTGATCGTTTAAAATATGTATGTACATACAAATTTGCAAGATGCCCCAAAAAAGATGATAAATTAAACCAATTTACTAAAGGAAGCATTCATTTTTAAGTAAAAGTTTACATGCTTGGGGAATATTCTCTTCGTATACCTATGCTAAAAGTATAGCAACTGGTCTTAATATAGACAAAACTGCCAGATAACTTCAAAAAGAAATTTAAATGCAGTTAAAATATTATTATAAGAAAATTCTAAAAATTTATTTTGAAAATATTTTTTATAATAAACTAGACAATATGGATGAAAATAGTAAACTTTTTATTTATGCAAATCTCAAAAACGATTTAAAGTCAGAATATTATTTACAATCCTCTGACTTCACTTATAGGAAGCTAATCACCATCGCCGGAAACCCACGACCGGTCGCGCTTATATACGCTTTGGTTTCCGACGAAGGCTAATCACAAAACTTCGAATAAGTGGTCATAGTCTTAATATTGAAAAAGGGAGACACTATGATATACCCAGAGAACCGAAAGATTGTGATATACTTGAGTATGAGAAACATTTTTTGTTAAAATTGTGCAGTAATCTTGATTTGAGAATTAATATATTGTCAGATTTATTAGATAAGCATGGTCATAATTCAAGTATTCAACAGATAAGGTACATTTTGACTCCATCGTCATAAAGTAAGGTCCTTTGTTAATAAGTCATTAGAACTGGGGACTCAGTCTTTTTTGCTCGACTTAAATATTATAGTGTGTTTCTTTAAGTTTTGTGCATGTCACAAACTTGTTATAAGTTTATAAGACAATAAAGTTTTGATCTGATTTGTATTAAATGATTTGATGATGCTTTGGTTATATACGAATTAAAGGATGGAGTCTTTGGACGTATGTTGATTTGGTGGGTTGGTGCCAAATTGAGCAGTGCGGTGAGGGACTCAAATCAGTTAAAATTCTGTATTTTTCCCCATTATTAAAAAGGATTATTCTAACAAGATTGTACTGGAATATTTCAAATGGTTTATTGAAATATTAATGCCATGTACATGACATAATTGCTTTTTAGAGCATTGGAGGTTTTATTTTCTGTATTCCTTACACCCTTCCTTTCTTTTCATATTTTAAAATTAAACTCTATATTTTACAACATAATTATTTTACGTTCTTTTTATATTTTCATTAATGTTTTGCCAGTTTTCTCTATTCTACAAATCCCACGAAAACCATCCAACATGAGTTAATTGGCGGATTGGTGGTTTGATTGATCGATGGATTGATTGATAAACGGCCGGTTGACCAATTATAATATTTTAGAACAGAAACTCTTTGTATTATAAGTACGATTTGTGGTAAAAACAATAAAATATACAAAATATGTCATTTCAGGTCAATCAGAATTAGCTATTCGACCGTGATGTAAATAAATTAACTGCTACACCATGTACACGTGAAAGAGAAAAGTTTCATATCGTCTAACATCCAGACGACAATAACAAATCATCCTATCGTTTGCCATCTGTACAAAATAGTGGTTGAAGTTTTCAAAAGTCAAATGAATTGCACTAATTACACAGGTTAAACTATATTTTTCAACAGGCGCTATAGTTAAAAAATATCTACATTCTGCTTTTTGACTAAAATGTTTATTGCGAGGAATGGTATTCTTAATAACAATACTCAAAATTGACTTGTTCGTGATTGTAAATGGTATTATTATCTACCTTTTATCAGCGATTCATGATTAAAATCGTTGCCATTTCTATATAAATATTAAATGTGAATCATTTATCCCTCCTTTTGCCATACTTCGGAGCTCTGCCTCCTGTGACCCGTTTGACCAGTATAGTGAGTACAAAAGTCCGATCACTGTGTTAGTTTGAAATATATGTGCCACATAATGTTTTGTTTGTTAATTTTAATGAATAAATTCTAATCAAGTATATATTTTGATTTAATAGCTCGTTATTGGGCGTCGTAATTGTACAGCTCGTTATTTGGCGTCGTAATTGTACAGCTCGTTATTGGGCGTCGTAAATGACAATAAAGTATTTGTTGTAGTTGTAGCTAGCTATTCAGAATTCGTAAGAAACTTCGTCTAGTATTTTATCTTATAATAATATGTAGTTCTCTTGGAGTAATATGATGCATCCACCCAAGGAGGTACTCTTCTGTACATACGACTTATTAAACCAGTAAATATGGATCGAACCCCCCCCCCCCCCCAGGCTAAAAAAAAAGAAAAGAAAAACCCGCCATCATTCTATATGCATCCATAAGAATAATAAAAAATTGACCACAATATCATTTTGGTTAAAAACTCGGCCATTAAAATACCAGTTTATTACAAAACCCAAACTACATTTTGGAATATTTTATAGAAAAAAAAATACTAAAAAAAAAAGAAAATTTAAGTCTTAAAAACAATTTATAGCCTATGTACTGAATATTTTTGGCGTAAGAGAAGTCTTGAACGCGTACCTTATTTTTTCTATCATGCCACATCTTCGTAAAAAATAAAGTTTGATTAGAAATATTTTGTCTAAGGGGGTGTTAAAAGCTCCCAACAGATTTTTTGCTTTTTTAACTCTCTGGTGGGTGTGATTTTATACCCCACCACCCCAAGTTCAGCTGGTTAACAATGACCATTACCTTAGAATTATAATTAAAAGTGTTGGGTTGGTATCTGTAGTATAAAAAACCCGCAAAATTTTGACGAAAAAAAAAACTATTGGGATCATCTACCATTAACAATTCATCAGTACTTGATACATGTACTTTTTTCGTGTAACGGGCTTGTGCGATTAAATTATAGACACGAGTAACACCAATTTGATCTTAAACGGACATTTCAGTCTTGTTTAATTTAGAATGACTTGATTTTTCAGTACAGTTTCAAACAAAATCAAGGTAACAAGACCAAAACAAGATATATTGCCTTGCAATCAATCAAGACTGGTTAAGACAGGGATCATATATACAGTTCCTGGTTAAGATCATATCAGTTTTAAGAAGGAATTATTCAATGTTTAAATTTATAATGGTGGATTATTGTTTTATTGCCAAAATTACATGCGAATACTTTAAACTTTTGATAATCTAAATGTTATAAATGATGGTATATGATGGTAACCTTTTCTTTCATCAATTGTATATATACAAGGGTCCGGTTTGTCAGTGAAGTGGGTAATTTTGAAATACAAGTCATTCTACTTTTACATACGTGTTGACTTATGCAAACTGTTTATTAACTGCTTACTTTTGACAATTAAAGCCAACAGAAAAAAATAATTATACATGTGGTAGAAGCTGTAAAAAGTGTCCACAATTTTCAAATGAACGACTGTCGCTGATACTTAATAGTCACTTTATATAATATAAAAAATGATGCAACTTTTTGTTTTTGTTTATCAACTATAGCATATATAGGTTTAGATTGGTCAAGGATTTAAATAGTATTTAAATCCGTGGATTGGTTGTTGTCTTAGTCTATTTAATGAATAACTTTTATATTTAAATTGTGATTTTGAAAGGTATAATATCAGTCCTCGAAAAAAAAAAAGCAAACGCCGACATATAGTTTACACGATTTGATTGTACCACTTGAAAGAAAACTCTGGAATGGCCTATGTTATCTGGGATATGGAGCTGCAAAAACTATATAGTTTAAATCGTTTAAAAATTCTAATGAATAAATGGAACGGGAAATTGAACAATCTGAATATCCAGTTATGTATGCCAGAGACATATAAAACATGTTTTATATGTCTCTGTGTATGCATAAAAGTTATTGCTACTTTAAAAATCTATGAAAATTAAAAAAAGACAGGTTATTTATTGTTTTAAACATATACAACGTATCTTTATCATTAAAAAGCAGATTTATATTTGACGGTTTTCCTATCATTTATAGAAGGCACCTGTTGGTACCTCATACTTTACGAAACAGTGGCCAAATCCTAATCAGCTGAGCGCATTGTTTAGAAAAATAACATGGCCGCTAAGAAATGAAATTTATTGTCGAAGTTAAACTTCGACTGTAAAGTACATAGCCATCTGTTGACAATGTGAAGCCGTTACGCTCTTAATATGGACGAAAGTCATAAAGATTTGTTGAAAATACATCAAGATAAGTTTATAGCTTCGATTGAAGTTGACAGATTATTTCCAGTTTTGCAAGACGCAGGAGTCCTCGATTCGAATGACATTTCATCAATCAAGACGGTCACAAGTCGAAGTGCCCAAGCTGAGAAATTGTTAAATGTTCTCCCAGAGAAGTCGAATTATGCCTTTCAGAACTTATGTCTCGCCCTAGAAACAACGTATCCGCATTTATTGACAGTTATGTTTCTTGGGAGCAATCGCACTGTCTCAACCCCAGGTAAATTTCATAACTCACATAAGACATTTGACATCTTTGTTGTTTTTCAATCAACTACCACACAGCTAATATTATGTTTATCCAGATTACAGATGTGAGTTTTGTTTGTTTGTCCTTATAATTGACCACTTTCCAGTTTAACGTTTATTACCTCCCCTGATTTCTTACCAATTACGGATTTCTAACCAAAGCTATGACTATTACTCTGTTAATGTATAAGGGACTAATGAAAATAATGCAA
The DNA here is from genome assembly GCA_028015205.1 of Mytilisepta virgata. NCBI lineage: Eukaryota > Metazoa > Mollusca > Bivalvia > Mytilida > Mytilidae > Mytilisepta > Mytilisepta virgata. Next base: position 90,475,385 of record CM051521.1, read on the forward strand.
AATGTTGACTGTATGTTAAAAATCTGCATATTTATGTCTATATATATTTACTATGACTGGTCTTGACTTACTGTCTGGACAGGGTCAGGGGCCTTGGTGGCAGAGTGGTCTAGGTAGTCCGTCATGACTACTAAAGATCACTAGCCTGGCACCGCTGATGTTGTGAGTCCGAATCTCACCGGTGACGGGGTGTGTTTGACTCCAATCTTAATTGACAAGGGTTGCCAATTTTCCTACCAAAGGTCGGTGGTTTTCCCCGGGTACTCCGGCTTCCTCCACCAATAAAAACTGGCCACCGCGAAATAGCTAAATGTGCTGAAAACGGTGTAAAAGCCCCAACTAAACAAACAAACTGTCTGGACACCTCAGTTCATAATATGGATTTTCCCCATTTTGAAAGTGTAAACGTTAGAATTATTAGACAATCTTTTGTTGGTTAATTAACCTTATTGAGTCATTCAAGAAAACATAAAAGATGTAAAGTTGTGTATAAAGGTTATGTTTGTATACCACACAAATGATTCTGAATGGTGAATTTTCAATAGAAAAATTAATGCAATTAAAAATTAAAAAAAAATTAATAATTTGAATTTATCAACTCAGACCTGTCCTAAAATTTGTAAAATTGTTATTTCAGATATTTTAAATGCACAATTGCATCATGGGGTTATAATACTTAATTTTATAAAATCTCATAGGAAAAGTTATCTCCCTTTTACATTGAAAATTCCATAGACGGAATTCTGTTGTTTCTCTGGAAGACATGATTGAACAAAATTAGACAAGTTCCAATTGTTTCAGTTATGACTTAGCTTGTTGCATCATTCACCCAAGTGACTAGACAATTCATATTGATTAAGGTATTAAAATTCTGAAAAATCCATTTTATAAATTGAGGTATCCAGACATTAAATACATATAATTAACCCCATGCAGTGGAACAGGTTAAGTTGTTTATTGCAGAATTAACAACATGATTTGGGAATACTCTAATGCATTTATTAGGCCTGATAGCTATATTAAAACGGTGTCTTCTTGAAATGCCAACTTTAATAAAATATATATTCTTGGAATGCCAACAAAACATATTCATTGGCTGTTTTTACAAGAAATAGGTGCTGTTTTAAAACATTAACACATCTCCTAATAAACATACTGTTTAAATTTTGATTAAAAATATTAAGGATGAAAATGAAATGAAATAAAAATAGATTAATGAATAAACTTAATAGGAAATTTGCTGATTTACTTTTTAGCTCACCTGACCCAAAGGGTCAAGTGAGCTTTTCTCATCACTTGGCGTCCGTCGTCCGTCGTCCGGCGTCGTCGTTAACATTTTACATTTTGAACTTCTTCTAGAGAACCACTGAATGGAATGAAACCAAACATGGCATGAATGTTCCTTATGAGGTGCTGACCAAGTGTTGTTACTTTGTAGCCGATCCATCATCCAAGATGGCCGCCAGCGGGGAACTTAGTTTAACATAGGACCCTATGGGAAATGCATACAAATGACTTCTTTTAGAGAACCACTGAATGGAATGAAACTAAATCTGGCATGAATGTTCCTTATGAGGTGCTGACCAAGTGTTGTTACTTTGTAGCCGATCCATCATCCAAGATGGCCGCCAGAGGGGGACTTAGTTTAACATAGGACCCTATGGGAAATGCATACAAATGACTTCTTTTAGAGAACCGTTGAATGGAATGAAACCAAACATGGCATGAATGTTCCTTATGAGGTGCTGACCAAGTGTTGTTACTTTGTAGCCGATCCATAATCCAAGATGGCCGCCAGCGGGGGACTTAGTTTAACATAGAACCCTATGGGAAATGCATACAAATGACTTCTTTTAGAGAACCACTTAATGGAATGAAACTAAATCTGGCATGAATGTTCCTTATGAGGTGCTGACCAAGTGTTGGTACTTTGTAGCCGATCCATCATCCAAAATGGCCGCCAGCGGGGAACTTAGTTTAACATAGGACCCTATGGGAAATGCATACAAATGACTTCTTTTAGAGAACCACTGAATGGAATGAAACTAAATCTGGCATGAATGTTCCTTATGAGGTGCTGACCAAGTGTTGTTACTTTGTAGCCGATCCATCATCCAAGATGGCCACCAGAGGGGAACTTAGTTTAACATAGGACCCTATGGGAAATGCATACAAATGACTTCTTTTAGAGAACCGTTGAATGGAATGAAACCAAACATGGCATGAATGTTCCTTATGAGGTGCTGACCAAGTGTTGTTACTTTGTAGCCGATCCATAATCCAAGATGGCCGCCAGCGGGGGACTTAGTTTAACATAGGACCCTATGGGAAATGCATACAAATGACTTCTTTTAGAGAACCGTTGAATGGAATGAAACCAAACATGGCATGAATGTTCCTTATGAGGTGCTGACCAAGTGTTGTTACTTTGTAGCCGATCCATAATCCAAGATGGCCGCCAGCGGGGAACTTAGTTTAACATAGAACCCTATGGGAAATGCATACAAATGACTTCTTTTAGTGACCCACTTAATGGAATGAAACCAAACATGGCATGAATATTCCTTATGAAGTGCTGACCAAGTGTTGTTACTTTGTAGCTGATCCATCATCCAAGATGGCCGCCAGCGGGGAACTTAGTTTAACATAGGACCCTATGGGAAATGCATACAAATGACTTCTTTTAGAGAACCACTGAATGGAATGAAACTAAATCTGGCATGAATGTTCCTTATGAGTTGCTGACCAAGTGTTGTTACTTTGTAGCCGATCCATCATCCAAGATGGCCGCCAGAGGGGGACTTAATTTAACATAGGACCCTATGGGAAATGCATACAAATGACTTCTTTTAGAGAACCGTTGAATAGAATGAAACCAAACATGGCATGAATGTTCCTTATGAGGTGCTGACCAAGTGTTGTTACTTTGTAGCCGATCCATAATCCAAGATGGCCGCCAGCGGGAGACTAAGTTTAACATTGGACCCTATGGGAAATGCATACAAATGACTTCTTTTAGAGAACCACTGAATGGAATGTAACAAAACATAGCATGAATGTTCCTTATGAGGTGCTGACCAAGTGTTGTTACTTTGTAGCCGATCCATAATCCAAGATGGCCGCCAGCGGGGGACTTAGTTTAACATAGAACCCTATGGGAAATGCATACAAATGACTTCTTCTAGTGACCCACTTAATGGAATGAAACCAAACATGGCATGAATATTCCTTATGAAGTGCTGACCAAGTGTTGTTACTTTGTAGCTGATCCATCATCCAAGATGGCCGCCAGCGGGGAACTTAGTTTAACATAGGACCCTATGGGAAATGCATACAAATGACTTCTTTTAGAGAACCACTGAACGGAATGAAACTAAATCTGGCATGAATGTTCCTTATGAGGTGCTGACCAAGCGTTGTTACTTTGTAGCCGATCCATCATCCAAGATTGCCGCCAGCGGGGGACTAAGTTTAACATTGGACCCTATGGGAAATGCATACAAATGATTTCTTTTAGAGAACCACTGAATGGAATGTAACAAAACATAGCATGAATGTTCCTTATGAGGTGCTGACCAAGTGTTGTTACTTTGTTGCCGATCCATCATCCAAGATGTTTAGAAGTCTATCAGAAAATTGTAAAAAAAATTCTGAATGGTCACAACTTGACCACATATTCAAAAATAATAATGATAAGATGTCTTCAGTAGCTATTGTAATCACATTAGATACAGGTGAGCGACACAGGCTCTTGAGAGCCTCTAGTTATTTTGTTTGTTTAGTTGGGGTTTTACGCTGTTTTCAGCACATTTGGCTATTTCACGGCGGCCAGTTTTTATTGATGGAGGAAGCCGGAGTACCCGGAGAGAACCACCGACCTTCGGTATAAAAATGGCAATCCTTGTCAATTAAGATCGGAGTTGAACACACCCCGCCACAGGTGAGATTCGAACTCACAACCTCAGCATTGACAGGCTAGTGATCATTAGTATTCATGACGAACTACCTAGACCACTTGGCCACCGAGGCCCCCGAATTACTTTTTCAGCTGACCTGTCCTAAAAGGACATGTGAGCTTTTGCCTCACTTGTCTTCTGTCGTAAACTTTTTCAAAGATCTTCTCCTCTGAAACCACTTAACCAATTACAGCCATACTTAGTCTGAATGATCCTTAGGGTATCTAGAATGAATAGTATGTTTTATTTTCTTGTCAGTTGACAAACATGGCCGCCAAGGCTAAAAATAGAACATAGGGGGTAAACTGCAGTTTTTGGCTTATATCTCAAAAACTAAAGCATTTAGAGTAAAACTGACATGGGGTGAAAATGTTCATTAGGTCAAGATCTACTTGACATGAAATGTTCAGACGATTCTGTCGACCGGTTGTTGCGTTATTATCTTGAATAAAATTATAGATAAAGACAAACTGTAAACAGCAAAAATTTTCCGTAAAGTAAGATTCACAAATAAGTCAACATGACCATATTCGTCAATTGACCCCTTATAGGAGTTTTTGCCCATGAGAAATTTTTTACAGGTGAACAGTAAAAATCAGTAAAAATTATGGTCTGACACATTGTCACAGATGTTTGGAGCATAACTTGAAATAAATTAAATTGTAGCTGTACAACTGAAATGTAAGGTCAATAGCAACCGATGAAAATGTCCCTAACAACCATATCTATTTGGGTTCAGGATTCTATATTTTAGCTTTCAAGTCAATATTAAGGAGAAATTTTAGAGGGTATACATTAAATAGTAAGATCTACACATAACATAACAGGTGAGCGATTCAGGCTCTTGGGAGCCTCTTGTTTGTATTGCTGCAATTAACCATATAACCTGATCACCTGCATGGAATATTTTGACATTATGTAACTGGAATAGGTAAAATTCTGCAGATTTATTATATATTCAGATGTATAGTAGAAACTTAAGCTAATGCCAGGCAGAAGATTTTTTAACTACTGGGTAATCATGTTTCTGTTTTAAATTAGGTACAAGATGCAATCAATATTTCTGTTCAGTGCTGCAAATTGCAATTAGCATTAATTAAAGTTTTTATGTCCAGTTTCATGGATCAGAGGACTAAATATTAATAATATTAAATTTAAAATCCAATAGTAATCACCAAAGACATATGATATTTAGTGGATCCAGAAAGTGAGAAAATATGAAAAATCTTTATGACATTGGTTGCTCAGAACTGATTGCAAGGTATTAGCAAGCATGAGTGAGGATGAATGTTTTTAGTTGACCCACTTTAAAGAAACGTAGCTACAGTAGTCTTTTCAAATTTCTGTTTGACTAGACTTTGAAAAAATTCTCAAGAATGACTTACCTGACTGAACCCTAACTTTACAAAGATATTTCTGTAAAGGTACATAACAAATATTGTTACTTGGGTGCCAATTGGAAATCCAAGATTACTGTTGGATTTTGTAAACATTGAACCCTATGGGAATATGTATTAAAACTACTGAAGAACAATTGAATAGATTGATACCAAACTTGGTGGACTTGAAACCTGTGAGGAGACTTATAATTCTTATTACTTGACAGGCTTTGACAATTAACGCTAGGGGGCCTCGGTGGCTGAGTGGTCTAGGTAGTTCGTCATGACTACTAGTGATCACTAGTCTGTCAATGCTGAGGCTGTGAGTTCGAACCTTACCTGTGGCGGAGTGTGTTTGACTCCGATCTTAATTGACAAGGATTGCCAATTTTCCTACCAAAGGTCGGTGGTTCTCTCCGGGTACTCTGGCTTACTCCACCATAAAAACTGGCCACCACGAAGTAGCCAAATGTGCTGAAAACGGCATAAAACGCCAACTAAACAAACAAACACTAACGCTAGTCCTATCAAAATTGATACGGACTAGATGAAATCAAATAATGTTACCTTGACGGGCTATTGGTTTATTTGCAGTGAAGCTTGTTTTGAGATCGCTTTAATGCCGTTTATTTATGTAAGATGGAGAAGTCAGGGAAATTGCAGCTAAAAGTTTTATCCAGTCAGTTCCGGTGGAGTAGGAAAGATAAAATTCAAAATGAAAATGAAGGAATAATACAAAATTAACAGAATTGTTTTGTGTCATCCTGTTTTGACTCATCATTGGTATACTCCAATCGATCCTCATATTATGGATAGTCATTCGATGTTGTGGAAGTGTTGGAGGCATTCTGAATGGTTCCCAATGATAACTTTTTCGTTTTTTTTTTTTGTCTTTCCTTTTTAGCTCACCTGACCCAGTCAGGTGAGCTTTTCCCATCATTTGGCATGTGTTGTTGCCGTTTACTTTTCACATAATGATGTTCTGCTTGAGAACCACTGAACAGAATGAAGCCAAATTAGGCAGAGATTTTCTCTATAAGGTTCTTTCCAAGAGTTGAAAACACGGCTGCCAGGGTGTTTTCTAATTTCCTATTGGCTGAATTTTTAAAAAACTTCTGAAGAACCGCTTAATTGATTGAAACTAAACTTTATAGTTATGAAGGTGCTGACCAAGTGTTGTTACTTTGGTGCCGATATATCATCCAACATGGCTGGCAACAGGGGACTTAGTTTAACATAGAACCCTATGGGAAATACATACAAAAATCTTCTTCTAGAGAACCAATGAATGGATTGAAACCAAACATGGCATGAATGTTCCTTATGAGGTACTGACCAAGTGTTGTTTCTTTGTTGCCGATCTGTCATCCAAGATGCCCTCCAGCAGGGGACTTAGTTTAACATAGAATCCTAATGAAAATGCATACAAAAAACTTCTTCTAGAGAACTGCTGAATGGATTGAAACGAAACATGGCATGAATGTTCCTTGTGACGTGCTGACCAAGTGTTACTTTGATGCCGATCTATCATCCAAGATGGCCACCAGTGTGTGGAACTTAGTTTAAGATAGGGCCCTGTGCTAAATGCATAAAAACCCTTTAGAAACACTAAATGGATTGAAATAAACAGAATACAGATATATCTCTCAAGTAATCATCAATAGTGTTAAATTTTAGAAGTTTTCCTTATGATTAGCCTTGATCAGTTTACTCTTTAGAAGTATTATTTTGATTTCACATTTTAATTGAAAATTATGTGAAAAAACTTTTTTGATCTGACATCATATTTCTTTCTATTCATTGCTCTTTATGAGGTGCTGTTACTTTGGTACCGATCCATCATATAAGAAGGGAGAAGCCTTCTGTAGTCTGATATTTAGTGAGAGCGGGGACAAGGAATGAATTTAAAATAGGCAGGCACAACAATTTTGTGAGAGGATGGAAGGTCATAAAATCAAATGGGGGCTCTGTTAGACGGACTGTCATTTTTTAGTCAAAATGTTCTGAATACATTTCTTGATAGCATAATTTAATTTTTCTTTTTAGGAAGGTTTAACAAATTGTAGAAAGTAAATTTTTCAAGGGTCTATAAAAATTATATATCCATTCAAAATAAACAAAGTCTGATAGTTATGAATAAAATACATGTACTTTAATGTTATCGGTTTTTCTGATAAGCCACCTAATGTGTGAGATAATACCAGTTTTCATTGATTATATTTTTCTAATGCTTTATTTATGAGTAACACACAGATGTTGCCGGTTTTAGAAAGGTCATTTGGGATTCTATATATGAATCTGACATTTCAACAACAATGTTCATTACTGTAAACAGTTCATTCTCTAAAATGCTTCATACTAAAGTGTTGATTATCATGTGAGTCATTATGGACACCGACCCAAGGGACTGCAACCTACGGGAAGGTGGTGAGTCTGACGCTTGTTATATTCAAAGTAAAATAAATGCATAAATTTGCTTAGATGATCTACTCTGTAACAAGATTATTTCAGAAAAAAGCATGTTTAATAGACAATGATCTCTTGGTTCCTATGCCAACAAATGTAAAAAGCCAGATATAAATTATACGAGAATAAATGTATAATTACAAACAAATTTTTAAAAGCAATTATGACCCCCCAGTAATTAAAAAAAAAACAACCTGTAAGGTTCTATACCAAACCCTTCTTAACAAATAACTGATCAAGCTACATTTGTAGTGTCCTTCTAATGCTCCCCTTGACATAAAATATAATATCCTAATTTTGTAGGGTTTTTTCGGCCACATACAGTATTGACTTTAGTTAAATTTGAGCATTTGGATGTATTTTTAAAGAGCCTATGGTAATATTTAATGATATTTCAAGACTACAATCAGCTTATATTGTACAAAACAACTGAGCAAGTTTGAGTCATTATGACCTTCATTTTATGCTTTAGTGACTTCATTTAAATTTTTGAATATCTACTGGTAGGTGTATTATTAGAGTTTGTAGTAATTTTTGATAAATTTTATTTCACATCTACAATCATGTTATAAAGTACAATGCGACTGGTATATACTGGTAGGTGTATTATTAGAGTTTGTAGTAATATATGATAAATGATGTTTCACAACTACAATCATCTTATAAAGTACAACGCGACTTAGCAACATTTGAGTTACCAGAACCTACATGTTATGCTTTAGTAACTTTATTTGAATTTTGTATTTTGGTCCATTTCTCAAAACTGTATGATGATTTTACAACTACAGGTACGATCTTCTTTTTTAGTTCCAAGCAGATCAGCAAAATATGAATGAAAATTTCACACTTAAATGACTCCATTGAATTTAAGCTGCAGTAATTGTGCATTCATTATTTTCCATGGGATATCAATTAATATAAACAGGATATAATGTTAAACTTTGATATATCTAAAATATTTCCCAGAATTATTTCCTATCAAATAATAGATGTGAATTCTGTCTACAGTAGAACGGGACATCCATGTCTTACCAGCTTACAGAAACAATATCTAGTTATAGCATATTCTATTACCGCTTTTGCAAAATTTGCATTAATTATTCCTTCAGTAATCATTGTAAGTTGGATTTTCTAAGATAAGCAATAATTTCCAAATTTACAGTAGATTAGACTAAGGACTTGAAAATGCATAAAAGTAGTGAAAAAAAAATCCCATTTATCATATATACTTATAGTACTAAATACATGTATGATGGTTTTTGCATATGTGTAAGGCCAAAAAAATATAGTCTTGTTTCTTGCTACCCGACCAACCCTGTTTTTTTCATGCCTGAACCTAAAGTTTTTGACAAAATCAGAAAAAAAAATTGATTTTCCAAATTACCGGAATTCGATGCCGTCACCAAACTCCGATTTCTGTCTTTCTCAACAACATGGCCGCCTCCCATGCCTGTAGCACTATTGTGCTCAGTAGCTCTAGTGTGTTGAAGCTTACTTTTCATGAATGTAGACATTATTCAAATAAAAGACATTTGATAACGTCTTTATTGAACTGTCACATGTTACATTATTATGTCACAGAAGTCCATACCTGAAAAAAAGAAGAGAAAAAAAAGTAAAATGGAAAAAAAAAATCTTTTTCTGACCTACCTACCCTATTTTTTTCTGGACAGTAGCAGGAAACAAGACTATAACAACCGGAAGTTAAGAACCCATATTTGCACACCCCATGCTAATTCTGCTTTCAAATGTACCCAGGCTGATATGGTCATATCAGACTGGGTGTATCATATGATCATGCTGATATGGCCATATCACACTGGGTGCTTTTGGAATAAGTTCAAGACAGTATAAATATATGATAAACAGATTAATACATGACCTAATGCATATCAGACCGGGTATCATCCCTCGACCCATATCTTGGTCTGATATGGGAGTCTCTGAATGATACCTGGTCTGATATGAAGTTTGCATTATTTTGCTTTCTTTTTAACACCTCAAACCACATTGCAACTTTGTACTTTTTCTTTATTTTGCCTCTGCCCTTAAATTTGAGCTTAATAAGAAATTAAGGATGTTAAAACTTGTTATTATTTTTAAGTGAAGACAAATAGAACTGTTTTAAAAAAATATTGAACAACATCTGTGGAAATTATCAGTTGCTGTAAACAAATGGAATGAGTTTTAATCGATAATCTGTTATTTGCAATTAACCAATAATCTAGCGTAAAATTCTTTCAGAGTCTTAATACAATCAACTTGAATAAAGTGAAAGTAAGCTTTTGTGGAGTAATGTATTTGATTCATTTATAGACTTGAATTTGGCATTTACATTTAAAATATCACTAAAACTAGAAGATTCATTGTCTGGTTGTTTGTCTGTCTGTCACCAAATGATGTGTATGTAACTTGTCATTCATCTTTTGGTGGATTTTCTTCATGTTTGGTACCATGATTGGTCATGACCTCACAATGAGCATATTATACCAATTCTATAGTTGATTGGTTTTTGCAAGAGATATAGCCCTTTTCATATCTGTTGTCTGAATATCCTGTGCAAGCAAGTAGTCATTTATCTTTTGTTGTGTTTTTTAGCTCACCTGGCCTACAAGGCCATGTGAGCTTTTGCCATCACTTGCCTACCCTGAAATTTTGAAGGAAATTCCAAAATCCATTTAGGAGTTATTGCCCTTTTTAGCTCACCAGACCCGAAGGGTCATGTGAGCTATTGCCATCACTTGGCGTCCGTCGTCCGTCCGTCCGTCGTCCGTCGTCCGTCCGTAAACTTTTTCAAACGTTAACTCCTCTTACACCATAAGACCAATTGCAACCAAACTTCGTACAGTTGTTTATTGGTATATGTGCTACAAAACTATCGTTTGGATTTTGATTCGTAAAAAAACATGGCCGCCATGGCTAAAAATAGAACATAGGGGTAAATTGCAGTTTTTTGCAAATAACTCAAAAACCATAACAGATATCAAAATTCTGGCATAGGGTAAAAGTGTTCAGCACCTCAAGATCTACCTGCCCTGAAATTTTGAAGAAGATCCAACAACCCATGTAGGAGTTATTGCCCTTTTTCTGCATTTTTTCCAAATTTTGCACTTATTAAGCTCTATATCTTGGATACTATAAAGGAAATTTGAAAAATTTAAATTTCATATTGTTAGGCACACAAAGATCTACAAAATTTGTAACAGGATCGAAGTTGTAGGTTCGTTCCTTTTAGGAGTTATTCCCTTTAGATCGTCAAAATTGACCATTTTTGCAGTCTTTATTCATTGTAATAAAATCGTTAACTCCTCTTACACCATAAGTTTAATTGCAACCAAACTTAGTGTAGTTGTTCCTTGGCATGAGTGCTACTAAACTATCGTTTGGATTTTTGATTTGTAAAAAAACATGGCTGCCATGGCTAAAAATAGAACATAGGGGTAAATTGCAGTTTTTTGCAAATAACTCAAAAATGGTGACAGATATCAAAATTCTGATGGGAAGCTAAAGTGTTCAACACCTAAAGATCTACCTGCTTTGAAATTTTGAAGAAGATGTAACCACCCATGTAGTAGTTATTGCCCTTTTTCTTGATTTTTTTTTGAAATTTGTACTTATTAAGTTGTATGATCATTCCTTTTAGGAGTTATTCCCCTTAGAACATCAAAATTGACCATTTTCACAGCATTTCCCTTAGTTTGCAAAATGTTTAAATGAGCCCTTTAGGAGTTAAAGTTTTGTCCCTTAAATGTCAAAATAACTGTTGATGCCTTATAGATGGCAAACTGTAGAAAATGAAAAAAAGCTTTTGATTGCGTGTAAATTTGTTTTTAAATGGCTATTTATTAAAATATAAATTCAATGTTACCTCAAGATACAATAGTACTTAAAAATAACTTTCATTAGATGTATATATTTATATATTTTTTGTGAAATTAGTTTTGAAACTGGCTGTGGTCAGCACTCATTGTTTGACATTTTTGGCTTTTTTTTTATGTTATTATTTCAAAAATCTTCTTCTCTGAAACTACTATTGAAAATCAAATGAAAATTGGTAAGATTGTTCCTTAGGGTATCCTTCAAAAAGTTAATGCTTGGATTTTTGATTGGTCGAAAAACATGTCCACTCTTACTAAAAATAGAACATAGGGGTCAAAATGCTGTTTTTTGCTATTTTTTTCTGAATTATAGAAAGAAAATGAAGATGAAAGCTACTTTCAAGGTAAACATGGTATCCCGAGTTGAATGGTGATGATGAAAGTTTGTTTTGGACGGCCATTTTTAAAATGGCTGCCATTTTCCCGCCATTTTTTTACACTTGCTCGGATTTCAACAATATTTGGTTTTTAAAGTAAACATGGTATCCTTAGTGAATGGTGATGATGAGATTTAGTTTATAGTGCATTGTTTACCTGGTGAGCGATTCAGGCTCTTGAGAGCCTCTTGTTTCGTCAAATTTTCAAAATTTTAACATTTTTCGTCATTTATCTCCAAAACTATTCGAGATAGAAGTGAAATGTAAATTTGATAAATGTTTGCCATGTTGAGATCTACATACCCTGAAATTTTAAAGGAAATCCCAAAACCCATTTAGGAGTTATTGCCCTTTTTCGTCAAATTTTAAAAATTTAACATTTTTCGTCATTTATCTCCAAAACTATTTGAGATAGAAGTGAAATGTAAATTGGAAAAATCTTTGCCATGTTGAGATCTACATACCCTGAAATTTTGAAGGAAATTCCAAAACCCATTTAGGAGTTATTGCCCTTTTTTCGTCAAATTTTCAAAATTTTAACATTTTTCGTCATTTATCTCCAAAACTATTTGAGATAGAAGTGAAATGTAAATTTGAAAAATGTTTGACATGTTGAGATCTACATACCCAGAAATTTTAAAGGAAATCCCAAAACCCATTTAGGAGTTATTGCCCTTTTTTGTCAAATTTTCAAAATTTTAACATTTTTGCACTGTCATCTGTTGCCCGACAAAACGACAAAAAATAATACCAACATATAAACATCCACATGGAATTTATAAAAAACTCAGAAACCACTGAACCAAAGTTGCAATAGTCTTTAGGTGATCCCTTGAAAAATACTGTCCAGCATGTCAGCACTCCAACTAGGACTACCACCATCAGGGAACATATTTTAACATTAAACCTTATGAAAAATAAATATTCAACAAATGTTCCCTGAACAATTGATCCAATTGCAACAAACTTGGTCAAATAGTTGATTAATTGTCCAATGAAAACCAGACTCCAGGTGAGCGATACAGGCTCTGGTGAGCCTCTTGTTTTTTATATCATGGGCACGACTTGGGAATGCACATATTAAGCAAATTCACAATTGATTGATACATGTATTTGCAAGAATTAGATCCCTTTTGATTTCTATTGACTGAATATCTTGTGAAAGCATTATATCTTTTAGCAGATATTGTTCATATTTGGTAATTTTGTTGGGCATGACTTACCAGTCTGTTGTCTGAATATCTTGTGTACTCAACTCATCTTTTACTTTTAGTGGATTGTGTGAATATTTAGCAAGTTTGTTTGCATAACCTGTGTACACAACAAGTCATTGATCTTTTGGTAGATGAGTTTATATTTGCTATCAGAGTTGAACATGGTCTAAATAACCATGTATTATACATGTACATGTACAAATTTCCCGTTCATTTGCAAATTTCCAAGTCAGTTGTATTTCCATATAGAGAATGGAAAATAGAAACAGGGAATGGGTCAAAGAGACAACAACCCGACCAAAGAGCAGAAAACAGCTTAAGGCTTTCGCATCTTCTGAATGTATCAATTCTTTTTTCTTTTGATGCATTGTTCATAATTTGACTACTGGGCGGTGGGGGTTTAGTAGCACAACAGCATGTGCAGTTTCATTGTTTTTGTGAAGAATTACTGAAGAATAGGACAGCAAATATTTTATATCTGCAGAAATGAATGATTTGTGTTAAAATTAAATTTTTTTTTTTTCATAAAAGTCATTGAAATTTTTTACAGAAGTCATTGAAATATTATCTCAAAGGGCATTTAACACAGGTTCTATGTTTTTATTTAAATGTTGTATTTGAATTTGGCAGCCTTAAAGGTGGAAGGGGACTGTACTGCAGTAAACTCTCTTTATTCTCTTCCCTATTTTAGCCATATTGTTATATATTATTAATTTTCAGTAAGTCTAAAATTCTTCACTAATCTGGTCATTTGTTTTGAAAAATAGATTGCCTCTGAAACCAAGGCTAGAGGATATACTAGTTTTCTTAAGAACTTGCCTTATAGCATGTCATGTATGGCTAAGCTAAAGATGCTGAACAGAAAAAATAGCAAACATTATGTGTAGTATTGATTGTTTTTTTCTCTATTTCTTGAAAGGAATGCTAGATCATTAAAGAAAATTTCAACATCACTGATTCATTTCTACATGGTACAAGATGAGTTATTTCTTTAATTGTATTGATAAGTTATTTTCTTTTTGAAACTGATATTTAATTCATAGGTTTTGTCATTTAATAATCCATAATTAATGAAAGCACAGTTATACCCAAGATGGGTTAAAGTCTTTTAAACATAATAAATTTTGTACAAATTATACTGAAAAAAATGACATAATAAACAGACAAATGAAAACTATTTAGTTGTGACAAGTCATCTTATTTAAATTGGATTGTCTCCCTTATGGAACACCAAATTGGGAAAGTTAACAATATTTATTGAAATACAGAGAGAAATTAAATTTATTGGTAGAAAATGAAACTTTTCATCAAATTTAGATTTAAGAAACCTTCTTCTGAGAGCATAAATAGTAATTTTCCACAATCTATATAACTGATATACATGTATATGTTTCAAGTATTGGCTAAGAAAATTAAAAGGCTAATGAAAATATAACAAATGCAATATTTGTCAATTCTTGGAAAAAAATGGACACTATCAAATGGTTTAATTAACACATATACATGTAAATACAATTTATTTTTATACGACCGCAAAATTTTTGCGGTCGTATATTGGTATGACGTTGGCGTTGTCGTCGTCGTCGTCGTTGTCGTCGTCGTCGTCCGTCGTCCGAAGACATTTGGTTTTCGCACTATAACTTTAGTATAAGTTAATAGAAATCTATGAAATTTAAACACAAGGTTTATGACCACAAAAGGAAGGTTGGGATTGATTTTGGGAGTTTTGGTCCCAACAGTTTAAGAATCAGGGGCCAAAAAAGGGCCCAATAAGCATTTTTCTAGGTTTTCGCACAATAACTCTAGTATAAGTAAATAGAAATCTATGAAATTTTAACACAAGGTTTATGACCACAAAAGGAAGGTTGGGATTGTTTTTGGGAGTTTTGGTCCCAACAGTTTAGGAATTAGGGGCTAAAAAAGGGCCAAAATAAGCATTTTTCTTGGTTTTTGCACAATAACTTTAGTATAAGTAAATAGAAATCTATGAAATTTAAACACAAGGTTTATGACCACAAAAGGAAGGTTGGGATTGATTTTGGGAGTTTTGGTCCCAACAGTTTAGGAATTAGGGGCCAAAAGGGTCCAAAATTAAACTTTGTTTGATTTCATTGAAAATTTAACTATTGGGGTTCTTTGATATGCCGAATCTAACCGTGCATTTAGGATCTTAATTTTTGGTCCCGTTTTTTCAAATTGGTCTACATTAAGGTCCAAAGGGTCCAAAATTAAACTTAGTTTGATTTTAACAAAAATTGAATTCTTTGGGTTCTTTGATATGCTGAATCTAAACATGTACTTAGTTTTTAGCTCACCTGACACGAAGGGTCATGTGAGCTATTGCTATCACTTGGCGTCCGTCGTCCGTCTGTCGTCCATCGTCCGTCCGTCCGTCCGTCGTCCGTTAACTTTTTCAAACGTTAACTCCTCCAACACCATAAGTCCAACTGCAACCAAACTTGGTACAGTTATTAACTGGTATGGGTGCTACAAATCTATTGTTTGGATTTTTGATTCGTATAAAAACATGGCCGTCATGGCTAAAAATAGAACATAGGGGTAAATCGCAGTTTTTTGCAAATAAGTCAGAAACGGTCACAGATATCAAAATTCTGGCATAGGGTAAAAGTGATCAGCACCTCAAGATCTACCTGCCCTGAAATTTTGAAGAAGATCCAACCACTCATTTCAGAGTTATCACCCTTTTTTTTGACATTTTTGGCTTTTTTTTATGTTATTATTTCAAAAATCTTCTCCTCTGAAACTACTGAATGGATTTGGATAAAACTTAGCATGATTGTTCCTTAGGATATCCTGCACAAAGTTTACGCTTCGATTTTTGATCCATCGAAAAACATGGCCACTGTTACTAAAAATAGAACATAGGGGTCAAACAACAGTTTTTCGCAAGTATCTAAAAAATCATTAGGTTAAGGCAAACTCTGGCAGGTTGAAAGTGTTCAGCATGATGAGAGCTACCTGAGTGCTGATTTTCGTGAAAATCTGTATACTGATGTTAGAGTTATTGCCCTTTTTTGACATTTTTGGCTTTTTTTTATGTTATTATTTCAAAAATCTTCTCCTCTGAAACTACTGAATGGATTTGGATAAAACTTAGCATGATTGTTCCTTAGGGTATCCTGCACAAAGTTTTTGCTTCGATTTTTGATCCGTCGAAAAACATGGCCACTGTTACTAAAAATAGAACATAGGGGTCAAACAACAGTTTTTCGCAAATATCTCAAAAATCATTAGGTTACGCCAAATTCTGCAGGTTGAAAGTGTTCAGCATGATGAGAGCTACCTGCGTGCTGATTTTTGTGAAAATCTGTCAACTGATGTTAGAGTTATTGCCCTTTTTTGACATTTTTGGCTTTTTTTATGTTATTATTTCAAAAATCTTCTTCTCTAAAACTACTATTCAAAATCAAATGAAACTTGGTAAGATTGTTCCTTAGGGTATTCTGCAAAAAGTTAATGCTTGGATTTTTGATTGGTCAAAAAACATGTCCGCCCTTACTAAAAATAGAACATAGGTGTCAAAATGCTGTTTTTTGCTATTCTTTCCTGAATTATAGAAATAAAATGAAGATGAAAGCTACTTTCAAGGCAAACATGGTATCCCGAGTTGAATGGTGATGATGAAAGTTTGTTTTGGACGGCCATTTTTAAAATGGCTGCCATTTTCCCGCCATTTTTTACACTTGCTCGGATTTCAACAATATTTGGTTTTTAAAGTAAACATGGTATCCTTAGTGAATTTTGATGATGAGAATGTTGTATAACAATGATTAAACTTCATAATATGTGAGCTTTTAATATGCCATCACTTGGTGTCTGTCATCATCGTTGTTAACAAATTTTCAAACATCTTCTTCTCTGAAACTACTGGAGGGATTTGGATGAAACTTAGCATGATTGTTCCTGCAATATTTCCTTTTCAAGTACAATAAAAAGCCTTAACCCACAATTTTTACATAACTTCTTTCAAACATTTTAAAAACGAAGACAACATATAGACCAAAAGATTTATACTTGTATTTGAAGATGAATTAAAGCTTGTATTTTGTATTGTGAATCATCAGATTGACCATGACTGTATCTTAATCAAGCGTAGGGAGAACTCATGCCCATTTCTTTCCAGAGGTTCTTGAAAGGCTTTTAAAGGTATTTTCAGCATTTTACGTGACCTTTAATACTCAGTTTAATTTACAACAAACATTAATCTATTAATTTAGTTTATAGTGCATTGTTTGCCAGGTGAGCGATTCAGGCTCTTGAGAGCCTCTTGTTTTATTATGGGCCCAGTTTTCAAGTTGGTCCAAATCGGGGTCCAAAATTAAACTTTGTTTGATTTCATCGAAAATTGAACTATTGGGGTTCTTTGATATGCCGAATCTAACCGTGCATTTAGATTCTTAATTTTTGGTCCCGTTTTCAAATTGGTCTACATTAAGGTCCAAAGGGTCCAAAATTAAACTTAGTTTGATTTTAACAAAAATTGAATTCTTTGGGTTCTTTGATATGCTGAATCTAAACATGTACTTAGTTTTTTTATTATGGGCCGAGTTTTCAAGTTGGTCCAAATCGGGGTCCAAAATTAGGGGTAAATTTTTTTTTTTTTGGGGGGGGGGGGGGGGGGGGGCAATTCTCCACAGCATATTGTATTACACAAAAGCAAAAAACTGGGCACAGCTAGATACAACCGCAGATGTCGAACCCTGAATAGTTAGGGGAATTATGAACACAACATTCAAGCTTGATGCAATACTGAATTTGGATTGTGAATAAATATTTGACACAGCATAGGTTTCTGACACAGAATGAGTGTTGTCTAAGAACTTAAAAATTTTTAATTTACCTATTCAAACCATATCAGTATTATTTGTTTTTATATATAAATCAGAAATAACCAATTTAAAATTTAAAATTGGGCACACATATCAATTTCTTGCTATTGCGCAATACTGTGCAATTGAAAATTTCTTGAAATATTTGACACATAATAGGTTTCTGACACAGAATAACTGAAATCAAAGAACTTAGAACTGGTCATATGATTTCAATTTATATTCAATTTTTTGCTTCTTGTGCAATACAATATGCTGTGGAGAATTGCCCCCCCCCCCCCCCCAAAAAAAAAAAATTTACCCCTTTTTTAGCTTTTGTGCAATACACTATGAAGTTGCACATTGACCCCCCCCTCCCCAAAAACCCCCCAAAAACAATAAAATTTATTGTAGCACACCCCCCCCCCCCCCTTTTCTGCTCAAAAAAATTTGAAATTTTTAATTAAGTATAAAATGAGAAAAAAATTGCCCCCCTTCCCAATTTCTCATTTACCCCCCCTAAATTTTGTTTTCAAACCCCCCCCCCCCATTTCTTTATACTTTGCAACCATAACAGCCCATTTAAATACACTATAAACCTATTAAAATAGAAAATGACATCATAGTCATGGATGGCAAATTTTAAATATACATAATTTAAAAGCAGTTTAGATGAGATAAACAAAAAGCTTCATCAACACATTTTATATTGGCAAATTTCCAATGAAGTTCATTAAACTAAAGTTACTGGCAAATTTCCAATGGAATTTGTTAATAATAAAGTTTTGATAACAGGGTACACATATCAATTTCTTGCTATTGCGCAATACTGTGCAATTGAAGATTTCTTGCTATTGCACAATATTGTGCAATTGAAAATTTCTTGAAATATTTGACACATAATAGGTTTCTGACACAGAATAACTGAAATCAAAGAACTTAGAATTGGTCATATGATTTCAATTTATATTCAGTTTTTTGCTTCTTCTGCAATACAATACGCTGTGGAGAATTGCCCCCCCCCCCCCCAAAAAAAATTGACCCCTTTTTTAGCTTTTGTGCAATACACTATGAAGTTGCACATTGACCCCCCCTCCCACAAAAAAACCCCAAAAAACAATAAAATTTATTGTAACCCCCCCCCCCCCCACCCTTTTTTTGCTAAAAAAAATTTGAAATTTTCTTTTTAATTTATGAAATATGAAATGAGAAAAAAATTGCCTCACCCCAATTTCTCATTTACCCCTCCCTAAATTTTGTTTTCAAATCCCCCCCCATTTCTTTATACTTTGCAACAATAACAGCCCATTTAAATACACCATAAATGTATTAAAATAGAAAATGACATCTTAGTCACGGATCAAACAAAGTTTAATTTTGGACCCTGATTTGGACCAACTTGAAAACTGGGCCCATAATAAAAAAACTAAGTACACGTTTAGATTCAGCATATCAAAGAACCCCAAGAATTCAATTTTTGTTAAAATCAAACTAAGTTTATTTTTGGACCCTTTGGACCTTAATGTAGACCAATTTGAAAACGGGACCAAAAATTAAGAATCTAAATACACGGTTAGATTCGGCATATCAAAGAACCCCAATAGTTAAATTTTCAATGAAATCAAACAAAGTTTAATTTTGGACCCTTTTGGCCCCTAATTCCTAAACTGTTGGGACCAAAACTCCCAAAATCAATCCCAACCTTCCTTTTGTGGTCATAAACCTTGTGTTTAAATTTCATAGATTTCTATTTACTTATACTAAAGTTATTGTGCAAAAACCAAGAAAAATGCTTATTTGCGCCCTTTTTTAGCCCCTAATTCCTAAACTGTTGGGACCAAAACTCCCAAAAACAATCCCAACCTTCCTTTTGTGGTCATAAACCTTGTGTTAAAATTTCATAGATTTCTATTTACTTATACTAGAGTTATTGTGCGAAAACCAAGAAAAATGCTTATTGGGCCCTTTTTTGGAACCTAATTCTTAAACTGTTGGGACCAAAACTCCCAAAATCAATCCCAACCTTCCTTTTGTGGTCAAAAAACCTTGTGTTTAAATTTCATAGATTTTCTATTAACTTATACTAAAGTTATAGTGCGAAAACCAAATGTCTTCGGACGACGACGCCAACGTCATACCAATATACGACCGCAAAAATTTTGCAGTCGTATAAAAACTATATTGATGAAAATTACATTTTCACTGCAAACTTTTTCATAATTAGCTCACCTGGCCTAAAAAGCCACATGGGCAATTGCCATTACTTGGTGTCTGTTATCGTCATCCGCCGTCCGGCGTAACCTATCCTTAAAGATCTTCTCCAGTTAAACCACTGGGCCATTTGGGACTACACTTTGATGGAATGGTCCTTGGGTGGCCCCCTTCCAAATTTATGTCAGGCATCCCCGACTTCCAACTGACATTGCTGCTGTTGCTAAAAATAGAAAAAAGGGGGGATGAATTTCAAAAATCTTCTTTTATGAAACTATGTGGCCAATTGGAACCAGACTTGGCAGTAATGGTCCTTAGGGGGTTCTCTTTCAAAATTATGTCCGATGAACCGGACTGTTAACCAAGATGGCCGCCACAGGGGAACTTAGTTTAACATAGGGCCCCGTGGGAATATTCGTTGAAAGATCTTCTTGTCTGACACCACTTGATCAATTTGAACCAGATTTAGCAGCAATGGTTCTTAGATGGTCCTCTTTAAGAATTATATCTGATGACCAGGACTGTTAACCAAGATGGCCGCCACATGCTAACTTTGTTTAACATAGGGACCTATGGGAAAATTCATTGAAAAATCTTTTTGTCTGAAACCACTTGACCAATTGGAACCAGACTTGTCAGCAATGGTCCTTAGATGGTTCTCTTTAAGAATTATGTCTGATGACCTAGATTCTCAACCAAGATGGCCGCCACAGCTGAACTTAGTTTAACATAGGACATAATGGGAATATTTAAAAAAAATCTTTTTGTCTTAAACCAATTAGCCAATTGGAATTAGACTTTGCAGCAATGGTCCTTATATGGTCCTATTTAAAACTTATGTGAGATGACCGGGACTGTCAAGCAAGATGGCTGCCACAGGGAAAGTTAAAAAAAAATCTTCTTGTCTCAAACCACTGGGGCAATTGGAACCAGACTCGGCAGCAGTGGTCCTTAAATGGCCCTCTTTCAGAATTGTGTCTGATGACCCGGACAGTGAACCAAGATGCCTGCCATATCCGAACTTAGATTAACATAGAGCCATATGGGAAAATTCATTTAAAAATCTTCTTGTCTGACTGCCACCACAACCAAACTTAGTTTAACATAGTACTTATGGGAAAACTATCACATTGACTGCTACACTTAAATTTTAGTTCAATCCAGATGAGCGATACAGGCTCTTGAGAGCCTCTAGTTTTGTTCCTGTCTGCAATGTGGGTCGTATCCTGATTATAAATACATGTGTATTTTTTTTTTGGAGAATTTTCTCACTAGCTCTCTCATACTGATGTTTTTATGAAAGAATATACATATTAGGATAATTAGTCATGAGTCCAAGTTCAAATTATGGGGTTATGGCTTTTGGGAATTCAGAATTGTCTGTGTTGAAATTATCACACTTTCTCTTATCAGCAACTATTACTTCCACAGAATTTTCATTTTTTTAATAGAATGACTCGGGGAGTTTCCTCTTTATCAAAACATAGACATTGCCGTTTTTGTGTGTGGTAATCGAATAGTGGGTAGACATCCTCAAATTCTAGATTCCTTTTCAAGTAGCGAATAGATTCCATGGCTTTCAAGGAATTTTTAAGAAATTTTCTGACTTTCTCTTGAAAATTTTTGAATGTTTCAGATTAGTGAAAACAAATTTGTATGAAGGTTGGCAAAGATTGGCTTCCAAAACTTAAAAATTACCAATAGCTTCCATGAAGACAGTATGAGCTTTATATAAAGTTTAAATTTTGATGGACTTGTGATCTATAAATTTACATGTGTTCTCACTACATGTACAGTAGACTTAGCAGTTTAAATGACTTGAATATATGGGATTAATAATATCCAAAACTGTTTGCTGTTGTTTTTACCCACTGAAATGACACAGTGGACATTAAATGAAATTAAAGGTTTAAATTGAATTATTATTGATAAAATATAACTTCAGTGAAATCTTCTTTGCAGAAATTCAATTACAGGTGATTTTCTCAAAGAAAAAATTATCACCTGTGGGGACAGATTGTCACAGGATGAAACATTCTTGTTCACTGAACCGGAACTGACATTTACCCTTTAGATCTTCCCATCTATGTGAAATATACAGTTGAATGTGTATTTCCCTTGTTTGTTTTTCATTTTACTTGGATTTAACAAACAGTTCCTGAGCAATTTTGAATATATAAGGTCAGTTAATGTTATAAAAATAGTTCTTTTGTTCAGATAAGATTAGGTTGATGTATATCATACAGATCAAATTAGATACAAGAAGAAATTTACATACCTATAAATATTCTAAATTTCCGTGTTGGTTGATTTGAAGCCATTAATTTATAATATAAATGCAGGTTACATCTGAAGATATCTATAGTATAAGGATATATCCAACAGTAATTCCTGTAAATTCATAAATTATTGCGTGCATTTATCATTGCGATTTTCTCATTTTAGACCAAAATGTGATTTTACTTTTTGCAATATTGAGACACACAGCAGGGAAACCACGAAAAGGCCGTCAGACGTCAGCAATCTCGGACTAGAATATACTATAGTGCATTTAGATCTAGAGGAAATACTCTTCCCAAGACATCTCAGACGTTTATTGGTAGTACCTATTTTCAAACATTCATGAAGTCATTTTCTGAGATACTAATGGTCAGTTTTATAATGCATATTAAAAATTCCCTGACAATCAAGTTTAAAATTGCTATAAGTAGCGAAAACACAGTGAATATCTGGTGAATTTTAAAGCAGACTTTTTCTAAAATTTGGTAGAAGACTGAAGAAAACTTTACATTTAATTTGATTTTCCAGTGGAAAAATCCAGAACTTTATTAGTTTTTTTAGTAAAGCAGATAGGTGGGCGCCTGCATGGGCTAGTGGGCAGCTCCAAGCAGTGGTGAAGGTTTTGCTGGTTTGCTGTTATTTAGCTAAGACTTATATGTCTGTTTTAAAGCTTTAACCAAAGATTGCATTTGGCAAACATTTACTGGATTATCCAGAACTGATTTCGAGTTTAGCACCCTTCTGTACATTAGGCTATGCATGGACAATAGACACTGTCTGGTTTTTGTAAAAATTATTCAAGTTTCAACATTCACCGGTATTGTATTTCTCATATCATGTTATTGTTTTGTCACCCTTGAATTTATGTGTAGATTTTAACAAAAGCGTCATGTAGACACTATTATACATATATTATTCAGGTCAAGAAACTTTTCCTTTCCCTGTGCTCACATGAATGTCAAAATACTAACATGCCATGTGACAATTATTTTTCGAAGTTCAGCCATTCAGGTGTGAAAAAATTACTGTTTGACTGGAGCAATAAATCTTTGAGGCCAAAAACTTAACATTGGGATGTCTTTAGTATGGTCATTTTTCTGTATCAATCTGGATTTTTGTTATATTTATGAGAACAAGTAAAATGAGCTGACCAACTGTCATGTACTATAAATTACAACTTATTTACTGGGATTTAAATTTTCATGGAAAAGTTAAAATGTTAATTTTGTTATGATTGTGTGGGAAATTTGTTTGTAGGCCACATTGTTTCTAGATTTAGTTGGATAAATTTAAACCGTAATTTGATTTAAAGGCAAGTTGAATATTTAAGGCAAATAGTAATTTGTGATAAGTGTGAAAGAAATTTGTTCTGAGACTTGATTACTTATAGTTTGTTTTGGCCGATTTGAAGAGAAAATATAAGGGTGTAGGATATGTGTCTATATGACTGGACATGGGAAAAGATAGTTACCGATAACAACCCTGGAGATCTGGGTCAGTTATTAAACTATGAATACCTATTTATAAGCGAGCGCTATAGACGCATATGCATTTTCTACATATGGGTAATTTAGAAAAGTCTGTTTAATGGGGGCAGATGTATTGTACTACATGTACCTACTAAGGCTAGAAAAATTTTAGTTAGGGGAAAACGGAAGTAAGTAAAGTAAGGGAAATAACCTGCTTCTAATTATAATTTTCGAGTCAGAATCGTGATACTGGAAATGAGTTTCTGGAAAGGGCTATTGCTGTGCTCGCAACATTGGCCACGCCAACAGCATATTATTTAGATAAGTTTAGCACTACATTTACTTGTTGAACTGACATATAATGACAAACAGAAAGGAAGAAAAAGTTTGTAGTGTACTTTGTGTTTACAGACAGCTACCTCAAAGTACTGACTGGTTTATGACAGGATTGTATGTTTATTATACAGTAGAACTTGGATTGCTCGAACTCCAAGGGACCCTAGAATTTACTTAGTTACAAAAAATTGCCAGAACCATCAGAATACGAGTTGACATAGCTAATCATAACCACGCAATATTTCTAAATTAAAATTTAAACCGGTTAATCACTAATCAAAAGTTATCATGACATCTTTATTATGTTCAACACTAAATATTTACCTGTCAGATTCATCCCTTTGTATTAAACTTGTGATTGTTAGCTTAAGTATCAGGCAACAAGATTGTCCATTTAATTATCGAGTTCGAGTTTTCATTGGTAAAATACACTATTTTGTAATTGTTGGAACCAACATTTTTGACTTTTCAAGAAAGTTTGACTGTAGTTGTTTATGTAAATTGGAGTAATATTTTACTTTGGATATTTTGTTAGACCACTATTTTTTCATTGGGTCATTAACAACTTAATATGAATAGAATCAGAATACTAATATTTAAGAAAGCTCCAAATGGAACATGAATACATAGCAAAGACAAACTTGGCACTGACCTATGTTTGAAGCTGCAAAACATTTCAGGGTTGCTATGTAAGCAATATTTGTCATTTATTATGATAGTTTGGCAGTTTTCTAAAGGCAGGTTCAATATTCTGGGCAAGTTTTGAAGGCAAGTTGAACAACAGATAGGTTTGATTTAATTTATACAAAAAGTTCAGTTTTTGTTGTAGTTAAGATACTGCCTCTCTCGTCTCTCTTTTCTGATTTGACAGAAATTAAATTGCCTTACTCTAACATGGGAAGAAGATATTTAGCAAGGACAGGAAGGGGACTGATGATACTTTTCAAATCGTTTTTATTTAATCGTCGGACTAAGGAAGTTGGTCATATAAATAATTCAATGACATATAAATAATTCAATGACATTGAATATAGACTCACAATGTTTAAATTGCTGATAAAAGGTTTGTTCAGCTGTATGCCGAATCTCTAACTTTTAAAAGGAAAGCAACCAGTACCCCAGTAATTTTTATTTTGAATAATGTTTACCTTAATGCTGAAATTCTTATGCATGAGAATCAAAACTGACAAAAGTTATTAACTCATGCATTAATTATCATTCTTACCAAATAACTGATTGCACACTTAGTCCATCATACGGTCATGGTTACTTATTATTACTAATACATGTATGCTAATTAATTGGCTTTTCATTACTATTTTGGAGATTTCATATCAATTTATTATGGAAAGTTTATTTAAAATATCTAGATATGATACCTCAATGAAAATGTGTTTTTCCAGACCTAGGGTATCCAAGTGGGGTTGGTGAAATGGGAGTTTATAAAGGGTGGGTGATGTTGGGCTTGTAAATTCCTTATGTTGTCAAGACATAGTTTACCACCTGTCTGTAAGTTAAAAATAATTTTATTATATGAATAAACATGGTATACTTTTCATGTAATTTATGGGTCATTTAACTAATGATATGGGTAGGAACAAAGAGTTCAGCAATTTATGGTATAATTTTCGTTATTTATTTACAAATTTTATTGATCCCTTGTTAATTCGATAACCAGGCCAGGAATGCCCAATACACAACTATTGTAAGTTATTTATTTCAGTTTTGTATAAATTTGTTCAGGTTATTAAAAATAATAAATTATCTTTTGAGAATTATTTTTCAACTGATAATACTGCTACTTAAATTTGTAAAGGAAACCAGAAGCTTGTATTTATTTTTAGATTGTACTTTTAAAAATTTTAAATTATATTGTATTTCTTGTTCAACAATTTTGTGGTTACAATCTAATTTTGAACTGGGTCTAGTTGTGAAACTGATACCCTAAGGCATTGAAAACATTAAAATTGCATTAGAAAATCTGAGATTTTAAGGTATATAATAGGTTTGATTCTAGCCTCATACATTTGTACATCAGAGTCAGGATATTTTTATCGTCCTATTGAATTAGTGAAGGGATTTTAGCAGGAAGCATTTTTTAGCAAAAGCAAAACTGGTTATGGTACATTTAAATATTTTATAAAATAAATGGTTTTGGTAGATTTATGTTATGAACTACTAGTTGTTACCAGTACATTGGTTTTGAATTAGTAAATTATTAAAAGTAATTTCAGTTATTGGTAAATGATGTTTATGGACTAGTTCAATAGTACCGGTATCAATATCTGAGCAATCAAATTTGGAAATTTTTAAACCTGACTTTAAATAGTTGATTTGATGTATATTAACTTAGAAATTGTTTTTCAGATTCTCATTCACTGTCTCTAGCTTCATCAGAGGAAGATGTTCTTAACCAGTCCAGTACTACAGGTATGTAATGCCCTTTAAATGTTATATGTGATTGTAACAAAAAACACTCCTACATAAACATTAACTGTTCTTTATATAACACAGCTATTTTACATGACCATTGTTATACAAAAAATGCTGGGCTTGAAGACAAAGCAAAGCAAGAAAAGACTAAAGTGCTGTGGACATAGAGGTTTTTACCTAGTCAATTCGATTTATGAGCCATATTATTTCTGTGTCATTTGTTCTAGTAAATGTTGGAAGGAAAAGGATCATAAATGATAAGGACTTGCATTGGGAGATAGTTGGGCAAATTATTACAGTATTTGTTTCAATAGGATTTTTTTTTATTAACTTTATAGCTGCGTCCTTAAGTAACAACTTATGTGACCTAATCAACTCTCTTCAAACTACTACTAGCTGTGGTCTTGAACTTGCAGTGGGATGCTAGCATTGTCTTGATGTTGAAGGTCTTATTATGAGTTTAAGATAAAGAACAGCAATAGAAACTCCCTTCCTATGCTTGGACTGTTGTCACATATCTGAATTTAGTGCCAGAATTTGGGGCAGCTATTAGTCTGTGGTAATCCTTCATTATAATCAAGAGCAACAGATTTTCATAATCAACAGTTATGTCATATTTATAGATTTTTCAAAGGATTTTAAAGATATCCACAATTTTCAATTAGTGCAGAAAAGGGTAATAATACATTGTTCAATGGTACAGAGACTGACCTAATTACATATTGCTCTCTGTAATTAATGTTGACTTGTGGACATTGGGTGAGGGAAAAGTATATAATTATGTCTCTCAGATAACTGGCCATTTAATCCTCAGTTGTAATTCAATTTGATGTATAACTGACCCACCTGTGAGATCTGAGATACATGTAGGTTCAGCTATATTGTAACCTGATTATTAGCTCACCTGACCCGAAGGGTCATGTGAGCTATTGCCATCACTTGGCGTCCGTCGTCCGTCCGTCGTCCGTCGTCCGTTAACTTTTTCAAACGTTAACTCCTCCAACACCATAAGTCCAACTGCAACCAAACTTGGTACAGTTATTAATTGGTATGGGTGCTACAAATCTGTTGTTTGGATTTTTGATTCGTATAAAAACATGGCCGTCATGGCTAAAAATAGAACATAGGGGTAAATCGCAGTTTTTTGCAAATAAGTCAGAAACGGTCACAGATATCAAAATTCTAGCATAGGGTAAAAGTGTTCAGCACCTCAAGATCTACCTGCCCTGAAATTTTGAAGAAGATCCAACGACCCATGTAGGAGTTATTGCCCTTTTTTTGACATTTTTGGCTTTTTTTTATGTTATTATTTAAAAAATCTTCTCCTCTGAAACTACTGAATGGATTTGGATAAAACTTAGCATGATTGTTCCTTAGGGTATCCTGCACAAAGTTTATGCTTCGATTTTTGATCCGTCGAAAAACATGGCCACTGTTGCTAAAAATAGAACATAGGGGTCAAACAACAGTTTTTTTTATGTTATTATTTCAAAAATCTTCTTCTCTGAAACTGCTATTCAAAATCAAATGAAACTTGGTAAGATTGTTCCTTAGGGTATCCTGCAAAAAGTTTATGCTTCGATTTTTGATCCGTCGAAAAACATGGCCACTGTTACTAAAAATAGAACATAGGGGTCAAACAACAGTTCTTCGCAAATATCTCAAAAATCATTAGGTTACGGCAAATTCTGGCAAGTTGAAAGTGTTCAGCATGATGAGAGCTACCTGTGTGCTGATTTGCGTGAAAATCTGTCAACTGATGTTAGAGTTATTGCCCTTTTTTGACATTTTTTGGCTTTTTTTTATGTTATTATTTCAAAAATCTTCTTCTCTGAAACTACTATTCGAAATCAAATGAAACTTGGTAAGATTGTTCCTTAGGGTATCCTGCAAAAAGTTAATGCTTGGATTTTTGATTAGTCGAAAAACATGTCCGCCCTTACTAAAAATAGAACATAGGGGTCAAAATGCTGTTTTTGCTTATTTTTTCCTGAATTATAGAAAGAAAATGAAGACGAAAGCTACTTTCAAGGTAAACATGGTATCCCAAGTTGAATGGTGATGATGAAAGTTTGTTTTGGACGGCCATTTTTAAAATGGCTGCCACTTTCCCGCCATTTTTTACACTTGCTCGGATTTCAACAATATTTCGTTTTTAAAGTAAACATGGTATCCTTAGTGAATGGTGATGATGAGATTTAGTTTATAGTGCATTGTTTGCCAGGTGAGCGATTCAGGCTCTTGAGAGCCTCTTCTATATTTATCCCCTTGGTATTTGTTGTAAAACTAACCCACCTGTAAGTTCTTATGCAAAATTATTTTCATTTTTTAAAGGCTGATGTTTGGCAAAATCTATATTTTATTTCAGTTTTAAAGGCCAGAGTGTTTATTTTCAGGTGACACCTCCCTTTCCACTGCATTTAAAAAATAGATGTCTTTTTATGCTCACAATTTTCCATGAAACAGATCATTTTGTATCAGCTGGTTGCTCTAGCTTAGTGTACTCCTTAACAATTAATATTTTATTTGATACATTCTAACTACATTGTATACCATATATTGAGTCATTTTATAATATTACTGACAGCCTCATATGTATATACAAGTAAATATAATATTGATACATCAGAAACTATAAAAAAACAATGGTGAGCTTATTATTTTTAGCTCACCTGACCCGAAGGGTCATGTGAGCTATTGCCATCACTTGGCGTCCGTCGTCCGTCCGTCCGTCGTCCGTTAACTTTTTCAAACGTTAACTCCTCCAACACCATAAGTCCAACTGCAACCAAACTTGGTACAGTTATTAATTGGTATGGGTGCTACAAATCTGTTGTTTGGATTTTTGATTCGTATAAAAACATGGCCGTCATGGCTAAAAATAGAACATAGGGGTAAATCGCAGTTTTTTGCAAATAAGTCAGAAACGGTCACAGATATCAAAATTCTGGCATAGGGTAAAAGTGTTCAGCACCTCAAGATCTACCTGCCCTGAAATTTTGAAGAAGATCCAACGACCCATGTAGGAGTTATTGCCCTTTTTTTGACATTTTTGGCTTTTTTTTATGTTATTATTTAAAAAATCTTCTCCTCTGAAACTACTGAATGGATTTGGATAAAACTTAGCATGATTGTTCCTTAGGGTATCCTGCACAAAATTTATGCTTCGATTTTTGATCTGTCGAAAAACATGGCCACTGTTGCTAAAAATAGAACATAGGGGTCAAACAACAGTTTTTTTTATGTTATTATTTCAAAAATCTTCTTCTCTGAAACTGCTATTCAAAATCAAATGAAACTTGGTAAGATTGTTCCTTAGGGTATCCTGCAAAAAGTTTATGCTTCGATTTTTGATCCGTCGAAAAACATGGCCACTGTTACTAAAAATAGAACATAGGGGTCAAACAACAGTTCTTCGCAAATATCTCAAAAATCATTAGGTTACGGCAAATTCTGGCAAGTTGAAAGTGTTCAGCATGATGAGAGCTACCTGTGTGCTGATTTGCGTGAAAATCTATCAACTGATGTTAGAGTTATTGCCCTTTTTTGACATTTTTTGGCTTTTTTTTATGTTATTATTTCAAAAATCTTCTTCTCTGAAACTACTATTCGAAATCAAATGAAACTTGGTAAGATTGTTCCTTAGGGTATCCTGCAAAAAGGTAATGCTTGGATTTTTGATTAGTCGAAAAACATGTCCGCCCTTACTAAAAATAGAACATAGGGGTCAAAATGCTGTTTTTGCTTATTTTTTCCTGAATTATAGAAAGAAAATGAAGACGAAAGCTACTTTCAAGGTAAACATGGTATCCCAAGTTGAATGGTGATGATGAAAGTTTGTTTTGGACGGCCATTTTTAAAATGGCTGCCACTTTCCCGCCATTTTTTACACTTGCTCGGATTTCAACAATATTTCGTTTTTAAAGTAAACATGGTATCCTTAGTGAATGGTGATGATGAGATTTAGTTTATAGTGCATTGTTTGCCAGGTGAGCGATTCAGGCTCTTGAGAGCCTCTTGTTTTCAAATTAATCTTTTATTAAAAATTCCTAATTTAGTTAAATGATTCATGTCTTTGTTATTGAAAATCCAATTATATTTCAACTGGTCATTTAGCCTACTTAAATTTTGACAGTAAAAATATCATGAACTTTTTTCCCCTGTATCATTACACAGTGGACATTTTGTAGTCAGATGTTCATCTATATTTAGAATTACTTCCCTTGAAATTTCATGTAAAATTTACCCTTTTGTAAGATATCTATAAGATTCAACATCATTATAACACTCTTGAATATGAATATCAGTATGGAATTAATTTTAGAATGACTGAGTGATCATATATCTTCAAAGTTAATCTGTTTTATAAATTACATAAGGGAGATAATCAGAAATTTGTTGATCAGTAATTTGAAATCAATCTGAACACTGTTTAAACTTTTAAAAAGACAGGTTAGATTCTTGAAGCTGGTAATTAATTGACTTCAGATTTCCAAGAGATTGTAAAGAAATTTTATGATACACTTGGTATATTCTCGTATTGTCTGGTTTGGCCTTTTTATCCTTTCTACCTCTTGGTTTAAGATAAATATCTTGTCTTGTTATGTTGATGATGTGTTTGTATATTCTGTTAGGCACCTATAGTTCTCTATCAGTGGACAGTGAACTTGTTATTCTCTGCTATCACACATATGTTCAAATGTCATGAAATTGAGGTCATTATATTATAGGGTTATTGCATGAAAACTAGGAGATTATAAGGATCTAACACCGGTGAAAGTGCAAGACGGAAAAATCTCAGACGCGGGAATTTTGCGGGAAAACAAGCGTGAAATTCTTATCTCACCCGTAGGAAAGACAAGGATATCTCACATGAGTGAAAATAGGTACTGGGCTGTCTCATTAGTGAGAAATTGTCCAAGTAGAATGTAATATTGCACCAGCTTGCGAGTGCAAAATAATATTCTACGAGTGACAATATTTCCCAATTTCTTTGAATAAACCTTTTATTGTATGGCAACACCTCCCAGATGCCAGAATTAAACCCAGAATCAAAGACATCATCCTTACAATGCAATATTGCTCTCTGTGCAATATCGGCGAATGTTTGGTTACATTCTACAGGGAATATTATGTTGCTATACAATAATTCTTTTTACTTATTCGAATGAGTGGTATTGTCAAATTATTGACTTTTGATTTCAGACATTTTTAAGGATTTTCAAACAGAAAAAAATCTGGTTATTAGTTTGGCTATACAAAGTGGCGAATGGGCATCTTGGTGGGCGGGCAGCTTAAAAAAAGATGAAGTAATTTCCATCATTTTTGTTGTGGGATTAAAACAGTTTAATTCCACAATTTGAATTTTGAATGCAATTGATCTAAAAGAATATCAGAATGTTGATTTTTTCAAATTTACGATTTCAGAAATTAAAAATTTGCAATAACAGAGTTTAAAATAATAGCCTGCCTGACTGCCCAAAACCACCTTTTTTTCATGGCAGACGGTAAAAAATTAAATTTGCCTGCAAGGTGGTTGGGCAGATATGAACAGTTGTTTTGGAGGTACCCCATTTCTAAAGTCAGATTTCTATTTTATGTTCATTGAAATAATAACATCACAGCACAACAACAGTTCACAAAATTGTCAGGACTGGCTGAACTTGTGCAGGACTGACAAGTTCCATATAAACAGCAAGTCCTGTGGTCTGTTAGCTTTAGCAGAGTTTTGAATCATGGCAATAAACTAGATAAGAATTTTTGACAAGATTTTTTGCCCTTGTATGAAAAGTTTCCACTTTTCACATTAATGTAATTTGCATTCGGACCAAAATTGGGAAATTTGTAATTTGCATTTATTCAAAATTTAATGGACCTTCAAAATATAGTATGGATACGCCTCCACCAATAAAAAAATAGCCACTATGATAAAGTGAGTAGCACTGAAACTGGCATTAACCCAAATAAAATAACTTAATGATCTTTTTATCTCTAATTTTTAACTGTAAAACCAAATATATCAGTTATTGGCCAGGTTTATGATACTGATGAAGAAAAATGCAGTTTGCTGTCACTCAATAAGTCTTGTTATAATTTCTGATTTGTTTGCATATGGTACATCGTAGTTTGCTATACACGTATGTTTGAGAATTCTACAATCGTTTTCCTATGGATTATCTGGATTGTATAATTGTTCACCTTTTGTCACTTTTATTCAAATTAAAATCCATGAAGGTACATCGTATGGAACACAATAATTTCCCATTTGTGACAGTCCAATTGACTCAATATTTTTAATTTGTTTTCCACTTTGAATGAGATCACGGAAACTTCAAAGATTTTCAATTAGAATGGGCTTTAAGGTAATCAGACAAATTAAACTGATGATGACTCTATTAGAAAAACGTAAGATATTATTTTTACACAATGACAGGATTTAAAATTGAAAAATAGTAGAATAATTGCATGTTTTTAGTGTCCAGTTTTGTGTAAAAGGATTGTTGAATGACGTTCGTTAACAAAAATAATTATAGAGTCTCAATAATTAATTACTGACAACATTGATTGTCCATAAAGACCGGGGTTAAAAGGTTGGCTGGAGGTATTTTTTGTTAGATTATGACTGTTTGATTGACAATTTATCGTAAATGTCAAAATGCTTATAAAGTTCTAGATGAATAAGTTTCATAACTGATTTTATGTTTAACACACTTACTAAGGAAATCCATATTATGAGTAGTTTTGTGATGGTTGTGTACTAGGCTTCGGGGTATCGTCGAAACATTACAGTCATAACAAATGGGACACTGTTAGTGAGTGTTACTGTCAGAGGGAACCCAGAAATTTCATGAACCTATTTAAATTGGACTAATATGAGGACAAAATCATGAAAGTCTTTTACATGTTGAATATGTTAGATTTAATTGATTTTAAAACAGATATTTTAGTGTTATTAAGTGAAATGAATTCAATGCTTAAAAATTATAATAAACAAAGTGATGATTGTTTGATGGTGTTGATTGAGATTGATGGATTTTGATGTGTATTTTGTGTAATTTGGAGTGAATTATCTAGGTCAGCCAAATCTAAATACAGCTAATAGCTTGCACACTCAGACAGATGTTTACTGCACAAAATAACCTCATTACCCCACCTGGTTCTGCGGAGTAATGGTCTCAAAATGGACTCAACAAATACTAGAAATTATGGATTTTTAGTTGGATTTCATCGGGGTAAGCCTTTAAAATATTTTTTAAATCTGTTGGGAGTGGAAGAATTTTATGCTTTAATTTATCAAAAAATTTTAATGGTAGGGTTGAAATGGTTTAGAACCAGGAACTTGTACATTATTAAATGTATTAAATTGTCGTATTTGTACATATGATGTATTTTTTAAGTGAAAAAATATTCATCAGAGTTTAACATTCACTCAAAATTTCTGTTGTTCCTCTCTGAATTTGAAATCAGGAAAACATATGTGTATTTTATTTTTTTACCATACCTTTAACAGGACCCATCCTCTTCTATTCTTTCCCCCCTTTTTCAAACTACATGTATATTAATATGCTATTTGATTGCATTTGTGGAACCTTGACCCCATGTACTTGAACCCTAAATGTACTTCCTGTCTGTAGATATGGATCTTATAATTGTTCAGACTTGACTTGTTTTTGTGTCTTTGATGCAGGATAAATACTTGTCTCTTGGTGGAATGCCAAATTTAAGCAGAATAAAAGGATCAGTTTCCCAAAATCTGGCTGCAGTTATAGAATTAACATGTGTTTGAAGTGTTAACTATACATAAAATGGGTTATAAGGTCAGAATTGCATTTTTTTCAATCAGAATTAATTTAAAAAAAAACAAACAAATGAATAATGCCGAAAATACATTTATAAATTTATAAAAGACACAAAATATTTACAGTTGTCTCCAATTTAATAGTCAGTTATGGCAAGAAAAAAGGAGAAATAGAGACAAAACTTGCTTGGTTTTAATATGGTCAGTACACCTTGTAATGTAAGTTTTGACATTATTTAGTTTAAAAGTAATGAGTTGAAATTAATAATGGAAGTAAGTCAAATTGAAATTATGCAAAATTAATTGGAATATATAAAATATTATGTAGCCATGAAATGTGAGAAAAGGTTATGTGGCCTTGAACTTTCTTCATGTTTGTAAACTCATAATAATAAATCTTAATATTTTCTTACAAATAAATGTCAGGTTGGTTATGTTAGTGTTTATACTAAAACTTTATACAAAATTAAGGGTAGGTACCACACAAACATTTTTCATCGGTAAAATTTAACTGATTTCTGTATAAGGCAGACATTATGAATTATAGAGTGCTCACTAAAAAATGTCTAAAAAATCTTTAGGATAGGCTTAGTATATGTCAGGTAAACAGTTGCATCGGTATTTTTTCTTCAGCAGGATAACAATGTAGCAGAAAGTTTATTAAATATCATGGAAGAAAAAAATAAATCATGGATCTAATGTTATTGCTGATCTAAATATATCTTGTAATTGTAATCTGACACCTTTACCTTTAGGAAATATTATAGTAAGTATAAAGTGTGAAAGTTACATGGGCTTGCAACAAAATTAATGTAGTAAAATATATATTTATTAAGTTGTTTATGTACACCTTTGGGCATGGATGTCAAATTTCTGTAAATCAAAGAAAGTATAAACAAATAAGGTTTCCCTCTGGAGGTGTGTGTTATCAGATTGCACTAAAAAAACAAACAAATTTGATTGATTTTCTGTTGATAAGGATCCTTTGTTGAAAAATTGTGAAATAATTAATTGCATGTGAATAAAGAATAAAAGATTTACATGTAAATTGAATGGTTTTGTTTTATTGAAGTCCAGTAGTAAATAATTCATTCATATTCATGGCCAGAAAGAGAACAAATCCAACAAAAAGTCTTATACGTTTGTATGGTAAAAAAGGATCAGTTGAGACAATCGGAGACAACTTGTATCCTGGGAAATATGTACCTGTCTACTAGTAGGTAGCATAACATAAAAAGTTATATTTCTGTGCCTTCTTTAAAATATTGGCAAAATTTACACAAAATTAGGATTTGAAATAAATGTAAAATATTATTACTTAAAAGAAGGTAACAGACTTTAATATTGCCAAAATAAAAAAAAAATTAAAATAGTTCAATGGAGGGGTTTATATTATTCAGAAACTGGGATAAACCCTTCTGTCCTTTCGGCTTGAA
Source organism: Mytilisepta virgata (assembly GCA_028015205.1). Classification (NCBI taxonomy): domain Eukaryota; kingdom Metazoa; phylum Mollusca; class Bivalvia; order Mytilida; family Mytilidae; genus Mytilisepta; species Mytilisepta virgata. The sequence continues at coordinate 90,511,447 of CM051521.1, forward strand.
ACAATCAACCATAATCAATTTTAAGGAATGGATGGTACAGATTTTATACCTGTGGCAGAGATACTTTAAAATTATGATACCATCTTACATTTATTACTTTATGGACTTAGAGATCTCTTTTGTCACAAAATTATCAGCAGCTATAGGCTATAATTTATTCATAGTTGATGTGAAGCCTAACCTTGATGACTTGTAAGGTTGGTACACATTTTAGTATTTGTATATCTGCTTTTTAACCGGATTTTCATAGGAAAATATCGGTTATTAAATTGGTGATGTACGGCGGGCGGGCGGGCGGGCGGACGGGCGGACGGGCGGCTGCCAAACAGTGTCCGTGCAATAACTTATGAACTGTTCAACCAAAGCTTTTCAAATTTTAATATGTTGTTACTGATGACAAAATGGAGGTCAAGTTCGATATTGACGATTTTCACTTTCACCGTTCAAGAGTTATGGTTCTTGAAAGATTGAAAAATGGCTTTTCCAGTGGTGGCCGTGTGATAACTTATGAACTGTTCAACCAAAGCTTTTCAAATTTTAATATGTTGTTACTGATGACAAAATGGAGGTCAAGTTCGATATTGACGATTTTCACTTTCACCGTTCAGGAGTTATGGTTCTTGAAAGATTGAAAAATGGCTTTCCCAGTGGTGTCCGTCTGATAACTTATGAACTGTTCAACCAAAGCTTTTCAAATTTTAATATGTTGTTACTGATGACAAAATGGAGGTCAAGTTCGATATTGACGATTTTCACTTTCACCGTTCAGGAGTTATGGTTCTTGAAAGATTGAAAAATGGCTTTCCCAGTGGTGTCCGTCTGATAACTTATGAACTGTTCAACCAAAGCTTTTCAAATTTTAATATCTTGTTACTGATGACAAAATGGAGGTCAAGTTCGATATTGACGATTTTCACTTTCACCGTTCAAGAGTTATGGTTCTTGAAAGATTGAAAAATGGCTTTTCCAGTGGTGTCCGTGTGATAACGTATGAACTGTTCAGCCAAAGCTTTTCAAATTTTAATATGTTGTTACTGATGACAAAATGGAGGTCAAGTTCGATATTGACAATTTCCACTTTCACCGTTCAAGAGTTATGGTTCTTGAAAGATTGAAAAATGGCTTTTCCAGTGGTGTCCGTGTGATAACTTATGAACTGTTCAACCAAAGCTTTTCAAATTTTAATATGTTGTTACTGATGACAAAATGGAGGTCAAGTTCGATATTGACGATTTTCACTTTCACCGTTCAGGAGTTATGGTTCTTGAAAGATTGAAAAATGGCTTTCCCAGTGGTGTGTGTCCCTGTGATAACGTATGAACTGTTCAGCCAAAGCTTTTCAAATTTTAATATGTTGTTACTGATGACAAAATGGAGGTCAAGTTCGATATTGACGATTTCCACTTTCACCGTTCCGATATTGACGATTTTCACTTTCACCGTGTGTGTACTTATATACTCTCAAAAATTCCAATATTTGTCACTTACTATAAATAGGAGGTCAAGATTGATTTTTGCCTTTCCATTTCTGAACCCTACAAAACCCTACAAAAATTCATTTATATTTCTTTACTTCATCCTGTTTGGGAATCCAGATTTGCAAACATCATTTCCATGCAGGAAAATCCGGTTTGCTGTCATTCGACAGCCTCTTGTTCAATCTCATCTTAAATTTTGGATTTGTCTAAAGTGTCTTTGATTGGGGGTATTTTTAAGCTGTAAGCTTACAGCTCTTTCATTATTTTAGGAGTATCATGCCAATTAGAAAAAGTCTGGTCAATATATTTTAGTGTGGATGTTTTGTAATAAAATAAATAGAATCATATCAAGATGTTTGTGGTTGTCAATTCTATAAAGAGAAATCTAACAGTTCAGTATTGATTTTGTAAAAATATGATGTTCAGAAATGAATTCATTCAGGTTTTATAAGGTTTGCAAATATTTTCCAGACAATATCTTATTGCCAAGTGTTGAATGTAAAACCATAAAAAGTATATAGAAATCCATTTACATACAGAAATATTGATTAGATTTGTGTACTTTTTTTACCTGTGTTATGTCAATGTTTTGGTTCAGGTTGATCACAGCTGTAAAGATTAAAATTATTTTTAGAAAGGCTAACTGAATAATAACCTTCTTTCTTGGATAGGGATGGTGAGGGAGGAATTTCTGTCTGAACTAGCTCTTGTTGCCTGTGTGCAGTCTAAATGAAACCTCTAAGTAACAGATCAGGATGTGAAAACTTTAGGTTAATTACACAGCATTTAGGGTGTTTGGGTCAATTGAGCTTTTTCAGAGTTATATTAATGTTTTAATTCAAATTTATCTGCAACTGGACAAAACTGGGACTTGTTATGGAGGTATTAGTCCTGCTCTGTGGACATGTCATAATGTTTTTTAAATAACCTCTTCAGGTATATCAAAGACAGTCATAATTGAGAGAGGTTTGGTATTTGAATTACAACTAATAAATATTCATTATCTGAAAAATTATGACAGCATTTGTTAGATATCTTTGCCTGACATTGTGTGTTATTTGTTTATATAACTTAACATCCTTTTAAAGCTTAATGTGCAGATTGTGACATTACAGTTCTTTAGAAAGGAATTCAGGTCTGATAAGATGGATGTTCAGAGACTTTTGTTCATATTAAAGGCCTCACCTGGACATTATGATTCAGAACAGCAATAAAAGACTTGAACTTTTGTCATTTTGTCAAGATTTTATCGACATATATATATACTTTCTTACCTATCACCAATTAAGAAGATGAGGCCTTTATATAAATGCATTGTCTCCCCTTTCCTGGCAATATGTTGAACCCAAAATTTTGCTGGTGAGGATATATGAAAATACAGTATCTGTAAAGATATCGCCAGTTAATCACTGAACAGAATTTTATCAATTCTCCCAGACTTTACCAGATACTAACATGGCAGATGTGTACTTACCACCAAAGGTGTTTTTAATCACTTCTTTTTATTGTACCAATTACTTAATCAGTTTCAGAAATTCACAATGTTTTCAGTTGACCTCCTTTTGTTTACTTGCTAAAAGTTTGCTCATAAAAAATTTTTTGTTTTAATTTTGCAATTTTGAATGGAGTGTTTTAAAGTTTTGGCTGAATATAGTCACCCAATCAAACATTGAAAAATCTTACATCACATAAAAATGGATGTTGGGATAATTATACAAACTAACCAATGAAATATGGAATAACACAAAGTACAACAACAAATAGTTACCCAAGTTATGATAAGTTTCACTGAAGATGTTAGGAAGGATTTATGCACTAAAATGTAAGTAAAAAGTTCATTTTTCAAAAAAGTACAGACAAAGGCATCCATGTGATACACTATTAATTTTCAAGATTTTTGGATCACAGTAAAGATTTATCATTATCAAACATCTAAATGCTAGCATACATAGCCAAACTTTTTGTTATGATTGTATTAAGTTGCCAACATATAAAAATGGTCTGTTAACTAGTGCTAGGACTAACAATTTTCTGTAAATTCAGAAAGTAATACAGTGCTTTTAGGGCATATAGTGTTTTGGTCTTTGTGTCTTTGGTCTTTGTGTCTGTGTGTCCTTACGTATGTATGTACTGCATTAGGTTAAAGTTTAGATTGAAGGTATTTTAATGTGAAGTAGATATCATATCAACATGAAACTTGGTCGCTAAATACCTTAATATGAGATCTATTCAAAATTTATGTCAAAGGACGGTGTTACCTCAATGTCACAATTGACTGATCATGATTTCCCTTCAGGTTAAAGTTTAGATTAAAGGTACTTTAATTGGAAGTAGATGTCAATTATCAATATGAAACTTTGTCACTATATGTATATGATTTTGGTGTTTGTTTGGAAGCAGAGCACAATGTCCATTGGACACATATATTCTTGTTCTTAGTACAATTTTGATAAATAGTCAAGATATTCAAAACTACTTATTCATTGCACATTTCACAATCAAGACTCTGATAATTATTGTAATTGAAAGTGTGTGTCTGCCAGTTTCCAGTGAAAATGAAAGTAAATGGGATCATGGGCTTCATTTGGATTCTGCAATTACTTCAGATTTTCATTATTTTCAAGCCTTCTGTTTTTAGATTTTTGTACTGGGATGTTGGCAACTATGTAATTCCTTAAACAAAGTGTTTTCTAAAGTTGACTCTTTCAGTGCTTAGTTTTACTCATGGTTATTAAATCATGGGAGATAGGTAACCTTTCAGGTTTTTTTTTTGGCAAAGTTCATATATGTTTGGCAGATAGTATAAATAAATCCATTGTGCAAGAAATCACATGTATTATACTCATGTCGGGTTTCACTTTGATGATTATTTATTTACTTTGAAAGAGATAAAACTCGGTGAAGTTTAAAGCAAAACATCATGTAAGAGGAGTTTTTTGGTTGAAAGTTCTCTTACAGATGTACAAAAAGTACCTGTAAACCTCAACAGTTCAAGATGTTTCCATTTTATTCAAGTATAAATTTTGATTTCTGCTTTACTGTAAGGATAACCTAAGTCTGTATAATGAGATTTACTTTTGATAGAATCAGTTACCTTGCCATCTGTATATAGAAGTGTTGAGGGTCTGTAGGATGGAATCTTCTTACATATTCAAGAATTTAGTCTGTAGTGTGGCTATTCCATCGAGAAAAGGATAATCTGAATCAGGATTGCATAACTCTGCATATAATATTAATGTACAAAAAATATTTTGTTAATTATAAAAAAGATAGGAATATAAAAATTAAGTAAATGAACAGTTTATCAAATTGAAACAAAATTTTCAATAACAATAATGTGATAATAATATTTATGGACAGTCAGTCATGGTTTGGATATCATGGCAGAATTGATAAAATGGGTTGTACAGCTTGAAATGTTTTTGACTTCTTTTTCCCTTATCACAGACCTTCCACAACAGTTAAAGTAGCAGAATGAAGGCATCAATTTTTGTTTATTTTATTTCATGTCTGATCAATCTGACATCTTTATGAAGTTTCTCTGTTGGTATTACATTCTACATTTTGTACTTTGTACTTTTCAAATGGATGTGCAGAAACATTGGCTGTCACATAAGATGTATCACAGGTTTCTAAAGAAGATGATGGTTTCTAGGTTAGTAGTATTGCCATTATGTTGGTAAATGTTTGTCCTATATACTGATTAACATCTATCATTGTTGGAAAGATTATAGGTGTAAACCTCCATCTAAACCCTCCAGACAACTTTGATACACATAACATATTGATGATATTGGCAGAAAGCCAGTGTTTAATGTTTTTTCTCAATAATCTGTCCATTTTATATTGGTTTTGCAGAAAGGTTATGAAAATACTATAATATTGGACACACTGAAATTGAATTTAGAGTGTTTTTATATCCTGTTTATGAATTTCTACTCCCCCACAAAATAGGTCAGTGAAATGAAAGATTATATATATTCTGCAAAAAATTAATAGAAAGCTAATAAAGGTGGTTTGGGTAAATCATGAAAATACCCATTTTTTGCAGATTTGTGTTTTGAATATTGACAGTTAAGTTTTTATTTGGTCAGTTTTAGATTTTTAAAAATTTGAAAGATAGGTTGTAAGTTTTGTAGGCTTCAATTTGCTTGTGAGGTTTTCGTGTGAAATATACATTTGTTGACTATACAGTATTTCACATATACATGCATTATATTTGCATGTTTAATGCCTATTAATGGTAATGTACATGAGGTGCACCCTTGGAAAGATTAAATGGTCTGTAAATCTAGTGCATTATTGATTTTGAATATTTTCCATTACATTTAACTACAATGAACTACATGATATAATGGTAATAAGAGTTATAACTGGTTTATTGATAATGCAATTTACTGTAGTTATTTTGTTATCTCTGAGATGGAGTGACTGCCAAATAATATGATATAACAGGAATTTTGAGATATCTGTCTAAGTTGCATTAGATCTAGAGTTTGAACCCATGTCACTTAAAATTCAGTAGTGGCATTTTCTGCTTCTTGACCAAGCTGATGATACTGAAAAGTATGTGCCTTTGTGGCTTATAGTTAGTTTGGTGACAAATGCTTGTCTGGATGTAATGACCTATCTGTAATAGCTTTCAAGCAAAGCATATACAGTCAACTCTCGTTATCTCAAACTCACTTGAGTCGAATTTTCGGATGAGTCAAATTTTTTATGTGGTACCAAAAGTTTTACAGTACAAGTATATGTATTTTGACTCCTTTTTAGTCGAATTTGCATGAGTTGAATTTTCTTCTCTCGAACTTAAGTCCCAAATTATAAAAACAACGAAAATTCTATTTGTTATGTCGAATAATCTTCATCAAAACATCACCTTGCGAAACAATTAGTAATTTTTATCTGTTATAATCAGTTTGTCTTCAACTCTTTATTATTTTTATAAATAAAAAATGCTAAAAATTAATTAAATAAGTATCTGAACATGGATAAAGTGATGTCCCTATGGTACAGGTATGTGCAAACGTTCGTTTTAATCCGGCACCTACAAAGATTCTAGATTTACCGGACAGGCGAGGTAGTTTATTACCTCCCCTTCGTAACTTGGAAAATTTGTCGGCCCCCTTTTGGTGAATTTTGTCTATCTCAAATATTTTTCGTGGTCCGAAGGACTTCAAGATAACAAGAGTCGACTGTATATACATTTATACATTAGATATATTTATCCTCAGCGTTTCTTTCGCTTAACATGTGACAAATTTATATGACTGGTAGCACAAATGAAAACTAATTTTCATCTCTTGTTTATTAACTTATGGAATTGTACATAATTTTTTCAAGTCATATGGAGACTACAATTTTCATCTTCCTGCCAAGAGAAATGGGTGACACTTGTATGCTAGGAAGATTACCTGATATACATGGATCTACATTTTGACTTTGAAAGTTTTATCTTGCAAATCAAATTTTGTTTGATACTATTTCAGTTCTGAGTAGAAAAATATTTGGGATTGTATATATAGATATATGTGATAACTGATGTCTTTTACATATAAAGGTGTTAAAATTTTTTACCATAATTCAATCCAACATAGTATTATCAAATGAAAGTCATTGTTTCTATTAAGATGTGCCTTGAGTTAATAGTTCGTATATATTGTATTGGAATGTTTTTTTGAGAACAAATCAGAAGGTTTGCTTAGCTACATGTATAAAGTTATGTTAAGTGGTTGCTACCCCTTCCTTCCCATACATTTAATCACATAAAATGTAATCATGATAAATTATTACAATTCATCAAGCTTGCCCATTATTATATAATTGCATTATTCATCTTCCTGGGCCAAAGAACAGAAACTTGATAAATTTGTGTCTAAACATAATACACATGTTTTCATATTTGGCAAATCTGTGGAAAATGAAATTGCATTTACCAAAACTTGGTATGAAGCACCATAAGAAAGTGCCAATCACTAGTACTTAGGATCTAGTTTATTATACAGCTTTCTTCTTATTATACATGTAGGATTTGATGGACTTTACTATAAAAATATGTTTACATTGGGGAAAAAAATTTTGAGAAAATATTTGAAAGTTCAGGTAGTCAAGCATAGATGTTATAATATATTTATATACACGATAAAGTGTAGTTAATGGTTTGAAATTTATTATAGGGTAATGACTGTTTTACGATGAGACATGAAATTTTAGACAGATTTATAAAATAGGGTAGTTATGGTACACCCATAATGTTATTGGTGATAATGTCATCTCAGAAAATTTGATAGGGTTTAACACCTTTGTGAAATATTCTTCCCCTGAAGTCAAGTAGATAATGGATATAGGGTCAGTTTAGTTTGTTTATAAATTTACTTGATTTTGGCATGATTTTATACTTTTTGAAAAGATTAAATTGCTGTTTGGCTTTATGAAGAGATTTTTTTATTCAGAGTATTATATTGTTTGCAGTTTTGTAGATTGTATGGCTATATGTCATAGAAATGATTTTTATTTCCCTTCATTTTCACAGACTGAATGACAGAATTAAGTAATTTGGAGGTCATTATTTACCATATTTGACCTAATTAGGTCAACCCTTTTCTGCCAAATGAATGCCCCCACTTGATTAAAATAAAGTACTTAACATAAAATTGCGTATCCAACATCCATTACCCATTCAACAAATTATTACATTACAAATATAGAATTTTGTTGTGAAATATTTAAATCATAACATGTAGTGAAATGTAACAAGAAAATGTTTTGTTATTGATTTTCCAGTTAACTGGAAGACCAGAGGCATTTGTAAAGTAAAATACCCTGTGGGATACGTATACAATATAGGTTAAAGGTCATTTAAAGCTGTTTTTAGTAGGTGTAGATTAATAGATTAGGATATTGCCAGTCTTTTGAATAAGCTGAATTCTTTCGTAGAGACATTAGCTTATTGCTATAATCTCTTGTAATTTCAGATAACCGGTCACTAGATGGCCCTAAAACTTACACACGCATCATCCCGTCCCATGAATATGATCTTCCAGAAACCTATGCACCCATATCATCCAAAGAATCAAAAAGTAGCAAGCACAAACACAGAATGGAACTGAATGGTCGTTCTGGCATGAATGAAGATCGTAGTTCTTTGGACAGACAAAGGGAATATGACCGTCTCAAAGCCGAATGCGAAAATGCTATGGCAGAAGTTGCGTCACTAAAACGTCAGCAGGAAGATACAGTCAAACGATATAATCATGCTGTAAAAGAGACTGATAATTATCAACAGAAGTACAAGTCGCTGCTTGTACAATTGCAACATGCAAGAGATGAAATAGACAACTGGAAATCCCAATATGAAGAGTTGCGAAGTTTCCGCTCAGTGCCAGATTCATCTGGTAGTGAAATATTTGAAAATCAGACAGAACGATATGCTAATGTTTTAGCCAAATTTAAAGAATCTGAAGGTAAAGTGAGACTGCTCCTCGAGGATAATATGACAATAAGAAAAAAACTAGATGCAGTTTTGTTGGAAAAAGAATCTGCTTTTGCTGAGCGTAATGGCCTTAAGCAGCAATGTACAGCTGCCATAAGGGATTTAGCCAAAGTCACACAACAGAGAGATGATATGATAAAAGAGGCACAGAAACTACAAAGGGAGTGTGAAGAGGCTAAACAGCACCAGTATCTAGTCCTGTCTGAAAGGGACAATGTGTTAAAGGAGATAAATCAACTTCAAGATGAATGTAATGAATCTCGACGGAAAATCGAAGCATTAGAAAAAGACAAGAAGTCAGATTTGGAAGAAATTGAAAAGCTAAAAATGGAAATGTCACAGACCAAGAAAGACCGAGATCAGTCGTGTAAAGATCTTAATGAAATTTATGATAAGTATGGCAATTTGATTTCAAAGAAAGAGCAAATTGAAAGTCAGAGAAATGAATATATGAAAGATTATCAACTAGCAACTCAAGAAAGGGACATGGCAATAAGAGAAAAACAGGAGGCATTAAAGCAAAAAGAACGAATACTTCGTGAAACTTACGAAAGGGAGAGATCACGTAAGGAACAAGCTGAAGATAGGGACCATGACTCAAAAGAAACAGAAAAACTGAAGAAGCATATTGAAAAGTTACAACAAGATCTGCATGGTAAGTAAGAAGTATGGTATTCAGTATCTTTTGTTTGATACCAAAGAACACAATAATTGTTTGACTTACAACATATACCTAAGTACCAGTTTGCCCACTATAAAATAGTGCATTTAGATCTTTTCTACCTGTTTAATCTAGAAACACCAATAAGACTTACAAAAAATCTGTTGAAACTGTACTGGAAGTATTTTTTAGGATTTATCCAAAACATCAGAATTGATTGCAATTAAAAAATCTGACAGCAAGGCATGTTTTCATATGCTTGGCCAAGTTTATTTTAAAAACAATTAGAAATTAAGAATTTTTTGCTTTTGATGATGTCAAATAAAAGCATATGTCAGTAGAAAAAATAAAGAAAATTGAGAATTAGAACCAAAGTATGTGCCTTCATACGTATAGTCTATAATCTTACATTTCTTACTTGCCAAAACAGTATTTCAATGAATACTTTCCTCCCCAAACCATAGTTACTTAAATCCTCAAATTTGACCAGAATATGAAATGGAAAAATTAAATGTTTCTGTAAAGAAAAGTCTACATTTTATATAAATTGATGCAAATGGGAGAAAGGTTAATCTGGAATGTCTTTTGTACACAAGAAATTAGTTGAGGTAATGCCACTGCCTGACCTGTGATTCTCATCCCCTAAGTAGTCCTTTCTTTGGCATTGAAACAGTTTTTGGGATCTTTTGGTCACACTGTGAAGTCAAGTGTACTTGGTGGAGATTAATCCAAAAATAAGCAATTTGGTTTTGAAGATTTTACTGAGCGAATATAGAGTTGATACGCAACACTTCTCTTGATAAAGATCAAACGCTAAAATCAGTAATAATCATGTTTAAAAGAATTATTTTCTGTAGATACATGTATTTCACCGATAAATATTTTCATATATTTTATTTCGTCACATCGGATTGAAATTATAATGCAGGAATTCTTATGCATAGCCTTCAGCATAATCTGAAAGACCAGAACATTTGTTAGCTGAGACATGTACATGTACTTGTATGTTCATAAAAGCATAATTGATTATTTACACCTGGAGAGGAATAGCTTTATTTATTTATGAGATAATTGGAGCAGAACACAAATTAATTCACACCTGAAAACTATCATAACAATTTCTACAGATTCAATGAAGTTTCACTTTGATCAACGTAACTTTTAGTACATTAAAGATATGACCAAGATCGGTTATTGACCCACATCAATGGTTTGTCTTTGCTGTTAATAAAACCATTGGCTTTTTGTTTATAAGTGGTATACTACTCATAGTGAAGTGTTTACGGTATACTTATCATTTAGTTACAACTAACAAGTGCTTCCGAACTCTTGTTCATTTTCAAGGAGACAACACTTCTAATTGTTATTTTTTCAGGAGTGAAACATAAAGTTACTGTACATGTAAAATTAGGATTAGCACTTATAACAAAAGAAGTACAACATAAAACACTTCTTGTCAAATCAACTAACTAAAATATCCTTAGTTTACACTTAAGAGGCTGCCACAAAAAAAAAAGGTTTTAAGTTACTCGTCTTTCAAGTGAATCTTCACCTGAGTTTATGAAGTCATTGAAAATTGATTATTTGTTTCTCTTAACCCGATCGGTCCTTCAGGGTTAATTTTTATTTTCTGCAAATGCAAAAATAAATAAATCAAATCTTCAGGTTTATTTGTGCCAATTATTTACAATGATTTAAACTGTCTGACCGTCGATTAGAAACTGTTATAACATTGTGCAACTTCGTCCGCCATGTTTTAAAATAGCTTATTTTATGGAATCGTGAACGAAATGAAATATTTCCAAGAATTTCCAGTGAAACTAACCTTTTATCCAAATTTGTAATTGAACAAAATTATTTTACAGATTTCTTTGAGGACTGAAATGATCAGATGTGCAAGTTTACAAAAAAAAATCTGGCCTGCCTACCCTTAAACTTTTTCACCATATTAGAGGTAACCAACAATCAATAGCATAGCCTGACTGCATCCTCCATACTCTTTACATGTATCTTTCACATATATGTATATAAAGAACAGTATATAAATAGTGAGTTTAAACAATGATTTTATTATCAGCAGCAAGTTTTAATTTCATGAAATTGTTTTCAAGGAATATACTTTGTATTCATACATGAATTGTTTTGAGTCATTTTTGGGTTACCGAAATATTTCCACAGAATCAGATAAAATATTAAAATAGTCAAGATTCAGAAATAGTATTAAAATTTAGATTTGGAATTAAAAGCAGCTCATCTGCAGAAAATAGTAAACTTTTCCCATCTCCATAAATCCCATTTCAAATGACTGTAAGGAGTTACCGGTAGATTATCAGTCTGTACCGTTCTAGATGCAATTTGCTATTACAATTCTTTGGCAAATGGAAGGTTACACAATGCAAATTCTCAACTAAAGTTTAAACAGAGTATTACAGGCAGAAATCAAATTATTTTAAGTACTAATTATCGCTGTGTTTATTTGTGCTTTTTGCAATAATAAATACATTACATTAGTTTCTTATGAAATTTTCACACAATTGAAAGAACACGATAGTACTTATGTTTGATGATAAGCTACAAAGTTTCCCAGGTACTTAAATATAAGTAGACTGTTGTAGTATATTATCTATATATAACTGATGGAGGAAGTACTTTTGTAATAATTCGTCACAGCAATGTCAAGTAGAAGTCTAGGGAGTAGGGAGCTTATGATGTTTCCGATTGTTGAAAAACAAGATGTAGTGTGTCGTTGGGTGTGTTATAGGTAATTGACAAGACACTACATTGTACTTTTGCTACAATTACAAAAGTACAGGACTGTTCAAAGGCTATTAAGAAATAATTCCTAGATTATTGTCCTTACATTTAAGTGAAATGAGACGGATTTTTATATTGCATTGAAATTCTTACTTTTTCCAATTTGGAAAATGGGGGGAGGGGTGTTATTGGGGAAAATATATAGGTAGGTATGTGTGACAATCTATGATTGACTCATAAATGCATATTATTCCTTGGGTCCATTAACTGAAGCTAGATGAATATTAAGCACATGTATAAGACCATATGCAAGGATAAAACTCAGAACATAAAAAAATAATTCACATACTGATGTAAATATGCTTACCATTATTTTGTAGATGCTTTGGGTGAGGTTGATAAATATAAGAAGAGTAGAGATTGGGCATTGAACTGTAGAGAGAAGAGCTTACAGGAATGTGACAGCATTAGAACACTAGGCGAGAACTTGCGACGACAAAGGGACAGAGCTGACAGTGAGAAAGCTCAAGCTCTTAGAGATTATGATAATCTCAAAAAACAGAAAGATGAAGCTGTTAGAGATTTGAAAGAGTTGAAGTGAGTATTTCTTAAGTTTCAAACATGACACTAATAATTTTTTTATTTATTTCAGAATGTCCATCACATATTATTGTATCAATGTACATAATGTAACTTTTCAACTTATTTTTCATAAATTAAAAAGATGAAGTTACTGTACATGTAAAATCAGGATTAGGACATAGGAGATCCATTCTTTCAATATAAAGATATATAACTTATATTGTGAACTATCCTTGTTTTGTTATTGTTACTTGATGTTTATAATATATATTCACTATGGGCTTTTGATATGTTTTAGAGAGAAGTATGAAGCATTGGTAGAGAAAGAAGCAAGGAAAAGTCAGTTGAATGGAGTCGGACATAACCATAGTCGAGATTCAGCAATAGATGCAGACTTACAGGAATGGGAAACTGAGTCACAGGAAATTGAAATTGTAAGTTATATGTTAAATATGTAGAAGTTTGTTTCATGTTGGCATTATCATAACATTGTTTTTGTTTTGACTTGGAAACTGGAGAGCCCAAAACCTTTGCCTGGACAATTTGATTGTCACTTGAAGTCAAGTACACATTCCAACAAAAAATAAGGCCCCACCCTTACCAACCTGAATTATAACTTGTCAGTCAAGCCTTACCTGAAAAATAGTAAAATTTTAGAATTATGAAAAAACAAACCATGTAATTGACAACGAATTAAAAGTAGTGAGAAATTACAACCAAAAAAGGCAATGAAAAAACTTAATTTTAGATTTCATATAGTTGAATTAGATCTAAAGTTAATATTACATTCATTTATAAAAAAAAAAAAAATACCAGTTGTTGCTAATAAAAATTAACAATTTAATCATTAACCTTTTATATTAACGAAGGCATGGATTCAGTAGCAGGTGATACAAACAAATCAGCATAATTTAATGTTTATTCAGAAAATAATTTTTTATATTATTGTATAGTTCATTATTTTGTATGTGAATTTTGTGGTGTTGAAATTGTTTAATAAGTTACTCTGATGTAATAGTGGCACTCAAGTAAAAAATGTTATGACAAATGCTCTATATTTCAGGGAGGATTAAACCCCGAAAATCTTGGTTTTGATTTATGTGGAGGTAAAGATGACCCACAATGCCCTAGTGACAACTCAATATTTGTAGGTTATGTCAAACCATCTAGTCCAGCAGATGGAAAACTTAGGTAAGAACAATAAGAAATAATAAAAATTCACTTGCACAGTTTTTATATAGTCTAGATTGAGCTTGAAAGTGAATATCAGACTCCATTCTTGTCTAAATTGACAGCAATCAAATTTTTCTTTATAACTGTTTGGAGCGTGGATTTTTCATTATATTTCCACTCTTATGCAATGCTCTTATTTTGATAACAATAAATAAAGAATATTACTAGGTTTTTTGCATAATTAGATATGATTGTATAAAATAACATATAATGCAAATTTTTTTCCGTATTTATTCATTTAGATAAGAAAAGTAACTATTTGATTTGTTGTATTCCTATGAATTATCAGTGAATGTCATTTGGTATTGTGTTATGCAAGTATGCCAGGGAAAAACATACAGCTGAACTTCAGTTGCTCAGACACAGTCAAGTGACCAACAACAGTAGCTTTAAAATGATTTTTAAGGATTTTTGGTATACCGTTGGTTTTATTAAAGTCCACTGGACTAGACTTCTGCTGCTGTTGTTTTTTTTTTCTGTACAAAATGACATAATTGTCGTTTAGCTTCCAAATACATACATAATGCAAACATTCTTGTTTTTCAGGGTCAATGATGTGATTGTACAAATTAACAATATTGATGTGACCAACTTTGACAAACGTTCAGTTTTACAAGTTCTTAGAAATTCTTCTTCTAGTGTTGCTTCATTTGTAAGTATGTCAGTAAAAAATTGTTCCAGTTGTTTATAGTACTCTACTAAAAAAAACCTCATTTTATGACTGAAAAGACTGATTACATATGGGGGTTATTTTATTATCAGCATGGAGCAAGATCACAAAAACTAAATGGCCTTTGAAACTGAAACTGTCAAATTTAAACGAAATAACCACAGATAAACGCAGTATTTCAATATTTCATATGATAAACACATAACAATAAGAAGACCACAAACAACCACCGAAAAATATGTGTAGATTCTTAAATCATACATGTTAAAGGTAAAAAATTTTAACCTGCAGCTGAAAATTAAATGAATATCAATGTACACAAACACACATTGACTTAAATGGATATTAGTACCCACAAACACAACAGTGACTATCATTATCGTAATAGAATTTATTTGGAATTGCAGTTAACTAATAAACACTTGAAATAATTCTTGTGACAGTATAACCCAAAAACAAAAAAACTTTGCACATTTTTCTGTACACCTATTTTAGCTTAAAAAAAATGAAATGAAAAAGTAATAGCAGTGAATGCCAATAATATTATTATTGATATAGGATCTTCAGTATGTTTTTTCAAATGATAAAAATATTTGACACGTGATTGTAGTTGGTGAGAAGAAGAAGATGTGTTACACCAAGAACTTGGCAGCCATTACAACTAAATGTGATGTTGGGAAAAGGTAAGGTTATATTATAAACATGCTGCCTTTAGTTTGCAGGTGTTATGGTAGATTACCACACAAATAAAAAATATCACATGAAGAAAATATCACCAGAGACGTAGTCGAGGGTGATATTTTTTCTTAATGTGGTAATCTACCATAACACCCTCACCCTCAACTAAAGGCAGTATGTTTTTTATTATACCAAATTCCTTGATATCATCTGGATTAGATGCGGAATAAACAATACTGTATTTTTAGTCAATATAATATTAATAAAAGCACTGTGACAATATAATATCCATAAAAACAATGCGGACAATAGTGATGCTGCAGAACCACACCTGGTAGGGTTGTGGCAACTGTAATTACCTGTTATAGAATTGTATAAATACATGTACTTTTCAGATTCAAGATGAAAACAACAAAAATCATACAATGACGGATGACCCAAATGACACTACCCTAGCAACATGTGATAATTTTGCATAGCAACAAAAATATCAATTTCAAGACTGAACATTAGCGAACTGGGAAAATATCAGCCTTTCCAGCCGAGTTTTACCGATTAGTATTTCACTTTCCCCAAGCTGACAAACATCAGATGACAAGTTGGTTGTTTTGTTTCCATTATTCTGCAGGTATGGCAATTGAAGAAGTGTCTGAAGAGATAATACAAGAAGTGAAATACTAATCAGGAAAGGGTGATACTTTTTCAGGGTTCGGTAATATTCGATTGGAATGTGATATTTTCTTTGTTATGCAAAATTATCACACGTTGCTAAGGGTAGGCAGAATAAAACAAAAAACACTGCAAAATACCACATTCTGAAGAACCAATGAAATAACTGGATTACATTATAAATTTGCATAAAGTATAATAATATACAATTAATGACTTTTGATGATGTTGATAAACTTCGTACCAACCAAGTCAACTGTTTTATTAAATGGCATTTACCTCATCAGATGTCGAGTCATAGAATCTTATATTTTTATTGCTATTTGTATTTCGGTATTTAAAAAAATTGAACTTTCAACAAATTTTAACGAGTAAGAATGACATTTTGTCACTCAGCTGGTTGGTTCAAGAAATTAACAACTTCAGATTTGAAACTGAACTGTTGTCACATTAACTGTGGTTATCACTGTTTCTATATATACGAACAGCATAACATACATGTATGATATGTCTACCTCACGTGCACAATTGCGCAGTGATTATGATGTTTTCTCGTAACCAGAAGTGTAGCCTTTTATCCAATCAGAAATAAGAGAATTTCTAGTCATTTAATAAAAAGTGTTCAAATAATACCAGGTAAAAATCTATGGTTTATTTGTATATTTATTTCATAATAAGGGGGTTGCCCTAAAGTAATGAGTCCGTCCGTCTGTGACAAATCTTGTCCGCTCTTATATCTTAAGGGGGTAGGCCTTGGTTAGGCCAAAATTTTCCACTCGTTTAATTTTTTTTCATATTTTCGTCATGCATTATATATGTCTTAATACACCACCTGAGAAACTTTTGTTGAAATTCAACCACACGTTTCCTTCACAGGGGTCATTGAAAATGGGCATTTAAGGGGTAACCTTCATTTCATGAGATGACACAAGTTAGTGAATATTACTACTCTCATAGGACATATGTTTGATAAAAAATAGTTATAATTGTTGAACTGAAGAACAGGGATATAGTCTTAATCAAAAATGAAATATGATGGTAAAATTCATTCTTTATATGCAAATTCCAAGGTAAAAAGTACCAGACATGTTAGGAATTTCGTTCATTTTCAGTTGCCTCATTAAGTATTCAAACACTGCTGTAAAAAAATTCTATCGTTTAATTCTTACAAAAAACTGTTGAAACAAATATCATATATGTGTGTGTTATATGACAAAAAATTATGAAATTTTAACGACAAGTTTTCACAAAATACTGGATCAATTTTGATATTAAGACATTGAAAAAAATATTTTCCCATAATACTATTTAAAGCTGCATTATCATTCATTATGTGTAGTTAATATATGCTATACAACAAATCATGGTTAATAGTATATGATTTAAGGCAGAAAATATCCTTAAAACATTCGATTCATCAATTAAATGCTATTTAAAATAATCCTGAAAATGTCAGGAGTGTGACATTTTATGTGTGATGGACTATTACTGTTACAGTATAAGACTAACAGGATAATGTGATATAAGCAACCACGCACTGAGATGAGGACGAGATAAGCACACACTTCTTGGGGTGGGGGGGGGGGGGGGGGGGGGGGGGGGGGCTAATTCTAGATTATATATTACAAATTTATGGGACGAGTAGAAAATTCTAGTAAGGATTTATGAAATTATTGCAAATATTGACTCAGCATTTTCTTCATTTCGAGGCGCTTTTTCATCATCATAATATGTATTTCATAATTGCCACTAGATGTTAAACAATAATTCATCAATATATCAGATCCTACGTAATTATCTATTTTGCACATATTTCGAAAAAGTTTTAGATTCATTACGGAGATGCCCCTTACCGAACCTCTTTACTTCGTCTAATGCGAGGAAATTTTGTACGTCATAGTAATGCCACGTCATTCTTATTGTTTGACGTCAAGAAAAAAACATCAATAGGAGTTATCTCCCTTACCCCAGGCCTACCCCCTTAAGAACCTTTATGATTTCAAAGTTTATACTTGGCATGGATATTCCCTAGCACCAGAGGGTGTGTCACAATGTATGTACAACTCTGTAGGTCAAAGGTCAAGGTCAAAAAGTTGAAATTAAGTGAAGATACTTGGCATGGTTATTCATCACTGTCAAAAGGGGTGTTGCAATTATTGTGCAAATCTCTAGGTCAAGGTCAAGGTCAATAACTGAGGTCAAATGTGGGAACCCTATGTTCTTTGAGAAAGACTGTGATACAAAGTTTTGACCGCAATTTATTTATGGCGGGGCCCAAATGGTTGGATTCCATCTCATTGATGTCTAGTTTTCATTGTTATTATGGACGAAGTGAAGTAAGTAAGAAAAAAGTCTGATCTTGCCTTATTCTATTGGAAAGAGAGATTTGATTTCATAAAAAAATTTTTATAAATAGAAACATGATTGTAGACAAAAACTTTAACTCTCTTTTTCTGAAAGGGGAACATGTTTACTATCGTCAATTGTGACCATTTGTTCTATTTCAACTTTCATTATTATTATATTTGGATCAGCTTTCCGTGAACGTGCACATCTATTCTTGATTTAAGTTGTTATAAGATATTTTATTTTCTATTGTATTGTAAGGAACTATTTAATATTGGAAAGTCTTTTTAAAAAGATGTACAATATCATATGTTATTCTTTTCAGATATAGGTCTTTATATAGAACAAGGATTATATATTGGTAGAATTACCCCAGGATCTACTGTGGCAAAGGAAGGAATCCTAACAACAGGGGACAGGATTGTCTGTGTATGTTACTTTTTCATATATTTCAGAGTGATTAACAAAATATTCCAACATTCAGAGGTGTTTACCACTACGGATTTTCCGTATTTTACACGGATTTTAAATGCAAAATACGGACTACGGATTTAATTCACGGAAGTACGGTTTCCGGTTCTTTTCAAGAATTTTTTTTTTCTCCTCAAAGTGCTTGAATGAGCGGTGGTTTTATATTAAACTAAAGTAAACGCGTCTGAGATAGAGATTTCTTCGGTTTTCGGGACACCTCTTATTAATCGTATGTTTTACCGATCTTTCAAAGTATGTAACGAAAGATAATTTAAAATGTGCTTGAAGAAATTATGAAAACTCAAAATATGTCAGCTGCAAAGCGGGCAACTCCGGCTGATCACCGGTGATACTACTGAAAAATACTGAGAAAATTGTTATTACTACTGATAGACTGAAATAGGGGTAAACACCTCTGCAACATTTAGCTTCATGTGGAAAGCAAAATTGATTCAATTACCAAAAGTAATACAAGCTTAAATGCATCTCTATTAAATGCTGTAATTAAATATTAATGTCAAGAATTGAAATATATGTAAGTGCTGCCTTCAACCTGTTGCATTTTTAAAATAATTTAGACATTGCATTAATTTTGAAATTTGCATTATTGAAAATAAAAAAACAATTCAAGCTGAAAGTAGTTACTTATTTTTTTATGTATTGATAAACATATGGTAATTTGGATTATTTTGTCTCCTATAGGGTACTGGTTGGTGATGTACATATGTAAAGAATACATAGCTTTTAATCTATTTTGGCTATTGGAGTGAAAATCAATAATCTTACCGTATAACATAGCACACATAATTTTTGTTGCTAATGTTAACACCTCCCAAATAACAAAGAAGGAAGTGAATGAAAAAAAAGTATGAGCAGAAATATTAGATCATCACAGTTTTCTAAAATAGAAATACTCCTAAAAATATTATAAAAGAGATTAACCACTGGAGTATATACATGTACTCTAGAAAGCTATTTTATTATGTTATAAATGTATCTGTTTGTTGGTATGCATAAATTTAGTAAAGGATAAAATTAATATTTTTTGTAGGTTAATGGACGTTCTGTGGAAAATTATACACCTAAAGAATTAATGAAAGTTTTAGAGGATTGCAAAGACCCAGTTTCTCTTGATATTTGGCGCCAGACATCTTTCAATTCTGCAGCTTCATCTCCTACACCAATTACCCAGAATGGAATTTCATCAAAATCAGAGCCCATTTCAGAATCTAAACCAGATAATGTTCTATTCAAAGGAAATGCATGGGAAAGTTCACCTGAAAGTAATAAAAATCTGAAGAGTAGTGAATCACAAACAGACACGATTAAAAATGAATCAAAATATCACCATGGAAACAGTCGACAAAAGGAAAATGATCATAAACATGGGTTGTTTAAAAAGTTTTTTTTGGGAAATAACCGTGGACCAAAAAATCAAGATAAGCCACATGAAATGGAAGAAGAAAATCATGCAAGTCCAATGACTGCTTCATGTATTCCACAACAGACTGATGAAGATATTTGGAAAAATTTAGGCCTTCATCCAGGTATGGTGGACAAAAAGAATGATCGTATGCAAAAGTCCAGTAGGAAGAGGGAATATGAGGTTGAAAACAATGGAACATGGCCTAAATGTAATAAGATTATTCCTCCACAAGTTAATGGAACTGTAATGTTACCTTCACCATGGAAAAAACATGACAGACCATCGATTTTAAATTCCAATTTAGATGGTACACAGAAGATACCCCCTGCACCTCCAGAGAGATCAATTTCCTCTTTTGAAGCTGTTCGACATAGTCCTCAGAGTTCAGACTCGACAGTGAAATACCATCATAGTCCACAAAGTAGTGATTCAACTGTTCGTCGATATTCTTCATATTCTCCTGTGAGTTCACCGAAACCTCGAAAGAAATCTCCTTATGTACAAAATAATTCTTCGTTGAGCCCTACCATGACTCCATATTCCTATATTCCAGAAAATTCATATCCACAACAAAAAACAATTTACCCTAGCAGAAGTTCTCATACTACTATGTCAAAACCTTATATTCACACTGGAAGACATTATGATGTTCCATTGCCCACATATTCAAGGGACATAATCCGAGAACCAACATCAGGAGGAAATAATAAACCTCAAAGACGTCGTCCAGTTGATCGTGACAATAAGGAGAGGCGACATCATTTTTCAGGACCACATTCTAAATCTAGTCATCATTTTAACAATTCAGTAGATTCTCACTGCAGTAGAATGTCAAATTCAAGTCCACGATGGTCTAGTGATGCTTCAACATTTGAATCCTTACATTCTCCGCCATATTTATTATCAGAAAGGATATCTTCATCAAGTTCATTCCCTTCAAGTCGAGGCAGCCTATCTGGGTGAGTAAATTCATGTTTTATTTAAATGATGTTTATAAAGTGGAAATACTTGGGTTTGGTGCAGTCTTCAATTTATTTAGAATAGATTTCACCTGTTAAAACAATCTGAAAAGGAACTAATGTTGTTTATGATTGGTGAAACTAATAATTTTGTTGGAAAAAAATATTATTGATCTCATAAATCCTTTAATGTAGGAAATAAATATTTGTTGAAGTTAGTTATGCTGAATTTGACCATGACTTCAAATTTAGGGATCACGATATTTCATAAATAAAAAAATCATTAAAAATACATATATTATTTACAATAACAGAAGTGGACATAATACAAATTTATTATACCCCACGCAACGAAGTTGCGGAGGGTATAATGTTTTTGACCCGTCCGTCCGTCTGTCCGTCAGTCCGTCCGTCAGTCCTGTTCTTGTCACTGCAACTCCTCTGTAACCGCTTGACGGATTGCTTTCATATTTAGTAGGATTGTTGGTTATGATGTGTATATGTGCATACTATACCACCATATTGATTGGATAATTTTTGTGGGAGTTGTGGGACTTAGACTATTTTCAGTTAAAATACCAAAGTATCATCTTGTCACTGCAACTCCTCTCAAACCACACAACAGAATTTCATGAAACCTTTTTAGATAATAAGGACATACTACGTAGATGTGCATATCGACAGGAAATTTCGATTCAATTTTTTTTCTAGGAGTTACGCCCCTTTGAACTTATTTACTTTAATGTACTACTGCAACAGTTTGTCATCGCAACTCCTCTCAAACCACACAACAGAAATTCATGAAACCTTTTCAGATAATAAGGACATACTACGTAGATGTGCATATCGACAGGAAATTACGATTCAATTTTTTTTCTAGGAGTTACGCCCCTTTGAACTAATTTACTTTAATGTACTACTGCAACAGTTTGTCATCGCAACTCCTCTCAAACCACACAACAGAATTTCATGAAACCTTTTCAGATAATAAGGACATACTACGTAGATGTGCATATCGACAGGAAATTACGATTCAATTTTTTTTCTAGGAGTTACGCCCCTTTGAACTAATTTACTTTAATGTACTACTGCAACAGTTTGTCATCGCAACTCCTCTCAAACCACACAACAGAATTTCATGAAACCTTTTCAGATAATAAGGACATACTACGTAGATGTGCATATCGACAGGAAATTACGATTCAATTTTTTTTCTAGGAGTTACGCCCCTTTGAACTAATTTACTTTAATGTACTACTGCAACAGTTTGTCATCGCAACTCCTCTCAAACCACACAACAGAATTTCATGAAACCTTTTCAGATAATAAGGACATACTACGTAGATGTGCATATCGACAGGAAATTACGATTCAATTTTTTTTCTAGGAGTTACACCCCTTTGAACTTATTTGCCTCACTATACTATTACTGTTGACTACTCTCGCTTGGAATTTAAATTTCCCAATATGCTGCCATTCAAATTAGGATAAATATGTGAAGGTAAGCATTTGATTGTGTTCATTTTACTTGTGAAGTGAGATTTTGTTTCTCCAGTGACAATATGAAGACGTGGGGTATGTGAGCGTGCTCACAAAGGTTCTTTAATTCTTGAAAATGTAAAAGGAATTCTGGTGTATCCATTCTAATTAGTGTAAAAAATGTGAATTTTTAATTGAGATTTAATATGTTTCAGTCTCGGACATTATTGTTTATTGTGTGTTATTGATCTTTACAGGAGTATTGGAATGTCTCCAGTTGGCCAAAACGCGTTTCCAGCACAGTATACTGAACATGAATACAGAAGACAAGCTTCTCCGTCCTTCATAGACTGGTGTAGTTCCCCTAGTCCGTCACAAATTAGCTCTATACCCAGTGATAATATGCTATTCCAAAATTTAAACGAATCAAGAAAGTCCACTGATTTTGAACACAGCACATTACCAAGAAAAAAGCATCCGTCAAACAGAATCTATATTCCTTCAAATCAGAGTGTAGCTTCTACAGGATCTGTTGAAGTTGGTAAGCCAAGTATTTGATTTTTGCTCGTTTTAGAATTTATTTTGTTGACACACAATCATTAGAATATAAACAATTTTAGATTTTAACTATAAACTGAAGATTCTGTTGGAATGGGAATGAATAGAGTAAAAAATATTTATGAGATGACAACTGTTACCAAAAGGAATCCAAAAAGTACAAAATAGTCATTGCATAGCATTTAATTCTGGCATGCAGCCATGTGTTAAGCAAAACAAAAAGCATTTTAGCTGTTTAATCTAATATGTGCTGCAAATAAAGATGTATTAAAATTTACTATTTATTATTGGTAACATACCACTGATGTCATAGTCAAAATAACAACACTATTTTGAATCGCAAAGCTGCAAAATCAAAATCACTCATTTGAAAAGCCTGTTCGTACCACTTTTGTTTACCTATTTTTTTAGCTCACCTGACCCAAAGGGTCAAGTGAGCTATTCTCATCACTTGGCGTCCATTAACTTTTACAAAAATCTTCTCTGAAACTACTGAGCCAAATGGAACAAAACTTGGCCACAAGCATCATTAGGGTATCTAGTTTAAAAAATGTGTCCAATGACTCCACCTGCCATCCAACATGGCAAAAAATAGAACATAGTGGTAAACTGCAGTTTTTATCTTATATCTCAAAACTAATGCATTTAGATAAAGACAAATTGTAAACAGCAAAAATGTTAAACAAAGTAAGGTCTACAAATAAGTCAACATAACCAAAATCATTGATTGACCCCTTATAGGAGTTTTTGCCCTTTGAAGACAGCCCCAGGCATAAACTTTCCTTTAAATATCTTGTCCTCTGAAACCAGGGGGCCAATTGGGACCAAAGTTTGGTGGAATGGTCCTTGGGTGGCCCCCTTTCAAAATTATGTCTGGCATTCCTCGACTTCAAACCGACATGGCTGCTGTTACTAAAAATAGAAAAAAGGGGGATGAATTTAAAAAAACAAGGCCAATTGTAACCAAATTTGGCAGTAATGGTCCTTAAGAGGTTCTCTTTCAGAAGTATGTCCGATGACCCGGAGTGTTAACCATGATGGCCTCCACAGCCAAACTTAGTTTAACATAGGGCCCTATAGAAAAATTTATTTAAAAATCTTTTTGTTTGAAACCACTATGCCAATTAGAACTAGACTTGGTGGCAATGGTCCTTAGATGGTTCTCTTTCAGAATTGTGTATGATGACCCGGACTGTCCACCAAAATGGCCTCCACAACCGAACTTGTTTAACACGGGGCCCTATAAGAAAATTCATTGAAAAATCTTGTCTGAAACCACTTGACCAATTGGAGCCAGACTTGGCAGCAATGATCCTTAGGAGGTCATCTTTCAGAATTGTGTCTGATCACCCGGATTCTCAACCAAGATGGCTGCCACAACTGAACTTAGTTTAATATAGGACCGTGTGTGAAAACTCATTTAAAAATCTTCTTGTCTGAAACCACTTAGCCAAGCCAGTTAGAACAAGACTTAGCAGTAATGGTCCTTAGATGTTTCTCCTTTAGAAATGTGTCCATTGACGTAGACTGTCAGCAAAGATGGCTGTCACAGCCGAACTTAGTTTAATATAGAACCCTATAGAAAAACCAGCCAAATTGACTGCAACACTTAAATTTGTAGTTCTGCTCAAGGTGAAAAGTTAAATCCATGTGAGCGATACAGGCTCTTGAGAGCCTCCAGTTGTTTGACCACATTAGATTGAAATAATTCATGGCAGGCATACATTATTTGCTTAAATTTTATCCCTCGTTAACGATTGGCAAATTTTGCTTTTAGTAATGTTACCCATATTAAAATCTCCAACAAGCAAATGGCTGTCGTAAATTATATCTTAATTTTATAAAATAACCCCATAAAAAAGAAATACAAAAAAACAAAAACAAGAAAGTTAATTATATAAAATTGATTTCAGTATGGATTCCATTTAACAGGTATCGTACATAAGCAAAACACCTTTATATGTACAATGTTTACATACAGAATTAATTTTCACGAGATTTTAATTCATATGCAGTTTGTTTTCATTTTGATCCTTGATTTCATAAACTTTTTTACAGTATCTAATAGAAGTAGTCCAGCATCTCCAATGATAGAGTCAAAAAATACTCGGAGGTATGTTTTTATTAGGTTTTAAAAAAGGGTTGTTGCTCTCCTTTTTAGTTTACCTGGACCAAAGATTCATCCGTCTATATGTAAATGATATTTGAACCTTCTTATCTGAAACCACTATTTCAGTTGGATCCAAACCTGGAAGCAATTATCCTAAGATCTTCTTTCATAAATATTTCTAATGACCCAAACCCTAATCCAAGACAACCTCCACAGCTAACTTTTACTTGAAGACGTTCTTGTCTAAAACAACTGTGTCAACTGGAACCAAACTTTGCAGCTTTTCAGTTTTCATATCCAATGACCCAGACAGCCATCCAAGGTGGCTGCAACAATAAACCTTATTTTAACAATTTAGGGTCATTATTGCAAAAATGTTTGTGCTTCAATTAAAATGTTGAGGACAAAAAGTCCTTTTTGTAAAGTTTTAGTTTACATTATTAGTATAGAATATTTTTATAAGGTAATATATATACAATAATACATATATATACACATGGATGCAATACTATTTCAGACTTCATCCAGGTGAGGAAAGAACAATATATATAGAGAGAAATTCACAACCTGTAGGTTTCCAGATTGAGACAGGTCCTAAAGGTGGATTATTTGTTTCCAGTGTCAATGAGAACAGTCTGGCAGATGAAGCAGGACTTGTTATTGGAGATCAGTTTTTAGATGTAGGCATAATATATTATTAGCTCACCTGGCCTGAAAGGCCATGTGAGCTTTTGTCATCACTTGGCGTCCGTCGTCTGTCCGTCCGTCCGTCCGTCTGTCCGTCCGTCCGTCCGTCCACAATTCACATTTTAATCTTCTCCTCTGAAACCACTGGACCAATTTCAACCAAACTTTGCAGGAATGGTCCTTGGGTGGTCCCCTTCCAGAATTGTATCAGGGGTCGCAATCCACCAACAAACATGGCTGCCGTTACTAAAAATAGAAAAAAGGGGGTGGTTTCTTAAAAAATCTTCTCCTCCAAAACTACTCAACCAATTTATGTCAAACTTAAGTGGAATGGTCCTTAGATGATCCTCTTTCAGAATTGTATCCGATGACTCCACCCGCCAATCAAGATGGCTGCCACAGCCGAACTTAGTTTAACATAGGACCCTATGGGAAATTCATTAAAAAATCTTTTTGTCTGGAACCACATGCTCAATTTGAATCAAACTTTGATGGAATGGTCCTTAGATGATCCTCTTTCAGAATTGTATCCAATGACCCCGCCCACCAACCAAGATGGCTGCTTCAGCCGAACTTAGTTTAACATAGGACCCTATGGGAAATTCATTAAAAAATCTTCTCGTCTGGAACTACTTGCTCAAATGGAACCAAACTTTGGTGGAATGATCATTAGGTAGGTCTCTTTCAGAATTGTATCCGATGACCCCACCCGCCAAACAAGATGAATTTTAATGTCAACTTTGGCAACTGTATGCCAGGTGAGCGATTACAGGCTCCTGGGAGCCTCTGGTTATGTTCTATCTTCTTTAAGGGAGACCGTTGCAAGTTGTACAAAGCATTGTTGAAAGTTAAATTAAATGCAAGATTGATATTAGAAATTATACAGTACAGTTTTGATTTTATTTTAAGGTCAAGTTGATTCATGCTGTTGTATTAGCATTGCATTCAAATTTTGTATATTTAACACGTCATCAGGCCAAAAAAGGCCTCCTCTACCCTACCAATCCAAACCACCCACAACACTTAGGTTTTAAGGGGTCCCATTTCTACTTAAGTATTAGTCTGAAGTTGTATATATGTTTTCAGATTTGTGGAATAAATATGAGAACAGCAACAAAAGAAATGGCACAACAGATTCTTAAACAAGTAGGAAATTCTCTAACACTACATGTACAGTATAACCCTAATGGTAAGTACCTCTTACTTAAAAAAAAACATATTAAATTTACCTTGATTATTGTTTCCTTGAATTATTTGAATACAAGCAGAATTTATATTTATTAATAAAAAAAAAGTAATATTCCTTGGAGATTTAAATGAGGAATAGGAATAATTATAATCTTCTTTTCTATCGTATATATATTTTTATTTGAAAAATTAACACATGCTTTAATTTCGTTTTATTGGTCTATTTTTTTTCATGTGTTTTATGTTTAAAAAAAAAAGAAATTTCGTGCAAGAGTAATTTGCTTTTTGTACATATAGTCAACCTGCCCTTAAGGTCACATTATTTAAGTGGTCATCTTTGATTCCCCTGAAGAGTTTTACGTCTATTGTAGAAAAAACATTGTGTCATTTCAAATGAACCACCATGTTTTTTATTTTTGGTGACAATAATATCATGACCATTCTGGACCAGAAAAGAAAATCTGGATTTGAAACTTGGTGTAAAACTTTATTATATTTAACACCTGTCATATGCGGCCACTTTACCTTTGTCCCGATGATGACTGTTAAAAACAGGTCTGACTGTATATTGTTAAGGTGACAGGTACGTAAATGGATAATCTCACGGAATTTTATGAAATTTTGCATACAACTAGAGCATGGGAAACTGCACATGAACATCGAAGAAATGATATATATAACTTTTACACTTTCTGAGATATAGCTAATTAAATATCCGGAAAATAGTAGTACAAATATATAGAATACACGTAAATATCGTAAAGAAGTTCAGCAATTTTGACTTCAAATTAACATTTCTCGAAATCCTGTCCTACGAATTTTCTTTAAAAATGATATGTTTTTGCTACTGGAATTTCCGTTTTATTGATATAAAATTTATAGGGGGTCACCGAATTCGTTTTTTGAGTATGGATAGTTGAATCTGTTGTACAGCGTGGAAAAAGCGCCGAAAAGGCAAAAATAATTGTGACGTCGTGGCCCTAAATCGTATTTTTCGACATTTTTAGGTATTGCACAGACACTTGGAAGATTTATACTGCAAAAACGAATTTGGTGACCCCCTATAGCTTTCATATCAATAAAACAGAAATTTTAGTGGCAATAACAAATCAATTTTAAAGAAAATTTGTAGGACACGTTTTTGAGAAAAGGCAATTTAAAGTAAAATTTTTCAATATTTTTTGCGATATTTATGTGCATCCTATACATTTGTACTTCTTTCTACAGAATATTCAATTTGCTATATATCCGAAAGTATCAAAGTAACTTATATATTTTTTCGATATTCATATGCAGTTCCACATGCTCTAATTGCTTGCAAAATTTCATAAAAATCCGTGAGATAGCCCATTTACGTACCTGTTACCTTAATACATTGTACATGTGTACAGTCTTTTTCCTGAAGATGTAGCTACTTAATTTCTTTAAACTAAGATTGACTTTACTTATTGTTTCAGAGTATAACAGTAAAACTGGTGATTCATCAGGAGAGGAAAGTGCAAATAATTCTCCTAAAAATTCTCCAGGTTTAGGAACATTTAAACGTAACCATAATGGTACTGGCTCCAGTGGGAGAAATAAAACTCCCAGGGCTTCTATAGTAGAGTATGTATTCATTTTGATATACATGTATCTCAAAAGAAAAAAGCAAAACGAAACAAAAAACTGGGCACCTTTATATTAAAATAACCTGTTCTCCATGCTATTAAAAATACAAGGTACCATGACCATGTTGGTTTCAGGGAAACATTGAATTTACATGTATGCACATTTGCTCCCAAGAGATTCTCATCGGAAACTGAATATACCATTGTACTTAAGAGCTCTGTTATGCAGTTTGACTGTATTTTAATATTGATTATGCAGTATGGCTGTTTCTGCAGAAAAAAGAGATAAAATGGAAACTTTCAAATGAATGTTCTTAAATACCACTTACTTTTTATGGACAGTAATGTTTGTGTTAAATTTCACAGCAGTGCTTGATTTGGGCTATTGTGGATGTTTTTGAAGTGCCAAATAAATCATTTAAGATTGATTTACATAGATAGTTGTTATGTTAACAATTGCAGTGTTTTAATGATAGTGATAAAAAAAAGTCCCTGAAACATGCTAGGGGCCAAACCTTAAACTGAAAATTAAATTAGAAACGCTAGACAGGGTCTCATAAATATTTCTTTTTTTTTTTGACAGTGCTAGTGATACAGTATGTGAACCTGCCAGGGTCCTGTCATTTAAGAAGAGCTCTCCCAACCTCAATCTCGGAATCAGCACGATTGGTGGAAATTCAGTAGGAATATTTGTACATGAAGTCCAACCGAAGAGTTTTGCTTTTGGTCCTGATGGTCTTCATTGCTGTGATCAGATTTTGGAAGTAAGTGTTAAGTTCAGTTTCAAATAAGCGTCGGTCCGATGGACTGTGACCGGTAAATCTCGAGTCCAACAGGTAAACTTTTCACTGGTTTGAATGTCTGGTTAAAACTTATTAAAACAACATAGATATATTCTTATGATAAGTGTTTTGTCATTCAAATCCTTTCGGTGCAAAGGGAGATAATCTTACTTAATGGTTTTACATGTTTAAAGCTTGTAAGCGCAACTCCTAGTATTGCAATCACGTGGTATCACTGAGTGAGGTCACTCACAGTTTTGTCCATCAGTGCAAAAAAAATACATAAAGATTTGAATTCTTTATTTATATACATATAAATGAATTTTGTGTTTCAGTTTAATGGTGTAGACTTCAGGAAGCTAACAGCGGAGGAAGCCTCTTCAGAACTAGCCAAACCATGTCCATCAGTTAGGATGCTAGTACAATATAATCCTGCTAGTGAGTATAGGATTAGAGCCAGTAGGGAACAGAATAGAACATATCGAAAGAAAGTCAAGTAAATAAAGATATTTGAATCAGCATCCTGTTCAGTAATGAAAAGTCAGTGTACAAGTAAAAATAGGAAAAAATATGCAATATGAAATTAACAACCATATATTGACAGAATCTTTTAATAGTGGTGTGGTTGTAAGGAAAAAAAAGCTGCCAGTGAATCTTTGTCTAACAAAAATATAATATTCATTTTTTTTGCTTCTATGCGAATTAATTTATGATTTAAATTTTATTTGTTTTTTTAAATCTGCTTTTCAATGTAAATATATATATTTAAAGGGTAACTGCAAGAAAAGTGAAATTACTTTACATAAAAACTAAGATTGGTGGAAGATATAAGTATAATATTTGTCCAGTGTTAAAAAAAAATAATGAAGCCATAGAAATTGTAGAAATTAAAGCAAACATGTTTTTGCTGCACTTATTTAGTAACTGGAAAATATTTTATACTTCTTTTCCCCCTATTTTCTAGGTTTTATATTCATTATTCTTTGTTGTCTCATTTTCAGAATATAATAGAATATGTAATCATCCAGGTGACCATTTCTATATACGAGTCCATTTTGACCGTACAGCAGAAAGTCATGGTGAATTAAGCTTCCAGAAAAATGATATTTTATTAGTGGAAAACACAATCTGTGATGGCAAATTGGGACACTGGTTTGCATGGTTGGTTGATGATGATGGGAGAAAGACACAAAAATGTGGAACCATTCCAAGTAAAGATAGGTAGAAGAAATTGTTATTTAGAAATCGTTTTAATGAGATTTTCTAATGGAAAATAATCTAGTTATTAGTTTGGTGATTATGGCAGGTGGATGCTCCAAAAAGTTTTGCAGGAAAATTCATTTTGCTGTCACTCAGATAACTTCTTGTAGGTAATCCTGATTATTAGGTTTAGAAAAAAACTTGTCATCATTCTGTTGAATACAGTTATATTGAATTGATAAAAGACATGTGACCAGAAACAGATTTAAAATGGGACACATTAGTGCTTTAATTTAAATCCTCAGAATGTTGAGGAAAACATAAGATTGATAAATTCTACATACAAAATTCACATATGCATTTTGACTAACGTTTAAGCAAGGGAACAGTTCAACATGGATGAAATTTTCACACCCCATTGTTTTGAAGGATTTTAAGATAAACAGAGATTAACTTTTGAGAACAAGAAGCATATTATCCTCATTTGCTTGAAATTCAGAACATTTACAACTGATCAAGTGATTAAAAAAATGACTTTAGATACCTGATTATAATAGGATTGATAGTTATTTGAGGATGCAACAGAACTCCCTGAAAGTGAGAGCTTTGCGGGCATTGCCAGTTTATTCAAGGAATATTGAAATGCCCCCCCCCCCTGATTTATATTCCTGTTGTTGCATGTCAGATTTCATTTGTTAATAGAGGATTATTTTTATGCAGGTTGGAAGATGATTATAACTTGAAACGTAGCCAGTCTGAAAATGAGTTTGAAGAACTGAAAGGGTCGAGAAGAGGGTCAGCAAGTATGAGGCGTAGTTTTCTACAAAGGAGAAGACATAAAAGAAATAATTCCAAAGATAGCAGGGAATTTAATTCCTTCTCTGATGCATCTTTAAATAGTGATTCAGTCCCTCAGTTAGATGGTAAGTCTTGTTTTATTGAAGTGCCTCTTAAAGCATTGGAAAATTGACTGCTAGAACTTAAATGCTAACACTTGTTATTTCAAATAATTTTTTGGGTCCATTCACAGATTAATTAACTCAAATTACAATACAATTCAAACTTTTTTATCAGTCTTTTGGGTGTTTAAGTGATAAAACTTCAACTGTAGGTTTTTTATCGTTAATCACTAGTCTCATTTTTAGCTCACCTTTCCCAAAGGGCCAAGTGAGCTCGTCCGTCGTCGTTAACATTTTACATTTTGAACTTCTTCTAGAGAACCACTGAATGGAATGAAACCAAACATGGCATGAATGTTCCTTATGAGGTGCTGACCAAGTGTTGTTACTTTGTAGCCGATCCATCATCCAAGATTGCCACCAGCGGGGAACTTAGTTTAACATAGGACCCTAGGGGAAATGCATACAAATGACTTCTTTTAGAGAACCACTGAATGGAATGAAACTAAATCTGGCATGAATGAACCCTTATAAGGTGCTGACCAAGTGTTGTTACTTTGTAGCCGATCCATCATCCAAGATGGCCGCCAGAGGGGGACTTAGTTTAACATAGCACCCTATGGGAAATGCATACAAATGACTTCTTTTAGAGAACCGATGAATGGAATGAAACCAAACATGGCATGAATGTTCCTTATGAGGTGCTGACCAAGTGTTGTAACTTTGTAGCCGATCCATAATCCAAGATGGCCGCCAGCGGGGGACTTCGTTTAACATAGAACCCTATGGGAAATGCATACAAATGACTTCTTTTAGTGACCCACTTAATGGAATGAAACCAAACATGGCATGAATATTCCTTATGAAGTGCTGACCAAGTGTTGTTACTTTGTAGCTGATCCATTATCCAAGATGGCCGCCAGCGGGGAACTTAGTTTAACATAGGACCCTATGGGAAATGCATACAAATGACTTCTTTTAGAGAACCACTGAATGCCTAAATCTGGCATGAATGTTCCTTATGAGGTGCTGACCAAATGTTGTTACTTTGTTGCCGATCCATCATCCAAGATGGCCGCCAGCGGGGGACTAAGTTTAACATTGGACCCTATGGGAAATGCATACAAATGACTTCTTTTAGAGAACCACTGAGGCCAAATGGAACCAAACTTGGCCAAAAGCATCATTAGGGTATCTAGTTTAAAAAATATGTCCGGTGACCCTGCCTGCCAACCAACATGGCCGACATGGCTAAAAATAGAACATAGGGGTAAACTGTAGTTTTTGGCTTATATCTCAAAAACTAAAGCATTTAGAGCAAAACTGACGGGGTAAAAATCTTCATCAGGTCAAGATCTACTTGCCATGAAATTTTCAGACGAATCGGTCAACTGTTAGTTGGGTTATTGCCCCTGAATTCTTAATTTTAAGGAAATTTTGCAGTTTTAGGTTATTATCTTGAATATTATTATAGATAAAGGCAAACTGTAAACAGCAAAAATGTTCTACAAAGTAAGATCTACAAATAAGCCAACATGACCAACATCATTGATTGACCCCTTATAGGAGTTTTTGCCCTTTAAAGACGGCATCCAGCATAAACTTTCCTTTAAAGATCATTTCCTCTGAAACCACTGGGCCAATTGGCACCAAACTTTGGTGGAATGGTCCTTGGGGGGTCCCCATCCAAAATTGTGTCCGGTATTTTCGACTTCCAACCGACATGGCTGCTGTTACTAAAAATAGAAAAGGGGGGAATGAATTTCAAAAATCTTCTATGAAACTGAAAGGCCAATTGGAATCAAACTTGGCAGTAATGGTCCTTAGGAGGTTCTCTTTCAGAAGTATGTCCGCTGACCTGGACTGTTAACCAAGATGGCCGCTACATCCGAACTTAGTTTAACATAGGGCCCTATGGGAAAATTCATTGAAAAATCTTCTTGTCTGAAACCACTTGACCAATTGGAACCAGACTTGGCATCAATGGTCCTTAGATGATCCTCTTTCAGAATTGTGTCCAATGACCTGGACTGACAACCAATATGGCCGCCACAACCGAACTTAGTTTAACATAGGGCCCTATGGGAAATTCCTTGAAAAGTCTTCTTGTCTGAAACAACTTGACCAATTGGAACCAGACTTGGCAGCAATGGTCCTTAGGAGGTCCTCTTTCAAAAATTTGTCGGATTTTATGGACTGTGAACCAAGATGGCCGCCACAGCCGAACTTAGTTTAACATAGAACCCTATGGGAAATTAACTCAAAAATCTTCTTGTCTGAAACTACTAAGCCAATTAGAACTGATTTGGAAGCAATGGTCCTTAGATGGTCCTCTTTCAGAATTGTGTCCGATGACCCAGACTTTGAACCAAGATGGCCGCCACAGCTGAACTTAGTTTAACATAGGGCCCTATGGGAAAATTCATTGAAAAATCTTCTTTTCTAAAACCACTTGTCAGATTGGAGCCAGACTTGGCAGCAATGGTTCTTAGGATGTCCTCTTTCAGAAATGTGTCGGATTTCATGGACTGTGAACCAAGATGGCCGCCACAGCCAAACTTTGTTTAACTCAGGACCCTATGGGAAATTCACTCAAAAATCTTTTCGTCTGAAACTACTGATCCCATTTGAACTGAACTTGGCAGCATTGGTCCTTGGATGGTCCTCTTTCAGAATGATGTCATTCAACCTGGATTGTCAACCAAAATGGCCACCACGGCCAAACTTAGTTAAATATGGGATCCTATGGGAAAATTCATTTAAAAATCTTCTTGTCTGATTCCACTTAGCCAGTTGGAACAAGACTTAGCTGTAATGGTCCTTAGATGTTTCTCTTTTTAAAAAATGTGTCCATTGACCTGGACTGTCAACCAAGATGGCTGCCACAGCTGAACTTAGTTTAACATAGAACTCTATAGAAAAACCAGCCAAATTGACTGCAACACTTAAATTTTTATAGTCCTGCTCAAGGTGAAAAGTTAAATCCAGGTGAGCGATACAGGCTCTTGAGAGCCTCTAGTTAAATGACTCCAACATTTTATATTGAAATATTTGTAAAATTAGATTTTATAGTAGATAATAGCAAGATGATATTCCTTGTAATTTTTATGCGGAAGCCTGATACAATTCTGTGACATTTTATCCTTTTCATTTTTGCACCTTGATTGTTTTTTTTTTCACATTGCCTATTTTGGTCAGGGGAAAAAAAATTTGGGATAAATTTAAAAAAAAGTTATGACTGTATGAATTAATAATTTTATATAAATCAAATTATACTTGAAACATGCATATCATTGTATAAAACACTGGGATTTATGTAGTGGAATGTCTTTTTGTCTTTACAGATTTTTCTGTTTACACATATACCAAAATTGAAAGAATAGAATGTAAGTATAGAACTTTGTAGTTCTGTAGTAGTTTCTACTAGGAAAATAACATTGAATGAATCATGAGGTTTTTTACAAGATAAGCTGCAGTTCAGTTGCTGATGTTGGAAAACTAATGAATAAATGATAATTTGTGATCTAAATTCTTAGAAATTGTGTGTATAGTATGTTGATAAACATGAAATATAGGCCACACCAAATTGATCTCCAGTTCTTTGGATTTCGCCACTCTGATTTTTGGATTTACCACCTAATTTTGCAAAAATGCTGAAAAGTCTCCCTAAATGTTTCATCTTTCAAGAATTTAAAAATTAAAATTGTTCACCCGCTACTAAAATTTAGTAAAAATTGGTATTTTTTCCCATCTTGCAATATTTTATTTAAAAAATGTGTGCCACACGTAAATTTGATCTGCGCCCGAAAAAAGTCCTCAAGAAAAGAAAATTAAAATTTTGCTCGCTCGCATCTATTTTTGGCATCCAAAAATTCAAAGAACGAAAAATTAATTTTGTATGGCTTAATTGTTATATTGAGAATGGTGAAATAAAGTTTTTATTTGGATGATTCAAACTGAAATAAGTTATACATGTATTTCACTGAAGGAAGTGATGTAATAATTGCTGTTTCCTCATTAAAACTTCAATTTGTGTTTGAAATTAATTTTTGGTTTAGCTTTTTGGTATTTCAAGGTCAGTACTATAGTGATTCTAATTTATTTTTCATAAATTTTGTTGATAAGTACATTTAAGACTTGATGAGAAATTTAGTTTGTGTTAGTTACATTAATAATAATGCAAAAATTCAATTTTATTTTTCAGATAAAAAGATACGACCTGTGATTTTATTAGCTCCTTTGTCAGATCCATTAATTAATAAATTATCTTCCGAATCTCCAGATATATATGAAGCATGTCAGCCAGGTATGTATACAAATTATATTACTTGACCTTTCAAAGGGGTATATAATTGGGTGAACAGGACTTGTTGCTGGATTCGGTAACATCAATAATGAAATTTTATGCAAAATATAAAGTAATATTATAACTGGTCACACAGCTAAAAGTCATTTAACTCAGTTGCTGATTCATATTTATGAGAAAAAATGTTCTTTTACCTGTACATCTGTTTTCTGAAAGAAATCCTTTGTCACATTTAGATAAGATATGGTCAATGTATCAGCGTCTGACATTCCTGAAGCTTAGATTGCTCAACAGAGTATCCTGTTTATATTGTGAATGCTTACCTTTTAGCTAATACAACATACAGAAACATATGCAATGTTGTAATCTGAAATATATCCAGATAGGTTTCTGAAATTAAATTTCTGCACATCTTTTGTTTAAATTTGTATGTTACATATTAGAATCTTTTTCTGTGAAATAATGGCTAATAATAGGTCAGAATTTTTTTCATTATTTACATTGTAGAATATTTTGTTTTCTTATTCCATGTTTAAAATGTATCTGCACAGGAAAATATAAGAACTACAGTTTTATACTTACACTTTTTAATATCATTGAATATTTACTGTTATATAAATATATTTATAGTTCCGATGCAAGCTTCTGTTCAGGTAATGGAACAAGGTTTAGCTGATGGAACCTATATTGACTACTGGCAGGAGGATGACCATTTTGTGTGTATTCGTGTTGGAAGTATCTTAGAAATCAGTGACAAGGTAAACACATAAAATACTAGAAAACATTGGTTTGTAAGTATAATGACTCATTGAGATTGAGATTTTAGGAAGAAATATGCACAATATTCATAGGTGTTTACATCTACGATTTTGCCGTAGTTTTAGTATTTAGTTTTTAGTGAAAAAATACGGACTACGATTTTCATTTCAAAATCTATGGTTGTCAATTCGCTTGTTCGGAAAATTTTCGTTTTGTTACAAAATGTGTAAAATTCCCTAAGGATCACTTAAATGCTTGAAAGCAGCAGAATATCTATGTTTTAAAGCGCCTTTGAGCCAAGGTCAAATAAATCAATATGGCGGCAAGCATGTCCAAGAAGACAGATCAGACCAGACCAACTAATGACATTAATAATGTCTCGGGACCAACAGCAGCAAAGAAATCTTACCAAAGGTTTAGAGAATGTTACAAGGAAACCTTCCTTCTTTGGGGCCTACAAAGGACGGTCCTACATTTGGGTATTGCTCTAGATGTGAACGTGATTTTTCTTGCCTACATAGCAGGTTCGTGCTGCTTCGCTGCACTCATTGGACAGTACTACTGACAACAGGGCAAAACTACTGACAATTCTAATGACAGGCATCATTCAGGGTAAACAGGTCTGAATGTTTGAAGTTTGTTTAATAGGCTTAATAAAAATTCAGAATTATTTATGCTTTAGGATGAGAAATGTTTAAAATGCACATCGAGTGAATCAATTTCCATTCTGTTCTTTGAAATTTTAGATTACTCAAGAAAATATTGTATAATTATAACTTACCATTACAGGGCATGCATTGCCTGCTGAAAGGAAGTCCATCATCTATAGAAAGACTCCACAGACAACATATATATCCCATTGTTATATTTGCTAGACATAAAT
This sequence comes from Mytilisepta virgata, assembly GCA_028015205.1. Classification (NCBI taxonomy): domain Eukaryota; kingdom Metazoa; phylum Mollusca; class Bivalvia; order Mytilida; family Mytilidae; genus Mytilisepta; species Mytilisepta virgata. The sequence goes on from CM051521.1 coordinate 90,549,324, forward strand.
CAGTTAAACAGTTAAGGTTAGTATTTCTGTTGGAGCATTTTCATGAAGGATTGGCAGGAAAAGCTCATTACTTGATGAACCAAAAATAAATATTTGACTTACATGGTGAATATTTGCCTTTAATAACAAATAGCACCTTAAAGCACAACAAAAAGATGTGACAAGAAACAAAAGATATACATATAGTACATAAATAAGCCTTTAGAAAATATTTCGCATTTAAGAGAGAACAATTTTAGATAAGGAAGTGCCTGTCACAGCTTGTATGATGTAAAAACTTTGTGAGTTTATTTATCTGATTAACTATGAAAATACATTTAAGTTTCATTTCTCAGAGTTCTATTTCTTACACCATTTGATGTTTAAAATTGATCTTTGAAGATAAATCGGGTTGCTATGATATCCGGAGAATTGCCACTTTCCTGCTGAAGGTTAGTGGTTTTCTCTAGATATTACCGACAAAATTTGGCCTATTGTGCTAGTAAAATCCTGACAAAGAAACCTATGTTTACCATAAACAGTTAAACAACCATGACATTGCATACAAAAGGAATCTTGTAGTCATATTTTTAATGGATTTTTTTTTTTATAGGTATATTTTTTATTTTTCAGGGAACTTCGTGATCCTAAGTTTTTACCAGAAAGGTTAAGTGCTAAGTCTGCCAAAGATGTGTATGAAAAATTCCAGAAAATTGAAAAAGATTATAACCACCAGTTTTCGGGTAAATTTTTAACATCTCTCTGCATAATGCACCCAATCTTGTATTATTTCAAGAGAATGTTAGCTATAACTTACAATGTATATAATACCATTATCCTCTTTTCAATATGGTACACAAAAACAATTGTTACTTTCTGAGTTTAAATATCAGTGATGTCAAAATATTTAAAGCAAGTAGACAGTTCTGTGCTGTATTATATGGTTTTAAATTGGTTCCAGTTTTGGAGGAAGCGATAGGTCTCGTATATCCAAGACTTCCGTCAATAGGTGAACACTTTTTGCTTGAAATTCTAATGTCCTGAGAAATTTTGAAACTAGTTTAACATTTAGAATGAACAAGAGTATTAAGTTATGATAAATGATCAAGAGAATACTTTTTAAAAAGATCAAAATAATACATGCAAAATGTAAGTAGTAGTTTCTGCCTGAATTAATTTAGGATAAATTCAGCAACATACTGTCATTTGTTCTTTTAATTTCCCAAGAACAGATGTGTTACACTTCCTCCATCTCCAAGTATAAATTTTATGTTATGAATGACTTTAGTAATCTTGTGGAAATAGTTGACTTCTAAAATGAATAAAAATGTCAGCAGGATGGCCTTCATTTTTACTGTGATATAATCTAACACTACTTGTTAACTTGATCCCTTTATAGATGAAGATCTATATATTTCCTCTTTTGTTGTAAAAGTTGTGATGTTTTTCTGTGTAAAATAGGAAAAATAAAGGATAAAGTTTTTTGGATAATTTTAGACTAAAAATGATTCCTATAAAAATTAAACTTAATTGTTTATTTATTAACAGCAGTCATTCAAGGTGGTAACATTGCAGAGATGCATCAGCAGATAAAAACAGTGATATCTTCGGAACAGAAGAAGGGGATTTGGGTTCCGTCAGTGTTGTGATAAAACCACACATTATATGAGTGTTGTGATACAGAACTATTTATAGCCACTCCATCATGTGACTGATCATATTGATGAATAAAAATTTTGTGTTGTGAATTAAAACAGTGATCATGTGACACAAGGAAACATTCAGCATTTTTCACATTTCTCATTCATTTCATTTGTATTTGGAAGAAAGGATAATCTACAAATGTTTTAGTGCTTTATGTGCTAGTTTTATTTTTACTAAAAGGAATATTAAATTGGAATATTAAATGTAATTGGATTCACAGAGATAATAGTCACAAACATGCATTTCAAATAGGTCACTAAAGTGCTTTATTATATGTATATATTTTCTAGTCAAAGTGAGATCTCTTTGTGTCCAGATTGACACAGATTTTGCATACACAATGTCTCAAGGTGCAGTGAACTGTTGAGGTTTTTTTTATACTTAACTGTGCATTTTTTCTAGTTTTTATGATTGGAATTTGTAAGATTTTTTTTCTGATGAAAACACAGATATTTTAAGAACTGTTTTACAAACAAAACGTGGTTTATGCAAAAGTCTTAAACATTGGTCTTGTTTAATATACATGTAATTGATAATTTCGAAAATGAAAAAATTAAATGCAGTATGCATTCAGATTGCTTTAGCATTCTCAGTTTGAATTTATCTTTACTTCTTTGCTAGTTGAACATTTTGCTTTTTTAAATGATTTATTTTTATGACAAGCCAGATATTTGTACATTTTATAAATGGAAATGTATTCTGTGATATAACATTTTATGTTGTGTATTTGGTTGCCATAACAACAGTGTGTTTGGTTGTATGATAGAGGAATGGTAATACAGTTTCTGAAAATCTGACAAAATATCTGTCAGAAAGAACACGAGTGAAATGTGGTAGAAATGAAAAACTATTTTTTTGAAGAAAAAATTATGTCATGAGCTTTTTTCACGCTAGTTAAAAGATAGAATTCTGAACCAATTTCCTTTTTTTTACACTAAATAGTTTCAATTTTTCATTGTCTGATAGTTAAAAATAACATAGATTTAGAAATTAAATGATTATTGGAATAAATTATTGATCAGATTAGTTGTAATTGAATTATTTCAAAAGAAAAATTTTAACAGTAAATTAATGATGATTTTTTGAATTAACATTTTTGTGCTTTTTCGTTGAATTAAAGAAATTTCTTTATTGATTTTATGCTCAGACTAGTTGTGTTAATAGACAAGATATATATTTCTAAATTTGGTAGAAACATATCAGGTGACATGTAGATGGGTTTCATAAAGCATTTCAAATTTGAGAATTCCTCTTTTTATCCTATGCTCAATACTGTTCTGTATGATTGGTTTTTATTTAGAATTTGAAGATAACTAATAGACTGGAGGAGAGTCTTAGTTCAATAAGTTTTCTGAAACATAACCCTCATTAAATGTAGTGCATATGATATATGATCATATATACATGTACATTTCCTGTTTCAGAACATAGAATTTGATTGATAATAGTGTTATAAAATCATACAAAGGAACAAAAATGTAGTTGAAATCAGTTGCTGTTTTTTCAGAACAATTTTTATTATACATGTAGGTCACAGTCTTTATCAAGGTTTTACATTATTCATCCTCCTTATCTATTCATAAAAAGACTTGATTGCAGGATGAATCATTTACAATTAATTTTTGTTTGTTACAAGTGTTAAAATTTTGTTTTCCTTTAAAGTCTGGGTACTTTGAAAAGTAATACATAAATATCAATACTTAATCTTGTCAGTTAAAATTAATTCTTTTTATAATATTATTATTTATTCAGGCAATTACAGTATTAAAAATAGTGCAAGATTTGTAAACATTATAAGTCATTATGATGATTTATATGCAGGATAAAACAATGTGATTTCTACAAAGGCTTTGTGTGTATGGCTGTTATTTTTAGAAACTATCATGGCTGTAGATTTCTTTTTAATGAGGGTGATTGTGAGATAGGTGTTGGTATGACTGGTGTTATTTTTACACCTTCATCTGAATCATAGACATGGAAAATAAATGATTTAAGACAATATTGACTTTTATTTATTATAGATATTTTGAAATAACTTTCAATGGATCATTCTAATGTTCATTTGGAAAGAACCTCAATATGAACACCTGGAAAATTTGCTACACATGATGTTTAAGCATAGTCGAATTTCAGTATAAAGGAGAAGGTATATATTATTTCAGCCATTATTTGGCCCCATCTGACATGAAAAATTAAGATTTCAGATTCAGATTTGTATAATTTTTTTTTTATAATGATCCAACTTTAACCATCTATGAATTTTTGTACAAAATTCCTTCCCATAATGCAACAGCAACATCATGATTTGACAAAAATTGAGTGTTTTCACAGTAGATTTTGGTCAAAACAGCTTTGCCCAAAAAGATTTTTGAATATAATGTTTGTCTTACATAAAGACACATTTCAGTGAAATATCTTTTTGGGCAAGGCTGTTGCTCATATCAAAATTTTAATTCAAAGGTAGAAAAATGAGTGAAATTATTTTTTTTTTCATTGATTTCTCCAAAATTAGCCATCCTTGACAGCATATTGCCCTTCTTGCAGAAATTTGTTGAAAACAAGACATGTTCATTAAAGTATAACATTTTAAGAGTACTTAGTGATACCCGAGAGAACGTTTTTCATTACTTTTTGATTTTGGAATTCAAGGGGGCAAATATCAGGCCAAACCATACCTTGTCCTTTACAGGAAAGATTTGATGTTCCCCTTTTTATATGGGATACCTTATTTTGGAAGGTTAATCCAAAATTGTTAATTACACATCACAAATATATATATCTGAGTTTATTACCACAGATAAGGTTCAACTTAATGCAGATTTTAAGATTTTTGCTTCACTTTTAACGCCCATTTAGTTTTATCCCTCAGTCTTGGTTTTTTCATTCCAAAGTTTTATTCACAAGCCTACCTGTTGGACGTTAATACAGAAATATGCATGGTAAACAGAAATCCATAAGTAATCTATTTAGAGATTTATTCAACCAATTTAAAATTTGTAATTTACTAAATTTTGCAACTGTATGAAAACTTAGACCTCTAACCTTCACAGTGGTAGTCATTATTCTAACTGAAGGATTAATTTGTTAAACCCTTTTACTTAAATTGTGGCCTTTATATTGATAGACATCCAAAAGATAAGTATAAATGTGAAAATTTCATGTCATTTTCAGCACAATTGGCAATACCAGGCGGCCAGACTCATTGTGATGAATTTCTTGACGTTTGCATAGTTTCCAGTTGAGGTATACAGGCTTATGGAATCATTAGTTTGTGGTCATCATTGGTAGTAATTATGTTGTTTTTAAGCTCACCTGTCCCATGTGAGCTATTGTCGTAAATTGTGTCCGTCGTCTGTGGACATCCGTCCTTGTCATAATCTTTCCTTTACAGGTCTTTTCTGAAAACACTAGGGCGATTGAGACCAAACTTTGGTGTAATGTTCCTTGGGTGCCCTCTTCCAAAAAAGCGTTCGTCATTATGACTTCCAACCGACTTAGTTTAACATAGGACCCTATAGGAAATCTTTTTGTCTGAAAGCCCTTGGAAAATTTGGCAGCAATGTTCCTCGATTTTCCCCTTGTAGAGTTGTGTTTGGTGTTCTAGAAAGGACAAATATACCTACGGAGCAATAAAAACACGTAATCCATTGGACAGACAGACCCTGGAAGACAAATGAACAACCACAAGCACAACAAATGAACACAGAAAACTAAAAAAAAACAATGAACAACACGAACTCCTATGAAAACCAGGAGTGAACCCAGGTGTTCCGGAAGGGTAAGCAGTTCCTGTTCCGTATACGGCACCCGTCGTTAAATTCAACAAAGTCAATCCGGTGGAAGTCACAAATCGGTGGAGGCACATGAGATGTTACGACAGTGGGAACAGGTCCAACGTCATCTTAGATATTGGAACACTGCAATGGTCAATCAATTCGTGATGACGACCGTAGATAATCCTCTTTCAGAATTTGTCTGATAACATAAAATGGTAAACTCTGAAACTGCTGAGCAAAAGGGAGCCGAGCTTAGCAGCAATGATATTTATCATATGGCCAATTTCTACATGTTTATAAAGGGCTGGATGGGAAAATTCACTTTATAAAGTCTTTTCTGAAAATTGTTCCAGTTTAAACAAATCTTAGCAGCAAAATGGTATTTACACATCCATTGATCCCAATAACCAACCAAGTAGCCTTTCAGTTACTGCATTTACGGCAGTTAGTGGTCAAATTAAATCCAGGTGATTGATACAGGTTCCTGGGAGCCAGCGTTGCGTTGTTTAGTAAAACATTTCTTTATTCAAAATTTACCAGTGGACAGTGCCCTACTTAAAACAGTAATTTCAAGTTATATTTTACATTTCTGAGATAATCTTTGAGATACCATGTTTTATATCGATAATCGTCTTCACTAGAAAGGAATAATTGCTACTCTGATCTGTGGCAGAAGAAGAATACACTGTATGCTTTAAATAAATTTAAATACAATCAATATCTTTTGGATAAGTCTATAATTGTTCAACAATAATGGAAGTATTAAAGGAATGCTCTTCACCAACAGATTAGACAAAGACCAACCTAAGATTTTGTAATTAATGAGTTATTGTAAAATCACACCAGTTTTACACCATCTATGAACTGGTGTACGCATCAGGCTGAGAAACATTGGCATATGTTCTATCGTTGTACATTACCATAACAACCTGTCAAAAAATTTAAAAAGAGATTTAGAAATACCTACACAGGGTTTCTGTCATTCAGAATTTAAACTATTTCATTGTAAGAAATACCTCAATCCGATATTCCTCTAGAGGCAAACGACCTTTTTAAGAATCGGCTAGCCTTTGGTTTCAGGAACCCATACAAAATGGACTAATTTATTCAGAATTATTTCATATCAGAGAAAATTTAGTTGTTTTTATTGGTTAAAACATGGTCACGTGGTATTTATTAATCTGCGTTAAAAAGCCAAGCAGGCATTATCATGATAATGCCCGTGGGCATTACCACACGGTAATGCCTGCTTGCAATTTAGAGTTACGTCCCCTTTTTAAAAAGTAAACGTGATGCAGCAGTTGTTAATTAAATTCTAGACAATTCTAGATGAAATTTTGGTTTCAATGAAATAAAAACAATACTTGCTCAAATAGTATTGTTGTAATATTATATAACAGGGTGCCTTTTTTATGTACTTAGTACGTATGCATATTTCGAGTAATAAATTCTTGTCCGTAATGAGAAAAAAGAATATATATGAAGAATTTCCATGAATGTACAATATACCAGCATAGCACCAAAAGTAATGACAGAAACTTAAACACACATCCAGAGGTCATCATGAGGTATTCAACATACATGTACATGAAAGGAACCCATACCCAGCTGATTTATATTCTTCAATGAAATAAACACAATAGTTGCTTATATAGAGGGCATTATCAGATATTGCCTTCAACATTGATAATGCCCTTGCCTACGGCTCGGGCATTATCAATGTTTCAGGCAATATCAGTCCCTTGGGCAGTCACTATATTATGATAATGCCCTCTATATAAGCAACTATTGTATAAATATTTACTCGATAAATCTAACAATTATACAAGAAACCAAGTATGTTGTGAAACAGCTCATGCGACAATAGATAACAAGAAAAATAAATGGAAATGGTGAGCTGTCAAAAGTGGCATAAAACGACTAAAATGTATGAAATACACAAGTCGAACAAAACCAAATATAAAATCGTAAAAAACAACAAACTAATACGTTAAAAATACCCAACGTTTCGACCAATATGGTCTTGATAACGAGCATGTAAAAAATAAAAAATAAAAAATAAAAAGGTTTTGACTTTTTGAAACCCAGAGCAAGACTTTTAGGTGAGTAGCTGTTTAGCGTTAACATAGGTACATGTAGTTTTGTCCAAACAATATCCCCTATCAAACACTTGACCCATATCACCCCTTGAGCAAGCTCAAATCTTTCGTGGTAATATTTGGGTTGATACGGGACATGATATGAAAAAACCCACATGATATTTAATATATAACGTAAAAACTGATTTATTCATTTAACGTTTGTAAATGTATCCAATATAACGATGTGTGTAATGTCAGAACAATGCAGGAGTATTTTTTTTCTTGTGTGTCAAATTATTATTTTATATTAATAGTTTTCATTTACATACCCTATTGCTGTGTTATAGTAGTCTCAGCCGCAATGAATTTTTTCAAAGTAATTTTAAAAATGCATACCCTTTTCTTCAAAGAAAATATCAGCGATTTGCTGAGAGATGAAGTGTAACACGGAATTTTATAGAAGTTCATTTTTTTTTAATTTTTGCACAACAAACTATTCAAGTGAGTATATATCATCTATAAAAGTTTCAAAAAATTTCACCTTGTATATTGACAAATTCAAGGGCTTCTTCTATGAGTGAAAAGGTCAGCAAATTACAATTTATTCTCTGTATTTTGAAATATACTGGACACAGAAGTAGTGTGAAAAAGCCGATTCTGCGACACTCCCCATTTCAAGGGGAAATTCTGCATAGGACCCTTACCCCCAACACCAAGATGCAATCCGACAGTGCCTCTACTGAGCGTATAATAAATCATGACTTTTGTGCACAATGGTTTCGTCGACATGGATGGGAATGATTTCATCAGTGAAGACACCTTTCAGGAAAAGGTGCAGGACCAGAATCAGGAAGCCATCAAATGGAAGGAATTACCCACCGGGGTGATCTATAAGATCTTGGAGGTGGTGGAAGTCGAGGTAAGTTTGGCAAAAGCAGAATCCTCACCCTGAAGGACCCTGAAGGACCGTCAAGGAGAGACCAGTAGAGTATGGGCTTGCCCCACGCTCAATAAGGAGAAAGATCCCTTGCAAGGAGCCTTCGTACGAAGCACTGGGTTCAAGCTCAGCAAAAAGTCCAAGCAGGAGTATCTCTCATACGATCTGGTGAGGAAGTAAAAAAAAAATCTCGGGGTAGAGGCTCAAAAAATTTCCCAATCCAAATAACTGGAAATTATTTTTTTTTTGGTCACTAGACGCCTTGAGCGAAGCGAAGCGTAGCGATAAGGCTTGTTTACGGCGCATGCGCATTATGCTTTGCTAGATCTTCACTGAAAGGGGTTGAGGGTTGACGCAACTGATCCTTCTCGTCGTAGTAGTTCTTCAGGCAGATAGCTTGGGTTGGGGCATCGTCATCGATCTGGGACTGATAAGATCTCGTCAATCGCAAGGTATCACGATGCTTTTTCACCTTCTTGATGATCCGCCTGGAGGTTAGCGGGAGCACTAGCGCGAGGATGGCACTCAGGCAGGCGAGAGAACCCAAGGGGAGAGAGGCTGGGACACCTACACCGGTCAAAGCAGATCCCATGGTGCCGCTGGTCAACAGCAGGCTGCCGATGGAGCACGCACCTAGTCCGACGGAGACGACCTTATCCAGTCGCTTGTAGATTCGTAGCATGCGGGCGTATTTGCAGATCTCGGCTTGCAGGAAATCCTCGATTTGAGCATCCACTTCATCGGTCATTTATTTATGGGCCTAGAGAAGCATGCCGAGCAGGGGAATGTTCTTGAATGGGCTATTGGGTCCCAAGATCAGACCAGAGCCATCGTAGAATTGCTGACCGCTCTTCAGGTAGAGCCCATCACCCTAAACGATTCGTGCGGCCGAAGGTTTCAGGTAGAGACCACCCCCGCTGGGTTTCACGGTGCAAACGCACCCACCGCGTTTCAAGTACAATCCCGAACCGACGGCTTTGGATACGGCCGCACTTCCCAAACCACTTAAAGCGCCAATGCCTAGGGCAGGCAAAACGGTCTTAGCCACCACGGGAAGGGCTCTCATTGCAAGCCCGGCCAGCATGGGTAGGAAGCCTCCCACCTTCTGCATATTTTCTTTCAATTGGGCGGCGCTCATCTCCAGATTGATAACACCGGTGCCTTGCTGCAGGAGCTTGGTGATCTTTTGCACCTGCCGGGCAGTGAGCAGCATCTTATGATCACCTCTCAAGTTCGCGTGGGAAAAACGAATGGTGACCGGACAACCTTTCTTGGCCGCCCGCTTGAGCTTATCTGCTTGACCTTTCGTCAAGTTCAAACCGTACTCGTGATACATCCTTTATTTATACTTCGCGAAGATGAAAGCGGATGGAGAGATGCTCACCTCTGAGATCGATGGGGGTACCGTTCTGATCGGTGAGATATGTTTCCATGCGATTGATGGTTCGCAGGGTCACGGGCAAGTACACTAGATTTTTGGGGGTCTGAAGGATCTTCATGCCTGGGTCCACGGCGGGAAAGAAGCTATAGATGGTTGACTGCTGGGTTCCGTCTACGTAACTTCCGCTGATGATATCGCTATTCACCAAGCTATTGATGCTGATGATATTGACGATATGCTCACCTTCTGAGTAACCGTCCGTGGTCCGGTCGAACGTATAGATCTGACGCTCGAAGCCCAGCACGGTGCTGATGCTATTTTGGACGTTGAAGTCCACCTGATAGTGCCTGGCGAGGGTCAGCGTTGCTCTCAGGGTCGCTCGGTTGGCACCGAGGATGATCTTGGTTTTATGCTTATTGAGCCGCAGCTGCCGCTGGATCTCATCATTGATATCTTCGATGCCGTAGGAGCCGGTGCTCAGCTCGATGGGAAACCAGCTAGCCCCATCGTCTGGAGAGTAGCGGAAGGAATTATTACCTGCATGGATATTGGGGATGGAGTAGTAGGTCTCCAGATTCACCAATGCCATCTCATAACTCCTTCCCTCCTTCAGATGCAGGGGTGGGTTGAACCGGGTGAGGATTCGGCTTTGGTTATCGGACACTATGAACGAAAATCCCTGCTTGGGGTCGGAGTTATCGGCGATTCGCTGCAGCAGAGTTTGATCCATTTATTTATACTAGAATACGACGTTCATCTTCTGGCCATCGGACTCCAACTGGAGGATCCGATCGGAGATCACGAGTGCAAACGCCTCAGTATTGGCAGGCACGTTGCGCTCGAATTCGGCCCGGATCTGAATATCCACGGTCGACTCCTTCAGTCGCTCGGACTGATGACTCACATCGATGACAAACAGTGGGTAGAGGTCAATGAAATCGGAGGGGTTGATATTGCAGTTGCTGATGAGGCAGTCCATGCTGAAGTAATTTTTCCGGAACTCGGTGGCACTCCTATAGACTCTAGCGATCCTATTCTGGGTGAAACCTGCATTGAAGTCGACGGCCGGGTAGCGGTCTGCGTTTAGGGTCACGTAGATATTTCGCAACCGGCAATGATTGAATACGGCTGCATTTTGGGTCTGGTCATTGCTTTTGCCGGTCTGGAAGGCCACGATGATATATCTAGGCTTTTCCCGACCGCTCTTAGCCGTCAGCCGCCAGTTGAATTGGGAAGTTTGGGGGACGGCTATGGAATCGCACTGTCGCATTCGGAAACCGCAATAGATCTTGCTCTTGCTCTGGATGATCTTGTACAATTGCATTTTCTTCTGGTCGGATGGACTGACGTGGGGGATGAACCAAGAGATCTTACTTAGGACGATTTTCGCCACATCGTTGACGGCGGCTGCCCTCAGCACGGCATTGGCATCTGAATCGCGCAGGAGGGATAGTTCGTGCTTTAACCCGTATACGATCTTACCATAGTCGTCCGCAAAGCCGAAGATATGCTTCAGAGGAATTGCGAAGGAAAATGAGCCCTTAATGGTGGGCTTGGTGATGCTATAACCGTGGCGAGCTGAAAATCCGATATTATCTGGATGGGCGTCGGCGGAGGAGTCCTTATACCACAGCTGGTTGAGACCTTGCGATTTGGAGAAATGGTCGGGGTAGGTCAGCATTCCCAGCATGGTGGTGGCGACTCCCGGATCGTTGATATGCTCAATCTGCTGGCCGGAGAGTCGGTAACTGATGGTCCGAAACAAATACATGATACCGTTATGGACGAGCGATACCAGATCTCCGTCATCATATGCAGTACCATTATTCTTTCGGAGCCGTCCTTCGACCAAGAGATAGCTCTCGGCGGGGTGGAGGAAGAGATCCTGGGTTTCGATATTGATGCGTATTTCCGCACCGGCATTATTCAGCTGGGCCCGGACTTGAGGTTCGTATTCCTGGAGACTTTCATAGAAGGTCAATCCTTCGGTGATGGTAAGCATTTCAGCCATCATATATTTATTTATAGCGTCGGACGAAGTCGTGAATGGTGGCAATGCCGCCGCCTGAGATGAGGTTATTCAGTCTGGTTTGCTGCTGGGAGGTCATCACAGGAATGCCGGGATTGCTAGGTATACTGGGCTTGCGGGGCTTCTGGGACTTCCGGGTCACTTTATCCATGACATGGTCTACGGCTTTGGAGGCTCACTTTTCAACTCCCTTCAGGGCTGCATTGGTAGCGGCGCTCATGGCCTTTCTTCCAAAAGTCTTCGCGGCAGAGGAGGTAAATATGCGACCGGCTAAGTTGGCGACCGTATCAAATAGTCCCCGCCCACCGACCACATATTTTCGACGATAACCACGTTTCATCACTAACGGCATCGTATTTTATTTATAGGAGGTTACGATGCAGCTACCCATACTTCTCACCGTTGAGGTGACCAAGTTTCTTCAGGGCGTCGAGTATGGCCACGATCTCGTTACGCACCCCATTATTTCCAGCCCTATAAGAGGCGGCGCAAAGTTCTAGACGATCCATTAGCGAATCAAAGTCTTTCAACAGGAATACCGTTTAAAGACCAGTGCCATACTTATCTTGCTGGTAGATGGGTGAGACGATCTCTTTCCATTTATAGCTTTGGTTTGATTTTGGGGTCCGCGAGAGGACGGAGTTTCCTTGGTACATGGCGTTCGAATCTCGTAGGATATCGCTATAGGTCATCAGGTCTTCAGGATCGAACGATTCAGGGCGCTTCTTGACCATGAGCTCCCAAAGGCCGGGGATACCTTTATAGCGCACGCCATCGACGAAGATATCATCCCCATCGAAGGTGACGGGCAAACTCCCGATCATGATGGCGTCGTCCTCCACCCTCAATCCAAAGGTATGGTCGGCGTGAGGAGTCATACTGAGCTGTAGATACTGAGTCGCTCGCGGACCTAGTTGGGTGTCATGAGGTGGTTCAATGGGTAGTGGATCGGCAAATTCAGCAGGGGGAGGCAAGGCTGGCACCGGCGCGGGCAATTCCTCTATCGTTCTAGTAATCTTCGAGGCAGCTTCCTTTTGGGCTTCCACCACGGACTTGAACATCCTGGAGAGTTCTCGACTGAGTCCAATCTTGTCTTTACGCGGTTGGCATGGGTGTGTGCACTGGTGACCACGAATGGTCTTGGCGGGGCACTGGAGCTGTGGGGGACGTCTTACCGCACCATACTGGCGGCCGGTGTTCCATGCGTCGAAATCACCTTCACCTACATGGATGAGGCGAATGAGCTGGAGTCCGCACTTATTGCAGAAGCTATTCTCATCAAAGCTATGACGGCAGGGGCACTCGCACTTTCCGAATTTACCCAGATGCCGGCGGACGCAGGGGAGGCATATATCGGGGGGAACTTTGATCTCCGCTTTGCACTCGCAATCTTCACTGTACCGGCCAAAATAGTGATCCGCAGAGCACTCCTCGCACCTATCTAGCCATCGGAGAGGCTTGAAGTGCAAATGCAGGAGGTAATCTTTTTCGTTGGCGATATCTATAGATCGACCTTCATCCAGCTCGATCTGGTTCATCAAAGATGCACAGGTAGAAGCAGCCCACGTTGTTGTGACGGCCTCGCACGTAGTAGTCTTCACACTTGCTCTGCTTGCTCAGCATCAAGTCGTCGAAGACCATGAGACTCTTGCGGGTGGGGTCGAGCTCGCGAGGACCCGGCACCTCGTTTCCCCGCTCAAAGAAGAAGGCTTCGATACCGTTAGGTTTAGGCGGCGGTTCAGCACTTCCACCACATCAATCAACGAGTAGGGGTACGCATCCTTGATGGAGAGTAGGGATTGGATATCTTCCTTCGAGAACCCTCTCCCTAGTGCCCGCTGCAGCAGCTGGTGGATGGGTTGGTAGAGTGATTTTCCGAAGATGTATAGTCGATCGTAATCCAGCCACGATGTCCAGGATTGTGTTCTATAGACGTTCGCGGTACCGCAACTTATGTATTGTAGCGTCACGGTACTTATGACGTTCACTTTTATGTAGACAAGAATCTTAGAAGCCATTACAAGTTGAAACTTACAGCATTACTTTATTGTGCTTACATATCTGAGAATACCACTCTACGATATTGGTGCCGTGACCAGGATGAGTTCCAAACTACGTTCGATACGTGCAGGACACAAAAGTGATATTTCAAGACTTTTAAAAAAAATTTGAAGATATGCGCGGCGAGGAAAGTGGTCCTGTGAACACTGAAGAGTTGAACAAAATTGTGAACAATCTTTTGTTGAAACAAGAGACATTACAGAAACTACATGAGGATATTCTAGAGAATATTGAGGAAGGAGAAGTAGAAGCTGAGATCGTTGAATCGGATGAGTATGCTTACAATTTAGATGGAAAAATCACAGAAATAAAAAAGCTTATTCTTGTCAACACATCTAAACTAAACACAAACGCAAAAGATTTCGTAAGTTCTAAAGACTCCACAACTAGCGGTCCTTCTCATTCCGCCCCTGCTCAGTCAACCGCTCAGCCCGTTCATGATACGCAACCAGAGAGTTATACGCAGCCCGAGAGTTATACACCACAGCAGAATACAAATTCCAACTTCCGTGAAACGGAAACTCAGTTTTCACATACCTACACTAGAGTAAATCAGTACAACAAGTTGCCCAAATTGAACCTTCCTACTTTCGACGGGAATATTATGCAGTGGCAGTCATTTTGGGATTCCTACGAGACATCCGTTCATAAAAACCTTACTCAATGTACAGAGATTCAATTATTTAAAATCACTACTCCATGATGAGACACTAAAAACAGTCACAGGATATGCGCTTACACATGCAAATTACGAAAAAGCTATTTCATTACTAAAAGAAAGATATGGACAAATACATGTAATTAGACAGAAGTATATGCAAGCGCTAGTTGATATCCCAGCTCCTAAATACACACTATCGAGCATGAAAAACTTTTATGATGAAATTGAAATACACATTAGAGGTTTAAAGTCATTAGGTCAGAATGAAAACACGTATGGAGCGTTGCTGGTACCCATAATTATAAACAAATTACCCGGTTAAATCCGCAGAAATCTCGCAAGACAATATAGATCGACAGATTTGCAACTGAGTGATTTACGTAATGGAATTTTCTATGAGCTTTACATTATGGATGCAGGTAAGACTTTGGAACATTTTGAACAACCTACATCAACCGCTGCATTTTTGACAAATACGAAACCGAGAAACCGCACTGATTACATTCGCATGAGTAGAGGGAACAGAAGCGCAAACAATAGTAATATGAAACCAAAACCGCAATGTGCGTACTGTAAGGAGCCACATCCGTCTGTTAATTGCACTAAAGTATCTGATTACAATGCCCGGATGACAATCGTGAAAAGAGACCGCTTGTGCTTTAACTGTTTAGTACACCATAGTTTATCCGCATGTAAATCTACAAAGACTTGTAACAAGTGTAAGAAGCGTCATCACACTAGTATTTGTAAAGACAATGTTCAAACAAATGACAGCAACAATCCAACAGGAGATGTAAATGTAGGTACAATTCAACACAACGCGAAAGAGTCAGACACCGTTTTACACTCGCAATCACCAAACCGTGTACTTTTGAAGACAGCAATTAATCCAGTAACCGCAGGTAAAGACATTCTTGATGCAAATATATTGTTTGATGAGGGTGCACAACGGTCATTCATTACCGAAGAGTTAGCCGAGAAACTGAAACTTACACCTACCGGAACTGAAAGCGTAAACTTATCTGGATTTGGAGACGTCAATAGCACCAAAATAGCACCAGAATTACCGATCCGAGTTTTGATCGTGCCAGAAATCGCAGCACCAATGAGAACTTACTTACGCCAAGCAGCTAAGCTTACATATTTATGAGGAATCAAATTAGCTCACCCAGTGACAGCAGATGAACACTTTGAAATTTCTGTCTTAATAGGAGCAGATTACTACTGGTCAATTGTTAAGAATCGTATTATCCGAGGCGAGGGACCAACAGCCGTACAATCAAAGATCGGATACTTGTTATCTGGAACATTACATACAAACAACTACGGCACAGATGGACATGATAGAACTTCAATGATGAACGTGATGATCGCTAAAAAAAACTGATGAATATGACTTAGAGAAATTTTGGAAGATAGAGTCACTTGCAACCGAGAAAACTGACACCGCAAAATTAGATGAACATAGAGAAATTCAGAGGAATTATGAAGACAAACAAATTAGTTACCATGACAACAGATATTTTGTTACATTACCGTGGAAAGAGGATCATCCCACGTTACCGACAAACAAAGCAATTGCACTACGAAGGACTGAAAATGTAGTAAAGAGACTGAGTAAAGAACCAAAACTCCTGGAAAAATATGGAGAAAAAATGGCTGAGCAGGAGAAAAGGGGCTTCATAGAGAAGGTAGATACTACTGATATGACCGATGAAACTAGTAAAATACATTACATACCGCATCACGCCGTCCGCAAAGATTCAAAAACTACACCAATCAGAGTAGTATTTGATTGCAGCTGTAGAGCAACACCAGAATCGCCTAGTCTAAATGACTGTTTGATGACTACTCCGCCAAACTTAAATGACTTAGTAGGTATACTTTTGAGATTTCGTTCACATCAATTTGCCGTTACCACTGACATTGAGAAGGCATTTTTGAACGTTGGATTAGAGACACAGGACCGAGATGCTACACGTTTCTTTTGGTTCGATATACCAACAGACCCATCAACTAAACTAGCAACTTACCGTTTTAAGTCCGTATTGTTTGGGGCTACTTCATCACCATTTATATTGAATGCCGTACTACATAAACACTTAAGAGAAAACCCGTGTGATTGGACTGAAACTTTAGTGAATAATTTGTATGTTGATAACATCATTACGAGTTTTCCGAAAGAGAGTACACTACTTAAATATTTCGATGTATCAAGAGACTTATTCGCCAAAGCAGGTTTTAATTTACGCTCATGGGCTTCCAATTCCAAACTTTTGCAAGATCGCGCAATTCACAAAACGTACTAGACAAAGATGAACTCATAAAAGTGCTTGGGCTGAGATGGAATACTTGCAAGGACACGCTTACTTTCGCCACACCAGAATACGCCAACATTGAAGAGACTCTTCTAACAAACCGAGAGATTTTAAGTCAGTCATCGAAAATCTATGATCCGCTCGGACTTATTAGCCCAGTAACCGTCCGTAGTAAGATATTTATGCAACTATTATGGGAAAGAGGATTAGATTGGGATGAACGTGTTACTTCGGACATCGCTACAGAATGGAAATGTATTCTAGGAGACATCGTTGACTGTTCAAAATTAGAGATAACAAGGCCGTATTTCACAGAAACATCAGACAATACCGAATTACACGTTTTACCGATGCAAGCTTGAAAGCTTATGGGGCATGCGCTTATTTGGTAAGGGGACAGGAATCAGTACTTGTCATGTCGAAGAATCGAGTAGCACCGTTAAAACAGTTCCAAAATTAGAACTTAGTGCAGCATTGATAGGCGCAAGACTTGTAAAACATCTGAAATCGTACTTGAATATTAGTAACGTTACACTATGGAGTGACAGTCAGATTACGTTAAGTTGGCTTACTACCGAGAAACAATTACCAGTTTTCGTTAAAAACCGAGTTAGTGAAATAAACAAAATTACCGAGAATTTCCAGTGGAGGTATTGTCCTACAGATACAAATCCCGCAGATATGCTTTCGAGAGGAGTAACCGCAACAAAATTCTTAAAGTCAGAACTTTGGATGAAAGGACCAGAATGGTTAACCGACAAATCGAGCTGGTCGCAGTGGAAGATTAACGAATCACATATTCTTAAAACTACAATTCAGGAAGATAAATCTACCAGTAAATCAACTGCAACGCAACAGAATTTTAGTGAAGGAATAAGTAATGTTATCGAAATAAAACGTTATAGCTCATACCAAAGACTTTTGCGTATAACCGCATACATGTACCGTTTTATTAACAACTGTAGAAATGATGAGAAACTATCAGGAAATCTTAGTGTAACAGAAATACAGACTGCGTCAACAGCATGGATACGAGATTCGCAACTTCGTAACTACCCGGATGTGATTGATACTTTAAACAACAAATCAGAGAGACACGCGCTCGTGAAGCAACTCAAACTATATAGGGACGACAGGTATATTATTCGTTGCGGCGGGAGAATTAACAATGCACCGATTGATTAATTGGCAAAGTTTCCCGTTTTGATACCGAACAAGGACGAACTTGCAAAGTTAATAGTGATGGATGCACACGCCAGAATTTTCATTCTGGATTAGAAAGTACAGTGACATTTATCCGCCAGTGTACTGGATTCCGTCAATCAGACAATGTGTGAAATCCGTACTTCGTAATTGTGTTACATGCCGTAAAGTTACAGGAAGACCTTATCAGACACCAGACCCGCCACCACTACCGTCCGACAGACTTCAGGATTCAGCACCGTTTACCGTGACCAGCGTAGACTTCACAGGCGCATTGAATGTGAGAACAGACAGCAACAATATTAGGAAAGTTTATATTTGCCTGTTCACTTGTGCGAACACTAGAGCCGTGCATTTTGAAATCGTTGAAAACCTTACAGAACAAACATTTATTTTAGCATTTAGAAGATTCTCCAGCCGTAAATCATTACCGAAAGTCATGATATCCGACAATTGTACAACATATACCGCAGCAGCGAAGGAAATTGAAATGCTCACGAAATCGACAACTCTTCAAGAACAACTCAACACATATGGTACTCAGTGGAAGTTTATTCCGAAACGTGCGTCATGGTACGGCGGCTGGTGGGAGCGACTGATCGGCTTAACCAAGACCTCAATCAAGGAAGTATTAGGACGCGCACTTGTTACCGTACGAATGTTAGAGACTATTGTTACCGAAATTGAAGCTTTACTAAATGATCGTCCGTTAACCCATGTATCAACGGACCCGACCGATGATGAACCGCTAACGCCATCTCATCTTCTGTATGGAAGACGGATTAAGACATTGCCGTATTCAGGGGCAATTGATTGCAACAGTGAAGATAAAGTTCAAATTTTAACTCATTTTACCGCAAACAGACAATCTAGTGTTCAAGCGCGCATCATTAACGACTTTTGGAACAGATGGAGACGTGAATATCTCACTTCATTAAGAGAACAGAACAGGAACAACGGAGTGAATACACAGAATATCAGAGTTGGTGACGTAGTACAGATCTATGATGACAACCCAAGGACAATGTGGAACATAGCGATTATATCATTAAGTTAGTTTATGGAGGTGATGGACTTTGTAGGTCTGCCATTTTACGCACTAAAAATGGTACGACCTCTCGACCTATTTGCAAGTTATATCCACCTGAACTATTAACTGATTATTTGTATGAGTCTAGTGACAAACGTTATACTTCAACTAGAGCAGCAAAGACCGAAGCCAAGGAGAAGATAAACAGTAGGATACGACATACATAAGGACTGTTTTAATTGTATTAAGTTAAAGTTTTTATTTCATTGAGAGACAATCGAGATTTCATTTAATTTTTATTTATTTATTGCTTAAATATCATTCGCGCGCCCCCAGGATGTCCAGGATTGTGTTCTATAGACGTTCGCGGTTCCGCAACTTATGTATTGTAGCGTCACGGTACTTAGGACGTTCACTTTTTATGTAGACAAGAATCTTAGAAGCCATTACTTTATTGTGCCTACATATCTGAGAATACCACTCTACGATACACCCTTTGCGCAAGAGGAGGTTATTCAGCAGCATCGTCTTGCCGCAGTTGTCGTGTTTAATCTGTACATGTATTGCATTGTTTGTTAAATTGTGTGCTTTGCTTTGACCCGTATGGGTGTATTTTGCAAATAAATATTATTATATTTCATTTTTAGAAAATTTAAATTTTTTTTTTTAAATTGACATTTTTGAAAAAAGGGGGAGGGGGGTCAAAATTTCTATCCTCAACTACACCATAACTGCTCAAAGCAATTTGATGAAACTTTCTCTGTGCATTAACCTTAATGCAAAGGTGTGCATATATATTTCATTTTTAGAAAATTTAACTTTTTTTTTTTTAAATTGACATTTTTTAAAAAAGGGGAGAGGGGTTAAAACTTCTATCCTCAACTACTCCATAACCGCCCAAAGCAATTTGATGAAACTTTCTCTGTGCATTAACCTTAATGCAAATGTGTGCATATATATTTCATTTTTAGGAAATTTTAACCTTTTTTTTTGTAAAAATTTACATTTTTGAAAAAAAGGGAGGGGGCAAAACTTCTATCCTTAACTACTCCATAACTGCTCAAAGCAATTTGATGAAACGTTCTCTGTGCATTAATCTTAATGCAAAGGTGTGCATATATATTTCATTTTTAGATAATTTTAATATCTTTTGTAAAAATTGATGTCCACAGGCGACACATGTCTTCCTTGGAAGACTCACACATTTTTATTAGTGTGGTGATGTATGGCTCCAAAAAGTTATGCAGGAAAATTCATTTTGCTGTCACTCAGATAACTTCTTGTAGTTAATCCTGATTATTAGGTTTAGAAAAAAACTTGTCATCATTCTGTTGAATACAGTTATATTGAACTGATAAAAGACATGTGACCAGAAACAGATTTAAAATGGGACACATTAGTGCTTTAACTTAAATTCTTAGAATGTGGAGGAAAACATAAGATTGATAAATTCTAAATTCAAAATTCACACATGCATTTTGACTAACTTTTAAGTAAGGGAACAGTTTAACATGGATGAAATATTCACACCTCATTGTTTTGAAGGATTTTAAGATAAACAGAGATTAACTTTTGAGAACAAGAAGCATATTATCCTCATTTGTTGGAAATTCAGAACATTTACAACTGATCAAGTGATTAAAAAAAATGACTTTAGATATCTGATTATAATTGGATTGATAGTTCTTTGAGGATGCAACAGAACTCCCTGAAAGTGAGAGCTTTGAAGGCATTGCCAGTTTATTCAAGGAATATTGAAATGATCCCCCTTGATTGATATTCCTGTTGTTGCATGTCAGATTTCATTTGTTAATAGAGGATTATTTTTATGCAGGTTGGAAGATGATTATAATTTGAAACGTAGTCAGTCTGAAAATGAGTTTGAAGAACTGAAAGGATCGAGGAGAGGGTCAGCAAGTATGAGGCGTAGTTTTCTACAAAGGAGAAGACATAAAAGAAATAAATCCAAAGATAGCAGGGAATTTAATTCCTTCTCTGGTGCATCTTTAAATAGTGATTCAGTCCCTCAATTAGATGGTAAGTCTTGTTTTATTGAAATGCCTCTGAAGCATTGGAAAATTGATTGCTAGAACTTAAATGCTAACACTTGTTATTTCAAATAATTTTTTTGGTCCATTCACAGATTAATTAACCTGAATTACGATACAATTCAAACTGTTTTATCAGTCTTTTGGGTGTTGGGGGGTTAAAACTTTAACTGTAGGTTTTTCATGGTTAATCACTAGTCTCAATTTTACCTCACCTGGCCCAAAGGGCCAAGTGAGCTTATCTCATCACTTGGCGTCCGTCGTCGTCCGGCGTCGTCCGTCGTCGTCCGTCGTCGTCCGGCGTCGTCCGTCGTCGTCCGTCGTCGTCGTTAACATTTTACATTTTGAACTTCTTCTAGAGAACCACTGAATGGAATGAAACCAAACAGGGCATGAATGTTCCTTATGAGGTGCTGACCAAGTGTTGTTACTTTGTAGCCGATCCATCATCCAAGATGGCCGCCAGCGGGGAACTTAGTTTAACATAGGACACTATGGGAAATGCATACAAATGACTTCTTTTAGAGAACCACTGAATGGAATGAAACTAAATCTGGAATGAATGAACCCTTATAAGGTGCTGACCAAGTGTTGTTACTTTGTAGCCGATCCATCATCCAAGATGGCCGCCAGAGGGGGACTTAGTTTAACATAGGACCCTATGGGAAATGCATACAAATGACTTCTTTTAGAGAACCGTTGAATGGAATGAAACCAAACATGGCATGAATGTTCCTTATGAGGTGCTGACCAAGTGTTGTTACTTTATAGCCGATCCATCATCCAAGATGGCCGCCAGCGGGGAACTTAGTTTAACATAGGACCCTATGGGAAATGCATACAAATGACTTCTTTTAGAGAACCACTGAATGGAATGAAACTAAATCTGGCATGAATGAACCCTTATAAGGTGCTGACCAAGTGTTGTTACTTTGTAGCTGATCCATCATCCAAGATGGCCGCCAGAGGGGGACTTAGTTTAACATAGGACCCTATGGTAAATGCATACAAATGACTTCTGTTAGAGAACCGTTGAATGGAATGAAACCAAACATGGCATGAATGTTCCTTATGAGGTGCTGACCAAGTGTTGTTACTTTGTAGCCGATCCATAATCCAAGATGGCCGCCAGCGGGGACTTAGTTTAACATAGAACCCTATTGGAAATGCATACAAATGACTTCTTTTAGTGACCCACTTAATGGAATGAAACCAAACATGGCATGACTATTCCTTATGAAGTGCTTACCAAGTGTTGTTACTTTGTAGCTGATCCATCATCCAAGATGGCCGCCAGCGGGGAACTTAGTTTAACATAGGACCCTATGGGAAATGCATACAAATGACTTCTTTTAAAGAACCATTGAATGGAATGAAACCAAACATGGCATGAATGTTCCTTATGAGGTGCTGACCAAGTGTTGTTACTTTGTAGCCGATCCATAATCCAAGATGGCCGCCAGCGGGGAACTTAGTTGAACATAGAACCCTATGGGAAATGCATACAAATGACTTCTTTTAGTGACCCACTTAATGGAATGAAACCAAACATGGCATGACTATTCCTTATGAAGTGCTTACCAAGTGTTGTTACTTTGTAGCTGATCCATCATCCAAGATGGCCGCCAGCGGGGAACTTAGTTTAACATAGGACCCTATGGGAAATGCATACAAATGACTTCTTTTAGAGAACCACTGAATGGAATGAAACTAAATCTGGCATGAATGTTCCTTATGAGGTGCTGACCAAGAGTTGTTACTTTGTAGCCGATCCATAATCCAAGATGGCCGCCAGCGGGGGACTTAGTTTAACATAGAACCCTATGGGAAATGTATACAAATGACTTCTTTTAGTGACCCACTTAATGGAATGAAACCAAACATGGCATGACTATTCGTTATGAAGTGCTGACCAAGTGTTGTTACTTTGTAGCTGATCCATCATCCAAGATGGCCGCCAGCGGGGAACTTAGTTTAACATAGGACCCTATGGGAAATGCATACAATGACTTCTTTTAGAGAACCACTGAATGGAATGAAACTAAATCTGGCATGAATGTTCATTATGAGGTGCTGACCAAGCGTTGTTACTTTGTAGCCGATCCATCATCCAAGATGGCCGCCAGCGGGGGACTTAGTTTAACATAGAACCCTATGGGAAATGTATACAAATGACTTCTTTTAGTGACCCACTTAATGGAATGAAACCAAACATGGCATGACTATTCCTTATGAAGTGCTGACCAAGTGTTGTTACTTTGTAGCTGATCCATCATCCAAGATGGCCGCCAGCGGGGAACTTAGTTTAACATAGGACCCTATGGGAAATGCATACAATGACTTCTTTTAGAGAACCACTGAATGGAATGAAACTAAATCTGGCATGAATGTTCATTATGAGGTGCTGACCAAGCGTTGTTACTTTGTAGCCGATCCATCATCCAAGATGGCCGCCAGCGGGGGACTAAGTTTAACATTGGACCCTATGGGAAATGCATACAAATGACTTCTTTTAGAGAACCACTGAATGGAATGTAACAAAACATAGCATGAATGTTCCTTATGAGGTGCTGACCAAGTGTTGTTACTTTGTTGCCGATCCATCATCTAAGATGTTTAGAAGTCTATCAGAAAATTGTAAAACAAATTCTGAATGGTCACCACATATTCAAAAATAATAATGATAAGATGTCTTCAGTAGCTATTGTAAGACTACACTAAGATGATCTGTTTTTAATTTTAAATACTGTGTCAAATTAAACCAATCTTGGTCTCAATCATTATATAATTTTACATAATTTCCAAAATCACATTAGATACAGGTGAGCGACACAGGCTCTTGAGAGCCTCTAGTTAAATGACGCCAACATTTTATATTGAAATATTTTTAAAATTAGATTTTATAGTAGATAATAGCAAGATGATATTCCTTGTAATTTTTATGCGGAAGCATGATACAATTCTGTGACATTTTATCCTTTTCATTTTTGCACCTTGATTGTTATTACCTGTTTTGGTCAGGAGAAAAAAAAATTGGGTTAATTTAAAAAAAAAAGTTATGACTGTATGAATTAATAATTTTATATAAATCAAATTATACTAGAAACATGCATATTATTGTATTAAACACTGGGATTTATGTAGTGGAATGTCTTTTTCTCTTTACAGATTTTTCTGTTTACACATACATGTACCTTAAAGCCCCGTCACACTTGGCCAAGACCACGAAGATCTCACTACGATCTATAGAAAAATAAGATCGCGGTGAGATCGTGGTATGGTCGGCTTGAATATTCAATATTTCATAGTTTTCACGTTCACACCTTGCTGATCCTGATAAGATCCTGCTACGATTCCGCTACGATAGTAACACGTTATAGTTACGATCTTGTAACGCTCTTGCTACGTCTAATAAGACCTTATCACGACTTACACGATCTCTGTACGCTTCTACCAAGACCTTTCCGATCGCATTACGATCGCAATACGAGTCTACTATGATCGAACCACGACTCCACTACATTGTCACTGCGCTCTTCGTCCCTATAAATATCTCGACTTTCCCATTGTACACACCAGTTTCTCGCCCAAACTGGAGTCTTCTTTCAACAAAAAGCCAAGTGCGCACCCAACAGGACCTATGCTGTCTAGTAGGTCTTCTCCTTCTTCTTATAACTAAAAGTGTAGCCTGATCAGCCAAATCGATACAGTGCAGCCGAATTAAAGATTGCAGAAGTAGGCTTTGCTCATGTGTGTCCATGATTGAACTACTGGTAGAAGTTACTGCATCCGTATTTTTTTTATTTCAACAGAATGAGGTCGTGCAATTATCGTGGCTAGGACGTAGTAGTATCGTAGCAAGCTCGTAGTAGCAGCGTACTATTGTCTTCCTCATCGTAGTATAGTCGTATCAATATCGTAGTAAAAGCGTAATAAAGACGTAGTGAAATCGCGATAGTCGCAGTGAAATCGTAGTAAGATCGCAGCGAAATCTTTTCCATTGGCTTCCCGATTGCACCACGTTTCCAATACGATGCTTCTACGCTCATCCCAATCTTACGACGTCCTTACTACGACCTTGCTACGCTTCTACTACGACTAGTTTTGGCCACGACTGCACTACGAATGTTTTGAGCATGTTCAAAGTTGGTCGTGGACCTCCACAATCATGAAGACCTTACTACGACATTACCACGACCACCACGATCTTACTTCGACTTCCAACATTTTTCATAATTTCTGAGGTCGTAGCGGGATCGTGGTCCTAGTGTGATGGCGGTATTATCGTATAAAGTTTGCCGCAAAGACGAGATATAAATATTACTTGACGGCGGCGTAAACTTTTTAAAACCTTAATAACTTTGCACACTTACAATTAAGATTTTTTGTCCACAGATACTTATCCTATAAAGTTTGCGGCAGTATACTTGTCTTGTGACATTGACCTCATCGTCACGGTTCACTGACTTCATAAACATAAATGTAAAATCTGTTTCCAAGTTTCGAGGTTAAATCCGTTTCTCAGCAACTTTTATACCTAGGCCAACCATATTTGGTATATAGATAGTTCTTATGGGTACATGCCAGTCTGACACCTGCTTTTTGACCCTGACCTCAATTTCATGCTTAAGTGACTTAGTCACATTTTCGTGGTTAAGTCTATTTCTCAGCAATTATAATACCTAGACCCACCATATTTGGTCAATAGATAGTTCTTGGTGGGTACATATCTGTCTGATACCTGCTTTTTGACCTTGACCTTAATTTCATGCTTGAGTGAACTATTATATGTTCGTGATTAAGTCCATTTCTTAGCAACTGTAATACTTAAGCCCTCCATATCTGATTAATAGTTAGGTCTTAGTAGGCACATGCCAGTCTGACACTTGTCTCTGGACCTTGACCTCAATTTCATAGTTGACCTGCGTCCCATTTTCGTGAGTAAGTCCATTTCTCAGCAAATATTATACCTAGCCCCACCATATTTGGTCAATAGATAATTCTTGGTGGCTACATACAAGTCTGAGACCTGTCAACTGACTCTGGGCACAGTTTAAGGCTTGAATGACATGCATGAGATTTTTCAGACACATGTTGCTGGACCATTTCTATTTCTTTTAACGTATTTTCCTTTGACTTGCAATGTCGGGTATCAGATAATCTTTATTCTGTGTCAATGTGCATACCCAGGCGAGATATTTAGTGTATCCACTCTTGTTTATTGGATAAATACACATTTTTTTTTCTTGGATATAATTTATATTTGTTATTTTCTACCATGTTAAAGTCTGAAAAAATATCTTGTAAAGTCAAACAAGTGGAAAGCCGTTTTATAGCAACAATATAACAATACTTGAAAAAGGGTTTTACCTTTTTTCAGACTTTTTATCCAAGTCAGAAAAATGCTTGACTAGTTTTATATTTTTGATTTTTTCGTTGCATGTTTTCTAAAAGGTCATGTGAGCTTTTGCCATCACTTGGTGTTCGTCCACTGTAAACTTTTTCAAAGATCTCTCGTCTGAAACCACTGAACCAATCACAGCCATACTTAGTTTGAATGATTATTAGAGTATTTAGACAATGGTTTGTGTTTTATTTTCTTGTCGCCAAGAAACATGGCCGCCATGGCTAAAAATAGAACATAGAGGCAAAATGCAGTTTTTGGCTTATATCTCAAAAACTAAAGCCTAGAGAGCAAAACTGACATGGGGGAAACATTTTCATCAGGTCAACCCTTTGTTGGGTTATTGCCACTGAATTGTTAATTTTAAGAAAATTTTGCAGTGTTAGGTTATTATTATGAATATAATTATAGATAAAGACAAAATGTAAACAGCAAAAATGTTCAACAAAGTAAGATCTACAAATAAGTCAACACGACCAAAATCCTTAATTGACCCCTTATAGGAGTTTTTGCCCTATAAAGACCATTTTTCACTTTTTTGTCGTCATCTTTGTAAACTTTCGAAAATGTCCTCTGAAACTACAGGATCAATTTCAGCCAAACTTAGACTGGAAGATCCTTAGGATATCTAGTATATCTAGTATAAAGTTGTGTTTTATTTTCTTGTCCATCGAGAAACATGGTTGCTAAAATAAGAACATAGGTGTAAAATGCACTTTTTGGTTCATACTATCTTAAAAGCTAAAGCAGTTACAGCAAAACTGACAAGAAGTAAAAATGTTTATGAGGTCAAGATCTACCTGCCATGAAATTTTAAGAGGAATCGGTCTTGCAGTTTATGTTATTAACTTGAATATTATTATAGATAAAGTCAAACTGTAAACAGCAAAAATTTTCAGCAAAGTAAGATCTACAAATAAGTCAACATTACCATAATCGTCTATTGTCCCCTTATAGGAGTTTTTGCCCTTGAAAGATTATTTACATGTAAACAATAATTATTAGTAAAAATAATGGTCTTATTTATTGTCACAGAAGTTTAGAGCATACCTTGAAATAAATTAAATGGTACCTGGAGAAGTAAAATGGAGGGTCAAGGGTTATGATCATTTTTACAAAAGTCCCTAGCAACCATATATATTTCGGTTCAGGATTCTACAAGCCGTCAAAATTCAGTATGGACAATGCATGGGCGAGTAAACTGACCTGCGCAAAAACTACCTTGGAAATTGCATATGTCACGATGAAACAACCACTCACACGCGAGAGACAGCAATTGACCTCGTCACGCTGAACTTGTACGAACATCCAATCAAATCATGTTTAACACGCACACCTTCCAGTTCAGTGAATGGATTTAGCAATAGTAAACAATGAAACGTGTACGATAGTAAACAAAATAAATGATCGATATTAGATGCTTTATCAAAATATAATTGTAACACAAAGAAAGAATTCGCATCGTAGTAGGGTGCAAAAATATAAAAATTTATGACATCAGTGAATCGATAGGAGCACCGAGGGTAATCAAGAGAAATATTTGATATTTTGATTATTTAAAAATTTCTTACCATTTCCAAAACTTATTTCGGGTATTATTCCTAATCTTTCTACAAACTATGTGAATAAAAATTTATATTCAGCCAAACCAGACAATTACAATATACGTGTTTTTTTTTAATGTATTCCACAAATATTTTTTCCTGAACCTTTCTTTCAACTTCTAACTTTAAATGCATAAACATAAGTCTATCTATCATTTTTTCATCATATACATGTATTTAAATTTCAAACATGTCTAAATATAATGTGCATAAAACACGTTTAAATTGAGCACGCTTTACGTCGTATGTTTAAAACTTGTGGTTAGATTAACATGTTTTGTTTGTCGTAACTTATAGCACGTGCTGTTTACTATTTTCTTCTCGTACGTAGTAAAACATTTTACAGGTGAGTAACCACATCTTGACAAAAGCGTGGATAGTAAAAGCGCGGGTACACAACAAGCCTTTTATGGTAATTGTTATTGCTCTCCACAACAAAGAGAAAATCTCGTGCAAAAACGAACTGATGACCACCACCTACATTTGAATATACCACCAAGGTGGTGCCTTGCAGCAATTTTTGGCACGATAATAATTCGTTTTCATTTTTATATCGCGATTTGATTGATTGAATTTGTATGCTGAACTTCTTACTTGATTAAAAGAAATAGTAAAACTTGATTTCATTTATTTATACAAAGAATGGGAATTTTCTTCATTTGCGCACATCATTTGGGGCATTATGTATTACTCTTCCGAAGCGATTGGTCCGTCGTATTTGACGTGGTGGAGATAGTTTGCGCAGGTGAGTGATTGGTTTTTAAATTGTGACGTACAATGTTTATGTCTTTTTCGAATGAGTTTTGTTTGCGCAGGTTCAGATCTTTGTCCATACTGAATTTTGACGGATTGTATATTTTAGCTGTACAAGTCAATATTAAGGCGAAAAATGTGACGGTATACAATAAATTAGCAAAGATTATCATTGATGCAAGAACTACACAAAAATAACAGATGAGCGATTCAGGCTCTTGGGAGCCTCTTGTTTAATTCTACTTCAGCTATCATAAAAATGAATTCTTTTTAAGACCTAATTTATACCATTGATTTTCATAATTAGATAAATAACATCTGTATATACTACACAAGTCAACAATGATTTAGAAAGTAAATAAGTCAGAATGATTTCTACAAAGGCTTTGTATTAATGGCTGCTATTTTTAGAAACCATTATGGCTGTGGAATTATTTTTATTAAGGGTGATTGTGGGATGGGTGTTGATATGACTGGTGTTATTTTAACACCTTCATCTTAATCATAGACATTGAAAGTAAATGATTTAAAGCATTTTATTTTATTTATACATGTAATGCCATTCTCTCATCTTGCGATAGAAATGTTCCAAATAACCCAATCTGGCAATAAAACAATAAAATACTTATTGAACCAAACTTCACTGTTATGATTCTAAGATGGTTATCTTTCAGACTTACCAATAGATGAATAAATGAAATTTATGTTCAGTGTAACAATGCACTTTCAGAGGAAATTGTTGTCTGTACTACAATGAATTTTATGCTTATAAGGAGACATTGGTTTGCTTCTGTTCACAACATCAAGTTTTTAGCTCACCTGGCCTAAAAGGCCATGTGAGCCATTGCCATCACTTGGTGTCCGTCGTCCGTCGGTGGCGTTGTCCGTCGTAAACTTTTCTTAAAATATCTTCTTCTCTGAAACCAATGGGCCAATTGAGACCAAACTTTGGAGGAATGATCCTTAGGGTATCTAGTATGAAGTATGTGTTTTATTTACTTAACCGTCGAGAAACATGGCCTCTATGGCTAAAAATATAACATAGTGGTAAACTGCACTTTTTGGCGCATATCTCAAAAACTAAAGCAGTAAGAGAAAAACTAACGGAGTAAAAATGTTCATAAGGTCAAGATCTACCTGTCATGAAATTTTCAGACGAATCGGTCAACCCATTGTTCTGTTATTGCCCCTGGATTGTTAATTTTAAATAAATTTTACAGTTTTAGGTTATTATCTTGAATATTATTATAGATAAAGACAAACTGTCAACAGAAAAATGTTCATCAAAGTAAGATCTACAAATAAGTAAGCATGACAAAAATCATTCATTGACCCCTTATAGGAGTTTTTGCCCTTAAAAGACGGCGGCCGGCGTAAAGATCTTCACCCCTAAAACCACTGGGCTAATTGTGACCAAACTTCGGAGGAATGGTCCTTGGGTGGCCCCCTTCCAAATTATGCCTGGCATCCCATACTTCCAAGCGACATGGCTACTGTTACTAAAAATAGAAAAAAGGGGGGATAAATTAAAAAAATCTTCTTTTATGAATATGTCGATGACCCGGACTTTCAACCAATATGGCCTCCACAGCCGAACTTAGTTTAACATAGGATCCTATGTGAAATATTCTTGTCTGAAACCACTAAGATAATTAGAACTAGACTTGGTAGCAATGGTCCTTAGATGGTCCTCTTTCAGATTTGTATCGGATGACCCGGACTGTCAACCAAGATGGCTGCCACAGTCGAACTTAGTTTAACATAGGGCCCTATGGGGAAATTCATTGAAAAATCTTCTTGTCTGAAACCACTTGACAAATTGGAACCAGACTTTGTAGCAATGGTCCTTAAGATGTTCTCCCTCAGAATTGTGTCCGATCACCCGGATTGTTAACCAAGATGGCCGCCACAGCCGAACTTAGTTTAATATAGGACCCTATAGGAATATCCATTTAAAAATACTCTTGTCTGAAACCACTTAGCCAGTTGGAACAAGACTTAGCAGTAATGGTTCTTAGATGGTTCTCGTTTAGAAATATGTCCATTGACCTGGATTGTCAACCAAGATGGGTGCCACAGCAGAACTTTGTTAAACATAGAACCCTATAGAAAAAACAGGCCAATTGACTGCAACACTTAAATGTTGTCTCCTGGTCAAGGTGAACAGTTAAATCCAGGTGAGCGATACAGGCTCTAGAGAGCCTCTAGTTTAGGTCAAAAATCAAATAATAAGGTTACTTTGACGTTTTGCGTTTCTTTAACAGCCTTGTGAATACAAAAGAGCTTACATTTTCAAATGGCCTAATAAAAGCCAGACGAGCCAAAACTTTAGTTGCTTTGTCACTGAACAACTGTATTAGGTCAAAGCCATTCATTTATGCTTACATCCATATCAAATATACATCTAAACATTCTGTGATACCAAATTTAATTCCATTTACCGGAATGTGCATTGCTGCAGAACCTTCAAAATGCCTTTGACAATTTTAATGATGCAATCTGCTTTGTTAATAGTAATGCTGTCAGCCAACATCAGTTGTCGTTTCATAAGATTTGGGGTAAAAGTTTGTGTAAGCATATTATAACTTGTCGTTCAAAGTGGCATTTTGTTAGACTTATAGTGTTGCTGCATATTCAAATGCAACACATTTTAGCAGGAGACCAGTTATAATCAAACTTTTTTTTCATATATTTATTTAATTTCCCAGACCCTTGTTATTTCTGAACCTATTGTTAATGGTACATTGTCAATAAATATTTAAATAAAGAACTTCGCTAAGCACAGCATGATACGACTGCAACTTTGACCCTTTGTATCTCGGAACAAATATTAGATAGAAAAAGCATACTTATGAAAGCACTCATCAAGGTGAATTAAAAGAAAGAAACTCCATAAGAATTGGATGAAAGGTAAACAAATTAAATTTTGAAGACTCGTTCATCAAGGAACATAACGAAAAAATCATAAAAATCGGGCAAAAATTAAAAAATTAAAACAAATTATTAAAAAAACCCTCAATGACCTATGAAAAAATGTGAGGGGCCAGATTTCTCAAAATCAATCTCAACCTGATTTTTTTATGAGGGAACATTACATGGTAAAATAATATGAGTAAAGGTTGATTAGAACAAAAATAAAAGAGCGGAAACCTAATCGGATATGGACGCCGACGACGACTGGCTCATACTATAATACGTCCGCAAATAAAAGATAATCATAGTAATTAATGATCTCCCATGCGAAGTTCCCCATAAGCTACTGTACAATTAGTTTAAACATATTTTATTTACTCAAATAAAGTAAAAGGGATCAGACACAAGTTAAACAAACTTAGATCGTCTTCTCCCTGTATACGATTTATATCATTACAATTTTAGAGCATGTACAAAATATAATAAATATTCATTTAAGCCTTTATACATACTAGAGGAAAATGAGCTACTGTACAATGAACTCTTAACTGCGATTCCTTATAGGGAGGACCAACTTGTATGGGTTTAGAGTTTGGACATAATTCATTAAAACGTGTGATTTTGAGGGACCCCTCCCCCCCACAAAAAATACATAAAAAAACAACAGAAGAAATTTAAAAGAGAGTTAAAATATACATGGTTATAGGATGGGGATCTCAAGGGTTTCAAAGACAGATATAATTTTAGGGGACATGGTACACTCCCTATGGACCTCCATATACATCAATGAGTAAGAATATAGTCATAGAATGATCTGTATGTTTATCCTCCCGGAAAATTATCTGCCAGGCTTTTGTTAGAACCACATCCAAACTGATAGATTACTATCGAACTCGCGCTGTATTGCAATTCAAACACTACCATTTTCACGTACATTTCACTTGGTCTTTTTGGCAAGAAATATCTGTATTCAAATTTAATTTGTCCTTTGTAAATCAATAAACACAACCTGCAGGTTACAGCTGTAGAACTGTATATGAATGGCACAGAATACTATTCCAGAAATTCAAGTGATGTTAGAAGGATTCATCAGGATTAAACTCCTCACATGTTCCGTCATCATAGTGGTAGGTCTTTTTGATCAACTGTTAAAACAAACGAAAGTTATTAAATTTGAGGTCTAATCATTGGAAGTCTTTGGCATCATTGTTTTATGTTATTTGCTATAATTCTCTTTAAAGTTTGTTTTAAGTTGGTTCGAGTAACACTGGTGAGAATACACATAAAGAATTAAATGCCCCTTAGCAATACTATAAACTACTAGTAACTGATACCAAATTAGGTCTACATTATAAAAGGGTATAACTTGAAAAATGACAAAAGTGAAATATGTGAAATTCCAACTCAAATAATTACACTTCTAAATTTCAAATGAACTGAAAAATTCTAGAATACAAAAAGGCAAAATTCAAATTTCGACTTGACAAGTATATCAAATTAATAAATATTGTGTAATTGTTTTACATTTGGAAAATGCAAACCCAAGTTAGAGTCCTGAAAGTACAAAACTAACCATTTTCCCATTTATAAATTTGAATTTCGAATTTTATCTGCGTAATTTTGTAATAAGCATTGTATTTAAGTTTCAAAACATCTGACCCAGCCAAACTCCTGTTAAGAGTGCGCAATCAAAAATGAGACCGATGTACGGATGAACAATGTTACTACTTAATGGCCCATGTACTTCGTGTCTTGTACTGCTATCTGCACTAACGGAGTAAAGTTTCCAATAATAATTGCTTTTCTCTTGTGTTATCAATTTTTGACCCCGATTCATGCAGTGACTTCGTTACATTTTCGCGGTTAAGTCCACTTCTGAGCAACTGTAATACCTAGATACATCATATTTGGCCAATAGATAGTTCTTGGTGGGTACATGTCAGTCCGACGACTGCCTTTGACCTTAACCTCAATTTCATGGTTGAGTGACCTGCGTCACATTTGCGTCGTTAAGTCCATTTCTGATCAACTGCAATACCTAAGCCCACCATATCTGGCCAATAGATACGTCTTAGTAGGCACATGCCAGCCTGACACTTGTCTCTGGACCTTGACCTCAAGTTCATGCTTGAGTGACTTTGTCACCTTTTCATGGTTAAGTCCATTTCTTAGCAACTATAATACCTTGACCCACCATATTTGGTCAATAGATAGTTCTTGGTGGGTACATGTCAGTTTGACACCTGCCTGTTGACCTTGACCTCAATTTCATGGTTGGGTGATCTGTGTTATACTTTCGTGATTAGATAAATTTTCTCAGAAACTGTAATACCTAGACCACCATATTTGGTATATTGATAGTTCTTAGTGGGTACGTGCCAGTCTGACACTTGTCTCTGGACCTTGACATCCATTTCATGGTTGAGTGACTTGCATCTAAATTTCGGTATTTAGTCCATTTTCAGCAACTTTAATACCTAGACCCACCATATGTGGTCTATAGATAGTTCCTAGTCGGTACATGCCAGTCTCACATCTGTCTATGGATCTTGACCTCAATTTATGCGTGATTGACTTTGTCACATTTTCGATATACGTCCATTTCTCAGCAACTGTAATACGTACATCCACCATATTTGGACAATACATAGTTCTCGGTGGGTACATGTCGGTATGACACTTGCCTTTGACCTTGATCGCAATTTCATGTTTGAGTGACGTTTCACGTTTTGGGATAATGCCCATTTCTCAGCAACTACAATACATAGACCAATCGTATTTGGTCTAATGATAGTCCTTGGTGGGTACATGCTGTCTGAGACATTCGCCTGAATTTCACACTTGAGTCACATTTTCATGATTAAGGTAGGAGGTATCTAATTGGGCTACATTTCAGATTTTTATAAAATTTAGCATGCAACTAAAATACGTTGAACTGCATCTGAATATCAAAAACATAATGTATGTCCCTTTGATACTTCTCGAAATATGGTGTTTCAAGTTTTCGCAATCAGATGTGTAAATATATAGAATGCACTTAAATATCGCTGCTTAGAGTCACATATTTAGACTTTAAGTTATGATTTGCCAAAATCCAGTCCCTGGAACTAAAAAAACGATATATTATTGCCATTGAAATTCTATTTTTATTCAAATTTATTGATATAAAATTTATTAGGGGTCACCAGAATCGTTTTTCTAGAATACTAGATTTATTACTATATGAAGAGTGAAAATAAGCGTCAAAAAGCCAAAATAAGAGTAACGTTGTCACGACGTCTCGATAAAAAATGTAGATTTTTAGTGTTTTTACGGACAGGACGTATAGTTAAAAGATTAATACAATAAAAACGAAGCCGGTGACCCTATGTTTATATAGTATCATTGAAACGAAAAAGTTGACAGCAACAAGGTATAATTGAAACTGGATGCAGTTTCGAATGTCACCCAAACGAAGCTCTTTCTCTTTCAGGGTATTTTTGGAATTCCTAGTGTTTGAAATACTGGGCAAGTGTACAAAGAGATTGAGTATATGCAAAATGTTTGATATATGGTATTCAATATCTGCAGTTTTATATGTTGTAATCGGTATTAACATGATTAACAGATGTTTTATCAAAATATTTTATTATTGAAGGTGCAATGGCCTCCACCTCCCCTTTGGCCATG
The DNA here is from genome assembly GCA_028015205.1 of Mytilisepta virgata. Classification (NCBI taxonomy): domain Eukaryota; kingdom Metazoa; phylum Mollusca; class Bivalvia; order Mytilida; family Mytilidae; genus Mytilisepta; species Mytilisepta virgata. The sequence goes on from CM051521.1 coordinate 90,584,875, forward strand.
CCTTTCCACCCAACATATATAAATAAAAAATATACAGACCCCCCTATGGTACCAAATGATTCGTCTTATCATAAGAAGTAATAATATATATGGTTATAGGGTGGGGATCTCAATGGTTTTCAGAATATTTAGTATTTTATCATTTAAGGGGGTGGGGCATGACCCCCCCTCAGACCCCCCCTATGGTACCAAATGATTCGTCTTATCATAAGGAGTAATAATATATATGGTTATAGGGTGGGGATCTCAATGGTTTTCAGAATATTTAGTATTTTATCATTTGAGGGGGTGGGGCATGACCCCCCTCAGACCCCCCTATGGTACCAAATGATTTGTCTTATCATAAGGAGTAATAATATATATGGTTATAGGGTGGGGATCACAATGGTTTTCAAAATATTAAGTATTTTATCATTTAAGGGGGTGGGGCATGACCCTCCCTCAGACCCCCTATGGTACCAAATGATTCGTCTTATCATAAGGAGTAATAATATATATGGTTATAGGGTGGGGATCTCAATGGTTTTCAGAATAATAAGTATTTTGTCATTTAAGGGGGTGGGGCATGACCCCCCCCTCAGACCCCCTATGGTACCAAATGATTCGTCTTATCATAAGGAGTAATAATATATATGGTTATAGGGTGGGGATCTCAATGGTTTTCAGAATAATAAATATTTTGTCATTTGAGGGGGTGGGGCATGACCCCCCCCTCAGACCCCCTATGGTACCAAATGATTCGTCTTATCATAAGGAGTAATAATATATATGGTTATAGGGTGGGGATCACAATTGTTTTCAAAATATTAAGTATTTTGTTATTTGAGGGGGTGGGGCATGACCCCCCCTAAGACAACGAAATGGAGGGTATAACATAATACCTCGCCACTTCGTGTGGCGGAGTATAAAAACTTAAATATCCAAGGTAACAGGTAGTATTTCCAAGTTAAGATTACAAATGATCAAGTTATATCACTTTTCCCATAGACTTCTATAGTAAAATTTTGCAAAACCCCACCCCCTTTTGAGACCCCCAAAATATATGTTCCCTCCCACAGATTGAAATTTTTTTTCGGGAGGCGCATCTAGGAATATGGGCCTAGCAAGTCGTATGATATCAAGCGATTCCGTCTATTGGTTTATGAGAAACGGTGCACACAAGTGTTCGAAAAAACGCGCCCGGAAAGAAGAAGAAAAAAAAAAAAAAAAAAAAAAATAATAATAATAATAAGAAAAATAAGAACTGAGCAAAAACAACATGTCTCCAAACTTCGTTTGGGAGACATAACATATCGTTTTTATAGAAGATTCTAGGGATTAGTTTTTGAGAAATGACGATTTAAAGTGAAATTATTAATCATTTTCGGCTGCTTTTATATGAATTCTACAGTAAAAGACCTTTATTTTAAGGATTTTAAATCAAGCTTCATGAAGAAATATAAAAGCAAAATGTAAAATCTTTTCGATATTTAGATGCAGTTTCGAATATTCCAGATGTACGTAAAATTTTCTGAAAATCCGTAATTTAGTTGATTTAGGTAGCTCCTACCTGAAGTCCATTTCTCTGCAGCTGTAATACCTATATCCACTGTATATGGTCTGTAGGAACTTCTAGGCAAGTAAGTGTTGTCAGTCTGACAACCTAACCTTGACCACAATTTTAGGCTTGAATGTCTGTCATCCCATTTTTACAAATGAGTCCATTTCTGATCAAATGTTATAAATGTATTTAGACCCACTATTTTTGGTCGATAGATAGTTTTTGGTGGGTACATACCAGACCGAGGCCTGTCAGCTGACCTTGGACCCAGTTGTAGGCTTGAATGACATGCATGAGATTTTTCAGACACACTATGTTGTTGGACCATTTTTATTTCTTTTAACGTATTTTCCCTTGACTTGCAATGTCGGGTATCAGATAATCTTTATTCTGTGTCAAAGTGCGTACTCATGCAAGACATTTAGTGTGTCCACTCTTGTTTTCAATTGTCAAGTGACCTTTAGCATATGTTTACCTTGTTTTCCAATCTTTTTGTATGCTAGTTTGAAGACAACTATAAAAATACAGTATCCAAGTAAATTTTTAGTACTGCTATCTGACATACAAACATACTAAAATCTGAGATATCACAAAACCAAAAACTAATATTATAACACCTACTCTCTTTTTGGGTGTAAATTTCAATACTTTAGTTAAAGTTGATGTATGGCATGGAACTTGGAAACAATCGGTTAACGCCGCTGATGTCATATCAGTAACTTTTACCAACAAATCTGGTAGATTTGTCGAAAATCCTTCTCTTCGTAGAAGTCCTGTTAAAATGTGGATATAAACTGAACCGTCTCTACCATTTCTGTATGCAACATGATCTTTAAAAGAAAAAAACAAAATAGCTGAACTCGTTACAATATTTTTTCTCACATAAAGTTCGAATATAGCGAATCTATTGCAGACAAAGCAAAATTGTTTGATATTCATTAGGTTGACTCCTGATATGCAAAATTAACAAAAATAAGAAATTAATGACAAAAGACATATAATTAAGAAATTTCAAGGTTTTATTTTCTTGGCGGACCTGAAACCTAAACAAGGAAAAATCATTTTTATTAATATACTTGTAAACTCAGAAATTAATGCACAAAATTCAATAGGATGAAGGTCGCGATAATAACAATTTGTATGTTAAAATCTATTGTAAAATTTTAGAGTACTATTAAATAAAATTGATATACCAAACCCGACTACGATGCGCATCTGTGGATTAGATGCACATGTGACTAAACCTTGGAACCCCTCCCCCCAAAAAAAAGAAAGAAAAAAAGGCCAAAATGATCTTTTGTCCTTTGGATTTTGCCGCTTCGATTTTTGGACTATGTAAATTTTAAGAAAACATTTTTTGCCGCCTTATTTTGCAAAATTCCTGAACAAAAATAAAAATTGTTCGTCCGCTCCTAAAATTTTGTAAAAATTGGGTTTTTTGCAATATTTTATTTGAAGAAATTTTTGCCGCACGTAATTTTGTTTTCAAGGAAAAAACATTTAAAATTTGGCTTGCTCGCACCCATTTTTGCTATCCAAAAATCCAAATAACTAAAAATTAATTTGGTGTGAGCTAACCAGTCATTGTGAGCAACTGAATCAAACGAACCTACAATTAGAGTAGAAAACATCCAGACAATTAAGATCAAATTTGCCTGAGACAGCCTAAACCCTATGGTTACAAATGAATTTCAGTCTCTGTCTTTTTCCAAATTTTTCTTAACAAAAAGATTCTCGATATGAAAACAGCATGTATTTTGTTACAGGGTTTCAAGATTTTTGCTAAATTTACTTTGATTTGCATTAATATATAGATCCATTGTTACTATTCTGCTAAATCTCACAGATGTTGAACTCAAAGAACAGTCAAATCTACTTAATGGATCTGGGAGGAGGATGGGGCATCATCAATTCTAAATAGTTTGAAAGCATAAGATAAGAAAAATTATTCAGTGATTTTATTCTAATTTTATCCGTCATTTAGGATGCGATGTTGAATCACGGAATTACAATAAGCCACTTACGATACTTTAGTTGCATACTTCGGCAATGGACGCACATCAAACGGAGGATTCCAGCTTGAAAAATAGTTCAAAGAAGATTTTAAAGATTTCTATTTTTCTAATTTTTCTGCTGCAATGCTACTACAGTTGCCAATCGAAAACCCTGAATTTTGTCCACAAGAGTGGAATCTTGTGATTAGAACTGAATATAGCCATTTATAGCCATTTATAGGTCGAGGATTTTTCTAAATTGATGATAATAAGTAATTTATAAATAATAAAGAAAGAAATGCTATCTGATAAAACGTTTGTATAATATACATCAAAGAGCCAGGATAGAAAATAAGATTTAAATCCGGTTCTGTCCCATGCTTTTAATGCCTGTATACTGACTCCGTTTTGTGGTACGTTCAATTACTCTGTTGAAACAATGTCATTTTGAATTTATTGCTGTTTCCATTTGAAGAGCCGCATGAGTTCTGAACATTCTGAACTGTTTCTTTCAATCAATTCAGTTCAAATCTTTATTGTCATAATACTATATTTCATAGCATGTGACACAACATAACAAAATGAAAACAACATCAACATGATCACATATATACATTATGAGAGTAAATTTTCAAGAGTCACCTGTCCTCAGTTCTATTGACTGTTTTAAAAAGGAACCAAGCTTTTTTACCTGAATGTGTGATCTTGGGTTGAGGATATATGTAATTTTATTTATATCATTTAAAATTTATAAATTTTAGCGTTCACATTTATCAAAAAATCGACATTTCTAATTATTTTCTAATATGACTGTTAATATCACAATATAAAAAGAAATGAATTTCATGTTCAATTTTTTTTGCAGTTTTTGCATAATCTTTCTTCTCTTAGAATCTATAGTACTGTGAGAAAAATTTCCATTATTTTTAATCAACATTCCTAAAAAAAAAAAAAAAAAAAAAAAAAAAAAAGTATCACAAAATACCTCAATAACTTTGATGCACTGTGTGGCCATTTCGTTGACTCATCAGCAGTGCTACAGATCAAACTAATCCGGTTAAGGATACAATGATGACTAAAAATACTTATTTGTATCTGATATTGGAATATTTTTGTATGTTACATATGAGTGAGCCATTTTAGAACACTTCTGCCTTATAATCATAGTTTAGTTTTATTTACATTTACACATTACATCATTTATAAAAATGTTAAATAACGTAGGCCTTTAATGAACCCCCTTGTTTAATCCCTCTTGAAATATTAAAATTCTTCGAACATTGATATGCATATTTAATTGAAGATTCTGTTTTATTAAATTTTTCTTTATTAACATTGAAAAAATGCTTCCCACACCTGTTTTCAATAGTTTATACAATAGACCTATTCTCCACACAGAATCAAAAGCTTTACGAGGATCAACAAAACAAATATATAACCTCTTCTTCTTTTTATGTATGTATTTAGTAATTAAAGATTTTAATACAAATACGCTGTCAGATGTTCGATGGTTTCCTAATCAATCAATGGATTCTATTCCTATAGATAAGTGTTTCGCGAGTTTTAACTCTAGTTGAATTAAAAAGGACAATAAATAACAATGATATTACCCTCCACCGTCGCGTATGAAACCAACACATCGATATGGGATGCCAGCTTCCTCAGTTGAGTGTTATCTCCTACAGCATCAGTCACATATATGCCACGATCTGTATTAGTGCCACGACATGCCTTTAAAATAAAAAAATTGATATAAAAAATGGCTTTTTATCACAGTAAATTCAATCGAAAATGTACAAACTTGTACGGTAAAATAATTCAAAATTAAGTCAGAATATTGAAATAAAAATATGCTATGAGAAGAAACAATGTTTTGATTAAAACACAGGTTGGAATCAAAAGTGTGTGTAATCCGGAAAATATGAAATTTCAATCACAGTGAGTATGGTGTGTCAAACGTTGCAATATTCACAAAAAATAAAAAACATGTTAATAAAAATAAATAATTGTTCATAAAAATTAAATATATGTTCATAGAAACAAAATATGTATTCAAAAAATCAAAAATACAATGTATGTGTTCATAAAATAAATTATATATGCATAAAACTAAATATATGTTTATAAAATGAAATATATATTAATTAAAAAATAAATATATGTTCATAGAAAAATATTTGTTCATAATTTAAAATAAATATATGTTCATAAAAATAACTAATTGTTCATAAAAATTAAATATGTATTCATAAAAATAAAATATCTATTTGAAAAATCAAAATACGTGTTCATAAAATAAAATATATGTTCATAAAAAATATATATGTTGGTTACAAAAAACAAGAGGCTCCCAAGAGCCTAAATCACGCATTTGTTACTTTTTGTGTAGATCTTGCATCAATGATTACTTTTGCTATTTAATGTATACTGTTGCAATTTTTCGCCTAAAAGTACAGCTAAAATATAAAGTCCTGAACACAATTACATATGTATGGTTGCTAGGGACCTTTTCACTGGTAGCTATGGATATTTTCAATGGCATTGACTCGACCATCCATTTTGACTTGAACATGTAAATTGTAGGGTCCTGAACAGAATATATCTGGTTGCTAGGGACTTTTCCATAGGTTGATTTTTTTCAATGACCTTGACCCTTGTGTCTCCATATTGACTTGTACAGCTATATTAAAGGGTCCTGAATCTAAACATATATGGCTGCCAGGGACGTTTTCATCGGTTGATATGGACTTTTTCAATGACTTGACCCCTGACCCTCCATTTTACTTGTACAGCTACCATTTGCTCTAAGTTATGCTCTTAACGTCTGTGACAATATGTCAGACCATTATTTTTACTGATATAATTACTGTTTACAGGTAAATATCTTTCAAGGGCAAAAACTCCTATAAGGGGTCAATTGACGATTTTGGTAACGTTGACTTATTTGTAAATCTTACTTTGTTGATGGGTCTGAAAATTTCATTGCAGGTAGATCTTGACCTCATAAACATTTTTCACCTATGTTCTATTTTTAGACAAACACAAATTTTATACTAGATACCCTAATGATCTTTCAGTCTAGGCTTGGCGAAAATTTAGTAAGTATTTTCAGAAAAGATTTTTGAAAGTTAACAGATGATGAAAAAATGTGAAAAATTGTCTTTTGAGGGCAAAAACTCCTATAAGGGGTTAATTAACGATTATGGTTATGTTGACTTATTTGTAGATCTTACTTTGTTGATCATTTGTGCTGTTTACATTTTGTCTTTATCTATAATAATATTCAAGATCATAAACTAAAACTGTAAAATTTCCTTAAAATTAACAATTCAGGGGCAATAAACCAAGAAAGGGTTGACCGATTGGTCTGAAAATTTCATGGCAGGTAGATCTTGACCTCATAAACATTTTTACTACTTGTCAGTTTTGCTCTAACTGCTTGAGTTTTTGAGATATGAGCCAAAAGTGCATTTTTCCCCTATGTTCTATTTTTAGCCATGGCAGCCATGTTTCTCGATGGTAAAAAAAAATTATACAAGATTCCCTAAGGATCTTTCAGCCGAAGTTTGCCTGAAATTTAGTAAGTAGTTTCAGAGAAGTAGCATATGCAACTATATCGGTCATAATTAAGTAAGGTAACTCTGTTTAGACTTATTGACTTGTTACCCAATTATCTTGTACTGGTCCCGTTCATGCCAGGCATTTATCGTACTTCGATAACTATGTATTGATTATAGCACGCACCCCTCGTCTTCACTTTAAAATACTTTTCATTTGAAATATGGGATGTAGTAACATTTCACATGGATTGCCATTGTGACAATAATTTATAATATGAAATTTATCACCAATTATACAAACTGGCAAAATTAGATAATAACACGTAATAAAGGGTTATGGTGGAAGTTTTTTCCATTTTTTAAGCCCCCAAAAAGCCATTTGGGGGGGGGGGGGTTTAATCTGATTTTTATCTGAGTAAATTTAATTACATATAAAGAAATTTGTTCTCCGCAACTAACATGCTGTGTGTTTCAGGTAATTATAACTAATTAATTTTGATATGTATATTGTACCTTGACTGTCCGGATGTTTGTTGTTCCAACACACAGGTACATTATATATTTACAGGTAAACCGTTTGCCGACCAAAAACAGCGTGATTTCATTTTAAACGCTACATTTTTTGATAATTAATGCAGCATTTTAATAAAGAGGCGTGTGTATAAGTGGGGGATCACACATTTGAATCCAGAGAGGAAATATAATTACAATTGTCAGATAAGTAACATTTTAATTTATTTTAAATTAATAATTTATCTTTTTTGCTATTTATATATTGTAAACATTTGACATATTATATAATTTATTCTATTTACTCGTATGAACGATATTTACTTTGGTATGACAAGGTAGAAGCTGATAGGGTTGGGCGCCTCTTGAATAATTTCACAACAATGGTAAAAAAATAACACATTTCAACCTTATTTTGTAGCAAGGCCAAAGGATATACTTTATTAGTAACATCCGAGACATAAAACAATATGTCTCTGATAATATGTCAGTATCTATATATATTTATTATAACCACATCATCACACAAACATTCTATAATAACATCCTCGATTGAAAAGAAATTATATCTGTATGAAATCATGCGTCACCTGTGTTAGTTTTCATTCGTTAATAGTATTAAATACTGGCAAAGGTGCGATTTTTTTATAATTTATATCGACCCTTGACGAGGATAAGTTAATATGCAGTACAATTGGAAACTATACACTTATTAATAAGTTATGTCAGTTAAAACATAATCGTTTGTTTCCGATGCAAATATGAAATTGAAAATCATTAAATGTTTGTATTTTCGCGCCTTGTGCCATTTGCGGCCATCGTCGCCATCTTGAAATATAATAACAGATTATCCGAAAATAGCTAATTTTCAAATCAAGTTGGAAGGGATATAATAAAAAAATAAACCATTGCAATTACGATATTTCGAAAGGTTATGAATGTATTAATTAGCACATAGTACCACAATTTTTCCATCAGTTTTAGTTAAATCGCAATTTTATGTTTAAAAACGACAAAGAAGCCAATTTATCGGAGTTAGATGATTTAACTGTATGGACTAAACGAGAAAATAAGTCAAATTTTAAAAAGCATTTGAAAGGGATAAGATCAAAATTTAATCTTTTTCAAATAGCATAAATATATTTCTAAATATACGAGAAAGTACTATATAGCACCAAAATTTTTTGAGGACGAACTAAAAGTAGTTTATTTTATCGATTCCTGATCGCCCCAGTGCATTTCTATACAATTTACTTGGACATGGTATAGGTGATGTGTGACGTCACCAAAGTCACGACTTCTATAGTTGGATATGATTTTTAAAAGTTAAAAAAAATGTGACAATTTGTCTTTGGAGGGCAAAAACTCCTATAAGGGGTCAGTCAATTAATGATTTTGGTCATGACTTATTTGTAGATCTTACTTTGTTGATCATTTTTGCCGTTTACATTTTGTCCTTATCTATATTGATATACAAGATAATAACCTATAACTGCAAAATTTCCGTACAATTAACAATTCAGGGGCAATAACCCAAGAAACGGGGTTGACAATTCGTCTAAAAATTTCATGGCAGGTAGTTCTTGACCTGAACATTTTAACCCCGTCAATTTTACTCTAAATGATTTAGTTTATGAGATATAAGCCAAAAACTGCAGTTTATCTGCTTTGTTCTATTTTTAGTCATGGCGGACATGTTTCTTGACGGACAATAAAATAAAACACAAACTTTATTCTAGATACCCCTGGAAGATACCCTAAGGATCAGTAAAACTAAGTATGGCTGTAATTGTTTCTGTGGTTTCAGAGGAGAAGATCTATGAAAAAGTTAACGACGGAGGACGGACGAACGAACGAAGGAAAACGGACGCCAAGTGATGGAAAAGCTCACATGTCCTTTTAGGACAGGTGAGCTTAAAAATATATGTTCAATAATTTTCATCATGGCATACCTTGTTATTTTTTGTAACAGTGTATTTGATTGGATAATGAAAAACGAAACTGTGTGGCAGATTTGGCTAAGAGTTGTTGTTCTAGATTATTCATATTTTGATTAGTCCTGTCTAATTTGAATTTAAAGGCGATAGAATGGTTTAGAATTACAGAACTGTAAGTTTCTAACATAGTTTTCATACTATTTAATAATGGTAGATATTATAGAAAGGATTTTCATTAAAACTGAATCTAAAACTGTTCATGTATACCCATGGTTGGTAATTAAATTTTTTGATATTAACACTTTAACATGACAAACTCAGTAAAAACTTGTCTGACCTACGAATAAAGATAGAAATAGTTTATTACCTAACCACAACGGTCGTTACAAGCATATAATCACAAAAATAAAAAGAATACAAAACATCTCTCTCCCATACCACTATCATTCTGATCACAGGGCTCGTTACAATTGACACAGTATTTCATCTGTGACTGATCCGGTCCTGATCTATATGACCATAGGCCGGATCAGTCACAGATAACATACACGGATTGAGAGGAGAGTCAGTCACATATAGTAACTCTAACAGCTAAGAAAAGAAACAATCTGCTCCATAGTATCAACACTGAACTCGGGACATCTTAATAAAGTGTTTTAATATACTCAATAAAATAATATTGAACCCACGAGAGCTGATAAATAATTTAGGTTCGTAATCAAACATTTTCTTTAGTTTCTTGGTGTGTGAAAAGAAGATATAAATTCACATAATTTTGAGCCAAATTCAATGTTTTCATTAAATATAAACCATATAATTAAACTGTTATCAAATAATACAGGTAAGCATGGATATTTCGTACAAATCTCATCAAGAAATATTTTCCTTACTTTATCATAACGTGTACATTTAAATGAAAAATTTTCTTCATCTCCAACAGAGTTCATTGAGAAAAATTGGCATATTCTTTCTGATCTTGCCAGTACAATATTTTTATCACTCTCATCTGTTTTCCGTTCATATCGGCCTTTCTCTATGCGGAGACAGTGATTACTAGTGAATCTAAATCTAGTTAATATTACTCGTTAATCGCTATTCTTTAGATTTAATACTAGGCTTCAAAGAAGAAATTTGTTTGAATTTAAAAGAAGTGTTCAACTTGCTGTGATCATCATTTTTATTGCAGCTTTTAGATGACTCCAATGTAATAAGAAGTCTTTTTGGATACATTTTTAAGTAATATTTTGAATTTATTTTTGCTTAGTGTTTTACAGATTGTTAAATTCAGTGAAAAAACATTTATGTTTGCATACCATGATCGATTAGTTACTGCTCTATTAGTACAGCGTTCTTTATAAGCATCACGCAGGAGGTCTGTGGGAGAATTTTCAAGGCGATGCCAGTAAATGAACATTTGGATAAATATGTAAATATATGAAGAGAATCTTCCCAATTCGGATATAACTCCAATAATCGTGCAATTTGTTGAAGAAAACCGAGAATATATTTACAAAATTTAAGATTTAACTTATCAGGTTCCCATTCTTTATATATTCCATAGAGATGCAATTCTCTTCTTTTTGGATTCAAATTTTAAATACTCCATATTTCACAGCCATATAAAGTTATTAGTTTGTTGGCGAATATCAATAGAGATGGCTCTGTTACATTGTAGGGTTGCAAATTGCTCAGCCGAGACTGGGACCTCAACCTCAGTTCGGGATCACGAATTGATGAGGCAACACTAAGTCTTACAAAAACCCTTTCGTTCAATGAAACTTACAAAGTGTGAATCAAGTTTCCCAGCCGACATGCCAGTCATCCTACTGTAATGGGACTATGATTCCAACTATTAAAATGTTGTCTAAGAAACACATACTAAAATTCAATAAACAACCCATGTTCTTGACTAGATAAAGTTTGAACTGAGACTCCTTGTCACAAATCCAACACCAACTGTATATTCATAATGGCAGTTTGGTAGAAGCCAGTCTGGGAATTCAAATTTTGCAAATGAACCCAAATACTTTAAATTGATAATTTATTTTGGTACTAAATTCAACAATAACTATAACTATAGCTATAACTATAACATTTTATTTCCAATCAAAGGGCCCTAAAAGGGCACTACGTATAAAGGATACAACATAAAAGGCAAAAAGGAGGGAAAGAGCATGCATTGATAGAGTTCACAATAATTAATCCACACTTAGCATATGTGACACAAGTATTTTTCAAAATAAATATAATATTGATATGATGGTATGGAAACTAGGGCATATTATGCAAAAACCTAGCAACATAGTATAAAATTGCTTGATCCTCACAGTTTAGAAGTTTAGAATCCAACACTTTTTTTGCCCTAAGTGTAAATGAAGACTGCATCCATTACTTCATGGAATCTCCTCTGTACAACCAAAGCCGCTTAGTTTTATTTTGCAACTTGGATAGATATACTATTACAATAGAACTTCTATTGGCTGGTGACAGTAATCTCACTTGGGAACAAAATACAGATATTTTCTAATCTGTTCATTCACTTATTAGAATTACAAACCGTTTTTAATGAAATAATGTATATTTTTCAAATTTAACTCCAGTCTTACCATTTCTTATTTTTCCTTTTTCATTATTTCTGAATGATAATTTTGTATAATATGATATAGTCGCCATTTAATAATGTTGTCATGTTTAATTTATATAATTTTGTAATGGAAGAGAACTTAGATAATGTTGCATAACTTGTGTCCAATTATATAATAAATAAGAATAATTACCAACCATGGGTGTACATGAACAGTTTTAGATTCAGTTTTAATGAAAATCCCTTCTATAATATCTGCCATTGTTAGATGATATAAAACTATGTTATAAACTTACAGTTTAGCAAGGAAACTACCCCGTGTAAGCACGTGTATCCGAAACAGATTGAATAGCTTTTCTTATACCCCTTCAACTGGAAATTTCACAATTCTCGTAGGGTGAGTTTTTCTGTCTTCAGCGACGTGCGAAAATTGTATGTTATCATGTTTTATATATCTATGGGCATTTGAACACATGGGCAGCATGGCGGGTGTCCTGCAGGAAGCAGAGACCTTTTACTCTTCCGGAGCACCCGAGTCTACCCCCGGTTTTTTGGTGGGGTCCATGTTATTCATATGTTTTTAGTTTTTAATTGTAGGCCATGTATTGTTTTGGTCTTGTCTTCGTTGTTCTCCAGAGTTTGTCAGTTGTCGAATATCCCTTTGGTATTTCTTGACTTTATTATCGATTTGAGAGACAGTAAGATCGCCATCTAAATGGTTAAGAAGTCAGACATTTTATATCTCCTCTCTTTTACCCCCTTCTCTCCATCTGTTCAGTCCTTGAATAACGCACGATTTATAGTATATATATCGCACAGGCACCTGCAGAATGGATTTAGTGTGTTGCAACCTTCTTTTTCTCTGTAACACCCCAAGACTTTCATTGTCATTTTTCCTCATCATTTATAGCATAAATCAAATGTCCAAATTTCGTCGACCGACACAGTATATGGGGAATGGATTTAGAATGTTGCATCTCACCTTTCTTTTTTCTCTAAAACACGTAACCCACAATATTAACCATCATTGTGAATTTTTTTTATTGTTTCAGTTATGCTATAATATTGTGATATTTCGTTTATTTCTTTCATAAAATAAGAAAAAAATTGACAATGGAAGTTGTGGGGTGTTCCAGAGAAAAAGGGGACAGAGGAAAAAGAGCGGATGCATCACACATGTGTTTGTGGTATATCGTCTATGCCTGGAAATAAGTGTGAATGAAAACGGTCGGAGTTGTTCTTAACAGAGAAATCCGAGGAAAACATGTAAAAGCTCAAGAAACAAAAAAAAAAATTATATAAATCGACACAAATCCCCAAGGTCCGATCAGTTGTCCGAAAATATTTGCGTATACGTTAGAGCCGTTTCAGATTTTAATTTTTAACTGATGTAACGCAGTTGTAGCTGTACTGTTTAACCGACAGAATTACATAAATATATATTATCAGCATCAGGGATAAAAGGTCATAGAACTTTATTTTAACGAATGCAAAATAATCCAGAAAGTAAAAAAATTATGCAAAGTTCATGACCTAAAAAGTTATAGAGTCTGGTGTCTGACCGGAATGGAGTCGAATGATGAAACATGGAAACATGTCGGGTTGAGAACGTTTGAGTTAACTCATCGATAATTCCAGCATTTAAAGAAACGTATCGACCTAGACGCGTGAAATTTTCAGACAACACATTCATCCTCAATGAGTCAAATTCTAATTTGAATTGTGTCTATTGCAGTTGTTACGTGATGACGGTCCAAAGAAATCGAGCACTTAATTTTAGTAGTATAGATAATTTTAAATCCTTCTAGCACCAAAATATGAATAATCACGAACGACAACTCTTAGTCAAATTTGGCACACTGGTTTCGTTTTTCATTATCCAATCAAATACACTGTTAAAAAATAACACGGTATCCCATGATGTATTATTGAACATATATTTTTTTATGTAACCAACATTTATATTTTTTATGAAACTATATTTTATTTTATGAACACATTTTGATTTTTTAAATACATATTTTGATTTTATGAATACATATTTTGATTTTATGAATACATATTTAATTTCTATGAACACTTATTTGTTTATTGGAACACATATTTATTTTTTATGAACATATATTTATTTTTTATGCATATATATTTCATTTTATAAACATATATTTTGTTTTATGCATATATATATTTTTTTTTCACGAATAAATATTTTGCTTTTTTGAATACGTATTTTGTTTTTATGAACGTATATTTTATTTTTTGTGAAATGTTGTAACGCAGTAAGCGAGTGTCGACACGAATTATAAGCCCAATGCTGTAGTCAGAAACGGAGGGTTTCATGACACCAAACGTCATTAATTTTGACAGAAATCGGCATTTTTTTGAGAGGTCAATGAGAAATAGTACTTTAAACGTAATTACTGTAGCCCTCACTGCGAAATAAATGTTTGGTACGTCGAGTTCATAAGGATTGACTGCTCGTTTACATTTTGGAAGTATTACTGTTCAAATCTTTGACTAGAAAACAAATGCGTCCAAAACGTTCAAGTTGTGACATAAATATATATATATATATATATTTGAACATCGTCAGAAAGTATAAAGTTTATCTGTACGAGCCTAAGAAACGGGTAGAAATACGAGGTTGTAAGTGAGTTTATTTATATAGACAAGATGAAGCCGTTTGTATGTAATTCCCTTAGGAATTAAACTAAGTCTTCAGCTGACGGACATCAATGATGACAGATCGGCACCAAGTAACAGCACTTGGTCAGAATGTCACGAGGAACATTCATGCCATGTTTGGTTTCAATCCGTTCAGCGGTTATCTAGAAAATTTCCGTATGTATTTCCCAATGGGTTCTATCTTAAAGTAAATCCCCCGCTGGCAGCCATCTTGGACGACAGATCAGCACCAGAGAAACAACACTCGCTCAGTGGTTCTCTAGAAGAAGTCCAAAATGTGAAATGTTAACGGTCGGACGGACGAAGTTACGACGGACGAAAAGTGATGGCAATAGTTCTTCTGACTCTCCCTTTGGGGAAGGTGAGCTAAAAATGGATGACAGTCAAAGTAAATAATGACACACTAATTAATCAAGGTCACCCCACACACCGAACCGAGGACAAAATAACATAAAAGCTAAAAAAACACAAACATAAACACAGAAAAGGACATGATTATTGGGTTTATTGATAATGATAACGATACATTGGGGGACTTGATAAATATAATAGTTTACTTTACAAAATGGGAACTTTGGAAAGCTCGTAACAAAATCAAATATGACAAAGTTCGAATAGAACACCAATCCTTGCGCCTTTTATGGGGCAGAAATTTAAAATCCAATTTAGATTGTCTTGTCAAAAGTGTGGGCTACAAAAATATATACAAAGAAAAATTAGTTACTATTATCAATTCCATTGAAATTTAAAATAATTACCTTACCTTATACTTTGTACGATCCACATAATTGAAATTTGTAGTGTGCTCGACAGTATTTTCTAGGTGTGTTCGATTAGTTGATTGTTGTGATCTTAAGATATGTATTTATATAACGGTTAATTTCAAGTTGTAAAAAGAAATACTGTGTATTTATTATATTGTGCAGTGTTATAAAAAAATGTTGTTTTTTTTCTTTCTTCTTTTTTTTTATTCATAAAAACAACGAAATGATACATATTTGGTAATAAAAAAGGAATACGTGGACTTTTTTGTAGTGTTATGTTCCCCCTGGACATATGCACTTATTGTTGAACAGGGGTCCTTAGTCTGCTAACCTGGGCGTCTAATGCATATTATAACAGGGAAATTTAGAATAAAATTATATGTTGTTGTCAAAAAAAAAAAAAAAAAAAAAAACACAAACATAAACACAACAAATGACATTGTCTTTTTTTTCGGTTTTTATTTATTTTTTATTTTAACCAGGGCTAGCCATTGAATAATTATTGTAAATTAAAATGGTACATTTGTACATGTAACTATGACATGTATGATGTTAGCTTTGACTATTTATTGCTTATTTTTTTAGTATAGAAAAAAAAGATCTATTTCAGATCGATATTTGATGATAAAGATCCAATTTCAAAGTAAATGGTCAAAGTTCAATGGTGTATGGGTTCATTTTTAACGTTGAAAAATTACCGAAGGTTACATTTTCAACGGGGTCACAATTCTCCCTTACACCGGATTTTTAACGGACTAGCTCACGAGGTAACAGTTCCTCTCCCACCCGGACACATTACACCGACTCCGAGTCGACCTTTGCTCTTACTCCTAGATGCCACTTGCTTGATGAAAAAGCAGCAAATACCAATTTTAATGTCTTTGGTTTGTTCTGGGATCGAAACCGCGACATCCGCACTCGAGGGGAGCGCACTACCGCGAGACCACAGTGACAGTTAAAACTCAATATAACATCAATATGTTCCAACCAATAGAGACCTAGAGACAAGAATATAAAAAATCAAATACGTGGCCTTCTATGTAAAAGAAAACAAAAGGGAAAACTGATTCCAATGTAACTTGGAGTTATAAAACAAAAAAAAAAAAAACAACAAATAATATAATAAAATAAAAATCAGGAGTTTTTGTACCCAAAATCAGCTGAAGGAGTTGAAGGCATGTTAAAGAGCTTAAAATAAAAATGTATGTAAATAAAATATAAATAAAACATAAACACTATAAAACAACAATAAATAATAAATAAAAAATAAAATAAATAAAAAAATAATGATATAACAATTTTCATTCATAAAGTACCGTGTGACCGACCTTTTCTAAAGGTCTTTTTCTAAATCTCCAGTGACACTACCGTAAGGTAGATGAGTATTGTTATGGTTATAATTTTTTTTATATTTAGAATTTTTTAAAAAATATACCTGAATGAAAAAGAGCTTAGGTTTTCCTAACAACGATGAACATTTCTTTATAGGGTCCATTATCTGAAGTAGTGGCACGTCTTCATCTTGACATGACCTAATATGTCCATCTCGACCGTGACTTAATATTACACAAGCAAAACAGTCGTGATTGCTATTGTCACGTTCTGTATCTAAAATATTACAAATAACAATCAACATGTTTCTGTTTGCGCTATGGCGTTCATCAACTGAAAATTGTTTTTGGGAATGTCACAAGACGTTTACGAAGTAGTAAGTGTTTTTCAGTTCAACTGGCCTAAGGCAGACCAGTGTAAGGTATTATTATCACTTGGCGTCCGTCCGTTAACTTTTTACATAGACAATAACAGTGCATTGACTTATATACGGATGAGGCTTTGAATCGGGTGAAAATGCGAGGATTTTTCCGAGCATTTTCCCCGATTCGTGCCGAATTGGTATATAAAATAATAAAAAATAAGTAACAAGAGAATAAGTATTGAAATTCTGTTCTAAATATTTAATTCAATGAGTTTGTTCATTTCAATCAACATTGGTGTATCAACGAATATCAATCAGGTCATGTAGGTTTGGCCTAAATGCTATATACTGTCAGTGACCGTATATTACTTGTAAATATACTGTCAATGCATTTTGACTGCTCAAAGAGAACGATTGCAACTTATAAATTTCAATCTTCTTCAGAACCACTGAACAGAATTTGACCAATCTTGGCAGAAATGTTCCTTGTAAGTCATTTCCAATGTTACCTACCGATTGGTCAAGAAACATGGCTTCTAGAGCCTTTTTTAATTTCTAATTGGCTTAACTTTGAAAAAATTCTTCTCAAGAAGGTTAACTCGATTGAACCCAAAACTTTACAAATAAGTTTTTGTACAGGTCCTTAATAATTGTTGTTATTTTGATGGTGATTGGAAATCCCAAATGGCCGCCACAGCCGAATTTGTTTTAACAGACTTGGTTGTAGTGGTCCTTCTATGGCCCTCTTCTAGAATTGTGTCTGATGACCCCGAATATAAACCAAGATTGCCGCCACAGCCGAACTTGGTTTAACATAGGACCCTATGGGAAAATCCATTAAAAAAATATTCTTATCTGAAACCAGTTGGCAACTGGAATCAGCAATGGTAGTTACATTGTAAGTGGTCCTCTCTCAGAATTTTGTTTGATGATCCGGACTGTAAACCAAGATGATCGCCAACGCAGAAATTATCTTATTATAGGACCCAGCCAAGATTTATTTGTTTGTTTAGTTCATTTGGCTATTTCGCGGCGGCCAGTTTTTATTGGTGGAGGAAGCCGGAGTACCCGGAGAGAACCACCGACCTTCGGTAGGAAAATTGGCAATCCTTGTCAATTTAGATCGGAGTCTAACACACCCCGCCACAGGTGATATTCGAACTACCAACTCCAGTGTTGACAGGCTAGTGATAACTAGTAGTCATGACGAACTACGTAGACCACTCAGCCACAGAGCCCCCCCCCCCCTCCAGCCAAGATGACTGCTACACTAAAATTTTTAGAAATGCTTAAGGTGGACAATTTTGAACCATGATGGTGGTTAAGACATACCTAATCGATATATGAAATGAATTACATATACAATTACAAAAATAAGTTACTATTGTTTAATTTACGATCCCTTTGACCAAAATGTTGTTTCTTCTTAAAGGTTAAGATCGTACTATACAATTGTCATTTTGAGTTGAATTTTAGTCACAAAATATGAAATTGTACCTGTATGTCATGCACAATCTTCCCTTTATTTTGGTTTAAAGACCAAAATCTGTATATATGAAAAGAATCACAAAGTTGTGTCGGTCCGGGGAACTTAACGATCACTTCCAAATTTTTTTTTGTCCTTGGATACCCATGGCAACGAAAATGATAAGTTTTCCAAATTTGTGGGAAATTGTAATTACCCAATTCTGTACGGAAGATCATTTATGACTTATCAAAAATATAAATTTGAATTCAAAATCACTAATTTAAATCGTTATCACGAATTTTCGGAATTAGTTATAACAGTTTTTGTAATTCGTAATTACGAATTAAATTCGTTATCACAATTTTGTGTAATTCGTGATAACGAATTTTTATTACGGATTAAATGAATTATCACGAATTGGTAGAAATAGTTATCAGATTTTTTTTGTAATTCGTGATAACTGATTAAAATTCGTTATTACAGATTGAATTCGTTATAACAGATTTTTCTAATTCGCAATAACGGATTAAATTCGTGATAACGAATTTATGGAATTCATTATCACGAATTTAATTCGTTATCACGAATTTGTAGAAACAGTTATCACAGTTTTTTTTTGAATTCGTGATAACGGATTAAATTCATTATTACAGATTGAATTCGTTATAACAGATTTTTTAGCTCACCTTTCCTAAAAGGAAATGTGAGCTTTTGCCATAACTTGGCGTCCGTCGTCATCGTCTGTCGTCGTCGTTCACAATTTTTCAAACATCTTCTCCTCTGAAACTACTGAATGGATTTGGATAAAACTTAGCGTAATAGTTTCTTAGAGTATCCTGCACAAAGCTTATGCTTCGATTTTTGATCCGTCGAAAAACATCGCCACTGTTACTAAAAATAGAACACAGGAGTCAAACAACAGTTTTTCGCAAATATCTCAAAAATCATAAGATTACGGCAAATTCTGGCAGGTTGAAAGTGTTAATCATGATGAGAGCTACCTGTGTGCTGATTTTCGTGAAAATCTGTCTACTGATTTTAGAGTTATTGCCCTTTTTTGACATTTTTGGCTTTTTTTATGTTATTATTTAAAAAATCTTCTTCTCTGAAACTACTATTCAAATTCAAATGAAACTTGGTAAGATTGTTCCTTAGGGTATCCAGTTAACGCTTGGACTTTTGATTGGTCGAAAAACATGTCCGCCCTTACTAAAAATAGAACATAGGGGTCAAAATGCTGTTTTTGCTATTTTTTCCTGAATTATAGAAAGAAAATGAAGATGAAAGCTACTTTCAAGGTAAACATGGTATCCCGAGTTAAATGATGATGATGAAATTTTTTTTTGGACGGCCATTTTCCCGCCATTTTTTACACTTGCTCGGATTTCAACAATATTTGGTTTTTAAAGTAAACATGGTATCCTTAGTGAATGGTGATGATGAGATTTTTGGTATGGAGCATCTATAGAAGGTCCTTTAGGAAATTTGCATAAATATTCCCGGTCCGTGAAACAAAATGGCCGTCATGAGCATTTACATGTTTTGATTGGTCGAAATTTAAAAGGTCTTCTCCTCTGAAACCGTAAAGCCAAATGAACTGATTTTTGGTATGGATGATTTATGGAAGGTCCTTTACAAAGTTTGCATAACTCATCATGGTCCCTGAAACAAAATGGCCGCCATGAGCATTTACATGTTCTGACTGGTTGAAATGTAAAACTTCTCCTTACAAACTGTAAATCCAAATGAACTGATTTTTTATATAGAACATCTATGGAAGGTCCTTTACAAAATTTGCATAAATCAGCCTGGTCCGTGAAACGAAATGGCTGCCATGAGCATTTACATGTTCTGATTGGTCAAAATTTAAAACTTCTTCTCCTCTGAAACCTTAAAGCCAAATGAACTGATTTTTGGAATGGAGCATCTATGGAAGGTCCTTTAGGAAGTGTGCATAAATCTTCCCGGTCCTTGAAACAAAATGGCCGTCATGAGCATTTACATGTTCTGATTGGTCGAAATTTAAAAGTCCTTCTCCTCTGAAACCGTAAAGCCAAATGAACTGATTTTTGGTATGGAGCATCTATGGAAGGTCCTTTACAAACTTTGCATAAATCTTTCTAGTCCGTGCAACAAAATTGCCACCAGAAACCTTTATATGTTCTGATCGGTCGAAATTTAAAACGTCTCCTCTGAAACCGTTTGGCCAATGAACTTATACTTGGTATGAAGCATTTATAGAAGATCATTTACAAAGTTTCCAGAAATCAATCTTGTCTGTCAAATCAAAAGTTTGTGACTGCCAGGTGAGCGATACAGGCTCAGCCCACTGAGCCTCTTGTTAAAATTCGCGATAACGGATCAAATTCGTGATAAAGAATTTATGGAATCACGAATTATACAATTTGTTATAACGATTTTAAACCATTATCACGAATTACAAAAATCTATGATAACGAATTTAATCCGCAATCATAAATAAAAAAAATGGTGATAACAAATTACACACATTCGCGAGAACGAATTTAATCCGTGATAACGAAACATACAACTCGTAATCACGTTTTTAATCCGTTATCACGAATTACATAAAATTATGATACAGAGTTTAATCCGTTATTACGAATTACAAAAACTGTTATAACTAATTCCAGAAATTCGTGATCACAAATTTAATCTGTGATAACGAATTCTACAATTCGTGATATCGATTTCAAGTTATATTTTTAGGGTCCTAAAAAGGCTTCCGTAATTCTGGGACCAGTTATCGCCTAAATGTAGAATTTCAATGGATATAACACATGTAATATATTCGACATAGCATCGGGCCATTTCAAAAAATTAAAAAAAATATAGCAAGTTTTTCAGCTCATTTTTTCGTAACATACATTTCAAAACTTCGTGTAAAATTTACACACTTAAAAAACACACAAGATGCTCATCTACAAGGTCAGATAGAGATGCCGTTTAAGTCCATGCATACACATTGAACCATTAAAATGAGCTTAAACAGGGCCGTAAATTCCATTGAGGCGGAGAAGGCAGTTAGATTGTTTCTGTGTAGTTGGCTTTACTTTGGATTGTTTCCGTGTAGTTGTCTTTACATTGGATTGTCTTATTGACTTTCCCCGTATTTCTTATTGCTTTGGTATTCTTTGGTCGATATTCAGACCTCCGCCAGGACAGGGGACAATTTAAGGCACTGTTAAATTTATTGTCAAATATCCTCTCTTTTAGCATAAATCAGATTCGTGCTCGGAAATTATAATTATCCGCTAATTTTACCCATCAGTTTTAAACATTTGAAAACTGACCGTCGTATTTTTCAAAACTTAAGCTAAAAATAAAATTCTAATTGTAAAGTGAAACCTAAATAACTTATGTTAAACAGATTCTTACTTACATTTCCGTATTGTACTAATGATATCTGCTTTTGTTGGATTTTGCTTTACGTAGACGGAAAATCCTAAAAACTCAAAGCACCTGATAAGTCTACGGACATCAACATTTGTTCCATTCCTGATTTCGCCTCCAACGTGTTCTACATTAAAAATTATGCACCATCCACGATATCGGTTATCCATAAGGTATTTCCGTTGTTCCTGATCTCCTTCATACCGTGACATGTACAACGAATCAAAGCGCCTGTTGTTAGTAGAAATAATTCTTTCAAAGCTACATATACAATATATCTACGTTGTTGGAAAATATACATATTCTTGTACGAGCCTTATAGATACAGGTAAAAATGCAAGGTTTATACCGAGCATTTCTCATTGGTTTTGCGGAAATTACCAATAAATACATTTCTCATAATTATTATATAATGATCGAACTTTCACAATCTATCAATCATTGTACAAAATTCCTTCTCATGATGCAACAGTGGCGTCATAAGCTTCTGCTATATCAAAAATGTTTGTCTTACATTAAGACACATTTCACATGTTTCAGTGAAATGTATTTTGAGCAATGTTGTTGCTCATATCAAAATCCAAAAATGAGTAAAATTTGTATTTTTCATTTATTTCTTAACAATGAGCCATCTTTGACACCATATTGTCGCAATTGCAGAAAATTTTGTTGAAAACAAAACATGTTCCTTAAATTGTAACATTTTAAGTGTACTTAATGATAGCTGAGGGTAATTTTTCATTATTTTGTGATTTTAGAATTCAAGGGCCATATATCAGGCCAAATCATACCATGTCCTTAACCAACTCGAGTTGATATCAAGCGATATATAATTCTCACTCATTGTGAAACCTATACGTATAGAGTCAATATATGTAAATTGTAGGAAAATATCAAATTCTATGATTTGTACGAGCCTTCGAAACAAGTAGAAATGCGAGGTTGATACCGAACATTTCTCATGTTTCGCGGATATTACAAATAAATATACAATATATGTACATTATCGGAAAATTAATAAATAATTTATGGCAGCCATATATTCGTTGGAGATTTTAATATCGGTGACATTATTTGAGCAAATTTTATCCCGAGGGACAGCGAGGAGCAAAATTTAAACAAAGAATGTTACCAATATTAAAATCCAATACGAATATATGGCCACCATGAATTATTTTGATTCTTATATGGCAAAGAACGGCGATTGGGTAAACGAAATGGTACTGCAAGACCTTTCGTGTAATGGCCATTTTGATTTTTGAACTTTTGAAAAAGCAATTGAAAACGGTAGAAAAGTAAACATAATAAATTTAATAACAATAAAACTTTCTTTGGATTTGTTTTTACTGTACTCTGAAGAAAAAAGTCCAAACAACTGTAGTATTTCCGTATTTCCGTATATTAGTATTTTTGTATATTTTCTAATATATCAGTGAATTATGTTCAAAATATAGGGAATAGTTCATAGAAGAGTTTAATTAATAATATATTTAACATACACCAACGCATCCGTATTAAAATCATGATTTGCCCAGCATTTTCTCGGAGTATATATCCCAATATGTTGAACGTTTTACGAAAGGGATGTTTACATGTGAAAAATGTGAAGTAATTTGATGAAAAAACAAGGTGAAATTGACCAAAAGGGGAGATTGGGATTTTTCTGGAATATATAAGATTATGAGATTGAAATTTTAGAAATTAGTCATTTTATAAGTAAAAGTACATTTTTACAGATATTTCGAAGAAAATTGTGCAATTCGCTGGCATGGGTAAAACTTCAGGTCAAAGTTGTTTTATAACGAGTAATAACTGTAACAGTGAACTGTTACGAAGTCGCCCAAACGAAGTAACTGATATCTCGAATGCCTTACATTGTATTCAATAAATGAAACGCAGCAATCGGAGATTGCACATCCCCCCGCTCCCAGCAAAGTCGGAATGCACAAAGTCTGAACCCCTCATAATTTCAAATTGCATAAATAGAGAAAAAGTTTGACATTGATCTTTGGATATCAAGAAACAACACAGAAATATGAAATTGGACTTCTACTGCTCGGACAAAGTCGAATGCAAAAGTTTTAAGATGGATAAAATTGAAATGGCCTACATCAAATGAATATTTTAATAACGAATACAAGTAGCTATGGTTAAGGGTTGGGCATCTCATTTAGAGATAACTTGTAATTTTCTAAATAAGTGGGGTGGGGCCGACCCCCGGGATGACCATTAAACTGGTCTTGTCATGCCCACTAAGAATATATATGGTTTAGGGGTGGGGATCTCAACTGTTTTTGAGATAACTTGTAATTTTGTAAATGAGGGGGGTGGGGCCGACCCCCGGGGATGACCATTCAACTGGTCTTGTCATGCCCACTAAGAATATATATGGTTTAGGGGTGGGGATCTCAACTGTTTTTGAGATAACTTGTAATTTTGTAAATGAGGGGGGTGGGGCCGACCCCCCGGGGATGACCATTCAACTGGTCTTGTCATGCCCACTAAGAATATATATGGTTTAGGGGTGGGGATCTCAACTGTTTTAGAGATAACTTGTAATTTTCTAAATTAGGGGGGTGGGGCCGACCCCCGGGGATGACCATTAAACTTGTCTTGTCATGCCCACTAAGAATATATATGGTTTAGGGGTGGGGATCTTAACTGTTTTTGAGATATCTTGTAATTTTCCAAATGAGGGGGGTGGGGCTGACCCCCGGGAGTGACCATGTAACTCGTCTTTAAATGTGGAATAAAAATATATATGGTTAAGGGGTGGGGATATGAACTGATCTTACCATATTTTGAGATTTTACATATTAGGGTGTAGCCCCACCCCCCGGGCAAAAATCAAAATTCCGAAACCTTTGGCACAGACAACTCTTCAAGTGTTACTAGTGTACCTAATTTCATGTTTCTATCTTCTACGGTGTAGGAGGAGTTCTTGGACAATCGTTTTTAGACATTTTTTAACTCCTTAGGGCATTGCCCCTAGGGGCGGGACCAAAATTTTGATACCCTCTTTCAACTTGGGAAAGGCAATATAAGTAGTGACATAAGTTCCAATATCCTAGCTTTAACACTTTTGGAGATATCTCCATTTATTGGATATCGCGAAATTCGTTTTTCGCTCATAATTTGGCCCCAAGGGGTCGAATTCCAATTTTAAGGGGTCTATTCCCTAGTGGGTCATATACTCTTCCATGATGCCAAATTTCAAGTTTCTATCTTTTACCGTTTCAGAGATATGCCTTGCCACTACAGACGTACGTACGTACGGACGGACTGTATTACATGATCCCCCCGCTTTCGCTAAGCGGGGGGATAATTATTTTTTTTTCATAGACTGAAATGTGGATACTAAGTTTATGCATACTTAATGGAGAGGTTACTTGAAAATCGTGATATGGGTATTTTTTTGTGACCTGAGTTTTACAGTCATACAATGTCACACTTGATCAAATTTTGCTTGTCGACATGCTGCATTGACAGAAATAATATAATTAAAAGATAATACACCACAGTAATAATAATAAAAAAAATCTGAGTTGCTCATTAAATCTATCTATAAAGAAAGACAACTCTTTTTTTATCACAAGAACACATAAAAAAGGGGGGAAAAACACAACTGAAAAAGCATGATCTCCAGCTAGTAGCAATGCCCTGCAAAATGCATTCAACGGGTTAGCAAAAATATACATACATTTAAATTCGAGATGGACGGGTTTAGTTTTAAAAATTACACTATAACACATCCGCGAAATCGCATAACGAAATCAGTATCATCTTTTGATAGATATCATCCTGACACAAAATTTCTCCTCTTAGTAATTTAAGTGACCTTGTCGACCTTTTACCCACTGGAATCAATAACAACATGATTTTTTCTCTTTCATTTTCATTCATTTGCGTAAGGGCGAGGCAAAATTTAACTTATACATATCAAACATGTCAAAATGTAAGGATATGAGGTAAGCATCAATGAACTTATAATGGCCCCTTTGACCGTTTTATTTTGGAAACGTATCTTTCAAAAAAAAACAAAAAAAAATCTGCAGTAACTTTTTGGTTTTTTTTCGTGAGTAATCATTTTTTTAAGGTCTTGTCATGGGCATAATGATTATCCCGGCCACCAGTTTCGAATCTATTCAGAAACAGTGGTGATATATCCAGCGTTTAAAGGGGAGAGGTTACGAATGTACCACGGAGGTACGCTTTTTCTTCGCTGCCAAGATAAGTCTTTATAATTATATTAATTTACATAATATGCAGTAAAGATGATGCATTTCGATATTTTGGATCCAGATCTACTTGCAGCATGTTTACTCTGTTTAAATATCTAGACTTTTAAAGAATTTGAGGATTTATATTTTGTAAACAAACTTTCTGACAAGGTAAAACCCCGAGGTTATCGAACGTCCTACCCGAGGTGTATTCAGCTGATCAGATCGCACTACGTTTTATGAGGGTCTACATGAGTGGGTGTAATGAATACTAATATGGCGGAAATGCATGAAGAGCTTAAACACGAGGGTGGAAAGGAGAACATATCTGTTGAATCGTTGTACAGCTTAATAGTGAGAATAGATGACCGGTTAGATACAATTGAAAAGAATGTTAATAAAATAGATGAACTCGGAAATACTATGAACAATTTAATGGCCAGCTTCAAACAAATGAAAGTTAAGGTAGAAACAATAGAGTCTTCAGTTAAACATTTGAAGAAGACAAGTGATGCACACGAACATGATATAAAAACATTAAAAACTACTAAATCATATATTGACAGAGAGATGCAAGACATCAGAAGTAAAATTAATGCACATAGTAGCGATTTACAAGGTATAAGTAACGTTTTTGATGACTTTAAGGAAAAACACGAACAAAATGCACACAATGTGAAGGAAATGAAATCCACCGTTAACAAAGTATCATGGGATATGAATGACGATTTGGTTGGACGAGATGCGCCAAGAAATGAAGGCTGTGCTAAGTGATGCTCAAGAACAAACAGAAGAGCTGAAAAACACAGTGCCTAAAGTGTAGGTCAATGAAGTACAATTTGATATTTACTGGTCATAGAGAGCATGATGGTGAGGACACCGAATGTATTATACAATCGTTTATAAAGAACAACCTACGTATTAACTATCGTTTAGAATTGGGCAATGTGCACCGGTTTGGGACAGAACAAAAAGGTAGACCTAGACCAATCATAGCGCGGTTTCTGTATATGAAAGATCTAGAAACCGTTTTATCTAATGGATATAGACTAAGAGGTACATCATTTGGAATAAATCGCCAATTTCCGGATGAAATTGAACAGGCCAGACGTAGTCTATACCCGATACTAAAAGAAAAACGAAATCAAGGATGTAGAGTAAGACTTGTTCGTGACGTCTTGTACGTAGATGGGGTGGTGTATGATGACCAACCAGCGGAGGACTCTGTATATACTAGACCGAAAACCTACCGGGATGCGACAAGAACAACGCCTGACACCCGTAACTCTAAACGTCGACGCATATCCTCAACACCAAATCGTTAGGACACCCGAGGAGATTCCACTAAAGACTGTGAAAGCTCCTTGACTGATAAGCATGTAAATACTAAACTTTTAACTTTAAATTGTGGTGGTGTATTGAAAAGAGCTAATTATCCTGAATTTATAGATTTAGTTAACTTATATGATTTTATTTGTATTGCAGAATCCAAGACTGATGATTTAGATGGAATAGACATACCAGGGTATAATTTTGTTTTAAAAAACAGGAAACCATTTAATAGAGTAAAATCTGGAGGTATTGCTTTTGGATACAAAACTGAATATGATAATTTTATTCAATCTTTAGAAACTGAAAGTAAACTTGTTTCATGGTTTAAAATTTCAAAAACCTTGTTTAATACAAACGAGGATGTTATTATTGGAAATGTTTACATACCTCCTGAAAATTCTTTGTATAGAGCAGAAAATCCATTTAATGAATTAGAACAAGAATATTTGAAATTTTCTCAAAATCATAATTTTGTTCTCCTAAATGAAGACTTCAATGGTAGAACTAGTAAAGACTGCGATGTTGTTGAAATTATAAGTGATAACCATAGTCCTTTTGATAATTTAGTAAATTATGCTAATGTGTTGCCTCATTATAATATGTTGTATAAAAGGAATAGTATGGACCCCATAAAAACAAATTATGGAAACCAATTGTTGGAGTTGTGTAAAAATAATAATTTATTTATTTTAAATGGGAGGGTTAATGGTGACAAAATGGGAAGCTTTACTTGTAGACAATCACGTGTCGTAGATTATTGTATTTGCTCTGTTGATTTTTTTCCTTATGTAGATACTTTACATGTACTAGATTTCTCATCATTGTACTCCGATGTCCATTGTCCCATTTCTTTATCTCTGAATTTTACTCCTACTTATGATCTTAACAAAGAGGATACTATAAGTGTTGATTGTAATGTTAAGAAAATTAAGAAATGGGACAATGATAAAGCAGAGGAATATAAAAAATGCATAGATGTATTAAAGGTAAATAGTATTATTCAGAATTTGGATCAGATTGATACAGTAACTCTTACACAAAATGACGTCAACGATTTAGTAAATGATGTTAATAACATTTTACTTGAACCGGCAGAACATGTATTTGGGTCATATTATCCTCGAAATTCTAAAGAAAAACCCGGTAGTCGTAAAGAAAATAAGCCTTGGTTTAGTAAAGAGTGCTGGGAAAAGAGAAAAGCTTTCCGTGTAGCTAAAAGACGTCACAAGTTTAATAGATCTTCTGTAAATAGGAACGATCTGAAGACAAAGGAAAAGGAATATAAATCAGAGATGAACAAAGCAATGCTTGAACATCGACGTCAAATGAGAAAGAAACTGAAAGCACTTAGAAGTAGTAATAATAAGGAATATTGGAATATATTGAATCCTAATCGTACTAGAAATGCTCCCGAAATTCCACTTGATTCATTATTTAAATTTTTCAAAGAATTAAATAGTGCTGACGACGACGAAATTCAAACTCCGGATCCGCAAAACGATAATGAAGAATCAAACTTAATTATCAATGATGAGATTTCTGAAAATGAGATTTTAAAATGTGTTAAAAATTTAAAAAATGATAAATTATGTGGCGATGATCTAATAATTAATGAGTATATCAAAAATACATGCCATATTCTTATGCCACTCTATATCAAACTATTCAATATTGTATTTAATTCTGGTATAGTACCAGAAAGCTGGTTAGTTGGTAATATTATACCATTTTATAAAAATTAGGGAGAAAAGGCAGATCCAAAAAACTATAGACCCATTACCATTTTAAGTTGTATGGGAAAATTGTTTACATCTATTCTAAATTTAAGGCTAAATGCTTTTTTAGAAAATTATCTTTTATTGAATGAGAATCAGTTTGGATTCAGACAAGGTTACTCAACTATTGACAGCATTTTTACTTTACATTTATTAAACGAATTGCTTAGGCAAAAGAAGAAAAAACTTTACTGTGCCTTTATTGATTTTGCGAAGGCCTTTGACACGGTTTGGCGTCCGGGTTTATGGACAAAACTCTTAAATACATCCATTAATGGTAAGATGTTTAATGTTATTGTAAACATGTATAGAAATGTAAAATCTCGTATTTTTTTAATAGTAGAGAATATTCAGATTTTTTCCCATGTAATATAGGTGTTAGACAAGGAGAAAATTTATAACCTGCACTATTTTCGCTATATATAAATGATTTGGAAGATTTCATGTTTAGTAAAAATATCACTGGTCTTAAAAGTATATCAGATGAAATAAAAACAGAACTTGACAGTTATGTAAATCTATTCTTGATATTATATGCAGATGACACTGCTATTTTGTCTAAATCAGAGACAGACCTTCAAAATCAACTCAATGCACTGCACGACTATTGTAATATTTGGAAACTGAAAGTTAATGTAGATAAAAGCAAAATTATTGTATTCACGAAGGGCAGGTTACGTAATAATATGAAATTTTATTATGATAATCACGAAATAGAAATAGTTAAGGATTTCATATACTTAGGAGTCTTCTTTTCTAAATCCAGTAGCTTTCTCAAAGCAAAAAAACATAATGCAGAAAAGGCTACTCGTGCTATGTATGACATTCTACGAAAAGGGAGATTACATAATTTATCTCTCGAGTGTCAGTTAGATTTGTTCGATAAAGTTATCCAACCCATTTTACTCTATGGTTGTGAAGTGTGGGGAACAGGGAATAATTCCGTTATAGAAAGAGTGCATCTTAAATTTTGTAAACTTTTGTTAAATGCGAAGAAATCGACGCCAGATTTCATGATTTATGGGGAGTTGGGAAGATACCCGCTTGAAATTTGCATTAAACTAAGAGTTATCAAATATTGGGCAAAACTTATTACCGGGAAGGAAAATAAATTACCTGTCATTTTATATAGACTCTGTCACAAGAATTTAAATAATAATTACGTGTGGCTTAAATATGTGAAATCCATATTAGATAATTGTGGTAAGTCAAATGTATGGAATAATCAACATTTTCCAAGTATATCCTGGTTATTTAGCTCATTAAAACAAACACTCCTAGATCAATTTACACAACAGTGGCAATCTGATATTCAAGAGTCGCCGAAAGCTCTAAATTATAGACTTTATAAGGAAAAATTTGAATTTGAAAAATATTTACAGATTTTAGGTGATAGAAATTGTATCACTCTTTTTAGATTTCGAACAACAAACCATAAGCTGCCTATAGAATCTGGAAGATGGCGCAACATACCTAGAGAAAATAGAAAATGCAATCTATGTCAGTCTCAGGATATCGGTGACGAATAACATTATATCTTTACATGTCCCTCACTTAGTGAGGAGAGAAAACTTTATGTGAAATCAAAATTTTATTCCCGACCAAATATTTTGAAATTTAATGAGCTAATGAACACCAGTAATATATCAGATCTTACTAATCTTTGTAAATTCATACGTGTGATTAACAAAGAGATAGAATCTCCAGGGTAATCATTAATATTGATTATTTTTGTTATATTATAAATGTTTTGAATTTATATTATTTACATAATAATCTATATAATGTACCTCTGTGTAGTACAGTCTATTAATACTGTATTATTATATTCACTGTATAATTTGTTTCTCTGTACCATATTTGGTTTTAGAGAATAAAGATAAATAAAAGGGTGGGTCATGAACTCTGAGAATATCTGAGCTTTTCACAAAGAATAAAAAATGTTTATAATTAAGGGCCAAGGATCTCAATGTCTGTTTTGATTTTTTAGGAGGGAATAACCCCGTTCCCCGAACAATGTTTAAAATCATTTATTGCGTCTCCTTATAGGCAATTAGTAATATATGTGGTAACGGGGTATGGAGTTAAATGGTTTATGAGATTTGAACATGCGTATTAAAAATGTTAAACATTATTACAGATTTTGAAATACATGTAATTAAAAAATTTTTTTTTTTGAGGGGCGAGGGTGACCCCCTTTTTTGGTGGGCGTGTTAGGTTTTTATCAATCGGTTTATCTTCTTATATGGTTTAGGGATGGGGAATTTAACGATTTATGGGATAATTTAACATTATTGATTTGATGGGAGTGGTGTTAACAAAGCAAGGTATGTGTCATTTAGTGCGTCTTACCATGGGGAAAATATATGGTTTAGGGGTGGGAATTTCAACGGTTTATCAGATAATTGGACATAATTGGTTAATAGGGGTGAGATCACCCTACTTATCTAGAAGTTAATTCATTTTTATACCTAAAAACCAAATTTTACCGAATTATTTTGCCAATAAAACGAATTAAATTACTTGCGAACAAAGAACACACATTTCTCTTACTGTATAGGTGCTTGTATGTGTACTGTATGTGTGCTTGCGAATGGTTTGTACAGTCACTTTTTGCAATATCTACTTAATTGGACTATAATATGGGGTATTTCATGAATATTGGGAAATATTGTCCCGAGTGGAATGTAATATAGCACGAGCTTGCGGGTGTGATATTTCCCAATTTTGTGCAAATTCTCCTTTCATTGTATATCAACGCAATATAGACCTTCCAACCAACCAAGAAAACTACCGATGATTTCGCCGTTTAGTTGCAATAACTGAGAATATTGGAGCAAAGTTTTGGTTATGTTTAACCAGGAATATTACATTGCTATATAATATTATAACATGACTATATTTTTATTATTCTCTGATGGACTGAGAAACGTATATATATAAAAGGTCTTGAGTACTCATTATAGTAACTGAGAATTATCTAAATTCAGTGCAAGAATAGATCCTTACCGGTCAAGCGGAATGTAATAGTGACCGATTTGCTCTTAAAATAGAAAGTAAAAGTATAATTTTCTGATTCCTGTAATGAAACAATTACTGAATATGTTTTAGGTTGTTATCAGGATTAATAAACCATTGAAAATTATTTCGGGTTGATACATTCTGATAGCGACCTATTACAAAGTCAGTATAATTGCATAATATTTCTTATACTGTATTATGCGAATCATATGACATGTAGGATACAGATTTTTAAAATTATTTTTAAGATGTAAACCAGTTGTTGGCATGGTACGGGTTATGTTCTTCTCGGCATGATACTAAACCCCTAAAGGGAGGGATTGTGGCTGATTTTCTATATGATATAGACATAATCTTTCGATCAGTTTAATTGAGGCCTAGAGCTGGCATGTCAGTAACTGCTAGTAGTCCTTTGTTAATACATGTTGATCATTGTCATTTTGCTTAGTTATCCCCGCACTTTCGAAGAAAGTTGGGTGATATAGCGATTGTCTCCGTCTGTACGTCACACTTTCTTGTGACATCAACCCCTCCTTCACTTTTGGGTTTAGGAATTTAGTTTCTATATAGAATGGTTGAAACCACATGAAGTTGCGCATTTTGATTTTCTAAATAGGGCCCACATGGGTTGAACTTTGAAAATTTGGAATTCAAGTTTGTGACCCAAACTCGTCTTTTATTTTTCAATTTATGTATTTTTTTCTATACAATATTGCCAGGCACCATATGCAGATGCGCAATAAGGTTTTAGAATTTTGATTTTCTAAAATTGGGGCCCACAGGGGTCGAATTTTGAAAAACTGTCAATTTAAGCTTGTGACCTAAACTCCTCTTTCATTTTGCAATTTATGCTTTTTATTTATATACAGTATTGTCAGGCATCATGTGCAGACGGGCAATAAGGTTTTAGAAATTTTGATTTTATAGAATTGGAGTACACATGGGTCAAAGTTTGAAAATTTTAATTAAAGCTTATGACCTTAAATTCTCTTTCAGTTTGCTTATATATATGTTCTACACTATATTTAGATGCACAATAAGGATTTAGAATATCGATTTGATCTGGGGGCTCAAATTGTCGGTTTAAGCTTGTGAACTAAGGTTTTTTTGGTTCATTTCTCATTAGGTTTATTGATTTAATTTCTTTATAGAATGGCTGCATACTATTTTTGGATGGGAATAAGGTATTATATTTTTGACTATAGGCTTAAGTGGCCCAGCTACTTACAGGGGGTGCGGGGATCACTGTCGATTCAGACAGTCCAGATTTCTAGTTTCATTTGTGATTTCTTCATAGGATGATTGCATAACATCTTTAAATGGGCATAAGGTTTTATATTTATGTAATTGGGTAGGTGTCCCAACTAATTGCAGGAGTGCGGGGATAACTGTCGATTCCGACAGTCCAGGAACTAGTTTCTTCTATTACCTTTTTTAACATCGCACTCGGATATCTTTTGAACTGACTTTTACTGTGTGTATCGCTGTGTGTTTATTTCTTCCACATTAGCTAGAGGTATATGGGAGGGTTGAGATCACACAAAAGATTTAACCCCGCCACATTTTTGCACCTGTCCCAAATCAGGAACCCCTAGGCTTTGTTAGTCTTGTGTGTTTTTTTTTTAAATTTTGGTTCATTTTTATGTTTCGGAGTTTATTGTGCCGTCCTTTTTGTTGAACTAGTAAACATTATTGTTTATGGGCCAACTGAAGACCGCCTCCATTGCGGGATTTTCTCGCTCCGTTGAAGACCCATTGGTAGCCTTGAGCTGTTTTCTGCTCTTGGTCGGGTTGTTGTCTCTTCGGCACATTCCCCGTTTCCATTCTCTATTCCATGATGGATCCAAAAGTGTTTTATTTATGTTACAAGTTGCAAGCTTCAAACAAAGGGCACATATTTTTGTGCCATAATTGATCACTGTGTGGTTTTCCACCTAAAATAAGCGAATCAACGGAAAACAGATCAGACATAAAGTAAAAAAAAATATTCCAAAGTCAATAATTTAACAAGGGAAATTGATATTACCAAATCAATAGAATTTAGCAATTAAGATATCAAGACGACCTACAGTGGACGAAGCGTTTTCAAACCCACTCAAACCAAACAAAACTTAGCTTTTCGAACGAAAGAATGGTCAATTATGGCACACAAATCTTTGCTCTTTGTTTGAAACTAGGAGGTTAAACACGAATAAAACACTTTTGGATACATGGTTTACTTCTGAAGAATAATTTTTAAAATCTTTAAATAATTATTATATGCCATAATTCGCATAATACACAATCGCTATAGGAAATATTATGTATAGCAATGTAATATTCCTTGTTAAAGTGGAACTAAAACGCTTATAGAAAGTTATTTTCATTTTATAGTACTAAAAAAACGTATAAAAACGCAAAAAAAACCGATGAAATTCGGTAACTTAGTTTTCGAGATATTAGCAAAATACTGGCCGATCGTCATTTGCACACCTGAACGATTTGTTAAAAAAACTCGAATATTACTAGTCGCCGGAAGTGACGTACTGTGCGGTTCAGATCTTGTACATAAATAGGTACAGGTCATTTGCAAAGTGAAAGCAGATTCAGTTGATTGTTTATACCTTATTGGTGACAACTATCGATTGACAGTGCTTCTTAAATATTCACCGACACTTGTTTGATGAAACATTGTACTTAATTTAAATCTACAATTATAACTATATTGTACCTCATACATAGGGTGTATTTAAGGGTATTTTTAGAGTTATTGTGTTTGATTTACACCCCTTCTTTTCAAACCACCACAGTTACCAACATCCTGAACATAGGGCTATTTAAAAATATTATTAATGGAGTAAGTAAAAGGTACATGTAAGGCCGCTTATATCAAATGCAGAGCCTTGACAGGCATGACTTTGAAAAGATGTAGCCAACAAGCTAACATACATACATGTGATGGACTGTAAAATTCAGATCAGGAGATTTGGAAATTTTGGTCAGGAGTTTGGACTTTTAGATCAGGAGGTTTTTTATCGACATATTTTTCATCGTAAAACTAAGATATAAGAGAGAAATATGCTATACATTTATTACATAAGAAATAAATAATAAATTAACAAAGAATAACAATGGGTATGCATGGTCAACTTTGCAAGAGGTGCAGTATGCCTGGTCTTGGCCCTTGGAACTGGGTTGGCACCATTTGAAGTCAGCTTTCCAAGCATTGTTGAACTTTGTAAAATATTTCTGTTGTTTTGCTCAGGTGTCTTTGAAGACGGAGATAACTGTCGTTTTGGCATTTTGAACACATAATGGTGTGCATAACAAACATTTTGCTTATATGATTTTTCTGTCAGCTTGTGTAGCAAACAGCTCACATTGAGCTGAAACCATTCCTTTTCCCAGTATTTTCATATACAATAAATGTTTTCCTCGGCATCAAAAACTTCCGATAAATGTTTAGACAACAACATTCCATTTTTCTATCAATGCCGGTATTTATCGGTATTTACCTTTAATCATCCTTGGCGTGTGCCATAAACAGAAGTAATTAATATACCAACACCTTTTGATTGTTCAATCAAACTATTATCACTTGTTAATTAGCCTTAAGCAAGGATTAAAATCTCCACATGTTGCGTCAGTTACACCGGAAACGTTCGATAAACTCGTGTTTTTACGACTTCAAAAAAAACTCGGATTTTTACGACTTCAAAAAACTCGGGTTTTTACGATCTCAATGATAAATTTTGTAAACAAAATAGTAAAAATAGCGACTGAAAAATTTCATTCATGAAATTTTTTCTGCACGGGATTTTTTTCTCTTCAACGGGAGGACGGGAGGGGACCCCTGAAAACGGGATTATTGTACTCCCGTCGGGAGGTTCACATGTATTAACATAAGTTGTAGTACAATAAGAAGCTATTATAGCCAAATGTGTAGCTCCATAAAAAAGTTATTCTGGTCCCATGTCCCTCTGAATTTTTTCTCTTTCTATGAGCATAAAAGTTATACATTTGTAACCATAATAATTTCAAATATTAAGAGTCTGCTGACTATGGTAAAATAATACAATATAGAACAATACATGTACTTCCATGATATAACTACCTCTCTAAAAAAAATATATAACATGTTCATGATCATAATCCTGATAATGCAGAAAATAATTTGGGTAAAAATGTAGCTTTTTTTTTTAAAGACATTCTATTTCATTAACAATGTAAAGCTAAAGCAAAGTTTGAATGTCTAATTATTTATTAAAAGAATATGTATTTATTTATTCATTATTTATAAAAAAATATATATATGACACTTCGAATCGTGCAAGAAATTTTAATTTCCCCCTAAATAGTATTAAACATCTATGAAAATTAAAACTAGTTCATGATATAAAACAAATTAGTAAACATGTGGATGGATATTTATCACCTTTAATCCTGGTAATTAAAACAGTTACAGTTTTATCACCTATTAATTAACATCCTGTTATCTAGTAATAAAGATCAAACAAAAGTTTTAATCCCTCCAATCAGGTAAATAACAACTTGGCCATGCACCTGCCACCTGTGGAGTAAATCAATATACCGGTAACAAAGTCATTAGAAAGGTTTTATGAAAACCAGTTTTGACTGGTATTATAATTCAAATTACACAAAGAGCATAAAGTCCCATAACCAATATTAACCAAATTATAACTCTACAAATGTGGGAATTATTTTATAAGTTGAATAATTTTTTTTTATTAAAATCCATGAAAATCTTTTATTAAAGTTTTCGGTGTACAGTGCAGTTTCTGCAATGATTCTCTACATATTTTTATTATTACAACAAGGATTGTAAGAAATTACTTATCCCTCTCTACATATATGTCTCTGATTAAACTAAGAAATTTATTATATTTTTATAAGAAAATTCTGAAATTTTATGAATTTGTCAATTCAATAAAAAAAAAAAAAACATTACAATTCTACATCAAAATCTATATTACTATTCAGTAACTTATATCACTATTTGTAAAACATCTGTTTTAAAACTATCAATTAATATTGTGTCTTATATTTGCTTGTTTAAAAAAATAGTGTTTGTTTTTTATTCCTATAAGATGGTCTTCCATTTGTATTTATGTTATACACACCTTTCAAAATATCTTTCACTTTCATTCTTTTTATATATATGTATATGGGGGCATTTATTGAAATTTATTGGCTATACTATTATAAATCACTAGCATTGCTGTCTTCATCCATAATATATTCCTTCGATCAATGTTAACAAGTTCATGAGTAGCCCGCACTGTACGTCATTTCCGGTCAATCGGGGTCACTCAGCGAGGAAACCCTGTTTCCGGAAATAGCGCTGATTGGATTTCCCACAGGTAAAAATAATCCAACTTCACTCGCTATTTTCTCCGTTATTACTTGACCAAATTTCATCGTTTTTTGCGTTTTTATACGTTTATTTAGTACTATAAAATGAAAATAACTTGCTATAAGCGTTTTAGTTCCACTTTAAACGTAACCAAAAATTTGCGCCAATATTCGCAGTTATTGTAACTAAACGGCGAAATCATTGGTAATTTTCTTGGTTGGTTGGAAGGTTTATATTGCGTTGATATATAATGAAAGGAGAAGTTGCACAAAATTGGGAAATATTGTCCCTTCGTAGAAAATTGTATCATATCCGCAAGCTCATGCGTTATTACATTCTACTCGGTACAATATTTCCCAATATTCATGAAATAACCGCATATTATAGTCCTATTAAGTATATATTGCAACAAGTGACTGTACAGACCATTCGCAAGCACCCGTACAGTACACATACAAGCACCTGTACAGTAAGAGAAATGGTGTGTTTTTTGTTCGCAAGTAATTTGATTCCATTTATGGCAAAATAATTCGTTAAAATTTGGTTTAAGGTATACAAATGAATTACCTTCTAGATAACCTAGAAAACACCTTCAAATGATCTCAAATGTATTACCGTTTTTAACGTATTCAATGTTTCCAACAATAGATTTAAGAAGCACCGTGATCAAAGGTTGATAAAATAGATATTAATCATGTTTGTTAACAAATTTTCATGTACTTTTATAGGCATGTAAACGACCAAGCGTCAAAAGAGGCATACATATCTTAACATTCCATAAAATATGTGTAAAATACAAAAATATATTATTGGGTACCAGCGATCTTCGTAGCAAGTGACCGATTCGCCGCTACACAAAATCGCAACTAAAGAAGTGATCAAAAAATATTCATTTCCGCTCCCACATTGTGGTAGAGTTTTTCGCTGAAAATAAAATCAAAGTGTCGTTGTGGTTTGAGTTTGCGTATATGTTCCGGTTATTTGTTATCATGGAATATAATCAATGACGTAATAATTGAATAGGGTTTTCCTCATTCCAAGAATAATCCAGTCGTTATATTCATTAACAGCTTCTTCCCATAACTCCGTTCTAAAGGTTACTTTCCGGTTCAACGGCAATATTTTCAATAGGCTCAGGCGTTAATGAAGTGATCTAAGTGCCTGGATTATTCGTGTAAGTTCGTCATGTGAGATTCAAAAGAATGGTGTTATAGCTTTCACTATGACTCCAGGCGCGCGATACCCATAATAAATCGGTAAGTTTAATATGCCTTTATTTACAAAGGGAAAGCAACACATCATATTAATTAGAATGTACAATTTATTTAAGTACGAGCCTTAGAAACAGGTAGAAATGCGAGCTGTACCGATCATTTTTACAGTTGAATTGCATCGAGCACAATAAATTGTATATTTTCCGACAATGTACATAATTGTATCGTTTTATCCCGTAACGTTAAAAATGTTATCTTTTGGGGAGAAATCGTGAAAATGGCACATTTCTGGCTTAATTTAAGGCGATTTTGGCAAATAATCTGTGAAATATGGCGTTATAAACACTTTGAACCAGAAAATAATACAAACTTTCGTTGCAAGTGAATACAAGGGATGATATAACGCTACTAGACGAATATTGAAAAAATATTCGTGACACCCATGGGAAAGATTACAGTTTCATGTAGATAAAAGCAAAATAGCACTGCGTGTAGATTTAAAGAAAAAGTATTTGATGGTAAATAATTTTCATGTGGAGCGAAGTTGAAATATTTATATTAAACTGTAGACTATTACATACTTACCATATTGGCGATTGTTCTGAAACGACAAGAGATAAATCAAAATAATAACATGTAGACATAAGGCTACTAAAATAGGTCCAATGAGTTTTGACCGGGTCCTGAAAAAGGTACTAATAAGAATGGCTACGATTGATCCGTCGGTTCCAGAGAAGAAAATCTTTATTAGAAGATCCTATCTTAAACTACTTTTGGAATTATTTCCACTAGAATGAAGAGTGGTGTCTTTATGTATTATCTCGGAATTAGTACCTGATTGCCGAATCCCAGACTGCCGCATTTTTCTGAGATCGGTCATTTTACCCTATACCCAGTTTGCCGAACCCATATTGCTAGTTCCCAAATTGCTGACTCCTACTGATTTCGGCTATTTGAAACAACACTATTACTTTTTGCTAATAAAAAGGACACTTCTGAATATACGAACAGGACTTATTTTATGTGTTGAACTTTGGACAACAAGCAGAACAATGCAATCTCTGTAATATTCATTACTATGTATTGAAATAAAACTATTAAAGCACTATATTATTCTAAAAAGTGAAAAAAATTGAAACATGATTGTGGTAAAGCTACATTTTTAGGTTTTTAGTTATGTTTTATTGTTGTGTATTTAATATATTTTTTTGTTTCAGTATTCATATCATTGCAGGTCTTGATATTTCTGATATTTTGATATGAATTAATAATTACCTATTTTAGAATTTCAGAATTACCTCAGTATGTTTTAGTTAAGTAGATTTGTAGTATGCTTGTTTTGTTATTTCCTTTATTTGTTATTTTTCAGGGTTCATTCTATCTAAAATATACTCCTAATTTATCAGTTATTGGGGATATGGGATGGAAGCCAACTAGTATCAAGCAATGGTCATGTGTATTAAGAAATTGGCAAAGATGTACAAAGATGGATAATACACAGTTAAATAAAAAAGTGTTTTTGTGGGCTAATAGATGTTCAGATAGTAGAGTTAAAAACTGGCAATTTAGAGTGTCAAATTATCTTAGAGATAAGGGTTTAGATTTTTATTGTAATATAGATAATATACTTCAAAAATCAGATATTAAAAAGTTAGAATTTGATAATTTTGAAGATTTTAAGATAAAATGGGTTTCTGATATTAATGCCATATCTGATGGTAAAAAGTTACGTACATATAAACTTTTTAAAAATCATTTTGGTACTGAGGAATATGTTGAAAGGTATATGCCAAATAAATATCGAAGTGCATTGTGTAAATTTAGATGTGGTGTAGCACCCATTAGGATAGAAACTGGTAGATATGAAAGGCTAGATTTAGCTGAAAGAGTGTGTACTGTTTGTAATAACAATGATATTGAGGATGAGAAACATGTAATCATGAAGTGTACACTGTATGATGATTTAAGAGAGACTCTATTTTCGGATGCCTCTGATATATGTTCAGATTTTGATAATTTTTCAATTGAAGAAAAATTTTTGTTTTTATTTCAAAATAGTTCTCTGGTTTATAAACTTGCCAAAACCTGCTTTGATATTTTAGCTAGGCGCAGTAGTTTTTGGTATAGAGATCGATGATAATTGTGGTGTAATTAGGCCGATTTTATTTTGCCCTAATTGAGATTTCTTTAAAGTTATCTGATATTTTTTTTTTTAAAAATTTTAAGGAGCATCTTAATCTGATGTTTTAGTGTAAATAGTATGTTTTATTGTTTTAAGGATCTATAAATCCTTTAAAAAAAAAAAAAAAAGTCTCTCATAACTCTATATAGAGTGGTTCTTACATAAAGTATATTTTATTTTAGATGTGTTTTAAATCTAAATGAATACAGTTATTTTATATGTGTATGCATATTGTTTTATTAATGTATATGTAAGAAGTGAGACTATAATAAAATATTTGAATCTTTGAATCTCTATTCCAACATTTTGATAATTACAGGTAAAAAGGTAAAATTTTGTGTTGGACTAGCAAGAATATTTGTGCAAACAGTTGATTTAGCGTGATTATGTTATAAAAACATGTACACGTGGGGATAAGTTAATTAAGGTCAACAAAACTAAATGTTGCTTACTAATTAATAAAAAGATAGGTTGTTCAGAATTTTTAAAGAGAATTAAATTCAATATAATTTAAAAAGTTACACATATGTAACAAATATTGCAACATTAATTCAAGAACTTAAGCACTGTACAAAAAAAAAATAAAAATAAATAAAAGATAAATTAAGCACTAAAATATTATTAAAACAGTCTATCACTAGTCCAAGTGGAGAAGATTAGAGGCCGCATCACCAACTGTAGGGTTGTCAGTTCACCATTCTGTATTCTGATCTTCAGTTTGTCGAGTCTGTCGTCTATCTCTCTGTAGTTCCTTTTCTTGGGAACGTGCTTACTATCGGAAGTAACAGGGTACATAAGGTGGCAGCTTCTTCGTGGCGAAGTAGTTTTAAAAGAGTAAAGATGTTTGGATGTGGAGACTTTACTATTTATATACTAATTATAATTCTGACACATCATTTTTTTAAAGAATTAAAAGCATAAAAAAATTAATAATAAATTTATAACGAAAAATATAAAAAAATACTGCAGTCCTGAAATAGAAATTTTTTACTATATACATTTAGCAAGTGTGAATTTTTTTTTGATTCTAATGCGAAAATACTTACAAAATAATTGCAAGACAATTATAAGATTACCTATAAAATAATTTAACCCTCAAGACCACTGTCACCCAAGCTAGTGATAATTTCTAAAACAACATACTTAACTAAAACAACTCTTATTTTTCTCACCATGTTGGAATAGGTAAACTTAAAATGTTGGAATAGTTAGAAGACACCTCCTGGGTATTGATTTTGTTGGAGAAGCCATTATTTGTATTTGGTCTGATTTGATCTGAATTTACTATTTTCCTGGGTTCATCAGTTTTAATTTACAGGTATGTTTCTAACAAATCCACCAATAGTAGCATTATTCCAATTATTCAAATAGTAAAAAGGTCATTAATTTTTGAAGGTCTGTGGGATTGGGTTAATTGTAAGTATATTCATATATAAACTTTATATGAACTTTCAATAAATCATGGGTAAGTGACTTTAATCTTAGAAATCTGCATAAAACTTATTAAATGTTATAGAAATAGATTAAACAACTGTTTTCATAAATAGGGATAATTTCAGTAAAAAGTATGACAGGTGGATAAGCTTTCCAATTGAAAAAAATACAGCTTAATTTCATAAAAAAATACCCTGGCACAAAAAGATGCTCAACAAATCTAGTTGTCAGAGAAGTGTTAAACATTCTTCCTGTTAAGTCCTTTATAATCAAAGTCCTGAAAGCACTGAGGAAAGTGGTCATTTGAAATCTTATTAAAGTTATCTGACCTAATGAAATACAGTTGTCAAAAAGATCATGTGTTCTTAGGATTCCGAAAATTTTGTTTTTGCATGAAAGCGTTTAAAGATTGCATTCAAACTTACTTGTGGAATTTATCTTGTATTTTTTACATAGACTTAGGCAATCTACTTTTATTGAGTTTATTAGACATGTGTAGCGCTACCTAAGACATATCCACTGGAATACCAAATCCAGTACAGGCGATATGGACCTAAATCAAGAACTTTACTGAAGTCATTCATATTGAATATTGGGTCAACCTGAACCAATTTTATAGTGAATGGTGTCGCATTACTCAAGACATCTTCTCGCCAAATATCATTGACATACCAAATCTAGGACCGGAGATATTTTAACAAAAGTGTGATGACCAGACAGACAAAGGTAACAATATAGGTTTCCACCAGGTGTTTGACTCAATTTCCATTTATAGTCACGAGGGCCATTTCATTTTACGTTGTAGCTTATAATTCACAAACAAAACACTTTAACGGTCATTCATACCAAGTTTGAATTAATCAGCTCGGAATTTTGCAGGGAAATAGATCTTGGAAGAGATGTTAAAGGACAGATGGACGATTGATACAAACTGATGGGTGAAGCTCACCCTGACTTAGTGCGATGAGCTCCCAAAAAAGTCCCATTCTTTGCCAGTATTAACCTATTAACTCACTACATTTTGGGGGGGGGGGGGTGTGTGACTTGTCTTTGTAAATACAATTAATGTTAAGAACACAGTCATTTTTTAGTTTCCAATATATACATGTACGTTGTCAACTGATCATAAAATATGTTTATTTAAAAGAACTCCGTAGTTCTAAGACACACGTAGATCTTTGTGAAATGAGATACATTCAGGTTTAACATTGGATACTTTCATACATTAAGCAAGCTTCGTGATTTTTTTTATCTAATTGACTGAAAATGTTGTGTCTATTGCATCCTTCTAGATTTTCTCTACATAATCTTAAACTTTATACAAATTGACAAAATGTCTGCATGCTCTCTTAAATCATGCTGAAATTATATATCAAAACAAAATAATCTGCTTTCTGTTAATATTCTAGATCCAAGATCTAGTTACTAGTATGTAAATTATTTCAAAGATCTCTATTTCAATTTGTTATTTCTATCCTAACACTCTCGGGCTTATTCAACAGGATTTTGGAATATTTTTATAGTTACATAACTGTGGACATGCGGAATGCTCGTTCAAATGTTTGTTTATAAACAAAGACACGCCAAAGTTCGTTATGATGTGAGTGACCCCCCGATTAAATTTGAAACAAGAGGCACAGAAGAGCCTGTATCGATTACCTGGATTTAACTTCTCACCTTGAGCAGGACAAACAATTTAAGTGTTGCAGTCAATTTTTCTGATTTTTCTGTAGGGTTCTATGTTAAACTAAGTTCGGCTGTGGTTGACAGTCCAGGTCAATGGAAAAAATTCTAAAAGAGAACCATCTAAGGACCATTACTGCTCAGTTTTGTTCCAACTGGCTAAGTGGTTTCAGACAAGAAGATTTTTAAATGAATTTTCCCATAGGGTCCAAT
Source organism: Mytilisepta virgata (assembly GCA_028015205.1). Classification (NCBI taxonomy): domain Eukaryota; kingdom Metazoa; phylum Mollusca; class Bivalvia; order Mytilida; family Mytilidae; genus Mytilisepta; species Mytilisepta virgata. The sequence continues at coordinate 90,629,454 of CM051521.1, forward strand.
ATTTATCTAAGTTAGGCCGTGGCAGCCATCTTGGTTGACAATCCGTGTGATCGGACACAATTCTGAAAGAGGACCATCTAAGGACCAATGCTGCCAAGTTTAGTTCCAATTGGCTCTGTAGTTTCAGCCGAGAAGATTTTTGAGTGAATTTTCCATAGGGTCCTATGATAAACTAAGTTCAGCGGTGGCAGCCATCATGGTTCAAAGTCCACGAAATTGGACATATTTCTGAAATAGGACCTCCTAAGGACCATTGCTGCCAAGTCTGGTTCCAATATGTCAAGTGGTTTCACTCGACATGATTTTTTAATGAATTTTCCCGGCTATGGCGGCCACCTTGGTTGAAAGTCCGGATCATCCGATGAAATTTTGAAAGAGGACCATGTAAGGACCATTGCTACCAAGTCTAGTTCTAATTGGCTTAGTGGTTTCAGACAAGAAGATTTTTTAGTGAATTTCCCACGGGGTCCTATATTAAACTAAGTTTGCTGTGACGACCATCTTGGTTCACAGTCCATGAAATCGAACATACTTCTGAAAGAGGACCTCCTAAGGACCATTGCTGCTAAGTCTGGTTCCAATATGTCAAGTGGTTTCAGACAAGAAGATTTTTCAATGAATTTTCCCATAGGGCCTTATGTTAAACTAAGTTCGGCTCTGGCGGCACCGGTTGGTCGGATGAAATTCTGAAAGAGGACCTTCTAAGGACCATTGGTACCAAGTCTTGTTGTAATTGGCTTTGTGGTTTCAAACAAGAAGATTTTTTAATGAATTTACCATAGGGTCCTATGTTAAACTAAGTTCGGCTGTGGTTGCCATCTTGGTTCACAGTCCACAAAATCGGACACATTTCTGAAAGAGGATTTCCTAATGATCATTGCTGCCAAGTCTGGTTTCAACTGGTCAAGTTGTTTCAGACAAGAAGATATTTCAATGAATTTTCCCATAGGGCCCCATGTTAAACTAAGTTCGGCTGTGGTGGCCATCTTAGGGGTCATCGGACATATTTCTGCAAGAGAACACCCTAAGGATCATTACTGCCAAGTTTGGTTCCAATTGGCTTTGTAGTTTCATTTTTGAAATTCATCCTCCCTTTTCCCTATTTTTAGTAGCAGCAGCCATGTCGGTTGGAAGTCAGGAATGCCGGACATAATTTTGGAAAGGGGCCACCCGAGGAATATTCAAACAAAGTTTGGTCACAATTGGGCCAGTGGTTTCAGAAGAAAAGATCTTTAAAGGAAAGTTTACGCCGGATGCCGTCTTTAAAGGGCAAAAACTTCTATAAAAGGGATCTTACTTTGTTAAACATTTTTGCTGTTTACAGTTTGTCTTTATCTATAATAATATTCAAGATAATAACCTAAAACTCCAAAATTTCTTTAAAATTAACAATTCAGGGGCAATAACTCAACAAAGACTTGACCGATTCGCCTGAAGATTTCATGGCAGGTAGATCTTGACCTTGTGAACAAAAACGGCAGTTTACCCCTATGTTCTATTTTTAGCAATGGTGGTCATGTTTGATTATGGATCGTAACCTCGGATATAATTTATAAACTTAATACCCTAAGAAACGTTCACCTAAAGTTTTGAAGTATTTGGCAGAGTATATTTATGCATATACGAAAATCGAATTCCGTATATACAGAATGTCAAGTATACAAAAGAATTCCGTATATACGTAAATCGAATTTCGTATATACATAAGTAGTTCTGTATATACGGAATTCGATTTTCGTATATACATAATTATTTCTGTATATACGGAATTCGATTTCTGTGTATACGTTAATCGAATATATACGTAAATAAGTATTTTTGACCCTGATTCCGCGCCATATATGTGAGAATATTTACATCCTTCATAATTTATAAAAATGAAATGGACAATATATTACAAAATGAAAAAATTAAGTAATGCAGTAAGCTTCTCGTTTGCATGGTCGATTTACTGCAATTGTGCTTCCGATCCCAAATGTTACATAACAGTTATGAAGAATCCAACAGAATGGGCAGTAGCAATGAAAGTTGGTCGTAAACTCCCACTTTCAAAAACTCAAACTATAATGTATTTATCAAGACTAAATAATGATGAAATTAACCCTATCATTAAAGAAGCTTTTCTCTTTACAAAAAAATTAGATAACGAGGGAACTTATTCGTGGTATACTTATGCAGTTAATGTAGTAAAGGAAACTGAAAATGATTTAAATAAAATTTCAAATTGTAAAACGCTAACAGAAACAAATAAATTTAAAGATAAAATTAACATATCTGTTAAAGACCATTATCAAAAACTTGCCTAAAATAAAATACCTACTCTAAATGATAGTAATAAGAATTATTTATATAAATACTTAAAAAGTGAAAGTAAAGAAAATTTGTACTATTTATCTCACTCAAATAAAGAGAAACGTAAAATAATAACACAATTCAGAATTGTTGATTGAAACAGGGAGGTAAAAGAAACATTATAAGGGAACAGAGACTTTTTAAGGAATGTAATATTTTAGATGATGAATCACATTTTTTTTCTTCAATTGTAAGATTAATACAACATTGAGAGAAACCTTTTAAATTATTTATATAGGAAATTATCATAATATCACTTCCCATAATTATATAAAAAATGGAAAACTATTTTGAATCCATCAACACTTGATGATATTAAGACAGTAGCGTCTTTTATACAACAGTCATTAGAACTGAGGAAAGGAGACACTTTTAAAAACTGTATTAATATACATATTTTTCCTTTTTGTGTTATATATGTATATCTGTCTGTATATTTATATGATATATCTGTATTGCTATGGACCAAATGGTCTTTTTGTTCGCAATAAAGTTGAATTGAATATAAATAATCGGTAAGGGAGATAACTATTTTTATGCCCCGGGAGATAACTACTTTTATGCCCCGTCCACGGATGTGGAAGGGGCATATAGATTTACCCTTGTCCGTTGTTCCGGCTTGGTTAAGTTTTTGCATTTTGGTCCATTTCTAAGAAACCCATTGAGAGATATCAATGATATTTCACCAATACAATCCCCTTATAAGACTGCACACGGACGAGAAAACATTTGGGTCGCGGTTACCTACATTTAATGCATGAGTGATTCCAATAAAGTTTTAACTTTAATTTCATATCCTAGGAATCCATGTTGTTATATCAATGATAATTCATCAGTATAATCCTTTTACATAATAAAATGCATTTCCATTATAAGCCACATTTCGTGCATGAGTGACTTGGGTACGTTTTAGTGTTTAGGTCCATTTCTCAGAAACATATCAATAATATTATACCTATGCATTCATCTTATGTAGTAGAAAAAATCAGAACATATGAGTCACCATAGCCTATATTTTATGCTTGAGTGACTTTCGTAAAATATTTGCATTTTGGTACATTTTCAAAGAACTTATGACAGTACAAATGTATACTGATGATATTTCACAACTACAATAATCTTACATGTATATAGTACAACAAAATTCACGACTTACATTTTATGCTTGAGTGATGATTAAATTTTTGCATTTAGGTGTATTACTAAAGAACCTATGGCAATGTATTAATGATATTTCAAAAGTAGAAATTTGTACTGTCGGAATCGACAGTGATCCCTGCACCCCTTGTAAGTAGTTGGGCCACTTAACTATAGTCAAATATATAAAACCTTTAAAGAGTAACTAAAACGCTTATAAAAAGTTATTTTCATTTTATAGTACTAAAAAAACGTATAAAAACGCAAAAAACCCGATGAAATTTGGTAACTTAGTTTTCGAGATATTAGCAAAATACTGGCCGATCGTCATTTGCACACCTGAACGATTTGTTAAAAAACTCGCCACTCATTCTAATATTACTACTCGCCGGAAGTGACGTACTGTGTGGTTCAGATCTTGTACATAAATAGGTACAGGTCATTTGCAAAGTGAAAGCAGATTCAGTTGATTGTTTATACGTTATTGGTGACAATTATCGATTGACAGTGCTTCTTATATATTCACCGACACTTGTTTGATGAAAAATTTTACGTAATTTAAATCTACAATTCAACAATGGGAAGGAATTGTGCAGTTGCGGGATGCAGCAACCCTGTAAAAACGGGACATACTCAACACGCTTTTCCAAAATATGACCGAATGAGTTTGAATACCTAGAGACTTCAGAAATAATATAAAGCGTCATAATTCTTTGCGCTAAACAGCTGATGTGCATTTGGTGCCATAATAGAATTATAAAAGTTAAATTGAATAAAGACTTAACCTTTGTTTGCTCACTTTTATTACTTTGTGTCTTAGATGGAGGGTTGTGATTTATATTTTGCCTAAATTTGTTCATTTATGTATAAGAGGACTTTAACTTATTATTTTAATATATATAATTTTATATATTTCTACTTGTGTGAAAAATGGGCAACCAGCATGACCAGTATACATATCCTGATAATGCAGAAAATAATTTGGGTAAAAATGTATCTTTTTTTAAAGACATTCTATTTCATTAGGCAATGTAAAGCTAAAGCAAAGTTTGAATGTCTAATTATTTATTAAAAGAATATGTATTTATTTATTCATTATTTATATAAAATATATATATATATGACACTTCCAATCGTGTAAGAAATTTTATTTTCCCCTAAATAGTATTAAACACCTGTGAAAATTAAAACTAGTTCATGATATAAAACAAATTAGTAAACATGTGGATGGATATTTATCACCTTTAATCCTGGTAATTAATACAGTTACAGTTTTAGCACCTATTAATTAACATCCTGTTATCTAGTAATAAAGATCAAACAAAAGTTTTAATCCCTGCAATCAGGTAAATAACAACTTGGCCATGCACCTACCACCTGTGGAGTAAATCAATATACCGGTAACAAAGTCATTAGAAAGGTGTTATGAAAACCAGTTTTGACTGGTATTATAATTCAAATTACACAAAGAGCATAAAGTCCCATAACCAATATTAACCAAATTATAACTCTACAAATGTGGGAATTATTTTATAAGTTGAAATTTTTTTTTTATTAAAATCCATCAAAATCTTTTATTAAAGTTTTAGGTGTACAGTGCAGTTTCTCCAATGATTCTCTACATATTTTTATTATTACAACATAGGATTGTAAGAAATTACTTATCCATCTCTGCATATATGTCTCTGATTAAACTAAGAAATTTATTATATTTTTATAAGAAATTTCGGAAATTTTATGGATCTGTCAATTCAATTAAAAAAAACACATTACAATTCTACATCAAAATATATATTACTATTCAGTAACTTATATCACTATTTGTAAAACATCTGTTTTAAAACTATCAATTAATATTGTGTCTTATATTTGCTTGTTTAAAAAAATAGTGTTTGCTTTTTATTCCTATAAGATGGTCTTCCATTTGTATTTATGTTATACAAACCTTTCAAAATATCTATAATTTCATTTTCATTCTTTTTATATATATGTATATGGGGCATTTATTGAAATTTATTGGCTATACTATTATAGTTATTACCAGAATTCCCCATTTCTAGAATTAAATTATTATTTCAAATTGGTAAGCACTGATAATTCTAAAATTACAACATCCCCTTTTTAAAGACATAGCAAAAGTATAGTTTCCCAAAAATCTAATAAACAATAAACTTATTTATTTAAACCTAATTTGTTGATGCCTTATGTGTTCAAGAACACGAAGAGGTCAATGTAAACAAGTTCAAGAGTAGCCCGCACTGTACGTCATTTCCGGTCAATCGGGGTCACTCAGCGAGGAAACCATGTTTCCGGAAATAGCGCTGATTGGATTTCCCACCGGTAAAAATAATCCAACTTCACTCGCTATTTTCTCCGTTATTACTTGACCAAATTTCATCGGGTTTTTTGCGTTTTTATACGTTTATTTAGTACTATAAAATGAAAATAACTTGCTATAAGCGTTTTAGTTACTCTTTAAACTCGATATTGTAAATCTTATTTGCAACTAAATATAGTGTAGGACAATACTATATATAAGCAAAAATGAATAAATTGCAAAATGAAAGAGAATTCCAAATTTTCGAAGTTCAACCCATGTGGGCTCCTTGTTTAGAAAATAAAAATTCTAAAACCTGTCAATTTAAGCTTATGGCCTAACCTTCTCTTTCATTTTGCAATTTATGCATTTTATTTCTATACAGTATTGCCAGGCACCAGGGGCACACAGAGGTCGAATTTCTAAAATTGGAAATTTAAACTTGTAACCTAAACTCCTCATTCATTTCCCATTTTATACTTTTAATTTCTATACAGTATTACCACATACTGTATGTAGATGTGCAATAAGGTTTTCGAATTTTGATTTTTAAAATTGGGGTCCACATTGTTAGGATTTCAAAAATTGGATGTTTAAGCTTGTGACCTAAACTCCTCATACATTTTTCGTTTAATGCTTTAATTTCTATACAGTATTGTCACATACTCTATGTAGATGCACAATAAGGTTTTGGAATTTTGATTTTTAAAAATTGGGGCCCACAGGGGTCGAATTTAGAAAATTGGAATTTAAGCTTGTGAACTAAACTCCTCATTCATCTTTCATGTCATGCATTTAATTTCTATAGCATATTGTCACATACTATATGTAGATGCGCAATGAGGTTTTAGAATTTTGATTTTCAAAAATAGGGGCCAACAGGGGTCGAATTTCTAAAACTGGAAATTTAAACTTAACTGCTTATTAATTTTTCATTTTATGTTTTTAATTTATATACAATAATATCACATACTGTATGTAGATGCGCAATAAGGTTTAGAATTTTGATTTTGACAACCGGAGGCTTACAGGGGTTGTATTTCGGAAATAGTGAATTTAAGCTTTTGCCTTAAACTCCTCTTTCATTTTTCATTTAGATTTAACAAATTTATTTGGATATATATAATATTGTTCTTTATTGTCTTTCTGTAGATTTACGAAAAGGTTTTTAATTTTGAAAATCTATTAAGGGATCAAATTTTGGGACGGAAAATGGTGAAATTGCTAATTTTGCTTTGTCTCTGGAAATATTCATTTTTTGTTTCAGTGGTTTCATTTGTGTATAATATTGTTCTTCACTATTTGTAGATGTGCAGTAAGGTTTTCAATTTTGAAATTTGATTCAGGGTTCCAATTTTCAGACTGAAATTGTTAAATTGCTAATTTTTCACTGTTAATTGTTTTTTACCTGTGCAGTGCGGGGATTGACATCGTTTTTGATGGCACCAATTTCTAGTTTATATTTTATGACAATGACTATGTATTGTATATATAAATGTACCTTGTAGATCTACAACATCAGCATCACATTCCCCTCTATTTATGTCAGCAAAACATCTAAAAGAAAAAAAGGTGATAGTTCAAAACATGTTACATCTGGTCTTTTTTATTTTATAAACTGCATTAATATTACGTTAAGCGGGTTCATTCTTGGATTAATTTAACAAACAACAAATCAATTTGTGAAACAGTAAACTGAAACGACCATTTTTTTAATCATTTTAATTCATCAATATGTACATTGTATCACAATCAAAGTAACTGCGGTCTTCGATGTGGCTGAATTAAATGTCGCCCATACCGCGTAAAACAATATTCAATCAATCAATCAATCAATCAATCAATCAATCAAAGACGTGACATTTTAAAGGACACAACACACAAAAATTCAATCATTATGTCTTTCAATTTTGAGTGTAACACTAGAGCATGATTTGCCTCCCAAAGTTACCTACCGCACTAACCTGAGGTTCAGTAGTCCTTCGGTAGTTACCTACTGAGCTTAAGGAGTACTCCACTAGCGCAGCTATAACTTCCATTTTACAAGAGAAGCCCGTTACTCTAGTATGAAATGTTCCCTTTAAATTGCAGTTCTAGCTCAGTTACGAATAATGAGAAATATTAAGGAGGGGAAATTTTGTACATTACAATGAAGGGAAAAAATTCCCTTTAGTCCTGCGATTTAAACTATTTCGTAGGGTCAAATGAAACAAAGGAATTGTGATTCAAGATTGGTCCAAACTGAATCTCCTTTGTCGATTTTCTTACGATCTTTCGATCGATCTTACGCTATGCTACACTTAACGACCATGGGTCATTTCATTGATAAATCACATCATCATCGGAACCAATTGTGATCAGTATGGCATTCTAGTGTATTTTTGATAGTTAATCGATTGATTGATTGAATATTGTTTTACGCCGTGTGGGCGACATTTAAGCCATATCACGGCGAGAACTAATTATATTAAGTTTGATTAAAACAAATACTATCTAAAACAAAAGAACTATTTACAAATAATATTTAAGGAGAAAATAAAACAAAAGAACAAATACGAGACAAACTTTCATTATGTAAAATATTATCACAGACGAACTTTGCAAAATAACAAACGAAATTTCAAAATATCACAGATACGCTATTAAATAACATGCAAAACATATGAAAAATTTAAAGGCATTGGACTCTATTCAGGAATGCTGGTAGACTATATTCTTGAATACAGTCCAACGTCTTTCAAATATTCTAAAATACGGTTGCCAGCAACCTTTGTAAACAACTCTTTCATATTGTTGACTGTGTAGTACCGACTAATAATGTCGGATTTATCTACACAGTCAATTAAAAGATGTTTAATACTATGTCGACATTGGCAGGGAATACACTCAGGAGGCGGCTCATTCTCTAAAATAAAAGAATGAGTCGTTCTGGTGTGGCCAATGCGACATCTAGTTAAAACAACTTGGTCTCTACGGCTTTTGCCGAAGAAACAAACATTCTTGCCAACAGTTGGCTCTATAGAATGTAATTTATTGTCTGTAAGCAGATCCCACTGGGACTGCCACAGACGTAAAACATATTTGTATATTAAAGGTTTAAAATCAGAGTAAGGCACTGACATATTAGTTATGGGGTCTTCTAAAGCATCCTTCGCTATTCTATCTACGACTGTGTTTCCCTTAATACCAATATGACTTGGTACCCAGAGAAAAATAATTTCTTTGCCCATTTGGACAAGTCTTTTATAAAATTCAATAATATGGGCAATTAAAGGGTTTTTATATTTCTGACCTTCGATAGCCATTAAACACGAAAGTGAATCTGAACAAATAAGAAATTTAAGTTTTTCAGATGTTCTAGCAAACTTTAAAGCAAGGATTAAAGCTCTGGCTTCAGCAGAAAAAATGGAACTGGAGGATGGAAGACGGAGAGTTGCTGCTTGCTGTCCATAGACAGCAGCGGCAGCCACTTTGTCCCCGTCCTTCGACCCATCAGTATAAATAGAGTCATGAAATTCAAACTTAGATTTTATTTCAGCAAAGTGTTGCTGAATAAGAATAGGGTTTGTTTCGGACTTTTTATGTTTTCTAAGGTCAAAAATAAACATAGGTTTGGGTACAAGCCAAGGTGGTGATTGAGGTATATTAATGGGGGCAATGTCATCAAGGTTGATGTTAGAACCAGAAATATGTGGTTTCATCCGGATACCAAACGGAGGAATTTTATTTTCATGTTGTTCAAATATATTCTCATAGAGAGGATTGAAAACACAGTCGTAGGCAGGATTTGAAGGATATGCTTTTAGCTTGGTTAAATATTGTAAACCAAGTTTTATCCGACGATTATAAAGAGACGGCTCGTTCGCCTCTACATATAAACTCTCCACAGGAGACGTTCTGAACGCCCCCAAGGCCAAACGTAGGCCTTGGTGGTGAACAGTATCTAAAATCTTTATATAGGATTTGCGAGCAGATCCGTATATAATGGAACCATAATCAAGTTTTGATCGTACAAGTGATCGATATAAATTTAACAAAATGTTTTTATCAGCACCCCAGTCAGTGCTAGAAACAACTTTTAAAATATCCAATGCCTTCAAGCATTTAGCTTTAAGCATTTTGATATGGGGTAGAAAGGTAAGTTTACTGTCAAAAATTAACCCAAGGAATTTTGTTTCTTTAACTACTTTGATAGGTACATTGTAGAGTTTAAGTTCGGGGTCTGGATGTAATTTTCTTTTATTACAGAAATGCATGCAGAGAGTTTTTGATGCGGAAAATTTAAATCCATTTTCTGTTGCCCATTTTTCAATTTTATTAAGTGATAACTGCAATTGACGTTCTATGCTGTTCATATTTTTAGCTCTGCAACAAATCAAAAAGTCATCAACATAAAGAGAGCCTTCGACATTGTTTTGCAAGGTTTTTGCAAGACTGTTAATTTTGATAATAAAGAGAGTAACAGAGAGAATGCTTCCCTGGGGTACACCCATCTCTTGTTCAAACGGATCAGACAATGTTGTATTGACCCTGACTTTGAACTCCCTGTCAGATAAAAAGTTATCTATAAATGTAGGTAACCTACCTTTCAACCCCATATCGTTTAAATCCTTTAAAATACCATATTTCCAAGTGGTGTCATATGCCTTTTCAAGATCGAAAAAGACGGACACCACATGTTCACCTTTAGCAAACCCGTTGCGTATAAAGGATTCGAAGCGAACAAGATGATCCAACGTGCTTCTGCCTTGCCGGAATCCGCACTGTATACTGGACAGGAGACCATTCGTCTCAAGGAACCAGACAAGGCGGTCGTTGATCATCCGTTCCATTGTCTTACAGACGCAACTTGTGAGGGCAATTGGCCGATAATTCGACGGTTCAAAATGATCCTTCCCAGGTTTTGGAATAGGGATAACTGTGGCTAGCTTCCAAATGGAATGCAAGTCACCAGATTCCCAGACATTATTGAGCAGATCCAAAAGAGTTTTTAAAGAAGTATCAGGAAGATGTTTCAAAAGTTTATAGTGAATATCATCAGGACCACATGCTGTGTCATGTGCTTTTGCCAGCGAGTTTTTGATTTCATCCAAAGAGAAAGGGCGGTTGTAGTCTTCAGAATTTTTTGATCGAAAGTTGATTTTAGTTTTTTCTGTTCGGGTTTTAATACGTTGAAATTCCTGAGAATAATTTTGAGAAGAGGAATTTTTAGAAAAGGTTTCACCAAGTTTTTGAGCGATGTCGTTTTGAGATGTCAAAAGAGTTTGTCCTTCTTTGAGATGGTGAAGATTAGTTTTCCTGTTTTTTCCTTTAATTTTTTGAATAAAATTCCAAACCTTGTTCATTGGTGTATGGGAATTTATTTTAGAGACGAAGTTTTGCCAAGATTTTCGTCTCTTTTGTTTAAATGTTCGACGTGCTTTCGCACGGAATATACGGAGATTACTTAAATTACATTGGGTTGGATGCAAATTGAACCGTCGTTCGGACTTTTTCCTGTTTTTCTTCGCTTCCTCACAGTCATCATCAAACCATGGTTTGCTGGGTTGTTTTGGATTTGTCGAGGTTTTAGGAATGGTTCTTTCCGCTATCGATACCAACATTTCGCTAAATTTGAGAATTGGATTACTAATACTGTCGAAAATGTCTTCTCTCAGTTCATCTCGGCAGAGTTGTTCGAACAAAGGCCAATTGGCTTTGTCAAATTTCCAGCGAGCAACTCTCTCCGAGGATGTTGGAAATAGATTCTCCAAAATAATTGGAAAGTGGTCACTTCCACACAAATCATCATGGACTCGCCATGAGTAATCCAATAATAACGAAGGGTCACATAGTGTTAGATCAATAGCGGAATAAGCACCATTCCCTGGATGGAGGTAGGTGTCTGATCCATCATTAAAAATGCACAGCCCTTCCTGATTCACAAAATCTTCAATCCTCTTGCCTTTATCATTTAAAGAGTTACTGCCCCATATAGGATTATGTGCGTTAAAATCGCCCATAAGAAGAAATGGAGCAGGTAGTTGATCTGTCAAAGATTTTAGTTGAGTAATATTTAAGGAAGAATTAGGAGGAATATAAACAGAACATAATGTTATGGTTTTACTCAGAGAAAGTCGAACTGCAACTGCCTGTAAGTCAGTGTTTAGATTTATTTGACTGTGAATGACACCATTCTTAACAAGGATAGAAGAGCCGCCAGCAGCTCTTTCATCCTTCTTAACATGGGTACTGTACAGAGAATAATCTTTAATATTTACTTGATCGGTTTCCTTTAAATGAGTTTCTTGTAGGCAAAAGGCAACAGGAATGAAGGTTTGGATAAGTAAGGATAGTTCAAGTAAATTTATTTTTAAACCTCGACAATTCCATTGGATAATATTGTTCATTATTTAGGTGGGCGGATTGGGGAGTAACCCTTTTTGGATCGTTCGTTCGAGCTACAGCGCCTGCCACCCGAAGCGCGGGAGTCAATCGCTGATGGAGGAGAATCCTTCGATGGAACTAAAGGATCACCCCAGATTGACTCCATATTTTCAATGGGAGTTGTATCCATTTGGTCAGAGTCTTGATCGACTTCGTCGTCAAACTCTGAGCACAAATCTCTGAACCTGTTGAACTTAACATTTTTGTCAGCCTTCGTTTGGCGACTAGAAAGTTGTTTATTTTTTAATTGATCAGAAGACGAGGATCTTGTGTTTTTCTGTGATGACGATGGATTTTCAGATTTCTTATCTGAAGATGTGTTAGTTCTGTGTTTAGCTGATGGTTTTGGTTGATTATTTGTAGATAGAGAACTAGACGTTTGTGATGAATTAGACCGTGTAGATTGGGAAGTTTTCCCCTTCGAGGAATTGGATTGAGAAAGGAGAACTGGGAGTTCTGATTCAACAGGCCATGTGTAATCAGTTTGAGTTGCAAATGATCGAGTGCTTTGGGGTTGTTTAACTTTATCGGCATAAGATGTGGTTTGAGTAGAGTTATTCGCGGCAGAGATCAGTCGTTTAGCTTCTTGATAGCTAATGTTCTTGTCAGCTTTTGTTTTCTGTATTTCAAGTTCTTTTATGTAGAATTGACAGTTTCTGGAATTCGCCATATGATCTGATCCACAGTTTACACATTTGATGTGGCCGTCACAATCAAAACTGGAATGGCCCTCTACAGAACATTTGACACATTTTTCCGTACCTCTACATGAACCCCTACCGTGTCCAAATTTCTGGCATTTGAAGCAACGAGTAGGGTTAGGTACGTATTTGTCAACTTTGATTCTGTAGGGTCCTATATAGATATGTTCCGGCACACTTGGGAGATTGAAGGTAATGAGATATGTGTTAAGTTTAATGATCTTATCTTCTGATTTTTTGGTAAATCGTTTGATTTTTGAGACATTTTGAGATTCGAGTTCTGCACAGATTTCTTCTTCGGATAAATCAGATAGATCACGATCTCTGTCGCGAATAACGCCTTGGCATGAATTGAGTGTTCTGTGTGGAGTGGCTGAGATTTGAACATCAGAAATTTTCGTAAGAGATAGAAGATTTTTAGATTGTTGAGGTCTAATACATTCAATAAGTAAACTTCCATTTTTCATTTTAGATACCTTTTTGACTTGACCAGCATAGCTCTGAATTGTTTTTTGAAGTAGAAATGGCGAAAGTTTTGTAATCTGTTTTTCCGAATTTACGGCAGTCAGTACAATAAATCTAGCGAATGTGTCTGGAGCTGTATTTGCTTGTTTTGTTGGGGGATCCTCGTCGTCACTGTTTGTATATTTCCTTTTAGAACTTGTTGTTGGTTTTGGGGGTTTTCTGTAGAAGCCATGGTGATTATATAATGATTCGTTACCCCTGCTCCCCGCCCGCCTCGGAGCAGCACCAGTATGATGTATACTTGCCGCATATGCGACAAGCACTAGGGCTACAGGGATAAGATACTCGCATAGAGCACTTCTTTTCGGACGCAAGCTTCGTGCCAGGGGTTACCTGACGAAACAACCGTCCGAAGTATCATCTACACGATTGACCCATAAGCCACCGCCTTCTTAAACCATCCTATATAAATGGTACTATTGTTGTATATTTTGGTAACAGGACAGTTCAAGGGCTTGGCGTGACCAGCCGATTGGTCGCGACCGGGCCCATCCGACCTCCCGTTTCAGATAAAGTTAGGGCCAAAGTGGCGTGTTTCAGCCACCAGGATCCCGTCCTCTATCCTTACGGGTATCCACACACGGCAAACATGTGGCCTCATTAAGCCGAGGAAGCTTTGTCCCATCAGCCACCGCCTTCTCTGCGCCTCCATCAGTGGTTGTCATCCCAAGATCCCAGAACCCGAACATCAACCTCAAACGATACTCCATTGCAGTCCACCATCCCATCCCAGTGTATCTCAGTTTCATATAGGGTTCATCTGGATCTTTTCAGACAACCACGAGAAGACAGCAGAGGGCTAGACATGACCAGTTACTGGCTAAACCGGGACCATCGAGCCATTCATGAGCTGGTTGTATAAAAATATATATCAAAATATAACCAAACTTTCAATAGGATTGAACAAACCGTACCGGTGTTGAATAAACCATTAATTACGTTATTTGGAATTATGTAAATAAAAAACATAACAAAAATAAGAAAAATAAATAAAAAGCCAATACAAATGTAGGAAATTTTGTACATATTGAAGTTTGACCCTTAAGCCACCACCAATCCCGTCATGTAGCAATTTGGAATTCCGATTTCAGTGAGGAGAGAAAAAAAATAGATATATAATGTTGTATAAGGGATTGATGCGACCAGCCGATTGACCGAATCGGGTCCATCCGGCCTCCCGTCTAGGTAAAGATTGTGCCCCAGATGGTGATCGGAACCGTTTTTCCGGCCATCCAGGAACACTCCCTATTACCGACACGGGTTTGCGACACACGGCAAACATGTCGCCTCTTTAGGGGCCTCTTACGCCAAGCCGAGGAGCTGCGGGCCTATTCTATTGTGTCCCCGGGACCCACACGGGGGGATAGTTAATCGAAGAATATAGTTTTTAAACAAAATAAATAAGTTTTAATTTGTTCTGCAACTTTCAAAAGCAACTACATTACTGAACACAACTAATATTTATCAATTGCATGACGCACGGGTTTAAGTTTGGTTGTAACTAGGAAACTACCCATCGAAGCACGTCGGTTAACTTTTCACATTTTAATCTTCTCCTCTGAAACCACTGGGCCGAATGGAATTAAAGTTGGCAGAAACCATTTATGTTAGGTTCTTAATAAAGTTTGATCATATCGTCCCTATCGGACTACATATATGGCCGCCATGGGCAATTGTTTCTGATTGGCTGAGTTTTCCAAAATCTTCTCCTCTGAAACTGCTTGGCCAAATAGAACAAAAATTGACAGGAAGCATATATGGGAGGTTCTTTATAAAGTTTCCTTATTTAGTCCCGATCGAACTATAAATATGGCCGCCATGGGCAGTTATTCTTTCTAATTGGCTGTTGTAAAAAAAATCTTCATTGAAATCGCTTGGCCGAATGGAACGAAACTTGACAGGAAGCATCTATGGGAGGTTCTTTACAAAGCTTCCTCATTTCGTCTCTATCGTGCAACAAACATGGACGTCATGGGCAATTCTTGTTTCTCATGGTTGATTATTTCTTTTCTCTCTCTGGAACTGTCAGCCAAACTTGACAGGAAGCATCTATGGAAAGTCTTTTGTGAAATTATTTGTTTTTATCCTGATTGGACGACAAGCATGGCTGCCATGGGCAATTCTTGTTTCTGATTGACTGATATAAAGAAATCTCTGAAACCGCTTGGCCAAATGAAACCAAACTTGACAGGAAGCATCTGTGGGAGTTTCTCTTACAAATTTTCCTAATTTTGTCCAGATCAGGCGACAAACATGGCTGCCACGGGCAATTCTTGTTTCTCATTTTTGATTTAAAATGTTTTTTCTCTCGGAACTGCTGGGCCAAATAGAGAAACTTAACAGAAAATGTCTATGTCCTTTATCCCTCATTTTGTTCCAACTGAATAACAAACATGGATCCCACAGATAATTCTTGTTTTCTGATTGGCTGATTTACAAAAAAATCTTGTCCTCTGAAACCAAACTTCACAAAATGGGTCAAAGCCACAAATGGCCGGGTTGCTGGGTGTTTATTGTAGTGGTGACAAAGGTGATTACAAGATCATATTGCACATTGGCAGTCATGAATATTTATATAAACAAAATCAGACACATTGTATGTTGGTGTACGAGCACAGAGGCAGCCATCAATTTAATTAGAAATAGGTGAAGTAAGCAATATTTGATTTGATTACATGTTGATAAACACTTGTTTGGAAAAATGGGAAATAATTCCTGAAATAATTCCATAAAGTGGGGTGCACATCTTCAATATGTATTAAAAGATTCTGTGAATTTGCAATGATGTGGGTTAAAAACTGTAGGAGGAGTTGATTTCGCAAAATAGGTACCCTCTATTGAAGATGTCAATAAAAAAACAACTAAGTTCCAAGGTTTGGAAAAATGGGAAATAATTCCTGAAATAACTCAATAAAGTGAGGTGCACATCCTCAATATATATAGAAATATTCTATGAAGTTTCAAGGATGTGGGTGAAAAACTGTAGGAGGAGTTGATTTCACAAAATAGGTACCCTCTATTGAAGATGTCAATAAAAAACGACTAAGTTCCAAAGTTTGGAAAAATGGGAAATAATTCTGAAATAACTCCATAAAGTGAGGTGAACATCTTCAATATATATAGAAACATTCTATGAAGTTTCAAGGATGTGGGTGAAAAACTGTAGGAGGAGTTGATTTCACAAAATAGGTACCCTCTATTGAAGATGTCAATAAAAAACGACTAAGTTCCAAAGTTTGGAAAAATGGGAAATAATTCCTGAAATAATTCCATAAAGTGAGGTGCACATCTTCAATATATATAGAAAGATTCTATGAAGTTTCAAGGATGTGGGTGAAAAACTGTAGGAGGAGTTGATTTCACAAAATAGGTACCCATTTTCCCCGCCCGCCCACCGCCGCCGCCCGCCCGACATTCACCATACTATAACCCGGATTTGCACTCTGTGCAACCCGGCCAAAAAAGCAGCTGTGGAAGGTTCTTTGCAGATTCCTTATTTCCTCTCAATTGACAACCAAAACATGGCTGCCAGAGACAATTCATGTTCTGATTGGATGATTAAAAAATCCTTTGAAATAACTTGGCATAATACAGCCAAATTAAAACAGAAGGATTCCTTGCAGTTATATATTCTCCTTTGCTTAAAGCAAATTTTCAAAGTGCACATATTGATGGTCACTTTGTTTTTTGTTCAGTCAAACAACTTTGATTTTTTTTAAAATTAAGTGAAATGTGTAGATTAGAGGTGATTACACTTGGCTGAGCGTGTAAATCACCAAAACTACTGTGTAAAGTGCGAAACGTGCTCGTGTAACGTGCAAATCGTGTGCGTGTAACGTGTGAATCGTGTGCGTGCAACTTGTGAATCGTGTGCGTGCAACTTGCGAATCGTGTGCGTGTGGTTTGCGTGTGGTTATAAACTTGCGATTTGAATCGTGTAACGTGTATGAGATTTCATTGGTGGAGACAAATATTAAAACATTTGAATTTAAATCAGAGCATATTTCGAACTCGAATTAAAAAATTGCTGGAACTAACTTCATCAGTGTCAATTATTTGAAAATATTGAGTTTATAGTTTTATCTATTACTAAAGTAATTCATCAAATTAATTTGGTTTGAAAAAATATATATTATTATAAATGAATGTTTTCCTTAATTAAATAAAATCAAGAAATACCAAAGGAATATGTGAAGGAGGGAAAAATCGTAACCACTAACAAACTCTACAGAATTACGAAGACAAGACCAAAACAATACATGCACTACAACTAAAAACTAAATGATCGTATAACGTGCATACAACATTTGAAAATTCAAGATAGACTTGAACTTTCACATGTTTGTAAAAATTATCTAAAGTTATTCTTGAAATTTTGCGAGGGATTTAATTTTTTGACAAATGTTATGTATTAATTTATATATATCGTCATAGTATATTTTTTTTATTAGCAATTGTTTGGTTATTATGTAACGAATACGGTGTGTTTCCCCGATATAAACAGGACTTTTATATGATCATATGTTATAAACTACAATGACAATGTATCTGGATTCATTAAAGATGTAAGTTAATTTTTATTTATAAAAAAGTATTTTAAAATATTAAAGGTTAATATATATAGGTTGATATAAATATTATATTTTATTATTTATTCACAAAATATATATTTTTTTAAAAACATTGTAATGATTGTTTTAAATTTCAGTTTTAAAATAAATATGCTTTCTCCTATTCCCGACGTGTTTAATCGGTGGGATAAAAATACATAATATCTTTAACCACTTCCCGGTGATTAAATTTCTACGTGGGAATTACCGCCCTTTTTTCTACAGTTATTAGAACGATAAACTAGAAAACTCCCGAAATGACGTATATGTAAACAAACTACATAGCAACGGCATTTTCTTGAGGTTTTTGTCGAAAATCATAGGAGAAAAAGATTCTCCTTCAATTTACTCGTGAGTTAAGAAGTTATAAAATATTGTGGCATAATATTTATTTTACTAACAACTTTATTATTATCATATCAATTTTGGTTAATACGCTATAGTTTATTAGGTAAAAATAACATTAATGAAATTAAAATATAATTTCACAGATCCGTCATTAAAGTTTAATATTTCACATTAAAAAAATAGCACATGCAAATAAATATTTTGTATTTATGAAAAAGTTAAATATCGATCGTATTACACCGGATTCCTTTTTTTCGCACTTATTAACATGTAAGATCGTGTGGTTTGCGTATAACTTGAAAATCTTGTGTTTGTATCGTGCGAATCGTGTGCGTGAAACGTGCGAATCGTATGAATCTTTTGAGTGTAGTTTGGTGCATTACACGTTCAACCATGTGTATTATAGTAAAAATTTATAATTTTGAGACATAGAAAAAAGGTTTCTTGTACAATATTTATTTTACACTTTGATTACATTTTACTTTAATTGAAAAAAATACCAACAATTAAAATAAAGTAATTTAAATGGTCAAATCTGAAAAAATGGCAAGGGAGATAATAAATTTCAGCCTATAAATGAGGATGAGTATATACTATTGAGTTTTCTTGTGCTATTCATTAATAAAAAAAATAATTATATTGAATATAGAAATTGTATTGTTTGTATACATATTCATCACCTCGGTGTTTAACATAGCGAGAAGTAACTTGTATCTTTGGGGTACATCAATAAAGACGGCTTTCATGCCAGGTTAGCGATACAGGCTCAACTCTCTGAGCCTCTAGTTTCTGTGAAACACCCAACGAACTTAAATGTAATTTTTAGAATTTTTTCATCGTTTTATGAACGAAATAAACGCAATATCACAAAATTAAAGCATACTTCAAATGGTATACTGTGATATTGAGTTTATTTCTTTCATAAAATGATAATGGAGGGCATTGGGCGTTGAAGAGATAAAGGGGCGGGGAGACAGAGGAAATGGCTAGGTGGGGATGCAACACACTAAATCCGTTATGAGGTATCTGTGCTATATCGTCAATACATGGGAAGCAGTGCTCTTAACAGTACGATCCGATAAATACAAGTAAAAGTCGACAACCCCCCCCCCCCAAAAAAAAAAACAACAACAAAAAAAAAACAAATAAAAATAAGCTAATCGAAACAAATCCCTAAGGTCCGAGTTGTCCGAAAATATTTACGTATATATATATACATTAGATGCGTCTTACGTATATATATACATTAGATGCGTCTCAGATTTCAGTTTTTAACAGATGTAACGCAGTTTTAGCAGTATTAATCGATAGAATTACACAAATATATATTACATGTAGAAGCATCAGGGATAAAAATTATAAAACTTTAATTTAACGAATGCAAAATAACCCAAAGAGTAAAAAATTTATGGAAAGTTCATGACGGAAAACTTGTAAAGTGTAGAAATAAAATTCAGAGAAAAATCAAAAAGGCTAGATCAAGTTGTTTTTCTGATAAAATTAATGAAAATAAAGATGACCCAAAGAAACTATGGAGTCATTTGAGAGATCTTGTGTATAAAAAAAGTTCAAGAAACTAAAATTTAACATCAATAATGAATCTTGTCATGACTCTAAGACCATTGCTGATCATTTCAATACTTTTTTACAACTGTAGCAGCAAAATTAGTACAAAAATTCCAAAGGCATATTTAGTGTTGTATCATACATTTTTAAAATTTTTTATAAAAGGAGAAATCCTAATGATATGAAATTTTTATTGAAACCTGTAACTGAAGATTTTTCCTATAAGGAATTGCCGTCGCTCAATATTACAAAGAGCACTGGTTTAGATGAAATACTTGCAAAATTTATCAAGGATAGTGCTAGTATATTACAAACGCCAATCACTGCAATTATAAATCAGTTGTACCAAATAGTATGAAATATGCAAGAGTAAAACCTTTATTTAAAAAGAATAGTGCTCTTGATGGTAATTATAGACCTGTCAGTATACTTAGCATTGTATCGAAAGTTCTTGAAAGTAGTGTTTATAACCAATTATCAAAGTTTTTACGAAAGAACAAATTGTTATTTGAATTTCAATCAGGTTTCAGAGGTACATTTTGTAAATACTCTACTGATACATGTCTTATACATTTATTAGATTATATAAGAACAAATAATTCAAATGGTATTTAAACAGGAATGATTATGTTAGATATGCTAAAACACGTTCGACACTGTCGACCACAATATTTTATGTTCGAAACTTGGAGTTATGGGTGTTCAATGTGTAAAATGGTTTAGATCTTACCTTTCTGATAGAGTTTAATTTGTATCTTTAGATAGTGTTATGTCGGAGACCATGGAAGTCACATGTGGTGTCCCCCAAGGAAGTACCCTTGGAGCGCTGTTATTTTTAACATATATTAATGATATGTCAATCAGTATGGATGAAGACTGTAAATTAATTTTATATGCTGATGATAGCGCTATTTTATATAATTATAAAAACCCAGATAATATTACCACAAAATTGGGAAAAGTTCTAGAAAAATGTTCAGACTGGTTAGTAGATAATAAATTGTCATTAATCTAGGAAAAAATGAATGAATGTGTGCTTTTGGACCTCCAAAAAAGATTCGGAAAAATAGTAAATTTCAGGTCAAATGTAATGATCACATTATCAAATCGACAAATTGTGTCAAATATTTATGAGTTCACATTGATAATTTTTTAAATTGTGATCAAATAGTTTCCAATATCATAAAAAAATTTAATGCAAGATTAAGATTTTTATATAGAAATGCAGAACGTTTGGATGTCTCTCACATCAGCTCTGATACAATGCTATTTCGATTATTCTTGCTCTTCATGGTATAGTAGTCTGGGCAAAGAGATGACAAAAAGAAATGCAAGTTGTACAGAACAAGATGGTGAGATTTATCCTTGGTCTGGGCCCAAGGAGTAAAACTACATGTGATTTTTTTAGACAAAGTCAATATGCTATGGGTAAAAGATAGAGTTAGTCAACTTAGATTAAACCATGTATTCACTATTTATCATGGACGTGCTCCAGAGTATTTGTGTGAACATTTTGATTTAAATAATCATAATACCAGAAGTGCTGCATATAATAATTATTTTTTGTACCAAATATTAAAAACTGTAATAAAAACAGCTTTGTAAGAGAGCATAGTACAAATTTACTATATCTAATATTAGTATCTTTGGATTGTTATTTTGTCTATAATGCTATACAACAGTCTATCATCCAATATAAAAAACATATCAAATAGATCTGCTTTTAAGACTGCAGTTAAAGGACATTTTAAATAAACGCAAGAAATATAGAAACTGGAGAATTTTTATATGTTTTTTTTTAAAAAACAGTTGATCTTCTTTTTTTTTTGGTGAAAGTCAAATTTGAACAGTTAACTCATCAATACTTCCAGCATTTAAAGAAACATATCTACACAAACGCGGGAAATTTTCAGACAACACATTCATCCTCAATCAGTCAAATTGTCTAAATGCAATTGTTACTTGTACGTGATGACCGCTTCAGAAATCGAGCCCTTAATTTTACCGAAGAAACAGCGGACATGAACAAGTAAACAACAACACACTTCCAAAAGTTTTCGGTAATTATCCTGTTATGTAAAAATTTAATGTTAGATTCTGAGTGACTTTAGACAAACTCTGCCAGGTTTGGTATTTTCTATCGAGTTTTCTTAGCGAATCATATTTAAGTCCCAATTATGGAATAGTGGAAAAACTGGAGAAATACTAATACAAAAAAAGATCTGGAATTTAAAATCTTGGTGAAATTTTTTGGATTTTTTTTCAATTTCAATTCAAATGCCTTTATACAATATCATATTGACAACATTTCGGAAGGACAGTTTTAAACCTCAAAGTAATAGTTTTACTATTTATTCCCTATTTTCTGACATCAAAAAATGATTTTCTGATATCAAAAAATAAAGAAAATTCAAATTTATGATATCAGAAAACATTCTTTATTTTTTTTTTATATAAGATACTTTATTGTACGGCCTTGATCCTATTAATCGATCTAAACAAAAAGTGAATTTTTGATATCAAAAAATTGAATTCCTGATATTAAAAATTCGATTTTTTGATATCAGAAAATATTTTTTTATATAAGAAAATAAGAAATAAATAGTAAAACGGCGCCTCATAGAAAAGAGGCTTCTACGACAACTCTCTGCATTAAAAATGTAACTCTGTGTCTACGAACATTAACGTGTACAAACATACATGACTTTGGAATCTAGTACAGTTAGTTGTATGTCGATCTTACAATGTTGTATACTGAGAGAGATAAGAAAAACATTTTTTTATAAAATGCAGTTATCTAGTATACTTATATAAATTTACCTTCTTTGGTATTCGAAATCTCTATAACCAGCTGATTCTGTAAATTATCAAACACTTTTTGCATTAATTAAATAAAAAACTATGTACTACATGTAATATTTTTTCTATTTAATCTATCTTTTTTTCCCATTAAATCTTAATTTTTCAGAAAGGTATAAGAAAAGCTATACTTGTATTTCATATTCGTTATAAAAGGCTTCGCTAGTGCAACATGTTATTTTGCTTCTTCAATATCTTTAATCTCCAAAAATGTTGAAATAGGTAGAAGAAATCTGATGACGCACAAGCAGTCAAGAAGATGAATTCAAAGAAAAATATTTACGGGACTTGTTTTTTTTCCGACAAGTTCGTCAAATCTTAACTTGTTTTTAGTACTTTTATATTTTTTTCTTATAAAACTTACGAAAATTTTTGAAGTGGTAAATGTAGGTTATATTTTCCACTGAAAAATCGGTATGTGTTGTGAGCATAATTTTTTTTTCATCATTATATGTGTATTTATCGTGATATATTTTCGGATTCAATTAATATTAAAAAACCGGTTTAAACTTACCATAATCCGAAGTTTGATAATTTAACCTTGAACTGTAACTACAACAAGAATAATGTTCATACAAAACAAGTACTTTATTGCGTTTGGTACATTAGATTTTTATATAAACATTCACATCTTATACTGTCTATCAAATAAATGTAATAAATCTTGGTTGACCTATATTTATCTTGAATTGTTTGTCTTCTTATTTTAAGGCGTGAAACGCCTATGCAAAATCATTTCAAGTTATTTCATTATATTCAAGCACTTGTAATTGATTTTCCAATATTCATTGAAACTTGTAAACTGTGTAAACTCACAGGGTTCGTTATAAAAATAATATAAATGTCAAAATGCGAGACAAAATATCAGCAATAGTCAAAAAGCTCAAGAAGAATGAAGCCACACATGTAGTTCTATGATTCAAAAAGAGAGAAAACGTGGTTAATGCAGCGACGTACACCTTCCGCCTTTATATATTGAGTTTAAGGCATAGATAAAAAATAAGTACTAACATTAGTTGATTGTTTCAACTAAATACTATTTAAAAAAAAATTATACAGTGACAAAAACACAAATGAAGCAATAAAAATAAAACAACCGAAATTCAAGGACAAACAAAGTTGGAAATGCAAAAGGATAATACATGTACAAAGGACAGGACCAAAACAAGAAAAATTATCCCGGCTTGGTACAAATCATGGATTGTGATTAGTCAATGCCACGTCGATACAAAACCCATATCCCCGCGGGCATTGCTAACCAATATACCCAGACTTTTCTAACCATTGCCCTGGGTAACTTATTTTTATCATTATGACTTGGCGCCCGAGACAATTTCCTTTGATATATGGCTATGAAAACGTCTTATATTCGGATACCTGCAGGGTTCTAAGAAAGGTACAATGTAGTACCCCACACCTGGTAAATAGTATGCCGAATTGACATATTTCACTTTAGTTTTTTTCTATAATCAGAAAAGAGTTGCTTTAACGCTATGAATTTTTCAAGATATCGATAGATTAGGACAGAAACCGGGGATAAAACCGTCATCTATACGTTCGTATTCGTAGATACGGAGATTTTAACACCCTTCGGCTTGGGCTCAGTGTGTACTAGAATACTTCAGGGTGTACAAATCTCCATATCTGAGGATACGAACGTAGGTAACTTACACCATAAAACGACTCAAATTTAAAAATCGTCAGATAGGTTATTTGTTACGTTGTTGAAAATGGAATGCACAAAACCAACTGTGTTTTACAATGATTTAATGTTATAATTGCCATGGTAATAGCGGTGATACAGTGTCATACAATTTAATCATTGTCCATTTGCTAGACAGAATCTTTTTTCCCAATACCCACATCTTCTTTTGGGTCAAAAACAAAAATGTTTATCAATTTGTTAAAGTGTTAATTATAACTGAATTAAATACCTGAAAGATAGAAACTAAACACAACAAATACCCGAAAACAAAAAGTAACAGTGCAGAATACTTTCCGATTTAGACACCACTACTATAGGCGGTCATTCGGGCAAAAATTACAAAAATGTGCTGAAAAGATAAAATTTACTTTAAATAACAACAATCATAAAAAACAAAATTGTTAGTTGAAAGATGAATTTTTAAAGATCAAAACAAACTGTAATATATAACGAAAATGTATGGAAAAAAGACATCAATGTTCAAAAGACAATTTTTCAGAAAAGACAATTCGTTAGAAAAGACGTACAGTTTGTCAGAAAGGACAATAATACTTTAAGGAGGATTGAATGTGTTTATATCCCATCTTAGCACCACTATTCAGATCACATAACAGCCCGAAACCCGTTAGTATGGCAAAAGTCATATTGCATTAAAAAGTTGCCCATGGCATAAATATTATTTTGAAGCAAGATAGATAACTTAGCCTGCAAAGACTTTAATAGTTCAAGATGAAGATTCATAGGTGTTTCGAACATTTATTCGGATTAGTTAATTTTGAATTAGCGATCCATGCCATGTTCTGATCAGAAGCCCGAGCCAACTGTATTGGGTTAAAACCGCAAATGACTACGGAATTGTCAATTAAGGTTTGCTAACTTATCAGGGGCTTGACACCTAGATAGGGATCTGCTGCATATTGTGGTATTTCATGTATATTCTTTTGTAATAATTTGACTATTGATCTCAGTTGATGCAATGTTTTATTTCAGTTTAGAAGAGGTTAGTATTTCTTTCAAATTCTTATATCGTTTGTACGCAATAATTGTTTTATTTACAAAAATGGTATTTATTTCCTCATCATTAACTATACTGCCCCAGTGTTTTATGATAGCTCGGCTGAATTTTGTTATTAATGAGAGCGGGCGCTTTTCTTATTTTCACCCTCAACATATCATTCTATTTTATTTGTTCTACGTTATTTTTTATACTTTCAATTTCAGTGCATTTGTATCCCCGGTCAAGTAAGCGACCAGTGAAGTTGTTGCACTGCCTCTGGAATTCTCGACTATCACTGGTACATCTCTTAAACCTTATCATTTACCATTTTATGAACCGCTTAAATGTAGAGGATGGATGACATGATAATCTTTCTAGATACTGGTAGATTTCTGTTTTTTTTGGTGATATGTTGTCATATCAGAATTAAAATTTGATTTTGTAAAATAAACACTTACCATCATGAATTTAGATATACCCTAATTTCAGCCTTATGCAACCGGAAATCAACTAAAAAGAATACCCCATATATTACCACAATCAAACCTGACGCATGTGCATCTTACACCTTCATCACTTTTGACCTATTGCATAGGCAATAAGGGGGATAAAGGGGAGGTTAGTGAGACCTGTGATTTATGATCGTAGAAAGAGAGAAACCTTTATCTTCAAAAATATAAAGTGAAAAATTCGCTAACTGTTGGACAGAGATAGTGAGAGGATCAATTTGGCTAGAACAACACCAAGAACAGAAAATGGTCCACTTGGAGTCATAAACAGATCCTGTGGATTGCCGAACTGATCAAGAGATACGCTTGCCTGCTTTCTCAGAAAAGCTTCCCTTTCTGAGGGAATCCCTGATAGCAACAAAGCGTGAAGATGAAGATTCTGAAGGCCCTGATTAACTTTTCTTCCTTTGCACTGAGGAAGACGCAACGGGTCCGCACAACAGAGTTGAAGAAGATCTGGGAACCATGATTGTGTGGGCCAAGCTGGAGCAATAAGAATTGCCTTGCAAGCATCCTTGTGAATTTTGTGCAAGATCTTGGGAAGAATACGAAAAGGAGGGAACATGTAACTGAACATTCCCATCCAAGACAGAGTCATAGCATCCACTGCCCAAGCTTTTTGATCTGGAACAGGAGAAACATGGGTCTGTATTTTGTGATTCAGACTGGTGGCAAACAGATCTATATGAGGCATGTCGCACCGAAGTATGATCTACTTGAAAACTGCAGGATGCAATTCCCATTCTGTGTTCAGTGGAACCAGAGAACGGGAAAGATCATACGCCACTATATTCTTCTTTCCGGGAACATGCCTCACTGACAGAAGAGTCTTGAGGTTGTCGCAGAGTAACAGAATATCCCCGTACAGATACAGGGAAAGGGAGTGAGTTCTGCCCTGATTCTGAAGATAAGCCACTACTGTAGTATTGTCCGTGGCCACCAATATAGACTGGTCCTGAATTACTTCTTGGAGGTACTTCAGAGCTAGTAAAACTGCCCTCATTCCAGAATATTGATATGTTCCTGAAACAGAGGACCCGACCAAAATCCCGACACACACCTGTCTTCCAGGAAGGCTCCCCATCACGTTAGAGATGCGTTTGTAAAGAGGGTCGTCTTCGGGACAGGAGTATCCAGAGGAGAACCTTTGAGAAGATTTTCGCTCTGTAACCACTAATGAAGATGAGGAAGCAACTGAGGTTGAATATGTATTGGAGCTTCCCACAACTGAGATACTGGGTGCCAAACATTCTTGAGGTACCACTGAATTGGACGGATATGAAGTCTGCCTACATTACAACATTTGCTAGAGAGTTCAGAAAAACCCAAAAGTTGAAGAAAATGACGGGCAGGTACCACCTCTGCCTGGCACAGAATCGATAGCCAATGAAAAAACCGAAATGCATTACTTTGAAGGCGTATACCTTGTTCGACCATACAACTCCCAGGAATTGGCGAATCTCTGGAGCAATAGGGACGTGGAAGTACGCATCTGAGAGGTCTAGAGATGTTTTCCACATCCCTGAATGCAGAGAAGACCTGATCGACCTGCTGGTTTCCATTTTGAAATTGGGAACCAGTAGATAGCGATTCAGACAGGAAAGGTGCACAACTGGTCTCATTTTATCTTTTTATCTGCCAGCTGCAGCCAAGAAATGTTCCGCTGTCTCTAAAACATTAGAAAGAATTCCAAGGATGTTTCTCGGATTTTGTTCAAATCGCCTGAGACAATCTAAGACCTAGAACCTAAAGCAGAAGAAAACGCCTTTTCACAGACAGAAAGAAATTTACCTAGAGAAGATCCATGAATTTCATAGTCTTTAGACCGTATACCAGTAAGATTAGTTGGTCATAAAACTTATTACCAGACACTGATGATTTGTTTTCGCCCAGAGAAGAATTTATAAACGACATGGCGGTTTTAAAATGACTAGACTCTGGGAAAGAATTATAACCCTTAGCGTCAGACTTGATCATACCAGAGCAAGACATAAAGTCCGAGTGGACACAAGCAGGTCGAAGTGGGGAGGACATACGGATGTCAGTCAACTCTCGCCGTATGGCATAAACTCGACTTCTGAGTGGTTCCGGATTGGTACTTGATCAGCTTCGCTAGTACCGGTGGTATCCACCTCCAAGACTGAACTGTTTTCTGGACTACAAGGAGCAGAAACAGGAGAGTCCTGAGATAAAAATCTTTCTTCTTGGCTCCTAGGTGAGAAGACTCAGAATGTCCAATTTCCAAAGAAGTAAGGCGATTACCAAATTCTAGGAATTTAGCGTTAACCACTACTTGCAAATTTGAAATGGATACAGCAGGTGCCTTCATATCTTCACTGCGGGAAGTTTCTGATGGGTTTGGTTTAGTGTGAAATCCCTGACCTGACCACACTGACTGAGCAGAGAATAGATAAAAGGTAGGAAAACCTGGCATAGGCATAGGTGGATTGACAAAGGCAAAGCCATCACTCCTTATTCCAAAAGGTAAAGATTCTGAAAATAAAGAGGATGAACTAGAAGGACCTGACTCAACGTGCCAAGCAAAAGTATGCGTCACTCTAGGACATGAGAGCCTAAGTTGAAGGGCAGTAGATTTTACTGCAGGAGAAAGTTCCTGTGTGGACACCAAAACGGCTATCCCTGACATAAAAGGGTCAGGAAGATGAGAAGGAAAGCCGCGCTCCCAAAATTCATCTGAACAAGTAGCCGAACGCCAAGAGGATATTAGATAGACCCATATTATCTTGACTTTCTCTGTCCATTTTGCAGTGAATATTATCTGTGAAATTGTACAACTTTCACTAATATGCAATGATATTACCTGTATTGGCAATTAAATATAATTGCAATTGTATAATTAAGTATAAATTTTCACAAAACTCGAATATTTTCCTCCGAAAAGCACACGTGCTGCAATCACCAGAAAACCGGAAAAGTGATGAATGTGTAAGGCGCGCATGCGTCAGGTTGGGTTGAGGTTATATAAGGGGTATTCTTTTTTTGTTTCGCATTTCCATGTCAGTTTTGGATTTTATATTACTTTTGTAATCTTTTTATATTGTTTTAGCTCACCTGTCCTAAAAGGACTTGTAAACTTTTGCCATCACTTGGCGTCCGTCGTAAACTTTTTCAAAGATCTTCTCCGCTGAAACCACTCAACCAATTACAGCCATACTTAGAATAGACAATGGAAATGGGGAATGTGTTAAAGAGACAACAACCCGACCAAACAGTTCAAGGCTACCAATGGGTCTTCAACGCAGCGAGAAAATCTTTAGGGCATCATAATAAATTTTGTGTTTTATATTTTTGTCCGTCAAGAAACATGGTAAACTGCAGTTTTTGGCTTATACCTCAAAACCTAAAGCATTTTGAGCATAACTGACTGAAGGGAAAATTTTTGTCAGGTCAAGATCTACCTGCCATGAAATTTTCAGACGAATCGGTCAACCCTTTGTTGGGTTATTGCCCCTGAATTGTTAATTTTAAGGAAATTTTGCAGTTTTAGGTTATTATCTTGAATATTATTATAGATAAAAACAAACTGTAAACAGCAAAAATATTCAACAAAGCAAGATCTACAAATAAGTCAACATGACCAAAACCCTGAATTGACACCTTATAGCAGTTTTTGCCCTTTAAATACAATTTTTCAAATTTGTTTCGTCATCTGTAAACTTTCAAAAATCTTCTCCTATGAAACTACAGAATCAATTTCATCCAAACGTAGGCTGAAAGATCCTTAGGGTATCTAGTATAAATTTATGTTTTATTTTTTTGTCCATCGAGATTTATGGTTGCCATGGCTAAAAATAGAACATAGGTGAACAAAATGTACTTTTTAGCTCATATCTGAAAAACTAAAGCAGTTAGAGCAAAACTTACAAATGAAAATGCTTATCAGGTCTAGATTTTCCTGCCATGAAATGTTTCGGGTTATTGCCCTGAATTGTTAATTTTAAGGAAATTTTGCAGTTTTAGGTTATTAACTTGAATATTCTTACAGATAAAGACAAACTGTAACAGCAAAAATGTTCAGCAAAGTAAGATCTACAAATAAGTCAACATGACAAAAATTGTCAACTGACTTCTTATGGGAGTTTTTGCCCTTGAAAGATTATTTACATGTAAACAGTCATTAGTAAAAAAAACATGTTTAGAGCATAACGTGAAATAAATCAAATGGCAGCTGTACTAGTAAAACGGAGGGTCAAGAGTCAGGGTCATTTAAAAAGTCCATAGCAACCGATGAAAAAGTCCCTAGCAACCATATATATTTAGATTCAGGACTCTATAATATAGCTGTACATGTCATTATTGAGGCTCAAGGGTCAATTTCATTGAAAAATCCATAGCAACCGATGGAAAAGTCCCTAGCAACCATATAGATTCGGGTTAAGGACCCTATAATTTACCTGTACAAGTAAAAAAGAAAGGTAAAGAGTTAAAACCATAGAAAAGGTCCATAGCAACCGATGAAAAAGTCCATAGCAACCGTAAATATTTGGGTTCAGGACCCTACAATTTACCTGTTCAAGTCCAAATAGAAGTACAAGAGTCAATGCCAATGAAAAAATCCATAGCAACCGATGAAAAGTCCCTAGCAACCATATATATTTTGGTTCAGGCTTCCACATTTTAGCTGTAAAAGTCAATATTAAGGCGAAAATGCGACGGTGTACATTAAATAGCAAAAATAATCTGATGCAAGATCTACACAAAACATTGCAGGTGAGCGATTCAGGCTCTTAGGAGCCTTTTGTTTTTCGTTTATATGCATTTGTAGTCTTTGCACGAATGGCCGCCCATACATTTTCCATATAAAATTAAAGTGTTACTAACTTGCTGATTCTGTATTTGCCCTACAGGCCTCGGAACCAATACAGTTAACCTCGAATCAAGACTGGGTAAAAACAGAATCAGCAGGTTCGTAACACTTTTTTTAATCAATCTAAACAGTCCGTACAGCTGGTCCGTATGGCCAGTCCGTATTATATAATTGCTGAATTTGAAATTGGTCACTATCGGGATTTATCAACCCGAGAAAATATATTATTAAATAATATGATTAATATAGCCTTAATATGGCAAATTTGGCATGACCAATAATTTTACGTTATCCTGGTATTTGTAAATATCTGTATTTATATAAAAAAATATCCAATTAATAATTTAATACAGAAGTCAATATGAAAACAGGGCAATATGGAATTCCATACGGACCAGCTGTACGGACTGTTTAGATTATTTAATAAAAGTGTTACGAACTTGCTTGCTCTGTATTGATTCTCGGTCAGCTGTATTAGCCCTCAGCCCTAAGGGGCTCGGGACCAATACAGCTAACCTTGAATCAATACAAAGGCCAATACAGAATCAGAAAGTTAGTAACACCATATGGGTATCCACTGTGATGAAGATCTTGTGATGTCTTATGAATTGGTGTCTTCATTAAGAGAATGGATTTTGTCTATCTTACATTATTATAAGTGTAAGCACTGTATTTACGTGTTGTGTTTTCATTACTGCTGTTCCAGTCAAAATATCAAGAATTAAGATAATAATTTAAATCAAAATAAAGTAATATTCATAAACATTTCTGCACTCTGGAAACAGCTTCCAAATACCTTAATATCGTTTTCGGCCGGGGGCTTCGCCCTGGACCCCTTGCCGATTGTATCAGGGATTTTAGCAAAAATATGGTGGCAAGTATATATTAGGGTATAAATATACATGTACAAAGATTAGTCAAAGCATTATATAATAGAACACTGAAAAAATACTATACCAACCAAGAATCTGAAATAAATGACAAATGCACAGTAATACATTTTAGGTAAATTTTAGTATGTAGTTAAACGAAAGCATTTATAATACAAAAAAGAATACATGGTCCTTGTGTGAGAAACGCTAGAGAGATAAGAAGAATAAAAAGAGTTTCGCTAAGCACAGCATGATACGGCTCAAATTTGACCCTATGTATCTCAGAAAAAAAACAGATAGAAAAAATTCCGTTAACATACTTAAGAAAGCACTCATCCAAATGAAATAAAAGAAAAATCCCAAAATGAATTGGATTAGAAATAAAAAAAAAAATTTACATATGAAGCCACACTGCATGTTGGCCCTTTTTACCTCTTATATCTCAAAAACCTTAACAGAGAGAAGAAATCTATTGACATACTTCTGGAAGCACTTATCAAGATGAATGAAATAAAAAACCCCATCAAAATCGAATGATAAATACAATATTTATGTGTCCTGCAAAATGGCTAATTTTGGCCCTTTTAATCCTTTTTATCTCTACAACAAAAGTAACACAACAATGCCTGGAGTAACTCTTAGTACATTTATTTTGACGAACCACTTATTATACACCGTGATACATGTAAAACCTATTAAATTACATATACCTCGTTCCTCTAGGGGGTCACCCCACCCCCACCCCAAAGTCGACAACCTTGAAAATTTTCATATGCAATTAAATACAATAGCTTTAAATCATGTATTTTATTATTCTCCGTAACAAGACGCATTAAATGACATGAACCTTCTTTCAATAGGGTGATTCTTACCCCCATGCATCAATAATGTCCAATTTTCTCATTAAACGTTAAATCCCTACCCTAAACCATATATTTTCTTATTCCCCATAGTAAGACTCACCAAATGACAAATACCTCGCTTCCCCAGGGGGATATCTCCACTCCAAACAAATCAATAATGTTCAATTATCTCATAAACAGTTAAAATCCCCACACCTAAACGATATATTTTCTTATTCCCCATGGTAAGACTCACCAAATGACACATACCTCGCTTCCCCAGGAGGTTATCACCACGCCCATCAAACCAATGTTCATTTATCTAAAATACCGTTAAAATCCCCACTCCTAAACCATATATTTTCTTATTTCCTATGGTAAGACGCACCAAATGACACATAGCTCGCTTCCCCAAGGGCGTCTCACCACTCCCATTAAATCAATAATGTTCAATTATCTCATAAACCGTTGAAATTCCCACCCCTAAACTATATATTTTCTTATTCCCCATGGTAAGACTCACCAAAATGACACATACCTGGCTTCCCCAGGGGGTTATCACCATTCCAAACAAATCAATAATGTTCAATTATCTCATAAACCGTTAAAATCCCCACACCTAAACCATATATATTTTTATTCCCCATGGTAAGACGAACCAAATGACACACACCTCGCTTCCCTAGGGTGTTATCAACACTCCCATCAAACTAATAATGTTCAATTATCTCATAAACTGTTAAAATCCCCACCCCTAAACCATATATTTTCTTATTCCCCATGGTAAGACTCACCAAATGACACATACCTGGCTTCCCCAGGGGGATATCAACACTCCCATCAAATCAATAATGTCAAAATATGTCATAAACCGTTGAAATCCCCACCCCTAAACCATATATTTTCTTATTCCCCATGGTAATACTCACCAAAGGACACATACCTGGCTTCCCCAGGGGGATATCACCACTCCAAACAAATCAATAATGTTCAATTTTCTCATAAACCGTTAAAATCCCCACACCTAAACGATATCTTTTCTTAATCCCCATGGTAAGACGCACCAAATGACACATACCTCGATGGTTCAGGGAGTTATCACCACTCCCATCAAATCAATAATGTTCAATTGTCTCATAAACGTCAAAATCCCCACACCTAAACCATATATTTTCTTATTCCCCTAGTAAGACTCACCAAATGACACATACCTGGCTTCCCCACGGGATAACACCATTCCCATCAAATCAATAATGTTCAATTATCTCAAAAACCGTTAAAATCCCCACCCCTAGGGGCAATAAGGCGAAAAAATGTTTCACTCAGAGGTATCACCGTATCAGGTGTTCATTTTCTAGCCGCCTTTCAGGCAGTACACATCATGGACGCCGAAATGCAGAACCTTATACGACAAGAAGTTATAAACACGGTAACCCAGTCACAAAATACCATCATGTCTCAGTTCAAAGATATGATTTCCAATGAGATGGGAAAGATAGAGCAACAACAACAGAAGCTAGCGGAGACGCAGATGAGCAAGATAGAGGACACTCTGAATGACAGCCATAGATTCAAACGACGCGGGAACGAGGAGCAGTACAAGCACAACGCTAAGGTGATGAACAAGATGAAGGAGGCAAACAGAAACCTAGACGGCAACTAAGTATCAGCAGAGGGAGTTGCGAAAGCAAAGGAGAAACTCGCTGAAGGTATGGAAATTATGAACCATAGACAGAAACTCATAAAGATTGCCGATTCATCCGAATTAGGATGGCCCGTTGTACAAGAATACGAGGCAAATCCTCTCGCCGAGGATTCTGATGACGAGAAGAAACTTTTTAAAGCGGAAACTAGAGCCGAAAGGAAGGTGAAAGCTGAAAAAACCAAGAAGGCCAAGGTATCGAGGACACATCCGTATGTTCAGCCGGAGGCGGAAAAATCATCACAGCTAAAAAGGCCTGGTAGATGTTTCAACTACGGAACAAGAGGACACTGGAAACATGAATGTCCAGAAGGTGTAAAGACTACTGAAAAGATAAGTATTTCTAATTTAGAAAATGTAGTTTATGTGCATAGGGCACAAGAACATGAAAACATTTTAACTCCGGTTAATAGGCTGAGAAATCATATACAAAATTGGAAAGAAGCTAAGGTCAGTGATTACATACTGAAGTTTATAGATCAAGGTTACAAGTTACCTTTTAAAACCATACCTGTAAATGTATTTTTAGACAACAATAGGTCTGCTAAAGATAATCAAGCATTCGTCCGTGACGAAATTGACAAGCTTTTATTGAAAGGGGGTATATCACAGGTACAAAACAATCCTTGTGTAGTAAATCCCTTAACTGTAACGGGTAACAAGAGAAAGCTTAGATTAGTATTACATTGTCGTCACATTAATCCTCATTTATTTCAGTTCAAATACAAATATGAAGATGCAAGTATTGCGAGAAACATGTTTTTCAAAGGGGATTATCTATTTTCATATGATTTTAAGTCGGCTTATCATCACGTTATGATATTATGAAGATGATAAAACATACTTAGGTTTTCAGTGGGATGAGAAATTTTACGTTTTTAATGTGTTACGTTTCGGTTTAGCAAAAGCAGGATTTATATTCTCAAAGGTATTGAGAGAATTGATTAAACACTAGAGATCAAATGGATTAAGAATTGTCATGTACTTGGATGACGGTTTAGGGGGAGCCTACGATTATGAAAGTTGCAAACTAGTTAGTGCAAGAGTTAGGGAAAATCTTTTGAATTTTGGGTTCATAATTACAGAAGAGAAATGTAACTGGGAACCGGTTCATGTTACTACCTGGCTGGGTTTGATTTGGGATACTTTACAGGGTAAAATTAAAGTCACAAAAGAGAGAGTAGACAGAATCTTGAGTTGTATCACTTCAATTTGTGACAAGCTTTCACACAAAAGGGTTATGTCAGCAAGGCTTATAGCTTCAGTTATAGGACAACTGATTTCAACGCAGGTAGTTTTGGGTTCAGTAAAGAGGTTAAGAACTAGGTACGCATACGATTGCGTTTTGGATAAACTATCTTGGGATTCGCCTGTATGGCTTACAAAAGTAGCAGAGGGCGAGCTTAGATATTGGTTATGCAATTTAGCAGAGATGAACGAGAAAGGTTCAGATTTCAGTCAGTTGACAAATGAAACATGTCAGGTAAACATGTTTTCAGACGCCTCAGGTGAGGGCTAGGGAGGATATATAGCCATAGAGGCGAGTGGTAAAAAGACAGGTGAGGTATATGGTGCTTTGGATGCACAAGAATCTTGCATGAGTTCTACATGGAGAGAACTCGAAGCAGTAAACAGATTGATGAAAAGTAACAAGTCAAATTTATCAGGTCAAGGTGTAAAAGTACATACTGACAGTAAAAATGTTGAAACTATTTTGAGAATCGGTAGTAAGAAAACATTTCTCCATGATATAAATATGGATATACAAGATACATGTCTAGAAAATGATACAATGCTGTGTCCTAAGTGGATACCTCGAGATAAGAATCAAGATGCAGATGCATTAAGCAGGGTATGTGATTGCGACGACTGGGCATACAAACATGGTTATTTGAATTATTAGACAAAGAGTGGGGTCCACATTACATAGACAGGTTTGCTACACACTACAACAGAAAATGCGAAAATTTCAACTCAAAGTTCTGGTGTGAAGGCATAAATGATATTGACGCGTTTTTAAACAAGACTGGTCAGATGTAACGAAAGTTTTTGTACCCCAACCAACTTTGGTTACAAAAACTATCAGTAAGATCATAGTAGATCACGCTATAGGCACATTAGTAATACCTGAATGAAAATCCGCTCCATATTGGGCAGTTATCACAGAAGGGTCTAAATTCAAATCTTTCGTGAAAGCATATAAAAGATTTCAAGGTTACATGATAACACATAAAAGAAGAGGCAGAAATGGAGTTTTTGGTAGACCTGACCAAATTTCGGATTTATCGCCCTTTGTATTGAAGCATGAGCAGTTATTTGGACATTTATTTTTTCTGTTTCCAGGCATCAACCTAAACCAGAGGATCAAGACGATGTACGACAGACTGGAGTAGCTGAGGGATCTGACCTGGACGTTTTATCTGACGTTTTATGTGGCGTTATCTTGTAAACTCCAGGAGTGACAATACTGCAAAGTCTTATTATTATTCTTTTAAACGTTGGGAAACTTTTATTCAAAAACATGGTTTTCAAGCTATCCCTGCACAACCTGTTCATATAGCATTGTATATTACTCATTTATTAGATTCAGGGGCTACTTGTTATACTATTAACTCTTAATATACAGTATCAAATCGGTACATGTAATGTCAAATTTAGCAGATCCAACCAATAATTCTTATTTATCTTCTCTACACGAATCTGCTAAGAGAGTTGCATGTCCTACAAAACAAAACAAAAAAGACCCTGTTTCGATTGAAACTTTAGTGGAACTTTGCACTTTATTTTCTGACAGGTTGAATGATTTATTGGTTGTAAGAGATCTTACAATGGTTCTTTTTTGTTATGCTGGATTTTTACGTTATGACGAAATCAGTTCTTTGTGTTTTAAGGATGTCAAGATTCAGGGTGATTATATCCTTTTATACATAAGGAAGAGCAAAACTGATCAATACAAGCAGGGCAATGAGGTATTGATAACAAAAGGTCACACGATTGCATGTCCATATACAATGTTCGAGAGATATATACGCTTGGCAGGTATCGATTTGGGATCTGATGTTTTCTTATTCAGGCCAGTTTTTCGTTCAAAACGTTCCTGCAAGCTTATATATAAAACAAAAAACTGAGCTACACAGCTGCAAGGCAAAGCATTATAAACAAATTGAAGCTTGTTTCTCCTGAAGCTAATTTTGGTTTGCATTCTATGAGGTCAGGTGGAGCGACAGCAGCAGCTAATTCTGGTGTTAACGTTCGCTGGAAGAGTGACTCGAGTAAAGATGGATATGTTGTTGACAGTGTAGAGAATAGGCTGTAGGTCTCTCAAAACCTTGGCTTGTAAAATATTGTATATACATTTATATATATTTTATTCTACACGTTCCCCCTATCTTTGTATTGTCTATCGCATACGGCGGGCTAGTCGGCAAACTAGAATATAGTTTATTTTGTTTTATTGGTTCAAAGGTGTAGTGATTTAAGGCATCACTAAGGTAATCCGTTGTTTGAATTGGTATGAGATAAGGGAATACTTATTCATTTCAATTACATCTAAAGCCTGTTTTATTTATTTTTCATCTAAATTGCCAACATTATTTTTCCGTGAATGTTGTACAAGTCGTCTGTTCAACCAAGCGTAACTATTTACAATCAGCTGTTGTACACATCCCGGAGGCACTGTTCACACTATTAAATGTTAATTAAATAGTCTAATTGCCACTGACGTGATAATTGGGTTAGAGGTTTCCGGTATTTAACTACAATCTATTGATTTTTGAAGCGTGGCGGACAACAAATTAAGCGTGGCGCATGCAAATCAAAGGTGGCGGAGAAAAATCCAAGTGTGGCGGACCGCCACACTACAATAGGTCATGATGATATATACATTGTATATATATTAGCTTGGCCTTGATTAGTGGCAAGGTAAAAACAAGTAATAATTGTAACAGTGAACTGTTACTAAGTCTCCCAAACGAAGTTCCCCATCAGACCCCCCAATGGTACCAAATGCTCCATCTTGTCATAAGGAGTAATAATATATATGGTTGTAGGGTGGGGATCTGAATGGTTTTCAAGATATTAAGTCTTTTGTCATTTGAGGGGGTGGGGCATGACCCCCTCAGACCCCCTATAGTACGGAAGTCTTCGTTTAATCATCAGGAGTAATAATCTATATGGTTATAGGGTGGGGATCTCAATGGTTTTCAAGATATTAAGTCTTTTGTCATTTGAGGGGGGCGGGGCATGACCCCCTCAGACCCCCTTAGGTACCAAATCCGTCTTATCATAAGCAGTAATAATATATATGGTTATAGGGTGGGGATCTCAATGGTTTTCAAGATATTAAGTCTTTTGTCATTTGAGGGGGTGGGGCATGACCACCCTCAGACCCCCCTATAGTACCGACGTCTTCGTCTAATCATCAGGAGTAATAATATATATGGTTATAGGGTGGAGATCTCAATGGTTTTCAAGATATTAAGTCTTTTGTCATTTGAGGGGGTGGGGCATGACCACCCTCAGACCCCCCTATAGTACCGAAGTCTTCGTCTAATCATCAGGAGTAATAACATATATGGTTATAGGGTGGGGATCTCAATGGTTTTCAAGATATAAAGTATTTTGTCATTTGAGGGGGGGTTGGGGCATGACCCCCTCAGACCCCCCTTATGTACCAAATCCTTCGTCTCATCATAAACAGTAATAATATATATGGTTATAGGGTAGGAATGTAAACTATTTTTGACCTATTCAAAAAATATCAATTTTTGAGGTATTTGAAGGGGCGTGGCACTGCCCCTGGGGCCCCCTACACTTGAAAAATTGTTAGGACCAACATCTCATGGGGTACTATCATTGTGCAAAATTTGATTGAAACCGGTCAAGTATAAAGTACAAAAGTGCCCCGGACAAAGTTGGCGGCGCGACAAAGAAGAAGAAGTAGAATTGCAATTGCGAGCAATAGCAGATGTCGCCCGTGGCAGCCATCTTGGAAATGGCGGCCATTTAAAAAAAAAGTATTGATTCCACACCTTCACATAGTGATCTTACTTTCTGCCAAGTTTCATTAAATTCTATCCATGTTAAGTTTTTCGCAATTTTAACATCATTTTTCAAAATGGCCGCCAAACGTCTCCAACCGATCGCGATTTTTTTTCCATCAGTTTGTTCTGCTAATTGTACTTTACAAACCTACGAAGTTTAATGTTATAGGGTAGGAATGTAAACTATTTTTGACCTATAATACAGGTTTTGAGATATAAACATTTTAAATTTTCGGAGTGTACCGATCTTTGAATGGCAGCCATCTTAAAAATGGCAGCCATTTCGGAAAAAAAAGTATTGATTGCACACCTTCACATAGTGATCTTACTTTCTGCCAAGTTTCATTCAATTCTATCCATGTTAAGTTTTTCGCCATTTTAACATCATTTTTCAAAATGGCCGCCAAACGTCTACAACCGATCGCGATTTTTTTTCATCAGTTTGTTCTTCTAATTGTACTTTACAAACCTACGAAGTTTAATGAAATTCTATTATACAGGTTTTGAGATATAAACGTTTTAAATTTTCGGAGGGTACCGATCTTTGAATGGCGGCCATCTTGAAGATGGCGGCCATTTCGAAAAAAAAAATTGATTGCACACCTTCACATAGTGATCTTACTTTCTGCCAAATTTCATTCAATTCTATGCAGGCATCTCCGAGAACTAAGCCGGACAAAAATCATTGGAAGAAAGAAAGAAAGAAAGAATAATAACAGAGAAACGGAACAATAACAATATATCGCCGACTTTCGTCGGGGCGACATAATAACTAGAATTGCAATTGCGAGCAATAGCAGATGTCGCCCCTGGCAGCCATCTCTGTTTCTTCTTCTAATTGTACTTTACAAACGTACCAAGTTTCATAAAATTCTATCATACAGTTTTTTTAAATATAAATGCTTGAAATTTACCAAATGCTTCGTCTTGTCATAAGGAGTAATAATATATATGGTTATAGGGTGGGGATCTCAATGGTTTTCGAAGATATTAAGTATTTTGTCAATTGAGGGGGGCGGGGCATTACCCCCTCAGACCTCCATGTGATACCAAATGCTTCGTCTTGTCATAAGGAGTAATAATATATATGGTTATAGGGTGGGGATCTCAATGGTTTTGAAGATATTAAGTCTTTTCTCATTTGAGGGCGTGGGGCATGACCCCCTCAGACCCCCTTAGGTACCAAATCCTTCGTCTCATCATAAGCAGTAATAAAATATATTGTTATAGGGTAGGAATGTAAACTATTTTTGACCTATTCAAAAAATATCAATTTTTCAGGTATTTGAAAAGGCCTGGCACTGCCCTGGGACCCCCTCAGACCCCCCTAAGGTACCAAATCCTTCGTCTTATCATAAGCAGCAATAATATATACGGTTATAGGGTAGGAATGTAAACTATTTTTGAGCTATTCAAAAAATATCAATTTTTGAGGTATTTGAAGGGGCGTGGCACTGCCCCTGGGGCCCCCCTACACTTGAAAAATGATTAGGACCAACATCTCATGGGTTACTATCATTGTGCAAAATCTGATTGAAATCGGTCAAGTATAAAGTACAAAAGTGCTCCGGACAAAGTTGGCGGCGCGAGAAAGAAAAAGAAGAATTTTTCAAAATGGCCGCCAAACGTCTCCAACCGATCGCGATTTTTTTTCATCAGTTTGTTCTTCTAATTGTACTTTACAAACCTACGAAGTTTAATGAAATTCTATCGTACAGTTTTTGATATATAAACGTTTTAAATTTTCAGAAGTTACCGATCTTTGAATGGCGGCCATCTTGAAAATGGCGGCCATTTCGAAAAAAAGGTATTGATTGCACACCTTCACATAGTGATCTTACTTTTTGTCAAGTTTCATTCAATTCTATCCAGGCATCTCCGAGAACTAAGCCGGACAAAAATCATTAGAAGAAAGAAAGAAAGAAAGAAAGAATAACAGAGAAACGGAACAATAACAATATGTCGCCGACTTTCGTCGGGCCGACATAATAATAATAATAATAAGAAACGCAACAAAAACAAAAAGTCTCCAAACTTCGTTTGGGAGACTTAATAACAAAGTGTGACGCAATTATCTATTTAAATATAGTATCGATACATTTAAATTATAATGCGCGACGTCATAATGAAGAAACGCCATAATAGCGGCGCTGATATATCTCATAAACACAAGGATTCATCCCCACCCCCTCGAATCAGTAGTCTTTAATTATCTCGTACAGCATTGAAATCCCTGCCCTTAAATCATATATTTTCTTTTATCCCATGAAAAGACAAACAGATAGATAAAAACACCCCCACCAAAAAAAAAAAAAAAAAAAAAAAAAAAAAAAAAAAAAAAAAAAAAAAAAAAAAAAAAGACGGGGAGGGCGGGGGGAAGGGTCATCATCGCGCCTCAGTTCAATAATTTTTAATTACTTCAAAATCCGTAAAAATGTTTATCCCTTTAACACGTATTAATACGCAATGTCTAAATCTCATAAACCATTTAACTCCATACCCCGTAACCACATATATTTCTAATTCCCTATAAGGAGACACAATAAATGATTTTACACATTCCCCGGGGAATGGGGTTATTCCCTCGTAACAAATCAACAAAAGACATAGAAATCATATCACATAATTATAAACATTTTTATTATAGTTTCTGAAACGCTCAGATATACTCAGAGTTCATGTCCCACCCCTTTAAACACTGGATGTATCATCAGTGTTTCTGAATAGATTCGAAACTGCTGGCCGGGATAATCATTATGCCCACGACAAGACCTAGTGAATGCACAATTTGGTATTGTTCGAGGGGACAATTTACTATTCCCGGAAGATACTAAATTGTTATATATCATAAAAAAATCTCCAATGATTTTTATGTGGTTTGTTTATTATATTCCTTGCTGGAAAAAAAATCACTTTCGATCCGTCTTTGTCTATATCTGTTAACGTTTTTGAGATATAAAGTGACGCACTAATTTTTTTAAACTTTTTAATTCTTCATCGGATCTGTTGATTAAAAAAAGATTCATCACCAAAAACTAAACAAAAGTTACTGCAGATTTTTTTTTAAATCTTTCACCGTTTCCAAAATATAAGAGTCAAAGGGGCCATTATAATTAAGTTCATTGATGCTTACCCCATATCCTTACATTCTAATGTAGAAGTTGAATTTTGCATCGCCCTTGCACAAATGAATGAAATGACGGAGGAAATCCTGTTGTAATTGAGCCTAACTGGTAAAAGATCGACAAGGTCACTTACTAAGGGAAGAAATTTAGATTCAGGATGATATCTATCAAAAGATGACACTGCTTTTGTTCTGCGATTTCGCGGGTGTGTTATAGCGTAATTTTTAAAACTGTAAACCCATCCATCTCAAATTTAAATGTAACTACATGTATATTTTTGTTAACCCGTTAAATGCATTTTTGCAGGGTATTGCTACTAGCCGGGGAGCATGGCTGTCCATTTTTTCCCTTTTTGTAGGTGTTCTTGAGTTAAAAAATAAATTAATAATAAGAGTTGTCTTTCTGAGCAACTCAGATATTTTTTTATTATTATTAATATGTTGTTTTGTCTTTTAATTATTTTATTTTTTGTCCTTACATCATATTGTAGATTTAATGTAATATTGATACAAGGAAGACATCGATGTATCAGACATAATATGTAATAATAGATATTATTTCATTTGCATGGTCATAAATTTAAAACAAATCTTGTTGTGTTGCAATTGTATCATTTTATATAAATATGATTCAAATTACACTGACTTGATGTTGGAAGGACTTATCATGGCAGGGAAGAATTCTTTTTTTATTATTTTTATTTAATGAAATCGAATGCATTTTATAACACCATAGAATAAAACCAGTTCTCATAATCGGTTCAGAAATATTGGGATATACATGTATGTCTGTCAATGTCTAGAAGCAAACGTTGATCAAGTGTGACATTGTATGACTGTAAAACTCGGGTCACAAAAAATCCCATATCACGATTTTCAAGTAACCTCTCCATTAAGTATGCATAAACTTTATAGGAACAATTTCCCCATTTCATATTCTGAAAAGCAAATAATTTATAGAATACAATGTATCGGAGACTTCGTAACAGTTTACTGTTATAGTTTTTACTTGTTGTTGATGCTTTTCATATATCAGCTGTTTATTATTATAACCTTAAATCCTATTTATATTATCGTTATCAGAAAACTTTTGAGTTAACATAATAAATGAAACCAAAATACTGTGTTTCCAAAAGAACACTCCCCTTGACCCCTCAAAATCTACATTTTTACCTCCATGTTAAAATGCGAAGCACAAGTCAGCACAACGTGTGGATATATTCAGCTATTAAAAACATTGAGATATGATTTTCAAGATTAGTATCGAAAAGATGAAGAACGTTTTGCTATTTCCATGGCTTTTGGAATTCCAAGACTTGACTGCTCATCAAGTTGGATCATCGCCCCTCGAGAAAACACGCAATTTCATGCCAGGAAGAAAAAAAAATTATTATAAGAAGAAATATAATGAAAAAACTTTGTTTTAGAGACTTAATTACAGGGTATAATTGATATTACTAAGATGTAAATGTGAGACACACAGTAGGTCAGAAATTAAGAACTGCAAAGATAAGCTTTTGGTAAAGTAAGATACATGTATAAAGTTCAAGTGACATATATCTTTTGAATTTATTATTTCTATTCTATTTAATTTGATTCATAAAAAAAATAACTTTTAAAAGCAATTCCATATGTAATTTCTGTATTCAGTATTTTAAAATATTCGTTATATTTCAGTTTTAGAACACCAGGCTTTATAATTATTTCTATCTTTAAACCACATCAAAATCCTATAAAGACAATTCTTGTTTTCCTTCTTTCATATTTTGAAGGTTTTTATTTTCATGTCCTCCTATTATTTTTATATTATTCATATAAAATCGTATCATTGTAAGTATAAGTATATAAATATACACGATACAAATGTTAATAGGGCAGTGTTAGTTAAATACTTGTAGTTCCTGGTCTGTTTGGACAAGCTCCTGATTGAATACATAGATCACCAATCCCATATTTGTAGTAAATACTATCACCTGCTGATGTTGTATTGCTTTTCTTACTAGGTGTTCTGAAATCTATTGAAA
The DNA here is from genome assembly GCA_028015205.1 of Mytilisepta virgata. NCBI lineage: Eukaryota > Metazoa > Mollusca > Bivalvia > Mytilida > Mytilidae > Mytilisepta > Mytilisepta virgata. The sequence continues at coordinate 90,673,940 of CM051521.1, forward strand.
TATTATAAAATATATAGTAGCCACAGGTGAGGTCAGTAGCAATATCTTTTGTCCAAAGTGCCAGACTATGACATGGGGGGAATTTATATGATATAATCATTAAATTCTAAAGTTGAATATTAAAGAGCTTCACTAAGCACAGCATGATACGACCGTAACACTTTAACCCTTAGTATTTCGGAAAAAGGGAAAGATAAAAAAAATTGTTAATACATTTATAAAAGCATTCATCAAGGTGAAATCAAACTAAAAATTTCCATAAGAATTGGATGAAAAATAAAAAAAATTACATAAGAAGCTACATTGCTTTTTGTCCATTTTACCCCTCAAAAACCGTAACAGATAGAAAAAATATATTCGCAGACTTCTGAAGCACTTATCAAAATGAATTTTAAAAAAACCCATTAAAACTGTACGATATAAAGTAACAATTTAGGTGTCCTGCAAAATGGCTTATTTTGGCCCCTTTAATCCCTTTTACTCTGTAACAACAAAAGTAAAACAAAACTGCCAGGAGTAACTTTTAATATATATCTCTTGATGAACCATTTAAAAAATCCTCAAAATCGGATAAGAAATAAAAAAGTTTCGAAACTTAAGGTGTGTCCCTTTTTTTTTACCCCTTTTCTCTCTAAAATTGTACGAGAGAGTGAAAAACGAATCTTAAGAGGTTTTTTTCTATTTTTATGAAGGAACTTTTAAAACCAAAAATCATAAAAATCGGACAAACTTAGAGTTACACAAAAATTATCAATAAACCCTTAATGACCCCAGAAAAAAATGGAAGGGGCCATATTTCCCAAAATCAATCCAATGGGGGGACATTGTGATAAAATTTATAAGGAAACGTTTAATAGAACGAAAGTAAAAGAGCATAAACCTAACTGTCTACGGACGTTCACCTGGATTTTATGGGACCACAACTGACAAAGCGCTTCTATATAATATCTGTAAGGAATTGTTCCACTTGTCCAGCGCTTCTAGATAAGATATGTAAAGAATTCTTCCAGTGTCCAATGTTAAAAATGTTAAATTAAGTCCAGCTGCAGCTAGCTTGGATCAGCACGAAAACATAACTGTTGTAGCAGACATTTATCCAAGATTCTTCATGCAACCAAAACATTTCAATTGGCTTAGTATTTTCTGACAAGAAGACCTTTATACAAATTTACACATAGGGTCCCAAGTTAAACTAAGTCCGGCTGTGGCGATCATCTTGAATTTCCAATCGGCACATAAAACATATCTTGTAGTTGTCTATATAATTATCATTCACACATCAAAAACATTTCAATTGACTTGATAGTTTTTGACAAGAAGATCTTTGTACAACATTTCCCATAGTGACCAATGTTAAACTAAGTCCGGCTGTGTCGACCATCTTGAATTTCTGATCGACACAAAAACATATCTTTTGTAGAGGTTCATCCAATGCTTGTTCATACATAAAACATTTCAATTGGCATAGTAGTTTCTGACATGAAGACCTTTGTACAAATATCCCCATAGGGTCCAATGTAAAACTTAGTCCGACTGTGGCGACCAGCTTGAATTTCCGATCGGCACAAAAAAGTAGAGGTTCATCCAATGCTTGTTCAAAAATAAAAATATTTCAACTGACTTGGTAGTTTCTGACAAGAAGACCCTTGCACACATTTCCCATAGGTTCAATGTTAAACAAAGTCTGGCTGTGGCGGCCATATTGAATTTCCGATCGGCAAATAAAACATTACCTTTTTAGTGGTCTCTCAAATGATCATTCACACATCAAAAACATTTCAATTGGCTTGGTAGTTTCTGACAAGAAGACCTTTGTACAAAATTCCCATAGGGTACAATGTTAAACTAGGCCTGGCTGCGGTGACTATCTTGAAATTCCCATCGGCACAAAAAAAAGAGCTTTAACGATAAGCCCAATCAGAACGGTAGTCCCTGGTAGTCATGTTGATTATCCAATCGGTAAAAAAAACATTTTTGTACAGAACGATCCAATTAACATTCCTGCTTAGTATGGTTCCATTTAGACTGGTGGTTTCAGAGAAGAAGATAAAAACAAGAAATGTGGATGGACGACGGACGCAAACATTGGCAAAAGCTCACATGGCCTTTTAGGCCAGATGAGTTAAATATATGGAGATACTTATATATACATGTATATATTTATTTGATTCACTTGTCTTATTATAAGACTGGTAAATACGAAAATATAAGCTTCTGTATGTCATGTATGTCATAAAAAACCACCAAATTGTTTTCTTTGCGAGGGCGGGATCCAAAACATTTCTCTGAAATATCTAAAAATCATTGCCATCACAAACGTTTTGATTAAACACATTTACCACAATATCAGATTTTTATGTCTGTTTGTGTCTAATTCATTGTTTTCGCGAGACAAACACGACGTCGTTATGGACAAATGTTGTTATATATATATACATATATCGTATCACCGTCGGAAACCCAAGCTTTGTTTCCATTTACCGACCGTGGGTCAATTCATTTATTTTTTCTCGTTTTCATGAATATCCATGGATCAGTTTGACCATTGAAATTACTGCTAACAATAATGGAATTCTCCACTTTGGAGATTTTAACAATAGTGATTAAAAGTCCGTTGATAGTAAAACGGTCCCACGTGCGTAATGTAGTTGATGAATTTTTGTTCAGTAGTGATTTTTTCACGTGGTCACTATAATGCATTTTCTTTGAAAGTACGTAAACTTGATTACTTTGTTTGAAAACTATATCGAAAATAAACTGCGTACCTGGCGATGACATATATCTTGACCCAACGCTCGTCTTTTAACTGTCACTTGATGGGCTGTATGACCATTACAGAATCGTAAGGAAACCAGTCAAAGTGGTTCATGAATTATTCATGAGAACGAGAAAAAATGAATGAATTGACCCACGGTCGGTTAGTGGAAGCAAAGCGTAAGCGCGACCGGCTGTGGGTTTCCGACGATGATATCTTATCAATATTAAGCTCTTTAACATTTTTTTTAAAATTTTGGAGGGTTGAGTTCCCTCTATGTTATTTTCCACATCCACCTGCTTTAAGTGGTTATTTCCTTTCATTGTTAAACATTTTTATCATGCAACCAAGCCATTTCCGGTATAATACCAGGGGTAGAATAAACTTGTGTCGTATAAGATCAACGACCTAATAAAGTCTAATGGTACTAGTTTACATGAAGAACGTGGGTAGCGTAGTAAATGTACAGGATTACGTCATGGTGTTTCCTGCGTTTTAATGGCAGCTGTATCTCCACTTCAAACATAATATCAAGGCATTATATGCATATAATGTGGCAATTTTATGATGGCACCTTAAAAAAGTCATTGTCGGAAAATATAAAATATATTTAGGCTCGCTGCGAAACATGGTAACAAGCTAGCAGATCGAAAATGATAAAATTGTTTGAGTTACGAATAATCGAGTCTTTTCCCGTCTCGGCTCTTAAAATAATGTGTCTATGAAAACTTCCTTTGGCGGATATTTACAAATTGTTTGTTTAATTCTGAGGGGGAAGGCTTCAGATTTGAAGGATTACGCTATGGGAGACTTGCAATTATCAAGTTTTAAAAACATTTTAGCCGAAAAGTTATGAAAGCAGGTGAGATAAAAGTTATTTCCTCATAAAATTCATCCTCCAAAGTGGTTCTCCATATGCGGACAATTTATGTATGATCTCGCCTTGTATCTGTATTTGTAGTTTGAATTTGCATTTTTCACTATTGTTTGTACAATTCATATAGCAGTTATACTACGGTTAAGCTTCAGTTTTTTAAACTGAATTCGCTGATTTTTTTTTAATGCTGACAATGTTTATTTACACACGAAAAAAAAAGGATAATAGAATGTACCTATATGAAGACAATTTGCTTATGAGTTATAAAATAACAATCCAAAGATACTAATATTAGATATATTAAATGTATACTATGCTGTATACGACGCATTTCAAGGAGTTACCTCTCATCAGCAGCATTGAAACCGAAACATTTGGAAGACCAAAACCCAAACTTATATTATACAGGAAGTACTCAACCAAAAATACCGAAATAGGAAGCATAATTTCAGCTAAGGAGATCTACCATGTGCAATACAAGGAATGAACCCTTAGTATTTCTATTATTTTTGAATTTTGCTAAATACTGGTAATTTCTGTAACAAATCAATGAATAATCATGTCAGACAAGTCTGACGACTGGGTTGGCGAATACCCTCGGGGACGTAGGGTCCACCATGTAGAGGCATCGTCGCAGGAGTTTCAAAATAACAATACAAAGTTACTAATATTAGTATAGTATTAATAAATGGGTGTTTTCATAATTGCCCTGTTATATGTCCAAGGTATGTAATAATGGCCTGAGGATTGCTGTAATGGTCCAAGGCAACGCCGAGGGCCATTACAGCATCCGAAGGCCATTATTACAGACCGAGGACATATAACGGGGCCATTATGAAAACACCCATTTCTTAATACTTTTATTAACCAGTTTGTATATAGCATTTGCATTAATCCGAATAGCACAAATATAATGGTAAGTAAGCAAAACTTGTGAGAACAGTTTTAAAGATTAATTTCGGACATTTTTTTCCAAAAATAAGTTTTAAAATGTTCTAGTTTGCTTTTCCTGAAATTTCCAAGTGGAGTATTGAAAAAAGCAGCCATTTTGAAAAAGCCGTAATAACTGGTTATTATGAACGAAATTCTGTAATGGCCCGGTTATTATGAACAAAATGCTGTAATGGCCCTGCTGTAATGCATTCATTTTGCTCATAAAGATAAGGCATTTTTAACGTATTTTACCCTACTGGTTAATAAATAAAGATAATGTATACGACGCATTTCAAGGAGTTACCTCTCATCAAAACCGAAACATGTCTGTGTAATGTATATTAGGCCCCAAGATTGAAATGAAACGAAGTACAAATGTATGGAGTAAAATACCAATTAGACAACAACATGTTTTTAAATAATTATTTTATAGTTTTCTTGTTTTTCTATGTTTTACACGTCTTGCTTTTTCGTTTTGTCGTGTAATTTTTTACTCGAAGTTTTCAAAACTACCATTTAAGTACAAAGGTATAACATTAAAATGAATATTTCTCATACCTGATCTCTGCCGGATATCTCTTGCATACAAGTCTGGTTGATAGTCTCCAAAGCCATAGTCCGCACTAACACCTGTTGATATATTACTTGATCCACGGAAATCTAAATGGACATAATTATTCAATCTTGATATTGTCCCAATGTTTTTTTTACATTTGTTGAATTACTAAGATTTATTCTCATATATATTCAACAAAGCAGTTTCAGTGAGAAGAACAGTAGGTCAGAAATTCTGAACTGCAAAGATAAGCTTTCCACCGTAGGTTTGGTAAGGTATAAAGTGCAAGTAACATATGTCTTTTGAATTTATAACTGATAATTTTATTTAAAGTGTATTAATACACGACAGGATTCATAATATAGTTTCAAAACGTAAGGCTTTATAATTATTTAGTCAATTTTACATTGTTTCTATCTATAACCACATCCAAACCCTACAAAATAATTCTTCATTGTCTTTCATGTTTTGAAGGTAGTGTTAGTTAAATACTTGTAGTTCCTGGTCTGTGTGGCAAAGCCCTTGATTGAATATCTAAATCACCCGTCCAAAAGTTGTAGAGGATACTGTCACCTGCTGATGTTGTATTGCTTTTCTTACTAAGTGTCCTGAAATCTATTGGAAAATTATATATTTATTATAATTCAGTATGTATATTCTATATAAGATAATTTTTTCTTATTTTTTTAAAAAGAATATATAGAGCCTCTTTTAATACTTTTATCACTATCTTTCTAAGGGAAATAATCATATTAGTCTATTATATTGTTTCTATCTATAACCACATCCAAATCCTACAAAATAATTCTTCATTGTCTGTCTTTCATGTTTTGAAGGTAGTGTTAGTTAAATACTTGTAGTTCCTGGTCTGTGGGAAATAATCATATTAGTCTATATGACTATTTTCTCTTAAACATCACGCATTTTCCCCGCGAAATATCTTTAGAACACGTCTAGCTTTATCTCAACGTAAAGTAAAAATCCGAGAACAACAAAAATATTATTTGTCACGCGGCAAGGGGAGCGATTTACATTCCTATCCGAGAAGGATTAACAAGATATCTTAGTATCTTTGGATTGTTATTTTGAAACTCCTGGGACGATGCCTCTGCATGGTTGACCCTAGGTCCCCGAGGGTATTCGCTAACCCACTCTTCAGACTTGTCTGACATGATTATTCATTGATTTGTTACAGAAATTACCAGTATTTAGTAAAATTAAAAAAAAAATGGAAATACTAAGGGTTCATTCCTTGTATTCCACATGGTAGATCCCCTTAGCTGAAATTTGGCTTCCTATTTCGGTATTTTTGATTACGAGTACTTCTTGTTTAAAAACGTTTGGGTTTTGGTCTTCCAAATGTTTCGGTTTTAATATTGCTGACGAGAGGTAACTCCTTGAAATGCGTCGTATACAGTATAGTATAAATTTACTATATCTAAGATTAGTATCTTTGGATTGTTATTTTGAAACTCCTGGGACAATGCCTCTGCATGGTGGACCCTAGGTTCCCGAGGGTATTCGCCAACCCAGTGGTCAGACTTGTCTGACATGATTATTCATTGATTTGTCACAAAAATTACCAGTATTTAGTAAAATTCAAAAATAATAGAAATACTATGGGTTCATTCCTTGTATTGTACATGGTTGATCTCCTTAGCTGAAATCTGGCTTCCTATTTCGGTATTTTCGGTTACGAGTACTTCTTGTTTAAAATAAGTTTGGGTTTTGGTCTTCCAAATGTTTCGGTTTTAATGCTGCTGATGAGAGGTAACTTATTGAAATGCGTCGTATACAGCATAGTATAAATTTACTATATCTAATATTAGTATCTTTGGATTGTTATTTTTTAGACGATGCGGAAACACCAAATATGTAACAAGGTATCAGTAAATTCTATTTCGGTAGAATAAAACACTTATGACCTGTATATTTCGGGAATAGTACGTTTATTGTCTCCGCCAAGTGGAGAGGGATTAGTATAAGTTGGCATAACTTGTTTCCCAATCCACTATAAATAAATAAGTTTAAACTAATTAATTGTCTCCTCAATTCTAACTATTGTCCCTACGCCTAGAGGCAATAGTTTGTACCTCGGGACAATAAATTTACTAATTTCCTCATACCCAGTCAATAAGTGTATTCTAACAACTGCAATTGAGGCCAGTAGCGATATATATTGTCCCAAGTGCCAGACTAATGACATTGGAGGGCAAACTTATTACCGAAGAGTTGCTACCAGGTAACTAGTGTAGCACGACCTTCTGTAATGCATCAAATTCCTACACACGTAAGTTGAATAAAAATCTCAGAACTGAAGTATATTAAGAACAGAATTTCCAATAGAGCTGACAAAAAGATTTTTGTATATATTCTAATAAAATTATCTCCGGAATAATAAAAATATGCAGATATTTATACATGTATATACAATATATTTATCTAACTCACTCGTCTTAATAATAAGACCAGTAAATACTATTTAAGATACTGTTGGTCATAAAATTCACGAAGTTGTTTTTTTGCGAGGGATCAAAACATTTCCCTGAAATATCTAAAAATTATTGCCATCAAAAAACGTTTTTATTAAAACACATTTTCCACAATATCAGATTTTTTGTCTGTTAGTGTCTAATTTATTGTTTTAGTGTCAGACACACACGACGTCGTTTTGCGAGGGATCAAAACATTTCCCTGAAATATCTAAAAATTATTGCCATCAAAAAACGTTTTTATTAAAACACATTTTCCACAATATCAGATTTTTTGTCTGTTAGTGTCTAATTTATTGTTTTAGTGTCAGACACACACGACGTCGTTCTGGACAAATGTTGTTATACATTTATATTTTGTTGTTTCAAAGATTTTGAAGCTATTGATCCCACAGGACTTATTTTATGTCGATTCATTGTTTTCATGTCGGATATTCCCCACTTGTACTGGATATTGGAGTTGGCTCCCATAACCTAAAGGGGAAAATTAATTTAATTTTTTTCTGAAAATATTGAATTGGAAAAGAGTTTCTTCAGACGTCCAAAAATGTGGGAAAAAAACATACCATCAATGTGTTTGAAGAATGTTGTTGGGAAGAAACATTTTTTTCAGAAAATTACAATTTGTTCATATTCTACGGAAGACACCTTCTCCAAACAGCACGGATAACCCTGTAATTTGGAGAAAACCCACAGGCACCAAAAAATGGGGAATATTTAAAGGTAAATGTTGTTAAATAAAGGTAAGTTTTGTTTCCAAGATTTTGAAGCTATTACCCCATAGGAATTCTTTTATTGGTATTTGCGGCAACGGCATGATACCAGCCTCTGTAGTACGTGGGACGCACTACAGCTGTCAATTACATGTGTAACATTAAGCTCTTTAACGAAAATCTTTTACTTAACATCTGGCCTAGTAATTTTGAAGAGTTTAGTTCCCCCTATGTACACATGGTTGAACGTGTAATGCATCAAACCACACGCACACCATTCGCATGTTACACGCACACGTTTCGCACTATACACGTACACGATTCGGACGTTTCACGAAAACCACACGATGCACGTTACACGTTTCATAATTACCGATCATGCGATTTCTAAAATACGTGATTGTAAGATTCGAACGAAAAATGGCGAAAAGAATTAATGAAATTTTAATGTGGGATAGGAATAGCAGTGAAATATTTAATATAATTTCATTTGATTTTAAATAAATAAGTACGATAAAAAGGAGACCGGTGTAATACGATAGAAATTGAGTTATTTCATAAATACAAAATATTTACTTGCATGTGCTATTTTTTAATGTGAAATTTATTAAACTTTAATGACGGAACTGTGAAATTGTTTTTAAAATTCATTAAAACTCAATAACCGTCTCATGTTATTTTTACCTAAGTAACTAAAATTGATATGATAATAATAAACTTGTCAGTAAAATAAATATCACGCCACAATATTTTAAAGCTTCTTTAAAACAAAGGACATAATACCGTGGGGTTTATTCCCCGAATGAATGCGGGTCTAAAAAATATCTAATTAAACAGGGGATTAAGAGGTAATCTGAAAGGAAAATGTATAAATGTATTTACCTGAAGAGAGCTTTTCGATTTAAAAAAACCAATAATTAAGAAATCTGACAGTTAAATATTGTTTGATGACGTGAAGCATATTTCTTTCAAAAATGAAATATAGATCCAAACAATTTATTGATATAATAAATATTATTGATGAATTAATAAATTTGTGTTAATTTTTTAGAAAAAGTTCAACAAATCATAAATATATTTAATTCACAAATATTTTACACAGAGAATAATTCTCAATAGCTTGGACTACGCAACTCGCTAACCCTTGGCAATTATAAAAAAATCATTACAATATTTTTGGTTAAATTATACTTTAAAGAAATAATAAAATATAATATTTATATAAACCAATATATATATATATATATATATATTTATATTAACCTTTAATGTTTTATATTATATATAATATGTAAATAGAATATATGTTTTGAATTAATAAATAGATATAACATTTTTTAAAATAAAAATTAACTTACAGGTATAATGAATCCAAATACATTGTACCTTATAACATATAATCATATGAAAAAGTCGAAGATATTTTATTTGACCAAAAAAAAAATATTATATGTTCACAATGTAACATTCCTTACTTACAGAAAAAATCTGAGGTAGATATACAGATAAACAAACATTTGCCCTTCAGAATACCCCTTAATCTCTTGTCTAATTAGATGTTATTTTAGACCAGTTCACATCGGGAACACACCCACACGTCTTTTTTTTACATAATAACCAAACATGTAAAAATATTACTTTGACGATATAAATTAATACACTGAACCGCAAAAGAAACGTCGCACAAAATGACATGTTCACATACATTTATTTCAAAGTGACATTTATATATTTTAAATTAATTTTTACAAAATTTAATGAATGATTTACAGTCTTTTGGTTACAATGTTCACAAGAACGTCACAATTGTCGCAACGTCACATGTTTTCAATGCTGTGCTCCCACGTCCGTTAATAACGTGTATGTCCTCCACCGGCACCAATTACTGCGGCACATCTTCGGTACATGGAGTTGATGAGCCGATTAATAAACGCCATCGGAATACGTGCCCATACTCTCTGAAACGCTTGTGAAAGTTCAGCTGCAGTTGTCGGACTTGGCTGCTCATTATTCAACCGTCTTTGAACTTCGTCCCATAAATGTTCAATAGGGTTTAAATCTGGACTCAAAGCCGGCCAATCCATAACATTAATGTTATTCTGCTGTAGGAAGTCTCTTGTGGCTCTTGCGGTATGCGCACGTGCATTGTCATGTTGGAAAGTCTTGTTTTGATGACGTGCGAAATGGGACTGAACATGGAGTGTCAAGACTTGGTCGATGTAACGGGCAGCTGTTACGCCATTTCCTCTGCCTGGGCCAAGGTTCTGAAAGATGACTGGACCAAGTTTAACGTTAAGGCCGATTCCACCCCATACCACGAAGCTAGGTACTCCCCACGCGTCTGTTTCCAGAATGCAGCTATCTTCGTAACGTTCCCCGCGTCTTCTCCACACTCTGGTTCTGCCATCGGCTGTTGAAATGCAGTAACGGCTTTCGTCAGAGAAGATGATTTTACGCCATTGTCGATTTCGCCAATTCTGTCGCTGAGTGGCCCACTGAAGACGAGCTTGACGGTCTCGAGGAGTAAGAATAGGTCCTCTTGCTGGACGGCGACATCTCATGTTTCTAGCAGCTAATCGCCGACGAACCGTATCATCACTTATGGGTCGTCCATGTGTTTCAACAGTGTTTCTGGCAGTTTCGGCAGCTGGGGTGAACCGATTCATCAAATGGTGACGAACAATGCCTCTATTCTGTCTAGGGGTAGTGACTTGGGGTCTACCACTCCGTGGACGGTCATTTGTGCTGTTTGTTGCATTGTACCGTGTCCGTAGACGTTCAATTGTTCGAACAGCACAGTTGAAGTCGTTGGCAATAACTCTGGAAGATTGCCCAGCATCCAATCGACCAATGGCCTGTTCTCTCTGTTGTGGAGTCAGACGTGGCATAGCTTCTGTGTCAACACTGATACTAACACTCTTTAATTTTCTCCGGCCTTTTATACCGATAAAGGAGCATGAATTTCACGAACATTTAAGATTTAAGAAAAATTACCGCCAAGTGTGTCCCACGAGCGGTTTTAGGTACGGTCGCTCTACGATATCAACTGAAAATTATTCAACCGAAAATTTAATTCACAGGTAATTTAATCTTACCTGGTGATGTAATCGTAATACTGATTATATAAAAATCATTAATTAATATTTATTTTGAATTTTGCTAACATTTTGAAAAAGCGACGTTTCTTTTGCGGTTCAGTATATATGACATTTACCAAAAAATTAAAAACTTCGCCAGATTTCAAGAATAACTTTAGATAATTTTTACAAACAAGTTAAAGTTCAATATCTTTAATTTGCAAATGTTGTATGCACGTTAAATGATCATTTAATTTAGGAAACATTTCACTTATAATAATATACTTTTTCAAACCACATTAATTTCATGAATTCCATTTATTATATTTAGTAAGAGAAAATATTATAAACGGAATATTTTCAAATATTTGACACTGATTAAAGTTCGTTCTAACAATGTTCTAATTCGAGTTCGAAATATGCTCTGATTTAAATTCACACGTTTTAATATTTGTCTCCACCAATGAAATCGCATACACGTTACATTCAAATCGCACGTTTATAACCACACGCACACGATTCGCACGTTAAACGATATTCTTTGTGACTTACACGCTCAACCAATTAATACCTATCCAAATTTACGTGATTTTAGTGGTTATTTCCTTTCTTTGTTAATTAATTTATTTATTTAATTGGGGTTTAATGCCGTTTTCAGCACATTTTCGCTCTTTCGCGGCGGCCAGTTTTTATTGGTGGAGGAAGCCGGAGTACCCGGAGAGAACCACCGACCTTCGGTAGGAAAATTGGCAATCCTTGTCAATTAAGATTGGAGTCGAACACAACCCGCCACAGGTGTGATTCGAACTCACAACCCCAGCGTTGACATGCTAGTGATCAGTAGTAGTCATGACGAACTACCTAGACCACTCGGCCACCGAGGCCCCCTTTCTTTGTTAAACATTTGTTCAATACTCGAACAGTGCATGTTAACTTTTCTTCATATATACTTAATTTTGCCTTGGGAACGGGTCCCCATTACTTCTTCGTAGTCGAAGGAAAATAGTTTCATCAAAATATGTATATTAGTTATAACACATTCATAAGAAAAATGTGTTGTTAATAAAAAATGATTACATATAGTCTAAATAATTATGAAAATATCGCATACTTTTAAAATTTGCTAATTTATATATTATTGCGCTGATCTGTCATCTTCTGTTGGGTAGCCATTTTGAACTGTAGGTTTTCAGTATTTAAATTTAAGTCTTCTGGATTTAAAGGATTTTTTTGTCCAATTTAAATAGATTTTTATAGTATTAAGCATATAAATCTGTGTTTTAGTTTTGTACCTCGTAAATGGTTATGTTTGTAATGCCACATGAAAAGCCAAGAAATAAAAGTTGAATGCAGGAGAAACAAAAATAAAAACGTATGCAGATCACACTTACTGGACTTTTAAAAGACAATTTTACTTAATTCTTCCTTTTTCATCCCAAAATATCATGTTATCCATGACCTTTCGCCCCAAAATACTGATATTTTCTTTAATATGGTATGGTTTTAAATACGAAATATTCTTATATGCATTGTATGTGAAATAATTATATTGCGTACCTTTGGTTTTTTTTCCGGTGTGTATAATGCCATCTATATTTAGCCCCATAAATATGTAGATACAGTTTTTATGAAAAATTCTAAACTATGCGGTAAACAATTTAAGGTTTAACGACGAATAACAAATAATAATATCAAAGTAATATCAATTAGGCATATTTTTTCTATATTACAGCTTAGTACAGGTACAAATTAAACGGAAGAAATTTACACAAGACTATTTTTCTAAATTACAGTTTAAAACAGTTATGTTATAACGTACAGTGCAGACCCAAGACCAAAATTGAACGATTTAAGTTGTAAAAAAAATTAACACGCGATATTTCTGTAGAATTGATATAGATTTCTCAGGCTAAGATTTTTTAATGCAAGATATATAACTGTACAATGTATTTCCGTCCGATACTTCGAAATAAAACTTTTATGTTTTTCGATTTAGCCAAGAATCTACTTTTAACAAAGTTCTTCATTACATCATTTATTTATAGGGCCTTACAATAAGTTACGACAAGGAAAACTTTTAAGTTGGACCACAAAGTTTAATTATTGAAATCCGATGTAAATTATTTTTCAAAATGTTTGAACATATATATCGTTATCACCTAATCACCTAGATGTCTCCTATGTAATGATTCATTGAAATATTTAAATTCAAATTTTTATTACATCAACATATGAACATACACATACACAAAATTATTCATAAAAATATTACTGTATCAGTAACTGCTCAGAACAGTGTATGGTAAAGCAATCGAAACAGCACACCCGAGCTTGGGAATTTAAACATATCACGTGACTATTGACATTGGCCAATGAACTTTTAGGTTTCAACTGGCCACTGTGACGTATCACCCAATCGTATTATTACAATGTATTAGTGGCAGGGACTTGGCTTATCTTTGAGACACGTTTTTCAGGATTGTATAAGGCTTAAAACAGACGCATTGTGCCAGAATTTTTAACAATATTGGTTTTCCAGAATTTTGGAACTATGTAATTCTTGAAGTACCGGAATTATCCAAATTGTGGATACAATTCTGGTATTTATTTTGCCAGAATTGCACAATACAGGAAATACCAGTATCGCGGTTACCATCTTAACTTTATCCGACAGTTTGTTTTGGAATATTTTACACTAATATATTAAGGAGAATTTTTAAATTACCTTGACGTTTCTTTTTGGCAACAAATGCCTTGTAATTACAAAGTTCTTGGTAATTAGGTCCAGGAATTTCTTGGTAGACAGGTTCAAATACTGTAAAATAATAACGATAATAACAACACTAGTAATAATATATAATGATTATAATAATGATAACTTTAAATAAATTGCTTCGCTGAGCGCAGCTGGATACGACCGCAGAGGTCCAACCCTGAACAATTGGGGCAAAAATGGACACAATATTCGCGCTTGATACAGATCTGAATTTGGATTATAATTCAATATTTGACACATAATAGGTTTCTGACACAGAATAACTGTAGTCAAAGAACTTAGAGTTGGTCATATGATTTGAATTTATATTCAATTTATTGCTTTTTGTGCAATACAATTTGCTGTTGCGAATTGAACCCCTCGCCAAAAAAAAAATATTTGAAGAAATTTTCTTTTTAATTTCTGAAATCTGAAATGAGAAAAAATTGTCCCCCCACCACAATTTCTTATTTACCTCCCCAAAATTTTTTTCCACCCCCCTTATCCCTTTTTCCAAAAAAATTCTTTCCCTCAAGATATGGTCATAATCCCTATTCAAATTTCTCATGGAGTTTGCAAACATAATTACCCATTTAAATACATCATAAAAGTCTTAAAATAGAAAATGACATATGGCTAAAATTAATATTAATTAAAAATAACTTCTAAAAATAAATTGACAGCTATAAATCACCCCAAGACAATCTACATTTCTTTATATATAATTTACAGGCAGTTTAAGGGAGGTAATCGAATCATACACAACATTTTACTTTAAATGTGTTTGGATCACCTCCCTTACACCAAGATAATAACCAACAAGAAAAATGCTTATTGGGCTCTTTTTTGGCCCCTAATTCTTAAACTGTTGGGACCAAAACTCCCAAAATCAATCCCAACCTTCCTTTTGTGGTCATAAACCTTGTGTTTAAATTTCATAGATTTCTATTAACTTATACTAAAGTTATAGTGCGAAAACCAAATGTCTTCGGACGACGACGACGACGACGACGACGCCAACGTCATACCAATATACCACCGCAAAAATTTTGCGGTCGTATAAAAATAAATATCATATGTCATTGAATTAATATGCTCGAAATCAAGGATGCGATTAAATTCATGAAACAAATTAATGATGGTATACAAAGGTAAAATACGCACTCTCTTTGTGAAAACACTAAAGGTATGAAAAACCACTGTTTTACCTTAATATTGTAAGTTTAACCCAGCTCCATCCCATGAACTCTATTCAACCTTTTTTTCGAAAACTTGCTTCCCTTCTTGACAAGTTTGTTATTGTCTCACCCGATGTTAGATTTATAACTTGGAGCGTCTCAAAGATCAGTAAGGGTAAGAACCCCACTTGTTCACCGACGTCACTCATTGAACATCAGATCATGAAAACCACAAGTCGTTTGTTTTGACATCAAATCCTTTAGCATTTAACAATTTCTGCTCTTAATCAAATGTTAATAAAACAGATTCGCTTAGCACAGCATGATACGAGCGTAACTTCGATCCTTTGTATCTCGGAAAAAATAGAAGATAGAAAAAAATTGTTATGATACTTTTGAAAGCACTCGTCGAACTGAATTAAAAGGAAAAAAACATGTGAATTTTAGGGGGTTTGAGATAGAATACAAGCCCTTATGGTGACTCCTTCACATTTTACACCGTTAGGTCAACCTCCAGATAGAGGGCTTTCGTCCTGTGACGTTTCATGTATATCCTCCATACAGTTTCAGAACTACGACCCGGACAAGTCATGGTTGCCAAGAAAGAAGGAATAATAATAAGAACAAGAAATACTGTGTTGGGATGCAAATAAAAAATCCCCATTTTGATAATTTTCGATGACGGAAATCACTTCGCCATATCATGATGTACTTGGAAACCAAATTTCGTTGGAATAGAAGTACATGTGTATGTTTAATTTTGAAAATGGCGGCCGACAGAAAATTTTCGATAAAGTTATTTACTTCGCAATATCGTAATCTACTTGAAAACAAAATTTCGTACAAATCGGAGCATGTTGAATATTTCCACATTTTGGCGGCCATTTTGAAAATCCGAATACAGCAGAGTTTAGTTGTCACTATGTAAAGTTATACCACGTTTGGTTGAAATATGACATAAAGATGTGGAACTTTGTTCGGACAACCAAACAGACGGACTGATTGACGGACAGACGGCAGACAAACAAACATGCTGATTCCTATATACCCCCCCCCCCCCCCAAAAAAAAAAAAAAAAAAAAACTTTGTTTGCGGGGGTATAATAAGTATCAAAACTTCGTTTAGGAGACTTAAAAACACT
Organism: Mytilisepta virgata; assembly: GCA_028015205.1. Classification (NCBI taxonomy): domain Eukaryota; kingdom Metazoa; phylum Mollusca; class Bivalvia; order Mytilida; family Mytilidae; genus Mytilisepta; species Mytilisepta virgata. The sequence goes on from CM051521.1 coordinate 90,690,417, forward strand.
TAAGAATGAACGAATGAAGAGCATCGCTAGGCGTAACATGACACGACCACAACATGCCTTTTTGGCACTTTTAACCCCATGTATCTCAAGAACTGTAAAAAATACTAAAATTTGCATACTACTCAAAGTACTCATCAAGATCAATTAAAAGAAAAAATCTTCATTGAAATCGAATAAAAAATAAAAATTTCATGTTTCCTCCAAAATTATTAACTTTGACCCCTTGAACATGTATCTCAGAAACAATAAAAGACAGAAACAAATTGTTGACAAACTAATGAAAGAATTCGTCAAGGTGAACTAAAAGAAATAATCTCCATTAAAATTGGATGAAAAATAAAAGAAATTACGTACATGTATCAATGCACATTGCTTCTTTTTTTTTACCACCTCTTACACCTCAGTCTATATTTAAAAGAAATCAGTGGACATTCTACTGTGAACACTCATCAAGTTGAATTAAAAGAAGAAATCCTCATTCAAATTGGATGAAAAACAAAAATTTTAGGCGTTTGCAAAATGGCTAATTTTGGCCCCTTTAATACCTTTTATCTCTGTTACGACAAAAGTAACACAAAAATTCCTGGAGTAACTTTTATTGTATTTCGTACGAAGAACAACTAAAAAAATCATCAAAATCAGATAAGAAATAAAAAAATTTCGAAAATAAAGATGTGTCCTTGTATCTCTTAAACGGTAAAAGGTAGTGAAAACGGATCTTATACAAGTTTTTTCCATATTTAACACAACATTATAAACCAAAAATCATAAAAATTGGATAAGAATTTATAAATTTACACCAAAATTATAAAAAACCTTAGTGACCTCCAGAAAAAAAACCGGATTGGCCATATTTCTCAAAATCAATCCCAACCTATATTTCATATGGTGGACCATTGTGGTAAAATATCATAAGGATACGTCCAGTAAATAAGTGAAAAACTAAATTTCTACGACGCCGACTCCGACGTACGACGACTACGACTACGAGGACAGGCTCGTAACATAATAATACCACAAATATTTGTGGTCGTATAAGAAAAAATAATTATGAAGCTGCATTGCTTTTTGGCTCTTTCAACATCTTATGTCTCAAAAACCGTAAAAGATAGAAGATAGAAGAGGTGCTAGGAGCACTTATCAAGATGAATTAAAAGAAAAAAATCCATATAAAAAATCAGATGGTAAATAAAAGTTTTGTGTAGTGGTAAATGGCTAATTTTGGCTGCTTTAATCCTTTTATCTCTGCAACGACTATTTTATGATTGCTCCAGTTTAACTCCACTTTTATATTATCATATAATGAATTTGCGTGATCTAATTATATAATTCTTCTATGGTGTCTGTCAAAATACCAAAACCACCATCTATAAATCGTTTGTAATTTTGACTCCTTTAATCCTTTTATCTGTGCAACGACTATTTTATGACAATCTAATTAAAAACCGATCTCTCATCGCTCCCGTTTTATGATATGTCGCGTGGGAGATCTAACGAAACCCGCTTTGAGGTCACATGTGAGTGACCTCGTAGGTGTGTCCTGTTCGACCAATGAAATTGCGGCTTAGACGATCTTGTAAGTTGATCGTGTGGTAAAGGGATGTAACTCATTTTATTAACGAAGAAATCGTCAGTCCCTAGAATTCATAAACTTTTTTGATTGGCTTATTGATAGGAAGTAAACTCATTTGCATGTCATTATAAATTCATAAGTTCCAGTTCACTCACATGTGACCTCAAAGGGGATTTCGTTAGATCTCCCACGCGACATATATAAGAAAACGGAAGCGATGAGAGATCGGTTTTTAATTAGATTGATTTTATGATTGCTTCATTTTAACTTCACTTTTATATTATCATATAATGAATTCGCGTGATCTATAAAATTATATAATTCTTCTATGGTGTCTGTCAAAATACCAAAACCACCATCTATAAATCGTTTGTAGAAGTAAGGTTTTTTGTTATACGTGAACGTTTGTTCATCCCATTTTCTCATATATGGACATGCATAGTTTTTGTCTAGACTTGAACCATCATTTTGTTAGTATTGTTTGTTTCCAAATTAAAAGTGATTATTTTCTAAAACTGTGATAATCATCTCAAGAATACTTTCTGTAAGATTTGTTGGTTTTGTTCTTATTTCTAAAGCTTCTTTACATGCCTGAAGGCCTTCCTTCTTTGGAATAGCCGGGTAGGGTTTATCACATCAACAGTGAAAATGATAGAATTTTCGGGTAAAGATTGTGAGATTTCGTTTATTTTATTTAAAATATCTGTTGGATCTTTCAAGTAACTGTCTGTTGTGATTACAAAATTCTCAAGATCTTTTCCTGCGAACCGTTCCGTTACTGTACCAATGCCGCTAACAATACTCCTGTATGGATTGCCCTTTTTCTGTAATTTGGGATTACCCTTCAATTTACCGCTGTAAGGATATTTTGGTATTAAATATTAGATCAATTTTATTCCATGTACACTTGGTTGAACGTGTAATGCACCAAACAACACTCACACGATTGACAGACACGATTCGCACGTTACACGCACACCAATCACAAGTTACACGCAAACCACACGATGCACTTTACACGTTTTATGCTTACCGAACTTGCGATTTCTAAAACTTGTGATTGTATATACGAACGGAAAATAACGAAACGAAATAATGAGATTCTATGTCGGATATGAATAGCAGTGAAATATTTAATATAATTGCAGTTGATTTTTAATACGTGTTAATAATTGCGAAAAAAGGAAGTCGGTGTAATACGATCGACATTCAACTTTTTCATAAATACAAAATATTTATTTGCATGTGCTATTTTTTTAATGTGAAATATTAAACTTTAATGACTGATCTGTGAAATTATATTTTAATTTAATTAAAACTCAATAAACCGTATCATGTTATTTACTATAGCGTATTAATCAAAATTGATATGATAATAATAAAGTTATCAGTAAAATAAATATTAGGCCAAAATATTTTATGGCTTCTTTAAAGCAAAGGATATCATGTCTTGGTGATTATTTCCCGAATGATTACTGGTCTAAAAACGCATCTAATTAAACAAGGGATTAAGAGATAATCTGAAGGGGAAAATGTCTATTTATCTGAGGTGAGCTTTTGATTTTAAAAAGAAATAATTAAGAAATCTGACAAACTTAAATTTTTTAACCGGGTTTTCCTCTGGAAAAATCCGGTTATTGAATTGGTGAATGCGGGCGGGCGGTCAGTCGGTGGGGCGGTCGGGCGAGCGGACGGCTGCCAATCGTGTCCGGCCTGTAACTTTCTTGTCTTAAGACCTAGACCTAAGATCTATGGTATGTGGATATATCACCTCAAGACGATGTGTCATGTTTCAAAAATGTTGACCTATGACCTTGACCCTTGACCTTAGGGTGAATAAATAGGTCATTTTAGATCATCTTTGTGTCCGGCCTGTAACTTTTTTGCCTAAATGCCTAGGCCTTGGATTTTTGGTGTGTAGGTAGGTTATCTCAAAATGATGTGTCGCGTACCAAGGATATTGACCTTGACCGTTGACCTCAAGGACAATAAATAGGTCATTTTTGTAACTTTTTTGTCTAAAGACCTAGGCCTTGGATCTTTGGTCTGTAGGTAGCTTTCCTCGAGACGATGTTTCACATTCCAAGGATATTGACCTTGACCCTTGACCTCAAGGTCAATGAATTGGTCAATTTTGCTATATTTTTGCCTTAAGACCTAGGCCTTGGATATTTGTTGTGTACGTAGATTCCCTCAAGATGATGTGTCGCATATTAAGGATGTTGACCTTGAACTTTGACCTCAAGGTCAATAAACTGCTAATCATGTCCAGCCTGTAACTTTTTTGTCTTCAAACCTAGATCTTAGATCTTTGATGTGTGGGTAGTGTACCTTAAGATGATGTGTCGTGTACTAAAGATGTTGACATCTGACCTTGACCCTTGACTTCTTTGTTGGAGAAAAGTTAATCAGTAAAAATGAAATAGAAGGAAAACCCGGTTTGCTGCACTCAGACAGCTCTTTTGTTTGATGACGTAAAGCATATTTATTTTAAAACTGAGATTTAAAAAAATCATTACAATGTTTTTTTTTAAAAAAATTATATTTTGAATAAATGATAAAATATAGTATTTATATCAACCTATATATATTTAACCTTTATTATTTTAAAATACTTTTTTTTATAAATAAAAATTAACTTACATGTTTAATGAATCCACATACATTGTCATTGTAGTTTATAACATATATATGATCATATAAAAGTCCAGTTCATTTCGGGAAACACACCGTATTCGTTACATAATAACCAAACAATTGCTAATATTAAAAAAAATTACTATGACGATATAAATTAATACATGGCATTTGTCAAAAAATTAAAACCTTCGCAAGATTTCAAGAATAATTTATAATTTTTACAAACATGTTAAAGTTCAAATCTATCTTGAACTTGCAAATGTTGTATGCACGTTAAACGATCATTTAGTTTTTAATTGTAGTGCATTTAGTTTTGGTCTTGTCTTCATTGTTCTCCGGAGTTTGTCAGTTGTTACGATTTTTCCCTCCTTCGAATATCCCTTTGGTATTTCTTGACTTTACTTAATTTAGGAAAACATTCACTTACAATAATATATATTTTTTCAAACCAATTTAATTTGATGAATTACTTTTATGTATTAGTAATAGATAAAACTATCAACACAACATTTTCAAATAATTGACAGTGATGAAAGTTTGTTCCAGCAATCTTTTAATTCGAGTTCGAAATATGCTGTGATTTCAATTCACACGTTTTAATATATGTCTCCACCAATAAAATCTCATACCCGTTACACAATTCAAATCGCACGTTTATGACAACACGCAAACCACACGCACACATTCGCAAGTTACACGCACACGATTCGCAGGCTACACGATAGTTTTCGTGATTTACACGCTCAACGAAGTGTAGGTATAAAACTGAAACCTTCAGTAAGTATTTTTTCTTGTGCACTTGGTAGTTTTGTCTGAGAGATTTGTAAATACCATATTATTTGCATTTTTTGTATTAAATCCATTTTGTGTACTCTTCGTTCCCTTTTTTCTTCCATGACATCAAAATTAAGGTGTTTCAGAAAATGTATGCAGGGTTGACGGTATATTCATTGCATTTGTTCTTTTTTTCTTTCTCAACGTTCCCGTTTTCAATTTTGTTAATGTCAGTCATGTCAAACCAATCAGACTGCGAAGGGCCATTCTTTTTCATGGGTTCTTTTCTCTGAGTTGATATACTTTGTAAAGCGGTATATGGCGTCTCTATCTTACCAAAATTTTCAGATTTTGGTATCAATAAATTAAAATGATCATTCTTATGTTATATAATTGGTATCCATCTTTCCATTTTTACGTTTAATCCAATTTTTTCATAGGTAAACAATTGCCACCTTCCCGCCATACATTTCAGTAGACGTATTTGACATAAGAATTCATTTGCAGTTGTATAAATTCAGTTTCTGTAGCCCATGTGGTATCCTTACTATGTTGAACAATGTGGTTTTCATAATTACCATCTATTAATAAACTGTATACATTCCTGTTTTGTTTTATTTGTTGTATTATTTTATTCCTAACTTCTTCATGATCTTTTTCATTTCCATATAGAAATTTCCTAATACACCTGTAGTAACGGTTTCCGTCCCCTTTTACTTCCGAAACCTGATAGTTCTTTTGATCAATTTCCTCACTCTAGTTCAAAAGTTCTCCCGATAAAAGACAATTTCTTTGTAAGTTGAATTCAAATCTTCAGATATTTTGTTATTGAATTTCCGGTTTTTGTTCTTTCCTAAATCTGAAAATTTTTGTTTCTTTTTATTCGCTAGTTCTTTTGAAAATCGTTGTAAATTAATGCTTCTAGGCCAGATTTTTCCAAAAATTGTATAATCCTAAAATCTGTTTCGTGTACTTTTCGTTCACATGCATCTAAAGCAATGTTCATCAACCTCAAGGAAGTATCAGTTTTTATTTGCTCTAAATTTTTAAATCACTGTCAGCATCTATTTCTAAATTCCATTTTAGTTTTTTAGTTTTCAGTGTTTATTTGTTGTGCTTGCGATTATTCATTTGTCTTCACCGGGTTGTCTGTCTAATGAATTACGGTTTTTGGTTTTCTCCTGATTTGTTCTCTTTACCGTAGGCTATAATGCAAGCCTATGCGCCAGCGTAGCCACCATTTATGACACCTAATCAACTCCCAACAAGTTTGGTTGAAATGTGCGAAGAGAGATGATGAACTGTCTAACGAAGAACAGACGGTCATATGGTAGCCTAGGTGGGGAAAACGTGAGGTTGTCGCACCACAGTATAATTTAGATAGTATTTAGTATTTGAAGATCGGGTGTCAAAGTATTTTGACGTTGTTATATTGAGACCAAAGTACATCTGAGAATACAAACGATAAGTGAATATGGTAAGTGTGTGGAAAGAAATTCACTGTTTTGTTTACCACAAAGGACTGGAAGATGATTAAGCTAAAAATAATCCTATGCTGAAGTGGTTGTCTATAATGCCAACCTTTCTGAAAAAAAAGTACTGCCACCTTATGTCAGCCGCCGAATTATTCGAAAGTAGCTCTCAACATTGCAATCAGCAATTCTTTACTGAATGTAAATATACCTCGTATAGGACGCTGAGGCAACTTTCTCTGATGTATTTCTTGTCACATTTCATACTGACAATCAGTAAACCAAGTTTCTAACAGGAAAGTTAAGCCTTAACGAAGAACGGAACTATTACTTTCAGCGGTCTGAAACATGCACGGGCATATCCAACAAATGTGAAATGATGAAAATGGTAGGTTGACGTGAATAAAGCTTTCGTTTGTGGTACAGGGACATTGTTGGTGATTAAAATTGTACATATTCTGAGAGAAAAATGAATAAGGAATAGATTGATGTATGATTTATCTACTTATATTTAGATACATTACGATTTCGAGTCTAAAAACTGCCGCCCCAAGTCTGGGTCGGCAATTTCCATGTTTTCTATACGGAGTGCGCTCTGACGTCCCACGGCCCAGCATATCACAAAAAGGCCGTCAGACGTCAGAGAAAAATTTTGGACTAAGTTTCAATCTATAACAAATAACCTTTGCAGAGATATATCACAACCCACTTTTACTGTTATCTAACTTTTTGGCCTTTTTTCCCTTTTTGGTTTTTTAAATCCTCAAAATGCAAAATAAAAGCATGCTTAGCATTACAGTTTGCATCTGTAACAAATAACCTTTTCACAATTATATCACAACCTAGTTTTACTATAATTTAACTATTTGGACCCTTTTAGGGACCTATAGCACCTTAAAATGAAATTCACAATTTTCTTCAATTTTATTCCTGTATATAAAATTTTAATAATTACGAGTTTTTTCTATTTTGGCCCTTTTTGGCCCCTCCCATCCCCTTTAAAAAAAATTGGAATTCCAAATCCTTATTGCGCATCTACAGTTGGTAAGCAACAATATGGCAACAATAAAAATGATTTAAATTAAAAAATGAAATAGGAGTTCGCGTCACAAGGCTCTTTGTCTGTCTATTTTGGTCCTTTTTGGTCCCTCCCAGGCCATCTTAAAAAAATTGGAATTCCAAAACATTATTGTGTTTCTACAGTTAGTAAGCAACAATACGGCACAAACAAATTGGTAAAAATTGAAAGGTGAAGGAGTTTGCATCACAAGAAAGTGTGACCCACGGACGGACAGACGGATGGATGGACGACCGCAACGACAATATATCCGAACTTTCATTCGAAAGTGCGGGTATCATTATATAATTTCCTATGATGTGGGGAGTTTTCTTTTACGTTAGTAATAACAGATTTGTCCAACATCGTCAGCATAAATAAATGGGTCATCCTGTAGACCAGAGAATGATTGAAAATAATCTTGACCGCGGTATATTGCTTGAAGTAACGGTTCAAGGTATTATGAACTTGTTTATACCTTGATTTGTAACATAAATTGACAGGTGTCGAATTATGTAGCTGTGATAAGAAAACAAAATTCTCGTGCAAAAACTGGCGGGAAAATATACGATAGTATACGATAAAATCTTCAATCTATACAATTTGGAAAAATAACTTGCATGGATGTTCGGGACAACTGTGTACTTCTTAAATAGAGAAAATGTGAAGAAACATGTAGTTTTATCAAATATTATGGCAAACGAAATTTTTTGTTTTGCCGAGGATAATTGAGAACAAAATTTGATAAATGTAAATATACAAACATGTAACTTCATTCCAAAAACGTTCAGTGACAACATGAACAAATAATAATTTCAAAAAAGATAAGTTTTGTTCTTGGATATTTAGAAATAGAAATAAAAATAGAAATATTTATTTGTTCAATATACAATATAAAGAAAATAAAAGGTTGCAATGAAGCAGCGATGGCAATCATTCATTATAAAAGCATTATTGTCAGGAGTCTTGTTTATTATACAATCTAAGTATTAGCATTTTGTTTATATAGTATACATTTTTTACATAATTAACAAATGCTTTAAGTGTAATTGAAGAGCTCTATTCAAAAGGATAGCTAAGTTACGCTCTGTTATTAAATCTACATTTTAAGTGCAGTGTTTTAATTTTTTATTTAATTCATTCCGAAATATATTGTAGGTTGGGCAGTACAGAATGAAATTGGTCTCATCTTCAATTTGTCTTGTATTACACAATAAGGTGCAAAAAACGACTTGTTTTAGGGATATTCCTATAATGTCTTTTTTCAATTTCTAGGGATGTGTACTAATTCTAAATTTACATAATAAGGATCTTTCAACTATAAATTTGCAAAAATTAACATATGGAGGTCTCTTATTAAATTTGTAAACTTTATGAAAGAAATCTAATTTATTATTCTTCATTATAACACTTTGTTGATTTTGTAAAGCTTGATAAGTTATTCTTTGTTGTATAGCTGCTATATTTGCTTTTATGTTTAGTGTGTCAGAAATCAAATATCCAAAACCAAGTTCTCTTATCCAGTCTTGAACTGTGGAGATCCATTTATTATTTTGGTCAATATTATTGTAAATTTTGTTTAAAAATGTATTATTTGAGTTTGAAATGTGCTCCCAGAATTTTATTGTAGAAATTTGAATTTTACCCTTTCATGGGATGCCTATTAAGTTCAGCTAAAAGGCAGCATTTGTGGCCTTACAATGTTCACCAAGGATTTCCTTATTAAATTTAATATGCAGGTGATCAAAACGGTCTGAATCTCTGAAAGTACAATCGACACCCCATATTTCACCACCATAAAGGATAATAGGGTTACTAAAGTATCATATAATTTGACTGCTTCAATATATTTATCTCCAAATTTAAAACTCATTGAATGTGATTTTCAAATAGAATTAAAAACTACTATCTTGGAATTTTGTTCATTTACCTCGACCTTCCATGATGAACAGAATTTGTTTAATGTATTAAATGAGTTTTGCAACCCATTTTGAGTGGTAGAGAGCAGAATCATATCATCTGCGTAGAGGAGTGCATTAACAGATACATTACCAATAGTAATTGGTTCAGTTTGTGCTTCATTCAGATCAGTTACAAGATAATTTATAAACAAGTTAAATAGTATGGGACTCAAGACGTCACCTTATTTTACTCAACATTCAGAAACAAAATTACTACTCAAACTATGCTGAAATTTAAGTCTGCAGCAAGGGTCTTGATACATGGAATGTATAAGCTTAAAGATTTGAAATGGAAGGTTATATTTACAAAGTTTGTAAGAGGACAAATATACCTGAAGAACAAATAAAAAACGTAATCTATTAGACAGAAAAACTCGGGAAGACAAATGAACAACTACATGCACAGCAGATAAACACTGAAAACTAGAAAACAATAAAAAACACGAACTCATATAAAAACCAGGTGTGAACCCAGGTGCTCTGGAAGGGTACATATAAGCAGTTCCTGCTCAGAATACGGCACCATTCGTGAAGTTCAACAAAGTCCATCCGGTGGAAGTCACAAATCGGCACATGAAATGTTACGACAGTGGGAACAGGTCCAACATCAACTTAGATATTGGAACACTGTAACGCTCAATCAATTCTTGATGACTACCATAAAATTTCCTAAGTGATGACATCAACTTATCCCTGATAAAACCCTGGTTAAGAAGCTATTGTGAAATCAGTAATCCTCTTTGTCAAAAGTCATGGTAACTCACGCATGACCTTGAAAATCTGATAAGCTGAGAAACGTAGACGCCATATGCAGGCGATGCTGGTATTTTGCTACTCAAAAATGGAAGGTTAACAATAGGAAAGTTGAAGTCATCACGGTTGTCATAAAAAGGACAAATATACCTAAGGAGCAATAAAAAAAACGTAATCCATTGGACAGACAAACCCGGGAAGACAAATGAACAATCACAAGCACAACAAATAAACACAGAAAACTGAAAAACAATGAACAACACGAACTCCTATAAAAAACCAGGAGTGAAGCCAGGTGCTCCGGAAGGGTAAGCAGTTCCTGCTCCGTATACGGCACCCGTCGTGAAGTTCAACAAAGTCAACCCGGGGAAGTCACAAATCGGTGGAGGCAAATGAAAGGTTACGACATTGGAAACAGGTCCAATATCATCTTAGATATTGGAACACTGTCATGGTCAATCAATTCGTAAAGTTTTGTCTTCAAATGTCCCTCATTGTCTATTTCAAGAAACAAATCTAAATATGAAGCGGACTTTGGTGTATCTGTAGTATCCTTAATTTCAAGCTCACTGGGGTTGATGAGATGTAGAAAAAAAAGGACAAATATACCTAAGGAGCAATCAAAAAAACGTAATCCATTGGACAGACAAACCCGGGAAGACAAACGAACAACCACAAGCACAACAAATAAACACAGAAAACTAAAAACAATGAACAACACGAACTCCTATAAAAACCAGGAGTGAACCCAGGTGCTCCGGAAGGGTAAGCAGTTCCTGCTCCGTATACGGCACCCGTCGTGAAGTTCAACAAAGTCAATCCGGTGGAAGTCACAAATCGTAGGAGGCACATGAAAGGTTACGACAGTGGGAACAGGTCCAACATCATCTTAGATATTGGAACACTGTAATGGTCAATCAATTCATGATGACGACCGTAAAATTTCTTAAGTGATGACATCAACTTATCCCTGATAAAAGTCTTGGCATTTGTCGTTATTTAACAACACGCCATCTATATAACGAAAAGTGAAAGTAAACGGTTGGGCTTATCTCTTTTTGTTTTCACGTAGTAGCCCTTGAATATGAGTGCAGAAACAGATCAGCGAGGAGAGAAAATAGCCCACTGTCAAAAGCTTTCCTAAGATCAATGAAAGCCACAAAAACTTTCTTTTTTGTGTTTTATAATTTTCAATTATGGTTTTTAAGGTGAATAAATGGTCTGTCGTTCTAATTTTTCTCTAAAACCTATTTGATTTTCAAAGATAATATAATTGCTATTTATAAATTTCATTACTCTGGCTAATAACGTTTTGTTAAATAATTTTCCGAAGTTAGAGGTTAGGGGAATTCCTCTGTAATTAGATGGGTAAGACTTGTTACCTTTTTTATGTATAAGAGTAATATACAATGTAAGTTTCATTCCATATCCTTGGAAATTGTCCAGATTTGAAAATTAGATTAAATAGTTTCAAAATTGGTTCTAGGAGCACAGGAAACCCTGATTTTAACATTTCATTTGAAATCAAATCACTGGCTGCTGATTTTCCATTTTTCAAAGTTTTTACAGTTGTAATCATTTCATGTTTATTAATTGGTTCATTTTTTGAATTACTGTTCATTAAATTAGTCAGTTTGTGACCTATAGAGTCATGGAACTTATAATTTGGAATATTCTCGGAGTTTTTATTGATTTTTTTAAAGTAGTTTATAAAATTATTTTTATTTGAAATTTTGTCCTTCTTATATATATGACTTCGTCATCCAAAACCACCCCTTCAAGTCATTGTGCTCTCTCCTTAACCTTATTGTTTCTTTTATTCCATTCCGAATAAAATAGTGTACCTTTCTAAAATTAGAATTTAGTGCACACGCACTTTGCATATATTTCATATGATGAGAATTTATATTTAGAAATCTCCGTAAACAGGTGAATTCCTGTGTACTCGATATTTCTGAGCATGCTCGATGTATAGTCCGCGATCTGATTAAAATGCAGGCATGCAAACTCTGTCTTCAAAGGCAAATCTGTTTATAATTTAATATAAACAATATATTATTCATAAAAGTTATCATGAATAAGATTTGGCAGCAGGCTAAGTCTATATAAACCCTCTCCGAAAAACACCAAATAATCCAGAAAGTTCCTTGAACCTGACAAACTGATACCGCCGGGTTTGGAGAAACAAACAATTATTCATATTTTGGTCATACGCAAAAATAATCATGAAAATATTACGGTATCAATAACTGCTCAGAAGAGTGTATGATAAATCAGTCGCAACAGCACACATGAGCGTGGGAATTCATATCTGTTATGTGACGACTGATATTGACCATGAACTTGTTTACATTTTCAACTGGCCGATGTGACATAGAATCAAATCGTATTAATAGATTAGGTGATAGACTTGACCTATCATTGAGACACGCTTTCTGGATTTTATAAACATCGAAATTAATATAGAGTCGCATTGTACAAGAATTATTAAATCTATTTCAAAAGAAAGAGATCAAAATGTCACCAGGTAATGCACAAGCCTACATTGAGACTGGTTCACAAACGTTGAACGGAGCCTAGTTCCATTGCGCTCCATTCGGGAAAGACGTGAATTTTAAGAACTTGTTGAAAATTTTCTAGTCTTGACTTTGAACTCGTGTAAGAACCTATTATTCTTGATGGGGACGCTACACAAGTAACTCATATTTGTTCTTAAACGGTCTTGTTTGTTCTTTTTATTGATATTCCGCATCACGATATTTTTAAACAAAACCAAGATAACACTATCAAATAAAGGCACATCGTCTTGCATCCAAGACAAATTTAGATTTAAACGCACATTCAACTTTAAAGATTAAATAATTTATTCCTAACATATGAACTGCTCTTAACCAGTGTTGACTGATTCAAGGCAACGTATCTCGTTTTATTACATTGAGTGTGGTGAAATACCGGAATTTCCCAATGAAATCAAATTCGACAATTCACCGAGTGAAATCGAAAGTTGCCAACGACGTTGCTATACATGTTTTTTCTCGTTGCATTTTCTGAATACACGGAATATATCAATGTAATAAACAGAATAACTAATCTCGAAATTCGAATGCCAACAATCTACAACTCGTGACCGAAAAACACTAATAATTCACTCATGCGCTACGCTCATTCGTGAATTAATGTGTTGTTCGGTAACTCGTTGTAGATTTTTTAGGTATTCGCATTTCAAGATTAGTTATACTATAATTAATCTAGTAATATTGATTTTGTTTGAAATTTCAGAAATGGTAAAATAAGGGCATTTAAAATTAATCAAGACAGAAATGGCCATTAAAGATCAAAAGTATGCAACTAGTGCTAGTATGAGGCGCCGTTACATCCATTGTTAATTTGAGATTTTGTGTTTTTCTGCTCTACATTCTCCAAAATTGTTCAGAATATGTCTGCACTTGATAAATTCTCAATAATGGGAATGAATATATAGTGGTGAAAACTGAAAAGGTTCTCTGATGCATAGCTACATGTGTACACAGCAAGTCTTCCTAGATGGCCAGTTTTGTGGATATTGGACAACATGTGAAAGTCTGGGATTTTGAAGGAATTGTTTTATGCCAAAGGCGGTAAGGACAGTGAGAGAGAAAATAAGGATCTCGATGTGTTTTTTCGTGTTTTTTTTTTATTGGCTGCCGATATTTTTTTTTATTAAATTTTACATTGCGTAAGTAGAACAAACAAGATCCACGTTCGTGACAAATAATTTCAAATTTCGTAAAGGCTTTTCTTGCACAAGAAAACATCAATGCACAAATGTTAGTCAAAATCGTTAATTTCCTTTCACAAAGTTGTTGTTTTTACCCGTCATATGTGTTTATGTATCAATAAAGAAACATTTTAAACAATACGCGTATTTTAAACATTTTAAAATTAGAATCTATTTGTACTCATGATCATGAAAAACAATGCTACAATTCATTACCTTGCTCTGATTTTTGTTTCTTCTGTCTTTTTGATTGTGTCTGAAATCAATAAAAAAAAATGAGTGCGTAACTTTATGCCCTTTTCAACATTTCCTGCACCTGGAGCTTAGATGTCTCTCCAGATTATTGCTCTTGGTCAAATCTGAATAGATTTTCGAGTTTTGTTACTAATTACTGTAATTTATAAGGTTCGTTACAGTCGTCCTATTTTTATTTGTTATAAAGTATTTATTGCCATTATTAATATTTTGTTAATCTGTAGGAACAATGTTCATACCATTTATCATCAAATGACTGTCGTCTTCTATGACTTCTATTGTAATATTTTCTGTCATAGACTACATTGTAAGTTTGAATAATAATTAATGTATATATATATATATATCGTGCACTCAAGCAATTTCCGGTCTAATAACAGGCGTAAAATAAACTTTAGTCGCATTAGTTCAATGTCATAATAAAGTATACTGGTACTGGTTACATGAAGAGCACGGATATTGTAGTAAATGTACCAAATTACGTCTTGGTGTTTCTGCCATTTTCACGGCAGCTGGATTTCAATTTCAAACTTATTATTTTGAAGCATTTCACCCATATAAAGGGACAATTTTATGATTGCAGGGTAATGACAATACAAAGCCATAGTCGAGAAATATAAAAATTATTTGGGCTTGCGGCGAAATACTCGCTTAAGCGAGCCTTTTTTCATGTTTCTAAAGCTCACCCTAATGAATTTTAAATTTTCCGACAATGACTATGTATTATATATACATTTGCTTTTTGTAAGTAATGAGAGTTTTTAGTTTCGACTAAACATTACTTTCATTCATTGGGAAATTTCTTCATTATTATACTCATAACAACCGACTTATGACAAAACATATATACAATGCAAGTGCAAGAAACAAGGAACAAACCTCGGGGAGGGGGGGGGCAAAACTTAATGGCCCCCCGAAAAAAAAACAAAAACAAAACACACAACCGCCTCAAGCGAACCACCACTAAGTCTCCCAAACAAAGTTACCCATAAGCTACTGTACACGGAATTCTTGAATGTGTGTTCATTTAAGGATGACCTACATATATGGTTTTAGGCTGGGGACCTAAGCCATTTCCAATTCATTAAAAAGTTTCAATTTGATGTCCCCCGACCCTCCCGAAAGAAAAAAATACATCTATCAATGAAGGATGGTAAAGAAATATATTTTGAGGGGACAGGGCATACCCCGTAGGGACACCCCATATACATCACTGAATGCATCCTCATAAGGAGAAAGAAAATATATCATAGGTTGGGGAACTCAAAGGTTTCATAATTATAATAACGCTCTATTTTGAAGGGGCGGGCATACCTCCTAGGGACCCCCAATATAAATGAATGCGTTATCCCATTAGGAGTAAGAATATATATGGTTATAGTATGGGGATTTCAAAGTTACAAAGATAAATGTACTTCGAGGGGGCCGGACGTACCTCTCTAAGGACCCCCTTTTACATCAATGACAGAATGGCTGCATCTTCACATAAACAGTAAATATAAATTCAAATTTAAATTCGAATTCAAATTTATTTATTGAAATAGAGTCCAACAGTGGACTATCATCAATTCACAATAGCAATACATATATACAATGTATGAATGGCACATGTAGTAATATCTTAAGTGACATCACGCGAGAGGTAACGAGATTTCCTTTACCTGTTCTCAGTATTCCAGAAGCAGTTGGCGAGGACAGACCTTTCTGTCCTGAAGTTCGTTGTGATTCAGCCACGTGTACCACGCTTTGTGGTGAGTTAATTAAAAATTTTTGTGGCTTTGTTAATTTAGTCTAGGATATTTGGTATATCCTGTGGAAAGTTTTATTGTCAGTAGGTTCGGCCGAAGACAATTTTGTAATTAATATTTTTTTTTCTAGCCGGGTAGAGGATACCCATGTCTTAGGAAAGTGTGGCTAGTAATAACTTTTTAAGGGGTGATGCTATTTTTCTTTTATTCTGTTTAACCATTTTGATTATGTGAGGCGAATGGACCAACTTCGTTGAGAATGTTGTTTTTTTTACCACTTGGCTGGTCTTGTATTTCTCTATTCTCACTTTTGGGTGAGGTGTCAAGTGTTATGAAGTAAGGTGCAATTTTTACTAGTATTTATTTATATGCTATATGCGCATTTTATCCTTGTGTTGCACGAGTATTTCTTGTACACACTCTTGGGTAGAGAATTAGCACGTGGTTAGGTGCACTCGTTTGGTTTTAAGACCACTTTGGTTTTTATATTAGGGTGAACACGACACGTTTACCTTGTATTAGAGCGTAGTTTTTTAATCTACGCTGCTACTTTTATACTGTTGTCAACCCCCTTTTGCATAGCAAGATATTTGCGTGCGTTTTCTCCATGTTAAATTTTCTTTACGTTTTATTAAAACTTCGAAGAGAAAACTAGTGTACTTGCATAAATTTATTAATTCCTTAAGTGTTAATTGAATTATGATTTTTAAAATAGGTTGTTTCATATATTTCGTTCGGATCGGATCACTTTGTCCTTGCACGTTAGGGTGTACTCGACATGTATAGCTTATTTTAGAGTAACAGCTACTTACCCGGTGTCCTTTGTTTGCCTAAACCAAATTTTAGTAGTATTTAGTATTTAGCATCTTAGTAGAGTCGTGATAAATTTTGCTTTTGACCTGGCTATTTATTATTATTTATTTTATTTTATTAGATGGCAACTAGTATTGTCTTAAAAGCTAGGCATTCCCTTGTGGGGAAAAGTTTGCTACCAATGCTGATAGAGTTCAAATCTGCTGAACAACCAGATGTGTTGGCGAGGTTAAAAAAAAACATTCGATGGAGAACTACAACCTTGAGAAGCTAGAAGTAGAATTTAGAAAGCTAACTGGTGAGAGCGCTAGGGACCTGATATCATTGGCTGGTAAGCAGTGGAATTTAGAAGAACTCCAAAAGATGATGCACGCAGCGATTATTTACGCTAATAGCGTAGGTGCTCCAAAGGGCAGCCAGTTATTGGCATCAGATACCACAGCAGGTAATTTAATATTGATTATGGCCTATCCGTTATTTGCCGGGTATTCATTCCATTATTTTATTATGTGGCCTTGTACTGCAATTTATATACCCGTCAGGGTCTGGCAACTTAATATTAAAACATTAAGTTTTATATTGAATTATTTCAATAAGTTCGGAGTTGACACTGTCATCGGAGTGGACCCTATATTACCTTATTATTAAAGTATAACTGCAGGTAATTTGGTAGTATTTGGGATTTAGCAGGAAATGAATTTTCCATATGCTTTGTATATTTTCGAAAGACTTTGTCTTTGTCAGATAGTTGTTTATAGATTATGGTGTTTTAGCCGTACTCACGCGGTTATAAGTCCTATTGTTGAAATCCGTGATTGACACTCTTACCTGTCTATTGACACGTGAACTTCTATTTTGGATGTAAGGGATTTCCCTTTGTCCGTTTATTTATATTTAGATGTGAAAGAAGCTTAGGTCTGTTTGACTTTGTACTTTAATTGATGTAATCGTTGTAACCGTTGATTTTTTAAAGAAAATAATAATTAAATATTTACTGCCTACGGTGTAGATGAGGAATTGTTTATTTTAGATGATTTTTGATGGAGAATACACAATTTTGTTTTTACAAAAACAGATAAATATGTAAGTAAATAGAAGTTCGTCAACCCAGAGTTTGCATTCGACAAACGGGGCTTATCTCTACTCAACATTATCTATACAAGTACTTATAGCCTTGTTCATCGATGGTCCCGGGCAGTTATTAGCTGTTAAATTATAACAATCGCTGTAATTTTGTATAGCAAATGCTTTGGTATTATTAATATTTTGGTGATTAGGAGGACGACTGTAATTGGTCTTTGTTATATTTTAGGCCCTTCCAATGCAGTTTCCGTTGAAGGTGGTCAACAATTCACTGCAAAGTGCTCTAGTTCAGGAAAGAAATCTACAGTTTCTTCAGTCACAGATACTTCAGACTTAGATGGAAGAATGAAGGCGTTGGAGAATAATTTGAACACACTCCAGCATAATGCCAACGCGGGAAAAGTGGAAGAAGCTCTAAAAAACGTAAGGGTTTTGGCAGGACGCCCTAAATTAACTTCCCCGGGAGTTCTCTTGGCATCTCTTGAAGTTTTGGTAGAATGTGCGGCCAAAGCGGGGCATGAAGATTCTGATTACTACTCGAAAGCACTTCAAGCGTGTAGGCAATATGAGAACCACCCCGATATTTGCACTTTATGTTTGAAACTTCTGGGGTCAAGTGAAGATAAAAAGATTTCGAATGCAATTGTAGACTGGATGAAGACAAAACGGTACGAAATAAAACCTGATGATAAAAAAGAGGATAGTAAGTCGAATAGTCCAGTGCAAGTACCACAGCATTCTTATTTCCCGTATCCACCTTATCCTATGCCTATGCAGTTTGGGCCTCAGATTTATCCTCCAACACCAGCGTTTAGTCAAATGAATGCACCGTTTTTCAATCCTATGGAGAGGCCAACATTTCGACCTAGGTTGCCTAGAAAGAAGGGAGTATGTATTTATTGTAAGACACCGGGCCATTTCGTCAACGAGTGCCCCAAGATGAAAAAGAGTAGACTTCGAACTTTAAATATCCGCTTATCAGGGGGAACTCGATATATAATTGTGTTATTACTATTAGTAATGTTTAAGTATGTTTATTGACTATGTTAACCTTCTCAATAGTTTAAAATGATATCTACTTTAAAACAGTACACATTTTGTGAACTTTTTATCTGAAATTGGGTGCATTATTCATGTCAATGAGTACAATTCATTTTCCTTTCCCTTGACATAGGTGTGGATTAGTATACATATATACTAGTATATTGTAGTTTGGACATGCTCCATCGTCTGCCTATCTGCCCGTTTGCTTGTTACTATACCTACCATTCATTTTAAGCCAGGAAATTTGTTGCATTTATTTAAGTGCGTTTCTGGATAAAGGTAATCCTGCTATTATTTATGGTTCTAGCTCATGTGCTGAAAGTCGTATGACTAGATGTAGATTTTACTACATGTAGTTCAAACCGATTTTTGATGTTCATTTCTTTACGTCAAGTTGACGCTCTTGGAAACATAAAAATATTTTATCATACAGCATGTTGGTAATTCTTGCCACAGATGACACTTTAGTTGCTCTTTATTCCTGTTATGTTTTTTTTTTTTACATTTTTCGATTTTCGAATATTTTTCGCTCGAGTTTGATTTTCTAAATCTTATTCGGGGAGACTAATTCCCTAGTGGCTTATGTCACGTGGAATAGGGGTTGGAGAACTTTTCTCCGTTTTTCCTTTTTAGTATTCGTCCATTCCTGAAAAGAAACAGAAATTTTGTCCAGATATCCCACAGTGGGAGATAGATTCTGGTTTCGATCCAGTTTGTCAGTCAAGCCCAAGAGAAGACGTAAACCGTGTAAATTATAGGGGAAACGTTCTCCAACCCCCGTTTCTCGTGACAGGTGCAGAGAGTGTTGCAGCTGGTAATGAATTTGAATTCGAATGTCTCCCTTTCAGGGACCCTGATATGTTTAAAGCTGGTAATTTACACAACTATGTTAAGCGCTGGGAGGAATTGAACCCAAGTCCTGAAGTTCTTGGATGGTTACGAGATGGAATAAAAATTGAACACTATTTTTGTCATTTCAAGGGCAATTTTGCTGGTAAAGCGTACGATTCTGAACTCCCCCACCTATGTTTTTTCATAATGCTAGTAACTGTAGAGATTTTGCTGATTTTATTAAAGCAACTTTATTAGAAAGAGTACAAAATGGTTCAATGACCGTGTGGGGCAAAGTTGGGTTTTGTTCTCCGCCCCATTTGGTTTTGCCGCTCACGGCTGAGCCAACAAAACCTAGGCTCTGTCATGACGAGCGGTTCTTGAACCTTTGGATTTTGGACAAACCTTTCAGTCTGGATACTCTTAAAGAGGTTCCTCGTATGATACAAAAAGATTCGTTCATGTGTAGTGTAGATGATAAATCTGGATATGACCATATTCTGTTAAATACAAACTCTAGAAAGTATTTTGGTGTGCAATTTGGAGGATGGTACTTTGTATTTAATACCATACATTTTGGTTTTAAGATAAGTGCATATATATACAATACAACGGGTTTAGTAGCTACAAGCTACTGTAGAAGTTTGGGTGTACCTTGTTTGCAAAATATAGACGACAGGCTTATTGGAGAATTATTAGTAAAGGCAGATAGATCTCCAGATGCTTTTCTTGATAGTTTCAAAAAGATTGTTGTCTCTGTATATAGTTTGTGAAATACTGACGAGGTTAGGTTACTTTATTGGTTTCAATAAATCTGTATTCGAGCCTTGCAGAATTCTCAGGTTTTTGGGTTTGCTCATAGATTCTGTAAGACAATCATTTCTTGTTCCAGATGATAAGAGGAAAAAATTTGCACAACTGAGGAATTTCATACTCGATAAGAAGTCGGTAAATTTGAAAAGTTTGCAGAGGTTTTCGGGTAAATGTGTGTCGTTTTTTATTGGCCATCCCATCGGCTAAGTTGTTTACTAGGGAAATAAACTGTACTATTGGCAGGATGGCTAAAAATAGTAGGCCAGTCAATGTTGAAGGGGACTTGAAGGTTGAATTGGAACATTGGAGATTTCTCGACTCCTGGGATGGTTGTGTTCCTTGGCGCAGTGAGAAGCACCTTCAAATTAGTCTTGCGACCGACGCATCTCTCTTCCGGTGGGGTTGTATACTTAACGACGGTCAAAAAATTGGAGATTATTTTTCTGGGCAAGATAGTCGTCCGATACATGAAAAGGAAGGTGACACTTTATTGAATACCTTATTGGCTTTTGAAGATGCATTAAAAGATAAAAGAGTTGACGCTTTCGTTGATAATAAGTCTGTTGTGTCGGCATGGGAGAACCAGAAATGTAAAATATCACCTCTTATAAACTGGACAAAAAATGTCTTTAATTTTGTTTGTACAAACAATATTGATTTACATCTGCATTACATTCCTTCGTCTTTAAACCCAGCAGATGTTGAGTCTAGATCTTTCTCTTTAAGACTGCATGTTGTCTTCAACGGCTTGGGGAGAAGCTCCAGATTTCTTTTGGTCCGCATACATGTGACCTTATGTCATTAGATTCAAACGTAATGCGCAGTGAAAATGGAATCGAGTTAAAACATTTCACTCCATACCCAACTCCCAATTCTGCGGGAGTTAATGTTTTTGCACAATGTTTACAGAATATGGAGAGTTTGCACGTTTTCCCACCATTTTGCCTTATTTCCCCTTTGATACAGTTTCTTATTGAACAGGGTCCTAAGTCATGCACATTAGTTTTTCCAGAATTTAGAGTGTGCCCTGTTTGGTGGCCAAAAGTTTGGTCTTTAGCTACAGATCACATTATATTGGGGGAGGCTGGAGATAACACAGTAATTTTGGAACCTTCACGCGTTGGTTTTAAACCTAGGCGTCTTCCATTTAGGTTTTATGCCGCCAAGTTGATTTTCTAGATAGCGGATGGTTTAAGATACGTTTTTATTTTCTCTGATTTTAGGTTCCAAGAATTTGGAGACCAGCAGAGCTTTGCTGTGTTTGTTCATACCCTAATGATCAGAACTTCAAGTTTTGTCAGTCTTGTGGTCAGTCCAGTAGAGGAGACGAAAATGTGCACTTTACTTTGCAAGATAACATTTCTGCCCAAAGGCTTAGATATTTAGATAATTTGCTTGATACTACAAACTATGCCAAAAAGAAGTCGTCATTGCATAAGGAGTTGGATCGTTTTCTTGGAGATATGTCCAAGACTTTGTTTGTAGCTACACCATGGGGATATCCGTAACTTTTTGGTATTTAAAGATGGTAATGGGAAAACCCAAATTCATGACATTAGGTGTAAAAATGTAGGTAAATCAGGTCGTTTTAGCTGTGGCTGTCCCATAAGACTTGCCTGTGGTACGGTACAATCTTTGATTGGGCAACTTAAGTCAATTTTTGAGTCTTTGGGGAAAGGTTCCAAATGGGATGAGCAACAGATGATTGGAAATCCGGCTGCTAGTATCCAAGTTGATCGATATCTAGAAGCGATTAAGCGAGAACAGGCCACATCTCATGTCTCTGTAAAATAGGCTAAGCCTATGTTTTTTGATAAACTTAAGTCTATATCGTCTTATTTAAATGAGAAATTGAAGTCTGATGGCCTTTCCCTATGTGAAAAGTTTGTGTATTTAAGAGACCAGGCATTCTTCAAATTACAATTTTTTGCTGGTGATAGGGCCGGCGATTTGGGTAAATCATTAGGTCAAGAAGTTAGGTTATTACCTGACGATGCTGGTTTTCTGTTTGTTCATACTGTAGGTAAAACTTTAAATGGTAAAGTGAATGAATTTGCAATAAAGAGGTTAGACGATTCATTAGTTTGCCCCGTTGCAGCATTAGAACTATATGTCAGCGAGTCGAGAAGGTTAGGGGTAGACTTGAGCAAAGGTTACCTTTTTCGCCCTTTGGATAGGTCAAATAAAAGGGTTTTAGATTTACCATTCTCCTCAGCCGCTGTTCATAGTCGTTTGAAAGGCTATTTGCGTACATTGGGTATTGATGATGGAGAAACTCCGCATAGTATTCGAGGGGTGTGTGCAATTACCCTTGCTGTCACGGGATGTGGAAATTCTAAAGATATCATGGACCATGTTGGTTGGTTTTCAAAAGAATCGTATCTAAGATATTCAAGACTAGAAAGGTTGGTTGATCGAAGCTCTGTTAGTAGTATGTTCAAGCAGGTTTCCAACGAAACTAGAAATGTCAGTTTGATCTAAATTTTGTGACTCAGTTGCACTGCCTTCGGCTTTTCAGTAGAATTTACATACATTTAGAACTAGTTTTCGCTCAAGGTATTAAGTGGTCGATTTTATTTGATATTCATCAATACATGTAATTTTGTTGTGAAAATTCACCCATGTAAGCATTTTGTTTATTTTGTTATTAAATATCCTTTCGTTATTTGTTTGTTCTATTATCGACTGACACTGTCGGTCGTCTTTTGAGTTTTCAGTATTAATTTGGAGACAACGACGAATAGTTTTATTATTTCTTAAGCAAATGCAGTGTAGCGCATGTTATTTCATCCGTTCGTCCATGAGTGTAGTCATTTATTATTATCCAACGAAGTGGTCACTTAGTACCTACTGAGGTACTTGATTGAATGTCAATTCAATCCATCTAGCGGAAAGCTGCGATTGGTGGACATTTCGACAACCTGTGTTTTGCTTTACAAAATCGCTCACAAGTTGCTTTTTTTCTCTGATTGTAAGCCAGTTTGGTGATCTTTCAGCTATATAACATGTGATATGAGTTGTACAATGTACTTGAGCAGCACGCTAAGTTAGCTGTTTAATGTTAGCGCATGGGAAAAAAGCTCGCAGGAAGACAGCTATATAACATGTGATTCTTGTCACGATATAGCTGAAATATTGCTCAAAATGGCGTTAAACACCAATCAATTAAACATTCAATCAACATCATGTGATATTTGGGCAGCACGGCAGGTTTCTTAATGCTACATGTACCACATCGGAAATAAGGTCGCAGAAAGACATGCCAGATTATTCTGATTTCAAACCGACTAGTCTCTTGGCATCACATATTGATAGTTTGGCCATATATGTGAATGAAACCACGATCTCTCGCATTCAGGGCGAACTTGATGACCATGGTCACCCCGAAGCGGTTACAGAATGGGCACTTCAGGTCATATTATGTACCCCTGTCTGCTTTTCATTCAGACCTCGTTTCGGTCCGTAGGGGCATGCTTCGTCTGTTTATGTAGATGTAGTTGAGGTTTTGTTTTGGCTTTTTCGCTCACTTTATAACTTAAGGGTTAGGTTTGGGTGAGTTTTGGGAGGATTTAGGATTTTAGTTTTCACATGATTTGTTCATTTTGTCATGGTTTTTGTTCCCAAAATTTCTCTCTCCAAACCTTATCACATTCAGTTACCAGAGTGTGATATCACTTGAGATAATTTCATATCTTAAGTGACATCACGCGAGAGGTAACGAGATTTCCTTTACCTGTTCTCAGTATTCCAGAAGCAGTTGGTATAGGGTAGAATTAATTTACATAAGTTCATTTTCTTTTAGTAATTTTATCAGTTTATATCATATTTTACTTTGTGTGTTTTTCTACGTCATGTCCATATTTGGTTTTGCATATTTTGCATAAATTTTGCTGTTTGCTGTCTGGTTTTATTAGAACATTTCATACTATTCGGTTTCTAAATTTTATCCTCCCACCCGCCCATCCCTTCTCTAGTGGTGTACACTTTGATTACTGAATGTTCCCAAAAATTTCTCTCTCCAAACCTTATCACATTCAGTTACCAGAGTGTGATATCACTTGAGATAATTTCATACCACAGCTGAGGAATCAGAATAAAATTGGATTATTCCCCTTTGTGTATTTATCCTGCAGAGATAAGTTCATGCATTTTATATATTCCAAATATGCCAATTTAACAAATATCAATTATTTTACTTCACAAAATAAATCTGATTTTTCCCCTAGATCCAAAAAAGTGGAAAAAGATAATACATGTTTATTTTTATATGTTTTATATGCTCGTGACCAGGACCATATTGGTGGAAATGTAGGGTATTTTTAACATTTTAGTTTGACTTTTGTTTTTATTAACGATTTTATATTTGGATTTGTTCGACTTGTGTATTTTATACATTTAAATCATTTTATGCCCTTTTTGACAGCTCACCATTTCCATTACTTTCCTTGAAAAAGATAATAAACAGGTTAAAATTATTTTTGAATTTCTTTCAAAGATTGGTTCAATTTGTACATATTATATATTCTATTGATGTTTCAAATATCAATATCATGACAACACAAAATAAATCTAAAATTTTCTAGGACTGAAAGAGTGGAAAAGATGTTACAACCTCAATAATAATATTAAAGAGTTTTTGTCGCCAACTATTCAGTGCAGCACATGACACAAGAAAATGAAATTCATCCTCTACTTCTAAATTGCAAATTTTACAAGTTCTTTGCTCGGTGGGAATGTTAAAGTACCTCCCTCTTTCAATTTTTAGCATACTTTTACTAATGCAGATATATGGTACTACAATTTGTTTATCTACATCAGTATATAAGTAATTGTCTCTCTGAAAGTATTAATTTCCTTATTACCTTTAACAAGACTATCTAAACCACATATTTCACTACAATATATAAGTATTGGTTTAACACAACTTAATTCGAGAAATCACATTCATCTTTTCTGAGTACATGTTTCACATGTGCAAACATGCAAAACATAGCTTTGCTGGCTTTTTCAATAACACCTTAGAAGCTTGTGTGAACTTGACAGAGAGTTTAGGAACGACAACCAAATATTTATACTCAGATGACATTTCCACTACTGCATCTTCAAATTTGAAGTTGAAACCATGCATTTAAAATTCTACCAGCTTTATTAAATAACATGACTTTTTTTGTTCTATATTTACCTTGAGATTCCACTCATCAAATATTTTTTTCACTTTGTCAAGTAACTTTCAGCGGACTCAGACATCAAAACAAGGTCATCTGCATATAATAAGCAGGAAAGAAGCTTACCATTAAGAGTAAGTGATTAACAAGGTCATCTATATATAATCAAAATATTCCGGGATCAATATTCAGCTCTGTTTAACCCCTATAGATGTTTCAAAGGAACTAGTTAGCCCCTCTGGCAACTTCACTGAGAAGTTAACTTCTTTATACATATTTGTAAAAATCTTGAAAAAGGATCCAACAATATTATATTGGCATAGCTTATGTAAAATTCCTATCTGTTACAGCATCAAAGGCCTTATTAGGTCAATAAAACAAACAAATAAGTATTTATTATTTCTGCAATATTTATCAGTCACAGTCTTTAGAGTGAATATGTGATAACTGGTTCTTGCCTTCTTTCGGAAACCAATTTGTTCATTGCAAATTATGTTGTTTTGTTCTTGGTATTTGTCAAGTCTATTGGAAAGTATTTTTGTGAAAAATTTACTAAGACAACTGGAGATGGCTATTCCTATATAACATAAGGGATCATTGATATCTACACCTTTAAATAATGGTTTATAAAATTCTCCCTCCAAAGTGAGGGGTATATACCACTTTTTAGTATAATATTAAATATATCTACTTCCAAATTGTAAATACAAATTTATTATGAGGGGGGGGGCAGGTATACCCCATTAAAACCATATACATCAGTGAATGCATCTTCCAATAGGCAGTAAGAATATATCTGGTTATAGGGGGGTCTCAAAGGCTTCAAAGTTATTTTAGATAGACAAATCTATTTAGGATATACCCCCCTAGGGACTCCCATATAAATTATATCAATAAATGCATATTTCCATAAAGAGGAAGAATAAATAGGTAGAGATCTAAACCATTCCAGGTTATATAAAAAATGTAAATTTTAGAGGATTTGATAAGTAAGTCCCCCCTCCCCATTACCAACTTTTAATCTGACACCATTAAGTCAATCTCTTGATAGAGCGCTATCATCCTGAGACGTTTCATGAAAATCCTCTATACAGTATCCGAGCTCAAAGTTGCCAAGAAAGAAGGAAGGGTAAAAATAATAAGAATAATAAGAAACACAGCAAAAAACAATAAGTCTCCAAACTTCTTTTGGGAGAATAAATGATTCCTTTCAAGATTAAAGTCTATTGCAAACATGCAAACTCTTACTACACATTGGGATGTACTGCCCCTACGTTCCTGTACTAGTAATTGCGGATTGATTGTTATGAATATACATGTACATGTATTTGAATCCAGGTAATATTGAACCTAATTTTTGAGCCGTACTTTTTAAACAAAATTAGGAGTTTTATTTTCATATCAATGACCAAAACACTGTGAGGAATAAAATCATGCGGTCCTAAACAGGTAGTCTTTTAAAGAAATTTCAAAATCACATAATGAATGAGAAGTTCCAAGCTTAAATGTAAAAATCTGATTGTTACGTCTGAGGGGATAAATTGACACAGTTTACCCTGTACCATATTGTATTGAAATGCCCCCGCCTTAAACTGAAACTTATATACTAATAAAACCAACCACACGACATTTGTAGACAAAAAAAAATAATCATGTAGAAAATATTATTACCTTTAACTTTAAGAACGCGATTTTTTTTCTTTTCTACATTGAATTATCTAAAAAAAAAAGCCCATTTCATAATACATATGTATATCATATGTACCCACCACTGAATTTGCATGGTTGGTTTTTGTTGAACAATCATTTCTTCATGCTGGGATTTTTTTGAAAAAATTATTTTAATGCCCCTAATTGACCGAAAAAAATGTAGATTTTGCGTTTTAGCTGAACAAAAATTATACTGTCACTACTAGAAAAAAATTGCAATCCTGAATTTGAGTAGTATAAAACCAACGACAGATGAGACAGTGAAATAGCAGATTATAAACATCTGTCCAGTCTAAAGATTAAAAGGGTAAAAAGGGTATCTATACTTAATCTTATTTTCATGTATATTCCTTTAATAGTGCCTGATCCAGAAATATTTAATATGGTTCTACTTCTAAACGCACCACTATAAATACAATATTCACAAATGCAATAAATATTATTAAAACCACTGAAAGGGCATGAACCTTGAGGAAACATTTATAATTTCAAATTTAAATGGTATCAAGAAACATCAAAAAGATCTGTCTAGGATATTGGTGCTTAAATCTAAAGTGTTTAATGTATGATGGAATGTCATAGTAAGAATTGGTTAAAGCTCTTCTGTAATGGTATTAAAATACACATCATTGAGAAAACACTGCATAACTTTACATGTATATGTTTATTGAATGCAATTTTTGTTCAACATTTTAATGTTGTATTGTGTACTATCACTTTTATTTGTCTTGAAATTTCACACAAGCACAATGAAAATCCCACCTCCACCCCAGAAAAGAAAATGGTTGTTGCCTAACCTTTGTTAACATATTATGTGAGGAACAGTTGCCATTTTGTTTTACGTATGGGGGCACCCGAATAGTAACCAGTGCCGTATTACACTGGTCAGGTATGGAATATCTCAATCCCATCGTATTACAAATGTACATATACAAAACTATACATACATGTATACTGAGTAAATAAATATAAAATGGTTAGTACCAGTATAATAGTATATTATTTTAGGAAGTTCTTGCTTTCAATTCTTTGTTTTCAATGTGACACATACAGGATAATTTATGGCATTTATCGCAAGACTATCGTTGAGGATTTTTGCATCACAAATGAATATACATGTAACGTTTGGAATACGTGTTTTCTTTTTAAATTTTGATTCGATTAATCTTAAAGTAATATGTAATACGAAAGGATTGAGATACTCCATATCTGTCCAGTGTAATACGGAACTGGTTAATATACGGGTGCTTTATAGGCAAAACAAAATGGCCACTGTTCCTCGCGCATTATATGATAACAAAGATTATACATATAATATGAAAAGTCAAGAAATACCAAACGGATATTCGAAGGAGAGAAAAATCGTAACAACTGACAAACTCCGGAGAACAACGAAGACAAGACACTTCATTTCAGTCCTCTATCCGTATTAGCCCTTTGGGGTAGTAGGTAATAACAAAAAATGCCATATTATACACTATTGTATTATAAAGATATTTTCATATGTAATACAAACATTAAAAATAACTTATATCGCGTGTCTTATTCAAAACGTATATTAATTGCGTATGTTAAATACATTGTAGTTACGTTTCTAGTGCCAAAAAGAGTGAACAAAGTATAACAACGCTTTACAGGAACGATATCAACCATACAAAGTATAACAATACATTCGAATTTTATCATACCTTATCAGCAATCGTTTATTCTATTTTACATTTGAAATATGCATTCAGAGACCTTTAAGAAAACAATCTGTTCAACCTTATCAGATTAGGTAGAGATTTAAAAACTTAAAGAAATGATTGTTCAACTAAAAACAAAGTGATGGGTACATATAATATACATATGCATGATGAATTGTTTTTTTTAAGTAATTCAATATAGAAAACAAAACAAAAAGTCGCGTTATGAAAGTTACAGGTTTTAATATCTAGTACATGAATATTTGTTTTGAATGTCTAAAAATGTCGTGTGGTTAGTTTTATAAACTTTCATTACCAACTTATTTAAGTTTCAGGACATTCCAATACAATATGCTACAGGGTAAACTGTCAATTTATCATTAAGATTTTTACATTTAAGTTCGGAAATTTTCATTCATTATGTTATTTTGAAATTCCTTTAAAAATATGGTTGCAATCGATTTTGACTATACCTGTTTAGGGCCTCATGATTTTGGTCATTGATATGAAAAGAAAACTCCAAATTTTGTTTAAAAAGAACGCCTCAAAAATTGGGTTAATATAACCTGGACTCAAATACAAGTTTATTCATAACAATATCCGCAATTAAAAGTGCAGGAATATATGTTTGCAATAAACTTTTATCTTGAATAGAATCATTTGCTATCATGACTATCCCAAAATAAGTTTAGAGAATTATTGGTTTTGAAAAGTACGGTGGTAAATAGAAACTCTAATAACTAAAATATAAAAAATGAAAAGCATGAAAATTAAAATTCAATTTCCTGAATGGGTCTCGAGCTCAGACCTTTCCGACCCCTAAAATGATTCTCAACCCTTTCCTAGATACAAGTTATATATATATAAAACATGTATGAACTATAAAACACCGCCGGTGTCCGTCATCCGTAAACTATCACATTTTGATCTTCCTGAGAACCACTAAACAAATTGAAAGTTTATAGAGATCTTTCTAATAAGGTCCTTTCCAATTTATTTTTATTTGATGGTGATTGCTAATTAAGTAAGGAGGCTGCCAAGGCTTATTCTAATTATTGATTGGTTACATGTTTGAAAAGAAACGACTGAGGCGAATGAATCTAAACTAAGCAGATATTTTCTATACAATTCATTACTTTGGCCCAAGGGGTGATGTGAGCTATTATCATCAATTTGTCGCCATCGTCGAAAACTTCCTTTAAAGATTTACTCCTCTGAAAACACTAGGGCAATTGCGTCCAAACTTTGATGGAATGGTCCTTGGGAGGTCTTCTTCCACTATAATATTTTGTCCGACTTTCCCAGTTTTCGACCAACATGGCTGTTGTTACTAAAAAAAAGGGGGGGGGGTTAAAAAATCTTCTTCTATGAAGTTACATATCCAGTGTAACTAAACTTAGCTGAAATGGTCCTTGAATGGTCCTATTTCAAAATTATGTCCGATGACACGGGCTGTGAACCAAGATGGCCGCCACAACCGAACTTAGTTTAACAAAGGGTCGTATGGGAAAATTCATTAAAAAAACCTTTTGTCTGAAGTTACTGGGCCAATTGGAACAAAACTTGACAGCAATGATCCTTAGGTGGTCCTATTTCACAACATCGTCTGCAAAAGACACTACGTTGAGTTGCTGATTGAGGAGATGGGTATTGACAATTTACTTGGCAACCCCACTCATTGCCACTTAAGCGCACACTACTTTACAAAAGGAAGATATTATGAATGATCATATTTCTGTGATAACGAGTGGTGTGATTAAGATGTGGATTCTAAAAATTCTAAAGACTTACAGGAATATCTCTCTTCTAGTAATCTTTCTTCCAAAGCAATTTTTCTACCATACGACCGTTCCAGATTATGAACTAAAACATGTTTGTCGAGAGCTTGTTTCTAAACTAAACAATGTTTAAGGATAAGCCTTATTTTGCAAAAATATACTGATTAAACAAAAAATACTCTGAGACTAAGGTTCGACAACATCTTCATTGAGTTTGGAGGACAGTTTTTTGGTTTTTTTTAACAGATCGTTACTCCAATGGAGAAAAATGTGCGCCACTTTTGGACGATTTGTTCTTGTTTTCATACAAGGCTAATTTTTTAACATGGACTACTACAGAAACAAGAAAAGGAATAAAGTATCCCGGTCCATTAATTTCAGTTTCATCGCTGTAGATGATGTTCTTTCACTTAATAATCCTAATTTTTAGAATTACCTACCTGTAAACTATATCAGCGAACTTGAAATTAGTGAGACCACAGACAGACCCATGTCTGACTAATTTTTAGACTCGTACTTGTACATAGATAATAATGGACGATTAAAATCCAAAATTTGTGACAACTGTGAAGATTTTAATTTTCTGATTGTGAACTTCCTCTTTCTTATGTCTTTTCCTTTGGATTTCGATTTTACGGACATTTCTCTTCGGTATTACTTCACCGATATTTCAGAATTGTGCCTGATGACTTGAACTGCAAAACAAGATGGCCAAAATGGCCGAATTTAGTTCAAAATTCGACCCTATGGGAAAATTCATTTAAAAACTACTTGGCTAGTTGGAAGCAATCTTGGTAACAATGGCCCTTAGGTGGTCCTCTTTCAGAAATACATATATGTCCAATAATCCGGACTGCCAATCAAGCTGAACCAAGTTGAACATTATGGGAACATTTTTTTAAAACATGCTTTCAGAATATTTGTCCAATGTCCCAGACTGTCAACCAAGGGGACCACCACAGCCAAACTTAGTTTAATATCACCTGATTGGAACATTTTATTTAATCAGGTAAAACAATCTAACTACAGATCTTATAATGAGGGAGACTATTTTCAATAAAATTTAGAAAAATTTAGATTTTAAAGACACGTAAAATGCAAAACACAAAACATCAGTTTAATTAAACCTTTTTTTTTCTAAATTGTAATTATCTTTCGTTTATACAACTTTGCTCTGCTTAACTTTGTAAAAAGCTATTATGTGTGATAAAAAATTAACAATAATACTATAAAACATCTATATTTAGAGACTGTTTTTTCATCTAAATTTAAACTTTATGCAATAATTATTTTATCAAAAAAAACTATGCCATGTCATAGCTGTGTATGATATGAACTTTGGGTATTTAAAATTTAACTGAACAGAAAACTTTCACGAATTAATCGCGGTTTTACAGTCATGGATAATTCTGGTATATTTTTCTTTTTATTTAAAATTTCAGTAAATTATATACAAAATACATATACGTATCACTGGCCAGATTCACATTAAAAAATTGCACCAACTCAAAAGATATAATTTTTGTTATTCAATGTACATCCATAACTTTATAATATGCCAAGTATATAGAAAATATACCATTTTTAGCTCAAGAAATTGTCCAAAATGGCTTTAAGGGGAATAGTTATCATTCGATTAGGCCCTTATATCCCGTAAAGTGTGGGCCATTTGGACAGTAACCAAATTACAACTGTTACATATATCTAATCATTAAACTGTTTAAAATCAAGTAATTTGAATCTGGTGTTTTATATTGTAACCTGGATGCTTGAACTAGAGGCTCCCAGACACCTGTATTCAATTAGCCAATCAAAGGCTATCAAACTAGTAAATGAAAACAACAAAATGGATAACAGGAAAGGTCAACAATGACTACCAATCAATCAAAGCTACTTGGTTGATGATTGAGATCATTTCACATTTAAAAAAAAATGGATAATGTACATTTCAATACCACTGCTGCCAAAATCCGTTTAAAGTGGGTCAAGTTAAATGACTTTATGAGGGGAATATTTTCTCATCACGTTCTCTCTTAGGCATTTGGGGGCATTTTAGTCGACAGTCTTGGTTATTTGATAAATATTTTTGCTATCAAATTCCCCTTTGCTCACTAGTTTCAGGGTAGATGTTTTGGTAAATTGTCTATATGAGTCCTATGTAAAAGCTGAGGTGTGAGTATTGGTAGGTGGTCAGGATAATCAAACACAATTATGAAAGCGGACCACCTCAGAACCATAGCTACTAGCTGCCTTTAAGTTCCAATTGCATTTGTGGTTTAATCAATAAGGTTTAATTGTAAATTTTCCTGCGTTAAAAGATCTTAGTAGCAATCTTAGATAACTTTTTTATGTTATCAGACAGTTGTAAATAATAACCACCAAATGACCTTTGCTACCAACTTGGTTCTAATTAGCTGAGTGGTTTCAGACAAGAAGTTTTTTAAGTTAATATTCTAATAGGATCTAGTTTAAGGAAAATTTCTAATAAGACCTAACTTAAACTAAGGTCTGTCATCCGACCTAGTTCTGAAAGGGGAACACTTAAAAACCATTGCTGCCAAGTCTAGTTCCAACTGGACCAGTGGTTAAAGACAAGATTTTAAATGAATTTCCCCATAAAATAATGTTCCTATGTTAAAATAAGTTTGGTTTGGGTGGCTTTCTTGGTTGACAATCCTCTTTATCAGAAATATTTCTGAAAAAGGACCGCCTAAATAGAATTGCTGGCAAGTCTTGTTCCAATTGAACGAGAGGTTTCATATATATATATATATATATATATATATATATATATATATATATATATATATATATATATATATATATATATAGATTTAATAATTAATTTTGCCAAATGGTTTGTTAAACTAAATTCGGCTGGTGCAAGTCTGGTTCCAATTGACCGAGAGGTTCATATATTTATATAGATTTATTAATTAATTTTCCCAAAGGGTTTGTTAAACTAAATTCGGCTGTTGCAGCTATCTTGGTTATCTGTCCGGTTACCTGTCCGGTTCATCGGATACATCTCTGAAAGAGGATTATCTAAGGACTATTGCTGCCATGCTTTGTTATAATTGGCTCAGTAGTTTCAGACAAGCGAAATTTTAAAAGAATTTTCCAAAAAGGTCCTTTGTTAAACTAAGTTCGGCCGTTGGGCTCATCTTGATCGACATTCCGGATTAAAAGACACAATTATGAAAGAGAACCACATAAGGATCATTGCTGCAAAGTTTGCTTCCAATTGGTACAGTGGTTTCAGATAAGATAATGTTTTCAACAGGGTATTATTTCAAAATAAGTTCGGCTGTGGTGGCCATCTTGTTCCACAGTACATTTCCCTAAGACCACTTTATACTATGCTGTATACGACGCAGTTCAAGGAGTTACCCCTGATCAGCAGCATTAAAACGGAAACATTTGGAAGACCAAAAACCAAACTTATTTTAAACAAGCATTGGAAGAAAGGTTATAAGAGAAGAGATATTCCTGTAAGTGTTTAGAATTTTTAGAATACACATCTTATTCACTCCACTCGTTATCACAGAATGTATGTTTATTGACAATATCTTCCTTTGGTGTCGTAGTTTGCGTTTAAGTAGGGTTGCCAGGTAAATTGTCAATACCCATCTCCTTAATCAGACACTCAGTGTAGTGTATTTTGCAGAGAAACACGATGTTGTGAAAGAGGACCACCTAAGTATTATTACTTTCAGATTTACTTCCAATTTGCTCAGTAGCTTCCGACTAGAAGATATTTCAATGAATTTCTCATACGGACCTTTGTTAAACTAAGTTCGGTTGAGGCGACCATCTTTTTTCACAGCCCGTGTCATCGGACATAATTCTGAAAGAGCACCATCAACGGATCATGTCAGCTAAGTTTGGTTACATCTTTAAATGTAACTTCGTAGAAGTATATTTTTAAAATTAATCCACCTTTTACTTTTTTAAGTAACAACAGCCATGTTGGTCGGAAACTGGGAACGTCGGAAACAGTCTTGGAAGACGGCCTCCCAAGGACCATTCCATCAACGTTTGGTCCCAATTGGCCTAGTGTTTTCAGAGGAGGATATCTTTAAAGGGAGTTTTTCGATGACGGTGACAAAGAGATAATAGATCACATCACCCTTTGGGCCATGGGAACTAAAAAGTCCTTTTTTGGTGGCCATATTAGATTTCTGAATGGTACCAAAGTAATGAATTGTATAGAAAATATCAGTTCATTTAACCATTCAATAATTAGAATAAGCCATGATTATTTCCTTTCTTTAGTAGTCACCGTAAAATTAAAACAAAATCTAGGAGAGGACCTTACTACAAAGATCTCTGTAAACTTTAATTTTATTTAGTGGTTCTCGGGAAGATGTGAAATGTGAAAAGTTTACGGATGGCGGACGCGGAGTGTAATAGATTTTCCCCACACCTAGTACATGGACTGACAATAAAATCAATAAAGAGCTTCGCAAAGCATGGTATGACCGCAACATGTCGACAGGTAAACAGTTACAGTTAGTGTGGACACACTATTATGCTGGACCATTAAGTGTTGGATATTTATATATCCTATAATAAGAAAATACTGGTGAGACGAGCTGATTTAGGTCAACTATGTATATTTCACAATTGCGATTGGCTAAAATAAGGTTAGCCTCGGTATCACTGACTTCGGTTTCACGTGCAATAGGCATGCCCTACTCCGATTGGTTAAATTAAGGTCAGTCTCGGTATCAAGTTGACTTGATTATGATCATGCTGCAATAGGAGTGCCTAACTTTTATTGGCTGAATTATTTTCTTCGGTAATCCTTGAGCTCATCGTTGATTGTGTACAAGTACATGTATCTCTGTTTAAAAACAATAGTATTAATATATCGCAAGAACATTTCGGATTTTTAAATCAAGCCACGAGCTGGTGATATTCAAGAAAAAAAATATTTTAGTTATGGAGTTTAAATCGTAACGGAAAATGCAAATGTAATGAATTTTTAAAAATATTGATATAATAATCAGAGATAAATTATATATTCATATACAGGTTGTATCGAATTTCTTTAAAGGAATTATTTTTACTCTTGATATGCACTTAACTTTATCAACAGTGGTCCTTGAAGCCCCTTAATATATTCATATACAGGTTGTACCGAATTCCTTCAGAGGAATTATTTTTAAGCTTGATATGCATTTTATCAACAGTTGTCCTTGAAGTCCCCCAAAAACAAGTGAAATTCAAAGAGTGTGGGTGTTTACACTGCAAATGCTTTAGTTTTTGTGTTGTCTCGTTCAAAATCAAGGCTCATGGGTGCAAGAGATAGATATATATATAAGAAATATATTGTTTAAAGTTATTACTATTTTTTATCACATTTTTGTACTAATATGTAAGTTTTTGCATGTCCAATAATAGCCGGAAGTCGGAGTAGGTTATTTGTCCTCGGGGCCAATATCGATATTGACCCTCCAAAATCCATATTTGCCCTCGAAAATCCATATTTTTGTTTGTTTTTTTTCTCGAATTTTTAACAAATCTAAAAAATTTTAGATATGTGACAAATAGATCATTACATGGCATTTTCCATATCGCCCCGGGTATCATCCCTCGACCCATATCGGACCTAGGGCTCCATAAGAATTGGATGAAAAATTAAAAAAAATTACATATCAAGCCATTTGCCCTTATATCTCAAAAACCATAAAAGATAGAAGAAATCGGTTGAAATAATGCTGGAAGGACGCATCAAGATGAATTAAAAGAAAAAAAAAAATCATTAAAATCGGACGAAAAATAAATTTTTAGGTGTCCTGCAAAATGGCTCACTTTGGAACTTTTAATCCCTTTTGTCTCTGCATCAACAACATTAACACAAAAATGCCTTGAGTAAATTTTATTGTATTTCTTTAAGGAACCATTTAAAAAAAACCCATTTAAATCCACTAAAAACAAAAAAATCAGTAGATCGGATAAAAATTTTAAAATTTACATAAAAATTATCAAAAAAAAAAAAAACAAAACAAAACAAAAGGCGGGAGGGGCCATAATTCCCAAAATCAATCCCAACCTGGATTTTCTATGGGAGACCATTCTGTTAAAATATTATAAGGATATGTTTAATAGAACAATGGGATATTAGCGGAAACTTGACTGTCTACGGACGACGACAGTCTCATACCATAAAATGACCACAAATAACTGCGGTCGTATAAAAAGTTTCTGAAAATGTTGCAGATTAAAGTAATGTAAAAATTATGTCGGTATCAGATGAGACAAGCTATTGAAATTATATAATACCATTCTAATTCTAAAAATCTGTGAATTTTTTTAAGGATTGACACCACAATAAATTTATTAGGAATGCCGTTTTAATTTAATACATGTTACATATTAAAATTTGGTAGAAATTGGGTAAGAAAACTTAATATATTGTCCGGAACAAGTCAATTCTCAAATACTGAGCCATGGACTGATACTAAAATTAATGGTCTTCGCAACTCATAGAGTTTAGCAATATATTTAAATCTGGCAGGATTCGACATCAGCAAACTAAAGACATTGTCCAGAAACCAGTTTGTGTATTCCTGACAGAATATCTTTCATCAAATCAATAATTGAGAGTAATTTAGAGGACTTGTTGCCATAGTAACTACCTACGGTTTTGTGTTTAATTGGTTCATTCATTTGCAAAATAGGTAAAAAAAGGTAGGAAAATTTGTTGGTATTCCTTGTATATTGTATAAACTATCACTAATTAATACAAAATAGAGAATGAAAACGGGGGGCGGGCTTCAGTTGGCCCATAAACAATAATCTATACTAGTTCAGCAAAATGGACGGCACATTAAACTCCGAAACATAAAAATGAACCAAAATTTAAAAAAAAAAAACACACACAAGACTAAGAAAGGGACAGGTGCAAAAATGCAGAGGGGTTAAACATGTTTTGTGAGATCTCAACCCTCCCCCTATACATCTAGCCGATGTGGAATAAACAAACACCCAGCGATTCAGACATTAAAATTCAGTTCAAAAGATGTCCGAGTCCGATATTAAAAAAGGTAACAGAAGAAACTAAGCAAAATGACAATGATCAATATATATTAACAAAGGTCTAATAGCAGTTACTGACTTGCCAGCTCCAGACCTCAATTAAACTAATCTAAAAATTATGTCTATATCATATAGAAAATCAGCCACAATCCCTCCCGTTAGGGGTTTAATATCATGCCATCATAAATTATAAGAGAAGAACATAACCCGTATCACGCCAACTACTGATTTTAGAATAATAGTGTTTAATTCCGATGCAAAGACCTTATGAGTGAATCAATATTAATTCCAAAAATGCCATCTTTAATGACTTGACAACAGTATCGTAACTATATCCCTGGTTGATAATTCTGTTTAAAAGTTTGATTAGCTTTCAGGTGAATGACGACATTTTTGTGCTTTGTATAGAATATTACCATAAAAGATGGGGTGTGAAATACCTGACCATATAAGGTGTTTTTGCACGTTGATTTATATTTACGAATGAGATCCTTGTACCGATGATAAAATTTAGTAAAAGTTTTGACAAGTTTGTGATATCGAAATCCCTGGCGTAATAACTTTTCAGTAATTCTTTCGTTTAACTCAAATACGTTTTTACATACACGAGCGAATTGAACAAGTTGAGATATATAAACACGATACGATGGTGCCAAGGGAACGTCGCCATCTCAAAAACGAATAATTAACAATACTAAATGAAAAATCATCTCTCTTATCGTATATTTTATTATTAAGCTTCCCGTTAGAGATATAGATATCAAGATCCAGGAAAGGGCAGTGTTCATTGTTAGTATTACCTTTATTTAAAGTAAGTTCAACAGGCTAAATCTCTTAAGTGTGCATACTGAAGTCGTCATTATTGACAACCGAAATATCATCCAAATATCTAAAAGTGTTATTAAATTTTTCTATCAAATGTTGTTTCGTTGGGTCTTTGCTGATTTTAGATATAAATTGTGATTCGTAACAACACTGAAACAGGTCCGCAATAAGTGGTGCACAGTTGGAATTGCGATAACTTGGCGATATAGGGAATCTCCATAGCGAACAAAAATGCTATCTAGTAAAAAATCAAGTTCAGTTATCATATCAAATATGTTTGTTTTATACATATGTACATGTACTAAACATTCATGTGATTGTATAGAGATTTATAAAAAAAGTTATAACATTGAGCAAAATGTCGTAAAAACGATCATGTTTGCACGTAATTTACAAATACTCAAATGCTTTAACATTTCCATTCAAAATGTGACAAAAATTACCAGAAATTTCTAAGGATCTTCCTTTTGATGCAGAGGTAAACCTTAGCTGAATTTGGATACCTGTTTGTTTTAATTTTTTTGATTTTTGATGGTTGTGCTTATTAATTAATCATTACATCTTTAACCGGTTTTTCAATATTTTGATCTCGAGCACTGCCGATGAGTTGTCAGTCAACGAAATGGCCATACTGGTGCATCACATTTATTTCGGTATTTTGTGATTCGTTTTATTACAACTCAAAATAATGTTAAAATCTAAAAAAAATAAGATTTCAAACATTTAATATTGTTTTTATGTAGAAAATGAGGGGAAAAAACATTTGTATTAAAGTAAAAATAGGATTTCAAAATTTGCGCGATGACCATGGCCGATTTCTTCGTAAAACGTCTTGCACATTTGCACTATATAACATAAACCGTTATTCCATTATTTTGGTATTATAT
Source organism: Mytilisepta virgata (assembly GCA_028015205.1). NCBI lineage: Eukaryota > Metazoa > Mollusca > Bivalvia > Mytilida > Mytilidae > Mytilisepta > Mytilisepta virgata. Next base: position 90,730,085 of record CM051521.1, read on the forward strand.
CTTACATATCGTCATGAATCTATATAAATGTTAAAGTTTAAAAAAAACTGAGACTACGCGTGCCGCAGTTTGGTTGCGGGTTAACATCACAGAGAACTTCTATAAATAAGATAAGATAAGATTTTTATTAACCAATTAATGGGCCAAGGAGCAATAAGTAACAGAGAAACAAAATAAAATTGAAGAGGGACGGAGTGACTTGATTGAAAGTAATTTATAGACGGTTACATGACTATAGATATGTATTACGCATGGTCTAAATTTAGCATCCTTAGATATTTTTAACCATCCATATATGTACGTTCACTTTAGAATACTATCATGACTATTGAATATATTTTATACATTAAAGTCAAATAAATAATAAAGTGTAATTTTGTTTTGTTTTGTGTTTTTGTTTTTTCTTATGGTACCCAGATTTTAGAATCAGATGACAGGGGATTCTACATACAGAAACTTTGATAAGCCAATATTATATCACTTCTAAATTGCATTAATTATTGATTTTTATATACATATATATTATAAAATATAATCATATTAATATGAATATCTGACTAGGAATTCAGAAATAGTTATGTACTTACCTGTCCCATGTTGGACATTAACTATTACATATAACTATATAAGAGGGAATTCCCGAAACTAAAATAAACTCAATTCAGAGAAAAAGAATTTACCTGGATGTCAATAAATATAACGTTTTACAAATAAGTCAACACATTTGCAACATTGTAAGTAATTTTCCGGTTGACAACACTCATTTTCGACAAAGAAGAAACATATAGAGGTGGATGTGGATGTCCCAGAAGAAAAAAGCGGCGTGGGACATTTTAGCTGAAGATTTAAAAGACAATTTAGCGGAATTAAAAATAGTTTGTAGAAATATTAGCGGGAGAGCATGGTCATTGTCTGCATCATTAAGCTGTAACATATTTTCAAATTTATTAGTTTGGATGTTCATTTTTAGGAACACCTCTGCTGATCTTGTAATGAGCATAGAATAATCTTTTTGGGTAATATAGTCATTAATCTTCTGACTATTGACAATATTTCTGTTGACTATACATTGTACATTGTATGTAGCAAAATAATAAAAGTTACCTGACATGTATTTTTATTGAATAAAATATGTTTTTACTAATATAACGCTAGGTAAACGTAAACATTTGATATGGTCACATCATGAGAAATTAAAACTTAAAGGTCAGTAATCTAATTTGTCTGTTTTTGTAAACTACATTTGTGTACTTTCAAAAATACAGAAACTATATGAAAATGACACTTTTTGTCTTATTTGTAACAAGGTTAAACTGTTAAAATTAATTGCTAAATTCTTTTTACAAGTATAATATGGTTTCCTGCGATGTATCTGCAAACATCGCAGCAAGGTTAGTAGTATATATGTGGTTCTAAATTATCATTTGAGGTGCTGTGGTGGTGCCGGAAGTGACGTCACCGGAACCGGAAATGACGTCACTGGAAGTGACGCGACCGGAACCAGAAGTCACCGAGCCGGAAATGGTTTGCACATGCGCAACCGGAAGTAGTAGGTTTTCCCGCCTTTTGTTTACGGAAGTGACGTAAGTCACGTGCTGGGGCCCCGGATGTGTCGTCTGCGCATGTGTAGGAGGAACCGGAAGTGGTTTTGCGCGCATGCGCAACCGGAAGTGATGGACGTCAGTCACCTGGTGGTATGTTGATGCTTGACCAGAATTAAGATTGAATTATCTCCCCCTTTCCCGTGCTTCTTGGTCGTCTCTGGGTCTTTCATCGGTCTGTATAGGTCTCTAGGGACTGATACTCTCATTATTATGTCCGAGAGCATACGAAGTACACTATTTGATTATCCCCCCTTATCCCGCGCTTTTCCCCACGGCTGATGTTTTCTGTGAGGACCAAAGGTAGGATTGGATTATGTCCCTTACCTCCAAGTGATGCTGTCACCATTAGATCAATGGAGGGATGACCTTAGCAACGGCGGTCCATTACATTGCCCTTTGATGCACTTCGTTTCTCTTCTCCTGCTCCATGCCGCTCTTCGCTGCTCGTCGCTGTACATCGTTACTCATGACCTTACTCGCGTGCTCATTTCAGTTTTTTTGGGGCTACTTGTCACTGTTTTCGCTGCTGCTGCTGTTTCTGGTGCTCATCGCTGTTTTTCTCTTGCTCCTCGCTGTTTTTCTCTTGCTCTTTGCTGCTCATCGCTAATCATGACCTTACTCGCGTGCTCATTTCGGTCCTGCTGCTTGTTGCTGTTCGTCATCGCTTCTCTTCTCTTTCCATCGCTGTTTTTTCTCTTGCTCTTTACTGCTCATCGCTAATCATGACATTACTCGCGTGCTCATTTCGGCCCTGCTGCTTGTTGGTGTTCGTCATCGCTGTTCTTCTCTTGCTCCTCGCTGTTTTTCTCTTGCTCATCGCTAATCATGACCTTACTCGCGTGCTCATTTCGGCCCTGCTGCTTGTTGGTGTTCGTCATCGCTGCTCTTCTCTTGCTCCTCGCTGTTTTTGTCTTTCTCTTTGCTGCTCATCGCTAATCATGACCTTACTCGCGTGCTCATTTCGGTCCTGCTGCTTGTTGCTGTTCGTCATCGCTGCTCTTCTCTTGTTCATCGCTGTTTTTCTCTTTCTCTTTGCTGTCCATCGCTACTCGTGACCTTACTCGCGTGCTTATTTTGGTTTTTTGGTGATGCTTGTCGGTGTTTTCGCTGATGCTGCTAGTGGTGGTCGATTATCGTTAGTCAAAGGTTGGATCTGTGCGAGAGCACCCTTACATCCGGGTTATTTGAAAGGCCACAGTGCATTTATCTAGGTTTGTAACTGGCTATCATAAGATATGCAGCATTAATCCTCCTCAATTTTTTTAAGGCCACTCTGCATTTGTCCAGGCTTGTCACTGGCTATATATATGTATAAATATATATAGGCTGCATTACCCTCCTTCCCTTTGTTCTTATTTTTTAAATTAAAAATTTTTTTTTGTATATTTTTTCTTTTTTTCTTTCTTTGTAATATGTTCCAATTCCTCTGACTCCATTGATACGTGTGTGTTGTTTGACGGTCTTCTAACAACTGACGAAATTAAACAAAACCACTGATTATATTTTCGTTAAAAGATTTCCATTGGCGTCATGGTGACGAAGATTGTTTTTGTCTATTCATTCAGACCACACAGTTCACTGCTCGTCATTGTAGTTTGCTGCTCATCCCTGCTCTTCTCTTTCTTTGTACTGCTTTTTGCTGCTCATCGCTGCTTAGCACCATGCTCGTGCTCTGTCGGTTTTTTGCATGCTGCTGCTGCTGGTGTGCCAAGAAGATGGGATTCTTACTATAAATCACCTCTTGGTCTCGTTGATCTTACGATGGACATCAAAGATGGCTGCGGCCATGTAACGCGGACCTGAAAGAGAGCACCCTTATGAAACAGAAATTTTAGTCTTTCCGGACGGGAACGAACATTTACGAATTTCAGTCCTAACCCCAACCCTAACTCGAGTCCTAACCCCAACCATAACTCTAACCCTAACCCTAACTCTAAACCTAACCATAGTCCTGCCTCTAACCCTTATCGTAGGTCTGTCGTGGTTCACCATAGCAAGCGTGACTGTTTGCCTCATGTTTGTCACGCTTGCTTGGGTGAACCACCGGCGTGGGTACTGACCGGTTAGAGTAGGAGTGCGAGACAGACCTACGATAAGGGTTAGAGGCAGGACTAGTGTTAGGGTTAGAGTTAGGACTGAAATCCGTAAACGTTCGTTCCCGTACGGCAAGACTCTGAAATTTTCGTTTCATTAGGGTGCTCTCCTTTAGGTACGCGTTACTTGGGCGCAGCCATCTTTGATGTCCATCGTACCATCAACGAGACCGAGAACATTCGTTCCCGCCGGAAAGACTCCTAAATTTCTGTTTCATAAGAGTGCTCTCTTTCAGGTCCGCGTTACATGGCCGCAGCTATCTTTGATGTCAATCGTACCATCAACAAGACCGAGAACATTCGTTGCCGTCCGGAAAGACTCTAAAATTTCTGTTTCATAAGGGTGCTCTCTTTCAGGTCCGCGTTACATGGCCGCAGCCATCTTTAATGTCCATCGTAACATCAACGAGACCAAGAGGTAATTTATAGTAAGAATCCCATCTTCTCCTTGGCACACCAGCAGCAGCAGCATGCAAAAAACCGACATGAGCACGAGAGCATGGTGCTAAGCAGCGATGAGCAGCAAAGAGCAGTACAGGGAAAGAGAAGAGCAGGGATGAGCAGCAAACTACAATGACGAGCAGCGAACTGTGTAGTCTGAATGAATAGACAAAAACAATCTTCGTCACAATGACGACAATGGAAAGCTTTTAACGAAAATATAATCAGAGGTTTTGTTTAATTTCGTCAGTTGTTTGAAGACCGTCAAACAAAACACACGTATCAATGGAGTCGAAAACGTGTCTCGGTTTATTGGTTCCTGCTAGATATTTAATACCTGTGGATATTTCTAACACCAAAGCAAAACCAGAAATGCAAAGGAAAATACTTCCAACCAAAGTGGAGAGAACCAAATGGCTGGACAACACAAGTGGAGGACCCAGCAAAGTGGATACAAACAAGAAATGTACAAAGTGTCAAATGAACAAGAGCTTTGCGGAATTCTACAAAAACATGAATATCTGCAAGGGGTGTAGGATTGACAACGAGTGGACAAGACTTAATAGAGACCTCATCAGAAAAGTGAAATCTGAATCTCGAAACGAATACTTTGCCAAACGTTTGTGTATGAATCAACAAGCCGTTGAGGAACCTGTAGCTAATATAAGCACTTGCAGGACCACCGGAGCTCATTCTACTATCGAATCCCAGGAAAGAAAGACGTCTTAAATGTATACCTGTGGCATATGTGGATACCAGTCCAAGCGAGTCAGTGGAAGAAGCAGTATGGTATGTACAACTACATATGCACAATATTTAAAATATATAAAAGGGAGTTCCTTTTGCATCCAGATATATATCAATCTTGGTGTGCATATTTTTATTGGACCTACTACTTTTTGTTTATTTATTTATACTTACAGAAGTAAAATCGGTATCAGATGAAAGATCGATATGGGTTAATGTATTTTAAAGACAAATCTATGCAAGACGTAATCATAAAAGACAACAAAAAAGTTCTTTATTGTTGTATTTTTCAAAATAAATTCCAACATGAAAGCGGAGTTATGATCAGATGCTAACATTCACAATTTTAATCACCTACAGGTGAAGCCGAAATGGACTATAGATTTGCGCTCCGTCTGTCCGTCCGTCCGTCGTAGCGTCCGTCCGGCAAATCAGTTTTCTGGACTTGTTTTTGTCATGCTTGAATATATTTATTTGATATTTGGTTCATAGTTTTACCTTGACAAGTTACAGATCAAGTTTGAACTTTGTTCCGGTCTGGTGATTTTTTGCAGAGTTATGGTCCTTGGACTTCGAAAATTCATGCAGATAGTCCGTTTTCCGCACTTATTTCCGTCATGCTTGAAGATATTGATTTGATATTTGGTATTTAGTATTACCATGACAAGTTACAGATCAAGTTTGAATTTCGTTATTTTTGCAAAGTTATGGTTTGCTGATAGCTCAAGCCGGTAGGGAACATTGTATTGCCCAGCAATACTTTCAGAATGCTTGTTGAACTTCGACCCCTTTGGGCCCCATTTATGAAAATAAAACGCATAAAACTTCTCGAAGGTCAGTGGGGTTTGAGATAAGTGGATAACAGGAAAGGTGAACAATGAATACCTCCCAATAGACAGATTTCCGGACAAAGAATAACATAAAAGAGCACAAGACACAAACTTCAGGATAGTCCGACTTGAAACAGACACTAAACAGTGATGAGGTTGAGCGAGAACAACAATATGTTATCTCGCACTATCACTTTTCATGTTCAACGAAACAAGGAATTTGGTCAAAACCCTACTTGGACACACAATTCAGAAATATAACATCACAGGGAACATGTATACTAAGTTTCAAGTTAAAGTGACTAAAAATTCACCATAAACTAGCTTGACCAAAAATTTTAACCTGGTCCGGGACGGACGGACAAACAAACGAACGACTTGACCAGAAAATATAATGCCCCCTTACTGTCGTAGGCGGGCTATAAACAAGTTTAAATACTGTAACAATTATTTGCAACTGAAATGGGGTTTATTTTTAGGCGTTTGACCTTCAGACAATTTCTACTTGATCTAAACAAAAACTATTTCACGCATATGCATGATGTACAATATATTACTCTGTCTTGAAAAAGGGAAGGGGATTGGGTTAAACGATATGATTTAATTGTTGACGTTTCACGAAGAAATATCTCTTGATCATTGAAAAATAGTGAAATTTTAATACTAATCCCGAAAGCAAACGTGAATGTGTAGTCGTACTCGTACTCGAACTCGGAGTAGGCATTCATTGTAAATCTAATAGGCCGTGCTATAGTGGTTAACGCGTATAGGCCAACGATTCCTAGTTTTCGCCTGGGATAAAAGTTCTGACATCAAATTTCCGACACCATCTGCTGCCACTACAATTAATACTATTAGTTTTGTCGAACGAAAAACAGCTGTAGCGTTTTGAGTGATAGTAGCACCCTTAGCACATAAAAGACGCCTTTATAGAGGTAAAAAAGAGGAGTCTAAAATTACGCTAATGGTGCAGCTATTGAATTCGCCAGGTGGAGAAAGATTGATATAATTTGATATAATTGTTTCCCAGTGAATAATATTACATTGAGTCACCATATAAACCATAAAATTAATTGACATTATATCAGATAACATTTTATGACCAAATAAGTAGTATACCAGTTAAAATAAACCAATGTTTTACTCTGACTACATGCACGTTACTTTTAACATACAATTAGTAAATTATAAGTTTAGATTGCCGAGCGGAAGTTGCTTACAATGTTATGATTATTGTAATTATTATATTTATTTATCTTGGCCTAATTTGCTTTGTGTGGCAATAATGTTATAACTGCAGTTTAGAAATCACTGGAACAATCATAGATACTGATGGAATGATTATAGAACTTTCTATTTGACTTATATAATAATTCTGGAATGATCATAATACACGATGTGTAATTCGAATTTCTACCGTATTCTAGACGTTTCCCTTCTACGGTGTTCTAAAGATTTCGGTGACAACTATATATATACAGACACTAAAGTTAGACTTTCAGATTAGACATTAACATTCTTGTGTTCTCAGATGTTGGATTGACACTTTTATTTATCAGAAGTTGATGTTACAAGATTCAAGGAAAGCTTTGAATGTCTAGGTTTCTTTGTGATCATTAAAGAGGATCCAACTAAATTACAAATGATTGCTCTGATGAAAAGATGTGAGTTTTATTGACAATATGTATACCTCCATGACCAAGTCGGGTTGGCAATGGATGGGGGAACCACTGCCCAATTTTGTTTTAACAATACTCTCATTTTCAAATGCAAATGATGTAAAAATTTCCCTTTTCAGCATTTTGATTTCAAATTGGTGTATTTAAAACTGTTCGATTTAAGTTAACTTACTGTGTTACTATTTGGCTGTCAGCTACTGCCCATAACACTTTGACTGTGCCTCTCTGTCGAGAAATACTTTTTAACAACACCCCTTTCTCTTGTTTTACAACTGCTACTGTGAACTAAAATCAGATATATATATATATATATTGCAATTTATTCCTACGAGCCTTAGAAACAGGCAGTAGAAATCCGAGGATCGGGGATTACTGAATATCGGCAAGAGAATACCGAAGCGACAAAACAGTGGGAAAATTCCACGAATTCGAAGTCCAGGGAAAGACAAAGTCAGGAGAATGGAAGACAAAAAACAAACGTGTATAACTAAAATAATGAAAACACGTATAATAAACTAAACAAAACTAGAACAAGACAGCACAGAAACTAAAGCACTAGCAATGGGAACTCTCATAAAAAAACCGGGAGTGACATCAAGTGCTCCGGAAGGGTAAGCATGTCCCGCTCCGTCAACGACACCCGCACCATTGCCAGTGAAGTGTCAAGTCTGGTGAGGTGTCAAGTCTGGTGAGGTGTCAAGTTCGGTGGGGTGTCAATTCCAGAAGGACGTGAAATAAAACTGACGATATATAGTCTCATAAGGGAGATAGAAACTTCGTATCGGCCAATCAATTCGTGATGATGACCGTAAAACTTTTTTTTACCATTCTCACATGTTTCGGAACGAATAAAAACAAAATTCACATTTGAATTGTTAACTCTAACCAGAGACATATGTCTCTGCTGTAACGGAAAATATTACTAGTATAACATGAAAATAAGGAATTAGCCTATATTTGAAGAAATTGATTTTTTACCCATAATCCATGGAGAACATGACATCACAGGTACTGCACTATACACTATAAACAAGAACATAATAAAAACTATCATTGCAAGTGATAACAAGGGTACCAGGAGATAATATTATGCTACAAACATTAAAACTTTGGAGGAAAATAAACAGGTTTTGTTTTATTTAGATACACTGTATGAGAATTACTAAAAATAATCGTAGGTCAATTTTGAAATATAGTTACTGTTGAAAATTGCCCAATCTTCAATCAATTCTTTTAGAGCTTAGAGATGACAAAGTATGCAGACTTTGTTTTGATTATCTCCTTTCAAGGTTTTACAGAAATTTATAAATAGTAATCTATTGTGTACAATATGTATTCTTGCTAATACATGTACACGTTTATATGTATATATTATCAGGTTTTCTGCAAACGAATATTAGCCGCGAGACACAATGTGAACTTTTTTCGGCGAGTGAGCGTAGCGAACGAGCTAAAAAGCTTCATATACAGTTACAGCTTCACTTACTTTTTATACTGACTTCAGTTGATTTTCAATTGGCAATGTGTCCATTTTATTGATTGACTTTACACAAGATAGTAAACAGATATAAAAAGGGTTATTACTCTTGCAAAATCCATGCAACCTCGAAATCAGTAAAATATGCGCATTTTCAGGTGATGCACAACCATGATACACTTCAGGGCCTGTATGCATAAAACGTCTTAACTTAAGTGTTTCTCAGATTAAGATTTCACAAATAATTTCCTTATTTAAGGAAACAACTTAAGTGTTATGCAGGACCAAAAAATCTAATGTTTCACCTTACAACATGAATCTTCTAAACAGCAATGTGCATAGACTGAGAGGATCTCCGAAATGTCTTTCCGTTTATATAATAATAAATGTTAGTATTGCAAAGATAATTTTGGGTAACCGACACACAATCAATCTCCACTCAGTTTTGGTTTGCGTAATTTACCTTTTCAATCTTACTACGAACGCCCGGGCTTTATGAAGTATCTTAAACCAGTCTCTTAGACCGATGGTTTATCTACATTTGATTTTGAATTCTTTAGTTTTACAGTAACTGTTATTACTTGCACATTAAACACTTTTTGCCCCTTTTGAAAATATTGGGATTTAAATTTGTTTTGTTCCTTTTAAAACTGTTATGGACGCCATCATTACTTGGTGGACAGGTATGAAAAAACAGTTTCCCAAATTGAAATGGACCTGTTCCATTGATATTGTCCCTTCCCCATACCGGATTTGATTTGGGCAGCATGGCGGGTGTCCTTTAGGAAGCAGAGACTGCTCACTCTTCGGAACCACCTGAGTTTACCCCCGGTTTTTTGGTGGGCTCCATGTTGTTCATATGTTTTTAATCTTAAAGTGTAGTGTTTGTATTGTTTGTCAGTTGTTTTTGATTTTCCCATCCTTCGAATATCCTTTTGGTATTTCTTGACTCTAATTATTTGTTTACATGAAGTAATAACTGTATTGAGTACTATTTACTTCAAATGTATGTACGGTAAATCAGTAGTATATGCGCACAGTTCAGGTCGTATTTGTGGTGGTGGGTTTGGTGGAGGTGCTGTGGAAGTGCCGGAAGTGACTTCACAGGAACAGAAAGTGACGTAACCGGAACCGGAAGTCACGTGACCGGAACCGGAAGTACCCGGAAGTGATTTGCGCGCATGCGCAACCGGAAGTAATGGATTTTCCCCATGATTTGTTTACGGAAGTGACGCAAGTCCCGTGCTAGCACCCGGACGTGTGGTCTGCGCATGTGTGACCGGAACCAGAAGTACCCGGAAGTGGTTTGCGCAACCGGAAGTAGTCACGGACCCGGATGTGCCATGCTTGACCAGAATTCAGATTGAATTATCTCCCTCCTCCCGGTCTTCTCGGTCGTCTCTGGATCTTTCATCGGTTTCTAGGGTCTGACACTCTCACTGTTATGTCGAAGTCCGAGAGTATACGAAGTACACTATTGGATTATCTCCCCTTATTCCGCTCTTTTCATCTGCGGGTGATGTTTTCTGTGAGGACCAAAGGTAAGATTGGATTATGTCCCCTTACCTCCAAGTGATGCTGTCACAAATAGATCAATGGAGGGGTGTCCTTAACAACCGCCTTAGCAACGGCGGTCCATTTCATTGCTCTATGATGCACTTCGTTTCTCTTCTCTTGCTCCATCCTGCTCTTTGCTACTCTTTGCTGCTCATCGCTACTCAGGACCTTACTCGCGTGCTCATTTCGCCCCTTTTGCTTGTTGCTGTTCGTCATCGCTGCTCATTGCTGCTCATCGGTTGCTCATCGCTGCTCATTGCTGCTCATCTCTTGCTCATCGCTGCTCATTGCTGCTCTTCTTTTGCTCATCGCTGCTCATCACTGCATATCGCTGCTCTTCTCTTGCTCTGTGTTGCTCACCGCTGCTTTTCTCTTGCTCAGCGCTGCTCATTGCTGCTCATCACTGCTCTTCTCTTGCTCATCGCTGCTCTTTTCTTACTCTTTGCTACTCATCACTACTTAGGACCTTACTGGCGTGCTCATTTCGCTCCTGTTGCTTGTTGCTGTTCGTCATCGATGCTCTTCTGTTGCTCTTTGCTGCTCATCGCTATTTAGGACCTTACTCGCGTGCTCATTTCGCTGCTGCTGCTTGTTGCTGTTCGCCATCGCATCTCGTCGCTTGCTCTTTGCTGCTCATCGCTACTCAGGACCTTACTCGCGTGCTCATTTCGCTTCTGCTGCTTTTTGCTGTTCGTCATCGCTGCTCTTCTCTTGCTCTTTGGTGCTCATCGCTACTCAGGACCTTACTCGCGTGCTCATTTTGCTCCTGCTGCTTGTTACTGTTCGTCGTCCCGCTCTTCTCTTGCTCATCGCTGTTTTTATCTTGCTCTTTGCTGCTCATCGCTACTCAGGACCTTACTCGCGTGTTCATTTCGCTCCTGCTGCTTGTTGCTATCTCTACTCATGACCTTACTCGCGTGCTCATTTCAGTTTTGGGGCTGCTGCTGCTAGTGGTGGTCGATTGTCGTTAGTCAAAGATTGGATCTGTGCGAGAGCACCCTTACATCCAGGTCATTTGAAAGGCCACTCTGCATTTATCCAGGCTTGTGACTGGCTTTCATAAGATAGGCTGTATTAATCCTCCTCAAAAAAGGCCACTATGCACTCGACCACTAAATCAACGAGAGGCGTTTTCGATTCCATTGATACGTGTGTGTTGTTTGACGGTCTTCAAACAACTGACGAAATTAACAAAACCTCTGATTATATTTTCGTTAAAAGCTTTCCAATGGTGTCATAGAGACGAAGATTGCCCCACACAGTTCGCTGTTCGTTGTTCGTTGTTCATCTCTTGCTCCGTGCTGCTCATCGCTGCTCTTCTCTTGCAATGTGCTGCTCATCGCTGCTCTTCTCTTGCTGTGTTGCTCACCGCTGCTCTTCTCTTGCTCATCACTGCTCATCGCTGCTCATCTCTTTCTCCGTGCTGCTCATCGCTGCTCTTTTCTTGCTCTTTGCTGCTCATCTCTTTCTCCGTGCTGCTCATCGCTGCTCTTTTCTTGGTCTTTGCTGCTCATCGCTCCTCAGGATTTTACTCGCGTGCTCATTTCGCTCCTGTTGCTTGTTGCTGTTCGTCATCGCTGCTCTTCTCTTGGTCATTCTGCTCATCGCTACTCAAGACCTTACTCATGTGCTCATTTCGCTCCTGTTGCTTGTTGCTGTTCGTCATCGCTGCTCTTCTCTTGCTCATCGCTGCTCTTCTCTTGCTCTTTGCTGCTCATCCCTAATCAGGACCTTACTCGCGTGCTCATTTCGCTCCTGTTGCTTGTTGCTGTTCGTCATCGCTGCTCTTCTCTTGCTCTTTGCTGCTCATCCCTACTCAGGACCTTACTCTCGTTCTCATTTCACTCCTGCTGCTGCTGCAAGGAATGGGGTTTACTGCTGATGATTGGAAGGCCACTCGGTACTCATGTTGTCTGTTTGAGTGGTAGATAAAGACTGATCGATGTGATTGTATACTGGGATATTTATCGTGACAAACAATTGAAACAGTTTCATATTTTATTTTACATTTTTACAAAATCTACATCAGTCAATGTTTTAAGTTCTGGATCTTTCTCTTCGAACAAAGGTATGATCTTCTTCAGTTCTTTCCATTCGAAGGTGTTCAAGCCGATTCCTCTTTTTGTTGGACGATAGATCCAGTCTCCTCGGGGTATAAAGTGCTTTCTTATCCAAATCGTGGGGTATGGGGATTTGACGGTGACGAATACATTGTCCCCAATGTGATATCTCCAGTCCACTAGTTCTTTATCCTTAAGGCGGTTGCTAAGGACACCCATCCATTGATCCATTGATCTATTGGCGACAGCATCACTTGGAGGTAAGGGGACATAATCCAATCCTACCTTTGGTCCTCACAGAAAACATCACCCGAAGATGAAAAGAGCGGAATAAGGGGAGATAATCCAATAGTGTACTTCGTATACTCTCGGACTTCGACATAACAGTGAGAGTATCAGACCCTAGAAACCGATGAAAGATCCAGACGACCGAGAAGACTGAGAAAAGGGAGATAATTTAATCTGAATTCTGGTCAAGCATGCACATCCGGGTCCTTCCTGGTTGTAAAAATCACATGACTTGCAAAAAGATGAAGGCCAGGCCTTAACAAGAACGAGTTTGTTTTAGATTTGATTGTTGCATCTTTGAGAAAAATATGGTTAAATAAATTTTAATAAAATATAATACCAAATTCGCTGAAATAGGGAAATTCACATACAATGTATAATACTAATAGTACCAATAGAAAAAGAGTCCTACTATTCAAAAATAAATAAATTATGATTATCATTTCATTTGTTTATGGTAATTATTTGTATCATTTATTTTAAATACTAGCTTTTTTCAATTTAATATTGCACAAGTCTCATGCATATAGACTAATATTGTGATTTGCAAACAGTATAAATTTATCCATGAAGAACATGATTCTGCATTTGGCTACGTTTCTCAGCTTTTATGATTTTCAAGGGCATGCGTGTGTTACCCTGACTTTCGACAAAGAGGATTACTGCTTTCAAAAAAAGCTTCTTAACAAGGGTTTTATCAGGGATAAGTTGATGTCATCACTTAGGAAATTTTACGGTCGTCATCACGAATTGATTGACCAATTCAGTGTTCCAATATCTAAGATGATGTTGGACCTGTCCCCACTTTCGTAATATTGCATGTGCCTCCACCGATTTGTGACTTCCATCGGATTGACTTTGTTGAACTTCATTACGGGTGCCATATACGGAGCAGGACTGCTTACCCTTCCGGAGCACCTGGGTTCACTCCTAGTTTTTATAGGAGTTAGTGTTGTTCATTGTTTTTTTAGTTTCTGTGTTTATTTGTTGTGCTTGTGGTTGTTCATTTGTCTTCCCGGGTTTGTCTGTCCAATGGATTATGTTTTTTGATTGCTCCTTTATATATTTGTCACTTTTATCGATAGGGCAAGTTTAACTTACAAGTAAATAGATATGATAGATAAATCGGAAAATAAAAATGAAATGAAATAAAAATCTGGAGATTCCATGGAGATGAAAGTGAGCTAAAATCTACTGTTTGAGTGAGAATTTGTTTCGAAATTTGACGATTTTTTTGCATATGTAGATTACTTTTTGATTTTAGTTTTTTATACTTTTGATTTTATTGTTTCTCTATATTTACTTCAAAATGTTGTACTTTTGAAATAGATGTACGAGAAAATATGATTGTTAAGATTACGGAAAATAATAAGTATATACGTTATCTAATGTACAAATTAAGAAAGTTATAAACACTATATATAACAGAAATAGTAAAACAGTACGTCTCAGATAAATTCCCTGGGTTGTCAGTTCATTAAATAGTTACATGTAATTTTTGGGTAAATGTCACCATATTTAGTCTTGGCACATCTATTCGTGTTTTATCTATGGGAATTACATTTTTCGCGAATCCCTTTATTTTATTTCAATGACACTGGTGATATACAATGATAAAATATGCTTAAAAATTTGGAAAGACTAATTTCATTGCATTTCATCATTAAAACAATTTGATAATAATTATGTAATTGAGAACTTCAAGTAAATAGTTTAAAATATTATTAAGTTGTACGATTTGGAGGTTTAATCCTGATTCTCCCACTTTTAATTACACCAATTAACAAATAGTCACATAAACAAAAACTCAAAGGAACTGTCCTATTTAAAAGACTAAAATTTCATTTAATACCTGTGTGCTGGGACTACATTTCATATTTTGTAAATACATGTACCAATATGTTTGGAGGGTCATAATAATTTGTGTTTTTCAACACATCTGGGGTTTTGTAAAGTTTTGTGGTTCTTGTTTTTTTTTCCAGTTGATAATTTCTTTTAATTAAGTGTTATGATATTGTAATTATTATATTTATTTATCTTGGCCTGGTTTGTTTTGTGTGGCCTTGTGACGTGTATAATGTGTTTACATAATACTTATAGTTGTTTACCAAATAATGTTATAACTGCGCAGTTTAGAAATCACTGGAACAATAATGGATACTGGTGGAATGACTAGAACTTTCTATTTGACTTACGTAATAATTATGGTGTGATTCGAACTTCTACCGTATTCCAGAAGTTTCCGTTCTACAGTATATATATGGACACGAAAGTTAAACTTGCAGAGCATAGCATATTGGACCGTACATAGACATTCTTGTGTTCTCAGCTGTTGGATTTATTTACGTTTCATACATCGTACTTGACAGACTGTTATTTTCATTACATCATACTAGATTGTGACTGATTGGATATAATATTCCGTTTGGATTCAGGCAACAGTGACTAGAATTCCGGATCAAGAAAAAACAGGATTTTGAACAGTTAAGTTGACATTTTAGTTTTTTTTGTAATATTTTTGTAAACTTTGTATATATAATAAATCTTGTTAAATTTTATTATTGATTTGTGTCTTTTGTTGGCTACATTTTAAAGGTGATTTCGGCCGTAACAGAAATTGGGGGCTCGTCTCGGGAGAACGTTAATATCTTAATAATTTTTTTCAGTATTTTTATTAGAATTAGCCAACAAAATTCTACAAAATGGAATTTGATGCTGGTAAATTTTTGAAAACGCCAGACCTGGAAGGGTTTGATAAATTAAAGAAAGAAGAATTAGTGTTGCTTGCTAAACATCTAAAAATAGATTTTAGAACATCTATGAGAAAACAAATTATAAAAAATTTGGTAATAGACAATTTAGTTGATTTAGAAATTTTTGGTGAAGAGGCTCTTGACCTCAAGGTCGAAAAAGTTGATGCTTTCAAATTAAAACAGCTTGAATTAGAACACGAACTTAAATTAAAACAATTAGAAAAAGAAGAAAAACAATTACAGGCAGAACTTGAAATGAGAGAAAGGTTAGAGATGGAGAAAATAAAAATAGAAATAGCTAAAGTAGAAAGCAACACTAAGTCAAAATCAGAACAATTTGAGGCAGCAAAAAATATACGTTTGGTTCCCAAATTTTGTGAAAAAACGGTGGATAAATTTTTTCCACAATTTGAGAAAATTGCTCAAAATTTGAAATGGCCAAAGCCTTATTGGACTACAATGTTGCAAAGTGTTTTTGTGGGCAAGGCCGCTGAAATATACTCAGCACTTTCTTCAGAAAAAAGTTCTGATTATGACACTGTTAAACAGGAAGTTTTGAAAGCTTATGAGCTAGTGCCAGAAGCATATAGACAGAAATTTAGGTCTTATAAAAAGTTTGAAACACAAACCTATGTTGAATTTGCTAGGGAAAAAGAAGATTTATTTGATAAATGGCTTACGTCAAAGAAAATAGATAAAAATTTTGATAAATTAAGACAATTAATGTTATTAGAAGAGTTCAAGCAGTGTGTTAATTTAGACTTAAAAACACATTTAGATGACAAAACTGTTGAGACATTGCAAGATGCAGCTGTTGTTTCCGATAATTATACCATTTCACATAAAAGGAGTTTCAAAGGTCAAAATTTTAATACTTCAAGCGGAAATTACAAAAATCAAAGCACTGAGCGTACTGATATTAAGCCTGTTGCACAGAATAAGAGTCCGTCTAGTTATAACATGTCTGGTCCAAAATTTGATACTTTTGAGAAGAAGTCACTAACTTGTGCTTATTGTAAGAAAAATGGTCACCTGATGGCTGATTGTTTTAGACTCCAGAAGAAGAATGAAAGAGATCATAAGCCCAAGTCCAGTGCTTGTACGACACCCGTTGTTACCAATAAGTTGGAATGTCCTGCGAGTCAGGCTTTAAAGTCCAGTTTTTGTGATTACATGGAGGATTATAAGCCCTTTATGTCTGATGGGTTTGTTTCTATTGTTAATAATACTACTCCTCAGCCTATTAAGATTTTACGGGACACTGGAGCTTCTCAGTCTTTGTTGTTGGAAGGTATGTTGCCTTTGTCCGAGGAGACGTCCGTTGGTGCCTCCGTTTTGTTACGAGGTGTGGAGTTAGGTTGTATAGATGTTCCCCTCCATCGTATTTATTTGAAGTCAGATTTAATTACTGGACCAGTTGTTGTGGGTGTTCGTCCTACACTCCCTGTTGAGGGTGTTTCATTATTGCTAGGAAATGATCTAGCTAGGAACAAAGTGGTTGCTGAACCAATTGTTACCAGTGAACCGGTGGTGGATGTTAAATCACCTGAAGATGATGCTGAACTGTATCCAGCTTGTGTTGTTACTAGGGCAATGGCAAGAAAACAACAAGATGAGGATTTACAAGAAGGCCAGTATGATTATTTGGACCTTTCTGACACTTTTCTTGCCGACATTGAAGGCCCCGGTACCTCAGAAAAGGCCATAATAAGACCACCTGGTACTAACAAACGTGTAATTATGCCATGGCCAGACGTGAACAGCCATTCATTAGACAAAAGAACATTTAGGGAAGAACAGAATAAAGACCCTGAGGTTCTTCAACTCTGCAAGAGGGCTCTACCACAAGAAGAAGCAGAAAAAGTGGCCGAATGTTACTACCATCAAGACGGCATTTTGATGAGGAAGTGGAGGCCCCCTGATGCTATCCCAGAGGAAGAATGGAGAGTGGTATACCAAGTGGTGGTGCCTAAAGTCTATAGGCAAGAAATTATTGGTCTTGCCCATGACACCCCCTTGGCTGGACATTTAGGTATAAGGAAGACTTGCCTTAAGATCTTGCAACATTTCTACTGGCCCAGACTTAGAAATGATGTCACAGAATACTGTAAATCATGCCATATATGCCAGGTTGTTGGCAAGCCTAACCAGAAAATACCACCAGCACCACTTCTGCCAATTCCAGCCTTTGAAGAACCTTTCAGCCGAGTGCTTATTGATTGCGTTGGACCTTTACCAAAGACCAAGACAGGAAATGCTTATTTATTAACGATCATGTGTACATCCACTCGCTTTCCTGAGGCTATTCCCTTAAGGAATATCAAGACACCAACTATTGTCAAAGCTCTTATCAAATTTTTCACATTAGTAGGACTTCCTAAGTCTATACAGTCCGACCAGGGTTCAAATTTTATGTCAGGTTTATTTCAGCAGGTCGTTTACCAGTTAGGGATTACTCAGTATAGATCAAGTGCTTATCATCCAGAATCTCAAGGTGCCTTAGAACGTTTTCATCAAACACTGAAGAACATGATTAGAACTTTTTGTCTTCAATTTGACAGGGACTGGGATGATGGTGTTCACTTTCTACTTTTTGCGGTCCGAGAGGCTGTTCAAGAATCCCTTGGTTTTAGCCCCTTTGAGTTAGTGTTTGGTCATACTGTAAGGGGACCTTTGAAATTGATTAAGGAAAAATGGCTTACTGAACACACTGACTTGAATCTTCTAGACTATGTATCTAGATTTAAAGAAAAATTGTATACTGCTTGTCAAATTGCTCAGAAAAACTTAAAAATTGTACAGAATAAGATGAAAATATGGTATGATAAAGATGCCAGGGACAGAGTTTTTGAGCCTGGTGATAAGGTACTTGTATTTTTGCCAGTCCCTGGGCATCCTTTACAGGCTAAATACTGTGGTCCTTATACAATTGACAGTAAAATCAATGATTTGAATTATATTGTAAAAACTCCAGGTCGGCGTAAACAAAATAGAGTGTGTCACATTAATATGTTAAAACCATATTTTGAGCGTACTAATGAAGGTGAGAGTAAACCAGTTGCCACTTTAGCCATGGTTAAATCAGAGAACGATCATGACAAACCAGATATAATTGAACCATCTTTTGATTCGAAGACTATGGAACAAACTGTTAGATTGAAAAATTCAGAAATTTTGTCAAATTTAGACTCAAAACTTGCACATCTGTCTTTCGATCGCAGTCAAAAATTGAAAACTTTGGTATTTTCTTTTAAAAATCTTTTTCCAGATGTGCCAAACAAAACCACTGCTGTTTGTCATGATGTTGATGTAGGCGATGCTTCTCCAATTAAGCAACATCCTTACCGGCTCAATCCACTTAAACTTGATGTTATGAGACAAGAAATTAGATATATGCTTGACAATGATATTATTGAGCCGAGTAACAGTGAATGGAGCTCTCCTTGTCTTCTTGTGCCCAAACCAGATAAAACCTTTCGTTTCGTTACTGACTTCAGAAAAGTCAACTCAGTTTCAAAATCTGACTCCTATCCGATTCCAAGGATAGAGGATTGCATTGATAACATTGGACAATCAAAATTCGTAAGCAAATTTGATTTATTAAAAGGTTACTGGCAGGTCCCCCTGACACCGAGAGCTCGTGAAATATCAGCTTTTGTCACACCAGACGGCTTATTTCAATATACTGTCATGCCGTTTGGTATGAAAAATGCTCCAGCTACGTTTCAAAGAATGATCAATAATGTTATAAAAGATTTAGACTGTTGTTATGCTTATATTGATGATCTTATTGTATGTAGTGATAGCTGGGAAGAGCATTTAACACATTTATATGATACTTTTGATAGATTGTCACAATCAAATTTGACTGTTAATCTTGCTAAAAGTGAATTTTGTAAGGCCACTGTTGATTATTTAGGGCACACAGTTGGCCAAGGTCAAGTGAAACCTATTATGGCTAAAGTGGATGCAATTACCAATTTTCCTCCTCCTACAAATAAAAAACAACTTATGAGATATTTAGGCATGATTGGATTTTACAGAAAATTTTGTTCAAATTTTGCTACTGTTGTTCAACCATTGACTCATCTTTTACGAAAAGATTCTAAATTCATCTGGAGTGATAATTGTCAAAACTCTTTTGAAAAAAAAAGCAAATCACTTTTAATTAACAGTCCCGTTCTTATCACTCCAGACTTTAAAAAGCAATTCAAACTTGCCGTTGATGCAAGTGATGTAGGAGTTGGAGCCGTTTTATATCAAGAAACAGATGATAATGTTGAGAAACCTATATCATATTTTTCCAAGAAATTAGATAAACATCAGAAAAATTATTCCACTATTGAAAAAGAATGTTTTGCACTGTTGTCTGCACTTCAACATTTTGATGTATATTTAAATCCCACTATGCATCCTATTCTGGTTTATACTGATCATAATCCTCTCACCTTCATACATAAAATGAGAAACAAGAACCAGAGGTTGACTAGGTGGAGTTTATTGTTACAGGAATATGATATTATTGTAAAACATATTAAAGGTAAAGATAATGTAATAGCAGATGCTTTATCTAGATCTTATTAAAACACTGTATACATACTATATATATATATATATTTTTGTATATATTGTTCATGAAGTTCTCGTTACACTCAAACTTCTTTTAAGGGGGGAGGTGTTATGATATTGTAATTATTATATTTATTTATCTTGGCCTGGTTTGTTTTGTGTGGCCTTGTGACGTGTATAATGTGTTTACATAATACTTATAGTTGTTTACCAAATAATGTTATAACTGCGCAGTTTAGAAATCACTGGAACAATAATGGATACTGGTGGAATGACTAGAACTTTCTATTTGACTTACGTAATAATTATGGTGTGATTCGAGCTTCTACCGTATTCCAGAAGTTTCCGTTCTACAGTATATATATGGACACGAAAGTTAAACTTGCAGAGCATAGCATATTGGACCGTACATAGACATTCTTGTGTTCTCAGCTGTTGGATTTATTTACGTTTCATACATCGTACTTGACAGACTGTTATTTTCATTACATCATACTAGATTGTGACTGATTGGATATAATATTCCGTTTGGATTCAGGCAACAGTGACTAGAATTCCGGATCAAGAAAAAACAGGATTTTGAACAGTTAAGTTGACATTTTAGTTTTTTTTGTAATATTTTTGTAAACTTTGTATATATAATAAATCTTGTTAAATTTTATTATTGATTTGTGTCTTTTGTTGGCTACATTTTAAAGGTGATTTCGGCCGTAACATTAAGAAAGTTCTTTTGGAGTCACTCATAAAAAATACAGACTACATTTTGAACATTTCATATTTTGTAAATACCAATATGATTGGAGGGTCATAATAATTTGTGTTCTTCAACAGATTTGGGGTTTTTGTAAAGTTTGGTAAAGTTTTGTCGTCCATGTTTTTTTTTCAGTTGATAATAATTTCTTTAATTAAGAAAGTGCTTTTGGAGTCAATCATAAAAAATATAAAAAAATGAATGCCAAAGAGGTGGCGGGGCTGAAGTGTTGATAATGATTGATATAGCGCCGAACTAAGGGTTAAATTCATCTAAATTATTGAATACGAAATACGTAAACTGTCCAATATATGAGCAAGGGAAAAACTAATTAGATTTAGAAAATCTTTATTATAAATTGAATGCAAAGTTTAAGTTATAAATACGATTCCAAGAATAAATTAAGTTTGAATGAAATTATAGCTCGTGTGTCTTTTGTCCGTATAAAAAATAGATATGCATTCTTAAATTAAATTTTATTTACAGTTTTTAATACGAAAAGCTATTACAAGAAGAAATATAACAATAGGACCGTGAAATGCTAAAACCTCCGTTTATGGTAGATCTTTTTTTGTCGTAAATGGTACATATCGTTTTAAAGAAATTTATTGGTATCGTATATAACACAACATCTGTACATGGTTCGTTACATCCTTTCGTTTGTTAACTCTTAGCTCCAAGTAGTGTACCGGATATGAACGAAATCCGCAAAAGATGATTGCCTACTTGGATTTTTACACAATGTACATGTATACGACCCCAAATATTTGTTGTCGTATTAAAGAACGAGTCTGTTGTCGTCGTCGTTGGCGTCCGTATACAGTTAGGTTTCCGCTCATTTATCCCGCCTCTTTCTCAGACCTTAATCTCAAATATGAAAACGGTCGGCTATGCATCAAAATTTATGACAAGATAGACATTTTAATTTTGAGATTATAAATTTTCCACACTTCAGTAGTACTGTACCTGCTTCCCAGGCATATGCAGTCTATACCTCTGAATTAATGCTAGTCGGAATTCCAAATAAGACATAAGCGTCTAAGTAGTAGACTGATGAATCAAGGGTATAAAAAAGCACGCATTCCCCGTTCCCAAAAACATTCTTTGGCAGATATCAAGACTTGATAGAAAAATATTTAGTTTCTATTTCACAATTTATAAAGGATAGACTTGTTGAAATTCCTTGGGCTATGTTGACCACTGTTTACTGATGTGAATAATGAATCGGTTGTTGTGGCAGCTATACTCATTTTCGTAAATAACTCTGAATTATAGCACTTATCATAGTAGTGGGAGGTTTGATATGCCATAAAACCTGGTTTAACACGCCATTTTCATTTGAAAATGCCTGTACCAAGTCAGGAGTATGGCTGTTGCTTTCCAGTTGTTCTGGGTATTTGCGTAACTCCGGGCTTTGCCAGTTTATCGGACTTTGATTGTAACATTTCCCCTAGAGTTCCGTGTTTTGTTATGAAACTTTATTTACTTTTGTTCTATTGAACATTTTCTTATAATATATTACCACAATGGTCCCCCATAAGAAATACAGGTTGGGATTGATCTTTTTTAAAATAGTTTTTCACAAACAATACAATAACAGTTTCTTCGGGCATTTTTGTGTAAATTTTGTAATTTCAGAGATAAAAGGGATTAAAGGGACTAAATTTAGCCATTTTTTAGGACACCTTTTTTCATCTGATTTCTGTTGGGTTTTTATTCTTTTAATTCATCTTGTTGAGTGCTTTCAGTAATATGTCAACATATTACCTTTATGTTTGGTTGTCGAGATATAAGGGGTTAAAGGTACTGAAAAGGCAATGTAGCCAGAAATGTTTATTTTCGATCTGATTCTTTTGGGGATTTTGTACTTTTAATTCATCTTGATAAGTACTTTCATTGGTATATCAACATATATTTTTTCTATCTTTTATCATTTTCGAGATAAAAGGGATCAAAGTTAGCAATTTTGAAGAAAGCTAATTTTTTTCCAGGTAGATCCAATATATTTTCATGTATATAACAATGTGTTTACACTTACTTCAACAGTTTTTTTGCGGTCATATCATGCTGTGGTTAGCAAAGCCCTTTATTAAATAGTGGTTTTATACCATATCTTTGGATACAATTTATTGGACACGTCAAACCTTATTGAAGAAAGTCGGAAAATCTAGATAATCCATTGATAGAACCGCATCCCCTAAAACAAACTAATCTTAGTAATGTAACACTTGAATCGCCGTCGGTTTTAGAGAAATTTAGAAAAAATATATAGAATTTCTTAAAACTTATAGTAAATATGTAATGTGGTTTAAATGTGGTAAAAAGAAATTATTCGGGGCAAATCAGCCTGTCATTTTCGGTGTAGTCTACATACCACCAGAACATACAAACGAAGTAATCATCAGATAATCAATTAACTAGAACAAAAATATCTTTAATTTGCAAACGTATCTAACTATTTTTGCCTTCTGTGGGACTTTAATGAACGCACATCGAATGACAGCGATTTTGTTCAATTTGATGATAATAGGCATGACACTATCGAAATTTCAGAAAAAGTTTAGCCGAAAAAACTGTGAAATTTGTTTAGTAAAATGGTTAATTCCATCATTCTTTGCGGATGCGAGATATGGGGTTTTGGTAAAAACGACATGCTTGAGCGAATACAACTGAAGTTTTTTAAAACCCTTTAGTATTTGAAGTCATCTACTCTAACTTTCATGATATATGGGGAACTTGGGAGAAACCCTATTGATATAGATATAAAAGTCCGTTGCGTTGCCTACTGGTCGCGGCTCGTAGCTGGCAAGGAAACAAAGATCTCAAATATATGATATAGGATTTCCTGAAAATTACACGAACAATACAATAACCAGTTGAGCTAGATCCATTTAATTAATTCTTCAGAGATTACCAAATTAAAGTCAGTTTACTACAGTTCAGCACAATTCCTGTTACGTTGAAGTATGTACAGTGTATGACCACCTTGTGCGGCCAACACTGCACTGCAGTTCCTCGGCGTGACATTATTTCGTTGCATTGTCCGCCATTCCTGTTGCATTATTTGGCGGAGTTTATCGAGGGTCTGAGGCGGAGGTTGACGCTGGCGTTTATCCAGTTGCAATAGGTCCAATTGGTCTTCAAATGGATAAAGTCCGACAATTTGGAGGACCACAGTAGCACATTAATGTTATTCTGCTCAAGGTAGTCCATTGCTAAATGCACTGTGTGCGGCCTAACGTTCTGATGCGAAAATAACCCCCTCTGTCGATCCATTACGTGGATGAGGTGTGGTTGGA
The DNA here is from genome assembly GCA_028015205.1 of Mytilisepta virgata. NCBI lineage: Eukaryota > Metazoa > Mollusca > Bivalvia > Mytilida > Mytilidae > Mytilisepta > Mytilisepta virgata. Next base: position 90,754,233 of record CM051521.1, read on the forward strand.
AGAAATTCATCTCTGTACCTTTCAGCCTTTAGATTTCCAGGAACATGCAGAGTTCTGTTTTGCGGTCATTTGAGATCGCTGCCAACATCATAACACTCCTTCAACCGACGATATCCACTTCCTGAACACAAGAGGAAGAAGAATGGTCATTACGACGCCTTTATACCAGTATTCTGCCATCACGTTTCTGCAGAGGAAAGCGGAACTCGAAGCTGAACCGAATGCTACTCCAGTTTTGAAAAGTCCAGCCCCTCAATCTGTTGCAACACCGGACTCATTCACGGTTGTGTGGTGGCGTCAATTTCAACTTCAATTTGGGACTCTACGCTAGAAGACGACAGATAAAGATTCTAATGGCAGGGTCCAACGTTGGGACGGCAGCATTTCATCTTAATGATAAAATTCAAACCTCAAACATGGTCATTTTATACGTTTTAACTAAGCATTTGAATTAACCACAAAGTACCCCTGAAAAAACGTTACTGAATTTTCACGGCGATATACGGGATATTCATTTTGCAGGGCCACTATACAGATCTGACAGAGAGCCAAATCTAATGAACATGCATTTAAAATTTGAAACTTACCTTAATAACATCAAAAATGAAATTGGTCATTTAATTTTACTTCGTTAATGGCAGAATTTGCATTTTGAAAAATAAAATTGGGTTATACTTTGCTTTTTTTTAACAGTGTATTTTGGACAAAAGTAATGCAATAAAAATATGTAGATTTAGAAGCACAAACCACTTTTTACCTATTTGAACTGGAAGCTGCAAAACATTGATAGACAAAATCTTTATTGTAATTTATGCAATTGTCAAAAATTATGCGATGAGTACCATTTGATTTTGCAATGTAGAGCTTTAGATGAATATCGCAAACGCTTATTAAACAAATATTACAATAAACGCCAAAATACTTTGAATTTTTCTCATCTGATACTTAAGAAACTGTGTAAATTCATTAAACATACAAATGAGTGTGTTCGTACTCATGGCTTGCCTGTAACGTAGCTATCTTTGTACTGTGTTTATATTGTGTACACAATTCATTTATTTTATTTTATTTATGTGTCTGTCTGTTGTTTGTCTGCATTGTGCATTGTTATCTCTGGAACAATTTTATAATGGCTGAATGAGACATAATGATAGATATTATACAATTATGGCACTTTACTAAGTGCAATATCATGTTTTATTGTAAAGCAACGTAATATTCCCTGTAGAACCTAACCAAAAAATAACGTGCAATATTCGCCGATATTGCACGGAGAACAATATGGCATTGTAAGGACGATGTCTTTGATAGTTGTTCGGGTTATTTCCGGTATCTGGGTGATGTTGGCATACAATAAAAGGGTTATTGCACGAAACTGAGAAATATTGTCCCTCATAGAATATTATATCGCACTCGCAAGCTCGTGCAATATTAAATTCTACTCCGGACAATATTCCCCAGTATTCGTGCAATAACCCTATATTATGGACCATTTAACAGCAATATTGCCCTAGGACAACGGTCGCAGGTAATATTGCTTTACGTGGTCTATAAAACATGATATTGCACGATAGTGAAGTGCTTTAATTGTTTTATTTCATTTCATTTTAAAGAGCATGAATTGGAGATCACCTGTTTCTAAAAATAGTTCACCGTGCAATATCACAAAATATGGACTAGTTTGAAACACACTGTTTCTATATAAATCTAGAAGTACGAAACGTAATAAAAGTTAATATTCATATTAACCCATGATCGTCTTAAAACAATGAACCATAAAAGGTTAAAGTTGATTAAAATACACGTATACTACGCGATCATTTAAAAAAAACAATGAAATTACAGAAAACAGTCGTTAAGAAAATTGATAGTAATTTATGCTATGATATGTCTTTTTCTTCTACAGAATATGTTGCTTATAGAGACAAAAATGATGGTTCCATTTACGTTAAGATTTTGAGTGAATTACTGAAGAGAGAAGGGTTTACCACTAAATTAATGGACTTGATGTTGAAAGTAACAGATATCACTTCAAAATTCAAAGTTCAGACAGATTTTTGTCAAGTCCCTACTTTCGAATCGACACTTACAAAGTCATTGCGATTTACACCAAAGAAACGAGTGAGTTACTAATTGTTAATCATTATAACTCTAATAATAATAATAATTATTATCATTATTATCATAATTGATAAATAAAACAAATATAGCAACATTTTTATTTATAGAAAGTAAATGAAATAAGCAGGATACTTGTTTATTTTATATTTTTTAAATCAATTTCAGATAGCACAAAAGACAATACTTGTCACATATGACGACGGAACAACTGAAAATCTAGATGACGACGAAATTATGATTTAGGTGAATTTCTTTGAAAAGGTCAATAGAAAGTGGACAGGTGACGCAAAAGTTATATATGAAAAGTGATATTTATGAATATGTCCACGCTAACTATCGAAAGTAACAGTTAACAAACATTTAATTCTGTATTTAGTATTTTATTTCCTACTACCGTTTCTAATTGTTTAAAGTTTTTATTGCTGGAGGAAGGAGAACAATTGATTTTTGACTGTTGTTGACCAAACCTCGGGTAGGTCTTGAAAGTACAATATAGTGTTGACATGGATTTAAAGAACCTACGGAGTAAATTCAGTTTAACGGAGCAGTACATACTTAACATTCCGGAGTACATGTACCTGATGTTACTCACGGGTTTTAGTTGCAGTTCACATTGCTAGTGATTTAGTTTCTGTGCTGTGTTGTTCTATTTTTGTTTAGTTAATAAAAGGTTTTTATTCTTTTAGTTATACATGTATACATTGCGGCGTTTGTTGTGTTCCATGCTCATAACAGTCTTTTCCTTTGATTTAAAATTTACGGACTTTTCCCACTGTTTTGTCACTTCGGTATATTCTTAACAATAAGTTACGACAAAATGAACTTTTAAAGTTGACAACAACTTTTCCACATTGATATACAATGTTATAAGTGCTCAATTTAAATGATGTTTTGGTTTTATTATTTTTAGAAATGTTTAAAATTCAAATAAATGATAAAAAATTGAATAAAAAAGTACAGCCATTAAGAGTTGTTGTTGGCCCTGTCTCAAAAACCTTTTTCTGGTAATAATAAAACGATTGTTTGTAATGCGTCGTATATGCGTCGTATATGCGTCGTATACAGCATAGTATAAATTTACTGTATCTAATATGAGTATCTTTGGATTGTTATTTTGTAAATTGCCATTTTTTTTATCGTTAACTGCATTTTGCTTATGTTTTTTGGGCAAAAATATAGGTACTTTGTCTAATTTGGCAAAATTACGAAAATGTTATTATTACAAAAAAAATTATTTCGATAATCGAACTGAATGATTTATATTTCATAAAACATGGAAGGCTAAAAAATCATTTCCAAGTCACTAAAATACTCAGGGGAAAATTTGACCTTTTTGTTTGCATGGTTCAGTTTTCAACTTTAATCGTTTCGTACAGGGGAATATATACTTACGAACCTAAAACAAATGTCATACACGATGAACGAAAAATGAAACAAAAATGACATGGACCTTGTATACCGGCAATTTGCAGTTTAAACTATTTGCACGAAAGAAGCGAATATCTACCGTCAAATACGAAAACAAGTGAAATAAAACACAGCAAAAACTTTCCACGAAAATAACCATGTATCACCGCCATATTTTTGCTCATTTTGGTTTACGTTCTTTCAGTCTGACTTTTAATTCTGTTTATCAAATCGCTGACAATAAAACGAATCTCGTTGGATAAAGAATGAAATTAAATTGATTCTGATTGGACGGCTGGAAGAAGAACTGCGTGATTAAAACGTGATTGAAATCAAAGTGAAAGAAAAAGTGTATCGCTCACCTGGATTCAACTAGCCAATCAACAGTCATAAAAGCACCTTCAATGTAAGAAACAAGTCTGTATAAATGGACATAATTCCAAGTTTGGTTCCAATTGGCTCAGATTTTATATCAATTTTCCGATAGGATTTCCATATAAAGTTTCATCAAAATCCATTGAACAGTTTAGGAGGAGTTGCGCTTACAAGCTTTAAACAGTGTACAGTTTAGTACTTGTATCTTGTATTAATGCATTGTATGTTTTTCAATCACGTCAACTTTTCATCTAAAATCCTACCATGAAATCTTATTTGTTTTGCTATTTACAATATATTTCATGCTGGTGTATAAAATCATGAAAACTTTTCAATTCGATTGCCATGGCTTTTGTTTGGTTACACATTTTCTTTCTTTTCAAGAAAAAGTAACTTCATTTTTTCGAAATTTTTATATCCCCTGAAAAACAAAGTTTTGAGGGGATGTATTGGAATCACCCTGTCCGTCCGTCCGTCCGTCTGTCTTCTACAGAGGACAGGTACATTGTGCAAAAAAATTTATGGGGTTAACCCCTGTACTACAAAGGAACAACTCCATGTCTGACAGATAAATAACCCCACAAAGACGGACGGACAAAATATCGTGGGGTTAAAATTAAAAAATATGGGAAATGACCTCATAATATTTAAGCATTGTATATTAGACAAATATATTCTAGGGTTTACCCCATAATACAGATTTACCCCACAACTCAATGTTCTACAGATAAATAACCCCAAAAGACCATTCTCATAAGGTCCGTCCGTCTGTCCATGTACCTTGTAAGCGCAACTCCTCCTAAACCGTTCAATGGATTTTGATGACTAGGCTTCATATGTTGATGTGCATGGAGCAGAAAATTTTCGCCGGATGACAATCCAACTTAAGAGTTTTACATGTTTAAAGCTTCAGTAACGCAGCTCCTCCTAAACCGTTCAATGGATTTTCATGAAACTTTATACGAAGATCGGACATGATATGTAGATGTGCATGAAGCAAGATAATTATTGCCGGGTGCTTGCAAAGGGAGATAATCCAACTTAAGGGTTTACATGTTTAAAGCTTGTAAGCGCAACTCATCCTAAACTGTTCAATGGATTTTCATGAAACTTTATACGAAGGTTGGGCATGATATGTAGATATTCATGAAGCAAAATAAATTATCGCCAGGTTTTTTAGAAAGGGAGATAATCCATCTTAAGGGTTTTACATGTTTAAAGCTTTTAAGCGCAACTCCTAGTACTGCAAGCGGGGGTATCCCTCAGTGAGGTCACTCACAGTTCTAGTTTTTGTTTGCTGTATAAATTGTCAAAAATTATTACATGAAATACATCACCTTCCACACATGAACAATAGATTCACAATGGTTCACAAATAACCCTTGCCTTCAGCGCTTTTCATTCACTGCAGACTCCAAAACGTCTTAATTATGACGTATATTACCCTCAACGTCACGATAAACAAAATCAGAGTTGGGTAACCGGAAGTCCCAGCGTAGGAAAATATCTAATCATAGAATTTGCGACGAAGTAAAAATGGCGGCCATTTTTCATTTTTTTTAGGAGGACGGTTTTTTTTTGCAATATCTCGTCTCATTTTGTGTATTGCTCAACAGATTGTCGTCTGAATTGTTCAAAATTCAATGGCTCATAGAAATAATCCTGTAAATATTGATATTTTGTCGAAAAAGGTAATGAAAATAACGTTTTTCTTGTTGATTTTCGGTGTAAGAAATGTGTTGGTTTTTTTTCAATGGAAAAATCGAATCGACAAAGGACTCTCATTGTGCATAGTTTCAAATTGATTCTGAGATTTTCATCTTTAAAACTAGCCTATTTTGAGGAAAATCCGTGAAACAACATTTTTTTGTACCAAATTTAAAGTTCGTAATTTTTTCACCAAATTCCGGATAATGCACCGTCACTGACATTAGTTTGCTTCCTTTTCAAACTGACTTATCTCCCTTATTGTTTACAAAATCGCATTTCTGTCGGACTGTTCACTCCAAATGAACACAATACGTCTCGTAGGCATTGACTGTTGAAGTCAGTTGACATGGAACAAGGTCACGAAGGTGGAATGAAATGTTAGGACTCCAAGGAATAAAACTTCCTGGGTTGCTTTGATGCCATTCACACTGTCAACATATATTTGTTCCTTATAATATATGTTCCTTTAGGAAATAATATTATAGTCGATAAAAAAATTGGGAATATGCCTTATATAATATATCATCCCTATCTGTAAGAAAATTTCCTTAGGTTATTCAGAACTTTTGTTATGACAATACACATGGGTAGTCACATGGTTCATAATCACATGTCAGTCTCACCTGTAATGAAAATTTAAAAGTACACACAGGTGTTTAGTCACATGGTTCATAATAAGGGGACATAATCTTACCTGTAAAGAAATTTAAAAGTACACACAGGTGTGTTTGACAAACATTTGGAAAGCATGGAGGCTGCTGAATACAATAAAATATTCAATTTCCTGAAGGATAAAACATTCAGTACAGGTAAGTTTTATTTTTTCTCATTACACTGAACATTAATTGCTTACTTCCAACATGTATATTACAATTTTAATAAATCCATTCAGGCAATTGATTTACGGTGTATAATATTATGGTATCAATACTATAATATTATGATGACAGCACTATAATATTATGGTATCAATACTATAATATTATGATTTAATGATTTAATGCCATAATATTATGATACCAGTGCTATAATATTATAGTACTATGTACTATAATATTACATTGCCAGTATTATAAGATTATGGTATCAAAACTATAATATTATGATGTCAGTACTATAATATTATGATATTGATACTCTATGATTGTATATATACATATTTATAAATTCTAATATTATGTTTTTTCAGACACACATGATAATGAGAAAAGAAGAATTAGAAAAAGAGCATCTACATTTGAGATTAAAGATAATGAACTTTATTATATCGGTGGAAAGCGAAAGAATGAAAAAAGCAAACTTGTCATTACTTCTGATAAAAAAATGTCTATCTTAAAATTATGTCACGATGACAATGGATGCCATCTTGGGATGGAGAAGACTTTCTACAAGATCAGTGAACGTTATTATTGGAAGGGTATGACTGAAGACATAAAAGAGTACATCAGACAATGTGAAGAATGTCAAAAATCAAATAAGAAAACAAAAACAATGCATGCCGAACTTCAACCTGTAGAAATTCCAAATGGTACATGGAAAAAGATAGGAATAGACTTGATTGGACCTTTCAATGATGGTCAGGGACAACCTATGTCCCAAAATGGATATAGATATGTATTAACAGTAATCGATTATTTTTCTAGTTACTTAGAAGCGTTTCCGTTGAAAAGAAAACTAGCAAGCGAAGTAGCTGAAAAATTGTTTGAGCTATTCAGTCGCCAAGGGGTACCACTTGAGTTAATTAGTGATAATGGAGGTGAATTTACTTCGAATCTATCCAAATGCATGAAAGAACAATATGGGTATAAGCACATTACAATTTCTCCTTACCACCCACAATCCAATGGAAGATGTGAGAGAGTAAACCAGACCGTAAAGTCTATGTTGAACAAAACCATCAAGGACAATGAAGCTGCTTGGGATATTATTTTACCTCAATGTGTTTTTGCCTATAATACGTCTCGTCAATCATCTACCAAGTATTCCCCATTTTATTTAATGTTTTGGCGGAATCCGGTCCTACCAAACGAGAATTGTTTTGGAGAAACAGCAAATACTATTGACAAATATATTGAAATAGATCATGTTGATATTGAAAATACAGTTGAACAAATGACTAAAATTCAAAAGCACATTAGGGAAGATGTTATTGATAATGTAAAAGAAGCACAAAGAAAACAAAAGATAGATTTCGACAAGAGACATGATGTGGCGAAAAATGAATTTAGAGAAGGTGATAAGGTTCTTTTGAAAAACATGAAGAGAAAGAAAACACTGGGAAAAGATAAATGGCTCGGTCCATATATTGTGAGTAAAATTCCAAAAATTGGCACTATGACATTAATTGATAATTTGATGCAGAAAGTTATTGGCAATTATAGACAACATAACTTGAAAAAGTACCACGAAATTAGACCCAGCCCAACTGAAGATAATGATGAGAACAATAATCATGATAGTAGTGTTATCTATGAGCAAGAAAATGAGGAAGATGTGCGTGCTGATTCGCAAATGGAAGACGATAATAAAACAGATGACAATAACAGTGAGCAATCAGAGATACAAGTTGTAAGTAAACAAATATTCCCTTCTACAAGTAAGGCCATAATAAAATAATTCCTAGATTCTCATCCAACTTTTTGTAATATTTGGGGCGGGTTGGCGAATTTTATTTTTTATTTTTTATCTATTTCAGTGAAAAATACTGTCATTTTAAAAGAAATTGACCAAAATCTGCAAAAGATCAAAATAAAATTTTATGAGGAGGCTGAAAAAATCGGGTCGGGAGGGGATGAGAATCTAGGTTATTTTTTATTTCGGCCTAATGAAAAATAAGCAACGAGATAAAACTATTGAATAAAGAATATTAAAGAATAAAGAATTAGAATTTTCTCCCTTGCAATTTTTACTGATATTTTAAACATTTACTTGTACAATCATTCAAGTAAAATCATTTCATTTTAAAATTATTTTTATATTACAGCTAATAAATATTATGTTTACTTCTGTAGGATGGATCTGTGACTGGCCATGGTGAAGATGTACAAAACGAAAGTAACAATGATGATATCTTCCTTACACAATCTACCTTTAATGCAGAATCAGAAATACATTTTGATATTGACGTAAATCAGATGATAATGTTTGACTCTCCAAAGAAGAATGAGGAATTGCCAGAAACAAGACCAAAGCGGAATTGTCAAAAAGATCGGAGAAACAGCTTATATGAGTACTTTCCTCTTGTAAAGAAAACAAAAGACGTTTGAAAATGTTCTTTTTCATTGAAAATTAATTTTTGTATTAAATTAAATTGCAATATTAATAAATGTTTATCTTAATTCTGTGTATTTACTGGTATAATATTTGTTCCTCGGAATTTTTGTTATGTAATAATTGTTCCTTAAAGAATTTCCTTTCTGTAATATTTTTCTTTTGCTGTGGGAACTTTTCCTATGACAAAAGAACAAATATTACATAGAGGAAGTTCCTTCAGGAACAATTATTATATAACAAAAATTCCGAGGAACAAATATTATGAAGGAACAAATAGCACATGACACCACATGACATGCTGTTTGATTATGACCAGCTGATGCATGATGATGTAGCTATTTTTCAACTGATAAACAAAGATCTATCAGAAAACTCATAATATTTTTCTTGCATTGGAAAATTCACATTCATAGCATTCAAGAAACATATTTCTGTATCAACAAAAATATTTGAACAGTTGAATATTTAAAATATCATGATACCTCAGAGTGTTGTTATTCCCCAAACTTTTTGTTTCTCATATACTCGCATGGAACGCATGCTTGTTAATTTTAAAGTCCAGCAAATTTTCTTAGATATAACTAATAGGGACAAATGTAACAGAAGCTAGAGCATGAGACTACAAAATTCCAGTTTCACTTCCAGGGATCGAATCAGGAACCTCTAAATGACAAGCGAGATTTGCAACCAGTGATCTGACTAAGCGACCAGGCAATATTTATTACTGGCATGGAACTGGTATAACCTGATTTACCAAGAAAAATAAAACACATGTCCCATGACCATGGTCTAAGAAATAAATATTTATCCCATGCCTGTAGTTGTCTAAAAAAGACAATGTCTCATCAGAAGAGATTTAGAAAAAAAACCAGTAGTTTTACTATAGAATTGTGTGATAAGCTCTGATATGGTTATGTAATATATATGTACCATTAATACAAAACTTTACACATACTGCATAGTAAATGAGAGTGGATTGGGAATACTTTTTCTGTATTCATTAAACATGTTGGCCCATATTTCTCCATATTTATTTAATATTATGGCTTAAATTTCCCCCACATGGCATTAAACAAATATCAATCCATTATTTAGTATTACACAATCATTCTCAATTCTTAAAAAATAGTTCCATTTCTTTCTATTCAAAATATTTTGGGATTATTTTTTCCATTCTTATTTTCTATAATTTATGTGTATAGTTTACTATCTATATATATCCCACTCAGACTCTCAAAGAAATAATCATGTACCAAACTACATAAATTTATATATATAGACACATGTTCATGGAATATTGATGCAAAAGTTTTGAAGGCCAAACATATATAACTTGGAGCAAAAAACCAAAATAATTCCAATAGAACAGCAAAAGCTTTGAACTTTTAAATATTATAGTTCACAAGTTAATAAATTTATTATTAAAATATTGTTTCATATTTGTATAGGAATTAGTTTCTTTCCATTTGCAACTAGAACTTAGTTAACTCAATGGAGCTGGATTATAACTCTATTCTGCTATAAATATTATATCCCTTTGTCATATTTCAAAGGAAATTTTATTTCTCATTTACATAATGTATACTTGGAAGTGTTATCTAGCACTTTGCAGCCATATGCAGTAAATTCAGAAATTCTTTTGGTTTTCAAAATATATATGATTTATTTGTATTTTTAAAAAAGTTAATTGTCATAGTTTATTTAATATTATGTATAAAATTATTTAAAAATTCAAACATGTCTATTTGCATAAAGTTTTAGGATATACAATGTAACTCAGAAACAGAAATTCCATTAATTACAGTGTAAACAAAATAAACATTAAGGCATTGAATTATTTTTTACAAAAAAAATTAACATATCTGAAAGATGACATTTTAAATATTTTTATATGAATATAGTGATCCTTAATATCATATATCATATAAATTAAGTTATTGAAATAACAAAAAATAAATTTATGTTTTTATGAAATTGATTTTTCATCCATGATTTCACTCTGTGACTTTTCCCTAGGTATGATCGAAGTCACTTAGCTCACCTGACCCAATGGGTCAATTGATCTTTTCTCATCACTTGGCATCCGACATCGTCCATTAATTTTTACAAAAATCTTCTCTTCCTAAACTACTGGGCCAAACTGAACCAAACTTGGCCACAAGCATCATTAGGATATCTAGTTTAAAAAATGTGTCCAATGACCCCGCCTGCCAACCAACATGGCCGGCTTGGCTAAAATAGAACATAGGGATAAAACTGCAGTTTTTGTCTAAATTTCAAAAACTACAGCATTTAGAGCAAACCTGACATGGGGTAAAAATGTTCTTTCTATCCCCTCACCACCCCCCCCCCCCCCCCTTCCAAAAAAATAGTGCAATTACATCTCTCTGAAATTAAAACACCTACCTCAGCTGGTCAGATCAACTGGAATTTCTCCAAGTCCAGTGACAGACTTTCAAAAACAGCAGAACTGCTTGGATACAGCTCCAGGGACCAGTTGCAGTACAGTAAAGTCTTTCCCATACTAGTTATGCATCTGACAAACTATTTTTGAATTTTAACAATCAAGTTTGCAGTGCAGATACTATTTTGGGCTTTGAATTAACAACTGATACAATCATAAAAATGTATGAAGAACTGATATTGTCTAGTTGGAGTAAATACACATTGGATGAAGTATGCTTAATAAAAATGTAATATAACTTGGATTTGCAGAACCTATGAAGTGTAATTTGGAAGAAAGGAAGTTGCAAAGAAGTGAGAAAGTTAATTTGCATCTTTAAAATTATTATTTTTGGACATCAACATTTTAATGGCAAACAGTTTTATACTTGTCTGTCATACTATTAACACAGTAAATCTGGAACTATTTAAGTACATGTTTGTAATAAACCATGCAATAGAGTAAATATCCCTGACGATGTATTGTGTTGTAAGGGGAACTACTCGTAATGTAAGACGTTACGTTTTATCGCACCTGCATGTGCAAGTTATCGAACTTAAATGTTGTCATAACAAAAATGGCGGAAGTAAACACATTCAAACAAGACATGAAAATTCTTAATATTTCTGTCATAAGAGACAAGGTAAAGTTATAATTTTGAGAACACAGATATATGAATGTTTCCACACCAAGACAACACATTTGTTAGCAATACAGTAGATTTTAATGAGTTGAAATCGGTCCATCGCACAAACTTTGATAGTGACAGATCCGTTTCATCCTAACTTCTTACCCTTATTTTGCAATCATCTGATTAATTTATAATTTCTATTTTATACCCAAAAGTTGCGTCTGATTACGAATATTACGAAAAGTGCAAATTGAGTTTCTTACTCGCGGAAGCAAATTTTCCAGCAGTATTTTAGGTGCTGCCTGGGCGATTTGTGTACCCCAACGTTATCTTATATGAACGCGCCGTAGCTGTCAACATCTGTCAAGATCATTCCCGGGACCGAGACTTGCTATTACTTAGACAGAAAAAACCTGTTAAAGATGCAATATAAAAGTGTTATTTTGTTTCTTTTAAATACAATGAATTTTCATTCGTGTTTTTTGGTATATCGCAAAATAGTAATAATAATAATAAAATGAACGAATGGATAGAAAGCAAATAAAAAAAGCTTTTTGGCGGGACCTAATTTTAAATTTGGTACACTTTTTTGTTTTTGCGAGAATCTCATCTAAATATATCAGAAAATGTTGAAAATATTCCCCAGATTTGATGTGCAAAAAATCATAGTGATTCGTGAGAAAACATTTTTTTGTACCAAATTTATTTACACGCCATTCGAACCGCTCCAGTCAATTTTTTTGCACTCGAAAATTGGTCAAGAAATGGTTCCTGAAGAGAAATTAAATATCTAAATCGTACAAAAATTTCAGAGAATGGTCAAATTGAATGCTTGGAACGGGTTGTCAAAATTTAGAAAGAATCCGATGGACATAACCGATGATATAGCTAACTTAACATGACGTGTCGACTTCATATGCCACAGCTTCGACGCTGCAAAGTGCACGAAATAGTCCGTTCGACGCGCAAGGTCACTGATCAGAGACTGATCACATTTTGGCCAAAAAGGGACTTCCGGTTACCCGACTGTAGCAGGACAGCACAATGGAATGACGTTTTTCTATATGACGCAAAATCATCCAAACTGTTTCGTTTCTCTGGTCCATTCAGTTGGCGAAGAAGTTCCACGTTTGGAACGACTGAAATTTATTTTCACGAGGATACATTTCCCAAAATTATTAAATATTATTAGAATAAAACATGTAAAATACAAATAAAGTTGTCAATTTAAGTAAAAGATTAAAATATATATTCATCCGCACGCGTAAAAGAGGACAAGATCTCGTCCTGTATTAACACGGCTGAAGGCAGGGTTCCTTTCCGGGCGGAGTGTACGGAATTCTAATAGTGGTTGCTGAAAACGTCATTAAAACAAATCCGTGGTAAAATTTACAATAAACCACGACTCTCACGAAGTGACAATTTCACCATATTTTTCGAACACAAAAACGTAATATTTTGTTCAATTGCGTCGGCAATTTGAAGACGTTTTTCAATGGTTTCCCCTATTAGAATCGAAATCATTCATGGACATACGTGGTCTGTGGTCGATGTTACCACGGGATGGCCATATTTCTGTGAATTTTACCCCTCGCTCCGCTGCGCTACGCTTATTGTAAAATTTCGAGAGAAATACGTCGCACCTGTGGTCAAATCTCCAAGAAACCACGGGCGTCCGTGAATTATTTCTTAAGTATAAATAAATATACAAAAACACACTTGTTTTTTTATAATTATCATAAAACATTTTGCTTTCGATTTAAGATTTAAATAATTTTTGAATACATGGGATAAGTCAATATGTTCAACCATAATGAAAGGCTTAAGCAAATGCTCTTGGTCATCAGATTAGATAAAAAAGCCACCGAGTTATTGTAACTACGCATCAGTCATTCCTCAACTATGAACTGGTGTAAGCGTCAGGCTGAGAAACATTAGCATATGTCCCGTCGTTGTAAATTACCATAACAACCTGTCATAAAATTGAAAAAGACAACTGAAATAAGATATACCTACACAAGGTTTCTTTCATTCAGAATGCAAACTAAATCTATATCATTGCAAGAAATACCTTAGTCCGATACTCTTCTAGATGCAAACGGCCATTTTAAGAATCGACTGTAGTCGTTGGCGTCAGGACACCAGAAAAAATGGACAAAAACAACAAATTAATTCAGAAAATAGTGACTCCATAAATCTAACCATTATACATTACCAACATTTTGTATCTATTTCTATATATAATTTAAAATATTTTAAAATCATTTTTGAAAGTTATTTGGATCATAGAAAGTATATTTCCACAATTTTAAAGGATTATTTGATACTGGCAAAACGTAACATCAGGTTTTCTATAGCATTTTAACAAACTCGGTGCAATTTATGTGAATAGCTCCAAGAATACTTTCTCTACAAGATAAAAACTAGTTTGTTTTCATTGAGATTTTCAAATTACCAAGTATAACGTTGTGTTGTGTGTACTCTTAAAACAATTGACAAATCTCGGTCGAATCCGCTTTTCTCTTAATGAAGTTGCGACGAGTGCTCTTAAAACTAATTGGGAGTACTTTATGTTCGTGTCTAATTATTATTTCACATTAACTTTCAATTATTCTCTCAACGAATCTTATGAAACTAATTTTAAACATATTTACCCTTTTTTTCAAAGAAAATACCAGCGATTTGCTGAGAGATGAGGTGTAACACGGAACCTGACAAAATCTTGAAGCTGCAAAATATTTTGAGGTGTAATTGCTAACTTTCTGCAGTAGCTCTGTAATTTTGGTCTTGATTCCCTCTTGTTTTAACAACTCGCACAACACTTCTATGTAAATTGATCCTTTTTTTGTGTCTCTCCATGACACATAATCTAAGGTAAAATAATAAGTTTTATTTATTCATAAATTATCCTATTTTTGTTGAACTTAACCGACAAATACCACAAGGATACATGTATAACTTAAAAAACATACAATTGAGGAAATTAAAACCGTTATATAGAATTCAGAATATACCTGGTGTAGTTGCATAAGCTATGAGAACATCCGATTCTTTTGACAACTTTCTTAAATTATCTTCACCACTAGATGACCCATCATTGACTAAACTTCCATAATCTATTCTGCTTCCACGGCACGCCTGATGAATTAAGTTACAAAATTACATCCATGCATGCAAGAGAATCAGTTATATGTACATGATTGAGTGGAGTTGGTAAGAACTTTCTTCCTCAAGCGTATTTTAAATCTTTAAAATTATTTCATAATTATATATATTTTAGCTTTGCACTTGTTTACTTTAACAGTTACTACAAAAACAAGATTGAAACTATTTCTCCGTATAAGATACAAAATTTCCAAAATATAACTTTCGGGTGAACATTATATCTCAGTTAAATGTTATATTTGAAAATAAAACCCTTTACCTTGCTATTGTTTTAAATTCAGGCTAACTTCATTGAACTTTAATACTGGAGTTTTATCAAAATTATTTTGAGGTGTCCATTAAACCACATCAAGAGCCAGAAATGTGCATAAATTTAATATCTGATATGAGAAGGAACGGATATGAATGTCCCATTTGCAAACAGAACAGAAAGAAAGAGTCCTACTGGTCACCACACGATTTTAAATTATTAGCAAACCCTATATCAGGTGGCCCGACAATTTTCTGAGGTTTTTTGTCCTTCAGATTTTAATATTTCCCAGTGTGTTTGTTTTTGTCAAAAAGAAAAGAAAACTCTTTAAGTAAGCTGCTGGGAAGGCTTTTAAAAAGGCATGAAAAATCGGCCAAAATGGAAACTAGAGAGCTAATTTCTTGTGTTATGTTACTTATTTTTTGTAAGATTTATATACTCCATTGTCAGGCATTCAATGTTTTACCCACTGACTCCTAATTTTATGTATTTCACTACCTGCATCTTAAAATGTCAAATATTGAAAATATGAAATCCATATTCGTGATTTTTAAATTAGTTTTGACTATTGTGCGAGCGAACATTTCTGTAGTTCAATAAAAATGGAAGGTGGCATCGTTAAACAGGAAGAAGCTGTGTCGCAGGTTGAAATCGGTACCCCACTTAGGGACGAGATCAAAAGTTCAATGTAGGATAAAAAACTTAATTCGCATAGTTTTTTCACTGACCCCCCCCCCCCCCCATCCCCCTCTTAACTTAATTTGGGAAAAATTGATTGACCAATATGGGCATATGCTTTGAGAGTATACTTTTTGTATCATGGGTCCTGTTTTTCCTCAACAATGTATGTTTGTTCTGAATATTGACTTGGACATCACTTGAATCTGTATTTTCAATCCGAAAATCGATGTCGGATAACAAAACTTGCAGCGATTTTTACCCCCTCACCCCCAAACTATTTGAATTAAGTTTTTTTTATCCTATATTGAACTTTAATTTGATCTCGTCCCTTACAATAATTAGAGCTCACATAGTCATACTTCACACCAACTATGAATTAGCTGCAAATTACAATTGCTGAGGGAGATTACATGTGACTATGTATAACAATTCTTTGAAAATCTAGATTTTGAAACCAACCAGCAACCTTATTTGTGTTATATACATCGTATATGAATATATTTGTGAATAGGAATTGTATACCAGAGTTTACCTGTATAAAAAAAAGTTTTGGTTTTCCTAGTAGTGACCGACAGTTCTTTACAGGATCCAGAATTACACTAAGAGGGACTTCACCGTCGATAGTATATACATGTCCCTCTCTACCATGACTTAAAATGATGCAAACAAAACAGTCATCATCAGAGTGATTTCTACCAGCAACTATAAGGAAATTGACATAAATAATATCAATAGACTTAGATTATTAGTTTAATAGAAAAAAATCAGATCTGATCTCTTCTATTTAGTTGATTATTTATTGTGATATGACGTGATTAATTACGCTTGAACTAATTCTTTTGTACCTATTACTGAAACTATGTTTGTTTCGAGCACTGTGTGGATACAATTAGGGTAAGAATGTTTCATAATAAAAACTAGTGGTTCATTGTCCTTGTCATTTGAATGTAAGGCCTACATTGATAACTAGAAATCTTTCTTTAGATATTCTGAATTTTATTTCATTGGAAAATTTCCCCTACTATTTGAAATGGGAATTAATACAAGAATCAAAAATTTATGTCATAGGTGGGTTTATGCTAACAGAGATTTTTAAAATTTCCATAAGTTTGTCAAAAAACAAATTCGAATAATTTTTTAAGGTATTATACACTTTTATCAAATATTCCATGTATTCCTGGTGATATCAAAAGGGTACTGAGAGAAAAGGTTAGTAATGATGAAAGTAGAGATGTCTATCCAGATGATAATTTTTCGCAAAAAGTGATTAATAGCAATAGTGTAAAATTTTTATATGCATGTTTACTTGATAATATTGTACATCTTCCCACTGACAAATTTCTGAAATGTGAAGAACTTTTACAATGTGACATAGCAGACTGGTCAAAATATTTTACAATACTTAAAAAATGTTTTAGAGATACATATCTTTTCAACTTTCAGTACAAATTTCTTCACAGAATTATTCCTACAAACGAATACTTTATGCTTAGGATGTCAAATGGATCTCTCTTTTTTTTTAATTTTCTTGTAATTAATGTTAAGAATTATTTATATAAGTGCAAGTTGAAGTGTAAAATTTCTAATCTTGTAGAATTAAAATGCAAGGTAAATGGTATTATGTAATTGAACATTATATAGCAACGAAAAACAATAAATTGCATTCTTTTGAAAAATATTGGTCCCCTATACAGTATATTTTTCCTGAATTTTGACTTGTAATTATTATTTGATATATATTGTCATCTACCAAGAAAAGCATTTGAAACGCTTTATGTACATAAAAAAGTGTGTGTAAGTGTGTGAACATTTTTTGAGGATGTGAATCTATGTGTTTAGGTTTATTATAGAAACTAATAATTGTAAAACTTTATAACAGTCTTTTGCAATTTACATTTATAGCATTAAAGCCAGTAACACCCTAGTCAGGTGGTATTGTATGGATATATTGTTAAAATCCTGACTATTAAAAAAGAAATAAAAAAAAAGAAATCTGTACTGTCGGAATCGACAGTGATCCCCGCACGACTACCCTGTAAGTAGTGGGTCCACTGACCTAAAGTCAAAAATATAAAACCTTATTCCCATCCAAAAGTAGTATGCAGTCATTCTATAAAGAAATTAAATCAGTAAGCTTTTGAAAAATGAAAAAAAAACCTTAGTTCACAGGCTTAAAACTGACAATTTTTGAAATTTGACCTGATCGATATTCTAAATCCTTATTGTGCAACTGAATATAGGACAATACTATATTTCAGCAAAATGAGTAAATTGCAAAATGAAAGAGAAGTGTAGTTCACAAGCGTTTAAATTGAAAATATTAAATTTCGACCCCTGTGGACCCCAATTTTAGAAAATTAAAATACTAAGCCTTATTGCACATCGGCATATGGTGTTTGACAATACTTATATACTGTATGGAAATAAAATGCATAAATTGAAAAACAAAAGACAATTTATGTCACAAATTTAAATTGATAGTTTTTCAAAATTCGACCGCTGTGGGCCCCAATTTTATATTATTAAAATTCTAAAACCTTAATGCGCATCTGCATAAAGTGTATGACAATACCGTTTCTGAAATAAAATGCATAAATTGTAAAATTAAAGAGGAATTTAGGTCACAATCTTAAATTGACAGTTTTTTTTTTAATTCGACCTCTGTTGGCGCCAATTAAGAAAATCAAAATTTTAACATTTTATTGCTCATCTGCATATGGTGCATGATAATACTTTATAGAAATAAATTGCATAAATTAAAAAAATGAAAGACGAGTTTAGGTCACAAGCTTGAATTCCAAATTTTCGAAGTTCAACCCATGTGGACCCCTTGTTTAGAAAATCAAAATTCTAAAACCTTATTGCGCATCTACAGGTGGTATGCAACCTTTCTATATAGAAATTAAATTCCAAGAGAGTGTGACGGACGGAAGGACGGACTGAGACAATCGCTATATCCTCGAACGTTCTTCGAAAGTGCGGGGATAATAACCTTTCGGTAATATATCATCTGAATCAGAAGTACATGAAATGATTGGCTAATATTGTATCTTAATTAATATCATAAAAAGAAAAGTCAAGAGTATTGTAATTTTGCTCAAAATAAACTTTCACTGACTTGACGGATAATCACTTCTTCATTTATAGTTTCTAACAACCACGATATATAGGAAAACGTAGGACAATCACCAAAGAAATTTACTGATTTCTGTACAATTACCAATTCACTCCCTTTTTTACAAATGGTCTCAAATTATATAGCAGTAGTTGTTTTTATAACTTTGTTTGAGTTTTTATTGACGATTGGTAGGATAAAGTGCTAAAAAACATCATACTAGATTTCATTTCTGCTATGATTTCTTCCTTATTCAGATCAGATTTCTCATGAACCTCAAAGCCTAGATATGAAAAACTTTCCTTTAATTTGTCCACGTCATGTTCAGTTCCAGCTCTGATTTCTTTGCCACCAACATGCTTTATGTTTATTATAATGCAGTCACCCCGTCTTTTGTGATTCATATCGTAAAATTCTTCCTTCATTTGGTATATACTCGGGACGTGGAGCCTAAATACGAAGATATACTTATTTAGAGAATAACAGAGAGGTGCCAAAACGTCAGAAATTATAACCAATATTGTCATTAAAAAGTATACAAAATACACAACAGTCAGAAGAGAAACTTCAAAATAATTACATCTATAGTAAATCAAACCAGTTTCAATTTTACGTCTTTGCTTTTACCAAATAAAATTCTA
Organism: Mytilisepta virgata; assembly: GCA_028015205.1. Lineage (NCBI taxonomy): Eukaryota > Metazoa > Mollusca > Bivalvia > Mytilida > Mytilidae > Mytilisepta > Mytilisepta virgata. The sequence continues at coordinate 90,774,045 of CM051521.1, forward strand.
ATAATTGAATTGTAGCATTTTAAATTTTCATTTACTACATGTGTACGAAGTAAAAGAATTCGATTCCAAAGAAATTACGGGATGCTGAGGAACAATAACCTCAAAAGAGCAACACTAAAGAGAATGTCAAATTAAACAAAAAAAAAGAAACAAACAACATACCAGGACTGACTTCTTCCTGTAAATTAAAAATAATAATACAAAATGACTTATTTTTCTTGCTTGTTTTAATTAAGTTTTTTTCATATATAATAAATGCCTGCTTGAGTGCTCTTATCATGTAAGAGACCGGAACTGCTTACCCATCCGGACAATTTGAGGTCTAAGGTTTTTTTTTGTGGGATAGTTTATTTAGTTTATTTCGTCTTGGATTTCGTCAGCTTGTTTTTTTTTCATTTAATTCCTAATCATTACAGTTTTAAATTCTGGAACCGATATACTGGATTCAATTTGCTGCGTTTATGCTTTTTTTTTTATTTCCTAAGGGTAAGGGAGCAACCATTTGATTTTTATGGGGGACATGGAAGTAATCTGAAGTCCTGCCTTTTTTTCAGAAAAAATTTCGAGACTACCTTTTATTTTTCTACCTGGTGTTGTCCTGTCTTTTTTTTCACCACATTTTTCATCTGCCTTTTTTCTGAGGATTTTTGGTCCTCCCTTCTTTTCACCAAATTTTGCATCCTACCTTTTTTCAACCCCCCCCCCCCCCCCGTAAAAATCAAATGGTTGCTCCCTAAGGTGTACATGTGATGAATTTGTGTCAGAACTTACGCATAAGTGGCCTTGCGTCTGTTTCAAAATTGTACGACGGTGTTCTTTCTATGTGCAAAGCCCTCTCCGCTTCATATCTGTTTTTCAAAACAAATATTTTAAAATACATCAAAGCCATATTTTTACAATAATACTATCAATAACACCTACAACTTCATTAGCATTTACCATATTAGTCCGTAAAAAATTTCAACAATACTACTGTACTATTGAAATGTATCCTTTCCGTGTTTTTAAAACGAGCAATGGAATATTAGTATGTGTATATGAAATAAATAATACAACGTGTAGAATCATTGTTAAAACTGTTTACTCTTTATGTGTCTAATTAAATATTTTGAACGTAGTGATTCGAAAATTTCAAAGGCTTCATAATCACGTATTGCTTTTCTAATCAGTGAAAGATATTTTAGTTTAATTCTATATTATTAACCTTAAATGTATTTCTTGACATAAGGAAGTCTATAAATATACATTTTTGTACTAAAAAATTGAAGGTTCGATCCCTATACATGTTATGTGTTTAAAGTCAAGATGAATATGAATGAATATATACATTTGATATGTATAAATGCTTACTTATAACCATCAAGATTTTACCTGGGTGAATTGTTTCTTCCTCTTTCGGAACCTGCAGATAAAATCAGTATAAGAAATTATCAAGTAAAATTATCTTGACATGAATCGTTAGACCTCTGCCCAGTTGTATATGTTAATTTATTTCAGCTACTTTAACACGATTTTAAGATACATACAGTATAGATCTAAAACGCTAATTCCACAAATTTTGTAGTTTGAACTGCCTGAAGCACAAAAGATCTGAAAACGCTAACTTAGCTATCCTGTTTCGCCGGTTCAGCTTTAAACTTTATATTGTTTCTGATGTTTTCCAAAAATTCTGTTTATGAGGTATATTTTGAAGTTTACTCGGGATGAACATTATAACTCGCTTAATTTCCAAAAGGTAAAACGCAGAAATATTGGTAACTGAAACCCCAAATCTGTACAAAATATGTATAAAACATTCAAAACGGCGATGCCTTCTGAATATTAATTACCCAGATGTACAGTGACATTGTTATTTTGTTTCATGGATATTATGATATGTGAATTCAAAATTAATGTGATACTGCGAAGTATGAATATCACAACTTGCATTTTAGTTTTCATAAGTATTTCATTAGTCGCATTATTTAGATTTGCACTTATTTTGCATGTTCTTGAAAATCTGAATGATGATAAATGCGTCGATTCTTAATTTACAGAATCGTATTGTACTCGCTACTTGACTTACAAAATAACAACTGACATACCATAATCGGAGGTCGTCGGTGTTGTAGAAATATTGCTGAAAATAATTTAAGAGAATTTAATGAAAATGCGACATCTTACAAGATGATATGACTTGAATTAGTGTTTCAGATTCGCGTGCAAAAGTCTAATTGTTCGTCCTGAAACTCAAACTTAAGCTGTAGCTCATCATACCAAAGCTCACATTCCAAAAATAAGACCACTTGGTAAAAGGGTTGGCACAAAAGTCCGGAAGACTAACATTCTGACAATACTGAATTCCTATCTCCAAGGGCAATAACTCTCACAATAATTATCCGATCAGAATGAAAGTAAAACTTAATCTGTAACTCATCATTATAAGCTCTCATACCAAAGATAAAATCATTTGGTAAATAAGTTTGTGAAAAAAGTCCCGAAAACTATTATTTTGGCAATAACTCCGATTTCCAAGTGCAATAACTCTCATAATAATGATCTGATCAGTGTGAAACTCAAACTTGATCGGTAACTCATCATTATAAGCTCGCATACCAAAAATAAGATCAGTTGGTTAAACGCGATTTCTGAAAAAGTCCGGAAAACTATAGTGTGACTGATTTTATGTTCAACGGTTGCGATTACAGTTACCTGTTTCTATTTTGATTCTTGCATTTTACGATCTTGCAAACAAGACATCTGTTATGTACACTGATGTAACCGAGAACCTCTAAAAGTGCGTTTTTCCACTTACTGAGTTACTTGATATCAATTCTAGTCTTCATTGCTATAAAACTCCTAAACAAAACTCATAAATTCAAGTTAACCTGGTAAAAAAATGGACACTGGTCCTTATGGTCTAGCGTCTACCAAACTCAGTCGTTTTCTATAGGTTATTCCAGGTAAAAAGAATAGGAGCTGTCTGTACAAAGCTATTTACAACAAGCATTTATATCAAAATTATTAAACAGAAATTATATTTGAATAAATATGCTATATTTTGTCGAAACCCGGGTCTTTTTCGGATTATTCCTTATCTATTTGAATTTAAAGTGTCCGTTTAAGTTGTTTTCTTCGGAGCGTCTATATCTGTTTACATTAAAGTTTTATCTTCATTTATAATCATGTTACCCGGTTGCAGTTTTGCGCCTGTCTCAAACCAGGAACCTCTGGCCTTTGTTAGTCTTGTGTTGTTTAAAAAAAAAATTGGTTCATGTGTATGTTTCGGAGTTTAGTGTACCGTCCATTTCGCTGAACTAGTATGCATTATTTTGCAGGGGCCAGCTGAAGCTCGCCTCCGGTTGCGGGATTTTCTCCCTGCCGGTTGAAGACCCACTGGTAGCCTTGAGCTGTTTTCTGCTCTTTAGTCCGGTTGTTGTCTCTTTGACACATCCCCTTGTTTCCATTTTCTATTCTACTTGACACAGTAATTATTAAGGTGTCACCTTGTTGAAGCATATCTTCTTAGTGGTGGTTGGTTTGCATAGACACGTTGTTCTGGCCATATTTGATAATAGTTCGGATTTCCGTATGTGTTCTGGCTTACGAAACCATAGTCCTCATTTTCTGAAATGTTTAATTTCAAATTTCAAATTTTATTAAATGTCATTATACATATAATTTGTATCTGACAAACAGTAAACAAATAACTGTACAGATGTGTATAAACAAGTAATGCTTTAAGAATCCATTGTCCTCAGTTCTAAAGACTTTTTCACGAAGGAATCTATTGTATTTACTTGTTCTGTTGAGGATGGATTGAGAATAAATCTTAGTTTGTTCTGATCTGATAAGAAGTTAAGGTTTTTGACATAGTGACATATTTGAAATAGTCGACTCCAATACTTTTATTAGTGTTACAATAAAGTAGAAAATGTTTCTCATCTTCAACAATTTTGCATGTCTGACAAAGCCTGTAATATGGGTTAAAAGACAAACAGAAGCGTGTTTGTATGCTGTATACACCCTATTTCGATATCTTTGAATTGAAAATGGAATTAGATGAAATTGCGTTTTGCTTAATTTCTTTTAATAGTAGTAGTAACATGTAGCTTAAATTGAAAACAAGAATATTTATATAGAAAAACCCTTACCCGGTATAGAACTGAGTCGATGGATTGTCTTGGCTTTTCCATGGTGCTTCGATTTTGATAGTTGCTGAAATAATATGCATTATCATTTTAACAATGATCTTAACATGACTAAATTTAATTTATTCATTATGATTAATATGTAGTTTGGGATTATACTTTTGTTGTGACTATACAACTGTAAAAATTCCAATAAAAAACAGCAAAATACAACGATGCACAGACATCGAAAGGTACATACCACTTCATTCATATTCTTAATGGTATATAAATATCTACGTATACGTCGCCTTCGCCGAGAAACACCAATTTACAAAAAAAAAAAGATCGGAATCTACAATGATCCCCACACCTCCGCAAGTAGTTGGAACACTTATCAACATTCAAAAATATAAAAGTTTATTGTCAATCTACAAATAGAATGCAAACATTCTATTAAGAAATTAAATCACTAGACCGAATGAAAGGGGAAAAAATGTTCAGCTCACAATTTTTGAATATGAATATGTCGTATATATGACTATACTGTAACTATAAAAACTAATAAATTGAAAAAAGGGAGAAGACCAGCTCTGATTTCTGTTGTAATTAGTTAATTTTGAAGTTGGAAACTCTCCAATTGATAAGATTTATATCAGAAAAAGTGTCGTTTGAATGATAATTAACACTTAATGATACTACGTTAAGATTAAAGTGAAATACAATTAATGTAAATAGAAATTTGTGTTACCTTTCCCATTCTTCCTCAGAATGACCATTGACACACCCTTTCAAACATTTTTATTTCCAATTAACAGATATTTTCCCTTTGTATCACTCTTATCACATTCTCTAGTTATTTTAATTTTTTGAAGTTACAAAAGAATTCCATTTCAATTATTAGCTATTGTTGTACATGATAATTAGTTTTATAAGTATTACTCAAACTTTGTTGTTTATATACATATAGCAATAAAGGTAGAAATTTAAAAAGAATTTTTTAATCCTCAAATTTGTAAAATGTACAGACAATTACAGTTCTGTCAAATTAAGTCAAAATTTATGTTTCCCACGTAGATTAAGCCCACATGATCTGCTCTTTACTCTTCATCATGTTTAATTCAAAAGACATGTTACTACTTTTCTGGATATCTGATAAGATATATACCTTTTAAGATATCAAAAACGCCCTTATCCCCCACCCCCACCCCGCCCCAATATCTGGTATGTAATTAAATATGAGATATGTTGTATGCTTTATAAGATATCCAATAATATCATAAATACATAAACATTATCAGTTTAACATGTTTAATATCTTATAAAGCAAAATATATAAAAAGAAAGCTAGAATATATGTAAAAAAACCTTTATAAAATTCTGATAATATACTAGATATCTGATATAGCTCCCCCCCCCCCTCCCGAAACACACATCGGCAAATCCGTCACTGAAATATTTGTCGTCATGTATTATCACTGAGGTAGAGATAATCAATAGCTCAAGACATGACAACTGCTATTGAATATTAGTTCACTATGGAGATTCCGTATATCACCAAGTTATCGGAATTCCCGGTGAATGGGCACTAACTGTGTACAACATATTGCGGACCTGTTTCTGCATTGTTACGAATCACAATTTATGTCTAAAATCAGCAAAGACCCAACGAAACAACATCTGATACAAAAATTTAATAACACTTTTAGATATTTGGATGATATTTTGGCTCTCAATAATGACGACTTCAATATTGTACACTAAAGAAATGTATCCTTTTGAACTTACTTTAAATAAAGCTAATACTAACAATGAACACTGTCCTTTCCGGGATCTTGATATCTATATCTCTAACGAGAAGCTTAATACTAAAACGTACGATAAGAGTGATGATTTTTCATTTCCTATTGTTAATTATCCGTTTTTAGATGGTGATGTTCATTTGGCACAATTGTATGCATGGTGTTTATATGGTGTTTATATATCTCAAATTGTTCGATTCGCTCGTGTACGTAACAACGTATTTGATTTCAACGAAAGAAATCTCTGTATTACTGAAAAATTATTACAACAGGTTTTCGATATCACGAACTTTCAAAACTTTTACTAATTTTTATCATCGGTACAAGGATATCATTCATAAATATAAATCTTATATGTTCAGGTATTTCATCTTTTATGGTAATATTCTATACAAAGCACAAACATGTCGTCATTCACCCGAAAAGCTTACCAAACCTTTAGACACATTTATCAACAAGTGATATAGTTACGCTGGGATTAATAAACTATCTTATTTCCAGAGTTACGATACTGTTGTCAAGTCATTTTTTTTTGGTATTAACATTGATTCACTCAGGGTCTTTGCATCAGAAATAAACTCATTTATTCTAAAACCAGTTGTTGGCATGATACGGGTTATGTTCTTCTCTATAATTTATGATGACATGAGGGAGGGATTGTGGCTGATTTTGTATATGATAAAGACATAATCTTTCGATCAGTTTAATTGAGGTCTGGAGCTTGCATGTCAGTCCTTTGTTAATATATATTGATCATTGTCATTTTGCTTAGTTTCTTCTGTTACCTTTTCTAACACCGGACTCGGACTTCTTTCGAACTGAATGGTATCGCTGTGTGTTTGTTTATTCCATGATCGGCTAGAGGTACGGGGGGGGGGTGTTGAGATCCCACAAAACACATTTAACCCCGCCGCATTTTTGCGACTCCAGCCTTTGTTAGACTTGTTTGTTTTTGGAATTTTGGTTTATTTGTACGAGTCTTGTATGCTTCCGACGCAGTTGAGTGTGGCGTCCATTTAGCTGAACTTGTGTGCACTATTGCTTAGGGGTCAGTTGAAGCCCACCTCCGGTAGTGGGATTTTCTCGCTTTGTTGAAGACCCATTGGTGGCGTTGGGGTGTTTTATGCTCTTTGGTCGCGTTGTTGTCTCTTTCGGCCCCGTTTCCATTCTCTAAAACATTCTGCTGATCAGTGCAATAATGTACAATAATATGGTATTTTTATCCTTTTTATCTCGGCGGATGAAAATCATCACATGAGCTAGATAATAATTATTACTTCGCTAGATAGTCAAGACTAGTGTTAAATTAAACAACATGTGATGTACTATGAAAGAATATAATTTATTATTGAAGTAATTTAAATAATTTTAATCAAAATAAATTAATTTGATAAATTTTCTAAAGGAAATATCCTGAATCAAATTTCAAACATCGAAATAACAAAATGACATGGTTATATCATGTTTCAACGGTTATACTCTCGATAATACGGCATGCCAATCCTGAATCGGTTTGTAAAATAGAAAACTCCTTACTAGTGAGTTTTGACGCGCTTCGCTCCCCAATCCTGTAAAGTAACTGCATGAAAAATGAAAAACCCGATCGTTTCATAAAGAGATTGAAAGTATGAGAGGAATCTGTTCTTTATTTTTCCAAATTCACTTTCTTCCTGGGTTTAAGGTACAGTCTATTTATGGAAAAACCTAATATAGCTGCAAGACTTGCAATTTTATTTCTAAAGTTTGTAATTTACTGTGCAACTCAAAACAATTTTAACAAATGATAAAATATAAAACAGGAAAAATGATGAAGGTATGAGATTATTGAAAATAACAATTGTGTGTTCTGTTAATAACCCGTACATTTTCTATATCTAGTGTGTTTTTGTCATTTGTACATGCCCAGGTTGCGAATATGGGAGACCCTCTCGTTGGGGGATTGTCAGGTCATAATACGGAAAGCCTGACCACAGACCAATGTGTTTGGAAAATGCCGCACTCCCTGCATATGAAAGACCCCTTCTGTAGTCTTCGCAAAAATGCAGCTGCAAAAGGCTAAATTATCCGACCCTACCCATCCACACACCCATTATTTGTACACTTACAGTGCTTTCGAGTCGTTTCGGCCATAAACCAGTTCGTCCATATACCGTTTCGTCCATAGACCACTTCGGCCATAGTCGTTTCGGCCATACTTTTAATAATGAGATATATACTTAATAGCATATATTGTTTCTTACGAGAGGTATTGTTAGTAGTTTACTTAGTAGAAGAAAAAAGTTTTGGCAGTTTATTTTACCTATCCATAAAGATTTGGCAGTTATTTTACTTATCTATAAAGATTCTCGTGGATTTAGCTTAAATAGGGACGTACATCTAAATCTATTATTTAAATCTGTTGATCTGATGGACTTGTTGTCGTACTGCTCCCACAGGGACTCCAGGCGACCTTGCATCTTCTTGTACAAAGCAAAATTTCTATAGTCAAACAATATCAATCATAAAAAAAAATATGCAATATACCGCATGCAGGATATAGTCAGATCAAAGAATAAATAATTGCTAATTATCATGAAGTAATGAACATAATTACATTCTATTTGTCTTGCAATTAATTACGATTGATCTACAATATCTAGTTTATATTGATCATTAATCATATAGTAAGTAATTAATATTCTGAAATTTCATGATTAATTTCCAAATATTTATTATATATATATAAAATAAAACTTAAATTTTGAGCTTAGAACTTGTTAAATATTTGTTAGATTCCGTATAAATATTCCATGGCCGAATCGACTTTAATTCTATGGCCTAACTGGTAGTATGGCCGAAACGACTATGGACGAAACGACTATGGCCAAAACGACTTGCTACCCTTACAGTGGCAGTCAGAATCGGTTCCCCTCAGTGTCCCTCCCCACCCTTATTTGAATTGTGTTTGATAAGTTGTTGAACTGGTTCTCATCCTGAAGAAACATGAATATTTTCCACTCGATGTTAAGCAAACAGCAACAATCAATCAATCATTTTTACATAGAATTTAAAGTATGTCATGATTATGAGTCACAAATGCTTTTGTCCATTATTGGTGCCAATTTAAACCTTGATGAGTACATTTGTAAGTTACATGTACCACATTTGATTAAAACCAAAATTTTAACTTTATGTGTTGTGTATTCTAAGATAAAATTTTCTTTTAATTGGAAAGTTGTTGCTGTATTTTAATTAAGGATGAATGCTTCCTTTTTGTAGTTTTATTGGGATGTTAATATTTTCTGTGAAGTGCTTTATACTAAAAATGTGTGCAAGGTCAAGGCTTTTACAACCCTATAAAACTATTAAAACCATACATTTAATTCTTTGACAAGAATAAAATATGACAATATTTAAATATCCTACGTATTGTCTTACAAAATTACTTTGCTGCATTGAGACATCATCAATGTCGTCATTGGAGCACTCGCTTTAAACAAATTTTCACTTTTCAGAACCACATGATTTCAATGAAATGAACAAGTAATAATTAAAATATATTAGGTCCCATTAAATCTTTATTTCCCTTCATTATAGAGTAATGGATCTTGGTTTAGGATTTGAAGATGAAGATTTTGAATCCAAAAAACAACAAAGTCAAAAAAACAAGAAATCATATAATGCCAAGTTCTGTTACAGTTTTGTAAGTACAGATTATATGTTACATGAAATTTAAATATGAAGTTTAGAACATATAGGTAAATTCCCACCCAGTCATTGTCTCATCACACTACTTTTGTTGAACAGTGGTTCCAAAACCATCAAATGCTTAAAAATGTCTGGTTTTGGAAAAAAAATTGTGTTTTTATGAAAAAGAAACAAAAGGACATTTAAAATTTTTCAGCTACATTACTAGGTGATGAAAACATAAAAATGCCTTATTGTATGTCTAGATATATATTTACTACATGTTTGTAAACATGTGGTTCAAAACCTGCAATGAACTTTGACCTGAGGGACACAAAAAAGTCCTTAATCTGTGGCAAAACAGTTCATGACAACAGAACTACTAGTAATAACTGAGAAAATGTCCATAAAAAATTCAGAATGATAAAATAAATAATATACAGTAATATTTTATTCTTGATGGAAAGTTTTAAACAGGGACATTTTACTTGGCATAGGGACACATTTTTTATCATGCTTCATGATTTGTGAAATTGCCAAAAAAACCATCTGACATGTGCAAGTGTACTACCATTTGATCCATCTCTCATACCTCAACAAAACCTGTAGACCGAGTGACAGCCTGCTGTTTCAGGACTTGATTTCAGTTGTGCGTCTTGTCCCTTCTGTGGCCCCAGTCAGCTTATAATAATATAGAAGACAGTTTTGCATTTTTTTACCGGTAAATGGAAGTTTTGCTTTTTGGCTTCTAAGAGTAAATATCTTGCTGGCTCCTGAAAATTCCTTATACCCTAGCATCACACTTATAAACCTTTATGTTAACCTGAAATACATATATAGGTACATACAGCTGCATTAAGTTTGATTGTAATAAACGATATTAAATATGTTTAAGGAATTGAAAATGAGGACAGGTGAAATTGATCAAGTAAATTACATGGACACTGTATTCACAAATTTATTTGTATTAATTATTATTAACTGCTAGGTATTACATAACTATATTATTATTAGAGTAAGAAGAAATTATTGAATTTTTCCAATCTTGATTACTGTATAGTAAAATGTTTGTTGATAATTTTAATTTTCAGTGGTATGACTCAGAGTTACCTGAACCAGAAAATGCTGGTGTAATCTTTAAGTTCAGGGGAGACAATTTATATCAACAACAAAATTTTACAGAAGCAATTAACTGCTATAAAGAAGGACTAGGTTTGTTTTATTTATTGCAGGTGGACATTTTTTGATATCAAAACAATACAAAGAGTGAATCATATACACCAAAAGTTCCATATTTTTCTTTGTGTTGTATGCCAAAAGAATTCGGATTGGTCCAACTGCCCATGACAGACAGTCACATGCACTGTCTGCCATAGGAAATGCCCAAAAACGGAAGAACTTGAGATATCTAAATGAACATAAATTTTCATATATAACATTTATTCCACATTGTAGCTTTGACAAAAAAATATTCATATGCTGGTATTTAGTTTTGAGGTTAAGTGAGTTAATTTTAGATCAGAAATTTTTTGAAAATTAAATTATAACGATTCTAAACAAAAATTCACTCACTCAATTATAACAAGATATAATGAGATAAGGATTTAATCACACAAATATATGAATTATTTTAGTTTCTTTAAGGTACCACAGTTGGGTCAGAAGAACTCCATCTTTTGGTTGTACGTTATTAGCTCACCTGGCTATGCCAGGGTGAGCTTTTGCCATCACTTTGCGTCCGTCGTCCGTCCGTCGTAAACTTTTTTCAAAGATCTTCTCCTCTGAAACTACTGAGCCAAATGGAACCAAACTTGGGTTGATTCATCACTTGGATATCTACTTTCAAAAATGTGTTTTTTTAGTCGGCTGGCCAAACAACATGGCTGCCATTGCTAAAAATAGAACATAGGGGTCAATTGCAGTTTTTTGCAAATAACTCAAAAACCATAACAGATATCAAAATTCTGGCATAGGGTAAAAGTGTTCAGCACCTCAAGATCTACCTGCCCTGAAATTTTGAAGAAGATCCAACGACCCATGTAGGAGTTATTGCCCCTTTTCTGCATTTTTTCCAAATTTTGCACTTATTAAGCTCAATATCTTGGATACTATAAAGGAAATTTGAAAAATTTAAATTTCATATTGTTAGGCACACAAAGATCTACAAAATTTGTAACAGGATCGAAGTTGTAGGTTCGTTCCTTTTAGGAGTTATTCCTCTTAGATCGTCAAAATTGACCATTTTTGCAGTCTTTATTCATTGTAATAAAATCGTTAACTCCTCTTACACCATAAGTTTAATTGCAACCAAACTTAGTGTAGTTGTTCCTTGGCATGAGTGCTACTAAACTATCGTTTGGATTTTTGATTTGTAAAAAAACATGGCTGCCATGGCTAAAAATAGAACATAGGGGTAAATTGCATTTTTTTGCAAATAACTCAAAAATGGTGACAGATATCAAAATTCTGATGGGAAGCTAAAGTGTTCAACACCTCAAGATCTACCTGCTTTGAAATTTTGAAGAAGATGTAACCGCCCATGTAGGAGTTATTGCCCTTTTTCTTGATTTTTTTTTAAAAATTTTTTAAATTTGTACTTATTAAGTTGTATGATCATTCCTTTTAGGAGTTATTCCCCTTAGAACATCAAAATTGACCATTTTCACAGCATTTCCCTTAGTTTGCAAAATGTTTAAATGAGCCCTTTAGGAGTTAAAGTTTTGTCCCTTAAATGTCAAAATAACTGTTGATGCCTTATAGATGACCCTTTAAATGTCAAAAATAGCGTTTTCTCTTGTTTTTGCCCTATAGAATGAAAACTATTGTCGATAGAGAAAAGCTGTTGTTTGCTTAAACAATCAGCTCATTGAGCTCTACAAAAGTCTGAATTGGGTCGAAGTTGTCAGATGATCCATTATAGGGGTAATAGCTCATGAAAGACTCCCTTAAAGCTTAAGGACCAGGTGAGCGATTCAGGCTCCTGGGAGCCTCTTGTTTTAGATATTACTTACCGATACTCTAAACATAAAACTTTTCACAGATCTGTGTTGATATATCCCAGGTATATAAATAGTTTTCTTTTTCATTTCAGATAGTTTACCACCCAACAATAAGTCATTAAGACAAGATATATTGGAGTGCATGGCAAGATGTTATCTCCATATTGATAAACATGCAGAATCCTTAGATATAGCACAACAACTGGTATATACTAAGAATTTTATACTCCATGAAAGTTTTATAATAAACAGAGGTAGAATAAACTTTAGTTGTACTAGATCAATGACCTAATAAAGTCTGCTGGTACTTGTTTACATGAAGAGCACGAGCAGCGTAGTAAATGTACCAGATGCCTTTTCCTGCATTTTCACAGAGTTGGATTTCAACTTCTAATGTAAATTTAAGACATTTAGGTATCTAAAGGGATTGCAGGATAAAGACAATACAATGTCACTGTCCGAAAATATAAAATTTATTTGGGCTCGCTGCAAAACTAAAGCTCACCCTTTCTCATGTTTCTAAAGCTTGCCCAAATAAATTTTATATTTTCCGACAAAGACTATGTATTGTATATTAGTAATAAAGATACCTGGTACATATGTATTGAGAAAATTGAAACAGATAGTAAAAAGTTTAAATTCTGTCTTCATTTTTTGGAAAAAGAGTGCATTTGGACCAATTGCATATTAAATATCTATAAATGAGATAATATATTTGGTATAGAATTAAAGAATTTCAGGCATAAAGTTATTAAAGAAGCTAAATTTATAATAAATAATATTTATAGGTAAAAGATGCTAAATCATTTGATCAAGTTATGCAGACCAAGTTATTAATGAGTCAGATACAGGAAAAGATGGAGGATGTTGATGGTGTGTATGTCATGTATGTCCAAGTAGATTTTAAATACATAGGAAAGGATTAATTTTCATTCTTCAGGATGAAATTTTTAAAATGAAATTAACAAAATTTTTAAATGGAATGTCTAGTGGAAAAATCTTGTTATTTGTTTGGAAATATATGGCACCAAACAGTGATGGGGGAAATACTTGTTTTGATGTTGTTTTTTTTTTTTTTTTTGGCAGTAACTTATTCGACAGCTATTATTTCATTTCCTTGATTAACTTTTGTTTATACTTGTGAATTTTTGGATTTGACAGCTCATTTCTTTTCCTTGTTTGTTATTTCAGGATTTTTCCTAATTGACGCATGCACCTTATTCTTTAATTTTTAGTGATTTTTCCGGTTTAATGAAATTTTTGACATGCATTAAAGTTTAGAATTTTTTTTTACAATTTTGACAATCAGTAATTTAGTTTGCAAAAAATAATGAAGAAATTTTGATGAAAATTAATTTTTTTGTAGGATTAGAAGAGACATTGAAGCACCTTCTGACAATGCATCCATTTACATATAGTTTCTGGCTAAAATTAGGTCACTGTTACAAAGCCAGGATGGAAAGAGAAACTGATAGTGACAACTTCGTAAAAATGAAAAGATTGTCTTGTTTTATAAGAGTTAGGTATAAGGCTGTCTAAAACTTATACACTTATTAAGGTTTGAGATTTTTCAGGGTTTTGAAATTCTCACTAAAACTTTGAAATTAATAAATGGAGGTGTTTTTTGTTTTGTTTGAACCATTGTCTTACATGTATACATGTTAACAATTGACCTTCTATATCCATCCCACCTACTAGTGTAGTGTGTTTATACCTACAATCTATAACAAGTGACAGAACATTACAATAATTCAAGAACACATGTAGCATATGAGTGAACCATTAGTCTTGTTCATTTATGGAATATAGATTTCTGGTATTCAGATTTTAGGATTAATTATAATAATCTTTCAAATGTTCCAGATGTTCCAAACTACGTAATGGCAATGACTTCAGTATACCCAACTTATTTTCATGGATGACACATACAAACAACAAAGTGTGCAACTTGAGAAAGATCTGTATACATAATTCATGCTTTAAACTTTTGGTTATTAAAGTTATTTTTGCCCAAAAAGAAGTATAAGTTATAGTGGTAATCTGTTATCGTTTGATATCTTAAATTGACAAATTGGACAAGATTGTGTTTTTAGCTCACCTGGCCTATAAGGCACAGTGAGCTATTGCCATCACTTGGAGTCAGTCTTCCGTCATTGTCAAAAATCTTGTTATATGAAACTACATGACCAGATGGAACCAAATTTGGCAGCAATGGTCCTTAGGTGTTCCTCATTTAGAGTTGTGTCCTTTGACCCAGAATGTTGACCAAGATGGCCGCCATTGCTGAATTTAGTTTAACATTGGACCTGATGGGAAAATTAATTAAAAAACTTCTTACCTGAAATCACTTGACCAATTGGAACAAAACTTGACAGCAGTGGTCCTTAGGTGGTCCTCTTTCAGAATTGTGTCATATGACCCAGACTGTAACCAAATTGGCCACCACAGCTGAACTTAGTTTAACATAGGGCCCTATGAGAAAATTCATTTACAAATTTTTTGTCTGAAACCACTTAGCCAATTGGAACAAGTTTTGGTCGCAATAGTCCTTATTTGGTCCTCTTTCAGAATTGTTTCCGATGACCCAGACTGTAAATCAAGATGGCCACCACAGCCAGTATTAGTTTAACATAGGAACCAATGGGAAAATTCATTTAAAACTCTTCTTATCTAAAACCTCTTGGCCAATTGGAAATGGAGTTGGCAGCAGTGTTCCTTAGAGGGTCCTTATGTTCTATAACCAAGACTGTCAACTAAGATGGCTGTCATATCTGACCTTAGTTTAACATAGAACCCTATGAGAAAACCAGCCAAGCTGACTGCTACTTAAGTTTTTACTCCTGCTTAAGGTGGACAAGTTAAATCCATGTGAGCAAAACAGGCTCTTGAGAGCCTACAGTTTCTTTCAAAGTGACTACAAATAATTCTTTTTTATGGGAGATACATAGGTGAAAGCTATTATGTCCTATTCTTGAATAACTTTTGTTTATACTTGTGAATTTTTGGATTGTCAGTTACTCAAAAATCAGTTTTATCAATCTTACTAGTGTACATTTTAGTTACCAGTACAACATAGCTAGACTGTGGAATCAATTCTTAGATCTCCTTTCTTGACCACTTTGTGTTGCACAAATGCTTGTGTGCCTTCACTGTTTCTCAAAAGAAATTAAAAAATTGAAATGCATGAAAATTAATACATTATCAGTATTTTATTTAATCAAAGTTGAAAAAATTAGTTAGTCTTTAAAAGTAAAAATAAATGTTTTGTTTTCAGATTACTGCTCAGAAATATTATCAGAAACTCTAGTTCTTTCTTTAGGACAAGACTTCTGCAGTTGGTGAAAGAGGTAATAATTTGTCAGATACATTTAACATATATAATTATATATATTATGTTTATTACCAAATTTATTTTGCTGCCAACAAGCAACACATTGATAAAGGACTTGTGGAATAAAAAATTACTGTGTTTGAAACATAGTTTAAATTAAAACTGTTTATTTAAACTGATGTTGTTTTGAAACTTTTTAGATACCATTTTATATTTTATATACATTATATGTATTCTTTTAATTTCTCAAAATTGTCTGTAAGAAAAAACATTTTTCCAAGGAAAAAAATCAGAATTCCTGATTTGTAGATTAACTAACTGCTATTTTGTGAAATTGTCCCTCATTATTCATGATAACCCTAATGACATGACTGCAATTATAACTCTGAAGACCAGTAATAAATTGTAGTTTATATCCATGCAAAATACTGGGAAAACCATCAGTACCCTAAAAAGTGGCAGAATTGTGGATACACACAATAGGTAAATTATGAAAGATTTCATTAGACATTACCTATGGTTCATACACATCATATACTAAAAACTTAATATTGCAACTTGGTTATAACCTCAAGCTTTAATATGACTTTGCAATGTATGGAATGTATGAATGATGGTGTACCTTGAAATTTAAATACTGAAAACTAAAACTCACATGCGTTTGTGAATGGTTGTTTGGTCACTTGATGTAGATTTAGGGATAAGTTATATTATGTAATTCTTGGATGCTGTCATACCACAAACCTAAGTATTCCAGGAAAGGTATACTGTATCATAACTAAATGACTGTATTTCTATCCACCACAAAAATGGATATCCACAGTAAATATTGAATTCGCGGAAGCTATTTTCTTAGAACATAAAGGTTGACTGAAAAAGATAGAAATTCATCCATTTTTACTTGGACATTCAACAAATAACTTTATGTTTTCAGACAGAAGAAGAACAGATACAGTTAAATGTATCTGATGATCTTGTTGCAGTTGCTACTAAGGTATGATATAAAATATTCATTTTTATCATTTTAGACTGTGAATTTAAATGTAGGATTTCTAACATGAATCAATTTATTTATTGAAATCTGTAAAAGTAGATCATGCATATTTTGTTTTAATTTTAGAAAAACTTGGCAACCTTTTTTTTTTAGATCTGAGTATTATGTTGGATTCATTTATTTTCATGATTTTGTTTTGCCATTAAATTATATTTTTTATAATTTTTTAATGATTATGCATTAGAGATATGTATTTTGTTGAATAATTTAATTCATGGTTCCTATGCACAAAATGAAAGACCACAGAAAATATTACTAAAAAATATAAGATAAAATTGTGTCTTTTTCTATGTACAGTTTTTGAGGGAAGACATTTACCAAAATGAAGATGAAAATGAAGAAACAGATTCCAATGAACAAAAAGTAACATCGGTGATTTTTGTGAAAATTATGACTGATACATGTTTCAATCAAACGCTATCAGAGTATTTAATTTAATATATTTTATTTAAAAAAGATTTACTGACAGTCAGAATTTTTATTGTTGAAAAAGGGGAAAACTGGTCAAGTTGTAGAATGCCTTTTATATGATACAGTAACGAAGTTCTGAATTACATTATTTACATGTGTTTAGTAAAGCAGTGGTAACAGCAACCTTCACGTGTGTACGTGACTATTGATATTGACTATAAACTTGTACACAATTAACTGGCCACTGTGACATAGCATCCAATCATCTTAATACAATGTATTAGTGGGTTGGACTTGACCTATCTTTGAGACAAATTTTTCAGATTGCATATACATCAAAAGTAAAAGCTTAAAACAGTCAGATTGTATAAAAAAAAACCTGGCCTGTCTTGCAGTCTCTTTGCTGTCAGGAATTCAAAATAAAATGTTTGGACAAAATGAAATGTTTTCCTTACTAACTTACCCTACTTTTCATTTTGATGAAACCGGAAACACACAATTTTTTTGTCTTTAGGTTTTTAATGAATTTGAATTTATGTTTTGGCTTTCGAAATTCCAAGTTTATCAAAATTTTGGACATTCATAGAACTAAAATTGATATTATAGACCATTTAATATTATTCACAGTGAACAAAAGCATTTATAGTCTTTAGTTATCCTTCTTATCTTCCTAAAATGAAAGTATGCTTCTTAAGACCATTTGGTAAATATGAATTAATCATATTTGCAATGCTTATTGGATCTTGGACTCCGAAATCAAGTACAGATGTAGGCTCCTTTGATTCCTTTAATAATTTTTCTCCAAAATAGCTTATTATTTAATGCCGCTTACCATCATTATTGGATGGTATGAAATAGCTTAAATCAACCTTAATGAGAACAAAATTCTAAATTGGCTGTTCAGTATCCTTTATCTAATCCAGTTAGGAACCAAAGTCTTCCCATTTATAGGGTCTCTACCAGTATATATATTTAAACTTTCTAATGATTTGCTCAAATGTAATGTTTATGGAGTAAAGTATTTTTTTTATTCTTTATAGGTTAAAGCAGAACAAGATGAGAACAGTTTTGAACGAAGATGGTTCTCATGGATACCAGATTATGATTTGACTTAAAAATAACTTCCTAAAAAGGAGTGTAATGATGTAAATGTGGCAATGCATTGTTATAAAAACTGAAATTTTACAAATATAATATCAGTGATAATATTGTCTGATTTCGAATGAACAGATTAATTTAATGTCCAAATGATAATATTGGATCTCAATAAATTTACCCATATTTTTTTATTGGATTATTTCCCTTTGATTACCGATTGAAAAAATGGCGGCATGGATTTTATTTTCACTACACGAGTCAGACTTTCGTTAAAATATCGGCTGTCATATTCACAATTTCGACCATTGAAATGCACCAGGCGAGTGATTAAATGTATGGACAACTCAAACTTCGCTATTGTAGTTTTGACGAAAGTTTTATTTGAGTTTTACTTCATCGCCCTCCGGGTTGACAATACAAGTCTGTTATACATAGAGAAAAGATTAAACATTCATTCTTGCTTTTCAAATTTCAACTCCAAATTGACTTAAAAATAACTTCCTGAAAAGGATGGTAATGATGTAAATGTGGCAATGCATTGTTATAAAAACTGAAATTTTACAAATAGAATATCAGTGATAATATTATCTCATTTCGAATGAACAGATTAATTTAATGTCCAAATGATAATATTGGATCTCAATAAATTGTTGGTTATATTTTAGCCCTTCTGTCACATTTACATAGATTCTTACATTATTTTCAGAGGATTATTTGATTTATCTAAACTAGGTTATCTGAGCTTTGGTGAGGACTTCAAAATTCGATAATTTAATTATTGACATTTGATAAATCCCATAATCCTTGAGTAACTATGCAAGAATCTGTTTCTCTAATGATTATGAAGTGGATTTCCGTATCCATTAAAAAAAAATCCACTTCGGGTACATTGTACCTCCACATTCCGGATTGGCTTGCCATACACTTGCTCAAAATGTTTATTTGTTGCTATGGTGTTATTGATTTCCGAGAAATTCATTTGTTGTAACTTACCATCGACTGAGATCTTCGGCAACAAGACATTGATTAAATTTTTGATAAATAAAGGGTTCAGAAAAGGTTACATTGACAAAGAATTAGAGAAGAAAGATTAAGGATGGCAGGAAACTTTAACGCTAATGTTGATCATATTGACAAATAAATGAAGAGTTTATCAGAAAGAAATTACCATTAACATTATATATAATATTGCACACATTATTTGTTAATTGAAAAGACATCTATTCAAGCCAGATTTTATATTGATTTATAGTAAAACCACGTTTCCTCAATGCAGATATCTTTAACCAATTTTTATGTCCCTTCACATAGATCTCTTTACTTTAGAACTATAGAACTCAGTTTTTGCTAATTCCTTTGGTGTTCGAGGAAGCAATTTTTTTAAGTTTTATTGTATTTTATTACTATGATAAAAAGAATAATACATTTACTTTTTGAAGAAGAGGCCCTCAGTTACACTGGAAAGAGAAAAATCAACCTAAACCTTTATTTTCAGCATATTCTATACAAATCATGAACAGTCTGCAATTTAGTGATTATCTATATTTGATTAACCCATTACAATTGTCCATTGTATTGAACATAGTTTGGTGGCCTCTATATGTCTATTTTTGGTCACTTCCAGGATGGGATGTCTCCTTGACATACATGTATACCCTATATCCTTTCTATTTCATATCTGAATGAATTTAAAATGAATACTAAAGATACTCAAAAATCAGTATCTTATGTTGACCTTCACCTTAAAGAAAAGACAAATGCAAACCAAATTTTATGACAAACGTGAAGAATTCAGTTTTAAAAATGTCAACTTCTCATTAACACTACAAAACTTGTAAGTATTTGTTTGGCTATTGGAAGTTCAGCCGCTACATGTTCCAGGGCTGAAGTCCAGGCTGCATATGTCCTGTAGTCATTGTATAAATTGGAATTAAAAACGTCTCTTTTCCTTTTGCTGAAGTTTTCTATCACCAAACATGAATATTTACCAGACTTGCCAAATTTGTAGACAAATTCTTGACAAAAAATCCAGATATTCGCATGAAAAAAGTTTAACCAGAGGAACAATACTGTTTTTATGCCCCGCCTGGCATATAGTTCTTCCGCCTGTCTGTCCGTACTAGGTTAGGGTTCAGGTTTAAGGTAGTTCTCATGAAGGAGTTAGGTATCATCCTGAAACTGTACATGGATAGATTGTGTTATGAACAGCAGAAATTTGATGCGAAACGGATGCTTTGACCTTGAGGTCATGGGTCATCGACTTTGAATTTCTTTATGGAATTTCAAGATTAGAATCCAGGTTCAGGTTTAAGGTAGTATTTATGCCCCGCCTGTAAGGCAGGCTGGGCATATAGTTGTTCGGTCTGTCCGTCCGTCCCTACATCCCTCCATACGAGGTTAAGGTTTAAGGTAGTTTTTCATGAAGGAGTTACGGTATCATCCTGAAACTTTGTACATGGATAGCTTGTGATATGAACAGCAGCAATTTGATGCGAAACGGATGCTGTGACCTTGAGGTCATGGGTCTTCGACTTCGAATTTCTTTAAAGAATTTCAATATTAGAATCCAGGTTAAGGTTCAGGTTTAAGTTAAGTTTTTGATGAAGGAGTTATGGTATCATCATGAAATTTTGTTAATGGATAGCTTGTGATATGAACAGCAGCACTTTGATGCGAAACGAATGCTGTGACCTTGAGGTCATGGGTCTTCGATTTCGAATTTCTTTAAAGAATTTCAATATTAGAATCTAGGTTAAGGTTCAGGTTTAAGGTAGTTTTTCATGAAGGAGTTATGGTATCATCATGAAATTTTGTTAATGGATAGCTTGTGATATGAACAGCAGCAATTTGATGCGAAACGGATGCTGTGACCTTGAGGTCATGGGTCATCGACCTTGAATTTCTTTACGGAATTTCAATGTACAATTCAGGTTAAGGTGGAGTTTTTCATGAAGTACTGAGAGATAGTATTTCATCTACCCTATCGTTAGGGACTTCAAAGTCAACAATACAAATGTAATTCTGTTTACTAAATACTTACATCATTGACGGGGCATGTAGTGTCCATTGGACACATACATACTTGTTCATCTAAAAATGACAATGAGGCCTTCAACAAAAAGACCAAGATCACGATTCAAACAGAATTCTTTTCTAAATGAAGATCATGTTACATATGATCTCAAAGAAATCTAGCAAGTACTGTCAGAATTTGCCCGACTATTTTCACAACGAAACTCCGAAACCTTATAAATTAATATCTGGTTTATAAATATAAGATTTAAGATAAATATAAGGTTACTTGGCATTTATGTAATATTTCGATACACTATTATCGTTTTATTCATTACTAGAAATTTACGAAATTCGCAATTTTTTTCGTCAAGGATTGAACATCTGAGTTGATAATTTCTGTCAATTTTTAAAATTCCATATCTTTTTTTCGATAACAACATTAAAATATTTCTTTTTAAAGGAACAGATAAGATAACCTTAACAAAATAAACACAGCGGTAGCTATTCAAACTGGGTTACATGTACAATGCATATTGGATTGAAAACATCATGGTGATAATTTTGTCCCTGGTGGTAAATGTCATAGGTAAATATATTAAATAAGGCTCGGGCCAACCATCTTATGTGTGGGGCTGAGGGCATGGTTTTTTTCTGAAAAAGATGTTGATTCAAGATTTTCTGAAAAAAAAATAATTTGATTCGAAAAGAAAGTGAAAAAATTTGTTTTATTTTGGTTTACAATTAAAATAAAATCGTTTGTGTTCCTGAAAGAAAGAAACTGAAAAAATTGATAAATAAACGAAGAATAGACAAGTCTTTGGGCTTATTTACAAAAACTAAATACTAATTTGGAACTTGATATATGTTTGATGGTCACAAAAACACTTCCAAAATGGCTCCGTTTGGGTATTCTAAAATTGTTTATGCTTGATATAAAAACGGCATGAAATAATGCACATTATTTAACTGATGATTAAATTTTCTTCTGTAAAATGTCTAATACAAGTCCATGTATAAGTATAAAACAATATAAAGATATCATGCTACTTGGAAGCCATGCTATTCACATTACACTGGTATGTTGTCATATTTGTCCAACTGTCTACAACTACAGAAATAATAATTTACATACCTTTGAAGCACATAATCATAATTACATTTAAAATTCATGTACAAAGGTTAATTCACAGGCAAGACGACCGCTGTACCTACATGTATTTGATAGCGGAATGGCACCAAAGTAAAAAAAAGATTATTAGGCTCCTCATTAGTATCATTTGTCAGAAGAATAATTTAAAGTATATGTGCATTTCTTAAGATCTCAATGTTAAAAACGCCCGACACTGGCAGCAATCTAGAATTTCCAATCAGCACAAATGTAACACCTCTTGGGTAGTACCTTGCAATGATCATAACTCAAGTACTTCCTAAGAAGATCTTCGGAATTTAACCAATCCGAAAAGTCACCTTTCGGGCCTTTTCAGTAATGTTTGCTGGTAGACTGGCAGCAACATAACAAGAATTATTCGTGTCATCATATATATCACATACACCAAGCTTTGTATCAATCGTTTGAATTGCTTTTCATAACTTGAATTTTTAACATTTGTTCCCATAGAGTTCATTGTTAAGAATCTTTGTCTAGCAGAAAAATGTATGTCCTGTCCGATTGTCCATAGTGCCTATGGATGTACCGTCATATATTTGATCCTTCAACGGGACGTTTGTGTCAAATTTTATCCATATTTAAATGAGTTTTGGCACTTCAAAGAAATGATATACTTATTCTTACTTATTCAATTAGTGAATTGCCAAAATATTGGTTTTAACCACAGATTTATCTTTATAGCTAAAGAATAAATTGTTTATCTTATAGTAGAATTGAACTTTCGGCACTTTAAAACATACACGTGATCAATTCGAAATAATTAGTGAGACATACACCAGTAAAAGGGTGAAATTTACAAAGAATGTTAAAGAGTTTGAGGAATTTATGGATGAGACTAATTAATTTAATAGAAATTTAAGAACTTTTGGGAAAAAATAAGTTAGTATCCACCCTTAAGTGTGAGTTATCATTATTTATCAATGCTGATTTTTTCAGTAAATTTTTTAGTGAGAAAGCAAACTTTTGATTTCTCACACTTTTCCCAACATAGAGATTTTTTGTCTTTCTAAGACTTTTATGTGCTATATACATGTATCGTATTTTTCTTACATTACGTATTTATAAAATGTAAGAATATGGCGCAATAGTCAATGATCATTCAAAAAGCATTCATCAGTTTTGGTTTCTACTAACCATGCAGTTTCAAAGACGACTTTTAAATATTTTCGCTGATTTTCTGTTTTTTTTCAGTAATGCTCAAGGTCTGGTCTCCAAAAATAAAGTGGGTTCAAATTTGCCCAGTGGTTTCAGAGGTAAAGATTTAAACAAAAGTTTATGGGCGACACCATTGGCAGATACTATGGTACTGTTTCACTAAAGGTCGTAAGAGTTACGGCTGATCGTAAATCCTTTGAATATATGCATGTTACGACTGATCGTGTTCCGTGATGGCAATATAGAATCCGTTGTCTGGTGAGCTAAAATGCTTATTGTTTTCTGACAACTAGCTATCAGCTAGCAAAATTAATTTCAAACGTCATAAAAAGACTAGAATAATAATGATCTACTGCTGGTGAGCTAAAATGCATATTGTTTCTGACTACTAGCTATCAGCTAGCAAAATTAATTTCAAACGTCATAAAAAGACTAGAATAATAATGATCTACTGCCATACATATGTGACATATAAAGAGGAAGAAGGTCAGAATGGACAAAAAATCTAAACAGATTTACCTAATCAATGATCCAACAAAAGAACCAGTGTTCCATTCGAAAAACACTCAAAATCTTAAAATTAGTATCATAATAAACAATATAGCGTTTATCAATGTTTATAGAAAAAGAAAAAAAATGTCATCTTATGGTATTAAAACTTTCTTGAAGCAATTCATTTGTGATGTATTTTCTGTTTTTGACAATAAAATGTAAGTAAAACTGTTTAAAAAATTGCAGTAAAAAAAGTTTTTGGAAGGACTTGAAAAAAATCTTTTGCCTCTGCTCGACATTGAAAAAAATATTTTGCTCCAAATTTTTGTTTGACCCAGACCAACCACAAAAGATGAATCGTCTGTACCTGATTTCGTTTGTGTAATTAGCCCAGTATTCCTACCATGTCAAACAACCTCCCTGAAGTACGGCGGGAAGTTGTGTCCCATTTATAATGACAAATTCTGTTTGCTGGTACTTATAGCCTCACGTTATTGCCAGTTTTTTCTTTATTTTTAAGAAGGATGGCTATATCCGAAGTATAGCTATCGCCCTGAATCTTAAACCAGTAAGCTGATCAACCTCCGCTAGAAATTAGGTTGCCTCACTTCGAAGAGAGAAAATCCAGTCTATTCAGATCGTGCTCTGGGTTGTTTTTAACACGCAATCACTCATTTTTTATTGTGTGAATACGCTGACATTATCTACTGCAAAATATATAGATTTCTTTATCAACTCATATATTTGAATCTTGCTATCAAAACGATTTCATGTAGATGTTTATTATGATATGTTTTTATATATCAACATGTTTTGTACCGAGAATAATATATATTAATAAACGCGGACGAATTCCTGAATTGATGATGCATATCAGCTTCAGCAGTCAAAGGTTAGACGAAGAGGAAATGAGAGGTGATCAGTAACTATTTTAACACAAGAAAGGTAAATGTAGTATACTTGATAAAATTTAATCGTTTTAGCATTAATCTTAGTTTATATAATGCAGTTTTTAATCAGAAAGATCTGTAACATTAACGCACTGTTATTTAAGAGATAACTGTATTGTATTTTCAAATTTCACGGCATCAATTGGAGATTTGATGGTCGCAAATTGAGTTTACTGGCGACGCGTCAGCGGAGCCAGTAAACGGGTATTTGCGACCATCAAATCGACAATTGATGCCGTGAAATTTTAAAATACAATACTGTTATCTCGATTCTAATGTAACTGTACGAAAAGACGTTAAAAATACGATTTTAAAATCCCAAAAATACAAGTGCGCATGCCTTGCAAATTTCACACCATCAATTGTGTAATTGATGCCGTGAAAATTTGGACGTCATCCAATCAAAATAGACGTTACATACAGTGTTACATTAGAATTGAGATTAATACATATGTAATTATGATGTACCATACCTGGCCATTTTACTCATTTCTAAAAATATCTTCAGTTAAATTAACGTTCCATAATGCACAAATAATGTTTGTGTGTGTAGATGCAGCATATATATGGTAACATCGGTTATAATTAGTGATCAGTTTCCTACATATGTAGTAGGCAATTCAGAAGTATTTTTATGTACATGCAAGTTAAATTTATCGTCCTTAAATATTAATATTCTGGAATACATGTAAATATATAGACGTTACGCGCGATGTTCATGCCTTTGAAGACATACAACGTGTTCTGCTGTAAAAACTGTCCAAAATTTTAAGAAAATATAGAAATGTATGCCAATATATATATTTTCTTGTAGATCTTAAATAGGACAGCCAATTTTACTTGTTTAAATTTTAATAAACTGTTATATATAAATATTACGCGCATTTAAAGATAGATTTACGGGAAAATGTTTGCTGTCCCAGGTAACATTTATCAAAAATATTTCAGCTTTAAGGTTGGTCTTGTATTTTTATTTTTGGGCGCATATCCCCAACTTTTTGCCACATTGCTGCCACAGTGGCAAAATTTTCTGACGTAACTTTAGTGACGTTTAGATGACGTCATAAACAGATAAGCCCATTTAAGTTCATAAAGTTTTCCTGTCCCATGCAACTTTTTGCGATTCAGTCATCCTGAATCTTGTGTGAAAAAAGACAAATTTCTGGCCTTCGGTTAAAAATCGCTTTATCTATCAAATGTTATTTTCAAGCAGATGAAAAATTCCAATGGACATATATTTTCAGTCAATCATTGAAAAATCATGACACTTTCATTTTGTGTGAATCAAATGTCACACTTGTGATTTTTTTAAAACACTGCGACAAATAACTTTTTATATTCTTTCCTGGGTTAACTTTGGTTAGTTTAAACACATTTTAAATCCAGTTATGAAATGCTATTTTCGTCTTCTTTATTTAAAAACTAAACTTAAGAGATAACTGTATTGTATTTTCAAATTTCACGGCATCAATTGGAGATTTGATGGTCGCAAATTGAGTTTACTGGCGACGCGTCAGCGGAGCCAGTAAACGGGTATTTGCGACCATCAAATCGACAATTGATGCCGTGAAATTTTAAAATACAATACTGTTATCTCGATTCTAATGTAACTGTACGAAAAGACGTTAAAAATACGATTTTAAAATCCCAAAAATACAAGTGCGCATGCCTTGCAAATTTCACACCATCAATTGTGTAATTGATGCCGTGAAAATTTGGACGTCATCCAATCAAAATAGACGTTACATACAGTGTTACATTAGAATTATGAATATAACATGAACAGTAAGAAAATTATATGCCTCTCAAAAATAGTGACAAAAATGTCACAGAGGCGATTTTCTTAAAATAACGTCTAAATCGGACGTCGTACAAGTGTCTTAAAATCCTTTTGTTTTAATACATCGTAAGAAATAAAAGGCCAAAAAAAAAAAAAAAAAAAAAAAAAAAAAAAACAGACAATGATACTTGTTATTAGTTTTTTTTCGAATACATGTGGTATTGGGACTTTACTTTTCATTAATTTGTAGATACCGTGTAACATCTAGAGTTATTTTTGAAGTTTATTCTATTCGCTGAATGAATGCTCTGCTTCATCTAAACCATTTTGTACATTAAATCAAATGAATTAAGTATTTTTTTTAATCTATAAAAATTAAGTGTTTTTATCCAGTTCAGTTTTTATACATTATTTATCTTAATGTGTAATTAATCTTATTAAACCATGTTAAAGGCTGTGTGATTGTTAGTGTAATTATACTGTTTTGTAAAATGATTAAAGTTATGCTGGTGTTATGTGTGTAACTTTATTTATTTACAAATTTCAAAAAAGGAGGGAGAGTGTGAGATTTAAAAACAAAATCTGTTTTGGTTTTATTATTATTATTATTATTAATAGTTACGTGCAAATGTGTAAAAGCAGAACCTATTTAACTTTCATCATTGAAAAACGTCGCTTGTGACGGACGACGTAACGTTACCGTAATGTGTACGAACATCGCGCGTAACGTCATATATTTTGGGAGAGAACCCGAATTGAGCATAGGTGTAGTTGATCAGCTTCTCATAATTAATTTTTTATAATGTAGGGCGATAATGATGTACGTATTACCTGAGCATGTCAAGCCTAACTAAATTGAGGACATATGTTTGAGAAGATGATCAGTGATATATTTTGAGCAAACGTGAGCTTTATATTAAAGCAATAATATAATATGAGCATGTTAAACTATATCGAGACAAACCTGACTTGGCCTTAAGTCTAAGATGATTAGTGCTATATAATGTTAAGAGTAATATTGAGCCTTGATAATTTCACAGAGAATTTTAACTTTGATATATTGTATTGATTCTACACTACATGTATATGAATGAGAAGTGCTATATATTAGAGCAAAGTTGAGTATTGACAATTTGAAATCAGTAGTATATGGGGACAGTTCAGTTAGGATTTGTGGTGGTGGGTGTGGTGGAGGATCATGAGGATCCGGGAGTGACGTCACCGGAACCGGAAATGACGCAACAGGAAGTGACGTAACCGGAACAGGAAGTCACGTGACCGGAACCGGATGTACCGGAAGTGATTTGCGCGCATGCGCAACCGGAAGTAGTGGTTTTTCCCGCCATTTCTTTATGGAAGTGACGTAAGTCACGTGCCAGGACCAGGACATATGGTCTGCGCATGTTCAGGCGAACTCCAGACCACGGCCTTCAAGATCAACGTGTCGTTTGGATTTGTACTGAGATACTTCCATTCCAGCCAGAACAACGCCCGATTTTTCGATGTACCACACCTAATTAGAAACGAAGAAGACCTAGAGAAGTTTTTGGAAGAATTGAGCCGTCACGACATTGTGGAGTTTATCCGGCAGCAGAGACCAGATACCAAATGGGTAGTGCATTTACTGACAAATGCCACGTTTTATGTCAACAAGTTGGTGGAACACCCGATAGGAGCCAGAGTCGTGTTACCAGACTTCATTTTGAAAAACCGTGGTGTCGTCGCACTGGTTGGTGGATCAACAGGACCATATGATGACAACTTGTGTTTTTTCCGGTGTTTGGCCGTCCACCGTGGTTTTGTAGTAACAGACGTAGAAGTACCTGCCAAGACTTACTATCGTCAATATTTGGAGAAGACAGAAATGTCCGGCGGTGATTTCAAAGGTATTTGTTTAGACGATTTTGCGTACATCGAACCACTGTTCCAAGTCAACATCTGTGTGTACGAGCTGCAAGAGACGGAAGACGGCGACATAGCGGCGAGATTGGTACGACGTTCCTCTTACAGTTTTCAGGACACCATGAACCTGAATTTGTATGAAAACCATTTCAGTTATGTCAGCGACATGGAGAAATACAGTCACAGTTACCTATGTTCCAAATGTGACCAGATGTGGAAGCATGTAGGGCACTTACACAGACACGAGAGAACCTGCACCGGTGAAGTCCTGTACAAATATCCCGGCGGGGTGTACCATACACCACAGACCGTGTTTGAACGTTTGGAGGACGAAGGTATCCAAGTCCCGGAAGAAGGCAGATATTACCCTTACAGAGCCACTTACGATATAGAGGCGATGCTTCAACCTACAGAAAAACCAAGATCTGAAAAATTGGAATGGACCAGCCAGCACGTTTTGCTCAGCGTCTCCGTGTGTTCCAACGTACCGGAGTTTACAGAGCCAATTTGTTTCGTGTCCGAAGGCGATAGCAGTGCAACAGTTGATTCCTGTTTGATCCATTTGACAGAAATCAGTGACAAAGCCTTTCGCTTACTGATGCCCAGGTATGCTGGTGTCTTTGAAGAGATCCAAGAGAGACTGGACCGGGACCTGGAAGAATACCAAGACGACGAAGAGCGAGAACGTCAAGAAAAGAAACATCACCTGTACAAGTTAAAGCAGCAACTGGAACGACATCTCCAAGAATTACCCGTGATTGGCTTCAACACCGGGAAATACGATGTGAACGCCATGAAGATAGATTTCTTCACTCGTCTGGTGGAAAGTCACAAGATAAAGTATACCGTGAAACGCAACAACAATTTCATGTGCATCAAGACAGAGAAGTTGAAATTTTTGGACATCACCAACTACCTGGCTCCCGGATTTAGTTACTCCCAGTTTTTGAAAGCCTACGGTTGTACGGAAGAGAAAGGATTTTTTCCATACGAGTGGATGACCGGTTTAGACAAGTTGGCAGTGACGGAGTTACCACCACACCAGGCATTTTTCAGTACGTTGAAAAACGAGAAAATTGCACCCGAAGAGTACCAACTGTGTCGGGACGTCTGGGATGAAAAGAACATGAAGAACATGAAAGAGTTCCTGATATGGTACAACAACAAAGACGTGGAGCCCATGCTGGAAGCCATCGAGAAGATGTTTGTGTATTACAAAGGATTGAAGGTGGACATGTTTAAACACGGCATCAGCGTACCGAGACTCACACTGAAAACCATGTTCGATGGTCTGTCTGATTATTTCACCTTTCCGGACGAGAAGAATAAAGATCTGTACGAGTTGTACAAAGAAAACATAGTGGGTGGACCCAGCATCGTCTTCCACAGATACTACGAGAAAGACCAGACCTTCATCCGTCCTGCCGAATATTAAGACCCAAAACCGTGCAAGAAGATCTACGGTGTGGACGCCAATGCCTTGTATTTGTGGAGTATTATGCAGGATATGCCAACGGGTCACTTCGTCCGTCGCAAGAGTGAAGACGATTTTAAAAGACAGACACCTCGAAGGTACGAACGAATGGCTATCGAGTGGTTGGAATGGGAAGCCCAGGAGACAGGACACCACATACGTCACCAGGGGAACGATACGGAAAAACTGATAGGACGTCGGCGCCTTCCCGTGGATGGTTACTGTAAGGATACTAATACAGTTTACGAGTTCCAGGGCTGCCTGTGGCACGGACATTGTTGTCGCCTGACTCGGGGAAAGACAGAAAACCCGTTGAACGGAAAGAGCCTGGATGAATTATACAAGACTACACAGGAAAAAATACAGTACATAACAGAAAACGACTACAAAGTGAAACAGATGTGGGAGGTGCGAATGGGACCGGTTAAAGAAAGAAGACCAAGGAATCAAGACCTTCGTGTCTCAGAGGCAGAGACCCTGCGATCGTTTCGCCACGATGACCGAAGACGACATCATGAGAGCTGTGATGGAGGACAAGTTGTTTGGTGCCGTGGAAGTGGACCTGCACGTACCTGAGGACCTAAAGGCAAAATTTGCAGAAATGCCTCCAGTCTTTAAGAACGTGGACGTGTCCAGAGACGACATTGGGGACCACATGAAGAGGTGTGCAGAAGAAAAAGGAATCATGCAGCAGCCTAGAAAGTCGTTAATCGGCAGCATGTTTGGAGAGAAGATCATGGTAATATCCCCGTTGCTGAAATGGTACGTCAACCACGGACTGAAAGTCACCAAGATTTACCAGGTAGTGGAGTACACGCCGTCGGCGTGTTTCAGACCCTTCGGAGATCAAGTCAGTAATGCCAGGCGAGCCGGAGATGCCGACCCAAATAAAAAGATAATTGCCGAAAACGAGAAACTGAGGGGAAATTCCAGCTACGGCAAGACGGTGACCAACAAGGAAAGGCACACGGATGTGATTTACTGCCAGGAACACCAGATCAGTCGCTACCTCGTAGATCCCTATTTCCGGCGGTGCAACCAGCTGAGTGACAAAACGTTCGAAGTGGAAATGAGTAAAAAGACCATACACCTGGACCTGCCCATGCACATTGGCTGTTTCGTTTACCAGTACACCAAGCTTCGGATGTTGGAATTTTATTACGATTTTATGGACGTCTTTGTCGATCGCCGCGATTTTCAGTATTGTGCAATGGACACCGACAGTGCCTACATGGCTCTCTCTGGCGACAGTTTGGAGGAAGTGATCAAACCGCAGTTGCGTCGGCGCTTTGAAGCAGAGAAGAAGAATTGGTTTCCCCGTACTGACACACCACAACTGGCTGCTTGGGACAAGAGGACTCCAGGACTGTTCAAGACAGAATTCAGTGGTGACGGGATGATTGCCTTGTGTAGCAAGACGTACTTTTGCTTTGGAGACGAAACCAAGTACAGCTGTAAAGGGGTCAACAAGAGAACCAACGACATCAACAAAGAAAAATACATGGACGTTCTCCTGTCAAAGAACTCTGGCTCCGGAACCAACAGAGGGTTTCGTTCTGTAGACAACCAAGTCTACACCTACTTGCAAGAGCGAGCTAGCTTTTCCTACTTTTATCCAAAACGTAAAGTTTTGGCGGACGGGGTGTCCACGACACCCTTAGATATTTAATCGGATGAACGGCTTACCGACTCGACTGATTACAGTGGGAAAGCTTTTCATTTGATGTATGAACAGACCACTCTTTTTAGAGTCGTCTGTTAACCGATAACAAAAAAAAAAAAAAAGAAAGAAAAAAAGAAAAAAAAGAAAAGAAAAAAAAAAGAAAAAAAAAGAAAAAAAAAGAAAAAAAATATAAAGAAAAAGAAAAAAAAGAAAAAGAAAAAAAAGAACTAGATACCTGGTAACAGGGGCTCAACCCACAGAGCTGCCTAGCGCGTCCCCCAGGTGGCGGATAGGGGATGCCCTCTCGTTGAGGGTTGTCAGGTCGTTAAAAGCCTGACCGCGGACCATAGTGGGTAAAGTGTTTGGAGGAAACAAACTATGTTTTATCAAAAATAATTATAAATTGTTAACTAAATTTACACTCACTTTCTGATATTCAGCTTATAGAGGAAGGTGATGTTGTTGCTCTTTGCTGCTCGCCGCTGTTTTTCTCTTGCTCTTTGTTGCTCATCACTGTTTTTCTCTTGCTCTTTGTTGCTCATCGCTGTTTTTCTCTTGCTCTTTGCTGCTCATCGCTAATTTTCTCTTGCTCTTTGCTGCTCATCGCTGTTTTTCTCTTGCTCTTTGCTGCTCGTCGCTGTTTTTCTCTTGCTCTTTGTTGCTTATCGCTGTTTTTCTCTTGCTCTTTGTTGCTCATCGTTGTGTTTCTCTTGCTCTTCTCTTGCTCATCGCTGTTTTTCTCTTCCTCTTTGCTGCTCGTCGCTGTTTTTCTCTTGCTCTTTGTTGCTCATCGCTGTTTTTCTCTTGATCTTTGTTGCTCATCGCTGTGTTTCTCTTGCTATTCTCTTGCTCATCGCTGTTTTTCTCTTGCTCTTTGCTGCTCGTCGCTGTTTTTCTCTTGCTCTTTGTTGCTCATCGCTGTTTTTCTCTTGCTCTTTGCTGCTCGTCGTTGTTTTTCTCTTGCTCTTTGTTGCTCATCGCTGTTTTTCTCTTGCTCTTTGCTGCTCATCGCTGTTTTTCTCTTGCTCTTTGTTGCACGTCGCTGTTTTTCTCTTGTTCTTTACTGCTCATCGCTGTGTTTCTCTTGTTCTTTACTGCTCAGCACTGTTTTTCTCTTGCTCTTCTCTTGCTCATCGCTGTTTTTCTCTTGGTGTTTTGTTGCTCATCGCTGTTTTTCTCTTGCTCTTTGTTGCTCATCGCTGTTTTTCTCTTGCTCTTTGTTGCTCATCGCTAATCATGACCTTACTCACGTGCTCATTTCAGTTTTTTGGGGGGCTACTTGTCACTGTTTTCGCAGCTGTTTCTGCTCCTGCTGCTTGTTGCTGTTCGTCATTGCTTATCTTCTCTTGCTCTTTGCTGTTCATCTCTACTCAGGACCTTACTCGCGTGCTCATTTCGGTTTTCTTGTGCTACTTATCGCTGTTTTCGCTGCTGCTGTTGCTCCTGCTGCTTGTTGCTGTTTGTCATCGCTGTTGTTCTCTTGCTCATCGCTGTTTTTCTCTTGCTCTTTATTGCTCATCGCTACTCATGATTATACTCACGTGCTCATTTCGGTTTTTTGGGGGCTCCGCGGTCAGGCTTTTAACGACCTGACAACCCTCAACGAGAGGGCATCCCCTATCCGCCACATGGGGGACGCGCTAGGCAGCTCTGTTGGTTGAGCCCCTGTTACCAGGTACCTAATTCTTTTTTTTTCTTTTTCTTTATATTTTTTTTCTTTTTTTTCTTTTTTTTTCTTTTTTTTCTTTCTTTTTTCTTTTTTTTTCTTCTTTTCTTCTTTTTTTTTTTGTTATCGGTTAACAGACGACTCTAAAAAGAGTGGTCTGTTCATACATCAAATGAAAAGCTTTCCCACTGTAATCAGTCGAGTCGGTAAGCCGTTCATCCGATTAAATATCTAAGGGTGTCGTGGACACCCCGTCCGCCAAAACTTTACGTTTTGGATAAAAGTAGGAAAAGCCAGCTCGCTCTTGCAAGTAGGTGTAGACTTGGTTGTCTACAGAACGAAACCCTCTGTTGGTTCCGGAGCCAGAGTTCTTTGACAGGAGAACGTCCATGTATTTTTCTTTGTTGATGTCGTTGGTTCTCTTGTTGACCCCTTTACAGCTGTACTTGGTTTCGTCTCCAAAGCAAAAGTACGTCTTGCTACACAAGGCAATCATCCCGTCACCACTGAATTCTGTCTTGAACAGTCCTGGAGTCCTCTTGTCCCAAGCAGCCAGTTGTGGTGTGTCAGTACGGGGAAACCAATTCTTCTTCTCTGCTTCAAAGCGCCGACGCAACTGCGGTTTGATCACTTCCTCCAAACTGTCGCCAGAGAGAGCCATGTAGGCACTGTCGGTGTCCATTGCACAATACTGAAAATCACGGCGATCGACAAAGACGTCCATAAAATCGTAATAAAATTCCAACATCCGAAGCTTGGTGTACTGGTAAACGAAACAGCCAATGTGCATGGGCAGGTCCAGGTGTATGGTCTTTTTACTCATTTCCACTTCGAACGTTTTGTCACTCAGCTGGTTGCACCGCCGGAAAGAGGGATCTACGAGGTAGCGACTGATCTGGTGTTCCTGGCAGTAAATCACATCCGTGTGCCTTTCCTTGTTGGTCACCGTCTTTCCCGTAGCTGGAATTTCCCCTCAGTTTCTCGTTTTCGGCAATTATCTTTTTATTTGGGTCGGCATCTCCGGCTCGCCTGGCATTACTGACTTGATCTCCGAAGGGTCTGAAACACGCCGACGGCGTGTACTCCACTACCTGGTAAATCTTGGTGACTTTCAGTCCGTGGTTGACGTACCATTTCAGCAACGGGGATATTACCATGATCTTCTCTCCAAACATGCTGCCGATTAACGACTTTCTAGGCTGCTGCATGATTCCTTTTTCTTCTGCACACCTCTTCATGTGGTCCCCAATGTCGTCTCTGGACACGTCCACGTTCTTAAAGACTGGAGGCATTTCTGCAAATTTTGCCTTTAGGTCCTCAGGTACGTGCAGGTCCACTTCCACGGCACCAAACAACTTGTCCTCCATCACGGCTCTCATGATGTCGTCTTCGGTCATCGTGGCGAAACGATCGCAGGGTCTCTGCCTCTGAGACACGAAGGTCTTGATTCCTTGGTCTTCTTTCTTTAACCGGTCCCATTCGCACTCCCACATCTGTTTCACTTTGTAGTCGTTTTCTGTTATGTACTGTATTTTTTCCTGTGTAGTCTTGTATAATTCATCCAGGCTCTTTCCGTTCAACGGGTTTTCTGTCTTTCCCCGAGTCAGGCGACAACAATGTCCGTGCCACAGGCAGCCCTGGAACTCGTAAACTGTATTAGTATCCTTACAGTAACCATCCACGGGAAGGCGCCGACGTCCTATCAGTTTTTCCGTATCGTTCCCTTGGTGACGTATGTGGTGTCCTGTCTCCTGGGCTTCCCATTCCAACCACTCGATAGCCATTCGTTCGTACCTTCGAGGTGTCTGTCTTTTAAAATCGTCTTCACTCTTGCGACGGACGAAGTGACCCGTTGGCATATCCTGCATAATACTCCACAAATACAAGGCATTGGCGTCCACACCGTAGATCTTCTTGCACGGTTTTTGGGTCTTGGTATTCTGCAGGACGGATGAAGGTCTGGTCTTTCTCGTGGTATCTGTGGAATACGATGCTGGGTCCACCCACTATGTTTTCTTTGTACAACTCGTACAGATCTTTATTCTTCTCGTCCGGAACGGTGAAATAATCAGACAGACCATCGAACATGGTTTTCAGTGTGAGTCTCGGTACGCTGATGCCGTGTTTAAACATGTCCACCTTCAATCCTTTGTAATACACAAACATCTTCTCGATGGCTTCCAGCATGGGCTGCACGTCTTTGTTGTTGTACCATATCAGGAACTCTTTCATGTTCTTCATGTTCTTTTCATCCCAGACGTCCCGACACAGTTGGTACTCTTCGGTTGCAATTTTCTCGTTTTTCAACGTACTGAAAAATGCCTGGTGTGGTGGTAACTCCGTCACTGCCAACTTGTCTAAACCGGTCATCCACTCGTATGGAAAAAATCCTTTCTCTTCCGTACAACCGTAGGCTTTCAAAAACTGGGAGTAACTAAATCCGGGAGCCAGGTAGTTGGTGATGTCCAAAAATTTCAACTTCTCCGTCTTGATGCACATGAAATTGTTGTTGCGTTTCACGGTATACTTTATCTTGTGACTTTCCACCAGACGAGTGAAGAAATCTATCTTCATGGCGTTCACATCGTATTTCCCGGTGTTGAAGCCAATCACGGGTAATTCTTGGAGATGTCGTTCCAGTTGCTGCTTTAACTTGTACAGGTGATGTTTCTTTTCTTGACGTTCTCGCTCTTCGTCGTCTTGGTATTCTTCCAGGTCCCGGTCCAGTCTCTCTTGGATCTCTTCAAAGACACCAGCATACCTGGGCATCAGTAAGCGAAAGGCTTTGTCACTGATTTCTGTCAAATGGATCAAACAGGAATCAACTGTTGCACTGCTATCGCCTTCGGACACGAAACAAATTGGCTCTGTAAACTCCGGTACGTTGGAACACACGGAGACGCTGAGCAAAACGTGCTGGCTGGTCCATTCCAATTTTTCAGATCTTGGTTTTTCTGTAGGTTGAAGCATCGCCTCTATATCGTAAGTGGCTCTGTAAGGGTAATATCTGCCTTCTTCCGGGACTTGGATACCTTCGTCCTCCAAACGTTCAAACACGGTCTGTGGTGTATGGTACACCCCGCCGGGATATTTGTACAGGACTTCACCGGTGCAGGTTCTCTCGTGTCTGTGTAAGTGCCCTACATGCTTCCACATCTGGTCACATTTGGAACATAGGTAACTGTGACTGTATTTCTCCATGTCGCTGACATATCTGAAATGGTTTTCATACAAATTCAGGTTCATGGTGTCCTGGAAACTGTAAGGGGAACGTCGTACCAATCTCGCCGCTATGTCGCCGTCTTCCGTCTCTTGCAGCTCGTACACACAGATGTTGACTTGGAACAGTGGTTCGATGTACGCCAAATCGTCTAAACAAATACCTTTGAAATCACCGCCGGACATTTCTGTCTTCTCCAAATATTGACGATAGTAAGTCTTGGCAGGTACTTCTACGTCTGTTACTACAAAACCACGGTGGACGGCCAAACACCGGAAAAAACACAAGTTGTCATCATATGGTCCTGTTGATCCACCAACCAGTGCGACGACACCACGGTTTTTCAAAATGAAGTCTGGTAACACGACTCTGGCTCCTATCGGGTGTTCCACCAACTTGTTGACATAAAACGTGGCATTTGTCAGCAAATGCACTACCCATTTGGTATCTGGTTTTTGCTGCCGGATAAACTCCAAAATGTCGTGACGGCTCAATTCTTCCAAAAACTTCTCTAGGTCTTCTTCGTTTCTAATTAGGTGTGGTACATCGAAAAGTCGGGCGTTGTTCTGGCTGGAATGGAAGTATCTCAGTTCTCCGGTCTCTACGTTCCTCAGTACAAATCCAAACGACACGTTGATCTTGAAGGCCGTGGTCTGGAGTTCGAAAATGTGGCGAACCATGTCAGGAAAGGTGGCGGTTGTAATCTCGTTCAACGTAAAGTTGAACCGATCCTGGACACGGTTGCCGGTATTTTCTTCTGTCCGGATGGACTGCCAGTGTCTCAGGTACAAAACCCTGGTATCGGGATCTTCTGGCAAAACGTCTGGTTGAGATGGACTGGTTGGACTCTCAGGTGGCGACACCGTCCTGCGTCTTTTTGCACTCGGGCCAGGTAGTGGCGAGGCTGGTCTCTTGACTGGTTTCTTCATCCTGGGCTTGGCATCTGGCTTGGTATGCAACAGTCTGTGGCGAGCAAGGTTGTCCAATCTGTTGAAGTACTGCCCAGTCTGGACACGTCAGGGTGTACCTGTGGGACTCCTGGTGGCTATTCCGGTTGTCGGCCCTGGCAAACTCCTTTCCACATACCTGGCAGGCAAAGGACTGGACTGGATCTGGCTTTCCAGGCTCACTCTGCTGGTGGTGGGTAGCTTCGTGGCGCTTCCTGGCATCCGGCCTGGCAAATTCCTTTCCACATACCTGGCAGGCAAGGGACTGGACTGGATCCGGCTTTCCAGGCTCAATCTGCTGGTGGGACTCCTGGTGGCGTTTCCGGTTGTCGGCCCTGGCAAACTCCTTTTCACATACCTGGCAGGAATACGTCTGAGACGAAGCAGCATGGGTCTTCTGGTGGCGAAGCAGGTTGGTCTTCTCGGTAAAGGTCTTACCGCATTTCTCACAAGAGAACATGGTTGTTACCTTATCAAAGGTACAAGACGAAATGAGAGGTTCTGCACTGTATATATATAGCCAGAACGCGGACGTAAAAGAGAGTACCCAAGGTGTCTTCGCTCACGGCCGCGTTCCCCGACATGTTTCAATCCGTTTTCTAATGGAAATTTCCACTGAAAATTTCCATGACGTCACATTAACGGGATCCAACATGGATGCCTCCACGAACGCGGACCTGTAAGTGAGCACCTCTCCGGAAACGACCGAACATTCACGGAGGGTAAAAAATTGTTCCGAATGTTGGCGAAAACACCCGAATGTTGGCGAAAACCCAGAAAATAGTTAAAATAATTATAATTTGTTTACTAAATTGTTCCAAAACCAAAAAAAAAAAAGGAATTAAAATAAGAAAAAGTATGTAAATATATTACTTGTTAAAAAAAATTAAGAAAAATTATTAAATTATGTAAATATATTTAAAAAAATTATAAAAAATAATATAAAATAACAATAATAAAAAAATTCAGAAAAATTATAAAATAAATAAATGTAAAAATTAAAAAAAATAGAAAAAAATTAAGAAAAATTATAAAAATTATAAAAGAATAAAAAAAAGATAATAAAATTAAAAAAAAATATTAAATTATGTAAATATATTAAAAAAAATTAACAAAAAAAAAATAATAATAAAATTTAAAAAATGAATTCAGAAAATTAAGAAAAATTATAAAATAATAAAACAGAAGAAGAAAAAGTTTAAAAGTAAATATATAGATTAAAGGAAAAATTATCTCCCCCTTGAATTAATAAAGGGGGAATATGGGAAAAATCCTAGAAAATTATCTCCCCCTTGTATTAATGGAGGAGAATATGGGAAAAGTTCTGGAAAGTTACCTCCCCCTTGTTGGAGGAGAAAAATATGGTACTGGAAAGTTATCTCCCCATTTACAGGGTTATCTCCCCTTGGAGGAGCTCTCTTTGGACTTCTGTTAATGGAGAAAACCCATCACTTCGGGTTGCGCATGCGCGCAACTACTTCCGGTTCCGCCTAAACATGCGCAGACCATATGTCCTGGTCCTGACACGTGACTTACGTCACTTCCATAAAGAAATGGCGGGAAAATCCATCACTTCCGGTTGCGCATGCGCACAAAAATCACTTGCGGTTCCTGAACATGCGCAGACCATACATCCGGGTCCTAGCACGTGACTTACGTCACTTCTGTAAACAAATGGCGGGAAAAACCACTACTTCCGGTTGCGCATCCGCGCAAATCACTTCCGGTACATCCGGTTCCGGTCACGTGACTTCCTGTTCCGGTTACGTCACTTCCTGTGACACGTCACTTCCTGTGACGTCATTTCCGGTTCCGGTGACGTCACTTCCGGATCCTCATGATCCTCCACCACACCCACCACCACAAATCCTAACTGAACTGTCCCCATATACTACTGAAATCAATAATTAGGTTACTCGGGTACATGCACATGTGTATAAGCTGAGTATGTTAATCATGGCTATATAATAAGGCGAACATAAATTGACCATATTTTTATCTTAACTTCACCAGGAATACTTCTAGTTGAGATACTATACATATATCTGTACCTGTAGATTGAGACATCCCCTACAGAGAAAACACACATCTGCCAATTAATAGATTATGATCAAGAAGACAATTTCATACTTAATTGCTTGTTAGAGGAATGTGTAAAAGATATCAAGACAAGTGGGATCCAAATGTGGAACAATGAGGATGCTTCGCCAGAGATGATCCTCGACAATAAGGATGCATCCCCTGAGATGATACTTGACAGAACTATGTCGTTTGCAGCTATTAGTACAGAAGTGTCAGGTGTTGCTATACATACTTGTATATCCCATGTCTAAAACTATGAAGAAAAACATACATGTATCAATACACATGACAAATATTTATTTTCACTGATCGGACTATATTTTTAAAGTTTTAAACATACGGTGTATGAGAATTGTGATCGAGAATACTGCAGTGTAATTTTTTATTAAAATTTTGGGAATCAAAATGGTATTCCAATTATCCTTGTTTGCATGGGAATATATGAAATAAATTGAAGAATACTGTGCACATCTATACCTATCATGTCTATGTTAAAAATTGTGCTCTTGCTTTATTTCATCTAAATAGTTAATATATTTATGCATTATGCATTAAATGTAAAATTTCCATCACACCTAAAAATGCACCAAAGCAGCATTCGGTTCTTGTCAAAAGAGCAGACTACTGTGATAAAAAATATGTATCACGTCAATGAATATAGTTCATCATAAGGACAATTCATACTACATGCATTTCGATTTTGAATTTAAACTGTTTACATAAGTTGTTCTATGTAAAGTCAGAACATCATATATTGTCAAAAATGTAGAGGGAATACTTTGATATAAAGTCACATAAACAGATCCACAAATGTCAAAGAAGACCTCAAATGATTAATAGTTATCAAGTTATTAATTCTGCAAAAAAAAAAAATCACTAGCAATTTACTCAAGTGATGGATAAAAACTGTTGCTATATTATGAGCAGTAGACATATATTAGATAAGACACAATGGGAGAAAAGATGGGAACAGTTACAAAAGTAAAAACAGATAGATGGGTGCAGCTATACATACATTGTTGCCAAGTTGGGTGTAACTATATTTACATTGTTGCCAAGTTGGGTAACATTTAGGTCAATGTCAGAAAATATATTTGTTTGTTTGTTTAGTTGGGGTTTAACGCCGTTTTCAGCACATTTTGGCCATTTCGCGGCGGCAAGTTTTTATTGGTGGAGGAAGCCGGAGTATCCGGAAAGAACCACCGACCTTCGGTAGGACAATTGGCAATCCTTGTCATTTAAGATCGGAGTCGAACACACCTCGCCACAGGTGAGATTCGAACTCACAACCCCAGCGTTGACACGCTAGTGATCAGTAGTAGTCATGACGAACTACCTAGACCACTCGGCCACTGAGGCCCTCAGAAAATATAAATATTTTTTGTGTGAGGCCAAGAAACTTGGGAAAGGCGAGTTTTGCCCTTC
The DNA here is from genome assembly GCA_028015205.1 of Mytilisepta virgata. Classification (NCBI taxonomy): domain Eukaryota; kingdom Metazoa; phylum Mollusca; class Bivalvia; order Mytilida; family Mytilidae; genus Mytilisepta; species Mytilisepta virgata. Next base: position 90,815,454 of record CM051521.1, read on the forward strand.
TACGATTTCGTGCTGAATACAAAAAAGTTTATATTTTACTGACATTGACCTAATATTATTTTTATGCTGCAACTCAAATTGATACATTGATAGTCATTTAAATGGTAACACAAATTTCAAACTTATTTATAATCCCTAAACGAACCTCTGATTGTGAAAGAAGTGAGCCAACATGAAATCGACATTGTACAAAATATCACCCTTTTACTATATTAAGGACATAAACAGTAAACACAACAGGAAGTGTTCTAGTTGCAGTCTAAAGTGCTATATCACTACAGTTTTTGCCTTGCCCCCCAAAAGTCAGATCATCATAAAGATGTGCTGTATCGTACGACAACATCATCAATGTTTTAATAGTTGGTGATTAGGTCAGTTAATGGGGAAACACTTATACTAGTAGACAGTCAATGAATTTGGTATGCAGTTGTATTAGCATTCGCATGCCCCCCTCAGTTATATTCTAGTGACTATGAATCTTCACTATACTGTACATGTTGTGAAAGTCTATGGGGAACAGTCAACATTTGAAAGTTTTGCATTATTCACATGTTAAGAGATGCCTTATTCATCTCAAAATTTGAATTATACTAGCAAAATTGGATACAGGTGAAACATATCTCCCTGTCAAACAGTTTGTACCGTATATACAGTTAGATTTAAATTACTATCATTAATTCATTAGCCATCAGATCATGAGGCCAACCGAGTAAACAGTACTTCAGTACTTTGATTGTTTATTGCTATAAGTAATGTCTCCTAATTACAAATATACTTAGAATACTTTGTTTTTTTTTTTGTTTGTTTAGTTGGGGTTTTACGCCGTTTTCAGCACATTTGGCTATTTCGCGGCGGCAAGTTTTTAGTGGTGGAGGAAGCCGGAGTACCCGTAGAGAACCACCGACCTTCGGTAGGAAAATTGGCAATCCTTGTCAATTAAGATCGGAGTCGAACACACCCCACCACAGGTGAGATTCGAACTCACAACCCCAGCGTTGATAGGCTAGTGATCACTAGTAGTCATGGCGAACTACCTAGACCACTCGGCCACCGAGGCCCCAAGAATATTTAGTAAACAACTGCTTAGTAAACAATGACGTAATTCTGTACTCTATTTTTATTTCACCTCAACTGTTTCACCCAAGGTCTTAAGAGTTGCGATCAAATGTACCTTGTGTATACTCGAAGGATTTACGAACGGGAAACCTCAAGTTGATGTTGGACATTATTATTCAAATGGTCACAGAAGCGAAACGGGCGTTTTTTGGCAGGAAATTGATTTAAGAAAGAATTTCATCAATAATTTCATTCGTTAAAACCAACCAGTTTTATATATGTATCGTACTTAGGTCCAATATTCTGGAATTGACGGCCAATATCGGGTATTGATTGGTATTTTGCTTAAACTAAAGCGCAGTGTTGACTATTTAATTGGGCGATTTCGGCCTAAATATAATTCTAGACATGCTAGAATTGACTTAGGTGCCCACTCCATATATAAAACTGGAAAATATTACAAATAATATTTATCTTTTTTCGAATTAATCAAATATCAAAGTAATCTTCCATACAAGAAAATCTTGATGTTTTTCTTCTATGACCATTTGAATAATTAATTATCTCCTAAATTAATTTCGTCAACTTGACATTGCCGTTCTTGACCGGGGAAAATTAAGTAAACGAAATCGTTTCGACATATATTCCTAACAGTTGTTATTAATTAAATTCTTAAAACTAAAAATTCTTTGACTAGATATGTGGTTATGTTGTAAAGGGTTGTACAATGCAATGGACAGGATAATATCATGATACTCCGCCGACATGGACCAGAAACTGATATGGCACAAGACGAACACATCAGTTTCTCTGGTTCATACTATACACGTATATTTTATCATTAACTATTATATAAATAATTAAGAATACAAAACTTTCGAATTATTGTTCTCTGTTTTACAAGGGTAAATCTTCCAAATAGCTTGTGAAAATAAACAGGCTTATGATTACAAATAAGCGATCATCTTTGTTGATAAGTCATACTGTATTGGCATTCATAGTGTTTGATCAGGATTGATAAGAGGAAAGTTTGGGTATCAATAAAACCCATTTAACCCTACCACTGCTAATGGTCTTTAAACAGTTAGACTATCCTGACTCTCTATTGTTTCTCTTTTTTAGCTCAACAGTTCTGTAAGGCCATGTGAGCTATTGCCATCACTTGGCGTCCGTTTTCTGTCGTCCGGCGTAAACTTTTCTTCAAAGATCTTCTCCTTTGAAACCACAGGGCCAGTTGAGACCAAACTTGGCAGCAGTGGTCCTTAGATGGCCTCCTTCAGAATTATGTTCGATGACCCGGACGATCAACCAAGATGGCCGCCACAGCCCAATTTAGTTTAACAAATGATTCTATGGGATATTCATTTTAAAATCTTCTTGCTTGAAAATACTGTGCCAGTTGGAACCAAATTTAGCAGCAATGGTCCTAAAATGGTGCTCTTTCAAAACTGTGTCCGATGACAGCCACAGTCCAACTAAGTTTAACATATGACCAAATGGGAAATTCATTTTAAAATCTTCTTGTCTGAGACCACTAAGCCAATTGACTTGGCAACAGTGGTCCTTAGATGACTCTCTTTTAGAATTGTGTCTAATGACCTGGACGATCAACCAAGATGGCCGCCAGAGCTCAACTTAGTTTAACATAGTTGAGTATTGACAAGCGTGTGGGAAAATTCATTAAAAAATATTCTTGTCTGAAACGACAGAAGCAGTTGGAACCAAATATTCATAGAAATGGTCCTTAAATGGTTCTCTCTCAGAATTGTGTCCGATGACCCAGAATGTCGACCATGCAAGATGGCCACAGCCGAACTTAGTTTAACATAGGACCTTATGGGAAAATTAAAGATCTTCTTGTATGAAACCGCTGAGCCAATTGGAACCAAACATGGCAGAAATGGTCCTTAGGTGGTCCTCTGTCAGAATTAGGTCCGGAATGTCAATATAGATGGCATAATTTACTTAAGCACCGGACACTACGGGGAACATTCGTTAAAAATCTTCTTGTCTGAATTTAAGAGCGAATTGGTACCAAACTTGGGCAGACATGGTCCTTAAATGGTCCTCTTTCAGAATTGCGTCTGATGAACCAGAATGTCAACCAAGATGGCTGCCACAGCCGAACTTCGTTTGACATAGGACCCTATGAGAAAATGCATTAACAAATCTTCTTGTCTGAAACCATAAAGCCAACTGGAACAAGACTTTGCAGAAATGATCTTTAGGCGGTCCTCTTTTGGAAATGTGTCAGCTGAACCTGAATGTCAACCAAGAAGGCCTCCACAGCTAAACTTAGTTTAACATAGGACCCTATGGGAAAATGCATTAAAAATCTTCTTGTCTGAAACCATTAAGCCAACTGGAACCAGACTTTGCAGAAATGGTCTTTAGGTTGTCCTCTTTCAGAATTATGTCATATGACTCTGAATGTCAACCAAGAAGGCCGATACAGACGAACTTAGTTTAACAAAGGACCCAATGGGAAAATTCGTTTAAAAAATCTTCTTGTCTGAAAGCACTCAGCCAATGGGAAAATTAATAAAAAATATTGTTGTCTTAAACCATTGAGCCAGTTGGAAACAAACTTGGCAGAAATGGTCTTTTAATGGTCCTCTTTCCTAATTATGTCGGATGACGCGAATTGTTCAACAAAGATGGCCGCCACAACAGAACTTAGTTTAACAAAGGACCCAATGGGAAAATTCATTTAAAAATTTTTCTTGTCTGAAAGCACTCAGCCAATGGGAAAATTACTACAAAATATTGTTGTCTTAAACCATTGAGCCAATTGGAAACAAACTTGGCAGAAATGGTCTTTTAATGGTCCTCTTTCGTAATTATGTCGGATGACGCGAACTGTTCAACAAAGATGGCCGCCACAACCGAACTTAGTTTAACAAAGGACTCTATGGGAAAATTCGTTTAAAAAATCTTCTTGTCTGAAAGCACTCAGCCAATTAGAACCAGATTTGGCAGCCATGGTTATTAGATTGTCCTCTTTCAGAATCATGTCCAATAATACAGTATATTCCGAAAGACTGATTGATTACTTTTTAAAGATATCACGGATAAATAAACTAACATCATCATCATAAATGGACAAGAAAGCTAATATTAAATCCCTTTCTCTATATATATATATATATATATTTACATGTATACTTTTTTAAGGGGGTGTGGGGTGGTAAGGATATCAAGGATGAGAACACTCAAATATTAGAGTTGTAGTCTTATCGATTGATTACATGTCAAAAAGTATTTTTTGTACGTGTAATGTTTCGTTAATTTCAGGATTGACGGCTGCATGGAAGTGTTCATACTCTGAAATACTTGGTGGTATACACGAAAAACAATGCTATTCTGGATATTACGAATGTTGTATTTCAAACAGCCTGGATCCTTGCTGTCCTTCTGAGGATTCAGAATATATGTAAGAATTTCTAGGGATAACATATTTTAGAAATATATCATAAAAAAATAACTACAATTGCATGTATAAACCAGAGGTGATACGTACACTGATATCAAAAGGCTATTTTTTTTATATATCATTGCATCATTATTCTATGAATTATTATATAGTTGATAGTAAAGAATATATATATATATATATATATATATATATATATATATATATATATATATATATATATATATATATATATATATATATATATATATATATATATATATATATATATATAAAATACGGAGATTACAGGGCGGCTATGCAGGGTGATGTAGACGCAGGGAAGTGCGATAAATATCAATATGCAGAAAATCCGATAATCTATACATATATTTCACAAAAAGGCAATGCTGTTAGATTTTGAGTTGGATATTGTTAGCAATCATCCGAGAGCACTACTTCATGTTGAATTTTAATTTTACTTTGTACTAAATATTGAATTTATCAATTTCACGATTTTATGCCTTTATTCCATTGGATTACATTTTTACAAGATGAATTTTTAGAAATTTTTTATCACTGTTTAATTACTTCAAAGAGTATTGAAATTTTATTCACAACTATCTGATACTGCAAATATATCTTAGTTTAGCTTCACGTAGCTGATTCTGACAAGACGTTTTGCTTTATTAACTGCATCGATGCGTCAGTTTTAGTTATGAATTGCAATCTTTGTTTATTTCATTTAATAAATGGCTATGCTTATTTTCAGTGTAGATATTTTTAACATTGTTTTTCTAGTTGTATTTCCTATAGCTGCATTTTTATCCCTTAAGCACTATTTTTTGCAAGTGGAGCTATTTTTCTTTTGGGGTTAGTATAGCGTATACGGTTAGAACTTTTATTTCCAATTAGGATGTTACTACCAGTATATTATTTTACGATTTTGTTTTTTAAATACGTGATAATTAACAGTTTCTTTACATTTGAAACTGATGCTCTAACTTGATAAGCTGCGGTTTTTACTGGATTCTTAGAATAGCTCCTTCTTTGAGTAAAAATGTGTTAACCTATTCTTAAATTCATGCATGTCAGTTGTTTTTTATTTTTAAATCTACCTTTCAGTTTTAATAAGTTGTTATGGTCTGTGTCCTGTTATTGATTTAACATACTCAAAAAGATATTAAGCCATTTTATATAAATATCTTTTTTTACATTTAATTCAGTAAATACACTCGTATCTAGCTTCTAGGCAAAGGGAAATTTGGATCCATGAACTCTAGAATCACAGAGCAGGCTGGATACTGTTTTTGTTCCTAAAGTATGGTATGTCTGAAAGGCCATGCTGTTGTACGAGTATTCTTAGTTGTCATGCAAATATAAGTTCAACAGTTTAAACCAATGAATTCCTGTTAAAAGAACAATTTTAAAAGATAATTATTATAAGTAATTAACAATTTTTGTATACCTAATTCTTCAAAGTATAATTGCTTGTATAATAAAAGTTATAATTTTGAAAAAAAAAATGAGGATAGAATACATGTAATGTGATCTGCAAGATGAGGGGGGATCTGCTTAAAACATCATTTTCCCCATTATCTCAGAGAGTTTTTATACACTTATAAAAGTCTCGTTTATAATTTTAGAGTTACATCAACTTGCCCTTTGTTAGCAGTAACATAGCAAGTTCTCGAGACTATGGGGTGTACATTTCACAGTTGATTCGTTACTGCCTCGCATGTGATTTATACGGCGAATTTCTGGAGATTGTTTTCTCATAAACCTCTAGGACAGGGTTACGTTCAGTCTCTGTTAATTTCATCACTCCAAAAATTTTACGATCATCATCACGACTGGCCGAAACGAAGCTTAAATCTCACGTATGAGACTAGATATCTTCTGAAATTGACACTTTACTGGTTTTTACTCAATGGCAATGTGAGGCATGCCGTTAACGGATCAGGATATGCTTACCCTTCCGGAGTACCTGATGTTACTCCTGTTTTTTATGGGAGTTCATATTGCTAGTGCTGTCTTGTTCTATTTTTGTTTAGTTTATTATATGTTTTTTATTCTTTTAGTTATACATGTATTCTTGTGGCGTTTGTTTGTGTTCCATTATCATGAATTTGTCTTTTCCTTGGCTTTAGAAATTATGGACTTTTCCAACTGTTTTGTCGCTACGATATTATTTTGACGATATGTGCATACTGTACTTTTTGTTGGCAGTACTGGTTCCCCGCCGAAAGTTTTCGTTACTTTCCCATTTTCTTCAGCTCATGCACTGACGCTTTGTAGTAAGATCTAGACGGTTTCAAGAGTCGATACAAGCGGTAATACCTGTGTCGTTTTAAATGAAGATCATATTTTTTCATGTGAAAATTAAAAACCAATTTATTATATAGTTGAGTAAAAATACCATCTTTTCATCTTGTGCAAAGGCATAACAATTCTTACTTTTAAACAGGCTAGTATCGAAAGAATTTCAGTCTATATACATGTATTCCATTCACAGTCAGTTTTTGAGCTGTGATGGACCACAGGAGCTCAACCCACAGAGCGGCATAGCGCGTTCCCATGGGGCGGATAGGGATGACTCTCTAGATCCGCTACAGAAGGATAAATTATCCGACCCTAACCAACCAGCCACTCTCTTTTACATTGCAGTCAAAATCGATAACCTTTTGTGTCCCGTCCCACCCCTATTTGAGTGTTTGATATATTGTTCTCCTTCTAAAGCAGAAAGAAAATGTTTGCCACTGGACTTTAAGCAAACAACAATGAATCAATCAGGTTTTGAGCTGGATATTTTTTATACCATTTTACGTGCTTTTCTTAAACAGACCAGATGAAGCTATAGCTGGAATTGTCATTGGGATTCTTGTTTTGATTGGTATTGTTGTTGCAGTAGTCGCATTTATTTGCTTTAGACCACAACGAGCCGTTCAGGGACTAGTCGTTGGAAATCAGCAACCTACATTGCCATATATTAGTGCGACCAATTCAACGAGTATGTATTTATATAATATTTTATCATGAAGAGAGCATTGTAGATATATGGACTTCCCATGGAAGAATACTGTTGACTGAAACAATGATAAATCCCGATGGATTAACTAATCTGTTTATTTCATTGATGACACATTTTTTTTAAACAAATGTGCATGCTGGAAATATGTTAAAAAAATGAAATATTAAATAAAAACAATAAAACGATTCATTATTAACTTTCATTTTCACTTAAAACAGTGATTCTGACAACTTCTTTCTCTACATTACCAGTACACAATTTAACAATTGTACATGCACTTGCCTGATTGGTATTTTAAACAAGTTTTCATAAATCTGATTAAATCTGATGGTGGACTGTCTTTATCCCGCCTTTGTTTCATTGTTGAAGATCTTACAGCAATTTCAAGATTAAAAACATCAATAAAAGATCTGTTAACTTACAGTTTGTATTATTCTCAAATATACCATGTACATTTACCCAAAACAACGTCTTTCACATTTAGTTATAATATTGACCATTAAACGTCTATAATGTGAAATTTGAAATGCCACGTGATCGTATAAAAGCGAATGAACCATGTTAACTGGTATGAAATAATTCTTGGTGACATTTTACATGTATTTTGCTTTTCACTAGCTACGTAGGTTAACCTTGGGATCTTTTATTAAAATAATGACATTCCATTACACAAATCAAAGATTGTGCAGAAAGCCACATCTTGACAAAATTAAAGTACTGACTGACAGACCTGCCAAAATAAACTTATTATTCTATATGCTCGACGTTTCAGACATTGATAAACAGATCTACATGTTACGTTTCAAACATTTGAATTTTTCTGTCAGGGTTATTTTAAAACTTATATGTTTAATTTACTTTCAAAAACCTTAAAACTTTACTGCATGTATATATACACTATGGAATCGCAGTTCCTTCAAAATAAAACATCTTCGGTGGTCTCGTGTCGGCGTGCTTGGCTCGACTGAGATCGCCGACCGGGTCAAACCGGAGACTTGTACAAATGTACTTTTTGGTGTTTTTTTTTACTGAGTTCTCGTCTCATGTGAATTTACCTGAAATCCTTTTTATACTACATTTTTTTGTACTACATGTATTTAAACCTGGTATTTACTGCTTCTCCGCCAATCACGCGGTATTATGCAGTTAAATATAGATTCTCCTTCAGATACGAGTGAGTTATGGAATTTCTCCACCCGAGATAGTTAAATTTTCGATTTTCAACACGCAAGCTTTTGCGAGCGTGTTAAAATCTAAAATTTAACTATTGAAGGAGGAAAAGTTCCATAACTCACGAGTAAATTGAAGGAGAATCTGTTTCTCCTATGATTTTCGACAAAAACCTCAAGAAAATGTCGTTGCTATGTAGTTGTTTACATAGACGTCATTTCGGGACCTCTCTAATTTATCGTTCCAATAACTGTAGAAAAAACGGCGGTAATTCCCACGTAGAAAGTTAATCACATGGAAGTTGTTAAAAATATTATGTATTTTTATCCCACCGATTAAACACGTCAACAATAGGAGAAAGCACAGAATAATTTAACCGTGCTGGATGACATGTCTTCCTACGGATGTAGTTATATCGTGCGCCAGCAAGTTAACAATCCAGCTCATGGTGTCGGCCCAGTACAAAGAAGGGTTCTAATCATCATATGCATGTAAAAATTCCACAGGACGTTAATCAATGAACCAATCAACACTCAATATAGATGAGACAACAACCCAGAAATGGAAAACCAAAGAAGAACATTGTAGCTAACGTGAACTTACTTATGTGTCACATGCCGAAATTTCATGACAGTCTATGAATGCTTTATTATTTAAACGTTTATTTTTGTTTTAGGTACACAAGGTATTGTTCAGCCAAGATAAAGCTGTGACACCACAATTTAATAACAATAGTATGACACAACCAGCTATTATAACAATCTTATTACCTTGTCAGATCAGAATCATATAACGTGCAAGTCTGACTTGTGTATTAGTACTACTGTGGTCTATAAAAATTAAACGTTATTAAAATGCTTACTGTTGATTTATATACTTGCTTTGAAATCTCTAAATTAAAATTTAGTTAGATTATACTTATTTATTTATTGCCGATCGTCATAAAAGTTATAACAACCTATGCTACTACATGTAACGGCATTTTAGCCTACTCCTGTTCAACCTTTAACACACTAAGGGTGTTGCTTTCCCTTAACAGGGGACAGCCAGTTTTCGTCCCCATCCGACGCACTAGCATCCTTTACCGAGACCATCCTCGCAAATGGTGTCGATAGGGCTTTCAGAAACTTTTGTTTTTGGATATTTTACCTTTTAACCCTTTCTGAATAGTTGACAATTTTGACTTTTGAATTTTGCCTTCTAAACACTACTTTTCTTCATATTCATTTTAATCCTCCCCACCCAATGTTGCGTTGTCGAAGGATTTCATGGCAGCGGGCATTTGTTTGTTGTTCCATTTCTGGATGAAATCCGAGTTTTCCCTCGATAAAATGATATAAATTTTATAAAAAATTCAAAAAGTATCAATGTTCCAGCGCATCCAAGGGTTAGCACAGTCCATATTAAAAACTGTAAAATTTGCCGAATCCGTCCGGAATCGACACTTATCAGTACTTACCACTAATATAGTTAGACAATCATATCCTTCACTTTTATAAGCATTTTTTTTCTTTAGAAAAGTCTTTAGTAATGTGACCTTGTTATTAAAGAATTAGATTAATAAGAGATTTATCTACTAGCCTGATAAAAAAAAGACAATTCAAATGTGTTGTCCATAAGTATATCTTATGATTATCTAGGTTAATAAGTTCAATAATGGTATTTTGTTGAATTTCTTATTTCCAGATGATCACTTGTTAACTAAAAGTCAAATTGAAGCTACATGTAGGTGTTTTTTTATAAGGGTATCTTATGAATCATGTGAATGTTAAGGTCAAGTTCGATCAACGATTCTTATCTACGTTATAAGAAGTATACAATCATCTCTTTTGGATTTTAAATTTGGTAAATTAAAGCCAAGAAACTCCAAAGGGATATTCGAAGAAGGGCTGGAAAATCGAAAACAACTGACAAACTCCGGAGAACAACGAAGACAAGACCAAAACAATACAAACACCACACTTAAAAACTAAAAACATATGAACAACATGGACCCCACCGAAAAACCGTGTTTAGACTCTGGTGCTCCGGAAGAGTGATCAGTCTCTGCTTCCTACAGGACACCCGCCTACCCGCCATACCGCCCATGTCACATCGGGTATGAGGAAGGGAGAACATCAATGCAACAGGTCCATTTTCATTTTGGAACGTATTAACTTGTAATGCCTTTTCCTTTTTCTCTTCTAATTGTTAAGACTCCATCAACTGACACAGTATAGCCAATTGAACAAAATTTCAAAGAAATCCATGAAACGGCCCCCATCTATCAGAGTGCCATAACTTTTTTGACAGTAAGGCCTATTCTTGTTTTTGAATTGTTAGGCCTGATTTGCTACATCTGTGAAAGGATATCTAGTAAGTGACATATATATTGCGTTCAGTTTCAACAATAATTCACTGATAATTCGTATTTATCATCTGTCAGTCTTTATATCATCCTGTGGAACTGATTGGCAAATTAGAATCTATGCAATGTTTGATTGGTTTATGTTTGGTTACTAAATTCATGATGTTAAATATCACATGCAGTTTCAGGAAAACAAATGGTAAAAAACACACGGAAAGTAATCCAGAATAGAGACGAAAAGATATGGATAGATGGATGAAAGGGAGCATTGAAACTATCCAGAGTTATCACACTAAAATATCTACCATTACTTTTGGTCGAAACATTTCAACTACCTTCTGACTGCTTTCTGTGTTTGTTCTTGTCCCGAGTCATTACGAGCTATTTGCCACAGGAATCTTTTAAATTAATAATTAAGATTTATGTCACTTATGATTACTCTAACAAAGTTTATTTAAATTGAATCATTGGTTTCTGTGAAGACGGTTGATATGTAAGGATTTTACTGTTTTTGCTCCAATTTCTTATGTACTCTGTTCTGCACATATTATCCTTTTCATTATCATTTCAAATAATATAAAGCTATGTGATGTATCTCTGTGCAAAGTAATGCCCATAATGGTAAAATCATTCATCTTCAGCTCCCCTGACTTGATTGAACGAAAATTGAAGATTCCAGCAGTTTAAATTCATTATACATTGCGCCTGACATTTTTCAGAAAACTAATTTTACTATGTGTTGAATTAATATTAAAGTCGGTTTTTGCGAATGTCGCGAAAGGCGAGATATAGTTGTTACTTTCCGCCGGCGGTCGCGGCGGCATAAACTTTTTTAAAACATAAATAACTTTGTACAGATAATACCTACAAATGTACACTTGAATATCAACTTCAATTCGTAGCAGTTTACTTGTCTTGTGACCTTGACATCGTTTTCTTGGTCTTCTTGACTTCATTTACATTTGTGAAATTTGAGTGACATTTTCGTGATTAAGTCCATTTGTCAGCAACTGTAAACCTAGACCCACAATATTTCGTCTATAGTACTTCAAGCTCGAGTAACGTGTCATATATCTTTGCAAATAAGGCAATTTCTCATCAACTGTATTACCTAAATCAACCGTATTTGGTCTACAGAAGTTCTTAGTGGGTATAGCCATTCTGGTACCTGCCATCTGACTTGGACGCTTATTTCATGCTTAAGTAACTTTGCATCATTTTTTTCGTTCGACTATAGTTGGTCATACAGCAATATTCTTGGGCTTATATAAAGGATTAAATGCCATTCTTGCGATAGATTGACATTTATGTTTTAAAAATTAAAGTTATTTTTTTCTAACTTACATTTAAAAGCGGAATATATATAACTATAAATGAATGTCGAAAATACCAATTATATACATGATGGTAATTTTTTTTTATCCTGATTGGCCGAAAATAGCATAATAGTTTGTGAGTACACGCGATACGAACCTAACATTCATAAAAAATTCCGAATTCATGGTTATGTTCTAAAAATAAAAGTGGTAGGTTACCGTGGATGTGATAGCAACCTAATATGATCTAAAAATAGAATCGGGACTTTACTAAAAGTGATAGGTTACGCGGAATTTGATAGCAACCTAATATGATCTAAACATAGAATTGGAACTTTACTAAAATTTACATTTGTTATAAAATTACACTGTTGATGTTTTTATGTGTAAAAATATGTGTCAGTGTAATAAAACACTTATTGATTTTGAACTAGGTTGCTATCGATTTACATTGTATCAACACTCTAAATGAATATTCACCTAGACTACGGCTCGGTGAATATTACCATTTGTTGGGTTGATAAATATACATTTTCCTTCAGGTACGAGTGAGTTATAGAATTTCTCCACCGAGATAGTTACATTTTCTATTTTCAACACGCGACCTTTAGCGAGCGTGTTAAAATCTAAAATATAACTATTGAGGGTGGAGAAATTCCATAACTCACGAGTAAATTGAAGGAAAATATGTTTCTCCTATGATTTTCGACAAAAACCTTAAGATGTCGTTGCTATTTAGTTTGTTTACATAGATGTCATTTCGGGACTTCTCTAGTTTATCGTTCAAATAAATGTAGAAAAAGGCGGGAATTCCCATGCAGAAATTTAATCAACGGGAAGTGGTTAAAATATTGTGTATTTTTATCCCATCGATTAAACACATCAAGAATAGAAATTCCTATAGCAACCTAGTTCAAAGTAAATAATGTATAATATTTAACTAGCTTGGCTGGTAATGGATAAATATTTAACTGATAAAAGATATATCCTGCATGGTGAGTGTTTGTGGTACGGAATTGTTAAACTAACACAAAGTATAGAGACAAAATTAAAGTAGATTTAGGCAGTCGGAAACGATAGCTATCACCGCACTCCCCACATGACGTATCCCTGTGCACCTTTCAAACAATCATATCTTTGAAATCAGGCCCTATTTTTGGACGATAAAAATTCTAAAACCTTAGTGTGCATCTGCATACAGTGTTTGACAATATTGTAGAGAAATTAAATGTTTAAATTGAAAAATGAAAGAAGAGTTTCAGTCACCAGCTTTTAATTTCCAATTTATTAAATTCGACCATTAAAGGTCCCAATTTTTGAAAATCTATTCTAAAATCTTATTGCACATCTATATACAGTGTGTGACAATAATGTACAGAAATTAAATACATAAAATGAAAAATGAAAGAAGAGTCTAGGTTACAAGCTTAAATTCCCAATTTTCAAAGTTCAACCCCTGCATGTGGGCATCAAGTTCTGAAAATCACGATTTGATAACCTTATTGCGCATCTACATACAGTTTGTGACAATGCTGTATAGAAATTAAATGCATAAAATGAAAAATGAAAGAGGAGTTAAAGTCACAAGCTTAAATTCCTTTTTTTCGAAATTGGACCCCTGTGGGCCCCAATTTTTGAAAAGTAAAATTCTAAAACCTTACTGCGCATCTACATGCATTATGTGACAATAATGTATATAAATTAAATGCATGAAATTAACTAGAGGCTCCCGGGAGCCTGTATAGCTCACATTGACTATATCCATCTTGACTGGCAGCCTGTAACATTGATATTTCAGTGAACTTTCCAATTAAGTCCTAAATTAAACTAATTTTCGCCCTGTCACTCATCTAGGATGGTGGACATGTTCATCGGATATAATTCTGGAAGAGAACCAACTAAGGACCATTGATGCTAAGTTCTGTTCCAATTGGACAAGTGGTTTCAGACAAGAAGATCTTTAAGTAAATTCCCAATAGGGTGCAATGTTAAACTATGGCTCTGGTGACCATGTTGGATAGTGGACAGGGTCATTAGGTATAATTCCGAAAGAGAACCACCTTAGGACCATAACTGCCAAGTTTTGTTCCAATTTGGCCAAGTGGTTTCAGACAAGAAGATCTTTAAGTAAATTGCACATATGGTCCTATGTTAAACTATATTCGACTTTTACGGCCATCTTGGATGACGGGTGGGGTCATCGAATATAATTCTGAAAGAGGACCACCTAAGGACCAGTGCTGTCTAGATCTGTTCCAATTGGCCAATTCTGACAGAGGACCACCTAAAGACCATTTCTGCCATGTTTGGTTCCAATTGGCTCAGTGGTTTCAGACAAGAAGATCTTTAAGTAAATTTCCCATAGGATCCTATGTTAAACTAACTTCGGTTTTGGCGGCCATCTTGGATGACGGACAGGGTCATCGGATATATTTCTGAAAGAGGACCACCTAAGGACTCTTGCTGCAAAGTTTTATTCTAATTGGCCAAGTTGTTTCAGACAAAAAGATCTTTAAGTAAATTTCACAAAGGGTCCTATGTTAAACTAAGTTCGGCTCTGGTGGCCATCTTGTATGCAAATTCTGTTTCCAATTGGCCCAGTGATTTCAGAGAAGATCTTTAAAGGAAAGTTTACGACGACGGACGACGGACGCAAAGTCATGACAATAGCTCACCTGGCCCTTTGGGCCAGATGAGCTAAAAATGAAAGAGGAATTTAGGTCACATGCTTAAAGTCACAATTTTTGAAATTTGACCCCTGTGAGCCCCAATTTTTTAAAATCAAAATTCTGAAACCTTATTGCGCATCTACATACAGGATGTAGCATACTGTACAGAAATTACGTGCATGCAGTCAAAAATGAAAGAGGAGTTTAGGTGACAAAGCTCAAATTCCTAATTTTCAAAATTCGACCACTGTGGACCTTAGTTTTTGAAAATCAAAATTCTAAAACCTTATTACGTATCTACATACAGGATGTAACAATACTGTATAGAATTTATATGCATGAGGTTAAAAATGAACGAGGAGTTTAGGTCACAAGAAAGTGTGACGGAAGGGCGGACAGACGGACAGAGGTGATAACAATATCCCCGAACTTCTTCGAATAATTGTTTTACATTATATAATGACTTTCTCCAACAGTTGGATCATTATGACCCTCATTTGATGCACGAGTGACTCAGTTACGTTTTTGCGTTTAGGTCTATTTCTCAGAAAAATATTGAGATATATCAAAGATATTGTACCTATGCATTCGCCTTACATGTATATAGTACAACAATAGTCAGCAACATTTGAGTCACCATGACCTATATTTTATGCTTGAGTGACTTTAAGAAAATGTTTGCATTTAGATGGATTATTAAAGAACCTAAGGTAATGTATTTATGATCTTTCACAACCTCAGTCGTCTTATATAGCACAACACTCAGCTACTTTTGATTCTATATGACCTACATTTTATGGTTAAGTGACTTTGGTTAATTTTGTGGATTTTAGTCTATTTCTAAAACAATCTGTGTTGATATATCAATGATATTTTAAAAATTCAGTCATATTCGTTTGTTAAACTGAGACCACCAACACATAAGTACACATGACCTACATGTCATGCTTGAGTGACTCCATTAAATTTTAGATAATTGTGTCAGGAACAGAGTTTAGTACTGTTGATTCATAATTTTTAATGGGGTAAAAGTTAATGTAAAAGGGATATGTCATGAAACTTTTAAATATTTAAAATAAATCTGCCGGAGTACCTGGAGAGAACCACCGAACTTCGGTAGGAAAATTGGCAATCCTTGTCAATTAAGATCGAACACACCCCGCCACAGGTGAGATTCTAACTCACAACCTCAGCGTTGACAGGCTAGTGATCATTAGTAGTCATGGCGAACTACCTAGACCACTCGACCACCATCAAAGGGTGATTTTCGCTAAGGTTGGTTTCGAATCACTCGTTGGTTTCTAACAAGATGAATATATCAAACAACTTCGTTTTCTGACGGCAATGTGAATTGGCCAGTGGGGCCATTAGATACAAATATAAAGGAACTATCTTATTGCCATCATTGCTGCCAAGTTTGGTTACAATTTGCCTCATTGATTCAGAATATTTTGACAATTTTCAATCCGTAAGAGTGTTATGGTGCTTTGGGCGTGTCCAAGAATTACAATGGATTCACTGTCAATGTTTGTGTCAAAATAAATCTGTCATCATATAGCCTTGAAAGAACATCGGTCTTAGAGAATGTCCCTTTTCTTACGGCTCCTTAAGTTAAAATAAATTGGTTAATTAACCTATAAGGATGATTTTTTATTTTAGATTCCCAGTTATAACTTTGTTGCAAATGGAATGACCAATGCATTTGTTTCAGTATTTCTAAATTTAGAATAGAAAAATATATGAGATTGTTTTATCTCTATAACGTAAGGTTTAAGATAACGTTTACCAAAGTCCATAAACGGAAGTTGTGTATACAATACATATACAATGATATTTGTTTGCGAGGTGTGTTAGGTGACTGGAAAATACTGGAAATAAACATGAGTGAATCCATTCTTTTGCTTTTAACAATATTGGGTAAATATTCTTTACATTTCTGTTTCTAATCCAACAGTGGATTCATTATATAATTTGTGGTATACCAATTTATGTAGGTTATTTAAACAAACGACGAAATTCGAACTAGATAATGTTTTAACTGAAAGTTACATAACCACGTGATTCGGTACCCTTAAACAACAATGAAAATTGATAATCATAAAAATAGAATATTACTCTGGGAATTTACTTTTTCCTAAAGTCGATTTGTATGTATATCATATTAAACTAATTTGACAAGCATCAGCGAGAATAATTGGGAAAATTATAATATTAAAAAGATGAAGTTTATTTGACCACATAAATGTTGTTCAAGATTGGTTAGCGCATACAAATGTTTAATCGTTTTGCTTAATATATGCGAGTTTTTTGTTGCATATAAGAAGAATTAGTTTGGTACAATTAGTGGAATAGTGTGAGAGAACCTAAATTTTGATAATACCATCAGGAATCTAGAGACAAATTATATCGCGAACAAGGCAATAGGAATATTCTACGATACCAATTTTAATGCATAAGATCAGCCTTAATTTATCAAGGCCTAAAAATGTTGGAGTTCGAAGCAATCAGTAAAGGACACAGCTATGAACAAGGTTTTCACACAGTTTAACATTTCCTTATAAACTACAATTTAAAAAAAATAATTTCATACTAATGAACTGAGACCGGAAACTTGGAGTCTACCAACAGTGGTAATCATAAGATTCTATGATAACAATTTTGATCACTGAATGTGCAGAGTAGACAAATACAAAGGCTGCTGAGTTAGACCTTTATCACGGAAATAGATTTCCAGTAGTCGATTAGCTTTGAGCAAAAAAAGAATGTTCGTTGATACTTTACCACTCATTTAAATTTTCCATTGAAATACCGGGTATAAAAGATAGGAAAACCAAATTATTCAATAATTTTACAATATCAAAAGGTCTAAAGAGAGATTTATTTATTACAGGAGTTGCCGATGCAACTAGATGTACCTACTATAGCTATTACGGATACAGTCGTGTAACATACTGTTCTCATGGTTGTTGCGATGATGACAGCTCAAATCCTTGTTGTTCGTACTACAGTTATAGCTATATTTATGGCGAAACAGTGTACCTGTGAGAACAATATATAGCAAATTACAATTTATATTAATATTGAATTTGGTAACTTCAAATTTTAATTTCATATTCAATTGATTTTATTAGTTGTTTTTTTTTATTACATTTGAAAAGAAATAACTAAAGCCGTTTAAAGTATTATTTTAATATTTTCCCTAATCAGTTAAAACTTGCTTATGGGAAAGCTATGTTTCTGCATATTAAATGACACATCTAGAATCTGATTAAAAGCAATTTGGTTATATGGCGGAAGATTTGTATTGATTTTCGGGTAATTTGGTCAAAGTTTAAGGTAACAGTGTAGACTGAAATTTGGTATTAACATCTTATGGAAAAATATATCTTATCTGGATTAAACTTACGTGAGGTGCAAAAGGTAGATTTATTGTTTTATATTTTTTACTTTATGCATCAACTGTATCAACTCTTAGTTTAACTGACATTGTTACCGTTTATATATTTTGAAAATTACATATTTATCAAATCATTAAACCTTTATTTACCAGATCTGTAGGGGCCATAGTAGGCATTGTCTTTGGAGTTCTGGCCCTAATTGGTATTGTTTCTACAGTTGTTGCCTGTATTTGCTGCAGAAGAAGGCAGGCAAGTCAGGGACAAGTCATTGGAAACCAGATGCCGACTGTATCGTATGTTAGTTCGACTAATGCTGCAAGTACGTAAATAAAATCGTTCTTATTTTTATACCCCACCTACGATGTCTTTCGGTCCGTGCGTGCGTGCGTCCGTCCCGAATCAGGTTAAAGTTTTTGGTGAAGGTAGTTTAGGGTGAGGTTGTAGTCACATCATCTTGAAACAGTACACGTTTCTTATAATGTGAGCTGAATAATTTGCATGCCAAATTAGGGTTTTGACCCCATTTTCATGGGTCAGTGAACATAGTAATATGATATTACCGAAACAGTTCATTCTCAGCTAGGTTAAAGTTTTTGGTGAAGGTAGTTTAGGATAAAGTTGTAGTCACATCAACTTAGTACATGTGTTCATTATTATGTGATCATGCCAAATTGGGGTTTTGACTCCCATTGCATGGTTCATTAAAAATAGAGAATGATAGTAGAGCGGGGCGTCATGTCCTGTGGACACATATTCTTGTTACAATCAAACACCGAAGCAATAAGTTAAACAGCACTCAGAGGTAATTAATAATTACAGGATAAATACTACAGAGTGTAAGAATGATAAAACCTGTATATAGGAAAAGACCCAAAAAAAAAAGTAAAATATAACACACAACTTACATTTGAACATTTAAATCAGTCTCTTTGCTGTTACTGCAACATACATTACTATGCACTTTACCGACTTAAAATTCTGGTAAGAAATATATAATACGATTTCAATCATCAATGGTTATGGTGAATGACGATTAATCCGAAGTAGATTGACTTGCAAGATTACTGGTATATACAAGAATGAGATGATGTTAAGTGCTCTTACATGTATCGATGATAGAAACTGTCTTGTTCGTGTTTGTAGAACTTGTACGAATCCATATCTGATTCATATCATATGTACAATGTCAAAGGTTTAAAAGTTTGAGCAAAATAAATCTATTGTACTGACGTTAATAATGTTTACGCATCCAATAAAGGGAAGATGTTATTAATTATAAACATGCCGAAGAAAGACAAGTTAATGCTTGAAACGTCTTCCATCTTTGTATATGTACATTTTTTGTACTGCGTATGAGGGAGGCGCATTCCATCAGAGTTGACAAAATTATTATCCTTTTGCACAAAGTCAATGATTGGACCTTTTACAGACATAAAACTAAGTTCTTGGAGTCTTATAACTGGTATAACAAATCAGGAAGGTAGGACAACGTTCTTTGAAAATAATCATAATTAAGATCAATTAAGAAAGGTCCAAGTTTTTGAACTCACAAAAAATCTTAAACATAACTTGATCAGTCTTAAGTTAATTTAATGTTCTTGAAATTCGATACATGTTTGATATGTATAAAAGTATTGCTGTTTGTTAAGTGGCGTATTAGCGATATCTCCTTGCATTTCAAGCACGTACTTCTTATTCACTGCTAAACACCCACACTTGCAACCTAGGAGTTTAAAGTAAAGTTAGAGAGTACCCAATGAGGGGTGCGTCAAACGGTGCCCATGTGATACAACGGGTGAGATACAGGATAAGGATGTGATACGTGAGCATAGCAATTGAGAAAGACTACTGTTAGTACTTAATATATGATAAACTGATATTTTACAAAAACATGGCGTACTTTTGCTGCTGATTAATTAAGTTTGGATAGGTACAGAATAATAAACCGATGACATTTTGTACATGTTTGTGAGATATATATTACGATTAAATCTAAGACTTGTATTTCTGTAGGTTCACAAAGTTTTGTTCAACCGTATAGTCCACAGGTTAATGCTGGATTTAACACAGGTCCACCACAAGGAAATTACTATACAGCACCACCAACTTAAAATACAGATATAACACCTGATCAGTATAAGACCATTTGAAACTGAAGTCCAATCACTCTCATATTGCTTGTAACTGTAGCCGCTTTTATGTTTTAGCTTTGAATTCTATGTTTTGTTTCAATTGCAATTTGTTATCGAGACAAAAATATTTGACAATATATATACTCAATGCTGCATAATTTCTAATGAAGATGTGAATGATCCCAAATGAGAAAATATGCTATAATGTATTTCGAAGCACAAGTACCTTGAATCACCAATTAAACTGAAAGAACAAACCCGCTCGATTAGCTTCATTTATTGTACATTTACATATAAAATAATTTGTATCTGATAAATTGACGTATTCTATGCAAGATCTCCTTAAAATTTTAATAAAAGCTATTTCTGTTCCATATGCATTCTTCAGCCTTAATTAATGAATGCCTATTCCATTATTTATATTCTTCAAAATTTCTACTAGAGTATTTACGATGCACAAACAATTTCAAGATATTGTTACGACCTTTCAGTATAAATCAGTTTTTATACGTGGCACATAGTATAGAATATATATAATATTCTTTCCTTTTATATGTTATGACCCTGATACATATGAGTGTAGAAAATTTATACCCTACATCAATGCACAAGCTTTAGGCGAGTATTTTTAAAAGAAAAATATATACTCAAATACAACTTGCTCTTTAAATTACTTGTGAAGGTTCCAAGTTATAATTTTCATAACGGTCGACTATACCACTTCTCAGTATTTTTTAGAAAAGAAATCTATAATATTTTTTACGAAAGATCTATAATTTTCTTTCAAATGAGCCATAAATCATGGTAGTCATGGCAGTTCAGTAAAAAAATTAAAAAAATTCCAACAACGATTTTATAAAATATTACAGATGGGCAAGTAGCTTCGTTTATCTGAAAAATTAACTAGCATATACATATTCAATTTTAGACACGATATACTTAAACTTCAAATATAATAGATGCATTAAATTTGTCAACCTGCACAGTTTATGTCTACAGCAACCCAGCAACCGGTTAGATGAGTTGTGAGATTAGTTGCTGTTAAATTTACGAGCAGCTCGAGAACAGGTTAGAACGCATATCGACTGAGCTGTGGATACGTCGCTATTATATTTACTGTTAACGGGGAAATGTTAATACCGTATGTGAAATAACATGTAAAAAACACGAAGCTCTTGTTTCCTTTAATCACAAATTATTGTCTGTTCCTATAATGTTAGATGTCTCAATTTTTCAAGGAAAGTCAATTTCCCGTATTCTTTGCACAGTTCTTTTCTTTTTGCGAAAAATCTGACAAACTGATTTAATCGTTGGCTTTTTACTGATGACAGTGTAAATCCTATTTCACCTTAAATGCAAATCAATGAAAGAAGATTCTAATATGACGGCCTTCAAAGTCTCTGGGACCACAAGCGTGGTAAAACATTAGTTGCCATATGAGCTGCACGCGACTTAGTTGGCTGTTCTAATGCAGTTACTCCCACCGGAAATCGTTTATCCGCTCAATTTGATTGGTTGTTATTTCTGCAATTCTGAGAACCGTTGATTAAAATTTCTATATTTAGCAGAGAGGTTTCTGAATGTCGATGTAGTTGTTATAAATACATTTTCATTCATTCTGATGTAGCGCGAATAAAAGTTAAATAAATATAAAAAAAAACATAATAAACGGACTTCTCCTCTCCTCGACGATCTCTTTCTATACTCATATGAAGCGGACTTCATTCAAGGGTTACTACGTGAAAACAAAAAGAAACTAGCCCAATCCTTTAATTTCACTTTTCGTTATATAGATGATGTGTTGTTAAATAACGACAAATTCCAAGACTTTCTACATTTTATCTACTCCAGTGAGCTTGAAATTAAGGATACTACAGATACACCAAAGTCCGCTTCATATTTGGATTTGTTTCTTGAAATAGACTATGAGGGACGTTTGAAAACAAAACTTTATGACAAACGTGATGACTTCAACTTTCCTATTGTTAATTTTCCCTTCTTGAGTAGCAATTTACCAGCATCGCCTGCATATGGCGTCTACGTTTCTCAGCTTATCCGATTTTTAAGGGCATGCGGAGTTATCCTGACTTTCGACAAAGAGGATTACTGCTGACACAAAAGCTTCTTAACCAGGGTTTTATCAGGGACAAGTTAATGTCATCACTTAGGAAATTTTACGGTCGCCATCACGAATTGATTGACCATTACAGTGTTCCAATATCTAAAATGATGTTGGACCTGTTCCCACTGTCGCAACCTTTCATGTGCCTCCTTCGATTTGTGACTTCCCCCGGATTGACTTTGTTGAACTTGTTGAACGGGTGCCGTATACGGAGCAGGAACTGCTTACCCTTCCGGAGCACCTGGGTTCACTCCTGGTTTTTATAGGAGTTCGTGTTGTTCATTGTTTTTTAGTTTTCTGTGTTTATTTGTTGTGCTTGTGGTTGTTCATTTGACTTCCCGGGTTTGTCCAATGGATTACGTTTTTTGATTGCTCCTTAGGTATATTTGTCCTTTTTTTTTAACAATGTTTTATCAAAAGTTTTTAACCATTAATTAATTAAAATTATGATTCACCTCCCCCCCCCCCCCCCCCACAAAAAAAAAATCCCGTTGAGCACTGCCCTCCCCCTTCAGTGTCGTCTGCATACGGAACTACACTGTTATTAACATGGCTCCGGTGTTTGCCGTTGGAACATTCCTTGAACTAGAAGGTGAAAAGTTCAAAGTGGTTGACTATGAAAAACCCTATACAAATTTTGCAGGACATTATATGTCATACAATCATTATCATCAGGCCGCGTCCTAAAGAAATTCAGACTAGAATTGTGCCTATTTGAGAGAGATTTCTTGAGGGATTCTCAGTCTGACGAGGAATTGGGCAACATGGAATTCCTCCCTGAAGACACCACGCATTCTGATTCAGAAGTATTTTGGAAAACTAATGTACACACTCATCACGTGCAAGATTATCGTTGTGTAAAAATTCATTCTTACAATATGACAATGTGACTTTAAACCAAATCTTCGATAGGTGTAATCGATAAATAAATATTCTCTTCTTCATTTCGTGAGAAAAAATCCATACATCTAAACAGAAAAACAGAACCAAAACAGCGTATCGAACAGGTTTGTTGTACTTGTGACGTTATGTGTCAAATTACTAGAATAGCCAAATATGGTGGAAATCAGAGTTCACCTTAGGTCACGGCAATATCAAAAAACGCCATAATTGTCCTATTAGAATAGAAATAATTCACGGAGACTCCAGTTTAGCATTGTTTTACCACGGGCTGGTCATTTATGCAGCCGTTATTTTACCCTTCGCTACCGCTCAGGGTAAAATAAAAGATATAAATGGCTAGCCCGTGGTAAAACTATGCTAAACTGGAGTCTCCGTGAACTATTTCTTACGTATTCCCACTTTGCCAGGTACATGTAGTTAGCATTCAACTAACTAATGGAAATGCTGTAAATAGGTTATAGAATGGATTTCCATGTATTATGAACAATAATGCCAAAGGCGATTATCTATATTATTATTATATAAATGTTATTTATTATTATTATTATAATATACTAACACATGACATGAGCTAGCCAAACTCCTTTGATCTTGATGTTCGTATAACTAACTTAATGCACAGGTCAGCTGTGTTATAAGTAAAGTCAAGAAATACCAAAGGGATATTCGAAGGAGAGAAAAATCGTAACAACTGACAAACTCCGGAGAACAACGAAGACAAGACCAAAACAATACATGCACTACAATTAAAAACTAAAAACATATGAACAACATGGACCCCACCAAAAAACCGGGGATAGACTCAGGTGCTCCGGAAGAGTAAGCAGTCTCTGCTTCCTGCAGGACACCCGCCATGCTGTCCATGTCAAATCCGTTATGCGGAAGGGATAATATCAACGGAACAGGTCCAATTTCATTTGGGAAACGGTTTTTTCATACCTGCCAACCAAGTCATGATGACGCCCATAAAACTTTAATAAGGATGACTTCAGCTTAGGAGCAACGTACCCCTGTCTGAGCAACTTTTCTGTCAGAAGCCGGGCCCTGTCCAGGAAGTCAGTGTATATGTCACAAGCTCTGGAATAACGTATGAGTTGTGAAATATATACTCCATACGCCGGCGCTTGTGGAATATTGCCGCTCAAAAATGGGAAGTTGAACTTTCCCAACTTAAACTGCATAGTTCGTAGGTCATATGTGAATGGACAAACCATACATGGAAAAATCATAAAAGGTCAACTTTTACTGAATCTATTGCTACTATATTTCCCATTTTCCTTATTTTGTTAGGATTATCAAGTGAATATTTCAAATTAGAATTACTATCGGATATATAAACACCAATATAAAGAACCCTGCAAATTTTCGTAATAGCATTAAAAACAATAAACTAAATTACTTTTTATAATGTCTGCGTATGACAGGCGACAGTTGCTAAGTGATGACAATATCTCACACGGCCACTTTTATGTGGACCAATGGATTGAATGTGATGGTATACAATTCATGGCAAATAATATACAAACCAACAATTTTTCTAAAGTTTCTTATCAACATTATTCTAACAACAATTCTATTGTCTGATGTCAAATTATTTGTACTTCAACATAGTTTCTTGGACTCAGCATCACCATTCTCTGCATCCTTAAACAAAAGATATAAAAAATACATACATTGATTTACTCAAAGTTTTTTTGCATCTTTCAACATGCAATTAATAGAATATAAATTCAAACTTTAGAATTATACAGGAAATTTTTAAAATTAATTAATCACAATATTACACTTCTAATTTTTTTAGGAAATAAAAATAAAATATAAATTACACAACATTTGGTTGTATAATAAAAAAGAAGCGTCAGATTTGGTGGAATTGCAGTCACTGGACTGCCGCTGTTAGTTTGAAAACGCTGCAATTTTTTTACCATGATGAGAGGGGAGATTTATGGATACGAAATATTTAAAAGTCTGAGTGTAGCAATCCAAAAATATTGGCCGGGCGAAGTTAGTTGGTAATGTTTTTATATTTTATAATACTTTTTTTAATGTTTGCTTTCAAGGAGACCACTTCCAACTAGATATTTCCCTGAAAAACTTTACTGATAGAACTAAGTGAAGCGAATTTTATTTGTGAAAACGAGCGGGCATCTGCTGAAATCTTAAAAAAAATCCTTACTTGGACATTTTCAACGCTTGTTACCGGGTTCACATCACTTAATCTACTGTGTTGATCTGTGTCTCTCCAAAATCAAGACATATCAGCCTCTGGGTTAAGAAATTTCGTCCTTCAAAATCCTTGGAACCATGGCCGTTCATGGTCGGATATGCAGCAGAAGTATATTTAGCGCGTGAAATCCGATCCGTGATGTCATGTGTTAAAACAACTATTGACCAATCAGTTCGGTATATGTTATTCAAAAAACAACAAGAAACTAAAAAGTTAAAATTTTAACTTTTTAGTTTCTTGTTGTTTTTTACGATTTTATATTTGGTTTTGTTCGATTATGTATTTCATAAATTTTAGTCGTTTTACGCCCCTTTTGACAGCTCACCATTTCCATTTATTTTTCTTGTTATCTATTGTCGCATGAGCTGTTTCGCAACATACTTAGTTTTTGTTATTTATTCTGTAATGATTAGGTGACCAATTGACCCGAACTCCTACGTCGTTCGGGTCAAGACGGGTCACTCAAGTATGGCATATACCGACTTGATTAGTCATTAACTATAACTGATTATAAAATTAACTCAGTTAAATGTAAAATTTTATTACAACCGAATAGACGTAAAGGAGGACTTCCAAGATCATTTGAAAAGTTAATGACATGGGAGAGTTTAATAATTTAATTTTAATTTTGTCTAAACATTGCCTGGCTTTTGAATTATGAATAAATAAATAAAGGAACAAAAAATAAAAAATTCTAATAACAAAAATAATAATAATTTCTTAAATTGAAAATCCCCCCCCCCCCTCAAAAAAAAAGAAATATGTATTTTTCTATCTCAAATACATGTATGTACATCTCCATCTCCACCCTGAGATTATAATTGGATAATTGAATTTTTTCCACATTTAACAATTTTCTAAACATTGTCTGATTAGGCATTTTTGTTTTTATTGAAGTAACAAAACTTTTTTGTCCTAATATGTTTGTAAATACTCATCATCTCGGAAATAATATTGACGCCTTTGTCAACAGGCAGGATCATATTATTCATATTATTTCATAAAGCATGGAAAACCATGTACCGTGAAATTTAAAGCTCATAATAACGGTTTCGATTGGTTGAGGAGTAGTGATTATGTTCTAAACAAAGTAAGTAATCAAACAGTTGTTGAACTTATAATTGGTATACATGAAAGTGATCAAACATGTATTTGGAAAGTGTTCCAAAAAGTACAATATTTTATATAAATATAGATACATCGTTGAGCAACTTACGCTGATACACAGTTATTGATATAATGTAGATGTCGAAAAAGAGTGGACTATAATGCCGCTATAGGGGCTGCTTTCGCGCCCGCCAAGTGTAGACGGATTAACATAAATTGTTATAACTTGTTTCTCCACCCACTATACATTTTATGTTAATAACTTAGTTGAAACTAAACTAAATAGTACTGATACTTCATTACTGATTTTAAATTGAGTACATGTACTCTATACTGTCACGTGAGTAATCTACAAAATAAACATTATCATTATCATGACGTGTATTAGCGCCACACAAACTTTTTTTTATATTTCTTACTATGTTTGCGTTATAACGCACGTAAACCTTTGCGAAATAACGCAATTAAACCTTTGTGTTATAACACAAACTTTGCGGAGATAACGCAAACATTTGCCAGCTAACGCAAACGTTATAACGGAAGCCTTAGCGATTTAACGCAAATCTTTGTATTTTTCCTATATAACGCAACCTTTGCGAGATAATGCAAACCTTTGAGATAACACAAACATTTGCGAGATAACACAACTCTTTGTATTTTTCCTATGTTTGCGTTATAACGCAAACCTTTGCGTTATTACGCAGACATAGGAAGAAATATAAAAAGTTTTTGTGTGGCGCTAATACGCTTTCGTAGAAACTTTCAATCGTAACGAAACATAAAGTCATCATAGGGGTGTCTTCTGGCTATTCCAACATTTAAAAAAATAGTATTCTGGCTATTCCTACATGCAAAGAACAATAGGTGTTGTTGTAGTGGGTTATGTTGTTTTAGTAATTAGTCACTAATTAATTTTACAGGTAAATTTACCTGAGATTTGTTGGATTCCAAATATGTACCTACAAAAATATGGTCTTAGATGAGTCTCCAACTTACTATTTTATAAAAAAAGTTTGATTTTTTATATACTGATTTTCAAGAGTAAACAACTTTTTCAACTTATTACATGTATATTTATCCTCAATATAATTTCCATATTATGTTGTTTGTAATATATATTATATATATATTGATGTTGTATGTAATAAATGCATGTGTATTTTTATCTTTTTATCTATTTTAGGTATTAACATCAAGGGCTGCTTTTTCCACTACACTCAATGCATTTGGAGAAATGCACAGAAACACGGTTTACAGATTCCTTATAAAGACAACGACGACATCCACTCACTTGTACGACGTGCTGCTGTCCTACCTCTGTTACCCCTTGACTCAGTTGAAGACGTTTGGTTTGAAGCACTGCAAGACATCGACAACTCAGACACCAATGTACCAACTCTCCCGTTCACAGACTACGTCACCAGCTACTGGGTAGAGACTAACCGCGACCTTTGGAACCACTACTCAACAGATGGGCCTAGAACTACAAATCATCTTGAAGGCTGGCATGGGAAGTTAAAGAAAATTGTAAAGGCCCCGCGCCCAAACATCTTCAGCATGATTTCATTACTACAACGCGAGGAAGCTGTCCATGCCTGTACTTCATTACAGTACCAAATCGGGGGAAAACGTTTACCAAGAAAACGCAAGTACAGAGAAATCGACTCAAGACTAACCACACTCAAGACTCGCCTACAGAACCAGGAGATTACACCTCTTCAGTTTGCTGATGTTGCATCCCATCTTCTGCACTTAGACTAACTTAAAATTTGAAATTTGAAATAGTGCTCTCTCATATGTGCTTTCACATTTTAAAGACTTCAATATATAATTAATATATTAATATGTGCTGTAAATGTTCATTGTGCTCCATAGATATGAATTTCATTTTATTTGTATTAAAATAAAGATATCTATAATTAAGGTCTTTCCCTTTCCAAAGGGAAGACCTTACTGTATTTCTTATGATTATTATTTTTTTTCTGCCACAGATGGCAAAAAAGTGTTGCGACGTATCATTTCGAAACTTGGTACCATTATTCGGTCATACTCTGACTCGCTCTGACTGACCCTGCGAAACCGATCTATTTTTAGTAACAGAGTTATCTGCCCCGCTACCAAAGTGTACAGATTAGCTCAAAAACCATAATGGATACCAAAAATCTAAAGTGGGGAAAATGTTGTCAGACTCATGGCCATGATTTGTCATGCAAAAAATTTTTTTTCGATCCACTTCCTGGTTACGCGTTTTTGAGTCGAAAAGTGTCGCGACGCGTCAAATTTTTTTTCTTCAAAACGGTTAGTCCTAGGAACTTGGGACCTTCACCTATCATCCTAGGTGACATATGTTGCATCCCAAAATGTCAAGGTGAAAGATCAAATCTCAAGGTCAGAGGTCATATTACACTTTGTGTGCAGTATATCTCATGAACCATAAAAGATAGAAGCAGACATTAAATGGGGAAAATACTCCTCTCATTTAGACCTTTATTTGATATAAAGGGTCGAAAACTGTTCGACAAACCGTTTTCGAGTTATGGCCCTTGACGCGTTTCGGCTTATTTGTTTTTGGCTTATAACTTTTAAGCCGTCAGAGATAATATAGTAAACATAGGGTTTTTTGTGACCGTCATTGTGAGTACTTCAATTTAAGACCAAAGTCCAATGTTTACGGGTAGCCATTTTCAAAATGGCGGACACCGTAAACAGTTTTTATGAAATAACACTTAAACCATACAAAATTGAAGTGGACAATACATGGGAAAAATGTTCATCATGTCGAAATCTACAAAAAATGCTTCAAGTGCGAAAGCGTAAAACTTATCGTTTTTGAGTTAATGCTCTTGATTCGTATTTTGAAAAATGATTTTTTGTTTATAACTTTTTAACCATAAAAGATAATGAATAAAACATAGGGTTCATTTGATAGAGAATTAAAAGACCTACAATTTGAGCCCAAACAGTACATGATTCGGTTGAGTGTTTTCAAAATGGCGGCCAAAAACATATTGTAAACTGCGTTATTTACCAATTACTTTTAAACCGTTACAGATTATATAGTAAACATTTATACTTTTTGTGTTCAGTAAGAAAAGAGCTTCAATTTAAGACCAAGGTCAAATGTCATATCTCAAGGTCACACCTTAGCAACAAGAGTACCTTACCAGAAACTCCTCTTTTAGATTAAAATTGTCAGAATACCCCATGTAGAAGAGACCCTTTTGGCCCTAAGGACCAGGTGAGCGATTCAGGCTCCTGGGAGCCTCTTGTTTAAATGGTTGCAGATATCAAGATGATTTTTGGTGTGAGTCTACCTTGATGAGTTACAGATCAAGTTTACGTTTCGTTCCACTCCGATAATTTTATCAGAGTTATGCCCCTTGGACTTAGAAAAAATTTACTAAAATTTCAGTTTCCCGCACTTTTTTAAACAAATTCTTCCAGATATTGAACCAATTTTTGTCTCGCCTGCGAAGCAGAGCGGGACATAGGTGTTACTTTACCGGCGACGGCAGCGGCGTTGACTTTTGTGTTAAGGTTTTATGAGCACCGCCATATCTCAAGAACTATAAGTCCTAGGTTGATGAAACTTGGTATGCATATGCCCCAGTAGTAGCTTAGCACAGTTGCATCCCCATCTTTTGACCTTGATTTTCCGGTTGAGTGACTTTGACAACTTTCAATACATATAATAGCAGTGTTAAGGTTTTATGAGCACCTCCATATCTAAAGAACTACAAGTCCTAGGTTGATGAAACTTGGTATACATATGCCCCAGTAATAGCTTAGCACAGTTGCATCCCCATCTTGATTTTCTGGTTGAGTGACTTTGACAATTTTTAATGCATATAATAGCAGTGTTAAAGTTTTATCAGCACCTTCATATCTCAAGAACTACAGGTCCTAGGTTGATGAAACTTGGTATGCATATGCCCCAGTAGTAGCTTAGCACAGTTGCATCCCCATCTTGTGACCATGCCCTTGATTTTCTGGTTGAGTGACTTTGACAATTTTCAATGCATATAATAGCAGTGTTAAGGTTTTATGAGCACATCCATATCTCAAGAATTATAGGTCTTAGGTTGATGAAACTTGGTATGCATATGCCCTAGTAATAGCTTAGCACAGTTGCATCCCCATCTTTTAACCTTGACCTTGATTTTCTGGTTGAGTGACTTTGATAATTTTTATTGCATATATTAGCAATGTTCAAGTTTTATAAACAACTTTTGGTTTCAGAAACTGAAAATCCTTATAAATTTATGAAAATATAGTGGAAGTAAGAAAGAATTATTGTTTCTGATGGTTCCAGCAGGCAAGACATACTTAAGTGTTAACTCTTGTTGGTATGTAAGTCTACCTTGACGAGATGCAGATCAAGTTTGTTTCATTTTGCTCCACCCTTGGATTACCTTACCTTCAATCTTGATCTGTGGTCTTAAGGTTAAATAATTCGGTTTTGTATGGGTGCCCTGTTGTGCCCAGGTTTTTATAGCTATGTCACTATAAGAGCGGATCCAGGTTATAGAAGAACGATTTAACTAAGGAAAGGGCGAGTATGGAGCTTAAATTATTGCATATTATGTATCGATTTATTTAAGAATGATTTTTAAGAGTATATCTCTTTTTTTCTTTACGATATCGAATTGGTCGTTGATAGTGCGTATTTCGTAATCACTCAAAGTAAATAATTTAATATCGTATCAACACAGGTATTTGTCAATATACACACAGGAAGTAAATTTAAAATAGGTCATGGTAGGAAAGATTTTGATTTTCTTAAATGTCTGTAAGTTAATACTAATACTGAAAATTTATCCAATTATTTCTTATAATTTTGATTACAACTCTACAAACAAAAGTTCTATACTTGCGTTACAAACACGTGGTTACAAATTGAAGAAAATAGTCAAGAACAACGTTCTTTTTTCCCATAGTATTTATCAAAAATGAGCAATCTATACCGAACCAAAGTGAAAAGATGTCATTATGATAATCCTCCTGACTAAATTTTTAAATGCCAAAAAACTTATAAAAAGCATTATGAACATTAAAACAAAACGGACCTTAAAAATAAAAAACCGCAGGCAAGGTCAACTAAAAAATGACAAAGGGGGGTTAAACTGAAAAAAAAAAAAAAAATCCTGATAAATGTAAATGTACGTGATGAGGACACAAATAACACGAGGCTGTACTTATGTACTGCCTTGGAGCTACCACTAAACACAAAGAAAAATCTTATATGACTAGATTAGTAACGACTGATTGAATACTTCACTGAATCTATTCAAAAGAAAAATTGCATTCAAGCCATGACAGAAAAATAGAGAGCACGTGTATGAACAATAAAAATAACGAAAGCGGTTTTATTTTTTTTTCTTTCTGGTTCAACACTTTTTCATTAAATTTTGGGTTTTTTGTAAGGACTATATTTTCCGATAATAATATTCAAATACCATGTTTTGAATTTGGTATAAAGTTTTGGTTTCAAGTTCTTCTGTGGCTTAAATGAAGTTAGATTCAGAAGCGAAAAGGAAAAAGAATGATATGCTATTCTCTTTCTTTTTGGATGAAAACAATTATAAAGGCTAGAGTCGCTATTGTCTTGACCTTCAATACATTACTTATAGACGAAATTTTTTAATCAAATGCCATTAAAAAGGGGATCTAGTATTAAATTGTAATATTATCAGAGGTTGTAATGATAATATGAAAAGAAAAAACACCCATTATAGAGAAAATGAAGTTCAATCGCATTAAAGAAGGCTTAAATAGACTTGAAATTGATAAAAAAGAGGAAAACAAAAATCGTTTTTTTGAAAATATTCTTAAAATGTAACGAGTACCTTTATTTTAGTAGGATGTTCTATTGCTTATACGTGTAACTTCTATATAAGGGCCTATGGACGTAGAGGATCTGAATACTGTACAGATGGTTGCTGTGGTACATACTATACTGACCCTTGTTGTTATGAGTAAGTTTATTCTCCTGTATGGAACTGCTTGGCAAAGGTTTTATGGTGTTCCCAAAAAATCGATTTTCCTCGTAAACGGCGTAAAATATGACAAAATATTTTATGACAGTCCTATCCTGGATCATTACCTGAAGTAGGCAAGAGTTAATATCCCTTAGTGCTGCTCTATATACATTTCATTAATATAAACTGGAAATGAATATATTGTGCTGGAATTTGATACTATTTGGTTAAAAAATTATCCCATAATCCATCTTATGAAATTTGAGGCGACTGTGCTAAGCCGCGTGGGTTGAAACAACATGTTTTTTGTATTCCAGGGTTTCGTGGGTTCTCTTATGATTTACATATTGAAGTAAAATTTATCAACGTCGATGATAGGATTTTATATACAATTACTATTATATAAAAATTCTGGATTCTGATGTGTTGATTGCCAGTGTATTTCTTGCTTATCAATTTCAATGAACTTTCCTTGGTATATTTGCTTTGGTATCTGCGAATTGTATATAACCGTTTTACACTAGATCAACACTTTTTGGCCTCGATATACATTTCCCCTCGCACTTCGTAAGGTACATTCAGTTTTTTTCCAAATAGATAACCAAAAAAAAAAAAAAAAAGAAAAAGAGAAAAAAATGTGGAATGTTGTAGACAGAGGCGGTGTCGTTCAAAATATTTTATCCACTGAATCAACATCATACGTGTATTGTAAGTAATTCAATAGACATTATCTGGATAATCGGTGGAATTAAAGACTATAATTGCTGGGACAGGTACATGTGTATATGCAAATGAATGACAGAGTTAAAAATAAAGTTACCTCCCCCGATGGTGCAGGTTTTGCCGTCTCGCGACTGGTATTTCTTGCATATACTCCTCCAAGCCATTATTTTATCTACATGAGTACTAAGTAAACTTGGCTTAAGAAATGTACATTTTAAAAAGAGTTTTCATTGTTGAATTTCGCAAAATATTATACTAAAAGAAATGCTTTAAAAAATTTAGGACTATACATTAATCTTGTAGTTTTAAAGGTTATTGAAAAAGCAATGAGTGGTTAAACATGTTCAGAATTTATTTCTGAGTCCTGTAAACTTGCGCTATTTTATATTTTATTTTTTCTGAGCATGGATAATTAATAATATAATAAGGCGAAAACCCTACATATGAAATTAAAAAAAAACACTATTTCACTGTTAATGATCACATAGAAAACAGTCACATTTTAAATGGAAGTGGGTGAATAATAAAGTATCTTGTGTTTATGTTTGTTGTTTTGGGCTCTTTTATGAATTTTGTCAAGGGCCCTGTCTAGCGTTAATTTATTTATATATCATTATTAACCTTTCCTATTATCCATTTTGTTGTTTATTGTGTTAATTTTTAGGCATTTGTCCCGAGCAAAATAAATTATTGCACAAGTTTGTGAGTGCATTTATTATTTTTCACGCGGCAATGTTTCCCAATATTTATGCAGTTAAACTTTTATTGTATAGCAATACATGTATGTTTTAAATATCAAACAAGTCTATTTTTACATCAAAGAAGTCAATTTGTAAAGCAATATCGTAGAATATTACCTAGTATGCTCAAACTTGGTTACGTTCTACATGGTATGTGGCGTTGTTAATACATGTATCATCACTCCAGAAATATTTACGTTCATCATCACGATTTATTTAACCAATACGATGTTTCTATCAGATATATGCAGATTTCACGCTTCACTGGTATTGACTCTTCACTTGACTAGACAGTGTACAGGATTGTCCTCTCTTGCGATTTGAGGTGTCCCGCTGCCGAAGCGGGAAATGTTTACTTCTTCCGGTGCATCTTATGCCACTCCCGTTTTTTCATGGTAGTGAACATTGCAATAGATTTAGTTCGTTTGCTGTCTTGTTCTAATTTTCTTCAATTAGCTGTGTGTTATTTACTCCTTTGGTATCGTCTTTGTTGTATGTTTTCCTGTTTTAGTTTTTTATGAATTTTCCCTGCCTTTGTATTTTGGTCTTGTAAAAATGTGACCAATTTCTTATTGTTTCGGTACTTTTTTCCCGAATTCTATCCGATAAACGTTATGGTCCTTAAGTTATCAACGTCCATTGTATAAAGTTGTGTTCTTTTCACAAAAAGCATAACAACAAGTCTAAAAATTACAGTATAAAATGAAAATGCTTGACAGAATATTATCCTCTAGAATAAATTATAATTTCAGGGACATCTTTGTACAATATTACCCATATTAATGATATCCACAATTACACCCTTTTTCCACAGGACCGATACTTACATAGGAGTTGGCGTCGGAGTTGGTGTGACCTGTGCAGTCAGCATTACAGTAGTTGTTACGCTATGTATCTTCTATAGAATGGGATATAAAGTTTGTTGTTTTGAACCCACACCGACATACCAGAATCGAAGGGTAGTGTCTGTAGGTAAGTGCTAATTTGTACTTTTTGTTAAAATGTTTAAAATTAAGCCTTAATACATGTGTGAATGTGAGTGTGTGAATAGTAATGTAGATTTACCGCGTATATAAAGCTACTAGAAAGCTTGAAAAAGTAAGTCTGAACAAAAGTAGGATTATTAATACAGATTAAAAATCAATTTTCAGTTCTCATTCCCGTCTGTCTGTCCGTCCGTCCGTTACACTTTTCTTGTGACCTAAACTCCATTTTATACGACTGCAAATCCTTGCGGATGTATTATGGTTTTCTCTCATTTACTTAAGTTCTATTGAACGTATCCATATAAAATTTACCACAATGGTCCCCATAAGAAATACAGGTTGGGATTGATTTTGGGAAATTTGGCACCTTCCGTTTTTTCTGGGGGTCATTAAGGGTTTTTTGATAATTTTGGTGTAACTTTTAAATTTTTTGTCCGACTTTTATGATTTTTGATTTTTAATTTCCTTGATGAAAATAGGGAAACTTTTTCAAGATCTTTCACTATCTCTTACCATTTTGGAGCCGAAATTTAGCAGCAGTGGTCCTTAGTTGGTCCTCTTTCAGAATTGAATCCGATGACCCGGCTTGTAATCCAAGATGGCCACCAGAGTCGAACATAGTTTAATATAGGACCCTTTGGGAAATTTACTTAAAGATCTTCTTGTCTGAAATCACTTGGCCAGTTGGAACAAAATTTATCAACAATGGTCCTTAGGTTGTCCTCTTTCAGAATTATATCCGATGACCCCACCCGTCATCCAAGATGACCGCCAGAGTCGAACATAGTTTAACATAAGACCATTAGAGATCTTCTTGTCTGAAACGACTGGGCCAATTGGGGGAAACTTGGCAATGGTACTTAGGTGATATAATTCTGAAAAAGGATCGCCTAAGTACCATTGCCTCTAGTTTAATTTCTTATCCGATTTTGACGACTATTTTAAATGCTTCGTCATAAGATATACAATAAAAGTTACTCCAAGACATTTTTGTGTAACTTTTGTGTGGATTAAAGGGCCAAAATTATCCATTTTGCAGGTACCTGAAATTTTTTATTTTTCATCTGATTTCAATGGGGATTTTTTCTGTTAATTAATCTTAATGAGTGCTTCCAGTGGGATGTCAACAGATTTTTTCTATCTTTTTATTGTTTTTGAGATATAAGGTTAAAAAAGCCATGTAGCTTGAAAATAATTGTGTTTTTGTTTTTGGTCTGGTTTTTATGGCATTTCCTATATTTCTTTGTAATGTATATTATATTATCCATTACTTTATTAATGTGTCCACATTTACTTCAATTCTTTACCTGTCGACATGTTGCGGACATGTCATTCATCATGCTGCGCTTAGCGAAGCCCTTTATTCATTTTAATGTAACATGTATTTTATTTCTATACAGTATTGTCATACACTACATCTAGCTGCACATTAGTTTTAAGAATTTTGATTTTCCAAACCTGTGGCCCACAGGGGGTTAAATGTCTTTCATTGTGATTGTAAGCTTGTTACCTAAAGTCTCCTCTCGTTTTTCAGTTGTAATATGTACACTCTATTTAGATGTGCATTAAGGTTTTAGAATTTTGATTTTCAAGGGCATGAAGGGTGGGGGTATAAACTATTGCGAATTTAAGCTTGTGACCTAAACTCCTTTCATTTTTCAATTTATGTATTTTATTTCTATAAAGTGCTGTAATACATTATATATAGAT
Organism: Mytilisepta virgata; assembly: GCA_028015205.1. Classification (NCBI taxonomy): domain Eukaryota; kingdom Metazoa; phylum Mollusca; class Bivalvia; order Mytilida; family Mytilidae; genus Mytilisepta; species Mytilisepta virgata. Next base: position 90,852,481 of record CM051521.1, read on the forward strand.
GCGCTATAAGGTTTTGCATTTTGATTTTCGAAAGTTGGGCCCAACAGGCGTAAAATTTCGAAAAATTGTGCATTTTGGCTTGTGACAGAACCTCCAATTTCATTTTAAACTATATGCATTTTATTTCTATACATTATTGTCATAGTGTAGATGCACAATAACATTACAGAATGCATTGGGTACCAGATTCAAACATATGATTGTGAAAGTGGTGCAATATTAAATGCATCTGCAGGGATGCAACATGTGGGGATGCGGAGTTTTTATGTAGTTTTGACTACTTTCCTCTTGTTTTAATTTTAGACTTATTCAAAATTATTTTTAAGACGTTCATTGTTAATTTAGTATTACTTGTATTGTGTGAAATAATCAATAAAATATGACAATTTACCCTATCAAAAGATACCAGAAGCTAACACAGAATTTTATTTTATACAGTTATTTGAAACAATGTCAACCTCCGACCAGTTAAAAAAAATACGAAGAATGCGAGTGCAGTTAATATTTTGAAATATATGGTCGGTATTATTAAAGTCACATTGTGTTTACTTTAATCTTACATGTATTAGATCATTGACCTTGAAAAGAGGACGATGATAAATCATGCTTCCATTCAGTTTTGTCATCCACACCAAGAGGCACCTGTATTCACTTTTTGCGTTCCCGCTCTGCTAACTATTTGAAAAATACAGATGAAATACAATGGGATCAGAACGGGATTGTATATATGAAGGTTTCTTTTTTTAAAGGTCTTTAAGGCAGTTGTCTCACACGAAGGACATTTTTTAAATATTAAACATTTAAATTAACAGTGAAATAAATATATGGGAAAATGGCCATTTAATGTACATGTATTTGTATTTCAGGCACACAGCGTATGAGAACAGAAAGCGTTGTCATTGTTCAAGGTAACGCCGGAGGTCATACACCAGAACACAAGAAGACAGACCTATATGAAATGAGTGTGGAATCTGGTTTCCGTAAATAAACTGACAATCACCAATACATTGTCTGACGATGAAATACATAGTGGCTAAGGAGGGATCAAATGATGAATTGTATCAGGAGTTATTTGTGGGCTGTCATTTAAAGTTTCTATCAAAGATTTTAAAAACAGTATCAAGGAGAATATAGGGACATTTTCATGTACATGTAGAACAAACCAATTTTCAACTGCTTGCTTTATTCTCTAAATAATTACAAGTAAAAGAAAGAAAAATCATTACGCATATACATTTAGCATCAGTTAAGGTATAAATATTAGTTTTCCTGTTCCAAGAAAGTTTCCAAGCAGTCTTTGGTTTTATTGTGTAACCATGGGAACTTATCCATCCCCAAATGAACAAAATTAACACCAATTACAACTTGTCTATTTAGTTTTTTGTTCTTTTGTCTTTCTGAAGATTTATAAAGTCCAACATCGCAATGAATAAAATAACACAAATTATTGTACAAGCCCCAACCACTCCAATATACTTTGAAGACGATCTTGGATCCGAAGCACAAGACAATTTTCTCTTGAACGATGATGTTTTATATTTGTTAATACGAAGGTCACTCTGAGTAACCACCATAGACTTTTTGTTACAAAGGCAGTTACAGGACGTTGAAGTTGTCATGTTTAAAGTTTTAACAGTGCTTCCTACATCCATGTTACCTGATGTAGTTTCGAGTAAGTATGCATCGCCTAACGTGTCTGTTGTCATATCCACGTAACCCGATGTAGTTACGGTTGAGTATGTACTGATTGAACTATCTGTTGTCACAAACACATTATCCGGTGTAGTTTCGGTTGAGTATGTACTGACTGAACTATCTGTAGTTTCGATTAAGTGGGTAGTGCCTGCACTGTCTGAAATAAAACTTGAAATGAATGAGTTGTTAATGTTATAATAATATTTATAATTTTCCTATATTTTTTTTAAATGAAACGATGAAGTACGGCTAATATCTGCAAATGAAATAACAGGGTCTTCAAATAAAACAAAACACCAAAACATTCCCTCTGGGGCATGCCTATGGTTTTTAACGTGACTTTGTCATCCTGTGCATGTTTTATATCAGCCATTTAATTGAACTTAATTTAAACTTTCATAATTTTGTGACATTTTTGGTAAAAATAATCATTAACCAGAGCGAATACAAAAAATATCCTCATATTATTAAGTTAAATTATCTTTGAAACATAGGATCTGTAAAGCTCACGTTGATCAAAGTTCAATTTAAAGTATCGATATCATCATGCGTCCACCGCCTGTCATCGTACATTTTCAAATAACTAAAAAAAATATTATAAAACTAAAATTGCTTAACTAAATCGCTTAAAACCTTGTTGGTTCGTTCGGTGGGGCGTTCCTTTTCAAACTTTTCTTGGGGTTTAGACTAAGAGATTAACATTGCCGCCGATACAAAAAATAAAAAATAGCAAAAAGCCAAAAAACATTTTGAAATTGGGACAAAACTGTGGTAGAATTGTAAATACATGAAAGTAATCCTTTTTCAAAGTTGATCTTGGGACAACTCTTATAGATTATGGTGGTTGCTTTGACTTAAATAAATAAATCCAGTAAAAGTGTTTAAAATTTCTTGAAACTACCATGCAAACAATGCTTGAAGACAGAAAGGTCCTCAAGTGGTATATTTCTAAAGTATTTTCGGAGGCAATTGGTATTAACTTTTGATGGACTTGATACATCAAAGATATTTTCATGTTCATATATATTTTGTAATATTTTACACTATACATGTATTTATTCCTGATGTGTTTCAAGATTGCGGTTATCACAAATTTATTTTGTCAGCATTTTCAACTTTGAATCCACTCGAGTCAACTGGGACAGCATGCTATGCGTGGCCAAAATTAGCATTAATTCATTATAACTAAGTTATATATAGAGGAAAACAATTCATTTCTAGGATCAGCAGACAGTGAATGGTTTTGTTATATACCAGTTATCGCGCCAAAACGCGGAATATGTCTACACTGACAATGTCACACCGAGTCCAAGTCTAATAACTATTTTACATCCCAGCTATTCTAAAATGCTAAATAATCATTCGTAGTAATTTTAATTTAATCTTAAATGCCAAATAAAGGTGAAATAAAACATTTTTAACAGGTACAATTACATATCATAGATAAACTATTAATGAGCCTCCGACAGAAGTTAAAAGGTTTGAACATACTGGTATAGAAGTTAAAGCTCGATACATTTGTTGTTTCGTCTAGGTAAATTCCGAAGAATTTAAAAAAAAATAATAATTTTTCTGCATAAATATTTTCTTAGTTTTAAAATAGAGTTTGTGTTCTCATCAAATTTTTTTTTAGAGGAAAGCCGTGCCGAAGTGTTCTTGCGCAGGTCTGTTAGAATAAGAGCTGGGATGTTATATCACAGGTTGCCACATGCAATTCTATTTAGACTGGCTTATTGTAACCAGAACATTTTGTATGCATTCCTGTCATTCTAAACAGTAATAATATTAGTAATTAATGTAATATAGTACTATTTTCTTCGTTGGTTGTATTACAAGTTTATTTTCCAATAAAATTAGTTTTAATTGTGTTTTTTTACAGTTTAGACTGAATTATTACACCTAAAAGCCTTAGAATACCCCTTCCAAATGTTTCAGAGTAGTTTTATGTGAATTTAGTAAAAAGCTACATGTAATTACAACTGTATTTATCATATGTTCGTGTTAAATATCTTTCTACCTGAGGAAAAGGGCTTGTGTCAAATCAATTTCTCCGTCAAAACATGAATAGAGGTGATTTTTGCAAAAATGAAAAAAAAAACAACAATTGTTGATTTTTTCTATTGAATCTATATACATGCAGAAAAAAATTCAGGTATAAAAATTTCTAAGGTTGATCTGTGTTAAGAGATCTATGTTTTTTGTATCCATTTCTTTCCTCTTAAGCAATCGTAGTTTCGCGGAGTAAAACAGTAGTATTAGCCTACCTTCAGTTAGTTGACATATAATATTCTTCTGCCAATAACAAGTGGCATCATTCATTCCATCTGGCCAAAGTTCGATACAGTCTTCGTCAAATGAATGACTATCAGGTTGACCTTAAAAACAATCTAAATTACAAATACATCTAGGAAAATTATTTTACACACTCATGACACATGTATTAAAATTTGATCAATATGAGTTTTGTAAACTAGAAACGTGTGCATTTGTGAAGTGTTCCTTGAACTAATTATAATGCCCTACACGCTCAAAGGAGCCAGGAGACGAGATCGCTGGCCTGGGTTTAATTTCCCATTCAAAACCCGTTCCTTTAGCAGTTTTTTTCAATAGCAGTGACCATATTACCTTACAGTACTGATCAAAGACAAACTTTAGAAAGGGGGCCACCTAAGGACCGTTTGTTCTCTATTGCCCCAGTTTTTTTTCAGAGGAGAAGATTTTAAAATGTTTTTCTTATTTTTTTCTTCTTAGTAACGACAGCCATATTAACCAGAGGTCCGGACCCCCGGACACAGTTTTGAAAGGGGCCACCATTGGGACAAGTCCACAAAATTTAAGTCTCAATTTACCTAGCTGTTTCATATGAGGAGATTTTTATTTTTTGGCTGATTTTATTATATCTAGTAATGGCTGTCACTTTGGTCTGAAGCTCAAACCCTAAAGACAGTTCCATCAAAGCTTGGTCTCAATTGCCCTGGTAGTTACAAAGTTGAAAATGTTTTGCTGAATTTTCTATTTTTAAAGCACGACCATATTTGTTAGAGGTCCAGACTCTCAGATATAATTTTGAAAGGAGGCTGTCTGTAAGGACCATTTTTTCAAAGTTGGATCTTAGTTGCCCTAGTAGTTTCAGAGGAGAATATTTTAAATATTTTACTGTTTTTTGTAATGGCTGCCATATTCGTTTGAAATCCGGATAGTAGTTTTGGGGTAGAAGATTTATTTAATGTATATTTTTTGGCAGATTATTTTTCTATTTGAAGCAACGTTTGCCATATTTGTTGGAGACCCGGACCCTCGGACATACATTGTAATTTTGAAAGGGGACCACTTAACAACTATTCAATCTAAATTTGGGTTTAAGAAGATAAGGTTTTTATAAAAAAAAGTTTACGACGGACGTTAAGTGACTCAAGATGAGCTTAAAAAATCTGAATGTTTTGAGAGAACTTTCAAAATGATTATTAGGACATTTTTAAATTTTTTAGTGCAGCTATGACTTTTTATTAAGGAGTCAGTTTTCTAAGTATGTCATATACATTTTAAGGAGGATAATCAATAAATAATAAGTTATTTAAAAACTGCTGAAGTATCGCCACTTTGGAAATGAATTTGGCTGTGTGTGGTTGTCAATTTGGATCTCGGTGGCTTCGTGATCTAAGTAGTTCTCCGTTCAACCTGTCAAACCTGGGGTATTGGGTATGTGTATTCGACTGTTCTGCCGAAGGTCAGTACTTCTATTTTGGTACACCAGCTTCGTCCACAGTTAAAAGCTAGCCGACAGGAAATATGAGATTTTGTTGAAATTGGCTCAACATCTGAATAAACAAACGTTTGATATTTCGAAACTGATAATTGTATCTTGGACTCTTGGATTTTAAATTGTGCATTCAAACACTGTTATAAATATATGAAATACACAATGTATCGATATCTTTCGTGGTTACAACGTACGATAAAGGTAATCTTTTCTCAATTATCCAACGAATATATTTTCCGAAATAATGAAAATTAACATGAATATTTGTTCTGGTATTTGTTTTTTTTTTCCTGTGTTGAAAGTACCAAGATTGAGATGAGAAAAAAATTTTCCGTTTTCTCGGCGTGTTACCGATTGCGTTCAGTGATGTAGGTATGAAAATAATATACAATTTTGATTGAGTACTGGTTTTACAATCTTTCAGATATCATGAGATCTGACAGTAAACTTTCATCAAATGTTTCTAATGGGTTATTTCAAAAATCAAACTGTTTTTATTTATGTACCCACATGATATAGAAAGGTATGATTGGTTATAACATATGGATAAAGTAAGCTGAAAAGCAGTACTAATTATCACTAACTAAATATAACTAATTTTGAGATAAAATCTGGCAAAAACCTGAGGAAAAGGGCTTGTGTCAAATCAGTTTGAAAAGAAAACTGAGTTTTCAGAACAAAAAAGACATTAGTTGAACAGAGTCTTTAGTCATTCAACTGTTCATAAGTCGCTCATAAAATAAATATAAAATTCGAGTCATGTAAATTATAAATACATGTATTCTCTGTAACCTTCACATTTTTCCTTTTTTCAGTACTGGTGTCGGAAGGTTTTATTCCATCCTCCCAAGTCAGGGTTTTGTATCCACGTTCGTTCCTTCCTACAAAGGAACGAACGTGGATACAAAACCCTGACTTGTGAGGATGGGTTTATTCCTCTGTTCTTGTCCTTATGTTTTCCTTATTCTAACTACAGTACCATACTTAAAAAGAAAAAATAATTTATTGCTTGTATAATAATAGTTGTACAGTCAATCACATGCTACATTATACTGGAACCCTGGTGTGTGATCGTAGGTTCAGTGCCTAGTGACAATGTAAGTACATTGTAATATAAACACTAAAAAAGGACTAGGGTCATTTCTCTTTTGTTTCATTCATAACCATTGATTTTTTAAATCTTAAATATTTACCTATTTTTTTTTATTTATCGTAAACATCCAGATATTTTATGATTAATCATTAATTAAAACTGTCTCCCAAAGAGATATTCAGGTATGTTAAAAAAATTTAGTAGATATTATTAGCAAATCTTTATAAACCACATACAAGACTATGCCTACAGAAATTTTAAAAGGCTTTAAGCGACGTTTTGAAAATGGGCCTAGAAGAGAAATAAATACAGGGGAAAAGTTATCCCTTATCCTTTGAAAGCGGTGGAATTAAAAATAGAAAGAATTCTAGAACACCTTGTATAGAACAGATGGCTAATTTTGATACATGTACCAAGTGACAATTTAGTCATCATTGAGCTTCTTATTGTTTACTTTTTCCGAAGATGACTCGGTAAAAAACACGCAACAGTTTTGAAAGCAAGTGAAAATACATTAAATGCTCCTACAGTTTTTTATCAGTTATTGTGTCTTTAGATGCACAATAATAAATCTTCGAATGTCTAATGATTATTTTAGGTCTAGTTCTAGTTTGACCTTTCCCTACAGTTTTTACTTTTTTATTGCTTAATTTTTTCCCGCACTTTCGAAAAAACTATTGTTGATTTGAAAATTATGGCAACAAGTAAATTATTTTATTTCTTATAATTTTGATGTTAAAAATTCATAAACTTGCAAAATTTTGTTTCGAAGATTTTTAGTTTTTGGGAAATTATTTATTGTGGTATGCTGTTGAAACGGTTCTAGAGTAGAACCGTCCAGAATGGTTCTAGGGTAGAACTGTCAAAAAATGGTTCTAGGGTAGAACCGCCAAGAATAGTTCTAGGGTTAAACTGTCATAAATGGTTCTAGGTTAGAACTGCCCAGAATGGTTCTAGCTCAGGACACACCCTGTCATAAAAGGTTCTTAAGGTGTCAGGATGATAGTTCTGGAACCGTTCTAGAACAGTTTTTCTGACAGTTTAGCACAGTTCTCAAGAGATGCTAGAACTGAGCCCAACTATATATATACTATTGTCAAACACTACAGTTGAGTCTCAACTATTCTTTCAGAGAGGACGGTTCTAGAACCATTCTAGAACGGTTCTAGGATATAACTAAATTTGTCATAATGTCATAAATGGTCCTAAGGCAGAACCGTCATAAATGGTTCTAGGGTAGAACTGTCATAAATGGTTCTAGGGTAGAACCATCCAGAATGGTTCTAGTGTAGAACTGTCATAAACGGTTCTAGGGTAGAACTGTCATAAATGGTTCTAGTAGGACAGTCATAAGTGGTTCTAGGATAGAACCATCCATAATGGTTTTAGGTTAGAATTGCCTTGATCTAATGCATATCCAACTATTTCGGTCATTTTCATGTCCCATAATTCTGTATTGATTATGGCACGTAATCCTCGTCTTCGCCTTTTCCAAACTTTTAAAAAACATTTTTTGAAATATTTAGTAACATTTCACATCGATTATAATTTCAATATATGAAATTTATGACCAATTTATACAAAACAGCAAAAGTACATACATGTTATAAAGAGCTACAGTTGAGATTAGTTCTAACCTATCAACTATTTTAGAGGACGGTTCTAGAACTTTCTAGAACGGTTCTAGGGTAGAACCAACCCTGTCATAAATGGTTCTAACGTAGAACTGCCATAAATGGTTCTGGGGTAGAACCATCCAGAATGGTTCTAGTGTAGAACTGTCATAAATGGTTCTAGGGTAGGGCCGTCCATTTTCATGTCCGATTACATTGTATTGATTATGTCACGTACTCCTCGTCTTCGCTTTTTCAAAACTTTTAAAAACAATTTTTTTGAATATGTAGTAACATTTCACATCGATTATAATTTCAATATATATAATATTAAATTTATTAACAATTTATAAAAAACAGCAGAAGTACATACATGTACATGTAATGAAGAGCTATCCAGTGGTACAAGTTTGTTTTCATTTTTTTAATCCACAAGAAAAACCAATTATTTGTTTTGGGTTAAAATTAGTATGATTTTTATTTGAAGTAAATTTACATGTATAGAAATTTATTCTCCTTAACATGTTGTGAGTTTCAGGTAATTATAACGAATTAACGTTTTGACATGTATATTGTACCTTGACTGTCCGAATGTTTATTGTTCCAACCTTTAAGGTACACAGATACATGTGCATGTATACAGGTAAACCGTTTTGCTGACAAAACCAGTGCGGTTTTAAATTTTTATAACGCTACATTTTAAAATAATTAATGCAGCATTTGAATAAAGAGGTGTGTATATTTCACGCAGAAATTTCAAATTTGTCAGATAAGTAACATTTTAATTTATTTTAAATTAATAATTTATCGTTTTTTTTTACCTTTTTTATATGTTAATGTTTGATATATTATATAATTATATAATTAATTCTCTTTGCTCTATGAAATATATTTATTTCGTTATGACAAGGAAGAAGATGATTGGGATGAGTATCGCCATTTTGAAATAAGAGGTGCATTTCACTAGAATGGTTCTAGGGTAAAACTGTCATAAATGGTTCTAGGGTAGAACCGTCCAGAATGGTTCCAGGGTATAACTGTCATAAATGGTTCTACGTCAGGACACACCCTGTCATAATCGGTTCTAAAGGTGTCAGAATTACAGTTTAGGAGAGTTTTAAAGAGAGGTTAGAACTGAGCCCAACTGTATATTTAGATGTGCAATTTAATTTTAGAATTTTGATTTAAAAAACAACGGGGCCACAGTGGTCGAATTTTGGAGTTGTAAATTAAAGCCTTGACATTAAATCCTCTTTAATATTTCACTTTATGTACTCTATTTATATATCTTATTTTCACAAATTACATTGTATGTGCACATGTGCATTAAGGCTTTAGAATTTTGAGTTTAAATACTAGAGTCCCACTGTAAGCGAATTTTGAAGTCGTGAATTTTACTTGTGACCTAAACTCTCTTTCATTTTTCATTTTATGCATTTTATTTCTATAAAGCGTTGTCACACTGTATGTCATGTACGTAGATGTGCAATAAGGTTTTACAATTTTTAATTTTCTGAAATCGGGGCCCTTTACTAGAATTCAAACATTGTGAAAGTGGTGCATAGGGTAAAACACGTACAATGTAGATTAGTTTACTATTGTCAATATTGTTGTTTATAGTGTGTAGATGTGCAATCAGGTATTAGAGTTGAAATCAAAAGTAGTCAAAATTAGAAAATACGGTACTCGTGATACGATAAGATTATAAATACTAAAAACATAAAAGCATATTCGTAATTTTGATATTTGATATTGAAAGCATTTGATCCTTACTACATAGTGTTTTAGCAACTCTGCTTTTTATTTTATAGATACATACTCTGTTTCCAAAAGTCTAGAGATGGCTTCATTATTGTCGAATCTTGCCACACATATACACCTTCCGTAATTTTATCATCTAGTCCAACCCAAGAGCTGCCTATGCCCATACTAAAATAATTTTTTGCCAACAAAATTAAAATCTTATAATTTTATATTTATCCCTTTTTTGAAGGGAATATTTTTATATCTATTTAAGAGGTTAACAATATCAGCAATAATATGAGAAAATGGTGTAGTGGAATATTTATTGATACAAAATCCATAAAATTTTACGCAAATACACATAGCTTTTAGGGCTATCTTCTTTTGAAAGTAACAATAAACAGATGAAGCCTTCAACCAGGAGAAAAAAAATTGGCCCTAAGCGGAATTCCTTGCTTAATATTGATTTGTTAAACAGAAAGATACATGGTTAATCATCTAATTACACACAATAACACGCGAGGAAATCTAACAAAGGTATAAATATTTCTTATTGGTTATTTCAGCTATGGTGGGATGTATTCCTATATTGTTTTCAATTTATATTTCATTGATTTGAAATTAATACTTGACATAAATTGGCTACCATTTCATAAATTTTTTTAAATTGACCAGCATTTCATAATTTCTTTCAATCAATTCAGCAGTAATTGCCATGACCTCAAACTATTAAAATTCTTAACTTTAAAGGTAATGGTAGTCATTATTTTCGTCTATTTTACGAAAATTAAAAATAATCCCATAAAATGAAAGAAATAAGAAAATAGTAAGCATATTTCCTGGGCCTTCTTATGTTTCGAGTCAATGCGAATAATTACATCATTAACCATGTTAACTGTCACCAAAGTTGGAGTCGGTGATGAACAAATTTTTTTTTTAATAATAAACAATCCATTCTTCAGATATTAGTGAATGCACGTCATTTTATCACATTTCAGCACACTTCTGGTCACTCTAAATTTAGTACCGTGTATAACCACCAGGCGTGGTTAACACTGCTCTGCACCTCCTCGGCATAGACTGGGTAAATTTTCTCACTTTATTTCGTGGTATTGTTTGCCATTCCTGTTACAAAATTTGGCGGAGTTGATCGAAGGTCTGAGGCGGAGGTTGAAGCTAGTGCATAGATTAATCAAGTTGGTTCTATTGGTGTTAAATTGCCGGAACATGCCTTAGTACTGTTCTGTGGTCATTTGCGATCGCCTCCCACATCATGACACTACCTCCATTGAAGCTATCCTCTTCTTGAACACAGAAAATAAACCTTCGTTCCGGTGTCTGTATATCCGTATCCTTCTATCGTCGCTGAACCAAATTATTCACCAGTATTGGAATGTCCAGTCCCTCAATCTCTTTCAAGTTTGTGTAAAGGCGTCGATATCACTTCGAAATACGGCCTTCTGGGTCTAATGCCATGCGGTAACGGTTCGATTCCGTAGATGAAAACCCGGATATAGCTATCTTGCCCATGCGAGGTCATACACTCCTCGGGTGGTCATTAGTTGAACCAGTCTGTTGGAATCTGTTCCACATCCGGAAATGGTCAGTTGGAACAAGACTTAGCAGTAATGGTAACTTAGATGGTTCTCTTTTAGAATTGTGTCCATTGACCTGGACTGTCAACCAAGATGGCTGCCGCAGTCGAACTTATTTAAACATAGAACCCCTGTAGAAAAATCAGCTAAATTGACTGCGACACTTAAAATTTTAGTCCTTCTCAAGGTGAAAAGTTAAATCCACGTGAGGGATAAAGGTTCTTGAGAGCATCTAGTTTGTAAAGGAGACAGAATGCATTAGTAAATGCTGTTAATTTTTAGGTCTTACCATAAATATCGAAATAAAGGAAATATATATATGCAAAAACTAATGATAAAAGGGACGATTTGTATTTTCCAATTCTTAACTCCCCTTTCTTGGCGGACACTTGGCTCCGGCATCATCGTATTTTTGTTTAAATATCACACCTTCTACTTTTTCAAACATTTGCTCACGGTAAGGAAATTTTAACGAGCGAGACCATACGATTACTGAAATACTTCTATTACAGGGTCATAGATTTCACAAGCAACATAAGTTTTATATAGCTATCAAAATCTTTTAGCTATATACCCGACCTCAAGCACTTATCTTTTCCCATCCTAGTTTCCTTTGTAATATCGTGAATAAATGCATTTAAGTCTCGCCAATAACCCACAGAAACGTGGAAGTTACTTAAGATCGTTTCACAGTAAGGGCTGCAAATATGAAATTTTGTGTAATTCTGTAGAAATTGCTCTTTCTACAAATGACTTCAAGACTTTCTCTCAAGAATACTGCCGATTTCCAACATTTTGATCTCGAGCACTGCTGATGAGTTGTCAGTCAACGAAATGACCATACAGTGCATCAGATTTATTTCGGTATTTTGTAATATATTTTATTACACCCTACTTATACTTTCATATTAAATTTAGTAAAATAGGATTTTTACTTTGCCCATTTTTTCTCCTGTATTCTATTGCCTTTTATTGGCTATATCTAGTAAAAATTAATAGATACTCTTGTTTCATAATCTTTTGTTCAAAACACAACAAGGATATATGAAATAAATGTATTCACATTATAACTATCTTTTGAATAATACAGAAATAAATAATATCAAAAATATTGATATCAGTCTGTAGTAAATCTTATACCTTACCTTGTGAAGATAGAGAGAATGTTGTTATACTCTGTTTGTGATTTTGGATGAATAAGAAGCGCTCCTAGATCAACGCACGCCTGGACAGCTTGATTCCACGTTCCCGTGATCGCCGGGTCTGCCAGGTAACAAAAACCATCCCTTAGTAGCCATTGAGTACTTGGACAAGCTTAAAGTATACAATATATTTTTTTACTACTTCTACAATTTTCGATGAAATTGCGGGGCACAAGTATTGTTGTAGCCTTCATCTGTGAAACCCTTCGAATCTTTTCTGTCACTACATACATCTAGAGATCTCTTTGATCATTGTTTTGGATGAGATTCAAAGTTATCTATATAATACATCGAAGAAAATTAATATTTTCCCCGTTACATTTCAACATCCGAGTTGTTTAGATAATAAAGTATAAAGTTAAACCCCTGGGGTTTCTCTATGCTTAACGATAAAAAAATTGGTTTTATAACAAAGTGTATGGCCTGGAGGAGACAACTTTGTGACGACTAAAATTATAAGATTTTGGTTTTATTTGGGCAATGTCGCATTCTCTTGGGATACCAACTTATTACCATCGCAATGAAACAGTACAATGTACTAGCTAGAGAAGATCAAGACAATACTTAGTGGTCACCTTCTGGGATTGAGATTGAGATTCCACTATGGACCAAAGAATGGGTGAATTTGGAGAAAGGACTATTTGGACGATGTACCATCTCACCAATCTCATGGGGATGAATAAAAGGAGTAGGTACCAATATTCGGAAAACGAAATATCAGGAGACAGAAACAAAAGGTGTACGAAATTCAATGTCATCAAGCTAACCCAACATTTTGACAGGAGATCTGTGTGTGTGTTAGGTAGTAAGCTAACACGCACAGCACAGAGTATCTTGGATCAATGAACTTTCGTAGTCATCACACGAACCCCGAAAGGAAGATATCAGGTGCGTCGACAGAGAAAGCATCTCGTGTCATGTGATAACCAATGCAAGATCCATATCCATAGAGTGTCCAATCAGGGCAAAAGTCGTTTCAGTGATATCAAACTCAAAGATGAACGAAAGGGAAAGATCTATGACAAAACGAAGAAGTCACGTGTAAGAAACAGTATATCGATCAACTAACTCGTGATGTCGTCCGAAGAACTTTCGAAAATTTCAGTCTTTCTTCCTCATATCTCTGACTAAGTAACTTCCGTGTTAAGTAAAATACTTCTAGTTACAAAATCTTCATAATCTTATTAATTGTGAACTTATGAAAAGGAGAACCCAAACACCATCGATGATGGCTTGTCGTCCATTCAGTAGACTCTATAACACAACTTCAAAACTATTGGTGTGGAGGGATTCAAGATATCGAAGTGCAGGTCATGACTGAGAGATTCAAAGGAAGAAAGAATTTACTAAAACAGGAAGGAAATGGTTAAGAAGGCAGGACAACGAAATGAGCAGGGTAAACACTAGAGTTACGAGATATTGTGAAAGATGTGTGCAGAGTACGGCAAGGACTGGTAAATGATACAATATTCAAACATTTGAAGAATGACTAGAGAAAAGATGGATGAGACATGACTAGATTGGGATGAGAGGAAACTAGGAGCAAGCAAGGAAAGCAAACGCATTTGGATTGGGGCAGCATATGTCATAAACTTTGTTGGATGCTTCCTTGGTCGGATATGGTACAATTCCGGATTTCATTCCATTTGAGGTCTGTCTATGACACTCTGACAGAGGAAATGCCGCTTAAGAAATGACCAATTGCTGTGCGAAAGGAAGGAGAAAACAGAAAACAAAGAAGAAGCCACAGCAAATCCAGTTTGTTACCACAGGAAGACTCGTTTGAAGAAGTACACCAGTGTAAGAGATCCAAGTACATCATGTATATTGAATTGGTGGAAATATGCAAGCAATATGGTTATAAAGCATACTTTTTTCAATTAATAGCAGGGCGACAGCATACACGACCTATTATTGGCAGAATTGGTGAGCAGACAGTGAGAGCATCGTGTTGGCTATGGCACCGCAGGGAAGACAGTCACAGGACCAATGAACTGAAGGATATAGTGGTTAAATGATGGAAACATCCAATAAATGTTGGAACCACCGTAGGATGTCGTCGAGGAAAATATTTTATTTGAGTCATAATTTAACCAGCAATACAATTTCAAAGTAAATCTAAGTTTAAGATTATGTATAGTCGTCTCTAAAATTTTACAATGTCGACTGATGAACAGGGACTTATTATGTGCACATTTCGTCGATTTACGACTCATCAGTTGTGCTCATGGCCTAAAGTCTTGAAAACCAAAACAACAGTCCAAAAAATTGAGGAGCGAATTCAAAAATGCCAAAATGACCAAAAGGGTTAAAGCCAATTTCTTCTAAGGACAGAGCTATGCACGATGGAGATACTCCTTAGTTTTTACGTATCAATTTCGGGCTAGTATCCAAATACTAACAACTAAGCTGGGGATACCCTCGGGGACTTGGATTCCACCAGCAGCGGCATCGACTCAGTGTTAAAAATAAAATTCTTTGATACCAATTTTGATGCACAAGGTGTTCAAATTTGGTCGATTTATGACTCACCTTATTTTCTTTCACTAGGATACCACATTACTATGTCAACAAATTGGATCACTTTAAACTGTCTTGCACAAATTTCCATACATTGTCATACATTGTAACTGTTTGAAATAAAAATCTTTCTCCATGCTGAGTTTTAATATCTACCTTAATATATTGAGTTTGATGGTGTTTTTACTTTGGAAATCGATCATCTGCCCCTGATTGGAATAAATGTCGGTCCTTGATTGGGTTACGTGAAGTCGGTAAAAAGCACATGCACCCCCCCCCCCCCCCCCCCCCGGTTGTTTTTCAATATCCTGGTGACCAAATTTAATTGTCTTTTTTTTAATTGTTTCTGTTTACATGTAAGTAAACACACATTTATTTGAACATTTATAAGTCGCTCAAATTACTTTGCAGTGACGTCAAAACTATGACAAAGTAAAAACTTTCATTTCGCGGAAAAATTGAAATTACTTCATACCACCAATACTGTTGTAAAAACTAAATGACTACACCAAACACTGAGGTTGGTACCATCCTCGACTGAAAAAAAAGACATTGTTTGCATAATTTTAATATCTGTTAACATACTTTTAAACCGATGATCATATATTTTACCAAAGAAAACGGGATAAATCCGATAATTACATATATAACTTTATTATCATTAAACATATTAGTAATAATGTTTGTGGCAAACACAATACAAAACATACATACACAAACACATAAAAGTACTAACTGTAGTATATGTTTGGATTAAGAGACTTCTGACATCATTTCTAATGACCGTTTAAAAAAGAAGCAAATAATTCTTACATGTCTGAATGAAGATGGATTTAATAAATACGATTTTTTTTCATCTTGATCCAAATTTGTAAAGTTCATATTATCTGCAACATTATCTAAATTTGCCAAAAGGTCCTTTCGCAAATTTTGATTTATTTTAAAATCTAATAGGAAGTGGTTCTCATCCTCAATAACTTTGCAAATTTTGCATAATCATTCTTCACTTGGTATTTTTTTTTATATCGACCTCTCTCAATTTCAAGTTCATGATCACAGATGCCAATCTAATTGAAATTAGAACTACTAATTGCTCCTTTCAGTCACTGCATGTAGTGACTGAAAGGAGCAATAGTAGTTCTAATTTTTAAAAGTTTGCACTGACATGACTGATGCGGATCTGTGTGAAATGTTTTCTTACAAAGAAATCATTAAAGGCTAAATATTGTTCTTATCCATGTTATCAGTGGAAAGTTTGACTTTTTAAAATAAATACAATTTATTATTTTCGTTAAAACCATCAATTTTACCCTGATAATTTTTTTTATAACGATCCTTTATTTCCTCTTTTACTACAGATTTTAGACTATTAACTTCTTTTATTGTCTTAACATTTGATATTTCTCTTTTAAAGGCTTTTTTAGTAAAGGGCTGATAATGAATATGTTATTGTTATCGATTTTATTCGATATAAAATATTAACGTGCACGGTATTGAAATAGAAAATCAATAATTCACGTACATATCAAACGAATTTGATTATAATAAATCTTGTATAGATGTAGTGAACAATCTTATAAAGTTCGCTTTAATTTTTTTTAAATCCTCAATTATTTGATAGAGGGTTACACGAAACGTCGCAATACCACAAATAATCAATTCAGCATTAATATTTGGTTAAGCCATAAATGTTGATAATAAGATATCTCTGAAAGAATTTGATCCTTATTATCAAACGCTGTCCTTGCTTTTGCTTTTTATAAAAACAACCATCTTTCTTCTTTTTAATTTGTTCAGACTTTAAATACCCACCTTGTAATTATTGCGTGAACCCCCTGAGGGGTTCACGCTTATATATTGGCGAGTTTTGGATGTGTCTATGGGCCACTCGATATCTCTCGGCCGGAAGTCGGAATAAAATTCTCGGAATGTCTCGAATGTTTTCGATCATTTATACAGGTAGTAATCTACGTCTTCGATACGGCTATATTTCAACAATCAAACTTAAACAAAGACTTAGTTTGAATATTTAAACCTATTTGCCTTTTCACAAAATATATGTGTTTTCAATAATGTGAATGTTTAAAAGCGCTGTAAAAGTTTCTAAACAACAACGCTATTATATTTGTTTTGATGCGACCCCTGTACACTGTGTGTATCTAGGTCAATTATAACGTGGCATTGTTCAGTGTCACGATAACATGTAAACTAAATTATGTCTGAAGATTTAACCACGTGATATTGTGTATTTTTCATCATAAACTTGGGAAAGAACATTCTGGTTTAAATTAAATCGGAAAACAGAAAGATAATATTATTATTAATATGGAGTAGGCTTTATCCTAAAATCGGGCGAAGCACGTAGCAATATTTTTTAGTCCGTCGTCATGTAAACACGGCCATATTAGAAGCCGTTGTTATGTTGTCATATTTGTAGGTCATTGAAGAAATTTTCGAATAAAGTTCCCAATGCGCACAAAAACTCGAAAAAAAGTCGGTGGAAAATTATATCGTATAGAAATTATCGCCAAAACATAGTTTCTTTTTAAGTTTGTGCAAGTGCGAAAATATTTTAACCGGAAGTCGCGCTGTATTTTTGAGGGTTTCTGGGATAGATTTACAAAATGCTACTTCCGGTTTGAAACTACAGTCTACTTGATATCTGGATTTGAGACCCATATTCTACACTTAGTCGGGCTTCGCCCGATATTAAAAGTATTTATTTTTCTACGTTAATTAACTCATACCGTTTTAGTAAGGTTTTATAAGTAATTGTTATTTAATTTTTTATATTGTAATATATCCATAAAACGGGAAAGGAAGATTTCAAGACGATATTGATGAAATATACGAATATATCAAAAACTTGAGTTTTGGTTTATTGATGGTAGTTTTTGGAAAAGATTTTTAAATATGAATTTATGTTCATTAAATTTAAATTATTTTTTGATTTTTGTTTTTAAATAACAGTTAAAGTTTAATTCTTAAGTATCTGCATCTTTAACATAAGTTGCAATTATGAGAATAGTTTGCATTGTTTTACTTCATAAGAAACCGTTTAAGTGTAAATTGCGTAAGTGTGATCATGAAAGCATGATGTGTCAATATTGTATATAAATAAATAACCCTTTGAAGACATCGCCTTTGTTTATTGTCTTAAAATTAAATTAGTTGATAATTACGGACATGAACATCCCAGATACTTTGGTCAAACATGAAATGAGGTTCCAAAAGGGAAAAAATTTACCGATATATTCTTAAAACGTGTTAATTCATTAATATATTTTTATTAAGATGTATTATTATATCATAAACTCATATTTAAATTTCGTATTTGTGTTGCTCTTTCGTAAGTTATATATATATATAATTGTGTCATATAATATGTTTATAAAAAAGTGTTAATTATTGTACCAATTTTGCCAATAAATTGGTATAATATCTAATATAAGTAATGTTTAGGAATACAATTTATCTCAACTATATCTGAGATATGCAAATGCAGAAGAATAATTTCGTTTTTTATCAAAATCCATACTAGCTTTGGTAGTCCTAAATATTGTTAGTAAAAAACTATTTCGAAACAATCTCATCGAAATTCATACCAAACTTCTTTTTTATATTTATTTGGTTTCCTTTATTCTTGAAGGTATATCACAGCACACCTCTTATATACTAGCAATTATTAGTCAGATATAAAGGTATTTTGATAGGTAAAGCAAAAACCATATTCAAATGTGAGGTCAAAAACATTTACACTTATCTTATATGTCCTCATTGCTTACATTACAAATAAAGTATGTATGATTGTCACAGACAGCCTCAAATAATTATGCAGGATAATTAAAAACATCCAGGAAACAAATTATGTCGATATGAATTTTGAAAGTTAAAATGAATTGAGCCGGAAAATATAGCAACCTGAGGATTAAACATATGTTGCAAAGTCAACGCAATTTACCTTAGTCACTTTAGAGTTTACAGAAATTGGGAATTGCAATAGGATCAGGAATTTGTACATTAAACACAAAGTAAAAATTATCTACATTCCTATTCAATTGTGCAATAATCTACACACTATTACATATTTTCAATGATGATGTGACAACAAAACTCATCCATATTTATCAATATCTAATTCACAGCTAATTATTTCAAATCAAAAGCAAATAAAATCAAGAAATGTTGGTGACCAGTCAGCAGACATGGGTTCACGTATTGCTTTTCTTTTTTTAAAGAAAGCAACTTGTTTTTTCCGTCGGAGGTCCAACAGTATGCATCAACTGTTTCTGTGTGAGTCTACTTCTGTTTTTAAAATTAGTTACGTGGAACTCAGACGGTACACTAATGGTATATAGAAGACAACTACAACTATCCCTTACCAATCTACTAGTATCTGCTCGCTCTGTCAGCTCAGGCGCGAATTAGAGCCTGCTCAAGGATATTATACAATAAAAATTTTTAAGAAAAAAAAATGCTTAAAGTGCTAGCGTTTTTGCATAAGTTTGTCGAGGAAACAGATGAATTTGCAGTGCTTTTAGGAAGCCAAGAATAGCATTAATGACAACACTGGTCCTAGGGTATCCAAATAAGAAAAAAAAATATCTTCTTGACATTAATATTAGTGGTTGCACTATAGGTTTTAACCCAAACTCATCATGCTCATGATAGTAGGGAAAATGTGAAAGCATTCTGGAGCGATTATTTCACCAAAGTTTAATGAAATACTATAAGGTAACAGACAACATTTAGCAGAAATTAAGAGCACTAATTAATATAATTGCATTTGATTTTAAATAAATAAAAGCGAAAAAAAGGAAGCCGTTGTAATACGATCGGCATTCAACTTTTTTCATAAATACAAAATATTTATTTGCATTTACTATTTTTTAATGTGAAATTTATCAAACTTTAATGACGGATCTGTGAAATTATATTCTAAATTCATTAAAACTTAATAAACCGTCTCATTTTATATATACTGAACCGCAAAAGAAACGTCGCTTTTTCAAAATGTTAGCAAAATTCAAAATAAATATTAATTAATGATTTTTATATAATCAGTATTACGATTACATCACCAGGTAAGATTAAATTACCTGTGAATTAAATTTTCGGTTGAATAATTTTCAGTTGCTATCGTAGAGCGACCGTACCTAAAACCGCTCGTGGGACACACTTGGCGGTAATTTTTGTTAAATCTTAAATGTTCGTGAAATTCATGCTCCTTTATGGGTATAAAAGGCCGGAGAAAATTAAAGAGTGTTAGTATCAGTGTTGACACAGAAGCTATGCCACGTCTGACTCCACAACAGAGAGAACAGGCCATTGGTCGATTGGATGCTGGGCAATCTGCCAGAGTTATTGCCAACGACTTCAACTGTGCTGTTCGAACAATTGAACGTCTACGGACACGGTACAATGCAACAAACAGCACAAATGACCGTCCACGGAGTGGTAGACCCCAAGTCCCTACCCCTAGACAGAATAGAGGCATTGTTCGTCACCATTTGATAAATCGGTTCACCCCAGCTGCCGAAACTGCCAGAAACACTGTTGGAACACATGGACGACCCATAAGTGATGATACGGTTCGTCGGCGATTAGCTGCTAGAAACATGAGATGTCGCCGTCCAGCAAGAGGACTTATTCTTACTCCTCGACACCGTCAAGCTCGTCTTCAGTGGGCCACTCAGCGACAGAATTGGCGAAATCGACAATGGCGTAACATCATCTTCTCTGACGAAAGCCGTTACTGCATTTCAACAGCCGATGGCAGAACCAGATTGTGGAGAAGACGCGGGGAACGTTACGAAGACAGCTGCATTCTGGAAACAGACGCGTGGGGAGGACCTAGCATCATGGTATGGGGTGGAATCGGCCTTAACGTTAAACTTGGTCCAGTCATCTTTCAGAACCTTGGCCCAGGCAGAGGAAATGGCGTAACAGCTGCCCGTTACATCGACCAAGTCTTGACACCCCATGTTCAGCCCCATTTCGCACGTCATCAAAACAAGACTTTCCAACAGGACAAAGCACGTGCGCATACCGCAAGAGCCACAAGAGACTTCCTACAGCAGAATAACATTAATGTTATGGATTGGCCGGCTTTGAGTCCAGATTTAAACCCTATTGAACATTTATGGGACGAAGTTCAAAGACGGTTGAATAATGAGCAGCCAAGTCCGACAACTGCAGCTGAACTTTCACAAGCGTTTCAGAGAGTATGGGCACGTATTCCGATGGCGTTTATTAATCGGCTCATCAACTCCATGTACCGAAGATGTGCCGCAGTAATTGGTGCCGGTGGAGGACATACACGTTATTAACGGACGTGGGAGCACAGCATTGAAAACATGTGACGTTGCGACAATTGTGACGTTTTTGTGAACATTGTAACCAAAAGACTGTAAATCATTCATTAAATTTTGTAAAAATTAATTTAAAATATATAAATGTCACTTTGAAATAAATAAATGTATGTGAACATGTCATTTTGTGCGACGTTTCTTTTGCGGTTCAGTGTGTATATATATATATATATATATCTTTATACCTTTATTCTCACACAGCCAATTAACTAAAGCTTATTAACCAAAATTGATGATAATAATACATTTGTCAGTTAAATAAATATTTTATGTCTTCTTTAAAACAAAGGACATTACATCTTGGGGTTTATTTCCCGAATGATTGCTAGTCTAAAAAAGCATCCAATTAAACAAGATAATCTGAAGGGGAAAATGTCTATTTATATGAGGTTAGCTTTTTTATTTTAAAAAGGAATAATGATTTAAGAAATATGATTAAATCTGAAAAGTTAAATATTTTTTTGATGACGGGATGCATATTTATTTTAAAATTTAAATATAAAAAAAATTAATACAATGTTTTTGATTGAATTATATTTTGAATAAATAATAATCAACCTATATATATTAACCTTTACTATTTTAAAATATGTTTTTTTTTAATTTGCAAGTTGATCTTGCATTAGAAAGAGTTGCTTTTGAAAAATAACTTAACACTGACTCCGATATATCACTTGCATGTATATCTTTGGGGCAAAGAAAAAAAACTGTGCTGCTGCCCCGTCCTAACAGCAAGGCATAAGTCAAGACAGCAGCATACTTCTGTCAGTACTGAAGTGTCGTGAATTGATACACTTGCCTTATATTTTGCAGATCCTGCTCAAATCGTACATGATTGTTTAATAGGAAAACTATACTCTTATACTGGCAAAGATTCTGGTCGAAAATAAATACAGAATTACATGATCACAATTTTGGACGAGGATTTGGAGAACAAAATATTTTAAGATATTTAAAAATGAAGTATCTCTGGGGTTTGACATGATCCCTGACATAGTTCTCAATCACTTACAATGTAAATATCATATCACCTCACGGCAAACCCATTTCTTGTAACTATTAAAGTTGAAAAATCTTAAAACCAAGGATTTAACCACATTTATATTTAAATCAAAACATATAAAAAATAGATAATTGTATAAAATTTAATTCAAATGTGTTTTTTTTAAATAAAGAAGTTTCTCAGCAATCTAAATCAAAGTTAAGTATATAACTTTCATAAATTAAAGCAAACTTCGGTGTATAATATGCGGTAAATGAAAAAATAAATTTCAACTTGAATATATTTTAAAAAAAAAGCAACTTCTGGCAGGTTTTATCAAAATTCATATAGATTAAGGAAAGATACCAAAATTTCAAACGTTTTTGCGTTTCAGTTCCAAACGGAGACATAGAGTGAAAGAAGTATTATATTTCTTTACGGTCCTATGTTTCACATAACGGTTTTCAATATTTAAATTAGATAGGGTAATATCCGTTGCATTCGTTTCTGCACGATGATTTCGGCGGTCAGTATATAAAGAAAATTTAAAGGCGCGCTTGACCAATGCGACGTTCGTTACAAGATAGTAAGGACAAAGTTATTAGTTTGGTGTACTATTCCCCACCCTTCCACTCCAGATAACCATCTTATATGTTACTTTCTCATTTCTTATCGACTCTAGCATGGTGAATTTTGATGCATTTATGTATGGCTGATTGTATGTAGATATGTTAAATATGTTATATTAAATGCGATCTTGTAGCGAACGCACAATCCTATACTGTATTTGGTTTTTTCTACGATATCTAGTTAAGAAAAACTTTATTTTCGGATGATTGAAACGAGGGAGAAAATAAGTATTGTAGTTATGTTTCGCCTTGAGCAGTCTCGTTACAGGCGAGACAAAAAATTAAAAAAGAAAAACGTTTAAAATTAGATTTTAATAGAAATGAGAATTTTGAAAAGATAGTATCAATATACGTATTAATATTAAAAATAAAATTAAATAATAATAATAAAATAAAAAAAATAATTAAATGCACAATTAATATAAAATAAATATTAAAAACAAGAACGTCAGTATAAATTAAAATATAGTCTTACCTAAAGGTTTTACAGGTGCATGGATGATCCAGATTGTAAGATACATGTGTAGAACACATGTCTTCATTCTCTTCATACGTACATCGCAGAAAAAATAACTTCAATGTACTGTGAATCTATATATTTTCTAATCTTATACGGTACCTCGTGTATCTCAACGATCGATAATATAGTATTACTAAATTGATGATTCTGTATTGATTCAAGTTTTGCTGTATTGGTCCCGAGGCCCGTAGGGGCTAGGGCCAATACTGAATCAGCAAGTTCGTAACACTTTTATTAAATAAACCAAACAGTCCGTATGACAGGAAGTAGATACAGGTGGTCCGTATGGCCAGTCTGCATGTCAGAAAGTAGATACAGCTGGTCCGTATGGCATTGTATATTAGCCCTGCTTTTAATGGGACAATACGGAAAAACTTATTAACTTTGACAAGCGGAAGTGGATGCATAACGGGGCAATACAACTTTACGTGTTAGCCCTGTTTTTTTTAACGGGCCGAACAGCCATATTGAACGTATGGCTAATATGAGTAGATCTTTTCAAATCCATATTGGTCATGCCGATTTTAGCATATTAGGACTGATTTAAACACATTATTTAATAACATGTTGTTCGTTACGTCCGATACTGGTCAGGATTAATTGTAATCGATATGATGCAATATTTCAACCTTTTAAGTCCACTTAGTTTCCTCAAAGTGGACTCAGGCCCCTGATGTGGGAAGATTTATTATTCTCTCCCGTTTAATTCAAAGTTTTGTTGCTTTTGTTCGACAAAGGAAATCAAACAAATCTCTTTACAGAAAGGGCATAAGTTTTTTTCTGGAGAGATACTATGAACTTAGGACTTAATAGGAACAAGATGCAAGATACTTTATTGCCAATCATGGCACCCATTGCTGAGCATAGTAATCAAACATAACATAAAAGAAAATACACAATAAACAGAATATAATTTTGATTGATAATGATTAACTATATATACATACAAAATGAAGTTAAAGAAATGATTGTTAAAAATTAAGAAAAAGGGAGTTTCTGATAC
The DNA here is from genome assembly GCA_028015205.1 of Mytilisepta virgata. NCBI lineage: Eukaryota > Metazoa > Mollusca > Bivalvia > Mytilida > Mytilidae > Mytilisepta > Mytilisepta virgata. Next base: position 90,877,207 of record CM051521.1, read on the forward strand.
CAGGAGACGACAGGGCGAACTTGTCATGAACCTGTGTTTTTGCTAACTATTGAACAATATTTTATTTAAAAATTCTAGCCTTTTTTATACAGCACATACATGTATATAAATCATTTATTGATTTTATTAAAATATCTAATTCTTTCTACTGCTAATTATTACAACTTGGAAGAAAATGTGTTCTTATTATTACAAATTTTACAAATGTGATCATTGACATATCATGTTTATATTCACACTTTTCAATTTCTAATGGGTGATCGTTAGTACGTAGTTTTGTAAGTAGCTGGACCCCTTTTCACAAAACTAGAATCTGAAGAGGGGACCTAACATTTTGACTAAAGTAGATTTGGCTGGTTTAATTTTTATAAAATTTTTACAAAATATTTACTTTTAATTGTTGACAAAAAAAAAAATAAAAATTTCAAGAAATTTTAATAACACAATTTACGGAAATAATTTCATTGGATAAATAGCAGTTTGACAAATACTAATTTTGATCATTGAGAAGCTAGATTTCTCTTTACTAATACTATGTGATTAAAATGTTCAGCTGATTTTTAAAGAGTTAACTCCCTTATGTGTTCTGTATCCCCTTAAGTCTAATTTCATTCTTAAGAAATTTTTTGTAAAAAATACTACAGCTGCCTTTTATCTTTAATTCCTATACATGTAAGAAGATAGAGTTCAAATGAAATTAAAATTTCTGTAAGTATATAGGTAAAGTCAAGAAATACCAAAGGGATATTCAGAGGAGGGGAAAATCAAACTGACAAACTCCGGAGAACAAAGAAGACAAGACCAAAACAATACAAACATTACAATTAAAAACATATGAACAACATGGACCCAGCCAAAAAACCGGGGGTAGACTCAGGTGCTCCGGTATGAGGAAGGGACAACATCAATGGAACATGTCCATTTTCATTTGGGAAACGTGTTTTTAATACCTGTCAATCAAGTCATGATGACGTCTATAAATGTCTCCAACTTAGGAGCGACATACCCCTGTCTGAGAAATACGCCGGCGCTTTCGGAATTTTGCCACCTAAAAATGGGAAGTTGACGATTGGTAAGTAAAAGTCATCCCGTTTGTCGTAAAGTTTTGTATTCAGCCTTTCTCTGGTGTCATATTTGAGATGAAGGTCAAGATAAGATGCAGATTTAACAGTGTCTGTGGTATCCTTAATTTCGAGCTCATTGGGATAGATGAGATGTAAAAAATTCCCAAAACGTGAATTGTTGAGTGATAAAACATCATCTATGTACATGTAGCGGAAGCTGAAATTAAAGGTACGGGCTAACTTCTTCTGTTTTTCCTTAAGAAGCCCGTCAAGGAAGTCTGCTTCATATGAGTAGAGGGACAAGTCGGCTATGGGTGGCGCATAATTAGTGCCCATAGGATTGAATGTCAATAGTCTGTTGGAAAACATGTCCACCAAACTGAACAAATATGTTGCCGATCAAAAAGTTCTGAATTTGTTTCCAGCCTTAGTCTTTTTTATAATAAATTGTATTTAAAAATGTTAATGAATTTATGATGAATACTGAACTTTACTTTTTTACTAATATAATCGATTTTAAATTTTCCAGGAGTTTTTATATAAAAATTAAAATTTTAGATATTGAAATAATTCTTTTACACAACCAACCCATGAATTTCTATTATCTCCTGCAAACTTCTGTGACATATTAAATGCATCATATAATAAAAGTATTGTCTCTGGTGTGAATCATATACATTGTTGTTGTCTAACACAGGTATTTTATTACTTTTATCAAAACAGAATAGTGTAAAGGGGGCCTATCTAATTCTCCTCTACATCCATCGTTTGAAGATCTAACTCGTACATCTAAAACATTTTACAAAATCTAGTGTGATTTTTTTCTAAATTAAGACAATCAGTCTGTTTAGTAATATTATTTTTCAATATTATTTACAAATTTACTTGAAGAAAAATATCCCCATATTTCTGAACCATATAATACAATAAGTTAGATAGTTTGATTTAATATGTGTAGTAAAATTTTAGCATTTGCAATAACAGTATTAAAAGATTTCCTGAATGTATAAATCTTCTTTCGCTGCACAATAGCTACCAGAAGCAGGCGGATTAAAACAAAAAAACATTGCACAATACCTGATTCTGAAGAATCAATAAAATAACGGGATTACATCAGAAATTTGTATAAAGCATAATAAAATTATTTATCATGTTTATGGTACTGTGAAAGTTGGAACATTTCAATGGGTAAAATTTTCGATTTTGTGTCATGAACATTCTATGCATTTGTAAGACACAACTTTAAGTCATATTACAACACAAAAAGAGATGAAATTCATGTTAGTGTGGATGAATGGTTCAACAATAAAGACCTTTAGAAGAATCCGTCTCATGTGATATTTTTTCTTCGTGTGGTAATCTACAATAACATCCTCAACTAAAGGCAGTATGTTTATAATGGATAACTTTTTCAAACATCAGGATAATACTTTTGTCTCTCATAATTATACCTGTCCTCTGATCATTTTCTTATTGTCAGAAAACCCTAATCGCCTCTGATTAAATCTTGGTTCGACATAAAACCGTTCTTTCTCTTGATATGTGCCTTGATGCCCATAAAATTTTCTTTTTTTTCTAAATTAATACCTAAAGTTCTCATCATAAAAAACTTAATATTACTCACAAATACAATGGTTTCTTGTTCATTCAAATGTACCTTGTCGCCTTTAAAAAAATTGGGTTTTATCTGACCCCTTACACTTAATCCTGAATTTTCAAATAAAAAACAAACAAACGTACAATGTGCATCTTGTAAAAGTACATTACCTTCTTACAGTTTCTTGTTATGAATATTATTATCACCAAATGTCATTGTTAGAGAAATAATAGTTTTGGCTTCTGGACACTTTTTATGGATATTATCTACTAATACTTGATATTTTTCACCTTCAATCAGTGAAATGTACATGTATTCCTCAGTTATTTCTATGCTTGTTCAGTTGTGTAACATTTTATTTCTAAACAAAACTATCTTGGATAAAACCTTTATCTTTTACAGGTTTAAAATGTTAAATTCCCACCATTAATATTTTGTATTTTCATATTTTATCATTGTTTCAAGACCATTCTATTTGGATACACTACAATGAAGATTATCTCCATTTACCTTAGTCTGAATTTCAGATTTCCTATCATTTTCAGTTGCTTTTAAATGTAATCTTTTTTTGGTTACAGTTCCAAATGATTTTACAAGTTTCTCATCATCACAAAATTCTACATCTTTTTCAATAATTTGCATTAGAATTTGATTAATACAATCATCATAACATTATCTTGAAGCATGCTAAAACTATTTGCGTTGGATCATGCATACATGTATGCATAGGATTTTGTACATAAATTATACAAAGAAAAATGCAAATCTGACACATTTTCCCTACATTTGTCTACTGAATCAAACATTTGTTATAGTTTAGTATTGTTTTCACTAATAAACTCAGTCAATTTCTTACAACTTTGTAATATAATATTCATTTAATTACAAGTAGTCTGAATTTTTTTAGATACGTCATGTAGGTTGCTGGATTCAATTTCTGTGCTGAGCTTATGAACTGCATTTCTAGTCTTATCCACTAAGTCAGTGATGTTGTCGCATAAATTTTGAAATAGTTTAAGTTATGTACAATGCACTATGATCTTGTTTGTGGGCAGTAATAAAATGCATCACAAAATACCTCAATAAATTTGATGCACTATACGGGTATTTCGTTGACTGACAACTCATCAGCAGTGCTCGATATCAAAATGTTGGAAATCCGGTTAAAGATATCATGATGAATTAATAAGCACAACCATAAAAAATTCAAACAAATAAAACAAACAGGAATCCAAACTCAGCTAAGGGTTACCTCTTTATCAAAAGGAAGAGCCTTAGAAATTTCTGGTAATTTTTCTCAAATTTTGAACGCGAATTTAAAAGGCATTGAGTCCGCAGCCGTACTTATATTATCTAATCGGAGTGAGTTTTTTCCATTTCGAATGTTAATTTTCTAATTTCGGATAACTGTTGATTATCGGTTGAATCAATTTCTTTGTTTGAACATTTTCAATTGCTTTGACAATGGTACTGTGGAATCTATTGGTTATTTTCTCAATTAAGTCTTCTACATATGTTTGGCATGAATAACCATGTGTTTCCGTTCACAAGGGCAACTGCTATTGCGGCTGACTAAATATCAGTTTGGCAATCATTGTTCACAGTCTTGTTAGTTGCATTAAAAATGATTTCTACACACCTGGAGCATGAGAATTTTCTGTGGGTAGTATTCAGACGATGGTAGTGGCGAGCATGTATAATGTACATGTACCTTGGGTGAATAGTCAATGCACATTATCTGGATAATTGCAAAGAGTGCATGATTTTTTTATGTTACTGGTTTTTTAAGTAAGGTCTTTTCATTAGAAATATTTTGTTCTGTATTGTGTTTAACATTATTTTATCTTCTTATCTTTGTTTACAGCTGCTTGATCCATGGGTAGATCAAAGAACACTACATCTGATTCTCTATCTAGAATCGATAGTATTGTATTTTGGTCACTCAGTTTATACAATAGTCACATAAATGCTCAAATAGTTGCGCAGATTCTGTATTCCCTTTATCATCGTTAAAAGGGACTGTTGCACAGTAGTACATTGGGTGTATAAAGTTTATAGCCCCGTCCAAAGTTGCGAAGCCCTTCGACAGTCGCCCATTTAATTTATTTTAATGCTTTTTTAACAGAGATTACATCATTTGAATATACTTGTGGTTCGTCTATTGGCAACGGCTGAGGCTTAACGAATATTCTCAAGGCTAGGTGAGCTAAAAACAAATACAACACTTGAACGTAAAGAAACAAGTGAAATGAAATAATACAGCACGGACAATGTGAACACATTCACACGCAAAATGTAAACTCCTGAATTGATATCATTTTTTGAAAATTGATTTAAACTTTGTAGCAATAATATAAAAATGTAAGGGGATAGGGTATGCATTAATAAGACAAAATCCATTACAACCGAGTATAAGAAACAACTGATACCCGATATAGAAGTCATCAATGTGTTCTTAATCATACCCCGGAGACTATGGTGTTTAATATTTATCAAAAATAATTCCAAATCCCAGAATGCCATTTAATTGCAATCAAACAAAAACAATAAAAAAAGTATAATAGAATTATCTAATCAATATCATGGTCCTTGGCTGCCAATCTGGATATACGTCTAAAGTAATAACCGACGTTCGAACTTACTCGATGTTGCACCGATAATAAATTAACGGGACAATGTGAACTAAAAAATAAAATAAACGTATAAAAATTTCAAAAAAAATATCAAAAAAAATAAGAAAAGTTTGAATTATAACAATAATTCAAACTTAGCGAAATTTTCGGATCATTGAGATCCTTCATCAGTGCGCAACAAAATAACAACACGGAATTTGGTCAGGCGATATATGCACACACGATTGATTGTTTAATTAACGTCCAGTGACAACCATGTTTAATTAACGTCCAGTGACAACCATGTAAAGACACCAGAAGCCATATTAGATTAATAAATTTAAAAAACCTTTTATGTTTTTCAGTCTTTGTTTTTTTCTTTTTACTCTTTTATGTTAAATTTTTCCGGAGTTATGTCAGTTGGGTTACTGTACATGTAATTGATTGGTATGCCATTGTTGACCTTTCCTGTTATCTATTTTGTAGTTTATTGTAAAGTATATTGGAATATATATCTTTTAAAGAAGTATAAGGAACTTATTTTTCTTGTAAATTAAAAAAATGAACTTTTTCATTTTATATTCAGCTATACATGCTTTTTCTTAAATCTTGGATTAATGTCATATTCGAGTAATCGATATTGTAAATTTAATTTATTTCTCTCAGCTAATGCAGGAGACGTCTATTAAAGTTTTAACTTTTATAAATCTTTAAATCTTAAGCCGATTAGTATTTTCACTTTTATCGTACATAAATGCATGATATGAGAGTAGCTAATACTTTCTGCAGTAGAAAAAAAGAACTTTTAAAAGAATTAAGTGGATTTTCTTTGCATTCGTCATGACAATTCTAGGCAAAGAAATCATGCCGCATGATTAAAAAAACATTATCCCGTTGATGTTTTAGACATATTTTAAATTCGCCTCAAATTAGCATATTTTTTAGTATTAATGTCAAATGTGAAGTTCATTTCATAGATATTTTTTAAATATTAATACGAAGAATACGTATCTCGTTTCTCTTAATTAAATAAAAACAAGCAAACAAATGGAATTTGTTACAGGTAATAATTTGTAGCCTCTCAGCTCCGTAAAACGGTGGGCTTGTCTTAAATTGACATTAAACTGTTTAAGGAATATTTGCCTAAAATTTTGGTCCTATTTCTGAGAAAAAAAGTGAGATAAGATTTTTTATCATATACTTACTTATCATATACTAGTCAACAAAAGAATGCATTTTTCATATATTCATAATTTAAAATAGCTGTACTGAGCAAAAAAATATGGATGTCTCAGGTTGATATGAGATGTGATATGAAAAATTCCATATAATAATCTATAATTATAATGTATTCAAGATTGATTTCAATACAAATAGTTTTTTCTTCATGCAATTTCTTTTTATTATACTATAATACATAACATGTGGAAGATCTTAGCATTTTTATCAGTAATATCAAGATTAAGTGTAAAAGGTTATGGACTGACAGTCGCCAGTTAATTACAGTTGCTTAAGTTCGTAAAATGTTTTAAATTCCAAATACGACATTTTTTTAGATAACTACTTTTGAATTCGTTTCTTTTCTTTTACTCTTAGGAAGAAACAACTCCTAAGTGAACGGAAAGCCAGCCATGAAGCGAACAAATTATCATTAATCTTCAAAACATCGACAGTATACTTCTGTTAATAAAAGTGTACGATTATTAAATTTGGTCGAGACAAGATTTATTGTTCAAAAAGCTTCATCAGAAATTCTCTCTTTTTTTTAACAAATGCCATATATCGTTTATATCGAATGTGAAATGTTGCAGTTAATACACGGAAACCAGGTTTTTTTTTTCTCGAAAAATCGGTGTACTAGTATGTTGTAATTTTTGCCCCTTGATCTTGTTGATCTTAACGACGCTTGACTATGGTAACTACATTGGCGTTGTCAATTATCTGTTTTATGATAGGACGAAAATGATGTTACTTTTGATATCGAAAAAAAAAAATCTTTGGTTAATACATGTATGTTGATATATGTATGTTCAGCGGGTGAAAATTAAGATTCATACATAACTAAAACAATAACAATTACAATACACCTATTAAAAACAGATATTTTGATAAATAATTATCAATCTCATACAACTCATGATCATGTGGAAAATTATATTTTTTAACAGCAATTGTGAAATGAGTAAGAAGATGTCCATCGAAAATGGGTCAGTGCAATGTACTTGTTTTACCAGTATAGCCACTGAAAATGATCTTTGACCAAAGAAAAAAAACTATACGAAGGCCAAGGGTTCGGGCTGATATCGGAACTGTTTTGCAAAAAGAGGTTTTAAGTTTACCTTTGGACAAATAATTTAATGTTTTTGTTTGTAAATCACATACACTGTATTTTCAAAATGAAATTCTCACAGTGAGGTAATACAAAGTAATTTTTGCATACAGCCTAATTATGGAATGCCTCTTCCAAAGACGGCAATGTCTTGATGTCTCCAGCCAAAAAATGAAAAGTAAAATATTAAAGGACCACACTACATTCAAATGGCATTCCTATTTAAAGACTTTTAAAATATGTTTAGTAGCGGTTTCAAGAACAGTGAATTTGTAGAATCAATACTGTTACTATGAACTTTCTACTAGTAAAAATAAAATTCGCAATTGGAAAATATGTGATTTTTTTTGTATATTTAGACTAGTATAATACCTGGTAATATGTCACTGCTAGTTCTATACGTCCTTGATACGCTCATACTGTAAGGTGTGGGCTTATGGCTCTGTTGATGCTGTAAGGTGTGAGCAGCGGCTCTGTTGATGCTGAAAGATGTGAACTTATGGATCTGTTGATGCTGTAAGGTGTGAGCTTATGGCTCTGTTGATGCTGAAAGATGTGAGCTTTACTTTGGCTCTGTTGATGCTGTAAGGTTTTAGCTTATTGCTCTGTTGATGCTGGCGTATGCTCTGTTGATGATGTAAAGTGTGAACTTCTGGTTCAGTTGATGCTGAAAGATGTGAGCTGCGACTCTGTTTATGCTGTAAAGTGTGAGCTTACGGCTCTGTTGAAGATCTTGCAAGACTTTCAAATGAAGGACAGCCTTTAAAAAAGCGCTCTGTTCAATGTATTTTTGTATTATGATCAAGTGTTCCATAGATCAGTTGCTTGTGTATATTAACCCCTAATCGTCTTTCATCTTTTTTTTATATAAATAATTTATTCCTTCCTATATATGTACTGATGTTTTTGATCAAAGAAATACAACTCTATTTGTCTCACGGACGTTTCATGCTAATGTACATTTTAAAATTTCTAGGTCGGTCTAATATATTGCAGCGTGACAATGGATCATTTTGTTTGGTTTTGTCTCATTTTTATGTACATAATTTAATCTTTTATGATGTAGGCAGCACTTCGTACGCATTGAAAGTTTGTACCTGAATTAATTATTCTTCTTATACTAAACCGGTTGACAAGGATTGCCAATTTTCTTCCGAAGGTCGGTGGTTCTTCTCCGGGTACATCGGCTTCCTCCACCAATACAAACTGGCCACCGTGAAATAGCCAAATGTAAAAACGGCGTAAAACCCAAATTAAACAAACGATATAATTAAAACAGGTAAATTTATCTGTAAATATAGAGAACTTTATTTATCATACCAGTATTTTTGAAAGGAATGTAACACACTGCTCACTGTAAACCATTGAGGCGCTAAAAGCTATTAAGATTTGGTTCAGTCAGTTTGGTTGTCGCTACATTGACGCATGTTGTTGGTATTCATCAGATTGACACACTTTAACAACTTCGTTCAGGACACATAAAAAAGTATTAAATATTTTGGTTCGAATTGGTTTGATTGTCGTCACATTGACGCATACTTTATTTTCTTTAATTTTTGTCAATAAAAAATTGGAAGATCAGGGATTCAAAAAAGTAAAAAGTAACCCTGAATATGTATGTACATTGTGTGTAATGATATTTATTTTATTCAAACCGATATTTTACAAGGAATTGTAATGTTAACAATTATCTTTTTTATTATACATCCAAAGAAATTCATCAGATGAGTATTTTTTGAATCTCGAATTTCTACTCTACTACAACGTAAACAGGTTCTATGTAACTGGTCCAATTAAATCAAAAGCTTCCGCAAACACTTAAGTAATAACCTATATTTCAGTCACATGTCGTTCATTAAATTAAAAACAAACGAATCCTTCATCCAGACACCAACTAAAATATACTCCTGAGACAAGACTGACTATTCAAATATGAAGTTCATAATTCTTGCATTTCTGATAGCACTTACGTGTTTCGAGGACGCAACCTGTCAATTTGACTACGATACAGCCATGTCGGATCTTACTGCTGGAGGTTCTCGGGTTTGTCCGTATTGTTCTTATTGTTTTATCCGAGCACTGTGTAACACTGTTTGTAGGCGTCCGCAGAGATTATGCAATTTCTGTCAGTTTTCGCATTATTGTGACACCGCTTGTCTAACTAGATGCTTATTTGGGGGTAAATAACACTTAACGCAGACGATGATGCAACAGTAAACTTGATGGATCTTCTCTTATAACATTAGAAATAGTGTGAACATGTGTTTTACGAACATCGCAAAAATTCGTCTGATGACCTAAAAGTTCAATACAAATGAAAAACTTATCGAATCTCACGAACATGCAATTGGACATTCTGAAGAAATTCCGGATATAATAAATATACAGTGTACAAGTGGGAGCTTTGGCTGTTGCTTAGGTTCAAATTCATAAAAAATGTTGTGATGCTGATTTACATTTTATGCTGTTTTTAACAAGATAAGTTTTATTTAATTTTTTACAGACCTGTTTAAAATATTTGGTGGCATTTTAATTTTTAGGTATCTGTAAAATAGGTTTAATCTTAATAAAAAAATCACGATGTTGTGTTAAAACAAACAAGCATTATGTACATTGTAAAAACCATTTGGTAGATTGTAATTGTTTACAGTATACATGTGTAAATATATATTATAGTATGTTTGTGTCATATTTGCATCAACTATACCTCTGCTTATTATATATATGTATAATGTCTTATGTTAAAAAATAAAGTTTTAGATTAAGAAACAACTATTGAACCTTATACGTGTAATTTTCTTAAACTTAATACACGTGTTACATTTCTCATTTGGTAAATTTCAGTGTTTCTATAACATCTATAGGAACTCTAGCTTGTAAATTTCAGTGTTTCTATAACATCTACAGGAAATCTAACTCGTAAATTTCAGTGTTTCTATAACATCTACAGGAAATCTAGCTCATAAATTTCAGTGTTTCTATAACATCTACAGGAACTCTAGCTCGTAAATTTCAGTGTTTCTATAACATCTACAGGAACTCTAGCTCGTAAATTTCAGTGTTTCTATAACATCTACAGGAAATCTAGCTCATAAATTTCAGTGTTTCTATAACATCTACAGGAAATCTAGCAGCATTAGTTACATTCAATACATACTTACCGCTTCATTTTATGTAGGACTTGTTTTAGATCGTGGATTTCAGTCCCGTTGGAATCAACGACTGGAAAAGTGATATTTGCTATTATATATTTCAAAATTGAATACATTTTACATACACTGAAGTGTGACCAACTCCTCCTCCCCGTTCTCCCCCAAAAATAACTTATGCTTGATGATGCGTTCCAGTGGCATACCAAAGTTAAAAATGAAGATAACACAAAAAGTAACAATAAAAAAATCATCAATTTAACAATATAACACTTTCGTCCAAACTATGACACAAAAATAGGGAAAAATACAAAGAGAAATACAACAGTGTGTCATTATACATTGTAGTCTGACTCGGAAGAGACCCTTAACAGTGGAAGGGATGAATTCCTTCCTTATCATCTCTAAACATCTGAATACAACATGATATCCAACAGAGTGACCTTCAGATTTAACAAAGAATAAAGCAAAGGAGAGTAATTTATTTAACATGCTTGAATAGCAAAGTCAATTTGTGACCGTTTCTACTTTAAAATATCTTGGATATAATCATAAGTGTTGATTGCATACTGTCGCATTATTGAACGGAACATTCTGTATTTCCCTCTGATCTTGCCCCTTTAAAAATTCATTCCGATTTATTGTTTTACATTTTTATACTACGAGGCCTGATGTTAATTCCTGAAATGGAATTTTGCTATATATTTCTGGTCATCAAGTATTAAACTGAAATATGATAGAATTTTTGTAAAGTTAAAACAGGTTGATTTTGTTAATGACATTGGGGAAACATATTCAATTTTCATTAACAAAAATAGCTATTGAAAAGAGATATATGCTGAAAATCAAATGGAATATGACTTATTATTGACTAAAAATAGATTATCAGCCTAAATATGATAAAACAATACAACATGTCAAAGTACGCCAATACGACTAGTCAATGAGACATATTGGACTGGTTAGGCATTAAAGGATCATATTTTTCTGGTTAGTGAATAGTAGTATAATTGCGCAATGTTTTCCATATATATATATGGTAAAACCTGTCAATACAATACAAAATGTCTCATCTATCCCAATGAGCTCGCAATTAAGGATACCACAGACACTGCCAAGTCTGCATCTTATCTTGACCTTTACCTCGTAATTGACACCAGAGGAAGGTTGAATACAAAACTTTACGACAAACGGGATGACTTTGACTTTCCAATCGTCAACTTTCCATTCTTGAGCGGCAATATTCCAGAAGCGCCGGCGTATGGAGTATATATTTCACAACTCATACGTTATTCCAGAGCTTGTGACATATACATTGACTTCCTGGACAGAGCCCGGCTCCTGACGGTAAAGTTGCTCAGGCAGGGGTACGTTACTCCTAAGCTGAAGTCATCCTTATTAAAGTTTTATAGGCGTCATCATGACTAGGTTGACAGGTATGAAAAAAACCGTTTCCCAAATGAAAATGGACCTGTTCCATTGATATTATCCCTTCCTCATACCGGATTTAACATGGGCAGCATGGCGGGTGTCCTGCAGGAAGCAGAGACTGCTTACTCTTCCGGAGCACCTGAGTCTACCCCCGGTTTTTTGGTGGGGTCCATGTTGTTCATACGTTTTTAGTTTTTAATTGTAGTGCATGTAGTGTTTTGGTCTTGTCTTCGTTGTTCTCTGGAGTTTGTCAGTTGTTACGATTTCTCTCTCCTTCGAGTATCCCTTCGGTCTTTCTTGACTTTACTTATAGGTCCTCGGTAAACCATATTAGTCTTCGACTTCTTTAGTTACCTTTTACTATATGTAAACATTACGCAATAATACTATATTGTTGCCCCGAAATTAGTTGTTGTCTGTAAGCAAATGCAGTCAACAAGACAAAATTTAACTAATTTATACAATAGGTAGTTTTAATCTTAAATATGAAGGAGTATTACTGACACAACGTTATATCCAAGTATATATAAAAGGTTTACAATATTTTAAAAATAATTTCCAATGGAAGCCTAGGCACCTATGATATATCTCGAGAGCTCAACCCACAGAGCTGCCTACTGCATCCCAAGATGGCGGATAGAGGGGAACCTCTCGATTGGAGGTTCTCAGGTCATAATACCGAAAGCCTGACCGCGGACCATAGTGGGTAACGTGTTTGGAGAATGCCACGCTCGCTCAAACTAAAGACCACTTTTGTAGTTTTAGAAAAAGAGTAGGCTAATGCCGCTACAGATGACAAAATTATCCGACCATACCCATCCATCCATCCTTTTACAGTGGCAGTTAAAATTGGTTTCCTTCTGTGTCCAGCACCATCCCTATTTGATTTGTTTGATATATTGTTGAACTGGTTCTCGTCCTGAAGAAGCATTAAATATTTGCCACTGGACGTTAAGCAAACAACAACAAATCAATCAAATGGAAGCATTATAAAGCTACATTATAATGATTTCGATTACATCTGAATGGGCGTTTCAGCACATTTGTATTGTTTGGATTTCTAAGACTTAGAACTTCTGTATTAGTATTGTGTGTTTAATTTTACAAACTCAAGCATATAAATGTGCTGCATACAAAATTTTCATCTCAATGCATTTTGATTAAACATGAACCAATCACTACCTTGCGAGACAGATAAAGAATATTTTTAAAAAGTCCAAAGCTGTAGATAATGTTACTAAACCTAATCAGCAATTACTATTAAATCTCTAATTTATAAACCCTGTTATTGTTCCAAAAATTACGTAATTTTGTAATTCATATTTATTTAGAATTGTATTTAATACTGCCGTTTGGTTGAGGATAAATCTCGTTCCGACCTGCCGGTCCAGTTGTCCAAGAAAGAATTTTCTATACGTGGCACACTCATCAATAAGTCAGAAAAAAAACTTAACATAAAAAACAAATATATAACGTTATATATGTACCCACAAAATAAAAAAAAAAACTTACTGAATAAAATGACTAAAATAACAGTGAAAATGAAAACAAAAGTAATTGATATACAGGCATATATATATATATTATATACCTGCATTTGTAACGTTTATATGTATGTACGAATTTTGTGTCTAGAATGAAACTACAATATCCTTTTTTTCATACTTGTTTATTATTTCTTTAACGAAAGGTCATTATTAACGCAAAGGTGTAAGCCAAGTGTCCTCGCTAGTCATCCGTTTAACACTGCTCCTTCGTTGTTAGAATAAAATAACAACAAAAAGATCAGGCACAACTTCTACAACTTAGTAATGCAGTATATATGTCAGTATACATTTCAAGGGTAACTGCAACACCGACTCTTGGTCCCAACACTTTTCAGAAAATATCAGTGTAGTGGGTATTATGGAAGGATAAAGACAATTAAACATTATCATCCTTCCCTGTGATTCTATCAGTTTGTTGAGCAGCTCCGAAAAATTCGCTGAGCAGGAGTTATCAAAAAATTGTCCCAACGTTTGGCAGCTTAGAATTTATTAAATAGCTTTCAAAATTGCAAAATATTAATAAATATATCAAGATTTGGTTCCTTTTTTAGCTCACCTGGCTATGCCAAGGTGAGCTTTTGCCATCATTTTGCGCCCGTCGTCCGTCGTAAACTTTTCATTCAAAAATCTTATCCTCTGAAACCGCTGGGCCGATTGGTTTGAAACTTAATAGGAATGATCTATGACATGTCCTCTACAAACGGCCCTCTATTTATTTTGATCTGACATAAAACATGGCTGACGTAGCTAAAAATAGAATATAGGGGTGCATGTGTTGTTTTTGGCTAATAACTTAAAAACCGTTACAGATATCAAAATTGATCAGCATGACAAGATCTACCTACCCTGAAATTTTATAGGAAATTCCAAAACCCATTTAGGAGTTATTGCCCTTTTTCGTCAAATTTTCAAAATTTTAACATCTTTCGTCATTTATTTCCAAAACTATTTGAGATGGAAGTGAAATGTAAATTTGAAAAATGTTTGCCATGTTGAGATCTATCTACCCTGAATTTTGTAAGGAAATTCCAAAACCCGTTTAGGAGTTATTGCCCTTTTTCGTCAAATTTTAAAAATTTTAACATTTTTGCATTTATCTCCAAAACTATTTGAGATAGAAATGAAATGTAAATTGAAAAATGTTTGTCATGTTGAGATCTACCTACCCTGAAACTTTGAAGGGAATCCCAAATTCTAATTAGGAGTTATTGTTTTGTGTAATTTGAGGTCGGGTTCTGTTACATTTATTTAAGGTTCACCCTTATTCCTTGTCGTTTGTGGACACATTGATTTTTGGTCAATTACTTTAGGTCTAGCGAACCATTCTTTATGAAATTTTAACACAATGTTCCTTGGCTCAAAACAAAGGGATATGTTTTGGGTATTATAGTCCCTCCCATTTTGAAAAAGGAACTAAAAATGGCCAAATTTGTTGTTTTCATTAGACACTCTGCTATGCCAGAATAAGTTTTTGATATCACTTTTCGTCTGTTGTTTGTCCATCGTAGATATCTTCCTAGACCGACTGAAACCAAACTTGGTCAAATACATTTTAAAAAATGTGTCAAGCAGGTTCACACCCCATCCAAGATGACTGCCAAAAGGAAACATAATATAACATAAAAAAAATATAACAATATCGAGTAAATGTACACCAGACAAAAATCTCAATGAATACATTGAATAAAAACCAATACTGACACTGTCATCTGTTGCCCGACAAAAGGACCAAAAATAAAACCAACATATAAACATCCACATGAAATTCATAAATAACTCAGAAACCACTGAACCAAAGTTGCAATAGTCTTTAGGTGATCTCTTGAAGAATACTGTCCAGCATGTCAGCACCCCAACCAGGACTACCACCATCAGGGAACATATTTTAACATTAAACCTTATGAAAAATAAATCTTCAAAAAATTTTCCCTGAACAATTGAACTTGGTCAAATAGTTGATTAATTTTCCAATGAAAACCCGACTCCAGGTGAGCGATACAGGCTGTGGTGAGCCTCTTGTTTTATATTATGGCGTTTTATTTAAATGAATGATGAAGAAATTTCTAAAAGTGACTTCAACAAAATGTGTATTTCGTCGATGCTGATAATGTCTGCTGGGAATTCTTTCCGCTCTTTCCATTGCATTTCATTATTTGCGATTAATTCAAATTTTTAAACGTACGCTTTATTTTTATATGTCCATATTTTCGCTCGAATTAGTACAAAAACGACTAAATGTTGTATAAATATGTCGTCTCCTTGGTTAAGGTCAAGGCGAAGTAATTGAAAGTATCCTACAGTTTTCTAATTTTTTGTCAGTATGTAAAGCTAATTGAAATACATTGGAATATAAAATAAAAAGGGGGTACCCATGCTTATTTTTTTGCTATAATCCATGGAAAATGCGTTCTGAAATTAACTTTTAACATAGGATATATAGGGAAAACGTCAATTTTTCGACAATTTTGCTCGAAAAATCTATTAAAACCATTGATGTTAACCCCACAGTTTCTTGAAAAACTAGTATTATATTGCCTCATCCACGAGCTTTCTGGTGATATAAAAATATCAATTGTATCCTTATAGTCCCGTGAAAATATTTAAAAAAATCAAAGTGCGTCGAGTTGACCAACTCCACGTAATTTGAAAACAACATTTTTTATTTCAAAGTGCGTTAAATTTAGAGGGTATTGTAGTTATCACAATATTAAAACTTCTAACAAAAAAAAATCTTGCATGCGAGAGATAAGCAGGAGTGTAAAGATCCGTAAGGATAATTGACAACGGAAACATTTTTCACACAGTGGGAGCTGATAATGCATTAGTTTGGCTGAAATCTCTTACAAATTAGGCCAAACCAAATTGATTTTTAGGTCGTTGGATTTTGCAGCTGCAGTTTTTTGCAACTTCATTTAAAATTAAGAGCTCAAAATTCGCCCCTTATCCAAATTAAAGATAAAAAGTTGTGTCACACTTAACTTTGATATTCAATGGAGCCTGAAAAAGAAAACGTTCCGTTAGAAAAAAAATTTTTTTTTGTTCGCTCGCACCTATATTTACCCTTAAAAAATCCAAAGAACTTAAAATCAATTTTGTGTGGCCTTATTAACCAAAATAAAAAACAATTAATGTACATTCTCAATGCATCATGTCATGAGATCATAAAATTAAGATAATATCGGTCACAATTTCAATCGATTCAGTTTAATTCGCAGTATTCAAATGCCGAAGCGGTACGAATCAATTCCAATACCAGGCGAATTCTAGAGAACGGTGAAATTACAAAGACGTTTAATCAAAAATATAAGTAACAATAATTTTTTAAAAGGATAACGAGGACCGTCTTCATTGATTGATATTTTTTTATATCTCCATCAAAATGAAAATGATGTTATATGCGCAACTTCACGTCATATATGCATTCGCGTTATTTACTTAGTTCACCGAAATTGAGATTTTTATTAAATTTATAACAATGTACCCGTGATCTAAGTGTCAAAAAGTTGACTTACGTTGTGTTAATACTATCATGACTATGGAGGTATTACACTGTACATACACGCCTAAAATTTAAGGTAAGCAAATTACTTGCATAACATGTACTGTACAAATAACAACACGTACACATGTATCTATGATTCTGAAACGAATTAGTCTAAATATGCGTTTACACGACAAGATAGTTCTTTCGAATGCGTTTTGATAATGAAGGGACATGCGAACGCACAATGCGTTTTGAAACGTTCCGAAAAGGTTTTCCATTGCGTAATAACTGTACGCCTAAACACACCATTATTTCTACCTTACGACGACTCCACTGCTCCTCCGGAGTCAACGTCATATTTTACGATATCTAGCTGTCAAACTGAAGATAATATATACGTATAATGC
This sequence comes from Mytilisepta virgata, assembly GCA_028015205.1. NCBI lineage: Eukaryota > Metazoa > Mollusca > Bivalvia > Mytilida > Mytilidae > Mytilisepta > Mytilisepta virgata. The sequence continues at coordinate 90,894,827 of CM051521.1, forward strand.
ATGCGTTTTCATAAAGGCCTTAATGAAATAGTAAATAAAATTAAATATCGGTAAAGCTTAACGCAATTTGGAAAATAATGTTCAAAGTGCGTCAAAAGTTTGGACCAACTCAAAGGTATCAAAATGAAAAACAGCACAAGTCAACTTTCTTTTGAGAAATCTCTTTAGAATGGCTTAATAGTAATTATTGTATAAGAAAATATCTTACAATTTTCAATCAATTGTCTTCATGTTTAAGGATTAATGTCGATTGCAATTGATGCAATTAAATCTGTTTCAAAATTTGTAACTTGAGGTGGGGGTTGTCCAAACAAGGGTCCAAAAGACTTGAACTATTTCAACAAATTTTCAGTTTAGGATTTAAATTTTGTTAATATAGAATCAATGTCAGAATTTTGATTTTTTTTCCCGAGGAAGGGGACTGGAGGTTCTAAGCAAGGGGTCCAAAAGTATTAATGCCTGTATTCAATTATACGTAGACTTGAACTCATTGAAATCACTCCCAGGCTGTTTAGATGTTTTTCTGTAATGCACCATGATAAAATAACAAACTTCAAATTGCGTTGATTTAATAAAAAAAAACGATGAACTTGAAAAACTTTCTTCAAATCGAGTTAACCTTGACCGAAATTTAACACATGCACATTTAAAACATTTTTTTTCTATTCTAATAAATATAATCTAGAACTCTTAGACCCAAGAATTTTATGATTATAGTCTGTAGTAGTATTCTTGAGCTAAAAGTGATGAATTCTGGGATACTTTTCTGAATCACTGTAAATTAACCTTGATATTATTCCGGGAGAGAAACTTTCATGAAACATTCTTGGAAATGACCTTTTACCAGAATTTCTACCAAGCTCTTAGTATTATCTACGAGTTTTAGGCTTGCATTAAACTGAACATTTTCGTACATATATATGTATATCATAAATGGTCATTATCTGACCGTCATGTATAATTGTCCGTACTGTTACGGCTTTCCGTCTTATGAGACTGGACATGATCATAAACATTATTTTGTATTACAGCAGCATCGTTACTCTTTCCAGCATGATTGTACACTCCGTCAACACATTGATCATATATTACACAAATATTCTGGTTATTATTCGTCCTCTTGCGGCTGTGATCTGTGACGTCGTATTCTGTGCTTGCAGTTTCCAAATTTATATTATGATCGTTGTATGTTTGTCTGATACTCTGTTGGATGCTGGGTTGATTATCAGAATCAGTACGAAGTGCAACATTTACCTCGCTTAGTATAGTTGTCATTGAAGCTTGAATATCTGTTTTATTTTGTGATCTATAAATTTTGCAAATAAAAAAAAACCTAAATATGAAACTGATTAAATAGCGTCTTTAATAGCTGTTTTTGACTTGAATAATTATTGTATAGCGTCTCTTTATATTATTTTCGCTATTTGCAGGAAAACAATAATTGATACGTTCACGTATATTTATACATACATGTTTGCATGTATAGATTTTCTAAATAACAATTCCTTAGGAAGTTAAATAGACTTTGCCGGATATAGCTTTCACGTCATAGGAAAACGAGAAAGATTGTGATCAGTTCGACTAAACTCTTACATGTACATGTATAAAAGTTTGTTATCGTTCTTTTCAATGCCATTCAATAAAATGTTAAAGCCTTTCCAACTAAAAAGTACCTGGTTAAGTGGGTATATACATAATAAACGCACATGAGTAGAATAGCGATATCTGTTGCCCAAGTGCTGTGACCTGGATAGAAAAACTAACGATTAACGCCAAGGTATTTAAATTAATTAAAATATACTCACTCGGTAAAAAAAGTTAAATTTTACTGGGAAAAAATATAAGAGAACAGTAAATTATTACCTTCTAACAAAAAACCAATAAAACAGGATTGCCGATAAGCATATAACTAAAACAACCAGTATAACTGCAACGATGATTCCTGCGAAATAAAATCAAATCGTTAATGAACTGACATTTTACCAAAAAATCCAAACCCCCGTATGCAATGAAAATTAACAAGAGACAGCCAATGAAAATATAAGGCCATAGCTAGGACAGGCGAATATAATTCTGCATATTTAAAGTACTCCGCCCTCCTAGTGGGAAAGATAGACAACCATTAAAAATCAGTCATAATATGTACTTAATTCTTGTAAGTTTGAGTTATTTCTACCATTTAGGACAGTAATTGTATATTAAATTTATTATTTCAATACTTTTGTCATTAATGGACTGTATTCTATAACATATCTTGCATATAAAATACGTACTTCCTTGTTACAGACGTTAAAATTGATCTGAACTTTCACAATGTTGGCCATTATAAATAAAAATATATAATTTTATTGTCGTGTATACAATTTAAAAGTAGAAATAAGGCGGACAGGGCCCTGCCTATTTTACATTGATAATTAAGCGCTGTACCTGAATTTTCTGTTTTGGAACGGTCATCATCTGTTATTTCAGTCGTGCTGACTGTAATTGTGGTCTGAGAAATGGTAACTGTACTTTCAGTTTTACGAATTGTTCTCAAGTTAGTGCCCGTATCAGTATTATCGACTGATAAATCCGTGTTACTGTCATGCTCATTCTCATCTGCAAAAAAAAAATAATTTAAGATATTCATTCAAGAATTTGAATGTTCATTGACTTGTAAAATCATTGACCGATCGAATCATATGAAACTACTAAAAGAACTATTCAATTCTACGGAGCCCTGTTGGTCTCACACAGATTATAAAGTGTCTTTTAAAGTCCTGCGCTGAAGATGTGTAAAGTCTAGCGCTGGAGATGTAAAGTCTAGCGCTGGAGATGTAAAGTCCGGCGCTGAAGATGTAAAGTCCAGCGCTGGAGATCTAAAGTCTAGCGCTGGAGATCTAAAGTCAAGCGCTGAAGATGTAAAGTCTAGCGCTGGGGATGTAAAGTCTAGCGCTGGAGATGTGTAAAATCTAGCGCTGGAGATATGCAAAGTCTAGCGCTGGAAATGTAAAGTCAAGCGCTGGAGATGTAAAATCAAGCGCTGGAGATGTAAATTCTAGCGCTGAAGATGTAAAATCGAGCGCTGGAGATGTAAAGTCTGGCGCTGAAGATGTAAAGTCAAGCGCTGGAGATGTAAAGTCTAACCCTAACCCTAACCCTAACCCTAACCTAACCCTAACCCTAACCCTAACCTAACCCTAACCCTAACCCTAACCCTAACCCTAACCTAACCCTAACCCTAACCCCTAACCCCTAGGGTTAGACTTTACATCTCCAGCGCTTGATTTTACATCTCCAGCCCTTGATTTTACATCTCCAGCGCTTGACTTTACATCTTCAGCGCCAGACTTTACATCTCCAGCGTTAGACTTTGCATATCTCCAGCGCCAGATTTTACACATCTCCAGCGCTAGACTTTACATCCCCAGCGCTAGACTTTACATCTTCAGCGCTGGACTTTACATCTCCAGCGCTATACTTTACATCTCTAGCGCTAGACTTTACATCTCCAGCGCTAGACTTTACACATCTTCAGCGCAGGACTTTAAAAGACACTTTATAATCTGTGTGAGACCAACAGGGCTCCGTACAATTCTTATATTTACATCTGACAACAGTTAAACTTTTCATTCAGTATTCAAATTGGTTGTAGGGATTTTACATCTACATTTCTACGCCTTGTTATAACGTCGTAAGTTATTTCTTTCAGTTAGTAAATATTAACATTTGAGTTCGGAAATAAGATTGGCTGAAAAGAATCACTTGATTTAAGATATATCATACCTAATACACTGAGAATCTTTTTCGGGCATCTTGCAAAGTATGTAAATATACATTTTCAACGAGCAAATAGTATTTGATATAATGTACAAGTTATATCTTAAGTTTATTTAAATAAAAAAATAGACAAAAATGCATAAATAGCAAAATTACAAAATTTTATTCTAAAAAGAACCCTTTTCAGGGGAGATAATTGGCGGAAAATATTTCTAATGTAATGTAAAGGAAGATTTTTCCTATAAATCTATAAAGATTTACCAACATTACGAATGAATTATCTCCAAATCAAGAACGGTGACCTATGTTTTCTTAATTGAAATTTCAAGGTTATCCATCCAACATCCCGCCTGGATTAAATTTGGAAAATCTATCTGCTTAATATTTTAGTATTGATCTACCTTAATAAAAAAAACTTCAGCGCCGTGACAACAATTTTTAACGTCTCAAATGAATAATCCCTACAGAATTTGATTCAAGATGTAATTTATAAGAATTGAATATGCATGGTTGTTAAAGCGTTAACCGTGACCGTGAGCACATTTCAAACCGTGAACTGAAAACTACAAAAGAAGCTTTCTTTTCTCAAATGAAAGTTTGTTTATTTAAACATTTGCAGTAAATCGTATTTCCAGTTTTTGAATGAAATGCAACTCAAATGTAATTATTTGAAATATTAGCCATTTCATTAAATTTTGATTCTAAAGAAAAGCTAGAATAAATTACTCAAAGGTAAATACCAATGTGTAATACTATAAGCTCAGCCAAAAAAAAAAACAAAAAAAAAAAAAACAAATATGATCATGGTGTTAAATTATTACGTGAACTGAATACCACGATTAACTTTTTTTAGATAGGGGTCCTGTTTGTTTCTATTATCACTCGAATACGAGTCTTTGACGAAAATACGTATTGTTTACGGATTATAAATTGACTAAATCTTACCTCGACCTCCTTGCGAGATTATATCAGCATAAAAACCTCTTTCTCCAAGATGTGAATCCGATTTGAACTTTAAACTTAAGCTTTGGCAATTACCAGAAACTATTATTGGATCCGGCATTCGTTTTCCACAATAAGTGCCGATCTGTTTAGGATTATTCAAATTAGCACATTTACTTTCATTTACCTGAATGAAAAAAGTTGAACTTCTTGTGAGGCGTGACATATTTTCTCCGTATTGACTGCTTCGCTCTGATCTGACGAAGAACAACAATACAAGCATTGTTCTTTTATCTTTCTTGAAAAATAAACTCTCATGCATATTCCTGAAATAACATCCGCTTGTGGAAAGTCCCTAAATTATCAAATCATTGTGAATAACTAAAAGGATCTAAGGAAGGTATACGGAGATTGAAATCCTACAATAATTCTGAGGTATAATAAAATACCACGTTAAAATAGTCCTATTGGTTCGTGTTTTAATTCCTCGTTATTATGATATTTTATTGCAAGAATTAATTAACATTTGGATCCAACTTGAATGCTGCCAACAGTTTTAATTTAGTAGGAATCAGTTATAGGAAATTAATTGTATGGAAGTTTGCTAGTCATACATGTACGTGTTTTTTTTTAATGTTTTGGCAGGGGTTGAACTATAGTATTGGTTTATCCATCACGTACATGTACATGTATACATGCCATTTTCATGTTTTCTGCACGATGATTCTCAATTTTTTATTAATAATTTTGTAATATACAAAGTCATCTTAAAGAGCTACATCTTTTTGTTTCTGAATCAAAGTATTTATATCTTAAATCGTTGCTTTTTTAGAATGACCAACGAATTCTCTTTAACAGTCGAAGTCATAATTAAATACTACAGTGTACATGTACTATACTTTGATTTATTAATACAAAAAATTCAGATAATATGTATTTTGTGATTCATTTCTATAATTTTATTTCCGAGTAAGATACAAAATAAGGAAATTAAATTAAGGAAACAATGTTTTCATTCCGAAATAAATATTTCATATTTCCGCAAAAGTTTTCTGTTTCATTTCCTATTTGGTGTCTATATGTATTTCCAGTGAGGTTTGATAAGTTATGTAGGGATCGGAAAAGGGGGTAAGAGGATAAGACAGAAGAGAGAACGCACTGAAAGGGAGATAAAAGCACACGAAGGTGGTATCTGATACTGTTAAAAAAGGTCAATAAAACTTGGTAAAACATTTGTTTTTGTCCACGGTAATTGAGATGACAATCATCTTCGGTCTATTAAATTGAAATAATAAGCAAAATATTGCAGAAAAGGTAATTATCCCCGTACTTTCGAAGAAAGTTCGGGGATGTAGCGATTGTCTCCGTCCGTCCGTCTCCTTCACTATCGGGATTTAATTTTTATATATTATGGTTGAATACTGAATGCAGATGCGCAATAATGTTTTAGAATTTTGATTTTCTAAACAAGAGGCCCACAGGGATCGAACTTCGAAAATTTTGAATTCAAGCTTGTGACCTAAACTCCTCTTTCATTTTTCAGTTTATGCATTTTGTTTATAAACATTATTGTCATGCACCATATGCAGATGCGCAAAAAGGTTTTTAAATTTTGATTTTCTAAACTTGGGGCCCATAGGGGTCGAATGGTGAAAAACTATCAATTTAAGCTTGTGACGTAAACTGTCTTTTGCTTTTTCAAATTATCTATTTTATTTCAATACAGTATTGGCAAATACAACATACAGATGTGCAATAAGGTTTTAGAATTTAATTTTCTAAAATGGGCACACAGGGGTCGAAATTTGAAGTTTTCAATTTAAGCTTGTGACATAAACTTCTCTTTCATTTTCGGTTTATTCATTTTACTTGCACAATAAGGATTTAGGATATCGATTTTTAAACCGGGGTCCCACTCAGGTCAAATTTCAAAAATTGTAAGTTTAAGCTTGTGAACTAAGGTTTTTTTTTTAATTTCCATTTAGAATGATTGCATACTATTTTTGGATGGGAAATAAGGTTTTATATTATTGAATATCGGTAAGTGGCTCAACTACTTACAGGGGGTGCAGGGATCACTGTCGATTCCTACAGTATAGTTTTCTAGTTTCCATTGTTATGATCTGAGAATTGACGATAAAATACTGGAGAAGGGGTATGGGTAGGAGAAATACTTCTATGTAATGCGATTATGGTGTCACGTATTAATCTGTCTTCCAAGTATAAGTTTGTTTAATATTCAAGTAGAACCCAACCTAGTCCAAGATTCCTATGAGGCAAACGACATTTTTAGAATAAACTGGAGATCTGGTACAACGGCCAAAGCCAATTTTAAAACATGCGGTTTAGACGTCAGCGGAATCTAGGACTAAAGATGATTATACGTATATTTGTAAATGTGGTAAAAGGTCGCTTACAACCCGTCGTAAGTGTTTGTAACACGCACGGGTCGAAGGGTTTCAGTCGCAGGAATCCTATGGGAAAGTTTAGGAGAAATTATGGGCATGGAACTTGGCAAAAACAGGTTGCAGGTCTGATTTGTTTCTGGCGAGGAAAAATTTCGTAATTACGGAAAGCGTAAGCCTGTCGCATTTGATCAGTGCGTGTGATGTGTGTGGGAAATGCAATTAACCATGTTTGTGTGACAGAAGTACTGGCCATAATTGTGACTCGTGTGGTTAGCATGTGACTATTACTCCTGACTCCTTTCTGCAATGCTACACGATCTCCACAATATATGAAGTCTTTAACCCCACCACTGATAAGTGTATGTACCAAATCAGACTATCCTGACTCTGTTGTGGTAATGTTTGTTTTTATGCCCTTTTCTGTTATTTTTTGTCCGGATTTCTATCTTTTGGGTGACGTTGATCGATTAGTATGTCGTGTTGGGTTGGACTCCATAAATTAATAGTGCCATTTTCCATGTGAAGTGAGCTTACAAATGTCATGGTCTTGTGCCATCTTCAGAGTAAATAATACCCATATACATGTATATATATTCTGAAAGGCCACTATGTTAGCATTGTTTCAATCATGATAAAATAAATCAAAAATATCAATGGAAACCTAGTTGGCATAGCAACATTTAAAACATTTTCATAAAAAAGCTTTAAAAATGTTCAATTTCACTCCACTTAGGCTTAAAATTGAGGTCTGATGCAGCGTTTCAATCCAATTGAGGTTTAATTTTTCAGATTCTGCTTAAAATTCCATTACATATGTGGAAAAAAAGGTTTACTTTTCCGGATCTTTTTACCACAATTTAACTTACAAGTTCAGGTGCCGATTATCACTGTCAAAGTTTTACACACCACATGTCAATTTAAAAGTCCCAGTTTATTACCTTCCATTACTTGTCTGAAGCAAAATCAGTTAATGTTTTCGTATTTTTTAAAACTAAAATCTATCCTCTTTCGGTGATTATTACAATTTTGAGATTAAGACATTTATTATTTATTTATCATGTAGTCAAACTTTACCAACTCTAATGATTAATAAAATTCTGGGGATCCATTTCTCTGAAACTGAGATAATTAATGGAGTCTAACCTTGACTTACCTGTTGTTTATTGCAACTTTTCGGGGTTTAATGCACTGATTACAAACCACACATAAAAGTAGAAAGTGAGTTGTACAGTGGAGCTCAGTTCTAACCTCTCTTTAGAACTGTCCTAAACTGTCAGAAGAACTGTTCTAGAACAGTCATCCTGACACCTTTAGAACCGTTTATGACAGGGTGTGTCCTGACCTAGAACCATTTATGACACTTCTAGAACCATCCTGGACGGTTCTACCCTAGAACCATTCTGAATGGTTCTAACCTAGAACCATTTATGACCCTGGCAATATATATTATAGAAAAACAAGAAAAAAAAATGCTCAGAATAAAGTTTTTACTAAAACTAAATGATTTAAAAACTAGTCGGTGTTATTTGCTAGTACATAAAACATTCCTCTACATACGTTTCGACAAGAGAATACTTTAAATCAAGATTTAGTACCGTCCATTCTCAATTGAAATTATTGTGTAAAATGTCTATATATGTACGTTTTGTGTATGTAATTTTTCGATAAATTGGCGAAATGCACTTCTTATTTCAAAATGGCGGTACTCATCCCAATCATCTTCTACCTTGTCATAACGAAATAAATATCGTTCATACATGTACGAGCAAAGAGAATTAATTATATAATATATCAAATTTTTACCATATAAAAATGGTAAAAAAGATAAATTGTTAATTTAAAATAAAATAAAATGTTACTTATCTAAGGAATTTGAAATCTCTGCATTGAAATTTTGGACCACATTATACACACCTCTTTTTTAATATGCTGCATTAATTATTTTAGAATGTAGCGTTATAAAAATTTGAAACCCGGCTGATTTTGTCAGCAAAACGGTTTACCTGTATACACACACGGTGTCTTCCCGATTGTCCAACATTTGAAAATTACAGGTAAAAAAAGGTAAAAAAATGTTGGACAATTGGGAATGTTTTGATAAGAATTATACATGTTGGTTAATTAGAAAATGTTTTGATAAAGATAGTTTTGAGGTTCTATAAGGGGTATTCATTAAAATAAAAAAAATATATTAGTGTTGCTTTAGGTTTATCCCTTTGGTTTGTTGCGTCAGTATTTGTTAGCTGATGTTTTATGACTAATGATTGTCTTGATTATCCTTTTGGTTTGTTGCTTCTGTATTCGATAGCTGATGTTTGTATTCAGATATTTTTATGGAAATATGGCAACATATTTCCACTTTGATTTTTATACATGTGTTATTCTTTTAATGGAAAATAAAAGAAAATACTTATATTTAAATGTTTTATTTTCTTTAAATAAATATGAAATTATACATGTATATTAAAACAATGCACATACAATTACAGTTATTAACAATAATTATTTAACATCAATCATTTGAATTGAACAATGACATAAGATATACAGATCAGAGATGATCAGAGCACTAACATCTTACAATGTAGCACATATAAATAATCAGTCCAAATGCAATAAATAAGAGGCAATGTCTGCAAACTGGAACACGATAATTTCTTGATTCTGCAGTCAAACCGTTGCTGAAGTCGTTGGTTCAGTTGCGTGTATCTTCTGCGTTTCACTGGTGTAGTAGCCCTCCTGCTGCGTACTGGATGAGGGTGACTTCTTGTCGGCATTTCTTCTTGATGTGCCGCAGTACTTTATATTTGAATTATGATTTTATTAAATCATTTGCATTGCTTGAATTTATACTTAAATCAAAATCATTGTTAATTTATATAGTATTTGATTCCTAAAGCATTAAAAATACTGGATATTTAAAAAATATATTAAATATTTTTCTTTTAAAAAGTATGATTTGTTTTGATAATATTGTTTGCTTCAGATTAAAATACTAGTATCCAAAACAATATTATAAGAAATAAATATATATTTCAAATTAAAATTATCTTTCATCTATTTTAAGAAAAATTTTATATTTAATCTATATCAATATTTATTTATTATTTATTTATTTACAATAAAAACCCCTTGCTACCCTCAAATTATAATGATGATCATACATTGTTTAATTAACAACAATTAATATAGGACAATCATAACTTTTGTTGTTGGACAATCAGAACTCCATAATTTTAAAATGTTGGACAATCGGGAATAAACCACACACACACATGTATCTGTACCTTAAAGGGTGGAACAATAAACACCCGGACGGTCAAGGTACAATATACATGTCAAAACGTTAATTAGTTATAATTACCTGAAACACATAACGTTACGTATACGGAGAACAAATTTCTTTACCTGTAAATTTACTTCAATATATTCTCTTTGCCCGTACATGTATGAACGATATTTATTTCGTTATGACAAGGTAACTTACATTCTGAATGGTTCTACCCTAGAACCATTTATGACAGTTCTACCCTGGAACCTTTCTGGACGGTTCTACCCTAGAACCATTTATGACAGTTCTACACAGGAACCATTCTGGACGGTTATACCCTAAAACCATTTATGACAGTTCTACCCTAGAACCATTTATGACCGTCCTACCTTAGAACCATTTATGACAGGGTTGGTTCTACCCTAGAACCGTTCTTTCTGACAATAATTTACAGGTGAGAACTGATGTCAACTGTACTTTTGTCTTGTGGGTCGCACAAATACTTTGTGTAAGTAGTTCTGAGGCACGTCATTTTTACAATGACCTTTTGTCTGTGGTGCGAGTTACTGTCATCGCTAATAATTTGCCAGCCGTATTCCTGATTTTGTTCAGGCGTATTGTATGAGATTTTTCGCAAGACCTTTAGAAGGATCATGCGGAGGACCAACAATAAGAAGATATATAGATTCTCCTTCAGGTACGAGTGAGTTATGTAATTTTTCCACCCGGGATAGTTAAATTTTAGATTTTCAACACGCGAGCGTTTGCGAGCGTGTTCAAATCTAAAGTTTAACTATTGAGGATGGAGAAATTCCATAACTCACAAGTAAATTGAAGGAGAATCTGTTCCTCCTATGATTTTTGAGAAAAACCTCAAGAAAATGTCGTTGCTATGTAGTTTGTCTACATAGACGTCATTTCGGGACTTCTTTAGTTTATTGTTCCAATAACTGTAGAAAAAAACGACGGTAATTCCCACGTAGAAATTTGTATATTTATCCCACCGATTAAACACGTCAAGAATAGGAAAAACATATATAATACAATGATGAATACCTCTAAAACATCAGAACTGCAATAACCAAGTAGTCTGTATTTTTCCACTTGAAAGTCACGAAAGACTAATTTCATTTCAGACTCCTTTGATTTGTTGAAAAGCAAAACACAGTCTTCTTCGTTTGAATAATTCATTGGATAGTTCGGCGAATGAACACATGTTAAATCATCTGGATATACGTTTTTTGCACAAATGTTCCCTATAAAATGAAATATTGAGTTATTTTAATAAAAACATTTTCCCGACTAAATAATTTGTAAATACATGATAAATATCATCTGAATTCCATCACAAGGATACGAATGTATCTTTAATAAGAAAGAAAAATGAAGAAATGTGCTTTGAGATAAAAGGAATTGTGACAATAAATAGTAAATAGAGTGTAACGTATTATCTCTGGGAAAACAAATTAATTACATGTAATTTTATTTTTAGATAAAAAGTGTCATCTGTAGCATATTTGACACGCCCGCTTTTGAAACTGTTTACAGAAACTGTAAACTAGCTATTTCGCTTCTAAGAAAACATGGTTGCCTCTGTTTTTGTTAGTTAAGGTCAACATCATAAATCGTTGATTTGAAATTCATCTAATCAGAATGACATACATGTACAAATGTAGGTAAAGAATGATATTACCACTGCCATCAGTAAAAACGGCCTTGAATCGTTGCTGACCTGTCTGTGACATCGTTCCCATGTGAACAGAAAGTGTTATCCTGCCCGTAGTACTTTGTATAATGTAAGGCATCTTTTTTGAGAAGCTATCTTTATTGCCACTAATTGACTCATCAGGTGTTAAATGTAGCTAACAAAAATAAGTGTACGAATATGATTTTCACTACGTATTACAAACAATAATATGCATGAACAGAGTTGGTCTTAAGACCAAAACATCAGTACATTAAGAGATAGGAGTATTAACTAAATCATTGAAAACCGATTTTGCAATATGCTGTCTTGTTTTACTGTCTAATTTACTTTGATTTGATCCATTTATTTTTGTTTTGTTTTAGTCTTTTTCATATAATCTTCGTGGCATTTGTTCTCTTTGTTGCCAATCGATAAGGATATTGATATAATATATAGCCTTTTCGTTTTTACTTTATTGCTCCGGGTGATTTGTCGATGATATTTGCTTTATACAAATAAAAAGTATGTTGGTTACTGACAGTGAACAAGTAAAAGTTTCACAGAGAAACACAAATTTCAGGGGGAAAACTAAAATGAGAAGTAAATATAAAAAAAAACTCTGTGGAAGAGTTATTTCCAGCGAGGTCTCAAATTCAGTAAGAAAAAAACAAACTCGATAGAAGATGTGTAGTTTATTATTTGATAGATAGTAATTTTCTAAGGATAAAACAATAGCCTTGACAATCGTAATGGAGTTATAATATTAACAAAGACTGGTCATTGCCCACCTATAACAAGAAGTTCCCATGTTGCAGTATTTGATGCTTTAACTCGTATGATATCCAGTTGATGTCCTTGCTTGCAGCATATATACGTTTACTTATTCAAATGACTGGAAATTGGGAAAAAATTTCACTTAGGGGTAGTCGTATCATGGCATTCAAAAAGTATTCATATCATCACTAAAAGAAGAGCACTAAGCAGCCGAAAAACCAACGTCAAAAGTACACTAATAACCACATATTCAATATTTTCAAGTGCGTCAAAGTTTCACAAAAGATACTTATCACTGTGATAAATGTTTTGAAAATATTATGTAAACTATGTAAAGTGTGAGCTTTTGCCATCACTTGGCGTCCGTCGTCCGTCCGTCGTCCGTCCGTCGTTAGCTTTTCATTCAAACATCTTCTCCTCAGAAACCATTTGGCCAATTCCAACCAAACTTTGCATGAGTGGTGTATGGAAGGTCCTCAACAAAGTTTCCTCATTTAGTTCTGATTGGTCAAGAAACATGGCCACCAGAGGCAATTCTTGTTTCTGATTGGCTGATTTTCAAAAATCTTCTCCTCTGAAACCGCTAGGCCGATTGGTTTGAAACTTAATAGGAATGATCTATGACATGTCCCCTACAAACGATCCTCAATTTATTTTGATCTGACACAAAACATGGCCGTCGTAGCTAAAAATAGAATATAGGGGTGCATGTATTGTTTTTAGCTTATAACTTAAAAACCGTTACAGATATCAAAAATCTGACTAAGGTAAAATTGATCAGCATGACAAGATCTACCTACCCTGAAATTTTGAAGGAAATCCCAAAACCCGTTTAGGAGTTATTGCCCTTTTTTCATCAAATTTTCAAAATTTAACATTTTTCGTCATTTATCTCCAAAACTATTTGAGATAGAAGTGAAATGTAAATTTGAAAAATGTTTGCCATGTTGAGGTCTACATACCCTGAAATTTTAAAGGAAATCCCAAAACCGATTTAGGAGTTGTTGCCCTTTTTTGTTAAATTTTCAAAATTTTTTCATTCAAAAATCTTCTCCTCTGAAACCGCTGGGGCGATTGGTTTGAAACTTGATAGGAATGGTCTATGACATATCCTCTACAAACAATCCTCAATTTATTTTGATCTGACATAAAACATGGCTGTCGTAGCTAAAAATAGAATATAGGGGTGCATGTATTGTTTTTGGCTTATAACTTAAAAACCGTTACAGATATCAAAAATCTGACATGGGGTAAAATTGATCAGCATGACAAGATCTATCTACCCTGAAATTTTGAAGGAAATCCCAAAATCCATTTAGGAGTTATTGCCCTTTTTTCGTCAAATTTTCAAAATTTAACAGTTTTCGTCATTTATCTCCAAAACTATTTGAGATAGAAGTGAAATGTAAATCTGAAAAATATTTGCCATGTTGAGGTCGACCTACCCTGAAATTTTAAAGGACATCCCAAAACCCATTTCGGAGTTATTGCCCTTTTTTGTCAAATAAATTTTCCCTGAACAATTGAACCAATTGCAACAAACTTGGTCAAATAGTTGATTAATTGTCCAATGAAAACCAGACTCCAGGTGAGCGATACAGGCTCTGGTGAGCCTCTAGTTTACTACCTGGTGTTGTCCTTCCTCTTTTTTCTGGGTTCAAGCCTTTTTTTTCACTATATTTCTCATACTTTTTTTCTAAGGATATTTGGTCCTGCCTTTTTTTTCAAAATCCTTCCATGCCCCCCCTCCCATAAAAATCAAATGGTTGCTCCCTTAAATATGCTATTTGTATGTCAAACGTAATTTTATTGTGTATAGGCTTTGTTATTTAATAGGTATACATACCTTAACAACACTGTAGTTGTAGTAATCGTGACACTCAGGAATGAATCCAATTAACTCCAAAAAAATCAGAGAAATGTTCTTTTTTTCAGGGTGAATAATCTCAAACGTATATTCACCTTCGTAAAACTCGTTAAAAGGAAATTCAATGAACCCACACCTCTCATTTATTTTATGACGATTTTCTAAAAAACAAAAAATTATTGTATATACAAGTATACAGCATAAAAAACAGGATTTAAGAAGCCCACCATCCCCCCCCCCCAAAAAAAAAAAAAAAAACACCAAAAAGTATTAAATAAATTAGAAAATTTGCCATTCGGAAAAAAATTGTACGTGGAATATTTAATACAATTATTTTAATGGAGAGGCCTTACGCATCTGTTTTAGCTTAATACATGTTGTCTCTGAGTAAAAAAAATAAGTTTGTTAGTTTATTGATATTCCACTCCAATAAGCGACGGTATGTTCTATCAGCCATACCGGAGAGAGCCGAAATATATGATCAATAGCAAAACTGTTTATTGTCGAAAGCATCTCGGTAGTCATTTACATGTATTACTCTTAACTTGATTCACCATTCGATCACCTAAGCTCCAGCATTTTAATGACGCAAAAATAACATTAAAACAATTAAATAAAAAGGTAATTGTTAATGGTTACTACTAGAAACTTATAAGCACAACATACATTGTACTTACTGTAAGCTGTTGACGTAAATATTATAGTATCAAAAGTAATTAGAAAAACCAGATATACTTCTGTGAACTGTGCCATTATTTATCTGAATCAGGAAGAACTTCTGGCATGAGTATACTAGTATTTAATATGTTATGTATGTGTAGTTAAAGTGTTGTTCCGTTTTAAACAGAAAACTTAAAAGTTGGGAATGACTAATGTCAGAATAAATATAAGTACACGTAGGATGATTTCGGTCAAATGATGTGCTATATAAAAATGTGGTGTAATAATGTTGGAGTATTTTTATATTCAATACACTAATATGTGATGAGAAATTTTAAAGAGGTTGTTTACAATTTGATTTAAACGAAAAGGTCTGATGGTTTTATTCAAAGCAAAGAACTAATTTCACATGTATTAAATTTATTTTAAATACTATAGGCTTTACATTAAAATTGAATCAGCAGTATAGAGA
This sequence comes from Mytilisepta virgata, assembly GCA_028015205.1. Classification (NCBI taxonomy): domain Eukaryota; kingdom Metazoa; phylum Mollusca; class Bivalvia; order Mytilida; family Mytilidae; genus Mytilisepta; species Mytilisepta virgata. The sequence goes on from CM051521.1 coordinate 90,910,667, forward strand.
TTCCTGCAACATCAAGCTTTTAAATGTTATTCAACAATGGCATACCAATCGAGAGACCTTCAGGTAAAAATAACATGAAAATGCACAAAACACAAACAAGAAACAACATAAGGTCAACATAGTCTGACACTGATCAGTGGTATGTGGAAGGGGGGGAGGGGGGGGGGGGGGGGGGGGGCGGGCAGAATAATTTTATTTGCCATAAATAAAATAAAAATATTTATGAAATGAAAATAATCCACAAAAAAAGTGGTTCTCTTTGAAACAAATCTTAATTATTTTATTTAAAAAATTGTCGTCATCTGGTGGATGCAAATAGAGCTGAGTGGCAGTAATCAGTAGTCAGTAGCCATTAATTTACTTCAACTGCCATGGTATCAAGTACACATTTTATACTTTGAGATTTGAAACGCCATCGAATGAAATATTACATATCCTACGTTAAATTGGAGTTTGCATTACGAACACACCACTATGATACTCACACATATATTTTTTGATTGAAGTAAATAGCTTTCATGCAGATATAGGATGAGAACATCTCGATCTTTTTTGTAATAACAAATCCATATTTAGAATGGTTAGAATTATTGACAGAAGAAAAATTATCTTTTATAGAAAGTTTGAACATTATACAAAAAAAAAATAAAACAATTTTCATCAGGTAGTCGTAAGAGCAAACCTTTTGAAAGCCGTAAATTATCTAAACATTAAGAGCAATGAATTTCAAATTATCAGCGGCGGATCCAGGTTTTCGAACAGGGGGCGTAAAATTATTTGTCGAGTGAAAAAATAGGGCGAGGGGTCTTGGGGCCCCTAGAATTAAGCTCTTGGGTAAACGCTGAAAAACCCGCAGTCTGAGCGATTTTTTTGGTGTTTTGTTCACCTCTGGATTATACAAAATCATAATTCCAGAAACAAAGAAATCAAGAACAATACGATATAAAGCATCCAAAAACTTAAGTACAACAAAACACGATTGAAATTTAATGAGCAACTCGGACCCTACCAAAAACTGAGAGTTGAGCGGTAGCTGATTGAGATACAGTCAACTGTACAAGTATATCGTTAGCTTTAGATCACTAATATTTACTACACGACTGAATAATAATGAATACTCACAAAAACAATATCCCGCGTTTTTTTTTTCCTTTTTCAAAAAAGAGGGGGAGTAAGCCCCTTACGTCAGCACCTGGCATATCCAACTTTTGCAATCATCACGTGACTGTGTGACGTATGAATCTTGTAGTTTGATCTGTAATTAATTTACTTGAAAATGTCTATCAAACGGAAACTAAATGATTAAATCACTAACCGGTGTTATATGCAAGTAAATGAAACATTCCTTTACATATTTATCGACAAGAGAACAGCTTTAAAATAATTTTTTAGTCCCGTCACGTATCTCAATTGAAATTTTGGTGTAACATTTACATAAATGTACGTTATGTCTATGTTATTTTCGATAAAATTGAAGAAATACAGCACATTTTGAACAGATATATCATGTTAAGGAGGGGTATTTGCGACAAATACCAGTCGAGAGAATGTTAAATTTCGCAAGCCGTAAGGCGAGGGAAATTCATTCTCAAGACTGGTATTTTTTCGCAAATACCCCTCAAGAACATGCTATATCTGTTTAATTACACCGAATGTTAACGTACAAAACGCATTGATGATCGTGACATTACAAGCGTCCAGTCGGATAGAGTATTTTTTGGCAAATACCACGGCAGAGAGGGTAAAAAAGGCATATCCTTTTTGCATATACCCCGGCGCTGTTTAAAAATGAACGATATTCATTTGATAAAAGTAAATTGGTGAAAAATACACTGGCTATCAACCAATCAAAACCCAGGATTCTTACATAAGGTGTAATTAAACCTATAATTTCTTTCAATACACAGACTATATCGCTTAGTCGATGATATGTACATATAGTTTGAGTGCATATTTCTCAAGCAAATGCTAACTCAGCGGTTAAAGTTTACATCTATGTCCGTCCCATTTCATTTGAAAATTGGTTACTTACAATCAGTTTTGTCTTATTTCAAATGGCGGCACTCATCCCAACCATCTTCTACCTTGTCAAAACGAAGTAAATATCGTTCATACGAGAAAATAGAATTAATTATATAAAATATTAAATGTTTACAATATATAAATACTAAAAAAAAGATAAATTATTAATTTAATGTAAATTAAAATGTTTCTTGTTTTAAACAATTGAAATAATTCATCTCTGCATTGAAATTTGTGATCCCCCCCCTACACACACACGTCTTTATAAAATGATGCATTAATGATAAAAACATTTAGCGTTATCAGGCTTTGAAATCCAACTGTTGTTTTGTCAGCAAAACGATTTACCTGTATACATATCTTTGTACATTTAGGGTTGGAATAATAAACATCCGGACAGTCAAGGTACCATAGCTCTTTATCACGTGTATGTGTACCTTATGAATGCCATTCATGTCACTGGGGCGATAAAATTACGCGTAAGTAAAATTTACGAGAAAAAACTGGAAAGTCACCCCGGTCAACCATAAAAGATTGATTTATCATAAAGTTAAGAACACATGCACATCTGCATACCCTAACCAGTTTCCTGCAAAGTTTCATCCATTTCCAAAGTATGATGCATAATATAGAGTGATGACAAAGTATCTTCCATATAGTCCTATGGCAAAATGGCTAATTCCATTATTTACCCTGTGAAACCGTCAACAATTGATTTATAAAAAAATCAAGAACATATGCACATTTCCATACCCTAACAAGTATTCCTGCCAATTCGTCCAAATCCGAAGTATGATTTCATTATTTCAAACATTCATGCTTTATTTTCTTATGTTTACGCTTGACTTTTGAGTTTTAACGCGTAAATTTTACTTACGCACAATTTTATCACACCAATGACATGAATGGCCACTCATAGTACCTTTCCTAGTTTGTATAAATTGGTCATAAATTTCATATTATTAATTATTGTCATAATTTCATATATTGGATCGATGTGAAATGTTTCTACATATTCCAAAACAAAATTTTTAAAAGTTTGGAAAAAGCCAAGACAAGGAGTACGGGCTATAATTAACACAGAGTTATCGGACATGAAAATGACAGAAATAGTTGCTGATTATGTGTACAGAACTTGATTTGTATGACTGTAATGACTTCTTTCAGAAGCAACTAATTTACCACAAAATAATTGACTGCACAAATGCAAGAGCCATCTTTATCATAAATTTCTTAGAAGAACTTATTTGTGATGTAATGGAGCCATGTCACCCAGACAAAATAGATATATACTCTTCAAAAAAAGAAACGCATAGACAAAATATGTATGATTGAGATTTAATTTTTCTCTGTTTATGTCTATTTTAAGCAAAGGTGTTTTATGAGGCAATAACTCAATGCTAAATGATTTCAAATCAAGTGCAAAAAATTTGTTACTACTGATTATGGCGTCATTTCACGAAATTTCGAAAAATAACGAAATTGACAAAAATCACCCAAAATATGAAAAAGAAAACTTTATTAATGGCCTTGATTATGTTCACCATAATTCGTAAACTTAAAAAAACAACGGAAATGAACCAATTTTCATGATAATCTGGACCATTTGCCCTTCAATTGTCCGTTCGAAAAAACACGAAATCGGTGTTTCTTTCTGGAAACTTTCCAGAAAAAGAAAATTTTAACTTTATACAGCTGGGTGAGTTGTTTCATATCTATTCTTTCAAAGTGAGACTGTTGGTTTTAATGTTTCGACGTTCACGTCAGTGAACAGGGACAAATAAGGATAAAATTGAAAATCTCCCCTCTGGGGCCTCAACTTTGATTTTTCGATAGATGAAGTTTTAAATTACCCAAATAATCACACGAAGAGGGGATGGGTGCATTCCAGCGTAGCTGTATAATATCAAAAGTTTATGCACCAAGTTTACTGGTTAGCCGGTATAATGAACATTAATTTTCTATTGAATTGAATTGGGCAATTTCCGTTTGTTTGAAAGTGTTTGTTTTTGAAGCAAATTCTCTGTTGGTAATTGTTTTTATTGATTTTTTAGACCGAACCATATTGATATGCATCATGATCTATCTACCAACCACAATTTGAATGATGGTTATCAATGCTGAGGCCCGAGAGGGGAGATTTTCAATTTTACCCTTATTTGTCCCTGTTCACTGACGTGAACGTCGAAACATTAAAACCAACAGTCTCATTTGAAAGAATAGATATGGAACAACTCACCCAGCTGTATAAAGTTAAAATTTTCTTTTTCTGGAAAGTTTCCAGAAAGAAACACCGATTTCGTGTTTTTTCGAACGGACAATTGAAGGGCAAATGGTCCAGATTATCATGGAAATTGGTTCATTTCCGTTGTTTTTTTAAGTTTACGAATTATGGTGAACATAATCAAGGCCATTAATAAAGTTTTCTTTTTCATATTTTGGGTGATTTTTGTCAATTTCGTTATTTTTCGAAAATTTCGTGAAATGACGCCATAATCAGTAGTAATAAATTTTTTGCACTTGATTTGAAATCATTTAGCATTGAGTTATTGCCTCATAAAACACCTTTGCTTAAAATAGACATAAACAGAGAAAAATTAAATCTCAATCATACATATTTTGTCTATGCGTTTCTTTTTTTGAAGAGTATAGTCTTTATATATTTCTGCATGAGATCAGAATTTGTCAGATATAGAAAACTGAAAAAATGAAGTATACAGTAGCAGAACAAATGGCTATTGATTTATTAAAACACCTGAAGAAATGGTTTGATGGTATATTCTAAGCTTTGAACTAAAACAGATATTTAGACTCAATTACAAAATGCCTTAGATGACAGAATTCGAAAATTTGATTCCACTCTTGGATAAACATAGCTTGTCAGACTTTGATATTGTTTTAAACAATCAAATGGCATTAGATAATTTGATTATGTCAAATGAAAAAGTATCAATCAAGACAAAAAAGTGGTTTACAGAAATAACAAAGAACAATATAGAGGAAAAAACTTTGGTTGCACGGTTGCACAGACTGAAAACAGAAGTAAGTCGAAAAAGAGGCCTAGAGAAGGCTACTTTATTAATAAATATTTTTAATACATGTAATATATGTACAAGTGACACCAAAATGCAAATTCTCAAGTCTACAGAAGAATAGCAGAAGTAAAGAAGAATTTAACAGACATAGAAAATATCAATAAGAGCAAAACAGATGAAATGAAAAAATTAAAAAGTGAACTGGATAAAATGGAGTTTGTACAAGGATGCATTAAAACAGTCGAATGAACATGTAGAGCTTGTAAGTAACCTTAAAACAAACCTAAATGACTCTTTGCAAGCAACTGATTACCTCCATTCTTTAATTCAAGACGATAAAGAAACATATTTTGGATGATAAGTTACATGCATATACACCAGAATTTAGACAAGCCGTCATGAATATATCTGGTAAGAATGAACACATAGCATCCGTTATCAATGAAAGTCTGAAATTAGCTGGTAAAACTTTGAAGCAAATTCCGGCACGAAGAACCATTGATAATATTGTGACAGAAAAGATTGTTGTAATTAATATTCAGGTTGAACAGTGTTTGAAAGACAAAGAAAAACAACATTATATTCTGATGAAACACGGAAGTTTGGAAAGACATACAACAGCTACTTTATTAGTGACGATCATAAAAATGTTTACATACTAGGTTTGAGAGAAATGCACAATAAAGCGTCCTCAACAACACTAGATACTTTTAAGGAGATTTTAACAGATATATCTGAATTATATAATGGAAATTTAGAAAACAATGAGATATCACATGGATATAATACATTATGCATCGTTCGAGACTTCATGTCGGACAGGGCAAAAACAAATGTAGCCTTTACAGAATTAATTATTGATTACCGTAAAGAAATTATGCCAGAAGTTGTTGATGGGTGTTGATGTTGATGATCTGACAGATGCACAAAAAGATGCTGTTCTACAGTAAATAATTTCTTTTGTGGATAACACCTGAAGTCCTGCATAAAGGGGACAATGTTGTGAATGACCTTGAAAATGAGTTCAGTGTAGATGAAAGAGATGACATTTTTTTATCAAAATTTGATGGTGATGTTATAACATTTTTAAGATTCTGTGCAACAAGTTTTGCCAGAAGAGTTGATGAGAAATATGGTTGTTTCGCTTATTTCAATTCATATTATCTTGAGAAGAATGAAAAAATAACTTCATTTCTTTCAGAGGAAACAGATTTAACATTATTTTTCTTATGGGTGAAATTGCTTTTTACCATCGAAATCATGTAGTAGATTTCTGGCAAAATGTGCACGGTGAAAAAATTTCCTGCAAAAACCCTCACTGTCTCTGTGTATATCAAATCTTGTAATGGCCGGGTGTAAAGTGCTGGGGTTAATAAAAAAAAATTATAACTGTGCCATTGTGGCGCCTCATTGAAAAAAATAGACATGTTTTAGAAATGAATACTTATTATGAAATGCTCCTAGATTTCTTGGATGAAAATAGCAAAGATGCCAATTCCTTTATAAATTGTGAAGTATTTCCATTCGATGAGGATTTAACTCATAAAGACAAGTACTTTGATTGCTAAAAAATGCAGGATGATCAGATAGACACTCTTGCTGTGCAGGTAGCACAGACTTTGTTTGCTTCTTTTTATAAACTACTAAAGTAGCGATGAAGGATCAACTGCCTGGAGGTCTATTTTATGTAGCATCACCAGAGTTAACTACTGAAACTTTATCAGTTATATCACACAACAAGCTACATGAAAGAGCATTTGGGATGCTTGATTTCATGGTCAGATTTAGACCTAATGCTTCAATATTACCAAATGAATCGTTTATATCATTTTCATTCAACAAATCACACGAGTGGTTGGATAGTTTACCCAAAGAAGAGAGAGATAAATTGCTGACAGATGCAAGAAACAAGGTAGAGAATTAAGGGGAAAATTTAAATGGAGGTGTTCGGAAATAGAAAAAAAAAGAATCATTAAAGAAGAAACAAGAAGCAGTGAGGAGAAAGAAAGAAAACAGTTTCAAGAAGGAAAAACAAACGTCAGAAGTTATTTTCTATGGATTATGGCACAGTTCAAGTGTTGCAGATGACATACTAAGGTCCATAACCAAAACAACTGAGAAACGGAAGGCATTGATTGCGCAGTTAGGGTTCCGGCAAAATGTGTTGAAGCAATATGTTAAAGATAAGAAAATATTTAATGCATCTGTAAAAGGAAAGGCGCTTAGTATAGAAGCTCTAACAGAAAATGTTAAAAAGCTCATTGAAGAGGCTGCTAGTAGAGATGTTAGTGAAAATATTTAACAATGGTCATCTAGGATGCCAATTCTTGTTGGGAAAAAAAATTCGACATACTTTCAACGAAGGAATATTCACTCCCAAAGTAATTTGAACAGTACCCGGATTTCCAGACTACTATAACTTAATATACGATAGTGAATTAGACAGTGAAGGGAACGTAACGGACGCTACACCTATCTACACATACAGACTGTTAGAGGATTATCGAGCCAAAAAAACTTGAGATAATACCGGAGGTGGTAGGTCTAAAACCATATTCGAAGGTCTGTTCAAGATTCGTTCTGCATGTAGTTGCACAGGAAGTGCATTTTTTTAAATATGATTTCAGCATAATCCATGTATAGGAATACATAAACTTAGTTTTACCTCGGAGCTTCCCACATTCTGTATTGATCAGTATTGAAGTAATTTCATGGCGAGAAAAAAAAAAAACACTAGCGAACACCATGCAATTTAATATATATATATGCTGAAATAATATTATATCTGGGAAGCTGCAAGTCATACTAACAACTAATGCTTGATACAGTGAAATCTGTCTAAACCAAACCATGAATAAACCTGAAACCATTTTCTGAAGTTCCTTCATCTCAGATTTTATGCATTTTGAACTTCAGTCCTGATGAGTTTGGTTTACACAGGTTTCACTGTATAAATATTGTAACTGATAATTTCCCGTAGTTCCTATGTTAAACTATGTTCAGATATGGCGCTATTTTTAGCAGTATAATTTTGAAAGAGGTCTGGCTAGGAAACATCCGAAATTATACTCTGAGAAATTTCATATTACATTTTGTAAATTTATACTTGGCCTAAATAACACGCCAATAAAAAGGCTACAGACTTTACTGAATTATCAGAGTTGGGACGATTTCCACCTCACTTTGATATCACAAAATCAATGTTGAAATTTTGGTTCAGACAAGAAAATTTCCTTTCCATTTCTATGGAGTCTAAGGCAATTTTTTAATAGGGCCCTTATAAACCAAGTTCGGATCGGCATTTTGTTTTGTGATACGGGATATCAGACATATTGCTGAAATATGACCACGTAAAGGGACGACCATTTGATTCTGAGGGAGAGAGGCTGGCAAATGATGAGGACAAAATATTCATTTCCGATGTGAAGAGGGCAAAATTATTTATTTTCACTGCAACCAAAAGTGGCTGCTAAATAAAATTCTTGCCATTTATGACAGGTTCACATTGACTCAGTCGTTTCAAACAAGGTCACTGTACGAAGGTGAGCAATCAACTCATAGGAAATATAAACCAATAGTCCACGCGGGGGCGGGGGGTTGCTAAAACCCGTAAACGGAATATGGAACGGAAACTGTACGGAATTCGGAACAAATATTTTTTCCAAGAAAATATATCTGGTAAAGAGTTGACCTTAGCTGTGCCTGTATGACCACATTTCTATATAAATATAGCATCAATGAAACATAACTATATTTTGGCGTCCGTCGTCCGTAAACTTTTCATCTTGATCTTCCCTTAAACTACTTTGCAGATTGTAACCAAACTTGGTAGATGGTGTATGGAAGGACCTCTACAAACGATTCATCTTTGGTTCCGATTGGATAAACAACCTGGCCGCCAGAGGCCATCTTGAATTTTTTTTTGTTAATTTTCAAAAATCTTCTCCTCTGAAATTACATTATGAAATGTTTTGAAATGACAATACAATACACTCTATAAAACAATCCATCTACTGACCCAACGGCTGCACTGCTCAGTTTCTACGGATATGACTTTTTTAAAATTTGCTCAGGAAGTAAAAGGCATCTTGTAACTAATGTTGGGAGGAATCTTATATGGAAGGAGAGATGCAAATAGTGCATCTTTTTTAGCAGGACAATTGGCACTCCCCCTGGACATTTACCCCCTCCCTTTAGGACAATTTCCCAATCCCTGTAAAATTGCCCCCTAAGACAACTGCCCCCATATAAAATTGCCCCTTAGGACAACGGCCCCTATGTAAAATTACCCCCAGGACAACTCCCGCATGTAAAATTAAACCCTAGGACAACTGCTCCCATGTAAAATTGCCCTCTAGGACAACTGCCCCTAATGTAAAATTACCTGCCCCTAATGTAAAATTGCTCCCCTAGGACAACTGCGCCCTCACAATCCCCTCCCACAACCCACTCCCACCTTCACTGTGAAACTACCAAATAATTTTATGTATTAGTATTCATATTTGTAATTTGAATAATTGAGGAGTACAAAATTAAAAAAAAAATTGTATTAATCAAAGTTTGATTGGTAAATGTTTTTTGTTTATTGTTTATAAATTGATATTCAAAGAAAGCAAGCCACATACGTAACCTGGTAAAGAACTATGGTAATCATCATGAGTTGGACTTCTTGCGTGGCACTGCTTACAATATTCAATTGTGGGTTTTTAGTGCATAATGAACATTAGTGATAAGAAATAAAAGTAGTGAATCTTCTTTAATTAGTGCATTAAACCGTTCCATCTTATGAACTGTTTCTGTGTTATGTTGTTAATATGCCATTTAATATGGTATATATATAGCTGTTCTCGGGGGCAATTGTCCTGGGTGCAGTTGACCATTGGGGCAATTGTCCGGGGGGGGGAATTTTCCTAAATACCTGTCCCCTTGACAATTGCCCCCTAGGACAACTGCCTCCATGTAAAATTGCCCCCAGGACAACTCCGCCCATGTAAAATTACCCCGTAGGAAAAAGGTCATGATCAGATTTCAAGGTTTCTTTGACATTTCGCATTTCTTTAACAGCCTTGTGGATAGGTCAGGACTTATATTTTCAAATGAGCTAATAGAAGCCAGATGAGCCTCTATTTATTTTTGTTGGGGAGGGGGTGTTGTCACATGAACTCTAGCATTAAATAGCTTTCCATTCCAAAGTTTTAAATAAAGTTTATACCGAAAGACCAAAGTGTATACTAGTAATTTTTACTATACGAGTATTTATTAAGATTTGAATTAGAAATTCTTTTTACTGATTTTTTCGCCGATATCGTTGATTTACATCCCAGCAGTTGTGCTAACTAAAGTCTAGATTGTAGAAGAAAAATGATAATCCAAAGCGTTGAAGAGCAAATTAAAATAAAATCCAAAGCAACCAAAAGGGAGGTTCCTTAGTTTAACAAAATTAAAATTTTTTGGATGAGTAAACTTTAAAGTATCAGTTTGGGCCTAGCATCGAAATTGTAGCTAGCAACTGAGCTGGTGATACGATCGGGGACTTGGAGTACAACACTAGAGGCATGGAGTTATACAGTGATAATAATAAATTCTGATACCAACTTTGATGCACCTGATGTTCAAATTTCGTTGATTTACGACTGATCAATTTTTCTGAAGGCATGAACTGTTGACAAATTCTGATACCAACCTTGATGCACATGATATCAGTTTTTCTTTAGACATAAGCTGTCGAAAAACTAATAATCCAAACTTTTTAGAGCAAATTAAAGAAAAGTCTAAATATAACGCCATATACAGAAGAAGGTAGAAACGCCTTAAGTTGTGCAGTATTTTCTAGTAATATTTTGTACAGTCAATTTAGATATCCCCTAACTTAATTGGCCTGTACAAGTAGATTCAGTTTTTGGTTTCAACATGGCTGGTTCCCTAGAATTTATTGAAAATTATTTTTAATATTTGTGTAATCAAAGCATAATACATACATTCACTTTTCCTTACCACAGAAGGACTACAATACCGCTTTGCTATAAGGGAACTAAGTCAAAAGATTAACCTCAGTATTGGAAAAAGGCAATCTAATTAAAAACCGATCTCTCATCGCTCCCGTTTTCTGATATGTCGCGTGGGAGATCTAACGAAATCCCCTTTGAGGTCACATGTGAGTGAACTGGAACTTATGAATTTATAATGACATGCAAATGAGTTGACTTCCTATCAATAAGCCAATAAAAAAGTTTATGAATTCTGGGGACTGATGATTTCTTCGTTAATAAAATGAGTTACATCCCTTTACCACACGATCAACTTACAAGATCGCCTAAGCCGCAATTTCATTGGTCGAACAGGACACACCTACGAGGTCACTCACATATGACCTCAAAGCGGGTTTCGTTAGATCTCCCACGCGACATATCAGAAAACGGGAGCGATGAGAGATCGGTTTTTAATTAGATTGGGAAAAAGGACACCACGGAGCGTACCTAAAGTATGGCCGATTACATAAACTAAAAAACTTATAAAGAAGCAACCTTGATACTTAAGGACAATCATGGAGTTTTAGATTTTCGGCGATAACTCCGAAATTTCATTCAAACCTACGACTGGATTGATTGGAGTTGATCTCATCTCAAAGCATCGACAGACTACACAAAATCGTTCACGACTATAAAACACATATTTTCTAGAGTATGTGTATTTTTAATGGGATATTGAATATATTAAATTCATCTAGTCAACAATTTGACTTACTATTATTGTAATATCTCAGATCAATGATTTGTTCGACAGATGGACGTAAAGAAGACAAAACATTCTAATTCATGGAATGGATATTTCTCCATCGCTGATTTTTAAAATGAAGAACAGCAATAAAAGTGGCGTCCCTTTGCTTGAACTTTTGCTACATATAAGTAGAGATTATGTATCGAGAAGTAATCCACCAAATCCCTTTCTCCAAATTATATGACAACAGCAATGTCAAGTCAAGAATATTATAAATTTATTGACGGATCTTTTTTATTTTCTGAGCCCTTCAATCCATATAAGCACTCGGGGTATACTTTGTGCAAGATGACTAAAATTTGCGTTACTCAGATGAATAGCCGTAAAATGTTTCAATATCAATGCCCAAAAATTAGATATCTAACTGCCTATATAAAAGTAACAACATATGTTCGGCCTAAAAGGGTCTATTTTTTGTCATTTAAAATATGGAAAAAGGTTTTACTATTTAAAAAAAAAATTATATGATTCTGTCATATTTCCAGATTAATAAAATTCCATGCTCTATTTCCGCCTCTGCATGCAAAGATCTTTAGTCCTAATTGGCTATAAGTAAAAATACAAGGTGAGAAAATACATGAAAGAGTCAGGAAAAGAGTGATTTATATATGAATGGGTTGGACTTTCTTGGAATCTCAAATATATGAATCGGGTTGGATTCGAAAATGCTGTCCCTTGTTTCTGATATAGTTTTTTTTATAACAAAAACACGTACCTATGCCGCACACCTGTAGCATAATAAAGGACTTATCCCCCCGCCCCCGTTGAATGGTGCCAATGGTACTTCAGCAATACCACCATCCCCTCACATGGGCTCGTTTAGCGAAGTAAGACGAGGTTTTACAATAATATAGCGGTGGCGATCGTACACAATAGTTAATTCCTTTTGGGATTCTGTGTCCGGGGCTATTTTTCAGTAGGCAGTCAAGTCAGAAAAATAGCTTCGGACACAGAATCCCAAAAGGGATTTACACAAAAGTATCAATAGCGGTGGGGATCATACACAACAGTTTTATAAATAGCGGTGACGATCATATACACAACAGTGTTGTGTACGATCTCCACCCGCAATCGATAGTAAAACCTCGCCTGACCTCGCTAGCCTCTGTGCCCCCTTTTTTCCACATATTAAACCAACAGATCCCCTGTTCATGACGGCGCCGATGAATAATTTATGTGTTCCGAGTGGGTTATTGATTTATTTAAAAACACGAGTTATCAAGAATATGCAATGGAACGATGCAAAGTGATCAGAACCAGATTTTTAATTACAAACATACATGTATCAATATAGATAAATACAAATAAGCCACGATATATAATCAAAGTTATCTAAATAAACATATTCACATTTCGAATTCAGTTACACACGTGGTAGAAGATACATGCAGACAATATTAAGCATTTACAAATATTATACATGCATGTCAAATTAAGTAACACGCAAGGTATTCAAAGTTTTCAAAATAAACTTGACACTAATATAGATGACATTAATCTTATATGCATAAGAATAACAACTATACACAAGCATTAGTAAGTAACAGCCTAACATTTTTTTTTAACCTAAAATCTGTTCCAGAAAATGATTTCACAATAATTTTTTGAAAAAATTAAAATGTGTAAACCATATTTGTAATTTAAAACGTTGAAAACAAGATTTCATACATGTACATGTAGAATTAAAATACATATGCAACAAACTGAACGAAAAAAAAAACACATAAAAATTTTACGAAAAACTGAATTTCGTAACATTGTCGGAATAATGGTAATCTGTAAGGAATATCTAAATAATGACAAAACCTTCTAGAAACATACCTATTGTTTCGCATTTTTTTCAAAGGAGAAATCATATACTACATGTAGCTTGATATTTTTCTGTATCACATAGGGTTTGTGATGAGTTGCACGTGCAAGCCTTGTGAATTCTTCCAGCAATTTAATTCTACATCATTTTGACAATTTTGACAACTAATATTATCACTTCTGTCATTATTCACTGACTTTTATCTATCACAAGAGGTAAGAGTAACCTGATCTCGACAATTTATTTGCAGTAAAAGTCATTGTACTCGTCAAAACTGGAAGTGATCAAAGAAAGCAAATAATGAAAATCGAGTTAAGAAAAATGCACGGGCGTATACATGTAGCCATTACAAATTATGTTTTTTTTATGTTAAAACATTTGGAAAATTATTTCCTATCCAAAATCATTCAAAGTTCTAAAAATGATTCATTATAAATAACTACAGACATGTAAATCAATTGAGTCATTTTATTTATATATTTTCAACAACAAAAAGTTATCTGTGACCAAAAGTGTCAAACCTCAACATGAGATTGAGATTGATTTGTAAATTCGTCTCAAACCGTCGGGTAGATTTTTACAGTCACATCATCATTGAGACAAATCCATCAGACCCTAATTATGGATTTCGTAGCAAGTAAAGTCAAGAAATACCAAAGGGGAAACTCGAAACAACTGACAAACCCCGGAGAACAATGAAGAGAAGACAAAAACAATACATGCATTTAGAAAATAAAACATATGAACATGGACCCACAAAAAAACGGGGATAGACAGGTGCTCCGGAATAGAAAGCAGTCGCTGCTTCCTGCAGGACAACCGCCATGCTGCCCATGTCAAATCCGATATGAGGAAGGGATATCATCAATGAAACAGGTCGCTTTTCATTTGGGAAACGATTTGTTTATGCCTGTCAACCAAGTCATGATGACGTCCATAAAACTTTAATAAGGATGACTCCAACTTAGGAGCAGCATACCCATGTCTGAGCAACTTTTCTGTCAGGAACCACACTCTGTCCAGGAAGTCAATGTATATGTCACAAGCTCTGGAATAACGTATGTGTTGTGAAATATCTACTCGATACGCCGTCGCTTCTGGAATATTGCCGCTCAAAAATGGGAAGTTGACGATTAGAAAGTCAGTCTTCCCGTTTGCCGTAAAGTTTTGTATTCAACCTTCCTCTGGTGTCAATTTCGAGGTGAAGGTCATGATAAGATGCAGACTTGGCAGTGTTTGTAGTATCCTTAATTTCGAGCTCAATGGAATATATGAGGTGTAAGAAATTCACAAAACGTGAATTGTTGAATGATAAAACATCATCTATGTATTAAAGGTACGGGCTAAGGTCTTTTGTTTTTCCTTAAGAAGCCCGTCAAGGAAGTTTGCCTCATATGAGTAAATGAACAAGTCGGCCAGGAGTGGCGCACAACTATCATTCTTCTACGTGTTTCTGGGTCCCCATATTGTTTTAACACAATAGCTGTATTTTGATTAATATATATTTTTATGGAATCTTGCTTATCTGGATATTTCATATTTTCATTTTCCGACGATTTAGTGTTTTCAACTGGTACTTCTGAAGAGCCTATCCGCAATTAGTCCTTGCCTATTTTTAAACCAAACAAAATACGACTAAATATAGTTCAAATGTTCAAGTAGTCACAGACACCAAATGATTAAGAACAAAGTCCACAAATGGGTCAAGAATGACCTCATAGTTTATGATACAATCACTTATTATTATCAACCTTTTGCCTTAGCTATATCTATTTCAGTAAATCTGACAAATATATGACCTTTCAGCTGCTCCACTGGATACTTCCATTAGCCGCGATTCAGTGTCTGTGCGTATAAATATTTCGTAATATGGTTCGCCACTTTCCCATTTAAAGTATGTCATGACATTTCCTTGGTCATCAATAAACGGTGACCTGTAGTCGCAACGGCGTCCTTGGATGTAGATATTTTTGATTCCGTTGATATCTGTTGTATAGAAGTACAAGTATGAATCATTAACATAATTTGTTGTAATGTAACATCATTTACATATGTTGTTATTGTTGTAAATATAGCTAGTAAATTGCCATGCTTTTTGGTACTTAGATAGATCTCACATTGAAACGCTTCTGTAAGAATATTTAAGGCTTTTACAGGAATATTTTTAATTCCCATTTTAGAATCATAATTTATAACTATATGCATTCATACTTGATTGGTTAATTATGTTGTTTTGAACGAATAATCACTAGGAGTTCATTTTGTTTACATTTCGCCGCCACCTTGTCGGTTTCACTTTCACGCAAGAGTTATCTACCTTTCGTTTGGTAAAAACCTAATTTTGTAAATAGTTGTGGCATTTTTATACGTGCTCATTAGAAAATCGTGATATGTATCAACAATAAATATTGTATATGTTTTATTCACCTGCATTGTTGTCAGCATAAATACCAGTTATTTAAATTTCGCGAAATTTGATGTTTTAGCGCTAAATATCCCGTTGACAACTGTCAATTGGAAAACAAATTAGGTAGGTTGAATTTGGCTACCCAAGAGATCAGACGTTTTTCTATTCTCCTGACCTGTTTAAATGGTTTAAGAGTATTTGGCTAAATGTTTGGCATTAATTTACTAAATTGTAGTCTAGTTGTCACTTCTAGAAATTATTTAATCTGTATTTTGTGATGAAAATTTTTATTGTGAGGAAATTTTGTTTCAAGGTGCTGGAACTATTTTTTTTTAATATAACCTTTGTAGTTATGAAGGCAACAGGTTATACATTTTTTTATTTGTATAACCTTTGTAATTGTGAAAGCAACAGGTTATACATTTTTTAAAAATATTATTTGTACAACCTTTGTAGTTCTGAAGGCAACAGGTTGTTATTTGCACTTGACTTGATACTGATTAAAACTTGCAGAGAATATACTGAGCATAAAAATCGCTCACTACTTGAAAATGTCAGAAATTCGGGGAAAATGTATAATTTTCGCCCAATGCCAAGACCGAGTTACAGATGGTTGAGCGTGTAATGCAACATACCACACACACACGATTCACATGTTACACGCACACGATTCACACGTTACACGCACACGATCCACACGTTACACGCACAAGTTTTGCACGTTACACGATGTTTTTGGTGATTTACAACCAAGTGTAGGGGAGGGGTCGAGAGTTGTAGTACATATACCCAAGAAATTGACGAGCAGGTAGTGGAGATTATTCCACAAAGGTAAGTTAACAGATAGCAGAAAACGTTCCCAACCCCAAATCAGTATCAATTTAGAGGAAAGTAAACATAATATACATGGTACAATTCCTAAGGTTTTTGTGGAGCATAATCAGGTAGAAAATTCAAGTATTGCAGATGATAAATATGCTTACATGAGGAGAGAATTTGAAGTGACTAAGAATAAGCTGGAAGAAAGTAGGTTAAGGTGTCAGAAAAAAGACCATGAAATTACTGAGATAAGACACGATTTTCAGACAAGACTTAGCTATCATGGGAGGGAATCAAACCATGCTTCAAATAAAATATATCAGGTTAATTCGGAAAGTCAGGTATGCAATCAAACATATGCAAATGACAGGTATTCAAAATTTTGACCATAACAACATCTATCAGCAACAAGCTAGCTGTAAGGTATGGTAACAGTAATCATCAAAACATGTATACGAACTCACAGGTTCCTAACAATACTCAAATCCATGATTATAACCATGGGAAAATTTGCAATGTACAGTACCAGTGAACAGTACAACTATACGAGCCCACAGGTTACCCAGGCTGCAAACCCTACCCCTTATCATTCCGGAAGTACAAGTAGTAGTATGCAAAATGACGAACCAAAATTTAGATTTCACAGGTAAAATCAATTTGAGGGATTTTGGACTGTGTTTGAACTTGGTATATGTAAATTTAACTGGAATAATCAGGCACCGCTCGAAAATTTATGGTGTTGTTTGAAAGATAAAGCTCCGAATTTTGCATGTAAGGTCCCTACTGACATTCAAAACAATATATTCAGATTTAGAAATGCTCTGAAAAGGAGGTATGGAGATAATCGTTTACAAGAGCAATATAGGGAGGTTGGTTAACGTTAAGAAACATTACAAGGAGACACTACCAGAGTACGCAGCTAGAGTAGAAAATTTGGTATGTAAGAGATACCCCCAGTTACAAGGACAAGATCTTTTTAATACTTTAAAAGTAGAAAATTTTCTTAAAGGGATTCATGACCAAAGCATAGCGTATGAAGTGAAAATTAGGAAACTCCAAAATATTGATGAGGATATGGAACTGTACAATTGGCATGACTGCTGTAAGGGTAGTGCTTTTAAGACACGGGCTGATATTAGACAGTTAGAAATTGAGGGAGAGGACTCATTTGGAAACATTGATATCAGAAAGGTTCGTGGGGGAAATCTACAGTTTGTAACAAAGCAGGCCTTTGAGAAATTTGAACCGTAAGTGAAAACTCAAGTGTCGGAAATTGTGAAGGCTTTGAACAAGAATACTGGTACCAAAAGAAATTATACACATATTACATGCTTTATATGTCAGAAGGGTCACATCTGTAAATATTGTACCAAAAAGAAGCCAAAAGGGGGTCAAGATAAGGGAAGTAACTCTTCAGAACAAGGGGATGTTAAACCTGCATATTTTGGTGTGAATAAAACCACCGAGAGAATTAAGACATGTTTTATTGGTACAGAATGGGGGAAGATATCAAGTCCAATGTGAATAGTTGTAGTGTCTGTAACAAGTATAAAGCTTTGAATATGAAACCAAGGGCAACATTGCAAAATTATACTGTAAGTAACCCAATGGATAGGGTAGCTGTTGACATCATTGGTCCTTTACCTAAAACTAGACGAAATAATAGATATATACTGGTAAGTGGGGACCAATTTACTAGGTGGGTGGAATCATTTCTGCTTCTACATCAGCAGGCCGACAAAGTTGCTGAAAAACTTGTCAGTGAGCTTATTTTGAGGTATGGGGTCCCATTAGAATTACATGCCGATCAAGGCAGAAATTTTGAATCAATCTTTTCTCAGAAGTCTGTAAGCTTTTGGAAATAAAGAAAACAAGATGTACTGCCTACAGACCATTTTCAAATGGGATTATAGAAAATTCAATGCCACTTTAGAGGGTATGATTCAAAGTTTTGTAAACAAAAATGCAAATGACTGGGATTTTTATATAGAGATATTTATGGCAGAATACAGAAGCACCCCCATCCTGCCACTGGCTACTCTCCTAACATGTTAATGTTAAGTCGGGAAGTTATTTTACCAAATCGAATTATTTTTCCCTTCACAAAACCAGAAAATCAATCAAATCCTGATAGTTATGTTGCTGATTTAAGATCAAAATTAGAGGAGGTATATCATTTAGCGAGGGAAAATTTACGTCAGAAGAAAGACTATGATACACGTGCTGTCCAGAACCAGTTCAAAAAGGGATCTCTGGTATATCAATATAATAGATTTTTCAAAAACTAAGTGAAAGATGGTCAGGTCCTTTTGTCGTGGTAGATGTCCTCAGTCCAGTACTGTATAAGATTATGAATAGGTATAAGGCAGAGGTTGTACACCATGATAGGCTAAAACAAATTCTAGTCAGACAAGATCCCAACCTGGGCTAAAACTCTGCAACAAAATTTGAATAGCATGTAACACAGTTAACCCTGCAGCCCGTGCATACATCCCAGATTAAACTTTGAGCCAAACATTTGTTTTTTTCAGAAATGTCAGATTCAGTAAGCTGGAGTGTAAAAATTGCCTCTATGTTGGTGCCCGGAAAGATGCCTTATTCCATGTCATTTGTCAGCACCTCCCTAAGGAGAAAGTACCCTTTTATATGTTAAAGATAATTTAGTTTGTTTATCACCTTTGCCATTGATTTTTATATTTTTCAAACCAGTTTGTTAAAATTGTGGAAATTGAAGTGATATGTTGATGTTGAAATTTTTTCATTATTCGGAATGTGTGAATGTTTCAAGATGGAAAAATTATCTTTTATTATTGACCAAAGACAAATGTTACCTTGTTTATTGATGTTCCAAAACACATTTGGTTCAAGGAAAAAGAAAACAAAAACTCAAATGTTTTTTTGTTTTTTATTTATTTTTCTTTTAAATAATTTTTTGACAATTCTTATAATTGTTCTATAAGTATCAGTATTGTTTTATCATATGCGATATGTGCAATTACTTCATATGTATTACAAATGTATTACAAATGAGCACCTGGTTCTTATATTTTTGCTTACTTGTAATATATGAAATTTCGGGGACGAAATTTGTTCCCGCAAAGGGATAGTGTTGTAAATATTGCTAGTAAATTGCCATGCTTGTTGGTACATAGATAGCTCTCACATTGAAAAGCTTCTCTAAGAGTATTTAACGCTTTTACAGGAATATTTTTAAGTTCTCATTTTAGAATCATAACTTATAACTATATGAATTCATACTTGATTGGTTAATTATGTTGTTTTGAACGAATAATCACTAGTTCACTTTGTTTACATTTCGCCGCCACCTTGTTGGTTTCACTTTCACACAAGAGTTATCTACCTTTCGTTGGGAAGAACCTATTTTTGTAAAAAGTTGTGGC
The DNA here is from genome assembly GCA_028015205.1 of Mytilisepta virgata. Classification (NCBI taxonomy): domain Eukaryota; kingdom Metazoa; phylum Mollusca; class Bivalvia; order Mytilida; family Mytilidae; genus Mytilisepta; species Mytilisepta virgata. The sequence goes on from CM051521.1 coordinate 90,930,938, forward strand.
ATTTTTATACATGCTCAATAGAAATTCGTGATATGTATCAACAATAAATATGTATATTGTTATTATCTGGTAGAATAGTCAGTGAACTTTTCACAGGTCACTTGCTAGTTTTTTTTTATACTGTCTAAGTTTCCTTATTTTACTCTTATAAAATATATATAAAAACCGAGGGGTATCTTGTGCACGAAATTAAATCTGTATAATTTTAGGGTTTTTGTGTTTATGTGTTATTTTTGTAAAGATTTGTTGAAATGTGCATACGATAGTGTCATTGAATGTTTATAACGTTGTATTCAATGTGTCGTTTAAAACTGTCATGGATAAATTTTAAAAGCTATATACAGATTTACATTCTATGAAAATTTGCAGGAAATACATTTTTTTCCAGATTGTCAGGTTCTCCAAGTGATATTACCTCGATTAGCTGCCCACTTTAAGTCCGAACCGCAATGAAATTTTATACTTGCAATATTTTTTTTCATATATTTTGGCTTCAAAATCTGTAGTTATAAGTGTATAGCTTATGACGATCAATCCCAAAATGTGCATTTATTATTTACTTTAGAGGTTTATTATTACCAAGTTGATCATTCATGAACTGATATATAGAATCAGAATTCACAAGTAGCAAGTGACCACCATCTTTCTGGCATTCAGCAATGGAATCAAGGATGGATAACATAGGACTCTCAACCAATCTGTAACATACATGGTACACTGGATCGTATACATAACCGATAACATTACACTTGCGATCGCCTGAAAAAGAAACATGTGAGTGGTCATTGAACGTCCATGAAAACAACCCTAAAACGGATTTAGTTTAGGTTTACTATATTTACAATTCTCTGTAAGGACCATAATAATTGGGAAATGAATTTCTTTCAAATTTGTACATAAACAAAAAATCATTGGGTTGTGCAAAAAAAAAAATAAAAAATATTAAAAAATCATTCTTTTGCCATGGAAACCAAAATCTTTTTTTCAGTCAGATATTCTCAATTTTCCCAAATTTGAGGAGTGAAAATAAGCGTGTTATCTGCTTGTTTTGTGATGAAACCCCGACCACTTTGCAACTTTGTTAGGCTTTATGTCTTCAGCTTATGTCATATTTTGATAAAATAGATATAATACTGATGGACTAATATGAGATTTTTTTACAGAACTGACATCAAAATGACAAGGATTGCCAGTTGTTTTTTTTTAGTAAGAAATTCTCAATTTTCCCAAATTTGAGCAGTATTTCATCACAAAACAAGCGTTTTATTTGCTTGTTTTGTGATGAAACCCCTGACCACTTTGCAACTTTGTTAGGTTTAAACTTTGTTACGATGTTTGTCGTAAATCATGTTTAAAGCCAGCTACAAGAGTGTCGATAACATTATACCATGGAAAACGCAAAATGTCTTTAGTGCATAGAGTACATATATATTATGCCAATAAGGTGAATAAAAATTCATATAGTTAATTATATTTTTTAAAGGTAAATCACTATGATTATATGTAAAAAAAAAAAAGATAAACAATAATTTGGCCCTTTGGGATCATCTCAGCTAACTAAATAATTTTGAAAAATTTTATGACTCCAGGACATTTGTCAGCAGCCAGTATTTCGCTGAAAGTACATCTGCTGAATAGCCACAACCTTTTACACAACCTAGACAGAAAAGCGTAGCTAGTTCTGATACCCCTGCGTGACGGTAGGCCGGTCAAAGTAGAACATCTTGCCTGGAGAAGTTTAATCTAAACTCATTATACTTGGGAAAATTCAAAGAAATTTGAAGATGACAGTGAAAATTTCAAAAAGGTCCGAACAAATTCAATGGCAATGCCGAGTTAAATTCCCACTTCATTAATATACTGAAGGTGCCGCATGTGGTTGGGGAAAGTGGTGGTTATTTTAAAAAACTGCTAAAAGAAACTGATATGACTTCGACAGCAATGCACTAAAGACTGACTATCAGACACATTTTACGTGTAGGTTTTTCCATGTTGTGACTCATGATAATGTAGTACTGTTGAGAAAGCCGGGTTTTCCAACACGAAGGAAGGGCCTGTCATATTTAATCGCAGCATCCTGTAACCGATTGATGGATGATATTGAAATTGTATGAGTTTTTCGACCTCCCTATAAAACGCGATTAAACCAAAAGCTATAATCTTCCATTAAAATAAGTAAGGGCTTATTTGAAGGACAACAGAACACTTTTTGAAATCATATTAATATCTTACTTATATGATCAACAGATATTTATTTTTGTCAGGTTTTTAACGAATTACAAAAATAAACAAAATTTGATTGATCCTGTATTTCCTGCATGTTTGTTTGACAGATGATTTAGCTGGCAAGCTTAATGTACAGTTAGCAAATAATAAAAGTAATAGTAAGCAGTAAGAAAACATTTAAATTGAAGGACCCTAGAGGGGAAACACATGTGCTAAAATAAGAAGAAATCACAAATTCGAGGTATCTTTGGCAGCCTGACATGCAAGTAAAGAATTTCGATTACCGCACTTTCATTCTACAAAAAAATAATTCATACTTGTGCTGATAATTTTGAATATATATATATATATATGATTGTTAGTTTACCCATGCTTCAAATTTGAATGTAAAGCTGATGAAGCAAAAATATAAAAATGTCAATTTTAGATATTTTAATGCAAATCTGAGTTTAAATCTGACGGTAGTGTATACAATTTTTATCTAGGTCATGAAAAAGTAACAACGTAAAGACATAAAAGTTAAAGAATGGCAAAGTAGTTAATAGGTTGTCCACAAATAAATTTTTTAAAAAGGCATATTTCTCAATGTAAAATTTGCGGGAAATACAAATTTAGTGGTAAAAATTGACTTTCGTTACTATGGCAACTGATTTCTCAGTGATATCATATTTTTTGTTTTAATAGTATCATAGTAAAGTCAAGAAATACCAGAGGGATATTCGAAGGAGAGAAAAATTGTAACAACTGACAAACTCCGGAGAACAACGAAGACAAGACCAAAACAATACATGCACTACAATTAAAAACTAAAAACATATGAACAACATGGACCCCACCAAAAAACCGGGGGAAGACTCAGGTGCTCCGCAAGAGTAAGCAGTCTCTGCCTCCTGCAGGACACCCGCCATGCTGTCCATGTCAAATCCGATATGAGGAAGGGATAATATCAATGGAACAGGTCCATTTTCATTTGAGAAACGGTTTTTCATACCTGTCAACCAAGTCATAATGACGCCCATGAAACGTTAATAAGGATGACTTCAGCTTTGGAGCAACGTACCCATGTCTGAACAACTTTTCTGTCAGAAGCCCGGCTCTGTCCAGGAAGTCAATGTATATGTCACAAGCTCTGGAATAACGTATGAGTTGTGAAATATATATTCCATACGCCGGCGCTTCTGGAATATTGCCGCTCCAAAATGGGAAGTTGACGATTGGAAAGTCAAAGTCATCCCGTTTGTCGTAAAGTAGGTAGTTCATATGTCCATTTTCAATAAATTCTAAGACCATGCATTTCTCGACCCTAAAGAGAATTGGTAATAAGATTTCTGAAACAAAATCAAATCGATTACCCTTCCCTCTACTTTAAACATCTCACATAAGTCTATTATTTTAACTCAGAACGGTACAAATTTATGGTACGTTTAGTTGTACCAACATCTTCCGCGACGTCTGTGTAAATTCATGCACAGATTTGGTATTAACGATATTCAATTAGGAATTCCGCTCAAACTGGTCCTATTGACCGACTTCAGTCAAGTTTTATGCTTGTCCTTCGAATTCACGTTGTCTGTTTTTAATATTTTCTTACTCTGAATCATTCTCAGCAAAAAAATGTATTGTTGTCTTAATTAATACATGCGATTCTGGAAAATGAAATACAAAATATGAACAACACATGTATGGCTGTCCATCATTAGAAAGTGGGTAGAAAGTTAAAAAAGAATCGAAAAGTGCACACCCTATAAATTAACATTAACGCTCTTAATTATTATCTAAACTGTTTCTTTTTTAATATAATATTTACCCCTCTTTGCGATAATGTGCACTCCAGGTGTATTTTCCATCACAAAGGGCATTGCGATATTTCCGGAATACAATTTACAAACCAAGGTAACTTTGTCATAGGTTGCTGCATCACATTCCTCATATTTCAGGCATTCAACACCACATACCAGTCTTGATTTTGTTGTGATTAATACATTCAAGTAATTATATGTTATACTTTTATCATGTTCAACTTCCATTGATTGTATATTGGAAATACGTGCGGATGTCAAAATTATGGTGTAGCAAAAACAGTATAAAGATACTAGTATGTCTGCAGCCATATCTTTTCCAATAGACAATAGCCTACAAGAAGATATACAAGACATGCGCAATCCGAGGAATGTTATCATTTGTCTTTTTTTGACAATTGATTTTCAATATTTTAAAATTTAAAATGGTAATACTGTTATACTAAAATAGTGAATATATTTAAATATGACAAATAGAAAAGAAAAATGTCTATTGTTACATTTTGTACCACTGATTGGATTTTTCCGTTGTAGATAAAGAAATTATATAGAAAACAGATTTCACAATTACCTTGCCATGACGGACTCGCAAGTGTGCAAGCAAGTTACCAAATCATCTACCCAACTTACAAATTGGTTATAGCTGGACTTTGTAATGTCATCAATTCTTTTTATAAACCATCAGACACGCCTGAACAAGTTTAAATCCCAATGTTTGCCCTACCCACTAATCCAATCAGATTAATTAATTGAACAAAGATACCAATTTAATTCTGCCCCGGGTAATGTAAACTGTTTTGTTTGCTGTATAAAAAAATTATTAAGACGACTGGAAATAGGAATTATAGAAATGCTTTAGTTGGTGAAAAAGGAATATTAGAACAATTATAATTATAATTTAAATTATGAAACTTACATACTTACTTGGCGAGTGTCCTGCAGGAAGCAGAGACGACTGCTTACTCTTCCTGAGCACCTGAGTTTTTTTTGGTGGGGTCCATATTGTTCATGTGTTTTTAGTTTTTAATTATAGTGCATGTATTGTTTAGTTCTTATCTTCGTTGTTCTCCGGAGTTTGTCAGTTGTTACGATTTTTCCGTCCTTCGAATATCCCTTTGGTATTTCTTGACTTTACTTACATAAATATAATGATGTTGTGTTAGATAGATGCATCTAAAACTGTTGAAAAACAACGATAAACAAAATTAATTAAAACTGTAAAAATTATAACCGTGAAATCATTTATTTATTATATATAAATATAGATTATACATTTATACATTTATATATATATATATATATATATATATATATATATATATACACACACACACACACACATCACAGATAGCCATTTCTATCAATTCCTCAGCACAGTGATTGTGTTTTCGCAAATAGTCCTTCAAAACTTTGAAACAAATTTCACAGACATTGAGGTCAGGATGATATGGTGGATGTAACAAGAGGTTCACTCCAATATCTGCAAGCATTAAACAAAGGTTTGGTTCCACAAGACGACCATGATGGAATCCGCAATTATCCATTACTTCAGTGTCATCGTATCTAAATTTAGGATATGCAAAAACGTCAGTTTCTTGGGTAACTTTGTCAAAGAAATTAAATGAAATCCGTTTAATGCTCCATAGAAAATGTTATAATACTCAACCCCAGTTGGTCCATGAAGGAAATTGACTGAATATGTTGCATTTCTATTGTTTTTTCGCCAACTATCTTGGTTTACATCATTCAACGACTCTTGAGAACAACGCTTGATTTTGAAATTTTCAAATCTACTGTCAAAATTTTTGTTATGGAAGTCGCACTTGGTAAATCTGTTGTAATTTCATGCGATAGTAAATTTCATTGTATTTCTTTTGACGTGATTGACGGTTTACGAAACATGTAATATGCTATAAATGGCGCTGATGACGTCAACGTACGATTTAGTCCGAATTTTTCCAGGCTTACTGGGCCGTGGTGCAAACGATTGAGTGGCCATGTATCTGTCCACAATACTTCTTGCAGTATTACATGTATCAGAAATTAAACATTCTCTCCCTATCTCAGCACATCTATATTACCTTGTTTTGAACATTTCTATCACTTTTGTCCTTATTTCAATATGCCATTTTTATAAAACCTTCCAAATGATTTTTTTTAAGATCCATTTTCAAAAGCAAAGTTAAATGATATAAACAAAAGGTAAAGCAACATACATGTAACGGGTAAGATGTACACCTGACATGTAATAAAATCTGTTCATTAAGACCACCTATAAAAACTACCTGTTTTTAATTAAGCATTTAAAATGAACACCTCATTGAAATTCAACACCAGTTTACATTTAGCTGCTACAGATGATTTTACTGTTCGAGAATTTTTAGACAAATCGGGCGCAATTTTCAGCTTTATGCTGAACAGTTAATTCAATTTAATTTTACTAATGTTGCTTCATTAAGGTGCATTCAAATTCCGTATGATATAGACTATATATTTGGAAACGAATTGTCTTTAGGGGAAAGGCTTCAGATAGGATGTGTACCTCTTGAACTGAAAAAAAGTCCAGAAATGACAATAACTTAACTAGTGAAAAGCAGGATGATCGGCCTAAAGAGTTCGCATTGAAAAAAATCGCAGACAAGACGTACGAAAAGATACACTACAAGAAGCTTGAACTCGCTGATTGTGAAGGAAGTCTGAGGGAAATGGAGATACTGATTAATTAGCCATCACCACGAGGCACGTATCTTTCTTCAAGGTACATGTATGCTGCTATTTGTATTTGGCATGCGTTGTTTAGTCCTTATTTCAATAATAGACAATATGCCATTTCTGTAAAACCATATCAGAGGACACAAATTAATAAAAAAAGTAATTAAATCTAGAAATATATATACCAAGCAGAACAGACTTTATACAGCATATAATTACAGGTGCACAAACTGTCATATCAGAGGACACAAAGCTGACAATAACGAGGGAAATAATGTTTGACAAAATCCCAAATGCGACGACTATCTACTTTGTTGACAGAAAAACAAAAAGAATTAAGGGAAGAAAAAAGAGGCTGTAACAAAAGATAAGAAACGCACAGTGCTTTAGAGCAATTGAAAACGGGGAAAAAAGTAGCGCGATTGAATTCGAAAAACGAAACGTGGATTCCTTTTGCAAAGTTATGAAATATCGTGTGCGAAAAACCGATCCAATTAAATACAAATCTGCCATAATTTGATGCATGATATCATTGCTTTAAAAACAGCATATTGTAACAAAGTCCCACCAATATCACAAAAGGATCGTGAGGAATTTTTTAAAATGCTCCTAAGTGTCAATCTTGTAAAAAGAGAAATTACTCCCGATTAAGACGAGATTGATGAATTTCAACCTGCTAAACACCATTGTACTGTTTCTCCTCAGCGCCAGTTTTATTCCACAGAACAACAACCGTCAGGGTGTTATTCCACTAAACAGCAGCTATCACCAAATTTACATCGCCGTACCATATGTCGTATATGGTGCCTATCGAGCAGAACATATCACCATTTTATGATCCGAACTTATAAATGATTACATGCCTCAAATACAAACACCTTTACAATATGCCATGTCAATGCCAAATATTTTACCGCGTCAAACATTTAATCTTCCGCAAACACAACAGAAAGATGACAATTCCGAGAAGATCGAAAAGACTCTCACCCAAAGACAAAGACAAAGATATGGTCGCCAATTTTTGATTGAGATCGCGTGAAAATAATGTGTTCTTTCCTTCTCTCTGTAACGAAAAAGATTTTATTTCATTGTAAAGGTATATTATTGTGGGAAACTGCTAATGAGACAATTGCATTTACTATCGTTTATATTCCATCTTTCGAAAGTCCCATTTGCTCTCCTGTTACACAAGATTGCTAAGTCAATTTGTAATTATATATGTACCGTTCTTGTCTTGAAGTTACCTGAGGTATGATATTCGAAAATCTTTTCACTGAATTAACATGATTAAACTGATTGGATTAGTGAGTGCAAACATTAAGATTATAAACTTGGCCAACTGTGTTTGATTATTTATGAACAGAATTGATGACACTACAATGACCAGTTATAACCAATTTGTAAGTTGGGTAGAGGATTTGGTAACACGCTTGCATGCTTTCCAGTCTATCATGTCTTAAAAAATAGCAAAGTGCTCTCGACCAATGAAATTATAGGATTTGGTGTTTCTTAAATGTGAAGACTGAATGTAAAATAACAATCTAAAGATACTAATATTAGATATAGGAATTTTATACTATGCTGTATACGACACATTTCAAGGAGTTACCTCTCATCAGCAGCATTAAAACCGAAACATTTGGAAGACCAAAAACGAAGCTTATATTAAACAAGAAGTACTCAACCAAAAATGCCGAAATAGGAAGTCAAATTTCAGCTAAGGAGATCTACCATGTGCAATACAAGGAATAAACCCTTAGTATTTCTATTATTTTTGAATTTTGCTAAATACTGGTAATTTCTGTAACTGTTACAAATCAATGAATAATCATGTCAGAGAAGTCTGACGACTGGGTTGGCGACTACCCTCGGGGACCTACTAAAACATGTTCCTAGTAAGGGACTATCCTATTGTTTTCTTACCATTTAAAACAATTAATTCTGATAAATGAGTTACAACTGGCCCGAAGTACATTTATCACCTTACAGAATTTGTGAGTGCAGCTTATTTCAAATTGAATTTGAATTTGAAAAAAATAAAAAATTAAGTAACTGTTGTAGTTTAAGATCAGTAGGTTGAACGTTAAACAAGATAAGATTAATACAAAAAAGAGACATCTCATTAATTAAATTTTACGTACATCTTTATCTAAAAGCATCAATACTCTAAAATCAGATTACTTGACCCGTGGCTTGTAAAAATCGAAATTTCAGTATTCCGTTATAATTAAAACAGAAGGTAAAATTAATATTAGAATTTAATATATAAAAGCTAGGCTGATTAATTCTTTTATTTGATTTGAACCTTTAAATTTTAGCCAATTACTTTTATATGAAGTAGTATTTAAATTATGTATACAGGGGGCATTCCCTATGGAATTAAATATAGTTGTAACTCATATTTTGAAATTTATTGATTTAAACTGTAAATAAACAAAAAGAAAATTCCTTATTTAAATGTTACATGTTTTACATTCATACTCACAATAAGGAAACACTATTGCATCTTTGAATATAAAATGCAATTATTTAAAATTTCCCAAATCATCAGAAATGCCTTACATCACTACGATTAATTCATAAATGAAATGTCTAAAAGGAAATCATGCATTGACTAAAAACCTTGCATTGACCTTGAAAACAATTATACTTCATTAAAACCAATCAAGAGGTCATTTGAGCCTTGAGCACTTTACAATATTCTAAGTTTGTAAGGGAATAATAACCCCTTTCTTCATGATAAGTACTCGCTGACGCTCGTACTTAATCATGAAGAAAGGAATTATCATTCTCTTACATATACAAGGTAATTGTGAAATTGGTGTAAAGTAAAATATAAGATGTAAAATGAAAATTTTGAATTAAATTAGAACAAATTTGGAATGTGAATTCCAACGAAAGAAAACTAAAGCCTCTAAGCAGACTATTGTTAACCGGGATAGTTTCATTTTATACTTGTGTTTAACAATTAATTGTAAAATTTTACACCTTCCCTAATTAGACACAAATCGGTTTTTCTTGCACTTGAGCATTGCTTATCATTAGTAATAACTTTCTGAATATAAATTTCATCAATATCCAGAATGGTACCATAGACTGTTATCCTATGTGGATATTTTAACTACAAATGAGTGGACAGTACACTTTGTAAATATATATATTTCAAATTACATACTTTTACTAACTTTATACTGTATACCTTAGGATAACTTTGATTTTTTTACATAGAGAGACTTTTTGAATGCTTTTCAGACAATAAGGATCAAAATAATAAAAACTTGGAAAAATTACCACCCTCTGTGAAAATCAGGAAAAAAGGTGTGTATAATAAAGCTGATATACATATACATGTATATGTTTGTGTAAATCTGTCGTTTTTTCAGTATATTTATTTAATTTAATTGTATTTTGTATTTTTTTCCAGTCTTCCTTAGTTTTTATGCTTTCATATTTTGGTTTAACATATATCAGAAAAAAAGTAAAATGTTTTTTAAGCATAATTAAAATAAGCATCTATTGTTGGTTTAATAAGCGACGCGAGCAACAAAGATAAAAAACTAATTCTTCATCTCTAAATTTTTGCCACGTTTTACAATACTGGTCTTTAATGGTAAAAAGATGACGAGTTTCATGTTACTTTCCTGGAATTGCCGGAACTTCTTGGTAGTATATGTTTTTCCATAATTCAATAAACTGTTGATTTGGTGACATCATTAAATATTTAGGTATCCAAGGCTCAGAAAAAAGAACTAAACTTTATTGAAGTTTAAGATTCAAAATATATCAATGTCGGAAGTGTATGTCAACAATATACAAATGTACCATTGTTTCAAATTTTTATTTTTATAGAATTTCATTGTCGTAATGTAAGACTTTAAAGTTGGTATTTTGCAAGTTTCCATTCACGTTTTACAATATATATACATGTATATAAAAGCCATTTGAGGTATTCTAAACTCTTGATTATGATCCCAATATTTCTTCAGAATTACCTACTTAAACGCCTAGGCCCAGTTGTTCAACCGATGATTAAACTGCATAGAAAATCATTACGTTTAACCTGTGGTTAAGTTTAACCCTAGCTTTAACAAGTTCAATAACTGGGCCCTAGAATGTTGTTCAAAAGAGTTTTCTCTCTCTCGTAAAAATATAAGGGTACGGGGTAAACGTCAGCGAAACATCTCACAAGAGTGACCATTTGTCAAGATTTACAACACAGAATTCAGCAAACAAGAGACAGCCTGTGAAAATACATGGACCTGGTTTGGAACATATTTATTAGTACTCATCCCTCCTCTAAAATCCTGGATCAATGACTAAACACTAGAAAGTAGTCACACTCAAGGATAATCATTTTTTATTCAATAAGTATTGTACTATATGCAAGACAAGAGACTGCAAAATGTAGAAAACAATGCAACGCAACCCCCCCCCCCCCCCGAAAAAAAAATATAAAACATAAAAAAATTTTAAAAAATCCGTATAACGACGTAGAAATAACAAATGTTGCTCTAGAAAATTTATATAATATCACAGTTCGTCCAAAACAGTGTCCTGACGTAAATTATACAGTTTCTATGGGTAATTTTTAATGATGCATATTTTTGGATTAATCATTATTAAGCACAAATAAATAAACATATGAAGTGTAAAACAACATAAAGGTTTAATAAATTTCCTGCTTCTATATCATGAAATCTCAGTACGTTAATTTTTGTCTAATTTAATTCTCCCGATTGCCGTTTTTCCAAACGGATTTGCCTGAGAATGTCGATATAGAACCCCAAAACGTGTGTTTTTTTTTTTTATCATGTTGGTTTTTGTAATAATTACTGTGCCCGTATCTGAACACTATTTATAAAAATATTTCTGATTCCTATGCTAAGAATTAATAATATCTGTTTAACATGATTATTTTTAAAATTCATTAAAACTCAATAAACCGTCTCATGTTATTTTTAAAATTGATATAATAATAATAAAGTTGTCAGTAAAATAAATATTACACCACAATATTTTATGGTTTTTTTTAAAACAAAGGAAATCATTTCTTGGAGTTTATTCATCTAATTAAACAAGGGATTAAGAGGTATTAACCTGAAAGGAAAATGTATAAATGCATTTTACCTGAAGACAGCTTTTTGATTTTAAAAAAGAAATAATTAAGAAATCTGACAGTTAAATATGTTTTGATGACGGAAGCATATTAGCACGATATTTTTGGTGATTTACACGCTCATCCAAATGCATTCCTTCCTTTTGAATCTTAAGGTGTAAGGCACCTCCTAAGTGAAAGCTGGATTCTTCCGGAAAGCAAGATACATGTCCTCTTTGTCGGAGTCGTTTAAGGCGTGTATGTGATGCGATGTATCACCCAATCCATGAGACTCCTGTGTTTCATGTTTCAACATGTCGATCGGGTTTCCCCCCGAATATCTCCGTTAACGCCATTGCGCAACTCTTTTAGAGAGCACCCTGCGTAGATATAAATTTCCGAGTGAAAGCGAGCCAATTCCTCGAGCGAAAGTCGCTGTATAAAACACATTCACGGCAGTAACGAATCAACTTTCAATTGTACTCCCCATAGGCTGGAGATCTTGGTACGTTACTCCTAAGGGGAAGTTCACAATATGAAAATTAATATCATCACAGAAAGTGTCCTGAAGTTTTGATTTCAATCTCCCGATATATTATCTATGTACAAGTTCAAATCTAGGTATGAAGCAGAAGTGAATGTGTATGTGGTCTCTTTAATTTTAAGTTCACTGGGATGTAGGTAATCCTTGGTCAGGAGCGTTAATTGACAGATCATCACCTATACAGCGGAAACTGAAATCAAAGGACGGGGCTAGTTTCTTTTCTGATATAATCAGTGTAGAAAATTTACATCTTCACAAACAATTTTCTTTGCTTTTCGATCTGTTCACAGATATCGTATTTGATGGCATTCATTGCCTTAAAAGTGCCCGCAATGAATGAAACACTGCTGTAAATCTTAACAAAACAAAGGACTCCGAACATAAAATCATCAATCGTTATAAAGAGCAGATTGCCTGTCTAGCCATGCAGAATATTCGTATACCTGATTTGTATTAAGCTACATTGTAACAATGCAGAATTGTGATAATTATATCATTAATACTTTAATGACGGCTGATATTTATAGTATGAATATTGATGAGAAGTTACTAATTAGCCATAATAAAATTTTCAATCATGTGAGATGTTTATTGATCAGTACGGGGGAATAAATATTCTAAATAAGCCTTTGAAACTTTTATATTTTCGAGGTCTTCAGGTGTAAATTTGTCATCATGGCAACTTGCATAATCCGATTTTCAGTTAAGAATCAAAAGGAACGATACATCAACGGAAGCTGATTAGTTTCAAGCTTCTAGTGACCTCACCTATTGTAATAGCATAAAACGTTTGATTTTTATATACTGTATGCAACCCTCCCACGTCATAAATTAAAATCTGTTTTTCGTTGGCTAATTCACCAATGTTTCTACACTAAACAAGGTTTACAACTATACGCTTATCTGGTATTAGGTAAGGACAAGGCTTACTTCGTCAAAAAAACATATTGATTCTAACAAGAAATACTCTAAGACTGATGTTGTTGAACATGCTGGAATATCTCATCGACAACATCTTTGTTGAGTTTGGAGCGCATGTTGTTTAGCACACGATCGGCATTCCAATGGGGAAAAACTGCGCGCCGCCTTTAGACGACCTGTTTTGTTTATGAAGCTAAATTTTTGCAAGGGCTAATGAATCGGAAAGAAGAGAAACTAGCCTACTCCTTTAATTTCAGTTTCTGCTATATACATTTGTAGATGATGTTTTGCCACTTAATAATCCTTACTTTAAGAATTACCTAGATCTTCATCTATCCCAGCGAACTTGAAATTAAAGAGACCACAGAAAGACCAACTTCTGTTTCATATCTAGATTTTTACTTGTACATAGATGATAATGGGCGGTTGAAATCAAAACTTTATGACAAACGTGATGATTTTAATTTTCAGATTGTGAACTTCCCCTTTCTTAGCAATAACATACCAATGTATCCCGTCTGTGGTGTGTACATTTCACAGTTGATTCGTTACTTCCACGCATGTGATGTATTCGGAAGGGATAGATTGCTGTCTCAATGAGTTTTAAGACAGGGTTATGTTCAGTCTATGTTAATTTCATCACTCCAAAAGTTTTGCGGTCGTCATCACGAATTGATTGGCCGATACGAAGTTTCTATCTCGCGTTTGAGACTAGATATCTTCAGTTAGATGTCTTTTTTTCTATTATTAAGTTTTTTTTCATATAATTATCAGGTATATCTACTGTATCCCAGAGTTGTCAGCGTGAGGTCTATAAATGAAATCTATGGGGTACTACATTTATTTTCCATTGGAGACAAAAAAAAAATGACCTGTGGGCCATTAAAGGAAATTGTAGATGCTAATACCAACCGTTCTGATGTGTAGCCATTCCTGAAAGAAACTATTTTCGTCCATGTTAAAAATGTTATCAGGAGTGTAGCCTTCACATAGAACTGGAATTTTTCTTCACATATCAACAATATACACATTCCCTTTCACAATATTATGTCCTTTGAGAACAGATTATTTTGAAAATTGTAATGCTTTCTCCTTCATTAGGAGTCCAGTCAAATTATTCACCCTAGCTTTCTATGCAAGCTTTAAAAAAAATATATATATATATATATATATATATATATATATATATATATACGAGTTCAGTTTGATATGTACAGTTGAGATCTTTTCTAATCTTTCAACTATTCTGTCAGAGAGGACGGTTCTAGAGCATTCTAGAACGGTTCTAGGGTAGAACCTACCCTGTCATAAATGGTCCTAAGGTAGAACTGTCATAAATGGTTCTAGGGTAGAATCGTCCAGAATAGTTCTAGGGTAGAACTATCATAAATGGTTCAACAGTCCTATCCTAGAACCATTCAGAATAGTTCTATGATAGAACTGTCCTAAATGGTTCTAGGGTAGAACCGTCAATTTTCATGTCCGATGACTCTGTAGTGATTATGGCACGTACTCCTCGTCCATGCTTTTTCCAAACTTTTAAAAACATTTTTTTTAAATATGTAGTAACATTTCCCATCAATCTCACCAATTAAATATATGAAATTATGACAATAATTAATAATATTAAATTTATGACCAATTTATACAAAACAGCAAAAGTGCATACATGTAACAGGGATCATATAATACTATCATATACAGTTCCTGCATGTAATAAAGTGCTATGGTGCAAGTTTGTTTTATTTTTAACCGACAAGAAAAACGAATTTTTTTTTGTTGTTAAAATTTGTGTGATTTTTATCTGAAGTAAATTTACATGTAAAGAAATTTGTTCTCCGTAACATGTTGTGTGTTTCAGGTAATTATAACTAATTAATGTTTTGACATGTATATTATACCTTGACTGTCTGGGTGTTTATTGTTCCAACCTTTAAGGTACACATGCGTATGTATACAGGTAAACCGTTTTACTGACAAAATCAGCGGGGATTCAAATTTTTAGAACGCTACATGTATAAGATGATCCTTAATTTCAATGGAGAGATTTCAAATATGTCAGATAAGTAACATTTTAATTTATTTTAAATTAATAATTTATCTTTTTTCCCATTTTTATATGGTAAACAATTGATATACAATATAATTAACTTTCCTTGCTCGTATGAACGATATTTATTTCGTTATGACAAGATAGAAGATGATTGGGTTGTGTACCGCAATTTTGAAATAAGAGGTGCATTTCACCAATCTATCGAAAAATTACATAGACATAACTTATATATATGGACATTTTACAACATAATTTCAATTGAGAAGGGACGGGACTAAATCTTGATTTAAAGTGTTCTCTTGTCGAAGCATATGTAGAGAAATGTTTAATGTACTAGCAAATAACACCGACTAGTTTTTAAATCATTTAGTTTTAGTAAAAACCTTATTCTGAGTGATTTTTTTTCTATAATATATTTCGGTATGATAAAAGTTGATTTTAAAATTGTGACAACAAATTAATTATTTTATTTCTTAAAATTTTGAAACTAGGGTAGAACTGTCATAAATGGTTCTAGGTCAGGACACACCCTGTCATAAACGGTTCTGGCAGATTAGGACAGTTCTAAACAGAGGTTAGAACTGAGCTCAACTGTAAAACCAATTACGAACAAATTATTTTTTAATTACACAACCAGCTCAGCCTATTATACATGTCGTATATTTTCAGGTGACACAACAATCAGATGCTATCATGTCTGACACCATCGCAAAGCCAAATATGTATAAAACTCTAAAGTTTTCATTTTTAATCCGACATGTTCATATAAGGGTTAATATTACTTCTACATGTACTTTATTTTACTGATCTAACCACAAACATTTAACATATAATGATTGATTGATTGAATATTGTTTTACGCCATGTGGGCGATGGACTTTAATAATGCAACACTAAATATACGGACCCATATTACTTTTACCTTTCTAGTAATATATAATATTATTGTCTTTTTATTTTGATATATGTACACATTAGCATAGAGGAAAAATTCTCTTTCTGGGCGATCTTTAAAACGGATTTCGATTCTGATAAGTTGCTATGTTTCCTCATTTTTGTGTCACGCCTGTTTAGCTTTATTATATGTAACGTTAGGGAAACCCGAATTGCACCGTGTACAAAAAATTTGACTACTGCATGCATTATTCTATGACCTCTGAACAAAAATATAAAGAACAACAATTTTGTCAGAGTAAAAGCGACAGGTGTTCGTTGGCTCATTATTACGCACTAAGGGTAAAAACGTAAAACTTTTACTTTTGCACTACATTTTTTTAACGGCTCAGAAATGAATTATCGAGAATCTAATGTATGACCTACAAATGTAATATCAACATTTGATAATTTGATAATGACAAATAATGATCAGTCGGACCGCCGAGTGCCATTTTTACCGTTACGCTAGTGCATTCTATTTACAGAGAAACAGGTGGAGATAATTTCAGAATTTTTTACACTAGATGGCGCTTTTAGTCCCGCCTCGAATTTTTGATTGACATGACGTGTGTGAAATGTGTAAATGTCGTTGTGCTAGTTTTTGACTTTCAAATAACATGGATGGAAATATGTGTAAAAATTATTTCGTTAACACCCTGGCCTATTGGATTCACCTGACACTGAAAATTATGAACGTATGAGACATCAAAAGTGAGTATTTTTGTGCACCTCAAAATGGCCGGCGACACACGTTGCCACTTTTTAGCCAATGAACAGATCTCGCTCGTTTACCGTTTCACTGGGAGGAGCCTATAATGTTTTGTTTTGCAAATTGATATAGTATCAGGTCTTTCATTTGCAAGTTAAAAAGGCTGTCCCGAGACTCCGTTACATAGTTCTTACGCAATATCCAGGGGTATCAAAATATGCAAAGAAATGAAGTGTGTTTTTTTTTGTTTTCACAAAATGACACGTTTGAAGTATTTTTTTACGTTGGATATTCAATTTTCTACATAAAATTGTAGAGGAGTGTCTATTTTCAAAGATCAGTCACCTGGAAAGTCCCCTTCCCATTTTTTTGGTTGATTATACACGTTTTTTTAAATTTTACTCAGGTTCATCTAATAGGTTATATAATGGACAGAAAAAAAATCCATGATGAGATGATTTAAAAAAAAAATAAGATTAAAAATTAAAGAAAAAACAGATTCACTGACAATATTTGAATAAATAGTATTAGAACACTTTTAGTCTTTACAATATTGTGAAATTAGGCATAAATACTCAACCTATGAGCCACCAGTTTTATTTATTATCATTGGCAATGTACAGGAAAACTATTAGTAAATAAATTGTATATCAAAATATATATTTTATGTGTATTTGTTTTACTTTGGATGGAAAATATTGTATGATTTTCATATGTCTCTATGTGTATAATTTCTTAATTTTTTGTCAAAAGAGTAATCTTGTAATATCTACAACTTCAAATTTTATAACCACTTGTAAGTAAGGTTATCTAATTTCTTTTCCTTTATGATTTAAATTTTTCTACCCTCTGGTGTCATCTGGACTATTTAGTTAGAATAGTCTATGATTCAATCAAGTAATAGTTTTATTATATTTTGGTTGTGTTCTCTTATTCAAAGAATATTCATTACATTCACATGAATTTCACCATGCTATGTACATGTATAGAGCATTAATCATGTTAATAGACCTATTAACTTAAATTCTGTTTAAAATTTCTAATTTTTGTGCTTTGCCTTTGATTTCAAAATCCAGTATCTTCCATATTACAGTTTTTCTTATATAAATGATTTTATTTTATTATTTCATGATTTTTAATTCATGTTCATGTCCAGATTTTTACTTTTTTACATGGAAAGTCAGCAAATTTCTATAATAAGCATGAGAAGTTGGTCTATAAAATCACATGTATATTTTTGTTTTACCAATTTTGGCACTACAGGAGGTGAAATAGGTCAAATACACAAAAAAGCAATAATAATTATTCTTAATCAATACAATAAATATTAATTCATGAAAATCAAGATTGAGATGGCATAACTTAATGTACAAATGTAAAATTTCCTTTTGTTGAAAAGAATATGCATGATTCATGTGATTTGCTGGCAAAAATAAATCTGTCCATGTCAGATCCTTACAGTTTTCGACAATTGAGTAATGGATAAAGGTAATTTTAATTTTAATCAGATTTTCTTTTTTTTTCCAATGCTTTTTTTTTGGTAATTTGTTACTTTTTAACCAAAAACTCACAATTTAGGTCCTGATAAAGACAAAAATCCATTATTTAATAGCTTCCACATTGCAAAATGCACAAACCATTTAAATAAAAATTGGAGCAAGTAATTTTTTTTCAAAATTAAAGTGAGAAAAAATTCTTCAGTACTGTTTTTGAAAAAACCAACATTTGTCATTACTCAAATAGACCTATAGCAGTACTTCAGCTACTCTCCAGGCTTTCAGTTGTTAATTTATATGGAAAATAATTTTAAATTCATTTGTGCACATTCTACCATTCAACAGAAAGATCCTGAATCCCTCCACAAGAAAATGATAGAAGTAAATGGAAGCACCTGCCTGATCACCCCCCCCCCCCCCCTTTTCCCCTGGTACATTATTTATTCTTAAATATGGTTTGTTTAATGTTTATTGACACATATTTATTATATCATTTGACAACCAAGTGTGAAACTTATTTATATTTCCTTTTTTATCGATCGTTACCGCCATACCTTCTTTGTTTACATTTTATTGACAACGTCAATGCTGATTATCCCCCTTTATCACGTAATTTTCACAGAAAAGCTCGCTCGAATTGCGTTTCACTCGGTTTTGCGGAGAAATATTTGAACTGTTCGTCAGAAAAGTAACAGCACACCTTTTCCGATTTAAAAATCCCCGTCCCGAGAACTGACTATGAAGAAATTGTCCTTTTTCTGACCAAAGGTGACGAAATCGTCGGCATCATTGCCAACTTTGATTGTAAAATTTTGTACGAAAAGCACGCTAAAAATATCTATTTTTAAGTAATATGAAAAGAAAATATTCTCAGAAACCGTTTAATACCATCCCCTAGACCCAAATGAAACCATACGTCATGTATGGCCAAAAAAACCGGCAGGTGATTGACGTTACTAAAAATGACCCATTTTCAAATGAAAAGTCACGTGACTCTGTAAATAAAAACGACGCCATTATTGACTTGGCGGTCCGACTGGATGAAAATTCAGTTACCATCGATAATACGGAAACTGGTCAATTTTTTGGTAGACACGCAAGTTTCTGAATTTAACGCACAAAACAGTGAAAAGGGTGACAATTTGGATACCGTGACGTTACCCTATTTCTTTAGGAACCTTTAATCCTTCAAATGAATTTGGGCTTTTGTGGTCTTGGCAAGTTATTTGCAATAGTTCGAAGATGTCAGGCGGTTTATTAACTTTTACCAATTTGTCATGCTTCTGGTTTCTTTTTTAATGTAGTCTTGATTTATGCATTTCCATTCCTTGTTTTCTTCTCATCACACAGATTTAAATTTTGATAACTTGTTATTTGCAATAGTTCGAAGACGTCAGGCGGTTTATTAACTTTTACCAATTTGTCATGCTTCTGGTTTCTTTTTAAATGTAGTCTTGATTTATGCATTTCCATTCCTTGTTTTCTTCTCATTGCACAGATTTAATTTTTGAAAACTTTTTCAATTGTAAATCTCCTGGGGCCCGGGGGGGGGGGGTTACTTCCTATATGTTTAGCGGTACGAGTGTGCCGCAAAACAGGGTCGCTTTTTCATGCCCTGCTGGTTAGAACAGGGTCCCTTTTTCATGTCCTGCTGGTTAGAACAGGGTCGCTTTTTCATGCTCTGCTGGTGAGAAAAAGGATCTTTTTTTAAACAAAGTATTTGTCTAGAACAGGAACGCTTATTGAACTGTTTAAGATACAGTCTAAAACCCCGTTCTAAAACAGCAACTATTTTATACGGTTTAGAATAGGATCATTCCCGGTGCATATTTTAACAACTGTCATCTTTGACAGTTGAACAATATGCCAAACTATCGTATTTCTATTTCGTTTTAACTTGTACCAGGGACATTCTATACTAACGTTAGTATAGACTGTCCCTGCTTGAACTGGTCGCGACCAGCTGCCATGCCGATTCAGATTGTTCCAATCGGAACTACTCAGCCTTTCTGGTGCACGCACGAAGAATAAGTTATTGTACTACGTAGCGAGAATGGCCGAGTAGTTACGATATGTTTTCATTTAAATATATTAATAATGTAAACTTGATGGTTGAATATGGAATTAAACATGTATAACAGAAATGAGTTTTATTTTTTGAAATCGAGTTAAAAACAACAGCTTGGATCCGGAAAATTGACCCAAGTATGTTTTTTGCTTACATTACTGAATTGTTTGGTGACAGGGTATATATTTCTGAACTAGTCTAGAACATATAGGTCTCTGTCTAGAACAAGGTATACATTTTCTGAGCGTATCTAGAACAGGGTATACATTTTCTGAGCGCGTATAGAACAGGGTATACATTTTCTGAGCGTGTCTAGAACAGGGTATGTTTTTCAATATTTCTGTTTAGAACAGGGTATGTTGATCGATATTTTCTGGTTAGAACAGTGTATGATTTGGCAAGTGCTGTCGGCACAGTTATACCCGAAAGGATAGTCAGTAACCCCTCCCCCGGAATGAATGTACTCAAAAAGTGAATAATGATAGTCATTTAAATGAAGATATACTAACATTTTTGGTCACATCTAAAGGTTTAACGATCGCTTGTCAAAATATAAATCATATTTTACCAAAATTAAATGTTTCGTTGATAAGAGATGATATTAAACTACATATAGTTGGTTTTTGTGAAACATTGTTAAATGAAAATAGGTGTAAAATAAACTCTATTGAATTAGATATACAAGATTATACATATAACTGAAAAGATAGAACTGCAAAGAATGGAGGTGGTTGGATTATTTATTTCCATGAGGATATTAAATATGAACGTCGAATTGAACTTGAATCTGTATGGTTTGAAATATTCCCGAAACATAAAAAATCCTTGTTAATTTGCTTTGTGTATAGACCTCCAAGTAACACTGTATCTTGGTTTCACAAATTTGAAAATGAGTTAACTAATGCATTCTCAAAAAATAACTACACAATTATTACAGGCGACTTAAATATAGATTTCTTAAAACCGTTGCCAAGTCACTGGAGTAATATAATGTTAACGTATTGCGTAGTCCCACACGTGTTACAAGTGAAAGTGTCTCTTTAATTGAACATATTTATACGACAAGGCTCGAGGACATAATACATGTACATGTTCCAACACACTGTCCATCTGGTGACCATTATTTTATGAGCTGTATTGTAAAAAGTGTGAATTTTTTAACATCGATTCTTGTTCTAATAAACACACTGTCATTAAGTATCGGAATTTCAAGAAATTCAATGAAAGTTCATTTATCGATGATCTTAAAAAACAAAACTTCCATGAAATTTTATAATTATTTTGATCCAGACGAGGCACTTGAATTATGGTATAACAAATTGCTTAAAAATCTAGACAAACATGCTCCCTAATGTTGAAACGTGTAAAACGGAATGTACAGCCAAAGTAGCATAAAAAGGAATTTGTTGATTTAAGAAGACAAAGATACTTTTATCATAAAATAAGAGATTTTGATAATTTTAGAACAATCAGAAACAAGTTAACATCTGTAATGCAAAAAATTTTCTTATACATGTATTTTACCAGAGGAGGTTTTAACACAAATGTTAACAGTCAATATTCACAAATCAAGTGGATTAGATGGTCTCAGTCCAAACATAGTAAAGATGTCAGCTCTAGTTACATATCAATCTCTTAAACATATATTCAATCTGAGTTCATATACAGGTATATTTCCCGCAAAAATGAAAGAAGCTCGGATTACTCCTTTGTATAAAAACGGAAATAATGTAGAGATGAATAATTATAGATCCATTTCAATACTTCCAACTACATCTGAATTATTTGAAGAAAAATGTTTATTCTCAAATATATGAATATCTAACAAAACATAATTTGATACATCGAAATCAATCGGATTTTAGATCAAAACGTTCATGTTTAACAGCACTTACTTAAATTGTAGATGAAATTCTTATGGAAATGGACAAAGACAATTATACTGGTATTCTATTTCTTGATTTTAAGAAAGCATTTGATTTAGTCAATCATAATATCATAATATCTTACTTTCGAAATTAAGAGAATATAAATTTGATGAGCTGTCTATCAGAAAGACCACAAAGAGTTGTCATCAATAATTTTGAAGCAAATGGCCAAAATATGTATTGTGGTGTTCCACAAGGTATTATTCTTGGACCTTTGCTTTTTCTTTTATATATAAATGACTTACCATTATATTTACAATATACTAGTCCTGATTTATATGCAGATGATACTACCATTCACTGTTCATCTTTTAATATATGTGACATCAGTAGCAAATTGAATTTTGATATACAAAATGTGCAAGAATGGTGTAATGAAAATGATATGATGATAAATGTAACAAAATCCTAATCAATGCTTGTATCTTCCAGTCAAAGGATTAGAAACAATACTATCAATATGTTCTTTAATAATACATTGCTGGATAATGTTAAATGTGAAAAATTATTAGGTGTTACGATTGACAAGTGTTGATCTTTGGTTGAACATATTAACAAACTAGTTTCAAAAATTTCTTCTCGGCTTGGACTGATGTGCAGATTAAAATCTTATCTTCCATCAGAAGGTTTAATTTTGTACTATAATGGTTATATCTTACCATTGTTTGATTATTGTTGTACAGTATGGGGCCAAGCCAGTTTTGCAAATTTAGAAAAGTTGTATAAGTTACAAAAAAAGACTGCAAGAATTATACTTAATGCAAAAAGGGACATACCTATCAATATACTATTAAAAAAACTGGGATGGCTATCTATTTTTAAAAGAATTGACTATCACAAAGATGTTTTAATGTTTAATTGTGTCAATAATCTTGCTCCAGAATATTTATGTGATGTCTTTAATACTGCTAATAATGCTCAAACTTATTCTTTGCGATCAACAAAAAGAAGAAACTTATTTGTACCTCGTCCAAATAAAAATTTTATGAAGAAAAGTTTTTACTATTCTGGAATCATTTTATGGAATGCTTTACCAACAGACCTAAAATTGAATAAAAATATAGAAACCTTTAAAATAAATTATAAAGATTACTTAAAGCTCCGTGAAGCTTTCTAAATTTGTTAAATTATAGTCACAGTATTGGAAGGCGAGATATTCTATTGTTTCAATGTTTATATTAAATGTAACAATGTTATTGATTATATATATGTATATAGATGGTCTACATGGTGTGGATCTTTGTACAAATTGGATCAATGTTAGATTAATTTATTGTGTGTGTTTTGCTAATTTATATTTTAATTGAGGGCAGCCTCAAGGAAGATTAGTATTTTAATGCTAACTGTGTTACCCTCTTTAAATAAAGACATTACTTACTTACTTACTTACACAAAAATCGACAAAATGTGTATAATTATCTTCTAAAACAATATTTGAATAAAAAAATTTACTTCAACTTAGAATGCCATAAAAATTATGCACTACCATTTTTGATTCACTTATCCAAAAGTATTCAAATGACAACCTTTGGAGTTATTTCCCTTCAACCGTATGTCTGCGAATGCTAACAAAGAAAACACAAAAGAATATTCTATTGATCTGTTATAACGAAAAACCAAAGTTCACTATAAAATATTCTATGATACCAATTTTGACCCATAAGATATGTACATTTTTTCGATTAACAGCTCAAAGCCTCAAATTTTGAAAAACAAGATAATACTGTAAAATGTTATAGAAAAACTTCAAAAATGCTAAAATAACCAAAAAAAGTGAAGCTAAATCCACATAAATTCATAGCTATGCACGAGTGAGATACTGCTTTGTTATCACAAATTTTAATATTTTTTGTAAATTTTAAGCATCAATTTTGGGGTGGTATCGAAATACTAGCAACTGAGCAGGTAATAGCATCCGAACTTGGGAGTCCACTATCAGAACTATCGTCTCATTAATACCAATATCTGTAACATCTTGTACTCACAATTGTCTTCATGGATTCCCTTACGCGTCGAAGGGATGGATGGATGGAGGAATTGTTGTGTAACGTCCAGTGCCAGCCATTAGGTGCATACCAGGACGAG
This sequence comes from Mytilisepta virgata, assembly GCA_028015205.1. Lineage (NCBI taxonomy): Eukaryota > Metazoa > Mollusca > Bivalvia > Mytilida > Mytilidae > Mytilisepta > Mytilisepta virgata. The sequence continues at coordinate 90,955,510 of CM051521.1, forward strand.
AACATGTTGATATGATATGAATATGATCCCTGCTTTGTACTAGACCGACACGCTGTCGGAATTTTAACGGGCTAGCTCACGAGGTAACTGTCAGCATGAAGATACATCATCCCACTCGGGCACATTATACTGACTCCAAGCCGACCACTCCTTTGCACGTACTCCTAAATGCCGCGTGCTTGGCGGAGAATCCGCAAATACCTATTTAATTGATTTTGGTTAAACCTACGTTGTTACGGCCGAAATCACCTTTTAAATTTTAGCCAACAAAAGACAAATCAATAATAAAATTTAACAGAATTTATTATATACAAGTTTACAAAAAATATTACACAAAATAAAATGTCAACTTAACTGTTCAAAATCCTGTTTTTTCTTGATCCGGAATTCTGGTCACTGTTGCGGGAATCCAAACGGAATATTATATCCAATCAGTCACAATCTAGTATGATGTAACGTAAATAAAAGTATGTCAAGGATGATGAGTGAAACGTAAATAAATCCAACAGCTGAGAACACAAGAATGTCCGGTCCAATAAGTTCTGCTCTGAAAGTTTAACTTTCTTGTCCGTATATATACTGTAGAACGGAAACTTCTGGAATACGGTAGAAGTTCGAATCACACCATAATTATTACGCAAGTCAAATAGAAAGTTCTAGTCATTCCATCGGTATCTATTATTGTTCCAGTGATTTCTAAACTGCGCAGTTATAACATTATTTGGTAAACAACTATAAGTATTATGTAAACATATTATACATGTTATAAGGCCACACAAAACAAATTAGGCCAAGATTTATAAACATAATAATTACAATATCATAAAAAGGTGTAGAACTTATCGTCTATAAGTAATAAAACAAAAGAGCCCACGTAATCACTGGGCAATGCATGTTATCGATTAAGATTTACTTTCCATGCAATTTGATTGTTTCGAAATAGATAATAGAAAATATCTTATGTTTAGAGAAAAATTTATTTTGCAAGAACATAATAAAAAAATGATTAAGCAAAAGCGTTAATATCTGTTCAGAGAAAACTACCCATGTCGAATATAATAATTATAGTATAGCTAATATTGAAATTCGAATAGTACATGCGTACCTAAAAAATATACAACGAATGTCTATTACAAGTTTTCAGTACAATACGAACTCGTTCAATATCTTCCCATATTGTACGTTATACTGTATAATGACCTAATATTATTTTACCAGAAAATACATGTATTTCACCAAACAATGTAGTAATTGCAATTTTGTACACTGATTATAACTACCGATAATTTTAAGACTTCAAAGTAAACTTAGAAATAAATTGCCTACGTACAATCACGCTTCTGAACTACGATCGTGTAAAAAGCTTTTTAAAATCAAAACTAATCAAAATTAATCATTATGAACAATAAAACCAAACGGGCCTTAGCAGCCTAGTAAAAAATCAGGTCAGGTCAAATTTGCCTGAGAGTTGAAATTTTAAGTTTAAAAGAAATTAATTGAAAGGCATATAATTAAATATATTTTGGACATGTGATGTGTCATACAATTATTAAATTATATATTGATTTGTTGTTTGCTTAACGTCCAGTGTCAGATATTTCATGCTTCTTCAGGACGAAAACCAGTTTATCAAACAATTCAAATTAGAATGGGGCGGGACTCAGAAGGTAACCAATTGTGATTGCCACTGTAAAAGGTTAGAAGGATGGGTAGGGTTGGATAGCGGCATGAGCCAACTCTTTTTCGAAAACTACAGAAGGGGTCTTTAGCGTGCAGGGAGTATGGCATTCTACAAGCACGTTACCCACAATATAGTCCGCGGTCGGGCTTTCCGTATTATGACCTGACAACCCTCCTGCGAGAGGGTCTCCTCTATCCGGCACCTGGGGCCCCTTCTAGGCAGTTTTGTGAGTTGAGCTCACGTGGACAATCACATGTGCCTAAAACTTTAAGTTTAAAAGAAATTAATTTAAAAGCCATTAATTAGATTGTGGTCATGTGATGTTGCGATTACTATTACTATCTAACTGTACAAGTTTGATCAAGAAATTATGTAGTTTTTTAAATGCCGCCTGGAAGGTTAGGTCTGAAATTAGAATAACATAAGAATGTATACGCATTTATTTATTATGTTTGTCTAATTAGTTCTCTGTTATATCCATATCGTCACTTTGCTATTGTAATAATATTCATTCATTCATTCATTCAAAAAATTAACAAATTATATATTGAGTTTTTGTTTGTTTAACGTCCAGTAGCAAATGTTTCATGCTTCTACAGAACAAGAACCAGTTCAACAATTTATATAACAATTCAAATAGGGAAGGGGGGGGGGGAATACAGAGGGGAACCAATTTTAACTGCCACCGTAAAAGGGTGCATAGATGGGTATGGTCGGACAACTTACCCTTCTGTAGTGGCATTTGCCTACTCTTTTTTCGAAAACTACATAAGGGGTTTTTAACACGTTACCCACTATATGTACGTGGTCAGGATTTCCGTATTATGACCTGACAACCACCCAATGAGGGTCTCCCCTATCCGCTACATGGGGATGCTCAAGGCAGCTCTGTGAGTTGAACTCCCGTGAGCCATCACACGTGCCTATTCAAATTGTATATACATCTGGGAAATATTGATTATAAACAAGTAATCTTTGTTTGATATTACTAACAACTCAATAGATCTTTGATAAACATTCTATGACCCAGAGATCAAGGCTGAATATTACAATAAAACAAAATGTTGCTCGGAAGTATCTAAATTACCGACGAGATAAAGCTAAAAACATTAAAGGCCAGCTTCATAATTCCGAATATTTACCAAATTTAAGTTTATCAATTATGACAGAACTCTTTCAAGATTTTTCGAAAAAGGTACCTCTGTCAGTTTATTTGTATTGTTTTTTAGTATTTGTTAATAAATATTTGCAAGTTTGAAAATAAAAAAAGAGCACCCGCAGGAAGAAAATCGATTTTGAAACTCGAACATTTACAATTTATCGCACGAAAAAAACAATAAATAAGCTATATAAAACAGCAGCGCTAGTTATCGTACAGATGTGCGCCACAACAGAACAAATCTCCTGTAAACAGTTTTTGAGAGCACCCGAGTTCGCAACTTGGGAGTACAAGATATTAACTCTTTTTAAAATTGGGGATTACAAAATCACGGGGTTTTTATACAATTGACATGATTGAGGATTAAGACAAAGGAATTTTTCTTTACACTTGTACCGTACATCCATGGTCAGTACATCAGAAACCTGACATAAATCTACGTTGTCAGCAAACAACCACTAATTTATGTTACTTTGTATCTTCATACATTTGTATTTTATTTCTAAAATATATCAACAACGTCAAATGACATTTATTAGTATGTCAAAAAGACATTTAAATAAAACGATTTTTTTTCGTAAAAATTTTATATAATTATTTATTTAATCTTTGTTTATTTCAAATAAACCAGCTGTAGCAACGAGATGTGATGAACATGTGAACTTTTTTCTTTCAGATCCAGCAACATACATGTACAAATACTTTTAATAAACAATTCTGCAATGGTAATACTTTGTGAATCCAAACAGGAAAATATACTATATTGAGTTAAAATATATGGCACGGAATCATGTATAGATAGATCTAACATTCAAATGACTAAGATAATGAGTTACTAGCTCTCAGTGTGAAAAATTCTCGGTCTTATTGAATCTATACAACAATACAGTTGTAATGAGTGGTCACCCTTGACTAAGATCGAGTGAAAAAGCTCTCTTACAAAATAGTGTTTTTCGTAAGTTAAAAATAACAATCCAAAGATACTAATATTAGATATAGTAAATTTATACTAGACGACGCATTTCAAGGAGTTACCTCTCATCAGCAGCATTAAAACCAAAACATTTGGAAGACCAAAAACCAAACTTATATTAAACAAGAAGTACTCAACCAAAACTACCGAAATAGGAAGCCAAATTTCAGCTAAGGAGATCTACCATTTGCAATACAAGGAATGAACCCTTAGTATTTCTATTATTTTGAATTTTGCTAAATACTGGTAATTTCTGTAACAAATCAATGAATAATAATGTCAGACAAGTCTAACGACTGGGTTGGCGAATACCCTCGGGGACCTAGGGTCCACCAGCAGAGGCAACATCCCAGGAGTTTCAAAATAACAATCCAAAGATACTAATATTAAAAAATGAATAGTGTGTCCAGTATTGTTAACAGAGACTCTAATATGGATAACGTGCAGGAAAGTGCAGAAAATGAGACGATAAATCGCAAAGTAAGTGTAGAAATCGAGAATCAAAACAGTCGAAGTGGGCAGGACAAGATGGCGGCGTCCTATGCTAGTGTCGTTAGTCAACAACACACAAATAATTTTGAAACACATGACACTTAAACAAATGAAAAGATTCTTACAGGAACTAAACCAATATTCTTACAAGAATTGATGTATTTGGTCGTTCAAAGCCGTCTAAAGATCAGTGGTTAACATATGTTGAAATATACAAGGCATTGGGTAGCAAGATCAAGCCCCATTTCATCAGAGGTATACAACGGATGAGTAAGAACTGGCGTATCTACTTAGACAATGAAGAAGACAGATTAAAACTATTGACTGAAGGAATAGTATTAAGAGACAAAACAGTAAACATACTTGGACAGAATCCCTTATCACAAAAAGGCAGTATAACAACAGTAAGAGTTCAAAACATACCATTGTCAGCAGATGATGGTCAGATAGTAAGATCATTAGCACTCAAAGATGTAGAAGCTTTGAGTATATATAGAGAAAGGCTCAGAGTAGACAACCTACTAACTAACTGTTGGACAGGTGACAGACTTGCACTCTGCAAAAGATTTGAAACACCATTACCAAGGTTAATGAAGATTGGAAAGTACAATGCTAGAATTGTACACATCGGTCAGGTCAGAAACACATCAACAGATTTTTTGTGTAACAAGTGTCTAGAAAAGGGGCACAACCTTCTACAATGCCCAAATGACTGGAAATGCAGAAAATGCAACCAAAGTGGACATAAAATGTTTGACTGTCCTCAATTTTATGCATAAGAATTTGAGACAGAAATGACAGAGGATAATGAGAGTGACTTGGGTAAAATGCAGTCCAAAATAAAAAAGGAAAATCCAGGTTTTCCTTTTTATCGACTATGTTTTGCCATTTTCTATAAATTTACATAAATTGGCAACTTTTTTTATGATTTTGTTAACAATTTATCCTTCAACTAACATAAGAATGGTAAGATTAGATGGTATTCTCTGATAGAATTAGGTATAAAAAATTAAAACCTTCACAAATAGCATTAAGTAATATCAATCTTATTTGAGAAGAAAAATCTTCTAATATCCACGAAGAAGTTTATTTCTCAAAATACTGTAGACATAATTCTTCTAAAAACATTGTTCCAGGTTAAATGGTTGGTACGTACAAAACCATTATATGTATCTGAGAAGAAAAATCTTCCAGAAATGAAGTTGAATTTTACTGAAAGTGCATCATCATTATTATTTTCAGAAGAATTTTCTTCTGAAATATCATAATTTGAGAAAATATTTTCTCCAGTTGTAGCTTCAGACTAAAGATATAAAATAAATGAAAGGAACATTAACAAAGGCGCTATCTATATACTTTTTGTAAGAATATTCCAGTCTTTTGGGGGTATTTTCCCCATGTATTATGTAATTTAACGCTTAACCGTCTTGGAAACAATCACTGAATATCGGCAAAATAATGCAGAAGAGTCAAACATTGGGAAAATTCCAAAGGCAAGACAAACTCATGAGAATGGAACATAACAAACAATTGCCACAAAGATACATGTATAACTAAAAGAATAAACTAAACACGGATGAATATAGGTCATATCATGACCAAAGTTTCTTTACTGTATATATTATGATTAATCAAGAAGCCGGATTATTATGTATGGTTTATTAAAATTAAATGAATGCATATACGAAAACCACGAAAATTAATGCTAAACATTGTATAAATCCTTAGTGTTGAATTTATTGCTTCCACGTTGAATAATTTTCTCCCTCCGCTTCTGTGTATAAATTTCTAAAGTCCGGACATTAATGTCAGTACCGCAAATTTGATGATGAGAGGATATCTTCGGCACGTCATCTTGAATATGTCGTTTCTGTTCTTCCTTCAGTATGGTAAGGTATGGAACCCTACATGAATTACCTTATAATGGTATCATTGTTCGCAGGACTGATAATATAAGATAAAATAAGATAAAAATTGTGTCGGAATATGTATGAGTAATACCAATTTCAGCCAATTGTTTTACAGTTACAGGATTTGTTTCTTTACTATATGTGCTTCGAAATTGTGGCAGATATGGTTACGTATGAAATCCTACTTATATACCACTACAGTTAATGTAAAAATTTAGAATTTAAAGATCTGAAATATACGAAAAGGTTGGGGTATTGAGCTTCAACAAAACATCCTTATCAACAAAACTGCGAAGCTCTGTGATAGCTACTTGACATTGGTCTATGTTTGATGTCCTCTAGCATACTCTAGATACTGTTTTGGAAACTTGTTCGCTCCATTCTATTTCCTTTCACCATTTTCAAATAAAATATTCTGTACTTTCATCCGAACACTGCAACGCTGACCTGGAATTTGTAATAATAGTAGTAATAAAACTGGTAAAATGCTTTACCTAAATTAAACTCTTCTAAACATTATCTTGCCCATTATCGGAAATATGTAACTTCGAAACATTCAAAATTTCAATTTTGATAAAAGGCATTTTCTCTACTAGAATTAAAAGTATCTTGATATACTTATGCATTGAAAATATACAATAGTTTGAATCAAATCTAGTTGTATTTCAAATGTTTCACAGTTTTTTTTTCTAGCTTAATTTATGTGGCTGAATACCGATGAAAAAAAAATCCACCACACTCTTCTGTGTAATTAAGCCACATCAAATTGATATTTAGTTCTTTGGATTTCGCGGCTCCGATTTTTAGACTATTTAATTAAGAAAAAAATTGCGGCCTCATTTTGCAAAAATGCTGAAAATTTGTCCCAAATTCCTAATTTTTTCAATACATTAAAAATGAAAAAGTTGTTCTCCCGCTCCTAAAGTTTCGTACAAGTTAGTATTTTCCCCATTTTTTTGCAATATTTTACTTTACAATATCAGTGCCCGCATGTAAATTTGAACTTCGCCTAAAAACTAATCCTGAAGAAAAAAAGAAAAAAATTAAAATTTCGATCGCCCCGGGCGCCCAAGAATCCGAAAAATTCAATTTAGTGTGGCCTTACGATTAAGAATATCTTTTACTTTAGCCTCGATTTCATGAAATTTGAGAGCTCATATTTACAAAAATTATGAACATAGCTTATCAATCACTTCCAGCCGAGTTAATGTGTGCTGGTACAAATGTACGTACATGTACAGTGTTATTTTTCTGCTTACATATTAAAGAATACTCGGATTTGGACAAAATCTTGGTGCATTCGTTTTAGAAAATTAAGATATGCTTTACTATATAAAATAAATATCATTATAGATATAAAAGTTTAAATACATTACGCATATGAAAGAATGTTTTGTAAAAAATATAAAAAATGATGTTTTGTATACTTTGCAATGACAATTGTATTTTAATATAAAATGCACTATGAGTTAATTTTGGCCTCGGACCTAATAAGTTCTTTGAAATATTTGTTTTGCTTATTATTTTAGTTTTCATTATCGTTAGTCCAAACGTGTCTACACTATCACAATTTTCAATGGGACCACCTAATGACCATTCTATCACAGTTTGGTCACAATATACCAAAAATGTTCTTTCTAATTCAAGTCACAGTGACCATATTGTGAAGTCTAGACCCTTGCACTAAAGTCGCATAAGAACCATTCCACCATAGTCTGACGTAAATGTTTTAATTGATGTTTTTAAATTTTTGTTCGAATGTTGTACTAAGGTTTAACGTCAGAAATTAATCAAGACATGAATTCCAAAAGTGACTTCCTACATGTGTGCACCATTCCTGGAAAGGTAAGTTGGTCTCAATAAATCCAATGGTTTCAGAGGATATTTATTTTCTTTTACAAATCGTATATTCTAACTTATGTGACGGTGGCCATTTTGGTTGAAGGTCCAGACCCGTTCACTCAATTATGAAATGAAACTACCTAGAGACAAATCCAACAAATTTTCGTCTCAATCCGCTCAATGCACATTTAAAGGAAAGCTAAAACAGAAATTAACAATGATCACAATTTCTCAATTGCATGGACTGGATGAGCTAAAATAATGAAAAAAATTAACTTTTTCTTGTTACTTACCCTTCTATTTGACACTGTTTCTTTTTTCTGGGATATTGTCCTTGGTAGATTTACATTTACAATCCGCATCTGAAGATAATAAGTTTATTATTAATTTTCTCTTTTATAATATACATTTGTGTATTCGTGTTAAAATCTAAAACTGCGGCCATACTAGTTACAAAATAACAATCCAAAGATACTAATATTAGATATAGTAAATTTATACTATACAAGAGTACAATAAGAGAACAATTATGATTCTTCAGGAATAAGAATAATGTGATAAAAATAATTATAATCAAAACGATAATCTAATAAAACTCTATAGTCATATCTGTTATAGCCAAGCTTATCACAGTATGATTTGTTTATAGGCACAAGGCCTTAATTAATTGTAATTGATTGATAAACAGTGGAGGTCAATCTAACTATGTAGATACATATTGTACTGGCTGACAATGATGTTAATATGGCAGGTCTCATATTACCATGTTACTGTTACTCCATGTAGTGGGAAGCAAATTTATATATTATCATAATTATTAGATCACATAATCGTGTAAATATTAATGTACATGTAGATTGATAGTATAGCGAATATAAGTATTTTAAGGAATGTAATTAAGAACAATTTTTTGAATTTTAGTTTTCTAATAAAATAAAACAAATTTGGGAAACTTCATTTGTATAATAAAGTTAATATTATTTTTCATGGCTGTGCCGGACATTTTCCATTATTTCAGAGGATTTTTCTTTAAAAAAAAACGAAACGAAAAAACAACTCTGGTGAAAGCTGAAAGATTTTTATCAACAGGGGAGAACAAATGGCAATAATAGAAGATTTATGAAGCAGGAAATTCGAGGCCAGTTGTTGCATTTCAATCACTGTATTCAACAACAAATCGGCATTCCAATGGGTACTAATTGTGCCCCTCTCCTCGCCGATTTGTTCTTATATTCCTATGAGACAGAGTTTCTGCAGAACCTCGTGAGGAATAAACGTATGAAAGATGCTAAATCTTTTAATTTCACATATAGATATATTGATGATGTTTTGTCCATGAACAATCCTTCTTTTGCTCAATGGCTTCCATTGATATATCCACCAGAACTCGAAATTAAAGAAACTACAGAAACAACTTGTACAGCATCCTTTCTAGACCTTCATCTCGAATTTGACAGTAGTGGTAAACTAAGCACCAAGATATACGATAAAAGAGACGATTTTGATTTTAAAATTATAAATTTTCCTTACCTATGCAGCAATATCCCAACATCTCCTGCATATGGTGTTTATATTTCTCAATTGATTCGTTACGCTAGAGCATGTTCCAACTACTCTGATTTCCTTGAACGCCATAAACATCTGCGTGACAGACTTCTTAGCCAGGAATACGAGGAAATGCGTCTAAAAAGGTCTCTTACGAAATTCTTTTTCAAATACCAAGATTTGGTTGAAAAATATTCAGTATCTTCTACTACTATCATTGAAGATTGTTTTTTATAACTTATCTTGGTGTTTTGTTTCTACTTTACCAACTTTGACATCAGCATATCTATGTTGATTACCACCACTGGTACTTTTATGCCGTAATGGAAGCGGGAGGTTTGGCGCGCTGTAAAACCTAGATTCAACCCACCATTTCTTTTGAAATGCCTGTACCAAGTCAGGACCATTACGGTTGCAATTTTCCAGTGGTGTGATACCAGTTTTGTCACACGTCTTATGGACTTGCGAGTTTTGTTAATACTGTTATGTACCTTATTCATCGTATTTATATATGAAACTTTTCAAGTTAAATCGTAAAAAGAAAGTCATAGGGTCCGCTTTAAGTGTTATTCTATAGACATAATAAAGGTTTTTTCAAGTAAGGAATGTTATAGTAAGAACCGATGGTACATGCTATTTATAAACGATGCTACTTGTTTAATATTAAATGAAATAAAATATAAAACATACCTTGCTTCTTTCTTGACTCTGACATGTCTGATAGAAACAAAAAGAAATACAACACTTTCCAAAATAATTTGAGGTATCTAAGAGCGAAATGGATAGAAAATAAAATCTGTTTTTCATCGTAATAAATTTTGTGAGAACTTTTATGAGTTTTCTGGTTTTTATTATCTGACCACTGACTTCTGAACTTGCAATATCATTATCAGCATGTGTAATCAGATAATATCTTATTTATCTTCTGATACAATCAAACCGACATAGTTCTCTTTTCAGCTCTTTGGCTTATCAGAATTGCATTTTGTGATTATATTTATAGTAAACAGATATTTTATTATTCAACTGGCTTTTCATAACTTATAAAACTCATTGTATATAGAATGGCGGGAAAATATGGTCGTTAAAAACCAGCAACAGGCCCTTCTTGAACTTTTTTGATGATCCCGGTTAAAAACATGCAACTATTAAATCATAAATTTTTCAGGATTAGTGTTTATAATATCTACATTTCTTTCGTAATGTTTCGTCAAATCTTTTCGGATATTATCATGATAATCTGTTATGCTTTTTGGTTTTTGTATGCGAGTGGGTAAGATGAGTTGGCGCGTGCACAAATATTTGTTCGTTCTTTCGCTTTGATTGAAGCACTAAATTTAAGATTTTCTTGGAATCCCCGGCCTTTATTAAATACAATTTTATTTTATTCTAGGTGATTGGTTTAATATTGGTTGTTTGTTATTTGTATATATCTCAAAATGCGTTTCCAAATTAGAATACTTTTATTATTATTATAACCGTAATATTTTGTACCCCCGGGGGCTTGGTTATCGAAGTTGTCTTAGGACTAGGATATATCTTATGATAGTCTTAAGAGATATCTTAGTACTAAGTCGGATTATTGAAGATGTCTCAAGGTGTCTTAAGACCATCGTATCTTTGTTTTTTGCCTTCAAATAGTTATATACTTATTGTAATGCTCTATGTAATAATCAGTTCATATAATTTAATCTATGTTTTTGTAATATCAGATCTCTTTTTTTTTTTTCGTTTTGAGTACTTTTCAACTAAAATATTATGCACGTGTTTATAATGCGAGTTGTGATAATCTTAGTTCAATTAAATGTAAACAGATTATTGAGTAGTTGTTAAACTACTCCATGATAATATAGGTAAAACACAATGTTCCAAAACATACTTCTTATAAACTTTCAAATAAATATTGCATATATTTTATAAAATTTAATTTTTTAAACTATAATGTACCCGTTTAGGACATCGCAAGATAAGGTAATCCCAGGATAGCTTTGATTTACAGCCTCAGTCATGTCTTATGATAGTCCCATGACAATCCTAAAATTTGTCATAAGACATATCTTAGGACTGATTTTAGGACAGCTTCGATAACCAGGCCACAGAATACCTATTTATCATGTTTATTGAAAACTATTATTTTGTTTTATTTATTTTCCCATTTATGATATTTTTTCCATATTAATTTTTGAAATGCTTAGCAGTTACATGTAATTTACACATCAAGATAATCCCCCTTTTGTACATAAATTATTTAACAGTTTAACGGGGGCCGTGTTAACGAAGGTGTCCTAAGATAGTCTTACGACATGTCCTAGTCCTAAGTCGTGTTATCGAAGCTATCCTAAGTTGGGACATGTCCAATAGTTTGTCCTAAAGTTAGGATGTAGAAATGGGTGTTTTAAGACCATCCTTAGATGATCCTAATAGTTAGGATTAATTATTGTAATATAAACAACCAGCATGGCTGCTGTGTAAATGTACTTTAGAAATCGAACATACAATATACGACGAAATAAAGTGTTTATAGACAGAGACAATCCTTTAAATTAAAGTTTTAGATTGGTGGTGCACGTACATTTTGCCAGACAGAACGCCGTACAAACATACATACAGATAGCCACACTTTATTTAAATATATATGTAAAATTTCATTTCATTCTGATATATAACAGTAGAGATATCAGCACAAAATTTATACAGTACCCCGTTTTAGCTCACCTCATCCAAAGGGTCAAGTGAGCTATTCTCATCACTTGGTGTCCGTCGCCGTCCGTCGTCGTCCGTCGTCATGCGTTAACTTTTACAAAAATCTCTGAAACTACTGGGCTAAATAGAACCAAACTTGGCCATAAGCATCATTAGGTTTAAAAAATGTGTCCGATGACCCCGCCTGCCAACCAACATGGCCGACATGGCTAGAAAATAAAACATAGGGGTAAACTACAGTCTTTGTCTTATGTCTCAAAAACTAAAGCATCTAGAGAAAAACTGACATGTAGTAAAAATGTTCATCAGGTCAAGATCTACTACAATGAAGTTTTCAGACGAATCGGTCAACCCTTTGTTGGGGTTTGCCCCTGAATTGATTTTAAGGAAATTTTGCAGTTTTAGGCTATTATCTTGAATATTATTATAGATAAAGACAAACTGTAAACATCAAAAATGTTCAACAAAGTAAGAACTACAAATAAGTCAACATGACCAAAATCATTCATTGACCCCTTATAGGAGTTTTTGCCTTTTAAAGACGGCATCCAGCATAAAATTTCGTTTAAAGATCTTCTCCTTTGAAACCACTGGGCCAATTGAGACCAAACTTTGGTGAAATAGTTCTTGGGTGGCCCCCTTCCACATCTATGTCCAGCATCCCCGACTCCAACCGACATGGCTGCTGTTACTAAAAATAGAAAAAAGGAGGGGATGAATTTCAAAAATCTTCTTCTATACAACTACAAGGCCAATTGGAACCACAGTTGGCAGTAATGGTCCTTAGGAGGTTCTATTTCAGAAATATGTCTGATGACCCAGATTGTTAGCCAAGATGGCCGCCACAGCCGAAATTAGTTTAACATAGGGCCCTAGGGGAAAATTCATTGAAAAATTTTCTTGTCCGAAACCACTTAACCAATTGGAACCAGACTTGGCAGCAATGGTCCTGAGATGGTCATCTTTCGGAGGTGTGTCCGATGACCCGGACAGTCAACCCTTTGTTGGGGTTTGCCCCTGAATTGATTTTAAGGAAATTTTGCAGTTTTAGGTTATTATCTTGAATATTATCTTGATGGCCGCCACAACCGAACTTAATTTAACATAGTACCCTATGGGAAATTCACTCAAAAATTTGCTTGTCTGAAACCACTACGCCAATAAGAACTAGACTTGGTAGCAATGGTCCTTAGATGGTCCTGTTTCAGAATTTTGTCCGATGACCCGGTCTGTCAACCAAGATGACCGCCACAGCCAAACTTAGTTTAAGTTAGGGCCCTATGGGAAAATTCATTGCAAAATTTTCTTGTCTGAAACCGCTTGACATATTGGAGCCAGATTTAGCAGCAATGTTCCTTAGGAGGTCCCTTTTCAGAAATGTGTCCGATTTCGTGGACTGTGAACCAAGATGGCTGCCACAACCGAACTTCGTTTAACATAGGACCCTATAGGAAATTCACTCAAAAATCTTCTCGTCTGAAACTACTGAGCCAATTTGAACTAACCTTGGCAGCATTGGTCCTTAGATGGTCCTCTTTCAGAAATATCTCCGATCACCCGGATTGTCAACCAAGATGGCCGCCATGGCCTAACTTAGTTAAATATAGGACCCTATAGGAAAATTCATTTAAGAATTTTCTTATCTGAAACCACTAAGCCAATTGGAACAAGACTAAGCAGAAATGGTCCATAGATGGTTCTCTTTTAGAAATGTGTCCATTGATCTGGATTGTCAACCAAGACGACTGCCACTGCTGAACTTAGTTTAACATAGAACCCTATAGAAAAACCAGCCAAATTTACTGCAACACTTACATTTTTAGTCCTGCTCAAGGTGAAAAGTAAAATCCAGGTTAGCGATACAGGCTCTTGGGAGCCTCTAGTTCATGTTTGCTCTGGAACCCAAAAATTAAATAAATCAAATATGTGTTGCACATCGACACTTTATTCGTGATAAATATTGATGTATTTTCATTTCATTGTGATAAATAACAAAAATATAGACTAGTTGGAATGTTGGTTTCTTTTTTACCTCATGTTGTGAACATATCCATGGACAATCACTGGTATCGAGAGAACCCTATTATAGTATTTTGTGCTCTCAATTAAGTAACGATTTCAATCTGTAATAGATATCATGTACATGTAAAAAAAATAATAATGCCGTATATACACTGCGTAATTTTCATTTATTTGACTGCCGTTTTATTTTTCGTCATAAGCCCTACAGTTTAGAAATGTTTTTATTCTGGATTTTTTTTTAATATAAAAAGAGCAAATCTAAAAATCATTTTTTCAGAAATAAACATATGATTATCCTAAGAATATGTTAGGATTGTCCTAAGTTACTCCTGCCTAGCACTATCCTAAGATAGCTTTGTTTAACATCCTAAGACATGTTTTAGGATGATCTTAAGACAATCCTAATTCGATTCCTAAGACAAGGACATATCTTAGGACATCTTCATTAACACGGCCCCTGGCTTATGTCCAGTCGTCGCGAAACTGTAATTATGGCAATTATCACCCATTGTTGTTCCGTCAAAAATTTAGAAAGGCTTAGTCATTAAGTTAAACCTTTAATCCAAATACAAAAAAATTATATAAAAATGTAAAAGTATATTTTATTGGATAATTAGAATGTTAATCCCAAGGTCAACCATTTTGTAATTTGTATTGTGTTATCTTTTACTTGTTAAATCCAGTTTATTGTTGATCGTTAAAATGAAAAAAAAACGTGAATAAAATATGAAAATACTCTTATACTTTTTCCCCTAAATTCTTTTAATTTATTTTTCATGGTCAGGTTCAATTGTAATACCTTGATTAGTGAAAATAATATACATGTATGTACAAAATGTAAATGAATATATAGAGCAAACTGTTCCTATACATGTACTTCTGTACTAGTGTATTATGGTGTTGTGTCTAAAGTTAACCCGAAGGATACATTTATAGGACATAAAAATGAAATATATGTTTCTATCTGAGATGAAATATATCTTAATATGCATGTGAACGGGGTCAAAATCTGTCATTCCAACACGTTCTTGAATATTGCTGTCAATTTGGGCTGGGTCATCGAATATATTTCTGAAACAGGACCATCTACGAATCAATGCTGCCAAGTTGGGTTTGAATTGGACAAGAAGGAATAAAAATGGCTTTCTCGTAGTGTCATATTTTAAACTATTTTTTACGGTGATGGCCATCTTTGGATGGTGGGCGAGGTCATCGAATATAATTTTGATAATATTTTGGGCTGATCGAGCTAAGACACATTTAAAAAATCTAAAATTTTCTGACTTTCGACAAAGAGGATTACTGCTGTCACAAAAGCTTCTTAACCAGGGTTTTATCAGGAATAAGTTGATGTCATCACTTAAGAAATTTTACGGTCGTCATCATGAATTGATTGACCATTACAGTGTTCCAATATCTAAGATGATGTTGGACCTGTTCCCACTGTCGTAACCTTTCATGTGCCTCCTACGATTTGTGACTTCCACCGGATTGACTTTGTTGAACTTCACGACGGGTGCCGTATACGGAGCAGAAACTGCTTACCCTTCCGGAGCACCTGGGTTCACTCCTGGTTTTTATAGGAGTTCGTGTTGTTCATTGTTTTTAGTTTTCTGTGTTTATTTGTTGTGCTTGTGGTTGTTCGTTTGTCTTCCCGGGTTTGTCTGTCCAATGGATTACGTTTTATTGATTGCTCCTTAGGTATATTTGTCCTTTTCATACACATATGTATATGCATTGTTACTTTAAAGAGAATTTTCAAGCAAAAAAGTCTTTCTCTTGCATCTTCGTTCTTTAAAAACCTAGGTTTTACTCAGCTGATCTTGCAATTACGGATTTTTGTCCTAAAATTTTGAACACAATGAAATGTTTCAGACTAAGTTTTTTTACACTGAATACCGTACCCTAGGTTAAAGCCATGCACATTATAATTGTTGATAGAACTGAAAGGTTTTATAACATAAAAATGTGCATCTAAACACATCAGTCAATAAACGGCTACAAATATCTGAATTATACTTAGATCTTTTTGTTGATCTTTGCTGAACATGTTGACCTGGTAAACATTTCTATCCTGTCAGTTTTGCTCTAAATGCTTTAGTGTTTGAGATATAAGCCAAAAACTGCATTTTACCCCTGTGTTCTATTTTTATCAATGCCAGCCATGGTTGTTGATGGATCAAACTCCGGATATAACTTTTAAACTAGATATAATAAGGAATATCCAGGTAAACATTGAAAGTATTTGGCCCAGTAGTTTCAGAGGAGAAGATTTTTTAAATAGTTTACAACGTCGGACGACGACGGACGCCAAGTGATGGTATAAGCGCACATGGTTCTTTGGACCAGGTGACTAAAAATGACCATCAATACAATGATAATGGGACAAAAAATTCCAAAAAGCTGAAATTTATCCAATATCCAAACTTTATGTGAGTGTTATGGAACAAACCTTGATATGCACTTTCCTATCGGCATTTCCAAAATGGCCACCGCTACTATAGGAACGGGTTAAAGAGTCGAGAAACTTAAATGTATCCAATATTCATGAAACTGTATGCAAGTGTTATGCACTTCAGTATCGAAATTTTCAAAATTCTCACCGTTACCACGGAAGCGGAAAACTTTTTCGAAATTCATTTTTCATCAGACTTTATTGGATGCCACGCTGGAGATGTTCTTAAACTTGAAGTTTGCAACCGTTACCATAGACACGGCACAATTCCAAAAAGCTGAAGTTTTCATGTTTAGCAAGGAAGTACACTGTGATCTTGAAATATTCAAGGTGGCGTCTGTTGCCATAGAAAAGGGATAAAAATTGAATTTATCCAAATTTTCGTAAAAGATGCACAATATCTTGATTCTCAATTATGTCAGATAATAACTTTAGGGACAAGCTGAGTTTTAGCGATTTTTGTGTTATCATCCTAACATAATATTACTGGTTTATTCATTCACTTATATTATCGTGATTTCACGCGAATTTCAGTGTTTGTACTAGAAGAAGCTAGGTTGCCCTAATAAATTCGGCACATTAGACGTCGGAAACGGTATATGTGGTTGTCGGATAATTCACATATATTTAATAGATATTTAGGGATCCAGTGGGAAAACAGCTTCCTGAAATGTGCTTTGCTGGTATTTGCTGATTCGGCCATTTTCGACACTACAGACCTGAGTCGCACTCCATATTGAGAGGACAGAACCCATTGGTAGTTACGTACATTACTAAACCACTCTGCCATGGAGGCTTCATGACCAATGTAAGAATCGAGACTCGCAAAATCACTGTTATGCATGATGTCTTCTTGAAATCCTCTTCTGTCAATTTAAAATTAAAAGTCAAGTCAAGAAATATCAAAGAGATATTCGAAGGAGGGGAAAATCGAAAACAACTGAGAAACTCCGGAGAACAACGAAGACAAGACACAAACACTACACTTAAAAACTAAAAACATATGAACAACATGGACCCCACAAAAAAACGGGGGTAGATTCAGGTGCCCCTGAAGAATGAGCAGTCTCATCTTCCTTCAGGACACCCGCCACGCTCCCCATGTCAAATCTGGTATGAGGAAGGGACAACAGTAAGTAATAGTTGAGTATTACGGTGTGTGACTTTATGCGCTTTATTGACCGTCTGTATTTCATTGTTCTAGATCCAGTTGGAAGCGAAAATATTTAATATTTATTTACCCGGCAAAAGTGCAACAATTGTAAAACAAAACACAATCATTCCTAAACTTTTACATATAAATTAATATATACGATCCTGTTGAAATGTAAAATTGATAGACATTTATTGGTCAAGGATTAAAGTCTAACGTATTGCTGATTGTCAACGCGTTTTATATTTTTCAAAATGGACACCTCCCCCCCCCCTTTCTCTCTCTCTCTCAGACAAAACAACATAGTGAATTAAAAATGAAGAGGTTAAATCAATATTAAAATTGTCGTTCTAAATATCTCTACTGTCCATTTGAGGTTGAAATGGGTTTCCTCTCTTGAAGAAGTAACAGTCCAGAGGAAGACATGTCACCCTACACGTGCAGTTTTTGCTCTTACTCTAAATTGCCGTGTGATTGGTGCTTGGTGGAAAAGCAACAAATACAAATTTTAATTTCTTTAGTTTGACCCAGCTGGGGATTGAACACGCGATCTTCCGCACTCGAGCCTATCGGGCGGTTTCAAAATCGGAAATTTCTAACCATTTTGGAAGATCAAGATTATGCATGTGTATATTAATGAAGATACATGTATGTTTGTAAAATATCAAGTTTTGTTTTAAACCCGCCAATATTGTGGCGAAAAGGTTAAGCAGGCATTCAAAATCAAAAATTAATATTTTAGAAAGATAAAAATTAATTTCGAATAAGCAATAAGAAATTTTAGCAATTTTCCGGTAGTTGATTTTTTTAATGGGGTAATTTGTATAATCGTGCGGTTTAGCTAAATGAAACCAAAATAACAGACTAATATATGAAAAAAACAACAAAATTCTGAACTTTAGACGCGTTTATCTGACTGCATTTCGAATTCAGATATTCATCTATGTATACCTTTCCATATATTGTATTGGCACAAAATTCTATTTCCATGCACCAAAGAAAATACTTTAGATTTTGAAAATTATTTAAAAATCATATTATATAACTTTATAAATAGCATATTTCACCCATAAGTCAAGCTATGTACATGTATAATCACATACAAATCCTAAATAAAATCAATATGACATTAGGGTACAAATACATAATATAAACATAGAATCTGAGAACATGTAACAGACGTGGACCTCATTTTCGCAATTCCAATAATTGCTTTATGAAGTCGCAAACATAAGCTAACAGTTCAAGTTGAGGATTAAGGACTAGTTTAATTTTTCAAATGGCTGTATATCATGTGAGAAGTTAGGATTATTTTGTTTTATTTTAGTAATAAGATTATCTCTAATAGAATCATTAATTTTGCAATTAAAGAAAAATGACATTCGTCTTCAATTACTGAGCATTGTGTACATAACCTTTGGTCTCTGGGTATGTATTAAATCCAAAACTAAATTATAGCTTGTATTAAGGAAGGAAATATATACTTGGAAGTTAACTGCGCGTGTGTGTGTGTTTTTTATGGATAACCCCCCCCCCCCCCCAATTTCAGTAATTTCTACCAAGTGTACAATATACAGAAAGGTTATCTTAGGTCAATAAAGGATGAGAAGCTGATAATGCAGAAGAAAACACAGATAACCGATGGTACGGTCAATGAAAGTCGATACTCCTGAGAATAACATAACACTTTGTGATAAAGAATGCAAGAGGAATTATGAAAACAGTACAGACTGTAAGCACAAATCGGCTTTAATAAAACCACATGGTATTATTTAAATAAACGCGCTTTGTGAAAACAGGATGAATAATTTACAAAGAATGTTTTCCTCTTAGTTACCAACCACTCTCCCCACAATGCCTGGAAAGAAAACGATACCGATTTTGTTTCTAATATAAATCTACTACATCTTCACACACAATCATGAAAATTGACATGTATCTTAAAGATGTTCATTGATAATAAAGGTCAGAAGAATCAATTATACGAAACAGATCACAGTTAAATTTTACAATAAGTGGAGGAAATAAATTAATTTCTATCAATATCCATTGAACATTTGCAAAGATTTCAAGTTACTTCACACATTTTCTGATACGATATAGGTAGCTAAATGGGTGATTTTCAGTGTTAAACATTCTGAATAAATTAGAAGTCATTGAATGCATTTTGCTTACTTCGGAGTTTCACGGCGAGACCAAAATTTAATGTATATCATTTTTTTTAGTTGACAGCCTTAGCGGTCATTTGGAGAATAATTTGAGGATTGATAAAATTATAAATAGCATTCAGTTTACCGATACTGGCTATCTTCTTTTTAAATGAACATGAAAGTTACTGTCGGAATCTACAGTGAACCCCGTCAAGTAGTTGGGATACTTACCGAAAGCCTAAAATGCAAAACTTTCTTGCCAGCCTACATATAGTATGCCATCATTCTATTAAGAAATAAAACCGAATGTAAAAATGAAACTAGAGGCTTATAAGAGCCTGTATTGATCACTTGGATTTAACCTTAAGCATGACTAAAAATCTAAGTGTAACAGTAAATTTTAGATGAATTTTCCCATAGGATCCTATGATAAACTTAGTTCAGCTGTGGCAACCATCTTGGTTGACAGTCTAGGTCGTCGGACACAATTCTGAAAAGGACCATTTAAGGACCATTTCTGCCAAGTCTGGTTCCAATTGGCTCTGTGGTTTCAGACAAGGTGATTTTTAAATGTTAAACTAAGTTTGGCTGTGGCAGTCATTTTGGTTGAAAGTCCGGGTCATCGGACAAATTAAGAAAGAGGACCATGTAATGACCATTGCTGTCAAGTTTAGTTCCAATTGGCTAAGTGGTTTCAGACGAAGATTTTTAAATGAATTTTCCAATAGGGTCCTATGTTAAACAAAGTTCAGCTGTGGTAGCCATCTTGGTTGACAGTCTAAATCATCAGACATAATTCTGAAAGAGGACAATCTAAGGACCATTGCTGCCAAGTCTGATTCCAATTGGTACAGTGATTTCAGACAAAAAGATTGTTCGATGAATGTTCCCAAAGTGTGCGATGTTAAACAAAGTTCGGCTGTGGCAGCGATTTTAGTTGCCAGTCCGGGTTATCGTACTCATTTCTGAATGAGGACCATCTACGGACCATTGGTGCCAAGTCTAGTTCCAATTGGCATAGTTGTTGCAGACGAAAATGTTTAAATGATGTTTCCCTTAGGGTCCTATTATACACATTATATTCAATAAAAATTTAAATATAAATTCATCGAGTTCCTCTAAAAATGAAAACAAAACTAAACCTCTGATATTCAGAACAAGTATTGAACCTAAACAATAAAGACCGGTGGTAGAGCAGCATGTTTACAGTTTTATTCACTTAAGAAGATTCCATTTCTCCTTTTAAATGGACCAATTAAGTATAAGGTTGTTAAAAGGTGGAATCATTTCTTTTACAATTCTTATCTGAACAGCATCAAACTTTTAGAAATTTTATTTAGGAAAATGATAGTTTTATTTTTGGAAGAAGCTACATGTACTCTAAGGCAAACCATTTTATTGCTTTTAGCTAATTGCCATGGCCGTGGACAACTCCCAATTTACATGTAAAAGGAAGGTAAAATATGTAAATAAAATTTAGTCGGAAATATTTATGTTCTCGTCAGCAGAAAACTCATTTTTTCTATTAAAAATTCTTAAAATAAGCCGGAAAATTACGTAATTACTATATAAAGCGAACTAATTGGGGTATACTTGTAATCATCATCAAATAAATCACAAATTTTCACTTATGTTGGGTATCATAGTTTGTAAGTGATACATAAATACAAATTGAAAAAAAAAATAAATAATTTGTCATATTAAAAGTCATACAATTAATATATCTTTTCATTTTCTGTAATATTTTGGGTACAAAGCTGAAAATTTCAAACTGGCAATCGAGATTAAGAAATTAAAGAAGTATAAAAAACATGACCTCTACTGCAAAAACATAATCGGTATATTTGATGTTATCTTTTGTAAACAAAGTATTCCTGTCCATTTCTGATCTGAAGAGATTACCTCCAGCCAGTAAATCTGATAACAGTTTGGATAAAGCATACTTGATGTATTTATATACTGACTTCTCCAACCTCTAATGAAAGATAGTATAATAATAAACAATGGATTTATTAGCAGCAAAAGTTGTGACTTCTACAATATTTTGTGATCAGGAATTCACCAATATATACATTAAGGTAAGATTTAAGCATCTATATCATAACCGAAGTTCCGTTTTTTCGTATAAAAAGTGTCAACCTACAAAACAATAAATTAATAAATTACTTCATAAACAAAACATGTAAGAAAACGATTATTTACTACTTTGCTTTTAAATATCTAAAACAATTCACATAGGTTATTACCATAAACTGTTTTTAAGTCTTAATTTTTATAGATATGTTGTCACTTTTTGTGGGTTCGCCGGTACGGACGAAATGTATTACTGGCCCATTAAAATAGTACGTCACAATTTTTAATTGGATATGATCCGAGTGTTATACAATTAGTGTTAGTAAACGTTTATAAAAAAATCTTCTAATCCCGAATGTAAAAATGAATGTAAATTTTCCTTAACATTAACCATGGCTTGCTTTGGGGGAAAAATAGAAGTTCATTTTGTTTTTGTTTTTAAATAAATGGACTCTCCTTCAACAAAAATTAATCGGACTCAATTTTACTTTACTAGTTGGAAATTAAAGGGTGTATTACGATGTGTGTGTCAGTTAAAATGATTTATGTGTACAAGTTAACGTCTATAAAAACTTGCATTTGTACAATGACATTTTCCAATGATTTTTTGTTTATTTTAGAGTTTCTTTACGTAAATTGATTTGAAAAAAGTATGAAATAACAAAGTTCTTGTTTATTTTTATCAATACTATTGACGAGAAATCGGTGTAACCATCAAAATTACAAGATACTAGATTATTTCAGATAAATATTTTAATTGTTGTTTGCCGTGGTGTTAATTATGAAGAACCCTGAAATCTGGTAAATTATTAATATTATGGTAACTGTTTTGAACATTAAGGGAAAACCACAACCACAACTAGGTTTCAAATTCCAGTTAAGAAAACGCAATATCAAAAATTGATTAAAAATGAAGTTGGGCACGATTACGTGCTGAAAGAATGACTGGCTCAGAAAAAGGGGAAAAATTTCAGCATTAAAAAAATTTTCTTGCCGTTCTCCCCAACCGTAAAATATTAAACGGTTGCTCTTGAAAGAATTTTTACATATACATGTATGTATGCAAAACATCATTGTTTATATTTTTCCGTAACGGGCAGATTATTTTATAAATGTTGTTAAGTTCAATTACAAAACAATTCATGTGTAATGTATTTGAACTTTTATATCTATAATGATATTTATTTTATATAGTAAAGCATATTTAATTTCTTAAAACAAATGCACCAAGGTTTTTTCCAAATCCGAGTTTTCTTTTATTTGCAAGCAGAAAAATAACACTGTACCTATAACATTATAACATGTATAATACGTACATTTGTCAATGTTTGTATCATACATTTGTACCAGCACACATTAACTCGACGGGAAGTGATTGATAAGCAATGTTCATAATGTTTGTAAATATGCATGAGCACTCAAATTTCATGAAATCGAGGCTAAAGTAAAATATATTCTTAATTGTAAGGCCACACCAAATTGAATTTTATTTTTTCGGAATTTTTGGATATCCGGGGCGCCCCGATCGAAATTTTAATTTTTTTCTTGAGTATCAATATTTAGCGAAGATCAAATTTACGTAAAAAATTGCAAAAAATGTTAACTTTAACGAAATTTAGAAGCGGGAGAACAACTTTTTCATTTTTAATGTATTGAAAAAATTAGGAATTTGGGACAAATTTTCAGCATTTTTGCAAAATGAGGCCGCAATTTTTTTCTTAATTAAATAGTTTAAAAATCGAAGCGGCGAAATCGAAAGAGAACTAAATATCAATTTGGTGTGGCTTAATTACATAGAAGAGTTTGGTGGATTTTTTTTTCATCCGGTATTCAGCCACATAAATTAAGTTAGAAAAAAAAGAAATTTTGAAACTTTTGAAATACAACTAGATTAGATACACACTGTTTACAGAGTATATTGTAAATTTTCATTGCATAAGTATATCAAGATAATTTTAATTCTAATAGACAAAATGCCTTTTATCAAAATTGAACTTTGAATGTTTCCAAAGTTACATACTTCCTATAATGGGCAGTTTAATGTTTAGACGAATTTAATTTAGGTAAAGCATTTAACCAGTTTTATTACTATTATTATTACAAATTTCAGGTCAGCGTTACAGTGTTCGGATGAAAATACAGAATATTTTATTTGAAAATGTTGAAAGGAAATAGAATGGCGCGAACAAGTTTAACTAGCCAAAACAGTATCTGTCAACCTGCTAGAGGACATAAAACATGGACCAATTTCCAGCAGCTATCACAGCTTATTCGAATATTTCAGATCTATAAATTCTGAATTTTTACATTAGCTGTAGTGGTATATAAGCAGAATTTCATACGCAGCTATATCTGCCGCAATTTCGAAGCACATGTAGTAAAGAAACAAATCCTGTAACTGTAAAACAATTGGCTGAAATTGGTATTACTCATACACATTCCGACACAATTTTTATCTTATTTTATCTTATATTATCAGTTCTGTGAACAATGATATCATTATCAATGTATATAATTCATGTAGGGTTCCATACCTTACCATATTGAAGGAAGAACAGAAAGGACATATTCAAGATGACGTGCCGAAAGTATCCTCTCCTCATCAAATTTGCGTTACTGACATTAAAGTCATGACTTTAGAAATTTACATACAGAAGCGAAGAGAGAAAATTATTCAACATGGAAACAATAAATTCAACACTAAGGATTCATACATTTCGTGGTTTTCGTATATGCATTCATTAAATTTTAATAAACCATAATTAATAATCCGGCTTCTTGATTAATCATAATATATACAGTAAAGAAACTTTGGTCAAAATATGACCTATATTCATCCGTGTCTTATTCTCTAGTTTATTCTTTTAGTTATACATGTATCTTTGTAGCAATTGTTTGTTATGTTCCATTCTCATGAGTTTGTCTTGCCTTTGGAATTTTCCTACTGTTTTGACTTCTGTATCCTTTTGCTGACGTTCAGTGGTTGTTTACAAGACTGTTATGCGTTAAATTACATAATACATGGGGAAAATTCTCCAAAAAGACTGGAATATTCTTACAAAAAGTATATAGATAGCGCTTTTGTTAATGTTCTTTTCATTTATTTTATATCTTTAGTCTGAAGCTACCACTGGAGAAAATATTTCTCAAATTATGATATTTCAGAAGAAAATTCTTCTGAAATTAATAATGAGGATGCACTTTCAGTAAAATTCAACTTCATTTCTGGAAGATTTTTCTTCTCAGATACAAGATAATGGTTTTGTACGTACCAACCATTTAACCTGGAACAAGGTTTTTAGAAGAATAATGTCTACAGTATTTTGAGAAATAAACTTCTTCGTGGATATTAGAAGATTTTTCTTCTCAAATAAGATTGATATTACTTAATGCTATTTGTGAAGGTTTTAATTTTTTATACCATCTAATCTTACAATTCTCATGTTAGTTGAGGGATAAATTGTTAACAAAATCATAAAAAAAGTTGCCAATTTATGTAAATTTATAGAAAATGCCAAAACATAGTCGATAAAAAGGAAAACCTGGATTTTCCTTTTTTATTTTGGACTGCATTGTAATGATAATGAGACAAACATTGAAAATGAAATCCCAAACACTCAAAGGGAACACAGCGAAACTGAAACGCAAGAACCTACACTATCAAAAGTCAACTAAACAAACTGAAAAACTGAGTGTCATTGCAACTAAAGAAAGTTCAAATTCTTCAACTCAAACTAGTCTGTCAAAGTTTATGACACCAACCAATAAAACTGTAGCAGGAAATAGAGGTAGAACGCCATCTACTCCACCTGATAGAGGTGGCTCTAAATGTGCAAAGTCTTAGAGACAAAACTGGTTTTTATCATATAGTTAAAAAAAAATTTAAAAAAAAGTTTTTCTTTATATTCTGTATTATCAAACTTGTGACATTGGCTATTGTTTTAAGCCCATTGTCAAACATATGGTATATTGTATGTATATATAATGTATTTAATACAATCGGTCTTTATGCTGAAAAGAAAAGCATAGAAAAATGCAAGAATGGTGAAAATGTTATAATAAGCCTATTGGCTGAATGCAATTTCTTATTGTGGAAATTTATCCTATTGTTGAGACATAATATATTGATATGCTGTGCATATTGCTGAAGAGACATAATATATTGATATGCTGTGCATTATTAATTAAAATGGAGTTAAAGAAATATGAGAACAATATAAAAGCAAATACTTATTCTCCTGTCAAATATAACGCAATCAATATTTGGGCAATTCCCTATTATATTTTTAGTAACAAAACCTTGTTCTTAATACCCGAGAGAAATTTAAATAAACTGGGTACAAATAGATACAAAAAAGGTAAATTTTTTACCTATTCAGCAACACCTGTGCTGTCCAGAAATTCAAACTCACCTGTAAAAAGAAATATAATTAACGAAGTGTTATTCGTAGTAAATGACAGAGACAAACCTATTTTTCAACTTACCTTAAAGAAAACAGCTATCGTCTTTTCTATTATTTTTTTACCAGTTTTACTTCTGCTATATTCCGAACCAAAATATGCTTTTATAACAATAAATACGTTACCACTATAAATTCTGAGATTGTCCGTAAGCGACTTAACCAGCAGGAAAGAAAACAAAAACAGAAACTCTGAGATGACCCCCTGCCAGATCGAACCAACTTCCCTTACAATCATCCATTCAATTTCCTGCTGCGACTGAAACCGCATGTGTTTTTTGTTTAGAAGAAATTGACACAGAGAAAACGATTTTTTTGGTTACTATTACTGATATTTATTTAGAGTATATTTATATAGAGTATTAATAGACAACAGGTAATAATGGACAATTTAAAAAATATTTCTAGTCCATTTTATCCCGTTTCTGGAAATGATGATACTTTCTGGGACAGTACATTACGTAACCCCTTTGAAGTGATCCCCGTCTCCAGTGCTCCTCCAGACTTGTTCGCTCAAATGTCACCTGAGAACTCTCCCGTAGTTACAGGTCCGAGTAACACGTCTAGGGTGGACCTTGTCCAAGCTAGACAGGAGGTCCCTGTTTCGGGTTCCACCACTGTCACTCACAGTTCTTCAGGGGTTACACATACATATACCAGACCTGTTGATACAGTTGTCTCTACAGTTTTTCCTCCCTCGTTTTTAACTGGAGTTAATGCTGTCTCGAGACCCGTTCAGGCCCCTGCCGGCTCTTTTGGTCAGTTTCCTACCACATGGTCTCGCCCTCAGTGGCCGTTTCCAGCTCCACCCTTTGGAAACTTTGACCCTTCTTATTTTTGGGGTTTTTCTGGTTTTCCTCCTAGAGTTAGGACGGATACCCCTGTGACAGTCCCTCAGTCACAACCGGTCTCTCAACCTTCAGTTGTTTCTGAGGTGAAGGATTTGTTAGGTTCGTTTAAGGAGGCTATTCGTAAGGACCTCGGTTCTTTTTCTATCAGAGTTGAGGCTCTTGAAAAGGCTTACCAAGAGTCCTCCAAGTTTCACCCTCGTCCTCTTTCAAGTTCGTGCTGTTGTTCAAGAGTCTCATGCTGTTCAGGATGAGGACTCAGTGTCTGTTGCACCTGAGAGTGCAGAAGGTTCTTTTTTGGAGGAGGAGGAACCCCCTGAAAGCAGACCAGCTGCCTTGGTCAGCCAATCTGTTGTAGGGGAGGGTTCTGGGTCTGAATCGGAGCCCGATCATGAGGATGTTGTTGTGTCTAAGGATCAACTCAAGGCTAGTCTACTCGCTACTGAGGGACAAGGCTAAGGTTTCCTTTTCCTCTCCTCCCAGGGTTCAGAAATCCCTGTCAACTTTTGAGGCATCTTGTGGTTTTTCACAAGAATCTTCTACTTCATACAAGTCTTTTCCAGAGTCTAAGCGTGTTACCTCTGCTCTTCAGGTCATTAAGGAAGGTTTGTCTTCTCCTTCAAGTCGGTCTTCTTCTGGGAAATTCCAAGCTTTTGGTGCAAATTCTTTCCCAGGCAGGTTTAGGGGCAAGGATTATGAAACCCACCAATCCTCGATTGGTAAAACTGCTGCTGCTTGTGACAAGACTTTAGCTGCTACCATAGGCTCCAAGAGCACAGATGGTCTTAGGCTTTCTCAGTCAGTTTGGCATAAATCTGAAAACTTACTTAGGAGTACGTCTCATGTCCTTGGCAATGCCGAACACTTTCTGTCAGCGGCTGGTACCCTTCTCCAGAATAAGGAGGGTGAAGAGTTCTCTGAACTTAAATCCTTTCTTCTTCAAGTTGACCAAGCACTTGGTGTCTCTCAACTTCTTTTGATGGGTACTCTTTGTAATTTCACCCTTTCTAAAAGGAGTGAAATTTGGAGAAATCGACAATTTCATCCTCCTTACAGGATTTTCTTGTTTTCTCCTTTGACTGACAAAATTTTTGGAGGTTCAGGAGGAGCTTCAGAAGCTACCTCAACCTGTTAAGGTTAGTGTACAGCTCTCGCAGGGCAAGTGTTCTGTAGTTTCTACTCCTGTTTCTTCCTCTTCTGCTCCTTCATACTCAGCTCCCAAAAATAGGAAATATGCCGAGTCAACCGACTCTTCTGCTTCTAGGCCTCCTAAATTTCTCACAAGAAAAAAGGTGGCACATCTACAGATTCCTGTAGGGGGGAGGCTTACCCACGTTTTGAGTCAGTGGGAAGAAATAACCCAGGATTCTTGGGTTTTGTCAGTAATTCGGGGGGTCTTCATCTCATGTTTCTAGGGGAACATTACAGAACAGATCTGGGACTTGTTTCTCCTCCGGAGGAAAAGTTTCTTTCTCTAGTCCAGAGAATTGCTCTTTTTCAGAATTCCCAGTCTGTGACAGCCAGGCAATTTTCTCAACTTCTGGGTTTTCTAAATTCCCTGGCAGATGTGGTTCCCTTGGGTCGTCTGTTCATACGTCCTCTTCAGTTTCATCTTCTCCAGCACTGGTGTCCTACCTCTCAGGATTGGGAAACTCCAGTTCTTATTCTCCCAACTTTAATTCCTCACCTTCATGGGTGGTGTCAGCGGGAGAATGTTCTGAAGGGAGCGTCTCTGTCGGTTCCAGTTCCTTCCCTTACTCTCTACACAGATGCAAGCCAACTAGGTTGGGGAGCTTATCTGGAAGGCGAGTCCATTTCGGGTCTGTGGTCTCCTACTCAACAGCAGGAACACATCTTAAGAGTTGAGAGCAGTTCTCTTGGCTGTATCTCATTTTCTGGACTTTCTTCGCCTAAAGACTCTGGTGGTAGCCACAGACAACACTACAGTAGTGGCCTACCATCAGAATCAGGGAGGAACTCAGTCACAGTTTGTTCTTGCTTTGCAAGGAAGTTCTATGTTTCGAGAACCAGATCAAGTTAGTAGTACGTCACATTCCAGGTCACCTCAATGTGCTAGCAGACGGACTAAGCCGTTCACTAGCACCAGTGAACACGGAGTGGGAATTACTACAAGTGATTTTCGAGGCCATCACTCTCCATTGGGGTCGTCCTCTTCTAGATCTGTTTGCCACAGCTCTGAATCACAAACTGGACACTTTCGTTTCTCCAGTTCCAGACTCTCTGGATTATGCAGTCGACGCTATGTCTCTATCTTGGGAGGGAATGTTCGCCTACGCTTTCCCTCCATTTAGATTCCTGTCAAGTTCTTCAGAAGATTCATCAGGAATCAGGATCATTCTTATTGCACCAGCTTAGCCCAGAAAAGCCTGGTTCTCAGATCTTATGCTTCTGTCGTGTGCCAATCCCCTTCTTCTTCCTCTCAGAACAGACCTCCTGTCTCAGTTCAAAGGAAGAGTCTTGCATCCTCATCCGGAGAATCTTCATCTGCACGACTCCCCGGGAAGGTCTCAGACAGAAAGGATTTTCTGCTGGGGCTTCCAGACACATCTCTAAGGCTGTCCGACAGTCTACGATGCAAAATGGGGAATCTTCTGTCATTGGTGTGCTGAAAGGAAAATTGGTCCAATCAAAATCTCTCTTCAGCAAATAGCTGATTTTCTAGTTTTCTCTTTGAAGTTAAGGAACTGTCTCCTTCTACAATCAAAGGATATAAATCAGCTATTTCTTGCACTATTTATATTTCGGGTGGCCCAGACTTAAGTAATAATGAACACTTGTCTTTACTCACTCGGAATTTTGACATTGAAAGGTCTAAACAGAAGAGATTGGTTCCCCAATGGGATTTGGGTCTGGTCCTATCAGCTCTTAAAATTTCACCATTTGAACCAATCTCCGAAGCAGATCTGAAATTTGTTTCTTATAAATGCTGTTTTTTATTAGCTTTAGCTTCAGGCAGGAGAAGGTGAGAGATTCATGCCTTATCTGTGTTGGAATCTTGTCTTCGTTTATTTTCCAGAGATGAATCCTCTGTTACCTTGCTAACGGATCCATCCTTTCTCGGAAAAAATCAAATTCCTGATTAAGGTGCAGTTCCTACTGTTATACCTGCATTACCTTCAGATTCTCCTGACTTGATGCTTTGTCCTGTCAGAACACTAAAAGTCTACCTGAATAGGACCAAACAGCTTAGATCTGCCTCTAATTCCAGACTTTTTCTTCCTTTGAAGAAATGGGTGTCTGATGTATCTGCTAAGTCTATCTCCAGATGGATTTGTGATACTATTTTATGGCATATATAACTTCAGGTGACGAAACTTTTTCTCGTCATTTGGTTAAGGCTCATGAGGTAAGAGCCATTGCCTCTTCATGGGCTCTTTTTAATTCCGCTTCTATTTCTGAAGTGTTGATGGCAGGTTATTGGAGGTGTCAAAACTCATTCACTGATCATTACCTGTGTTCCTTGGCTTCTTTTGCTGATAATCTTTACTCATTGGGACCTATTGTGGCTGTTCAAAGGATTAATTTCCCCCCTGCAACTTCTTCTGCAGGGGATTCAGCTATGTGTTCGATTCTGTAATTCTCAGAATTTATAGTGGTAACGTATTTATTGTTATAAAATTTCAAATTTTTAAAGTAAAATTTTTATTAAATAAATACTTACCACTATAAATTATAGGCCCCGCCCATTCTTTTTCCTCCCCTTCATCCCCTGTTTTGGGGAGTTTTTATTGTTTTGAGGAAATTGAATGGATGATTGTAAGGGAAGTTGGTTCGATCTGGCAGGGGGTCATCTCCGAGTTTTTGTTTTTGTTTTCTTTCCTGCTGGTTAAGTCGCTTATGGACTTTCTCAGAATTTATAGTGGTAAGTATTTATTTAATAAAAATTAATTTTACTTTAAAAATTTGAAATTTAAAACATGATATCAAACAAGAAAATATTATGTATATTCCAAGTATTTATGTGTATGTTGTAATGTTAATTATGTCAATATCCATAACGCTGTATGTGTTGTTTTTTAATATTGATATTGTGTGTTTGTTATGGGAACTATCATTTTGGGAAAGTTAAAATATATTTTTTTACACATAAACAATAATGATTAACAATTTACATATTTGTTCTGTTAATATGAAGGGGTTGAGGGATAAGCAAAAAAGAATGAGGTTCTATGAGTGGATAAAAAAATCAAAAAAGTCAAATTACACTTATTCAAGAAAGTCACTTCGATGAAGAAATAGAAAAATCAATTTCAAATGAAATAAAACTACAATCATGGGGACCGATCAAGCAAGGGAGTAGCTATTCTAATTAATACAAATTTGGACTATAAATTTATAGATAAACGTATAGATAAAGACGGTAGAACTATTCTGTTAAATTTAGAAATAGAAAATATTATTTATTCATTGATTAAAGTGGAACTAAAACGCTTATAGCAAGTTATTTTCATTTAATAGTACTAAATAAACGTATAAAAACGCAAAAAACCCGATGAAATTTGGTCAAGTAATAACGGAGAAAATAGCGAGTGAAGTTGGATTATTATTACCTGTGGGAAATCCAATCAGCGCTATTTCCGGAAACAGGGTTTCCTCGCTGAGTGACCCCGATTGACCGGAAATGACGTACAGTGCGGGCTACTCTTGAACTTGTTTACATTGACCAGAAGGAATATATTATGGATGAAGACAGCAATGCTAGTGATTTATCGCTGTCATTTAAATGCCCCCATATACATATATATAAAAAGAATGAAAATGAAATTATAGATATTTTGAAAGGTGTGTATAACATAAATACATATGGAAGACCATCTTATAGGAATAAAAAGCAAACACTATTTTTTTAAACAAGCAAATATAAGACACAATATTAATTGATAGTTTTAAAAAAGATGTTTTACAAATAGTGATATAACATACTGAAAAGTAATATAGATTTTGATATAGAATTGTAATGTGTTTTTTTTTTTATTGAATTGACAGATTCATAAAATTTCAGAATTTTCTTATAAAAATATATTAAATTTCTTAGTTTAATCAGAGCCATATATGTAGAGAGGGATAAGTAATTTCTTACAATCCTTGTTGTAATAATAAAAATATGTAGAGAAGCATTGGAGAACCTGCACTGTGCACCTAAAACTTTAATAAAAGATTTTGATGGATTTTAATAAAAAAAAATTATTCAACTTATAAAATAATTCCCACATTTGTAGAGTTATAATTTGGTTAATATTGGTTATGGGACTTTTTGCTCTTTGTGTAATTTGAATTATAATACCAGTCAAAACTGGTTTTCATAACACCTTTCTAATCACTTTGTTACCTGTATATTGATTTACTCCACAGGTGGTAGGTGCATGGCCAAGTTGTTATTTACCTGATTGGAGGGATTAAAACTTTTGTTTGATCTTTATTACTAGATAACAGGATGTTAATTAATAGGTACTAAAACTTTAACTGTTTAATTACCAGGATTAAAGGTGATAAATATCCATCCACATGTTTACTAATTTGTTTTATATCATGAACTAGTTTTAATTTTCACAGGTGTTTAATACTATTTATGGGGAAATTAAAATTTCTTGCACGATTGGAAGTGTCATAAATATATATATATTTTTTTATAAATAATGAATAAATAAATACATATTCTTTTAATAAATAATTAGACATTCAAACTTTGCTTTAGCTTTACATTGACTAATGAAATAGAATGTCTTTAAAAAAAAGCTACATTTTTACCCAAATTATTTTCTGCATTATCAGGATTATGATCATGAACATGTTATATAAACAGAGAGGTAGTTATATCATGGAGGTACATGTATTGTTCTA
This sequence comes from Mytilisepta virgata, assembly GCA_028015205.1. Lineage (NCBI taxonomy): Eukaryota > Metazoa > Mollusca > Bivalvia > Mytilida > Mytilidae > Mytilisepta > Mytilisepta virgata. Next base: position 90,988,838 of record CM051521.1, read on the forward strand.
TATTGTATTATTTTACCATAGTCAGCAGACTCTTAATATTTGAAATTATTATGGTTACAAATGTATAACTTTTATGCTCATAGAAAGAGAAAATAATTCAGAGGGACATGGGACCAGAATAACTTTTTATGGGGCTACACATTTGGCTATAATAGCCTCTTATTGTACTACAACTTATGTTAGCTTGTTGGCTACATCTTTTCAAAGTCATGCATTTGATATAAGCGGCCTTACATGTACCTTCTACTTACTCCATTAATAATATTTTTAAATAGCCCTATGTTCAGATGTTGAGTATGTCCCGTTTTTGCAGAGTTGCTGCATCCCGCAACTGCACAATTCCTTCCCATTGTTGAATTGTAGATTTAAATTAAGTACAATGTTTCATCAAACAAGTGTCGGTGAATATATAAGAAGCACTGTCAATCGATAGTTGTCTCCAATAACGTATAAACAATCAACTGAATCTGCTTTCACTTTGCAAATGACCTGTACCTATTTATGTACAAGATCTGAACCGCACAGTACGTCACTTCCGGTGAATAGTAGTTTTTTTTAACAAATCGTTCAGGTGTGCAAATGACGATCGGCCAGTATTTTGCTAATATCTCGAAAACTAAGTTACCGAATTTCATCGGGTTTTTTGCGTTTTTATACTTTTTTTTAGTACTATAAAATGAAAATAACTTTCTATAAGCGTTTTAGTTCCACTTTAACATTTATGCTCCAAATAAGGAAACGGATCAAAAATTATATTTCAAAAACTTAAACACTTTTTTAAATCAACATGCAGTCGGTACTGTAATCATTGGAGGAGATATGAATGATGCGTTAACTAATATTGATAGAAAAAGTAATTCTAAACAGAAGGAAAGCGTCAAACCGGTTAATACTTTAAAATCATTAATTAAATCAAATGACCTTATAGATATTTGGAGACACAAAAAAAAAAAAAAATACAATACACCTGGAAAAGAAAAAACCCGTTACAATACAGTCGCATTGACATGTTTTTAATAAAGAAAGATTTTCTCCTAAATGTTAAATCCTGCGATATAAGACCAGTTATGATAAATAGGACTGATCACCAAGCTGTGTCACTAAAATTACAATCAGTTTCAGTAGACAACAGTCGAGGTCCGGGCTATTGGAAGATTAATAACTCAATTCTTGAGGAAAATGATTATATTTGTGGTATTGAAAATATTATTAAAACACATAAAAATAAATTAGAAAATAATAGTTTAGATTCGCGTTTATTGTGGGATGGTCTAAAAACAGAAATTAAAAATTATAGTATACGATATTGTAGATCAAAGGCTAAATATAGAAATAATGTGACTAAAAGACAAATAAAAGGAATTAAAAATTATTAATAGAAAAAAAATTATAATAATGAAAGCAAACTTCTAACTGACAAAATTACAGATATAGAAATTAGAAAAACAATATGAATACAAAGCCAAGGGGGCTCAAATACGATCGAGGTTAGAATGGATTGAAAAGGGGGAGAAAAATAACTCTTATTTTTTAGGATTAGAAAAAAATAGACAAACAAAAAAGACAATAATCAAATTAAAAAACACCGAAGGCAATATAGTAACAGATCAACGGGAAATATTAAACATAGAAAGACAATTTTACGATAATTTGTACTTATCAGAAAAAAAACGGATATTTTGGTTCAAGATTATATAAACTTGACAACAACAGACCATAGATAACGGAGACAGAAAGTAAATCATGCGACGGATATGTAACGCTAAAAGAATTAAAAACTGCTGTTGATAACCTGAAACCAAATAAAAGCCCGGGAATGGATGGACTCATTATCAAATTTTATAAAAAGTTTTGGAATTAAATAGGTTCAATATTAGTAAAACTTTTCAATTACTCGTATGACAAACACGAATTCCCATTTTCACAAAGACAAAGTATATTGAATTTAATATATAAAAAGAATGACCCAACTGATTTATCAAATTACAGACCAATCTCGCTTCTCAATTCTAAAATTATTTCTTAATCAAAACATACTTGGTTCAATTATAAATGCGGACCAAACTGGATATGTAAAAAACCGTTTTATTGGCATGAAACTGCGAATTATAGACGATATTATAAATTATGCCGACCGATTTAATGTCGAGGGAGCGGTTCTTTTTATCGACTTTACAAAGGCATTTGACACCTTAGAATGGAAATTTTTGTACTATACTTTGAAACATTTCGGCTTTAACAAACATTTTATTGACTGGATATTAACTATTTACAGAAATATAAATAGTACAGTGTATAATAACGGATGGTTCTCGGCACCAATCGCCCAAAAAAGGGGGATCCGACAGAGATGCCCCTGTAGTTCGATCCTCTTCGTAATGACAGTAGAAATAATGACATGTAAATTAAGGGAAAATAACAACATAAAGGTATTCAAATAAAATTAGATAAAAAAAACTCATAATCTAAAAATAACGCAAGTTGCTGATTACACAACTTTGTTTTTGAAATCAAAAGAAGAAATACGTGCTGCTCTTAATATGATAGAAATTTTCGGCAATTTTTCAGGACTAAAATTAAATAAAACCAAAACTGAAGGAATTTGGATAGGCAAAATGAAAAAATGCAAAGTTGATGACATAAAATTTACGCAGGGACCTGTAAAAGTTTTGGGAATGTATTTTGGAACAAATAAATACGAATGTGATAAACTAAACTGGGAATGTAAATTTGAAAAAACAAAAAAAATTGTTAAATTCATGGAAAAAAAGAAATCTGTCAATAATTGGTAAAATTCTTATCATAAAAACGTTATTAATTCCACAATTTACATACATAGCAAATGTTATTGTAAAAGACAAACAACGTGTTAACCAGTTAGAAAAAGAACTATATTCTTTTATATGGAACGGTAAAACAGACCGAGTCAAACGACAAACAATGTGCGCGGAATTAGAAAAGGGGGAACTAAAAATGATCGATATTAAAACATACTTTGCAGCTCTAAAATTTAAATGGATTAAAGCATTAACAGAATCGATAGACGAACACTGGGCAATTCTTCCCAGATTTTATCTTAACAAATTCGGCAAAAACTTCTTAGTGTTCAAAATGAACTCAAATTCAGATGTATTGAAGAAAATAGATATATGTAAAGAAATACCAAATTTTTACTTAGACATTATTAAAGTTTGGGTAGATATTTGTGAACTTGATTCTAAAAATCCGAAAAATTACTTAGATATTCGGAAAGAAGTGATATGGGGAAATAAATTTATTAAATTTCAAAATAAACACCTGTTAATGCATAATCGATAGACGAACACTGGGCAATTCTTCCCAGATTTTATCTTAACAAATTCGGCAAAAACTTCTTAGTGTTCAAAATGAACTCAAATTCAGATGTATTGAAGAAAATAGATATATGTAAAGAAATACCAAATTTTTACTTAGACATTATTAAAGTTTGGGTAGATATTTGTGAACTTGATTCTAAAAATCCGAAAAATTACTTAGATATTCGGAAAGAAGTGATATGGGGAAATAAATTTATTAAATTTCAAAATAAACACCTGTTAATGCATAATTGGGTTGATAGTGATATTGTCTATATTAACGATATCATAGATGATAAAGGGAAACTAAATCAAGAAAAAATATTACAAAGATGGAAACTTTTAAGTAATATTTTACCTATTACGGAAAAGTTATACAAATGGAAAATAAAATCGTCACCAAATTGTGAATGTTGCGGATGTATTGATACATATCAACACTTTTATATTGATTGTGTGTTAATAAAGGAATTTTGGCTAATAATAGATTCCAAACTCTCGATCATAAATTTCAACAAATTAGTTACTTTAAAGGATGTTGTTATAGGATATAAAACATGCAAATCAGAAAGAATATTGGGATTTAAATATAATCTTTACAATTATAGGCTTTACGATTCATAAATATTTCTACCTATCAAAGAGAAAAATCAATTAACATTTATTATTTTTTCAAATTATTATTTATTGACTTTTCAAACTTGAAATGATTACATATCTCGATTCGGCGAAAATAAAAGGTAAACAGAACTTTTTAATTAGATTCAATGGGACACTTTAACTTTCCCCGTAAACAGGTTTTCTTTGTAAATACATATAATTTCAATAATTTTGTATTGTCATGATATTTACATTGTTATCATTACTTCTCAAACAAAATTTTGTCTCTGGAAAAAACTAAATAATCTATGAACTTATAATTTTTGAAATTTATATTATCCAAAGGAAGAAACACAATAAGAAGTCAACCACGTGTATAAATATCAGCACGATTTCCAGTTAATTGATCAGAGTTTAAAGGTCATTCATCCGTATTAGAAAAGAAACAATCTATCAGATTAAAAGAAACTTAATTTTTTTCTCTATTTATCGAAATTATTCAATACTTATTTTAGTTTTTTTTTCTTTGTTTATTTTTCAAAGAGAAGTAAGGATAAGTTTGTGTGTGTGTTTTTTTCTTTCTTTTTTTATACTATCATGACTATTGTAATACTAATATTAAGATAAATTTTTACTCATATGATGCCTTGTTCATATAGAGTTCTAACTTTAACCAGGCACCCAGCTGTGAAAACAGTAACAATTGGGTTATTGTGAAAACAGTTTTATTGAATAAAGTTGTTATTTGGTTTAAAAAAAAACAACAATACAGTTGACGACACAAGAATGGTTTAAATACGAGATACAATGGATTAAATTCTAATTTTTTTGTACCACTCCGCCTGCGGCTCCGTGGTCCATTTTTGAAGAATCGACGCTTTACCATTTCATCTCCTATATGAGGGGGTGGAAAGGGGGGTACCTTTCTCCTTTCTCCCGCCCCTCTGCTTCCATCTCCCACCTTAACAACCGTCTTTTTTCAGATCAATCGATTTTAATACAAATTTAAATTAATATATGACCATATATAGGTGGCATATGTCTACATGGTAAATAAGCATCATAATGTCAAATACATTTTTAAAACAAACCAAAGCAGTGCACTATAATCTGGGTTCCTGTTAAATACCTCAAGGGGTCTTTTTCGAAACCTCTCAAATATATACTCAGGTCACCAGCAATCTGACCAATCTGGGCAATTTTCACAGGCATCACAGTGTTGCAACGTTGCTGGCGGTATCGATAATGGTGTCCGTATGTACACTTAATTGGCCTTAATGTTTTTTCTGTCAATTTGAATGTAAAAAGATTAGTGTTTTTTAATCTTTTTGAAATTACACTAAAATGTTACATTATTTTTTGTGAACCATACTGTGATGTTGACTTAATCTGAAATAAATGAGGGCGCAGTGTCAGACATGATCTGGACAGCAGGAACTTTAGCGATATAAATGCCAATTTTATATAAAATGGCAGCCGCTTATGTCCAATGAGAATTTTGAAGTTGCCAGAGATGACCTGGGGTTATATTTGAGGTTTATCAAAAATATTTCCACTGATTACCAGGTTAGTAAAAGTTACACCACACTATAGGTCCCATGTACACTTTTACCATGTTTACAGGCCCAGTTAAGACCATTCAACTTGAAGAAAAGGGGTGCTTGCTTTTTTCCTTAAAGAAAAAAAATTATTGCTACATTTCGTAAAACACAATTAGGCCCAATTTGTTCTTTGACTAAAATGGGAGCAGAAAAAATAAATTGATGCAGCATTTCTACTTGCATACACATGTGTAATATAAATATGTAAAAACGTAATGATGAATTTGAAACAAAATTTCTGTGTCCCATTAAGAAACAAAACAAATATCTGTCAAGAGAAAAAAAGCAAGTCCCAACCCTTCAAGTTAAATGGTCAGTCCCTTTAAAATAGTCCTATTAAATGTGCATGCTATATGCATGCTAGTAAATGACAACCAAACTGGATGATACTTCATATAACTGGTTAGTTTTATCTTTCATCAGTTTCTGATTAAATGTCAGAATTGATCAGAATTACCCCGGTAGTTATTTTGGACCCAATTTGTGGTAAAAAAAATGTAAAAACTGGATACTAAATGTTCTAATAAATGGACAAATCTTTGAAAAAAGGCATAGGTCTTTATTAAAGCAAATACTGATTTTACGAACAAGGCCTGCCTCCGACTCGTACGCAAATTAATACATAATGTTGGAATGTTGTCAATGGTGCATTGTGCATGCCCCAATGTCAAGAAACTCATTTTTGATATGTATGGTCATGTATAAGGATTATGAAATAAGACATAGTTTTTTACCTCTTTATTTTTTTTCAACATTAAAGTTCGTCTCCCTTTGATAGTTCTCCCTCCTTTTTCCCGCCCTTTCTCTCCTTTCTCCCTGTCTCCCAATACCCCTTCCACCTACTCCTATATACACAATCCCCATTACAACTCTCATGTGTAACATATCCAATACTAACAGTATTCTAAGTGACATAAATCAAACATTCTTTATTTTTTTTATATATAGAATTGCACCAAATACTCTTTATTTGTTAAACAAAATTCAGCTCCATTATTTATTTTCAAATTTCATGAAACCCTACGCATGAAATCAGCAAAAACGAGTTTCGAATAATTAAAGTAAGCATGCATTCATAAGAGTACTAAAAATTTTATTTCTTAAACATTCAATAAATGTTTACCATTAGATCTGCATTAATCGATATACATGTGTTGCATCGAATGTGGAAGTGTAATTTCTATGATTCTTTAAAATATTTTCAGTCAGGCGTCTAACACGTTGCTGCTAGAAAAACCATCTTGCCAGAAAAATAATTCGTGGTATTATTCTGAAGTAATAGGTATCATTTCACAAACGAGTAGTCTTAAGTGTAATAAGATTTTCGGTCGTTTTTTATTGGTGTGCTGGAACCAGCCTCGATCTTAATATTACGAACGTTTGTGAAACTGGGACCTGTAATATTTATGGCTCTATTTTATGAACAATAATTAGATTAGCATCATAAATTATGGAGTATATCCGATTGCCGACCTTCAACGAATCAAAAAACTTCCAAAGAATGTATATAGATGAACCAATGAAATATGAAATGCACAGTCCCATAATTTCCATGCCTTCTTTAATTGCGAACTAAGATTCACAAAGGACTTTGACCATTCAAGACCAAAGTCCTGGGGACACGGAGGAGACGTTATTCACACTGTTACAGTCATTATGCCCAAGGTGACTAGGCCAGTTAATTCTTCATTGTCTTTTAATATGGATCTCGTTTCTTCATCCCTCTAGCAACACGCTGAAAGGAGACAAACACTGAAAAAACAGAGTCCCGACTTGAAACAGGAACATATAGAATTAGACAGGATTAAACATGTTTGTTTGTACTCCAATCTTCCCTTAAATCCTGAGTCAACGAAATATAAGCAAAATATTGTAAGGTAGACAGTCCAATACGTAAGTCGGTACCAGGACAATACTATATATAAAAACAATAGACGGCATAGTGTTTAAAATTACCAGATTTTTTTAAAATATAACTTTTCTTATATAATTACTATAAACTACAAACACCAAGGTTTAAAGCTTACAACAAAATGTTTCGAAAACATGCACGCCTGCTTATGTTATTGGATAACAATTGCTTTTGCTTAATGATCTCGTTACATGTGTTATTTCATTTAAAAAATCCAAGAAAGTTATTCACTGTAATAATATTTCCTTGTAGTATTCGTTTAATTCTATGTAAGTAAATACGAGTAGCTGCAAAATTCGCTTTGAACTAATTTTCAATCTCCTTCATAGCCAATATTAGATCGGAACAGATTTTTCAACTATAGTTCTATGTAGCTAAATTGGGTAATACACGAACATTAAACGAGAAATATTTCATCGAATCACATTCTCCAAATTTTAAAATTAAAATTACTCAGCATATTATACAAATCGACAATAACCAATTTTTATGAATTAGAGAGATTAGTGGGCGTGATGTGGCGTTTAAAGATCTTTACACAAAATATGCACATGACTAAAATTCTACGACAGGAAAATCGTTTTTATTGCTGTTCTCCCTTTTAACAGTTGAGGTTAGACCTTCAACAGGGAGAATAATTCCGCACCTCAAAGCAACTTTAAGACGGCCATAGCCATGATTCGTTGTCAAATGATATCCTCTCGCCTGTGGAATTTAAGCTTTTTTTTTTTGGCAAAATACCAAATTATAACAGGCAAAGAAATCTAACAAATACTGCCAGATTTCCAGACAATTTCACAATAACACCACAAACACATACCCAATCACACACTTGATAGCAGTAGTGAAAATAATACGAATGGGCTGTAAAATAGTGTAGATAAGCAAACAGACCGAAAAGACTAATACTTATAGATTATTACATTGCATTTTCCATATCACCCTTGTATCATACCGAGACTCCCATATCAGATCGAAGCTTTTGCCCGATGTCCGATATGGGTCGGGGGATGATACCAGGGCCGATATGGAAAATGCAATGTAATTTCCATATCACCATGGTATCATCCCGAGACTCCCATATCGGATCGAAGGTTTTACATTAAAATCCATATCGGACCTCACATCACCCCCGTATCAGCCCTGGGCTTGAGAGCTTACAGTCAGAGTTGGCGGTATCAATCATGCAAATTACACCATATCGTCATAAAATATGTGATAATTATATACTGTAACTTCGGACCCGATATCGCGGATGTGGTCTATTTATGTTTAAGAATGAATAAATTCACAGTATTATTTTATTTTACGATTTCTTTTAATCATTATAAAGGCTTAAAGTTAGCATTGGGCATTTAATAATGTTTCGGTTCTCAACATGTATGTAATAACTATGTATAGAAGTTCGTCTTGTGCAAAACATTCCAACATCTTTAAACCTTCACTTTTAAAATCCATATATATGATTATAACTGTTCTAGAGGAGAAACACTAAAATTAAAGGTATTTAAAGCATTGGAACATGTAACATGATAGTGTTTGATGAAAAATAATTAAAGGGTTTATTGAAACGATATTTCAAATCGAAAACTTTAATGATAATGAAGAACATTAGTAAGCATGGCAACACAAACATATATCATTATACAGTCAATAACAATCAATTAATGGAATAGTTTTTCTCATGTTGTAGTAAATATATGCATGTCCAATAAGTAAGAAATGTAAAAAAAATAAGGTTTGATGAAAGGATGATTAAGTACTAGGCTGAAAAGTCAGTGATTGTGAGGTATGATCTGGAAAGCAAGTCAACTGTTAAATGAAACCCCTTTGACGAAAATATTTCCCTAAATATGAATCCACTTGTAGGTTATCATATGAACTGCATGATTGATGAATAAATCTCCGTGCAGTTAGTATATCTGACATATATATGATCTAATATCAGATCCACTAGAAACCTCCATCCGATTTGTACCAGTGTCAGTACGTATGTATAACCCGTTGATATCTGGTTCATCTGTGTCCCAATTGAAATAGGTCATTACATCTCCTTGGTCATCTAAAAAGGGAGATGCCGAATCCAATCTTTTTCCTTGGATGTATATATTGTCTAATCTATTCTGCCCTGTAAAAAAGCATAAAATGATTAATTAAAGCAAGGGTCTTATCGTCTGTCATTCGAGTGTTTTCATTTTAGTTTGGAAATCAGATTAACAAAGCTATTCTTTGCATTTCAAGCGAATTATCCAGATAAATTTAAACAAGAAAATAGAATGTTAAGAATAATGATAATGATAATAATAAACTTAGCATATAAAATAGACATCAACACATTCAGAATAATACAACCAATTAGGCATAAATTCAGCCAAAATCCCGATAAAAATCAATTTTGCCTGAGGAGTTGAAACCCTACTTTGAACAGAATTTCAAAAAATATCGATCGAAAATTTCAACACAGTTGTCTAAAAACCATGTCATAGCCGAAACGATAACTACTGAGGGCGGAGGGGTGATAACAGTTATAGTAAATAAAGCCAAATTCCTTGGGTATAATGCAAATTCTGGATTCACCTTCATCAGGTAATCTCAAAACTAAAACGTTGTCAAGCCAAAAAAAAAAAAAAAAAAAAACCAAACCCACAAATTATTGTGCGCAATACAACAAAACTTATCAGCCAGATAAGATACATTTTGTCTGAGAGTTAAAACTTTACTTTTAACGGAGTTTCATTATCGACTGAAAATTTCGACACAATTTCCTAACTAGAAGCTCACCTAAGCCTGTACCGCTCACCTGGCTTCTATTAGCCCATTGGAAAATGTAAAGTATTTTGTATCCACATGGCTGTTAAAACAAGAAGATTTTTGAAACATTGTGTCCTGTGTTAACTATGTCCTGCCGTGGATGCCATCTTGGATTTCCGACCGGAATCAAAATTACAAATTTGGTACAAGACCATCATACAATCATTCAGGCATATTATAATTCAATCTGTCAAACGGTTTCGTAGAAGTTGTTTGTATGTATTTCCTATAAGGTCCTATGTTAACTATGTCCAACAGTGGCGGCTATCTTTGATTTCCAATCGGCACCAACATTATAAATTTGGTAGAGGACCATTTAAGGACCATTCCTGCAAAGTATAAGTTCATTTGGTCTTTTGGTTTTTGACAAGAAGATTTTTGAATCATTGGGTACTGTGTTAACAATGGCCTGCAGTGGTAGTCTTCTTGGATTTCCGATCGGTATTAAAATTACAAATTTGGTACAAGACCATCATACAATAATTCAGGCATATTAATTCAATCTGCCAAACGGCTTCGAAGAAGTTGTTTGTATATATTTCCCATAAGGTCCTTTGTTAACTATGTCCAACGGTTACGACCATCTTGGATTTCAAATCGGCACCAAAATTACACATTTGGTAGAGAACCATCTAAGGAATATTCCTGCAAAGTAGAAGTTTATTTGGTCTTGTGGTTTCTGACAAGATTTATTAAATTTCAGCCAATCAGAACACATTATTGGGCCTGGCAGCCATGTTGAATATTCGATCGGAACCAAAATTACAAATTCTGTAAAGGACCTTCCCAGGAACATTGCTGCCATTACTTGGTTAAGTGGATTTTTTGAAGATTGAAATGTGAATAGTTAATGGACGGATGGACGCAAAGTGATGACAAAAGTTCACCCAGGCTTTCAGCAAGGCGAGCTAAAAATAATGTCACAGCCGAAGCATTGGCTTCTAAGGGGATGATACCTTCGGGTACACCAGCAGCGGTATCGCCTTAGTGGTAGTAAAATAAAGCTAGGTACCTAAATCCCCTGCGTATAATTCATATTTCTGGACTGCTTCATAAGGTACACTCGATACCAAAAGTAAGCCGGAAAAAAAACCAAACAAACATTATGAGCAATATAACAATATATGAGTCTGAACAGTTTAGCCAAAATTTATCAATCGAAAATTTGAACAACGGTATCTAAACAATCATGTCATTCTTTTTTGTTTTGTAATAATGTACAATTTTGTGTTTGCGTTTATCGTGTGTTAATCTATATTAATGGTCAGGAAAAACATAAGGCGTTCGACGAACCATAACAAAATGTTAATTTCTCTCTCGTTGAATTTTTATAACAAATATGACTGTTCACAAGAACTTTTCCACACAGTTAACGAAAACAGTTGCATATTCCATCATGTACATGTATCTTCACTAACACTTTGATTTAACGCTATTTGCGGAAACTGGCAAAGTAAATGGGTTTCTTTGATATGAATAAAGGCTGACAAATTTTAAAAGCATTTTAGTCTATTACTATTTACATTGTAAATGCAACTATTATTCATTTTTTTTATACCCAACACTTTAATCTTAAATTTAAGTGTTTATATTTCAGCTACATTTAAAGAACTATAAAATTATAAAAAAAATATTCAAGGACTGTCGATATATTTACATTGCCATAGACAAAGTAGTACTGCACAACAGATCTGATTCATTTTAAAATGAAATAATTTTAATCTCCAACCACCCTTGTTAAGGATGATCGCTGGTCTAATAGGAAATCCCTGTTGATTTTATGTGGTTTCATATATAGAGAATTTTAGCTTTAAAGTAGGAAGTACCTATATCTACAATACGGGATTTATATGAAATTTTACCTGGAGCTAGAATATTTGAAATTATCTTAATTTAAAATATTTTATATATTTTAAAACTTTCACATTTCTTCAATAAAGATGATATGATTTTTTTAAATGAAGGCAATTTACTGGAAAACTTTAAAGGAAAGTTTACGCCGGACGATAACTGATTACAATAGCTCACATGGCCCTATGGGCCAGGTGAGCTAAAATTAAATCTGGTGACCCTATATAAATTTTGTATCAATAAAAAGAAAATGTCAGTGGCAATAATATGCCATTTTCCTTTTAATTTACATATTTTTTTTGCCAAAATGTGATGTACCATATGTCGGAAAGTATTACAATGACATACATTTTTTTTTATATTCAGATGCAGTCGAACATGCTCTAGTTACATGCAAAAATTTAAAAAATCTAACGCACAGGTATCATGTCCGCGGAGCGATTTGCGGACCGCGGGGCAAGATATCGGAACAAACAAAAAGGTGCGAGCTGAAATTTTCTTATTTTCTCAAATATACTGTACCCTTTCATTAAAAATGACTACAATATCATTTGCAGTTATAATTTCTCTTTCGAATGAGGTAAAAATTTAATTCAAATGTCAACTTAAATGTGGATTTATTGTCAATTTTTCGGCGAAATTCATCGTCATCTTCTGACATCAGCGGATATTATCCCTTCGTTTTTGTTATGTTTCATCTAAATACCATTCAATATCCTCTAAGTATATTCATTTCCCCTTATTCTATCTAAATTTTACCATTCAAACATTCCTCTCCTATGATATATATATATCACTTACAGAGAACAACATGAGCGGAAAATAGATGTTGCTTACCGCCGGCACATATTCAAAAAGACATGTTCGCGGAGCATATGATCAACTTACCGCGGAGTTTTCAGCAATGAAACAATTATTTGTCATATATATAATATTAATGAAAACGGCATTTTTGTGTCTTTTGTTTTATGTTCAGCCCTCGGGCAGTTGTTTCATACATTTTGTTTTGGTGTATCACTTAAATTGTATGAAGCATGTGTCCGCTATTCACCTAAAAATCTGAGTGAATTCCTGAGCTATTTGGATAGAGGTATTGCAAGGTTTTCAATGCAACCCGCGACCTAGACCAGAGACGTGTATTTTTTCATCAACGTTCCCGACTAGACCACCCAGGCCACTTTTATTGTTAATGCAACCGGGTCTGGGTGGCCCAGTGGTCTAGGTCTCTGGTTTAAAATACTACCTTCAATGACAACGTTACAGGTGTGATTTCGAATCCCGCTTTGTATGGTCCTGTCCGATTTGTATGTGATAAGGTCGGTCGTTTTCTACGGGTACTCTGGATTTCTCCAACATTAAAACTGACCGCCTTCTTTTCGGTGTATAATTAAAAAACAATCAACAATATTACACAAATGCTCACGAAGGATTACCCCCAAACGACCTCCATTGTCACAGTGCCCCAACCCATATCCGCATATGTTTATATTTTTTTATACATGGATGTATTTTTTTTTTTATGAATATCATAGGTATCAACTCGCCACATCGTCAACTAACGACAATAACTATGATATTCACGCCTAGAGTGAGTAGGAAATTATTGTCATCAGTTGGGGCGAGTTGGTAACTATGATATTTACATGTAGCGAGTATGAAATTATTATTTTCACCAGTTGAGCAAGTTTAAAACTATTGTCGCTAGCCGCTTCGAACATGCAATTTGTGATGAAAATTTCACCATTTTCGTTGCCTGATACAGTGACGTCAAACTCAACACGAAGTTAGACTGCTTTATGGTAGCAAGAGTGAGAGTCTAGATGTTAGCATTTGCCTGATTTTGTCCATCCTTTAAATATGCATGGAATGCAGTTAGAGCCAAAAATGACATTTTCGTCATTTTGACCGTAATTAAATCAGTAACAACATAGGAATTTGTTATGAAAATTATATATCTTTTCTTATCATTGAATACAGGTATCCCATGATAAGTTAAGCTACGAGCTTGACTGCCTAATGGGTTCCTCAGCCATATCTCATGGCACAACCCCTCCCAAAAATAACATTTGTTGATATGTTTTTCACACCAATTCGTATTTGGTAATTAAAGTAATCGATACCTCACAATAATAATAAACATTAAAACAACAGCAGAAAAAAGCACAAACAGAGTAGATTGGAATCCCGATAGAACCATTGTTCGGAATTCATATACGTCATTTATATTTGTCGTATAGTATCCGTTTGAGTTTTCTAATTTTCCACACAAAAAAAATGTTTGGAGAACGATATTTTCTTTTGGCTTTATCTCAAATGTATATACAAACCTTGACAATCATTTTTCAGATTTGTTGTTGTTTTTTTTTTTTTTTTTTTTTTTTTGTTGTTGTTGTTAGAAACACTTGTCCATAAGGTCTATTCATGCATATGTAAATAAATGACCAAAAAGAAAAGATGTAAATTCTTTCAGTTTCCGTTTTCCGTTTCCTCCGGTTAGCAACACCTACGAATTTGCATCAAAATCGGCATAATAGAATATTTATTTCAGAGGAACTAAAAAGAAGTCCCATTACTCTCAAATAAATTAAGCAGTGGGGCGTTTTACATCTTTTATTTGGTGTTGAGAGCGTTGAATTTACGTTATTATTTATTTTTTTTTCATTATGACTTGACTTTCCATGATCTTGATCTTGCTCTTTTTCCATGAACCAAATCAAATAAGCCATTATGTCTGGCGTGTGATTTCACTCGAAAGGGTAGATGTAAACCACGAAACGAAATGAAAACGAAATGCAACGAAAAGAAAAAAAAACAAACAAAAACAAAACGGAACAATAAATAATTAAAACGTAAACAAAATGTCAGCGAAAAAAACACCGATACAAGTAAACAATGAAAACTATAAAGTAAAATAAAAAGCAACTCCGTTTCACTCATTCAGGCATCACCCATTAACACCAGCTGTTTCTGTACACATACATGTACATGTGTATTTTCACAAGCACTTTTTGTATCAATTTCTTCCTCTTTTGATGTGAATAATGCTTGTCCTCGCATGCAATCATCGAACGTCGATGGAATACTGTATACCTAGAGAAGATTTTAGAATTTGTTTGTTTGTTATTTCAATAGATCAAAATGTGAAAAGATGGACGGACAACGGACGCAAGGTGATAACAGGTGGTTTCCAATGTTAACTATGTTCTGCGCTGGCAGCCATGTTGTTTGCGGCAGATCGGAACGAAATGAGTAATCTTTGTAACGTACCTTCCATACAGTTCAATTTGCTTCGGGCAGTGGTTTCAGACGGTCCATTGTTAAACTAGCGGCCGTGTTTTTTGTGGATCTGAACAAAATTAGCAACGAGAAGTTACCTTTCATACATAACTCCTAGTTATATTTGCTTCTGTTGATCAAAATGTGAATGGACGACGGAAAACGGAAGAAAAGCGATGGCAATAGCACTCACTGACCCTCGGGTCAGGTGATCAAATAAGTTACCAAACCATGAAGAGACAAATAGACGGAAAAACAAATATTGTGAGGACTAGAAAGGGCTGTTGCTTTGTGTCATTGAGATATTTCATAAAACTTTCACTGGTCTCTTTCCGTTTAATTTGTTTTAAAGAAAATGCATGACATAAATTGAATGTTCGAATATGAAAGTGGTGAACTTAGTTTATCTCAAATATTAATGCCAATTTTCTTAAGCTCCTTTTACTTCAGGTGGAATTATTTCTTTGGATTCTTTTGATGTGGAAATATCTTCACTGGAAATTTCTTCTTTTTGCAAGATGATGCTCGAATGAGTGAAACAGAGAGTTGCTTTTTATTTTACTTTATAGTTTTTATTGTTTACTTGGATCGGTGTTTTTTTCTGACATTTTGTTAACGTTCCAATTATTTTCGTTGCATTTTGTTTTGTTTTCTTTTCGTTGAATTTTGGGATGTTTTCTTTTATTTTCATTTCGTTCCATTTCGTTTTCTTTTCTTTCGTTTCGTGGTTTACATGATTTCGTTTCTTTTCGTTGCATTTTGTTTTCGTTTCTTTTCGTTTCGTGATTTACACCTACGCCACTCGAATTGCGTTAAAGTGTTGTAAATATTACATTATGATATGCCTTTGCCCCGGAGCCTTTGCTATACGTGTACTTATAAAAAGGAAACCAACGATCATTATTTTATCAAACTGAAAACTTGGGGAAAGAATAAATTATTTCAATTTCTTTATTATTTATTAAAATATTGAATAAAGAACACTATGCAGTTACAAACTAATTTGAGTCGAATAAAAAATCACATCGGATGCGAATAAGGTACGTTCCATTTATCTTTCGTGGTTGGGACGGGGTTATGTTTTTTTCCTAGGTCAAACTTCTTTTTCAACAAAAAATGGAACAAATCACTTTTGCAGTATCGAGCAAGGCTGATGGCGCTACAGAAGGCTAAATAAGCGGACACTACCCAACCATCCTCCTTTTACAGTGGTAGTCAAAATATTGGGTCTGTCGTCCGTGATTTTTTTTATTTTCTTGAGAAAAGCTGAACAGAGTTAACAAGACTTGATTTATTTTCAAAAAGGACTTTATATAATAGAATTGATGGGTTGCATTATTTCATACAGTTTTTATGTCCATCATTGATAATTTGAGAATACCAAAGCAGGTCCATATATGGAAATGTTATTTGTGACCATAAAACATAGATCAAGTTCTAGTTTAGTGTATTTAAAAATATTTGACGTCATGAGTTTTGCCTTAAGTGTTGTTTATTTGCATTTATTTTATTTTATTTCTCCAAATCATGAAAACAAACCTTTTTTCCATTATTTCATTTTTTTTACCTAATTTTTTTAATCAAATTCTATTTTTGCAAAGAATTTAGATAATTTATTTTAATAGAAGTGATTTTTTATTTATTATTACTTTTGTCGTTTTTTTTTTTTTCATGAAATCCACAGTAAACGACATTAACTTTGACATCTTTTGTAGAGGAAATAATAAATGTTATTGCTGTCAACTTTTCTGTTTCATTGTTACTATATAAATACAGGGTGACCAGCTTATTGTTTGCTGTGGAAATCAGCTATATGTCCAGTGTGAAAGACAAAAGATGTGCAATTTATGTCGCCAGGTTGTTGTCAGGTTCTTTTGACTCTTTTGTTTTCACTTTCAATATAACAACCAAATCATGTGACGCCTAGGAAAATTTATATCAGTAAAATAAGAATTTCATAATATAATAATATTATTAAAAAAATTCTAGGGACAAATTTTTGATATATCATAAAAAGTTGCGCAGCGATATCGACTTGTATTCTACATTGCTTTGATTGATTGCTATGTCATTGTTGAAATTAACTGTTCTCCATTTTGTTGTTTATTTGTATTCTACATTCTTGCACCTTCATTTGTCAAAACATGACACACCATAGTTAGGAAAGTATTAAAGTGACATATTTTTTTTCCCAATTTTTAGATGCAGTTCAATATGCTCTAGTATGCTAAATTTGTATTAAAATCTGACATACGGCCCATCTAAGTATCTTCTACCGTTAAGTTACTGTTCAAACGTTTGGAATATAGATTTCGGCTCTCAGCAATTTAGGCTTTAGCACAACTGATGAGTCGTAAATCGACGAAATGTGCACTTCTTGTGCATACAAATTAGTATCGTACAATATGTAATGAATTAAGAGTAAATTGAATATTCCTGTCACCCCTAGAGACAGATAGAGCGACCCTCTCGCGGAACAATTTATGATAATGTATAAATACAATGTATATTTTCTGAACTCGTAAGGCGAAGTTTTTTATTTCATTTCTTTTGGTGCAATTTGTATTTATGGGCGATTTGAAAAATTACAGATCGTTAGGACAATGTAACCGCCAATGAAAATGTAATCCGTTATTTCCGTTACGCTTACAGACAGAAAGAGCGACCGTATTCTGTAACCGTTTTATAGGGAAATGTTCTGAATAAAGAAGGCATGGAGCCTTTGATTTAGGTTCGTTTCTGACCTTTTACATTTTCCCCAGGTTTCAATGTTTTAAATCAAATTTTATTCCCATCATCCAGTACTTTAAAAATCAGTTGAAGAAAAACAATTTCATTCCTTGGTTCCATTCATGGAACCTTGCATGCGAAGAAAAAGCTGAATATAATTTCACTATATAATTTCTCTATAGGAACTTTCATTCTTCACTGGATAACCATACTTGCACTGGTAATTTTCTAGTTCTTGCAAAAAAATATCTTTTAATATATCAGTTTGTTTGTAATGCAAAATCTAGAAAAGTATTGATTTTCGTTCCTCAGCTCGTTTCTCCTGTAAACGTGTTCAATTATAAGATAGCAAGAAGTTGACATAGTATCGGAATTATGACCAAGAAATTTCAGTTTTCCATTTTTTATTGTTTTTTCTACGAAAATATTTACCTAAATGTTTCAAGTACACTGAAAGAACACTTCTAATCCAACAAATAAATGATAGCATTATTTAAACATACTGAAGGACTCTCGATTTATTTACATTAACAACGAGAAGTACTTCACAACATTTCATATTCTCATGGACAAACGTAGCCGTGATACCTAAAATATTTGTAATGAGCAAGTTTTATGATATTTGGTACATGCCCACTTTCAAGTATCTCTCCTATTCATAACAATTGGTATTGGTTACGTTTTTGCAAAATGGCGAGTAATTCCCCCCTCCCCCCCCCCATTAACTTAATTTGGAAGAAATTGATTGATCAATATGGGCATATGCTTTGAGAGTATACTTTTTGTATAATGGGTCCTGTTTTTCCTCAACAATGTATGTTTGTTCTGTATATTGACTTGGACATCACTTAAATCCGTATTTTTCAATCCGAAAATCGATGTCGGATAACAAAACTTGCAGCGATTTTTACCCCCCCCCCCCAACAACAAACTATTTGAATTAAGTTTTTTATCCTACATTGAACTTTTGATCTCGCCCCTTATACTCTGAGGATAATATTTACGTTGGCAAGTTTTGTAAACAAAAGTTCATTGATATGGCAAAAGATCATTTTTCATATTGGCAATTGATATTCAGTGACAATTTTTGAATTACTTTAAAATTTTTGGTTTTATTGTTTTCTAGCACCGACGTATACAATAAAACTACATTGCACATACATGCACATGTATGTATTTTTTTTTTTTAAATCCTTCGAATAATGTTACTACTACATCACGTAAATTAAAGTATATTGTTAATTTTTTTTCATGAAATTAGCACGATAGTCATCTTCGTTGTTTACATTGTAAAATGTTGTGTATCTATCAGATTCTGATTTCAACCATCTTACCGAAAAGTAGTATATGACAAGTGGTGATCAAACAAATTATTTTAATAAATCATTAAATAAAACTTCCAATATATATGAACAAACACAACATAATAATGATACTTACAGTTGAGCTCAGTTCTGACCTCAGAAGAAATCGAGGGTTAAGTGCAATAAGGGGTCATCTCGAATATTTGTTATTTTGAGAAAATCAGGTTTAAAGGTTCAAGACCCTATATCAAATCATCCGTTTGCATTACATCCTAACTGTTAACTGATATATAAAGAGTTGGTGAATCATTTCTCAACTGATTATAAAAACTTGTCACTAGGTTTGAAATGATGTCGCAATTGACCTATTTTTGAGATAGCACCTTCTTGCACAACGATTTCCGGAACATAGCTTTGGCTTAAAGGTGCTATCTCAAGATAACACCTTTTTGTTCAACAGAAATGACTGATAATTGGAACAATCTTGCTAGATAACACCTTCGTACAAAGAATGCAACAGTGGACAGAAGTGTTAGATAAATAAAAACAAGCCAATTTTCTAAATAACACTTTTATTAATCTAAATCTTTCTCCTCTTCTTCAATGTCCGATTCTGGTAAGCGGTCTTTCAAGGATTTTACACTTGACAATGAGTTATAAAAATGAGCACAATCTGCTGGTATGACATTACTCCTACAAAGCGTCAGCAAGTCATTTTTCTGTGCCTCAGAAATTGACAATCTTTGGCTTTATTTGCCTTGTAAACTGATGTTTCCTAATAATCTCTGTCTTCCCTTCGTCGTTAATCTACAAATTATTTCCTCGAAAGGATCGTCAAATTTGTACTTGTAATAAAACATGTCAGGCGTTGCTTTTCTAAATTGTAATTGTTTTATTTCTCTCCATCTGACTTTTTCGCCTTTTGTGTTGGTTTCAACATTTTTGAAATCTAAGATGTCCCAATGCTTCAACGGAATGACTATATATGGGTTTTTTCTGCGAGCTATGTGTATAACTGTATCCCATTGACTAGGGATAAAGATGCTGGTCTTCTTTTTTGCATACTCTATTGCAGCGTGCATGGAGTCACACTCCATCTGGGTATGTCCTGTTTCCAAAAACATTTGATCAAGTATATCTAAATTCCTGCTATTTCATTTGAAACTGAATAAAGTAAAGCTACCGCGGCATACTTGTTTCTATTTTGACCCATACAGTTGTCTGAATAGAATGAGAGATGACGAACATACGGCGGCAATGAATTAATGTACTTGTACAAGCAAGTTGCCACTTCACACGATCCTCTTTCTCCTTCAGTCTCATTCCATAAATAGCAAGTATCCTTATTGTCACCTATGGAATAAAGTGATAGTTTATAAAAGCTCAGTTTTCTTTTATAATATACCTGACTAACTAAGGAACAGGGGGTAGATAAGACAGCTTCTAAATCAAACGTTACAGCGTGATATGACTTATCGTTTTTTACCTTTTCCTTATTTTCATGGTTCTCCTGTCTCCCTCTTATTTTTTTTGTCTGATGCACATCATAACATGTTTTTGTTTCTTCATCTAGTGTACCTGCTTGAGACATTTGAGTATAATCATTGCATATCATACATTGGTCTTTTTTAGGTTTGTGAAAGGAAATGTTGTATTCAGAACAGAAGACATTACGGTACACATTTTCTGTCACACACTTTAGTTGTTTTGTTTGACATTCACTTTTGTACAAGTCATACATTTTTCAAACCATTGCTTTTTAATAAGCTATCTAAAATCTTAGTGTGTTGTCTGTTTTTTTTAACGGCGCTTCCTATATTCAAGAAGACTGTTTCGTTTAGCCGATTCAACCTGTGTCTCTATTTGCTTTTTGCCTATTGATGTATTCTTGTTAATGGCATATTTATCAATACTTTGTTCACTTAACTTAAACAATTGCCGTTGTTTCCCTTTTATATTTCGTTTTTGTTCTCTAACCTTTTTGAATTCATCTGATGATATAATACCATCTGAGGATTGCATATCTGAAGTCTCTAAATCACTTTGTCTGGGTTTGTATTCATCTTCGCTGGACTGAATTTCTGAGGAAGAAGCTTTGAAATCCCAAGCTTAGAAGGTCGTTTTTGCTCATGACCTGTTCATCTACGGATGCTATATTTTCGTCAGTTTGAGTAAGAGAACTAGCAACATAATCTTCTGTTTGCTGGTTTATATCCATGTCATTAAGTTCCTCCTGCAAAATAGGCTCATCATAAACGGGACTTGATTGCAAAAATACAGAATTCCCAGCCATTGCGTTGACGGTATTAATGTCTATTTCCTCAGTATCTTTCCAATCGTCAGACTGTAAAATATTTTCAATACGCTGACATTTTACATTTGCCTGGATGTTTTTCAGTGTCATGTCCCATCTACATTCATCTGAGGACCACTCTGACGTCTCCTCATGATCCGAGTATAATATGTCATCATAGTCTTCATTTCAGAATTACATTCACTTCTAAGAGGCGATGATATTTTCTCTGCAGTATAAATCTTTTCTAAGTCCTCCCAATCTACATAGTTGATACCTGACCAATCACTCCAGTTATCATCAGAACTCATCTGGAAATATGAAAGTAACATTTGAAATTAACTATATAAATCAAATATACTAAGAAAAGAAAAAAAACATTAATGGTCTCTTTGACAAAAATATAATACCTTACAATTACAATAAGATATAAAGTTATGAAGTGTGTTTTAAACTTCAAATTTCAATCTGAGATACCAATTTTCAATGCACTGTATATGAACAATGAATGCATCTACTAAAGAATAATCAGCAGTGCTCAGGTTCGAAATGTAAAAACAGCTACTTTCCTGATATTAATATTTACAATTGAAATTAAAAATATGTGATATTTCAGATACAAAATAAACTGATTTAAAAAAAAATAATGGTAATATTTAAAACAAATAATGATCACATTTAAAAAAAAAACAACTAATAACTATAACATACCTTTAATTTCGTAATCTGTTAGGATGCACTACTATCTTCAAAAGTGGTTATTTTTTTCAAGACAAATCAAGCTGATCAACAAATCTATATGTATGGGAAAGTTTTTGCCGAATGGTTTTAAGACATAGAATTTCAGAATGTATATAAGTTGTAAAATAATAAAGTTAAATAAGTCTAGAATCACAACAGGGGCTATCTAGTTGCTGATGTAAACACTCTGTGTGTTATAAGGTGTTATCTGACAGATAATCTAGAGATAACACCTTATAACGCAAATCAGTTCGAGATGGTACCTTATTACACTTAACACAACATGTACTTTCAGATAACCCCATATAGTTTTTAATGATAGTTTTATTGTTTACAAAGTAACAACTTAAATAATTTGTAACAATAAAATATATGTGAATTCCATCTTTCTGACACTCATAACTCAAAATATGTGAAAAACCTAGATGACCCCTTATTGCACTAAACCCTCGAAATGTTCTGACACCTTTAGAACAGTTTATGACAGAATAAAGTTTTTACTAAAATTAAATGATTTAAAAACTAGTCGGTGTTATTTGCTAGTACATTAAACATTTCTCTACATATGTTTCGACAAGAGAACACTTGAAATCAAGATTTAGTCCCGTCCCTTCTCAATTGAAATTATTGTGTAAAATGTCCATATATATATATATAAGTTATGTCTATGTAATTTTTCGATAAATTGGTGAAATACACTTCTTATTTCAAAATGGCGGTACTCATCCCAATCGTCTTCTACCTTGTCATAACGAAATAAATAAAGTTCATACGAGCAAAGAGAATTAATTATATATCAAATATTTATAATAAAAAATGGTAAAAAAAGATAAATTATTAATTTAAAATAAATTAAAATATTACTTATCTGACACATTTGAAATCTCTGCATTGAAATTTGGGACCACCTTATTACCAGCTGTTTATTGTTATAAAAATTTGAAACCCCACTGTCAGCAAAACGGTTTACATGTATACATACACATGTATCTGTGTACCTTAAAGGTTGGAACAATAAACATCCGGACAGTCAAGGTACAATATACATGTCAAAACGTTAATTAGTTATAATTACCTGAAACACACAACATGTTACGGAGAACAAATTTCTTTACCTGTAAATTTACTTCAAATAAAACTCACACAAATTTTAACAAAAACAATAATTCGGACATGAAAATGGACGTTTCTACCCCAGAACCATTTATGACAGTTTTGAATGGTTCTACCCTAGAACCATATATGACAGTTCTACTCTAGAACCATTCCGGACGATTCTGCCGTAGAACCATTTATGACAGTTCTACCCTAGAACCATTTATGACGGTTCTGCCTAAGAACCATTTATGACAGGGTTGGTTCTACCCTAGAACCGTTCTAGAATTGTTCTAGAACCGTCCTCTCTGACAGAATAGTTGAGAGGTTAGAACTGATCTCAACTGTAGGTTTAATTAGTAACCTATCTGTTCCACCATAAACTGATTCATCAAGGCGGAGTTTACAAACAACAGATGGGCTCCTTCTGCCATACATTGGGATGAGGCATCAATCGCCGACAGCATTGGGGTTGAGACTACCTTGTAACAAACGCTGTAACTGGAATCGTAGACATACCCAGGAGTGTTACAGTCGACTGCAAGAACAAAATACATTGTTGTTATCGAAACCTTTATATGCTTTCATAAAAATCTTGAACATATGTTCCGGTAGATGAAAACTATGAACAGCCAAGCTTTTTTCTTGTGCATGGTGCCGGAAATTCAACTTTAAAATTTTATAGTAGGTGGGGTAAAGAAAATAAAATTTTTATTGCCTATTTAAAGCATAAAAGCATAGGAAAAGCCAAACAAAAATCTTCCGTTCTGAATTAAACTTTAGGAAAAGTAATAATTCAATTTTTAACTTTTATTTACAAAGTTTTTACATAAGTGAATACATATTGTCTGCTTGTGAAAATTTTCAAATGTACGAAGCGTAAATCAATGTTTAGATAACCACATTTGAAATACCCAACTTTTGCCGGTGTATCAGAATTGCATCAGAATTGTGCAAAATTACTGTGATGATTACATCCGTTAAAATTAATTTATTTTGAACAGTTTAAACAGAAATACAATACATTCGCTTCACGCGAAAGAATACCAATTGGTAATCGAATAAAAAATCTGTTTTCACAGAGATGACAAATATGCAACTCAGAATTTCATTTACATGAAATTAGATTAAAGTACATTATCCACATTTATGTAATAATTGCCTCAGGAGTGAATCATATGAAATCCAATTAAAGTACATGTATGTTTTCCACATATATATGTAACAGTGTGACTCGGACTTTTATCCAGATGAAATCGAGTTAAAGTACATAAGCCACAAATTTATTTTTACCAAGATGCACTTTTCACAAATCAAGCAATTATAATTATGCAACGGGAATTCCATTCACCGGATATTAAATTTAAGTATATATTTTCATAAAAAATAAGTAAGTTTCTGTATATATTTTAATTGGGTCTGTTGACGTACAATGTATTCTTTCTACACTTAGAAAAAGTTTTATTAGCTAACCTGGTCTATATGGCTATGCAGGCTATTGCATCACTTGGCATGTGTCGTCCGTCGTCCTTTAAAGATCTTCTCCTCTGAAACCACTGGCCAATTGGGACCAAACTTTAGTGGAATGATGCCTGGGTGGTCCCCTTCTAAATTTTTGTCTGGCATCGCCGACTTCCAGCCGACTATTCCAGAATTGTGTCCGATGACCTGGACTGTCAACCAAGATAGACGCCTCAGCCGAACTTAGAACCCTATGGGAAAATTCATTTAAAAATCTTCTTGTCTGAAAAAACTAAGCCAATCGGAACCAGACTAGGCAGCTATTGTCCTTAGATGGTCCATTTTCAAAATTATGTCCGATGACTGTAAACCAAGATGGCCATCACAGCCGAATTTAGTTCAACAAAAGACCCTATGGGAAAATTCAATTATAAAAATGTTCTTCTGATACAACTTGACCAATTGGAACCAGACGTGGCTGAAATTGTCCCTGCATGGTCCTCTGTCAGAATTGTGTCCGTTGACCCTGTCAACCAAGATGGCTCCCCACAGCCGAACTTAATTTAAAATTGGGTCCTATGGCAAAATTCATTTTTAAAATCTTGTCTGAAACCATTCGCCAATTGGAACCATACATGGCAGCTACGGTCCTTGCATGGTCCTCTTTCAGAATTGTGTCCGATGACCTTCACTGTCAACCAAGATGGCCAGCACAGCTCAAGGTGGACAGGTTAAATCCAGATGAGCGATACAGGCTCTTAAGAGCTTCTAGTGTAGTTGTTAAATTATATAAAATTAAGATTAACACCAGTAATAGACATTCAAAATGTAAGTTACATACAACGATGGATGAAAGGAGCTCACTGCACAGAGCGTCCCCAGGCGGTGGAGAAGGGAGATTCTCTCGTTGGTTAATTGTCCGGTAATAATACGAAAATCACGACCACGGACCATAGTTTGGAGAACGCAGACACCCTAGACGCTAAAGACCCCTTCTGTAGTTTTAGAAAAGAGTAGGGCAACGGCCGCTATATAAGGCTAAATCATCCCACCTACAAAACCATTCACACGTTTACAGTGGCATTCAAGATCGGTTTCCTTTTGTGTCCCATCCCACCCCTATTTGAATTGTTTGAAAACTTGTTGAAATCGTTCTCGTCCC
Source organism: Mytilisepta virgata (assembly GCA_028015205.1). Lineage (NCBI taxonomy): Eukaryota > Metazoa > Mollusca > Bivalvia > Mytilida > Mytilidae > Mytilisepta > Mytilisepta virgata. The sequence goes on from CM051521.1 coordinate 91,015,010, forward strand.
GAAAAAGTATGAAATATTGAACACTGGAAGTTAAGCAAACAATAATCAATTAATCATTTCTAGCAGTGTTCGAAAGAACTTAAGTCTACGGTTTCAAGGAACAACTTCCTAAGGAAATAAACGATAGACGGAAATAGCTATGGCCCTATTATAAGCAGGAAAAGAACTATTAACCACATGCTTTCTGCATAAGATACCTTATTTTTACAATTATGGATACCATACTACAAACAAATGATTCACGCAATGTAAAGTGAACGATACATATCCGAAGGTCATTATATATTCTGAGAAAGTCTCCAACCTTGAAATTATATCAATAGAGCGACAGTATTCAGCCAGCGGCTATATATGGGAGCCTTTGATAGTTTTACATTTAGACATGTTAGATTGGATTGGATGGGGTTAATATATACTTTTATTATGTCATCATAAAAAGTAATCACCCGTCGGCGAGTCATTCTAGGCTACATAAAACGTGAATTACTTTGTTTTTTTAAATATACCTCCCTTGTGAAAATCCTTATATTGGTATTAAATAGACAACTTTTTCTTAATTAAAACGTTTCATTTTTCATATAATAGTTACAATATAAAACCTTTCCTCTATCATATGAATAGGTAAGAGACCAAAGAAAAAAACATAATTTCATTTATGAATATATCATCATCAATTATATCGATAAAACCATCACAAAATTAAAAAACTCAATCTTCTGTCTCAAAAGGAGTGTAAATGTCATTCGAGTCTCTAAAAGAAGATATGGATAACAAATATTTTCAATAGTATATTCTAATAAAACACCTTTGAGCTCTCATCGCTCAAAGGGCAATATGAGCTATTGCTATTACTTGGCTTTCGTTCTCCTTCGTCTACCAATTTGAGGGATTTCGTACTTATTGGGTTTTAAGATTTGTAAACGCACACATACACACCGGAGAGTCAGGATTTCTAAAACTGGAAGCGGGTATCCATAAAATCGCTTTAATCCCACCTGACTCCATTGCATTGTTTTGTATTATGTCCTCTTACGTGCATCTTCCAAATTCTGCTTATGCTTCTCACAGACACTTGAATATTCATTTGGTTCATCTATTCATACAATGTAATGCCTATTAATATTTTCCATTCACAACCACTGAATCGTCTAAACAGAAAAACAACAATCACTCGAACACTTTTCATGTTTCAAATAACTCCAACTGTTTCATAATATAAACGTTTTAGGAAAAAACATATACATGTATCTGTTTTTTCAAGTAGCAGATTGAAGTGATCAATTATATCCATCTATATAACAAATTATTTAAAGGTCGTTTTTGAATCGGTTCGTCTCGAGAAGCCGGTAAGATTACTTCATTTCAGGACCACTGAATATGAATGGAATTTGTCAAGAGATTATGGGGGCGCAAATGAGTCGTAAACCGTTTATTTATAAATGTAGGAACCTTGTGTGTTGTATTTGGAACACATGGTATTATGTTGTTGATTGATTAGTATTTTATTGTATATAATCTTCTGTTTTAATCAAAATTATTAAATAATCACCTCACTGCCAAAATATACACATGTATATTACTTTTTCGGAAATTTATTCCAATTGAACTCAAAAATACTACATCAGTATCAAATACACAAACTATATCGAGTCAAGCAACATTTATCCTGTTTACTTCATAAACAGTATTATTAAATAAAAAGATATAAAACATTCTTTTTTTTAATTCAGATTTGACTTGTAACCCCATTTATTTTGATATATTTATATGCATTTTTTAGATCCAACTTTTAATTATGATGCAAAATTGTTAAATAAATTCCAATTAACCCAATCATAAGCTTAAATTCCCAATTTTTGAAATTCTAATCCTGTAGTCCCAAAGTTTTGAAAATCAAAATTTTAAAACCTCATTTCGCATCTCACACAGTGTGTGACTATACTATATGGAAGTAAAATGCATGAAGTTAAAAATGAACGAGAGAAGTCAAAGCTGGATGTAATACTTTTCTGTAACATAATTACCTCGACAAGTTAAAATCATAGAAGATGAATACATGTATAGTTAATAAGAAAATATGTTGAAAAAAAATGTAGAGAGAAAACAATCCCATAAAATAACTTGCATTGACGTGGGTTGCTGTAGGAGTGTAAGCATTTTCTTGCTGTAGGAGTGTAAGCATGTGTTTGCTGTAGGAGTGTAAGCATGCCCTTCTAATCGGGAGGCAAATGTCACTTTTAAATTTAGTACAATTCGGTAAATTATCAAATTTAATATTACTTGAAATTTAACTGAATATATAAAGTCTCTGCAGAATCTAAACTTCATTCTATTGGAACAAGTCGTGATGAGTGTCGATTTGAAAAAAGGCTAGACGTAATCCTGTCTTCAAATATTCTGTGGGAGTAATGTTTTCTCTGTTGAGAAATATTCGTACATCACACGCACGCACGCACGCACGCGCACACGCACGCGCACACACACACACACACACACACACACACACACACACACGTTTCAGATGAAGATACGGTACACTGGGGATGTTTGTACGAAAAGGGACGTTCACAATTACAAAGTTGAAATCAGCAGGTTTCTCATAAAGTTCGATTAGGATAATTCATTATCGTTTATGAAAAGGTATAATTTAAGGAAGTGAGCAGAAATACTCTTAAACGACCCGTTTACACAGTATATGGTAATATTTTAAAGCAAACTTACCTCGTATGGACAAAGTTATTACACTTTCGGCTGTCCCTATCGATAGAGGAGAGTGGAACAATTTACAAAGAAATGTTCTTTCTTCAAAGGTAGCTGCAGCGCACTGGTTATTATGTATACACTCTAATCCACAAAGAAATTTAGTTTTCGTGTAGTAAAACGTATTCAAATAATTATTTAAAACTGTTCTGTTGAATTTAACGTCCAGTAAATTCATTCTTTTTTCATATGCAAAGGTATATATTTGAAATAAAAGGCAGATGCCAAAATACTGCATTATTGCCATTTTACTGATATGGTTGCATCAACATCTGGAATAACACTGAACATGCGCATATATATATATATATCTAAACGGAAATGAAATAATTGATTTAGCATATTCAATGTTTAAATCTATCAAAATGCATTAACGAGTAACTATTTGTATTGATGTTAAATAGCGAAATATTGTTTATGAATTGATACTATTTGAAGACAGACGTACTCACTATACCGTATTCGGTATTTCATTTTCATCTGATGTTATATGTTAAAAGAAAGAGGTCTTCCTGCATAAAGATAAGAGGAGTCGAAGCCCATTGGGAGAATTGAAATGAATTGAATGAATTGGAATTCGATCAGGCAGCTTGCAATTGCTACACCAACACTTTCTCTACAGAAAATACTTGTGGCAATTGTAGTTAGCGAGCAAGTATAAATCTAAAAATCGTCTATGGAAATAAGACATCTCCTTGATATGACAAAAATAACTGCTACCCCACAATAACAAATACTTCGTAGGTCATGGATGCGTTTTGAATAATCTTATATTAAACATTAATTATACAACATAATTAACATGTAGAACATTATCTATTAAAATTTCGCTTTATCAGAAAAACGTGATTAAAAAATGAAATATTTGGAAACGCGTACTAGCCCTTATCAGTTCAAACTCTTCTAAGGCAATTCTATGAAATGTAGATATGGCAATATGGCATTATCAAAGTTGAGCTACATTATATGCTCTCTTAATAGGGAAGTTATCAAGAGCTTGTTTAGAAAGTGTAGAATGTATCCCTTAACATGATACAGTGATGGTGACTAACTTAGAAACATGCGCCAGTCCTTATCGATCGAATTAGCGGCCATTGTATCAGAGGTAGGTGATACATATTTACAATCTGTGCAAACAAAACTAAGATTTCTACCATTTATCCTCGGGTTTACTGCAAAATAGTCTTGAATATCTTGCGGTAATCTTACATCACCCCTCTAATCATGCTAACCGCAAGGGTATTTTCATGATTTATATGGTTTATCTAAAACATTTAGTGAATCGACGGAGAGTTTACATACAATAATGCCATACTATTCTAATTCATACTTTCATTCCAATAAAAATTATATACCTTATGATAAACTTTTTAAAGGCATTCATAAAAAAATACACTACGTGTATTTACATTACATAATGTAAAATAATTTTATATTTTAGTTATACATTTAAAAGAAGTGGCAGTTATGCAAACTTTCAGATTTTTAAGTTACAATTAAAAAAAAGAAAGTGTTTTTATTTTCATAATTCATTTCAATATCTTAATTCTTTTAATAATTTTGTTTTTCTAGACCAGTGCACTGTTTTCATGTCTATTGCTTAACTTTTGATTTTTTCCATGAGTTAAATTCCACCAAAGGGGCACTTTATTCTCCCATTTATTGAAGTTTCTAAAAGAAAAACAATTAAAGCTGCTGCAGGTCATTTATCCTATAATTAGTTTATTGAAAAGATAAATAAAGGGGATCGAATGAACTTTAGGTAAACTTCGCATTTCTACTGGTAACTGAGGCTCGTACAAGTAAACCACTAGCGTGAAGCCATCTTTGACGTCCATCGTAACATCAAGGAGACCAAGAGATGATTTATAACGAAACATTTAGAATCCCATCTCCTCAGCAGCAGCAAAAAAAAAACGAAATGAGCAGCAATGAGCATGAAAGAACAGCACAGAGCAAGAGAAGAGCAGCGAACTGTGTGGTCTGAATGATGATGTCAGTTGACACTTTTAACGAAAATATAATTTCGTCAGTTGTTTGAGGACTGTCAAACAACACACACGTATCAATGGAATCGAAAACGCCTCTCGATTTATTATTTCCTACTAGATATTTAGTACCTGTGGATCTTTCTAAAGCCGAAGCAAAACCAGATATGAAGAGGAAAATACTTCCAACCAAAGTGAAGAGAACCAAACGGCTGGAAAACCCAAGTGAAGGGCCCAGAAAAGTGGATCCAAAAAAGAAATGTACAAAGTGTCAAATGAACAAGAGCTTTGTGGGATTTTACAAAAACATGAATATCTGCAAGGGATGTAGAAGGATTGAGAGCGAGTGGACAAGACTTAATAGAGACCTCATCAGAAAAGTGAAATCTGAACTGCAACCATCTCTAAACGAATACTTTGTCAGACGTTCTCGTAGGAAAGAACAGGCCGCTGAGGAACCTGTAGCTAATATAAGCACTTGCAGGACGACAGCAGCTCATTCGACTATCGATTCTTAGGAAAGAAAGACGTCTTAAATGTGTAACTGTGACATATATGGATACCAGTTCAAGTGAAACTTCAACCTAGTGCGTCACAAAAAGAATACACACGGTATGGAAGAGGAGTCAACAGAGTATAGTGAATGATTCGGTCTCAGACACGACCACAGAAGCCGATAACGAGGAATCGGAACAAAGTGGTGACCATGGATCCAACGAAAACTTCGATGGGGAAAGCAAACAGTCCCCATGGGACGTCATTTTGAATAGAACATTTCAAGTACATCAACCGGAATACTCACAGAAAGTAAACGAACTAGTGGCAGCTGGAATGGAAGAAGATAAGGCACGCTCCGCAGCATATAGAGACATGTTTGACTCCTACAGAGACGAAATGCAAAAGCATTACCTTGCACTGATGTCCTGACACCAAGACATGAATAAAGACCAAGTACATAGAAAGATGTGGGAATATGCCGTAGAAAAACGAAAATATCTGCTTAACCGTGTATTGAACGACTACGACCCAACACCAGCTGAAGATAGCGATGACTATGTGACGGAGGAATTAGAACGAACATTAACATATTATAAATAAAAATTAAAAAAAAGAAACGATTAAAAAGGAAGGAGGGATACTGCACCTATATATTTTTATACATATATAGCTAGTGACAAGCATGGATAAATGCAGAGTGGCCTTTCAAATGACCCGGGTGTAAGGGTGCTCTCGCACAGATCCAATCATTGACTAAGGACAATCGACCACTACAGCAGCAGCAGTCATGGATAGTGATGGCAGCACGGAGCAAGAGAAGAGCAGCGATGAGCAAGAGATGAGCAGCGAAGAGCAATCGAAGAGCAGCAAAGAGCAAGAGAAGTGCAGTGATGAGCAAGAGATGAGCAATGGAGACCAAGAGAAGAACAGCGGTGAGCAAGAGAAGATCAGCGGTGAGCAAGAGAAGAGCAGCGACGAGCAAGATAAGAACAGCGATGAGCTGCGAAGAGCAAGATAAGAACAGCGATGAGTAGGAGATGAGCAGCGATGAGCAAGAGATGAGAAGAGCAGCGACGAGCAAGATAAGGACAGCGAAGAGCAAGAGATGAGCATCGATGAGCAAGAGATGGGCAGCGAAGAGCAAGAGAAGTGCAGTGATGAGCAAGAGAAGAGCACTGGAGAGCAAGAGAAGAACAGCGGTGAGCACGAGAAGAGCAGCGAACTGTGTGGTGTGAATGATAATGTCAGTTGAAGCTTTTAACGAAAATGTAATCAGAGGTTTTGTTTAATTTCGTCAGTTGTTTGAAGACTGTCAATAACACACACGTATCAATGGAATCGAAAACGCCTCTCGTTCATTTATTGGTTCGTACTAGATATTTAGTACCGGATCTTTCTAACGCCGAAGCAAAACCAGATATGAAAAGGAAAATACTTCCAACCAAAGTGAAGAGAACAAAACGGCTGGAAACGCAAGTGAAGGACCAAGAAAAGTGGATCCAAAAAAGAAATGTACAAAGTGTCAAATGAACAAGAGCTTAGCGGAATTTTACAAAAACATGAATATCTGCAAGGGATGTAGAAGGATTGATAACGAGTGGACAAGACTTAATAGAGACCTCATCAGAAAAGTGAAATCTGAACTGCAACCATCTCGAAACGAATACTTTGTCAGACGTTCTCGTAGGAAAGGACAAGCCGCATAGGAACCTGTAGCTAATATAAGCACTTGCAGGACGACAGGAGCTCATTCGACTATCGAATCTTAGGAACGAAAGACATCTCAAATGTATAACTGTGACATATGTGGATACCAGTTCAAGTGAAACTTAAACCTTGTGCGTCACAAAAAGAATACACACGGTATGGAAGAGGAGTCAACAGAGTATAGTGAATGATTCGGTCTCAGACACGATCACAGAAGCCGATAACGAGGAATCGGAACAAAGTAGTGACCATGGATCTAACGAAGACTTCAATGGGGAAAGCAAACAGTCCCCATGGGACGTCATTTTGAATAGAACATTTCAAGTACATCAACCGGAATACGTACAGAAAGTAAACGAACTAGTGGAAGCCGGAATGGAAGAAGACAAGGCACGCTCGGCAGCATATAGACATGTTTGACGCCTACAGAGACGAAATGCGAAAGCATTACCTTGCACTGATGTCCTGACACCAAGACACGAATAAAGACCAAGTACATAGAAAGATGTGGGAATATGCCGTAGAAAAACGAAAATATCTGCTTGACCGTGTATTCAACGACTACGACCCAACACCAGCTGAAGATAGCGATGACTATGTGACGGAGGAATTAGAACGAACATTAACATATTATAAGAAAAATAGAGAGAGAAAAAGAGAAGATTAAAAGGGAAGAAAGATAATCCACCTATATATTGTAGAGAGCTAGGGCTAAACTGATAAATGGTAGGTTATAACGCACCAGAGTCACTCAAATCTATATTATTACTAAGACCTCAAATCAAAACCAATTGTATCCAAAACCAAAGGTGACCATGAACCAAATCTCCAATCTTCAACATCGTTCGACCGGAAAAGCAATACCTATGTCTGCAACTCTGTAATTTCTGGAAGGCTCGGAGATGGATACTTTTCAAAGTTTAATGCTTTATTTTTGTTGTAAATTCTCAATAATAGTATAAAAGACAGATCTACAGGTGGATTGACTGTACAAGAGCTGATATATATATGTACTAAACTTTAATACAATTTCTCCAGATAAACAGATACTGGGTTAAATGTATTAATAATAATATTCAGTTTGCTTGAGTATTTGGTCACTTCAGCAAAGGACAATTTTTTTAGACAAGTGTACTGGATACCTTACCAGTCTCAATTTAGACTATGTATTTTATTAAAAAGAAAAAACCTTTTCAATCAGTTTCTTAAACTCATTGGCGTACGCCAAGGGTACTCTGCGTGGGGTGTGTTAACTGGTCTAGCATCACCAGTATCTATCTCATGTTCAGTTAACTTGGTCAAACCTAAATCGGTTTCATTTCTTGAAAATGTATGAGAAAATTTATTGAACAAATTTGCAATAACTGCACATTCTTGATCTTGTACCGGTTCTATGTACATGCTCTGTAAATGGTCTGGGACAATACCACTCTTTCCACCATCTGCTGTCCCTTTCTTGGTTTTATTTCTTATAATTCCAGTGTTGGTGTCCCACTGTACAGGTTTATTATCAGCAAATTTAAGACGTCGTACAGAAGAGAAGTTATTTATTTCTTCTGTATCCTCACAATCAACCAATAAATTTACTTTGGAAGTAAGACTTTCAGCCTCACCAATTATGGTATCTTGATATAGGGCAAACTGTTCATCAAAGGGGTTCAAAACTCTGACAAAAGTAGTGACATATTTTTCTAAATTTACAACTGTCGGGGCCATAATAACTTGGAACTTCTGTAGTACCTCATCTGTATTGTCTAATATAAAATCTTGGGATTTAGAATTTTTATCATCTTCAAATCTGTCAACAAATACATCAATTAACATCTCACATCTTGGAGGTATAGTAAAATCATCTGCTACTCTGATCTTTCTGACTTTTTCAGGCAGACCAATTTGTTTACAAGGAATAGAAGTATCACCCAGCAACACAATTCCTTCGCTTAATCTGAGATTACCAGGTCCCCAATCTGCCTTCATTAGTACATCTAGACCTAATAAGGCTTCATCTTCAATGGCAGGTACAACTAACTCAATATTAAAACTGAAATCACCTAATTTTACTTCAAATTTGGCTTTTCCTAACTCTTGTAGGGGTTTGCCATCTGCGCTAGCTAGCATATTAGAAAATTTCAGGTTGGGTCTGTTTGACTCTGGAATTTGATGAAAAGCTTGCCTCGACAACACTGTGCGAGCACCTCCAGTATCTACTGTTAACTTCACACAAGTTCCTTGTACATAACGCTCAATATAGACTCAATCACTTCGGAGCACTTGACGTTTAATAATATCTGGAACAATCAATTTTCATTCCTTACTGTCACTACAGTCAGAATTGTTGGTTTTCTTCTCCGACTGAGAAGAACTAGATTCCATCTTTGAACCACAAACTTTACCATCTACTAAATCTAGCGAATTACTGCTGCTGTCTGGAACACTTCCACTCACTGCACCCAAAATTTGACCATTCTGAAAAACAGGGGTCAGCTCCTGGTCAGCGGAGTTGACCCTTTGTAGTTTAAAGCAAACTCAGGGAAGGGCCCAATTTCCCCTGAATTATTATTTTTAAACGAAAGGTCTCACTTGGTTTCTTCTCTGCCCATTGTTGACCGGTTACTATTTGGTCAGGCTGCCTGTTTGGGTTGCTAAAACGCTTTCTGGCATAATGGCCTGGTTGGCCACAGTAATAGAAGAGAAAATTTTTCCTTTTATATTAGAAGAACTTTGGATATTATCTTTATGTGCATCAAAATTGCCTGGTTTTCTGTCATAAGAATAAGGTTTGTATGTTTGACCAAAAGGTTTATTCCTCGGATAATTAACTGGCTTTCTTCTTCTTCGTTTCTACTCTCGGCGTACATTTGTCTAAATAATTTCTGTAGTTGTTCTATTTGTGCTTTACCTAACCCATCAATATCATCAGCTTTGATCTGGTCTCTTTTGATGGGCATTGGATCCTTTTTACCATTTAATTTGCCTGTATTCCAGTTGGGCCTCTTTATTTCATTCTTCTTTAATTGCCTTACTTGTTTCCTAAATTTCCCCCAACTTGTTCTTCTTGAGGACTACCTGTAGTCTCTAGATACGTAATGACGTCATGTATGGCTTCCTCAATGGTACTAGGATCTTTGTATAACTCTACATGGACCCTGGTCTTGTGACCTGAAAGACCCATCAGGAACCTCTGTAACAAATCTTCTTGTATAATTTTTCTCTCTCTGTTTGTGTATGCTTTATCATATATCCGCTTTAGCTCAGCGGCATAAGCTTCTGGTGTCTCGCCTGGTTTTTGGTTCCGTCTGTTAAAAAAGACCTTGTAATTTTTTTTAGTTTCAAATACCCGAAACCTATTTTGCTTTTTTTTTAGTTAACATATAACTGGATAAAGTTTTCTGTGGGAACTGATCTAAAACAAAATCTCCAGCTGCCCTTGGGGACGTGGAAGCAATTCTTTCAGCTTGCTTTTCTCATTCCATCTACAGAGACGGGCCACAGCCTCAAATCTGTTATGCTTTACTTCCCACTTCTCCTTTCCAGTATAACCTGGTAGTTTTATGCTGTGATATGAATCAGTGTTTGACTTGCGTTTGGATCTGGTTGTGAAATTGGTGTCTATACGTTATATGTCGTTATTAGCTTCATCAGTACAGCTGTCCTCTGAACTAGATGTATCATCAACAGGAACAGGAGTTTTGGACCTAGACCTGGACCTAACAGACCTTAAAATGCCTGGATCAGAAGACACAGCATGAACTGAGTTATTTTCTTTCAGTCTATGAGAATCTTTTTACTGGATTCTGAAAGAAATTTCCTTTAAATGCAGTCTTAATTGCTGCCACGACTTGGCCTGTCAAGTCTTGTATTGCCCCTTTTATTACCCCATACAACCCAGCTGTGTCACCATGACTGTGGATGTCAGTATCTGTTTCATTAGCTGATCAATCTGGTTCATTAAAGACTTGTTTCTTTCTCAACAACCTTAGACTTCTTCTGGGTCTTGCTTCCACAGCTGTAGGTTTAATCCCACTTGTGCTTGGGGTTGGTAGTAATTCTGCCCTAGGCAGTACAGTAATATCACCTTCATCTGGCTCTAGATCTGTCTCAGTAGTTAAATTATCTCAGTTTCAACTTCACTATCAACAGTCCTTGGTGGTGCTTGAGCTGTTTTTCACCATGATTTACGTTCGTATCTCTGGATCCACTACTCAAAATTATGTGAATCCCGCCGAGGATGCCAAAAATGTAGCGAGCTAGGGCTAAACTGATGAATGGTAGGTTAGAACCCACCAGAGCCACTCAAATCTATATTACTACTAAGACCTCAAATCAAAACCAATTGTATCCAAAACCAAAGGTGACCATGAACCAAATCTCCAATCTTCAACATCGTTCGACCGGAAAAGCAATACCTATGTCTGCAACTCTGTAATTTCTGGAAGGCTCGGAGATGGATACTTTTCAAAGTTTAATGCTTTATTTTTGTTGTGAATTCTCAATAATAGTATAAAAGACAGATCTACAGGTGGATTGACTGTACCAGAGCTGATATATATATGTACTAAACTTTAATATAATTTCTCCAGATAAACAGATACTGGGTTAAATGTATTAATAATAATATTCAGTTTGCTTGAGTATTTGGTCACTTCAGCAAAGGACAATTTTTTTTAGACAAGTGTACTTGATACCTTACCAGTCTCAATTTAAACTATGTATTTTATTAAAAAGAATAAATACAAGACAAGTGTACTAGAAACTATACTAGTAGCGTATGTCTAAGGGAACTCCTCAGCAAACTGTAGGGTTTCTTAAAAACTGTACTATTGTAGAAAAATAAAGTATATCTGAGGTAAAGCTAAGTAAATTTTTAGATGTAGATTATGCGCTTGTTCACACTGGACAGAAGAAGTAACTATTTAGTATGTCTAAGCTTAATTTTGTGCTAATAAAACTTATTTACGTATTATTTTGACTTGTGTTTAGTGTTTTTAGAATAAAAGGTTAAAACTTGTTGTTTAGTTTATATGAGTTTGACAAGGCACTGTACTAGAGATTTTTCTAGTAATATGTGTGCTAGAAATTCCTAATCTTTTATAAATTAGTGAAAGCACTGTACTAGTGACCTTTCTAGTAATGTGTGCTAAAGAATTTCCTAGTCCTTATTTACTATTTAAATTAGTGAAAGCACTGTACTAGTGACCTTTTTAGTAATGTGTGCTAAAGATTGCTAACCCTTATTTACTATTTAACACTGTACTAGCAGACTTTTCTAGTAATGTGTGCTAAAGAATTTCCTAGTCATTATTTACTATTTAACTTTGTGAAAGCACTTTACTAGTGACCTTTCTAGTAATATGTGCTAAAGATTGCTAACCCTTATTTACTATTTAACTTGGTGAAAGCACTGTACTAGCAGACTTTTCTAGTAATGTGTGCTAAAGATTGCTAACCCTTATTTACTATTTAACTTGGTGAAAGCACTGTATTTGCAGACTTTTCTAGTAATGTGTGCAAGAAATTCCTAGTATTTTATTTACTATTAAACTTGACAAAAGCACTGTACTAGTAAACTTTTCTAATAAGGTGTGCAAGGAATTCCTAATATTTATTTCTATTTAACTTGACAAAGCACTGTACAGCAGACTTTTCTAGTAATGTGTGCAAGACATTCCTAGTATTTTATTTACTATTTAAATTTGACAAAAGCATTGTACTAGTAGACTTTTCTAGTAATGTCTGCAATAAATTCCTAGTGTTTTATTTACTATTTAAATTTGACAAAAGCACTGTACTAGTAGACTTTTCTAGTAATGTGTGCAAGGGATTCCTAATATTTATTTCTATTTAATTAGACAAAGCACTGTACTAGTAGATTTTTCTAGTAATGTGTGCAAGGAATTAAAGTAAGGTTTATTGAAAATTTAAATAGAGCAAGATTTACTAGTAATGAATTTATGATCAAATCAAGACAGGTTTATCAGAGACTTTACTGATAATGTTAGTCTTGAGATCTCCGTGAAACTCAGATATACCTTGTAAAATCTTAATTTTAAAAATACAGTAAGGAAACTACTGCAGTGTTTGTTCTTAAAAAAAATTAAGGACTCTGATTAAAAAAAAATCAAATACTAGAACTGACGTAAAATTCCGTGAATTATTTCTTTCTATAAGTTTTCTAGACCTTAAGAAAACTACCTCCGTAAGTTTTCTAGACTTTAAGAAAACTACAAATCCAAAAATTATATTTCTAGTTTAAAATAATTCCTTACTTTTCTACTAAAATTTGAGCATAGTCCTCCCTAGAAATAGCACAAGTGACGTTGAAATAGCGTTTCGTGCCCTTTTTATACTCCCCGCGCAGCACAGTTGAACCCTAAAGGGGTCCACTGTGCAATGTGTGCGGTGCAGATCAATAGCCAATCAAAACGATGTCACAGTGCTGACTTAGGTCATTTATAATGGAAACGAATTCATATCTTCTTTTTAATGTTCTGTACATATTTGGTTGTGAGTCTTACTCACCAGCATTGTTTTGACAAAATATATCTCTTAACAATTTTTGTGATCTCCTGTATTTTTGATGTACTTGTATTGATTGCAACCTATCACCGTTACTTTCAAGTAGTAATGCAATTTGATAATGGGTAACGATATAGCAACATATAGGATGGTGATAGGTTTGTTTTATTTCAGATTAAGGTCTGTATCTAGAAAGGTATTTTCTGTTTGTGTAAATCATTTTTTTACTTTTTAATTATATTACTTTTAACCGTGGAAAATACTGTCCGAATATTACCAATTTTTCTCCATAAATATGTTTTTAGTGCATTCTTTCAAAACCTGTCATTTGTTTTATTACTTATGCAGTTATTGTTATTAAGTAATAACGTGGCTGAAAATCCCGGACCTTTGGAACATGATAATGATATAAACATATTTCATTTAAACGCTAGAAGCATTAGAAATAAAACCGACTATTAACAAACAATATCAGAAAATTCTTCTATTATTTGTATTACAGAAACTCATTTAGACGACAGTGTTCTCAATAATGCTCTCAAAATTCCTGGGTATAATTCTGAACCGTTTCGAAAAGACCGAAATTGTTTTTGAGGACGTGTTATGGTTTATATCGGTGACTTTTTATATGCAGAACGAATATGATTTAGAATTTGCTAATGGGGAATTAATTTAGTTTGAATTAAAATTTCCGAGATATAAAATATTGGTTTGTGCGACAAATATTTTTTGGGAAAATTTTTACGCTTCGGTTGAGAAATCACTTGAAACATCCACAAGAGTGATAATCACGGGTGATTTAAATGTTAATCTCCTAACCGAAACTAATCATGTATTAATTGATATTATGAATACATTTAACTTGAGTAACTGTATTAGTGAGCCAACACACCAACAGGCATTATTAGACCCCATTTTGTTCTCAGAAGAATGCAACTGTGATCAAACGTGCACATCGATGAATCGATGATCATAAGAAAATTTATTAATCAGTTTAACAAATATTTTCTAAATTATACAGAAAAAATGCTACAATTCTATATAATTATTTACATAAAGAATGAATATAACTTCTAAAATTTATTTCGACCAATCAAATCGCAGACCGCGATGGAAGAACGATGGCGGACAGCGATAAACACATGTTGCTGCAGACACGGAGATCGACAGATTTATGGCATAATACATAATTACTCACTGCCGAAACGTGAATTCTGAAAGTCAATTCGACTTCAGGAAAATAGGTATATAAGTAGATTTTGCTGACATTATCCAAATATCATGAAAAATCTATCAAAAGTGGTCATCGTTCCCTTAAAGTCTGCAACTTAAAATTAGAGGGAAAATCTCAAAACATACTGACATACTGAAAACCAGCATAGCAATTCAATTTCATCACTATTAATAAATACAAATTTTTATATACCACTGAAAACACAAATCTTATGAAAAAAACTGAGTTAATTTAATATTTTATGAAATTTTCTGGTAGAGTCAATCCAGGTGCAAAACATCAAATGTCCAGTTATCAACAACAACAATATCTGACATCATTAACAATAAAATTTAATTTTATGTCTACAAATACAAAAAAATAAAAGGGGGGGGGGTCTTCTGTTACATTTTATCCCCTCTCAAAATATTTGTGTCCCCACAAATTCCAACTGAATCTGTCAGTAATTTATATCTTGAAGATATAAATATATTATTTATAAATTTTATTTAATTAAGCTTTAATTTTTAATTAAAACTTCAATAACAATCATGAATTTATAACAACACTATTTAATCAAGTATTATCAAATTCTTATCCCTTGCTTACATGTGTACATATTTGTACTATATAAATTATTTTGAACAAAGGCTTACATTATTTGAATCCATCAGTCAGGGGAACCACAGCATCGTAAAACTTTTGTAAATACATAACCACTTGATTTTAATCCAAAGGGTAAAACTGTAAATACATAGTATTTTTCAACACTGTCAAATTTCCACGAGAAACCTAAATACTTCTGATGTGGAGCAAAAATATTAATATGATGGTAACCTGATTTTAAATCAAAAAGAAACCCAAGAGAACTATTTGTAACATATTGTTTAGCAACTTTAACATCTTCGAATTTAACTTTGTTTACTAACACCTGTTTGTTTACGTGTCTTAAATCCAGTACAAGTCTATGTTTACCTTTTGCGCTGATTGCCACTGTCAAAGGGTTCACAACGTGCGGTCTGCTCGATACTTCTTTAACTAAACCCCCTTTAAGCAAATCTAAAATAGCTTCATGTGCAAAAATACCATTTCTTAAAGCAGACCTATTATTTTTCAAAAATACAGATTGAGGTTCTTGTAAAAAAGGAATTTTATAACCTTCTTTGATAATATTCAAAACAAAATCTGTTGTACAAATTTTAAAGAAGTACTTAATCTGCCCTTTACAGTTATATCAGAAACATCCTTCTCATATTCAAAATAAGTGTCAATATTAAATTGTTCATGTACCTTAAAAGCTTCTTGGTTTTTTCCTTTAAGAAGAAGGTGCTCTGGATAGTCTATTCTTGCTTTGTCTGCGACATTCTCTTGCCCAATGCCCATAAAATCCACACTTGTAACCGACGTCGGAAGGTTTTGCTTGGCTCTGCTGACCTTGGGCTCCGCCGGCAGACGACCCTGTACGAAAGGGCTGAAGTTGAAAACCATTAGCACCAGAATTTCCACCACTATGAGCCTGTTGAAACGACGAACCAGCCGCTTCTGCGGGTCTTTTTCTTCCATGTTGCTTACTATCCGTCTTAGCTGCCTTAATTTTCTTGACTGCCCTGCTATCCGCGGCCCTGATGCGTTTTTCATCTTCCGAATCACTCGCTAGCTCATCTGGTAAGTATTCACTGACCGTCTGCCATCCCCCTTCGGACTTATCCGCGATCCTTATATGCTTATTCCGTTTATTCAACAGCTCTTTAGAATCTTCTAAATACGAAATAGCTTTATTCGGACGTTTCTTCTCAATAGAAGAAATAGCAGAATCTATATTGTCCAACACATCCACATTAAGTTCAAACTGCACCTTATTACCTTTGAATTTAAAGGTGTTTTCCGACTTCTTCACCTTTTTGGCTAAACTATGGGTCGACTCGTTCAAATTCTTCTCGAGACCGGCAATTTTGCTGTTCATATAAGTCTTCATTAGCGACAAAAGATCTGCATTAGAAACATCTTCTCCAACCGTACCTTCAACCGAAGCGTCATCAATGTCTTCATTTAAATTCTTCTCGCTGTCAGACATAATGTCTACACTATATTGTAATCAACGTGGTCACCGCCCAACCTCGATAACTGAAAAAACATGATCCTTTTCTTTATATACTACCCGCGAAATTCAAACCGGTTCTACAATATAAACTACGTAATTAAAAATTACTACGCGTAGAGCACATAAATACATTTCAGAAATATTCTAGATTAATTTCAGACTATCAGCCTATTCATTTGATAGAAATATAATAATTCTTATTCAAATTTAACAGATTTAAAGTCTATATATATTTAAAAAAAAAACCCTTTATCTTCTTCTTTTCATAGGATTTGCTGGTGTCCTGGATCTTCTTCTATGCGGTCGGTTGTAAGGATGATTGCGGAAGTTTCTAGAATTAGGATGAGTAGTATGTCTAACCTGTTCAAATTTTAGTCTTCTAATTTCCTCACCTTGTTGGCGTACAACGGAACGAAGGCCCATTACCTGAGCTACCAGAGTATTGATGATATCACTCAATTTATCAACTCCCTTAGTGACCTTGCCAAGTTCTGTTTTTGTATATTTATTTAAATTCTGGACCTCCTCTTGAAGGTTCTCAAAGTGATGGCATGAGTTGGAGGATGAAGAGGAGGAGGACTGTTTTGACTTTGGCTGGTGGAGCTCAACGTGTTCCAATTCATCTGAAGGGTGGTTTAGTACAGAGCTGGTCACACCCATGTCCGGAAGAAGCTGTGGCAAGAGGTCCTCCTCCACCTCCTCCCTGTCCTTGAGGATAATTCTCCGGATCGGTGAACTTAACTGTGGCGTGGATACCAATGGAGATTGTGGCAGAGATCGTAAAAGGCTGAAACTAGAATATAAATCAGATTCTGTGGTCACACAGGCCACAGTCTCCTCAATGACTTCATGAACCAACTCCATCGGGCTCATATTCGATGGTAACGAGTCTGAATAACCAAAAGATGATAATGATGGTGTGTTGTAAGGTGGAGGTGACTGTAGATGAAGAGGTAGTGGTAAGGATGAAGACACAGTAGATGCTACATCTGAATCTAAAGGAGGTCCAAAAATTGGAATGTATCTAGGAATGGCATTGGAGCGGACTTTAATAATGAATTAGTCAAAACAGCAGAATTTGGAACAGATTTTTCAGAATTAATCGAAATATCAGCCGAACTTTCCTCAGAGGATAATACAATAGGATTTCTATTTGAACTGAAACATTTGATCTGCCATGGAGCTGCCTTAGCTTTTTCTCTGTCCATTAGTTTATAATGTTGACCTGCCACCGGCTCAAATGGATAATTGTTGTGCACTAAATAGTAATCGTCCCCTTTAGAAGTCATATTGCGGATAGCCTCTGTCCTACGTTGCAAATGTGCTTTGAAGAAATTCAGATGTGCTTTTAACTGGGTTTCATTTATGGTTTTGTAATTACAAAGTGTACAGTAAAACGCAACCTTCCCGGCTGAAACATGTTTTGTCATTATGCGAGTCAATACCCGAAATCTCGGACCAATGTACTCTTCATCCTCCTCTTGGCACAGCATACATACAGTTAATCTCCTTTTCATTTTTTCAGTTTCATACTTTAATGTGCTCATCTGTAAAAGATTATGGGACCTTAGAAGAGCCATAAAAAAATTAAAATTTTTAAGGTCCCATAACTCTGTCTCTCTGGAGATCTGATATAAAAATTATTATATTTTTTTTTGAAAAGCTAAAATATTTCAGCAGTTTATTTGGGAGATTGTAAAAAAAAATTAATCTAGATTAGTTCAGACAAGAGAATAAGATTCCATCAAGAGGAGTGATGCAAACACTCACAGATTTCATTAGACAAATTAACAGCAAAAGACAAGACTAAGGGAGATAATTCAATCATTCAGCTAAGTGGAGATAATTATTGATACCAAAATATCAAAACAACAAGGATTTCCTCCTGGAGAAGAATGGAATAAACTTTATTATACAGATGAATATCAACAAAGATGCAAATTGTGAGAAGGGAGATAATTCAGAGAGAAAAATTAATTTTTTATGTTTTTTTTTTAAACTCATTAGGAAGGTAAGTAATTTTACACTTTTTAATAAGGTAAGTAATGTTTGTTCCTAATTAACGATTATTAATATCATAAATATGTTCGTCATCAATGTCTATTTAGAACCTTGTAGACGAAAATACAGAAAGAATTTAAATCTTTCTTAGAATTTGAACTCAGTTTCTGTCCAAATTTCACATTAGTGAAATAAAAATTTATTTATTTAAACTACTAAATTTATTTTTCAGCAGTTGTTCACCAGGTAACAAGGCTTTTATGCTTTCAGCACTTTTGTCTCTCAACCTGTTTCATCCATTTAGGAAAATTCTGCCCCCTATATGGTTTTAACTTGTCATGATTGACAACATTACAAGTCCCAGATCCAACTATCTGAATCTGATAGTTTATGTCATTTAACTTCCTGATGATAATACAAGGTCCCATATAGAGAGGCGGCAACTTAGGACTTATGCCTTCTTTTCTGACCTCATTTAGGTACCAAAACTTTATTACCTCATAATTAATCAAATTGACTTTATTGTCATAGTAATCTTTAGGCCTTTTAGCATTTGCAGCCAGATGTCTTCTTGCAACATTGTGGGCTTTTTCTAATCTTTCCTTTAGTTTATAAACAAATACTCCAGGTTTCTGGAAATCATCATGACACAAGGACGTCCTTTGTGTCACTTCAATGGGAAATCGTATTTCTCTTCCTAACATCAACAGGTTGGGTGTGAGACCAGTGGACTCATTAGGAGTGGATCAATAGGCTCATGCCAAACAACCAAGATTAAGGTACCAGTCCGTCTGCTCACCACGGAAGTAGTAAGCTACGATTAAATCTTTCTGTCTGGCCATAACCTTTTTGGGTTTCTGACACTGGTTCTTGTTTTTCTAATTTCCAACAAAGAACACAGTTCTTTGAATACTTCACTCTCATAGTTACGACCTTGATCTGAGTGTAAAGAAAGTGGACAACCATAACGACAAATTACATCGTTTTTACATGTATTAGCGGTCTGGTCTGGGACAGGGAAAACCTATACCCACTTGGTGAAGTGGTCTGTAACTGTCAATATGTATCTGTTATCTCTTGGAGTAACAGGAAGTGGTCCTAGTATATCTAGCTAATCTATCCCAAGGTCCGCCAGTTGGCATACTGACCAGGGGAGCCTTACTCCGCTTAACTGAAGGTTTTATTGCCTCACAGGTTTCACACGCAGGTAGGTTAAGGCTGTTTTTTTTTTTTTTCAGGGGGAAGTAACACCTGTCATCCAGAATAGTAGCGTGTGCAACCTCACTGACGTCAGTCTTCGCGTCGTTGTTATAAACTGCATAATAACGCCAAGAGTTTGATAAATTTTTGTCGGCGGTGATAGTGTATGATGTATAAGCATACCATCTTCCGTTTTAAGTGTTAAAATGTATCCAATATTATCAGAAAAGTCAACGAAGTGGTAAAATTTGGAGCTGTCCGTCACAACAGATAGGCGGGGCCTATTTTCCTTATTTGGAAAAAAACTGGATCTACGAGAAGCTTGAAGATTTTGACATCGCACCTGTTGAACCACATGCAGAGATGTAAACTGAATTGTTATTGGTTTAAAGTGATAATTCTCTCACTCGGGTGTGACTAAACATCGAGTTCGAGTAAGAGTTAAAAGTTAAAGTTCGAGTTAGAGTTCGAGTTACAGTTCGAGTTGTAGTTCGAGTTCGAGTTAAACTTCGAGTTAGCGTTCGAGTTATCATCCGAGTTCAAGTTAATCTTCTAATTAAATGGAGATATTATAGTAATAAAAGTTATTTTGAAGGAATTTATCAATGTGTAAACTCGGGCGATTCACTCACAAACTAAATAAAGTCCGAATGACTTTATGCAAAGTTTTCGAGTGATAAGACCGAGTTTACACATTGATAAATTCCGTAAAAATAACCTTTATCACTTATAATTCCAAAGTAATGCAGAAATATATATGACGTTTTCCATTTGAAATTAATATTTTCCTCATGCACTATATTGCATGCGCACGTATTCATACGCACGACGTCATGAGAGGAGTTTATCAAGTTATAAACTTTTTAATGGAAGTTGCTATTAGCCAATGAAATTACTTCATTTGATGTTTTGAAAACAACATTGGAATTATTGATTTCTAATGTCATTTATCGAGTTGCATTTTGAGTTAAAATTCGAATTACGGGGAGGTCAAAAATTACCTGTACATAGGTTCGTCAAAAAATATATAAATTTGTTGACACCCCTATAAAGACATCTCTAATATTTTAATACTTTCATGCTACCCCATAAAATACTTTCATTTTACTCTATAAAACAGGTTAAAAACGCTATTTTTTTTTTGGTATTTTTGAATGCACCCCAAATTACCTGCAATTTTTGGGACCCCCAAAAATAGTAGTAGCCAGCCTACGTGCAGAAACATTTGGAGAGTATATCCGAAATACGTGTATTTATATTGTTCAACCCGCCTTGAGTATTATGTTCTCCCTAAATCGAAATGCATGTGGATCCTATATAATTAAAAAAAAGTTTTTTCAAACCTTCCTTAAAGACAAATCCCCCTATTCACCTCTGACGTTGGGAATTTCTTTAAAATCGGACCTAACGTATTTCAAGTAGTACTGATCAAAATGAGGTTTTAAACAGAATGAGGTCACCGGACTCGTTTTTTGTTATTCCATCTCGAACTTTACTCGTTTTCAGAAATCATTAAAAATAACGTAAAATTTTCAAAACACTAGTAAGATTGTACATTTTGGTATCCGAATTTCCAGAATTTTTCAAATTTTAAGATTTTGGTTTTCATTTAATATTTTTATTTGAGCTAATTGGGAAAATAGTAAAATATTTAATTTCTCGCCAATAAAATAGTCGTATTTTTTTAGTACTAAATTCTGACGTTAGGAATTTTCTTAAAGTTGACGTGCAAGAGGATGATAGCTCTCTTTAACGAATTAGCTCTTATAAAATATATGTCACCGGCCTTTTAAGAAAGGAAATTTACTTTTTAATCATTTTTCAATAATTGTTAGACGTTACGCGCGATGTTCGTACACATTAGGGTAACGTTACGTCATCCGTCACAAGCGACGTTTTTCAATGATGAAAGTTAAATATGTTCTGCTTTTACACATTTGCACGTTAAAATAATAATTGAAATACCAAACTCGTACAAAATTTAATATACCTCAATAGAAATAACTTGGTTTCTCATTTTCGACGATCAACCAATAACTTGAAACCATTTCATGAAGTTTTATCACCTTTTATTTTTTCTAAATTAAGTACATAAACAATATCCATCAAAAATAAAACCAAAAAACCCCAAAAACAGATTTTTTTTAATCTCACACTCTCCCTCCTTTTTTGAAATTTGTAAATAAAGTAACAAACATTTCTACCAGCATAACTTTAATCATTTTACAAAAAAGTATAATTACACTAACAATCACACAGCCTTTAACATGGTTTAATAAGATTAATTACAGATTAAGATAAATAATGTATAAAAACTAAACTGGATAAAACACTTCATTTTTATAGATTTAAAAAAAATAGTTAATTCATTTGATTCAATGTACAAAATGGTTTAGATAAAGCAGAGCATTCATTCATCGAATAGAATAAACTTCAAAAATAACACTAGATGTGACACGGTTTCTACAAATTAATGAAAAGTAAAGTCCCAATACCACATGTATTCGAAAAAAAAACTAATAACAAGTATCATTGTCTTTTTTTTTTATATTTGGTCTTTTATTTCTTACGATTTATTAAAACAAAAGGATTTTAAGAAACTTGTACGACGTCCGATTTAGACGTTATTTTAAGAAAATCGCCTCTGTGACATTTTTGTCACTATTTTTGAGAGGCATATAATTTTCTTACTGTTCATGTTATGTTCATAAGTTTAGTTTTTAAATAAAGAAGACGAAAATAACATTTCATAACTGGATTTAAAATGTGTTTAAACTAATCAAAGTTAACCCAGGAAAGAATATAAAAAGTTATTTGTCTCAGTGTTTTAAAAAAATCACAAGTGTGACATTTGATTCACACAAAATGAAAGTGTCATGATTTTTCAATGATTGACTGAAAATATATGTCCATTGGAATTTTTTATCTGCTTGAAAATAACATTTGATAGATAAAGCGATTTTTAACCGACGGCCAGAAATTTGTCTTTTTTCACACAAGATTTAGGATGACTGAATCGCAAAAAGTTGCATGGGACAGGAAAACTTTGTGAACCTAAATGGGCTTATCTGTTTATGACGTCATCATAACGTCACAACAAGTTACGTCAGAAAATTTTGCCACTGTGGCATCAATGTGGCAAAAAGTTGAGGATATGGGCCCAAAAATAAAAATACAAGATCGACTTAAAGCTGAAATATTTTTGATAAATGTTACCTGGGACAGCAAACATTTTCCCGTAAATCTATCTTTAAATGCGCGTAATATTTACGTATAACAGTTTATTAAAATTTAAACAAGTAAAATGGGCCGTCCTAATTAAGATCTACAAGAAAATATATATATTGGCATACATTTGTATATTTTCTTAAAATTCTGGACAGTTTTATAGCAGAACACGTTGTATGTCTTCAAAGGCATGAACATCGCGCGTAACGTCTTATGATGATTTGAGTTATTTTTTCTAGAAAAAACGTTGAATGACGTTACGTCATAATTGGTGTTCCCATCAGAAGTTGCCATTCATAAATTCACGGCTGAGGAATTTTTGTGTAAAACAAGTAAAATTATAAAATAACGATATTATAAACACAATAAAGAGCTTCGCTAAGCGCAGCATCATGCGACACAACATGTATCTCAAGAACTGTAAAATATAGTAAAAATCTGTTGACATTCTACTGAAAGGACTAAAAGGGTTAAAATGTTACTAAAAATGCTGTTACTTGTACCAAAACAAATGGCTTCGTTTCGCGATATTTTCCTATTTCACGATCCGACAGAAAGGGGTGTCCGATAGCCCCCATACTATATATTATACAACCAGAGCAAATGGCCTTTGCAATAAGGGGAAATGAAAGTATAAAAGGAATAAAACTATCCGGGGAGAGGGGGGGGGGGGGTGAATATCTTGAAATCAAACTGTGCATGTTCGCTGAAGACACACAGTTATTCAATAAGGATGTAAACTCTGTGGAAAATTCATTCCTTATTCTGAATATTATGAAAAAGCATCGGGTTCTTTAATTAATTATAATAAAACTAAAGGACTTTGTATTGGAGCTTCTAACAGGGAAAAGAATTAAATCTGACAAAATTAGTTGGACAAAAGATAACGTTTTCAAAAACCTTAGATATTCGCAATGGATACAATATCGATGATGATCAAACTTGGGACAATATTATTGAAAAAAATGAAAAACTGTATTCATATGTGGAAAAGTAGTAAATTAACTTATGTTGGAAAAACTCGTATTGTAAAAACATTATTGCTTTCAATTTGTAGCTATGAAATCGAAATCCGAATTGTGCCAAAAAAAAATAGTTTAATTTGGAATTTTATATTGTTGCGGCCAGAAATCACCTTTTAATTGTAGCCAACAAAAGACGCAAATCGATAATAAATTTTCACAAGATTTATTATCACAATCTAGTATGATATGTGTAACGTAAATAAAATCGTGTCAATCCAACAGCTGAGAACACAAGAATGTTAATGTCTGATCTGATCTGAAAGTCTAACTTTCGTGTCCGTATATATAGTTATCACGGAAATCTATAGAAGACTGTAGAAGGGAAACTTCTAGAATACGGTAGAAGTTTGAATTACACATCGTATATTATGATCATTCCAGAATTATTACGTAAGTCAAATAGAAAGTCTAATCATTCCATCAGTATCTACATGATCTATGATTGTTCCAGTGATTTCTAAACTGCACAGTTATAACAATATTTGGTAAACAACTGTAAGTAGTATGTAAGCATATTATACATGTTATAAGGCCACACAAAACAAATTAGGCCAAGACAAATAAATATAATAATTACAATATCATAACAATATGGGGAAGGGACTTTAACCCATTAAAAAGAAAAGTATGTTGCCTTGGCAAAAATGAAGGCGGTATGGGTATGGTAAATTTAGAATCCTTCATAGAAAGCAAACAAATAAAACTTCTATACCGAATTATTAATGAACCCATCGATAGCTGGAATGCTATAGGGAAATATTTTCTACCAATATATTTCTAAAAGCAGATAGAAGAAAAACCAACCGAACAAATTATAAAATTATTTGATTTTAATCTTTATTACTGCAATACCTTTTACAGTTTCTCTTTAAACTTTAAATAACAACCTTTTTGAATATACAAAGTTCTAGGAACCAAATAAATTTTCTAATTTTGCAATTACATCCAACAGCAAAACATTAATTATGCAATTTTTTATTAAAAGTAAAAAAAAAATAACAATAATTACAATCATGCGCATCCGATAGACAAAGACAAAATTTCATTGTACAAAAACAAAAATGTAATAAATATTTAGATTTTAATTAAGAAACTTTATCTTTGGTTAGTTATCAAAATGCAGCAACTGTAACATAATAACATATCAGAACAATATTAAAAGTAAAACAAAAATAACAACAATTTTCTTGTTTAATATAAGTTTGGTTTTTGGTCTTCCAAATGTTTCGGTTTTAATGCTGCTGATGAGAGGTAACTCCTTGAAATGCGTCGTATACAGCATACTATAAATTTACAGTATCTAATATTAGTATCTTTGGATTGCTATTTTGAAACTCCTGGGATGATGCCTCTGCTGGTGGACCCTAGGTCCGCGAGGGTATTCGCCAACCCAGTCGTCAGACTTGTCTGACATGATTATTCATTGATTTGTTACAGAAATTACCAGTATTTAGCAAAATTCAAAAATAATAGAAATACTAAGGGTTCATTCCTTGTATTGCACATGGTAGATCTCCTTAGCTGAAATTTGGCTTCTTATTTCGATATTTTTGGTTGAGTACTACTTGTTTAATATAAGTTTGGTTTTTGGTCTTCCAAATGTTTCGGTTTTAATGCTCCTTATGAGAGGTAACTCCTTGAAATGCGTCGTATACAGCATAGTATAAATTTACAGTATCTAATATTAGTATTTTTGGATTGCTATTTTACAATCATGCGCATCCGGTAGACAAAGAACAAAATTCCATTATACAAAAACAAAAATGTAATAAATATTTAAATTTTAATCAAGAAACTTTATCTTTGGTTAGTTATCAAAATGCAGCAACAGTAACATAATAAAATATCAGAACAAAATATATAAAATGGTAACGGCACGCTTCATTATATGACAAAATCCATCCAATAAAACATTAATCCTCCGATCAATGAAGCAAAAGGTTTTGAAGTTGTATTCAAAAACATATAAGCCACAGCTGACCAAGTCACCTTCACAAAAAAAGAAAAGAAAAAGAAAAAAAAAATTCTGGTAACAGCACTGTCAGATTTTCTGATAAAAGCAGAAAATTAATCATTTGTTTAGCAAAATTATTTCGTAATTTGTTATATCAAATCACTTGATTAAATGCTGAATTGTTGTTTGGAGATAAAAAAAAATCTTTGGGTTATAAGCCCGATTTTGTTAAAAAAAAATGTGCAATATGTCTCGAAAAATACACTGTTTAAGTAGCAATAGGACAGGGGAATTACACTCCTTACTTCGTGAAAAGCTTGATTTCGTTACAAGCATGTATGTAATAAATGAACCATACTTTACATGTCTTTTCATCATAACATTTTATTCAGGGGGCATGTATGAGATGATTGGAATTTTAAAGTGACATTAAGTTCTGTCTGTGTTATTGTTAAATAAATTTAAGACAAAAAAAAAGACGAATTAAAAGAAAAAATCTCCATTGAAGTCTGGTTAATAATATGTACCATAAATAACGTTTTTCTCCTAGAGGGGCAGGGGTATTTGTGGCCCGCTAGGCCACAGTACATACATTTTTCATTGCCATGACAAACACAGCTAAACTGTAGGGAATATACTGATCTGTCTGCCTTTCTGTATATTTCCCTGTGCATTTTGATTGGCTTTCTTGGTGTTTTATTCATATCGTCGATGAACCATATAGGTAGACGAAACTAAAACTACGTTGTACAACCGGCACACCTGAGACCCTTGGTAACACAGGATACGTTTAAAATTGGATGGCTCGGTATGTCTTTTTATGGAAAGCAAAATGGGTCAAAGTTTAATTGTATGGCTTTTCATACTTGGCCAATCAATCAGTTGAAATGTAAACACTCGGAATCAAACATGGTCCGGGTCATCACTAGGGTGTCTATTAGAATAAAATGTTAAAGGATGCTGCAAGTCAAACCACATAATCTATGTTACTAAAAATAGAGCATATGGGTCAGACAGTAGTTTTAGAAAATTATCTCAGAAGAAATATTGCCTTTTAGAGAAAATCGATCAGGAGGACAAGATCTACTTGCATTTCAATTTTCGTAAAATCGGATTACCCGTCTTGGAGTTATTGACCCTGAATTGTCGATTTTTAGTTTTTTTGTTTTGTTTTTTAATATAAAAATCTTCTCTAAAACTACAGGGCCGATTGGAACCAAACTTGGTTATAATAGTTATGGGATGGTCCCCTTTAAAGTTCTTATCTGGGGCGTTCGTCCGTCATCCAAGATTGCCGTCACGACCCGACATAATTAAACTTGAGATGGGCAATACAATTTTAAGATCTCCCCTGAAACCGCTGGGCCAATTGGAACCAAACTTTGGTGGAATAGTCCTTGGGTGGTCCCCTCCTAAAATTATATCTGTTGTCCTTGACCTTCAACCAAGATAGTTGCCGGAGCTTATTATAGGAAAGGGTGAAGGCAATTTTTAAAATCTTTTCCTCTGAAACTACAAAAACAATATCAACCAAACTTTACCCTTCGAAAACGGTGTCCCGTAATTCCGACCTCCGCGACCATGATGGCCACCGCCGCCGAACTTAGTTTCACGTTAGACCCTACAAGTCCTCTAAATCCACTGGGGAATTTGGCCTTAATCATCATTAGAGGTGTCCAGTTTCAAAATTGTGTCGAAGGATGCACCGAACTAATAATGTTTACAGGTGAACTTATATAAGGTCCTTGCAGCCTCTAGTTTGTTTGAAATATTGTTTGTAGTATAGAGTACTTGTAGGCTTGATATGTCGTGTTCACATTTTTCTAAATTTGGGGCAAATATACTGTGTATGTACCTCCGTCCACATGTTGAAGATCGTATGGTAAAGTCTGGTAAACTTGTTTGCTACACCCGGAATAAAAGAACGCTTATATTCTCATTGACATTTTATTAAAAAATAAAAAATCTAAAATTATTAGGAGATGAAGCACTCTAAAGGCCTATATAGCAGGATTTCGTCATGTGAACTGTGAATAAATTTTCCCTTGTTCCTAGATGTTCATATCTCAAATCCTAGATGTAATGAATTTTTAAGAACAAAATATTCATCTGTTAAGTGACTATATAATATTCATACACTTTACTATTACCAAGACTTTCTGTGCATGATAATAATTATTTAAAAAATGTATTCACATTTTAGCGAGTTGCGTTCAGCCAATTTATGCATGCTGATTATGGTGTTCACAAGTTTTACTGTTCTGTGGGATCTGAAAATTTTGTAATCTCTGTGAATTTGCACACATGTTGTATCAGTAAATTTTGAGCTGGTTTTTTCTCTCACTTTTATGAGCTTGAGAGAACAGAGAAATTTGTGGAAATTTGTATCCAGTTTTTAAAGACATTACATGTATCTTGGGATTTGATCAGATCATTTTACATTAAAATTTGGTGTTGTGTTGGAGTATATATGGATAATGTAGTTTTTGTTTCATTTTAAAGTTTTGATCAATTAGTCTTCTTAAATTGTGCTATGGAATGTTATATTAAAGGAAGAATGACACAGAAATAAAGGTTATACTCGCACACTTACATGTACAGTAGTACATAAAAGCATTAAAAATAAACAAGTTGTAATAATAATTATAGCGAGCGCTATAGGAGCATATGCATTTTCTACCTATGGGTCATTTAGAAAAGTCTGTTTAATGGGGCAGCTATATTGGGCTGCATAATAAGACTAGAAAAAGTTTGTTCGCCTTAAACAGTAGTAAGGGAAATAACATGCTTCAAATTATAATTTAAGAGGCAGAATCGTGATACTGGAAAGGGCTCGCATTACTGGCCACAACAAAAGCATATTAAATTTTGTTATCATGGACTTGGGGAGTCTATATAAATGAAAAAAGCTATTTCACTTGAAAATAATTGGGACACAAGCATATTTTTTTTTATAAATCCAGCTTCTTGGACACTGGAACTCTAGTTTTATATAACAGTGCCTCACCACCACCACCACACCCACAAGCAATCTTCCTTGAAATCCATTCCCTCAACAAAATTTTAGAGAGCATTACACTCAACAGTGTCTCAAATTGACCAATCAGAGTCATATTTTGAGAATTTAAGTTTAACATGTACATATGTTTCCAACTAAAAATATTTGTATTTGCCTAGACACACTAACAGAGCTTTAAACCAGTGGAATCGTGTTTAAATATGTGGGAGAAAAGAAATTATTCGAAAGATACTAATATTTGTTTATAGTAAATGATACGCTTAGCTGATAATTGTGTTTAAAGAGTTGCTTCCCTTTTTGCGTCTTCGTTGCGCTTTGCAGTATCGTGCGTCATCCGTTTTGTTCAATCGCTTCCAGTGTGTGCTCACTTCAAGCAAAAAGTTCTAGCTTTTCCGCTCAACAGATATTGTAGTACTGTATATCAATTAACTCGAAAATAATTACCCTATACGTTTTGTGCTATGCCGAATGACAGTTTGGTGTCATAAATAAAATCTACCATGTCAAAGTAGAAAATATGTGTCCAAATCCACGAATATCGACAAAAATCTGTTATTTGTAATTTACTGACTTCATATTAAACCGCGGCATAGCACTTTTCGAAAAATATAGGAAAATATCTTTCTCAACATACCAAAAAAGCTTACCAAAATACGACGGGAAAAGCTAGAACGTTTGCGTGTTTTGTTAAGGTAAAAGGGGGAGGTTCCAGGTCATGTGAGAGTATATAGGCATAAATAAACATCAAACCGAAAGTAGAATGTTGACCACGAGATTATAAAAAAACACATTTTTTCCAACTTTAGGTACCCCACTTACAAGATTAGTTTTTAATTTATTTTCCCGTTATGTTTTTCGAGTGTGAAAATCTACAGATTTCCATGGAACAGCCTTAACATACCTGCGCACTGTGCTATCCAACGTTAACATCTTCCCTCATTTCAAACCAGTAAAATTTTTGTACTAACTTTTCTGTAGTCTTTTTCTTTCCCAAATGTCCCGAAGTTATGGAATTATGCATTTGGCTCAAAACTTCAGCTTTCAATTTACTAGGGGTCAAAAATTGACAGTGATGACCAGTAATAAAAGAGAATCCCACAAATACCAATAATGTCTTGTTGCTGGACTATACTGTTCAATGTCTTTCCATTGGGGTCGTTTACCATGTATTTTCCATTTATATACAGGCCCAATATCTTGGTCGTTCTCTTGGAAATTCTTTAATTCAGCTACTGTGTATAGGGATTTCCAAATAGTCCAAGTGTTTTCTTCATCCGTCTGTTTTCTTGTCTTTACAGCATTTAGGCTTTCTAAGACTGACAAATTTTCTAAATTAGTTGGGTGTTTCAGGGAACTAGCCATATCAACAGCTCTTCTAGAGCATTTGGCACATGGACCACATTTTAAATATTCCATATTATCAGTTTCAGGACAATCACAATCACGGGGGTTACTACATCTTGACATGGAATCAGCATTTCCATGTTTAGGACCTGGTCGGTGTTCCACCTTAAAATCAAAGGGAGATAATATCTCAATCCATCGGGCTATCCTGCCTTTAGGCTTTTTTAAACTAAAAAGCCATATCAGAGCTTGATGGTCTGTACGGACAATAAAACTCCTGCCCAACAGATATTGTCTGTAATACTCTATAAAATAACGAACTGCTAATAACTCCTTATCTGTAATACAGTAATTACGTTCAGCTTTATTAAGAGTACGACTGCCATAGGCAATAACTCTTGTGTGTTCATTTAGGACTTGCCTCAGTACTGCTCCAATTGTAACATCATTGGCATCAGTATCCAGTATAAAATCTCCTTTATCTAAAGGATAAGCCATAATTTCTGGACTAGTAAAAGCTTGCTTTACGTTTTCAAATGCCTTCTGGCATTCATCTATCCAATTGAATTCATTTGATTTCTTGGTGAATTCTGTAAGTGGTTTCACCATTAGTGAAAAATCTTGTATAAATCTACGATAATAACTACCCATTCCCAAAATCTTTCTAACCTCTGTTACATTGGATGGAGTTGGCCATGACAATATTTTGGCAATATTATCAGGATTGGGCTGAACATCTTTGACGGATACAATATGACCTAGAAAAGCCACTTCAGATTTAAAAATTTGACATTTTTCTGGTTTTAGCTTTAATCCAGCCTCAGATATTCTCTGAAGCACTGCTTCCAACCTTTCAGTGTGCTGTTCAAAACAAGAACCAAAGACAATAATATCATCCAAATAGATTAGACAAGTTTGCCACTGTAACCCATTCAAAACTAATTCCATCAGTCTCTGGCAAGTAGATTAAACCAAAAGGACGGGTTTTGTATTCATAAAGACCATATTTGGTGACAAAGACTGTTTTTCGTATATCTCTCTCCTTCACGGGGATCTGATTGAAACCGCTGGTCAGGTCGAAAGTACTGGAAAGCGTAGCTCCGGTTAGAGTATCTAAGCAATGCTGTATCCTAGGTAAGGGGAAACTGTCTCGACGACTTAATTTGTTGACTGACCGAAAATCACAACATGGCCTTAACTTTCCTGACTTCTTAACTACTAAAACAAGAACACTGGCCCATGGACTGTAGGATTTCTGTATAATTCCCTGATTTAACATCTGTTCAATCAGTTTCTTTTCCTCATTGACGTACGCCAAGGGTACTGTGCGTGGGGGTTGTTTAAGTGGTCTAGCATCACCAGTACTAGTATCAATCTCATGTTCAGTTAACTTGGTCAAATTTAAATCGGCTTCATTTCTTGAAAATGTATGAGAAAATTTATTTAACAAATTTGCAATAACTGCACATTCTTCATCAGAATGACCTTGTACTGCTTCTATGTACATGCTCTGTAAATGGTCTGGGACAATACCACTCTTTCCACCATCTGCTGTCCCTTTCTTGGTTTTATTTCTTATAATTCCAGTGTTGGTGTCCCACTGTACAGGTTTATTATCAGCAAATTTAAGACGTCGTACAGAAGAGGTTATTTATTTCCTCTGTATCCTCACAATCAACCAATAATTTTACTTTGGAAGTAAGACTTTCAGCCTCACCAATTATGGTATCTTGATATAGAATATAGGGGTAAACTGCAGTTTTTGTTTTATATCTCAAAAACTAAAGCAATTATAGCAAAACTGACAGGGTAAAAATGTTCAACAGGTCAAGATCTGCCATGAAATTTTCAGATGAATCGGTGAACCCTTTGCTGGGTTATTGCCCCTGAATTGTTAATTTTAAGGAAATTTTGCAGTTTTAGGTTATTATCTTGAATATTATTATAGATAAAGACAAATTGTAAACAGCAAAAATGTTCAACAAAGTCAGATCTACAAATAAGTCAACACGACCAAAATCATTGATTGACCCTTATAGGAGTTTTTGCCCTTTGAAGACAACATCCAGCGTAAACTTTCCTTTAAAGATCTTTTCCTCTCAAACCACTGGGCCAATTGAAACCAAACTTTGGTGGAATGGTCCTTGGGTGGCCCCCTTTTAAATTTATGTCTGGCATCCCCGACCTCCAACCGACATTGCTGCTGTTACTAAAAATAGAAAAAAGGGGTTGAATTTCAAAAATCTTCTTATATGAAACTACAAGGCCAGTTGGAACCAAGTTGGCAGTAATGGTTCTTAGGAGGTTCTCTTTCAGAAATATGTCCAATGACATAGGGGCCCTATGGGAAAATTATTGAAAAATCTTCTCGTCTTAAACTATTTGACCAATTGGAACCAGACTTGGCAGCAATGGTCCTTAGATAGTCCTCTTACAGAGGTGTGTCCCATGACCCGAACTGTCAACCAAGATGGCCGCCACAACTGAACTTAGTTTAACATAGGGCCCTACAGGAAAATTCATTGAAAAATCTTCTTGTCTGAAACCATTTGACATATTGGAGCCAGACTTGGCAGGATTGGCCCTTAGGAGGTCCTCTTTCAGAAATGTGTCTGATTTCGTGGACTGTGAACCAAGATGGCCTCCACAGCAGAACTTAGTTTAACATAGGACCCTATGGGAAATTCACTCAAAAATCTTCTCGTCTGAAACCACTAAGCCAATTAGAATTAGACTTGGTAGCAATGGTCTTTAGATGGTCCTCTTTCAGAATTTTATGCGATGACCCGAACTGTCAACCAAGATGGCCGCCACACCCGAACTTTGTTTAACATAGGGCCCTATGGAAAAATTCATTGAAAAATCTTCTTGTCTGAAACCACTTGACATATTGGAGCCAGACTTGGCAGCATTGGTCCTTAGGAGGTCCTCTTTCAGAAATGTGTCCGATCACCCTGATTGTCAACCAAGATGGCTGCCACACCGAACTTAGTTAAATATTGGACCCTATAGGAAAATTCATTTAAAAATCTTCTTGTCTGAAACCACTTAGCCATTTGGAACAAGACTTAGCAGAAATGATCCTTAGATGGTTCTCTTTTAGAAATATATCCGTTGACCTGGACTGTCAACCAAGATGACTGGCACAGCTGAAATTAGTTTAACATAAAATCATATAGAAAAACCAGCCAAATTGACTGCAACACTTAAATTTTTAGGTCTGCTCAAGGTGAAAAGTTAAATCCAGGTGAGCGATACAGGATCTGGAGAGCCTCTAGTCTAAATGTACAACTGTCGGGGTCATAATAACTTGGAACTTCTGTAGTACCTCATCTGTACTGTCTAATATAAAATCTTGGGATTTAGAATTTTTATCATCTTCAAATCTGTCAACAAATACATCAATTAACATCTCTCATCTTGGAGGTATAGTAAAATCATCTGCTACTCTGATCTTTCTGACTTTTTCAGGCAGGCCAATTTGTTTACAAGGAATAGAAGTACCACGCAGCAACACAATTCCATCGCTTAATCTGAGATTACCAGGTCCCCAATCTGAATTCATTAGTACATCTAGACCTAATAAGGCTTCATCTTCAATGTCAGCTACAACTAACTTAATATTAAAACTGAAATCACCTAATTTTACTTCAAATTTGGCTTTTCCTAACTCTTGTAGTAGCTAACATATTAGAAAATTTCAGGTTGGGTCTGTTTGACTCTGGAATTTGATGAAAAGCTGGCCTCGACAACACTGTGCGAGCAGCTCCAGATCTACTGTAAAATTCACACAAGTTCCTTTTACATAACCCTCAATATAGACTCCATCACCTCGGAGCACTTGACGTCCAATAATATCTGGAACAATCAATTTTGATTCCTTACTGCCTCTACAGTCAGAATTGTTGGTTTTCTTCTCCGACTGAGAAGAACTAGGTTCCATTTTTGAACCACAAACTTTACCATCTACTAAATCTAGCGAATTACTGCTGCTGTCTGGAACACTTCCACTCACTGCACCCAAAATTTGACCATTATTTTGAAAAAACAGGGGTCAGCTCCTGGTCAGCGGAGTTGACCCTTTCTAGTTTAAAGCAAACTCAGGGAAGGACCCAATTTTCCCTGAATTATTATTTTTAAACGAAGTGGTCTCACTTGGTTTCTTCTCTGCCCATTGTTGACAGGTTACTATTTGGTCAGGCTGCCTGTTTGGGTTGCTAAAACACTTCTTGAATAATGGCCTGATTGGCCACAGTAATAGCAGAGAAAATTTTTCCTATCTGTTATATTAGAAGAACTTTGGATATTATCTTTATGTGCATCAAAATTGCCTGGTTTTCTGTCATAAGAATTAGGTTTGTATGTTTTGACCAAAAGTTTTATTCCTTGGATAATTATCTGGGTTTCTTCTTTCTTCTTCCTTTCTACTCTCGGCGTACATTTGTCTAAATAATTTCTGTGCTTGTTCTATTTGTGCTTTACCTAACCCATCAATATCATCAGCTTTGATCTGGTCACTTTTGATGGGCGTTGGATCCTTTTTACCATTTAATTTGCCTGTATTCCAGTTGGGCCTCTTTATTTCATTCTTCTTTAATTGCCTTAC
The DNA here is from genome assembly GCA_028015205.1 of Mytilisepta virgata. Classification (NCBI taxonomy): domain Eukaryota; kingdom Metazoa; phylum Mollusca; class Bivalvia; order Mytilida; family Mytilidae; genus Mytilisepta; species Mytilisepta virgata. The sequence goes on from CM051521.1 coordinate 91,050,170, forward strand.
TTGTTTCCTAAATCCCCCCCAACTTGTTCTTCTTGAAGACTACCTTTAGTCTCTAGGTACGTAATGACGTCATGTATAGCTTCCTCAATGGTACTAGGATCTTTGTATAACTCTACATGGACCCTGGTCTTGTAATCTGAAAGACCCATCAGGAACCTCTGTAACAAATCTTCTTGTCTAATTTTTCTATCTCTGTTTGTGTATGCTTTATCATATATCCGCTTTAGCTCAGCGGCATAAGCTTCTGGTGTCTCGCCTGGTTTTTGGTTCCGTCTGTTAAATAAGACCTTGTAATTCTTTTTAGTTTCAAATACCCCAAACCTATGTTGCATGTCTTTAGTTAATCTATCATAAATGGATAAAGTTTTCTGTGGGAGCTGATCAAAAACAAAATCTCCAGCTGCCCCTTGGAGACGTGGAAGCAATTCTTTCAGCTTGCTTTTCTCATTCCATCTACTGAGACGGGCCACAGCCTCAAATCTGTTATGCCATACTTCCCACTTCTCCTTTCCAGTATAAGCTGGTAGTTTTATGCTGTGATATGAATCCGTTTTTGACTTGCGTTTGGATCTGGTTATGAAATTGGTGTCTATACTGTCGTTATCAGCTTCATCAGTACAGCTATCCTCTGAACTAGATGTATCATCAACAGGAACAGGAGTTTTGGACCTAGACCTGGACCTAACAGACCTTAAAATGCCTGGATCAGAAGACACAGCATGAACTGAGTTATCCTCCTTCAGTCTATGAGAATCTGTTACTGGATTCTGAAAGAAATTTCCTTTAAATGCAATCTGAATTGATGCCACGACTTGGCCTGTCGAGTCTTATACTGCCCCTTTTATTACCCCATACAACCCAGCTGTGTCACCATGACTGGATGTCAGTATATTTTTCATTAGCTGATAAATCTGGTTCATTAAAGACTTGTTTCTTTCTCAACAACCTTAGACTTCTTCTGGGTCTTGATTCCACAGCTATAGGTTTAATCTTGTGCTTGGGGTTGGTAGTAATTCTGCCCTAGGCAGTACAGTAATATCACGTTCATCTGGCTCTAGATGTGTCTCAGTAGTTAAATTACTAGTATCTGTATCATCTTCTAGGAGTTCAGTCTCAGTTTCAACGTCACTATCAACAGTCCTTGGTGGTGCTTAAGCTCTCTTTTTCACCATGATTTAAGTTCGTATCTCTGGATCCACTACACAAAATTATGTGAATCCCGCCGAGGATGCCAAAAATGTAGCGAGCTAGGGCTAAACTGATGAATGGTAGGTTATAACCCACCAGAGCCACTCAAATCTATATTACTACTAAGACCTCAAATCAAAACCAATTGTATCCAAAATCAAAGGTGACCATGAACCAAATCTCCAATCTTCAATATCGTTCGACTGGAAAAGCAATACCTATGTCTGCAACTCTGTAATTTCTGGAAGGCTTAGAGATGGATACTTTTCAAAGTTTAATGCTTTATTTTTGTTGTGAATTCTCAATAATAGTATAAAAGACAGAACTACAGGTGGATTGACTGTACCAGGGCTGATATATATATGTACCAAACTTTAATATAATTTCTCCAGATAAACAGATACTGGGTTAAATGTATTAATAATAATATACAGTTTGCTTGAGTATTTTGTCACTTAAGCAAAGGACAATTTTTTTTTAGATAAGTGTAATGGATACCTTACCAGTCTCAATTTAGACTATGTATTTTATTAAAAAGAATAAATACAAGACAAGTATACTAGAAACTATACTATGTCTAAGGGAACTCCTCAGCAAACTGTAGGGTTTCTTAAAAATTGTACTATTGTAGAAAAATAAAGTATATCTGAGGTAAACCTAAGTAAATTTTTAGATGTAGATTATTCGCTTATTCACACTGGACAAAAGAAGTAACTATTTAATATGTCTAAGCTTAGTTTTGTGCTAATAAAACTTATTTACGCATTATTTTGACTTGTTTTTAATGTTTTTAGAATAAAAGATTAAAACTTGTTGTTTAGTTTATATGAGTTTGACAAGGCACTGTACTAGAGACTTTTCTAGTAATATGTGTGCTAGAAATTCCTAATCTTTTATAAATTAGTGAAAGCACTGTACTAGTGACCTTTCTAGTAATGTATGCTAAAGAATTTCCTAGTCCTTATTTACTATTTAAATTAGTGAAAGCACTGTACTAGTGACCTTTCTAGTAATGTGTGCTAAAGATTGCTAACCCTTATTTACTATTTAACACTGTACTAGCAGACTTTTCTAGTAATGTGTGATAAAGACTGCTAACCCTTATTTACTATTTAACTTGGTGAAAGCACTGTACTAGCAGACTTTTCTAGTAATGTGTGCTAAAGAATTTCCTAGTCATTATTTACTATTTAAATTAGTGAAAGCACTGTACTAGTGACCTTTCTAGTAATGTGTGCTAATGATTGCCAACCCTTATTTACTATTTAACTTGCTGAAAGCACTGTACTAGCAGACTTTTCTTGTAATGTGTGCTAAAGATTGCTAACCCTTATTTACTATTTAACTTGGTGAAAGCACTGTACTAGCAGACTTTTCTAGTAATGTGTGCAAGAAATTCGTAGTATTTTATTTACTATTAAACTTGACAAAAGCACTGTACTAGTAGACTTTTCTAATAAGGTGTGCAAGGAATTCCTAATATTTATTTCTATTTAACTTGACAAAGCACTGTACTAGCAGACTTCTAGTAATGTGTGCAAGACATTCCTAGTATTTTATTTACTATTTAAATTTGACAAAAGCACTGTACTAGTAGACTTTTCTAGTAATGTGTGCAAGGAATTCCTAGTATTTTATTTACTATTTAAATTTGACAAAACACTGTACTAGTAGACTTTTCTAGTAATGTGTGCAAGCAGTGATGAGCAGCACGGAGCAAGAGAAGAGCAAGAGACGAGCAGCGAAGATCAAGAGAAAAGCAGCGACGAGAAAGAGAAGAGCAGTGATGAATAGCACGGAGCATGAAAAGAGCAGCGATGAGCAGCACGGGGCAAGGGAAGAGCAGCGATGAGCAGCACGGGGCAAGGGAAGAGCAGCGATGAGCAAGAGAAAAATCAGCGAATAGCAAGAGAAGGGCAATGAAGAGCAACAGAAAAGCAAGTGAAGAGCAGCACGGAGCAATGAAATGAAGTGCGATTGCTAAGGACACCCCTCAATTGACCTTACGGTGACAGCATCGGCTGCAGGTAAGGGTACATAAATCAATCCTACCTTTGGCCTTTCTTTGAAAGAACGGAAAACCACCCGGAATGAAAAGGAGAGGTAACTCAATAGTCCATCTGTACTTCGTATACTCTCGTACTTCGACATAACGGCGAGAGTATCAGTTCCTAAAGACTACATGCGAGACCTTTATCCCAAAGACCCAAAGACGGCCAAGAATGAAAAGCGCGGGAAAGTGTAAATAATCCAATCCGAATTCCGGTCAAGCATGCGCAGTCGACACATCCGGGTCACTTCTTAAAAAATAATGGAAAAATACACCACTTCCGGTTGCACATGCGCGCAAATCACTTGCGGTTTTTCCAACAAATGCGCAGTCGACACATCCTAGTCTCAGCACATAACTGATATCACGGTCACACATGTGCAGACGCTATGTCCGGATCCTAGCACGTAACTGGCGTCACTTCCTGTGACGTCATTTCCGGTTCCGATGGCGTCATTTCTGGCTCCTCCACAAATGATAACTGAACTGTGCCCATATGCTACATGTACTCTTGTAGCATGGCATATTAAATAAATAAATTAAAAGAATGTTTTTTTAATTCCGAGACGGAACCGTGTACACATAGATACAATTATGAACAGATAGGATTATAAAAGTTTATTTTTTATTTCATTTCAATTTCAGATGATCCTTTGTGTCCTGTAAAGTCATTTATGAAATGTAAGAGACATTTAAATCACAACTGCAGTCATCAGTTTCAGTGCCCTACAAAGGCAGAAAATTCGTGCAATTTGTATTCAAGTGCACCAGTCGGACATAACACATTCGGGACAATGAAGTCATCCATCAGTCAGAAAGCCGGATTTTTAAAGAGTTATACGAATCATTCCTTGAGATCCACTACTGTACACATACTTGACAGTAATGAATTTGTAAGCAGACATATAACTAGTGTCGAAGGACATAAGTCAGAAACATAATTAAAAACTACACTGCTACATTGCACCTAGCATAAAGTGTAAAATGTCTAAACTATAGCAGAAACTTTGTGTTCGCAAAAACAGTCAAAAGGCGAATTGTACAATGTATAGTAACAAGGAAAATAGACCAGAGGTCGATGTTGAAACGAACTTAAATTTTGTAACCTCATGAATTTTTGAAAGTTGGACTTGAAAACGACATGAAGCAACTTTTTCTGATGTCTTTTAACATTCATATTTTGCACAAGACAGGTCTCTTGTTACCTTAACGTACAGATATGCAGACAAAACGAGATTTTAAAGCAATTTAAAAAAAAAAACATTTTAAATTAATAGGAGTATCAAACGATAAATTTAAAACATTGAAATGGTATTACCCGAATATAATTTTACTTCAAATTGAAATATATTCATTATACATGAAATCAAAGATAATTAATATAATTTCAAATTCTATCAAAAATTTTGACTTTTGATATATTTTTTTAAATTACAGCTTTATATATTTCCAAAATCTCTAAATGGCACAAAATTAAGGCACATCCCTAAGCTATGTACTGTACCAACAATCCCCTAAAAAATTCTAACGATACAGGATGTTAATTTCAATACATTTAAATTATTAAGTAATAGATGCTAATTGATATATTCTATGCAATGACGATCAGATAACAACCTCCCAGCAAGTCTTTTAATTAGCATGAAGATAAGAGTTGGTTGTTGTGTAGTTCTAATATTTTAAAATGAATGTGATGGGAATTTTAAACACAAAACTAAAAAATTATATGAAAAAATGCCATATAAAAACAGGATAAAATTAACTTCAGACTGAAACACATTTGTTATACATAATAATAGATTATTTAATTGATAATTTCAACTTCTATCTATATATTTTACTCTTGGTATTTTTTATAAATTCCTTTATTTATTATTAAATTTATATATTAAATATACTCATTCTCATATTCATGACCCAAACTTTAGGCTTATTCCCTAAGAGTCGTTTATATATAGATCCATGTACATGTACTGTACCACCCCCCCCCCCCAAAAAAAAACCCCAACACCTGACAAAATATTAACAATGCTATCGCTACGATTACAATTTCAATTTCTATCGTAATTCATGACTTGATATGTTTGCTTAATCCTAGCCTTATTTAGAACCACTCTGATTTTGACAAAAAGTATTCTGAAGATGAAATTACAAAGATGTTAGATTTTCTCATAGAAAACACATTTTTTTAATTTGGCGGTCTAATTTTTCAACAAGCAATCGGCATTCCAATGGCAGCGATCTGTGCTCCTCTTCTCGCCGAACTGTTTCTGTACTCATATGAAGCGGACTTCATTCAAGGGCTACTACGTGAAAACAAAAAGAAACTAGCCCAATCCTTTAATATCACTTTTCGTTATATAGATGACGTGTTGGCGTTAAATAACGACAAATTCCAAGACTTTCTATATCTCATCTACCCCAGTGAGCTTGAAATTAAGGATAATACAGATACACCAAGGTCCGTTTCATATTTGGATTTGTTTCTTGAAATAGACAATGAGGAACATCTGAAGACAAAACTTTACGACAAACGTAATAAAGTCAACTATTGTTAACTTTCCCGTCTTGAGTAGCAATATACCAGCATCGCCTGCATATGGCGTCTACGTTTCTCAGCTTATCCGATTTTCAAGTGCATGCGTGACTTTCGACAGAGAGGATTACTGCTGTCACAAAAGCTTCTTAACCAGAGTTTTATCAGGGATGCGTTGATGTCATTACTTGGGAAATTTTACGGTCGTCATCACGAATTGATTGATTGTTATTACAGTGTTCCAATATCTAAGATAATGTTGGACCTGTTCCCACTGTCGTAACATTTCATGAGCCTCCGCCGATTTGTGACTTCCACCGGATTGACCTTCTTGAACTTTACGACGGGTGCCGTATACGGAGCAGGAACTGTTTACTCTTCCGGAGCACCTGGCTTCACTCCTGGTTTTTATAGAAGTTCGTGTTGTTGATTGTGTTTTTTAGTTTTCTGTGTTTATTTGTTGTGCTTGTGGTTGTTCATTTGCCATCCCGGGTTTGTCTGTCCAATGAATTACGTCTTTTTGATTTGTCCTTTTTTACATTTCCTATACCTATTCTTTCAAATTTATAACTCATATTTCAATATATTCCCTGATGTATGTACATCTTCACGTACTGTATCCCCCTCCCCCCTTTCACCCCGAAAAAAGTAAATGGTAGGTCAACGATACGGGTTATTCATTTCTTTAACCTTACATTATTAAGTAAGAGGTGTTAATTGATATGTTCTATAAACATGATAAAATTACGACATCCCAGCAAGTCTTCAAGACAAGACAACTTTATTGAAACCTCAGACACAAAGGTGTACAAAAGGACAATGTAAGATTACTAAACATACATTAGATGACAGACAGGTATTATACACAAATCAACAAATCATTACACAATAATTTAATCGAGTAGACCTTGGCACAAAGTAAACACATACACATAGATTATATATAATGTGGATTTTTAATTCGTACATTTATATGGAAATGAAGGTAAGAATTCTCAAAGACATCTTATTATTTTCTTCAAGAAGAGGGATAATTTTTTGTATAATTGAACATGACAGACAGACAGAAAGCAAGCCTTTAGATTTATATTCGTTAGGGTTATTCAGGTTGGGAATAACCCTAATTGGGATACTATATCCCAATTGGGGTATTGTATCCTAATTGAAGTATCTATGCATCTATTGGCGTATCAAACCACCTTTTCCCCTTTCTGGGTCTCAAATGAAATTCGCGCACTTTTTTACAACCCCAGTATGAATGGTCATGAACTGTGTGAAATGTTGGATTTTACTGATAGTTGCTGCATAATGTGCGTGCATATCGTTTTACTTGTAATTTTAATGACCTGGTACTATAAAACGCCATTTTACTTGAATAAAATACCATTATTTTGTCTGTTCTTTCATGACCGACATCGTCACAACATAGACTCTAGACAGGAAGTGCATGTGTAGTTGCTGATGCGATGCCGGTGAGTGTTTAATGAGTTTCCGTGGATACAAACATAGTAAGGATGAAAATTTACGGAGCGCTTGTTTAACAAAATGCTGCAATTGCAACCATTGCTATATTTCAATAAATTTTCAATGATTTTAAAAGCCTTGTTCGTTTTCAAAGATAATTTCAATAAAATATAAAGTTAATCAAGTATATAAACATCAATCAAGTGGTAAATCATTCAAAACGTAAATATATTATTTTTTCTCATTTTTGCAAACTATCTTTGAAATAAAAAAAAAATCCTAGATCCGCATCTGCCTTTACGCCCATCGACAAATATTTCATGCGTATTCCGGACTAGACGCACCCGAAAAGATGCAAATTCATTTGAATTTATCATTCTATTCGTTTTTATAACTTTTTAACTTTTTTTTTTTTTTTTTTTTGCTTTAATAGAAAAAACCACAGTGCAGTTGCAATAAACATGAGGAATTTTCAAAGGACACAACTTTTATAGTTCATAAACGTTCCGCTAGGAAAATTGCAAAACATCTTGATGAAATCTTAGTGGAAAGGGGTTTTTTGTCGCACCGAGCCGTATATTTGTGTACCGCATGCAGTAATTATGCTTATGAAAATTTTGTTGTACCACCCAAAGAAAAACGGGCCAAATATAGTAGTCACTACATTGACACTACTATAGAACTTATAGAATGTGATATTATAAACGATGATGATTTGCTGAGTTTGGTATGCAGGATTGGGAAAAAGAAGCGAGGTTCTCTGATTTCAGAAAGCAACAGAGCATCACAGCAGTACAAGGATGACGATTTTTTAAATAGTTATAAGCCAGGCGATTGGTTAGATGGACAAAGTAAAGTCATCGTTAATTTTTTAAAGTCATTATGTGGCATTGATTCGTTTAGTTTGGATGATAGAAAAACTATATATTTTGTTAAATTGTATGAATAACTCTTATCGTGTTGCAATGATAATGTAATTTTTCCATTTTCATTTAGTACGAATCTGATTACATATTTTTTAACTGGTAGTAAAACGGTGTGTGACATTAATAATGCTGTATCTCCATGTGGAATTTATTCCTCCATAATGAATTGGTTGAACTCTCGTAGTAATACTGAAAATACTGTACCGTTAGATAATGACGTTTTTACACTTTTTTTGATAACAACCAGGTTCTTTCCCGAAATTGGCGTGTTAATTGTGACTATAAGAGCACTGCAAGTGCTATAACAAACATTCTACATATTTTTCCTAATTCACCAACAAATTTTCAAAAAATTCCGGAACTCTCTCCATCTTCATGGCTTTATCATCAAACTCCTCAAGAAATATCAGTTCTTTTAGAAAACTTTAAGCAAAATTGTGATCAAATATTTCGGCAATACAAGAAAGATTTTATTTCACAAAGATTAAAATTGGTTTGGGGTGAACCAGACTTGGTGAAGGAGAATGTCTCCAGTAAAACTAGTGTTTATCGTCAAGCCGAAGTGGACAAGTCTTTTGATAAATACCGTTTCATAAACGATACTTCGTCAAAACAACCATCTTCGGCTGTACTAGGTGACCCTCTTATGAAAAATCCATGTTCATATAACGCAGTCAAATGTGTGCTAGATAGCATCTTAGAAACAACATGTAAAACCAGACAGTGGTCAATAGCAGGATGTGACGGATCACCATATATTCTAGCGTCAAGACTTATGGACAAATCTTTTTGTTGCCATCATTGTAAAACTGATTTCAATAATAAATCAAACTTCATACATCATCTTAAAGAAAGTCACAATGCTGCGTCTGAGGTCAATCTAGGCAGGAAATATGGGAAGCTATTTCTTATTCCTGGATTAGGCCATATTGAAATTAACATGGCGAAAGGATGTTTTAAGTTGCTATGGCATATGTTTTTAAGAATTAGGTAATATGCTAGGTTTTAGAACAATTGGGGCACAAACCTGCTGTTAGATGGCAACAGATCATCATAAAGCCATGCAAATGCTTGAAATAACTTTATTTGGTTTTGCAGACGAATTAATTCATGAGTACTGCGTATACTCCAAACAGAATAAAATTGTTCCATCAGTTGAAGGATATTTTGCATGGTTTGATGAGGTGAAAAATGAAAATGTCATCTTTACGTCTGAAGTGATTTTCACGTACATTCTAAGTCTATTTGTTTCGAGCTCCTGTTAGGCGAAACTATCCATCCTTAATTTTAGCGTCAAGAATGAAGTTTGCGCCTTTGTTTTATGCACTGAATATGACTAATTATCAGGAGTTACACTGCCGTGATATTATCATGCATATGACAATGCCAGATGATGTTAAATCGTTAATAAATCAAAACCAGGCATTTTCTTGTTCTGCCCATCCTAGTAAAGGGGAAGGAGGGGACTTTATCCTTGAGGCCAAAAATAGAAGAACTAAAATGTGGATGCCCCCAGGTATTCCATCTGAAGACAGGTGGTATAGAGTGTGCAGAAACCAAGACCGACTTGAAAAGGTATTCAGATAATATAAAATGCACTGGATAAGATCATTTACAAACGATTCACACTCACATCATCACTTTTTCCAACTCTACTTTTACCTCTTCCCTTCTTTTTCTCACACGTGCTCCCACTCACTGGATACAAACCTAAACATTTCTCATGCACCCAATAACAACATTCACTCTGCTCTCCCTTACTACTACTTACAAAGTCACATTCAATCCACCTGGAGTCTGTTCCTATATCCTCTTCACTTTCATGCTCTATCCCACACACCCTACATGTATTCTGTTCATTTTCTTTCGCTCCCACATCCATCTCCCTTGTCTGCACTGCTTTATTTACAAATTTTATTTTTTTCTTTCCAATGTCATTTTTCACTGGCACCCTTCTCTTTGTGGGACTGCTGTATGTTTTGCTGTTGGTGCTACTGCTGGTGCTGGTACTACAACCGCTGGTATTCAGGCTGCTTCCAACCTCCACCATACTGCTTTCAAGTTCACTACTAGTACTTTCAAGATTAAGGCTGTTATTGCTATTGTTGTTTTCTTCGTCTGAATCATTTTTCTTGAATTGGTAATCCTAGCAATAAATATATAATAGTATTTAAACATTAGGTAAACGCAATAGAATCTTGTTTAATCATAGTATCTATACGTGGTTATGTATTCCTTACTAATGAATATAACAGACATATCCGAATTCTTCAAATGACTTAAAAAACGATCAAAAGACAAACATTGTTATATTCTACAATACACAACATACAAAACTCATTTGCGAAACTAAGTGGATATTGGGTTGGACCCCCATTTTTAATGATGTGAAAATTTCATGGGGTAAAACATCCGCGCATGAAAACTAAAAACTAGGCAATACGAACCCAACCCTAAAACGTAAATGTACATACCTTGTAAAACTCTGTCTTGAAATGCATTGGCTGTGAGCTTTTAGGTCTTACTTCAAGGAAGACATCACTGCCAGTAGACACATGCAGTTCTTCTGCCTATTTTCGAGTAAGGATTATTATCATTAGTAATAGGTTATTATAAGAATTCCAATGCATACTACATATAGAAAAAATATTTTCAGATGAAAGACGATGTTACAGAAATGATAGGAATGTCTGATTCCAAAAACGACATTTATCATTATGACCTGACGGAGGAAATATTTCAGTGGAGATGCAGAATTCGTAGTCTTGAGTTTTTGCGCAACCCACAAGGTAATTGCACAATTGACACATTCACTGATCGAGCCATGAAACTAATATGTAGAAAATAATATTCAAAAGTAGGTTAGTTATACACGGATGCACTGTGCAAACTCTAAATATTTTATATACTTAAGTTCATCTTACAGAAATTCAATTGCAAGCAAATCATAGGACTATGTATTTTTTTTTAAAAGAAAGCATAAAAAGTGTGTCACAACGTTACTTAATATAAGTACTTTTTGTAGATGAAAAGTCCATTACAAACATCAATGGTGAAGAAATGGACTATGACTTGGTTAACTTTAGCTTCAACGCCAAGGAAAACATGAAGGCATACAACACTGATTACAAGAATGGCCATGACTTTGGAAAAGGAAGAAAATTACAACCTATCTTTGTGTTGCAATCAGATAGAGAAAAATTTTTAGATATTGCAAAGTAAGTTTAAAATTATTCCTAAATGCAACTTTTCCAATTTATATCTAAGTACGCTACTATAATCGATGATAAAAGAACATCTAAACATGATTTGAAATTACACTTATCATACTCGACAGTGGCGGTTCCAGAAGGGGGGGGTCCCGTTGGTTCGAACCCCCCTTTTTTGAGGATCAATGCATTTGAATGGGGACATATAGTTGGAACCCCCCCTTATCCTGGATTGGGACCCCCCCCCCCCTTTTAAAAATGGCTGGATCCGCCCCTTCTCGATACAGGCATATGATAAAAATTATCATTTTACTACCAATAAACTACAATTACTACTATTATTACTACTACTAATTGGGTTTAATTAACAATTTATGACGTTTTTATTTTGATTTTACAGCAAGCCTAAAGCTACAATCGAAAAGGAAATATTAACAGCATTGGAAGAAATCGAGATGACGCTTGAAGGCGAAATTTTGTTGGAACAGTGGCAGAAAGAAGTTAAAAAGGGAACCAAAGTTGAATTTGTGACATTTTATAGAGAAGTGCTTCAAGCCGTAGACGAAATGACAAGTAATGAAGATCATGACTTAGAAGAAGACTCGTAAACGTCAGTATTCATTTGAAATAAATATATAGTATACAATGAATATCATCACCTTTGCAAATAACGTCCTCTTTCTTTTGTGCAATGATTTTGCCCTTGCACTATCCCCACTTATGTACTCCTTTCCTCTAGGACCCGTATGATGAAAATGGAAAGAGGGGTCTTGACCCTTAGTCTGTTTTCCTGGATTTGTGTGCATAGTTTTAATGCTATATGGTTTACTTTCCTAAAATATAACATACAAAAACCATGTTTCATTCCTTTGGAAAATCATAAAAAAATGATTGAATTCTTCAATATAATTTTTTGTTTTGATAAAATATTTCAAATTCATCTATATGAACATTATAAATACACTAAAATAACATAATTTCGTGTAAAAAACATAGCGTAAAATAACACTATTAAAGAATAATGACCTTTAAAAATGAAAAAAAACCAAACCATATTAAATGATTTACAACTTGATTTTTGTTCTATCGTTTGATATCACATCATTATGAATACATAAACTTAATTCACTTTATATTTTAATGAAAGTATCTTTGAAAATTGACTAGGCTTTTAAAATCCTTTGACGATTTATAAACTATATCAAAGGTTGCAATGGCAGTATTTTGTTAAACAATCGCTCCGTATATTTTTATCTCCGTATCCACGGAAACTCATTAAACACTCACCGTCATCGCATCAGCAACTACACATGCACTTCCTGTCTAGAGTCTATGTTGTGAAGATGTCGGCCATGAAAGAACAGACAAAATAATGGTATTTTATTCAAGTAAAATGGCGTTTTATAGTACCAGGTCATTAAAATAACAAGTAAAACGATATGCACGCACATTATGCAGCAACTATCAGTAAAGTCCTGATATACAACATTTCACACAGTTCATGACCTTTCATACTGGGGTTTTAAAAAAGTGCGGGAATTTCATTTGAGACCTAGAAAGGGGAAAGAGTGGTTTGATACGCCAATTAGGGTATGCATAGATCCTTAAATTAGGATACAATATCCCAATTGGGATATAGTATCCCAATTAGGGTTATTCCCAACCTGTTCTATAGGTAGCCTGTCGAACTCACTATATACCATAAAATCGGGCGTACTATTTCTGACTTTAAGAATATTTTTAGAAAATTACAAATGTAATTTTTCTATGTCATTTTTTTTCTCAAAACCCCATACTTCGCTTGCATATAATAAAATAGGTGCTACCAAACTATCAAATAACTTCAATTGTAAATCAATGGGTATGCTTAGATTTATAATTTTCCTATAAAGACCATACAAGGATGTTTGAGCCGGTTCGAATAATTTCTTTCTTTCTAACATTACAAAAACTTCCATTAAAATTAAACATAATACCTAAATATGAATACGAGTCTACAATATCAATATTCTGACCATAAATACTGAAGTTTGGAATATTTTTAGTTTTCCTTTTACTAAAAATTACAATCTTAGTCTTACTAGTATTGATTTTCAACTTCCATATATTACAGTACTGTTCACAACAATTGAGAGTATCTAGCATACCTTCTGCTGTTTCAGAAAAAAAGTGATGCGTCGTCAGCATATAATATAATGAATAATTTAATATTTGTCAGAAGTTAGTCTTGGCATAAGTTTTCAATCTCTTCAAGACTAGTTATTCAATTTTCTGCCAAAAAATCCTCTTAATCATTGAGGAAAAGAGAAAATAAAAACGGAGATAAATTCTCCATTTTGTCATCACTTGGTGTCCGTCCGTCTGTTAACTTTTCACATTTTAATCATCTCCTCTGAAACCACTGGGCCAAATGAAATTAAAATTGGCACTAAGCATCTGTGTAAGGTCCTTTATAAAGTTTGCTCATTTTGTTCCGATCGGACAACAAACATGGCCGCCATTGGCAATTGTTATCTCTGGTTGGCTGAGTTTTAAAAAATCTCCTCTGAAAATGCTTGGCCAAATGGAATAAAACTTGACAGGAAACTTATATGGGGGGCTCCTTTATACAGTTTCCTAATTTCGTTCCAATCGGACTACAAATATGGCCGCAATGGGCAGTTCTTGCTTCTGATTCGCTGATATAAAAAAATCTTCTCTGAAATTGCTTGGCCAAATAGAACGAAACTTGACAGGAAGTATTTATGGGAGGTTCTATACAAAACTTCCTCATTTCGTCCCGATCAGGCGACAAACATGGCCACCAAAAATTCTTTTTTCTCATTGGTTGATTAAAAAAGTTTTTTTCTCTGGAACTATTGGGCAAATGTAAAGAAACTTGACAGGAATTTATATTTCGATACATATTGTAAATAACTTTAAATATTTTCCCCTTTATATTAAATTTTATTAACTTCTGCCATAAACCGCTCTCCATATAGTGTCGAATGCACTTTTTACATCCACAAAATTAATGTACAAAATAATTTTTTGCCTAGAGAAAAATAAATATTAATCAATGCATGTAAGGGACGAGATCAAAAGTTCAGTGTAGGATAAACAATTTAATTCATATAGTTTTTTCATTGACCTCCCATCCCCCACCCCCACCCCCTATTAACTTAATTTGGGAAAAATTGATTGACCAATATGGGCATATGCTTTGAGGGTATACTTTTTGTATCATGGGTCCTGTTTTTCCTCAACAATGTATGTTTGTTCTGTATATTGACTTGGACATCACTTGAATCCGTATTTTTCAATCCGAAAATCGATGTCGGATAACAAAACTTGCAGCGATTTTACCTCCCCCCCCCTCCCCTCCCACCCCCAAACTATTTGAATTAAGTTTTTTATCCTACATTGAACTTTTGATCTCGTCCCTAATACAAATATGTTATCGATCGTAGAGAATCCCCTACGAAACCCAGATTATGATTTGGTTATGAGGTCTATGTATTCTGCATATTTATTCAACCTATTATTCAGTAGTGCTGAACACGTTTTGCTAAAATAAGAATTCAGTTTAATACCTCTATACATTTCAGGATCGGTATTAGATCCTTTATTTTTGTAAATTGCAACCATTACACCAATAGACCAACATTCTGGTATTATCCCAGTATCAAATATTATGTATGTACACAGGCATTAAATCATTCAATGTACTTTTGATATATTCATTTAAGACTTCATCAATACCAAATGACATATTATTTTTTAAATTTGAGTCAACTTGTTTTATTTCAGATTCCGTCACCGGACCGTTCAAAAAAGCATCGACGTCATTTGGAATATTATCATTATCAAACTCCGGAATCTGATCATCGTCTTCATTAACATTTGTATTCAATAATTTAAAATGATCATATAAAGCCTGTAAAGATATGTCGTTGTTGTTAGAATTTTTCCGATCGTTAAATTTATTCAAAATTTTCCATAAGGATTTGCTATCAGTTTTAGATATCTTTCGGATTTCGTCCGCAGCTTTAAACTGAAAATCCAAATACGCCTTATTCAGTGTGAATTTATAATCCTTGCTCGCTAAGGCCAACTAAAATTAAATAGTAGATTTTCATCCAACTTTTTTTAAAAAAATGGGGCGGGTGGGAGGATTTTATTTTTTATTTCATGGGTAATTCTACGACAACCGCACACTAATGGAAGTCGGCAAACCTAAAGGAATATATTCTTTTTTTCTGGAAAATTTCTATGACTCCATGCGTAGTATATCTGTGTTTCTGAAAATGTTTTCAGCAGAGCTGAAATCTCATTGGATGTACCTTTATCACGTGACTTTGTGAACTCACATGTATCGCCCAGTCTTCACCGTCACACATTTATTAAACGACATTACAGTTGGAAATAAATTGTGGTGTATTTTCCTGTCATTATAATCGATTCAAGATTTTTTTAAATAATAGTAGTGACATATGAAACTATATTTTTTGCTATCAAGGATGGTCATTTATTGTGAAATATATCGATGAATACTTTTACCGTCACATTCCGATATCCTATCTTTCACTTTTACAGTCAAATGCATGATTGTTCTGACAGACATTTATTGAATCAAGATAATGGCAACGTATAAATCCAATTTCAATATTTGAAAATGATAATTTCTGTTTTTCCAAAGCATAATTAACGGGAATGTTGGTTGTTATGGGAAAGACGGTGTGTTGTGGTAAAGACGTGACGGTAATCTAGTCGTGATGGAAAAGACTAAAAATCAAATAAACCATTTCATCTCCTCAAATATTGATGGCAAGAACTTGACATTTGAAACAGGATTTCCCCATGTTGAAGACCTCAGTACAATTACTTAGCCTAATAGAAAAAGAATTGAAATGGGAATGTATGTATAGTTGATAAATATCTGACGATGACGTCGGATGATATGCTGTAACTGCTAAAAAATTCTGTATGGTTTCTGAACTAGCTAGACATTTTACACAAGTAGTGTCTAAATCAATAGATTATGATTTCATTTTGTAAGCACAGAAATCGACGACTTGAATAAATGGTTTCAAATGAATTTAATTTGCAAGATAAAGTTAATTTTTGGAACAGTAAACTTAGTTTAACTAGAGCAACAAACTCAAAGAAAAAAGGAACACTTCAAACAAACATTGGTTCAAACAATTATCATTGTCACTCATTGAGTTTATTCCATGCGGCTGGACAGATTTGTACATGTCTGCTGGTGACATTAGTTGGTGGAGGAATGAGCATCAGTAAAAGTTCCCACTTATACCATATTACATCTTCAGTTCTCGGCCAGAAAAACCTATTGGCTCCAATTGAATGCATACATTTGACTTCTGCTGACTCATGGTCCAAATCCTGTAAAATATAAAAGGTACAAATACTGTTAACATTGTTTCGTCATAACCAAATTGACTTTAGAATCTATATGTTCATATGTACCCCCTTTTTCTATAAATCAGATATTATTTGCTGTCTGTAGAAATGTCTTGTAAAGTATTATTCTATTGACTTATTCATGCTATACGAGGATATAAATATTCGGTAACTCCAAAACTAGACATCTATGGCCGGTGAAAACAGAGTTCAATTGAGGTTGCATGTACAAATAGTCACAATCTGCTGAAAAATAGGTGGTGCACATCTTCAAAGTAGGCTCAGTCGAACGAATGAAAGTTTGCGACAGGTATAATGTAACAAAATACCGAAGTTGCACCATTTAATTTTTTGCAGATGACTATTTCGACAACTTATGTCTCTTCAGTGCAGATAAAATCAAAACATTTGGAAGACCAAAAAACGCGATATTTAAAGGCTGATAGAGAACAAATAACCAAAAGGGTCTAAACGGAAAGCAGCAGCTTTTTAAGTGAAGTGCCAAAACGATTTTTCAGATTGATTGGTTGTTGGCAGAAATTTCAGATTGATTGTTAGCTGCTTAACACCTAGTCGAAAATAGATCATGTGAACATATCCAAGGTATTGTAATGAACGTTTTCTTTCATTTTCATATATTATAGTAACGCACCTGTATTATTCCTGGATAAATGCGGTCATCATATTTTACAACACACCATTTGCCAATCAGGTCGGGATCTGCAGAAATCTCTAGGCACCTATCATCACTACCGCTAGCATCAGCTGTTGAGACGTTCGGTGTATCAGAAGCATTGTTGACGCTAACATTCCTTTCAACATCTTCCTCTGGTGCTTCTTCTATCTGAAATCTATGAGATTGAGGGTCTTTCTTTGGAACGTGACACTGACATGCCTTAGGCCATTGGCAAAAACAACTAAGAGTTCTCAATAGAATTTCCGATTCTTGTTTCCTGGCGACTATTTGGTGAAGTTTCATAGTACCTTTGATAGGTTTGAGTTGAGTTGGAATTTCTTTCCTTTTGTCATCAATTTTGGAAGATTCAATGTAGAAAAACATGATGTTTTTTACAGCATGTTGAATTTTATCAAACATGTCTTTTCCGTCCTTTATGTCGTTTCCTACCGATACTAAGTTGTCAGCTGTGCGTTTCACAACACCCCCGATGCCATCCGCTGCACCTTTCCCATGCCCGGCTTCTGTAAAATTCCAACTTGAGTGGGCAAAATTGTTTCCTTCTCTCATCATGGCATTATACATATAAAAGTTTTGTTTAGACCTATATTGACTGGTTGGTCCGTCACTTATGAAATGGATGGAAGTTATTTGAGGTTTTTCCATTTGTAGCCAATTAAGTATTGGATTTAAGTGAGCCCAAATTGCCGCCGCACCATGGTGGTTATCACCACTAATTGTACAAAATGAGTTTATTTCGTTCTTCGTGTAAACAACAACAGTATGCAGAGTAACCTGATTTCTGGAGCCACCAAAATGCATTCCCTGTACTTCCTCACTTAATTTACAACTGTAGTTTTCAGAAAAGTCTATGTGAATAACAGCTTCATCGTCCAGAGATTCTTTCAATGATCGTATGCTAGCAAATTGATGTCTAATATTGTATATGTGGCGACAGTATTTTGTTCTGAGTAATTCCTCTGTTTCATTTATCAAATTCTCTAACGTTTCATGACACTCTTCTTTTACAGTTTTTTGTATCTTATGAAGTTTTCCATCTTTTTCGTATTCCTCTGATCTCGAGACCCAGTTGAAGTATGTAACCATTTTACCCAATTTATGCGAGTCTTCCTCTTGTTTGCTGAGGGAAATCGACAGTTTCCTATTCTTGCACCGACTGCATTCCCCAAAAGCACATGCTTCTCGTTTCATGTCACAGACTATTGTTTCACACAGCTTATCTGCAGATTTTGTTTGAATTAGTTTATTTTGAAACAATTTCTCCACCCTGTATCGTACATTTTCGTGAAGCTTACATAAACATGAATCTCTGTCTGATATCTGCCTATGAACAAACCAAAACGGTTTAAATTTGCAAAAACTTGCATATGAAAGCCTTTGAGTCGGAAATTCTATTAAGAACTTCTTGTGTAAATTTTGAAGAGTGTCATTTAAATATCTCTTTTGTTTCTTGATCTTATTTTTTGTTAATGTGTCTTTCTTTCCTGGTGTGGCGGTACTGTTGATATCTTGCTTAAGAAAATTGGCTATATTTCTCTTCATATTTATTGTCCAAACTACTGACCTACAGGTCTTTTCATATTCGTTGATCGCACCCGATTTCTGAGAAGCAGTATTTATTCTCTTCAAGCCAATTCCGGTGGCTTTTGCAAATTCCTTAACCAAACCATACTTTTTTAGGACCACTTTGGGAACAATCTTTGCAAGTGATTGTTTTGTCTTATCATCTTTTGCATTTGCATATTTTTCTTTCAGCTGCTGTACCACTAGTTGATATAACAGGGTTCTTTTCTTTACCTTCTTAACTTTCTCTTCAGATTTCATTCCTATCAGTTTTTTATTTATTCTTTCCCAGCGCTTTCTGTATTTGTCTGCTTCCTTTTTCCTATGGTCCACCTCATGCTCCAACTGTTCAATTGTTCTATATGCTTTTGCTCTGTCCCTTCTTTGCTTTTTCCTGCCTCTGATTTTCTGTCCACTTGTTGAAGCAATCGGTTCCGGTTCAACTACAGATTCATCTGCCGTTGAGGTAGGGCTATTAATCATCATGTATTCAATACCTTTTTCAATTTCTCTTTTCTTACTCCTTTGCTCTTTCTTTTGAAGTCTCCATTTCTTTCTTAACACACGCTTTTCTCTTGCTGTTTTATTTCCAATTCCAAATTCACCTTTTTGTTTTCTCTTTTCGTATCGTTCTCGTTCTTTTTGCAAATACGTTCGGTGTTCATCTGGATTCGCTTTTAACCGGTCTCTGTATTTCTTGGCTCTTTCAGCTGCCGAAAGCGCCATAGCAAGTTGTTGCAAGTATTACAAAAAGGAACCTATCATTTGAGCCAGTTGTTGTTTGCGTTCCTTTAAAGTGTCAATTATCTCCTTGTGTTTTTCATTAAACTCGTTTTCAAAATTAGGTAATTGATAATGGTTTAAAACGGAGAGAGCTCTTCTTCTTTCTAACTCTATTTCAATCAAAAGTTCATTAATGTGTATATACTCTTTGAAGACTTCGTTTTCTCTTGCAAGTTGGCTTGGGTTCATCTTCTGAAAATCAATAAAAAATACTTTTGATTTGTTTTACGTATCTATTTATCAATTTTGTTTACCAATTCACTTTAATAACTTAGAAAAAAATCACGATGGTTATGAAATAATTCATTTACTTGTTATAACTTGTCATAAGAACATTGTCTGCTGTCATTTTTACATTGGTGTATGAATGCGACTGTTAAATATATATTGATTGTATAATATATCTTATCGTATAACACCGAATGTGGAAGCGTTATAAAAGCATAATTTTTGGTGTTATTCGTACCTCTGGGGCGAGGAAATATGTGATAGATATATTCCATGGCCTTTTTTGTATTTTTCCGGTTTTCAGCGCCTGGTTGATATTGAAACGCGGACTTTTATCAATCCTCGGAGTCGATATCAAACCTTTGGTTGATTAATACAAAATACAATAATACCTATGTTGGATAAAAACTGTAAATTTCCTTATGCTGTACACGTGTTTCAAGAAGTAACCTCTCATCAGCAGCATTAGAATTAAATAAATTGGAAGACCATGATCCAAAAATAGTCTTTACCAAAATAAGAGTAATATTATGATGGCCAAAATACGACAGTAACAGTAACTTGTCTTCACCGTCACGAAATTGTCAATACCGCAACGGCGAATGCCGTGACGGAATGGAATGTGACGGAGTGGACAAATTATTTGTAGATGTCATGTACACGTGGAACACTCATGATCATATACACGTTTTTAGTAGAAACGTTAGCATTGCCTCTAGGACAATAAATTTAGAAGGGGTGGACAATTTTAAATGTCATTATAACCTTAGACGGTACAGTTTGGTAAAGACAATGAATAAGTGTACGCTTAATTCATAAACAAACTTACCCGTATATGTCTGTGGTGGAATTATTCTGGCGTCATTTTACGTTACAACGTCAACGTAACATGGCGGTCGAAGCTATATCACGTGGATTTAAAGGGAAATCACTCCTTTTTATTACAAAAAATACTGTTACGGTGAAGACTGTCATTTTACGGACAATTGCATATTTGACAAAAAATTACGTATAGGTGAATATAAAATTTATTTTTTGAAAATTATTTCTGCGCATTTGTTTTACAAAATGTTTAAGTAGTATATTAAATTATTAGTTTAACATATAGAGATAATTGTGATGTAATATTAAACATGTTTTGTCAGTAGTGACGTTTTAGGACAATTACCGTAACGAAAATTTTCTCTAAGAAAGCATTATGTGACGGTAAAATTTCATTAATAAAATGTTTTAATTCCTTAATCTTTCAAATGTCAGGAATAAATCTAGAAAATACATTTATTCATTATGTGTCTAAAAATCGATTATTAAAAAAACCGGTAAAATATATCATTTGAGGAGACCATAAATGGCTTTGGACGTTTTTTTGCGTTACGGTGAGCGGTTGTCGTAGAATTACCCTCATATGAAACTATTTTGTAAGGTGTTATTAATATGTAAACGTTATAAAATGGCTTATATATGTTTTTATTCCAGAAACATGCACAATATAAACTCCAATCTCTGCAGACTTAAGCTGACCAAAAGACAGCTAAAGGTCATTCACACCGCTTACTACTCTAAGAATCACGAAAACCATGTTGAATTATTACAGGAAGTTAACAAAAAAACGAAATTATTGACACGGATACCGGTAACGGAGATGAACAAAATCCGGAAACCGTAAATTTTAGAAAATAAAAAAAATCAGGGCGGCACGATTTTCGAGGGGCGGGCGGGGATGAAAATCTATCAATTAATTTTAATTGGCCTAACCTTAACTGTTTCCTGTTTTCTTCGTTTTTCAGAAAGCTAAAAACTTGGCAGCAAATGGTCCTTATGTGGTCCTCTTTCAGAAATGTATCCGATGGCGCTGTCCGCCATTGAAGATCGGTGTGTTCCTGTTCTGCCCAATTTTAAAAAATGTAGTGGGCAGAACATGAATGGTTGTATAAACACTCTAATAAAATCTCTTCAGAGAACAATAGTCTTGTCCAAAAATCTTTTAGTGGAAATTAACAGAAAGAAATATCTACGTATGAATTTAAAATACCCACTTATATAGGTGATCAAAAGAAATATTTGATATATAAATTTTAAAAATTGCTACCTTTCTACAAAAGTATTTATATTCTTTCTACTAACTCTCCGATAAGAATTTCACGTTTCTGAGAAAATTAACAATTATGTCGTTGTTAATATATCTTTCACAGTACAACTTTTTCCTAAACGTTTCACTCGAAACTCCAACCTTAGCCTGAAAATTTATTAATTTGCAAATATAAAACAATCAATGTTTCGTTATTTATTTCAATTTTAAACATTAATAAAACAATTAGCTAAAAAAAACACGCATAACACTGTATTTCAATGTTAAAACTTGTCAAATTAAAACATTTTTGTTTGTCGTAGGTTATTGCGAGGCTCTAAAATTATTAGCCCGATTATATTTGAAAGCATGGCTCGACAAACAACCCGATACCAATTTATGAAACATCAAAAACAATTAAATCACAAACTTGGTCTCGGACGACCAAAAAACTAATAAAATAATGTCAACTGCCCTGTGTTTTAAGATTATTGTCTACAGGCAAACAAACTGCTAAAACATAAAGACAGTACTGTTATGAAATTACTAGATAGTATATGACATTATAATTAAATAGGGATTTGTACTTTTTGGCTATCTTGATATGTTACAGTTGTTCATTTGCTTGTTGTGCAGGATATTGTGTTATGCATTTGCATCTACCCTGACCATACACCTTTCATATCAAAAACAAAGACTATACAATAATGAATATATTTTAACAAAAATCTAAAATGAAAACACAATGTATTCCAATTATAATAATGTTTGTTCAAAATAGGCATTTTTAAGAAGACACCTATTAAAAAGAAATCAGTAGTGGGCAGAACAGTAACGAACCTGAAGATCGGTCTTACTTAAATACGCCTGCAAGTACAAAATTCGCCTGCAGGTTTAAATGGTTGAAATTAACAATAGAATAAATAAAAATGAATAGATACAAGTTAAATAAAAACATTTTTCACATTAATTTTGTATGTGGTTATAGTGGTTATGGAGTCAGGATGGTCTTCCGTTCTTCATTGTCAGTATACCGATCGTACGGCTGAAGAATAAAAAATACTATGTGTATTTAAAATGTAATAAAAAAGGATAAAAATAATAAATATATGGATGAATAAATACATTAATCCGATTTTAATAGAATTTTAGATATTTTAAGAGACCAGGAAGTATGTGTGCAATGATACAATAAACGACCGTTAATTAAATGAATAGTTTATTTTGCATAAAGGATAAACATGCAAACCAAATGACATACAATATGACAAAATATGACAGACAGCAGAGAACAACAATTGGTATCGTCAAGAATATTATGCAATAATATGTGATCTAACAATCCAAGCTGCTTTTAAATAGACATCATACGAAATTACATATACCGACATCTACACCGAGACCGACTTATTTAGTTAGGGGTCGTCTCAAAATACAAGATAGTGTAACTTCCAGTGAGCTTTTTGATGACAATGCGCGTCTTTGTTGAAATGTTTAGAATTTAAAATGCTTATCAAGTTTGTTTTAAATGTGTTGGAAAGTTAAAGATATCGGAGATTTCATTTCTAATCTTATTTTGATTGATTGATTGATTTTATGAGGGAGCAAACCCGGAGGAGGGGGACTCCCAAATATTTTCCGTACAAAAATGCTTTATTATTTTTTGGGATCAAATTTTCGGTGAATATTGAGGGTTTTATGGGGGGAAGGAGGCATTTCTATAACACTACATTATGCACAGGCATTCTTAACTTATTGTCTAGCTATTTAAAGTTTAATAAGTAA
The DNA here is from genome assembly GCA_028015205.1 of Mytilisepta virgata. NCBI lineage: Eukaryota > Metazoa > Mollusca > Bivalvia > Mytilida > Mytilidae > Mytilisepta > Mytilisepta virgata. Next base: position 91,074,070 of record CM051521.1, read on the forward strand.
AATAAATCTGCAAAGATGTAGTTGTAGCCAGTGGATTGTAAGAAAGGTGAAAAGGGAAATTCAGACTTGGACCCAGAATGTCTTCGTGCAATTTAATTTTTTTTTATCTTGCTTTCAGATAGATTTTAAAATTTTCATCAAAATAACTATCAACTTTATTGTCATATAAGCATGATTACAAGCAAAATTGTTTGATTGATTTTATTGATTGTTGTTGTTTTGCGCCCAATCAGCACAGACTGGCTACAGTCGACGGACGTCAAATGAACATGCATACAACCGGATTTGTACTCATCAGACAGGCTGGTTTTGAGCAATGATAACAGCCAAGAAAAGAAGACACGCAACGCTTTTTGTGGAGATTATCTTTCCAGACCGCATGTTAGATAGAGAAGCAGCAAATACTATTCTTATGTGTTTGGTTTTACAGGCCGTGGATCGAAGACATGGAACCCCTTCCCCTCCCCGAGCTCAAGACGAACACATGGACTCAAATCCAAAACCTTTTCTTTCTCCAGGACTAATATGTTTTATAAAAAAAATCCGAGGACACAATTTCGCCAGAAAAAACATTGTTTCACAAATTTCAAGACAAAATATAAATGGTTTGTTGTCCGATCGAGATGAAATGAGCAAACTAAATAAAGGCTTCCTGCAAAGTTTAATTCTATTTGGCCCAGTGGTTTCAGAGGAGAAGATAAAAAAGTTAACAGACGGACGGACGGACGATTGATGACAAAAACTAACATGGCCTTTGGCCAGGTGAGCTAATCAGGTTATTAGTTCTACCAGATTATATGCGCATGTTCAATCGTTATATTAACGAACGTCTGCAAACAACCATTGAACTTTCAAAAACTTCATAAAAACATGATATATGCACTTAAAATAAAATTTACTTTAACAATATAACACTACCTTTACTTAAAATAAGATATTAAACCTGCAGGCGTATTTAAGTAGGACCCATTGAAGATGGCTACCAGAGCGGAACATAGGTTAATATAGGACATCACGATTAAAATTAATTAAAAATACTTCCATGTGACAATTTACCTCACGTCTTCCCTCAATCTCCTAAAAAATGAATGATCTTCAACATCCAATTATCAATTTACCAAGTTAACTCTTTAGTTTGACAAGCGAAGTCAAAAACTATTATACTTAGCGTCGTCCTCATTATGTACAATTACCTGTACAAATGGAGGCAACTCATTGCCTAATATACAGCATTGTTATCATTCATTTTTTATGAGACTAAGGTCATACGTAAGAAAAATTGTCACATAGAGGTATTTTTAATTAAGTTTTAATCGTAAAAGGGTAGGCAACCCAAGGCGGCGGCTTAGATCCCTTTAGGATTTTTTAGTATATAAAATTTATTAAAAAATGAAATGGATTGTACATAACACATTGATAATAAACGCACGAATGTTCGTGTTTATGATCAATATTTATTGAAAATACTCATGAAAAAGACAAAAAATAAATAAAATAAAATATTAAATATCCAGAAGTCGGGCACCTCTAATTTAAACCTTAAAAATAGATGAATGGAAATGAACATATTTACATATCGGACATTGTTTTCTATCCTGGTCAGTAAAACATACTTCAGTATATGAGATGAAAGAGATGTCGAAGGGGTTTGATACAGTGCTGAGCATCACGGGTAGGTGATGTGGACTATGTGCTTCAATCAATATCAGATATACAGAAAACCCATATGTACATGTAGTACTAATTATATGATAAATATATGTATTCTACGTTGAGACCAATATCGATTTAATCTTTCAAAAGGTCCGCTTATTACCACAGGTTCCAATCCTATTTAACTGGCATGAATTGATTAATGTTTAAACTTTTAGTATAATTAAATGTTTTGAATGTTCAAGATAAAAAACGTGAAAATTACCCAAAATATTGTTAAGTAAAGTCAAGAAATACCAAAGGGATATTCGAAGGAGGGGAAAATCGAAAAACTGACAAACTCCGGAGAATAACGAAGACAAGACCAAAACAATACATGCACTATAATTAAAACTTAAAAACATATAACAACATGGATCCCACCAAAAAACCCGGGGTAGACTCAGGTGCTCCGGAAGAGTAAACAGTCTCTGATTCATGCAGGACACGCGCCATGTTGCATATGTCAAATCCGGTATGAGGAAGGGATAACATCAATGGAACAGATCCATTTTCATTTGGGAAACGGTTTTTTTCATATATGTCAACCAAGTCACGATGACGTCCATAAAACTTTCATAAGGATGACTCCAACTTAGGAGAAACATACCCCTGTCCGAGCGACTTATCTGTCAGGAGACAGACTCTGTCCAGGAAGTCAATGTATATATCATAAGCTCTGGAATAACGTACACTGGTAACACCAGTTTGATCTTAAACGGCCGTTGCAGTCTTGTTTGATCTTGACTGTCTTGATTTTTAGTATTTCTGAGATTTCCAAAAAAATCAAGATACATGTATTAACAAGACCAAAACAAGATATAATGCCTTGCAGTCAATCAAGACTGGTTAAGACCAGTTCATAAAAAATAAAAAAGAATTCAATGTTTAACAATACCTATGCTGAACTGATCTAAACTGGTCTTGACCGATCTTGATTGACTGTGAGGCAAGATATCTTGATTTGATCTTGTTATCTTTACTTTGTTAAAAACTATGAACATGCAGAAAAACAAGACTTAATAAGAATAAACAAGACCAGAATGGTCGTTTTAGATCAAAATTGAGTTACTAGTGGTATGAGTTGCGAAATATATACTCCATACGCCAGCGCTTCAGGAATATTGCCGCTTAAAAATGGGAGATTGACGACTGGAAAGTCAAAGGCATCCCGTTAGTTGTAAAGTTGGGTATTCAACCTTCCTCTGGTGTCAATTTCTAGGTGAGGGTCAAGATAATATGCAGACTTGGCAGTGTCTGTGGTATCCTTAATTTCCCAAAACGTGAATTGTTGAGTGATCAAACATGATCTATGTGGCGGAAGCTGAAATTAAAGGTACGGGCTAACTTCTTTTGTTTTTCCTTAAGAAGCCCTTTAATGAAGTCTGCCTCATATGGGTAACGGAACAAGTCGACCAGGAGTGGCGCAAAATTAGTGCCCATAGGAATGTCAATTGTCTGTTTGAAAACACGTCCACTAAATTGAACAAATTATGTTGTCGATCAAACATTGTGTATCTGCTGTTGCCATTTGTATTATGAAAGCATCGATGGATTAGATCTTTCAACTTCTCCTTCAGTTGTGAATGATACCACTTATTGAATAGCTTGTCTCACAATAACTTTGGAGGCCCGTTTTGGCAGCTGTTAAAATAGAAGTTAGAAGTTGAGGCAATGGTTTGGTGGAACACTTGGCAATCCAGTTTTAAAGCCTTGTTTGTATGGACACTTATGTAACTTGGGTATCCAGTACAAGGTAGGAAGATCACAATCTTAAGTCACATTAAAAACCAATTAACATGACAAAAAACATTATAGATACTCCTTAATTCCATACATTTAATTTTAACTAGAGGCTCTCAAGAGCCTGTATTGCTCACCTGGATTTAACTTTCACCTTGAGCAGACCTAAAAATTTAAGTGTTGCAGTCAATTTGGCTGGTTTTTTCTATAGGATTCTAATTTCAACTGTGGCAGTCATCTTGGTTTAGTCCAGGTCAACGGATACATTTCTAAAAGAGAATCATCTAAGGACCATTTCTGCTAAGTCTTGTTCCAACTGGCTAAACGGTTTCAGACAAGAAGATTTTTAAATGAATTTTCCTATAGGGTCCAATATTTAACAAAGTTCGATGTGGCAGCCATCTTGGTTGACAATATGGGTGATCGGACAATATTTCTGAAAGAGGACCTCCTAAGGACCAATGCTGCCAAGTCTGGCTCCAATATGTCAAGTGGTTTCAGACAAGAAGATTTTTCAATGATTTTTTCCATAGGGCCCTATGTTACACTAAGTTCGGTTGTGGCGGCCGTCTTGGTTGACAGTCCAGGTCATCGCACAAAATTCTGAAAGAGGACCATCTAAGGACCATTGCTACCAAGTCTAATTCTAATTGGCTTAGTGGTTTCAGACGACAAGATTTTTGAGTGAATTTCCCATAGGGTCATATGTTAAACCAAGTTCTGCTGTGGCGGCCATCTTGGTTCACAGTCCACGAAATCAGACACTTTTCTGAAAGAGGATCTCCTAAGGACCAATGCTGCCAAGTCTGGCTCCAATATGTCAAGTGGTTTCAGACAAGAAAATTTTTCAATGAATTTTCCTATAGGGCCATATGTTAAACTAAGTTCGGTTGTGGTGGCCATCTTGGTTAACAGTCTGGGTCATTGGATATATTTCTGAAAGAGAACCTCCTAAGAACTATTACTGCCGACTTTGGTTCCAACTGGACTTGTAGTTTCATATAAGAAGATTTTTGAAAGTCACCCTTTTTTCTATTTTTAGTAACAGCAGCCATCTCGGTTGGAAGTCGGGGATGCCAGACATAATTTTGAAAGGGGGCCACCCAAGGACCATTCTACCAAAGTTTGGTCTTAATTGGCCCAGTGGTTTGAGAGGAAAGTTCACGCAGGATGCCATCTTTAAAGGGCAAAAACTCCTATAAGGGGTCAATCAATGATTTTGGTCATGTTGGCTTATTTGTAGATCTTACTTTGTTGAACATTTTTGCTGCTTACAATTTGTCTTTATCTATAATAATATTCAAGATAATAACCTATAACTGCAAAATTTCCTTAAAATTAACAATTCAGGGACAATAACCCAACAAAGGGTGGACCGATTCGTCTGAAAATTTCATGACAGGTAGATCTTGGCCTGATGAACATTTTTACCCAATGTCAGTTTTGCTCTAATTGCTTTAGTTTTTGAGATATAAGACAAAAAATGCAGTTTACCCCTATGTTCTATTTTTAGCCATGTCGGCCATGTTGGTTGGCAGGCGGGGTCATCGGACACATTTTTTAAACTAGATACCCTAATGATGCTTGTGGCCAAGTTTGGTTCAATTTGGCTCAGTAGTTTCAGAGGAGAAGATTTTTGTAAAAGTTAACGGACGTCGACGGACGCCAAGTGATGAGAAAAGCTCACTTGACCCTTTGGGTCAGGTGAGCTAAAAATGTGACAGATTTATATTTGATATATTGGTTTTACAAAAGACGTTAGGTTCCATTATACATTAGAATTATATTTTCTTCTATAGTTTCGGAAAATACAGCCGTCAATATTTCAAATCTTTAAAATAGAAGGGTAAAATGGGCTGGTAATTATGATTTCTGACCACGAAACTGATTTATGCTGAAAGAGAGGATATTTGACAATTGATTTAAGCTCATTTGAATGGTTCATTGTGTATGCATGGACTTAAACAGCCTCTCCATCTGATCTTGACCCATGTTGTAGATCAGTATCCTTTGTGTGTTTTTGAAGTGTGTAAATTTTGCACGAAGTTTTAAAATGTAATTTACGAAAATATGAGCACAATTTTTTTTAATTTTTTTTTTTGAAATGGCCCAGTGCTATGTTTAATTTATGACATGCGTCATATTCATTGAAATTCTACAATAAGGTGATAACCAGTCCCAGAGTTTGGTCACTACAATGCATTTTCCACAATGTGTTTTAAAAAAAGTTGGAATGGGTATCTAAGAAAAAACGATATTCTAGAAGTTGCCCGGATCGGCACAGCTTTGTGATTCTTTTCATACATATATATTTGGGTCTAAAAACAAAAATAAAGAGAAGACTGTGCATGACATACATGTACAATTTCATATTGTGCGGCCATAATTCAACTCAACATGACAATTGTGTAGTACTACCTTAAGTACAAAATAGTTAGAACCTTACCTATCCAAACCGTCTGGAGGACGTTTAAAAACAAACATTGATTTCACTTAGCCTGGATTAAACAATGTTAAATACCGCAGCATTTTGCCTTCTCATTTCCCCTTTCGGACATGATTTTGAATGGTTTTCTTTTCTTTCTGTTTGTCATTTCGATTGTTGATCTTGATCCCAAATACCAGCATGTATATTAAATATCTGTTCTGATAAAAATAAGATTTTTTAGTTTGGTTTATGTGTTGATGTCTGGTGGGTCAAATTTAAGATTCATATACAACTTAAAAATCTTATATTATAACAATACATGTATTAAAAATCAGAATCAATTGGAAACAAACTTGGCTACAATCATCCCTAGGTTGTCTAGTTGCAATATTAAATCTGATGATGCCACCGATCAACCAACATCGCCGCCATTGCTTTAAATATAACATATGTGTCAAACACGTAAAATGAGAATTTTTAATGGCTAAAACTGAAAATATTAGCTGATTTTTACTTATAGTTTCAAAATAAGTAGTTAAAGATTCCTTGTGAGTTTTGTTGAAGGTGAAATACATTTGACCAAACTTGAAGAATTTCATCAACATGACAGTTCTTAATTATAACTCTGAAACATCTGAGCATATTAGAACCAAACTTTGGATTCAAGGCCCTTATGTGATCTTCTTTCGGAACTGTATTCGGTGAAAAGGTCAACCAACCGAGATACATGCTGCCACAGCGAAACTTATTGTAACATTGGAGCCTGTTGGAAAATACACATTTAGATCTTCCTGTCTGAAAACCAAGCAGCCAATTGAAATAAAAAAAAGATAGCCGTGGTTCTAATTATATCCTCTTTTATAATTGTATCAGATGACTCATATGACCAACTATGATGGCCGTCACAGCCGAACATCGATTAACATTGGACTTTATAGGAAATTGTATGTAAATATCTTCTTATGTGAAGCATTGGACCAGTTGGAACTAAACTTGTGTTTAGGTGTTCTCAAAAAATTGTATCCGATTACCTAAATTACTAACATAACCAGACATGTTTAACAAAATAAATTATGGAAATTGTCACTGAAACATCTTCTTGTCTGAACTAGTTGGAACGGAACTTGACAGATATGGTCCTTGACAGATCCAATGATCCTCCGTCTGAACTAGTTGGAACGGAACTTAATAGAAATGGTCCTTGAGAGATCCAATGATCCACCACCAAACAGGATGTGTGCAACAGCCAACCATAGTAAAACGTAGCAACCTATTGGAAAATTTAGCCAGTTGGAAACAAACAAGCAATGGTTCATAGATGATCCTCTTCCTGTAACTTGGATGATTTAAGGCAAACAAAGGCAACTTTAACAAAAAATAACCCTAGGAAAATTCCTTGAAATATCTCATTATTACTCACAAATTGTAACGCAAATTGGCAGTAATAGTTCTTAGGTGGTCTTCCAACAGTTTTGCATAGCATTACTCAGACATCCAACCAAGATGGAAGTTACAGCTGAATTAGTTTAACATGGGACCATATAGCAAATTCACTTAAAATTCGTATATTTTAAGCCTTTAGTTTCGATGTTAACAAAATCTGGAATGCGTGTCTCAAAGATAGTTCAAGTCCCAGCCACTGATACATTGTATTAATACGTTTTAATGATACGTTACTATGGACAGTTCAAAATTTATACAAAGTTCATGGACACGTTTACAGATTCACACGCTCAGGTTTGCTGCACATGTAAATAAATGATAATTCAAAAATGGAACCTCGTTTGGTCTTTGTCTAAATCTCACAGACATAGTTTTTCCCCTTTAATGCGAGATATATAACAGTACATTTATTTCTGTGCTATTGTTTCGATCCCGATATTTCGAATTTAAAATTTTGTGTTTTTAAATTTTTTTTTAACACAGTTCATCATTACATCATTTATTTATAGGGCATTACAATAAGTTACGACAATCAAAACTTTTAGGTTTGACCACAAGTTTTAAATATTGAAATGCGATGTAATGCGTGTTCCATTGAAATGGTTTTCGAAAAAAATATTTTCAAAATGTCTGGGATTAAAATATCTGATAAAAAAAATTGATAGATATGTTGATTCATAAAAATATATTTCAAAGCTCAAGTTTGAGTGAAATGTTGAGGAATACGTTATACTTATTAACAATGAAATAATGGTCACTTTGACGAAATATCATGAAGAAAACTCCAAGGAAAAAACAAAGTCAGGAGAATGGAACACAACAAATAAACGCCACAGGGATACATGTATAACTAAAAGAATAAAAAAAGTATGATAAACTAAACAAAACTAGAACAAGACAGCACAGAAATGTGAACTCCCATTAAAAACTGGGAGTGACACCAGGTTTTCCGGAACAGTAAGCATTTTCTCCGTTAAAGGCATATGTTCCTTTTATATTGTCTATTCTACTATGAATAAAGTATTCATTCATTCATAATCAGACTTCGTAGAAAGAATAGAAATAAAAGCAAATTACTGGTATTTTAAAAAGTTTTCTGTCTAATATATCTCTTCATCGCCTACATGTACCCGCCACTACGTACTCGTGCATTTAATTCAAATTTAAAATTTTTACACAGATAAAAGAATTAAAATTGTCATTTAACTTGCTCATACATATACACAAAAATATTGATGAAAATATTACGGTATCATTAACTGCTCAAAATATTGTGTAACAGCACACTTGAGCGTGCGAATTTAAACCTGTTAAGAGACTATTGTTATTGACCATGAACTTGTATGTACATATTATCAGGTTTTCTGCAAACGTATATCGTAAAATATCAGCCGCGAGACACAATGTGAAGCTTTTTCGGCGAGTGAGCGTAGCGAACGTGCCAAAAAGCTTCATATTGTGTCGAGCGGCTTATATTTTACAATATTTGTTTGAAGAAAACTTGATGATAAATTTATCGTATTGTTAACTAGCAATCTTAATTGAATTTCTTACTTCTCAATGGCCATCCGCCTATAACCGGATGTTTTCCTGATATATTCGGGTCAACGTTGGGTCAAACATTTTGACGTCGCCGATATATTCGGGTCAGCTCATATTAGGGTCGGGTCAACTCTTTACGACGTCACAGTGCCGAAATACGGGAAATTCTGAAGGCCTCAGCAGGTCGATATAGCCATAGGGAAATACGATAAATAATTTTTACTGGCCGCTGTGACGTAGCATCCAATCGTATTAATACAATGTAGTAGTGGGTTGGACTTGACCTATATGTGTAAACATCCAAGTAAAGGATTAAAACAGATGTATTGTAAGAATTAAGAAAGTGTCACTGGTGTGATGAAGTCAAGGCGAGCGATATAGGCTTCTGCAGACATTTATTTATTTCGTAGTAGATCTGTGAAATTTAATCTATTGGCCTTTCACAACAAAGGTAGCATTAAATGTGTTGTTCGCTTGATTTAGTATTTCACGGCATAATATTAGTCCTGTATACGACAACTTGATTGCCCTACTTATCAGAGGACGTTTCTGACAGATATACGTATCGGCATACCTTGACGGTTTTTGTTATCAAATATATTGAATCTAAAACAAACCGTCTTGCACAAATTTGAACACTTGACAGCTCCCACTAACCGAGATATACTGATTATTTTGTCCCACTGCATGATAATAGACTGAAAAGTGATTGTAGAAAAATTTAAACCAGTAGTTGTATACTAGTAATTAAGGGAAAACAACCCATATTATAGGAAAAATGGCGAAGTATATGTTTTGATATCAGTCCAGGCACTTTCTTATACAAATAATATTACTGCAATAAGTAATATTACTAACACAAATAGTATTATTTGTTTTAGTAAGATAAGGCCTATATTACTCATTTTAGTTATATTACTTACATCAGTAATATAATTTTTTTATATTACTCGAAAAAGTAATTGAGTGTTATTTCATCATAAAAAACGGAATTTTGTCAAACTCGCCTGTTCATTTCCGGTCGAGGTATACATAACTTTTTACGTAAAAGCCAAGGGCAAATGACTGTACCTTCCAAAAATTCACGCGTTTTACAGTAAGTCTGGAAAATTCAAAAACGGTGGTTTTTTTTTCTTAATAGTTTGACATGGATCGGTATAAAATTGTTGTCTTTACAAATACATAGCTAAAAATAATTTTCGCTTATACATATATTATATCGGGTTTTATAAATACCAAAAGAACATCAATTAATGCAAGGGTTTTTCGTCGAAAAATGTTTAAGCGAGTGCACATGTATATTGAAAACATTATAACAAGCGTAGATAACTCAATTTGATTTAAAGAAGATTGTAATTGCATGCCTGTTGTCTCCCTTATGTTTTCGTATTTTAATTCATTTCAATTCTTTTAGTCTTCTTTCAGATTATTGATTTGTAGTGAAATATCATAAGAAATAATTAATATCTTTTTTATAAAAAAAATTTAAATGGCCGGGAATAGTGTTTTTATTTTGAAGTCTACATTATAACATTTTTAATTGTAATACATTTCTTTTCAAATGTATCTGTAGCTTATATCTAATATTAAGTGTTTCAGTTTATTATTGATGAAACTGTATGCACGGGGGAAATAATTGTTTAATTTACATCATTATTCTCTAGAATATGAGCTACGTTCAGAATCAAAATTGATTACTTATTCATTGATTGCTCAATACCAATAATCATCGATAAAGCTATTATTATAAATAATGTGTTTATATGTCTCTGATAAGATAAAACATTTTGTAAGGTTTCAGAACAAACGTCCGGTATTGTAATGAGGTTTAACTGTTCCCATCTATCTATACTTAATGGGGAAGAAAGGATATGGTGAACATGACCGTGTCTCAATATCGAAATATGTACAATGTACATAACAAAGTTGCAGCAAAGAAACAACGCTTTTATTGCTGTTCTTCGTCTTAAAAATTGCAGTGAGATCTTCAACATGGGGAGATTAATCTTGTCTCAATGCAAGTCTCAAGACGGCCATTTGTTTGCTAAGTCCGACAGCGTCACACTTGTGCAATTTAAGACGCACAGATGCGAGGCAATATTATACAATTATGGTCTTGGAATTTTGTCAGTAGAAAGCCAATTGACTGCCTTTCAATATATAAAAAAGAAGAATACGGGGTATGCGTCAATGAGACCCCATCCCAATTACGAACGGGTTTTAATTGGATTAAATATTGATAATTTTCGTTACCTTGCTGTATTTGGTAAAACACCTTGTAACATCCAAAGTATACACTTAAAATAGTAATGATATATCGTATGATCTTTAAAATTGTCTTTTGTAAAATTATTCACTATCACGCATACCCCATGAATCCTTTATATTTATTAAAATGGAAAAACATAAATGTGAAGCGGATCGTTACTTAGCTGACAACTGCTGACCTGGCCAAAGCACATGTGAGCTTTTGTCACTACTTGGCGTCCGTCGTCCGTCCGTCCGTATACTACATATTCTTATATTTTCACCTTTTCCTATGAAATCCCTGTCCTTGTTGGTTTGTTATTAGGTATGAAGCATCTATGGACACATTTTCTTGTATAAGAATAACCGAGTTATGCAAGTTAAATCAAATATTATTTAGTTGAAAGTGAGACCATGTGTTTAGTCGAACATACGGTTAAAGAACGGAATTTTATGATATTGAATTTTCTTATCTATCTGCTAAAACATGTAATATGGACACACTGGTCTTACATGTTATAAACTTGATTTCACACAAAAATTAATTTGGGGAACCGTTTTATTGTATCATTTATAAAAAGGCAATTGTTTAAAGCTGGATATAAATTATAAACACTGGTAAAGTTCGCGTGTAATCAGTCAAACGTTATCTAGAGCGCATTTCTAGTAAAGTCGTAAATGACCATACACTGACCCGATTAAGATAGACTAATTAAAAAACGTCAATATGTTGAAAATAGCCGATATCTTCGTTATTATTTTTTTATTTTCTTAACCAAATTTCGAAGTCAATGATTAAAAAATCCCCTTCTTTCCTTTTTTCATTATAGTGTTCCTATCTCCTTTTCATCATGTCTTTTATTGTAAAAAAAAAAATTCACCAAATCCCATCTTTGCACTACTCAATCGAGATTGCCAAGACCTGTCACTATTGTCTATTTTTTCTATTTAGCCCATCTTAAAAAGCAATCCAATTTTATAAAGGTGTTGCTATTTTCAACTACATGTATGATAATATTTTCCTTCAACCAGCTTCTGTAATTTCTAAAATGATTCTATCTCCTTTTATGCAATTTTTTATTAAGTGTTTCGACTACTATTTATTTGAATTAGCGGCGAGTCTCGTCAGTAGTCTCCGTTTTTATTGTGCAGATTTTTTTCATATTGTTTTACCAAACTTTGAAAAAACAGTTTCTACATTAAATGCATAAAAGTCCGAAAAACAATTTGCACGTCGAATGCACAAAAGTATAGATTCCCGTCACCAACATACATAACTTATGTCAAGACCTGACACCGTTCTTATAGCCATACGACCTTATTGCCCTTATTTATAGGTTTTTCAACTTAATTTTTTACGGTGTTTCGGGATTTTAAGCTTAGTTCTAAGTACAGACTAGCATGGGTCCCTTTTCAAAAGTCTCCCAATTATTGTAGCCTTGCCTTGCTTTGGCTAAATAGAGCGCCAGATTGAAAAATTCCTAGATATTATACTCAAACCGGAAGTAATCATTAATCATAGTACATACATAAAAGATACATTAATCGAGTCGAATCATATTGGATCACCCATTTAGACACAGAGGTGTACAAAGGTAATAAATTTGAAGGATCACAGATATTAGATATAAGGTCTCATATCAAAGTCGCAGACACATTCCAATGTCTACCTACTGATAGTGCACACCAAAACATACACTCAGTGATATAATTATGGGTGAAACTATAAGGCATATAACATGGATATGGGAAAGTACAAAAAATCTTTCCGATAAACAAAGTAGGGGTTCCACAACGCAATGAGTTAATGAACATTCCCTGAAAGTTTCACTGGAATGTATTCAGTGATTTAGGAGAAGTGACGACGACGCAAGATGACGAATGGTATTATTCTTTAATTTTTAACGCACTCTCCCATTTATACTAAAAATTGTTTGAAACAAATCATTCTAATAATTCTTATTTCGCAATAAATGTCAACTTAAAAGATAGAAATCTGTACTTTTCAATAATGTCAATGCATGAAATTGTAAAGACAAACTAAAATATTATATTTCATCATATATAGGATAATTGTTGCGTTCCTGTTCCAAATTTAAACCTCTGTAGATTAAATAGCTGTTTACTGCGTCATCAATTTTTCTTCTCATTCGCAAAATAGTTCGTCTCTCATTCAACGAACACATGCGTTTTAATAGTTTAGGAATAAAACTCACAAAAATCGTTGTTGCTGTTTGGGTAACGAGATTTAACTCTTGAAATCCGTCGAAATTCACCAATATTCCCAACGAAATATACAAACCAAATATTATAATGCTTATTTTAACCAATGCAATAAATACTTCAACCCGGATTGGTTTGTATGTTTGAATGACATATTTGTACAAATCCCTTGGTATTCCGGCTCCCTCCACCTCTTTTTTATATAGATGTTGGCTTAGTAACAATCTCTTCCCTTTTCTTTTGCAGACTTTTTTGGTCTGAACGAATAGTTGTTCATACGTATCATTTACGGAATGAATGCTGTCGTAAATATACATGATAATCGTTATGCCAAATATAACCCAACCTTCCGTGTAACTTGGGTTGACAAAAAGACCGGTGTATGTAAAAATGGCCACCTTTGCCAGAAAAATGAAACTATCCACAAAAATAATTGTAAGCATATACACGGTTATCATTAACATCAGAAAAACACACGGTAAAGCTATTAACATCATACATATGCCTACTGACCCTTTATCAGTCAACCAGGTAAAAATATTTTTTATGTATGATTTGAAAATTATAGTTACTAGAAAGATTGTAGGAAATCCAAAACATGCTATAGTAAGTACCAATTCCAACAAACAGCTTACAAAATATAAGAATGCCACAAATATTACAAAGATAAATGTACATACATTTCGGTGCATTCGACTTGCAAAATAATGGAATCGGCCATGTTGCAATGTTAGTATATATCCCCAGAAAGATGGGTTCAATAATGCAAAAATATTTGCTAGCATTGTTTTTGTAATCTTAGCATATCCGTGGTGATTACAGCAAAGAATTCTTTTACTCCCAAAACGCTCTCTGAAACGTAAATCCATCGTAAGGGGTGAATACGTGTCTGATTTGTTAGACGGCAGACCACTTTCGATAAATTTGGCCAAATCACGGGGTGTTGATATAAAAATTAATAAACAGCTGATGTATGCCACAAGTGCGATAATTGGTCCGCCAAAAAATATCAGAAAATTACTTTTGCTTCTCTCATAGCCAGCGATTATTGACAAAAAATCTTTCGGTGCTCCTTGTTTTACACTTTCAACAATGAAGTCCTTGTGGTAAATGTAATGCACCGATACTTTTATTAACACAATTGATAAGGTCGAAATTGCCACAAGACATCGCATAATACGTGATGTTATGTCTGGATATAACATATAAAATCTTCTGATTGGACTGACTAGAATAGATAAAACAGTCACAGGGTTGTGATTAATCCACTTTATTTGGGAAGATTCTGGTTCCTGCAACAATGGCGTTGTCTCGTTTAAAACATGTTTCTTTTTATTTTTAGATTCAAGATCCATGAAAACATTGTCTGATCCATCAGCATCTAAGTGTTTATAAATATTCGAGAGTATCCAAGCAATAATTAGTCCGAGATATAAGTACAGAAGCACGCCAATGACAAATGGACATATCCACCATACGCTTCCAAATCTAAAGGAATCTCCGATGCAAATGATTGTAGTGTTCCTAGTATTGACGTCAAAGATCTGCTTACAGCATTTATAACCAATCGTTTCTACTGGACAAATTACCTGCTGACATAGCTTGTACAAGAAATGACTAGGAATGTAAATTCTAGTCTTAAAACACCAAAAACTATAATTATACTTATCTTCAGTCATGGAAAGATCACGGTAAAGGTTCGCAAAAGCCAATGCAAATCTTTCAGTAGTGTTCCTAGCGCCAACGATAATGTCGCAGTTTCCTTTCACAGTTACGTTAAGACGTAAAGGCGGAGAGGTATATTTTTTCAGCATTCCCATTGAAAGTGTTTCATACTCTGCAGGCCAGTCTAAATATTGTTCACCTCCCTCGAAACCACCAAACGTCCAGACCCATTCTAGTGGCTGAATTGCACATCTAGTATACTTTATGGCTGATGAAAAATTACAAAACTGAATTCTCAGATTAACAAATCTATATTTAAACTTCTTTACCTTGTAGGTAAAATATTCTATACTGTCGGGTGTAAAATTAATGGAACATTTTTCTGTCAGCCAATGTTTGTCCTTGTATGGGCGGACATCACGGTAATCACTGCAGCTGATGTTCGAACTCGGTGCTGTCTTGCCGTTGCATACGCCATTTTTATATTCTTTTCTGAAAATCATATCACGGTGTTCAATCTCAGCCAGTGACACATATCCATAAAACAACGCCAAAACAAAAATGGTTCTAATGTTCATCTTTGGGATTCAAAGTCAATTTTTATCACTAGTTGTTGACATAACACGAAATGTGTCACCTGTACCAATCTATTTTAAGACGTAAACCTTTGAAGGCTTTGTTGGTGTATATACTATGTGGGAATTTCCAATTGTCATTTAAATTCCCGAGAATGAATGTAATATCCAATTTAAACAACTACATACTGAAATGTGTGTACATATGATTATGTGTTGATATTGATAATTTATTTCCTGCACAACACCGTTTCCTGACTCTCGCTTAATGCGGATATATGTCAAGTGTACATGTTATGTAACATCTACCAGATAAGAATTAATCTTCACAAACAACGTCTTATATCTGCATATTCATTTTAGTTGATTCACCAATATTTTGTTTACCGGCAGCTAATACATTTTTTATTATGCTGCCAATAAGGAGGCATATTCCAATATTATTGTAAAATGAATTGGATTCTAGAAAGTTTCATCCACAGCTTTGGATAATTACAAAAAATCCTTAAAACTAATCCAAGTATTTATCCGTTGTTTACTTTTTGCATTCTTACAACGAATTGTGCAATGTTATGTGCATTGAGCCCACTTTATACTGGACATTCAGTACAAGTAATCTAGTAAAGTTTCTTTTTAAGCTACATGGGTTATTTGGCGTCAAAACACAAAATAACGAGAAATTCCAAGTCTTCCCGGGTTTGTCTGTCCAATGGATTACGTTTTTTATTGCTCCTTAGGTATATTTGACCTTTTTGTTTGGGGGGGGGGGGAATATTATTCTGTTTTTATTTCAAAATACATCCACACAGGTCCTGGTGAGACAAGGAAAACGAAGCTTTTAGACCAAATTATGCAAAGGATTGTGTGCTATACGTATGTATATTTATAATCAAAAAGAATACAGCACAAATCATTTAATTTTATAAAAGATTAAATAGTTAATGCAACTAAATTTAATACACGCATTTAATATCTTGAAGATATTTGTCATCATGATGCTTCTACATGTATACATCAGATATAAGCTTTTGACTAATAGTTTAATGTTGTATTGGATAATATTGTATAATAGTAAAGTGTTATTATAATATTAAGACAGCTAGGCCATAGTGTCACGTTTGAAATTTATATGCTGATTTGGTTGCTCTTTCACTTGTGTTTTACTCATTGACTTCTTAGTTTTACTCCCCTGTCTTAGCAATTTTCGTGCATTCCTTCTTTTTCTGGAATGATCTCTTTGGGATTTTTCGGAAGGGGGGGGGGGGGGGGGGCTGCGATACTGATAAACAACCATTTGGTTTTTAGGGGGGATGGGGGAACAATAGTTGAAAAAACGGCAGTCATCTGAATATCGTGGTTAAAAAAAATGCGGAGTGGGTATCACCATAATCACCTGGACTTTTCCAGGACTAGAACCTTTTCCTTGCTCCCCTTTTATAAAACCATATTCAGAATAAATAATCGAACAGCGTTCCAAAGTCCCCCGCCGCTGGAGCATCAGAAACCCTTGGACAAGTGAAACATAACAAAATTTTCTCAAAGAGAGAGAATAGAAGGACAAACAATTTGTGGTTATTGCTAAAGTTTTTTACAAGTTAATGAGTGGTATGAAGACATTTATACAATATGGGTATAGTGTTGAAATCTTATTTTACCATGTGTATTGAGAATTTATACAAATGTACATTTACTCCTTTTCAATAAACAGAAATGCTTTGATCAAAAGTATTCCGCCTAACAAACTCTTAAAGACAGTATTTTTCAATTTTATAAGTTTCGATAGGAGTTTATGTATAAAACCTCCCTTTAGGTCCAAGTGTATAAATATTATTCCAATGCAAGGAGAATATAAATTTTCTAGAACACTTAGATGAACATTTTGTCAATTGTCAAAGTTATTAAGGGGCATAACTCCTACAAAAATATTTCGACATGACTCATCTTCGAACTCCCTGGAGGTATCATTGAGTTAAAGCTACTGTATAAATATTATCCAAATCGGTCAAGAAATAAATTTGCTAGAGCGCTTACATGAAAATTTTGTCAATTTTCTAAGTTATTAAGGGGCATAACTCCTACAAAAATATTTCGACATGACTCATCTTCGAACTCCCTGGAGGTATCATTGAGTTAAAGCTACTGTATCAATATTATCCAAATCGGTCAAGAAATAAATTTGCTAGAGCGCTTACATGAAAATTTTGTCAATTTTCTAAGTTATTAAGGGGCATAACTCCTACAAAAATATTTCGACATGACTCATCTTCGAACTCCCTTGAGATATCATTGAGTTAAAGCTACTGTATAACTATTATCCAAATCGGTCAAGAAATAAATTTGCTAGAGCGCTTACAAGGTGGACGGACGGACGGATGGAAGCACGGACGGACGGACGGACGGACGCCCGGCATTACCATATCCCCCGCATCGCGTTGCGGCGGGGGACAATTAATAGGTTTAGTATAATATTTTTCGAAAATAATTTCATATGATCAACCTTCAAGTTTCAATTATTTCCAAGTGATTTATGTCTAGAATCCCACACACATTACATTATTTTAATGTACACTATTCAACGTTTTACTTTATACAGTGTTATAATTTCAGTCATAATCATGCATATGCAGAATAAATAGGTCTAGAACTATGTTTCGGAAATAATTTCACATGATCAATGTTAGTTTCGGTTTCATATCTTGCAATCGTGTTGACAAGTAATATCACCGATTCAGGTCAGTGATGTTGAACTTTCTGTATCGATTCGGTTTTAAAACTTCCGTGTAAGTCCACATAACAACTGCACTTACGTAGTAGTATTTTGAAATGACTTTCGGAAATTAGAATAACCTCTGGGTTTTCCGTTTTTCCTTGGTAAACTAAACTGCCTGTGCAATTGTCGAATCTAAAATAAAGTGCCATCTGTGATCTAAAATGACGCTATTCAACATGTTCAATATTTCAGCGATTTATTTCATATTGACTTTCTTTTGGAACATGGTCGATACAAAAATTACACGTTTGCAGACTCTATCACCAGACACGGGAAACATGTCTATTATTGCCAATTCCTCTGAAGGAATCCCATGCAGCCATTATGATGAACTTCTGCCGTACAAAAAGAGGACTGCTTTAGACAAACAGTGTATTTTATCGTTCACTCCTAGTAGCAAACAGTATTTTACATACAAAGTTATGAAGTTTGAATTTAAACTAGTACAGTTTCACTTGCAGTTTTTAAATTTATCGAAAAAGTCTTCAATTCACTACACGAGGTGTGTAATTCAACCAATGGAATGGATCTGGACTTTTCGTGGCGTAGAGGGTAATTTTGGCGGTAGACAGTATCTTGAATGGCCACCAGAATACGGCACTTTGTCAATGGGGATGTTAACGGCACATACCTCAGTGCCTCTCCGCATGAATCTCACTCTACAAGGAAACTGCGATATTGTAATCGGTGCAAAAAATACAACAATGAGGCTTGCAATGGCGTTTGCAAACTTTACAAATGACCTAGCAATACAAAAGGATGAGTATAATTACAGCTACTGGTGTTACAAAGAGAGAATATTTGTGCAGAATTACGTGCTGTACCAGTTATGCCTACACGTTCTCTGTCCGATTGAGACTATAGGTTACCGATGTTGTAAGCACACATATGATGTAAACGTTCACGATTTTATAGTTCGCTGTCCTGGACATTTTTATGTTTTTGGAGGAGTATGGTGGGTTTGTCCGTTTGTCATTGGATTCGTTTTATATCTATATTTTGCGTTAATAATATTCTCGTTGTTTTCTATGATGTACAAACATTTGCCTATTATGATAAAAAAAGATGATAATGAATATAGGCAAGTTCCAACAACCGATAAACAAGCTCAACCTATTTTGAACAGATCAAAGCGCAATAATACAAACACTATATGGATTAACCATAACCCTACAACGGTGTTTTCGATACTGGTCACGCCATTAAGAAAATGTTGCATTTTACATCCGGTGATAACGTCTAGGATGTTGCGCTTTCTTGTCGCTATTTTGAGTGTTTCTGTGATTTTTATAAAAGTAGTCGTACATTCGTTTGAGGATCGTTATTATATAATCGAAAGTGTAAAACAAGGGGCCCCAATGAATTTTTTATCTATGGTCGCTGGACATGAACTTAGCCGTAAGAATTTTCTTATATATCTAGGCGGTCCATATGTAGCGCTCGGGGCATATTTGTTTTGCGTCATTTTACTCATGTGTGCGCCGAAAAATTTATCCGATTTCCTTGTCGTGGGTTTGCCAGAGAAAACAAGCAAACCAACATTTGTAGTAACGATTGATTTAAAATTGAGGGAATTTTTTGGATCGCGAAGAATTTTGAGACCCGAAAATGATGGATTTAGCAAAATTCAGAAAACAATGCTCGCTGATATATTTTCTCTTTTGAATCCCAAATTTTGGAAATTTACGTGGGATATTCAGAAAGATCGGTTTAAACGTTTTGCAGGGATATTTTCCAGTAACAATTCGGTAATGCGTTATCTGATACTGTTTATATTGATGTTACCTTATCTGACATTTTGTTTTTTGGAACTTTTATTTACTCTTATGTGTTATGGATTTCCCACCATTTTTACAATTGGATTGCTGTACCGGGCATATTTCAGAAACTTGTACGACTGGTTCCAAACTGCAGGCAAGAAATCTTTCTTGGGAAAGTTAATAATTTTGCCTGGATGTCTTTTTCTGTTGACCTTCGTTGTCTACATGTTCTCCATTATATTTCTGGATAGCTTCATCTTCTTGTCAAGAGTTGCAATTTTCACATATACTGGCCTTTTTGCAAATCCGAGTTACACCGAAGGATACTTAATATTTTCAATAACTGTGTCAATGTATGTATATGATAGCATTCATTCTATCAACGAAACCTACGAACGGCTATTCAACCAGACAAAGAAAGTCTGCAAACGTGTTAGCAGACGACTTCCGGGAAAAAGTAAACTGTACAGAAAAGAGATAGAAGGTGCTGCAGTTCCAATGGATCTATACCTTTTTATTGTTGATTCGGAAAATCCGAAAAGAGTGGAAATTCTAAAATCTGTAGTAAAATTAACAGCTATTTTCTTGTGTTTGTATATTTCAGTAGGAATTCTGACAAGATTTGATGGATTTCAACAACTTTCGGTCGTGACGCAGACGGCAACTACAACATTTGTATGTCTTGTGCCAAAGATATTTACTCGGATGTGTTCTTTAAACGAAAGGCGTAAGATCCTACGAATAAGAGGCAAGATACACAAACAGGTTGATGATTTCTTAACATTCAAAGGAATTACCTATGAAGATGACGCCGCGTTGATTGATACCAATGCAGAATCAGACCATGAACATAATTTGAGCGGACTCTCCTTCGAAGTATTATAGATTATGAAAATAATGATAACCGAATAAAGTTCTTGTTATAGCCATCTTATGCTGTCATATAATTTTAAGGAATTCAAATTGCTTGTGCTTTTGATTCTCTAGTTTTTTGTTTTATTTTGGTTTAGTTTGTGTATGTTTTTTGTTATTTTGGTTGTACGTGTATCCTTGTAGCATTTGTTTGTTATGTTCCATTCTCGTGACTTTTCCCACTCTTTTGTCGCTTTGGTATTCTTTTGCCGATATTTAAAGACAAAATATAATTAGATTAGTCCTGGTTGGTTACTTAATGTAGAGTACTGGGTGCAGTCGATAGCACATAATGGGTTAGAAATGATATGATTGAGAAAAGCTTGACCCAAAGCCCGTACACGCACGTGGCAAAATCTCAAGAAAAGGACCAGTGTTTCCACTGTATATTTATTTTTATCATATATTTTGTATTAAATACAATCAGTTTGCATATACGATAAAGCACCAGATGTTTCATCCGTATTACACACATTCTCGGGTACAATGTAACATTTATCACATAGCCTTAATCACGAAGCTAAACCTGGGTCGCACGGCTCAACCACAATGTATCGCACCCAAATTCGGACGTCTCAAATTCTCAAAATTAGAGTAAAACTGACATGGGGATAAAAATGTTCATCAGTCAAGATCTACCAGCCTTGAAATTTTCAGACGAATCGGTCAACCCTTTCTTGAGTTATTGCCCCTGATTGTTAATTTTAGGGAATTTTGCAGTTTTATGTTATTATGAATATTATTATAGATAAAGACAAATAATAAACAGAAAAAAAGTTCACAAAGTAAGATCTACAAATAAGTCAACATGACCAAAATTGTCAATTGACCCCTTATAGCAGTTTTTGACCTTTAAAGACAATTTTTCATATTTATTTTCGTCATCTTTGTAAACTTTCAAAAATCTTCTCTGAAACTACTGAATAAATTTCAGCCAGACTTAGGTTGAAAGATCCTTAGGGTATCTAGTATAAATTGTTTGTTTTGTTTTTTTGTCCATCGAGAAACATGGCTGTCATGGCTAAAAATAGAACATAGGTGAAAATTGCACTTTTTTGGTTCATATCTCAAAAACTAAAGCAGTGAGGGCAAAACTGACAAGAAATAAAAATGTTTATGAGGTCAAGATCTACCTGCCATGGAATGTTCAGACGAATCAGTCAACCCATTTTCTGGATATTGCCCCTGAATTGTTAATTTTAAGGAAATTTTGCAGTTTTAGATTATTAACGTGAATAGTATTATAGATAAAGACAAACTGTAAACAGCAAAAATGTTCAGCAAAGTAAGATCTACAAATATGTCAGCATGACCAAAGTCGTCAATTGACCCCTTATTGGAGTTTTTGCCCTTGAAAGATTATTGACATGCAAAGAGTAATTATCAGTAAAAATAATGGTCTGACATATTGTCACAGATGTTAAGAGCATAACTTGAAATAAATTAAATGGTTGCTGTACAACTAAAATGGATGGTTAAGGGTCAAGATCATTGAAAAAGTCCATAGCAACCAATGGAAAAGTCACTAGCAACCCGATATGTTTCGTTCAGGACCCTATAATTTACCTGCTCAAGTCAAAAAGAAAGGTCAAGAGTCAATCCCATTCACAAAGTCCATATAAAATTGGGATTTACTATTCTGTAACTTCTGTAGTTCTGATTGTCCCGAAGTGAACGATTAAATTATACATTTTTACAAGTTTTACTTTTCACTAGGCAAGTATATTGGTATATTGAAGATTTGTGTTACTATCACTTGAACAGTGATATTACTCAAAACATTAAAGAAATAAGACTTAGTAAGTTAAAATAGAGAAACTTCCGGGACAAACAAATCTGTCATTACATAAACACGTGGACTTTTTTGTTCAATTGTCGATTAA
Source organism: Mytilisepta virgata (assembly GCA_028015205.1). Taxonomy (NCBI): domain Eukaryota; kingdom Metazoa; phylum Mollusca; class Bivalvia; order Mytilida; family Mytilidae; genus Mytilisepta; species Mytilisepta virgata. The sequence goes on from CM051521.1 coordinate 91,096,953, forward strand.
GATTCAAATAGTAGCGTTTAAATTTAGTGTTTGGTTGGATTTGGCGATTGTGGAGTCTAACGCAGATTTAACATATCATAACCTTGTACACAAATGTATGTATCAAAGAAAGTCCGGATTGAATGAAAATCCTACACACTTATAGTCATATTGATTTTCTGTCCTGCGATTTAACTAAGAAAATTCTCGCAAAATTACTTAATTATTTTAATACAGAAGAAAATAATTCTAATAACTTTACAAACGTTGATAGACTAAAAAGGCTTCTGAATCCGTCAACACCAAATGATATTATTATACCTTACAGTTTAATTAAATAAATCTATTAGCTAATAAATGATCACATGACAAAATTCATTTGTCCGATGAATAACCCTATTATTCCCCGCAGGTGAATAACCCATCACTTATACCAATTAAAGCGAAATGGCAAACAAATCTGATCAAATCATGAATCATCAGTATCAAATCGATATGTTACACAACAATATTTGTTCGGTATAATAAAACAGTTACGGCCCTATAAGTCGGGAGATATCCAAAATGGTCAACCCTGCTGAAGGGTTATTCCCCTCGGGCTAAACCCCTCGGGGAAACAGCCCTTCAACAGGGTTGACCATTTTGGATATCTCCCTCCTCAGAGGACCATAATTGTATATTAAAACCTTTACATCCTTTATGTAACAGTTATTTTAATTGGAGAGAGCGGATTATCATAACAATTAACAGTTTATATATCTTATTTATTATCACGTTTTTTATATTATGTTGTATATTGTATGTTTATATCACTAATGGGATTGTGTTTTGCATTAACAAAGATATTTTCTACATGGTATGAATATATACAATAAAATTCTTTAATATCAATTTTGATGCAGAAAATGTGCACATTTCGTCGATTTACGACTCATCAGTTGTTCTCAAGGCCTAAAATGTTGAAAACCAAAATAAAAATCCAAGAAATTGGGAAGCAAATTCGAGTTAATTTTGTAACAGTAAATTCTATTTATTACTTTCGGGCTAGTACCGAAATACTAGCAACTGAGCTGAATATACCATCGGGGACTTGGAATCCAATAGCAGCGGCATCGACTCTCGTAAAAATAGAATTCTTTGATACCAATTTTGATGCACAAGATGTGCACACTTCGTCGATTTAGGACGCATTAGTGTACAAATGTGGTAAATGACTAGTATAATATCATGCCTGTATTCCATGTTTATGTAACTTTATACATATACATATGTATATTTTTCCATATGCATCGTCAGTTGCTCAAGCTTTTTCGTTTTTGCATAACCTATCTGCTTGAGCCAGTGTTATTTTCTACAATTTGATGTATAGATTTATTATTAAAAGTCAAAAGTATAATTAATACTCGTGTAACTCCATCGTTGGAGAGATGACGTACCTTTTCTGGGCTCACTGGTGTGCCCCTGGTAATATTTACGTGCTTTTACATAAAACTAGTTTTTCATTCATCATTATATACGTGACTACTACAGGTTTTATCGTTGATCAGCAGATATTTCCAGCAACAAACACCAAATACAGTGAATGTGTATAACCAATTCGTATTCAGAGCTAATTTGAAAAAATACGGTGGCTTCAAAGTCCCACCGATACCAACTAGAGGTCCTATTGCAGCACCAAACGTCTAGCCGACTTTTGAGTACACTTCAGTTTTGTCTAGCTGTGCTCTTGAGAGTCCTAGATTTGAATTAATATATCTTGATCTATCTTATTCCCATTCATGTAAATATTAATAAGTGAACAAAGCCATTGAAGAAAAAAAAACTTTTAGCGACTTGTTTATTTTTGTATTCTTGCTACCAAAACGACATAACAAAAAGTAATTATACCATTAATTATTAAAAATTACATTACTGAAGATATCACTGCCTCTGTCGTGTGATATAATCTTGATCTTTAAAAGAAAATAAATTGATTCAGTTTTGCCAATTTTTGTGAGTGTGGATCTGAATATTACAGATGTTGGTAAGCAGATATTTTTAAAATATGTAAAACAAAATAGCAATTATAATTGTTGTGTACATTCTAATGATATTTATAATTTCGAAAAAGTATTATATCGAAAACTCAAACTTGCATTTATATTGACCGCATCATACTCTTCATATTGAAACCTAGCGAGTTGATAAAACTCACACTCATAACAAATGAAAAAGACATGTATTCGGCCTCAGGCTTCGGATGCTTTGGTTTCACTTGTTAGGACTTGGGACATGAGTTGTAACATGTCAACGTCATCGACATATCGTAAGACTAGATGCAAGAAAAAACTACTCAGCAGTCGGATTACTGTAGGTCTATAATTGTTTTTACTTTGAAGAAAATAGTTAAAAAATAAAACATATTTTTTCCGAGGCATGGTGAAAAAATTAAATGATTTTTGTGAAGATGGTGGGTTTTTCAGAGGTTAATTACTTGTTATAACAACATTGTTATTTCAGCAGTAGCTGCAACAGTTTGTCCTTGGGCATTTTTTGCATCAGTAATCGATGTAAAGAATGGTGGTAAAAAAGGGACAAATATACCTAAGGAGCAATCAAACAAAACGTAATCAATTGGACAGACAAACACGGGAAGACAAAAGAACAACCACAAGCACAACAAATAAACACAGAATTTTCAAACTAAAAAACAATGAACAACACGAACTCCTATAAAAAAAACCAGTAGTGAACTCAGGTGCTCCGGAAGGGTAAGCCGTTTCTGCTCCGTATTCGGCACCCGTCATGAAATTCAACAAAGTCTCCTCCCAGATATTTAAAGCATGGTAATACGAGGCGCTTATTATCGATGCATTGTCGGAGACCCAAGGTCCATGTGCATTTACCAGTTGTTCCAACAAGTAATTTAACCGCTTCAAAACCATCATCCCGCGAACTTTCTATATTATATGCATTCGTGTGGTAGATCTGTATTCGTCAAGAAAATATCATAATTCTCTTTATATGTATAATTAAGTCGACGAGATGTTGTGTCTACACTTAAAGATTAATACACAGCTGCACAAAGGTGTTGTAATAAAAAAGGTGCATACCTCAACAGAGCAAAATTATTTGCCACATTTTTAAGCCCGGAAAATATGGACAAGATTTATTCTATTAGGTTTTGACTCGACTTTTCCCTGGAGTTTTCTAAGGTTTCGGATATGCGTAAACCCTTCCAGACAAGTGAAGTTCTCACTCCGTTTTATGTCAGAATGCTCTTGTTTTTTTCTGTTGATTTTCTATTTTATCATAAGTTGTTGAAGTATTCTGTGCATTACTATTCTCCTGAAGTAGCCTTAATTAATGTGTTTTGGTCAAATATGCAATTCCCCTTCTGCGTTCTATTATCCGTCAGTATCGATATACATGTATGAAGCTAGTGTTACAGGTAAAAAGAGCACATTCTAACCATGATATCTAAATTATGTACAACCCAATCAATGTTTGTAGATCTAACAATTAAGCGGTCACCTTTTCGTAGTCATACCATGTACCTAGCTATAGCGGTCCGAATATACTTTAGCTCATTCTTGGTAAGGGGAGTAAGGGCATAATTATCAGTTCTCTAAAAACAAAGAATGTGGTAAAAAAAAAACTTGAATCGGACAAATTAGACACTTGTAAACATTTTTATCCTGACGATATTAACTTTTACTAGAATGGATAGCTAATGGGAACAGTGCCAAGATTTCCTTTTTCCATATTTTGATTTTTTAAGTTTTTTTTTTTTTTTTTTTTTTTTGGGGGGGGGGGGGTTCAGAAGTATTTTTTGTGGAATAAAAAAATCGGATTGTGTCGTTTTTATTACTTCATTATTTTTTAGACATTTTGAGGTAGAATTTACATAGTTTAAGAGCAGTGTTATTTGTCAAAATGCAATGTCGGTATGGCACCAACCGAAGCATGATCACAAAAGTATGTGGTATTCTACAAGTTCCGTGGAGTGGAAAATAAATTATTTTACATATGAAACAGTTCTAATAAATTATGCAAATCAGTGTTAGGATTTAGTAATCCGAGATTGCTCTGACGTCTGACGGCCTTTTTCGTGATATGATGGAGCCGTGGGACGTCAGAGCGCACTCTGTATAGATTCCACGTGATTCCAAGTTTTGTAACGAAATAACGCGTGATTGCAATATCTTGTTCAAAGTGAAAGTGAAATGATGAAAATGGTGGGTTGAAGAGAATAAAGCGTTCGTGTATGGTACAGGGAGATTGTTGGTCAATAAAATGTACATATTCTGAGAGAAAAATGAATAAGGAATCGATTGATATATGATTTATCTACATATAATTGGATATATTACGATATCGTATCTAAAAACTGCCGCCACAAGTCTGGGTCGACAGTTTCCATGTTTTCTGTACGGACTGCGCTCTGACGCTCTAAGTCACCACAATACAATTGAATGTTTCGACAGAAACTCCTTGAAACGAAGAACAGCTAGAAAACAGCTTTCATTTCCAGAAAGTTGATGTGTTCCTTCCGAAGAAAAAGGTACCACACCCCTGAAACTGTATGACCGTTACGATATGCTTCCCAGCTGAGGCTTGATGCATCTGTGTTAAGAGTCGGACTGGAAGTCAAGTAACGAGGAGGTAATCCCGACAGAATGTTTCTCCTGAGAGTTCGACAAAGAAGGTGAGTACCTACCTTGTAGTATAGGAATATGAGCCTCCCTATCTTGTAGGCTGGAATTCAATGCTTGAACAGGTGAAATTGAAGAGGATGTAGACGTCCCAGAGGTATCACATCTGCTACAGAATTCACTATACATAGCAACTGCGAAAACTGACGTGCTGACAAAACTCGTTCCTTCAGAATGAGCTGAATGAACTGATAGTGATAGGAATTTTTCCTCTGGACGAAACACAAGACCCAGATCTGTTCTGTAATGTTCCCCCAGAAAAAACAAAGTCATGTGGTGGCATCAGCTCTTACTTCTTCCAAGAAATAAGAAAACCTAGCCTGAGAAATAGCTTGATGACTACCTTGGTATGAGACCTGAGTGAATCTGGATTGAATTCCTTGAGAAGGGAATCGTCCAAATAATAATGAATTTGAATAGATAGGCTGTGAGGATGAGCCAGATCTGTTCGACAACGTTTGGTGAAGACTAAGGGGGTTATAACTAGCCCCAAAAGGCAGAGCTCTGAACTAATAAATGTTCTTGTACCAGACAAAACGAAGATACCTTCTGTAAGAAGGACGATTGGACAATGGAAATATGCATCTGCTTGATCCAATGGAGTTGACCACATGCCTGGAAGAAAAGAAGATCTTATGGAGCGATGCGTCTCCATTTTGAAATGTTAATCGCTGTTTTCTGGATCCAGAGCAGAGGTAGGGACTAGTTCTATTATAGATTTATGCAACAGAAGAGAAACCCTCTGAGGATCCGAAAGAACTTTAAAAGTAATTGAAAACACTGAAAGAGGTGGAAGCTCCTTGAAATGAAAACCTAGGCTCCCTCGAATTACAGACAAAACCCAAGAATCTGTGGTGATCTCCTCCCGCTGTTCCATAAAGTTTGTTAACCTCCTCCCTATTGGAATATCTGGAAGTGGAACAGGAAATTCTTCTTCCACTGGAGGTGTCGATAGATAACGAGGGGGCAACATCCTGGGATCGAGAAGCGAACTTCTGACTACTTTTAGAGTTAGCTTTAGAAACAAGTTTAGGAAAGAAGAAGCAGTAGAATTGCTGAGACGAGTAACCTTCTTCGATTCTTTTTAGGAAGAATGTTTTATTGAGAAGAACGAGCAGCAGAAACAGTCCTCTTACCATCATTGGGCCTAACATAGTATAAATTTACTACATTGTATATCTAATATTAGTATCTTTGGATTGTTATTTTGACACTGACAGCCTGTAGAACCTTGCTTACCAACTCATGAACCTTCTCAAAAGATAGATGAAAGATCTTATCCGTTAAGGGAGATCTAGGTAAGGCATCTTTAAGATTTTCTGACAAAGAAGATTTGTACAAAATCTCAGATCTTTTGGCTACAGTAAAATTAACCAAAGCCCCTAAGATCAGAGCCTGAGATTTATCTTACTGGATTAGAGCCTATTAAGTTAGACATACCCTTGTCGCAGGTAGGAACCACTCTACCTAGAGTGGAATTAAAGATTTCAAAAAATACCTGGAAAGGAGGAAGGCCCAAAACTATAAAACTTTGAAGCTGACGACTGATTCTCCAAAGAGCCATGACTAGAAGACGGGACATGAACACATCCAAAACTTTCCACCTATGGAGCGGATCCAACTCTTCCACTAGTCCCCCGAAGAGATTCCAAAAGAAGATAGTGTAGAATCTAACTAATTAAATTCTGACCTGATAGAATCCTTAAATTTGGATCTAATAGAATCCCTCAAATCAGATACTAAATCTCTGAACACTGACATTAGGTTTGTACCACTCTGGTCTGGGCCTGACTAGGACCACCAGCTGCTTCCGAAGGGGCATGAGGTTGTGGTATAGGATAACCATACTGAGTAATTCTAAACTGAGGTCCAAACGGATAAGAAAAAGGAGTAGGCCAAAAGTAATGAGGCCGTGGAAAACCTGTGGAAGAGAAATACCCACTGCGACTTACAACTGGAGTACCAGGGAAATCTGGACAGTGAACGCTCATAGCATGGCCAGGGACAGGATTAAGAGACACTGGAGAGTTTACTGGCCTAGACACAGTAGAAGTGAAAACTGAAACAGTGGGGATAATGTCACCCCCATGTTTACTAGGCCCTAAGTCCAGATTGGACAAAGTAGCCCCAGCGCTACAGTAAAAACTTCAGCATGAACGCTAGGAATACTAGAGGCGACATGCAGGACATCATTAGGGTTATCAGTGTTTGACCCATCCCAAAAAACATCTGAACTTGTAATAGATACCAAAATGTCAGGGTTGTCCATTTCTCAAATATATCACCTAGTAGGTAACCTACTACTACAACTGTAGTATATTTATATTTACTATAAATAAAAACAATAAGCAAATAAGGTATACGTAATAGTGGTATTAATTAAGGTATACGAAAGTCATACTGGTATTAATTACTTTTGGAGTGTCAAAACTCGTTGGAAGTACTTGGTAAATTGCAAGCTCATATTGGTGATTTCGAATCTGTTCAAAGTTTAGATTTTTCTACCCTATTTACCACTTTGCCTCATAATCCCATTAAGAAAAAAATCACATACCTAATTAAATGGGCATTTAAAAAGTCAGAATGTGAAAATATATGTTCAAACTCTTTTATGTCATTTTTGAGTAACGACAAACAAAAGAACTATCTCAATTGGACCTGCTTTGATATGATAACTGCACTTGAATTTTTACTAGATAACATTTGTGTTCTATATGGAGATTCCGTATATTGCCAAGTGATCGGAATTCCAGTGGGGACTAACTGTGCACCACTTATCATGCTTATAGTGGACCAGTTTCTGTATTGTTACGAATCACAATTTATGTCTAAAATCACAAGACCCAACGAATAGGTATTTAGATGATATTTTAGCTCTCAATAATGACGACTTCAATACGTACACTAAAGAGATTTACCCTGTTGAACTTACTTTAAATAAAGCTAATTCTAACAATGAACACTGCCCTTTCCTGGATCTTGATATCTATATCTCAAACGGGAAGCTTAATACTAAAATTTACGATAAGAGAGATAATTTTTCATTTCCTATTGTTAATAATCCGTTTCTAAATGGTGACGTTCCCTTGGCACCATCGTATGGTGTTTATATATCTCGACTTGTTAGATTTGCTCGTGTATGTAACAACGTATTTGATTTTAACGATAGAAATCTCTGTATTACTGAAAAAATTATTACACCAGGGTTTTCGATATCATAAACTTGTCAAAACTTTTACTAAATTTTATCATCGGTACAAGGACTCATTCGTAAATATAAATCAACGTGCAGACATCTTATACATGCATGTTCAGGTATTTCACATCTTTTATGGTAATATTCTATACAAAGCACAAAAATATCGTCATTCTCAGGAAAAGCTAACCAAACCGTTAAACAGACTTATCCACAATGGATATAGATACGATACTGTTGTCAAGTCTTTAAAGATGGCTTTTTTGGGAATTATTATTGATTCACTCATAGGGTTTTTGCATCGGAAATAAACACATTTATTCTAAAACCAGTTGTTGGCATGATACGGGTTATGTTCTTCTCGTATAATTTATGATGGCATGATATAAACTCCAAACGGGAGAGATTGTGGCTGTTTTCTATATGATAAAGACATAATCTTTCGATCAGTTTAATTGAGGTCTGGAACTGGCATGTCAGTATAACTGCTAGTGGTCCTTTGTTAATTTATATTAATCATTGTCATTTTGCTTAGTTTCCTCTGTTACCTTTTCCATGTTTTCTAATATCGGACTCGGACTTCTTTTAAACTGAGTTTTACTGTGCGTATCGCTGTGTGTTTGTTTATTCCACATTGGCTAGAGGTATAGAGGGAAGGTTGAGATTTCACAAAACATGTTTAACCACGTCGCATTTTTTCCCAAGTCAGGAACCTCTAGCCTTTGTTAATCTTGTGTGATTTTTATTAGTTTGGTTCATTTGTATGTTTCGGAGTTGAACTAGTATGCATAATTGTTTAGGGGCCTGCTGAACCCGACCCATTGGTAGCCTTGTCCTGTTTTCTGTTCTTTGGTCGGTTTGTTGTCTCTTTGACACATTTCCCGTTTCCATTCTCTATTCCACTAATTAATTACCAGTACTCAGAATATAGTTACTTAAATTTTAACTAAACACAATTTAAAGACTGAGACAAATATCTCCTTTGTCAGTATCTTTAGTGGAGTCAATTTTCTTCATGCAACACGTACGGTCCGCAATCAAAGAAAAAAATGGGAATCATGCGTAAGGGGTCGAGCAACCATTTGATTTTTATGGGAGCGGGGGGGGGAGGGGGGATAGGATTAAATGTTGGATCCTGCCTATTTTTTTCGTCGAAATTTTGGTCTTGGATTTTTTTTTTCGGTCTCGATTGCGGCCAAAATTTTTATTTTCATTTAAACCAAAAAATTTCTTGATTGACAGTACAGGTCCTGCATTTTTTTCACACCTACCTAAACGTTTGCTAAAGTGGTCCTCTCTTTTTATTTTGCCAAAATCCTGGTCCTGCCTTTTTATTTCTAATTTGATCTTCAACCTTTTGGATTGTGTTATTTGGGTTTTCAACATTTGAGGCCTTGAGTACAACTTATGAGTCGTAAATCGACAAAATGTGCACATCTTGTGCATCAATATTGATATCAAAGATATATTTGATTGGCTGAAGGTCGGCAATCGGGTTTACTCGAGCTTTATAATGGTAAGCTATTTATTGAGGGTCGTACAAAGAGGGGGGTGGGGTGGTATGGCTGAGGGATACAGACACGATCGAACGAGAAATAAAAATATCATCAGTCACGATGAACGTAAATTACAAATTTGGCCTGCACGTTGAATTTTTCTCAGTTTGCAGGAAATACGATAAATAAAAGATATTTCAGCACGGTCACATGGGGAATTCCAAAATCTTTGCTAGAAATTAACCCTGAACCCCGGGGAATAGGGGGAGGGGGTAACTCTCAGGATTTTTGACGTGTGTGCGGAGATGGCCTAAGAAAACACAGGGACACGACTTTCAAAATAATTCAGGGTATTTACTTATTTTCGTTTTTTATTATTTTTTTGTTGTTGTCGTCTTATTTCCTGAGTACTTTTAATAGATATTTACCATGACAACGAATATTCTGCGTTTATTATTAGGATTTTTTTTTTTGTATAAGGAAGTTGATAGTAAATCACACTGATAATAAACGCTCTTAATTGTTATGGTAAATATTTATTAAAAGTAATTACGAAAGATACAACAAAAAATAACAATTTAAGAAATAAATAAATATCCAGAAGTCGATGCCCTTGTGTAAGAAAACATGGAAAAGCTCATGGAAAAGGTACCCCGGCAAACACTAAAATACATGTCAATAACATACCGGGAAAAATAGTTTTGATGAAAGAAACCTACCCGCAAAACACTGAGCCATATCGAAAAAACACACCCGAACTAATACTGATGTTTATATACAAATATAATAATAGACCAAAATGCATTAATATAATGTTACCAAAGTAGTATCAAGACACTTCGGTACCTGGACATTTCGGTACCCAAAGTCAGTACCGAAATATCCAGGTACCGAAGTGTCTAGGATTCACCAAAGTTTGTGTAAATAAATATTAGTTTTTCAAAACATACCCCGAATTAATACCAAAAATCATGAAAAACCCACCCAAATTTTCCTCACATCCACAGAAAGGTTAAAATAGGGAGTGACCCTCCCCCGGGCCCTGAACCGGTCTATTTAATTTTTTTATTAAAAATACTCATGTCATTGAAGTTTTATTATCTCCCCTATGCTTTATATCTTAGTCCCTTTGACGTTTGCGCGGTACGCAATGATTTCAAAGCTTGCTGATGATCAAGATTTATAGACATGCGCGGTACGACACATTCCTAACAGAGCTTCATTGACAACAAACATTAGTGAAGTGCTTGGAATCGTTCATTAAATAACTTTTCAAAATGGTAATATTGAATTTCTACAGACATTATACTACTAGATACAAGATCAACGAAGATTTTTTCCAAATTTATTTTTCCGTTGGGTACAAAAATAACAAAACATGGAACTTGGAAGAAAAGAAAACATTTTTTTCTCAGTTTATATGACATACATGTATATTATGCCTACTACTGAATCATTACTAACTATTGCAATATGCTTTATTTGTCAACTGTTAAACAGAATATCTCAATGCTATGACTGGCTAAACAAACATAAACATTTACTCATATATATTATAATATTGCTACATATAATTTTTGTTAGAATTTAAAACTTTATTGGGTACAACCCGGTAGCTCGAATGACGCCGTCATTATCCGAAGAACACCTGGAATGACTGAATGACACCTGAAATTTTAATTTTAGCACATATTGGTGACTTTTAAACATTGATTAATAACATATTACATTATAAGTTTATGATATAACATAAAAATCATTTATAGAAGCAGGTAAGTTCATACATTTGGTGGATATATCAAACATGGCGACCAAGGAAACAAAATGGGAAGACTAAAAAAATTTTAACATTTCATTAGGTCAAATAAAGTGTTTCCGCGGACTACGACAGGTATGCCCATGCCTTGTGCAGGATATCTTAGTAGTTTTAATTTTTTATAATAAATCCTAAATAAAGTGTTTCCGCGGACTTCGACAGGTATGCACGTGCCTTGTGCAGGATATCTTAGTAGTTTTAAATTTTGTTATAATAAATCCTAAATAAAGTGTTTCCGTGGACTACAACAGGTATGCCCGTGCCTTGTGCAGGATATCTTAGTAGTTTTAAATTTTTTATAATATATCCTAAATAAAGTGTTTCCGCAGACTACGACAGGTATGCCCATGCCTTGTGCAGGATATCTTAGTAGTTTTAATTTTAAAAGGGCTTGGTTCTTATCTCTCAGGGGGGTTCCTGCAAATTGTTTCTTTCATTCTAATCAATATATTGTAACTTTTTAATTATATTAAAAAATATATATATATATATAAATACATAAAAAATAATTATTCTAGAAAGTTAACTATTTATTTTCTTTAAAAGGGGAATTTAAAAAGGGAAATTAGATATGAATATATTCAGGGTCCTATTGGGAGAGGTGTCCACCCTCACATTGTTCATTGCCTTGTCGTGGCATGAGGGCTCCACTTTTGTGGTCCAAAATGAACACGTTTTGAATGTATGAAATCATTCTTTTAGTCTTCCCATTTTGATTTCCTTGGTCGCCATGTTTGATATATCCAACAAATTTATACTGACATCTGTATGAACTTACCTGCTTCTATAAATCATTTATATGTTATATCATAAACTTATAATGTAATATTATTTATTAATCAATGTTTAAAAGTCACCAATATGTGCTAAAATTAAAATTTCAGGTGTCATTCGGTCATTTCAGGTGTTATTCGGATAATGACACATCATTCGGTCATTCGTGTTACCCGGTACAACCAACTCATAAAATTTCAGACGCATCCATACAATAAAGACAAGATGTTTTCAGTATCTAATAAAAAAAATGTACTTTTTGAAAATGTTCATCATTTAATGGTTTTATTACAGTAAACACCATTTATGGTGACATTGTGTAAATATTCAATAAAAGAAATTTGATTTAAAAAAAAAACAGCAACTGGTTCCTAAATTAGTTTCAGTCATTTCCAAATAAGTGAAACACTTGTTTTGTGATCTACTTATACATATTTATAAACAATCTAAAAATGGAGAGGTGAGATGAGTAAAATATATATTCTTGAAAGATCATTTTCTTTAAATGGAACCCAAACAAAGCTTGGCTTTTATATCAACAATGCCTTTATAGAGGCGTTTCTACTGACGAAAACTGCATTGACACATTTTTCCAAAATAATTGCAAGAAGGAAAATTCACCTTTACTTTAACATAAAAAAATACATGTACAATCTAGTAAGATTATTTCTGATTACACAGCAATCCTCCTGGGTACATAATAATCCATTTAATGCAGATAGATATTTTTTAAGGGTTTTTTTTAACACAAAAAGACACTTAATGTGGAGAATAACATTCCCAAGATGCAAGGACGTACAGGGGTTGTGCTGGCATTCAAAAACTTGTCGCAAAAAAAAATTGCCAAAGCATTATTTTTGTTGCAAGTTTAAAAATTTCTTCGCCAAAGTCAGCCTCCCCCTTTTAGAAGTATTCTGCCATACATGATTGTTCTTTTATTCATTACTATTTGAAATAACATGTCCTGAAAAGTATTTTTGATGAAATAGTTTAAATGACAGTTAACTTTCATGTGAAATGACCTTTATTTTGATTGAAGGACTAATAAAACATCGATTGTTCCACATGTGTTTGTTGATGTTAAACCGGAAGTGACATCATAATCTTTGCAGATTGAAAATGTTATGATATAATTCTTTTAAAAAGTATGCATATTTAATTTCATGACTAATAAAATTACCTAATAAAAATTTGGATAATATAAATATTACCTTAGTGTATAAATTGAATTGTCCTCAGAATTGTCAATCAATTGAGTAGTCAAGTGTAAACAATCTCAGCACCTGCAAGTTTAGTGCTTTCCTCAGAAATTTGTGAAGGCATGGTAAATTTCATATTTTGAAGGCACTCAATTGTTAAAAAAGATAATATTGGGGCCACCGAACTTTGAGACAAGGGCAGTATATTTATCAAAATCAGCAATAAACAGCCTTCACCCTAGTGTGATGGTGTAAAAGTGTCATAAAAGTGTGCCAACACAACAAGGGTACATGATTAAATGAAAATCAGTTTCAAAAAGATTGATTAATCTAAAAATTGAAAGTTAGGTTTGGCTACCAGGGGGCACATTATCAGATTCCTGATGAGGGCAGCATGGTGCTTGAAGATGGAGGCATGTTAAATTGGTCTAGGGAAACCTCTAAAGTTATTGATTATGTATTTGTTTACTGTTGAAACACCTGCTGTGTTTATTAGCCTGATGTAAACTGTTCAATTATCATAGATGGTTATATAAAACTAACAAATGATGTTTCTTAGTCACCATTTAAATATGTTTTCACATAAGTGCCAGATTTAAAAAAAAAAGATCGAAAAATTATGTCGCCAGAATTATTGAAAACTATAAAATTCAGTTGCCAGATTGAATAAAATATCGCAATTGGTGACATTGGCAAAGCCCAGCGTGGTCCCTGGAAGTATGACCTGAAGTGGGTTGTATATTAATCATTGTTATCAATATTACAATTATTGCTGTTATTAATTTAGATCTTTCTTAGTCAATAATTATGTAAGGGGAAACTATTCTATTAAATTTAGAATGAATAAGAAAACAATAGGAAAGGTCAACAGTGACATACCAATTACTTAATGCCAGAAAGAGCACAAACACAAACATAGAATCGAGAGAGAGGAAGGATAGTCTGGCTTGATTAGACACTTAGCAGAGTGAACATACAAATTGTATTTATTTCAGATGCTCTCAAGAGCAAAGCCGGCCATAGGGCCTGGCTCAACAACACCAGCAAAGGAAGATAAGAAAAAGAAAAAGCTTCCAAAAGTAGAAGATTTCCTCGATTTAAGAGATTATACAGGAGCCATTACATTGCTAGAGGTATTTGACAATGTGTACAATAGATACTTTATTTGTGTTAATAAGAAAATTATTTTATTATACACAAAGAAAAAAGTTAATCACCCCCAATTTTTTTTGAAATGACAAATGCTATGATTAGTCATGAGATTACGGACCAAATAATTGCAAAAATACAAATGTGGGCTGGTAGGACATAACTTTTAAGAACACACAACAAATATCCTAGAGTCACCAAGTCCAACCTGCAATCATGAGATATGCACCACCATATCATTACAGAGCCTCCACCATAAGGGATAGTTTGTTGGATGTTCCTTGGGGTATATGCCATATTTTTCTGACTCCAAATTCTCATTTGTCCAGGCCATCTGTTATATGCAGCAGAAACAGGCTCTCGTCCAACCGATGGATCCTGCACCAAGTTCCAACCGTGTCACGCTAAACACAATGCCAAAAGCTATCGTTGATTATCAAATAACATGGGGCATCTAATTACTCTCCTTGTTGATAGACGTCTATTAGGTAACTGTTGTCTTTTGAGAACAGGACTAGTTGCAAATGGCATTCGTCTAACCAGGCAATGCTGTGTGCTGTCTTCACGCTGCTATCTTATGTGTGGTCTACAGGATCTTGGCAAATCTTTCGTGGAGTTGGTTTGGATGTGTTTTCTCACAAACCAGCTTACAAGAAGAATTTTCACCTAGAAAATATCTGATATTCTCTTTGATGTCACGTCATTGTCCGCAATATTCAGATGCTTTGCATCTATATGCAAATTGAAGCTCTTTGCCATGTTGAAAGACAAGTCGGAGATTTAGCTAGCGCTCGTCACTTTCACCATTGACGAATGATTCTTGAAAGTGGCGAATGTTTTCCGTATGCAATTCGTCACTTGAAATTTCAAAATCGCCAAAAAAAATTTCCCTAAGGCGCGTACACGCGCCCTGGACACGCTAGAATTGGACTGGACGTATCATCCTTTAATCTCATGCGTCCCTGGGACGCATTTAAATCTAATCAGCTGCGTCCGAAGACCATAATTTTCATAAAAGATCTCGAACCGCCATTTTTTGTTTTCTTGGAGATCAAAGGGAACGGGGAAAGAAACGACAAAAAATTAAGATAGAAAACGGCGGCAATCGGAATTCTCGTGATATTTCATTGGCCACAGCGTTTTTTACCGACCGGTAACAATATGTGTATACCTCATTTAAAAATGAATTTAGGGGACTTTGACTTGCATTACAATTGGAAATTTTATCAATATTGATTAATAAGGTGTTAAAACAAGGTCAATGGGAGGATTTTAAGAGTATGTTTGAGAAAAAATAATAGTAAAGATTATAGATAAATAAATATTAAAAAATAAAATGGCAATATCAAGGACGTATAACTAATATACGTCCTTGGCAATATTAAATAAGTTGTCAAAAATATTTTTACTCATATCTGTAACAGAAATTTTCTTCCAAGTTTGGAGCACCACTTCATACATGTGTATGTTCATTTTTCTCTTTTTCTTTTTTTGGATCCTTCTGATCTTAAAACTTTCAACTTTAGGAGGGCTTTTCAGTTGTGGTGTATGTCTAAGGATAGGAAGATCATGCATTATTGAGGTGATATCTATCAAATAGTAGCTACATGTACATTTCATTTATTTATTCAGTAATAGTTGCTATCGTATGAATTACAATGTTTTGTTAAAAACTTTATTGATAATAAAACATTTTTATTATGATTATCATGTTATATATTTACCAGTGCTGAAAAATAAATGATTAAAATATGTATTAATATTCAATGTTGTATTTTTTCTCCATCATATGTACAAAAAAGAACTGGAATAAGTTACATCGATAGAACATGAAGAATTTGTCCCCATTTTGCTTGTCCGCAAAAGTGACTAATGGTCTCAAAATCCTAGCCAAAACCCTGCTGAAGTGAACACAGACTTTACTTTACTGACTGTGACCCATTTACATGTGACATGTCTTATATTCAACCTCAGATCAGGGGGTTTTTAAAATTTTTATCTTAAATTTGGGCTTTAAATCAGTAGACTAATTAAACACTTTGTCCACAGTAGTCTTACATAATTTGTCAAATATTGATTAGGAGATAGGAAATTTTTGTTAGTAGGACCCTTGAAATATTAGGACTGGAGGTGAAAATGTATTGACCCAGGTAGGAATGTCATAACTGTTACAGAATGAGCTATAAAATCAGTTGTGGACTTACAGATGTACATGTAGCTTCTCATTAGCCAGAATCTTAATTGTCTATAATATTGTTTTGATGGCAAGCTTTCGCAAAAAATATTCAAAAACCTTTATTAGTTTGTTAAAAATTATTTTAGTTCAAAACATTAAAAGATAGATGATATGCCTATTTTACAGTTTAACAGAAATAGTGGAAGAGGAAATGAGGAAACTGACATGTGGATAGCATACTGTGCTTTTCATCTTGGAGATTACAAGAGATCAATGGAGGTATTTGTAATTCCATTATTTTTCTTAAATTTTAGTTATGTGTATTGGGAAAATTTTGTCTCTTTTCAAATGGTGTCAAGTTGAGAATTAAGCTTTTCGATACATGTAAATCTTATTTTGCTCCTAAAATCTAACTGCTTTACAACCATGATGCACAGTGAGTTTAATTAATGACTGGAACAGTTATAGATATCTACAGATCGGTAGAACCAGTGTTCTCCCCAGAAATTTTGGATAGCACAGGGATAACCTCGAGGCAAAAGATAAACAACACGCATCACAAAATACATGTAGTCAAAAAAGGGTGATCTTACTACAAAATACAAATGTTGTAGTGTCAGTATTATATCTAAAAGATATCAACATATCATACTAAAACTCATTTAATTACAATTGTTCTGTTTTTCATTTGCCCAAATGTCTTTACATATGCTATTAAATCAAGCTATAGGTCAACCTGCGCTAGTATAGAGTTGGCCACCTTATTGCGTCTGTGGCTTTTTTTATTTCACACTATAGTGCTTTCCTCAGAAATTTGTGAAGGCATGGTAAATTTCATATTTTGAAGGCACTCAGTGGTTAAAAAAGATAATACTGGGGGTACCCAACCTTGACACAAGGGCAGTATATTTATCAAAATCAGCAATAAACAGCCTTCACCCTAGTGTGATGGTGTAAAAGTGTCATAAAAGTGTGCCAACACAACAGGGGTAAATGATTAAATGAAAATCTTTTTCAAAAGGATTAAGATTAAACTTAAAATTGAAAGTTAGGTTTGGCTACCTTGGGGCACATTGTCAAATTCCTGATGAGGGCAGCATGGTGCAGCATCATGCTTAATTGGTCTAGGGAAACCTCTACACTATATCTATATATAAGTACAATGTTGGCTTGTCAAGATTCAAGACCTATTGTTTGGTTTCATGTTAAACTTTATGCAGCTTTCCTTGCATATCATGTATAAAGATGAGCCAAAGATACACTTTCTGCCATTCAGGGTCTATAACATGTACATGATTGCCTACTTTGGAAGCTGAAGGGGTTTTACACTTTGGTCACTGTAATTGTCAATATCACTTTTTGGACTTTTCTAATCCAGTCTTGTTTACCCATTGAAATGAGGAAAAATCTGTTGTTCTCCATCATTTGCATTTGGTTGTGACACTTCTGAGTTCTCTCAGATTCCAAGTTGATATGAACAGCTGATTTATCTGAGTATCACCAGACTGGTCTTTGCATAAAACAATTGTCAAAGTCAACATAACACTTTTAATTATTTTGTAGCATCATCATAAATGAATTAAAATTATCTTTGCCTCTGATACTCAACTCGACACCTGGTATATACAATTCATTTTTGATAACTCAACAGGAAACCAGTTCAATTGTTGAGCACATGTTTACCGGTGTACCGGAAAACAAATACAACAGCTTGGGAAAATGTGAACTCATGTTTTTATCCACCAAGGTTGATATTAATAGCAACGCGGCAATCATGATAGCAACACGGCCGAAAAATATACCACAACACTATTTAGGCTTGGGGAGTACACTGAAAACTAATTCACTGTCACACAGATATTGAGAATTCCTAACCTATACATGTTGTATATGGAAAATGCAAAAGGTAAAAGGTAAATTTAAATTCATAAATTTGTGAATATTTATTGATTGATATTTTAGGCTTTGTGAGTAGATTTTGTAAATTTTATTCCATATTACAGGAATATTTAAGAATGACAAAGAAAGATGGCTGCCATCCTGATTTATGGACCAATTTAGCATGTTGTTACTTTTTCTTAGGAATGTATCCAGAGGCTGACAATGCTGTCCAGAAAGGTTAGTAATAATTTAAGTGGCTTATATAAAAAAGTGCATCGATGCATAGTTTTGAAGTTAGAATCCGGTTTAAACTGCAAAATGTAAGTTATTTTGTAGGGGTTGCAAATAGTTCAAATCTGGATTATGATGGTGAATGTTGGATAGGCAGTTGGGTTTTGAAATGGAAAATGGTTGTATATTTTGTGAAATCAAACCTATGGTTCGAGATACGTCTGACATCAAATGACCTGTTTTAGAATTGGCAAAGACCTTGAGATGTCCATGCACACTCCATATATAAAACTGGAAAATTTGCCAATTCCGTCCAGAAACTTCACTTATCAGAAAACATATACTTATATGACAAAATTGTGTTATCTACATTTGTACTTTCATTTGTGCTGGTCAAAAACAACAGTTCCAAGTCAACAAAAATAAGTTATAAAGATATAAATATATCAAATGGTTATTGATATGAAGTGAGACATACATGGTTTTCTGAGTAGAAAATTAATTTTAATTTGAAAAACATTGATAAATGTTGTTCACAAAATTTCTAAATTTTATATAAATAGGTAGTGTGCTCTGATGTGTGTCAGCCGATTCTAAAACAGGCCATTTCACGTCATAGAAGACTGGAACCACTCCTTCTTTACATTGCATCCCTGATCTTGGAAACTTATTATTTTTTTTTCTGGTTTTATTTCTTCTACATGTATAACAACCTTTGTTCAGTTACTCTTTTCAATTTATCCTTACTGATTTCTTTATATTCTTGTATGCCATACACCTCTTATTCCTGTATTTTAGTTTTTGTGTCCTTTGACCTGCATTGTAAGTATACATTGTAATGATTGAAATTTCTCTGATTTTATGTTATAAACTATTATTTATACTGTACTATATATACATGTAATATTCAAATTATCCAGAATAAGATGACATATGGACGGGATAGATCCTTTCATTGGCTATACTTGCATGTTCCCCTTTTTTATATGACCACAAATGTTTGTGATCGTATTATGGTATGTGCCTGTCGTCATCGGCGTCCGTGGACAGTTAAGTTCCCACTCATTTACTTTTGTTGTATTGAACTTATCCCTATTATATTTTACCACAGCTGTTCCCCATATGAAATACAAGTTGGGATTGATTTTTGGAAATCTGGTCCCTTCCTGTTTTTTCTCGGGGGCATTAAGGGTTTTTTGATAATTTTGGAGTAACTTTAAGTTTCAACCGATTTTTGTGATTTTTGGTTTATAATGTTCCTTGATAAATATGGAAAAACTTGTGCAAGATCCGTTTTTCACTATCTCTTACTGTTTTACTGTTTTAGAGATATAAGGGGCCAAAAAAAAGGGAAACACCTTAATTTTCGATGATTTTTTTAAATGGTTTTCCATAAGAAAAACAATAAAAGTTACTCAAAGCATTTTTTTGTTCTTTTGTCATTGCAGAGATAAAAGGGGCCAAAATTAGCCATTTTGCATGATGCCTAAACTTTATTTTTCATCCAATTTTAATGGGAATTTTTTCTTTTAATTCATCTTGATGAGTGTTTCCAGTGTTATGGCCCAAAGATTTCTTCTATCTTTTACAGTTTTTGAGATAGATGGGGTTAAAAGGGCCAAAAAAGCAATTTGCCTTTATATGTACAAGGCTCACCAAACTGGGCAAAGTGGGTGAAATGTTGCCCTTTAAAAGACTAGATCGGCCTAAGGATACCCCAAAAGGGAGGTTGAAGTCACCCTATCATTTCTGACTTTTGTTAAAATGTCATAGGCTAAAAGAAAATCTTGTGATGAAATGATTAAAAACTTTGATTTTGTAACAACATCGGTAATTCTAAAAAGCTTGAAGTGAAAATAACTCATCAATCTGTCATTTTATTAGCAAGTAATTGAAAAATCGGAAATATTTTCTACTATCACAGAATTTGTTGCAAAGGGAGATAAGTCACCTTTTAAATTTGATTTGTCTCCCTTTGTCTAATTACTTCACAGTTAGGTGCTACCTGACAACATGCAATATTTTAACAAAAAGAATTGATTTGAAAGAGATAATTGTAAACTAAACAAAATAGAACAGATAAAAGGAATGAAAGGATTCACCATATGGGCATTAAAATTTCTTAGACTTTTGATGAGGGTAATTGGATGGGGTGAAAAAACAACAGAATAATGCCTATAGATATAAAAGAATAATTTTTAAAAAAAAAAGATTAAAGAAAAATGGAAAGAAATAAAGAATGAAAAAATAACTCCAGATATTTTTAGCTCAAAATCTCATAGACAAACAAATCGATGTCACTTTCATCTTGCAATTCAATTTTTAAAATTTTTTTTAAAATTCTATCATATACAATTTTTTGTAGGGAAAAATGGGAAATAAGACCACATTTTTAATTAAAACAGAATCTTGAACCCCCCTCCAATACAGTTCCTATTTAATTGCATTTTATTTAGCTAGTACACCTCTATCATATAATTCAAACCACAGTATGACATGGAATAAAGTAGAAACTTAAATAAGAGTTCAAAATTCACATATATATATATGGGAAGGTAAAAAAAATTGCAACGACTTCTGACTTCTCTCTCAAGTCTCCCTGTCAGGTCCTCACTTCTCCCTGTTTGGTTGCAAGGGAGAAGTCACTTCTCCTTAAAATTTTGAAGTGTGGTGAGCCCTGTCTGTAAATTTTTTTATTTGTCATTCAGTTTTAATGGGGATTTTCTTTTAATTCACCACTGTGAAAGCTTTCATTAGTATGTCAACAAAGTTTTTCTATTTTTTATCAATTTTGAGTGTCCAAAGTCAGCACAATTTTCAGTAGAAATTTTTGTTCTTTTAATTGATCTTGATGAGTACTTTCAGTAGTATGTCAACAAATTTTTAGAATCTTTTACATTTTTGAGATACAGGGGGTTAAAAGCAGCAACAAAAAAACATGTTGCGATCGTATCATGCTGCGCTAAACGAAGCCCTTTATTATACTTTAAAAGCTGTATTGTTTTGCATGTGTACAGTATATAATTTCCAATGAGTAAGTTAATTTGGTTGTAAAAATACTTGAAGTGATTATTTTTTTGTCATTAGTACCATGGTAGTCCACGAAAAGGTTATTCAGGGCTCACACTGGGGGGGGGGGGGGGGGGGGGGGGGGGGCATTCTGACGAAGAAGTCACTTTGCTTGACTTTGCCTTATCATCTGCTATATTTCAGCTGTGGAAATCGCGGGTATGTGTATGAGAGTGCTTTAAGAGGAAACTTGCGACTTGTGGTATGAAAATAAAACCAAGCCCTCATTTTTTTCGATAAATAAATAACAAAGGGAGTTATCTTATCAGGAAAAAAACACAGGTAAACTCAGCTGGCGGACAGTTTGGACCAGGTCAGACAGTTGTAAGATTCATATAGGCAGTTACATGCACGACTCGAACCATATTGGTAATGAGAAAGAAAACAAGAATGAGATTTTGAATGAAGTAATGATTAAGTTTTATGAACTTCAGAAGTCTTTATGTTGACTGTGTTGTACACACTTGATGATAGGTTTATAAGTTTGCCTTTAATTAGTTGTATTGTAAATGCAGAGAGTTGACTAGTGAATCTGAATTCCTTCAAAAAACATTACATGAGACTAGCTATTAAAAACATAATCATGGTGCTTTGCAACGATGCGTAATGATTTCTCCCTGTCCTCTCTTCACTTCCCCTTGTCAGCTTCAGAGAGAAAAGCCACTTCTCCCTATCATCCAAATGTAGCTTGAGCCCTGGGTTATTTCCTGTAGCTTTTATGAGAGACTCAGAACATGTACTTAAAGACATGTAATATGTACATGTATAATTGGTATAGATTTCTAGTGAGGATAGCATTTCCATATATTGCTTCATTACATTGTAACAGGTGATTTACCAAGTGACAGATAATCTGGTAAATCACATGTAAGAAGAACAGACGTTCTTTTACTCTAGGAATTGATGTCACAATTGCCGCGGAGATATATCAAAAGATATAGTCAGTTTTATTTCATTTTATTTATGCTTAGTGGCAGATTCAGTACAATGTAATAAAAGTATAACTAATCGCTGAATTAAAATACCAGAAATAAACGACTTGTGACCCCACTACAGCTGTCATGATTTACTGCATAGATCTGTCACAAGTTGTTTATTTCTGGTATTTGAATTCAGCGATTAGTTATAATATAAGTATTATAAAATTGAGAACAAATACATTTCCTTGATGCAGTATTTTAAGACTAATGATGCATGTTATTGCTTTTTTCTTTCCCCTCTTATAATGTGTGTTTTTGGTGTTAATTTCACATTTGAGCACACCTTGGGTTGTGAATTTCCAAATTCTGCATGAAGAGAACTTTCACTGAGATTAATTGAGGCAATATGGATGGTTGTCATAAACATACCTAGTTTAATGTACAAATGTAGTAGTGAGGTTTAGAAACAGTTACAAATTTTTTTTTAAAAGTGAAAAGCTTTAAGAAATTGAAAATTTGTCTACTCACAGCTATAATTTTGATTATCCATTGGTTGTTTGTTAAATAAAACAGATTGGAAAAAAAACCAGTTTGATAATTTGCATGAAAAAATTTTTCATGGATTTTAAGTTTGTTATTTATTTACAGGTCCAAAAAGCCGCTTACAAAACAGACTCTTTTTTCATTTATCACACAAGTTTGGTGATGAGAAAAGATTAATGACCTACCATCAGAGTTTACAAGACATAATTGAAGATCAGCTGTCGTTAGCCTCTATACATTACCTCCGGAGTCATTACCAAGAAGCTATAGATATATATAAACGTATTTTATTAGACAACAGGTTTGTATTTTTATTAAAACAGAGAGAAACAATGGAACACTTACAACTGAAATTATAAATACTGAAAGTCTAAAATCAGTGCATATAATGGAGGGATATGGCTGATTAAATCTTCAAACAAAGTCACTACATATACATGTACATGGCAAAACTTTTAAGAATTATTGCTGTTCCTCATTTAAAAGTCACAGTAAGACTTTCAACAGAGAAAATTTACAGTTATTGTACATGTATATCATTTATAATTAACAAGATTTAATGCCCCCCAAAAAAGTTTCTAGGTTCTCAGGCACCGCCGCATCCGAAAAAAACTCCCATGTCGGGGGATTTTTATTCTTGGTAAAATCCAGAATTTTTTTCAAGTCCGTTCTAGAAACAGTCGATACTTATTATTTCATAGTACGCTTGAAATAAATAATGATTATAGTGCTTTAGCTTGCCTTAAACTAATGGAAGGGTTGGTCACACCTGATGCCCCTAGAGTCCCATAAATGTGTCATTTCTTTTAGAACATGTTTTTATTGTCATTAATTGACCTTATTAAGTTCAAAGCTTAAGTACCTTTTGCTGTTACAAAAAATCTGCAGAGTTGCTCCCCTTTGATAATCAATTTTCTTTTCAATTCAATTTTTTTCTGATAAGAAAAACATAAAATTTATATTTAATTGTTGAATAACAGATAAAAAATGAATTTTGAGAAAAAATTATATTCTTCTTTTGAAAAAATGTGTTTCCTAAACTTTTTTGTGCATATAGTTTTATGTAATTCTGTTTCCTAAACTTTTTTGTGCATATAGTTTTATGTAATTCTTTTATGACTTGGGTTATATTCATGCAATCAGTAAAGTGAGTGTTGTAAAAAAAACTTTTAAATTCCATTGTTTGCTAAGGCATACAGAACTTTGTTTTTATTTGGATATCTAAATGACACCCAGGAATGATATAAATCACATATTTGTTGTTTTTTTCTGTGTTTTTTTTTTTGCTCAAACAAAAAGGTCGATCTCCAAAAAAAAGCCTCCCTCCCTCATCCATTTTTTTCAGAAGTGGCCTGAGAACCTAAGCATCTTTTTTGCATGAGATTTCTTTGCATTTAAATATGGAATATATTGAGCAAAAAACAGTTGACATTTCTCTGACACTTTAAAAGCTTTTGTTCACTTACATATAGGGGTCCTTGGTGGCCGAGTGGTCTAGGTAGTTCGTCATGACTACTAATGATCACTAGCCTGTCAACACTGAGGTTGTGAGTTCGAATCGCACCTGTGGCGGGGTGTGTTTGACTCCGATCTTAATTGACAAGGATTGCCAATTTTCCTACTGAAGGTCGGTGGTTCTCTCTGTATACTCCGGCTTCCTCCACCAATAAAGACTGGCCACCACGAAATAGCCAGATGTACTGAAAACGGCATAAAACCCCAACTAAAAAACAAACAAAACTTACATATAGTGTTACATTTTAAAATATTACATATAATATGTTTGTACTATTGAAAATAGAGTTAGCTTAATTTTCAACATAAATGCCTATTAAATCTTTATTCTTATTTTTTCCAGAGATTTCTTGGCATTAAATGTATATGTAGCTCTGTGTTATTATAAGTTGGACTATTATGATGTATCACAGGTAAGTTGTCTTGCATTCATTGATTACAAATACAATAGAGCTTTAAAGTTGATTGAACAGTGGGGACAACAGAGAATTTTGATGGTGGTTTGAATAAATGAAGTATTTTGAAAATGAGAGAGTGGTGAAACTTATCTTTGGTATTCCAGAAATTAGGGTTTGTGTGATGAATATTCCAGTTGCATATAGTTTGATGAGGAATGAGCTTTGTATGGTCTTGTATGACTTGCAACTTCTAGGTGATAGATTGTTGAAAAATAAGACAGGTGCAGTATCTGGAGCAAGGACTGTTTACCCTTCTGGAGAACCTAGCCTCAGCCTTATTATCATACTGGGTTTGTCTCTCTATTTGAGTAAAGTCTTTTCAGTTGCTTTTTATTAGCTCACCTGGCTCAAAGCCAGGGTGAGCTTTTGCCATCACTTTGCATCCATCCGTCCGTCATCTTCAGTCCGTCTGTTAACTTTTCACATTTCAATCTTCTAAAAAACAACTTAACCAAATGGAACCAAACTTGGCAGCAATGTTCCTGGGAAGGTCCTTTACAGAATTTATAATTTTGGTTCTGATTGAATATTCAACATGGCTGTCAGGCCTAGTAATGTGTTCTGATTGGCTGAAATTTAAAAAATCTTCTTGTCAGAAACCACAAGACCAAATGAACTTCTTCTTTGCAAGAATGTTCCTTAGATGGTCCTCCACCAAATTTATACTTTTGGTGCTGTTTGGAAATCTTCTTGTCAGAAACCACAAGACCAAATGAACTTCTTCTTTGCAAGAATGTTCCTTAGATGGTCCTCCACCAAATTTATACTTTTGGTGCTGTTTGGAAATCCAAGACATCCGCCACTATGGGATATAGTTAACATATAGGACCTTATGGGAAATACATACAAACAACTTCTTCAAAACCTTTTGACAGATTGAATTAATAATATGCCTGAATGATTGTATGATGGTCCTGTGCCGAATTGTAATTTTGATGCCGATCAGAAATCCAAGATGGCTACCACTGCAGGACATAGTTAACAGTGTACCAAATGTTTCCAAAATCTTGTCAGAAACCACAAGACCAAATGAACTTCTACTTTGTAATTTTGGTGCCGATTGAAAATCAAAGATGGCCATCCTCCATGGGACATAGTTAACATAGGACCTTATGGGAAATACATACAAACAACTTCTTCTTCGAAACAGTTTGACGGATTGAATTGATAATATGCCTGAATGGTTGTATGATGGTCCTGTGCCAAATTTATAATCAAAGATGGCTACCACCGCAGGACATAGTTAACTCAGGATTCAATGTTTCAAAAATCTTCATGTTTTAACAGACCTTACATTTTCCAATGGGCTAATAGAAGCCAGGTGAGCCTCTAGTTTGATAACTTCAACGATACCTTATATAAAACAACGTACATCCCTTGTTGCATGAAGACTACATATTTAAAAAGAATTATTTTATTTATCTTTTGTGAGGGATACATGTATATACATTCTAATTTATTTACATATTTGTATATTCAGGAAGTTCTAGCAGTATATTTACAACAATATCCAGACAGTGCCATAGCTTTGAATCTCAAAGCTTGTAACCATTTCAGGCTGTATAATGGGAAAGCTGCAGAGGTAGAGTTACAATGTTTTTGTTTTTTATTTGCTCAGATACAAGTATATAAGTTTTTAACATATTTTTTATACCCCCTGCAAACAAAGTTTTTTTTTTTTGGGGGGGGGGGGGGGGGGGGGGCTGTATATAGGAATCAACCCGTCTGTCTGTCTGTCCATATGTCTTGTAAGCACAACTCCTCCTAAACTGTTCAATGGATATTGATGAAACTTTATATGAAGGTTGGGCATCATATGTTGATGTACATGAAGCAAGATAATTATCGCCAGAGGCTTGCAAAGGGAGATAATCCAACTTAGGGGTTTTTTACATGTGTTTAAAGCTTGTAAGTGTAACTCCTCCTAAACTGTTCAATGGATTTTGATGAAACTTAATATGAAGGTTGGTCTCATATGTAGATGTGCATGAAGCAAGATAAGTATCTCTGGGTGCTTGCAAAGGGAGATAATCCAACTTAAGGGTTTTAAATTTTTAAAGCTTTTAAGCGCAACTCCTAAACCATTAAATGGATGTTGATGAAACTTTATATGAAGGTTGGCATCAAGGAAGATAATTATTGCCGGATGCTTGCAAAGGGAGCTTATCTAACTTAAGGGTCTTACATGTTTAAAGCTTGTAAGTGCAACTCCTAGTATTGCAAGCGGGGTTATCACTAAGGGGGACCGATTCACTGTATGCACTGAAATCGCTGTATTTTTTCTGACTTCAATACAAGATACGTGGGGGCCGCTTACAGTATTAACGATATGGTTTTTATTTACGTTATTTCAGAACTGGGGCAACATTTTTATATGCCTTTGGTATTTTAGCCATGATTTGATTCATATCGTTTTCAAAGTTTTCAATAATTAATCGAAACTTAAATGTTTGGTCAGGGTCGATACACATAATTTATTCTATTTATGAACATCAGCGACTCGAAGCAATTTCTAACTCAATGGACTGTACTGAAAAATGTATCATGATACGTATCGTAAATCTATTGCAATACTTACTGTTTGTCAAAAAAGTGTATCATTACACCACTAGGTATCGCTCAGTGATGTCACTCACAGTTATAGTTTTATTATTTGTTCGTCCATTGGATACTTCATAGAAAGGTTGCCATTAAATTTATGACACAAAATCATTGAATATTTTTGAAAAAAGTCTTAAACAGTTGACTGCTTTATTGTAAAGCGAAAACAAGGTTCGGTTTTGCACCAGTTGATTTCACACTACAGTACTACTGTGTATCCTATGTACTTCATAAATTGATATCTTGATGAAAAAGTTCCAGCTTTGGCAAGCCTTTTCTTAAAGTTCACATGTTGGAAACAATGACCAGGCACATGCTGATAGCTTCTAACTATTGGAGATAAACCTTGCAGTTGTTCAACAACTTCACATTTGATTTATGGTGATGTCAGATTTTGTACACAGAAAATGGAAAATTTAATTGTTAAAAATTTGATTCCTCTAAGCAATAGAAAAGGCAATAATTAGATATGACAAATTGAAACAATAGGTACAATTAACACATACATGCATGTAATTACGAATTTTCCCATGAAATAACTAAGATTTATCAGGGACCCACAGTAGTTGATCTATGACTTCATAGAACAATTTTGAGGCCAAAGAATTAATACTATGGCAAAATATGTCTGCTTAATGAAATACGAAGACGACTGTATCATATTGTAATAATTTCCACCATGAGTTATGAATTCGCAAACTGAGATACTGGTAAAATGTTATTGGATATATGCAATGATCATGTCGTAAATTGATGTTCATGAATTCTAAATAAAAAATAACCATTTATTCTTGGAGGATAAAACAATATATGTACATTGTCGGAAAATATATAATTTATTTGCACTTGCCACAAAAAAGGTGAGAAATGCTTGGTAAACTTTCTACCTGTTTCTAAGGCTCATACAAATAAAATGTATATTTTCCCAAAATGTACATATAATATTGTATATATATATGTGATATCTAAGTTTAAGCAAAATACATGTATAAATGTAAAATAACAATCCTTCCTTTTATTTGTTTAAAATTATGTCTGTATTATTATAAAGTGTTGTAAAAACAAACAAGGAAGTCATCGTGCACACTACCATATTTTGCCTTTTCTTTCATTTAAATAGTAAGATTCATCATCATCTTCCTGCAGAAAACGTGTCTTTTTGAGTTTTGAATGCTGTTTTTGCAAAACCTATTGTAATTATATATACATGTATTTATATAACTCCTATGTAACTTGTATTTTAGGCTGAACTGAAAAGTTTACAAGAAATGGCATCGCCATCTTTTGTTTTTGCCAGGGATCTTGTTAAGCATAACCTTGTGAGTGTTATATATGTTTTTAGATTTTATCAAATATTTATTATTTAGAATACTTATAATAAAGCATATGAAAGTTAAGTCTCCTAACCATACTTAATTAAGAAATGCATGAGAAGTTAAAAATTTGTTTATTTTATATGTAAAATTGACTCAAGATTAATTAATGCTTTCATGGGGAAATTGCTTCATAAAATATTTATTATATTTTGTTTGTTTTGCTATTTCTTTGTTGATTCTCGACCTGTTAGCAGTTATTAATAAACTCTGGATTTTAAACATTTTAGTTACTATTATAATATGTACTTTGCATAATCATTAATTAAATAAATTTACATGATTTTTTTAAACAGGTTGTTTTCAGAGGTGGAGAAGGTTCATTACAGGTATTACCTCCCCTGATAGATGTCATTCCAGAAGCTAGACTCAATTTAGTTATATACTATTTAAAGCAAGGTAAGTATTTATTGTAAGGAGTTTAGAAAGTGATTAAGGGATATTGCTATGTTTTATTAACAATGTTTTGACATATTCTGGTACCTTCATGAAAAAAATAGGTCCTTCCTTGATCCTTAAAAAAAGGAGTTGGCAGCCCTGGGCATATAGGCATATAATGGATAATATTCATTTAATTGCTTGGAAAGTTTTATGGAAAATTTCTCAGTTGTATACACTTTCAGATCATTACTAGTTTTCTCATGATCTGTTTTGTCACAGTAGGTTCATTTACAAGTTACAACAATGTTTTTATTTATGGACTTGTTTTGTGTCCCTCAGATCAAAGTTCATTGGAGGTCTTGATCCATATATTTAAATGTTCAAAAGCCAGATATATCTGCATTTTTTAGATGATGTACCAGAAGCATACAATTTGATAAAAGACTTGGAACCCACAACACCCCAAGAATATATCCTGAAGGGTGTGGTTAATGCAGCCCTAGGCCAGGAATCTGGTTCAGTTAGTATTCTTTTAATATTTCTTAGTTTGTTTGTTTAGTTGGGGTATTATGCCGTTTTCAGCACATTTGGCTATTTTGCGGCAGCCAGTAAATTTGCTTTTATCTAAATTTGATAGATTTTAAATGAAATGAAATTTGACATTACATGGAGCCTTCCTTAAATGAAAATAAATTTGATATAAAATAGATTTATGTGTAAGAATATGGAATGGACATTAGCAAAATTGAAACAGTAAAAGACTGATTACATATAAGGGACCAGATGTGGGTTTCAGAAATGTGACCTACATCATCAGTTAATGAACAAAAAATATGTAACATATTCTGTAAAATTTAGTACAGATCCCCCCAAAAAAACATTGTTTTAGACAGTAAACATACATGTATAAATAGTAAATAAACTAGAGAGGATACAGAAAACACATGGTCCTAGCATATTGAAAGTGTCATGGTTAAACATGTTTATAACTATTCAGACCTTCCCGAAATGCTGGATCAGTTGCTTAACAATGGTGGACTCTTATACTAGGAAAATCATACTGCATGTACTTTGAATTCAAATAAATGAGATTTTCATGGTCACTATTCGGGTACCTGTTCAAAAAGAAAGTGGTTCTCCAACAGAACCGAAGGTATTGCTTGCATATAGGATATTTTTCAAAATGGCACTTTTTTTTATTTACGAATATTTGTTTTTCTTTGTATAGCATATAGTTTTTTTTTCAAAAGCTGTAGCAATATTTTCCCTGGTGTGT
Organism: Mytilisepta virgata; assembly: GCA_028015205.1. Classification (NCBI taxonomy): domain Eukaryota; kingdom Metazoa; phylum Mollusca; class Bivalvia; order Mytilida; family Mytilidae; genus Mytilisepta; species Mytilisepta virgata. The sequence goes on from CM051521.1 coordinate 91,127,680, forward strand.
GGTGTTACATATTCTTTGAAACAATTAACTATTTTTTTATCCTAATTTCGTAGTATTAATGTAGAACAACGTCTTTATAATTATTTTTGTATTCTTTACTATTTGGCATAGAAAAACATGACTACATAGAGAATGAAAACTTTTTGGCAGAACTACAGTTTTGCTCATGTTTTTTTTATCTGGTCAAAATAAAATTTATCTCTGTGAACTGTTGCATAACCAACTTGGAGGTCTCACCCCAAACCCCTCCACCAAACAGAATATTTTTGTGTTAAAAAAGCATGCCAAAATGAATAGTTGACTTCCAGTACAGTTCTCATAGTTTTGTTGAAGAATGTAGAAAACACTTCTACATGTAAAAGCACATTAATCAGCTTGAATTCTCTCAATTAATACAACTTCACGTACATTTGTATGTCTTTTTTAATTCCTATGATTGTGTAAAACAAGAAACAACATTCTAACCCAATACGAAAACCTTTCTGGCATGTGACAGGAAACAACGCTAAATTTTATTTAGGCCTTATTGTAATGTGATAAAAAGGTAGGTGAAGTTTTTTTTGTTTTTTTTTTTTGGGGGGGGGGAGGGTTCCTTGTGAAGTATTTCAACTGTTTTGATTGACAGTTCAGTAAGTAACTTACTTGTAATAGTAGTTTTTTGTCTCGCCTTGACGGAGTCAAAAGGCGAGACATAGGTATGCTGTTTCCGGCGTCGGCGGCGGCGGCGATGGCGTCAACAATGTATTAGTTTGTGATTAGCTCAGTTTTATGGGGATCCACTAGTGGTAGGTCAATGATAATTGGTATGCAGATGTATTACCATTGCCACATCTCATTGCCATGGAGATTATTTGGCTCCGCCCCCTCAGTCATGGTCTATTGACTTTGAATGGTTTGCTTACTTTACATGTATTAGTTTGTGATTAGGTCAGTTTATGGGGATCCACTAGTGGTAGGTCAATGATAATTGGTATGCAGATGTATTACCATTGCCACATCTCATTGCCATGGAGATTATTTGGCTCCGCCCCCTCAGTCATGGTCTATTGACTTTGAATGGTTTGCTTACTTTACATGTATTAGTTTGTGATTAGGTCAGTTTATGGGGATCCACTAGTGGTAGGTCAATGATAATTGGTATGCAGATGTATTACCATTGCTACATCTCATTGCCATGGAGATTATTTGGCTCCACCCCCTCAGTCATGGTCTATTGACTTTGAATGGTTTGCTTACTTTACATGTATTAGTTTGTGATTAGGTCAGTTTATGGGGATCCACTAGTGGTAGGTCAATGATAATTGGTATGCAGATGTATTATCATTGCCACATCTCATTGCCATGGAGATTATTTGGCTCCACCCCCTCAGTCATGGTCTATTGACTTTGAATGGTTTGCTTACTTTACATATATTATGAGTCTGGTGGAGAGGAACCTTGAGGGATCCTGTACTGGAAATCAACTATAAGTAACTATAAGTAAACAAACAAAATTATATTTTATTGGACACAAAGCCAAGCAAAAAGATTTTTGTCTCGCCATGATGAGGTTGGGTTGAAAAGCTACACATAGGTATGCTAATTCGTGCATATTCATTGACTGAATATTTGCATAACTTACATGTTAAAGTATTGCTATCAGCGGCGGATCCAGAACTTTTTGTAAGGGGGGGGGGGGGGGGGGGGGGGGGGGCTGACTGACCTAAGGGGGGCCCACTCCAGTCATGCATCAGTGATTCCTATATAATCAACCAAATTTTTCCCACAAAATTTTTGTATTTAGGTTTGGGAACGACTTATAATAAGTCAATGGTATTTGGTATCCAGTTGTATTAGCATTCACACATCTCATTTAAATGGAGATTGTTTAACCATGTAACTCAGTTATGGTTCATTGACTTTGAATATTTGCATAACTTGTGTAAGATGTTAAGGTATTGCTATTATAATTTCAACATTTGCATAATCAAAATTACAAAAAGGCGAGACATATCTCTGTGATAACAGTTTATAATTGGAGTGTAATGCTTAGAATCCTATATACATTTCTCATTACAAAAATATAATTGATGCTAATGAATATTAATTTCAGAGGTACTAAGAGAATTTATTCTTTTATAATTTGGTTTATTTTAGAGAGAACATTTGAAAATAGCTCAGCAATATTTCCAGTTGGTTGGTGGATCTGCCAGTGAATGTGGTATGTTTGGCATTGTTTAGATAATAATGAGACATAGTGGATGGGTTAGAAATTTGGGCAGCTTTACATTACATGTGGGCCAAACATTACTTAATGGTATATTGGCCATTTCTGAAGTCCTTAGAGTAATGTGTTGGTAAAAAAATAACTTTTTAATCTAATGCATGTGAAAAGAATTTAAAAAGCTTTTTTTGTGAATGTTGTTCACTTTTTAGATTTTTTTCTTAATTTCTCAATTTCAGTTTTACATTCATACATTGAATATGAAACTTTATCAGGTGACTTTTACCCCTATAATATACAGAAAAAGTGTGCCTGAAAAGCAATTTTAGCAAAGTTTCTGTTGATATTTAAATGTAGTTTTTGTTTATACAGTAGTAGCAAAAACAAAATAACGTAAAGAGCACAAAATACAAACATTGAAAAACTGAAATTCAGGATAGGTGGCTGGTAAAAAACTGAACAGCAGTGGGATTAAAAAAGTTTTATGGGTATCCGAACCTATTTCATTCATTCAAACTTATAAATTACTGACAATATATGTAATTACAAGTTACAGAATTCCAAGAATATCTAGTAGTTATTTCCGAAATAATATATTATCTGAAATGTATTTGTTTTGTTTTTAAAAAAGTCATGAAATGTGAAACCTAGAACCAAGGATTCATTAAAAAAAGACCATCTGTCTAGATTTGTTTATATTTAACCTTGATTTATTGTTGTTTTTTTTTCCATCATTGATAGATACCATCCCAGGAAGACAGTGTATGTCATCTTGTTTTTTCTTGTTAAAACAGTTTGAAGATGTCTTAATATATTTGAATTCTATAAAGGTAAGTTTATCTGAAAAGACTGTCTCAATCATCTTGTATTTACTTGTTGCCTATATAGCAGTGTCAGTATCAAGCGTAAACACTTTCCATTATAGGAAAAAAAAATTTAAGAAAAAGATTGCCCATTTATTTCTGTTTGAAATCAGACATAACTTGTGTGCATTGTAGTGGGGTTATAAAAAAGTGTAAAGCTTCTTCATAGTTTTGCAAATTCAATACATATTATGTTCTTTTAAAAATTTTATAGTATAATTTATTAGTTTTCAGCTATAATAATTATGTTTAAATACATGAAATATTTTGCAAAAGATCAACATGAAACAGTTATACCATTTTCCCCATGATCTTTACTTTATATAAGGACTGTTTAAGAAAGGATCATAAGACATAAATTTATTAAGATTGTTTTTCTTTGAGTTCAGATGAGGAAGATAGCGTCATTGTAATATTAAACATTCAATTTTAATAGAATCTTAAAGGAAAAAAAAACAATTTACTTATCATATACCTTGTGAAAATAACTTTACTCATGTATATATTAATAATACTCTTAGTTAAGAAATAGTGCCCAAATGATTCAATTTTAAAGTATAACAGAATTGTGAAAGATTCCAGTAATTTGTTCAGAACTAGTGACATTTGATAAAATCAGAATTTATGTTATTTTTACCTATCATTAATTTATAATTCATACATGTATATAATAATTAATAATTTTGTAGTTTATGTAATTCACTGATATAGATATGGTTATCTTTCAGAGTTATTTCTATAATGATGATAATTTCAACTTTAATTATGCTCAAGCCAAGGCTGCTGTTGGAAACTTCAAAGAAGCAGAGGAAGTAAGTATACAGAAATAAAAGTAAATTGTGTTATATGTGATTTGTTAGCTTGGTATTGAAACCATGTGTGTGTTAGTGCAAATATTTAGAATAATTTTAATGAACCTTTTGTATGGCAACAGCTTCCTTAATGCAGGAAATATGTTGAAGTATTTTGCACAATGAAAACATGCATTTGTGTTTTTAATAACTTTGCTGAAAAAGTAAATGGTAAGAACCTAATAAAAAAGTGTTTTTTTTTTAGGTATTCCTATTAATACAGAGTGAGAAGACAAAGAATGATTACACATATCTTAGCTGGTTAGCCAGATGCTGTAAGTAATTTAAGGAAAAAAACACAAGTATTCATGGTTATTCAAAAATAAAAAATAAAATATAAATATAGTAAGGAAAAACCTCATGAAAATGATTTTAAAATGTTTTTTTTTAGTCCCAATTAAGCTTTTGATTTAAAGTTTGATAAATTTAAACTAGAGTAAAACTTTGGCTAAAACTCAAAGTAAATCTTAAAATCAGTTCGAGTTACTGAGGTTTGTTCAAGTACTGAAAATATTTAGTGCCATACCATTTAAAGGTATTTCCATGAAATATTTTTTAATCAAAATTAAACAGGTTAATCACTAATTAACAATGATGATAACATCTTTATTACATCGAATTGTAAACATTTACCTGTCAGACTAATCTATTTTTATCTCACCTGTAAGTATTAAGTAACAGGCTTGTCAATTTAATTATTGAGTTCGACTTTTCAATTGTTAAAATACACAATTCTATCATTGTTGGGGCCAAACTTTTTGTTTTACTTATCGAGAAATTGGTGTTGGTGAAACCAGGTTTTTTTAACATGAAAATAAAGGGAAAATTATGGGACTTTCAAAATGGTTGGAGCCATCAGTGGTGTTCAAGGAATCTGAATTTGAACTACCAAAGTTTGACTGTATAACAGTTTTGGCTCTGAGTGATTGAGTTTATAAGCTTAAAAAGTCATAGTTGTGATTCTGGATGGAAGGGGTTAGAAAAGAATTGGTTTTGCAAATTCATGCTTTATATATTGTACTTAATTTGTTACATGACCTTGCAACTGTTACTGTCTTAAACTGCAAGATATTAAGGATAATGCTGGATGAAGAACAGCAATAAAAATGCTTATATTTTTCTTAAACTTTTGTTCCATATGATACATGTTATATACTTATTTGTTTTCTTTATTCTAATTAGATATAATGAACAGAAAAGCTCGACTGGCATGGGAGTTATATCTGAAGATGGAAACATCAGGGGAATCATTTAGTTTGTTACAACTTATAGCTAATGATTGTTATAAGGTAGGTTATATTATCTTCTCTGTTTCATTGCTTCAGTTTATTTAATGGTTGACTAATTTTTTCCATCTGTTCATAAAACCTCAATAACATGCATATGCTGCACACAAAAACAAACAGTGTAGCAGATTATTTTAAAGTGTGCACTATGTACATTGAGATTATTTCAGATGGATTAAAAAATAAAATTACATGCAGTTCTTATAATTGCCCAATATGAGGTCACAGTTAGAAATAATTTTTCTATTAATTGTTTTGTTTTAGATGGGACAGTTTTACTATGCAGCAAAAGCTTTTGATGTATTGGAGAGATTAGACCCCAACCCAGAATACTGGGAAGGAAAGAGGGGTGCATGTGTTGGAGTATTTCAAATGATAATAGCAGGCCATGAACCGAGGTTTGTATTTAAAACATCAGTTCTTGGAAGTTTTATTGAATGTCATACCTGTATATTGGGATGGCAACTTAGGGTGCTTGTATTTGAGTAGATGATTTTCTGACTGTCCAGTCTGTATAGGGACATGTTGATTTTGTTACAGGATTCTCTAGCAGGACTAGGTCTGTGAACTTTGCTAAATATAATGGAAAGATAGCACTGCATTTAATTGTATTATCACTTATCGATCAAAAAAATGTCTTACACAGTACTTGTGAAATTGCACATAATCAAAATTCAGACTAAATAAGAAACACATAACATTTGGGGTATGCATCAATGAGATAATATGCCATTGGATAATTTGTGGTAATAGATTAATTTCTAAGGATCAACATAGCACTAAAAAGACCATCAGCCTCCCTATTTTAAAAAAAAAATAATTGTAAAAAATTTTAAAAATCCACATAGAAAACATTTAAATGAATAAATAGTCCAATTCTGGCTTGGGACAGACATATGCCAAATTTAGTGGGAAGGATGTTATAGTTCAAAAATATTTATCTGAATATCTGAGTGTATTTGTTAACTTGTATATACATGTATAACAAAGCTCAGCACCTCTAACTTAAACTGTTTATGAATACAGCATTTTTCTGATTAAACTTACCACATATATACAACAGGATGTTTTGGAATTCAAAAGGTCACGGTTATTTAATCTTGTGTACATCAGAAAAAATAAGATTGTAATTTTTACTATATGACATTTGACAACAAGATATATTTTTTTCTTTGTATGCAGAGACAAGTTACGTGAAGCCATTCAGCTGTTGCGAAACACAAATAACCCACAAGCTGAATATGCAATAAGAACAATGAAAAAATGGGCAAAGGATAATTCTGTACCCATATGATGATGGATTACATATTGACTTTATGCATTATTTTCACTGAATTTAACTGTTGGATATTACTTATTTTAAAATATAATTAAATTATTGTAATAAATTACATTCATTTGCATATAAATATTATTAATAATCTCTAAACTGAATGTGTACATGTTTTGTATCAGAGAATCTACATACATGTACATGTATGATAGCGCCAGTCCAGTCCTGAATGTAATCCTTGGAGTTATTAACATCCTATTGTTTTAATAATATATCAAGTTTATAATGAAATAGGTTCTATGTTATTTTAAATAGTTCCGTATTCTGCTTGGTTAAATTACTGTCTAAGCTTTATACCAGATTATAAGTTACATTGGTCCATTGTAATGGACATAAATGTTTTCCATTACTAAACAATTTTTGCATTTTTGAATGTGTAAAACAATTGTAGGGCAAATAGTTTTATCTTTGCAGTGCTTCAGCATTAGCATGCTTATAGTAATTTTTCTTTTATATACCATTAAAAAATTCTTAAAATATATAATATTTAAGATTGTCCATGGTTTCCAATTCATAATAAGTTTTTTCATTTCATATTATACTTTTCATATGGAGGATTGAAGCTCAGTCATTAAAAACATTGAAGTAGTTTTTGAAAAATTTTGAAAAAATAGTAATACATACATGTATCTTAGAACTAAAGCTAATGGTATGTGTTTGTTTTGTCCTATTGAAAATTAAGCTTTTTGTAGGAACCAAACCATAGCCATATTCAGAGGTGTTGTGTATTTATTATCACAATAAAATTACATTTAAGACATTTTCAAGTAATGGGATTAGGTTTAATATATTCCCCAAATATTTGATATTCTCCACATTATCAAAGTCTTGGTTATCGATTATGAAAAGTAGAGAATGGTGACTATGTAGTTTATATTGCATGATAGAATAGTCCAAATTAACATAGCATGCTGCCTGAACTGTAGTATATTAACATCTATTTATTAATTTTTAGGGATACTTTACGTGATGTGATCAACATGTTGAGAAACACAAGTAATCCACAAGTAGAATACATTGTACGGACTATGAAGAAATGGGCCAAAGACAACTTAGTCCCTCTACCATGAGGAATTTTATGTTGAATGATTTTGTACCAAATTTGTTAAAGATCTGATTATTTTATTCCCAGAGAATGTTTATATTATTTAATTTTCAAACAACAATTGTTATGAGCTAATTTGAAAATTGAAAATGACATTGTGGCTACAGAATTACCTTTTGTGCATTTTGATAACTTTGAAGTTCTTCTGTCATGCATGAATGCATGTATATTTTATGTATTTATTAAATTGTTGATGGAAAAGATTACAACAAATATTTGCCTGAAGAGTCTTATTTTTCAACTTGTCCAATAAATTATGGTGCCACAAAATCTAGAAGTAAAACTAATGTAATAAGATATTATGTAGGACACCAAATAACACCATTGACAAAGCCTAGTTAGATATACCTTTCTTTGTATAATGCTTGCTTCTTAGTCCAGAAAATAGTGTACTTGGATGTGAGTAGAAATCTGTTTTGGTCAGAAATTCAAAACATAACATAGTAATAATTTCCGAGGAATATCAAAGATTTTATGTAAAAAAAATTCAAACAAGCCCAGACCAGTATCTATATACATGTGTTTGTGGTAGCTCTTTGAAATTTTGATGAATTTTTTACACTGACCACATAAAATTAAAATTAAAATTTTAATCCTCTTCTTGCTAGAAGAGGTTGAAGGAGGATGGGATTTATTATTTATTTTCCAAAGAAAAAATTGCTTTCCTACCAAAACAGAATGATCCATAAATCCCTCTCTAGTAAAGGTTCCAGTCTTGTAGTAATTTATTCCATTCTTTACATGCAGTAATACAAACATTTTGCTAGACTTCAATTTTAGATTAGATTGGAAATTATTGGAAATACATGGATTTGAAAAGCTACAAAACACAAATCCAGAGTATTTACAATCATAAAATGTTGATAGACCAAGTATGCCAAGAATGAAGCTTTTATTTATGCTATACATGCCTAACATGATGTAAAGATATACTTAAGCATATATACATATAAAAGTTTTAGAATCTTTGTTGATGATAAAAGTTTGTTTGCATGTTGCATGTTTTCTGCTTGTTAGGCTGATAATCATTAATTACGCTAACATATTTAAATTAGTTGAACTTCTATCGGTACATGCAGACATTTCTAAAAATACAATCTGACTGTTTTGGCTTTTTTGCATCTATATGAAATGAATTATATATAATTATATAACAAAGTTGTCATCAGGCAGTTGAATATAAAAACATTTTCAGATATAAACATTTTCCCACACATTAGGGAAAAGAAGTATGTATAGTAGAACATTGATGTCTCGAACTCTGAGGGACAGTAGAAATCTGTTCGAATTAACGGTAGTTCTAGTTACTGAAGTTTGTTCCAGTATGGAAAATTTCCAGTTCCATATCCATACAAGTTGGTAATGCTGATCTTTACCATTAAATATTTTGAAATTGAAAATAAAGCAGGGTAATTACTATTATAACAGTAATCATAACATCTTAATTACATTGAAATGTAAAACCTGTCGGATTATTCTATTTTTATCACATTTGTGATTGTTAGAGGCTCACCTATAAGTATCAGGTAACACTCTTTTCCTTTTAATTATTGAGAGAGTTTTCCATGGTAAAATACACAATTTTATCAGTGTCTGGACCAAACTTTTTTGATTTATGAGAAATCGGTGTTAGATGTTATGAGGATTTTTTAACATGAAAATAAAGAGAAAATTGATGGGACTTTCAAAATGGTTTGAGCCATTGGTGGTGTTTGAGCAATCGGAGTTTGAGATACCAAAGTTCACGGTATTTAGACAAGGACAATATTTTCCTTTTTATCAAAATATGGCCAAATTATTTACATTATTATACTGAATTGTTCAGGACATTGATGTCATAACGTACAGTTGAAAATAACCAGATATTACCTTCTCAAAATGGTAATATAACTGATTATGCAAAATAGTACAGTATTCAGTACTACTACAGTATAATATTATTCATTAATGGTGTGGTGTACAATTATTATAATGACAGATTTATTGGACTTATTTCATTGTTACAATATTTTGTTTTAATGTCCTTATGAAAAGAATTATTTTTAGGTGATATTTATAAGATAATTCTTTGACTATCACATTCACATTGGAAGAATGAATTGCATTCATTTATTACTTTATTTGGGTATCAGTTTATGAACAAATTTGTGTGTTTTTGTGATGCGAAAATCAATTCCTAATACATGTAATAATACTGTAGAAATATAGCACAGATGGAAACCACAAATTTTATATTTGTTATGTGGACCTATCATCATATACTGTGCAATATACTATCTGTAGGAGTGTTTAAATACAATAGGTAAGTCTTATTTTGAGATCCGACTGCTTATTGACTTTAATTCAGTATATATACATTAATAATTGTCTTGTATATATTTTTATAAATCCGTCCAGAAGAAGTACCATTTATCTTTTTATAACATTATTTGATTCATTCCATTGTGTTATTATTGTGAATAAAAGATGACAATAAATAAGAGTTGACTTTTTATTTCCATAAACAATTGAAATTAATCATTTATGGTATCACTTCTCCACACAAACCATGTTGAAAGGAATGCCTATGGGATTATCTGTTACTAATTTTTTGTTTGTTTTTGCATTTAGCTAAAAACAGAACATGTCTTGATTAAATTTATGTGGCATGGTTAAGTTATCTGGAAAGATTAAATCAAAGAATTATATTATTACTAACATTGTAAATTGATAAGAAATTTAAGGTGAATCCAATACTTACTGAACGAGTTTGATATTTAATCAGTGGGAATTTTGTTTCCAAATTTCACATCATTAGCTGTCTTACCAAAAGGCTTGTTATATAACAGGAATGACCGTCCATTGTCTCTTGACGGAATTTGTAAATAATTTGCAATAAATGAATTCAAGGGCACAAAGTTATGACATAGTTTTACATTTAATACGAAGGAAATCTTAAGAAATATTTAGTTGGAAATGCTTACCTAGTTTAATTTGTACTTTTAACCAGTTTGCTGTCAATTTGACAGTTCAAATCTTGTCTTAATTATCCCCGCGCTAGCGAAGCAGCAGGGATAATGTTTTGGTTCTCGCCGTACGTAATGTCCAGGATTATCCCAGGAACCATAAGAGATAGAAAACTGAAACTTTGGTCATTTTTAGCATTGTTGATGTAGATTGTGCCGGATGTTTCGGAATTTTGGAATTTGCCCTTGGGCATAATTATGAGCAAAAAACGAATTTCGCAATATCGAGTATATAGTGAAATCTAAACTATTTGGACTATAATGCTGAAACTGAAACCATGACTAGTATTACATATGGCAAATTTAAAAGTGGCATGAGAATTTTTCTGAAACCCCTGTGGGCATAGCAACAAGAGAGTTAAAAAATCCCAAAATCGATTGTCACAGAACTCCTCTTACACCCTAAGCGATAGAAACATAAAATTTGGTGCATTACTATCACTTTAAAAGTTGTCTGTGTCGAAGGTTTCGGAATTTTTTAATTTACCCTTGGGAGGGAAAATTTTTCCTGGAAGAGTCTTCGACTTATTAATTTTTGAAAATGACCAAGCAACCATACTATCAGACAATAGCAAAATAATAGTTTTTAAATGGAATATTTTGATTTCAAAAAATATAATTCCAACTTTAGTAAATTTCCTGAAAGACTCTTAAGACCTTCATTTTTTGGAAATTCATCTAGCAACCATGCATGTTAAAAACCATAAATATCATTAGAGTTAAAGTTACCATTCAATGTCCAAAAATGGATTTCAAAATTTGGTTAATTTCCTGAAATGAATATATTAATGTTCATGCTTTTTCATGTAAAATTTATAACTATATGTCTATTTCCTTTATAGCATTTAATTTTGTGATTAACACAACAGTGGCGCGGGGATACGCAGCGTGGCTGCCGTGTTTCACTAGTGTTTATTTCTTTCTGGTTAATATTCAAGATTACAGCTACATAGAAATCTTAATATGAAATCCATTATAGAAGATAAACATACTTGTTTTTAGCTCACCTGGCCCAAAGGGCCATGAGAGCTATTGCCATCACTTGGCGTCTGTTGTCGTAAACCTTCCTTTAAAGATCTCCTCTGAAACCACTTAGCCAATTGGAACAAAACTTGGCAGCAATGGTCCTTAGGTGGTCCTCTTTCAGAATTGTATCAAATGACACCCCCGTCATCCAGGATGGCCGCCAAAGCCGAACACAGTTTAAAATAGGACCCTATGGGAAATTTACTTAAATATCTTCTTGTCTGAAACCACTTGGCCAATTTGAACAAAACTTGTCATTAGATGGCCCTCTTTCAGACGGTATCCGATGACACCGCATGCATCCAAGTTGGCCACAAGAGCCGAACATACTTAAATATTGGACCCTATGAGGAATTTACTGAAATGTCTTTTCTGAAACCACTTGGCCATTCGGAACAAAACTTGACAGGAATGGTCCTTAGTTGGTCCTCTTTCAGAATTATATCTGATGACTCCGCCCGTCATCCAAGATGGCCGGCAGGGCCGAACGGTACCCTACAGGAAAATATCTTCTGGTCTTAAGCCACTGGCCCAATTGGAACAAAACTTGGCAGCAATGGTTGTTAGGTGGTCCTGTCAGAATTGTATCCGATGGCCCTGTCTGCCAGAGCGCAACACAGTTTAACTTAGGACCTAATGGGGATAATCACTGAAAGATCTTGTTTGAAACCAGTGTGCCAGTCGGAATTTGACAGCAATGTTCCATGCTACGTGTCAAGATGGGCATAGTCAAGGTGAGCGATAAAGGCTCAAGGGAGCCTCTGGTTAGTTTTAGTCATCACTTGGCGTTTGGCGTCCGGCAAAATGTAAACCACATGCATGGCAGTAACTAATCAACTGTGAAATGTACATCCATAGGCTGGGGACCTTGGTATATTACTGCTAAGAAAATGGAAAATCACAATCGGAAAATAAAAAAATCTTCACGTTTGTCATAGTTTTGATTTCAATCGCCCATTATTAATTTACAACTACATATTTAGGGATATGAAGCAGAGTATGGTGTGTCTGTGGTTTCTTTAATTTCAAGTTGGATAAATGAGATGCAGATAAGCCTATTAAGTGACAAAACATCATCGATATACATGTAGCGGAAACTGAAATTAAAGGACTGGGCTAGTTTCACGTCTTTTCGATTCAGTAGCCCCTGTTTAAATTTAACCTTATATGAAAACAAGAACAGGTGGACCAAAAGCGGCACACAGTTTCATGGCGCCCATTGGGATGCCGGTCGTCTGTTGAAAAACATGTCTTCCATGAAAGATGTCGATGAGAAATTCCAACATGTTAACATTTGCTAGAACTGGTGTGTTATTTTTAAGCCTTACCCTTGCTTAATACCATACAGGCATATCTTTGTAAACCTTGTTTAGTCCCAAAACATTGGAGTATTAGCTCACGAAAAATAGATTTAGTTTATCACATGGGGGGGGGGGGGGGGTGGGGGGGGGTCAGTAGAAGAGAGATATTACTGTAGGTCTTTAGAATTTATAATGTTTTAGAATCCAAATCTGATTCACACCTCTAGTTGAGACGGCCTCATCACAGTAGCTCTTGCAAATAAAGAGGATACGCGTCAATGAGTTTAACATTTCATGGGATTGGACATTGGCGGAAAAAAGATGGGATATTTCTATTTTATTAAGCCAGAACAATACTTTAAGATCGTCTTTTACGATCTACTGTAGAGGTTGCCGAAACTCTGACGAGAATTTGTTCCTCTGTTACACACTGGCCGTAAGAAGATTTCTTTAAAATATGGATTGCTGTAACTAATATACTTTCAGTTTCAACAAGTCGTTCAGTAATAATTTATTAAAGCCTTTCTTTAAACATTTAACAGACAGAGTATCTTTACTTTACAATTTCTGGTACTGATTAGAATTTTGTTAGCTAGGTTAAAGGTACATGACTGTATAACTTCTCCAAAATTTTGATTCAACATCTAAACATCAAGGTTTCATATAGTTGGCTCATCTCGAGAAACCATTTTAATCGTTCTTTAATCAGTACGCAGCACAAAAAAATCAATAGTTTTTAGTTAGCTCACTAACAAATTCTGCAATCAAGGCAAATTTACAGAGCATATAAGAGTGGTTCTTGGACCCTGAATTTTTTCACAGCATTAATCTGCCTTGGTGTTTATATTTTCAAAACTATTAGCTGGTTAACTATTAAAATTCGATCCTTGAATTTTTTCACCATATGTAAGTTATTTGAACCGAATTTTTTCTTTTTATCGATTTTTAAAACCTTTTTTCCCACCCTCCTAAATACATGAAATATGAAAATAGTCGTTCCCTGGAATCATCACATTTGTACTGGACATAATATACAAATAATATGTATTGCCCGAAAGGCAATATTTTCCGACGTTTTGCTTTTCTATTTGCATTTTGATCTGCACCCCGATTCAATTACTGATGTAAAAATATTATATTTAATTACAATTGAACAGAAAAGAAAAAGAAGAATTGAGGCCAGTTAGCTGTAATTAAGATGCAAGATTTTTACTTATTTCACGTTAGGGACACTTTGTTAGACAAGTTCAGCAATCCTACGATTTTGTCTTCTCTGTGCTTTTCGCGCTGTGCTGTCATCAGAGTCATCCTCACTATCTGTCGGCATACGTTTTTCTTTTTCTCTTCGTTTCTTGTCCTGTTCCTTTTTGTCATATTCTCTGGTGTTCCATTCGTCTTCGCTTGACGGTGTTCTGTATCTGTTTTGATTGTGTCTCGGTCTGTCTCCTCTCCTGTTTGGAGACCGTCTCCCGGATCTGTCCTGATCTCTATGTCTTGACCTACTACGCGATCTTCTGCCATGCGATCTTCCTCTTGATCGATCTCGGGGCCAGCCTCGCTTTCTGGTATAATCGTCTTCATCTTCATCTGATCCCGATACTAATCCACTGTCTTTGGTGCGATCCCGATGATTACTACGCTTGGGCTTCCTATAATGATTCAAGAAATAATCATTCTATTCAGATGTACAAATTTTTTCTCTAATTTGTTGTGTTTTTTTTGTTTGTTTATTTCTTGTTTTCTTTAACTCTTCGTTTTTTCCTATTTGTAAGAATGTTTTTCTCTTCGTTGGAAACCAAAAAGCAACATGCATTAAAAGCCTTTTTTATATTTACACTTCCATTTCGAATTTTGTCCTTATTGACACATAAGGAATTCTGATAGGCCTATTACATTTATTTATTGGGGAAAAGGCCTATTACATTTATTTATTGGGGAAATGCCTCTCCATTCATACATCCATGCTAACTGAGGACAGGATTTCACCTTTTTTTCTTAAAAAATGCGAATGGATATAAAAAAAACAACTGTGGAATAAATTTTGATGTACGCTGGCGGTTATGGTTTTTATTGTATATAATTGCGGTTCAATTTGTGGTTCTATTTGTAAACAATTGTAGCTTCTATTGTATTCTATTTTACTTTTAATGCATGTATTCTTAATTCATACAATTTTTTTTCTTCCTTTGTATTTCAATGAAGAAGAGATATGGTAAGTTAATTAATAAAATCCCCTGAGATATGACCAATCAAAGGAACAATGCTGTTACAACTGTTCTTCATTTTAGCAGTCATGCCAGTAGGAACAAGTCTCGCACACCTTGAAAAATATTAAAAGTTTTTTCGTTTTAATAAATCGCATATATTTCAGCGTATATTTTAACTGAATTTCTAATTTTTTTTAAAGAAAGGTAAGATTGGGATAGCGAACTGACAGATGATAACATTGAGGACGATTTCAATCATTCTCCCTTGTATATCAAAGGTATCACCAAAAGAATTACCAAAGATACAAGAAAGGGGGAGGGGGGCTAAGTCCATAAGACCAAAATCCAAAGGCAATGCGAATTCATAAGAAAAATAATACAGAAAAATAAACAATAACAAATAGTTGAAACACTAAAAAGATAGAAGCAAAGGAATAAAAACATACACCAAATAGAACATGTCACAGAGAATTATAACAAGGCTGCAGAGCAAAATAGCACCCAGCATTGTGACCCCCACCCTCCCCGTAAAAAAACAATAATAAAAAACAGTGGTACTTTACAGATTCTAGTTGAATTCAGATATTTCATGAAAAGGGCTCCGGGTTCTTCATAAGGGTAAGCATGTCCGGCTCCATTAATGACACCCGCCACACGGTAGAATCTGCTGAGGCGTAAATGTCAATTATCATGATAAAATCTTACTGAAGATATCTCAAGACAAGACCGAACAGGCACAAGAAAAAATCAGAACAGAATTGGAAATAATCAATGATGCACATTATACTTGTAATAGGTATGAGGAGAAAAGTAGCACGACCAGAAGTGCCAAATAAATGTATTTAAAATTACAGTAAATCCCCTCATAATTCCCACAACACAAGTTCTAAAAAAACTAGAGGCTCAGACTCGAGGGCCGAGCCTGTATCGCTCAACTGGCACGAAAGCACACTTCTCCCTATCATTATGAAGTGTGGTAAGCCTTGTAGGAACCAATTTTTTCTTCATCAAGCTTCTTCTATTTGCAGGCCAGCGTATTCTAAAATTTGGCGGTTCTCCGGAAGATTTTTGCATGTATTTCAAATAGGGTCTTATGTTAACTTAAGTCCTCTGCTGGTGATCATCTTGAATGAGGGATTTACACCACAGTAACAACTCTTGGTCAGCACCTTATGAGGAACATTCAGGCCATACTTGGTTTCAAGCATTACTGCAGTTCTGTAGATTTTTGTTATATGCCATAGACACTTTCTGTCAAGTTTGGCTCTATTTGGCCAAGCAGTTTCAGAGAATTTTTTTTAAAATAAACCAATCAGAATTGCCCATGGCAGCCATGTTTGTCGCCTGACTCTGGACAAAATGAGGAAACTTTGTAAAAACCCTCCGATAGATGCTTCCTGTCAAGTTTCGTTCCATTTGGCCAAGTGGTGTCGGAGAGGATTTCTGTAAGTCAGCCAATCAGAAAAAAGAATTGCCCATGGCAGCCATGCTTCCTGTCAAGATTGGCTGACAGTTTTGCCAAGCAGTTCCAGAGAAAAGAAAAGTTCTTTTAATCAACCAAAAACACGAATTGCCCATGATGGCCATGTTTGTTGCCTGATCGGGACGAAATGAGGAAACTTTGTAAAGAACCTCTCATAGATGCTTCCTGTCAAGGTTCGTTCCATTTTGCCAAGCGATTTCAGAAATTGTTTTATATCAGCCAATCAGAAACAACTGCCCCATTGTGGCGAATCGGGACGAAATGAGGAAACTTTATAAGGGACCTCCCATAGATGCTTCCTGTCAAGTTTTGTTCTATTTGGCCAAGTGATATCAGAGAAGATTTTTTTTATATCAGACAATCAGAAACAAGAACTGGCCGTGGTTGCCGTATTTGAAGTCCGATCGGAACAAAATGAGGAAATCTTGTAAAGAACCTCCCGTAGATGCTTCCTGTTAAGTTTCGTTCCATTTGGCCCAGTAGTTCCAGAGAAATTTTTTTTTAATCAACCAATGAGAAACAAGAATTTCCCATGGCGGCCATGTTTGTTGCCCGATCATGACGAAATGAGGAAACTTTGTAAAGAATCTCCAATAGATGCTTCCTGTCAAGGTTCGTTCCATTTGGCCAAGCGATTTCAGAGATTGTTTTATATCAGCCAATCAGAAACAACAACTGCCCCATTGTGGACGATCGGGACGAAATGAGTATAAAATTTATAAGGGACCTCCCGTAAATGGTTCCTGTCAAGTTTTGTTCCATTTGGCCAAGTGATTTCAGAGAAGATTTTTTTATATCAGACAATCAGAAACAAGAACTGGCCGTGGTTGCCGTATTTGAAGTCCGATCAGAACAAAATGAGGAAATCTTGTAAAGAACCTCCCGTAGATGCTACCTGTCAAGTTTCGTTCCATTTGGCCCAGTAGTTCCAGAGAAATGTTTTTTTAATCAACCAATGAGAAACAAGAATTTCCCATGGCGGCCATGTTTGTTGCCCGATCAGGACGAAATGAGGAAACTTTGTAAAGAATCTCCAATAGATGCTTCCTGTCAAGGTTCGTTCCATTTGGCCAAGCGATTTCAGAGATTTTTTTTATATCAGCCAAACGGAAAAAAGTAATGCCCATTGCGGCCATATTTGTAGTCAGATCGGAACGAAATGAGGAAACTTTGTAAAGGACCACTCATATATGCTTCCTGTCAAGTTTTGTTCCATTTGGCCAAGCAGTTTCAGAGATTTTTTAAAACTAAGCCAATCAGAAACAACAATTGCCCATGGCGGTCATGTTCGTTGTCCGATCGGGACGAAATGAGCAAACTTTATAAAGGACCTTACATAGCTGCTTCCTGCCAAGTTTTAATCCATTTGGCCCAGCAGTTTCAGAGGAGGATTAAAATGTGAAAAGTTAACAGACGGACGGACGACGGATGCAAAGTGATGACAAAAACTCACATGGCCTTTAAGTGTCATGAGAGCAGATTTGACCACTCTTCTAATCATAGCAGTTTTCCTTTAGATTCACGAAGATTGGATATAGGACATAGAAGTAGATCCAGAAATATCCCTACCCACAGTAATTCATGATTTACACTTCATAGTTTACATACATAACAAAACACCTCAGATTAGTTGTGCTGACAAGCTGCTGACTGGACTTAGTCAGCAATTTTGAGTTCAACAGTGTTCAAAAGACCTACATTGTACCAACATCGTCCTAACATGCTCATCAGGAGCTAGAATGCTGGCCAAATTTCATAGATATATATGCACTGATAAGGTGGAATTAAAACTTCAAAAGTTCATAACTCTGGAGATATTCCTTAGATATATCATTAATTAAGATATTTGTACCATAACAGATGTCAGTTAATTAAAATTTTATCAGAACCAAATTTTTGAAACAGGAATCTCTTAGATATCTTTTTTCCTGCTTGGTTTCTATCAAAATAAGTATTGATATAGTGTGTCCAAAGTTTGGTGATGATTTACTGGGAACACCCAGGACATTGTAAATAACTATGTAGAAAATTATGGTCAGGAAATTTTAATGCAGAAAAGAGATGAAACAAGTGTGGAAACAAAAAAGTCTCTGTTAACAGTACTTTCCAATTTATTGCCTCCCCTGATTTAGAATACGTCTGTTCCTGTCATTTTATGGTACTTCCCTGCGTCTATATCACCCTGCTCTGCCGTTCTGTAATCTCTGTATCAAGGCTTTGTGACGTGTTAGGAGACATTATCTGAAACAGCAGGACTTATCAGCGACGTCACAATATGAGAGCAGGACTTATTAGCGACGTCACAATGTGAGAGCAGACGTTATCAAGTTTACCTCCAGGAGGACAAAAAAGCGTAAAAAATGTCTTACAGGGGCGACTAAAATGTACAGAATTTGTAGGATAAACAGATTATTGGGTTTTCTGTGTAAATATATTGTAAAATATCAGCTCGTTCGCTGCGCTAACTCGCCCAAAATCTTCATATTTTGGCTCGCGGCTGATATTTCATGATATCAATGTGCAGAAAACCCAATAATCTATACGTATAAGGTGGCATGTAATATAATATAGGTAATAAAGCTGCTTCTATTATGTCAGACATAAAAAATTGTTGTATACAATGGAGATTTCCAGATAAACCTTTACAAGGTATGGTTTGGAAAGCCAAAATGATCAACACATTAAAAACCAGCCAAAAACATGATATATTGTACTCTCAAAAAGAAATTAATGGAAATCAAACCCATCCTGTATTTAGGCAACTTTCAATCCAGCAAAAAAACCATGTGACAGATACACAGAATGTAAATCCCATACACTCTGACCTACCCATGTCAAATGTATCAAAAGATAATGTGATAAATCCTTCACAAATATATCTTAACATTTGTACTTTATTAATAGTACTACAAATATATATCATTATACAAATACTACAGTGAAAATTAACAATGTGAAGATTCATTTCATAGTAAATGCAAATTAATAACAAAATAAAAGGAAAAAATCCTGGTTTTTCATTGTAACAATTGGACGGCAAATGTATACAGGGACATAAAAACATAAATATAGGTAATATCACAGTTAAGCTTAATTTTTACCAGGTTAGTGTATCAAAATAAATCCTATTTAACAAGGGAAAAATGAATCATGGCTAGTTAGGTATAGCCTAGTAATAAAAAGCTGTTTTTATGGTATAAATACAGAAAATATGGATAACTGTATGTTTGATTTGATTTGAAAAGCAAAGTTCTGGAATTTAATTAAAACCATAAACAAAAGTACTTATTTTAAAAGCTGTCAATGAGATATTTCCATCTTCTTCCTTTAGTAAAAATAGATGCTACTTCTAAACAAAAATGTGATATTTTTACATAAATTAATATCATATTAGGTTAATTAAGTCTACACCTAGTTGTGATGTACAGGGTGCTGAAATAGCTCAGTCATTACACTTTAAGCTATAACATTTATAACAACCAGATTCAAATTAAATTAGACTGACAATGATGAACCAAGTCACTCACATCCCTCATGAATTTACTTATTCAAAATTCCAAAATACAGGGCATTTTTTTTTATATATTCAAACTCTTAACATATAACAGAATGATCTTTCTGTTCATTTTCATATTGTTTACATAAATAAAAGCTATATATTCTAGTTAGCATGATATATTTCTGCATTTGAATAAAAAGGAAGACATTTTAATTGGGGAGAAACTTGCTTAAAGTGTCAACAATAATTTATTTCTTCCTTAGATAGTACAAAATGGTAAAAAAATAATCCCCGGGTACACAGCCTGATTTCACACAAACCATACTGTAAATTCGGAAATTATTGCGAAAAATGCCACAGGGTTGTAATCACAATAATTTAAACTCGCATTTTGGAATTTTTAATATGAATGAAGTGGGATTTTTCTCAATTTCGCAAAAATTAAAATCGCATTTTGGTCTTAAATGACAAAATCGCAATAATGGATGCACGCAATAATTTCTGAATGTACAGTATCCAATAATATTAATCAACTGCACCAGTAATTTATGCTGGAAATGGGATCAATGTGTGACTGTTTTTCAAATTTAAAAATCTAAGTCATAAATATATCCTTATCAGAATAAAATTTCCATCCAAAAAAACTGAAAAAAATTAATTACAACTTGTACCCCAAAATAGATTCTAGAAAATCACTATGGTCACAACAAAGCAATATTTATCTTTTGTTTCGCATGCTCCTCAAAATCTAAGTCAGAAAAATTTGATTCCTGTGAATTATTTTTACCAATTTCACTCAGTTAGATTATTGTTATAAACTTGATTTTCCTCTTAAAAAAATTTCACAGCAAAAAACTGAAAATGTTCAATCAACTTATTTAGAACTTATATTACAAAAACAAAGTTAGACAAAAAAAGGAAATTTTAAAATATAGTTTGTTTGCTCCAATCTATCAGAAAGTTATAATAAATCCATTTGGTATGGCCTTATGTTAGCGATAATATCACAATTAAATCGATTTTGATCAGAATTAAATTTTTCTGTATAAATGTTTAAGAACTGTATGGTGGTATCTTGTGCAAGTGAGATGTCTATTAAATAGTTTCTGTTGGATGTGGTTTTGTGGGTCTTGGTGAACCAGAATTTTCTGCTTCTTGCTGCTTACGAGCACGTATTTTCCATAGTATGTATGTTAATCTTGACTTCCACCGTAACCATCTGAAGAACACAAGATAAAGTATAATGCACACAGGAGAGATAAAATAATAAAAACAAAATTGAAAAGATCTTCATGTCTTCTATTTTAGAAATATTTTTCATTAATTTTCATCAAGCAGAAAAAACAATGACATTGAAAAAAAAACCAAACTATTCATTGAAATCATTACAATTTTTCTATATCTTTTCCACCAAAATGTTAAAAAAATAATATAAAGAATAATTTAATTATACTACCATCTTCAAGAATCCAAGCTCACTTGGTAATTAAGCAATTACTATTAATTTCATAGTACTGCATAAAAAATTATAATAAAATATTGATATAAAATAGAGTCACAGAAATCTGAAAAATGAGAAAAGAGAAGAAAAAGATAGTATAAACAACAAAATGTCAATAGAATATAATCAGATAGTGTATAACATAATCAGGGATTGTACAGCATAATCAGATACACTACAATATAATCGGACCCTACAACATAATAAGAGACACTACAATATAATCGGAAACTGCACAACATACAACATAATCATACTTGCCAACATATTCTTGCTAGAATCCCTGATAAAACTGGCAAGGAGTCTGGGGTAAGCAACCCCCTCCCCCCCTGTGATGATGACCTTGTGGTGACTTCTGAATTGGTGTCTTCATTTGTCTATCTTACATTATTATAAGTATAAGCTCTGAAAAAATCCCTGGGAAATTTAGAAATCCGGGAGAATATTACAGTCCACCCAGTAACCTGGAAATTAGATCAAATTTCCGGAGGTTCCGGGAGAAATCCGGAGCGTTGGCATGTATGCATAGAGACAGTACAACATAATCAGAGACAGTCCAACATAATCAGACTATACAAAATTATCAAAGACACTACAAAATTCACACAGCAACTCCATTCAGACTGTAATTGATAAGAAATAATTTCAGAGATTTGGGATAATATGTGAATGTCATTTTAAAGGAAAATAGTATCATCTGATAAGTTATATGAAAGATTTGTACTTCAATAGTGGGAAATTTGTTTCCCTTAATTTTTCAAATTGATTTAATTGAAAAAATGAAAACACAGATGCACGAATGCATAGGATAATAATCATATTAACCTATATCATTTGTTATTTCTAGTGAAAATCTATCATGTACATGCATATAAAATGGTGATGGTTAAATTGATTTCATGTTTTCTTTCGTTCCTTGGCCAAAGCGTTTGGATTAGCTATTAGTCAGTATTCTGAACAGAAGTTTTTAATTTTGAATATGGCCAAATTCCATCAGACTTATAAAAGGGTCAAGGCTAAAAACTTACACTTCTAACATAAAAGAAGCTTACTGACTTACATGAGGATGGAATTTTGCTCGAGTACATACGATATATTATTAGTTTTTCCTAGTGAAAATATATTACATGCATATGAAATGCATTAATCAGTCTTGCCATACTGTGCGTTTTCAAGATTTGCAGTAATAAATACACAGTCCCTTATTAATCAGTGAATTAACATTATATTTAATTATTTCCTTGTCTGGAACTTAAGTATATAAGAAACCCAATAAAGCTTTGTCCATTACCAACCACAGTCTATTAAAATGGAGTTTTAGGTTTGACCTAAAATGACACATACTGATTTATCTTTTCATTTTGGCATAATTTTATAACTTTCAGAAAAATAATGAGACTAAATCTTTTGTCAAATTGTCCAATTAAGGAATGTTTCCAATTTTAGAGCAGGTTATATGATATAACGAAGCGGTGCCGTAAACTGACCCAAACCAGGTTATGGAAAAATAACCTGTTAAAAAATTGGAAACATTCATTATAATTTAATTTACAATCAGAAGTACAATAATTCCTCGATTCAAGCATCAATAATAACATGGGACTATTTGAATTGGTGTTGTCACAAGACCAAACCAGATTATACAGTATAGCCAATACTGCTCTATGCTGTTCAGCCAATCAAAATGCAGTATTCAAATCAAATTAAATTATTTATTTTTAAACACAGAAAAATTTGAAGTTTAAATATGGTACTTTGTAGATCACTGAAAGGAAATATTTTTGTCATAAATTTAGGTAAAGATTAAATGATATCTAATTTAGATTAATAAGACAATATCAAGATCAAACCAAATTATGCCATCAGTATTTTATGTTCATCAGTATGCATCATTAAAAATAAAATAAAAAATTTGAAAACAAAAATCAGATGTTGCGGAAGAAATCTTCTTTACCATTTTAATAAGTCTTTCTTTTTCTGAAATTTTTATAAAGAATACTCAATTTTAAAATTCTGTTTTCCTAGAAATTATGCCAATTTTAACTAATAGTCTGAAACAGCATTCTACATTTTCAACGGTATTGAATGCATACAAGTATTTCTGTTGTATTCAGAAAATAAAAAATTTGAAAAGAGCATTGTAAAAACAACATCAAGAATTTGGTGCTTTGTTATATAAATTTTTTACCTTCAGACAAAAAAAAATATGAAAACAACACCATGATTGGGTGCTTTGTTGTTGAACTTTCGACGCTGAGACATCAAAACATTACAAAACAACATCAAGATTGGGTGCTTTGTTGTTGAACTTTTCACCCTGAGACATCAACACATTACAAAACAACATCAAGTTTTGGATATTTTGTTGCTAAACTTTTGACAATGAGATACCAAAACATTACAAAACAACTTCAAGTTTTGGATATTTTGTTGCTGAACTTTTAAACATGAGACACCACAACATTACAAAACAACATCAACTTTTGGATATTTTGTTGCTAAACTTTTTACCATGAAACCTATAACATATTAAGAACAACATTAAGATTTAGGTACATGTACTTTGTTGCTGATCTTTTGAACTTGATACGAAGCTTTGACAAAAGACCAGACAATTACAGATCATGCACATAATGGTGTAGAGTAATGTCATGCAAAATACACAACAGGTGTAATTATTACCTTTATGTAGTTAGCTATGCAATATAACATAAACAAAATAATAATAAATTGTAAATCATAATGTCTTTCTGCATGAGTTATATAAGAGAAGAGAATAAGTAGATATTCTAAGAATTTTAATCCCGTCCCAAATTATATAATATGTTTATTTATAGGGATTTTACAACAGTTTCCATGCGATCAGCTATATTATAGCAGCCAGTATTTATATGTGGGGGGAAGGTGATGTTCTCAGAGACAATTAACACTTTTAAGCAGGACACTAGCAATCACTGTAAAAAATCAAGATCAGAGTTAAATGCACCTTATTGTTTAATTTAATTTGAATTTTTGAAAAGGTTTCATTGGGAAACATTCCAATATCTATACACATCATATATGAAATGGTAGTACTGTAAATTTTTCAAAATATACCTTCCAATAATACCACATAAACATAAATAATGGGATTACAAATTTAAAGTGGTACACCAAATATTATCTGGTGCATGTGGTTTTCATTAGATAATAATAAAGTAATTTGTGTGAATGATGTCTTAATTTCTCACAAAAAATACAATTTATTTTATTAGCATTTGGTTCTAAATAGCTTAGATGCTTTTGGTGTGATAGCAGTGTAAAACTCAGATATACAGTGAATGAATTATCAATATATTTGTGTACTTTCAGCAAATATAAGCTTTAAAATTACCAATATTTTATCTTCAACTTATGAAATTTCAGCTGCAATGGATTTTAACACTTTAAATTATTTAATAAGTCAAACTATAGGAGTCTGCCTTATTCAACTTTGACAATCTTATCTTTATGATTTGAAATAATACTTACTAATTATGAGAAACTATCTATTACCTCCCTTAACTAGTTTTAAACAAGTCCCATTTGTTATTTTCCTATGTTTCAGAAAACAACATTTATATGCCATGAACTCAGAAATTAATGAGATGTATTACTGCTGCAAGAAATATGACAGGATGAAGACTGAATAATTAAATCTCACATTAGAATTTTTTTAGTCACGTAAAAAGAAGCTGTCATTTTGATTGAAAACTATATTTTCCTGATTGGAGCCACCTTACCAGCCGCCCACTATACCTCGCCAAACTAATAACCAGAATATTTTCTGTTAGAAAATCTTGTTAAAAAGTACACCGATCATATACATTAATCTGAGTAATAATGCATTACATGAATAATACATAAACTTAACATATAAGCACTTTTCATTAATTTACAATATACACACACACAAAATACACTACAACAAATAATGCCAATTAAATCTTTAGCATGAAGTCTTTAACACTGTACTTCATTTTTGTCATGATAATTTTTTAAAGTTAAAATTAAATTTAAAAACATTTAATAAATGATTAAAAACCTTATTAATGAACAAAAATTTAATTGGCATGCTGTGATAAAAAATAAAAGAATAATATGTCCATGGGACACGGATGCCCCTGCGTACAAATATGCAAGAGTCAATGTACTAATTCAATCCTACTGACATTGTTTTCTTTGAAACTTAATGAGTAAAAGTCATAGTGCAGAAAAAGGCAAATTCGGCAAATCTCAATTTATAAAGGGGCATAACACAAGAACGATGAAAGTGATGCCACTCAAATTTGAACTTGATCAGTGTTTGGTGGTAATAAGCATTGTGTATATGTTTCATAGCCTTTGGTTGAGGCAAAGTAAAGTTAGAGTGTGGAAACAGCAAATTTGGAAATTTTTCAATTCATAAAGGGACATAACTCAAGAATGGTAAAAGTGGTACCACCCGAACTATAACTTGATCTGTGTTTGGTGGTAATAAGCATTGTGTATAAGTTTCATAACATTTGGTTGAGGCAAAGTAAAGTTAAGAGGGCGGAAATGCCAAATTTGGCAATTTTAACATTTATAAAGGGACACAACACAAGAACAATGACAGTGAAGCCACTCAAATGCAAATTTGATATGTGTTTGGTGATAACAAGCATTGTGTATAAGTTTCATAACATTTGGTTGAGGAAAGTAAAGTTAGAGTGTGGAAACAACAAATTCAGCAATTTTTCCACCTATAAAGGGGCATAACTCCAGAACAGTAAATGAGAGCCCACCCAAATTCAAACTCGATCTGTGTTTGGTGGTAACTAGCATTGAGTATAATTTTTGTAACATTTGATTAAGGTAAACCAAAGTCGGAGAACAGAAACCAATTTCAGGACATACATACATACGGAAAGACAGACAAGGGTAAAACTTAATGTCCCAACCGCCTAGTGGCGGGGGCATAAAAATCCAAATAAACAGAATCAGGTGCAAGATGAAATTTTACTATGTGCTGCAAATCAAATAAAATGTGCTATTAGTAACAAAACAAACAAAATATCTGTCTTTATATCTGAAAACAATTTAATTTTAATAAGCCTGTGTCATCCGTGCTGGCAAAATTGCATGAACATAAAATACATCTAAATGAAATCTTATAGGATTTAAACACAATCTGCAGTTTTCTGATATATCTGAAGTATATATTGTGACACACATTTTCCCTCTCACATTAAAATGCCAATTCCTATTTATTTTGCAATACTTTTAATACTTTCTTTCTCTAATTTTCAGGTAATTTAACAGTCTCTCGACCATTGTTGGAAAAATTGATAATCTGACTAGTGAGTTTTTGGTTCTTGGAATGATTGGTTGATTATATTTGGTGCACAAAGCTAGAGCAGAACTTTGAAAATTAACTTTAACACAATGCAACAGGCTCCTCAGAAGATAAAATATACCTTTGTTATTGAAAGTTACAGTTCACAAGAGTAACAGAAAACCGATTACATGTCTGTACCTGCGTCGACGTCATATGTTTGTCAGGGCAAAGTTATTATTATTCTGATATGTATGTGGTTTAGATAAAAAGATGCTTCCATTTACCTAGTATTATTCAGGTCATGATTTTCAGGATATGGACCTTATAGGGATTTTGCGTCATGAATTTATACACCATATCCCTTCTTTATCTTATAACCCTGAACTTCAACACTTAAAAGTATACTGAAAGACTTTAATCACGCAACACTTCTGAAAGGTTTGAGGATATACTACTATTATGTATATAAACACTATGCAAAGTTTGAAAAATATTGGTTCAATACAGTTGGAGTTACAGATTACACAAAGTATGCACCGTTCATAGCATGTATTGCTGAAAAATGGCTAAGTTCAACATGCAGAAATTCATAGTAAAAATTTTTCAAATTGCCCCCAAATAGGAGATGCACATCTTCAATATGTATATAAACACTATGCAGAGTTTTAAAAATATTGGTTCCATACAGTCCGAGTTTCAGTTTACACAAAGTATGTACCCGTATGCATGACGGACGGATGGACGGACAGAGTCAAGCGGCTACTAGATCTGCTTTCACCATTGGTGACGCAGGTAAAAAGTTAAACTTGAACTTGCCGTGTTCTCTTCTTGTGCCTTTCTGCCCACCATATTGATAGGCTCAGACTTTAAATTCTGTAATTTAATCTCTTGATTGGAGGAATCCGATAATCCACTCATAACAATGTAAGAAGCTACATTTACATACTGTTCATATCACAAAAATCCTAATATGTTCTTCCTAAGTTTGATAGTAACAATTGCTAGAGAGTAATCAGGCATTGCTGAATTTCAGTAACTAGAGTAGGTATTTGACTTGTATACACTAGGTTTCCTGCTAAAGGTCAGTAATCCTATCCTCGCCACCAGGATATAGCCAACTACACTTAAAAGGGCACAAAAACCATATTCTTGTATCAATTAGCCTCAACTAATAATTGACACTCAATGGACATAACTCTCTACCACAATGGAACAGGTATCTCTCCAGACCACAAAGTGTTGATTTAATTTACTATGTTAACAGTTTTTTTATTGTTTTAGTTTAATTTTTGTAGTATTTTTCATTCTCCCAATGCTCTCAAATACATTCTCTTTCTCTGATCCAGATATACCTCAAAAGATCCACATCCTTTGGCCAATATCTGCAACGGACTAGAATTGGTGCTTTATTATCTAATTTTTTCTGCCTTTATAAAGTAATTTTCAAAAGTATACCAATGAAGATCAATTTAACCAATTTTTTTCCACAAAACTAATTTTTAATAATTTTTATTTTTTGCCATTCTCCCTTTGTAATTAGAATCTTATAAAGAATACATAGAAATTAAATGGCTGTATAAATACAAAGTAATTTCTCAAAAACAAATAATTTTATATGCAACACAAAACTGCATCAGAGGTTTAAATCCATGCAAGATATTTAACTATGCTAAACAAAATAAACCTAGGACTTTATGCTAGTGGCTACACAGGCATGGGAACTTACCTATAGGCATTAGCTACACTGTGTCTATTAACATCAGGCGTGTCATCATTTCGTCTATTGGGGTCTTTAACAAAGTTTCGAGGTAGAGGTTTTTTCACTAGCGGTTCTATAGCAGTTCTCAAAATAGCAATTTCTTCTTGAAGTTTCTGAATTTCTTCAGCTCTCTGTAGACAAAATTTAACTATCTGATTAAACACTGATAAAAAGTACTAAATGAACTCTTTAAAGACTTCTTTATAAATGTTCTCACTGCTAATATGTTACACATGACATATTGGTGTTATTTCACAGTTAACACTGCATTTCACAGGCCAGTATACAATAATTAATAGAGTATTGGCAAATCAATGACAACATTCATTCTGCCCTTGAAATCAGCAATATTTTAGAATTTAGTCAACTTTACCAACATATTATTTTGTCATATTAGTTCAGTGAAAACACTTATGTAAAATCTTTTCCCAAAGCTCTGCACTGGAAATCTGAAATTTGAATAAAATACTTCAGAACAAGAAACAGTTCACTTCTATATAAACTAATATGGGTATCTGCAATACTGACTAAATTTTCATATATCACTATCTTTTATGAAGACATGGCTATTTGCAATTCAAGATTATCAATGAAGTAAAAAATATATATCTCAAAACTTATTAAAAGAATGAAATATCTGAAAATTCTACAAGAAATTACTGTTTCAATAGTTCTGAAGCATTCAAATCTTGTCATCCTACAAAAAAAAAGAATCTTTTATTAGTAACTCTATTAAATAACAACTGTTGTTAGTTTGAAAAAAAAATTACTTCATAAGTTGAAATGCAATGTTAATAATCCCAGATACTGTTAGACTGGTAAGGAACCATAACTCATGCTACTGTTAAAAGAAGAAATCTCTCTGGTTAATACTGTAAGATGAAAGTTCACAGTTCAGAGGTTAAAGTTCACAGCAGTGAAAATCATTACCATTTTTTGTCTATACATTTGATAGACTAACAGGAGTTCCTGACTGATCATTTCTCCCATCATTCTTTCTTGTAGCACTTTTCCTGCCCGTATTAGGAGTAACATTCCTAGACTGAATATTTCCTGTTGGAGTCTGATTACGACTATGTGACTGGGACTGATTTTGGTTAGGAGTCTGGTTTCGACTTTGTGATGGAGTTTTATTTCTATCCTCAGTTGGGGTTTTATTTCTATCCTGGGTTGGAGTTGGATTTCTGTTCTGGTTTGAACTTTGATTTCTGTTTTGTGTAGGTGTTTGGTTTCTGTTTTGTGTTGGTGTTTGGTTCCTACTCTGTGAGGGAGTAGGGGTTCTATTCTTATCATTTTTCAAATCTGTTTGAGAATTGGTCCTTTTAGTTTCATTTGCCTCAGGAATTGCTCCCATTCCTGTTGAATCTCTGGGACTCGTCTTTCCTTCTTGCGTGGTTACCCTAGGATTTCCTGTGTTAGAAGAAGTAGGATCATCCCACGAGGCAAATCCTGTATCATAACCATCTGATGGGTCATCTTTCAAACCAGTACTTGTGTACCGAGGCATACCCATATTCACCTTGATCTGATTAACTTGTGTTTGTAGGTCTTCAAGACCAGATATCCTCTGTAAATTCACCAAATTTTAACATTATGGTCATAAATAAAATGATTTTTTTATCATAACAGAAACAAGCAACATATTTTATTGACTGTGATTTTTGGGATTATGGGAAGTATTTCTTTACAACAGAGGTAAAAATTGTTACTCTACCCTTTCTTTGCAATACTCGTAATTAATTATTGTCTTTGCAAGGCAAACATCTTAATGGAAGGGTATTTTCCATCCTTTCCATTTCACTGATTTTTGTGTGAAGTGATGTCAAAAGAAATGTGAAGTTCCTCAATATATGCAAGTTTTGTTTCCAAAAATCTGAACCATGCTGAATTTGGGACATACCTACAGGAATTCAATACATTCATTTCCTGATTAAAAGCAAAACATATATGTTTGATTAAATAAATAATAAATATAAAATTTCCTGTCTTCTTTCAATAAATATCATAAATTTCAAGTACCTTTACCCTTACAGTGCAAACTCAAACATTAAAATAACAGTCAAATGAAAATGTACTGTATAATCAATTGAATATTTACTGGTTTTTCATGTCATTTTAAACCATATACAAAATATATTTTGCTGTACAGATTTTATTGATTGAACCCATCAGAATACTCAGAACAACCTACCATTGTAGGAAAACTAGCAGCCCTTGTCAGTTAAAGTGTGAGGTGGAACACACCTTACAAAGTTAATCTTTTATGTCATATATATTTTTGCAATCTTTTGAATTAACAGCTTGAATTTACTTTCTCACTAAGATAGCAATCTGTCAGTAAAATAAAATGTGTCAAAAATCTTGTAAGATATATTTCAACATTCTTTTGTGAGAGATTTTTGAAAAGTAAGATAATTTAATTTATATAATATTGATAGTTTTATTAAGTAGGTTCTTTTTCAGGGAAAACTGCAAACCTGTACAGATGTTTTAATACATTACAAAATTAGAAAAGTATAACCCTGAAAACATTAATGATAGTGCTCCTCAAATATTAAGGAAACATACCACTATCAAAAGTCAGACTATCCTGACTGTTGATTTTATCATTCTGTTTTGTACACTTTTGTTTTCATTAGGAAGTCTTCAATTTTAGCATATTAACTGATTGATGTCACTATTGACCTTTCCTGTTAACCTTTTTATTTTTTATAATACATTCTGATAATTTTTTTTACATTAAAATTTTATGTTACTATGAATTCATACTTGCAATTTCTCGAATGCATAATGGTTACAAAAAAATCGTAAAATTTTCAAAGAAAAGAAGGAAATGGTTAATATTTGTTTTCCATATTTTAACATAGAAAATACTATAGTATTATTAAATGGGTGTTTTGATATTGATCCTGCATTACCTTCAAGTACAGTCGTATTGGGTCCAGTATAGCTGTATTGGCCCGAGGGCTAATACAGCAGTACGAGACCCTATGCGACTGTACAAGGACATAATACAGGATCCCCTATATCAAATCACCCATTTTATGATACGTTTACTAACCTATCACTTAAAATACATTATAAATTGTCTATTTAATACAATTCCATGTGACTGAGAACAGGTCATTAATACAGGTTTTATACAGAAAAACAGGAACTGGTATTGACAGGACATGATTTCGTCCTATATTAGATCTATATTAATTACCAGTTCAGGTTTTGCATCAACTGGACAGTTTTTACTGTATTTCAACATATTGGTTAATAATACACTTTAATATACATTATGTACTGTATTGACTGTATTGACTGAACACTGACTACTGACATTCTCTCTTTTACCTATGTATTTTTATTCATGGCACTGTTTTGATGTTATTTCTGTTAAAAACAGATTATTTTAACATTTTGATATAATTTCAAGTCAATTACAAATCTGACTGACCCTAATACTAACCAATTTTTGTTCTGACTGTATTTTCATGCCTAGCACTGTTTTGACTGTTTGTATAGAATCTGCTAACTTCCTCACACTGGCTTGCACCTGGAATAAGATCAGTTAATCTATTAAATTTATGTGGTGATTTATAATGAAGTATGGAGGAATATAAATGTTAGCTTATCTATTATAACACCTATAATCAATTTATCAAAGATACTTTCCTTTGTTTGTTTGGATAGAGTTTGATGCTGCTTTTGCCCAAAATTAAGGTAAATCATGACAAAAAGTTATTATTGGTAACAGGACAACTAGTATTATTATCTATCAGGATTAAATAGAAAAATATTTTTCTTCCATCCTAATGCAATTATACAATTAGTTAAATTTTAATAAATTTTATATGTAAAATTTCTGCATTAGAATTCCTTCAAAAACAGAATTTTGGAGATATGATTGACTGGCACTGGTGAAATGCTGTTATTAATTTCCTTGGCTGCATAACTGGACTCATTGGTGTCCATGGACAATCAAATTTACCTCATGTTAACTTGTAAATTTCTATATTCTTTATATTTAACAGGGTGTGTTCGACTCCAATCTGAATTGACCAGGTCGGCGTTTCTCTCCGGCTTCCTCCACCAATAAAAACTGGCCGCCGCGATATAGCCAAATGTGCTGAAAACGGCGTAAAACCCCAAACAAAACAAACAAACAAACATATATTTAACATGCTTCATACAGCTCTCTTGTCAGAAATCTAAAATTGTTCTGTATCAAATTAATTTGGCCATGAACCTACCAGCCCATACTTTTAACATTAAAATAATTAAATTCACACTTTTTGAGAGACATTTCTGAAACTAAGCTTTCCAAATATACTGTTACACATTTCAAACTGTTATATGGAAAAAGTACTTTTTTGAAATGGTTACACTGATTTTGTGGAATACAGAACCTACTTGACTTTTACATACCAACCCCTTATTTTCTTTTTTTAAACATTTGAAAATGTATGAATTAACTTGGTATAGCTTAATTTCAATTTTTTTTTCATTCATTATTAACTGAACTTTAGAAACCTACTATTCCTTAAAGATTTTACTGTAAATTCACTTCTTGTATTGAAAGCATAATAAAAAAAATCTTATAAAAATCTATGCTTAGTTTTTCCCTTATCAAATATAACAAATTTCTTAACAGACATTTGTATGTATGTACCGTTATTTACTGATTGATTTGTTGGTGTTAAAAAACAAGTTTATAATTAAAAGTTAAATTGTGGAGAGAGCTGTTATAATGTTTTAAAACTACATTTGTTATTTACAATTCAAATACATTTTCTTTAATTTCTAGGTATTTTTCTACCGTGACTACTAAAAACTAACATTTTACTCTGAATACAAAAACATTTAAATTTATTTTAAAACATATCCTAAAAAATATGCCTGAAATAAATAAAATAAAAGAAATGACATCTAACCCTTGTGGGTTATAATCTATAGAAATAATCACTCTAAAAACAATTCTCAAAAAAACAAAATTATAACTGGGTGCTTCCATGTCAAATCTTTTGAAAGTACATTTTCATTTCTATTTGCCGTAATATTGCAAACCTACTGAACTAATCACCCACCTCTGCAGAACTACCACCAACTCCTGCAGTAGACTTATTTGGCCTCTGAGAGTAGATATATATTTACAAGATTACACATATACAAATGAATACTACATATGCAGTGTTTGTTTTAAATGCATCTCTTTCTACGGTACTGAAGTTGTACCAACATGATTAACTGACAAAATTGAAATACTGCATAAAACAATTTTTTTTTACAAACTTCATGATAGAAAGACAAATATTTTTATCATTGTTTATTTATTTACTTCATCTAATTAAATTTGTATGTATTAATGTTGTCTTGTACTTGGATATTTAAATAATCAAGTGTGTATACATACATTTTCCAAGTCGTGTATCGTGGCTGGTTGAGGATCTCTTCTTGCTTTCAGTGTCTGAATTTCTTGTTTTAATGCATCGATTTCACGGTTTCTGTAGAAGAAAACAGATTTTAATATAATAAAAAAATTCAATTTCTTTTCTGTCCTTTAAAGTAGAGATCATATAAAATATGAATAATACTACATTTTGTCTTATAGATTACATTACTTATTCCTCACTGGATTTTCATGAATACTTTTAAAAATTTAAACATTTAAAAAAGAATTTCTCTATTTTTACTAATCTAAATTAGTCCAAAGTCCAGACCCCAGCACACAATTTTGAAAGGGGACTAAATAAAGACAATCAGACCAAACTTTGGTCTCAATGGTCCCAGTAGTTTCAGAGGAGAAGATTTTTAAGTATAATATGTATTATAGCTGATCAAGAGACCACACCCATTTATTGAGAGTACACACAAGACAGGTTTGACTGTATTTATACTTGTTATAACAGGAAGATCTCCAAAACATCAATAAATTTTCTTGTAAAAAAAGTGTTCATTCATATTTTTGTGAAATTTAATATATCTTACCTTGCGTCAGATTCAGCATTCATTCTAGAATTCATTTCTGATTTCATTAAAGTCTGTTTTTCTTTTACTGCATAAATCTGAAAATTAAACATCAATTTACTGTATATTTTCATTTAATGACTATCAGAATATTTTGTTGATGTTTTTCCACTCCAAATAAACTGTATAATGCTAATTTTGTCTGTAAGTTTTCTCAGCAGATGCCTTGTTATGTTGTAGGAGTACAGCAATTTATGTACACTGGTAGTAAGTTTGCTCAGTGTGGACTTTAGCATTTAAACTTTTAACACTAGCTCTTTACTTCTTCAGGTAATTTATGCTCACTGTTGGTAAATTCTCTCAGTATAGACTTCGTCAGGTAATTAATGTACATTACTGAATCAAACTTACGTACAAAGCTAATTTATTATAATTTTTTGTGTATTTTTAAGTCACATGGGCCTTACCTTACCAGGTAATTTCTGTACATTTTTATTTAGTTTTATCACTGCAATAGAATGAATCTTACCTTATCAGAAAATTTTTGGACCTTATTGATAAGCTTTAGCGGTGTACAATATTCACTATTAATCTTACTTAGCCCAGTAATTTATGTACTCTGGTGGTAAATTTCTCAGTGTGGTCTGTATAGTATTAACCTGGCTTCATCAAGTAAGTATTGTGGTAATGTACTCTATAGATTGATCTGGCCGTAATTATATAAGAACCTTACCTCATCAGGTAATCTATGTACATTGTTGGTAAGTTCCCTCAGTGTAGACTGTGTACTGTCTTGCCATACTGAAATAGCATCAACTTTTTCCCGTAAATTCTCACCTAATACTTGTGAAGCCTGAAATTAACACAGAAAACAAATTATGTTTCATTCGATTTCCAATGTAAAGTTATCAGTATAGATGTCTGCAATAAAATGAATATTAGTCAAATTTTGATATTAATTTGTTTGAAAAATACAATTTTTTTTTGTCATTCCCTCAAAATTAAATCCCATGTACTAATTAATATCTTTTTAAATTCTTACAATAAAATACCTAAAATCTTTAAAAAAAACTTTGTTTTACTTTATAAACATTATGTTAGTAAACTTTCATCAAATTTATGTAATTTTACAAAGCCTAACTTAAAATTTTTATAAAATATACAAAAAATGTACAAGAATGGCTACTATCGCTAACAAAAAAATTATTTTACACTACATTATCAACTAGCTAACAGTATCTAGGCAATTACATCAGGTTTTATGTAAAACTAAAAATACAATGTTGGGATGGCTCAATATGAAATGATTCTTTGCTAAGTTCTTCTCATT
This sequence comes from Mytilisepta virgata, assembly GCA_028015205.1. Classification (NCBI taxonomy): domain Eukaryota; kingdom Metazoa; phylum Mollusca; class Bivalvia; order Mytilida; family Mytilidae; genus Mytilisepta; species Mytilisepta virgata. The sequence goes on from CM051521.1 coordinate 91,163,704, forward strand.
CTAATAAAATAATGTGCAGATGTGATATTCAATAGATTTAGAAAAAAATATCTAAAATTGTATTGTGTGCAAAAAGTGACAAAAGCTTATTTTCTGTTAATTGCTCATATAATCATATATTGTCACATCTTCCCTACAGTGTTCAGAGTTTTATAGAACATGCTACGACAGTGTTTAACTATTCCTGTCTTGTTTAACTTAAAAATGTGATGGTAGGTGGTCCTAAGACATATGGATTGTACATGGATTTGTGATAATCTTACAAACAATGGCAAATCTGTTACTTCGTTACAAGACCAAATTAAAGAAGAAAAAAAAATTGAGCTCATATATACTACAATATAATTTAGTTTTTACTGTAATATTACACTGAAGCATTGCATTCAGTAAAAAACCCTTCAATGACATAATTCCTTCCATTTCGGATGTTATTTCTGTTAAAAACAGATTGTTTTAACATTCTCATATATTTTCAGGTCAATTACAAATCTTGTGTATAATTCATATTCAAAAATGAAATTCTCTGAAATTCAAAGCTTCAATATGCAATAATAACAGATTTATTTATGAATATTGGTGATTATTGTAGGGCAAAGGTTGCAGAATATGAATTTCAATCGTGGGCTCATTATAATCTATCATCAAAATATCCAAGCAATAAAAACATTTTGCAGCTATTCACTGTATAAACTATGGGCTGTCTTGAACTTGCAGTGAGTTGCACAATTTTACTCCACTTTAAGATGAAGAAAAGAAATAAAATCATTGTTTCTTTGATTGAAATTTTGTCATGTGTACATATAGATTTTGTGTTTAATATCTATTCCCAATATCCTTTCTTACCTATTATAAAATCCAAACAACAAGCTGTCTAAGTGACAGCAAATTGGAAGCTGTCAAACTAATAATTATGATTTTTTTCTATTGTAAAATCCTTTTAAATATATTTGTCTGAATCTGGATAAACACTATTTAATAAATTATACTAATTAACTAGGAATTCTACTGTACAATTTAATCTGAAGATGTGACATCAAACAAAAGATTTGCAAAATATTATGGGAATACATTTAACAGCTGAAATTTACATCTCTATAAACAATATAAATTTACCTCTGTATTATCTCCCTTAATAATAAACAAATTTTATGTAATTTACTTCATTTTATATGATTGATAAAATTTAAATAGTAAATAATAAGATAAAATGTGATAACAGTTCAAGAAATGTCCAAATTTGGAAACATATATAAATAAATTTGGAATATGCTTATAAATTCAGGGGGGAAAAAACAGCATGAATGTAATTTTTGGGTCTTTAAATTTTGAACAATTTAAGCTATCCAGACCATAGTCCAACACATTATTATTCCAAAAGCACTAGATTCCCCATGCAAATTAATAACAATGACCTTGTAATTATTAGCAAACTTTAGAAATAGAGTATATTTAACTCATTTAATACAAGCTACACAAGATGTTTTAACAAGGGAAAAATATATCTACACAATCCCTGCTTTAAAATTCTGGTTAAATTTATTTCCCATGAAAGACAAAAATAATCTATGGTATGGACAATCTAACTACTTTTTATATTTCATGTAAGATTATTTCTAACTCTTCAAACAACCTGCTGAAATTTATTCACCATGCTGATGTTCTGGGTGATTGTGAAACTTAATTTACTGTTTACTTCTTGAGATTGCTTCATATTTGAATTCTGAAATGTTTCCAAATTTTGACTTTTCTCAAACTGATATTTATGACGGTTGTTTTACTATTATGATATTCTTAGATACATAATTGTTTTGTGTAGAATTAATTGTGTTGCTGATATATCAAATTTGCAACTGAAACATGGATACAAAATGTTCAATCCTGAAAGAATTAATAGTTTTAATAAATTAACAGTTTCTAGTAAAAACAATTGTAGAATATCATAACAGGAGAATTCTTGCAGAAAATGTATTCATATACTGTTATGTGACTTCCTTGAATTTGGAATTAAACCACACATAAAGAAAATGACTTGGTTTAACTACTTTTTGCATTTTATTATATTTTTTATCCTCAATGACATACCAGTGAGTTCTGTACCTCAGATTACCAATAATAAATGACTTGTTTTATAAAAATATTTTTTCTGTATGAATACATTTTTTATTATACTATTCAACCACTGCAAATATCATTTAACACTGCAGTTCTCTTGGTGCATGATATGATCTAATCCTGAAATATAAATCTATGTATAACTATAAACTGCAATCCAAAACAGTGTTCTACCCTGTACCTCAATTAACTCCTCTGCCTGGTAGCATTAAAATATGTCAGAAATTTTACTATACGTTTTATTGAAATTAAACTATTTTTCTACATGATTGTTGTTAGTTAGCTACAGGGATTTCACAGTACATGAAATACTGCTAACGTACACATTCCATAATGTTACAATGTAAGTTTTGTCATAGAAAATCTTGAATTTTACATGAAAAAGGGTATCTTGTACATAAAATCTGGATAAAAACTTAAAGGACAAGATCAATTGTATTTATTAAGTTATCTCTGCAGTTTTTGCAATATAAAATCTTTGTTATGTATGCAATAATTTGTGCTTCATTAAGTACATGTAAAACAGAGTTGTGTCCCTTTCCATTTTCCAACTCTACCAAATAACTCATTATTCAATGTTATACCTCTCTTTTCTGGATTTTCTCATGGATCAAAAGCTATTTATCATAAATATATTATTTTTTACTCAATAAGACTGTGCAACTGTCTTTTTATTATCTACCTATTCAAGCTAACCTACTATAAAACTCAGAAACTTTATAAAATATCAATAAAAATAAATAATATTTATTCTTTCAAACCCCAAACATAAAATCCCAAATTAATTAATAGCCACTAAAAATTCATAAAAACTAATTGTACACAAATTTTAGCTAATTAAACAAATAAAAATCAAACAAAGTACAATTTAGTTGGTAAAATAATCATATACAAAAGTTTTTTTTATTAAATCTATATGTTCTTTAATTTTTGAAATCCTTGACGTATATATTTTGTAAATAAAAAAAATAAAGTATATTAAAAAAAAGAAGTCTAATATATCACTCATTTCCTACTGTTTACCTCTGGATTTTTATATTTGACCAGTAACTATGATAACAAAATAAAATATCAGCTTTATAATCATCTGAAATTCTGACTTTTTTGTGTTTCATCTAGAATCATCGCCTAGGCAAAGCCTTACTTAAAATAAAAAATGTTTGGAAAGTGATTTTACTTATAAAATGTAGCTTTATACAGATACAATTCCCTGATAACATGAATCAAGTCAACAACTTATTGTGTTTTTTGTTCAATCAGCAACAGATTTTAGAAATTTACCCTACAAAATGTTAACTAGTACTTTCACATTTATCAATGCTTCTTTGTTGTTCAAAAAAATTAACAGCCTTATTGAAAGAGCTTGAACACTAAAAAATTTTCAAACATCACAAACTTTTCTTCATATACAACATTGATTTATCCTGACAAAATATGTTCAGATATAAAATACAAATTATAAGCATTATTTACATGCTTTTCTTCCTACATGTAAATAATTAATAATATATACATACTGTAGCAACTCTAGCTTCTAATTTGTCTTCATTATCCTGTATTCTATTTTTTAGTTGTGAAATCCGGGCATCAAGGTCTGTCATCCCTCGAGTTGTACTGTCTTTTGATTCTCCTATAGCCTGTCTCATCTCTCGACGAATCTAAGAAACATTAAATTTTGAGTAATTTTAGTTACGTATACTGTTTAAAACAAACATCCTCTAGCACCAATATGTCTTTAATAATGTTTTTGTTTGTTATAGTTTTGCTAAAGAATGGAAGGGAATCTGAATAATTTCTTCTTTCTTTCTTGATTATATATGAGAACATGGCTAGATGCCATTTACTTATGTTGACATATACTTTGATGAAATGTCTTGCTAAATAATATACTACATTTTGTACTTGTCTTCATTTTCCTATTTTCATAAATAGCAGATAATGAACAACAGTATGTATTCCACATAATTTTATGTAATAATCTTTCACTGCTATGTTTCGATATAAATATTTCAGTTACTTGCATTTAACCACGCAATGTTAGCTCTACCGACCAAAGTAAAACAATTAAAATTATCACCCTTAGGTAATTTGATTAGGGCGATAATGAGTACTTTTAGATGTTTCAATAATAAACTGCCAGTTGAAAAGGGTATATTCTGGGGAATAGCAAGAGATGATAGAATTTGTGATATTTGTGACTGTAACTCATTAGGTGATGAATTTCATTATTTATTCCAATGTTCTTATTTTAAAAATGAAAGGAAAAGGTTATTGCCAAAAGAATTCACTACTAATCCAAATATTGTCAAATTTCATGCTTTATTTAACTCAGACAATATAATGTTATTTTTAAAGCTGCAAAATTTTGCAAAATCATACTTTTCTTTATTAGAATGATTGCAACTACTGTATATTCATACATTTATACAAATTTGATGTCTTCATAGCTGTTTATATATGTTATAATAATATGTCCATCTTCCATATACTGGAAATGCCTTTCATGTCAATGCATGTATATATATGTTTATTATGTTAACTTGTTCATTTCATCAACCTTTTTTGTTATATTGTGTTAATTTATGTTAAATTGTATATGTTCACATACCCTGGTTAAGGGTCTTAGAAATAAAAGGTTGAAAACTTTAATTAAAGTATTCAATAATCATAAATCTGCTTCTTTAAATACCTGCTTGGTTTCAACCCATAATTTATGGACTATTTTGAAACAATATCTTAGGACAGTAATTTTTTTACAGTAACCTTATCCCCATTAAGTTACTGAAACAACAGTTTTACTAGTACCTTATCTAGGTAATTAATTTAAAAATAATTTACTGTTGCTTTAACCCCAGTTAATGATTGGGACAATAATTTTTTACCTTATCATTTTGAGTATGAAGTGTCTGTGTGACACCACCAATAGCCTGTTGTAATGTTGAGGTAGCAATCTGTAATTTTTCATTCATCTGAGCTAAACTTTCACTTATGTTTTTAGTGTTAGTTTTCCTGTAAACAGAAAAAAACTTTAGGCATGATCTAATATCTTGATTTAGAATTCTCTGAAAAATTATGTATTTGGAATCAATGTTTATATGGGGCAAGATGTGGCAATACTTTTCACATAATAGTGTAGTAACATTATTAAGCTCCCTATAAGATACCAATTATAAGACAGTCTCATTAGTGATTCAGTAGAAAACTAATATTTTTACCATTTACTGAGTGGTTAGGCACTAAACTATTGCTTTACTGTCACTTAAATTATTTTTTTCCCACAATGCATCACAGGATCAAATTAAATATTTCACTTTAAAACCCGAAGTTTAAATTGTTATATCTTTAAATTCAATTCAAGTATTTTATCTTTCTCTAATCACTTATTTTCACCGGTACTAAATAAAGGGCACAGGCCCATAAATGGCACTTACTAGTATTTCTTTGCATGTTTTTTGTTTGTTTGTTTAGTTGGGGTCTTACGCCATTTTCAGCACATTTGGCTATTTGACAGGCTAGTGATCATTAGTAGTTATGACGAACTAAATAGATCACTTGGCCACCGAGGCCCTAGTATTATATATCAATTTGACAGTATTATACAATATTTGTCTCTGAATAACTTAATAACACATACCTTTGTGTAATTTCTGCACTCATTAACTTCTCAAATTGTCTTTTATTTTCTAATGTCTGTTTTTCTATTAATGATATCGAATCATCTAATTTTGAAATTGTTTCTTTTGTCTTTAATTTTTCACTCTGAAAAGAAAAGTACATCTCTGAACATATTTACCCTGAATTTGAACTCAAACACAATCATTAAATCATTTAATAAAACTAAGACAAATCCTCTACAAAACAGATATCTTACTCTATTATGAATTGCCAAGTACAAAGATCATCATACATATCACTGACAAAATATGAGTTATCTCCCTTATACACATAGACAACGAGAAATAAGTGTAGTTTTCATAGAAAGTTTTTAGCATGCAAAAATGATTTCCATTTCAGCAATTAAATTTGTTTGGAGCTTAATTTTTAATAGATCAACAATGAAGGTTATAACAAATATTTACTGATGTATTTCATACCTTAATAGATTCTTTTAATTCTATATTAAGCTCATCATGTGCATGTTTTATAGCTTGCCATTTTCTGTCTGTTTCTTCTCGTGTTGCCCTCTCATATTCTCTTCTTTGTAACTGCTCTTGTTGTATCAACTAGATAAACAAAAAATAATCCATTAAATCTTCTACAGCTGGAGTTCTACCACATCAATATAAATTAAATCATTTTCATGAGTCTAATATTTTAAAGTATATAGGTTCCATAATAAATTAATTTCCCATGCAAAAATATTCAGTGTAGCTAAAACTTTGAACTGTAGTTTTAGCAGATAACCAGACAAAACTATTCTAGTTGAAAAAACATTTTCACAAAAATTTATAACAAAAATGTTCAGTAAACTTAAAATATTTGAGAGATCAATGTAAACTATAGATTTTTAATTCCTAAAAATAGTTGATGTTTCCATTTCTTTGTTAGTTTTCTTTTTCATAATAGTTTTAAAATTTCAGAAAATTTACACCACGGTGTACATCTACCTGGTACATGTAGGTGTAAATCCATTTCAGCATGATATCATATTTTGGGAAAACATTCATCCAGGATTAAAGCCACTCAAATTGCCTATTACATATTTGACAGTAGATAAGTACTGTATTCATCTGTCTTATGTGAAAGATCAATATAGCTTTCTTTGTTTAGTTCACAAGTCCTAATCAACAAATGCAGAAAAAGTTATACTTGTACGTCATAAAGAAGAAAAGAAGACTAGCTTTTGACATACCCTCTCCAGATTTAAATATCTATCTTGCATTTCTTCTCTCATTTTGATTTCTTTAGTTAAAAGTTTTTTATTCACATCCTCGACTGTATCAGCTACTTTTGTGGTCAAGGTCATTCTCTCAGCAGCAGAAACATGTTCTTTTTCCCGTAATAACATGTCAACTGTGTGCATGCTTTCGTCTCTCTTACGATTTGTATCATTTAACTGTTGTTGTAGTTCATGTACCCTAGAATAATTGATATCAAATGACACCATTTTAAAAATCTTTGTCAACATTACCCTCTGTAGAAACATACAGTTAAGTCAACTAAAATACAGTCCTATTTATAGCATAATCCTCCTAATTGCATAAAATTTTCTAGCACAATGAAATTAACAATATGTGCTTTTGTTAACTGCCCTTATAGTCGCATATTGACTGGTAAAGAAATTAATATTAATTGCATAATTCCATCTCTAAACAGTAATAATTTTGCTGAAATTTGATATAAATTAATATTGTAACTGAAACATTTAAACTAAAATTATCAAACACAGTTTTATGTATCTGAATTACAAATATATTTTGAAAGTCAGAAAAATTATGACATTTTGAGTATACTGCTGTATGGTAAGCTAACAATTTGAAATATCTGTTTCAACTTTGCTGTATTCTTTGGTAAAATGTATGAACAGTCTGGACATTCAGGGGTATCTGTAGGTATTTCAACTAGAGGCTCTCAAGAGCCTGTGTCGCTCACCTGTATCTAATGTGATTACAATAGCTACTGAAGACATCTTATCATTATTATTTTTGAATATGTGGTCAAGTTGTGACCATTCAGAATTTTTTTTATAATTTTCTGATAGACTTCTAAACATCTTGGATGATGGATCGGCAACAAAGTAACAACACTTGGTCAGCACCTCATAAGGAACATTCATGCTATGTTTTGTTACATTCCATTCAGTGGTTCTCTAAAAGAAATCATTTGTATGCATTTCCAATAGGGTCCTATGTTAAACTTAGTCCCCCTCTGGCGGCCATCTTGGACGATGGATCGGCTACAAAGTAACAACGCTTGGTCAGCACCTCATAAGGAACATTCATGCCAGATTTAGTTTCATTCCATTTAGTGGTTCTCTAAAAGAAGTCATTTGTATGCATTTCCCATAGGGTTCTATGTTAAACTAAGTCCCCCGCTGGCGGCCATCTTGGATTATGGATCGGCTACAAAGTAACAACACTTGGTCAGCACCTCATAAGGAACATTCATGCCATGTTTGGTTTCATTCCATTCAACGGTTCTCTAAAAGAAGTCATTTGTATGCATTTCCCATAGGGTCCTATGTTAAACTAAGTCCCCCTCTGGTGGCCATCTTGGATGATGGATCGGCTACAAAGTAACAACACTTGGTCAGCACCTCATTAGGAACATTCATGCCAGATTTAGTTTCATTCCATTTAGTGGTTCTCTAAAAGAAGTCATTTGTATGCATTTTCCATAGGGTCCAATGTTAAACTAAGTTCCACGCTGGCGGCCATCTTGGATGATGGATCGGCTACAAAGTAACAACACTTGGTCAGCACCTCATAAGGAACATTCATGCCAGATTTAGTTTCATTCCATTCAGTGGTTCTCTAAAAGAAGTCATTTGTATGCAGTTCCCATAGGGTTCTATGTTAAACTAAGTCCCCCGCTGGCGGCCATCTTGGATTATGGATCGGCTACAAAGTAACAACACTTGGTCAGCACCTCATAAGGAACATTCATGCCATGTTTGGTTTCATTCCATTCAACGGTTCTCTAAAAGAAGTCATTTGTATGCATTTCCCATAGGGTCCTATGTTAAACTAAGTCCCCCTCTGGCGGCCATCTTGGATGATGGATCGGCTACAAAGTAACAACACTTGGTCAGCACCTCATAAGGAACATTCATGCCAGATTTAGTTTCATTCCATTCAGTGGTTCTCTAAAAGAAGTCATTTGTATGCATTTCCCATAGGGTCCTATGTTAAACTAAGTTCCCCGCTGGCGGCCATCTTGGATGATGGATCGGCTACAAAGTAACAACACTTGGTCAGCACCTCATAAGGAACATTCATGCCATGTTTGGTTTCATTCCATTCAGTGGTTCTCTAGAAGAAGTTCAAAATGTAAAATGTTAACGACGATGCCGGACGACGCCGGACGACGCCGGACGACGACGGACGACGGACGACGGATGCCAAGTGATGAGAAAAGCTCACTTGACCCTTTGGGTCAGGTGAGCTAAAAAGTACAGCTGATATTTCATTATCTACTGTAATACAAATTCATTTCAGTCTTAAACAAGCACCATATATTTTCAGCATTTCCTCTTTGTTAATGCCATTTAACATCCACTAAATTCTTTTAATACCTAAATCAAAATATACAGCAGAACTCCAGTTGTTCCAATAAATATATATACAAGATATATGTACATTGTAGAAAAATATACAATTTATTTGTACGAGCCTTAGAAAGAGTGAAAAATTTCTCACCTGTTCCGCGGCGAGTTCAAATACATTTAAAATGTATATTTTCGAACAATGTACATATATTTTTATTATCAGGAAAAGTCATGACACATTTCCTGCTTTTTCAAAAAGGAGACTTTTGCCACATAGAGAGAACATGACATCATAAATACTGAACACGAATGCAGACTTTCATTGCAAGTGAAGACACCAGTAACAGGAGTTGATATTATACTACTAGGCGAATATCAACAGCAATATTCAACAAACTTTATTTGGTAAGTAAATAGGCCAGTTGCAGGATAAAACTTGAATACAATGTATATATATCCCCAACTACTTTCTAAGTCTAATCATCGATTCCTATATTTTAAATGTTCAATACTCAAACAGTTTTAGTTAGTCCATTGAATATTAAAGTGATCAAATTTCTACTGTATTTTAATTTGATGTTGTTTCATTGACATAAATACCATATCCTTTCATTTTTACCTACATGCTATTACATGTACTGTGATCAGAATAAAAGTAAATGATACCTCTGAGATAATGTAGTTTCTAAATTTCTTCTTTCTGTAATTTCTGTTTCATGTTTAGACCTGAGATCCACCAAAACCTCTCTTAGTTCTGCTAATCTAAAACAATCACATGACAATTCATTAGTGAAAAACATGCATGTATACAGTTACTGGTATAGTATTATTAAATGAGTATTTTCATTTTAAGCCTGTATTAAGTCTGAGACAGTCATATTGGGCCTCAATCATCTGTATTGGCCCTGAGCATTGCCTCGAGGCAATACAGATGATCTCAACCAAATACGACTGCTCGAGTACTTAATACAAAAAATACCCATTTAATGACATTTTTATTAACTAACAACTTAAAATCAAATTTTTGGAGTTCCATAATTTTCGTACTGAATTGTATTTGTATTGATTTCTACTTTCCCATATAGTATGTTTTGAATAATCTATTTCCATCTTAGTTTTCGTATATATGTATTCTGTTTTCTGTATCTTTATACTTGTACATGTACTGTTAAATATGATAGTTTGTGCAACAGAACTTTAATACCGCAATAAGATTCAACAATAATATCATTTTAAACCGGAAGTTGAAATCATGTATTAGCCCTGTATAAATGTCCTGTTCTGTTGAACTTATATTTGTGTAAAATGTCTATTTTCTACATGTACTGTATTTTAAGTCATTAGATAATAATTTATAATACAGATTCCCCACTAATCTAGTCAATAGGTCACAGATAATACATAAATTATTTAGGTAATATTTCATATATTTTTTTGCATGAAATTATTAATTTTTTGTTGGAGAAAAATAAAGAAGAGGGTGCTCAGACATGCCTTTTTTGGTAACTTGGATCACCAAACTGTTGTCAATTTTTATGTCATTTCTAGTAGTAATATTATCATTGTCACACTGTTTTTTATGCTTGTTCTTTAATTTTTATTATTGTTTTCTCTGAAGTCTGATAAAATTACCTGGTTTCTACCTGCCCTCGTAACTGTGATGTCTGATGTTCAGTTTGATTTTGTATTGATGACTGTTTCCGCAGAGTGTCCAACTATCAAAACAAATGCAAAATATGTTTACTGGCAAAAACATTAATCATTGATATACTATCTTTAATTTCAAAATATGAATATTAATATTTAATATGGGAATAATGAAAAAAAAAATTTTGCAACTTCATTTCCTGTTTTTCTTCATCTCAAATGACAAGACTAAAATAAATTTACTATGTTTAAAAAAAAATACAGGTGTCTTCACTTATAAAATGGCAGAATAAGCATGAATAATGAATTAATATAACTGTAATGTTGGAAAGGTGCATAGATGTTTCATCAAAATTTACATTATACATGTATATAATAAAAAAAATTAAAGGAAAAGTTTCTACTTATCACATAGAATAAAAAAATATGCAAAACAATTTTATCTTTTTTTCTATATAAAATTCTACAAACACTGAAGCAGTCCAAAAACATAAATTAATAAAGTATAGACTTTCTTTTTTATCTGAACACAGTAATCTTTAAGAATCCTTATATAAATTTAATCTTCTTGATCAATAAGACTGCATTTTGTTCGTGGTAAAAACCTTCATTTATCATCTTAAATCCAAGCACCTCCCATTGTCATATGAAAAAATTGTGCACTCTGATGCAGCATAACACACAAATATTTAAGTTTTCACATTAACAAACTCATAAAATATCATGTGTAGTAAAAAGTATACCCATCAGTTTTGTCTCCTTTAATATACCACAAAAGCTTTTTTGGCTTATACATAAACCAGCATTGTGCCATATTGAATAAAAGTCATTGCAAACAAAATGTTTAATAAAAAAATGCATTTTCTTATTTTGTCTTTTTCTTTAAACCTTTTTTATGTCTTAAAAATAACTAACAAATGTTCAACTTTGCATGTGTTCAAAGGAAAACAGACTTTCTTTGACCTGCATATGAAATATTATTGTACAAAAACAAGACCTTAAAAACTTTCGATCAATCTATATTCATCAAAACATTCTAAGCAAACCTGATTCTACTTTAAAGACAAAGAAAATAATGAATTTTGTGACAAATTACCCATAAGTATAACTTTACCCTTGTGCAAAAAAACCAATATTTGGGTGTATATATAACTTACCCTCTGTGATTAAAACATAAAATAATAAGTCAAATTTTATCTAATACACTACAGTTCATTTTCAGAAACATCAAGCTCAATACATATTTAGGAATAACAGAAATTTGTTTTCTGCTGCTAAATTCTGGTTTGTTATCGGACAAGCCTGTGGGGTTATCATTAGAAAACAAACTGCCATTATTCTTTTTATCAGTAATATATAATGAATTTGCTGACTGACTTTATAGATTAATAAAATAAAAGTAACTTTTTTAGCAGATATTGCATCACAGTAAGTTGTGTGGTATCATGAATTATATTACGACCATTCATAAATTAACCTGATGCAGATGAACATAGAAAAATAACATCAATGGAACTTTATTGCCATTGACAATAAATATTATGACAAAATCAGCCTGAAGGGATAAAAATTCACCAAATTATTAATAATTTAAACTAAGAAACAAGAGTGGACACACTACATGTCTTGCATGAGGTCAAAGTCCAAACTTGCATGTACCCACTAAGAACTATCTATAGACCAAACATGGATGGGTCTAGGTATTACAGTTGCTTCAAAAAGGACTTAATCAAGAAATTTGGATGAAAGTCACAAAACAATGAAATTGATGTCATGGTCAAAAGACAGGTGTCAGACTGACATGTAGTCACCAAAAACTATCTATTGACCAAATACAGTGGGTCTAGGTATTACAGTTTCTGAGAAATAGACTTAACCACGAAAAAGTGACAAAGTCACTCTAGCATGAAATTGAGGTCAAGGTCCCAAGCCAGGTGTCAGACTGGCATTTACCCACTAAGAACTATCTATAGACCAAATATGGTTGGCCTAGGTATTACAGTTGCTGAGAAATGGATTTAACCATGAAACTTCGACGCAGATTTTAAATTCATGTTTGTGAAGTCTGTGAACCATGAAAATGAGGTCAGGGTCACAAGATAAGTATACTGCGGCAAACCTTATACGATAAGCTACCTTGTGGACCATAAATCTTAATTGTAGGTATTACATGTTCAAGTTATTAAAGTTTTTAAAAAGTTTACGCCGTCGTCGCCACCGCCAGAAAGTAATACCCATATCTCGCTTCTGCGACTTTTCGTCGCAGGCGAGACAATATAATCAATTATAAAATGTCATTTCAATTTAATAACTATTAGTTAGTTGATATAAACAATTTACTTTAAGTGAAGTTTTTACACATGTATCTATCCACCATATCCTGTCTTACCCATTAAGAAAACACCTGGAATAGTTGTTTTTTTACAACTGGATGTGCGAACATCATACTGGATACCCAATTGATATAATACATTAACCTAAACTGGTGGCATATAAATTTTACAAGCTAGTCTGGTTAAGACAAGAGGCTCACCAGAGCCTGTATCGCTCACCTGGAGTCTGGTTTTCATTGGACAATTAATCAACTATTTGACCAAGTTTGTTGCAATTGGTTCAATTGTTCAGGGAAAATTTGTTGAAGATTTATTTTTCATAAGGTTTAATGTTAAAATATGTTCCCTGATGGTAGCAGTCCTGGCAGGAAGTTGACAAAATTGACCAAGAATAAGGGTGAACCTTAAATAAATGTAACTGAACCCGACCTCAAATTACACAAACCAATAACTCCTAAATAGAATTTGGAATTCCCTTCAAAATTTCAGGGTAGGTAGATCTCAACATGGCAAACATTTTTCAATTTATATTTCACTTCTATCTCAAATAGTTTTGGCGATAAATGCAAAAATGTTAAAATTTTGAAAATTTGACAAAAAAAGGGCAATAACTCCTAAATGGGTTTTTGGATTTCCTTTAAAATTTCAGGGTATGTAGATCTCAACATGGCAAACATTTTTCAAATTTACATTTCACTTCTATCTCATATAGTTTTGGAGATAAACGACTAAAAATGTTAAAATTTAGAAAATTTGACGAAAAAAGGGCAATAACTCCTAAATGAGTTTTGGAATTTCCTTCAAAATTTCAGGGTAGGTAGATCTTGTCATGCTGATCAATTTTACCCCATGTCAGATTTTCAATATCTGTAACGGTTTTTGAGTTATTAGCAAAAAACAGCAATTTACCCCTATGTTCTTTTTTTAGTAACAGCGGACATGTTTTTCGACGAATCAAAAATCACCACATCAGTTCTATGCAGGATACTGCAAGGAACATTCATACCAAGTTTGGTTCTAATTAGTCAAGTAGTTTCAGAGGAGAAGAGTTTTGTATAATTGTTAACGACGACGACAGACGCCAAGTGATGGCAATAGCTCACATGGCCTTTGGCCAGGTGAGCTAAAAAAGTTAAAAACAGGAGAAAAAATTCACAAAAATAGTCATTCTACCTTCTAATTACTACTGGTACATCTCACAATCAACATAAATTTGTAGGGTAAATTAAAAACCTATATCTAGATAATGTCACTCGGAAATATTATATAACTAAAATGGTTGTCTGTGTAGTTATTTATTTATGTAAATATAAGCAATTAAAAGGAAACATTGCCAAGGAAAAAAATGTGTATGTGGGGAAAGATCTTTATATGGATGGCAAATAAAATTCTGTACTCTTTAATTCTAATTTTAAAAACCAAACCAATCCACACAAAATAATATTCCTCACATATGCAATTTGGTATCTGAAAAGGACAATTTCAAAAGAGCCAGATTTTGAGTAATATTCGGTGTTCTGTAAAGTTTTCCCATATCAGGGATTTAGATATAGTTCATTACCACAAAATATGGCACATAGTTACTCAGGAACTGATTTTTCCTTGACACTTAATTTTGCTGTTTTTTTTCTATTCATTTAGATTGTGATAAAGAATTCCCAACACAGATAACTGCATCATAAGATAATTACTACATTTTTTTTGGAAATGGGCCAGGCAAATACCAATATGCTATGTTTAGCTTTGTAGCCATTTTGGCAATGTTACTGCATTTGAATTTTCAAACATCAGTTCTATACACCTGTACTATGGTTCAAATAGGCCAAGAAATTAAATTCCAATGAGATCATAATCATCAAAGTTAATATTTTGCTGATTTTTTTATGTAGGGAGGGAATCAAACATGAAGTTTAATAATAGAGACACAGCAAATACCAATTTGATACCAAGTTTGAACTTGTCTAGTATTGCTAATGAAAAATATTAAATGAACTTTTACACCTATACAATGGTGGTAATTAATATCTCAAAATACGGATTACAAATGAGATGGAAAAATACAACAAAACTTCTTTTTTAAATCTTGTTTTTTTTGCCATTTTTATCTGAAAGGATTCTAAATAAATCTAAAATTAAAATGGTGGAAAGGCAATCTATACTATTACACAATGTATTACTAGTTACCTCTTCTGCCTGCATGCAATAATTATAATATTACAATATTAAATGATTTTACAAAATACATTATTTCTGCATGCAAAATACAGTATATAACTACAAATAAGTTTTATACCTGCATGCAATCCATGCTTTATAACTGTTATATGTGTTATTGCTTTAAGCATAATTAAAGCAACAGTATTAAGCTTTTACAAATTACAGCGAAAATGAACAAATTATCAGAATATGCTTGTGACATCAACTCCTCATTCATTATTGAAGTAAGGCTTCTACATCCATTATAGAATGATTGTACATGTGATGTAGATGCGCAATAAGGTTTTAAAATTTTGATTTTTTTTTGTGGAGCAAATTTGGGACCGAAAATGAGCGAATTTTTAAAATATGCATAAAACATCAATTTTTGAAGCATTTTTTATTCTAGGCTTGTTTTATAGGTAAATTGTCCATGGTGTAAAGATGGAAAAACAGGTTTCAAAATTTTTGTTTTCGCCTAATGGATGAAATCAACAAATTGTCCAAATATAAATGTGACATCAACTCTGTATTGATTATTGATGCTAGGCTTCTACTTTGAAAATGATTATACATATGATGTAGATGCGCAACAAGGTTTTAAAATTTTGATTTCATTCATGGAGTGAAAATTGGGACCGAAAATCAGCGAATTTTCAAAATATGCTTAAAACATTAATTTCTCAGGCATTCTTTACGCTAGGCTTCTGGTTTCTTTATTATAAGGTAGATTGTCCATGATGGACAGATGCAAAAAAAGATACTCAACACACAATTTTAGACCCATGGCATATAGGAAGTATTATAATTATCAAAATATGCTGTTGAGGATTAACATAAAGATCTTTGATCCTAAAATAAACTATGCATGGTTTATTTTAACTCGGGGTAAGTTTTGTCCTTAACACTAAATTTGCATCAAAATCATCATTTGGATGAAACAAATGTGGGGGTATAACTGTCGTCTCTGACAGTACTTTAGTTTTCTTAGTCATCACATGTATGATAAACTTATTGTGTCAATAGGTTAAAAAAAAATACCACTCTAACTACAAAGAAACTTGACCAATAACGAATTTGATGCTGACTGTAATCTTACCTGCATTCTATTATCATCTTCCAATTTCTTTGATTTATTTTTAAGTTCTTGTGACACTGTAGCAAAAGATGCAGAATGTTGTTCTACTTTCATTTTCAGATTTCTAATGTCATCTGCCATTTGTATTGTTAAACGCTCTAATTGTTGTTTAGACTGTAAAACTTCATCTAAATCTGTTCTTACATCCTGTAATCTGAAATTCAAGAAATCTTGTTCTAGAAATTAAGTTACAGAAATGTAAAATTGTAAAATTTCACATCAACCAATTATGAACTTTTGAGCCAAAATCACCAAAATAATATTCTATAAGTGGTATACTTCAAACAATGCAGAGGTTCGGTGTCAAGATAAATTTTTTAAATTCATGGATGGCAGACAACAGCAGCTGACAGGTGAGCGTTCTTACAAATGTACTTTCTGTCCAACTTTGATCCCTTTCAGAATGTGATTATTTTTAATCTATATATAGCATGAAAAATTAAGCCACAAAACTGTTAACCTCTGAGAGAAGTCATTTCTCCCCCCAAAACATAATTGTAAATAAACCTTAATACCGGTACCCGATGCATGTATGTTGAAATCTTTTTAATTATTAGTAATTTTTGACATTATTTATTCATTCATTTTTACCTAGTAGCCGTAACATCTTTTTTGGTGACCAGTTCCTGTTGACTACTTTTTACAGCTTGTTCTACACCTTTAGTATGATTTACAAGTGAGGACAAGGCCAAACGCTCATCATCAAGTTTATCTTCAGCTTCTTTTATCCTTGCACCAAGATGCTGAATAAGTTCATTACTGACTTTAATTGCATTTTCTATATTCCGTCGTGCATTTTGTTCCTCCCGTAACATGTCATCATTATGGCGAGCCGATCCTTTTAAGTCATTTTGAAGTCTTAGCACCTCTTCAAGTAGAGCACGATTTGATTTTTCTGACACAGCGACACGCATTTCAAGTTGCCGAATTCTTTCTTCGGGTTCCATATCTGAATTTGTTCTGATAATTGGACTAGCTTTTCTTTTGAAAACAGGAACAATCTGACCATCCATTTGTCGAGGTGATATGTCAGGCAAGGATGGATACTTGCTTTGAAATTGAACTGGTGGCCTAAAAATAATTATTTACCAACATTTGAAATATACAGAAGCAATTAAGTCCTTGATAATAATATTTAAAAAACATTTTTTTTAAATTATTCTACGTACTGCTTCTGAGAAAACAAACTATGATCCTGTATATAATTTTGAAATAAAAAGAATACCAATTTATTTGCTAGACAGAATCATTCATGGACACCAAGAAAGATTTGAGTTCTATTGCTGAATATTATGAGCTGGTTTATATTTTCGTCTTTATGAAGCAATCTCATTATAAAATGTTTGGAAACTAAGTATATATAGCTCTGTCTGTAAATCGGTTCTGGATTTATATTCATTTGATTATTGTTTTGGCCTTCAATTAGACATAACTTTTAAAAATATGGAAATACAGCACATCAACAGCATACAATATAGAAGCTATTACACAACCTTCAGATTACGACAGAAGCTCTATCAAGTAGATTGTTGTCAATCAGATTTTCTTAGCTTTTTTAATTAAGCAATGTAGTAAAAAGAAAAACGAATAGATTTTAGATAATATCTTAAAGAAAACAGTTCTGAGCATGCAAGGAGTACAGGAGTCTAAACAGAAATAAGGGGATTCAAAAGGAAGATCATCCAATCATGCAAAATTCAAACTAAAATGCAGACTAGGCATTTTTTTATAACAATATCTGCAATTCAAGTAAAGAATTACACCAAAACCTCAATCACTCAAACTCCAATAACATCTTAATTTATCAATTGAACTGTTTGGTTGGTGCTCAAGTGACTGAGGTTCCATGCTGTAAGACCAACAAGAAAAAAAAATACCAATTATTCTGCTAACCTGATTGACTAATTTTTTGTGCCGAACCTAAAATATATTTTTGACGTTTCAGAGTATATAAATCAAATCTGTTGTCTCCATTTTGAAACCAGTTAAAATTTAAGAAAAAAAAATTGCTTACCATCTGCCAATCCTGAATTTTTATGGCAATGTTAGCAGAAACATAGGTGATTTTTGTTTCATCTAAAAAGTCATAAAAGTCGTTCTGCTACAAAAAAAGTTTAACTAAACAAAATTTTAGAATTATTCTCATGAGAGTAAGATATACCTAGGTGTTGTCTTTGATTCTTTGTCCATCCTGTCGATAAAGAGATAATTTAAAGACACAGTTCCGATTCACTACATTTACGATTCCATTTACACTTTAATCCCTTTTTGCATCATTTATCAGACAATTAGGAAATGAACGCAATAAATATTAATGGAAAAACAATGATTGGTTGATTTTAAAGCCATAATGAGAAAGTACTTTCATTATTGGAAAAATTTGAAATAAGCTTTGTAGTAATAAAGTCAATACAATTTCTCAAGCTAACTCTACAACTTTGTGCACCATTGATTTTTATGTAGAAATCTATATATTGGTGGGTAATATAATGAGTTACTTATAAAAATGTATTGATCAGGAAAGAAAAGTGTCGATAAGATATTTATTAAATACTTATGTGTTGAAAAAAGTAAACCTTTTATCTGTACATTATAATCTCCAAGTCGATCTAGAAAAGTTGTATCTTTTAAAACATTTTACAGGATAGTAACTAACTTAATTAGGAAATTCAAACAAACTTTATTTCTGTCCTGAATAATCTGCTAATTTTCTTGTGAAGTTTATTTACCGATAGAAAAGTCTTCTTCGACACCTGCATTTTTAAAACTATATTTTAAGAGTTATGGAAACCTGGTTGATACTGATATGATTTTAACAGAAATGCTTCATAAACATGTAATAATAAGTTAATTTACATGTTTAATATTCTGTTATGTAGTCTCCTTGTACCCTCATTTCATTTATTCTAGATTTGTGTTTGACTGATTTAACAATTTTTAGTTTTACAGGGAATATCCGATATGCAGGAAAAATAATATATATATGTATACTGGCAAACAAATATCAACTGAATTTTGCATTTGCAAAGAAACAACCAAAAATCCTCACAGAATTGTTTGTAAGTATCATGCATTTCAGCAGCATACAATTTGTCTCTATTTCTTCACAAATTGATGGAACTTATTTAAGAAAAAGTTTAAGATCAGGTCACTCCAAAAAAAAAAAAATCACCTTATAATGAAATGATACATACTTTAACAATGAAATTTTAAAAATAAAATATAAATAAAAATATTACTGTGATACCCCACTACAGCAAACTTTTAGTTATTTGTTTAATAATGGTACATAACTGAAAGAATTCAAAAACTTGCCAGTTACTGATATCATGTTTTAAATAGAATGAGGACTTTAAAAAGAGACAGTGGTAAAAACTTACTTTGACATTTAGTAACTGTTTTACTCCAAATTTCTTTGACTTAAAATAAATCTATTTATTCATTTCAACACTGCATACTGTTATCCTAATATTGAACTTTAAAGATATTCAACTGCAATTAATTCTCTCCATAAATTTTAAATGATTTTTGAATATATTTCAGTAAAGAAAGTACACTCTAACCTATGTATATGTAACTTAAATAGAACATATGCCTGTTCAATTAAAAAGAGATCTTACCATTTTAAATTCTAATTTATACTTAAAATGTAACCTTCAATCAAATCATTGAAAATATGGTACATGGTACTTCATTTCTTCATTTAAAATCTAAAATTATCTGTTTGTAAAATCTGCAGTTTAAATTTGTAATAAAATAAATACAAATCTTTTTGATTTGCACTAGAACCCTGAATTTAACATGAAAAACAAATTTAAACAGTCGTACTTTATTCAAATTGAGGTCTATTTAAACCATTTTTTGTGTTTGTGAGTTTCTACAAATTAAAATCTTGATTTAATGTTCAGTAGTACTCGACAGTAGCACTTTGTTATTTTTTAGGAACCACTTTAAATTAACTCTCAATTCCTGAAAAATTGCAAATAACATAGCAACTACATGGAGTAGAACATATAGGCCCAATAACAAATTGTCAATATTTTTGATAGAAAACCCAATACACTTTATGCAACTTTTACATGTATTGTATAGGTTATTAAACATGTTAAATTCAAACTGTTTTCTTAACAATACACTAGGGAACAAACAAAAGGAATCAAACAGTAGCCACTGGAAACAATTGATTTATTATTCCGTATATTTCTGTCAACTTCACACATCAATGGCTTTAATTCCAACTTATAAATTATACAAAATATGTTTCAAATAACACTATTTACATTTCAGGTACATGTATTGAATGACCATTATATTGGATGGGGAGGAAGGAGTCAAAAAGAATAAATCTGAGAGAAAAGCAGACTGAATGGTGTGTAAAATCAAAATTCATGTATACAACTGAAAAAACATTCTTTACAATAAAATCAGGAAATTATGATTTCATTTAGCAAGGAAAAAGTCGGTTTCAACGATACACTTAAGAAAAATCCAGCATTTGATGAAAATTTCTTTACCCATCAAAAGTAAATAAAATGGTTGCTCCCTAAGTGCAAAATCACACTTGATTTCTAAAACAAAATTAAAAAAAAGTTATGCCAACTATAGTTACAATAATTTGCTTACTGTCTTGTTGAGATACATTTTGTAACTACATGTACATTTACATGTACTCAATGCACTATATATACATGTATCTGGTGTGCAAATCCTGGAAAAAATAATGTGCTATATGTGCTTCACTGCAACATGCTGCTCCTAGCACACTACCTTACCTTGGTGAGGTATAATCCTTTGACTGGTCAAACCATTCTGCTCTAGTGTATGGACGAGTCTTTGCCATTTTAAATTTTAATTACCCATTAGTACATCTTTTAAAAAGAAATATATGTGAAATAAAATTGATAAAAATTTAATGAATAGTCAGAGGTTTAAATTATTTTAAATTGAGAATGGTGAAAAATAATTTTTTTTAATGATTTCAGAGTGAAAGAAAATCTAACATTTTACATGCGAAATAACAAATGTCTAAAGCCCAAAGAAGTAAAAATAGATATCACCAAAATATTTGCTATAAAAACATTTATGTGTGGTCAAATAAAATAAAGGGATTCAATACAACCACAACATGTTGACGAGTAAACAATTAAAGTAAGAGTGGACACATTATTATGCTTTACCCAACAGAGTGTTGGATTATATAATATACATTATACAGAAATAGTGGACACTACCACAAAAACCAGATCAAAAACGAAAAAAAATGACAATTCCGACCGGATTGCTTTTTAGGCCCCTTTTACCATTTACATCTCAAAAACTGTAAAAGATAATTGTTGACATACTACTCAAAGCACTCATGGAGATGAATTAAAAGAAAAAAATATCCATTGAAATCGGATGAAAGATAAAATTTTATGTTTCTTCTAAAGTTGCTAACTTTGATGCCTTATATCTCTCAAACAATAAAAGATAAAAAGATTTGTTGGCATACTAATGAAAGCACTCATCAAGGTGGTTTAAAAGAATAAATCCTCACAAGTTGGATGAAAAATTAAAAAAACTACATATCAACCCACACTGCTTTTTTGGCCCTTAATAGCCCCTTATATTTCTAAGATAGAAGAAATGTCTTGACATAATACCGCAAAATGGCTAATTTTGGCCCCCTTTAATCCCTTTTATCATTGCAACAGCAAAAGATGAAAAGTAACACAAAAATTCATGAGTACATTTTACTGCATGTCTTATGAAAAACCTTGTAAAACAAAAATCCTCAAAATTGGATAAGAAATAAAAAAGTTTTGAAAATTGAGGTGTGTCATTATTTCTCAAAAACAAAAAGAAATAGTGAAAAACAGGTCCTAAGAGAAGTTTTCCATTTTAATCAAGGAACAATACAAACCAAAAATCATAAAAATCAGACACCAAAATTATCAAAAAACCCTTAATGACCCCAATAAAAAAATGGGAGGGGCCAGATTTCCCCAAATCAATCCCAACCTGTATTTCTTATGGGGAACCATTGTGGTAAAATATATAAGGATACGTTCAATAGAACAAAAGTAAATGAGCAGAAACTTAACTGTCTTTGGACGCCGACGCCTACTACGATGACAGGACAGGTTCATACCATAATACGACCACAAATATCTGGGGTCGTACAAAAATAATCCCTCATATTAAAGCGTAATCTATTATTCAGGTAAAAATTTTATAAACTAAGTCAACATGAGGTAATGATTAAATAAAGTAACAACTTGCCAATGGGCAGTCCATCCTACATTGAACCTGAGTTACTCAAAAACCCAAAGGACTAAGTTACACAGTTCAAGTTATGGGTTAGTTTCAGGCAAATGAAGCTCTAAGTAATAGAACTTTCTTGAAAAGACATAAGGAGTTAAAATATGAAAACCATGGTGGTTGATTTTCACAGATATTCCACTGCCTTTTACATACTGATAACAATTCAGGGGCTGTAACCCAAAGAAAATTTAAATAAAAATGCCCATTTTCAATCCTGAAGAGGTTTTAAATGTCTTCATGTAAATAAATCATCAAAATCCACTCAAAAACTAAAAATGGTTGAATTCTTTCAAGAGGAAACAAAATAATTAAAACATGTTTGAATGTCAACAATATATTTCAATTTACAAAATTTTAGAACATTTCTTCCCCAACTTACCATTTTTTCATGTCACAAAACTACAACCCAGGAACAAAACAGATTACTACATTTATTATTTATCAAGCCTTATAAATTTCAAAATCTGACTGAAAATCAATTCAAAGGAATATACGCTGTACATTGTATTTGCTTATTCATGAAATTTGAATCTCTATTTCTGCAAGTTTTTTTAGCTAATTTTATATTTTTTTTACAGACATATATGCACTATTTTGTGATAATTTAGTGTATTAATTTGCCTTTTTACCTTAAATTTATATGATATGCCAGGTACATGTATATGGATAATTAAGCAATTTTATAAATGCAAAGACACTATTTTTGGTTGGAATAAGATCGACATCATTTTTTTTCTATAATGGCAAGTTTATCACATTTTTTTTTTATCTTTGAATACTATTTCATTTGTTATGAAGAAAAGAAAAAATTTTATATGATTTTATTTTTTGGCAATATTAGATAAATCATTGGTTTTGTCCAATTAAACTTTGTTCCTAAATATTTACACTGCAGCTGCTCTGTGCTCATACATGTAAAGATTAATA
This sequence comes from Mytilisepta virgata, assembly GCA_028015205.1. Lineage (NCBI taxonomy): Eukaryota > Metazoa > Mollusca > Bivalvia > Mytilida > Mytilidae > Mytilisepta > Mytilisepta virgata. Next base: position 91,187,567 of record CM051521.1, read on the forward strand.
AATTTTAAGAAGAAGAAAAGATTGGTTTGTATATTTCTGAAAAAGGAAAAACAATTCAATAATTAAATATACAAATGTACTTCAAATTTTCAGTGAATTACAGTTTCCAAAAAAAAAATATTGAACAATTCATGTACCACAGCTTGTGAACTTCAATAATGGTATTTCATTATTATCAAATTTGAATTTGAATAGATAGAAATTTGTAACTAAGTCAAAGTAAATAAAAACCGATCTGTAGAGAAAACATTTACCTGTTAATTTTAAAAGTAATCTACATGCAAGTAAATTATCTTGTCAGTTTTTAGTAACAATCTATTGTGTTATGGTTTACAGGTTAATATCAAATACATTGTCAACTCATCAACTTGGAAACCATAGATAATGTTATTGATCAACTATAAAGGAAACACTTAATTCTACTGATAAAATGTGGTATCAAATTCCAATAAATTTATTAGTGTAAAATAAAACTCTCTGACATAGATTTATCCAGACCTTGGGATATTCAAGTACCTATGAATACCAAATTTGAAGACTGTTGCACAATTATATCAGTCATATTAATACTTGGAAATGTTTTTCATTATGAATAACATTTTTATTTCCCATACCAACAGTATGCAAATGGCAAAGTACCAGTAGATATCTCACTTACAGTGTGAGACATATCAAAAATACAATTAACTGGTTTATCTGCCTTTCAAAGGAACTCTGTTATTTACAACAAACTGTTACATACGCATAATAATGAGAAACAGTTCTGGATTATTTTCCAGTACACAATTATACATGTACCATAAATGAGAAAATAGGAGATAATGGATATTTTTAAATTTCACTTTATTCATATAAAAATGCATAAAAACACATATCTGTAATTTTGCAATATATAATATCCTGGGAACAGAGAGGTAATCTCACAGATGGTTCACATTTCAAAGCCTTAATCTCAGTGAAACAGCAGACAGGCAGATGAAAGCACTAATCTCAGTGAATTAGCAGACTGCTAGAGGGAAGGACTTATCTCACAGAAACTGCACAGGAAAGGCAAGCACAAACACTAATCTCAGTGAAACGGCAGAAAGGCATAGGGAAGCACTAATCTCAGTAAAATTGCTGAAATGTGAAAAGGGTGGCAATGCTCTCTGTGAAATGGCAAAACCGCCTAGGATATGGCTTATTTAAGTGAAATGGCACAAAGGCAGAAGAAAGCAGTTATCTACATAAACAGCAGAAAGGCATGAAGAAGCACTGATCTCCCTAAAAAGATCCTAAAATTAATCAATAAATTGGAGTTTAGCATTATATTCTACCTTGGCTTATAGCTAACATATATGTATATACTCCTGTTTCATACTACAATCAATTTCCTGCATTTTATTTCTAACCTACTTCCCAATGGGCCATCCTTGTAGATAAGAACTACATCAATGTGATCATTTTATTTAAGGATTATTAACTTTAGGATTAAAGACTGCTTGATTACAAACAAAACACATAATGTGTTATTATCAATCAATATTGTAGAATTTATTGACAATTTAATTCTGATTTTATAGAGTACCAGTATCTCAACACATTATAGAAATTAATATGTCAGAGCTGACAAGGAGAATAAATAATACTAATATATAAGACTATATAATCTATAGATGTTCTGTCATATATCACAGAGGAGTGAAATTATCAGACATTTATGCATTAATCCATTATACCTTTGAATTTTTTAAGCCTTCAAAATATCCTTAATACATATATATACATGTACTGTAACTATATTGATCACAAACCAGATTCAACGTTCATCAATGCAAACAACAAAACATGTATTATCACTTAATATGTTGTTGGCGTGGCCAATGATGCGACCACAGCAATAGCGCTTTCCAGAAACTCAATTTGCTATTATCAGTGAAAGTCTGCTGAAACTAATATTACAAATGATCATACGGAGCATTTTCAATGCTTGACTTTTGTTGTGGGTTGTTGCTAATGTTATGAAGAACAAATCTACCATCAATTTAAATTTCAGACAAAGAAGACAAATTCTTACATAAAACCATACCCCAATCCCCCCTTTTAAAAAGATATAAGTTTCAATATCTAATAACATCTCATATATGTCTTTGATTTTAATGTATAAAACATTTGATTCAGAAATCTCATTAGGACTAGACTATATCCATGGAAATCCTCCCTAAAATCATTTCGATATCAACACTTAAGCTGTTCATGCTGTTGTGCCAATTTCTTTAAAATTTTTGTTAGTATTTTAGTATTTTGCTTTTTCATTAATTCATGTAAATGTGGGTGATTTTTCTAACCTATCACTGAAGTTATGCTTATGGAATATTTTGTGTCTTACTGAAATCCAACCATAAATAACAGCCATATTAGCTATCTAGCAGGGACAAAATGATCATGAGGCTCTTATTAAGTGATAAAAAAAAGTTCAAATTGTCCTTTGTACCATTATGAACTAAAAAGCGACACATGTAAATGGATATTATAACTGGAAATAAAAAAGAAATGCTTCTTTATCAAAATGTTTGAATTAAAACAAATCAAATACCTAAAACCACAATTGTTTTTTTCCATCTATATACAATTGTACGATGCAGAGTTGAACAAAGTAATTACTGTCATGTAATTGAAACACTAATCAATAATGTATTTTATTTTTGATTATTTTACCTCTTTGCAGTTTTCTCCGAATTGTTAAAGATTGATGGTAAAGACTGTGATGTTGGGATACTATTACGTCGCTGAACAGTTTTGTTATTGCCAGGTCCCTGATGAAGTTTTTTCCAAAATGCACTTTTCTCCATTTTAATCCAAAATATACTCAATAATCAATTAATTTCCTTTCATACAGAATTCATAGGATAAGTTTCCAGTAATCCATTTCCCATCAGCAAAGACAACACAAATTCAAATAAATATAATCAATGAACATTTAATCCTAACAATTACGTTAATTAAACTGCTCTTGCATCCAGTATACAAATATGGAAGTGAAAATATTTTTGTTTTTGAAGTTACTATAGTTGGTAGAAAAATGATCGATACCACAAATCTTCCTTTGTTTTATTGTAACTTTATTCCAGAAGGAAAAACGAAATTGAATATTTCATAAAAGTTACAGTAATTAATCATGGTTGTATAAATTAGTCTATAAGCCAGAAATATAAATGTCACTTTCCTACACATCTATGGTCATTAGAAGTTATATATTATTTAAATTTCCATTGTGATAAGAATCTTTACAGTTACACAAACTTGGCTTTCAATATCCAGTGTGGAACAATTTTTTTTACCATTGTCATCAAAATTTTTTATGCTTAAATAAATTATGATAAAGTCTTTTTTCACTGACACTGTATCCAACAACACAGACAGCAAAGTAAAAAAAATTGAATGCTTAACTCTTTGTTCGAAAACATCTCACATATCATGAAGAGTCTAATCAGATCAATTGTCACAGTTTCCAAGTATACAGTTATAACTTATATAAGCCAAAACAACCACAAGAAACACTAATAGGTATAGAAGTTTAATTATGTCTATTTCGATTAAAAATGTTCAGACTTCGCATTTAATTCCATCATTTTTGCATCATAGCACTTTTACAATAATTCATAGCTGAATCAATCATTCTGGGAAAATGTATTTTCATTTGTCTCAAAGTAATATGTTCTAGTTTGAAATTGTAATCAATATGTCATTATGGTAGAAAATAAATGATTTAACTACGGGTACTTTCGACTTCAAATAATTGAAATTTGTCATTAAAATATTTCAAGTAAAACTTATTATAGTTCAGCAAGGTACATTATCAATAAAATTCCTTTCAAACAGAAAAACTGAAAGATACTTCATCCAAGAAACAAAATCATGTTGCATGGTAATATTTTACATGTTTTAATGGATTTATTTTTCATCCAAAAACAGGTAAGAAATTTTGTTTATGTAATAAAACTATTAATACTTTAAGAAATTGATATTTTAACCTTCTATGTTATTCAATGACAAAGGTATTATGTATAAAGTCACATTTATTTATGATTTTTATTGGCAGATGTCCAAAAGATACATACACAATATATTGCTTTATTATTGAAAATTTATAAATTTGTGACCAGTCTGAAATTACAAGTATGCAATTTTCTTTCTAATATGCCAATAAAACAATCTAATGTAGGTAAACAGTCTTGGAAACACCAACATTGCAATTGAAAGTAACATGTTTCTATTATCAATGTTTCAAGGATCAAATAAAAGGAAGGGAAATTCATGAATAACAGAAAAACCAATAGATATCTACCTTGCTAAATCTTCCAAACTACAGATTGTTTATATATATATTGAATCACAATATTTATTTGATATTGATACATGTAGTATATGATTATATTTATAAATAAGGGCTTATGGACTACAATGAATTTCATCTTTATTATTCAGTTGTATTCCATAAAATTTTGTTGTTTTCATGCCAATCATGGAGGCAGTCGGAATCCACAAAGGATAAATCTCAAAATTGGCCACTTTATTTCAGAAATATGCTTCTGCATGCAACAATGAAATATGTATGCACATTTTAAAGCTAACTGAATAGTTTTGCATGATTCATCATGCTTATCAATGAATGAAAAATGTCAAAATAGAAAAATCAAAATAGAAAATGACAAAGAATAATTTGAACTATCCTTGTAACCAAATGCAGTCTTTGATAAGCTGCATGTTTTGCTGAAATGTGTACTTGGATATACTTATTTTAAATTGCATGATTTTTTTGTTGTTATGTGATTACACTAAAAAGTACTTTTGCCAGGACGCTGCTTGTTTCAGAAATGTTATTCAACTTCAATGACTTTTAATTACCTTCATGTCCTTTTAACATGTTTAAAGGTCACAATAAAGCAAAAAAATAAATTGAAAAAAAAAAAAATTAATTTATAGATGTCATAATGGAGCAGCTAAATTAATCAAATAATCCAAAAGAATTGCTCAAAGTGATTCTGTTTCATATCATAAATGTAAGGTCAATAACAGAACAAAGGTTCTATTTCTTTATACATATATTTCATTATAATTTAACAATCCACAAATTTGGTACCCTGAACAAATGGAACTTAATACAATCATTACAATAAATAAATCCACTTTCTGAAAATTTACTTTGCAAAGCAGAAAAAATGGGTCAAAGAATCAAATGGTGGGTTACATTTCTTAACAATGACTAAGGAGTGGAAATTTGTAAATGTTATTGTAATTGATGAAATGAAGACTATAAGAATATGTAATGTTACAGCAACTGGGAATTCTGCAAAAGTGTTCCTAATGTATCCATAATAGGAGGTCCATATGTCCAATATATTACAAACATTCTACCAAGTTTGAAGACTGGATGGAAAACTGTAGGAGTTGTTTAAACAAAATAGGTACCTTACTTTCCCCGACCACCCGACACTCACCATACTATAACCCGGATTTCACTCTGTGTAAGCCAGCCAAAAATTACCAGTATTGAAATGCTCCCAAGAGCTGTATCGCTCACCTGGATATTATTTGTAGATTTAAAGCAGATTTAATTGTTTGATAATGACCATCTTGGTTGGCAATCTGGGTCATAGATACAATTCTGTTAGAGAACCACCTAAGGGCCATTGCTAGCATGTTGGTTGCAGCTGTCGAAACGGTTTCAGACAAGATCTTTTAAGAATTTTCCTATTGTACCCATGAATAAAGTTCAGCTCTGGCAGCCATCTTTGTTGGCAGTCCAGTCATCAGATACAATTCTGAAAAAGAGACTACTTCAGAACCATTCCTTCCAACTTTAGTTCCAATTGGCTTATTGGTTTCAGACAAGAAGATCTTAAAATGAATTTTCCAATAGGGACCTATGTTAAACTTAGGTTGACTGTGGCTGTCTGACATCTAGGATGGCAGGCCGGATAATAAGATATACTTCTGAAAGGGAACCATCTAAGGATCATTATTGCCAAGTTTGGTTTCAATCAGCCAAATGGTTTCAGACAAGAAGATATTTGAGTGAATTTTCCCTAAGTTCACCTCTGGTGGTCATATGGCATCTTGGTTATAGGATATGATTCTGAAAGAGGACCACCTTATGACCATTATTACAAAGTTTTGTTCCAAAAGGCCCACTGGTGTCAGACAAGAAAATTTTTAAGTGCATTTTCCCATAGGGTCCCTTGTTACACTATGTTTGTCAATTGATTGTGGTGGGCATCTTGGGTGGCTGGCGAGGTCATCTAGATACAATTTTGATAGGGACCATTTAAGAAGCACTGATGCAAAGTTTTGTTCCAGGTAGTCACTGGTTTAAGATAAAAAGATTTTTAAGTGAATTTTTTCAATATGTTCCTATGCTAAACTATGTTTGACTGTGGTGGCCATCTTAGATAGCAGGTCAGGTATTTGGAAACAATTCTGAAATAGGACCACTGCTGCTAAACTGGGTTCCAACTGGCTCACTTATTTCATACAATAAGTTGATTTTCCCATAGGATCCTATGTTAAACTATAATGTTTGGCTCTGGTGGCCATCTTGGTTGGAAGACTGGGTTATTGAATATATTTCTGAGGGAGGACCAACCAAGGATTACTGTTGCAAACTTAGATTGAAACTGGCCACATGGTTTAAGAGAAGTACTATAGGTAAATTGTGGATGGGTGGATGACAGATGAAAAAAGCTCGGGCAAGGTGAGCCAAAGGTTGCCTAATAAAAAGAATCAATCATTTCTTATTTTCCGTCTGTATAAAATATCACTTTCTGATAATTTAAAGCCAATTACAAGTCTATCTGATGAAAAACGTTTGAGATTTATAACTACCATTACTTACCTATGAAAAGGCAGGTTCACTAAAAACAAATTCTGATCCTAAAATTCAATTAAAAGTTATATAAGACTGTGATAAATTATCTTGAATGTATACTACAATTGCATATCTCTACTATGTATTTTTAATTTGTCATAGAAAAATGCTGGAGAAAAATATGCATGTTAATTTTATATTCTATTTGTGTCTGTTGTAAGCTCAACCTGCACAACAGATAATAACAGAAAAACAACACAAATTTGGATTTCCCTGTCTAAGTATTGAAGTTTCAGGGATAGTTTGGCCAACTAGGAAGGAAAGCGGAAATGCTATACCCGATGTATAATAATTAAAGAATTGCAAAAAGCAGAATTCCCCTAAAAAAACAAGAGTGGGCACACTACATGTCTCGCCTGAGTATGCACATTGACACAAAATAATGATTATCTGATACCCAACATTGCAAGTCAAAGGAAAATGTATTAAAAGGAATAGTAATGGTCAGGCGATAATTTGTCTGAAGAAATCTCATACATGTCATTCAAGCCTAAAACTGTGTCCAAGGCAAGCTGACAGGTCTGAGACTGGTATGTACTCACCAAAAACGATCTATAGACCAAAAATGGTGGGTCTACATATAATAAATTTATAACATTTTTTGAGAAATGGACTTATTTGTAAAAATGGGACAAGGTCCCAAGCCTAAAATTGAGGTCAATTTGGATATAGGTATTACAGCTACAGAAAAATGGACTTAATCATGAAAATGTGACTCAAGTCTGAAATTCAAGTCAAGGTGTCAGACAGCCATGTATCATCAAGCAATATTTATTGACCAAATATGGTTGGTCTATGTATTGCAGTTGCTGACAAATGGATATTATCCCAAAAAGTGAAACTAGTCAGTCAAGCATGAACTAGAGGTCAAAGGTAAGGTGTCAGATGTTAAAATGGTATATACCCACTTAAAGAACTTCTATCAACCAAATAGTGTGGGTCTCGTTACAAATGTAGTACAGTTGCTGAGAAATAGACTAAATCATGAAAATGTATATTAAAGTCACTCAAGCATGAAATTCAGGTCAATGTTCAGTTGACAGGTGTTAGACTGGCATGTATCCACTAAGAACTACCTACAGACCAAATATGATGGACCTAGGTAATACAGTTGTTGAGAAATGGACTTAATCTTAAAATGTAACACAAGTTACTCAAGCCTGAAATTGAGGTCAGGGTCCAGAGACAGGTGTCAGACTGGGATGTGTCCACTAAGAACAATCTATTGACCAAATATGGAGGGTCTAGGTATTATAGTTGCTGAAAAATTGACTTAAGAAACTTGGATGAAAGTCACTCAACTATGAAATTGTTAGACTGGCATGTACCTACCAAAGAACTATCAACAGACCAAATATGAGGGGTCTAGGTATTACAGTTTCACAGAAATAATGTCAGGGGCACAAGGCAAGTATACTGCGGCAAACCTTATACGATAAGCTATCTGTGTACCATAATTCTATATGTGAAAAGTTATTCAAGTTTTAAAAAAGTTTATACCGCCATCGACTTTTCGTCACAGGCGAGACAATAAAATCATCACTGAAGTTTTAACAAGGGTCAATTTTCACGAAATTAGTCAAGAGGGGTTATGAAAGATTTGTAATTGAGATAATAGACTAAACTACATGTGAGAAAAATATATTATTCCCGGCTTGGAATAAAAGTTGATTAGCTAAAAAAGTTAAAAACCAATACCCCAGTCTAGTTGTTAATAAGTGACCGAAGTAAAATTTCTTATTTGCATTTCCTATGGTTTAGTAAATACATATTTATACATATAAACATTATTTTACTCAAGTAAAAAGGAGAAAAATTGCTTTGCAGTGACGACAAAGCAATTGTAAAACGTACCATTTTGCAGAAAAATTGAAATTAACGATCTATACACATGAAACTCTGAGGTTGATACCATAGGTACGTACCATCCTTGACATTGAACTTGAGGGCATTTTCTGCATAAATTTGATATCTGTATAAATGCGTAATGAAACTGACATCACATTTTTTTGCTTTTCGTCCAATGTTCATATGTTTTTACCATTGAAAATCCCTAAGTGGGAATAATTTCAATAAATCTGTTATTTAGTTTAAAGCTGCAGGCATTGAGATTATACCACCCTTCAGCACCACTGTACAGCCTTCGGAAGTGCTTCCGGGTGGTACAATCTCAATGCCCATGGCTTTAAACATAGATAACTGATAATGTCTAGTGCTGATGTTTGGTCTTCAAAAATGAGAAACACTAGCTCACAATACGAGTCTGCACCATAACTTTTTTTATGACTTTTGCAATGTTGTCCAGTGGTATTTTGTCTCATCAGCATACTCCCCATGTGCTTTAATTTTCACAAGTCTATACAAGAGCCCGAGCGGCACTGAACTTCTGATCAAACCGGCAAGTCCAAAAAAGAGTCAAAAATGATTTATTCTAATGAATTCCATACTTGTTTTTTAAATTCTTAAAATATTAAAAGACCAAGTTCCATACTGGTAAGGATGAGGTTTAAGAATTGTAAACTTATGCAGGTTTCTTCTGTCATTGTGACAATATTGGCATTAAATTTGTAAATTAAAAACACTGCATACAAAGAAAACCATTAAAAAATGAAAATGTATAACAATGCTTGTATGTTTTTCATTGGATGAATTTCAATCACATAAAATTAAATCTGGTGTAAACAATGATTGATTGTTTTGTATACAATTCAAAATAATCTTATAATTCTCTATCCATAATAATATCATGAAATGATGAATAATTTCTAAAGATTACCACCCTCTTTATTAATTCACATGATTCACTAAGTTTGTGGCATTGGTATTTTTTGTTGACGTCTACAAATTTATCAGGTGCTCAGTGAAGTAATAAAAACTTTATCAAGTTGCCATAAACAATTCTGAAACAAGGTAGCAACCTGTGTTTGGAATACAGTACATAGTAACTTCACGTTTATTTCATTGCACATTTGTATTCTCAGAATTCACAATTTCAATCCAGCATAACTTCCACAAAAACAGCTGAACTTGATCTGAAACTTGTGTTTCTAAATCTACATTCCAAAAATCAAATAATTTGGTTAGGCTTTAAAAAACAATTATTTTCAAAAAAAAATACTGATTTCCAAGAGACATAACTTATAAATACAAAAATGAATCAAGCAGAATGAAACACACAGACCAAAGGATGTAGTGCAATACAAAATTCCATGCTGGCTTAATTGTACCCTCTGTATACATTTCATCAAAATTCATAAATATTTTTATGCAATAACAATAAGAAAAGTTCTTCCTGAGAATGCTTGCAAGTCAATTTTTTCCAAAAATTTCTTTTCAAAGCAACATCTCCAATTTCAATATTAGTAAAGTGACATCTTAATGAAACATTTTTAAATGAATTTCAAAAAACGCACAATTGCAAGCATAAAATGACTTACAAGAAAATTTAATATTTCTGACGAAATAGATCTATTAAAATATTTGCACATAACTGCTTTTTAATTTTACTTGTATGTTCTAAGAAATTTACTTAATTCTTTAAGGGAAGATTTCAAATACAGACAAGATGGGACTTCATATTTTTAATAAATAAATATGTAAAATTTTATTTTTCTTTATGCTACTGCGATACCATATTATATTGTACTAGGAGTAGGCCTAATCACATTTCTACTGTAATCTGATTAATTAATCTTTATTTGTATAAAATTTCTGTTAATTGTTCTGCCTAAACAGGCACCTATGATTGGCAATATTTAAAAATATTTGTTTGTTTATTACAGTAATCAAATCAAATTAAATACGCTTTGCACATACTCCAATTTCAAAATCATTTTATAAACCCTTTGGCTTTTTCAAGGGAAAGACCAATGTCAGGACAGATTTTAGTCTCTGGATGCCTTAGGCATGTACTAAATACAAAACAAAAACCAGAAATTTAGTTAATGCACTAACATTTTGATATCTAGTGATGAAATGGCATCTATTGTGAAAAATACTGATTGTTTTTAAAGATTTTTTTTTATTGCTCCATGGATATATTAGATAGGATGTTCAACTAACGTCAGGCGGAGCTGTTTTTCCGGAAGTTATCTAAAATCTGGGTTAAACAAGTATATATGTATCCATTGGACACTACATGCCTTGCCAATGATGTAAGTATTTATAAGTAAATAGAATTACATGTGTATATTGTTGAATCTGAAGTCCCTAACGATAGGGTACATAAAATACTATCTCTAAGTACTTCATGAAAAACTACCTTAAAACTTAACCTCAACATGGATTCTAATATTGAAATTCCATATAGAAATTCAGTCAATGACCCATCAAGGTCATAGCATCTGTTTCGCATCAAAATGCTGCTGTTCATATCACAAGCTATCCATGTACAAAGTTTTCATGATGATACTATAACTCATTCAAGAAAAACTACCTTAAACCTGCACCTTTAACTGGATTCTAATATTGAAATCCCATAAAGAAATTCAAAGTCGATGACCTATGACTTTAAGGTCACAGCATCCTTTTCACATCAAAATGCTGCTTAATTCTTGTACAAAGTTTCAGGATGATACCTTAACTACTTCATGAAAACCTTAAAACCTGAACCTCGTATGCACGGACCCACAAACAGAAAAACTATATGCCCGGCCTGCCTTACAGGCGAGGCATATAAATATTTATCACTTATCTATAGACAATTTGGGTACCAGATATAATGTTTACAATCAATGTTTCTGCCCAGTGCTGCACCTATCGTTAACTGAAGATCCTATATTAGATTTAAATTTCATGGCTTTTACAATAACATACATTTTTTGTTGCAGGATAAAAAAATATATATATACATTGATCGAGAATATTTTTGTACTTGCTGCAAACCAGCAGCCACAGGGAATTAGAAATGCCCGGTGAACTGTGCATTAATTTCATGCATAACAAGTTTCCAACATTTTAAACATATGAACTGAATATGTTCTGACAATGTAAATTAACATTATATGACTACCCAGTCAGCAATGGAGGCAAATAACTCTGATGACTTCATCCTCGACTCACTTTCATAACAAAATCCTGAAGTGACCCTTTAAAAACACTTTTAATTTTAAGAATAACATCTTAAACTTGATTTTGACAGTTACAGAGTATCGGCCCCTAGCATTTAAGCTGACTACTTATTTATTATATGTGGTATCTTCGTTGAGGGATCACTAACAGTTAAAGTGTTAGATAAAGTTCACTTCAGATACCTTGCGTTCCATACTTGTTCGGCCATGTTGTTTGTGTGTATCGAAGGCTCCACCAATTTAGATAAAACGGATTGGTCGAGCAATGACCCGGAAGTGAAATAATGACCTTCATTCCACATGGTCGAAAATGGGAGATAAACAAGATGTTGAAACAGATGACAATGAAATGGAAATGTGTCAGATGGAGGGAGCAGAAGAAGAAATGGAAGATGACACAGATGGAGACAACGTTTATCTCCCTGGTGAACCATTGAAGGAAGGAGAAGAGTTGGTTTGTGACGAATCTGCTTATGTGATGTACCATCAAGCACAAACAGGTACATATATAATTTCACTGGAAGTGGAAGTGGAAAATAGAGTACTTCCACTTGAAGACCGTAAATTATTTATAAAATAAGATATAGGCAAAATATAAACATAGCATAAAACATGTGATGAATTGAAGGAATTTGAATACAAAATCTCAGACAAATAGTCTTCGAAACTTTATTGTCTGAACGGAATTGCTATTTGTTCAAAATAATTTACATTTTTCTGTAGCTGTATTAGCTTTGCCAAATAACCCATTGACCTGACTACTTCAAGTAGTTTGAATTAGTGAATAGGATGACTAGTGTGATATTCTTGGACAAGAGACAACATCATAAACACGTGACTTGGTTTTCTTCTTTTTATCAGTCACCACAAAGGCATGTCTGGCTAAGCCCATGGTGTTTATGGTTTGAATTGATATAAGCCAGTCACTGTAAGATAAATGAGGCCTAAAAAAATCATGTTTTTCAAGTATTAATAATGCCAAAAATATAGGGTCAGTTGGTCAGGTTTTTTTGCATATGTAATAATCTGTTACAGCTTAAACGTCAATAAATGAATCTTCTCATTAGGAGTAAGAAACTATATGGTTATAGGTTGGAGATATCAACCATTTTCAAGTTATTTTAAAAATTTGAATTTTAGGGGGTTTCAGAGGGTGGGGCAAGCCCTTCCTTGGTACCCTCCTTAATTTTGACATTGTTGGGTCAATCTCGACATGTAGGGCTATCATCCTGTGAAGTTTCATGGAAATCCTCCAAACAGTATCCAAGCAATGGCCAAGAAAAGTTCAAGGTTGCCAAGAAAGAAAAAGAAAGACAGCAATAAACTGTTATCACAGAGATATGTCTCGCCTTTTTGTAATTTTGATTATGCAAATGTTGAAATCATAATAGCAATACCTTAACATCTTACACAAGTTATGCAAATATTCAAAGTCAATGAACCATGACTGAGTTACATGGTTAAACAATCTCCATTTAAATGAGATGTGTGAATGCTAATACAACTGGATACCAAATACCATTGACTTGTTATGAGTCGTTCTCAAACCTAAATACAAAAATTTTGTTGGAAAAATTTGGTTGATTATATAGGGAATCACTGATGCATGACTGGAATGGGCCCCCCTTAGGTCAGTGAGTGCCCCCCCCCCCCCCCCCCCCCCCCCTTACAAAAAGTTCTGGATCTGCCACTGATAGCAATACTTTAACATGTAAGTTATGCAAATATTCAGTCAATGAATATGCACGAATTAGCATACCTATGTGTAGCTTTTCAACCCAACCTCATCATGGCCAGACAAAAATCTTTTTGCTTGGCTTTGTGTCTAATAAAATATAATTTTGTTTGTTTACTTATAGTTACTTATAGTTGATTTCCAGTACAGGATCCCTCAAGGTTCCTCTTCACCAGACTCATAATATATGTAAAGTAAGCAAACCATTCAAAATCAATAGACCATGGCTGAGGGGGTGGAGCCAAATAATCTCCATGGCAATAAGATGTGGCAATGATAATACATCTGCATACCAATTATCATTGACCTATCACTATAGTGGATTCCCATACGTACACTGACCTAATCACAAACTAATACATGTAAAGTAAGCAAACCATTCAAAGTCAATAGACCATGACTGAGGGGGTGGAGCCAAATAATCTCCATGGCAATGAGATGTAGCAATGGTAATACATCTGCATACCAATTATCATTGACCTACCACTAGTGGATCCCCATAAACTGACCTAATCACAAACTAATACATGTAAAGTAAGCAAACCATTCAAAGTCAATAGACCATGACTGAGGGGGTGGAGCCAAATAATCTCCATGACAATGAGATGTAGCAATGGTAATACATCTGCATACCAATTATCATTGACCTACCACTAGTGGATCCCCATAAACTGAACATGTAAAGTAAGCAAACCATTCAAAGTCAATAGACCATGACTGAGGGGGTGGAGCCAAATAATCTCCATGGCAATGAGATGTAGCAATGGTAATACATCTGCATACCAATTATCATTGACCTACCACTAGTGGGTCCCCATAAACTGACCTAATCACAAACTAATACATGTAAAGTAAGCAAACCATTCCAAGTCAATAGACCATGACTGAGGGGGTGGAGCCAAATAATCTCCATGGCAATGAGATGTAGCAATGGTAATACATCTGCATACCAATTATCATTGACCTACCACTAGTGGATCCCCATAAACTGACCTAATCACAAACTAATACATGTAAAGTAAGCAAACCATTCAAAGTCAATAGACCATGACTGAGGGAGCGGAGCCAAATAATCTCCATATCAATGAGATGTGGCAATGGTAATACATCTGCATACCAATTATCATTGACCTACCACTAGTGGATCCCCATAAAACTGAGCTAATCACAAACTAATACATTGTTGACGCCATTTCCGTCATCGCCGCAGCCGACGCCGGAAACAGCATACCTATGTCTCGCCTTTTGACTCCGTCAAGGCAAGACAAAAACAATAAATCTCCATACTTTGTTTATGAGACTTAATTAATACTTATTTTCGGATTTCCTGGAACTTTTCAGGGATCTTTTTGCCAACTGTTTATAGACATGTTGAAGATGTTCATGAAGGAGAATAACACCATTTGAAGAATTAAATTCTTCAATCTCCTATGCTGTTTAACTTAATCATTTTTTAACAAAAAGGTTGTATATGAAGGGTGCTACCTATTTTGTGTCTTTAACTATTTTTTTACACCATTAACCCAATTCATCATGACCCAACCTGTGGAACGGGATAGATATTACATGTAATTCTTTTATACATATTAAACACAACCTGGCCTATTGAGTCCCTTTTTTTTGCCTGGCTGCTACAGCCAAATAGCTGCTTTCTTACTACATTTTGGAGAGCATTCACATTTTCTCAATAGAAGAATTCTTCAAATTTTATTTATGTTTATGTTTTTTTGTATGTATCATGTGTATCTACACTATTTCAATAAATCAATTGTTTAAGCAGAACTGTTTGATAAAATTACAGATTTGAACAGCATGCAATTACAAAATTTAGTATGCCTAGAATGAAATATTCTGTGTTTGATGTTTCCTGACTGACCATATTTTCCTCCGTAAAAATTCCAGATTATTTTTTTTTTGTGGTAGAATTTGATTTTAAAAATGCAAATAATCACACAAGAGCTTAATATGAACATTTTTTTTGTAATATAAAATAATTTAATTGACATATATATATTTCAAATGTAGTCTGCATGATAATATTCTGTCTAGCACTATATGTATAAGATAACACTTAAAGTCAATACACAAAATCTGTCCAAGAACATTCTTCCTTATTTGAACAATATTCTGCCATTTTCCTTGTATAATTTTATTTATTGGAAATGAAATAGTGTAGACTCTTTGTTCTGGGAATCTCTGAATACAAGTACATTGTATTGCAAATTTGCAACATTGACATTTTGTGAACGTAATTCCTCTGGAACTGTTAGACAGAAATCTTTCAAACTGTGAAGGATTGTTTGCCATCATATGTAGTTGATCATATCGTATCCCCATTTTGAATTGACAATTGATTTTCCTTTTCATTGTTTTCCGGTTTTTGCAATGGTTTCATAAGTTTGTCTTCATCTTATCAGTTTGATTGTCCCTTTGGTACCTTAAACAACTATTCTAATTTTAGAATACACTTTAAAATGTTATCTATGTCCCAGCTGTACAACTCTATATATATTACTGGGCGACATGTCGCTACAGCGTAGCAATCTTGTTATGTTAAAATTGACACTGAACTGGCACTGTAAGTTCATAAGTCATTGCTTTGTTGCTGATGTATTTGGCCTTTTATTTTCCAAGTTTAAATAAGAAGAAAAAAACTGTTTATATAATATGGGAGTAGAAAGTGTTTATTTATGTAAAAGTTGCATTTTCCAGGTGCACCTTGCCTCAGTTTTGATATAATAAAGGATGGTTTAGGGGAAAAGAGAGACACCTTTCCATTGACATGTTACTGTGTTTCGGGTTCTCAGTCAGAGCATGGACATTTAAATCACCTGATTGTCATGAAAATGGAAAATTTACATCGAACAACAAAAGAAAAGAAGGAAGATGAAAATGATGATGAAGATGATGAAAGTGATGAGGAAAACGATGATGAAATAAATCCAGAATTAGAAACAGCATTGATAAAACACAATGGTTCTGTGAATAGAATAAGAGTAAGAAAAAAAATTTAATATAATAAACAAATTTTACTGTAAAATGACAGTTTTTGCTTTTAACTTTTTACAAGTAGACAGCGTGAACACTTAAATTTCAAAAGTGCTTTTTGAAAGTAAACTTGAATTAATCTTGTTAATTATCTATCAGTTAGTAGGGATTCTAAACCTACATGTATTTAGAATTTGAAGAAATAATATAACAAATACATGTATCTCAACAAATGTTCATATAATCTGTAAAAAAAATAACCATAGTTAGGAAATACAAATGTGTGGACTGAATAACAACTCTGACTAAGATATTTCAAACCAAAATTTATATTATAGGCAACTCAGATTGGAGATAAAAGTATAGCTGCCACTTGGTCAGAAAATGGAAAAGTGTACATATGGGATTTAACAAGACCTTTAAATGCAGTAAATGATTCAAACATTATGACTGTTTATGTCAGAAATGAAGAATCTCCATCACCTGTATTCACTTTCAAAGGTCATCAAGTGGAAGGATTTGCAATGGATTGGTCTCCACTGGTTGAAGGTTACTATATATCTTTGCAGCGAACCAGTACTACTTCCCAGCAAGGGAAATAACTTCAAAAATCGAATTATAATTTTAGAGTCCGAATCATGATTCCGGAAATGAGTTTCTGAAAGGGCTATACATTATTAACATTAATCAAAAGGAGATAATTCATTTCATAAGTAAAAATCTTTTTATTACAAATCAACAAATTTTTAACAGTGTAAAGATTTGTTTGGAATTTTTTAAATGACATGTACTAAATTTTTGTGATAATGTTCTTTAATTTTTAATACCAGTTTTAATTTATGTTATAGCATAGACTTACTTGTTAATGAGACTAATTATTTTAGGTAAACTTTTAACTGGTGATTGTAAAAAAAACATCCATCTTTGGAATCCCAAGGAAGGTGGAGCATGGCATGTGGACCAGAGACCTTTCAGTGGCCATACATCATCTGTGGAGGATATACAGTGGTCTCCAAATGAAAATAATGTACGTAGGAAAAAAAATCTTTCAAGTGGAGATAACTTTATATTTACATAATTGCAGAAAGTATTAATGTAAAGCTTAAGGTCAAGGCGAAGTAATTGAAAGTATCCTACAGTTTTCTAATATTTCAAAGTGTGTACAATTTAGAGGGTATTGTCATAATCACAAAATAAAACTAACAAAAAAAATTCTTGCATACGAAAGATAAGCAGAAGTTTAAAGATCCGTAAGGATAATTGACGACGGAAACATTTTTCACACAGTGGGAGCTGATAATGCCTTATTTTGGCTGAAATATTAGTCGTTAAATCCCTTACAAATTAGGCCAAACTTTTAGGTCGTTGGATTTCGCCGCTGCAATTTGTTTGCTGCTTCATTTAAAAATAAGAGCTCAAAGTTCGCTCCTACTTCAAACTGAAAATATAAAGTTGTGTCACACTTAAGTTTTATATTCGCCTGAAAAAAAACCCATTCCATTAGAAAAAAAAAATTGCTCGCTCGCACCTACATGTATATTTACCCCTAAAAAAATTCCAAAAACTTAAAATCAATTTTGTGTAACCAAAATAAAAAACAATCAATCAATCATTCTCAATGCATCATATGTCGTGAGATCATAAAATTGAGCTTATATCAGTCACAATTTCATTTGATTCAGTTTAATTCGCAGTATTCAAATGCCAAAGCGGTACGAATTAATTCTAATACCAGGCAAATTCTAGAGAATGGTGAAATTGCAAACACGTTTATTCAAAAATATAAGTAACAACATTTTTTTAAAAGGATAATGAGGACCGTCTTCACTTGCTTGATATTTTTTATTTCTCCATCAAAGTAAAAATGATGTTATATGCGCAACTTGATGTCGTT
Source organism: Mytilisepta virgata (assembly GCA_028015205.1). NCBI lineage: Eukaryota > Metazoa > Mollusca > Bivalvia > Mytilida > Mytilidae > Mytilisepta > Mytilisepta virgata. The sequence continues at coordinate 91,206,160 of CM051521.1, forward strand.
ATTTACTTAGTTCACAGAAATTGAGATGTTTAGTAAATTTATAACAGTGTACCCATGATCTGAGTGTCAAAAAAGGTGACTAACGGCATGGTAATACCATGGAGGTATTACACTGTACATACATATACCTAAAATTTAAACTAAGCAAATTACTTGCATAATATTTACTGTACAAATAACAACACTTACCTATGATTCTGAAACGAATTAGTCTAAATATGCGTTTACACAAAAAAATAATGCTTTCAAATGTGTTTTGATAATGAAGGGACGTGTGAACGCACAATGCGTTTTGAAACGTTTCGAAAAAGTTTTGCATTGCGTAATAATTGTACGTCTGAATACATCATTATTTCTACCTTAGCATGTAGGGCGACTCCACTGCTTCTCCGGAGTCAATGTCATAATGGATACTACGTCAGACAATCAGTCGGGGACGTAATACAATGACAAGGGGCTGTTACCATTGAAACGGTAAACAAATGAACACTAGATGGCGTTCAATTACTTCGCCTTGACCTTAAGAGTTGTTTGAAGATTTTTTTTTATTCAGTGGGAATGGATATGCTATAATTAGTGAAAAAATGTTAGAGGATGAATTCATTTTTCAAAATTAAAAAATAAGGAACTGTATAATTGTTTGATTCTAATTTTTAATGAATCTAAATACATTATATGTTTGCCAGATTATCTACCCTCTCAAAATATTGTAATGAAACCTCACATTTGTACCTATTTCTAAGGCTCATATAAATAAACTGTATTTTTTTCCGACAGCGTACATATATATTATATTATAATTTAACCAAATTGTCTCTAAAATGTATAAGGCTGGTTTCTATCTGATGAAGATAGATAGTATAATATACTTTATTTAACTGAGATTCACACACTTGTTTAGGTGTTTGCCACATGTTCTGTGGACAGATCCATTAGGATATGGGATGCTAGAGCTGCACCAAATAATGCATGCATGTTAACTGCTGAAGAGGCACACGACAGGGATGTTAATGTTATACATTGGAACAGAAATGAACCATTCATTGTGTCAGGAGGTGATGATGGTGTTGTCAAAATTTGGGATTTGAGACAATTTCAGGTTAATAGGTTTTTTTTCTTTCTCCACTCCTTGCTTTTAAGTAAAGTGCATGATACATGTAGTTTTGGAATTAGTATTTTGATCACATGTTGTTATTTTTTTCTTTTATTTCATATAATATCAGTGTAAAATTGATTGATTGTTTGCTTATCGTCCATTGGCAAATATTCCATGCTTCTGCAGGGCGGTAACCACATGAACCAGTTGAACAATTTATTAAACAATTCAAATAGGGACAGGACGGCACACAAAGGGGAACCAATTACAAGTTACCCACTATGGTTTTCCATAATATGACCTGAAAACCACCAAAGGAGAGGGTCTCCCCTATTTGCCACATGGAGACACACTAGGCAGCTTTGTGGGTTGAGCTCCCATGATCCATCACAGGTGCCTAGTCAGTGTAAAATGTTTGATTTACACTTTGTTTAAAATTCAGTCAAATAACATGCTTTATTTTGTGGTATTTCCACATGAGTACAAATAAACTTCTGATAACTGATTGAGTTCCTTTAATAATAAAACAATTTAGATAACTACATTGCACTGTCATACTAACCAAAATGATTTGAAACCTAATGGTAAAATCTTTACCCATTATTTTGCTCAACACCTCAGTTACTATTATATAATACATTTCTCTCAGTAAACCTATTTCAAACATAGTTTTTCCTTTTAGCTGGTTATTTGTTCATTTTTGTTTTTAATTGGTTACAATTTATTTTTTATATAAAATAATTTAAAAATAAATGAAATGCATTATTGTACATCAAATTGAATTAGTTTTCTCATAAATTACGGTAGTAACAAATGCATTGATAAATTGCTATTTCATTTTACAGAAGGGAAAGGCAGCTGCAGCATTCAAACACCATACAGCACCAATCACATCAGTAGAATGGAATCCTAATGACAGCTCGGTGTTTGGAGCATCTGGTTCCGATAATCAAATTACAATCTGGGACTTGTCAGTAGAAAAAGATAATAATTCCGAAGGGGAACCAGATGTACCTCCACAGTTATTATTTATTCATCAAGGACAAACAGATATTAAAGAACTGCACTGGCATTCACAACTGCCAGGTGTTATAATAAGTACAGCACATAGTGGGTTCAATATATTCAGGACTATCAGTGTGTGATATTAAATTATTTTACAAAAGCTTTTTTTCAAATTTTTCAAAGAGAAAATGCTTACTTGAAGAAATCCATTGATTGAACTATAGCTTACAGATTCGTCATTGTATGGAAATTGTTTTATTCATTTTTGTCGAGCCTGCGACTTTAGTCGCAGAAAGCTCGACATAGGGATAGTGATCCGGCGGCGGCGGCGTTAACTCATTTCTTAAAAGCTTTATATTTCAGAAGGTGGAAGACCTGGATGCTTTATACTTTGTATATAGATGCCTTATGTTACAAAGTTTCCGTCTGTCATATGTACATTGTCCTTGACCTCATTTTCATGGTTCAGTGACTACTTGAAAAAAAAGTTAAGATTTTTTGTAATGTTAATTTCTCTCTTATTATTAGTAATAGGATAACTATATTTGGTACTTGCGTACCTTGCAAGGTCCTCGTCCCCATCAGACAGTTTTCAATTGACCTCGACCCAAATTCACGGATCAGTGAACAAGGTTAAGTTTTGGTGGTCAAGTCCATATCTCAGATACTATAAGCAATAGGTCTAGTATATTTGGTGTATGGAAGGATTGTAAGGTGTACATGTCCAACTGGCAGGTGTCATCTGACCTTGACCTCATTTTCATGGTTCAGTGGTTATAGTTAAGTTTTTGTGTTTTGGCCTGTTTTTCGAATACTGTATGCAATAGGTCTACTATATTTGGTGTATGGAAGGATTGTAAGATGTACATGTCCAACTGGCAGGTGTCATCTGACCCTGACCTCATTTTCATGGTTCAGTGGTTATAGTTAAGTTTTTGTGTTTTGGCCTGTTTTTCGAATACTGTATGCAATAGGCCTACTATATATGGTGTATGGAAGGATTGTAAGGTGTACATGTCCAACTGGCAGGTGTCATCTGACCTTGACCTCATTTTCATGGTTCGGTGGTTATAGTTAAGTTTATGTGTTTTGCCTATTTTTCGAAAACTGTATTCAATAGGTCTACTATATTTGGTATTTTGAAGGATTGTAAGGTGTACATGTCCAACTGGCAGGTGTCATCTCACCTTGACCTCATTTTCATGGTTCAGTGGTTATAGTTAAGTTTTTATGTTTTGGCCTGTTTTTCGAATACTGTATGCAATAGGTCTTCAAAATTTCGTGTATGGAAGGATTGTAAGGTGTACATGTCCACCTGGCAGGTGTCATCTGACCTTGACCTCATTTTCATGGTTCAATGGTTATAGTTAAGTTTTTGTGTTTTGGCCTGTTTTTCGAATACTGTATGCAATAGGTCTACTATATTTGGTGTATGGAAGGATTGTAAGATGTACATGTCCAACTGGCAGGTGTCATCTGACCCTGACCTCATTTTCATGGTTCAGTGGTTATAGTTAAGTTTTTGTGTTTTGGCCTGTTTTTCGAATACTGTATGCAATAGGCCTACTATATATGGTGTATGGAAGGATTGTAAGGTGTACATGTCCAACTGGCAGGTGTCATCTGACCTTGACCTCATTTTCATGGTTCGGTGGTTATAGTTAAGTTTATGTGTTTTGCCTATTTTTCGAAAACTGTATTCAATAGGTCTACTATATTTGGTATTTTGAAGGATTGTAAGGTGTACATGTCCAACTGGCAGGTGTCATCTCACCTTGACCTCATTTTCATGGTTCAGTGGTTATAGTTAAGTTTTTATGTTTTGGCCTGTTTTTCGAATACTGTATGCAATAGGTCTTCAATATTTCGTGTACGGAAGGATTGTAAGGTGTACATGTCCACCTGGCAGGTGTCATCTGACCTTGACCTCATTTTCATGGTTCAATGGTTATAGTTAAGTTTTTGTGTTTTGGCCTGTTTTTCGAATACTGTATGCAGTATGTCTGATAGCATTTACTTTCATTAGAAATACACGACAGGCGAGACATTTTTGTGTGTCCACTCTTGTCTAAATGAGGCAAGGATCTGAAAGAATGACATGTTAGACAAATGAAAAGAAAGTTATCCGAGAAAAAACCTAACTCAGCCAGGTGACTAAAAACAAATTATACAAGATAATTCAGATAGTTCTATTCAAAATAATTCTATTAATATAGAACACAATGACAAAATTTTTTATTTTATGATAATCTTATTTCTGCCAAATCAGAAATTAAAGTGATCCAGTATATAAAAATAAATCATCTATGGTCTCTTTACATTTGAAACTCAACAAATAATTATGAAAAAACTGTTTCAATGTTCATACCAATGAGTTTTTTTTTATTTGAAAATTATTTGATTTTTAGCTCACCTGGCCTAAATGGCCATGTAAGCTTTTGCCATCACTTGGTGTCCGTCGTCGTTCGTAACTTTTCCTTTAAAGATTTTCTTCTCCAAAACCACTGGGCCAATTGCGACCAAACTTTGGAGGAATGATGTTTATGAGGTCCTCTACAGATTTTCGTCATTTCATCTTCATGGCGCAAAAAACATGGCCGCCATGGGCAATTCTAGATTCTGATTGGTTGAAACTTTAAAATTCTTATCTGAAACTACACATGCAAATAATTTGTAACTTGGTTCAAATGATGTTTATGAGGTCCCAATAAAAAAAGATTGGCCACCATGGGCAATTCTTGTTTCTGATTGGCTGATATAAACAAAATCTTGTCTGAAATCGCTTGGCCAAATGGAATGAAAATTGACAGGAATCTATGGGAGGTTCTTTACAAAGTATCCTCATTTCGTACCGACTGGCAACAGAGCAACATGGCAATTCCTCTCATTGGTTGATTAAAATTTTTTTTATCTGGAGCTGCTTGGCCAAATGGAATGAAACTTGACAGGAAGCATCTATGGGAGGTTCCCGATCGGGCAAAAAGCATGGTCCTCATGGGCGGCCAAATGGAATGAAACTTGACAGGATGCGTCTATGGGTTCTTTACAAAGTTTCCTCAATTCGTCCCGATCGGATTACAAATATGGCCACCATATTTTTCTTGTTTCTGATTGGCTGATATAAAAAAATCTTCTCCTCTGAAATCGCTTGGCCTAATAGAACAAAACTTGACAGGAAGCATATATGGGAGGTCCTTTATAAAGTTTCTTCATTTCTTCCCAATCGGACTACATATATGGCCACCATGGGCAGTTTTTTTTCCTGATTGTCTGATATAAAACAATCTTCTCCTCTGAGGTAGCTTGGCCAAATGAAACGAAACTTGACAGGAAGCATCTGTGGGGGGGGTCTTTACAAAGTTTTCTCATTTCTCATTTCGTTTCATTCCAATCGGACAACAAACTTGGCCGTCATGCACAGTTCTTGTTTCTCATTGGTTGATTAAAAAAAAATGTTTTTTCTCTGGAACTGCTTGGCCAAAACTGTTAGCCAAACTTTACAGGAAGCATCTATGGGAAGTCTTTTATGAAATAATTTTTTTCATCCTGATTGGACGACAAGAATGGCTGCCATGGGCAATTCTTGTTTCTGATTGGCTGATATAAAGAATTCTTTTTCTTTGAAACCGCTTGGCCAAATGGAATGAAAATTAACAGGGCAGCAATCATGCATCTTTATGACATTTACCAGTTTATTACAGCACATTGTAAATCCACAGAGTTTTATTGGTTATGTGTGAAAAAATGATCATTCAGATAAAACTAAGTAACAACCTGGCTACAAATCCCTTATTGAGGAAACTTTGCAAAAGATAATTTTTTCGTAATTCCATATAGTATTGATTTTAACCCAATGTTCAACACTAAACCGGATTGTATTTTCACTATCAAATGATTTAAACTAATAAAAGGTTTTTTTTTCTTGGAATATATGATTCAAAACAATCATATTATTGAAGATTAGGTATAAAAATCTCTCTTTTTGTCACTACATTGAGTTGTACTCAAATTATTTTGATATTTGCATTATCAAAAGGACTAAATGTGAAAAAATAATTTTTGGATATGTCAAATGCAAATTGGACGTGTTTAGTGGTAATTTACAATACAATGATTTCAAATGATTTTATCATAGCGGAGTCATTAAACAAAAGCCAAATTAGGGACAAGCCTAAATATACACATGTTCACATGGACAAACTTTTCCTCCCATCTATCCCTTTTGGCTGACATAAAAAAGTCATAATGATCAATAATAATTTACTACCCTTATATCACAGTATTAAATAATCAATGATTTTTACATAAGATCACCATTTAATTGTTAAGGCATTAGTCATTTTCTCAACCTCATGATACTGTGTGTGTAGCAGTGACATACTTTTCTCAGATCCAACCTCACCTAACCATTCATTATATATACTGAACAAAGACTGTAAACTGTCAGGAAGAGTATTATCAATAGAATTATAAATCGCTGTCACACGATCAACAAGTTCTTTTGGCGTTTCTTCTCCTTCAGGTCGAATCTGTCCTCCTCCATTATTGCAACCTGAGGGACATGCCATTATTTCTACAAAATGATATGGACATTTACCACGTTTAATTTTCTGTACAATATTTTGAATGTTCCTAAATCCATAAGCTAATGCCATTTTAATGGGTGGATGTCCTGATACTTCCAAAGTAACTTCCTGAAAATCTTGATTTCTGCAAAATATATGAAGACATTATCAATGTAAATTCTGTATTTAAGTATTATCAAATGACTTGATCTGTATCTGAATAATTGATAAAAACTGAAGCAACGAATTGATAGAATAAAACTTAGATCGTTACCAATTGTTTTTTTTACAATTTGCCGCAAGGGTTGTTTGCAAAATTTTTCTGGGGATTTACTTAGCTCTGAAAATTATAAGTTGTGAAATTGAGGTTTTTTTTAACTTTCTGAAATATTTTGTCACCTTAAACCTCTGACTTGGTGTCTAATACTAAGAATATTTTCATCTAAGCAAAAATGAAGTCTTTAATTTTATGGAAAACATTATTTACATTTTATTTGAAAAATAACTTAAAAAAAAACCATTCAACTGATATGCCCCTTCTGACCACTTCAAACTTTAATAAAGATATAAAAGGTCAAAGTACCTAGATATCGTCTTAAATTACCTTAAAACTTTGTACTCTATGTTTGTAACATCGAATCCAAACAAATTGTGAGCAGCATATTTCAGAACATGTTCCAGATACCCACCAGATCCTCCTCCACAGTGATTTAATAATCTACTTTCATGTATTTGTGTAAAGCTAAAAGAAAAAAAATTGATACCAGAACTTCAAAATAAAGCAAAAAAGTCTAATTGAATTAAATAAATTATTACATTGTAACTGGTGATTTACATTAGTATCTGAGTGAAAGAAACAATTTGGTAAATCACAATTGTTGAAAGTCATATTCCCTTTTATTTCAATATATTTTTGCTAAAATGCTAGATTCTGTACAATGTAATAAAAAGTATAACTAATCGCTGCGTTGAAATACCAGAAATAAACAACTTGTGACACCTGTAAATAGCTTCTACTGCAGTTCACTTCTGGTATTTGAATTCAGCGTTTAGTTATACTAAAATTGATCATTTTGCTCAAAATTTTCCTGATATAAGTATCAGTAGAATATCCTTTTTCATAATTTACATATGCCTGCAATATTTGAAATGCATAAAAGTGAAAACAACATCACAACATTCATCTAGAACTGAACTACTGTCTGAACATTTTTCAACAGACTGGAATATTTTCAAGAATTGAAACATTTAACTTCAAAGGTTACTATCAGATGCAATATCATGTAAACTTTTATAATGTACTACTTTGTTAGTTTTCCATACTGACAGCTTCAGGTATGAAAATACCTTGCCTTCTGGCTTCAGAAAATAGATTTGTTTGTTTAGTTGGGGTTTTACGCCATTTTCAGCACATTTTCGCTATTTCGCAGCGGCCAGTTTTTATTGGTGGAGGAAGCCGGAATACCCGGAGAGAACCACCGACCTTCGGTAGGAAAATTGGCAATCCTTGTCAGTTTAGATCGGAGTCGAACTCGCAACCTCAGTGTTGACAGGCTAGTGATCATTAGTAGTCATGAAGAACTACCTAGACCACTCGGCCACGGAGGCCCCCAGAAAATAGAAATTAATAAATTTCAGTTATTCTCCAAAAAATTCCAAATTATATTAAACAGTAGAATTCAACAACTACGTACAATCAGACAATGTGTATAAGAATATATGGTTGAATGAGATTTCCACAATAAAATTCATTGAATTAACACTTACATGGAATCTATATCTGATGGTTCAACTTCAGCCAATGATATACCTTCTTGTTCCAGCATTTTTTCTACTTCAACTGAAAATACATTTTTCAGAGCTGATATTCAAAGTTGTGCAAATAAAATGTAACAACTTAAACATACATTTGGATCTTGTTATCTCAAGCTCCTCCAAACAGAAAAAACAATTTGACACAAAGATGGACTAACAAGAGTATACACACTACATGTTTGCCCGAGTATGCACATGGACACAGAATAATGATTATCTGATACCCAACATTTTGCAAGTCAAAGGAAAATGCGTTAAAATAAATTGAGGTCAAGGTCAAAAGGCAGATGTCATACTAACATGTATCCACTAAGAACTATCTATTGACCAAATATGGTGGGACTAGTTGCTGAGAAATGGACCTAATTTCAAAAATGTGACAAAGTCACTCAAGTATGCAATTGAGGTCAAAGTCCAGAGACAGATGTCAGACTTGCATGTACCCACTAAGAACTATCTATAGACCAAACACAGATGGGTCTAGGTATTACAGTTGCTGAAAAATGGACTTAACCACAAAAAAGTGACAATGTCACTCATGCCTGAAATTGAGGTCAAGGTCCTAAGCCAGGTGTCAGACTGGCATGTACCCAACAAGTACTATCTATAGACCAAATATGGTTGGCCTAGGTATTACAGTTAATGAGAAATGGACCTAACCACCAAAAAGTGACAAAGTCACTCAAGCATGAAATTGAGGTCATGGTCCCAAGCCAGTTGTCAGACTGACATGTACCCACCAAGAACTATCTATTGACCAAATATGGTGGGTCTAGGTATTCTAGTTTCTTAGTAATGGACTTAACCACGAAAATGTGACGCAGGTCACTCAGGTCAAGGTCAAAAGGCAGGTGTCAGACTGACATGTACCCATCAAGAACTATCTACTGACCAAATATGGTTGGCCTAGGTATTACAGTTGCTGAGAAATGGACTTAACCACAAAAAATGACAAAGTCACTCGAGCATGAAATTGAGGTCAAGGTCCCAAGCCAGGTATCAGACTGGCATGTACCCACTAAGAACTATCTATAGACCAAATATGGTTGCCCTAGATATTACAGTTGCTGAGAAATGGATTTAACCACGAAACTTGGACGGAGATTTTAAATTCATGTTTATGAAGTCAGTGAACCATGAAAATGAGGTAAGGGTCATAAGACAAGTATACTGCGGCAAACCTTATACGATAAGCTACCTTGTGGACCATAAATCTTAATTTTACGTATTATATGTGCAAAGTTATTAAAGTTTTAAAGAAGTTTATGCCGCCAGAAAGTAATACCTATATCTCGCTTCCGTGACTATTTGTCGCAGGCAAGACAAAAATGGGGTGACAAATTTTCCTGGGTTACCAAGGGGAGGTAATTTACTACTTCTTGTAAATGATCATTTCACATCCTTGTCTGTCTTAGGTGCCAGAGTAAACGATAGCTTACACCTCAATTTGTTTATCCATGTTGAGGAACTTATATAATGCATCTAAAAACAAACACGTGTTCAAAGTCTGTTGACTTAGTCGAATTGTTAGAATATATATAACTATGACCTTTTAATTTCTAATAAGAGGATTTGTTTTCTAAAAAATTGTTAATTTCATTTAAAAATTTCAAATTTGTTCCTCAGAGATACATGAATTCACAAATCTATTCCAAACATTTCTTTTCGAAAGTAAACTTTGTCCAGGTAAGAAACAATAAAATTTATTTTAAAATCATTGTATAATCTTGTATAAGATAGATGGTTGAAATAGACTGAAAAGACGAAATAACCACTCAATAAAAAATAGTAACTGTCAGAAGTAATTAACCTGCTGAAAATTTTGGATATTACCGATAGTCACCAGCTGGTAACAATCTTGAATAATAAGGAATATTGATACAATTTTCCTTGAATTTTCAAAAGCTCCAAAACATAACAGTAATTGCGGTAACTGATTACATTCACTCTTGCTTGTAAATTAAATTGAATTTCCCCGCTTCGCACTTCTGTAACTTTTCATACTCATACGCTGAATTTTGCTTAACTCAAAACACAGCTGTTATTAAACAGAGTTATCTTTCTATAAATTATATCCTCCAGTGATTGGTTGCATATAATCCTACATGTATGAATGGTACCTAATTTAAATTTTATTAAGTTCATAGATAGGCAGTGCTTTGCCCACTGAAACTGTCATGACAGCAATAGCACAGTGCTGGACTAAAAACTTTATTCATACTAATCTGTTCACTTTTTAAAATCTAATGATTTTGTTCAAGCAACTCAGTGATATACCTGATGTAATAACACAATCCACATCCCTTGTATTGTACACATCATTGTAGAAATCCGAGCGTGACGCTTCTAGTTTCTTATCAAAACAAGGCATTACTGTAACATGATATATCTTGTTTGGTGGTATATTATGTTTTGTAGCCATATAATCTTTGACTAGAGAACCCATAATCTGTTGTGGTGATTTAGTTGTACTGATGTACGGTAGGATGTAGGAACCATGTGTCTTTTCTGCATAACAAATCCAACCTGGAAACAGGAAAGGAAAAGAAAGATTATAGCCAGTGCAGCGAGTGCTATATAGGAGCATATGCATTTTCTACATATGGGTCATTTAGAAAAGTCTTTGTTTAATGGGGGCAGCCATATTGTGCTACATACTAATGCTAGAAAAAGTTTTGTTCTCCAAAAACTGAAGTAAGGGAAATAACTTCAAATTATAATTTTAGAATCGGAATCATGATACCGAAATTAGTTTCTGGAAAGGGCTATTGCTGTGCTTGCATCATTGGCCATGCCAACAGCATATTAAAAATCAAAATGTTCACTAGGTGTTGATGACTTGATGTAAACACAACGAATGCATTTACAGTACTAAAGATCCAAAAACTTTTACAAATAATACAAACTCTGTTATAATTTAATGAAAATTTTCTGCACAACATTTGTCACACTTAAATCTGTAGTAAATTCTGTAATATTGAGAGAAAAAAAATCAAGGTATGAGCCCACATGTAAATAAAGATTTAATATCTTTTGATATGAAAGTGAAGCAAAGTACCAGTTCAGTGCAAAATAAGTTGTTGCAGTTTAGGGTTACTGTACAAAGATGGTCATAAAACTAGAGGCTCCCAGGAACCTGTATTGCTCAGCTGGACTATCTTGACTGGCAGCATGGAACATTGCTGTCAAATTCTACTGGCACACTGGTTTCTAACTAGAAGATCTTTCAGTGATTTTCCCCATTGGATTTTAATAATTGTATGTTAAACTATGTTGCGCTTTGGCAGCCATCTTCAAAAGCGGACAGGGTTATCGGATACATTTGTGACAGATGACCACCTAATGACCATTGCTGCCAAAGTTTTGTTCAAATTTGCTAAGTGATTTCAGACAAGAAGATCTTACATTCCCAATAGGGTCCTATGTTAAACTATGTTTGGCTCTTGTGGCCATATTGGATGGCGGGCGGGGTCATCAGATATAATTCTGAAAGAGAACCATCTAATGACCATTGCTGCCAAATTTTGTTCCAATGTACCTAATGGTTTCAGTCCAGGAGATCTTTAAGTAAATTTCCCATAGGGTCCCATGTTAAACTATGTTCGGCTCAGAAGGCAATCTTGGATGACAGGCGGGGCGGATACAATTCTGAATGAAGACCACTGCTGCCAAGTTTTGTTCCAATTGGACAAGTGGTTTCAGATGAGAAGATCTTTAAAGGAAAGTTTACAACAAGAATGGATGCCAAGTGATAGCAATAGCTCACATGGCCTTTTAGGCCAGGTGAGCTAATAATAGGAAATAAAGAGGCCATTATGTGAAAAAGTAAATGTAATATTTCTCCTTCATATTGTATTTGTATCAATTTTCATACAAATAGGCTAATAACAACCTTCCAGCATGAAAACAATTTAAAAATGAAAACTTAAAATCCTTTGTAATAAAAAAAAAACAAAAACCTATATAATACCCTTACAAATAATGGTTTTTATTTTTCTTTTGCAGAATATGAAATGTGTCTAAGATTGTATTGATTATCAACTATTTTTATGGATTAATCATTTGTTCCAGGGATCGCGCTGTCGGTCGCCAATGTCGCAAATTGCGATTTTATTTCTCAACTGGCGCCTGAAAACGGCTGCTGGTGATTTTTTTTGCCCCTACATTTCCCTGTGTAATATTATCATCATTTACTGTTCATGTACCAAAGATCGATATGTTGGATAATACAGGTAAGTTTTGTGTTTTCTGGAGCGTGTCAGTATTTAACTGTTAAAGGAAAAAGGTAAACAAATTATTGAGGTGTGAAATTCAAATCGCCAATTACGATTTATGATTGCCATTTATTAAAGAAAACAATTAGATGATCATATTAGAGCCTTTAGGTAATTTCTTGTTCCCCAGTCTCTTTCTTCAAAACAAGCTTAATACCAAGCAGAGATCAAAGCTCTATCAAATTATACTAATATCTCAATATTATCAAAGAAATTAGAAAACTTTAGAAGTTCCGATTTCTTTCTTATAAATAGTTGTCTCAATGAAATATAATTATTCATTTTCCAAAACTACATATACGCTGAGACTACTATAACACTATGACACTATAGTAGTCTCAGATATACACAAACGTAATTATGGTGAAGCGAAAGTTAGATTTGACAAATTCGTTGTCAAAGACGACAAAACTTTCTGTATTTGGGTTTAGCTCTGGAGCTATTGACAACAGTGACAGTCAAACTGTTAGTCCAAAACCTTCATAAATTGCATCTTTAGGTAATGTAGCACCTAGTAGTCCAAAACCTTCAAATGCTGTGTCTACAACACCTAGTAGTCCAAGTACTTGTAAATTTATGGACACATGGAAGTTTAATCGTCCGTGGTTACGTTATGACCAAAAGTTAAAGTTGTTCTATATTGATAATTTATTGTAATAAATATGAAACAATGTTGTTTTTCCTTCTTGAATACCGGTAGACTGATTGTTTTCAAATAGAAATACGAGCGACAGACATTCAACAACAGTTGCAAGATTGACACAGTTTGGCTCCTTGATATAAAATTTTATCTGGCTCCTAAACTGGACCCTCATTTTGTAAACTGGCTCTTGAAAATGGCACCTGGCGATTTTTCTGGCTCCTACTTTCTAGGAGCCAGAGCAACCACTGTGTTCTCTATAAAAATTGTAACTGCTGTATAATTTCAAGTATATGTAAAAAATAATTTACATGTAAATTATAGTGCATGCTAACATTTAGATGCACAAAAGTATGCCTTTACCTAATATTTATGCTTCATACTCATACATTTAGGAAATTAATTTGTATTCTACATATATCAACTGTTTATATGCATATATTGTTTTAGTCTGCATTTCCGTCTTTACTTATGTACATAGTACTACGTACATCCTGCTTTAGGTTAAAGTTAAGATTGAAGTCGAGGTATTTTAATAGGAAGTAAACGTCATATCAACATGAAACTTTGTCATTAAATATCTTAAGATGGGATCTATTCACAATTTAAGTCAAAGAGGTGTTGCAACCTCAATATCAAATATTTATTGATCATGATTCCCCTTTAGGTTAAAGTTTAGATTGAAGGTAGTTTAATGGGAAGCAGATGTGATATCAACGTTAAAATTTGTCACTAAATACCTTAAGATGGGACCTATTCAAAATGTAGGTCAAAGGGTTGGTGCAACCTCAATGTCACGGTTGATTGATCATGACTTCCCTTCAGGTAAAACTTTAGATTGAAGGTAGTTTTTAATGGGAAGTTTATGTCATATCAGTTGACTTTCATGATTTAGGTGTTTGTTTAGAATATATTCTTGTTTAGCACTGAAATGGTTTTGTAGTTACCTGGACAGGCTGATGTCAGCATAGGTAAGGCTGTCTTGTTTGTTTCAGAATCCTTGAATCTCTGTACAAATTCTCTACAACTTTCTAACAGACTGAAGTTTCTCGAAAATGTTGTATCGAATACATGATGCACACCTGTATGAAGAAAAATCCCTTGTTTAACTAATAGTATTAGTATTATACTAAATATGCTTTCCTATCAATCTCTAGGTGCAAGTGCGCTGAAGTAAGTCAATATTCATTGCTTCATATGATTGTTAGGAAAATGATTTTATTTAACAGAAAATAATTATTTCAACATTGTGATTCAAGTTTTGCGTCTGTGCTTTTTTAGGGACATAAAATTCATGAAAATAAGGGAATATCAAATTAATTACTTGTTCGTCTGACAGCCCACAGGTTAAAAACGATAGGTAAGAAAATAAAATAACAGCATTCCAATGTCCCCCGCCACGTGGCAATAACTCCAACAAAACAAGAGGCTCCCAAGAGCATGAATCGCTCACTGGTTGCTTTTTGTGTAGACCTTGCATCACTGATTATTTTTGCTATTTAATGTATACTGTTGCATTTTTCACCTAAATATTGACTTGAACAGCCAAAATATAGAATCCTGAACCTGAAATATATATGGTTGCTGGAGACTTTTTCATCGGTTGCTATGGACTTTGTCAATGCCATTGACTCTGGACCTTCCATTTTGACTTAACAGGTAAATTGTAAGGTCCTAACCAAATATATCTGGGACTTTTTCATTGGCTGCTATGCACTTTTTCAATGACCTTACCCCTCAATTTTAGTTGTACAGCTACCATTTAATTTATTTCAAGTTTTGCTCTTAACATCTGTGACCATATGACAGACCATTGTTTTTACTGATAATTACTGTTTACATGTAAATAATCTTTCAAGGGAAAATACTCCAATAAGGGGTCAATTGACCATTTTTGGTCATGTTGACTTATTTGTAGATCTTACTTTGCTGAACTTTTTTGCTGTTGACAGTTTGTCCTTATCTATAATTATATTCAAGTTAATAACCTAAAACTGCAAAATTTCCTTAAAATTAATAATTCAGTGGCAATAACCTGAAAATAGGTTGACCGATTCTTCTGAAAATTTCATGGCAGGAAGATCTTGACCTCATAAGCATTTTTACTTCTTGTCAGTTTTGCACAAACTGCTATAGTTTTTAAGATATGAACGAAAAATGTTTTAATAACCTAAAACTGCAAAATTTCCTTAAAATTATCAACTCAGGGGCAATAACCCAAAATGGGTTGACCGATTCGTCTGAAAGTTTCATGGCAGGTAGATCTCATAAACATTTTTCCTACTTGTCAGTTTTGCTCTAACTGCTTTAGTTTTTTAGATACGAGTCAAAAAGTGCATTTTCACCTATGTTCTATTTTTAGCCATGGCAGCCATGTTTTTAGATGGACAAGAAAATAAAACATATTTGTTTGTTTGTTTAGTTGTGGTTTAACGCCGTTTTCAGCACATTTTGGCCATTTCGCGGCGGCCAGTTTTTATTGGTGGAGGAAGCCGGAGTACCCAGAGAGAACCACCGACCTTCGGTAGGAAAATTGGCAATCCTTGTCAATTAAGATCGGAGTCGAACACACCCCGCCACAGGTGAGATACCCCGCCACAGGTGAGATACCCCGCCACAGGTGAGATTCGAACTCACAACCCCAGCGTTGACAGGCTAGTGATCAGTAGTAGTCACGACGAACTACCTAGACCACTCGGCCACCGAGGCCCCAAATCAAACATAAAATTTATACTAGATACCCTAAGGATCTTTTAGCCTAAGTTTGGCTGAAATTGATTTTGTAGTTTCAGAGAAGAAAAATTTTAAAAGTTCACAAAGATGATGAAAAAAAATGTGAAAAATTGTCTTTAAAGGGCAAAAACTCCTACAAGGGGCCAATTGACGATTTTGGTCATATTGACTTATTTGTAGATCTTACTCTGCCGAACATTTTTACTGTTTACAGTTTGTCTTTATCTATAATAATACTCTGTAACAATTTTACTCTAAATGCTTTAGTTTTTGAGATATAAGCCAAAAACTGCAGTTTACTCCCTATGTTCTATTTTTAGCTATGGTGGCCATGTGTCTCAATGGACAATAAAATAAAACACAGATTTTATTCTAGATACCCTAAGGATCATTCAGTCTATGTATGGCTGTAATTGGTTCAGTGGTTTCAGAGGAGAAGATCTTTGAAAAAGTTTACAACGGACGCAAAGTGATGGCAAAAGCTCACATGTCCTTCTAGGACAGGGGAGATAAAATTGACAAAATTTTCAGTTCAAAGGGCAATAACTCCAACAAAAATAATGATACGAGAAAATAGTAAATCACACCTAAGTTATAAATTTTATAAACATTCATTGAGAAATGTAGGCGTGACAGTGCTTAAAATGTCAGATGGACGCCTGGCATTTCTATGTCCCGGCAAACTTTTTCTGCCACCCGTATCAAGCAGGGAAATTCCCGAATCCAATTCCTGATTTTGTAACAAAAATTTTAAATCACTTGAGCGTTTTAATGAAGCCGTGAGTAATCGTAATAATTGAGTGCTAAAATGACCCAAAATTGTAACAAATGACAGGCCATCAAAGTATATCTGTGGCCTCTGTTGTCTTCCAAGTCTAGGTTTTGCAACCTAACATGGCCATTGCATTCAATGTGATCTTGACAATATATTCATTGACCTATTCAAAACAATACAAGAATATTTGTCTTGCAATGATTTGACCTTTGATATGATAATAAACTTTAAAATTAAATAGGTTGGGAGCAAACCCTCAGATGAAAGGTAACTCCTTAATTGAGGGAATGGCCATCTTTTGTTGTGTAGGTTGTTGCTTCACATAAAACCCCTGGATTTTATTAACCCATTATAATATTTAATCCAACCAGATGTTGTCTCATTTACACATAGCCAAATCCTTTCATTTCAATGTATATGTACAATGAATTAGCGTATGTGTGTAATTCTATAAGTTATAACTTTACGAACCAATATTTAGTGCCGCATAAATATCTCTGTTTGAAGTTAAACACATTAAAAAAACAAAGAAATTTACATGCCAAAAATGAAGCAATATAAAAATATGTACTTTTCACTTTCATACTTTTCAAAATGTTACTATTTTATCATTGATTTAGATAATGTGAGGCACAATGAGTCTCAAAAGAAGTTAAACACAGTTATATACCAAGCCTCTTGAAAAATCCTGTCAATTTAGCAGCAGTTTCTGGTACAGATAACTTATATTTAGCAGCTAAGGATGCTCTACATTGTGGAGCTACTGATACAACCACTAATTTCTGTTCATCTGTTTGTCCAATCTGAAAAAAAATTAATATTTACTATACTTGCTACTTTGAAAGTTTTTCATGACCAAATAGAAACACCTTTAAACAATACCTTAATAACTTAAAAAGTTCAAAGACTCAAATCATTTGTTACTTTCAAATCATTGTTTACAATACAAATTTTTAAAATTCATAAAATTCATGAAATTTATGAATACAAGAGTTAAAATTGATGGGGACATTAACATATCAGTGAAGTACCTGTTGTAACCTTTGATTTTCCATTAATACTTTGTACAACTCATCTTGACTCTGTTGTGTTATCAGAACACTTTCTGCTGATGTAATACATCCACTGCATGCTAAACAATCATTCAGGGTAATCTTAGCTTTCTCTAGTCTAGTTTCCTGTCCATCAGCACCAACTGACATGTAACTCCCATCATCTTCTATTTTTATTTTACTTACTCTCCCTGGCTTTCTGTCTATTTTAACTGGTTTAATGCATTCCTGAAAATAGGTTATCTGTTTTTTTAACATTTGGCCAAAATTAATAGTGTGTTTCCTATTTCATCCCCCAAAAAATTTAGATAGGGTAGAAAGGTAAAACAGTTTATTTTACTAAAACGTTTTATTTTGTTTTCTCCCAAAGGGTCGATGTCATTATATTTTTTAGGTCAATGTGATCCCATTTCCCATATTTGATAGCTAATACACAGTCGTCAACAAGGTATGCTTGTTTAATTAAAATCTTGTATCTTGATATATGCTTTTCCTATGAAGGTCATAATGGTACACGACACACATCCTCATAGTAATACACCTACATACCAAAGGGTATAAGCCTAGGTCAAAAGACAAAAAAGTTACAACCCGGACAAGGAAATACTGTAATTTGACCTTGAGGTCAATGGTCAAGGTCAATGAAGGTCATAATGGTACATGACACACACCCTCATGGTAATACACCTACATGCCAAAGGGTATAAGCCTAGGTTAAAAGACAAAAAAGTTACAACCCGGACAAGGAAATACTATAATTTGACCTTGAGGTCAATGGTCAAGGTCAAATGAAGGCCATAATGGTACATGACACACCCCCTCCTGATAATACACCTACATACCAAAGGGTATAAGCCTAGGTCAAAAGACAAAAAGTAATGGCCCAGACAAGCTTCGCTGAGAAGAAGAAGAAGAAAAAAGAGAAGAAGAAATACTACTACAAAAACAATATGTCTCCCTTCTCAGAAGAGGAGACATAATAATGAAAATGAAGTAAGCCACACGAGAAAATTGCCTTTGGTTAAGATCACTATGCCAACTTATTGTCTTGTTCAGGGAGCAAGCCATTTTGGATCAAAACTATATAGGAAAATAGGATTTTTCAAGTTGAAAATATAGGGTAAATATAGGACAACTGCTTCCAAATTTCATTCTTAATTTATGGCCTCCACCTCCCCCATACCTCACTTCCTTTTTACTTAAAAGTTAAGAACATGGTTCATGCATATTTCATCTAACAAATAATCATCAGCAGTGCTCAGTCAGGGTCGGTTGAAATACAAAACAATAATTGGAAAACATTTAATAATGTTATTAAAAAGTTCTGTATTTAAAAACATAATGTAACTAGAAAATGTATTTATAAGACATGGATGCCCCGCCCTAAAAAACAATATACGTGTTGCTGAAATGCGTTGTACTATACAAAAGGACTGTAGTTGTGAAATATCATTAATATATTACTATAGGTTTCTGAGAAATGAACCTTAATGCAAAGTCACTGAAGCATGAAATGTAGGTCATAGCGACCCAAGTGTTTCTGAACTGCGTTGTACTATACAAGAGGACTGTAGTGGTGAAATATCATTCATATATTACTATAATAGGTTTCTGAGAAATGGAGCTAAACACAAAACTAAACCGAATCGGGACGGATGGATGGACAAGGGTATATCTATATGCCCCAGCCACATTCGTGGTGGGGCATAAAAATAGTACAAATGCTCTGCAGTCAAATATCCTGTATTCTGTGAGAGATTCACAGAAATGCAAAATATTAATTAATTACATAAAAAATCCTGCATTAATATAAACAACAAATAATTTTGCTGCATAAGGTTAACTTAATACTATGATCAATAAGCACTAAAACAAACTACAGCCTACATACATAATGTGAATCATTCCACTAATATAATGTGATTCATTCCACTATTAATACTTTTTCTTATATGTTTTTCCCAACTTTTTTCAAACTATTGTAATTTTCAGTGAAATACGGGAGATATAGGAATTGCCTGGAAATATAGGAAAAATATAAGAATATAGGACCACTTGACACCCTGCTTGTCATAACTGTATAAGTGTTCATTGTCTTTTTCAATGTAGTTCATATGTAAAGTCATGACCAACATGACCAAAGGGATATTAGAAAAAGGGGAATATTGGCATCAACTGACAAACTTATATAATGCTTAATCACTTTAAATCATTGAGGCCACTCCAAATTGATTTTTTGTTCTTTGGATTTTTTATGGCAAAAATAGGTGTAATTTTTTTTCTTAAAGACTACTTTTTGTTCAGGCGAAGATCAAATTACGTGCGGCACAATTTAAAAAAAGTTAAAAGTCCCTATTTTTTACCAAATGTTACTTTTATTTTTTATTACTTGAAAAATGAATAATTTTGGGGGGAATTTTCAGCATTTTTTCAAAAATGAAGCAGCAAAAATAGTGTTTCTTTTTTAAATTTACAGAGTCAAAAAATCATTTGGTGTGGCTTTAAATTCACAATTTTGATTTGTCTGCTCAAATTCAGGCCAGGGTGCTGTGAGTGTGATAAGCAAATAATTTTAATAAAGTAAAGATATTCTATTGGATTTTTAAAAAACCAAGACACATGAAGAACACATCGATACTGATGAAAATGGACTTTTATCGAAGTTTTTTGTAATTATTTCCATTAAAGACCTGAGAGGGTGTAATAAAATCGTTTAAATCTGTGAGTTGAAGTGCCCCACTGAAATTGGAAGCCATGTTTCTTCTGCTATAATTTTGACCAATCAATTCAAGCGGTACATTTAAGCTTTGCATTATCAACCAATCAAATTAAGGATTACAAATCATCCAGCATATTATTTACTTCCGGTGAAAACAAAAACATGTTGATTTGATTTTTATCCACCTTTCGGCAATGAATTATTGATGATAACAGACTGTCACTATAAATTTTTATGATAGAATGAACGGATCAAACACAAATAATGATCCTATCATACTAGCAACTGCTGGATATGATCACACTGTGAGATTTTGGCAAGCTTACAGTGGAATTTGCCTCAGAACTGTACAACATCCAGATTCTGTATCCATTCTCTTAATAATTTGGGAAAGTTGAAGTGTCTGGGCAATGACTGATTAGGAATTGAACCCTAGTTTATTTGTTCCATTGTCTTTTTTTCCTTGACTCTATGACTGACAGTACTTTTGAGATTAACAGGGTAACCCCATCGTCATCGACCTGTGGACTAATTTGTAAATGGTGAATACATTTCCATTTCAGGTTGAAAAATTAATATGAAATGGGTGTGACCTGGAAAGAGAGCAAAGTGTAATGTTTTTACGTTTGCTTTGTCGGTATTTACAAATGTAGTGAAAACATTGTAATGGTGTAACAATCTCACATCAAAGTATTAAATTCATCATTATCAATGTTGTTACTACACATGGTCCGAGTTCTCCTATGACACGGTCCCAATTGTCCGAATGGTCCGCTGGCTAATTTGTTACCGTAGCTGGAGAATGTGACACTTGCGTCTGCATCTTTTTTTTCTTTTCAAATTCGATGCCAGGTGGAGTCTTTCGTATTTATTTTTAGTTTCATGATACTTAATGTATAAAAAATTAAGTTGAGGTAAGTCCATAAATAACTTATTTTGTTCAAGATAATCTTATTCATGTGATCACGTCGGAAGCAAATGGCGGAACGAGATTTCGCATGGATGCTGCTATGCTGTTGAAACTTTTTAGCCGGCATAGTGTAGTAGTGGGATTACTTGTAATTTAATTTAATCAATTACATACATGTATCCAAAACTGGCTATAATCATGAAAACTTTCTGATTACTTTTGATTACTATTATTTTTGTTATCAGGGTTCTCACTAAGAATTTTTCATGATGAGTCCTGGGACTCATCCTTTTTCAAATGATCTTCAAAAGGACTCATCCTTTTTCAGAATGGTGAGTCCCAGCTGATTTTGATGAGTCCCAGGACTCATGCTACTTTTTAACGTACATTCCTGCATGATTTTGACCATGGTAGGCCTATTGTACTATTGTTAAAGTTTAATTAAAAACATGTGCTGCCTTAAAATACTGAAGAATTTAATTTAAAAAAATAAAATTGAACATATGCAGTGGTACTCCAAGCTTGGAAGAAAATTTCTGTTACAGATATGAGCAAAAATCTTTGCACCTTTTGACACACCTTTATTATTTATTATTGCCATTTTATTTTTAATATCTATTTATCTTATTCTATAATCTTTACTATTATTTTTCTCCAACATAATCCTACCATTGACCTTGTTTGAACACCTTAATAATCAATATTGACAAAATTTCCATTTGTGCATAGATAAGTCAAAATCCGCTAAATTAATTTTTAAATGAGGTCTAGCTTTTGTTACCGGTCAGTAAAAAAAGCTATGGCCAATGAAAAATCAAGAGAATTCCGATTGCCGCCATTTTCTAGCTTACTTTTTGTCGTTTCTCCCCCCTTCCCATTTGATCTCCAAGAAAACGAAAAATGGCGGCTTGAGATTTTTTATGAAAATAGCCTTCTTCGGACGCAGCTGATTAGATTTACATGCGTCCCAGGGACGTTTGAAGGTGACATGTCCAGTCCAATTTTAGCGCAGCCAGGACGCATATACGCGCCTTAGCGAGAACCCTGGTTATATTCTTATAACTTTTTAGCTCACCTGGCCAAAGGCCATGTGAGCTATTGCCATCACTTTTCGTCCGTCGTCCATCCGTCCGTCGTAAACTTTTCATTCAAAAATCTTCTCCTCTGCAACCGCTGGGTCGATTGGTTTGAAACTTAATAGGAATGATCTATGACATGTCCCCTACAAACGATCCTCAATTTATTTTGATCTGATGTAAAACATGGCTGTCGTAGCTAAAAATAGAATATAGGGGTGGTTTAGTTGTTTTTGGCTTATAACTTAAAAACCGTTACAGATATCAAAAATCTGACGGGGTGAAATTGATCAGCATGACAAGATCTACCTACCATGAAATTTTGAAGGAAATTCCAAAACCCATTTAGGAGTTATTGCCCTTTTTTCATCAAATTTTCGAAATTTAACATTTTTCGTCATTTATCTCCAAAACTATTTGAGATAAAAGTGAAATGTAAATTTGAAAAATGTTTGCCATGTTGAGATCTACCTACCCTGAAATTTTAAAGGAAATCCCAAAACCCATTTAGGAGTTGTTGCCCTTTTTTTGTCAAATATTCAAAATTTTTTCATTAAAAAATCTTCTCCTCTGAAACCACTGGGTTGATTGGTTTGAAACTTTATAGGAATGATCTATGACATGTCCTCTACAAACGATCCTCAATTTATTTTGATCTGACATAAAACATGGCTGTTGTAGCTAAAAATAGAATATAGGGGTGGATGTGTTGTTTTTGGCTTATAACTTAAAAACCGTTACAGATATCAAAAATCTGACGGGGTAAAATTGATCAGCATGACAAGATCTACCTAACCTGAAATTTTGAAGGAAATCCCAAAATCCATTTAGGAGTTATTGCCCTTTTTTCGTCAAATTTTCAAAATTTAACATTTTTCATCATTTATCTCCAAAACTATTTGAGATAGAAGTGAAATGAAAATTTGAAAAATGTTTGCCATGTTGAGATCTACATACCCTGAAATTTTAAAGGAAATCCCAAAACCCATTTAGGAGTTATTGCCCTTTTTTGTCAAATTTTCAAAATTTTAACATTTTTACATTTATCTCCAAAACTATTTGAGATAGAAGTAAAATGTAATTGAAAAATGTTTGCCATGTTGAGATCTACATACCCTGAAATTTTGAAGGGAATCCCAAATTCTATTTAGGAGTTATTGGTTTGTGCAATTTGAGGTAGGGTTCTGTTACATTTATTTAAGGTTCACCCTTATTCCTGGTCAATTTTATCAACTTCCTGCCACGACTTCCACCATCAGGGAACATATTTTAACATTAAACCTTATGAAAAATAAATCTTCAACAAATTTTCCCTGAACAATTGAACCAATTGCAACAAACTTGGTCAAATAGTTGATTAATTGTCCAATGAAAACCAGACTCCAGGTGAGCCTCTTGTTTCAACATGATATAAAAAAGATGCAACCTGAGTTTATTTTATGTATTTTGAAATCTTTCAATAACAAGTAATTGACAGAAAAACATTAACTAAAAAAATTCTTCACAAGGAATCATCAGAAGTTCAAGCTATACTTCAACAACAGCTAAAGCCTCAATGAGTGATGCTTTAAGGATAGATTTATGGTATAATAGACAGATGCCTGGATTAAATAAAGTAATCATGATAACAAGATGAAAGTAATTTTAATTTAATTAATTATAATGAAAAAAAGAGTAATTTAATTGCAATTGTAATCATGAAAAGTGGAAGTAATTGTAATTTCTCTCCAATGTAATCGGCCATGATGTCTGTTTGGAACAGCCTCAGTGTAGATGTGCCTTAGTAGTGAAAGGGTAAAATTTCCGAGAATTCATTATCAAGCATTTAACCCCCCTCCTAATAAAAGGTATTTTCCTTAGGTTTTCATAATTTTCTTGCAACAAAAATCATTGGTTGTACTTTAGTTTAACACATGTAAGGGAGACAACCCAATAGTTCTTCATGGACAACAATGCTATTCTTAACAGTAATGATTGTTTCTTTCAACTGTAATGGTCTAAATCTGTCATAAAGCAATACATTTAGACAACAAGAAAAATCATGGATATAGTTGTATTAATATTCCTTAACTTCTGTAGCAAGTAAATGCATTGGAAATTACTCCAGACAAACAGCTTATAGCAGCAGCTGGTGAGTATTTATTCTGGTTAGCAGTTATGAGTACAACATTGTAAATGCCTTGAAAGAAATTGCGAGTCAGAAAGTGCAGGGAAAGTGAATATTAAGGCCTACAAACCTTAGGTTGCTTAATTGGTTCAGGTAACACAACAGTACTTAAAACTTTTTAGTGTAACTAAAATTTTTTTATTTGAAAATTGAATGAAAATTTTATCATGTTTATAGCATTGAACATATGATCATTGTTATTGTCTTCATTCATATTTTATTGTAAGACAAGCTATTCAAGAAGTGGTATCAATCAAATGTGGATATTAAAGAACTCCAAAGATTTAAAGGATATTTTATGATCTCGGTCCATTTCATTCTGTAACAGCATAAAAATATTTGATTTCTCTACCCTCTATACCACCATTCCTCATTCGCAACTGAAGGAGAAGTTGAAAGTTCTAATCCATCGATGTTTTCAAAATAAAAATGGCAACAGCAGATACACACACCTTGTCATTGGTAGAGAATTGTGAAAAACCACTCTAAATCTAACAAAAAATATACAGAGGATGAAATTGTCCTGATGATTGAATTTTTGATATTTGTTTAATTTGGTGGACGTGTTTTCCAACAGACAATGGGCATTTCTATGGGTGCGAATTGTGTGCCACTCCTGGCCGACTTGTTCCTTTACTCATATGAGGCAGCCTTCCTTGACAGGCTTCTGAAGGAAAAACAGAAGAAGTTAGTCCGTACCTTTAATTTCAGCTTCCACTACATATATGATGTTTTATCACTCAGCAATTCACGTTTTGGGAATTTCTTGCATCTCATCTATCCCAGTGAGCTCAAAATTAAGGATACAACAGACCACCCAAGTCTGCATCTTATTTTGACCTTCACCTCGAAATTGACACCAGAGGAAGTTTGTATACAAAACTTTACGACAAACGCGATGACTTGGACTTTCCAATCGTCAACTTCCCATTTTTGCAGCAATATTCCAGAAGCGCTGCTGTATGGAGTATATATTTCACAACTCATACACTATTCCAGGGCTTGTGAAATATACATTGACTTCCTGGACAGAAAAGTTGCTCGGACAGGGATATATTGCTCCTAAGTTGGAGTCATCCTTATTTAAGTTTTATGGATGTCATCATGACTTGGTTGACTGGTATGAAAAAACAGTTTCCCACATGAAAATGTTCCATTGATGTTATTCCTTCCTCATACCGGATTTGACATGGGCAGCATGGCAGGTGTCCTGTAGGAAGCAGAGTCTGCTTACTCTTCCGAAGCACCTGAGTCTACCCCCGGTTTTTTTGTGGGTCTATGTTGTTCATTTGTTTTTAGTTTTTAATTGTAATGCATGTATTGTTTTGTTCTTGTCTTCGTTGTTCTCTGGAGTTAGTCAGTTGATTCGATTTTTCCATCCTTCGAATATCCCTTTGGTATTCATGGTATTTCTTGACTTTACTTATTATGCATATAAGGTCTGAGGGCAAGAATAACTTCCTATCCAACAATCATTCCCTTATTTTATTGTCAACTATTTATACAAAATTGGTAATATGGATTATTGAGTGAATAAAGTTATGTTTTTATACCCCACCACGAATGTGGCTGCGGCATATAGATTTACCCTTGTCCAGTCGTACGTCCGTACGTCTCGATTCAGTTAAGTTTTGTGTTTAGCACCATTTCTCAGAAACCTATAGTAATATATCAATGAAATTTCACCACTTCAGTCCTCTTGTATAGTACAATGCAGTTATGCAACACTTGGGTCACTATGACCTACATTTAATGCTTCAGTGACTTTGGTTAAGTTTTGCGTTTAGGTTCATTGCTCAGAAATCTATAGTAATATATCAATGATATTTCACCACTACAGTCCTCTTGTATAGTACAACACAATTCAGCAACGCCTATTTTAATTTTTATTGCAGGGCATCTGTGTCTTATTGACACATTTTCTAGTTTTTTCTGATTTACACATTGTGGTTTTTATGGACCTAACAACAAATATTTACCCAAAACTTTTCATAAGACACAGGAAACCCATTTGTTAAACACTTTTAAAATGTTAAATTTATGAATGATTGAAAAAAAGGCCTTAATTTATGTTTCCTGAAAATAATTCCTGACATCAGTGTTAGTTGAATGTTTTACTTAATAATACATGTATATATGTTGTATAGGGTACCAGCATATACGAATGTATGATTTGAACTCAAATAACCCTAATCCAGTGATAAACTATGATGGGATATCTAAGAATGTGACAGGACTTGGATTCCATGAAGATGGAAAATGGATGTACACAGGAGGGGAAGATAACTCTGTCAGAATATGGGACTTAAGGTAGTAACATATTATATTTTGTAGAATATTTATTTGATTAAGTAATATTAAGGTGTGAATTGAACTTAAGACTATATATTGTTTTATAGTCACTGAAAGAATTTTTAACTGAAATAATGTTGGTTGATAACTTTGTGTATATTGTGATGTTTAGGTTTGAGTTTAAGTTCTGAACATAAATTTGTTTAAACATATTCAGATACATTAGTTTACACAAATTCTATTTTCAGATACATGTTCTGTGTGTCATTTACATGTTACATTGTGTATTTAAACAGTTATAAAGGTGTATGTAATGTATGTGTGTGGATCTCTCAGACCTACAGATTTATCAAATTAAACATTTGCTGTGGGTGAATTTAAATTTGCAGTGTCAACTTTTGGAGTTATGTGAAAATTTGTTGTCTTGAAACCATTTTATGGTTTTGAAATTTTCTATGAAGAAAGCAATATGAAATATGTATTTTGTCAAATAGTCATAAGTTTGCAACCATGAAAATTAGTATCCAACTGAACAAATATAATGAATCCACAAAATTAGGCAGGGCCTAAAGTAAAATAATTTTTAAAAGAAAGTTTTAGCTATATTACATCACGCTAATTTTACACTATTTTTATAAGACTGCAAATGTTTGTGGACGTATTATGGTATGAGCCTGTCGTCCGCATTTGCGGCATCCGTAGACACTGAAGTTTCCACATGTTTACTTTTCTCCTATTCAACATATCCTTATAATATTTTACCACAATGGTCCCCTAAGAAGAAATACGAGTTGGGATTGATTTTGGAAAATCTGGTCCATTCCATTTTTTTTGGGGGGGGGAGGGGCAGGATCAGGTAATTATAATTATAATTTTTTTTCTCTCTCTCACTGTCATTTCAGATCAAGAAATTTACAGTGTCAAAGAATTTTTCAAGTAAATACTCCAGCAAATTGTGTATGTTTACATCCAAATCAGGTTGGTTATTAATCAATTAAATTTACATAAAATTTATGTTATTTAACATTCATACATTTTTAATTTGCAAAAGTTTTGGAAAACCAAAAATTATTAAAGCATATTGAGCACAGAATGCAGAACAGCATCTGATCAAACTAAGAAACGCATTGAAAGACAGGTAATTTGAAACTACATGTACATGTCTTTCTAAAGTCATCAGATTGCAAGATTTTCATAAAATAAAACAGTCATTTTTTATGTTCACAGATTTCTTTTGAATATTCATTGAAGATCAATGACAAAAGCCTATTCATATTTATATATTTTAAAGCACAAAGTTCGCATATATATTCGACGATACAACCGTCTTCTTCAGATGCTGAACGAAAAATGTCTGGAGACACAAGTTGTTTATCACGACGTCATAGTTACGGCTGGCAACTAGACGGGATTCGTGATGCGAATTGACCAAAAAATCTTGAACTTCATACAATGAAATCAAGGGATCAATTCATTTTATACTTGTTAGAAAAATCAAATTCGGACATTAATCCCTTCTTGCTGAGTATTACACAGCTTTATAAAAAGGGACTCGCGCGTTCTCCGATATTCAATATCACTTTTTCTCGGGATTTCTATGCCGGCAAATTTAAAATTTTCAATTGAATGGCCTTTTGAATTAAAATGAATGGAGACGGGTTTATCTTTTTTAGTCTTGTTTGTTCGTATATCTGAAAACCATCTTTCAGATATACGAACAAACAAGACTAAAAAAGATAAACCCGTCTCCATTCATTTTAATTCAAAAGGCCATTCAATTGAAAATTTTAAATTTGCCGGCATAGAAATCCCGAGAAAAAGTGATATTGAATATCGGAGAACGCGCGAGTCCCTTTTTATAAAGCTGTGTAATACTCAGCAAGAAGGGATTAATGTCCGAATTTGATTTTTCTAACAAGTATAAAATGAATTGATCCCTTGATTTCATTGTATGAAGTTCAAGATTTTTTGGTCAATTCGCATCACGAATCCCGTCTAGTTGCCAGCCGTAACTATGACGTCGTGATAAACAACTTGTGTCTCCAGACATTTTTCGTTCAGCATCTGAAGAAGACGGTTGTATCGTCGAATATATATGCGAACTTTGTGCTTTAAAATATTAAATATTCTCCATGAAGAAACAATTTTATTGTTAAAATATACATATTTATATAAATAATATTAAGTACTGACTATTGATAGTATTTGTCGTTTAGGGAGAACTATTTATTGGAGATCAGAGTGGATCAATACATGTGTGGGACCTGAAAACAGATAATAATGAACAGTTGGTATGTTTACCAAAACTTGGTATTTAAGTTTCAAACTAGTCTTGTACTACCTACTTTTTCAAAAAGTACTTTCCTTTACTTTCCATCAGTCTGCTATGTAACTGTATCATTTTAAACATTTTTGCATTGCTTTTTATTGCTATTGTCTATTTTCATTTGTGGTAATTTCCAACATGCAAGTTTACTTCATTTCACATTGCAGGATGTAATCAGTAAATGCTCATGTTTAATGCAATTTACAATGAGAGAGGTTTTGTTGCGCCTGCGATGAAACTCGCAAAAAGATATAGGTATTACTTTTTGGCAAGGGCGGTGGCTTAAACATTTTAAAAACTTTTCACACTTACACTTAAAATCTTTGATCCACAGTTACATTATAATATAAACTTTGCAGCAGTATAGTTTTCTTGTGACCTTGACCTAATTTTCATGGTTCATTGACCTCATAACAATTATAAAATTCTGCGTCCAAGTTTCGTTGTTAAATCCATTTCCCAACAACTGTAGTACCTAGACCCACCATATTTGGTCTATAGATAAATGTAGTCCTTAGTGGGTACATGCTAGTCTGACATCTGTCTCCTGACCTTGACCCCAATTTCATGCATGAGTGACTTGTGTCACATTTTTGTGATTAAGTCCATTTCTCAAGAACTTTATTACCTAGGCCAAGCATATTTGGTTTATTTATAGTTCCAGTGGTACATGCCAGTCTGACAATTTTCTCCAGACTTTGACCTCAAATTCATGATTGAGTGATTTGTATCCAAGTTTCTTGATTAAGTCCATTTCTCAGGAACTGTTATACCTAGGCTCACCATATAGTGAGTACATGCCAGTCTGACACTTGTCACCAAACCTTGACCTGAATTACAGGCGTGAATAAATTGTATAACATTTTCGTGAATAAATCCATTTCTTAGCAACTGTAATATCTAGACCCATTATATCTGGTCTATGGATAACTCTTATTGGATGCATGCTAGACCTGACCTTGACCTGGATTTTATGCTTGAGTGACATGCAATACATTTTCGCAATTAAGTGTGTTTCTCAGCAACTGTTATTATACCCGATGTATTTGGTTAATAGAAGGTCTTGGTGGGTATATACCAGTCTGACATCTGACAACCTCTATTATACCTATATATTCATCTAATAAAGTACAAATATTTCTGTATTCTGATGTACTTATAAAAACATTTTATGATATGTCAGTGATATTTTACAACTACAGTCATCTTTAGTTCAACAAAGATCACCAACATCTACTGTTAAGTCCACATGACCTACATTTCATGCTTCATGAATTTTAGCATTTGGATCATGATGTCAGAAACAGAATTTAGTACTGTAGATTCATTATTGGGTAAAATTAAATGTAACCAGGATATGGATATATTATAAAACTTTCATATATTTAAAATAATTCTCAAAATGATTTCCAATCATAAATGATAGTTGGGAATTCTATGTTCAGGAGGATGGGGCTTCCGTATCTTACAGACACACAATATCTAGTTTACAAACAAGTCCATTTCTCAACAAATGTTATACATGTATGAAGACCCACCATTTTTGGTCTATAGATACTCTTTGGATCAGTCTGAGACATGTCAGCTGACTTTGGGCACAATTTTAGACTTGAGATGTTTTTTAGACAAATGTCACCTGACCATTACTATTTCTTTTAATGCATTTTCCTTTGAGTTCCGAGGTCGGGTATTAGATAATCTTATTTCTGTGTCCTTGTGCGGACTCAGGCAAGACATTTAGTGTGCCCACTCTTGTTAAGTTTTAATCCATAGTACCGGTATATAATAATGACTAAATGGGTATCTGTCATGATTACTCAATTAGATCGAATGTTCATGTATATACAGAAGCAAATGGCAGTTTACAAGATCACTGTTTCTCTTTCATTAAATTGTCACAGCAAATTGAATGTCGTTGTGGCATTTGGCTACCTTCCCTGGCATTATTAACAAACACAAACATTGCTAATACATTTACAATTATTTCTTTCCTAACCATGTCACTTCTTATATTATTTAATCTATTAGCTAGCTTCAGAGGAATTTAAATAAATTTTTTTTGTATTATATTCCCGCATATTCTGTCCAAATAGAAAAAGGTTTTGAGAAGTTGTTTTCTGTAAAGAAGTGGAAAGGAGAATATTAGAAAATTACAACTAAACCATGCCATGATTCACACACCAGTATATCCTTCTACCACTATTTGATAATTAAAAAAAAAACATATGGACTAAAATTTACATTAAAAAAAATATTTTATGTATAATTTTGCCACTTAAGATTCCAGAACAAGATGCTTCCATACAGTCTATCAGTATAGATTCCATGGGAACCATGATGGCAGCTGTAAATAATAAGGTACTAAATAAGAGGAAAAAAATTGTAGGACAGTTTAAAGTCCTTTTCACTTTAGTTTGGACCAGCTTCAAAGTTTCCTTTTTAAAGTGATAGCTGTCCTTTGTGACAAATGTTTAAAATATTGAGATGAAACCGGGCAATCAACAATATAAAGTTTAATTCCTTTGAAATTTGAATTCCTAAAATCCAAACAATAAGTATATTTATTTCACATGTGAAATAATGGATTTTTTTTTCACTTGGAAACCAGAGTATTTAACCACTGTCAATTTAATAATAGGTGTCTATTACAGTTACTGTTAGAATTTCCTACAGCAGTATGATGAGGATAATGCAGACTCCTACATACTACAACAACAATCTCTGTCTCATTGTTAATATATATTTTATCATTCTCCCTTCATGGTTATTTTATACCATTTTAACTCTTGACAATGCATAAAAACTTAATTATATATGTTCCTTTAAAAAAGTGAGGATTTGTTTTGTAGGGAAACTGTTATATTTGGAATTTAACAGGAGGTAAAGGAACAGAACCAACCAAATTACATCCAAAATCAAAATTTGAAGCACACAGCAGATATATACTTAAATGTTTATTTAGCCCTGATTCTACGTAAGTGTTGTCTGAAAAAGGATTAATTATCCTGCAACTCGCCTTTTTACCGGTGTTTATGATGTCATGTCCGCTGTGGATTATGTGCCAAAAATCACCTTCTTAAAATAGGCTAGAAATATGCCATTTTCATGACTTTTCCCAATAAAAGATAATGTGTGGTTTCAGAATAAAAAAATATATGTACATTGTCAGAAAAATACATTTTATTGTATTATGTAGCTACACAAGCAATCAAAATCACATACGAACTAGAGGCTCCCAGGAGCCTGTATCGCTCACCTGAAAATCATTTGCAGAAGAAAATGTTGACTATGTCCATCTTGACTGGCAGTCTGGAACATTGTTGTCAAATTACAATTGATTCACTGGTTTTCCCAAATTGTCCACTGATTTCAAACGAGATGATCTTTCAGTGAATTTTCCAGGAAGATCCTATGTTAAAATATTGTTTGGTTTTGTGGGCCATCTCTGATAGCAGGTGGGGTCATCGGATAAAATTCTGAAATGACCAACTAATATAAGGACTATTATAGACAAATTTCATTTCAATTGGCATTCTGGTTTCAGACAAAAAAAATCTTTATTTAAATTAGCAATAGGGTTCTATGTTAAGCTATGTTCAGCTATGGTGGGTAGTGTCATTTGATGTAATTCTGAAATTCTAAGGACCATTGCTGCCAAGTTTAGTTCCAGTTGGCCAAGTGGTTGATGACAAGAAGATCTTGAAGTAAATTTCCCGTAGGGTTTAGTTTAAACACATTTTATTTGTAATCAGAATACAAAATTGATAAATCTTACTTATGAAGTCTTCTCCCTTTACAATTTTTCACAACTAGCATATGAGCCATGCAAATGACAATAACAAACTGTATAAATTATATATATAAAGAACCAGATATATTGAATGGAAATTGGATGTCTGTGTATGTAAGTGCATTTGGCCAAAAATAGTTTTAAAAACAATAAGGAATCGGTCCATTTTCTTTATATAATCGTAAATACTGTTTACTACAATGGATTTGTTTGTTTGTTTGGTTGGGGTTTAACGCCGTTTTCAGCACATTTGGGTATTTGGCGGCGGCCAGTTTTTATTGGTGGAGGAAGCCGGAGTACCCGGAGAGAACCACCGACCTTCGGTAGGAAAATTGGCAATCCTTGTCAATTAAGATCGGAGTCGAACACACCCCGCCACAAGTGAGATTCGAACTCACAACCCAAGGTTAGTGATCATTAGTAGTTATGACGAACTACCTAGAACACTCGGCCACCGAGGCCCCTACTACAATGGAATATTGTTCTACAGATATATCTTTTTTAAACCTAGGAGAAGGTCTTTAAAGAAAAGTTTACAACAAAGGATGATGATGGATGCTAAGTGATGGCAATAGCGATAAAAAAAAATAATTCTCAGTTGTCTAGACACAATTTTGCTGGGCCCGATAAAAGTAGTACTTACAGGCCTTTATGAAATAAAAATAAATTATGTTTGTAATTAATTGGGATAAAAAAATTAATTATTTAAACAATAAGTTTTTTATATTGTGGCATTTGATAAATGGGAGATAACTCTAACAAAAGCAGTAACAGATACATGGAAAATTTTATGGTTTCAAAGAGTAAAAATAAGATTTTTCTTTTCTTTTACAGTTTATTAGCTACAACGTCATCTGATCAAACAGCCAAAATATGGAGAACAGCTGATCTGACTTTAATGACAGAATTAAAAGAGAATAACCAGAGATGGGTTTGGGATTGTGCATTTAGTGGGGACTCACAGTATATAATTACAGGTAAAAAGATTTTTTTTTTCCATTTTTTTCTGAAATAGGTTTTTAGCTGAAATGTGTAACAGGCAAATTTTATTAAGAAATTACTCGAAAATGCTTAAAAAAAAGCTTTCATGAGTTATTTTAAAAGCAAAGAAATATTTGTTAAACTCTAAATATGAATGTCTTATGTATACTACTTCTTCAGAAGTATGTCTTTTGTCTAGTCGTCTATAAATTGGTATGAATGTGATTATCCAGAAAATTCTGAAAAAGGCAACAAGTCTTTGAGGGAGGGCACTTATTGGTTGTTGTCTGGATGGTGCCTTCAGTTTTAGTCAAGTCCTATTTAAATTTAAATTAAGGGATATACTAATTCATAATTTATCACAAAAATCTGATAGTAAATCTTTTATTGGTAGAGGGACCAAATCTGAAATAGGGAAATATTTTTAGGGAAAAGAAATTGTGTTAAAACAATATCACAATATAAAGTTGCAAAGGAAAATGTAAATAGAAAAATCTGTCACAATAAGCTATTTAAATCAAGTTAGGGTTATGGGGTATTTTGAATAATAACCGAGATAGCAAGAAAAATCAACCAATTAATGCCATTCAATGGACAAACCTACAAAACAACATAAAACAGTACAAAACACAAAGTAAGAACAGGATAGTCTGACTTGTTACACCCATAGCTATGTTAGGGTTAAAGGTTTCTTATTGTATGTTCTTTCTTCCCATATATGTATATTTCTGGGGTTTTTTACTGTTTGTGCACATATCTCACTTTTTATGAACTTCCTGGTACTATATCAATCAATATGTTAACATAATGCATGGTTTAAGGAAGAATAACAATATATCGTACATTTCAGCATCATCAGACAATATGGCAAGATTGTGGAGTGTTGATACAGGAGAAGTTAAAAAAGAATATAGTGGACATCAGAAAGCTGTTGTTTGTTTAGCATTTCGAGATGAAATTGTGCAATAAAATATATATATATGCATACTGGTCCATATTTTAGTAGAATCATTAGAAAACAACTGTCTTTTTCTTTATACATTGCATCACAATAGGACATGCCAGCCACATGATAGAATTCAATCCACATTCTCTTATCTGGACTGGCAAGTTGGAACCTACCTTGGCAGTATTGATCCTTAGAAAGTTTGCTTTCAAAATTAAAAGTTGACAGTGCCTGCACAGTAATATGGTTTAACATATGACCCAAAAGAAAATCTGCATTAAGATTTTTGTAAGAAATTTCTAGACCAAAATTGGATGGCTGAATGATTCTCTTCCAGAATTATTGTTGGAAAATATACTTAAAGAACTACAAATGATCATTAGATTATTCTGTACTGATGTTCCTGCTGCATGAAATTTTATTTGAATGTTATTTTCATCAACTCTTTTCATATTATTTATAAATGTTGTCTACATGTATAATATTGATCTTTTTGACTTTGATTGAAATTTTTAATTGGTTGTTGCTCATCACTGAAAGTCATGATTTCTTCTAGGTATTTTCATCCTACACAATTAGCTTGTTCAGTGATATTGGATGTTTTGTTGTTGCATATGCTGTGTATAATGTTTATTCTTCCTCATAAACTGCAAGTCTAGTGTAAAAATCTCGCAAACTTTTATTGTTTTTGGCTTCCTATTTTCCTCAACTCAAATGTCGAAAACATTAACTCACAAAAAAACCATCACCATACAACTAACATGCTATGATATCCAGCCTAACACAATGTCCTCATTTTAAGTTGGTGGTTTTATAAGAGTTATCTCCCATCTGTGATTGTATGTCAAAATAGCTTTCACAGTGGAATTTGAGAAATTTTTCCCCAAATTTATTTGATACATTTTTTAATGAATTTTGTGAATTTTGCTTGTCATGTAGTCTGTCGCTACTTATATCAAGTGAAAACTTACAAATTTCAAACATTTCCCATTACCTATATATGTTGAGACATCTCTTCTGATAGGACTAAATATTTCTCCTAATAACAAAGCTGAAAGGATATTGGGTAATTTTTACCAAGAAAGTAAAAAAAAAAACAGGTCCTAGTACAACCTTCAATATGGACACTTTACATACATACAAGCTCTTAGTGGTCCCATATTAATAAATTAGAAAGAAATTCAGGCAAAGCCACAAAAGTAGAATAAATACCATACCCCAATTAAAAAAACTGACATGTCAGCAAGGGCCTTACAGGATGAATAATTCCCCAAAATATGAATAAAATGAATTGGTCAAAGCAAAGTTGAGTTATAGTATTGTATAACATAGGAATATGTTTACAGAAAGATGTAAAAAAAAAACACCAAAGTATAACTCTATAATGATAAAAGTGAAAGCGGCTTGTTTCTGATCAAATCCAACAATACATATAAAATACATGAGAAACGGTCCAAGCTAACATGAATTTTCATATGACAAAGAAATATGCTTACTACAATAAACAATGTCCCACACCTCTGAAATTACAAAGGTGAAAAAACAATGTATAAAAATCCGAAGAATCAGTCAAAGCAAACTGAGTTTTCACATGACATGGACCGTGCTGAAAGATTGATGGATGGATGTGATTACTATGAGGCAACTGCGTCTTCAATGTGAGGCCCTAAATATACATAAAAAACACTTAGAAATGTACAACCAGTGACAAAATAATTTTATTTGTGATAATTTACTTAAAAATCTGTACAAGTATAATGTACTAAATAACACATACCAACACATATATTCAATTTAAAACATTTATAACAAATTATTTCACTACCAAGTTAGTATGATGTACAAACAGGAAAAATATGTGGTTCCAGGTACTTTGATTAAAGGAGACCAACTGTGAACTCATTTTCTTACCAGACATGTATTGATTGTAATAAAAAATTTTATAGGATTTTATCTATCATATGAAGAAATACAAGGTTCATTTCTTTTTCAGAGAAAATTTTCTATTTTTTTTTATAAAATAGAAGTGGTTATTAGATTCTAAAGAGTATAGTGGCTCAAGTGGTTCCACATCTACATTTTACACTTTCAAAAGGGTATGTCTTGAACAAAATTTCATAACTCTCTAAAACTTCAACAAAATAAAATATGAAATTATATTTAAATTTTCCTTTTTTCAGAATACAATTCCACACATAATGACATAATGATCAGACAACAGTTAAAAGACAAGAACATGTGTTAGGGTGATACTAATGCCCTGCCTTCAATCGATGTCATAATCATGAAAGACATAAATTCTAGAAAATTCATATCATGATGTAAATGTGTACGAATTTTCATCATGATTTGACCCCATCTTCATAGAACTAGAGGCTCAGTAGGCTGAGCCTGTATTGCTCGCCTGGCATGAAAGCCATTTTTATTGATGTACCTCAGAGGTCACTTCTCCCTATCATTATGAAGTGTGGTAAGCCTTGTAGGAACCAAATGTTTCTTCAAGGTCCTTCTACTTTTGAATGTTTTTCCCATGGGGTCTTATGTTAACCTAAGTCCTCTGCTGAAGGCCATTTTGAATCAGGGATTGGCACCATAGTAACAACACTTGGTGAGCACCTTAAGAGGAACATTCAGACCATGTTGATTTCAAGCAATCCTGCAGTTCTGTAGATTTTTGTTATATGTCATACACACTTTCTGTCAAGTTTCCTCTATTTGGCAAAGCAGTTTAAGACAAAAAATTTGTTTTTTAAATCAACCAATCAGAAACAAGAATTTTGCCCATGGCAGCCATGTTTGTCGCCTGATCTGGACAAAATAAGGAAACTTTGTAAAAAACCTCCAACAGATGCTTCCTGTCAAGTTTCGTTCGCTTTGGCCGAGTGGTTTCAAAATAGATTATCAACCGATAAAAGACAAGAACTGCCCATGGCGCCCATGTCTGTTACCTGATCAGGACGAAATGAGGAAACTTTGTATAGAACATCCCAATTAGATGCTTTCTGTCAAGTTCTGTCAAGAACTGCTCATGGTGGCCATATCTGTATTCCAATCAGGTCAAAATGAGGAACCTTACACAAAAGGACCTCCCATATATGCTTCCTGTGAGGTTTCGTTCATTTCAGCAAGGGATTTGAGAGGAGAAGATTCTTTTATATTAGGCCAATCAGAAAAAAGAACTGCC
The DNA here is from genome assembly GCA_028015205.1 of Mytilisepta virgata. Classification (NCBI taxonomy): domain Eukaryota; kingdom Metazoa; phylum Mollusca; class Bivalvia; order Mytilida; family Mytilidae; genus Mytilisepta; species Mytilisepta virgata. The sequence goes on from CM051521.1 coordinate 91,244,506, forward strand.
AATGGTGACCATATATGTACCCCGATCGGGATGAAATAAAGAAATTTTGTAAAGATTTTCCAATGCTTCCTGTCAAGTTTTGTTCCATTTGGCCAGGCAGTTCCAGAGAAAAAAATTCTTTTTAATCAACCAATGAGAAACAAGAACTGCCTATGGCGGGCATGTTTTTTGCTCGATCCGGACGAAACGAGGAAACTTTGTAAAGCACCTCCTACAGATGCTTCCTGTCAAGATTTGTTCCATTTGGCCAAGCGATTTCAGAGGAGATTTTTTTATATCAACCATTCAGAAACAAGAACTGCCCATGGCAGCCATATTTGTAGTCCGATCGGGATGAAATGAGGAAATTTTATAAAGGACCTCCCATATATGCTTCATGTCAAGTTTTGTTCCATTCGGCCCAGCAGTTTCAGAGGAGAAGATTTTTGAAAACTCAGCCAATCAGAAACAACAATTGCCAATAGTGGCCATGTCTGTTGTCCGATCGGGACGAAATGAGCAACCTTTATAAAGGACCTTACATATATGCTTCCTGCCAAATTTAATTCCACTTGGCCCAGTGGTTTCAGAGGAGAAGATTAGGATTAAAATGTGAAAGGTGAACTGACAACGGATGCAAAAAGCCTTTGGCCAGGTGAGCTAAAAATAATGTTAATCGCAAACCTAAACCCAATTCAGCAGCATTACATTTCCTATGTTCAATGAACTGTGAAACCTAGGTCAAAACCAAAAACACAAGGGTATTCCCCTAATCATTGTACTCATCAAAAGAAAAAAATTCAACCCGCAAAAATTGTAATTTTTTCAAAAACACCCCAAAAAAATAGTTGTCTAAATAAGTGACCCCAATAAAATATCTAGAAAAAAATTTACTTCCCAAAAAATTCTTTTGGAAATTTAAAAACCAGAAATTTATACTAAGACCAATTTATGAACTCGAAATGTGGATGCTATACTATATCATTTTCACAGTACATTACTTCTTACAGCTCAAATGCATCCCAATAATAGCAATAAATAAGTAGCAATGGTTATCTTCTGAAGCTATACAGCCATAAAAGAACTGTAGTTTCAACCTTCAACTGTGCATAATTCTTCCTAAAATTTTTGCACCCAAAAAATATAATTTACCGACCCCTATATGAACATGGACTAAAAATTCCTAAAACATACATGTTTATCAAAAGACAATTTTTTGTGACAGTAAAACTTTGAACAGTACACAGTTACTGACTGTTTGAGGACAACAGCGTTTTTTTAACCCAAAGAACAAACTTAACAGAAACCCGAGGTTGAGGGTAAAAGTTTAGACCTCAGGCTCAAACAAAAGAGGTGTTGTATGTGAACTGAGAACTCAGTCGTTAACTGTTTTGTTAGACCTATTACAATGTATATACATGTACAAGGTACACATTATCAACCAATCAGACAGGCACTAAACAGATGCCCGCTTTTCCGCTATGCAACCATCATTTCATACAATATAATAATAGAACACCTTAAAAACAGTTATAATTTTACTTATTTTACATAAAGGTATAACAATACTATCATGATATAATTCAAAATCAACAATTCATAAACAATGTTAATTTAATATAATTTCATCTCACACACTAAAAAAAGTTTATCTTCCCTATCTCAGATATTTTTTCATTCTATTTGAAGACCCACATGTTCAGTTAGGCAAAATACATGTACACATTTTGTTAATTAAACAAGAGGCTCACCACAGCCTGTCGCTCACCTGGAGTCTGGTTTTCATTGGACAATTAATCAACTATTTGACCAAGTTTGTTGCAATTGGTTCAATTGTTCAGGGAAAATTTGTTGAAAGATTTATTTTTCATAAGGTTTAATGTTAAAATATGTTCCCTGATGATGGTAGTCCTGGCAGGAAGTTGATAAAATTGACCAGGAATAAGGGTGAACCTTAAATAAATGTAACAGAACCCAACCTCAAATTACACAAACCAATAACTCCTAAACAGAATTTGGGATGGTAGATCTTAACATGGCAAACATTTTTCAATTACATTTCACTTCTATCTCATAAAGTTTTGGACATAAATGCAGAAATGTTAAAATTTTAAAAATTTGACAAAAAATGGCAATAACTCCTAAATGGGTTTTGGGATTTCCTTTAAAATTTCAGGGTATGTAGATCTTAACATGGCAAACATTACCCCATGTCAGATTTCTGATATCTGTAACGGTTTTTAAGTTATAAGCAAAAAACAACACATGCACCCCTATATTCTATTTTTAGCTACAACAGCCATGTTTTATGTCAGATAAAAAAAAATTGAAGATCGGTTGTAGAGGACATGTCATAGATCATTCCTATTAGGTTTCAAACCAATCGGCCCAGCGGTTTCAGAGGAAAAGATTTTTGAATGAAAAAATTTTGAAAATTTGACAAAAAAGGGCAATAACTCCTAAATGGGTTTCGGGATTTCCTTTAAAATTTCAGGGTAGGTAGATCTCAACATCGCAAACATTTTTCAAATTTACATTTCACTTCTATCTCAAATAGTTGTGGAGATAAATGACGAAAAATGTTAAATTTTGAAAATTTGACAAAAAAAGGGCAAGAACTCCTAAATGGGTTTTAGGATTTCCTTCAAAATTTCAGGTAAGGTAGATCTTGTCATGCTGATCAATTTTACCCCATGTCAGATTTATGATATCTGTAACGGTTTTTAAGTTATAAGCAAAAAACAGCAATTTACCCCTATGTTCTATTTTTAGCAACAGTGGCCATGTTTTTCATTGGATCAATATAAAATGAGGATAGTTTGTGGAGGACATGTCATATATCATTCCTATGAAGCCTCGATCCAATCTGCCAAGCCGTTTCAGAGGAGAAGATTTTTGAAAAAGTAAACGACGGACGCCTACGACGACGACGAAAGACGCCAAGTGATGGCAAAAGCTCACATGGCCTTTTAGGCCAGGTGAGCTAAAAATAACTAGAAATTGCGTCTGTAAGACACGGATGCCCCACCTAAAATGTAGGTCATCATGTATGAAGGCTCAGTACTATCCAAGGCACATCCACTGACGAAGTTTCATTGATAGACTATGCTTAGTTCCAAAGAAATGAACCTAAACGCAAAACTTAACCAGAGTCGCTCAAGTATAAAATGTAGGTCATAATGACCCAAATATTGTATGACTGCTCAGAACTACATGTACCAAAGGCACATCCACTGATGAAGTTTCATTGATACACTATGCCTAGTTCCAAAGAAATGAACCTAAACTTAAAACTTATAACCAGAGTCGCTCAAGCATAAAATGTAGATCATAAAGACCCAATTATCGTATGACTGCTCAGTACTACCCAAGGCACATCCACTGATGAAGTTTCATTGATACACTATGCTTAGTTCCAAAGAAATGAACCTAAATGCAAAACTTAACCAAAGTCACTGAAGCATGAAATGTAGGCCATAGCGACCCAAGTGTTGCTGAACTGTGTTGTACAAACAAGAGGACTGTAGTGGTGTAATATCATTGATATATTACTATAGGTTTCTGAGAAATGGAGCTAAACGCAAAACTTAACCGAATCGGGACGTACAGACGGACAAGGGCATAAAAATGCTAAATAATTACTGACATAAAAGACAAAAGTCCAAACATAAAAAAAAATCTTGCTTTTTTTGTAAATAAATTCTTTTATGGAAAATATGTTACAGTACCATTCCTAATTAATATAAGGCCAAGTAAAAAATAAGTGTGGTTCCAGAGATAAAAAATAGGGTACATGTTTGTAGAAAGGTAGTGATTTTTTTTAACATGGAATCTATGGTAGAGACATTCTGACTTAATAACAGTGCTTACTGAAAATGTCCAAAAAATCTTTAAGGTACAGGTGCTAAAAAATAGGGAAAGGTAGCTCTAGGGTAACCTATTTTTTTATTTGGCCTAGTCCCTGATAATATTATTTGGACTGACGTTATAAGGAACTCCTCTAAATTGTTGAATTTTGTTTTTTAGATTTACATCATGAATATTTTGCTAATTTTCTGTAAATTGATGATGAAAAAAATGCTCTAATTAAACTAAACACACAGAACCATAATGTACTGGGTTTTTATGTGAAAACAGCTAACAGTGATGATCTTGTTTAATTTACTTGTAATTATTGCAATGATTGATTCTTAAACTGGTATGCTTTATTTTCATATTAAATCCTTAAGATTTGTGACAAAAAATGAACAAATATAAAACATAACACTTGAAAAGTTAATACAGTATAATGTTTTACATGGTAATAACCCTTTCATATATCTTTACCTTGACAAGCTTTACCATATTCTGGATAGACAGCTCAAGAAAACATTCGTGGACATGTTCAACTCATGATACCACCAATTGTTAAATTTAATGAACTAGAGTTGTCCATGTAATCCAAATTCAGTTTAAGAAATTGAATACATAATTACATCATTTTCCCTCGACATTTCGAGAACTGGTTTGCTTTGGCTTACAAGAATTTAACCATTTCTTTACGACCTGGCCCTTGTTGTGCTTCTGTAAAGATTTAGTAAAGTGAAGTCTTGCCTTTTCAGTGTCATTCTGATCTAGGTAGTATGAGCCTGCCACAGCATGTGAATAGCCTATAGCACGTTTGTGGAGGTATACAGGAGACTCATCTTCAGAGATTTCATTGCCTTTAAATTCTGGCATCTCCTCCAGCTCTTTTATACTCTTTTCCATATTTGCAACACACTTGGAAATAAATTGTTCATCCTGTCTTTCTGACAATTTTAATGCAATATAGTTAACAAGTAAAACAGAACTTGCATTGAACATGATTTCACATTCTTCAATCAACATTTTTAATTTGTCTAGAAAGTGTTCAAAGACTACTGCAGACTGTGAATAATATGAGGATAATTTTGACATCATGTTTTCGTGATTTACGGCCAAAGCCTTTTCCAGGAGCCATAAGAATCTTCTTTTGGAATGATAATTTTTAGTATATACAAGCATATTCACAAGTAAAGTCAAGTCTTTATCATCTTCTTGGTAAGCAGTTCTAAACATCACATCAGCATTTGGTATATCCACTTCATTATCTCTTGTACATGTCCTAATATGGTAAAGATGCCCTAAACGACAATATGCAAAAAAATAAAGGTCATTTCTTTGGCTTACTGGAGCCTGAATCGATTGGTTTATCCACGTTTGGTATATTTCTATTTCCGTATCCACATCAACACCACGAGTTAACCCCATTCCCATTAAAAGGCCTAGATGATGTTCAGGTTTGAGAAAGTGTTTAAGTGCATCAGAAACAACATTAACGCCATCGATTTTGCAACTTTTCTGTCCTAATGCCTTAGCTAGTAAGAACATGTTGTCATACGGCATGTCAGTTTCCAATACACTTTTCATAAGTGAGCATATTTCTATCAACTTTGTGAATTCTATTAAAGAATCAGAATTCATTAAGAAACTAATAAGCCTACGGATTCCTTCAAGATTACTATTAGCAGACAGTGTAAACGCAATAACACCAATCAAACACTGGAATAAGGTAAACTGTTCCGGAAACACTCTCAGAAAATTGAAAATAACTGTCTCAACTTCATTGTTTTTGACTTGACTGTATCCCTTTTCCACACATGTTTTCAATTCATATACCAAATACTTGAACACACGACTCATAGAAACACCATTGACTATGTAAGACAATTTACCACAATTGTGTACAACTGTTATTTCTCCTTTTTTCATATGAATTAATTTGGCCATGGAAATCTCAATGTCTTCATTGGATATATGAAAATAATCAACAATATGCCGTAGTCTGCAAATCAGATGTGAATTACATCCATCTTTTTCTGCTATACTTTCTGTATTGTCAAACATTTCTTCCATTGTGTGCATAAAGATACTCTGCTGCATATCATTTTTGAATATTACTTCTTGTACAACTCTACACAAACTGTAGCTGTCTTTAATTGTAGTTTTCAACCCAAGGTAGCAAAATACTTTTGCAATGGAAGGAATGAGTTTAATTTTCTCAATGATTTCAGGATCATAACTTATCACAGAAACCGGGGGAAGATTTTGAACTTTTGTACGCTGTTCCTCATACAGTGTGGCTGCATACAAAAGTAATTTTGTGAATCTTTCTCCATACAAATCCTGGGTATAATCCAAATGTTTTCCATGGAGAGAAATGACTACTGCAAGCAAAGTTATTTTATCACGAGTAAAATACTTACTCTGGAGGTGTTTTACGAACATATTAGACCTGGTTTGATTGTATCCAACCATCTGGAATACATTTTCTGCAAGAATAGAGATAATGTCTGTTTGAAATCGAGAATAAATCTCATGGTTGGAGAGGTTTTTACGCTGGAGTGCAGATGCCAAAAATTTGACAGAAAATGGATATTTTTTGGACTCTGTAATGTTTGTGAGTTCTTCTAACATACTACTGGTATTTGACAGTAATTTTAATTCTGTTAATGTTTTATTGAACTCACCAGCTTTAAATTTAATGTGTTTGATCATATTGTAATCTGCAAGAAAATAATGTTGGATTTGGCGTTTCTCCAACTGTTTAACAATGAAATTAATAAATTCACAAACATTTGTGCTCAAACTGCAATAGCCAAAATCCTCTCGACTTTTCTCTTCACAATGCCATAGAAGCAATGTTTTGAAGTGGTAAGTTGTCAATTTTCCTCCATCAGGTATCTGTTTGTGTTTCAATAAAAATCTTGTAATAATGTACAGCATCTTTACTTCATCTGATAGGGATTCCATTAAAACCCCTTCCTGTCGTGAAAAAAAAAACTTCCATTCATGGCGATCACCCCTACTTTTTGGATTTACCTTTGGTATTATGCAACATGGCATACTGATACACTCGTCTATAACTTTCTTCTCGGGCCATCCCGATTCTCGAATTCTTGTCTCCCAATCCTTACTTTGCAAGGGCCAGCTTTGACATTCAACAGCAATGATATTGTTGAATTCTAATATGTTGCGTGGCACACGCTGAGTACCTCTGGTAGATGAAATGACCTTATCTTCATCAACTGTGGTTGCCATCTTCACCATTTTTGGAACAATATTTCTATCATCCAAAAGCTGTGCATAACATGGCTCAGATCCCGGTTTTATTACAATGATTTTCCTATCTTTATAAGCAGAACATTCCCCCTTGTTTGTTGTAGCAATGTAATTCTTCAAGACATTCAAAATATCTGGATTTGGTGTCTTGTTTGGAATGAAACATTCAACACCTTCATAAAAGCTACCTATCCAGTAACTCATACAATCTTCATAATCATCAATTTGTAACATCTTTTTTGATAACGGCTTTGGCATGACGTCAGTTCCTGCAAAGTTGAAAGATGTTGCACAGCTGTCAAATATGATTAACATAAGACATGTTAACCAGTCCTCTCTCGGTTCAGGAACAATGAAGTCGTCACATCCATCATCATATTTTGGTATGTGATCCCTAAGTAGTTTCATCATAAATAAGTTTGCTGATAAAACTTTATCACCATGATCTAGAGCTAAAATCTTTCCACTTTCCATTTTCTCCAAAGCCAAATTATACTTCAAAACTAAAACTAATTTTCTGGCAAGGTGTCTTCATCCATCATCTATAATGATAAATAAAACAGCCATATATATATGAAGTCATTGAATAACTACATCTTACATGTACATTTGTTTAACAAGACTTATCACACCAAACTGTCTCTTCTGCATCCTGTTTAGTTATACTGAGGTCAAGGTGCAGTAACATGTCTGACTGACTACACCTACCAGGTAATAATGACTGCAAAAATTTGACCTACAAGAAACTGAACACAAAATTGACCAATCTACTTGAAGTAGTGCAAAGCATGAACTTAAGATCAAGACCAGGTGCATATGACACAAACCTGACAAGGTTACATACTGGTATTTCAGACATACATTAACACGTAATTCTATACAAAAATATCATTGACTTATCATATATGCTTATTGATAAACTGAGCTCTTCATTAAATCTTGACCTAATTCAGTGAAGCATAAAATTAAGGTCAAGTGATATATGTCAGAACGACATTTACACCTAACAATGATTCTTTACACCAAATATCATTATTTACAAATGTACCATGTGCAATTATTGAGAATTAAGCTAATTACATGTACTAACACTTTAAGAGGTTTCCCTAGACTAATTTAGCAATTTACCATGCCTCCATCTTCAAGCACCATGCATAATGAATTTTATAATGTGCCACCAGGTAGCAAAACCTAACTTTCAATTTTTAATTTAATCTTATATTTTTGAAACTGATTTGCATTTAATCATGTACCCCGTTGTGTTGGCACACTTTAATGACACTTTTACACCATCACACTAGGGTAAAGGTTGTTTATTAAAGGTTTTGATAAATATACTGTCCTCATGTCAAGGTGGGGTGCCCCCAATATTATCTTTTTTAACCACTGAGTGCCTTCAAAATACAAAATTTACCATGCCTTCACAAATTTCTGGGGAAAGCACTAACTTTAGTGGGTGAAGCAGGAAACTGAGGACAAGGTCAGGTGACATATAATATGTACACATAACAATGATCCAACACATCAAATATTGTTGACTTACCATGTAACAAAGCTAATCTCAAAAACTTGAGACAAATTTATTGTCTAAGCTTAAAGTCAGGAAGCCATTAAAATGAGCTCAACATCAGTTGATAGGTGTCTGACTGACAAGCATATATGATAAACTATATTGTGACCAACTTTGGTTGTTATACATGTGTAGTTCTTGAGCTACATCGTGACAGGTGAGACAAACAGGAATAAACATGATACATTCTGCATAGTTACACAAATGTAATAAAATACAGCAGTGCCAGTGGTTCTGTCTATATTCAGTACTGATATAGTTTTCACTCTCATCATCTAAAAATCTTTTAACATGAAAATTCCTGATATTTCAAAGTAATTTTTTGGTTCCAAGGTACAGTTAGGTCAAAATTCCTTTATCTCAAATTATTTTAATATAGCCTATCAATTACAAATGTATGAGACAACCAGTGACAGCTGTAAATTTATATCTACAAGTTATATTTTTCCTGCTAGGAGTGAGAGTAAGAAATTCAAAGAATGAACTGTAAATTGCCAAATTAAAGTTTATATAACTGAAATCTAAAATATTGTTCTACATGTTGAGAAATTTATTTTGACAGAAAAAGCAATCTTCATACATTTACATAACTAGAGGTTCATAAGAGCCTGTATCACTCACCTGGATTTAACAGTACCATTTAAGACTCATTGCTGCAGAGTCTGGTTCCAATTGCAGCGATTGTTCAGACAAAAAGATTTTTAAATGAATTTTCTGATTCAGTCCTATGTTTAACTATGTTCAGCTGTGGAAGCCATATCATCTTGGTTGACAGTCCAGGTCGTCAGACACAATTCTGAAAGAGGTCCATCTAAGGACCTGTTCGACCAAGTCTGATTCCAATTGGCTCAGTGGTTTCAGACAAAATGATTTTTAAATAAATTTTCCCTATGATAAATAAAGTTCAGCAGTGGCAGCCATCTTGGTAATCAGACATATTTCTGAAAGGTAATATATTTATTTGGATATGAGATCTTAGAAAAAAACAGGCAAAGCAATGAAATTTTGTTTTCATGACAAAATTACAGTGTGTTGGCAGTAGAAAGTGGGGAATGTGACATTTTTCCTTTATAATTCTGTTATTAGATTTCCAAAATATACAGTAATTTTAATATGTAATCACGTTTTTGTGACCTAAATATTATAAAGGGGTCAAATACAGATTAAATTACTTAAAAAAGCTTTGTATATTACACCACTGACAGTGAATTATTCTGGAGAATGTCTGTGATCTTGAATAAATTAATTATTAATAACAAAGACTGTTGTCATGGTTGTGACCAAAGTAGATTCTTTGTTACATTAAAATCAGACTTTTTACATTACTTTAAAGACATTTTTCAAGTTTATGATATTTCAAGAAAAACACAACATACACACTTCATTGCACTTGATCTCAGAACATAACTTTTAGTGTTGGATAATCGCTTTAAATTACCAACCGATTATCTATTACTATTGGTTGACAGCAACCGACCGAATGTTGGTTATAATCACATTATTATAACTTGCTCTTTTAATATAAAGTCAAGCATTCAGTCACATTGTACGTGTCTTATGTATAAATATATCCCATATCATTGCAGAGCTTTATTTGTTCATGTTTGATCTTTTGCTTACTTTTCATATTTTAGTAAGCAATTAAAACAGTGAATCAATTAGAGACCACATGTAAAATGCAAACCGGAAACGGACCAGAAGCATATCTGCTAAAATTCAGGATACGTTAATGACATTCAATTTAACAATGCTGAGCCGAACCAACTGATTTCCGACTTATTCCGATAATTGGAACACCATTAATAAATTTTATCAGTGCCATTCATTGATTATCATCGTTTTGAAGATGAAAGGAACTAAAATTTCAAACGTAACCGATTTTCCACATCAATCAATAAAGTGCTGATTCCCCTGATTGAAGTATGCATCTGGTGAAAAAATGCTTGGGTCCCAGGACGCACAGCAAAATGAAATCTTGCGTCCAAGGTGAAAATCATGCATCAGATACGCTTCTAGACGCGTTACCGAAAACCCTAGTTAACATTTTTTCAGTTTAAAACAAAATGCTTGAATGCTTACTGGTTTGTTTTTGGTAACTTTTGATGTAAGCAGTTGTCAATCAGATCAAATGATTACTTAAGGAACTTTAGACAACAATTCTGAAATACTGTTTTCTTTTGAACCTTTAAAGGAGAAACTCTTAATATTGACTTTTTCCACTGATTTCTCCGATCTGTTATAGTCTAATGAACTGGTGCCTACTCTATCGATCTCTCACTTTAAGTTTTCAGCACTGTAATCACTCAATTACTTATGGGGAAATCACAAAATGACAGCCACTGAATACCTTTAGCTTTATTAAAGTATTTGAAATAATTACCAGGTCTAGTCGAACTCGCAAAACAGAGTATACTCTCCAAAGCGAGTTTTTTTCCCAGCATTCAATGTTTTTGATGAAATCTCCAGTGCTGAGGCTGGAATAGTATTTCACCACAGTTTTGTATATTTTGTAAATATATAAAAATCACAATAGAAATGCAAAATATTTGTAAATATATGTTCAATAATTTTTATAAAATAAAAATAATAAATAAAAACCAACTAAAGAACTACTGAAACATTTTGAACATCTTTAGTTTCGTATGCAGAAGTGACTTCCCAGTTCCGGTTATGTATTTTCTAAAAATAAACGTTAACAAGTCATAAAAAATTCAATTTGATTTAAAAAAATTCTTTTCCTATCTTGTTCAACAGCAGTAATGTCCTTTTATGTAAGATTAAGTCACAAAAAATAGATGAAATGTGTCTGTTATCTATGCCAAAATTGTCCAAAAGATTGCTCAACTTCTGGTCAACTTCGACCTTTACTTTCTCCATAATTGCATGGTAGATTTTAAATTTGCTCGGTAGAAATGTTCAAAAAGGTGTTACGAATATATATCCTTATTTTTAGGTATGACGGATTATGCGTTTGCATTACAGGTGAAGAAACTCCCATTTGCAAGTAAATTCTTAACGACATACTTGCAAAAGAGAGTTTAATTTCACCATTCAGCTATACTCGCATTTGCGAGTTCAACCAGACCTGATTACTTTCACTAGCTAGTCTGGGAAAAATAGAAATTCAATTTGCATATTGGTGCAAAATTTCATTCAGTTTGGACTTTTTGACAAATATCCAGTGAGGAAAATAAAACAATAAAACAAACAATTAAAAATCATAAAGACTGAAATTTATTCATTCATAGCTGACAACTTGACTTAATCTTTGGATAATTTAGCTTCCGCGTTCAATAGGCTGAATTGCATGTCAAAGCAAGTAACAGTCAAGGAATACATGTAAAAGTACTGATAATTTTTGTTTTGTGGCTGAAAATTTTTAAAAGAAAAATACCCTTATTGTAATTTTTCATTTATACTAAATCAGGATATATCTAATATTTCTAGTACCATATTATATCCTATATCCACCCCTCCAACGTGTGGCGAGGACTGCATTCTTTCTACTGATACTCTAAACTTTTAGTCACTTGTAAACCAGTACCTGCACCAAGGGAAGCAATTCATTTATTTTCATTGGTCTTGTGACACAGTCAGGTGCACATGAGAACAGTTATTTTTGTCATATAATTCAATCAGGACATTGTCAATAAGCTGGTAATATTTTAGTAAGATAGATAATTTATAAACTGAGATCTTTAATTAGATAGAAATTATAACTAACTTGAGTAACAGATAAACCCAGTAGTAGTAGTACACTACAGTACAGTACAATGACTGTAATATCTTTCTTCCTTCTCTGATAGGTAGATTGATTGCCTAGATTAGACTACCATTTCCAGTGCTCAGTAATGACACTAATTCTGATTAAACTTGTTGAAAATAAAACTTTGTATTTTCATTCATTTCCAACTTATTTTTTGATATGACAATCAGAAGAATTATAAATTCTTGTGAATATACCCAACAAGGATCCCTGGAAAGGATTCACAGTAGCAGACACAATGGAAAATCTTCCAGAGATAAAACCACTAGCTTGAGGTGTAAATCGACTTAGATATAATTTAAAATGTGTTTGAAAGTAGAAGAAATATTTGTGGCACGTACCCAAAGAAAGTTGTAAATTTTATCCTCAAATCTTAATGTTGCAGAACTTTACAAATTTGTTAATCCCTTTCGAGATTACAAATTCATGTGAAAATTCCTCAATGACTGCAAATGAGAACATTTCCATTTGAAGAGGTGTGTTGCTTAATTTCTAACTACCTATTGTAAACTAATGTAATTCAAAAATAACAATATAAACATGAGAACAAGTAAATAGTCTGGAAGAGTCTGGTGGCAAAATATTAGAATATATACATATTTGATAATATTTTCTTGCCGTATTAATATCATTATAACATTATTTCATCAATTTAATAAGAAATTGTCATGATTTATGGTTTGTCGGCCGTATTTAGGAAGATCATTGTTTATTGTTAATGGCGGAAAGAGAGTCTGGTCGAAATATATCAGAATATATACAAGTTTGTCAATAGTTTCTGGCATTTTTTGTTTTATGCCATTATTATTTCACCATTTTAATAAAAACTTAACAACGCTGGAGTATTCCAATATTTCCCTTATTTTAAAAAAAATGTTTTTGGTCACTTCTTTTTCCTTCGCATGACCACTGTGTATATATATATATATATATATTTTTTTTATTTTAATTATCTATTGTGTATATAGTTAAAGTTAATTATTTCATTTATCCTTCTCTATTGTTTAATTTATTAATATGCATCTTTCATGTTTTTATTTTTTTTGCTTATTTTTTTTCATTTTTGTTTTCTCCCAGAAAACCAGAAAAACATACCATAATTCATACTGAAATATTTTATAGTCAGTTCAAAATTCAACAAAAAGTAGAATCAAGTCCATGTTATTGGTTTGTTTGGTTGGGGTTTTACGCCGTTTTCAACACATTTGGCTATTTCGGGGTGGCCAGTTTTTATTGGTGGAGGAAGCCGGAGTACCCGGAGAGAACCACCGACCTTCATGTTAAATATAGTATTTCCTTACCAGACTTTGTGTCCAACATGACAGCGAGCGACAATGTTTTGTCAATCTTCCAAAATACAAATAAAAAACCAATATTTGATATATATTTTTATTACAATGCTGAAATAATAATGGCATAAAACAAAAAATGCAAGAAAATATTGACACACTTGTATATAATCTGATATTTGTTTACCAGACTCTCTTTCCGCCATGACAATAACGAAGATATTTGCTGATCTTCATAAATACGACCAACAAACCATAAATTATGACAATTTTTTATTAAATTGATGAAATAATGATATAATAACATAAATATAACAAGAAAATATTATCAAACATGTATATATTCTTATATTTTGTAACCAGAATCTTCCAGACTCTAGCAGACTCTACCAGACTCTATTTAGACATGCCAATATTAACATTATTTAGAAGAACAGCTTGATTCAAAATAGTGTAATGATTTGATAGTATTGAAAATAGTGTAAAGATTTGAAAGTATATGACTTGCTAAGTTTTGTGTAAAATGTTGTTAGTATTTATTTCAGACAATTTAAAGACAAAATCCTAATCATGCTAATGGAAACCTAATTTTCACAATTAACACAATATAACTTTTATCTTAATATTCATGCTAAGATCAGAAAGGGTTTCAGTATGGAGAAATAGTATGCTAGAACAGTTTTGTCTTTTAATACCTTTAATCTGTAACTGAGCACTGTTATTACAGAGGTCGACTTAACAAAATTTAGAAGTATGGCCAATAGGGCCAGTTAGAGCGTAAATTTACTGGCCCTACGCAAATAAAATTTGCCCTAATAATACTATCAAAGTGAAAATATAGTCAAATTTACTGGGCAGTGGGGAGAGTAGTCTTTATGTTCAACTGGCCCTATCGAAATTCTACTGACCTTGGGCCAGTGGGCCAGTGCTTAAGTCGACCCCTGATTATTATATTATTAAACTGCATCAGATCCCCCTTTGGTAAAAATTTTCTAAATATAACACAATTCTAAATGGAAGAACAAAAAGACAAAAAATAAAGGCATTTCGGAGGTTGTTGATAAAATATACTTAACTACTGAGCACTTGTATGTAGGGTTTAGAAGGATACATTGGCTGCTGAAAAGTCCAAATTTATGATTTATTATATTATGTACATACGTGCATTAAATGTGTGGAATTGAACAAGTATAAACCTTAGAAAACCGGCCACCTCTTCAAACTGGATATTGTCCGGTATTTATATATTTATTAGGCCACACCAAAATGACTTTTAGTTCTTTGGATTTGGCCGTTAATTTTTTGCCTCTTCTTCTCCGCCTGCTCCTAAAATTTGGTAAAATGTAGGGATTTTTTCGATTATTTGCAATATTTAGTTAAAATTTGATCTTCTTGTGAAAAAAATAGTTTTCAAGAAAAAAAATTAAAATTTTGCTCACTTGCACTTAATTTTGCCATAAAAAATCCAAAGAACTAAAAATCAATTTGGTGTGGTCTTAGAATCAAAGAAATTGTCCCTCAATAAGCCATCTGAATCAATTAAAACCACCAAAGCTTGCAGGTTACTATTATTTATATACACTCAAAGTAATTCAGTCATTTGGACACGGCCACTGTCTGCATGGTCTGATGTCTATGTCAACACAATAATGAGCAAATGTGATCATTATCGACAGTAAATTACCTTCATTTTAAACTTAGGATAATCATGGACTACACCTGTAGTGTTGATGGATACATCATTATATTTACAATGTTTTAATTCAAGAAATAACAAAGTTTGTTGTTTATATGTCCTTGCATTGAATGATTATAAATAAATAAAACCTGATGTTGTATTCTTAAATCTATGATGGAAATTATTACAGAATTTACAATAGTCATTGGAAAATACAAGTTGTACTGATTACATTCATATTCCAAACATTTCATATTAAAGGGAAATAGCTGTTGTCTGACTCTGGATTTTCAATAAACCGGCCATGCACCCCTTCAAACAGACTATTTTCAGTGGTCCTGTGACTAGCTGATTTTGAGAAGTTTTACTGTATTAGTAAATATGCAGAGTTTAGAAGTGTAGTGATGAAATGTTAAGAGTCAGTTTTTCAGTGTGGACTTTCTTGCTAATGAGTTTGCTATGTGATTAGTGTTATATGTATAATATATTGTAGAGTAAACACACAGAATGTCAGAGTATCCTCCACCATACACAGAAAGGGAAGGACTACAAGGCCAAGGTAATGTATGAGTCCAAAAATTTTTAATATGAATCTTCATATTGATTATAATATAAGATTAAGACTATTATGACATATGTGACACAGTATACTTTTTTTTTTATCTCACATGACTGAATTTGCCTCAAGGGCCACATGAGCTATTTACATCAGATTGTACAGTACTACTTATTTGTTGTGCTACAGATACAAAAAATGTTTTATCTGAAATCAGAAGTTAGAAATCAAAGCACTTAGATCATGTAGATGTGCTTATTGGTATTTCAAAACTGTGTTTTAAGATCATAACCTCCATCTAGTATGTCTGTTATTAAGATACAAATTAAAAACTCAGTTTAAAAATGTCACTGACCTAATGGAACCAAACTTTAGTAGAATGTTCCCTTTTCCAGTTAATTAGTTTCTAGCAATTCCAACTGTATTCTTTACTGCTACTGTTGCAAAAGAAAGGACAAAAATTTGAAAATCTCTTTGGAAACTGCTTGGCTAAGCTTTTATGATTGTCTTTTAAAGTGTATGCAAAGGCACCAACCAACAAATAATCGCTCACTTATTATGTCAGCAGTGACATGAGTTTCATCAAATTCCATTCCATTCAGTGCTTTAGCAGGAGTTGCGGATGGCATACTGGAACCCTCTATCACAATGAATGACAAAGTCCATGTGTTGGTATGGGAAACCCCAAATGTCGGTCAGATAAAAATCTAAAATAGGAGGTGCACTACAGCATCATGTAATAAAGATCATCTGAAAGTTTCATCAAATTCCATTCAGTGGTTTAGGAGGAGTTGCGGATGGCATCATGGTACCCCTATCACAATAAATGTCAAAGTCCATGTTTTGGTATGGGTAACCCCAAATATTCATCAGATCAAAATCTAAAATAGGGGGTGCACATGGCATCATGTAATAAAGATCCTTTGAAAGTTTCATCAAATTCCATACAGTGATTTAGGAGGAGTTGTGGATGACATCATGGTACCCCCTATCACATTGAAAGTCAAAGTCCATGTTTTTCTATGGGAAACCAAAAAATTGGTCCGATCAAATTCTAAAATAGGAGGTGCTCAATGCCATCATGGGATGAAGATTCACTGAAAGTTTCATCAAATTCCATTCAGTAGTTTACAAAAATGGTTTAGGAGGAGTTGCGGATACAAAGGTCAGACGAACGGACGAATGGACGGACGGACTGACGGACACAACGAATACTATATACCCCGCTTTTTTTAAAGCGGGGGTATAATAACATACCCGGTAACTTTTAATTTGCCAAAGAGGGCCCACTAGGGGAATGTATGACAATAAACATTCATAATTTAGCAGATAATATAGAAAATATGAAAAAGGAAATTATGGTTATTAGTTATCAGACAACCTTATAAATTTTAATTATGTATTTAATTAGTAATGATCTGTCTTACATCTGTGACTATTGTGATCAGAAATGGAGATTTTTCACTGTTGTAAATAAATTTTTCTCAATTTTACAGCTGGTAGGGCCTATGGGACCATTCCTCCACCAATGCCTGCTTACAATGACCCACAACAGAAACCAGCAGGAGCGTATGGTCCAAATTATCAGAGAGACCCAGCAGGAAATTACAATCCAACACAATATCCCCCACAGCCAGGATATGCCCCACCCCCTGGAGGTGGACAACAAGGGTATCCAGCAGGGGGATATGTAGGACCTGCAGGTTATGCAGGACAGAGTTCAAGTTCAGTTGTCACAGTTCAACAGCAACCAGCCACACAAGTAGTGGTAGTCGGTGGCTGCCCAGCCTGTAGGGTAAGGCACATTTTTAAAGATACTAAAAACATCAGTTGAACAACCTCCTATGATGAAAGCCTTATTAACACTTGTCATGTTGAATGTTTTTTTTTTTTGCAAATTATGCAAATTATTTAAAGCTTGTAGATTGTTCATAGTCTAGAATATAAAGCAAAATTAGCTATTTTATGGGTTAATGGTTGGGAGGATTTTGATGGGTTAGAGGTGGTGTGTTATGGAAACAACAAGGTCACTCCTCCCCAAATTGCTCTTTTAGGGTAAATTTGGACCTTTAAATTGAGCCTGGGCCAAAATTACCTGGAGTGTTAAGTCATATCAGTATATTTTGGAGAGCCATCCATTTTAAAAATGCCATTTTGCACCAACCAGGCTCCCCTTGGTCACATAATATGCCCTACTTGTTGCCAAAAGGGCTCAAATGGAATGGTTTTTGCTTGTTTGTGTGTATCACATGTTGTCTTTATTAATCGACAAAAAGTGGCACTTTGGATATACATAAAAGGCCAGTAGAGTCAGGAAGAGATAGGGGTCAAAACCGTCAAATGATGGGAGCTCAATGGTAAGCGTTAATACAGTAAAATATTTAAGGGATTTTTTTCTCGTAAACAATGTAGGAACAGCATGTTGAAAACCATTTTACCCAGAAAATGATCCCCTACTCCTAACCAGTGTAGGAAAAATCTAATGTAAATACAAGTATAATTCACTCAGATCCACAAACAGTTGTTTAAAGATTCATTGTTTCAAAAACTACAAATTAATTGAAAAGAATAATCCTTAAAATTTGGAAAGATCAATGGAAATGTCCTGGACAAATCTTTGAATTTTTTGTTCCTGAAAGAGTGGGAATTTATTGAAATTAAACAACCTAGTGACGACAGATTTTTTTTTTCAGGTTGGGGTTTTAGAAGAAGATTATACCTGTCTTGGAGTTTTATGTGCCATATTGTTTTTCCCACTTGGACTATTGTGTTGTTTAGCTATGAGACAGAGAAGATGTCCAAACTGTGGTGCTGTTTTTGATTAGATGCTGTTGCTTTACTTATATCTTAGACCAAGTAATTAACTAAACAGAGAAATAAAGAAGTTGGACCAAATTAATAGATAATTAATATGATACAAAACAGAATGTCTTATTAATGTATTAATGAAAATGCAGTTTTGTTTTGTTTTCTTAGCCTCTTTTATTTCAAACATCTTGATATACATGTATAAAAACATTTAGGCCATGAAAAATAAATTCTTTGGTTCTCAGAAAATGGATTTTCAAAATTTGGGTAGCTAGGTAGTTTTTATTTATAATCTAGTGTGAGTAGGGATTTCAAATTTTGTTTTTATTTGAATGAAATGATGATTATACCATCTTGACTGTTTACCATCAGTGGCATTTTTATGGAGTCAGCGGTATCTGAGAAGCATAGAATTTATTTTATTTGGCCTAAGAATCTTCATTTTATTGAATTATGTTTTCTTCTGATATTTGAAAATATATATTTTTTTCCAAATTTTAGACTAGAAAAATATTTTAATGAATAGTTGCATCTTAGATAAAAGAATTAGAGATTATTAATGTCAGTTATCTTCTTTTGAAAAAATATGGAGTATTAAAGACGAATTAAGAATATAATGTATTTATATAATTTAGTACAGAAAAACATATAAAAGGTTATTTTTTTACCTTACTAGTTAAGAGTTAAACTCGTCTGTTTCAATTATGATGATGATAATATGCTGTACAAAGGAGATTTGTTTAAAATGATGAAATACTTTTCAAAAATAAATTTACGAGCTATTTATCCATAAAATAAAAATACCTGTAAGATTCCAAATCTTTTCACTTCGTACATGTACATAATGTAACTGTAAAATTATGATTACTTGAAGTGTTATTATAATGATAGTGCTAATTTAGTCATTTGTGATACCTGTACTATGTAAAATAAGGATCACATGAAAAGATTTTTTACATATTTTTATAATTTGTTTCCCTTTAATTGGCTAGATTTTTATTATTGTTTGTACAGTAATTGGGTTTTTGTTTCCAACATTTGAACGCCTCGCTAAAGATTTTTTTCTTGCAATAATTTTTTCAACATATACATATTCTATACATATCTTTGATTTGACACTGTAAATTCAGATATACATGTAGTAATGCAGATTAAGATGGATGTTTCAAAAGTGTTTGCATATCAACAAACTTTTGTCAGCAGAAATGTGTGTATATATTAATGCTGGATTTTGGAATCAATTTTGAATCATTCCTAAACAAAACCTTGATTATATTTCTGAACTTACAGAAAATAAATAACTTATATTACCTCATTATATTTGTTTGATATTTCATATTTTTATATATGCAATATTTGGTCAATGTTGGAATATACTCAGCTTTTTGCCAGATTGCACACACAACTAGTATGGTGAATGTTGGACAGACGGGCAGGGAAGATAAGCTACCTATTTTGTGTTCCATGTTATGGAAATTATACATTTTTTGCAACATCTGTGTATGGAAGGGTGCCATTTTTAGCTGACCTGGCCTAAAAGGCCATGTGAGCTTATGCCATCACTTGGCGTCCATCGTCGGTCCCGTCATCGTAAACTTTTCCCTTAAAGATCATCTCCTCTGAAACCACTGGTCCAATTGGGACCAACTTTGGTGGAATGGTACTTGGGTGCCCCCCTTCAAAAATTGTGTCTGGCATCTCCGACTTCCAACCAACATGGCTGTTTTAACTAAAAATAGAAAAAAAGGGGAGGGATGAATTTAAAAAATCTTCTTCTATGTAACTATGTGGCCAATTGGAACCAGACTTGGCAGCAATGGTATTTAGATGGTCCTCTTTCAGAATTATGTCCGATGACCCAAACGATTAACCAAGATGGCCGCCACAGCTGAACTTAGTTTAACATAGACCCTTAGGGAAATTCAATTAAAAATCTTCTTGTCTGAAACTACAGAGCCAATTTTGACCAAACTTAGCAGCAATGGTCCGTAGATGGTCCTCTTTCAGAATTGTGTCCGATGAACTGGATGATCAACCAAGATGGCTGCCACAGCCGAACTTAGTTTAAAATAGGACCCTATGGGAAATTCATTTAAAAATCTTGTCTGAAACTACTCAGCCAATTGCAACCAAACTTAGCAGCAATGGTCCTTAAATGGTCCTTAAATGGTCCAATGTCCAATGAACCGGACGACAACCAAGATGGCCTCCACAGCCGAACTTAGTTTAACATAGGACCTTATGGAAAATTCATTTAAAAATCTTCTTGTCTGAAACTACTGAACCAATTGCAACCAAACTTAGCAGCAATGGTCTTAGATGGTCCTCTTTCAGAATTGTGTCCTATGAACTGGACGATCAACCAAGATGTCCTCCACAGCCAAACATAGTTTAACATTGGACCCTAAGGGAAAATTCATTAAAAAATCTTCTTGTCTGAAACTACTGATCCAATTGGAACCAGACTTGACAGCTATGGTCCACAGATGGTCCTCAGTCAGAAATATGTCCAATGACCTTGAATCTCAACCAAGATAGCCACCACAGCCGAACTTAGTTTTACATGGGACCCAATGGGAAAATTCATATAAAAATCTTGTTGTCTGAAACGACATGGCCAATTGGAACCAAACTTGACAGAAATGGTTCATAGGTGGTCCTCTATCAGAATTGTGTCTGTTGATCGGGAATGTAAACAAAGATGGCCACCACACCTGAACTAAGTTTATCATAGAACTCTATGGGAAAATTCATTAAATAATCTTCTTGTCTGAAATAACTGAGCCAATTAGAACAAGACTTGGCAGAAATGGTCCTTAGATGGTCCTCATTCAGAATTGTGTCCGTTGACCCATACTATCAACCAAGATGGCCATTACACCTGAACTTTTAACCCTGTGGGAACTGGTCGGTATATGCAATAGGCAATGCACTATCAGGTAAGCGATACAGGCTCCTGGGAGCCTCCTACTACAGCTTGTAAGCAAGATCTTTGAAACTTTGCAGAATGTTTACAGACATATTGAAGATGTGCATGAAGGAGTAGGGTGCCAATCATTCCCCCCATTTTTTCTTATACATGTTAATATAATGTCTGGTCTTGCATGTCACATTGATTTTGCTACTGGTCATCATACACCTACCCAAGGTATGGGTTGCATATTATATGTAATCCTTTTATACACATTAAATGCAACCCCCTATTATTGAATGTTGCACATGTTTTTAGCTCATCACTTGGCGTCCGTCGTCTGTTGTCGTCATCGTTGTTTGTTAACTTTTACAAAAATCTTTTCCTCTCAAACCACTGGGCCAATTGAGACCAAACTTTGGTGGAATGGTCCTTGGGTGGCCCCCTTCCAAAATTATGTCTGGCATCCCCGACTTCCAACCGACATGGCTGCTGTTACTAAAAATAGTAAAAAAAGGGGGGGGGGGTGAATTTAAAAAATTTTCTTATATGAAACTACAAGGCCAGTTGGAAGAAAAGTTGGCAATAATGGTTCTAAGAAGGTTCTCTTTCAGAAATATGTTCAATGACCCGGACTGTTAACCAAGATGGCCGCCACAGCTGAACTTAGTTTAACATAGGGCCCTATGGGAAAATTCATTGAAAAATCTTCTCGTCTTAAACCACTTGACCTATTGGAACCAGACTTGGCAGCAATGGTCCCTAGATTGTCCTCTTACAGAGGTGTGTCCAATGACCCGGACTGTCAACAAAGATGGCCGCCACAATCGAACTTAGTTTAACATAGGGCCCTATAGGAAAATTCATTGAAAAATCTTCTTGTCTGAAGCACTTGACATATTGGAGCAGGACTTGGCAGCATTGGTCCTTAGGAGGTCCTTTTTCAGAAATGTGTCTGATTTCGTGGACTGTGAACCAAGATGGCCACCACAGCAGAACATAGTTTAACATAGGACCCTATAGGAAATTCACTCAAAAATCTTCTCTTCTGAAATAACTAAGCCAATTAGAATTAGACTTGGTAGCAATGGTCCTTAGATGGTCCTCTTTCAGAATTTTGAGCGATGACACAGACTGTTAACCAAGATGGCCGCCACAGCCGAACTTAGTTTATCTTCTTGTCTTAAACCACTTGACCAATTGGAATCAGACTTGGCAGCAATGGTCATTAGATGGTCCTCTTACAGAGGTGTGTCCGATGACCCGGACTGTCAACAAAGATGGCCACCACAACTGAACTTCGTTTAACATAGGGCCCTATGGAAAAATTCATTGAAAAATCTTCTTGTCTGAAAACACTTGACATATTGGAGCCAGACTTCGTAGCAATGATCCTTAGGAGGTCCTCTTTCAGAAATGTGACCGATCACCCGAATTGTCAACCAAGATTGCTGCCACGTTGTTAAATATTGGACCCTATAGGAAAATTCATTTAAAAATCTTCTTGTCTGAATCCGCTTAGCCAATTGGAACAAGATTAGCAGAAATGGTCCTTAGATGGTTCTCTTTTAGAAATGTATCTGTTGACTGTCAACCAAGATGACTGTCACATTTTCAGTTTAACATTGAATCCTATTGAAAAACCAGCCAAATTGACTGTAACACTTAAATTTTTAGGTCTGCTCAAGGTGAAAAGTTAAATCCAGGTGAGCGATACAGGCTCTCGAGAGCCTCTAGTTTAATTATGGGGCTATGAACCAGAGGAATAACAAAATTTTACAGAAGGTTGTACAGGGTGTACATGGGTACAGGAAAATGGCAAATGAAAATGTTATTCATACAAAAAATGAAAATCTTACCTACATGTTGAATTCTTATAAATTTGAATGAAACACAATGAACAATTACCCTTCTACACGAAAATAGTTGAAATTCGTTTTGTTAATTGTTTTTATATTTGCAAATATATTCTCCTCCCATTGATGCTGAGTCCAAAGAAATATTAACTTAGTGTTTGCAGCTGAAGAATATGTCAGATTTAACCATTATGCAGATCCTTTGTAGGTTGTATGTCATTTTTTTTTTGAAGTACAGATGGTTTAACATGCAACACCCCAAAAAAATCATGTAACATGCAAAATGAGTGGGTTTAATGTGGGAATCGTGTGTGTGCAATGTTCAAATTGTGTGCATGTGGTTTGCATGTACAATGTAGTTAGAAACATATGATCAGAATCATGTAACATGTATGAGATTTCATTGGTCTAGACAAATAGTAGAATCTTATGAATTCAAATCAGAATATATTTCTTATTTTTTTATACGCTATAGTTTATATGTGGTTTGGTGCATTACACATTCAACCTTCTGTACAATATTACACGTGTGATTTGTTTCTTATGTACTTTGTAAGATACCAATCTGTTATAGGTTACCTTATATAATTATACCATTGTTGGAATGTCCTTTGTTTTACTTTAAGGGTCTTGGCACTTTATGCTAGAGTTTTGTTTAGGCAGGGTAAAGGTATGGTTTAATGTTAATGTTTATTGTTAGCAATAAGGTCAAATTTAGGCTAAGGAATAGTAAGAAGATTACCTATACTGTCTGGAACCCCTATAGTAAAACAATGTCTGTTTAAAACCTTGGAACTACTAAGTCTTTTTACAACAAAGACAAATGATATAGTTTCGGAAAACTGAATGAAAATAGAGTAGAATCTCGATTTCTCAAACTCAAAGGGGTCTGTAAAATTAGTTTGAGGCATCAGTACTTCAAGCCATCAAAGTCTGGAAAATTTTCACTTATGAAACAGCAATAAAATTAAAATTTAATTTACATCCTTTTTATCTATCCGATCATTAAAACAACATCCACACATCAAATGTTGATGTGGAAACAATAATTTAAAAAAATTCACCAAGTGGATTATCAATGACCTGTAACTGAAAATTAATCACCTTCTTGTCATCATTGATCTTACCTCTGGTTTTTCACACTTATTTGTCATGTACGACCATCAAAAATTATGTTCGAGTTACTGAGAGTAAATTACATTAAATTGCTGTTGTATGGACCAGAAAATGAGTTCGAGAATTCAAGAAATCGGTGTTCGAAAAATCGAGAGTTAATTTACATAGACATAATGTAAAAATGACTAAACATTCGTAAAGGGTCGAGAAATTCATGGTGTTCGAGCGACCCGAGTTCGAGCCACCAAGATTCTACTGTACCAACAATACCCGTGGTTATAAATGACAATTCTCTATAATTTCAGCATAAATTAATATGATGATAACAATGTCAGTAAATGTACATGTAATTATGTACTTTGTCTCTGCTTTTATTCTATATCGAAGCAAACATATGCATTTATTTTGTTAGATATCTTTTTCTGCTTATTATATTATGTAAGAATTACCATTTCATGAATGTTAAAGTGCAGAATTTTTTGGAATAAGTAACAGTTTTGTGATTTTTTGTGGTGCAAAATGTGGTGTGCCATATAGTTTATTTCAACACAAATTTTTACATAATATCTATGTATATAAAAAGAATTATAGCTGTTTAATGATAAATAAGACGGATGTCCCCAGAGATTCATTACAATATCTCTTCTTCATTCTCATTCTACCTGTTTGTTATATTTCCTGTTTATACATAATTTTTTTCCAGGTTGATTTTATGATGCTTTCATTGAAAATAGACATATTTAAATTATGCACCATTACAGGATTTGTCACCAAATCTTCCATCACAAAGTTAAATAAGTCAATACTCAATACATTGAACATGAAGATAATAGGTCATTCTGAAACAAAATTTGGAGTCATTTGGAGACAAATCTCAAGTCTGAAATCATCTATAATGACTTGGAATAGTTTCTTAAAAAGATCAAAAAGAACATCAGTCCTCAGATTTTGTTCTTGTGATCAATAGCCATTTTTATATGACTGCAAATATTTGTTGTCGTATTATGGTATGAGCCTTTTGTTTTTGTTATACAGTGGCATCGGTAGACAGTTAGGTTTCTGCTCATTTATTTTTTATTTTTGTTCAATTGAACCTATCCTTATGATATTTTACCACAATGAACCCCCATTAGAAATACAGGTTGTGATTGATTTTGGGAAATCTCTTCCATTTTTTTTCTGGGGGTCATTAAGGGTTTATTGATAATTTTGGTATAACTTTTAAAATTTTTATCTGATTTTTATGATTTTGGTTTTTAATGTTCCTTTATTAAAATGGAAAAATATGCAAGATCCGTTTTTCTCTATCTCTTTTGTTTTAGAGATTAAGGGGTCAAAAAAGGGACACATGGTGCACCTTAATTTTGACGAGATGTTTTTAAATGGATCGTCACAAGAAATACAATTACAGGTAATTAAGGAATTTTTGTGTTACTGTTGTCATTGCAGAGATAAAAAGGAGTAAAGGGCCAAAATTAGCAATTTTGCAGGACACCTAAATTTGTATTTTTCATCCAATTATAATAAGTACTTTTTCTTTTAATTCATATTAATGAGTGTTTCCAGTAGTATGTCAACAGTTTCTTCTATCTTTTGATGGTTTTTGAGATATACATTTTTAAGGGGTTAAAAGGGCTGAAAAGACAATATGCCTTGATATGTAAATTTTAAAAATTTTTAATCCAATTTCAATGTGGATTTTTTCTTTTAATGAACCTTAATAAGTGCTTTCATTAGTATGTTGACAATTTTTTTTCTATGTTTTATTGTTACTGAGATACAAAGGGTGAAAGTTAGCAGTTTTGGAGGAAAGATAAAAAAATTTATATTACAGTCGATTTGAATGGAGATTTTGCCAAAAAAAGCATGTTGTTGTCATATCATGCCACGCTTAGCGAAGCCCTTTATGATTATTTTGTACAAAGATTTCTTTTTATAAAATTTTGAAATCAGTAAGTTAATTTAATATCAGTTTTGGCAGAAATATGCAAAAATAACACAAGACATGTAGAAATATGTAATTTACAGAATATGTTACATGACATGAAAGGAAAACTCTTTTGACATTATGACTTGTGACTAGATATTTTTGGATAATAATGCAGTAAGCAAGAACTATCAGCCCGCTATTAAAGTACCATCTTGGTAAACTGATATACTTGTATTATATGGATCCAACATTCATTTAATGCCAAAAAGAAGCATGCAATAATGTTCTTTCATTAGATACACCATTTAAAAGTGCAATTGTATAATTTCCAAACGCTTTGTTATGTTTTGAATAGATAATTAAATCATGAAATGGCGATTATAGTTTTATACTTGATCTATATAATAATGTAGGATATAGATTTACCCTTATAACATACTCTGTACCACTAAAGTGCTATGCAGTAAATAATACATAAAAGTTTAGCAAATATTTTGTAATTATATCAATTACGATGAGTTACCAGAGCTCAGTTTTGTGTTCAGGTCCTTCAATTATTATATGAAAATGATAAGGGTATAACATTTTTGATATGTGCATTAGTAGGTACATTTGTACATGTATGTACATCCTTCATCACTTAGTTTTTGCTTGTATAGCACTATCATTTTTTGTTCTTAAATCTGAATCATGTTTTCCAGTTATCAATATCCCATATGAGTTTGATTCTCAGGAAAATCTGAAATGGGGAAACATTTTTTCGGGAGAGCGCTTGCAAAAATATCACTTATTAATTCTTGTCACACGGCTAGCACGTAACATATTAATTTTGATCTCTTTTATGTTAGAATGAAGGTTTCCATTCATCTATACCTTTGACAAGTTCGATTATCTGAAAAATCTGATATCAGGAACCACTTTTTCTGGAGGGAGACTTGATAAAATATCACATTTTAATTATTGTCGCGTGGGTAGCACCTTCATTTTTTCTCCTACATTGTACACGAAGGTCCATCTGTCACTAGACAATTTATCATCTCCACTGGGCCAATTCCAACCAAATTTGGCAGGAATAATGTAACTGTATGGAAGGGTGTCTGTGAGATTTCCTCATTTCATTCTGATTGGATGAAAAACATGGCTGTCAGAGGCAATTCTTGAAATCAGATTGGCAAAATTTTCATATTTCTTCTCCTTTAAAACTGCAAAGCCAAATCTTTTTAATCTCTGTATAGGAATGATGATTGGGAGATGCTCTACAAAGATTACTCATTTTGTGGTGATGACTGATCAGGTTGCATACATGGTGGCTATAGTTGCTCATAGGTACTCCTTCTCCTCTGAAACTACAAGGTCAGTAAAATCCAAACTTGGCAGGAATTTTTGGAAGGTCCTTGATAAAATTAAATGTCCTCATTTCATTTGGATACGATGAAAAACATGGCCACCACAGGTAATTCTTGATAGTGATAAGTAAATTTTCAGATTTCTTCTCCTCTAAAACAACAATGTCAAATCTTTTCAAACTGTATTAGGAGTGATAACTGGTAGACTCTCATTTTATATTGAACAGGTGACTATAGTGGCACATAGGTTAACATTGAATCCTAAAGGAAAATCACTATTTCATCATCTCTGATAACTGTAATAACCAAACTTGGCAGGAATAATTTGTGGAAGGGTCCTATATAAAAAAAATCCTCATTTTCTTTGGAATGGATGAAAAAAAAGGCAGCCACAGGCAATGGGAAAATTTATTCAGTTTTTGAAAATATTTTGTTTATGAACTACAGTAAAAGTGAATTTGTGGACAAAGGAGCAAATGGATTACAATACACATATCTTTATGAAGGTGAGAAAGTTGTTTTACATTTACATTCATCAACTGAAACTTTCCATGTCCAGGGTAAAGGTTGTTCGAAATGGTTTAAAGAATTTTTCGTTGTCTTTGGAAAACAATTACATGATGAGGTTAAATATCATATTAACACACAAAACATTGACAACTCTAACCAAAGTGATGTGTGTAATTTCAAACAGATGTCAACCCCTGCTAATTTAGATACATCAGAAACAGACTTGAAACATATTAACACACAAAACATTGTCAACTCTAACCAAAGTGCTGTGTGTAATTTCAAACAGATGTCAACCCCTGCAGATTTAGATACATCAGAAACAGACTTGAAACAATTCTTACATCAGCAATTAACCTTATCAGAGACTGTTATTACATCTACACCAATTAGAAATGATGTGTCCCATATGGATTTCAATCCCGATTTAACTGTGAGAGAAGAAATAGATTATCTGAAAGATCAAATAACTACTCTGGTCACCATGATGAACAAGACAACATCTGTTTCAAATCAACCTGTACAAACAACTGTTGCTACAAACACCATAGCTACCCAAACAGATAATATGTATATACCTCTAAAACCAAAGACAGTAAGCAGGCATACTGAAATAACAATAGGTCACAAATCAGTAGCTACACAGATCTACCCTAAGACAAAGGATTTGGCAATCCAAGCAACTTGTAACTCCTCAGAACAATCAACTGAGCTGCTGGTCCAAGAGAATAAAGTTGACAATTTACCCAATAATGAAGTCCACCCCTCAAGTGTAAAACCATTACCCACTAAAATAAAGAAAAAGACAATTACCACAAACAATACCCTGTTAATTGGTAGCTCTTTATTAAAGGGTATCAAAATTAGAGGTCTCAGAAACACAAGTGTATGTACAAACAGAGGTGCCGACATAAACCGTTTGATACACACTATTGAAAGAATGGACATCTCTTCGTATAAGAATGTAGTACTTCACATTGGTGGCAATGACCTCAGCAACGGAGATTCACTCAATACAATTAAGGAAAACTATGAGAGTCTACTATACTTAGTGAGAGACAAAACTGGGGCCAACACTTCTATTATGGTATCAAGCATACCTCCCCGATATGGGCTTGATGTCAAACATTTAAATGAAATGCTGAAATATCTGTGTGAAGTGTACAATTTACAATTCATCAATCATTATCATACTTTTTATGACAAAAATGGCCATCTAAAGTATCAACTCTTTCATAATGATGGAATCCACTTGTCAAGGAGAGGGACATCAATTTTCTTATGGAATATACATGAGTATGTGGATATAATGAAAAATGATAAACAATCAAATTGGTGCAGTTTCTGTGGAGAGTCAGGACATAATGATAAAAAATGTAGACATGGACAGCCAATTAAATGTTTCTCGTGTGACTTATATGGACATAAAGAAAAGTATTGTTCTTTATACTCACAGTAGGAAAATGGCAAAGAAGACTTAGCCCTAGCCTTTCAAAATTTGGAATCTGCCCAACACTTTGAATTTAGTACATCAAATTCATTTAATACTCTTTATCTTATCTGTTCATATTGTGATAACTACCCATGTACTTGTAATATTTCTTCTACAAATTATTCAGCAGGGGAATTAAAAGGAAACAAACCAGTAAAGATTTCAGTCAATAATGAGGTAATTGATAAAACTGTTATCAGATCAGATATTCCTGATAGTAAAAATGACCAAAATAATGCCTCCTCCTTGCCATCTTCCTATCAGATTAACTCAAATGTAGATGTGCATGCAAGTATGCTGTATAATTACCCTGAGGCCAATACACTTAAGATGTGTTTGACAATGTTATTTTCATATTTAATACTATGTCTTGCTAGTTTACATGAAATACAAATGCAAACACCTTTTCTCAAACAGACTAATGAAAATCAATTGAATGTATATGATTTCAACAGCTCAAAGGGCATCAAATTATGTTGTCATAATGTTAATAGGATAAGCAATAAGTTTGATGAAGTCAAATATAATCTCATGTTTTCAGAAAATCCCCCAGATGTTCTAGGCTGTTGTGAAACATTTCTTAATGATTGTACTTCTGATAATGAAATTGAAGTTAAAAATTACATTTTGAATAGAAAAGATAGAAAACATTGTGAGGGTGGTGGATGGATTGTATACATTTCAGAAAATCTTCCTTTTGAGAGGAAATTCAATTTAGAACTATCAGACATTGAAACTATGTGGTTTGAAGTTAAACCAAATTATAGGAAATCTTTCTTACTTTGTTATGTTTATCGCCCACCACAATCACTAGTTAACTGGTTTGATCTTTTTGAAAATGAAATATCAAATGCTTTGGGCATAAATTCAGATATTATTTTGGCTGGAGATTTCAATCTAGATGTCTTATGCCCACAAAAAATGCCAAAAGTGTGGTTTAATTTGATGGAAATGTATAACCTCCATCAAATAATCAATGAACCAACAAGAATTACTGACAGTTCCAAAACACTGATAGATCATATTTATGTTACTAATGTTGAAACTGTTCGAGAGTCACATGTTGTAAAATATTCAATTAGTGATCACTATCCTGTGGGTATGACAAGAAAAGAATCAATATATCACAAAAAACATACCCATACAACTATCTGTTACAGAAATTTCAATAAATTTGATGAAAATGCTTTTTTAGATGATCTGTCAAAATCACCATTTCATACAGTAGAATATGAGAATGACCCATCACTTTGTATTCAACTGTGGTATGATATATTGAATAAGATCCTAGATAAGCATGCACCTGTGGTTTCTAAAAGGGTGAAAAAAGATGTGCAACCTGAATGGTACAACAAAGAAATAATGCAGGCAAGAAAAATGCGAGATAAATACCACAGCTTAGGTTTATGGGGGGAATACAAATTTTGGAGGAATAGGACCAATCAAATAATTAATGACTCGAAGCAAAAATATTATAGTAATATGGTTAAAGAAAATAAAGATACAAAAACCATGTGGAAATGTTTACATAGTTTGAATCCTTCAAATCCTGTCAAACCATCTCAGCTGCAGGCAGAAAATTCTGAGAAAACTTCAGATCCACACAAAATATGCAATATATTTAATGAATATTTTACAACATGTGTTCAAAAGCTTAGGGATGAGAGTTGTTCTCCAGACTCTAATTTTGATAGATTATTGGAATTTGTGGGACAAAAAGTATCAAACAGTGAAAAGTTTGCCATTCCACCAGTAAAGATTGGAGACCTACTGGTGGAAATAAACAAGCTAAACCTAAATAAATCGGCTGGATCTGACAATATTGGGCCAAGGGTAATTAAACTATGTGCACCATTTATTGTCTCATCCCTGACTTATATTTTTAACAGAATGATTGATACAGGTATTTTTCCTGATATTTTGAAGAATGCTTTGGTATCACCAATTCACAAAGGCGGAGAGCGCTTTCTTGCAACAAATTATAGACCAATATCTGTATTACCTTCAATTTCTAAACTTATTGAAAAACATATTGCCAAACATTTGTATAAATTTTTGTTGAAATTTAATCTTCTCCATCCTGCCCAATCAGGATTTAGACCAGGACATTCTTGTCAGACTGCCCTTATTAATATTGTTGATAAATGGCTACAAGCTATGAATGATGGAGAGTTTAATATTGCAGTTCTGCTTGATTTAAAGAAGGCTTTTGATGTGGTAGATCATGAAATTTTGATCAGGAAACTTGAATTTTATGGATGTAATAAAAATACTATTGTTTTCTTCAGATCTTATTTATTTAGTAGAACCCAGCAAGTCAAGCTTGGTAATATTAAGTCCAATAAACTACATGTAAAATATGGAGTTCCCCAAGGCTCGATATTAGGGCCTCTGTTATTCATTTTGTACATAAATGATTTACCCTTGTACATTAAAAACTGTTCAATTGACATGTATGCTGATGATTCCACTGTACATATATCTGGTAGAGATACTAATGTGTTATATTCTCAAGTTCAAGATGATTTGTTGTATATAAAAGAGTGGTGTACAAACAATAATATGTTTATCAATTGTAATAAGACAAAATGTATGATTGTTGGTACCAGACAAAAACTTGCTTCTCTTCCAGATTTATCAATTTTTTCTATTAATTTCGAAGATTTGCAATATTCAAGCTGCGAAAAGTTGCTGGGTGTAATGATAGATAATAATCTAAATTGGGGAAGTCAAATTGATCAGATTTGTTCAAAAATTTCAAGCCGTATTTACCTTTTCTTAAAGATCAAACAATCTTTGAATACTGAATCAAGAAAATTATTTTACACTGGATATATTCTTCCACTTATAGATTATTGTTGTATTGTTTGGGGAAGTTGCAATACTGATAGTGTAAATCGTCTTCAAAAGCTACAAAAGAGAGCAGCAAGAATAATTTTAGATGCTGAACAACTTGCACCCTCAATTCCTTTATTTAAAAAGCTAGGATGGATGAAAATTGAACATAGAATTTTGTACCACAAGTGTCTTTTAATTTTTAAATGTCTAAGAAATGAAGCACCTAGCTATCTTAGTGAAAAAATATCACTTGTGTCAGAAAGTAATCCGTACCAACTAAGAAATGTTGTAAATGGAGATCTAATGGTACCTAAAGCAAGGACAGAGCTATTTAAAAAATCATTCATTTACTCTGGTCCTTGTGCATGGAATGGTCTTCCACAATCAATACGGAACACACAAAGTTTAATTGTTTTTAAGGAAAAGTTGAAATGTCATTTTATCAATCTATTAAATGATTAATATAAAGCAATGTCAGATGTAACAAATTATGTAATGATTTTTTTTACTGGCTATATCTCTACAATTGTAATGTACAATTCCTTTTTTTTTTTTTTTTTTTTTTTTTTTTTTTTTTTTTATTATTATGTTTGCATATGTACATGTTATATTCATTGTATCATTATGGTTTATATCTAGTCGAGGGCCTCAGGGAAGATTAGTTTGTACTAACTGTGTTACCCTCTATAAATAAAGCATTATTATTATTATTATTATTATTATTATTCTTGATTCTGATTGGTCAAATTTTCTCATTCTTCTCCTCTGAAACTACAATTCCAAACTGTTCAAACTTTATAGGAATAATGACTTGGATATAATTTACAAAATATCTTTATTTGGTGTTGATAGGGTAGCATGCATGGTGGCTATGGTGATATGTAAATGTACATTGAAGCCTACAGGGAATCTGTTTCATCATATCTACTCAAACTTAACACAGCCAATATTACCGGTAACCAAAATTGTCAGGAGAAATGTATGGAATGTACTTTATTAAAAGCTCTCAGTCATTGGCAGGAAATCTGAAACTTGACTATTCACTATCAAGAAGTACCGATGGTAGCCATGTTTTTCATCCTATCCAATTGAAATGGGGACATTTTATCAAGGACCTTCCAAAAATTCTTACCAAGTTTGGTTCTTAAAAAAGTATACTGCAAAATTTATTAAGCAGTATTTTATCCTCTTCATCCAGGTGAGTGATTCAGGCTCACTTAAATTGAACCTCAAGTTATTTTGGGGGAGGGGTGTGGGGTATGCGAGCTTACTCACTTAAGATTCTTTCATTTATCTTAATGTAAAATTGTGATTCAATAATAAAATATTGGCAAAAGAAACTGACAACAGGAAATTAAAGGTCAAAATGACATACCAACCAATTATTATATAAACCCAGCAAATTGACAGACCTTCAGACAAGCTTAAAAGAGCACAAAACACAAACATAGAATCAAGAGTATGTCGGCATAGTCCCACTTGTTACAGACATTTAACAGTGGCGGGGATAAGCCGGCTTTTATGGTTTAAAACTCAAACCTTACCTTATATGTATCTTCAGCATCTGATGTATAAAACGCACTATAAAAGCTAAAACAATATGAGTACCAACAAGGTGACCGCTAGATAGAAATGGTCAAATCTGGTTGCACGGTAAATAATTTCCCATTTTTGAGCTTGTATTTGTTGCATGTTAAAATTTTATTTTCTATATCCAAAATATATTCATATTACCATTTAATTGTTTATTACAAATTACAACACATAAATTATATCATTGTAATAGACCTTGAAACCGTCTCTAGTACATCATTTTATATATTTTTTTTAGTAGACGACACTCGACGACTTACTTTCCGACAATTTCTGGGATTTTTATTATGGTTCCATGCATGTATGAAAATGTTAAATTTGTCATTTGATAAGTTAAACCACCATTGAATGATATGCTGAATGGTACTCGGAATGGTTCATTAGGGTCATGACCATGAACTTGCGATTGACTTGGAGAATAACAAGATATCATATGAGTATATACTAATGTCCCTTTCGTTGTTGCGTCACCGAAACGGCAAAAAATCTTTTTACAGGTTGACACTTCAAAATTTCTCCCAAACACATGTACCTTTGTACCCCCTTTTAACTCGCCTTCCTCTGGAAAAATACTAAATACTTGTGGTAAAGTGTTTGAAAAACGGTGATTGCATGCCTCGGCTTTAGTCTTCATGATGAAAAAATTCCACGCGGTTGTCCATTTTTGTAAAGCCGTTGTTTTCTCAAGATCTGACATAGAACTATAATTCAAAGAGTTAAGGGCTAGTTGTCGGAGATCAGCTAGATTAAGACCCCAAGACATAAATGCTTCATACCAGTCAAGTGTAAATTCATCGTATCCAAACGTAGCTGGATCATCGGACCCTAAAACTACAGGTATTCCGTATCTTAAATATGTTATCGCCGGATGGTGTCTCTGGTCAGGAACGTATCCAAGCATTTTATTACTGACTGGATTTACTTCAACAGCTATTTTCTGCTTTTTCAGGAGTTCCATTAGATATGGATGTTTTATATAGCCTAGTCCATGTCCAACTCTTTTAGCTCCGAGAATAATAGCGTCATAAACGTTTTCAACAGTTGCTACTGGGTCATCCTGTTTTGACGAAGTCAAGAGATCTTCTGGCCAGTTTGTTTCAGCAACATGAAAAAAATATGGCAGCGATAAATTTTTTGATGTCAGTTTTGCGAAATCATTAAGAAAAAACAACAAAGAGTAGCCTTTGTCTTCCTCAGACACCAAATCGAATCCTGAAACTAAAGCAGGATATTTTAAATGCAGTCTTAATGCTCTTTCTGCATCTTGTCCCACTTCCCGTGTACTTTTCCATCGAGATGAGTTTATTATTCGTTTATAGCCAATGAATTTTGGATTGGTTTTAAGAAACTTGCTAATAGTTTCCTCTGTCATCTTTAATTCTTGCTCTCCATCATCATTGTCTATGTATTTTTTTCCATTCCTTTTAGAAAACATAGGATCGTTGTCTAAAATATAAAGCTTGTTGTAAGCTGACGTTTTAGCTTCGATAAACTGAACGTTTTCCGATATAGCTGATTGAAGCATGGCCTCGAGATACAATTGGGAAATATTTGCTTGGTTTATGATACTCGACCCTATAACGCTGAAGAGGGGACCCATTTCCGACCATCTTAAACCAGCATTTGATGGCTCGTTTATGGCCTTGTCATCCATCACACCAAGTAATGTTGCATGTTTTATCAAAATGTTTTTCGAGTAAGAAGAATTGTTTTTAACTTTAACCCAACCGTTGGGAGGG
The DNA here is from genome assembly GCA_028015205.1 of Mytilisepta virgata. Classification (NCBI taxonomy): domain Eukaryota; kingdom Metazoa; phylum Mollusca; class Bivalvia; order Mytilida; family Mytilidae; genus Mytilisepta; species Mytilisepta virgata. Next base: position 91,280,605 of record CM051521.1, read on the forward strand.
TTTACAAAGAAATTTAGGCGCCATTGGTGAGGTTCTGATGCTTTAACATACAAGTTATTGTACAGTGGACTGGACATGACGATATCAAGCATCTTTGATTTGCTAACCACATGATCTACAATTAAATATGAAATCAGTATTAAAATGACCTGATGTTGTATTAAAAACATGCTCAAATTGCATATTAAAGTGTAACTAAAACGCTTATAGCAAGTTATTTTCATTTTATAGTACTAAATAAACGTATAAAAACGCAAAAAAACGATGAAATTTGGTCAAGTAATAACGGAGAAAATAGCGAGTGAAGTTGGATTATTTTTACCTGTGGGAAATCCAATCAGCGCTATTTCCGGAAACAGGGTTTCCTCGCTGAGTGACCCCGATTGACCGGAAATGACGTACAGTGCGGGCTACTCTTGAACTTGTTTACATGGACCAGAAGGAATATATTATGGATGAAGACAGCAATGCTAGTGATTTATCGCTGTCATTTCAAAGCTCATCATTTGAAAGCATTGAAGAAGTTGACCGGCCATCAGTGCTTACCAATTTGAAATAATAATAATTCTAGAAATGGGGAATTCTGGTAATAACTATAATAGTTAAGCCAATAAATTTCAATAAATGCCCCCATATATATAAAAAGAATGAAAATGAAATTATAGATATTTTGAAAGGTGTGTATAACATAAATACAAATGGAAGACCATCTTATAGGAATAAAAAGCAAACACTATTTTTTTTAAACAAGCAAATATAAGACACAATATTAATTGATAGTTTTAAAACAGATGTTTTACAAATAGTGATATAAGTTACTAAATAGTTATATAGATTTTGATGTAGAATTTTAATGTGTTTTTTTTTTTTATTGAATTGACAGATTCATAAAATTTCAGAATTTTCTTATAAAAATATAATAAATTTCTTAGTTTAATCAGAGACATATATGTAGAGAGGGATAAGTAATTTCTTACAATCCTTGCTGTAATAATAAAAATATGTAGAGAATCATTGGAGAAACTGCACTGTACACCTAAAGCTTTAATAAAATTCAAATTCATACTCATCATCGACATAGCTTCCCTTTCTTCATTTCCCAACAAATCATGTATTTCTTCAAGGTAATGAAAGGTCAAAAGACGTTTCTTCAAAACAGAGTATACCTAACAAATGTCTTGCAGGAGACACTAAACGCGACAGCACTGATGAAGGATCTCGGTGATCCGAACATTTTGCTAAGTTTGAATTATTTTTTTATTTTGATGTTGTTTTGCAACTTTTTAGACGTTTATATATATATATTTTAATGTTTTTTTCAGTTTTAAGATTTTTTACATGTTGAATGGTTTATTTCAATATTGTTAGTAATCAGAAATTTTGGTGGGTAGTCAGGTACAAACAAAGATAAATGCATTGAAACATTTCATTGCACTTCCTTGTCCTGGATTTTTGATTGAAAATATAACATATTTGGGTTTTTTACAATTTTTTTTTCATGTAGAAACAACACGGTCACATCAGATTAAATTCAGCATATATTATACATACTGTGATGTAAATGCATATTTCCTCCTTTTGGAAATTTTTTCAGAACATCGTAAATCTTTGAGTTTTTGACTTCATTAATATGTAGTTTTATAGGTCTTGCTGGTGGAAAGTAGTCACGTGTTCTATTGAATTCTTCCCATTTCAAATACTCTAGATAGTTATAAACAATTTTTTCATCCTGTAAAAAAAGTAATAATTGATGATACAATGTATTACTGTTTTGGTTTGCCATAGATTCATATTTACCAGTAATCAACGCTCACATGGCTCATTGTGGCTCAAGAGTTAAAATTTGTCATCACTAGCGGATTTACCTGGGAGGGGGCACAGGTAGCTCATGCCCCACATTTGAGGTCACCAAAAAAAAAAATTATACGTAAAATTACTAGATAAAAAGCTTCACATCGTTGAATACGGTCATAATTACCGAAGTCAAATTTTAAGAAAGTGACCATAACATGTTATCTATTGTAATGGTTGATAGACAACTAGTTGTGAAAATTAACATGTATGTAACTTTTTACAAATCTGATAATTAAGATAAAAGTTAATGAGATGGAAATGTATCACAGTGAAGAAAGTAAAATTAATTTTCCATCAGTGCCACTTGAAGATTTGCAAGTGTTTAATTGAACACGCACCTTCTCATACAATGATTCATTGTTAACTGACGTGTTTTGTTTTAAATACAAATAAAAGATTATTAAAAGATGTCTATCCTTTTTTTAGATTAATATATTTGAAATTCATTGGTAATAAAAAATATATGGATTATTACTTTTTTTACTTTAAGTGTGTGGTTAGTGCAAATGTGTATTTACAATATTGAAGAAAAAAAATCTTTACTACCATGATTCGTTTTTCATTTAAATTTTGTTTAAACATGTATTTCTTAGGAGTAAATGAGGAAAATATCTTTTTCGGCAACAATTCAGAGAAGCTTAAAAAAAATAAGGAAAACAATGGAATCTTACTATTAAAATTTTATCCTCAGTATTCATTGAATTTTGAAGTCAAGATAACCAGGGAATCATTTTTTTTATAATTTATTTATCCTTGATACTGGAATTTTTTCCGCAGCAACCTTTAAACCTTTTCATCAGTGTGGTTAAATACACAGTATTTGTTCTTTCAAAATGTACGACTTTTTGATTCTAATATACATACTGTCTTTCATATTTCCGAGCGGCCCCACCCCTTCCACTCGAATATATTCGTTTAAAATTTAAACCCTTTTTTTCATTAGAAGACACAGAACAAATAAAAACATATAATTTCTAGTGTTTTTTTTTTAAATATAAGATACATGCCTTGATAAGCCGGGGAGAATTGTTGTGAACTACTCAATTTCAATTTTTTAAAGAAAAAAATGTAATGTTTAAAATGTTGAAGGAAAAATGCGATAATATGTCTTATTGGGTAAAGTTATAAATGGGGTTCCTGCGAAATCCTGTTTGTGGACACTTTTAACAGAGAAAACATTGATTTTGCAATACTTAAGGTACCCATCTACCTTAAAGTTAAGGGGAAACTTAAGTGTTTTCTTAGTTTATGATGTTTTATGAATACCACTTAAGTGCGATGGGCAATGCTTCCTTAATTTAAGAATTTACTAAGGAAATACTTAAGTTAAGATATTCTATGAATACAACTTCAGTAAAATGGGCGGAGTTTCCTTAACTTAAGTGTTTCCTCAGTAAAATCTTAATGTTTAAGTGCTTTCTTGTTCTAATTTAGTTTATTATGTTTTTTTTTCTTTTAGTTATACACGTATCATCATGACATATATTTTTTATGTTCCATTCTTATGACTTTGGATTTACCGACTTTCAGTTCAAACTGTTTTGTCGCTTCGGTATTGTTTTGACGATTGTTTGATCCCAAATTTTCAAATAAAGAATATGTAATACGCTGACCTCTGTATAATCGTATCGATATCCAGCAAATCCTAGTTCTTCTGCTTGTATTTTATTTCGTCGTTCTGCATAGTCGAACTCCACAGTTGCAACATCAGCACAGATGATGTTTGCAATGCACGAAAACAATAGTAGCAACTGGATGGGAGCCATTCTTTATACATCAAAAAATCGTCCAATAGTATCTGTCAAATTAAATTATTTCTTAAAATGTGGAAATGGAAAACGATAAATGCATGTAATTTTTATCCCAAACCGAATTTTATTGTCCTACATATGCACCGCAAAATGTTTTTCGGGGAAATCCCAAAGACCAAGTCAATATGAAAACAAACCGTACTCGATTGCTTGGTTATTTGTTTACTTGTTGTCCAGTGGCATATATTTCAGCTTTCTCATAATGAGTTTTGTAGGTCCTGAAGAGAAGGTCGACTAGGAATCTGGGTTGGTAATTTAGATTGTAATTTGTTCTGGACAGCTTGGTCGGGGTAATTAAATTAGCCTTGAAACAGGCCTCTACCAAGATTGATTCCACAATTTTATTATGATGCACCCAGCCAAATATGAGTTATATAATGTATCTATGCATTTGAAAGTTTTCATTATTTTGCTTTTGTAAAAACACTTACCAGATAATTAACTAGCAAAAACCAATAATGTCCTCAGTGCCCTGTGAAATGCTTTAAATCGGGTTTCAAGTACTGAAATATTTCTGTTCAACCTATTAGATAAATAAATGATGAAGTGGATTCCGAAGTTGCGATGTAGTTCTTACAGTTTAAAACTGTCAGCCGGCTGTTTATGGTAGTTAAAGATAACAGACCCATCTACCGAAAAACTACAATCTCGTGTTACAGAATTATATATCAAATAGGGTGTAATGAATATTTTGCTTCCCTCCTTAATTAAAACAGAAATATTAAAAGTTATGATACAAAGCTAAAACAAACAGGAGAGTTCATACACAAAAGAAGAAGGGCCATATTTCCACTTTAACTTTTATGGCCACTTTTTATCGCCTTGGGAGACAGTTTTAACACAAATTTGCCAAATTAACGTTTTTGAGACAGTTTTTCAACGTGGAGAACACTCAGAACCAAAACGAATTTTTGGCTGTAAGTGAGATTATTATATCTACTTTCATACGACAGTAGAATGGTTTTTGTTCTGAATGTCCCTCTTGGCAATATTCCAAAAAGTGATACAAATGGACGCCTATATACACAACCTTTGTCGGTAGACAACTTGAACTTATTAATGATTAAGCATAAAATCTGTATTTTCTAACATAAAAATGCATTGCATACAATCGTTTACAATAATATTAGGTAAATGTTTAAGATTTTAAAAAAAATCAATGATTATAAGTGAAACAAATACAGGGGAAAGTGGCATTACTCTTTTGATTAATCTGTATGCTTAGGAAACATGTTTAATATTTTGTTAAAAATCAAACAGATTTTAACAAGAAATACTTTGAGACTCACGTTGTTGGACTGAGAAATAATTCACGGTGGCTTCAAAATATTATTTTACACGGATACGCCATCTACGCCAAACATTTTGCCACAAGCGACAGCGAGTGGTAAAATATCGGCATAAATGGCCTACCCGTGATAAAATCGGGACATTTTCAAGCCACCGTGAATTATTTCCATTCTAATAGCACCGTTTCTACGACATAGATATTCAGACACGAAGACGCTATTACACAACGCAAGTTATACTATGATGTCGTTAAAGCCTGTGTGAAACTTTATTGTGACTTTGCCAAACAAGCGTTCTGGCGTCTGTGACGTTGGAACCAATATATCCATGTTTTACCACGTATGTAGACCGAAAGCGTTTGAAGCAGGTCATATTAGAATGGTTTTTAAAATCCACAACATACTTGTTGAGCTCTCAACAAACTGTCAAAATTCCTATAGGAATAAAACTGAGCCGCTTTTGCGGTTACTGCAGAGTAAAGAAAAGAAACTAACGTGGACCCTAGTTTCTGCTATTTAGATGACGTATCATCTCTGCATAATCCTAACTTTACGCATTATCTGCATTTAGTACCGAAGTTGAAATTGATAGATACCACAGATACTTTTACTTCATACCCGGCCGTACATGTATACACAGACGATAAATTTCCGTTTCCGGTTTCCGGTTTGTCTGTGAAATTTTACGCTGTTTACTGTAAATCTTTCCAGCCGTCGTAAAATTGACAAGCTAGTTTAAAACACAAAATAATCTGTTAATTTTAACATATATACAATGGATTACAAACTATTTACATTGTACATAACACATGTAATAATTAATAATGAACGAACTATAATTTTAAATATGCTTTGGGCATCTTTGGAAAAGACGTCGATGTCAGTTTTCGACAACAAAATGGAATATTTTAAGTCTGACGCCTACAGATTAGTAATGTAAATGGTCTAATTCTTCGAAGAAGTTCGGGAATATTGTAATCGCCCCCGTCCGTCTGTCGTCTGTCTGTCACTCCGGCACACTTTTTGTGACCTAAACTCATCGTTCATTTTTAACTGCGTGTATTTAATTTCTAAACAGTATTGTCACATACTGTATGTAGATGCGCAATAAAATTTTATAATTTTCATTTTCAAAAATTGGGACCCACGGGGGTCGAATTTTGAAAATTAGGAATTTAAGCTTGTGACCTAAAATCCTATTTTATTTTGCATTTCATGCATTTAATTTCAATACAGTATTATAAAAAACTGTATGTAGATAAGGTTTTAGAATTTTGATTTCTAAAAATTGGGGTCCACAGGGGTCGATTTTCTAAAAAAGGTGCATTTAAGCTTGTGACCTAAGTTCTCCTTTCATTTGATTTCATGCATTTGATTTATATACAGTATTGTCACATACTGTATGTAGATACGCAATAAGGTTTTAGAATTTTTATTTTTAAAAATTGGGGCCCACAGGTGTCAAATTTCGAAAATTAGGAATTGAAGATTGTGACCTAAACTCCTCTTTCATTTTTGACTTCATGCATTTAATTTCTATACAGTATTATCACCTACTGTATATAGATGCGCAATAAGGTTTTAGAATTTTGATTTTCAAAAATTGGGGCCTTTAGGGGTCAAATTTCAAAAATTGGAAATTATAAGTGGGTGACTGAAAATTTTCTTTCATTTTTCATTTTATACATTTTATTTCTATACAGTATTGTCATACACTGTATGCAGATGTGCAATAAGGTTTTATAATTTTAATTTTCCAAAATTTGGGCCTGTATTCAAAGGTATAATTGTGAACATTTGATTTGATATGAATGGACATAAATGTTTCAGAAATGTGTAATTAAAGAGAATTTATATACTTTGTAAGGTTAGATATGGAGCAAAAGTTTTCAACATGTTTTGGTCATTTATCATCCAAAAATATACTAAATTCCATCAGAGTTACAAATCTTGGGCCGTAAAAATTGCAAGTCTCCTCTGGATCTTAAAATATCTATATGTATGGCCATGAAATGTTTCATAAATTCATTATTATACCTTAATATATATAATAAAAGGAAATTATGTATTTCTCAAAATATTTTGATCATTTATCGTAAAAAAAAACATACCAAATTCCATCGGAGTTACATATTTTAGACCGTAAAAATTGTCTGCCCTTGGGTTTCAAAATATCAATGTGTATGGCCATGAAATCTTTCCGAAAGTCATTATTATACCTAACTATATATAAATTAAGTAAATGTTTATTCTTCTCAAAATATTTTGGTCATTTATCAGAGTTAAATTCAAATCTCCCCCCTGGATCTTAAAATATCTATATGTAAGGCCATGAAATGTTTCAGAAATTCATTATTATATCTAAATATGTAATAATAGAAGGAAATTATGCACATGTACTTCTCAAAATATTTTGGTCATTTATCATCCAAAAATATATCTAAATTCTATCAGAGTTACAAATGTTGGGCCGTATAAAAATGCAAGCCCCCCCCCCCCCTTTTGCGTCTTAAAATATCTATATGTATGGCCATGAAATGTTTCAGAAGTAAAGTCAAGAAATACCAAAGGGATATTCGAAGCAGGGAAAATGGAAACAACTGACAAACTCCGGAGAACAACGAAGACAAGACCAAAACAATACATGCACTAAACTAAAAACATATGAACAACATGGACTCCACCAAAAAAACCGGGAGTAGACTCAGGTGCTCCGGAGGAATATGCAGTCTCTGCTTACTGCAGGACATCCGCCATGCTGCCCATGTCAAATCCGGTATGAGTAAGGGATAACATTAATGGAACAGGTCCATTTTCATTTGGGAAACGGTTTTTTCATACTTGTCAACGAAGTCATGATGACGTCCATAAAACTTTAATAAGAAATTCATTATTAGACCTAAATATATAATAATAAAGGGAACGTATGTATTTCTCAAAATATTTGGATCATTTATCACAAAAAAAAACATAGTTACCAAATTCCATCGGAGTCACAAATTTTAATCCCGTAAAAATTGCAGGTCTGCCTATGGGTTTCAAAATATCAATGTGTATGGCTATGAAATGTTCAGAAATTCCTTATCATACCTAGCAATGTATTAATAACGGGACTTTATATATACTTCTAAACATTCATCAGAGTTACAAATCTTAGGCCGTAAAAATTGCAAGATTTCCCGTGGCTTTCAAAATATCAATGTGTACAGCCATGAAATGTTTCAGAAATTCATCATCATACATGTATCTAACTATGTATCAATAAAGGGAATTTAGAATAGAGAATGGAAACGGGGATTGTGTTAAAGAGACAACAATCCAACCAAAGAGCAGAAAACAGCTGTCGACCATATCGTGACGACGTCCATTAAACTTTAATAAGAAATTCATTATTATACCTAAATATATAATAATAAAGGGAACGTATGTATTTCGCAAAATATTTCGGTCATTTATCACCCAAAAATATACCAAATTCCATCAGAGTTACAAATCTTGGGTCCGTAAAAATTGCAAGTCTCCCAATCGGTTATAATATGGTCATAAAACTTCAGAAATTCATAATTATGCCTAGCTATGTATTAATAAAGGCACTTTATATACTTCTCAACATGTTTGGTAAATTATCATCCAAAAATATACCAAATTCCATCTGGTCACAAATCTAAGGCCGTAAAAATTGCAAGTCTGCACATGTGTTTCAAAATTCATTATTATCCCCGCACTTCGAAGAAGTTCGGGGATATTATTATCGACCCCGTCCGTTTGTTCGTCCCACTTTCTTGTGACTTTAACTCCTCGTTCATTTTTAACTTCATGCATATAATTTCTATACAGTATTGTCACATATGGCATGTAGATGCACATAAGGTTTTAGAATTTTCATTCTCAAAAATTGGGGCCCACAGGAGTCGAATTTGTAAAATTTGGAATTTAAGCTTGTAACCTTAACTCCTTTTTCATATTTCATTTTATGCATTTAATTGTATTGTCACGTATGGCGTGTAGATGCACATAAAGTTTTAAAATTGTGATTTTCAAAAATTGGGGCCAACAGGGGTCGAATTTCTTAAATTGGCAATTTAAGCTTGTGACCTAAACTCCGCGTTCATTTTTCATTTTTTGCAATTGTCATATACTATATGTACATGTTCAATAAGGTTTTAGAATTTTGATTTTCAGAACTGTTGAATTTCGAAAATTGGGAATTCAAGGTTGTGACCTAAACTCCTCTTTCATTTTTCATTTTATATATTTAATTTCTTTACGGTATTGTCACACACTGTATATAGATGTGCTATAAGGTTTTAGAATTTTGATTTTCAAAAATTGGGGCCTTTAGGGGTCGAATTTCAAAAATTGGGAATTATAAGTGGATGACAAAGTTTTCTTTCATTTTATACATTTTATTTCTATACAGTATTGCCATACACTGTATGCAGATGTGCAATAAGGTTTTAGAATTTTAATTTTCCAAAATTTGAGCCTGTATTCATAAAAGGTGAACGAGTATACAAAGCGTGGGGAATGAGGGGATAGTTGTCGTTTCCGTATGCCTCAGTATTGTTAGACTTGGGATTAGTATGTATTAATGAAGGTAGTTTTGTTATCAATTCAACTTTATTGCAAACAAAAAGACCATTTGGTCCATAGCAATACAGATATATCATACAAATATACAGACAGATATACATATATAAAAGACGCTACTGTCTTAATATCATCAGGTATTGATGGATTCAAAATAATTTTCAATTTTTCTATATAATTATGGGAAGTGAAATTAGGATAATGTCCTATATAACTATTTAAAAAAGTTTCTCTCAATTTTGTATTAATCTTACAATTGAAGAAAAAATGTGATTCATCATCTGAAATATTACATTCCTTCACAAAAAAGGCCGTCAGACGTCAGAGCAATCTCGGAATACTCTATGACCTGAGAAGAATAAAACCAGAAATGATATCTATAAGATAAAACACAATATTCAAGTATTAATATAAAAGTATCAGGTGTATATCATTTTGTATTTGTTCTACCCCAGAAAATATATATATTAAAATATTTACAACCATGTTACTTACATGTACAATTTTTATTAATATTATATTCTGTTTTGTAAATATGTGTCTTCTAATAAAGACTATATAACCATTTTAATAAGATTGAATCACATTCACAAGTTATTATTTGAGCCAACCTCAGGTGATATTTTAGATATATTGGCCATATATTATAGGTGAGAACTACTTGTAGCATTATTTCAAGAGAACCAATGATAACCAGACTAATCTCCCCTTCCCTTTTTTCAGTAATTTTGGTTGGGGGCATTAAATATGTGACACTGTCATGACTGTGTAGAAATGGGTGTTGAAATTTATATTCCCAACCATGTCTCAAGTATTAAATTATTAAGTGTTTTCAATATTTTGTCCCTTGTTTTGTATGTGGTTGGCAGAAGAGACGCCAACTAAATTATTTTTCAGGAAAATTAACCTCTGACTTTACCCAAGGAAATTTCTGGATTCCATTAACATTTTTGCATGGCGTATTATAAAGTGCACAACTTCATGTAATAATTAAATGGTTAAGTAATTTTAAGTTAATACATGTGCCAGGTTCCTGTCAGGTTGGGGGCTAAATCTTGTCATGGTTTTTTTTCGCATTCTTTATATCTAAAATTATCTATTGATGCAGAAATTACAAAACATTGAAGCTATTCAAGATATGATACATGTATACTTGGCAGCAATTAAATTAAAACGGGTCCACAGCCCTTGCATTTACAGTCCACTTTCACTGGGGAAAAGCTGATACGATGCAGTTAGTTAGTTACTGGTATCCCGAGAAGACATAGAGCATAGCCTGGAGGTGTCTGCTGATTGTCTTCTCTTAAAAGAGAGAAGGTAATACATCTTTCTATTGAAAAAATCTTTCAGTAATATTGGACAGAACGAGGTATGTCATAAAGAAAATTGACTATATCATAATTATTTCGTTTGAGGCTAGGATGACCGTAACAGAAAAAAATAATGATTTTGGAGATAACAGTAACCCCCTTTATACATGACAGTAAACACATAGAAAATTGGTAACAGGGGTGAAGGAAAATAAACTAAATAGCTTAATTCCATACATTTTCAATTTTATTTTAATTCTAATTCTAATACAATAAGAACACGTAATCATATATGTAAAATATTTAAATATTTTGGAAAATTTCAAAAATAAGACGGCTTGATGTCATAGTCAAAACGGAAACGTTGGATGACAGTTGAAATTGGGGGAAGTTTTATACGTACTTTTGCTTCATATCAAAGCTACAATTTTTATCAGAAACAGTATAAAGTTTACTTTATCTTATAAATTTTCATGGATTTTACTCCTGATCTCAGTACCGATTTCTCTTCAAATGAGGATTTTTGCACTAACGGTTATCTCGACATCCTAGTCTCGACTTTTTGAAGAAAACAGTAGAGTTTCCGATTCCGTAATTTCATAATGTTTGTAACTCGCAATAAGACGAAACGAATCGTATATAGAATATTTCCCATTCGATGCATATTTCCTGTCATGTCTATTTAAAAAATGGTCAAATATTTGGAAAATATAAACGATAAGGTCCTTATAGATTTGACTTATTCTAGCTCCAAAAATGTCTGTATATGCATGGTCTCTGCATAAATGAAACAGCGACCATTAGTCTGGCTATCATAATATAGGTTGCGTGGCATTGGAGGCTACTCACTGTTTTGGTGCCGACACTGATGCTCTGGATTATTGATCTCAACTTTCACACATTTAACTATAGTATATAGCAGTTTTCCCACTGTCATGGATATTCGGAAATATGATGGATATAACGTTGATTTTTGTTAGATGGCGTTGAAAATTTTGCAATTGATGCAATCTGGGTCGACGACATGTGCAATGCGTTACTTCCGGATTTAAAAATCCCGTTTTACTTCAATTTTTTTCACTTGCATTAAAAAGGAGATAATAGTATTGAGTTAATTTCTGCCGGCATCAATTTTTGATTTGATTGTTGCAAAAATCCGTTTAGTGTTAGTTGTTTTTTTTTTATTATCATCCAGTCTTTTGTTTATACTTAATCACTTGGTATTTTTGTAGACTTCCACTATTGTATGTCTTAGTAAATTTTTGTGTGTTAAAATACATATGTATCGTAAACGATCAATTTTATGGCAAAAATGTTATATCACAGCAAATTTTAGTTGATGAATTTTTAATAAGAGACTCGAAAATTTCTGGCTTTTATATTTTCATCAGTCATATCTTAGGGACGAGATCAAAAGTTCAATGTAGGATAAAAAACTTAATTCAAATAGTTTGGGGGGGGGGGGGTAAAAATCGCTGCAAGTTTTGTTATCCGACATCAATTTCCGGATTGAAAAATACATTCAAGTGATGTCCAAGTCAATACATAGAACAAACATTGTTGAGGAAAAACAGGACCCATGATACAAAAAGTATACTCTCAAAGCATATGCCCATATTGGTCAATCAATTTTTCCAAAATTAAGTTAAGAGGGGGGGGGGGGGGTGTGGGGGTCAATGAAAAAACTATGTGAATTAAGTTTTTTATCCTACATTGAACTTTTGATCTCGTCCCTTATAGCTAAATGAAGATATTTGATTTATAATCAGTTTCATACCAACTGCCGATAGTGTGTTCTTCAAAACGGTATCAGATTAGATCTAGGCGATAAATGCGCGACCTCACTGACCGGAAATGATACGGATATTTTTTGAGGAATTTTTTTTTATAACCATACCCACATATACCATGTATACTAGCTAATTAAATGGAGAATTCGCGTAGGCCGCAGATAACCCTTATCAGCTCTTTGCGAGTATAATATATATACAGTCTTCATCCGTATGATTTACAGCTGCTCATTATTATTTTTCATGTGGTTTTATCAAATATCGATATTTAGTGATTATCTTGTGGGCATCAACTTGATGTCGTTTTCGTTTCCTTGTTCACAATAACTGGCAACTGATTATATAATTTGTGAAGCTTCATTAGAAGGATTTTCAAAGTACATTCCTATTTGGAATCAATCCTATCATTTTTACAAAGAAATATTAATAATGGAAGCTTGAAACATGGAAAACAGACTTATATTGTCAGTGAACCTATCCAAGATTTATCTGTTGTCAAAGAAAATCTCCATATAAAATTGAAAGAGTTGTAAGCTTAGAGCTTACAAATACCCGCGCTCAAAGACATTTTGATAGGTCCAGATTTTAAGATGGCATTGTTTAAGATGATGAAAAAGGCACGCAGGCTTTGTCAGACAGGAAATAGATGTGCTACGGGTACATAAACACCTTACAACTCATCATTATCATATTTCAGATCGTTTATAAAATAGTTGTGGTCCATATAGTTGCGAAGAATTAGGTTACAAAATTTCCATATTCTATATGTTAAAAAGTAGGGTGGTGTTGTTAACAGGAAGTAGATGTGCTACAGGTACAAAATCGGAACCCACCTTTAACTCATCAAAGTCACACTCACACAATTAATAAAATAGTTGTGGCACATAGTTGCTGAGAATTTTGCAACAAAAAAAATGTCCATATTCCATATGGTGAAAAAAATTAGGGCGGCATAATTAAACAGGAACTAGATGTGCAGTAGGTACAAAATCGATACTCAGCTTACACCTCATCACGGTCATTATTCACACTGACTTTAAACTAATTCTGGATGACCAGTAGTTGCTGAGATTTTTGCGACCAAACTTTTTTTGACGGGAGGACGGACGGTTATAGTTGCTGATCACCTCGTCATTTACCACTTTTTGTACTACCAATACATTATTGTCAGTAGTGAAAACCGATTATTTAATGTCCACTATTATCGATGTCATAAGAAGTAATTTGATTTGTGAAAAAAAATATATCCAAAGACATCTTTTTGTATAGACAGTAATATATTGATTATAGCGAGCGCAGCAAGCGCTATAGGAGCATATGCATTTTCTACAAACGGATCATTTAGAAAAGTGTTTGTTTAATGGGGGCAGCCATATTGTGCTACACACTAAAGCTGGAAAAAGTTTCGTTCACCGAAAACGAAAGTAAGGGAAATAAATATTGCTCCAAATTATAATTTTAGAGTCAGCATCGTAATTCCGGAAATCAGTTTCTGGAAAGGGCTATTCAGCTGTGCTCGCATCATTGGCCACGCCAACATCATATTATTGTGCTATTTATTTCTCACATTTCTATGTGTTTGGGACAGTTATATTCCGTGTGAGACACCATTGAGAGATTCGTGCATCTCACATCACATGACATACCTTGACGTAACAATGCAAAAAAACGTCACGTCACAATGGTAGAACGTCAGAAAATAACAATCCAAAGATACTAATATTAGATATAGTAAATTTATACTATGCTGTATACGACGCATTTCAAGGAGTTACCTCTCATCAGCAGCATTAAAACCGAAACATTTGGAAGACCAAAAACCAAACTTACATTAAACAAGAAGTACTCAACCAAAAATACCGAAATAGAAAGCCAAATTTCAGCTAAGGAGATCTACCATGTGCAATACAAGGAATGAACCCTTAGTATTTCTATTATTTTTGAATTTTGCTAAATACTGGTAATTTCTGTAAAAAAATCAATGAATAATCATGTCAGACAAGTCTGACGACTGGGTTGGCGAATACCCTCGGGGACCTAGGGTCCACCAGCAGAGGCATCATCCCAGGAGTTTCAAAATAACAATCCAAAGATACTAATATTAGATATAGTAAATTTATACTATGCTGTATACGACGCATTTCAAGGAGTTACCTCTCATCAGCAGCATTAAAACCGAAACATTTGGAAGACCAAAAACCAAACTTACATTAAACAAGAAGTACTCAACCAAAAATACCGAAATAGAAAGCCAAATTTCAGCTAAGGAGATCTACCATGTGCAATACAAGGAATGAACCCTTAGTATTTCTATTATTTTTGAATTTTGCTAAATACTGGTAATTTCTGTAAAAAAATCAATGAATAATCATGTCAGACAAGTCTGACGACTGGGTTGGCGAATACCCTCGGGGACCTAGGGTCCACCAGCAGAGGCATCATCCCAGGAGTTTCAAAATAACAATCCAAAGATACTAATATTAGATATAGTAAATTTATACTATGCTGTATACGACGCATTTCAAGGAGTTACCTCTCATCAGCAGCATTAAAACCGAAACATTTGGAAGACCAAAAACCAAACTTACATTAAACAAGAAGTACTCAACCAAAAATACCGAAATAGAAAGCCAAATTTCAGCTAAGGAGATCTACCATGTGCAATACAAGGAATGAACCCTTAGTATTTCTATTATTTTTGAATTTTGCTAAATACTGGTAATTTCTGTAAAAAAATCAATGAATAATCATGTCAGACAAGTCTGACGACTGGGTTGGCGAATACCCTCGGGGACCTAGGGTCCACCAGCAGAGGCATCATCCCAGGAGTTTCAAAATAACAATCCAAAGATACTAATATTAGATATAGTAAATTTATACTATGCTGTATACGACGCATTTCAAGGAGTTACCTCTCATCAGCAGCATTAAAACCGAAACATTTGGAAGACCAAAAACCAAACTTACATTAAACAAGAAGTCCTCAACCAAAAATACCGAAATAGAAAGCCAAATTTCAGCTAAGGAGATCTACCATGTGCAATACAAGGAATGAACCCTTAGTATTTCTATTATTTTTGAATTTTGCTAAATACTGGTAATTTCTGTAAAAAAATCAATGAATAATCATGTCAGACAAGTCTGACGACTGGGTTGGCGAATACCCTCGGGGACCTAGGGTCCACCAGCAGAGGCATCATCCCAGGAGTTTCAAAATAACAATCCAAAGATACTAATATTAGATATAGTAAATTTATACTATGCTGTATACGACGCATTTCAAGGAGTTACCTCTCATCAGCAGCATTAAAACCGAAACATTTGGAAGACCAAAAACCAAACTTACATTAAACAAGAAGTCCTCAACCAAAAATACCGAAATAGAAAGCCAAATTTCAGCTAAGGAGATCTACCATGTGCAATACAAGGAATGAACCCTTAGTATTTCTATTATTTTTGAATTTTGCTAAATACTGGTAATTTCTGTAAAAAAATCAATGAATAATCATGTCAGACAAGTCTGACGACTGGGTTGGCGAATACCCTCGGGGACCTAGGGTCCACCAGCAGAGGCATCATCCCAGGAGTTTCAAAATAACAATCCAAAGATACTAATATTAGATATAGTAAATTTATACTATGCTGTATACGACGCATTTCAAGGAGTTACCTCTCATCAGCAGCATTAAAACCGAAACATTTGGAAGACCAAAAACCAAACTTACATTAAACAAGAAGTACTCAACCAAAAATACCGAAATAGAAAGCCAAATTTCAGCTAAGGAGATCTACCATGTGCAATACAAGGAATGAACCCTTAGTATTTCTATTATTTTTGAATTTTGCTAAATACTGGTAATTTCTGTAAAAAAATCAATGAATAATCATGTCAGACAAGTCTGACGACTGGGTTGGCGAATACCCTCGGGGACCTAGGGTCCACCAGCAGAGGCATCATCCCAGGAGTTTCAAAATAACAATCCAAAGATACTAATATTAGATATAGTAAATTTATACTATGCTGTATACGACGCATTTCAAGGAGTTACCTCTCATCAGCAGCATTAAAACCGAAACATTTGGAAGACCAAAAACCAAACTTACATTAAACAAGAAGTCCTCAACCAAAAATACCGAAATAGAAAGCCAAATTTCAGCTAAGGAGATCTACCATGTGCAATACAAGGAATGAACCCTTAGTATTTCTATTATTTTTGAATTTTGCTAAATACTGGTAATTTCTGTAAAAAAATCAATGAATAATCATGTCAGACAAGTCTGACGACTGGGTTGGCGAATACCCTCGGGGACCTAAGGTCCACCAGCAGAGGCATCATCCCAGGAGTTTCAAAATAACAATCCAAAGATACTAATATTAGATATAGTAAATTTATACTATGCTGTATACGACGCATTTCAAGGAGTTACCTCTCATCAGCAGCATTAAAACCGAAACATTTGGAAGACCAAAAACCAAACTTACATTAAACAAGAAGTACTCAACCAAAAATACCGAAATAGAAAGCCAAATTTCAGCTAAGGAGATCTACCATGTGCAATACAAGGAATGAACCCTTAGTATTTCTATTATTTTTGAATTTTGCTAAATACTGGTAATTTCTGTAAAAAAATCAATGAATAATCATGTCAGACAAGTCTGACGACTGGGTTGGCGAATACCCTCGGGGACCTAGGGTCCACCAGCAGAGGCATCATCCCAGGAGTTTCAAAATAACAATCCAAAGATACTAATATTAGATATAGTAAATTTATACTATGCTGTATACGACGCATTTCAAGGAGTTACCTCTCATCAGCAGCATTAAAACCGAAACATTTGGAAGACCAAAAACCAAACTTACATTAAACAAGAAGTACTCAACCAAAAATACCGAAATAGAAAGCCAAATTTCAGCTAAGGAGATCTACCATGTGCAATACAAGGAATGAACCCTTAGTATTTCTATTATTTTTGAATTTTGCTAAATACTGGTAATTTCTGTAAAAAAATCAATGAATAATCATGTCAGACAAGTCTGACGACTGGGTTGGCGAATACCCTCGGGGACCTAGGGTCCACCAGCAGAGGCATCATCCCAGGAGTTTCAAAATAACAATCCAAAGATACTAATATTAGATATAGTAAATTTATACTATGCTGTATACGACGCATTTCAAGGAGTTACCTCTCATCAGCAGCATTAAAACCGAAACATTTGGAAGACCAAAAACCAAACTTACATTAAACAAGAAGTACTCAACCAAAAATACCGAAATAGAAAGCCAAATTTCAGCTAAGGAGATCTACCATGTGCAATACAAGGAATGAACCCTTAGTATTTCTATTATTTTTGAATTTTGCTAAATACTGGTAATTTCTGTAAAAAAATCAATGAATAATCATGTCAGACAAGTCTGACGACTGGGTTGGCGAATACCCTCGGGGACCTAGGGTCCACCAGCAGAGGCATCATCCCAGGAGTTTCAAAATAACAATCCAAAGATACTAATATTAGATATAGTAAATTTATACTATGCTGTATACGACGCATTTCAAGGAGTTACCTCTCATCAGCAGCATTAAAACCGAAACATTTGGAAGACCAAAAACCAAACTTACATTAAACAAGAAGTACTCAACCAAAAATACCGAAATAGAAAGCCAAATTTCAGCTAAGGAGATCTACCATGTGCAATACAAGGAATGAACCCTTAGTATTTCTATTATTTTTGAATTTTGCTAAATACTGGTAATTTCTGTAAAAAAATCAATGAATAATCATGTCAGACAAGTCTGACGACTGGGTTGGCGAATACCCTCGGGGACCTAGGGTCCACCAGCAGAGGCATCATCCCAGGAGTTTCAAAATAACAATCCAAAGATACTAATATTAGATATAGTAAATTTATACTATGCTGTATACGACGCATTTCAAGGAGTTACCTCTCATCAGCAGCATTAAAACCGAAACATTTGGAAGACCAAAAACCAAACTTACATTAAACAAGAAGTACTCAACCAAAAATACCGAAATAGAAAGCCAAATTTCAGCTAAGGAGATCTACCATGTGCAATACAAGGAATGAACCCTTAGTATTTCTATTATTTTTGAATTTTGCTAAATACTGGTAATTTCTGTAAAAAAATCAATGAATAATCATGTCAGACAAGTCTGACGACTGGGTTGGCGAATACCCTCGGGGACCTAGGGTCCACCAGCAGAGGCATCATCCCAGGAGTTTCAAAATAACAATCCAAAGATACTAATATTAGATATAGTAAATTTCAACTATGCTGTATACGACGCATTTCAAGGAGTTACCTCTCATCAGCAGCATTAAAACCGAAACATTTGGAAGACCAAAAACCAAACTTACATTAAACAAGAAGTACTCAACCAAAAATACCGAAATAGAAAGCCAAATTTCAGCTAAGGAGATCTACCATGTGCAATACAAGGAATGAACCCTTAGTATTTCTATTATTTTTGAATTTTGCTAAATACTGGTAATTTCTGTAAAAAAATCAATGAATAATCATGTCAGACAAGTCTGACGACTGGGTTGGCGAATACCCTCGGGGACCTAGGGTCCACCAGCAGAGGCATCATCCCAGGAGTTTCAAAATAACAATCCAAAGATACTAATATTAGATATAGTAAATTTATACTATGCTGTATACGACGCATTTCAAGGAGTTACCTCTCATCAGCAGCATTAAAACCGAAACATTTGGAAGACCAAAAACCAAACTTACATTAAACAAGAAGTACTCAACCAAAAATACCGAAATAGAAAGCCAAATTTCAGCTAAGGAGATCTACCATGTGCAATACAAGGAATGAACCCTTAGTATTTCTATTATTTTTGAATTTTGCTAAATACTGGTAATTTCTGTAAAAAAATCAATGAATAATCATGTCAGACAAGTCTGACGACTGGGTTGGCGAATACCCTCGGGGACCTAGGGTCCACCAGCAGAGGCATCATCCCAGGAGTTTCAAAATAACAATCCAAAGATACTAATATTAGATATAGTAAATTTATACTATGCTGTATACGACGCATTTCAAGGAGTTACCTCTCATCAGCAGCATTAAAACCGAAACATTTGGAAGACCAAAAACCAAACTTACATTAAACAAGAAGTACTCAACCAAAAATACCGAAATAGAAAGCCAAATTTCAGCTAAGGAGATCTACCATGTGCAATACAAGGAATGAACCCTTAGTATTTCTATTATTTTTGAATTTTGCTAAATACTGGTAATTTCTGTAAAAAAATCAATGAATAATCATGTCAGACAAGTCTGACGACTGGGTTGGCGAATACCCTCGGGGACCTAGGGTCCACCAGCAGAGGCATCATCCCAGGAGTTTCAAAATAACAATCCAAAGATACTAATATTAGATATAGTAAATTTATACTATGCTGTATACGACGCATTTCAAGGAGTTACCTCTCATCAGCAGCATTAAAACCGAAACATTTGGAAGACCAAAAACCAAACTTACATTAAACAAGAAGTACTCAACCAAAAATACCGAAATAGAAAGCCAAATTTCAGCTAAGGAGATCTACCATGTGCAATACAAGGAATGAACCCTTAGTATTTCTATTATTTTTGAATTTTGCTAAATACTGGTAATTTCTGTAAAAAAATCAATGAATAATCATGTCAGACAAGTCTGACGACTGGGTTGGCGAATACCCTCGGGGACCTAGGGTCCACCAGCAGAGGCATCATCCCAGGAGTTTCAAAATAACAATCCAAAGATACTAATATTAGATATAGTAAATTTATACTATGCTGTATACGACGCATTTCAAGGAGTTACCTCTCATCAGCAGCATTAAAACCGAAACATTTGGAAGACCAAAAACCAAACTTACATTAAACAAGAAGTACTCAACCGAAAATACCGAAATAGAAAGCCAAATTTCAGCTAAGGAGATCTACCATGTGCAATACAAGGAATGAACCCTTAGTATTTCTATTATTTTTGAATTTTGCTAAATACTGGTAATTTCTGTAAAAAAATCAATGAATAATCATGTCAGACAAGTCTGACGACTGGGTTGGCGAATACCCTCGGGGACCTAGGGTCCACCAGCAGAGGCATCATCCCAGGAGTTTCAAAATAACAATCCAAAGATACTAATATTAGATATAGTAAATTTATACTATGCTGTATACGACGCATTTCAAGGAGTTACCTCTCATCAGCAGCATTAAAACCGAAACATTTGGAAGACCAAAAACCAAACTTACATTAAACAAGAAGTACTCAACCAAAAATACCGAAATAGAAAGCCAAATTTCAGCTAAGGAGATCTACCATGTGCAATACAAGGAATGAACCCTTAGTATTTCTATTATTTTTGAATTTTGCTAAATACTGGTAATTTCTGTAAAAAAATCAATGAATAATCATGTCAGACAAGTCTGACGACTGGGTTGGCGAATACCCTCGGGGACCTAGGGTCCACCAGCAGAGGCATCATCCCAGGAGTTTCAAAATAACAATCCAAAGATACTAATATTAGATATAGTAAATTTATACTATGCTGTATACGACGCATTTCAAGGAGTTACCTCTCATCAGCAGCATTAAAACCGAAACATTTGGAAGACCAAAAACCAAACTTACATTAAACAAGAAGTACTCAACCAAAAATACCGAAATAGAAAGCCAAATTTCAGCTAAGGAGATCTACCATGTGCAATACAAGGAATGAACCCTTAGTATTTCTATTATTTTTGAATTTTGCTAAATACTGGTAATTTCTGTAAAAAAATCAATGAATAATCATGTCAGACAAGTCTGACGACTGGGTTGGCGAATACCCTCGGGGACCTAGGGTCCACCAGCAGAGGCATCATCCCAGGAGTTTCAAAATAACAATCCAAAGATACTAATATTAGATATAGTAAATTTCAACTATGCTGTATACGACGCATTTCAAGGAGTTACCTCTCATCAGCAGCATTAAAACCGAAACATTTGGAAGACCAAAAACCAAACTTACATTAAACAAGAAGTACTCAACCAAAAATACCGAAATAGAAAGCCAAATTTCAGCTAAGGAGATCTACCATGTGCAATACAAGGAATGAACCCTTAGTATTTCTATTATTTTTGAATTTTGCTAAATACTGGTAATTTCTGTAAAAAAATCAATGAATAATCATGTCAGACAAGTCTGACGACTGGGTTGGCGAATACCCTCGGGGACCTAGGGTCCACCAGCAGAGGCATCATCCCAGGAGTTTCAAAATAACAATCCAAAGATACTAATATTAGATATAGTAAATTTATACTATGCTGTATACGACGCATTTCAAGGAGTTACCTCTCATCAGCAGCATTAAAACCGAAACATTTGGAAGACCAAAAACCAAACTTACATTAAACAAGAAGTACTCAACCAAAAATACCGAAATAGAAAGCCAAATTTCAGCTAAGGAGATCTACCATGTGCAATACAAGGAATGAACCCTTAGTATTTCTATTATTTTTGAATTTTGCTAAATACTGGTAATTTCTGTAAAAAAATCAATGAATAATCATGTCAGACAAGTCTGACGACTGGGTTGGCGAATACCCTCGGGGACCTAGGGTCCACCAGCAGAGGCATCATCCCAGGAGTTTCAAAATAACAATCCAAAGATACTAATATTAGATATAGTAAATTTATACTATGCTGTATACGACGCATTTCAAGGAGTTACCTCTCATCAGCAGCATTAAAACCGAAACATTTGGAAGACCAAAAACCAAACTTACATTAAACAAGAAGTACTCAACCAAAAATACCGAAATAGAAAGCCAAATTTCAGCTAAGGAGATCTACCATGTGCAATACAAGGAATGAACCCTTAGTATTTCTATTATTTTTGAATTTTGCTAAATACTGGTAATTTCTGTAAAAAAATCAATGAATAATCATGTCAGACAAGTCTGACGACTGGGTTGGCGAATACCCTCGGGGACCTAGGGTCCACCAGCAGAGGCATCATCCCAGGAGTTTCAAAATAACAATCCAAAGATACTAATATTAGATATAGTAAATTTATACTATGCTGTATACGACGCATTTCAAGGAGTTACCTCTCATCAGCAGCATTAAAACCGAAACATTTGGAAGACCAAAAACCAAACTTACATTAAACAAGAAGTACTCAACCAAAAATACCGAAATAGAAAGCCAAATTTCAGCTAAGGAGATCTACCATGTGCAATACAAGGAATGAACCCTTAGTATTTCTATTATTTTTGAATTTTGCTAAATACTGGTAATTTCTGTAAAAAAATCAATGAATAATCATGTCAGACAAGTCTGACGACTGGGTTGGCGAATACCCTCGGGGACCTAGGGTCCACCAGCAGAGGCATCATCCCAGGAGTTTCAAAATAACAATCCAAAGATACTAATATTAGATATAGTAAATTTATACTATGCTGTATACGACGCATTTCAAGGAGTTACCTCTCATCAGCAGCATTAAAACCGAAACATTTGGAAGACCAAAAACCAAACTTACATTAAACAAGAAGTACTCAACCAAAAATACCGAAATAGAAAGCCAAATTTCAGCTAAGGAGATCTACCATGTGCAATACAAGGAATGAACCCTTAGTATTTCTATTATTTTTGAATTTTGCTAAATACTGGTAATTTCTGTAAAAAAATCAATGAATAATCATGTCAGACAAGTCTGACGACTGGGTTGGCGAATACCCTCGGGGACCTAGGGTCCACCAGCAGAGGCATCATCCCAGGAGTTTCAAAATAACAATCCAAAGATACTAATATTAGATATAGTAAATTTATACTATGCTGTATACGACGCATTTCAAGGAGTTACCTCTCATCAGCAGCATTAAAACCGAAACATTTGGAAGACCAAAAACCAAACTTACATTAAACAAGAAGTACTCAACCAAAAATACCGAAATAGAAAGCCAAATTTCAGCTAAGGAGATCTACCATGTGCAATACAAGGAATGAACCCTTAGTATTTCTATTATTTTTGAATTTTGCTAAATACTGGTAATTTCTGTAAAAAAATCAATGAATAATCATGTCAGACAAGTCTGACGACTGGGTTGGCGAATACCCTCGGGGACCTAGGGTCCACCAGCAGAGGCATCATCCCAGGAGTTTCAAAATAACAATCCAAAGATACTAATATTAGATATAGTAAATTTATACTATGCTGTATACGACGCATTTCAAGGAGTTACCTCTCATCAGCAGCATTAAAACCGAAACATTTGGAAGACCAAAAACCAAACTTACATTAAACAAGAAGTACTCAACCAAAAATACCGAAATAGAAAGCCAAATTTCAGCTAAGGAGATCTACCATGTGCAATACAAGGAATGAACCCTTAGTATTTCTATTATTTTTGAATTTTGCTAAATACTGGTAATTTCTGTAAAAAAATCAATGAATAATCATGTCAGACAAGTCTGACGACTGGGTTGGCGAATACCCTCGGGGACCTAGGGTCCACCAGCAGAGGCATCATCCCAGGAGTTTCAAAATAACAATCCAAAGATACTAATATTAGATATAGTAAATTTATACTATGCTGTATACGACGCATTTCAAGGAGTTACCTCTCATCAGCAGCATTAAAACCGAAACATTTGGAAGACCAAAAACCAAACTTACATTAAACAAGAAGTACTCAACCAAAAATACCGAAATAGAAAGCCAAATTTCAGCTAAGGAGATCTACCATGTGCAATACAAGGAATGAACCCTTAGTATTTCTATTATTTTTGAATTTTGCTAAATACTGGTAATTTCTGTAAAAAAATCAATGAATAATCATGTCAGACAAGTCTGACGACTGGGTTGGCGAATACCCTCGGGGACCTAGGGTCCACCAGCAGAGGCATCATCCCAGGAGTTTCAAAATAACAATCCAAAGATACTAATATTAGATATAGTAAATTTATACTATGCTGTATACGACGCATTTCAAGGAGTTACCTCTCATCAGCAGCATTAAAACCGAAACATTTGGAAGACCAAAAACCAAACTTACATTAAACAAGAAGTACTCAACCAAAAATACCGAAATAGAAAGCCAAATTTCAGCTAAGGAGATCTACCATGTGCAATACAAGGAATGAACCCTTAGTATTTCTATTATTTTTGAATTTTGCTAAATACTGGTAATTTCTGTAAAAAAATCAATGAATAATCATGTCAGACAAGTCTGACGACTGGGTTGGCGAATACCCTCGGGGACCTAGGGTCCACCAGCAGAGGCATCATCCCAGGAGTTTCAAAATAACAATCCAAAGATACTAATATTAGATATAGTAAATTTATACTATGCTGTATACGACGCATTTCAAGGAGTTACCTCTCATCAGCAGCATTAAAACCGAAACATTTGGAAGACCAAAAACCAAACTTACATTAAACAAGAAGTACTCAACCAAAAATACCGAAATAGAAAGCCAAATTTCAGCTAAGGAGATCTACCATGTGCAATACAAGGAATGAACCCTTAGTATTTCTATTATTTTTGAATTTTGCTAAATACTGGTAATTTCTGTAAAAAAATCAATGAATAATCATGTCAGACAAAACACACAACTTCGCACAAATGGTACGAAAACGTCGAAATTAACACCGCTTCAATTAGAAAACCACTGAAGCGCAACCTAAAAGATATCTTTTTAAAGTTTTGTACCTTTGGTACAAAACCAAAACGCATAAGATCTTTTCGAATATAAAATTTATTTTATGTCATTTTTGTGTCATGGCGGCCATGTTTATTACCTTTTATTTTCTGCGGAAAAAATGTGAGAAAAATAATCAGTCATGGTAAAAAATGTGAGATTGGACAATTCAGCCTTCGGGTTCACATTTTCTATCAGCAGAAACTCGACAAGCCTCGTTTCTGACTTGAAAATGTGAGCCCTGGGTTAGACATCTTAGACCATGACTGATTATTATGATCTACCACTATGCCTGGGGATGAAAATTCAAAAACCGTACCGGCTTATCTGCACAGGACATTTTAGCGGAAAAATGGACCTTTTAGAGCAAATTTTGTGGACATTTTAGCGTAAGATTTAAAGGACAATTTAGCGGAATTTAAAATATTCTGTGAACATTTTAGCGGAAGAATTTAGTCATTGAGCATCCAGTACCAATTCCGTTAATCAGACGAGC
Source organism: Mytilisepta virgata (assembly GCA_028015205.1). Taxonomy (NCBI): domain Eukaryota; kingdom Metazoa; phylum Mollusca; class Bivalvia; order Mytilida; family Mytilidae; genus Mytilisepta; species Mytilisepta virgata. Next base: position 91,306,454 of record CM051521.1, read on the forward strand.
GGAAGTTAGATTTTGAGTAGGATATAGTTCACTTTAATACAGCTAATGTTTAAAAACCAAACACGATTATGATCTCAAGTAAGTACTAAAAGCAAGATATTTACAATATTTACATATCAACACTGGCTCTGTATCGGACTAAATCCAACACTGCAGACAAAAAAGGTCTCTACTAATGTCACTAATGCTGAACATTTCATGTTTTCTGCATTAAACTGTGTGTTCCAGGGCAACCGACATGAAGTCTTCCCCAAATAAATAAAACCAATAAATTAAAGTTACATTTTAAAAAATTCTGCTAAAATATCCATTGAATTTGTACATAGGTAAACAATTTTTTTCCGCTAAAATGTCGACTAAAGTTCCCGCTAAAATTTCCATTCACACCTTTAGAAAATCCGCTAAAATGTCCTGCGTCCAATTGTACAAACTATGTTGACTGCTAAAAAGACTGGTTTAACAAAGGCAAGAAAAAGAATTCACTCAGATGTAGTAGAGGACAGTACTGAAAATATGGACATAACTTCTATTCATTAGGATTTAACTGATATACTAAGAAATCCCTTAAGGCTACTGTCACAAAAACTGACCTGGAAATTTGCTTTAGGATGTTTAGTAAAAGAAAATGATTTGAAAGAACTTGTCAATAACATACTAAGTCAATTATTAGACTCTTTTAAACAATCATTGACCACAGAATATGATTGTAAATTAAGAACATCTTTTGGAAAATTACAAGATCAAACTGACTGTTTATTTTTTGAAAATGAAAACCTTAAAGAAAAACTGAGAGAAAAATAAAAGCACATATTAGAAATAGAACAAAGAGTGGTAGACCGTGAAAGGAGATCTACTGATGCACTTAAATCATCAAATTATAATGAGCAATACCCCAGAAAACATAACATTAGTATGATGAATCTGTCTGAGAAAAAAGATGAAACCTCGAGAGAGGATTTCATTAAATTAGTGAAAGATGACTTAGAGTTAGACATTAGTGATCATGATGTACAAGAAATTCATAGAATTCCTGGCAAACAAGGTATTATTTCATCCTAGTTAAGATGAAAAACACTGAGGTAAAAATCAAAGTGATGAGAAAGAAAAAGCACTTAAAAATAACAATCCAAAGATACTAATATTAGATATAGTAAATTTATACTATGCTGTGTACGACGCATCTCATCAGCAATGACGTGAAATTTCATGACGACTTAACTCACTGTAATCTTGGATTAATGTTTAGACTGAAAAACACTGAAAGGTTTAAAAATGTATGGTTTTATAACTGCAATGTTTACGGGAAACTTCTGATGGCCCTAGAATTCAATTTGACATTTTTGATAATATAGAAGAAAAGATCAGAAAAAGACATAAGCCATTGTTGTATATAAATTATTTCAGAATGTATATATCGAAAATGAAATACCGAAAAAATTAAACATAATCTTTTTCGTTCTCTCTTTCATCTTCATTCTCATATCTTTGAAACCTCGTTTTTAATTTATCTCTTATTTATTTCTCATTTTCTCATCTCAAATTTAGCACAAAAGTCTTTATTTACAAAATGCTAAGGTGAGCAAGATTTAGGAGGAAAACAAATAACAGATTGAAAGGAGATAATAATTATAATATTACTTGTATATATAAAACATGTAAAATAACTATTGATATTGCCATGCTGTAAATATACTAACTGATATAATATATCAAATACAGTAAAGTGGTTGTGTCATCCTTTACAAGTTTGCAAGAGTGTGTGTGATAAATATTGTATATAACTGTAAAAATATATTTTACAAAGTTATAAGTATGTTCATATGTACATGTAATTGTTGCAGTACCACAACAGTTTTATTAACAAATATTTTTTGTTAATGTCACATTGTTAATTTGTCACTTGCTATCCAATTATGGATAATAATATTATAATTCTATCAATAAATGTAAGGGGTCTATTTTCAAATCATACAAAAAAACAAAAAAACCACAAAAACAAAAAACAAAGAAACAAAAAAAAAAACAAAAACAAAAAAACAAAAAAACGCATTGACGTTTTTGACTGGGCAAGGAATAAAAATACTTCAATAATTTGTTTCCAAGAAACACACAATACTGTTGATGTTGAAAAACGATGGGGAAACAAATGTATATTTAGTCACTTTAATAATAGAAGTGCTGGTGTTTGTGTTTTATTTAAGAAAGGGATTAATTTTGAAGTTTATGATTCTAAAATTGATAACAATCGTAGATATATTATCGTAGATTTGACTCTGTTAGATCAGAGGGTAACATTTGTTTGTATATATGGTCACAATACAGATGAACCTTCCTTTTTTCAAGAAATTTTACAAAAGATCTTGTTATATTCCAATACTAGTCTTATATTATGCGGTGATTGGAATGTTGTTCAAGATCATTATATCAGATACTTATAATATTTTACATAGTAGGAATCCCAATTCTAGAAAATAAATAGAAGAATTAATTGAATATTTTGAGCTGCTCGACCCATGGCGAACTTATTTTCCACATGAAAAAAAATATACATGGCGTCAGTGTTCTCCAATAAAACAAAGTAGACTTGATTATTTTTAAGTAACTGAAGATATTTTTTCTCTCATGAGAACTGTCAAAATAACCCCAGGTTATAAGACAGATCATTCAGCTATAGTCTGTTTGGGAGTTTTGCATTTGCGCCAAAAAATAAGTTTCATTTGCGCCAATAAAATATATATAATTTGCGCCATTTTACAGGTAAACTAATAACTATACAGGTAAATTTGATGTTACAATTACAACAAATATCTCTTCCGTCTGCCATACATTGTATGTCCACTGCTCACCACGGGGATGGGGAAGTAGGATTTAGAGCAAGACAAGTTCATTTAATAAGTTTATAATAAAACTATTTACTGTCACCAAGGACGTATAACTAACTACTATTGAAATCCTTGCTGTCACAGATAAAAGAACTAAAACCCCTAGATTGCTTTCTGGATCTAATTCGAGTTTGTTTTGCCTCAGTCTTGCGGTCATCTGCAACATGGTTATGCTCATGCAATGCTATAACGATTGTCTGGCCATTCCCATCTGTCGTAATTATAACTTTACAAGATTTATTGGTGCATCTGTAGAATATATTTCCATTTTTAAGAATGTTGGATTGACGATAAGAATGCCCATCAAAGATCACAAACTTATTTCCTCGGTTTGTGTAGGTGTGCAAAATATCCATCTTATCCCTTCGAGCATGAGAATTCGTGTACATGTTTACGAACGACGTAACGTGAACAATAACTCATTGAACACCGCTTGAAATCTAACAGTTAAATATCTCTAATGCATGTGTACTTACCTGGTCATATTAAAATGGCGGAAATGAAATATTTATTTTTTGGCGCAAATAAAAACTTCATTTTGTCGCAAATGAAACTTAATTTTTTACAAATTGGCGCAATGTCATATCCCCGTCTTTTCCTTTTCTGCCAGACTTGTAAAACATTGTAAAGATTACTGGAAATTTAATAGAAGTTCAAAAAAACTTGTGTGAGGGTAATTTAACTTTCAAAGAATGCTCGGAAGCACTGAAAAATATAAAAAATGGAAAGATCCTGGTTCTGATGGCTATACAGTTGATTTTTATAAAAAAAAAAATTTGGAAAAACATTGCTCTATTTGTCTCTTGTTCACTTTATTTTGGTTATGAAATTGGTTGTTTTTCAGATTTTCAGTATAAAGGTGTGATAACTTGTATTCCTAAGGAGGGAAAGGACCGAGGTTCTATTGCTAACTGGCGACCAATAAGTCTTTTAAATACAGATATCAGGATCGCTTTACCATATATTATTAGTGATACACAAAAAAGGTTTTAAAAAAGATAGATTCATAGGAGAAAATACTCGAGTGTTGTATGTTTTAATCCTAGATGAACATAATAAATCTGGTCTGTTACTTCTTGTAGATTTTGAAAAAGCTGTCGATACCATTGAATGGAAATTTTTAGAAAAAGCTCTAAAAAGCTTTAATTTTGGTTCATCCTTATGTAAATGGTTTGAGACTTTTTATGTTAAAGCTAAAAGTTGCGTCATCAACAATGGTGTTTGTCTGATTTCTTTTCTTTGGACAAGGATGTAGACAGGGGGGTCCTTTGTCACCTTACCTCTTTATTATTGGTGTAGAATTGTTCGCCATCAAGTTCAAATCTAATCCAAAAATTCATGGAATTTTAATACAGCATACAAAATGTTTGGTTAGCCAATTTGCTGATGATACATTTCTTATATAAGATGGAAGGGAGGAGACATTGAAAGAAGCCCTGGGTTGTTTTGATGATTTTTACAAAGTCTCTGGTCTAAAATTGAATACCTCCAAACAAAAGCTGAGTGGGTTGGAAGTATGAAGTATTCTGATCTTATTCTTTGCCGAGATAAAAGTCTTCATTGGTCATATTCAAATTTTAAATTACTGGCTTTAGAATCCTCTTTAGATTTAAACAGTATGATTAACATTAATGTTTCCAAAAACTTTTTTTAGGATGGTAGATCAGACAGGATCAGACGCAATACATTAATCGGAGATTTTTCAAAGGGAGGTTTAAAAATGGTTCATCTAGAATCGTTTAATATGTATTTAAAAATCACTAAAATCAAAATTAAAATTTTATTTCTTATTAAATAAAATGCATTAAAAATCACCTGGATTAATTGTTTTATTGTTAATCAGACTGGGGATTGGCAAAGCATGTTATTATCTTGTTTAAAAGAATATAGCAGTGATCGAGTTTTTAAATTTCAAAATGAAAAACTGAAACAACTTTCAGAAAAAATAACAAATCCATTTTGGAAAGATGTTTTTCTTAGTTTATAAATTGAAAAACCCAGTATAGAGAATAATAGCACTGAACTTCTGTCACTTGATATTCTTAATTGTATACCAATAGAAGAATTCAGGTATTACAAGAACTGGCAAATGTATGGTATTGAACACTTTGTTGATATTTTGGATAAAGATAGAAAGGATTTTTTTTTAATTTTGAGGAAATAAAACCAAAAATACACACATGTAATTTTTTGAAGTATTATTCTCTTTTATCTAGTTTACCAAAATACATTAAAGATTGTATAAAAAATAGTTGTACAGAAATTAGTTGGGATAATTTCATTGTAGTTGACAATTTTTTACAAGAATTTAAAATTCATATATAGAAGCATCATTGAAAGGATATTGTGTATGCCAGTCGATAAATTTATGAAGTGGGAGGAGGTACTCGATTGTGATATACATGATTGTTCAAAATATTTTATTCTGTTAAAAAAATGTTTTAGTGAGTCATATCTTATTAATTTTCAATATTAACTGATGCTTAAAATTATTCCAACAAATCACTTTTTGTTTAAGATAAAGCTAAAAGACACAAATTTGTGTACTTTTTGTAAGAGTCAGAATAAAAACATGGAACATTTGTTTTATGAATGTCATTTTGTGAAGCATTTTTTTTCTAAAATCTATCTGACAAGCTTAAGAAATTCTATGTAAATTTTGAACATTATTAAAAGGAAATATTTCTTGGTTGTGACCAAGAAAGTATATTCTTAAATTTTCTAATAGTTTTAGCAAACAAACAATATTTACAAATGTAAATTCAAAGATCATTTTCCAAATGTAATTGAATTCAAACATATTATTAGAAAATATTTTTCTTGTCAAATGTATACAGCATCCAAAAACTGTAAGATTCTTGAATGTGAAAGTTTTTGGGCCCCTTTACGGCAGTTTTTTCCATCATCCATAGATTTTTCCGTCATCCATATATTTTTTTATTTATTTTTCAATTTTTATGTAACAACTTCATGTACTTATAATGTGATTTATTGCTGAATATATAGTTTTGCATCATTGTGTCAGTTGAATGGTAATGGAACAGAATGATAGGTGTATGAATGTCAGAGTAAGTGAAGAGAAGAAGTAATGAAAATTTAATCTATTTCTTTTTCCTTATAATGTATATAAAAAAACCCATTTATTAGTCGATCATTTTAATGATATATATACACATATTTAAATACCCTGTTATACCCTCGTCAGGTGGTAATGTAGGGGTAATTTGTAACGGAGTTGGAACAAATCACCCCAATAATTCGAGATATTGCAGCCAGGCGTCTTTCAAAATGTAATGTTGACGGTTTGTACAGAGACCGAGACTTCCTTCTCAACATAGATCCTGATGACTGCAATGACAAATATGATAGCATCGTAAGAAACTTCATGAAAGCATTTGCCAGTAGCAACCGTGAGAAAATACAGACTTTGAAATGTCTTATGAATGAAGAGATTCTTTATTAGAAGTATAAGAATACTACCCTCCCATTATCGTTTATGTAGAATATATTATTATATACGCAGACAAATAGCAGAGAGGGAGTTAACTTGATTGGTTCCAGTGGTCAATATGGCAAATATGACATAATCCATGATTGGTTGAAATCACAGAGTAATGAACCGTTATCGTTCCAAGATGGTGACTGTGTAGTAATTTTTGACAGTTATCAAATTATTGGTCGATCATGGGCTGTTAAGGTAAAGAACAAAACAAAATTAGTAACCGTTACAACCATCTGTCAGATACAGTTTCCAGGTTATAACAATCTCCAAAAGAATGCATTATCGCAGAAACATGTTCTGACAAGAAATTTAAATTCTAATTAGTATCTTTGGATCGTTCTTTTAAAAGAAATACGAGCCAGTGTAATGTCTCCACAAAATATCTACTCACTACAAATACCTATATTTGTTGTTGGCCAACCACCTACAAGAAGTGTGTTTGTTTAGTTGGGGTTTTACGCCGTTTTCAGCACATTCTGGTTATTTCGCGGCTTTTTTTTTTTGGTGGAGGATGCCGGAGTACCAAGAGAGAACCACCGACCTCAGTAGGAAAATTGGCAATCCTTGTCAATTAAGATCGGAGTCGAACACACCCTGCCACAGGTGAGATTCGAACTCACAACCTCAGCGTTGACAGGCTAGTAATCACTAGTAGTCATGACGAACTACCTAGACCATTCCTACAGGCCCCTCCTACAAGAAGTGCTTAAACAACAGATGAGAGAAGATAACACTATAGAAGATAACATCAATAAACTTGCCCAAAGACAAAATACAGAAATCGACACCAAAATGTGACCAAATGTAGAGTTTAAGAATAAACAAAACTGTATTTCTTCCAAATTTAAATTCAAAAACCTAAAATGGAAGAATCTGGGCAAGTCAAATACTGCACATTTTGTACAGCTGAAAACAAAGTTACACCCAGAGCTCAGAAAGAAGACTGAGCATCATCCAAAAAGCTGATAATTCCATTATCATACAGATTACGCCAGCAAAGAAGAGCAGTTGATATTTGACTTATGTTGAGTCAGGTCCTCGAACTATTGCACCTTAACTGTCTGTTAGTTACCCTTGTTTTGTCGACCCAAACTCGTATGAGAGCGTGATACTAATAATACGAGAGATCAGCTTAAAGGCCGGGATAAAATATTTACGGTAAGGAGTGTGGAATGGTTGTTTGTGTTGTGTAACGGATTGCCATTTGGACTATGTAAAGAAGCAATAACCGAAACACATCGCTGCCGCAATTGTGAGAAGTCAGAAGTGAAACACCATATTGACTACCATTCCGAGGTCCCATATGTAGAAACTTGTCAAATTAAACTCCAGTGGGTTATTCTAAAACCCGGTAATGGTCACGTTAAAATGAATATGCTGAAAAGTTTTACAGCTTTAAACTGGGACGTATTTATGGAACAGCTTGCCAAATTAATGTGGTACTGCTCCGAAAACGCACAGAAAGCTGCAAGAAACTGCACTGACAATCATAAAGCGTAGAAAAAGTATATGAAAGAAATATCAAAGAACTGTTAGTTCCATATGTTAGGCATTACATTATCTACGCCATCGACACAGCACCCCAAGACTTCATTAAATTTATAACAGTCCATGCAGCTAACCCAACTAAGTATATATGACTTTGATGACTCTCAGATACATTCAGGCTATAATCAACATGAGAGCAGGCTTAAGAAGGAACAAAATTGACCCCATGTATCAGCAAAGTCAGAATTTTTGCTGGCGACAGAATTGGTGTAAAGAAATATACAACAATGGTATGTTTTACTACAGACGAAAGGCAACAAAGTAACAACATAGAAATTCAATCGAAAACGTCGATTTGCGATCTAGCATAATATAGATTTAAGAGCAGATTACAGACCAAGAGTATAGGGAAAGCCTTAGGACCGAGCTAGGCATTTTAAACATAAGGGACAACTCCAGTAGTTGCTTTTCTTTGAGGGTATTAAATACATGGGCAGCATGGCGGGTGTCCTGCAGGAAGCAGAGACTGCTTACTCTTCCGGAGCACCCGAGTCTACCCCCGGTTTTTTGGTGGGGCCCATGTTGTTCATACGTTTTTAGTTTTTAATTGTAGTGCATATATTGTTTTGGTCTTGTCTTCGTTGTTCTCCGGAGTTTGTCAGTTGTTACGATTTTTCTCTCCTTCGAATATCCCTTTAGTATTTCTTGACTTTACTTCTTTGGCAGGCATAAATTGTGCATCCATTCTTTGCAAGAAGCATCACACTGCACCCAATTTTTTCGTCGACCGTTATTTTTGTCATATTCAAATATTGTTTTGCCAAATCTGCAAGTTGTACTGGACCATCGTAATATTAACAAAGGATTATAATTCAGGGTTAAAGAAAGTATAACTTGATATAACAGTCATTATCAAATATACATCTTTAAATTTTGAATACATGTACAATACGTTTTACTTAGGCCAATTAGGACTTTCAATACTGTAACAGTTTATTTTTACAGAAGTAAATAAATCAATTAAATCTAAACTAATACTAGCATGAATTATCTACAAAAGACCTATGTTCAAAAAAATTCTTATTCCTTGAAAAAAAATTAATCAAAATAGAACAATTCAATATTTCACTTTCTTTTTGATAAAAAATAAAAAACCAGAGAATATTAAGCCGTTTCACTTCAAATCTCAATTTTATCAGAAATGTAGATTTTTTAATTCCGTAAAATAACGAGTAATAACTGTAACAATGAACTGTTACGAAGTCACAGGCTCCCAAACGAAGTAACTGATATCTCGAGTGCGATACATTGCATTCAATAATTAAAATTATTTGTTTTTCAGAGACTGAAATGGGGAAATTGTTCCTATAAAGTTTATGCATACTTAATGGAGAGGTTACTTGAAAATCATGCTATGGATATTTTTTGTGACTCGAGTTTTACAGTCATACAATGTCACACTTGGTCAACTCTTGCTTGTCGATATGCTGCATTGACAGAGATATATCTCAATATTTCTGAACGGTTTACGATAACTAATTCTATTGAATGGTGTAATAAAATGCATTCGGTTTCATTAAATAAAAATAATAAAAAAAGACTTCTTACCTGCAGTGATAAGTGCTCCCAGTATCAAGTTTGAATCCTATTTATATAAAATGATATTTATATAAAACACAAGAATGTTTTTTTTTTAATTTATGACCAAGCAAATGAAATAATATCTTTTATTACATATTAGGTCTGATCTATTAATGTCTTCCTTGTATAAATATTATATTAAGTCTACATTCTGATTCAAGGAAAATAATTAAAATTAACAAAAGATAAAACACCACATTAATAATAAACAAATATCTGAGTTGCATATTCACCCAATAAAATTAAATCTATCTATAAAGAAAGACAACTATTAATTAGGTCTCCAAAAACGAAGTGGGAGACTTAAATATTTTGATTTGCGATTTTTATCGAACTTTTTTTTCTTCATCCTCTCCGATTTTGTTCCTTCGAGTTCTCAATAACCGTCAGAAATATGGATCTGAGATATTACATGATGAAAGATTTCTAGATGTGCCTAATACTATTAATTTTTTGATGGAGGTCACTGAGACGTATAATGAGGAGTTCAAAGAGGCTAGGGGGAAATTTTTTTTTCATCGAAAAACTCTACGAGAGTGACCAAAAACCATCTCATATCATATATTTTATTATACACCGTAGCAACACCTATTAAATGACATATACTTCGTTCCTCTTGGGGTCATCCCCAACCCACAAAGTCGATAATTTAAAAAAAATTCATATGCAATTAAAATCTATAGCTTTAAATCATATTTTATTAATATTCTCCGTAACAAGGCGCATTAAATGACATGTACCTCATTCTTTCAGTAGGGTGATCCTTACCCCCATAAATCAATAATGTCCAATTATCACATAAACCGTTAAAATTCCCATCCCTAAACCATATATTTTCTTATTCCCCATGGTAAGACGCACCAAATGACACATACCGCGCTTCCCCAGGGGGTTATCACCACTCTCATCAAATCAATAATGTTCAATTATCTCATAAACCATTAAAATCCCCACCCCTAAACCATATATTTTCTTATTCCCCATTGCAAGACGCACCAAATGACACATAACTCGCTTCCCCAGGGGGTTATCACCACTCCCATCAAATCAATAATGTTCAATTATCTCATAAACTGTAAAAATCCCCACCCATAAACCATATATTTTCTTATTTCCCATGGTAAGATGTACCAAATGACACATACCTCGCTTCCCCAGGGGGTTAGCACCACTCCCATCAAATCAATAATGTTCAATTATCTCATTAACCGTTAAAAATCCCACCCCCTAAACCATATATTTTCTTATTCCCCATTGCAAGTCGCACCAAATGACACATACTTCGCTTCCCCGGAGGTTATCACCACTTCCATGAAATCAAAAATATTCAAATTATCTCATAAATTCTCTACGGTCAGGCGCAACGTCATAATGAAGAAACGACATAATAGCGGCACTGAGAGCGCTGCGTATAAACAATACCGTGCTTCCCCTTTAAATGATACATACCTCATTACTAAATGATCTTAATTCTCGCCCCCTTAAACCAGATCTATGAAATTATATAAAATTAAAAATCTGTAAGAAACTCGACACCTAAACCATATATTTTCTTATTCACAGTGACAAAACGCATGAACTGATATATACCTAATTTACCCAAGGGTCATCCACACCCACCGAATCATTAGTCTTTAATTATCTCTTAAAACATTGAAATCCTTGCCCCAAAATCATATATTTTCTTTTTCTCTATAAGACAAACAGATTGATAAAACAACCCCCCCCCCCCCCCCCTCGTCCCTCAAATCAATAATTTCCATTTTTTTTCAAAATCCGTAAAAATGTTTATCCCTTTAACACGTTTAATACGCAATGTTCAAATCTCATAAACCATTTAACCCCATACCCCGTAACCACAAATATTTCTAATTGCCCCTAAGTAGATGAAATAAATGATTTTACACATTTCCCGGGGAATGGGGGTATAGCCCTTTTCAGAAATTCATTTCCGGTATCACGACTCTGACTCTAAAATTATACTTTGTTGGGATGTTCCGGGACGTAGTACTGGTTCGCTGCAATGAAATAAAAGAAGTCAATAAAAAAAGTATATTGCACCATGATATATGGACCTACTGTTACAAAACCAACCATGCAAACTGAATAACTAGTGTTGTTTTAAAGCTGTCTTTACCTGAGGCATTTGTCATAGAAAGTTTGAAAGGATTAAATAAATAAAACCAAGAAATGTTTTATTCTACATGGAGAGAATGGAAGAATTTTTTACCATGGCTCCTGATTTGTAAAATTGCGCAAAAAGTAATCTGACATCAAACCCCGAAATTTTAACTGGATATGTGTCAGTGTATGGCAATCGTTTTTAGCCATATCCCATGTCTCAACGAAACTTACAGATTTAATGGCAGCCTATTATTTCATGGCTTCTGTAACAGGAAAACAATTGGGCATCTTGTCCCACCTGTTAATTTCTACTTTCTATACCGGTTTATGACATGAGCTATGATAATACAAGTGCTTTTAAAGGTATTGGCAAGGTTAAACAGAATTAATGTCCTGCTGAAAAAAAACCCGATTTCGGAAATGTCTACATTAGGTGATAGATGGGAAATTGCAGAGGATCTTTTTTACAACTTGAAGCCTTCAGTTGTCTAATTTATGGTGACAAACACTTTACAAATGTGAAAAAAAATTAACAGAAAAATGTTGTTTAAAGCAAAAGCAAAAGTTCTTCAAGGAACATTGATATCAGCGTCCTAACTCTTTGTAAAATATGCCCTGCACAACACATCAGGAGAGCTAACTATTAGGTTTGCACCTGGAAGAGGTCACACATTGCCACATCAAAATGTCCTGATCTTGCCGAAAATCAAGGATGGCATTTTGTTGATGGTATTTTAAAACCAAAGTGGTTGGACGGCGAGTTTATTCCCCAAAACTCTCATTGGCGTTTTGGTTGAAGAAAACATTTTAACTTATGAAAATGAAGACGAAAGTGATGGGGAATCGGGTGTGCTGTGTTCGTTGTACCACGGTGGCAGTGATGAAGATGATGAGTAAATCGACTTTCATCAAATTTTACTGGGTGTCAGTGTCGATAAAAAAGTTCAGCTCACATAGCTACTCAGCGCATCTTCAGATGGCGGATATGGGAGGACATCGCCCTTTTTGGGTTGTCAGGTCATAAAACGGAAAGCCTGGCCACGGATCCTAGTGGCACACTTCTTGCACAAAAAACAACTCTTTTGTAGATTTAAGATAACAGTAGACTTTTTGTAGCCGCTACAGATGGCTTAATTTTCCGCCCCTTCTCCAAACTTTTCTAGTGGCAGTCGAAAGTTGTTGTCCTCGTTTTTCCGTCCCAGTCCAATTTATGTGTAATGTTGACATATTGTGGAATATATTTTCGTCCTGAATTCGCACGCAAATTTTGTTGCTGGGTGTTAAACAACCTACAGCCATTCGACAAATCATCAGATTTAAGGTAATTTTATAGGGGGAGGGTTAATATTTTATTACTTTCAAAGCACTAACAAAATGATTTTACCTTTTTTCCATTATTCTAGTATTAAGGTACAAAGGTCAACCTCTATATTGATGATGATATATATCCATCGTTGATTCGAAAAAATGGAGACGCATGGTTTTTTTTCAAGTAAAATGAAAAATTTAAAATACCCAATTTTCCAAGATTTTTTATGATAAAAATCATTTTATGGTGTTTTATTCGAATTATATTTATTAAATGTGATGTATTTTACGCGTTTGATAAAAAAAAACTCCAAATGCATTACGACATAATTATTTTTTTAGCATTTATTGTCAAAAAATGCCTTTTTTCTCAAATTCAGTTGGGGTAGGAGTACAATTTTAGTTCCTGAGAATAGAGAATATTCAAGGGCTTAAAATTACTACATTTTGTATTCATTTAACGAACACCCCCTCTAACAAAGACAAATTATAAAGAAATTTAATAAAATATTCCGTAGGATATAGAGATGATGCCAAATTTGTACATAATGGTTTATCTTAAGTATGATTTTAAAGCTAACGAAGACAAATTATAAAGAAATTAAAAAAAAAAGGAAAATATTCCGTATGGTATGGAGATGGCCCTAGTTCTATGAAATCGTTCAGAATTTTTTTTATTATGATTTTATTATGAAATGGGATATATATGTATCAGAAAAATCTAAAAATCATAATTGGGAGAGAAGTTGGAGTGCGTGCCCTTGGGGTTAACGTAGCCCACGGACTATAATACTTATAGGACTTTTGAACCGTTATGACAATTGAATTTCGGATTCGTAGCCTACATTACTGTATAACCTTTGGTTCTAATATAGAACATGTCATTCAGCCTAAAGATGTATATAATTAAGTATGAGCAACGAAATATGATTGATTAATATGGAATTGAAAATGACTTAAAGGGGATATTTTGAACTATTGTACGTGCCATTGCCGTGATGGCAGATTTAATTAGATCAGTTATAAATGATTTTTTGTTACAGTAACAATTCATAAGTAGGCTTGTCATAATGGTTGCAAATATCTATTTTAATATTAGCTTATTTGATTTGAATAACGTTCCAGACATAACTCATGATAGAAATAAATAGATCTTCCAGCAAACAAAAACTGTCTTCATATATCCATAGGTCTAGAGATAGGATATATTTGAATTTCACATTACCCGTTGTATCTCTGTGGGATTGTATCTATGAAAAAGATCGCTTTCTTGTTACATGATAGTTACATTTATGCAAAAGTAAATGTAACCAAAATATCACTCATTCTTACATTCATAGGTGTACATTTCATTGCATACTGCAGCAAAAGCTTATTCCAACCCCAATTAACCGTTGACAACTTGTCACTGTGTTTATTGGACGAGTGTCCCTGTCTTTGTTTCATTATTGACTTCTCCTTATTTTCGGCCATGTGCGAATAAGATTTTATTGTTTGTTGTTTGTATCCACATCGGATGAAACATTTCTATAGGAATTTTCACAAGTACTGTAAAATTGTAATAAATGAAAGAATTTTTTGTAGCGAAAGGGTGTCATTTTATTCTTTTAACGTTGAAATAAATGACTACAAGAAAAGATTATATGATGCGAGATATAACTTAAAATAGTAACAGTTGACATGATTGCGCAATTTCTCCTTAAAGTGTATAGTTTCCTGTGTAATAAAGAGACACTTTCTAACATTGATCTATTTCAATGTCCGCCTAAAGTAAATGCTATTGCGAACATTATAATTACAGAATAATAGAAAAAAGACTTTTTTTTAGACATTTTATGTTATTAGAACATTTTATTGTTGATGAGTATTTCGATTCGGGTCGGCGAGTCCCGGATCACGCGCTCGGTTTCCTTTGTGCTCCTGATAAACCTGCAATTATAGTGGATTTTTTTTTTGGTCGTTTGTATACAGATGACTATAATTTAGGTATGTAAAGCATTTATTACTGTAGTTATTTTGTTGCATAGTGCAACCTAGAATTATAAATTTAAACCCAATGTTTACTTAAATTCACAGCTTTTCCATCTTTGTTTACTTTGTATACTTCGTCAAAATGGCGGAAAATTTTGACGCCCATTATCAACACATGCAAAGTCAAAGTCAAAGTGATACCCAAGACATATTTGGTTGGGGTAGGAGTCCAATTTTAGTCCTGAGAATAGAGAATATTTCAAGGGCTTAAAGTGACTACATTTTGTATACATTTTAACGAATACCCTCTCTAACAAAGACAAATTATAAGAAATTCAAAAAAATATTCCGTAGGGTATAGAGATGATGCCAAATTTGTACATAATGGTTTACCTTAAGTATGATTTTAAAGCTAACAAAGAAAAACTATAAAGAAATTCAAAAAAAAAAAAATGAAAAATATTCCGTAGGGTATAGAGATGGCCCTAATTCTATGAATTCGTTCAGAATGTTTTTGTTATGATTTTATTATGAAATGGGATATACATGTATCAGAAAAATCTAAAAATCATAACGGGAGAGAAGTTGGAGTGCGTGCCCTTGAGGTTAACGTAGCCCACGGACTATAATACTTATAGGACTTTTGAACCGTTATGACAATTGAATTTCGGATTCGTAGCCTACATTACTGTATAACCTTTGGTTCTAATATAGAACATGTCATTCAGCCTAAGATATATATATAATTATGTATGAGCAACGGAATATGATTGATTAATATGGAAATGAAAATGACTTAAAGGGGATATTTTGAACTATTGTACGTGCCATTGCCGTGATGGCAGATTTAATTAGATCAGTTATAAATAATTTTTTTGTAACAATACATAAGTAGGCTTGTCATAATGGTTGCAAATATCTATTTTAATATTAGCTTAGTTGATTTGAATAATGTTCCAGACATAACCTATTATAGAAATAAATAAATCTTCCAGTAAAAAAAAATGTCTTCATATATCCATTGGTCTAGAGGTAGGATATCTTTGAATTTCACATTACCCGTTGTATCTCTGTGGGATTGTATCTATGAAAAAGATCGCTTAGTTACATTTACGCAAAAGTAAATGTAACCAAAATATCACTCATTCTTACATTCATACGTGTAAATTTCATTGCATACTGCAGCAAAAGCTATTAATTGACTTGTCACTGTGTTTATTGGACGATTGTCCGTCTTTGTTTCATTATTGACTTCTCCTTATTTTCGGCCGTGTGTTCTGTACCCGGGCGCCCTCATTAGCATATAAGATTTATTGTTTGTTGTTTGTATCCACATCGGATGAAACATTTCTACAGGAATTTTAACCAGCACTGTAAAATTTTAATAAAGGAAAGAATTCTTTATAGCGAAAGACATGGGTGTCATTTTATTCTTGTAACGTTGAAATTAATGACTACAAGAAAAGATTATATCATGCGAGATATTACGTAAAATACTAACAGTTGACATGATTGCGCAATTTCCCCTTAAAGTGTATAGTTTCCTGTGTAATAAAGAGACACTTTCTAACATTGAACTATTTCAATGTCCGCCTAAAGTAAATGTTATTGCAAACATTATAATTACAGAATAATAGAAAAAAGACTTATTTAGACATTTTATGTTATTAGAACATTTTGTTGTTTATGAGTATTTCGATTCGGGTCGGCGAGTCCCGGATCACGCGCACGGTTTTATTTGTGTTTCTGATAAACCTGCAATTATAGTGGATTTTTTTTGGTCGTTTGTATACAGATGAATATTATTTAGATCTGTAAAGCATTTGTTACATATTTTATTGCATAGTGCAACCTAGAATTGTGAATTTAAACCAAATTTTTACTTAAATTCACATTGTTTCCATCTTTGTTTACTTTGTATACTTTGTCAAAATGGCGGAAACTTTTGACTCCCATGATCAACACATGCAAAGTCAAAGTCAAAGTGATACCCAAGACATATTTGGGTATATTGAAACTTATGAAAAATACCAAGATGAAATTGAAAAGCACGATTACTCATCGGACCCCGGATGGGTACCTGTCACAAATGTCATGAAAAGAAAAGCAATCGGACACCCACCTAATATGCTTATAGAAAAGGGGACCCAGCTGTTGATTTTAGACCAACCTGCTATTATCAGCAGCAAAATAACTCAGTAAACAATAAACTTGTAGCTATTATTAGCTCTTAAGAAGTAAAACTTGAAGGCAAAAACCCACTCTTCATTCAAAAGCTGTTGACTAAAATTATAGGCATAGTAAAATAGACTAAAGCTACGAAGAGATTTGATCTTCTAGTGGCTTGTACAGATCAGAGCCAATACTCTAAATTGATTAAATTAAACAAGTTGGATGACTCGTCAGTAAATGTTAGTAAACCTAAACTCTTAAATACATCAGTTGGATGTATTTATGGAGTCACAATGGATATTGATGAAAAACAGTTTTTTGTAAGTGCTGGAAGTATATAATGTATACAAGGTACAAAAGATGAATAGACATGACAAAGAACTAAAACAAAAGGTCCCATGTAGAACAGTTAAGCTATTTTTTTAATGTAGCTGACCTGCAAAATTATGTACAAATAGGTTTCAAAACCAATACTGTCAAAGACTTTATTCCCAAACAATCCAATGCTTTAAGTGTCAGAAGTTTATGCATATGGTAAATATGTGGAGCTAACCATAACACCCATGACTGCAATGCAGTCAGTGAACTGTGTAAATTGCAAAGGGGATCACCAAAGTAATGACCCCAAATGCACCAAGAGGTTACAAACAGGTGATCAAAACTATAGTTACAGAAAAATGCATTAGTCAAGAAGCTAGAGAAAAAGTTAAACTGCAAAATAAAACCCAACAGGAAAAACAAAAGACACCCAATCCTCTGAGGCAAATAGAATGACCACCCCTAAGACAAATAAAATGGTTGAAATGTAATATGTATTTTGCTTAGAATTATTTCTAATTTTTCTTTTTTGAAATCTCAATGAAATTAGCTGATACTTTGGAAAACTAAAAATTAATTTTGAAATATCATGCATTGAAGTTTATTTAGACAATAGAAAAATACAAATTGTCAATTTATATGATGCACATTCAAGCACAAAAGAAATTGATTATGACAATGTTCATAAACAACTTAACAAGGACTTTGTGATATTAGGAGAATTTAATGCACATCATACCTTATGGGGAAGTGTAAACATTAGTACTAAAGGACGAGGACTATATGAGTTTATTATAACTACAAATATTGTATGTTTGAACGATGGATCGGGAGAGTAAGCCCAGTAGATCTAAGTACCTCCTGTATTGATTTAACTCTATGTAATATGTCACTTGGACATACGTTTTCTTGGAAGGTGGACAATTCCACTTACGGCAGCGATTATTTCCCAGTAATTCTCGATACCAACATGATAATCCCAAAACAATCAGAAAATACATTCAAACAGTTGGATTTATAGGAAAGCTGATTGGGATAGATTCACCAGGGAGAGTGACATTAGAATTACTTCTGATATGATATCTGAAGATATTCAAGAATCTACTAAACGTATTAGTCATACAATATCTACTATTGCTGGTGAATGTATCCCGACCAAGAAACCATCGGTGGAATGAAAATTGCACAACTACTGTCAATAATAGAAACAAATCTATAAACCGGGCACAACATACAGGATGGGGGATGGCTTTAGATTATATAAGGAGAATGAAAAAATATGCAAAAAGGTTATAAAAATATCCAAAATGAATATTGGGAAAGCTATTGTAATTCCCTTAACAATAATACTTGGATCTATGGGGAAATGTGAAAAATATGTTAGGAAAAGGTTCACATAATTCAACTATTCCTGTTCTCAAAGGAACAATGGTTGTAACTTTACTAAGAATTTATATAAATCTAACCTATTTGCAGAAAATTATTGTAGAGTTAGTAGCTCCGAGAATTACGATGAAAGATTCAAAATTCACAAGAAGAATACTAAATCTGAGGAGAGTGATACAATTGAATCTGATTACAAAACGAATACTGGTAGTTATAATGATGAATTTTGTTAACAAGAATTAAAAGATGCTGTCTCGGACACAAATGATAGTGCTCCCGGAAAAGACAGACTAAGTTATAATATGTTTAGATATTTTTTCAGACAAAACACTCATTGTTCTACTTTTATTAATAAACAAACTGTGGATATTACAGGAACTCCCCAGAGAATGGAAAATTCTATAGTAGTACCAATACATAAATATGGAAAAGATCCTAGTGATCCCATTTCATACATACCTATCTCAATAACATCTAATTTGATAGCTTATGTAAATAACTTCTTATCAATTAGAACACTACAGGTTAAAGTTAACGACTCTCTTTCTAATATATATAGGTTAGAAAATGGTAGTAGTATATATGCGGTTTTCAGTTAGTATTTGAGGAGGTGCTGAGGAGGTGCCGGAAGTGACGTCACCGGAACCGGAAATGACGCCACAGGAAGTGACGTAACGGGAACCGGAAGTACCGGAAGTGGATTGCGCGCATGCGCAACCGGAAGTTATGGGTTTTCCCGCCATTTGTTGACGGAAGTGACGGAAGTCACGTGCTAGGACCCGGATGTGTGATCTGCGCATGCGTAGGAACCGGAAGTGATTTGCGCGCATGCGCAACCGGAAGTGATGGTTTTTCGCGCCATTTGTTGCCGGAAGTGACGTAAGTCACGTGGTAGGACCCGGATGTGTGGTCTGCGCATGTTCAGGCGGAACCGGAAGTACTCGGAAGTGGTTTTGCGCGCATGCGCAACCGGAAGTAGTGGATTTCCCCATGATTTGATTACGGAAGTGACGTAAGTCACGGACCCGGATGTGCCATGCTTGACCAGATTGAATTATCTCCCTTTTCCCGCACTTCTCGGTCGTCTCTGAATCTTTCATCGATCTGATACCCTCACTGTTATGTCGAAGTCCGAGAGTATACGTTTGGATTATCTCCCCTTATCCCGCTCTTTTCAGTATTTTCTTTGAGGACCAAAAGGTAGGATTGGATTATGTCCCCTTACCTCCAAGTGATGCTTGTCACCAATGGAGGGGTGTCCTTAGCAACCGCCTTAGCAAAGGCGGTCCATTTCATTGCATTCACTTAGTTTCTCTTCTCTTGCTCCATGGCGCTCTTCGCTGCTCTTTGCTACTCATCGCTAACCTTACTCGCCTGCTCATTTTGCTCCTGCTGCTTGTTGCTGTTCGTCAACGCTGCTCTGCACTGTACTCAGACCTGAAAGTACCCTAAAGATAATCGTTTACCCTAACACTAGTTCTGCTTAGCAGCCTGCTTCAAAGTCATAAGGGATTGAGCCAGATTGAATTATTTCCCTTTTCCCGCTCTTCTCGGTCGTCTCTGGATCTTTGATTGAATTATCTCCCCTTATCCCGCTCTTTTCATCTGTGAGTGATGTTTTCTGTGAGGACTAGGATTGGATTATGTCCCCTTACCTCAAGTTGATGCTTGTCACCGCACAATGGAGGGGTGTCCTTAGCAACGGCGGTCTATTTCATTGCTCTATGCTTCGCTTCTCTTCGCTTGCTCTTCGCTGCTCCATGCTGCTCATCGCTAATAATGACTATATTCACCTGCTGATTTAAGATTCTTGGGGTTACTTGTCGGTGTTTTCGCTGCTGCTTCCGCTCCTGCTGCTTGCTGGTGTTCGTCATTGCTGCTCTTATCTTGTTCATCGCTGTTTTTCTCGTGCTCTTTGCTGCTCGTCGCTGTTTTTCTCTTGTTCTTTGTTGCTCATCACTGTTTTTCTCTTGCTCTTTACTGCTCATCACTATTTTTCTCTTGTTCTTTACTGGTCGTCATTCTTTTTCTCTCGTTCTTTACTGCTCATCGCTGTTTTTCTCTTGGTCTTTACTGCTTATGGCTGTTTTTCTCTCGCTCTTTGTTGATCATCACTGTTTTTCTCGTACTCTTTGCTGCTCATCGCTGTTTTTCTCTTGTTCTTTGCTGCTCATCGCTGTTTTTCTCTTGTTCTTTGCTGCTCATCACTGTTTTTCTCTTGTTCTTTACTGCTTATCGCTGTTTTTCTCTTGGTTTTTGTAGCTCATCGCTGTTTGGCTCTTGCTCGTTACTGCTTATCGCTGTTTTTCTCTTGGTTTTTGTAGCTCATCGCTGTTTTTCTCGTGCTCTTTGCTGCTCGTCACTGTTTTTCTCGTGCTGTTTACTGCTCGTCGCTGTTTTTTCTCTTGTTCTTTGTTGCTCATCACTGTTTTTCTCTTGCTCTTTACTGCTCATCACTGTTTTTCTCTTGTTCTTTACTGCTTATCGCTGTTTTTCTCTTGGTTTTTGTAGCTCATCGCTGTTTGTCTCTTGCTCTTTACTGCTCGTCGCTGTTTTTCTCGTGCTCTATGCTGCTCGTCGCTGTTTTTCTCTTGTTCTTTGCTGCTCGTCGCTGTTTTTCTCTTGTTCTTTGTTGCTCATCACTGTTTTTCTCTTGTTCTTTACTGCTCGTTGCTGTTTTTCTCTCGTTCTTTACTGCTCATCGCTGTTTTTCTCTTGGTCTTTACTGCTTATGGCTGTTTTTCTCTCGCTCTTTGTTGATCATCACTGTTTTTCTCGTACTCTTTGCTGCTCATCGCTGTTTTTCTCTTGTTCTTTGCTGCTCATCGCTGTTTTTCTCTTGTTCTTTACTGCTCATCACTGTTTTGCTCTTGTTCTTTACTGCTTATCGCTGTTTTTCTCTTGGTTTTTGTAGCTCATCGCTGTTTGGCTCTTACTCGTTACTGCTTATCGCTGTTTTTCTCTTGGTTTTTGTAGCTCATCGCTGTTTTTCTCGTGCTCTTTGCTGCTCGTCACTGTTTTTCTCCTGCTGTTTACTGCTCGTCGCTGTTTTTTCTCTTGTTCTTTGTTGCTCATCACTGTTTTTCTCTTGCTCTTTACTGCTCATCACTGTTTTTCTCTTGTTCTTTACTGCTTATCGCTGTTTTTCTCTTGTTCTTTGTTGCTCATCACTGTTTTTCTCTTGTTCTTTACTGCTCGTCGCTGTTTTTCTCTCGTTCTTTACTGCTCATCGCTGTTTTTCTCTTGCTCTTTACTGCTTATGGCTGTTTTTCTCTCGCTCTTTGTTGATCATCACTGTTTTTCTCGTACTCTTTGCTGCTCATCGCTGTTTTTCTCTTGTTCTTTGCTGCTCATCGCTGTTTTTCTCTTGATCTTTACTGCTCATCACTGTTTTTCTCTTGTTCTTTACTGCTCGTCGCTGTTTTTCTCTCGTTCTTTACTGCTCATCGCTGTTTTTCTCTTGCTCTTTACTGCTTATGGCTGTTTTTCTCTCGCTCTTTGTTGATCATCACTGTTTTTCTCGTACTCTTTGCTGCTTATCGCTGTTTTTCTCTTGTTCTTTGTTGCTCATCACTGTTTTTCTCTTGCTCTTTACTGCTCATCACTGTTTTTCTCTTGTTCTTTACTGGTCATCGCTGTTTTTCTCTTGCTCTTTACTGCTCATCGCTGTTTTTCTCTTGCTCTATGCTTCTCATTGCTGTTTTTTCTCTTGTTCTTTGTTGCTCATCACTGTTTTTCTCTTGCTCTTTACTGCTCATCAATGTTTTTCTCTTGTTCTTTACTGGTCATCGCTGTTTTTCTCTCGTTCTTTACTGCTCATCGCTGTTTTTCTCTTGCTCTTTACTGCTTATGGCTGTTTTTTTCTCGCTCTTTGTTGCTCATCACTGTTTTTCTCTTGTCCTTTGTTGTTCATCGCTACTCCTTACCTTACTCGCGTGCTTATTTCGTTTTTTGGGGCTACTTGTCTCTGTTTTCGCTGCCACTACTGCTCCTGCTGTTCGTTATCGCTGTTCTTCTCTTGCTCATCGCTGTTTTTTCTCTTGCTCATCGCTGATCCTTTCTTGTTCTTTGCTGCTCATCCCTACTCAGGGCCTTACTCGCGTGCTCATTTCTGCTCATCTCTTGCTCATCGCTGCTCACAACTGCTCTTCTCTTGCTCATTGCTGCTCATCACTGCTCATCGCTGCTCTTCTCTTGCTCTTTGCTGCTCATCCCTACTCAGGACCTTACTCGCGTGCTCATTTCGCTCCTGCTGCTGCTACGCAAGGAATGGGGTTTACTGCTGATGATCGGAAGGCCACTCGGTACTCATGTTGTCGGTTTGATTGGTAGATCAAGACTGATCGATGTGATTGTATACTGGGATATTTATCGACGACAAACACAAATGAAACAGTTTCATATTTTATTTTACATTTTTACAAAATCTACATCAGTCAATGTTTTAAGTTCTGGTTCTTTCTCTTCAAACAAAGGTATGATCTTCTTCAGTTCTTGCCATTCGTAAGGACTCAGCGTTATACCTCTCTTGGTTGGCTGTAAAGTCAGTTCTCCGTTAGGCACGAAATATTTTCTGATGTGAATGATAGGATAGGGTGCTTTAATGATGACATAAACATCTTCTCCCAGATGATATGTCCAGTCCACCGGTTCTTTGTCCTTGATTCTGGTGATCAGGTCGTCCACCACTTCTGTAGTACTGCACAACATTTTCCACTGCATTAACGACAGGCTGACTCCGGTCTTTGTGGGCACCGTTTCACTTTCCCAACATCTCAAATCTACTCTTTTACTTCCATTCCATTCTGTGAGTTCAGCATAACGTCCTCCACCCAGTAGTACTTTCAAAGGAATATTGGAATCTGTCATGGCGTCTTGGACGATATCTCGCTTGGTCTGTTCTTTGGTTTTCTTTTCTTTACGTGGCATATCGGCTGACTGATTCTTCTTCTTGCTGGTCTATTTATATACATATATTTGTGAAGATGGATTGGATTGGTTCTTATATTATGAAACGTGAAACAGGATTGGCTATCTTTCCGACATCGTGATTGGTTAACTTCTCCCGTTCCGATTGGTCGAAAATCTGACATTTTCATTGGTCAATTCCAACCGTTTCGATAGATCAACACGATGGTACACTGTCCAAATATGTGGCGCCCAATCCGGAAACTGCTCACAATAGGTACGAGTAAACGCCGACAATACGATCAGTCTTCCTTGGTTCACCACACCGTCTTCGAACATGGCAGTGACAATTCTCTCGTATACTTGGAAGGGGTCCATCGTACGAATGACTTCTCTGACTATCTTCACTTCCTTTTATACATTTATGACATGAGACTACTCTGCATTGACAAACTTGTAACTGTCTACATATATACATGTATATATAGTGTTGCCAGAAGATCCCGATACCGGGGTTTTGTATCTGAGGCACTGGCAGTCCACCCGGACAGAGGAAAAGACCGACAATCGTGTTCAGGATGAACGAGATTACATCCGCCACCTTTCCTGATATGGTTCGCCACACATTCAACCTACAAAATACGACCTTCAAGACCAACGTGTCGTTTGGATTTATACTGAGAAACGCAGAGACCGGAGAACTAAGATACTTCCATTCCAGGACGGGGACGAATGTTCTCTGTCTCGATGATGTTAGATGGACATCAAAGATGGCTGCACCCATTCTCTTGCTTTTTGCTGCTCATCGCTGTTTTTCTCTTGCTCTGCTAATGATGACCTTACCTCATTTCAGTTTTGGGGCAACTTGTCGCTGTTTTCGCCGCTGTTGCTGTCGTTAGTCAAAGATTGGATCTGTGCGAGAGCACCCTTAGATCCGGGTTATTTAAAAGTCCAATCTGCATTTATCCAGGCTTGTGACTGGCTATCATAAGATAGGCTGCATTAATCCTGCTCAATTTTTTAAGGGCACTCTGCATTTGTCCAGGCTTGTGACTGGCTATATATATGTATAAACATATATAGGCTGCATTACCCTCCTTCCCTTTTTTTGTTATATTTTTTTCTGTTTTTCTTTGTAATATGTTCCAATTCCTCCGTCACATAGAGTCATTGCTGTCTTCAGCTGGAGGTGGGTCGTAGTCGTTCAATACACGGTTAAGCAGATATTTTCGTTTTTCTACGGCCTAATCCCATGATTCTTTTGATTCGTAGTCTTCCTATTCTCTCCAGCGTTTAGCCGTTTTTCTTGATCTCTCTATGTACGGGGTCTTTATTTATGTCTTGATGCCAGGACACCAGTCCGAGGTAATGCTTTCGTATTTCGTCTCTGTATGAGTCAAACATGTCTCTATATGCTGCCAAGCGTGCCTTGTCTTCTTCCATTCCGGCTTCCACTACTTCGTTTACTGTCTGTGAGTATTCCGATTGATGTACTTGAAATGTTATGTTCAAAACGACTTCCCATAGGGACTGTTCGCAAAGCTCTTCGGAGTCTTCGTTGGATCCATGGTCACTACTTTGTTCCGATTCATCGTTATCGGCTTCTGTGGTGGTGTCTGAAGCTGAATCACTATAGTCTGTTGAATCCTCTGCAATACCATGTGCATTCTTTTTGTGTCGCACTAGGTTAAAGTTTTGCTTGGATTGGTATCCACAGGTATACATTTAAGACGTCTTTATTTCCTGGTAGTCGATATCAGAATGAGTTCCGGTCGTCCTGCAAGTGCTTATATTAGATACAGGTTCCTCAGCGGCTTGTTGATTCATACACAAGCGTTTGGCGAAGTATTCGTTTCGACATTGTTGCAGTTCAGATTTCACTTTTCTGATGAGGTCTCTTTTAAGTCTTTTCCACTCGTTGTCAATCCTTCTACATCCCTTGTAGATATTCATGTTTTTGTAGAAGTCCGCAAAGCTCTTGTTCGTTTGACACTTTTTACATTTCTTGTTTGGATCCACTTTGTTGGGTCCTCCACTTGTGTTATCCAGCCGTTTGGTTCTCTTCACTTTGGTTAGAAGTAATTTCCTTTTCCTTTGTGGTTTTGCTTTGGTGTTAGAAAGATCCACAGGTATTAAATATCTAGCAGGAACCACTAAATCAACGAGAGGCGTTTTCGATGCCATTGATACGTGTGTGTTGTTTGACGGTCTTCAAACAACTGACGAAATTAAACAAAACCTCTGATTATATTTTCGTTAAAAGCTTTTCATTGGTGTCATGGTGACGAAGATTGCTTTTTTTCTATTCATTCAGACCTCACAGTTCGCTGTTCGTTGTTGCTATTGCTGCTGAGGAGGTGAAGGTGGGATTCTCACTCTTTCGTTATAAGTCACCTCTTAGTCTCGTTGATGTTACGATGAACATCAAAGATGGCTGCCTCCATGTAACGCGGACCTGAAAGAGAGCACCCTTATGAAATAGAAGTTTTAGAGTCTTTCCGGACGGAACGAATGTTCCCAGTCTCGTTGATGTTACGATGGACATCAAAGATGGCTGCGCCCAAGTAACGCGGACCTAAAAGAGAGCACCCTAATGAAACGAAAATTTCAGAGTATTTCTGGACGGAAACGAACGTTTACGGATTTCAGTCCTAACCCTAACTCGAGTCCTAACCCCAACTCTAATCCTAACCCTAACCCTAACCCTAACGCTAACCCTAACCGTAGTCCTGTCTCTAACCCTTATCGTACGTCTGTCTCGTACTCCTACTCTAACAACTCATACCCCACGTCGATGGTTCACCTAAGCAAGCGTGACTGTTTGCCTCATGTTTGTCACGCTTGCACCAGTGAACCACCGGCGTGGGGTATGAGTTGTTAGAGTAGGAGTACGAGACAGACCTACGATAAGGGTTAGAGACAGGACTACGGTTAGGGTTAGGGTTAGGGTTAGGGTTAGGATTAGAGTTGGGGTTAGGACTCGAGTTAGGGTTAGGACTGAAATCCGTAAACGTTCGTTTCCGTCCAGAAATACTCTGAAATTTTCGTTTCATTAGGGTGCTCTCTTTTAGGTCCGCGTTACTTGGGCGCAGCCATCTTTGATGTCCATCGTAACATCAACGAGACTGGGAACATTCGTTCCCGTCCCGAAAGAATCTAAAACTTCTATTTCATAAGGGTGCTCTCTTTCAGGTCCGCGTTACATGGAGGCAGCCATCTTTGATGTTCATCGTAACATCAACGAGACTAAGAGGTGACTTATAACGAAAGAGTGAGAATCCCACCTTCACCTCCTCAGCAGCAATAGCAACAACGAACAGCGAACTGTGAGGTCTGAATGAATAGAAAAAAAGCAATCTTCGTCACCATGACACCAATGAAAAGCTTTTAACGAAAATATAATCAGAGGTTTTGTTTTTGTAAAAAGTGTCAAACGAACAAGAGCTTTGCGGACTTCTACAAAAACATGAATATCTGCAAGGGATGTAGAAGGATTGACAACGAGTGGAAAAGACTTAAAAGAGACCTCATCAGAAAAGTGAAATCTGAACTGCAACAATGTCGAAACGAATACTTTGCCAAACGCTTGTGTATGAATCAACAAGCCGCTGAGGAACCTGTATCTAATATAAGCACTGGCAGGACGACCGGAACTCATTCTGCTATCGACTACCAGGAAATAAAGACGTCTTAAATGTATACCTGTGGATACCAATCCAAGCAAAACTTTAACCTAGTGCGACACAAAAAGAATGCACATGGTATTGCAGAGGATTCAACAGACTATAGTGATTCAGCTTCATACACCACCACAGAAGCCGATAACGATGAATCGGAACAAAGTAGTGACCATGGATCCAACGAAGACTCCGAAGAGCTTTGCGAACAGTCCCTATGGGAAGTCGTTTTGAACATAACATTTCAAGTACATCAATCGGAATACTCACAGACAGTAAACGAAGTAGTGGAAGCCGGAATGGAAGAAGACAAGGCACGCTTGGCAGCATATAGAGACATGTTTGACTCATACAGAGACGAAATACGAAAGCATTACCTCGGACTGGTGTCCTGGCATCAAGACATAAATAAAGACCCCGTACATAGAGAGATCAAGAAAAACGGCTAAACGCTGGAGAGAATAGGAAGACTACGAATCAAAAGAATCATGGGATTAGGCCGTAGAAAAACGAAAATATCTGCTTAACCGTGTATTGAACGACTACGACCCACCTCCAGCTGAAGACAGCAATGACTCTATGTGACGGAGGAATTGGAACATATTACAAAGAAAAACAGAAAAAAATATAACAAAAAAGGGAAGGAGGGTAATGCAGCCTATATATGTTTATACATATATATAGCCAGTCACAAGCCTGGACAAATGCAGAGTGCCCTTAAAAAATTGAGCAGGATTAATGCAGCCTATCTTATGATAGCCAGTCACAAGCCTGGATAAATGCAGAGTGGACTTTTAAATAACCCGGATCTAAGGGTGCTCTCGCACAGATCCAATCTTTGACTAACGACAGCAACAGCGGCGAAAACAGCGACAAGTTACCCCAAAACTGAAATGAGGTAAGGTCATCATTAGCAGAGCAAGAGAAAAACAGCGATGAGCAGCAAAAAGCAAGAGAATGGGTGCAGCCATCTTTGATGTCCATCTAACATCATCGAGACAGAGAACATTCGTCCCCGTCCTGGAATGGAAGTATCTTAGTTCTCCGGTCTCTGCGTTTCTCAGTATAAATCCAAACGACACGTTGGTCTTGAAGGTCGTATTTTGTAGGTTGAATGTGTGGCGAACCATATCAGGAAAGGTGGCGGATGTAATCTCGTTCATCCTGAACACGATTGTCGGTATTTTCCTCTGTCCGGGTGGACTGCCAGTGCCTCAGATACAAAACCCCGGTATCGGGATCTTCTGGCAACACTATATATACATGTATATATGTAGACAGTTACAAGTTTGTCAATGCAGAGTAGTCTCATGTCATAAATGTATAAAAGGAAGTGAAGATAGTCAGAGAAGTCATTCGTACGATGGACCCCTTCCAAGTATACGAGAGAATCGTCACTGCCATGTTCGAAGACGGTGTGGTGAACCAAGGAAGACTGATCGTATTGTCGGCGTTTACTCGTACCTATTGTGAGCAGTTTCCGGATTGGGCGCCACATATTTGGACAGTGTACCATCGTGTTGATCTATCGAAACGGTTGGAATTGACCAATGAAAATGTCAGATTTTCGACCAATCGGAACGGGAGAAGTTAACCAATCACGATGTCGGAAAGATAGCCAATCCTGTTTCACGTTTCATAATATAAGAACCAATCCAATCCATCTTCACAAATATATGTATATAAATAGACCAGCAAGAAGAAGAATCAGTCAGCCGATATGCCACGTAAAGAAAAGAAAACCAAAGACCAGACCAAGCGAGATATCGTCCAAGACGCCATGACAGATTCCAATATTCCTTTGAAAGTACTACTGGGTGGAGGACGTTATGCTGAACTCACAGAATGGAATGGAAGTAAAAGAGTAGATTTGAGATGTTGGGAAAGTGAAACGGTGCCCACAAAAACCGGAGTCAGCCTGTCGTTAATGCAGTGGAAAATGTTGTGCAGTACTACAGAAGTGGTGGACGACCTGATCACCAGAATCAAGGACAAAGAACCGGTGGACTGGACATATCATCTGGGAGAAGATGTTTATGTCATCATTAAAGCACCCTATCCTATCATTCACATCAGAAAATATTTCGTGCCTAACGGAGAACTGACTTTACAGCCAACCAAGAGAGGTATAACGCTGAGTCCTTACGAATGGCAAGAACTGAAGAAGATCATACCTTTGTTTGAAGAGAAAGAACCAGAACTTAAAACATTGACTGATGTAGATTTTGTAAAAATGTAAAATAAAATATGAAACTGTTTCATTTGTGTTTGTCGTCGATAAATATCCCAGTATACAATCACATCGATCAGTCTTGATCTACCAATCAAACCGACAACATGAGTACCGAGTGGCCTTCCGATCATCAGCAGTAAACCCCATTCCTTGCGTAGCAGCAGCAGGAGCGAAATGAGCACGCGAGTAAGGTCCTGAGTAGGGATGAGCAGCAAAGAGCAAGAGAAGAGCAGCGATGAGCAGTGATGAGCAGCAATGAGCAAGAGAAGAGCAGTTGTGAGCAGCGATGAGCAAGAGATGAGCAGAAATGAGCACATGAGTAAGGCCCTGAGTAGGGATGAGCAGCAAAGAACAAGAAAGGATCAGCGATGAGCAAGAGAAAAAACAGCGATGAGCAAGAGAAGAACAGCGATAACGAACAGCAGGAGCAGTAGTGGCAGCGAAAACAGAGACAAGTAGCCCCAAAAAACGAAATAAGCACGCGAATAAGGTAAGGAGTAGCGATGAACAACAAAAGACAAGAGAAAAACAGTGATGAGCAACAAAGAGCGAGAAAAAACAGCCATAAGCAGTAAAGAGCAAGAGAAAAACAGCGATGAGCAGTAAAGAACGAGAGAAAAACAGCGATGACCAGTAAAGAACAAGAGAAAAACATTGATGAGCAGTAAAGAGCAAGAGAAAAACAGTGATGAGCAACAAAGAACAAGAGAAAAAACAGCGATGAGAAGCATAGAGCAAGAGAAAAACAGCGATGAGCAGTAAAGAGCAAGAGAAAAACAGCGATGACCAGTAAAGAACAAGAGAAAAACAGTGATGAGCAGTAAAGAGCAAGAGAAAAACAGTGATGAGCAACAAAGAACAAGAGAAAAACAGCGATGAGAAGCATAGAGCAAGAGAAAAACAGCGATGAGCAGTAAAGAGCAAGAGACAAACAGCGATGAGCTACAAAAACCAAGAGAAAAACAGCGATAAGCAGTAAAGAACAAGAGAAAAACAGTGATGAGCAGTAAAGAGCAAGAGAAAAACAGTGATGAGCAACAAAGAACAAGAGAAAAAACAGCGACGAGCAGTAAACAGCACGAGAAAAACAGTGACGAGCAACAAAAACCAAGAGAAAAACAGCGATGAGCAACAAAGAGCGAGAGAAAAACAGCGATAAGCAGTAAAGAGCAAGAGACAAACAGCGATGAGCTACAAAAACCAAGAGAAAAACAGCGATAAGCAGTAAAGAACAAGAGAAAAATAGTGATGAGCAGTAAAGAGCAAGAGAAAAACAGTGATGAGCAACAAAGAACAAGAGAAAAAACAGCGACGAGCAGTAAACAGCACGAGAAAAACAGTGATGAGCAACAAAGAACAAGAGAAAAACCAGCGACGAGCAGCAAAGAGCACGAGAAAAACAGCGATGAGCTACAAAAACCAAGAGAAAAACAGCGATAAGCAGTAACGAGCAAGAGAAAAACAGCGATGAGACGTAAAGAACAAGAGAAAAACAGTGATGAGCAGTAAAGAGCAAGAGAAAAACAGTGATGAGCAACAAAGAACAAGAGAAAAACAGCGATGAGCAGCAAAGAGTACGAGAAAAACAGTGATGATCAACAAAGAGCGAGAGAAAAACAGCCATAAGCAGTAAAGAGCAAGAGAAAAACAGCGATGAGCAGTAAAGAACGAGAGAAAAACAGCGACGAGCAGTAAAGAACAAGAGAAAAACAGTGATGAGCAGTAAAGATCAAGAGAAAAACAGCGATGAGCAGCAAAGAACAAGAGAAAAACAGCGATGAGCAGCAAAGAGTACGAGAAAAACAGTGATGATCAACAAAGAGCGAGAGAAAAACAGCCATAAGCAGTAAAGACCAAGAGAAAAACAGCGATGAGCAGTAAAGAACGAGAGAAAAACAGCGACGAGCAGTAAAGAACAAGAGAAAAACAGTGATGAGCAACAAAGAACAAGAGAAAAACAGCGATGAGCAGCAAAGAACAAGAGAAAAACAGCGACGAGCAGCAAAGAACAAGAGAAAAACAGCGACGAGCAGCATAGAGCACGAGAAAAACAGCGACGAGCAGTAAAGAGCAAGAGACAAACAGCGATGAGCTACAAAAGCCAAGAAAAAAACAGCGA
This sequence comes from Mytilisepta virgata, assembly GCA_028015205.1. NCBI lineage: Eukaryota > Metazoa > Mollusca > Bivalvia > Mytilida > Mytilidae > Mytilisepta > Mytilisepta virgata. Next base: position 91,338,183 of record CM051521.1, read on the forward strand.
TAAGCAGTAAAGAACAAGAGAAAAACAGTGATGAGCAGTAAAGAGCAAGAGAAAAACAGTGATGAGCAACAAAGAACAAGAGAAAAAACAGCGACGAGCAGTAAACAGCAGGAGAAAAACAGTGACGAGCAGCAAAGAGCACGAGAAAAACAGCGATGAGCTACAAAAACCAAGAGAAAAACAGCGATAAGCAGTAACGAGCAAGAGCCAAACAGCGATGAGCTACAAAAACCTAGAGAAAAACAGCGATAAGCAGTTAAGAACAAGAGAAAAACAGTGATGAGCAGTAAAGAACAAGAGAAAAACAGCGATGAGCAGCAAAGAACAAGAGAAAAACAGCGATGAGCAGCAAAGAGTACGAGAAAAACAGTGATGATCAACAAAGAGTGAGAGAAAAACAGCCATAAGCAGTAAAGACCAAGAGAAAAACAGCGATGAGCAGTAAAGAACGAGAGAAAAACAGTGATGAGCAACAAAGAACAAGAGAAAAACAGCGACGAGCAGCAAAGAACAAGAGAAAAACAGCGACGAGCAGCATAGAGCACGAGAAAAACAGCGACGAGCAGTAAAGAGCAAGAGACAAACAGCGATGAGCTACAAAAACCAAGAGAAAAACAGCGATAAGCAGTAAAGAACAAGAGAAAAACAGTGATGAGCAGTAAAGAGCAAGAGAAAAACAGTGATGAGCAACAAAGAACAAGAGAAAAAACAGCGACGAGCAGTAAACAGCACGAGAAAAACAGTGACGAGCAGCAAAGAGCACGAGAAAAACAGCGATGAGCTACAAAAACCAAGAGAAAAACAGCGATAAGCAGTAACGAGCAAGAGCCAAACAGCGATGAGCTACAAAAACCAAGAGAAAAACAGCGATAAGCAGTAAAGAACAAGAGAAAAACAGTGATGAGCAGTAAAGAACAAGAGAAAAACAGCGATGAGCAGCAAAGAACAAGAGAAAAACAGCGATGAGCAGCAAAGAGTACGAGAAAAACAGGGATGATCAACAAAGAGCGAGAGAAAAACAGCCATAAGCAGTAAAGACCAAGAGAAAAACAGCGATGAGCAGTAAAGAACGAGAGAAAAAGAATGACGACCAGTAAAGAACAAGAGAAAAACAGTGATGAGCAGTAAAGAGCAAGAGAAAAACAGTGATGAGCAACAAAGAACAAGAGAAAAACAGCGACGAGCAGCAAAGAGCACGAGAAAAACAGCGATGAACAAGATAAGAGCAGCAATGACGAACACCAACAAGCAGCAGGAGCGGAAGCAGCAGCGAAAACACCGACAAGTAACCCCAAGAATCTTAAATCAGCAGGTGAATATAGTCATTATTAGCGATGAGCAGCATGGAGCAGCGAAGAGCAAGCGAAGAGAAGCGAAGCATAGAGCAATGAAATAGACCGCCGTTGCTAAGGACACCCTCCATTGAGCGGTGACAAGCATCAACTTGAGGTAAGGGGACATAATCCAATCCTAGTCCTCACAGAAAACATCACTCACAGATGAAAAGAGCGGGATAAGGGGAGATAATTCAATCAAAGATCCAGAGACGACCGAGAAGAGCGGGAAAAGGGAAATAATTCAATCTGGCTCAATCCCTTATGACTTTGAAGCAGGCTGCTAAGCAGAACTAGTGTTAGGGTAAACGATTATCTTTAGGGTACTTTCAGGTCTGAGTACAGTGCAGAGCAGCGTTGACGAACAGCAACAAGCAGCAGGAGCAAAATGAGCAGGCGAGTAAGGTTAGCGATGAGTAGCAAAGAGCAGCAAAGAGCGCCATGGAGCAAGAGAAGAGAAACTAAGTGAATGCAATGAAATGGACCGCCTTTGCTAAGGCGGTTGCTAAGGACACCCCTCCATTGGTGACAAGCATCACTTGGAGGTAAGGGGACATAATCCAATCCTACCTTTTGGTCCTCACAGAAAATACTGAAAAGAGCGGGATAAGGGGAGATAATCAAACGTATACTCTCGGACTTCGACATAACAGTGAGGGTATCAGATCGATGAAAGATTCAGAGACGACCGAGAAGTGCGGGAAAAGGGAGATAATTCAATCTGGTCAAGCATGGCACATCCGGGTCCGTGACTTACGTCACTTCCGTAATCAAATCATGGGGAAATCCACTACTTCCGGTTGCGCATGCGCGCAAAACCACTTCCGAGTACTTCCGGTTCCGCCTGAACATGCGCAGACCACACATCCGGGTCCTAGCACGTGACTTACGTCACTTCCGTCAACAAATGGCGGGAAAACCCATAACTTCCGGTTGCGCATGTGCGCAAACCACTTCCGGTACCGGTCACGTGACTTCCGGTTCCGGTTACGTCACTTCCTGTGACGTCATTTCCGGTTCCGGTGACGTCACTTCCGGCACCTCCTCAGCACCTCCTCAAATACTAACTGAAAACCGCATATATACTACTAATGGTAATCTTCAAGGAAGCTGTATAAGTCCCACCCTATTTAATATTATGGTAAATGATCTTTCAGAATCCATAAAAAAACTGTAAGATCTCCACTTCGCAGATGACAGTGCTATCTGGAAATCTGGGCCTAATTTGAAGTTTCTACAAAAAAGGTACAAGAAGATCATGACAGCATATATAAATGGTGCATGACCTAGGGATTCAATATTTCCACATCTAAAACTGTTTGCATGGTATTTACGAAACATAACACTTCATCCGGGAAATGATATACAACATGTAGTTAAAGAAACAAAGTTTCTAGCTTAATATTTAATAATAAACTTATATGGAAAAAGCATATTGAACATATGCATACAAGGTGCATGAAAGTAATAAATTGTATGAGGGTGCTCACCCGTACAACTTGGGGAGCTTTGGTAGAACGCTGCGTAGCATTTATTAAGCCATGATTAGCCAAAAATTGATTACGGTAGCGAAGTATATAACTCTGCTTCCTATTCCATTACTACGAAATTAGATCAAATACCATATCAAGCATTACAAATATGCACAGGTTCCATGAAAGGTGCATCACTTGCATCCCTACAGGTAGAAATGGGCGAACCGCCACTTAATATTAGAAGGCAGGGATTGATAACCAAATTATATCTTAATTTATATAGTTTTGATGAAAAAAGCCCTGTCAAGAGATAACTACTTGATACCTTCACTTTTTTATAACAAGAATAAGCTGAAACATAAGCCTTTTCCTCCATTGCATTACAGATTATTAAAAATAGTAATCTGAAATTAGAAATTATTTACAAATACAAGAAGTGTGATATCCCTCCTTGGGAATTGGTTAAACCCATTGTCAAAACAAACTTACAAACATTGATATGTAAACAGTACATGCTACACTTAATTAAAAGCAAAGCCGATATACTAATTGATAACTATTACAAAGATCATCTTCAAATCTTTACTGATGGATCGAAAGATCCAATTAATGATACATGTGGTTGTGCTTTTGTATGCAAAAAGTTCAAGTATTCTGAAAGTGCACGCATAACAAGTTATGTATCCATTTTCATGTGCTACTTATATGAAATTTTCATGTGTCTAACATAGTTAATTGAAAACAAAACCGGTAATGAAACCGTTATTTTTGTTGACTCTATATCAGCGCTTCATTCTCTACAAGGCCCCATATTTAAGATAAAAAATTATATTATATATAATATACATATCCTTCATACCAGACTGTTAAAACTGGGTTGTAATATTATCTTTTAATGGATACCAAGCCATGTAGGTATACTCGGCAATGAGTTGGCTGATAAATCAGCGAAAAATTCCGTGAGACTTCAAACTATCACCTCTATTTATGTGTATAAAAATGACATAAAATCATTCGCAAAGAATATTATAAAAAAAAATTGGCAAACTTGTTGGGACAATCACAAAAGTAAACAGCTGTATACAATCAGACCTGATGTGGATTTTGCTGTCAAGATATTAAAGTTAAGTAGGACTCAAGAAAAACCTTTATATAAGATTAGAACAGGATACATTGGACTGAATAAACACTTGAACAAAATTGGTATTGCAAGACCACCCCTATATAATGAATGCAAACAAGATGAAACAATTCAAAATTTCATTTTTAAATGCAATAAATACTCAGAACCTAGAAAAGTGATAATCGAAGATTTTAAAAAAAATCTAATGTTAATGACTTTTCTTTGAAAAACCTTTTACAGGGATACAATTTCCAACCAATATATAACTATGTATTAGCCATAGATAGACTGAAATGCTGGATAATATATGCATTTCATTTTATACCTACCTATTTATATTTAGTAATTGCGTCAAGTTTCAATGGAATCATTTTATTCCTATTTATAGTCCCCTTTCAATTACTCTAAAAAGAGAAGAGTCTTCAATATTTCATATTATTAAATAATACGATTAAAACAGCCCTAATACTACCAAAACGGCATGTTTCATACTGGTGACGTCGTCCTGGTCATATAAATCACGTGATCTATATTGCTTTTCGGCCCGGTCCAATACTGAAAAAGGCCGTATGAGCCCTAGGGCTAATACAGCCTTTTCACTTCCGGTCGTTTCTTTTCCAGTCCGTATTGGAAATATTGGCCCTATATTCACATCATTGCTAGTCCGTATTGGAAATATTGGCCCTATATTCACATATGATGTATGTAATACAGCATTCAGAACAAGTCTGTATTGAAAAAGTGATTATTTAATAAAAGTGTTATGAACTGGCTGTTTCTGTATTGGCACTCGTATAGATTCTCTTGAATCTATACCAGTGCCAATACAGAAACAGCCAGTTAATAACACTATAAAATTACACAGAGTTATGTATTCATAACGCCCTAACTTTTCTTCAACATTAACTTAATTTGGCATCTACTATTTGCAAGGACTTTTATTATTGCAAGTTTATCTTTAAGTTTAATTTTTATACATTACATTTGTACTTACCCCTTCCTTGAGCTCTATATGTACTCTCCTTTATTCTAACCTGCCGAAAGCATGGCCAATTATAAATAAAAAGGACCAATATACCTAATAATAAAATAATAATAATTTATCGTGTTTCGCAAAGTATAGCGGTAAATTGTTGTATTTCATGTTACGATTGTGAACGATGTTTTACAAAGTTTGTCATGTGATTTATGAGCGGGAAAGTTAAGAATTTTCATTATTCTAGCCTTCACCTACCTTGTTCAGTTGTGATCAAAGTTCTTTTCGTATAAATTTTTTCAACTTATAATCATTATTTTTTGTATTTTGTTTTCATAATTTAGATAATTTTATTTTGATAATTTAATATATTATGCTTATTTTTTGATGTAATTTTTTACACGTCCGAGTAATCCTAATGAGATGGCTTGACGCATTTTTTGTTGTATTTTTCAAATTGAGGGCTCCTGGCACACGTTTCCCGAATTTTCACTTTAAAATAAGTGTCTTACCTCTAGATGTTCCTGGCCGACGTAGTCGTCTGTGAGGGAGTTTTCATACTGATCTTTATTGTTTCATCGGAGAAATTAAATAGTAATTTATTTATAACACTTTTCTAGATTCAAGTATACAAGTTATTGTTGGTCACATAGATTATGCTGTTTCATTATGTTATTTACGCATTCTGGTACATGTATATACATTTTTTGTGTAATAAAATCCGGTGTCCTTTAGGCTTGTTGGGCTATCGGCAATCTAAGATTGTCTTGTGTTTTATTTAGAGTGTAACTAGTTTAGTGAATACCAAATAAATTATTTTACACGTGTTCCGACATTGTAACGTCAGGACAGCCTTCGGCTAATGTGAATTTATAATGTTTAAATCATAGATTACTTATCTTGTCAATCAACAGCATTGATTCATATTAAAACCTTGATAATATATATTAAAGTGTGTTTTTTAACACTTTCAGTTTTATCTACCGAAACCAAAGCATGACGACGTCATATGTATAAGAAAATTTTTATTTACAAACCCATAAATACCAAAGTGTCCAGCAAACTAAAATCAACCTACTTCAATTGATGCCTAAAACATAATTATACATTGCTATTGTCATTGAACATTTATCATTATTATTACGATTTCACGTCCATCCCAGAATGTTGAGCTGATAGGTAATGTATGTAAAACTCGTATAAAAACGGAGAGATACTGACATTTTACATTTTTAATATTTTTTTCTAATCTTTCACAAGTAGGTAGGGACGATATCACCATTAGGCGGGGGATATCACCAAAATATCAGTAGATTTCTGCATCTTTATATTTGGCATTATCTGTATCCTTAATTTCTGTCTGGGGCATCAAGAGAACTAGGTCTTGCAACACTACACTTTCTGTCTACAGAGACGTGACATTTTTCATTTTACCAACCAATACTAAAACTAACAACAAAAATTCTGAGAAAATAAAACAAAAACAAAACAAAAGAAAAATAAAATCCATTTATTTCAAATGAATGAAATTTACACCAATAAGTAATTTATACAAGTACTTTTACAAATTTTACACACAGAAACTCGCCTTAACAAACGGCATCAGGACCACTGAAACAAAAGCATACTAAAATAGCAACAGTTTGTAACATCCACATAAAGAGTAACCAGAATATCATCTTAGATGCAAACATAAACAAACAAATACAATATACGCAAAAATATACATTTAGCAAATAAATATACAACGCACAAGTTTACGTGTACCCAAATATATATGCCCATTCGCTAATTAATGCGGACTGGGTTTTTTTTATTAAGGCCCGGTGACTACTTGTTAATATTTAACAGTTAGAAAATACTACATCCTCCCCAAATAAAAGCCAAGTATATGTCTGTGAGAGGGGTCAGCGGAAATTAATGGGTTTCTCCTGATCCAATGTCGCAGAAACTAACACAATAAAAGACATGATATAGTATGGATAGAAAATATACATAAATTAAATTAAATCGGAGATAACTGAGCGAGGTATCATTCAAAATTGTCAAAATTTGGGGACATTTTCTTTCTTTCATTACTATTATTCCTTGTTTTGATAATAGCAGCTAGGTTTCAGCGATCTGGTACTCTGAATGTGATAGAGACTATTAACAGGGTCGATGCACATGAGTATTCTTATTTAATAAGTAATAATCGCAAGCAAGCAATAATTTTTTTTCTTTAACTCGTCAGCTCTATCCCTCATTTTTCTCTTATTAATTTTATCTTTAATTTGTATTAAATATCATTTTTCTCAATTTTTTTTTATTGGGGGGGGGGGGGGGGGGGGGGTCGGTCCCTCAGATTCCCGTTTGCTTTGGTTATTCGTTTTATCATGTTTTTTTTTCCCCAATAACTTTGTATTTAATTTTTCATATTTTATTCCCGCCTAACATAGCAGTACATGTTTATTTCAATCATAAAGACTGTCATACAAAATACCCTTGCAGAGGATAAGGGCATGTTAGTTAAAAGCCTGCAATGCCCACTAAAGGCAGCCGGGCCACCAAACATAATCAACAACGTGTTTATGAGTAACCATGAAAGCTCATGTTTATTCTTTGCAGTTGCTTAATTTTTTTTTAAAGGTATCCTAGTGGGCTTAATTGATTTAAAATGTATACATCGATGTTTTAATGATCGTAAAGCAACATATAATATAAGCGTTGTCAAGAGAAAAAATTTAAATTTAAAATGACCATAAGTTTCTCAGAAACCTGGTACTATTGTTATTTGGTTTATTTTACAATGGAACTATTACACATTGTGTTAACAAAAACTTTGATTAATGTATGATCGTACATTGTATTTTTTACAAAGTACGGTAACAGAATTTAAATAGAACAAACTTCTCCATCGGCCTGGTGCAACTACACAATGTAAGTGTGATAGTTAGTTACTATACAAACTACAGAGATCACTTTGCTGCATGGACGCCCGCTACGATATAAAGTTGATTGTCGTAACGATTCTCCTTATTCACGTAATCGAAAGCAAAGCAACATTGAAAATTTACAATTTGAAGAGCGCATATTCTATTATTTTTGTCCATATTTGTCAGGACTCTGTATGAAATCATCTTCAGATATGATCATTATTAATATTCAAGTTCAGGAAGTAGTTGTCTTGTCATGCTTGTTGCCAAATCATAATTTGAGATGACGAGGAGTATTCTGAGAACGGTTATTTTCATCCTGTCATGTCCAACGTTTTTTGTCCTTGAACCAAACTTACTGAATAAACTTTACTTCTTGGAACCGATTTAAAGTGGGAAATGTGCAGTGCTTTAAGCTTTGTGAATGACAATGGTAGATTTTATTTTGTCATATGGAAAACAAACGGTTCCTATGGAGTATTCCCCTCATGTAGAAATCTCTGTTCATAGATGTTTGTGAACTATTCGGTTATTGTTTCTTATTTTCACATTTTCAGTCAGAAGAAGTACTGATGATACGTACTTGTTGTAATCTGCACGCAGAGTTCGTTAATCAGTATTCCGAAATGACCATCGTATTTCCTTGTAAAGTGAACTGAATTCTCTATTCTGTCCAGAAGATTTTTCACCATAACAGAGGTGGACATGTGAAGGATACACCATTTTGGATTATTTCAAGGCCCTGCAGGATAAGAATGAAATTGTTTGCTACTCAGAGGTTTGTTGGCGTATTCTTTTGTATAAAGTGCAGCTAAAAGTAGTGTGGGAAGAGGACGATCGACATTTTGGAACTGAATCATTTCAGGTTACAAAATAGAACACATTTAAAGTGAAAGATTTTTGTATATTATTGCAGGTACTTACGGTAACTCTTGAGAATCAAGATGAAAACAATCTACAACCAAACAATTGCCAGCATATAGACAAATTCATGCACAAAAACATACTTAAGACATATCCCTCTCTGACAAAATCAATGGACGAACTCCAAGAAGAAATGTAAAAGATTGATATAACAACAAATAACTTTTGAGGAATTTCTCCAAATGAACATTCTTAAGCATGGAATGATTGTGTCACCTGTATAATATAAGGTGAGGAAAATCCTAAATCCAGAGACAAAAATAAAACCGAGATGGGGAGGACGAGAACAAATAAAAAACAGACACACAACACAAAATTAAGAAATTATGAACAACATGGACCCCACCAGAAAAACGAAGATAAACACAGGTTGTCCGGGTAGGTAAGGAGTTCCTGACTGTTATAAGATTCCCGCTATGCTACTCATTAGTATGTCCGGTGTTGAAAGTCATGATATGGAACCAGATTGGTAGATGCTGTTTGTCTAACCCTTAGACATTATTATCTATCATATAATTGAACAGTACACAAAAAGTTTCTGAAATGAATTTTTTTTAAGACAAAGGAGAAACAAGGCTGAGAATAACAGACAGCACAGTACAGAGCAAAATCACAAAAAACACTAAAAACAAAAGCGTCAACAACATGGTGCTCCGGTCTTGGTAAGCACTTATTGCCTCTTACAAGATACCCGTCATGTTGCTCATGTCAAGTCCAGTAAAAAAAAAAACGTTTTAAATGTCTTTGTGAAATCTATCACCTCTACATGAATGGACAAAATAATGCTATTCTTAATTTATAGAAAAAAAAGGTTTATTTCATAACAACGAATATGTTCACAGGTCTGTTCGTCTATTATGGAAAATTAACAATTTTCATAATACCAACACCGTTTGTCTGAAATTATATACATGAAAGTCTGTTCTGAAACCCTTAATAATTTATATGAATGTGAGGCGATGAGCAATGGGAAAGGTCAAATGACGGGCTAATACGATACAAATTATTGAAATTCACTAATTCATCCTAAATATTTTACACTGAATTGTCCAGATATACCTCAAGTAATTGTGTAGAGGGAACAAGTGAAATGTGTACATGTAATAAGAAAACAATGGTACTGGTGAAAGTGTAGCTATGCACACGTTTCTGTTGAAATATTTTTACATGTGTTTAGTGTACAAACCTTATGATAACTTATTTGTGGGAGCAAAATATAAGAGATATTATATACTTAGTACTTAATATGATGATTTTTGTATATGTGTAACGACCGTAAATAAACCCATATTTCCAACCCATCATTTAAGTTCTATTCAAACGTATGCAGGCTAATATGGCCATATCAGACCGGATGTGTTATGCGGTCAGGCTGATATGGCTATTATCAGACCGGATGCGTTCAGAATAAATACTTAGGTAGTATATGATAAAAAAAATTAATACATGACCTAATCCATATCAGACCGGGTATTATCCCTTGACCCATATCGTACCTCCGGCCAGCCTCGGTCCGATATTAGAGCTGGTCGATATGGATTAGATCACGTATTAATCTATAAGTACTATGAACAGAAACCTGTACGATATTACAATATTGTTCTATAATTATATTTTGGAAGTTGCTTTAATTTCCAGTTTAAAGATTTACAACAACGTTATCAAAATTACATAGTTGATCAGGTTTTCTGTAAATATGTCTATAATTTCTGCTTGTAATCAAAACTTTCAGCAACAAGTTTCATTGAATGTTCATGAAAAGTATTAAGTATTAATAAAAATGCAAATACGATATCAGATGATTACAAATTGAAGTATCTGTGTTGTGCATCAAAATGTCACGATGGTCTTTTTCAGAAGTCAGAATAGCATGATGTAATATACATTTACAACCAACCGGTCAGTAATAGAAAAATATAAATAGAGGCTCCCGGGAATATCCAAAGCTCCCCCTTATCTACCCTGACACTCTGGTTTGTAAAACACCATAAAAAACAATACAGTATACTCTGGTTTGTAAAACACCATAAAAAACAATACAGTATGATTATCAAAAAGGTAACCGCTTGCTAGAACTTAAAAATTAGACTGGACGGTACATAATTTAGATAGCAGCTAGGGTCAGGTTGTGCTCGTTTTAACTGTAAAACTCGCTAACTTAAAGGCTCTCATAGCTGCAGTTCGGATACTGTCGCTCTATTAAAGAATGTCTAAACATGTATAAAGGGTTTAAGGCTATCTCTTCATAGAGTTCAATACAAATCGGCAGTATTCATGAGAGGCCAGTATGAAGTCTTCAAGCCATTAGGAGAAAGAGCAATTTTTACAGAATAGCATGCAATTTCTTACTGTGAAAGATCTGAAGTGACTACCAAGTTTCTGTGTAAAATTAACGAGACGCTTGTACAGCTGTGATATGTAAACTCCATACGGTGGTGCCGCAAGTAAATGGTAGTTAATAATTTAAAAATCAAAATCGTCTCTTTTATCAAATATTTTAGTGAGTATCTCTCCATTTAAATGAAGGTTTACGACGACGATGTAGAGTGGTGGCAATATCTCACCTAACAGGCCCGCTGAACTAAAAAGATATCAGTGTCTTGTCCGATGAACAAAACTATTGTCAAGATGGCCGCCACTTACCAACTCCTATAAATCCACTTTAGATCTTCTTGTCTTAAACATCATGTAATCAAAATGTATGTAACGGCACTAAGTCTCCTTTCAGAACTGTATTTGATGATTGAGACCAACAACAAAGATGGCCACCACAGCTGAACTTAGACTCTATGTGAAAAAATCCTTACAGGTTGTTTTGTCTGAACCTATTCATCCAGTTGGAACCGAACACGACAACAATAGTTTAACATAGGACCCAGTGTAAAAATTAACTTTAAGGTCTTTTTGTTTGAAACCAAACTTTGTCAATAATAGTCCTTTGATGCTCTTTTTTCAGAATTGTATCTATGGCCAAGATTGTCAACCAAGATTTTCACGGTCAAACAATGTATTATGTTTAAATTGAGAAAATGAAATCCAGGCCAGTGAGCGATAAAGGCTCATGGAAGCCTCTAATCTAAAACGTTCCTAAAAAAGGTTCAGAATTAAAAATAATATGCCTGCTTACCTTTTTCCACAAAGGCAGGTTTTCGAAGATAATTTATGTAATTGTAGAATATAAAAATAATTATATTGGTTTTGATAATTATATATAATTTATTAAGCCTTTTTGAAAACAGCATTGAAAATAAAGGTCCATGTTTAAATTATATCAGCAGAAAGAAAAAATATCTAATACAGAGAAAGGTAAAACACGGAATGTTGCATGAGAAGGTTCGATTGATTTTTTTGTCATGCTAGTATAGTATTGTGAACGTACCTTTGCACATTAATAAAGAAGTCTAATTATAAGTTTTTGTTGATATAACTGAAATAATATTACAACGGTCTGATTTTGAGATGCACATAGACAGATTATATGTACAGTGTACAAACAGAACCTGTCCTGGCTGGATATTCTGATAACAAAAATTAATCATTTTGATTTACCACCTTATTCCTAAGGTTTTACACCCACTATATTGCAACCACTTTTTTGTTTGTCAATTTCTAAATAATACTTGGCTTTTAACATTTTACTCGTTATTAGATTTACAACAGATCGCTTACTTGGTAACTAAAATTTATGAGTGTACATGATAATTTCATTTTACAATTACATTTTGCTTTGAGCATAGTAATAAAGCATAGTTCAGGCTTTATTATTACAAACATTGGAATATCAAGGCTTTATAACCAGCAATAGAAGTCGTTTATGTGTAATTAATGCGACATAACCAAAGAGCAAACTGATTGTGATTGTCTTTTAATGTTGTAGAAAACTACAGTTTAATTGACAACATATAAATGAAAATCTATAAATCTCAATTTAAAGTCATTTTAAGACATAATTTCACCTACGGTTCTATACTTTTTTGTTATTTTGTGTTAGTACGTAACAAAAATACATGTAGTTCCCTGTCAGCTGTCAATATTTATGTGCCTAGCATGATAATCTAGAGAATAATCTAGCTGTATAACAGAGGATAGGTTTAAATAATTTGTATGGAATCGGGCAACTTGTGGGAGGCTTTGCTATTAAAACGGATATAAAAAGGATCTTTTGGCAATTTTTTCTATATTACATATAGAATATCATATGGGTTTTTTCATAAAATGTTCATACCCAAGACACCAATATTACCCCGAGTGCTTGCTCGAGGGGTTCATATGGAATATATGAAAAAAACCCATATCATATTCTCTTTATCATATATTGTTACTAGTATTTTCACGCTAGTTGTACGTTGAGATCATATGATTCTTTAGTCGTACAATGTACGATATGGGTTATTTGTCTTTAAAAGGCCATAAATAACCTGTGGTTAAAGGGGTTCCAACATTTGACCTTAGTTATTGACCTTGACCTTTGACCTAGAGATTTATACAATAATCGCGACACCCCTTTTGACAGTGATGAATAACCATGCCAAATATCTTCACTTAACTTCAAACCATTCTCAAGTAATAGAGCGGACACGATCTTTACCATGTGACATGGGATTCTCAACTTTGAGCTAAGTGTTTTACCTTGAACTTTGATCTACAGAGTTGTACATACATTGTGACACACCCTCTGGTGCTAGTGAATATCCATGCCAAGTATAAACTTTGAAATCATAAAGGCTCTCAAGATATAGAGCGACACGATTTGTTACGGACGGACGGACGGATGGACGGACGAACGGACGGACGGGCAGATTGATCACAAATTAAAGCAGAGAGAATATTCGTTCAAACGAATACAAAATTAAGACACTTTACGCCCCTTGAATATTCTCAGCAACTAAAATTTTACCCCTAACACAACTAAATTTTAGAAAAGGCACTTTTGACAATAAATTATAAAAAAAAATTATTTCGTAATGCGTTTGGAGTTTTATATATATACTAGACATTGAACCCGCGCGAGCGCGGGAAAATAAGCATTTTTTTTTGGTGGCCATATTGACTTTAAAAAGTTATTACGGCCATGTCATTCATGGAACAGGAACTCAGTATGGATGTTGTGGCAGGCTTTCTATAAGCTTTCCTGTCAAGTAGGTGGTATCAACTGATAGTTTCATGCCTATATATACTGTAGTATTCCAGCAATGGATGTTAATTTAAACTTTAAGCAAAGTCAATGAAGCGTGAAATTTAGGTCAACGTGACCCAATTTTCATATGGCTGTTCGTTACTACCGAAGATGTATCCACTGATGAAGTAGACTGTGTGCCACTTAGAATTACCAAAATGAACCTTAAGGTTCCCTCAAAGTCAAAATCTATGACGAAAACACAGCCACATAAATTGTCAATATTTTTATTGTTACAATTAATTCTGAACTGGAACTTCATGAAAAGCTTTCATTAAATACACATTTCATAATGCATTACCTTTTTCCTTCAGAATAAATATGAAAATGAAATTGTAGATGTAAACATTTCCTTAGAGACGGATGAATTTTTCAAAAGATGGCGTGAGTAAGGTAGAGCATATTTTTGGGAAATGTTCCAATTGTTTCATTGTCGTCATGGACAGGGCAAGCGAGGATTAATTTCACAAATATATCCAATAACCAGACCATAAAAGCATTTTTAGTGTGTGGCTGCGTGTGCTGTCCACGTTTATAAAGATGTCCGAGATAAATTTCGTCATTAATGCTAAAGATGACCATTTGTTAAAAATATTTTTATCTAGGGAATTGTATGGTAGAGATATATTTAGACAGGTCACATGACAAATAATGTAAAAATAGATAATGGTTGGTATTATCACTTTGTGCAAGGTAAACATCCGAGCAATCCAAAAAACAACTAAGTTAGGAATTTCTCTGAACTTTACCTTACTTCTTCATAATCTTCAAAGTTCATAACCTTTACAGTTAGGAGAAATTGCGTTATTGTAGAAAAACAATCCTGAATACATGAAGCGGAAACATCCCACTCGAAGGAGAATTTTTTTAATTTGTTTTATTCTTCTTCCGTAATTTCAAACAAAAATAATATTACATTTAAAATATGTGCATACTTGTTTATTTAAATCAACGTGTTAAAAGTATGCATTCGAGAACCTTCTTAGGGATATGTTGGGAGAATTCATATCGGATAAGTGGATACAAATTCCATTTACACATAAACAAAACTGCAGTTTAAATTTATAAATGCAGGTTGTCAAATCCGATAATAACCTTTATAATCTGAACCATACATCGTTTATTTTGAACCACGCGTTTTGCCGCCTATTCGGCTAATTCGTAAATTTAGTATTATAGATATCCCCAAAGCGTAAACTACATCACATTAAATAAGGGGACGACCACTTGATATTATGGCGGGGGGGGGCAGGAGGATTTTGAATATAAATAACTCAGCCTTGATAATAACAAAAATGAATGGTTTGCTCTGTTGTAGTTTGAAAATAAATAACCTGACCTACAATGTATTGAAAATAAATATACTCGGCAGGTCTTTTAAACCATTTTATAAATGCATGTTTTAAAGCATGAGATGGCAACAGATTCTACCAAAATTCGAATTTTTTCATATTTTTTTTCGGGAGAAACTTCCCAAATCTTTTAATAATATATAAACTACACCATATATAAATATTAATGTTTTTGAAATGTCTTAAAATCGGTTTCATTTCACTTGAGGTATATTGTCTCATGGACATTTACCTCACTTTAATACCTTTTCCCATTTTAACCTATACTGTTTTTTATACGTATGCAATATATGCAGTTTTGAATTCAGAAGAATCACTTCCAGAGGATGATTTTTAATTTCGATTAATAATGTATTTCATCTCATCGAATTTATAAGATTTAAGTATAAACTTACTATACTGGTATATATATATATATTTAAAATACTGGTACAATTAACTTAAACTTCAGAAATATATATCTGCATTCCATTTTCATTTCTCCTTTACTTTAAACAGAGCAATACACAATACAACATGAATGTACAAGCATGCATTATAAACACTGCATATTTCTATTTGCACCTATAATTCAGTTTCTTGATTTTGCACTTATGAACTTGGTGCACAGATTTATGGCAATGGTGGCCATTTTTGTGCTAGCATCAAACACAACAACAAATGGTATCTTTATGATGGTCTTAAAGAATACCACAGTGCTGGACAGGGACTGAGACTGCAAGGTGGAACAGTCAAAATTCCGAACAGATACAACCTTGACTATGTTATTTATTTAAGAATAAAAACATGAATTTAAAAATTGTGTATTTTCAAATATTATAAATATAATTGTGAAAATAAATAATCAGTCCCTTGTTTTCCTGAAAATGAAAAAGCATGCTTCAACGGTGCAGAAAGTAAATAATCTGTCTTTATTTTCCACAAAAATAACATCCTGCCCCCCCCCCCCCCCCCCCCATAATATCAAATGGTCGTCCCCTAATTGTAGTTCGAATAAGCCACTGAAAAATATTATCTTGAAACATCTTGAAAAAAATGGGATATTTTTATTTTTGCATATTTTCACCTGATTATCTCAATATTTTCGAATCAATGATGAATATCATCATCAATATACTTTATCTTTGTACCATAACTAGAAAAATGTGAAAAAAAGTGAAATCGTTTTCATTTTAAATCATCTACAAAAGGGTTGTTTTATGTGCAAGGAGTGTGCCACTTTCCAAACGCATCGCCCACTATGATCCGCGGCCATGCTTTCCGTTTTATGACGGTCACCTGACGACTCCAAGGATGATGGCCTCCCCTATCTGCCACCTGATGACGCGCTGGGTAGCTATGCGGCCTAAGCTTTTGTACCGACACTGACACCAGTAAAGTTTGATGAAAGTCGATTTACTCATCACTGCCAATGTCATACACCGAACACAGCACACCCGATTCCTCATCACATTGGTCTTCTTTTCACCAGTGAAAATGTTTTCTTCAACCAAAAGTTCCAACTACTTTGGTTCTAAAATACCGTCAACAAAATGCCACCCGTGGTTGTCGGTAGGATCAGAAAATGCCGGTATGGCAATGTGTGATCTCAACCAGGTGCCAAACTGATAGTTAATCGCCTGATGTGCAGGGCATTTTTTACAAGGAGGTAACACGCTGATATCAATGTTCCTTGAGGAATCAAACTTTTGCTCAGGTGTTGAACAACATTTTTGCTCTTAATTTGCTATACCGCATATCATTCACATTTGTAAATTTAAAACCGTACATTAAACAAGTGAAGGTTTCAAGTTATAAAGAAAGATCCTCTGGAATTTCCCACGTATCACCTAATATAGAAAAAAACATACCGAAATCGGAGTTTTATATTAAAACATTAATAGGTTTAACCTCACGAATACCCTTAAAAGCACTTGTACTATCACAAAGCGCGAAGACCAAGCAAAGCAGTGCAGTATTCTTGTCTGTATTCCTCAGCAAGTTGAGTTATATATTGATCAATCTTTTGTTGTTTCCTACTCCAGTATCAAATAAAACTTTGGCATTTTCAAAGATAAAGCATAATGGAGAAGAATGAAGAAGATATCAGTGCTGGACTTTTGACCATGAGATAACTATAGTCTTGTTGCTTAACATTGAAACAGTAAAGAACCACCCGAGTGTCAGTTTCTTGTTTTGCTGACCGAAGAGATTCTATTTCGTGACAGTTAATATTTTCACCGTCTTCACTTGTCAACAGGTATGCGTGACTTTCGGAAACTGCAAGTAATATTTTCCAATGAAGTCTTTCACTACAATCGTCACATTCCCATAATCGACGTAACATTTGTATAAATTGTTTACTGTTCTCATCATTGCTGAGGAATTTTTCCAATCTGGTGGCTTTTTGGTATTATCATCTCTAAGTACATGTATACGTCTTTTGCTGTCCCCTTTAGACTTCCTCTCCATTGATTTAACTGAAAGTCCGTGCTGAATGCAACATTTGATTTTCTGACAACAATTTCAAACATTCTACAGCAGATATCTCTACAGGTGGCAGTTCCTTCAAGTAATGATAGACGGCATTTCCATCCTCAATGAAATCAGGAGGAGAGGGAAACATGATGGTGATATCCCTTGGATTTGGATTTATCAGTTTTTTTTTAAAATCGTCGGATGTAGCAATGCAGTATGGATAAGACATTAGATCTTTGAGATCTATTTTAGGTCTTCACACTGGGATCTAATCAACAATAGGAAAGCAATATTACTTTGCTATCTGTACTCTGAAAATGTAGTCTTTTGAAGACTTTACGGATGTATTTTGGTCAGTTCGGAGAAGGTTTTCAAATTGAATCGGGTCGAAAAACTCGGTTTATTTTTTGTCAATATGGAACTATGAACGACTTTCATATAAGTGGGAGGTTTGGCTAGCCGTAAAACATGGTTTAACCCGCCAATTTCTTCGGAAAATGCCTGTACCAAAGCAGGAATATGACAAGTGTTTTCCAGTTGTTCCGCTTGTTGATACAATTGAGCTTCTTCGGTTTTGACAGTGTTTGTAGACTTTCCCCTATTGAATACACCTTGGACTACGGTACCTGTGTTATGACCTTTATTGTCTCAAGCCTGTTTTTAATAAATACAGATTTTGCAGTTTTACCTTTTTTCTCTGCATTAAGCACATCATTTTGCAACATTCACTGCTGCAAACACAACAGCTTATCTTTCTCGTCCCTATCAAAAGGGTTGATGAAGCCCTTGACAGTTTCCTAAAATTCAGTCAAATATTTTTGCTGTATGCGATCAAAAATTGAATGTAAAAGGGAAAATTTACGTATTTCCATCATATTTTTGTTGGTTAAGGGAACATTTTTCCCTTTTAGGGTCATATATACGGAAAATTCTAGGCATACCATATGTATATGTTAAAGATTAATCATTAACTCATTTATCACACCTACTTGAAGTCTGTACTTCAAGCAGAAATGTTCGTATAGGAGTAAAGGAAATCACGCCATCAAAGAATAAAATGCCACCAAAAGTTCAGAAGGTTTAATGTTAACATGTTTTTTTTTCTTAAACGGGTGTATTTGACTTGACGACAAAAAAGTTGGTCTCATATCGCCTAATAGTTTTAAATTAAAAGAATTACCAGACACAGTAAATAAAGAAGATTACAACTAGGTAGTTCAAAATACACCCCAAATCTCATCTTTAGTACAGCTGGTGTCTCAGGAATCTAAAAACATGTTCGTTCAAATTTTTGTCGGATTTTAATATTTTTTAATGTCATGATGATGTTTTAAGATGTAAGGAGAGCATTGTCATGTTTTTATTTGTTATTTCATCAATGAAGTCTGATAGTTTGTAACAGAGTACTTCCTTCTATGTGACATAAAATAAAATCAACATTTAATCTTGTACGGTGATTTATTGTTAAGATGAATTTCTACCTAGAACATAGCGTATTGTTAAAGTAACAATAAATTTTGTCTTCATTTCAATATTTTATGCACAATAAAGTTTCAGTAAATATGCATCAATAAAATACAGTATTATTCAACTTGTTTATCAACTTCAACCAATTCTTGGGTTGTACTTTTATCTAAAATCGTAAAACGCCTGCGTATTCGATAATATGAACTTAATTGGAATTGCTAGTTTTTCATAAAGTTATTTTCTCCAAGAATGGTCTTTGTAATAAAATAATGACTTTTCATGAACAATTGATTTCCTCATAACTGCAGAAAATTCTGAAGGCTAAATAATTTGAGTATCCAATTTGAAATGTTACGTCCTACCGATGTGCCCCGTGATTTGTCCTCTAAACCAATAAACTGTTAGACAAGATTTAAATCAAATTGAAAAGTGAAAATGTGAAATATATAATAGTATTGTGTAAAGATTAATATGATTTCGACGTATATCAAAATCTTCAGAAGTAGATTTGCCAAAGGAAATCGTAAAAAGTGTTAAACAGAACCCAAATTGTTTACTTGTTAATCAGTCTTTGCATATGTTACATGTACAGTCAAACCTGCTTTAAAGGGCACCTCTATTTAGCAAACAACTTTCTATAAAGGGCACAGTAAAAAAATCCCATCATGAACAAAGCATGTAAAATAAACCTCTGTATAAAGGGCACCTGCTCATAAAGGACACTTTTTTCTGGTCCCTTGCGTACCCTTTATAGACAGTTTGACTGTATACACTTTATCATATACTTAGAACTAGATGTCATGGTTTTTGTATATGTGTGACGATTGGAAGGGAACTATCCATATTTTCACACCCAGGCTAATATTCAGTATCAGGCAAGCCCTACATTGTACAAAATGTAGGTCCAATATGGCAATCTTGGGATGGTACCAGGCCCGATACATGTATGTATAAGGTCATGTCTTAATCTATAATTATGATTTTGTCAAAGATTTTATCGCAAATGTTTATACATGAATAATACTCGTGGTAGATACAATCTTTTAATAATACATGACTGTATAAAGTCTAATCAAATATTATCTTATCTTATATAAAGTATATATCTTTCATCTCGTGTTTCCTTTCTCAACAGAACAATCATTTCCTAAGAGCTCTCTGTCAAGCGGAGTATTCAAAATAAATCAGAAACCAAATTAATTTTTTTTGTTTCATTCGCTTAAAATGTTAAGATGCTGTTGGCGTGGACAATAATGCGAGCACAGATGAATAGCCCTTTCCAGAAACTCATTTCCGGTATCACGATTCTGACTCTAAAATTATAATTTGAAGCACGTTATTTCCCTTACTTCCGTTTCCGGCAAATTAAACTTTTTCTAGCCTTAGTATGTAGCACAATATAGCTGCCCCATTAAACAAAGACTTTTCTAAATAATCCATATGTAGAAAATACATATGCTCCTGTAGCGCTCGCTATAAAAATGTAAAATCGTCTTTTGGCAATAAGAAACTCCGTGCGTTAGAAGGTCATTCGCATTTTATGTTTGGTTGGCTAAAAAGGTTATAACTAATACAACTAAGTTTTTATTTCAGGTCCTTGTTATTCTTTGTTATAGACTGTTTTCAATGAACTATTAAAATGCTTAGTTTATGCATTCTCTTTGGCTAAGTAAAAACAAACAGTTTAAATCTCATCGTGCGTTACAGAAAAGTTATGTTAAGCAATAGATGCCACCACTATACATCTATTTACGCTCTAAACACTTTAATCTTACCATAATAAAAGGGAAAACATATTGTGTCAGGAAATAATGATTTCGGATATAAAATTTGTGCCGGTGTTGTTTCTAAATTGCTGCCTTCTAGATTTTCAGATGAGAAAAAACCTTGGCCTTTTGTAGTAATTGATAATTTTATATAATTTAACATTTTCACTATGCTAATTTGAATGTATGTGGTGTGCAATCAATCACAGTTAATGGTATAAAGATTGCTCTCATTTTTAGAATTACAGACTTATAACTGAAACAAATCCGAATTCGTAATAATAAAACACATCCAGAAATGAATGAATAAAAGGTCATCTTAAAATCGTTCATCAGTTGTCCTTCTGAAGACAAGGGTATAATAATGACAATCTACACATATCTGTTGGAACTATAAGATGTTAATACTAATTAAATATTTTATGCTCTAAATATTAAGTTGTTATATAAAAATAAGGGTAGATAAGATTTATTTTTAATTATACAGCTCCATTATAACTGTCCTACGAAGTGAAATGAAATGTTATTGTTGCTTTTAAACCTGTTTTACCATTACTCTGGCATTTTTCAAAACTTAATGTTGAATGCCTATTCCAATATCATATATGTATTTGCAATATAAATTAATGTTTAAGTTCCATACATGCATATCAGGACGAGAATATATATATATATGATATATAATTGAACTCGGCTTTGTACTAGACCGACGCGCTGAGTCGTTTTAACGTGCTAGCTCAAGAGATAACAGTGCGCAGGAAGACGTATTACCCAATTCCGAACACATTATACTGACTCCGAGCAGACCAGATTTTGTTCTTATTTTTAGATGCCGCGTGCTTGCCGGAGAAGGTGCAGATACCAATTTTAATATCTTTGGTTTGACCGACCGTGGATAGAACCCGCGACCTTCCGCACTCGAACTAAGCACGCTAACACGAGACACTGGAGGCGGTTTTTCTTTTTCTTTTCTTTTCT
Organism: Mytilisepta virgata; assembly: GCA_028015205.1. Lineage (NCBI taxonomy): Eukaryota > Metazoa > Mollusca > Bivalvia > Mytilida > Mytilidae > Mytilisepta > Mytilisepta virgata. The sequence continues at coordinate 91,360,126 of CM051521.1, forward strand.
TTTTCTTATATAGAAATAATGGACGATTTCATTGTATATTAACATCTTTCTGGTCTCTAAAAAGTTCTAAGGATTATTTGATGTGAATTTACTAGATATTAACACAATTATGTTTGAGCTCAATATATCTAAAAAGAACTATTTTTGCATGACGTTAACGAACTGGTTGTGGTTGATATAAGTCGGTGTTCCTGTTATTAGTCATTTCATTGATTACTTTGGATTTAAAGCAGTTGATATGAATTGTAGGCAGAGATGATAATTTAGGGACAATAATGTTTATGGATTGACGTATTTTCATTTATTTTTGCGTGTAGCGCGCTTTACATTTGTATATCTGGATGACATGAGTGAAAAGCAAGAGTGTGACGGTCAGTTTTTGAAGCAGTCTTGAACTATTTTTATAATTATGTAACCATAAATGTAATTCTTTTATATTTAAGCAAATAAAAAAGGACGCCTGATTAGTTTTTATACATGTATATGAAATTGATTGATTTTTTTTATTTTGGCGTGTTTGACTATATCTTGGCAGCCAGTTTTTATTTCAGAGATGGAACCAACGACCTACGACAGGAAAAACATGCAATTTTTGTCAGTTTAGATCGAAATCAAACACACCTCGCTATGAGCTGGGTTCAAACTCACGATCTCAGTGTGTACAGGCTAGTGATCATTAGATGAAGTACTGTGACAACTCGGCTACCCTTCGCATAATACATATGAAAAAAAATTTAAAACTTCAGTGATCGACACTGTTATAACGAATGTTTTAAGATGTCGCTTTTACCTTTGTGACGAAAAGCACACATGATGCAATATTGACCCTCATTTTTCGTTCAAGTCAAAAGAGTTTTTGACATTATTTATCAAGATGTCAAGGAATATGTATTTTTTTTCACAGAATTAATGTTAATGAGGTTTTTGTTGCATTCACTTTTTAATTATTCATGGATTACAGAAGTTTTATCATAAAACGTTAAAAATCATCATAGTAACACTTGTACTACTAAACGGTAATTGAGATTTAGAAAAAAAACTAAGTATGTTGCGAAACAGCTCATACGACAATAGAAAACAATGGAAATGGTGAGCTGTCAAAAGGGGCATGAAACGACTTAAATGTATAAAATACACAAGTCGAACAAAACCAAATACATGTATAAAATCGTAAAAAACAAAAAAATAAAAAGTTGTTGACTCTTTGAAACCCGACTTGCTCTGGGTTTCAAAGAGTTAACACATTTTTCTTGCTCTGGAATTCAGAGTCAACACCTTTTTTTTTATTTTTTACATGCTTGTGATCAAGAACATATTGGTCGAAACGTTGGTTATTTTTAACTATTTAGTTTGATTGTTGTTTTTTTACGATTTTATATTTGGTTTTGCTCGACTTGTGTATTTTATACATTTAAGTCGTTTTTATGCCATCTTTGACAGCTCACCATTTCCATTTATCTTCCTTGTTTTCAATTGAAATTTAGAATCCACAGAATATATATATATTGAATCAAATACAGCTTAAAAAAATATAATCAATTTGCTACATGTACAAAACAAAATCTTCCCTTTCATTAAATTAAATACAATCATTAAACACTAGTGGATCTGTTGATGAAATTTTGATGGACCGAATGCACACTTCAGCAACTCCAGTCTGGTAAAATGTCAATACGGAAACCTGTAACTGCTATGCAGAATGATTTGAAAATAGATAAAAACAAGGCCAAAATGACAAAAAAGATACAGCTAAAGCAATTTGAAAACTGAAGTATTCATTATGAAGATTTTCGTAGATTAAAATTCGTGTTGTTAATTTCATGTTTTTCATTGTCGCTAAATTTATATACTACTAGGTAACTACCCATGCAAGCACAGGTATCATAAAAAGGTGGAATAGCTTGTCTAACCCCTAGGACAGAGCACTCCGCCATTTTCGGAGGGTGAGATATTTTTTTCATATAAAGCAGTGGATGAAAAACATTATATTGCTTTTCCAAACTGATTCGTCCTACGTTCTCTTGTTATGTGCGTGTCGTATCTATATAAAGTGTGTTAGTTTTAAAAGCTCACCAAAACTTATGATTCTGTGTTTTATCAAAGTGTGAAATAAAGTTTTCTTAATTCATTGTTCCATCATAAGTCCGTATTATGTAAACTTATTCCGCGTATAATCTCTATGTCATTGTCTTACCTTCCCATTGCTTATATAAAACATGTCCAAACCACCCACTCTCTCAATATTTAGAGGTAAAAGTACTTTATTGATATTATCATCTGTGGTATAATTACTGCGCATATTGGTAGTTATGTCCTGTTACCCTTGGTCCCCTTATAGCCGAACAATTATCATTAGAACGGATTTGGAGACGAATAAAAAAACTCGGAAACATGTCGGATTGGTTTGGACCGTGTTATCGATAATTCCAGCATTTAAAGAAACGTATCGACCTCATCGTGTGAAATTGTCAGACAACACATTCATACTCAATCATTCAAATTCTGATTTGAATTGTGTCTATTGAAGTTGTTACGTGATGACGGGCCCTTAATTTTAGTTATATAGATGTTGAAATCAGAGAGAACATAGTTGACGCCTTTCAAAATATATTAGGACATAGAGTCTGATATGTTTCCCCGTAAGATCTACTAATCTGCTAATACTGTAAATATGGAAATTATTGCGATGTTTTTATTATTGCGAAAATTGCGATCGGTTTAGCATCGCAATATTATAAACTCGCAATTTTAATCCATATTTTTATGTCCGATTTATTCTTGATTTGTCCCTCTTTCTTTTCATTTACTCAGATAAGTTTTTGGTCATTGATTGCCGACATCCGGAGACAGATTAATTGGTAGACACTTTGTTGTAAAGGTATTGTTTTCACAGCTATTATATATATAATAACATTTTGAATTCTAATATTTTTAATCCGATTAATTAAAACGATTACTTTAATAGAACTTCCATTTTCAATTTTTACCCGATCTCCGATCGCAATAATAAAACTTTTTTTTTCACACGTGCGGCGATCGCAATAATTTAACCTCGCAATTTTGCATTGGGTAGAAGAATCGCAATAATAAGTGCACGCGAAAATTTCCGAATTTACAGTAGTAATAGCTAACAAGTATACTTCATTTCTAGATATAGCTTTGGGATACAGTTTTAATACAAAGATACTATTTGTTGAACACGAAGGACAATCAGAACCAAAAGCAATTTTCAGTTGCAAATAAAAACGTAAATTCATTTATTCATGTGAATGTCACAGTAAAATCATGGTTTGAGTTGTAAGTGTTCTTCATTATAATATTTCAGCAAATGATACAAAATGTTTGACAATGGCCAAAATCACCTCTAGTCGTCGAAATTATTAATGATGAATAAAAATTAAAGATCAATTTTCTGATTTGTAAATACAAATAAATTATATAACTTAGTATACAATAGGAATTAGTAACCTTAAGAAAAAAAATTAAAACCAGAGGCTCTACGGAGCCTGAATCTCTCACCTGGATTTTAGATGACCACAACTGACAAAACGCTTCTAGATAAGATATGTAAGGAATTGTTCTACAGTGTCTAGCACTTCTAGATAAGATGTGTAAAGAACTCTTCCAGTGTCCAATGTTAAACTAAGTCCAGCTGTTGCAGCTAGCTTGGATTCCGGTCGCCACTAAAACATAACTTCTGTAGGGTCCAATGAAAAACTAATCCGGCTGTGGAGACCATCTTGTATTTCAGATCGGCATTAAAAAAACAACTATTGTAGAGGTTCATCCAATGCTTGTTCATACATAAAAATATTTCAATTGGCTTGGTAGTTTCTGAGAGGAAGACTTTTGTACAAATTTACCATAGCGTTCAATGTTAAACTTAGTCTGGCCGTGTCGGCCATATTGAATTTCCGATCGCCACAGAAACATAAATTTTGTAGAGGTCCATCCAATGCTTGTTTATACATAAAAAGATTTCAATTGGTTTGGTAGTTACTGACAAGAGGACCTTTGTACAAAATTAACAACGGGCTCCAATGTTAAACTAAGTCCGGCTGTGGCGGTCATCTTGAATTTCTGATCGGCAGAAAAAACATACCTTTTGTAGAGGTTCATCCAATGCTTGTTCATACATAAAAACATTTCAATTGGCCTGGTAGTTTCTGACAAGAAGATCTTTATACAAATTTCAACATAGGGTCCAATGTTAATCTTAGTCCGGCTGTGGCGGCCATCTTGAATTTCCAATCTACACAAAAAACATACCTTTTGTAAAGGTTCATCCAACTCAATTTTATTGGCTCAGTAGTTTCTAACGAGAAGAGCTTTGAAGGTAAGTCAAGTCAGAATGAATTATCTGCCCCTTGTAGCCACTTTGAATACCCAATCTCCACAAACACATGAATTTTGTACAGAACTACCCAATTAACATTCCTGCCAAGTTTGGTTCAACTTGGACGGGTGGTTGCAGAGAAGATGAAAATGTGAAATGTGGACGGACGACGGACGCAAAGTGATGGCAAAAGCTCACATTGACTTTTAGGCCAGGTGAACTTATTAACGGTTTTGAGTGATAAAAGAAAAGTAAAAATTGGTCTTATTCCTTCCACTTACAGAACGTTAATATACTAAAAAAAGCCTCTTTCAGTCTGATCATGCTTTATGTTGCTAAGGTTTGGCTCATTTTTTTTAAACCTAACAGCATATTTTCTTGTATATGAAATCTTCGGAAAATTAATTTGGTTAAACGCAAACCATGTTCCATGACTGGGAGGATAAACATTTGTTGTTCCTTGTTGCAATAGAAAAGTCAAGTGAAGTTCCAAATCTAAGAAGGGGACACCTAAAAGTAGAAATCTAGTTTCATTTGAATTAGAAATTCCATACAGACAAGCTGAGATAACAACTTTCTTAGTGGAAGAAAAGGGGAGGCTTTAAATATTAACATCGGGTTTTCGCTTATAAATACAGAATGCAGGACTACCTAATCATTTTACAGCATCAAATTTTTCTTTGATTTCGGGCAAATCAGATTTAAAAAAAACCAATTCAGTTACGATGAACGTTAATGTACGTTCTAGGATGACATTTATATTATTTAAAATATGTTAGTACATTATAAAGTGTATTAGAGTGCATGTAACTGTAAGTTTATCATGTCTTTTTCGAGCATTTTTATTTTGGTCATATCATATGTGTTGAATAGATATAGTTCAGTTAGAGACTAAAGTGCAAAGTTGTTACTGTGCCGGTTTTAGACTGAACTTCAAATGAACTAATCCAAATTAAAAACATTTTATGATATGACATTAGCAATTTCTGTAAATAACAGCTATTCATTGTATAGAGATGTTAGTTCGGGTGGTAGTTCAATTTAAATTTATCAATTGCTTCCTCAAACACAAAAGATGCATTACAGAATAACACATTAAGTATATAAGAAGATATCATCGCCAGAAAAGTTATAAAGAAAAAAAATTATGGACGTTTTATATCCTGTTTTCATAAAATTATAACCATAAAAATGTTTCTCTTTTATAAATGTTGATCAACGTCACCATGGTCACTAAACGGAATGTAAACAGAAGAAAAATTCTTGGTTTGAAATACAATGTAGTCTACGATGTGGGACATCATCTTCGACACTTATTTCCGTCTTTTTTATTCGAACTTCCTTTTTGCATTTAATGTTGGATTTTATATTTATTGTCTCGTTCGACAACATAAAATGGAAACGATAGAAATAAACATTGAACAAGTCTTGTTATATGTAGTAAAACTAATAATAAATAATAAAAAATAAGACAAAAGACGCAGTTGTATTGTAAATGAGAAACTACTGTCTAAAAACGTCAGTTCGTTTTTAAATGTCTAAATGCTGAAGCGAACATGTTATTTTTTGTAAGCTAATTTACTTTTTTGTTATCCAAGAAACTTGAAAATTTTCCATTCTCTGTTAAAGTTATATATGAATCTGAATGGGGAATTCCAATGCACAAATTGTATAATACCATCTGTGTCATATTCAGAATGCGCATTTGGTTTAACATGTCGAAAATCATCCAAGCCGCAGTTCTGTTTTAAGTATATTTACATATGAAAACGTCGACACATTGATATACTTGGCAATGCGTCGTAAAAGCCTCTAAATATCTCTGTGACTTTCTCTTCTTTGCCAAAATTTTAAGAGGAGGAAGACGATTCTGGCGTTTGTCAAACTGAAGAATGGGAAATTATTCAAGTTACACTTTTCTCAGACAAAGAATTTGATTCGGGATTGATTTTCCAAAATACATTTTTTAATAAATTACATTTATGTTTTGAAAATGATTTTAATGGGAAAACTTGCACAATGCAAATATACCACCTGATAGATGTATCATGTAATGATTCATTCAGTTACTCTTACTAGTCTATGTGAAAAGCAATACAAATGTTTCTGTTAGATAATTTTAAAATGTTGAGGTTTTCAATATTGTTTGATTTAAATTTTTTTCGGTATGCTCGTGTGAATGCAAATACATATAACAAACAACCTTGGCAATTGATAGCTAACCGGGCTTTCTTTCATCAATGATTGGACCCGCTGTACATACACGTACCAAACTTCTAAGTGGATTTTGTTCTTTGGAAATCCTGAAAAAATCAAATCATAACATGCAATTGATATTTCCATTATTTCAGAATTGTGTACTAGCATTGCAATCTTACGATGCCAATTTAAAGGGAGAGGAATTTTACATATCTGTAGTTTTAGATTGCCTGATAAGGTGCAATTTTATTTTTTATGGTCATGATACTGCTTTTCGACTTTCTAAACGATGAAACTTTGTTTTTCTGCTATTTTTTAGTAGATATTTTTGGTTTCTTCCGTGTACGTACAGTAAACTCATACACATTTTTTTCATTTTATACTAACTTAACCTTCTCTGAGTTTTGTTATGCATTAGAAACAGTTTCATTTTCTCGTTAACTTACTTTTAGGACCTTGAAATCTAAATTCACCAGACGATTGCTGAAGGATAAAAAATGGAGAGGAATTAAGACATTAATTATGTCCCAAAAATAAAAAAATTAATAAATTTGTTATTAAAACGTTAACAAGTGTCGCTGATTATATATATTTCCATTTACTTAACACCCCTATTTGGAACATCAAAATCGTAAAGTAAATAATTCCATTTTAATACCCCTTATGAAGCATTTAAATCTTCAATTCTACATTTTTAGATATATTAGGATGAAAGAAAGTAGACATTTCATTTGCAAAAAATACATAATCCGCCTTAAATAAATGAAGTACTTTTTCGTCAGTGTAATAAATTTCAAATTGATACTTTTTACAGTTGAAATATCTGTCTGACAGACTAAAGTACATGTAACAAAGAATTTGATTAACAAGCAAGTGAAGTAACTTCTTTTCTTTTGAATTCGATCACAAAAACCTAAAATAAGAAAATTTGTAACAGCTGCGATGACATAATTACATCATTTCTGTAGACATCCAGCCTTACCAATTCGAACCATTACGTGATAAAAATAGCTGTTTCGAAATACAAAATTCTACGGAACAGGTCGGACAACTTAAAAATATGTTTCATGTTGCGCTTAACTGAGTTCCTTTGGGAAATCTACGTTGTGTTTTGTAATATGCTGACGGATTTCAAGAACTCAACAGCGATTTATAATTGTAAATGTTTACATCAAAACAAATTACACTAGATACAGTCGCATCCAAAACGCAAATTCAAACCACCTTTAATCATTTGAAGCATTTCGCTGACAATTGAAGAATTAATTACTTAAGTATTCAACATAAAATTAAGTTGGTTTAACGGTGTATACCTTGCCATTCCTGTTCCAAAGCAACACAAAGTTTCCGTGGGTTCATTGTTTGATTTGGACAAAATTGAGTGCGTCTTCACAATTCATCCACAAAATATTAGTTTTGATTGTACCCCAAATCATAACACCGACACTTAAAAACTTATCGAGTTCAAGAACTCAGTTACAACCCCCTATCGTAAATTTTACGGCATTCAAATACCCTTGATATAGTTCAAGCATTTATTTGTCTGCTATGCTGCCAAATAACTTGACTTGTAGTTGCCCTGGACATGGTGAAACGGTTCCGTAGATGACGTTATCTTACGAAATTTTGTTGACACTGTGTCGTTGCGTTGTCCTCTGTGTTATAGTTTTCACAAATTCATCTAGTCTTCGCATTTTAACCTTAAGGACTTCTTTCCAATCTTATAAATTAATTTTCTTTTGTCGATATTTACATTAGTTTATCTGGGAAACATATTGCAAACTTCAAACTCCTACAAACATATCTTTCCTATGTTTCCGGTTTGTTTTCACACATAGAATCATAAATCAAACAAATATTTCTCGACTTTTCATTTATACTCGTGAGACAATTTATTTTCATAGGTAATACCAAGAGACCATTTATAGCAAAATACCAATTCTCGCCACTAAACCTGATGTTATATGTTACATGTATACGTAACTGTGTAAATTTTTCATACCAAAAAGTGAGCTCGCTTGTTTCTTGTAGTAACAGATATGATGGCTAGAACTACCTACAGTATATCTAATAAACAGTTAAAAGGTAAAATCTCATGTTCATAATTTAGATTTTAAGAAAAATGTCTTCAATCGGACATATTCTCACTTGTTGATACCTACGCAACCGTTTAATTAACCGCCTTCTATTCCTTCATAACTTGTCAGACTTTTCTGTTAGTTATAGTAGCAATGTGAAGTAAAGATTGAGATAAAGCCGACAGCATCTGCCATACATGTTATATAAAAATAAAATACATGTAACCCCCCGCAAGAAACATTGATATTATTACGCAATCACAGTTATTATCTGAAGATTTAAAATCTATGTTGGATAAAACAAGATGATACAACAAGGAGATTCATATTAACTTAAAAGTGAGAGCTCTTATCGATATATGAGGTCAGATCCTCTGTTAGACAGGTAGATATAACAAGACTATGTTTTTCGAATATGAATTAAAAATACAAAAAAAATATATTATGCTTCTCTTATAGGAGAAAGAAATTTTAATCACCTCTTTATCCACTCCTAATCATGAGTGTCACTGCCAGACAAAGATATTAAATCCAGGATCTTATCTTAAAATATTTTCTATCGTCCTCCTCTCACTATAGGATCGCTCCAGATTCCCATAAAGGAGATCGCCAGGAAGAAATAAGGAAACAAATTTGTGGATGACTTTTTGATATGTTTAATACATGTAACAAAATAAAAAATAATCTTTTCCGGTATTGGAGTCACTGGTACAGAAAGAAATGCATATTCATATAGTCGCTTTTCAATTCAACTTTATTTCAAGGAGGAAAATTCACTTTTAGTGTTTTTAAAGATAGAGTTCGATAACTACACAAATTGGCTGCATCATACAGGACATTCCTGAACAAAACTACACGTGTAAAATCTTGAATGCTGATATAAGGGTCTCGTGTTCATCAAAACAGTTCTGATAGTAATGTTTTATGGACACTGTGAAAACAAATATCACATTTCACAGTATGTGACGGTCAATAAATGCAGAAAAGTTTAATGTATACGTATGGCCATGTATTCGTAGATTTTAAATTCAGCTGAATTTCATGCGTCTAACCCCCAAAATCAAACCCATCATTTCAGGAAAACATATTTATACATACATGCATAAATAATAATGCATGACTTAATAAAACGCGAAGAACAATCCTTTCAATATCTCATTAGTTCTGAGAAAGAAATTAACCAGTGATTAACATGTGTCAGAGGGAAAGAAAATCCGGTAGATCACATGTGAAAAGAACAGCCGGTATTTCACACAAGGAAGTGATGTCACAATTGCCGCTGAGAGATATCAAAAGACATAATCCGTTTTATTTCAATGGATGTCTGCTAAAATGCTAGATTCTGTACAATGTTATAAAAAGTATAACTAATAGCTGAATTGCATTGTACGACATTACCCCCGACAGAGCTATTGAAAAAAAACAGAACTTTAACGGGTGTTACACGGACACTTTTTATAAATAGAATAGCTCGTGCGTTAACATCCTATAAGTAGGTCAAAGGTATTTTAATACTTTGACCTACTTATAGGATGTGACTGAATAGCGATTCTATTCATAAAAAGTATCCGCGTAACACTCGTTTATTAAGTACGGTTTTTCTACAGCTCCGTTGGGCGTAAAGTTGTGAAACACAATTGATTGTATACCTCACAAAACATCAAACAAACTGTCACTCATTTGTTGCTAAAACGCTCTGTCTTGTAACATTAAAGAAAGTGGCCAACAGGTTCTTGAACCTTGTCAAGGGTCCACTCGATTCAATTATGAGTTGAATATTTAAATGAATACACAATCTATTATATTTAAAGTAATTTAAAATTTAAACAAACAAAAATATTAAATAACTACGGAATTTTCATTACACCATGCACACGCACCTTTTTATAATGAATAGATAAAAAAAAAATTTAGAAAATTAGATGTAGAAAACATAATGACGCCTCGGACCTTGAGCTGAATACTCGTGCAGAAAAACTATACGGCATCGGTTGTTACCGGTTCGTTCTTTTGTTATCTTATACTAAAACAACTTGTGACCGAACTACAGCTGTAAATTAGTTGTGCGCTACCTGCACTGGTGATTTACTATGTAGTTCGGTCACGCGTTGTTTATGTTTGTTATTTGAATTCAGTGGTTAATTATACAATAGGTATTATTAATACCGTGACTTACTAAACCAAAGAAAAAAATAACAATCCAAAGATACTTATATTAGATATAGTTAATTTATAATATGCTGTATACGACGCATTTCAAGGAGTTACCTCTCATCAGCAGCATTAAAACCGAAACATTTGGAAGACCTAAAATTACCCCTATTTAAATCAGTCGTCGATAAACAAAATATTGCGCTAATATGCCTATTTTGATAAATATATTTTAGATTCGAAAAACTATTTATTTTTTCACTTGACTGCACTTTCTAATTTGCCGCAAAACTGAATATTTCAGATAAATTAGTCAAATTTAAGTGACTTTCAACCTTTCACGTCCCTTTAACGATCACAATCAGGCAATATGATAAGAAAATTGTGCGAGTTGAACTTACTAAAGAATGCAAAACATTTGTTCACAAGGATGCTTTAATTTCTAAAAAAAAATGAGGGACCAGAATAAGAGCTTAACAAGTCTATTCCTTTCAGCTTTCAAAAACAGCATTTGATTTCAAACATCGTAATTGTGCATTGGCATACAATAAATTCATGATAAACCAGGTAATCATTTTAAGATTCGTTTCATTAAAACAAGTTCACTTGTTAACTTCTGATATTGATTGATACTCATCCTCAAAGAAGTGATATTCGGCTTCATGTACCATATCACTTTCACTTGTAACCTTTTTTTTTCACGGCCATTTCTGTCTTCCTTAATTTTTATGTTGACTGAAATTCCAGAAATTGTGAGAGTAACGACAGTCAACATTTAAATTAACGAAGACAGAAATACGGAATTTCAAACAAAATCATAAAAACACCACCAAAACTGTATACGATGCCTTGCAGTGAATCAAGACGGGTTAAGACCAGTTCATAAATGTTAATAATGAATTAAGCTTTGTTTAACTGCTGATTTGATCTTTACTTGTCTTGACCAATCTTGATTGACTGCAAGACAACGTCTTGATTTCAAGTGCTTCATTTGATATTGTTATCCTGTGTTCGAAATATACTGATGTATAAAATCAAGATAGAGTAAAAATAAACAAGACCGGAATGGCTGTTTAACACCAAAACTGTGTTACTAGGGTCTTCCGTGGTTAATTTCCATTCATTAATTATTTATTTGTATCATAATGGTATATTCACTCCTTTGACCGACATAATATATATAAAGGAAATTAATATCTTATCGTATTCCGATGGAATTGTGTGTAATAATACTTCCGCTATTTCACTTGATTCTCCTTTATAGTTAGTTTATATAACTGCTTTACAGATTTTTATTGCTTAAAATGATTGTCGTAAAGATGATCATAACTTGGTCCACTAATTACTGATATTGCGTGTTGATTTAACTGGTTATTGGTTTTAACTTCCTATAATAAGCAATTTGATTGTAAATGGAAAACTTTTTTACGGTATGATTACAAAATCAAGGGGAATAATATCAATTATATTATCATCATTATAATTTCATTTGTACATAAACTGATTATTTATAATGATAAAAATGCTTTTATATAATTTATCAATAAACCATTGATACAAGACATTCGTATGATTACTAGGCATTTGAATCTTATGTTATTGTTTCAGATTTATTGTTTTTCGTTGAGAACTGATCACAGCGACACGTGCTTATCTTATGCATCACAATCTCCATTATAGAATACTTCTTCAGTTCCAAACAATTGCAGTATACTTGTACAATTCAGGTAAATTCCACACAAAATAGAAAACTTCTGGTATGAACAATCCTCAGTTTAATTTTTTGGAGCCCGAAAAATGTGTTTTAAAATTCTTCTAAAAAAGTTTGAATTTAGAATGGTACGATTTGATTTTTATTTGGGAGGTGATTTGAAAAATAGCAGCATCCAAAATTTGGTAAAGAGAAAAAGTAGAAAAATAGTGTTGGAAAAAAGTGGGATTGAATATAACTTTGTAATAAAAAAAATGCTATAGTTGGGGAAAAATGTAGGGCGCACTCATAGACTCATGGATGTCGTGAAAAAAAATCCAGGTACCAGAATACTTTCGTAAATGTACACCCCCCCTAAAAAATCCAATGTTTGCTCCCTTAGTTTTAACTGATCAATATTTGCATGATGTATCCATTTAAGCAATGTAGTACATTCATCTTTACCTAGAGATGACCTATTACTAGATGGTAAGAGATCACATAATATGGATCTTTCTAATTTCATTTGATAGGAGCTTCAATCGTTATAGAACAAAGTAAGCTTCTCATGTCACCTTTGATATTTTAGATTGATTAGATATTTTCAATGTAGAACTCTCATAATTTTAAGTATTTCTGAGATAACAATGAAAAGTTATGACGGAAAGGTATACTAGTTTAAATGCTGAATTGCAAACACAGTGGAGATAAATAAATAAGTTTTCGGGTAGTGTAATTGTTTTATAAAAAAAATTGTTGGCACTTTTAATAAAAACAGACCATTACTAGAAATATTTGGCAGCCAGCTTTAGTTTTCTATCATTTAATATCGAGCTTCATTTGCCGACATTGATTTTTCTTATACATGGAGGCCAATCCTTGTTTGATTGAGTTGTTCTTCTTTATTTAATGTTTACTGTTTATATATTTTGCTTTTGTCTTACCACTGTCACAGGTATATAGTGGCGGGTCGTTTACTACGAGTTTTAACTTTTTCAGCCGGGCCACATATTTATATAGATATATAAATATATGGAGCCTTTGTCTGTATTTTTATGTTCCTTTAAGGTATTATTTTGGAGTATAGTTTTTATGTCAGTCATTTTATTATTTCGGTTAAATGTCCTCATCGTATTTTGATATGGCGTCATTAACAGAAAATGTCCTTTTACATTTTTCGAATTCCGTTTCTGGGTTGTTATGTCGTATACATTTATCAAACACCTCCTTTTATTATAAATTAATATCAAATTAATCAAAACAACTATGACCTCTTGTAAAAAAAAAAAAGGTTTTAGATGTTCAACTCGGTTAATCGGAGAAGAAATTCAGTTTTTCATGACAAGCTTCACGCGAATGGAAATAAATGGAACTTAATATTGCCTATTTGTATTCAATTAAATTAAGCTTAAAGCAAATACACTAACTACATTGTTCTTATTATCTGGTACCAGAACTGTGTCAATTTTCTAAGGAAACACTCAGCTACATATGTCAGTTAATTAAGAGAATAGTAATTCGCTATATTGATGTTTTATATTCACATATAAGCTTAATTTCATTTTGCTGACTGTCTTTATTACCTAGAAGTAATTTTTGTTTGTGAAAATTAGTTGACATTCAAGATAAAATGACCGATGGCGATATGTTTTTTGAGACTATCTTGCTTTTATTTGTGCATGAAAAAAAGCTTTAGTTTTATCTGAATGACAAAACATTTGATTGCAGTTTATTGCTAGATAAATTTGGACTTTACCTGGTGTGAAGTAATAACCGGTAATTATTTCTGTTGGTACAATTATTTGTTTCCTTTCAAACTATTTGGACACAATTGCATATGACCGTTATTTCAGCGAAATAGACTAGGGCCATGAGCCTCTATGTACCTGTATAATGTATTATGGTTTTGCTCTAGTTCTGAAGGAATAACAAATTCTAGCATATCAGAATAAATGAAATGAAATTACACAATGTTTTCATGTAACTAATGCCTTTTCTAACCATTAGAAGCAGTGGACAGGTGTATATTTTCTAAGAATAATGTAGAAAGAATGTACAAAATATCCGGAAAAATTCTGGTTACTTTAAATCTTAAATTAGAATAGAAAATGGAAACGGGGAATATGTCAAAGAGACAACAACCCGACCAAAGGAAGAAAACAGCTCAATACTACCAATGGGTCTTCAATGCAGCGAGAAAATCTCACACCCAGAGATGGGCTTCAGCTGGCCCTTAAACAATGCATACTTGTTCGGCGAAATGGGCGGCACACTAAACTCCGAAATATACAAATGTACAAATGAACCAAAATTTAAAAAAACACACAAGATAATTGTACAAATTGTGCTTTTGCTTGGTTTTTAGTGACTAGTTTGCATATTCTAGCGTACCTAATTGTGCCTCTAAAACTGTTCTAAGATAAAAAAAAAAAATAATTCAGTTTCAATAAAACGTATAATCTTTGTAAATTCATTTATATCTTAAACTGCACGTAAGTTAATTTCCTCTATATAAAACCCACATATACTTAATAACAGTATTACTGTAAATGACAACTGTACTGAAGTCAGTTCTATAAAGTAGATATCAAAACTAAGACATTCGTACCAACATCTTTAAATCGACTCTATTACTACATCCTTTTCTAAACTCCTTGATATTAAATTATAACAGAAGTTAAGGATATCCTGTCATAAAGGTTTCCAATGGCTATATTCTAAAAAACGCCCTTTCTCCGATTTATCTTAACTTTAAAGATTATCTGCATCATAATCAACTCTCAAACCTCTGACAACGTGATAATTTTAACTTTCCAATTTTGATACTATGTAACTAAGTAGTTAAAAACCGCATTTTTTTGCGTATGGTGTTTACATGTCTGTCCTACCGTGTGTGTGATTTGTACAGCCACAGTTTGATTGATATGAAGTTTCCATCTCTCAAATAAAATTAGATATCTTCTGTTAGTTTTATCGTCGTGTCGAACTTTTCCAATTTTCCACAGAGAGAGACATACTTACGTTTCTGAAGCATCGATATCTGATGGCATTCACACTTTTTTTGGTAGGAGTTCACATTACAAGGGCTACAGTTTGTTTTGTTTTGCTTCTTTTTCACTGTCTTGTTCTCCAAGTTGTCTATAATTGATTTTGTTCTTTTGTTATAAAAGTTCACCATGTGCTATTACTTTTGTTCTGTTGTTGTGGAAAGGAGGGATTCACATTCCAAGTGTTATATTTTTCGTCTTGCTTGTGCATTTTTTTCTTATATAATATTTTCTATATAATATGAAACAGGTGCGACCTGGAAAGCGTGTGAAGCGTAAGGTTGTTACGTTTGCTTTGTCGGTATTTAGTGAAAACTTCGTAATGGCGTAAAAATCTCACTTCAGAGTTGGTTCATCATTATCAACGTTACTTCACATGGTCCGTATTGTCGATAAAACGGTCCGAATTGTCCAATTGCGTGGTCCTGGGCCGATTTCCCCGGTTACCATGTCGGTAAAATGTGACACTTGCGTCTGCATCTTTTTTTCCTGTCAAATTTGATTCCAGGTGGATTTTTTCGTATTTATTTTTAATTTCTTGACACTGAATGTTAAAAAAAGTTGAGGTAAGTCAATAAATAACTTATTTTGTTCAAGCAATAGCGGAACTAGATTTCACATGGATGCCGCCATGTTGTTGAAACTTTTTAGCCGACATAGTAGTAGGAATAATTCGATTGACATCTCTACCTTAAAGAGGGAGCTTCGCTCGCTTAATATGTATTTTTTGCATCCAGTTTAACTGTTGTATTTACCCGGTTTTTATCTCTTAGGTCAATATGTAGGTGCTCTCACTTGTTTTCATTGTCTATAGTCTTTTGTCGATTCAGTTCACAGTTCAAATATTTTTTTGCCGATATGTGCAATTTTTTTTCTCCTATTCTTGACCTGTTTAATCGGTGGGATAAAAATACATAATATTTTTATTAAAAAAAAGTGATTAAATTTCTACATGGGAATTACTGCCGTTTTTTCTACAGTTATTGCAACGATAAACTAGAGAAGTCCCGACATGACGTCTATGTAAACAAACTACATAGCAACGACATATTCTAGAGGTTTTTGTCGAAAATCATAGGAGAAACAGAATCTCCTTCAATTTACTCGTGAGTTATGGAATTTCTCCACCCTCAATAGTTAAATTTTAGTTTTAACACGCTCGGAAAAGCTCGCGTGTTGAAAATCGAAAATTTAACTATCTCGGGTGGAGAAATTCCATAACTCACTCGTCCCTGAAGGAGAATCTATATTTATCTATATGTTTAGAAGACTACATACATGAAATATTTTCCTCAATACAAATAACGTAGTCTTGTCATGTTTATATTTGTTAGTTGACTATGACTAGTTCGTTTGGCTGTATGTATTGTAGTGTGTTTTTGTCAATGGATTTGTTCACGTTTGCAATGTGGCGGATGTCGTTAAAGGGAAGGAAATGGTAACCCTTATGGAGCACCTGATGTCACTAGTGGAAGTTCATATTGGTAGTGCATTAGTTTCTTTGCTGTCTTGTTTGAATGCTGTTTAGTTTATTATATTTGTTAATTCTTTTATTTATACGTGTATCCTTGTGATATTTGTATTGCAATGTCACGAAGGCGAGATATAGGTATTACTTTCCGGTGGCGGAATAATGACTTTAATAACTTTACACCCATTACACCTACATTTAAGATTTTTGGTCCATAATTACTTTATGGTATAATATTTGTGGCACTATACTTGTCTTGTGACCCTGGCCTCGTTTTTATGGATCACTAAGTTCATAAACATAAATGTAAAATCTGAGTCCAAGTTTCGTGGTTTCTCAGCAACTGTAATACTTAGAACAACCATATTTGGCCTATTGATAGTTCTTAGTGGGTACATGCCAGTCTGATACCTAGCTTGGGACCTTGACCCCAATTTCATGCTTGAGTGACTTTGTTACAATTTCGTCGTTAAGTCCATTTCTCAGCAACTGTAATACATTGTACCTAGACCCACCATATTTGGTCAATAGATAGTTCTTGGTGGGTAAACTTGCTTTTGACCTTGATCTCAATTTCATAGTTGAGTGACCTGCGTCACATTTTCGTGATAAATCTATTTAATAGCAACTGTAATACCTAAGCCCACCATATCTGGTCAATAGATAGTTCTTAGTCGACCCATGCTAGTTTGACACATGTTTCTGGACCTCGACCTCAATTTTCTGCTTGAGTGACTTGTGTTACAATTTCGTTATTAGGTCAATTTCTCAGAAACTAATGCTTAGACTCACCATATTTGATCTGTTGGTAGTTTTTGGTGGGTACATGTAACGGGCACTTGTATCTGGCATGCAAATTTCGTGATTAAGTACATTTTCCATCAACTGTAATACCTAGAGCCACAACATTTGGTCAATGATAGTTCCTAGTGGGTACATGTCGGTATAACACCTGCCTTTTAAGTTTAAACTTATTTATTTATAGTGGATTGTTAAACAAGTTATACCAACTTATACTAATCCCTCTCCACTTGGCGGGTGCGAGAGCGGCCCCTGTAGCGACATTTAAGCCTACTCTTTTTCTACATCTACAGAGGAGTCTTTAACGTGCTAAGGGTGTTTCTCTTCCTTAACCACGGGACGGCCACTTTTCGTCCCCATCCGACGGACTATCATCGTTTACCGAGACCATCCTCGCAAATGGTGTCGACAAGACGTCACAAATTTAATCCCTGAAATTTTCATCCCGAACGGGAATCGAACCGGGGACATTTGGCTTCGTAGTCCGATGTGCTAACAACTACACCACGGCGCATCTGCCTCTTGACCTTGACCTCAATTTCATGGTCGAGTGACCTATGTCACATTTTTGTGATTAATTCCATTTCTTAGCAAATATAATACCTAAGCCTACCATATCTGGTAAATAATTCTGAGTGGGTACATGCAAGTCTGACACCTGTTTGGACCTTGATCTCAATTTCATGGTTAAATGACTTGCATCCAAGTTTCATGATTGTTCATTTCTCACCAACTGTAACACATAGACCCACCTTATTTGGTCTATTGATAGTTTTTGGTAGGCACATGCCATTCTGACACCTATCCCTGGGTCTTGACATCAATTTCATGGTTGAATGACTTGCATCCAAGTTTCGTGATTAAGTCTCTTTCTCAGTAACTTTAATACCTAGACTTATCATATTTTGTCTGTAGATAGTTCGTAGTGGATACATTCTAGTCTGACACCTGTCTCCAGACATTGACCTCAGTTAAATTCTTGAGTGACTTAATATACATTTTCATGATTTTGTCTATTTCTCAGCTACAGTACTAAATAGACCGACAGTATTTGGTTGAAAGAAGTTCTTAGTGGGTATTTACCACTTTTAAATCCTTTTACCTCTATTTCATGCTTGGGTGACTTTTTTCAAGTTTTTTGGATAACGTCCATTTCTCAGCAAATACAATATATAGAACAACCATATTTGGTCTATAGATACATCTATTCCTTACTGGGTACATGGCTGTCTGAGACCTTAACCTGAATTTCACACCTGAGTCAGATTTTCATAATTAAGTCCATTTCTCTGTAACTGTAATACATATATCCATTATCTATGGTCTGTAGATGCTTCATGGCAAGTAGTATCAGTCTGACACCTAACCTTGACCTCAATGTTAAGCTAGAGTGACTCCCTTCCCATTTTTACAAATAAGTCCATTTGTATGTCGACCCACGTTTTTGGTGGGTACATACCAATCTAAGACCTGTCAGCTGACAGTTTTAGACTTGAATGACATGCATGGGATTTTTCAGACAAATGTTGCCTGATCATTATTATTTCTTTTAACGCATTTTCTTTTATTTGCAATGTCAGGTATAGGATAATCTTTATTTTGTCCATGTGCGTACTCAGGCGAGACATATAGTGTGTCCACTCTTATTAAAATTTATGGGTCCCCACAGAATTTGGAGATACACAATGTAAATCGACTCCGAATATACTAGATGATGAGTCAAGTCCTCTTTAAAAATATAGCCAAAGAGCTTAGGTTAAATGATTTCTCTCAATGGTTTATTTTCAGGTTGAAAATAATTGACTGGTAAAGTTTTATTAAAGTCCCCCGAAAAATTAATAACTTAAACTATTACTTTATTACATAATATACCTCAAATGATGATGAATTCCTATAAATTTGTTGAAATTATGCTCTTAATCATCAATTTGCATTGTTATTATTGAACTTTTATTAATATTTCAAATATAATAATAAACATATAGGCCTCAAGAGTTTGTACCGACTTTTGAAAGGTCTCAAAATTAATGAAAACATGATGAGGAATGAGACAAAATAATATCAAATTGAATGTAAATAGTCGGATTTCATTCTAATATATAACTTTTACATGAATATATCCGCCATGCATAACCTTTAGTTTCTTAAATCAATTTCCTCGTGCATGTATTACTTTCTCTCAAGATCGACATCATGATAACGTAAATGAACTTGTGTCTATCCATTATCTTAGTTTTTATCTAATCAGGTGTAAATAAAAAGGTAAGAAAGACATGAAACAGAAGTGAAAAAACAGAAGATAAAAATACAAGTTTTAGGCAGAAAAAAATCTGTGAAATATGAAAAGGCGAAACATGATTGAGTCAATCTGAAAGAATACATTACAGAATTTTAAAGGAATTTTGTTACAAAGTAATATAATTATACCTACCTACTACCTATGCGTCTGTTTGTTGCCCAAACTCCACTCTCCAACAGCACAAAACACGGTATAAGATTCTTCTGTTACATGTACCTCAAGGTCGTTCTTATTCTCAAGCTTTATTTTATTATTTTGAAAGAAATCCTCTAAGAAACAGTTGTCACTGACGAAAATTAATGTGAATGTTGTGAATTAGTTAAGTTTCAGTTAAGTCTATTTTATAGTCTTTTATTTTGTTAACGTTTTAGCGCCTTTTTTACGTAACAATACGCCTGCATCGTAGTCACTTGCCGACGTCTTTTGTTTAGTTAAATGACTCCAAGTAAAGCATACGAAACATTGAAGACGTTGTTCAGTTTATAGCCATTACTCGCCGTTATTACCAACTCGTTCGATACATTGGTACCGTTCCGAAAGCAGCACCTTGGTACGGTGGTTGGTGGGAGAGACTCGTTGGAATTACGAAAACGACATTGAAAAAAAGTGCTAGGAAATATTAACTTTAAATGGTTAAATTGCTTTTCGATACCCCTTTTTGAACCATACGTGAACAGTTAATGCATCGAAGTGTTGGTAAGGTCTTGTTGGCATGTAAGCTTTAAAAATCTGTGCATTATAATTATTAGTGGTATTGTTTATCAGACATTTTTTCACAGTGGTGAAGTCAATATCTGGCATTGTCTTCCTGTGCTTAGTCCATCCTTCTTGTTTTAAAATGACGGAATGTGTTAAACGCCAAAATTCCTTAAGCTCGTGATTGGTTAATTAATGGTCACCATACCGTTGGACGTTGGAAATACCAAGCTCAAAACTAATGAATATTTCCAAAGTCTGTCTGCCCAATTCTTTAATCTCAATTCTTGCAGTGTCAGGGCTTTGATTTCTCTATACCTACTCTTTGGAAGGTTTATGACTTTTTTCGTTGACATCTTTGTTACTTTTCTAAACATTCATCTTTGTTAAAAACATTTGCATATGCCGCCATATCTACCGGAACTCTACCAACGTGCAAGGTATTATGTGTAACCCCGAAAAACGACTATTAAACAAAAACATCTATATGTAGATAATAAAAAGGGAAACATAACGGTTTATGAGTTCGTGTTATTCATTGTATTTTAGTTTTCTGTGTTTATTTGTTGTGCTGGTGGTTGTTCATTTGTCTTCCCGGATTTGTCTGTCCAATGGATTACGTTTTTTTATTGCTCCTTAGGTATATTTGTCCTTTTTATTAAACTTTATATATTTAGGAAGTATAACGATAAACAGAACAAGCAAATACAACATTCAAGCGCTTACGATATGAAAACCTATAGAAAATTGAAAAAGAATAATTGCCTCACAAAAAGAGTGACATCAGAGTGCTGCAGGTCTAAACATAGGGTCAATTAAAAAAGATACCAGAAACGTAACAGAGAATATGTAGTTTTACTTAACTTTATTAACAAATATACAATGTGTAATACAAACAGTGTTATTTTTGTTTTACAGTACCGGTAATATAAAATATGATATGCAAAGTTATGAGATTTTTACGTTTGGCTAAAGATTATATACAATACTGTTAATAGGCTTCTTTCCTTCAATTGCAAAACTTGTATGTATGTCTCATCATTATTATGAGATGAATGGGACATTCAGCATCTTAAATTACATTGGATTCAGTTGTTCAGCAAAATTTATCATAAGCTGATTACATTCATTGTACTTATAAAACATTAAATTCGTTTCATTTACTGATATAATCAGAAACTGCATATTTCGATTACATGACAATACTTCCGTTTTCTAATATGACGTCTCCGTAATCGGTATATGAACTAAACAGAATTTTCCAGTAAACTACGCTTGTGCAAACGTCTATTTTTGTTACTTTGTTGTGGCTGATTTCTTTATCCCCCAGTAAAAGCACATTACTCGTACGTAATTTCCAGTTCGTCTGCATTCAAAATATTTGGGACAAGTATGTCCCCAGTGAAAATTTCAACGAAAGTTGAGCACGCAGGGGAGATTTTAAACTTCCTAATGTTCTAAAATGCAAATATAACTGGTTGGAATTTCTCTTTTAACATGGTAAACAAAGAGGAGCAGTAACCCTGTGATGACTGACACTTACCTGCTTACCGCCTTCCGTCACGTTCGAGAAATAAAAATGTATGACCTACATGGTTCGTTCGTTTGTTGTCCATTTTCGCTAATCTCATAACTGTTGAAGTTGTCAGTTGAATCAAATTTTCCTTCGAGATGTGTTTTCAGAGCAAAGGTTCTATTAAAATCACGGTATTGTTTATACGCAATTAACGTTCTCTTTCGATCAGTTTAATTGAGGTCTGGAGCTGGCATGTCAGTAACTGCTAGTAGTCCTTTGTTAATATATATTGATCATTGTAATTTTGCTTAGTTTCTTCTGTTACCCTTTTTTTCACATCGGACTCGGACTTCATTTGAACATTTGAACTGAGTTTTAGTGTGTGTATCGTTGTGTGTTTGTTTATTCCACATTGTCTAGAGGTATAGGGGAAGGGGTGAGATCTCACAAAACATGTTTAACCCCGCCGCATTTTTGCGCCTGTCCCAAGTCAGGAACCTCTAGCTAGTATCATGAAAGGTGCATTACGGATGACAAAGGGAACCTGAAAACCAGGTCAAAATTCGATATTAACTACGGAAAAACATAAAAAAATAACTGTATGCATAAAAACGGTATACTTCATGAGCTTATTTAAAATTAACATGCGTTGTATAAAACGCTACGACGTCGTTATTAATGAAGGTGGAATAACTTGGTTTGCGCCAAAATTTGATATTTTAGCAAACCCACACGTTTTATTCTCTTAAAAGGCCGGTTACCCCATTTTTTTTATTTTTGTATATGATAGTGTCTTCTAAGATGATCATTTTCCGAAAGTTCAAAAAAAATATTATTATTAGATTTGTTGTATACACAAAAAACCTTATAAAAATGTAAGATAAAAAATGGCGGAAAACAACAAATGACAGTTTATGAAGTGGTTTTGGCAAAATTATTTGATAAAAATACATATTCATTTAATGAATATCCTTTGGATTTACTAGAATCAACATTTTAATAATGTTATACTTTATTTCATTTTTTTTAATGTACTAAAACAGGTATTCAAAGTTATCCGACTTTCACATACTAGTATTTGATGACGTCATATCTTTTAAACGACATTGGTGACCATATATTTTTTGGCTTAATGATTATTGATCGTCATGATCTATTCGCATGCAAAATTTAAATGAATTGTTATTGGTAGTTCAAATACCGTAAAATCTCCTTTAACACGAAATGGCTATTTTTCACATCAGCAGAGAGGGAGGGATAATCATTTGAAAAAACAGCCAAGACACTGATTTCTTTACCGTATTGTCTCTTATCAGAATACCATATTTCACCTATTAGAATAGGAATAATTCATGACATACTGTGGTTTTTGGAGATTTTACCACGGATGCACCTTATTTTTTGTAAATTTGAATCTACAAACAAACCACAGTTGTCATTAATTATTTCTTAAATCCACAACTTGACTTGAATATAAATGTTTACTTTTTGTCTAGAAGAATTCGCCGAAACCTGCAGATTATTATATATTTTTTAAAGCGATGTTATTGTAATTTAATAGTATTTGATTATCCGTAAATTGTTTCTTCCTACAGCAAACAATTTGAACTCCAAGGCTATATAGTTGAAATTCAAACAATGAAAAGCAGTTAATGATGCGTTTACTAGTATTATAAATCTAAATGTATAATAATTATCCTACTAATAATTTGATATGGATATTAAAAGACAATTTATACTATTTTACGTTATATCATTTTATACAACTTTATTGCAAACTAAACCCTCACGGGTTGAGCAAATACAAACATTAACATATTATACACAATATATTTTTTGTTGCATTTTTATGTTATAGGAGATAGTAAATCGGCTATATATTTCTCAAATATAACATAACACAAGACACAAACATAAATAAAGTTATTATAGTTCCAAATATGTTTGCACTTGACCAATATGGATCTCATTTTCGCAATTCCAAAGACCAACACTGGACAAAACATTCATAGAATAATTCGTAATTTATGTACAGAGCCAGGCATATATTTAAATATTCTAATTTTTTAGTTTGGTCCAGTGAAACATAGTCATTTTCTTTTGAAAATATAAAGGGTATATCGAGACGACATCAAGAACATCTACCAAAAAATGCATATGTAGGATTTGAAAGGCTACATATAACTAAAATTACATGTCATTAAAAACTACCACAAACTTTTGAAAAGATACAAAAATATACAGTACTTTTTAATTAAACAGCTAGACGGGCTTTTTTGTTGCATTTTTATGTTATAGGAGGAACTAAATTGGCTATATATTTCTCAAAATATTATGTAACAAGGACTGGGAATACATATCAAGGTCGCATCAAAAAGACATGTTTTTAATATTTGAAATTGTAACATATCCTGCATTTGTACCTTAGAATTATCGAATTATCTCAAACAGCCATGAACCATTGTAAAATCTAGGTTAAATAAGCCAAATGTCAAATGAATGTGGTTCATCGTAAAAGAAATTTAATTTTATTGTAATTGGCAGACTTCCCACGACTGAAATAGATGTTCAGGATAGGCATTATCATTTTTTATGGCTGCTTCTATATCACTGTAGTTGAATCTAATAATATTGTATCGAACTTAATGTTGCATGGCACTCATTCGCCATAATATCTGTGACAAGACCCATGCCTTTTTTTATATCTCCTTAATAGCACTTTGTCAAAACGTAATTTTGTTTTTTTTTTCTTCTGCGGCACTGCAAGTCATCGAGAGTATCACCAGGTCAGTTGCTTGTATTTCAATACTAGCGTGAAACTGCTACTTTAAATTAACTGTTATAAAAATTAATTTTGTGAAAACTAAGGAGCATCTCCCTCATGCATGGCTTTGTGATTAGACTATCTTGGCTTTACCTTTTGGTTATTCTGTCTTTTGAATTTGACCCTCAACGTCCTGGATTACTGTTTCGACTTTCGAAATTCTGATGAGTTGTGCATTGAAGAAGTGGTATCACAGAATATTAATAGCAAACTGGTCATACCCTTAAGGACCACAATCGTTAGCACATATGTCAGATAGGTTTGCCCTTTTCGTTATTTTGACAATGTTTAAATTTGCTCTTTACCGTTTTAGATCATTGTTTTGTTATTTAAAAATTTAGGCCTTGAGCACAACTAGTGTAGATACCTCTGCTGGTGGACTCAAGTAACCGAGAGTATCACCAACTAAATTGCTAGTATTTCGATACTAACCCGAAATTGTTACTTCAAATTAAATGTTACAAAAATTTACATTTTATGAAAACTTAGGAGTATCTCCCTTGTGCATAGCTTTGTAATTAGCCCTTTTTGGTTTACCATTTTGGTCGTTTTGGAACTTTGAATTAGATCTTCAATATTCTGGATTACTATTTAGATTTTCAACATTTTAGTCTTGAATACAACTGATGAGTTGTAAATCGACGAAATATGCACATTTTGTGCATTGAAAGTGGCATTATGCATGAATATGGTGACTATTTTAAACAAAAACAAGAAAATTCGTAGCAAAATCTTTTTCGCTCATAAACTTTCTTTTAAACTACCAGGACATTGAAGATTTTACTTTAATTAGAATAGTGAACATAAAAACGGACGCTAAAATGTACGTTAAACTTTGCCAGTGTGGACCAAACCTGATTAAACAGTTCATCTAACGGTTTTCTTTAGTGTCTGAAGACAAAATGGAAGAGTATCTGTTGATTTCATGTAAAACCATAAAAAATTCAAATAATCTCACTTGAAATCGCCATTCCTAAAAACATATCACTACATTTTCTATAAAATAATATGTTATTGCTCTCAACACTTCTATTTTGTTTACACTAAATAAATTCAGAGTCACAGGTTCGTTTTGCCTGTGGCAATCATTCAAATATGTGTTAAAACATTGAGAAACTAAATTTTACAGCATACCGTCGGCACTAAAATACATTTACTTTGTTTTTTTATACTTTATTTCAACTCTATATATACTAGTGACCCCTAATAAAATTTACATTAATAAAAAGAAAATTTAAATGGCAATGATATATGTGCATCATTTAAAAAAAATCTAGTGACAAGATTTTTAAAAATAAGTCTAAGAATTTGATTGTTAAAGCGACGTCTTTATCCATTTCATATATTATTGCAAAAACTTGATAGTTAGTATTTGGGGGAAAATAATTGAAGTGACAAACATATTTTTCGACATTTAAATTTAGTTCAACGGGTTATATTTTTATAAAAACCTACCATATACAAATGTAGCCATCTACCCTGTTCTGTTCACTGGATCTGGTTTACCAAGAAAAAAAAAAAACAAAAATGTAAATTTTCAAAGATATTGATTAATGTACGAAATAAAAATACTTCTTTCAGCAATTTAAGATCGAATATTATTATTTATTTTGTCATTTTTATAATTTGCCTTTTTTGCTAAGCCAAATCCTTTATTATTTCTGGTGTACGGGCATGTTGTACACATTGAAGTTTTAAAATTTGACTTCAATTCTAATTTACATGTATATATTACCAAGAATGGACAAAAACCTTAATTAACAACCAAAGTTTATAAGATAAAACTAGAACTAACAACTACATTTACTTTTTTTTGTTCTGCAAATTATAAGGAAATTTAATATGCCATTGGTTAAAATCATTAGTATAGATATGATATAAATTCAATTATAAAATTAAAAAGTTCAAGCTTTTGGCCTTAACATATATATATCGACGTTGTAGTAAACATTTAATTCACTCATAAATACGCATAACACTTCGTTTCTTCATTGTTAGAAGAATGAGGTCCGTTATATCCGTATGGTGATCTGCAGATGAGATTTCGTTTAACCTCACTATTTTTATCAATATATATATCCGTTTCCTTAATGTTTTGCTAAATTACATTGCTTTTTTCAAGCTCACCTAACAAGTAGGGCAGGGCCAGCTAGTTGACCTATTGCCATAACTTCGCGTGCGTAGTCCTTCGTCGCCGTAAACGTTTCATTTGAATAACTTCTCTTCTGAAACCAATTTAGACAAAATTGATGGAATGGTCCTTCGGTTGCCCCCTTTCAAAGTTACAGATGGTTGAAAGTGCAACGCACCAAAAACCTATCGAGTAACGTGAGAAACGTGTGCGTGTAATGTGCAGATCGTGTGCGTGTAATGTGCGGATCGTGTGTGTAAAGTATGAATCGTGGGTGTGCGACGTGCGAATCATGTGCGTGTGGTTAGAAACATGCGATAAAAATCGTATAAAGTATGGTCAAGACAAATATTAGGACGTGTCAATTCAAATCAGAGCATGCAATTGAGATCAGTTCTAACGTCTTAACTATTCTGTCAGAGAGGACGGTTCTAGAACCATTCTAGAACGGTTCTAGGGTAGAACCAACCCTGTCATAAATGGTTCTAAGGTAGAACTGTCATAAATGGTTCTAGGGTAGAACTGTCTTAATGGTTCTAGGGTAGAATTGTCATAAATGGTTCTAGGGTAGAACCGTCCAGAATGGGTTTAGGGTAGAACTGTCATAAATGGTTCTAGGGTGAACCATTCAGAACTGTCATAAATGGTTCTGGGGTAGAACCGTACATTTTTATGTCCGATAACTCTGTATTGATTATGGCAGGTACTCCTCGTTTTCGCTTTTTCGAAACTTTTAACAACATTTTTTTGAAATATGTGTGATTTTTATCTGAAGTAAATTTACAGGTAAAGAAATTTGGTCTCCGTAACATGTTGTGCGTTTCAGGTAATTATAATTAATTAACGTTTTGACATGTATATTGTACCTTGACTGTCACCAACCTTTAAGGTACTCAGATACATGTATATGTACACGGGTGAACCGTTTTGCTGACAAAATCAGCGGGGTTTCAAAGTTTTATAACGCTACATTTTAAAATAATAAATGCAGCATTTGAATAAAGAGGTGTGTATAAGGTGGTCCCAAATGTCAATGCAGAGATTTCATATGTGTCAGATAAGTTACATTTTAATTTATTTTAAATGAACTAATTGTGCGATATGAGTGTAACGTGGGCATCGGGTGAGTGTGGTTTGGTGCGTTGCATGTTCAACCATGTGTATCTTCGGCATCCCCGACTTCCAACCGGCATAGCTGCTTTTACTTAAAAAAAGAAAAAAAGGGGTACGAATTTTAAAAATCTTCTGTGAAACTACATGGCCTGATGGAACCAAACATGTTTTGTAAGTAGATCCCTTTCAGATTGATGTCTAATGATCTGGACTGTCAACAAGATAGTCGCCACAACCGAACAAAGGATCTTATGGAAAAATTAATTTAAAAATGTTCTTGTCTGAAACCATTGAGCCAATTAGAACAAAACATGACAACAATAGTCCTTAAATCACTTATAAATGGTCCTCTTTCAGACTTGTGTCTGGTATCCCGGACTGTCAACCGAGATGACCACCGCAGCCGATTTAGTTTAACATAGTACATCGGAAAATTCATTTAAAAATCAATTTGTCTGAAACCATTGAAAACCAATTGGAACCAAACTCGACAACAATGGTCCTTATAATTAGATGTTCTGCTACAGGACCCTGACTGTCAATCAATCTGCCCACCACTTTAGTTACCCTAGGTAAAATTCATCTAAAAATCTTGTCTGAATCCATTTGGGTAATTTGAACTAAATTGAGACAGCAATAGTCCTTATGTGGTCCCCTTTCAAAATTGTGTCAAATGACCTGGTTTTTTCATCCGAGATTGCCGCCACAACCGGAACTTAGTATAAACTTATGGAAAAAATTTCTCTAAATTTTTTTTCTGAAACCATTGAGCCAATTAGACCCAAGTTGACAGCGATAGTTTTTAGGTGGTCCTCTTTCAAAATTGTATCTGATAATGTGAAATGCTTACCAAGATGGCTACCAACTTTTCTGTAACATAGGACAATATAGGAAAATTAATTTTAAAAAGTTTTTGTTTGAAACCACAGAAGCAACTGGAACTTGCTTGTTCCTTGGATGGTCCTCTTTCAGAATTAACTGATAAACTTTTTCATAATTGTGTCTGATGACCCTGACCATCTACCAGATTGTTCCAACACCTGAACTTACTGGGAAACAGGACCCATGTAGACAAGTTACCTACCCTGAAACTATTGAACAAAAGGGAATTGAACTTAGCAGCATGATATTTATCCTATGACCAAGACTATCAACCAAGATGGCCACTAATACATACCACAGGAGTGGATTGGAAAGTTATTTCATAAAGTCTTCTGTGAAAATTGATCTTAGTAAATATTCTCAGCCATGGTATTTAAAGGTAGATGCTTCGATGTCAGAAAACTGTCCATTGATCCCGTTTACCAACCGTTGATTGGTAAATTGAACCCAGGTGAGCGATACAAGCTCCTGTAAGCATCTAGTTTGGAAACCTACAAATCTTGGTTATATTGATTTTGTATGTGTAATAAAAAGATACAGTACTACATGTATACAACAATTTATACTTTCTTTTTTTCAAGGATTCCATGTGCATGTGACTTCATACAGCATTAGACTCGACCCCGCTTAAATGTTTGTCATGTATGTATAGAAATTCTGTGTTAAAAAGTAATCCTCTATACAAATTTCTTCATATTCCATATCTTTTAATTACAAGTATAAGCAAGAGGGTAACATACAAATAACGCCAAAAGGAAAATTCAAAAATCCAAAACCAAGGCGAATTCTTCAGATCCGGGAACAAATATAGGTATAGTGCCGAACCCAACGAATAAAATGTACATATAAAAACTCAGAGAACCAGAATGAGACATCAGAAATACTAAAGCATTAACAATCTTGAACAACCCCTGCCTACCCTAAAAAGAAAAAAATACATCAGTGATTTCAGTTGTTTCCAAAGTGTACGCATGTCTTGCCTCGTTAACAGCACTCGGAAAAACTGTAGTGTCCAGTGTCAAATCTTGAAAAATCTAACTAAATGTATATTCTCATTTGTGAAATGGAAACAGTTTATCAAATCGTGATGATACATTATTAACAAAGACTGACCACAACCCTCTACGGACGTCAGATGCCCTACTGCCATGACTGCTATACCATTTGTATCGGTCTTTCTGTTACTGTCGCAAGATTTTATCTCAAGAATCTTAGATTTTGTAAAAGGGATTCAGTACATTATACACCCTACAAATAGTTTCAGCAAACTCCATCTGCATCGAATATGATGGCATGAGGTACTTTTTTGTTGCCAAACCAGTCTTCTATAGTCACTGACAATATGAAATACCAAATACATGTTGTAAGACTTGTAAAATCAAAACTGACTATTTCTGTAAATCTTTTTCAAGTTCAAAGTCGAAGGATCGTCTTTAAGCACACATGAGGTTACTCTCTTAGAAGTATTGCCATCTATGGTTAGTCTGTTGTACCATTGAATACTGACCCTGTGTTAAAGTAGCAATTAGCATAAGGTACTAGATAGTCGTAAAGTGATATGTTCGATAAATTTTTTATATTGAGTCCTTTAATTTTATCTTTTAGGGAATAATCTTTTTCCCTGCATATTAAAATTTTTTCCGTCTATTTTCAAAAACAAATTGTAGCAAATTTGACACAAACATGACTTGTGGGACGTTTCCGGAACTCTCTTAATGTATTGCTTCATTTTGTTGAAACCTGTAAGGCCAAATTTTTGATTTGGGTACATGTGAAAATTTCAAATGCATAGAAGAAAGTGATTGCCATTATATTTGGATGAGCTTTTTCGTCTTCAACCGATTTCATATCTTTCCTGTTGGAATATTCTCTCATGATAGGGAACATATTTTGTTTGGAATGCGTTTTCTTGATTTCGACTTCCACCGTTGTTTCCTTACTAACAAATATTGGCGAATATAATAGATAGGTCATCAGAAGAGAATTGGAAATAACAGTACTTTTCTGTAAATAGGATCAATAAGTGAGTATTTCTAACTGCATATTGAATCATTAATCAAGCAATTTATTTCTTACATAATTGATTTATACGCAAATAGAAGATATAGATGAAACCCTATATATGACAATAATTCTCTTATCATTTACTTGACATTTGCTTGACTCTCTACTAAAGATAATGTAAAATACAGATACTAAATATCGATGGATTAAATATTCTTCTTCCGATATTTGAAAGGCCTCGAACTTAATCAGTCTATGAGAAACGGGAGAATTTTAGGTAGATATTAAGATACTTATGCGGAAGGTAGATGTCCTTTTACTTCACCAGTTTGTATGTATATCTGTTTTCACCAAGCTAAAACAATACTCTATAACACTTTTAAATCTACTTTGTATATCATTTCTTTATTTATACCGAAAATCTTGTTACAGTACAAAGCTAAGTCGCTTGACTGTCCACAACTAATTTAATACCTTATTTCATTTTGTTACTGTACTGTAAAATTTTATATATACTTATCTACAGAATATAAATAAGTTTATTACAGTTTTGTTATTGCTCGGGTTTACACAATATAATATGTCTTGATCAAATTTGAAGAAATTGGACAGTCTAATGAACAAAAGAGGTGCAAATTTGTTTGTTTTCTTTGAAATCATACAGTATGTAACCGTTACACCAGAGCCTCTTGAAATAAAACTGATAGGGAATAAAACGTATAAAACCTTTATTTTCATATAAATTATCACTAGCAATAAATTAACTGGCATAAAGTGATAATTGATTAAATGCCTTAATTTGGTTCCGTGATTTTATTACTTAAAACGGTAAGTTCTTTTGAAAGCAAATTGATTAGGTTATAAAATATTTTTTATCCATGCTTAAAACAAATTGATAAGATGCAATTATCAGTACTTTTTAATTGGTGTTTTCCTTAGGGTTAACATTTTTAAAATATAAAAGAGAGCATTGTTGATTTAGCAATTACGTTTAGTTTGAAAACTTGGTTTGTTACCCGTGCGCAAGTATAATGTAAATACATTTTTGAACAATATTGTCCACTCTCATGAAAAGAGTTTTCAAATACATGTAACTTAACCACGCAGAATAAAATAATAAAAAGTTATGTGAAATATTATAGTTGTTTGACTATAATTAATTATATCACTCACCGGATGGGGGGTCTGGTGATAGCGTGTTTTCATCGAGTCCAGGAGATCTGATCATATCAAAGACTTAAATATTGCTAAGCACGTGGAGCAAAACTTATACAGGCGCAAATGCCACACATGTGTCACCCATGAAACTGGAAACGCATGTCACAGTTTTGTGTACTTGTTTTGGAAACTATCTCTTAATAGGGGAAAATACAACTCTGACTTCTATTTAAGGGAAAACAGCTGAATAGAACCAAACACCAATCACTGCATATTGAGTTTTTAGTTAAAATATTTGTGATCTTATATGCGTAAGTATTTGCAGCCTTCCAATAAAGTGCATGTAATGATTTATTTTCTTCAGTTCTGTTTAAATGGACTTTATTGCAAAGAAAACCCTGACGGGATTTGTTGCAAAATGGATCTCGGCTCAATTATTTTAAGGTCCGGTTCATCTTATTCATAATTTAATGGTTACCTTTAAAGCGGACGTGATAGACAACGTTCACCGTAATGTAGCGAAGGTTATTATGAAAGATTATAAAGGCCATACTTATTTGGATGTGGTGTGATCTGGTTGTTGGTCGCTCTTTGATACCGTTACCGCGCAATAAGCTGGCCATCATTTAATCCGACAAAGTCGTTCGTCCCATTGCGAAACACTCGTTCCCTTCCAAATGCCCGTCTATTCAAAATATCAAACAGAAATAACATTGCCATTTTTATTTTTTATTTACGACTCTTACATGCAGACTACCACAAAAAACCGAGATTTACATCAGGTACTCCGGAAGGAAAACATGTTCTGCTGAATTAACGGACCCGTGACTCTGGGTAGAGTGTCAAGTCCGGTAAAGATTCAATTCCAAGAAGATGTTAAAAAGTTTATGTGACAGCTGTAGGCCATGGTATTTTACTTCTATGAAAAGGGAAGTTCACAATTGGAAACTTGTGTAAATAATTTTATTTTCTAATGAGAAAACTTTACGTACATGTTTCAATTCTACAGACATACTTATCTTAAAGAAACCTACAGTTTGAGGTAATTCCATTAAGTATTTGAAAGTTAAACTTATTATAGATGACACTCTCATTTTGTTTGAGAAAGAACATGAATCTCATGTTAGCAAACTGACTTTCTGCGGATTAATATTCAAATGGTTACATTAGCGACATACACAAGATTAGTCGAAGAGCACAAATATATCTAGGAGCAAACCGAAAAACCCAATCCATTAGACACACAAACCCGGGAAGACACATGAACAACCACAAACACAACAAATAAACACTGAAAACTAAAAACCAGTGAACAATACGAACTCCTACAAAAACCAGGAGTGAACTCAGGTGCTCTGGAAGGTTCAGCAGTTCCTGCTCCATATACGGCACCCGAAAAATTGTACGAAAAAATAATTTCGTGAGACAAGTTTCCAAATTTTAAAACTAGAATGTAACAAATTTCCAAGTTTTATAAATACAATGTGCTCTTACATCCCATGGCTAAGCATTTGGAGTCAGAGGAATCTACTAAACCCTGTATATAACTAAACGAATGATAAACGAGAAATCTAAAGTTAAGCAGGTGGTACTTAGTGTTGAAAATAAGCTAAAAGGTAATTAAAGTTACCAAAAGTAATTCATAAGCCAACATATTACCAGTGGTTTGAACTCTTCCTAGAGCCTTTAGTTTCAGCTTATTTTCCATTGCAATTGGCTTCTTAATCATACATATGAGCACTTCATAATGCAGATACCTTATCACAGCAACGACACTTATGAGTATCAGACGTTTTAAAGAACTCTTACGAGTAGAAAGTGATGAGGGGGATACAACTCAAAAGTGTTTCTTCAGAGTATTCCATACATTGAAAATATTGGTAATGGCGTAAACGTACTTGTAACTCGGAGACTAAGAATTATTTCCTTAATATGACAAAACAGCAGTAAATATTGGAAATTCTCCTCAACTTTTCCCGTATGCCATTTATGCGTTTATTGAAACGTACGGTACTGTCGAAAAAAGTTGCATTTTTTAAGCATTTCTATATAGTTTAATGTTTTACATAATTATGTTTTATTTAGCTTTGTATGTTGAATGACATGCGGATTTTCCAGATATAAGTTTTATAATATAGACTAAAACAATAAGAATACTATTTTTACTAAAAATATAAAATTGCCAGAAAACATTTCATGCTTATTTATATCAGTTTGATCATCCATGAATTACTACTCTTGGAAGTATTATCAACATCAGATTTTTTACGTTTAGGGTTTTTACTTTTTCTTCTCCCCATTTTATAACAAGATTAACAGGATTTTTGTAGAAAACGTATCACGTCTACTTTATTTCGATTTATTTAAATGACCTCTGATGAGTTCTTCTCACTATATTCAAAACACCATATCTTTATCAGAAATACATCACAAAGTTACCTTTTACATGTAAGAATCTTCTTTGAAAAAATTCCTCATCAATTTGCCAAAACCTCGTATTTACCACCATACATGTATGTCAAAATTCTAATACATATTTTGATTAGAAACGTATAAATATTACATTTTTGTTCTCCCGAAAAAAATGACGACTTTCTCAATTAAGGGAGACATTTCAATATGTAGTGTTGCCACATAGTTCTTGTGGAGATCTGTACGACGACATATTTTTATATGTTACACTTTTTCGTTTCAGGGTTGTTGTGTCATCGAAATTTAACCCATATCTCGTTTCATTTCTTTACCAGAGTGTAATGAACATGCACAGTGATATTTGTAAGCACCGAATCTCCTGCATTGTATAATTCTGATTTTAAAATGAACATATACATATTTACCTTTCAATCATATCTTGGAAACACACCAGTCAGGTTTTATTTTCTAAATTCTCTTTATTGTTTGTATTTAAATGTTTCATTTTAACGTATGAAAAAGAACTGATATATGGTAAATGTCAAGGAGAAAACACCATATCGTCAAATTAAACAGAACGAAAGTAGACATCTTGAGGTCAGGTATAGACAGTATACTAGACATTAAAATCAAGACTGCAATTTCAATCTGAATTATTTTCGTGTTGCATGACTATCTCTTATTGATGTAAAATAATGTAGGATCTATCAATCCATCACAGAATTGACATTTCCTTTGAAGTACTGAAGATTTGAAGAGACGTGTCTTAAATGAATTTCGCATAATCGGAAGCTGCACACACAAAGGAAAATTTCTTATAATCAAGTGTCACACACAAAGGAAAATTGTAAATGAGTTTAATACAACTTCGTTTGTTTTTTTTACAGAAGTACATTTTTCTTATTCAAACAGATTAACTTTCTTATATGTAAAAGAAACATATTCATATGTAAATTATGCACTGTCTAATGTATCAGAGGATATTTTTGTAAACTGAATGATATTGAATAATTTTGGCACCTATATGCTTGAATATTTCCTCTTGCATAGACTGGTTAGTCCATTTTTCTGAATTTTCCTAAGTGAAACGACAACAATTTATACTTATTTCAACGGAAACATTTGACGCAAAAATTGTCGACTGTAATTTCATACAGCATGTCTTTCAATTTTGACACCAACAGCGAACGCAAGTTCAATGTATTGACCATTACCATATTCATGTAAAGTGTAAAACTGATCGTAGTATCTAGAGAAGCATTTGAATGTACCATCAATAACATTTATTTCGCTGGAGTGCAAAGGAGGACAAATATACCTAGGGAGCAACTCAAAAAACGTAATCCAACAATGAAACAATGATAACTAAAAAACAATGAACAACACGAACTCCTATAAAAACCAGGAGTGAACCCAGGTGCTCCAAAAGGGTAAGCAGTTCCTGTTCCGTATACGGCACCCGTCGTGAAGTTCAACAAAGTCAATCTGTTGGAAGTCACAAATCGGTGGAGGCATATGAAATTTTACAACAATGGGAACAGATCCAACAGCATCTTAGATATTGAAACACTGTAATGGTCAATCGATTCGTGATGAGGACCGTAAAATTTCATAAGTGATGACATCAACATATCCCTGATAAAACCCTGGTTAAGAAGCATTTGTGACAGCAGTAATCTTCTTTGTCGAAAATCAGGGTAACTCACGCATGCCCTTGAAAATCGGATAAAGTACACGAGGAATTTGAAGTGTATGATGATATTGAAATCAAAATCGTTATTAAGCACATCAGACTTGGAGGTCTTTATATGTTTTTGATTTTTAATTGTAGTGCATGTATTGTTTTGGTCTTGTCTTCGTTGTTCTCCGGAGTTTGTCACTTGTTTCGATTTTCACCTCCTTCGAATATCCCTTTGGTATTTCTTGACTTTATTTACTGTCATATTGCTCAGTACTTCATGAATGTCTGCATTTTGGAAGATGGGGATGTCTCTTTCTCCATTTTCTGTAAATTGCTAAATACAAGCTCTTCAAGTCGTTAGCAGTCAAATGCTGCATATATACTTTCTGTAATTCACCACGGATGAGTTTAGATGGTCTTTAAGCCATGACATTATTGGCTTTTATCTTGAACCAACCAAAATAAAGTACCACCTCTTTTATGTAATCTTCTCATACAATTGTTTACCCAGATCTTTCAAAACTCTGCAGAACGTTCTTAACATTTTTATGGTGTTCAAGAAGGATTATGATGTCATATGAAAAAATGTTTGCACATTTTCTATGTTGTGGAGGTGGAGCTAGTCATTTTTATCAAAAATGGTTTATGGACACTTTCGAGTTAAGTAATGTCATCTATGAATAAGCCTAAATTTGTTTCTTATGTGTAAAATATCCTTAAAATCTTATACATGTAATAAGAAATCATAAAGAATTTGTACGTTTAATACAAAACAAATATTTTCATGAAAATTTATTTAAATATGGTTGTATTTCGTTTTGACTTTAGCAAAAATTGAGAAAAAACGTTTGAAAAATTATAGATGTATGCAAAGTTAAATAATCATACAAGACACCCCTGTACATGTACTTTACATGTACCAGGTAACTCAGGCAATTATTAGTTCCGTCTAAATGTCAACCTTTTTAAATAAGCTGAAGTAAAATGCAAGCACTTACCCAAAATCGTTCATATGTAATAAAAAACGCTAAAATAAAAATAAAAAATGAAATAGTACCATTTAAGTACTAAATACATGAAATAATAGAAAAATAAATTCAATTATTGAGTTCACTAGTCTGTCTTTACAAGATGTCCTTTCTAGTTACGTTAATTTTCTAAAATCAAACCTTTCTGAATACATTAGTTACTGTTGTTAAAGCAATTCCAGTATTAATTTACTTTTCCATTGCATGACTATAACACTACATCATGTAAAATGCTGTACAAAATATAGAATCTGTCACCATCATAAGGATTGTATCTTTTGTAAAATCTTTTGGTGTACTGGATATTTGAAGAAATTGTCGTAATGCATGTCTCATTACAAAGAATTCTAAAAATTGTCTTTATAAACTTCTAAAAGAAACCTAAGATATGTGATCACATATAAACAGCGGAAAATCATTTTGTGATCAATTGAAAACAATACATTATACAATATATCAAAGACAAGCGTGTTAAAATGTATGTATTCTGATATTTATTTGATTATACATTGTTATTACATTGAGTGTGGTGAAACATCGGGATTTCCGAGTGAAATCGAAAGTCATATTTCACCCTAGGAAGTGACGTAACAATAGCCGTCGCCAACGACGTTACTATACAATGGTCGACGCGTAATCATATAAAAACATAATCCCTTGCAGTTTATCGTTAAAATTTCTGAATACATGGAATATTTCAATGTAATAAACAGAATAACTAATCTTTAAATTCGAATACCAAAGATCTACAACTCGTGACCGTGAATTAAATGTGTTGTTGGTAACTCGTTGTAGATTGCTAGGTATTCGCATTTCAAGATTAGTTATACTATAATTATATGACTTCCAATAGAGGAGATCCCAATATTGATTTCTTCGAGTTGGGAATGTCTAAATGTCGAACAAAGACCTAAAATGTTGAAGACTAGATTCATACGCAAGAATGACTAAAATGAAAAAGTAAAATACCAGAGCCATGCACGGTGTGAAATATTACATTCTCTACGTCTTTGCAGTTTTCGGGGCATCCGATTAGTTGGGAGAAAAAATTCATAATCAAAGTTTGATTTGTTGTTCTGGGTCACTGATTGGTCGGTGAAATTCCTCTTCGATTTTCTCGATACTTTTCCAAGATTACATAGAAACGTTAAAAAAAACTACCGCTAACGTCTGCAGTATTCTGTGTAAAATAAGTACGTCTTACAGCAGGGACAAAAAGTTAGCGTCTTGATGGATCAACGGGAATAATGAAGGGGCCCCATCAACAATTTGGTTTCCCAATGTGTCGTATTGATATAGTGGTCATATGAACTAAGTGAGAGGGTCAATACGGGGTTCTTGGTGTATTATATATAATTAGATTCTAAATTATATTTCTACAGTCTCGATAGTAAAACATTAAAATTTCTGGCCAGGGCTCGAAATTTGAAGGTTTGACTATCTCGACTGTAGATATACGATAATCATACGATAATCATCTGCTTGCAAAGTAAGAATATATATTTATTTCTTCAACACACTTATATGCAAAGGCAGCTAATCAATTAAAAGTGTAACCTTCAGTTTGAGCATTAGTATTTAGAATTTTAAAAATCCTTGATATTCTGGAAAAGTGATCCTCTCGTTATAATGGCTCTCTTACATGGAGAGGTAAAATTATCATAAAGCGGTTCAAAACCCTTTCTGAAAATACCCAGCACGTGCTATTGCAACACCGGGTCAATATTTCATATGGCATCATTTTTTAAATTGTTTGATACCATATGACACCGGGTATAGCCAGGTATAAATAAATTCCATGAAGCCTACAGCGAATCAAATAACCTGTTTCGTAGTACATTCGACACAATCGTTATTTTTAAGAAGAGTGGTAAATTTAATGTGTAATTTATAAAATCATACTTTGTTAAAAACCACTCTAAATCTAACAAAAAATAGACAGAGGACGAAATTGTCCTGATGATTGAATTTTTGATCGACAACATATTTGTTCAATTTTGTGGACGTGTTTTCCAACAGACAATTGGCATTCCTATGGGTACTAATTGTGCGCCATTACTGGCCGACTTGTTCCTTTACTCATATGAGGCAGACTTCCTTGACGGGCTTCTTAAGGAAAAACAGAAGAAGTTAGCCCGTACCTTTAATTTCATCTTCCGCTAAATAGATGATGTCTTATCACTCAACAATTCACGTTTTGGGAATTCCTTACATCTCATCTATCCCAATGAGCTCGAAATTAAGGATACCACACACACTGCCAAGTCTGCATCTTATATTGATCTTCACCTCGAAAAGAGGAAGGTTGAATACAAAACCTTACGGGATGACTTTGACTTTCCAATCGTCAACTTCCCATTTTTGAGCGGCAATATTCCAGAAGCGCCCGCGTATGGAGTATATATTTCACAACTCATACGTTATTCCAGAGCTTGTGACATATACATTGACTTCCTGGACAGAGTCCGGCTTCTGACAGAAAATTTGCTCAGACAGTACGTTTCTTCTAAGCTGAAGTCATCCTTATTAAAGTTTTATGGGCGTCATCATGACTTTGTTGACAGATATGAAAAAACCGTTTCCCAAATGAAAATGGACCTGTTCCATTGACATTATCCCTTCCTCATATCGGATTTGACATGAACAGCATGGCGGGTGTCCTGCAGGAAGCAGAGACTGCTTACTCTTCCGGAGCACCTGAGTCTACCCCCGGTTTTTTGGTGGGGTCCATGTTGTTCATATGTTTTTAGTTTTTAATTGTAGTGCATATATTGTTTTGGTCTTGTCTTCGTTGTTCTCCGGAGTTTGTCAGTTGTTACGATTTTTCTCTCCTTCAAATATCCTTTTGGTATTTCTTGACTTTAATTATAACATTAGATACCTTATCATTTTATTTCATTTGATTCATAGCTATTATAAAATATGTGGTACTGAACGACATCCAATTTCTATCTTTTTGATTCAGTGATTACAATAAAATAATTAGACTGAAAGTATTACTGTAATGGATGTATATAACGGACTAATGTAACTTATAAAATCATTATAAAGACAGAATCATCACTACCAGGTAGACATGCACCTTATAACCAAAACACTGGAAGCATACAAATGTACAATTATTGTGAACATGGAATCAACAAGAACTTTGGTGATAATAACCAGCAGGAAATTCAAATCAACAAAAATCAGTACCGCCTTAGTATAGTATTAAATTATGGTTAATAGGTAGCGATTTTCTGGATTAATCTGTTGCCTAAAGAAACATAATTTAAGCAAAGAACTCAAAACGAGCAGAAAAAAAAACCAGGTAATGTTAAGTTTGTTAGAGGGAGTTTAAAAGTCGTTTATCGGTGAAATCCTCTATTCTGCAAGACTGTAAAATGTAATCACTCTTTATTCCTATATCTGAATTCACGAAACAAGCTTTGAAGTTAGTCAGTCATAACAGTTGGTATTAACATTTCTTCCCATACTTGACTTCCGACGTTTTTCAATACCATATGGTCGTAATGTTACATGACCGTTACTATAATCAACAGAAAAGTAACGTGTGCTGGAATATTTTGTCATGTGAGACGTGGATCGATCTAGAAGATGCTTGCTGTGACATGTCAGCATTGCTTTAATTCGAAGTCTTATCTTTTTACTGAATAAACAATAAATAACAGGATTTATCCCACTGTTTGAATTACTTATCCACTGAGCAACTGGTATCACATAATTCATCAAAAACATGAGGGTTTCAAAATCCCTTTCTGGGTCCATTTGGAAATATAACCAAAATCTGATAATGTAATTTGGAATCCACGATATAACAAAAATAATAACTACAACAGCCAACATTTTTACTACTTTCACTTTCGATTTATGGATGACACCATTTGATTTGAAAATACCTGGAGCATTTCTATTCCAAACTCGAATCCCTATAAATAAGTAGCAAATAATAATTAAAAGAAGTGGTATCGCGTAGAAGAATACAAATATTCCTGTGAAGTACACTTTTTTGAATGTTTCACTAGGCCATATTTCCAGACATACTTTTAATAAGCCACCTTGTAGGACTAATTCGTGATACAATACCATTGGAATACACACGCCAAGGGAAAACACCCATACACAGCACATTATACACTTTGAAGTCCTCCAGTTCATTTTATAATTAAAGGTATAACATATTGCAAGATATCTGGAAATAAAATATATAAAAAAATATATTACATAAGTAACCTTTTGATACAAAACATTACTTTACTTTTTAACCCAACATTTTATTCTCTGTTTTAACAGGCGCATGCATAAGTTGCACTACACA
Source organism: Mytilisepta virgata (assembly GCA_028015205.1). Taxonomy (NCBI): domain Eukaryota; kingdom Metazoa; phylum Mollusca; class Bivalvia; order Mytilida; family Mytilidae; genus Mytilisepta; species Mytilisepta virgata. The sequence continues at coordinate 91,401,961 of CM051521.1, forward strand.
TTGTTACATCTTTTGACTATGTTTGTATTCTGTGTTCCGACGGGGGTTTTACAGCTCATTTTCAATTCATGCTACTTTTTCGTATTTACATTGAAATATTTGGCATGTGTTTTATTTATTTTTACATATAATGGTAATTTAGATTCCTTTATAATGTAATTAATCATTTTGTTAACATTATTTTGGTTCCTAAAGACACACCACTGACTTCTATGATTAATTATAGATCAAAGGTATATTCATAAGTTGGTAAACTTGTGTCTGATCATCCAATTTTGTAACTTTTGTTACAAATAAAATTATTGTGAACTAAAAGGGTAACAATTTTCTTAAAATTTTTACATGTAATAGTAATTACCCTTACCTGTCCACAGCTATTGCCGCAAGAGTGTTAACAGAAGCACACACAGAGACAGCTTGTAAATAAGGAGTAACCTTGCACATCACAGCTCCATAACGCCATTCTGAAGTATTAAAAACATACAAAGGTAACAAAGAGAAAATGTAGATGTTTGTATGTATATATTAAAGAAGACCAACCAAATATACCAATTTTAATAAAATTGTATGCATAAATAAAATTAATACTTTAACATGACTTGAAGATAGAAAAAATGCCAGATACTATTTAGAAAATAAAAAGCTTTAACAACAGTAATTAGATATTTTATATTTCGAAAACTGTATATTTATTCAGTTTGTATTTCTTTTGAACGCATTTTTAGGGAAGACGATAAAACGTCCATTGACTTCTTACGTTTTCAAAGCAGTCTAAAAGAACGATATAAGTGAAATGAGACTAGATATCACGATATTAGTCAAATGAGACTATGTATCACGGTACTTTCAAGTCTAACTAAAATTGAAACCTCACTAGACAGACACTATCGCCATACTTTATCCACCCGCAATATGACGCGAGTAATAAAGTAATAAAGTTTATGTTTGTACTTCTCGGATTTATGTGGTAGATGCAGTTAACACTGCTTGTGCTTTAGTTTTTATTTGGTCTAAGAAAATGGAGAACTTAGTAAGAAAGTCCTCAACTTCCTTGACTTCCTTATATAATTCTAGATAAATAAATACTGTACAAAGCTATTAATAAAAAGGAAACAAAAACGATCAGAGCTTAGACTCGGCGACATACGTGTTCCTAAATGTGACTTTAATATGAAGATCAGTAATAAAAGCGTTGGTCTTTTGGATGGACTTTTAACGTATATATTTAGAGATTTTGTGTTAATAATTAATACATAATCTCTACTCTCTTTATATGTTATAATAAGAAAGATAACAAGGACCGTCTAAAGTATTATTTATTATACTAATAAAATGAAAACACAGCATGTCCGTATCTTCTATTGTACACCATGTTGTAACCAACGACATTTTATACGATTAATGGCTACTCGTAAAGACAGTTTAAAGAACTTTTGTAAGTTAAAGCCGCCTTTTTCATGTTTTTCTGACAGGGGTCGTCGTTGTTTTCGAATCATTTGTAAACAGAAGTTCATAATGATTTGCACAATCAACGTTTTTTACATCAGCATGAAAATATTTTGTAATCTACCTTGTATTTTAGATAATGTTTGAAGGCATTATTTTTACATCAATTACGTTTACTTTCGTTGCTAAAAACAAGAATGTTTATATTTCTTGTTACAACTTTGCAACATCAAACGTGCAGAATGTGTAATAAATTACCAGCCCCGACAGAACAAACAGTAACAACACTTCCAATAAAATCTAACAATTAAATACTAATTAATGGGTCAATACAGCGGTACTAAAACATGAGCAGTATAAAAAAAATCATATAAACCACTTCTACAAAGGAACTGGCATATGTTATTAAACCTTGTTGAAATAATTACCCTGATAATTATTTCTAGTTCGTATTTTCTGAAACTATATCCGATATTTATATAAATAGTTGAATCGGAAACTCGTTTCCAATCAGTTTATCTTTACTTTTAATTGTTGGTTATGGATCGGTTTCCTAGATATTGCCAAAGTTTCCTGTCATTAATTACAGTGATATTATTTCAAATAGCTCTTGTAATTTCATAGACACAATCTCCAGTATTAGAGAAAACAACTGTAATACACGAGCTAAATGATACCACCATATGTAACCTTGTAGAAGGCAATCAGTAATTGATCAGCGAAATATTTTATTATATCTGACCATTATTACTATCATATTTATTCCACGTTTTCATCAATTAATCTGGTACATTATAGAGTTCATATATTAATCTCCTCTTGTTATAATTATATTATATTTATCAAAGCTATGCATGTGCTCCCCTTTCGGACCTTCAAATGTTAAGGAATGATATAACGTGGATTAAACTGTTGGTGGGATGTGAAAATGATTAATGTCATGATATGTTTTTTTTTCATCCAAATTGACTGAATTAGGTTCAGAGTTTTTCAAAAGGATTTTTTACTTATCTATGGTATTTATATAACAGTTCCGTTAAACAACAGAATCACCGTATCCTTATTCTATCTGTAACAATAACACAAATGAAATCATAGGCGTTATTTTCTATTTCAGTTAATAAATTCTTTGATACCTACATGTGCAGTTTGATGCAAAATGTGTGCATATTTCGACGATTTACGATTCAGCAGTTGTGCTCAAGGCCTCAAATGTTGAAACCCAAAAACAATCCAAGAAGTTGTCGAGCAAAGGGCCAAAACTGACCAAAAGTGTAAAACCAAAGCCATCTGAGGACAGAGCTGTGCACGAAGGAGATGATCAATAGTTTCAATAAAATGTAACATTTTTATAACAGTAAATTAAATTTCAGGCTAGTAACAGCGGCTACAGAAGGATTTTAGATTTAGAAAGAACATTCATTCTGCAAAGATGGTTTCAGAGGAATAAAGTTTATGTTCCTAATGCAAATGAGCTTATGTATGTTATTAGGATAATTAAATAAACCATCTGTCCAATATACTGTATATAATAAAAGGATATCTGCTGTGCTAACAACAATGCTAATATTATAAATATTAGTTATGCCAATCTGAAGCAAAAGTAATAATTTAAAATGTTATAAAATAAACTTATTTTCACAGTATTGTACGGGCTTTACATGTATAATTTACTATCTGCATAGATACAATGTATATAGTATTGCAATTCTCGGTAATCCGAGTTACTCTAACGATTCACACGACTTTATTATACAAGATGGGGAAATTGTCGAACCATCAGAAAGACATTTATATGTATCAATATTTCTTGTGAAATTAAGGCCCATGGAATTTTTTTTTTTGAAATATCAGGGTTTTCAAAACCTTCACTTCTTTTGCCATTTTCCGTCAATTTGAAACTAGTCATAAAGTCATACTAAAAGAAAAAAAAATTCAGCAGTTGACTTTTTCTAAAATTCTTTATCGTTATATATGTACAAAATAATAGTTGTCAGAAATTTGGTCAGCTGTATCAAGAACTGGTAATTACGTAATGTCTGGATTATTGAGAACTCAGAATCAATTATCGTTAAGAGCAAAATGGTTTTGGAGAAAATAGATATGAAAGTAGTAAAACAAAATATCTATGGTATTTTTATAACAGTTCCGTTAACCAACAGAATCACTGTATCCTTATTCTATCTGTAACAATAACACAAATGAAATCATAGGCGTTACTTTCTATTTCAGTTAATAAATTCTTTGATACCTACATGTTCAGTTTGATGCAAAATGTGTGCATTTTTCGACGATTTACGACTCAGCAGTTGTGCTCAAGGCCTCAAATGTTGAAACCCAAAACCAATCCAAGAAGTTGTAGAGCAAAGGGCCAAAATTGACCAAAAGTGTAAAACCAAAGCCATCTGAGGACAGAGCTGTGCACGAGGGAGGTGATCAATAGTTTTAATAAAATGTAACATTTTTATAACAGTAAATTAAATTTCAGGCTAGTAACAGCGGCTACGGAGGGTTTCAGATTTAGAAAGAACACTCATTCTGCAAAGCAATAATAAGATTTCAGATGTGTAATCTTATATAGAATTACTTATCTACATACTTAAGTACTTCACAGTAAAACATTAAAAACAAAGGAATTTTGATTTTGAAACCAAGCGTGTGTTGATATCATAAATATGTCAACTTTTGTTTAGATTCACATTAGTATCATTTACAGCTGCTGATAACAAACTTCTCAGTTTGAGAAGAAAATTGTACCTTAGTCTTAGGACTGTTAGGACTGAAAGATGGTTTCAGAGGAATAGAGTTTACTGAAAATGAGCTTATCTATGTTAGTAGGATATGCTGCATACCAGTATAGAAAAAAAAACAAAAAATGAAGTCAGAATACCTTTCAATTTGCAGTGAATTCCTAAAACAATAACTTGCTCGGACATTACAACCCAAGATACTAATATAAATGTTAAATCATTCATACAATGATGTCTTATCTGGCTGACACATGATGAATAACGATTCTGTTGACATCTTTGATAACCTTTAACATAAAAAGACCAGATATATTCAATCGGATATGAAGCAAATTAAGACTACACACAGCTTGAATTTTGAGTACTATTATGACGGATAATAGGAAATATTATGTTTTTAGCTTTAATGTGTTCCAGTTACTAGATACAAGTAACAGCAGAAAATAAATTGCTGAAAAGTATCAAATTAAAATGAAGTGCAGATAATTAAATATAACAAACGGAGTATAATCAAAATTTCGTCGAAATAAAAATATAAGATTCAAATTTGTATAAAAATAATTAAATATTTCATGACCTTTAAAAAAAACATCATTGCAATGCCAGTCTATAGTGTTATACGGTAGTAAATGTTCATGTAAGGAGCATTAAATTTTACATAATAAAATGTCAAGAGTCGAGTAAAGTTCGCTTAGTAAATGTGTTACTTCAGCTGTAATCGCTGCAATAATTAAATAAACCATCTGTCCAATATACTGTATACGATAAAAGGATATCTACTGTTGCGGTGCTAACAGCAATGCTAATATTATAAATATTGGTTATACAGATCTGAAGCAAAAGTAATAATTTAAAATGTTATAAACTAAACTTATTTTTACAGTATTGTACGGGCTTTACATGTATAATTTACTATCTGCATAGATACAATGTATATAGTATTGCAATTCTCGGTAATCCGAGTTACTCTAACGATTCACACGACTTTATTATACAAGATGGGGAAATTGTCGAACCAGCAGAAAGACATTTACACGTATCAATATTTCCTGTGAAATTAAGGCCCATTGAAATATTTTTTTTTTTGCTGAAAATATCAGGTTTTTCACAACCTTCACTGCTTTAACCCCTTTCCGTCAATTTGAAACTAGTCATAAAGTCATACTAAAAGAAGAAATTTTTCTTAAATTATTTTTCGTTATATATGTATCCTTCATAAAATAGTAGTTATCAGAAATTTGGTCAGCTGTATCAAAAACTTGTAATTACGTAATGTCTGGATTATGGAGAACGGAGAATCAATTATCGTTAAGAGAAAAATGGTTCTGGAGAAAATAGATATGAAAGTAGTAAAACAAAAATAAATGCCCATTCTCAAGAGGATCGGAAAATTTAGAGTATATATGCTCTGACAACCCATAGCCCCATCAAATAGAAATAAAGTCAGAATCTCTGACTCTTCTAACGAAGTAAAATTCTTGTTCATGTGTTTGCTTAATTAAATTATAAATTTAGAGTTTTATTATTTATTTTTGCCATCACGATTTAACACATTTGATAATAATTGAAATTGCTTGAAAACGTTTAGTCTATAATAAGGAAAAGCTCTTGTAACTGTCTTCAGAAATCATCAACACAGAAGTTTTATCATTATTGGAAGAGTTATATAGTGTAATATAACACAAATAAGCAATTTGTTAGTAAATATTGTCTAATTATATAATGTATGAATAGAACCCGACCACCTATTTGTTGCAAATGTACGTATGATACATGTATCTGACAAAATTATGAAATCAGAAAGCAATCAAAATTTCATAAGCTATAAAACATTACAACAAATTAACGTAAACAGTCGTGTGCACTCCAGATGAATATTATTTTTCTTTTCAATTTCTAGTCAAGTGACCTCGCCCAGACCGAAGAATCGAACTAAAGTGTTTATTGATTGTCACAACTGTGCTCCGCATTTTAGCTCGTACAAGAACGGAATTTTGTTGGCATTTGTCGTTGTTTAATCAACTTAAATGTATTATCGAAATCTGAGTGGTTATTCTTTTGAAAACGGGCAAAAACTTGCATATGTGTAACCAATGATAACTGACCTGCAGAAAATCGATGGCACCGCATTCTTCACGATTCTTGAAAACATATCTTACTGCAGTAGGACAATAAAAAAGACGTTTTTTAAAAACGTTTATACGATCAGAGTGAATTTCAGTTATGGTGCGAAAATCATTTGTACCAAATTGGTGAATTGAATGTCCAACTGATAAGCTATGCAGTGGTCAAAAATCGCAAAGAATGCGGTGCCATCGATCGTAAAGGTCTGTAACCACTGGTTATTAAGTTTTGCCCTTTTTCAAAAGAATTACCATTCAGATTTTTAAAATTCTTCTTTACTGATTAAAAAACGACAAATGCTAATAAAATTCACAAATTTTATGAGATCAAAAACAGAATAACTATGTAAAAATCGAGAGTTTGACATAGTTTTACAATTTGCAAATAGTTTCTATTCTAGGCATTTGTCTTGAATTGCTCCTTTATCGTTCATAGCTGAACAGGAAAAAAGACATAGTTGCCTACCTCGATTATTTACTGAATATACATGTAGCCATTCACATTTATCTATAACCCAATTATACAGATCTAAATAACAGTTTGCATTGGACGTCGTTGTATTTACTGCATGGATCTTTCACCTGATCATGAAGGAGCTTCATAACGTCACAATACGCATAAAGGATCCGATATACCGTATCTTTGGTATAATAAAATCGTATCTTTGGTATAATAAAATACTTATGAAATAGCTATGAGGGCAATGCCAAGTTTATTGTTCCCCTTTTCACCAGTTACAATGTATTCTCACGGCTTCACCTTGATGGTATACCAGTGTGGGGAGGGGGGGAATCTTGCTATTGTCCTTATAGACTTTTAATAGATACATGTATGTAATATATAATTGTAGAGTCTGCTTTAAATGACCAAATCAAACATAATGCCTAGATGCTGTGTATTTTTGATTTTGCTTCTGCATAAAATAAGTAATATAATTATTTTTCACATAACAAGTGGCAGTCCGTGATTCTTCTGATGTCAACATTTCTGTTTTAAAATTGGCTCCCGCCGTGCGTGTCAGGTCACAGCAGATCATGTAAAAAAGCCAAGAAAACAATGCGTTTCCCGGATTTGGCAAATACTTTTAAAAAGATAAAAATCTACATTTGCCTCATTTACAGAATAATTGTATGTCTTCACTACATGGTATGCATCGTTTAACAAAATCGTATTGGCGAAAAATTAAATTGTTGCAAACATCAATAAATCAATTACGTGTAAGCATTGGCATATTAGTATGTTCTTTAATATTTATTTATTAAACAAATGATTGATTTCGTTTTTTTAATAGGAGAAAAGTAATACAAAGTATATAAACTGGAAAAATATTTGTAATGGATACTCTAATAATAATATTTTATCTTGATGCAGGCTGGGTCTTTGGCGTAATTGTCGAAGATCTTAGGGCGGTTTTCAAGATGACGAGCAAAAAATGCGGGTTTTTTATTATTGTATTTCCATATAGCATGGGTTGCTCTCACATATACATTAATTTCACATGGGTTTTAATCTTGTTCTATATTGGAATTTATTTCTCGTGCAATGTATCGAGCCCAAAAAATTCCAAAAGTTTGAGGTAGCCGGTTGTTTGCAGAGGAATATTGACCAACACCTTATTGAGATATTGGAATTGGTCGCATCCGGTCGCAAGTGCGTGTGTATAAACTTCCATAATGACATTTTTGCATAAATATACATGCATATTAGCCCTACATTCCACACACATTTATATAATATACTTTCGATATCAATTTTATTTACATTTATGTTATACAATGAAACTTTTTTTCCGTAAATCCTAAATATTCAATCACTTAAAACAAAACTAATGACCAATACTGCTTCAGTCCAAACATCAAGCAAAGTTTCATTAATATATAATAAAAAAGGGATATTGCTTGACGAGAAATCTATGACAACAGATATAGGAAGGATCATTCAAAGTCTGATAGATCTTCATAAATTTAATTAAAAACGAATATAAACCTTAACCAAAACGCTGGACTTCGACGGCTGATACATCTTTATATATGACTTAGATTTATATTGACTTGTATATAATGAAACACACAACGGAATTGTACAAGCAAGGTACATGTTTAAACGGTTTTATATGTAAAAATTAAAAACATTGTGTTAGACATATATGTACTTCAGAAACAGATTTCCCGATACAGAGTCGTATCTTTACTTAAGTTCTGAAAATGTTTTATATTCCGAAAGTCGACATGGTTCAAAATTTTTAATTAAAAAAAGCTTGAACTTACCCAACAATGTCGCGTTTATTTTTGGTGACGTCTTTAATCATAAAAATTAAAGAAAAAGGGCAATCAAATTGAATCACACAACCGAAATCTCCATGAAAAACTGAAATTTCCTTACTGTTTGAAAATGCAAACTTATTTCTCGACTAATAAAAACAACAGTTGTAGTAATTGTGTTTTAATAAGTGTATAATATACTTTGGTGTGATAATTCCACAAATACAACTTTCAGTTTATTTCGGAGACACGGTAGCTGTGGTACGTCCCATTATAAATTGAAAAGGACGTACAAAAGAAAATACCTCAAAATCAATTAAAATTAGAGTTATGCGTTCGATTAGTTTCGATTATTTAAAATTTGTTGTTTTTGGAATTACCGTATCAACGAAAACATGATGTACATTCTATGCTAAAAATACCAAAGTGTATCTTCTAAGCTATCTAAAAATGTCACAGAATGGATGCTATTTTGTTTTAGTTTCTGACACTACAGAAGACGATTGCTTGTGCGGATGATGTAAAAACTTTACTTAAACCAATATCTTTTTATAAATTCAGATAAATGTTGGATACAACTGACAAAGAACTGTTCTTTATAGTGTTCGATCGTTGCCAACTTTTTAGCAAAGCAAAGATCATAAATATATAAGATAAATACAATTTAAGAAGCTGTCTTAATGACAACAAAGCGCATTGGCTAAAATATTTTCCAGTAAGCTTATATATGTACTTGATTGCTATTGACTGAGCCTTATCTTTTTTGTGATGTTTTGCGGGTTTCATAACATCTTTTAAATGCTATGTATCAGAACTGTGACCAATTTTCTACTTTTTGTGCTTATTCAGTGGCTATGCATATTGGATTAATCGTTGCCAATGGATACATTTTTGAAGTTCGACGTTCTTGAAAATTTATAACCTGACAATTTTCAACTGGTGGATCTATTATGTTCTTTATTCTAAATTACTTAAGAAATAACTCCTGACAAATGCTGCATCCGTCTTGTCAAATATACTTCTTTTAAAACTAAAAAACCATTTGATTAGACATTTACAGCCTTTATATTTTACGAAATGAAGGATTTACTTCAAACATATATCAAATCCTTATCAAACCTTTGCTGAAATGTAACTCATTAGCCCGCTTCAACGAATGGTAGGTTCTTGTGCATGCGAAGGATAAAAATAAGCTACAAAGAAACTGACATTGTAAGTTTTATTTTGACGTTTGACGCTTAGTTTTTGATACTTTATTTAACTTTATTTTTATTCTTACCAATTTTTTTTGTAATAAAACAAACCATCTAACTATCTAAAATGCGCACATTTTATTTTCAAAGAATGTAAAGAACGAATATTTCGAAAGAAAACCAACACGAAGTAAAATAACAAGTGTGCAGATGCTAATTTGCCGTCGATAACTGTAAATTATAGGTTACAACAGTGTAATTACCACGCAATGCTATTTCCATCCTTTACGGAAATATGAGTTTTTAGATTAGTATAATCACGTAAAACAATATACTAAATAATACATTCCCATTGATATTGTTGATGCAAAATGAGGCTGCTAAAAAATACATGTTTTCTTCGTCCAAAATCCGAAATTGTTTCATCATTGAAAAATACTCGTAGCAGGAAATCGATTTTAAAACATATCACCTATATATTGATTACATTCATGATTTTATGCATATCATTAATATCCAATCAAAAGACGTTCTACTGTTTTATCCGGGCACTACTTTGGGTGGCCAAAATAGAGGGCGTATTTATCGAAACCGGATACACTGGAGATACCTATAAGGAGCTCCATACTTAGAATAAGTCAATTTGGGAGTCATACATTTCTATGACCTATATTGTGTTATTCGGTCAAATTTCTTTTCAAGCGCAGCCGGTTTTATGCATATATTTTGGAGGGTACCTCAACTCCTCAAGGTCTAAAACAGCAATTGCTTGGAAAAACTGAACTCTGGCATTGAAATTCAATATTTGTTGTTCATATGTTTAGTTTTTACTTGTAGTGCATGTATTGTTTTGGTCTTGTCTTCGTTATTCTCCGGAGTTAGTCAGTTGTTTCGATTTTTGTCTTTGGTATTTCTTGACTTTACTTACTAAATATGTTGCTAGACTCTAAGACCTTTATATATTTTCAAAAGTACCTAGCAACCACATACACATGAATATGTCAGCGTATTTAATTATGTCAAAGGTTTAGTTCAGGATTGTATAATATGAGTTTAGTTCGCAAATTTCTGTCTTGTAATTTATGTTTTTGTACTATTATCGGCAAGGGACATTGGCTATTCTATATAAGTAAAATATAATTCAGCCATTTTCAGAAGTATAGTAAAAAAAAATCGAAACAATTGACAAACTCCGGAGAAACAACGAAGACAAGACTAAAACAATACATCAATGGAACAGGTCCATTTTCATTTGGGAAACGGTTTTTTTCATATCTGTCAACGAAGTCATGATGACGTCTATAAAACAATGATAACATCAATTGAACAAGTCCATTTTCATTTAGGAAACGGGTTTTTCATATCTGTCAACCAAGTCACGATGACGTCTATAAAACTTTAATAAAACTGTCTCCAACTTAGGAGCAACATACCCCTGTCTGAGCAACTTTTCTGTCAGGAGCCGGGCTCTGTCTAGGAAGTCAATGTATATGTCAAAAGCTTTGGAATAACGTATGAGTTGTGAAATATATACTCCATACGTCGGCGCTTCTGGAATATTGCCGCTCACAAATAGGAAGTTGACGATTGAAAAGTCAAAATCATCCCGTTTGTCGTAAAGTTTTGTATTCAACCTTCCTCTGGTGTCAATATCGAGGTGAAGGTCAAGATAAGCTGCAGACTTGGCAGTGTCTATGGTCTTAATGTCGAGCTGGATGGGATAGATTTCGCCCTCAATGATCAACTTTAATTTAAACGGGTAGTTATTAATATATAAAATACAATTTAAGAACAAGCTAAGGGAAACCCTTCACTATAGTGGCTGAATGCCTTCTAAATTTAGACGTTTCAGCCAATCTGCAGCTTATATAAGTGAACATAACGCCAAATAAATTTGTCATCATATGCATTTTGAACAAGTACAAAAGTAAATGTTGACGTAATTACAGTACTGCAGCGCAAGACTTGACGGCAGGATAATTACTGTTCCGGAAGCCACTTTCTTTATAATAGACATCTAAATAAACCATAATGGATCCCTCGAGTGGGGTTGGACGCAGTTGGGAATTACTTGATGAACTGATTATTCAGATTATTATTCTATTAAGAGTTGAATGACATGTCTTAGAAAAATATTTGGAAAATGTAAAGTAGATTTACGTAGGAGAAATGTTAAACCCATAGTCTAGACAAGATAATAGGACAGTAAAAGACTTTCGTATTAGAAAGACCAAATGATGGAACATTTGTGTCTAAGCCAGTTATTTACTAAAATATACTTGTTAGATGTGTTCTTTATCAAATTGTGTTAGGGTGGTGTTGTCTTTTGTCATCTTTTTGTCACCAGAATTTATATGGGTGGCGGTTTTTTACTGTTTGGCTATTAGTTTATGTTGTTGCTTCTCATTAAGGGTCAGAAGAACTCTATATGTCAACCTGTTCAATATTAGTATCTAATCTATTTGTCGTTATATTTTCCTCTGTCATTTCCATCCGTTTAATATGTGTTAACATATGTTTTCCATAGCATGGAATATGTTTCACAATAAGACTACTAACAGAATAGTCCAATGGTCAACAAAATTATTCTATGTAAATTTATCTTTCTGACAATTCAAGACAGACTATCTATTACATCCTACATCAGGCTGTCTCTGATACAATGCCTGATTCGACGTGAAGATAATTCATAAACAGATTCTTTTTAGCTTCGAGAATAAACTTAAAGGATTTATTCATTCAATTACAAGTGTTCTGAAATTAACTTGTATTTTGTGACGATTGATAAATAGCATGATTAAAGAGATAAAATCAGACATATTAAATAAAATATATATACTAAATATTTAATTATAGATAAAAATCATTGACGCTTGTCTTTATTTAATTGAACATTTGTAACCGTAATAACTGCGCCAATACTTGTTCTGAATGATAGATTTGTGACGAAATTTGCTATTTGTATATACATTTGCGGATTTATAGACAGACGCTTAAAAGAGCCTCTGTCGCTTATCTGATTTGATTTGTAAATCAAAGGCCTTTATGTGGGAAATAAATGTATGATTTCTACGATCCGTGTAGTGGCAAGATCTCTCTGACGTCAAATAAGAATTTGCTTGTGTCGTTATAGTACCTTCCAAATACGAAAGTGGGAATTCCCTTGAATTGCTCTGACGACTCAATGTCCACGCCAATTTTTCAAAATGCTCTTTGACATCAGAGGAATCTCGGACTACCATATTTGACATTTTATATTCGGTCAACTGATACAAATTCTTAGAGAGAATCTCCTATGGACCATTGTTACCATGTCAGTACAAATGTACCATTAAACCTCTTTTGATATTCAAACTGCCAGTTCTGTCTTGCATAATCTTGTTTTTATTGATTGTCACAGTCTCTTAAGTTTTAGAGATTTAGAGAATTCAGCTAGATAACAAGACCAGAAAGAGATATACCGTCTTGCAGTCAAACAAGACCTGCTGAGACAAGTTTGTCTTTTCATCCGGCGTAAATTTTTACTTAAAGATCTTCTCCTCTTAAACCACAGGGCCAATTGTGGCCAAATTTTGGTGTAATGGTCCTTGTATGGGGTGGTCCCCTTCTAAATTTGTGTCCGGCATCCCTGACCTTTAACTGATGTTACTAACGAAAAACGGGGATGAATTTCAAAAACGTTCTTCTATGAAACTACATGGCCAGATGGAACCAACTTGGCAGCAATGTTCCTTAGGTGGTCCTCCTTCAGAAATATTTTCTCATGACCTGGATTATCAACCAAGATGGCCGACTCAGTCGAACTTAGTTTAACATAGGACCCCATGGAGAAAATTCAGCTGACTTGGCAGCAATGGTCTATATGGTCATCTTTCAGAATTGTGTCCGATGATCCGGACTGTAAACTAAAATGGCCGCCATAGCCAAACTTTGTTTAACATAGGACCCTTGGGAAAATCCATTTTAAATTCTTGTCTGAACCACTTGGTACCAGACTTGGAAGTAATTATCCTTACATTGTCCCTTTCAGAATTATGTCCGGTGACCCACACATTGAACCAAGAAGGCCACCACAGCCGAACTTAGTTTAACATAATACTCCAAAGAAAAATTCGTTTAAAAATTTTCTTGTCTGAAACCATTTTGGCAGTTGGGACATGAATTGGCAGCAATGGTCCTTAGATGGTCCTCCTTGTGTTTGGTGATCTGGATTATCAACTTAGATGGCCACCACAGCCGAACTTAGTTTAACATAGGACGGTGTGGGAATATCAAGATTACTGCTACCCTTACAGCTGTTAACTACTTAAATTTTTAGTCCTGCTCAAAGTTGACAGGTTAAATCCAGGTGGGCTGTACAGGCTCTAGCTAATTCATTTGATAAATTCATTTGCGCATGTCAATTCTGAAGTCTGTTTGATATGAAGTACACATCCCTTATCAAATAAATTTTCCAAACTTAAACATTATGTAATCTGTTTATAACCATCTTCCCTGGTGCGTATTATGTTCATTCAAATCTTAATTTGCCGTTAAATTAACATGCCAGAATCATCTTAAGAACACAACTACGGCGTCAAGACGAAAAAAATAACAGTTATTTTTGTTTAAACAAACATATTGCTTGTTGACAAAAACTTTAGAAGTACAAGTAAACATCATACAAAAAAAGCCTCGGATAGAAACATATATTTCTGTATTTCTGTTATTCACACTCAATACATGTGTATGAAGCACACTGTCTATAAATGTTAAAATAATAAGACGTTGGTGGAGACGGGCGATAGACGTCCTAGCCTTATGGGTTAAAACACACTGAAATTTTGAATAAGGTAGATCTGAAACTAACTTTAATTAATGTTTAATCGAGTAATGAGCTACATGTTTACATGTGTATATACGATAGAAAGTTTCAGAATGTATACGGTTTACATTTCCATTTTTTCCCTAAATTATCAAATGAAAGGATATGGTATGATTTCAGCTGTTATTTGACCCACCTGACACGAAAAATTAAAATTAAAGATTTCAGATTCAATTTGTATCATTTTTTCGCATAATGATCTAACTTTCATAATCTATGAATAATTGTTAAAAATTCCTTCCCATGATGCAACAGCGACGCCATGAACGTCTGCTATATCAAGGATTTGAAGAAAATTGAGAATTTGGTCAAAACAACTATGAGCAACCGCCTTGCCCAAAAAGATTTTTTAATATAATGTTTGTCTTACATAAAGACACATTTCCGTATCTTTTTAGGGCAAGGCTATCGCTCATATCAAAATTTTAATCCAAAGGTCCAAAAATGAGTGAAATTTTGTGTTTTTCATTGATTTATTCAAACTTAGCCATTTTTGACAGCATATTGCTGCGATTGCAGAAATTTCTTTTTGAAAACAAACTCTGTTCCTTAAAATGTAACATTTTAGCAGTACTTAA
Organism: Mytilisepta virgata; assembly: GCA_028015205.1. NCBI lineage: Eukaryota > Metazoa > Mollusca > Bivalvia > Mytilida > Mytilidae > Mytilisepta > Mytilisepta virgata. The sequence continues at coordinate 91,417,177 of CM051521.1, forward strand.
TGATAGCTGAGAGTAGGTTTCTCATTACTTTCTTATTTTGGAATTCAAGGGGCTAAATATCAGACCAAATCATACCTTGTCCTTTATAGTTTTTTAAAATGCGATTGCCACAAATGATTCAGAAAATGCACGTGGACGGAATGATTTCACATAAAATGTGCCTTTAAATCTTCTAATCCGCTGCAACGCTTTATTTTAATATTTGGGTAGCCTTTTGTATTGAAATAAATTCAGAAGAGACGTCAATTAAAACGTTTTAACAATCGGGAAGCTTTAAACAATTATTAATTATTATTCTAAATGTGAAAAGAATATAAATTATGAAGGATTATACTTGTAAACCCTTTCATTTAACATACTGAAAGGTCGATTATATATACATGTATATGTACGTCAGTCTGGGGTCAATTTAATTATAAGTTTCTTATTATTCTTAATTCTCTATCTAATGGCAATACGAGGAGAAAGAAATAAATTGAAAATTTAGCACTACCAGATTTTTCTCCGGCAGAAGGACATATTATTTGCTTTCACTGCTCTCGGGAATTATAGTAAAAAGCGGGTCAGATTATTTATACAGTCGGCAAAAAGTGAAGCACCACCATTTTTTATCCAAAAAATATTTTTTAGTAACAAAAAAATTAAAGAATACTCAAACGGAGAATAAATTCATTAAGTGTTTCTGTTAGTATTCACCATAAACAAAGCATTATTATGAGACGAATAACTCGTACATTTTACGTGTACTTAAATTTCACATTCAAAGAAATAGTGCAAAATAAACAAATAAAAATGAAATTTAAGTTTCACTTAGATTTTAATTTTTAACAAGATTTTAACACAAATCATCACCGGTGTTCTTTAGAGACAACATTTAGCACATTCTCCAAAGATTTCATCAATATTGGAGTCAATAGGAAGTGCAACTATCACACTTCCGGTATTTTTCTCTAAAAAGACGTCTCTTACTATGTACAAGCCTTCTAAGCTTTCGTTTTAAGGAAATCGGTTCAAATTATCAACAAGTACCACTCTTGGTTGGCTAAGATTTAGACAAGATAGAAATCTACGCTTCAAAAGTTTGCAAAAGCATAAAAATATAACCTGTAAAATTATGGTGGTGCTTAACTTTTGGCGGACTGTATATTTTCAGCATTACTACGACCAGAATATTTAATTTCACGTTTTTCAGGGCCAGATTAGTTACTTCCAAAAATTACTAGGCCTCCCTCAGAATAAAAAAATGTTCTCCTTTTATGAGTTTTTAGAATGTGCATATTGTGTAAAGGCTCTGCTGATTGACTGTGATAGTTATTTATATTGACTTGATATTACACGGAAAATTTTGAAAAAGCTGTGACTTACTAAACATATCACATGTTTGCTATTAGTTTAGGTTGTTTACTCTAATACAGAGTAATTTGGGGATTTCAATTGTTTGATAATAGTATGCAGTACAGATAAGAAATGTTCAAAATGTCATGTTATTTTGTGAATTTATCATTGCATGTTAGTGAATTTATAAGAATATACATTATATCACACATCATATCATTAGCTTATCCTTTGTTATTATGATGTATACATGATTAACTTAACATTCAACTATCAATAGGAATGTGCATATGTTTCCCTATGCCTTGCCATATTTCGGTAGTGTGCCGTGTTGCAGATTTGACCCGACGTCATAATGTTTGACCCAACGTTGAATCGAACACACAAGCATCGTGATAAATTACCGTCAGCGTGAAAGAACAAAAGGCTATCAAACTGTGTAAAAATTGTTTATGAAAGGATATCATTTTGGAATTTTGTTGACAAATCTCGGAATTTTGGTTATTTTAATTACTTATTACACATAGATGCGTGCTAAATTCTCACGCGTTTACGACAATATATGGACGCACAGGATCGCCAAAAAAAAAAAAAAAAAAAAAAACGTATGGAAATTCTTGCGAATTCTTGAAAGCTGTACAAAATTCGATGTTGATATTTCTATTCTGCGAATTACATACTGTTTAAATTCAATCATCCTAAATCCAACATATTAATGTATCTGTTTTTCAGATAAAACACACAAATATAAAATATGTATATAGATAACCGAACGGTGCAGTGGTTATAGACATGTCATAACATTGTAAAAATCTGACAGCCGTCAACTGAGATGAAACAGATATTAATCTAATTAGAAACAGGAAAATAAAACGTATTTCTTAAACCAGATATGTTTTGTTCTACAAAATGCGTCTTTAATGAGTTCTGCACGGCTCACTGATTAATTAGTCAAAAACTATAAATAGAAACTTTAGATAAACATGTTGTTTTTTTTTTTAATGTTTTTCTTCTTTTTAATATACATTTAGTAGTACTTTTGCTTTATCAACTTGCCAGTCAATAAGTCAGTCCTTGTGAGGGTATACTAAAGATGGGCGATTTAATCTATCTTAAAAGTACACTTCTTGGGTATGAATCATATGATATGTTAATTGAAAAGAAAAAAATACTACATATGTGAAAACATCTACTGATGGCATTACTGACTGTAAAGCAACATTTGCCGACCTTGCACATGTCCTGTAGCACACCTAGCTCAATACAAGTTTGTCGTCAGTCGTTATCTTATCCTGTCCGTAAGTTTTGTCCACCTACATATAATTTCACTGTTGCACTTTGCTAATTTATGTCAACCCTTACAGCAATTAAAACACAGATACTGAATAACATGCAAACCGAAAGATTTAAGTTATCAGACTTATCAGACATGCTTGTAAGTCAAACGATGGAATTAAATCATCATACCTTCAAAACCTGCACACAGTTTCAAACGTACCTAAACTAAATCTAAGTATGGTAACCTTTTCTTGGTGAATATGAAACCATAAAAAATCCGAAAATTAAAGGAATGAGGATTTTTATCTCTACAAATGTTCAATTAAGGCAATTTAAAAGCAGTAACCATCGGGAGGATGGCACCGTATCGAATCTAACAATCACAAGATTCTGTACTGTAATCGTAGCCAGAAAAATAAATTAAAAAAAAAAACCTTCTCCGGTATTTACCTATTTCATGTGTGCTAATGGGGAATGCAATACGAAGATCTCCTCTGAAACTGCAGGGCCAATTGGAACCAATCTTTGATGGAATAGTCATTGGGTGGTCCCCTTCTAAAATTGTGTCTGTTGTGCCCGACCTTCAACCAAGATAGTTGCCGGAGCTAATTACAGAAAAGGGGGAAGGACATTTTTTAAATTTTTCCTCTGAAACTACAAAGTCAATATCAACCAAACTTTATTTTAATGATCTTTAGATGGTCCCTTCCAAAATGGTGTCCGGTAATTCCGACCTCCACTACCATAATGGCCACGGCCGCTGAACTTAGTTTCACACTAGACCCTATGTGAATGCACTTTTAACAACTCCTCTAAATCCACTGGGCAATTTGGCCTAAGTCATCATTAGGGCTGTCCAGTTTCAAAATTGTGTCGACGGATGCACCGAACCTATAATGTTTAAATGTGAGCTTATATATCTGCTCCTTGCAGCCTCTAGTTTGTTTGAAATATTGTTTGTAGTATCTATAGAGTACTTGTAGGCTTGATATATCGTGTTCACATTTGGCAAATATAGTGTGTGTATATACCTGCGTCCACATGGTAGAGTCTGGTTGACTTGTTTTAGCTAGGATTGATGGTCTTCAGCCGGAATAAAAGAAAGCTTATATTCTCATTGACATTTTATTAACAAATTAAGAACCTGAAGCTATTAGTAGATGAAGCACTATAAAGACCCACGTAGCAGGACTTTATCATGTGATTAACTGTGAATAAATTTGTATGTTGAACAACACTTCCAATTCGTCACTGCTTTCCGTATTAGAAAAAAGTTTGTACGAATATCGGCATCGCTATTTTTACAAAAGGTTTGTACCAGGAGTGCCTTTATCTTAACTCGAACTTTAACTCGAAGCGTAACTCTAACTCGAAATGTAACTCGATGAATGACATTAGAAATTAAGATCTCGAGTTCATTCGAACTTCAACTCGAACTCGAATTATAACTCGAACTCTAACTCGAACTTCAACTCGAACTCTAACTTTAACTCGAACTCTAACTCGAACTTTAAGTCGAACTCGAACTCGATGTTTAGTCACACCCCTCGGAACCGAGGCTATCACATTTTTATATTTAACGCATCTCTAGCAATACACTTTCATTTAGGTAAATGTGTTCTCCAAAACAACCGTTAACTTTTAGTGCATATGTTTTATTTTATACCCACCCAGTTGTGTGGTATACAGTATAAAATATAACTTTCTAACGGTTTACATTATTCAAAACATTACTCGGGTACATGTAACTATGGACAGCGAAATGGCTAAACTTTCAATTTATTTTTATCAATTTCTTTTCAATATCAAATGTATATAGCTATATTTTGTAAGGAGAATCAAGAATTAGTCAATAACGACAAAACAGCATATAAAGGATTTGCTTAAAAATATGATACGCTACGCGTATATATGAATCAGCGAATACACATTTTTAAATATACATGTACACGTATAAATAAGTACGTTAGAGTTTTTCTTGATCGAATGAGCGAGTGTATGACAATATTTCAGAAATTTAGACTATTATATAAGGGAGCAACTTTTAAATTTTATTTTGGCGCAAGAAAGTGACCCTGGACCCTGTATTTTTCTCTCTCGCAACAACCATAAAATGGATGATGTTTTGAAGTACCGTGTGCGTATTTTTACAAAACACTTACGTGTTTGTTTCTAGCTGAATCCAGTCCTGAACTTTTGAGTACATTGTTAACCCATTTTTTTAAACTTTAAATTGCATTATTTCTTTAATAACTATTTGTTTTTGTTAGGAAAGAAAATTGCAAAGTATATATTCTTTATATCATTATTTGAAGTGTTCTACCTTTATCGACATACCTTTCAGCAGCTCTTAATACTATATTAAGATTCAATTGTGCAATACTGTTCAATCGTCATTTAAACATATGAAAACAATGGCCCGCTTCGACCATTTTGAAAACAGAGTAAAAACGTACTCACGAAGAACAAAAAAAATGTAAATAAATCGATAATCAATCGAATTCACAGAAGTTTGTTATCTACAGCACAATGGTTAATAAAGGTCATAAATAAAATTTTGCCCGATGTTTACAATGAAGGAAATTAAAAAAGTTAGGAAAAAAGTTAATGGGGAAAGCCTTATTGTTCATATTGAAAATGTAGTTGCCTGAAACCTCAGTTTTCAAAATTTGCCAGCAAGTTTACCCAGAAAGCTTTCAAACGCTTGTTATTTATTGAAAACTGACAGACTCAGTTCGGTGCAACGTACTTTAGTTTAGTTACTTTACCAGGTTTTTTTTTTTTTTTTAAACTCTATTAAAATGTAACTTAATAAAACTTAATAACGAATTCACAAAATTTAAGGTTCAATAGACCAATTAAGAGGCAACGGACATTTGAAAAAAAACGACTGCAACAAAAACCATAGATAAACGATACTACGGTATTGTTGCAAACTTTTATGAATTTGCATGTTGTTAACACAGGGTAAAGGTTCGAGTTACAATAGATAGAGTTAAATGGATCACAGTGGAAAATAGAAGTGTTTATAGCCTATACCTAAGAATACATAGTTAGACATGAATTTCTAATATGCAATTAGAGTGATACAAAAGAATACTACTGCTTCCGACTTCCGTTTTGACCTTTCTAATTTTCTCATTTATATGTTTAACAAATATTCGTTAGAAATTTTCATATAATTCTGAAACTTAATCCATACAGACAGGATAGGCAGTAAATTTACATTAATACTCTGCAATAAAACAGAATCAGCCGTACCTGTAGATAAAAGGGATAACTCTGGAAGGATATTGGTGAGGAACTAATGTATTTATGCGGAAAAAAATATATAATGGAACATGTGCAATGTACAATGTTTTAGATGACATATTCATATCATTAAGTTCTGATTATTTATTTCTATACACATGTAATTATCATTTAATTTCCGCCTAAAGAGGTATATATAGAAAGGCGAACGATATTTGCTTATCTAAATTATGAAGTCGGTTTTTATGATCGACCTGAATCCTAATGCATGTTGTCAAAAACGTTTCTGGTTGAAGTTTTTCGGATGTACATGTACGTTTGCACGTTACCCTACACGTAATGTATGAGGTTTATTTTTTCAAACAACTGAGAATGTAGTAATCAACCGAAAATAAGTAAACATAAATATAGATGGATGGATGAATTATTGTTTAACGTCCAGTGGCAACCAGGTGCATATCAGGACGAGAACATGTTGATATGATAATGAATATGATGCCTGCTTTGTACTAGACCGACACGCTAAGTCGGATTTTTAATGTGCTAGCTCACGAGGTAACTGTCCGCAGGAAGACATATCACCTCACTCGGACACATTATACTGACTCCGAGCCGATCAGTCTGCTCTTACTCCTAGATGCCGCGTGCTCGGCGGAGAAGCAGCAAATACCAATTTTAATGTCTTTGGTTTGACCCGGCCGGGGATCAAACCCGCGACCTTCCGCACTCGGGGTGGTCAAACATAAATATATACAACTACGATGTACAGTTTGTAAAAATATTAAACTAATTATTGATTAATTTATGAAATTGGATCGGCAATTATTTAATCAGTTGAAATATATAAAAATTAAACCGTAAAGAATATTAATCACATTAATTTTATCGCACTTATTCTACTTAGGTTAATATAACAGATGTTTGTTTGTACGTTTACCGTTATAAGAGTTATTGTAGTTATTGTAGTATATTAAAATATCCATTTGAAAAACGAAATAATAATGATGATATTGTTAGAATATTAATTTTGCACCACTTAATAAACACAAGTACCGAAAATATTTACAGTGTACATGCACTCCTTCAATAGCCTTTCACACAAAGTATGTTCTGATAAAATTATATTAACAATATACTTATTGTAAATAAATAGCTTATGCACAGTGTATATTTCATACAAAAGGGAATATCATAAACGTTTTTTTTTTGTCTTGTAAATAAGACGAAAACTTGTAAACATATTCAGATTTGATATAGTCTTGTGGGTACGAAAATAATTTCGTATATCCAGCAAAACTCCAGGAACAATCATATGATTTTATGAAGGTGAGAAAGGAGTTTGACAAAAAGGCAGGGAGGAATATATTTGAAATTAAATAGTAGTATATGCATTTATTTACAAAAATTCCGCGTTAATGTGCAAAAGGTAGTCTCCGGAATGCTGTGATTTCTCAGAAGGTTGCTCCCTTAATAGATCAAAAATTTACATCAGCTTACGTTTGGCCAAAGGAAAGATTGTCATAGAATCCATTATTTGAATATATATCGGAATATTGATAAAAAACAAAAACAAAAAAGAAGGATGCATGTACCTAAAAATCCACTACATATATTTGATTTCAAGATTCAAATTGTAAAAATTTAACTGTTGTTGTAATAAAATACCATTTTTATTACAGATGTATATTTGTAAATTATTAGAAAATTCGAACAACAAATTTTATTTAATTGTTTTTTTTTCAATATAAATGATCAGAAAGAACTAAAATAAATCTACTATATGTACATGCATAAAAATATACTTACCCACAAAAATATGTGTTAACAATGTTATTGGAATACAAAACAAAGCCACCAAGATATCAGCAATTGCTAAGTTCACAATAAAAAAATTCGTCACAGTACGCATCCATCTATATCTCAGAACAACTGCTATCACTATTACATTGCCAAAAAGTGCAAATAAGAAAGCAATACTGTATGCAATGATATAAACAGCAGTAATCTCCGGCGAATGTTTTAAATCGGGTGGCATCACGAATTCTAAAGTTTCATTTGAAGTATTTAGTGAATTGTTCCAGTTTGCGGTGATATTTTGAACATGTATATAAACTATTTCGTTTTCACCTGATCTGTTGAAGACGTTCATTGCAAAAGACTGAGTATGCTGTATTTGCACGATTGGCTTTCATTTCAAAATAGAAATAGATTTTGCTGTCAATCAAATCGGCCGATGTTTTCTTGAATGAATAGTTGATTGTAATTCACCTGCTATTTTTACATTTGGTCTCTGCGACATCTGTGGTTATTGATTAAGTCATCTAATTGGTTCGCTTCCAAAATCATGCCGTTTTACCGTTATATATCAATACGATATATTGGTAATGTACAAAATATTCTACTAAATAATATAGGTATATCACTTTTATAAAGATGTATATTCCTAATTAATACCCTTCTTATTGAAAATGGCAAATGTATTCTCCTGTCATCATCAAGCTTTTGCGCTTTATTAAATTTGCGATAACACCTTAGATACGCGTAATTGGCTAACACGTGTTCTAATAGCAATATGTCTATTGTATTGTGTTAAATCAATTGTATGTATATAATGTATACATAAAACTTTATAATTTCATCATTTGAAACACATACTTCTTTCCAAAATGATGAATTAATTTAAAACTTTATAATTTCATCATTTGAAACACATACTTCTTTCCAAAATGATGAATTAATTTATTGTATTTTTATCTTATTTAATCCGTGTTAAAGATTTTTATGGTATATTATCTTTCCCCTCCCTCCACCCTTCTAGTATATATCTTTATAAAATTAAAATTTCAAAAATATTTATTATTGCTGCCATTATCTTAAATTATTATAATATTAAATAGAAGATCAACTATTCTTCATGACGTATTACAATTTAATTGATTTATCAAATTTTAGGCCATTATTTTTCCACTTCAGAAGATTCTTATGATATACTAACGCATTAACACCTTAAAAACGATCATAAAGAATGTATACAGATGTTGTTTAATATACTTTTGTAGCAGTTTAAATATTGAGTATCATACACATTATATACTTACTGACTGGGTATAAAAGGAATAGTAAGATTATTGTCCCCGAGATACCAACAAAATGCTTGATCTTTAAAGAAAAATATTTTCCCATATAGACTAAGTCATGGAACTACAAACAAATGTATTAAGGTGCTCTTTGTATTCTTTAAAAAATAGCAAATTTATCTACAAACTAATTTTCTTAAATAGAATATACATGCTGAGGTATAATATTGAAGTGTATTGTTTGTCTGTGCTTACTAAAGTTTAAACGTACTTTTTGTATATAAACTATCATAAAATCTCGGTAATGGCGGCGCATTTATACATGTAGTCTCAGTAATGTATAATTCGTGCGCTTGCCAGAGGCTTCCGCGTAGACAAAGTGATCCCGACGAAACTTACATACTAGTCAACAAAAGAAACGATACATGGTAATGCATTTTTCATATATTCATAATTTAAAATAGCTGTACTAAGCAGAAAAATAGACACACACCTTTTCTCATCAAAAGCGTAGATTGTGTGCAAAAAGTTTGAAATAAAAAATTCCAATTTTTGAGATTTCAAAAATCACATTTTTCCACCCAAAATTAAAAAATCAGTATTTTTACCCCGTTATGTGAATCATAATGTCTATGTCTGTGTGACAAAAAATTTGAGTTTTTTCTACTGATTTCGGCCACTGGATTTTCATTTTACAAAATGTGTGTCGATTTTCTTCTCGATTTTCCGCAAATTTAATTTAACCCTGTTTTGGAAATTCCCATTTTCCACCATTTCAAGTTTTATACACATTTCAAAATGAGACGCATTAGTTTAAGAAATGAAGTACCAAACCACTGTTGCCCTCGTACTTAAGTTTGTGTTAAGAATTACCAAGATATTTGGTTCCAAACTCGTGTATCGTTACTTTTGTTGACTAGTATATAATGTAACGGATACCGGACTATAAAAATTCCCAAACACACACACATATCCTCTCTGTTAAGACTTAAAGTCTCGTGTTTAATTGAGAGGAATGATAAAACAAAAATATATACAGAAAAATGAACAATGAAAAGTAATTGAACATATGTAATTCATTGTTTATAGTTCCTGAAATAAATAATTTATACATATGCACGTTTTCGAACTTTAGCAACACTCATCTGAAACAGGAGTTGAATAAATGGAAATATCAATATTACAAACACGAAGTATGTAAATATTACAATTATAAGGTTCAAACAGACCAAGTAAAATTTCAGTATATATACAGGAACACACTGAAACAGAATAAATACAAACAAACAAACAACGAAGAAAGTAAGAAAAAAACATTGGGTTTCCAACTCATCAAAAATGTGTTACTGTGCTTCATTACATACAATGTACATGTGAATCTTTATTTTTTAGTTCTTTGTTTTACACTTTGTTTTGGTTTCCTCGTGGTCCCTCTTTCTTTGAATCTATTGCTGTCCGTCTAGTTTTACATTTGCTGATTCCATCGATCTGCCTAATTGATCCATGGAATTTAAGAACGATTCGAAATGTATATCTGGAACCAGTGACATTGTCATTGACGGATAGTCTAACGCAGAAGTCTGGGTGGACGATTAACTTGTCGGTGAAGTTCAAAGATTGACAGAAGATTGAATTTTATATCTAGAAGGAGTATTTACCGTAGGTTCTTCATCTGGTACATGTGGGTGTTCTCAAGAAGATGCACATGCAGAGCATTTTCAGGATCGTATGATGCACGTTTTCTTGATCTCTATTCGAAAACGAAAATTTCCAAAGTCATTATCACAGAGTTTTCAGGTTGTATAAGTTAAGAGATCCAGAAGTGACAAGAACATATTTAGAGACAGAAGATAAATGGAAGAAGACACAAAAGCGTTAAATAAATAGACAAGGTTAATGCATTCGTCATTCTCCGAAACTTCCCTCTTGTACCTCTAGCTTGATGTGTTCTGGGTTGTAAAATCTCCTAAGCTGTCTTCATGACCTTTTTTCTTTGGCAAGTAGCATTAATTCGTGAAACAGAAGATAGAAAACTGTTCACATTCATCTATAGGGCAATCGATGTTTCGTAGGGTAAAAAAAATCCTATTTGGATTTTATGCATTCAATATCACCCTAATTTCTGTACCTAAAGAATGACAATTTCTTTCACACTGTGACAAGAACCTCGTCAATGTAAATGTATAAATCTCGATATAGATAATGTATAGAGGATTAGAGAGATGTTCAAGATTGCTATTGGTAGGTTAAGTACTTATCAAAAACCATTTACAGGAATAAGGTAGATATAAGTATTCCTATCAAACATATTCTACAAACATATTATCTCTTTACTCTTACGCAATCCAACCTTGTACTTTGAGTTCTATCTCTAGCATGTATAAATTAATTTGAAAGAAGAAAACCGATTTATCATTAGTCTAGTTTTACATGTTTTAAAGGCATAAACCGAAACCAGGTTGTCAGCTAAAGCTAATTATCGACCTCGGAATAACTTTCCTATCAAGTACAAAATAGATGTCTATCATAGTCTTGCCATGTAGTTTTGGACAATGTACAGCTTTATAACTCTTTCCGTCTTATTTGCAGACAGCAGAAGACGGTGTATTCAATTAATTGCCGTCTAATATGTAGATCATGACGCGCGTACAACAACCCACAATTAGATTTTTTCATTTCACCGGCTTAATTCCTATACCGTAATTAATATCGCGACCATTAGGCTATTACCATGAGTGTTGTAAAACTAATATAGATTTGAGATTTTACTGCCGTCACCGAAAGTAATTTACTATGCAGTAACAAAGCACATCTATCTAATTGCTACAAACCATAGAACGATTTATTGTATTGCAAATTGATGTTAATTCTAACAAATTTTTACAAGGAAATTGAGTTTGAAAATAAAATTATTTAATGATTGTTGTTCAAAATCTGCCAGCAGCATACATGTAGACTGGTGTACGAAATAACAAACAATAAATCAATGAGCAGTTATAAAATGATACTTAGAATGGATCATAGACAAGGATGTGCTTGGAAAAGTCGAACAACACCTAACAATTTTTATGGCCGACAAGGAACTGTTATGTCCAGACACTGTCGCATTCTCAACACATCAGGTCACTTTATTACTTTTCTTTAGAGATTGGTTATATATATGCAATTGTAACAAACCTCCATGACACAGAAACTATTAGGGCACACAATTTGCTCATATATTTGTTTCTTAATCCCTATGTAGTATATTTCAATGCCAAATGTAAATGACCTACAGTGGGGGATAGTCTGGGTTCATTTATTTTTGTTGTCTAAAGGCTTGGACACCTAATTTCGTCGTTTGCAATATTCAAGTGGAACAGTGTAACACCTTATAAAATGAAAACTTTGAATTCATGGTTCCACAGCACATACAAAAACCAAGAAAACTGCTATTCCACAAATGTGAAACCACAATATTTGTTAAATCCGCATTTGTCATTTGTACGTTTGTCTTCTATGTTGGTTGCTAAGCTCTAGGAAAACAGTAACGTCAACTTTGACTGTGCATCGTGCTTAATCGGCTACTGATGAGCATTTAACACTTAGCTTTAAAACTCAAATAGTTTTCTAGGTCATGGTTGCTACTGGTCTCGAAAATAGGGATAATGTTTTTTTCATCAGTTTCAATTAAATGTTATTGCAATCGATTTCTAAGATGCACCACTTTCTGAATTTTTATATCCTTCGACCATGAAGATCGACACTAACTTAGAACGTAATGGGAAAATCGCCGAAAGAACTGGTAAATTAACACAATATTAACTTAATCACTTGTAGACAATTTGTACTGAACATGCTTGTCCCTTTCAAAACAAAATGTAGAAATTTAAACTTTTTCTAACATGTCATCCATTTATGAAAACAAAGGAGTATGGCCACGACAATTGATTAAATAGACATGTAAACAATCGTATTCTGCATGTATAAATATTATTCCGTTTACTTTTGTACAGTACATGTATGTCGCTTCTTAATTTGCAAAAACAAATTACTTGGTTCAAAACCAAGAAATGCACGTCTGATATTTTTAGTTTGAACACAATCTGATATAAAATCATAAGCCTTTGCCCCTTTGATGATTCAAATAACTGGGAAGTATCTCTTAAAACACAGATTTTGAACATGATAAATGAATTTGCATGTTCATGTTTCTGCGTAAACTGCAACATGTATTTTCTGAGCAATGTACCTGTATAATTTATAAGTATATCAAAATGACAAGAATACATTTATTCTGTATCATTTTGATAATTAGCTAGAAACAAATGTTGCTCGTTTCAAGGAGTGAAGGAAATGATATCTACTCCCCCATCTCTGTAACTTGTGGTGGCTGTTGTGTTCATATTATGTCGAATACCTTTCCTCTGATTGGGTTTACTGTTTAATCAATATTGCTAAAGATTTACGAATATTTTTTTCCATATTCTTTTTAAAATTTACCCAGTTAAAAATAAAAAAATAAATTTAACCACAGGCACGAGGTTAATGCAAATTTGACAAAATAGGCCATAAACATATCAGTATCACTTTTAATTACAAGCATATCAAAGTATAAAATTCAATGTTTAATACATTTGAACAAGTCCTGCAGATTCTGCAAATGTACATATAAAGCATTTGAGCCATTTTGTAAGAACACCAGTTACCAGCAACAAAAACAACTTTTCTTTAAGACATGATATCAGTACCTGCTCTCTACAGAAATTCATGTTATACTAGTAAGTTTATTAAGTGTTTGTGCTACGTTTTTGTAATTCTGTTTGTTTTGCAATGTGTTTTATATTCTTTTAGTCATGTCGTTTAAGTATTGTGTTTGTTGTATTACTAGCTGTACACAATTTTTACTTTTTTTATTTGGATCGTTTTTTGTCGATATTTTGAGCAGTCAACATATAATGTTAGATTGCATATATTTAGTCCTTTGATTAATTGAATGTACACGTGCCAATTCTCGTATTCTGTTCGTCTAAGAAAATGAAACAATAGGAATATCTTTATGACATAAAGGATTTGTATAGATTAAAAAAAAGAAATCGGTCTTTTATAAAATACAAATCTCTCAAGTTAATTGTGATATAATTCTAATCAAAACCAGAGTTCCTAGTTTTTTTGCTTGATAAAAAAAAAGAACCACTTACTAAAAAAAGTAGTTTGTATGCACCGATGTCATTATACAGTCAATGTAACTGGTATGGTAGCTTTGGGTGTAATAAAAAAGATCTTCTAAATTGAATCGAAGGTAAACAATTAATTTTTATTACTTTTACCTTGGATATTGATACAATTTTATGTCCATCTCGCAACAACGGACAAGGTAGAATGATTATAGAAGTCATTTAAAATATATATATCTGTCACAACACAATATCCCAACTGAGCATACACCACCTTTTAATGTGTTTTGATTACCTGATATTTTATACAAATAAAAGGAGAAATAGGGTAAATATAAATGAGACAACAACCATGAAAAGGAAATAAAAAGTATAAATGTTGGTTCTCGGTGTTCATTTGTATAATAAATCCTTTGATACCAATTTTGATGCACTGGATGTGCACATTTCCTCGATTTACGACTAATTAGTTGTGCCGAAGGCATAAATGTTGAAAACCAGAATAATAATTTTGTGCTTTTTGCTTTTTTTCGGTGTAAACAGGTACATTTACCTGGCGCATATTTCACCTTCTTTATACATGTAGTTGGTTTTCAGCACGTACCCACATTACAAAGTTACATTTATTGATTGTCAGAAATGGATTTCTGGAATTTTGAAATTCTACATGTAAAATAATAAAACAATTCTTAGTTGGATAGTGATCCAAGAAAACATAAAATTTTACCTTAATAATTATTCTGAACGGACAATTTGCAATAGACAAAAAAATAAATTTGAAATATTATAAGTCTGAAATTACTTTAAAATGGTAGGTTGCACAGAACTGAGTCTCTCAGTTTTCAATCAGTAGCGCGTTTTGGAGGCTATTGACAGATTTCTGAAAACGGAGGTTACGGGCAACTACTTTTTCAATATGAACAATAAGGCTTTCCCAATTAAGTGTTTTCCAAACTTTTTAATTTTCTCCATTGTAAACATAGGGCAAAATTTTATTAACCTATCGAAAAGTCCATTGTGACACTCCTAGTATTACTAGTACATAGTATATGTATATTTACATATTTTCAAACTAGTCGAAACCGCCTCGGTGGTCTCGTGGTAGCGTGCTCGCTTCGAGTTCGGAAGGTCGCTAGTTCGATCCCCGGCCGGGTCAAACCAGACAATAAAATTGCTATTTGCTGCTTCTCCGCTAATCACGCGGCATGTAGGAGTAAGAGCAAAGGACTGATCGGCTCGGAGTCAGAATAATATGCCCGGGTGGGGTCATATGTTACCTCGTGAGCTAGCACGTTAATAATCCTGCTCAGCGTGACGGTCTAATACACATGCATATATATTTAGAGTAAGTCAAAATTTGTCTGCAACTTATAATTGCAATTTATACATCGGATACACACCTTTGCAGTAAAACAAAATATGTAAACACAAGTCCAGAGTCCAATTATTGAGCCGAGCCCAAATCCCCGGCCGCCGTCTTGTTTAATATAAGTTTAAAAAATATAAATTTGAAAAAATAATGATTCTGTCAACGGGATTTCCCCCATGACAAAATTACGAAGTTTTATGTGTGTCAAAAATAGATAAATAAAGATTGATTGTACATTTTTTGTTTTTAGTTCTCATAAAATAATATTCATTGGGACACGTCAACTTATACCGAAGTACCCTCATTCAATTTCTATGACTATAGTTGTGCTTTAGTTTCTTTTTTTTTTATAGAAATAATTCATTTATAAGGAATGACTGGTTTTTTTTACTGAGGTGAAAAAGAAATTTTGGATGTCACACTATGGAAAAAATATCATGCAATAGACATTTAATTATTATATTTTTTTGTTTTTGCTTGAAACCATCATCGACAATAAAAAAAAATATCTGCCACATAATCTGTCCTATTGGGCCTGGTTTGGAATTAGATTTCCCTGTCAACCCTTATATTCTCGCTGATAGCGTTTACCCTGACACTCTTCCATTGATAACGCCGTATAAATCCGTCGAACTTAGAATACCAAACCGTCAAGAGCTACGCCGGTTGCACAAAAGTAGAAGAGTTTTTGTTGAACACGTAATTAAGGAATTGGAAACATTGCTCTTTATCGACATCCAAGATGGGAACTTGCACCTATTGTTGAGCTGTGTGCTGGGTTAATTAGCGAAAAGACGTGCTAATCATCTCAGTTAATTGTCCATATTAAATGAATGTTATACTGGTATAAATTATTTTAGAGGCCATAGAAATAACATTCCCCTAAAATCTAAAAATAAACAAACTAAATTTAATTGTTCTCGAAAAAATGTTGTTTTTTTTTCTCCGAAATTTTGATCTCCCCTCTTTAACATTGCCGGGTGGGGGAGTGGGATAATGCATTGTATTATTGTTTTTTTTTCAACCTCCCTCGACTAGATCATTTTTATACCCCATTTCTAATCAAAATATTTTAGAAAAAAAATAACATTCCTCACCCCCCCCCCCCCCCTCCCCACCCCTTTTCAAGTATAGTTAGTCACCCATTTACTTTTATTAACATGTTATTCTGTTTAAAATTTTACTGGCGAAATTTACAAACCCATATCACTGAATTTTTCTCTCATTATTACGAAGTACACTATAAAACTTTTTACAAAAATGTATTAAATCAGTTATAGAATATACACCTGTAGCTAAAAATATAATACACGAGTTTTCTCGTAACAATAATGAATTATTGACACCATCTTATTGAGGCATGTGAAATCTAACCGGTGTTCGTCAACCTTTCGTCCGTTTCGCAGTACTCGTATAGGAGAAAACCCGGAAATACGATGCTAGAGATCTATAAATCTTGTTTTATTTTGCTTTAAATGTAGTTAAAAAATATAAGCTATAGTCATTTAAATACGAATTTGGCTATTTTTAACTCACTCTATTATTTACAACCATAAAATAAAGCAAGTACTGCTCCTGTTTCGTTCGTTCGTCGAGTTACATTTGTTCGTCTCTTAAAGGTTCATCTCTGATATGCATTAAATAATTGCCACTTCCCTAGTCGAAAGACGGCCTTTGTTTTCGAATATTTTACTGACGATTGAACAGCATTGTACCATTATATCTTTTTACAGTATTAAAGAGGTATCTAGAAGGTATGTCGATGATCCTAAAACTGATATTTTTTCATTGCTGATTTAGTAATATGAAATAAAAAAAAATAGGAAGATTATCATTTGAATTTAAATTAAAAGCAATCATTTGAATTTAAATTAAAAACAGATATTATGTATTATGCAGCTGATGCTAACCCATTTTTTCTTTTATTTTAAACTGATTCTTATTTCAATTACCATTTTATTTGGTTGCATTATTATCAACAGCGTTAAAATATAGGTCGAACAATTAAAATAAAGCTATAAGGAAGATACACTTTGCAATTTTTCTTTCATAGAAAAATAGTTATTTAAGAAATAAATGCAATTTTGAGTTTAAAAAATGGTTTAAAATATAATAAAAAGTGCTGGACTGGATTTACCCTAGAATCAAACCGTTGTATATAACGTATTGCCAAAAAGGAACTTCAACAAAGTTGCTCCCTTGTATAATAGTCTAAATATATGAAATATTGTCATACAGTCCGATAAAAAACAAACTTGCGTAAATTCGCTGGTACATTGACTAGAGTTTCATAATTACATGTAAGCCAGTCTTTTAAAAACCGTTTTGCCATTATTGACTTACCGAAACATTTCACTCATTGATCCTTCCTACAAAATATAACAGTATACATTGGATAAGGAAAAGAAATGGATAAAAACAAAATGATGGCTACTACATTCGAAAATTGTCAATTTCGTCTTCCATAGTTACATACCTGTAATGTCGTAATTAAAATCGTTGTAAGAATTCAAAAAAAAATTACCAAATATCACTGGATAATTAACTTTATATATCATACTAGTATTTGAACATCAAAGTTGAACGTTTTAAAAGCATACTAGTTACAGTATAACCAACTTATGTAACAACAGTACGTTTTATTTCAGAATATATTAGTGTAAAAAAGAGAAAAAAAGGATAAATCGACCATTTTTCTGTTTACACTAAAAAAAAGACTAGATTGTAGACGGAAACAGAAGCTGCGTTAGAATGTGTACATCATACATATTCATTTTCACTAGCATTCGTATGTATTTTTAAATGATTCCAATATCTCTCTTTCAAAGTAATTGACCGAAAAGCTCCCCGTTATATGTCATTTTCCTAAAATTGAAATAAATGTAAAAGTAAGGCTGTCACTGGATAATTGATCGTCTTTCCTTTATTCAAAGTTAGATTGACATAAATTGATTGATAGTATGTTTTGCAAGGACAGATAATATTGCTTTCTAATGTAACTATTGTTGGTGATAAATGGCCCAGTCAGATAAATTGAGAAATTACTAGGTCCATAGATCTAATCAACATGTAAACATTTGGACTTAAAATCCCTGAAAAGGGAATATTTGTGAATTGCGCATGTGGATTATTAAATTCGTATGTGTAGCATACGATTCTAGATTAATGTCACATCCCTTTTCATATTCCAAGCTTAGTACCTTGTACTAACAATGAAAACTCGCAAATTTTTATTGTTACGAATAATTTAATATATCATTAACTTTCTTTTATAGTTTCTAAAGTTGAAAAAAGGACAAATATACCTAAGGAGCAATCAAAAAAAAATAAATAAATAAATAAAAACGTAATTTATTGGACAGACAAACCCGGGAAGACAAATGAACAACCACAAGCACAAGAAATAAACACAGAAAACTAAAAAACAATGAACAACACGAACTCCTTTAAAAACCAGGTGTGAACCCAGGTGCTCCGGAAGGGTAAGCAGTTCGTGCTCCGTATACGGCACCCGTCGTGAAGTTCAACAAAGTCAATCCAGGGGAAGTCACAAATCGGTGGAGGCACATGAAAGGTTACGACACTGGGAACAGGTCCAACATCATCTTAGATATTGGAACACTGTAATGGTCAATCAATTCGTGATGACGACCGTAAAATTTCCTAAGTGATGACGTCAACTTATCCCTGATAAAAACCCTGGTTAAGAAGCTTTTGTGACAGCAGCAATCCTCTTTGTCGAAAGTCAGAATAACTTACGCATGCCCTTGAAAATCGGATAAGTTGAGAAACGTATACGCCATATGCAGGCTATGCTGGTATATTGCTACTCAAGAAGGGAAAATTAACAATAGGAAAGTTGAAGTCATCACGTTTGTCATAAAGTTTTGTCTTCAAATGTCCCTCATAGTCTATTTCAAGAAACAAATCCAAATATGAAGCGGACTTTGGTGTATTTGTAGTATCCTGAAATTAGTTTTAGCACATGGGAGACAATTGAAGGTAAATTCCAAAAGATTTTTAAATACCCCTTTCCTCTTGTTCTACGTTTACATGTACGTGTAGGAATCTAAATGACAATGAAAACATATTTCGATTTGTCTGTGTAATCCTCCGTTGTAAGTTGGTTTGTATATGTTTTAACTAGATCTGATTAAAGACCAAACCAACTATTGTTTATACGCACAACTCAGCGCATAAGTATTGTTCCATAAGACGTCTATGACGTTGATAGAAAATCCGCGAAACGTCGAAAAATCCGCGAAACGGTGTTTCACATTCGCGTTATTTTTGAAAAGCTAAAATGGCGTCGCGCTTGAAAGGGCGTTTCATTAAAACTAGTGAAAGGAAGCGCCGAAAAGACTGTCGAGAGCGAATTTCTGAAGTTAAAAGGAGGAAAACAGATTTTTATTATCTACAGGAAACTCAAGATGCAAGCAAAATATGGGAAGAAGGGGAAAAAAGAATAATAGAACCAAAGCTACTGACACAGGAACTTATGAGGGGTTGTAATTGGTGCGGGGAGAAACTGAATTTTACTGACATTTTGAAAGCAATCCACAAGAAAGTAACCGATCATTTTTCTTCCATTAAGAAGTGAGAAGTTTGCATGCCCACAAATTCATGCATATATGGTTTTAGTAAAAACTATTTACTTATATATTTATTAAAATTTAAAGCCTTTAAACCGATTATAAATGATTTGATAGCTAAAGATGAGTGACAAATATTAGATTATGGAGTAAATAGTGTATGATACAATACCCCCAATGGATTCATGATTTTATTCGTTTTCTTTACACTATACCATATTGATGCCTTTAAATCTGTATGAAAGTCCTTGTCGCCACAAAATTTCCACACGAAACTTTTTGCTTCGGCTTATTGTTCCTTGAAACAATTTGTGCCGTCACCTATAAATTTTTGCCAACCGAATTCACAAATACCCAATCACAATATTCTATATGTAGCTGGTCAACTCGTAATGCCTTTTTCAATGTCTTCAAGATTTTACTAAGCCAGATTTAATGCAGCGTTTAAAATTTGTACAGAAACCTACATTTGATACACTTTAATCTTTCTGCTCTTTGAAGAGAGAGAGAAATGCATGTACGATGAATTGCCTATTAATTCTAAGAGGCAATTGTTTGACAGATGATGAACAGATTTTCGTATTTTCAAATGTCATAGTTGTCGGAACTTACCCACTGGATTGGAGTGATGCGTAAGGCTTATGGTTGAGCCGTAACAAATTGTCTGATATACCACTAACTATCGGTGGTACCAGAATCTAATATGGCTATTCACAGTTTCTGATGTTAACTTTCTTTTTTTTTTTGATGTAACCTGCATTGATAAGGCATAATGACCATAGTTACATTTCCTGCAGTTATGATATGTCTAGTAGTTGGTACCTTGGTGTTGGCACTGAAAGGTTTTGTTTTGTTTTTTTTTAAATTAGCAGTAAATAACTAAAACTGTCGAAATGGCAATACACGGACAGCAATATCGGTATTGTGTTGTAGTTTTAGGGTTCTTGTTTTCCTTCAATGTAATTGTTTTATAACAAAACGTTCCGGACAGTTCCTAGCATAGATGTTGACAAACTTTTTCCAGCACAGAAACTAGTTATGCAACAAACACATAAAAATTGGCAAAATATTCTTGGCTTTCTTGCAAACACTATAAATTTACTTCTTGTCAAAATAAAATTTCGCAAATATTCGCAAATGAAATCACTCCCTGGACTGATTCTGTGAGATATGATCTAAGTTTGGTTCTCGATGACTTCGACAAACCTATGTTTATTTGTTTTGTTTGATTGCTGTGACTTTCTTGTTAACACTTGAATGATTGCAAATTAAAGTTTGGCTTTAAAACTGGAAAATTCGAAAAGATTTTTAAATACCCCTTTCCTCTTGTTCTACGTTTACATGTACGTGTAGGAATCTAAATGACAATGAAAACATATTTCGATTTGTCTGTGTAATCCTCCGTTGTAAGTTGGTTTTTATATGTTTTAATCTAAAAACATTTATGAAAATAAATTGTTTGAAAAGTATTATTATTCAAAACACGACCACAGTGAACAAATAGCAAATCAGTATCACTTGAGATAATCTCCCCCCTTTTCAATTCATTTAAGATACATTGTATCCGTCACATTACAAGTGGATGAATCCGGCAATATGTCATTTCCAGTGGAATTTTGGTTTTAATGTTCAGATTTCAATATCATGTATTAGGTATGAAATTAATAAACGATTTTACATGCGGATGAAGTATAGTCAGGCTTGGTTATTACTGAAATGTGTTAAGTTAAACACCATCACCTCTGCCATTGATTAAAATTCCATTAAGAATCATGTTGAAAGCCGAATTAAGAGCCTAAAATGTTTAAGAGAAGATTAAATGCCAGAACCGCCTAACCATCTAATATCAGAAAAAATGCTCAGTTGCGATAATTATAATTTAACCATTCTTAAAAAGTAAGTGTAAATTTAAAATTTAAAGTATCAGTTTCACGCCAGTTTGTAATCACTAGCATCTCAGCTATCTATACTCTGGAACACTTAAAATCCACCAGCAGTGGCATCCACTCAGTAGTAGGAAAAATGTTCTATGCATGGTTGGACTAAAGGGTTGTTGTAATAAAGACTACTTTAAATTTGTTGTGAATCAGATGATTGTTTTAAAAGATATGAACATTTACAGGAATGTCTCTCTTCTAGTAGCATTATAAATGGAAGCGCATTAAACTGATGATTCCATTGCATTGTACATTAGAGCTTTCCTTATTATAACAATTTTGTTTTTCTTAAATTCCTATATTTTGCACATAATTGAAGCTGATAATACGATTGAATTTCCAGTAGATTATTTATTTGTTTACGATAACAATATGTTGACCTTTCTTGGTCGGTATGTAATTGTTTTCATCTTAAGATAAGTTTTTGCTAATACTACTGCAGAGTTGTTGCATGTAAAAGAAACTTGCGAAGTCCTTTAATTACAGTTTCCAACATACAGTCTCTTGATAATTCTTGCAGTAATGATTGCCTTCATCTTTTCTCACTAATGAGACAGCACAGTACCTATTTTTACCCATGTGAGATATCCTTGTCTTTCCCGTGGGTGAGATAAGAATTTCACGCTTGTTTTCCCGCAAAATTTTCGCGGTTCCGACAACCGTGATTATTTACTGTTTGAGCGATATTTAACAAATAGTTTGAGTTTTTATTAGTCTTACCTATTCCATATTGTTCATATCGTTTTATATTTAAAGGTTTCACTCGTCGGTGGCTTGAATTATTCAAAATACATCCAATACACAAAAGCACATACACATCACACACAAAATGTACATAACGCACTACTTTCATGGACAGATAACTCCGTTTGTTTACGTCGTCTGACACACTTGCTTGAGTAAATATAAGTGAGAAAAAGGATCAAAACACCGGTGTTAAAGTGCAAGACGGAAAATCTCAGAACCCGCGTGAAAGATTTCCACCTGTCTCCGACTCGGCGGAGCCTCGTTGGAGACCAAAAATCTTTCCATTGGGTGTCTGAGATTTTTCCGTCTTGCACTTTCACCGGTGTTAGATCCTGATATTCTATACTAATGAAATTGACATTACAGGAACGTCTTTATTCCTAAATTTATATACATAGATAACATGTGCGATAATGTCATTATTGTAATAAATATTCTATAAGACATAACTGCATCAGTTGTGTTTAAGGTAAAAATGTTTAAAGCCGAAACAATTATCCAGAATGTTAAATAGTAGATTCAAACGGTAAAATAACCAAAAGGGTAAATCCGTCTAAAAAGTAGAACTATACACGGAGGGGGTACAGCCTTTGTTAACTCAAAAAAAAAAACTTGTGGGCTTCGTCACTCATTTCCATTTCAAAAACCTTGGACTAGACATCTTTCGTTATGTCTTACATCATACTGGAAATCTCACTGTGCAATTTGTCAGATTCTGTCAACTAAGCTGTAAATCTTCACAAAAAATAGTTTACCTTGGGACATTAAGTGAGAAAATTGAATTGTGAATTAGCTTGAAATAGATGAAATTTAATTATCAAGTCACTCACATTTTATTGAGAAAAACAAACACCCAGCGATGTGTTATAGCAGCTCGAGTCATTGGTTACACCTACACTCCAAATTGTACTTTTAAAAAGTTTATGTTTTGAGCTACGTCTTTGCAAAAACGTCCAGTACTGCCTCTGTTCAGTTTTTTTCTCTAGTTGTCTCAACTAAAGTCTTTTGATCCTTAATTGAGACATAACACTCAACAACAGACAACACAATTATCAACGGCCGGTATTTGCCTTTTCTAGATGAATTTAATTTATCTGGCCTTATATATCAAATTATAATATAGTTTTATAATAATTTTTATCTACAAAGGTGGACAGTCATTGACAGTCAAGTGATACTAGTATTAAGAAACGAACAATATCCTTTACGAATATTCGCAGGTTTTGTGAAAAGGCCGCATGATTTCTGTTACGACTACAGTTAAATGCAGAAACTCGTGTCACACCTTGTGTACATTTTACATTTTGAATGCTGTTTTTTTCTAATTCTAGGTCGTTTGCTTGGTTTTTCCTTTAATCTCCACAAATTTAGTATTTATTCTCGGTTCTATCTCTATTTTGGTCTCATTGGTTTTCGAGTTTGTCTTTTTGTTTTGGATTTCATTTGTACATGTTCATTCATTGTAGAGTATGGTGCTGCAATCTGGGGTTACAAGAGCCATTCCTGTATTAATGCTATCCAACTTCGAGCGTGTCGATTTTTTCTTGGCGTTGGTAGATATACACCCAATCTTGCCGTCATGGGAGACATGGGTTGGGTGCCGATCTACCATACACAGTGGAAGGTTATCGCAGCTCAGTGGTGTCGTTTGGTAAATATGGATCACTGTCGAACAAACAGAAAAGTATTCACTTGGGCAGATGAGGTCAGTCGGCAACGTAAAATAGTTAAAAATTGGAATTATATTGTTAGGAAACATTTAACTGATTTACAGTTAGATGATTTTTGTGATATAAATGGTAACATAAATAAGTGTGTTTTGAAACAAGATATTTTATCAAAAATGTTTACAAGTTACACTGAAGAATGGAAAAGAAATGTAAACTCACTCTCTTCCAGGACGGGTAATGGACGTAATAAGTTAAGAACATATAAGCTTTTTAAGACAGAATATTGTGTTGAGAATTATTGTAAATTTGTATTACCTTTCAGTGATCGTAGCGCCTTTTCTAAATATAGATGTGGGGTAGCTCCAATTCGATTGGAAATTGGTCGTTATGAAAATTTAAGACTGGAGGAGAGATGTTGTTTTAATTGCACAGATTTAATTGAAGATGAGTCGCATTTTATTTTACATTGTCCTATTTATCATGATTTTAGAAATCATCTTTTTAGTGAAGCTTTTAAGTTTGATGATAATTTTATGAATTTTACTGATTGTCAGAAGATGGTATTTTTATTTTCGAATCAAGATATTTTTAGAGTTTGTGCCAAAACCTGTAATTTAATCTTGAAAAAACGTGAGAAGTTTTATACTGTAAATAATTTTATATTTGCATGTACAGAATTGTGTCTCTTTAAACTTTATGCATGTTTTATTTTATGTGTTTTATCGTCTCTCATAAATCTGTATTGATTGGCTTATGTATTACTGTTTATATGCTAACTATTGTGTATATCATTATGTATACATAAGGTGAGACGTTAATAAAATATTGAATTGAATTGAATTCATTTGAGATTTTAATTGCAGATGTGCTGTAGTATACATTTGATATTAGGAAGGAAACGAGGTATTCGTCAATGACCTAAAACGCATACAATGATCATGTTAACTTGTTTAATTATTAAAACACCGAACTTTAAATTGTCGATAGGTATCAGCTTTTACTCTTCTACCATCGGATTGAGTTTATTAAACATATTTTATTTGCTCTAAAACAAAATGGATTAGACAGAAGTAAATCATACTTAGATAGTCTTCTCCGCAATACACAATATAACAATACAATAATGTAAAATAATGTAAGAGGGCATGTTATATACAAGTACATACAATAGTAGTTATCGGGTATAACAGAAAAAAACTTGACATGAGATGGTGATGACGATGATGGAGAAAGTTGACTCATATCTGTATATTTATATAATACAATACGGAATCTATTGGACTTTCCAATAAAATCAACGTATTTGAAAACTTTACGATATCTAATACCAGTCTCCATAAGAGAACTAGATATTTCGAGTGGGTAAGTACACATATATCTGAAACACAATAAAAAATAATAAGTAAAGTCAAGAAATATCAAAAGGGATATTAGAAGGAGGGGAAAATCGAAACAACTGACAAACTCCGGAGAACAACGAAGACAAGACCAAAACAATACATGCACTACAATTAAAAACTAAAAACTATGAATAACATGGGCCCCACCAAAAAACTGGGGGTAGACTCAGGTGCTCCGGAAGAGTAAGCAGTCTCTGCTTTGTACAGGACACCCGTCATGCTACCCATGTCAAATCTGGTATAAGGAAGGGACAACATCAATGGAACAAGTCCATTTTCATTTGGGAAACGGTTTTTTCATACCTGTCAACCAAGTCATGATGACGTCCATAAAACTTTAATAAGGATGACTCCAACTTATGAGCAACATACCTCTGTCTGAGCAACTTTTCTGTCAGGAGCCGGGCTACTACATAATGATAATTTGATAAATTCAGCATGTTACATGTAGTGTCAATATAAATACTTTATTAAACCAAATGTCCATTTTATTGCAAAGACAACAACGTTGATCAAAGGCTTGCTCGATACCAGAAAAACAGTTGGTAATTAAGTGTATAAACTGAAAGATCAAGTGAATAGATATAAAGTTCTGTTAAAACGGTTACATGGATAGACAACGAATACTAACAATGCTGATATTATTTGATCTGACAGTGTTTTAAACGATGGCTATATTTTCATCTCGTGGATATGTTTTTCCACAGAACTCTAAATGCAACTCTGCACCGGATCTTGTAAAAATCAAAGATATTTAATTCGGCGAAAAAGTTAACTGCTACAGTGATATATATAAAAATCATCGTTTGATCATTCTTATTAGAAAATTCTACGTTTAATACTGGTATTGTAATACTTTCAGGCGTATAATTGGTTTTCGTTCATTTCATTTCCCTAATAACCCTTAAGCTTACAATTTCTATGGTCATTTTTTATCTTATAGTTTAAATTGTTTTTCTTCCATGTCATTGACCAACACGTTAAAGAATGTCAGTGCCCTTTGTCACGATTAACGACTAAGTTCAATGTCCACAACTTACTTTTGTTTTCTTGTTAGATTATCTGTGAAAACATATCATGGGACAATCCGTTTACTTTTCATTAAGATTGTATTGTAAAATGCAACTGTTCTATTATGATAGATAGAATTGCGACATTACATTATTACAACCTGCATTTTAACTTCATAAGAATAACAATATAATATTATATGGTAGAATACTAAACACCCAAACAACCATTTCTTTTTTATTGCATTATTTAGGAAAATAATCATTCCATTATATGTAGCTTTAAGCATAATCATTAAGTTTAATTTATATTCCTTTTCAGGGCATAAATTTATCATTTCGTACAAAAACCACAGAGGGGTGTGATTAAATAAGATTGTTTTGGTTCACTTTAAATTCACTATTCAAATGATAGATTCTTTACAGCTACTTTTGACCAGGGAAAAATTTGCATCTATCCGATTCCCTAAGTTTAATTTCCATCTGTCATCTTCAGTGTATAGATGCAACCTTCGTGCTAATAAAAGAGCTACATGACAGTTTGTTCTGGTCTGAATATTACTCAAAACGATATGTCACTCTAAAAGGTAAAAAAGCCATGTTCGATAAGTCCACCAAAGAAAGGATATTGCTTAGAGTTCTATGTATTTTTTGCAGATGGAATAAAACACTCCTTGCTTGAACTAATGCAATTTACAAATTTTTCAGCTCGTCATTTTAACGGTCAAACCATTCAGTCTATACACTAATTAGCTTAGGGAATAGTAAATGCTTTAGGATTGTCAATGAAAGGAACTCTTTACGGAATGAGGACGATAAACAACTTTTATAATAGACTTAATCGTGCCTTTGCCATATATAGACTTTTCAACTCTTTAAACCCACTCCAGCATTCCAAGTGCACAAAGGAATTTACATGTCAAATATAAAAAATGACGTCTTTTTATTTCAAAGTATGATGTTTTCCGATTGGATGTACAATTCTTATTATTTATTACTACTATGGGAATAATACATCTTACAGCATTACATTAAACATCAGCTTATATAATGCAAGATAATAAATCACATTTTAATACAACTTTGTCTCGAGACGAAAGTAAGCTATATCAGTCATTGTTTTGTTTTAAATTAACCCTTAAAGCATATTTCCTTAATCTCATAAAACTTGTGAAACTGTAAATTATATTCCAAATATTTTTTTACACTTAATACATATCAAATTCCATCTTAAAAAATGTTTTCTTAATGCTTTTTGAAAGGAAAGGAAGACTCGTTGAAATGTTGCAATTGCTTATTACAGAGCTTGGCGCCATTAACACCATTTAAGTATATATACATGCATCTTAAAAGGAATTCGTATGATACATGTTTAACAATTTAATAAGCTCTTTATGGTAGAGATGTCAATCGAATTTTTGCTAGTCGGCCGGCCAATAAGTTTCAACAACATGGCCTCCGCCATGTGAATCTCGTTCAGCCGTTTGCTTCCGCTGTGATTAAACGTGAATAAAGAGTCTCTTGAAGAAAATGTTATTTATGGACTAACAGCAACTTTTTAAACCTCCGATGTCATCAAAGTAAGAATAAATATAAATATTCCACTTGGAATAAAATCTGACAATTGAAAATAAAAAAATATGCAGAGTCTGACGCAAATGTCACGTTTTCCCGCCATTACGAAGTTTTCACTGATTCCGAAAAAATCAAACGTAAAAACCTCACACTTTCCAGGTCACACCTGTTTAATATTATTTGTATTCTGACTTTGTGCTGCTATCACAGAGGCGATACCTAGAAGCTCCGATGGTACATTCATTTGTATCATTCCGGGTATCATTATCGAATCGAAAGGATTAAAATGATATTAACAGAAAACAGCTCAAGGCTACCAATGGGTCTTCAACGCAGCGAGAAAATCTCCCGCACCCGCAGGCGGGCTTCAGCTGGCCCCTAAACAATAATGTATACTAGTTCAGCAAAATGGACGGCACACTAAACTCTGAAACATAAAAATGAGCCAAAATTCAATAAACACAAGCCTAACAAATTATCACATTGAATGGCCGCTGGTCCCAGATTATAAACTTATTACATGTATATAATGTTAATGATATTAACTCATAGTTAATAACACTGCAAATTCCGAAATGGATACTTGGCGATTGTTTTTTTGGATCTACTTTTACAGGTGCTGAGTAAAGCAATTTTGTTCATCTTTTATTTGAATTATATAATGCTAACGGTAGCTTCTGTGAAAACGCATATCGTTTATCTTAAATCATTTTGTGTCATCATCTCAAAGTTAAAATCTCATTTCAATTTGTCTTACCATATGTTGCAGCAAACGTAATTTATATATATATATATATATATATATATATATATATATTTATATGTATATGTATATGTACAAGAGATGTCATTGTTCTTTAAAAAAAAACAAAATGTTTTATAGACAGAGATGATTTACTATTATCATGAATATTTCATACAATGTGACCACTGCATTTTCCTGGTACCTATTACTCGCTTGCACAATATTTCCAATTATTTGTTATTGTAATATTTTTCTCTTTATTTTGAAAAATATGTTATTACTATACTGGGATATTTTACATTGTAGTCATATGCTAATTGGTTCTTGCAAATTTCTCTGTATGAATTCTGGAACACCATTTCATAGAGAACTGAAATTGATGTAAATTGTATTTTATAATTGTTCAAGGTACAATATGTGTCATATATGTAAACAGGTTTTGGGGGAATTTAACTAATTTCAAGTTATAACCTTGAACAAATATTGATTAAATAATTCATTATTAAACTCCATACAAAATATTCTGTTGACAAAGGCTTAAAACAACTTCAAATTTCGGACACACGAAGGAATGTTGAAGTTTATGGTACACGCTGCGCTGAGTCGCTTACTTCAGACCTAAACGACATAAGCGAGTCAACTGTGAAATTTTGCCGTCATAAACTAGAGATGGTGGTGTGCTAAAAAAGTGAAAAGGTGGAGTTCACAATTGGAAACTTAAAATCACCGCTTGTCAAACAGTCTTGATTATGATCGCACATTTTTGCCAACATTCAAGTATTAGTATGAGGTTGAAGTATGGCGTGTATACTGGCTCTCTAATATTATATTACTTAACCGAAGTAAATAAGATGCAGGCGTACATGTACAAATGTAGGAAATTATTATTGTAAGGTTGTTCAATTGAAAATAGGTTATAGTGAAAAATTTATTTTTTTCCGGATAACAATTTTAGTTTGATTCAAAACGCATCCTGTTTCTGAATGAGTATTATTGACCATAAAATGCATTCTACAGATCAATATGCAAATGTTTGACTAATCTAGTCGATAACAGACCAACTACGATAGCAAATTTATATTGTTGCAAGAATCCTCTTCGTATAGAGTGTGTGGCACCCTACTAACAAGGGTCATATAATAATAATAATAATAATTTTTTTGGCTTGAACCTTCCATCGCACGTCCTGCAGAGATTTCCCTCCAGATATTCTGCCGATTACGAGTAATCAGATGGAAGATCCCACTTTTTTAATGTCCATGTCCATGTTATATTAAAATTTTGATTTGTCAACGCAAACAGTTGTATTGTCATAGTAAATGTTCGTATTGACAAATCTAAAATTTTAATATAACATCTATACCATAGGGAAAAATAAATTATGAAGAAAGTAGGATGCCTTGTTACTTGTCGTTTGTCTTTGTCCACCTTGATTAGTATTTGTAAATCATGGCAATTGAGTTACTCCTACTTAAAACATCATTCCTTATTTTCCAAATAAACTATGGAAGCACTTGCAACCGATGATAAAAACTAGTCAAACCATAGCACATTTGCTTACATGAATTATATTAGATAAAATTAAACAAGCAAAGAGCTAAAAAGCCAAAAGTTGCTCCTCACAAATGCAAACAGACAAAATATATCTGACGGAACATATTACCAATTTTGCTATTTTCCCTATTTAAGGGTATAAGTCCTGAACAAATTGGTCAATACTATTTTTTCAAAAAGAGGATACATTTAAGTTAACTAAAATAATCACCCAGAAACCATTTGATTCACTCGGACGGACAAATAATATACACTTATTGACTGGACAAGAGAAGAATAGTAAGTTAATTGTCCCAGAATATGCATTTAATAAATGTTATATTATACATGTTATACCGAAAGAAAATTTACCGGTGAATAGTTTCGAAAACTATTCACCGGTAAATAGTTTTAGGTTTAGAAAAAGACAAATTAATAAAATTATTGTCTTCATTTTTATATAAAAATAACAATCTGAGGTATACTAATTTGATCTTTTAGGATTTAATGATCAGTACTAAAATACCAAGGTTAAAAGATGTGTATCGAGCCAACTAAAATTGTCATCCGGATTATCAGTGATTGTTCATACATCGGCCATGGGATAGATAAACGACAAGAGTTCCATTTGGCACCGCTATAAGAACATCTACATGCTTATTTCGTCTAAGATATACACAGCTGGGGTGCCACATGGAACATTTTTTTCTTATTTAAGTCTTGTGGGTTGTTTTATTAGCGCTAACCTATTAACCTGAGTGTATTATCTCATTCCAAAACGAGTAAAAAATAAATGTTCAGTAAAATTGCAATCCAGAAACGGTCTGATTTCCGTATTTCTAAGGGCATAACTCCCGTTTGTTATACGTATCGGCAACGATAAAATGAACTTGGCGTATTTTTTTTTCTCTCAGTGTTACGGATACCGTTAAAAAAAGGTAACAGCTGTAGATAATGCAAGGTTGTACTTTACAATGTGATTTATATGTACAGCAATGAGCTTTATAACTTACTTTAGACGACAAGAAAATCACATTTCGATCATAACTTATCATCTTGCGGGTTTCGTATGAAAAATGTTATAATTACTCTAATGTCTGCTTTTATGGGTAAAAGACATCAATACATTGTTTATTACTTGTATCTGAGCCGATTGACTTCGTTGTTTTGACTATAATATAGGTTTAAAACATTAATTCTTCAAGCATTTAAGTCCATAAAATACAACTGAGCCATCTTGAAATCGTGATAGAAAATCTTGCTTAAAACCATGTAATTATGTGTCATTGTTATTTTCTCATTTCATTACAATAAAAAGACGGAGGCTGGTTGTTGTAATAAACACTGTAACACAGCATAAATAAAAATATATAACAAAATTTTGTTATTTGATGGGTTTATTTTGAAAATTGCTGTCATATCTCAAACGATGAGCCAAACAAGAAGGAAATTTTCAATACTTTCAATAAAATCAAAATATTTTTCAATTTTAATGATCGCCTGTTATATGCATATTATAAAAAAAAATCTCTCTCTGAAACAAAACGCAGAAGAAATGATGGGCATCACGAATAGACGGAGGCTGGTTGCTGTTAGAAACACTGTAACTTAAAAGAATATTACAAAATTCGCTATTTGATGATTTTTATTTTGAAAATCGCTTCAAGATCTTGAAAGATGAGTTAAAATAACGGAAATTAAATAAAATAAACATATTTTTCTTCACTTTATTGTATGTTACATGCATGTTATAAAAAAAGTCTCCCGCTGAAGGGTCGACATAAATATATGTGAAACGCGTGGATTTAAAACATGAACTTGTCTGCAAATTGAGTTGCTTTGTACAAATTCATTTTAATTCCAGGTACACGTATATGAGTGGCTGTTCGTGTCATTGGCGGTATGAACATACCGTATGAAATTTTCAACGCGTTGGTTTTTACTTTCAACGCGTTTGTTTTTATTATCAGTGCGTTGGTTTTTATTATCAACGCGTTGGTTTTTACTTTCAACGCATTGGTTTTTACTTTCAACGCGTTGGTTTTACTTTCAACGCGTTGGTTTTCATTTTCAACGCGTTGGTCTTCACTTTCAACGCGTTGATTCGTAATTCATACGGTATGAAAAACCAACTCGTTGGTTTTCAATTCCATACCGTAAGTTTTGCACTTTTGTCAACCAATCAAAATCTTTCTAACAAAGTACAATCTAATTAACCGTTCGGACGGACTCTAGATTGTTGTTAAGTTTGGCGGGAAAATATATTCTCCGTTGTTGAAGATACTTACTGACTTGCTACATGGCTACACGTAGGGGAGACCGAGAGCAATTTTTAGATGGATTCAAGGAGAGATGCACTAATGACGACAGGATATTTTTAGAAAACACTTTGTTAGAAAGATTTTGATTGGCTGAAAAAAATTGCAAAACCTACGGAATGGAATGAAAAACTTATGGTATGGAATTGAAAACCAACGCGTTGGTTTTTCATACCGTATGAATTACGAATCAACGCGTTGAATGTAATAACTAACGCGTTGAAAGTAAAAACCAACGCGTTGAAAATTTCATACGGTATGTTCATACCGCCAATGACACGAACGGCCACTCATACGTATGTATATCAGGGCTCAAAATGTTCAACGTATTAAAACTGTTTTAGTAGTCACACGAATCCCACTTATTTGATATCAACAAAACGATCATGTAACTGTAGAAACAACTTAAAAATGTGGCACAGGTTTATAACTCACAAACCTGTTTCATACATTTGACAAAAATAATCTCTACCGAAGTTACATGCCTAAAGTAGTTATTTTTTGGTCTTCGTTTAACCTCGCTACAGATGAATGTTTGACTATAAACCGAAATTATATTCTTATATATTTTTATCTTTATGTTTACTTTTTTGTTTATTTTTGTAATATTTGAGTTCAACTTGTGTTTTCATAGTTTCAGTGGTCTTTAAGATTTCCCGCATTAAGTGCTAGCCCTGGCATTCATTGCTTATGTGTAAAACATAATTGAAAAACTACTTTTGATCAGAAGATTACCATAATTATGTTGTACTTTGGTAGCACGCCATTAATTAACAATTTGCTTGAAAAAAGATGTTTCCAAATGAGATACCATTAAGTATTTAATCAATTAAATTAATTGTTTCCTTCGTTACCAAGGTTCGAGGCAAGTTAAAGAAGTTCAGTAGTGTCGCAACATGTAGCAATTATTTTGATTAAAATGAAGTACTTTTAGTACGAAACCTGCATACCAATGCACAGAATTAGTTTGATTTTGTTTTTGAACTTTTCCATGTTGTAATAATTTAAGAGTAATTAATCTTGAAATTCCACTGCGAGTGACTAAACAATACCTAATTTCACGAATGCGTGTAGCTCATGGGAAAATTATTAGTGTTCGTATTGGTTGGTTTTATTTTTGATATTCGATTATATTAACCAGAACTATATAATATCTAAATTATATGCACATTTAAACAAAATGGGTCCTAACAGAATAGAAAAAAATCAGATGAGGTCCAATTTGCTTAAGGAATTGAAAGCATGCTTTTTGTGTTACCATAGAGCAGTACTATATTCACAGTTTAATGATTAAAGACATTTTAAATTAATATACTTAAATTATGATAAATTTTTTCAAAAGACATTTCAAGCTCTTATGAAACACTTAAGAACTGAAGGATCTTTATACACTTAATTATTTTATCTTAACTTTTATGACCGATGCAGTTATTTTTCTAGAGCATGTAGATTATGACCTTGAATATGATATATGTACATTGTAATTCTATGAGTTTCTCCAAACTTCCCAGAGGATACATGTATATAAGGAAACTTGGTTAGTAAACATTCTTGAAATAAATTATTACATGTATAATCGGCCATTTAACTTCCGTTAACTGCAACTATCATTTGGAAATAACTGTTTGGATTGAATGTTTGAGGATATACTACAGGAGTAGATATTTGGATTAACTAACAATAACTTTATTTATTCTAAGGACTTGCATGTACTATGACTAAACCCTGCAACTGTTAAACATTAATTTGCCTATTACTGGAGGCTGACTTTTGTTTATATTGCCTAGTCCGGAATTTCGCTGACGTCAACGGTCTGTTTAAAAATTTGATTTGGTCATAGCGAATTTTATTTATAAATTTCCTTTGGAAATATTCATTCTGACTATACATTTGAATTAACCGAAAATCATTCTTTTTTTAAGAAATGTGGCTGTTATGATACATGTACATAATATTTATTTCTCTACCTTCTATGATCATTATATTTTCCCACTTTCTTTCACATCATGTCTGTGATAGATTTATTAATTGCTACTTTTCATATAATATTTTAGTCGGAAGCAATTTTTACTTTTTTAGGATATATTTATAATTCTTTTTCGATATTCCATCAAAATAATTTTCTCTAATTCCATCACATCACTTTATGTGTTAAGGTTCGTTAATGGCTTCTTATCATCTTTTTCGTCGCTGGGATTCTAAAACCTCGTAACTCGAAATTGGCGGGAAATCAAGATTTCCCCTTTTAACGATCAGCTACAGCGGCTTCATTGTATGACAAAATATCGCAATTTTTGACCAATGGAATCGAATGTTTTTGATCATGTGACAAATTCTCGTATATAGATTGGTTATCTTTTTTATATTCTAAAAACTCGTAACTCGAATTACTGATGAATGAGGAGGAAAGGAAACTGCAAAGAACTTTAGGTAAGAACGTAAAATATTTCTTACAAATCGTGATAATCCTTTAAGTAAATTGATCAAAAAGGTGTTTTACGATATGTTTGACTATATAGATAATATTTTAAGTGTGATTTCACGAAGCAATAGACACAAAATAAATTATGATGAAAGATCATGAAACTGAGCTTTAACTGTAACATAGGAAGGACGTTTTCTGTGAAAATCTTTGTGTAGATTATTATTAAACGTTTTGAAATTTTTAGCCGTAAAAATACCTTGGATTCATGTTTTTAGACCATTTCTATTTTCTTATGCAGTGAGTTACGACAATTTAGAATAAAATTAAAATGGGAAAAGGTCTCCTCCAAAACATCGTTGCTCTGCAACACTAATCGGTATTTTGTTGATCTTCTATTGTTACGCAATAATAAATTGGTACCGAATTCTGGAATTTGCGAAAACATGGGAAAAAAGAGGACGAAAGTGTGCAGGGTTGTACAAGCGGAGTGTATAAGTTTATAAAATATCTCATATTCTTTTCTTTATAAGATATCGTATAAATTATATGAGATATCTTATAAACTATATGAAATATCTTATAAACTATATGAAATATCTTATAAACTTTATATCTTATATACTTTATGAGATATTTTATATACTTTATACGATATCTTATAAACTTTAGAATATATCTTATAAAGTATATAAGATATAAAGTTTATAAGATATCTTATAAAAACTAGATTATATAGGATATATACCTCTTTTATTTGTAGATAGGACATGTCAGAGTCTGATGTGGTAGAAGTTGAGTGGGTTTGTGATACTTGTGGACAAGAAGCTGAAGACCAAATTAGTTTGGATTTACAATTGCTCTACGGACACCTTATTTTGAGAGAATCAGATGCCACTGAATGGGTGCGTTGTATAACTTGTGACAAGAGATATCATTTAGACTGCGTTGAAAATCTACCAAAAGACGTAGACGAAGAAGATTTTGAGTGAGATATCTACCTATGTGACGACTGTGGTTGGTTTATGGTCGGAGCTTACGATTCAGATTAACTCATGTAACTGTATATAATGTCTATGTCCTTATACAACCCTAATGAATGGTTGAGACGTAGTTCGGACTTAAATTATCGTATCAACAAATGTACAAATATAACACAAACTGTAATTAAACGGGAATACGGTGAATATTCCTTAAAGGGATGACATTTTGAATTCATTCCATCTGTTTATTATTGTTTCTTTAAAGTGACCACACCTAGGTATCAAATTATTTACCGAAATCCAAAGAATAGAGAAGAGTATCAAAAGTTTGAATGGAAATTCCATTTTAATTGCAGGAATGGATGCTAAAGATAGTAATCACACAGATGTTTGGTTGACATTAATTTGCAGTATTAAGATCTATTCTTTTTTTGTGTGGCCTTTTTGCAAAAGAGTAAATAAATTATTTTTGTTATTTTTGAATAATTGGACAAGTTTAGAAGAAATTTGCGCAATGTTACGTTTTAATTTTTGTTTCACTAATGTCTTTAGTGCTGTAGCTTTCTTGACTTTTACCAATCCCGATTTGATTGTCTTTAAGCTGTAAAGAAATAAGCAGTAAATTATTTTTCTATGTTTATCTGCATAACCGGACAAGTTGAGAAGAGATTTGCGTATTTTAATTTTTTTTATAATTTTATAATGTCTCGCCTTCGAAGTTAAAACCATGACACGTCTTTGGTCTTTGGTGCTGTAGCTCATTTGGCTTTTGACAATTACGACTCAATAGTTGTTGAACTGTAAAAATATAAGCAGCAACTTGTGTTGAACTGTAAGACTATAAGAAGGAAATTATTTGTTTATGTTTTATATGAAGTAATACATAAATCTTTTCAGGAGAAGAGTTGTTCTTTCTCATACATGTCGCCCACAAACATTTAAACAAATCTGGTACCAATGATAAATGCATTTTTTGTATTTTGAGCATTTTCGAGCGACACTGATAAATACTTTAACATTGAACTATGCATCTGACAAACAGAATTGATTTTGGAATTTTCAGAAGTTCTTGCCAAAAAATATATCATAATTATGAGATAACACTTTGTATTTATGAAATAAGTCATAATCGTGAGATATTATCTTATAATTGGGAATTTTCATCTCACAATCGTGAGATGTTATTATTAAATAGTACTTCATAATTATGAGATAATAAGTCATATTTATGAAGTAGCAAGTTATAATCATGAGATATTATTCCATAATTATAAGATATCATTTCCTCATAATTATGTGTTGTTATTTCATTATTATGGATTATTATCTCATAATTTCATTATTATAAATTATTATTTCATGGTTATGATATGGTGTTTTCCTTCAAATGGCAACAATACGCCCTTGTAGGAATTCTTTACAATTAATTGCTATAGTTTTGTGGAATTAAATTGTCGTAATTTCAAAAGAGGCAGACATAATTGAATGTCAAAATGTCGTAACTCTGCTTGCTAGGGTTGCTGTCCACCAATGAATGGTCTCTTTTTTTGTTGTGAAAATTAAACAGAAATTATATTATCCTAAGCTTTTTTTCATTTCTAGTAAAACTGATGAATGATTCGGTACGTTTTTTGTGTTTTCTGTAAAATTTTAGAAACATTAGTTACGATATTTTGGAATCTCAGCGACGTTTTGATTTTGTTTGGCATTTACAAACAAAACAAATAAATGGTAACCCAAGACGCCCTATAGGAGCTGACTAATCAAAACAAATTTAGATACAATTAATGATTAAATTCATTATCATGTAATTACAAAATAGAAAAAATGGGACTTGTGTGCTGTAAGGAGCTTCGAACGTATGAATACAACTAACCCAGTGACCATCCGTTTAAGATACCAGGACTGACGATTGAAGAGGCAGAGCATCATCTATTTTATACTTATACATGTTCAAATGTAAAATAGATAATTCATTAAGACACCTCTGCACAATGTATTGCACGTGGTAATAATTTCAACGAGAATAAATGTTTAGTAATTGATCTACAATGTACCGGTGAAATTCAATTCTTTGTATCAGTATTTCAAAAGTAGATTTCATAATAATTTGCACGGTATTTTTTTCTGTCTTGTAGTTGTTATAATTTATCACTTATTTGGAATTATAATTATTGAATAATACAGAAAAATAGTTTTAGAAGTCACTTTAATACAGTTTACATGTAATTATTAGTTTGTTTAACTTGAGATGTTTTGTGAATTAATACAAATTAGGATTTTTTTCTCCTAGAAAATCCTGAGTTAAACTTGGTTTTGTGAAATTTACGTTTTAGGAATAAACAGTTAGGCCAAAGTTATCTTATTCATCTGTGCTCGTTTTATATGGGTACTGAAAAGATCAGTAAAAGCCTTAAATTAGGTAATAATTGTACATCGTATAAAGGAGATGTAAGAGTAGACAACTAATAGTAATTTAAGATTTCAGTATTTGTCATGTTTATATTTTTAATTACATGTATAATAAATAGAGAATAACACATAGCAAAATACGTATCACAAGATTTATCATCCCAAGAAACCAATATCAGCCCGAGGGATAATTTTGGTCGAGGGTAATACGGCATGTGATACGGATTTTGTCATTTTTTATACGCTTTATCATATATTTGAATAGGAGAGTATAGTCACATGACCAATATCATTTTAAGGGGTATGATAAGTAAATGAAAAACCGAGATAAAAACGGTTTAAAAAAATCAAAATACCAATACATCGTAAGCAATATAATCATGCAACTGAAACATTTTAACAGAATTCCATATACTTTATTTACTGGGAATAGCTAAAGAATAATATCTATTCATATTATTGCAACAAAAGAGTGCATGTATATAGAAAAGATATTTATATACATACTATATAGTTTGCCAATAGGAGAGGGGCTTTTGCACTTAATCTAGTACACCTTCCGGCTAAACACACGATAAATAAACTGTCTGTGATTTAATATATTATATCAGATGGAAAAAAGAACATATCCCCTGCAGTCCTTCATTATTTTGTCTCAAAGATGATACAATTGTACTTAAGTTATAGAATTATCCATATTAGTGTATGATCTAGATCCTCTTGTAATTTTGACTGTCTAAGTAGTTAAAGCCTGTATGGATGTCAAAGAATATAACTCTTAAAAAACAATCACAGGTGCTTGCAAAGCATTATCTTATGAAGATTTTTTTTCACCTACGTCACCAACAGCTCATCCAAGTCTAAGAATGGCTTTACTTTGCCCGTTCAATTGGGTTGCATCTACATTTAGTTAATTGAATCTGAAACTTCAACAGATTTCATTCCACATATGTACAATCTAAAGCCTCAAGATTTTAGTCAACGTCATTAAAACTTGGCAGATACGTATAAGCCAATTTCAACAGATTTTCCTTGTATGGACTTCTTGTTATGATCCATTCTTGTGAGAAGTGTGCTTACTTTGCATCCTCGGAAACTGATTTCTTGATTAAAAGTGTAAATATAACGACTAAAGTTGAAAAGAAAAACTCGAGACTAATTTTTTAACGATACATAACACAACGTGGTTCAGACTTCTGAAAATAATACCGACCGTCCAAACAACTTCACATTGTTTTGAGTCTAGGGGAAGAGAGGAATTGGTATAATCCATTCTTGCGAAACAGTTGAGATATTAAAGCATAAAAAGGGCGATAACTGATTATGAAGCAAGACTCACTAACTTTTTCCTTGATATTTAGAAATATTTTATTTTGATATTCTAGAAAAAATGAGTTGGATTAAAGTTGGAAACACAATGCTTGTACATTATACCTGTATTTTTGAGTAATGTGATTCAGATTTTCTTCTTCAATAACCAATCTCAACATTGACTGGTCACATAATATTATGTATGCTCCAATTTGATGTTTTCAATATTTTTGACGAAGTGATATTTGTCATGGTTTCATAACTCACTTATAATTAACTTTCCGACTACATTATTATGGATTGATTGGTTGGTTGCTGAAGTCTAGTGGCAAATATTTCATGCTTCCTCAGGACGAGAACCAGTTAAACAATTTATCAAACAATTCAAATAGGGTTTGAACGGGATACAAAGGGGAACCAGTTTTGATTGCCACTGTAAGAGGGCGGATAGTTGGGTAAGGTCGTATAATTTAGCCTTCTGTAGCGGCCATTAGCCTACTCTTTTTCTAAAACTACAGACGGGGTCTTTATCGTGCAGGGAGTTTGAATTCTCCATACACGTTACCCAGTATGGTCCGCGGCCAGGCTTTCCGTATTATGACCTTACAACCCCCAACGAGACGGTCTCCCCTATCCGCCACCTATGTGTTGAGCTCCCTTAATCCATCACAAATGCCTAGCCTACTACATTATAAGCTTTAAGACATATTGTATGCTATTTTGGATTGGGGCAGTGTTGCTTGAAGAGAGGACGTAGTTCGACTATTTTTGAACAAATATCTGAATGTATTGGTATACTAGTATGTCAATGCATGGAGATGCTGAACGTTGCTTTGAATTTCTGATTGTAATAACTACTGCAATACCTATTATGTTATACTCTACAAGCTGTCAACATGTTGTGAATTGTAGTCTGGTAAAAGAAAATATCATAGATTTTCATCACTCTTTCCATTTCAAACATTCTCATTTCCTAACAGAGATACCTTTTAAAAGGATATCTTGTTACAATAATAAAAGACGTACAATTGCCTGGTATCATGAAAGAGAATAAGAACTAAGGTTTGTATTATTGAAATGCAAATCTCGTTCTTGCTTTTTTTATCTGTTTGTGATAGTTCTTCTGATGTTCCGCAAAATGTCTCGTCAAATATCGTCAAACGATTACAAAAGCGATAAAACAGTGGGAAAAGTCTGCAAGATCGAAATCCAAAGGTACGACAAATTCATGGGAATGAAACATAACAAACAAATGCCACATGGATACATTTATAACTAAAGATTAAAAAAATATAATAAACTAGAAAGCTGGACTGTCAAATTGAAAAATGATAAAGGAGTTTACGTCACAAGCTTAATTTGACAATATTCGAAATTCGACCCCTATGTGTGCCTGAATTTCAGAAAATTAAACTTCTAAATCCCTTATTACTATATAGTAAAAAATGCATATATTGGAAAATAAAAAAAGACAAGATTATGTCACAAGCATAAATTTACAATTTATTAAATTCGACCTCTGTGGGCACCAATTTCAGAAAATTAAAATTCTAAAACCTTATTGCGCATCAGCATATGGTGCCTGACAATACTGTATAGAAATAAAATGCATAAAATGAAAAATGAAGACGAGTTTAGGTCACAAGCTTGAATTTCAATTTTCGAGTTCAACCCATGTGGGCCCCTTGTTTAGAAAATCAAAATTCTAAAACTTTATTGCGCATCTACACTGGTTTGCAACCATTCTATATAGAAATTAAATTCCTAAACCCAAATGTGAAGGAGGAGTTGATGTCACAAGAAAGTGTGACGGACGGACAGATGGACGGACGGAGACAATCGATGGACGGAGACAATCGATATATCTCCGAACTTTCTTTGAAAATGCGGGGATAGCTAAAGAGAATTAGAACAAGACGGTACAAAAACTAAAGCACTAGTAATATGAACTCCCACCAAAAACCGGAAGTGAATGATTGAGGATGAATGTGTTTCATACTTGAATAAAACGTAGAATCATAAGTTTGAGTGAGCTTTTAAAAAGGACACACTTAATATAGATACGACAAGCACATCACCAAAGATCTTTTATTTGGATTGGAATTAAAGTATTTTGGTTTACTTTTGAATATTGTTTCAATTAATTACAATAAATTCGTACAAATAAATTATTATCGTTATAGGGAAAAGACAAGTCTTAGTAACAATAAAGTACAAAATATTAATGTAGTATATATAAAAGTTATATCATGTTTTATTTTTTCACCCACTGACTTACAAAAAAAAAAACAAATATCTCGCTCTCTGAAAATGGCCGAGCTGCTCTGTCCAAGTGGTAAGAAAACCTATTCAACCTTTTTATGATACCAGTGCTTGCATGGGTAGTTACCTAGTTGTCCTTAAAATTGACACTTTGCTTTTAAAGATAAATTGTCAAATTTTACACCATTACAATATACATGTTTTTTGTTAAAGCAGGGGATAACAATCTAAAAGAAAATGAATGTTTTTAAATTGTCATCGATAAAAGAAATATTTTTTGAAAATTAAAAATTTTATCAATATACACTTTTCAGCAAGATTTTGTTCATCGATGACTGCACTGTTTTGAAAAAGTTGTATCTTCTTGGATTAAAATCATCGATTTTACCACTTTTGACGTTTTGTTATATTTTCCAGCTGGATGAAAATGCCCTTAAGGCCACCTCTTTTTATATCAAAAATCGTGTCATACACAAAGGACATTTGATTAGATTTCCAAAAAAATATAGATTTTATATTGTGCTATGGAAAAGTAATTTTTTGGAACGATAGCTCGAGTTTTTAGCGTTCTCGAAACAAGTTTTCCTTCACTTAGGACAACACTTCTATGCTCCCCAAATTAATATATAAAAAAAAACATACATCAGATTTTTAAATGGAAATTCATCATGTCTTTGCATGTTTTTGAGGAATTATTTTCATTCTTTAATGTAGAAATGATGGTGCGTGGTTTCCTCTTTTTCTTAGATCAAATATTAATTTGATTAAAGATATCAAAATTAAAATAGATGTTAGTATACAAATAGGCTCTTCTAACGTCTTGTTCTTTTTCTGTTATTTGTTTCTTTTGATTAAAATGTTTGACGAGGAAAACTCGAATTTTTGATTTCAAATGTTACAACATATAATAGTCATACTCATCTTTGTATAAAATTTTGATTGGGACAATTCACAGAAAAAAGACCTGGTGCAATTATGTAAACAATTAAACAAACTGATGTGCCTCAAAATATCAAACACTTCCGTGTTTTATATTAATAAAAATATTTAAAATGATGAAATTTGCGACTTACAGACCATCGGTTATTCAAAGACTTCACTTGTTATTTGATTAAGGGATAAACAATGTTTGCTTTGTTTCTTTGATTCAAGTTGATACATTGAACCTTTGTTTTCTGCCTTTATGCACAACCTTCCCTTTAAAATGAAATCTTTTTAATATAGCAACAGAAATAAAAGTAACGTAGTATCAACACAGGACTAATCATGATAACTTTGTGATAACTTTGTGAAAGTGTTCATCGATCTGTTTTTAAATACATTTGAAGTGTTTTATAAATACTAATAATTTAGGAAATCGTTTTTATGCCCCGCCCACGAATGTTGAAGTGGCATATAGAGTTACTCTTGTCCGTCCGAACGTCCGAACTATGTGGTTCAGTTTTGCGTTTATGTTCATTTCTTTGTAACTAAGCATAGTGTATCAATAAAACTTCATCAGTGGTTGGTACTTTGGTAGTCTTTGCAGTCATACAATAATTGGGTAATTATGACCTACATTTTATGTTTGAGCGACTCTGGTTACGTTTTGCGTTTAGGTTCATTTTTTTTGGAACTAAGGATAGTGTATCAATGAAACTTCATCAGTGGATGTGCCTTGCGTAGCATTCATACGATAATTGAGTCATTATATCCTACATGTACATTTAATGCTTGAGCGACTCTAGTGCAATGATTCGTGATGAAGAAAGTAGATAATATATAAGAACAAAGAACATTTTCATGGGTAAAAGATGTTCGTAACATAAGATCTAATAACGTTAACTTAGTTCACCAGTCCTTTAAGAGGGCAAATTTAAGGCATTGGTTAAGGTTTGGTGCTTGAATTAAACCTATACGGACAGGTTCAAGATCTACTCGGTATAGTCCAATCCATAACGTCTGCGACACTTACTGTCGTGATAAATAAGGAACGTCCATGTCATATTTAGGCGCATAATACAAGGAGATTTTACAGAAACACATGTAATCTAAATTCCATGCAGAAGATTTTTTGCGATCGCATATAATTCTTCCGTTCAAAACTATACATAAATAAAATTATAGCAAAATCCATAATTAAGATTGGGGTTTAAAAATTAGTAATAGAAAAACGCTTATTCACCTATTTTCAATCTTCCCTGACGTCACAGAAATTGAAAGCACTTTAACAAACTGGTTGCATTGCAGGTTTTAAATTTGTAAAATTGTTTTTTCGTA
This sequence comes from Mytilisepta virgata, assembly GCA_028015205.1. Lineage (NCBI taxonomy): Eukaryota > Metazoa > Mollusca > Bivalvia > Mytilida > Mytilidae > Mytilisepta > Mytilisepta virgata. The sequence continues at coordinate 91,461,820 of CM051521.1, forward strand.
AGAAAAATAAATAGTATAAATAATACTACTCACCACAAGTTAATACCATTTTAAAAGTCTCACTAAAGATGCATATCTTTGATACTAAAACCTTTTATACATGTTATATCGTCAATATTCTATCTTAGGATAATTCTTAAATAGTCGAAGGACAATCTTCAAACAGTGTCGTTAGACGTATATGCATTATTAATACAAATGTAATGGTTACATAAATACAAAATCTCATTATCTTATTAACTTATCCCTTTATTTGTTTATCACAATTTTTTCTTTAAAATTTGTATTGATAAAACCTAAAAAAACGCTTGGATGTTTAGGATAAATTGGGACGTATGGTAAAAGTGTCTTTAGTTTATAATTATTTTATTTGCTCAAATATAGCAAAAGGGATGGGACACAAGTTATACCAACTTATATGGTCTTCTCCCGTATTGCAGTATGATTACAAGACTAATTTGAGAGCATGCGAAATAACAATATCTTATAAAGAGAAGATAAACTAAATATGATTAGACAAACATAAAATACAAATTGGAGGTTTTTATAGATGAAATATAACATATATATGTGTAGGTATATCATGTAGTAAGACATAAAAAAGCTTGGTAAACACACATTTTGTGACGACAGAAAGAGCTATTTAGATGACCAAAAATCTTTTGGACCCTTTTTATAAATCTGAAGACTTCTCTAATGATAACAACGTTTTGTTCGTTTGTAAGATCAGTAGAACCTAAGGTCAAAAGGTCAGTGCTTACACTTATATGATTTGGTTACCATCTTAGATTGTTAAGCATCATAGTGCGTTCTGCTGTATAATTAGAACATTCAAAGAAAAAATGATTGATGTCTTCCGTAGAGGCGCCGCATGACAGTTCTGGTATGATATTTACTCTATATAAATCATAGAAAAAAATCAGATGAGGTCCAATTTGCTTAAGGAATTGAAAGCATGCTTCTTGAGTTACCATAGAGCTGTACTATATTCACAGCTTAATGATTAAAGACATTTTAAATTAATAAAGATACTTAAATTATGACAAATGTTTTCAAAAGACATTTCAAGCTCTTATGAAATACTTAAGAACTGAAGGATCTTTATACACTTAATTATTTTTTCTTAACTTTTATGACCGATGCAGTTATTTTTCTAGAGCATGTAGATTATGACCTTGAATATGATGTATGTACATTGTAATTCCATGAAATTCTCCAAACTTCCCAGAGGATACATGTATATCAGGAGACTTGGTTAGTAAACATTCTTGAAATAAATTATTACATATATAATCAGCCATTTAACTTCCGTTAACTGCAACTATCATTTTGGAAATAACTGTTTGGATTGAATGTTTGAGGATATACTACAGGAGTAGATATTTGGATTAACTAACAATAAATTTATTAATTCTAAATAATTGCATGTACTATGACTAAACCGTGCAACTGTTAAACATTAATTTGCCTATTACTGGAGGCTGACTTCTGACTTATTGTTTATATTGCCTAGTCCGGAATTTCGCTGACATCAACGGTCTGTTTAAAAATTTGATTTTCTCATAGCGAATTTTATTTATAAATTTCCTTTGGAAATATTCATTCTGACTATACATTTGAATTAACCGAAAATCATTTTTTTTAAAGAAATGTGGCTGTTATGATACATGTACATAATATTTATTTCTCTACCTTCTATGATCATTATATTTTCCCACTTTCTTTCACATCATGTTCTGTGATAGATTTATTCATTGCTACTTTTCATTTAATATTTTAGTCGGAAGCAATTTTTACTTTTTTAGGATATATTTATAATTCTTTTTCGATATTCCATCAAAATAATTTTCTCTCATTCCATCACATCACTTTATGTTGTAAGATTCGTTAATGGCTTCTTATCATCTTTTTGATTTTTTTTGCATTTACAAACAAAACAAATAAATGGTAACCCAAGACGCCCTATTGGAGCTGACTAATCAAAACAAATTTAGATGCAATTAATGATTAAATTCATTATCATGTAATTACAAAATAGAAAAAAAATGGGACATGTGTGCTGTAAGGAGCTTCGAACGTATGAATACAACTAACCCAGTGACCATCCGTTTAAGATACTAGGACTGACGATTGAAGAGGCAGAGCATAATCTATTTTGTACTAATACATATTCAAATGTAAAATAGATAATACATTAAGACACCTCTGCACAATGTATTGCACGTGGTAATAATTTCAACGAGAATAAATGTTTAGTAATTGATCTACAATGTACTTTCATAACCGGTGAAATTCAATTCTTTGTATCAATATTTCAAAAGCAGTTTCATAATAATTTGCATGGTATTTTTTCTGTCTTGAAGTCGTAATAATTTATCACTTATTTAGAATTATAATTATTGAATAATACAGAAAAATAATTATTAGTTTGGTTAATCTTGAGATGTTTTGTGAATTAATACAAATTGGGATTTTTTTTCTCCTAGAAAATCCTTAGCTAAAATTGGTTTTGTGAAATGTACGTTTTAGGAATAAACAGTTAGGCCAAAGTTATCTTATTCATCTGTGCTCGTTCTATATGGGTACTGAAAAGATCAGTAAAAGTCTTAAATTAGTTAATAATTGTACATCGTATTAAGTATAAAAGAGATGTAAGAGTAGACATCTAATAGTAATATAAGATTTCAGTATTGGCAATGTTTATATTTTTAATTACATGTATAATAAATAGAGAATAATACATAGCAAAATACGTATCACAAGCCGTATCATCCCGAGAAACCAATATCAGCCTGAGGGATGATTTTGGTCGAGGGTAATACGGCATGTGATACGGATTTTGTCATGTTTTATACGCTTTATCATATATTTGAATAGGAGAGTATAGTCACTTGACCAATATCATTTTAAGGGGTATGATAAGTATATGAGAACCCGAGATAAAAAACGGTTTAAAAAATCAAAATACCAATACATCGTAAGCAATATAATCATGCAGCTGAAACATTTTAACAGAATTCCATATACTTTATTTACTGGGAATAGTTAAAGAATAATATTTATTCATATTATTGCAACAAGAGTGCATGTATATAGAAAAGGTATTTATATACATACTATATAGTTTGGCGATAGGAGAGGCGCTTTTGCACTTAATCTAGTACACCTTGCGGCTAAACACACGAAAAATAAACTGTTTGTGACTTAATATATTATATCAGACGGAAAAAAGAACATATCGCCTGCAGTCCTTCATTATTTTGTCTCAAAGATGATACAAATTGTACTTAAGTTATATAATTATTCATATTAGTGTATGATCTAGATCCTCTTGTAATTGTGACTGTCTGAGTAGTTAAAGCCTGTATGGATGTCAAAGAATATAACTCTTAAAAAACAATCACAGGTGCTTGCAAAACATTATCTTATGAAGATTTTTTTCACCTACGTCACCAACAGCTTATGCAAGTCTAAGAATTGCTTCAATTGGGTTGCATCTACATATAGTTAATTGAATCTGAAACTTCAACAGTTTTCATTCCACATTTGTACTATCTAAAGCCTCAAGATTTTAGTCAACGTCATTAAAACTTGACAGATACGTATAAGCCAATTTCAACAGATTTTCCTTGTATGGATGATCTTATGATCCATTCGTGCGAGAAGTGTGCTTACTTTGCGTCCTCGGAAACTGATTTCTTGATTAAAAGGGTAAATATAACGACTTAAGTTGAAAAGAAAAACTCGAGACTAATATATTTTAACGATACATAACACAAAGTGGTTCAGATTTCTGGAAATTATATCGACCGTCCAAACAACTTCACATTCTTTTGAGTCTAGGGGAACAGAGGAATTGGTATAATCCATTCTTGCGAAACAGTTGATATATTAAAGCATAAAAAGGGCGATAATTGATTATGAAGCAAGTCTCACTAACCTTGTCCTTGATATTTAGAAATATTTAATTTTGATATTCTAGAAAAAATGAGTTGGATTAAAGTTGGAAACACAATGCTTGTACATTATACATGTATTTTTGAGTAATGTGATTCAGATTTTCTTCTTCAATAACCAATCTCAACATTGACTGGTCGCATAATATTGATGTATGCTCCAATTTTATGTTTTCAATATTTTTGACGAAGTGATATTTGTCATGGTTTCATAACTCACTTATAATTAACTCTCCTACTAAATTATTATTGATTGATTGTTTGGTTGCTAAAGTCTAGTGGCAAATATTCCATGCTTCTTCAGGACGAGAACCAGTTAAACAATTTATCAAACAATTCAAATAGGGGTGGAACGGGATACAAAAGGGAACTAGTTTTGATTGCCACTGTAAGAGGGCGGATAGTTGGGTAAGGTCGTATAATTTAGCCTTCTGTAGCGGCCATTAGCCTACTCTTTTTCTAAAACTACATCCGGGGTCTTTATCGTGCAGGGAGTTTGAATTCTCCATACACGTTACCCAGTATGGTCCGCGGCCAGGCTTCCGTACTATGACCTTACAACCCCCAACGAGACGGTCTCCCCTTGAGCTACCTTGATCCATCGCCTAGCCTGCTACATTACAAGTTTTAAGACATTTTGTATGGTATTTTGGATTGGGGCAGTGTTCGTATCTGCATGTATTGGTATACTAGTATGTAAATGCATGGAGATGCTGAATGTTGCTTTGAATTTCTGATTGTAATAACTACTGCAATACCTATTATGTTATGCTCTACAAGCTGTCAACATGTTGTGAATTGTAGTCTGGTAAAAGAAAATATCATAGATTTTTATCACTCTTTCCATTTCAAACATTCTCATTTCCTAACTGAGATACCTTTTAAAAGGATATCTTGTTACAATAATAAAAGACGTACAATTGCCTGGTATCATGAAAGAGAATAAGAACTAAGGTTTGTATTATTGAAATGCAAATCTCGTTCATGATTTTTTTTTATCTGTTTGTGATAGTTCTTCTGATGTTCCGCAAAATGTCTCGTCAAATATCGTCAAACGATTACAAAAGCGATAAAACAGTGGGAAAAGTCTGCAAGATCGAAATCCAAAGGTAAGACAAATTCATGGGAATGGAACATAACAAACAAATGCCACATGGATATATTTACAACTAAAGATTAAAAAAATACAATAAACTAGAAAGCTGTACTGTCGGAATCGACAGTTATCCCCGCACCCCTGCAATTTGTTGGGTCACATACCCAATTGCATAAATCTAAAACCTATGCCCATTTAAAGATATTATGCAATCATCCTATGAAGAGATTACAAATGAAAAAATATTTATGTCACAAACTTAAATTGACAATTTTTGAAATGTGACACTTGTATGCCCCAAGTTTAGATAATTAAAATTCTAAAACCTTACTGCACATCTATATATATTGTGCATGACACTATTGTATAGATGTGAAATGCATAAATTGAAATATGATAAAGGAGTTTACATCACAAGCTAAAATTGACAGTATTCGAAATTCGACCCCTGTGTGCCCGAATTTTAGAAAATTAAACTTCTAAAACCTTATTGCACATCTACTTAATGTGCATGACAATACTATATAGTAAAAAAACGCATATATTGGAAAATGAAAAACAAGATTATGTCACAAGCTTAAATTTACAATTTATTAAATTCGACCCCTGTGGACCCCAATTTCAGAAAATTAAAATTCTAAAACCTTATTGCACATCAGCATATGGTGGCTGACAATACTGTATAGAAATAAAATGCATAAATTGAAAAATGAAGACGAGTTTAGGCCACAAGCTCGAATTCCAAATTTTCAAGTTCAACCCATGTGGGCCCCTTGTTTAGAAAATCAAAATTCTAAAACCTTATTGCGCATCTACACGTGGTTTGCAACCATTCTATATAGAAATTAAATTCCTAACCCCAAAAGTGAAGGAGGAGTTTATGTCACAAGAAAGTGTGACGGACGGACATACGGAAAGTGCGGGGATAGCTAAAGAGAGTTAGAACAAGACAGTACAAAAACTAAATCACTACAAATATGAACTCCTACCAAAAACCGGAAGTGAATGATTGAGGATGTTTTAAACGGACACACATAATATAGATACGACAAGCACATCACAAAAGATCTTTTATTTTGAATGGAATTAAAGTATTTCGGTTTACTTTTGAATATTGTTTCAATTAATTATAATAAATTCGTACAAATAATTTATTATCGTTATAGGGAAAAGACAAGTCTTAGTAACAATAAAGTACAAATGTAGTATTTATAAAAGTTATATCATGTTTTATTTTTTCACCCACTGACTTACAAAAAACAAATATCTCGCTCTCTGAAAATGGCCGAGGTGTTCTGTCCAAATGGTAAGAACACCTATTCAACCTTTTTATGATACCCGTGTTTGCATGGGTAGTTACCTAGTTGTCCTTAAAATTGACACTTTGCTTTCAAAGATAAATTGTCAAATTTTACACCATAACAATATACACGTTTTTTTGTTAAAGTAGGGGATAACAATCTAAAAGAAAATGAATGTTTTTAAATTGTCATCTATAAAAGAAATAATTTTTTGAAAATTAACAATTTTATCAATATACACTTTTCAGCAAGATTTTTTTTCATCGATGACTGCACTGTTTTAAAAAAGTTATATTTCCTTAAAATCGTCGATTTGACCACTTTTGACGTTTTGTTATATTTTCCAGCTAGGTGAAAATGCCCTTAACGCCTAACGTTTTATATCAAAGCTAGTGTCATACACAAAGGACATTTGATTAAATTTCCAAAAAATATATAAATTTTATATTGTGCTCTGGAAAAGTAATTTTTTGGAACGATAGCTCGAGTTTTTAGCGTTCTCGAAACAAGTTTTCCTTCACTTAGGACAACACTTCTATGCTCCCCAAATTAATATAAAAAAAAACATACATCAGATTTTTAAATGGAAATTCATCATGTCTTTGCATGTTTTTGAGGAATTATTTTCAGTCTTTAATGTAGAAATGATGGTGCGTGGTTTCCTCTTTGTCTTAGATCAAATATTAATTTGATTAAAGATATCAAAATTAAAATAGATGTTAGTATACAAATAGGCTCTTCTAACGTCTTGTTCTTTTTCTGTTATTTGTTTCTTTTGATTAAAATGTTTGATGAGGAAAACTCGAATCTTTGATTTCAAAGGTTACAACATATAATAGTCATACTCATCTTTGTATAAATGTTTGATTGGGACAATTCACAGAAAAAAGACTCGGTGCAATTATGTAAACCATTAAACAAACTGAAGTGCCTCAAAATATCAAACACTTCCGTGTTTTATATTAATAAAAATATTTAAAATGATGAAATTTGCAACTTACAGACCATCGGTTATTCAAAGACTTCAATTGTTATTTGATTAAGGGACAAACAATGTTTACTTTGTTTCTTTGATTCAAGTTGATAAATTGAACCTTTGGTTTTTGCCTTTATGCATAACTTTCGCTTTAAAATGAAATCATTTTAATATAGCAACAGAAATTAAAGTAACGTAGTATCAACACAGGACTAATCATAATAAATTTGTTATAACTTTGTGAAAGTGTTCATCGATCTGTTTTTAAATACATTTGAAATGTTTTATTAATACTAATAATTTAGGAAATCGTTATTATGCCCCGCCCACGAATGTGGATGTGGCATATAGAGTTACCCTTGTCCGTCCGAACGTCCGAACTATGTGGTTAAGTTTTGCGTTTATGTTCATTTCTTTGGAACTAAGCATAGTGTATTAATGAAACTTCATCAGTGGTTGGTACTTTGGTAGTATTTGTAGTCATACAATAATTGGGTAATTATGACCTACATTTTATGTTTGAGCGACTCTGGTTAAGTTTTGCGATTAGGTTCATTTCTTTGGAACAAAGGATAGTGTATCAATGAAACTTCATCAGTGGATGTGCCTTGCGTAGCATTCATACGATAATTTGGTCATTATATCCTACATGTAAATTTAATGCTTGAGCGACTCTAGTGCAATGATTCGTGATGAAGAAAGTAGGTAGTATATAAGAACTAATAACATTTTCGGGGGCCTCGGTGGCCGAGTGGTCTAGGTAGTTCGTCATGACTACTAATGATCACTAGCCTGTCAACGCTGGGGTTGTGAGTTCGAATCTCACCAGTGGCGGGGTGTGTTCGACTCCGATCTTAATTGACAAGGATTGCCAATTTTCCTACCGAAGGTCGGTGGTTCTCTCCGGGTAATCCGGCTTCCTCCACCAATAAAAACTGGCCGCCGCAAAATGGCCAAATGTGCTGAAAACGGCGTTAAACCCCAACTAAACAAACAAACAATAACATTCTCAGGGGTAAAAGATTTTCGTAATATAAAGGTCTAATAACGTTAACCAAGTTCACCAGTCCTTTAAGAGGGCAAATTTAAGGCATTGGTTGAGGTTTGGTGCTTGAATTAAACCTATACGGACAGGTTTAAGATCTACTCAGTATAGTCCAATCCATAACGTCTGCGACACTTACTGTCGTGATAAATAAGGAACGTCCATTCATATTTAAGCGCATAATACAAGAAGATTTTACAGAAACACATGTAATCTAAATTCCATGCACAAGATTTTTTGCGATCGCATATTATTCTTCCGTTCAAAACTATACATAAATAAAATTATAGCAAAATTCATAATTAAGATTGGGGTTTAAAAATTAGTAATAGAAAAACGCCTATTCACCTATTTTCAATCTTCCCTGACGTCACAGAAATTGAAAGCACTTTAACAAACTAGTTGCATTGCTGGTTTTAAAATTGTTTTTCGTAAGAAAAATGAATAGTGTAAATAATACTACTCACCGCAAGTTAATACCATTTTAAGAGTCTCAATAAAGATGCATATCTTTGATACTAAAACCTTTTATATCGTCAATATTCTATCTTAGGATAATTCTGAAATAGTCGAAGGACAATCTTCAAACGGTGTCGTTAGACGTATATGCATTATTAATACAAATGTAATGGTTACATAAATACAAAATCTCATTATCTTATTAACTTATCCTTTTATTTGTTTATCACAATTTTTTCTTTTAAAACTTGTTTTGATAAAACGCCCAAAAAAAAAAACACTTGGATTTTTAGGATAAATTGGGATATATGGTAAAAGTGTCTTATTTTATAATTTAATTAAATTTTATTTGGGGGAAGGTGGCAAGTAAGACATTTGAAAAAAGGCAGGCTCAAAAATGTAGTAGAAAAAGGCAGGATTGAATATTGGTTGTACATTTATATACATACAATCCTATTTCAACTCCTCATTATAAGTGATAATTAAAAATATAAAAAAAAACACTGACGTACAAATTGTAAATATAGATTCTCCTTCAGGTACGAGTGAGTTATGGAATTTCTCCACCGAGATAGTTAAATTTTCGATTTTCAACACGCGAGCATTTGCGAGCGTGTTAAAATCTAAAATTTAACTATTGAGGGTGGAGAAATTCCATAACTCAGGAGTAAATTGAAGGAGAATCTGTTTCTCCTATGATTTTCGACAAAAAACCTTAAGAAAATGTCGTTGCTATGTAGTTTGTTTACATGTACGTCATTTCGGAACTTCTCTAGTTTATCGTTCCAATAACTGTAGAAAAATTCCCACGTAGAAATTTAATCACCGGGAAGTGGTTAAAAATATTATGTATTTTTATCCCACCGATTAAACACGTCAAGAATAGGAGAAGACATGTTTATCCACTAAATGCTACATAAATTTACCATAAATAACTCTTAAGTTTCCAAATTTACGGTAGTTTATAAGAAATAAATATGGAAACGTTATTGTTTCTGTAGCATATCTGATGGAGTGAAAACTTTGATATGAGTATTTTCCTCATTTTTAACATCTTATACCAACTAACAAAATAATAATAGCAATAAATCCGCTGTTCTATGATTTTTATGTTTATTCATAATTTAATACAATTCATCTACACGCCTTGTCCAAATATTTTTACCATGTATTTTACCACAAATGTTATTTTGATATAGCGGATGTGACGTTGGACACAGTGCTAGGCGAATAGATGTCAGTCATATTGTCTCAACGTTGTGACTTCGTGACCTACCGAGGACGGACTAAAATTTGACAACGTGAAAATATTTTCTTAATGTTCAGACGCAGGTGTATATGTTTGATTAAGGTGGTACCTAACACTACAGGGAGATAACTATGTAAAATCAGCTAAACGTTTTAATAACGTTGTGTTGTTAAGGGAATATTAAGCTTTTCAATGATCAATATTAGTGTTTGTCAAACTGCTATACAATCAGTGAAATTTTTCTGATGAATTGGTTGGTTCAAATGTTTTGAAATTTTAAAATTTTTGTCAATGGGTCAAAGTAAATACTTTGTCAAAATTTTATGAAAATTAAACGAGCCAAATTAATTTTAGTGAAAGTGTTGGGTACCACCTTAAGAAGAGATCGTGCAAGATTCCGGTAAACGAATAATGTATATTATAACCCAAATTATATGGTATCGTAGGATTCGTAAAACTTTCCACACAAAAGGCTAGATGATTCCTTTGTATAGATACACATTTACATCTAACATGTAAGCATCACTGATGTTTTTTTTTTCTTTTACTACTAATTAAAAGTGTTTTGTATAGATTTTAAAACTTCCGCTATCTTAACATTTGAATTCAAGAATTTTCAAGTTCTTCTGATAAAAGTAACTACAAATATATATTTTGTTATTAAAGAGATTCCGTTTGAATATTAGTAAATATAAACGAGGAGAGATTGGCAGTAAAAGAGAGAATCTCTACTCTCATGCAATGTCATTGTGAATAGGAATAATATAAGATTAATATGTTAGATTTCCCTTATCTTATTATCAGCATTTACAGCGACGAGTTATTAACATTCATACAAGAGGGATCCCAGGATAGTTTTATTCTATAATGAATAAATGACTCAGGATATATACATTTTGTAAATATGAGCGTCTAAATATTGTTTTAACTGATTAACAAGAGATCTCAGCACCTTTAATAATACTCGCCTATCTTTTTACGTCATATTTTATAGTGTTGATTATAAGTATATTCCGTGATTTCTTTGTAAGTCCATATTATAAATAAAATCAAATTAGATATTATTAAAGTAATTGTTTTGACGTCAGTGTTTATTCACATATTTATTTAGAATTAATTTTGATTGATTGATATTACCAAAGCCACGAACACGTAGTAGTTAATGTGTGTCTATACAAAGGAAACAGATTAGGTGACGATGCACGTTTCACCTGAATCTCTCTTTCTCAAATATTGTAATTGCTACATTGTAGGTATCACACCTTTGTTAGAAATGCATGTTTATTTCTAGTATTGATGCTTCCGTTGCTGCCCACGACAAATTTGTCAAGATTAAACTGTTAATTTAAAATCTAGAATACTTTTCTTTATCGTTAAAATAAGACAACATTAAAAGAATTCAAAATACATTTTGTAAGAATTTCAAAGCATAGGCAACTGAACTACACACCACTATAGACTGAATACAATGATTATTTAGATTAATTCTCTATCACGTGCAGGTCCAGTACATGTGAGAGTTTGGGTCTGTGATGCACGCGGAAATTTCTTGCGGCAATATATATACTACCCTTCAGTAAGTAGCAAACTGTTGACAAATAAATCTTACTGATTAAAAAGGTAAGAAGTTTATATTCTGTCATCTTGCATTATGACGAATGTTGCTGGTAACGGGCTCAGTTTGTCTTGTGTCCAGTATAGTGGGGATCTCGAGTAATGTTCAGAAATTACTCTGTACCAGGGTTGCAACAGAACATTTTCAAGATATAGTTAGTTTTTAAGTATTCTAAAACAACTTCCTTCTTCTATCATTCAGAATTATTTTCTTTTTAACTTAGCATGGTGATTTCGAATAATTAGATTTTGCCATGTTTTCTTTTTGGCAAACACGATTTTGAGATTGATTGCAAAGAAATAACAGCTCGAAACACTGAATTATGTTATATTATGATGGTGTAATTTACTGTAATTGTCTTGTTTTGAATAAAGAGAAATGGTAAAGTTCAATGACAGTATTGTTTACAACATAAATTTAATTTGTACAATAAAACAGCATTTACACTGCCTGGCTCTCTTGATTGATTTTGAGTACATCATCTAGAAGTACATAGTAAGAACATGCTTTTTAAAAATATAAATTGCTTTTTCTAAGTTATATGATAGCCTTTCAAACAATCATTTTAAAATACTAAGTTTAGTACAAATTTCGCCTGCAACAAACTTTCAGCTATAAAAACAATAACAAATAAATGAGGGCTATAACTTTTACATTCTACTGAATACTTCCTATGTACAAGAAATCTGCAATTGTTATAAACAAGTATAAAGTTTCGAGAAAGACACTTAAAATGAGACGTTTCCCTTTCTTTTATCTGTTTCAACTTTACGAACAAGTGCAAGTCTTGCAGATCACACAGATATAAAAACATGGTGCATATAAACATACAAACTCAACAGCGTGTCACAGAACACGAAAGTCTATGTAATTCTGATAAAATGGCACCTTTTACATGTATACAATAATTGAAAAAAAAATATACTGGCCTCTCACAGTTTAACAAACCTAGCTATCGTTGATAGGTCGAAAGTTTTTATAATACATGTAATACATTTTACATAAAATACTTACCACGAAAATATACCAAAATAAATTAATACAATGAAGCTAAATTACGAATTTATATACAATTAATCTATAAATAAATAATTATTATACATTTATATTAGACTTAGATGTGAATTAATATTATCCCGGAAAACTCTGTTCATCTTTTTTTCATGAGTTCCGAGTACTGACATTTTATCTCATTTGTATTATTAGAAAAATGTTTGTTTTGTAAATACAATTAGATACAGTATAAAAATACATTTTAAATTATTTTATTTATTATTTTTATTACTTTTTATTTATTTATATTTGTAAGTACCTACAAAATAAATATTTTTATACATGTAGAATGTATGTTAATGTTTATAGATTTATAATTATGAATTTAGAAGTGTTTTTCCTTAACGACCAAGCTGACAAAAGCTTTTCAGTGTTTAACAGTATCTACATGTAGTTAGTATTCAACAATAGCTAGCTACAGTATTTTAGGCTGGCGAAAAGCTTTCAACAATTAAAAGCTTTTTGACAACCAGCTTTCAACGATAGCCAGCTATGGGTTAAAACGGCCTTTCAATTTGGATGCATTACGTTTCCGTAAATTTTTAAAATTTCAAATAATCAAAAGTTTACGTTTCCTTACATTACCTTTGCGAAAACTTAGCTGGGCGTTACCTGTAATTATTTATATTGTTTAAATGTGTTCTTATGGCATAAATAAGAAATCAAATCTGACATTTTAGTATTGTTCAAAATGGATCTGGTATACACGGAAACGAACAGAGGAAACAAGTGTCTATGCATTTTTTAAAACATGTTACTTGCCGATTTTACTATTTTATGCATTTCTCACAATTTAATGATGAATTTTATTAGCGCACATAAGTAATATCCTGCTCGAAGTCCTACTTCCACCTCCTCGTTGCTGAGCAGGAGACAACAGGTAATTCTGTAATTACATGGCTGACGGAGAGGCAATAATTTAATAATAAAAAATTAGATTTTCGGAAACGTAATTGCTTTTTATGGAAACGTATGTATTTTTTTTATGGAAACTTAATGTTTTTTTATGGAAATGTAATAATTTTTTTCAGGAAAAGTAATGCCAATTTCTGGAAACGTAAAACGCTGTTCAATTTGATGCCTTTTGCTAGCTATTGTTAAACTTTCGGCAGGCCGGAAATGTAGCGATAACCTTGTCGTACAAATGTGTTAATCATACTGGACTGATTATATATATATATATATATATATATATATATATAGACTAGAGGGATGGGATAGATTAGGAGGATGTTTGGGCGTCCATAAAAGTTTAACTTCAAACATTTTTAAAAAAAATTTTCGCGATTTTTTCTTGTCATTTCGTATTTTTCTCTATCACACAATTATCTTTCTTATACATAAAACGTGTAATAGACAATACAAATGTTGCGAAACAGCTCATATACCACACAAACAAATGACAAAGGTTCCATGAGCCGTTGAATGGGCTAAACGTAAATAAAATAACAATCCAAAGATACTAATATTAGATATAGTAAATTTATACTATGCTGTATACGACGCATTTCAAAGAGTTACCTCTCATCAGCAGCATTAAAACCGAAACATTTGGAAGACCAAAAACCAAACTTATATTAAACAAGAAGTACTCAACCAAAAATTCTGAAATAGGAAGCCAAATTTCAGCTAAGGAGATCCACCATGTGCAATACAAGGAATGAACCCTTAGTATTTTTATTATTTTTGAATTTTGCTTAATACTGGTAATTTCTATAACAAATCAATGAATAATCATGTCAGACAAGTCTGACGACTGGGTTGGCGAATACCCTCGGGGACCTAGGGTCCACCAGCAGAGGCATCATCCCAGGAGTTTTAAAATAACAATCCAAAGATACTAATATTAGATATAGTAAATTTATACTATGCTGTATACGATGCATTTCAAGGAGTAATTTAATTTCATTAAAACCGAAACATTTGGAAGACCAAAAACCAAACTTATATTAAACAAGAAGTACTCAACCAAAAATACTGAAATAGGAAGCCAAATTTCAGCTAAGAGATCTACCATGTGCAATACAAGGAATGAACCCTTAGTATTTTTATTATTTTTGAATTTTGCTTAATACTGGTAATCAAAGGATTAAAATGAAAACTAAAAACATAAAAACAAAAAAACCTAAACTAAAAATCGATTTAAAATATCTCTGAAACCGTACAGTCAAATAAACTGAACTTGGTATGAACCGTTTATAAATTTTGCATATTATTTTCCGATCGAACAAATCACATGCAAAATTAAAAGCCTGACTTTTCGACTAACTTGCCTTTTACAATAGCACAAAAGAGATGTTTTACGGTACAAAATCTCATCAATGACTGAATCTGTGCTTAAATTAAAAACCCTGTCATACATAGAAATCGGCACCCGTGCTACAGTGTACATGTGGTTACTGTTCATGCAATATAAAAACGACAGAGTATACATATAAATGTCAACATTGGCCTCACAGGCCATGAGGCATTATTAATGTTAATAGTGAATTTCCTTCTTTTACTTCTCACCTTCTAATTTTTTGCCAATATAGTAACGTCAATTGCAAACTTATTATGCATATCCCATAAATTTAATTGGTTATAAATAAATGCAAAGATGAATAAAACTTTTCCTATAATATTTTAGTTCAGGTATAGATTTAGTCATTAAAAAGTTTGTATGGTAGCTGCGAACATCTGTCTTTTTGTGACAGTTGATACTTTTGAAATTAATCATGCCTATATGTAATATAGTATTTTGTAGTATGACTGCTCAATTTAAACATTCATATGTGACACATTCTATTGTCTCCTTTTAGAAAGGTACACATGTATACTATCTTATGAACCGGAGAATAACCTCAGAGATAAAGTCAAAACCGAGGTACATGTACGTGTATGTAAGGAAGAACAAACTAACATCAGAAGTACACAAAGAAAATATATATATAAAGGTGATGAGCGACATGCACAAGTGCCAACTCACGTTGTATATCTTTAAGAAAAAAATAACGAACCTTACACCTTGAAAAATCATTTACTTTGTTACATAATTCACAATTCCATGTGTTACATTTAAAATGAATACCGTTTAATTTTTTTTTTTTAATTTTTTTATTTTTATATTTAAGGAACACGTTCCGATTTCATGACTAGAAGACATTTAAAAGCTACATTGCTATTTTGTTTTCCAGAGTGTCATGTCAGATAATTGTCGAAGTGGTTCTAATAACTGCTTATTTCCGCCATTATTCAATTGAGTTGCTCTTTATCAAATACAGTTTTCCAGGGAAGTAGCCATTAAATATTGTGTCATTGATTTGTGCTGGCAGACTGAACAGATTTATATAGAAACAGCATCTGATGACGGAACCTGATAATCTATTGACGTACAACGAATAAGACACATTAAATAATTATGTTAAGAAATAAAATTCTTTTAAGGATAAAATGCTTACCAAAGCCTACATTTCGTGACATTTTTTAACTTTTAATCGCTATCAAATATATAATTAGATCTAATTAAAGACCTGGTTGCTTAAAACTATCACATAAAACCTCATAACATTATTATGATTTTTATCTTGCATAATCATTTACATCATATGTCAACACGTAATATACGAATATAGCTTTCGAAGATGTTTTTAATACAAATTTGACATTTAGGATCTTTAAGGCAGGGGTTCAACATGAAGGATACTCAGAACCAAAACCAAGTTTTTGCTGTCGGTAATTATGAGTACATGATTCTGCTTGAATGTGACTGTCAAATGCTTTTGGGGCTAAGTGTTGAAAACTGGCAAATCCGCCTTTGTTCGTGTCCTTTGCGGATAGAAACATGAACTTATGAATGATTATTAAATAATTTCTGTTTGTAAACATTCAAGTACAATGTACGCTCAGGATAGAAATTGGTAAATATTTACATAATAATAATACTGATATTGAGGTAATATAACGATGCATATATGAACTGCCCTTGGGTCGTAGTTTAGACCAGGAAAACTGATATGGCTCGAGCCGAAGGTCTGTGGTATGGACAAGGTAAACTGATATGGCCCGAGTCGACATATCAGTTTTCCGGTCCATACCCCGACCCAAGGGTGTACATGTATCGTGATATTGCCTCAACATCAGTAACTATTGTGTTTATTGCATTGAAGAATAAATGACCAATGGTAGACCTTTAAAAACATGCGGCGTTGTTCCTATATTTTTTATTTTAGAATGAGTTGTTGTAGTCTCATTGACAATATTTCACACTCAATTTTGTATCCCTAGAGATGATAGCTAAACGATTACCAATTGTGTCATTTCTCAATATGCGGGTCACCGATTGTGGATTTCAAGGGAAATAACTCTAATAGAACTCCAGCGGTCTGGAAAATCTGGTATTGCCGGGCATGTTAACCATATTTAATTCACAGTACTTAGGTATTGAAAATCTGTCTCCCTTGTGAAAAGTATTCATGTAAATACCTCCTGTAATTTTACCAAAATTTAACAAAATAATGTCATCAGCGATAAGTCAGAAAATTGCCGAAATTTATGTCAAAGGCAGATAGCCGACAACCTAAATACTCACCCTATAAAATCTAACCAAAATTACCAATTTTAATTGTATCAACTCGTAATTATTTACTTTTTAAACTAACTTAGAACATTGCACTAATAAAGACAAATAAAAATCTCAAAACGCAAAAATATAAACCGAAAAAAAATATGAAGAAAAATATATCATTTTCTTAATAACGAACATTTTGCATTATTTTTGGTATTACACCTTGTAAAAAAGAAGGAAGGCTCTGATCTGGAACTCCTCTAAAGGAAAGATTGATTAATTATTATTTAAAGTTACGTCGACGATAAACGTAATGTCGATGCGACCTAGAAGAAAGATGATTGGGTCCTAGAGTGCTATAAAGCTATCGGAAAAACCATCTGTTATAGAATAGTCTTTTTAGAACCAGTTCCAACTGTATAAATGAAATAGGTATGATTTATATCATATCAGACCTAAATTCAGTTTTTTAACTTGTTTTATCATATACTTAGTACTAGATATGATGGTTTTTGTACCTGTGTAACGACCGGAAATGGACAACCCATATTTGCCCATACAGCTAAGAATGCCTTATTCAAGTGCTATTTGAACGTACAAAGGGCTGATACGGTCAAGCCGCGCAATTGTTTTCCTGTTACAGAAGTCATGAAATAATAGGCTGCCATTAAGTCTGTACGTTTCGTTGAAACATGGGAGATGGCTCAAAACGATCGCCATACAATGGCACATATCCAGTTAAAATCTCGGGGTGTGAAGTCAGTCTACTTTTTCCGTAATTTTAGAAATCACGAGCCATGGTAAAAAAGTCTCCTTCCGCAAAGTAAAATGTACCTCTTTCATGCTCTCCATGTAGAATAAAAATTTTCTTGGTTTTATTCATTTAATCCTTTCAATATTTCTATGTCAAATGTCTCAGGTAAATACACCTTTAAAACAACACTAGTTATTCTGTTATCATGGTTGGTTTTCTTACAATAGGTCCATATATCATGGTGCAATTATAAATTTTTTAATGGACTTCTTTTGTATCCCTCAGGTCAAAGTTCATTGCAGGTCTTGAGCCATATTGAAATATGACATATAAATTTTCTCTACATTATGGTATTTGGTTGGTGCGGAAGCTTTTCCTGAACATAACTGTGCAATATTTTTCAGATCTGAAAGAAAATAAGAAAGATTCAGCATAAATTTGGGCGTAAAGCAAACATGTTTATTTCATGAATAAAAACCAAAAATCAGTGAAAAAACCAAGATTCATTACTGATATATTTAGAGCCTCATTTTACTCTTTGGAACTCACTAATGCCTTCTAACATTATCATTAATATTTATACTTTTAAAAAAATCATATAACAGACAAATAAAGGTAACTTTTTATATTTTTTTAGGCTGAAATATTGCAAATTTTGAAAATTATTATCCGTCATTTTAAAAGTTTCAGCTTGAAATTTTCACATGCTCACAAAAAAGTTCAATATTTTTTAACTAATAGCTAGATTATGTAAAGACAAATCTAAAATGGGGTCAAATGTCAAAATCTGCCCAGTATTAACAATTTTACAGCTATTTAAAAATTTGCAGTTTCTATGTCTGAGAAATATAAACATCTTGAAGGCGAACAAATTATGATGTTATATGAATTATGATGTCATAACTTTATGACGTCACCAAGTATTGTAAAACCCAATTAGTCCTATCCTTAACATTTCAACGATAAATGATTAAAGAAAAAAATATTAATCTACAAGTAGTAACCAAGGATTTGCATTGAGGAAAAAATGCATAGCAACCAAGGAGAATGATTTTTTTCCATTACACAATCACATGTGCACTTATAAATAATTCATCAGTATGTGTATAAATGTATAAGCTTATAAATTTACAGGAACAATAGGACAGTCCATTTTGCTGCCTGATATTAAAAGTTTAAAAACCAAATAAATTCAGTAATACATGTACATTTAAGTTACATGCTGTCATAATGAGTTACTCCCCTTTACAATTGACAAACTGAAAATTCTAAATCACAAGAATTTATTCAACCTGTTATTGGTAAATGTTGGTTTAAAATTCTTGTTGAAAGGGATTTGTGGATGATATAGGTCTCTTTGCACCTATTTCCATTAAATACATTCATCTAATGTTACAATTATTTAGCTGTGGTTTTCAATGCAACCACCTGTTCGTGTTAACAATTGTCCTTGTTACATGACATGTATGTAGTCTCGCCAAAATTGATACATCTAAATAAAAACCATGTGTTTCCTGCTTATAGTGAGAATTTTTCATCATACAATAACTGACCTGTAATATATTATTAATAGCAATGCAAAATCCCTGTGTATTTATTCACACAAACACATGTGTTTCAATGTTTACATCATACATATTACAACTTCCGGTTGGGGGGGGGGGGGGGTATTTGGGTTTCTAGAATTTTAAGGAATGACAATTTTTTTAAAGATTTTAGTAAAAAAAAACCATAATTTTTTCATTTTACTTTATAATATATGTAAAAAAAATTATTGCACAAGATTTACATTACATATGGACTGTTCAAATTTAGAAAACCCCATTTTCACCTCTTTTGCATTCTTTTTTTAAGCATCACATTAAAGTTTTGGACCGTATGCAAATATTTTATACTTTTTGTGTTAAATACATACTTAAGGAATTATACTGACCCTAGTTTCTCCATCAGTTGTTTACAGGATGGATCAGCATCACAAAATATTCCTTTACACACGTTTGAGATCATGACGTCAAGTTGGGTCAAGCCGCGCAATTGTTTTCCTGTTACAGAAGTCATGAAATAATAGGCTGCCATTAAGTCTGTACGTTTCGTTGAAACATGGGAGATGGCTCAAAACGATCGCCATACAATGGCACATATCCAGTTAAAATCTCGGGGTGTGAAGTCAGTCTACTTTTTCCGTAATTTTAGAAATCACGAGCCATGGTAAAAAAGTCTCCTTCCGCAAAGTAAAATGTACCTCTTTCATGCTCTCCATGTAGAATAAAAATTTTCTTGGTTTTATTCATTTAATCCTTTCAATATTTCTATGTCAAATGTCTCAGGTAAATACACCTTTAAAACAACACTAGTTATTCTGTTATCATGGTTGGTTTTCTTACAGTAGGTCCATATATCATGGTGCAATTATAAATTTTTTAATGGACTTCTTTTGTATCCCTCAGGTCAAAGTTCATTGCAGGTCTTGAGCCATTTGCCCATACAGCTAAGAATGCCTTATTCAAGTGCTATTTGAACGTACACGGGCTGATACGGCCATATCAGACCGGGTGAGTCACGTGGTCAGGCTGATATGGTTATATCAGACCAGGTGCGATCGGAATAAGTACTAAGACTGCATATGATAAACAAATTAGTACGTGACCTAATCCATATCGGACCGGGTATCATCCCTCGGCCCATATCGTACCACGGGCAAGCGCTCGGTCCGATATGAAGGTCTCGGGATTATACTCAGTCCGATATGGATTAGGTCATGTATTAATCTATAAATATCATTCTTTACTCCATGATAAACAACCCAACCAGATATTATCGGTTGATTCAGCAGACGTTCATGTACATGAAAACAAGGCGGAAACCCGTATTAAGATGAAAAAAAGTTCTTGAATTAAAAATATATATAAATTCTTGTTTTTCAAAAAAATTAAAAGTTAAAAAAAATTATAAATTTTTAATTAATGAAATAAACACAATGGTTGCCCATGAAGAGACCGCTATCTTGATCTACCCTTGGTAGCGTGGTATTGGCTTCAACCTTGATATAATACGTACATGCATACCCGAAGTACTAAATATACAATCTATACATCACCTTATTATTCTCTATAAAGAAGATGCAAATTTGATTGACTGGTGGCAAAACATTAAAACTGACATATAACTACATCAGGTGTCGGATTTTCATTCCACAATGCTGACACAATGAAGAGTAAATAGTTGAATAACAATACCATCTTCACTAGTACCTATTATGTAATCATTACTAATGAATATCACTTGTATCGGTTGCATTGTAAGCTATGCGTTAACAAAATATGAATATATTACAGATTTCTCTCTCAAGTCTCTATAATAATGTTTTTTTTTTTTTTTTTTTTTTTTTTTTTTTTATCAAAACTACAATTTGCAATACAAAAAAAAACAAATCCAGACTTGATGTCCGCCTACTGAAAAATTAAAACGCAGACACCATTTGCATGCTACATGTGTTAATTATATAAAGGAATATCATAACACCTTAATGTATAGCTGTATAAAAAAAGAACAGGTGCACTATTTATGAATTAAAGTATTTACACAGTAGAATTCCATATCTCTGACAAAGATTGTCTGTGGTTATAAGTAATAACTAGCATTAGATAAGGTTTAATTGGCATATGCGTGATACTGATGACATATACATGTATTAATACAGTAAGCCCGATAAAGGAAATAAGTTGTATTGACGAGTTAAGATTTTCACTTCCGTCTTCAATGATATTTATGTATGTTTGTAGTCATAATAAAAACGCAACGTGTCAAAGAACTGTAAAAAAGATAGTAAACAAGACTTCGGAAGTAATAAAGAGACTAAATTAATCTTGTATGTTTTTTTTTCATGTCTTTATACGTATAATGTTTTAAAAGTGTATTTGAGAAAAAAATATGTTTATTTGTTCATGTTATGTATACAGTATACATGTATGTTTTGGAGAAGGCGTTGCTAAGTTGCAAAATGTGTGCCTTTTGAACAATAAAATACGTTCAAACTGAAATGACAAATAATTAATATTACAATGATGATAATGCGAAAGCGTATAAAACCGGCAGAAACACACCAACAGTAAAACAGAATCAACAAACAGTCAGAAAAGTCTAACGTGCAAGAGGCAGGTAGCACTTGTGGGGTTAAACAGGTTTTTGGGTACTTCTCCTTTATCTGTCTTTTGAATATTTTAGAAAAGATCACGTATTAAAACAACATGGGCCCAAGAATGTTAAGCAGTTTAATTAATCTTAGTAATCAGTCTTAGTGTTTGATCAACTTAGTGTCAATTTTTATTTTTTTTTCTAAACGTAGAAATAGAAAGTTTTTTTGTATGATTTCATGACTTGTACTTGAACTGTTGGTAAATTCCTTATCGGATTCATTATCAAATTTAACAATGAACAGCAGACTGAAGAGAAATGAAATACCTAAAGATACCATGTTTTTGTTGATATTGTATTATTTTGATTCAACTAAATGTAAGAATCTAGGAAGTATTTGACAGACTGATATCTCTAGATTATCTTTATGCACAATATGTGTACATTTGGTCGATTTACGACTCATCAGTTTTGCTCAAGGCCTAAAATGTTGAAAACCAAAACAATTATCCAAAACTTCGAAATACCAAAAGAAGAAGATTCTCCTTAGTTTTTACAAAATTTTACATTTTTGTAACATTTTGTAACTAAAAGTACAAACAATTCCCTTCCTTTCTGACATTGGTTGACAGAAACACTGTTATAGGCGAAATAAATTCAAGCTTTCTTCCCATTAAGAAATTTTATTCCATTAGGTTTTTTAAAATTGACTTCCGTTGCTCATGTATCATTAACAGAATAACTAGTCTAAAATCAGAAAATAAATGCTTGAAATGTACAAATATGGTAATCACCTAATTGACAATTAAGGTTTAGGATCAGCTGTTCCTGTCGTTAGCCTAAATCTATATCAATTTATAAGTCAATTTACAACTGCCATACTAAAGTACAAGTAATTGTCAAGATTATGTAATAAACAGAAAATTATAGAGTGTGGGCACAAGCCTTGTATTAAAGGCTTTACAAAGACCCTGTTTTGTAGTTGTCAGATTCCGTATCTGGTTTGTTGTTTTATCGACGTTTCCCCGTCTCCATTCTTTACTAAATAGCTCAACGACGTTTACCCTTGACTCCTTTCTTTTCTAAATAGCTCAACGACGTTTATCCCCGTCTCCTTTCTTCAACAACGTTTACCTCTGTCTCCTTTCTTTTATAAATAGCTCATCGACGGTTCCCCTTCCTCATTTCTTTCCTAATTAAGGATGTTCGCTGGTCATATATGTTTTTGAATTTTTGTCAGATGTTCAGAATCATCTGGTTTTATCCATTTGAATGCCATAAATTATTTTTCCCGCTAAAACCCAATTTTCTTTTCATAAATCTTTGCATGCATAATAATAACCAATTTGTAAAAATCTTATAAATTCCTTGTTATTATTTAATGGTTTTTGAGAAATAAACCTTGATAAAGTTATGTAAAGACAAGAGAGCATATTTTTCCCGCCATTTTTTCAATGACTTATATTTCGAAAACAAGCACACGGACCTATATTTTTTTCGCTCTTTTAGTTCCTTTATTAATCCACTATCAATATTTACCAGTGTTATGAAAAGCTTGTTATTTTGAAACTGAGCAGCAAACATCCTTAAACGACAAGATCTTGAGGCATCGATCAAGAAAAATTCGCAGTTTGCAGACAGCTAATTGGTGTTGTTGAAAAGTTTGTTTTCTGCCACAAAATATAATTACTTATACATTTATGATTTCTCATTAAAGCCTCAATTAGTTGTTGTAGGTTTTGATGGCTATTTTGCAAAATTAAAAACATAAAAATGAAGTTTTTTTAACGAGGTAACGTTTTCAGATTTCTGTGTTTGTTCCATCAACTAAACATGTGCCTTTGTCTGATTTGTTTTTTGCCAACCTGCTGTTCCTTCTTGACTGAAAGCTGATCGTTTTCGTTCGTTTCATTGTCGCTGGCTGGATAGTTTTATAATCTGAGTTGATGCAAAACAAAACAAACAAAAACACCACACACAGACAGCGCAAACAACCCAACCCCCCCCTCCCCCCAACCAAAAGCAAAATAATATATAGAAATAATCTATTGACACAATGGAGACTATATAAACATTGGTAGTACTCTTTCAAAACTGTGTCCAGCGTCTGAACCTTGAAGCACCATGACTGTCGTTAGTAGTATTTCAAAACAAAACAAAAATTAAGGTTCTTTTAAACTACTGCAACAACAGAGATCAAACTTACTAAGGTCATACCTCTTCAAGGTTACGACTAAGGACCGGAGGCTGTTGCTGAAAAAAATCAAGTAGCACCGATGAGGTCCATCAACAATTGAAATAAGGTGATGATAACAGCCTCTTAGGAGCGTTTAGTTTGCCTTGCGCGTTGATGACTGGAAAAAGGCAAATTTCTATTGCTTCAATTTACTTTTATATTATCGTCCCGTATTAATAAACTAGTGTATACCAATTTCAAGATTCAACCAAAGAGCAATAAATCCGTTATGTTTATATACTGATGAAAATGAATGTAATATTGGAACTAAACAGGTAATAGTTCATAAATCTTTTCGGGGTGCAAAAGGTGTATTTCGAAAGCGAACAATAGATCAACAATTAAATCCTGTACAGAAAACCTGATAGTTGAATATTTTTTATTTTTAATTGTAAATTGTCTTTCTGTTTGATAGATTCACATTGTCTGTGGAATTTTGTGTTTCCCCTTTATACTTTGCTGGCAGTTATTTTAACCTTTGTGCATTCGCAAATAGTATATGTGATATAAGAAACAAAGAATTCGAATCAATGCTTTACTTGCTAATTTTACTTGAAAGCATCTACTGTAAAAATAAAATAATAATCGTATTATGATACTAGTATTTGTGCTCTAGGTAAATAAGAAATTTTGTTCTGACTTTTTCTTAGCCTCGCTTATTCTAATATAATCGTTCATTATCGACTATCAAGCTATGTATATCGTTTTCTCATTGTTTTTTTGAGGTATGTAATTCATAGTACCTGTAACTTAATTATTGTTTTGTAGTAAAGGCTACAAGAACACGCCTGGATTTTATCTATTTATAATAATATATTATCTGATAACATGTACGTGTATTTCTAAACATGATAAAAGACATATCAAATTTTCTGTCATTTTCACGTTATTTACTTGTAGACTATTGGCATCTTGTGTTCAATAAAGTAGTTGAAAAAAACAAAAATAGAATGACGACATGATCTAACCTTTGAGATTTATACGACTATACATTTGGAAGAAAATATATTTCTCTTATTTTTCATAGGTCTTTATATGATTTAGTATTCCTCTCAAAAACGATGAAGATATGATAAGGATTACGTGTGTAATACTTTCTCATTTAAGAATATGTGAAAAGAAACTTCGGGTCGCTGGCAGCAAAAATAATCCTTTATTAAATAAAATGGATAAAACAAGAGGCATTCGAAAATACAGCAAATATCTTCTATTGCCTCTTTTGCCCAGTTTTACATCTCGGATACTTTTGAAAGCTTTATTTACAACATACCAGATTATAAAATTTTCGTGTTGTAATTGACTCGGTTTTGATAAGAACTTGCTCTGTTGAACTTTCCACACATGGGGAGTAATCGGTTACGTTGATCGTTGGTAAGGATTAATTCTACAAAAAAAAAATAATAATAAACGAAAGCCATTATCAACAACTCCATACTCCAAATAAAAGTTTCATCATATATTTGGATCATAAATGTGTAGGTCAATGTCGGGATCAACACCATTGGATTGTTTCACATACGGTGCATTCCAGATATGAATATCACTCATCTGTTGTGCTCAACGTTATTTAAATACATGTTGTTCACATGTAACCAGGATTACCAATAAGAATTATAGTTAATCATGAATCCTCACAATATGACTACATGGTAAACTGAAAAAAGTAAAGAATTTGTGACTCTGATAGGTTTTATTGAAGTAGATTTCAAATTTGATCCTATCCCCCCCCTTCCCCCCATAAAAATCAAATGGTTGCTCCCTTAAACTTACACAGATCGTGAAAAACGAAAGAAGAAAGTAATCAAGGCTGACACAGCCAGTGGTCACAAATAGTTCATATGGGGTATATCAGATATCTGTTTTATTATTATTATCATGAAATGTGTTGATTGGATTTATTACTATTTTATTAAATTCATGAGAACAATATTTCATGCCTGTTTACAAAAAAGTTCTTTTGAATAAGTTGATGGAACGTTTCATTATTGGATCCAAGTAATGATGAAATTTACCATCATGCCATATCAGAGGATATTTATCAGGGAGAATACGTAGTATTCAATACATTGCTAACCCAACAGGTGCTTTAATCATGTTCATCTTTATTATTTAATATATATTTATTTGGTTCGTACAATAAAATACTCCTTTCTAGAATGCATTTAAAACAATTCTTACATTTTGTACCTATACAAATCGGATATTCTTATTGCAGGGTGATGCAATGATCAGTGATACCGAGGCTAACCTAAATCAGCTAGTTTTACCATTGCATGTATTTTCTTATTATACACACATGTTATAAGAAGAATACCTATGTAGCATGTTATTCAATGCCATACATGTGTATATATGGATCACAGAAGTACAGTGTAGCTTCTAGCTTCATTTTTTGTTTGTTTATACAATGTTGAAATTCCTATCTCCCGATCATTTCTAGAATCGTTGTATAGAAATAACAGTTTATCACAATAAAACCTAGTTATTCATGTTATATGCTGTAAATTATTTTGTTGGCGTACAAATGCAGTGTACGACAGCCACATCTTGCAGATACTAGTTAACATCCATATTATAAGTTGAAACTAAAACATCGAAAAGGTTTCTGTTTTCTTATGTTTGATTTGGAATATTTTAATAATAAGTGTGGATCAAAATGAAAATGTGTCGTACTTCCAATGACCTTAAAATCTTATCAGGCACGTCAAATTTAATGACATACCGTCTCTTCCAGGTTTGTATTTTCTATTCACATAATTCGGACTTTAACACAATCTTAAAATTCGCATTTGTTTAAAAGAAAAGAAATGGCAGCTATAACATGTATTAACATATTATCGCCTCAGTCTTGATTGCTCATGTCTTTAAGGTATATTTTGAAATCTTCAGATTTCAACAACACCCCTTTCTCAATGTATTTTGTAGACTTACAAGTGCAGTGTACGACAGCCACATCTGGGAGATACTAGTTAACATCCATATTATAAGTTGAAACTTAAACATCGAACAGTTTTCTGTTTTCTTATGTTTGATTTGGAATATTTTAATATTGCGTTCATATATCTAAGTGTGGATCAAAATGAAAATGTGTCGTACTTCCAATCACCTTAAAATCTTATCAGGCACGTCAAATGTAATGACATACCGTCCCTTCAAGGTTTGTATTTTCTATTCAAATAATTCGGACTTCAACACAATCTTAAAATTCGCATTTGTTTTTTAAAAGAAAAGAAGTGGCAGCTATAACATGTATTAACATATCGCCTCAGTCATGATTGCTGATGTCTTTAAGGTATATTTTGAAATCTTCAGTCGATAATTTATTTCAACAACACCCCTTTCTCAATGTATATTAATGTTCAATATGGTTTTAATGATTATTTGCTTTACAAATTAAGTTTTAAATCGGGCATAATTGTACATTTGTATTTGAGAGCATTAATCCAGAAGTGGGCTGTTGTAACAAGGTTCTAAAGTGTCCATTGTTATTTTTTTTATATTTACGAACAGATAAAATTTAACATGGAAAGAGTATCTTCAGGCTAATTTTCACATTTAATTCAGTCATAAAAAACATCAATCAGATGTACATTTCGAACAAAATGATAGGACTGGTACACAATGTAGTCAAAGAAAGCAATCTATTTAGGAAATTAAAATTCAGAAAAAATGATGAAGAATTCGTTATTAAGCAATTGTTGTTATTCTATTGACAAGAAATGGAACTACATCTAATCAACTTTCGGTGCATTCCTATAAAGAGTTTACATGGGATCTATGTATGACCATATAAACTACGATATTATGACATAAAGAGTGAAATGTTTAACTATTGAACAAGAAACACACACTACTTACTTCTGGAAAAAACATATTAAGTCTTCCAGACATGGTGAATAAAAAAATCATCCATACACTTGGATGCCTCTTTTTAAATAATGTTTACAATGAAAGAAGTGAATTATTGTGTAAGCCTATCAGATGCCATTGTAACCACAGTATCTATCCGATCGGAATCATAATAGTCAGTAAATCTTTTTTAAATGTTTCAAATCAATTTCAGCTATAATTTTTATTAAGTTTCAGGATGAAAGTTTCTTATGAGTGGTAAATTAATCATCTAATCGGAACGAAAATGAATTTTATCAGACTATCGTCTATAAATAAATTCGTCTAATTTAATTGTCAGATGCTATTTGTAATACATTGACCATCAGAATTTGCTCTTGGCAGCCATTTTAGATCACAGGAAATCTTTCTAGGGTCTCTCTAACAATATTTCATAATGTCATTTGTCTTGTGGAAATATTTAATTATTTTCTATCTTTATATTGATTATTCTGAATGGACTTAATTTTCTACACCGCAAAATTTTCAAAGCCAAAAAGACGAAATCAAAGGACATCGCCTTGAGACAATCTAACCAGGTCATGGCCTGTACAGGTTTACATTGTAAATTTTGCGAAGTGGTCTTAACCAGTCTTGTTTGGTCTTGCTACCTACAGATTGCGAAAATCAAGACAGGCCGGATTAAACAAATGGACATGTAAGATAAAAAATGGGTCTTCAGTGGTGATATTGAACAAAGTTTATGCTGAAATACGAAAACTTTCAAATTTCATATAATGTATGGTATTAAAACTTATATTTTACATTTTTATCATTACATAATGAAAGCCGGTCTTCTTATCAATTCAAGGACTGTCTCAATGTTGAACGTTGTTGCTATCCGTATTGTTTTTATATATGAGACGGCTAATTTCCTAAACATAATTGGGTGTGTGGACGGGACCAATATTAGAAGAAAGCCTCCTTCTGTCAGCTGAAAGGGCCACTCAAGCTATGTGCGAGCCTTTACTGATCTTCACAGTCAAAATAATTATTATAATAAGTATTATTCTTATTTCAATTTACTAAGTTTTCAAATCGATTTTATGGTCAATTTTTATTATATTGGACAAAGATGCAGGTCAAGAAGTTGCAGCATTGGCACTATGGCCAAACTCTTTCAACCTCGTGCATTCCAATTCACAGTTCAAGGTCAAGAACAGACAACACCTTTATAAAACTAAAATAATTATGCACTAATTTCAAATGTAGATCAACATAGATTATTTAAATTACTTAAATTAAATTAATTACGCGTGTATTTAGCCAAGCTTACCAATTATACAAGTCTTTACTGATTCTTTTGAACATGAAATTGGAAGAATCCTTTTGCCTCATTTTAGTGATTTCGAATTTGTATTTTGTTTTTCAGTCCTATACCTTGCACCTTAAGGCACTTCACTTCTTTTTTTTTTGTTTTTGTTTTTTTTTGTTTTGTTTTGTTTTGTTTTTGTTTTTTGCCGTTCACTTTTTTCAGAGCATTAGTAGTAGTTATTTAAACTTTCATTGAGCACCTTTTTCTACATCAGCCTGAATAATTTCCATTTCAGCCTCAATAAAGTCCCCCTCTCTGTTTTACCTTTAGCAAGATATGGATATAAATATATATATTTCATAGCAGTTAATGATGGAAAATAAATTAATCTTTAAAATAAAGTGCATTATTTAACCATTTCGTTTCACAACTTCATCGTTACATATAAATAATATTAGACAACGAATCATTAAATATCTTGGACCAGGGTTCTGTTTCACAACCATTAGTCATATTTATTTTTTCTGTTGACGTCACGGAACCTGCCTCGATCGTAGTCGTACCAGTGTTTGTGAATCAGGGAACAGAACCTACACTATAAATACGTAGTACAAATGTACATGCAGCTCTCAAAAAATCTTGTATTTAAGAAAATTCTATGTTTTATCAAAGTGTTATTACAATTTAAATTTATATAGGTGCTAACTTTGATACATACACACACAGTTATCTCAAACTGAATATCATTTCATTTGCCAGACACATCGACATAGGATACATGAACGTTGATGAGTGCCAGAGATTTATGTGCAAGTATGGTTTTCATTTCAGACTTGTACAAAACGTCTGTGAAGTTCACATTCTAACTACACAATCAATTATTGTTAGTATTACATGTACATGTACTTTACATGATCATACATACCCTTACCGTATATGGAATATCAATTTGTGGATTTTAAAACATAGTAGTATTCAAAATTTTTAAAAGTTTATAGTAATCCACGAACATGCTTTATTGATATGTTATGGCTTAGTGTGTAAAACAGAGATGCTGCCATCAGTAGCATTTCCGGAAACGTCTATAAATAAACCTTTTGACACAAAGTCATTGAGCTGTTTTGTGAACTTTATTACTTTTATTATTTTCGGTCCGGAAATTGGACCCATTGAGCGAAATTCAAAAATTAAATTTGTTAATGTTTATTTAGTCGATACTCTGAAAACCAGAAAACAAAACAAAATAATTATTGCATTTTTATAAAAATCTTAAAACAGCTGAGCTATAATTCTATCAAAATTGGCACATCTTCAATATTATTTTTGTAATTCATAAGCGAACCTGTTTTCTCCATAATTTATGATAACAAAAAATAACTACTTCAGCTTTTAATGGCTTTAATATATATATATATATATATATATATATATATATATATATATATATATATATATATATATATATATATATATATATATATATATATATATAACAGGTTAATCAGACAGTTCTCAAACAATTGGCCATCAACAGTATTGCTGACAAATAGAGGTTAACGGCTGGGTGATACATAATCGCAATCAGTCGGTATAGATTAATTTCCCAGCCTCTTTATAACAGCAGCCACTCTGATGATAAAATTCAATCCGGTGCCACCAATATTTTTGAAAAATACTTAAAAAGAGCAGTATAAAATGGAGAGAGGGTTATAATTAGATTTAAGTAATCGATTGAAAGGACATGGAAATCGATGTACTTGTTTAAATATGCTATAACGTTGCTCATAACGATGAAGCGTTTACATCAACCAAAAAATGACGGTTATAAAAATGGAAACAAGAATGACTTGCTAAATGAATTTAATACTGTATTATCTTTTTAGCCGCCTTTTCCATATTGTTTATCGCCCTGTTACCAATAACTGTAGGTGAGTTCGAAAGTAAAACCAAAGTTATATTATAGACTAACGTTTCCTGATCTTTCCTATCTCTAGACTGTGTCTAGGTGTTATGAAAGAGTCGATAAATTTTGACGCATCCGACGCGACTTTCATTTTTATTTCATTGAAGCTTGAAACAGAAAATTCTTCAAATTGAACTTAACAAAGATCATTTTAAAAGAAAGCTGAAATTTTTAGTGGAAAAGATTACAAATGTAATGTTTGCAGATACTCTATGAGAATATTTTCATTTGAGCCCCCATTTACGAGCAGATGATCTGAAGATAAAGACTTATGGAATAAACCACGATACGATATTTGTTAAAATCACATGCGACTTTAATATTAGTAATAAATTTCACAAAAATAGAATGGCTCAAATGATTCAAACGTTAATAATTATGTACATGCATATAAATTACAAAACCTGGAGATGTCTTTAATTTTATATGTCTAGCGTTGAAAAGGTCGACAAATATTTGATAAATTTGTAAATCGAGACAGCAATTTTGCGTTTGCCATAGATCTGAGACAAAAATTATGCTGTCGTTGAGAAAGGTACTCAATGCTAAACTGACCATACATATTCAACATTTTACTGTGATGTGTATGTTTTGTATAACCTAACAGGTCTTCGATGTTTGACATGTGACTATGATGGACTCTTGGTCGACTGTTTTCACCGACCAGTATCTGTTTGTCAGAATGGCACTGAGGTACTTAATTACAACAGCATTAGTACATTTGATAAATTCTGTAGTACAACAACATAATGGTTTACATGCACATTGTACTTGCATATGTTTAGTTCACACGGTATCACCAGCTCAGTTTCTAGTATTTCGACACTAGACCGAACTTGATACTTAAAATTTACTGTTAAAAAATTGTAAAATTTGTGAAAACTAAGGAGCATCTCCCGCGTGCATAGCTCTGTTCGTAGATTTGTTTTTGGCTTTACCCAGCTCTGTCCTTAGATTGTTTTGGCTTTACCCAGCTCTGTCCTGAGATTGTTTTGGCTTTACCCCTTCTAGTGATTTTGGTATTTATGAATTTGATCTTCAGCCTTTTGGATTGTTGTTTTTGTTTTCAACATTCTAGGCCTTGAGCACAACTGATGAGTCGTAAATCGACGAAATGTGCACATCTTGTGCATCAAAATTGATTGGTGTCAAAGAATTTTAATTAAAACATATATATGTACATGTACACAATGTACATGCACTCAAACTAGTCTATTTCTTGAATATAAGCAGTGAAAAATGACAAATGGCTCTATTGTCAACTTTATTTCCCTTGTGCGGTATTGTCAACGGTTTCTGTTTGTGGATGGAGGCAATATATAATGGACTATCTGTCTGGATTATTTATGAAGCCTTGTACGTTATGGTGACATCCTTTGTAAAAATGCAATAATGTGTTACACTATCCAATCTCCTTCCTTTCCGCTCAATCGAAATATCATGATTCATTCGTTTGTTGTTGTACTTTATATGTTACGAAATATACTTATTTCAGTATTTTTGATTTTCTAGAGATGTTTTTTGGATATTGTTGTGTTAAGATCACTGACAGTAGTGTATAAAGCTGGATGTCGTGACGAAAAGGTATGTAATCCCTCTTAAAAATAAAACTAATTGAAACAAAGGCCCATGTGAGCGGTCACTTGTTGTAGATATTTTAAAGTTTTAGATTTTTAATCTTCTGTGAAACTTTGGAGTGTTACTAATCTTGGCAGTACGTATTGGCTTATTACCCAATGACACTGCCACCAAATAAGATGACAATCGCGGTCGAACTTAGTTTAACATACATGTAGGACACTGTCCAGATCTTGTCTGAAACCACACATCAAATTTATACTTAACCTGATAGTGACGGCTTTAATTGAATTGCAGTGTATGTTTATCCGTCGTTTGTATAAATGCCATTTAAGATGGCTGCAACAGCGGAACCTTGTTTTAACATATGACCCATTTAATTGATTGATTTATTGGCGCTTTACCTCACTTTCAACACATTTAGCTATATTGGGGTGGACAGTTTTTGTGGAGGAAGTTACAGAGAGAAACAGACTGAATTCGAACCTACGAACTTAGCTTTGACAGGTTAGTGATCATGAACCATTTGAAAATACGCTTAAAGATCTAGAAAACCTCAACGTTTTTGCTTTACCCTTTTGGTCAGTTTGACATTTAAATTTGCGTTCGGGTTATTGTTTTGGATTTCAATATTTTAGGCCTTGAGTAGTAAATGAACGAAATTTTCACATCATGAATTGGTACATATGTATAAAAACTATATGCGTTAATTTATACTCGGTCATATAAAAATAACAATCCAAAGATACTAATATTAGATATTGTAAATTTATACTATGCTGTATACGACGCATTTCAAGGAGTTACCGCTCATCAGCAGCATTAAAACCGAAACATTTGGAATACCAAAAACCAAACTTATATTAAACAAGAAGTACTCAACCAAAAATACCGAAATAGGAAGCCAAATTTCAGCTAAGGAGATCTACCATGTGCATTACAAAGAATGAACCCTTAGTATTTCTATTATTTTTGAATTGTGCTAAATACTGGTAATTTCTGTAACAAATCAATGAATAATCATGTCAGACAAGTCTGACGACTGGGTTGGTGAATACCCTCGGGGACCTAGGGTCCACCAGCAGAGGAATCATTCCAGGAGTTTCAAAATAACAATCCAAAGATACTAATATTAAATATTGTAAATTTATACTATGCCGAATACGACGCATTTCAAGGAGTTACCTCTCATCAGCAGCATTAAAACCGAAACATTTGGAAGACCAAAAACCAAACTTATATTAAACAAGAAGTATTCAACCAAAAATACCGAAATAGGAAGCCAAATTTCAGATAAGGAGATCTGCTATGTGCAATACAAGGAATGAACCCTTAGTATTTTTATTATTTTTGAATTTTGCTAAATACTGGTAATTTCTGTAACAAATCAATGAATAATCATGTCAGACAAGTCTGACGACTGGGTTGGCGAATACCCTCGGGGACCTAGGATCCACCAGCAGAGGCATCATCCCAGGAGTTTCAAAATAACAATCCAAAGATAATAATATTAGATATTGTAAATTTAAACTATGCTGTATACGGCGCATTTCAAGGAGTTACCTCTCATCAGCAGCATTAAAACCGAAACATTTGGAAGACCTAAAACCAAATTTATATTAAACAAGAAGTACTCAACCAAAAATACCGAAATAGGAAGCCAAATTTCTGTTAAGGAGATCTACCATGTGCAATACAATGTATTGTATTGTATGTACAATAAATATACAATATATATTTAAATGTCAATGATAAATCAATTATAAAATGAAATTTTTATATGCAATTCATCTCGCATGTAAAACTGCAATCAGTATGCAACTTACATCTAATTAGATTGAGAGCCTCCACATATTAGATATACTAAATTATTTTTGATATCTTGCCATTATAAATTGAATTAGTCAATAAGTAGACTAAAACTTTCCTGTTTTTTTTATATCTTTCTTTAATAATAAATTATCCTAACGAAATAATTTAACTGTATATCATATAGCTTCTATTTTATATTTAATTGGGTTTTTAATATGGAAATTTGAATCTGTTTTAGAATCATTTTTTTATTTTAACTTTTATATACCCATGTACATTGCATAAACATGATTTCATTGGGTGTTTTATGTCAAAGAATTCTCATATTCAACACATACGTAAATGGATTTCTGAATAAGCTGACAGTTCTTATTTTTCTCATTTGAAAAAGGTCTGTCGAGCATTAGACGCACCGTCTACAGTGAAAAGAAAAATCACAGGTAGACTTCCAAGAATATTGTCTAGTCAGGTGGCAGCTGTGGCTTGTGTACAATGTTGTAAAAAACAGACAAAGGATACAGACGCTCCTTGCAATGCATATCTGTGCAATCAAAATAAAGGTATTTGAAATCAATTATTCGAAAGTTTCAATCTGTTTGGAATATACATTAATATATTTATGGTATTATATGTGGAATGTTTTCACATTTGAATCTATTTCTAAACATTTTTACTGCTACCAAAATGCTGGTTTTGAGATCTATTGAAAAGAAATTCTCGTTGACATTAGCTCATTTATTGTATTAAATTGACTATAAAGGTTTCAATTCCAGAAATTTTAAAAAGAAAGATATGTAAAATATTTTACTGACATGTTCCAACGACCCAATTGAGTTATGAAGGTACATGTATAAAAATATCAACGGTTTTTAAATGAAAAAGGAGCAAACTATTTCCGGCAATCTCTATTCACATTCGGAAAAATTTTATAACAGATTTCAAGGTTTAAACATTCCAAATTATCATTCTGTTCGTAGAGATATCACTTTAACGAAATTTAATTCATTTGCTTAATCAAAAAAGTGAAATAGATAGTAAAAAGAAAATCAGACTAACAATGAAAATGCATGCGTTTTCGTGCTACTATAATCCTACTTGATCCCCACCAGTCAAATACAAACAAAGTTCACCAATATTAAGATTTACTAGTTGCATACACAAGATGTACATGTTAGTAATTAAGTGAACAGTTTCCCAACCATTTTACCAAATATGAACAAAATCGGCCAAAAGATCAACAAGTTGATCACACAAGATATTAAGTCAACTGTTCTGAAAAAGGGCAATAGCACTTGTAATTCAATCAACCGTGAAATTGGTATTGTATTCTCAGGCCATGCTCAACCATGATTTTCAAATATGAAAAACAATCCGCCAAAATGTGAATGGTTGGTTGGGTACTCAAAAATGTATACAGAAGATATTAAAAGGGAAATAACTGTTGCTTACACAAGAGGAATGAACTGAAAAACGGACAAAGGTTTTAAGTATACCTACCTTTCTGGGTGTAGGGGTTTAATAAACATGATCAGTGTATGTATATACAGAAATGATGATTCTTTATACATATAATGTTGGCACCAAAAATTAGATCATACATTCATGCATTAAATTATTTACCTTTCTGTAATGAACATCAGTGTCAGAGTATTGTTTTGTTATTCATGATGTGGTAAAATTTAACATGATTTTTAGGTAGAAATTCAAGACTCTTTTTCGGGCTCATCGGTTAAAGAAGACGATTTGGATATAACAAAGAAAAAGTTGTTCTGATATTTCAAATAAAATATTTTGTATTACATGTATTTACTAATAATAACCTCAGTTTTGCCCATACGTAAACATTGGAAGTGTCAATGAAACACATGTATCAGTCCATGGGCAGAAATTGGCGACGATGGCTGTCATCACGATATCAAGCACCTCGTGCGATCCACGATGTTACTTATGTCCCGCTGTCAGTTGCAGTCTTGAAAGAAAATCTAACTTAAAATGGCGGATATGACATCCTCTCTAAACTCGTCTGTCGTTGAAAATGTTGATCGAAGGAAACGCACACCTGCCGATGCGCCGATTTGAATAACACTTATATATGTATAATGTGAATAAGAAGAGATATGAGGATTTTATTTACAAGAAATACTGATAAATTGTCAATGTTGAAAGTCACTGTTATTTCATGTTGAACTAGTGCAAATAAGAATTTTATCATTCATACATGTATTTGCACGAGTTCAATATGCTATTTATTGGGATAAAGTGAAGGATATAAACGCGATACAGGTATTACCCCTCCTCCCCCCCAAAGTATCTTTCAGTATCCGAAGCAGTGAAAAATGCTGGTAATAGTGGTATTTCAGAATTGTAAACTCTACAAGATACTGAAAGATACTGGCATTTCAGAGTTACAGATTCTCTGTCAGGACGGATCGGTGTTTTCATTGTCGTTGTTTTTAACGATTGTGTCCAAATTTATTGTACAGGAAAAAGTTTGTTGTATTGAATACAAGAGATTTCTGCAAGAGCGACAATATACTGTCAAAGATGGCTAATATTAAAGAAATCAATGAAAAACCAAATTTTACTCATTTTTGGACTTTTAAATTAAAATTTTGATATGAGCAACAGCCTTGCCCAAAACTATATTTGACTGAAATGTGTCTTTATGCATGAAAAACATTATATTAAAAAATCTGTTTGGGCAAGGCTGTTGCTCATAGTTGTTTTGACCAAACTCTACTGTGAAAACACTAAATTTTCGTCAGATCCTTGATTTAGCAGACGTTCATGACATCACTGTTGCATCATTGGAAGGAATTTTGTACAATGATTGATACATTTTTAAAGTTCAATCATTATACGATAAAAAATCATACAAATTAGAATCTGAAATCTTACTTTTAATTTTTCATGATTTCAGATGGTGCCAAATAATGGCTGAAAACATACCCTCTCCTTTGAGTTCAAACACAATATATTTGATGTCTCAAAATATTCAATTAAATATTCAATTAAAAAATTGTAAACATACTATAAAAGAAATGATTAACGTAATAAATTATAAATGGAATATTGAATTTTCGGGAACTGCGTTTAGAGAGTAAAAATAATATTTTGAGATGAAATTTATTACATTTTTATGAAATTGATTAAAAAAACAACGAGATGTGTGATGTACATTTACTAAAACCTGTTACCTACATAAAGATATTTCCGTGAAACACGTCAATTGTCACATTTGTCAGTTTTAAAGAGAAGTATCCGTTGACAAACTCATTACAATAAAAAAAAAACAGAATTGAAAATTGTGACCACCCATTTTTACAAGTAATAAAGAATGAAAGTACCCTTTCTTTTTTGCCCAATTCACAGATATTCCTTAAATTAGTATATAACATTTTTCAAGTAAATATATAACATTTTTCAAGTAAATAAAGTGAATAAAAAATTACTTTTCATTTGTTTTTTTTTTTGCTTTATTTTATTTCATTATGTTCATTTTGTTTATTTTGTTTAATCTTAAACGTCATGTATGTTGACAAAATTTGTTATATTTGAAAAATTACAGTATTACTATAATTGTATATTAATATCCACTCTGTGAATCATTGTTCAGCATTCAATTTACAAAATTTCATTTCCTGACACGTTGTTCCTGTTAAGAGTATTGGAAATACTTATAAATCAAAAACATACACCAGGGTTTACAAATTCGCGCTATCAATTAAAATTTAAAAGTTTAGTAGTTATGAGAAGTATACCAGGTAAAGTCAAAATTAGTTAGATTTTAAAATCAGAATAAACTATTTGAACTAGATATCGATGCAGCCATAAGTTTTTAACGGTAAAATTTAAAGTATAAGTTCAAACGCAACTTGTGATACATTTGAACCTTGGAGTTAAGCAGCAGAGTCATCCACTCATTGGTAATAACGAGTATTCTATGACACAACTGTAATGCACAAATAAGATACAAAAGTATGCATACTATAGCCCTTCTATTTAAAAAAATTAAACTTTATTATTAAGTACATGAAAACATTTTTCTTATTGTTTCCAGTGTAAATATAATTATTCTAAAAAAAAATCATCGTTACTAAAATGGTGAAAATATGGTTACAAAATATTGTCAGGTTCTTTGTATCTGTGATCTAAGTTTGAAGTTGCTAAAAAGACTCAATAGACTGACATTTCCTTAGGCTCGTCTATACTGTTCCCTTATGAAAGTCAGATGTTGTTCTGGAGTTATGTCGCCTTGTCCATAAAAAAATCAAATATGCACGAATAATCACAAAATTAGCAGTTTTCGGGTAAGTTAAAAAACGTGTTGACTGCGATGTGCTCAATATATTTTGTTAAAATCTGACACATACTTTGTTAAGATCAGTATCTTTCAATGGGCAACTGATAATCAATGTTAAACATATAGCTTTAACTCCTATTTTGTGTTTTAATTTAATGAATTTTACCCTTAACGAAAAACGTCAAGTAAAAAGCCTAAACACTATTACGTCCAATTACGACTCGTCTCTAAAGCTTTCAAATTCAATAATAGGTTCTCACACGAGTTCAAAATGAAGACTGGGAAATCTTCAACGAGTGTTTAAAATTCACGCTTTTCCCGAGTGGAGCGCAGAGGAACGAGGGCAAAGACGCTAAATTTTAAAAACGAGTTGAATATTTTCTAGTTCTTCATTTTTGAACGAGTGTAAGTACCTATTTCTTCCGTAAAAACGGGGGTTTTAGGCCTCGCACACCTATGTATTCTCAGTATGAAAAATCGAAAAGGTATAGTGACGTTACGTTTGCTAGTCGGGAGTCACAATAAACGAATGTATTGAGGATTCTCATTGGACGTCATACCGAGTGAAGACGAGCGCACGTGGAGTCGTCCTCACTCGGTCGTCTCAACTCGAAAACACCCATTTACAGAAGAATTAAGTTTCTCAAATGTAAATACTAATCCAAAAAGCGAAAAGCATTTTCACAGATATACAAAAATTGTAAGAAATGGTCTGTCAAATCGTATGAGTACTTTGTTGGCATTTTTTAAATTTGTTCTTCAAACATTCGCAAATTGCGATCATTATTTAACTGTGCTGATTTTTATTTCAAGTGTATATTTTAAAATTTAAAGTAATTTTTACATTTAGCTTTCATTTAAAGTTTTGCGAACAAGTCTAAAATCTCACTTCAAATATATTTTTCATCTCCCTTTCAATACAGAAAAAATCCATTTCAGAAATTTCTCCAGTTGGCGGCATTTTACGTAACATTCTTCATACAGTATATACTGTTTCAATGAGTCATAAGGTCTTCTCACGTTGAATAATGCCTGAGATAATCCTGTCCTGAAAATTTGCCAAATATGTCGGTAAATTATTTTCGGAGGTTATTTTGACAAATATTCTAAATTCTGCTTTACTGTTTTGGCGGATAATGGTGTCTGAAGTTATAAAATCGGTTGTCAGAAAAGAAAAACTTACCATCTTTCTATTCTTGGTATATTTCTTTATTGAAAACTTATATGAATCCAATATACGATTAACCGAGACTGACCTTAATTTAGCCAATAACAGTAGGGCATGCCTATTGCAGCATGATACGGAGGTCAGTGATACCGAGGCTGACCTTAATTTAGCCAATCGCAATTGTGAAATATATATAGTTGACCTAAATCAGCTCGTTTCACCAGTATTTTCATATTATATGATATAAATACAAGTGGGATGTTTATCTTACTCTGGAAATCTCAACTTTTCGCGTATTAAAGGTTAAAACCGACATTACTAGTATGTATACTAATATAAAAAACACGATGAAATGGCATGGCCTAGATTAACGAAGCACAGATTCCAGATAGCTTAACCACCTAAGAAAATTATGCTTGACATAAATAATTTTATTCTTCAGATCAACGAATTCGTGAATTTTCAAAGTCAAGCAGGATGTTTTCAATGTCAAAGATTAAGAACCATTCTATAATCAAACGTTACAATCATTACAAGTCCTAACAAAACACTGGGACGAATTGTGAAACCAAGAAGGAGACTAAAAATAAATATGACGGCTATGTTGTGGCAGTTTATCATCCAAACGGTAGAATAATTGGTCATTTTCCGTCAAATCCAGTGCCTCTTAACTACGTAAAGGTAAAGGTAAAATTTAGGATAGTATTCTGTGAAATATTTGATCTTTCTGCATCCATAAAAATAAACTGCAGAGAATGCCTTCTAGTCCTTCTCCTTTAGTGGCCCTCCTGTTCTTTCCATCATTGAAGGGTGGGTACCCTTTTCCCATCTCCATTTTACCCTTCCTATCCCTATTCACTTATCTTTTTACTGCTGACGTTTTATCATTAATTTGCTCCCTTCTATCAAAATCAGATATCAAAATCTTGACCTGACCGATACATGTAAGATAACCAGATAACGTAAAGGTCTGGAAAATATGCTCCAGAAACATCAACCCACCGATGAAACATCGAGTAAAAAAGTAATTTAATACTTGAGGAAAATGCTCGTACATAAATTAATTGTGTAGAAACGTCGCTCTGCACATTTTCCTCTAATAATTATGCCCAAATCTTTCAAACACGAGTCTGACATTGACTTGAAAATAGGACTGAAAAGAACAAACTATTATCAAAAGTGTTTTTTTATTTTTATTTTTTTTTTATTTTAAGTTATTATTACTAAGTACATTAACATTATATATAAGACCGTTGATCATGACTGTTAGGTTTCCAAGTTTATCGACTCCACCTAGTTCTCCTAAGAGATTTCCACTAAATTCTCCTGACTGGAAGTCCTTAACACTGTAATATTAATGGTTCCTTAAAATTTTGAAGTAGTAAATCATTTACAGATGTCAACAAGAAGATCTTCCACTCAGGTCAGATTCAAGATTCAAGATTCAAATATTTTATTATAGTCTCACTTCTTACATATACATTAATAAAACAATATGCATACACATATAAAATAACTGTATTCATTTAGATTTAAAACACATCTAAAATAAAATATACTTTATGTAAGAACCACTCTATATAGAGTTATGAGAGACTTTTTTTTTTTTTTTTTTAAAGGATTTATAGATCCTTAAAACAATAAAACATACTATTTACACTAAAACATCAGATTAAGATGCTCCTTAAAATTTAAAAAAAAAAATATCAGATAACTTTAAAGAAATCTCAATTAGGGCAAAATAAAATCGGCCTAATTACACCACAATTATCATCGATCTCTATACCAAAAACTACTGCGCCTAGCTAAAATATCAAAGCAGGTTTTGGCAAGTTTATAAACCAGAGAACTATTTTGAAATAAAAACAAAAATTTTTCTTCAATTGAAAAATTATCAAAATCTGAACATATATCAGAGGCATCCGAAAATAGAGTCTCTCTTAAATCATCATACAGTGTACACTTCACGATTACATGTTTCTCATCCTCAATATCATTGTTATTACAAACAGTACACACTCTTTCAGCTAAATCTAGCCTTTCATATCTACCAGTTTCTATCCTAATGGGTGCTACACCACATCTAAATTTACACAATGCACTTCGATATTTATTTGGCATATACCTTTCAACATATTCCTCAGTACCAAAATGATTTTTAAAAAGTTTATATGTACGTAACTTTTTACCATCAGATAAGGCATTAATATCAGAAACCCATTTTATCTTAAAATCTTCAAAATTATCAAATTCTAACTTTTTAATATCTGATTTTTGAAGTATATTATCTATATTACAATAAAAATCTAAACCCTTATCTCTAAGATAATTTGACACTCTAAATTGCCAGTTTTTAACTCTACTATCTGAACATCTATTAGCCCACAAAAACACTTTTTTATTTAACTGTGTATTATCCATCTTTGTACATCTTTGCCAATTTCTTAATACACATGACCATTGCTTGATACTAGTTGGCTTCCATCCCATCAGATCAAAGAGAAAATTGTTCGCTTAATGTGGTCGTCTTAATAATGAGTTATTCGCAAAGATTTTTTATCATTAGTTCAAACGAAGAATGAGTTTGGAGCGCTTCGTTTCAAGCACTTTTAAATCGAAATCTCTTATCGCTAAAAAAAAAAACACACATATATATATATGCAGTGGTTGCTTAAGATTTTCACAAGAAAATTATTTTAAATCTCTTACTCTAGAGAGCAGTTTCAGAGAAGTTAATCCTAGTGATATCTTCAGTTCAACCGAACACAACTCTTTTCTTTCTGATATTGACGCTTGTTTGGTTACTGATACTGGCATAATTGCTGAAGTTTCTATGCCCATATGATAAAAAAAACTATCAAACATTTCCGATTGGTATAGTTTAAATGAAACTTTGAAAGAAAAATTATGTAAACTTTCAATTGTCATGATGCAGTTTTTCAGTACGGAAAACCTTTCTTCGATTATAAGAATGTAGAAATTGATAAAGCCAGGTGGCTTTAGTTACTGGGTAGGACTCCAACAGCGAACTTAATGCTAAACGACAAAATGCAATTGTCAATGATGTAGAATAGATTTATTACGCGAGGAAGTTGAAATTATTTACGAATTTTGCCTTTTAAAGAAATTGTATGCTATATAGCTTGGCAAATTCAAAGTTATGTACGTCCTTGACTGGCGTGTGGAAACCGTTTTAATGCTAAAGGACCGTTTAGGATTTTATTTGAGCTCCATCTGGCCCTATTGTTTGCATACAAGGTTATGTTCAAAATGGTATAGACAATAATAAAAAAAAGTAGGACATTCATCTGTGATAATTCGAAAGAGTTTTGAAGTCCCCGTTGACGTCTGCACGTCTGTTAGTCCTATTCAGGTAAAAGCACAAAGTGAAAGTCCAAAGAAAACCTGATGTATGCCATCAACATAGCAAAATTATGACAAAGAGCGTTCGGGAACTAAGAGACGAGATCAAAAGTTCAATGTAGGATAAAAAAACTTAATTCACATAGTTTTTTCACTGAACCCCCCCCCCCCCTGTTCAAAACTCTAAAACGTCGTCACGACATATACACCCAAGTCTAAAAGTGTTTGTCGGAGAACCATATATGGTTAATCCAAACAAAGAAAAAAGGGTTAACTGTGTTTTTAATCAAATGAAA
Organism: Mytilisepta virgata; assembly: GCA_028015205.1. Lineage (NCBI taxonomy): Eukaryota > Metazoa > Mollusca > Bivalvia > Mytilida > Mytilidae > Mytilisepta > Mytilisepta virgata. The sequence continues at coordinate 91,505,866 of CM051521.1, forward strand.
ACAGCACGTGGGATACCAAAGACATTAACATTTGGTGATAACATTTCGGACTAGAACTATGAACCTAACTGTACCTACCAGAAAGAATTTGGGGATATCATCGTTTGACCATGGCCTGGTCACATAGAGTTAAATATGGCCAAATGTGTACTTGTTTCCTGTACGACATCTGATTTACCTTCATATTAGCTTTCAAAATATACAACCAAGCAGTGAGGAAGAACCATCATATGAACTTGGTGACGTCAAGGATATTCTTTACACCTTTGCTGTTCTGCGGTAACCACCCTAAATACAAAGAGTTGTTACTGCATGTTCAGTATCCCGATTTGTAAGTACAGAGACTGAAAAAAGAGTCCGTTTCTTGTAGTGGGATAATACAAAAGGTCAAGGAGCATATTTTGTTCAAGAAGAGACCAATAAGTTGATAAAATCTTTTTTACCCCGGGAATCCCGAATTCAGATATTTGGACTTGTGTCTGCAGAAAGGCCTCCATGCTGAAAACGCTCAATTTTTGACAATGTCACTCATATGATGCGTCGAGAACTACACCCCTATTTACGTAATTCCCAATCAAACAATAAGCACAAGGGACCAAAGTGTGAACATCTTGACAAATCGCTGTATTGTTTAAAGAGTATTGGTCGAAAAATTATGATATGTGCAAACATAATCTTTCTTTATCCAGTTGGTTTGGTGGTGTCAAGCTTCACATTGTGTTTCTAACGCACGAGGGGAAAACAAATTATGACCGAATTGAAAACAAAACAAAAGGGGTGGGTTCGATCCTTGACCAGGTCGTACCAATGGAAGTTGCTGATTTTCCACATAGTACACGGTACGAAAGGGGTCAAATTGATTAAGACCAGATCTTGAATTTGCTCTTGTTAATTGATATGTCGCATTCAATGCGATTTATCAGTAAACGGAAGTAAATTTAACATCTGGTTACAATCAGATTGGAAATGAATAATAGCAACGCCTGGTCGACTCAGAGTAAGAATAATGTGTCCGACTAGGGTTGTTCGCCTTCAGGTGAGCTGCCACCTACTTAACATCGGTATACTATGATGTACAATAAAAATCTAATGGCAGACAGACAATAGGTATGACAATTATTTAAAAATCCGGCTCGATCCAAGGCAGGGCTTAATTACCTGGTATAGTTCCCGCCATTAATTGACATTAGATGTTGATACGGCGATAAATTACATCAATCAATCAATCAATTTACCGTGATTTTATGGCGAACAATAACTATTAGAAAAACGATAGGTAAAAGATGTCCAACTGTCTGACCAAAAAGTACGAAACAGGTGCACCGCCGTATGGCGTAGCGTGAATGTCACTAATGATAAAAGTAGATTGAGTCTTCATCTTTTAGCCTTATTTTGGTATTCAAATAATCTTACATAGATGTGTCTTGTATTCCAATTTATCCGCCTGTTCAGGCTGGAATTGCCAAGATTGCTCCCATGTAGAAGTGTGCAGCTCCCTTGCCTTTTTAACAACGTGGTACCATGTATTTAAAAAGTGTCGGCACTGGTTCGTCCTTCTCTTTCACTGTTTGTCTCAATTTTACCCTCTGGAGTAAATTAACTCGGTTATAGGGCTTCACTCTTCTGTGAATTTTTTTAATTCCAATTATTACGCACGTTAAACAATCCATAAAAAAAACATTTATTTGTCATAAAGCAAGGTAAATAAAATACGGTTTATATAATTTCACAGTTCCGTCATTTGGTTTAATAAATTTCCAATTAGAAATAGCATATGCAAATAAATATATATGTTTGTATTTATGAAAACATTTCAATGTCGACCGTATTACTCCGGTTTCAATTTAATAGTACTTATTTATTTAAAGTCAATTGCAATATCAAATATTTCACTGCTATTCATATCCAGGATAAAATTTAATTAATTCGTTCGTTATATTCCGTTGAACTTCGTGTCTTTCAATCACAGTGTTTAGAAATCGCACGATGGGAAATTGTGTAACGTGCAACGTTTGGTTTGGTGCGTTACACGTTCAATAACCATGTGTAATACCAGAGATGCAGATACTGTAAGATACTATAAAACCCCGGAAATACCTGAATTACAGATAATGAAAGACAGTGGAAAATCCTGGTAACACCAGAGTTACAGATTCTGGAAAATAATAGTAATACAAGAGTTACAGATACTGGAAGACGCTGGAAAATACCAATAATACCAGAATTACAGGTACTAAAAGATACTAGAAAACACTGGTAATACCAGAGTTACGTACACTGGAATAACCAGGAAAATATTGATAATACCATTATTATTGATATTGAAAAACGCTGCTTAAGATTTTCAAAAGAAAATTATTTTAAATCTCTTACGCTAGAGAGCAGTTTCAGTGAAGTTAATTCTAGTGATATCTTCAGTTCAACCGAACACAACTCTTTTCAGAATTAACGATACTGGAAGATACTGGTAAATATTGGTTTAACGTGGGTATTGTGGATACTGGAGACCCTTATACATGTAATACAAGAAGTACAGATAGTGGAAATACTAGTATTGTCAGTATTATAGATATTGGAAAAGACTGGCAATACCAGAACTATAGGTACGTTTACTCGGAAAAATAGTTTTGAGGACGTTGGAGACACTTGTTATAAAGATCTACGGATACTGAAAGATACTGGAAAATACTTAATAAAGATACCGAAAAAGCCCAATTCAATCTGAATTACACGGTCGAGTCTGTATTTTTTCCATTGGTTTGCATCAATTCAGATTATGAAAACCTATCAACCAACACCGATGACATCATAATATAGACTATAATAGGATTTCAGAAAGTTTACATGATGTATAATTGTATGTTTTCGTAGGTTTCGTAGCAATTGGTGCACATTTTGTTAGTTTTAAAAGCAATGTTGATATAGTCTTGTTGATGTTAAATTTATGATGATATTAATTTCTGCATTAGTAATAACTTAACAACCGAATAAACCAAAATACTTAATTATTCTGTGTTTCCGAACTCACAATAAATATAACCAATAATCTCCCCTAAAGGCAGGTTTCGGCCGTTTCTGTATTTCATAGAATCAAAAAAGAATTTTTTTATTAAATCATCTGGTTAATAACTTGATTATTTATCCCTTAAAGCAACAATTATAAAAATGCATATAGAATTATGCTAATGGCAGGAACAGCTGATCCTAAACCTTTATTATCAATTGCGTGATTACATTTTATTCTGGAATTTTGTCTTTCGGATATGATATAGGCTAACGACAGAAAGAGCTTATCCCAAACCGTGATCGTCAATAACGTCATTTATCATATTTATTACATAACACAAGAGACCACGAAAAAGGGCAGGTTACGAGAATACCTTTTCCATATCGACCAAGTCTTAGAATCGTCTCGGCAAAGTAGCACGGTCGATATTGGAAGATATAATTATCTACCACATCATGTACAGATAAGGCTGATATAACAAATCAGAACTCTTATTCCTGACCTTGTATCTTTATTTGAATGTCCCATGTGCAATAGAAAATTATCATTTGATGAAACAGACGTGACACTTCTATACCATTCTTTCAATTTCATGAATGGCTCATGACGATGTCCAGCAAGATACCAGGACCAGAACAATTAATGTGGTACATGTATGAATGTATAACCTGATTTGTAAAAGTAGCAAATTATCGGATGACTAATATCCTTCATCTAGGCACAAGTGATGGATCACGTGATCTCAACCAACAGAGCTGCTTAGCGCGTCCCCGGGTGGGGGATAAGGGAGACCCTCTCGTTGGCGGATTGTCAGGTCATAATATGGAAAACCTGTAGTTTTAGAAAACGTGTATGCAATTTGCCGCTGCGTGCTAAATTATCCGACCCTACTAAACTATCCATCCTTCTACAGTGGCAGTCAAAATTGGTTCCCCTTTGTGTCCCTTCCAACTCATTTTTGAATTGTATTTGATAAATTGTTGAACTGATTTTAATCCTGAAGAAGCATGAAATGCTTGCCACTGGACGTTAAGGAAACAACAAGCAATCAATATCCTTCATTATGAATTAATCTGTAACATAATTGTTCATAAGTAACACATTGTAACATGTCATTTCTACTGATTTCCTTTATATTGATATAAAGTTTAAAAATAGAAATAAAATCATATGCATCACTTATTTTATCACAAAACACGGATGGTTACAGACAAAATTAGATCAATAGTTGTGTAAGTATAAGAATAAGAAAATTGTAAATATTTTTCTTCATTTAGTTCATGATCACGACTGCAGTATCATAAAGGCAACATATTCATTATGCTTTCGTCATTTGTTAATACATGTACTCATATTATTTTTCTGACACACATGTATCTCAAAGTTAATGTTTGTAGAAAAGATCATTTTATTTTAGCTATTTTATTTGACTATAACTTCACTTGCTCAAGACTAAACGTTACATACAAGTGTAGTTGCACTTGTTTTATCCTCAATAATACCAAACCGTGCTGTAATATGAGCGAAAGAACTTGTTATTCGAGGAAAAACCACACCATGATTCTGGCAAGGGTGTAATTGTTTAATCTTAATTATCACAAAAACACAACTAGAGTGTGATAATGACAAAGTACAAATGCAAGAGACTCTGGAACGCAAAATAAAACCAAGACCAAACATCACGTAAAAATGTAGTATATATATAAAAGTGTATCTAAAAAGCATAAAGGGTATTCCTTCCTTCCCATTTTATGAAATGGGCAATCAGGTATATCATTACCGAGAGGCTCCCAGAAGTTTGTATCGCTCATCCGGATTTACATTGCCTACCTTCAAAATTTGACTGGTAGTCATACTGGTTGGTGGTTGATGTGTATACGAGCAACGGACGCCATCTTATTGCAGGTAAGTTTGATTTCATTGGCCATTATTCTGTCACACAAGAAGTTTTTTAAGTGAATTTTTCCAATTGGGAACTATGTTAAGTTACATATTTTTGATAAGGAATCAGCCCATTTTACCACAATTTGGTCGCCATTAGGCTGGTTTTTTTTCAAATAAAGATCTTGGGTGTTCGGGTCAACTAACGCAATTTTGAAACAGATCCACCTAAGATCCATTATTGACAAGTTTTGCTTTGTAGTTTAACACAATATCTGTATGTGAATTGTCCTATTGGTTCCTATGTTAAAGTAAGATCGGCTATGATGGCCATCTTGAATAGGGAGACAGATCATTGGACTTAATTTTGAAATCATCTTACTACAGGCCCATTCTAGCACAGAGGAGGACATCTTCAAAAAATTTTCCTACAATGTATGTTAAACTAAGTTTGGCTGTGGTAACCATCTCGGTTGACAGTCCAGGTCATTAAAAACAATACCAAGAAAGAGGACCATTGCTTGCCAAGTCATTTCATACAAGAAGGTTTTTAAAGTAATTTTTCATAGGGTCCTATGTTAAAAGTTAGGATGTGGCAGTCGTCTTGATCTACAATCCGGCCAACAGACATAAATTTGAAAAAGGGCCATCTAAGGACCATTGCTGCCTTGTTTGGTTCCATTTGGCCAAGTTGTTTCGGTCAAGATTTTTAAAAGAATTTTCCCAAAGGGGTCAACTATTTTTGGCTGTGGTCGCCATCTCGGTCGACAGTGCGGGTCATCGGAAACAATTAAAAAAGGTACTGACTTATGACCAAAGCTGCCGGGTCTGGTTCCAACTGGAAATTGTTTTCAGACAAGAAGATTTTGAAATGAATATTTTCCAAAAATGGTCATATGTTCAACTATGTTTGACTGTGGTCGCCATCTTGGTAGACAGTCCGGGATCTCAGGCACAATTAATAAAAAGTACTTACTAAGGTCTACTTCCACCTGGCCAAGTGGTTTCAGATAAAAAGATTTAAAATTAATTTTCGCATAGGGTCCTGTATTAAAATAAGTTCAGGTGTGGTGGCCATCTTTGTAGACATTCCAGAACATTGGACATAATTCTGAAAGCCCGTTCTAAGGACCATTGCTGCCAAGTCTTGTTCCAAATGGCCAAGTGGGTTCGACTTGGATTTTCGATCGGCACCAAAGTAAATTCTATTTAGTGGTTCTCAAGAAGATCAAAATGTGAAAAGTTAACACATGGGCGGACGCAAAGTAATGGCAATAGCTCACACTTGCCTGTGGTCAGGCAAACTGTACAGTGGGTATCTTTTTCTGTTTTTTAAGTATAGCAGAAAAATATTATGTTTTCGTTTCGTTTCGTTTCAAATGATTTAGTAGTCACGTGGAGTGTAAAGGCCACTTGTATTTTTTTATGTTTTTTGGCGACAAGTTATGTTATTCTAACCGTGGATATTCCATATTCAACAACATTTCAGGTTTTTATACATCTTTAATACTTTAGTTGTATTGAAATTCATCAAAATATTTTATAAATAGACTCAAATTTACACTTTTTAAGCTATGACAGCATTACCTCTAATCGAAGGTTTTCAAAGTTTTTTAAAAATTTATTTTGCGGTTTGGTGTTTCCTGGGTTGCATTTACCGCTTATGACAGAGCCTCTGAAGTTTTGAATTTCTGTATTACATTTGTACATATCTTGTTATTAATTACAAGATGGTGTTATTCTTGTGTTGTTTTATGTAATACGTAGAATATTAATCACCGGTTAGTAGTACAGGATAGGAAATACATATATGTACGTTTAACCGGTTGTGTCTTCTTCGTGATAGTAAATGATGGATGGGTGAATTATTGGTTTATGTCCAATGACAATTATTATAGACATTTCAACGTTGAAGTGATACGAATATAAACGCTGTTTTGTTCTAGATGTCACGCTGAGCAAAATTTATTTTAATGTGATAGCTCAACAGAAGACATTATTCCGACTCCGCGTGCTTTGTTATTTCTTTTTTGTTTAAATTTGTTTCTCATTTTCCCCTTTTTACACATAAAATCTGTTAAACCAGGTAAATGAAAATTATTCTTTTTGAATATGAATACATATTTTTGCTGATTTCCCCTATTTTCAATATAGGCATAATATTAAATGGATTTTGTCATCGTACCTTTTAGAGTATAGTACATATTTTAAACGTTCCATATCAGTTGACTTGCAAATTTACAAGTCATACACTATTAAATAAAATCCGTGTAAATACACATGTATCTAAAGGAAATAAATCTTGCGTTTAGTTCATCTCAAAATTGAAGAGGTTCAACGAAGGTAGGACTATTCCACACCTGATGTAATATATATTGTTCTATTTTTAATATTCGTTTTTGTCTTAGCTGAAATAAAACTGATGAAGATATTGCACCTCTGAAAAATCAGGAAGATCAGATATCTACATGTACATGTTAATTTGTTGTTCAATTCGGTATCTTCAAGGAATGCCAACATTTTTAAGTTCAATTTATAACTTTGATATAAATCAATTTATGGCACATATTAATTTTAAAAAATTTATTTCATGTTGATAGATTTAGAATATTTATTTTTGAAAAAATTTTATTTGGGCTAAGCGACCTTTACCTAATTATTTGTTTATCAATTACATAGGGGTCAGCCACGCGGTCATTGACCTACTTGCAAGCATCATTCCTTTGTTTCAAGTCAACAGAGTAACATCAAAAAATTTACTGCCAGTGTTGGTTGTAAAAGAAGTTTTTAAAATATGGATATTTTAGTTGATGATAAATAGAGCTAAGAAGATCATAGCAAGATTGAAACAATTTTAACACTCTGACTGGTATCGTGATTACTGTGATTTAAAGAACTGTGCACGATAAATTTTATACACAACAATCAATAGTTCTTATTCCGGTTGGTGATGTACCGAGTACACATGTACAGGTTAATTTAAAGTTACCAGAGAATTGCAGTCCATGGTCTGAAGAATTGACATACATATTATCATGTTTTTGTGCGAAAATTACGGGAAGAATCAGCTAAATGGACATTTATTGATTTAACAGGATTTTTTTTTAACATTTCCGTCTATAGAAAGGTAAATAAGCTAATTAAACAATTAACTGTATTCTTTAATTTATTGTAACTTTAAGTTATACAACCGCTACACAACGATTCTTTAATTTATTGTAACTTTAAGTTATACAACCGCTACACAACGATGCTATTGTCTTGACTATGGAAAATTTTTCAAGCGTAACCTGATCCGATAGATTCCAACATCGTATCGAATGCCTAATTAATATTCATAAGGATGTCACGTGTTCTAGTTGTTGGCAGCTCACATGTAAACAGACTCCGCGGCTACTTGAATGTAAACAATATCAACAATTTTGATCTTGGAAATGATCCATTTGTACAATTGTTTGGTATAGGAGGTGGCCAGGTTAATAACCCGAATCACTGTAGACAATGGGAAAACCAAATACAAAATTTAAGGCCTGACGCACTCATATTTCATGCTGGGGGTAACGACTTAGACAGTCACAACGTAGATGTAGAAGAAACAGTTTTTCGTTTGTTGACATTTTTAGATACTATGAGACGTCGTTATCGTTTACACAAAATTTGTGTACTGCAATTAATGCCGAGAACATCAACTCGTCACACAAGCATCCAAGAATACACTAGCAGGGTGCATAAATTTAACAACTTATTGAAGAACAATATTAGCAATTACTTCAAGGATAGTTTCATCTATTGGAAAGTTCGAGGTGTAAAGAATTCAAGAGTTAACTTGTTTGTGGATGGGGTTCATTTTAATGTCGATGGTTTTATAAGATATTACAGAAGTGTACGAGGAGCAATTATTCAATCATACATGTAATTATAAAATCATTCAAGCAGTTCGATAACATATATTTTGTATACATTTAGTACATGGCATGTTATATTTATTATATTAGACTTAAAACAAGACTTTTTAAATATTAAGTCAAAAATATTAGTAGGTTTGCATGATTTATAGTTAATACGTACTTATGTTTTTAAACTTATGCATATTTGTATGTATTTTATTTCAGGCATTGCATGAGTCTGACTGCTGCATGTTAACGATAGAACAATACCCAGAGCCAACAACAATTTTGATAAAAGTAAGCCTTTAAGTTAATTTTCAAACAAGCATACTCACAAAGCTCATACAATGTTAACACATTGGTGTTAGCCGCTATTTTAATATATGAAAACACAACAAATAAATATATCACACACGTTCATTACAAATTTGAAGAATTTACAATTATTATGACATACACTGATATTTTTATTGTCAGCACACTGGTGTTGACCTTTATGCAGAATATTTAATGATTTACAATTTTGTAAGATACGATAATAGCTACTTGTCAACACACTGGTGTTGAAAACTAACAACAATTTTAAATGTAAGATACACTGGTATCTAGTTGTCAGCACACTGGTGTTGAACATTGCAACATTAATTGAACAGTTAAGATACACTGGTATCTTCATTGCATTTGTCAACACACTGGTGTTGATCATTTTAAAGCAAATTTCTCTGAGATACACTGGTATCTACACATGTACATTGTAATTGTCAACACAATCATTTTAAAGAAAATTGAAAATTTAACATACATGTACACTACACATGTAAAATACATACAGTAGTTAAATACGTATATTTTATTTAAAGGATGTCTGAGCCACCACGGAAGTCCAGACGGCTTTCCAAGAAAAAATCAACACCTGATACATCAAACATCACAGAGAATGTACATGTACCCGAAGAAAAAAGTAACGAGACACTTGACCAAACTATTAAAAAACATATAGATGCAGCTGTACCTGAAATTGCAGCATCAGTAGTAAATGTATTGCAACAGCAGGGAGTGATTAGACAACCAATTGACATTCCTTATGTTCCATCCAATGTGTCAAACATAAACAAAGGTAGCAATAATATACCGGTAAACGTGGTACAACTAGACAATGCAAATAATGTTGCAAATCAAAACAATATTGTAAATACAAATGATACATGTACAAGTGAAGGCAACAGTGCCATTAATTTTTCAAAAGAAAGCATTTCAAAACCATTGGCTCTGGGTATAGATCCTAAGATAAAAGCAAAAATCTGGGCTAATGAATATATTGATCTGGGCATGTTGCTTAATCGTAAGTTTCCCAAAGTTCGATTTCAACCTGTTGAAACACCCAGTGGTAACATGAGTTGGGAGAAACAAGAAAACCCAACATTTAAATTCGAAAATATTGCACACTGGCTGTCTGCATTTCATATTTTTGTTAATATCTATGTTGCAAAATTTCCGCAAGAAGCAGGGTCTTTGATGAAATATGCAAATATAATCCAAACGTTGGCCAGAAGGTCCTGTGAAGTAGCAGCGTTCATATATGATAGGACTTTTAGGGAATGGAGAGAGCATGACTTCAATAATTTACCTTGGGATCAAGTAAATACAGAGTTATACTCAGAAGCTATGTCTCTAGGCTTAAAAATAAAATTTGAAAAACTTGCAAAATCCTCCACAGTTCATTTGCCCTTTCGAGCTGGGGGGGCTTCAACAAAGAGCCCCAACAAACGATTTTGTTGTCATAGCTTCAACAACAATGGAGGCAAATGTACAAGGGGACCATCATGCAAATACCCACATATCTGCGAAAAATGTGGGGAACCACATAGCAGAAAATATTGCAATACCAATGACAATGGTACAAGTGGATCAAAGGCTCCCACAAAAAAAGGGGAAATAATTCCCATTCCCAAGTGGTCACTCCTATTAAAGTAGAAAACTTTGAAATTTGGCTTAAAAATTATGATAAAATAAAAAGAGAATTTCTAGTTCAAGGATTTACTCAGGGTTTTAGAATTCCATATGTAGGCAAACGAGAATTTAAATATAGCAGAAACTTGCTTTCTGCGCGCAACCATTTAGATGTGTTAAGAGAAAAAATAAATAAAGAAGTACAATCTGGTCGGGCAGCAGGCCCCTTTTTAAAGACTCCTTTTCCTTTATTGCAAATTTCACCATTAGGTTTAGTCCCAAAGAAGGCCCATGGGGAATTTAGAGTAATACATCATTTGTCATTTCCGAAAGGCACGTCTATCAATGATGGTATTCCAGATTCAGAATGCTCAGTGCAATATCAAACTATTGAAGATGCAATACGATTAGTCAAATTTTATGGTCCAAATTGCCTTATGGCAAAAACGGATATTGAGAACAGTTTTAAAATCATTCCAATTCACCCTGATGATCATGAACTGCTAGGTTTTGTGGTTGATGATCAATACTATTATGATAAGACTTTACCTATGGGTTTAAGTTACTCATGTAAACTTTTTGAGCAGTTCAGCACAAGTATTCATTGGATAGTTGATAATTGTTTGGGGGAAGGTGGCTGTGTACATATACTTGATGATTTCTTGTTTATAGGCCCAAAAAACTCGAATATTTGTTGCAAAACACTGACTAAATTTTTGGAAATGGCAAATGATATAGGCCTCCCTATTAAACAGGAAAAAACAGTACAGCCTACCACAACAATAACATTTTTAGGTTTAGAAATAGATTCTGTGGCTATGGAAGTCAGATTACCATTAGACAAACTTGAAAAACTAAAGGAAAAACTGAGCTATATGCAAAATAGTAAAAAAGCAACGTTAGAAGAACTTCAATCATTAATTGGGTTTTTAAATTTTGCTTGTTCTGTAGTTACCCCGGGAAGGGCATTTCTAAGAAGAATTATAGATCTAACTCTAGGTTTAAAAAAACCACATCACAGGCGGCGCTTGTCTAAGGAAGCGAGGGCAGATATGAAGGCATGGAACATTTTTGCCGACAATTTTAATGGCAAATGTCTTTTCTTAAGTGACATATGGGAATCGTCTGATCAACTACATTTGTTTACAGATGCTAGTAACGTTGGTTTTGGAGGGGTGTTTGGTACTCAGTGGTTTGCAGTTGCTTGGAACAAAGTTTGGAAAACTTATCATATAACATTAAAAGAATTTTTTCCCATTGTTGTGGCAATTGAGTTGTGGGGAAATTTTCTCAGAAACAAATGTGTAATTTTTCATACAGACAATTTAGCTCTAGTGCATATTATAAATAAGCAGTCATCAAAACAACCACTTATCATGCAATTAGTTCGAAAATTTGTAGTATTGATTTTACAGCACAATATATTATTTAAAGCAGCACACATTCCAGGGGTTAACAATGTTGAGGCTGACCTTCTTTCTCGGTTTCAATTACAGCAGTTCAGAGAAAAGTTCCCGATGATGGACCCTCAACCAGTAGTCAAATCAGTGGAAATGCCGAAGCTTTAAAATCAAGGGCAGCACAACTTTTAAATGAATCACTGAATAAAACCTCAAGAGAATCATATTCAAGAATTTTTAAATTCTATGAACACTTTATCGAACAAACTTACTTAACTAGTTCAATCTTTCCTGTATCTTTAGAACATTTAACAATGTTCATAGCTCAGTGTTTTGATCGAAACTTAGCATCGTCTACCATTTTATCATACATGTCTGCCATTAGCTATATGCTACAATTAAAAGGTTATACTGATTTGACAAAACATTTTATAGTGGAAAAGACACTACGGGGTTACAGCAATTTAAGAAAGTCACATGATACTAGGCTTCCAATAACTCCAGAAATTTTGAGAAATCTTGTTGATTCATTAGTGCATACTTCGCACTCAAAATTTGTTTTAATTATGGTAAAGTCAATGTATTTACTGGCTTTTCATGCCTTTCTTAGAATAGGTGAGATAACCGGACTAATGCCACCTCATGGTAATGCATTAGCAAGAAAAAATATTCGTTTTGTATTCGAAAATGACAAAGATGGATTACCATCTGCTATAGAGATCAAAATGTCACAATATAAACACAGCACAAGGAAACATATACCAGTTTTATTGGTTCAAAGACAACAAATACATAAATACTGTCCAGTTATTGCTCTTTGGGAATACTTGCAACTCAGAGGCCAGGAAAGTAAAAACGAACAGCCTCTTTTTTCTTTTATGAACAATGACTCAGTTTCTAGAAATTATTTCACAGATCAATTAAAACTCTCTCTTAGTTTTTTGGGACTTCACATACAAAATTATAAATCCCATAGTTTTAGAATTGGGGCAGCAACCACGGCGTGGGCCATGGGATGTTCAGAAGAACAAATTCAACAAATGGGCCGTTGGAATTCCAAAGCCTTTAAAAAATACATTCGCATTCCTGTATTAAAATTATGAATTTGAAACCTAGGTTAACCAGATACAGTTTTGACATGGAGACAAGAGCTTCTGTCAAATTCATATGTAATATATAAGGTACAATGTATATATAATTTTTCAAGGCAGCCAGTGTGCAAATTTATTGTCATGCATTGTTTACATACGTCATGATATTTTCTTTATATTCTTGGGGACAAGAGCCTCAGCCATATTACTTCATTGATATTTGTACATTGTATTTTGTCATGTATATGCTTTATATTTGTCAAATTCTTGGGAACAAGGGTCTCAGAATTTTTGTGCTTTGTCATTATTTTGCCAAATTCTTGAGAACAAGGGTCTCAGAATTTTTTGTTATTTCATTATTTTGCCAATTTCTTGGGAACAAGGGTCTCAGAATTTTTTTGTTAGTCTCTTTTTTGTCAAATTCTCATGAAAAAAGTGTCATAAGTAGTATTTTGACTTTATTATCTTGCCAATTCTTGGGAACAAGGGTCTCAGAATTTCTTTTTTACCCAAATTCTGGGGAACAAAGGTCTCAGAATTTGCTGAGGATAGGTTGTGGATGGGGACATTGTGTTCTTTTACATTCATTGTGTTGCACATTCATTTACATTCACACAATTTGTGGCATAATTTTGTCCCCCATCTTTGATGGTTGCATGATATTATTATGGTAGATTTTGTTATGTAATAGCAGTGTTTATGTTTTTATTGAATTTTTGTATAATTCTGATGTATATATTATGTTGATTGATTTTTTCCTTTTCGTCATTTTAATAAATGACCATTTTCAATTCAATACAGTGTTTCTTTTCATTTTCTAACAACCATCAAACAGAGCACAACTTCAACAGTTTGTGCCATAAAGTTCAATTTATAACTTTGATATAAATCAATTTATGGCACATATTAATTTTAAAAAATTTATTTCATGTTGATAGATTTAGAATATTTATTTTTGAAAAAATTTTATTTGGGCTAAGCGACCTTTACCTAATTATTTGTTTATCAATTACATAGGGGTCAGCCACGCGGTCATTGACCTACTTGCAAGCATCATTCCTTTGTTTCAAGTCAACAGAGTAACATCAAAAAATTTACTGCCAGTGTTGGTTGTAAAAGAAGTTTTTAAAATACCCTCCCTCCCTCCCTTTTATAAACCAAAATTCAGTCATTCAATATTTACTTTACATATTTTATAATAAAGTTTAAGTCAGGCATAATTTTGTCCCCCATCTTTGATGGTTGCATGATATTATTATGGTAGATTTTGTTATGTAATAGCAGTGTTTATGTTTTTATTGAATTTTTGTATAATTCTGATGTATATATTATGTTGATTGATTTTTTCCTTTTCGTCATTTTAATAAATGACCATTTTCAATTCAATACAGTGTTTCTTTTCATTTTCTAACAACCATCAAACAGAGCACAACTTCAACAGTTTGTGCCATAAAAATATGTATGCAAGGAATGCCAACATACAAAATACAAATGATATGTTTATAGTAATTAAGTGCTTGATTACAGGTAAATATCAGAAATTTACAGTCAGATCTAAATAAATTAAATTTATAAATGTGCATTTACAATAAAATATGTTCACTTAAAAAATAATATTTTTAAAAGTATTAAATTGCAGTATAAATTGCTGTATTATTTCTTATAATAAAAGATTGAAAAGTACACGAAGTACCGGATGCCCATAAGCTGCATTTTGTAAATTATGTCAACCGAATAAACGAACCTACAGTATACATTTTCATTAAATTATAGTCATTACTAGATAATAAAAATTTGAACTTTTAAAATTTTGATTTTTCTTTGAAAATAGACAAAATAGATTTAATTTCGTCAGCAGTGCTCCAGGCCAAAAATTTGGAAATACAAAATATGAGATAGAGTCGCTTAAAATGTCAAAATGACCAAAAATAAACAAAAAACAAAAAGTGAAAAAAAACACCTACGGATGAAAGATATACTGCAACTCGTTTTTAAAAATTGAAAATAAGCAGTTTTACGTTATACCTGCGCCTACGAAATACTTGTATCACTCGATAACGAAAAGTACACGAACTACCGGATGCCTATAAGTTGCATTATGTAAATTATGGCAACCGAATAAACGAACCTGCAGTATAAAATTTCCATCCATTGATAGTTTGAAAGCTCTAAACCATTGATAATGTATTCAAGTTAATCGGTTTGTGTATTTTCTGTTGACAATTTCATTGTAACTGTAGTTTAAATTTTGTTCAAATCACATTATTAAAACATTTGTGTGTTATAAGGACCTTTTATTTGATTATTTTGTGACATACTCTTAAAATATTCTCTTTCCAAAAATACAAGAAATTCGCACCTTGTTTTCTTTATATAGAAAATAGTAATCTTAGTTCAGAAAAAAACATCGTGGTTAAATGGTTAAACCATCAGCTTTGCTACCAACAGACTTGGTAACCAGACCTTAAGTTTAGAGTGAAGACCAAACGAAATTATAAAGCATACTGTACATGCACTACCTACAACTGTCCAGATTTAACTATATAAAAAATATTACCAAGGTTAAACAAATTACAAAAAGTTTTCACTGTATTTTTGAAATTACATGTACAGATGAAATTTGATTGCTGTTTGTTGTATAAAACAAATATATAAATAAGTGATTGTTTATACAATATTCAAGAATGCCAACAAATTTCCTCCCTTTTTTTACCTATTTTTCCTATCAAATTTATTTCGGTATTTTGTGATACGTTTTATTTCAAATGTTGTCATAGGTTGAATGAACCGTTCAATTTAACCATATGCTGTCTGATTATCCTTCAGGTTAATAGAGGATGACTAGCTTCTACGATATATCTTCTACATTTGTGACGAGAAATGATTTTTTCCCCGAACGTCAACTTTTTAAAAATCATAATTGATACATGTTGTTGTTTTAGCAATTAAAGTGTGTTCAATTGGGGTACATTAGGGGTGAATATAAATACACACACACACACACACACACACATATATATATATATATATATATAAGGACATTATTTAAAAAAATATATAATTTGGAATAAAACAAATTAAAGAAATAAGTATTTAAAGTAAATTTATAAGTTTGAATAAAATACTTTATATATTTTACTATCGAAATATTTTTAAAAAGAAACCACTGCTGCTTAAAACTCAAGGAAATTAATAGATGTATTTAAAAACTGGCGTCGTCAGTAAACAAATTCTTGGCAAAATAAACCAGAGATGTATAAAAGAAATTAGACCAATTCCATCACTTTATGAGGAGGAACTAAACAAACTACGAGACCAAGAATGGTATGACATTTCTAAAACAGTGGGTTTTTGTTGAATTTCAGCGCTTTATTTTGTGCTTTTAAAAATGTTTTGATAGACATTTCAGTGGTTTGTTTCTTTGAATTTTATTGTATTTATTGTTCCATCAACTAATAATCTGTCATACAATATGTGTTTATAATATGAAAGCATTATTAATTATTCAAATGAAATAAACTATTAGTAATTTATATGTGTATCTTCCTTTTAATCCAAAATCTTAATGGAAGCTACACCAACAAGGAACATATTAATTAATTTGATACATATATAATTAAGAGAAAATTATTGCAACACAGATCAAACAAAACTCAGGTGACTTTTTTGCCTGTAAAAGTAATTGTTTAACCCTTAAATGGACCCCTTAATCAGGTTTAATGAACGGGAAAAATGTTCTTTGATCTTTGAAAAGTTGACGTTCGGGGAATCAGCCTTTTAAAGTTAAGATTGAAATTTAATTAGTCACTTTAAAAAAATGTAATTCATCCGTGATCAAAATCTAATTTGTTTCTTAATCTTTGAAATCCTGAACATATATATTAATTTTGTTAAATTTATACATCTGTGACAAAGCTGTATACATGTACAAGTACAAAATGCATTAAAATGTATCCTATTTCAACATCAGCAACTGTATATACTATGATATCGTTAGATTTAATAGAATGCTAGCCTCTCCATGCATCGTTTTTTTTAGATTTAGAATTAAAAAATATATATATTACATTTGCTCATGTATATAATATTGTAATTATCTAATATTTAATTTCATCAACTATACATACATACACTACAAATAACAATTGGAAATGCGAACTATTAGACAATAGAATCAGCCGGGGGGGGGGGGGGGTTATAAGTCGATTCGAGTCCGAATCTATACTGATTGTCGAGATGCATTTGCCCATCCACGACCCTCTTCGTCATCCTTAAATTGGTTTTACAAGCAGGCAAAATTTGTGGTTATTAGGTTAGTACCATGATAATGTTTTAATTACAAAGTTGATTCTTGATGTCTCGTGGATAATGCTATATAGGAATGATTATTTTTTATATATTGTTTTGTCAATATAAATATTAAGCTTACCTTGCCCAAATGTTGGCTGTTATCATTATTTGGTGTCCGTCGTCCGGCGTAATTAAATCTTCAAAAATCTTCTCTGAAATCACAGACCTGGTCAATTGCGACAAGATTTTTTGTTGGAATGTTTCCGTTTCTTTATGTTAAGTGGTTAAGACCTTAGGCCAATATGAAAAATTTAACTAAAAAAAGAAAAATTTTCAAAAAATATTTAAGATGTTCTCCCCTTAAACTAATAGGGCAATTATGTCTGCCATTATCAAATACGGAAACGTCCGCAAAATATATTACAAAATATTTTCTTCTGAAATTACTTGGCAATTGAGAACAACCTTTTTGTGGAATAGTCATTTGGTGTTCCCCTTTCCAAATTGTGCATTGGACTAATATGGTCACCGCTACTGAAATAGAAATATCAGCGTAAAAAAACCTGTTAAAAAATTCATCTGAAAGAAGGACGTGAAGAAGTGGATTGAAACCAAACATGGCATAAATGTTGTATATAAGGTGCTGATCATGTGTTGTTACTTTGTTGCCGATCAGTCATCCAAGATGGTCGCCAGCAGGGAACTTAGTTTAACCTAGGACCCTATGGTAAAAACATACAAAAAATATTCTTGTGATTATTAGATGATCCCCTTTTAAATTATGGCATTGATCCGGAACCTTTGACCAATACGGTTGCTACTAGTATAAATAAGGGAAAATTAAGCGTGCAAAATATTTAAAAATCATCTCTTTTGAGACAAATCATACTAACCTTTGTTAAAGTACTTCTTAGATGTTGTCACGAAATATAATTTGTCCAAATAAAAGGGTTTTAATTATCATTAGAATCGAAATCAACTAGTGGAAACATTATAACCTGTAGATAATTGTCTTGCAGTGAAATACCCGTACACTTGATGAGTAGATCAAGTTTATTTTGACCCTAGAAACGGGTACAAATTCGAGGTTTGATTATCACTTTCCGTTATTTTCGGACTAGTTCAAGTAAATATATTTTTGTACGAATATGTTACCTAAGGTATTGCAATAATAAAAAGTATTTTAAAATTAACAAATAATTATAAATAAAAAATTAGGCTTCTGGTATCGCTTGCCTCGCTAACGCTCACTGATACTACTTAATGATTTTGCCGTCAAAGTGTCCATATTTAACATATGTAGGACCCTATGGCAAATACATACAAAAAACTTCTTCTAGAGAACTGGGTTAAAACCAAACATGGCATGAATGTTTCTTATGAGGTGCTGACCAAGAGTTGTAACTTTGTTGCCGAACCGTCATCCAAGATGGTCACCAGCGGAGAAATTAGTTTAACATAGGACGCTATGGGAAACGTATACAAAGATATTCTTCTAGAGAACGGCTGAATGGATTAAAACCAAACATGGGATGAATGTTCCTTATGAGGTGCTGACCAAGTGTCGCTACTTTGTTGCCGATCCGTCATCCAAGATGGCCGCCAGCGGGGAACTTAGTTTAATAGGACCCTATGGGAAATACATACAAAGATCTTCTCCTAGAGATCGGCTGAATGGATTTAAACCAAACATGGAATCAATGTTTCTTATGAGGTGCTGACCAAGTGTTGCTACCTTGTTGCCCATCAGTCATCCAAGATGGCCGCTAGCGGGGAACTAAGTTCAAGATAGGACCCTATGGCAAATACATACAAAAATCTTCTTCTAGAGAACTGCTGAATGGATTAAAACCAAACATGGCATGACTGTTTCCTATGAGGTGCTGACCAAGTGTTGTTACTTTGTTGCCGATCCGTCGTCCAAGATGGGCGCCAACGGGGAACTTCGTTTAACATAGGACCATACGGGAAATAAATACAAAAATGTTCTTCTAGAGAACCGCTAAATGGATTGAAACCAATCATGGCATGAATGTTTTTTTATGAAGTGCGGACCAAGTGTTGTTACTTTGATGCTGACCCGTCATCTAAGATGGCTGCCAGCAGGAGACTTAGTTTAACATAGAACGTACCCTATGGAACCGAAATTACAATTCTAAAACCTTATTGAACATCTCGTGCATGTAACTGTTAACAACATTAAAATCCAAATCCACGAAACGTAGGAATAAAGCAAAGACCCATTACTGTTTATATACAAGTATACAACCATTCAATAATAAAATTAAAACCCTAAATCAAATAAGGTCCAGTGATCAACCTGAATTTATACTTTAGGTACGATTGCTCTTCTTGTTTGACTTTCGGATTAAAATAAAATCGAAAATCTAATATGAAAAGATATTTTTTTATAATGGAAATGTATGAAGGGTGAAAAGGAGATGAAAATGTGACGAACTGACGTAAACATATTATTCGACAGTGCGGGTGTAATGAGCTACATGTAATTGTTACTATGATGCCGAAATATATATCTAAGTGTTATGCATTTACCATGTTTACTATAATTACTATATCACTGACAAAGGTGAAATCCCTTCGAAATTATTAAAAGCTAGCATTCAGACTTCGCAAAGTATTATGTACATTGACCCTTGTCAGGCAAACGTCCTACGTTTTCCACGATGTCTTCCGCATCTGACTGAACATTTTTGATAAAATCGGGATTATTGTGTATATACTTCTACAAAACAAATATAATAAATCAATATGATAATATGAAATATCAAGTTAAACGTGCCCATCAAACATACTTATATCTAAAACCCAGGTAGTAAACTGAAATTAAATCGCTGGAACAATGTAACTAACTGAAGATAAAGAAAATAGGTCCGGTTTAGACTGAAGCACATGTATTTTCAAGGTAGGAATAATTATGGACATATGTTGACAATTGATGGAAATTATATTGAGCATATTTATGCAAAAAATTGAAAAAAATAAAACGGTTACATTGTTTCTATGTCGCACTTAAAACTATCATATTTTACACATACAGGAAGTAGATATTTCCTCTTTGGTCGTCCTTGACATACTTGTATATAAGAACTAAGTATTTCTCTTGGCAGGGGTACTTTCAGTTCATTTTATATTGGATAGACAGTAGAACTGTACCAGGATTTCAAAGCATGAAATAGACACTACATTTAATGTAACAATGACTATTTTTTAACTATTTCCACCTGGTTTTTGTCCTTATGATCAAGACGGACTTATCTAAAAGTTCGTCCGTTTATCTATCGAGTTTTATCGATGTGTTGATCTATTTGATTGGTAATTTATACCTTTTATCAAAGGCACCTTTATATATATTTAGCCCATTTGATATGGCACGTCAAACGTTTCAATATAATTAAAAAAATATTGATTAAAAAACAATTTATATTTTAAACTTACAATTATAAATTATGTAATATTTTTCTATATATATTCAAAAAAAAAAATTTATCTTCAAAACTAGTGCAATATTTTTCTATATATATTCAAAGAATGAAAATTTTTGTTCAAAACTTAAAAATATATATGCAATATTTTTCTATACAATATATATATTAAAAAATGAAGAAAAAAAATGTATTCAAAACGTACAAATATATACACATGATATATTTAATATGTTTTTTGTACAGATTCAATAATATTGCATTGTGGGTAATATTTGTGCACGCTGGACAATTCGACCCCAAGACAACTTGCGCCCTCTATAAGACAAGTCATCTCCTCTCATCAGGACAAGTCGCCCCTTCGGTTTGCGCTTGTATGAGTGCATGTTCACTTAATCCAAGCTTCATTTGTAACGGAGATGCTTTTGAATTATCGTTCTTGAACTTTTTAAAAACAGAATTTGATTGCTAGTTGATTTTTCTGTTCATGTATAAATTTTTTTGGTATTTATCTTTTAACATGCCTTTTTGTATCAGACACATGTTAAATAAGATTAATATAAAAATTGTATTAATTGAACATAAATATAGTTTGGGATTTTATCTAAAATATCTGTTTTTACTTGGCATGTAATTAAATTTGCTTGGTTACTTCCCTTGATAAACTGGTTTTGAGAGGTAAACATCTTTTAATGTGAATGAAATAATTCTATATTAAATTTCTGCTTTAAAACAAATTAAAATAAAGTTCTATAAACCATTTTAATGTGTAATAAAAAGTTATTACAAAATACTGAAAATTTTGAAAGTTTAATAAGAAAATAAACCAAGATGTACAATTATTAATTTTTGTAAAGCTGTTGATTGATGAACTTTATCCATTATCTAATTCTGTGGGTTTTACATCTACCTTTAACCTAATTAAGGTCATTAAGAGTCTATATTGGAGATTTTAAAATTTAAACTTGGGATTTTTTTTATATTTGACCAGCCATTGTTAAGATTAATTACAATATCTTATGTTGACACTGTATTCGGGATAAAATTTTAAATATGGTTTAGATAAGTATAGTCAAGAAATACCAAAGGGTTATTCGAAGGAGGGAAAATCTAAAACAACTGAAAAATTCCTGAAGGGTAAGCAGTCTCTGGTGTCCCGTATCTGCTTCCTACAGGACACCCGCCATATGCTGTCCTACTACTTAATGGTGCGAGCTTTATTGGGGGCTACTTTCCAACATTCACAAATATACTAGTCAACAAAAGAAACGATACAGGGTAATGCATTTTTCATATATTCATAATTTTTGTACTAAGCAGAAAAATAGACCCACACGTCTGATTTTCATAGTAGATGGTTTTCTCATCAAAAGCATGGATTTTGTGCAAAAAGTTTGAAATGAAAAATTAATATTTTTGAGATTTCAATAATCACATTTTTCAACCCAAAATTAAAAAATCTGTATTTTTACAACGTTATGTGAATCACAATGTCTGTGTGACAAAAGATTTGAGTTTTTTCTACTGATTTCAGCTACTGGATTTTCATTTTACAAAACGTGTGTCGATTTTCTTCTCGATTTCCTGCAAAATTAATTTAACCCCCTTTTGAAAAATTTCCATTTTCCACCATTTCAAGTTCATCCAAATTTCAAAATAAGACGAATTAGATCAAGAAATGAAATAGCAATCCACTGTTGTCCAAATACTTAAGTTTTTTATAAGGAATTACCAAGATATTTGGATCGTTACTTTTGTTGACTAGTATATTACTAAGAATGCAATATTATTGAATATATATATATATATATATATATATATATATATGCCACATCTATATATAAGATATTGCACATAAATTTATATTTTTTTCAATATATATAGAAAAATATTACAATACATTATATATATTTCAAATTTTTGAACATAAATTTTTATTTTTTTTAATATAAATAGAAAAATATTGTATACATATTTGTAGGTTTTGAACATAATTTTTTTTAATATAAATAGAAAAATATTGCATATATATTTGTAAGTTTTGAGCATAAATTATTTTTTTGCATATATATATAAATATTGCATATATATTTGTAATTTTTGAACATAATTTTTTATTTTTTGAAGGTAAATAGAAAAATACTGCATATATATTTGTAAGTTTTGAACATGAATTATTTTTTAAATTGAAACGTTTGAGGTGCAATAATTTGACACCATCCCATTAGCGTTTATTTATATACATTCTAATATATATTTAGAACTGTTTCGGGACATTTTTGTTCTATACTGTCTTTTACATTATAACCTCACCCCGTTGCTTAGGATTGAAAGGGCTTTGAGTGTCTCTGGTGTTGTTTTTTTTTCTTCTTTTTTTTCAGTTCATTGAAATAATTCAAATTGTCCCACAGTGCAATTTTCCCAGTGTGTACTAAAGATTAAACACCTTTAGTTATTCAGCATAACTGCACAAGTTTTTTACACATGTACCTGTAAATATTTAATGACCTTAGATTTTAGAGATTCGGTGGTAATGTCATCCTCTTGAGCAAAGAAATATGATTCATCAGTAGTATATATGCGGTTTTCAAGTCGTATTTGAGGAGGTGATGGTGAGGAGGTGGATCTCCTGGAAGTGACGTCAACCGGAAATGACGTCACAGGAAGTGAGGTCACCGGAACCGAAAGTACCGGAAGTGATTTGTGCGGAAGTCAGGCGCATGCATAACCGGAAGTGATGGATTTTCCCGCATTTCTCGGTCGTCTCTGGATCTTTTATAGGTCTCTAGGGACTGATACTCTCACTGTTATGTCGAAGTCCGTGAGTATACGAAGTACACTATTGAATTATCTCCCCTTATCCCGCTCTTTTCATCTGCAGATGATGTTTTCTGTGAGGGCAAAAGGCAGGATTGGATTATGTCCCCTTACCTCCAAGTAATGCTGTCACCATTAGATCAATGGAGGGGTGTCCTTAGCAGCCACCTTAGCAACGGCGGTCCATTTCATTGCTCTATGATGCACTTCGTTTCTCCTCTCTTGCTCCATGGCGCTCTTCGCTGCTCTTTGCTGCTCATCGCTAATAAGGACCTTACTCGCGTGCTCATTTCGCTCCTGTTGCTTGTTACTGTTCGTCGTCGCTGCTCTTCTCTTGCTCTTTGTTGCTCATCGCTACTCAGGACCTTACTCGCGTGCTCATTTCGCTCCTGTTGCTTGTTGCTGTTCGTAATCTCTGCTCTTCTCTTGCTCTTTGCTACTCATCGCGACTCATGACCTTACTCGAGTGCTCATTTCGCTCCTGTTGCTTTTTGCTGTTCGTCATTGCTGTTCATCTCTTGCTCCGTGCTGCTGCTGAGGAGGTGAAGGTGGGATTCTCACTGTTTTGTTATGAACCACCTCTTGGTCTCGTTGATGTTACGATGGACATTAAAGATGGCTCCGCCTAGGTAACGCGGACCTGAAAGAAAGCACCCTAATGACAATCGTTTACCCTAACACTAGTTATGCTTACCAGCCTGCTTCAAAGTCATGTTTCAAAGTCTAGCCCAATGCTGGATTGGGCTAAATCCCTTATGAATTTGAAGTAGTACTAGTGTTAGGATTAGGGTTAAGTTAGGATAAGATTATTTTAGGGTTAGGTAAGAGTTAGGGTTAGAGTTAGACAGGACCTTACTCGCGTGCTCATTTCGCTCCTGTTGCTTGTTGCTGTTCGTCATTGCTGCTCTTCTCTTACTCATCGCTGCTCTTCTCTTGCTCTCTGCTGCTCATCGCTACTCAAGGCCTTACTCGCGTGCTCATTTCGCTCCTGTTGCTTGTTACTGTTCGTCATCGCTGCTCTTCTCTTGCTTTTTGCAGCTCATCGCTACTCAGGACCTTACTCGCGTGCTCATTTCGCTCCTTTTGCTTGTTGCTGTTCGTCATCATTGCTGCTCTTCTCTTACTCATCGCTGCTCTTCTCTTGCTCTCTGCTGCTCATCGCTACTCTGGACCTTACTCGCGTGCTCATTTCGCTCCTGTTGCTTGTTACTGTTCGTCATCGCTGCTCTTCTCTTGCTCTGCTGCTCATCGCTACTCAGGACCTTACTCGCGTGCTCATTTCGCTCCTGCTGGTTGTTGCTGTTCGTCATCGCTGCTCTTCTCTTGGTTTTTGCTGCTCATCGCTACTCATGACCTTACTCGCGTGCTCATTCCGCTCCTGCTGCTTGTTGCTGTTCGTCATCGCTGCTCTTCTCTTGGTCTTTGCTGCTCATCGCTACTCAGGACCTTACTCGCGTGCTCATTTCAGTTTTGGGGCTACTGCTGCTAGTGGTGGTCGATTGTCGTTATTCAAAGATTGGATCTGTGCGAGAGCACCCTTACATTCAGGTTATTTAAAAGGCCACTCTGCATTTATCCAGGCTTGTGACTGGCTACCATAAGATAGGCTGCATTAATCCTTCTCAATTTTTTAAGGCCACTCTGCATTTGTCCAGGCTTGTGACTGGCTATATATATGTTTAAACATATATGGGCTGCATTACCCTTCTTCCCTTTTTTAAATTTATTTTTTAAAATTTTTTATTTTTTTTATATATTTTTTTTCTGTTTTTTTTGCAATATGTTCCAATTCCTCCGTCACATAGAGTCATTGCTGTCTTCAGGTGGTGGTGGGTCGTAGTCGTTCAATACACGGTTAAGCAGATATTTTCGTTTTTCTACGGCATATTCCCATAATTCTTTTGATTTGTAGTCTTCCTCTTCTCTCAGGCGTTTAGCCGCTTTCTTGATCTTTCTATGTACGAAGTCTTTATTCATGTCTTGATGCCAGGACAGCAGTCCGAGATAATGCTTTCGTATTTCGTCTCTGTATGTGTCAAACATGTCTCTATATGCTGCCAAGCGTGCCTCGTTTTCTTCCATTCCGCCTTCGACTAGTTCGTTTTCTTTCTGTGAGTATTCCGATTGATGTACTTGAAATGTTCTATTCAAAATGACTTCCCGTGGGGACTGTTCGCATTGCTCTTCGGAGTCTTCGTTGGATTCATGGTCACTGCTTTGTTCCGATTCCTCGTTATCGGCCTCTGTGGTGGTGTCTGAGACTGAATCACTATAGTCTGTTGAATCCTCTTCCATACCGTGCGCATTCTTTTTGTGTCGCACTAGGTTGAAGTTTCGCTTGGACTGGTATCCACATATGTCACAGGTATACATTTAAGACGTCTTTCTTTCCTGGGATTTGATAGTAGAATGAGCTCCGGTCGTCCTGCAAGTGCTTATATTAGCTACAGGTTCCTCAACGGCTTGTTGATTCATACACAAACGTTTGGCAAAGTATTCGTTTCGAGTTTGTTGCAGTTCAGATTTCACTTTTCTGATGAGGTCTCTATTAAGTCTTGTCCACTCGTTGTCAATCCTTCTACACCCCTTGCAGACATTCATGTTTTTGTAGAATTCCGCAAAGCTCTTGTTTATTTGACACTTTGTACATTTCTTGTTTGGGTCCACTTTGCTGGGTCCTCCACTTGTGTTGTCCAGCCGTTTGGTTCTCTCCACTTTGGTTGGAAGTATTTTCCTTTACATTTCTGGTTTTGGTTTGGTCTTTGAAAGATCCACAGGTATTAAGTATTTAGCAGGAACCAATAAACCGAGAGGCGTTTTCGACTCCATTGATACGTGTGTGTTGTTTGACGGTCTTCAAACAACTCACAAAATTAAACAAAACCTCTGATTATATTTTCGTTAAAAGCTTTCCATTGGTGTCATGGTGACGAAGATTGCTTTTTTCTATTCATTCAGACCTCACAGTTCGCTGTTCGTTGTTCGTTGTTGTTGCTGGTGTGCCGGGGAGGAGGTGGGATTCTCACTGTTTCGTTATAAATCACCTCTTGGTCTCGTTGATGTTACGATGAACATCAAAGATGGCTGCCTCCATGTAACGCGGACCTGAAAGAGAGCACCCTTATGAAATAGAAGTTTTAGAGTCTTTCCGGACGGGAACGAATGTTCGCGGTCTTGTTGATGTTACGATGGACATCAAAGATGGCTGCGCCCAAGTAACGCGGACCTTAAAGAGAGCACCCTTATGAAATAGAAGTTTTAGAGTCTTTCCGGACGGGAACGAATTTGCTCTCTTTAAGGTCCGCGTTACTTGGGCGCAGCAACAGGAGCGAAATGAGCACGCGAGTAAGGTCCTGAGTAGCGATGAGTAGCAAAGAGCAAGAGAAGAGCAGAGATTACGAACAGCAACAAGCAACAGGAGCGAAATGAGCACGCGAGTAAGGTCCTGAGTAGCGATGAGCAACAAAGAGCAAGAGAAGAGCAGCGATGACGAACAGTAACAAGCAACAGGAGCGAAATGAGCACGCGAGTAAGGTCCTAATTAGCGATGAGCAGCAAAGAGCAGCGAAGAGCGCCATGGAGCAAGAGAGGAGAAACGAAGTGCATCATAGAGCAATGAAATTAACCGCCGTTGCAAGGTGGCTGCTAAGGACACCCCTCCATTGATCTAATGGTGACAGCATTACTTGGAGGTAAGGGGACATAATCCAATCCTACCTTTGGCCCTCACAGAAAACATCACCCGCAGATGAAAAGAGCGGGATAAGGGGAGATAATCCAATAGTGTACTTCGTATACTCTCGGACTTCGACATAACAGTGAGAGTATCAGTCCCTAGAGACCTATAAAAGATCCAGAGACGACCGAGAAATGCGGGAAAATCCATCATTTCCGGTTGCGCATGCGCCTGACTTCCGGGTAAGTCCGGTTCCTGAACATGCGCAGATCACACATCCGGGTCCTAGCACGTTACTTGCGTCACTTCCGTAAACAAATACATGTAATGGGAAAACCCATCACTTCGGGTTGCGCATGCGCCTGACTTCCGGGTACTTCCGGTTCCTGAACATGCGCAGACGACATATCCGGGTCCTAGCACGTGACTTACGTTACTTCCGTAAACAAACGGGGGAAATCAACTACTTCCGGTTGCGCATGCGCATAAACCACCTCCGGTTCCGGTCATTGACTTCCGGTTCCGGTGACGTCATTTCCGGTTGACATCACTTCCGGAGGATCCACCTCATGATCCACCTCCTCACCACCACCTCTTCAAATACGACTTGAAAACCGCATACTTTCATCATTTATTTCTCGTTACGAAAATGCTTAAAGACATGATTTGTTCATAAATTGCCAATTGTTATACAACTTCCAATTATTTGTTTCAGATCTAACGTTGGATGAAGGGTCGAAAACGTACATGTAAACAAATATTATGTTTGTTTTTTGTCATAAATTTCGTTATCTTTTTGTTTCTATGGATCAAATTTATACTCCTCACAAAAATGAATCAACCAGGAAATTTCATCTCAACAAAAACAAACACGGCTTATTCAAACAATCATTCCACTTATCGCGGCATACCACTTGTAGTACATCAAACATGGAAAGACAAAACTGTACCAAAACAATGGAAAAATGCTCTGAAATCCTGGATGATTCAAACATGGTTTTTTCCTTTGGAACCGAAATCTATGGAAATAAGATATATATTCTGGGATGATGCAATGATCAAAGAATTTATCGATAGCATGTTTCCATGGTTTTCTGAAACATTTAACAAGTACAGATATAATATACAACGAGCAGATGTTGCTAGATATTTCCTGTTGTACCATTATGGAGGAATCTATTCTGATCTTGACGTTAAGTGCAACGTAAATGCAATCAAAAGGATCTTAAACGGTATTTCTGACGGACAAGGTGTCGTGTTAATGGAGACTAAACCGGATGGGTTGTCAAATGATGTAATGATAGCATCTAGACATCACCCATTTATGAAACATGTTATATCCGGTCTGAAAGCCTCAGATACATCTTACATATTTCCGTATTTTACAGTTTTAATGTCCACGGGATCTATATATCTTACAAGGAAATTTCGATTATACAAAGATAAATTCCAGGTGCATGTTGTAAACAACACATTCTACACTCGTGTTTATTTCAAGCATTTTAAAGGCAGTTCATGGCACAAGTGGGATGGAAAATTA
Source organism: Mytilisepta virgata (assembly GCA_028015205.1). Classification (NCBI taxonomy): domain Eukaryota; kingdom Metazoa; phylum Mollusca; class Bivalvia; order Mytilida; family Mytilidae; genus Mytilisepta; species Mytilisepta virgata. The sequence continues at coordinate 91,534,848 of CM051521.1, forward strand.
TTTTGGTATATCTATACTCATACAAAATCTGTGTTTATACTAGTATTGTTTTTCAGCTTTTTAATTATAATATTTCTTCGTTCTAGTATTACATTACGTATAATGAAAAGAACGTGTCAATATTGAAGACCTGCTAAACAATTTGTGTTTATACTAGTATTGTTTTCCAGTTTTTTAATTATAATCGTTCTTCGTTTTAGTATAAAATTACGTATAATGAAAAGAGCGTGCAAATATTGAAGTCAGATAATTTTTTGAAGAAACTAATTCTAAAATTACGGATATTACTATGCTATAGAAGTTTATTATACGACTATAAATAAGAAATCTGCTTTCAGAACATCGTTTCAATTAAAGGTCACAACTATTTGTTCAGATATTTTGTGTCATCTGACACTTCAGGTTCAAATTCACAGTTTAAACATGTAAATTGGAAATATTTATCATGCAGGGCAAATGATTTATTTTTTAAATTTCCACATCAATTGTATTTTACATTATGACTGTTTCTCAGGTTTATACAAAGCACACCATGATACTTTCCCAAATTAATATATGAAATGAATCTCTATGCATTCAATGGGACAAGTATTCGAGTAACAGTCTTAGATGTAGTAGGCTATAATTAAAAGCTTCAGTTTCAAATTCACAGTTTAAACATGTAAAATTGGAAATATTTATCATGCAGGGCAAATAATTTTTTTTTAATTTCCTCAAAAATATCAATTGTATTTTACATTATGACTGTTTCTCAGGTTTATACAAAACAAATGATGATACTTTCCCAAATTAATATATGAAATGAATCTCTATGCATTCAATGGGACAAATATTCGAGCAACAATCTTACATGTAGTAGACTATAATTAAACGTAAGCATAATAAAGTTTAAACAAGAGGCTCCCAGGAGCCTGAATCGCTCACCTGGTCCTTAAGCTGTAAGGGAGTCTTTCATGAGCTATTACCCCTATAATGGATCATCTGACAACTTTGACCCAATTCAGACTTTTGTAGAGCTCAATGAGCTGATTGTTTAAGCAAACAACAGCTTTTCTCTATCGACAATAGTTTTCATTCTATAGGGCAAAAACAAGAGAAAACGCTATTTTTGACATTTAAAGGGTCATAAGCCCTATAAGGGGTCATGTGACATCTTTGACCCGATTTAGACTTTTGTAGAGCTCTTTGAGCTGAAGGTTTAAGCAAGCAACAGCTTTTCTCTATCTGCAATAGTTTTTATTCTATAGGTTAATTTAGCAAACAATAGGTTTGCTTTATATAACTTCAGCAAGGAATCATCTTTGTTTTTGACCAAAGACGTGTATTATAATTGAACAGTTTTCTGTTGATTGTCTACATGTATGTGGTTCATTCAGAATGAGATTAAAATGTTGATGGTAAATTAAGGTTTTTTTTTCTTCAAGTTCATTATCACATTTCACAAGTACACTGACTTTAATATGAATGTATATATTTCAGAAAGCAATTTTTTATAAATCTGTGATATTTTTTAAGTGTAAGGCAAATTAAGTCAGTGCTTTTCTGTATTAAAAAGTAATCTTGATTAATAAATAAATTGCAAGACCTTTCAAGTAATTTCCAATAGTATTCTACATCATCTTTTTACGAGAAATGTGTTTTGAATGTTTGTACCTGAAAGACAGACAAACAGACGTACAGAGGAGGCACGTTACAACTCATCATGCTAAAGTTGTGCACAAAGTCTGAAATCAATTCTGTTAGTGGAGTAATCTTTTACGAAAGTATGTAGAGGACAGACAAACAAGGTGATTGCAATATACATGTAGTCTCTTCCCATACAAGTAGGGGTATTTATAAGGTTTTAAGGGTCATTATAATCATCTGTGATCCACAAGTTTGTTATGTAATACTAATGTAAAAGATTAAAAATATGGTGAATATTCTTTGTTCAGTTTTATAAACATTTGTATGTATGGTTATTAAAAACAAGTGTGGCAATATCCACTAATACTCCATTTGTATGTATGGTTATTAAAAACAAGTGTGGCAATATCCACTAAAAGTATGTCTCGCACATCATGACTGTGGCATTATTACAGCAGTAAGAAAAGGCATGCAAGGTTCTGAGAGAAGAGGTTAAATTAAGGTGAAGGTTGTGTGGCAGGACTGTGACAGATTGATATTTAATCAGCAAGAAGAACATGAAGAATTTGTGAATTAATTATGGTGGTTCAAGATCTTCATTTATGTGACATTGATGAGAATTTCTCAGAAATCATTGGTGTAAGTAATTATATGCAAAAGTTTCAGCAATATAAGATGACTTCAACTTCACTAAGAAGAAATGTCTAACTAACATACCTTAAGATTTTATTTTTTATTTCAATTTTACATTAAACATTTGTTTAAAATAAAAATTTAAAAATTTTTGTTTTGAACATAATCAGGTAAAATAATATTTACTTTCCACTTGCATTTTGAGTTCAAAATAACATTTTTTTTAATCCTGTAAGAATATAATTCTAATATATAAATACAAATATTTTATATAGTATATATATCATGTATATTATACAAACACAAATTTCATGCAGTTTGCAAATAAACAGATTTATATTTCGTAGTTATAGCAAATTGAATGTTATTTGTAGAATAAAGTTCCATATATAGTGTAATAAATGTTCCACTGTCCATGCTTAAGTAGAATGAAGTCCATAGATTCTAGAATAATTGTTCAACCATCACAAAGTAATATGTAGAGCAGCTATAGCACCAAATTTTGGCATTACTTATTGTTCCATGATCAATGTATTTTGAAGAATGAAGTCAAAGGCTTAATTCACAGTGGCTTAATTGTTCCATCATCACTATGATTTGCAGTATAAAGACATTAAAGTGTCCATAGCCAACGGTGTAGATTGTTCAATGTAAAATTTATGTAGAATCTATATATCCTCACAGCTGACTTATCCATTAAGAATTCATACAACTATTTGAAGTGTTCAGAAATTGCCAGTTAAAATTACCTTGTTTGATTTTTAAAGAACAGTTCATACATGTCAAATCTGCAAAATACAGCATTCTAGAAACTGTTGCAAGGACTTGAAATTGGAATTAATGATATATAAGAGCACCATGGTTAGTTTTATCTAGTCATATTATTTAATTATCAGGGTAACTAACATATTATTCAAGTATGTTCTTTTAGTTCTACCCTGTTCTCTATATTTCTTATATAATACATGATACCATGAATGCATCTTATTATGTGATATAATTCATATTTTATTTTCCAACAAAGTCCTTAAAACAATTACTTAAAATAATGAATGAAATCTTGCAAATCTGACAGTTACTGTATAATTTATCATTATATTCTATGATTACATATATATTTATACAATAACAAATAAATAAAAGGAATTAAAACATATTCATTAAATAGATATTATAAAAATCTGGTACATATATTGAAGCAGCATTAAAAAACATAATGAAATAGTCTTTAAAAGTCACTCAATTGTTACAATAAAATTTAAATATATGTTGATAAAATTGTGAAAAAGTCTTTGATTGCATGTGCTGTACGTATTAAATAAATTATCTACTGTAAGAAGGAAGTATTTCACATGGTGTTATTTTCCTTTAATTTACAATACTAAAATTAACCCCCATGGAAATAATATAGGATATATGTATTCTGAAGCAAATGGTTAGCTTATCAAAACCCCTAGAATATCAATACAAAATCAAATATATGTCTGAAAGACATAATGCCCCATCTTGCAGCATTTGGGACGGACGGACGAACAGACCTGAACACTATATGCCCCCTACTTTCGTAGATGGGGCATAAAAACATCAATGTTTACAGTATTAACATAAAAACGTCAATGTTTACAGCATTAATAAAGTACAAAATACAAGTGGAAAGAAACAATTGCAATTAACCTACAAATGCTGTAAATATATATCATTTGTTAAGCATGCAATGGTAGAGTTGGAGTCACCTTTTACAAGAAATTCATAATTATAAAACAAGTCAAAAGCACATCATATATTTCAACCCCCTTCCCTTCCCTAGCACACTGCATGCTTAACAAAGATTTAAATGCGAGTGGCAACCCTTCACTATGCCAAACCACTCAATGCATCACACTGCAACTGAGCAGTGTAATACATTTTTATATCTATGCGGGTTAAAACCTTCTCTACAGTTCCATTGCAACATACACTACTGAGTGATCTGACCAATATGTTTCTATTACATCAGTGTGTATGCATGATTCTCTGCTTTCACGAATAAAAATCAAATCCAATTTTGTTTTGTTCACTGTTGTTGGTTTTGAAATCACCTGTCTGCATTCAAATGTATCTTGCATGAATTGTAAGAACCCTTGGTTAGATGACAATGCATGTATATCAAAATTGAAGTCCCCCATTATAACAGTCTTTGTAGCATCAAGAACTGGCAGAAGTTCAGACAAAAGAATGTGCTTGAAACTTTGAAAAGTACAATTAGGGGCTTTATAAACTAAAACAATCTGTATCTTCCCTTTTAACCCTGAAAGAACAGTGATTATGAATTCAATCTCTGAATTTGAAAAACTATGTTCTTTGACAACATTTTGGTCACTTTTGCCAAACAGGGCTAACCCATGAGCTGGTCTATATCTTGGATCTGTTTGCTTTTGATCAATTCTTGCCAAAACTTTAAACCCTGGTATACAACATTCTTCATTCTGGGTCAATCTTGTTTCAGCAATGCCAACAATATCTGCATCCAAGATATTTGGTTCAGCTGCTATATCATGACAATGAGCATGAAATGATCTGGCATTATTGAATACAACTTTCAAACGATCATTGGAAATTTTGTACAATGGTGTGTAACACAGTTGTAAGATAGCATTTGTTCTCAATCTTTTGATTTCTTCTTTAACACACTCAGACACTGCTATTTTATCCACATTCAGATCTGATATATGCAAACCATTTAAGGATCTGACTCTGCTTAAAGCAACATAGTGAATGTGTGGTATCTTCCCTCTGTGTTTTGTGTTTAAATTAACCACAATTCTATCCAATGTATCTCCCTGAGATTTGTGAATGGTCTTTGCTGCAGCTGGTTTCAAGGGAAATTGAATGCGATCATAAGATTTCTGTCTGTACACAAAGGATCTCTTAATATCAAAAATGGGTGTCCAAGATTTGTCAATACCTCTGGTAAATAAATGACTATATTTTCTTCTAGATGCTAAACCTATTCTCTGATCATCAAACTTTACCCATACAATACTTGGTCTAGCAGATTCAGTTTTATATTCAACCAATTCAACCACACAGGTAGATCCATTTGTAAGGCCATCATTGACATCAATATTTGCTGTTAGATCATATGTCATCCCAACTGCAAGCTGTACTTCTTTCGCAAGATTTGCAGTTTCAGCTTGTTTCTTAGGAAGACTATTTATCAGCTTATTTTTTATCTGTTCAGATACATCTCCACTGACAGAGTCAAATGCATTTACAATGACCTTTTCAGTTTCAAGTTTCATTATATGCTGGACATTGTAATTATCAACAAGGTCATTTTCAACAAATAAATGAATAGCTGATTGTTGTTGATGTGTTTCTTCATTTTCTACAGTTCTAGTCCTTAATACGTCTAAATCTTGCTGTGTCAGTTCATTTTCTCTCAGGCGGTTCAAGAGGTGTGCAAATTCGAGATCATCTTTTTGCCTCATTATTTCGACAAGCTCATAAAAAGTAAACTTTTCCCTCCATAAATTTGGTGCTAATGCCGACATGCCTTTTTTCAAATCTTCAAAAATCCAACCATCAAAAACTGGTTTTAATTGGAAGAAGTCCCCAATAGCAATAACACTTACACCTCCAAAAGATTGCTTGCTACCCATTATTTTCTGCAATCTTGTATCAAGAAGAGAGAACATTCTGTTGCCAACCATTGATATTTCATCAATCATGATGACAGATAAATGTCTATACCTCATTCTTAGAGAATTAAGAACATCAGAAGACAAAGTTTGCTCTTCCAACTTTTTAGATGGTTGAATTTGAAAAGCATTATGCAACGTAACACCTCCAATGTTATAAGCAGCTTTTCCAGTTGGAGCACACAACAAAATCCGTACTTCATCAGGGTTTTCACCCTCAACAGAGCACAAATATCTGTGCAAAGCCTGATATAAAGCCTTTACAACAACTGATTTTCCAACACCTGCACCACCAGTTAAGAAAGCATGTAATGGCTCTTGTTTGGTCTTAATCCAGGTTATCACATGCTGGAAAAACTCGCGCTGCTTTTCATTTAGACTTTGAAGCATGTTTTTATATTGGTCATCTGGTATTCTTTTTGCATGACTGATTAATTCTACTGCAGCACTAGTCATTCCAAGGTCTTGTCCAATATCATAGTTTATATGATCTGGTTGCCTGTCTGGGTTGAAATGAACATATTTTTCAGCATCAACAATGGCTTCTTCTGCAGCTTCCTTTTCAACTTGTTCAGTTCCTGGAGCTATTTCATCAAAATTGTCAGTTTCATTTTCAGCAAGTTCAATAGCTTTATCTAACTCTTCTGCTTTTTGTTCATATTGCTTTAGTTTGTGCTCAATGATGCGAGTGACTGAAGAGTACTTCTGTTCATAACTTTCACACCCTTGTTTAAGGTCATTCTCATTTCTCCAAGGAAAGAATAGCATTAAGCGCTCCCTGTAAAAGTTCTCTGAATCTGTTTTTTTGTTGAATCGAACATATCTTATCACTCTACAATTTTTTCTCTGCCTGATAACTATTCCATTCTTAAGTGTCAGCTTAAATGCAGTTTTTTCTTCAGCATCTACTGTTTGTGGAGTTACTTCATCTTCATTTTCAAACTGTTCTTCAACTTCTTCATTTTCTGAAGATTTATCTGGGAAAATCACTTCAAGTTGTGACATGTAATCAGCTAAACACCAATGTTCTAATGCTTTAGGTCTTTTTGCATATCTTTTAATAGCATCGTCTGCTTCAATGTCTGTTGAATCAGGAGAAAGCTTTTCTAACTGGTCTGAAGTCTTAAGCAGAAATGTTCTTTTTTCAGACTGTGATGTATTTATAAAGACTACTTCTCTAGTTGCTTTAGTGAGTGGAATTTGCAACAATAAATACACTGCCTCTTGTGCACATGTTTCAACCGAATTGGTGAAGTAATTTCCTATAAGTCTGACTTGTTGTTTCAAACCTAAATTACCTTGTCGTGCTTCTTTTGCAGCTTGGTCTAACAATGCACTCATTCCTTTTTGTGACTTACTGATGTATGAAACAATGTACATTGCACAGGCATATGGGTCAAGAACAAACTGTAAATCATGGTTTGCTTTCCATGCTGCCAACACATCTTTCATGTATGGATTAACACGTCCCTCTGATGGTTTTCGTTCTAGGAAAAGTTTTGGTCCACGAAGATTACTTCTGATTGCTTTTATGTAATCTTCTTCTGTCATTTCAAGAACATTTTCAAGGAACTCTTCATGAGACAAATTCTCAACATTTTCCATTTCTTGAAGAGAGTCAATTTTTTGCTGAATCTCTTTGTAAATAGCTTTGTACTTTTCAATATCAGATTTCAAAGGCTCCAAGATCATAGTTTTCTTAAGAGGGGGCAAAGGAAACCCAAATCTACAAACTGCATGACCTCCTTTTCTACATGTCTTTGAATGCTTATGAACTTGTAACTGCACCCATTCTTTGCCAGTGGCAGGATTGGAAGAACAAGAAATAAATTTGTTAACATAGTTAACAATGGTTTCTTCAGAATCATGCTTAAATTTTGGGGCACCTTCAATCCAAACCAACATATGAATATGTGGTGAACCTCTTTGCTGGAATTCTACTCGGTAGAAGTAATCAGTCAAAATGCCAATTGGAGAAAATTCACTTTTTAAGATAATTTTGAAGAACTGTTGAACTCTGTAGTCGAAAAATCTTGAACATGTTACAGGATCTTTTTGGACAAGTCTTGTTTTGTCTTGCCAAGTCATGGTGTTAAGATCATCTTCTGTATAATCCTTTTCATCATTTAATTTGCCAAGAATTTTGAGAAGATCATTCCATTTTGTATCAGCAGATGAAAGTGATCCAAACCATGATGGTAATCCAATTTGGCGAATCATTGCAAAGACATCTTTTTTGCGTTTTTCAAGATAGACTGGGGAATTTCTTAAAGTGCGAAATATGAAGTATCCTTCGTCTAATCGAACTAGGTCTTTCACTAATGATGGATTAAGAATATCTTTGGCAGTCCATGTTTTACCATCTGATTTACACCTTCTCAGAGCAAGATTTACTTTGTCTGTTACATTCTTTAATTGCACTTTTTTCAGTTTAAAAAAGAGATTTGGAACAGACTGGGCTACTCTCCTATCAATTGATCTTAATTCCCACTTAACAATGTCACTGTAATGAACTGGGACACTTCTTTCTTTGAAGTCAAGTCTTCGTTGTCCACAAAATATGGAGGGAAATGCTAAATATTCAGCATCTGCATCATAATAAAGACTTATAGGTCTCTGACCTTCTCCTGGTGCAAAAACAAATTCTTTATCTAGACTATTTGACTCATCTATTATTTCATCCAAAAGAGTATCTAAATTCCCTACGGCTTCAGCTTCATCAATCTCGCTAAAATTGTCACTTTCCTCTTCGCTTTCTGTATTATCATTATCAACTAGACTTCTCTCTGTCTGATTCTGCTGTTTGTTTATTTCTTCAATTCTTTTTACCCATTGCTTGTCCACTGATATACCAGAAGATTTGTACATGTCACTAGTTCTCATTAAATAGTGTAAAGCACAAATCACTGCTAAAGGGCGAACATTCTCAGTGAAGTCACAGGTCTTGAAGGAAAGCTTCTTTTTCAGCTTTACTGCAATTGTGCCCGACTGTTCAATATTGCGTGGTAGAGCATTTATTGTAGGCTGAACATCTACAGGAACATTAACAACATTTCCTTTCATAGAATACTGACCGCCTGTTGGTAACTGGCGTATTTGCATAAATGGTATTCGTAACGAAATTAAACGTTCTTCTAATGGATATAAATTAAGCTCTATGGGTTTATCAGGAAATCCCATCTTGTTAGCGACTGAATACCGTGGTATTTTATTTTTCTTCAAAGCATTAGCACATGTGTGACATATCCACTCTTTATTGTCAACTGATTTTAGATTTGTATTACATCTCTTTAACATTTCTAAGCTTATTGCTTTCAAACCAATACAGTTTACAACTGACTCAGCAAACCATGTTTGATGACAGCAAGTACAAATGTAGCAAGGACCAACAGAAATAAGCTTTTCAAATTTTCTGATACATTCATTCAAATTTGAACCTTGAGCTTTCACTTTCTTTAAATGATGCTCATGTTGAACATATTCTTCATTACTTCTTTGCTTCTGTTTATTAGTTTTGTTAATCAATTTATCTTTATCAGGATTTTGTTGTCTTGCAGCCTGCTTAGCTAGTCTCTCAAGTTCCAAAAAACTGTCATTAGATCTTTTTTCTTTTTTTCTTTTAACATCTTGCTCAGCCTCTTTTTGTTGAAATTCTTCATCTTCTCTAGCCTTTCTTTTACTTTTTAATTCTCTTTCTTTCTCTGCACTTCTGAACTTGGGATCCTTTCTTGCGTTCTGTTTATCTTTTGCTTCTTTCTGTTTGAAATCCTTATCTTTTCTGGCCTGTTGTTTACTTTTCAATTCTCTTTCTATCTCTGCACTTCTGAACTTAGGGTCCATTCTTGCCTCTTGTTTGTCGATCAATTCTCTTTCTCTTTCTGCACTTCTGAACTTGGGGTCCATTCTTGCCTCTTGCTTATCTTGTGCCTCTTTCTGTTTGAAATCCTTATCTTTTCTGGCCTGTTGTTTACTTTTCAATTCTCTTTCTCTCTCTGCACTTCTGAACTTGGGGTCCATTCTTGCCTCTTGTTTGTCGATCACTTCTCTTTCTCTCTCTGCACTTCTGAACTTAGGGTCCATTCTTGCCTCTTGTTTGTCGATCAATTCTCTTTCTCTTTCTGCACTTCTGAACTTGGGGTCCATTCTTGCCTCTTGCTTATCTTTTGCCTCTTTCTGTTTGAAATGTTTATCTTTTCTAGCCCTTTGTTTACTTTTCAATTCTCTTTCTCTCTCTGTACTTCTAAACTTTGGATCTTTTCTTTTTTCTTGCATGTAACTTTTCATATAGTTTGATTTGTTTGTGTTAAAAACATTTTTTTTTGCCACAACATTTTTCTTCTGCTGGTCTTCAAAATAGTCTTCCATCAATTTTTCTGTCATTTTTTCCTGAACATTACAATGAACTGTATCATTGTTACTAGTTTGTTTTTGACTTTGTTGTCTGGGTGCAAAAAATTCTGTGAATTCTAGTGGAAGAATTTCATATTGCGTTGACAAGTCAATATTTAAACTATTGTAGAAAGAGTACATGTATGTAACAAGATCTTCAATATTTCTAAAAGCAATTTGTATAGATGATCCAAAATCTTCAGTTGGCTCATACAGACCAGACTGTCCATGAGAATGAGAATCAAAGAAAGTGTATGTTTGACCATTACAACTGACCGCTGAACATATAGCACCTATCATTATCAAAGCAGAATCAGAATGTTTGAATACTTCTTCAATACCCTTCTGCAATGTCAAAACATCGTGCAGCTCATTGTTATGAACAGCAATTCCAACTAAAACATTTCCTCTATGTACCTGAATTTTTCTGTTGCTAATATAGACTGATGTAGGGATTTCATCCAGTGTCAATAGCTTGCTTCTAAATCTACCTGTATCTTTCAGACTTTTAATAGTGTTTTCATATGTCTTATCACCATTTTCTAAAACTTTATCCAAATCCATATCTCTGTAACATTTGCAACTATAGAGTAATACTAAATACAGTAAACTGTTGCATGTACACTGATTTCCTCTTGTTTCAACAGAAAATCTTTCATTGGACTGGTCAAAATTTCCAAAATTTACAAAACAACAGCTAAAAATTTTGGAACATAAAGGATTGTCTATAATTGAAATATTATGGCTAGCATTACTTTTAACTGGAAGTGTATCAAGAAGAGATTCATTAACTAAACCATTTTGACTAAATTTTTTCTTGTAAGCGTTTTTTATAGATTCATTGTTTAAAGCCTTTTCAGATTCATTTGGCACCCGAAGATTTACATTTTCAATAATATTTGTTACCCAAAGGTTTACATTGTCAATATCATTTGTTGCCCAAAAACTAATTTCATTCAAAATTTCTATGCAAATCTCATTGGTAATCTCATTAGCAATCTCATTTGTTATCTCATTTGAAACATCATTTGGCGCCCGAAGGCTAACATTTTCAATCAAATTTGGCGCCCGAAGGCTAACATTGTCAATCTCATTAGGCGCCCGAAGGCTAACATTTCCAATCAAATTTGGCGCCCGAAGGCTAACATTGTCAATCTCATTAGGCGCCCGAAGGCTAACATTTTCAATCAAATTTGGCGCCCGAAGGCTAACATTTGCAATCACATTTGGCGCCCGAAGGCAATCATTGGTACTGTTGTTAAGGAGGACAGTATCCCCCGCCACCTGGTTATGGCAGTCAGAGTCAGATTTGTCACTGTTGTTGAGGTCAGAGACCCCGAGGCCAGTATCCTCAGTCAAGTCCGTCCGTTTCTTCTTCACCATTGGGTTACCATCCCCAGTCATCATCACACTTCGTTTCCAATTAGCTTTGCGAGGCATTGTGGCTGCAATTATAAATTCAAAATATCATTTTAAGACATTTCAGTTAAAACAATGGATTGTTTTAAGATATGCTAGGCATGCCCCTACTCGACTATTCAGGAAACAGAAAGTATACAAGAAAATGTGTCTATGACCCACAGGATGGCCCTCAAGTTCTTGAAATATCATTTACCCCCAATGTGTATTACCTGGGATATGGACCTTTACCGAGAAATTAATCAAAAGTGTTCATGCGTAAAATAAAGGTCGCAGTGAGCTATTTTCTAGTGAGTGGTGCTGTGTTACCAAGACTCATCTAGTAGAAATATATCATTGATCCCTAACATGTAGTATCCAAGATATGGGCCTTACCCAAAAACTTAACCAAAGTCGTTCATGCATAAAATATAGGTCACAATGACCTAATTTCTATTGGGTAAGTATTGTTAACCAAGACACATCTAGTTGTGAAATACCATTGACCCCCATCATGTAGTATCCAAGATATGGACCTTAACTAAGAACTTTAGTCATTCATGCATAAAATATAGGTGACAGTGACCTAATTTCTAGTGGGTGGTGTCACGTTACCCAAGACACATACATCTAGTGGTGAAATACCATTGACCCCCAACATCTAGTATCCAAGTTATGGACCTTAACCAAGAACTTAACCAAAGTCATTCATGCGTAAAATATAGGTTGCAGTGACCTAATTTCTAGTTGGTTGTGTCACTTTACCCAAGACCCATCTAGTGGTAAAATATCATTGACCCCTAACATCTAGTATTCAAGTTATGGACCTTAACCAAGAACTTAACCAAAGTCAATCATGCGTAAAATATAGGTCGCAGTGACCTTATTTCTAGTGTGTGGTGTCACTTTACCCAAAACCCATCTAGTGGTGACTGTACAAAATGTCAGAACTGTACTACAGTTCCAAGAGTTTACAAGATCCAATCCTGAAAATCTGTCATTTTCTATAAAAGTTCCAAGTTTTTTTCCAAAAAATATTTAACCGTATTGCACAAATGTTATGGGCATAATGACATGCTGCAAAGTAACTGTGAAAAATTTCAGTAGTGTACTGTCAATAGTTTTCTAGTTTTAGTGTTCAGACAGACAAAGTGTAACTATAGAGTGTATGCATCTTCAATGTGCCTAATAAGTTCCAATTAAGGACAAAGTTGCAGTATCACATGTAAATGAGTTATAAATCTGTCTTGGTGAATTGCATTTTTTATTATATTTCCTCTATATGGTCAATTAAAACTACTTTTTTTTTAAAATGTGTAATACATGTATTCACATTGGTCCAACATACATTGTATTTTATATTGACTAATCATGATATATGTAAATATAAGAACAATTAATTGACATTCCTGTAAAATTAAGGGATTTTTTGGGCGAGTGGGTTTTCAGTATACAAAATTTTAAAAGTCTGTTCAAGTGAAAACTTGCTGGAAGAGATAAGTTGACTTTATCTTTTTTAAATATTCTAATTCACAGTTTTTGGATTAATAGGACCCGATGCTGCATACCAAATATTAAGACACTGTCATTAGTAGTGGCTGACATTGTTATGACATCATTTCCCTCACTGCTCATCATCTTATAACCAATATTCACTTCCTAAAATTTTGACAATAATGTGCAGATGTATTTATTTTAAGTTATAATTTCATTGCTTAATATCAAAACATTGCGGCATGAAGCTGCATGCCTGGAAAACTGTGACGTGACATCTACTCTACAAGAAATTGCGGAGACCTTATGAAAACTTGTTTGATTGCTACTGAAACAAGAAGTTTTGCAGACTTGTACAACTTAATAATCTCCAAGACAGTCTTACTATATTTTATATTGATTACAAATCATACTACAACAAAATTATGTAACATGTTTTTTTTAAATCACTAAAACATTGATATACTTTTTATGTGGTAATTTTTGTATGCTTATATTCTGATGCATATGTGTATTAAGTTACAATCTTTACTGAAAAGTACAACACTCCCTTTTTCTTTGATCTTTTAACAATGAAGAAACTGCAAGTTGATGGGACAGGTAAATTTGTACAATTTTTTTATAATTTATTTGTTTATATTCTTATGCATGTGTGTAAAAAGTTTCATGATGATAGCATATTCCTCCACGGAAAACAACTAAAACCAGAAGGAAAACCTGATTTGGGACAGATGAACAGCTGTTAAACAGATGAATGAATTGATGTGAACACTATAGATGCCCTAAAAAGTTTCATGATGATAGCATATTCCTCCACGGAAAAGAACTAAAACCAGAAGGAAAACCTGATTTGGGACAGATGAACAGCTGTTAAACAGATGAATGAATTGATGTGAACACTATAAATGCCCTAGGTGTCTGCATTAGGGCATACAAATAATACATGCATATTAACTACATCTACTGTCTACTTTTACGAGACAGTTTGTAACACAACCAGATAATGATTACAAAATAAAACCAAATCACCAACACGAGAGCTTTTTTGCATGCAAAATGTACTTGTATTCATCTAGTTTCACAATTTTAACATTTCATGAGGGTTAGGATTCCGCCCCATTGGCCTATTTGGAGCAAAGCAGTTTTCTTAGTTTAAAACTTGTACAATTGAGTTTTTTTAATGATGAAACTAAGTATTTGTTGATAATTTTGATCATATCACAAGGTCACAAATTTCAAAGTATATCACAATTTTTTTTATAAAGTTCAAGATCCAAATTTTAATTTCGTTAATTGATTCTTAAATCTAACATCAAAGTTATTTGAAAATCAATGAATCTGTAAAATAGAACATACTAAGCAAAGAGTATACAACCCCCGACGTATATCATCTACAGTTACATATGCGTACTGGAGCTCAACAAATATGAGAAGCTGTGCTCAATTGAATTTAATATACGGGAATAATCCTCAGGAGAAAATCAGATTGAGGGTCAGGGGCAGAACCCCAGTAAAAGGACCAGTGGTCATGCATTACAATAAACTAAACAGCTTTGAAAATTTACATTTTATCCCAGGGATTGAAATTTACAAGAAATATTAGCTAAATTCAAGTTAATTTTAAATTTAGCAAGTCAATAAAAATTCTACTCGAAAAATTTTGTGAGTTGGAAAAAATTGTGTTGTAAGATTTTTAAAATTACATGTAAATTATTTTAATCCCCAGTTTCCAGAAAATAAATATTTTGATTTTAAAAGAGATCAAAACAGTTTCCATTCCTGCAGATTTCACATTTGGTTATGAATGATTATCTGAAAAAAAACAACCTTAGAAATAGAAAATATAGAGTGAAAACATTATTTGCACATGAATTAGTATGTAAGAAAACAAACAAGTTTTAAGAAATTTTAGCAATTAAAAAAAATAACTTGCTTTTTTAGCTAGTGAATAAAATATTAAAATTCAATCCCTGTATCCCTAAAAAATTCTTTTAATGTAATCATCCCAAAACCTTAGCGGGACTGACAACAATCAGCGGAAAATAAATATTCCTGTTTTATTCTTTTATTAGAATTTAGATTCAACTGGTGATATAAGGTTGGTTTATGGTGAGTTTCCCCATGTGCATACATTGTTTAGTTCTTGGGATATGTTGAGTTTCCCCATGTGCATACATTTTTTAGTTCTTGAACATTCTCTTGTGTAATTCATTCCATTCTACTTAGAAATAGAATAATTACTCGCACCTAATAATAGCCTACATTTAGGTTAGGTGGGAATTTCTTTTAACATTTATAATAAAAATGGATTGTGGTGTTGATTGGTACTTCATTTTCATATCAATGTTCAAACAAGTAACCAGTGTTGATTTCTCATATCTAAATACATGTTTTGTACAATAATAATCTGTATTAAATGTAAGCAAAACTATGTCATAAACATCTGCACTGAGCTGACAAACGGCTCCCTATTAGTCACATCTATGAATAACAACGGCAGGGGTGGGGGCTATACTTGCACAGGCATATGCATGTTAATAATACATCTACCGTAATAACCCTAATTATTGGACACTTTTGAAAATTCAAGGAAATTTGAATTTTTTGACAACTCTATTTTTCCGACGATTTCAAAATTGTCAAAGTTACGATCGTTGTTCTCAGGTGGTGGCAGTCAGTAATTTTAACTTCTTATGCAAGTTAATTACTTTCAGTCCTCATCGAGTGTTACTTTCGGCTTTCTAAACCATTTAAACTATCTAAATTAATAAATTTGATTGAAACAAGATCGATTTTTAAGTAAAATTTATTGATTTTTTCCTACCTGGAAGTTTACTTTTGAAAAGAATTTCGAAACGAGTTCGGAACGGAATTGCGTATTCGCGTTTCTCAGAGAAATAAATTTGAACTTTTTCAAATGAAATGAATAATGTTTTTACAAACCAAATCCTCTTATCGTTGTTTAAAAGAAATTTAAATGTAATGGTTATAATATGCTTTAAAAAGACGATGAGACTACAAACGTAACATAAGTTTCATTTGATTTTGAATAGTAGTTTCAGAGAACAAGATTTTTGAAATAATAACATAAAACAAATCAGCACACAGGTAGCTCTCATCATGCTGAACACTTTCAACTTGCCAGAATTTGCCGTAACCTAATGATTTTTGAGATATTTGCGAAGGACTGTTGTTTGACCCCTATGTTCTATTTTTAGTAACAGTGGCCATGTTTTTCGACGGATCAAAAATCGAAGCATAAACTTTTTGCAGGATACCCTAAGGAACAATCTTACCAAGTTTCATTTGATTTTGAATCGCAGTTTCAGAGAAGAAGATTTTTGAAATAATAACATAAAAAAAACTGTTGTTTGACCCCTATGTTCTATTTTTAGCAACAGTGGCCATGTTTTTCAACGGATCAAAAATCGAAGCATAAATTTTGTGCAGGATACCCTAAGGAACAATCATGCTAAGTTTTATCCAAATCCATTCAGTAGTTTCAGAGGAGAAGATTTTTGAAATAATAACATAAAAAAAAGCCAAAAATGTCAAAAAAAGGGCAATAACTCCTACATGGGTCGTTGGATCTTCTTCAAAATTTCAGGGCAGGTAGATCTTGAGGTGCTGAACACTTTTACCCTATGCCAGAATTTTGATATCTGTGACCGTTTCTGACTTATTTGCAAAAAACTGCGATTTACCCCTATGTTCTATTTTTAGCCATAACGGCCATGTTTTTATACGAATCAAAAATCCAAACAATAGATTTGTAGCACCCATACCAATTAATAACTGTACCAAGTTTGGTTGCAGTTGGACTTATGGTGTTGGAGGAGCTAACGTTTGAAAAAGTTAACGGACGACGGACGGACGACGGACGGACGACGGACGCCAAGTGATGGCAATAGCTCACATGACCCTTCGGGTCAGGTGAGCTAAAAAGTGAATCATTTTACATTTTATGCTTAACGTCTAGTGGGAAGTATTTCGTGGTTCTTCAGGACATGAACCAGTTCAACAATTAATCAAACACAATTTAAACAGTGGTGAGACGGCACACAAAGGGGAACCGATTTTGGCTGCCACTGTAATAGGTACATGCTGGGTAGGGTCGGATGATTTAATCTTCTGTAGCCGCCATTAGCTTACTCTTTTTCGAAAACTATTGAAGGGGTCTTTAGCGTGAGGGAGTGTTGCATTCTCCAACACGTTACCTACTATGGTACGTAATTAGGCTTTCCGTCTTGTGACCCGAGAACCCCCAACTAAAGAGTCTCCCCCAATCCACCACATGGGGATGCGTTGGGTAGCGTTGTGGGTTCAGCTCCCGTGTATATTAAAGGTGCCTAGTTGTCCGACTTGGTAGACACCTAGCACAGGATGGGGTGTAAACCGGTTTAATGAGTACCAAAACCTACCCCTTTTCTACCCCGACACTCTATTGTACAAATGTACTATAAAAGCCAATTCAATATGACTACCAACAAGGTGATCAAGGCTAAAGAGGACAAATATACCTAAGGAGCAATCCATTAGACAGACAAAACCCGGGAAGACAAACAAACAACCAGAAGCCCAACAAATTAACACTGAAACCTAAAACACAATGAACAACACAAACTCCTATAGAAACCAGGAGTGAACTCAGGTGCTCCAGAAGGCTAAGCAGTTCCTGCTCCGTATACGGCACCCGTCGTGAAGTTCTACAAAGTCAATCCGGTGCTAGTCAGAAATCGGTGGAGGTACATGAAATGTTACGAAGGTGAGAACAGGTCCAACATCATCTTAGATATTGGAACACTGTAACGGTCAATCAATTTGTAATCGTAAAATGTCCTAAGTGATGACATCAACTTATCCTTGATAAAACCCTGGCCACGAAGCTTTTGTGGCAGCAGTATTTCTCTCCGTCGAAAGGTTACACTCCACTAATTATCTTAGTTTCAGAGAAATGCACCCCGAGAATTAATTATTAGAGTTGGTAAAGTTTGACTACATGATAGATAAATAATAAATGTCTTAACCTCAAAATTGTAATATTGACTGAAAGATGATAGATTTTAGTTTAAAAAAATACGAAAACATTAACTGATTTTGCTTCTGACAAGTAATGGGAGGTCATAAACTGGGACTTGTGAATTGACAGTGATAATCGGCACCTGCACTGGTAAGTTAAATTGCGAAAAAAAGAGCCGGAAAAGTAAACCTTCTTTTCCCACATATGTAATGGAATTTTATGCAGAATCTGCAAAATTAGGTCTCAATTGGATTGAAACGCTGCATCAGACCTCAATTTTAAGCCGAAGTGGAGTGAAATGTAACATTTTTAAAGCTTTTTTTATGAAAACATTTGAAATGTTGCTATGCCAACTAGGTTTCCATGGATATTTTTTATTTATTTTATCATGATTGAAACAATGCTAACATAATGGCCTTTCTGAATATATATATATGTATAAGGGTATTATTTACGCTGAAGATGGCACAAGACCATGACATTTGTTAGCTCACTTCACATAGAAAATGGTACTATAAATTTGTGGAGTGCAACCAAAGTCATGATAACTCACGCATGCCCTTAAATATGGTTGGACGGGATACAATTTAGATAGCAGGATAATTTTTACCGTAAAACCCCCTGAGGCTCTCATGGCTCATAATATTTTGATTGTTTGGTAATGTTTTGGACACAATTTTATTTAAAATAACAATCCAAAGATACTAATATTAAATATAGTAATTTATACTATGCTGTATACGAGCATTTCAAGGAGTTACCTCTCATCAGCAGCATTAAAACCGAAACATTTGGAAGACCAAAAACCAAACTTATTTTAAACAAGAAGTACTCATAACCAAAAATATCGAAAAAGGAAGCCAAATTTCAGCTAAGGAGATCTACCATGTGCAATACAAGGAATGAACCCTTAGTATTTCTGTTATTTTTGAATTTTGCTAAATAATGGTAATTTCTGTAACAAATCAATGAATAATCATGTCAGACAAGTCTGACGACTGGGTGAATTAATTGTTGATGCATACTTTTTTTGTATGTGTTCCTTTTTATAAACCACCAAAAATGCTACCAGTAACCCGTTCGAAGTTCTCTCGGTTTTCAGTTTAAACTTTAAATGTACAATCAAAAGCATCCATTTGTAAAATGTACCAGACGTGACTTGTCAATCCCCTGATGATTAATAGACGAATGGAAATGCCTTTTACTTTTACAGAAGATACTATATGATCATGTCATAAATATCAATTGATATCCACAAAGAATCGCTTGTAGAGAGGGAAATTTTTAACATTTGTTGACCCCCCCCCCCCCCACCCGCCTCCCATGAATACGGGCAATATTAAAAACATTCAAGTACATGGTTTTGTCTGACCGTCTAAAGGTATGGCGCATATACGTTCTTTTTTCTTTTATTTTACAAACGACAATATCACAGCCAATGTTTCTAAAATTAATAAACCAGGCTTAAACAATCTGCATTTAACGACGAGAACATAACTAGAGGCTCATACGAGCCTGTATCGCTCGCCAGGATATTATTTGCAGACTTAAAGCAGAATAAATTGTTTGACTACATTCTTACACTGCTGTCAAGTTTCGATTATAGTTGACTCACTGGTATTTTTGTCAAATGAGGTTCAATATGGTCGCTGGTTTCAGGTGAATATTCTCATAGGGTCAACCGCCTCGTTGGTCTCATTGTAGAGTGCTCGGCACGAATGTGGAAGGTCGCGGGTTCGATCCCCGCAATCAAAACTGGTATATTTGCTGCTTTTTCGTCAAATGTGCGACAGTAAGATCAAAGGACTGGTCAGTTCGGAGCCAGAATAATTTGTCCTGGTGGGATGATATTTCTTCCTGTGGACATTTAGCTCGTGACCTAGCACATCAACAATCTGGTTTAGCGTGTCAGTGAAGTACAAAGTAAGGTTAATATTCACATCCTATCAACATGTTCTATTCCTGGTAGAGATTTTAATTTGACACTTGACGTTAAACAATGATTCATCTATCCATCCATCCCATAATATTCTATGTTAAACCACATTCCGCACTGGTGGCCATCTTGGATGGCTGGCAGGGTTACGGACACTTTTTTGAAAGAGGACAATGTAAAGATCATTCCGCACTGGTGGCCATCTTGGATGGCTGGCAGGGTTACGGACACTTTTTTGAAAGAAAACAATGTAAAGATCATTCTGCGAATTTGGATTTCAATTGGTTCAATGATTTCGGTCAAGTAGAATTTTAAGTAAAACTTCCTATAGGGTTCTATGTAAAACTATGTTCGACTGTGGTGTCAGGGTCAGGGGATGTTTTTCTGAAAGATGGCCTTCTAAATACCATTGCTGCCAAGTTTGGTTCTAATTGGCTTACTGGTTTCAGACCAGAAAATGTTTAAGTGAATCGGCCCATAGTGTCCTATCTTTAACTACATTTATGTTCACCTGTGAAAGTCATATAAGACAGCGTCCAGGTCATCAGATATATTTCTGAAAGAGGACAATCTAAGGACAATTACTGCAAATCTTGGTTCCTATTGGCTAATTAGTTTCATTCAAGAAGATTTTTAAGTGAATTTCCAATAGTTTCTTATGTCAAATTAAGTTTGCCTTTGTCAGCTATCTTGGATGGCGATGCAGGTCACCGGGTTCAATTCTGAAAGAGGACAGCATAAGAACCATTGCTAACAAGTCTGGTTCCAATTTGCTTAGTCATTTTAGACAAGATCTTCAAGTGAATACTATTATAATGTCCTATGTTAAAGTTCGTATGTGGTATCTTGGATGGCGGGGCAAGTCATTGGGTTCGATTCTAAAAGAAGACCACCTAAGGACAATCGTGTCAGTTTTGGTTCCAATTGGCTAAGTCGTTTCCAATAAGACGATCTTTCAATGAATTATACAATCAAGTAACTTTGCCTTTGGCGCCAATCTTGAATAATGATCAAGGTAATCGAAGACCACCTAATGACCATTACTGACAAGTTTGGATCCAATTGGCTGTGTGGTTTAAGACAAAAATATCTTTAAATGAATTTTCCTATAGGGTCCTCTATTAAACTAAGTAAGCCTGTGGTGGCCATATTGGATGGCGGTCCAGGTCATCAGATACATTTCTAAAAGAGAACCACCTAAGGACAATTATTTATTGCAAATGTGGTTTCCGACAAGAAGCTCTTGGAGTGAATTTCCCATAGGGTCCTGTTTATTTTATTCGCCTGTGGTTGCCAATTTAGGTTCCAGTTGGCTAAGTGGTTTCAGACAAGAAGATTTTTAAGTCAATTTTCCCATAAAGCACTATATATGTTAAACTATCTTCGGCTCTGGTGGCCATCTTGGGTCATCGGATACAATTCTAAAATAGGACCACCTAAGACTTAGTGCTTTCAGAGGAGAATATCTTTCAAAAAAAGTTTACGACGACGGACGACCGACGCCAAGTGATGGCAATTGCTCACATGCCCCTTTGTGGCAGGTGAATAAAAATTGAACAAAATTGCCATTTTAATGAAAATAATTAAATATGCAATAACATGAAATCAGATGAACATGATGAATTTGTCTAAAATACAGAAGTTTGACGAGTTTCTTTAGACTTTTTTCTTGCCTTCTTGTTTCGGCGTTTTCTCACTTGAAAGGTATGTCCAGGAGCTAAATCTAGAATTATAAAGACGGCGACTACAAGTACAAGAACCGTCGTTCCAACCAGACCAATAAACTTTGCAGAAAATCGGTTGTCGGGTACACTCGTTTTGGTTCTTTTGTATTTTGATGTGCTGCTTTTATGAACATGAAGATCCTTCATTGTATCCGCAATCTTGTCTTCAGTTTGACTTGATTTTGGTATATCTCCATTCAGAGACTTGCAGTTGCAGGTGCATGATTGTGTAGGCAATTCATCGGTTGAAACTGAAACGTTATTAAACGAACAAAAAATATATACATGTATAATAAATGATTATGCTTCATCTGGATAGGCAACTGGTTGAGGTATGCAGTCTCAATCCGAAACTTACCCCTAGGCTGCAAAAAAGAATAGGACTGACCAAAGTTATTTACAAATTCGAAATATTGTAGTTTTCCTGGCAACCGTAAGGTCAATGTTCTTAAATGTGTCATTTAGCCTGAAATTTTTCGTTCGAGTCACTAAGAGGTATTTTGGGCAACCTAAATACTGCGGTTTATATATCATATGCTCCGGTGGTAGTTCCTTTATTTCTAGAAGTTATATCTACATTTTGGAAAATACTTTCTAATCATTTAGATTCTCAAAATTCTATTAAAAAGAATCGGTATTTTATTTATAAAATCGATCATGCATTTTCTCTTTTAGCCCTGTTTAACGTCGTTATATGATAGAAACAATACATTGTATAAGCGATTCCATATGGTGGATTTTATGAATCATTATTAGACGTCATAAAGCATTTCATAACAAACACTTAGACTAAAAAACTACTGGAAGTGCTGGTGGCAGTCATACCAAATGTGAACCGATGTTAGTCCAGTCAGTCTAGCATAAATTTGACCCTAACCTTAAAGTAATTGCAACAGAGGATTTTTAAGTTTTAATCTTTAGCATTATTCCCCAAATATACATAGAAAAAAGTCCAACAAAATCTAACTTGAGGAAGACTAAAAAATAGCGATTTTAAAATTCCTATGGAGATTTGCATTGAAAATTGGATATAACTCTGCAAAAAAGGCAGAAATATCAATAAAAATGATACAAAATTATAACTTTACCGCTTCTTTTCAGCATAATGTATTGATTCTTGATATTTTAGCCGTCTTTAGAGTATAACAAACAACTCTAAAGGTGTTTTCATATCTTTTATCAAGCTACAACCTAGATTTCACAATTCATTAGTTGACCATTTATTAAATTTTTCAACATTTCAAGGTAAAGAATCTCAAATTTAATAAAAATTATTAAGCATACATTCTTCCTTTTGTGGTTTAAAGTTTCTTTAAACAAGTTAGATGCTGAACAAATATAATTTAGAGATATAAACAATACCAAAATTTCACATTATTTTTTCAAAATGGTCACAAAGCCACAAATTTGCAATTTCTTTAATGAAAAATGCGCAAAAAAATATAAAAATACCCATAACACTTCGGTTTTGTACATTTCATGAGCAGGAGATTATATAATATAGTCAAATACGAACTTATAATCCCATCAATGTATCATACTTTACACGAATTTTAAGAAAATCAACCAAAACCTGACAAAAAAAGACTCATTTTTGCGGAGTTATCTCCCCTTCCCAATGTTAATTTCCATAGGAAATGAAAAATGCTGATTTTGAGTTTTCCTCAAGTTAGATTTTATGGGACTTTTTTCTTTTGCAATTAGTTTGAGGTTAAAACTTAGTTTGACTGGACTATGTGTGGAGTTTGATTTTTGGTGTTAACAAATTATATGAAGAACTTGATGCAAGAAATATTTCGTAGTGAAACGTTATACACTCTTTCTTATAATTTAATATCTCTCGTGAAAATAAGTATCAGACAATATAAATGTGTGCACTTCCCTCAGGTGGGTATTCATACCCCAAGAAATCTGTTACCTAATTATCTCAGTAAACTTACAATTTCGTTCTCCGAAACCATTTTATAGCTCCGCTGACCAGAGCTATTACCATCACTTGGCGTCCATCGTCCGTTCGTTATCTTTTCACATTTTGAGAACCACAGTCCAGAATTTGGTCCAACTTGACAGAGATATTTCGTGTAACGTTCTTCCTAAGTTTTATAATTTTGGTGCAGATTGGTCAAGAAACATGGCCGTCAGAGACTAATTTGTGATTTAGATTTAGTGAACTTTCAAAAACCTCTTCTCAAGAAAGATATACCCGATTGAACATAAACAATTGTTGCTACTTTGATGCCGATCGGAAATCCCGATTGAAGCTAAACAATTGTTGCTACTTTGATGCCGATCGGAAATCCAAGATGGCCGCCATAGCCGAACTTAGCTTAATCTAGGACCCTATGCGAAAATTCATTCAAAAACCTCCTTATCTAAAAACCAGGTGGCCAATCGGAACTTAACTTGGAACACTGGTCCTTAGATGGTCCTCGTTTAGAACTGTGCCTGATGATCGAGACAGTCTACCAAGATGGCACCACAGCTGAACTTATTTTAACATAATACCCTAAAATTCATTGAAAAAATCTTCTTGAGTGTGTGAAACAAATTAGCCAATTGGAACCTAAATATGTAGCATTGGTCCTTGATCCTTTAGTTGGTTCTCTTTCAGAAATCTGTCTGATGATCCAGACTGTCAACCGAGCTGGCTGCCGGAGATCACACTGTGGAAGAATTCCTTATCGGAATTATCGGATGACCCTGACTGTCAACCAAGATGGACACAATAGCCACCTTAGTTTATTATAGGTCACTATGGAAAAATTCTCTTAAACCTTTGTTCTGGCACCATTATGCCAAATAAAATCGAACTTTGCTGCAATAGGATGGCATCAGTTACTCGTAACTCCAACCAACCACCAACAATATGATTACGAGTCAAATGTTATGAGCATCTAGTATTATATTGTCGTTATAAGAAGACTGTCCGGGATGATATCGTGGAAAATATTACATATATCAGGCCCTAACCCTATAATATTGCATATCTGTAAACTTCAGATCCCAAACACCAAAACCATATATATTTACTCTACATGAAAATAAATTTATTTAGTGAACTAGTGTAATTGCCCCGGGGGTCTTTAACTTCTGCGAACCCAAAAAGAAATATTCAGTTGCTTAAATATCTTGGAGATTGTAAAGTAAAGATTCCGAACCTCAAATCGTGTGTTATAATAGTCAGACATGAATTATATTTATTGCAACAGAATATATAGTTTCCGTGGTCTAAATCCACCCAACTATAATGTATGTTATTGTAATAAATATCTTATATAAATCTTTAAACCGATATATAATCTTGTCATGCGTTGCTCGATATTATACCAGTGCGTGATTCCACATCCTCCCGGATACGAATCTAAATACACAACTGCATTTGACGAGATTAGGCTATCTAGTTCTGTCACAACTTTTCGACGAGTCCTGTTAGATTCAGATTTTAATTGACAAGAATTGCCAGTTTTCCTATCTGTGGCTCTCTTGTACTTCGTCTCCCTCCAACAATAAAAACTGACAGCACAAGTTTAGTCAACTGTGCTTAAAATCGCATAAAATGTATAACTATGGCCATGTAGCCTTACCAGATGCGTCTGTGAAGATTTTTTTAGCTGGAATTTCAGTTGTCTTTGTGGTCCTTTCTTTTGTAATTTCCCTAGACTCTGGCGATAACGGACAATGACAGTTTCCATCTATCTCATCTTTCAGTGTGAAGTGTATATTGTCTGTAATAAAAGTTAAAATGAAAATTCAGGTAAACAGGTGAAAAAGAAACAGTTATCAATCAATAATAATTGAATCAAATATTATTTTTGTCATTGATTTCATTGTTAACTCAGTGATTGTTTGTTACAAGTATGAAATCGATTATGCTGAAAAAAAAATTCATTTTATTTTATTCTTCGTTTTTGTTGTTGAGATTTTTACATATTATATATATATATATAACTCCCATATAATAAGAAATAATAACTTTGAAATTATTTTACCTGGACATTGTTTTCCTTCTAGGTTTATGTCAACTTCTGTCCCATCCCGGCAGGAAAATTCGAATACATTTCTGTGTTTCATCCATTCCCATGTAACCGGTAGCAAACAGGAGCAATCAAAACATTCCAAACAGTAACTGAAATTCAAATTTTATTTTTCATATGTGTGCTTTTATGCATACCACCAGGAGACCATGTGACTAAAATTCGCAAATCTAAACATCGTTCGAACATTATAAGCAGACGGGCTAACTTATGGTCAACAAAATAAAGTTGAATTAGTAAGGATACCAAATTTATCTCAATAATAAAGATAATACCCTTGCCATTGAAATCTTTTTTTCAGTTTTGGTATCTTCAGCAACCCTCTTTAAAAGTACACAATTTTTCACCCTTATCTTACTCACCCGAGATAAGATGAAATTATTAAAAATGAAATTGTAATCGGACGAAATTAATTATAATTTCTCATGTAACTGAAACTTTTTTAAGCATGTATTTTTAAATGTAATTTAAAATGTGACAGAAAAGTTGTTGAGACAGGGGTATGCTGCTCCTAAGTTGGAGTCATCCTTATTAAAGTTTTATGGACGTCATCATGACTTGGTTTACAGGTATGAAAAAACCGTTTCCCAATTGAAAATTGACATGTTCCATTGATGTTATCCTTTCCTCATATCGGATTTGACATGGGCAGCATGGCGGGCGGCCTGCAGGAAGCAGGCCGCCTTGCTCTTCCGGAGCACCTGAGTCTACCCCAGTTTGTTGGTGGGGTCCATGTTGTTCATATGGTTTTATTTTTTAATTTTAATGCATGTATTGTTTGGTTTTGTCCTCGTTGTTCTCCAGAGTTTGTCAGTTGTTTCGATTTTTCCCTCCTTCGAATATCCCTTTGGTATTTATTGAATTTACTGAATGGGGAAAAGGGGGAAATGCATGTACATATGTACATTGACATTGTAATTACTTTGTACTTTTTCACCAACCCTTACAATATAAGTTGTTTAATCAAAGGTTTTAAATAAGCTTTATTTTATTCAATTTGATGATCTTTGCTCCTTTTATCTTTGAATTAACAAAATATTAAATTGTCAGTCAAATATTAGTTTTCATAATTATTGTATTCTAAAGTATTCTGGTCACTTTTTTATATACATTTTTGTATTGTTAATTATGTGCATTTAAACATTAAAGCTAATAAACATGAGGCATTGTTGACGTAAACAAAGAAATAGAATCAGCAGTTGAATACCGAAATTTGGAGGTTTAATTATCTCGACTTAAGAATTACGACAATCACCTGCTGCCAAACTAGGACTGCAATTTATTAAGCGTGTTCCATGAAAAACAGTGTATATATTTCAGATAATGGTTAACAAGATTTCCGCTGGAAGTCTTAAAGAATTGATATAAACAAAAATATCTGTCTACAAATGCACCCGACTTTTGATTAAATTATTTTTCTGCAAATGTGCTCAACAGCTACACGTAATAGTTAGAGAGAAAGCAAACACAAAACACTTACTATGAAAAACATTAAGAAAGTCCTTAATACTTACAATTGTATATCATCAGGTGCCGAATTTAAAAACTCGTCTGGAATCAGCACAATTGGATTGAAGCCCATTTCACTAAAACATTAAAAGATAGAAGTCATTAGTATTTTTTAGTATTACAATAGTAAAGTAGACTGCTTACTCTTCCGGGGCACCTGAGTCTACCTCCAGTTTTTTGGTGGGGTCCATGTTGTTCATATGTTTTTAGTTTTTAATTGTAGTTCATGTATTGTTTTGGTCTTGTCTTCGTTGTTCTCCGGAGTTTGTCAGTTGTACGATTTTTCTCTCCTTCGAATATCCCTTTGGTATTTCTTGACTTATGTACCGAAAATACAGGAAGGACAAATTATTAGCTCTTTAGAGCTAGAATATAGAAGTAAAAAATGTTAAATATAGTGGGAACAGTCCACAAATTCGAAGCCCAAGAAAAGGACAAAGTCAGGAGACAAACAAACAAGCGCGACAAGGAAACATGTATAACTAAAAGAATGAAACAACGTATAATAAACTAAACAAAACTAGAACAAGACAGCACAGAAACTAAAGCACAAGCAATGTGAACTCCCATAAAACATCAGGTGATCCGGAAGGGTAAGCATGTCCTGCTCCGTTAACGACACTCGTCACATTGCCAGTGAAGTGTCAAATCTGTCTAAGGAATAATACGACGTATTTGTCAGTTCTGTGTTATTTTTCAATTCTATCATATACCATGTATATTTTACCAAAGTACATGTTGTAATATAGCCTTATATCTAACCTATTTAAACGAAATGGTGTACAGTACTTTTTCTAATTAAAGATGTTGATGTTTGCAGTTATAATGTGGAACTCATCTGGTTTTTACATCTTGCAAAATATTTTTAAAAAAATCTCTTTCAATAATTTCAATACTTGCAATTTATAAAGTCAAATGTTAATGTATTATTCCACAATATAAAACTAGTCAAATTATCTCAAATGATAATAGAGAAACTATTCTTCTCTGTTGTTTCTAGTCCAAGACCAAAGCCTCTAGATATAATTTTGAGTAACAATTTCCAAAGCACAATTATATTATACCCCCATTCGTAAGTGGGGGATATGCTGCATTCATCTTGTCCGTTCGTTCGTTCGTTTCGTCCGTTCGTCCACAACTATTTCCATGTGTTTTTACTAGTGGGTGTATCCTTAGCACGACATCGCGTGCAACTTCTTGTTAGTTCGGTGTTCATCGGCCAATGGGTTTATTTATATAATGTTTGATGAGTTGTCTCTAAATATTAGTAACACTGGTTTTGATAAAGGTTTCCAGCTCAATGATGGTTGGTGAAAAGACAAATACACAAACATTTGTTTTTGAAAAGGATAAATATAATAGTTAAAACCATGTCTCATCAGTACTGCCGATGGTCAAATTGGGGGAAAGCCATTAAAGCTATTATACCCCGACCCGCTACCCATCACAAAAATATTACCAAAGTCCACCAAAATAAAATAACTATATGTAGTTGCATACACAAGATGTTGTTATTGTCAAGCAAACAACATACACAAGATGTGGTTATTGACAAGCAAACAACTGACTTCGAAAAAGGTCATTTCACTTAGATAATAAATATTAACAAATCTGCCAAAAAAATGAATGCATACTTGTTTACACAACATAATAGTTCAACAGATATTAAAAGGTTTATAAAAAAAATCAATCTACCATGAAAATATTAAAAAAAAGTATAGTAAATTTTCCCACAAGCGTCTTCGCGTCTGAACACCTGTTGCAGCGTTTCAAAATGTCGTAGAAACTGTCCTATTTAGAATAGAAATAATTCAAGGTGGCTTGAAAATATGATTTACCAGGGGTAGTCCATTTATGTCGATATTTTATCACAAGGCCTATCCGTGGTAAAATCAGGATATGTTGATGCCACCTTGAATTATTTATCAATTATACCCCGAAAAACAGGTGAAAGAAGGATGGGTTCAAAACCAAAAGTTTAACCCGAGCAACTTGGAATTATGTCAAAAGAAATAATAGACGTATAAAAATAGTTTGGTGATCAACGAATTTAAAGTTCATTTCAGTTTCAAATTAACAAAAACAGTAATAGGAGAAGATTGAAATGATTATTTTCAAAATAAACTAGAATGTGTGATTTAATGATACTTGGTATTACTAAATACACTAATCTAGCAATTTTGGCTTCTATCTGTCACTCTCGTATATTTCGCACAATTAACATGGTATCAAATTCGGCCAAAAATAGAGATCTTGTAAGTTATATTAAACAACACATCACGCCAATTTTACAAAGAACCAGATATCTGAAGAATATCTTTGGATTAATGGTTTATCCTGTTTGGTATAGCCTAGCTACTTATAGGATGAAAATGTATTTGATAATCAGTTTATTAACTTATATAACTTCTAGATTTGTATTTGTAACAAACAAACCAGGTAAACTTGACAAAGCATTGTCATATAATATACTAAAAACTTGGCAAAGAGGTTTCTTATAGGGTCTCCCAGCCAGGTGACTTTGGTGCCGATTAGTCAAGAAACATGGTCGTCATAGCGTATTCTAAATTCTGATTGGCCGAACTTAGAAGAACGTCTCAAACAACGAATTGCCAGATTGGACCAAAACTTTACAAATACGTTTGAAAAAAGGGTCTTAACAAGTGTTGTTACTTTGGTTTGGATTTGGAATTCAGGGTGGCCGCCAGCTTTGGACTTAGTTTATGTTGGATCCTATGGGAAAATATATTAAAATTTTCTGAAGAAGAAGAGTTGAATAGATTTCGCCAAATTTAATGGACTAAAAATATATTATGAAAGAAGAATTCTTGTTACTTTGGTACCATTCTACCAACAACATGGCTGCCAGTATCCATATTTGAGTTTTCTGCTTGGTTAAATTTCCAAGATCTCTGAAAAAACTAGACCCATCGATCTGAAATTTGTCATGTTCATTGCAAGGTACATGTACTTCTCAAGTGTTGTTACTTTGATCCATTTCGGAAATTAAAGATAGCCGACAGTGTCGGACATACTTAACATTGGCCCCTATTGGAAACTGTTGTTAAGTCTTTTTCTGAAGAAATTAAATAGATTGATACCAAACTTGGTGAAAGTGATACTTTTGAAGACCTGAATAATATATTTTCTTACTTTGTTACTGTTGTGATAAAAAAGGATGACTGCTATGTTAATTTCTCTTATGATTTGGTTAATTTACTTGCCCTGCAGGAGTGCAAGATCATGGTAAGGTACTATCCAATTGTTGCTACTTTGGTTCTTTTTGAAATCCAAGATAACTTGCATAGCACTTAGCCTTAATAAACATTGACCATATATTGGGTTTTTTCATTCAAACTGTCCATTTACACCAAATACTAACTTAAATGGAAAATAAAATTCAGAAATCGACACATCGGAATCGGATATAATATCACTGAAAGTGTAAATGATATAATTTTGCTCAATCCTTAATGCAAAAGTCTGAGGGAGACAATTTCCATCCATTTTGTAAAATTCATAAATAAAAAATAGTAGGGGAACATAGTTTCTGAGGGTACGACAATCAAAACTTTCTTGCAGTTCTACAATTGGGTTGTTTTACTTTTTCTCCGCTTTTCATTCCGGATGCTAGCTACTTTCGTTGGAGTGTATAGGAATATGTCCGTCATTGTAGTGTTTCCTTTCATCAACGGGTCTAGTACCGAATGCATAACACATATCTGACATGTTTAAATTGTATTTATAGTTTAGGGTTCTGATAGAACAGATATTAATCTTCTCTGCAAATTATAAGTATTTCCTGCATAGTGAATAAAGTCGATGTATTGGTCTTAAATTATATTTAAGACACATGAGCTAAAAATTCTCAGAGACAAATAAGTCGTTATTCGAGACTTTGTTGGCTTGAACAGGAACACATTTGCCATAAAATCGAGCCACGAGTCAATAATATCAGTGACTTCAAAGACAGAATTAATTTTGGTCCTCATAGATCCATGAAGTTTTTGTTTATTCACAGTTTTATTTATCTATAAGGTGGTGTTTCGACGGATTTTGGGTGACCATTACTAGTGGCTTATAACAGGGGAGGAAAAGAGAAACAACAAGAAAACGAAACTACAATTTGTTCATAAACTTTCTGAATGAAACAGATAAATTGTGTAAGGGACTCTAATAATAAAACGTATCACAAAATACCGAAATAAATAATAATATCTTTAATTTGTCTTTAGGCTCACAGTTCTATCAATTTAAACTTAAACTTCAAGTTCTTAATGATCTCCAGGAATATGTATGCTAGAAAATATGCGAGTCAGTTGGGTCGGATGTAAAAGGTAAAACTTGTCTATTCAAAATTATTTCAGAGGTTACGAGGATCTGTAAGCAAATCAACCGATTCCTTAGACATCTTAAACCGTTATTATCGTGGTTATGTTGGATTTTTTTTTTAGCTAAACAATTTTCTTTAAATACGGAAGACTAACTATAAAAATACTACATTAAAGATACAGTTAACGAGTAATCCCTCCCATACATTAAAATTAACTACGGAGAAATAATTAACAGTAAACCTTTTCCGAGATTCGTTCAAAAGATATAATTACATCGAAAGCCTTAAGAGATATTTTGAAGACATATATTCTACAGTGATTTTTATTCCGGTTAAAATAATGTTTTATTTGCAAATGTTACATCCAAGATATGGGATCATAAGTCACTGTGTGGAATTATTGATACGAACATCTTTAAGCATTTGACACCGTTGAAAGTTCTTGCAGACAATCTTTAATTCGAGTTTGAATTCACACGTTTTAATATTTATCTCGACCAATGAAATCTCGTACACGTTTGTTACAACTCACTTTGAAAAAATTACGCGCTTTGAAAAAAAGTGCGTCAACAATTTGGGCCAACTCAACGCAATTTGAAAAAAGATTTTTTTTTATTTCAAAGTGCGTTAAACAGAAGCATCTTGATGCACTTTGAAATAATTATTCCAACACTTTCTCATGATTTTATTTTGGAGAATAGTGGTTGTCGTAGCTTGTCTGCTTTCTTCATATCTAATTTTTTTTCTGCCATTTTGAACGGTTTTGGTGAAACATTTATTCCAGCACTTTCAAACGGGGATATATTCAGCATGGCGTGTGTCCTACAAGAAGCAGAGACTGCTTACTCTTCCGGAGCACCTGAGTCTACCCCCGGTTTTTTTTTGTGGGGTCCATGTTGTTCATACGTTTTTAGTTTTTAATTGTAGTACACGTAATTGGTCTTGTCTTCGTTGTTCTCCAGAGTTTGTCAGTTGTTTCGATTTTGCCTCCTTCGAATATCCCTTTGGTATTTCTTGACTTTACATATTGTCGTTATCAACGTCCGTGTGTGCATCCAACGCATTTTCTTGTGGAATAGGAATTTAATTTCTTTATAGAATGATTGTATGTCATCTGTTGATGTATGATTTTCAAAAACGACTGCAATTACGGTATTTGGAAATTTAGGTTTCTTAGGTTAATCTCCTCTTTCATTTTCATTTTATAAAATTTTCACAGTATACAAATGTAGTCATACACTGAAGAATATTGTTTAAGTATAATCTAAAAGGGGGTTAAAATTGGTGTTTAAAATTGAAGAAAAAATGGAATGAAACAGATTGGGAGGGAGAAAAAATAGTATAGTATCAAAGGAAGAAAAGATATATATAAAGGACAAACTATTTTTTGTGAAACTGAGCCCTTTTTCTCCTAAATTATCAATTTGGAATTTTAATTTCCTGAAACTTCTTAAAGCGTTTCTGAAACGTTCTTTGAGATAGGACCATTATTGCTATTTTGCCGAAGATTTTGGAATTCGCCCTGAGAAAAATGTATTTCGACCTATCCACTAATTACTAAGATCTTCTGAAGTAGTAGCCATTTGAACCATGCAAACTCTATTAATACTAATTCGATGTGACATGTGACCCCCTGGTGTCAGATCCTTAGGGAGTCCAAAAGGGTTTGGAATTCTGATATTTGCCCCGAGGCCAGAAATACAGTGAAAATGCATTTCAAGTTGTCCAGTAGTGCGTCAAAAATCAGGACCATATTAACACATTTGAAAAAAAATTCGAAATGTGTCAAAATTAGGAACCAACGATTGAAAAATTTGGTGCGTCAAAATTTGGGACCAACTTAACGAGATTTGAAAAAAAATCAAAGTGGGTCAAAAATTGGGGCCAACTTCACGCGATTTGAAAATATTTTTCAAAGCGCGTCAAAATCTGGGATCAACATTTTTCAAAGATTTTTTCGAGGTGCGTCAAAAATTGGTATCAACTTAACACGAG
The DNA here is from genome assembly GCA_028015205.1 of Mytilisepta virgata. Taxonomy (NCBI): domain Eukaryota; kingdom Metazoa; phylum Mollusca; class Bivalvia; order Mytilida; family Mytilidae; genus Mytilisepta; species Mytilisepta virgata. The sequence goes on from CM051521.1 coordinate 91,568,619, forward strand.
TTAAAAAATAAATTTTAAAGTGCGTCAAAAATTGGGACCAAATTAACGCGATTTGAAAAACAATTCAAACTGCGTCAATAATTGCGAGTAATTTATAACGTGATTTGAAAAAATGTAGCACAAACAAAAATAGGGGGGTTAAAACTTTGCAGCAATGTTATTGTCTTAAGGTGATCGTCTTATAAATATTTGTTTGGTACTATTTTTAAAGATACATGTAAGTCTACCAAATTCAAAATCCATAATAAATGTCTGTTTTCTGTGTCATCACACCATATACAAAATGTAAAAAGAAGTTATATAATAATACCAAAAAATACAGAACAATTGGATTTTTCTCCCATTTCCCTTTACCAAACATCCCACTGGAGCAAAATCAAATTCTGACAGCTTAATTGCGTATCCATATACAACACACAACAATTCAATTAGAATCACTATATATACCAATCCGTAAACAAGTGTCGGTACAATTTATTTAAATCACATATTTCCTAATGTTATAAGCCGCTAATTCTAAAGAAGAAATTTCGTTAAAGGGAAGAAGTCTTGTTTCTTTTAAATTTTTGGATAAAGATTCGTAAGCATAATTTACGCATGCGATCATTTTTCACAAAATGGGGGTTGATTGGGCTTTGTTTTGGCTGCAATTCGGTGTTTAATCCCTTTCAAAATGTTTTAATGCAACACGAAAAAAAAATGATATATACTGTTAAAAAAAATTCAATCTGTGTTAAGTGGTCCCGATTTTAACGCAATTTGAAAAATTATTTCAAACCGCGTTGATATGGTCCAAGTTTTTGACGCACTTTTTCAAAGTGCGTTCTTACACACGTTACAAGGTTTTCATCGCACGTTTCTAATCACACGCAAACCAAATGTTTTTGGTACGTTACACGTTCAACTATCTGTATAATTATGAAATGTGATATACATGATATACAAGAATTAATTTGGCTTAGTTTTTTAGGGGAGCGGTGAATAAAGCATTTTTGCGTTCGGATTTTTCATACGTCAATCGATTGTAGATTTCGGCTATAAGAATTCCTGATAGAAAAACTGTCGAAAACTTCAAATATAGTTGATAAACTTTGGTATCATAGATTCAAACTCGAGTAAATTATTTGGACATTTTTTTATTATCTTTGACCTTAACAACTTATTCATTTTATTTTTACCAAGACAAAGTTGAGTTTTCAATCAACAAAATGGCGATACAGTGCATCAAATGTATTCGGTATTTTGTGATACATTTTATTACCATTGCTGCTTAACTTACAAATATGCTAATCTCTCATTGTTGGAAAAAAGGATAATAGAAAAGAATATTAACCAAAATTTATATGAAAATAATGACGTTGACAGTAAAATAAATATTACGCCACAATATTTTATAGCTTCTTTCAAACAAAAGACAGCATGCCACGTGGGTGTGTTCCACGAATGACTACTGGGATAAAACAACATCTTATTGGAAAAGGGATTAAGAGGTCCTCTAAAAGGATAAATATTATTTACCTGTACATCTACATCAAATATACATTGTTTAACACTTTAATTCAGTTAAATTGTAAAATTAATTTATTTAGTTATTTATGATATAATATATGATATAAAATATTAAATATTTTATCATTCAAATTACAATTAAACCATCAGCGAATAAAAAGATTTTATATTCTCTATGTAATTATTTGTACAAAAAAGCTATTTATAATATAAATTGAAGTTTTATCTGAAAACGTAATTCTAAATGTATAGATTTGTATATAATATTTATTTTAGTAATCTATTTCATTTTCAGTAAATACATGTACACTTGACACTATGTTACAGACACTAAGCAGTAATGAAATTCAACTGTTTTATAGGTAATCAAACCTCCTTGTGTATAAACCACCACACTGTTAGACCCAATACAGTATGATTACAAACAAGATGAACGCTAGTCTGAAATAATAACATTTGTTGGCCGCTGCATAATTTAGATAGTAGGGTCAAAATATGCTCCTTCTAACTGTTAAACTAGCTAAGCATCTCATATAATGTAACTGCTGGTAGATATTGCCGTAATAAAGCTACAATAATGGGTGTAAAGGTATCTCTTCATAGAGGTCAGTTGAAGTACAATATAAATTTATACAATGTATACTTCTGATTTTATTTTTCATTAAAAAGATATTTTTACGCAATTCAAATTGTTCGAATGACTAGTTTTTTGCTTTAGTAGCCATTTCTTCAGTATTGGTTGTAGCTGCCGACAGCAACACTGGCCGTATCTGAGTTTTTGGAAAGCCAATTAGTTCTATTGCATAAAATGTTTTGGTGATTTGTGCAGGGGGCGCACATGCTGATGTTTAATCAATAAAATCTCAATGTAAGAAAGGAATTTTAATATCAGAGCTGATTTTAATTATAATTTAAATATTATTGATAGTAATTTATTTTATGAAATAAATTTTAAACCGAGAAATACTCAGTACTTACATAACTTCCACTTCAAAATTGTTTTCAAACAGTCCTTTTGGTATGACAGTAATTTTATTACAGCCAAGATCTCTGAAATTTTTCAAAGCTATAGGTAATTGGAAGATTAAAAATCGTCCCTTTTATCATAAATTTTAGTACGTATCTCTCAATTTTCGATATTTATAATAAAATCTAAAAAAAAGAACAGCATTTACTATTCTTAATACACATGGTTGAGCGTGTAACGTACCAAATCACACACGCACAGTTCAAATGTTACTCGCACACGATTTGCACGCAAACGACACTATATATGTACACTACACGATACATGACCGATCGTGCGATTTCTAAAAACTGTGTTTGTAAGATACGAACGCAATATAACGAAACAAGTTAATTTAATTTTATGTCGGATATGAATAGCAGTAAAATATTTAAAATTCCATTTGATTTTAAATAAATAAGTTCGATAAAAGTAAGCCGGTTTTAACGGTCCACATAAAAAATGTATTTGCATATTAATGCTATTTTTTTAATATTAAATTTATTAAACTTTATAACAGAACTGTCAAATTATATTTGGATTAATAAAAAAGCAAACATTTTCATGTTATTTTAACCTAATTAGCTAGGGCATATTAACCAAAATTGATATGAAAATAATAAAGTTGAAGTAAAATTAACATTACGCCACAATATTTTATAGCTTCTTTCAAACAAAAGACAGCATGCCATTTGGGTGTGTTCCAGGAATGACTACTGGGATAAAACAACATCTTATTAGACAAGGGATTAAGAGGTCCTCGGAAAGGAAAAATATTATTTACCTGTACATCTACATTAAATATGCAATGTTTAACAGTTTAATTATAAGTTAAATTTTAAAATAATTTTATTTAGTTAATTATGATATAATATATGATATAAAATATTGAATATATTATCATTCAAATTATTATTAAACCATAAGCGAATAAACAGATTTAATAGTCTCTATGTAATAAAAAAAATCTATTTATCATATAAATTGAAGTTTTATCTGAAAACGTAATTTTAAATGTATAGATTTGTATATGATATTTATTTTGTCAATAAATTGGTTTTTAGTAAAAAGGACAAATATACCTAAGGATCAATAAAAAAACGTAATTCATTAGACAGACAAAACCCGGGAAGACAAATGAACAACAAGCACAACAAATAAACACTGAAAACTAAAAAACAATGAACAACACGAACTCCTATAAAAACCAGGAGTGAACTCAGGTGCTCCGGTAAGAAGTTCCTACTCCGTATACGGCACCCGTCGTGAAGTTCAACAAAGTCAATCCGGTGGTAGTCACAAATCGGTGGAGGTACATGAAATGTTACGACAGTGGGAACAGGTCCAACATCATCTTAGATATTGGAACACTGTAACGGTCAATCAATTCGTGATAACGACCGTAAAATTTCTTGATTTCGTGATAACATCAACTTATCCCTAATAAAACCCTGGTTAAGACGCTCTTATGAGTGACAGCAGTAATCATCTTTGTCGAAAGTCATGGTAACTCACGCATGCCCTTGAATATCGGATAAACTGAGAAACGTCGACGCCATATGCATATTGCTAATCAAGAATGGAAAGTTAACAGTAGGAAAGTCGAATTCATCACGTTTGTCATATATTTTTGTCTTCAGGTATACCTCGTTGTCTATTTCGAGAAACAATTCCAAATATGAAGTAATCTATTTCATTTTCAGTAATACATGTACACTTGACACTATGTTACAGACATTAAGCAGTAATGAAATTCAACTGTTTCATAGGTAACCAAACCTCCTCCTGGATTATCCCGATTGCCGGTGTATAAACCACACTGTTAGAGCCAATACGATATTACCAACAAGCTGAACGCTAGTCAGAAATAAGAACATTTGTTGGCCGCTGCATAATATAGATAGCAGGGCCAAAATATGCTCCTTTTAACCGGTAAACTAGCTAAGCATCTCATATAATGTAACTGCTTGTAGATATTGCCGTAATAAAGCTACAATGGTGGGTGTAAAGGTATCTCTTCATAGAGGTCAGTTGAAGTGCAATATAAATTTATACAATGTTTACTTCTGATTTTATTTTTCATTATCCCTGCGCTAGCGAAGCGGCGGGGATAATGTTTTGCTGTTCGCTGTACGTACGTCCATACGTACGTACGTGTGTACCTTATGTCCAGGATTATCTCAAGAATTATAACTTATTGAAAACTGAAACTTTGATCATTGTTAGCATTGTTGATGTAGATTGTGCCGAAGGTTTCGGAATTTCGGAATTTGTCATTAGGGCATAATTATGGGCAAAAAACGGATTAAGCGATATCCAGTAAATAGTGAAATCTTCTAAACTATTTGGACTATAATGCTGAAACTAAAACTATGACTAGTATTACATATGGCAAATTCAAAAGTGGCATGAGAATTTTTCTGTAACGCCTGGGGGCATAGCAACTAAAAATCCCAAAATCTATTGTCACAGAACTCCTCTTACACCCTCAGCGGTAGAAACATAAAAAAACTGGTGCATTACTAGCACATTAAAGGTTGTCAGTGCCGAAGGTTTCGGAATGTTGAAATTTGCCCTTGGGGCAGAAACAATTTCCTGGAAGAGTCTCAGATTTATTAATTTTTGAAAATTACCAATCAACCATACTATCAGACACTAGCAGAATAATGGCTGTTAAATGGAATATTTTGGTTAAAAAAAAATAAATCCAACTTTGATAAATTTCCTCAAAGACTCTAATACCTTCATTTTTTGGAAATGTATCTAGTAGCCATGCATATTAAAAACCATTAATATCATTAGAGTTAAGATTACCATTCAATTTACAAAAATGTAATTCCAAATTTGGTTAATTTGTTAATTTCCTGAAAGACTCTTTAGATCTGAATGTTTTTGGAAAAGTACCTAGTAACCATGCATATTTGTTTACAAAAAGGCAACAGCTGTATAGGGAATGATTAAATTTCCAAAATTAAGGGGTATATATGGATTTCAAAAAAAATTATTACAACTTTGGTAAATTTCCTGAAAGACTTTAAGACCTTTGTTTTTTCGAAATGTATGTAGCAACCATATATATTAATTAATGTCACAAGAGTTAAGGTAACCATTCAATTTCCAAAAATGAAATTCCAACTTTGGTAAATTTCCTGAAATACTCTGAAGACCTTCATTTTTTGGAAATGTATCTAGCAACCATGCATATTAATAACCAATAATATCATTAGAGTTATAGTTACCATTCAATTTCCAAAAATGGAATTCCAAATTTGGTATATTTCCTGAAAGACTCTAAGACCTTCATTTTTTGGAAAGTACCTGGCAACCATACATATTTGTTTACAAAAAAGCAACACCTGTATAGGGAATGATTATATTTCCAAAGTTTAATGAAATATTTGGATTTTAAAAAAAACTCCAATTATGGTAAATTTCCTGAAAGACTCTAAGATCTTCATTTTTTGGAAATTTATCTAGCAACCATGCATACTAATAACTATTAATTTCACAAGACTTAGGCTAACCATTCAATTTCCAAAATTGTTTTCCAACTTTGGTAAATTTATACTTAATTAGTAGAACATTTCATCATAAAAACAGTTCACTACATGTATTTACATTATTAATGTATGATATCCTAATCAGTCACACCTCATTTAACATTATGACTACTGTCACCTGCCCAATTCATTACTAAAGTTATTGTCACATCTGAGTATATTTTCCTTTAGATTAACACAACAGTGGCGCGTGGAGATATTCAGCGTGTTTCATTGAAAAGATATTTTTACCCGGTTGAAATTGTTCGAATGACATTAGTTTTTTCCTTCAAGAGCCATTTCTTCAGTTTTGATATGATTTTTTATGTACTTGTGTTAAAATTTACTGTTATTTTATTTTAGAATTATTGATTTCACCTGCCTCCATCAACACTAGCCGTATCTGAAATTTTGGTATAAGGTGTTTAGTTGTAATTCATAAAATGTTTAGGTGATTATTTTTTGGTATGTGCGTATTTGATGAAGTTTAATGCATAAAAGCTCAATGTACGAAAGGAATTTGATATCCAAGCTGATTTCAATTACAATTTTAATATTACTCATAGCAATTTATGATGTTAGGAAATAAATTTTAAACCGAGAAATACTCAGTACTTACATAACTTCCACATCAATATTGTTTTCAAATAGTCTTTCTGGTATGACAGTAATTTTATTATTGCTTAGATCTCTGAAATTTTTCAAAGAAGCTGTAGGTTGTAGAAATGAGCCAGATTTTCAATATATGTTAATAGCAGTGCTATGTGTAGGTTGTACAACAACATATTGTACCTTTGTAATATGGTCTATACTTTATTTCGATGTATTTTCTACAATTCTCCTTAAGTAGCAGATGCGGTAGTGATGTAATCCCGATATTTTGACAATTGTTAGAATATCAAGTTAATAATCATGTCTGCCTTACTTAAAATGCCCCGTCTTTGTAATTTCTCATATGTATAGTGATGATTATTCATAGTGCTCATGATGGCAAAATGAATTGCTCTTTTGATTTAATTGGTGCGTTTTGTAGCTAAGGATGTCTTAGCTGCACGTCGGATACTGTCGCTCTACTAAACAAAAAAGTTTGAAATAACACTTCCATAAAGGGTTTAATGCTATCTCGCCATAGAGTGGAATAGAAATCGGCGGTATCCGTGAGAGGCCAGTATTATTTTAGTCTTCAAGTCATTGGGAGAAAGAGAAATTGCACATCATTTCATACTTGTTTCCCTTACTGTAACAAGATCTTAAGTAATTAACAAGTTTCTTTGGGTGACTGGCGAGACTTTTTTGCAATTATTCACGATATTTCAGTAGAAACTAGGATGGGAAACCCCGTTCATGATAAGTGCTTTTTTATAAGCTTGGTATTTAGATAAAAGATGTTATCTTTTACAAAACTTTTTAAAAAGCATTAAGCAACTTCTGAAATCTATAACCCAGTTTTAGGTTTTTTAGAAATCGTATGGTTTGGCTCGTAAAAATCTTCTAGCCGAGAGCAAATTCGTGCAAAACGTACAAGCTGTTGTACACTCCATACGACGGTGCAACAGTCACATCTCCGTCAAGAAAGGTGAAGTTGGTAATTGGAAGATTAAAATCGTCCCTTTTATCATAAATTCTAGTACGTATCTCTCCATTTTCGATATTTATAGTAAAATCTTAAAACGAACAGCATTTACTATTCTTTCTAGCTGTATTCAAATGTAGCTCTTTTGGATAAATGTCTTGCATATGTAAGAAACTTGGGGCTATCAACAGCAAGTACATCATCATGATACCTGCAATTGTTGTTAAACATATCAATGGAATTATCATGATTTTGTATTTCACCCTTAAGGAGTTTTTTTATGAAAGATTGTTTATAACAATATAAAAATATGTCGGCAATAAAAGGAGCACAGTTTTTGCCCATAGGAATCACAATGACAGCAGTTACTAAATGATTTACTGTTTGTAACTCCAAAAATAATTTATACCAGAGTTTTATAAAATTTGTTACAATAATTAACGAAAAGGTTTTCATACAGGTAAGAGTGGTGGTACATTTGCTAGAGGCAGAAATAAAACGAAATTTGTATGGTTTTTAGGTAATTTAGGTAACCAGTACGTCGTAGGAACATTGACGTGTTGATTAGGACATTGAAACTGTTCGGTGGCTTTACTGTGTTATTTATTATACACATATATACATAGATTTTTCCGGAAAATAGACCATATTGTGTGCTTTTTTGTTCTGTTTCGTGGAGATTATAAATACATTTCATATTTAATGAACATATACTGTAGTTGTGTTTGTAATGCAATGCTTTAGATAAATAATAAAACAGATAATAGAAAGGTCGATAATTACAAACATGCACCATAAATTAACGCCGTCCAATCAACGATTCGAAACTTCTGGAAGAAAAAAATATAAAAGAGCACAAAGACAAACAGGAAATCAAAATAAAGGCAGGATAATATGATTTGATACAGACACTAAGCAGTAATGAAATTCAACTGTTTCATATGTACCTTAACACCCTCCTTGTTTATCCTTGTTGCCCGATGTATAAACCACATTGATAGAGCCAATACAATATGATTACCAACAAGGTAAATGCTAGTCTGTAATAATAACATTTTTTGGTCGCTGCATAATTTAGATAGCAGGGCCAAATTCTGTTCTTTTTAACTGTTGAACTATCTAAGCATCTCAAACAATGTAACTGCTTGTAGATACTGTCGTAATAGCTCCAATAGTTGATTTTAAGGTATCTCTTCGTGGAAGTCAGTTAAAGTTCAATATAAATTGACATACCCTGTATTTTATGTTTCATTAAAAAAATATTTTTGTTGCAGACATTGTTGTGATATTTAAACTCAAGTTTCGAATCACAATTACTGCTACTTAACTCACAATTCTGTTAAATTCACATTGTTGGCAAAAACGTTTTCTTCTAGTTGAGTGATCATGTTCTCAGCAAGAATTCTGCAAAAACAATGTTTATACTGACTGGGACAAGCGCCATTATATGCGATGGGATTGAAATTGTTTTTTATCAGAAGCCTCACAAAGTTTATGCCCCTGGGAAAAATAGACAAACAGTAACAACATCAACCTCAAATGTATCCAATCAAATAGAAAAAACCAAACACTACTCAAGAGAATCAAAACGGAAAAACAATAGAGGTAAAAAAATTAAATCTCACGATTACCCAAAGCAAGCTGATGATCTAATTGTCTAACAAAATCATCAGGCTGTCTCAAACAACACAATATCCGAAGAAATACTGTCCAGTGGATTTCATATTGCAACATTATAAATTATGTTGGTCAATCCAGATGTTGTGAATTGACATAGTAATATTTGGAATTTGTGCTCCACAGGGGGACGATCCGGATCAGATGTTGATATTTTTATAAAACTTTTTAAAAAGCATTAAGCAACTTTTGAAATCTATAACCTTATATTAGGTTTTTTAGTAATCATATGGTTTCGCTCGTTAAAATCTTCCAGCCGAGAGCAAATTAGTTCAAAACGTACAAGCTGTGATATGTACACTCAATACGATAGTGCCACAGGCACCTCCCCGTCAAGAAAGGGGAACTTAGTAATTGGAAGATTAAAATCGTCCTTTTTATCATAGTTCTAGAACGTATCTCTCAATTTTCGATATTTATAGTAAAATCTAAAAAAAAAAGAACAGCATTTACTATCCTTACTACACATGGTTGAGCGTGTAACGCACCTAATCCCTCTCGCACGATTCAAATATTACACGCACACGATTCGCAATTTACTAAGGGTTCATTCCTTGTATTGCACTCGGTAGATCTCCTTAGCTGAAATTTGGCTTCCTATTTCGGTATTTTTGGTTGAGTACTTCTTGTTTAATATAAGTTTGGTTTTTGGTCTTCCAAATGTTTCGGTTTTAATGCTGCTGATGAGAGGTAACTCCTTGAAATGCGTCGTATACAGCATAGTATAAATTTACTATATCTAATATAAGAATCTTGGAATTGTTATTTTTTACACGCATACGATTTGCACGATACAAGAACACGATTCGCACGCAAACCACACTATGTACACTACACGATACACGACCGATCGTGCGATTTCTAAAAACTGTGTTTGTAAGATACGAACGCAATATAACGAAACAATTTAATTAAATTTTATGTCGGATATGAATAGCAGCAAAATATTTAAAATTCCATTTGATTTTAAATAAATAAGTTCGATAAAAGGAAGCCGGTTTTAACGGTCCACATTATATTTTTCATAAGTACAAAATATTTATTTCCATATTTATGCTATTTTTTAAATATTAAATTGATTAAACTTTAGAACAGAACTGTCAAATTATATTTGGATTAATTAAAAAGCAAACATTTTCATGTTATTTTTACCTAACAAGCTAGCGCTTATCAACCAAAATTGATATGAAAATAATGAAGTTAAAGTAAAATAAACATTACGCCACAATATTTTATAGCTTCTTTCAAACAAAAGACATCATGCCATTTTGGGTGTGTTCTACGATTGACTACTGGGATAAAACAACATCTTATTAAACAAGGGATTAAGAGGTCCTCTGAAAGGATAAATATTATTTACCTCAAATATGCAATGTTTAACAGTTTAATTTTAAGTTAAATTGTAAATAATTTTAATTAGTTAATTATGATATAATATATGATATAAAATATTAAATATTTTATCATTCAAATTATAATTAAACCATAACCGAATAAAAAGATTTAATATTCTGTATGTAATAAAACAAAAGCTATTTATCATATAAATTGAAGTTTTATCTGAAAACGTAATTTTAAGTGTATAGATTTGTATATAATATTTATTTTGTCAATAAATTGGTTTTTTGTAAAGAGGACAAATATACCTAAAAAGCAATCCAAAAACGTAATCCATTAGACAGACAAAACCCGGGAAGACAAATGAATAACAACAAGCACGACAAATAAACACTGAAAACTAAAATACAATGAACAACACGAACTCCTATAAAAACCATAAGTGAACTCAGGTGCTCCGGAAGGGTAAGCCGTTCCTGCTCCGTGCACGGAACCCGTCGTGAAGTTCAACAAAGTCAATCCGGTGGTAGTCACAAATCGGTGGAGGTACATGAAATGTTACGACAGTGGGAACAGCTCCAACATCATCTTAGATATTGGAACACTTTAACGGTCAATCAATTCGTGATGATGACCGTAACATTTCCTGATTTCGTGATGATATCAACTTATCCCTAATAAAACCCTGATTAAGAAGCTCTTATGAGTGACAGCAGTAATCCTCTTTGTCGAAAGTCATGGTAACTCACGCATGCCCTTGAATATCGGATAAGCTGAGAAATGTAGACGCCACATGCATATTACTATACAAAAATGGAAAGTTTACAATAGGAAAGTCGAATTCATCACGTTTGTCATATATTTTTGTCTTCAGGTGTACTTCATTGTCTATTTCGAGAAACAAATCTAAATATGAAGTAATCTATTTCATTTTCAGTAATACATGTACACTTGACACTATGTTACAGACATTAAGCAGTGATGAAATTCAACTGTTTCATAGGTAACTAACCCTCCTCCTGGTTTATCCCGATTGCCGGTGTATAACCTACACTGTTAGAGCCAATACAATATGATTACCAACAAAATGAACGCTAGTTTAAAATAAGAACATTTTTGGCCGCTGCATAATTTAGATAGCAGGGCCAAATATGCTCCTTTTAACTGTTAAACTAGCTAAGCATCTCATATAATGTAACTGCTTGTAGATATTGCCGTAATAAAGCTACAATAGTGAGTGTAAAGGTATCTCTTCATAGAGGTCAGTTGAAGTGCAATATAACTTTATACAATGTATACTTCTGATTTAATTTTCATTATCCCCGTGCTAGCGAAGCGGCGGGGATAATGTTTTGCTGTTCGCTGTACGTACGTCCATACCTTTTATTAATTTCACAAGACTTAGGCTAACCATTCAATTTACCAAATTAATTTTCCAACTTTTGTAAATTTACACTTAATTAATAGCACATTTCATCATAAAAACAGTTCACTACATGTATTTGTATATGTAAGAGAATGATAATCCCTTTCTTCATGATTAAGTACGAGCGTTAGCGAGTACTTATCATGAAGAAAGGAATTATCATTCTCTTACAAACTTAGAATATTGTAAAGTGCTCAAGGCTCAAATGACCGCTTGATTGGTTTTAATTAAGTATAATTGTTTTCAATGTCAGTTCAAGGTTTAAAGTTAATCATGATTTCCTTTTAGACATTTCATTGATGAATTAGTCGTAGTGATGTAAGGCATTTCTAATAATTTGGTAAATTTTAATTCATTGCATTTTAAACATTCAAAGACACAACAGTACGATGCAATGGTGTTTCCTTATTGTGAGTATGAATGTAAAACATGTAACATTTAAATAAGGAATTATCTTATATTTACAGTTCAAATCAATAAATTTCTAAATATGAGTTAAACCTATATTTTATTCCACAGGGAATGCCTTCTGTATACATAATTAAAGTACTACTTCATATATAAAGTAATTAGCTAAAATTTAAATTTTATATATTAAATTCCAATATTAATTTTACCTCCTGTTTTAATTACATCGAAATACTTGAAATGTCTATTCTTACCAGCCGCAGGTCAAGTTATCTGAGTTTTGAAGTATTAATGCCTTTAGATAAAGATGTAGGTAAATTTAATTAATGAGATGTTTCTTTTTTGTATTGGTCTTATGTCGTGTTTAACGTTCAACATTACCGATCTTAAAAACTAGACAGTCTCATTATTACTTTTTTTAAAACCAAATTTAAATTTTTAAAAATTCTATAAGGTGATAAATGTGCTTCGGGGCAGTTGGAACTCATTTATAGGAATTCATTGTTTTGAATGGTAAGAAAACAATAGGATAATCCCTTACTAAGAACATGTTTTACATTGATTCTTCACAATTAAGAACCATCAAATCCTACAATTTCATTGGTCGAGAGCACTTTGCTATATTCTAAACATTATCAATGTATGATATCCTTATCAGTCACACTTCATTTAACATTATGACTACTATCTCACCTGTCCAATTCATTACTAAAGTTATTGTCACATCTTAGTATATGTCTAGGTTAGTCTATGAAAAGGTATATACTATGAAATTTAGAGCTTGCCCCGAGCTCTTAATTTCATAGTATATACCTTTTCATAGACTATCCAATTTATCACATATTTACAACTCGAGTAATCTTTTAATTGGTCTATTGATAGTTTATTTTGGCTGACTACTTGTATCACAGGTGTTTGTAAAACAGCTCATTAACGAAGTTTGGTAAATCTACTCACTAGTATCATTGTAAAATATGTGATTTCAAAAGGCCCTTGACTCCAGAATGAAAAGATGGTAGCTGCTGGTGTAAGTATGTTTATCGGTATAAAGCGGTGTTTTATTATACATGTACTTCTTTTAGTTTACATGGTTAGATGACAAAATAAATTGACCAAAAGCAGGCAATAATTAGATTGCAGTGGAAGCTTTACATGTCTTGAAAACATTTTTCAATTTCACAGTAAAACTAAAGCTATTATAAATCTGAAACTTATAGATAGAATGCAGTGGTGGATCCGGGGGGTGGAAAAGAACCTATTTTTGGACGATCAATGCTTTTGAGGGGACATATGGTTGGAACCCCCCTCTTATACTAGGGTTTATGTTTTTTTTATTTCAAATTAAAAACTAAAAGATGTATCAGAACATGTATATACATATATATATATATAGGTGACACATTTTCTTCAGACATTATTACGGTTTTTCAATTCATGACGTCGTCCTGAACATGCATGAAATATTTGCCACTGGACTTTAAGCAACCAATAATCAATCAATTCATGACAAAATAGATCAAGTTGCCTAAATTTCCCTTCACAAGTTCATAGTACACACTTTTTTTGTGTACAAAGTAATTGCATGGATGATAAATTATCACAATTTTAAGATGACGTTGTACTCTAATCAAGATATGAAGAACCATATTTGTTACTCTTTATTTAAATGAAAGAAACTTGCAATCGTCAAAAACATTTTTTTAGAGCCAAAGATTTTAATAGTAGGATATTTAAAAATCAATGTGAAAACTATATTAAAACTATTTAATTTAATTTTTTTGGAACACAGCATTTTATTTCAAAATAGCCAGTGGCAATTTTTGTTTTAATATCTTGATTACGATACAATGAAATCTTACCCTTGTGGTAATTCATGCGTAGTTACTTAGTACACGGAAAAAGTATGTACTATGAAAATTAAAAGGCAAATTCTAGATATTTGATTGGACGAGAAGTTGTAAGTCTGTGCTAATTTCCTTTAGAGGACTTAATTTTGTGATTAACACAACAGTGGCGTGGGGATATTCAGCGTGGCTGCCGTGTTTCATTAAAAAGATATTTTTACCCAGTTGAAATTGTTCGAATGACATTAGTTTTTCCTTTAGTAGCCATTTCTTCGGTTTTTATATAATTTTTTATATACTTGTGTTAAAATTTCCAGCGATTTTATGTTAGAATTATTGGTTTCACCTGCTCCATCAACACTAGCCGTATCTGAAATTTTGGTATAAGGCGTTTAGTTCTAATTCATAAAATGTGTTGGTGATTATTTTTTGGTACGTGCGTACTTGATGAAGTTTAATGCATAAATGTACGAAAGGATTTTGATATCCGAGCTGATTTTAATTACAATCTAAATATTATTGATAGCAATTTATAAATTTTAAACCGAGAAATACTCAGTACTTACATAACTTCCACATCAATATTGTTTTCAAACAGTCTTTCTGGTATGACAGTAATTTTATTATAGCTTAGATCTCTGAAATTTTTCAAAGAAGCTGTAGGTTGTAGAAATGAGCCAAATTTTCAATATATATTATTTTTAGACAATTTTTAGAATATCAAGTTAATAATCATGTGTGCCTTACCTAAAATGCCCCGTCTGTAATTTCTCCTACGTACAGTGATGATTATTCATAGTGCTCATGTTGGCAAGATGAATTTCTCTTTTGATTTAATTGGTGCGTTTTGTATAATATTCAGGATAATGATTGCATACGTCAATTAGGGCCATTGTTTTGATTTTACACATTTGTTTTGGCTTAAGCATTGCTGATCGAATATCTCAATAAAGTGCAAATATAATTGATAAACTTTGATATCATAGATTCATACTCGAGTACATTACATGAAAAACTCTCTGACCTTTTCTAAAGGTCTTTTATTTTAACCACTTGTACACTGTATTTCTACATAAAAAGTTAATCATAAAATATTAATATTGTAATGTAGTACCTGTGTTAGATTGATGCGTTACTTACATAAATACTAATTTCTCATTATTAATGAAAACATTTTCCTCCAGTGTAGTGATCATATTGAAAGCAAGAATTCTGGAAAACATAATGTATATTGTAGTACATTTTAATTCTTGTTAAATAATGTAAATAACAAAATGAATAACAGAAAAGGTCAACAATGACATACCAATCAATCAAAGCAACCCAACTGACAGAACTCCGGACAAAAAATAACATGAGAGTACAAAACACAACCATGAAGCCACCAGAGAGCCAGGATAGTCTGCCGTTGTACAGACACTGAACATTGATGGTGTTAAACCGGTTTTAAGGGTACCGTAACCCCCCACTCCTTATCCATCCTGCCACTCTGGTGTATAAAACAAACTATAAAAACCAAAACAGTATACTAAAACAAGGTAACCGCTTGCTAGAACTGCAAGATTAGAGTTGACGATACATTATTTAGATAGCAGGATCAGAATACTAAACAAAAAAGTTAGACACTTGCATAAAGGGTTTAATGCTTTCTCGTCATAGAGTGGAATAGAAATCGGCAGTATCCATGAGAGGCCAGTATTCTTTTAGTCTTCAAGTCATTGGGAGAAAGAGAAATTTTTACAGAATTGCACATCATTTCATATTTGTTGCCCTTACTGTAACAAGATCTTAAGTAATTAACAAATTTCCTTGGGTGACTGGCGAGACTTTTTTGTATTTATTCACGATATTTCAGTAGAAACTAGGATCGGAAAACCCGTTCCTGATAAGTGCTTTTTTATAAGCTTGGTATTTAGATAAGATGTTATCTTTTATAAAACGTTTTAAAAAGCATTAAGCAACTTTTGAAATCTATATCTAGCTTTTTTAAAAATCGTATGGTTTAGCTCGTTAAAATCTTCTAGCCGAGAGCAAATTCGTGCAAAACGTACAAGCTGTTGTACACTCCATACGACGGTGCAACAGCCGCATCTCCGTCAAAAAAGGGCAAGTTGGTAATTGGAAGAATTACCAACTTGCCCTTTCGTCCCTTTTATCATAAATTCTAGTACGTATCTCTCCATTTTCGATATTTATAGTAAAATCTTAAAACGAACAGCATTTACTATTCTTTCTAGCTGTGTTCAATTGTAGCTCTTTTGGATAAATGTCTTGCATATGTAAGAAACTCGGGGCTATCAACAGTAAGCACATCATCAGGATACCTGCAATTTTTGTTAAACATATCAATTGATTTATCATGATTTTGTATTTCACCCCTAAGGAGTTTTTTCATGAAAGATTGTTCATAACAATATAAAAATATGTCGGCAATAAAAGGAGCACAGTTTTTGCCCATAGGAATTACAATGACAGCAGTTACTTGATGATTTACAGTTTGTAATTCCAGAAATAATTTATACCAGAATTTTTATAAAATTTGTTACAATAATTAATGAAAAGTTTTTCATACAGTTAAGAGTGGTGGTACATTTGCCATATGGTGTGGTTTTTTGTTCTGTTTCCTGGAGAGTATAAATACATTTCATATTTAATGAACATATACTGTAGTTGTGTTTGTAATGCAATGCTTTAGATAAATAATAAAACAGATAATAGAAAGGTCGATAATTACAAACATGCACCATAAATTAACACCGTCCCATCAACTATTCGAAACTTCTGGAAGAAAAAAATATAAAAGAGCACAAAGACAAACAGGAAATCAAACTAAAGGCAGGATAATATGACTTGATACAGACACTAAGCAGTAATGAAATTCAACTGTTTCATAGGTACCTTAACTCCCTCTTGTTTATCCTTGTTACCCGGTTTATAAACCACACTGATAGAGCCAATACAATATGATTACCAACAAGGTAAATGCTAGTCTGTAGTTGGTATTTCTTGACTTTACTCTGTTATAATAACATTTGTTGGTCGCTGCATAATTTAAATAGCAGGGCCAAATTCTGTTCTTTTTAACTTTTGAACTATCTAAGCATCTTAAACAATGTAATTGCTGGTAGATACTTTCGTAATAGCTCCAATAGTTGGTTTTAAAGGTATCTCTTCGTGGAGGTCAGTTAAAGTGCAATATAAATTGACATACCCCTGATTTTATTGTTTCATTAAAAAGATATTTTTGTTGCGGACATTGTTGTGATATTTAAACTTAAGTTTCGAATCACAATTACTGCTACTTAACTCACAATTCTGTTAAATTCACATTGCTGGCAAAAACGTTTTCTTCTAGTTGAGTGATCATGTTCTCAGCAACAATTCCGCTAAAACAATGTGTATACTGACTGGGACAAGCGCCATTATATGCGATGGGATTGAACTTGTTTTTTATTAGAAGCCTCCCAAAGTTTATGACCAAGGGAAAAAAGACAAACAGTAACAACATCAACCTCAAATGTATCCAATCAAATAGAAAAAACGAAACACTACTCAAGAGAATAAAAAAAGACAAACAATAGAGGTATAAAAATAAAATCTTACGATTATCGAAAGCAAGCTGATGATCTAATTAAGTCTAACAAAATCATCAAGCTGTCTCAACACAATATCCAAAGAAATACTGTCCAGTGGATTTCATATTGCAACATTATAAATTATGTTTGTCAATCCAGATGTGGTGAAATGGCATAGTAATATTTGGAATTTGTGCTCCACAGGGGGACGATCCGGATCAGATGTTGTTATTTTTATAAAACTTTTTAAATCTATAACCCTATCTTAGGTTTTTTAGTAATCATATGGTTTCGCTCGTTAAAATCTTCCAGCCGAGAGCAAATTCGTTCAAACCGTACAAGCTGTGATATGTACACTCAATACGATAGTGCGACAGGCACGTCTCCGTCAAGAAAGGGGAACTTAGTAATTGGAAGAATAAAATCGTCCTTTTTATCATAAATTTTAGTACGTATCTCTCAATTTCGATATTTATAGTAAAATCTAAAAAAAAGAACAGCATTTACTATCCTTACTACACATGGTTGATCGTGTAACTCACCAAATCACACGATTCAAATGTTACACGCACACGATTTGCACGATACACGCACACGATTCGCATGCAAACCACACTATGTACACTACACGATACACGACCGATCGTGCGATTTCTAAAATGTGTTTGTATGATACGAACGGAATATCACGAAACAAGTTAATTAAATTTTATGTCGGATATGAATAGCAGCAAAATATTTAAAATTCCATTTGATTTTAATAAAAAGGTTCGATAAAAGGAAGCCGGTTTTATTTTATTTTTTCATATATACAAAATATTTATTTGCATATTTATGCTATTTTTTTAATATTAAATTTATTAAACTTCATAACAGAACTGTCAAATTATATTTCGATTAATTGAAAAGCAAACATTTTTTTGTTATTTTTACCTAGGGCATATTAACCTAAATTGATATGAAAATAATGAAGTTGACAGTAAAATAAACATTACGCCACAATGTTTTATAGCTTCTTTTAAACAAAAGACAGCATGCCATTTTGGTATGATCCACGAATGATTACTGGGATAAAACAACATCTTATTAGACAAAGGATTAAGAGGTCCTCTGAAAGGATAAATATTATTTACCTGTACATCTACATCAAATATACAATGTTTAACAGTTTAATTATAAGTTAAATTGTAAAATAATTTTATTTAGTTATTTATGTTATAATATATGATATAAAATATTAAATATTTTATCATTCAAATTATTATTAAACCATAAGCGAAGAAAAAGATTTAATATTCTCTCTGTAATTATTTGTACAAAAAAGCTATTTATCATATAAATTGAAGTTTTATCTGAAAACGTAATTTTAAATGTATAGAATTGTATATAATATTTATTTTGTCAATAAATTGGTTTTTAGTAAAGAGGAGCAATCCAAAAAACGTAATCACAACAAACACAACAAATAATCACTGAAAACTAAAAAAACAATGAACAACACGAACTCCTATGAAAACCAGGAGTGAACTCAGTTGTTCCGGAAGGGTAAGCAGTTTCTGTTCCGTATACGACACCCGTCGTGAAATTCAACAAAGTCAATCCGGTGGTAGTCACAAATCGGTGGAGGTACATGAAATGTTACGACAGTGGGAACAGGTCCAACATCATCTTTGATATTGGAACACTGTACGGTCAATCAATTCGTGATGTCAACCGTAAAATTTCCTAATTTCGTGATGACATCAACTTATTCCTTATAAAACCCTTGTTAAGAACCTTTTCTGATCATCAGTAATCCTCTTCGTCGAAAGTCACGGTAACTCACGCATGCCCTTGGATATCAGATAAGTTAAAAAACGTAGACGCTATATGCAGGCGATGCTGGTATATTGCTACTCAAGAAAGGAAAGTTAACAATAGGAAAGTCGAAGTCATCACGTTTGTCATAAATTTTTGTCCTCAGGTGCCCTTCATTGTCTATTTCGAAAAAAAAGTCCAAATATGAAGTAATCTATTTCATTTTCAATAAATACATGTACACTTGTCACTATGTTATTTATTATGATCCTCCATTTCACCTTGAAGAGGTTTTCTTATATAAGATCTTTCATAACATAACAGAGGAGCACAGTTTGTACCCAATTTATTTTTTCGATTAGTTTATTTTCGCTCAGTAGTCACTTCTTCGGTTTTGATATGATTTTTATTTAGTTGTAGCTCCCTGTTAGGAAATCAATTTTAACCGAGAAATACTCCATACTTACATAACTTTCACATCAATGTTGTTTTCAAACAGTCTTCCTTGTATGACAGTAATGTAATTATGGCTTAAATCTCTGAAATTTTTCAAAAAACTGCAGGTTGAAGAAATGAGCCAAATGTCCCTATTATACATGAATGTTATGTGTAGATTGTAGAACAAAATATCGTACATTTGCAATATGGTCTACATTGTATTTAATTTCGGATTTCGAATTTCTAACTCTGTAGAGCTTTTACCGACAGTTTGTAAATGAAAATAGAAAAATATTTTTTATTCCATAATATATGTATATTCTCTATACAAGTCATGTACTGTTATATATATTTTCGAATATTTTATGTTAATGTGTGTAACATTCAAATGATAGATGTGTGACTAGTTTTCGCTCTGAAGAATTCTCACTGCAATTAAACCTAAACAAGCTGTTGACGACATAAAAATTGTTAAAATTCCTGAATCCTCCTAATACATGTCTCCTAAAGTAATTAATAACATTTTCGAAACATTTATTCCTTTATTTTGACATTTACCTTGAAACTCTATTAAATTATTTCCTAAAATTTGATGGGTTGCGTGTCATTTGTGATATATGATTTTGAGATAATGTTTTCTTTTTTTGTCTTTAACTAGTTTTGGACTATATTTTAATTCCGTTTTTCAAATTATTACGATCATTTCAGCGGTTAAAGGGAATTTTAAGAAAACTGTAAAAGTGTGGAAGCAGTGAATATTTTTGTGCCATTACATGTAATTCAAAATCTATTGATACATGTATCAAATGCTACCTTTAATTTTCAACTTTGTTTTGCCTTAACAAATATCTCAACAAAGTGCAAATATAATTGATAAACTTTGATATCATGGATTCATACTCTAGTACATTACATGAAAAACTCTCTGACTTTTTCTAAAGGTCTTTCATTTTAACCCATTGTACACTGTATTTCTACATAAAAAGTTAATCATAAAATATTAATATTGTAATGTAGTACCTGTGTTAGATTGATGCGTTACTTACATAAATACTAATTTCTCATTATTAGTAAAAACATGTTCCTCCAGTGTTGTGATCATATTGAAAGCAAGAATTCTGGAAAACATAATGTATATTGTAGTACATTTTATTTCTTGTTAAATAATGTAAATAACAAAAGGAATAACAAAAAAGGTCAACAATGACATACCAATCAATCAAAGCATCCCAACTGACAGAACTCCGTACAAAAAATAACATAAGAGTACAAAACACAACCATGAAGACACCAGAGAGCCAGGATAGTCTGCTGTTGTACAGACACTGAACATTGATGGTGTTAAACCGGTTTTAAGGGTACATTAACCCCCCACTCCTTATCCATCCTGCCACTCTGGTGTATAAAACAAACTATAAAAACCAAAACAGTATGCCAAAACAAGGTAATCGCTTGCTAGAACTGCAAGATTAGAGTTGACGATACATTATTTAGATAGCAGGATCAGAATGTTTTAATTTTAACTGTAATACTAGCTAAGGATGTCTTAGCGGCACGTCGGATACTGTCGCTCTACTAAACAAAAAAGTTAGACACTTCCATAAAGGGTTTAATGCTATCTCGTCATAGAGTGGAATAGAAATCGGCAGTATCCGTGAGAGGCCAGTATTATTTTAAAGTCTTCAAGTCATTGGGAGAAAGAGAAATTTTTACAGAATTGCACATCATTTCATATTTGTTGCCCTTACTGTAACAAGATCTTAAGTAATTAACAAATTTCTTTGGGTGACTGGCGAGACTTTTTTGTATTTATTCACGATATTTCAGTAGAAACTAGGATTGGAAAACCCGTTCCTGATAAGTGCTTTTTTATAAGCTTGGTATTTAGAAAAGATGTTATCTTTTATAAAACTTTTTAAAAAGCATTTAGCAACTTTTGAAATCCATATCTAGCTTTTTTAGAAATGGTATGGTTTAGCTCGTTAAAATCTTCTAGCCGAAAGCAAATTCGTGCAACAGGCGCATCTCCGTCAAGAAAGGGCAAGTTGGTAATTGGAAGATTGTCAGGTAGCTTTACCGTGTTATTTATTATACAGATATATATATATATTCTTCCGGAAAATAGACCATATGCTGTGCTTTTTTGTTCTGTTTCGTGGAGAGTATAAATACATTTCATATTTAATGAACATATACTGTAGTTGTGTTTGTAATGCAATGCTTTAGATAAATAATAAAACAGATAATAGAAAGGTCGATAATTACAAGCATGCACCATACATTAACGCTGTCCAATCAACGATTCGAAACTTCTGGAAGAAAAAAATATAAAAGAGCACAAAGACAAACAGGAAATCAAACTAAAGGTAGGATAAAATGACTTGATATAGACATTACGCAGTAATGAAATTCAACTGTTTCATAGGTTCCTTAACACCCTCCTTGTTTATCCTTGTTGCCCGGTGTATAAACCTCACTGATAGAGCCAATAAAATATGATTACTAAATAACAATCCAAAGATACTAATATTTGATATAGTAAATTTATGCTATGCTGTATACGACGCATTTCAAGGAGTTACCTCTCATCAGCAGCATTAAAACCGAAACATTTGGAAGATAAAAAACCAAACTTATATTAAACAAGTATTACTCAACCAAAAATATCGAAATAGGAAGCCAAATTTCAGCTAAGGAGATCTACCATGTGGAATACAAGGAATGAACCCTTATTATTTCTATTATTTTTTAATTTTGCTAAATACTGGTTATTTCCATAACAAATCAATGACGACTGGGTTGGTACAAGGTAAATTCTAGTCTGTAATAATAACATTTGTTGGTCGTTGCATAATTTAGATAGCAGGGCCAAATTCCGTTCTTTCTAACTGTTGAACTATCCAAGCATCTCAAACAATGTAATTGCTGGTAGATACTGTCGTAATAGCTCCAAAGTTGGTGTTAAAGGTATCTCTTCGTGGAGGTCAGTTAAAGTGAAATATAAATTGACATACCCCTGATTTTATGTTTCATTAAAAAGATATTTTTGTTGCGGACATTGTTGTGATATTTAAACTTAAGTTTCGAATGACAATTAATGGTACTGAACTCACAATTCTGTTAAATTCACATTGCTGGCAAAAACGTTTTCTTCTAGTTGAGTGATCATGTTCTCAGCAAGAACTCTGCAAAAACAATGTTTATACTGACTGAGACAAGCGCCATTATATGCGATGGGATTAAACTTGTTTTTTTTTTATTAGAAGCCTCCCAAAGTTTATGCCCAAGGGAAAAATAGAAAAACAGTAACAGCATCAACCTCAAATGTATACAATCAAATAGAAAAAAACGAAACACTACTCAAGAGAATCAAAAAGGACAAACAGTAAAGATATAAAAATAAAATCTCACGATTACGAAAGCAAGCTGATGATCTAATTAAGTCTAACAAAATCATCAAATCTGTCTCAAACAACACAATGTCCGAAGAAATACTGTCCAGTGGATTTCATATTGCAACATTATAAATTATGTTGGTCAATCCAGATGTTGTGAAATGGCATAGTAATATTTGAAATTTCTGCTCCACAGGCGGGACGATCCGAATCAGATGTTGATATTTTTATAAAACTTTTTAAAAAGCATTAAGCAACTTTTGAAATATATAACCCTATATTAGGTTTTCTAGTAATCATATGGTTTCGCTCGTTAAAATCTTCCAGCCGAGAGGAAATTCGTTCAAAACGTACAAGCTGTGATATGTACACTCAATACGATAGTGCGACAGGCACGACTCCGTCAAGAAAGGGGAACTTAGTAATTGGAAGATTAAAATCGTCCTTTTTATTATAAATTTTAGTACGTATCTCTCAATTTTCGATATTTATAGTAAAATCTAAAAAAAAAAAGAACAGCATTTACTATTCTTACTACACATGTTAACGTGTAACGCACCAAATCACACTCGAACGATTCAAATGTTACACGCACACGATTCACAATTTACACGCACACGATCCGCAATTTACACGCACACGATTTACACGATACACCCACACGATTCGCACGCAAACCACACTATGTACACTACACGATACACGACCGATCGTGGGATTTCTAAAAACTGTGTTTGTAAGATACGAACGGATAATAACGAAAAATTTACTTAAATTTTATGTCGGATATGAATAGCAGTAAAATATTTAAAATTCCATTTGATTTTAAATAAATAAGTTCGTAAAAAGGAAGCCGGTTTTAATGGTCCACAGTATATTTTTCATAAATACTTAAAATATTTATTTGCATATTTATGCTATTTTTGATATTAAATTTATTTAACTTAATAACAGAACTGTCAAATTATATTTGGATTAATTTAAAAGCAAACCTTTTCATATTATTACCTAATTAGCTAGGGAATATTTACCAAAATTGATATGAAAATAATGAAGTTTACAGTAAAATAAACATTACCCCCACAATATTTTATAGCTTCTTTCAAACAAAAGACAGCATGCCATTTGGGTTTGCTCCACGAATGACTACTGGGATAAAACAACATCTTATCAGACAACGGATTAAGAGGTCTTCTGAAAGGATAAATATTATTTACCTGTACATCTACCTCAAATATGCAATGTTTAACAGTTTAATTATAATTTAAATTGTAAAATAATTTTATTTAGTTAATTATGATATAATATATGATATAAAATATTAAATATTTTATCATTCAAATTATAATTAAACCATAAGCGAATAAAAATATTTAATATTCTCTATGTAATTATTTGTACAAAAAATCTATTTATCATATAAATTGAAGTTTTATCTGAAAACTTAATTTTAAGTGTATAGATTTGTATATAATATTTATTTTGTCAATAAATTGGTTTTTTGTAAAGAGAACAAATATACCTAAGGAGGAATCCAAAAACGTAATCCATTAGACAGACAAACCCGGGAAGAAAAATGAACACCAACAAGCACGACAAATAAACACTGAAAACTAAAAAACAATGAACAACACGAACTCCTATAAAAACCAGAAGTGAACTCAGGTGCTCCGGAAGGGTCAGCCGTTCCTGCTCCGTGCACGGCACCCGTCGTGAAGTTCAACAAAGTCAATCCGGTGGTAGTCACAAATCGGTGGAGGTACATGAAATGTTACGACAGTGGGAACAGCTCCAACATCATATTAGATATTGGAACACTTTAATAACAGTCAATCAATTCGTGATGATGACCGTAACATTTCCTGATTTCGTGATGATATCAACTTATCCCTAATAAAACCCTGGTTAAGAAGCTCTTATGAGTGACAGCAGTAATCCTCTTTGTCGAAAGTCATGGTAACTCACGCATGCCCTTGAATATCAGATAAGCTGAGAAACGTAGACGCCATATGCATATTGCTAATCAAAAATGGACAGTTTACAATAGGAAAGTCGAATTCATCACGTTTGTCATATATTTTTGTCTTCAGGTGTACTTCATTGTCTATTTCGAGAAACAAATCCAAATATGAAGTAATCTATTTCATTTTCAGTAATACATGTACACTTGACACTATGTTACAGACATTAAGCAGTGATGAAATTCAACTGTTTCATAGGTAACCAAACCTCCTCCTGGTTTATCCCGATTGCCCGGTGTATAACCTACACTGTTAGAGCCAATACAATATGATTACCAACAAGATGAACGCTAGTTTGAAATAAGAACATTTGTTGGCCGCTGCATAATTTAGATAGCCAAATATGCTCCTTTTAACTGTTAAACTAGCTAAGCATCTCATATAATGTAACTGTTTGTAGATAATGCCGTAATAAAGCTACAATAGTGAGTGTAAAGGTATCTCTTCATAGAGGTCAGTTGAAGTGCAATATAACTTTATACAATGTATACTTCTGATTTAATTTTCATTATCCCCGTATGAGCGAAGCGGCGGGGATAATGTTTTGCTGTTCTCTGTACATACGTCCATACGTACGTACGTGTGTACGTAATGTCCAGGATTATCTCAGGAACCATAAGAGATTGAAAACTGGAACTTTGATCATTGTTAGCATTGTTGATGTAGATTGTGCCGAAGGTTTCGGAATTTCATAATTTGACCTTAGGGCATTATTATGAGCAAAAATCGGATTAAGAGATATCCAGTAAATAGTGAAATCATCTAAACTATTTGGAATATAATGCTGAAACTGAAACCATGACTAGTATTACATATGGCAAATTCAAAAGTGACGTGAGAATTTTTCTGAAACCCCTGGTGGCAAAGAAACTAAATATCCCAAAATGAATTGTCACAGAACTCCTCTTACACCCTAAGCGGTAGAAACATAAAACTTGATGCATTACTAGCACTTTAAAAGTTGTCTGTGCCGAAGGTTTCGGAATGTTGAAATTTGCCCTTGGGGCAGAAAAAAATTCCCGAAATAATCTCAGACTTATTAATTTTTGAAAATCACCAATCAACCATACTATCAGACACTAGCAGAATAATGGCTGTTAAATGGAATATTTTGATTTAAAAAAAATAATTTCAACTTTGATAAATTTCCTGAAAGACTCTAAGACTTTCATTTTTTGGAAATGTATCTAGCAACCATGCATATTAATAACCATTAAAATCCTTTTAGTTAAGGTTACCATTCAATTTCCAAAAACGGAATTCCAAATTTGGTTAATTTGTTAATTTCCTGAAAGACTCTTAAGATCTGAATTTTTTTGAAAAGTGCCTAGCAACCATACATATTTGTTTACAAAGAGGCAACAGCTGTATAGGGAATGATTTAAAATTCCAAAATTTAGGGGAATATTTGGATTTCAAAAAAAAATAATTCCAACTTTGGTAAATTTCCTGAAAGACTTTTAGACCTTTGTTTTTTGGAAATGTATCTAGCAACTATATACATTAATAAACATTAATGTTACAAGAGTTAAGGTAACAATTCCAGCTTTGGTAAATTTCCTGAGAGACTTTAAGACCTTCATGTTTTGGAAATGTATGTAGCAACCATGCAAATTAATAACCAATAATATCATTAGAGTTAAGGTTACCATTCAATTTCCAAAAATGGAATTCCAAATTTGGTTAATTTGTTAATTTCCTGAAAGACTCTTAAGATCTGAATTTTTTTTTTGAAAAGTGCCTAGCAACCATACATATTTGTTTACAAAAAGGCAACAGCTGTATAGGGAATGACTTAAAATTACAAAATTAAGGGGAATATGTGGATTCAAAAAAAAATAATTCCAACTTTGGTAAATTTCCTGAAAGACTTTTAGACCTTTGTTTTTTGGAAATGTATCTAGCAACTATATACATTAATAAACATTAATGTTACAAGAGTTAAGGTAACCATTCAATTTCCAAAAATGAAATTCCAACTTTGGTAAATTTCCTGAAAGACTCTAAGACCTTCATTTTTGGAAAAGTACCTAGCAACCATACATATTTGTTTACAAAAAGCAACCCCTGTATAGGGAATGATTAAATTTCCAAAATTAAATGGAATATTTGGATTTAAAAAACTCTAATAATGGTAAATTTCATGAAAGACTCTAAGATCTTCATTTTTTTGGAAATGTATCTAGCAACCATGCATATTAATAACTATTAATTTCACAAAACTTAGGCTAACCATTCAATTTACCAAATTAATTTTCCAACTTTTGTAAATTTACACTTAATTAATAGCACATTTCATCATAAAAACAGTTCACTACATGTACTTACATTATCAATGTATGATATTCTAATCAGTCACACTTCATTTAACATTATGACTACTATCTCACCTGTCCAATTCATTACTAAAGTTATTGTCACGTCTTAGTATATTTTCCTTTAGAGGATTTAATTTTGTGGTTAACACAACATTGGCGCGGGGATATTCAGTGTGGCTGTCGTGTTTCATTAAAAATAAATTTTTACCCAGTTGAAATTTTTCGAATGACATTAGTTTTTTCTTTAGTAGTCATTTCTTCGGTTTTTATATAATTTTTTATATACTTGTGCTAAAATTTCCAGCTATTTTATGTTAGAATTATTGGTTTCACCTGCCTCCATCAAAACTAGCCGTATCTGAAATTTTGGTATAAGGCGTTTAGTTCTAATTCATAAAATGTGTTGGTGATTATTTTTGGTACGAGCGTACTTGATGAAGTTTAATGCATAAATGTACGAAAGGATTTTGATATCGGAGCTGATTTTAATTACAATCTACATATTATTGATAGCAATTTATGATGTTAGGAAATAAATTTTAAACCGAGAAATACTCAGTACTTACATAACTTCCACATCAATATTGTTTTCAAACAGTCTTTCTGGTATGACAGTAATTTTATTATAGCTTAGATCTCTGAAATTTTTCAAAGAAGCTGTAGGTTGTAGAAATGAGCCAAATTTTCAATATATGTTAATAGCAGTGCTAAGTGTAGGTTGTACAATATATTGTGCCTTTGCAATATGGTCTATACTTTATTTCGATGTATTTTCTACAATTATCCCTAAGTAGCAGATGCGGTAGTGATTTTTAGAATATCAAGTTAATAATCATGTGTGCCTTACCTAAAATACCCCGTCTTTGTAATTTCTCCTACGTACAGTGATGATTATTCATAGTGGTCATGTTGGCAAGATGAATTTCTCTTTTGATTTAATTAGTGCGTTTTGTATAATATTCAGAATAATGATTCCATACGTCAATTAGGGCCATTGTTTTGATTTTACACATTTGTTTTGCCTTAAGCATTGCTGATCGAATATCTCAACAAAGTGCAAATATAATTGATAAACTTTGATATCATAGATTCATACTCGAGTACATTACATGAAAAACTCTCTGACCTTTTCTAAAAGTCTTTCATTTTAACCACTTGTACACTGTATTTCTACATAAAAAGTTAATCATAAAATATTAATATTGTAATGTAGTACCTGTGTTAGATTGATGCGTTACTTACATAAATACTAATTTCTCATTATTAGTGAAAACATTTTCCTCCAGTGTAGTGATCATATTGAAAGCAAGAATTCTGGAAAACATAATGTATATTGTAGTACATTTTAATTCTTGTTAAATAATGTAAATAACAAAAGGAATAACAAAAAAAGGTCAACAATGACCTACATTATTTAGATAACAGGGTCAGAATGTTTTAATTTTAACTGTAAAACTAGCTAAGGATGTCTTAACTGCACGTCGGATACTGTCGCTCAACTAAACAAAAAAGTTAGACACTTCCATAAAGGGTTTAATGCTATCTCGCCATAGAGTGGAATAGAAATCGACAGTATCCATGAGAGGCCAGTATTCTTTTAGTCTTCAAGTCATTGGGAGAAAGAGAAATTTTTACAGAATTGCACATCATTTCATATTTGTTGCCCTTACTGTAACAAGATCTTAAGTAATTAACAAATTTCTTTGGGTGACTGGCGAGACTTTTTTGTATTTATTCACGATATTTCAGTAGAAACTAGGATCCGAAAACCCGTTCCTGATAAGTGCTTTTTTATAAGCTTGGTATTTAGATAAGATGTTATCTTTTATAAAACTTTTTAAAAAGCATTAAGCAACTTTTGAAATCTATATCTAGCTTTTTTAGAAATCGTATGGTTTAGCTCGTTAAAATCTTCTAGCCGAGAGCAAATTCGTGCAAAACGTACAAGCTGTTGTACACTCCATACGACGGTGCAACAGGCGCATCTCCGTCAAAAAAGGGCAAGTTGGTAACTGGAAGAATTACCAACTTGCCCTTTCGTCCCTTTTATCATAAATGCTAGTACGTATCTCTCCATTTTCGATATTTATAGTAAAATCTTAAAACGAACAGCATTTATTATTCTTTCTAGCTGTGTTCAATTGTAGCTCTTTTGGATAAATGTCTTCCATATGTAAGAAACTCGGGGCTATCAACAGTAAGCACATCATCAGGATACCTGCAATTTTTGTTAAACATATCAATTGATTCATCATGATTTTGTATTTCACCCCTAAGGAGTTTTTTCATGAAAGATTGTTCATAACAATATAAAAATATGTCGGCAATAAAAGGAGCACAGTTTTTGCCCATAAGAATTACAATGACAGCAGTAACTTGATGATTTACTGTTTGTAACTCCAGAAATAATTTATACCAGAATTTTTATAAAATTTGTTACAATAATTAATGAAAAGTTCTTCATACAGTTAAGAGTAGTCGTACATTTGCTAGAGGTAGAAATAAAACAAAATTTTTAGGTAATTTAGGTAACCGGTAACGGTAGGAACATTGCTGTGTTGATTAGGACATTCGAACTGTTCGGTAGCTTTACCGTGTTATATATTATACAGATATATACATATATTCTTCCGGAAAATAGACCAAATGGTGTGCTTTTTTGTTCTGTTTCCTGGAGAGTACATTTCATATTTAATGAACATATACTGTAGTTGTGTTTGTAATGCAATGCTTTAGATAAATAATAAAACAGATAATAGAAAGGTCGATAATTACAAACATGCACCATAAATTAACACCGTCCAATCAACGATTCGAAACTTCTGGAAGAAAAAAATATAAAAGAGCACAAAGACAAACAGGAAATCAAACTAAAGGCAGGATAATATGACTTGATACAGACACTAAGCAGTAATGAAATTCAACTGTTTCATAGGTACCTTAACACCCTCTTGTTTATCCTTGTTACCCGGTTTATAAACCACTATGATAGAACCAATACAATATGATTACCAACAAGGTAAATGCTAGTCTGTAGTTGGTATTTCTTGACTTTACTCTGTAATAACAACATTTGTTGGTCGCTGCATAATTTAGGTAGCAGGGCCAAATTCTGTTCTTTTTAACTTTTGAACTATCTAAGCATCTTAAACAATGTAATTGCTGGTAGATACTTTCGTAATAGGTCCAATAGTTGGTTTTAAAGGTATCTCTTCGTGGAGGTCAGTTAAAGTGCAATATAAATTGACATACCCCTGATTTTATTGTTTCATTAAAAAATATTTTTGCTGCGGACATTGTTGTGATATTTAAACTCAAGTTTCGAATTACAATTGCTGCTACTTAACTCACAATTCTGTTAAATTCACATTGTTGGCAAAAACGTTTTCTTCTAGTTGAGTGATCATGTTCTCAGCAAGAATTCTGCTAAAACAATGTTTATACTGACTGGGACAAGCGCCATTATATGCGATGGGATTGAACTTGTTTTTTTATTAGAAGCCTCCCAAAGTTTATGCCCAAGGGAAAAATAGACAAACAGTAATAACATCAACCTCAAATGTATCCAATCAAATAGAAAAAAACGAAACAATACAGAAGAGAATAAAAAAAGACAAACAATAGAGGTATAAAATTAAAATCTCACGATTACCGAAAGCAAGCTGATGATCTAATTAAGTCTAACAAAATCATCAGGCTGTCTCAAACAACACAATATCCGAAGAAATACAGTCCAGTGGATTTCATATTGCAACATTATAAATTATGTTGGTCAATCCAGATGTGGTGAAATGACATAGTAATATTTTGAATTTGTGCTCCACAGGGGAACGATCCGGATCAGATGTTGTTATTTTTATAAAACTTTTTAAAAAGCATTAAGCAGCTTTTGAAATCTATAACCCTATCTTAGGTTTTTTAGTAATCATATGGTTTCGCTCGTTAAAATCTTCCAACCGAGAGGAAATTCGTTCAAAACGTACAAGCTGCAAATCACACTAGTACGATTCAAATGTTACACGCTCACGATTTGCACGATACACGCACACGATTCGCACGCAAACCACACTATGTACACTACACGATACAGGACCGATCGTGCGATTTCTAAAATGTGGTTGTATGATACGAACGGAATATCACGAAACAAGTTAATTAAATTTTATGTCGGATATGAATAGCAGTGAAATATTTAAAATTCCATTTGATTTTAAATAAATAAGTTCGATAAAAGGAAGCCGGTTTTATTTTATTTTTTCCTAAATAAAAAATATTTATTTGAATATTTATGCTATTTTTTTAATATTAAATTTATTAAACTTCATAACAGAACTGTCAAATTATATTTCGATTAATTGAAAAGCAAACATTTTTTTGTTATTTTTACCTAGGGCATATTAACCTAAATTGATATGAAAATAATGAAGTTGACAGTAAAATAAACATTACGCCACAATATTTTATAGCTTCTTTCAAACAAAAGACAGCATGCCATTTGGGTATGTTCCACGAATGATTACTGGGATAAAACAACATCTTATTAGACAAAGGATTAAGAGGTCCTCTGAAAGGATAAATATTATTTACCTGTACATCTACATCAAATATACAATGTTTAACAGTTTAATTATAAGTTAAATTGTAAAATAATTTTATTTAGTTATTTATGATATAATATATGATATAAAATATTAAATATTTTATCATTCAAATTATTATTAAACCATAAGCGAATAAAAAGATTTAATATTGTCTATGTAATTATTTGTACAAAAAAGCTATTTATCATATAAATTAAAGTTTTATCTGAAAACGTAATTTTAAATGTATAGAATTGTATATAATACTTATTTTGTCAATAAATTGGTTTTTAGTAAAGAGGAGCAATCCAAAAAACGTAATCACAACAAACACAACAAATAAACACTGAAAACTAAACAAACAATGAACAACACGAACTCCTATGAAAACCAGGAGTGAACTCAGGTGCTCCGGAAGGGTAAGCAGTTCCTGTTCCGTATACGACACCCGTCGTGAAATTCAACAAAGTCAATATCCGGTGGTAGTCACAAATCGGTGGAGGTACATGAAATGTTACGACAGTGGGAACAGGTCCAACATCATCTTTGATATTGGAACACTGTACGGTCAATCAATTCGTGATGTCCTTGGATATCAGATAAATTAAAAAACGTAGACGCTATATGCAGGCGATGCTGGTATATTGCTACTCAAGAAGGGAAAGTTAACAATAGGAAAGTCGAAGTCATCACGTTTGTCATAAATTTTTGTCGTCAGGTGCCCTTCATTGTCTTTTTCGAGAAAAAAGTCCAAATATGAACTAATCTATTTCATTTTCAATAAATACATGTACACTTGACACTATGTTATTTATTATGATCCTCCATTTCACCTTGAAGAGGTTTTCTTATATAAGATCTTTCATAACATAACAGAGGAGCACAGTTTGTACCCAATTTATTTGTTTGATTAACATTAGTTTATTTTCGCTCAGTAGTCACTTCTTCGGTTTTGATATTATTTATTTAGTTGTAGCTTCCTGTTAGGAAATCAATTTTAACCGAGAAACACTCCATACTTACATAACTTCCACATCAATATTGTTTTCAAACAGTCTTCCTTGTATGACAGTAATGTTATTATGGCTTAGATCTCCGAAATTTTTCAAATAACTGCAGGTTGAAGAAATGAGCCAAATGTCCCTATTATACATGAATGTTATGTGTAGATTGTAGAACAAAATATCGTACATTTGCAATATGGTCTACATTGTATTTAATTTCGGATTTCGAATTTCTAACTCTGTAGAGCTTTTACCGACAGTTTGTAAATGAAAATAGAAAAATATTTTTTATTCCATAATATATGTATATTCTCTATACAAGTCATGTACTGTTATATATATTTTCGAATATTTTATGTTAATGTGTGTAACATTCAAATGATAGATGTGTGACTAGTTTTCGCTCTGAAGAATTCTCACTGTAATTAAACCTAAACAAGCTGTTGACGACATAAAAATTGTTAAAATACCTGAATCCTCCTAATGCATGTCTCCTAAAGTAATTAATAACATTTTCGAAACATTTATTCCTTTATTTTGACATTTACCTTGAAACTCTATTAAATTATTTCCTAAAATTTGATGGGTTGCGTGTCATTTGTGATATATGATTTTGAGATAATGTTTTCCTTTTTTGTCTTTAACCAGTTTTGGACTATATTTTAATTCCGTTTTCAAATTATTACGATCATTTCGGCGGTTAAAGGGAATTTTAAGAAAACTGTAAAAGTGTGGAATCAGTGAATATTTTTGTGCCATTACATGTAATTCAAAATCTATTGATACATGTATCAAATACTACCTTTAATTTTCAACTTATAGTTTTTGGTACCCCATACCTCTTATGTGAGGTTCAATGTAATTTTTTTTTCTTTTTCTTGCTTTTTTTTTCTTTTGTAAGATCCTTTACGTTTGTTTGTATGGTTTGTAGATAAAAGATATATGTTCTTGCTGAAATTTTTTTTTTTTAATTATTTTCACACTTTATTATTAGTCATAATACAGTTGTTTCGAATCAGCCAAAGGAACAACACCATTAAAAAGATAGACTTATACGTGTTTTTGCTGATCTTTTTTCAGCATCAGCTACCATACTGACCTAAGGTTCAAGACCATCAGACTAATTTCTGAAAGCGAACCATCTGTGAGCTATTTCATAAACGTTGGTAACACATCTGCTTAAGGTCCAAATCCCTGACCACATTTTTGAAAGAACCAAATACGAAACATTACATCAAAGTTTATTCTCAGTCGACCAAGCGGATATATTTAGTATTTTTGTCTTTTTCTATTTTAATAAAAGCAGCCATATTATTGGGAGGTACATGTATGGAGCCCCCTTAGAAAATATAAGAAACATTTCACCAAAGTATGCTTCACCAATTTCAGTTGAATTTTCTGAATGATTTTCCTATTTCTGGTAATTTAATCAAAATTGGTCTAAGATCTGCACGCTCGTACACCCTTTTGAAAGAGGACCACGAAACCAAAGTTAAGTCTCAGTTGGTCTATCATTTTCAGAGGAGATGTGTTTTGCTGATTTTCCCATTTTCAGTAACAGCGGTTATATATTGAACCTCCAGACATCCAGACATTGACAAAGGATCGCCCAAGGGTAATTCCACCAAAAATCGGTCCCAATGGTTTCAGATGAGAGAATTTTGAAGGAAAGTTTATACCAAAGGCTAAGTGATGGTAATAGCTTATATGGCCCTTTGTCCAGATAAATTAAAAATAAATCTTCGAGACATGTTGTAGCAATATATAGGTGCGTAATTTTGCCGATTACGTACGTACGTACTTTAGTAATGTTCAGGATAATCTCAGTAACGACTGGATGTAGAAAGATAAAACTTGGGTCGATTGCACTGTGTGTGGGGATTGTGCCAAAAGTTTTGGAATTTGAATAGCTCCCCTGGGGGCCGGCTAAGGGTACATTATTACTTTGTCAGGCAACTCCATCTCAGGTTATTTGGAATACGGAACTGAAAGTTGGCTCAGTAATTGCCCTGCCAATGTAGATTGTGCCAAAGGTTTCGGCGTTCGAATAGCGCCCCTGGGGACCGGGCTACATTGGGCAGCATAAGGGTACATTATTCCTTTTGTCACGCAACTCTTCTCAGGCTATTTGGAATATGGAACTGAAAATTGGCTCAGTAATTGCCCTGCAAATGTAGATTGTGACAAAGGTTTTGGCAGTCGAATAGCGCCCCTGGGGGCCGGGCTACCTTGGGAAGAATAAGGGTACATTATTTATTGTCGCGCAACTCCTCTGAGGTTATTTGGAATATGAAACCGAAAGGTGGCTCAGTAATTGCACTGCCAATGTAGATTGTTCTAAATGTTTCAGAATTTGAATAGCGCCCCTAGGGGACAGGCTACACAGGTAGCCTTAGGATACATTATTTTTTTTGTCACGCAACACCTCTCACGTTATTTGGAATACGGAACTGAAAGATGACTCCGTAATTGTACCACTTTTGTAGATTGTGCTAAAGG
This sequence comes from Mytilisepta virgata, assembly GCA_028015205.1. Classification (NCBI taxonomy): domain Eukaryota; kingdom Metazoa; phylum Mollusca; class Bivalvia; order Mytilida; family Mytilidae; genus Mytilisepta; species Mytilisepta virgata. The sequence goes on from CM051521.1 coordinate 91,604,566, forward strand.
TTTCAGAATTTGTTTAAGAAGCGGTAATTTCCTGAAAGTCTCAAAGACCATTATTTTTTAATTTTTGACAAGAAACCATGTATTTTCTGGATCACCTCAGCAGTAACACATATTAGGATCATCTAGATGTCAAACATATGTGATTCCAACTTTGGTAAATTTCCTGAAAGTATCTGAGACTATTATTTTTGGAATTTTACTTAGCAATATAGATTTTTTTATCATATTAGCTTTAAAACTTATCAGGATCATTTGGATTTCAAAAATAAATGATTCCAATTTTGGTAAATTTCCAGAAAGACTCAAAGACTACTTTATTTGTGATTTCTACTTAGCGACGATATATATTTTGAATATATATACCAACAGCACTAGTTTAGATTGTATGGGTTTCAAAAATATGCGATTCCAGTTTTAGTAAATTTCCTGAAAGACTCAAAGATTACTTTCTTGGTAATTTCTACTTAGCAACCATATATATTTGGAATCACTATATCAACAGCAGTTGTTTGGATTGTATGGAGTTCAACAATATGTGATTGCAATTTGGGTAAATTTCCTGAAAGTGTATAAGACTATTGTTTTTGGAATTTTACTGAGCAACTAGAGATTTTTTTGGATCATCATAATCATATTAGCTTTTAGACTTATCAGGATGATTTGGATTCCAAAAATACTTGATTCCAATTTTGGTAAATTTTTTGAAAGACTCAAAGACTAGTTTATTTGTGATTTCTACTTAGCAACCATATATACATGTATTTGGAATCACTATACCTACGCCACTAGGTTGTATTGGATTGTATGGATTTCAAAAATATGCGATTCCAATGTCGGTAAATTTCCTGAAAGTATCTAAGACTATTATTTTTGGAATTTTACTTAGCAACTACAGATTTTTTTATCAAATTAGCTTTAAGACTAATCTAAATCAGACTACTTTATTTCTGATTTCTACTTAGCAACCATATATATTTGGAATCACTATAGCAACAGCGGTATTTTAGATTGTATGGATTTCAAAAATAAAAGACTAGCGGGGGGGGTATGCAGTCGGGCTGTTTCGACTAGTTTTAAGATGCGGTTCCAACTTTGATAAATTTCCCGGAAGTCTCAAAGACAATTTTATTTTTTTATTTTTGACAAGAAAGGGACAAATATACCTAAGGAGCAATTAAAAAAAACGTAATCCATTGGACAGACAAACCCGGGAAGACAAATGAACAACCACAAGCACAACAAATAAACACGGAAAACTGAAAAACAATGAACAACACGAACTCCTTTAAAAACCAGGAGTCAACCCAGGTGCTCCGGAAGGGTAAGCAGTTCCTGCTTCGTATACGGCACCCTTCGTGAAGTTCAACAAAGTCAATCCTGGGAAGTCACAAATCGGTGGGGGCACATGAAAGGTTATGACAGTGGGAACAGGTCCAATATCATCTTAGATATTGGAACACTGTAGTGGTCAATCAATTCGTGATGAAGACCGTAAAATTTCCTTAGTGATGACATTAACTTCTCCCTGACAAAACCCTGGTTAAGAAGCTTTTGTGACAGCAGTAATCCTCTTTGTTGAAAGTCAGGGTAACTCACCCATGCCCTTGAAAATCGGATAAGCTGAGAAACCTAGACGCCATATGCAGACGATGCTGGTATATTGCTACTCAAGAAGGGAAAATTAACAACAGGAAAGTTGAAGTCATCACGTTTGTCATAAAGTTTTGTCTTCAAATGTCCCTCATGGTCTATTTCAAGAACCATGTATTGGCTGGAATACATCAGCAGTAACACATTGAGATCATCTAGATGTCAAAAATAGGTGATTCCAACTTTGTTTAATTTCGTCAAAAATAGGTGATTCCAACTTTGGTTAATTTCCTGAAAGTGTCTAAGACTATTATTTTTAGAATTGTTCTTAGCAATTACAGATTTATTTTTGGGAACATATTAGCTTTAAGACTTATGAGGATCATTGGATTTCAAAAATATATTATTCCAATTTTTGCAAACTTCCTGCAAGACTACTTTATTTGTGATGTCTACTTATCAACCATATATATTTTGAATCACTATAGCAACAGAACTAGTTTGGATTGTATACATTTCAAAAGTATGTGATTCCAATTTCGGTAAATTTTCTGAAAGTGTCTAAGGCTATTATTTTGGGAATTTTATTTTGCAACTATAGACTTTTTTGGATCATATTAGCTTTAACGATTATGAGAAGCGGACAGAAAAGCGCGCTCCTAATGAGATCTCAGCTGACAATGTTGACAACACATGAATGATTTTGAATATTGGGGACTGGTGCAAAGTGATCTCAATATCGTACATGTATCCTTTTCATTGCATGTTGATTCCTCATGAGTCGTGGCGTTGGTACATATTTAACAGATACTTTTAGTTTACGCTCAAAATACGGTGAGGGGGAGTAGGATTTTGAACAGGACATTAGTTTCACGTTAAACATATATACACATAAAAGACCTAAAATTGTAATGTCGGTACATATAAAGGAATTTCAGTTAAATCTAGTACAATTTTGAAGAAACACGGATCTAAAAATCCTGACCTAGTGTACTCTTTCAGATTTACCTCTCGTTTTTTTATGCCCAGATGTTGTAATATTAAAAGGGGCAAAGATGTAACAGTCATTAATTACAAAAAGTGCATAGTTGGAATGTAGCCTTTACCAGGGAAATTGTGATCATGCTGGCCTGAATAATATCCCAACGTAAACAGAAAAGAGTGAAAATCAATATTAAATGATGACTGATTGTTGTTTGTGTGACATTTAATATTACTGAGGATATTTGATGTCACTTCACACGGTAAACGATCTAACTCAACATTTGTTTATACAAATACTATTATATGCATGTACAAACATATTTTTTTATTTCCATGTTGGGTTTGTTCGTGGGACATTTGGGAATACTGCATAATATTTTCTGCTTCTGCAACCGTGTTAAAAATATCTCAAATAATTGTGATCGTCAGCTTGAGTTTTCCATGTTTTTTGGTCTGACAAAATTTTTAAATAGTAGAGAACACGAATACGTCATCTTTACGGGCAATTGCGATTAATATTAACGTGTTAGTAATATTGGACATTACTTATAAATACAAATATATTTGACAAGAAATGCTTTATTTGTAGAAATCAAGTGTGCATGTATAAGAAGTAAAACTCATTATGCAGTTTAACTACAAGAAGGTCACGGAAAGGTCAGCAGTTAGAGGTAATGTGTTTCCTTCAACCTGTCGGTAAATTTTATTTAAAGAATAAAGATGTTGTAAAGAAGAAAGATAATTGAATTTATCATCCTTCCCTGCGATTCTATCAGCTTGTTAGCAGCTCCGTAAAATTCGTATCAAGAAGCGCGTACACTGAGCAGGAGTTATCAACAGTCAGCAGGCATTATCAACAAATTCTCCCAACGTTTGGCAGCTTAAAACTGATTAAATAACTTTCACAATTGCAAAATATTAATAAATAGATCAAGATCTGGTGTTCATTTTTTATATTAAGGCGTTTTATTTAAATGAATGATGAAGAAATTTATAAAAGTGACATCAACAAAATGTGTCTTTCCTGGATGCAGATAATGTCTGCTGGGACTTCTTTCCGCTCTTTCCATTGCATTTCATTATTTGCGATTAAAACAATTTATTAAATGTACGCTTTATATTTTTATGTCCATATTTTCGCCTGAATTAGTACTAATACAACTAAATGATGTTTAAATATGTCGTCTCCTTGGTTAAAGTTGAGTGATTATTTTATGTTGCGCATATTTTAGTCAGAAGTTGTTTCGCGAATGGAGACTGACTATGACGTCACGAGGTTGCAAGTTTGAAAGCGGGTTCTTTAGTTTCCCGGAAAATCATGAACAAAGATTTCCAGACTTTCTTTTTAAAAAAATGAAAATACACCCTAATGTATCTATTTATATCGTTTATAAGATATTTTACATGAACATTTAGGATATATATATACTTATTGGTATGGTAAACAACGTACGTTTTGTTGTCGTTGAGATGAAGAATCCATACTTTTCCCGCGATAATTTGGGAGAATTTAGAAATTAAGTTTACAAATATTTACGTTTCAGATTAGTAATTAAGATGATAAAAATATTATCTGCATTTTGACAAATAGATATCGTAAAATATCATCCCGCTCGACAGAATATGAAGATTTGGGTCTCGTTCGCTACGCTCACCCGTCCCAAACTTCATATTCTGGCTCACGGGATGATATTTTACGATATCTAGCTGTCAAAATGCAGATAATATATACGAATCATAATTTAATAATATGGTATACTAGTATCCTACATTCATTCATAGATAAAGTAGCTAAAAGATCATATTTTGCAATAAGACCTGGTGTCATATTGTTAGATAATAAATTATTAAATTATTAGAGTGATACAAATCACTTAAATGCTTTGACTTGGGATACCCGTATGTATATCAACTGGTTACAGACATCATCGAATTCTTGTTCTTATACATTTTTGTAATAAGACATTTGTTAAAAGAACAAGCAGATGGGTATTTTCTACAATAAAATATATTCTTATCATGTGGTAATACAATTTTCAATCCATACCTAGATTTTATGGTTTTGAGAACATATCATTAATGTAGCTAAATTAATTATTTATCCATTTTTATGATAAAATCATTGAAAATCATTGCTAAAAAAATAGAAAATTTCAAATGTACAAATCAAAAAATAAAAAAATACCAGGCATTACATGCATTATATTTTACAATGTAAATAAATAAAATAATACTAAAACTAATTTTAACTTTAATCTTACAAGGTTTCAGCTGAATCTGAAATTGCTTCTGGAATTTCAGTTAAACCTCGATGACTGCAATTGTACAGTTTGATGTCTTCTATCATCTCGCATGCGTAAGAATTTTTCAGACATTTCAGAAATAATACAATTGTTGTTAGGGCTATGTTTAAACATACTGGTATCCTCATAATGATATCCTGGTTAAATTCGATTCCGGATCTGAAAAGTATGATTCCTATAACAAGTTTTTCCTTGTTGAAAGCATCTATGTGGCTGTAAGATAATTATAGATTAATACATGGCCTTTTCATATTGCCCTTGTTATCATTCCGGGACCTTGTTATCGACCCCAATGGCTTTAGCGCGAGGGACGATATCAGTCGAGGGCTGATAACAATGCCAATATGAAAAAGACTTATGAGGATCATTGGATTTCAAAAATATATTATTCCAGTTTTTGTAAATTTCCTGCAAGACTCAAAGGCTACTTTATTTGTGATGTCTACTTATCAACCATATATATTTTGAATCACCAAAGCAACAGAACTAGTTTGGATTGTATACATTTCAAAAGTATTAGATTCCAATTTCGGTAAATTTTCTGAAAGTGTCTAAGGCTACTATTTTTGGAATTTAATTTCGCAACTATAGATTTTTTTGGATCATATTTCCTTTAACGAAACGATTATGAGAAGCGGACAGAAAAGCGCGCTCCTAATGAGATCTCAGCTGACAATGTTGACAACACATGAATGATTTTGAATATTGGGGACTGGTGCAAAGTGATCTCAATATCGTACATGTATCCTTTTCATTGCATGTTGATTCCTCATGAGTCGTGGCGGTGGTACAAATTTAACAGGTACTTTTAGTTTACGTTCAAAATACGGTGAGGGGGGGGGGGGGGAGTAGGATTTTAAACAGGACATTAGTTTCACGTAAAACATATATCCACATAAAAGACTTAAAATTGTAATGTCGGTACATATAAAGGAATTGCAGTTAAATCTAGTACAATTTTGAAGAAACACGGATCTAAAAATCCTGACCTAGTGTACTCTTTCAGATTTACCTCTCGTTTTTTATGCGCAGATGTTGTAATATTAAAAGGGGCAAAGATGTAACAGTCATTAATTACAAAAAGTGCATAGTTGGAATGTAGCCTTTACCAGGGAAATTGTGATCATGCTGGCCTGAATAATATCCCAGCGCAAACAGAAAAGAGTGAACATCAATATTAAATGATGACTGATTGTTGTTTGTGTGACATTTAATAGTACTGAGGATATTTGATGTCACTTCACACGGTAAACGATATAACTCAACATTTGTTTATACAAATACAATTATATGCATGTACAAACAAATTTTTTTATTTCCATGTTAAAAATATCTCAAATAATTCTGTTCGTCAACTTGAGATTTTTATGTTTTTTGGTCTGACAAAATTTTTAAATAGTAGAGAACACGAATACGTCATCTTTACGGGCAATTGAGTCTATATCAGTCGAGGGCTGATAACAATGCCAATATGAAAAAGAACATGTATTAATCTATTTATCACATATTTTGCCACTACCCAAATAATTTTAATGTCGAATTGTATTTTCTTGTCTACAAGCAAGTCTGTCAGGTTTTGAACAACTGTGGTGACTGAATATAAAGTGCATATTCACAGTGCTACAGCTAGTAAACAGTTATTTCTTTCACTTTTAGTATATAAATACAATTTCAGTGTCTATGCTTTTCCTGAGATCTACAAAAAGTCCCTATTGGAAACTGCTAAGAATATTTATGCTCGGTTAATTTACTGTAAATAATGATCAGACGATTATTTACAGCTGAGCAGAAGTGACGTCGATAAAGCTCACGAGAGAGCAGATAACATGTTATCTGCCCTCTTATGATGTTAATGCCCCGGAGGCAAATAACATGCTTCAAATTGTGCTTTTATTACAAATGCAAAATCGGCGTCATTTCAATATAATATTTCATAAGCGTTATTTCTTTCGGTATTATCTGTTTATTTTATTACCTAACATATCCATTTTTATCTGATACCCCGATCTTATGACGAAGAATTCCGTGGATAAAACACTACTAGCATGCGGAATGTAAAAAAAACAAAGTCATAATCAACTTTTCGCTTTTTGATTTAGATATTATGTTATACAGTCTTTTGAGTTTTTTTTTTTTTTTTTTTTTTGACATTCCACAGTTATGGCTTTGAGCAATGTTTATTTGACATTTGTTCAAATATGTATATTCAAATATGGATACAACCTTCTAATTAAAAAGAGCAGCTCACTCTACTGGCGGTATCAAGTTCCCGGGGCAACTACTTAACTAGCATTTTAGTATTGACGTGAAAATGTGATATTTTAACTAAAGAGTATTTCCAAAGATGTATCCCCTGTGATTTTTAAATAAGTTTTTTAAATTAGTTTAGATTTGAGTCTACTATGCAAATTTCCAGATTATTTTTAGGTATTCCATTTATTTTGCCTTTAAGCGTTGCTTATGTGACATAATGTTTTTTTAATATTTGAAATGTGCTTATAAAATCTTCAAAATTGTTATCAGAATATATAGATACATTGTCGGTCGATATAAACTTTATTTTTAATTACTAATAAATAGGAGAGAACAGCTCAACAGATGCTTTACTGTGTAAATAAATTCTACCTCTTCCGAAAAGGTAAATGTTTTGGAATTAAAGTTTAGTTTCCGCGACACTTGGAAACGGGTAAAAATGTGAAGCTTACTAAGCATTCCTCGCCTGTTTCGGAATTATAACAAATAAACCTGGAATTCAGCCTGGAATTCTATTGACATGCAGTACATCAGCCAAGGGGAAAAAACAGTGAAGAAAAACAAAAACTGCTTAAACGGGAAAAATATGATTGATGTAATTCTTACAACCCTAACATCCATCACCAGCTGCGGTACTCGACTAACCAAACCAGGAGCATTGTAGTATGCGAAAGAAAAAAACGTCTGATGGCAAATGGCTACAGAGACAAATGCAAAACTAAAATTAGCACCTGAGTAGAAAAAAAGGAGGGGCAATAAACCTTAAATAAGATTTCTTAGAATAAAGAGAAAATACACTTCGAATCGAAACTCTGGACAAGATACACCAAGAACGAGGTCTCGTATCTATCAAATTTTCTTCAATGAACTATGTCATGATACATCACATACATTACAAGTTTCAGACAAAAAAATGTCATTATACACCACATACATTACAAGTTTCAGACAATATATGATGTATCGTAACAATTTTTGAAATTTTGTTATTTTTCACTAGTAAAAGCGTTCAACATCAAAACTATTTATTGTGCGTGTTTGTTGATAAACCATGGCTCTTTCATAGCGCAGATTAATTAAATCTTAATTAAATCTTCCGCATGGCCGAAGAAATAGCGAATTTCTCTACATAAGTGGTGTTGGGAGCGGCTGAAAGCCTTTCCATGAATCGCCGGGAAGCGACAGGGACAGTTTCCACGTCGTAGTCTCCTCACATTTGCTTAGAACGCGACACACACCGGAATAAGGACAAATCCCCACAAGAAAACCATGGATTCTGAATTAAATGTATTTAGAATCGCTGTGAAGATTATATTTTACTTAAAGGGCAATCAAGAACATACTCTTCAAAGGTTTTATTTTGTTGTAGTCTATATACAGTGACCTCTTGAAACATTTTGTACTGATTTGTAGCCTTCAAGGCATTGCTCCTAATATTTTGTGCTCATATTTCTTAAATTGAAAAACCACCTCGGTGGTCTCGTGGTATATAACCTGCTCGCCTCGAGTGGGGAATGTCGCGAGTTCCATCCCCGTGCGAGTAAAACCAAAGACATTTAAATTGGTATTGGCTGTTTCTCCACCAACAACGTGGCATCTGGGAGTAAGAGCAAAGAGCTGATTAGCTCAAAGTCAGACATGTCAGAATAATGTGTCCGGTTGTGGTAATATGTCTTCCTGCGGACTATTACCTCATGAGATATCACGTTAATGATCCGGCTCAGTGTGTCGGTCTAGTACAAAGCAGGATAAATATTCATATTATATCAACATTTTCTCGTCCTGATATGCACCTATTGGTTAACTTGAGCTTATCGCTTATCGCTACCTTATCAACACAACATCAATTACTTGCAGAAAAAATATCTGTCAACTTTTACAAACATTTATATATTATTTTATTTATATTATCATTATTATGATTTAAATCTATATCAAACTAAACATTTTATGTAGTTATGTTCAATTGTTAATACAAGAATATGCTTACCGCCCTCTTTTGCCGAAACGTCTAAATGTAATGTCGTAATCTATAATCTGTTTCCTATACAGACACATAAGATTATTGATGTTAATATCATATTAAATTTTATGAAATTAATATTGACAGTTGATACTGAAAAAATTTTAGACGGATATTTCAACTTCAGCTGGTTATGCATGTGTTAATCAGTATCAGTATTTTAGCTTCTGATCCATTCGATAGACAATTGGGAGCTTGGATTTATCTCAATTCTCCCTTTTTGACACTAGCTTCTGACATAACAAACTATGGGGTGAGCGAGCAATTCCCCAAAGAGGTTAATGATCGCGGACGAGTGCTATGGCCATATTACAAAGGGGCAAAGGGACAGGACATGGAAGCTTGTTTCAAACGAGACAGGCTTTTTATAGACGGAAGATAATTCTTTACTAATGGAAAAAGCAAGGCAGAGATAGAAATGGACAAAGCACGATTCGAACGCCAGGGAGCGCTACCAAAACAATTGACCCGTAGAGAACCCCCGGCCACACGAGACGATGATATGTATTTTTAGGCTTACCCTGGAGGAACATTAGACAGTTATAGTAAATCCGATCACTCAAGTGTTACAGACGACCTTGATAGTGGCCATCCTAATGAAAACAATAAAAATAGCAATAAAATGTTTTACAAGTATTGTCAATAAATGTATGTGGTGTTAAAAACAGACTATGGTATCCTGAATTTAAAAATTTGTTAGATGGTTTTTATATTATTTGCTTATCGGAAACAAAATTAAGCAATATAGATATTATATATGCTGATAATTTATATTTAAATATAAAAATAGAAAGAAATTTAATAATAGATCAGGAGGTACTATTGATACTGATTGTCCATTTTTATTTTGGTTTAGTGTCGACAAAAAAGTTATGAAAACCCTTCAAAATGTAATTTTTGGTATTATATATGTACCTCCTGAAGGTATTAAATATGCAACGGATGATGCATTTTCTGAAATTGAAATAGAATTTCAAAGATTTAACAGATATTCAAATTTTATTTGTTCATTGGCTGATATGAATGCACGCACAGGCAATCTATCCGACTTTAGAGAACAAGAAAATAATGAAGATCTTTTTATACAAAATGTTAGAAATGTAGATATTAATAATTTTATCTGATATAGAAAATTTAGAGGAACTTGGTATCCCAAAAATGAGGAACAGTATGGATGAAACTGTAAATAGGTATCGTAGAAAGTTGATTGATTTATGTAAAAATAATGATATATTTATTTTTAATGGTAGAGTTGGACCGATGGTCACCCTGGGACTATAATAGTCCTAGGGTCACCTATCAAGTAGAATGTGAGTGTTATTGATTATATAATTAGCACAGCACCATTTCTTCAATTAATCCAAGATTTTGATATTTCTGATTTTAGCAAGATGTTTTCTTACATTCATTCTCCCTTTTCATTGAAATTAAACTACGGGGGCTGTTAGACTCACCAAAATTAAACAGTGGAAGCCTGAAAAGGGGAATTATTTTGTGAATAATTTAGACAACCGACGAATTCAGATTTTGCATTCAAATCTTTCGAATGTCGAAACCAAAAATTATAGGCCAGTTACTCTGTTATCTTGCCTGGGAAATTTTTTTATTTCTGTTTAAAATTCGAGACTGAATAAATTTATTGAAGAGAATTCTCTTTTAAATGAAAGTCAAGCTGGTTTTAGAAGTGGATACTCCACAAATGATCGTATTTTTTCATTGTATGCTTTATTTAAATTGTTAAATGTGAAAAATAAAAAACTTCATTGTGCTTTTATCGACTTTGAAAAAGCCTTTAATTCTGTTCATAGAAATTCGTTGTTTTTGTAACTTTTTGTAAATGATATTGGTGGTAACTTTCTACGTATAATTCAGAATACGACGAGATCAAATCCTGCATTATTTACAATAATGAAACAACTGAATTTTTTAAATGTGAACTTGGGGTCATAATGGAGAACATCTATCTCCTGTACTATTTTCATTATATTTAAATGATCTTCGATCAAATCTGGAAGAAAAAAATCCGGTTGGATTATAATCTATCAGTCGTGATGCAGAAAACGAGTTCATGATATACATTACATTTGTGTTGTTTTTATATGCAGACGATACAATCTTGCTATCGGAATCTAGTAAGGATTTACCAGATATGTTAAATAATTACTGTGAGCAGTGGAAGCTCAAGATTAATGTTGATAAGACGAAAATTCTTATATTATCAATAGGTCGAATATCTAAAAATGAAACATGTTTTCTTAATGACAAAGAAAAAGAAATTATAAATTTTTTTTTAAATATTTACTGCCGAGGTGTATGTTTTGATAAAAGTTGATGTTTTTTAGCAACTAGAAATTATTTAAAAAGTCAAGCAACAAAAGCAATGTATAATGTCGCAGACACCATATGTCGATTGAATGTCAATTTAGATATGTTCGATAAAGCCATTTTACTGTTTTTACTGAATGATTCAGATATCCGGGGTTTCGAAAATATTGATATTCTGGAATGTTTGCATTTGCAATTTTGTAAGATTATTTTGAATTTAAAAAGAAGACAACGCCTGCTAGTATAGTGTACGGTGAACTTGGGACATTTCCAATTTAACTTGTCTGTAAAACTGAGAATGGTAAAATTTTGTTGTCGATTAGTAAATGGAGATGAAAATAAAATTTCGTAAATTCTTTATAGATTGCTTTTTGTAACATTGTCACCAATACTGGGGTTTAAGGCCACCACGAGGTTTATTCTTTGTATATAGATTTTATTTCAAAACTTTCAAAACTCTCAAATATTAAGGTGTTTAATTGATGATTTATAACTTTTTTGTTTATATATAATATCATTTATATCTTATATTCATTGTAATCTCTACTTATAGAGGAAATAAAGAATTGAATGAATGAATGAATGAATGAATGTAAATTCTTTATAGATTGCTTTTTGTAAATTTAATTATGACTTTGAAAGTAAATAATGTTTTTGATGATTGTGGATTAACAAATGTATGGAGATCTCAAGATTATTTCTCCTCTGAAAACATCCCAATATTATAAAATTTAACACATTGTTTAATTCAACCGATGTCAATGTTCTAGAAAACTTAGCGAAGTTTATAAAATGTGTGTTAAAAAAGGTCGAACTATCTTTGTAGATAGTATATGTGTTGTTATTGTTTACACTTGCTCTGTATTAATTGCATTAATATTGTATGTAATTTCTCTGTAACTTATGTTTATGAGAATAAAGTATTCATTCATTCATTTTAGCTCCTAACTTATATGGGTTCCGGATTTAATAAGCGCTCTAGTTTGAACTCATTACTGAGTCTATAGTATGGAAGCGACGAATTAGTGAAATTCAATGAATTTCGGCTTTGGTAATGACTGTATAAAGGGAAAACGTACAGAAAGTTATACAATTTTTATTATGTTTTGGAGGTCGGATGGAAATGAATATTATAAATGCCAGTATAGACTTTATAAAAATATAGATCTTTCTTTTCTTGGAAAAAGGAAATTGATCAAACATTCTGGTGCTGTTTTGTTGCATACACTTTGGCTATACAAGTAAAAACACTGAATTTTCAAAATAGATAAAAACATGCCAAAGTGATAAAAATACTTTTAAAGATTAAAAATATTCAAATAAGGTAAAAAAGAGAATCTCTATTATATGAACTGACTCTGCAGAGGTGACCTTTCAATTTGCATAAGGCCAGCCAATTTCATTTGTGTATATATTCTGGACGCCCACCGTATAATATATTATTGATCTGTGCTCAGTAGTGGCAATGTTTTCATATAGTACTATTAAACAAACCAAGGCGTATTATAAATCATTTTCAAAAATTCAATTTCAATTATAAATATTTTATTACGTCGTGTTTTAAAAAATAATTGTTAAAAACGTGATCAACATCGGGGTATGAATGGTTCATTGATTATAAGTGGACATAGTGATTTGAATACCTGACACCCCTAATGAAATTGACAGTTCCGTAGTTATTCAACCTACTTGTACATTTTGCTTGAGAAACGTTTTCCAAAGTTTTATGATATCAATTTTATAGTTTTCCGGGATGGTATTCCGATGTTTCACGAAACTTTTAAACCTCTTAGAATATTTTACCTATTGCCTAAATATCGACAAAAGTATATCAACGCAACAGGACAGGGGGAGGTGGGGGGGGGGGGGGGGGGGGGGGGTGTGCGGGTCCATACAAATGAACATAATTGATTCATTATTGTTTCAATTTCAAATCGCAATTATTACATGCATATTTAGAGAAAAATCTGAATATAATCCCTGCTTCGTAATAGACAGACAATTCTTGGAATGCTAAGACTGTTACGAGGTAACAATCTGCAGAAAACCTAATACCCCACCTAGACAAATTAATGAGGACCATTTTTGCGTTTGCTCGTAAATGCTATTTGCAGCAAATACCAACTTTAAAATATATCGTTGTGCCCGACCATGGATCGAAAAAACTACCTCCGTACTGACAATAAGACAATATTGATTAGCGCCAAAATAGAAAAAGGATGATCAAATCTTTGGATTACCGGTATATACACTTTTTCCAACCCATTTCTCATACCTTTGAGTTAATGTCAGACCAATTTTAGCTTTTTAAAAAGAAAGAAATCAAAACCAAATCCTTTATTTTTAACAATTTTTTTATAAATAATTCATTAAAAAATAAAGTCCAAATTATTAAATTTCATAAAATCGATATTTCTTCGAAAGCATCTTTTTTTTTCTTGGACTTGGCTTTCTCTTTGGTTTTAAATTCTATCAATATCTACAATGTATTGTAATGCTTTATTATCTTATCGGAAAATAAATACCATTTTAATCCAATGTTTTTAATAAGAGAACTTGGCCTGATGGGTTTATCATGTTAGTCCAATTGTAGTTTGATTATATATCAAATTATTTTTCTTTTTTCATGTTTTTGCAATTACTATGTTAAAATATGGCTTCAATTCCCCACGCAAAGTCCACATTACCTAGATTTTGGCTATCGTGTTTAGGCCTATCTGTGTCTTTTGCTCAAAATATTTTGATGGTGTTTTAATTTCAGATGTTTCGGTCATGGGATTACCTGATTGTGGTCAATCCTGAAATCATATTATAAGCAACGAATTTGGTATATGGCGGAGTTCATAATTCAACATGAACATAAAACATGTTAACTAAAATAAGATTTTTTACAGACAAAAAACATCAACTTATATATTTACAATGTGCTGCAATAAAAACCAGTGATGGTAGACAAGTGATATCAGTTACCATATTTTTAATATCTGACAATGTATATATAAATATAACATAATTGATCGAAGAAACGAATAGTATGCTTTCAGAAATGTAGACACATATGACAATGCATAACAATTACAATAACTGTTTGTAAGCAGTTCCTCGGAAGATACAATACATCATGTCGAAGATTCACGTTCCTTGTCGAAGTTTCTTAATATATCTGTAATGAAGAAAACAATACGTCTCTTATTTCATATTGTAAAAACAGTCATGTGACACATAAATTAAAACTGCAATTGTGCAATGCGCAATTGAAAAGCGATATATACGTCTTTAAGAAGAAGCAAATTGCTAACATCTTTTATCCCCCAACCGGTTTATTTACTAGCCAAATAAAGAGTGTCGAATAATTTTTTTCTATATTCTGCTAGTAGAATAGTATCATCTCCTGGTACCCTTGTCCTCACATTAAACCATCGTTTGTATTGTACCACAATGTATTCTGGTTTACTGTGTTTCTGTCGTTATGAGTTCCCTAGATTATCCGCCCAAAAACAGCCAGAAATTTCATGCCTTTTTGACTGATTTATATGCTGATTATTGAAATGTAAATTTGTCTGGAAGGTAATTACTAAAGTGCAACCTATAAAGTCCAAGAAGACCTAACAGAAAAATGGTGCAATAACAAACATTTTATTGTTAATTGCAGTAAGATAAGAAGTATGGTAATTGTAACCAGACAAAAAGTTTTGGTCATGTGTTGTCGATCTTGTATTAACAATAAATTTGGAAATTTTGTAGAATTCAAATTTTGAAATATTATTAGGATTAAAACTAAACAGTAATTTGAATTCGGGTGCATCAAACGGATGGAGTGTGTTCAAAAAATTATAGTCGTATCTTCCTTCTCCCGAAAATAAAAATTGTTAAATCTTGATTCTAACACTAGTTATATTCTTCCATTAACTGACTACTTGTATTCATTGTGGGAAACAGCAGTATAAATAGTCTCAAACGTATTACAAAATTGAAAAATTTATTCTTGATGCTGCCACTTTATTTAAAGAATCACAAACCACAAATGTACCTTGTTTAAATAGTGAATTCCCTTTATCTTTGAATGAAACAATCATTATAGTTTATTTCAGAGAGTTATCCTTATAATTTAAGAAATATTGTAAGTGGTAAATTATATGTCCCAAAATCGAAAACTTAACTGTTTAAGAAGTCGTTCATGTACTCTGGGCTTTTATTGATTAATATTGTATACATCATTTTGAAGTTTTCTTGTTGTTTGGTTTTTGGGAGTTTCTTTTATTTTTTGCTGTTGTTGTTGTTGTTTTTCTTTTCTTTTTTTTTTGTTAAAGTGTATTGCTCATGTACTTTAACAAAATATTATCATATTATCTCATTTATGTTAAGTATATGTGTATATATTGAAATACTATCAACTTACCCAAATTAGAACGTGAAGACAGCAATGACTATCACTAGTCCGATAATCCCAATTAGCAGGATCAGTATCTAATGATATTTTGTTAAGGTAATAATATCCCAATTTTATGAAGCTCGGCAATACAAGAACACAACCATTTTCGTATATCAGAATTCCTAGCAAGTTGAAATGAGAACAAAATATGGGATAAATACTGATGATACATTAACTAGAAAGCTACTGTCAGAATCGACAGTGATGCCTGCATCCCCCACATTTAGTTGGGATACCTAACCAAATTCTAAAATATAAAACTTTATTGTCCGTTTAAAGATGTTATGCAATCATTCTATGAAGAAATTAAATCACCAAAATGCAATGAAAAAATTACAAAAGTTTAGGGCACAAGTTTAAATTCATCATTTTTGAAATTCATCCCAGTGGCCTCAAATTTATTACACAGCTGAATATCGTGTATGAAAAAATTAAATCACCAAAATTCAATGAAAAAATTACAAAAGTTTAGGGCACAAGTTTAAATTCATCATTTTTGAAATTCATCCAAGTGGCCTCAAATTTATTACACAGCTGAATATCATGTATGACAATGCTGTTAAGAAATAGACTGCATAAACTGAAAAATGAAAGCGGAGTTTACGTCAAAAGATGAAATTCCACAATCTTCGAAATTCAACCCCTCTAGGCCCCTTGTTTAGAAAATCAAAATTCTAAAACCTTATTGCGCATCTATGGGTTTTATGCAACCATTCTATATAGAAATTAAATTTCTAAACTCAAAAGTGAAGGAGGAGTTGATGTCAGAAGAAAGTGTCACGGCCGGACGGACGGATGGAAAGTGCTGGGAATAAATACCTTAAAACGGAATATGAAAAGTACAGAAGAGGTTGTTTACTAACTCTAACACGCAGCATGTGCCAACACTGCGTAAACCATACTTTCCTTTTCTTACTTAAAAACTTTTTTTTTAAATAAAAAATATATAAAGGATACAATTATCAAATTGATAATCAGGAGTGTCAGTTCTGTACACCTTCTCTACAAATTAATCATGAAAACAATAATAAAAGTTTATCTTTCAATATCCAAGCATTAAAAATCTAAAATTTTACACCATTTAAAGTGATAGCCGCAATAAATTTTGAGATTTCAATATAATGAAATTCAAAAAAGTTAGCAAAAGTCATATTTAAAATAAATAACATTTTGTAGTGTTTTATCACATGAAAATTAAAATGTTTCATTTAGACGGAATTTCCTGTATCAGCAAACATACGCATTACATGCATGACATGTGGCGTCGTATATAACTTTGTTTTATGCACGAAATGGAACAGCAAAAAGAGGTACGGGAGAAGGAATTTTTTTATATACATCTTTCTTGTCTGTTAAATTTCTTTCATGAGAAAAACTGGTTATCTAACGAGAGCAAAGAAGCTAATTTTACCTAATCATCATGATTTTAAAAAATCTAATTTTTTATGAAAAAGTCTACAAATTATTACAAAATATATATATATATATCTTATTTTCATAAAAACGTAAAGCAACGCAGTTTATTTATTTATTCAAGAGATAAAAACTGTGTTGTTAATTATTTTACCTAAAATAGTTCTAATTTATTTTATCGGTTAAATCACATTAAGATTATAGAGGAGGGAACTATTTGGCAATTAAAGAACCATCTCATTGTTTGTTAAATGTGCCATTAAAAAAGAATGGATATGGAGTAAGCAAAGATATAACATCTTATCTTAACATTAAGATATTTGTAAGAGAAACCTATATATTTTAGTGTCTCTTAGAACAAAATTCAAAAAATGGTATCTGACTACATACTTGTGGACTTGTCATATCAATATTCTTTATCTTCGAGTCTTCAATAGTACTTATCCGGACGATCCCTATATCGTGCTCCGTAGCACCGAGGTTTTGTAGGTTTGGTGACAAATCACGCCACATCTTCTCAAAGTCATTTGCATTAATTCTTTGGTCTGAATAGTCAAGCTTTAGTCTGGTGTGAATTTTAAGAATAATGTCTACAGACGACATGAGTTCTGGAGATAAGATTTCAAACTTACGAAGTAAAAAAGCAAGCTGGTTCATCTCTAGATCTTTTGACTTAATTTGTTTGGCAATAATGTGACAGAGGCATGGGTGGACATTACAGTGGGCATTGATTTTATAGCCATAGTCATAGTACACATCCAGTTTGTCACGGCTTATGTTGCTGGACTTGTTACCACTGCAGCCTTCTACGTTCTCACAGCATACTTTGTCGTTCCAGTAAAGATGCATAATTGTGTGTTTTATATTCGTATTATTTAGGAATTTCTCAAGTGTTTGGTTTGTCTTGTGTAGGTAATTGTCCATCTGTCTTTCAATTGTTGGTTCCGCTATTTTGCGGTATAAGTTATTGATACGAAGATAATTGTCTCGTTGAGATGCCATTTGTTAAATTCTGAAATATAGAAAATACTATTCCTTTCTCACAGTTGTGAAATAAAGCGTTGTCGTTATTCTTTTTGAATCTTTACAATATAATATTGCCTTATTTCAGATTAGAAATAATTCCTAATCGTATATTCTTATTTTCTTCTCAAGTAAGGTGGATTGTATAATGTTTTGATAATCATATGATAAGTGATTCTTTTTGTCTATTCAAATCATCGTATCAAAATTCAATTTTACAATATGGATATAACAGTCACTTGATCAGTCGGAAAACATTTGTTACCAAAATAATCAAATAGGTTTTTTATCTTGACTTTTTCAAAATTGAAAATTTCCACAATTTTGTTTTTATTCTCATATGCTTATGTTTTTGTTTGTTTGTTTTAAGTACCCTTTCATCTAATGAGGAGTTATTCTAAACACATACCTGTTCAAAATTAAATCAGGTGTCAAATTTAGGTCCCTCCATTTTCTTTTTTACTGATACACGGTGTATTTACTTCATAATTATTGGATCGTCTTCATGATCTTACTGTTAAAAACATGACTGTTTTAAAAGAACCAAATCATTCGTTGGATGAACAAAAACAAAAAGTTTAAATAAATTTAGATATTTTGATACTTTCATTGTTTTGAATTTTTTGTTTTTAATTATGACATATCGTGCTCTAATAAATTGAATGGATTATACTGTATATACCAACACAAAAAAGACAAAAGCTATTTACAAAAGGCAATAGTCTTAAAAATGGTATTTTATATTGCGTGGTTTGAGTTACAAAATTGTTCAAAATATATACTCTGATATTTGGATTATAACAATACATTACTAGACCTATCAAAGCCACAAAACTTTAAAGACAAATTAATAACAATATGTAAATATATTATTATCTTATACAATACAACTTATTTTTTTAATGTACTTTAACTTGATTTACAGGTATTTTTAGAGATTGATTGATTGATTGTTGCTTAACGTCCAGTGGCAAATATTTCATGCTTCTACAAGACGAGAACCAGTTCAATTGATCAAACAATTCAAATAGGGGTGGTAAGGACATACACGGGAACCAATTTTGACTGCCTCTGTAAAAGGAGGATGGTTGAGTAGGGTCGGATAATTTTAGTCTTCTGTAGCCGCCATGTGCCTACTCTTTTTCGAAAACTATTCGATATTTTTCGAGTTCGTTAATATTTGGTCGCGGAATGTGATATTTTCGTTGCTATGCAAAATTATCACATGTTGCTAGGGGTAGGCAAAATAAAACCAAAAAAAAAAAAAAAACACTGCAAAATATCACATTCTGAAGAACCAATGAAATAACTGGAATTACATCAGAAATTTGCAAAATAGGATGTGAACAACTTTTTTGTTGCTTTATATCTAAAATTGCTGGAAACCCTATGGTGTATCGAAAATTGTTTGGTGTCAAGTGTGTCTAGTTACTACAATTTGATTGATGTCACAACCGAGTGATTTAGTACTGGAATGTTTAACTTAAAAAAAAGCAACGTAGATACATGTGTACAGAATGTAAAGCTAATCATTAGCTTTTACGAATAAATCTAAAACCAGGGAGGCTCATTATCAAAACTCTGTAATACCAACATATAATAATTATGAGTAATAATTTGGAACTGTAGAAAAATTCCGGATAATATTTTTTAACATACAATTCTTATTTTTGGTGTAACCTTTATCAGGTAACGCTCTTTTGAAAACAAGCCGTCAAAATTTCGAACAATAAAACTGAACAGGCCCAAACAACGGATAGCCAAAATCCGATTCGGATTTTTTATGTTTGAATTCCATCAAAATATTCTATGTTACACGTACCAAGTTTGATACGCAAGATTTGCATATTTAGTTGATTTACGAGCAGTTGTGTTGAAGACCTAAAGCCGAAACATTAACCGAAGATTTTGAAAGGCAGATTCAAATACCAAATTGGCCAAAAAGGTAAAACCAAGATTATCTAAGGACAGATCATACTTCCCCTTTTTTATGGCATTTAACATTTTCGTAATAGTCAATTTTAAATTACGAAATACTAGCAACTGAGATGGTGATTTTCCCGAGGATTTGCAGTCCACCATCAGAGACATCGAATTGACTTCCGTTAGTTGCTTGCTGAATTTATTTGTTTAGAACACGGCTAATTATATTAATGATAATAAGTAAATTGACAAAATGCACATTTTGTTTCGTTTTCTAGAATATATTAATTGCTTTTAAGGAAATATATGCGATAAAACACATACTGTTAGATTGATAGTGATATTGTACTATCATTTCTATGTATATATATATAAGATGTGGAGATTCTATTCTATGCTGCTGTTTTCTACTCATTGGTCGGGTTGTTGTCCTTTGACACATTCCCCGTTTCCATTCTTTATTCTATTTGAACATATGCTTCAACCTCACATTCTACTCTTTTTCACCATGAGACATCATAGCACACTGTGTCATAGTTAGGGGAAATTGCTTTAAACCTATGAACTTTTTTTATGCGAAAAATGCTAGAAGTGAAATATATAATGTCTTCTTAAAAGAAAATGTAATAGTTGTTAAACACTGACAAGTATCGATTCTGACATATTCAGTGAATTCCGAAATTTTATATTTGTATATTGAAGATCTGACGTCCAAAGCATATGCACATGCACAGTAAAACCTTTGACCACATTATTATATATATACAGGCGACGACATCTTACCCCAATGAAGTTATTTACTGTCATTAAAAAATATGTTCAACTCCACATCTTACATATTGTAAGTGATTGTGATGTCCAAGTACTTGCAAATACATAAATATGAAATAAACATGAGGTATGCTTTAATTAGACAACTTCCCGTTAAAAACATGATAATGGATCAGCTATAGGTATGGGTCTTGAATGGCGAGCAATACTAAAACCATAAGGCATTGCTTTTACAGTATAACGGACGACGAACGGATAGGAAAATAGTTATCCGGTGGCAAAAATAGTCTCCGTTGCTACTCAAAGCTCTCGCGATCAGTGTATGAACCGTACAAAACGACCATTTACCGCATGAATGTCGGACGCGTACAGGAAATGAAACGTACAAGTAACGGACTAATACAGGATTAAACGAACTTAGAACGTAAATGTAACGGACGATTACCGAATAAAACGGACTTACAACGCAAAAGTAACGGACGAGTACCGGATAAAATTTAAAACGAATCTACAAAGATATAACACGTTTTTATATCTGTCATGTGACACAGATATAATTAATAAATACCAATTTGAATTAAAGTTTAATTCATTCTCACAAGAAGTAATAAAATGCATGCTAAAAACCCCTTTTATATCATATAGAAGTTGACATTTCTCACGTGATAGTTCTATGCGTTTTTCGTCCGTTTTTTGTCTCGCCTTGACGGAGTCAAAAAGCGAGACATAGGTATGCTGTTTCCGGCGTCGGCGGCGGCGGCGGCGGCGGCGGCGGCGACGACGACGGCGATGGCGTCAACAAAGTATTAGTTTGTGATTAGCTCAGTTTTATGGGGATCTACTAGTGGTAGGTCAATGATAATTGGTATGCAGATGTATTACCATTGCCACATCTCATTGCCATGGAGATTATTTGACTCCACCCCCTCAGTCATGGTCTATTGACTTTGAATGGTTTGCTTACTTTACATGTATTAGTTTGTGATTAGGTCAGTTTATGGGGATCCACTAGTGGTAGGTCAATGATAATTGGTATGCAGATGTATTACCATTGCCACATCTCATTGCCATGGAGATTATTTGGCTCCGCCCCCTCAGTCATGGTCTATTGACTTTGAATGGTTTGCTTACTTTACATATATTATGAGTCTGGTAAAGAGGAACCTTGAGGGATCCTGTACTGGAAATCAACTATACGTAACTATAAGTAACTTTAAGTACGTATGTATTAGTTTGTGATTAGGTCAATTTATTGGGATCCACTTGTGGTAGGTCATTGATACTTGGTTTGCAATTGTAATAGCATTGCCACATCTCATTGCCATGGGGATTATTCGAAGTTGTATAAATATCAGCACATCTGATCGTCATGGTAATTATTTGGCCTTGCCGCCCTACGAATGCTCTATTGACTTCGAAAGTTTGATTCAACTTGTTAATATACTAATATATAATAGTAATAATTATGTGGAATTAGTCAATACTTTTTTTATTATGATTGTTATAAAGTGGCGGATCCAGAACTTTTTGTAAGAGGGGGGGGGGGGGGGCGCTGACTGACCTAAGGGGAGCCCACTCCAGTCACGCATCAGTGATTTCCTATATAATCAACCAATCAACCAAATTTTTCCCACAAAATTTTTGTATTTAGGTTTGGGAACGACTTATAATAAGTCAATGGTATTTGGTATCCAGTTGTATTAGCATTCACACATCTCATTTAAATGGAGATTGTTTAACCATGTAACTCAGTCATGGTTCATTGACTTGGAATATTTGCATAATTTGTGTAAGATGTTAAGGTATTGCTATTATGATTTCAACATTTGCATAATCAAAATTACAAAAAGGCGAGACATATCTCTGTGATAACAGTTTATGTTCTTTTAACATACGGTCAGTATTCGTAACACATCCGTTTAATCCCTTGTCTGTCCAGAATCGGACAAGTAGCGGACAAGAAAAGGAAAAGGAACGAACGAATACCGCAAATAACACATACATACCGTACATTCAACGGTCACTCTATTCGGTGATGGTCCGTTCCAAGTTTTGAACATGTTCAAAATTTTCCACCGGACTGAACGGACTTCACCGAACTTCCCCGGGCAAGTAACGCATTCGCCGAATAAGGAACGGACGACAAACGTATGTTAACGGGGAAGAACCGATTAAAAATTTTGCTTTCCGTTCGACGTCCGTTAGCATTATCCGGTAATGTGTGATTATCCGGGGCTATAAGGACGAGCAAGATAATATATATGCATAAACGTTTTAGGGATAGAGGGGCTTTAAATTTCGAGAATGTTTGGAAAACATTTCATTGTTATAAAATTTTGTATTCAAGTTTTGTAAAGTTGACGTATAATGGGTTTTAAGTTTGTTAGTTTGAAATTTCCAGGTCAGACTCTTGCTGTTCACGCATCCGTTATTATTCCGCGTATTTCATTTGTGCCGTATGTTTAGCTAACTATGGTCATGTAAATATAAACTTTCCAGTGCCCTTTAGCATAGTATAGTACTTGCCAAAATAAGGACGCATTGGAACTGAAACAAAGAAGCAAATATAATTCTTTGATACCAATTTTGATGCACAAGTTGTACACACTTCGTCGATTTACGACTCATCAGTTGTGCTTAAGGCCTAGAATGTTGAAAACCAAAACTACGATCCAAAAGGTTGAAGAGCAAATTCAAAATACAAAACAAATGTACAAAATGACCACCATGGGTTAAGCCATAACCATCTAAGGACAGAGCTATGCACGGGGGAGATACTCCTTAGTTTAAGCAAAAACTGTATATATTCCATAACAAATTCTCACCACCCACACCTGACGTACTTAAATTAACAAAATATGAATAAGAACACAATAAAATGTTCCTATAATAGTCAAAACTGCTTACATATTTCATAACAAAAGATGTTTACCAGTTGGCGTGTTTTCTTGCATAAAAATAGATTTAATGGAGATAAGTTATTCCTAACAAGTACTATTACCCTGCCAGTAGACGAAGTGATATCATCACAAAATTTTATACTTGTGTTTCATAAAGTTTCAAATAAGAATTTATCATGACGTTTGATTTTGGTTAAATGTACATTTAATTATGCACGATCAGCAATGGAAAATCTAAAACAAAAAAATGAAAAAAAAACAAACAAGGAACATTACATCGATAACATGTATTTCAAGTGTTTTACAAATATGACAATTAATGACACAATGAACAAAACAGTCCTTGTTTATTCTCATTTCATAATAATCGAAAGCTGCATACATTCTTAGCTTTAGCTTATGTCTAATGGATGTTCCTTTGGTGCTCTCGTTTCATTTCCTTGTGTAGAGGACACATTTTGTCTACAAAAAATAAGACTGTTTAAGAAATTCAATTTGATTTAGAAATTGATACAGTAAGTGTGAATGTTGAATAAAAACTTCAAAACTTTTTATTGAAATAAAAATAAATTACACAGCAGCGAATTATATATGCTTCTTAACTTAATTTTGACTAATTTTGTTGTGAGTGATCAACATTTTAGATGTATTTGATCAGCCAGTTCGGTAGATTTATGTGAACCATACAGTCAGTTGAATATAATACGTGTTAGCCTTTTCATCATTCGTTGCTCCTAAGCACATCTACATATACATATGTACAGTATGTAAACTAAAACATCTATAAGTGTCTGGTGATTCAGTTATTTGACGAACGATTGTGGCGCCAAAAGAAGGATAAGGTCAGCTTTTAATCTCCTAAAATAGCAATTTCTGAATTTCATGATTTTATACATTTGTATAAGAAATTATTTTGTTTGAGGCATACTTACAAAAAGACTTTTGATAGGTGTGCATGCCCGAACTACGTCATTTCCAATAAAACACTTAAATCATGATTGTGTGACATTTTTTTTTCGAAAAAAATGAGCCAAAGCGAGTACTAAAAATATATACAGTTAAAGTATCTTATACACGTGCATGTATATCTTTTTGATAATCGCTCTTTCCACGAAAATTTTTAAATAAAACCATAAATTTTAAGCGTTTTCCACGATTTCGCTGCAAAAGGTTTACTTTGCAAAACTGTATATATTAGAAGTCGGGTGAAACTACAATTTTTTAATAAATACTTACTACAGTACAAACAGAACTAATGCAACCACTCCTCCTATAGGAATACCAAGTACAAGTATGATCTATCACATGTTAAGGGAATTACAATAAATGATTTTTTTTTTTTTTTTGATTTTTTTTTTTGGCGTTTTATACGATGGGATCAGCTTTATTTTATGTAAACAATATCTGTTTGTTTTTATCAGTTACTGTTTGTACATGCACTCGCTATTGTTGATGTTGATCAGTGTTGTCATTGTAGATACAGCTTGATTTCTTTGACAATACAAACGGATATGAAACTGCGCACTCTGGGATTCTATATGGACCGACTTTGAATTTTTTTGCAATTTCGTTTTAAATATACATGGATATTTTCTGTTTCTCATTCTTTTTTTTTTTGAAAGTCGTTTTAAAAGGATACAATAAGTATTAATGAAATTGCTTTACATCCTTTGCATCTACATTTTCTCTGTAAGAAAAATTAATAAAAGCTCAGATGACATATATATTTTGTACATTAGTGAAGACGAATGATATAACACTATTTGTTAAAAAAATAATATTAATATAGTATTATTCAATCATATTGTCTCTTGAGGAGTTTGAAAACAGTTTTAATCAACCTAATAAAAATTCCACTATGGAAGACTTAAGTGTCAACCCTGCTCTTACTATGTGAATTACAACATGTATGCTGTGGCAAAGAAGATTTTATAAATCAAATGAAATATTCATGTACAGAGTACGTAACAAATTATGGTGAAACATTATGTGTCTTGTGTACTAATAAAATTAAATGTATAGCACTCAACTGTCTATTAAGGTAGCAGGCCACAAATGACGCCATGACGTTCAAAACATACTTTTGAAAATAAAACATACATGCTCACAATAAACTGGCTTTGGGCATCTTGATTTTTCAGCCATACATGTATATATGTATGAAATCCTCACTTTCAACAGATTTCATCTCACAATGATTAATTATAAAACAATTTTGACATGAAGTTTTACCAATGGCAGCAAATCGCACAATTTTCTTTGAAATATCTGTAAAAATGTACAAACTTTTGACTTCTAAAATGACTAATTTCTAAAATTGCAATCCCATAATCTTATATATTCCCAGAAAGTTCCCAATCTCCCCCTTTCAATCAAGAGGAAAAAAAGTTGGTCCATTTCACCTTGTTTTTTCAGCAAATTACTTCACATTTTTCACATGTAAACATCCCTTTCGTAAAACCTTCAACAGATTGGGATAGACACTCTGAGACAATGCTGGGCAAATCATTATTTTAATACGGATGGGTGAGTGTATGCTATATAAATTATTAATGAAACTCTTGTGTGAACCATTCTCTATCTTTTGAACCTAATTCACTCATATATTAACCTTTATTCTTAATTTACAGCAACATAAACTTCAGTACAGAATATTATTTCTTTTATACTGAGGGGGGGGGGGGGGGGAGGGTACAAAATTCGAAACTTACAAAATAAAAGAAAACCTATTTGTATACTGGAACCTAAATCGTTGACAAAGGTCAAAAGTACGTCAAATTGTGCTTCAAAGTGAAAATACAAAAACCTTATTAAGAGATAAAATGAACTTTGTCCTTAGATGGTTTTGGCTTTATCCTTTTGGTCATTTTTAAAAAATTTTAATTGAAGATAACAACTCTTTTCTCATTTAAATAATTACCGAGTAATCTTCAAGAGTGGGAGTAGGTGTCCGATTTACTCTTAATTTCTTTATCCTGTCTATTTGTGATTGTGTAACACCAAATACCATTAAACTGTCCGTCACATCGTTCCATTTTTTGATGAAATCGTCATATGGAACTATTCCGATGGTGATAGCTAACATTTCCTCGTTGAATGTCTTAAGTCTTCTCAGGGCTTCCATTTCTATACCGTCTACCATTGAGAACTCGATGATTAGAAAGCAAATAACGGCAATATTTAGATTTTTATATTTTCTACCTGTAGTCTCTACATTACAAACACACCCTGGCTTTGTACAGGAACTGTTCTTTTCATCCGAATATAAAAAGTTCCATTGATTTTTTGATAATTTAGAACTGTGAGAATACGTACAGTTCGCGTGAGACGAACAACAAACTGATTTAACTCTGTAGCAGTGTAACAAGCGATGTTTGTGCAGATCTAGGAATCTGTGTAGTGATACGTTCTGGGAATGGAGATATTTTATCAAAATGTCCTCACATGTAGACTGTACCAAACGTTTCAATAGTTCGTATAGGCGCTCGTAGTTTTCTGTTCCAGATGACATGACTGTTGGTTAAAAAATATGTGTAGAAGCATTGAATAATAGTTACATTAGGAATTAGTATTAATCTTGGCCTGCGGTTTACAATTTTTATTGAAATTATTGTGAATTGTGTTTTGACTACCATTCGGAATGTTTGGTTAGAGAAATATCATGCATGTGATAAAATCTTATCTTCATTAGAATTTGGAGCTTAACTTTTGATTTTAAATAGTAGAAAAATAAAAAATAATTAGGATTAACAGCACAAATGGGATATTATGCAGTTATTTAATGTGTAGCCAGGCAATAGAACAGAATATCTTTTCCAAGGTACTGAGGGAAATATTTTCTCGTCAATTGCCTAGCTAAACATTCAATAACTGTTTTATTTCCTAATAGTAGCTTTTGGATGCACATTTTTGTATCTTCAAAGTTTTGGGATAGAGAGATAAGAATAAGGTAATTAAATTGTATTTTTCAAAATTTCAAACGCCAAAAGGTCGGGGGCAATAGATTGCTACATCAGGCAATAGAAAGTCGTTCTATTGCCATACAGATGTAATTGTCCAGTCATAAAGCGGGTCAAAAGGTCACGGGCAATAGAAATATGGTTATAAGTAAAATATCTCTAATATAAAGGTAATTAATATACTATTATGTAATAAATCACATGTACTAGCATCTGTTTAAGGCTGAACTACATAACCGATACAGGCTTCAAGTGCTTTAAAAAATTTTCAGTTTAGCCTTTGGAAATGACCCAAATCTATTTCGAAATTATCTAAGATATTTTTTTGTATTCATTTGGTTAGAAACGGTTCTTTTGCAAATGTAAATAATGAGTATGACTCTCCGTAAGATAAACTGGAAAAAGCTTACCGTATTTGACGTTCCTTTTCTTTTCTACAAACAGGAAATGGGGAGTTTAAATGAAGGGAATCAAAACATTTTAAAGAGCAAAATTCCGGCCTGTGAAAATTATTTTTATCCCATTCAAGTTATCTAGTGCACATAATGTAGTTTTTAATCATTTCAACATTTAAATGATTTTATTGTCTCTGTGAAAAATAAAAACAAAAAAGTTGTTGGACTGTTGCATAGTATGATCAGCTTTATGTAACCTTAGAAGTTTTATGTTACTGTTTGTTTTCACTACTTGCTATGTTCATTATTTGTTTTATTGGTACATGTGAACGATTTAAAATCCCCTTTTTGTCTAAACGAAAAATTCATTCAAATGCCACGATTTGCTTTCTTTTCTTATATCTATATATATTCATGATTCAATAAGACTATTTTCAACATACCAATGCATTGATGTATATGTACTAAGGTAATGTATGATGTTTATATGGCGACTGTCATATAGACTTGTATGGAGTAAAATAATACAAACTAGTCATTGCCGCAAAGCATTCGCTGTGTAATTTTGCAGTGTTCTACACTGGAAGGTTATACTAAATGCAGAAAGTGTATATGGCAAAATATATTATCTAAAGGATTTTTGTAATATTTTGTATGTACGTATCAATAATGAAAATTGGGCTGAACAATAATTTTATTTCTATTGGATTATGCGAGGTGTTGCACTGAAAAAGAATGTCCATCAATGTTTTCTCAATGTAAACTTTTTTGTGTCAAAGATCTACGAGATGGTATCAGTCGGAAATAAACATGTGGTCACAAAGAGTTTTTTTTGTCTATGATCAGTCAAATTAAAAGAATCTATTATATATAACCATTTTAAGACAAATGATAAAATGAAATGGTCCGCCCAATGGTTTCAGTTTTTTTTTCATTTCGGTCGTACAAATAACATAACGCTTTAGCATAGGGTATTCTTGTTTTTGAATTTTATGAAACAGTAAGGCTAAAGGCGCTAATCTTGCCCTATTCAACAACTTTGGCTGTCACAAGCAATTACTCTACGGTCGTTTCAAATTCTATTTTGGAAATAAAATAACGTTCAGATGTTTTGTACTCTGTATCTTATTATTTTGTTTATCGAGAATTTTTTACTCTTTTGCGATGTGAAGGGTTGTTAATGGAGCAGGATATCTTACCCTTCCGGGGCACCTGCTGAGACAACCGTTTTAGTGCCTTGTTTTTTTTTTTTTTTTTTTTTTTTTTTTTTGAAGTCTTGTCCTATTTTTGTCTAGTTACTTATATGTTTTTGGGTTTTTTGTACATGTAGAATTTGTTTGTTGTGTTCCATTGTCGTGACTTTTTCTTTTTTCTTTGGATTTCGAATTGGCGGATTTTCTCCACTGTTTTTTTCACTTTTTCTAGACAGTTCTTTTTCGTAGACATGTATTTTTGAATTTGCTTAATATTAGAGAATCTTTCCCTCGTACATACCCTTGCTAGATCAAATACCTTTTACTTGTTTCTGCTTTCCGCAATTTCAGAATCGATCACTATACATTAGTGAGACATAATTTTTCGACATATACATATCTAGTTCACATCTGTGCCGTAGAATATAGTAAATTTCCATCTTTTCTTACCCGGGTTCCATTCTACTTTTTAATTGGCAAAATGGTGGAAATTATTTAAGCTGTCTCACTGAGAAGAACAATAGTGTTGTTAAAAATGTAGGGTTGACCTCCCGGGGGGGGGGGGAATTTGAACCATAAAGGAGGCATAATATGGCCACTTTTTGCTTTTAAGAACGATTAGATTATTCTGATCTTTAATCTACCATTATGACATCATAAAGTATTCGTGGACTATCTTGATATCTATATCTATAAATCAACGTCTTTTGGTGTTTCCAAATTTAATTCAAAGGCACTTATCAACAGAGAAAGTTGAAAATACTTAAAGATGGTTTTAGTTTTTAAAAATACATGATGAAGAACCAAAGAGAGTACTAAATTAACCGACGAATCAAAAATTAAAAATACTTTTGTATTATTCTTTCCAGTTATAATTATAAATTTTATTTCAGACTGAGCCTATGCTTGATTTGGTGTATTATTCATAAGTAAGATTTGTTGAACATTGTTGAATGAAATGAATAAATCTTTTTAGTAAAAGTGATATCCTCGAACTTATTTAGGCAATAGTTCTCACCAATTTAAAATTCTTGATAAAGTCCACCTTCAAACAGTTTGTACAGCCTTAATCCATTACTACGCAACTTTTTGGATGGATGGATGGATGGATGGATGTTTATTTTTTAACGTCCAGCAATTATTACAGAATGTGCATTAATATGAATATAAACTCTGCTGTACTAGACCGACACGTTGAGCCAGATTTTTAACGTGCTAGCTCACGAGGTAACAGTCCGTAGGAAGACATGTCACCCTACCATGCAGGATACATTTTCACTCTCAGCCGGCTAGAGCTGCTCCTAAATGCCGCGTGCTTGGCAAGAAGCAGCAAATACCAATTTCAAAGACTTTTTTTTAACCCGGACAGGGGTCGAACCCGAGTCCTTCGGCACTCTAGACGAAAACACTACCACGAGACTACCAAGGTGGTTACAACTTACTTCTCGTCCGATGCGAAAATCACATATATGACATATATGACAGGTTTACAACAGAACTGCCAAAAATTAAACAAATATTTTAGCATGAACAAAAATTGTTGAAACAATTATATTTTTTATCAATTCATTTTTGCTGCAAGCTATTTTTATGATCGTCTATTTATGTCACAATAACAGCATACATGTATGCGGAATGTATGCGGAATGATACTTTCTTGAGACCGATGTAGGTTTATTCACATTTTCATAACACAGTTGTTTTGTGTTCCTATCTCTGATTTCCAAATATAAAAATATTTATAAATTTGTTTAATGTTGATTTTGATAGAAATCTCCATTTGTGAAGCTCTGTTGGTGATTTTTGTCATTTTGGACATTTGACGTTGCCTGATAAAATTTGGGATAATTTAGATAATTGTTTCGCCACTACTGGAGAGTCTTGAATTGATGAAACATGAATAAATGCGTATGTCGTAGAATTTTTATAGCTCCAAATATCTGTTTCCTGTCTTTAAGTTGCATGTTTCTGAAATACAATAGAAAATATATTCTCAATAAATATTAATCATATCAATCGAGATATAACCAGGCTTGATTATATATAGAAAGATACTAAATTTGTTTGCTTTAATTGTCCCAATATCTTATCAGGAACAAATATTGTTGAAACAATTCTATTTTTTATCAATACACTTTATGTATGTTAAAATGTTGTCGTAACTTAGAAAATTAAGAAACATATTAATATTAGAATTTAACTTACACATTACTACGATAGAACAATTGCTAATGCGACAGCTCCACCAACAGGTACACCAAGGATAATTAATACATGCAATGGGTTAAGGGGCAGTTTTCTTATTTACACCAAATAATTTGCTATTTTTTATCTTTTTATTTCTTTTTTATTTTATAAATGACATGAAAATCATGTTTCATAATACATGTAGGTGGTTCCAAAGTACATTTGTACCAAAATAAATCTTTACGATTTAACTTTAAATTTAGGAAGAAAGATGAAGTTTCTGAAGGAAGAAAGGGGTTTACTGTAATCAAAGGATACTATAAGCATCATCAATAGCACTCTACAAAAGCCCAGGTTACATTCCTGAAAATAAACATAGAAAAGTATCTTGTTGAAAGAAAAATTCAGTTATAAAACATGTCTACATTGTTATACAGCTTACCATTTCTCAACAGAATACATATAAAAATTTATTTGTAATCAATATGTCGCCTTTATGTAAACTTTAATGAATGAAAGAAAGAAATCAAAATATCATATACTCAAGATTGATGATGATGGGCAATGCACAAGTTTGGTAGTTTATTTTTATTTATTGACAGTTTGATATTACTCCTCTTTACTTACAGAATAGTTGAATTTCATGGCATAAATTATGCATTCTTGCTCATTATCAAGTCATAATTGCAGAAATATCTAATTTAACCCTTTCAGTCGAATATTTTTTGTTTGGTTTTATGCCAGTAAGTGGTATATACTCTCAGTATATCTATACCCTTACATTTTCGTTTAACATTTTGAAAACATCACTGTGAATATTCTGGCTATAACCTTTATCTAAACTCTGTCTTCATGATCAAAATTAGAACTTCTGAGCAATGGAGACTGAGGTAATGTAACCGTCGCAGTTCATATAAAAAAATTACCGATAAATAGCCTGAAAATACTGAAGAGCTATTATAGAAAGTTAGTGGCAAAGGATTTTGTAAAATTTAATATTTGAATAACAACCATTTCATTTTATTGAAGGGCAAGGAAGGAAACTAATTACCAAAGTTTGGTGAGAACAGTTGGTGGTTATTTTCCAACCCAAGATTTATTCCATGTTACCAGGAATGAAAGGGTGTGAATCTCCAGAAAAAATTTCGAGCACAATGGCACAAAAATGAAGGCTCATGGAAGATGCAAAAAAAAATAGTATCTATTCATTTTCTCTCTCCCAACTTGTGCTACAAGCTGATTACAAGCAATATTCGCTCTATTCAGTTTTTACAACATATAGCACCCTGGAATTTTAAATTCCTTCCTTGTACTCGATAAAAATCAAATGGTTGCTCCCTACATTGAAATAAACAGTCGTTCTATAAACTGACTTGTTTTACAGGTACTGGTGAAGGGATCACTCTTTTTACTTCATCTATTGCCTCTGGTTCTATTCCTAATTTAATTAAACTGTCTGTCACCTTATTCCAACGTGCCTGATATTCACTTCTTGTGACTCTCTTTGTTTCTAAATTGTGAAAATATTCATAGAATTTCTGTAGTTCGTTCACAGCCGGAAATTTCCTATACTCAACAATATTAAATTCACGAATTAAAAATGTTAAGATATCAACATCCAGTTTTGGCATCCGACGACTCTTCGTTAACACATGACAAATGCAGTCATCTTTAACACACTTCTTAGTCTTCACATCCATATAAATTTTCCGCCACGTGTGTTCGGTCAATGTTTGTGTGTCATTAAGAACACATTTATATTTATTTTGGAAACAACAGTACGTTTCATGTCGGAAGCAGTGCAAAATTCGATGTTTGTTTCTGTCCAGAAATGTGAATAACTGCAGGTACTGGGATTGAAGGTACCCCATAAACATCCTTTTACAAAAAGAAAGTACCACTTTTTCCAGTAGAAGTTTTAATCGTTCATAGTACTCTGTGTCCGAAAGAATCATTTTTCTGAAATTATACACTATAAGTCTTTCGAAGCATGATGATTCAAAGAATAAATAAAAGAATACGGAAATAAATTAGAAGTGTATACAGATGAATCCAGTGAAGTGGCTACTCATAGGCAAGTAAGCACGTGCTTCAACATCATTTAAAAACAGATATGTTTAAGTTCAATACCAAAGTATTTTTCCTGAATTCATAAAAATAACATCAGAGAGGGCAAATATTTGCGTATATTATATTGTTCGACAGGGTAAGCATACTATGCTGTTTATGCATTACAAGTCATGTGATTCCAGACTTTAAGTGTCAAGACAAGGAACACAACAAATCAGTTTCGTTACTCAGGTTTTCTTATTTAATCACTCTTCCTCTGGTATTTAATGAAAAGGGATAACAAGAATAGTCCATCAATAACATACCGATTAATCAGACATCCAGAAATGGAAAACAGTAACAAGACACAAACATACAATCAATAGAGAAATGGGATAGTCTGATTAGGTACAGACACTTAGCAGTGATCGAGCTAAGCCATTCTTAGTCATGTTACCCCTAGCTATCCTGACCTTCTGATTAATAAAGTGATATTCAACCTAGAAATTTTCAAACTGGAAGATTCATAAAACATAGATAGCATGATTAAAACTTGGTCCTTTTCAATATCAAACTTGAAGAAGTTCTCATAGATATTGGAAGGGTAATGTCATTCTGTTGAAATAAGTGTTACAATGCATTTAATTATTTATGGTATTCTGTCACAATTCATAAAACCCGGAAGTATATACTCATGAAAGGCAGGAATAACTTTCAACTGGGACTGGTTATATTAAAACTCGTTTTGGTAAATAAAGAGACCGATTTTGTGAAGGGTTAGTGGGGGTTAAAAACTGCCAGAACCGATGTTGCATCTATGCATGGTTAGCTACGCCACTGGAATCAAAATGTATCGATTGCTAACTTTAAAAGTAAGATTTGTTGTTTTTGAAACAAACGAAGTTCTAGTGAAATAGACTGAATGAAAGTATACAAAGATTGCATTTTTCAAATACTTTTTATAAATAATAAACAAGTATTTCTTACATATTAGTAGTTATATTTCTCAATATTTTGCAACGATGAAGAAGTAAAATATTACAGTTATTTTAAAGATGTGAACTTACCTCTATAACTTTCAAGACCCTTTAATGGCCCCAGTAGCAATACTTTCAAATTGGGTGTAAAAGGAATCGTGATTTTTGAAACAGAACGTTGACCACGTTTGTTGCTAAAAACAACAAGAAAGACATTTAAATAACTGTCCTTGCTATTTTGTTAAAAACAATTTCGTTTATAAATAATATTTATTCAGTTATGTATTTTTTCATTTTGTTTATCCCTCGTGTTTCTCTAAATTCAAGAATTACGTCTTCATTACATTTTTCAATACGCAAGTTATTTCCAAAACACACACAGCACATGTACAGTATACTTTTTCTTTGTTCTTTTTTTCAAATTATTGAATCGATGGTCTTTTCTATCAATGGTAGAAGGTATAGATTTCAGTTTTATTTCAGGATTTTTCTCTTTTTCAACTAATTTATATCGTATTTGGTGGTAAGACTTCAAGAAGATATCCTTTACAAATTATCCGAAGATATTAAATTAACTGTATTTTTATGAACATAATCGTATTTTACCCTATTGTATATTATGCAGTATAATATAGTAAAACACGTGTCCCCGTTGCTCCTATTTTTCTAACAGTTCTTTTTCATTAGAGAATATTGAAACTTATGTTTCAGCAAGAACAACTGTCAAGCAAACCACTTAAGGGCTTATATGATACGAATCTAGGAACTACATCTTAAATTGCAAAAATAACAAAGAATTAATATGGAATATGAATTGTCATTTTCTAGAATGTCCATTTCAATGTCAATCAAAACGAAATCTTTCTCTCTTTGTGATACGTAACTTCTGTTTGATCAGAGTAGGTAATTGG
Source organism: Mytilisepta virgata (assembly GCA_028015205.1). Lineage (NCBI taxonomy): Eukaryota > Metazoa > Mollusca > Bivalvia > Mytilida > Mytilidae > Mytilisepta > Mytilisepta virgata. The sequence goes on from CM051521.1 coordinate 91,640,177, forward strand.
CAGACCAAAATAAACAAAAGAAAGTGTCATTGTGTAGGTATTTCGTTCACCTTTTAAGTTAAGTAGTCTAATAAAAGTAATGTTCCTTGCTTCTTGTATCATGGCACATTATTGCATGTAGGCTTTATTTAGTTTTTTTTCCGAATCTGTTCGTTTCGTCAACTTTTTTAAAAAGGTAAACAGCGAATTCATTGAGACAGAAATTAATGGCGATAACTTAAGCAGCATCTCTTGTTTCAAAGAGTATAAATTGTAAACAAAACTTAAATTGTGTGTTTGAATTCTTCATTTGACTGATTTACGTTTCAAAATGGCATGTAAAGAGGAAAGTATCGTAAGGCTATCGTTTTTTCTTCTAGGATACTTGCTAAGTGTGTAAAAAAAAAAAAACAGAGATAGTATACAGAGACTTTATTCACCAAGTTACAAAACTCTGTTATCAAATGAGTCTAAAATCAATTTCTATTAATTATGCTATTCTCAGTGCTTATCAACTCAATGCTATTTTGGCTGTACTTTCAATGAATGAAATATTTATTGGTTCACAGTTCCCTTTTCTTGCTGTAATTTTCACTGAATGGAATGGATACCAGCATCCTAAACAGAAATGAGTGGTCAAGTTTATTAAAGTTAAACGAAATAACATTCTACGTAACAAATTATATAGTTAATTATTCGATCCTTGAAATAATTTAGTGTATTTTTATGCGTTTCAATTACACACATTACAGGCATTTTTTGTTGTTCTGTGTGATGTATGAAAATGTTTGCATCTTTTATTTATAGAAACGTTGTCAAATGTCAAAGATCTATCTATTCATTCGATCCTTACAATGTCGAGCTGTATCTCACAATCCTTTGCTTTTAATGCAGTCCCAACAGTCAAATTTCTTTGATACAAATTTTGATGCACAAGATGTGCACTTTTTGTCGATTAGCGACTCATTAGTTGTGCTAAAATGTTGAAAACCAAAACAATGCAAAAAGTTGAAGAGTAAATTCAAAATTCCCAAAATGACCAAAAGGGGGTAAAGCCAAAACCATCTAAAGACAAAGCTGTGTACAAGGGAGATAATTCTTAGTTTTTACACAAATTTTACAGTTTTGTAACAGTAAATTTTAAGTATCAATTTTGGGCTAGTATCGAATTACTAGCAACTGAGATTTTGCAGCTGATGATTTATCTATACCACATTTAGCTTGTTACCTTTTAATATTTCAAACTTTAATCCTAGGAAATCATGTTTTCACTCGAACTCCCTCCGTCATATACTATTCGTATGAAACATTGCATGTGACAATTAAAATCTCAAATTGGCATCAGTTCTGAGTCGACGGCGTATACGTTCAGCATTTTCACTCATAATTTTTACTGTGATTGATAATAGCATTCGGATGAAGCTCTGGACTAAATTTAATGAAATTTAAGTTGCACTTTGATGATTTTCGATGTTATTTGTGTGTGTGTTTTATTTTAGACGCAAATAATCTTAAAGCATACATCAAGTCATCATCCGAAACCCACGGCCGGTCGCGCTAAAGCGTAAGCGCGACCGGCAGTGGGATTCCGACGATGACTAGTGGAAGCAAAGCGTAAGCACGACCGGTCGTGGGTTTCCGACGATGACTTCAAATTAAAAATGACAAATCCTGAGACAAATGATAACCCTATGACTATGAACCTTGACTAGAGAAGAGATGAGTAATTCGTGAGAAAAACAATCTGATAATAGCCCACTCAAAATCTAGATTCTTGCATAACGTGTAATTATATGAAAATTAGTATTGTACAACGTATACTTACAAGAAACGATAAGAGCAACTACCAAAGCTATTGTAAGAGGAACTCCAATGATGATTAAAGCCTGGAGTGTGATAAGGAACATACTTCAATGGTACGTATTGATATGTTGACAATTTAGGATATTTTATTGAGAATATTGAGTAATTGGTTTTCGTACTGACTGCATCAACCTTGCATCTGATTTTTCGGTATCCAGTTCATGCGCTTCTTATTTCATTGCATAATTATTATTTTTGTCTTTTTCTTTTGTTTTTGTGGGTAATATTTGAATTAGTTCTTTACTATTATAATTATAATTTTGACTGTCCACATTTTCAGCCATTCAACAGTGCTGATGAGCTTAACATTGTCGAAATGTGAACATAGAGTGAAAAATAATAGTTCAATGAATGTTTATTGATCACCAAGAGTAGCTCAGTGGACTGGCATTACATTGACACTTATAATTCCTGCAAAATGTAAAATAAATTGTAAAATAATGGCAAATGTCGACGACCCAATGCCGAAGCAAGGGTTCGTAATAATATGGTCTTTTTTCCTTTGGAATTTTAATCTGCTTTAAATCATTTTGGGTTGATGTTTCGGGTATCCATTTTTTAGCCTTGAGAACTACTAGCGAGGCATAATCTATAGAATTATGCATACTTGTATGTAGTGTATAGAAATTGTGTGAAAATGATCATCTCTTGTAGATTAGGTTCCAGTTTTTGGTGGTTTAAAAACTTGCATGTTTCTTGTGAAACCGGAAACTACAGGAAAGGATACTGCAGATATATACAAAACTACTCGACACCTTAGACATCGATGTCTCCATCTCTGTAAGAACAAAATAAATAAACGTAAAGAATATGAAGGACTCGTCGCCTTAAAAACTTTACAATCTAGAATATAATACTATTATATGAATAACAAAATGACGTTGCCTAAACAACTTCCAACGTCCCAACGTGTTGTCTATTGGACGGATGGATGAATTATTGTTTAAGGTCCAGTGGCAACCATTAGGTGCATATCAGGAAGAGAACATGTTGTTGTGAATGTATATGATCCCTGCTTTGTACTAGACCGACAAGCTGAGGCCGATTTTTAACATGCTAGCTCAGGTCCGCAGGAAGAAATATCACCCCACTCGGACACATTATACTGACTCAGAACGCTACCGCGAGAATATATAGCTGTGATAACTAAAATGGTATTCTGCTGTTCGAATAATTATCTCCTTCTCCTTTCTAGATACGTGTCAGCTAGTTGGATAGTACGCTGTCGATTTTAAGTTTCTTTACTAAGTCATACTATCCAATTTAATTCATGCTTGTGTTAGTTGTGAATTTTCTTAGAAGGGTCTGTCGTTCATAGATTGGTATCATTGTTGACATGTAACTAGTGTGCCTAACGTAGATTTACTTATAACAGTAGTATACCTAAGGGTTTTCGAACTGAATTTGTTCAGAAAGTTCTATTTGTATCTGTACTTGTCAATTCAAAGCATGTACCTGTTCATACAATTATTTGCAGTTATTTACGACGGATATATAGTTATTTACTGAATTTATAAGACAAGGCATAACTTACTACTAGACAAGTTTCTGTTTGGGCATATTCAGGAATGTCTAACACAGGCATCTTCCTCACTTCCTCAATTTGTACTTTAGTCACACCTAGTTTCGTTAAATATTCTTTCATATTTTGATATTTCTTTTCAAAATCTTCATCATTTATAATCTTTGGTCGCATAAATTCACACAGTCTGCATTCCCTATGTACTCCTCGTATACCCGGCATAGTATTAGAGTCTCCAATGTTTAACGTTGCCATCAGTAAAGACAAAATATAGAAATCTAGGTCTGACGCACGCAAATGATTGGTTATGACGTTACAAACACAACTTATTTTATTGCAGTGTGGATTTTTAGTATCATCGTACATGATCAGCCATTGTTTTCTGACCAGTGGTAGCTTTTCTGGACTTTGGCAGTTTATTGCATTTGGACAGCAAGAATCTTTCAGTCGGTATAAATGCATTATTCGGTGTTTATGTCTGTCTAAAAAAGCAGTGAATGTCAGTTGGTTTTCCTTAAGATGAACGTTTAAAATTTTCAGCAAAGCTGGTTTCGCACACAGGTTGAACAAATTTTGCATTCTCTTGTAATTTGCACCCTCCATAGTGTCTACTTAAGTTAATTGTGTTCTAATTTCAGCAATCACATTCTGGAATATATTTATATAAAATCATATTAAAGCAAAAAATGGGAAGTAAAAAGATAAGATATATACACCATTGAGACAACACCAAGGAAATAACACATACGGAACGTGCCGGGGTTTTAAAACATTTGTGAATACTCTACTGGTTAAATATGGAGCTATCTGGGGTATACTTCATAAAAACAAAGCATGTACATGTAAAATTCATTATCATGATTATACAGATAAAATTATTTCATGTTGAATTGTATTATGTGAATTTGATAATTTAGTTTTTAATTTAAAGTTTCCTTTTTTATGTTTTACAATGTTGAAAAGTTACACTTCACAAATATATATTTGTGTTATAGGAACTAAAATTCTCTTTCCAATGTTTTCTTAATAATAAAAATTAGCATACTCACCCATTGTTTCGATGTATTAAATGGTTAAAGATTTACGCTCGGTGGGTTTGTTTGAAAAATAACTGTCCCATATCGTTTAATTTGTCATCTGTCTTTTAAAAAAACGTGATCATACATTGTATGGTGTGTGAGCAGTGTATTGCCTGCTTCTGTGTTAATTTTTCCCAATTCAACATGTGCATACCCATGATTACTCAGTTACACCTTCATTTGAAAATAAAAGTTAAATGAAAATCAAACAAAAAAGAATGAACTTAGTTCGGGTGGAGATATTTTTGCGTACAAAGTTTTGAGTAGCCATTTGTCTCTAATACTCTCTGTCCTTGATGACCGGTAGATGTGGTAGTGCGATGTTAGATATCAGCCACATGGATAGGGACAATCGGAACATCACTCAACCATTTCCGACAACGAACGATAAAGCGAATAGTCTAGAAATTAAGAAATCAATGCCGGGAAATAGAGGAGCCCTTTTTCTCCATTTTTTTTTTCGTCACTAGGAAAGACGACTACAACAAACCTTTTCCTTGTAAATATGTATACTATTAAAAGTGTAAGCCTTTGATATATTTGTGTTTTTCAAGTTTTTCAAATAACCATTTCAGTTCTAAATCTAAATTTTACGATGGTCGTTTTAAAATGAATTTTTAGTTACAAGTATATTGAGATGCGATGCCTTTGTGATAAATGTTTAAACCGTCCAAATAGATATGCTTTATATGAGAATCTCGGAATAAAAGTGTGTGGGGATCAATACAACTGTTGACTTGTTCAACCGACTCTCTGATAACCGCCTGTACACCACCCACCCCCCCCCCCCCCCCCCCCCACTTCTCTCCCATTATGATCTTTAGATTATCTGATATATCCAACTTCATAAAAAAAATGTTAACATTAAAAATTTCTGAACGCTTTTATAGAACCAGGAGCCTCTTTTTCCACTGGGATATTTTTCAAGATTTTTTTTATTTTTTTAATTACAATTTGTCTTTGTTAGCTTTAAAATCCTACTTAACATACCCAATTATAGACGTATTTGGCATCAAATTAAAGCAGAGATCGAGATATTCTTTGAAATTCGTGCAAAATTGAGGTACTTTACATCCTTAAATATTCTCAGGAACTAAAATTTTATCCATACCCCAACTAAATTTGAGAAATAAGGACAATAAATTCTAAAAAATTTATTATTTCGCGATGCATTTGGAGTTTTGTTTTATATCAAACGCGTAAAATACTTCACATTAAATAAATATAGTTCGAATAAGCCTCCGTAAAATGAATTTTATCGTAAAAATCTTGAAAAAAAATGGACATTTTTAATTTTGCAGATTTTCACCTGAAAAACCATACATCTCTATTTTTCGAATCAACGATGGATATCATCATCAATATAGTGATTAATCTTTGTACCTTTATACTATAATAATGTGAAAAGGTGAAATCGTTTTCAACTTGCATCATTAGTGCCTTGAACATGTTGAAAGTAATAAAATATGATCCCTCCCCCAATAAAAATATCAAAAATATGATGATTTGTCGATTGGTTTTGGGTAGTTTAACACCCAGCAGCAAAATTTGCGTGCGAATTCAGGACGAAAATCAATTCAACAATATGTCACAATTACACAGAAATTGGACTAGGACGGAATAAAGAAAACAACGAATTTTTTTTAATCCCACTAGAAAAGTTTGGAGAGTTGAGTAGGGGCGGAAAATTAAGCCATCTGTAGCGGCTGCAATGAACCTACTATTATCTTAAATCTACAAAAGCGTTGTTTTACGTGCAAGGATTGTGAAACATTCCAAACACGTCGACCACCATGATTCGCGGCCAGGCTTTCCATATAATGACCCCAAGGACGATGGCCTCTCCTATCCTCCACCTGACGACGTGCTGGGTAGCTATTTGAATTGAGCTTTTGTACCGACACTGACACCCTGTGTCGATGAAAGTCGATTTACTCATCATCTTCATTACTGCCACCGTCGTACAACGAATACAGCACATCCGATTCCTCATCACTTTCGTCTTCATTCTTATCGGTTAAAATGTTTTCAATGCGGAGAGTTTGGTTCTAAAATACAATCAACAAAATGCCATCCGTGGTTGTTGGCAGGACCAGGACATTCTGGTGTGGCAATGTGCCACCTCTTCAAGATGAAACCTGATAGTTGAATCTCCTGATGTGCTGTGCAAGGCATTTTTTACAAGGTGGTAAGACGCTGGTATCGATGTTCCTTGTCCAGGTGTTGAGCAACATGTTTCTCTTAATTTGCTATACCGCAAATCAATCACATAAAGTGTTTGCCACCATACAATAAACAAGTGGAGGCTTCAAGTTGTAAAAAAAGACCCTCTGGAATTTCCCATGTATCAACTAATATATGCTCCAAATGAGCAGAAATGCGTTCAAACAAACACCGAGATCCAATGTTGTCCAGCTCCGGTGAAAAATAGTATGTTTCCGAATGTCCAAGCCTATTTAATAATGTTGTAAGTTCAGCAAATTTTAAAGATTAAAAAAAAACAATAAATTTAATTAATAAATGACGAAATACATGTATAAACTTATTATGGAAACAGCTTAATGCAACTTTAATAAGGTCCCGTATTATTATTACGTATTAGGATTGACATTAATGTTAATATATTAATTATTGTTGATTATTAAATTTAAATGTTTTGTATTGTTCACCAATTAACCAAATCAGGATGAAAAGGGAATGAATGGTTATGAATAACAGTGATTGGGTTGTTTCCGCATTTTTTAACATTTGCTTACCGAACTTGGGTCTGATTTTACATACACAGTTCACAAAATGGCCGACAACTCTGGTTTGTTTATAATCAAAATTATTTTATTCTATTTATCCCAAATCAGAGAAGTTTTCCGAAATAAATCGCATATAATTTGATAAAACACATTCTATAAAAATCATTCATACTAAGTCATTTATCAGTGCATTTTGAGAACGCTCCATGAGACCCACTTTCGTCACGCTGACATTATATTTTTGTTTTGTTTATAGTTTTTAACTTTCTCACTAAAAATGCTCAAATATACAGAAAAAACGTGTAGTCTTAATGCAATGAGTATGTCGAAATTTTTATTGCAAACGAGCTTCTAAGAAGTTTTATTAAATCCAATACCATGTTTCATTGCAGATAGCTTTAGTTTAACCCGAGGCATGTCAAAACTTAATTTTAACAAGTAATATCTTTTCAAAAAGCTTGCCTGGCTAAGCTTTTAATAAAGATGTATTATAATACATGATATGTATGAGGCTAAATGCTATACTAAATATTTACTGCGACAGTTGACTGAGTAATAGCAGCATAGTTTTGGTAATGATAAATTGCATTAGTTACTTCAAAAGATAATGGAAACGGGGAATCGTCAGAGACAACAATCCGACCAAAGAGCAGAAAACCGCCTACCAATGGGTCTTCAACGCATCGAGAAAATCCTTCACCCAGATGCGGGCTTCAGCTGGCCCCTACACAATAATGCCTATTAGTTCAGCAAAATGGACGGCACACTAAACTCAGAAACATAAAAATGAACCAAAGTTTAAAAAACACACAAGACTAACAAAGGCTAGAGGTTCATGACTTGGGACAGGTGCAAAAAATGTGGGGTTTAACATGTTTTGTGAGGTCTCAACCCTTCCACTACTATATATGAGGTGCTAGGTACATGTATGTTCTGACAAAAGGGGCGGGTTTTTTTTTGCAAAACGACTGTATAGGGGTATACTTTTTTCTCTTTTCTACCAGGGTAATATCTGATTATCTAGAATGGGGTTATATGTCAAGAACATCTGGAATGGAGTTATAATTTGAAGGAAACATATAGAATTTCAGTCACTATCACATTTAAAAAAGAAACTTACATGGTGAATACAAACATAGGACAAGTAGTTGAAGCCAAATCTGGATGTCAATGTTCTATATTTAGATTGCTGGTTAAAAAGGGGCATTATTTAAGACATAGATTGTCTGTAATGGGGTATCTAACATGGTCAAATTTTTTCTGGAAAGGGGTCGGGGTTCAAATGTGCTGGAAGAACCTACCTGTCAAATTTTTGACAAGGTGCCCCCTACCCCCCCCCCCCCCCCCCCCTTTCCGGTAATAAACAAACACACAGCGATACACACAGTAAAACTCAGTTGAAAAGATGTCTGAGTACGATGTTAAAAGAGGTAACAGAAGAAACTAAGCAAAATGAAAATGATCAATATATATATATATTAACAAAGGACTACTAGCAGTTACTGACATGCCAGCTGTAGACCTCAATTAAACTGATCGAAAGATTATGTCTTTATCATATAGAAAATCAGCCACAATTCCTCCCGTTAGGGGTTTAGTATCATGCCATCATAAATTATACGAGAAGAACATAACCCGTATCATGCCAACAACTGGTTTTAGAATAAATGTGTATTTCCAATGCAAAGACCCTATGAGTGAATCAATATTAATTCCAAAAAATGCCATCTTTAATGACTTATATTAAGCTTGACAACAGTATAGTAACTATATACCTTGTAGATAAGTCTGTTTAAAGGTTTGGTTAACTTTTCAGGTGAATGACGACATTTTTAGCTCACCTGGCCATAGGCCATGTGAGCTATTGCCATCACTTGGCGTCCGTCGTCGTTTGTCGTCGTCGTCGTCTGTAAACTTTTTCAAACGTTAACTTGTCCTAAACTACTAGATCGACTTCAACCTAACTTTGCAGAATTGTTCTTTAGGGCATCTGGAAAATTTCTATCGTTTAACATTTTTGAAATGTCGAAAAACATGGCTGTTGTTACTATAAATAGAACATAGGGGTCCATCAGTAGTTTTCTGCAAATAACTTGAAAACGAAAGCAGATATCAAAATTTTGACATAGGGTCAAAATGTTCAGCACGATGAGATCTACCAGTGTGCAAATTTTTGTTACGATCTTACAACTGATGTAGGAGTTGTTGCCCTTTAAATGTCAAATTTGGCAGTATTTCTTTTTTCAAGGCTATTATTATGAAAATGAGAAGAGATAGATAATCAATGTAAGAACAAAAGTTGCTCAGTTAATAAAGATCTATGAATGTTCAAAATTTCAGGTCAATCAGACATACCATGTTAGAGTTATTGCCCTTGAAAATGTCAATTTTGTTTGCAGATTTTCCCTTTTTGTGCAATTATTGTGAAAGGAGATAAATAATCAATGTAAGAATAAAAGTTGTTCAGTTAATTAAGATCTATCACTGTGCCAATTTTCAGGTCAATCAAACCTATTTTAGAGTTATTGCCCTTGGAAATTTAATTTTTTTTCAGATTTTCACATATGTTCAAGTTTAGCATTTTTAATCAGGATGTTGTTTATTTATATTTTATTGCTACTTGAAATTATTTTTATTGAAATTCTGTTTAATGTTTTGAATATTTCATCAACATTCAATTCACAATAATTATTTTTTCATTGATGTACTCGTGAGCTTTGGTGCCGAGTGAGGGACCATACTCAAGGTTTTAGCATTTTTTTTTTCACTTCCATGTCATTTCCTGCAAAATCAGGTAAACTTTTCACTCTTGTTTCTAGGAGTTACACCCCTTTGAACTTATTTACTTTAATGTACTACTGCAACAGTTTGTCATCGCAACTCCTCTCAAACCACACAACAGAATTTCATGAAACCTTTTTAGATAATAAGGACATACTACGTAGATGTGCATATCGACAGGAAATTTCGATTCAATTTTTTTTCTAGGAGTTGCGCCTCTTTGAACTTATTTACTTTAATGTACTACTGCAACAGTTTGTCATCGCAACTCCTCTCAAACCACACAACAGAATTTCATGAAACCTTTTCAGATAATAAGGACATACTACGTGGATGTGCATATCGACAGGAAATTACGATTCAATTTTTTTTCTAGGAGTTACACCCCTTTGAACTAATTTACTTTAATGTACTACTGCAACAGTTTGTCATCGCAACTCCTCTCAAACCACACAACAGAATTTCATGAAACCTTTTCAGATAATAAGGACATACTACGTAGATGTGCATATCGAAAGGAAATTGCGATTCAATTTTTTTTCTAGGAGTTACACCCCTTTGAACTTATTTGCCTCACTATACTATTACTGTTGACTACTCTCGCTTGGAATTTAAATTTCCCAATATGCTGCCATTCAAATTAGGATAAATATGTGAAGGTAAGCATTTGATTGTGTTCATTTTACTTGTGAAGTGAGATTTTGTTTCTCCAGTGACAATATGAAGACGTGGGGTATGTGAGCAGGCTCACAAAGGTTCTTTAATTTGCCAGGTGAGCGATTCAGGCTCTTAAGAGCCTCTTGTTGTGCTTTGTATAGAATATTACCACAACAGATGATGTGAAATACCTGAACATATAAGATTTTTGCACATTGATTTATATTTACGAGTGAGGTCCTTGTATTTGATAAAATGTAGTAAAAGTTTTGACAATTTTGTGATATCGAAATCCCTGGTGCTTTGTGCGTTTTATGTATTTAATTCAATTTCGAAGTGAGGGTAAAAAAATATTATGGACAACATTTAAATACTGAAAACAAAATAAATGATTTTTATGCATTAAAAATTATGAACATGTCAAAGGCAACTATTTTGGGGGGCCTCGGTGGCCGACTGGTCTAGGTAGTTCATCATGACTACTTATGATCACTAGCCTGTCAAGGCTGAGGCTGTAATTTCGAATCTCACCTGTGGCAGGGTGTGTTCGACTCCGATCTTAATTGACAAGGATTGTCAATTTTCCTACCAAAGGTCGTGATTCTCTCCGGGTACTCCAGCTTCCTCCACCAATAAAAACTGGCCGTCACAAAATAGCCAAATGTGCTGAAAACGGCATAAAACCCCAACTAAACAAACTAAACAAATAAGCAACTACTTTGATGCTACCTACACAGTATATATACATGCAATATTAATACTATAGCATTATAAAGTAAACAAATAGTAATTTCTTGTTAACAGAACCAAGTCTTTTTGTCTCTTCTTCCACGGTGTGCAGTAATTTAGAACCTAAATTATAACTTTTCCGTTATATTACTATTGTCAATCCTGATCTTTTCTGCATACTTACTATATTACATGCAGTCAGGGTATCCATAAGCTTCTGGTTAGGCTTTATCAAAATCAATACACTCAGATTTATCAGCATTTTATAATTAACATTTCTCCATGACTGAATCTGAAATGTTATGGTACAGGACCATTGAATTAGATGATGGGGGTAATGGTGGAATTCCTTTTTTGGGGGGGATGTGGGGGTTACATTTGGGTTCTAGATGCTGTATTATTTAATATGGATATGCATTTTGCCTTTACATTCACCAGTTCACATTAATTTTTCTTACATAATGAAAATCAAGATTACAAAACTTGCAGTGTAAGGAGTGATATACACGTTATTTACTATCAAAATGCTCTTAAATTTCTTCATGATCATGAAGAAATTACTTTACCAAAAATAAAAAGATTTTTTTAAAGAATAAATGTTGAGAGATTAGATGCAGTATTTGCTTGGAGTATAGAATGCATCATTTCATTTCTTGGTCATTTAGGTTCTCAAACCTTTGTATAAATATAGTTTTTAGCTCACCTGGCTAGGGTGAGCTTTTGCCATCACTTTGCGTCCGTTGTCCGTCCGTCGTAAACTTTTCATTCAAAAATCTTTTCCTCTGAAACCGCTGGGCCGATTGGTTTGAAACTTAATAGGAATGATCTAGGACATGTCCTCTACAAACGATCCTCAATTTATTTTGATCTGACATAAAACATGGCTGTCGTAGCTAAAATAGAATATACATGTAGGGGTGCATGTGTTGTTTTTGGCTTATAACTTAAAAACCATTACAGATATCAAAAATCTGACAGGGTAAAATTGATCAGCATGACAAGATCTACCTAACCTGAAATTTTTAAGGAAATCCCAAAACCCATTTAGGAGTTATTGCCCTTTTTAGCTCACCTGGCTATGGCCAGGGTGAGCTTTTGCCATCACTTTGCGTCCGTTGTCCGTCCGTCGTTAGCTTTTCATTCAAACATCTTCTCCTCAGAAACCATTTGGCCAATTTCAACCAAACTTTGCATGAGTGGTGTATGGAAGGTCCTCAACAAAGTTTCCTCATTTAGTTCTGATTGGTCAAGAAACATGGCCACCAGAGGCAATTCTTGTTTCTGATTGGCTGATTTTCAAAAATCTTCTCCTCTGAAACCACTCGGCCGATTGGTTTGAAACTATGACATGTCCTCTACAAACGATCCTCAATTTATTTTGATCTGACATAAAACATGGCTGTCGTAGCTAAAAATAGAATATAGGGGTGCATGTGTGTAAAATTGATCAGCATGACAAGATCTACCTACCCTGAAATTTTGAAGGAAATCCCAAAACCCATTTAGGAGTTATTGCCTTTTTTTCGTCAAATTTTCAAAATTTAACATTTTTCGTCATTTATCTCCAAAACTATTTGAGATAGAAGTGAAATGTAAATTTGAAAAATGTTTGTCATGTTGAGGTCTACATACCCTGATATTTTAAAGGAAATCCCAAAACCGATTTAGGAGTTGTTGCCCTTTTTTGTCAAATTTTCAAAATTTTTTCATTCAAAAATCTTCTCCTCTGAAACCGCTGGGGCGATTGGTTTGAAACTTGATAGTAATGATCTATGACATATCCTCTACAAACAATCCTCAATTTATTTTGATCTGACATAAAACATGGCTGTCGTAGCTAAAAATAGAATATCAGGGCTCACCAAACTGGGCGATTAGGGCGATTAAGTCGCCTAATGCTCGCCAATGTCGCCCTGTCATAGGCTCCAGAGCGACAAATGAGTCGCCCTGTGTTTTTAAGTAAGGCGCCTCCGAACAACGTACGTAATCAGCTGCGTGTGAAGACCGTTATTTTCATTAAAAATCTCGAGCCGCCATTTTTTGTTTTCTTGGAGGAAGGGGAAAGAAACGACAAAAAGTAAGCTAGAAAATGAAATGGCGGCAATCGGAATTCTCGTGATTTTTCATTGGTCACGGTGTTTTTTACCGACCGGTAACAATATGTAGACCTTATTTAAAAATAAATTTAGCGGATTTTGACATATCTATGCACAAATGGAAATTTTGTCAATACATGTATTGAAAGGTGTTCAAGCAAGGTGAATGGGAAGATTTTAAGAGTATGTTTGAGAAAAAATAATAGTAGAGTATAGATAAATAAATATTAAAAAATAAAATGGCAATAATAAATAAGTTGTATCAAAAGGTACAAATATTTTTGCTCATATCTGTAACAGAAATTTTCTTCCAAGTTTGGAGCACCACTGCATAATTTCATTTTTTAAATTTTTTTTTATTTCAAATTATATTCGTCAGTATTTAAAGGCAGCACATGATTTAAATTAAACTTTAACAATAGTACAATAGGCCTACCATGGTCAAAATCATGCAGCAATGTACGTTAAAAAAGTGGTGATGAGTCCTGGGACTGGGACTCATCAAAATCAGCTGGGACTCGCCATTCTGAAAAATGATGAGTCCCAGGACTCATCATGAAAAATTCTCAAAGGATATTGATTAAATGCACATGAGACAAAATCTCAGATTATGACTAAAATGGAAGGATATGGAGTAAATGTAGATAAAATCTCAAACAATACAGGATAAAACACAATAAAGGAATGTATAGCATACACTATAAGACACAAAATAACAGGTATTTACTCGACAGGCGACAAATTGGGGGAAAAAACACAGTCTCCCTGGTAGACTTGGAAGTCTCCCTGTCATGCCCTGAAGTCTCCCTGTTGCTACCCTGAGGGAGACTCTGAGTCTCCCTGTTATTTTCAAGTGTGGTGAGCCCTGGAATATAGGGGTGCATGTGTTGTTTTTGGCTTATAACTTAAAAACCGTTACAGATATAAAAAATCTGACGGGGTAAAATTGATCAGCATGACAAGATCTACCTACCCTGAAATTTTGAAGGAAATCCCAAAACCCATTTAGGAGTTATTGCCCTTTTTTCGTCAAATTTTCAAAATTTAACAGTTTTCGTCATTTATCTCCAAAACTATTTGAGATAGAAGTGAAATGTAAATCTGAAAAATATTTGCCATGTTGAGGTCTACATACCCTGAAATTTTAAAGGAAATTCCGAAACCGATTTAGGAGTTGTTGCCCTTTTTTTGTCAAATTTTCAAAATTTTTTCATTCAAAAATCTTCTCCTCTGAAACCGCTGGGGCAATTGGTTTGAAACTTGATAGGAATGATCTATGACATATCCTCTACAAACCATCCTCAATTTATTTTGATCTGACATAAAACATGGCTGTCGTAGCTAAAAATAGAATATAGGGGTGCATGTGTTGTTTTTGGCTTATAACTTAAAAACCGTTACAGATATCAAAAATCTGACAGGGGTAAAATTGATCAGCATGACAAGATCTACCTACCCTGAAATTTTGAAGGAAATCCCAAAACCCATTTAGGAGTTATTGCCCTTTTTTCGTCAAATTTTCAAAATTTAACAGTTTTCGTCATTTATCTCCAAAACTATTTGAGATAGAAGTGAAATGTAAATCTGAAAAATATTTGCCATGTTGAGGTCTACCTACCCTGAAATTTTAAAGGAAATGCCAAAACCCATTTCGGAGTTATTGCCCTTTTTTGTCAAATTTTCCCTGAACAATTGAACCAATTGCAACAAACTTGGTCAAATAGTTGATTAATTGTCCAATGAAAACCAGACTCCAGGTGAGCGATACAGGCTCTGGTGAGCCTCTAGTTTCATCAAATTTTCAAAATTTAACATTTTTCGTCATTTATCTCCAAAACTATTTGAGATAGAAGTGAAATGTAAATTTGAAAAATGTTTGCCATGTTGAGATCTACATACCCTGAAATTTTAAAGGAAATCCCAAAACCCATTTAGGAGTTATAGTCCTTTTTTGTCAAATTTTCAAAATTTTAACATTTTTGCATTTATCTCCAAAACTATTTGAGATAGAAGTGAAAGGTAAATTGAAAAATCTTTGCCATGTTGAGATCTACCTACTCTGAAATTTTGAAGGGAATTCCAAATTCTATTTCGGAGTTATTGGTTTGTGTAATTTGAGGTTGGGTTCTGTTACATTTATTTAAGGTTCACCCTTATTCCTGGTCAATTTTATCAACTTCCTGCCAGGACTACCACCATCAGGGAACATATTTTAACATTAAATCTTATGAAAAATAAATCTTCAGCAAATTTTCCCTGAACAATTGAACCAATTGCAACAAACTTGGTCAAATAGTTGATTAATTTTCCAATGAAAACCAGACTCCAGGTGAGCGATACAGGCTCTGGTGAGCCTCTTGCTGGAGTTATTAAGCATCCAGATAAAAGAAAAAATGGAGACTGATCTGATTTTTTATACTATCTGTTTGTTTATTATAGTAAATGTGTGTATATTTATTACTACTATAACATTTAAATTTCTTTTATTTCTATAGATGTTCAACAAGAGACAGCAAACAGAACACAAGAAAAGTCTGTAAAGACAATTGAGCTGATAAGAGCTATTTCAGGTTAGTGTTGTCTATTTATAATTATGACTTTTCTGTCAATATAATCATAGTGTATTATCAAAAGAAAAATTACATGGCAAGGCTCCTTGTCCTTTTTACTTAAAGTATGAAAGTGCCATTTATTGTCAATATGCCCTTTTTCAAATGCCATGTTTTGTAAAATCAATTTGTGAAAGAAAGATAATGGCATAGGAGATAGCTGTTACTTGTATCCATCAGAGAAAACATGATATGCACAGCATTCAGAAGCCAAATTATAAAAAATTATTTTAGCTTGAACTCTTTTCAACAACATTACAAATACAGATTCCTTGTTCATTAAATGTGTGATTTTTATAAAAGAAATATTTGTATTTCTGTAGCCATACATATTTAATGAAGGCTATTGAAGCAAAAAAGGGTTTTGATCACATGTTTTTATGTAATGAACATTTTAGATAAATGTCCAGCAGATTTTGATCTGGTAGCCCAGATTCAACTTGCTGTAGAGAGAATTGTACATGAAAACTCTCAAAGATTGGTAGATTCTAGACTCCCTCTTGCCACCTTAGCAACAGACGATGGATCACTTTTTGATAGGTTTACTGGTAAGTATAATGGACCACAGACAATTGTGATAGGCAGATAGTTATATTATCACATTGGTTAAATGGCAATTATGTAACAGTTTTGGATCTAAAATATAGAAAAACCAGATGGAAGTAGTTGGAAACAACAGCTATCCCCAAAATCCCCACATGTTGTTTCCATGTGCACAATTTCACATATGTTTGAATATGGGCCTTGATTTTTGAAAACAAAAATCCTAAAACCTTAATTTGCATTTAGACAAAACTGTAAAAAATTAAAATACAGAAAGTGAAATTCAAAATTTGACCCCTATGAACCCCACGTTTTAAAAAATCAAAATTCTAAAACTACATAGTGTAAAAATTTACAGTATAGAAAATAAATTCATAAGGTGAACAATGAAATAGGAGTTTAGGTCACAAGCTTAAATTCACAACTTCAAAATTAGACCCCTGTGGGCCCTAAGTTTTGAAAACCAAATTCTAAAACTTATTACATATATTGTGTGCCCATACTGTATAGAATAAAATGAAAAATAAACGAGGAGGAGTTTAGGTCACACTTTTCAAAATTCGACTCATGTGAGCCCCAATTTTAGAAAGTGAAAATTCTAAAACCTTATTGCCCATCTGCACACAGTGTGTTACAATACTTTGTAGAAATAAAATCAGAAATGATAGCTTTAAGTCCTGGATTTGAAACTCAAAATTCTAAAACCTTAATGCACATCTTCATAAAGTGTGTGACAATATTGTATAGAAATAAAATGCATGAATTTAAAAATGAGAGACGTTTTTAGGTTTAAATAAGTGTGACAGACAGCGACAAAAACAATATCCCTGAACTTTCTTTGAAAATGCAGAGATAATAAATGCTTTGGTAACCAAAATCATTAAGTTAAACACCGATGACATTGACAGGAACATAGTATAGTAAAATAAAATTGTATTGTTGGTTTTATTGCATAAATTTTTATGATTCAAACAAGGTTAAAGCAATTTAACAATTAATATGTTCATATTTAAAATAGTTATGTATATTAAATGCAGTTTAAATATGTTTTATTTCTCATCAAAATACATGAATGAAATATCCCAGGTTCCTCGTGAAAATTTTAAAAATTATAAAAGTTATTGTTACTACTTTCAACTTAGATATTTTTAAATTTTATAGAATGTTTTGATCTATAAAAACATAATATGTATGATGGTGTTTGACAATACTTGTAGATTGGTTACAGTTACCAGCAGACATACGAAATGATCATAAAAATTTTCTGGAGGAAAATTATGGCCCTGAAGAACTACAGCTAGCCTATGATGAGTATTTTGCCAGATATGGTATGTGTTTTGTGTGCACTTTCTTTTTATTGTGTAAAGAGGACCCATTTTATGGGGGAAAGTTGGGAATGCAAGTAAAAATATCATATATACAATTTTTTGCATGGATAGCCCTTTTTTATCCTTATAAATTTTAGTAAATAAGTAATTGTTTTCCCCTCCTTTGAATATCTCTTTTGTATTTCTTGACTTTACTTTCTAGTTTAATATTAAATAATGTATGAGTTGGCTTTTCAGATTGGTTCTCCTTTATATAATGTGGTGGCATGGGTTATATTAGGACACATGAAATTGATTTCTAGATTTTAATTCTCCCCCTCAAAGAAAAGTGGATGGGCAGATGGAATGTTTTATTTTTTCACATTTACAGAAAAAAATGATGTCATCACATGTTGTACTCATCTGGTATTGTATATACCTTATCAAAAAAGAGAATAATATACATTTAGAATATAAATTTTCACTGATAGTGCTTTCAATCCTATCTTTCATTACATTATTTCCGGCTTTTGTGTGCAGTAATTCTAACAATAAAAAATTTGATGTACTTTCAGAGATCCCCATGACCTATTTAAATTTCCAGTATCATCCTTAAATACTTAATTCTTGACAACTGTCATTTTTATTCAGTATGGATTGGGTAAAGGAATGTAAAAAATTTGTTAAAAGGCTCCCTCATTCAATAACATCGGTAGTGTACCTTTAAGAGATCGATCAAATCCAAGAAAAATACAAATCTGGGATTTTTATGATGGCAATGAAATATTGCAACCCGGGATGTTCATTGGTAACCCGAATAAGATGAGAATATAAAAATTCATTTTATGTCACCTAGTTAGCTAGCTCACTAAAAATTCTTTCTTTTCAAAAGTTTAAATAGCCTTTTTTTTCCTTAATTACATATTCTGAATATGTACATGTACTACTTATAATATTACTAATGTGAAAGTTTGTTTTATTGAAAATATTCCTTTGGG
Source organism: Mytilisepta virgata (assembly GCA_028015205.1). Lineage (NCBI taxonomy): Eukaryota > Metazoa > Mollusca > Bivalvia > Mytilida > Mytilidae > Mytilisepta > Mytilisepta virgata. The sequence goes on from CM051521.1 coordinate 91,659,087, forward strand.
GACCAAATAACACAAGAGTGAAATATTTTTCATGTTAAGAGCTTTTAGTTTAGTAGTATTATTTATTGCATGCTTCAGTATCTTTATTTATTTGTATATTTTGGTGTCCCAGTTTATAGATTAATAAATGAATAAAGTTTATATTAACATAATTTTATCTTGTTTACTTTTTAGGAGGTATACCCACAGTAAGAGATTTCAGAGTTTTTATCCTACAGTGGCAAGGTAGGCGGAGGAAGAATTGTCTAGGTATTTTTCAGAGTAATTTCCCATGATTTACATCAGATGTTTATTAGTACATCTTAATTAACCCTTTCACTGATGGGTCCCAGTTTACCAGTATTCCTGATTCTAGTAGCAGATAAGGAATCAAGGTTGGCAATCAATACTAGTATTGACCAGACCAGTGGTCAATACTGGTCGATTGGGTTATTGACCAATTGAACTTTATAAATCATAAATCTATTATTGTAGATAATATATCTATTCTTTTGAGTGACGTTTTCAATAGCAGTGTAAAACTGAGAATGAAAGTGTTGGTTTTGGACTTCATTATAAAAGAAAAGTGAAGAACCCCTACATATAAGAAGCCATGAAGAGTATACCCCTGACAACTTTCCATTTCCTGCATTTGGACTAAAATTTGTCTAGACAACCTAGTACATGAAAGAACTTATAAAAGTTTTTATTACCTTAATTATCACATTACAATGGATTAAAGCCACTTTTATTACCCTTTTTCGTTGTACTGAAGAGGTGTTGTTTTAATAATCAAATCTCTAATTGACCATCTGTCATCCAGGTGTTTAATTAATTGTCATGTACTTACATGTACCTGTGTGATACCTGTAATTTACCTGTAAAAATGACATTTGTGTACAAATAATATTCCATAAACTTTAAAAATTTTATCCACCTTTTTAATATTTTAAAATATTTAAATAGACCAGTATCAAGTATTGACCACTAAGTTTTCAGCCTTATTAGGATTTACATACAATACAATTTCTTTCATATTTCATATAAATAGCAACTTTAATATAAAAATACCACTGAGATAAATAAAAAAATGTTTTTTCAAATATTATATGACATTCTTTTACTAAAACTACTTGATTGTCTTTTACAAAATTTCAATTGACCAGTATTGACCGGTATTGACCACTTGAGGGAGTATTGACCGGGGCGGTTAAAACCGGTTAAAACCGGGGGCGGTTTTAACCGCCCAACCTTGTAAGGAATCCCTGTTTACCGAGCTTGTCTGCTAGTTTTATATTTCCCACCCTAGAAGTGAAAATAATCAGATACCTTTCTTACATTTTATACCTGAACAAAGACAGAACAAGGGGTCCATAGACTTACCCAAAAACACCCAAAACTACCCAAAAACACACAAAAACAATAAAATTATAAAATAAAAATTAAAGATTTATTTTCTATATAAGTTTTTGTTTGTTTTTTTTAATAAAACAGGTAGAAATAATTATATTTGCCCAGTATATTCGTATTTTTACTATCCCGTGCAAGAACGATAACTCAGTATGATAGTTCAATGCGTACTTTGCATTTCAAAAACAAAATTTGTAATGCAAAGTACGTATTGATAATCATTCGACAACAATAAATAATAAAAAATAATATTTTTAATTTTATTAAATAAAGGATATTATTTTTGTTTACTTTATAACAATACAATAATTGAAGATCAAATGTTTTATGTAAATTTCTTAGACGTTTTGGCATTTCTTGGCCTCTTTGATTGTTGTGGTTTTTACACATGGTTTCTTGCATCTTAAAAACTTAAGAAAGTATTTGTCGCGATTTTCCTTGCATTTTGCCCTGAAAATGTCTTCTTTTATATAGAATGTCTTATACGAACTACAAAGTCTGTAATTGCCTGTGCCATATAGCGCTCTCCGTAAATCTATGAGGTGGAGTTTTATCACATCACAAATTTTGTTAATTAAATCTGGCGTGCTTTGAGGAGCCCAATTTGTGTCTATCTTTAAAATATTGTTCATTGACTCGGCGTTGTTGTTAGTCCAACTACGTTCTGTCTTAGCCAGATGTTGCATGTTTAATAGCAACTTCGGTTTCAAAGTTCTGTCGTAGTACTGGCGGAATCTTGGATACATGTTGAGGTCACTTAAAAGAAAATCTGAGCGCTCCTCAAATTCAAAAGTGTCGTCTGCGTTAAGTATACCAGCGTTACCAAATATTTTTTCGACTACAGTATGTCTCTCTGAGTTGTTGGCGCCAATTTTATTTTTCAAATACTCGGACACATTGTCTTTTAAATGTTTAGTGCATAATGACCTCTTTGCCTCTGGAAAACACATCTGTATAGACTTTGTTAAAGCCTTTTCGTCATCACTTCCAATCTCCATTGCCTTCGGGATGCGGATATCAATATGGTCAATAGTACTTGCTAATCTGGCTTTTACATGAGATAAAAAGTAATGGTAAACCTCAAAGGAGGCTTCTTTGTGCAGAAGAACTGGACCTAGAAACACTGGGTGGTCATTAGAGTCTGTTTTGACAACTCGGTGGTTTTTATAAACAAAAGTGGTCACAAAAAAACTACCCAGATTAAATGTCCTGTCTATTCCCACTCTTGGGGATTCAACCGTCGTCAGGAAATGCTGAAAGTCAACCATCTGCTCTTCACCATACAATATAATTGACGGTATATGGTGTTTAGTGTGTTCCACCTTTTGTACAAACGGGTGATCCTTTACCATTTCTAATACATGTAACATCTCGTCAGCTATGTTAGTGGCGGTTGATTTATCTTTGTTTTTTGCACGGTTTCTACACTTAAGATCACGGAGTTGCTGGAAGTCTTTCGGTGCGTCAAAGGAGTTTTCGAAAACCATTTCTCGGTACACCTGTCTTGGTTTCTTGTTTTGTAACTCAATGGCGGCCTTTTCCATGGTGTTAGGGTTTGTACGGCGATAAGGCTCGAATCTATGCTTAGCATTGCCGTGAAAGTCGTCATAATCTTTTAAAATGCCATTGTATTCTACAAGAGCTACATTTGAAAGTTCTTGTTTCGCATCACAACTGAACCAGTAAGTTCTTTTCTTAAAGTCTGTTTGTCGTTTTAATACAGTGTAATACCTATGCATGGTTACAACGTCAGATGGGTCAGGCTGTGGTTCTAATGGAACGAAAGTTTTTTGCTTTTTAACCACTTGTGATGCACAATACAGATTTTGTTTCATAAAAACACATTTAAAACCTTGGCTTATAACATAGTACGATTTTGTGGTAGTTCCTTTGCTTGAATCCCACACACCAAGATCGTCATGAAAGGTAGCACGCTGTTTATTTTTATGCCGCTGTGTATTACGTATGTTGTCTACTAATAAAAATTTGTTGTCTTATGGACCATTTGGAATGTCTGTAAAAAATGCATTACCACTGGTTATTTGTGTATAAATGTTAAAAGCTGAAAGACCGCCTTTCGGAACTTGTTGTAATAAGCAGTTAGTAGCTTCAATGCACGGATCTGATTGGTTGCAGTCATCTTTTGAACATGGTAATGGTGAAATATAGGTATTGTCAAGATTTGAAGAAGTGTCACTTTGAACATCAACCCCTATTGGTGAAGAAAATGAGACAGGAACTGGAATGTCTTTCACTGGTGAAGACTGAAACGACGACGATAGGATAGAACAGTCGTCGGTGCATAGTGAAGGTAAAGTATTAGAATTGTCCATTTGTGTTTGCAAGATACCGCTTGGTTGTAACGGGGATGATAGCAATTGATCGGACAGATTTGTTGTTGAGTTTGGTATGGCGTTCGGCATAGATGGATAGTCATACGGACCGGTAGTACGAGGTCTTTTACTCAGTGGGGTACACTGGCTAGGTGACAATGGTGGAAAGTCGTCTAAACTATCAATGCATGGAAGAGTGTTGTGTACATTATAGGGCAGTGGTTGTTGTGTGACCTGTATGTCTGTAAGTAGGGGTACAAAGTGGTCTGGATACCAATAATGTCTCTGTTGATATGGTTGCAAACGAGTCCACATTACGCGTATTTGACGTTGGTCATTTATGGGTCTCTGCGGTACAATTAGCATATTCAGAAGACGGAAAGGTCTGTCTTGGTTGCCGTTCATAGGCGGATAGATAGATTCTATTGAACACCCTATAACATTAGATAATGCAAAAATTGTCCATATAGATGAATAACCGCCGGCTTTAGCACAAGTGAATACTGAGGCAATATAGTTGGGTGACACCATGATCAAATCTGTGGCTATCGGCAGTGACAGGATCCTATCTTTAATAATTATCATTTCTAAACATGTACGAACACGAAGTTCCAATGACAGTTGTTGTGAACCACATAATGACACCGAGACAGAATCAAAAAGGCAACCACCATTTGAAAATACTTGGTAAGGCGTGCCAACATTGTTGACACCACAACGGTTTAAGATTGCGATTGCTTTATGGTCTACTGATAATAACACTGAGTTAAATGAGTTAGGTAATGTAAACTTTGGAAGATGTTGTCTTTCTACCTGAGCTGCATGAACTAACTGCAAATAACCATTTTCTGCTGCCTGAAAAAGGATAAATAGAGAATATTAACATTTTTTTTTACAAAATATTGTTTTTATGGATGAGTTGACTTCAAATTTTTCTTTCGTATCAAACTTAGCTTTCAGAATTTATATTTTACCATTTTCTCGTTTAAGGTGTATATTTCTCGACAAAAACGAGAGCATGTTAAAACATAAATCTTACTTACTACGGTTTGACTTAACTGGTAAAAAGAAAGGGGTGAGTCAAAATTCGGGAATTCGGTTAAATTTTAAAGGTACTTTCTTTCGTATCAAACTTAATTTTCAGAATTTATGTTTTACCATTTTCTCGTTTAAGGTGTATATTTCTCGACAAAAACGAGAGCATGTTAAAACATAAATCTTACTTACTACGGTTTGACTTAACTCGTAAAAACAACGGGGTGAGTCAAAATTCGGGAATTCTGTTAAATTTTAAAGGTACTTTCTTTCGTATCAAACTTAGTTTTCAGAATTTATGTTTTACCATTTTCTCGTTTAAGGTGTATATTTCTCGACAAAAACGAGAGCATGTTAAAACATAAATCTTACTTACTACGGTTTGACTTAACTCGTAAAAACAACGGGGTGAGTCATTTTTCAAAAATCGGGTACATTCTTTCGTATCAAACTTAGTTTTCAGACCTATTCACCAAACATCTTTAAATGTATCTAAAAAATAACACTTAATTGAAACAGTAAAAAAAACATAAAATATAATAGTAACAAACAAAACATAAATGTTATGAACAATATAAAATTGAAACAAATTTAAAGGAGTTAAATAGTAAAAAAAAGGCATGAATCAAAAGAAGAAAGCGCTCATGAGTGATATTGATTGAACAGTTATTTTTAATCAACATGATGTGTCGTATACATTTATATTTTTTTATTTATAATGTTTTTAATCCGTTTGTAATTTGTTGACAATAAAATTTAAAGTTATACAATAAATACATACCATTTGTAGTCTATTAAGACTCTCTGCATAGTTGACGTTGTGTTGCATTTTGATTGCCAAAAGAACTAGGATTGTACAATACCATCTCCAGTTTTTATTGAAATTCAGAAAATTGAGTAAATTGGTTTCACTAAAAACATTATTTTTACTTGTTTAGTATTGTCTAAACACAAGCCAATTCATTGCGTTTGATTTCCGTCCTCAGTTTCTTTGATCCATTTTGTACAGGGAGAACATGTTTTTCTTAAAAAATTCACAAAACATACCTCTGTTTTGACTAGCAAGTAACACAAAAAAATACTTTCAATTAAAAAAAGGAAACGATTGTTTGTAAATATGTAGTTGTAAGTAATTAGATGAATGATAGACGAGCGTCAATTACAAAATTATTAAAGCAATTATTAACCTTTGATCTTTCGGTGTGGTTGTATATAAATAAATTTTAAATATTTATTAAAAATTTAAATCCTAAAGGATATTTTTTTCCCCGAAATTTCCAATAATTTTATAAAATTATAAAATCAGAAGATCTTAATATTCAATGCCATCTTACTGAGTTATCGTTCTTGCACGGGATAGTGAAAATACGAATATACTGGGCAAATATAATGATTTCTACCTGTTTTATTAAAAAAAACAAATAAAAACTTATATAGAAAATAAATCTTTAATTTTTATTCCATAATTTTATTGTTTTTTGGTGTTTTTGGGTAGTTTTTGGGTGTTTTTGGGTAGTTTTGGGTGTTTTTGGGTAAGTCTATAGACCGCAGAACAAGTATCAAACAAATGGCAGATCTTTTACAAAAAACATGTTAAAAACAGACAGAAATTTGAGGGTTTTGTTGGATTTTAAATGTCGAAAAATCAATTTTAGAAAATTTTTGGCAAGATTGGGTGCCATAGAACTGTGTATTTTGTATCAGAAATGCCGAATTTGTTTAAAAATTGACTGAAATTGACATTGATGATTGGAAATTCATTTTCATACTTTAATGATTTTTGAAGAATTCCAACATGTCCAGTCGATACTTTAATGATTTTTGAAGAATTCCAACATGTCCAGTCGTGGGAATCACTGTTTACTTGCAAATCTTCATGTTTTTGTTCGAAAATGAAGATTGCAAATAAAACGTAATTGTATTGATTAAAGTAAAGACTAAATGTCTTGAAATGATGCTCTTCAACATTACCAATGAAATATAAACCATTGAAGTCTGCCATCCTGTCATAGAAACTATTGTGCAAGTGTTATTTCCTGTGGTGAAACTATTGATGAAATGGTTAAAAAGTAGCTCGTTAAGAAAATCAGAAAGAGCAGACTTTTTATATTAAATTCAGACCTTATTGTATAATTGTTCACTTTTCTACTTCAATAAAAATTTTATGTAGTCACAGTTTAAAAGTCATCACAGAAAGGAAAGTTACAGAAGTGTTTATTATTTTATTATTCATAATTTTTACATCTTATTTAATATTAAGATCATTTTCTCACATCTTTATTTTTATATTATAACAATAATAAAGTTTTTCATGGGTTTATTCATGAGTATCAATAATATTTTCTCATTTTTCAGTGGAATTGAATGAGAAAGTACAGGATCTGGAAGGTGACAAAAACAGTTTAAACTTGAATCAAGAGAATTTTAGGATAGCTTTGGACCATGCAGTACAGTTCAGCACTGTACAACAAAACCAAATAGAAAATTTAATAACTGACCATAGGAACCTGCAAATCAGATTTGAACAAGTTCTTCACGCTGCTGATCAACTGCACCAAAATAATGAACACGTTCTACTGAATAATAACCAGTTACAAAACGACTGTACAAGACTTGTATCAGAAATTAATCAGGTCAACAGTAGATGTGACAGATTACAGCAGGATAACCGTAGAAAAGATTTCAAAAACCATGTATTGGATAAGGAAAATGTAAACCTCCATGTAGAAAATAACGGACTTAATAAACAAAACACAGAACTTACTACACAAAACACAGAACTTACTACTCAAAACACAGAACTTACTACTCAAAACACAGAGAAAGATAATACCATTACTCACCTCACCACACAAAACACAGAGAAAGATAATACCATTACTCACCTCACCACACAAAACACAGAACTTACTACACAAAACACAGAGAAAGATAATACCATTACTCACCTCACCACACAAAACACAGAGAAAGATAATACCATTACTCACCTCACCACACAAAACACAGAACTTACTACACAAAACACAGAGAAAGATAATACCATTACTCACCTCACCACACAAAACACAGAACTTACTACACAAAACACAGAACTTACTACACAAAACACAGAGAAAGGTAATACCATTACTCACCTCACCACACAAAACACAGAACTTACCACACAAAACACAGAACTTACTACACAAAACACAAAAAAAGATGATACCATTATTCACATCACCACACAAAACGCAGAACTTACTACACAGAACATCAGTAAAGAACGTAAAATTAAAGATTTAAAGTGTACAAATAAACAATTGTTTAGTGATCTCAGGGTAAAGTCAGATATTTGTGAGCATAAAGACAGACAAATTAAAAAACAATTTTCATTGATTGATGAACTTGAATACAATATGAGTGCTACCAATGAGAGATTAGAAAATATTGAGAAAGGACTGGAGAATAAAGATAAAGAAATAGAAAGATTGAGTGATGATAATGTACAAAAGAGCCAACGTATCAAAGAACAGGATGAAACTATTAGAGATTTGAAAGAAAGATTACACTCTCAGGATCAAATTAACAGGGATATACATAGTCAGCTTCGAGAATTAAAATTGATGTAAGTAGATGTGTGTACTTGTATGTTTGATAAAAAATGCAAATGGTTCTTGTTTACATAGAAATTAAAAAACTGTCTGTCCTAAATATGTTGATGATAAAAGGAGAAAGAACATTTTGAATAAAGTTCATCATTGAAGGTTGCAGTGAAAAGATTATGAAAAAATTTTCATTATAAATATTACATGTATTTGAAATCTAAAGAATGTACATCAGTCTTTATGACATGCTCTGACCAAACAAATGTCAGACAAAAATCCAGTCGGTCAGACAAATATTTTGAGATTCTTTAGGAGCAAAATGCCAAATTTGGGTTTTGGTCAGACAAACCTTAAAACAATTTCGTAAAGACTGGTACATCTATTTTTATATTTTTATATTATAACAATAATAAAGTTTTTCATGGGTTTATTCATGAGTATCAATAATATTTTCTCATTTTTCAGTGGAATTGAATCTATTTTGATCTGTTTATAGGTATGTTGGATTTTTATTAATGTTTGTCTCCTTAATAATGAAGCTGTTGTTTAACTTTATGTGTTTTTATTATAACAGGTTGATGAATCAAAGACAAGAGGCAGCAAATACCACAAAGGGAGACAATTCTACACAGTAATTTTGTACAGATATATTTTACATTATGTATATAACTATAGGCAGCAGCTCCCCTTATCATTTTGTTCATTGTTAAGTGTTTGTTAAAAATGCAATGCTTTTAAGGCATTTACTTTTATAAATGTTGTTAAATATAAATTTAAGTCAAGAGGATTGATTTTTACAATTGTTTGTTGTATAATTGTATGAAATTGTCTATTGTCTTAAATTTGATATCTCACACTTCAGGGGTGTAACCAACCTTTTGTTCCCAAAAATCATTAAATTATAATAGAAAAAAGTATGACATCTCACCTGAACCACTCCAAATTTTTTAACATTTGTTAGTTTTGAAAATCTCACCATTTATATATCATTAGTTTTCATTTCCTTATTATTATTTGTTTGTTGTTTTTGAATGTAATTGTTTTTCTCACTAAAAACAAGACAAGGTATTTATTTGACTATTAAGATTCAGTTTTAAAATCTTGTCATCGGAGATAACAACCCACTTGCATGTACTCAGTTCTATTCGATTTAAGGCAGAGAAAGAATGGATTTAAAGTTCAGTGGAAATTTTAGAATATCATTAATATGTTATATGTTTGTTCCAGTACTGATAATGCATTTATAATAAATAATATTTTAGAAGATTTTCTAGGGATAATATATTTCAGAAATTTAATTTGTCAACTGATTAATGTGCATTGAAAATACATGTAGGTGTATTTTGAGTTATAGATGCAATTATTAGTTAAAGACACCATACATGCATTTACAGTCGAATCTACTATAAAGAGCACATGTATGCCTATAATGGGCACTGTAAAAATGTTCATTTCTTGAACAAAACTTGTCAAATGAACCTTTGTAGAAAAGTCATCTGTCCATAAAAGTTGTTTTCCATGCCACTTAAGTATCCTTTATACACAGTTTGACTGAACTTGCATAGGTAGGACTGACACTGGATTAATGACATACATCTCTCATACTGGAGTACATCAAACAAGTTAATGTACAGTTCTGTAATACTACAATGTATATTGTATGTAGAAAATTAAGACAGAGGCATCAGTCTATTTGCCTCATTGTTTTTATTGTTAGAAAAAGTTTATTTATTAAAGTTCAAATTGTTTACTTTACTGAACTTTATAAAGGGTATTCATCTACCAGATTGATTTATTCAATGTCATTTTTTGTGAGATTTATTTACCGGTATATTTAACTTACACTAGTACTAAATTTCTTAAATATGTTATATGTATTTATTAAGTTCAATTTATATTTATAACTCTTAACACTGAGAATTTTAAGAAAAAATGAAATCTTATTGATAAATAATTTGTAATAAAGGTTAGAAGTTTATCAAGTATTTTCAATATTTATAATTAATAACCAGTGACTTAAAATACAGTAGAAATGGACCATCTTATATAGTATGAAGTTTTTGAAACCTGACATGTTTAAAAGGCTGGTGTCCTGTATAAAATTTATACAGATGTGGCCTTGTATAAGCTTTCTGTTGCTGTTCTCCACGGAAAAAAGATATACATTTTGTTGCCTTTGAAAAAAAAATAACAAAATGAAAGGCAATATATACTGTGTATAGTTATGAACACAATAAAAACTTAAAAAATTACTGTAATATTAAGTCATTGGCTAATAAAGGAAAACGTCCATGTACAGTTGTATTTAAATTTAAATTTGTAGATTAGAATAGGATGGCTGTGTAAATGGCAATGTATTTTAAAAACTATTGTCAGAATGTTTTTTTTTTTACTTTCATGCTGAAATAATAAGGCCAGTTTTAAGATATGCTATTTATACCTCAAAGATTAAATTTCAGTAATGACAGAAATATAATGGCTTTATTTGCTAATTATTTTAACAATTTAACAATGCACAGATGTATCATAAGCAGGTTTTTTTCAAAAAAAGACAAAGTAAATTTCTCTTATATGAGTATTATATAGATAATTAATGAAAATAATATAATATTTATTTTTATTTTTAAAGCTTAATTTTGGCAATGTGTTTTAGTACTGAACAGAAGTTACATTAAAAATGTAGATAAATATCCCATCAGTGTAATTTTGTTGATTTTAGATAAGATCCAGTATGTCTGCTAACATGCTGAAAATTTTAAGGTTTGTAGCAAGGCATATTACTTCTAGATTATCGCGTTTCTATAGAGACATACTTACTTTTTTACTGTTTAATGAATTTTTTTTTTAAATGAGCCCTTTTTATAAGCCATAGTGAAGGTTTATTTTGTCTTGGCCTTATGACATTCAGGTTTTTTATTGAAATAATTTGTCACTATTACTGGCAGCATCAATTTACACACATATAAGATATACAATTCATCATATGTATATATATAGATCTGGAAGATCCATATAGATCTGTTTCCACATGTGTAAGATACAATAACGAACATTATAAAATGGGTATTTAGTGACATCACAAAGAATTCAAACACTATTCATGCCGCTTTGTTTTTATTTATATACACATGACACAGTTTTAAGTATTAGTAATACCACTTTTATTTACTAGTTTACAAAACTAGTTTTAGTCCGTTTAAATGTGTTCATTTATTGTAGAAATTTTGATTTCAAATTCATGAGAAAAAAGATTTTAAGAAAAAGGCAGCTGTTTTGTCAGAGTATTTTTTTAAATGTACATATATATTGTGTTCTGCTATCAAAAACATTCAATCACAAGAATTTTAGTCATGAATAAATATGAAAATTGTCAGTGGGGCATGATATACAATGGCATTAGTTTTAGTGGCAGAATATTTGCCAGTAATTGTAACCATTCTGTACGTAATATTAATGATAGTACTGTAACCCCCCTCCCCCCCCCCAAAAAAAAAAGAAGAAAAGAAAAGCAGATACTTTTATGTAAATAGTTATCAAATATGTTTATATTGTAAATAGGTGTATAAAATGTCTATTTATATCCAGATTATTGTAATAAATATATAGTGCTATTTCATGTTAATACATGTATGTAACATTTTTACCTGCTTTAATTAATAAGGCTGCTTTTTAAAACCAGTACTTGATAACCATAGAAAGTTGTGTTAGTTATATGTCATTTAATTCATATTCGTATATTTACTTTAAACATGACATATTGTAAATAGTTGTACATAGGCTATTTCTTTTAACAACGAAATATCAGACTGAAGTTTTCATTAATTTTGATCATTGTCATACCGGTGATTATATAATATAGTGAGAGTGTCTTTTATCTTCTAATCTTACATATCATATTTGATCTTTTATATGATACCTCTCAGCTCTATGATCTTTTATATCAACTTCATGTCTTCCACGTTTTGTATCATACATGATCTTCTTGTCTGATGTCTCATGATGCAATCTTCTTGTGAATTTAAGTTATTTTTGTCCATGCCACTTTTCATTGATAGACCAGTATTAGTATATTCAGTGGTTATAAAATTCATAGAGTTTTAAATTTAAAAAAGAAGATGGGCAAGACCTTCAATATAAAGAAGTCTTTAATTCCAGAAATTTGCTTACAAGTAGGTTTGACAGTCTCATAACTTGTAGATCCTGAACATTTTGAGGAACTAAGGCAAAGAAATATTTCTTAGTTTTTTTGGATTTTAGATTCAAATATTTAATATTCCAGAAAATCAATGAAAATTGGAACACCTAAATAATAACTGTTTCACAATTTGTTATTTGTCTTATTTCTCTCACTTTTCACTAGTTGATATCTCTTCTTTTATACTAGGTTTAACTAATGAATTTCTTTTACATACTTTCTTGTTTTAATTTTAAATTACATGTACATGCGTTTATTTAATTGGTGCATTTTTATGTAAATTTTTAGTGCTGGCATTTATTTTTGCATATATATTGCTTATCTATTAAACTTTAATAAAAATAATATTATATTGTATCTTTATTGACGGTCAGTATTGTATAGTTGTGTGTTACAGTGTGTAGTCATTTCAAAATATGTATTTGGACCTTTCTTTGTCCAGACAACACTCGCGGTTGAATTATCTGTTATAATTTTTTTTTTTTTTTTTTTTTGACGTTTTATGTCAATGTTAATGCAGTTGGCACATGAAGAAGGTAGAAAAAGCCAAAGTAAACCACTGACCCATCGCAAGAACATAGCGTTCCTTGTCAATATAGATCCGAGTTCAATACATCTTGACACTATTTAAATTCAAACCTTATATGTGGATAGGTTAGTAATCATTAGTACCTACCCCACTCAGCAATCCCAGCCCCCATTTTTTTTCTTTTTTAGGTTCTGTTGTGTTTAGACCGGCTATGCACTTTATGAATGCTTAACAAGAATCATTTGACATCTACCCCCAGAAATTCTTTAATTTTTTATGCCCCATATACAAATGTGGAAGGGACATATGGATCAACCCTGAACATAGATACAGATGTCCATCCAGCTTTTTAAGTTTTTCCGTTTAGGTCCGTTTCTCAGAAACCAATTGAGATATGTCAGTGATATTATACCACTACACCTCCTCTTATAACACCGACCTACATTTAATACATGAGTGACTCTGATAAAGTTCTGCCTTTAATTTCATATCCTAGGAATCCACGGTGTTATATAAATGATACTTCACCACTATAATCCTCTTACATTATATACCCGTAATACATTTTCTTGTGTATGAGTGACTCGATTAGGTTTCTGCATTTAGATCCAGTTCTTAGATATCTATTGAGACATATCAATGATATTATACCTATTCATTCATTTTATATAGTACAAAAAAGTCAGTAACATTTGAGTCACCACAACCTATAATTATGCTAGAGTGACTTTGGTAAAAATTTTGTATTTATGTATAATTTTTAAAAAAAATCCTATGGTAGTATATTGGCAATATTTCACAGCTACAGTCATCTTATTTAGGGAGCAACCATTTGATTTTTATTGGGGGGGGGGGGGGGGGGCTAGGATCAAATGTTTAATCCTGCTCTTTTTTTTTGCCGAAATTTTTTTTTTTTTTTTTTGGTGACTATCACTGCCTTAATCTTTATTTTCATTTAAACCAAAAAATTTCCTGATTGACACACGTCCTGCATTTTTTTCACATCTAAAGTGATCCTGGCTCTTTATTTTGCCAAATTCCTGGTCCTGCCTTTTTATTTCAAATTTGGTCCTACCCCCACCCCCCTTATAAAAATCAAATGGTTGCTCCCATGACCTACATTTTATGCTCGAGTGACTTTGATTGAATTTTTGCATTTAGGTGTATTTTTAAAAAGCCTATGGTCAATGATGGTAATTTATTAATTGAGAAATAATTCACTGTGGCTTCAAAATATCCTGATTTCACCACGGGTAGGCCATTTATGCCAAATATTTTGCCACAAGGGAAAGCGAGTGGTTTGGCATCTGTGACGTTGGAACCAATATATTTATGTTCTACCACAGATGTAGACCGAAAGCATTTTAAGCAGGTCATATTAGAATTTTATTTCACAACTGCAGTTGTCTTATATAGTACAACAAACTCAGTAACATTTGAGTCACCACGACCTACAAGAGTGACTTCGATCAAATTTTGGTATTTAGGTGTATTATTAAAGAACCTATGATAATTTATTAATGACATTTCACAATTACAGTCATTTTATATAGTAAAAAACAGTGCAGCTATGACCTACATTTTATGGTAGTGACTTTTAATTAAATGTTTGCATTTTAGTTAATTTCTAAAAACAAAAACCTGTGATGATATATCAATGATGTTTTACAACTAAAATCATCTTCTTTAGTTCAATATAGATCAACATATAAATCCACATGGCCTACATTTCATGCTTGAGTGACTCCATTAAATTTTAGTGTTTGGTTTTTATGTCAGAAACAAAATTTAGTATTGTGGATTCAACATTTTAAATGGGGTAAAAGTTAATTTAAGCAGGATGTATTATGAAACTTTCATATTTTTAAATTAATTCTCAAAACGATTTCTCATAATAAGTAATACATGGGAATTCATTGTGCATTTGTGTCACAATCTCTAGTTTTTTGTCTTGCCTGTCGTTAAGGTGAGATATAGGTGTTACTTTCCGTTGGCAGCGGTGGCAGCATCAACTTTATTAAACCTTAATAACTTTGCACACATTATACCTACGATTATGATTTTTGGCCCACAGATACCTTATAGTGTAAACTATACAGCAGTCTTGTGACCGTGACCTCATTTTCATGGTTCATTGGCTTCATAAACATAAATGTAAAATCTGCGTCCAAGTTTCATGTTTAAATCCATTTCTCAGCAACTGTAATGCCTAGGCTAACCATATTTTGTTGATAGATAGTTTTTAGTGGGAACATATGCAAGTCTGACACCTGGCTTGGGACCTTGACCTCAATTTCATACTTGAGTGACTTTGTCACATTTTCATAGTGAAACATTTTTCAGCAACGGTAGTATCAAAGCTTACCATATTTGGTCTACAGATAGTTCTTGGTGGGTACATGTCAGTCTGACACTTGCCTTTTGACCTTCATCTCAATTTCATGCTTGAGAGACTTTGTCACATTTTCGTGGTTAAGTCCATTTTTCAGCAACTGTAATACCTACGCCCACCATATTTGGTTGATAGATAGTTCTTAGCGGGTACATGCCAGTCTGACACCTGGCTTGGGACCTTGACCTCAATTTCAAGCTTGGGTGACTTTGTCACATTTTCGTGGTTAAGTCCATTTCTCAGCAATTGTAATACCATGATCCACCATATTTAGTTAATAGATAGTTCTTGGCATGTCCGTATGACACCTGTCTTTTGACCTTGACCTCAATTTCATGGATGAGTGACCTGCGTCAAATTTTCACGATTAACTCCTTTTCTTAGCAACTTTAGCACCTAAACCAACCATATCTGGTCAATAGATGGTACATGCCAGTCTGACACCTGTCTCTGGACCTTGACCTCAGTTTCATGCTTGAGTGACTTGTGTTATAATTTCTAGATTAGGTCAATTTCTCAAAAACTAATACCTAGACTATACCTTTATGGTCTGTGATAGTTCTTAGTGGGTACATGCCAGTCTGACACTTGTCTCTGGACCTTGACCCCAATTTCATGGTTGAGTGACTTGCGTCCAAGTTTCTCGATAAAGTCCATTTTCTAGCAACTTTATTACATAGACCCACAGTATTTGGTCTATATATAGTTCTTAGTGTGTACATGTCAGTCTGTCACGGTCTCCAGACCTTGACCTCAATTTCATGCTTATATGACTTTGTCACATTTTCGAGATTAAGTCCATTAATCAGTAACTATAATATCTAGACCAACCATATTTATTCAATAGATAGTTCTTAGTGGGAACATGTTGGTATGACACCTGCCTTTTGACCTTGATCTCAGTTTCATGTTTGAGTGACTTGTGTTACATTTTCGAGATTAAGTCCATTTCTCAGCAACTGTAATATAGCCAAGCCCAACATTCTGGTCATTAGATAGTTCTTAGTGGATACATGCCAATGTAACAACTGTTTGCTGAACTTGACCTGAATTTCCTGCTTGAATGACTTAATATACAATTTCATGATTTGGTCTATTTTTCAGCAACTGTACTAACTAGACCCATAGTATTTGTTTGATAGAAGTTCTTAGTTGGTATGTACCACTTTAACATCTGAAACCTCACATATGACCTCTATTTCATGCTTGAATGCATATGCAGCTATATCGGTCATAATTATGTTAGGTAACTCTGTTTAGCCTTATTAACTGGTTACCCAATATCGGTAATCTACTGGTCCCGTTCATGCCAGGCATTCATCGTAGTACTTCGATAACTCTGTATTGATTATAGCACGTTCTCCACGTCTTCACTTTAAAAAACTTTATATTTGAAATATGTAGTAACATTTCACATGGATTATAATTTCAATATATGAAATTGTGACAATACTTAATAAATATGAAATTTATCACCAATTTACACAAAGTGTCAAAAGTACATAATTACACGTGATAAAGGGTAATGGTGCAAGTTTTTTTTTATTTTTTTAAGCCGCGAGAAAAGCGATTTTTTTTGGGGGGTAAAATTTATTTGAGTTTTATCTGAAGAAATTTACTATGCGCAATTAACATGCATGTGTGTTTCAGGTAATTAAAGCTAATTAACGATTTGACATGTATATGGTACCTTGACTGTCCGGATGTTTATTGTTCCAACCGTTAATCATGAACATTTTAGAAAAATATCAACTGCTGGAATACTTACAGAATTTTATGGACTCTGGACAATTTCCAAGTAAAACCGAATGGAAAAGATTCGTGTTAACAAACATTAGATCAATACAACTGGACCTTTGGAAAATGCGTATATCTAATGATCCGGATTTTACTAGATTCCGGCAGATCCATACATCAGTTGCATTTGCTGATATTTGGAAATTTCCGTCCACGTCAGCTGAACTTAGAACTGCATTCTTTCTTGCAAAACTAGTGACGTCCGTGCCAAATTCTAACATTAAAACCTGTATCCTTTGTTATAGACACTTTACAGATGTAATGGTTCATGCTTCTTGTGACTGTCCGTATGTATATCATTTGCGGAATATATTTTTCGATCTATTAACCGAAAATTTCGACCTACCATTATATGTGGAACTAAGTTGCTATGACAGCGAATCGCTATTTTGCATACTTCTTGGTCAGGACCTTTCTACTCAATTGGATGATTTAGATTTTGTGCGTTTTCGCTCTCTTTGTAATACGCATATTGTGAAGTCGGCGACACACTATAACCGTCTATGTCAGATGTCGTTAGTCTGAGTTACCGACACATGTAATACCGTCAGTCAGCACATTACTTTGTGCTTCTCTGTTGTGACTGTGTAAATATTTTTAAATTTTTTTTTTTTTTTTTTTTTTTTTTTTTTTTTTCCTATATTAACTGATATCAAACTGTTTATCATAGTTATTATTTAACATTTATTAAACATTGATTGTGTAATTATAAACTGTATGTATATGATATAAATGTCATGTAATCTCATTTATGAGGAAATAAAGACATGAATGAATGAATGAATGCTGACCAAAAATAGCGTGATTTCATTTTTAGATAATTAATGCAACATTTTAATAAAGAGGTGTGTGTGTGTTTAAGGGGGGATCACAAGGAATGCAGTGGTGAAATATAATTTCAAATGTCAGATAAGTAACATTTTAATTTATTTTAAATTAATAATTTATCTTTTTGCATGGTATTTATATATTAAACATTTGACATATTATATGAGTAATTCTATTTACTCGTATATATATTTACTTTGTTATGGCAAGGTAGAAGCTGATAAGGATGGGCGCCATCTTGAATAATAATAGTAAAAAATAATACATTTCAAAATAGTTAATTTTCAAATCAATTTGGAAGGGACATAATGAAATTTAAACTATTGCAATTACGATATTTCGAAAAGTTATGAAGGTTTTACTCAAACATATGATATATGAAGACCAAAGGATATACTTTATTAGTAACATCCGAGACATAAAACAATATGCCTCTAGTAATATATCAGTATCTATAGTATGCATATCCCCCCTTTTTATTATAACTTCATCACATAAACATTATATAATAAAATCCTCGCTTAAAAAGAAATGATCCATCATCTGTGTTAGTTTTCATTAATACTGGCAAATGTGCCATTTTTTTTTCATAATCTATATCGCCCTATTTTCATTTGAGAAGGGACGAAGGAAAATCGTAAATTAAACTGACAAATATGGTCTAAAATGTTAGATATATATCTTATCTTTAAAATTGTCCGTGCAAAATTTCCGTAGACATCGAGTTATTGACATAATTTGCCTGGTTTATAAGGGTTTGATCGTGAAATAGCCATTAATTACATTGGTTTTAATAAGCGTTCTGTACGAAATATATAGTCGTATTTTAATCGCTCAGGGACGAAACTTCCTCTGAATTTAAACTGTTGAGAGAAAAATATGTCAAACATGAATGTTTATACTACAAAATTGGTCGTGCAAAATAACTTGAAAATTAACCCATAGAGTATAATTTGAAAATTTATTGAACCCCATTGAAATTTCCCATTAGTAAGTCAAAACAATATGGTGGACCTATACGTCACGAAAGAAAGGCAGCATAACTGTTGATGACGCAGTCATAAACACAATCAACATCTTAACAGAATCGGCCAAGGGTTGCTCTACTAGACGCTCTTATGGAAAAAACAAGCTCACTTTAGATATTTGGAATGATAATATCAAACATGCCCTAAGAGCAAATAGAGAGGCTCACCATCAATGGAAAATACATGGACGTCCTGATGATCCAAATAACCAGTTTGTCATAAATAGAAAAGAAACTAGAAAAGTCTTCAGAAGAGAAATTAGAATTGAAGAAAATAAGCGTAAACATGATGAAAGAAACCAGATAATAAATGCAAATTCTGACAACAAGAGACTATTTTTCAAACTTGTGAAAAAACAGCGCAAGAAGGGGAACATACTGATTGACGACCTATATGTAGACGATGATCATTTCCAAGGCAATGACCTAGTTAACGGCTGGCACCAACACTTTTCAGCCGTAGCGAAACCCTAAAATAACTGTATTTACGACTTTATGAACCTCAACCTCTGTGAAATGGATTACAATGTTATAAAAGAGCTCTGCGAAGACTTTCAGCCACGAACAATTTCAACTGAGGATATCAAGAAGGCAGTGAAATCTTTAAACACCGGCAAAGCAGAAGACTTTTTTGGAATGACAATTGAAAATATACTATATGCGGAGACATATTCTTAACTCATTTCTGCTTCCTTATAAACTATATCTTTACCAAAAAGATGGTACCTGATATCATAAAATCAGGCTTGTTGAGCCCAGTTTACAAAGGAGATAAAACTCAATCAAAAAACTACCGGGGGATAACTGTTTTACCAGTCTTCAGCAAAATTATTGAATACATCGTGAGAATGGAATTTAAACCTCTTTTACTTCAAAACCAATCCATACTGCAACGAGGATTTACTGAAAACACATCACCAATTAATGCTGCCTTAATTCTAGAAGAAGTCTACCGAGAATATGAAGACAAAAAGAAACCATTTTATTTAGCATTACTAGACGCTAAATCTGCATTTGATGTTGTTGTGCTGAACATTTTATTTCGCAAACTTTATATACTTGGAATAGATCCAGGAACGTAGTCCATTATCGATGAGCTGCATAGAAATACAATTTCATATATTAAATGGAACAACAAAAAATCAGAAGGAATAGAAATTCTTCAGGGAGTCAAGCAAGGTGGATTACTGAGCGCTGATCTATACAAACTATATATTGAAGACCTGTTACACTTATTTCAAGAGAACCATCTCGGAACTCGCATTGGAGATATTACCATTAACGCTATAGCCTGTGCTGATGACATAGCACTAGTCTCGGATATCGGATAATAAATCCGACCTCCAAATTCTATTGAATGTTGCCGCTCAGTACAGTGTACAACATCACTACACTCTACAACCTCAGAAAAGTGTGATAGTTCCGATAAACCATAAAAGCAAACTTTCTACAGAAGATAACTTCAAAATCTGTAACGAAAACATGCCAAATATAGACAAATCTACACATCTAGGAATAACACGCTCAACGTCAAGATCAAAAACTCTAAAAGAGACTATAGAATCCAATATTACTAAAGCAAGAAGAACATCTTACAGCTTAATGTCAACTGGATTACATGCAAATTTTGGACTAGACCCTAAGACATCAGTGGCTATAATAAAGTGTTACATTCTTCCTATTCTAACATATGGACTAGAAGTCTTACAACCAAAAGGACAAAGTTTACTCCAACTGGAACAATTTCTTAAATCACTGTTAAAAAGAGTATTATCATTACCAAAAAACACATCAGATCCAGCTCTATATGTTATCACAGGGATACTACCAATTCAAGCCCAGCTGGATATCAAATGTCTTACTCTGTTTAACAACATATGTAGACAACCTATAGATTCCATCGAATACAGACTTGCTTTTCGTCAAATCAATATGAAAGAAACCGACAGTTTAAGCTGGTTTTCCCACGTCAAACAATTATTATCGATGTATGATTTGCAACATCCATTAGAATACCTGTCAAATCCCTTAGATAAGAATATCTGGAAAAAACTGATACTCAAACAAATCAATGAGTACTGGAAAAGAAAGATAATTCTCGATTGTGAGCTATACTCAACTCTAAAATACTTTGACTTTACGAAATTCAATCCAAACTCATGTCATCCTATAGTCCATATAGACAATAACAGTGATCCATCAAGAGAAGCAATGTTGATAGCTGTCAAACTTAAGATAGCCTCTGGCTCATATATCTATAATACTAAATTTACGAATTAGCCGAATAGGCGGCAAAACGCGTGGTTCAAAATAAACGATGTATGGTTCAGATTATAAAGGTTATTATCGGATTTGACAATCTGCATTTATAAATTTAAACTGCAGCTTTGTTTATGTGCAAATGGAATTTGTATGCATTTTTCCAATATGAATTCTCCCAACATATCCCTTAGAAGGTTCTCGAATGCATCATTTTAACACATTGATTTAAATAAACAAGTATACACATATTTTTAATGTATTTCTGTTTGCAATTACGGAAGAAGAAGAATAAAACAAATTAAAAACATTCTCCTTCGAGTGGGATGTTTCCGCTTTATGTATTCAGGATTGTTTTTCTACTATAACGCAATTTCTCCTAACTGTAAAGGTTATGAACTTTGAAGATTTGGAAGAAGGAAGGTAAAGGTCAGAGGAATTCCTAACTTAGTTGTTTTTTGGATTGCTCGGATGTTTACCTTGCACAAAGTGATAAAACCAACCATTATCTATTTTTACATTATTTGTCATATGACCTGTCTAAATATATCTCTACCATACCCTAGATAAAAATATTTTTAACAAATGGTCATCTTTATCATTAATGACGAAATTTATCTCGGGCATGTTTGATCATTATAAACGTGGACAACACACGCAGCCACACACTAAAACTGCTTTTTATCGTCTGATTATTGGATATATTTGTGAAATTAAGCTTCGCTAGCCCTGACAATGATGACAATGGAACAATAGGAACAATTATTTTCCAAAAATATGCTCTACCTAACTCACGGCATCTTTTGAAAAATTCATCCGTCACTAAGGAAATGTTTACATCTACAATTTCATTTTCATATATATTCTGAAGGGAAAAGGTAATGCATTATGGAATGTGTATTTAATGAAAGCTTTTCATCAAGTTCCAGTTCAGAATTAATTGTAACAATAAAAATATTGACAATTTATGTGGTTGTGTTTTCGTCATATGGACTTTGATGGAACCTGAAGTTCCATTTTGGTAATTCTACGTGGCATACAGTCTACTTCATCAGTGGATACATCTTCGGTAGTAACCAACAGCCATATGAAAATTGGGTCACGCTGACCTACATTTCACGCTTCATTGACTTCTGTTAAAATTTGCATTAGCATCCATTTCTGGAATACTACTGCATATATATACATGAAACTATCAGATGATACCACCTACTTGACAGGAAAGTTTATGGGAAGCCTGCCACAACATCCATATTGAGTTCCTGTTCCATGAATGACATGGCCGCAACAACTTTTTATAGTCAATATGGCCACCACAAAAAAAAACATTTTTATTGAACCCGCGCTCGCGCGGGTTCAATGTCTAGTTTTACAGAAAAATACGTGCAAAGTCTGTACAGTTGGAAACCGCTACGTGTAAGCTCTGCGAAGTAGAAGACGAAGATATGGAACATTTTATAATCAAATGCAGCTGTTTGCAGTCAATTCGTTCCCCCTACTTGAAAGAAATAGAGTCTATATTTAATAAAGCGTCTGCTAGAGTATTTTCTTTACTGTCTGTTGGAGAACAAACAAAGATAATAGTGGATTGTACATCAGAGATTAATTCTCCTAATATTACACAAACAGTAGGACCGAATGCTTCAGTGAACTATGTCAATATAATACATAAACTGTCTAGAAGGTTATGCTTTGATCTACACACTGCTCGTAGCCGTATGTTAAAACTTCGTAAATAAGCCAATGTTACAGTGTTCGTTGAATGTTCGAAAACTATATTGATGAACTTTCCTAACCCAACTTGTATATACTGTACAGCGCATGTGATGTTTTGAACTGGACCTGCCCTATTGGTAATGGTGGACCTGTTAATTGGATATTGGTTGTGACGAACCCCCCGACCCTACACACTCGAAAGAGGTTGTCCCGAAGGACGGCAAAGATTTCCCGGTAAGGTAAGGTAAGGTAAGATGACCGCGATAGCTGGAGATGAGTCACTTTGTCCATTTTTAGCAACTGCAGTACCAACCATATTAGGTCTATAGATAGTCCTTAGTGGGTACATGCCTGTCTGATCGAGACCTTGATCTGAATTTCACACTTGAGTCACATTTTCACGATTAACTCATTTCTCTGTAGCTGTAATACCTACATCCACTGTATATGGTCTGTGGATACTACCTGGCAAGGTGTCAGTCTGACACCTAACCTTGACCAGAATTTAGGCTTGAGTGACTCTCGTCCCATTTTTACAAATGCGCCACTTTCTCAACAAAATTATTTATCTTATAAATGTATGTGGACCCACTATCTATTGTCTATAGATATTTTTTTGGTGGGTACATACCAGTGTGACCTGTCATCGATCAGCTGACTTTGGACAGTTTTAGGCTTCAATGACATGCACGAGATTTTTCAGACAAATGTTGCCTGACCATTACTACCTATATCTTTTAAGCATTATCCGTTGACTTGCAATATCGGGTATCAGATAATCTCTATTATAATTCTGTGTCCACGTGTGTACTCGGCGAGACATTCACTGTGTCCACTCTTGTGTTATAAATCCTGTGAATTTCTTGTGTTGTGTTTTGACGGTGCCATGCTGTAATATTTACGCATCAGATTATCAAGACAAAGTGTCCTTGCTTTGGTTACTAGTATTATCTGGGAGGAAAATTTCAGAAATGTCAGGAATCAAATTTGTGACGCTTGAGAGGATGTTTTCGATAAATGATGTTAGTCCGTTGTATGGGGACGGAAATGACACCGTATTAAGAGAGTGTAATACCCTTAGCACTGTAGATGTCGGAAGTTGAGGGCTAAAATTTCGTTACTCTAGCCGAACTTTGCACCCACCAAGTGGAGAGGGATTCTTTGACCTGCATTTCATGCTTCAGATGCCCAAATCCAACTATGGTATAAAATAAATTACCAGTGACTACTTCAGATAAACACTATTAAAGCCTTTATGGGAAGATCTTAGATAATAAAATTCTGCAATTTTATCATCGTGACTTTAATTTCATAAATAACTAGAGGCTCTCAAGAGCCTGAACCGCTCACCTGGATTTAACTTTTCACCTTGAGCAGGACAAAAATGTTAGTGTTGCATTCAATTTGGCTGGTTTTTTCTATGGGGTTCTATGTTAAACTAAGTTTGGCAGTGGCAGCCATCTTGGTTGACAGTCCAGGTCAAAGGACACATTTCTAAAAGAGAACCATCTAAGGACCATTACTGCTAAGTCTTGTTTGGCTAAGTGGTTTCAGACAAGAACATTTTTAAATGAATTTTCCAATAGGGTACAATATTAAACTAAATTCGGCTATGGCGGCCATCTTGGTTGAAAATCCGGGTAATCGGACAGAATCTGAAAGAGGACCATCTAAGGACCAATGCTGCCAACTTTTGTTCCAATTGGCTCAGTAGTTTCAGATGAGACGTTTTTGGAGTGAATTTATCTATAGAGTCCTATGTTAAAACTAAGTTCGGCTGTGTCAGCCATGTTGGTTCACAGTCCACGAAATCAGACACAATTATTCTGAAAGCGGACCTCCTAAGGACCATTGCTACCCAGTCTGGTTCCAATTGGTCAAGTGGTTTCAGACAAGAATATTTTTCAATTTTCCCATGGGGCCCTATGTTAAACTAAGTTCAACTGTGGCGGCCATCTTGGTTGACAGTCCGGGTGATCAGACACAATTCTGAAAGAGGACCATCTAAGGACCATTGCTACCAAGTCTAGTTCTAATTGGCTCAGTGGTTTCAGACAAGAAGATTTTCGAGTGAATTTCGCGTATGTTCCTATGTTAAACTAAGTTTAGTCTTAGTGGCCATCTTGGTTCACAGTCCACAAAATCGGACACATTTCTGAAAGAGGACCTCCTAAGGACCATTGCTGCCAAGTCTGGTTCCAATTGGTCAAGTGGTTTCAGACAAGAAAATTTTTCAATGAATTTTCCCATAGCCCTATTTTAAACTAAGTTCGGCTGTGGCGGCCATCTTTGTTAACAGTCCGGGACATTGAACATTATTCTGAAAGAGAACCTCCTAAGGACCATTACTGCCAAGTTGGTTCCAATTGGCCTTGTAGTTTCATAGAAGATT
Source organism: Mytilisepta virgata (assembly GCA_028015205.1). Taxonomy (NCBI): domain Eukaryota; kingdom Metazoa; phylum Mollusca; class Bivalvia; order Mytilida; family Mytilidae; genus Mytilisepta; species Mytilisepta virgata. The sequence goes on from CM051521.1 coordinate 91,684,569, forward strand.
TCTAAAATTCATCCCCCTTTTTCTATTTTTAGTAACAGCAGCCATGTCGGTTGGAAGTCGGGGATGCCGGATATAGATTTGGAAGGGGGTCACACAAAGACTATTCCACCAAAGTTTGGTCCCAATTGGCCAAGTGGTTTCAGAGAAAATCTTCAAGGGAAAATTTATGTTTGACGAGGTCTTTAAAGGGCAAAAATTCCTATAATGAGTCAATCAGTGATTTTGGTAATGTTCAAGATAATAACCTAAAACTAAAAATTAACAATTCAGGGGCAATAACTCAACAAAGGGTTGACCGATTCGTCTAAAATTAAATTTCATGGCAGGTAGATCTTGACCTGATGAACATTTTTACCCCAGTCATTTTTGCTCTAAATGCTTTGGTTTTTGACAAGAACTGCATTTTTCCCCTATGCTCTATTTTTAGCCATGTCGGCCATTTTGGTTGAGAGGCGGGATCATTGGACACATATTTTAAACTAGACACCCTAATAATGTTTGTGGCCAAGTTTGGTTTCATTTGGCCCAGTAGTTTTTTTTTATAAAGGTTAACGGACGACGACGGACACCAAGTGATGAGAATAGCTCACTAGGTGAGCTAATAAAACGGATTGTAGGAAAATGTAGTTTAAACGGCCTTCTCTTACCGAAATAAAAGCCTTCCTGCGAATGTTTGCAGCAAGCATTGCGGCAAGTCTGCAGCAAATGTTTGCGGTAGGCGTGCTGCAGTATGTTTACCGTGCAAATTAGTATTGCCGCAAAATAATAAAATATCTTATATGGCTTCTGCGATGTTTCTGCAAACATCGCAGCAAGGTCGCAGAAAGATTTTGACCAATACAAATTTTGGTTGCAGCAGATCTGCGGTAAACATAGGTAGCCTTACATGGTTTCATGCGATGTTTCTTCGAACATCGCAGCATGGTTACGTCGCAGGAACTACACTATATGTATCAAAAATAGAATTCTATGAACATAATACACATCAATTATTGTATGGATTATCAAACTTGGCAATGATCATCAAAACATATGGTTATTGTATTATAGGAAAATAAAGAAATAAATAGTTTAGGTGGGCATGAATATTTCAGCTGCATAAAATATCACTTATGATATGTCTGAAGTCTATTGTTGGAAAATTTCAGTTTGTGAAGACACAATTGTCTGCATGTGTAAATTCACAATAAAAATTAGCAACCATTTCATTTAGCTGCTAATTGTCCTAAATTTTTAAAAAATGATATTCCATAATACAAATTATAGATGTGGTATATATACTTATATTGATTTCAGTTTTTAATAATACATGCATGCAACTGTAATTGCCATAATTATACATTATTTTATATAAAACATTCAACAATGAATTTTGTGTTTAAATCAACATAAATGAAACATCTTACATCATGGAATACGGCATCTCATTTTCGTCAAATTATGCAAACATCTGCAAACATATAATTTTGATTCCTGCAAACAAATTTGCTTGCAGCAAGATTGCTGCAGACCGGCTGCAAGTTTGCTGTAAACATTCCTTTTTGGTAAGGTTTAATTGTTAACTTGTTACCTGCTACCTATACTGTAACCCCCTCCTATGTTAGGGGCGTAAAAACTTTTAACTTAAAGAGTTATTTTAAGATCTCCTCTGGGGTATATGTGATGTGACCCTACACGCTATGCATTTTATTAAAAACTGATCCATCATTCGTATGGCAGATCTAGAGACCTCTAGATATAGATTCTATCCTCTCTTTTGTATTTTACTCAATAAATCTGTATTGTGTAAATATTAACATGTTTAAGCCAGTTAACTAGACTTAAATGGCGTCTGCGTACTTTTATATATCGATTTTACGCTAAAAAAATACGCAAATTTAAGTTCGTATGCATAAATTAACAACTGTTTATTAATACGAAACATTCATCATAACAATTTTAACCACTGGTAAAATTAACTTGAAGCACATGCTTTTCGCGGTTTTCACCAGCCTAGACCGAACTTTCAAGAAATTTTCCGAATGGAGATCCAACATATAAGTTTCTCTCCCCCTCGCTGTGTTAACCCATGTCCATGACGAACACAACAAAGTTTTTGTAGTTATCAGCTGGTTAATTATCAGGTTATTAGACATTTATGAGTGGGTTTTGTGATGAAACAGAACATCGAAATTCGTTTTCAGAAAAAATACTAGACCATATATATTATATGGTACTATCCTCTAAAGATGATATATACATACTGACTACTGTTAGTGTTACTTTCGTTTTTTTTAAAATTAATATTAAGTAAAACTGTTAAACGCTGAATTATTTTTTAACAACGGCAACAGTTGTTTTGGTATCACTTCAGGTTTAGCAGAAATAAGTTGACAAAAGAGGTAAAGGTTAGTGTAAGTGTTTGGTTTTTTACATAATGTATATGTGTACTGTTTGGTACAAAAAACTATTATATATAACCAAACACTGCCTCTGTGGGCTCGTGGAAGCATGCTCACCCCTAGTGCGGAAGGTCGTGGGTTCGATCCCCGGCCATGTTGAATTGGTATTTGCTAGCACATTAAAAATCTGGCTCAGCGTGTCGGTCTAGTACAAAGCAGGGATCATATTCATTGTCATATCAACATGTTCTCATCCTGATATGCACCTGGTTGCCACTGGACGTTAAACAGTAATCATCCACCCATATAAAACCAAAAGTACATTAACCTTTCACCCTCATGGTAAACATTACACATGCAGGAATTGTGCAGGGCTTTGCCAATGTCGCCAAATGTGATTTTTTGTTCAATCTGGCGACAGAATTTCATAGTTGGCAATATTTCTGGCAACAGAATTTTTCAATCTTTTTTTTTTTTAAATCTGGCACTTAAGTGAAAACATTTTTAAATGGTTACTAAGAAACATCATTTTTAAGTTTTATATAATTATCTATGAACAGTTTAAATCAGGCCAATAAACACAACTGGTGTTTCAACAGTAAAAAAAACAATAACTTGCACGTGCTGAGATCGTTACTTGATTGCTCAATTGATTGACCACTCTGAGGACAATTCAATTTATACACTAAGATAGTATTTATATTATCCAAATTTTTATTAGTAATGAAATTAAATATGCATGCTTTTTAACACCTTTAAAAGCATTACTATGTTGTTGGGTAATTCGGCACATTCATGTTAATGCGCCGAATAGACGATGCACAGAATTACCCAAAATGACTTTATATCATAAAATTTCCAATCTACAAAGATTTTGATGCCACGTCCGGTTTAATATCAACAAAAGGGAGATATCAATTCCGAGAGCACAAAATTTCAAATCGTCAGAATTTTTTTTTCTGTTCCACATTCAATCTGTTTTTTGCTCATTTCTGCAGTAAATGATTATATTTTAACAAAATGCCTACCTTTTAGCCCACATTTCCCACCAAACAGTTTTGTTGGCTCATTTTAGTCCCATTTCTGATGAAATCATGTTACCCCTGGCCAGAAGTGACATTTCTGCCAAGTTTGACATACATGTATCCATTCCGGAATTGAAACTTTTTTCATCTGAACACCTTTGGAGTCAAGTATGTTAGCATAGGAAAACTCTGGTAAGTTCCAAATTATCTCTGGAATGAATATGTCAAATTTTGCAAAAATTTATACAAATATTTGTTACTAAGTCATTTTTCTTTTAGAGTAATTTTAGGTATCAAAACCTTGTCGAAGTAATTTATTTATGATGTATTTTCAGTTTTTACCAGTAAAATGTTGGTGAAATTGTTTAAAAACTAGAGGCTCTCAAGACCACCTAAGGACCATTTCTGCCAAGTTTGGTTCCAATTGGCTAATTGGTTTCAAACAAGAAGATTTTTTAATGAATTTTCCCATAGGGTTCTTTGTTTTACTAAGTTCAGCTGTTGTGCCATCTGGGTTGACATTCTGGGTCATGCTGAATTTCAGATTGTCACCAAAAACATCATGGTGGCCATCTTGGATTTCAGATCGGCACAAAAAACATGACCTTTATAGATGACCATGTAAGGATCATTCTTGCAATATAACAATTCAATTGCTTTTGTAGTTTCAGAGAAGAAGATTTTTAAATTTCAGCCAATCAGAGTGCATAAATGACCAGGGCAGCCATGTTGAATTTTGGATCGGCACCAAAAACATGAAGTTTGTAGAGGACCATTCAATGAACATCTCCACAAAGTTTGGTTTCAATTGGCCATGGGGTTTTGGAGAAGAAAATTGAAATGTGAAAAGTTAACGGACAGACAGACGACGATGGACGCAAAGTCATGGCAATAGCTCACATGGCCTGTTAGGCCAAATGAGCTAAAAATTTAGTAAAATGTAATGATTGTTTTTGAAGTGAGTTGAAAAAAAACATTTGCTCCTGGTTATAGGTCCAAGGTAAGTCGTATTGGCCTGAGGCCGCCTCAGGGCAATATGGCTTACCCAGGACTTATAACTATGCCAAAAAGAAAAACATTAGGCAATGATTATACCTTTATTAATTAACGGCCATAAAATAATCATATCAAATATAATCCATCACCTGCTCTCAAGTTCCACAAATTTCTATTTGGGATACAAGGCCTGACTGATGCCATCAGTCTCTCCTGCCAGGCGACAATGTTGCTCAGAATGACAGTTCTCCGATGTTTTATAGAGAGATAAGATAAATTAAGAGAGTCCCAAGACACACCTGCTTACTGTTCATTCATTTGATTTTATAAAGATTACAAAAAAGTTACAACGTAGAGCACAGTGCATAAAAACGATCGTGTTTGGTCATAATTTACAAATTTACAAATTATGACTCAAAATGAAGATCGTAACTCAATGTGAAATTTAAAACAATAGATTACAGACATCTAGTATTTTTTTATGTAAATTTGAAAATAACTTGAAACATTTTTTGATACCTTTTTTGGCTCATTTTACAGTTCAAATTTAGCGTAAAATTAGGATTTAAAAATTTCTCGATGACCAAGGCATATTTCTTGAACATTTGCAATGTAATATGAACCGTTATTCCTTTACTTTGGCAATAAAACAGTCAGAAAATTGCTGTTTTCTTTAAATAATGTACAATCAAAATATCTAGACTTGTTAGACCTTATCTTCCTCTCTCCCCTAATTATCAGCTTGATAATCATCATTTATGTGATCTATACTTATGAATACATAATACATATGATATTTGACACATCCAATGTCATACTATTTTACTCAAAAATGTATTGTTATATCACCAATTAATACATGTATATGTAAAAAGACTTTTGAGAATGCAGTTGCAATTGTTTCTTTTGACTGGATAGCTATTTTTTTCTATTTCAGGTACATCTGTAGACAAGTTATTTAATACAACCTTATGCCAGCTGAGTATCAATACATGTATAAACACTAATTTAACTACAGGGAATAGGACAATACAGATTTCTAAAAATGGACGACCCTGAAGAAGAGTGTATGGTTCCGTCGTCGGACAGTTTTGAAGTAGAGAATTTTTGTGACCCATCTTCTGGTTGTAACAGTTTTATTGATAGGTTTGAAAATATTTTACAACAGTATGTGAGAGTGGATAATTCACAAGGAAAAAGGTTCCAGTGCATTATATGTTGCAATTATTTCTCTAGTACAAATAATCTCAGGTACCATTTGTTTGAACTTCATGGTGAAGATAAACTCCATAAATGTGAAGTTTGTGGAGAGATTTTTAAGCAAAGGTATGACTGGATTGTCCATAAGAAAAATCACATTAAACCGAAGCCTTATAAGTGTGATAAGTGTGATAAAAAATTCATGAAAAAACATTCATTAAAGAGTCACGAAATGCTTCATTTGGGTATAAAATTTCCATGCCGTGTTTGTAGCAAAATTTTTGAAACTGATACGCGGCTTAAAGTCCACGAAAAGATACATTTATTGCATAAGAAGTATGAATGCCAGTTATGTGGAAGGAGATTTACTGGTATGAGTGGGTTAAAATATCACATGTATAGTCATACCAACATGCATAAAATGAATTGTTCTATATGTGACAGAAAGTTCATGAATTTTAAACAATGTATAAATCATGAAAAGATCCATACAGGAAATTTATCCACATTTTCATGCCATCTATGCAATAAAATATTCTTTAAGCAAACTAGTTTTGAAAATCATATGAACATTCATAATAAGAAATATTGTTGTGAAATTTGTCAGCAAAACTTTCAAACTAAATATGGACTTGCAAGTCATTTGAAAATTCATTCTGGGGAGAAAGTTTACTCTTGCAATGATTGTGAAAAAGCATTTTATTCCAAATCAGCATTAAATAATCATGTCAAAATTGAACATGACATCACTAAAGCCAAATACAGTTGTAAGTACTGCAAGAAAGGATTTATATCGAAATCAATTTTTGACGACCACATGCGAATGCATCAAGGAATAGTAAAATTTCACAAGTGTGATTTATGTTCAGCCTCTTTTTCACATAAAAGTTCACTGTTAAACCATAAAAGAAAACATTATGGAAGAAAATATACAAAAAGGAGAATCGGGCAACAATATAAATACGAATGTGAATTTTGTGGGAAAAAATTTAATACTCCTTCTGATAGAAAAAGTCATCTTTTCAAACATACTGGATATAAACCATTTAGATGCCATATATGTGGAAAAGCCTTTAGAACACAGAGTTCGTGTAACATACATGTAAATATCCATACTTTGCCATATGAATGTGGAATTTGTCATAAAAGATACAGTTGTAAAAGTCTTCTTGTAAGACATCTTAAGAGGCATCAGCAACAAATGAAGGATAGTCAGCTAGTTGACATAAACAGAGAGCAAGAAAATATAAAGTTGGAGAATAATTCATTAGAAGGTTGTGATACTAATAAACAGAAAGTCCATTGTGTTTCAGGCATAATTGTTCCAACTTCAAAGATAAAGTGTGAAACAAGTGGATCTCAAAACAATATTTCTAGTTCCTGTCATATATCATCTGCAACATATTCCGGTGTAAATAGTAATCAACAAACTGCTCCTGTAACACTATCTAGCTTTTCAGGAATTAGCATTGATTCAAATATAAAAGATGAAGCTATAGTACCACTCAGTTCTGATAAATCAGGTCCAAATCTTGTACAAAATGGATTCAAAACTGAAATTACCACAGCCTCAAATAGTAATGCTATATTGCCTGTTGAAGGAAATTCTTTGACGGTGAAGAAAGTTGGATCATTCACAGTAAATGCAGAGGATCTTAGAAAGATTTTGACAGGAAAGTTAGTGTTCAGTGAAGTCAAACCATTTGTAACTGAAGAGAATACAACAAATCAAAAGTAATTGTTACAGTATCAAAATTTGTAAAGAATGTTAGTGAATCCTTTAAACAATGATACAAAAAAGTCTTTAAAATTATAACTTCTGGCATTTTTAATAGTACATTATTATACATATATTCTAAATTTTTCGTACTTGAAAAGTTATTTTTTCTGCAAATTATAATAATATAATATATTTAGGTTAATCAGTTTGTTATTGATGTTTGTTTGTTTAGTTGGGGTTTAACACCGTTTTCAGCACATTTGGCTATTTCGCGGCAGCCAGTTTTTATTGGTGGAGGAAGCCAGAGTACCCAGAGAGAACCACCGACCTTCGGTAGGAAAATTGGCAATCCTTGTCAACTAAGATCGGAGTCGAACACACCCCGCCACAGGATTCGAACTCACAACCTCAGCGTTGACAGGCTAGTGATCATTAGAAGTTATGATAAACTACCAACTAGAACACTCGGCCACCAAGGCCCTAGTTTGTTATTGAGGAAATCTGGTTACCTAATTTATTATTTATTTATCATGTGTTTATGCCCAATTTAAGCATGAATCAGCATGCCAGATTAGTCCCCTATCGACGATACTGTTTTTCACTGTTTTTTTTGCTCACCTTTCCTAAAAGGAAATGTAAGCTTTTGCCATCACTTGGCGTCCGTCGTCGTTAACAATTTTTCAAACATGTTCTCCTCTGAAACTACTGAATGGACTTGGATAAAACTTAGCATGATTGTTCCTTAGGGTATCCTGCACAAAGTGTATACTTCGATTTTTGATCCGTTGAAAAACATGGCCACTGTTACTAAAAATAGAACATAGGGGTCAAACAACAGTTTTTCGCAATTATCTCAAAAATCATTAGGTTACGGCAAATTCTGCAGGTTGAAAGTTTCAGCATGATGAGAGCTACCGGTGTGCTGATTTTTTGTGAAAAACTGTCAACTGATGTTAGAGTAATTGCCCTTTTTTGACATTTTTGGCTTTTTTTCATGTTATGATTTCAAAAATCTTCTTCTCTGAAACTACTATTCAAAATCAAATGAAACTTGGTAAGATTGTTCCTTAGGGTATCCTGCAAAAAGATAATGCTTGGATTTTTGATTGGTCGAAAAACATGTCCGCCCTTACTAAAAATAGAACATAGGGGTCAAAATGCTGTTTTTTGCAATTTTTTCCTGAATTATAGAAAGAAAATGAAGATGAAAGCTACTTTCAAGGTAAACATGGTATCCCGAGTCGAATGGTGATGATGAAAGTTTGTTTTGGACGGCCATTTTTAAAATGGTTGCCATTTTCCCGCCATTTTTTACAATTGCTCGGATTTCAACAACATTTGGTTTTTAAAGTGAACATGGTATCCTTAGTGAATGGTGATGATGAGAATTTTGTATAACAATGATTAAACTTCATAATATGTGAGCTTTTAATTGCCATCACTTGGTGTCCGTCATCATCGTTGTTAACAAATTTTCAAGCATCTTCTCCTCTGAAACTACTAGGGGGATTTGGATGAAACTTAGCATGATTGTTCCTGCAATATTTCTTTTTCAAGTACATGTAATTGAAACTGTGATACTTCAGAAAAAGAGATTTCACTTTTTAGATGCCAAAGATGTAAGGTCACAGGTAACCAGAACAAATAGTCTGTTCAAAGGGTACTTACCACTGGTTAATTTCATCTAAGTGGTATCAACTCTCATTTAAAATGGCAAATGTTCAACTTCAAACACAACAGTTGTAGACATATTGCTGTTTAACAGTCATTGTTTATATGTCCTTCACAACATATCGAAAATTTAAAGTATTCCATTGCATTATTTTTATATTTTATCAGGATAACAAATTCATCACCCCAGGGGAGATCATTTCGACCACCTCCATTACATAGGAATTCAGTAAAACTTTAAAGAGAACCTTACTCTAGCAATGCTAGAGGTTGTCTGGCAAGCTATTTACTGACTTGAGGGTATGGAGGAACGGAATTCCAACATCTTACACTGTAGGAGTAAGGAGAACCTTACCAATTTTGTCAAGTGGCAATTTTCCTTACTGTTTTAAAGTGTATTGTATTATAAAAAGATCAATTTTCTTAATTTTTTATATGGAACATCTATGGAAGGTCCTTTACAAAATTTGCATAAATCATCCCGGTCCATGAAACAAAATGACTGCCATGAGCATTTACATGTTCTGATTGGTCGAAATTTAAAACTTCTATTCCTCTGAAACCGTGAAGCCAAATGAACTGACTTTTGGTATGGAGCATCTATGGAAGGTCATTTACAAAGTTTGCATAAATCGTATGTCCGTGAAACAAAATGGCCGTCATGAGCATTTACATGTTCTGATTGGTTGAAACTTAAAACTTCTTCTCCTCTGAAATCATAAAGCCAAATGAAATGATTTTTGGTATGGAGCATCTATGGAAGGTCCTTTACAAACTTTGGATAGATCTTTCTATTCCGTGAAACAATATGGCCACCAGAAACCTTTATATGTTCTGATTGATCAAAATTTAAAACTTCTCCTCTGAAACTATTTGGCCAATGAACTTATACTTGGTATGAAGCATTTATAGAAGATCATTTACAAAGTTTCCAGAAATCAATCTAGTCTGTCAAATCAAATCAAAAGTTTGTGACTGCAAGGTGAGTGATACAGGCTCAGCCCACTGAGCCTCTTGTTTTATATACTGCTTTATTTCTGCTTTTGCTTATCTTATACACTTTAATGCTTCATGTACAATGTATGCTTTTGGTCTAGTTTTTATCCATGTGCTGCTTATTTTGAATGATTTTGTTTTTGCATGCTTTTTATGTATGTCATATGTATGCATGTATTTGTTTTTGTTATCATATCTATAGTCTACAGAGCTCATGTTGTCTGTGTTATTATGTATATATATCTTGTGCCGACTTTAAATAAAGATTACTTACTTACCTACTTACTGACACAGACTCTGTCCGTCCTTCAGTCATAAGCAAATTGTTCGATTTTTGTTAAGTGGACTCATATCGACGCATAACAGATCGAATTAACTTTAAGCATTATTCCATTGAAGTGATTTTATTAGGGCACAATATAGTTTTCACTGCGCCCATCTGTCTGTCTGTCCTTTAACAATTGTTGTTAGCACTCTCAATTCTACATTTCTCGACAGATTTCAACCAAATTTATATGGCAATACCTTGATTGATTTTGAAAACGAAATATTTTTTATATAAGATATCTTATATACTTTCTAACATATCTCATATATTTTATAAGATATCTTATATAGTTTATAAAGTATCTCATATGGTTTATAAGATATCTCATATAATTCATCAGATATCTTATAAAGAAAATAATGAGATATCTTATAAATTATATGAGATATCTTATAAACTATATAAGATATCTTATAAACTATATAAGATATCTTATAAACTATATGAGATATCTTATTAAGTTTATTACATATCTCGAAGTTGGAATAAATAGTAAAACGGCTTGCCGTAATTTTGAGATAAATAGGGAGAAAACTGAAAAGGTCAATACTTTAATATCACTGTAGAACTATAATAAAACTTTAATGTTAATATATGTCTGTAAGAATAATGTCAGAACCATTTTTTCTTTTTGTCAGCAAAAGTCGCTGTGAATGTATTGTGGGTTATCATCTCATATCTACGTAGAACGTTCTGATGATAACTTTATTGCTCTGGAGATAAACGACACTGTCATTAGATAGAATTTCTTTTTTTTTGCCCAAAAAATAGTCATTTTATGTATCATTACGACGATGACACATACAGGAATTAAAGAATTATTCAGAAGGAATACAATTAGCAAACCAAAGTTTGAATGTTTTCGTACGTATATTTAAGCGAATTCCTTTTCTTGATAAAACCTAAATTTCGTTGAAATAAAAGTCGTTGATACCAGTTTTAATGCAGAAGATGTGCACATCTCATCGATTTCGACTCATCAGGTGTGTTTTAGACCTAAAATGTTGAAAACCAAAACAACAATCCAAAAAGTTGAAGAGCAAATTCAAAAGTGCCAAAATGACCAGAAGGGGTAAAGCCAAAACCAAATAAGGACCGAGGTATTTGTAACAGCAAATTTTAAGTAGCAATTTCGGGCTATTACCGAAAGAGCATTAGTAGCAACTGAGCTGGAGAGAGATTATGAAAGTAAGATAGAGCTGGTTTAAATTTTGTTGCCATGCTAGGTCAGTTATTTTACTATTGTAAGGACTTTCCTTTCATGTTTCTTGGCTAAAATACTACTCTTAGTGATATGGGACTTCTCACCCAGGATTGATCTCCATCTCGCACCTGATGTCTGCATAAAATTTGCGACAATTTTGTTTTTGTTTAAACTTGAAAATATGTACGAAAAACTCGTCCTTAGCCCTGGGATCTTGATATAGTGAACTGTACAAAGATTGAAATCCTACCTGAGGAAATTGAGCCTCTTTACGAATGGGTAAAATGTCTAGTAATTCTACGGTGACGCGGGACATTTTAGCCGAAGATTTAACAGACAATATAGTGGAATTTAATATTTTATGTGGACATTTTAACGGAAGAGTTTGGTCAGTAAGCGTCTACCTCTTCCGTTAGCCATACTATGCAGGCCCGTGCCTCCTGCTCACCAATAGAAAGGTGAAAGTAAGATTTTGAACAGTATATACTTGTAGTTCACTTTAATACACCTAGTCTTAATACAATCTAAAGTGAACTCTAAAAAAAGAGATATGTACAATATTTACTCTGCGTCTAAATCCAATACTGAAGACATAATGGGCTTTACTAATGTCACTACTGCTGAACATTTCTGGTGTTCTGGGGCAACTTGCATGCAGTCTTTGACAAATGAATAAATCCAATAAATAAAAGTTACATGTAAAAATGTTCTGCTTAGATATCCATTGAATTTTTACAGGTAAACATATTTTATTCCGCTTCGTGTCTACTGAAGTTCCCGCTAAAATGTCCATTCATACTATTAGAAAATCCGCTTAAATACCTGCGTCCTTCGATGGATAGGTTTGATGTCCCGTATTAAAGTAGAGAGGTTCTCCATCATGTCTATGGAAATCTTTTGAAACAGAAGTTTTTTTCGTTACCAGATATGTACCGTCTAGTGATAGGTGTAAATGAGTGATTGACATCAAATGAAAAGAACTTTGAGGGAATAAGAAATTTTTAATTACGAATTTAACAGGTGTATCACAAATAACAGTTATCATAACATCTTAATCTGTTAATTACATCGAAATGTAAAGAATTACCTGTCAGGATAATCTATTTCTTATAACACCAGTAAGTATCAGCTAACACTCTTGCACATTAAATGATTTAGTTCGAATTTTCTGTGGTAAGTACACAGACTTACCATTGTCGGGAACAAAATTTTTGTTCGACTCCTTTTAGAAACCGGAGCTTGAAAGACGGGACTTTCAAAATGGTTCGAGACATCGATGGTGTTCGAGTAATCCGAGTTCGACTGTTTACCGATTCCTATCGTAAACGATATATATATATATATATATATATATATATATATATATATATATATATATATATATATATATATATATATATATAATGTATTTGAAAGTTTACAAACAGAGTTTTAATGTTTAATCGTCTATTCTTTCTTGCTTTCTATCATTAAGGTTCGTGTATAAAAAAATTTCAAGCAATATGTATTATTTTTGCGATATCTCCAAGAAGGGCAACAGTTTACTGTCACATGAAAGGGGAGGCATGATTTTGCTTACAGCAAAGGTTTGGTTTTGGTTTAGGGTGTCCGTGTTGAAAACCTGTTTAATGACCCCAAAATGGTAACTTAATATTAAAACCGTCTCCAAAAGATATTTTAATTTATATAAGACGACACATACCAGCTGAGGCAGTTTCCTGATAGATTTTGAAAGGCATTGCTCCTCATCTCGAAAATGGAAAGAAGTAAAGTGAACATTTTATTTCACTTCAATGAGGCATAGTGTGAAATCTGAACACATACTTCTCTCTACTGTATATTTATTTGGGAATATAATTTTTATTTCAGATATTTATTTTAGTAGTTTCACCAGGACATTTTCGTGCATATCATTCATTTTTTTCTCCGCACAGTCTTGTTCTATACAGCCGCCCAGGTCGTTAATTTTTGAAATTTTCGGTTTACATTTTCTGATCGTTGATAATCATAATATTTGTTCTTTCCAATTTTTAGTACGGATTTTTGTAAACTTTCAGGAAATCCACCAGTTATATTTTCGAGGTAAGAAAAATGGCACATATCCACTTTTCTCCCAAGAGGTTACAAGGCATGCAATGACATGCAATAACACTACAAACATATCTAAATTTAAATTTTATTTTAAATATATATGTGAAATTGACTAAGACGGTGGTGCTCTGACTTAATATATTTATCACTTCAAGATGGCTATCTGAATTTTAAAATGAGCAACAAAACAAGATGAATATTTGAATAAGAACTATTACTTAATATTAAAACAATTATGTGACAGAGATCTAGGTGATCAATTCAAACGGAAATTATCATGTTGGATAAAACATATACAATAATTTGTGGACTAAAAGGAATTTATAATGATGTATTAGCTATTTTATAATCATTTTTATTATTGCTGGAGCTTGATTTCCACCAATTTTTACAGCTGCTTTGAGTGTATGTCGGAAATACAGGGAGGTACTTGAAAAACGGGAGTGCTTGCTCCAATCGCTTTGTTAGCCATGGAATTTCATAAACGTCATTTCCTTCTTCTGTTTTTGTAGTAAACTTGGTGTCCGATAAAATAAATAATCCACGTTCCTCCTTTGAACCTTTAATATTAAAACAAAAACAAAAAGTTAAAACTATAAGATTGCTTAAACATATTTTACTGAGGCTTATTGTCTACTAGCAAATCAGCTCTCTAGACTATTTTTTAGCACTTGAACAGTACCGGATGGTTCTTCCTATGAATGTAACTCGACTGCCAAGTAAAGATAAATCTAAATTCTCATTTTCTCTCAGTAAAACTGCCAAAATAGCTTTACATCCATCGAACTAGTAGAAATAGAGATTTTTCACAACTTGTTAACACTTTATGGTTTTCTCTGATTGCAACTGACTCCAGAATTGTATGCATCAGTTCCTATTACTGGCTATCAGGACAGCAGTGGCAATTGGGGAAAGTACTATTTTAAAGTAACTTTCTTTCTGCTTGGGAGTGCAACATGTCATATTGGCCTGGTTAACTGAAAATGTGCACTGGACACGTGAAAAGGTATTATTAATATTGGGGAAAAATTTATCTTCTGAAATAATTTGTTGTCGGTGGTAAAAATACTTTTGGTTATCGAGAACAACAAGAAGTTTCATTAAATATCAGTTACTGAAAACATTTTGAAGACAATAGGATGTCAAAACACACATTTAAAACCCGTGGTATTATCTCTGGTATGTGTCTATTGTTTGAAATGCCCTGTTTTTGATTCACGGCAACCCCTTGTACGGTACATGTATTAAAGTTTAATGACTTCAATTTTCTTATTAAGATGATTATTGTCGTCCCAAAAGATATCATCCCTGGTTGATCTCAACATTGCACAAATATTACAAATGCCTATCGTAAACGATATATTTAATGTATTTGAAAGTTTACAAACAGAGTTTTAATGCTTAATCGTATCTATCATTAAGGGTCGTGTATAGAAAATTTTGGATGCGGTATGTGGACAGTGAACTGGACTTTTTGTTGTCACTGTTCATTCTTGTCATATTCTAGACTTGTCTACTTTACCCATGTTCAATCCTAATCCCAGATCACTACATTTTCAAATAGGGGAACTTCTAATCAAAAACTTACCTTTAACTGTGTTATCCAAAATGAATGCTAGTGCACCCCCAACAAATAATGGGTTACTCAACATCATGACTAAGAATCTGTCAAATTCGCCATTTCCTTTCAAAGAAAAAAAAGTTTTGAAAAGGAAACCTATTTTAATATTTTTACATGCTACATTTACCAATATAATGGATAAATTTTAATTTTAGTGATGATCCTTATATTTTCCTTGGTCTACGACTTTACCTATGATGTGGTTGCTTTAATCCAAATCCACATCTGTTGCAAAATTTGTAGCAAAGGGACAGTACTTTTATTGCTGCTCTTCTTCTTAAAGGTACAATGATACCTTCAACATCTTGTACCTCACTGCAGTTTACGACCTCCTCAATCACCAAGTTTGAACTGATTTTTTTTTGTAAATATACTCTCTCAAAAAAGAAACGCAACATACAGAAAATAGGAAATTTACTTCATACATTATTTTCATAATTTATGATATAAATAATTTACACAGGAATGCAAAAATTGGCACACTTCTTGTTCATGAGTTCTTTTACCTTGGAATATCACAGTTTGTCACATATTGTCAATAAATCACTCATAAATTGTCAATATCTGGTATGTCCACCATTTGCTTGTAACACAGCCCCGACTCTTCTTGGCATAGATTGAATTAAACGCTGAGTTCGAACACGCGGTATCCTTTGCCACTCAAACTGAAGTGTCTGCTGTAATTGTTGCAGATTTTGCGGTGGTGGTTGTCGTTGGCGCACGCGCCGATCCACTTCATCCCACAAATGTTCAATTGGATTAAGATCGGGTGATCGTGACGGCCAACGGATCACATTGACATTCTGTTGTTCTAAAAAGTCTACTGTTACACGTGCTGTATGTGGTTGGGCATTGTCGTGCTGAAAAATTTCTCTCCGAATGTCAATTACGGGCAATAAATGAGGTCGTAAAATTTCGTCTCTATACCTAACAGCGTTCAGATTGCCTTGGATATGTATCAGCTGTGTGTTTCTGGCATAAGAAATAGCGGCCCACATCATAACACTGCCTCCGCCAAAATTGTCTCTCTCCACAACACAGTTTTGCGCAAAACGTTCGTTTCGGCGCCTATACACACGTATGCGACCATCTCGCTTTTCCAGTTGAAAACGTGACTCATCGCTGAACCATACTCTTCTCCAGTTCTGTAAATTCCATGCACGAACTGTAGTACACCATCTAACCCTCGCTCGGCGGTGTTGGCGTCTCAGTGTTGCTCCAAAGTAAGGTCTTCTTGCCCTCAATCCATGAGAACGTAACCGATTGCGTACTGTCTGTGCTGATATACGGCGCAACCCAGGGACGTTTACAGCTGTTTCTGTTGCAGCAATAGTCCTATTCCGCAGATGGAAAAGTCTGATGTAACGATCTTGCGCCCTGGTTGTAACACGCGGGCGCCCTGAACGTGGCCGATCTGTCGTAGTACCAAGCTGCAGGTAGCGTCCCCAAAGGCGTGAAATTGTGCTACGATGAACATTGTACGTTACAGCAACAGCATTCTGTGATTCTCCGGCCTCTAGTCGTCCGATAGCGATATTCCGGGTAGCAGCGTCTAACCTTGGCATAGCGTCACCTCATCAGAATTTTATTTTACGAATGCATTCATGAAAAGAAATACCGGGTTTTTATACCGACTGACTGAGCTAAAAAATAACCCATGATTTGCACGTGAAAGTCGACCCAGTTTTTGGCAATGCGTAAATCGTAGGGTGTCCCAGATTGCGACCAAAGTCGTTTACGGGTGGATGAATTTAAATGATTGTACCTGGAAACTTTTTATGAAGGTGTAATTATGATCATGTGTACATATATTTTGATATTTATTGGTTATTTGTCCGGAAAAATAATATTTCAAAAAGATAATCTGATGTTGCGTTTCTTTTTTGAGAGAGTATATTTACCACAACGGTGCACATCAAACATTTCATACAACAACTAGCAGTAAAAAATCTAATTAATACTATCATAATTTGTCATATTTTTTATATATTTAAAGTTCATGAGATAAAGCTTTCACATACCAAAAACTTGTATAAAGAGACTGTAAAACATGAATTAATAAATGTAGCTACAAAATGTATTATTTACTTGTGAACTTGACTTGTTGAGAAGAATATTGAGGAGATAAAACTTTTACTTTTGAAACGAATTGTCTAAATATGATAGCCATACAGTATCTTTTAATAAATAAATTACAAAAATTTCGTATCTAAAATATTTATTCAAAAGAAAAAGTCAATTTAAAAGTGAAGAAATGACAAATTGTAATGTATTGTCAGTTTTCACATCTAAATTTCATATTCTTCTTGATTTACAATATATATTAAAAAGAAAATAATGTACTGTATTTGTTTGATTTAAAAAAAAACGATTACAAAATTGAGATAAATAATAATAATTGAAATAATAAAAATGAGATTTTAATAATGATATCCATACCTGTTTTTATCTCAGTC
This sequence comes from Mytilisepta virgata, assembly GCA_028015205.1. Classification (NCBI taxonomy): domain Eukaryota; kingdom Metazoa; phylum Mollusca; class Bivalvia; order Mytilida; family Mytilidae; genus Mytilisepta; species Mytilisepta virgata. The sequence continues at coordinate 91,702,258 of CM051521.1, forward strand.
GAGTATTGCTTCACCCATGTCGGCACGATAAGTCCTATGAATAACGAAGCGCCCAATACGGCTATATTTCTCGCAGAATTCATATCCGCGTACTGTAAACACGACATCATTAATGAAATAAACATGCCGAAACACAGAATCATTGAACCTCCTAAAACTGGGTATGGAATAGTCACTAACACGGCCCCAGATTTTCCAAGAATACCACAAATTAGTACTTGTATTGCTAACATTTGAAAAACTCTTCTACTTGCAACCTGGAAAGAATAACGAGACATGTACCGGTTACGCATTGAATCAAAACTTCATCTACAGAAAAATACACAACCAAATACTGTCTCGAACATATTCTATAGAAAAAGAAAGGCCATTTACACGTTTTATTGATCTATTAAGTATCCAATACCAGTATTCTGTGAACCTAAGACGGAAATAAAATATTTTTATACCTACAATCTAATTATCAAATATACATGTAGCTAAGTTTATTACTATTATTTTTATTTATTTATTTGTTTATTTATTTTTTTTTTTTTTTTTTTGTATTACCTGTATATAAGTATGCTATCGGAACTCATACCTTTGTCATGCCAATAAGAGCTGTATTATTACTATATGTGGTTGTGCCGTGTCCTGCTCCAAAGAATCCAGCCATCATGGACATAAAACCCTCCATCATGATCCCTCTATTGACAGCAGATGTAGGAGGAGGTGGTAGATGGCATATTCTGGAACATGTAATGTAATCAACTATAGATTCTACAATCGAACATATTGTTCCCACAGTGAATGCTAAAACTATACCATAATTAAACTCAATTTTTCCAAATTGACCTGAAAAAGAAATTTATTCTTATCAAACATTTACGTTATTCCGTAATCTTCCTTGTTTTCTTGTCTATATGCATTTTAGTTTTAAAGAAAAAAAAACGTTTTTGGGCATATAAAAATTCATGCAACATAATGACTTACATTTTAATTGACGGTTTAACTAATAATAGTTTGTCATGTAATCTTCTTAAGCTTCAGATTTGTCTTCCAACAAATTATAATTTCATCTAGTGGCAATCATATAAATACATGCCGGATCAGTTTAAGTTTTTCTAAGTAACACATTAAAAGAATTATTCCATGTGTTTAATAAGTTTCTCTTTAGTTTATATCTCGATTAAATTTAACATTTCCACATCTGTTGTTTGAAATTATATATAACCTCATAAAGCTTATCAGTTACTACAGCCGCCTACCATAGTATCAAAAAATGAAAGAACGTCTAGAAAAGGGTTTAAATCGTCCTGTTATGATATACTTTTCAATGACAAACATCAAAAGAGAAGCATTAAATAGCGATAGCAAAGTCGTACAATATCACGAGTAAACACACCATCCTATGTCTTGTATGTATAAAACATGAACTAAATTTATATATACATAATGCAGCGAGGTTACACTGGTTTATGAGACACACCGTTGTCTAATACTGAGACGGTAGGAGCATATTCGGTAAAAATTAGTCAAAATCAATCATATATGTGATAAGAACAGTATTAGGACAAAAGATATAAAAAAAAACAAGCAAGCAAAGGTACTCTTCAAATCAGAATTCTTGTTGTTAGCTGCCAGTAAAACCAACAAAATACTTTTGTTCACTATCTCCTGGAACATAATATCAGAAAAGCATTGACTGTCAAAAACTTACAAGAAGTACAACTTAGATTATACAAAATAAAATGAAATTATATCTGCACAAAAATTGATCATAATTATAGAAAGAACTGAAAAGATAAGACATGGGTAAAGTCCATAAGACTGAAATATTTTATATATAAATGACATACTAGTAGGATGTTGTGTTAACTCATGATATTGTGTGAATTTGTTATCGCTAAAGCACTAATTAAAAATGGTAATTTGTAAATGGTCAAAGAAGGAAACATGTTGGACATTGGTTTAAAAAATATTAATAATAGTATTTTATTTACATGTACCCTTTGAAGAAAATTTCATCTACGTATTTTGTTATTTGTTCACTGTATCGAATGCTTTGTCTATTTTGGATTTGTGGTTACGTTTTTTGTATATTTGACAGTATTGTTTGCTTTTTATTCTGACAGGGGACATTTGCTTCACGCTGGGAACTACATGACAACCCTTAAATATAATAGTTGCCCTTGTTCAATCCTATATGGAAGTTGTGCCACTGACGCTTAACCCATATCTACTACATTTTCATTTAAGGCATGTATTTTTACATCATTTAACATATATAAGATGAATTTACCAGGATATGGCATTATAAACCATGGGGTTCTACGTATTGTGTCAGCACCATAATCTGTTCTGGTTTTATATTGTCTAGACGTTGGGTCAGACGTTAAATATCCAGTGTACGTCAATATACCACATAAAGCCCAACCAATTAATATGCAAAATAATATCTGCAAGAACATCGTTTATAATCGTAACTATAAAATTAATGCTGTAGTGTTTTATAGAACATGTATCATTATGATAATTTATTCTCAATCGCTATGAACAATGTTAAATATATCTGGATTACGCAAAAACAGTCTTTTGTGTATAACACTAGAAAGCTATCCTATATACAAAAGCTTTGGGTTCTGTGGTGAAATTATGGTTAATCCAAGAGCATCTCAGGCCATACCACAATTCGTAGGTTTTCGGCATCCTAAACAGACAATAACAGCAGTCCAGAGATAGCCTTCGGTTATATGTACCGATACTATGAAAGGTGATGCCTACATGTAAATGATTGAATTGATATAAATTTTGTAGAAATACTAAATTTCCTTCATTTTTAAAAGGTTTAAAATTGGAATACGACAAGATGTCTGTTACAGTGTTGTTATTAAATTTTAATTCTTTTTTTTATATTTTCTTTCTGTGTCGTTTAAACAATACTGGATTAATTCAATTAATATTTAAGGTATCCGGACCATAATAGATCATGATCGAAAATTGTATCTCTTTTTGGCCGTGAATGGCTGAACCAAAAAAATTAAAGCAGGAATTTCGTATATGAATTTACTCAATTTGAAACACACTTTGTTGCTTATATGCAGAGTCTGTAAAAATAAGTTAGTTATATTGGCATTTCCGAAGTTTGCCGGTAATTACCGAGGTCATTTCAATTGCGTTGTATGGAACATCCGGCAACTTTTGAATAATCACGTGGTCATTTATGGTCCGGATACCTTAAAGAATTTTCGAAATATGTGCATAACAGAACAGACTTACCTTACCTCCACGGAACCACCCAGTTCATTTTACATTTCACATAATGAAATTGAATTTATCAACAAATTTACAAATGTATACAATATGAGATTTCACTTTTCAGTTCTTAAAATGAGAAAGAAAACCCGAAATTAAAAAATCCGTGTTTTTTTTTATCGGAGAGGACAAAAAAAAACACGCATTACACAGAACACGATAATGACAATATTTAACCAAGCTGTTAATTTATTTCACAAATTCACAAATTACAATTGATTAAGATCCGACTTAATTCAATTTTTAATGTTAGTTACATCTTATGTAAGAATCCTGGGTTTTGATTGGTTGATAGCCAGTGTATTTTTCAACAATTTACTTTTATCAAATGAATATCGTTCATTTTTAAACAGCGCCGGGGTATATGCAAAAAAGATATGCCTTTTTTACCCTCTCTGCCGTGGTATTTGCCAAAAAATACTCTATCCGACTGGACGCTTGTAATGTCACGATCATCAATGCGTTTTGTACGTTAACATTCGGTGTAATTAAACAGATATAGCATGTTCTTGAGGGGTATTTGCGAAAAATACCAGTCTTGAGAATGAATTTCCCTCGCCTTACGGCTTGCGAAATTTAACATTCTCTCGACTGGTATTTTTCGCAAATACCCCTCCTTAACATGATATATCTGTTCAATAACCTGATAGATCTTGTAAGTAAAATATTTACCCCCAAGACTTGTTGTAGAGGGTATCTCACAATATGAAAACCTCGCCTTCTACTAATCATCGGCAAAGGCATATTCCATCCATTTAGGTAGACACCAAAGATTACAGATAATACAAATGTGCTGCAAAACGTATAAGCATAGATTTGTTGTAAGATATATGTAAAATCTGATTTACAAAATGATGAGAAGGAATAACGATAAATACTATGAAGTTTTTTTTTTTTTTTTTTTTTTTTTGTTGTTGTTGTTGTTTGGACTATGTCAACTTTTTATTTGTTGGATCTTGCTAGAAAAAAAACGAAAGATGCGAAATGCCGTTCTTTGCTGATATCACAAATTATTAGTAATTACAAACTAACCATTAATAAAAGTTGGTGTACATACACCAATGAGGCGACTGTGAAAGTAAAACAGTTGCCTCAAAAACGCTTAATTCCGCACAATATCGATTGCAATAAACATCTCCTTTTGCTAGATCAATCAGAGACGGTCGCAAGTAATTCAAACCATTTACCTTTTACGATGACGTAGCGATAAATAAAAAATTATCGTCGGAAACCTACGACCGGTTGCGCTTCCGCTTTGCTGCACTTACCTACCGTGGGTCAATTCATTCATTTTTTTTTTTTGTCGTTGTCGTGAATAATTCATCAACCATTTTGATTGGTTTCAACACGATTCTGTAGAGGAAATACAGCCAATCAAGTGATAGTTAAAAGATGAGCTTTGGGTGTCAAAATATACTAGTATGTCATTACTAACCAAGTGAGAAAAAAAAATACACAACAAAATTTTATCAATTACATGACGCACGCGGGCACCAAGTTTCGAGTTTCAAGATTTTGGAAAGATTGCAAATCGTTCCTATGGCATCGGTCTCCAAAACCGGGAGAGTAGCCTCTTCGATACCATCGGACATTGGTTCGTAAATGTAGTTCCAATGATGACAGCATTTTTTAAATTACGAGTACTTTCTTGTAGATAATATCTGAACTAACATTTTTAACTAACTTAAAACTTATCCTTTACAGAAATTACCAAGGAATTAAAATGACGTCAACGCAGACGGCGGAGCTTCCCGTATTCGTTGTTGGGAACTTTACTTTTTTAAATTAATTCATTGTCAAACTAATTGTGCATTTACAAATTTGACGATTATTACCCATTATTTGAGAAAAAATACTTTAAGATTATCTATTAACTCAGACATGCGCTTTCGGAATCTAAATGTTTTAAGCAGGGATCGGAAATTTTCAGCAGCCTCTGTCGGACATTTTTTTGAAAGACATGAATTGTCAGTTTTAACTCTTTTAAGCAATTTCAACACACGATCTTATTTCATACAAATGTTGTTATTCACGATTTATTAATGTTTTGGGTGAAACCTGAAATAAATGGCGTATGTATCAACTCTTGTACTAATGTACCGTTCGTTGTTGAGGTCCGCGTCTTGTACGTATAAATCTCATTATAGTATATTAAATAGATCAACATGATCAATAGAAAAATGGACCACACAATGACGTAGAATGAATAAAATAAATTCGGGTTAAAATACTTTCAAATCAGTCTATGAAATGCTTCCCGAAAGATGAAATATTTATTCCTTTTTCATATTTAATTACAAAGATTTGCGCAACCCATTATTTACTAAACTACACGTGCAGAAAATGGCAACAATGTGGAAATCTCCAAGTTTTGCCGAGTTAAATCTACTAATGTGTTTCTAATCTTCTCAAGTTTATGATTGTGAACTGTTAGATCGTCCGATACATACCTTCTAATGGATTTTTAAAATTTCCAAACAGAAAGGTGTGCAAAATGCCTGATTCATCGTCGTTGATGAATGACTTCGATATTGAACTTTGGAAATTGTTGACAGGTCATAAGTTATACAGTAATTATATTTAAGCGTAATAAAAGCGCAGACACCTTTAATGTAAATTACTTCTGTGTCGTGTCAAGTAAAATAATGATTTAATAACAGAAATTGTTGGTGACAAGATAGTTTGAAGGGTTGTCATATCCTTGAGGTGATATTTTTAGTTTCCCTTGCGAATTTAGTGTTGATGATATTTGTTTATTCGTACGTTCATTTGTAGGATTTGCGAGTTTGACTTTATTTTGTGTGTTTACATTTAAGACAAACTGAAGCAGGAATCAACAATTACTCTCAATTATATATATTTTTTTTTTAATAAAAAAATTTTTGTTGAATACTATTTTTGTCGCCTGCGTCGAAAAGTCACAAAGGCGATATATAGGTATTACTTTCGGGCAGAGTCGGCGGTGTAAACTTTTTAAAACTTTTAATAACTTTACACACATACTGCCTACAATTAAGATTTTTGGTCGACAGATACCTTATATTATAAAGTTTGCCGCAATATACTTGTCTGGTGACCATGACCTTGTTTTCACAGTTCACTGACTTCATAAACATAAATGTAAAATCTGCGTCTATGTTTCGTGGTTAAATCAATTTCTCAGCAACAGTAATATCTAGGCCTACCATATTTGGTCTATATATAGTTCTTAATGGGTATATGCCAGTCTGTTACCTGGCTTGGGACTTTGATGTCAATTTCATGCTTTAGTGACTTTGTCACATTTTCGTGGTCTCAGCTACTTTAATACCTAGACCCACGATATTTGGTCAATAGATAGTTTTTGGTGGGTACATGTCAGTCTGATACCTACCTTATGACCTTGACCTCAATTTCATGGTTAAGTGACATGCGTCATATTTTCATGGTAAGTCCATTTCTTAGCTACTGTAATACCTAAGCCCACCATATCTGGTCAGTAGATAGTTCTTAGTGGGCACATGCTAGCCTGACATTTGCCTCTGGATCTTCACCTAAATTTCATGTATGAGTGACTTTGTCACATTTTCATGGTTAAATCCATTTCTTAGCAACTATAATACCTAGACCAACCATAGTTTGTCAATAGATAGTTCTTGGTCGCTGCATGTCAGTCTGACACCTGCCTTTGACTGGTTGGGTGACCTGCGTCACATTTCGTGATTAAGTCCATTTCTAAGCAACTATAATACCTAAGCCCACCATGCCTGGTCAATAGATAATTCTTAGTAGACACACGGCAGTCTGACATGTGTCTCTGGACCTTGGCTTCAATTTCATGCTTGACTGCTTTTGTCACATTTTCGAGATTAAGTCCATTTCTCAGCATGTAATACCTAGACCCACCAATGAAAAATACTCAATATTTCAGGAAAAAAGGAATACATTCACTGTTATTGATCTCGCATAACAAAGAACAAATCTGTGATAAAATTCAATTTGAAATTACACACAACTACAGTTGCAATCTTTCCACCACTGCTTTCCAGAACATTGATTATTTCTCAAAGACCCCAACAGTGAATAGAAACAATCACATAACAAATATAATAAAAGTAATACAGGGAACATTGTAAACATTATAACATATATACAAGTAGTAATACATGTATGTGTTAAGGAAGGCAACCAAATATGTTGATACATTTTAAATCAATGCCCATATAGTTAACTACTGATAATACAATTTTACAGAACTTGGCAATTTTATAGTAAATACTATAGGAATCAGAATTAAACAATTCATTAAACTTTTCAATATTAGGTTTGGTAGTAAAACTTTCGTTCATTTTTGAAAAAGGTACATTCAAAAAGATAATGATACTCATCGCCCATAGCGTTATCTGTAAAAATTTCACAAATTCTACCACCACGTTCAACATCCTAAAATCGATCTCTTTTTAATAGGGAGTCGATGATTCATACATCTGAAACTACATTATGCTTTTCTTAAATCATCTGGCAAATCCAGTAAATATTTTTTCTAATCCATGACTACATTTAAAAATTCTGTAGTTAACACTAAAGACATTTTGGTGAATTGAAAACAACTGTAGACTATATTTGCTTAAATGATCTCTATTTAACATTTTTTGAGAAATTAATAGTATTGTTAACATTTTGTGCAATCCAAATTCTGAATAACCACAATCATTTAAAATATTCTAAATATAGCATATCCATTGAGAATGAAAATGTCCCACTGATGCACCGTGTTACTTTCCAAAGCACTTTTCCAATCTCCGCATCACTATTGTTACAATCTCCAAAGTGGAGAATTCCATTATTGTTAGAAGTAATTTATATTGTCAATTTAATTCCTGAATATTCATGAAAACGAGAAAAATTAATGAGTTCACCCAAGGTTGGTAAGTGTAGCAAATCGTAAGCGCGACCGGCCGTGGGCTTCCGACGATGATAAATAAAAAAAAACATCTATTGTCCAACTCAACGTATCGTAATCTTAGCGCATATATACAGCTGTTGCACCGAACTAAATTGAATTAGTCAAAACTTAACCATGTAATACCAAAAAGAAACAAATCTAAAGTTAACAGCGCTTTACTTAATAGGCTTCAGCTTTGTTGTTACGATGCTTTCGATGACAAGTTAAAAGCACAAACCTTACAACATTTAAGATAAAAGATTTTCAAGAATTTTATTTTTATTTGGACTTTAATATCGGTATTCAACAAGCAAGATAATTTGTTTTAAAGCTATGTATTCAAATATTTACCCTATTGCTACTCCCCAGTGGGGGGAACAGAACTCAGTTATTGGTCCTTTCATTTCTATTCCTGTCAGTACCATAATTGGAACCACCGTCAGGGGACCTACGACATTTAACATTTTTCCCCCTAATCCAGTCAGACCTATAAGCATATGTATACCACCAGCCATGATTAAACTCCCTTGCATCTGAAAAATCACAAAATGAAAACATTTTTCATTGAACAACTTATCTAACACGTCTTTTTTAAATATAAACATAAACGAATTAATATTATTATATTTTTACGTTCAAAAATAAAAAAAAAACATAAGGCGAAATTAAAAATGGAATTATATTGTATTTATTTAGGAAAATAAATTGTAAAACAATTCTGATGCTCGACTTGTAGTATGGCTGTAACTCACTTGAAGATCACATCTCGATGTTATATCTATAATACTAAATTTACGAATTAGCCGAATAGGCGGCAAAATGCGTGGTTTAAAATAAACGATGTATGGTTCAGATTATAAAGGTTATTATCGGATTTGACAATCTGCATTTATAAATTTAAACTGCAGTTTTATTTATGTGCAAATGGAATTTTTATGCACTTTTCCGATATGAATTCTCCCAACATATCCTTTAGAAGGTTCTCGAATGCACCATTTTAACACATTGATTTAAATAAATAAGTATGCACATATTTTAAATGTCTTTCTGTTTGAAATTACGGAAAAAGAATAAAACAAATTAAAAACATTCTCCTTCGAGTGGGATGTTTCCGCTTCATGGATTGTTTTTCTACAATAACAAATTTCTCCTAACTGTAAAGGTTATGAACTTTGAAGATTATGAAGAAGTAAGGTAAAGTTCAGAGGAATTCCTAACTGTTTTTTGGATTGCTCGGATGTTTACCTTGCACAAAGTGATAAAACCAACCATTAACTATTTTCACATTATTTGTCATTTGACCTGTCTAAATATATCTCTACCATACAATTCTCTGTAAGCCCTAGATAAAAATATTTTTAACAAATGGTCATCTTTATCATTAACGGCGAAATTTATCTCGGACATCTTTGATAAATATAAACGTGGACAGCACACGCAGCCACACACTAAAAATGCTTTTATCGTCTGATTATTGGATATATTTGTGAATTAAGCCTCACATGCCCTGCCCATGATGGCAATGGAACAATTGGAACAATTATTTTCCAAAAATTTGCTCTACCAAACTCACGGCATTTTTTGAAAAATTCATCCGCCACTAAGGAAATATTTACTTTCATATTTATTCTGAAGGAAAAAGGTAATGCACTATGAAATGTGTATTAAATGAACTTTTCATCAAGTTCCAGTTCAGAATTAATTTTAACAATAAAAATATTGACAATTTATGTGGTTGTGTTTTCGTCATTGATTTTGACTTTGATGGAACCTTAAGGTCCATTTTGGTAATTCTACGTGGCATACAGTCTACTTCATCAGTGGATACATCTTCGGTAGTAACGAACAGCCGCATATGACAATTGGGTCGCGTTGACCTACATTTCACGCTTCATTGACTTTGGTTAAAGTTTGCATTAACATCCATTTCTGAAATACTACATCATATATAGACATGAAACTATCAGTTGATACCACCTACTTGACAAGAAAGTTTATGGGAAGCCAACCACAACATCCATATTGAGTTCCTGTTCCATGAATAACATGGCCGCAACAACTTTTTATAGTCAATATGGCCACCATAAAAAAAAATGGCTATTTTCCCGCGCCCGCGCGGGTTCAATGTCTAGTACTATGTTATATTCATATAATTGCAATGTTGTTTTCAAAATACCAAATGCAGCAACTTCCTGTAAAAAGTTTATAAACATGATAAAAAGTAAAAAAAACTTGTGCAGGAGGAAAATGTTAATTTCAAATGGAAAACATCATATTTCTGCATTACTTCGGAATTATAAGTAATAAAGATTATTTTTAAGGAATTTATCAATGTGTAAACCCGGGATTATCACTCACAAACTTTGCATAAAGTCTTGTTTGTGAGTGAATCGCCCGATTAGCACATCGATAAATTCCTTCCAAATAACCTTAATTACTATAATAACCTATTACCAGGTATAATCTTGATCGGACAAAGTCTCATTAACGAGCTCGAGAACATATACTATATACTTAAAGCTTCATACTCATCTGGGTACTATGCAGGTATTATATAACTTAGGCCACACCAAATTGATTTTTAGTTCTTTGGATGTTTAAATGGCAAAATTAGATGCGAAATTTTAATTTGAATCTTTTTTTCTTGAGGAATAATTTTTTCCGGGCGAAGATAAAATTTACTTGCGCACACATTTTTTAAACTAAAATATTGCAAAAAATGGGAAAAATCTCAATTTTTTCAAATGTTAGTAGCACGCGAACAATTTTTATATTTAATTTCTTCTAAAATGAAAAAAATCGGGTAAATTTTCAGCATTTTTGCAAAATGAAGCCTGCAAGAAAAATTTTCTTAAAATTTATATAGTTCAAAGAACTAAAGATCAATTTGGTGTGGCCTTACCTCCCTGAGTCTTGGTAGTATCACTGTTTCCCTATAAGACTGTATTTCCGATTGGTTAACTGTACTGTTTATCGCTAAAAGAAAGAAAATGGGGATATAATTAACCGTCTAAAAAGTGGCTTGCTGAGATTGATTTGTGGCAAAGGTATGAAACTTGATTACAGGAAGGTCAAAAATGTTTGGATCAGCCGAACTCAAGTACATAGGATTTTTCGTGCTCATTTTGCAGTGTGCATTGATGCTCATTATTGAATAACAGACAATCGACCCCCAGATTATTCTTGATAACGGTTTGTTGTCTGGCTCTCATTATCTTTTACCGATATCTCTTAACTTTGAATACATAATTTTAAATAAATCGTCGTTGCCTGTAAATAAGGATTCAAGATACTAGCAATTTTAATTAAACTTTATGATGAAATACAATTAAATTAAAATTGGGAGTGTTATTTTTGGCAACTTCGTTTAATAGGGCGTTTTTACCATTCAATCTACATTACGCAATCTTTATTTTTTATCTAGCAGTCGCTTTTTTGGTAATAATTTTGTATCGGCTTTTATAACTTTGTATGCACCACGCGGTTAGGATTGCTAAGAGGAGGCAGGTACCCAAAAATTGGTATAACCCCACAACAGACTATTTGACTCTCCGTTAATTCATTTTGTGCTTCCTATTATTGTTTTTGTTTGCATTGCCTTGACAGTGATTAGTCTATTGATCTTTCCTGACATCCCTTTATCTCATTGCAAAATTGATTTCTTGGATTTTGGGAAACTAAGGAGTAGATCCTCTAGCTAAAAAACTTTCCTACGATTTTATGACTTTAGATACTTTTGGCCGTAAGCACTGATGAGACATCATTTATTAAAAAAATAATATAAAGTACATTGATATATGTATCATGGGATAATTTTTACGACAGTCAAAATCAAACAAACGTCACTTGGTAGGAGGATATGATAATCGTAAAGACAGTCCCTATATTGAACCCTAGTTAATTAGCTTTTAAAGTAAAATAATTATCCCTTTCAAAAATGTCCTGATTTTGAAATAATTCAATGGAATGTTGTTTTGGGAAGTGAAAATAATAGGGATGTTGAAATAATTACATTTGTTGTCTATATTTTTTTATAAATAATCCTTTTCCATTTTCGACAACTAATTTCATATATTAACACACTTTACTATATGTGTAGTTGAAATTCGCACAGTGTTAGATTTTGTCGTTATGTAAAATGAAAATGAATTGGGCTTAATATTTGTTTATTGAAGGGATGAAAGTGATAAAGTTCTATTGAAAATTATAAAAGAAATATGGTCGTGCCAAAAAATGCTGCAAATCCCCGCCTTAGTGACGTACCCAAATGTGGATAATGGCGATCACCATTAAAGGCTTGTATTTGCAAGTGATTTTCCGTACTGCTACCTGTAATAGAATTCGTGACGTAAGTCGACTCAAATAAACAGACATGTATAGTAAAATAAAAATATAGTATACGTTTAATGACAAGAAAGCCATTAAAAAGAACCCTTCACGCAGTTAAATTTAAAATAAAAAGATCCATCGATTTACTGTTCATGAATACATATATTAAAAGTGCAAACCCAATAGTTCCAAATCTATTTAAAGGGCACTCTCAATTTCTGCGTCTGTTTAATATTTTTCCGTGGGGTTACATCCAACACCGTTACTACGAATAAAATTATTTTTGTTTTTTTTTAATTCGCATCGTAGAACTTAGCGTAATGCAAGGCTTCACTGTGAAGACATATGTACAGGCATTCGACGACTTGATTCAGTTTTTTTCTCAACATTATCAAAAATTATTTCGGGGCGTCATTCGACAATGCAATCTTACTACTATTCATGGAAGTAGGATTGGTCTTCATTACGGGCACATATTATATTGTGATATCTCGCCATGAAATAATTTTTTACCGTGCAGAAAATAATCAAAAAATTCAGGGCAAACTATTTTCAGATACCCTTTGTGGTCATTTTTACCACTTGTATTTATCGTAAAAGTAGGATTTCACAATTTCTCAATGGCCAAGACCTATTTCTTTTTAAAATTTCATTGCACTTTAAAAGTGAATCGTTATTGTCTGGCAATGAAACGAATATAATAACGCATAACAAGTTATATATAATACATAGTCATTGTCGGAAAATATAGAAATTAGGGGCACAGAAGGTATTCAAGAGAAATATTTGACACAGAACTTTTAAAAATTTCTAACCATTTCCAAAACTTATTTCGGTTATTATTCCTAATCTTTCTACAAACCATGTGAATAAAATTTCATATTCAGCCAAACAAGCCGGCAAGTACAGTGCACATGTATTTCTTCTCGTGTATTCCAGAAATATTTTTCCTCAAACTTTCATTCAACTTGTAACTCTATATGCATAAACATAAGTCTATCTATTATTTTTTCATCATATATTTAAATTTCAATCATTTCTAAATATAATTTGTACAAAAATCGTTTAAATTGAGCCTTCATTACGTCATATTTACAATGTTTAAAACTTGTGGTTAGACTAAGATGTTTTGTTTGTTGTAACTTATATACGTGCTGTTTATTATGTTCTTCTGGTAGTAAAATACTTTACAGGTGAGTAACCAAATCTTGACGAAAGCGTGGATAGTCAAAAGCGCGGGCTACACAACAGGCCTTTTATGGTAATTGTTACACAGAAAATCTCATGCAAAAACAAGCCTTTTATGGTGATGGCCACCACCCACATTTGGATACCTCACTAAGGCGGAGCTTTGCAGCATTTTTGGCACGATAATATGATTTTTTTGTAACAGTTCACACGAGTTTATGACATAACATACATCTAACGGATTAATATCTTTCTTATAACTATAGTAAACATATTTAATTTATTTGAAACTCAAGTGCAATTAGGTTCTAGTTATTTTTAACATAACAGGAACGATTGATAATAAGGTGAAATTTATAGGCCAATAACATACTTGTCGAGTTTAGGTTATAACAAGTAATAGCTATAGCTTTTCAAAAAGCTTGCCTGTCTAGCTTTTAAAATATGTATCTGTATAATACATGATAAGTATGAGGCTTAATGCTATGCTAAATATTTACCGCGACAGTTGACCTACAACAGTTGACTGAGCAATAGCAGCAGCATAGTTTTGGTAACTGACAGGTTACATTATGGTTACTTCAAAAGATAAAGTAAAATGCATTTTATGTCTTTAATTCCATTGAATATAAGGCTTAACCAAATGAGGGTAAAAATATCATAGACAAATTTAAATGCTTAAAAACAAAATTAATGATTTAATATGAACTTGTTAAAGGCAACTATTTTGTAACGGTAAATGCAAAAACAAACTATTATAAAGTAAACAAATAGTAATATTATCAAGTTTTCTCGTTAACGGAACCAAGTCTTTTCCCAGGACGGCCATGACAGCGTGCAGTAAGTTAGAACCTAAATTATGACTTTTTCAGTTATATTAATATTGTCAACCCTGACATTTTCCACACACTTACTGTTGTAACTTACGTTCAAATCAGTCATTCTTCAACAAAAGATTGTTTATCCGTCTCCTTTAAAATGAAATACAGCCGTTCCGATAAAAAAAACACATCTCGTTTTTTATTTATTAAATGTATTGTTTTTTAACGTGCTTAAAAGTTAATTCTGATGCAAATTTCAAACGTGTTGAAATATGACTATGCTAATTATTGCAATGCATCAATCGAATACTTTGAAGTACGTAAATATATAACACTTTGAATACGCATGTTAGACTGTCAATCAAAAGTAAGGCGGCGCTTCCATAACTTCAACTATTGCTGATAAGTCTCAAGCTGCGTACTTGTAGAAAACTCGATTCGCTCATCGTCATAGAATTTTGCGAACTCGAACTCGAATCTTAGATATGCCCGACACCAAGCCGTGGCGCCAGGCAACAAGCCATCAGAATTCTTATGAGGAACCAGAGTGAGTTATCTTTTCCTAACCAATGTAGGTAAGGGAGATAATTACATTCTCTCCCTTTTGTCCTGTGGCTAAAAGGGAGACAAATTTATTATCTCCCTTACCTACATTGGTTAGGAAAATATAACTCACTATGGTTTCTTATTGGACAATTTATGCGTCGCCTTTGGCCGATTTGGTCTTGTTTCGTATAAAGCGGATTTTTCGTGATAGGAAAGGAGAAAAAATTTTCAGTTCCGTCCATATAAATGTTGTACGTCACTTAAAAATCGTCACTTTTGCATCTAATCTACCCTAGTGAACCTGGTATTTGTTTGCCGAGTGTTTAAAATGAAGATTTAAACCTTGTTGACGTAAGTCCAGATATTTGTCATGAAAATATAGATGAGCGAGAAACCGATGTTGAATTGCACTAAAAATGGTTAAAAATATGTATACGACGCAATACCTGAAGTTGAATTGAAAATTTCATAACTTGTAGCAGGACATTTCCACTCTGGTGTAGACGATAGGATTAATATTGGAATGATGTATAGTGGTGTTGGTCCTTGGTATAATGGAAGCCTAAAAAATGCATGTTTACTTAATAATAATACGTTAAACTAAAGATGGCTTTTAATGTAATTGAAAAGAAAATAATTTTTAAAAATTCCTGCATCAGCGAACTAATATAATAGTTAGAATATATTATTAAGTAAAATCTTGATGGTTAAGAAGTGGACATATAAATAATTTTAACGTAATTTTTTTTTCTTTAAACGATTTATGAACTAATAACAATTTTCATATTATCAAATATTAACGTATACATGCCTGATACCAAAAGTTGACTGAAGAAAAGTTGTAATGGCAGCCATAACTATGGTCGTACATAGTAACTGAACCTGTATATCATAGTCTTTGTCAGCACATGCTGCCTGGGCTACCAAAAGTGAATTCATGACACAAAATGGTAAACCCATTAGTGTTTGCTGTAAAATAGTATGTATAACTATAAAAAATGACTCAGATTTAATATTGTATACAATACTGTTGTTACGTTTATTTCGATTTTGTTTTTTATTTTGATTTTTATTTTGAGTTTTTGACACCCTTGTTTTGGATGCAATGAAAAAAGCTTGCTACAGAAACATGCTGAAAAATGTGAGTCCTTGTACATCCTTTAAGCAAAAGTTCAGAAAATCGTAATTGCACTAACACTACCTCTGTCAAAGATTCGAGATGAATGAAAATATTTTTCAGAGAAAATGTCAATACCGGGAATCTTTTTTAAGTTGCTTGGTGTTCTCGATAGGTCAATATCTTTCGTAATATTCAAGAAATAAAATTAAAATTATTTTTAATGTAGATTCTTTGAAGTAGTTTGCAATTTTTAACGATACTAATCTACAACCCCAGCTGTTTCATGGTACATAAAACTTATTATTACAGAATGTCAATTAATAATGTACTTTTATCTTAACGCGACACTAAAGTTAGTCTAGTTGTTGGTGTTTTGCAAAGAAAATATCGGCAAAAGAATATCAAAGCGATGCTACATTGTTGGTAAATTCCACAAGGACAAAACCTAAAGACACTCGTCGAATTTTTGAAAACATTAATATAGCAAACAAATACTACTGGTTGGGTGAAGTCAAGCATTAAAGCCAATTGAGAATGTTAAGCAATATAACTACTACCTAAATTGATTTAGTTTTTAATGCAGAATTTGCGTACTCTTCCGAATCACTTAGATTCATTATTGGTTCATGTCCTTTCACCGTTTTAGTTTTGCCTAAAGTTTGTTTTTAATTTGTTCATTTTCATTCACAGGACTTTTAATCCCCGCACTTCTAAGATATTGTTATCGCCCCCGTCCATCTGTCCGTCCGTCCGTCCGTCTGTTTGTCCGTCTTTCCGTCTGTCTGTCCGTCCGTCCGTCCGTCCGCCACCGTGACTTTCTTGTGACCTAAACTCCTCGTTCATTTTTAAATTCATGCATATAAGATTTTCAAATTTTCATTTTCAAAAATTGGGGCCCACAGGGGTCGAATTTCGAAAATTGGGAATTTCAGTTTGTGACCTAAACTCCTCTTTCATTTTTCATTTTATGCATTTAATGTCTATACAGTATTCTTAAATATTGTATTTAGATGCGCAATAAGGTTTTAGAATTTTGATTTTCAAAAATTGGGGCCTAAAGGGGTTGAATTTCGAAAATTGGTAATTTAAGCTTGTGGCCTAAACTCCTCATTCATTTTTAATTTCATGCATTTAATTTCTATACCATATTGTCACATACTGTATGTAGATGTGCAATAAGGTTTTATAATTTTGCATTTCATAAATTGGGGCCCACACGGTAGAATTTTGAACATTGTAAATTTAAGCTAGTGATCTAAACTCCTCCTTAATTTTTCATTTCATTCATTTAATTTCTATACAGTATTGTCACATACTTCTTACATCAACTCCTCTTTCATTTTTCATTTGTATTCAAAGATATAATTGTGAAAAGGGTGCACAGGGATACATTATGTGGGGAGTGCGGGGATAGCTGTCGTTTCCGACTGCCTTAGTCTAGTTTTTGTTTGTTAGTTTTTTCCTTTCTTCCATGTATTCTGTTCATTGTAAAAATCATGTATAGTAAAGTTAGACAATAACATTTTAGATACACAAGATGAGCACATTTCGTCGATTTACGACTCTTATTTGTGCTCAAGGCATAAAATGGTGAAAACCGGAACAGTTAGAATTACCGGAACGTTGAAGAGCAAATTTAAATACCAAAAATGACCAAAAGGTTGAGCTGTGCCTAGGGAGATGTTCTTTATATTGTGTTTGTCTTACCTGAAAAGCAAAAAGAAATGTCATAACTATTGGTGGTGAATCACTGACTCTGTATAATAACTTCCATCTGTCATCTTCTATTACAATATGTGTATATTCTTCATCAGTTTCCTCTTCAGTTTGTAATGATTTGTTGTTTGTGACTAATTCATGAACATCCATACTTTTTCCATTCAAAGCCATAATATGTTTAACTGGCTTGGTAGACTTGGAGCAAAACACCGTGCAAACTATCGTATGTGCTTAGAATTAATTCTCAAACTATAACTGAAAAGTTAGATCGTAAAATCACAGCACCAATACTTACAATTTGGTATTTAGGTAGAAGTTGTCCGATGTTTTTTTCGGTCGTGTGTATTTATCGTAAAGTCAATGTAGGTTTTTTTGTCAGTTTCTATTATGAGATGAACTTTAATTACTTAAACGTACCTCGGATAAAATATATAAACACCTACAATGTAATGCTTCAATTGGAAAACCTCAAATGAAATACGTGAGACTTTTATTGGTTGGTTAAATTCATAAATGAATAGGTGGGTATAGGTGCATATAGTCGATTGAAATTTTCTTGTATAATATTTATTCACAACAAACCACCAAATGGAAAAATCCAGCACTCTTACTGAATTCTAGTAACTTTTAGTCCATCTATTTGACATCATTTTTTATCTGTACTTAATGTTACTCGGCCCAAATCTGAAATGTAATAAGTCTGAATTACTGACTTGTCTGATCATCCTGAAATTTCATAATTTATTTTGAATCTGTTTTGATCCAATCTGAGCTAGTCTTACGACACATAAGACAGGAAATTAAGGGCGCCTATCATAGAAATTTTAAAGCTCCAATGAAACGATTTTACATACTAATTAATATATACTATGAACAGTTATTTGATTAAATATGAGATGCATTTGTCGTTTTGCCCTTTTCAAGATAACCACTGAAAGAGACAATGCAATGCAATGTTTTAAAAAATGGCAGACACAATGAAAGACTTTAAACCATTACTTGGTTTCAAGAAAAATGTACCTATTCATCCAATGACCAATTTCATAAATCACGGTTTCTACGCAATCTGAACCCAAGAAGATTAATAGGTTCATTTTGCTGAAATAGTATACATTAGTTTAGGGGCCATGCAGCTGAAGCCCGCCTAGGAGTGTGGGATTTTCTCGCTGCGTTGAAGAACCATTGGTGGTCTTGAGCTGTTTTCTGCTCTTTGGTCGGGTTGTTGTCTCTTTGACACGTACATTCCCCGTTTTCATTCTCTATTCTATCTTACACGAGTTCAAAGTGAAGACTGCAAAATCTTCAACGAGTTTTTCAAATTCACGTCTTTCCCGAGTTGAGCGCAGCGGAACGAAGGAAAAGACGCTGAATTTTAAAAACGAGTTGAAGATTTTCCAGTTCTTCACTTTTGAACTAGAATATAAAGTACCCATTTATTCAGTAAAATGTCGATTTTTAAGTTTCCTGTACCTAGATAAATGAGTACAGTCGACGAAGTTAAATAACGTTATGCCTGATTGGTCAAAAAGTATGTACATTTTGTGAACGGCGCGATTTGATTGGTCTAAAAGCAGTAGAAGATAAGACCTCGTGCAGTGGGAGATGGGATCGCGTGAACCGATCTTCAACGGGTCATCTCACATTGAAAATGGTCATTCACGAAATAATATATTTTTTGTCCAGACTAAAAAAATAGGTAAAAACTCCATGCTTCTTAATGTAAAAATTTCACAATCCCATCCTTAAAAAAAATACCGGGAAAATTATACATAATAATTTCCTTTTTACCAGTTATATTATATTAAAATTTAACAGAAAAAATATCCAAAATATGTCACGAATTACCTCGAGTCAAAATTACTCAAATATATTCATATGCTTATATTAACATTAAAAGGTTAATCTAATTAAAACATTAATTAGAATTACCATAGCCATACATTCATAATGCAAAATATCTAATGACTCATCAAAAAGTATATCTTCTCATGGTTGGATGAAAAAAAATTACTTGTAGTAGAATTTGACATTAAGGCTTAAGTAATAATTTTACACAGATTAATGATTACAAGATTTATGGTTGAATGACAAAATTTAGAGCTAAAAATAGTCAGTTGAAAATGATGGTTGATTTTTTTTAAATTAAATTCTTATTTCAACCTTTACATTGTTAGTTATGGGTTTTAAAATGACTGTGAATTTGTTTTAGTAAGCATATGTGCGCCAAGATGTCTGCTCTAACTTTCCAATAAATGACCTCGCACTGAAAAAAATTCTTTGTACATTTTTCAGGTTTGTCTTATAGAACCGTTCTATAAGATGATTGTATAAAAAAATAGCTCTGCAATGTACATGATGTACAATGAATAAATATCTGATATAATAAGTTAAATACGTATGGATGTGTATTCTGAGAGCCCAAAAGATCTATATGTGAACTTGCCATGTAAAAGTAAAATTTTAAATGATAAAACTACTTTTATCTGATTTTCCCAGAACTTTCAAGAAAAGTTCCGAACAAGGTAAAGACTTGTTGAGATAAGACTTTTTAGATAGATCAAGATACGTTCAGACTTATTCAGATTAGTTTAGTATTTTAGAATCCGATAGAGTGTATTACCTAAATTTAATTACAACTGTGAAAAAGCTATGACAAATATAAACTAGAGGTAGGGGCTGTCGGAACGCTAGCTATACTCGCACCCAACATTTATTTGTAAACAAGGCCAAAATAAAAATATTGTTTGTGTCCCCTCGCCCGACCGACTCAAAAGTTTTTATTCCGTTTTTTTTTTTCGCAACATTTTCTTTTATTTCCGGATCAATTTCCGAGTCAATCCCGGATTCAATCTAAATTCAAGAAAGTTTCATGGGACAGTCATTTTACAGACTATTTTTTACAGCCTATTGTATCCGATCAGTGGACATATCAAAGATAGTACGTCTTTTATCAATAAAATTGAATACTTGACACTGCATAAAGCTGTTATTTTAGCATCGTTCGACATTACTAGTCCTAGTGTCAATCACATGGAAGTCACGGGTGCTGTTGACAGAGCATGGCCTAGATGAATGAAACATAGATTCGAGATAGCTTTACCACCTAAGGAAATTATGCTTGAGAATGGTTGCTCCAATCTCTCCCAGTCTAACTGATTTACGTAAGTTTGAAATAATAACACCTATACTTGAACTGTACATACATTTAGACAAAATAATCTTGCTGTACATTTATCAAGACGACGGTTTCATTATTTTAATGGTAATAGAGAATTACGTGATTTTTTTTGAAATAGCGAATACTGTTCATTCATTACTAAAGTTTACATGTAAAATATCAGACCATAGCTTGGAATTCATAGATTTAACTGTATTTAAAGGATATAGCTTTCTATATGATGAAGACATACTCTTCCGATCAGTTACTGCTAGTAGTTCTTTGTTAATATATATATTGATCATTTTCATTTTGCTTGGTTTCTTCTGTTACCTTTTTAGAAAATTGGACTCTGACATCTTTTGAACTGGGTTTTACTGTGTGCATCGCTGTATTGGTTTATTCCACATCGGCTAGAAGTATAGGGGGGGGGGTTGAGATCTAACAAACATGTTTAAGCCCGCCGCATTTTTGCGGCTGTCCCAATTCAGGAACCTGTAGCCTTTGTTAGTTTTGTGTGTTTTTTTTAATTTTAGTTCATTTGTATGTTTCGGAGTCCCTGTTTCCATTCTCTTTTCTATTCAAAATACACATACTTTAGATTTAACGTTATATAGAAAACCCACGGAAAACTTTCAGTACTTGCATAGATCATCCGCACACCCCTCTTCCGTGCTTAAAGGATTTATATTGGGAGAAATAATCAAAAGGGGTTATAAACGATGCAAAATTGAACATTTAATAACACGAAAAACTTAACCTTGCCTTTAAGAAACATTGGTATTATATCCAAAATGATGAAGAGAGCAACAGAATCTTTAAAAGACTGCTTATTATTGCATATAAAATACATAAAAATATAAAAGATTATCTCACATCAGCTACACTTAAATAAATTATTTATATATTAAATGAAATTAATGCAAGACACTTTTTAATGGAATTGGACCACCAGTGTAGTACCCCATTCATATTCAATTAAAATATAAGTTTTGTGATTGGCAGCCAAAAGTTTTCATGTCAGAAATATGGGGTTTTGAAAATACAGAAATTATCGAAAAAGTACATTTACAGTTTGGTAAAAACATTTCAAAGGTGAGAAATAGCACCCCAAACTACATGGTTTATGGTGAATTAGGCAGACGTCCTTTGAAGATAATGATTAAGGATGCTCGCTGGTCATGTGTTAGTCTTTTTGTCAGATTTTCGGAATCCTGAGGTTTTATCCATTTCTTAAACATTAAATTTTTTACCCATAAACCCTTACTTTTTCTTTTATAGTTCAATCATACATACCTTAAAATGGTATTTGACAAAATTTTATGAAATCCGTTTTATTTTTTCATACATTTTTGAGAGACTGAAGTTGCCAATGCAAAGACAATGAAAAATTCAGAGAAAACATATTTCCTGCAAATTTTCAAGGCTTTATAGCTCTAAAATGAACACATGAACCTATATTTTTTTCTTGCTTATTTGTTTACTATTCATATGTTCTCTCAAACTATTTCAAATCCTATTTATTTCCTATTACACCAGCGTTCATTCTTAAACTTAGATTTGTTGTATATTGGAACAGTTTATTGACGGACAATAACAAATTATCGTCTATCATGTATAAAGTTTTCCATGCATTTGAGAAATCCAAATAAATTTAGGTGGATATCGTTTGCTAAATCCATCCTGGACGATATGGGCCTAAGTTTTATTTGGAATGATCAAATACCTATGGATAGAAATATAATTGAAAACCTTGTCGATCGGCAGTTAAAAGATCAATTTATTCAAACATGGTTTTCAAATCTTAATAACTCTTCGACAAGCGAATTTTATTTTGAATTTAAAAACGAGTTTATGTTAGAATCATATTTTTTAAAACTGAAACAAGGTGACATATACCAAATCGCAAAACTGAGGTGTTCAAATTTGAAAATACCCATGGAAACCGGTAGATAGACTAGAACACCAAAACATCAGAGAATATGTCATCTTTGTGGAGAGGGAATTGGAAACGAATTTCATTATCTCTTTTTATGTCAAAATGAAACTATTAAAGAAATTAGAGAAAAATATATACCAAGCTATTACATTCTAAACCGACAAGGTTATAAATTAAAACGGCTTCTTACATACTGTCACAAAGTACTTTATAAGAATCTTGCTTCATTTATTAGAAATCTCCCTAAACTACTGTAAAAAACCAACTTTTTCCTGTTTAATTTATTTAAAAGTGTATTATATTGTATATAGTATTGGTAATTGTATTGTGGTTATATGTACTTGTGAATTGCTATGTCATTATATTGTCCTCTTGTATACCTATGTGTCTGAGGTTATCAATAAAGTTGTCTTGTCTTGTCATAAACAAAAGGCTGCAGGTGCCTGATGAGGGTAGGCCTTGGTTCATAAAACCCAAGCCGAAACACTGTATTATAAATGATACAACTGGTAATTGATTTAGAAATTATCTGTTAATGGTGTACTTAATTGGATATTTGTTTGGATTGGTAGTGGACACGCATTTAACTAACAATTTCGGTGTCATGCCTGACTAAGCAGGGAAGCAAACCTTATAGCATTAGTTCTTGTTCATTGCCTTGGAAATGAAAAATAATATAAAATTCTGTTGAACAAAAAAAAAGAACTTTTGACCTACCTACCTACCCTCCTCTGAAATTAGGGTCGGGAGAGGGGAAACAAACACATTCTTAACATTTTCATTTTCCATTCCATTACAGTTTGCATCTGTAACAAATAACCTGCATCCAGAGATATATCACAACCCACTTTTACTGTAATCGAACTTTTTGGCCTCTTTTCCCTTTTTTGGCCTTTTAAATCCTCAAAATGCAAAATAAAAGCATGCTTAGCATTACAGTTTGCATCTGTAACAAATAACCTTTTCACAAATATATCACAACCCACTTTTACTATAATTTAACTATTTGGATCCTTTTAGGGACCTATAGTCCCTTAAACTGAAATTCACAAATTTCTTCAATTTTTTTTCTTTAGATAAACTTTTAGTAATTATGGTCTTTTTCTGTTTTGGCCCTTTTTGGTCCCTGCCATAAGCAACAATATGGCAACAATAAAAAGATTTAAATTCAAAAATGAAATAGGAGTTAGCGTCACAAGGCTCTTTGTCTATTTTGGCCCTTTTTGGTCCCTATCACGCCTGTTTTAGAAATTTGGAATTCCAAAACCTTTTGCGCATCTGCAGTTAGCAAGCAACAATATGACATAGTTATTTTAGTAATTTCGCTTTTTTTCTGTTTCGGCCCTTTTTGGTCCCTCCGACCCCCTTTAAAAAAAATTTAAATTCCAAAACCTTATTGCGCATCCACAGTTGGTAAGCAACAATATGGCAACAATAAAAATGGTTTAAATTCAAAAATGAAAGAGGAGTTAACGGCACAAGGCTCTTTGTATAATTTGGCCCTTTTTGGTCCCTTCCAGGCCCTCTTTTAAACATTTGGAATTCCAAAACCTTATTGCGCTTCTACAGTTTGTAAGCATCAGTTTGTGTATGGCACAAAAAAATGGGAAAAATTCAAAAGTGAAGGATGAGTTTGCGTCACAAGAAAGTGTGACGGACGGACGACCGCAACGACAATATACCCGGACTTTCATTCGAAAGTGCGGGTATAAATAGTAAAATTTGGTACAACCACTGTTTTTCTGAATTCTGACGGTTTGTGTCTCTGTCTCTGGTATCAAACTTTCATATTCAGCGAAATATGACAACTTTACTTTTAATCTTTTACATTCGAGAAATCTTTTATAGTAAAAGCTTTTCCTTACAACTTTTCACATAAAATTCCAATAAAATTTCCGTAAAATGTGTCCGGGTGGGGTGATATGTCTTCATGCGGACTGTTACCTCATGAGCTAGCGCGTTAAAAATCCGACTCAGCGTGTCGGTCTAGTATAAAGCAGTTCATATTCATATCATATTAACATTTTCGCGTCCTGATATGCATTAAATAATTGTCAATTTAATTGAGGTTCAAAATAATTCATCCATCCATCCATCCATCATTGATCGACCGGTCGATGTTCAGTCAGTTTTACGATAGTGAAGGTGTAATAAAATAGTGCTTTTTTAATTACTGCATGAAATGAAACTTTTTGAGTCATCCAATTTTACCATTAATTTTAAAAGTATATATTCTAAACTCATATATGATTCAGAAAATTTACAAAATTAATCAGAAATTTAAAATATCAAAAATGTAAAATTTCACAAACGAATTAAAACATAATAAGCTTTTAAACTATAATATTAAAATATTTTTCATTCTCTTTGTGAATCAAAAATTGAAATTTACACTCCTCATATGATAATAAAACAAACTTCATCTAGTTTGTATAAATTAATTTTGAATTTGATGTGGTTTGGAGTGGTTTGTGGTAAAATATTTTTGTTCATATGCCATTTTAAAATTTTATTTGTTCATTAAAAAGTAAAAAAAAAAAAATTTCTGAAAAATGTAAATTTACACTTCTTACATGATTATAAAACAAACTTCATCTAGTTGGTATAAATTAATTGTGAATTTGATGTGGTTTTTGGTATTATCGATCTAGTTTGTAGTATTATCGTGGTTTGTGGTGTTAAGACGTGCCGTGCATATCTCGCATATCTAATTTAAGAAAATCCAACAAGAACAGTTATTGTAAGGCTGTTAATACCCTGCGTCAGTGACCACAATAATTCATCGTATTTTCTCTGTTACTGCTTCAATGACTTCCATTCTACAGACTAGGTATCTCAATGATCAAAAAGAACGTAATTGATAGTTTTAACCTCTTCACATCTTATCTTATCTTACTTACATGTATTTACCTGTTATTGCACTTACTTTTATTAATCTGTGAAAATATTGCTATTTGCCCGCTAAAATGTCTATCAAAATCGGACTCAATTCCACTGAACTTGATACATGTCCATCAGCAATAACCACAATACGTATATGTTTACTCATTACTTAAACTGTTGGTCAAATTAAAATAAATAGTTAATTTAACATGATATGATCTAACTATTTTCTTCTTGTTGGTTAACATTAATAACAGCCTTGCCATAATAGAATCGTGATCCTTTCGTGCGTAGAAATTCATATAATACGGTAACAGATGGATCTTTTGATCTATCTTTTTTTCGGTAAAATTCACCAACGTTAATTTAAAAAAGAACATTTTCATCACGGGAGTCTATTATTTTATTACAAAAAGCTATGAATATACTAAAAATAACTATAATAAGCATAGTAATCACCCTATACACGACTGAGTTATATTCAAAAGTGTATTGACTGAAATGAGTTACAAATAAATAGTAGTTTATTCTTTCTTATTATAATTATTAAATTCTTATGTAGTTGAATGTTACATTATAAGTCACCGAAAAGATCTGTTGGAGTCACATTCCACTATTAACAAATGAAAAAAAAAATACTAAAATTTATAACAAGTTCAATCCTAAGGGAACAGTAGTAATGTTAGTAATACGAAAATAGTACATGTAGTATATTTGGAGCCTGAACAGTAGTATATGGGCACAGTTCAGTTATTATTTGAGGTGGTGGTGGAGGTGCCGGATGTGACGTCTACGGAGGCGGAAATGACGTGACCGGAATCGGAAGTACCCGGAAGTGGTTTGCGTGCATGCGCAACTGTAAAGTGATGTTTTCCCGCCATTTGTTTGGGGAAGTCACGTGCCAGGAACCGGATGTGTCGTCTGCGAATGTGTGGGAGGAACCGAAAATGGTTTGCGCGAAGTGATGTGTTTACCCGCCATTTGTTTGCGGAAGTGACGTCAGTTACGTGCCAGGACCCGGATGTGTCGTCTGCGAATGTGTGGGAGGAAGTGAGGGGAATTTTCGCGCCATTTTCCATTATTTGTCACTACCTGGGACCCGGACGTATCGTTTGTGCATATGTGACCGGAACCGGAAGTGCATGCGCAACCGATAGTCGGTTTTCCCATTATTTGCTAATGGAAGTGACGTCAGTCACATGCTAGGACCCGGATGTGCCATGCCTGACCAGAATTCGGATTGGATTATCTCCCTTTTCCAGCGCTTCTCGGTCGTCTCTGGGTCACGCATCGAGTCCGAGAGTATACGGAGCACAGAGGTACTGTTGGATTATCTCTTCCTTTTCCCGCTCTTTTCACCACGGGTGATGTTTTCCGTTCGTTCAAGGGAGGACCAAAGGTAAGATTGGATTATTTCCTTACCTCCAGCTAATCCTGTCACCATTAGGTCCATTGAGGGGTGTCCTTAGCAACCGCCTTAGCAACGGCGGTCCATTTCATTGCTCCATGCCGCTCTTCGCTGCTCGTCGCTGTTCATCGCTTCTTATGACTATACTCACGTGCTCATTTCGGTTTATTGGTGCTACTTGTCGCTGTTTTCGCTGCTTCTGCTCCTGTGGCTGTTCGTCATCGCTGCTCTTCTCTTGCCCATCGCTGTTCTTCGCTGCTCCATGATGTTCATCGCTAATCATGACTATACTCACGTGCTCATTTCAGTTTTTTGGGGCTACTTGTCGCTGTTTTCGCTGCTGCTGCTGCTCCGGCTGCTTGTTGCTGTTCGTCACCGCTGCTCTTCTCTTGCCCATCGCTGTTTTTCTCTTGCTCTTTGCTGTTCAACGCTACTCACGTGCTCATTTCGGTTTTTTTGGTGCTAATTGTCGCTGTTTTTTCTGCTGCTTCTGCTCCTGCTGCTTGTTGCTGTTCGTCATCGCTGCTCTTCTCTTGTTCATCGCTGTTTTTCTCTTGCCTTTTGCTGTTCATCGCTAATCATGACTATACTCACGTTCTCATTTCAGTTTTTTGGGGCTACTTGTCGCTGTGTTCGCTGCTACTGCTGCTACTTGTTGCTGTTCGTCATCGCTGCTCTTCTCTTGCTCATCGCTGTTCATCGCTAATCATGACTATACTCACGTGCTCATTTCAGTTTATTGGGGCTACTTGTCGCTGTGTACGCTGCTGCTGCTGCTGCTCCTGCTGCTTTTTGCTGTTCGTCATCGCTGCTCTTCTCTTGCTCGTCGCTGTTTTTCTCTTGCTCTTTGCAGTTCATCGCTACTCATGACTATACTCACGTGCTCATTTCAGTTTTTTTGGTACTGCTTGTCGCTGTTTTCGCTGCTGCTGCTCCTGCTGCTTGTTGCTGTACGTCATCGCTGCTCTATTCTTGCTCATCGCTGTTTTTCTCTTGCTCTTTGCTGTTCATTGCTAATCATGACTATACTCACTTGCTCATTTCGGTTTTTTTTTGTTTTCCTGTTGCTTCTAGTGGTGGTCGACTGTCGTTAGTCTAAGATTGGATCTGTGCGAGAGCACCCTTAGATCCGGGTCATTTGAAAGTCCACTCTGCATTTATCCAGGCTTGTGACTGGCTATCATAAGATAGGCTGCATTAGCCCTCCCCTATTTTATAAGGCCACTCTGCATTTGTTCAGGCTTGTGACTGGCTATCTATAATACTAAATTTACGAATTAGCCGAATAGGCGGCAAAACGCGTGATTCAAAATAAACGATGTATAGTTCAGATTATAAAGGTTATTATCGGATTTGACAATCTACATTTATAAATTTAAACTACAGTTTTGTTTATGTGCAAATGGAATTTGTATGCACTTTTCCGATATGAATTCTCCCAACGTATCCCTTAGAAGGTTCTCGAAGGCATCATTTTAGCACATTGATTTAAATAAACAAGTATGCACATATTTTTAATGTATTTCTGTTTGAAATTACGGAAGAAGAATAAAAAAAAATTAAAAACATTCTCCTTCGAGTGGGATGTTTCCGCTTTATGTATTCAGGATTGTTTTTCTACAATAACGCAATTTCTCCTAACTGTAAAGGTTATGAACTTTGAAGATAATGAAGAAGTAAAGTAAAGTTCAGAGGAATTCCTAACTTAGTTGTTTTTTTGGATTGCTCGGATGTTTACCTTGCACAAAGTGATAAAACCAACCATTATCTATTTTTAAATTATTTGTCATGTGACCTGTCTGAATATATCTCTACTGTAAGCCCTAGATAAAAATATTTTTAACAAATGGTCATCTTTATCATTAATGACGAAATTTATCTCGGACATCTTTGATAAATATAAACGTGGACAACACAAGCAGCCACACACTAAAAATGCTTTCACCTTCTGATTATTGGATATATTTGTGAAATTAAGCCTCGCTTGCCCTGCCCATGATGACAATGGAACAATTCTAACAATTATTTTCCAAAAATATGCTCTAACTAACTCACGGCATCTTTTGAAAAATTCATCCGTCACTAAGGAAATGTTTACATCTACAATTTCATTTTCATATTTATTCTGAAGGAAAAAGGTAATGCATTATGAAATGTGTATTTAATGAAAGCTTTTCATCAAGTTCCAGTTCAGAATTAATTATAACAATAAAAATATTGACAATTTATGTGATTGTGTTTTCGTCAGTCATAGATTTTGACTTTGATGGCACCTTAAGGTCCATTTTGGTAATTCTACGTGGCATACAGTCTACTGCATCAGTGGATACATCTTCGGTAGTAACGAACAGCCATGACAATTGGGTCACGATGACCTACATTTCACGCTTCATTGACTTTGGTTAAAGTCTGCATTAAAATTCATTTCTAAGAATACTACATGCAGCACATATAGACATGAAACTATCAGTTGATAGCACCTACTTGACAGGAAAGTTTATGGAAGCCTGCCACATCATCCATATTGAGCTCCTGTTCCATGAATGGCATGGCCGCAACAAATTTTTATAGTCAATATGGCCACCACAAAAAAAAGCTTATTTTCCCGCGCTCGCGCGGGTTCAATGTCTAGTATATATGTATAAACATATATAGGCCGCATTACCCCTCCTTCCTTTTTTCTGTTTTTCTTTGTAATATGTTAATGTTCGTTCAAATTCCTCCGTCACATAGAGTCATTGCTGTCTTCATCTGATGGTGGATCGTAGTCGTTCAATAGACGATTAAGAAGATATTTTCGTTTTTCTACGGCATATTCCCGTGATTCTTTTCATTCGTAGTCTTCCTCTTCTATCAAGCGTTTAGCCGTTTTCTTGATCTTTCTATGTACGGGGTCTTTATTCGTGTCTTGATGCCAGGACATAAATCCGAGGTAATGCTTTCGAATTTCGTCTCTGTAGGAGTCAAACATATCTCTATATGCTGCCAAGCGTGCCTTGTCTTCTTCCATTCCGGCTTCAACTAGTTCATTTACTGTATGTGAGTATTCCGATTGATGTACTTGAAATGTTCTATTCAAAATTAAATCCCATGGAGAAGTCCGCATTGCTCTTCGGAGTCATCGTTGGATCCATATTCACTACTTTTTTCCGATTTCTCGTTATCTGCGTTTGTGGTGGTTTCTGAGACTGAATCACTATAGTCTGTTGAATGCTCTTCCATACCGTGTGCATTTTTTTTTTTTTTTTTTTTTTTTTTTTTTTTTTTTTCGGTGTCGCACTAGGTTGAAGTTTCGCTAGGTTGAAGACTGGTATCCACATGTCACAGGTATACATTAAAGACGTCTTTCTTTCCTGTGATTCGATAGTTGAATGAGCTCCGGTTGTCCTGCAAGTGCTTATATTAGCTACAGGTTCTTCAACAGCTTGTTGATTCATACACAAACGTTTGGCAAAGTATTCGTTTCCGGATTGTTGCAGTTCACATTTCACTTTTCTGATGAGGTCTCTATTAAGTCTTTCCCACTCGTTGTCAATCCTGATGAATTCCTTGCAGATATTCATGTTTTTGTAGAATTCAGCAAAGCTCTTGTTCATTTGACACTTCGTACATTTCTTGTTTGGATCCACTTTGCTGGGTCCACCACTTGTGTTTTCCAGCCGTTTGGTTCTCGTCACTTTGGTTGGAAGTATAGGTACAGTTCTTAAAGAGGCCCACGTAAGGATGATTGCCTTTGGTGCTGTTTCCAGTTCTAGTTAACTCCATGTGCCTCGATGGTGGAGTGATCTAGGTATAACATTGTAACTACAAATGATTAATACTTCTATTTTGAATTCGAATCGAGTTCGTTGCAAGGTGATTTTTACTTCGATATTAAAATGACAAGGAATGCCATTTTTTCTGCCATAGGGTGATGGTTCTCTTCAATCGGGTACTCTGGCTTTCTTCACCAATGAAAATTGGCCGCCACAATATAGTCTTGGCATTACATCCCAACATAAATGATCCAAAAAAAAATTACTCCGGTATTTCAGACATGAAAAATGCATAACTCCCAAATTTTCCCGTTATAACAGTATTATAAACCAACTTATGGTGGTCATTCTTCTTGATGGGATCAACGAATACAATTCTTGCTTGTGCACAGAGGATTACCAAGTTTAGTTCAATTGGTCCTTTGGGTCAGACAAAAAATATATATTTTTCAACGTGTACCTATGCTAAACTTATATTGACTTTATCAGTCATTTAAATTTTTGGATGTAGTCAGTATATATTCTCAGATACCAATATTGATGCACAAGATGTGGACATTCCGTCGATTTACGACTCCTCAGTTGCACTTCATATATGCACAACGAGTGACATTTGAAAACAAAATTTAATTACAAAAATCATCAGTTTTATTTTTCCACTACAAATTTCACTATCTGGAAGGGCATGATAGTAGAATCCCTCTGTGTCTCAGCTTATTGGATGAATTTCGAGGGGAAAGCTACTCAATCATGGATAGATTCTGTCATTAAATGGAAAGATTTGTCACCACGAATTAAATTATTACTACAAACAAATATCAAAGCTTGTATTTTGTACCCGATGTCGATAATCCATTATAAATTCGTTGATACCAATTTTGATGCACAACATGTGCAAATTTCGTCGATTTACGAATCATCAGTTGTGTTCAAGACCTAAAATGTTGCATCATCGGAAACCCACTGCCGGTCGCGCTTACGTTTTGTTTTCAATTACCGATCGTGGGTCAATTAATTCATTTTTTCTCGTTTTCATGAATATTCATGAATCAAATTGACTATTGAAATTTCTGCTAACAATAATGGAATTCTCCACTTTGGAAACTTTGACAATAGTGACGTTCTCCACTTTGGAGATAAACAAATTCTTTGGAAAGTAAAACGGTGCCCACATGCGTAATGCAGGTGATACATTTTTGTTGTGTAGTGATATTTTTTTTATGTGGTCAGTAATGCATTCTCTTTGAACGTATGAAAACGTGTTTACTTTGTTTGAAAACTATATCGAAAATACACTGGAATTGCGTACCGGCGACGACATATATCTTGACCCAAAGCTCGTCTTTTAACTGTCACTTGATTGGCTGTATTCCCATTACAGAATCGTAAGGAAAGCAATCAAAATGGTTCATGAATATATTTATGAGACCGAGAAAAAATGAATGAATTGATCCACAGTCGGTAAGTGGAAGCAAAGCGTAAGCGCGACCGGCCATGGGTTTCCGACGATGAAAATGTTGAAAACTAAAACAATAATCCACAACGTTGACGGGCAAATTCAAAAATTCCAAAGTAACCAAAAGGGTAGAGGCAAAATCATAGCTTATTATGTTCCCCTAATGATTGCGACTATTAGATTGATTTTATTTGACAACACAGTGGTGCGGAAGGTCGCGGGTTCGATCCCCGGCCGGGTCAAACCAAAGACATTAAAATTGGTATTTGCTGCTTCTCCGCCAAGCACGCGGCATCTAGGAGTAAGAGCAAAGACTGGTGGCTCGGAGTCAGTATAATGTGTCCGAGTGAGGTGATATGTCTTCCTGCGGACAGTTACCTCGTGAGCTAGCACATTAAAAATCCGACTTAGCGTGTCAGTCTAGTACAAAGCAGGGATCATATTCATTATCATTTCAACATGTTCTCGTCCTGATATGCACCTGGTTGCCACTGGACGTTAAACAATAATTCATCCATCATCCATACAACACAGTGGGGGAGGGGGTGAATGCAGAAAAGGAACTGCCTATCCTTCCTAAAATTCATATCATACAGTAACATCACCTTTGTAGATTCTTTGTTTATGTTGTACTGAGTTTTTTCTTTTAATGTTTATGTTCTGTCTTTTGTATTTCTTCCTTTGTTGATTGATTCTTTTGATGTTTGCTTAACGTTCAGTGGCAAATATTTCATGCTTTATCAGGTAGAGAACCACTTCTAATCCCTGGATTTTCCATCCCTTCTTATTACGTCTTTTGAATTGCTTCCAATGTATTCCTGTCCAAACTATTCAACATGTTATGTGGCGTTCAACGATGAATAACAGACAAACCACAAAACAAGACATAAGGCCGAAAATCACTTATTATTTTCCGGATTATTTTACCTCAAATCTTCTTCCAAATACAAAACTTGATTAAAAAAACATTTGGGAAAATTACAAACCTATGAACAATTAATAAGGTTCAATACCTCATGGTGAATGTAGACAGAACGAGAGAAAAACGAAGTCAATAATGGTAAATCTAAGTAGAAATATATATATATATATATATATGGAAAAACGTAGATAAACATTGACCTCACAAAGAAACGATGGGTGAACTCAAGGGCTCTGGTTAAAGACATCCTCCAAAATTGATTGTAAAAATTCCAATAAACGGACATTTTCGGTGTGATAGAGATATGAAAAAAAGCAACTAAAATGGGAAAAGATACTTTTCATTTAACTGTAACCTTATAATAACATACCGTGTTGGATATCATTTATCTTTAATCTTTCATGCAGTTCGGAATGTATGAATTATATTCCCCAAAACGGACATAGCCATAATTAAGACCAGATTTTGACATTACGCAGACTTATACACAATATGATGTAATATAGATTTATTATGATGCATTAGCTAATTTATAACCAGACTGATGTCTACTGAATTTTGATTTCTTCCAGCATTTCCAGTTTGACTCACTGTATGTCGGAAATACAGGAAGATATTTCAAAAACGGAAATATCCGCTTCAGTCGCTGTGTTAGCCATGGAATTTCATAAATTTCTTTTCCTTCTTCTGTTTTTATTTCAAATCTTGTTTCAGACCAAACATATAGTCCTCGTTCCTGCTTCGAACCTTCAATTAAATACATTGCAATAGGTTTACTCCTGCTTTCTTGCGTATTTCTAATGGCGTCAGTCCCACAAATCCATTTAGAGAAGATCGCCATACATTATGGAATTGTACAAAATATATGAACACACTTTTCTAAGATAAACTGTGTCTCTTTCACTGTGCTTTGTTTGTAATTGGCTTAATCTTTGAAGTCATTCTGGATTTAAATATGTCACACAGTAGTTTCGATGGTTGTTTCATATTAGTATATTTGTTACCTAGTGCAGTATCTGTAAACAATGACTTTTAAAAGTGCGTGTTTAGTGCAGTGAAATTTGTATCATAGTGTCTGCAAGATTTCAACCAGGAAATACTGCAATAGACGTGGTTCACAGATGAAAATTTTTGTTATTTAGCTTTGGTGATTTTAAAGTGCAGACATCTAAAATTTATTGGAAGAAAACTTACCTTTAATTGTATTATCCATTACAAAGCCAAGTATACCCCCAAAAAATGATGGGTTAGTCAATATCATAAGAACAAACTTGTCAAATTCGTCATTACCTGGAAATACACATTTTATAATCATTGACTTGATATTCGGGGGATAGTAAGTTTATGTTCTCCGAGGAACTATAGAATAGTTAATATCGAGAAGACAATTTACTGTCTTTTCTCTGATTATCCAGCCATTTTAAAAGTATTCTATTATTTAAAATATCGTTACATTTCATAAATGAAACCCTTTGACATTTTTGGGGGGAGGGGGTGTTTATCGTTTATTTTCCTGGAATATTTTAATAAAAAAACAAATCTAAAATTGATTCAATCCGAAAAATATATTCCCGTGCGCGATTCCTAATCTACATAAGAATTCTTTCAAACAAAGGTACATTGCTGTTTCAGCTAATTGCTCTACAAAATCTCTTTCAAAGATTTCAACATTCATAATGACATGTATTAAAGAGGGCCTTCAGAATTGGCGTCAATCAGATGTGGATTCTTTTAAAAACTAAAAATCTAAAATCAAAATCTGGCTACATGCAACAGCATAAAAACATTCGGCTTCTCTACACTCTACAATACCATACAACATTCTCAATTAAAATATCGATTGAAACAGCTAGTTCATCAATTTTTTTTTCAAGAAAAATGGCACACAAAGGAATAAATTTCTAGTTTTAGATAGAGAAAAGGCTTATTTCGATAAGAACCACTCTGATTCTGACAAAAAGTATTCTGAAGATGAAATTACAGACATGTTAGATTTTCTCATAGACAACATAATGAAATTACAAACATATTAGATTTTCTCATAGACAACATAATGAAATTACAAACATATTAGATTTTCTCATGGACAACATAATGAAATTACAAACATATTAGATTTTCTCATAGAAAAAATATTTGTTGAATTTGGCGGTCGAATTTTTCAACAAACAATCGGCATTCCAATGGGAACCAACTGTGCTCCTCTCCTCAACGATCTGTTTCTGTACTCATATGAAGTGGACTCAATTCAAGGGCTGCTACGTGAAAACCAAGGAGACTAGCCCGATCCTTTAATTTCACTTTTCGTTATATAGGTGACGTGTTGTCGTTAAATAACGACAAATTCCAAGACTTTCTACATCTCATCTACCCCAGTGAGCTTGAAAATAAGGATACTACAGAAACATCGAAGTCCACTTCATATTGGATTTGTTTCTTGAAATAGGCAACGAGTGACATTTGAAGACAAAACGTAATGACAAATGTAATGACATCAACTTTCCTATCGTTAATTTTCCCTTCTCGAGTAGCAATATACCAACATCGCCTGCATATGGCTCTTCGTTCCTCAGTTTATCCGATATTCAAGGGCATGCATGAGTTACCATGACTTTCGACAAAGAGGATTAGGGGACGACCATTTGATATTCTAGGGGGCAGGAGGATTTTGAAAATAAATAACTCAGCCTTGATAATAACAAAAATGAATGGTTTGTTCTGTGGTAGTTTGAAAATAAATAACGTGACCAACAATGTATTGAAAATAAATAACTCGGCAGGTCTTTTAAACCATTTTATAAATGCATGTTTTAAAGCATGAGATGGCACCAGATTCTACCAAAATTCGTCTTTTTTCATATTTTTTTTCGGGAAAAACTTCCCAAATCTTTTAATAATATATAAACTACACCATATATAAATATTAATGTTTTTCAAATGTCTGAAAATGGGTTTCATTTCACTTGAGGTATATTGTCTCATGAACATTTACCTCACTTTAATACCTTTCCCATTTTAACCTATATTTGTTTTTTGTTCACTCCTGGTTTTTATAGGAGTTTGTGTTGTTCGTTGTTTTTTTTTTTCAGTGTTTATTTGTTGTGCTCACAGTTGTTCATTTGTCTTACCGGGTTAGTCCGTCTAATAGATTGCGATTTTTTGTTAGCTCCTTAGGTATATTTGTCCTCTTAAATAAAACCATATTCCTTGATTTTGGTGGTCCACCGCCTCATGTTGCTTAGCAGAACTGCTTGTGGGTGTAAATTGCAATTTACCATGATTAATTCTAAAAATGTAATCAATTAATTTTTATTTAAACAGTTCTTTTATTATTGTTCTTCATCTTAAAATTAATGAAGACTTAAAGTTGAAAAAGAATTTACACCCCTTTGCATGTTCAAGGTGGCACCAGATCTAGTATGTCTATTGTGTATGTGCATGTTTTTTTTCTGTTGTGACTATTTCAATATTTCTATAGATTTGATATCAAAGTTTTACTGATTAAAAAATATTCTTTTGATCAAGTATACACCTACAGATAGTACTATACCTGTGCTTATTTCCTGTGAGTTTTTCTTTACCCAGTTTGGCACCATTAATCCCGCAAACAATGACATACCGATTATAGCTAGATTTCTAGATGAATTCATATCAGTATACTGTAGATACGATATCATTATGGCGATGAACATTCCGAAGCTCAGGACAACAGAACCACCTAATACTGGGTACGGGATGGTGACAAACACGGCTCCAAACTTTCCAACAATACCACATATTATTAACTGAATTCCCAAGTTCTGATAAACAACTCTACTTGCAACCTGTAAAAGATTGATCCGTATAACCTCTGAATGGAATATTCGATACATTTCTACTAAATATTTTGGTCGTGAAAAATTTAATATACTTGCATCGACGAATATTTTTAATTTCTTATTTCTTAAAAAAAATTACAGAACTTTATTTTTACGACATTTGCAATTCCCTGTTTTACAGTTTCCTCTCTTACACTGACAATAGAAAAAACCTTGCCCATCACTTACTGACATCTTACTCACAACCTCTCTCAAACTGTACTCTGTCTCGGGAACATCTGACACATTCAAGGTCACACCTTCAATCAGTTCAAATTGAATCCAACTCATGTACTCCTTGATTTGTCCTACTCTAGTTCCTACTTTTTGTAACTCCCATGTATATTCATATTAACGAAAACACCTCCGATGTTTCTCTGATCAGCTGGCCCTTTGTCGACTCACGGAATACGTTATCACCTACACACAACACACTTAACTTCTTATTTGTGTTTTGAGTTACTTAGAATATCGGCTTGTGTTTTTGTCCAGATAAAGCATCATGAATAGAACTGTCTGAAAGTGTTCGTCTGCGAACTCCTTGAGTATTCTTCTCAGCTAGCGGAAACAAATTGCTTTTGTCGTGCTTACTGATAAGTTCATGAATTTCAGCAACTGCTTCAAAAATTAAAGGATTTGTTGTCCTTGCTTAATTTTCATAACAGTCTCTTCATGGAAACCAATGTATGATTCTGTAGTCGGCATTTCGCTCTCTATTTCTGACTCGGTACAGACATCAGTTTCTGTTTGAGATTCATTTCAGTTTCAGTACAAGTTCCAGTTTCTTCAGAATCTGTTTATTTTTCCTCCCTTCATCGAACATTAGTAATTAAACATTTTCCTACTTTGATTTATTAAGAATAATGTATATGGGAATAATTATGCCCATATTTTTTCATAAATATAATATGTACAAGTTGTGACCAGTTTAATATTTTGTACATGTCAATGCATGTTGAAGAATGTACAGTAGAATTTTGTACAGGTTGCAACTTGTAGTTTCGTGTCATACAAGTTGCCACATGTACAATATTTTAAAGACTATGTTAGCTTTTGTCATCACTTGGCGTCCGCCGTCCGTCCGTTAACTTTTCACATTTTAATCTTCTTCTCTGTAACAACTAGGCCAAATGGAATTTAATTTGGCAGGAAGAATCTATGTAAAGTCCTTTATAAAGATTGCTCATTTTGTCCCGATCGGACAACAAACATGGCCGCCATGAGCAATGTTGTTCCTGATTGGCTGAGTTTTCAAAATTCTTCTCCTCTGAAACTGCTGGGCCAAACAGAACAAAACTTGACAGGAAGCATATATGGGAGGTCCTTTATAACATTTCCTCATTTCGTCCTGATCGGGCAAATATGGCCGCCATGGGCAGTTCTTGTTTCTGATTTGTTGATATAAAAAAACAATTCTCTAAAATCGCTTGGAAAAATTGAACGAAACTTGACAAGAAAGCATCTAATTGGGAGGTTCTATACAAATTTTCCTCATTTTGTCCTGATCAGTCAACAAACATGGCTGTCATGGGCAGTTCTTGTCTTTCATTTGTTGATAATCTTCTTAATTGAAACCGATTGGCCTAAGGGAACGAGACTGGACAGGAAGCATCTGTTGGAGGTTTTTTACAAAGTTTCCTCATTTTGTCCAGATCAGGCGACAAATATGGCCACAGAATTGCTTGAAACCAAACATGGTCTGAATGTTCCTCTTAATGTGCTCACCAAGTGTTGTTACTCTGGTGCCGATCCCTAATTCAAAATGGCGTTCAGCAGAGAACTTGGGTTAACATAAGACCCTATGGGAAATACATGCAAAAATTTTCTGGAGAACTGCTAAATTTTAGAATATGCTGACCTGTAAGTAGAAAAATTTGGTTCCTACAAGGCTTACCACACTTCATAATGATAGGGAGAAGTGACTTCTTTCTTTGAGGTACATCAATAAAAATGGCTTTCATGCCATGTGAGCGATACAGGCTCAGCCCTCTGCAACTTGAACACAACATTTTATTTATATATATATATATATATATATATATATATATATATATATATATATATATATATATATATATATATATATATATATATATATTTCTGTTTTGCTAGACTGCATAAAAAACGTCAAAAATCAATTTGTATTCCAATTTAAAACCAAGTCTGCTGCAGAAAGACTTATTTGACGCTTGCTTTAGACTAGTGATGATATATTTGACTTGATATATTCCTGTTTCATTTGCTTATTTTAAAAAACTCATCCGTGATTTTAAGTATCGCGGTTGTTGAGAATTGAATTAATTAATTAAAGCAATAATATACCTTTGTCATACTAATGGTTCCAATATTATTACTGTACGTAGTAGTACCATGCGCTGCTCCAAAGAATCCAGCCATCATGGTCATAAAACCTTCCATCATTATCCCTCTGTTTACAGCGTGTAAGGGTGGAGGTGGTACGTGGCAAAGTCTAGAGCAGGCAATATAATCGGCAATAGATTCGGTTATTGAACACATTGTTGCCACGAAAAAGGCTAATACTATCCCGAAGTTAAATTCTATTTTACCAAATTGGCCTACAATAAAACGTTTAAAGTGAAACAGTAACAGTTTTAAATCAAATTCTGCTTAAACTTTTTGACACATGTAATTATTTTTTAAAGAGTGTTTTCCCGTACACATTATCAAACCAATAGACATATGACAGATGCGTTGATGTTAATTGTAATTTTTTTTATGTAAAACATTTACTTGTAGCTAACTGAATGCCGAATTATGCTTTTCTGATAGAAATTTTCTAAAAATTAAAGAAAAAATAAAACACTTTGTCTTCCTAAGAAAATTATGAAGTTACAATTTTGGAATTTTTGGAATTTTGGAATGGAGGATAACTGCTACAAACATTGACCACGAAGAATGATTGAAATCAAACATTTATGACATGCATGATGATTCTAACTTTCCATTTGTGAACTTTCCTTTTCTCAGTAGAAACATACCACCTGATTCGTTATACTGTCGTGCACGTGTTTTGTACGTTTACTTTCTTGAAACAAACTTCTAAGACGAGATGTTCAGATTCTGTTAATATCATCACCCCAGAAAGTTTACGGTCATGACTTGATTTACCAAAACAAGTTTCTATCTCACAAATTAGAATATATATCGATTTACTGGAGCCGAAACGTCACTGGAATGGGCACATTACCAGATTTTCCTCACTGGCAATTTGATGTGCGCCGTTAATGGAGTAGAACATGCTTACCCTTCCTTAGCACCTGATGACACCTATTTTTCGCAAGTGCTTCGGTTACTAAATTGTATTGTTCTGTTTCTTTTTTTTTCTTTGAAAACTTGGAATTATTGCAACCTAAAACATGTTATTCTGTTCTTCATTCAAGACAGGTAAATAAATATACCCGGATAAGGTAATGTGAACCATGGTGTTCTGTGTATAGTTTCGGTACCATAATCAGTTCTGGTTTTATATTGTCTGGACATTGGGTCAGATGTCAAATATCCAGTGTATGTCAATATACCACATACACCCCATCCGATAAATGTAGCAAATAGTATCTAAAATGTAAAAGAAAAATGAATATCTTGAAAAACTGCTCCTACAATCTGTATTCAAACCTCAATTCATGTGATGGATTTTAGTAATTCTGAAAGCCTAAATGTGGAGTATTCAAATAACCATTGTCATGTAATTCATTTTTTGAGTCGTAAGATGGTAAGTTATATAATTTTTATATATATATGGTAAGGGTGAGTTGTTAATATGCATGAAAATCATTCGAAGCGTTTAACGATTAATAATAAACATTGGAATAAAAACAGCAGTATAGCGCTATGACTGTTTACTTAGGTAAACATTTTCCGTTACTTTTCTGCTTATTTCCCCCAACTTCTCCATGATTCAATTTATAACTCATATAGGTGTAACACATTATATAGTTGCTTCGACCAAGACATTGTACAATTTCGGGGATTTTATTTTTTCTTTATTTGTCTCCTCCCTGTTTTATGTTTTATCACATAATTAATGTTTTTATCTAACATCGATCATTCTTAGAATTTTTGCATTTTTCGATTTTTTAATTTAATTTTTTTTGTATTTAATTTTTTTTTTTCGTTTCTCTTCGATGCTAATGCCATTTCTAATTCTGTGTCCGGATCTTTTTTTTTTATTTGGCATGCCATGCACTGTGTGTGGTCTAATCAGAAAACCGCTCTGGACACAGATTCCAAATGGGATTACTTCGATGTCAACCTCATCAAAGATAATTTGTCATAATACATGATTTATATATGTGTGTTTCTTGTCTGCCACCACATTCAGAAGAAAATGCTTCGGGCTAGTAGAGTTTTTACCCGCCAAATTCAATCACGGATTTACCATCAGTTCCCTTACCTTGGATACTTACTGGATATAGAATTTTTTAATTAATTTGGTAATTTTGTTAAAAAAAGAAATCTCCAGGTCCGCTTAGTGCTTGTCTTGTGGCGTAAATTCTTGCTCCTTGCTGAAGCCCAAATGATAACCCCTAAATATTATCAAACTATCACCATTTGTTATTGAATGGAAATATGTACGGGGTATAAAGTCTTGTTCTCAAACATACAACTGAATATTTGGAGAAACAATCGATTTTCATAATATATATTAATCATGCAGTGTGTCTAATAACCCATATGAATCTGATTTCTGTTTCTTGACATAAGTAAGACTTATAAACAATAAATATGTGTTGTCTTCCCGGCTTTCATGTTGTACACATGTAATTCATAGTATTCTTGATAATATTTTTTTCATAGTACTGCTTGAATTTCTGTCACATAAAATTGTTTATTAAAACATTACCGATAAGACTTGTTGTAGTGGGTATCTGATAATATGGCAACCTTTACTTCTGGTGTACATCGGCAAAGGCATATTCCACCCACTTAGATAGACAGCAAAGATTACAGATAATAGAATCGTACTGTGAAAATACAAACAACAAGGTTTGGTATTTTATCTATACAGTTCTTAGATTTGATTTTCAAATTTATGAATAATTGAGGATGAATTCATATTGCTAGCAGAGATTAAACAGTTAATTTTTCTGGTTCTAATTAAGAAATGAATCTAATAATATCTACGATTACGATCACTCAGATAACATATTTGACTTCTTAGCAAAAACGCTTGCAGACAAGTCCTGACAGAATAATCCTATAGATTCTCTCAATGTTCCCACATTGTACATATACAGAGAAGTATTTCTTAAATTATTTATCAGTTAAGGGTTCATGGATGAACCATTTGATTTTTATGCGGACAACGGCGTTATCTTGGATCATTTCCTTTTTTCGACCTATTCGTAGGCCAGTACTTTTTTAGGCCTTTGTTTTAATTT
Source organism: Mytilisepta virgata (assembly GCA_028015205.1). Classification (NCBI taxonomy): domain Eukaryota; kingdom Metazoa; phylum Mollusca; class Bivalvia; order Mytilida; family Mytilidae; genus Mytilisepta; species Mytilisepta virgata. Next base: position 91,744,978 of record CM051521.1, read on the forward strand.
ACGACTGCTATTTGGGTCCAGATAATACAGTGAAATCAGTCCTGCTTTTTTCACCACGGTTTTGAGCGTGCCTGTATTCCACCATATTTCACATCCTGTCTTTGACTTTCCTAAACCCTGCATATAAAACTCAAATTGTGTTCGGTCTCAATTCATGTCTTGAAATCAATACCCTTATTAATTAAAACAACTAAACGTGTGTGATGCATCTCCTAAATGGTTGACATATAAAGTGTCAATACATACCCTGTAGAAATTCCCCAGTGTGGTTCACAGAAAGATGCCATGGATCCGTGTAATTCTATACCTAGCAAAACCATCATAGGTACTACGGTCAGTGGACCGATAACCTTTATTAATTTACCCATTAACCCAGTTAACCCTATCAACATGTGTATTCCACCAGCCAAAATTAAACTTCCCTGCATCTAGCAATAAAAATAATAAAATCTGTTGAGTATGGAGGAGAAGGTTTTCAACAGACTATCAGAATGCCTTTTGATATCATATTGTGTCGCTTTTAGCCAATATGTCATTACGTATGATGCTAAACTTTTATAAGGGCTGCTGTTTTGGAGAGAAAGAAAATTATAGTGCAACTCTTTCACTTCCTGTTATAATAATGATACCGGCAAAAGAAAAGCGATGATTCATTATTTCGTAAAATACAACTCTATTCTTACGTTAAGGATTACTAAAATGCTTTCAGTGAGTTTGAAATTTTTACAGACCACTTCTGCTTTATACTAAATATGCACATACACAAATAAAGTCGAGTATATCAAATCCTTATCATGTTTAGATTTTAAATAATCATAAAAGAAAGTGTTAAGTATTTAATTAATTCAGGACCGTAACTATTTGAACTTTACATTCGTCAACTTAATCCTCCTTTGTTGGACCTAGCCTATGATCGTATGCATTATGTAGTGAATTCATTATTATCGTGCGTGTGCATACAGTGACTTTCTATTAATAGCCCTACTGTCCCATTGTAAAAATGTATCTGACATAGGTTTATTTTCAGTCTTTTTTAAAAAAAATTAATTTATTAGTCGAAAGGATTGGAGATCGTCATCACTACTTTATTAGCAATACAAAGTTTCTATCTCAGCAACGAGGCCAAATATCTTGAATTAGATTTTTTTCCTCGCAATCGGATTTACTCACTTTAAATGTAACGGGTATCGTAAATAAAGTAGAGGTTTTTTTTAGAGTCCTTTGTTCTTTGTATTACTGTTCCATACTTGCCAATGGTGCGGAATTCACTCCGAGTCTCCGGGAATTTGACCCCTTTACCCGGTTAATGGGTTGAGGTAGCAGGCCACCAATGACGGCATGACGTTCAAAACATACGTTTGAAAACAAAACATACATGCTCACAATAAACTGGATTTTTCAGCTATACATGTATATATATATATGAAATCCTCTCTTTCTACATATTTCATTTCATAAAATTAATTATAAAACAGTTTTGACATGAAGTTTTACCAATGGCAGCAAATTGCACAATTTTCTTCGATATATAAAAAAGTACTTTACATACAAACGTTTGACTTCTAAAATGACGAATTTCTAAAATTTCAATCCCATAATCTTATATATTCCAAGAAAGTTCCAAATCTCCCCTTTCAATTAAGAGGAAATAAAGTTTGTCCATTTCACCTTGTTTTTTTTCAGCAAATTACTTCACATTTTTCCATGTAAACATCCCTTGCGTAAAACGTTCAACACATTGGGATATATACTCTGAGACAATGCTGGGCAAATGATGATTTTAATACGGATGGGTGGGTGAATGTTAAATAAATTATTAATGAAACTCTTCTATGAACTATTCCCTATCTTTTGAACCTAATTCACTGATATATTAACCTTTATTCTTAATTTACAGCAACTTAAACCTCGATATAGAATATTACTTCTTTTATACTGGGAGGACAAAATTCGAAACTTACATAATAAAAACATCAAATAACCTTCAAATAACTTCAATACAATTCATTTTCGGCCAAGGGTTTTGACCCCTGGGCCCCCTAAAATTGCTTTGTCCTGGACCCACTGGTAACCTTAAGCGGGTTCTCCGACCGCTGCCGATTTTTTCAGGGTTCACTTAAGTATATGTTGGTAAGTTTGCTGTTTTTAATAATTTACCTTGTCTGTGGATTGAGATCTTATAAACTTTGCCGCTAGGTATTCCTTTGTCGATATTCATAATTTAAGTAATTTTGAATTGTACTATTTTATATTGAATGTTCTTGCAATAAATTTTAACATATTTTACCGTTCTAAGTCTTGGTAATATAACTGTTTGTCGATGTGTTTCTATGTCCAGGTCGCTATTTGTTACGTTTGTTCCTAAATAGTAATGGTTTGTGTAACATAATATTCCAGTGATACCTATTTTTGATGGACCAAACATATTTAACTAATTATATGCATTTTCAACAATTGACAAGAAAACAATAAAATAAAATAATCAAACTTTTTTATACATTGACAAAACATTTGATTTTTCAACATTTAATTTTGATGCACAAGATGTGCACATTTCGTCGATTTACGACTCATCAGTTGTGCTCAAGGCCTAAAATGTTGAAAACCAAAATAACAGTCCAAAAAGTTGAATAGTAAATTAAAAAATGCCGAAATGAAAAAAGGGGTAAAGCCAAAACAATCTAAGGACAGAGCTATGCACGAGGGAGATACTCCTTAGTTTTCACAAATTTTATAATTGTGTAACAGTAAATTTTAAGTATCAGTTTCGGGCTAGTATCGAAATACTAGCCACTGAGCTGGGGATACCCTTGCATTGGGGACTTGCAATCCACCAGCAGCGGCATCGACACAATGGTTAAAATAAAATTCTTTCATACCAATTTTGGTATTAATTTTAATTAAAGTTTAATTTCTCATTAAATATTTGATGAGAAATTGGGCTATGTACTTTCTCTTATAAATCTATATTCCAAGGAAGTCTCATTTCCACAGCTGATTCGTTACTGTCAAGTGCTCAGCAGAGTGAAAATTTTACGTCACTTTTAAGTTCAGCCTCTTTAATATCATCACTGAAAATATTTTACCGCCGTCGTCAAGATTTGCAAGTTTCTACCGCACAAATTTCAGATTTCAATCATTTCATACCTGTCACACCTTAGTGGACTTCAAACTTCATTTGCAAGGTGATGGGGACTGATGTCACTTCCAGTTTTTATTATGGAAGTTCATACTGCATGTGCTTCAGTTTTTGTGTTGTCTTTTGATTTAACTGTAATGTGCTGTGACGATTTTTTTCTAGTTCGAGATTTCTATGATGTCAAATGTCCTTTTTAGAACTGGCTTTTTGCCCGTTAAACTCAGAAAATCTTTTTAGCTGCTTTCAACTTTCCAGGTGCAACATTCTTTCAGCAAATTCAACTAAAACCTAAATAAACTTAATTTCAGGGGCAACATTGTGCTCCAGTTAAATAAATGTTTCGGAAAAGGGCACTATCCTGATGTTTATAAATATAATATTTCTTTTCCTCTAATACTTTACACGCCATCTCTTATTTGCCGTAATACTGACTCGAAGTTCTGCATTTACTTCAGTTGTTACACAAAGTGCATCATGTTATCAATTGGGTGCATTGTACTTATCAATGTTATTTCTTGCACTTTGTTGAAGCTTCGATTCGAAATTTGCCAGGCTATATTTATACTTTGATCAGAAAATGTGATTTAAGCAAATTTAGCCGATTTTCATTTAAACGCAAGCAATCATTTGTCGAGATTTCAGGTCTTGTTTCAATTGCCATTGACTTTCTGTCTTTCTTAATTGATTTTTAATGCATTAAAAAAAAATATTTACTCGTCCAGCTGCTGTCATATTAATTGAGTACTCGCTTTTTTAAAATCATATAGTTGGTAAATTTTTGGCCAAACAAACAACAGTCATGTAAATAGTATTATACAATTACGGCCCTCTGAGGAGGGAGATATCCAAAATGGTCAACCCTGTATAACCCTTCAGCAGGGTTGACCATTTTGGATATCTCCCGACTCATAGGGCTGTAACTGTTTTATTATACGGAACAAATATTTTTGTGTAACATATCGATTGTAAGGGTTATTCACCTGTGGGGAATAATTGGGTTATTCATCGGACAAATGAATTTTGTCGAAGTTATTCCCCGGCACCACCGATTATAATGAAATATCTGAATTATTCTATGTCATGTGATCATTTATTAGCCAATAGATTTATTTAATTATACTGTAAGGTATAATAACAGTAGTTAACGTTCTCTTATCTTCGCCAATCTTTTTATAATATGAGAAGCAATTTTACAATTTAAATTTTACCTAAAGTTGAATTAAATGTTACTTTGTATCCAGCTGCAGGACATTTCCAATCTGGTAGAGCCGATAGGATTAATATTGGAACTATATAAGCTGGCGTTGGTCCTTGGTATAGCGGAAGTCTAGAAACGATATTATGATATCAGATGCATTAAACTAGAACAAAATCAAGATAAACTCTTTTCAAGCTTTATTAAAAAAGATACATACTCTTTGTATGAAAAACTCGATAGTCTACTTCTAATTTCAATACTTCGTCTTATTTTGAAATGGTATAGAAATGAAGAAGAATATCAAGAGAACCATCGAAAACACATATTCTAAGACTAAGGAAATCTTGGAATACAAGTAAACTAATATAAAACAAGGCATAAAAAAATTGAAAAGTAATAGATACCGAAAACGAGTAATTTCAAACTTCAATTAAAACCCGTTTCACATCTTGCAATAATGTCGTGTGGCCAAACAAAGTAAATCGAAATAATAGATACACACTTGCGTTGTGAACTGTAATTCAATATATTAGAGATGTCTCTCATGAGGTTTGCATACTGAAGAAAATAGCTTTTGTGACTGTCATCGTATCCTACATATGTTCTCGCTTATGATCTCCCCAAATTGCTACTCGAAAAACATTACAATTATAAAATTTGAAGTCATCCAGTTTTTTTTTTACAAAATGTCTAGTACTTCTTGATTTAAATTTGTTGTCAATTTCAAGAAATAAATAATAATTATGCTATTTTAGTGAGTTTTCTTCTCTTGAATATCATACACTCTCAAAGAAATTATTTTTTTTATCAATGTTTATATATTTAATATCCAAAATAAAATTATATAAATTTTACTTTATAACAAATATGGTCTTCATGATTTTTTGAATTACTATAATTGTAAAGTAAACTCAAAAGGCTTTTTGTACCAACTATTTTTTATATCTTTACTTTTATGTTTATTTAAGTATAATTACCTGACACCAAAGGTTGACTGGAGAAATGTTGTAACACCAGAGAGTACTATGGTAGTAGACAACAGTTTAGCTTTCAGGTCATAGTCCTGGTCAGCACATACTGACTGTGCTACCAAAATAGCATTCATAACACAAAATGGTAAACTCATCAACGTTTGCTGAAACAAATGTTCAATTTGTGAGCTCCATATCATAGTCTTCTATAGTGTAAAAGTTATTCTACTGTAGTAAGGACCATTTAGGTGCAAGACCATTAAAGGAAGGTTTTTTTAAATCAAGGCTTATGTTTGTTTGTTTGTTTAGTTGGGGTTTTACGACGTTTTCAGCACATTTGCCTATTTTGCAGCCGTCAGTTCTTATTGCTTACGGAAGCCGGAGTACCCGGAGAGAACCACCGACCTCCGTAAGAAAATTGACAATCCTTGTCAATTAAGATCGGAGTCGAACACACGCCGCCACACGTGAGATTCGAACTCACAACCACAGTGGTGACGACCCCTTCGAGGCTTATGAGGATCCGAGCTAAATTTCTGCCTCCCCCTCTCTTTTTCCCTTCCTCCATGTAGGTATTAAATGTTTGCTCCTGAAAGCGACTTTAGCTTCTACTTACCATGAAGAACGATTTTTGACCGAAGACAGAAAGTTATATTTCTTCGTAAAAACAGACACTCTAGTAAAAAGATTTAACAAAAAACTAGTCCAAACCTTTAATTTCAGCTTACAGATTCCCTAAATAATTCGGATATGATGATTATTTATACCACATTTATCACAGTGAGCTCAGTGCAATAAAGAACACTGCAGGCAATACAAATTGGCGATAAATTAAAAGAAAGTAACAAACACATGATATACGTGATATCATTGTCAGTGTTTCTTTACTATTAGTAGAACTATATATTCCAGCGGCTCCAACCTACGTAGATTATATTCTTGAATCATTAAAACGCTATTCTGACTTATGATAAAACAAAATTATATATAGTCAATGTATTTTCTGGACAAGGCTCAGCTGCTGACGCAAAAGCTACTCATACAATGGTATACTTGTTCCTGATGTAAAGCCATCTAAACGTCTGTGTCGTCATCAAGAGACGGTGGATCAATATGAAACATCAGTTTCCCCAATTGAAAATTTATATCATTTCCATCGGCAGTTTTGTTGTTTCTCTATCGCCCAATTCGAATTTTTACTGGATTTGACAATAGATGTAACACAGAGATGCCCATTTGTTTCTAGTTAACAGTAAAACATCTTAGCATGTCAGGATTGTCAACCCAGAATGATCTTGCACGAGCCAAAAGTTCAAAAAAATTTAAGTTCCTCTGGAAAATTTTCAACTTTTTTCTAAAATGCAGTGCTAATAATGAAAAGCTTTGAAACTTATATTAGATATATGTTACCTGAAATGCAAATAAAAACGTCATGAAGATTGACGGTGAATCGCTGACTTTGTATAATAATTTCCATTTTTCATCTTTTATTTCAATACGGGTATTCTCCTTGTCCGTTTCTTCATCAGATTGTGAAGGCTCGTTGTTAGGGCTAACTTTTTTCTCATTAAAAGACATGATCTACACATTGATACTACGAATGCTAGATTATCAAAAATTAAATGTGTTTGTTGCCTTCACAGATATATCCATGTTGATGTTTATTTTATATATTAAAAGAGTAAAGGGTTAAATAAATAATGCATTAATTATATATATTTTATTAGGATACCATATAGCAAGCATGAAGTTACATTAATTCAATACTAGGATAATATGTAAACATGTATTTATCTCGTGGATAGCTCGTACGTGTCTTACTTTTTATGAACTCTTCACTGTTTAATGGAACAACAATAAGAAACCGTGAAAACTTGTCAACACACACAGTTTGAGAGTTATATTCATAAGGTTTTAAGAAATTCGGTCAATCAGAAACAAGTTACACTCAGTATAGACAATTTTTTTTTGTTAAATGTTTTCTATATGAAATACTTAAAAGTTACTTTGAAATATAGTTTGAGACTTAGATTTCTTATTATACACTACAGGTGTTTATAACAATATTATATCAAAATTGCTGTTGTCTTCACACCAAGGTGGAATTGATGTACACCCCCGGAAAAAGTGAAGAATACAAACGCGATACTGGTACTACCAGTATTATGTAGAATATTAGAACAAATTTTTGTACCAGTATTGTGGGCATACTACTGGTAATTCCAGAATCATTATCAAACAATACTAATAGTTCAATTATCTTGCAATTAAAATACTGATATCTCTAGTATTGCCAGTATTGTGAAATAATCAATACTGGAAATCCAGTTTTGTAGATTGTACAATACTGGTACTGCAAGTATTTTAAACTTTTAAATACTGTGAAGTTTCGTATTGTGGAAGTGAATACTGCTAATTCTATTATTGTGAGATTGATAATACTAAAAATTCCAGAATTCTTAATGTTATAATACTGGAAATTCCAGTATTGTAAAATTAACAATACAAGAAATTCCAGAATTGTAAAATTTATAATAATAGTAATTCTAAAACTTTATACTTAAAATAACTAGAAAATCTAGTGTTGAAAAATTTAAAATACTAGTATTTCCGTTATTGTAAAATTTACACAGACAAGCAATTTGATTGCTTATAATTTCATTGCAGTTTTTCATATTTTGTAATTCTAGAAATTTCAGCAAAATTTACAATACTGGGTGGTGATTGTAAAGAGTATAATACTGGAATTAGAGAATGGAAACGGGGAATGTGTCAAAGAGATAACAACCCAACCAAAGAGCAGAAAACAGCTCAAGGCTACCAATGAGTCTTCAACGCAGCGAGAAAATTCCGCAACCGGAGGCGGGCTTCATCTGGTCCCTAAACAATAATGTATACTACTTCAGCAAAATGGACGGCACACTAAACTCCGAAACATAAAAATGAACCAAAATTCCAAAAACACTCAAGACTAACAAAGGCTAGGGGTCCCTGACTTGAGACAGGCGCAATAATGCGGCGGGTTTTGTGTTCAACCCTCCCCTATACCTCTAGCCAATGTTAAATAAACAAACACACAGGGATACACACAGTAAAACCCAGTTCAAAAGATGTCCGAGTCCGATGTTAAAAAAGGTAACAGAAGAAACTAAGCAAAATGACAATGATCAATATATATAAACAAAGGTATACTAGCAGTTACTGACATGTCAGCTCCAGACCTCATTTAAACTGATCGAAAGATTATGTCTATATCATATATAAATCAGCCACAATCCCTCCCGTTAGGGGTTTAGTATCATGCCATCATAAATTATACGAGAACATAACCCGTATCATCCGAACAACTAGTATTATTAATTGTCACATCAAAGGAGAACTGAATTATACAATGAAGCAACAACAATTTTGACTTCTTATGTCAGTGGCCCTTACAAAGACCATTTCGTGAAAGAATTATGCAAACATTCACCAGTATTTTCCAGTATCTTTAACTCTGGAATACCAGTGTCGACCAGTATCTTGAAGACTTTACAATTCTGATATCTTCCAGTATTTTAGAGAAAAGATTAAATGACAATACTGGAAACCAGCTAGCCAGTATTTTCCAGAATTGCGGATACTGGTAACAGTTCTGTTTAAAAATTTGTTCAAGTATTGTACACAATAATCCGGTATTGTTCCAGTATTGTACACAATAATCTAGTATTGTTCCAGTATTGTAAACAATAATCAAGATAATGTAAGATACTGAAAAACCGATGATACCAGTGATATAAATATTGAACTAAAGACTAACTAGTAATACCAGTATCATGTTTGTATTCTTCGCTTTATCCTCTTTCTCTTCACAAAATCAGAAGAAATAGGTTTGATATCAGGGCTTTACTCTACTTTCAGTGCGACTGGCTATATTATTTTGTTATCCTGAGTACTAAAAAGAACGGACCTTTAGCAGGAAACTTGTCAAAATTAAGCACAGGAATAAGCAAAGATGGCATATTTCAATAAAAAATTTTTAAAAAAACAATTCTCTGAAAGGAAGAACTATAAAATTTATCACCCACGCCTCACTTAATAAACTGCTGCGTCTTATGTGCATGTTGCGTCCGTCCCAAGCAACAGCTATGAAGTTATTGATTTTTTTTTACTTTTTCAACAGCTTAACATATCTAAATTATAACACTGTAAATAAATTTGATCAATTTTCATGATTTTTAACATGAACCTAGACAGAGTTCAGTCTATACAGAACATAAAAAAAGCATTTGCAAGTTTCATTTAGAGATTATCAAAAATGGATTAAAGTTAATGAAAACACAAAAGTAGATGAAATGAACTTTAAATCAATATGACAACAATTAATATGTGGAAATAAACATATCAAATTTAACGGAAAGTGTCTTATTTATAATAACTTGATGAAAGACAACATTTTGTTCATTAATGACATATAAGATGAAAATGGGAAAATTTCGCAGAATTTCTTGTTATATAAACTATCAAATCACTGCAATTGGTTTTCAGACTATACTAAACTGATAAAGCAATTCCAGCGAAAAAGAATAAAGTATTAAAAACAGAAGAATCTATAAATGCATTAATAAAAAATATTTTGTACCCACTAATAAGAAATATTATTGGGAAATAATTTAACTTTAAAATAAATATATAATATTCAAAACAGAACTTCTTGTGAAAAACTAGTAGGATTTGTAAGATGGGAAAAACAACTAAAAACTGAAAATCCGTCTTTTAAGAGAAAAAATATATTTCTTTTATTTTCAACTACTCAGATGAACCTAAGTATAAAATGTTTAAATGGAAATTACTTCATTATATTAGTATTTGTTGTTGATAGATATCCCTGTTGTCTATCAACATTAACATCAGAGCTTTAATGGGAATGCTTGGGGCTAGGCCTATAGCATTGGAATATATTGTCATTTATTTATGAAATTCGCCTCGGAAAAGTCATATTATTTTGATTTTACATTAATCAAGTCGAAATTGAGATATACCAGGACACTAAGTAACATAAACTTTGCTAACATTATATCAAGGGTTATCTTTTGTCTATGGAACCCCCGTCTTGAGTATTGTATCAAGACTGAAGCAGTTCCAATGGTTTGAATATTAATTTTTCATTTTTGTAGAACGCAAACAATGTTCAGAGAATTAATATTAACACAGCGTTTGCCCGTGTTTTCACAATAAAAACGGTTACAAATATGGATTGTCGATAACTGTCACCACCTATCTACAACTGAATACATGACCTTCATTTTACCTTTCCGTCATTTTTCACGTCACATTTTGTTATCTTCCGGGTTCTTTTGCGAAAGTAGATGTATCCAATGTTGTTGTTAGATCTTTTAAGATATATGATACATTATATTTACGTTTTATCTTATAATTATTCGAAAATAGGAAATAGAACTGCCTACAACGATCTTTGTTTCAGACAGTTAACCTCTTTTATGTCAATCAGTTATCATAGGAAGCTGGAGTGAGTTGAACATTTGTTTATCTATTATTCTATTTGTGTATTGTAACAATGCATATGACTTGTCAACAACATAGCACACTTACTTACTATCGAGGTTGGCGGTGATAACCGTATTTATTGAAATTAGTACATAAAAATAGTATAAAATAAACTTCTGATAATCCAAATTGGTCGCCAAATCAGTACAGCACTATATTCATGTTTTACATTTCATTTTTAATGAAAACAAAACATCAGAAGGATTTTGTTTTCATTTATAAAATGTGTTAATGACCATAGATATGTTTTCGTAACTATTTAACGCTCTTCACAACCGGTTTTGTCTTTCCACCAACGTTGACCGATTTATGGGCAATACGACGGTTGTTGCTGGCGAATGGACATGCTTACCCTTCCGGAGCACCTTATTTTACTCGATTTTTATGAAAGTTCGTGTTGTCAAAGTTTTAATTTTAAGTGTTGTTTTCCTGTATGTTTCCTTGTTTGTTCTTGTCTCCTCTTGTTTCTTTTGGTCTTGCCGTCCTTTTGACATTCTGACTTTTTGACTGATGCCCATGTTCTGTTATGTCGGTATCTTTTGTTTTTACTTAAAGGGATTAGGTCACATTAGTTGCGTTAAGTTATGTACGTCTTTGAACAGGGCCATATTGTTTTTATATTTTTAGTTTTTATAAGTAAATACTGTAATTTTATACTGAATATATATATATATATATATATATATATATATATATATATATATATATATATATATATATATAGAGTCTTTTGGCATTCTCATTTAGTAAGAAAAGTATATTTTGTTCTAGGTAAATTTAAAACCAAATGAAAGAAAGAATGAATTTCGTAGACTTTCAATTTATATACATGTGTATATATTTTTTAAATGTGCACTTATTCAAATCACATGTAAACTAATCGGGGATAGATACAATCTGATATTAACTCAGAACGAGGATTAATTTTCCATTCGTTTACATGTATTTTGGATAAATCCAGCTTTTTGTATGTGGTTGAAAATTGAATTTCCAATATGCAAAAATCTTAGTTTTAATAGTGATGCCGAAATAACTACAGAACCAATCAAACCCATCGTCTGTTTTCCCGAGAAGTATATAAGTATCTCACTCACTTAGAAATCTTCGTAGTATTCTCTACCTCTGACCATGATGCATGGTTGTGACCAGTGCGGAAAGTCCTTTTCCAGTGCACAGAACTCGTCACCCGAGATCAGCCCACGACCAGGGCCAAACCTATGCCTGCAGTATATGCGTGAAGGAGTTCACCAAATCAGACCATCGGAAAAGACACGAGGCAACCTTTAGAGAGAGATCAGAGTATTTTTGTGACCTTTGTGGTCACACCTTCACCAGGAAAGACCATTTCTAGTAGCATATGACCAACCACCAGAAAATTGCAGAGCAACTAAACAAGTGGAAGAGAAAAACACCACCCACGTCTGTACCTGTACCAGAGAAACGACCAACCAACAGGACTTCACCACCAAGCCAGTCCAGAAGTCAGCCTTCAGCACCACGCCAATCCTCCAGTGAAGAGCCAACAGTTTTTCTGGAAGACCCGGACACTCGTGCAGTGTATTTGGAGCACTGGGGTGCCATTAGGACCAGGGAAAGTGTGGACAATATAGCTTGAATTTCTTTTTGAACAACCTTTACATACACCAGTTACAAGAGATGACCAGGTCAATTTTCAACCAGCAACGCACGTCCTTCAAGATCAACCTGTAGTTTGGATTTATATTCAGACATATCTAGACAGGAGAGATGCGGTATTTCATTTCAGTCAGAAAAACCGATTTTTCGACGTACCCTACATGATTAAAAACGAAGACGACTTGAACAGTTTTACCACTGAAGTGGACCCCCAGGACGTGCTGGAATAGATCAGTCAACAGATACCAGATACGAAATGGGTGGTTCATCTCATCACTAACGCTACCTTCTATGTCAGCAAGACAGTCAATAGACCACCCCATCGGAGCTCCAGTCTTGTTACAAGAGTATGTAGGCCTTGTAAGAGTATGTAGGCCACAACGACGGTGTAAATGGATTGGTAGGCGGCTCCCCCGGACAGTACGACAACAGCTTATGCTTTTTGCGATGCTTGACCGTCCGTCGTGGTATAGCAGTAAAGGACGTAGAGGCACCAGCCAAGATGTATTTCCACCAGTATTTGCAGCACCGAGAGATGTCCATTCGGGAGTTTAGAGGCATCGGATTTCATGACGTTTCCATCCAACGTCTATGTCTAAGAGCTGAAGGAAAACGGAAGAAGGGAAAGTGACAGCTGAACTAGTTAGACGTTCACGAACAGATATGTCAAGCCAACGTGAGATACAGATATCCAGGTGGCGTATACCATTCAAGACTTTTATTGCCCGTACAGAGCAACATATGACATGTTACAGCCACAGACAAGCAACGTTCGACGAAATTGGAATGAATAAACCAACACGTTCTGCTGAACATCTTCGTCTGTTCCAACGTTCCAAGATATACAGAACCCATCTGCTTTATATCTGAAGAAAATACCGCCGACATCGTGGACTCATGATTTAGTTATTTATCAGAGATCAGCGAAAAAGCCTTCCGTGTACTGTTCCCAAAATATGCCAGTGCGTTACAACAGATCGACGAAAAGCTGGACAAAGACAGAGGGATGTAGTGAAGACGTAGAAAGGGAACGCCAGAAGAATAAATATTACCTCTAAAAACTGGAACAGAATTTGGAACGCCATCTACAAGAACTACAAGTCATCGGATTCAACACCGACAAGTACGACCTGAATGCCATAAAGATACTTTGAAATACATGTTCCAAGACCTTCCAGGTTACTTTACTTGCCGGGCAAGTGGAATAAAGACCTGTATTCGTTTTGAAATACAACATCTTGGGCGGACCTAGTATCGTTTTTCACCGATTACACGAGAAAGACCATACCATCTTACGAGCAGAGGAAGTGAACGATCCCAGAGTATGTAAGAAGATCATCGGATATTACGCAAATGCACTTTACCTATGGAGCACCATGCAGGACATGCTTACCGGTAACTTTGTGCGGAGACGAGAAGAAACAGAGTTCCAGCGAGAAACACCTAGACGATATAAGAAAACGGCCATAGAATGGTTAGAGTGGGAAAGTAAAGTCAAGAAATACCAAAGGGATATTCGAAGGAGAGAAAAATCGTTACAACTGACAAACTCGGGAGAACAACGAAGACAAGACCAAAACATTACATGCACTACAATTAAAAACTAAAAACGTATGAACAACACGGACCCCACCAAAAAACCGGGGGTAGACTCAGGTCCGCCGGAAGAGTAAGCAGTCTCTGCTTCCTGCAGGGCACCCGCCATGCTGCTCATGTCAAATCCGGTATGAGGAAGGGATAATATCAATGGAACAGGTCCATTTTCATTTGGGAAACGCTTTTTTCATACCTGTCAACCAAGTCATGATGACGCCCATACAACTTTAATAAGGATGACTTCAGCTTAGGAGTAACGTACCCCTGTCTGAGCAACTTTTCTGTCCGGAGCCGGGCTCTGTCCAGGAAGTCAATGTATATGTCACAAGCTCTGGAATAACGTATGAGTTGTGAAATATTTACTCCATACGCCGGCGCTTCTGGAATATTGCCGCTCAAAAATGGAAAGTTGACGATTGGAAAGTCAAAGTCATCCCGTTTGTCGTAAAGTTTTGTATTTAACTTCCTCTGGTGTCAATTTCGAGATGAAGGTCAAGATAAGATGCAGACTTGGCAGTGTCTGTGGTATCTTTAATTTCGAGCTCACTGGGATAGATGAGATGTAAGAAATTCCCAAAACGTGAATTGTTGAGTGATAAAACATCATCTATGTAGCGGAAGATGAAATTAAAGGTACGGGCTAACTTCTTTTGTTTTTCCTTAAGAAGCCCGTCAAGGAAGTCTGCCTCAAATGGGTAAAGGAGCAAGTCGCCTGGGAGTGGCGCACAATTAGTACCCATAGGAATGCCAATTGTCTGTTGGAAAAAACGTCCACCAAATTGAACAAATATGTTGTCGATCAAAAAATTCAATCATCAGGACAATTTCGTCCTCTGTATATTTTTTGTTAGATTTAGAGTGGTTTTTAACAAAGTATTATTTATCTCTACAAATGACAAGGTGTGTGTATCTGTTGTTGCCATTTTTATTTTGAAAGCATCGATGGATTAGATCTTTCAACTTCTCCTTCAGTTGTGAATGAGGAATGGTAGTATAGAGGGTAGAGAAATGAAATGTTTTTATGCTGTTACAGACTGAAATGGACCGAGATCGTAAAATATCCTTTAAGTCTTTGGAGTTCTTTAATATAAACATTTGATTGATACCACCTCTTGAATAAGTTGTCTCACAATAACCCGTTTTGACAGCTGTTAAAATAGAAGTTAGAAGTTGAGACAATGGTTTGGTGGAACACTTGGCAGATCCAGCTATAAAGCGTTGTTTGTATGGACACTTATGTAACTTGGATATTCAGTACAAGGTAAGAAGATCACAATCATCATCTTTAATGGAAATACCAAATGACAATAAGACCGATCTATGATTGTCGGTTATTTCTTCCTTTGAAAGTGTAGTAGCTTTATAGGTAGGGTTGCCAAGTGAACTAGCAATCCCTAGTTCATTAATCAAGTATTGAATATAGTAGCTTTTGCATACAAAAACGATGTTATTAGGGGCCTTGTCTGCAGGAACAACAACATATTTGTCATGAATGGCGGACAATGTCTTGGCAGCATCGGGGTTGCTGAAGACTGATGTTGGCAAACCGGTTACCACATACAACACCATGGAAAAGGTCAGCGACGTTTAACCGAGGAGGAATTTTGTAAAAAGACGAACACAGTGTACGAGTTAAAGGAGTGTTATTTCCACGGCCATCCTTGCAGTCTCAATCAGGGGAAAACCAACAACTATTTGAATGGAAAAATTTGCATGAATTGTACCAGAAGACGCCAGAAAAGTAGAGTACATCAGGGAAAATGGTTACAACGTGAAATAGCAAGATGCAGAGTTACCTCAGTTTGTGGAAAGCATGAAACAGTCGTGTGATGGAATGTATTAGATGAACCAGCAACAGATCTTGGAAGCCGTGATGAACGTTAAATTGTCTGGAGCCCTGGAAGTGCCACTCCTGGCCGACTTGTTCCTTTACTCATACGACACAGACGTCCTTGACGGGTTTCTTAAGGAAAAACAGAAGATGTTAGCCCTTACCTTTAATTTCAGCTTCCGCTACATAGATGATGTTTTATCACTCAACAATTCACGTTTTGGAATTTATTGCATCTCATCTAACCTAATGAGCTCGAAATTAAGGATACCACAGACACTGCCAAGTCTGCATCTTATCTTGACCTTCACCTCGAAATTGACACCAGAGGAAGGTTGAATATAAAACTTTACGACAAACGGGATGACTGACTTTCCAATCGTCAACTTCCCATTTTTGAGCGGCAATATTCCAGAAGCGCCGGCGTATGGAGTATATATTTCACAACTCATACAGAGCTTGTGACATATATATTGACTTCTTGGACAGAGCCCGGCTCCTGACAGAAAAGTTGCTCAGACAGGGGTATGTTGCTCCTAAGTTGGAATCATCCTTATTAAAGTTTTATGGACGTCATCATGACTTGGTTGACAAGTATGAAAAAAACCGTTTCCCAAATGAAAATGAACCTGTTCCATTGGTGTTATCCCTTCCTTATACCGGATTTGACATGGGCAGCATGGTGGGTGTCCTACAGGAAACAGAGACTGCTTACTCTTCCGGGACACCTAGTCTACCCCCGGTTTTTTGGTGGAGTCCATGTTGTTCATATGATTTTAGATTTAATTGTAATGCATGTATTGTTTTGGTCTTGTCTTCGTTGTTCTCCGGAGTATGTCAGTTGTTTCGATTTTTCCCTCCTTCGAATATCCATTTGGTATTTCTGGACTTTACATATGAAAGTGTTGGACCACCTGAAGGAGAAATTTGCCGAGATTCCACCCGTTTTTCAGAATGTAGAGATTTCCAGAGAAGACATTTGTGACCACACCTTGTCCCTGAAATGTTCCATTTTATTTAATCTTCCTTGTGTGGTTCTTACCTTATTTGGTCGTAGTTAACACATTGTCCTTTGACACTTTGCTGGCCCTAATTTAATTGGTTTCATGGTTGGTTCCCAGTGTTTCGAAAATCTGTGACAACTTGAGAAGTTCTTGGTGAACCTTGATGTAACACACATACACACACACACAGATCAACATTCAGCAGCAGCATCCACAAATCTCACATGGGCAAAATGAACGAAAAGATTGAGAAATAATATCCCCTGAGCACTGCACAGACGCGTGCGAGTGACGATCATCCAAGATGGTGGATCACGACCAACCCCAACAAGATAGGAGAGCCTTACCTAAGTCGAAAGCACCGACCACAAGGGACCAAATGACGAAAAAGAGCGCGAGATTACCTCCCCTGAGCTCTGGACTGACGCATGCGCGTCACGACCATCCAAGATGGAGGACCACCACGAACGAAGACATTATACAAAGCGCCTCCTGGTGGCCAAAAACCGAAAACCACGGTACACAATCACAAATTGTACGAAAAAAGCGGGAAATTACATCCCTTGACAACCACTTCCGGTCCATTGCTATGGTATGCGTCGTGTGCCTTTCTTGGTTTCTTGACTTCTGATCTCACTTCCGGTATACATGGCGTCACTGTGATGTCATACATGACGTCATATCGAGCTCCTCAATTCGATCCCCCTGTTGCCCCCGAAAAATTCGACCTGAAAACCTCCTATATATATTAGTAAAACAAAACACCAAAATACAAAAGGCCTAGAACAAATAAACATAAACAAACACTGAACTATCTAGACTTGGGATAGGCAGTATATCAGAAAGTATGTCGCGGGGTAAACACGTATTCAACTTGTGAGCGCGTTCAATCTTCCACTTAACCTAGGACAGTGGTGCAATCGTTTAAATTAGATTTTTAATTATTCATGTCGATACAAAATACAACTTAAATAATAGATAAAACAATAGACAAAAAGAAGAAGTACCGATTAGCACTAAATCTCTGCATCTATGACATAATTTGGTAAATATTTTAAATATTTGCTTTTATTATTTCATTTTTTTGAAATTATCAGAAACTGTAGCTCATATGTCTTGTCTTATCCAACTAGTGATCCACTGTGGCTGAAAATATATATCAATAATTTTTTCTTAGATTAAAGGAAAAGGTTTAAAACATAAACTGATCACATACTTTGCTATCTGAAATAAAAGTTTTAATGAAAACCAGTCTCACTTCATTGTCCGTTCTTACAAGCACCGACTCAATCATGGAAGTATTGTATTGACAGGAAATATTCTGCAACTGTTGTGCCAAACTTTGCGAAATGATTGAAGTTTAATATAAATTGTAGTATACCCATGGGTTAATAAAATAAAATTCAAGAAAACAAACAATATTGGATTGAATGAACCCCAGAAGGAGCGATACCAGGTGCGTCGATAGGGTAAGCATCTCCTGCTATGCTAGTATAACCCGTTATGCCACCCAAATGTCATACTCTGTAAAAAAGACACAATAGGGAAATAACATATGATCGAGGACGATTGAAATATATCTGTAACATGGATTTTTCATAACGGTCGACAAACTCGTAATGGCGACCGTAAAACTTACGATGTGAAGATTTCAGTCGTTTTTCCTTAATACCTTGTTTGAGCAGATTTTTGGTTAGAAGTATACCCCTGTTCTTGAAACCTACATAGTCAGAACAAGCCCTGGCACAATAAGCAATCAGTTTATTGAACGAATCATTGCATGTATAAACAAACAACCGAAGATGCAACAAATTAGGTACGAGTCAAAAACGGTGATTATTGATCTAGATGATTTTGATACTGGGCATATAATTTACCATTAGGCCCTGTTGGACATTTCTTTTGATACAAATTTGTTGCATTCCTGTCAATATAACACTTCCAGGACTTTATTAACCGACACATGTGAGTGAGGGTAAATATTGCTATAATAATTCTATAATTAATTTGTGTTATAGTTTGATTAATAGAAGATATATACGCGGAATCCCTCTTTCCCTCTGCTCCCACTTCTTGGTATTACGGAACTTAATAACTGTCATACATGTGGGAGGTTGAGCATGCTGTTAAACCAGGTTTAACCCATCATTTTCTCCTGTAAATGTCTGTAACAAGTCCGAAATGTCACAGTTGTTTTCCATCCGTTCCGTTTGTTGACATGGTCGAGCGACTGTTCTTGGTTTTATCAGTTTTGATGAACTTCCCTTTTCGAATATGTTTTGGAATTCGGTGTTTTGTTATTACTTTTGTCTAGTGTGTTCCGTTTGTTGACATGGTCCAGCGATTTTTCTTGGTTTTGTCAGTTTTAGAGGACTTGCCTTGGAGTTCGGTATTTTGTTATTACTTTTGATTGATATTGGTCATAGAGTTTAGCATGGTGCTCTGTTGAACATTACTTGTGATTCCTGTTAATATAAAACTTGCATGACACTATCAATGAAACAAATGTCAGTTGGGATAGATGTTCCTATGTTACATTCAACACTAATTTGTTATTAGTTTTGATTGATAGGAGATATTTACCTGGAATCCCTCTTTTCACATATGTAGTAAAATTCTTTAGCATAGGTACAGCTAACATCATCCCATCCCCAGCTCGTGTCTCTGTTGATGGCAAGGCAGTCTTGGACGTGACCACTCCAACAATCTGGCATATTTGTACCGTGTTTATCGTGCCC
Source organism: Mytilisepta virgata (assembly GCA_028015205.1). NCBI lineage: Eukaryota > Metazoa > Mollusca > Bivalvia > Mytilida > Mytilidae > Mytilisepta > Mytilisepta virgata. The sequence continues at coordinate 91,764,637 of CM051521.1, forward strand.
CCATTCGTCATTGTAAATACTGTGACCACTACTGCTCCACTTCCAGTGGCTGCCTTTCTCGCACCGGTGGCTGTCACTATCATATCCTCCGATCATGTATATGGCTTTATGATGATTTGAACCTTGATGAAGGACAAGTAATAATCAATATTTTTCTGTATGCTATAGAAGAATGGGCATATAAGGTAAGTTCTAATGACAGAAACCTGTAAATGAAAGTAAAAACTGAATGGCAGACAAACATATACATTTACTGCTATTTTTTATGCCAGACCAGAGTGAAGCTTTCAACAACGAGCAATGTAACAGTAGCTTCAAGCCGATCCCTACCAATGGTTTAGTCGGTTTTTATTGCTAGAAATCGATAATCGCAAGTCTCGTATTTAACGCTTTTTTATATTGGACAATCTGAAGCAAAAGGAACGACGTCTCTGAGAAGGGTGTAATAAAGAGAAAAAAACATGAAAGAGCATACCATAATTCTTGTCAGATATAAATTGCACTGAGAAATATCTGGGCTGTAGGGATCAAGAATGGAACGATTTTCCTCCGATATCAATATTAACATTTTGCCAAAAATGTTAACAATTTACATCAAACAGTACGCTACTGATACCATTAATAAAGTGGTATGGTTTGAATCCAACTATCTTAAAAAGTAAGTCAATACAACCTAGCGTTTGGAAACAAATACACTTCTTGTCATCTTAATTTTTTTTATTCCTATTTAAGCTCTAAAATTTATCTTCTTTATGTATAACTGTCTGTCTAGCCCCTGTAATTGTTATTCTTCTCCTGTCATCTTCATTGCTATGCCAAGTATACAGCACAAGAGGATTACTAGTATAAAGACCACACTGTCACACAAGACAATTTGAATTTCAAAATGTTGCAATAAGAGGTTGTTAAAAAATATTTAATAGGGACAATTAAAGGAAGTTAACTGAACGTATCATATTATAAAGAGATACATCCTGTGCTGACAAAATGGTTTACCTGCAAAAAAATTTCGGCTTACTTACTTGGATCATTTTGAAGCAACCTCACTAGATAGTTGTGGGTACTAGAGCTATGGTCCTCTGCAAGGTAAGCACCATGAGAATGGCATGCTGACTATAAAACGTAAAATAGGTTTTCATTAATTAACTGTATTCAAATTAATTTATTAAAACAACTGCATTCCTGATATTGTAATATTCAGAATTTCCTGAACAGAACTGTCATGCGCATAACTAAACAAGCTTCATACAGTCTGAAAAAATAACGGAAAACTTAAAATACAATGTAACAAAATCTAAGGCCACACTAAAGTTGCCAACCTAACTTTGCTGAAGTGAATTGGTGGGTCAGCAAATTATTTTTTTTTCATTGTTTTTTTTTATTATTTTAGCAAACAAAAAACAAAAAAATAATTGTTATCCCATTTGCCAACAATTTTTCCCAGGTCTATCGCCAACTGCAAACAGACTAATTTTTATTTTTGGTTTTGCACACTCCACAATTATTGCAAAGATATGTTCCATCATGGGAATTATTTGTCTTATGCTAGACATTACCCTACCTATGCTTTGGAAAGGACATCCATTTTCTACACAATATGTTTGTAATGAATGCAGATAAACGTATTAATAAAACATTGTAAGAGCTTGTAAATTTTCTCTTTTATGATAAATGTTTGCAAAGTTAAAATATAAATTATATTACGTAGGGTTATTGCTTGAATATTGGAGAATATTGTCCCGTGCAGAATGTTACATCATGAGCAATCAATATTCTGCGAGGGACAATATTCGACAATATCTATGCAGTAACCCTTTCATTGCATAGCAAAACCGTTTTATATTTATAGGATAACTTATTCAAGAATTTGAATATCGCAAAATATTCAACGAGTGACCGAAAAACACCATAATTCACGAATATTTTCGATATTCAAATTCTTTAATTAGTTATACTGTTTATTACATTGATAAAATAGACAAAAAATGCTTCATAAGTCTTATTTTTTTACTAAGATCTCTTCCTGAATCATTCGACGTCATAAACGTCATTTGTTAGTAACGCCCTTGACGACTTTAAATAAAAATCAATCTTTATATCAAATTTATTTTCACTCGAAATTACGATAAATCACCATCATCAATGTAATAAGCCAAATATATCCTTTTTTTAACTTCAATGACGTCACTTTGTGATATTGTACCGAGTTTGGTATTATACACATACTGTCTTTAGTTGAGGGTGGTATGCCAGAATACCACACGAAGGCAAAATATCGCCCGAGAATTATCCATTTCTTTTCTTAAATCTTTTGCATGCAGATTAATAAGCCATGTGTAAAAATCTTATAAAATCCTTGTTATTATTTAATGGTTTTTGAGAAATAAAACTTTTCAATGATAAAGCTATGTAAAATCAAGACAGCATATTTTTCCCGCCAAATTTTCAATGGCTTATATCTCCAAAACAAGCACACGGACCTCTAATTTTTTTTCGCTATTTTAGTTCCTTTATTAATCCACTATCAATATTTACCAGTGTAATGAAAAGCTTGTTATTTTGAAACTGAGCAGCGAACATCCTTAAGGTGGATTGAAATACCACATCTCTGTCGACCAATGAGAAATCAAGATTTTCGCATAAAGTATGACATTGTGGAATATTGCACGTTAACTTTCTACATGGAATATTATAAAATAATATTGCATTTTCTTTCTGTAATGCACATTCATTGACATATTTAAGTATGCGTCAAAACTGTGAGAGGAAATTCTTTTCAGGAAAACGTATGTTTAGTAACAAAGCTGTTCTGTTTTGTAGAAAATCATAAGGCTTCTGACAAAATTAAATCTATTACATCGTCGATATAAACAGGAAGCATTTGTGATAAAATGAAGGGTTATTAAGGGCACACTTCAAAGTATTGCAGGTTACTTTTTATTTGATCAACATGTTTCGGCGTTATTCACACAGTCATCAGGATAAATATAATGTGATTTTCTATCCCTGCAGTACTAAAGTAAAGTTATGCTGCAGTTAGCTACATGTAGCTGTCAGGAAGGTAAATCCTGTTAAATGCCTTATTAAGATCTATATTGTCTGGGAGTAATAAAAGGTCACGATGTTTACTTATGTGGCCGGGGTGAATTTGTTGAAACAGACTTAAATAATTATGCAACAAAACTTTGAGGAACTTCTTTTCAGGAAAATGAGTGGTTATAACTTATTTTGTTCAAGATAATCTCTATTCACGTAATCACGTCGGAAGCAAATGGCGGAACGAGACTTTTGCATGGATGATGCCATGTTGTCGAAACTTTTTAACCGGCATAGTGTACTAGTGGGAATAATTAGATTGACATCTCCACCTGGAATCAAAAAAAAAAAGATGCAGACGCAAGTGTCACATTTTCCCGCCATTACGAAGGTTTCATTAAACACCAACAAAGAAAACGTAAAAACCTTACGCTTCGAACGCTCGCTTTCCAGGTCACACCTGTTTCATATTAATAAACAAGGCCGTATTGTTTTATGGACTATTATAAGGCCTCTTCTGACAAAATTCAATCTTTTTACATAGTCGAATTGAACAGGAAACATGCAGAATTATCTCCTTCTCTTTATGTCATTTCCGGTTTGAAAAGCTTTTGCGTGATTAAACCTTTAAAAGATTATGAGGGGAAAAGGGAAAATTTTATGATTGAATGATAAAGACAATACAACGTCATTGTCGGAAAATATAAAATTTATTTGCCCTCGCTGCGAAACATGGGGAAAAGGCTCGCTAAATCTCGCCTTTACTCATGTTTCTAAAGCTCGTCCAAATAAATGCGCGAGTAAATATAACCCGAAATAAGCAGACAAAATATGTCACGATATCTCAAAGAAATGTTACAATATCATTTTTGTTTCTTCCAAAACTTTGGATCCCATTCGAAACATCATCTATCTACTAGACTAGACAAGTAAAAAATTAACATCGTTTTAGATAGATTCAAGAATAAACAGGATACGTACAACCAAGGCAAAAATCAATCATCCTTAAATTTTAGGGTCGTAATCATGGTATTCTCTCAGTTTATTGCAGACTTGTTACACAAATCTTAGATATCTCTGTTTATCTCTTTATGGTTACCCAATGTAGAGACGGAGGATTTTACTACGGGTGCTGCACGCGGGAGAGGGAATACTTACCTTTTTTATGTTACGCGATTCTAATACTGGTTATTATTAGAGATAATGCACTAAAAAAACGATGACCCTTATCCTGTATTTGCCTCAATTTCTCTTTGCATATATGTTTTCGTAACCATATAACGTTCTCCACAATTGCAACATTCAAATAATATCACACAAATATATGGTAATACTTCAAAAAGGTTATACCAAATGAATCACAATTTCGATATCGAATATTTAAAATCAGATAACACTACCTAAGATTGTTGATATTACCGACGTTAACACCAACTCTATTTGGAAAGTTATCTCTTACTAACCAGTTGATGTAAAAATGACATCGCTATTTGAATTGTAAAATTTATATATAAAAAGTCACTTTCAAAATAAAAAAGTTATATCTCTGTTTGAATAGCCAAAATATATTTCTGAGTTTTATTTGTAGTTTTACAAAAAACTACAAGACTCAAAATATTCAACAGATAATCATGTATATATATATTTCAGTATAAAATCCATACCTTCACATTTGGTAAAAGTTAAGGAAAAGGATTATATCAGTTAGTTGCTTTAAATACCTTAGCATGATTCCAGCTCGTTGGTGTTGCATATACTTTAAAACATGATCCACCATACGAGTGCCATCCGCTACTACACCCGTAAGAACCTTTATTTAAACAAAGGACGATTAGTTTATTTATGTAGAGTTCACTGAATCACTGAATGAAATATTCTACTTGCTTTTTACGGTTATTTCAACCTCCTCATTTGATTCACCAATATAAGATAACCAGAAAAGTCAACAATACAGGACATTCCAACAAAATACATCAACACATCTAATTAATCCCTTAAAATATATCAAAATAGACTGATTTGGTATGGACACAAACTTTTGCGCTGGGGATAAACAGGTTTTACTTCTAACAAAAAATGCTCCAACGGAGAAACAACACTGAACTCCTCACTTCGCAATCTTTATGGTCGCCATCACGTGTTGGTCAACCGATGTGATATATCCATGTCACAGCTTGCGAAAGATATACTTCAAACATCCTAGATCAGGAGTATCTGCCATTTAATACCGATTATGTCATCTCTCTATTGTGACCTTTCTTCAAAATATGAACGAGTATGTCAAATTTGGCATCTGAAAACAAAATTCACCCAAAATAAGAATGAGTGTGTCAATTCTGGCATTTGGTGGCAAACTTCGCCCGAAATAAGAATGCATATATCATTTATGCTATCCAGTAACATAATTCGCTCAAAATAAGAATGGCTGTTAATTCTGGCATTTGGTAGCAAAATTTCCAAAAAATAAAACTACTATGTCAATTTTGGCACGTATTAAAAAAAGAATGAATATGTCAATGTTGGAATCTGGAAACAATAAAATCTTACCGTGTAGTGTCAAAATGACACAAGCAGCAGCTAGCAGGTTTTTCATCTCAGTCGGACACTCTTCGATAGATTTGTGTATGTTGGTGTCTATATCTAGAAGAAGTCTTATATTCAACCGAACATCTGGTAATCACTGTATTATTCTCGTCCATATCTATTCCAAATTCATGTTACCTTTCATGTATCTAGTTCTAATGCACCGTTTCACACATTCGAAATCGCACAATATCCAAGGAAGTCAAGACCAAAAAGAAACAAGGAAAGACGGGTAAAACTGTATATATTTTCAAAACGGGCTGCACAGAAAAAAACAACTGCCAGATAAAAAGATGGCTTATAATTACTCAGAAAAATTTAAGCTGCTCGGAATTTGGGCTGAATTAGCAAAAGTGGATGAAAATTTATGTAATTTTCAGGACAAATTTAAACCTGTTACAACTTTCCTAAATATCTGGCCTTAAAGAAAAGTTAAGTTTTTGGCATTGCATGCCTGTTTTCAGTATCTTTGTCACCGAGTTCGGTTGCTATATTGTCCAAATATTCAACACATTCCCTCGAAGTTTTGATTTTCAAGTCTTAATCCAGTGTGTAATTATACCCCCCGCAAACAAAGTTTGGGGGGTATATAGCAATCACCTTGTCCGTCCGTCTGTCTGTCTGTCTGTCTGTCTGTCCATATATCTTGTAAGCGCAACTCCTCCTAGACCGCTCAATGGATTTCAACGAAACTTTACAGAAAGGAAGTACATCATCCAAAGATGTGCTTGAAGAAAAATCTTTGCTTTCCGATATCACACAAGGGAGATAATTGGACTTCAAAGCGGGGGGTATCCTTTGTGAGCTTTGCTCACAGTACATCTAGTTTTGAATTGTTTTTTCGAAAGTCCGAATCGTCGATATTTTAAAAGTGAATTGAGCACACTTTCGTATAGATGAAATTCTGAAGCCTTATTCGGTCTCGCTGAATACTTTTTCTTGATTTTGGCTTCTTTTCTTCACGGCATTCCTTTGCATAGTGTCCAGGTTTTCCACAACGGTAGATTTCACGTTTCGAACTGTTTAGTTGTGAATTTTGTTGGTATTGATTGGATTCTCAATAAATGGATTGTACATACAGCATTCTTTGTCCGGCATACCATACATTCCCACTTGGAAATCCGAAATATCTTTTGCAATTGTATGTCTCCATTGTCCTTGAGCTTTTACGGTACCGCGATTTTGCACACATATTGCTATAGTAGGTAGCAAAATGTTCCGGTTCTAGCAGCACTTGACGTAGTGAGATTTTTCTTCGGCACTACGCTAGGGAACTAGCGAAATAAAACTGAAGTCAAACGAAGTTTAAATGGTTCTATATTAAAATGATAAAAATTTAAAGCAATGAAGTAAATTTTTACAATACAATGTTGTCATTAATGGTAAACTGTCCATTAAATTCACAATTTGTTAATCCAAAATTTCGGCCGTCAAACGGTGTCCGTTTACTTCACTAATCGGTATCCGATCCTCACTACTTAAAACACAGTCTCTCTTTTTATACAACTTGGGGGGTTAAACTAAATGTCCATGGCAATATGAATAAACGTAATCTTAATTTTCACAAATAGAGAATTATACATGTGATAAAATAATCCTATTATCTAAATTTTAAAAACATCCGGATTAGGATTAGCACTGATATATATAATTACATATAATCTCGAACAGACCATAAGCACAAATTAGCAAAATAACAAATAGAACAAAAGAAAAGATTACTGAAACGAAAATGTAAATTTTAGAATTAAATTTTAGTTTTGTTAAATAAATACTTACCATCACAAATTTAGATAACAGGTACAAGCGGCTTACATGAACCGGAAACCAGACAAAAGAAAACTGATAACCCCCAGCCTGACTGACCCCTGACGCACCTGCGCGCCAAATCTACATCTTTTTTAATCCAAACAAGCAGACCAAAAAAGGGGGGATGAAGGGGAGGTGGGAGGGACCTCACATTTGTGATGGTAAGTATTTATTTAACAAAACTAAAATTTAATTCTAAAATTTACATTTTTATAGAAATAAATACGTTACCATCACAAATTTAGATAACAGAATGTGACGAAGCGCTGAATCCCCCTACAGACTACTGGGAATCCACAGGAGGGAAAACAACTTTTTGCGCCGAAACTAGAGGCCCCAAGGCATAGAGGTTATCAGAATGCTGTTGCATAGACCGAAGTTAATGATAGAAAAAAGTATTTTCAGACCTCCAGAAACCTGCTGACAAGATCTCTGATAAAGAGGCAGAATTGAAAATACTCCAGGAAGAGGCAACAGCCCTAACTTCATGAGCTTTAACCTGATCTTTCCATAAGGGAATACCTTCAGATTTGTAAGCCTGAAGGACAGTATTACACACCCAACTAGAAACAGATTTAGCTGAGATGTCTTTTTGTCCTTTTTTGATAGGCACAAACAGTCTAAGGGAATCTTTGTCCCTAATACTAGAAGAGCGTTTCAAATAAACCTCCAGTATATGAACGGGACAAAGACTTCTGGAAAACTGAGAAGGAAGAGCAGGCACTACGATCAAGCCAGAACCCTTATCGCTCAACTGATTTTTAGCTAAAAAAGCTGGATCAGTTAAAAGAGTAACTGAGGACTTGTCGGCTGAAAAGCGAAGACAAGAGTCGGAAATAGAGAGAGCATGGAGTTCACTTCTTCTCCGACCCGTAGCCAAAGCCAATAAAAAACAGCATTTATATGACAAAAACTTCAAAGAAATGCTGTCCAAAGGAACGTAAGGAGACAACTGTAACGACTTGAGAACTAAACCCAAATCCCAAGAAGGAACAAGGCGCCTTTGTCTTGGACGTTCAATAGAAAAGTTTTTAATCAACATAGATAAAAACTCATCTTGACCGAAATCAGGACCTCCAGAAAGGTGTATAGTCCGAGCAATGGCAGATCTATATCCCTTTATAGTGGAAGGAGAATAATTTTTCTCTTCAAAAAGGAACACGAAGAAATCTGCTAACTGCTGAACAGAGATTCTGAGAGGATCAATCTGTTCTGACACACACCAAGAAGAGAAGATTGACCATTTGGAGTCATAGACAAGTCCTGTTGACTGTCTAACTGATCTGCACATGCGATTGGTTGCTCTTTCAGAAAATCCTTTCTGACTAATGGATCTCCTGACAGTAACCAAGCGTGAAGATGAAGCTTTTCGAGATTCTGATGCACTTTCCTTCCTTTGAATTGAGAGAGAAGATCTTTTCTTAAAGGAAGAAGAAGAGGTCTTGCGCAAGACAGTAGAAGAAGCTCTGGAAACCAAGACTGTCTTGGCCAAGCAGGAGCTATAAGAATGGTCTTGCAAGCATCTTGACGAATCTTGAACAGAATTTGAGTGAGGAGACGAAAAGGGGGGAAGATGTAATTGGACATCCCTTTCCAAGATATGCTCAGTGCATCTACCGCCCATGCCTTCTGATCTGGAAGTGTTGATCCGAAGACTTAGAGCTAGAACTTTCTCCTCTGGAGGAAAAACTAGGCCCAAATCCGTTCTGTAATGTTCCCCCAAAAAGATGAAATTCTGACTGGAGGAAATCTCCGACTTCTTCCAGGAAATAAGGAAACCCAACTTGAGAATCAAACTGATGGTTTGCCGAGTATGAACTTTCAGAAGAGAAGCCGAGCTGTTCTTCAGAAGCGAGTCGTCCAGATAAGAATGAATTAGGATCGACTGACTGTGAAGATGAGAGACCACTGCCTGAAACACTCTGGTGAAAACTAGAGGGGCAGTAGACAGGCCAAAAGGCATTGCTTTGAAAGCATAAACCTTCTCTTTCCAGGCAAACCTTAGAAACTTCCGGAAAGAAGGAGCTATAGGAATATGGAAATAAGCATCTGTGAGGTCCAAAGAAGTAGTCCACATCCCTGGCTGAATGGAGCCCCTGATGGACCTGTTGGTTTCCATCTTGAAATGAGGGACAATCAAATGTCTGTTCAGTACAGACAGGTCTATCACTGGCCTCATTTTCCCATTCTTTTTCGGAACTAAAAACAGACGGGAATAAAATCCTGGAGAAAGAGGAAGACTCACTTCCTCTATAGCACCCTTCTGAAGAAGAGTAAGAATTTCCTCTTCCAGAAGAAGATTTCTGTGAGGATCCCTTGTCAAAGAAAGACTGAGAGGAACTGACGATAAAGGTGGGAACTCTTGAAACTGAAGTTCCAGACCCCTCTGCAGTACAGAGAGAACCCATTTGTCTGAAGTGACCAGTTTCCACTGGTCTAGGAAATGGGTTAATCTGCCTCCCACTGGAACATGAGGAAGAGGTGCAGGGAACTCCTCCTCTGTGGGAATCTGTACTGACAGAGGGGAAAGACCATCATTTTCCAGACTTACCACCTTTCTCCACTTTGGCTTTTTTACCAGAAGCAGGAGTAGATTTAGAAGTGCCAGAACGCCTTTTTTGACCAGCAGTGTTAGAACCTCTCTTGTTAACAGAACTAGAATGAGAGGAGGTAGTTACAGACGTGACTTTCCTATGATTACCCGAAACCTTAACGTTAACCTTAACGTTCTGAGGACCTTTGTTCACCTCTTCCTGGAGCTTGCTGATAGGAAAACCAAACAGTTTATCCTTCACCAAAGGAGAGAATAATAGAGACTCCTTAAGGTGTTCAGACAAAGAGGTCTTGTCTAAAATCTCCTGTCGTTTAGACATAGAGAAATTAGCCAAGGTACCCATCAACAGCAGTTGAGTAGAACCAAGACTTTGATCAACCTGAAGAAGAAAAGTCTTGAGCTCATCAAAACCTTCACCCTTGTCCTTCAGCAAGGAACCAGCAGCAGCCAGAAAATGCTCTGCTGTGCCAAGAATACTAGAAGCTAGTCGAAGATTACCCTCCAACTTAGACCAAAGGGACTGGTTAAGGGTAAGACCTTCTACAGGTTTAGTACCCAACAAGGAAGAATAAGCCCTGTCGCAAGAAGGATAACCTTTACCCAGAGAGGAATCATGGATGGCAAAATCCTTAACTTTTACTTTAGACACAGGAAAAGTAGTAGGACCAAAGCCATTAAACTTATTCCCAGAACCCTTGCTTGAATGAAACTCTCCAATAGACTCATTAACAAAGTCAAGGGAAGATTTCGTGTGACCAGATTCTGGAAAGGATTTATACCCTTTAGGTTTATCCTTAACTAGCCCAGAACAAGACATGAAATCTGAAGGTGCCAAAACCTGACGAGGAGGAGAAGACATAGGAATCTGAGAGAGTTCACGCCTAATAGCGTAAACTCTAGACCTCAACAATTCTCTGTGTGACAAAGGAGGAGAAGGACCTTCATCCTCTCCTGAAATTGCCTCATCACCAGAAAGGTCACCAGTAGAACCCGAAGCACAGGGCCTCGAACGTACTGGTGAACTAACCTCCTCATCAACCTCAGAAAAATTTCCTTCCTGACTCCTAGGAGCAATGGAAATAGAGTCATCCTCAATCTCCATACCAGAAGCACTGGAAGGAAGATTACCACCTACATCACTATTTCCACTAGACCTGTCCTCCACAAGCTTAAGCCTGTCACCTACCTTCTTAAACTCTGTCTTAACTGTAGCCTGAAAAGAAGTTAAGGAGGTTGTGAGTTTCTTAATGGACTCTGACAAAGAAACATCTAGAGCAGTAGGTTGACTAGGCTGACTGTAGGGAGGATAATACATCCCAGGCCAGAAAGGAGGCATAGTGGAAGGATTGGGGTAGGCAAAAGGTGTAGGCCACCTAGACCTGGCAAAGGTGGAACTTCTGACCCCTGAACAAGTAGAAACAAGCGTTGTTTCCACAGGCCTATCTAATGTATGCGTGGTTCTGGGAGGTGGGCGGATGAACCTAGCCTGAGAAGTCCCAGGTACAGAAGAGGAAGGCACATGGCTGGTGACAAAAGGAGAAAACTCCTGTCTGGGAACCTCTCCGAAACACTCTACTGACCCAGGGAAAGCAGAATTGGAGGAAGGTATGGCCTGTCCTTCCCTTCCCCACAAAACATCCAAAGAGCTGGTGTATGTTAACTGGCTTAACAACTCACCATTTAAATCATTATCATGGCTTTCATAATCAAAATCCTCATTATTGTCCATGGTTAAATATTACCTGACTTTTTATATACTTATGTTAATTGTCTAGTTTCCAAAAGTTGGAAAAAAATCTCTCTCCTGTGATTCACGTGCTGCCGCAAGGGAAACCGGAAAAAAGATGTAGATTTGGCGCGCAGGTGCGTCAGGGGTCAGTCAGGCTGGGGGTTATCAGTTTTCTTTTGTCTGGTTTCCGGTTCATGTAAGCCGCTTGTACCTGTTATCTAAATTTGTGATGGTAACGTATTTATTTCTATAAAAATTAGCTGCCAAGCGTGGGAAAATTTGTCCTTTGAAAATTTACGAAAATGTCCTCTACGATAAAAAAAATCCTGACCTTGCCTATTTTACTACAACTTTTACTTAATATTTAACGTTTTTACTGTCCTTCCAAACCCTCCTGGTATAATACTAAAAGAAATTTAAGAAATTTGTACGGCTGTTTGTGGCAAGGAATAAAGGTAATAACAAAGGTACTGTACTCTACGGTGTATTCGAAAGGGAAAGTCAACAAATGCCGCCAAAACCAAAACGAAGCTCAACCATATCAATCAGCGGAACAACTGGAGTACAACTGTCATTATCCTGACTTGGTACTGGCATTCTTCCGAAGAAAATGGTGGGTTAAACCAGGTTTTACAGCACGCTAACCTTCCCACTTGTATGAAAGTCGTTTATAGTTTCGCATTGACAAAAAAGAGCAATAAAGAAAATTAAAAACCAATTGTTCAGAGAACAATTGAAGGTCTTTCCACCTCAATTGCAGATTTGTTGATAAAAAAAAATGAGGTTTAAAATGTAATTGTTGGTTTTAGAGCATAGCTAAACTTTCAGTGATTTCAAAGATATATGGTTCCATGTACTGAAATAAGGGAGGTATTATGCTACTTCCCGTATTACAAATATCACTTCTGGTTTGATATGATAGGTAATTTCACAATTGTTAAAAAAATATATGGACTGCTAGTTTGAATAACTAAGAAAAATGTTTATTTCTGGTTAACTAAATATTTTATACCTGGGCCATCTGAACATATTTAGGTGCTCTTGTTCCAACGAATAAATGAGAGTAAAAAAATGTCAATTGCACAAAAACCACATATTTTCATCTGTGCTTTTAAAACAAATATTCATTTGCACTGTATGTTTTTTCATATGCACAAAAATACAACTCTTTCTTTTACAATAGTAAACAGGTATGTTGTGAAAGTTTGCTTTAAACCCCTCTGTTTGCCAGGTAAAATTACAATGGAAGATGGGTGTAGGGTTTCGTGCGAGATAGTTCATTTTAGGAAATTAAAACTACAAAAAAATATATTTTATATGTTGAGATTTAAAAAAATGCAATCATTATAATGGGCTAACTCAACAGTAAACTGCATTTTTCATTTAAACTCAACAACAATTGTAATTTTTAGTTACATCTGATCCAAAAATGAGACAAATGATGTTTGTTTTTTTATTTATATATATATATTTAAGAGGGACAAAATTCTCATTATTGGTCATTTTTATTTCTATTACGCTGAAAAAATACTTTGTGAAACTCTGAAGTTTATTTACGTTTGCACAAATATATCCGATGGAATGAATATATCGAATAAGTAAATAGCTTTTGTGTTCCATAATTTGACGACGGGTATTAGAAACAGGAAATGTGTTCAAAAATTGTTTGAATCTCGTGCATCAGTGTATTCAATTGAAAGATGAAATTAGATATATATATATATATATATATTAGAATAAAACCTCGGCATATATTTGTGGTTTCCTTTTTATTATAAATGATTTGCAAGCTACTGGATTGTGCAGTTTCACATCAATTTGATATTAGAGACATGAAGTATATAGTTGGGTATTTTGAAAATGCATAGGCATTGAGAATTATGTAAGATGTGGAGACTTGTATGTAAGCAAATCTGACTTATTCCAACACACAGTTTACGCGTAGTGTTTACTGGTCTTAAAACTTGCACAGTATATCAGATAGATGAGAAGTTCACATGCAGTACGTTTATTAGTAATCGTTAGTCGCAAGAATAATACATACTTATTACATGTACATGAATGTCTTTGATCGACAAAATACTTTTGATTAGTTTTTATGTTATATTACCTAATTTTATTGTATAATTATCAGTTAATTGAAATTGCATGTTCAATTCAGTGGCCTCGATTAGCATTTCAGTAGAAACCGCTTCTCCGAAAAAAAGGATTAAAGGAGACCATCAGCGGCCAATTTTTTTTTTTTTTTTTATTTTAAACAAGGCTCTTATCGTGTAAATTAAGTCTCAGTTATAGATTTTGGGAACCGTTTTGACTACTAGATTTTCCCAACTTGTCACATTATTGTATATATTTTTAAATTTTTGTTTATTGCTCCCCATTTTTGTCATTATGAAGGGACTAGGAATGATTGTCATATAGGTGGGAGGTAGGACGCGTCGTTAAACGTGGTTTAACCCACCATTTTCTTTAGAAAATGCCTGTACCAAGTCGGCTATGCGCTGGACTTCCTTTCATTATACTTTTATTAAAAGCAATTCCTCAGCTTAAACTTCTAACTTGATTGACCATCATTTAGGAATTGTTTCTATCGTTATTCAAGACGTTTTCTACACAACATGAAAGTGTTCATTTTCGAAAAACCTATTTTGAGATATATTCACAGTGAGGTAGGTTAGTTACTCCTGAGTCAACGTATATTTGTTACTCATAATAATTTATATTCTGGAAGACGTATTATAAACATTTTCATATTTCTTACTATGGAACCAAAATTCTATAATAACTGTTATGTTTTGATCTTGTGTTTAAAGTGAACTTCTATTCCATAAAACCTGAACAACTTTACTTTCAGAAGAAAATTTTGGGTTATATAAATTTTAACAATCTGCCAAGAAATTGGGATTTTGACAACAACTTTTAAATAGAAAATTCAAAATCCGCTGACACATTTCTAGACTTCAATTTTAAGGAGCTTTATCCAAAAAAAAAATAAATGAGGGCTTCACTTAGAAACAAATTAACAGATTAGAATCCAAATTTCAAGCAAAATTTGCCATGCCGTTGAAAAATGTAAGTTCTCTGAAATATTTCTGTTTTTAATCTCACATTCTTAAGTAGACAGAAACATATGCACATATTCATGGATTATTTTTACATCTGGTGTCTTGCATATGACTGTTTAAGAAGATGATATAATTTAATGTACCACAAGAGAATGATAAATACACTCGAAAATTTCAAATTCAAATTCTTTATTGGTTTATTAATCTAATATTTGGATTGTCACCATAATCAATACATAGGAAAAAACACTACACAATAAACATGCAAAGATATTACTTTCCCAGTTTGTCAACACAGTAACTTTCAGTACATGCATAATAAAAGAAATTCGCACACGAAAATTTATTTTTGTCACCCAAATTTTCTCCATGAACGTAAGGAAAGAATGAGGACACCGACAGATTTATGTATTTTTGTGTGTACGACCAAGCTGCAGCTTCTTCAAGGAGTCCGAGTTAATTTACAGTGAAATTAAATAAAAAATTTGCGATAAAGATCATTTATTCAGAACACAATAAAATCATTATAAAACTGAATTGTACAAACAATTATGCAATAGTAAAAAAAAACCTGAATAAATGACAATAATCTGCAAAGATGGGGAATAAAAAACCGCAAAAATCCCCAATATAAAGACTTGGGGAGACCGTCACCCGGAGACTCCTTGGAGATATATTTTCTTGTTGCACACAGAAAATAAAATTTAAAACATTAAAAGTTTATTTCAGCCTTGATATTAAAAAAATAATAATAATACACTAGAGCAAGCCCCGTTGACCTCCACTGCATTATTTGAAGATAAAATTAAAAGAAATGGGGAGCAAGCCTTGCATGTTGACATCTCCATTGTCAAAACAGAAATATAACTTGTAGAGCCTTCTTCATAAGCAAAAAACTTATATATATATACAACGGAAATGTATAGCAAACCCTGTTGACCTCTACATTATCGAAAATATATACACATTTAGAATTTTGTAGAGCAAGCCTTGTTGACCTCTACAAAATAAAATGATCTTGAGTAAAGTACGCAAAGTAGAAAAAACACAATTCACAAGAAAATGTACCAAATTAACAGCTAAAAAAACAGAAAAGTTTTACAACAAAAGATAGAACAAGCCCTGTTGACCTTTATCAATGCAATAAATCAGAAATTAACATTGTGTAGAACAACCCTGTTGTCCTCTAGACATGAAATAACCTATTTTATGGCAGAGCAAGCTCTGTTGACCTCTACCCCTCAAAAATGGTTCATTCCTACGAATGTATATAATTCAGTACTGCATTCGTTTTCCATCTACCCATTTGTTGGATTATTTGCAAAGATGTACCTTTGGATGCAACACCTATTCTATAACCTTTGTATACTTCCGGATTTAAGTCAATAAAATTTAAAAGGGATTTAAGTTATGAACTAAAGAAAGATAATAACAAATATAACGCAATGCAAGGTGTCTTCAAAGGGAAAGTCCACAAACACAGACAAAACCGAAAATAAGCTCAACCATATCAACCAGCGGAACAACTGTCATATTCCTTACTTGGTACAGGCATTTTCAGAAAAGAAAATGGTGGGTTAAATCTGGTTTTACGGCGCGCCAAAACTCCCACTTTTACGACAGTCGTTTATAGTTCCGTGTTGACAAAAACGAGGGAGGAAACACATAAAAAAATGGCAAGTTGGTAAAATCCAGTAGTCATAAAGTAACTACAATCTATAACTCAAGGACATCCTGTATGATTTGTGAAACTGAAATTGAATATTTGTTTATAAGGTCTTCGTCCTTTTTCTGAAGAAATTCATCGATAGATACGACGTTTTACAACTTTTGAGTAGCTGCTGCAAGCTCTTGCATATTGTATGAGTTGAGATATATATACCCCGTAAGCGGGCGAGGTTGGTATATTGCTGCTAAGGTGTGTAAAATTACTGAAATATGATAAGGATACTGGTGTACCACAAGGGAAATTGAAACAGGGGACGGGATTTATTTTTCACTACTTTAAAATAATTTAACATAGCTGAAACCGGACAAAGTAAAATTAGATAACAAGAAAAATAAATGGAAATGGTGAGCTGTCAAAAGGGGCGTAAAACGTTTAACGGAATTTGTTTCAACCCACCCTGACTATGTCCGTACTTACTCCCTTCAATTGTTCAAGACTACCACTGCAATCAGTAGATATAACAGTCATCAAAACTTTTTGAGACTCTGCCTTCGGCAACATGTAGTTCCAAAAGGGTTCCAACACAAGTTCAATCCCATACAATGTGTTTCTAACCAACAGAATCTCTGTCTCAAATGGATAAAATATCTTCAAAATATTCCCTCTCACTGGTACGGCTTACTGTTCAGGCTTTACAAACCAAGTTGAATATATTTCAACAGAACAAGTTATTTTACAAGAAGAAACTGTTTTCCTCGTGCATTCACTACATCGCTAATGACATTATATCCTACATCCGCTCTTTAAATTCCGAACTTTTCATATTTTTTAATCAAAATAAAAGTAAAAAAAGCCAGTCCCTGGTTTCGCATAAAACAGCATCGCCTGTGTGTAACCAGCCAGCTATTCCTAATACATCCGAATCCAGTTCACTTACTGAAGAAACTGTCTGATGTGTGCCATCCACAGTCAACCTTTCCCCTGCTAAAAAAAAAAGTCTTGTGTCCAAAGGTTAAAATTTCGTACCTACAACCTCTACTGCCGACCGTTTTCAGAACCACATTGACGTAGAGGCATTTTTCCGTCGACTTCTACTGAAAGCATTTTTCTTTGGAAAGGATAGCCAACGTGACCTATCATCAACTCTTGATGAAGTTGATGGACTCCTTGCGAAATTTCACAAGAGTAATTCAAGTTTTACACCTAAGTCTTCCTGGTTTCCTACTCTTGACCATTACATCACTACTTCTTTGGGCCAGATAAAAAATCTCAAAACTCGTCCTCTTAAAAAGCATAACCTCAACCCAGAAGAACAAACAGCTTAAGCTCCGTCGTGACATTGTCATTAAGCCGGCTGATAAGAGGGGTGCTGTTGTTGCCTGGGACGCCAACACTTATGTTAGAGAAGGAGAGTTTCAGCTATCTAATGATACTTTCTATCAAAAATTATCTTCTGACAACACTAAGGATAATCAAAAACATGTAAAGGGCATTATATCCTCGTCTATCGATGCAGGAACCCTACCGTCGTTGGCCAAAAATCTCATCACCTCTGAACCACGCACTTCAAGATTTTATATGTTACCTAAAATTCATAAAGCAGAGAACCCAGGAAGACCCATAGTTTCTGCATGTAGCTGTCCTACAGAAAATATTTCTAGCTTTCTGCATGAAATATTTATGCCCATTGTGGAGAATCTACCTACATATGTCAAGGACACTACTCATGCACTCAATATTTTCGATAACTATAAAGCTGTCTCCCCACATCCGAAAATGTTCACCATGGATACAACAGCTTTATACACCAGCATCCCTAATAACGATGCCATTATTGCTGTTAAACACTTTTTGAACAAGAGACCCAATCCATATGCAAATACTGATATAATTCTGAGGCTGACTGAATTGGTACTCAAACTCAACACATTCCAATTCAATGGAGAGTACTTCTCACAGACGGGAGGGGTGGCAATGGGTACAAAAATGGGACCGAGTTTTGCTTGTCTGTTTGTTGGCTATCTGGAGGAAAAGTTGTTTACGGAATTTGATGCACCCATTCCTCGTCTATTTAAAAGGTATATAGATGATGTCTTCGGAGTGTCTGATGACTCCGACGAGGAACTCCAGTCTTTCATCAATTTCGTTTCGTCCTACCATCCATCAATTAAATACACATTCTCTGTTAGTGAAACGGAATTGTCGTTCTTTGATGATATGTAAATTGGTTGACAGCAGCATCGAAACTTCGGTCTTTTATAAACCTACCGACGCACACTGCTACCTGACCTATTCCTCTTGTAATCCTAAGTCTTGCAAAGATGCCATCCCTAAATCTCAGTTTCTTAGACTTAGACGCATCTGCAGCAATGAAGAGGATTTTAGACAGCAGTGTGACAAGATATCCACCTTCTTCCGAAGGAGAAGTTATCCCAAACGGTCATTGACAGGGCATTTGAATCGGTTTCCAATGTGACCAGACCCAACGCCTTAAAGTCTGGTCGGAAATCTAACAACAAACGTGTTCCACTGGTCCTTACTTACCATCCCCATAATGTCGCCATCCGTAACATCCTAATGAACAATTTTAATAACATAGTGATGGAAGATCCGTTGATGTGCGAAATTTTTGAGGCTGTTCCCATTACTGCTTACCGTAAGGGGAAAAGTCTAAAAAAAACCACTTAGTCAGTAGTTCGATCAAGTCGAACATTTCCTCAGAAAAAACTGACTACCGGGGAACCAGGCCATGTAAAAGGTCCAGATGTGTGACATGCCCCTACACCATGGAAACTAAAGAGATCTTGTGCCCTGACAACAAATACATAATTCTAAATGGGTATATCTGTACCGATAATAATTTGGTTTACGCAATCGTCTGTACGAATTGTGATAAGGTATACATCGGAGAGACATGTCGTCGCCTTGTTGACCGCTTTGCAGAACACTTGCGTTCTATAAAGAATGGAACTGATTGTCCAGTTGGCAATCACTTTCGATTGCCTGGTCACAGCTCGTTAGACGTCCGCGTAACCGTTTTAAGGACAGTTAACGGAGGAAGACAATACAGACAACGCCTTGAGCAGAAAATAATTTTTAGCCTGGGGACACTCCGACCCCGTGGAATTAATGTAAAAAAATCTTAATTTCAATTCATTTACTAAGTAAGCACACTAACGTTTTGCGGTACAATTATCTTATATGGTACATTTTCTATACATCACAACGTCAAATATATTATTTTACTTATTTTTACCATATAGTTTTACTATCTACCTTGCCATTTATGTATTTTCTATGAAGTACTTTTTACTGAGGACACCCACGTCAAAAAATTTTGTTTTGTTTTTGTTTACATTTTATGTACGGACTCAGTCTTGCTCTGGGTTTCAAAGAGTCAACACCTTTTTATTTTTTACATACTCGTGATCAAGACCATATTGGTCGAAACGTTGAGTATTTTTAACTTTTTAGTTTGTTGTTTTTTTTTACGATTTTATATTTGGTTTTGTTCGACTTGTGTATTTCATACATTTTAGTCGTTTTACGCCCCTTTTGACAGCTCACCATTTCCATTTATTTTTCTTGTTATCTATTGTCGCATGAGCTGTTTCGCAATATATTTAGTTTTTTTTCAAAGTAAAATTACTAGGATTTCTTGCAGATGAAATGTTTTTTTTTTTTTTTTTTGGCTGCAGGTTACTGTGTAATAATTAATTGTGACTGTCATTTTTATAGGAACTTGATTTTCATACCGCACATTAATGCAGAAAACTGCAAGCTTCTGCTGTCATTTTTACTATTTACAGCCGTCTCACCTATGCGAATAAAAACAGTAACAGTCCAAAGACATCATCGTATTTAACACAACCTGATTAAAATAACTTTATATAACCAAAGGGATTGCTAACATAAATTTTGATAAGATTTCATTTCTAATAGGCAACCTGGTATCATAAGAACTCTTAAGTTTTGTGCACCCTTAATTATCTTCCTAACGACAAAGGAATCCATAGTGTACAATTAAGTAAACAACAAGTAAGTTATTGAAAAAGTGTCCTTTTATAAAACTTTACGAAACATAATAGTTAATATTGGAAAATATTTTATATTATTAGAATTTTATTGAATAATTTTACAGATAAAAAATATTGAAAAAAGATAAAACCTAATCATGTTAATTTAACCAACCTAGAAATGTTAAAGAACCTTTTATTGACTATTAAAATTGAAAATTTATAAAGATGAGAGCCTCCTTTATCTATTTGCACATTTTATTTGACCACTTTTTATCACCTCATTAAGAACTAATTTTCACCAGTACTGTTAGCAAGGAGACATATACCATAATAAAATGATTGTTTATAACTTCCCCAGATGTTGTTATCTTATAATGTTTTCTTCTTCAACATGCTGACCAGTACTTATGTTACAAGTAACATTTAAAGGAT
This sequence comes from Mytilisepta virgata, assembly GCA_028015205.1. Lineage (NCBI taxonomy): Eukaryota > Metazoa > Mollusca > Bivalvia > Mytilida > Mytilidae > Mytilisepta > Mytilisepta virgata. The sequence continues at coordinate 91,785,533 of CM051521.1, forward strand.
GAACTGTATGGGGTCAGTAATCAAGTGTGGATAATTATTCCAATAATCAACTTAGTTTAGACATGTTAGAACTGCAAGTTTCATTAGTGTGAAAGTTAACAAGATCATCTGGTCAGTGTAGTTTTATTACATTTCACGCTATCAAAGTCAACTTTGTTTTTTTTTAATTTCCTAAATATATTTTGGGGCCTCAGTGGCTACTAATGACAAGTAACCTGTCAGTACAGAGGTTGTGAGTTCGAATTTCCCCTGTGGCGGGATGTGTTTGACTGATCTTAATTGACAAGGATTGCAAATTTTCCTATCTAAGGATGGCGGTTCTCTCTGGGTACTCTGGCTTCCTCCAGCAAAAAAAAAAAAAAAAAAAACTGGCAGCCTGAAAATAGTCAAATGTGCTGAAAACTCACCGACTGTCACCAGCTGGTAACAATGTTCGTAACTTCCAACAATTTTGCAAGTCTTGAAAAACTATGGATATTGATTAATTTAATTTTCCTTGAATTTTTAAAAGCTCCAAAACATAAAAGTAATTAGGGCAACTGATTACAGATACTCTTGCTTGTAAATTAAATTGAATTTCCCCAGCGTTCACACTTTTGTAACTTTTCATATTCATACGCTGAATTTACTTATAACACCCAGTTGTTATTCAATAGAGTTATCTTTCTATTCAATGATTGACTCATATAATCGTACATGTATGCATGGTACATTGATTTACATTTTATCAAGTTCATAGAACTATTTGCAGATTTGAAGTACTTTGCACCACAGAAAACGTTGTGACAATAGTCCAATCGGTCAAGGCGTTCTAGAATTAGTGTGCGATATGTGAAAAATTGCTTAAATTTGGACAAACTAAATTCCATAACTCTGGAACGACAAAAGTGAGAATTGTGAAAATGTATATAGACCCTCAGACCTCCATTTTTAATAATGTGTTAAAAGTTTGAAGAAAATCGGAGTTAGTGCACGATATGTGAAAAAAATACTTTTTTGGACAATCTAAGTCCCACAACTCCAAAATGACAAAATTGAAAATCGTCAGCTTCCTTCCATCAATGTTAATGTTGTGTTAAAATTTCAGAGAATTGATTGAAGCAAATTTGAGTAATAGTACCAAGTATAGATGGATGGACGGACAGACATTGGTATACCATATTAAGTCCTGTCTAGGACAGGGGTATGAAAATGAATTATGTTAAAGCATTTAGCGTTTCTCGTTATGATTGGAGAGGGTGAATAAGGTCTCTTAATGCAACATGTATGCCATTTATACAAAAAAATGTCCATCATAGTCCAAAAACCAACTTTTCTGGTTTCCAAGGTACCGGTGATCATTCTCGACTTGCTTAAATGTTTTATAATTTCCATCAATATAAATAACTAAATTTCAGGTATGGATATCAGACGAAAAATATTTTATTAATGACCACCTACTCCCTCACACCTAGGATTTTCGTTGCATCCTTTATGGCTTAAATGTTAGTTTGAATCTGCACAATATTTTGGTTATTAAACCTTTTCAATATTTCAGCCTGGAACACAACCAACAAGCGTACTGCCAGAGAGCTTGTGTATCTTATGCATGAAAATAGCCATCATAGAATATTATTGCTACCAAGCAGGTATCTCTGTTGATAAACTTTAAATTACCTAGTATCCAATTTTATAGATGTTATTATCAGCTCATTTTGAAGTATTTCCATTCAGTATATAACTGGTACTTCAAAATTTACAAAAACTTTTTGTAAAATTTAGTATTACCCTTTGGCAAAGCTCTCTAATAAGACTGATTTTATGTAATTTTTGGTATTTTAGAAATTTTTATCTGCTCTACAACAATTTTGATTGACTTTTGGCTGGGTTAATCTGATATTTTTCAATAAGACCACCTAAAAACTGAGTTGTCAAAGTTTGGATAAAACTGACCTATAGGCCCTATATTGAAGAAGTTATCAAACATGATTCTTTAAGAGGTTCAAGACCTGCTCTGCATTTCAACCAGTTGTTTCAGTGGCTTTTCACTTCTAACCTAATTACCAGATTTTTCTGGTTGCGAACATTTACTGACAAGGATGATTGAAACAGCTCACATGAGTTTTTGTCCAGACAAGATAATAAATTACAAACATTTAAATAAAAAATCTCTTTATTTACAATGGAAGTGATTCTAGAAAATGACAATGACCCAATCATAATCTTGATGGAAGAATATGCAAATAAAAATTATCAACAGACCCAATCCTTGTGACTTGCACAGATCCATTTGAAATTAAGATATATTATGGATACTGAACTAAGATCTTTCATTTGAACGAATTTCATGAACATTACTATGAATTAACAATGTTTTTCTATGGTATAAATCAAATTATATTTGCTGTAGTTTCAACATATCTTATAAAAACAGCACTTCATTTGCAAATTGATGTAAATGTGTAGACAGGTCAAATAAATAACAGCTTAAGTACAGTCAAACCTACATTTAAAGCACTGTCCTGAACAAAGCTGGTAAAATTAATATCTATATTCACCTGTACATAAAGGGCACAATTTTTTCTATAGGTGTCCTTTATACACAGGTCCAACTGTTTTTCCAAACAAAATATAAATAAGTAACATTTTAAAATATAAGAAAAACTTAAAATCCTTCATCAGTTTCAATTAACAAGACTTTGCACATCGAATTAAATTTAAAGATTTTATGAGATCGTAGAATTTTACATCCATGAATAAAAATTTGCTTTAATAACTCAGTAAGTATTTAATAAGCCTTTGAGTATCTTGTCAGTATTTGTTAAAACTGAAGTTGGAATTTTTCACTTCCTAACAAGGAAATTACTCCTTAGAATATTGTCTCAGTGGTGCATACATCATATGCTTTTTAGATTACTTTATTTAAAAATTAAAATTTCCCAATAACATATGCACTAAGAACAAAAAATTATGCAGCAAATTTTTTTTTTTAACAAAAATACTTTCAAAACTAACCAGTTTCTCCTGAGTAGCAATACCTTACAGGTATAAGATAAGATGTATATATCTTTATACCAATATATATTTCATATTTGTATTCTTTAATAATTAATCTAATTCTGTTACTTTATATTAATTGATGAACAGCTAGCAATATCCATTAAAAATTAAACAGTTTAAAACATAAAAGCGAAAAAGAATATTTTTCACAAAAATAATTATTAAGTAAAACAAATAAAATAAACACAAATAAATGTGGCAAATGTTTTCATGTTCAGTCTCGATATAAAAACCCATTTCATTCGTAGTACAGTTTCTTGGATGTAAGTTACGGTTTTCAGTGAAAGATGAATAGATCACAGTTTATATATATTTATATTCCATTCATTAATACAATGTTTACAACCCAAGCCATTCGAGATCCAAGGGTGAAAACCTGGGACTTCCAAATCCAACACAATGTCAACTATTCTTTTGTCTATGAGAATTTTCTCCCCAACACTAAGTTATGTTTGATCAATCTGTATCCATCTGTAAGATAAAGAAATGCAAAGATAAAATCGTGATTCAAATTTAATATTAAAGACAATGATATGCCCTTTACTTATTTTATTAATTTAGATTAAGGGTTTGACAATGATAATTATCAATGCAGTAATAAACACTTGTTTCTGTGTTATTTCATATTCTTTTCAATTAAGGTGACCGTTTGACTGTAAAATGAAATATCAAGTCAAAAGAAAATTGACTCTAATTTGACAAAATCTTAACTATACCAAATTATTTCTTTTTTACCTTTGAATTATACTCCTCTAATTCTGCATCTAACTCTTCCGCTGTTCTTGGCTTACGGTTTGATCCACCTCGACCTCTGCCTCCTCTTCCACCACGGCCCCTGAACCCTCCACTTCCACCTCTTCTGTTTCCACCTCCAAATCTTTATAAAAAAATAGATATTTATATTTGATCTATTAATAACATATTAGTAGATGACATTTATTAATTATCTACTTTCTACATCAGATTAATACTTTATTCACAAACAGCATGTTACAATTGTATCTGGATTTTGATATCAGAGATGAAATATCCCACGATCCATATATTGGGCAAGTGACTACAGCTAACAAACCTGTGAATTCATATTTCTAATACATAATCATTCAAATTTCTGTTTATATATATAAATACAGAAGTAAAGACTCCCTCAAATTTTGATGATATTCTAAAACTTTTGTGTGAAAAGTATTGATTCTTTGTATGTTGCTCAGCTGAAGTAAATTCTCAATATGGATACTGGATATATTAAAATATTGATCACATCCACATTTGATTGATTCATTGTTGTTTGCTTTTAACATCCAGTAACAAATATTTCATGCTTCTTCAAGACGATAACCAGTCCAACAATTTATCAAACTAATCAAATAGAGGGGGACTGTAAAACTGTCACTGTAAAAGGGTGGGTGGTTGGTTAGGGTCGGATAATTTAGCCTTCTGTAGCGGCATTAGCATACTCTTTTTCGAAAACTACAGAAGGGGAAGAAGCATACAGATTTTCCTTCGGACTAATTTTGTATGAAAGTTTTATGTTCTTTTTTCTCTGAAAAACATTTCCAACATTGAAACTTAATGACATAATAAATAATGGGTAAAAGTGTTTGGGCTATTTGTTTCTGATCTCTCCATATTTGTATTCACTTACCACTTAAAAAAAAGATAAGGTTGTGATTGCATTTTGTATACCAGTGTCATTCAAATCCATCACTGCATTTTCAGCATTAAGAATCTTTTTACTTTATGTTTTATGTGGAATCCAGTTTTTATTATTTTCAAGCTCAGTTACTTTCTGGGTTATCTAGTAAAGAATGCTATTCATCTTGACTGCAATTGATCTTTTAAAAGGTGTCAACAAGAGGATCTGTTCCCACTATCACTAAGGCATACCCAATGTCCTTGCATTTTTATACTATGATGTAATGAGAAGTATGTATCTTATCTGTGCAACATTTTCTTAATGGTAGACTACAAATTTTTAAACTTTACAAAAGCATTCAGCTAAATTTTTAAGCCAACATAAAAATATTTACCCTCGACCTCCTCCTCCTCCTCTTCCTCCGCCTCTTCCACCACCACCTCTGATGCTACCTAGTCTGGTTTTATTAAATGAATCAGATGGACCCGTACCAGTAGCACCAATTAACTGTATATTCATAGCTCTACCTACAAAACACACAGCACAAATTGGAACAATTTTGTTACAATAACATGTATAATACTTTAAAATATTTATTCACCATCCACAATGTTCAGCTAAGAGCAAATAATCTTTAAAAAGAATTTTATTTAAATTTTGTCATTTTTCAGCTACACACTGTACACGAATTATGCAAAGAAGAACACCGATTCTGTTAACAAGATCGATAAAAATGTAACTATACTCAAAGAAATTTTTTTTTACATTTTTCAGTAAGCACTTATTACATCAGAATGTTTTCCATGCAAAAACAAGTTGCAATTTCTACAGAGTACACTACCAAAATAAATGTTTATTACAGGACAGAAGAAATACATATAATTTTTCTTGCCCTATCAAAATAACATTTTCAAATATTCTTAAGCCATGAGATACAGATACATGCAAGTACAAATAACTAATTATTAAGTTCAAGCAACATCTATTTTATGACAAATAAGGGTGACAGACATCGCGAAACTTGCTAACAGGTTTGTGGTACATTTGGTCAGACAGGATGAAGAATTCTGTCTGACCAAATAATAATTTGCCAGACCAAAAAAAAGGTTTGCTCTTGCTAAACCAAATAATCTTGCCAGTAAATACGTGATTTGTAATTGGATGTTGTAAATTTTATCAACCAATGAAATGCATTGTCACATAATTTGGCTTACTCCTATTTATAGAGCAATTCATCACTGTACGATGTAACTACTGTAAATGAAACAGAGAAGTAAAAATATGTAATCATCCTTTATTTCTGTCCTGTTTGACCAGTAACATAGGAAATTATGGGAAGAAATAGATAAAGAATTCACAGACTGAAAAAAATCACCACACTGTTCAAATATTTACCGGATATGTCAGATTTTAGATAGCAAGGTTAACTAGAGGCTCCCAGGAGCCTGTATCGCTCACCTGTCCATCTTGACTGACAGCCTGGAACACGGCTGGCAAGTTCCAATTGGTTCATTGGTTTCAAACAAGAAGATCTTTCAGTGAACTTTCGAATTAGGTCCTATGTTAAACTTAGTTCCTCTCTGGCAGCCATCTTCAATGGAAGACACAGCAATGGTATATAATTATAAAGGAGTTTTGTTCCAATTGGCAAAGTGGTTTCAGACAAGAAGATCTTTAAGTAAATTTCCCATATGGTCCTATGTTAAACTATGTTCAGCTCTGTCGGCCAACTAGGGATTATGGGTAAGGTCATTGGATATAATGCTGAAAGAGGACCACCTAACAACCATTGCTGCCCTGTCAATTTTCGTTCCATATGGCCAAGCAGTTTCAGAGAAAAAGATTTCTTTATATCAGCCAATCAGAAACAAGAATTACCCATGACAGCCATGCTTGGTGTCCAATGAGGATGAAAAAAATTATTCCATAAAAGACTTTCCATATATGCTTCCTGTCAAGTTTGGCTAACAGTTTTGGTCAAGCAGATCAAGAAAGAAAAAAAAATTTAATCAACCAATGAGAAACAAGAATTGACATGCATTTCAATATATTTCATTTACTAAATGATTTACATATCTGGCTGATGATTGTATTGGAAATCTTGGATATGTTTTGTTTCTTCAAATAGTAATACATAAATACGAGACAAAATCCCTGCAGTACACACTGTGACAAAAGTTCAAGCAAATAAATACTCTGAAGATATTGTCCTTATCTACCGGTATTTATTTTTCTAAGATTCAAAATTTGAAGGTCTTCTAACACAAATATAAAATCTGTGCACGCTCTTAAAAATATAAAAGAACTTGAGATTCAGAACCAAAAGTTAGGTTTTTAGAACAGCTAGCAAAGTATTAAATGTAGCCTTTATATGTAGTAATAACAATTACCATCCAATGGCACATTATTATACTGTTTCAAGGCCTTGGCAGCATCTGAATTTCTTTCATAGATGACCTCTGCTGTCCCTAATGACCTTCCTGATCTGTCATAGTGAATTGCTGCCTTTTTCAATGGACCAAACTCTGCAAACAATTCCTGCAATAATAATTGAAATTTTCTACTGTAACATTTCTTTTCTTTTTAATGTCTTAAATGAAGTCTTTGAATTGAATTTACAATTAATGAACTGTACAGTCTTGAACTGAGTTGAAATAGTTATGGACTTCACAGTCTTTGTATTGAGCTGAAATTTTTATGAACTTATTGCTATCAAGTAAGAAATTTAGAAGTCTGCTGTTCATTTACTGTAATATCTTGTTGCTATCCTAGTTAAAAAAAAAATAGTAATTGGAAAAAATAAACAAGAAAACTTTGATAATGAACCTTTGCAGCACTTCAATTTCTTGGATCTCAAAAGGGCATTATTTAAAATATACTTCTTTGAACCTGATACCAAAAATATGAAAAGAATGAAACTATGAAGAAATATTGTCAAACTTTGTAAAACAGTACATGCATCTGCAAATTTGAATTCTTCGGTTAAATAAATATTAGACACAGCACAAGGGAAAGTATCATCGACTTCAAGAATTGAAGCAACAGTGAACCAATCCCACTTTCCACTATTCAGTCAAGCAAAAATACCTCCGAATTATTTAAAGACAGTCTTCTTGAAAGTTTCTGCCCTAACTTCTTTCTAAAGATAAGATCTTCAGATCATTTTAACAAAAGACTTTTCTAACATTTCATCTTTTACAGGGTAATAACATTTGGCTTAAATACCTGAATATCTGAATCATTAACACCAAAGTCTAAATTGGAAATGTGAAGTTTTCCTGTCCCCCCACTAGCTCCTCCTCCTCCACCTCGTTTAATGGGTCCAACATCTCCATCGAACATATCATGTTTCCATACATCTGGGGTGTCACGTGACTGCAAAAAAAAAAACAATAACATTGTGAATAAAGTCAGCAATAAAATGTGTAATACTACACAATTAATTTATGTACCTTTATTCCTTATTCTAAATTTATTGCTTACAAAAAATTATCAGAAAAAAAGTACAAGACCAATGAAAGGGTAAATCCATAAGAATGACGGAAAAGCTACCAACATCAACCATTACAATACTTTTTAACAAACGTTTCCATATTACATGTGTAATTGCATACATTTTAAATACTAAATTTAAAACGACAAAGTAGTGATATTGTTTGCCTTTAATTACCTCGAAATTCAGCTGTTTCCACAGAGAAAGTTTCCCAATTTGTCAAAAAACAACAGGCTCTCAAGAGCCTGAATCGCTCACCTGGTAAACAATGCACTATAAACTAAATTAATATATTAATGTTTGTTGTAAATTAAACTGAGTATTAAAGGTCACGTAAAATGCTGAAAATACCTTTAAAAACCTTTCAAGAACCTCTGGAAAGAAATGGCATGAGTTCTCCCTACGCTTGATTAAGATACAGTCATGGTCAATCTGATGATTCATAATACAAAATACAAGCTTTAATTAATCTTCAAATACAAGTATAAATCTTTTGGTCTATATGTTGTCTTCGTTATTAAAATGTTTGAAAGAAGTTATGTAAAAATTGTGGGTTAAGGCTTTTTATTGTACTTGAAAAGGAAATATTGCAGGAACAATCATGCTAAGTTTCATCCAATTCCCCCAAGTAGTTTCAGAGGAGAAGATGTTTGAAAATTTGTTAACAACGATTATGACAGACACCAAGTGATGGCAATTAAAAGCTCACATATTATGAAGTTTAATCATTGTTATACAACATTCTCATCATCACCATTCACTAAGAATACCATGTTTACTTTAAAAACCAAATATTGTTGAAATCCGAGCAGGTGTAAATAAAATGCTCCGCTGGGCGCAGCTAGATACGACCGCAGATGTCAAACCCTGAATAGTTGGGGTAATTATGAACACAACATTCAAGCTTGATACAATACTGAATTTGGATTGTGAATAAATATTTGACACAGCATAGGTTTCTGACACAGAATGAATGTTGTCTAAGAACTTAAAATTTTTTAATTTACCTATTCAAACCATATCAGTATTATTTGTTTTTATATATAAATCAGAAATAACCAATTTAAAATTTTAAATTGGGCACACATATCAATTTCTTGCTATTGCGCAATACTGTGCAATTGAAAATTTCTTCAAATATTTGACACATAATAGGTTTCTGACACAGAATAACTGAAATCAAAGAACTTAGAATTGGTCATATGATTTGAATTTATATTCAATTTTTTGCTTCTTGTGCAATACAATATGCTGTGGAGAATTGCCCCCCCCCCCCAAAAAAAAAATAATAATTTACCCCTTTTTTTAGCTTTTGTGCAATACACTATGAAGTTGCACATTGACCCCTCCCTCCCAAAAAAAAAACAAAAAACAATAAAATTTATTGTAACCTACCCCTTTTTTTGCTAAAAAAATTTGAAATTTTCTTTTTAATTTATGAAATATGAAATGAGAAAAAAATTACCCCCTCCCCAATTTCTCATTTTACCCCCCCCCCCCTTCTAAATTTTGTTTTCAACCCCCCCCCCCCCCCCCCCCCAATTTCTTTATACTTTGCAACCATAACAGTCGATTTAAATACACCATAACATATTTAAATAGAAAATGACATCATAGTCATGGAATTTGTTAATAATAAGGTTTTGATAGCAGAGCACACATATCAATTTCTTGCTATTGCACAATACTGTGCAACTGAAAATTTCTTCATATATTTGACACATAATAGGTTTCTGACACAGAATAACTGAAATAAAGAACTTAGAATTGGTCATATGATTTGAATTTATATTCAATTTTTTGCTTCTTGTGCAATACAATATGCTGTGGAGAATTTCCCCCCCCCCCCCAAAAAAAATTTACCCCTTTTTTAGCTTTAATTTTGGACCCCGATTTGGACCAACTTGAAAACTGGGCCCATAATAAAAAAAACTAAGTACATGTTTAGATTCAGCATATCAAAGAACCCCAAGAATTCAATTTTTGTTAAAATCAAACTAAGTTTAATTTTGGACCCTTTGGACCTTAATGTAGACCAATTTGAAAATGGGACCAAAAATTAAGAATCTAAATGCACGGTTAGATTCGGCATATCAAAGAACCCCAATAAGTCAATTTTCGATGAAATCAAACAAAGTTTAATTTTGGACACCGATTTGGACCAACTTGAAAACTGGGCCCATAATAAAAAAACTAAGTACATGTTTAGATTCAGCATATCAAAGAACCCCAAGAAGTCAATTTTTGTTAAAATCAAACTAAGTTTAATTTTGGACCCTTTGGACCTTAATGTAGACCAATTTGAAAACCGGACCAAAAATTAAGAATCTAAATGCACAGTTAGATTCGGCATATCAAAGAACCCCAATACTTCAATTTTCAATGAAATCAAACAAAGTTTAATTTTGGACCCCGATTTGGACCAACTTGAAAACTGGGCCCATAATAAAAAAACTAAGTACATGTTTAGATTCAGCATATCAAAGAACCCAAAGAATTTAATTCAATTTTTGTTAAAATCAAACTAAGTTTAATTTTGGACCCTTTGGACCTTATTGTAGACCAATTTGAAAACGGGACCAAAAATTAAGAATCTAAAAGCACGGTTAGATTCGGCATATCAAAGAACCCCAATAGTTCAATTTTCGATGAAATCAAACAAAGTTTAATTTTGGACCCTTTTGGCCCCTAATTCCTAAACTGTTGGGACCAAAACTCCAAAAATCAATCCCAACCTTCCTTTTGTGGTCATCAACCTTGTGTTTAAATTTCATAGATTTCTATTTACTTATACTAAAGTTATTGTGCAAAAACCAAGAAAAATGCTTATTTGGGCCCTTTTTTAGCCCCTACTTCCTAAACTGTTGGGACCAAAACTCCCAAAAACAATCCCAACCTTCCTTTTGTGGTCATAAACCTTGTGTTAAAATTTCATAGATTTCTATTTACTTATACTAGAGTTATTGTGCGAAAACCAAGAAAAATGCTTATTGGGCCCTTTTTTGGCCCCTGATTCTTAAACTGTTGGGACCAAAACTCCCAAAATCAATCCCAACCTTCCTTTTGTGGTCATAAACCTTGTGTTTAAATTTCATAGATTTCTATTAACTTATACTAAAGTTATAGTGCGAAAACCAAATGTCTTCGGACGACGACGCAGACGACGACGATGACGACGACAACGACGCCAACGTCATACCAATATACGACCACAAAAATTTTGCGGTCGTATAAAAATGGCGGGAAAATGGCAGCTATTTTAAAAATGGCCGTCCAAAACAAACTCATCATCACCATTCAACTCGGGATACCATGTTTGCCTTGAAAGTAGCTTTCATCTTCATTTTATTTCTATAATTCAGGAAAGAATAGCAAAAAACAGCATTTTGACCCCTATGTTCTATTTTTAGTAAGGGCGGACATGTTTTTCGACCAATCAAAAATCCAAGCATTAACTTTTTGCAGGATACCCTAAGGAACAATCTTACCAAGTTTCATTTGATTTTGAATAGTAGTTTTAGAGAAGAAGATTTTTGAAATAATAACATTAAAAAAAGCCAAAAATGTCAAAAAAGGGCAATAACTCTAAGATCAGTATTTATACAGATTTTCATGAAAATCAGCACACAGGTAGCTCTCATCATGCTGAACACTTTCAACCTGCCACAATTTGCCATAACCTAATGGTTTTTGAGATATTTGCGAAAAACTGTTGTTTGACCCCTATGTTCTATTTTTAGTAACAGTGGCCATGTTTTTCAATGGATCAAAAATCGAAGCATTAACTTTGTGCAGGATACCCTAAGGAACAATCATGCTAAGTTTTATCCAAATCTATTCAGTAGTTTCTGAGGAGAAGATTTTTGAAATAATAACATAAAAAAAAGCCAAAAATGTCAAAAAAGGGCAATAACTCTAACATCAGTTGACAGATTTTCACGAAAATCAGCACATGGTTAGCTCTCATCATGCTGAAAACTTTCAACCTGCCAGAGTTTGCCTTAACCTAATGATTTTTGAGATACTTGCGAAAAACTGTTGTTTGACCCCTATGTTCTATTTTTAGTAACGGTGGCCATGTTTTTCGACGTATCAAAAATCGAAGCATAAACTTTGTGCAGGATACCCTAAGAAACAATCATGCTAAGTTTTATCCAAATCCATTCAGTAGTTTCTGAGGAGAAGATTTTTGAAATAATAACATAAAAAAAAGCCAAAAATGTCAAAAAAGGGCAATAACTCTAACATCAGTTGACAGATTTTCACGAAAATCAGCACACAGGTAGCTCTCATCATGCTGAATACTTTCAACCTGCCAGAGTTTGCCTTAACCTAATGATTTTTGAGATACTTGCGAAAAACTGTTGTTTGACCCCTATGTTCTATTTTTAGTAACAGTGGCCATGTTTTTCGACGGATCAAAAATCAAAGCATAAACTTTGTGCAGGATACCCTAAGGAACAATCATGCTAAGTTTTATCCAAATCCATTCAGTAGTTTCAGAGGAGAAGATGTTTGAAAAATTGTTAACGACGACGGCAAGTGATGAGAAAAGCTCACATGGCCTTTTAGGCCAGGTGAGCTAAAAATGGCTTAAAGTTATTCCCAATAAGATATACAATTTTCACAATCGGTGATATAGTCTCGGTAGTAAATGTACGTGAATATTGTTTTTCTATTCGCAATGTTATTTTTTTAAATCATGAAAGTACTTTTGAGATGCAGCCTTATCAGAATCAATGTGGTGTTTGAACGCACATGGTTTTCAATGTCCTAAATACAGGAAAGATATTGTTATTTTTCCGTTTCATTCCCCTTCCCGAAAATTTTCCTTCAGATTGAAAATGTCACAGTAGACACACAACATGTCTCACCTGAGTATGCACATGGACACAGAATAATGATTATCTGATACTCGACATTGCAAGTCAAAGGAAAATGCATTAAAAGAAAGTTATGGTCAGGCGATAATTTGTCTGAAAAATCTCATGCATGTCATTCAATACTAATACTGTGTCCAAGTAGAGCTGACAGTTCTCAGACTGGTATGTACCCACCAAAAACTATTAATAGACCAAAAATGGTGGGTGTATATAATACATTTATGGACATATTTGTAAAAATAGGGAGTCACTACAATTGAGGTTAATTTGGATATAGGTATTACAAAAGTGAGTTTTCTTTCCCAGCTTTGCAAAGACAAAGTTCTACCATCAGTCAAAGCGCCGTGAGGATAAGTCAAAGTTCATTCGAGCATCCTTTAACATTATGCCTGGGCATATCAACATGTCGCGAAAGGTTCTGAGCGAATTTAGCGTTTTTCTTTTTTTACCGTTTTACTTAGTTGATGTAGAAAAACGTTTAAGAGGGTGGAAGGCGTAATTTAGGGGTCTGAAAATCGTAGTGATAACGCTAAAATTGTAGCGGTAAACAGGTCCAAATAAGCTGCAACGGGAATTGATAACACAAAGCATGTACACGTAGTTCGGACAGACTGAAACCTATATACCCCCCCTAAACTTCGTTTTTCGGAGGTATAATAAATAAAAACCAACTAAAGAACTACTGAAACATTTTGAACATATTTAGTTTCGTATGCAGAAGTGACTTCCAGTTATATATTTTCTAAAAATAAACGTTAACAAGTCATAAAAAATTCAATTTAAATAAAAAAATTCTTTTCCTACCTTGTTCAACAAAAATAATGTCCTTTTATGTAAGATTAAGTCACAAAAATAGATGAAATGTGTCTTGTTATCTAATGCCAAAAACATCCAAAAGATCGACCAACTTTTAATTTCTCTATAATTGCACCGTAGAAATGTTTAAAAAGGTGTAAAGAATATATATATTAATTAACACGTATGACGGATTACGCGTTTGCATTACAGTTGAAAGAATATAAAACCAGGTGAAGAAACTCGCATTTGCGAGTAAATTGATGAAGTCACAAAGCGAGTTTAATTTCACCATTCAGCTATACTCGCATTTGCGAGTTCAACCAGAGTTCAACCAGACCTGATACTAAGACTTTCTATCAACCGAATACTTTGGGTCTAGCTACAAATGTAGTACAGTTGCTGAGAAATAGATTTAATCATGAAAATGTATATTAAGTCACTCAAACATGAAATTCAGGTCAAGTTCAGCTGACCGGTGTTAGACTGGCATGTATCCACTAAGAACTATCTACAGACCAAATATGATAGGCCTAGGTAATACAGTTGATGGGAAATAAACTTAATCACGAAAATGTGACACAGATCACTCATCCATGAAATTGATGTCAAAGGCCAGACAGGTATCAGACTTGCATGTACCAATTTAGAACTATCAATAGACCAAATACAGTGGGTCTAGGTGTTACAGTTCCTGAAAAATGAACTTAATCAAGAAATTTGGGTTAAAGTCACTCAACCATGAAATTGAGGTCAAGGTCCAGAGACAAGTGTCATAGTGGCATGTACCTACCATGACCTATCAATAGACCAAATACGGTGGGTCCCTGAAAAATGGACTTATAATAAACTTGGATGAGTCACTCAACCATGAAATTGTGGTCAAGGTCGAGAGACAAGTGTCAGATTGGCGTGTACCCACCAAGAACTATCAATAGACTAAACACGGTGCAAGGATTCTTGTAAAGCATCTAGACGCGTCCTGTAGGCATATTTTTATTCTGGACGCAGCAAATTTACTTCAGATGCGTCCCTGTACACGTCTCAATACGCAGGTGGATTCTGACCATGTCCGGTCCATTTCCGGTAGGATTATAACTTTTGTAAACAATGTTAATGGCAGCAACGAAAATTTACCTGTGATAAACCAGGTAATTGTCTTAATTGAGATGTGGATGATGTTTTTAGGACAATAAAATTGTCAAACAATGAGGAAAGAGGATAATTACTGGAAATTATCACTTTATATTAACATTGCAGTTTTTTTTGACATTCGTTCTCCATTTCTCCATTTGACCCCATTTTAAAAGTTTTCAGTGTTTCATGATTGCATTAATGAATTTTAATATTTAAATCTTTTTCCAGTTTCAGTCAGACATTTGGAGGAAATCTATGAAATTTTTTTTTTTAAAATCAGGTGAAATGTTATAAATGGATTTGAATAAAAAATAAATATTTAAAAAGGATAAGGCATATATACTGGGAGCAACATGATTCACAATTTTTGAAAAAAAATTGTGAAATTTCAACATCATCACACTGTACATGGTGATGTCATATATTCTGGACTCGCAGAAAGAATTTGGGACTCATTAAAATTTTGTGGGACTCACCAATTTTAAGAGTCCAGAACTCACTAAGAAAAATTGCTATGAGGAACCCTGACGGTGGGTCTAGGTATTACATTTTCTGAGAAATGGACTTAATGAAATTGACAAAGTCACTCAAGCATGAAATTGAGGTCAAGGTGCCAAGCCAGGTGTCAGACTGACATGTACGTATACCCACCAAGAACTATCTATTTACCAAATATGGTGGGTCTAGGTATTCTATTTGCTGAGAAATGGACTTAACCACAAAAAAGCGAGTCACTCAAGCATGAAATTGAGGTCAAGGTCCCAAGCCAGGTGTCAGACTGGCATGTACCCACTAAGAACTATCCATAGACCAAATATGGTAGGGCTAGGGAATACAGTTGCTGAGAAATGGGTTTAACCACGAAACTTGGACGAAGATTTTACATTTATGTTTAGGGGGCATCGGTGGCCGAGTGGTCTAGGTAGTTCGTCACGGCTATTAATGATCACTGGCCTGTCAACGCTGGGGTTGTGAGTTCGAATCTCACCTGTAGCGCAGTGTGTTCAACTCAGATCTTAATTGACAAGGATTGCCAATTTTCCTACCGAAGGTCGGTGGTTCTCTCCGGCTTCCTCCACCAATAAAAACTGCCCGCCGCGAAATGGCCAAATGTGCTGAAACCGGCGTTAAATCCCAACTAAAGAAACAAATATTTATGTTTACTAGTCAGTGAACCATGAAAATGAAGTCAAGGTCACAAGACAAGTATACTGTGGCAAACCTTGTACATGTATGATAAGCTACTTGTGGACCATAAATCTTAATTGTTAAAATGTAGGTATTACATGTGCAAAGTTATTAAAGTCGCAAAAAAAAGTTGCAGGCGAGACACAATCTGCAAAAAACATTCTAACAGCCGAAAGGAACAGGATGGCTCAACGAAACTTAGATGCAACAATGAGAATTTGTTCATTCAAGCATGTTCTGACGGATGACAACTTGTATGAGTTTGTACATATGTCCAAGGGCTTAAAGCACAGGAGAATGGATCTTTAAAAATTATGAAAATTAAATTGATGAACTGTTATGGACTTGTTATCCATTACATTAAATTCAAATAAAAGTTTTAGTACAACTAATTCATTATTCAAAATTTCCCAATTTTCAAATAATGACGCATTTCCCCCCCCCCCCCCCCCAAAAAAAGTGGAGGTAGTATTGAAACTAGAGGCTCTAAAGAGCCTGTATCGCTCACCTGCACTGAACTTTTCATCTTGAGCAGGACTAAGGATTTGGCTGGTTTTTCTATAGGATTCTATGTTGAACTAAGTTTGGCTTTGGGAGCCAAGATGGTTGACAGTCTAGGTCAATGGACACATTTCTAAAAGAGAACCATCTAAGGACCACTGCTACCAAGTCTAGTTCTAATTGGCTTACTGGTTTCAGACCAGAAGATTTTTGAGTGAATTTCCAAGAGGGTCCTATGTTAAACTAAGTTCGGCTGTGTCGGCCATCTTAGTTCAAATTCCACGAAATCAGATAATTCTGAAAGAGGACCTCCTAAGGACCATTGCTGCGAAGTCTGGTTCCAATTGGTCAAGTGGTTTCAGACAAGAAGATTTTTCGATGAATTTTCCCATAGGGCCTTATGTTAAACTACGTTAGGTTGTGGCAGCCATCTCGGTTGACAGTCCAGGTCATGGGACACAATTCTGAACGAGGACCATATAAGGACCATTGCTGCAAAGTCTGGTTCCAATTGGTAAAGTGGTTTCAGACAAGAAGATTTTTCAATGAATTTTCCCATAGGGCCCTGTGTTTAACTAAGTTTGGCTGTGGCTGCCATCTTGTTTAACAGTCTGGGTCATCAGACATCATTCTGAAAGAGAACCTTCTAAGAACCATTACTGCCAAATTTGGTTGAAACTGGCCTTGTAGTTTCATAGAAGATTTTTAAATTGAAATTCATCCCCCCCTTTTTTTCTATTTTTAGAAACAGCAGCCATGTCAGTTGGAAGTCGGGGATGCCAGATATAAGTTTGGAAAGGGGCCATCCAAGGACCATTCCACCAAAGTTTGGTTCAAATTGGCTCAGTTGTTTCAGGGAAGTTGACGAAAAAGTAAAATTCCCATAGGCTAAATGTTTAACTAAGTCCAGCCATAGCGGCCATGTTGGATGGCGTTCAGGGAAACCAAACACAGATTTTATAAGGGGCCACCCAAGGACCATTCAACCAAAGTTTGGTTCAAATTGGCCTAATGGTCTCAGACAAGATAACGAAAATGTTAAAATTCCCATAGGGTCCAAGGTTAAACTATGTCCAACCATGGCAGCCATATTGGATGGCGCCCCTGAAAACCAAACACACATTTTAAAGGGGACCATCCAAGGACCATTCCACTTAAGTTTGGTTTAAATTGGTTTAGTGGTTTCAGAGGAGTTGATGGAAAATTAAAATTCCCATAGGCTCAATGTTAAACTAAGTCCAGCCATGGCGGCCATGTTGGATGGCGTTCGGGGAAACTGAACACAGATTTTAAAAGGGGCTACCCAAGGACCATTCCACCAAAGTTTGGTTCAAATTGGCCTAATGGTCTCAGAGAAGATAACGAAAATGTTAAAATTCCCATAGTGTCCAAGGTTAAACTATGTCCAACCATGGCAGCCATATTGGATGGCACCTGGGAAAACCGAACATAGTTTTTAAAGGGGACCATCCAAGGACCATTCCACTTAAGTTTGGTTCAAATTGGTTCAGTGGTTTCAGAGGAGTTGACGAAAAAGTAAAATTCCCATAGGCTCAATGTTAACTAAGTCCAGCCATGGCAGCCATGTTGGATGGTGTTCGGGGAAACTGAACATATATTTTAAAAGGGGCCACCCAAGGACCATTCCACCAAACTTTTGTTCAAATTGGCCTAATGGTCTCAGAGAAGATAACGAAAATGTTAAAATTCCCATAGGGTCCAAGGTTAAACTATGTCCGACCATGGCAGCCATATTGGATACCGCCCGGGAAAACCGAACACAATTTTCAAAGTGGACCATCCAAGGACCATTCCACTTAAGTTTGGTTTAAATTGGTTCAGTGGTTTCAGAGGAGTTGACGAAAAAGTAAAATTTCCATAGGCTCAATGTTAAACTAAGTCCAGCCATGGCGGCCATGTTGGATGGCGTTCGGGGAAACCGAACATATATTTTAAAAGGGGCCACCCAAGGACCATTCCACTAAAGTTTGGTTTAAATTGGCCTAATGGTCTGAGAGAAGATAACGAAAATGTTAAAATTCCCATAGGGTCCAAGGTTAAACTATGTGCGACCATGGCAGCCATATTGGATGGCGCCCGGGAAAACCGAACACAATTTTTAAAGGGGACCATCCAAGGACCATTCCACTTAAGTTTGGTTTAAATTGGTTCAGTGGTTTCAGAGGAGTTGATAAAAATGTGAAAAGTTTACGACGACGACATACGACGACGACGACGACGACGACGACGACGACGGACGCAAAGTGATGAGAAAAGCTCACATGGCCTTTTAGGCCAGGTGAGCTAAAAAGCCAATAAAACCACTGCAAGGTAGTTACAGTTTCATTTTTTGTCCGTTGACAATCATGCCTGCTTCCAAAAATATCATATCTGTATTAGACATTTCATCAGCTTTAGTACTGAGCTACATGTAAAGGTTAAGATTAAGTGTTTAACACGAAAAAAAAGTACTCTCAATGCTCTTCAGTATGGAAAAAGAAAAGCAATTAGCCAATGAGAGCACCTGTATCAAATATCTATAAACAAAACTGGAAATAGCGTGTCGCTTAGAAATACATGTATGAATTTTTTAATTAAGTTAATAGGCCCTGAAAAAGAAGGCTACTACACAAGGAAAAGCACACATCAGGGACAAAATGTTAATGGATGTTCTTTAACAATTCCACTAATGTAATAGGTCAGTTTAATTTCTGGGAAAAACCAATTTAAAATAAACAGCTGCGCCACGAGGGCATGATACGCCCCTCGTCTTGTGAAAAAAACAAAAATGTTTTTGGAATCCCCCTTTTAGTGGAGCTGCTGGTGGGATGTATATGGGAACCGGACAAAACATATGCGTGTAAACTTTTAAGCAATAGATACGAATCAATGGGAAAATATGCGGCAAATTGGACATAAAAATATCACAAGTATGCCTTTTGATCTTCTTAGCCCAGGGCTTTTTCTACCTTCTATTTACCGCCGATTATCGGCCCCATTCCCAATGAGAAAAAATGTCTTTTTTTCCCAAAATTTATGACGAATTTCCCAACTGAAGCAAGCGAAATGGAAGTGGTCAATCATTTCGTCTGTCCGTAGAACGGAAGTTACATTTTATTGATGAGTCGGCAAATCGTTATCAGTTTTTATTGTCACAGGTTTCTCGAGGGCAGTTTTAAGATGGGGGAAGGAAACGCGTATATTCTTCCTTTTACGACAGCCGAATTACGATAATTATTTCGAAACTAAATACCTTTATCTTCCATCGGTTGTAGGCCTAGAATCAAGACAAAGATATCGGAAGTAAAATATGGGATATGCTTTATTGATCCCAGCATGAACTGCCCCTGTAGAGAGAGTTTTATTTTGATGAATGACCCCCATTACGCAGTTCTCTGAAACAAAACTCCTTGGAGAGCCAAGCCTGAATGATCAGCAACTGAATGAAATTGTGGAAGACTTTAAAACTAGAAAAAGCAGAAAACTACCTTTGTGAATTACAATAAAACAATGAGTTTAAACATTTTATTTCTTACTTTTTTCCCAATTTATAAAAAAATTCCAAAATCTCAGGGGCAGAGGCCTTATTTGAAAAAGGGTAGAAAAAGCCCTGTAGCCCATCAGACCTTTCAGGTCATAATTTTGAGTAGCCCATCATAAAAAAAGCCATGTCCTTGGCACCACACTAGTTAATTTTCCAACCCCTGAAACGTTTCGACCAATATAATTGCCTTGACCACAACAAATTGATGTTACGAAACGACATGCACCAGTTTTATTTTAAATCATACTTTCTTTTTCATAACAATAAAATATGGTTCGCAATGATTTTTTTTAAATATATATTACTCTTGTAAAATTCTGTCTTCCTCCTCCTCTATCTCCTCCACCACTTCTCCTTTTCTGAACTCCACCCCTATACACACCACCTCCTCCACCGCCTCTGTTTTGTCGAGAAGCAAAACCTCCACGACGTCGACCTCCGCTACCGCCGGCTCCGCGTCCCCTTCCTTGGCCGCCTCCTCTACCTCTGCGTGGAGACCTGTTTTGCTTAATTATGTCATCTAAACTCAAGTCCATTTTATCAGTCATAGTCATTCCCTTTTCTATCTACACGCTGTAAAAACGATGGTCTACCGGCTTTGTTGGGGTTCGCGTGTTCACAAGGTTTGAGAAAATGGCGGCATAAAAAAATGACGCATGACGGGATAGGGAAATTTTGGCAGTCGGTTGTCTCCCGTTTTACACAAAGCATATTTTTTTAGTTTTATGAATAACAATCGGACATGTATAACAAATAAACAATTTTTGCTCTTTGGTCGGGTTGTTGTTTCTTTGACACATTCCCCGTTTCCATTCTCTATTCTTGGTCGGGTTCCAAATCATCAGTTCAGTTATAAAAACCAGGGATCATATAATACTAACATATACAGATCCTGTAAAAACATATTAATTACTTATCAGGCCATTCAGGGAGTCACAATATCTGCTTCTGAGTGTTTTACTGTTCAAAGAAAATGATATTTTATATTAAACGGGTCTTAAGGCCTATTTTAAACTATGTAAATCTTTTTGGGAAAGTAAACCTAAGGTTTCTATATTTTCCCATATATTTGACCACACAGTAAAACCTGTCATATTGTATGGTTATGAAATATGGGGAAATTTTAATCCAAATAAATTAAAAACGGATGAATCATTTTATAAGCTATGCAATGATTTTATAATTGAAAAACTTAATATAAAAGCATGCAAATTTATTTTAGGGCTTAATAAACTCTGCACAAATGCTGCTGCTAGAGGTGAAATTGGAAGATACTCTTTATTGTTATCCCCGCACTTTCGAAGAAAGTTCGACGTATAGCGATGGTCTCCGTCCGTCCGTCCGTCACACTTTCTTGTGACATCAACTCCTCCTTCACTTTTGGATTTAGGAATCTAATTTCTATATAGAATGTTTGCATACCAACTGTAGATGTGCAATAAGGTTTTAGAATTTAGATTTTCTAAACAAGGGGCCCACGGGGGTTGAACTTCGAAAAAATCGGAATTCAAGCTTGTGACCTAAACTCGTCTTTTATTTTTCAATTTATGTATTTTATTTCTATACAGTATTGTCAGGCCCCATATGCAGATGCGCAATAAGGTTTTAGAATTTTGATTTTCTAAAATTGGGGCCCACAGGGGTCGAATTTAATAAATTGTAAATTTAAGCTTGTGACATAAACTTGTTTTTCATTTAACAATATATGCATTTTTTACTATATAGTATTGTCATGCACATTAAGTAGATGTGCAATAAGGTTTTAGAAGTTTAATTTTCTAAAATTTGGGCCCACAGGGGTCGAATTTCGAGTATTGTCAAATTAAGCTTGTGACTTAAACTCCTTTATCATTTTTCAATTTATGCATTTCATATCTATACAGTAGTCTGATGCACAATATATATAGATGTGCAGTAAGGTTTTAGAATTTTAATTATCTAAACTTGGGGCATACAAGGGTCAGATTTAAAAAAAATTGTCAATTTAAGTTTGTGACAAAAATATTTTTTAATTTGTGATTTCTTCATAGGATGATTGCATAACATCTTTAAATGGGCATAAGGTTTTAGATTTATGCAATTGGGTAGGTGTCCCAACTAATTGCAGAGGTGCGGGGATAACTGTCCAATCAGACAGTCCAGCTTTATAGTTATTATTATCACTACTTAAATATATGATTGTGGGTAATTGTCACGGTTCCCTTGTCATCCTTGTGGATGTGACACTGACCTATTATTTTATCTTATTTTATTTTACCATATTTCGATCTGACTACAAATTAATAAATCAATGTATAGAATCGGATTCAGAATACTTTTATTTCCATAAGAATGGACCCACAAGGGACATGTTACAATACACATTTAGACGAAGTAAACAGCACAATACAATACAATAGTCAATACTTTTTAGGGCTGCATGATCTTCTATGAAATTCTTGTGCCAAAAGCAGATGGGCCAGCTCCTAGATAAACCCATCTGCAATAGGCACCAAGGGACGTTGCTAAATCACATATAAGAACTTTGCCCTATTAGATAGCATCATGTACTATTAACCATAGAAAACTATTTCAAAATAATGATATCAGAATAACCTGAATAATAGTTCCAAAATGAAGGCTACAAGACCTGCATGCCATCCTCGTGCCATAAGCAAATGGATTATCTGTTAACGTAACTCGTCTGCATACGGCACCAAGGTACAATGCTTTATGACAAGACAGGACTTTGCCCATAATAAACACCCATACATTAAATATGTGGGATCAATAAATTTTACATTCCAATTTAAGATGAATATGCACAAATGGGATGCATTTTTTTAAACTGTTATATCTTACTTTCTATGATCAGTTTACAAATGTGAATCAAAATACCAATGTTCTCCGGGTTCAGGGGCCAAATCAAATTTTCATTTGGTCCAAGTTGGCTTAAATTCGGACAGTATATAATTGTGATTATACTGCCCGAAAGGGCGCCTTTGGTTGACAATAAAGCTTTTGTATCTTGTATCTTGTATCTTGTATTCTATTATTCTTTGTTATGTCTATACATTTATTGCATTGTAGTAAGGGGGGATATGAAGATTTATTCACATCAGAAATATCATTTTCCAACGAGGCCTTGTTCACATCAGAAATGATATTGAGGTGTGAAGAAGTCTTCATATTACCACTACTATGCTATAAATGTTTTATTAAACTGAATAAAACCAAAGAAATTGTGTTTTTTTAATGTGTAAATCACAAGATTTTTAACCAATGTATTTAGACTGGGACTATTATAACTTAGTTATAATATTCCCAGGTTTAGAGGACAGTTTTCCACTTTGGAACATTTTTTATTAAAACGAATCAAATACATATCAATACTGGAAAAGTAGCGAGTAATCCGAAGGGGTGGAATATGATTTTAATTTGAGGAAAATATGAAGATTTATTCATGTCGATTTACATGATCGCAATAACCAATTAAATTTAGTTTTACATACAATAATTCATCTGAGGTATAATAATATGCTTTTATTGACTAATGTTCACAATTGAGCTTTCTTTAATAAAATATTTCGTATTTCGTATTTTATATTAGCTCTGTAGAGCTTTTTAATGATTATTAATATGATTTATTCTGAATTTTTTCCCCGTCCTCCTTCAGTGTCCTTGGAACAACCTCCAGTCGAAGTATCTTTTTTCACGTGATATTTTTTGAATGAGTGATTTTATTAATTCCATCTATATATACGTCTTGTTGTTGGGTATTGACCATTCCATATGTTTATCTACGAGGTAGTATCCACTTTCCAAAAAATGGCGTGGAAAATTCCACACGTAGGTCATCCTTAAAGTTTTTTAGTTGTGAATTATTCCCAGAGTATGATCCCTATTCACATGTACAGCAAAACACAGCTGTCAGGTAAGGAACTCGAATTCTAATAATGCTACTCAGTGATCTGTTCTTCATAGATAGAGGATCGACATAATTATTAATTTAATTTCATATATTTTTATATTTTGAAAAATCAATTTAAAAAGGATGACCGGTAAATTTTTCAGAAGACGTCTTAATACTGTGAAGATATTTTGCCTTGATTGGGTCCAAAATTTGAGAGAAAATGGATGGTGACTTCTAGTCTTCTAGTTTTATGTCCTTTATTCTTGGGAATTATTTTTTACTAAATACCGTATTAATCATGTTGTGTAGGAAACCAATGAATTCTTCCCTGTTCTATATTTAAATACTGAATTCGTCTTCAGCTTTACCTCGGTTAATATACAGTGAAGGAGTGAATAGCCTTTCTTACAGTTTCACTGCTTACTTGTAGAGGAGCATAATGATAAAATTTTTTTTATAATAATACAATCGCCATCACATATTTTAAGATGAAGATTGTTACATGTGGAATCTTCTGCAGGGATTGCAAAGTTACTGAAACATGAGTGTCAGTTTCTCGGTCGTAAGCTTACATGAAGTTCTGGAATAAAAAAATTTCCATTTTTTCTCTGTTTTCGTACAAGTTTGAAAAACAACTGTTTATCGCTTTGTTTGGAGTTTGATATTTTAGTTATATTTCCCCGTGTTTACGTTTTAAATCTTCGTTTCTCGTGGCTAGTCTAAATGTTTTTCTGGTTTTCTTTTCATATTTATAGGTAGTGGTTGGTTGGTCTACATATTAGGTAAAAAAGAATTACGCCTATAAGATCATGCAGTTTGGATATATGACATAAGATACAAAAAATTACGATACGTATAAAAGCAAGCAAGAGATTAAAACAAGCATATACCCTCGTGGCATGCAAGCAATGAAAGAAGCCATGTACTAAATTTAAGCAAACTAAACACATGCATGTAATAACTAAAAACACAGAACGTTACATCATCTACAGGAGCTACACATATGTATGTACGTCATTTGTCCAGCCGGTTATACGATTAGGCTTTTGAACTGATTCTCACTGGCATTTATCCTGGTCAAATTCATTTGGAATCGCATTCCAGAGTGTACTGAATAAAAATAATGTTGTTTTTGTTTTCACAGACATGGGAACTTCTATAAAATTTCTCTCCTAGCTGAAACAATGAATTTTGTAAATAAAGTTTTAATTTTAAAAAACATCTATTGTCAAAGACCTTAGTCTTCTCACTTTTAAGGAAGGTAAACCCGGTTTAAATAAAAACTGTTATAACTGATAATATAACTACAATTATGGCCATCGTATCTAAAGCAGAGGGCTCGCTCTTGAATTTCAAGTTTCCATTTTTCATGAGTTTTCCTGCATATGGCGTCTACGTTTCTCAGCTTATCCGATTTTCAAGGACATGCGTGAGTTACCCTGACTTTCGACAAAGAGGATTACTGCTGTCACAAAAGCTTCTTAACCAGGGTTTTATCAAGGATAAGTTGATGTCACCACTTAGGAAATTTTACGGTCGTCATCACGAATTGATTGACCATAAAAGTGTTCCAATATCTAAGATGATGTTGGACCTGTTCCCACTGTCGTAACATTTCATGTGCCTCCGCCGATTTGTGACTTCCATCGGATTGACTTTATCTGAACTTCACGACGGGTGCCGTATACGGAGCAGGAACTGCTTACCCTTCCAGAGCACCTGGGTTCACTCCTGATTTTTATAGGAGTTCGTGTTGTTCATTGAATTTTAGTTTTCTGTGTTTATTTGTTGTGCTTGTGGATGTTCATTTGTCTTCCCGGGTTTGTCTGTCCAATGGATTAGGTTTTTTTTTATTGCTCCTTAGGTATATTTGTCCTTTTTTTCTCCGCAGACACATAAGGAATGCCAAACCATTGGAAATAAATTAAAATTACTGAAAAATTAATAGTTAACTTTTCAAATTGTTAAGTTATTACCAATACTTTTCAAGACATTTCTTCATTACAAACATTTAATATTTGTGTGTTAAATTTTCGCTTACAGTCAATGGTCACACACAAGCAGTAACTGAGCAGTTTGACTTCAAATTAAAAGTAACATTGCCATTGTCTAAAATTTATAGATCCACTTGTCCAAAATTTCAACAACCCTTTTCAAGTCAATATTTGCATATAACGGGGTATAGTGTCGTAATATTATAGAGTTGTAAAGGAATAAAGGCACATATTCAGTGTGAGGGGCTTTCTTTTCATACGAAATATGATACGATCTGCGATTTTACATAAAAAAACCAACAAAGCTTAAATAATTACATTATCGGTATATTTCATGGAATTCCGTCAGTTTTATTGGCGGAGTAGAACTTGCACGTGATTCTTATGACTGATGTTTTATATCCCAATAAAATTCAACATCCAAGATGCCATATGCCCCTTTCACTCCTTTGCATATAATAACGCATATGACGCTTCAAAAAGCTTAGACATTGCAAGACAACACCAGCGACAAAATATTTAATTTTTAAATTCAGTTTTCCCTCGGATATTTGAAATGCAATTATATGAATTAAACGCTTCTGTTTAGTTATATAAGAGTGATATAATAGCGTTGACCGTGCGCGCAATTTTCGTATGCTTCTTACAAAATATGCTTTTAAATGGCCAATGCCACGTATGTTTCTTTATCCCAGTAAAATAAAATAAATAAAAGATGCATGCATCATGTGCATTGGTTCATTTCTTTAAAAAATATAATTATCAACAAAATAATAATAGTTATCATTATTGTTAACACATCAAAATAATAATAAAACAAACTAACAAACAAGAAAAAAGACTTCCGTGTTATAATAGTTTTCCGGCGCGTTTTCCTAAAAAAACCTTATCCATAGATGTTGCTTGATTTCGAGGAAAAAAAATGTTTTTTTCAAACATAGCTTTAACAAAACTTTATTGCAGTTTAATTACATACATAAAATTATGTTAAAAAAATTACAAATCAGATTATTTATAGCATCAAATTCTCTAAATTACCATTGTTTCCCTGTCGCTTTCAAAATTGCACTGTTTTCGGTTCTTTAATATATAAATCTATATAAATTCAGAAGACCATATATTACAAATAACGAAATTTTGTTTACTTTGAGGTAATTTCCTACGAAGAAGAACAATCTAAAGCTTTTAACAACTCATTTTCAGTTCATCGATATTATTGCTTCCAAATCAGTTTGAAAATGTTAGTTTTATACTAATTGTCTGATGTTCCTTTTTATATGTTCTGTGTTCTGTATTTTCCAATGTTTAAACATTTCTGAATTTGAATTTAATAAATAAAGTTTGAAAATAATAAATAAATTTTAGAAATAGATTTATCATAATTCCTTCTAACGTATTAAAAAATACTTGTCCGTACTTACGTAATGATTTGAAAAATTAATCTTCTACAAACACCAGTGTGCGCACAAGAATTACCAAGAGAGCATTTAACATTATCCAAATTGCTACAGGTTGTGGCCAATATACAAGACATCAGTACCATTACACAACCCAAGGTAGATTAATTCAGGGGCGTGGCTTGCCTTTTTCTAAAGATGAGGCAAATGTTTCTTTAACCTTTCAATAAAGTCATTTTTTTAAGGAATTCAGATCATACAACGTGCCATTTACTTAGTATGATCTAACATGATCCTAAGATTGGTATAAATCTGAAGACATTCATGGGGTCATATTAATTAAGACCATTTCTGCGTTAACTGATATTGCACTTTCCAGTTTCGGATGAAACACTAACAATAAAGAGAGAAATTATACAAATATAGGGAAAAAGCAAATTGTTTTTAAAATCTTTTCTCTAAAACGTAAATTAATCCACGACATGCTCTCACTAGAAAAAAATAAATAACTGACTGTTAAAACTGTTCTTACTCTCAACATTTATCCAATTTTTTCAAAAGAGGTTTTATATAGATTTTCAGAAAATATCGTGCCATTGCTCGTCCAATGAACATGCAGCTAATCAAACTGAAATGGATGTATAGTTTGCAGCCTTGGAGTCGGAGAAGATAATTTTTAGGAAAAAGATATATATGCCCCCTTCTTGCAAAAAAATATCGCCGAAATATTTTAAATCATTTCATTTGATTGAACGTGGGCAAATGAGATATTTATATAGATAACGAGGTCCTATCAATAATCTATAAACTTTCACATGGGAGAAGTTTTGAGCAGTAAGTTCCATGAAATCGAGCTATCTTCGGAATTTTACCATATTACATGTACATCTATTCTTAAAAGGGAGAAACCAAGTCTGGGGACAAGGAAAAGATTTTGCTTAGTTCTCTTTCTAGATATCTCAATTCATTTGGTCTAGGAGTTCTGGAACCAGTGGAAATGGTCATATGTACCATTATAAAAATAGCACTGACTAAAAACATATGTAACTTTTAAGATTATTGGACAATTTTAACATTTTCAATTTTTTTTAGGTGAGACAACTGCCCGCTCACTGCCTCAATGGAAGCTACGCCACTGTAATTACACGTCTTGGGAAGTTTGATAACAAGATGTAAAACCGACAAGATTTAGTGATAATTCATTTTAAAATGTGTTATTTAATTTTTTTTTTAAATAAAATCCAAAAACGTGTGAAGATAAATGAAATGAATATACCATCCATGTGATGAAAGTACGTACTGTCAAGAAACTGTATTTATTTTAATCTATGTTTAAATAGAAAATTTGTAAGTTTATGACCAAAAATAGTTGGACAAGAGGGATTTACTGTAGTCATGTTTTTATTATTTTGGTGTTCAACATTTGTAGGCCTTGAGCACAACTGATGGATGGTAAATCAAAGAAATTGCAAAATTCTAAACCCCCAAAAACAAGATCGTGTCCATTCCGGAGAACGATACGACTTTTACTCAAGATTTTTCTATTGATGTAAGCGGTCCAGAAGCAGACGGCTCACTTCCGCATTTGAATGGAGGCCACAAAATCATGGAAATCATTAATCGTAATACATTACAAGTCTTCTGTAAAGTAAGTAACTATTTTCCCCCTTATATCAGTCTAAGGCAACACGTTTTCTTTCCCAGAAACTAGATCGTCGGAAGTTAAGAGCATTTAAAGAGAAAAAAATGGTGTTCTATCACGGATAATTTTGCATCTTTAATTAGCATTGCCATTAGACAAAACGTGTAAATGATTTTTCGGAACCATAGTTTTGAACTGTTGTAGTTTTGTAAACAGACATTATGTGAAATAAAAAAAAACTGCAGACAAACATCTGCTTTCTGGTCTTCTTCATAAATTTAAAAAGTATGTATACTGAAGTGAAGTAAACTGACATATTACTTTTAGTACTTACATGAATCATGATTAAACTTTTCAATATTTAGGCTTTTCCATAAATAGTCTGTCCCCCCCCCCCCCCCCCCCATGGATGAAAAGTGAATCTGGAAAAATATTAAAGAAATTGAACAAGAATGAAATGTTCATGACGTTATTGCACTTTGTTTTTGTTTGTTTTTTTTGTTAACAGAATTCCATTTCACACTTCATTAATAACTGCAAAATATAATTTTTCCTAAATGTAAAATTTTGCCCATTACAATCAAGGACATATAACTATCTACTATTGAAATCCTTGTTACAATACATTGGAAATTTCCCCAAGGAAATAACCAGCTTATGTGTAGATAGACCCCTAATTTTTGTAATTAGTATAATCTATTGGTGCTCTTATCTTCATTTTAAATGACATAAAGGTGTCACAATATTTGTATTGTGGATTAAAAAAATTGAGGTTGGAGTCATTGAAGTTATGTCCCCTGACTAGTAAAAGTGGGTCATTGAAATTAATCTGTTCTTCATCAATAGAAAAACAAAACAAATGTATATGGAATATCAAGGATATTCTTTCAACTTCAATACATGTAAACAATCTAAAGATTTTTGATAAATTTGTAGTATTTACCATAAATTTATCAGAACAAGGTTAACCCCAAAACTCTTCATATTTATGTTCATTGAGTCCAACTGTGCTTGCATTCATGGTTTTTACCCCCTGCAAATGTTTTTAAGGGAAGTTTTCTTGTAAAACCATTGATTGGTTAATTTTTGCAGGAAGTGTAAAAAATTACAGGCATCTTGAACTTACCTAAATTTCTGACATGTAATGCAAATTTAAAAAAAAAAGATTGTAGAACTTATCTGTACAGTATTTATGGGAACAGGACTTGGAACATAACATGTTTTGTGAGAAAAAAAAATGAAAAACTGTTAGATAAACAATAAAGGATGACCACCCCTGTTAACAAATTTAAAACAAAAGGCAGTACCTGTTGTTAATAGGACAATCTACTGAATTTAAAAACAGTGCAGTTTTCTGTAATCTCCCAACATGGAACAAGCAAACAGAAAATGTGAAGCCTAAAGAGCACTTCAGCACCAATCTGTGGTAGGAAAAAAAAATTAAAACACAACAGAAACCATCCAACTCAGGAGGACAGCAGGAGAGGATCCAATGTAACAGCCAAACTGAAGATAATGTTCCTTTTGATACAAAATATTAACTCATTATTGTCAAGCAAAAATGTGCTTTACAGGAAATTCCATCATTATACATGTTGTATCTGCACTATTGCTTGAAATTTCAAGAATACTGTATTCACCTTTATCCACCACACTCTTAATATTGCGTTAAAAAAATGTTTTCTGCAAATGATTGCCAATCAAGCACCAGTATGGGTTGATTTGCTTTAAGGTTTCTGGATTTTGATTGTTATCAGGATCTAAATATGTGGCCCAATGAGGCTATGTCTTATTTCAGGTATGTCCCAGGAACTCCTTCTACAAGGTCTGCTTCATACATTTGCAGTTAAATTTTCTGATAGAGTGCATGTGGTTGTTTAAAGTTAATATATGAGATGTACCCGTAGGTATAAGGTTTTGGAATTTGGTCTAAGTGGGCTAAATTCTTATATCAGCTACATCGCGTATCTTTAAACTCCCTGTAAATTTTTGAATTTTTATTCTTGTTGTCAACAGAAAACTTAGGGTATGACTGCTATCTCTGACAGCTTTTTCTATTGAGTATAAATTTAATATCTTTTATTTGTCAATTCTAGAAGCTAAAGTGTATGTTGTTAGTGATTTAATTTTGTTTGAGAATATATGGATATTGCATGTTCAATATTGGTTAATCTTAAACCCAGCTACCTTTGTATCTTAATTATTTCCTGCTTCCCCTTTTATGTACACATTTTATCTGTTTCATTTTGTATTTAAATTGGAAATGTGTAGATAATTTTGCTTGTCTTTCTTTAAAAGAATATTAACAAGAAAATTTAATACAGAAAAAGATTCCATTTTTTATGCCCATTTAATAATAGTCTGGGGGGATATTAATTTACCCTTGTCTGTTGGTTTGTTCACGAATATGGTACATGGATATAGTTTGTCTGGATAACTCCTCCTTCAGTTTTCCTGGTAGAATGTATAAATTTTCATGATAATTGCACTCATATCAAAGGTGTGTATACTGTTAGGATTTCCATTTTTGTCCATTTTCCACAGAATTATATATTTCTGAACTTTGGACATTTTCTCAGTGAAATTAGCACGGGATGGTTTGTCCAGTTAACTCCTCTTAGAAAGTTTTTATTTTGCAGATTATTGTATACATATTGAATTTGTGCAGACTATAAAGATTTCATTTTTTTTACAGTTTACAGTTTGTTGAAATTAGCATTTGGGGTTACACAGTTTGTCCAGATAATTCGTTCTTCAGTTTTTTTTAGCTTTTTAGAAAGCTTTTATTATGCAGAATGATTGTACACATAATGAAGCCATTGAAGGTGTGTATACTAGTAGGATTTCCACTTTTGTGAATTTCAGTTTTTCACAGAATTTAAAGTTCTTGAAACTGAACTTAATCATTTTCTGGGTAAAATTAGCATTGGGGGTACATGGTTTTTCTAGATACATGTATCTCCACCTGAAGTTTTCAAAGTAGAAAGTTTTTATTGAGCAGAATGATTTGAACCCTTTTGAGCCATTTATAATGACCATATCACATGTACAACGATTGCTTTATACTCGAGCATTTCCATTTTCACCAATTTTTCACAAGATATTACTCACTTTACTGGCATATGAATTGTTCATTTATGTATAAAATAGGACCACATACATTTAAAGACCAAACTTCCAATGTTTCTGCACACAAGCTACATGTAGCACAACAGTATTATGACTTAAAGGCTCTATGACGTTGATTTCTGCTAGTCGAAAAGCTGTAGATTGTTGTGTTTCGCGGAATTTACGGTTTCCGATATGACATTCGTCATACAGAGATGAAAAGGTTTCTTTCATATTATTCCAGAAAATACTTGAAATATGTATGTATCCAATGATGAATCTAAAAACATCAGCAATATAGAGAAAAGATACGAAATTAAATTTGATATGGAAACAAAACAAGTCCGGTGATCCCATAATTTTGTTCTGTCAATTGATTCTCCATATGAAAATTTACCTTGAAAAAAAATTTTAAACAAAAATCACCTGCAGAATTGAATAGACAATTGGTCTTTAAGTACTTGCAGGGAATCATTTTGTGTCTGTGCAATACTTATATAAAAGTGGGGGCATTGTTCTGTCTAGTTTGGTAGTGATCTCAGTAAAGATTGTGTTTTTCATTTATAATACCATTTATACCGAGTTTTTTTAAGTAGGAATTTGACAGTTTGATCATGCCAAGCTTGAAAATAAGATAACCACATATCCTACATTAATTCCTAACTACCCCAAATATGAGTTATAAAAATTTGTCATTTTAAATCATGGTTTGAATCTGAAATACAACTGCACTGTCATACTAATGCCATCAGGGATATGTCCAATATTTGTAACACTAATCTGGTAATAATTACACCTTATGTAAGCAACTATTGGTTGATAGTTTAGGTGTTTTTTCACAATTCATCTCATTTTCCTTTCAATATATAAAAGCAGGAGATTTGCCATGTGGATTTGTCCTCTTTATCCTCTGCAAAGAGGTATTTGTGACAAAAACCCTTCAGTGGGATGCTTATGACATCTTTTTCATTGCTGCATATTACTATAAATTTGGAAATTATTGCGAAAAATGCGACAGGGTTGTAATCGTAATAATTTAAACTTGCATTTTGGAATTTGATTTGAATAACGCAGAATTTTTCTCAATATCACCAAAATTAAAATCGCATTTTAGGTCTAAAATGACAAAATCGCAATAATAAATGAGTGCAATAATTTCTGAATTTACAGTAATTATCAGTTATGGACTTTTAATAAGGTCCATATATAATGTATTGAACGAATTAAAAATCCTTAATTGTTAAATTACATATGCACTGTCTGTTTTCAATCAAGAAACCTTCCTCGGCACTTTCAAATCAAGATATGTAAAATGTTCATTTTGATAGATCTCAACTTTCTGTAAAACAGGTAGACGATGAAACATAAAGTTAAACAAATTTAATCAAAGAAAATTGAAAAAAAAAATCTTGAGAAATTTTACGAATAAATCCATATCTAATTGTAGTAATACATGAATGAGTCAATATTCTTTTTTGGAGTCGATATGCTTTTTCAAGAGGCCATTAATACATTAAATTTCCTGGTAATCATATGAACAAACTAACCAATTGTGTAATATTAAAGGATATTTGGTGTAATAAAGCAGTCTGGATATTTGCAAAAAATACTAGTCTTGAGACTAAATATATATAAAAATATATTTTACTGGCTCTCAACTGGTACTTTTCGCAAATACCCTCCCCCATCCCAATCATAATATATCTGTCTATAAGTCTACAAACACGTATGGTTTATAGATTAGATAAAAAAATCATGAAATGTCCATGTTCTTCCTCTAATGTACATAATTATTCTTTACTTTCATTTTCTCATATGATTTATGGATTGTTTGCTTTGATATAATCCATATTACATGCTGTTTCATCAAACGTTTTTTTAATACATGTATAATTTAGATTTTTGGGATTACACTAAAGTACCCTGTGAGAACTGAAACCATTATGACTTTTGCCTCCTTATTTGGTACTACAAACTGATTTTTATCTAATATAACAGTTGAGTATAGTTATATTTCATAGATATCATACTTTCAGATAAACCTTTGGTGCAATTGGTATTTTTGCTTGATCTTTTGGGCATCGGGTTAAGCTGTAATTTTAATAACAATCTAAGCTTTTTATTATGGCACATCAAGGAATACAATAAAAAAGATGTTAACCTGCCTTCTTGATTAATGATATTAATAATCTTTATTTTACCTTTTATTAAGGATATAACTATACATATTATATGATGGAAAATGTAATTAATCCTAGAAGGAATTGATCATGAACAATTCGTTTGTTTTACAACATATGTTGTATAAGTACCATTATAGAATTATATCATATGAATTTGTTTTTTAAGAACAGTTTTTCTGCCAGTCAAGGATTAGTATGATGCACCTCTCTTTTTAGCTCACCAGGACATGTGAGCTTTGTCATCACTTGGTGTCTGTGTCCGTCTGTTTGTCTGTTAACTTTTCACATTTTGGTCTTCTCCTCTGAAACCCCCAGGCCAAATGAAGTGAAACTTGATATGAGGCATCTTTGGAAGGATCTTTTTAAAGTTTGCATATTTTGTTTCGATCAGACAACTAACAGGGCCACCACAAACAAATCCTATTTTCTCATTGGTTACATTTTTAAAATCTCCTCTGAAAAGGTATAGCCAAATGAACTGAAATTTGGTATGAAGCATCTATAGAAAGACTTATTTAGCATGTTAAATTTGCATATTTTTTTCCCAATTGGACTATTAACATGGAGCCATGAACAAATCCTATTTGTTCATAGTCAAATTAAAAAAATCTTTTCCTCTGAAACGATATAGCCAAATAAACTGTTAATACCTGGTATAAAGCATGTACATGTACATGTATAGAAGGACCTTTTTAAAGTTTGCATATTTTTTCCCGACCAAACAACTATTATGGCTGCCATGAACAAATCCTATTTTTCATTGGTCAACATGCCAAATGAACTGAAACTTGGTATGAAGCATTTATGGAAGGACCTTTATAAATTTTGCATACTTCAACATAGGACCCAGGGTAAAATGTATACAAGAACCTTTATAAAATTTTGATATTTCTCCTAGATTAGATGACTTATTGCCACCGATTCCTTATTGTTAATTGGTCAAATTAAAAAAAAAAATCTTGTGAATCTAGAAATTATTGAAAAGGATACATGCTCACAACTTGAGCCTCTAGTTTTGGTTTTCTTTTTTGGATGGTGTTCAACCCTGTTTTCATTTCTCATATTGTAAAACATTGATCTATTATATTGTGCATGAAATATTTTTAACAAAGATATGTCAAATTGTCTTTATGT
The DNA here is from genome assembly GCA_028015205.1 of Mytilisepta virgata. NCBI lineage: Eukaryota > Metazoa > Mollusca > Bivalvia > Mytilida > Mytilidae > Mytilisepta > Mytilisepta virgata. Next base: position 91,821,099 of record CM051521.1, read on the forward strand.
AAAACTATCAAATTTACAAAATCATAGATTTTATGATATTCTTCTTTGCCAGCCATCATAAATTTGCATTGTTTTCTTTTGTTGGTAGCATTCCCATTGGACATACATCATGCAAATTCTTATTTTCATCTTGGTATGTATCTGTATTATGTATCCATAATCCATATACATCTACATGTATGGAAGGTAATTAAGTTAAACATTTCTCTAGTTTTTCTTTTTAGCACAGGAAACATCCAATGAATCATGTTAAACTACTTGTGGTTTTATTACCATAATATTTTCCGGACTTGTTTGACTTCCGTTAAAGTTATTTGGTATGAATCAAACTGCTTTGAACAGATGTATTGAAAACTTTTGAAAGTTGCAAACTAAAAGGAATGATTTAACAATTTGCCTATAGAACGAAACAGAATATGCATTTTCATCAAGAAAGAAATTGTGATCCTTTTCCAAAATTGTATCCAATGACACAGACCATGATCAACAAAGATGGCAACCACAACTGATCTTAGCTTAACATAGGACCCCATTGGACAATTCTTGTCTAAAAACCATTTAGGGAATCAGAACCAAATGGTCCTTAGATGGTCTTTTTTTTCAAAAATGTATCTAATGCATTGACCATCAGCAAAAATGCCCACCAAAGCTTTCTTTGTTTAATAAAGGACTCTTTTGAGGAAATTTAAAAGAACTTATCTGAAATCACTGAGACAGTTTGAATTAAACTTAGTAGCAATGGTCCTTTGATGGTCACCTTTCAAAAGTGTATCAGTTAACATTGACCAACCAAGATGTCTGTAACAATCAAACATTAAGTTTTCCTTAATGTTATCCAAGTGAAGGATACAGACTTCTGGGAGCCTGTAGTAATTTATCATCACGGCCCAAAAGTTTGCCAGCAAAGTCTTAAATAGTGAAACTTGGATCAACTGTATGTGCCCTAGACTGTGATCAAAGTTGTTTCCATTCAATAATTTTATTACATGTACTTTCTTGCATTAAGCAATGATAATTGACAAGGTTATTAACCGTTACTAAAAGTTTGTTGCAGATAAGGCTGGAGTCCCTACCTTAAAGATCAAGGTCGCAAATTTAGGTTCATGGTCAGAAATCATTTCCTCTCTACAATTTTAAATACTAGTTTGAATTGATCAGTGGTATTTATCATGATTACCAGTATCTGCCACTGCTAGGATGTGTGTTGCAAATAAGATTGGAATCCATACCCTAAAGGTCAAGGTCATAGAATTGCTTTAACTTTTTCTAACCCAGGTTGATATTTCCATGAATTGTCTCTGCATCCTGCTTGGTTATCAATCACAGCTTTAAGATGTGTTGCTAATTGAAATTCATGCCTTTATCACAGTCATAAAATAAGGTAAAATCAATAGACTGCACTGCATTTTTTAGAAGTATTTCTTGCTGTCACTTTTACTTACCATTTGATGTACTATGAGGGTTAAGCCCCCTTTACACGAAGACTGCACTGCGACCATAAAAAATGTTTTGATCGTGGAACATCTTAGTGGGGTCGAACTGAGGTCTTCAAGTAGCGTAGTGTGGTCGGCATTGCGCGTGATAGGTCGTAGTAGAATCTCCAGGTGCCACGACTGTTTTGAACATGGTCAAAATTTACGTAGCGAGGTCGTCGCCACTTTGATCATACAGACATCGTACCGCTGTCATAGAGGAAGCGCAGACATCGTAGTGAGACATCGTATATACATTCAAGCAAGAAATTGTCCTTTTATATAGTTTATTTGCTGGTCGTAGAGGAAGCGCAGAGACATCGTAGTGAGAACTAGTAGTGAGAACTAATATACATTCAAACAAGAAATTGTCCTTTTATATAGTTTATTTGCTGATCGTGGCTAGATCGTGAGAACAACGTAGCAAGTCGTAATACTCGTGGTAGCAGCGTAGTGACAACGTATTACGATTGTCAAGCGCGTATCGATGTCGTGTCACAATCGTGAGAGGTCGTACAACATCGGCCTAGGGGCGTCATGTGATCGTGTTATTGTCATAGCTTGAACAAACGCAGGCGAAAACGTAGGAGAGCGTAGTAGCAACGTAAAAGATTATTGAAAAAACATATTTTGATCGTATGGTAAGCGTAGGAGTGTCGTGAATACCTTTACAATGAGGATGGTTTTCCAATTTTTCCACGACCCTGTTGCAATCTTGGCGATCGTAGAGGTCGTGGAGAGCGTAGCACAGTCTTCGACCAGTGTAAAGAGGGCTTTATTGCTATCATTATTGACCATTAAAGAAGAGTCAAATGCAGCTTATAATCTATTTTCTTTATAAATTGGGTCATCTGTGATGGCTTTCGCTAATAACGCTTTATTCTAGTATGGATCAGCAAAATGATTATTATCAAAAATATGGTAGTTTGATCAGATTTATATTTTTCAAGTTTAATATAGATTATAAAATGACGGATTTTAGAAATGATTTTTAAAAAACTCTTTAAAATTGGTAAAGAACATGGTATGATTTGGCCCCTTGAATTCCAAAATCAAAAAGTAATGAAAAACCTACTCTGAGCTATGATTAAGTATTCTTAAAATGTTGTATTTGAAGGAACATGTATTGTTTTGCAATATGGTGTCAATTTGTAAGATGACTAATTTTGAAGAAATCAATAAAAACACCAAATTTCACTCATTTTGGACCTTTGGATTAAAATCTTGATATGAGCAACAGCCTTACCCAAAAAGATATTTCACTGAAATGTGTCTTTAAAACATTATATTAAAAGATCTGTTGCTCATAGTTGTTTTGAACAAAATATACTGTGAAAACACTCAATTTTCTTCAAATCCTTGATTTAGCAAACATTCATGACGTCGCTGTTGCATCATTGGAAAGACTTTTGTACAATGATTGACAGCTTGTTAAAGTTGGATCATTATACAATAAAGATAATACAAATTTGAATCTGAAATCTTACTTTTAATTTTTTCATGTCAGATGGGGCCAAATAATCTCTAAAATCATACCATCTCCTTTGAATGAATATTTATCTAGTCTATTGGAAGAAAGTTTTGGCATATATCGATTGTCTTTGTCCGTCCGTCACACTTTTTTTTACATCAACTGCTCCTTCACTTTTGTGTTTAGGAATTGTAATTATCCCCACACTTTTGAAGAAGGTTTAGAGATATAGCGATTGTCTCCGTCTGTCCGTCTGTCCATCACACTTTCATGTGACACTTTTGGGCTTAGGAATTTAATATCTATATACATGTAGAATGGTTGCATACGACCTATAGAAACACAATAAGGCCATATGTAGATGCACAATAAGGTTTCAGAATTTTAATATAAAAAATTGGGGTCCAAAGGGGTGGAAGCAGCAGGTGATTTAGTTTAACATAGGACCCTGTGGGAAATACATACAAAATACTTCTAGAGAACCGCTGAATGGATTGAAACCAAACATGGTATGAATTTTCCTTATGAGGTGCTGACCTAGTATTGTTACTTTGTTGCCGATCCGTCATCCAAGATGGCCACTAGCGGGGGACTTAGTTTAACATAGTACCCTATGGCAAATACATACAAAAATCTTCTTCTAGAGAACCGCTGAATGGATTTAAACTAAACATGGCATGAATGTTCCTTATGAGGTGCTGACTGAGTATTGATGGCCACCACTGGGGGACTTAGTTTAAGATAGGACCCTTTGTGAAATACATACACAATCTTCTTCCAGAGAACCACTGAATATATTGAAACCAAACATAGCATGAATGTTCCTTATGACGTTCTGACCAAATTTTGTTGCTTTGATGCCGATCTGTCATCCATGATGGCCGTCAGCAGAAGGCTTCTTTAAATTTACTGAATGGATTGAAACCAAACATGGCATGGATGTTAATCTCATGGTCCTTTAGTCTCGTATTTGTTTTATTGTTTTATTTTCTCCTTAAATATTATTTGTAAATAGTTCATTTGTTTAATCAAACTTAAGTTAATTAGTTCTCGGCGTGATATGGCTTAAATGTCGCCCACCTGGCGTAAAACAATATTCAATGATCAGTCAATCATTGTCCTTAAGCAATTAACAAATGGAAATATCAGGTGAGCAATACAAACTCCTGTAAGCCTCTGGTTCAATTTATGCATTATATTTTCATACAGTATTGTCATGCACTATATATAGATGTGCAATAAGGTTTTGGAATTTTAATTTTCAAAAATTGGTGCCGACAAGGGTTAAATATAGAAAATTGTGAATTAAAGTTTGTGACCTTAACTCCTCTTTGAAGTCTTTCATTTTTCACTTTATACATTTTATTTCTTTACAGTATTGCCATATATTGTATGTAGATACAAAATAAGGTTTTAGAATTTTTATTTTCAAAAATTTGGGCACACGGGTCAAATTTGAATATTTTGAATTTAAGCTTGTGACATGAACTCCTCTTTCATTCTTCAATTTCTGTATTCTGTTTCTTAACAGTACATGTATTGTCATGCACCATATGTAGATATGCAATAAGGTGAAAGAATTTTGGTTTTAAAAATTTGGGGTCCAGATGTACAAGAGTTCAATTTCTAAAATTGTGAATTTAAGATTTTGACCTACATGTATATTCCTCTCTCATTTGTTCAATGTACATGATACATGATGTATGCGTTCTATTTTTTCACATTATTGTCATTCGCCATATTTAAATGTGCAACAAGATTTTAGAATTTTGGTTTTCAAAACTTTGGGCACTCAGGGATGAATTTCAGATGTAATGAATTTAAGCTTGTGTCCTAAATTTTTTTTTCATTTTTGGCCAGGTTGCACAGAGTGCAAATCCGGGTTATAGTATGGTGAATGTCGGGCGGGCGGCGGCGGGCGGCAGGCGACGGCGGTGGGCGGCTGGGAAAAATGGGTACCTATTTTGCGAAATTAACTCCTCCTACAGTTTTTCACCCACATCCTTGAAACTTAATAGAATGTTTCTATGTATATTGAAGATGTGCACCTCACTTTATGGAATTATTTCCCATTTTTCCAAACTTTGGAAGTTAGTCGTTTTTTATTGACATCTTCAATAGAGGGTACCTATTTTGCGAAATCAACTCCTCCTACAGTTTTTCACCCATATCCTTGAAACTTCATAGAATGTTTCTATATATATTGAAGATGTGCACCTCACTTTATGGAATTATATCCCATTTTTCCAAACTTTGGAACTTAGTCGTTTTTTATTGACATCTTCAATAGAGGGTACCTATTTTGCGAAATCAACTCCTCCTACAGTTGTTCACCCATATCCTTGAAACTTCATAGAATGTTTCTATATATATTGAAGATGTGCACCTCACTTTATGGAATTATTTCAGGAATTATTTCCCATTTTTCCAAACTTTGGAACTTAGTCATTTTTTATTGACATCTTCAATAGAGGGTACCTATTTTGCAAAATCAACTCCTCCTACAGTTGTTCACCTACATCCTTGAAACTTCATAGAATGTTTCTATATATATTGAAGATGTACACCTCACTTTAGGGAATTATTTCAGGAATTATTTCCCATTTTTCCAAACTTTAGAACTTAGTCGTTTTTTTATTGACATCTTCAATAGAGGGTACCTATTTTGCGAAATCAACTCCTCCTCCAGTTTTTCACCCATATCCTTGAAACTTCATAGAATGTTTCTATATATATTGAAGATTTGCACCTCACTTTATGGAATTATTTCAGGAATTATTTCCCATTTTTCCAAACTTTGGAACTTAGTCGTTTTTTATTGACATCTTCAATAGAGGGTACCTATTTTGCGAAATCAACTCCTCCTACAGGTTTTCACCCATATCCTTGAAACTTCATAGAATGTTTCTATATATATTGAAGATGTGCACCTCACTTTATGGAATTATTTCAGGAATTATTTCCCATTTTTCCAAACTTTGGAACTTAGTCGTTTTTTATTGACATCTTCAATAGAGGGTACCTATTTTGCGAAATCAACTCCTCCTACAGGTTTTCACCCATATCCTTGAAACTTCATAGAATGTTTCTATATATATTGAAGATGTGCACCTCACTTTATGCAATTATTTCAGGAATTATTTCCCATTTTTCCAAACTTTGGAACTTAGTCGTTTTTTATTGACATCTTCAATAGAGGGTACCTATTTTGCGAAATCAACTCCTCCTACAGTTGTTCACCCATATCCTTGAAACTTCATAGAATGTTTCTATATATATTGAAGATGTGCACTTCACTTAATGGAATTAATTCAGGAATTATTTCCCATTTTTCCAAACTTTGGAACTTAGTTGTTTTTTATTGACATCTTCAATAGAGGGTACCTATTTTGCGAAATCAACTCCTCCTACAGTTTTTCACCCACATCCTTGAAACTTCGCAGAATGTTTTAATATATATTGAAGATGTGCATCTCACTTTATGGAATTATTTCAGGAATTATTTCCCATTTTTCCAAACACATGTTTATCAACATGTAATCAAATCAAATATTGCTTACATCACCTATTTCTAATTAAATTGATGACTGCCTCTGTGCTCGTACACCAACATACAATGTGTCTGATTTTGTCTATAATATTCATGAATGCCAATGTGCAATATGATCTTGTAATCACCTTTGTCACCACTACAGTAAACACCCAGTAAAGCAACCCAGCCATTTGTGTCTTTGACCCATTTTTCAATGGATTTAGTGATTTAATTCTTCATAGAATGATTGCAATAACCTCTGTATAAGGGCAATAAGGGTTTTAGATTTATGAATTTTGGTAAGCGTCCCAAACTAATTGTGGGGGATGTGGCGATCACTGTCAATTCCAACAGTAGCTTTCTAGTTTTAACTTGCATTAAAAAGTTTCTGTACACACTTGAACAAATGAATGTCATTAATGTTAACCAAAGATTGAATCTCCTTCACTAACTTATTATTTGATATAATAACAATAAGAATGAAACTATATAATTCATAGAACATGTAACTGCATGCCATGTGTGGGATCTATTTTCAGTATGACAAGCAAAGAAATAAAATGAAAAAAAAAACTAGTTGCTTTATCAAATTAATTCATTTTCTATACATAACATTTAGTTCCTTAATATGGATACGGAAAAGACGTCATTTCCCCCAAAAAAGCATATGTATTTTTTCCACAGATAGAAATTGACATACGGTGATGAAATCAAAGTGTGTGACGTGATATCGTACAGCATTATTGGCTTTCATTGATTGTATTGCATTTCAAATTGATCTTATAAAAATCCAACAATCACAGACAAACTTAGCTATTACTGGCCATTGATTGGGTATGTCTTATTAATAGGTTATATAAGTGTAAATCAGCATTTACTATTGATTAACCACAAAATACAAGCAAACTGTGTAATTTAAAGGGTATTTTATGAAGATATTGGTTAATATAGGGTTACCTGCAGGTTCCTATTGTCGTCATCTCCCAAGAAATCATTGTTTTGTGATGTAATTTCAAGTAGGAATTTGACAGCTTGATCATGCCAAGCTTGAAAATATCCTGTAAATAGGATAGAGTGTTGTTAATATTGAATTTATCATTTAAAACATAAAACAAACTGTTTGTTATAAATATGATTATAATACTGGGTATCGTCCGAAACGTTTTGTATACATGTTTATACCGGTAAAAACTGAATATTGTATTTAACTGAGACATATGTATACATAATTGTCTACACAGATAGATTTCTCAATTTCTCCAAAAAAAAAAAAAACTGCATGTATAATGATATATCAATGATATTTCACTAGTACATGTGCTGTACAACACAATTCAGCAACTTTTGAGTTTTCAGGCTTAAGTGTCTCCATTAAATTTAGCATTTGGGTCAAAATCTCTGCAACTCAATTTATTACTGTGGATTTTTTGTGGGATGCCTGTTTTTGTGGATTTTGTGGGTTTATACATAAACAAATTTTAAATTATCGTTTAATTAGAGAACTAAAATTTATGCCATTTATTTATACGTGCCACCCATATTTTATTACATATGAAGTGTTAATTTGATATACATGATATAGTGCTTCCCTAATAGGTAGAATATGACAAATACTTTATTTCATTATTCTTATTACTGGTAACCTGACACCTGGTTGTAAGACTTAGAAATTAGATGGTAAGTTTTTCATTACCAAAAATAAGGTGAACTTGAATTATACATTTATATTCTATCAACAAACTTTTCCATTTGATAAATTATCTGCATGCAAGAAAAATTGTCCTTTATTTACTTCATTGGATGCAGTTAATGTAGGATTGATAGGTTTCTGTACAAGCCCTTGATACATTCCTCTAGTTATTCAGTTATTTACTAAAACTTTGATTATTAATTTTGATTGGTAGAGAACCTAAAATTTGTTTGTGATTTCATTCATAAATGTAAAACCAGTTTGAATTTGAATGTGTACATTATATCATGTGAATGCCTCTTTACATGAGTTGTCATACATGAGTATGGAAAACACCAATTTACAGAAAAATCAGATGATACTGTGGTTTATAGTAACTGTTTAAATTAGGTTACAACCATTTGTTTTTGGAGCATGAATAATTTGACACTGGTGATGCTAAGATTAAGCATCCTGTTCCATTTTTAGTTACAAATCCCTTTTAAAAGTAATTAAGAAAGTTAGAGTGTCATATTATATGTAAATTAAAGCCTGTTCATAAATTGTAATGATATCCCAGGTAAAGACAGATGTTTGCATGAAAAAATTTGTTGTATTCATTTTCAGAAAAACCTTTTTTTTGTATTCCTCTAAAAGTTGTAAAGAAAGAATGTATTTGGTGTTTTTTTTATAAAAATTTTAAATCCTTTATATCTGCCTTTTTCAGAATTTGATTGGACACATCTATGTTGTTTATTGTAACATTTCAGAGATTTTACTTCACCCTAATCTCACGTAGTATTGAGTTGCAGTCAGGGGTTGAAAATGTCTTGTAAATATGTGGTCTCAAGCAAAAACAATCTGTTAATTTACAGCAGGAGGGTGGATGGTCAACAATTAACTAGTGTACTTTGTCTTATTTGAAATTTTATAGTTGGTACAGGTTCATTTGACTATTTATTTCCGTAAAAATGGAAGAATACTGGATCACTCGTTTAATTCTGTTGCATAAATCTTTGTCTATAAGATCAGATGCAAGACTTCAGATGTTTATTATACATTAAAGCTATTAGATCTAACATTAAAAAGGTCATTGACCCCCTATAGATTTTAGTAGACATAAAATCTTAAATCAGTACAAGCGATCTGAACAATTTTTTAGAAAAAAATTCCTCTATCCTTTATAGCAAACCATGTTCCATTCTATCAATAGCAAAATATCCCATGTATTTATAGATTTTCTCTGCCACTTAATCAATGGTTAAGAGAAATGTTTTTAATTAATAATTTAGCAAATCTTACAAGTTATTAAGCCTGCATTAAGCATGCAACACTAGCTCGCTGACTGACTGGTGACATCTATCAGATTTTTACATTTATTTAACGTGGCCTCGTTCATGTTTATCGGTATTGTAAAAGGAGTAAAGTATTTCTCAGTTCCTGACAGTATTCAATACATTGATTGGTAGTGTGATCTGTCTCCTTCGTGGCTTAGATAGATTTATGGCTTATATCTGAACAAAATAGCCTGATAGTAATATAAAAATAATAGCCTAGCATAGGCATATAAAAAAATAATTTTTGTACCATTGGTGTATATGAAATTACAAAAATGTATGTGAAGTTTGTAATAATTAATATTTATGTGAAGTTTGTAATTAATTATCTTATATGTAGGATTTTTTTTTTAAGTTTAGGTATTTTAGAATCATCCTGTTCATTTGTCTCCATGAGTCAGAAATTGAATTCCTGGAAAGATATTAGTGATGCAAAATATATCTGTTGTTCATCCGTCACAATAATAAATATGGCTTAATGTCCGCCTACAATGTCAAGGTCACAATCTTAGTTTAACAGTTCAAAGTGGTGTTCAGTGTTAAACTTTGAAAGCCTTAAACAATACTTTCACTTTGTATTATTGATACCCATCGAATATCTCACATAATGAAAATTGAGGATACAGATAATTTAGTTGAAAGGCACATAAAATACAGATAGATGAAAGCACAGTTAGTTCATTTCCCCAATATTAAAATATGCAGTAGTGGTCTTGATCTTTTGAATACACAAAGAATATTTATTAGCGAGCGCAGCAAGCACTATAGGAGCATATGCATTTTCTACATGTGGGTCATTTAGAAAAGTATTTGATTAATGGGGACAGCCATATTGTGCTACATACTAAGCCTAGAAATGGAAACGAAAGTAAGGGAAATAACTTGCTTCAAATTATAATTTTAGAATCAGAATCGTGATACCGGAAATGAGTTTCTGGAAAGGCCTATTGCTCTGCTCGCATCATTGGCCACGCTAACAGCATATTATATTTGATACTATTTATGCTGTTAACAGAGGGTGCAATTTCATTTAGGTTTGCATGTGTATGCTAGGTTTATGTCACTCATATCCATTAATGCAAAGAGGTGCCCATCTTAGAACTCTTGAATTACTTGAGTTGAAATATAATTTTAATGAAAGTTTTCCTGCCTGTCTGAAAGATCTTGGTTAAAAATTATTGCAAGTCTACATACATCTTATTTTTTAATATTAAGTATTATATCATTGGCAACATGTAATAAACAAAATAGAACTTAAGAACATGTTTTAAGCTGATCTTTCATATTTTTGATTTGATTTGAACTTTTCAAAAGATATAAATTAATACTTTGTTCCGAGACAAATTACATAAGGAATTATCAGGTTGTATATTGATTGTTACAACTGTATGGTTCTACTTGCTGTTTGGTTTTTAAAAGAAGTCTATTGATTGGGTTTAATCAGCATTTTGATAAAATTACGACATCCTTAAAGTCAAAATTGGTACCCAAGTCTCTCGGCAGCTTAAATTCAACTAAATGGTACTAATTTGAAATAACTGTCAAGCTTGACAATAGATCAGTTAAAAATATATTTGTCTCAATCTTCATCCATTATTTTTGCTAAAAGTTTTCAGAAGATCATTTCAGTGTAATTTGGTTAAATGCCATTTTGTGGTTAGAATGGAGTTGGAAAATTCCAATTACTCTTTTGAAAAGAAAAGCATTAAGTTTGTCATTTCAGTTAATGAATTTTTGAATAAGCAGTTGGTTAAAAAAAATTCATTTCTTTCATCTAAACATTAATTATTATTTGTGTTGATGTCAAACAAGCGGTTCAGGGTTTAAATCCATGTTACCAAAAAATCCAGGACCCTGTAATTTTAGTAATTGTCTCTTTAGTGCAATACCCATTATTCAATGCTTTATCTGGAATATTGTGTTTATTTAGATATACATTTCTAAGTCTTGTTATATGTTATTTCAATAATCTCCATTCTAAAAATAATAGAAAAGTGAACTGCAACAAGGAGAAGTTTATTTAGGTCTCTGTTAATCCAACAACATTTGGTCAAAATTTGATTAAAGTTCTTAAGGAAAGAAATTTGTAAATATCGGTATTCAGACATTATTGTATTTTAAAGTATGGAAATAGTAACTATGAACAAATAAATTTCCTCATTTACTTCAGATATCAGAAAAAATTTACCACAAGAATTTTAAAAAACGCAACTGTTTTTCATTGCAACGACAAACTCATATTTGAATATCTCAAAGAAAATACAAGTCAGTAATGGAGGTACTAAGGGCCAGTTTTACTTTAGTGTTATGGATGTGATCAATACGTGTAAAAGATTTTTCAAATTATTGGATAATTGTAGATTATTTATTTACAAGAAGATGCTGGTTCTTTTCACACTTTATTGTATTGAAATATAATAATTGTCCGTTGTAAAATATTGATCAGCCTTCTTCAGTTAGAGACGGTCATTCGCTTTGCAAATACAGAACTCATGAAATAATCGGTTTCCATCTGTATCTTTAGAAGCTATTCAGTACTTGCAATGGATATTATTCTTTTGAAGGAAAGATTATTTTATGTTAGTTGGACTTTGATGACCTCTAGGATTGGAAATGATACACTATTCACATCTTGTAAGGTAGAAAATATTTTACTTCAGTTGATAGATTGTAGTTTTTACAAGATTCAATCAGTAATACTGTTACCTTCTGTGTTTGTCTTATTGTATGGGCTGTTACTCATCACTTAAGGTCACAATGTGACCCTTTAATGTTACCATCTTATTGTTTTTCTTTAATTTAATGGGACATTCTTGCATTGACACATCCCTTTTATTTTCACTTCTATGCAACATTTAAAAAAAAATCCCAACAAAAATCTTTATTCTGTTACATCTTGAAGTTTTGAATTTACACATGTAATTAATTATTTGCCCTATAATAACACATCTTTCAATAGGATAATGCCTATCTTGTCATGGGTTGTAGTCATAGTTGAAGGTCATACATTGACCTTAAGATGTTGTTGATTTTAATGGTGTCTCGTTGTCTTGTATCCTTTCCTTCTCATTTATATAGCAAGAATATTTATTCTGTTAAAGAACATCATCCGAAAACAAAGGTTGTCTATAATTAAATGATCTAATAAGGCACATAAAATTCTCAACCAATATTTCTCCATTAATATTGATAGCTATCCATAGATGGTCTAGTTTCTAGATTATATCCTAAAAATTCACATTTAAAATTGCACTTGATGGCAGAGTATTCACGTAATAATGTCATATTTTCCTAGGGGAATTCCCAGACCTAAGATCATAGCAACAACACTAAGTCCTGACAAAATTTTTGTTTTAAATGCTATTTTAGTTGGAGATATTAATTTTTTTTTTCAATCCATGTCAAGTCTGCATTGTTACATACATTGTATAACTGTACATAACCATTACTTTTTTTCACCTTGATCAGTATTTCTGACAAGATATAATCCTTTTGCACCAGGTTTCATTTCAGTTGGATAGAAATTCAACAAATTAGTGTAATATGGATCAGTTGTAATTTAATTCAGCACAAAATAACTAACTTAAATGATGATTGTTTTGGTGTAATGACATGTCCAATAAACAAGAGACAATTGATTCTAAGTCTGATTAGTTTAATTAAGTTAACTCACCCATTTCTCATCAATAATTAGAAAATAATTTGAAATTCATTACTTATACATTTCTTACATACTAGTATTGACCGAGGATGATTTAAACATTTTGCATGGTTGAATGATTTTAACTTTTTAAGTCATGCAGGAAGTACATGTAGTCTCTGTTTATAAGTATCATTAATATGTGAACTTGATCAGGATGTTATTTTTATTCTAATTAATAATAAAGACAAAAAGGTGCAATAAAAATGAGTGTTTATTTTAACAAAGTTTCCTTAAGTACTGGAGAAGGGGAACCTGTAATTATGACTTTTAATGAACAGAAGGGGATGCCTCATCTTTTGTCTATGTTTGATACTCAGTATTTCAGTAAATGGACAGAAATACCACGAGAACTTGAATTTCATCATAAGGTAGGATATGTTTGAGAATTTAGTGGATTAACAAGAAAGTATTCTGCAATTATAAAAGAAGCGAAAATAAGGAAATGTTTAAGATAAGCAGTAATATAATGAAAAGTAAATCACTTAGGAACACACAACTTCCTTGTAAACTATGTTTATATATCAACAGTGTACTGTCAAACAAACATAAGATAATTTTTGAAGGGGTTTAAAACCTTATTTACATATACTAAAAATATCACAGTGCATTTTATATGTATGTGTAAGTGAATGTTTATTACAATGTTTTGGCAAAAAAGTTAAAGCTGTTTTAACCAGAAATAATTTCTTATTGAATTTAAAAGCAGTACCATATTTTAAAAGAACACATTGGGCTAGTCAAAAGTTGAGAAAATTTCAAGGAAGATGAAATTATATAGTCTTAAGTGCTGCAAAGTTTAATTCACCCCAATGCCAGTTTTAGTAAAACATTATAAGATGTACCCAACAAAGGAAAATATTTGCATCAGCTCGATAGAATTATTGTATATAAATTTCTCAAATCTAACTACCTCAAGTTTTAGAAACCAAGAATTATTATTTATGGCCTAAGTTTAAAAAAAAAGGCTGTAGTCCAGTATATTCTATAATTTTCTGGTTTGCTACTGACATCAGGTTGTAGAATTAGGACTAAGATTTTTTTATAAATCCATGTACTAACTAATAAATGATGAATTACATACATGTACTTGAAAGTACTTAAGTAGATGATTCATTTAAAAATTACATGATCCAGTAGATGTAAGTTGTAATACTTGAATTTTAGATAATTAGGACAAGCTTAATGCTTACTTTTATTGTTTTATAAGATGCTTAAGTTTTATCAGAAGGATTTTTTTTATAAGAAAAACTAGTAATGACATTGATTTCATAACTAGGCCAGAGGTATAAATCTCAAAACTTAGCATTGAAATTATAGTAATTGAAGCTTTATTTATAATTATCTGACGTTAAATGTAAATGTACTGTCAAAGGGGACATAACTCCTGCATATGGCATTTTATAAAACTAAAAGGAAATTCATAGAGCTTAATGAATTATCCTTTATAGTGATTTCATTGGCCTTTTCCTTCTGTAATGGCATATAAATACAAACTTTGTGATTATGTCTAGAAACTTTTATGAAACCTGAATAATAAATTTTATATCTGAATAGTTAAATTATTATTAACTCTAGCTGGACAATATTGTGTGTTTTATACACATTTAAAGAACTGAAAAGTTTCATAAAGGAAACAAAATTTGATACATCAAATATTGTAGCCTGGAAATCTTATTTATGCTAACTTCCTTGATTCTATTGTTAACATCACTAGAATTTAAACAAACTGATATTTTGATATGTTATCAAGATAGTACATGTATATATTGAATTTTAGTATAAAAGCAGGAAAATCCAACAGACAATTTTGATCTTGAAGTGTAATCTTATTCCATAATTCTTTCCATCTATAAATCACAATGAACTACAAAAGTCTAAAAGAAGTGGCGCCATTTTCCCCTGCTAGGGCTATTTTCAAAAAGTCACCTGATGCCTTTCGAAATCTCTTGGAGTATAGTCTAGTATGTGGTCTTGCAAGATTTGCTCATAAAAACTGACAAATAAGTTATTATTTATACATGAATATTGCTTTGGGAGACGGTTTAAACACAAATTTGCCAAAGCAACATCTTTAAGACATGAAGGACACTCAGAACAAAATTTTTTGTTGACAGTGCATCCTTTCAAATGACAACTGAATTGTTTTGGTTCTTAGTGGTTCTTTTTGGCAGTACATGTATTCTGAAAAGAGTTACAAAATGCTTGGCAATTGACTCAAATCACCTTTATACAAGACTTTTGAGGGTAGAAAACTTGGAAATTATTAATGATATTAAGATTAAAAATTTAATGGTTATGAGTGAAATGGTTTTCAATAAGTCATGTGGTTACAAATCAGTAGGAATACAAAAATTTTATTATTGAATCAGTTTCAACTAATTCAAGGGACAAGCCAAAATGCTTATTTCAGACATTTTAAGAAGCATTTAGATAACATCATACAGTATAAATCTAGCTCAAAGGGTCATGTGAGCTATTCTCATTACTTGGCATCCGTCATCCATTAACTTTTACAAAAATCTTCTCATCTGAAACTACTGGGCCAAATGGAACCAAACTTGGCCACAAGCATCATTAGGGTATCTAGTTTAAAAAATGTGTCCAACATGGCTAAAAATAGAACATAGGGGTAAAGTGCAGTTTTTGTCTTATATCTCAAAAACTAAAGCATTTAGAGCAAAACTGACATGGGGGTAAGACCTACCTGCCATGAAATTTTCAGATGAATCTGTCAACAATTTAATGGGTTATTGCCCCTGAATTGTTAATTTTAATGAATTTTTGCAGTTTTAGGTTATTATCTTGAATATTATTATAAATAAAGACAACCTGTAAACAGCAAAACATGTTCAACAAAGTAAGATCTACAAATAAGTCAACATGACCAAAATCATTGATTAACTCTTTGTCCGGCATCCCCGACTTCCAACTGACATGGCTGCTGTTACTAAAAATAGAAAAAAGGGGGGATGAATTTAAAAAATCTTCTTCTATCAAACTACAAAGCCAGTTGGAACCAAATAGTCAAGGAAGAAATGGACCTTAGGAGGTTCTTTTTCAGAATAATGTTCGATCACCCGGACTGTTAACCAAGATGGCCACCACAGCCAAACTTAGTTTAACATAGGGTTCATTGAAAAATCTTCTTGTCTGAAACGACTTGACCAATTGGAACCAGACTTGGCAGCAATGGTCCTTAGATGGTCCTCTTTCAGAATTGTGGTCGACGACACAGACTGTCAACCAAGATAGTCTCCACAACCAAACTTAGTTTAACATGGGGCCATATGGGAAATTCATTGAAAAATCTTCTTTGAATCTTGTCTGAAACACTTGATCAGTTGCAACCAGACTTGGCAGCAATGGTCCTTAGGTGTCTTCTTTCAGAAATGTGTTCGATTTCATGGACTTTGGAACAAGATGGCCCCTACAGCCAAACTTAGTTTAACATAGGGCCCTATAGGAAAATTCATTGAAAAATCTTCATCTGAAACCACTTGACCAATTGGAACCAGACTAGGCAGTAATGGTCTTTAGGAGGTCCTCTTTCACAATGTGTCTGATTTCGTGGACTGTGAACCAAGATGGCTGCCAGAACTGAACTTAGTTTAACATAAGACCCTATGGGAAATTCACTCAAAAATCTTCTCGTCTGAAACTTCTAGCTCAGCCAATTGGAACTAAAGTTGGCAGCATTGGTCCTTAGATGGTCCTCTTTCAGATATGTGTCCGATCACCCGGATTGTCAACAAAGATGGGCACCACAGCCGAATTTAGTTTCATATAGGACCCTAGCCAGTTGGAACAAGACTTAGCAGTAATGGTCCTTAGATAGTTTTCTTTTAGAAATGTGTCCATTGACCTTTACTGCCAACCAAGATGGCTACCACAGCCGAACATAGTTTAACACAGAATTCTATAGAAAAACCAGCCAAATTGACTGCAACACTTAAATTTGCTCAAGGTGAAAAGTTAAATCCAGGTGAGCAATACAGGCTCTAAAGAGCCTCTAGTTTGGTCCAGTGATTAGAAAAATAAAACAATTTCACTGTATTTTAGACCGATATTCTAAATCAGGGTTTAAGTTAATACTTAAAATTTCAAATCCTTCCTTTTCATTAGTGTATTTATACATGTGTGTATGATAAAAGTGCAACACATTTGAAAAAAAAAATTGTTAGAAAACATTTTTCCCACACTCAAACACATATACATTATATTTTTTTGTGACATTAAATAGCTCGGTCAAATGTCATATATATATATACAATTAAACTTTACAAATATTATGTCATAAATGTAGAATGATGTTATTGTGTGTAACTTTCATCATATATTTCATAATTTGCATAAGTATTCTTATTGGACAGTTAAAAAACACAAATAATTTCAACTCCCATAGATTTTACTCTACTTATTCTTATGTAAAACTGAAACTTGTTTTAAGAAATACATTTGTATCTCAGAAGTTTCTTTAAAACATCAATAAAAACCTGTTGCAGTACATTTTATTCCAATGCTGAAATTCCTCAAATTTTTCACACAACCATTTTACCCTTAATATGTGTGTGAATGGTTGATTTGTGCCTAAAATATCACATGACCACAAATGATGTGCAGATCTGTTATTTTCCAAAAGCTTAAACCACATTGACAGCTTGATCATTATTTGCAATGTAGTAAGGCTACAAATTTTCAATAGAAAAAAAAATCATTTGCAGCAGTATTTTTGACACGCATTAGACTTCTTCGTATCTCGTAGAAAAAAAGCATTCTTTTGACATTTTCTGAAGTTTTAAAATTTTCTTTTTTCATGTTTCTGTTTTTGTAAGATTTATCACCATTTTTTTAGCTCACCTGGCTATGGCCAGGGTGGGCTTTTGCCATCACTTGGCATCCGTCGCCCGTCCGTCGTCCGTCCGTCGTCCGTCCGTCGTCCGTCTGTCGTTAGCTTTTCATTCAAACATCTTCTCCTCAGAAACCATTTGGCCAATTCCAACCAAACTTTGCACGAGTGGTGTATGGAAGGTCCTCAACAAAGTTTCCTCATTTAGTTCTGATTGGTCAAGAAACATGGCCACCAGAGGCAATTCTTGTTTCTGATTGGCTGATTTTCAAAAATCTTCTCCTCTGAAACCGCTGGGCCGATTGGTTTGAAACTTAATAGGAATGATCTATGACATGTCCTCTACAAACGATCCTCAATTATTTTGATCTGACATAAAACATGGCCGTCGTAGCTAAAAATAGAATATAAGGGTGCATGTGTTGTTTTTAGCTTATAACTTAAAAACCGTTACAGATATCAAAAATCTGACATGGAGTAAAATTGATCAGTATGACAAGATCTACCTACCCTGAAATTTTGAAGGAAATCCCAAAACCCATTTAGGAGTTATTGCCCTTTTTTCGTCAAATTTTCAAAATTTAACATTTTTCGTCATTTATCTCCAAAACTATTTGAAATAGAAGTGAAATGTAAATTTGAAAAATGTTTGCCATGTTGAGGTCTACATACCCTGAAATTTTAAAGGAAATCCCAAAACCGATTTTGGAGTTGTTGCCCTTTTTTGTTAAATTTTCAAAATTTTTTCATTCAAAAATCTTCTCCTCTGAAACTGCTGGGGCGATTGGTTTGAAACTTGATAGGAATGATCTATGACATATCCTCTACAAACGATCCTCAATTTATTTTGATCTGACATAAAACATGGCTGTCGTAGCTAAAAATAGAATATAGGGGTGCATGTATTGTTTTTGGCTTATAACTTAAAAACCGTTACAGATATCAAAAATCTGACTAAGGTAAAATTGATCAGCATGAAAAGATCTACCTACCCTGAACTTTTGAAGGAAATCCCAAAACCCATTTAGGAGTTATTGCCCTTTTTTTGTCAAATTTTCAAAATTTAACAGTTTTCGTCATTTATCTCCAAAACTATTTGAGATAGAAGTGAAATGTAAATCTGAAAAATATTTGCCATGTTGAGGTCTACCTACCCTGAAATTTTAAAGGAAATCCCAAAACCCATTTCGGAGTTATTGCCCTTTTTTGTCAAATAAATTTTCCCTGAACAATTGAACCAATTGCAACAAACTTGGTCAAATAGTTGATTAATTGTCCAATGAAAACCAGACTCCAGGTGAGCGATACAGGCTCTGGTGAGCCTCTAGTTTTGTAATGTATTTGCTATTAAAATTTCTTATTTCAGATATAATTAAGTTTTCTTAAATCTTTTCGTTTTAAAATTATGGAAAAACTTGATAAAAATTAGCCATTTATCGTTCTATAGAATATGGTATGTGCGTCCCATTTTGACCTAACAGTGAATGCAGGTCTAGTAGCCGCTCGACTCCGTCGGTCTGTCCATCCGTCATGCTTAGGGATACATACTTTCTGTAATCTGAAACTCGGACTGTATTGAACCAATATTTTTAAAACTCTGCATAGTGTTTATATACATATTGAAGATGTGCACCTATTTTGGACAAATTTGACATTTTACTATGAATTTTTGCATGTTGAACTTGGCCTTTTTCAGCAATACATGCTATAAAAGATGCAAACTTTGTGTAATCTGTAACTCCAACTGTATTGAACCAATATTTTTCAAACTTTGCATAGTGTTTATATACATAATAGCAATATCTCCTCAAACTTTTCAGAAGTGTTGAATGATTAAAATCTTTCAGTATACTAAAGTGTTGAAGTTCAGGGTAATAAGATAAAGAAGGGATATGATGTATAAATTCATGACACAAATTCCCTATGTCCTGAAAAATATAAACGCAATCATGACCTGAATAATACTAGGTAAATGGAAGCATCTTGTTATCTAAACCACATACATATTTGAGTTAATAATAACTGTGCCCTGATAAATATAGGGTGGTGATGCAGGTCCAGGCATGTAATCAGTCTTGTTAGTTGGTAAAAACTGAAAGCATAGTAAAAAATTTGCCTCACCCTCTCCCTCTTCCACCCTCTACCCACAGAGGTAAAAAAGATATGATCTGATATGTATAATTCATATTGGTCTAATAACCATTTATTATTTTGATTAATATTTTATGATAATACATCGTACCAGTAAGCTTAAATGGATCAAGCATATCACCTCTGTTCCCTTGTGTCATTTAGTATAATTGTACTTTATAACTTTCAGATGGAAACAATAATTAAGGAATTACAGAGTGAAAAGTTTGGTTTATTTCAAGCAATGAAAGTTAGGCGACCAGTTACGTCCTTTACAGGTAAACACCACTTATTAGAAAAGTATTGAAAATTGATTTTTAAGATAGAAACACTGAATTCTAAATCAGGAAGAAATTACAAAACCGCTTATAATGGGAGAATACATAACATGTGATAATAAAAAGAATGCAATATTTATCAAATTTTTATGTTAATTTTAAAGTTACTATTTTAGAAAAGGCTAGTAAAATTACAATGCATATAAAAAATTAGAAACTTGACATTTAATTTACATAAATAAAAATGAAGAGACTTGTATAATCCTTATGGGTTTTGTACCAAAATTTTGAAAATCATAGGTACATGTATTTGACAGAAGAACTGTTTATATGCTACTTTTATTCATCAGACCTACATTTTAATATGCAATTTAATTTTATAAGTAATCATTTTCAATCATTTTGAAGAAATTTTACTTTTGAATTCTTATGAAAATAATTAGTTAATGTGCAATGATGTCTTTTTTAGGAAGTGATTTAATACAGTGGCTAAGAAAACGATTTTCAATTGAAGACCAAAGGGAAGCAATCCATCTAGCATACTTACTATGTCAATATGGATATATATACCCATTAGATTTAAAAAGTTATTCTATAAAAGATGACAGATCAGTGGAATACAGATTTCAGGTAAATTTGATCAAGCATTTTAGGTTTTACAAAAGCAGATAAGGGGTAAATGTTGATTTGACAACAACTAAGAAATCACTGTTACCTGCTATCAGACATTTTACTTTATGTATAGAGAGGCAAAAATACACATGTTTGGTATCCATATAGTATATAAATATTGTTTAGTGGTCAACAGCCCCAGTAATAAACTCACAGACAGTGAATATATGACAATTTATGTATGTTGTCCAATATGCAGCCCATGTCCAAGCAGTGTATATTTCATTGATAAAAAGGCAACTTATACTAGGCAGATGCGAGAATAGCCTTGTATTTTATCAGAAAAACCATTGATCACTTACTGATCAACAAATAAGTTTTTTTCTTTGATCTTAGATATTGACCAATATAATTTGAAGTGAACTGTTGGTTTTGTTATGGAGATCTTGAATGATTTTGTAAGTCTTACAAATTGTGGAATAAAGGTAATAAATTCATGACAAAAAATATTTACATACTTAACAAAAATCGTCACTTTATGTGTGTAACACAGTTATGACTTGGAGCTTTTAATAAATTGAGAAAGTGTTTTAAAAAAATTTTTAGGATTTTGTGAAGGTTTTCATTTGGTGAAGCTTGTGTAATGCTTTTTTATGTTTACAGAAACCAGCATACTGGCCATTCAGTAGTCAAGTATCAACAGACAGTATAGAGTATGGTAAATATTGTCATTTGTTTAAATTGGTAAAATTTACTGATATAAGAATCATTGTAAAACATTTGATAGAATTTTACTAAAGATGTTAATTGATATATACAATGTTGAGAGCCCAGTAAGTTAGGTTTGATATGAGTGGTGCATGCCGTAGTGAGCTGTGATATAGATTAGGTGTCCAGAAGTCACTATATACTGATAGGCTTGACCAATAAAAATCTTATTTGGCAAAGTATATGAAAGATTATGTTTCATTTTTTTTTTTGCCAAATTCTTCTTCAATCATAATAAGTACATAGTTCATACAGCAATTCCACCTTTTTATACGACTGCAAATATTTACAGATGTATTAGGCCAGCCTTAAAAATATGTTCCGACCTTAGCCTGAAAGGTCTGGGTAGGTAGATATGTTCATTTGTTTAGTTTTGGTATGTGAGCTTATAATGATGAGTTACAGATCAAGTTTCAGTTTTATGCTGATCGGATAATTCTTGGCCTTGGAAATAGGAATTATTGCCAAAATAATAGTTTTTTCAGACTTTTTTTCGCAAACCCTTTTACCAACTGATCTTATTTTTGGTATGTGAGCTTATAATGATGAGTTGCAGATCAAGTTTGAGTTTCACACTGATCGGATTATTATTGTTAGAGTTATAGCCCTTGAAAATAGAAATTATAGCCAAAAATATTTTTCCAGACTTTTTAGCTCACCTGACTGGAAGGGTCATGTGAGCTATTGCCATCACTTTGCGTCCGCGGTCCGTCCGTCCTTTCATATTTTGAACAGCATTTCCTTTGTCGTACGATAACTTAAGATTGCCGTCACAGATTTTTATGATTTTTATACACAATATTGGACATGATCAGAGGAAGGTCCCTTTTGATTTTTAGGAAAATCGGACAAAATGTTTGGGGAAAACCTTAGTTTATATATGAAAAAATGCATATTTTGAGAATTAATCTTATGTCGTATGATAACTTAAGATTGGCTTCACAAATTTTCATAAATTTTATACTCAGTTTTGGACATGATCAGAGGAAGGTCCCTTTTGATTTTAACGAAAATTGGAAAAACGTTTTGGGGAAAACCTTAGTTTTTATATGAAAAAATACATATTTTGAGAATTAACACTATGTTGTATGATAACTTAAGATTGCCTTCACAGATTTTCATAAATTTTATATACAGTGTTGGACATGATCAAATTAAGGTCCCTTTTGATTTTGAGGAAAATCAGAAAACATTTTTTGGGCAAAAACTTTTGTTTTTATATGGAAAAAGGCAAATTTTGAGAATTTAGCTTCATGCTTTTTGATAGATAAAATGAATGTATGAAATCACAACTAGATTTTGAAGTGTTTTTGATTCCCATGAGTTCAATCACACAAGCCGGCGGGCCCTTTCTGACATTGTCAGTATTCTAGTTACAGAATCTATAACAAATAAGTAAAAAAAGAGGATAAAATGTGAATAATAAAATTTTTTATAAGTTCATATTGAACAACAAAAGTGATAATTTCCACTTCTAGACTAAAATGGGTTTGTTCAGAAATTAAGTTACCTGTGTCAGACTAACTATAACTCTATTTTTTTGGGTGTTGAATATATTTAATAAGAATATATCTCAGGAAATTATATCTTTGGAACTGAAGCATTTTTATTTAACATTTTCACTTATGTTTTCAGCAATATATCTACAGAAAAGGAGCATGAGAAATAAACAGAAACATGGTTTAGAAGTTTACGAACAGGTTTGATATTAACTTAGGTTATAGGGTTATAGTGGTAGAGTTCACAACCTAAAACCTCCCTAACTCAGCTGATAATATTTGAAATACTTACACTGTATTGTTTAAAAAATCACCCTAAAAAATTTGTAAAGTTTTTTTTATTTCATTTTTTTTTTTTTATGAAAAAGCTTAAATTGCGGATGAAAAAAATATAAATTATTGCTTATATATTAATAATTTGAGGTTGACATAGAAATTGAACATTTATTGTACTTAATGTATGTCAATATATATGATCCATTGGATATAATGGCTTTGAAGTTAGTAGCTAATCTCACCTAGAAGCTACATTACTTGAGTGAAAAAGGTTATTAGCATTAAAAGTTGTTCTATATTTTGCTTGCTGATTTTTAGATTTTAAAGACATATAAAATAATCCTATTTTCTCAGTGACCTTTATACGCATGGCTGCAATATAGAGTTGTCCTACAGGTTCCTTTCATTGCCAAAGAATAATTATGAATTTTGTGCATTCTACATACTTGTACAAACCTATATGCAACTCCTCTCAAACCACACAACAGAATTTCACGAAACCTTTTTAGATAATAAGGACATACTATGTAGTTGTGCATATCGACAGGAAATTGCAATTCAATTTTTTTTCTAGGAGTTACACCCCTTTGAATTTATTTACTTTAATGTACTACTGCAACAGTTTGTCATCGCAACTCCTCTCAAACCACACAACAGAATTTCATGAAACCTTTTCAGATAATAAGGACATACTATGTAGATGTGCATATCGACAGGAAATTGCGATTCAATTTTTTTTCTAGGAGTTACACCCCTTTGAACTTATTTACTTTAATGTACTACTGCAACAGTTTGTCATCGCAACTCCTCTCAAACCACACAACAGAATTTCATGAAACCTTTTCAGATAATAAGGACATACTACGTAGATGTGCATATTGACAGGAAATTACGATTCAATTTTTTTTCTAGGAGTTACACCCCTTTGAACTTATTTGCCTCACTATACTATTACTGTTGACTCCTCTCGCTTGGAATTTAAATTTCCCAACATGCTGCCATTCAAATTAGGATAAATATGTGAAGGTAAGCATTTGATTGTGTTCATTTTACTTGTGAAGTGAAATTTTGTTTCTCCAGTGTCAATATGAAGACATGGGGTATGTGAGCGTGCTCACAAAGGTTCTTTAATTTTTTTAAATCTTCAGGGAAGTCTTAAACATGCTAAGGGTGTTCTATGAACATTGGACAGCTGTTCTTTGTTCAAATCTGATAACTGGAATTGTTTATCAAATCCATCCTCTTTGAAAGGACATTGCAAATTTGATCAGTAAAGTTTTAATCCATTACAATAACTAGGGATCTTTTGCTTTGCAATCTGATGCATTAACCACTACGTCACAGGACCATTCTGTGTGATCTTTTATCACATGTACATGTACTTAAGTTTGTTAATTTTTATTTTTAGGAAGCATTTGATAAGTTGATAAAAGTATACTGTGATAAAAGAGAATTTATAGAAAAACAAGCACAAGAGCAAGTGGAGTAAGTAATTTATTGTGAGAGGTAGTAAAAAGAATTTACAAGTAATAAAGGCTTTTTCAGGACCCAGTTTCATAAAACTTCCTAAAAAGAGATTTTTTATGCTTTTCTTCAATTTTAAAATCAGTGATCTGATTGGTCAGTATTTGAGTTGAGAGTAGGTTGAGAAAATCAGTTTATTTATTAAACCCTGGGCAGGTCTTTGGTGAATTACAAGACTTGGTAACACTTTTGTCAGATAGGGGTTTTAAGCAATTGATTTTTATGTCCCACCAACAATACTGTGATAAAAGAGAATAAAAGGGGAAATATAGATTTTCTGTCTGTGCGTTTGTCTGTTCCTCCTCAGGTTAAGGTTTGCGTGGAAGCTTTTATTCTGTGATCTTCATGAAACTTGGTACACATGTAAGTCATGATATGAACTTTCTAAAATATATTCCCTTTTAAGGTCTTGACCTAAATTTCATGGTTCAGTGAACATGGGAAATGTGATGGTGAATCCTCAGGTTAAGGTTTCCATTGAAGCTTTTTTTCTATGAAGATTGGGTCACATCTTCATGAAAATTGGTACACATATAAGTCATGATTTGAACTTTCTAAGATGCATGCCTTTTTAAGGTGTTGATGTAAATGTCATGTTTCAGTGAACATTGGAAGTGTGATGGTGAATCCTCAGGTTAAGGTTTCCATTGAAGCTTTTTTTCTATGAAGATTGGGTCACATCTTCATGAAAATTGGTACACATATAAGTCATGATTTGAACTTTCTAAGATGCATGCCTTTTTAAGGTGTTGATGTAAATGTCATGTTTCAGTGAACATTGGAAGTGTGATGGTGAATCCTCAGGTTAAGGTTTGTGTTGAAGCTTTTTTTTTATGAAGTTTGGGTCATGTCTTCATGGAATTTGGTACACATGCAAGTCATGTAAGTCATAATTTGAACTTTCTATAATATATGACGTTTTAAAGTCTTTACCTAAATGGTTCACTGAAAATTGGAAATACGATGGTGAATCCTCATGTTTAGGTTTGCATTGAAGCTTTTTTAGCTCACCTGGCCCGTAGGGCCATGTGAGCTATTGCAATCACTTTTGCGTCTGTTGTCGAAAAATTTCCTGTAAAGGTTTCTCCTCTGAAATCCATGGGCCAATCGTCATCAATTATGGCTGCCAGAGCCGGACATAGTTAAGTTTAACTTAGGACCCTATGGAAAATTTACTTAAAGATCTTCTTGTCTGAAACCACTGGGCCAATTGGAACAAAACTTAGCAGCAATGGTTTTTGGGTCGTCCTCTTTCAGAAATATATCAGATGACCCCGTCCACCATCCAAGATGGGTGCCAGAGCCGAACATAGTTTAACATAGGACCCTATGGGGAATTTACTACAAGATCTTCATGTTTGAATTGGAACAAAACTTGGCAGCAAGGTCTTAATTAGTTGATCCTCTTTCAGAATTATATCTGATGAATCCACCTGTGATCCAAGATGGCCACCAAAGCCGAACATAATTTAACATGGACCTAATGCATAGATGCCAACCATTACGATTTTTCCGTAATTGTTACGAATTTCAGGTGAAAATTACAGTGTTATGGTTTATAGTCTGTCATTACGGATTTCTGTTTATTACCAGTCCAAAACCGTTCCTGGTTTAGATTTTAATCTTTCATTACAGGTTATTATCGTGGAAAGATAAAGTGCAATAGAGTCAGATTTTTTAATACTTTCGGGATGTCTCTGGATTATTTGCTTTATAAAACGATCTATTTGGTTTTTGTGACGATTCTGAATATACTGATGAATGCAATAATATTCTATGAAAAATTATGATTACTGAAAAAATTTGCAAATTATTGACAACTCAGATTGTTTTACTGATAGGACCAAAAAGGGGTTGACATCAATGCTAAGGAGCAAAATCACTGAAAGATCTTTTTGTTTGAAACCAGTGAGCCAGTTGGCTTGACAGCAATGTTCCAGGCTGCCAGTTAAGATGGACAGTCCAGGTGAGCGATACAGGCTACTGGGAGCCTCTAGTTTCTATGAAGTTTGCGTTACCTCATCATGAAACTTGGTACATGTGTATATCATGATATGAACTTTCTAAAATTCATGCTTTTTTATATGGTTTTGTCCTAATTTAACAGTTCATTGAACAAAGGAAATGTAATGCTGCTGACTCAGGTTTAAGTTTGCATTCTATGAAGATGGGGTCACATCATGATGAAAATTGGTACACATGTACATCATGATGTAAACTTTCTAAAGTGTATGCCTTTTCATGGTTATGTCATCCTGACACATGTTCTTGTTTCATTTTAATTCATAAAGAAAAAAGTTTGAATTCACCTTATCTGACTGGATGGTTTATCCGAACATTCAAAACAATGGATTGATCAATATTTGGTAAAGTTTGGTTAATTTTCTTTTTCCATTTTTATAAATAATTCATTAAGAATACCATATAATACATTGTTCTAATGTAATATTAAAAGTAATATAATTTTTTATCTGAATTCTGCAATATCTGCCATTCATGAAAAGTGTCATTTCTAGAATTCAAAAGTTGTACTTTTCTTGATTTTATGCATTTCCATTAGAATGGAGATAACTGTATTGTATTTTAAAACTTTCCATCATCAATTTATTATTTGATGGTCGCAAATATCAGTTGACTGGCTTAAGTAAAACAATGCCAGTGAATTTAGTTTGCAACCACCAAATTTACAATTGATGCTGGGACAGTTTAAATAACAATACTGTTATCTTCTGATTAATGGTTTCCAATACTGTATTTTATAAATATAGATATATAGAAATAGGGAAAAAAGATTAATTTTGGAAAAAGTGTTAAAAATCCATAATCCTTGACAGTTTTAAAACGTTTCTTCTCATTCATTTAGTTCATTTATTACAATTTCTCAGGCTTATAAGAAAAACATTCAGGTGGTGAGTTGGTAGAAATGTGTGCATTTCTTAGAAAAAATACTGTTTTAAAAAGTATGGCTTTAAGTTTGTATATGATTAGCAGAGGAATATTCAAAGTTAGATGTAGTATTCTTTTTACACTAAAGAAAATGAAATACTTTAGATAATGCAAGAAACATGGAAATTTGAGTAACTCAGAGTCAAAATTTTGTTTTAGCACTTTTTATAAATTTGTGGTAAATTCAATCAGTAACTTTATAGTTTCTATAGTATATGCAGTTCATTATACAGTTGAAAGTTTTTGTACTATACTCTGTTGGAATACAATAAAAGTTTTGTATGTTGGTCAAGATTTTTTTTCCTTTTTTATACTATGAAGAAAAGTCAGGCCTTTTATTTCAAACAGGCTTGATTTGATTATTTTTTCGTATGTGTTGTATAAGCTAAAATTTTCCAAGGAATGGATGGAAAAATTATTATGACATGAATCTATCCCACTCTTCTTCCTCCACTTGGATTACAGTTTCAACATTTGAATATCTTTAAGTTGAAATATAGGTATTAAAGGTTTGCAGCATAGTTATAAATACAGATAGATTAACAATTTCATTCTATTTATCGGAAATTGTTCTTTTTTTTCTATCAGAAAATGTAAATTTTTACAGAAGAAACATAGTCTGAACATTAGTCTTTAAAGTGATGTGCTGAAATCTTTTCTTATGGTTGGTTGGTTAACAAATTTGACTCTGTAACTTTATTTTGGACTATAATAAAAAAAAAACATGGTATACAGTATGTAAACTAGTTTAGTTAATTCAATGCTTTTAAGGTCCAACAAAACATCAAGACTTATATCATTACAATTCAGTCAAAATGTACATGTCAACTTATTGGAGAATTTACTTCCAAGTGAATAGATTGAATCTTTAATATATACTTGGCTGTTTTATATTCATTGTCGTTATACAATTTTTTCAATTGGAACTTACTATTTTTATAAAATGGGTAGGGAAGACGACGAGTTAAGGTACGTTAAATTTAAACATTCAGAAACTTTTATACCTTAAAATTTTTAGCATATAAAACAAAAAATTAAAACTGGATGACATTTGAGCATAAAACTAAATCTGTATTGTGTATTGTCATGAAATAATTGATGACACTTTCTGTTTAACCAGTTTCTGTTCTTATTTTAAAATTAGTACTACAAACAAAATTTGCTGTCAGAAAAGTTATTTCTGGTACATTGGACATCATATTGCAGATGAACTACATCACTGGGATCTTAGTATTATTAAATTGGTGTTTACATGTCAATCTTGTATCATGTTCAAAGCAGTCTTATTGGGTCAAGGTCAGCTGTATTGCTGAGGGCCAATACTGTTCGAGGCTTAATGCAACTGTAGGAGGAAAAAAGACAGGATTAATATGAAAACACTCATATCATGATACCTTGTATAAATGCCGTTTCCCGACACTTCCAGGTGTATTAAATGCACATTTTCTATAGTATTTTTAGTCATTGGTAATAAAGTTTGTTATTATTATTAATGAGCATCAGCCTGTCAAAACTGAGGTTGTGTTGAGTTCGAATCCAAATCATGGTTAGGTGTTCACTCTGATCTCATCTTACAATGAATTTCAGTTTTTCTGGCAAACTTCATGTTTCTTTCACAAATAAAACTGGCCACTACGATATACCCAATTAGTCTGACAGTGAAAGCTATGTAAGATGCTGCTGAAGCAGGTCATATTGTTTGTAATTTATTTTTTTCCTGACAAATAATTTAACTTCACTGACAAATTCTGATGGAGGAAATAATTAGATTTAGAAATACATTACAAATACATGAAATTAACATAGAAGAGTTTTATGGATTTTTTTTACATTTAAGGTAAAAGTTTGGTGTGGCAAAAATTGTATTTCCAATGATTTAAATTATTCCTGTTGCAAAATTTGTTTGTTGTACTAAATATTTCCCCTGCAACCAATGGACATTGAGAAATGCATGCATAATTAAGTCAAGTTATTTTGGCATGTCTGTTATGCATTTTAATTCATTTGATACTAAAACACTTTTCATATTAATCACATATTTTGATAATGTACTTTCATTTTGTTTTAACCTTTAACCTTAATATGAATAAATTTAGATATTATATAATTTTTTTGCACCATTTAAATTTCAGTTTTAATTGATTTTGTTAGTAGTGAGTATGTTTTAGAAGTCTGTAGCAATTTCACCCTTGTTTTTCACTTGATTTTTGGTAGTCTGAGGTTTGTTTAACCTTTGACATTTTAATTATTTTGTTGCACCCTTTCTTTTGTGTAATAGTTTTACAGTTTCCTATCCATGTTTAACAACTAGCACTCCCCGACAGTTGTTATTTTTATTGTGTCATCAAATGTATATATAAGGTTTACAGAATAATTACAGCCAATTGTTTTGGTTCATACTGGGAAAAAGATAAAACAATTTGTCCTGCAGGTGTCCTTGACATCAGTATCTGAAATTTGAGAGTGCAGCATGAGATAATATGTTTTATGACAAGATTTTATTCTTTTTCACTGAGACATAAAAGTTTAAAAGATTGTAAATAGTTTATTAAATTTTTATGTGGAAAAATAAATAAAAATGTTGTATTGGGTGTTTCTGGAAAGGTTTTTTGGTTTTGTAAATAGTAAGTGCAGAAAAATTATGAAACCTGGAAAACTATACTTTTACTATACAGAAAATTGCACTAACCACTGACAAATTTTCCTAGCATATAAATACAATGTACAAGATATTATGAAGACCAACATAAAGTACAAATATATGGGTCCGATAATTCTGATTTGATGAAGGGCACAAGATAAAAATTTTGAATTGAAGTAATGCTTTTGCAAAATAACTAAGCAAATATTTCATCACTTGAGGTTTTGAATAATAGTAAAATATGTAAAGAAGGGCTTAAAAAGTATCTGTGGTGTTCAAGTTACTCAAGTTTGAGGGATTGATGTTTTTCTGAATTTGGATTTATCAATTGGAAAAGACCATACATGTACCAGTAAATTGTAAAACTAAAACACAGTTGAAAATAATGTGCAATCATTTAAAATTATAGCTGATTTTAACATTGTGTTAACAGTTTGTTTGAATGGAATTTGGTAGTTTTATTGTGAAACTGACATATTTATATCTTTCAGGGATGATTGCATTCAATTTTTAACAGAATTTGCTTTATTGCCCATTACAATTTCTTAGTACTTAGATTACAGTACAGTATTTCCATTTTTTTCCTGTCAGTAAAAATACCCATGAGTTTTCTTGTAGTATAGTTCAGAAGATTTTATAGAAGTCACTTGGGAAATTTTTTAAAATACCAAATAGCTTTAGTGGTTATGCGAACAGAGATTGGCTTTGTTTTTGTGAGAGCTCATTTGTAACTTAAAATTACAGTTACAGTTTTACTTTTATACTTTCAAACTCATTTCAACAAAAATTTAGGAATAGAATTGTTCCCATCTGTAGTTTTGCTTTGGATAGTATTACCAATATTTTTTTATAGTATATATTTAATTTATATAAGTGATCTATAATTTATGGTAAGTTTGCATTTTTTCACATTCTAAGAAAACATGCACTGATATGTATTTCATTCATGCAGAATTACATTTTGTTTTTGTTTCAGTCATGGATATAAAATTGATTTATAATTTATGTTAGATAATGCCGTAATTTAGAATTCTGTTTATTTTTATTTTGTTGCAAATGACAATCAAAATCAGGTAATTTATACATCCTTGTGTCGAGACTTTCAGTCTAATTCATACATAAATTTTCAATAAGATTTAAATTTTTTCTTTATAATTGCAGTGAAATAAAAAAAAAGAAGAGAGGCGATAAGATTATTTCTGACCAACAAGAAAGAGCTTTCTGGAGGATCCATCGACCACCGGTAAATTATAATTTGTAGACTTAGCTACTATACATTCAGATATTAATTATATGGCCAAAAGATATGACAGGAAAATCTGACATAATTTTACTAAGAATTAAATTTTTTTTTTTAAGATAAATAAGTAGTAAGACCATTACAGTTTTTAAATTATTGACAAACCCAAAAGTTCAAGCTTATAAAACTTTCAAATTAAAAACCATTATAATTTATTCTTGAATAAAAAAATGTTGGTTTTTTGCTTTAGACCTGTACCAAAAGCAGTTTTATCATGAAGACTGTCATTATTTCATTTCACATGTTACACTGATTTTTTAAGCTACCTGTTCAATAGTGTAATGGTTACCATTGTTGCCACATAATTGTTTTTTTTTGATCTGGTAGACTGAAATCAAAATCTAAAATTGGTTATTACTCAATGGAGTAAGAGCAATATTAGCCTAAAGTCAGCATAATATGTCAGAGTAGGATCACATAGTCAAACTGATCAACACACTTGCAAGCTGACATATTAAAAATCGTGGTAATTTCTCTTCACTAGAACAAGACAGGATTTATTTTGCAGCTTCTTCAACTTGCCTCTCTCTCAGAAACGTCAAAGGCCAATTAAAAAAATCAGTGTTACTGTTGAATTAAGATAAAAGACAGGTAGATAGGTAGAGATTTATTTCTATAAACATTTTATATCATATATCCTTTTGCCTTCTTGGAGTATTTTATTTGAAACATATTTAGTATTCTTTGTTCATTAAAATTAAAAATTACACATGTAATAGTGAAAAGTAAAGTGACAGTCATGATTAAAGACAAATCCCTCTATTGTTTTTGCGCATAGAGCAGCGCAACGGTATTATGCCATCCGTGGCTTGTGACGTCACAATTTCCACGAATTTTTAACGTTGATAAACGGAAAAAGAAAGACGACTGGAATCAATGGAAGGTTCACAAAAGTTAACGTTAAATGATTTTAAGATAGAAATGCACCGTATTTAATCATATATGTCTTAAACTTTTAAAATAAAATACATATCAACAAAAATTATCCAGTCTGGACTATATGCACATAATTTTCATATATCTCAGGTCATAAAGTATAATTAGTGAACATGAAATCAACTAACGTTTTATTGTATTTTTTAATTATTATTATTATTATTATAAATTATAATAAATATTATAATCATTATTATCTAATGCAACCGCTAGCTTTATTTTGACTAATAGATTTTTCTCGTTAATCTAAAACCTTATCGTTATCTTGCCTGAAATGCAATTTTTAATGCCGTACTGCATACTCCTTACCACTGAGTCTCTTACATTTTTTTTTGGTGTTAGTATCAATAACATTTTATTACATTAAAAAATAAAAGAAAATAAAAATTGTAAATATGGTACACCCAAAATCATTTAAATAAATCATTTAAAATAACAATCCAAATATACTAATATTAGATATAGTAAATTTATACTATGCTGTATATGACGCATTTCAAGGAGTTACCTCTCATCAGCAGCATTAAAACCGAAACATTTGGAAGACCAAAAACCAAACTTATATTAAACAAGAAGTACTCAACCAAAAATACCGAAATAGGAAGCCAACATATGAAATTATTTTATAACTGATGTATCTGGCTAGCATCAGTACACTTACTATGTGTTCAGTCATAATTCCGAATATATCCAGTTCATCTTTATACGACCGCAAATATTTGTGGTCATATTATGGTATAAGCCTGTCGTCGTCGGTGGCGTCCATTGACAGTTGACTAGACTTATATTAGTCCATATAACCCGTGAAAACATCACCAACTCTGTCTAACGTTTAAAAGACGTTGCTTTCAGAATTGGCGCAATAATTTCCCGCCATTTGAGATTTTTATGCCTTTTCTTTGAAATATCTCTTTTTAGAGTACGGTGACCCCAAGTTTTTATTTTTTTATTTTGTTTAATAATTAAAAATGAATATTCTGTGTAATTATTATAGAAAAAACATTTGTCAATTTTTTACAATACTGGATTTGAAATAGATATTTTACCATAAAAAAAGGCGGGAAAATGTTTATAGCAACATATCGTCATCATCTGTCCCTCAGAAGATGATAATACGAATAATATAAGTTCTACAAACAATACGGTTAACAAAACAAACAAATTTCATGTGATTAGGACTTTTTATAAAATATTAAACTGTAAATAACCATATGTTCCGATTTCTAAATTTTGTGAAAAAGATGGCGTTATAAATCGAAAATGAGGTCGGTGACCCCATTTTTTATTGGCTGATTTTAAAGCTTTTACTTAGGCTAAAGTGGGAAAAAATTTAAAGAAGATATTATTGGTAGATCTGATTAGAGGGATTTGTCTTTAAGGGTTTGATTTTGTATTTTTAAAGAAAAGCTTATAAAGATTTTTTAAAAACTGCAGTTATTATAGATCATCTAGGAAATGCAAATGAAACTTCAGCTTTCCAGTCATAAAGATTTCATTCAATTTCACTTAAAATCAAATAAGATATGTTATTATATATAGTCTAGATATATCATTTTAAATTTATTTTATAGCCTGGAAGTGTAAAAAATCTGGAAGAGGGACCAAAAAAGAATTTTCTACCACAGCAAATCATGTCTAGAACAAAGACAAGAGATGCTTTACGAAAACAGGTATTTGATTAAAAGTAACATAGAAAATAAAACTGAAAGTCTCCATGAAAAACATATCTTGTTCATTTTTTAAATTTTTTTTCTCTCAGCAGTAATACGTAAAAAATTATATAGCAGGTAAATTCTTGAAAATATGAATGCATGCACATGACAAAAAACAACCTTTTTTAGCACACCTTGTCCAAAGGGCCATGTGAACTATTGTCATCACTTTCCTTTAAAGATCTCCTCTGAAACCAATGGGCCAATTGGAACAAAACTTGGCAGCAATGGTCCTAAGTGATCTTCTTTCAGAATTGTATCTGATGACCCCGCCCATTACCCAAGATGGCCGCCAGAGCCGAACTTAGTTTAACATATGATCCTATGGGAAATTAAAGATCTTTTTGTCTTAAACCACTTGGTCAATTGGAACAAAAGGTGGCAGCAATGGTCCTTAGGTGGTCCTATTTCAGAATTGTATCCGAAAACCCTGCCCGTCATCCAAGATGGCTGCCAGAGATGAACTTAGTTTAACATAGGACCCAATGGGAAATTTACTTAAAGATCTTCTTGTCTTAAACAACTTGGCCAATTACAACAAAACTAGGCAGCAATGGTCCTTATGTGGTTCTCTTCCAGATTTGACAGACTCGACCTGTCATCCAGAATAGCCGCCAGAGCCAAACATAGTTAAACATAGGACCCTATGGGAAATTTACTTAAAGATCTTTTTGTCTGAAACCACTTGGCCAATTGGAACAAAACTTGGCAGCTTTGGTCCTTAGTTGGTTCTCTTTCAGAAGTATATCCGATGACCCTGTCCTCCATCCAAGATGGCTGGCAGAGCGGAACTTAGTTTAACATAGGACCTAATCGGAAAGTTCACTGAAGGATCTTGTTTGAAACAATTGAACCAATTGGAAAAGTCAAGATGGATATTGTCCAGGTGAGCGATACAGGCTCCTCGGAGCATCTTCTTTTACTGTTCTTCCACTAGTTATGCCCCTCTGTAGGTTACAGGTGAATACACATGTGTGTAAGTCACATTTTAGTTTCTGCGCTCAAACTTGAGTTTGCCTTATCCAAATGCTTATTACCACAATACACAGATCAAGTTCACAAATGGGAATTGTGACTTTTATCATGCCAGTGTTATGCCCCTTTATGAATGGATAAATGTGAATTTTGTACTTTCAGCACACTAGCTTGAGTTTGCATTTGCCAAATTGTAAAAAAAATTAAGAATTTGCCGTTTCCAAGTTTGCCTTCTTGATATGAGAAAAACCAAAATTGATGTTTCCATTTAATAACTTATTTATTGTTTCACCAATCATTTGAAGTTTGGAAATATTGTTATATAAACACATATCAAGTTCAAATTTAACATATTTTCCTTTTGTCAGTTCCGAGTTTCATCCCTTTTTAATATGGATAGTAGCCAAAATTGAGATATGAGATCAGTAAGTATATACTGTTCATATTTATAGTTGGGGGCAGTAGCATCTGTGTAACATGGACACATTCAGTAATTATATTAATTGATTATTGTAGAATATTATAATCTATTCTAAATTTTTTTTGTAGATTTTATTTTTGAACAAATCATTTGGGAGACCAAGAACAAAATTTTCAATGGTTTTTGAATCGTAAGTAAAAGCAGAAATTTGATGCTCTTGTTATAGTGGAAAATAAATTTGATAAATATCATTAGGAAAATTCAAGCTTTTCTAAAGAATTGTAGCTTAAATGATTATTGGCAGATGACAAAGTATTCTCACAAGGTGATATCTACCAATATATGTTTCTTTACCACCATCCATTATTTTCTACATAGTAATTAAGTTTCTCATGAATTGTTATAACTAAGTAACTATGCTGTGTCACTAGAATATATCTATTTATATAATTTTGATGAAAAAAATGATGATTTTGATTCAATAAGGATAGCTTTATACAATCTGCCTCAAACAAATATTTTTCGATTATTCAGGTACAAATTAAGATGGGAACAATATAAAGAATATGATCCATTCCTTGACTCTATAGGGTGTCAGCCTTCTAATCCATGGCTTTCAGAAGATACCACTATGTGGGATGTCAATCAGCCATCGTAAGTTTTAGTGGTTAGTGGTATGATTATCTACCCCTCATAACTTGAAATTTTATTAACATCATTAGAAAGTACTCAGTCTACTAGTGTATTGTGTTTTTGGTATAACTTTATCAATTGAAAGAAACATACCTTGACCAGTAAGCATCCTTTACAATTGTACCAGTATTTTTCTGTTATAAATGAACATAATGATAGCCAGTTAACTGCTTAAAGTGAAATAAAAGTAGAAAAGGTATAATCCACTTTACTTATTATTTTTTACAACAAGTTTAAAGATTATAGCAAGCAGATAAATTTCCAAATAGAAGAGATGGCTAGTAAACTGAAATTGATGCTAATTGACTTTGTACTTTGTCTCTTACCTCAGGGCCTGATATTGTGGAGTTAATATAGATGAATTCTTTAATTTTTTCTGTAAATGTTCTTTTGAATGGTGAACATAGAACTAAATCACCCAAATAAATAAGAAATGTTACGTTATGGGTCACAAATTAATTGTTTAATTTGATTATTAATTGATAGCAACAAATTGAAATATGCATCTCTGTTAATGTCTTATGAGCTATGATTACTGATTTTCCAAAAATATTGAAAAGCAAGAAATGCATTGAAATTATAAAACTTCAGTACCTGGAAAATATGTTGATACCCTTCTCTGTAGCACTTTTCTTAATAACTTATATCATGATTTAATGGTATTTTGATATCAAGCTTTGGTTGTCTACTTCCTGTTTGCTGAACACTTGTTCCTTTCAGTCTATTGCACATGTCTAAAAAATGGTGATATGGTGTAATTGTCAGTAACACCTATTTGTAAATTATACAATTAACAAAACTGGGAAAAATTTGAAAGTAACCAAAGGTGAATATAAAACCTCAATACAGAACAAGAGCAGACACTGGGAAAACCTAGGTAAACATTATTGAGCAACAGCTCACATAACATCTTGTTTAAATATTTTCAAGAAGAATTTAATTGTTAATTAACAAAGCAATTGCATTCTTTTCTACACAGTGTACACATTCCAACAGACCTTAGAATGAAGAAATGGGCTATAAGTTTTTATGAACTGATAAGTGATCCAACGGGACAGGCAGATTTTGCTGACTTTTTAGAAAAAGAGTATAGTCAAGAAAATTTGTTTTTCTGGACTGCTGTGGAAAATTATAAATGTTCTCCCAGATCTAAACAGAAAGAAAAAATGAATGATATATACAAGTAAGTATGATAATATTACATTATTGTATCAAAATATGAATTATCATTATATTAGTACTCTTCATGGTAAAAATATATGTACAGTGTAAGAAAATATATAGTTTTTTTAGCTCACCTGACCTGGAAGGTCAAGTGAGCTTTTCTCATCACTTGGCATCCGTCGTCCGTCGTCATTGTTAACTTTTACAAAAATCTTCTTCTCTGAAACTAATGGGCCAAATGGAACCAAACTTGGCCACAAGCATCATTAGGGTATCTAGTTTAAAAAATTTGTCCGATGACCCCGCCTGCAACCAACATGGCCGACATGGCTAAAAATAGAACATAGGGGTAAACTGCAGTTTTTGTCTTATATCTCAAAAACTAAAGCGATTAGAGCAAAACTGACAGGGTGAAAATGTTCATCAGGTCAAGATCTACCTGTCATGAAATTTTCAGACGAATCGGTCAACCCTTTGTTGGACTGTTAACCAAGATGGCCGCCACAGCCAAACTTAGTTGAACATAGGGCCCTATGGGAAAATTCATTGAAATATCTTCTTGTCTGAAACCACTTGACCAATTGGAACCAGATTTGGCAGTAATGGTCCTTAGATGGTCCTCTTACAGAGGTGTGTCCGATGACCCGGACTGTCAACCAAGATGGCCGCCACACCCAAACTTAGTTTAACATAGGGCCCTATGGAAAAATTCATTGAAAAATCTTCTTGTCTGAAACCACTAAACATATTGGAGCCAGACTTGGCAGCATTGGTCCATAGGAGGTCCTCTTTCAGAAATGTGTCCGATAACCCGGATTGTCAACCAAGATGGCTGCCACACCGAACTTTGTTAAATATTGGACCCTACAGGAAATTTCATTTAAAAATCTTCTTGTCTGAAACCGTTTAGCCATTTGGAACAAGACTTAGCAGAAATGGAACAATTCTAGCTTACTGTATTAAGGCATTGAATCTAAGGAGAACATGACATAATAAACACTTTGAAGCAGAACACAAAAGAAACTTTCATAGCAAGTGAAGACGAGGATACCAGATGATGATATCATGCTCCTAGCATAATATAAAAAAAATCTTTGACACTCTTCATTTGGCTAGTAAATAGGCCAGTTGCAGGATAAAAACTGTTATCTGAATGATACGAATAGAATTTGTCCCTAATTACCCAATAACATAATAGTACGTCAATGTATTCATCAATTAATGCGTTTGTTCACTTGTAGTTTATCAATATATAATTTCAATACGGTATGTATTGTCGATTCTGATTGGTCAACAACATGACGTTTGGAATCTGTTATTTTTCGATAGATGATGTTCAGCATATGAATTCGTGACCCAGTAAAAGAGTGCCATTTTAAACCGCTCACTCTTTCTTTTTTTGCCAAAAATTGTTAATTATTATTGAATTATAAGTAATGAGAATTTAACGGTGTATAAAATCGACCAGGTCACTCACAAACTTTACATAAAGTCCTTCAGACCTTATTCAGTTTGTGAGTGAACTGGTATCCTTTATACACCGATAAATTGCTTCAAAGCAACTCTTATTACTATAATAGATTCCTCCAGCGGTTATGTTGTGTATATATATATATATATATATAAAGACTATAGTATCTCAATAGAATATCTTATACTATATTTTAATTATTATGTTATATGCGTAGATGTAACATGGTAATAGTTTGATAACATTGTAGGTCATAAATTTTCAAAATTAAATTCCAATTCATTGGAAAAAAATCCAAAACATATTAACAGATTCAGTGAATCAATTTTTTTGATAATCTCAATATATTAATGTAAAATAAATATTAAGAGGCGTTTATGAAAATGTGTTGCTCTGTCATGATTTTACAATAGTAGATATATTTTATAAAAAAATTGGAATTTCAGATTGTACTTAGAAAAAGGTTCTAAATGTGAAGTAAATGTAGACAGTAAAACATTAGAACAAGTGCATGAAAATATGAAAACCAGTTCAGAATCTAATGCAAAGTAAGTACAATGTTTTATCACCAGCATGGTGTGCTATAAAATGAACTATTGTACGAGTATGTTTTTGGCATATGCCATTCCTTGTAAGGTAACAAATCTTTAGGAAGTAAGAAAGTATATGATTGATAAATTCTGAACACAAAATCCACACATGTAGATGATAAATTTTTAAGCAAATGAACTGTGTTTATTGCTGTTCTTCATAAAAAATTTGAAGTTGGGCCTTCAACATTCAGTAAAGTTCAATATCACACCTTTGCAAGTAAATGATTCATTCCTGGCCCTTTAGGTGGTCTTATTTAAATAAGCATAATATGCCAGTGGTTGGAAATAAATATCTGTTTTAAAGCTTGTAATGTACACATGTTGAAAACAAGATTGCTTTTAATGGTACTGATAGCAGTATAGGGGTCTATTTTTTTGCCATTATACAGATGATTTCATCTTGAATACTATTTCAGTGAAAAAACTATGTTATGAACAGATGAATCAGATGCTTAAAATTAAGTACTTAGTCTAGTTTTCAGTATACTTTACTTTAACTCTAAGGCTTTACACTCGAAACTTAGATATGAAATATGAAGTATGTAATGAAGTTTCCCTGTTTTGTGTCGAGTGTAAAACAAAATTTAGATTAATGTATGAAATGCTATGTTGTCTTTATCTATCAATCGTAAAAACTGAACAAGATTTTTGTAAAAATATATTTGTTATAACAGGACATCACAAGTCTTTATCAGGATAAAACATTTTGATAACATATTCAAAGCTTTTTATGGACAATGGCCAAAATAACATTTAGCTTTGTTTAATCCTTTATTTGATGACAAAAATACTTCATTTTAGGGTAATATTTGTTCTCTTGTGATTGACCCATTTTATCTAAATCTCGGATGGTTAGGGAAATTTGGTATCACATTGTGTACAGTGTGATATCAACTAGTGATTTGAATAATCTGCCCATTTAATTAGTCAACATGTGATTGCGTATGAAAATTCATATATTTTGATGGGTCAACAATTTTGCTACACGATGGCACCATATTTGAAAGAGAAATGAAAGTTAAGATTTCCAGAGGCCCACATGCCATATCACAAAGAAATAAATATTTCTGAAGAATCATAAGAAATAGGTTTAATAACTTGTAAGAATTAGATGTCACATTTTTCTCAGGAACCAGACTAGCCAGCTTCCTGATATTTGGCATAGGACATCAGTATGGAGAACTGTATAGTGTGAGGCAGTTTCAAATCTGTCGCATGTCCACTTCCTGTTTGACAGAACCTAGAATATTTTTGAGATAGAAAAATTTCTGTCACATTTTTCTCAGGAACCAAACTAGCCAGCTTCCTGATTTTTGGCATAGAGTATCAGTATGGAGAACTGTATCGTGTAAGGCAGTTTGGAATCCATGGTATATCCACTTCATGTTTGACGGACTTTAGAACATTTTTCTCAGGAACACACATGTTGGCTCCCTGATATTTGGCACAGAGCATCAGTATTTAGAAGTAAGCAGGGGACACATGTCTTCCCTGGAAGACGTACCACTAATTTTATTTTGGATTTGATAATACACTCACCAAAGGCTGGTTTATTATTATATCCAAATTAAATAACTTGAGTTGATATCAAGGGATATCTAGTTCTAACTCATTCCGAAATCTATAAATATTTTTGAAATATTAATTGGTTGTATTTGTGTATAATATATGTAATGTATGATTTCAGATTACAGTATGTATTTGATCCAGCACAGGAACATATATATGTACTGATGAAGAAAGATAGTTATCCTAGATATCTACGTTCTGATCAGTATAGACAATTGTTAGAAAAAGCCAAACAGTTACCCTTAACAAAACGCAAGTGAGTATTGTAGTCACTAGCAGAAGAGTCATAACTTAAACTTAAGAACTGTTGAAAAATGTAAGGGTTTATGTTTCCAAAAACTACATGCAGGAATTTGATTTGGCCTTTCAAAAATATACCGTAGGCCAAAATATCACTATTTGTTTCTGTACATTAGTAAGTGGCTTTTCATTTGATCTGAAGTTATTACACAACCTGCAAAGTACCATTTATTTTATTTGCTTAGTCATACTTCAATGAATATTTTATGACAATCAGACCTATTGGAAGCTGTTTTGCATTATATAACTAGTAAAAATTTCAAATGTTAACCCATGAAGTAATTTTCTAGAAAAAATATAATGATGTTTTAGAAATGAGAAAAAACAATTAACTGGTTCTTTTAAACAAAGATATATTTATCAATCTGGAATTTTAAAAAGCAAAATTTTTCCAAAAATAACCAATTTTCAGAGCATTTATATTGTAATATTTCAATTTACATTTTGTACTTGTAAAGTTTCTGTCTTTTGTTGATATTGAAATCTAAGACTGAAACCATGGCTAGTATAAAGAAGATACTGCAATAATGTAAGAACACCATTTCTTTAAATCATTTAGATTTTTCAATTTTGGAGTACCAAAGAAAAGACCCTCAACACCCAGTCCAAAGATAAACAGACGAAGACAAGGTAGTTCTTCTAGTGATAGAGATGTCAGTTCAGATATCAGCGGTGAATCTTCGCCAGTTCATGTCGCCCATCATTCCTTCAGTACAGGCAATCTACAGGACTTAGATTCACATAAATCATCACGAACAAATTCAAGGTAACTGTTTTAAGCAGATATTATAGTTATTTTCAGGTTTAACAAAAATTCAAAACACTTTTGTGCAATTTTCTTTATTGATTTTTTTATATCCTCAGTTTAAGATGACAGAGGCGTTGTCTGTTTAATGAGTTTTGGTCACCTTTTGATAATTTTTGTAATTTATTTAAAATAGGGACCACTAAAAATAGATGTTTGAAATTTTCATATTTAATAAATGTTTATGTCTATTGAAATAAAGTTATATCTTTGATTATGTAAAAAATAACAAAAATTCAATGATTTGGGTATGTGTTAACCAATCTGTTTTGAATTTTGAGATCACAAAATACAAGTTCAGTTCTAGTTTGATATATTTACATTGATCCATTATTGACGTCCAAATAATAAATAATTTGAAAATGTCCTACTTTACATAATCAACAATTATCTGTCTTAACAATTTGGAAAATAGCTTGATTTTGAATCATCCATTTATTTACTTGAATATGCACTAACTACATCTTTTAATTATTTTTTGTGACCACAAAATATTATTTAATTTGAAATAGTTATGTTTATTTTTTATCTAAATAACTTTTTTAGCAGTTACAGATCATTAGAAATTTTGAAATGTTGAAGAAATTGAATAGGTCAATACAAAAGCAGACATATTTCACCTAATAATTTCTTTGTTATCTCCCTTGGTAATGATGGCATATTCTTTTGAAAGTCTATATCATACTTTATATCGATTTCCAACACATCACACCTGTTTTTATTATTTCTAACACACATGTCTTGTATAATCTCGTGTGAATGATCCACAACATTGAAAAAATATCACTCCTGATTCATGATTTGTTTTAAATCATTATTAAACAACATATGTTAGGTTCTAAAAATTTCATAATCTTTATTGATTTATAGTGGATTATTTTTAGAGTGTGATAAGTTTTGCTTCTTTGTCTTTTAGGGTTTGATTGAAAACTGTCACCTTTTTATGCTAAAATTTATATGAACATCATGAGCTTAAATTTTGAAACAGCAAATTATTGGGCATACTTTCTAATAAAATATTCTAAGATTTGATACTTATCAACATGAATTACTTTATGATATATGAGATTTTTTTTTTTTTCAATTTAATAGAATTTATTTGATGAATAAAGAATTAGAAAAATAAATCATGATATATCTGTATTTGTTTAGATTTTTAGTAATATTATTAATTACTTTTGTCCCTGGTAATTCAGAACATTCCAATTTCGGTAAGATGGATATTAATTGAAATGTGCATGATATGAAATGTTTGTTATAATTAATTAGTTTTATTAAAGTACTTAGTGTTCAGAAAATGTTTTAAATGCCAAAATAAATGTGCATTAATGCTAAATTGTTAAGGTTTTTCTATGAGAAATTTGAATTTTGATACTAGGTTAGATCTTTGTGAATTATAATTAGAAAACTGACGAAATATTTGATCAAAATTATTAATCTATCAAATAGACAACTTTTGAAAGGATCAGATTCTAGTCTTATGACAAGGTAAGAGTTATTCCCCTTGTCAGACTATTTACATGAGTCGTTGTTGTAAAACTGCAACTTCAAAGCACTTCCTCCTTATTTATATAACATTTTTAGAACCTCTCTATACCTTTTTAGATCTTTTATACATTCAATAGCCATCATTAGGTAATCTGCTTATAAAGCCGTGAACTATTTTATCACCATGTTACCAAAATTGTGTCATGTTATCTTCTCATGACAATTTTTATGTTAGAATTAAACAATTAGCTTGACACCAATCAAATTTATAGGCTTAAAATGTGTTTATTGTTGTTTTTAATTTCTTTTTCCCTATGAAGGTTTTATGTTGTCATGGAAAATGCATAAAAGTA
The DNA here is from genome assembly GCA_028015205.1 of Mytilisepta virgata. Taxonomy (NCBI): domain Eukaryota; kingdom Metazoa; phylum Mollusca; class Bivalvia; order Mytilida; family Mytilidae; genus Mytilisepta; species Mytilisepta virgata. The sequence goes on from CM051521.1 coordinate 91,865,583, forward strand.
TTGTAAGTTTGTTACAGCTTTTGACTCTGTGGTGATAGCTTCAGTCTTTGTAGTAATATAATCCAGCCAGTTCCTTTTCCTAAATAATATAGTATTTTTTATAAGAAAATGATTGGAACATGCTTTATGTGTTAATGTACGTGTGATTGCAAATTTGCCATAAATTTTCAGAACATTTAATGCTGAATGTTTCTTGCATAAATTTGCATGAAATAAAAGGTAAAAATTTGTGATAGGAAAATATTTTTCAAAACAAAAATTTTTAATCAATATACCTTCAAATAACCACAAATTATTCTTTTCAAATGATGGGCACCTTAAACAAAATGTTCCAACAGATTTCCCACTAAAGCATGTTATGTTTCATTTCCTAGAAATTTCCTTTTATGGTTTAATATATGTTAACATGGGACCTAAATAATGGACAGAGTAATAAAGATATATGTTCACCTACCTTATCTATTAAACTCTCTCACAAGATCATTATCAATCAAACTGTTACTAACTTATGTTTAATTTATTAGATCTGAAGGTGACTTACATTAAGTATAGTTTTATTTACTTTTTAAGAATGCTTCTTGAGTATTTATGGGCAAAAGCTACCTCTACAAAAACAGAATAATTCCCAAATATGGCAAGTATAGTGTGATATAACACTAAAATTTGGGATGGAACTAACATGAATGAACTTCCTAGATTATTAATGTGGTAGCAGGATATTAACTGACTGACATAATATTTCCTCAGTGAAAGGAAACTCTAATATTGCCTATCAAGAAGTATTTAATAATGAAGTTTATAATAATTGAATTTTAAATCAGAGATCAATAATATCATAAGGATGGATCTATTATATTTCATTGTAGCTTTTGTGTGCATAGTGAAACTTTGAATTTGAATTTTCCATGAAAGAGATATTTTATAAATATTATGAAATTCAGTGTCCCCAAAACAAATTTTTACGAAACCTCAAAAATTAAAAATTCACAGTTGCATTTATTTGTTATGGATGACTACCCTTATGACCACAAACTATCAATAGGCTGACTGTGTGTCCCACATACTTTGTAAACTGATTCCTTGATGAAAAAGCCACAATTTGGCTATCCTGGTTAACTAGCCTTTCTTACCAAGTAGCTGAATATCACAACTTGCATTTTCTACACAGCCAGTAATGTTACACATTCAAAACAGTATCAGGCATATCAACAACATCACATACATAATTGGTGATATCATACTTTACGTTTAAATCAATGAATATACTCGGAAAATGGAAATCTACGCTCTTTTAAAAAATTTATGCATCTTTGCTTTTACAAAGGGAAACAAAAGGTACAGTTTACATTTTTATTGATATTTTACACACAATACGGTACTAAGACTTTGCAAAAAGAGACTTTACGTTTTATGTGGGACACACAGTATAAAACTTTATCCTGCAATCAAGCCATTTTCTGTCTAATAAAAGGGGTAGAATAAACTTTAGTCGTATTAGGTCAATACAGCTTTGTATGGACTCTAAAATTGTGATTTCGTCTTCCAGAGATGATATTTGTCATCTTTTCACCAAATGTCTGTTTACCTAGTATTGTATCATGTGACACACCCAATGATTGAACAGAAAGTAAACACTTTCACTTAATAAAAATAATAAACAATACTGATTTTAATTAGACTCAGAACAACTGATAAGTAAGAAGTATGCTTGATTTTCTTCCATTGATATAGGAGGAGATGACACTAGGGATGTTGTGGTTGTGTAAGGTATGAGCTGATAGCTCGTTAAAGACCTCACAAAGACTTTCATGATGAGCAATAAAAAAAACTGTTTTCTTTCACTATGGGTTGCATGGATTAGTTTCTCATGTACATTTATCCCCACTCCAGTTTGTTACCTTATTTTAATTTTTTTTTTTACAAAAACTGGGTGACATAGACAATAGGTCATCTGAAAGTTATCCTTTTATGCCTTTGTAGTATTTGTAAGTTTTATCGACTAACAGTAATACATGTAAGCAAGCCAATTTTCCAAATTTTAATTAGATCTTGTATTAAATATTTGTACAAATGGAATTTTATAGGCACATTTTAACAATGCAGTATATTTTAAGCTAAAAAACTTGTTTAAAGGAGCTTTTGAGATACCTGCTTTGTGATACTAACAAATTTTACCTTGGCTAAAAGATATTCGGAAATATCAAATCATTATGAAAGAATTGTGACACAAGTTGACCTTGGTTGAATCAAATAGAATTTTACTTCTAGAGTTTTCAAGATGTGCAGTTAAGTATCTGTGCCCCATCAAGCCATAACATATCAGGTTCATGGTTTTACCTCATTTAAAGGATATAGTCAAAATCACAATCTTTTACATGTTTTTATCTTCAAAAATTTACAGAGAAAAAAAGGAAGAAGTACCAAAACCAATTAATAATCAAAGGGAAACAAGGTAAAATTTGTCACAGCATGTCTGCAGAATATTCGATCTAGGCATATTTCATTACTGCTAATGCTGAAGATTATATCTGTATGTGTATATTCTAACTTTCAGATCTTACCAATTATATATTTATACATACTGCATGGCATATTTGTTCAAACAGAATCTTGCTTTACTGAAAATCATGTCTGAATAAATTACCTTTATAAAAACACTGCATGTTTTATGATAATCAAAATATTGTGCAGAAGAACAATTTTTAAACATACTCATGCATATAAGAAACTATTAAACTACAGTGTTATTATTGGTAATACTTCTATTTTATAAAATTTACAAGTTATTACAAAATATTGAACATACAAGATTAATAAAAAACATGTGCCAGAAAAAATCTGGCACGATTTACTCTCTGAAATTTTTGTTACATGCAATATGAACTCTAATGTAGAACTTTTGGTATCTTAGCTACCTTCTGGGTCTTTCCATCAAATTTCTTTTCTTCTGAAATTTTTGCTCACCTGGACCTAAAAGGCCATATGAGCTGTTGTCATCACTTGGCATCTCTCCATCCACTCTTCATTCTTCTGTCTATTTAATTTTTACTTTTCACTCAGACTCTTCATCTCTGAAAGTCTGTGGCTAAAAGAACTAAACTCTATGTGGACCAAGAAAGATTATTGTGCATATCTTATACCAGTTGGACAAGTAAAGTTGCTGTAGTTAACAATTATTTATTTTTGTTTGTCTAGTTTTTAAAAGCTTCTCTTATGTAATTGCTGATACATAAATTATGAAAGGTTATATATATCTTTTATCAGATTTTGACCCATTTATACCACTGACTTGGCCAATATAGGAAAACTAGTTTTTTTTTTAAATTCTAATGAAACAACTTGGCTAAATGAACTGAAACTTGATATTCAGTATCTACCTGTAGTATTTTGCCATGGTCATACACAATACAGGGTTATTTATTTGTTGAATATCAAAAATTCTGAAACTGCGTGGCCAGATAGCCAGAAAGTATGGGGCATTAATGAAATAGTCCCTGATAAACTTATATATTTCACACCTTTGCTAATATAGACAGTTCTAGTTTCTGATTGGTCAAAATTCAAGAGCTTTGTAGCTGAATCTGAATTGATAATGAGTTTTCATATTCAGTTATGTTCAGAAAACTAATACAACCTTCATAGACAATTTAGCTCCTGAATAATAGAGTACAAAAAAATCTTTTTCATGTATAATTGCACAGCCAAATAAACTTTAAACTTGAGGCAAAAGAGACTATTAAGGTCTGCTAGGTGAGCAATATAGGCTTCGATCTTGAAAAGATTGGTTTACCATTCTATACTATCAACTATCATTTCCTTTGGGATTACTATAAATGTTATATCTTTGGGGAAATTATTAAAAAAAAAGCATGAAAACAGTAAGTATATGTTTAATTTCAGGTTTGGTTTATTGTATTATAAAAATTAAAGAATGCTGGAAATGAATACATGGCACATTATTCATCAACAAAGTTTAAAAATACCATAGGAATAAAAGGAGATAGAGATTAAATCATAATGTTGATCTGACAATAATCTGAACAGAAGAAAAAACAGGTTCCTATGCATCCTTCAAAATAGGGAATGTGTGCACACTGCATAAAAAACTCGCAATTACCGGAAATGAAATACAGTGAAACTCAATTATGTTGAAGTCCAGGGTACTAAGAAAATTTCATCTTATCTAGTGCTTCGAGTCATCCATATTCAGTTTTGACGTCCAGTTTAATCTATGATTAAACCAGACTCATAGTGTTGTGAATTTTGATTGTTTACACAAATGTCATTTATTTAGATGTGATAAAACATGTTAACAGAGGCTCCAAGGAGCCTGTATCATTCACCTGGTTTACAAATAGCCCAAAAAATCTCATGTCTACTAGGTATTTTGCCCTTTGAAGATGAAACGATAAATCTTTGTAGAAGACATCATACACATCATTTGTACCAATTATCAAAGCTTTGGATTTGTTCAATTTGGAAAGAAAAATTGCCAGTGGCAATGTTTAAGCCATATCAAGAAGATTTGAGGACACTTTGTTGAGGACTTCACAAAAATCATTTGTACCAAGTTACAAATCATTTGCACTTATAGTTTCAGGACAGATGATTTTTAAAGTTTCAGTTAATCAGTAACAAGAATTGCCCATGGCAGCCATGATTTTTGCTGAATCAAGTAAAAAAACAGGGATCTTGGTAGAAGATCTAAAAAAAATCACTTGTATCAAGTCACAAATCATTTGCATTTGTAGTTTCAGAGAAGATGATTTTTCAAATTACAGCCAATCAGAAACAAGAACTGCCCATGGCGACAATGTTTTTCGACCAATTAAGATTAAATGAGGAATATTTGTAGAGGACTTCATTAACATGATTTGTACAAGTTACAAATCAGTTGCACTTGTGGTTTCAGAGGAGATGATTTTTAAAGTTTCAACCAATCAGAGACAAGAATTGCCCATCGTGGCCATGTTTTTTGCTGTATCAAGTCGAAATGACGAATCTTTATAGAAGACCTCACAAACATCATTTGTATCAACTTACAAATCATTTGCACTTGTAGTTTCAGAGGAGATGATTTATTAAAATTTCAGCCAATCAGAAAAAAGAATTGCCCATGGCAGCCATGTTTTTTGCCGGATCAAGTCGAAATGACAAATCTTTATAGAAGACCTCACAAACATCATTTGTATTAACTTACAAATCATTTGCACTTGTAGTTTCAGAGGAAATGATTTTTCAAATTTCACCCAATCAGAAACAAGAATTGCCCATGGCGGCCATAACATCTGTCATTTTTACTCTGTTAAATTGCCTATATCATATATACAGAAGCAAATGACATGTTTTAAGATTAATATTTCTCTTCTTCTCAAAAGTCAAAGTATAAGGAATGCAGTGGTCACATTTTGGTTACCTGGAGAAATTCGGGTTTTATGTCTTTAGACTGTTATGCAGCTTATGACAGGCCACATAATAAAAGGAGCTTTATTAATCAACTTTGATATTTAATTTACATTGATAGTACATAAAATATAGTGTGAAATTATTTATATGTGTTACACTACTACACTACTAGTTTAAGAAAATTTTTTACTGAATTCCTAAATCTTGGATCAACACATCGTTCCAAACCTATGGCCAGTTGCACTTATGCTATGAATGTAGCATAGCATAAACATTGGGTTTTCGATGATGGAGAAAAGAGAAAACAGAACAACAAAATTCAACCACAATAAGATGTAATTGTAGTTGACTTTTTTTCATTTCACAATTTACATTGTGTGATAGTGATTTATAATGCTTTTGTAAACATCTTGTTCATAAATTAGAAATATAAATGTAACCTAAAATAAAATTTATAATTCTCTCATTATTTTAGTGGTCTTTCACCTGGATCTGTAAGACGGAGATCTGAAGAGCCGACACGAATTGCAAGTATGAACAGTGGTAATAACCGTAGGAAGAGCAATCTGGAAGTACCCAGACAGTATGGTATAAATGTTGACAAACGTAAACAGGAAGTCACACAAAGTAAAAGTCTAAACGTACCAAAGACAAACAGTGTTGCACCCTGGGAAGGTTCACAATGATTGTTTATATAGTGATCTGTAGATTTTTATTTGACTGTGCAATTTTTTGTTTACAATGCTTCCTTTACTACTAAATTGACAAAACATAGACAAAACAAAGTTCAAATAAAAGAAAATTTAATGTTTTTAAGACAAGTTATATTATTCACAAGGGACCTGTTGAATTTCCATATCAAGATAACAAGGTCATTGAGCAGTTCGGTACTTTTCAGGCTAAAGAAAAATTATTCCAAGGTTCTCATCCAATATTTTTATGAAAAAAAATTAAAATAAGGGCGGTGGAGGAATGATCTTTAATTTTATTTATATTTTTTTTCATTTATTAGCCTTTTAAAACATGGAAAATAAACAATCTTGTGTGTTGTAGCAAATAAAATTGGTCAAGTGGTCAGTGGAATGGTGAATTTGAATGATAGTTCAGGAATCCATTCAGTCTGGCCTTATGTGGCATAACAACGTTTTCTGGGCTACCTATAAGTTGTTATTGTTGGTTTAAATAGGTAGATAAATGATTGTTTTGCCACATATAACGTAATTTTCAACTTTGTTATGAAGATTGAAATAGTAACTAGCACAGAAAGCTCACATAAAAACCACACAAAATACATATGCAATAAATTTTGTACAATATTGTTTCCACATAAAACCAAAGTAACAAATAATTTGTCTAGTCTTAAATATGTGATAACTTTGTCAGCCATTTTATTTTTGTAGCATGTAAATTTCATGAACATTACCCTTTGTGTATTAATTATGGGATCTTTCTTTGAAGATTTTGAATGGATATTTGGATTTGCCTAAAATAGTTTGAAGAATTTTAGATAAACTGGACATTTTAACCAGTTGTCACCGGTTTCTCACACAAGTGACAAATGAATCTTGATGAAAACAAATAGGTAAAGAACTTTTTTCATAACAGAAATCTCAGGTCATTCTACACACATAACCTTAACACATATTTACACTTGGCACTCATACACAGACTGCACACCTAAGAATATCGTTTCTCACCGTTAGCACATTTGATAGTACTTGTAATTAATAAACACAGTCCAGATATTGTGCCATATGTTTTATTTATACATTTATGTAAGAAACTTGACAACTGGACTTTTGTATGAAATAATTGTTCAAATTTATGAGTTTTTTTGTTATGTTTACATCAAGTTTTCATTGTATCTTATATTTTTATATTCCCGAAAATTATTTAGGTAAGTTAATGTTTGCAAAAGATAGAGTTAAGATCAAACACAAATCAGAGTTTATTAGGGATATTTATAAATGTATATCTTCTTTTTATTGGGAAAAAAATATTTGACTTGGATACTTGTGTATCTAAAGCTAGATCTGTATTTTACATTCATTTTTAGCTCACCTGGACCAAAGGTCCATGTGAGCTTTTACCATCACTTGGCGTCCGTCGTCGTCGTCGTCTGTCGTCGTCGTCTGTTAACAATTTTTCAAACGTTAACTTGTCCGACACCATAAGTCCAATTGCAACCAAACTTGGTACATTTGTTTAGTGGCATTATGTGTACAAAACTATCGTTCGGATTTTTGATTCGTAAAAAAACATGGCCGCCATGGCTAAAAATAGAACATAGGGGTAAATTGCAGTTTTTTGCAAATAACTCAAAAACCATAACAGATATCAAAATTCTGGCATAGGGTAAAAGTGTTCAGCACCTCAAGATCTACCTGCCCTGAAATTTTGAAGAAGATCCAACGACCCATGTAGGAGTTATTGCCCTTTTTCTGCATTTTTTCCAAATTTTGCACTTATTAAGCTCAATATCTTGGATACTATAAAGGAAATTTGAAAAATTTAAATTTCATATTGTTAGGCACACAAAGATCTATAAAATTTGTAACAGGATCGAAGTTGTAGGTTCATTCCTTTTAGGAGTTATTCCCCTTAGATCATCAAAATTGACCATTTTTGCAGTCTTTATTCATTGTAATAAAATCGTTAACTCCTCTTACACCATAAGTTTAATTGCAACCAAACTTAGTGTAGTTGTTCCTTGGCATGAGTGCTACTAAACTATCGTTTGGATTTTTGATTTGTAAAAAAACATGGCTGCCATGGCTAAAAATAGAACATAGGGGTAAATTGCAGTTTTTTGCAAATAACTCAAAAATGGTGACAGATATCAAAATTCTGATGGGAAGCTAAAGTGTTCAACACCTCAAGATCTACCTGCTTTGAAATTTTGAAGAAGATGTAACCACCCATGTAGGAGTTATTGCCCTTTTTCTTGATTTTTTTTTGAAATTTGTACTTATTAAGTTGTTGTCAATAGAGAAAAGCTGTTGTTTGCTTAAACAATCAGCTCATTGAGCTCTACAAAAGTCTGAATTGGGTCGAAGTTGTCAGATGATCCATTATAGGGGTAATAGCTCATGAAAGACTCCCTTAAAGCTCAAGGACCAGGTGAGCGATTCAGGCTCCTGGGAGCCTCTTGTTTTTCTCATCATTTGCTTGAAGGAAATGTCATTGTTTATCTCAGTCTGTAACTGGATTTTACAGTGCTTTCTTAATGGAGTTATCTTCCATGTCAACAGAAATATCAACCAATACTTTTTATGATCTAAAAAGAATGTTCCGAATTTATATAAACCAAGTCAGGGTTTTTGTATCCACGTTTGTTCCTACAAACCCCTGACAACACTCATTCATTTTTAGCAGGTCGAACATATCACCGCCTGGTGTGTGACCTACAAAATTCTACCTACTACACAAATGGATTCTCTTTTGACCTTGAGAACTAACCAATGAAAATAGTTCACTTCTGAAATGTTCAAAACATGAATGAATGTTGTCTGGGGTTTGTAGGAACGAACGTGGATACAAAACCCTGACTTGGGCGGATAATATAATGTTGGTATTTCACTATCTAAATAACATCCTTGTACATTTTTTGCACAAAAAATCAATTGTACTATTTTAGATATAAAAAAAACCATTAAGATTAATTAATTCCTTCCATAACTGCATGTTCCGTTTTTTTCTACACTGAGTTGTTTATTTCCCTGTAAATAAAAGTATTACATGTAATAATATGCTGAACTTTTTTTTATTAAAAAAAAATCCACCAAGATTTATTTCTGATTCTAGTATTGTTTATTTCATCGCTAAATAATATGCTTATAACTTTTTTACAAATGGTTGCTATAAAAACATTTTAAAAATATTTTATCAAATACACATGGGCAGGATAAATGATGCCTATGATCAAAATGTGAATGCGAAAATCAATGAAAGATTGAATTTATACTCTTATGAATTGATATTAATACTACTTTTAACAAATCTGAATGGGTACTTTTTAGCTCACCTGACCCAAAGGGTCAAGTGAGCTATTCTCATCACTTGGGGTCCGTCCTCCATTGTCCATCATCTGGTGTCGTCCGTTAACTTTTACAAAAATCTTCTCCTTTGAAACTACTGGGCCAAATGGACCCAAACTTGGCCACAAGCATCATAAGGGTATCTAGTTTAAAAAATGTGTCCGAAGACCCAACCTGCCAACATATAAATAAACAAATAGAACATAGGGGTAAACCGCAGTTTTTGTCTTATATTTCAAAAACTAAAGCATTTAGAGCAAAACTGATGTAATAAAAATGTTTATCAGGTCAAGATCTACCTGCCATGAAATTTTCAGACGAATTGGTCAACCCTTTTTTGGGTTATTGCCCCTGAATTGTTAATTTTAAGGAAATTTTGCAGTTTTAGGTTATTATCTTGAATATTATTATAGATAAAGACAAACTGTAAACAGCAAAAATGTTCATCAAAGTAAGATCTAAAATAAGTCAACATGACTAAAATCATTGATTGATCCCTTATAGGAGTTTTTGCCCTTTAAAGACGGCGTCCGGCATAAATTTTCCTTTAAAGATCTTCTCCTTTGAAACCACTGGGCTAATTGGGACCAAACTTTGGTGGAATGGTCCTTGGGTGGCCCCCTTCCAAATTTATATCCGACATCCCCGACTTCCAACAACATGGCTGCTGTTACTAAAAATAGAAAAAGGGGGGATGAATTTAAAAAATCTTCTTTCATGAAATTACAACGCCAATTGAAACCAAACTTGGCAGTAATGGTCCTTAGGAGGTTCTCTTTCAGAAATATATCTGATGACCCGGACTGATAACCAAGATGGCTGCCACAGCCAAACTTAGCTTAACATAGGACCCTATGGGAAAATTCATTGAAAAATCTTCTTGTCTGAAACCACTTGACCAATTGGAACCAGACTTGGCAGCAATGGTCCTGAGATGGTCCTCTTTCAGAAATATGTCTGTTGACCGGGACTGACAACCAATATGGCCGCCACAGCCGAACTTAGTTTTACATAGGACCCTACAGGAAATTCACTAAAAAATCTTCTTGTCTGAAACCTGACTTATCCAATTAGAACTATACTTGGTAGCAATGGTCCTTAGATGGTCCTCTTTCAGAATTGTGTCCGATGACCCGGACTGTCAACCAAGATGGCTTAGTTTAACATAGGGTCCTTCTTGTCTGAAACCACTTGACCAATTGGAACCAGACTTTGTACAAATGGTCCTTGGGAGGTCCTCTTTCAGAAATGTGACCGATTTCATGGACTGTGAACCAAGATGGCCACCACAGCCAAACTTAGTTTAACATAGGACCCTATGCGAAATTCACTCAAAAATCTTCTCCTCTGAAAATACTCAGCCAATTGGAACTAAAGTTGGCAGCATGGGTCCTTAGTCGGCCCTCTTTCAGAAATGTGTCCGTACATCTGGATTGTCAACCAAGATGGCCACCACAGCCGAACTTAGTTTAATATAGGACCCTATAGGAAAATTCATTTAAAAATCTTCTTGTCTGAAACCACTTAGCCAGCTGGAACAAGACTTAGTAATAACGGTCCTTAGATGGTTCTCTTTTAGAAATGTGTCCATTGACCTGGACTGTCAACCAAGATGCCTGCCACAGCCGAACTTTGTTTAACATAGAACCCCATAGAAAAACCAGCCAAATTGACTGCAACACTTAAATGTTTAGTCCTGCTCAAGGTGAAAAGTTAAATCCAGGTGAGCGAAACAGGCTCTAGAGAGCCTCTAGTTTTATATTGTAATTGTGGAGTAAAAAAATTGTAAAACTTATGCTATGGAAGCTTAATCTGTTAAAGCATTTTTAGATCTGCTTTTGTTATAATCAGATTTTTAGATACATTTTAGAAGATACATGTAGTAAATTTAATGTACTTAGTCTGAAAATCCAGCGATGGAAAAAAAACATACCTCATGATTCTGTGATAAATATTTTAATCCATTTACTAACAAGATATTGAATTCGCTAATGAAAACCAGATAAAATAAATATGAATTGTATTTCCTTAAATTTAGTGATGAGAAAAATATACTTCACTGTTCTATCAATTTATATAAACCAAGTCAGGGTTTTTGTATCCACGTTCAAGGGTGTTTTATCATCCATAAACTTATTTATATGTATTTTGGCTGGTAAGAATCTATAATAAAATTACAAGTATAAATTTCTACTTGTAAAATTTGTTGCTCAAACACCATTAGACTATCAAATTTTGAACAACTTTCACCAAAATTACTATTCTTCAGAACTTTGGTTATTCGAACGGTTTTTCTCTATCCTTTGGGTGTATGAGAGACCTAATTTATAAATGTATGTATATGCACTTCAATGCATTCAGTTTTTGAACAAATTTCACAATGTTATATACTTAAATTAACAATTTATAAACTGTAAATAATAACAACACTTTTTTCTTCCACCAACGGTTATAGGAATGTGATATAATACTTTTGAGACATTTATTTAGAGTTTTATGTTCAAGAATTGTATTTTTGTTGAACGTGTGGGAGTTGAAATTAAAATGTTTTGTTTAACTGAGATTTTGTTCTTTATGTTTAGTTTGTGTGAACAAGAAATAAAGATAAAGATTTAAAATATACTTAAAACCATTTTATAATGGTGTTACAACAGAAAAAATTAGATTAGTTTGGTGATGTACTGCAGACTGAAAAGGGGGAGGGGATGTAGTAATAAAGGACAGTCTGGTTTCCTGTCACTCAGACAGCTTATTGTTTTTCATAAACTGAAATAATAGCTGCAAGTCTTAAAGAATTCTGAAAAAGAAGCATAGTATTTACTTTATCTTGCAAAGGAGTTTTACAATTAAATTTTTTTTTAAATATTTTCTACAAGGTATTTTTCTTAGGGAAACCAAAGAATATGACATCACAAATTAACATTATCAATTAGAATCCAGTACAGATACCCTTAGAAGTTTTGCCTAGAGTACCAGGAGAATTTCTTACGTTACTTACCTGATAAAGCTAAAGTTTTAATTTGACTTCATTATTTAGACAGAAAATCAGTCAGTTGCAGGATATAAACAATATATAATAAAGTCTAGTTAAAATATATCATTATTATTTCAAGTAATTTCGTCAATCTATTTTTTATAAATTGTTTGTCTGTGTTCATGAAGAAATTGGTTAAGAGATTTAAATGTATAGTTTTTTTGTGTTTTCTGATTTTGAATGTTTGTTGAATTGTTCATAGAGATTTGTATGAAAGTTTTTTTTTATTTTGTACAAAGAAAATCCCATTGAGTTACATGCTTATCATTGTTAGATTATTTTAGAAATATTTGCCTCAGAAGAACCATTTATTTTTTTACCCAGATTTGATTTTGTATAAATATGTTCTATAATTCTGATACACAGCAATTGTTAAAATTAATTTAGAATGAATAAAAAATGTTTAAAAAGCACATAAAATTGTTGTTTTCTTATGGCAAGCCATTTTACTATTTATTCTAACTTCAAGATATCTCATAAGATATCATATAAACTTTATAAGATATCTTATATACTTTATAAGATATCTTCTGAAGTTTATAAGATATCTTTTAAAGTATATAAGATATCTCATAAAGTATATAAGATATCTTCTAAAGTTTAGAAGATATCTTATAAAGTATATAAGATATCTCATATAATATATAAGATATCTGATAACCTAGTTTTTATAAGATATCTCATAAAGTATATAAGATATCTTATAAATATTTTTTATATAAGATAACTCATATATTTTATAAGATATCTTATATAGTTTATAAGATATCTCATATAGTTTATAAGATATTTTGAAGTTTGAATAAATAGTAAAACGGCTTGCCATATTTTCTTCTATATTCATACAGTTTATTACATTCCGTCCTGCATTATTTATTATATTCCCACTTGAAAGGATTATAGTGTATACTGATTTACCTCTTTCCATCCATCATTCTCTTGCAAAATGTTTTCTTCACAAATTTCTCAAAAACTAAGATGCAGCAAATTCATAGTTGGTGTAAAGCATTGCATTTTATATTGCATCCTTACATTTTCACTTGTATATACTATAGAAATTCTTTCTCACCAAATTCTCAACAACTATAGGTCACAACTAAGTTTTAGTAGCTGTGAAAAATGATCATGAAGAAGTATATACCAATTTTGTACCTAAGCATCTTGTTTAACAATGCCACCTGACATTTTCACTATATATACTATAGAAATGTATTGTGAAGTTCTTGGCAACTATAATTTAGTGTGAGGTATTCTTCAAAAACATTCTATAGAATAGCCTAATAACCTGAGCTCCAGTATACCATCACAAAAATTCGTATTCAGATTATCAATAAAATATTCAGTTGAACTACTAAACGAATGAATGCAACATGAAAAAGTCTATGAAATTTCCATACAATTCGTTGGGATAATATTGTGAACATACATTTAGATTTTATGAAATACAAATAAAGGGCTTTAATATTATAATAGATAGAGAGAAAGTGTAAATGGCGAACATGTCAAGCAAAGAATTTTTTTTAAAAAGTCCAATGACAAAAATGGTCTATTGACTAAGTGCAGCATGATATGGCCGCAACATACTTTTTTGGCATCTTTAACCCCCTAAAATATAGTAATAATTTGTTGACATACTTCTGAAAGTACTCATCAAGATAAATTAAAAGAAAAATCTCAATTGAAATAGGATGAAAAATAAAAAATTTTATGTTTCATCCAAATTACTAACTTTGACAAATTTTTAAAAAATTACATATCAAGGCACATTGTTTTGGCCCTTTTTACTCCTTATATCTCAAAACCCGTAATAGACAGACGAAATCTGTGGACATACTACTAGAAACACTCTTCAAGATTAATTAAAAGAAAAAATCCCACTTAAAATTGGATGTGAAATATAAAAAAATAAGCGTCCTGCAAAATGGCTACTTTTGGCCCCTTTAAACCCTTTTATCTCTGCAACGACATAAGTAACACAAAAATGCCTGCAGTAAGTTTTGCTGTATTTCTTATGAAGAACTATATTAAAAAAATCATCAAAATCGGATAAGAAATAACGTTTCAAAAATTTAGGTGTATCCCTTTTTTGGCCTCTAATACCTCTAAAAAGGTAAGAGATAGTGTAAAATGGATCGTATACAATTTTTCCATTTTTTGTCAAGGAACACTATAAAGCAAAAGTTATTAAAAACGGATAAAAATTTTAAAAGTTACACCAAAATTATCAAAAAACTCTTTATGACCCCCATAAAAAAACAGGAGGGCCAGATTTCCCAAAATCAATCTTATTGGAGACTATTGTGGTAAAATATCAAAAGGATATGTTCAATAAAACAAAAGTAAATGAGCGGAAACCTAACTGTCTACGGACGCCGACAGGCTCATACCATAATACGAATAACCACAAATATTTCCGGTCGTCTAACATGTTTAGCTATATATAAAGCTATGTCCCTAGATGGTTATGGCCTTACTCTTTTGGCCATTTTAGGTATTTTTTAATTGCTTTTAAGCTTTTTGGATTATTCAACATTTTTGGCATTGAGCACAACTGATGAGTCGTAAATAGACAAAATGTGCACATTTTGTGCATCAAAATTGGTATCCGATAATTTATCAAGAACAGGAGATATTATGAAGGCATCAAATCTGATAAAGGCACATTCACCTTTACTGATAAACTGCATAAAGCGACGATGCTTCAGTGTACATATGGATATCTATCTTTTCCAATCTGTGTTCCTCCAAGTACAGGTACATGCAAGTAGCCTTTCTACTTAAAAAAATGAAACTTTATTAATAAGTACATGAACACATTTTTCTTATTGTTTCCAGGGTAAATATTCATAATTATTCTAAAAAACTTAAATCATCCTTACTAAAATCAAGGACGTATAACTAACGTATATTATAATATACGTCCTTGCTAAAATGGTGAAAAATAGTTACAAAATATTGCCAAGTTCTTTGTATCTGTGATCAAAGTTTGAAGTTGCTAAAAAGACTCACTAGACTGAAATTTCCTTAGGCTCCTCTATCATGTCTATACTGTTACCGTATTAAAGTCAGATGTTGTTCTGGAGTTATGTCGCCTTGTCCGTAAAAAAATCAAATGTGCACGAAAAATCACAAAATTAACAATTTTTGGGTAAATTAAAAATCGTAGTTAGACTTCGATGTGCTCAATATATCTTGTTAAAATTTGAAACATACTTTGTTAAGATAAGTATCTTTTAATGGTCAACTGCTAATCAATGCTAAACATATAGCTTCAACTCCTATTTTGTGTTTTAATTTAATGAAGTTTACCCTTCACTAAATGACAAACGTCAAGTAAAAAGCCTAAATGCAAGTTATCTGATACTTAAAATACTCATTGACTAAATAAAAAAATCAAAAATGTTCTACTGGGCCCATTAAGCACAAATCCTATGAAAAATCAAACGAGTCCTGTTCCAATTTCAATTTTTGTCCCCCCGCTGCAACGCGATGGAGGGACCTAGTAATGGTGTGCGTCTGTCTGTCCGTCACAGTTATTTGTTACCCAACTGACCGCTGATCAGATTTCGTTAAAATTTTGTAGGACTGATAGTAACCATATGTTTTTGATCATTTTGCATCGCCATTTTGATTCGACAAATTTTACAGGAGTTACGGGACTGTAACTTTTTTCTGCATTTGACACTATAGGAACACTTTGTGGACGCAACTCCTCTGAGACCGCTGATCGGATCTCGTAGGATTATTAGTATACGCATGTACTTGATCCTATCGCACTGCAATTTTGATTGGACAAATTTTACAGGAGTTATGGGACTTTAAGGTTTTTCTGCATGTGACACTTTATTAACACTTTGTGGACGCAACTCCTCTGAGACCGCTGATCGGATTTAGTTCAAATTTTGTAGGGTTGTTAGTCACCATATCTACTTGATCCCATCGCACCGCAATTTTGATTTGACAAATTTTACGGGAGTTATGGGACTTTAATGTTTTTGTGCATGTAACACTACAGGAACACTCTGTGGACACACATTTTTAGCGCACCTGGCCCAAAGGGCCATGTGTGCGTATACCATCACTTGGCGTCCGTCGTCGTCTGTTGTCGTCTGTCGTCGTAAACTATTTCAAGAATCTTCTCCTCTGAAACTACCTGGCTAAATACCTTCAAACTTTAACAGAATCTAGTTTATAAATTATATCCGAAGTTTGATCCATCAACAAATATGGCCGTCGTTGCTAAATATAGAACATAGGGGTCAAATGCAGCTTTCGGCTTATATCTCAAAAACTAAAGCAGTTATAGCAAAAGCAGAAGTATTGAATAGATCAAGATATATCTGCAACAAAATGTTCAAACCAATTGGACAACCTGTTGTTGGGTTATTGTCCGAAATAGTTTATTTTTAGGAAATTATACAGTTTTGGTTATTAATAAAATTTATCTTTAATATTATAATAGATATAGAGAAAGTGTAAATAGCGAAAATGTCAAGCAAAGAATTTTTTTTTAAAAGTCCAATGACAAAAATGGTCTATTGACTCTCTAAGAAGTAAATGTCATTGAAAGATTATTTTTTTACAATTTTCTTTAATCATTACTGTTTTCATTTACCTTTTTAGCTCACCTGTCCTAAAAGGACATGTGAGCTTTTGCCATCACTTGGCGTCCGTCGTAAACTTTTTCAAAGATCTTCTCCTCTGAAACCACCGAACCAATTACAGCCATAGTTAGTCTGAATGACCCTTAGGGTATCTAGAATAACGTTATGTTTTATTTTCTTGTCCGTCGAGAAACATGGTCGCCATGGCTAAAAATAGAACATAGGGGGTAAACAGCAGTTTTTGCCTTATATCTCAAAAACTAAAGCATTTACGGCAAAACTGACGGGATAAAAATGTTTATCAGGTCAAGATATACCTGCTATGAAATTTTCAGACGAATTGGTCAACCCTTTGTTGGGTTATTGCCCCCTGGATCTTTACTTTTAAGGGAATTTTGCAGTTTTAGGTTGTTATCTTGAATATTATTATAGATAAAGACAAACTGTAAACTGCAAAAATGTTCAGCAAAGTAAGATCTACAAATAAGTCCACATGACCAAAGTCGTCAATTGACCCCTTATAGGAGTTTTTGCCTTTAAAGACACTTTTTCACATTTTTTTCGTCATCTTTTTAAACTTTTAAAAATCTCCTTGAAACTAAAGAATCAATTTCAGCCAAACTCAGGCTGAAGGATCTTTAGGGTATTTAGTATAAATTTTGTGTTTTATTTTCTTGTCCGTCGAGAAACATGGCTGCCCTGGTTAAAAATAGAAAATAGGTGAAAATGCACTTTTTGGCTCATATCTCGAAAACTAAAGCAGGTAGGGCAAAACTGACAAATAGTATAAATGTTAATGAGGTGAAGATCTACCTGCCTTGAAATTTTCAGACGAATCAGTCAATCCATTTTTGGGTTATTGCTCCTGAAATGTTAATTTTAAGAAAATCTTGCAGTTTTAGGTTATTAACTTGAATATTATTATAGATAAAGACAAACTGTAAACAGCAAAAATGTTCAGCAAAGTAAGATCTACAAATAAGTCAACATGACCAAAATCGTCAATTGACCCCTTATAGGAGTTTTTGCCCATGAAAGATTATTTACATGTAAACAGAAAATAATGGTCCGGCATATTGTCACAGATGTTTAGACCATAACTTTAAATAAATTAAATGGTACAAGTAAAATGGAGCGTCAAGGTCATTGAAAAATTTCATAGCAACCGATGAAAAGGTCCCTAGCAACCATATATATTTGGGTTAAGGACCTTATAATTGACCTGTACAAGTCAAAAACAAAGGTTAAGAGTCAAGGTCATTGAAAAAGTCCATAGCAACTGATGAAAAAGTCCCTAGCAACCATATATATTTGGGTTAAGGACCTTATAATTGACCTGTACAAGTCAAAAGGAAAGGTCAAGAGTTGAGGTCATTGAAAAAGTCCATAGTGTGCAGCGATTTCAATAATACACATTTTGTATATCTTGTGGGGCTTCGATTTTTCTCTGCGGCGGGGACATATGGCTATGTGTAGCAATCTTGTCAATACAAATTTAAAATGCTTTATTCAATCAAAACAACATCTCCTTAACAAATAAAAAAAATATTTCAAATATTTTTATTCATCACATATAACAACTGTATGAATTTCATTTTTAACAACATCATGCTATTGACTAAGATTTTGAGAGGTTCATGGAGAACAAAGAATTAAATTACAAGGATTTTCAGTAATTCCTGAGATTCAAAAATAACAGTAAATTACACATGTATCTACAACTCAAAAAATAACTAAGTTCATGGACAATCATTGATGTGTTTATGAAGCTGAAATAAGTAATACCAGTATACTCAGCAAAAACCCAAATTGATTTGCTAATAATTTACAGATGCATCGTAATACAGAAGAATTGAATACTGAAACTCAGGAAAAAATTTAATCATAAAAAATAGTCCAGATATCTTAGGGGTTTTGAGAATTTGTGTTAAAGCAACCAATCTTCTTTTATGGGGATTGGTATATAGTAAGGTTACAAAAACTATCACAGTATAATGTTTTGGCCATGTGAGCTATTGCAGCCGTCGTCTGTCGTCGTCGTAAACTCTCCTTTAAAGATCTGGGCCAATTGGAACAAAAATTAGCAGCAATGGTCCTTTGTTGGTCCTCTTTCAGAATTATATCCTATGACCCCACACATCATCCAATATGGCCATCAAAGCTGAACATAGTTTAACATAGTCCAGGTGAGCGATACAGGCTACTGGGAGCCTCTATTATTTTTTATAACTCCTTCTTGTCAACAAAACAAAACAATAAAATTTAATTCACAACGCATCTGATTAGTATTTACTTTTGTGTCATAGTGTTTGCGTCAAAGGTCGTTTATGTCTATGCCTTCTTGTGAGCAAGGTACCTGTGCAATATAGATTTGGTTGTCTATAAATAGACCAAAAAATAAGAATTTAATATGAATTTCTAATGTGGAAAAAAAAATATTGAAGTACATCGTGAATGTTTGTATATTGGAATAAATTTTCACAAAGTTTTGTCAGTGTTAGTATGTACAGAAATTGCAATATGCACATCTGTGTGTGAGAATTGTGTACAACAAAGGTTAATGTGTATATGTGACTATTGACTTTTACCGTGAACTTAATTACAATTTCCAGTCAACAAGATGTTGCATCAAAAGGTGTTAGTACATTGTATTACTGGCTGGGACTTCTGTGAAATCATTGAAAGTCAATGATTAAAACAACTGCACTGTAGTTCACCTTTATATACTTTAGGTATATTGAATGTACAAGCTAACAATTTTGAGATTAATCTCATTAAAACAATGAAAGTCAATGGTTAAAACAGTCACATTTGTAGGTTACCTTTAATATATGGAATATACACTCCAGGTATATGGAATGTACCAAGCTGATAATTTTGACATTAATTTCATTAAAACAGAACCATTAAACCAAGATGTTAGGTAACTCAAAATAAATTAATTTGAGATGTAAAGAGCAATTTGATTGTCCAGCAATGAAAATGGAGAACCCTGTTTTGGTATTGTGTGTCAAAAAAAATATTATCTTTCCAATCCAAAAATCAAAATTTATTTAAAGTATAAAATCATAATTATCAGCCTGCTACTTCATCAAACTAACAACTACATTTTTATGTTGGAAAATCAATTAACAATACAAAATAAAAAAAAATGTACTGATACACATAATTTGTTCTGTTAAATTTCATAGTTTCTAAATTTTCTTAACATTTCAGATGTTTCATCTCTTTTCCATCCTTGATATGTATTTATCTGCACATGGTCAATATCTAAAAAGAAAAACATTAACCATTATGTTTTTTATGAATAAAACCAAAAGATGAAACATCAACTCTTTTTGTTAAATTTAATGGACATTTATTAATTCCTTAAACTTCATCATTTTAGGAAATCATTGTAAAATCCTTTCTATTACAAATTTATGGTACATGTGGGTTGTTGCTCATTTACAAATTTATCTTCTTTTTGGAGAGCGTGTCTTCCAAAGACAGTATTAATGAACAAATAATAAGTTGTCATTTGTCAGCAAAATATTTTTTCTTCCTAACAATGTTCTCCACATACATTAATGATGTTTTCAGATATATATATTTTCTCACATTTTTCGATGTCTGATGTAGGCTTTCCCCAATACATAATTTTCAAAAAAATAAAGGTAATTTTGCCCTTTATGTTAAATGGAAGCAAAGATAACTCATGCATATGGCAGACAACTCCAATACATGCAATTAGGGAATAAGAGTGTTACAAATTCCTTTCTGGTATTTTTTTTTTCTTACAAGAGTTCACATGCCAGCCAACAGACTTTTTGAGCTCAGGGAAGAGCTTAAAATTGTGTTTTCTACCAATCATTAATAGACTGCTTGCATTTATAATGTAGAAGATTGTAAAGAGTACAAGGCTTGATAAACAGGTTTGGAATATTTATTATTTTTTCTACTTGTTCTCTAATTGAACTACTATTTGACAGGATATTAAAAGGATACTTAAAATAATCTTAGAGATTATATTGTTTTCCATTATTATAATTGCTAAAAAATTTATAGATTTTGAAATAAATTTTAATAATGTTTTCAACACACTACTAAATTAAAAATTAGTGAAAATATATATGATATAAGGTAACATTTCCTTTCCTTCTATCAAAACAATTTTTTTAATTAGTCATATTGATATACCTGATTTTTTATACACTTGTGAAGAGGTTTCTTTGGTGGTGTCTCGTTCATCATGTTCTATCATTGGCTTTGTTTTCACAGAACCCCAATGCATTGACTAAAATATATGTATACATACGTATAAAATGTAATAATGAAAGAGTAAAGAGTACTACACTGTATTTGAAAATGCCCAAATAGGTTCATATATATATACATGTATATGGTAATAATAAATGAAGATAATATATTGTATATTTATCATATGCAAAGTACAAATGTATATATGACTTTGTAAAGATTTGTTTCCAGAAAACTGCCATCTGCCCAATATGTAAAAAAAGGGATATAACTCAATAATTATAAGACACTATGAGATCTTGGATGTGAGGATAAAAACTATTATTCATTTTATGTTATACACCTACCATAAAACTGAATGACAAAATAAAAAAATATGCATCTTTTTGGTGTGAACAGATTTTTAAAACTGCATTATTCTCAAATAGAGCACTACTTAAATCTTGAACATACTGTGTGAACGGAATCTCTTAATGAACACCACTGTTTGAAGGACATTGAAATCCCTGAACTCTTCCACTGGTCATATCTCTTTCTCCTCTCTTCATTACACAAAACATCTTTGGCTTGTTGCAACAATCTAAATGTTTTCTCTATGGAAATAAACATGTCAACATTCACATAGATATTTTTTATTAGTTTTTGTACACTTGTATAAAAACTCACATGTTATTCATCAAGGATAAAAAAAACTACTGGTATTAAATTAAATTATTTGAAAGAAAAATATCAAAACAATTAACTTCACATGGATGGATGAATTATTGGTTAACATCCAGTGGCAGCCATTAAGTGCATATCAGGACAAGAACATGTTGATATGCTATAAACAATATCTCTGCTTTGTACTAGATTGACACACTGAGCCCGATTTTTAATGTGCTGGCTCACGAGGTAACTCTGCAGGAAGACATATCACCCCACTCAGACACATTATACTGACACCAAGCCTCCAATCCTTTGTGCTTACTCCTAGATGCCGCATGCTTAGCGGAGAAGCAGCAAATACAAACTTGAAGGTCTTTTGTCTGACCCACGACTTTCTGCACTAAATGCGAGCATGCTACCATGAGGCCACTGAGGCAGTTTAACTTCCCATGGAAAATCATGCTTAAATTTAATCATTTTCAACAGAACATTCATTACCTCCCCTGGTTTCGAATTGAGGTTTTATAAATGTATTACTGTTACAGTGATTCTGAAACTGTCATCTGTTACTACAAGAAACAGATTTACTTGTTCTTCTGCAAAATCATATTTCCCATTACACACTAACATTAGTAAATGTAGTAAATATTAAATTGGAATGGGATAAATTTCTTTTGTCTTCTATTCTCAAAAAAAAAATAAGCAATACATATAAACTTTAAAGGAGTAAAACTTGTGTTCATATAGAGTAATAAACATGGGAGATAATCCAGGAAAAACTCAAAAAGGTTACTGATAACTATCACAGGTGCATAATTATGATGGGGTTATATTATCCACATGTACTAAAATAAAGACCCATAATTGATAGAAACTACATGTGGATAATACAACTTAATTGTTGACAGAAACAAGTATCTGTGATAGTTTATATATCATCATCAAAAAGAATTCTATATAAAGGTAGAGAACAAGTATACTATTAAATTCAACACATTTCTGTTCCCAGAGTATAAGTCTCTTTTTCAATTCAGTTTGTGGAAAACTCAAAAACTTAAGTCATATCTGATGTATAAAATACATTTATTTGACACCATAATTCATTTTTATTTAAAACAACCAAGATAAAACCCACCTGCTTCAATATCTCCTGGATGTTTGTCCGGATGACAACTTAGTACTCTGGCCTTATACTCAGCTGAAATCTGTTCTGTCTGAAATGAAAAAACAAAATGGGTGTGAAATTACTTTACAAAGAAACATTTTTTGACTATTTCCTAGTACAAAGTAACAATATAGTGGAAGATGGTGGTAATTCTAAACATGAATATTTATAAGCAAATGTAGAATATTTCCTATCACAGGCATACATTAACATTGTTACAAGGAGATAATCATCCTTCATATCATATCATTGGTCGAATTACAAGAACATATAATTTAATTCCGGAATACTCAGAAATGACATTGTTTGTTTGTTTAGTTGGGGTTTAACCCAGTTTTCAGCACATTTTGGCCATTTCGCGGCTGCCAGTATTTATTGGTTCAGGAAGCCGGAGTACCTGGAGAGAACCACCGACCTTCGGTAGGAAAATTGGCAATCCTTGTCATTTAAGATCAGAGTCGAACACAACCCGCCACAGGTGAGATTCGAACTCACAACCACAGCGTTGACAGGCTAGTGATCAGAAGTAATCATGATGAACTACCTAGACCACTCGGCCACAGAGGCCCCCCAGAAATGACATTAAATTACCCTCTATTATTATATGGTATACTGTTAATACGTTTTGTTGTTTGAATAATACTTGCCAATGTTTTAACTACAATGGAAATGTATATTCCAGGAAATATAAAATCCTAAAAAAAAATGCAATCATGAAATATCTGAATTCTTACTTTTTTAGTGCACCATTACATTTTATGGTGATTTGGATCGTTTGTCATTGAAATAAATTTTTTTATTCTCATGCAAGAATAATAAATATTTACCGGTAATTCACAGCCTTTCAAACTTAGTCTCCCTGGAGAAATTTTAATCTAATCTCTACATTATTAGGGCCTGCATGAAATACTAATCTTAAAAGTACTCATGAAAAATCTGACAGGAAAAAATCACATTTCTTACTCTTTCAAGTAAATTTGTATTCTTACTTGCTGAAGTTCTTTACTGTATTAAGTATTTAAATTGTAGGTGCATGGGTCCTACTACTAAATCAAAAAAGAAAGTTATACTGTTCATTAATTTTTTTTTATTGAATATGTGTTATCTTTGTCGTTATCTTTGTTGACTGTAGGAATGTGCCTTATGTCATGAGAAAGCACAAATTTACAAATTGGAGATAAATTGAAAATTTAAAACCCATCATGGGCCCTGAAAATGAAAATCAGCAAAATGCTTTCTATCTTGGTGACAGTCTAGACCTGTGCAGGTCAATTTCTGTTCGATTTGTGTATTTTTAATCAAATTACATTTGATTGTTCATGACAGCCAAGTATTCTGTAGTAATCTTCCTTTTCATCTGGTTTGTAGCTAAATATATCATCCATTTCAATAAATATCAGTATTATCGAAAGAACTTTCTGATTACTGTTGGGAGAATTTGCAGTGTAATATACTCGGTAAAATTTGATGTCTACCCTCCCCTTTGTGACATAATGTGCATTTTCAGTTTGTGAAATATACTTTCGTCTTCAATTTCGTTATTACTAAGCATACAGCATACAGATAAATTATCAGATGAGTTGTGTTTACAATAAATGTATGTTTAGAAATTAGGAAATATGATTGGAGCATGCGCATTCGAATTCAAGAAAATGGCTGACACAGAATCGAAAGAAGAGCCTCCAATCAAGCGTCAAAAACTATTTGACAAAGAAGAAAATATAGTCAGTGATACACATGAACAATCCGATTTTGTTGTTTCAACAGTAAATCACGCAGACCTAACTGGTAAGATTGACTTCTCAGTGGTAATTTAGAGAAAAACCTGAAACTTACCTCCCTTTGTCTTTGTTACGCATGTTTATCTTGAAAAAGCCATTTCCCATTATAAAAAGGAACATAGAAGTTATTGTAAGTTGCATCTGAAGCGTATAAGAAAATTGGAAATAGAGTAATTCTCGACGCCAAATAAATACTAAGTCGACAATTAAATTTTTTCATATTTTGTAAAGGGAAATAATCAGGAAACTACGAAGGGAGATAACTTTGATCATGGTTGGTGCTCTCCCTTGAAAAGATGCACAAGAGTTGAAGACTAACATAAAGTCATAGTTGATTTTATATAAAAATAAAAAAAATCACCAGATTAAATATTTTTTGTGAAGTTTTCTTGCTTCTCGTCAGATATTTTGGAACCCCAGGGGGTAAAAAACATTGAGGTGAAAATTGTAAAATCCTGATTTATCATTGACATCCACTATTAAATTGAAAAGTTTTAATGGCAATTTAATCCAAATTTACATGATACTTATAAATAAAACTCAAACTTTACATTTCTTCCATATCTAAATCATTTCAGATTTTGTCAGAATGAAATTTAACCAATCAGTTGAATGATTATTTTGAATTTAATTTTTATGAGTCACTATGATAAAACCCGAATTTTTCACCTCAGCTACAGTTGATTAAAGACAGAATCGTGGTTTGTGATTGGTTGCTTCCATAGATCATTTAGTGATGATGTTTCCAAAATCTCACTTTATGGATTACTGACATTCTGTGATAATTGTTTATAACTGAACCTTGACTTGGAGAAAAACTTTTGAAAAAACCTTCCATCAAGTATAAAACGGTTGCATTGGGAACATCCTACACAATTTATTTAACAATAATTCAGATTAAGGTAACCCTTCAACTGATGGATGACTGTCTTAATAGAGGTAATTAAATTGTAATTTTTAAATATTTTATAGAAATTTGAATTTTTGAATATGAAGGACAAATTTTTTATCTGATTTTATACAACTTTTCTAAAACAATACTATTTGATGTCTAATAAGATGTGTTGGGGGTCTGCTGGCATTCAAAAACTTGTCGCCACTTTCAAAATTTGTTTGCCAAGTCACCCTCCCCCTTTTTGAAGCATTCTGCCATACATGATTGTTCTTTTATTCATTACTATTTGAAATTACATGGCCTGAAAAGTATTTTTGATGAAATAGTTTTAATGACAGTGAACTTTCATCTGAAATAATAAATGACCTTTATTTTGATGGCAAGCCTAATAAAACATTGATTGTTCCACATGTGTTTGTTGATGTTAAACCAGAAGTGACATCGCAATCTTTGCAGATTGGAAATTTATTAAACACCTTTTAAAGGTGTTGAAAATCATGCATATTTAATTTCATGACTACTAAAATTTGGGTAATATAAATATTACCTTACGGGGCTTTTTCTAGCTTCTATTTACCGCCGATTATCGGCCCCATTCCCAATGAGAAAAAATGTCTTTTTTTCCGAAAATTTATGATGAATTTCCCAACTGAAGCAAGCAAAATGTAAGTGGTCAATTATTTCGTCTGTCCGTAGTTACATTTTATTGATGAGTCGGCAAATCGTCATCAGTTTTTATTGTCACAGGTTTCTTGAGGGCAGTATTAAGATGGGGGGAGGAAACGTGTTTATTCATCCTTTTACGACAGCTGATTTACGATTATCATAATTATTTCGAAACTAAATACCTTTATCTTCCATCGGTTGTAGGCCTAAAATCAAGACAAAGATATCGGAAGTGAAATATGGGATATGCTTTATTGATCCCAGCATGAACTGCCCCTGTAGAGAGAGTTTTAGTTTGATGAATGACCCCCATTACGCAGTTCTCTGAAACAAAACTCCTTGGATGCTCTAACGAGGGAGAGCCAAGCCTGAATGACCAGCAACTGAATGAATTTGTGGAAGACTTTAAAACTAGAAAAAGCAGAAAACTACCTTTGTGAATGACAATAAAACAATGAGTTTAAACATGATTTTATTTCTTACTTTTTTCCCAATTGATAAAAAAATTCCCAATCTCAGGGGCACGGCCTTATTTGAAAAAGGGTAGAAAAAGCCCTGCCTTAGTGTATAAATTGAATTGTCCTCAGAGTGGTCAAATCAATTGAACAGTCAGATGTAAACGATCTCAGCATGTGCAAGTTATTATGTGTTTGTTTACTGTTGAAATACCTCTGTGTTTTAGTTCATTAGCCTGATGTAAACTGTTCAATTATCACAGATTATTATATAAAGCTTACAAATGATTTTTCTTAGTCACCATTTAAAATGTTTTCACACTTGTAAGTGCCAGATTGAATAAAAAATCACATTTTGCGAATTTGTGAAGCCCAGCGCGGTCCCTGTATGTGGTAGTTTCATGGTCACCAGGTGTCTTTGTTACTTCACGTAGATATATTGCTCATTGGAAAGCATTTTAACTATATTTTTGTGGTTTTGAATGACAAATTCATGAAAGAAAAAAAATCATTTGAAATTTACCCTTCATAGAATGGAATAAAGAAATGATTACAATTATGTTGTCATAAATGTTCTAAAGAATAGAGTAAGTATACATGCACTGTAATTTAATGGTATTTTTTATATATATGTATTTAACAATATGGGTTTTTTTCCTTTAGAGAGTGAAGCAGGATATTCTAAAGAGGATGAAGAAAGAAAGGTACAATTTTTTTTTTTTTGCCTTAAAAACCATGCACATGCAAGAATTGCAATCATTACACTTTAAATTTTCGAAATTTTTAAGGTCTGCATGTTCACCTGTTTGAAATACAATTCTAGATTTCCCTGAAATTTTTTTGTACTTTTCAAATTTTCTAAAACACGTATAAGACACTGCACAGAGAAATTTATATTATTTACTTGTGAGCAAACTCCACCCAGTTCTAGTATGTATTGTTATACAATACATTGGTCATTAAATGCATTCTAATAATATTTTCTAATGATGGAACATGCTATTATGATTTAGACGATGAATGTTAGCTAATCACAGTGAGCCAAATCATTCAAGGACCTGTACCAAACAGTATTAATCAGAAAATTAAAAATATTAGAATACTCAACCCTCCCACATAGTAATTAAACCTTGTTATTAAAAAGAAGAAACGCAATCCATCTCCTGTGCATAGCTCATATCCATTGGGTAAATACTCAGTACCCATTCAATAAAATGAAATTTGCATTTCAAGAAAGATCGGTTTATCTATAACTTTTTCATTTCAAAAGTAAAATTTTAAATAAATGGTTATATTGAGTCAATTATTGACTCTAAATTATACTTTCTATTTCGAGTTATACTATAGGCCAAATCAAGTTAATTCTTTGTCTGGTGTCAATTTTTTTATTAGCTCACCTGACCCAAAGGGTCAAGTGAGCTATTCTCATCATTTGGCGTTTGTCGTCCGGCATCCATTGTCCATTAACTTTTACAAAAATCTTCTCCTCTAAAACTACTGGGCCAAATGGAACCAAACTTGGCCAAAAGCATCATTAGGGTATCTAGTTTAAAAATGTGTCTGATGACCCAGCCTGCCAACCAACATGGCCGACATGGCTAAAAATAGAACATAGGGGTAAACTGTAGTTTTTGGCTTATATCTCAAAAACTAAAGCATTTAGAGCATAACTGACAAGGATAAAAATGTTCATCAGGTCAAGATCTACTTGCCATGAAATTTTCAGACGAATCGGCCAACCCTTAGTTTGGTTATTGCCCCTGAATTGTTAATTTTAAGGAAATTTTGCAGTTTTAGGTTATCATGGTTATTATCTTGAATATTATTATAGATAAAGGCAAACTGTAAACAGCAAAAATGTTCAACAAAGTAAGATCTACAAATAATTCAACATGACCAAAATCATTGATTGACCCCTTATAGGAGTTTTTGCCCTTTAAAGACGGCATCCTACGTAAACATTCCTTTAAAGATCATTTCATCTGAAACCACTGGGCCAATTGGGACCAAACTTTGATGGAATGGTCCTTGGGTGGTCCCCTTCCAAAAATATGTCCGGCATTCCCGACTTCCAACCGACATGGCTGCTGTTACTAAAAATAGAAAAAGGGGGGATGAATTTCAAATCTTCTTCTATGAAACTACAAGGCCAATTGGAACCAAACTTGGCAGTAATGGTCCTTAGGAGGTTCTCTTTCAGAAATATGTCCGATGACCCAGACTGTTAACCAAGATGGCCACCACAGCCGAACTTAGTTTAACATAGGGCCCTATGGGAAATTCATTGAAAAATCTTCTTGTCTGAAACAACTTGACCAATTGGAACCAGACTAGGCAGCAATGGTCCTTAGGAGGTCCTCTTTCAGAAATGTGTCAGATTTTGTGGACTGTGAACCAAGATGGCCGCCACAGCCGAACTTAGTTTAACATAGGACCCTATGAGAAATTCACTCAAAAATCTTCTTGTCTGAAACTACTAAGACAATTAGAACTAGACTTGGTAGCAATGGTCCTTAGTCCTCTTTCAGAATTGTGTCTGATGACCTAGACTGTGAACCAAGATGCAGCCACAGCTGAACTTAGTTTAACATAGGGCCCTATGGGAAATTTCATTGAAAAATCTTCGTCTGAAACCACTTTACATATTGGAACCAGACTTGGCAGCATTGGTCCTTAGATGGTCCTCTTTCAGAATGATGTCAGATCACCTGGATTGTCAACCAAAATTGCCTCCACGGCCGAACTTAGTTAAATATAAGATCCTATGGGAAAATTCATTTAAAAATCTTCTTGTCTGAAACCATTTAGCCAGTTGGAACAAGACTTAGCTGTAATGGTCCTTAGATGGTTCTGTTTTTAAAATGTGTCCATTGACCTAAACTGTCAACCAAGATGGCTGCCACAGCTGAACTTAGTTTAACATAGAACCCTATAGAAAAACCAGCCAAATTTACTGCAACACTTAAATTAAAGGTCTGCTCAAGGTGAAAAGTTAAATCCAGGTGAGCAAAACAGGCTCTTGAGAGCCTCTAGTTACATGGAGGAAGGTATAGGCAAACAAGCAAACAAAAACAAAAGTAAAAAAATACGAAAACTGGCAGTAAAACTGAACTTTGCTTGACCTAGACCATGTAGTGTTTAGAGGTATGAAAGTAACATTGTAAAACTTGACTGAAAATTCATTTCCAGGCATAGTATGCAGATTGTTTTCAATGAAAAAATGAAGGGATGTTATAAAACTCAAATAACAACGAGTAATATTCCACTATATATATATTAATTCATAGCTATGTACATACACTGAACCGCAAAAGAAACGTCGCACAAAATGACATGTTCACATACATTTATTTCAAAGTGACATTTATATATTTTAAATTAATTTTTACAAAATTTAATGAATGATTTACAGTCTTTTGGTTACAATGTTCACAAAAACGTCACAATTGTCACAACGTCACATGTTTTCAATGCTGTGCTCCCACGTCCGTTAATAACGTGTATGTCCTCCACCGGCACCAATTACTGCGGCACATCTTCGGTACATGGAGTTGATGAGCCGATTAATAAACGCCATCGGAATACGTGCCCATACTCTCTGAAACGCTTGTGAAAGTTCAGCTGCAGTTGTCGGACTTGGCTGCTCATTATTCAACCGTCTTTGAACTTCGTCCCATAAATGTTCAATAGGGTTTAAATCTGGACTCAAAGCCGGCCAATCCATAACATTAATGTTATTCTGCTGTAGGAAGTCTCTTGTGGCTCTTGCGGTATGCGCACGTGCATTGTCCTGTTGGAAAGTCTTGTTTTGATGACGTGCGAAATGGGGCTGAACATGGGGTGTCAAGACTTGGTCGATGTAACGGGCAGCTGTTACGCCATTTCCTCTGCCTGGGCCAAGGTTCTGAAAGATGACTGGACCAAGTTTAACGTTAAGGCCGATTCCACCCCATACCATGATGCTAGGTCCTCCCCACGCGTCTGTTTCCAGAATGCAGCTGTCTTGGTAACGTTCCCCGCGTCTTCTCCACACTCTGGTTCTGCCATCGGCTGTTGAAATGCAGTAACGGCTTTCGTCAGAGAAGATGATATTACGCCATTGTCGATTTCGCCAATTCTGTCGCTGAGTGGCCCACTGAAGACGAGCTTGACGGTGTCGAGGAGTAAGAATAGGTCCTCTTGCTGGACGGCGACATCTCATGTTTCTAGCAGCTAATCGCCGACGAACCGTATCATCACTTATGGGTCGTCCATGTGTTCCAACAGTGTTTCTGGCAGTTTCGGCAGCTGGGGTGAACCGATTCATCAAATGGTGACGAACAATGCCTCTATTCTGTCTAGGGGTAGTGACTTGGGGTCTACCACTCCGTGGACGGTCATTTGTGCTGTTTGTTGCATTGTACCGTGTCCGTAGACGTTCAATTTTTCGAACAGCACAGTTGAAGTCGTTGGCAATAACTCTTGCAGATTGCCCAGCATCCAATCGACCAATGGCCTGTTCTCTCTGTTGTGGAGTCAGACGTGGCATAGCTTCTGTGTCAACACTGATACTAACACTCTTTAATTTTCTCCGGCCTTTTATACCCTTAAAGGAGCATGAATTTCACGAACATTTAAGATTTAAGAAAAATTACCGCCAAGTGTGTCCCACGAGCGGTTTTAGGTACGGTCGCTCTACGATATCAACTGAAAATTATTCAACCGAAAATTTAATTCACAGGTAATTTAATCTTACCTGGTGATGTAATCGTAATACTGATTATATAAAAATCATTAATTAATATTTATTTTGAATTTTGCTAACATTTTGAAAAAGCGACATTTCTTTTGCGGTTCAGTATATTTCATTGGTTGAGACTCCCACGTGATATTGAACAAAACATCGTTTATCCCTCTCAAATTCGTGTTTCACCATTATATCGCAGTTATTTGAAATACACTAGGGATAGTGGAATAAATCATTAATTTCCCTTGCATTAGTGAAATATGAAGATTTGTCCACCTGAGGAAAGGCATGTTTCCCGAGGGCTTGCATTAGTGAAATATTAAGATTTGTTCACCCGAGGAAAGGCATGTTTCCCGATGGCTTCCATTAGTGAAACATGAAGATTTGTTCACCCTCAGGAAACATGCCTTTCCTCTTGTGAACAAATCTTCATATTTCACTAATCCAAGGGAAATAAATGTATAATAACTGTAACAGTGAACTGTTACGAAGTCTCCCAAATGAAGTAACTGATATCTCGAATGCCTTACATTCTATAAATTATTTGTTTTTCTGAGACTGGAATTGGGAAATTGTTCCTATAAAGTTTATGCATACTTAAGTGTATATTTTGGAAAATATTACCAAAATTTATTATATTTTGTGTTTTTATGTGCAGGATTTGGGAACAAATGATGCTGACAACCTTGACAACTCAGACAATGTTAGTGAGATTAGTAATTTATCAGGACTTAGTGAGGAAATGTGGAAACCTACATCAGGTATAGCGTCATGTAGAATTTACAAAAGATGTTAACAGTCATAGGGCAAACAATAAATATCTTTCAGTACAGTAAGGGCAGCATAGGGAATCATTTCTCATGTTATATATAGGTGCAGATTTATAGTTCAACAAATATTTAGATAAATTATTTAATTTAGAAAACAGATACAAAATTCAGATCAGAAAATAAACTAATACGAGCATGAATCCTAAATATGAATAGTGCATTGAGAGTGGAAAAATACCATGATTTCAAATTGAAAGAAAATACAATATTTCACGTATG
Source organism: Mytilisepta virgata (assembly GCA_028015205.1). NCBI lineage: Eukaryota > Metazoa > Mollusca > Bivalvia > Mytilida > Mytilidae > Mytilisepta > Mytilisepta virgata. The sequence goes on from CM051521.1 coordinate 91,898,288, forward strand.
TAAAAATGCTGTTCTATTACATTAAGGAAGTGAGGTAACAGTAGGTGTCATCAACGTCACTACACAAGTGTTTGTATTTATTACATTGAGTGTGGTAAAATACAGGAATTTCAGAGTGAAATCAAATCTGATAATTCCCCCAGTGAAATAGAAAGTCATATTTCACTCTAGGAAGTGACGTCACAATAGCAGTCGCCAACGATGTTGCTATACAAACGTCTGTCACGTACTTGCATAAAAACATAATCCGTTGTATTTTCTCGTTAAATTTTATGAATACACGAAATATGTCAATGTAATAAACAGAATAATCTCCAAATTTGAATACCAAAGATCTACAACTCATGACCGAAAAACACTGGTGAATATTCTGTAACTCAATGTAGATGTTTGGTGTTGGAATATGAAAATATTTATACCATAAATATTCATTGAATATACTGATAGCAGTAATAAATAATTTATGATAAAGTCACAAAATTCAAATGAAGCTAAACTCATATGGTTCTACACTTATGAAAATGTATCAATTAGGAAACTTTATGATTGAAAGTTTTGATATTAGATGAGGCAGTGTATATTATAGACATATTGACCATGTATATGTTGTATAGTTCTGATCCTATGTATTGACATAACAATTATTTTCAAATTTAATAGTTATTTTTCCTGTTCATGGATTTGATCTATATATGTTCTTTCATTTTGGACCCAAAATTGGACAATAAAATTTACTTTACATAATAATGACTATTTGAAGCAAACTGATCTATAATCCTATGCTAGTATTGAATGAGTTTTGTGTTGAACATGTGTGTTTGTACATTTGACATGAACTTATTACTATTTTTAGGTGCCTTGATGTGGATTCAAAGACAGATAATAAGTGGAGTAAATCCACGCCCAATCCTCCATGAATTGATCCCAAATGACATGCTGATACCAGATGATATAGATGATTTTACATTATGGAAAATTATTATAAATATATTATCAGAACCACCTCCACGGAAGAAACTCGACCATATTAATACTTTACAAGATGTGATACAGCTTCTTCAGAACTGTAAAAATATTGTTGTGCTCACTGGAGCTGGGGTAATTCTTTAAAAAGCTGATATTTAAGCATCTGTTTGGTTGATATTTGTTATTTGAAGCTTTTAGGTTGTTTTATGTGATTGATAGTAGATGTATTACAGGCAGATGTGTTCAAAAGCATAAATTATCATTATTTTGGCAATGCTATGCTCAATTTGAAATATATGAAATTAACATGTTATTATTAATGATCTTTAAGGAAATTTTTTATTGTCTATGAGAAATTGCTCTAAACAAGAGTTACCGGTATATATTTATTCATCTGAATAAAATGACATGATTTTGTTTTTGAATAGGTGTCTGTGTCTTGTGGGATACCAGATTTCAGATCCAGAGATGGAATTTATGCTCGTCTTGCTGTAGACTTTCCAGATCTTCCTGACCCACAAGCAATGTTTGATATAAACTACTTCAGAAATGATCCAAGGCCTTTCTTCAAGTTTGCAAAGGTATTTTAAAGTATTTAAAGTGAAAAAAATCGCTTATGTGGTCTGTCTCAGTTATGAAGAAGTTTCAAGCTCCCCAAAACTTAAACAAGAGATTGCACACACATTATTCTTTCTATCAAGTCAATTCCACATTTCTTTTACGACAAAAAGTATTTTCAAACTCGGGTTAGGTTTTCAAGTTATGTTATATGAATACTTTATTTTAGTTATATGAATACTTTATTTTAGCATGTGTAGTTTGACAAAGATCTCACCAATTTTCAAGGCAGTTTTCTGTCAAAATCACTTATATATTAATAGGTCAGCATAAAAATTTCTATAAGTATAATTTCATTTCAGGAAATATATCCGGGTCAATTTGAACCATCACGATCACACAAGTTTATAAGTTTGTTAGAACAACAAGGTAAACTGTTAAGAAACTACACACAGAACATCGACACTTTAGAACAAGTTGCAGGCATTAGTAGAGTTATCCAATGTCATGGTGAGTATAATTGTTATACTTAGTTTATATCAAAACAGACATATAATGCAACTTCTATTGTGAAGACGTTTTGACACTTAAGGCTATCTATTTTTTTCCAACATCTTTTCAGGGTCCTTTGCAACTGCTACCTGTATGTCATGTAAACACAAAGTGGATGCAGAAGTAGTCAGGGAAGACATATTTAATCAGGTAAGTTCAGAAATATGCTGCAGTACACAGTTTTATTTACATATTTAAACACTTTCAGTTTTGGAATTCTTTAGCAGGTAACATCTGATGCATGATGTAGACTTTGATGAACAATTTCATTATAATGATATTTTATATTGTGCATCTTATTGTAAATATGACTTTAATTTCAAGGTAATGTTTTTTCAGGTAATACCCAGGTGTCCAGTCTGTCTGCAAGACCCTGTAATGTCTATCATGAAACCAGATATTGTATTTTTTGGAGAAAGTCTATCTGACGAATTCCACAAAAACATGAAGGAGGACAAAGATAAATGTGACCTACTTATTGTGATTGGTTCATCATTGAAAGTACGACCAGTAGCATTGATTCCAAGTAAGACGATTTATTGGTGTTTTTAGCTCACCTGGCCTTTAATGTGCGCTTTTGTCATCACTTGGTGTCTGTCATCTGTGCGTCCGTCTGTAAACTTTTACATTTTGATCTTCTCTCCTGAATTTGATGAAACTTTATATGAAGGTTGGGGATCATATGTAGATGTGCATGAAGCAAGATAATTATCGCTGGATGCTTGCAAAGGGAGATAACCCAACTTAATATTTTTACGTTTAAAGCTCTCCTAAACTGTTCAATGGATTTTGATGAAACTTTATATGAAGGTTGGGCATCATATGTAGATGTGCATGAATCAAGATAATTATTGCTGGATGCTTGCAAAGGGAGATAATCCAACTTGAGGGTTTTACATGTTTAAAGTCCGTCATAGTCCCTAAACTTTTCACATTTTGATCTTCTCCTCTGAAACTACTTGGCAGATTGTAATCAACTTTGGTAAGAATGATGTATGGAAGGACCTCTACAAACGATCCACCATTAGTTCTGGCCTGGGCGCCATAAAAGTTGAGAATATTCTGAAGTCTGAGAATTTTCTTAAATATGGGGATACTCGATTGTGATTGGCTGAGAATGGGAATTTGAGTAAAATTTTCTTTACTCAGCAAAAATAGTTCTTTATGGTGCCCAGGCCTGGTTGGATGAATAGCATGGCTGCCAGAAGCCATCTTTTGATTTTCATTGGCCAATTTTCAAAAATCTCTGAAACTACATTATGAAATGTTTTGAAACTTTGTAGGATTGATGACAACAATACCCTATACAAACAAGATCCTCTTTTGGTTGATATTAATCTGCTCAACTGATGGCTGCGGCTGTTCAAAGTTTCCATGGAAACCATATGGGAAAGGACTTTTTTGTCATTTTCTCAGGAACTAATTGACAGATTGTAACAAAGACAGGAATGTTGTATGGAAGGACCTTTACCAACTCTATACCATTGGTTCTGGTTGATGAATAACATGGCTGCCAGAGGCCATCTTTGATTGTGATTGGCCAATTTTCAAAAATCTTCTCTGAAACTACATTATGAAATGTTTTGAATCTTTGCAGAATTGAGTACCCTCTACAAACGATCAACTTTTGGTTGAGATTCATCTGATCACCGATGGCTGTGGCTGGTCAAACTTTCTATTGAAACCACATGGGAAGACTGTAGCCATAGTTGGTAGGAATCTCATATGGAAATATGCAAATAATCTGCCTTTTTTAGGTCAAAAGTCAAATATCAAGGTTACTTTGAAATTTTGCATTTCTTTAACAGCCTTGTGGATACAAAAGAGCTTACATGTTCAAATGGTCTAATAAAAGCCAGGCGAGCCTCTAATTACACTTTACACAGTTGTAGTACACTACCTGCAGATGTGCATGAAGGAATATGGTTGATGAAAAAGCAGAAATAGCAAAATCTTACGATATAAAAACTACTCAAGGATAAATAACTAATTTTGACTCAATAATATTTGATGTGACTTCGTAACCTCTTGTGGAAAAGTCATTAGAATGTTGTAATTCTCATGTATATAGATGAAACGGTATTGGTATTAAACAATACATAGGTAACGTGCTGATATACCAGAATTCCGAAGTTTGAACATTCATAGTATTGCAAAGGGGGGTTATCACTCAGTGAGATCACTCACAGTTCTAGTTTTAAATGTTTTGTCATAAAAAATACATGTACAATAAATTTTACTCCTGGCATTTTTGTGAATCTTTTGCCATTACAGAGATAAAAGGGATCAAAATTAAACCATTTTGCAGGATATATAAAATTTTTCTTTTTTATTAGATTTCAATAGGGATTTTTCTTCTAAGATGAGTGTTTTCAGTAGCAAAGTTGAAATAATTGATCATTGAAGTAGAGTTATTTAGACACTTGTCAAAGAAGTTAATTGTGTCGCCTGCAGAATTTTTCTCTGTAAAAAATGACATTTTCGAAAAAAAGGGGAGGGGGTCAAAACTTCTATCCTCAACTACTCCATAACCACTCAAAGGAATTAGATGAAACTTTCACAGTGAATTAATCTAAATGCACAGGTGTGCATATATATTTCATTTTTAGAAAATTTTTAAAAAAATGACATTTTTGCAAAAAAAAAAGGGGGGGGGGGCAAAACTTCTATCCTCAACTACTCAATAACTGCTCAAAGGAATTTGATTAAACTTTCTCTGTGCACTACCCTAAATGCACAGGTGTAAATATTTATTTCATTTTTAGAAAAATTTAAATTTTTTTTGTAAAAATTGACATTTTTTGAACAAAAAAGGGGGGGATCAAAACTGCTATCCTCAACTTCCCCATTACCAATCAAAGGAATAAGGAACCTGAGTGAGTTATCTTTTCCTAACCAATGTAGATAAGGGAGATAATAAATTTGTCTCCCTTTTAGCCTCAGGACAAAAGGGAGAGCATTTAATTATCTCCCTTACCTACATTGGTTAGGAAAAGATAACTCACTCAGGTTCCTCATTTGATGAAACTTTCTGTGCATTAAACCTTAATGCACAGATGTGCATATATATTTCATTTTTAGAAAATTTTAATTTTTTTTTTTGGTAAAAATTTACATTTTTGAAAAGGGGGGGGGGGGGGGGGTTCAAAACTTCTATCCTCAACTACTCCATAACCACTCAAAGCAATTTGATGAAACTTTCTCTGTGCATTAACCTTAATGCAAAGGTGTGCATATATATTTCATTTTTAGAACATTTTAATATCTTTTGTAAAAATTGACGTCCGCAGGCGACACATGTCTTCCTTGGAAGACTCACACATTTTTATACGACCGCAAAATTTTTGCGGTCGTATATTGGTATGACGTTGGCGTCGTCGTCGTCGTCTGCGTCGTCGTCCGAAGACATTTGGTTTTCGCACTATAACTTTAGTATAAGTTAATAGAAATCTATGAAATTTAAACACAAGGTTTATGACCACAAAAGGAAGGTTGGGATTGATTTTGGGAGTTTTGGTCCCAACAGTTTAAGAATCAGGGGCCAAAAAAGGGCCCAATAAGCATTTTTCTTGGTTTTCGCACAATAACTCTAGTATAAGTAAATAGAAATCTATGAAATTTTAACACAAGGTTTATGACCACAAAAGGAAGGTTGGGATTGTTTTTGGGAGTTTTGGTCCCAACAGTTTAGGAAGTAGGGGCTAAAAAAGGGCCCAAATAAGCATTTTTCTTGGTTTTTGCACCATTACTTTAGTATAAGTAAATAGAAATCTATGAAATTTAAACACAAGGTTTATGACCACAAAAGGAAGGTTGGGATTGATTTTTGGAGTTTTGGTCCCAACAGTTTAGGAATTAGGGGCCAAAAGGGTCCAAAATTAAACTTTGTTTGATTTCATCGAAAATTTAACTATTGGGGTTCTTTGATATGCCGAATCTAACCGTGCCTTTAGATTCTTAATTTTTGGTCCGGTTTTCAAATTGGTCTACATTAAGGTCCAAAGGGTCCAAAATTAAACTTAGTTTGATTTTTACAAAAATTGAATTCTTGGGGTTCTTTGATATGCTGAATCTAAACATGTACTTAGTTTTTTTATTATGGGCCCAGTTTTCAAGTTGGTCCAAATCGGGGTCCAAAATTAAACTTTGTTTGATTTCATCGAAAATTGAAGTATTGGGGTTCTTTGATATGCCGAATCTAACTCTGCATTTAGATTCTTAATTTTTGGTCCCGTTTTCAAATTGGTCTACATTAAGGTCCAAAGGGTCCAAAATTAAACTTAGTTTGATTTTAACAAAAATTGAATTTTTGGGGTTCTTTGATATGCTGAATCTAAACATGTACTTAGTTTTTTTATTATGGGCCCAGTTTTCAAGTTGGTCCAAATCGGGGTCCAAAATTAAACTTTGTTTGATTTCATCGAAAATTGACTTATTGGGGTTCTTTGATATGCCGAATCTAACCGTGCATTTAGATTCTTAATTTTTGGTCCCGTTTTCAAATTGGTCTACATTAAGGTCCAAAGTGTCCAAAATTAACTTAGTTTGACTTTAACAAAAATTGAATTCTTGGGGTTCTTTGATATGCTGAATCTAAACATGTACTTAGTTTTTTTTATTATGGGCCCAGTTTTCAAGTTGGTCCAAATCGGGGTCCAAAATTAAAGCTAAAAAAGGGGTAAATTTTTTTTTTTTTTTTGGGGGGGGGGAGGGGGGGGGGGGGAATTCTCCACAGCATATTGTATTGCACAAGAAGCAAAAAATTGAATATAAATTCAAATCATATGACCAATTCTAAGTTCTTTATTTCAGTTATTCTGTGTCAGAAACCTATTATGTGTCAAAAATTTGAAGAAATTTTCAATTGCACAGTATTGTGCAATAGCAAGAAATTGATATGTGTGCTCTGCTATCAAAACCTTATTATTAACAAATTCCATGACTATGATGTCATTTTCTATTTTAATATGTTATGGTGTATTTAAATGGGCTGTTATGGTTGCAAAGTATAAAGAAATGGGGGGGGGGGGGGGGGGGGTTGAAAACAAAATTTAGAGGGGGGGGGGGGGGGGTAAATGAGAAATTGGGGAGGGGGTAATTTTTTTCTCATTTCATATTTCATAAATTAACAAGAGGCTGTCGAATGACAGCAAACCGGATTTTCCTGCAACAAATGACCTTTGCATGGAAACGACGACTTGAACTGCCTTTTTTCAATTTTTTAGAACCATAACTCCTGAACGGTAAAGTGAAAATCGTCAATATCGGAACGGTGAAAGTATCAATATCGAACTTGACCTCCATTTTGTCATCAGTAACAACATATTAAAATTTGAAAAGCTTTGGTTGAACAGTTCATAAGTTATCACACGGACACCACTGGGAAAGCCATTTTTCAATCTTTCAAGAACCATAACTCCTGAACGGTGAAAGTGAAAATCGTCAATATCGAACATGACCTCCATTTTGTCATTAGTAACAACATATTAAAATTTGAAAAGCTTTGGTTGAACAGTTCATAAGTTATCACACGGACACCACAGGGAAAGCCATTTTTCAATCTTTCAAGAACCATAACTCCTGAACGGTGAAAGTGAAAATTGTCAATATCGAACTTGACCTCCATTTTGTCATCAGTAACAACATACTAAAATTTGAAAAGCTTTGGTTGAACAGTTCATAAGTTATCACACGGACACCACTGGAAAAGCCATTTTTCAATCTTTCAAGAACCATAACTCTTGAACGGTGAAAGTGAAAATCGTCAATATCGAACTTGACCTCCATTTTGTCATCAGTAACAACATATTAAAATTTGAAAAGCTTTGGTTGAACAGTTCATAAGTTATCACACGGACACCACTGGAAAAGCCATTTTTCAATCTTTCAAGAACCATAACTCCTGAACGGTGAAAGTGAAAATCATCAATATCAAACATGACCTCCATTTTGTCATCAGTAACAACATATTAAAATTTGAAAAGCTTTGGTTGAACAGTTCATAAGTTATCACACAGACACCACTGGGAAAGCCATTTTTCAATCTTTCAAGAACCATAACTCCTGAACGGTGAAAGTGAAAATCGTCAATATCGAACTTGACCTCCATTTTGTCATCAGTAACAACATATTAAAATTTGAAAAGCTTTGGTTGAACAGTTCATAAGTTATCACACGGACACCACTGGAAAAGCCATTTTTCAATCTTTCAAGAACCATAACTCCTGAACGGTGAAAGTGAAAATCGTCAATATCGAACTTGACCTCCATTTTGTCATCAGTAACAACATATTAAAATTTGAAAAGCTTTGGTTGAACATTTCATAAGTTATTGCACGGACACTGTTTGGCAGCCGCCCGTCCGCCCACCGTCCGCCCGCCCATCCGCCCGCCCGGCCGCCCGCCCGCCGTACATCACCAATTTAATAACCGATATTTTCCTATGAAAATCCGGTTAAAAAGAAAATTTCAAATTTTTTTAGCAAAAAAAGGGGGGGTTACATTAAATTTTATTGTTTTTTGTTTTTTTTTGGGAGGGGGGGGTCAATGTGCAACTTCATAGTGTATTGCACAAAAGCTAAAAAAAGGGGTAAATTATTATTTTTGGGGGGGGGGGGGCAATTCTCCACAGCATATTGTATTGCACAAGAAGCAAAAAATTGAATATAAATTCAACTCATATGACCAATTCTAAGTTCTTTGATTTCAGTTATTCTGTGTCAGAAACCTATTATGTGTCAAATATTTGAAGAAATTTTCAATTGCACAGTATTGCGCAATAGCAAGAAATTGATATGTGTGCCCAATTTTAAATTTTAAATTGGTTATTTCTGATTTATATATAAAAACAAATAATACTGATATGGTTTGAATAGGTAAATTAAAAAATTTTAAGTTCTTAGACAACATTCATTCTGTGTCAGAAACCTATGCTGTGTCAAATATTTATTCACAATCCAAATTCAGTATTGTATCAAGCTTGAATGTTGTGTTCATAATTGCCCCAACTATTCAGGGTTCGACATCTGCGGTCGTATCTAGCTGCGCCCAGCGGAGCATTTTATTTTAATTGCTGACCATATTTGTTATCAATACCTTTCAGGAAAGATATTCAGATGAATTATTTAGTTTTAGTTTTCCTTCAAGATGACTCTGGAAATAATAAATATCTGTTTATGACTTGAAATATTAAATTTCCTCCAACTCTACAATAGGCTGAATTGAAGTTAAAATTTACAGTATTCTGAAAACCCTGTTCTTTTCATGCAATTTTACATATGTATTTTCAGATTCATTGCCAGAAAATGTACCTCAGATCTTGATTAACAGAGAACCACTGAAAAATTTAAATTTTGATGTGGAACTCCTTGGTGACTGTGATACTATTATTGAAGAACTTTCTAAGAATTTAAATTGGGATAATAAACCTAGATCACCTCTCCTGCATGAAATTGCAAAATGTGAACTTAAAACACCCACCCCATCAGATTTGGGTGATGTATGTGAAGATGGTGCAGAAAATCAGGTTAATGTAAACATGGACAATAATGTTGATAAACCTGATTATAAAACTATTAATGGAAATAACAGTCAGGAAAATAAAAGTGATGTTATCAAAGACAGTCTGAGTAGTACAACAGTCTGTGACACTGATGCTGTAGTTAAAGATTCTCAGTCTTCTAGTGCAGCCTCAGAAAGCAAAGACAATTATGACGAAATCAAAGTTGAATTGTGTGAAGTAAAGGATGGTTCATCTGAAAGTGAAAATGAAAAAATGAATCATACCATAGCAGGTTGTGTATCAGATATTACAAAGAGAGGAGAGTCTTGTACAGAATCAGTAAATAATTCAGTATTACCAGAGGAGCCCAAAAAAGAAGGTAATGGTGATGAAGATGATTTAGAAATCATGAGGAGTATGTGGAAACCTCATCATCATAGTAGTCTGGCAAAAAGATTGGGGGGTAAGAATTTTTTTTCTTATGACCCCCTTCCATTAAACATTGCCCCCCCCCCCCCCCATTTTTTAACTACAGGTACATATAAATATGTTAACCCCAACAGTTTTTATACGACTGTTGCAATAAACAAATAGATATTAGTAATTGTCTAGGATGTTTTGACATCATGGAACTGCTACAATAGATTTTATATACATGTATAGGTAAAAAATCAATATGTCCCATTATACAGCGAAAGCAATCAGGGGAGGTAATATATGTTAAATTGGAAATTGGTCATTTGAATAGACTCCTTAAGTAAAGTTAGGTGAGGTACTTTGAATATATGCAGTTGTACGTTTTAATTTAATTGTAGATAAAGTTCAAATTAAAATTACAAGCGAAAATAATTTATCTTTATTTTTATTCATTTTTTATTAAAAAAAAATTATGAAAATGTCAAAATTAAACATAGTGCCAAATCAAAAAGTTTACTTTTATGTTTTTAGCAAGAACCGCCAAATTATTCCTATTGTTAAAATATCCGATTTAAGCTTAATTGATCATTTTAAACTGTATTTTCCTTTGAGAAATTTGTTAGAATAATAGTGACCAATGTACAACTGAAAGCTGTAATAATGAAAATTTTTGTTGTTTTTTACAGAAAAACAGTACTTATTTTTACCTCCCAGTCGATACGTATTTTCTGGAGCAGAAGTTTATTCTGATGCAGATGACTCAGATACTGATGATGAAAGTGACAATTCATCATTATCATCAATGTCAGATTTAGAAATTAAATCTCCAACACACATACAAAATGTTGAAAACAAAGACTGTCGATCTGGACACTGTGAATTGTCAGTTCACGATAAATTAGGTTGTAGTCCTCATGCTTTAACTCCAGAAGAAAAGTTGTTTAATGGTTTAATTGACTTGGAAACTGTGGGAGTATCAAAGAAAGTAAATGGTGCACATCTACCAACTGACAAAGTAGGACATGAACATTCCTTAGGCCACAATAATCACAGCCCTTCAGGTCTGAACAAAAACACCATGGACTCTTATTCGACAAAACTGAACCATTCTTTTAATGGAGGAATGCATCAACATTATGAAGAATTTGAACCCAGTGAAATTAAAATGCATTTAAAGAAAGTTTCAAATGGCATTGATAAGGACGTATTTTCTGAAAATATATGATTTGAAGACTATGTAGGGAAATTGCATTTAAGATTTATACATTGTTTAATTTAAGCTCTTTATAATTGTTTATTTAATCAGATTGTTATTTTGATTTTTATTCCAATCCCTACATCAGATCAGTGTGAATATGTATAGTTTTAACATGTTTACAATCAGAATCATTCATGTAAACATAGTTTGTAGTTACATCTTCTACTTTACTCATTGTCATGTTACATTATTGTCTTTCATTACTAAAATTTTACAAAATTTTAGATTGACTTATTTTGTTATGTAAAATGTTTAGAATTTGAGATACCTTGATTTAAATGTTGGAAAAAATTTAATTGTGGCATATAATTGGCTACACTTTAAATGGCACAATAACATTATTTCATTCTTTTAACATCTATATATATGTAATAAAACCCTCAGTTTAAAATTTTCAAAATACAGTTGACTTCATTTATAACAAAGTCCAGGGGATTCTCCATGATTTCATTACGGGCATTGTTGGTTATAAGAGAAACCGGAGAGTCACATCACCTATCAAAGTTTCTGTGTTGGTTTCAGTTTGAAAAAATATTTCCATTCTGATACAATTTAATTATTAGTTTTATTACATTGATTATGGTGATTTATCGTAATTTCCAGTGAAAATAAATTCAATATTTTCACTATGTGCTTTCCATTTGCTGTCCCTAATCATCAGAGAACATCTGCAAACTGGAAGTTGACGTACAAACTATCACTGTTTGCCATAGATATCATAACACTAGCAGTGTCAGATATGATGCCTAATTTGGACTGGCCAACACATAAGGAACGTCACCTGAAAACTATTATATAATTTTTAGCTCACCTGACCCAAAGTGTCAAGTGAGCTATTCTCATCACTTGGCGTCCGTCGTCGTAGTCTGTTAACTTTTACAAAAATCTTCTCCTCTGAAACTACTGGGCCTAATTGAACCAAACTTGGCCACAAGCATCATTAAGGTATCTAGTTTAACAAAATATGTCCGATGACCCCGCCTGCCAACCAACATGGCTGACATGGCTAAAAATAGAACGTAGGGGTAAACTGCAGTTTTTGTCTTATATCTCAAAAAGTAAAGCAATTAGAGCTAAACTGACAGGGTAAAAATGTTCATCAGGTCAAGATCTACCTGTCATGAAATTTTCAGACGAATCTGTCAACCCTTTGTTGGGTTATTGCCCCTGAATTGTTCATTTTAAGGAAATTTTGTTATTATCTTGAATATTATTATAGATAAAGACAAATTATAAACAGCAAAAATGTTCAACAAAGTAAGATCTACAAATAAGTCAAATGACCAAAATCAATGATTGACCCTTTATAGGAGTTTTTGCCCTTTTTAGACGGCATCCAGCGTAAACTTTCCTTTAAAGATCTTTTTCTCTCAAACCACGGCCAATTGAGACCAAACTTTGGTGGAATGGTCCTTGGGTGGCCCCCTTCCAACAATATGTCTGGCATCCCTGACTTCTAACCGACATGGCTGCTGTTACTAAAAATAGAAAAAAGAGGGAGGGGTGAATTTTAAAAATCTTCTTATATGAAACTGCAAGGCCAGTTGGAACCAAAGTTGGCAGTAATGGTTCTTAGGAGGTTCTCTTTCAGAAATATGTCCAATGACCTGGACTGTTAACTAGCCGAACTTAGTTTAACAAAGGGCCCTATGGGAAAATTCATTGAAAAATGTTCTTGTCTTAAACCACTTGACCAATTGGAACCAGACTTGGCAGCAATGGTCCTTATATGATCCTCTTACAGAAGTGTGTCAGATGACCTGGACTGTCAACCAAGATGGCCGCCACACCCGAACTTAGTTTAACATAGGGCCCTATAGGAAAATTAATTGAAAAATCTTCTTGTCTGAAACCACTTGACATATTGGAGCCGGACTTGGCACCATTGGTCCTTAGGAGGTACTTTTTCAGAAAAGTGTCTGATTTCGTGGACTGTGAACCAAGATGGCCGCCATAGCAGAACTTAGTTTAACATAGGACCCTATGGGAAATTCAATCAAAAATCTTGTCTGAAACCACTAAGCCAATTAGAATTAGACTTGGTAGCAATGTTCCTTAGATGGTCCTCTTTCAGAATTTTGTGCGATGACCCAGACTGTCAACCAAGATGGCCACCACACCTGAACTTAGTTTAACCTAGGGCCCTATGGAAAAATTAATTGTCTGAAACCACTTGACATATTGGAGCCAGACTTGGCAGCATTGGTCCTTAGGAGGTCCTCTTTCAGAAATGTGTCCAATCACCCGTATTGTCAACCAAGATGGCTGCCACACCAAACTTTGTTAAATATTGGACCCTATAGGAAAATTCATTTAAAAATCTTCTTGTGTGAAACCGCTTAGCCAGTTGGAACAAGACTTAGCAGAAATGGTCCTTAGATGGTTTTCTTTTAGAAATATATTCGTTGACCTGGACCGTCAACCAAGATGACCGCCACAGCTGAAATTAGAATCCTATAGAAAAACCAGCCAAATTGACTGCAACACTTAAATTTTTAGGTCTGCTCAAGGTGAAAAGTTAAATCCAGGTGAGCTATACAGGCTCTGGAGAGCCTCTAGTTTTTTTTTTATAAAATCTCAGATGATAAATGGCAATACACTGAAATACAGGGGAAATTTGAACATCTTGCACAAAAATAGTTCGAAATTTATCACCTCAAGACGGGGATCCATTCAAAAATAACATAAAAATGATGCTGTGATCTTAATTTTATGGTTGATTATGACTTTGTTGTCTGTTACCACTGAGATTAAGGTTTTAAATAGGTTGAGCGGAGTTCAGTTGAAAACAGATAGATGTAATTTGTCAATATACTTCATCACACATTCTGATTGTTTTTTTTTCAGTACAGTTAACTCTCATTATTACAAAGTTGAAGAGACTGTAAAAAAAAAATGAGATCATGAGTAAATGTTTAGGTTTACTGAAGAAGTTCAGTGGGAGTACCTTTTATCAATATGAAACTTAGTCAGACAATACCTCTCTGTGTTTATTTCAAATTTACATCCAAAAGACCAAAGGATGTTGTAACTTTAATGTTTCTAAATTATTGCGGTTAAGGTTCATGTTGACTAGCTAACATCAGAGAAATAGAATCTCCTACCATATCGGAAATTAAATTTTTTTTAAAACTAGCATGGAAAAGGGGTCCATGTCGTGTCTATGGTAATTTTCACACCCAATTGCAGTATTTTGAAATCCTTCCTTATTTCTTTCGTCTTATTTGCAATGGCAAAATAATACAAAATACGGGGAAACAAATTTTAAGGATTCACAGTAGTTCTACCAACCTCAGGTCATTCAAAATTGACAAAATATGAATCGCCAAAAAAGTTTCGTATTGTGTCTCGCTGCTGATATTTCACGATAGGTATTTATATGCATGCAGAAACCTGATAATTTTCGCTTTAGATATGCTGTGCAGTGGCGGATTTATCGGGGCGGGGAGGGGGGGCACAGGGGTCACGTGACACCCCCCTTCCCCCCCTTCTGAGGTCACCTAAAAAAACTTCTACTGTACTAGATACAACACTTCTCATCGTTGAAAATTTCCAAAGGCAAATATTAAGAAAGTGACCATAACAAATTATCTATTGTAATGGTTGATTGACAACTACTTGTGAAAAGTAACATGTTTTTAATGGGACTTTACCTTGCTAGTGCTTTAGTTTCTGTGCTGTCTTGTTCTAGTTTTGTTTAGTTTATTATACGTTTTTTATTCTTTTAGTTGTACATGTATCCGTGTGGTGTTTGTTTGTTGTGTTCTCCTTACTATGTCTTTTCCTTGGACTTCGAATTTGTGGACTTTTCCCACTGTTTTGTCGCTTCGGTATTCTTTTGCCGATATTTGCAAACATTTGTAATCTTTCTCTGATGTGTGACTTTTAAAGCTCTGTATATATAACCTCTGGCAGCAAGTCTTACATCTTTTGTTTGAACAAGCCTGACATTGGCCAGTTGATGATTGTACACCTTTCAGGTATCAAGGCTAACATCTCAACTAAGCATTAAGCATTAACCATACAATGCAAACTAAAAAATAAAAAAACTTCTAAAAATTTGCAAAACAACATCAAAATAAAACAAATAAAATTGTGAATTATAAAAATAATTCAAAGTTAGCAAAATTTTCGCATCACTGAGATCCTTCATCAGTGCTGTCGCAACTTTTTTAGACGTTTATATACATATATATCAGTTTTTCCCCAGTCCCAGCATTTCCCTCTAATTGTATGAATCTATAATGAGCAAATTTCCCCCCTTTTTTGTTTTTTAAAAATAAATATTTCATTCCCCAGAAACATTTCTTAACAAGAACAAAATAAATATTTCGTTCCCACAAACAATTATTTTGTTCCTTCGAAATAATTATGCTTTCGTTTGAATTGAAATCATTTAGTGAGAACGAAATGCATCTCTTACGAACAAAGTACCATTCTATGTGAACTTTCTTATGAGCGGAGGGGGGGGGGGGGGGGGGTGCCTCGGTGGCCGAGTGGTCTAGGTAGTTCGTCATGACTACTAATGATCACTAGCCTGTCAACACTGAGGTTGTGAGTTCGAATCTCACCTGTGGCGGGGTGTGTTCGACTCCGATCTAAAATTGACAAGGTCGGTGGTTCTCTCCGGGTACTCCGGCTTCCTCCACCAATAAAAACTGGCCGCCGCGAAATAGCCAAATGTGCTGAAAATGGTGTAAAACCCCAACTAAACAAACAAACAAACATCTTATGAGCGAACAAAATATTACTTGTTTTTTTCCTGCGTTAATTATTTTTATGAATTAGCACTGTGAGTAACTTCTTAACCACTTTTTGCAAGTAAATTGCGATTCGAACGATATTTATAGTCATAAAATAAAGGGACAGCGACAAGACTGTCTTGTCAAAAAGTGTTTATAATTTTGATGGATCTATCAATTTTATTGAACATGTTGACTTGTATATCTGTTTTGTGGGGAAAAAATGGCCAATATGATCAATTCAGTGGGAAAACTGGACCGTGCCTTAATTATTTCCGTGGGTTAAAACTATATCAGTCCTGGAAAAATGGTTGTAGTACACCAGCACCAACTTGTTAAAATGTATATCAGCGGTGCACAAAAACTGAATATTTAGTTCTTCCACGTACCATCTACTTTGGTGGATGCGAGGTGCTCAAGAAGACAAAAATGATACATGTAGGTTAAATTGCCGCTACGTGGGCTACTCTCACACTATTAAAATTATTTTTAGAATATTGCTTGTAGTCTCCGAGAATCTTTGAGGAGACATCATTTGTATCCAAAATTGCTATATTCATTGAATATTTATGAATAACACTGGAATGAAATACAGTGTAAAGCCTAAATGAAGTTTGAAGGTCAAAGGAAATTTTGACCGTCATTACTCAAAGATGTTATTGTTAATATTTGTGACGTCTTCAAGAAAACTGGATCGCAACGTAACAATTACAGTAAAGCATGGATAGAAACCAGCTGAATACAAGACGTAATTCAGAATATGAGGTAAAATTTGTTGTTTTATTCACAAGTTCTTTACTAAAATTTTAACAAAGATTACGGTACAGAATTGATACGTTCATTTCTTAGACATAACTAAAGCCTTCGGCCTTCATCTATGTTAGGGGACCCACGCAATGGAAGGGTTAGGATGAGGTATGGTTTTAGAGTTAGGGTTAGTAATTTACTAAAAAAAAATATGATAGGCAGATGCAACAACGGCAGCTGTTTACTTTCTTTGGGTCAAAGAGATAAGCAGAAATCGGTTAAGCGATACATTTCTTCTAATTTTTCCTATTTCCTATTATATCCAACAAAAAAAGCTCAGCAAACTTCTGTATGTATGTTCCATCCTTTACCGTGTTTACATTTCAGGGTTAATTAAATGCCATGACAAATAATCAGATTTATTATTACGGTGGCGTTTATCCTGTGCAGACGAGCCTGGTTGCTCCGGTACAGGCTTTAACGTCCACAGATTTACGAGATGAGTCTGGTGATGGTTCTCTTTCTGGTTGCGAAGAATTGCAAAATCAACAAAATGAAAGCAGTATTAAGCGTCAATGCGATCGATTTCAACAGCTAAATTCATTTAGCATAGATTCAGATTCAGCCACTAGCATCGATTACCCGAAGCCACACAACAGCAGCTTTAAGCGGCAAAAAGCAAGTCGCTCTCAAAACAACATGTCTAAATCAGACGAGATTGAAATGGATTTTGAAATATATCAGACATCGCTTTTGAAAAATGCATTTGCACCGTGTCCACTACAGGTTCCAATTGAAGAAAATTGTTTTCGCCCGCGTGCAACGTCTACCCCGACAATGTCCCCGAACAATTCAGATAAAATGTCGACATCTACAAATCAGTCGACAGGGACCACAAAAAAACCAGTAAAGAGAAAAGTACAATTTCGTACAGAAGAGGATGAAGCAGTGTATTATTTGCAGACGAAATATCTTAATACTGAAATCTAGCATAATCTTGTTTAAAGAATTTCAAATTAGTAATCATGTTTATAGAATTTCAAATTAGTAATCATGTTTATAGAATTTCAAATTAGTAATCATGTTTCAATTTAAGCTGTAAAGTTCTTGCGAAGTCTTATCTTTCATTATAATATACTTTAAAATAATCCTTTTTATATCCAAGTTCATATATTATTATTTTTATAAATGATATATAATGTTATTAAATATATTTGTTATATTATATAAATACATTGTACGTATCTTTTAAGAAATATTTGTTGTGTCCTTTTTTGCAAATCACTCAAGATACACTAGTTGACACATGTGACATGGATACTTTAACCTTGGAAGTTTAAAAAATCGGTTTTAATTGGACCTTCAGCAAAGTTTTGCAGAAATTAGAGTCCTGTCGAGTAGTTTAAAACGGCAACGAGATCGGTATACGTGTATCAATTTGAATAGCAGACGTTGTTAGTAAACACGTGTAAGATTTGCTCAGTTCATGCCTGTTTCAACCAAAATGCGATAAAAAAATTAATCTGATTTACTATATGCTTTTCTGTAACATTGAAGGTAAACACGTTGAGATAATACGCCTTATCTGAAATGTTGAAAAGTAGGTCAGAATGCCAAAATGCCCCAAAATAGAAACAACTAAACATAACTGAAGAAAGAAACTGGCAATACAGCCATTAAACTACGAACCTGACGCGAGGTTCTTGTATTTGAATACGACTGCTCAGGCTGACTACATAAAAGTCTCTTCTTGGAAATTTATCTAATTTCAACCAAAATGCTATTTCATGAAAGCAAGAAACAATGAAATCTTCGCAACTATTAAAGCTGTTTAATTTGTTCTATAGAAACTTTTCGGTTATATGTAGCCCTGAACTAGTTTAATGTTTATTTTGGAATACACTGCTGGAAGATCAAGTACTTTGAGTGTATTTCTGTAGTGTCCACGTGGTTTCAAAATATATGTTTACGGGACTTTGTTTTCTAGAACTTAGATCTGTAGGGAGGCGAATTAGCGCCACACAAACTTTTTTATATTTATTTCTTCCTATGTTTGAGTTATACACAATATTTTGCGAGATAATGCGAACCTTTGCGAGATAAATCAAACCTTTGCGTTATAACGCAAACCTTCTCGAGATAACAAGGTTTGCGTTATAACGCAAACATAGGAAGAAATATATATATAAGAGTTTATGTGACGCTTATATGCATCCGTAGATTTTATCCATTTTCTTCCTTCATACGAACAACTGTAATAATTGCCTTTTCAATGGTAAACATTCACCAAAAAACAGATTAGAAGATCAGAAATTATACTTATATGAATTTTGTAGTGTTTGTTCTTCGTGTTAGTATTCCTTGTCCTGAAATTTTGAGGACTGGCTTAATTTGGGTTTTTTCCTTTTTAAATCTCATGACCCAAAGGGTCAAGTGAGCTATTGCCATCACTTGGTGTACGTCGTCCTGCGTACTTTGTCTTTAAAGATCTTATCATCTGAAGAAACTAGGCAAATTTGGAAAAACTTTGGCGGAATGGTCGCCCCCTCCCAAAAGGGTGTCTTCATTTTGAAAGTGTGCATCTTTAGTAAGGGACTCAAGTCTGCAACCGGTATAGCCACCCTAGCCATCCAGTATTGACATGTTATCTGTAAAAACATTTACTAGATACTTAGTATCTCCCGTGGGCATATCTCTATCTTCAGATGGTTTGAATTTAATTTTTCGGTCATTGTTTTATTATTTTAAACTGCTCTACAAATATTTGGGTGATACCTTCTGTTTTCACATTTTTGGCCTTGAATACTGCTGCTGAGAGATGAATTAATGAAATATGCATACGTGGCCAATATACACGCAGAGATAGGTTTCATAATTGTGTTTTTAATTTTCACTTTCAAATGTCATTACAACCGAAATTGTCTCCAGTAATAAATTTTGAAGGTTGACATCAAACCTTAAATCAACGATGGTTGTTTGAAGGGATTAATTTTTGTGTCAGCCTCGCCGACTCACTCGAAATTCGAATGAAGTCAGAATGTTAATGAAAAGCTTATGGGTGAAAATTTGAGTGCTCTGTGCAATCATGCAGCCAATTTGGCTAATAATTCTATTACTTCTATGGAAAGGCCAGGGGTAGGGGGGTGTGATTTTCCCAATTAAAATTAAAGGAAAGAACATTTCAACAATAAAGTTGTCTGCGATGGAAGTCAAAGATAATAAAAATAAGTTCACGAATAGACCGATTACAAGAAACAAACATTTTACATTCCTGTATGTATTACCAATTCCGAGAATTAACGAATGTTGAAGATGAACCTTCCCTTGATCTCTGATATAGGTACTACTTGATAAAACTATCGACTAAACCAGTTGATAAAAAGTAGGAAATTAAAAAAAGACGTGCTGCTTTTAATTAAGATAAATGTTTAAAAAAAATTCAACACAAAAACAATATTCCTTTGTTATGACTCGGGGTTATATATACTACTGTTTGGTACCCTCCCGCTAGCATCCTGTTTGAATCTCATTCAAAAAGAAACACTCGTATATAGTAGAAAATATAAAAATGAAAATGCATCAACTATTTTAAAGTCTTTTTCAAACATTTCGGAATTCCTTGTTAATCAGACGAATAAATAAATTTTAATAGCTTGGAAAATTGTTTCAAACCCAGACGTAGTCTTACTTTTGTTTTCACCTTTCACTGTCTGAGAAGGTTTGAACATCATCAGAGTATTCCCAATATGAGGAGCTTGATTCAGCCGATGTATAAGACGAGTCATCATACTCGGAATCCTCAAAACTGCTTGGTTCTTCGTCAATTTCTGAGAAAAAATCTGGAGTGCCAGAAGAATATACGTCTTCATCTGGAGAACTTACGATGTCGTAGAAGGTGGTGCCACTGGCATGAGGCAGATTCTCTTTTGGATTCTCTGTGAATGCTGCGATAGGTGATTTAGAGGGTGGCTGAGCCGGTAATTGTTCTTTACTACGTTCTATACCTTGAACTTCATGTTCATCGAATATTGATTGTTTTCTTTGCGATTTAATAGATTTTGCACTGTTAAGACGACTGGTAGATAATGCAGACGACTGTTTCACGTTGCTGGATCGTATCTTATTAAGGAACCCGTTTTCTCTAGTTACTTTCGATACGCTGTTGTTCCAAGCTGCATTGCTTTGTCTGCGCAGGCTCACCAGAAAACTTTTCCTGAGTTTTCTATTTTTCTTTGAGTTTTCAATATCAGGAGGTGGTTGTGAAGATAATGCAATTGCACTTTTGATAATTTTTAATCGATCACTTTCAATATTTGGAGAGCCATTTTGTTCAGACCGTGAAACAACGGACGGACATGCCCTTTCAAAATCCTGCTTCCATTTCCCCACTAGTTGACATCTTTCCTCTTTTGGAAGTTTCAGAAAACTTGACAAAGGAATAAATTTAGGTTGGCGGACATCCTTTTCATCTGGAATGTTGCGTTTTCTGTGTTTTTCAAATATTGATGGGAGTACAACACCTCCCCCAGTAAACCTTGTGATGGTTGACATCGTCGATATAGAGCCATAGGTAGACCTGTCGCTACTCAATTCTGGTAATATGCACTTTTGTTTTACTTTTCCATCAGATGCGAAATCAAACCTCTTAGTGCCTTTTCTAACGTTTGGTCTTTGATTATTATCTTCGATTTTGCGTTTTGACTCTCGGAGTGGAAGATATTCACTATAATAAACGTTATATATTTCCTGTTGCACTCTGTTCAGATTTCTCTTGCAGACGGAGTCTAAATTGTTAAGACTGTGCTGTAAATATCGAGCATGGACCATGTTTCTATGATGGACACGTAATATTTTCTCACTTCCAGCCATTAAATCAAAACCTTTATTTCGGTCAGACAACTTCATATTTCTTAATTTCTAATGAAGCTTCGTCGGTGCTAAAATTGACATCTTATTAAAACTGCTAGACTTCTGAAAATGACTATATATGACGACTTCTATTATGTGTATGAAAGGTTTAAATATTGTCATATTAATAACTGTGAATAATTTATTACTTGAATTGTATTCACCTATAATAACTTCCGTAATTGATTGTTGTGTGATATAGATGTTATTCACAGCTTTAAAGAATGAATAACAAAGAGTTCTGCATGTTATGTAAAGGAGCAGAAATTTGCGTATTTATATATTAGGGGCAGCTGGGAAGTGATCTTTTTGCAGCATTCATTAGCATTTTTTAAATACTAAAAATGCGCACACATTTTTCTCTCTCTCTCTCGGAAATTTACAACTATTTGATACCAGGAAATTTCTATCACTCCTTTTTTTATCATATTTTGGAGCCGTAGTTTTTGTTTTCTCTATATTCTGAAACGTAAAAGAAAAAGAAAATCAACGTGTGTACAAATTGATGTTTTAGGATTTTGGGGTAGGGACTAGGAAATTTTGTTGGCTCCTTGACTTGCGTCCTTCCCCCCCCCCCTTTTTGCCCATGAGCTTGAAGTTAATTTTTGCATACAACAGCCCATATGCAGTTGTTTTTTATTTATGCCTATGCTATTCCATCACGTGTTCTATAAACATTTTTTAGCAAAATATTTCTCCACAGTTTTGACCTGCTTACCGGTTTACCCATTGAATTGTAACAAAGTCGGGCTGCATAAAATACTGCAAAAAAGGACATCATTTTAATTTCAAGTAACTTCTCAGGCGGAAGTATACAATCCACTGATTGTATACCTTGTTCATAAGAACACATAAGCCGTCGAACACTCTGTAATTCTCTTCGTGTTGAACTTTCGCGGAGAGTTCTCACTGGGGAGGGATAAAATATGTTTGCATTACAAATTTTCCACGCAATGTCTCAGGATGAATTTTGTGT
Source organism: Mytilisepta virgata (assembly GCA_028015205.1). Lineage (NCBI taxonomy): Eukaryota > Metazoa > Mollusca > Bivalvia > Mytilida > Mytilidae > Mytilisepta > Mytilisepta virgata. The sequence goes on from CM051521.1 coordinate 91,920,913, forward strand.
TGTTTTAATCAGGGATAATCAACAGTCCAATATGTTCTCTTCAATACTGAAAAGTTTATTGTCTGTCGATTTTCTCGTGAAGAAATCCATTAACCGTTACTGTTCTGGAAGTTTTAATGTGATATTGTCACTCTGGATCTACTAACACAGTTTTATTTGCAAAAGACAAAGGAAACCCATTAACCAATATCAGAGATTTTGAAGAATCGTTATTTCCAATCCCATTTAAAAACAATCAACCATTTTCAGGTTGTCAAACGTATCCTTCAGAATAAACATAGAGAAAACATATAAATACTAATAACATCGTGAAAATTATCCAAAATATGATTCTATAACAATTTTCTTTACTCTGGTCATTAGAAAAGATCCTCCAATTTGACTCGAACGTTAGATAGTGGGTTGGTCCGGAACGTCTTTGTTCTTTCATTTGTTTCAGCGAAGCTTTGATTCTCACGTAATCATTCCAAGTAATACTGCTCCGACGTCGTTCCCGTCGGTAATATTGAATCGACGGTTCAGTTTCGTTTCCATTCATGGTATTAATTCCTGCTACAAAGAAAAACAGTGTTTAATTGGGCATTCTAAGGTAGAAACACTGGTGTTCAATGCCAAATACGTAATAAAAAGCCGAATTTATAACCCAATAAGTTATAAAAGCAGATTCCAATGCGAAAATGAACAAACAAGCTGAAGCCAAAAATTATCGAAGGACAGAGCTATGACGAAAAATATACTCCTTGTTAAGTTTTTTTACAATTTTAAAACAGAACAAATCTAGTAACACTAGCCACTCAGCTGAAACCGCTATTGCAGTATTGTCATTAATTGTACTTAGAAGAGCAATAAGGTTTTATCATTTTTAAACACTGGGTCCTTAAAATTCTTTTCTTTTATTTTTCATTTAATGGATTTTCTTTCTGGTATATAGTCATTTTTATAATTAATTGTATAGAGACGTAATGGTTATGGAAATAGACCAGACAGAATATTGAAAGAAAGCAATGTGACATAATATTGTAAAATTTATAGATAATAAAACTGTCATGACCAGTGCTTTCTCTAATGATGATTATCATAGCCGTGAAGATTCGTGAAATGTTCTCATTTCTTTCAGAATAAGTCTCGTGTATTGCTGTTGTATAAAACTGGAGGTTCTGGATTCAATTGTTATAGAAAAAAAGAAACTCGATCTAGTTTCTATATAAACGTCAACATATAATGGAAATGTAATTAATTTATCATTGATTGGACTGGTAATAAAATTTGTCAAAACTTTATCTTCTGATGCGCAAATTAAGCAGTGAGTATTGGACAATTGGATTTTCATTTGGAATGATGATTCTAGCATGTTTCAAACTATAATTATATACTGAAATCCTGATCACGACATCAGTAGAATTTGATGCAATATTATTTTTGTAAATATTCACTTTGCAAAAGACATTTTCTTATTGCAACGAATTTTATACAAGACGTTTCTGGGCAAAACATGCTGAAGATTTCTTCCTTTCAATTACAGAATTTGAAATTAAAGTAAATTTCAAGGTTCTCAGAGATTACATGAAAAGTTAAGTTATCAGACTTTGATTTTGAATTTTGTGATTGGTAGAATTTAATTGCCAAAACTTGATTTGTTGTTGGTAGTGAGATTCTCTGAGAGGATCTGGTTAATATATTCTGTAGATTTTGTATAATATTTGTAGAAATCACTTAAAAGCTATTTAGTGTTAACAGGATATATGTAAACTACTACATGAAATGCATTGATTACCTTCTTAATCGTTTTGAAAAAAAAAACTCATTCGGCGTATGAATGGAGCGGTTAGGCCAAATGAAAAAAATATGCATAGTTATGGTTACCCTACTTCCCTTCAATTTTCTAATAAGCACTGTTTACACGGTTACTGATAACTTGAATGTCTCTACCCTAGATTCAGTGTTACAAAATTTTATGAAATAAAAAAATTATCGCTACCTACCCTATTTTTTATCTTGATAAAACGGGAACCACACTTATTTTTTTTGCTTTTTTATTCGAATTACATTCTCTTAATCATATATATATATAGATATTGTATATTACACCGTCGAAAGCCACATGTGTTCGAGTTTCTTCTAACCAGTTTATTAGCTTCAATCCCTCAATAACATGTTAATTATCCCGACTTGCCCTTTATTTGACAATTGAGTATTTAACTTTAAGATGTTCAGATGGAACCATATTAGTTTCTTTTTTGATATTTCAGTCCTATGTAATTTTTTTTTTTCAATTTTAGTTGTAAATATGGTTGAAGAGGTTGATCATCGCTTTCTTCTGTCAGTGTAAACATTATTTATTTCAAGAAAAACAAAGACACGTACAATAAATAAAGACATAAGTTATAAGACATCAAACGGATTCAGAAACAAGCTTAAAGAAACTTGTATAAATCTGTCTCCCTGTCAATACAGTTGTAGCAATTTAAAGCTATTCGAGGCATAGAAGACTAAAATAAGCTTAGTACTCTCGGTCTTTTTACACAGCATGCTTTTCATTTCCCTCTGAGTCGGTATGAAATGTACTGCGCGGAAACTGATTTACGGTGCAATGCGTAAAAAAATCAGAAAACCTAATTAGAACAATTGAATTCCGAATTAAAAATAAGGCTCATGCATGTATATGTGAACAAAATAAATATCTCTGTATGTAACATGTATAATAGAGAAAGGTTTAGCATAAGCAGGTTGTATTTTGGAATTACATTGTAGACTTGTCGGGCAATTTATGACAGAATTTGCTAGATTTGATTACTCGACGTTTAATTTAATGGTATTTCCTCACACCTGCGAAAAACTTTAATTGCACAGATGCGACATTATCGATATTTAGCAAAGTTTTCCGCTAAGAACAATCTTGAACATGTAATTAGAGTTTTCTCCGTCTTGATGAAGAGCAGCAATAAAATGACTTTCCTTTGAGTGAACTTTTGTCACGTGCATGCTTGGATAAATGGGTGTCATGAATTTATCCAACAAATTTCTTTTCACCAATTGAAAATATGTCTCTCTGAACTAGCTGTTCGTCAGAAAGTTTGTGACTAAATAACATTTTAAGGTAAATTTAGAAAAAAAACAGTCAGTTTGTACGCAGTTACAGTCACATTTCAGTAGAATTGTTTAATTTTAAGGACAATTTCTCTGAAAGCATTTTACAATATTTCTACCAATAAAAACATAGGCGTAAAACCCCATTGAACTAAACCGTACAGCATTTCTATTTCATAATAATTATAAAATAAGAGATCGATAGTAATTTAAGACATTATATTAACTTACATTTAATGAAGAAATCTTACATACTTCCTTATTGTCATATTTTCCATAGTCAATGTTCAATGGAAGTCTAATGTAAATTGTCTAGATGTTAGACAGCTTCTGTGACATTGATTACAATAGTAAGCTATCCATAATTGATTGTTGATTTATCTGGTCTTACCTGCATTAAATGATTTCAGCTATGAAATCTGTTTATCAATAAGCAAGACATAAGAATGGGTTTCCTTTTTGATTCTATCTCTAGTTACATTTATCAATCACCGTTTTGAAGCTATTTGGTGTGGACTTGTGGCTGTAGCAAATTTCAGAACATCGGTGGCAGATAAAAATGGGGGAACAATTTTTTTTCTCACATACTTTAAATTGAACAAAACTGCCACAGCTTGTTCTGAGAAATGCATTGGAAAAAGGTTACAACGTCACACACGCTCTCGTTAGTTATACGATCTCGAAATCTGATAGTGAGGATATTGTGAGGATATTTTGAGGTCAGCAATGATATATATGACACAAAATGATTTAGTAAACAGGTACAATTTGATGTACCCTATGCGTAGTTTGAAAATATATTTATGTTATAATTCCGAACTAATACCATATACTGAATTAAGAGGGATTGAGTAAAAGAGTTCCCCCCCCTCCCGAAAAAAATGTCAAGTTGCTAAATAATAAAACCATTCGCGTGTAAAATAAACTTAAATACCCAAATTCCTTGCGTACAATGCGCATTCCTGGATTTACTTTCATCGGGTACGCTCGTGACCAAAATCAAGTGAACACCAAACCATTTTCGACTCGGTTGATTTTGTTTGTTTGTTTAGTTGGGGTTTAACGCCGTTTTCAGCACATTTTGGCTATTTCGCGGCGGCCAGATTTTATGAGTGGAGGAAGCCGGAGTACCCGGAGAGAACCACCGACCTGCGGTAGGAAAATTGGCAATACTTGTCAATTAAGATCGGAGTCGAACACACCCCGCCACTATGGCAAGCCTTTTTACTATTTATTCTAACTTCAAGATATCTAATAAAGTTTATAAGATATCTCATATAGTTTATAAGATATCTCATATAGTTTATAAGATATCTCATATAGTTTATAAGATATCTTATATAGTTTATAAGATATCTTATATAGTTTATAAGATATCTCATATAATTTATTAGATATCTCATATAATTTTCTTTATAAGATATCTTATATATTATATAAGATATCTTATAAACTATATGAGATATCTTATAAACTATATAAGATATCTTATAAATTATATGAGATATCTTATAAAGTATATAAGATATCTTATATAAAAAATATTTGTAAGATATCTTATAAACTTTATAAGATATCTTATATACTTTATGAGATATCTTATATACTTTATAAGATATCTTATAAACTTTAGAAGATATCTTTAAAAGTATATAAGATATCTTATAAAGTTTATAAGATATCTTATAAAAACTAGATTATATAAGATATCTTATAAAAACTAGATTATATAAGATATCTTATAAAAACTAGATTATATAAGATATCTTATATATTATATGAGATATCTTATATATTATATGAGATATCTTATATATATTATATGAGATATCTTATATATTATATGAGATATCTTATATATTATATGAGATATCTTGAAGTAAGAATAAATAGTAAAACGGCTTGCCATACGCCACAGGTGTGATTCGAACTCACAACCCCAGCGTTGACAGGCTAGTGATCATTAGTAGTCATGACGAACTACCTAGACCACTCGGCCACCGAGCCCCCCCCCCCCCCCCCCCCCCGACTCGGTTGACAATCTATTTCTCGGGGGTATATTTTCTTTATATAATATTATTCATCGGAGAGTTTGTTTTATAGCAAACTATTTCTTTATATTAAAATATGGTGTCTAGTGCGTGAGAGCCCTCTTTGTCAAGGACACCTGCGGGTAGTCTTCCGACAAATCAAAGTTACTTGCTTAATTTGCATGTCCCGTTTCTAATATTGTATCGTCAGTTCAGTTACTGATTGTACCCAGCTTTGGAAATCAAATCAAGTTTTTTAAAAATAAATTTACAAACAATACATCCATTTAGTTAACTGTAATAGTATTGTAACATAAAATTCCGTGTACAATACGTTCAGTTAAATTATAAATTGTTCTTGTTTTTTAATGAAAATATTATTTAAACTTTATTATATTTGATATAATTGCTCTTATCTGTTGACATGCTTTTGAATACACACAGTGCCCCAGGTCGAACATGGTCAAGCTAATTATACTATATACTTCAAAGAATGACCGCTGTTAAACTAATATTGACTAAATCTAATAATGATTTTGACCCGTTATGTAAAAATTGTTTGGCCTGACCTAAATTCTACAGTATAAATAGGAAAGAAATCCTAGCTTTCTAAACTTGGGTATTTTACTGTTATAGATGTTCCAGTAATTATCTTTTGAGCCAGCCGATCCCGGCCAGCCTTTACCAGGTAGGGTCATTACAGTGCATGCCTCTACCAAATAATGTCTACTAGGTAATGCCTTTACCGGGCATGCCTCTAACAGGCATGGCAATACCCATATCAGTCCAACCAGTTTCACACCATCCAGCTTCACAACACCCAGCGATAGTTCCTCTCCTTTCATTTATTTCTTTTTTATATACGAATAGCATTGTTCCAGAGTATGTAAGTTATTGTCTTATACATTTCCAGAGATTGATTTCGGGTGTTCCTTAATTGAATCCTCATTACGATTGTTTAACGATAGAATTAATTCATACTTGTAAATTACGAAAAATATCGAATCGTTCCTCGACTTTAACATTCACTTCCAACGGCCTGGGACGCGAAATTGGCAGTCCTGTGTACGGGAGAGTAACAGTTAGCACATCGAATAACGAAGCCAAATTTCCCTGATTCGATTCCCGATCGGGATGAAAATTTCAGGGATCATATTTTCGACGTCCTATCAACACCATTTTCGAGGATGTTCTCGGTAAAACATATAATCCATCGGATGGGGACGAAAAATGGCTGTCCCATGTTAAGGGAGAGCAACAAGCTTACCAAGTTAAAGACTCTCCTGCAGATATCGAAAAAGGTAGACTAAAATGCAGCTACAGGGGCCGCTCTCGTACCGGATAAGTGGAGAGAGATTAGCATAAGTTGAATCAACTTGATATAACTTGTTTCCTAATCCACTTTAAATGAACAAGTTTAAAATAATTAAACGTTAAAAACTCCTCTGGCTTTATATAAGGAGTAGGATAAAATGTCACTTTACCTGGGCCGCTTTCGCAATCGCCAATTTGGGGCGGGGGTTTTGTTTAAGATGGCATGATTTGTTTCCCAGTTCAATAGATATATAGATTTAAACTAAACCTGCAAACAAGTTAGGGGACGAATCCAAGCATGATATCATGATTGATGAGACACGTGTTCTCATTGGTGACCTCGGAGAAGTTTTAAAGTGTGCTTATTTGTCGGGCAATAGCCCGACACTACACAGTAAGAATGATGTCCCGGAAATCACTTGACGGGTAAATATATACTGACACTTCATTCTTGATAGAGAAAAGAAACAAGAGCAGAATCACCCTTGACATCTAATGAAATCTGGGATGTTTAAGGGGATACTCAATTATTCCCTGACTTTCAAAACTATGTGATAGTGTGTGATGATGCAGAGATTTCTTTCAGCAAAGATAGCAAGTGTGTTGTGAGACCAGAAGAACATCAGTTAAATACAACAGACTAGCAGTGTAAAAGGGGCAGTCAAAATACTAGAGGCTCACCAGAGCCTGTATTGCTCACCTGGCTTTTATTAGGACATTATAAAATGTAAGCTGTTATGTATCCACAATGCTTTTAAAGAAACACAAAGTGCCAAAGTAACCTTGATATTTGACCTTTGACCTAAAAAAGATAGATAATTTGCATCAGTCCTTCTTAATGAGATTCCTGCCAACTTTGGTTACAGTCTGCACATTAGTTCCAGGGCAATTGACAAAAAGTCTTTTCCCGTATGATTTCAATGGAACCATTGAACAGCCGCAGCCGTCGGTTTCTCAACCAAAAGTGGATTGTTTGTGGACGGTATTGTATCCATCAATCCTGCAAAACATTTCATACTGTAGTTTCACAGAAGATTGAAAATTGGCCTATAAAAATCAAAGATGACCGCTGGTGGCCATGTTGTTCATCCAATCGGAACCAATGGTGGACCATTTGTAGAGGCCCTTCCATACATTATTCCTACCAAGTTTGGTTACAATCCACCATGCCGTTATAGAGAAGAAGATCAAAATGTGAAATGTTTACGGACGGCCGACGCAAAGTGATGACATAAGCACACATGACCTATAGGCCAGATGAGCTAATGAGGCTAATGAACAGACAACATTCCATCAAATCAAACAAGGTCAATTTAAAAACTTCGGCTATTCACGTTCCCTTCAAGACATTGAATCAAAACAAGTTCTAAATGGTTTCTAGTAATGTTGGTGTTAAAAGTGAACAATTCCAAATAAAGACCAAGGGCCGGTTTCTCGAAGCTATCCTAACACCTGTCATAAGATATATCTTCTGACATATCTTAGGATCCGCTTATGACTATCTTAGGACATATCTTAGACCTCGTCTCGATGGTTCCTGGGGATGATATTAGCAAAGATGTCCTAAACATGTTACAAGTTAAATATTAACATGAATTTATGAAAAAAAATAATATAAATGTGTTTCCCAAATATTGCTAAACGTATTAAGGAATATTCCTTAATGAGATAATTATATAATTAGATAATTTGAAAATTGATTTTTAAAAGAAAAAAATGAAGCGTTATTATAAAGAATCTATTAATTAGACATCAATAGTTAAATGAAAATTAAAATACAAAATGAAGGGAAAAAAGGAAATAATAACTACATTTTTTCTACAAGTGAGTTGAGTTTGTTTGTTTAGTTGGGTTTTACGCCGTTTTCAGCACATCTATTTCGCGGCGGCCAGTTTTTATTGGTGGAGGAAGCCTGAGTACCCGGAGAGAGCCACCGAATTGGCAATCCTTGACAATTTATATCGGAGTCGAACACACCCCGCCACAGGTGAGACTCGAACTCACAACCTCAGTGTTGACAGGCTAGTGATCATTAGTAGTCATGACGAACTACCTATACCACTCGGTCACCGAGACCCCCCCCCCCCCCCCGTGAGTTGAGTTCAATTTGTCACTGTCTCGGTTAAAGAGCCCCTCGTTAAAAAGGGGTTAAAGGATAAAATCGTGCTATGTATACATCGAATGTTCATTGTTGTTTAAATATTCCGCCAACCTATAAAGACACAGTAATGATCCTAAGACCATCATAAGACACATTCCGTGTAGTCCTAACTTTATGACCAACTTTAAGAGACGTCCTAAGTTAGGACCACTTTGTGAAACCGACTTAGGACTAAGATATGTCGTAAGACAATCCCAAGATCGTAAGCGTTATAATCAGTCGTAACTTGTATATATTAAAAGGATTTAAGTTAATACTTGGGTTATTAAATTCTTTCAGCTGTCAACACTTATTGGGTAAGCACTTGAGACGAGTCTCAGTTTGGCAACAGGGCACATCCTTCTAAACACTGGGGTTCTGAAGCGGGATTTTATAGCCTTATCTACTGTGCTAATGGTGTTGCGCTCTCCCTTAACATAGGACAGCCATTTTCATCCCCGTCTTATCGAGACCATCCTCACAAATGTTGGCGTGGTGAATGCTGAGGCACCATATCAAAAGCTATCGACTTCAATAGGACATAATTTCTTGTCCCAAAAACAGCACAAGATCATCCCAAAAGTCAAATCTTGTTCCAGTTGGGACCAATTATCACGCAACAAAGAAAGCCGAAGATTAACTGGCGGGGAGGAGGAATAGTCAAAAAATTTATTCCATTTGTGAATAATTATCCGGTCATCAATACAGCAAATGACTAAATGGCTCAAAAAGTCTTGAATTTTGTTCTATTAGGGGACACTTATCCAAGCAACAAGACAGTACAAGATTTACTGACAGAGGATCGAAACGATGAAACCTTGTTACATTAGGTGACATTTATCCTCTCATAAAGATAGATCAAAACTAGGGGAGAGGATTAAAGGCTAAAATTTGATCCATTAAAGAAAAATTATCCATCAAAAAGACAACGTGTAAGTGGGGAAGGGGTCAAAAGGATGAAACCTGGATCTATTTAATCTCAAAGGTCTATTGTTGTGTGATGTCTTGCAAATGTTAGTTCAATCTGTTTCAAATTTTATAATGTGTTCTAGCTACAGTATTTGACTTTTTCTATTCTATGTAGAGCACAAATCAGTTTCATGCCTTTTGAGTAAGTACTTAACATCCTTGCTGAACTAGTTACTCTTAATATAATACCATGACATTTTGCCATTTTTATATTCTACATATACTCCTTTAACACTAAAGGGAAATAACTCTATCAAAACTGCTAAAAAAAACATCAAAGCTCAAATTCCTGTCATTAATGAAAAAAGACACTCAAAAGAACTGATACAGTCCATTCTTTATTTTTTGTAACAAATGTCATGTTTAAATGATCAGATCTTCACAAACAAACTTCACAAATAACATGTTTAAAATGATAAAATATTACATAACAACTCATTCAATAACATAAACATGACTAATGTAATAGATGAATTTCCTTATTTATAAATAAACTTGGACTCAGTCATTTGACAATGTGACATATGTTATGATATTAAAGTTTGTAGGAATATGCACTAACTGGAAATTCGTCAATGAGCAGAATTTGTCAATGATTGTTCTTAATCGTGTAACCAGGGCAGAAATTTAGAAAATAAAATTCTTACTTGACCATAAATGGTGACTAATATTTCTATTCTCATAAAATGATGTGTATTAAAATATACATATATTGTTATTTTAATCAATATACTATTATTTTTTCTATCAATACAATTTGTTTTGTTTTTAAAGCATATATTTAGATGAGATACATTGAATGCATTTTCCATTTTATTGTGTCATGTATGCTGACCACCTGGCCACTATAAGTTTACATTATATCTGGGGACATTTTGGAAATAAAGATAAAACAAAAAATATTTATATACAAAGATTTACTTGTTGCTTATCAAATACCACTATATTATTCAACAAATGATAAATCTGATTTAAATAAAAAACAAAGATATTGTTGTCTATGCCAGCCAGTCTTGGATATCTATAGTTTAAAATCAGGCATACAATAAACTTAATTTTAATAATAATTCTTAAATTATTATGTAAGAATGTGTATTTCTAGACACACATTTAGCAATAATTTTAATAAATATTTAATAACTTTGTCACACTTATACATTAAATGACCAATTTATTGGATGACAGTATCCATAATATTGTAATACAGAAAATCCATTACATTATTGATAATAAAAAATCAATGACAAGATAAATTTGTATCTAAAGCATATTAATCTTCAATATAACTTAATTATGGAATAATAAATACAACTATATGTGTATGAATGATCAATAATATTCAATTAATAGGTTATTTACATTTGTTGTGAAAGTAAAATTTGGAATTAAACACTGGGTAATATTGACAGAATAGAATAAGTGTCTCTTGATGATCTGCATGATATCAGCATTTGATTTATACCCTTTTTCATTCATACCAATACAATGTAGTGAGGATATAAGTAGTTTGTGGTGGCTATATAAAAAAATTCAACAAATTTGATTTTCTGATCTTCTAAGATGGGCTTTAAAATGTCCTGTGAAATAAAGCATGAACTTTGGAGTTTGAGATGAGAAAAAATAAACTTTCAAAGTACTTATAGCAGAAATCACAAGTTTTCTATACTTTTACATATAAATTCCAAATTATGTGGAATAAAAAACATATATTATTAAATCTTACATTTAAATACATTGTTGTTCTTAAGAATATCAATATTCTTATGATATGTTCTCTTTTTATTTCAGATATAACTGACATTTCAAACATCAGGTTCTGGCTTAGCATAAATTTTTATTTCATAAAAACTATTTTAAAAAATCTATTATATTCAATTATGTTTTTATTCAATATTGCTAAAAATAGTCTGAATTTGGACTTAAACAACTGAAGTAAGTTGAGTTGGAACTTGAAATTGCTTTTGACTCAGAGCATAAGATAATTGGAGCAACCTGGATATCTTCTAAATCCTGGTAAAGTCAGAATACAGCTTTATCACTGTTCAGCAGGCCATATTTTTCTGTTTACATTTTTAAATTTGGGATCAAACTGATATATATATATTAATTACCAGTAGGATTTCCAACTGGTTGCATAATAGGGGATGTATGCATGAATCAAAATATTTTTTGACAGCTCGGTTATGTATAAACTGTATACTTGTCAGAGTCACACAGCCACACTAAAACTAGTGATGATGTTGTTCTACCATCAGTAAACAGCACTTCATGGAATGAATTTTTGGCATTTTGAAATTCTAAATGTTGGAAAAGGACAATTTTTGTTGGTTAATTAACCTTGTTGGGTCTTCCAAGAACACATAAAATTTTACAAGTTTTTTTTATAAAGGTTACAGTTGTAAACCTACAAAATAACCCTGAATGGGAAATTCCAATAGAAAAATAAATGCACTTGAAAATTTTAAAAAATTCACTAACTCAGACCTATCCTTAAATTTGTAAAACCATTATTTTAAATATTTTCAATTCACTTTATCAATAAGCATATTTCATGCTAAATGGGGATGTAATAATTTAATGAGATTTCATAGGAAGAGAAATTCCCTTTTACACTGGAAATTCAATAGACGAAATAATTTTGTTTCTCTTAAACACGATTGAAAAAAAAACAGGTAAGTTCAATTGTTTTAGTTATGACTTCACTTTTTGCATCTTTATTCCAAGAGATTGGACAATTCACATTGTTCAAGGTACTCAAATTTTGAAAAATCCATTCCACTGACTTACGTTTTACCGACAGCAGTAAATCTCACTAAGTTCAATTGTTTTAGTTATGACTTCACTTTTTGCATCTTTATTCCAAGAGATTGGACAATTCACATTGTTCAAGGTACTCAAATTTTGAAAAATCCATTCCACTGACTTACGTTTTACCGACAGCAGTAAATCTCACTGATTTTATGTTTAACAAAAATTTTTCAACACTTACAAGAATGTGACAAACAACACATATATTCATTTAATAAAATCTTAAAATAACTATATAAAATATTATAAAAAAAATTCATATATTAATAGAATAGAGAATGGAAAGCATAATTTGGTTTTCAAGATGGTTTAAATTTTTACTGTGCATCTCCACAAGGCATAATTCTGCAAGATTAATTCCTGTTCATTTTATAATTGTAAACAATTACTTGTAATGTGCTGTCAGATTGACAGCTAACTGGATCTTCCTGCATCACTGTTTTGGAGCTGACCACCTGACCACAATAGGTTTCCAATTAATAAATGGTTAGAAGTTAACATGTCAGTTGTACCTTTTAAAACTTTCATCCTTTCAATTTGTTTTATATAAAAAAAATTTCATTGATTAATGAAATAATGATACCTAGTTTACTAATAGTCTGATAAGGAACACCATTTAAAATCTAACATTTGGAGCAGGGATTGAAATTTTCACTGGTGCAAACCCTAGGTCTAATTTTTTTTTGTTGGTAGATAGTTAAAGCCTGACCAGCTACTGAATTTCCTTCTTTTGCATACCACTTACAATTTCAGTATTCTCCCTTTTGATAAAAAATAGAAAAAACATTTTAGTTTAGGCCAATTAGAATTGTTTAGATATCTCTATTTATGGACAGCAAATAATATTCCAGACAAAAGTGATAATGATAGTTATGGATGTGTACATTGCTCTACATGGTGTCAATAAGGCAGTAAGCAGTAATACTATAAATAGACTAAAGTCACTCTTACAGTTATCATTGATACTTGTCATTCAAAAAAATCCCTTCACAAGTCTATATGTTGGAGTTATTTATACTAATTAGTCTGTTTGGGGGATAATAGGATTTCAGTGCTGAAAAGCCTTGGGCTAGTGAGTGTGTCTAGAATAGTTCAAATTGTGAAGACTGTAAAAACAATTATATCTATTACGTCAACAAATTCATAATATCCATGTAAAAATAACATTTACACTGCATTCCGAAATTATAATATCCATGTAAAAATAACATGTACACTACATTCCGAAATTAATACGATAATTTTATTATTGTGAAAAATGCATCAAGATTGCAAAAATTAAAACTTGCATTTCGATTTTTACTAATTATTTTCCGTCACAAAATTATGTAAATCACATCACTTCATATCCCAATACTGCTTGTCTACACAGATTTACAATAATAAATAAATGCAAAATTTCTGAATTAAGAGTTGTTACCAAAAACACTGATTACTATTTGACATCATTGAAAAAAAAACACACTGAAAATTGCATAAACTCAAATAATTAAAGTACACGTATTACATAAACTTCAAATAATTCATAAAGTCTCATCGATTTGAAAAGTACGTAATTACTCTGGTATATTTTTCTCTGACTATGAAAAATCAATATTGTCTTAAGTCATTTGAAATCATTTATCTGCCACATAGGTAATTTTTCATCCTTGAAGTAATTCATTAATATTTGTACTTGCATATAACGACAGATAAGATATCTGTGTATTTCATCTGAACTGATAAACTGGTATACTGTGGTCTTTCACATGAGTTAAATTTAAAGACTGAAACCTGAAAAAAAAATTTAAAAAATGCACTAATAATTTCATGGGGTGAATTAAAAGTGTTTCAGCTAGGATTTAAGGATTTAAGGATTTAAGGAAAGAGGTGTATATTTTGGGATAAACAGTATCATATATGAAAAAGACGAACATGATGATGTTAATGTTTGAAATATACAACTTTTTAACGTTTTGAAATGGGTTTTTTGTTTCTATCTTTCACCTAATGCATCTTCAGCAAAATAGTCTTATTTATTTACACTAAACAGTTTAGAGTAATTTTGAGTTCAGAAAGGTGAGAGGAGCACATAATACAAAGAATTTTATTTTCAGCTAGCCAGGATACAGTTTACTAAAAGGAGATTTTTTTTTAAATTAAGTTTTGTGATCTAGTTGTCTCCCCTAAAAACAGTTCTTCAATTTACCATACAATGAAACATAAAAGTTTTCTTTAGAAATCGGTTTTGAGAAAATAATATAGAACAGTTTTTATTTAACTCACTCACATGAATCAAAATTCAGAACTTAGGTAAAGATGAAAAATCTTTTTTATTTTATCCAACATGGGTGGTTAATTCCAAATGTTCCTTTATACATTTTATTATCAAAATGTTTCAAAGGTTTTCTGCTCTCTTGACAGCTTTGTTTTAAAAAACAATATATTCAAATGTAGATACAAAGTAAAGTCAAGAAATACCAAAGGGATATTCGAAGGAGGGGAAAATAGAAAACAACTGACAAAATCTGGAGACATGTACATGTATCTGTAAATATCATTGCAGTACATTCAACAAACTGACCCGACAAAAACAGTTTTGTCTCCCAACTAACTTACCAGTATTTCAATACAGACAGACAATGAGAAGGTAGCAGCTGAAGCCAATAATACCTTGGGCTGCCTTTTCATTGATCATATCTACACTTGAAATAGTTACTATAACAATTTTTGCTGGGTCAGTTATCCAGTGTGATTATCCAGCATCCTGATTCTGAAATAAATGTTCCATACTTCAATTATGTAAACTTATCTTTTTTAAAAAAAACTTACCATTCAGAACTTCTGTGATAATAATAACCTTCAATGGATGCCAGGGATTTTTGAAAACAAATATAATAAAATCCAGCAAATGATGCTCCTGTTATGTCTTTAACTGTGTGGTCTGGTACCAGGAAATGTTCCTGTAAAATATAACAAGTTATCCTCATCATTAAAAAGTTAAATGGTAAATCTCTCAATTAATTTTTGGTTCCCAAATACTTTTTAACTGAAAACATCTTGTATTTGTTTTTAGATTTTTTAACAAAATTTTGTTTGTGTTTCAGGCTGAAGATAGATTATTTAAGAATATATGCATAATACAAACATTACTTTACTAATTTAAATGATTTACTGATTAACTTAAAACATTAACAGTTTGCCATGATTGCATGATACACTCATCCAACATGTTTAGAATAATTCAAGTCCTGTAACAGTGATCTTCAATTTTTGAAAATCATCAAATTAACAAGAGGCTCTCAAGAGCCTGTATCGCTCACCTGGGACATGGCCCACATCTGATACGATAGGCACAAAAAATAGGGTCAGTACGGTAAGCGGAAACACAAGTATTTTTATTTCAGGCCTAAATTCAGCCAGGATGCCAACTCTCATAAATATAGTGCGAGAATCAAGAATTTTAGAGGAAAAGTTCTGGCAGTTTCTTTTGATCTTTGACTTTTTGCTAAATATAATGCATGTGCTTCACAAAAACTTGACAAATGATTATTAAAATGCACAGAAGCAGAATACACACAAACTTTCTATCCATAACAAAGTCAAAGTAATATCATCATATCATCATATTATGGTCAGCTTATTGACCATTACAGTGTAATCAAAAGAATATGTAAAACTGCAGTTTAATTGTTACTAGTACTATGTAAATGGATACATCAAAAAATGCACTGTGTATATAGAGTATATACTTAAATACTAGTACACTTTGATACTTGGGAAAAAGGGAATAAAAATGTAGGGAAATGGGAATAATTGTCAAATGTGAAAATTGGAATCATAAATTTCATGAACTCCACAAATAATGAAACTTCACCAAATACAATACAAGAACCCCACAAATAAAAAATGTAAAAAAGGCAAAACATATCTGGGAAAATGGAAAGTGGTAATGTTCCCATTTTTTATTTGCATGGAAAAGATCATAAAAAACACTATCCCGCCATCTCAACTCATGTATACATAGAATTATGCATGTAAAAGGCAAAAGATATGTTGGTATGTACAACAACCCTCAACCAAAATCAAAACAATAGAAATTTTCCACTCAAGCAAGCACGTTTTCTCACCAAAAGTTGAAACAGGAAGTGAAGAGTTTAGGACTGGGAAACACTAAAAAGAGACAAGAAGTGTCAAGAGCAACAAGAAAACACCCTAACATCATATATACTTTTATGCATTTATTCTCAATAATAAATAGTTATATAGAAATATCCATGAAATAAAAATCCATGAAAAACCTACATTTAATTTTATTTATCTCTTTTTACCATTTAATATTATATAACTTTACAGAATTACATTTTTTTTTATTTTACATTTAATAGATCCGTTATGCTAGCAATTTTAAATATTTAGTTTTTAAATTTAAAATGCTCATTAATATTATTTAGAGGCACAAAACATAAAAATTTTTAAAACCTGTAATTACATATTTTAAAAAAATAAGCATAGTCATTTTAGACAACAAAAAGCATATTGGACATGTTACACTGGTCCAATAAGTTAAACTTTGGTCTCAGCTAGCATCCAGCTTGGATCAGGTACGGATCAAAGCCACACAATTTTTGAAGGTGACCAGTTTGGTTTCAATTGGCCAAGTATTTCCAGTCTCAGCAGAAGAATTTAAAACTTTTCCCATAGGTCAAATATTAAACTATGGTCCCCGCTGGCACCCATTTTTGATTAAGTACAACCCTAAGCAACACAATTTTTTAAACAGGGCCACCCAAGGTTTATTATGACCAAGTTTAGTTCCAATTGCCCAGTTATATCTGATGATAAGATTTTTGAATGTTTTACCATAGGGTCCAATGTTAAAATTTGGTCCCCTCTGGTGGCCATCTTGGATTGGCTACGGACCCAAGAGACACAATTTTTAAAGTAGACCGTTGTAGCCAAGTAAGACCTGAAATTAGTTTCTATGACAACCAAAACTTCTGCTATCCATTACAATTTCAGACCACCTTTCAAAAAAAAAATCGGGCAGGGGTTCCCCCTATAATCTAGGTTATATATACTGCTGAAATTAAAACCCATCAAAATCAGATATATATTAAATATTCCATCAGACATTAGAAATTTTTATTTCACTAATGCCAAATTTTGAGTTAGAGTTATCTTTCTTTGTATAAGAGTTGCAATGTAAAGACAAAAGAATTTGAAACGCTTGTGGCCCCGCTGGCGGCCATCTTGGATAGGATACGGATGTGAGCAACACCACTTTTGAAGGGTACCACCCAAGGACTCATGTGATTAAGTTTGGTTCCAATTGGCCTAGTACTTTCAGAGGAGAAGATCTTTGAATGTTTTATCCCATAGGGTCCAATGTTAAATTATGATCCCCGCTGGCGGCCATCTTGGATGAGGTATGAACATGAGCGACACAATTTTGAAAGGGGGCCACCCAAGGACTATTGTGACCAAGTTTGGTTTGGATTGACCCAGTGGTTTCAGAGGAGAAGATCTTTGAATGAAAAGTTTACGGACGACGGACGGACGACGGACGACGGACGACGGACGACGGACGCCGGACGCCGGACGCAAAGTGATGGCAAAAGCTCACCCTGGCATAGCCAGGTGAGCTAAAAATGGGCTGAAAACTGTAGGAGATGATTACACAAAATAGGTACCCTCCTTAAAGAATGTTGCAGAAAATTTACTAAGTTTCACAATCTCGTAATTCAGCAAAAATTTTCAAAATGTATCGATAATAGGAGGTGCACATGTCCAATATATATACAAACATTCTACCAAGTTCAAAGACTCTGGATTGAAACTGTAGGAGAAGTTGATTACACAAACTAGGTACCCTCCTAAAAGAATGTTGCTAAAAATTAACTAAGTTTCATAATCCGAAAATTCCGCAAAAATGTTCCAAATGAATCCATAATAGGAGGTGGACATGTCCATTATATATACAAACAATCTACTAAGTTTGAAGGCTCTGGATTGGAAACTGTAGTAGAAGATGATTACACAAAATAGGTACCCTACTTTCCCCGACCGCCCACCCACACGACATTCACCATACTATAACCCGGATTTCACTTCTTGTAATCCGGCCAAAAATAATGGAATTAATACTGCTCATATTTGTATAAAATATCATGCGATTACACAGGGGCATTGACCATAAAAAATTGACAAAATTTATAAATGATGAATCCAAATTTGGTCAGAATCAAGGTTACCTTCATGGGTTATAACACTTCTTGTCATATTGTGTGCAAAGTTGTCATAAAAACATGTGAAAAATTACAGAACTGTTATGATTAAAGTTCTATACCCTGGATTATTAAAAAGTGTGAGAGGACCAGTGTAAAAAGAAAAATAATGCATCACAGATTTGTTTTTTAATATACATAAAATTTGTTCTTATTCCAAAAATATTTTCGTGTAATGCTTAATTTATTAAACCTACTTATCTTTTATAACGGAATAAATTATCATAATCTTTCATATGACGGTATAACAAAATATGTCTTCTCTTATGATGGTGTGTTAATATATATCTCGCACGATGAATTATTTGTCATAACTAATTCCCCATGAACAAGTGTTACGAGAAATTCTTTTCTTTGATTGGCCAAACGTCGCTGTTTTCTGACTGGTTGAAATCTGCACGGTCATCCTTGAAAGCCACTGTTGCATAGCAACATTTGACGTCACAGAAAAATGAATGTTAAGATTTCCTGCAGGTCGGACGCTGATCACAAACAAACAAATATTTCTTAAGAATCATAAGAGAAATAGGTTTAACAACTTGTAAAAATTAGATATTGCTTGATATCAATTCTCGTTATTTAATTTGGACTCAATAATAAACTTGCCAAAGGCTCATTTATTATTATATCCAAATTAAACAACTCGATTTGATATCAAGCCATATCTAATTCTCACTCATTGTGAAACCTATACTTCTCTTTAGCAAAGGCCAAAGCAAGTTATTATTTGTTTGGCGTCAACTTTTTTATTCAAATGGAGGAGGGTATGAGGCAAACAAACAAAAAAACAAAATAAAACAAATATGAAAACTAGCAGTAAAACTGAACTTTCCTTGACCTTAACCATGTAGACTTTAGAGATATCAAAGTAAAGTTGTAGAAATTGACAGAACATTCATTTCCAGCCATCATATGCAGATTCTTTTCAATGACATTTCAACATTAGACATTAAAAAGAGATGTTATTAAACTTAAATTATTATTTAAGGACCAGCTGAAGCCCCCCTCTGTGTGCAGGATTTTCTCACTGCATTGAAGACCCATTGGTAGCCTTGACCTGTTTCCTGCTCTTAGGTCGTGTTGTTTTCTCTTTGAAACATTCCCTGTTTCCATTCTCTATCCTACCTACATGTATAGTAAATTTAAAATGGTGGAATAACGATGAATTTCCGGATTTTTCAGCAAATACACAAAAAAATACCTTGTTTTATAAAGAAATGAGGAAAATCCAAGCGGGCACTGACACCAAACATAGAATTAACTTGCTTTGGCCTAACACATAAAAAACAAGAATAACATTTTATATTGTTTTTCTGAAGTCATATCCTGTATTTCTTCAATATGATAATGCAATAATAGATTTGAAAAAAAGATGCAATAATAAATATTTCATACCTTCCATCTCATAAACACAAAATCTGTATTTTTCAGTTCTTCATAATTAAAACTATCGGAGTTAAAGTTTTTGGCAAATGGATAAAATGATAAAAATTTTCCCTGAAAAAGAAAAAACAAACTATTATAATCATTATTGTAATGTTTATTAATTTTCTTCAATTTCATGCAAAAGCCAATTTTGTTTACAATCCCTATGATTTCAGAAGAAATCTAATCTGAAATTTAAACCTTATACAAATATTTATAGCAAAATAAATTAAATATATGACAAAATGGAGTTAAAAGTAAAATATCTTTAAAACAAAAATAATATTACCCAATGTTTTCTATCAACATCTTCATCAGCTTCCCATTTTCTGGTTAAAAATGGATGTTTTTTGCTGATTATCTCCCCTTCAAAAAATGTTGTAAGTGTTGGATACTCCTCAGTCAGACCATTTATCTTTAGATATCCACAGAGGTAAGAGTTTTCCATATCTACATACTGCAAATTATTAAAATTGTAATATAAAATCAAATTTAAGACATGCTGAAGAGTAAAACTTAGTTTCTTTAACTTTGATTTGGAAATATTTTATCCATAAAGTTTCTAGAAATCTGATAATTTAAACCATGCTGTAACTCAAACTGAGTTTTTATTCTAAGTAAGCTTAAAATTCTCATTTTAATTTTATGGGAATATGAGAAAAAAGACAAGATTTAAATACATTTCACACACCTTATTATCAATTTTTTATTGTTTTAAAACTATTAAAATTTATTCAGTTGGTTTTTTTTAAAATTTATAATAATAGCACAAGCAACATGACAAGTGGGTAAAATCTGGTGAAGTGTAAGTACAAAGGGATGGGTCAATTCTCGCATGAAATTTAAATAAAGATATCTAGTCTCATTTATGGGAAAGAAAGTTTGTATTAGAGTCAAATTATGATGACAGCAAAGAAAGGAGAATTTCACAATGGAAATACAAAATTATTATGTTTGTCATGAAGTTTGGATTTTCAATTGCCCTCTGTAGTCTATTACAAGGTATATATGAAGAAGTGGTTGTGTTTGTGGTAACTTTAATTTCAAGCTCACTGTCTTATACCAGATATGCATACAGTATACATGTACCATTTTTGTTCCTGGTTAGATAAAAAACTATTAGTTGATTATAAATTTGCACAAAAAAAACAGATTTAAGTTTTCATGTGGAAGGGTAGTGTACAGGGTAGAGAAATCATAAATTTTAATGGCTAAGAAGATGTAGATTACTACAAGTTATTCTCTAAGATTTTCAACAATAATAATCCCTTTATGGATTCTGTGTCCATAGATATTTTTCTGTCTTGTCAGAAAAATAGCATCAGACAGAATCAAAAACAAATTAAGAACAATATATCTGATTCACACCCACTCGTCTGAGAAGGCTTTTATCACTCTGGAGTCAGTCCTTAAAGTAGTGTGGAGTTTTGAAAGTGGTTTAGTAATAGACTTGGCAGACCAAGCGATAAGTCTCCTCTAGTACAGACATTTAATGGTTTATTATGAAGTGTCATTTTGACTCACATACATGCCAATGCTCCAGATTTCATCCTAAGCCTCAGGGAATTTGACCTCTTTACCAGGTATCTGGGTTGATAGTTTTATTCCCCGTGATTTTCAAATTTCTCAGGGAAAAATTCTACACTTCTTTTTTAATAAAACTGAGGTAAAACTTTACCTAAAATCATCTACTGTAATACATCTTTATTTTCACCCAGAAATGTCAAAGTTCTGTTGAAACACCATCATATACTTTAAATTCATTTTTGTCCCTACAAGAGCTTTGCCCTGGAGCCACTGGGAGCCTGAAGCTGTCCCTGGACCTGTTACCGAATTTCTCAGGGTTTCTCTTATTTATGTTTTGGCAAGGTACCTCGAATCACCGAAAACCTGATATAATATTACCTAAACCTCATAAAATGTTGCAAAAACCACATCTATTCAATTGGTATGCCAATTTACATTTAGAAAATATAATTTTATTAATATTGTATGAGAAATGTGACTTTTATGAATAATTACTTAGACATAATGCATTCTATATTAAATCAAAATGGCTGATCAACGTATCGATTAATGTCTGAAGATAAATTAAAATTAATTATTGTGTATATTATAAACCAATAATTTTTTGTTTGTTTGTTTAGTTAGGGTTTTATTCCGTTTTCAGCACATTTGGCTATTTCGCGACGGCCAGTTTTTATTGGTGGAGGAAGCTGGTGTACCCGGAGAGAACCACCGACCTTCTGTAGGAAAATTGGCAATCCTTGTCAATTAAGATCGGAGTCGAACACACCCTGCCACAGGTGAGATTCGAACTCATAACCTCAGCGTTGACAGGCTAGTGATCATTAGTAGTCATGACGAACTACCTAGACCACTCGGCCACCAAGCCCCCACCAATATGTGTACTCTATGATATTAATCAACTTTAATTGCAAATTAAACATGAGAGAAAAACAAAGAAAGTTGTAGCGTATAACAGTGGTTACAGCCCAATATAGGCTAATTAGCATAAATGATTAGAAAAAGATGAAAGTGGTTAATTTCTATAATTTGAAGAAAATATTTCTCAAAATTTGTATTTTTATAAAAAATTGCTCAAATCTAGTGAAAAATTAGAGGATACGAGATTTATTTTTTCTTAAATTTACTAAATCTTTATTGGATAAAATATTTAATCTTAATAAACTTTTGTTGGATAAAATGTTTTTGTTTTTTTAGATGAAAACGATATATAAGATTACATTTTTTTTAACCAATAGACATTTTCATGATGTCTTTCTATCCGTGTATTCAATGTGATGAATTTGTTCTGAATCTCACATTTCCGAATAAACAAACGTCATGACTCGAACCAAGCAGTGCACTCCGTGACACGCCTGATAGATTCCAGTCATACAAAGTTGTTTGGAGATAGGACTACTATATACTGAAATATATTTGATAACAATACAACACAAAACAAAATGTAGTTCATTGCCCAAAAACAACCCAACTTTACTCCCACTTAGGGAGAGAACTTTAATGACTGTGTATATATTTTCATACATTTGCATATGTATATATGCTTCTTTGTTTTTTTTCTCACCAATATTTATAAGTATTGATATAAAATGTCTGACTTTAATCCAGAGTCTGATACAGCATCACAAGCTGGAGGTCAAGGTGAACCAGAGGGTATAAGGGTGCCGAGGTCATTACCTCGAGCACTTACACTGTACATTGCACCTGCCAGTGATAGGTTTACAGTTGATAGCCAACTGGAAATAACCAATACTGCCGAGTTGTTAAATTGGTTTCAGTCCCAAATTGATATTGCAGAGTATGTACGAGGCTTTCAAAGACTTACAAAAGATACCTTCTTAGTAACCTGTCATGATGCTGAAAGTATTGAGTCTATGTTGTACAGATTTAGGAATTACATTTTTAACAGTGTAGACTTTTAGATCATAAAAGCAAAACCAATAGTTTGGGAACAGCAAAGAGAATATATTGACATTGTGATATTTGGTTTGCCATTTGAGACAGGGACAAAATCAGTTGAAAGAAAACCATCTCAATTCTGTGAAATTCAGGAGATACTTACCACCAAATATGAAGGCCAACTCTGGACAGACAAAAAATGTTCAAAAGACTGTAAAAAAGAGAGAAAAATGCCTTGGTCAAAGAATAGGTACGATAAAACCGAGCACGATAACACTTTAGCGAAAGCATGCTACTGAACATGTGCAGAAGACTTGAATAATGAAGAAGAAGACATGAGACAACCTCCAGAGTACAAGGTAAATCCCCCCTATATATAATAGGTACGAGTCTTTTGTAAATGAGGAAGAAAGTGAGGAAGATACACACTCACAGTCCTCACGGGAATCTCAATCTTCCCAAGAATAACAAGATAAAACATTAGTTGATTCAGAATTAGATATTGGGGAAACTGTAGAAATTACCTGTGAGCAAGAAGCCACAGCTAATCAGACAAAAGAGGTAGCTACATGTACTAGTACACCAGTGGAACAAATAGAGGGGGATGAAACAAACAAAATAAACCAATCAGAATTAGATAAGAGACATTAATATTGAAACAATAGAGATAGATAATGACAGGTTTGAGGTTGTGGAATTAAAAGATAAAGAAACAGAAATAGAAAAAAAGAGGATGAGGAAAAAATTAATGAGAAACATTTAGTTAATATTTCAGAGAATACAGAAAAGAAAGAGAAAGAAAAAGAAAAGGTAAAAACTGGAATTTAAACACACAGTAAAGAGTCGACAAAAGTAGAAAAAGGTGAGAAACCAAGTAATAGAAATAAACTAGGGACTGATACGGAAAAGAAAAAAGGGGACAATATAAAGTCAAAATCAGGGGAAAAACAAACAGAAAGTAAAAAACATGGAGATAAAAAAAAAACAAGTAGCAGTAGAGCAGAAAAAACAGAAAAAATAGAAACTATAGATAAAGAGAGAAAAGTTAGGCTGTCATTAGGAGATAGCAAAAGTCATGTAGAAAAAAAACAAAATATGAGGACTCGCATAACACTTTATAATCTTCCTACAAGTATTAGCATTTCTCTATTGCACTATTATGGTAGTTAACATAAAGTCTTAATAAGTCTGAATATTAGAAGAGGTTTTGATAGTAAAATTGATCATATATTAGAAAATTTTGGAGATAATCATGTAATAGGTTTACAAGAAACAGGATTGGTAGACAATAATTTATTAGATAGATTAAGTAATATTACTGAGTATAGATATTACATGTCAAACGGGGACATGAACACAAAAGGGGTTATAACTCTATTGTCTAAAGAATTAGAACATGTTAAATTATATTATGTACCATCTTATTTTTCAGGAAGATTGGTCCATATAAGTTTTACATTAAATAATTGTATATACCATGTACTAAATATATATGGTATAAATATGGTGGGATTAGAGATAAATGAATTCTATCAAAACTTATTAGAATATTGCAGGAAAATTAAAAATGGGTCAGATAGATATATATTACAGGGAGATTTTAATTTTGTGGAAAATTTATTCGATACAAAAAATCCAAATAGACCGATAGGTGTAGCTACTAAGGGTAAATTGAGTAAAATATACGAGGAATTGGGAAAGGTAAACAGTTACAGATAAAAAAAAAACAAATAAAAGAAGTTATAACTTTTTCAATACTAGAGGATTTGAATCATGATTAGATAGAATATGTATACCTGATACCAAACAAGGTAGATTAAATGAAACTATTTCAGCATGCTGATGACTGCTCCATCGTTACAACTGAAACAGCAGACTATCAACATATGGTAAAAGAATTCAAAGAGTTTGGGAAGGTATTGGGTTCAAATATCAACGAAAACAAAACAGAAATATTAAAAATAGGTAATATAGACACTACAGAATATCAGATGGAAGGTTTAATAAAAAATAAAATAAAAGTACTAGGAATATGGTTTGGGAAAGATGGAATAGAGGCAAATTGGAGGCCAATATTAGGTAAAATAAAAGTACAATATGAAAAATAGAAACATAAAAATGTTAGTAATAAACAGAAAATATTAGTTATAAATACATACATATTTAGTAAAATGCTATATGTAGCAAGAATGATCCCACCTACAGCAGAGCACATTAAAAATATCAATAAGTACATATATTCATTATTTTGGCGACAGGATTTTGAACTATTGCAAAGAGATTCACTAAAAGAAAAATACATTAAAGGAGGGCAGCAAATGCCAGACATAGAGAAAAAAGTAGAAGCATTATTGTTATATAGAATCACAGAATTAATAAAAGGGAATACATCAGATGGACCAATATTTACAAATATTTTATGGGTTTTACAACTAGAGACTTACTACAAGAATTAGCTCAAAATAATTTGCAACACACAGTAACTGTAGAGGGCATTTACAAGAGGATAAAATTCTTATATTTGAAATATAAAGATACTATTAATTTAAGTGGAAAAAGTTTAAAAGATATTTATTTTCAGTTAACTGATATTGAAAATTTCAAACATAAAGTAGAAAATATATACATTTATGTAGATTTTACTAATGTATGGGAAAATATAATTGTAATAAAGAATCTGTATTTTAGAGATTTTATCTATAGAATAGTGCAGGATTGTCTACCAACATTAGAAAAATATAAAAAGAGAAATGTTCTCATCGAAAATTATAATTGTAGCTACTGTAAATTAGAAGTAGAAAATTTAATACACTTATTTGTTAAATGTAAAAAATTAGGGTTATTTAGACAGTTGATAACAGATATAATTAGAGAACAAGAAATAGATAGAAAATTTAAATTAGATCAACATATTTGTTTATTGTATAAAATTTATTTTCAAATTTATCCATATATATTTGCATATAATAGAGCTATATGAACACAAAGGAAAACAGAAATGGGGGACATTAGGGGAAAACTGATGATTACATATTATAGAAATGAAATTTCATTTAGACTAAGAGAAAAAAATAATTTACATATTACATAAAATGAATTTGATAGATTAGGTTTATTTATATATACATATTGTGTAGAGGTGTAAATGAAAATAATTACTTATTAATATTGATATATTTGCCTATTGTAGATGTTGTTTAATTTAATTAAGTTTATTTTAGCGTATGGAGCACAATGATGATATCTATACAAATACTTTGAACGGTGTCTTACAGTGACGTGGACCCGTGACAAGTTCTTTTTCTTTTTCTTAACTGTCAAATTATTATAACTTTTTATTTTTCAATAAATGTCATAATTATTTAAGAAAACTACAAGTGTCCCATATAACCAATGCTACATATTGTGTAGTAAAGTGTTACGAGGCTAGTAGTATTTAATATAATAGGTATATTTGTATTAATTATTATCTTTTCAGATAAGGTATGTAAAAAAATTTTAGAAGAAAATGGTTTTATAAAAAACATATTTAAAAGATAATAATAAAAAAAATATATGGGTATTAATAGATCTTGAGTCTTTTTGAGATATCAGGAAAAAAAACGTTTTCTAACTTATGCTATTACTCTTTCATTTACTCTGTACTCTAACCATGGAAAGGTAGCACATCTTTTACATTCCTTCTTTCCGTAATAATAATATACATGTAAAAAAGTAGATTATGAATTAATAGAAAGATCAAAGAAATAATAATAATGTAAAAGGAAGAAAAGACAAGCTAGTGACTATATATTTTGTTAATATTGTTTGATTTATTATATTGTGTTTCTTATGTATGTAACAAATCTGAGTGCTCCTAAAAAGAAAAAAAATGTGATGTGGAGTGTCTTAATGGCATAATTCAGTGTTCTAGTTGTGATAAGTGGATTCATAGTGCTTTTGTTCCCATGAGTGATACTTTGCTGGAAGAATGATCATGCCAACATGACCTTCATTTGAAGAGGATGTTGTTTCACGGATGGAAAGTTCAATGCTGCAGTCACTTGCAAGGTAAGAAACTCTTTTAATTATATGCATTTCATTTATTTTATCAAATAATGAAAATGCTCAATACAATAATTATAAATACAGCTTACAGTTTTATTAAATACAATAATACAAAATAAATGATTTAAATATAAGTGTGAATTTGAATTAATGCTTCATTATTAAATTCAATATTAAGTAACATATTAAAGCAACATGCATTTAAAACAAATTACAAATAAACTGTCATTTTAATTTTTAACATTTAACATTTAAAACATCAGTACTTTCAAATGGTATCAAGAAACTTTGGTACCTGGACATTTCGGTACCCGCTGAAAAAGACAATTCGGTACTAGAAAAAAAAATTGTTGACAATTGTTTATTGTTTGTATACTTTTGATTGTGTCCTCTTCAATAAAGAAATATAAACATTTGTTATAAATCGTGAGATATTTGTGTTTTTTTTTAATGTAAAATGAGATATTTGTTTGATGTCAATTTCAATAAAGAATATTCATAGTTTGTTTAGGGACAAGATCAAAAGTTCAATGTAGGATAAAAAACTTAATTCACATAGTTTTTTCATTGACCCCCCCCCCCACCCCCCTCTTAACTTAATTTGGGAAAAATTGATTGACCAATATGGCCATATCCGAAAATCAATGTCGGATAACAAAACTTGCAGCGATTTTTACCCCCCACCCCCAAACTATTTGAATTAAGTTTTTTATCCGACATTGAACTTTTGATCTCGTCCCTTAAAATCACAAGGATATGTGTTTGTTGATTTTGCAATTATCATTATTTAAGCAATCATCAGTTATTTGTTGTGTATAATTGTTTAATTTATAGTATTTGTATGATGTATTAAATAATTGGTTTGTTTTGTTTTCACAATTTTAACTGGAACCGTGATACCCTACAAATATATAACACAATATACTCAGTACCGAAATGTCCAGGTACCGAAGTGTCTAGAATTCCTTTCAAATTTTATCAATTCTCAAAGTCACATTTCTTACACAATTTAAAAAAAAATATAGATGTAAAATTGGCATACCGATCGAATAGATGTGGTTTTCGCAACATTTTATGAGGTTTAGGTAATATTATATCAGGTTTTCGCCAATTTCGGTGGTTCGAGGTATCCGTTTTGACAATTAATAATGGACCCAGATTTTTATACCTGTAGAATGACTTCTACGTCATAACAATTTCCTTTGCTTTTCTGGTGTCCTTGAAACCTAGATCCATTGTATAGTAAGCTTGTTGCTATTCCAGGGAGCTTGCTATTTGCTGGAGGTGGAGGGTCAAGTTTTACCGGCATTGTTTATGTTTGTTGGACTTTTCTAAAATGAGTTTTGTGTCGATATCACTGATTCGCTTAAATATCACTATAAGGGAAAAATAGCCAATCAGATTCAACAAACCATTATCGGAAAGAAAATGGCTGCGCCCATAAGAATTTGTCTGTCAAATGTTAAAAAATTCTTAGCCGTTTCAAATTCACATTGTTCCTGCTTTGTCAGAAATTTTAACCCAAGAGGCATGTAAATTTTAATAAGAACTTTTATTCAGATGAATCTGTTCGTTAGGATATGATTGTTGAAAAAGGAGGAGGGGTCTTATACTGTTTTGACTTTTGTAATGTATTCCAAAAAGATTTTTTGCTAGAGGCACAGACATATATATTGCAATCACATTATAATATATAAGCAGTTTTCTTAAACTGGCAATTGTCACTGAACAAAAGCTTAATTATTTCACTCCAGCTAAACCGAATGATTCTGTCTGAAAAATTGATGTTTTTCTATTTTTTCCCATGATCGAAAGTTCACACATAGAAAAATATCGATTCCCACATAGAAAAAAAAAGCAAGATATTGGTTTTTGAGACAGAATCATTCGGTCTAAAGCCTCACTACCAACATTATAGTCCTGTCAATCTAGCATAAATTTGACCCTAACCTTAAAGTAATTGCAAAAGAAGATTTTTAAGTTTTAATCTTTAGCATTATACCCCAAATATACACAGAAAAAAGTCCAACAAAATCTTAACTTGAGGAAGACCAAAAAATCACGATTTTAAAATTCCTATAGAGATTTGCATTGAAAATTGGAGATAACTCTGCAAAAAAGGCAGAAATATGAATAAAAATTGACACAAAATTATAACTTTACCACTTCTATTCAGCAGAGTGTATTGATTCCTGATATTTTAGCCGTTTTTAGAGTATAACAAACAACTCTAAAGGTGTTTTCATATCTTTTATCAAGCTACAACCTAGATTTCGTAATTCATTAGTTGACCATTTATTAAATTTTTCAACATGTCAAGGTAAAGAATCTCAAATTTAATAAAAATGATTAAGCATATATTCTTCTTTTTGTGGTTTAAAGTTTCTTTAAACAAGGTAGATGCAGAACAAATATAATTTACAGATATAAACAATACCAAATTTTTACATTATTTTTTCAAAATGGTGACAAAGCCACAAATTTGCAATTTCTTTTATAAAAATATGCAAAAAAAAATAAAAATACCTATAACACTTCGGTTTTGTACATTCATGAGCAGAAGATTATATAATATAGTCAAATACGAACTTATAACCCCATCAAAATATCATACTTTACATGAATTTTAAGAAAATCAACCAAAAACTGACAAAAAAAGACTAATTTTTGTGGAGTTATCTCCCCTTTCCAATGTTAATTTCCAAAGGAAATAAAAAATGCTGATTTTGAGTTTTCCTCAAGTTAGATTTTATGGGACTTTTTTCTGTGTATATTTGGGGCTTAATGCTATACATGTAGATTAGAACTAAAACATTTTCTGTTGCAATTAGTTTGAGGTTAAAACTTAGTTTGACTGGACTATTAGAGGAAAATATCAAGGTTTAAAAAAAAAAACCCAGAAAACGGAGTATGTATATTATTCAAGCCTTTTGAATTCTTATTGACATGTTGTAAAAAAATTTAAGTAAATTAACTGAATCAATTAACATTTTGTTTTTAAAATTATAAGAGTGATAACTATGATAAAGTTTGCAGCAGTGTTATCACATGTTGAAAACTAAAAAAAAATCACTGCTTTAAAAGTGACATTTTGATAAAAAAAATTAATTCAAATCATAAAGAGTTTATCCTGTTATTGCTAGAATGTGTTAATGATAAAAGCTCGGTCAGCTGTTGAACCAGCTAAGGGTAAAAAAGCAAACATGAAAAAATTTAAAAAAAAAAAAACAAAAGATAAAAAGCATTAACAGTAAAAATCTCTTTTTATGTGCTTGTGATTAAGAATACTTGAAAAATTAAACCTTTTTACTTCAGAAGAGATGTATACTGTCAAACACTAAACAATTGTCTTTGCTATACTCAATATCAATGCTAGTAAGCCAAAACCTTGAACCTTTTTTTTTTTTCTTTTTTCATTTTATTTATGATTCAGGAAATTTAATCTTCTGTTTACTTATGAGTATATCTTGATACATGTAAATAACTAGATATCTTTATATTCATTATTTGTTGATATTGGAATTGTATCCCATATGCACAAGTTATCTTTCCTGACAAGTGTTTTGTGTTTAACATAAAGAGAAAAAATTAATTCTAATTTGTATTAAAAATTTTTAATTGAAGAAGGTGTTCATCAGAAATAGAAAAATTAGGGAAAATATATACAGAAACATATCATTAATGTGTTGAGAGAAAATTGTAAGAAAAAATATTTTGCCGAAAAATGACAATTGTCTATTGTCACAGAAGACACCTTTTCCAAAGAGCAGATAACTCATATGTACCAAAAATGGGGAATATTGGAAGGAAAAAATAGTCATTATCAAAATTTCTTTAATCAATTCATTTATATGGAATCAAAACATTATTCTATATTTTTTTTAAATTTCAGAACTGAAGAAGTTTTATAAGAATGCAACAATTACACAGTCAGATGGTAAGGGTACAGAATAAATGATAAGTATCATTTTTGTTAAAAATTAATTCAGAACCTTTATGCAAAAATATTTATTTAGACTTTTTATGAATGTTCCCTTCTTGTGCACATCTCTGTCTTTTGAACTATTAAAAGATGAATTCATTGCAGAAAACCTTTTTTGAATGGGATAAAAAAAAAGATTAATTGACCAGAAAAATGCAGAAACAACTTTGACCATTAAAATATGCATTTTATCTTTTTCATTCATGAGGCCACAAAAAAGGCCTTTATCTTAAAACTGTTTTTCTACCTTTGAATCCTTTGTTCAGTGGAGGAAATTCTTTTTATTTGTCTTTTAAATTATAATGTAAATCTACAGGACTGTGATGTTACATTATAGTAAACGTTGGATTACACTCAATAAAAGTATGGTAAGAAATAATTTATGCTAGCCATAAATTTGTTGGAGATTTTAACATGGGTAACAATTATCTGACCAAAAATTTAACCCATGCTTAAGAAATGGGTAAAATTTAAGCAAATAGTGTTACCTATGTTTAAATATAAAAAAATAAACATATAGGACCCAGGCACTATGCTTATAGTCCAAGAAAACTTAACATCTGCCTTAACTAATTCACTGTTTTTCCTCTTTCTGAATTATGATTTATTTAGAGTAAATATAATCGCTGATCCTTTCGTGATATGTGGTGCTTCTCATGAGGATGTTTATTTTTAGCACAGCTGTCCTAAAAGGACATGTGAGCTTTAGCCATCACTTGGCATCCGTCTCCTCTGAAACCACTAAACCTATTACAGCCATACTTAGTCTGAATGATCCTTTAGGTATCTAGATTAAAGTTTGTGTTTTATTTTCTTGTCTGTCAAGAAACATGGCCACCATGGCTAAAAATAGAACATAGGGGTAAAATGCAATTTTCGGCATATATCTCAAAAACCAAAGCATTTAGAGCAAAACTAACACGAGGTAAAAATGTTCAACAGGTCAAGATCTATCAGCCATGAAATTTTCAGATGAATCGGACAACCCTTTGTTGGGTTATTGCCCCTGTCAAGGTCATTGAAAAAGTCCATAGCAACCGATGAAAAAGTCCATAGCAGCCATATATATTTGGGTTCAGGACCCTACAATTAACCTGTTCAAGTCAAAATGGAAGGTGTAGAGTCAATGCAATTGAAAAAGTCCATAGCAACCGATGAAAAAGTCCATAGCAGCCATATATATTTGGGTTCAGGACCCTACAATTAACCTGTTCAAGTCAAAATTGAAGGTCAAGAGTCAATGCCGTTGAAAAGGTCCATAGCAACTGATGAAAAAGTCCTAGCAACGATATCTATTTACATTCAGGATTCTATATTTTAGCTGTACAGGTCAGTATTAAGGAGAAAATTGTGACGGTATACATTAAATAGCAAAAATAATCATTGATGCAAGATCTACTGGTACACAAAAGATAACAGGTGAGCGATTCAGGCTCTTGGAGCCTCTTGTTTCTTACATTGTCCACTATATCAAGATATCCGAACCACTTTAATTCGAAGATTAAATGTTTTACCAGTTGAAATGAATATTCAAACATTAAAAAAAAGTATTTATTTTCCAACAAGATTTCATATTTATCAAGGGTTCCAAAAACATGACATGAGAATGCTTCTTTTACTTTCAGGCTGGTTTGAGATCAATTTAGATAAAACAAAATTGAAAACCCCACATGGAAAGGTGTTTAAGGTTCCAAATGAAGCACTGGCATTAGCAGTAGCAACAGAATGGAATTCACAAGATAAAGTTATTAAAAGAAGTTACATGCATTTGGTATAGTTACCTTTTTTGTAAGATATTGATTCTGTAGTAGTCTGTGTCCAGTAATTTTCATGTTTAAGAACTTCTAATTGATTTTGCTTTAACTTTTACAAGATAGCACTGAACTTTACTACATTATAATGGGGAGAGTCAGTTGGATGGAATAGTTGATGTATACTACATGTACTTACTAGTCAAAGCAGTATTTTCTTTACTCTGTCTTTGAGCTTAGGAGCCAGATCATAGTTTTTTAGCTCACCTGTCCTAAAAGGACATGTGAGCTTTTGCCATCACTTGGCGTCCGCCGTCCGTCATCTGTCGTAAACTTTTTCAAAGATCTTCTCTGAAACCACTGAACCAATTACAACCATATCTAATCTGAATGATCCTTAGGGTATCTAGAATTAAATTTATGTTTTATTCTCTTGTCCATCGAGAAACATGGCCGCCATGGCTAAAAATAGAACATAGGGGTAACTTGCAGTTTTTGGCTTATTTTTGAAAAACTAAAGCATTTAGAGCAAAACTGACTTGGATAAAAATGTTCATCAGGTCAAGATCTACCTGCTATGAAATTTTCAGACGAATTGGTCAACCCTTTGTTGGGTTATTGCCCCTGAATTGTTAATTTTAAGGAAATTTTGCAGTGTTAGGTTGTTATCTTGAATATTATTATAGATAAAGACAAACTGTAAACAACAAAAATGTTCAGCAAAGTAAGATCTACAAATAAGTCAACATGACCAAAATCGTCAGTTGACCCCTTATAGGAGTTTTTGCTCTTGAAAGATTATTTACATGTAAACAGAAAATAATGGTCTAACATTGTCACAGATGTTTAGCATGTTTAGGGCATTACTTGAAATAAATTAAATTGTACCTGTACACGTACAATGGAGCGTCAAGGGTCAAGGTCATTGAAAAATTCCAAAGCAGCCGATGAAAAAGTCCCTAGCAACCATATATATTTGGGTTAAGGACCTTATAATATACCTGTACAAGTCAAAAAGAAAGGTCAAGGTCATTGAAAAAGTCCATAGCAACAGATGAAAAAGTTCCAAGCAACCATATATTTTTTGGTTCAGGACCCTACAATTTACCTGTTCAAGTCAAAATTGAAGGTCAAGAGTCAATGCCATTGAAAAAGTCCATAGCAACTGATGAAAAAGTCCCTAGCAACCATATCTTCGGGTTCAGGATTCTATATTTTAGCCGTACAGGTCAATATTAAGGAGAAAATTCCCACAGTATACATTAAATAGCAAAAATAACCATTGATGCAATATCTATCGGTACACAAAAGATAACAAATATTT
Source organism: Mytilisepta virgata (assembly GCA_028015205.1). Taxonomy (NCBI): domain Eukaryota; kingdom Metazoa; phylum Mollusca; class Bivalvia; order Mytilida; family Mytilidae; genus Mytilisepta; species Mytilisepta virgata. The sequence continues at coordinate 91,955,482 of CM051521.1, forward strand.
TTGACAAAACCATGAATGTTGCAGGGATAAAATATTTCCACATATTTGCAGTTTTCTACTTTTTCCATTGCAGTTGGACCATTTTTTGAGATACATGTCAATCTGTCAACAAAACTTTAAGGTGGGGGAGTGGGGATGAGATATCTGGGACTTGTAGTGGTAAACTAAAATCTTAATTCCTATATACAGTGTAACATATTTGTACATATATGTAGGACTAGGAAAAAATGGTTATTCAAAGGATAAAAAGAAATTATTTGATATCTATGTATATGTAATAATATGATATTTTCACTCAGTGATAAATGTAATAAACAATATAACTAATTCAAGAATTTGAATATCGAAAATATTCAACTCCTGACCGGAAAACACTAATAATTAGTTATCCTATAATTATTACATGGTTGTTTCTGTATTGGCCTTGTTATTGGTCCGAAGCTTGCCGTAATGGCCTTAGGTGGAGCCGAAGGCCAATACATCTGACTGAGGACCAATAACAAGGCCAATGCAGAAATAACCATGTAATAACATCTTTATTAGTGGCCTCGGTGGCCAAGTGGTCTAGGTAGTTCGTCATGACTACTAATGATCACTAGCCTGTCAACACTGCGGTTGTGAGTTCGAATCTCACCTGTGGCGGGGTGTGTTCGACTCCCACCTTAATTGACAAGAATTGCCAATTTTCCTACCGAAGGTCAGTGGTTCTCTCTGGGTACTCGGGCTTCCTCCACCAATAAAAATTGGCCGCCGCGAAATAGCCAAATGTGCTGAAAACGGCGTTAAACCCCAACTAAACAAACAAACAAACATCTTTATTAATTAACTAGTTTTCACAATGCATATTCTTTATGAATTTTTACTGAATCATTGAAGGATTGGAATGAGGGTTGTGAGAGATATTTTCACTGTTACTAAATAATTTATAATCATCAATTTTGAAGCACCTTTAATCGCAGACCAATACATCGATATTATGTTAACATTTCAGAGTTTTCCACTAACTCTATATTGGCCGGGTACAAGATCTGTATCGGGCGGGTTTTTTTTATATTGGATGAGTTAATGATTCTGTATTGAAAGGACAGTTTTAGTTGTATTGAAGCCAATAATACAGTAGTTAATTAATAACATATGTTTGAAAGAGGCAAAACAGTATTTTTATACTTCTGTTTCAGACATCATTATGTAATACAGCATTAGATAATCCTACACATAAAACTAGAGAAGATCTTGTACGGAGTTGTTTACATTTTGTGGAAACTGACACAATTTGGTATGTATTTACCGTTTTATGTTTTGTATTAGTAATTCTACTTCTTCATTAGAAATAGCTGCAAAGTTAGCAATAAAAGTTGGATATATAATGAAATTATTATTGAATCTGACTTTGTATTTACATGTTTTGATCTTTTTTCACTTTAATTATGATGTGAAACTTGGTATGAAGTATCTTTGGTATGTTTTATAGGAGTGTTAGTAAAATGAATTTTGGAAATATCTGTATGAAATTTCATGGTTATTTTCATCTGATAAATATTTTTGAATATTCTCTGAAATTTTTTGGCCAAAGAACTTAAATTTGGACCCAATAGGAAGTCTCTGTAAAATTTATTCATTTTAATTCTCTTTAGTTACAGAATGTCAGAACCAGAAGATCTGGTGTTAGTCCAAACAAAATGTTGGGAACCAATTCTGGAATGGGCAAGACAAAGGTAAGAATTGATTTCTTGCACAGGCCATAATATTTGTCACAGTATCACATTTTTACGGGCTAGTGATGGCTTGAAACAAAATATGCAAAACTAATGGAAGTTCTTAACTTTGAACACTACTGAAGTATATATCTTATGTATTCAGCCATTACATTATATCAGTTTAAGGTTATACTTAGTAGCACTAATAAGTAATTGAAAACATATATAGGAGTTTTTTGGTGTTTTTGCAGAGAATTAATACAAACAGATCAAGAAATATTGATTTTTTTCTGTCAGTAATTACATTTTATCTTTGAAACGGTCATTGTGAACAGTTGAAAAAAGAAAACCAGACTTTATGACAGTGTCATGGATGTATGTTCTAATTATAAATGTTCAGTTTATATGTTGGGGCTGTACTATTGTGTAAAATACTAATTAATAATAGATTTTTAAAATATGTTTTTGCAAATATCATACAGCAGAACAAAAAAAAAAGTGTCTGAATGTATGAAGTGTAATACAATGAATTCTGTTCAACCATCTTTAATTAGTAGTGGTATACATGCAAGATTTTTTCTTAATTTTGAAAGCCTCACTGTGGATTTTAAGATAAGAACAGCAATAAGAGCTATATCCCTTCCTTATAGTCTTATTATGTGCATGTATGGATTTTGTGTCAAGAATTTCACTAGATCTCTCTTATGACCAGTCTGTCTATTAATATCTTATAATGCCTAAACTGTTCACTACACAATATGTATTAATGTATATTTTCTATAGGTATGACATAGAAATAGAATCTACAACAGGACTGGCTAGTCCAGAAGTTCCACAGAAGACTTATGATATTTTAAGACGACATTTGTTATCATATGGTGACTGGGCATTGTTTGGTAAGTTTATTTCAAATCTTATTTGAGTTGTAAAGAACCAAAAGGGGACAAAAACCATTTAATATACATGTAGTCACAACATTTTTCTGCATAAATACTTGAGCAGTGACAATATTCTGTTGTTCTCAACATGGAAGTGTCAAGGCTGATTTGTCCTTTCAACGACTTTCATGTTTTTTCTGTGATTTTTATGAGCAGAAAATGTCAGCTTTTCATGCAAACAAAGGCAGAATGAGTATTATTAGAATGGAGGTAAATTTATCTGCTGTACATGAATTAGTAATTTTTGATGGTAAAACTATGATTTGTGTACACAAAAAGCTTGAAACATTATACCATTATATCCTTAATTGTTTCTTGTCCATAATTATTGACATCTGATTGAATAACAGATTTAAATTTTACTCGCAGGGTTTTTATATGGCACAGAAAACTTGAAATCATTAATTCTCATGTTAGCACTGGTAGATAAACACATAGATATAAAGAATGCAGTACAGCTGTCTAGGCTGGAACAGGATTATCAGGTTGGTTGTCAGTCTTAATAGATTAATTGTAGGATATCTCCACATATAAGAAAAAAGTACAAAAATCTGGATCTTGCATTCATACAGTTAAAAGGGTTTATGAAGGTTTATAATATTGGTAAACTGAGTATATCATTACACTTTTTATTGTTGTGTAGAATTTCACATTCATATAATTCATCTAGTAAATAAGAATTCAATACTTTCATACAAATGAGAGGAGACATGGGGTAAATATTTATGAGACCACAATGAAGAAATGAAATCCAGAAAGTATTCAAAGCTATTGTACACTGCATAACAAGCCTCATATGAAATTAGGATGATGTTCAATTAAACCACAAAATGTCAAAAATAAAATATAAACTCCAAAATAAATAGCAACACAAAAACATACAACCAGTAACCAGTTCCTGAGTTTGGCCAATCACATAAAAATGTGGTTGGGTTATATTTTCCATTATTCTCACAAAATGGTAATATTTGCTTGCAGGTGATTAAGTGGGGGAATGTAGAATGGTATCACGACATTGACATTGAAGAACTACAATCCAGATTGGCAGCTGCAGCATTGTTTATTTATTGGACAAGTGAATCAGAAACTATCATTAAGAAAACAACATTTAATTTTTAATTTATTAAAATATTTTACCTTATAACTGTGAAATCTGCTTTTTTTCTGTGAATGTGTTAAAATATTTAACCCTTCATTTACTGCTTACTCTTCCTGAGCACCTGAGTCAACACCCATTTCTTTTGGTGGGGTCCATGTTTTTCATATGTTTTTAGTTTTTCATTGTATTGGCCTTGTCTTCATTGTTCTCTGAAGTTTGTCAGTTGTTTCAATTATCCCCTCCTTCGAATATCCATTTGGTATTTCTTGACTTAACTTACAAAAACTTTCCATGCTTATACTATTGAAGAAATCAAAATTCAGTGCCATTACATAGAAACACTTATTTGATGAGAACAAACCCAGAATTTTCTGATTTAATTAGTTTCTCCAGAGTCCATCAGCATACCTCCTCCCGTTTGACTCCAAAAAATTTGTGAATACAATGTCAGTGAAGCATAAAATTTGGGTCACAGTGGTGTGTTGTGAGTTTCCCCCACATGCATCTCCATATAAGAAGTCTTATAATACCTACAGAATACAAACCGCCTCGGTGGTCTCGTGGTAGCGTGCTCGACCCGAGTGCGGAAGGGTCAAACCAACGACTTTAAAATTGGTATTTGCTGCTTCTCGGCCAAGCACGCAGCATCTATGAGTAAGAGCAAAGACTGGTCGGCTCGGAGTCAGTATAATGTGTCCGAGTGAGGTGATATGTCTTCCTGTGGACAGTTACTTCGTGAGCTAGCACATTAAAAATCCGACTTAGCGTGTCGGTCTAGTACAAAGCAGGGATCATTTTCATTATCATAACATGTTCTCGTCCTGATATGCACCTGGTTGCCACTGGACGTTAAATAATAATTCATCCATCATCCTACAGAATACACTTGGGACAGATTTGCTAAGCTTCATCAAAGCTAATATAGGTCATGCGAGTTCAATTTTTGAACAAGAAGTACCAATACATCTACATCAGCTTACAAAGTTGGGTGGTTGTAGCTCATTTTCAAAGATCTGGCTGCTGATGCAGATGCCCTTACTGTGGTTACTTGGATACTTTTCTGTAACTTAGTTGAGACGAATTAATTATAAATGAATTCAGACATGCAAAGACAGGTACCTACTGATCCAAGGAGTCTTATCCTAACAAGATCAATTACATGTCTGGACTTGAGTCACCGTCATATGTTTGTCAGGCTAAGTTCAACATGCGAAAATTCATAAGAAAAATTTGTCAAATTTGCCCCAAATAGGAGGTGCACATCTTCAATATGTATATAAACACTATGCAAAGTTTGATTAATATTGGTTCAATACAGTCAGTTACAGATTACACAAAGTATGTACCACTAAGCGTGATGGATGGAGTCCAGCGGCTAATAGAAATGCTTTCACCGTTGATGACGCAGGTAAAAAAATACAGTGTCTGCATCATATATCATTGTAAAATATATGGTAATCAAATTTTGCATAAATAGTTGGACCAAGTGGAAATCCGAATGTTGTTCATCAGATGAACTTCCTATTCATAGACACCAAGATGTAACTTGGATGTTAAATTTACCTTAAGCAAATTTGATGAACCGTGAAAAATTTGACATGTGTCATTCTTGACGCAGTATTACTACCTTAGATGCATCTGTACATGAGAACAAAGTTTGGTTTGGTTTGGTTTGGTTTGGGTTTCACACTACTTTTGGTGCAATTGGCTTGATTGTAACAGCCAGTTTCAATTGGTGGAGGATGCTGGAGAACCACCTATCTTAATAAGGAAAACTGGCAATTCTTATCCTTTATTACTGGAGTAAAAAACACATCAAACGTTAGGCTGGAACTCACCATCTCAGTGTTGATAGGTTAGTTATAATTAGTAGTTACAATGAACTACCTAGACAAAGGTGTACACTTCACTATGTCAATAATTCTATCTCTACATGTATGTTGAAATGAACTAAAAATCTGAAATAATAAAACCTGAAAATGCAGGTAAGGTAAAAATACACATTTATTTATGTACAAAATATTAAAATTCTTAATAATATTTTATCACAGATTTTCTTTTTTACTTTTCCTTATATCAGAATAACATCTCTAAAGTAATTTTTAAAGTCTCTAAGAGAACTTTCCTTGTAACAAAGTTGCTTATGTTGTTGATTGAATACTGTTTAACTAGGTCTTTTTTTTTATCCTGCTACCAATATTCCTTATTGTCAGCACAAGCAATCAGTTAAATGTTTTTCCAGGTTTTAGTATCCACCTCCTTGAACCACCTCCAAATTGTCTATTTCTTCCCGTAAGTGATCGATCATATGATTAATTTCTACTACACGCAGTCTGTTTCTCTGAATTTCCTCCTCCTCATGTATTTTTTCAAGAAGCCCTTTCATCCAGTTGTTTATCCTGGTTGTGATATCTTCCTCTTTATTGTCTATTTTTAGTAAGTGATAGTCATGTGACGTTGAAATAGCATTAATGATTGTGTCTTTATCAACAAACAACTGAAAGATAAAATAAATTTTTTTTAATTAAAAACATAAACTAAGAATTTTATTGTATTCTGCTTACACAGGACATTGTTTAGGCCGTGTTTGATTACAAAGAATCAGGAACTGGATTTGAAAACCCATACGTTTTTTCACATGAAACCAAAACCGGATTGTCCTTGATTCAAGAAACCGTGAAACCTGCCAAGCAGCAAGATCTATCGCATTTAAATTTTTGAAAACCGGATTATGAAACGGTATCTTGTTCTGTTGAAATCAAACACAACCTAAGAGTCTGGTAAAGGTAAAAACAATCAAGGTTTCAGTATAAGGTCCAATTCATATTTGTGATCTTTTCTTGGTGTTTAATGATATTTGCTGATATTATAAGAACCTCACCTTGGTTCATTTGTACTTTTGTTTTATGTATTAAAAATACAAAATGAATTTATCAAGTTCCTGCTTGCATACTCAACAAAATCTTAAATACCACTTTTGTAAATTAAAAATTCATCATTTAAAAGTACAATTTACAATTTTTGCTGCAAGAGAACTGTTATTACACATGTATATTTTAAAATGATTTACAAAATATATCATATTATATAACACTAGAATTTTAATTATTTGCACCACATTCAAAAATTTAATCTTTAACCTAAAATAAAAAATATTCCCATTGGCATTACCCTTCTCTATTAATTTCAAATTGCAGAGTTGTCAAAATTTAAATTACATCCTATGGGTAAAACTTTAAAAAAGATTCTCTTCAATAACAAATTCTGATGGAGCAAAAAATTAGAATTAGAATGATTTGTAAAATGATGAACTTTGTATCAGAACTTTCAATGCAAATCAATCTTTCTAGCAGCAAAATTTATTTGCTGTACTATAATCACTGGTTTTAAATACAAAAATTGACACAATAAAATATGTTTGAAACTCTGCATTATATAAAAAATTGTAAAAAGAATCATTAACCAAAACTAGGCTGGAAACCAACAAACCACAGATGACATAAACAAACTGTTTAAAAAAAAAATTCTTGGCATTATGTAATAATGAGTTGTCTCTTGAAACAGATTTTTAAAACAAACAAGGTCCAAATAACATACCATTCGAACATCCTCGGATATTTCATCATCAAGTTCATTCTTGGCCAGCTTGTCTACTATAGGTAATGCTATTTCACTAAGTTTTTCATGATGAGTATTTTCTAAGTCTCTGGCTTGTGACATAAAGGCCATAATGCTCTCCATAAACATGGACACCATATCTTGTAAATTTCTGTCAAAATCTTTCACTACTTCCTAACAAAAAATGAAGAGAAATATCAATTTACTATTAGAATATTAGAATACTATTAAAATATTTTGTTTCAATTTTCATGAATGTCTCAATATATAGTTTAAAAATATTATAAAGATATATTTTTGTGTTAATATATGAATGCCTAATAAATATATATCATAAAATTATTTCAACAAACTATTAATATTTGCTTCTTACCCAAAAAAGTTTAATTGAAATCAGACTAGACAAAAGTTCAAAGTATTATCAAATAGATACTTTTGTATGAACTATAATATGAAAATGAGAGTGCCTTGCAACAAGCATAACATAGACTAAATTTTGTAAGCAGTGACATCCCCCTCCAAGACAGAACTGGGAGAAGTGAAGACTAATTAGGAGAAGCGACCGTATTTCTGCAGAACACAAAATTATTAATTTGCGAATAACGATGTGGAAAGACAACTTCTAATCTCATATTTGTCAGTTATAGCTTTCTTCACTCGTTATTCCAGTGAATATTCTCCGATCTTTAATTTTTGTGATTCTCATCTGTGTTTTTTCTTTTCAAAATTTGCTTTAAAGACTTCTTTGGTTTGCAGGGGGAGGGTGTCAAACCTTTAATCAACTGGCCAAAGACTAATCAAATAGTGCAATGTTAATCCTCAACAATAGTCATTATCTTAGTTCTTATACATTGTACATTTAACTGGCTCAATAACAAACCTCATGTTGGTCTATAATATATAATTCAATATTAACATACCTCAAGTTGGTCAACAAGTTGTAACTCATAACCCATAAGTTTGTCCCAGAGTTCTGATATCTGTTTATTATATTCTGTCACTTGTTGTTCCAGTAATCTCTGGTCACTGATCTGTGTCAGTTCTTGTAAAATCTGTAATTCAACAACCCTGGTAAATGATTTTGTTTATTTTTTTAATTTTAATCATACTGTTGTAATGTGTCAACAAGACTTGTGGAGGCTTAACGTTCAACTGTTATATAGTAAATATTTAGCAACATGGAGTATGATTCTAGTTTGATATTGTTTGCACTGACCATGATCATCAATGTAAATTTTAAAGAGTGACCAGAAGCATTTCTTTTCACATTTATAGTTGCTGGAATACACGAAATTTAATAAACAGATTTATAAGATGAATACCATATCACCATTTTATAGTGTTTTTATTCAAATTCTTATGAACATATTTGGTGTGATTTGTAAAATTATTTCTTGGCAAAAACTATTGGTATATGTTTTATATGGGATAGTGACTGCCGATAGGATATACTATATTAAACTTTTTACTAAATGACAAAACAACACTCAAATTTTTTTATACCTTTTTCTTTGCTAGCATAAATTCATCGATTGATTTCATTCCCAGCACTTTGTTTTCATTTTTAGCTTCTTCAATACATTCCCAGAACTGGTTGACTTCTGCCTCACGTTTTTCATGTTCTTTTATACCATATTCAAATATTTGGTAACACACGCCAACAAACTTTTCTCTGAAGGTGAATTTGGTTAAGGAAGAAATATCTACCGGTAAGTATTAGCCATTACTTGATTTGAGGAAAAATTTTAGTTTTTCAAACATCAGTTGTTGATATGCAAAACATAGATACAAATTTGAAGCTATATTTAAAATGAATTAATATTCTTTCTATGTTGCTGGTATAAATGTATGAAAGGCAACTTTTAATTATTCATTTGATCAGCCATTCTTGGATGCTTTGAGCTGAATGCAATGAATTTTTAATAGAGAGTTAATAACTTGTGTCTTTCATGATAAGAATTTTTATAAGAAAGCTTAAAATAATAACTTCTAACATCACCGCTAGTCATGTAGGTGGTTTACATTTAATTCAGGTGTTACATTCAACATAATAACTTCATTATAATTTATTAATGTCATTTCTGTTGAATATTAGAAATCAAAATAAAGGTAGATACAAGATATCTTCACATAAATTTTTATGTAGGCAAATGTATATGTTAAAACGATTTTTGATATTTTTCATTTATAGATCTTTTACTTCTTAAATCCTGTCATACCCATTTTGTTGTTTATTGAAAATTTTCAATTTCAATTTAGTGATTTCATTACCCTTTGAACCAAATGTTTAAAAAGGGGAGATAACTCATATTTTTTGTTTGAATTTTTTTTAACTCTTACCATGACTGAAGAGTTAAATTATATAAAATTACACTAGGCTAATATGATCCCAACAGGAAAAAGGATATCTTTCAATGAGCTCTGAAATAGCTGGAAACTCTGCCAGTTTTTTTCCTTCTGTGTCCTCAGCATACAAGCTCTCAAAGAGATTGTCACTATCCATGTTTTCTACATAGGCAAGCTAAAATAATCACAAATACTTAAGTATATTGTAATCTTATTAATTAAATGCAATTTTTAATATGATTTTTTTCCCTGTATTAATGTTTTGTAAGGAATAGTAAATTTAATGTCAGCTCTTGAACAGTAATTTATTTATGAATTTTTATGAATCGTAGCAATTTTTGAAAAGATTTTGATTTTTGTTGAAATCAACCACAGCTAGTAAAAAATTTGTATTTGTTTAGTTGTGCAATTGTGAGCAATTGCTTTCTTATGAAATTCCATGTTTTTTAAAGAAAAAGTTAAGCAAAAAAGCCGTTTAATCCCCTCCACTGCTCAGTGTCTGTAACAAGTCAGACTCTGTTGTTTTGATTTTTGTGTTTTGTGCTCTTTTGGGTTATCTTTTTAAAGTCTGTCAATTTGAAGGCATTGATTGCAGGCCATTAGTTGATTCCTGTGTACTTTGTTTTTAAAATATTTTGATGGGATGTTTTATTCATTTAATGAAAATCCCTAACTCCTTGCTGTCAAATAATTACCTTATGTAATTCAACTTCCTTCTTTCTCTTAAGTTCCTCGTCGAAAACAGCATTTGCTTGTCTCTCGTTGTGTAACATTTCTTCTCTCGGTATCATGTACTTCTCTATTGCAGCTTCTCTCTGAAATATAATTTTCATATTAACATCTCATTCCAGAAAATCTTTTAAAGAGAACTATATATATATATATGATAGAAGATGTATATAATTGTAGAACTATTTATAAGATCGTAACAGAAAGGATACAGTCTGTACCTGACAACATTGGAAACAATTAAAGTAACTGGAAATTACAATAAATTCATGTGTTTTTATCAATTTCCAACAGATGAACCTTATTAACAAAAATCTTAAAAATAGGTAACTTTGGAATGATAGTTTTGTCGGGTGGGTACAAGTTTTCATATCATTCATTCTATTTCTTAAACAGCAATTAAAAGTCTTCTTGAAAATACTTTTGTTATTTAGGATTTCTTGAAAATAAATGCAGACTGCATAAAAGCCACTGAATTCCTGCTCCAGCATTAGTCATGAAATCCAATGAGCATGAAAAGCGTTACCATACTTACTCTAATTTTTTGACACTAAAATACACTTATTTTGTTATGGAAAATTGGAAAACCTTTGAAAAATTAGAGTTTTTGCCTTTCAGTCCTCATCATTGTAATTTTTGACTCCATAAGATCGACCTGGTCAATTTACTTTAAGAATAGGCAATCGAAATAATGGGTCATACTTTCGGTATTGTTATTTCATTATGAAATTTCTTCAGATTCCCATCACTATAATGTAAATATACTCTCTTTTTATTTTTTGGTTCAATATAAAGAATACAGGAGCAGCTTCAGCTATTTAAAAAATCAATAATTTGACCGTCTAAGAATAATCCCTCCTGTAAAATATCTACAAATTAATAAAACACTAACTTCTATAAAATACTATTGAATGCAAGTTACCAATGGTTGTAAGATCTAGTAGCCTAATAATGATCACCTCAACTAGCAATACTTATTGTTAGAAAATAACTATTTCAGCTAGTCACAATTCTACAATTAAGATGTACTTACAGCATGTGGATGAACCAATTTGTAGTCCAAAAATTCTATATTAGACAGAAATGCTATCACATATTGTTTATAAGTTTCTTCTTCACAGAATGGATTTCCTTTCAGTGTGAGTGTTTTAAGTTTCTTAAATCTTCTTAAATATATTACCTGAAATCAAATAAATCTAAACATGACTGAACAATTCTAATAATAATTTTGTAACAAGAAGTGTTGTTTATAAGAAGAGAAAACAAAAATTTAAAATAAAATGTTTTTTAAAGTTACAAATTATTTCTACTACCAATAAGTTGATCTGGCAGATATTTGTAATTTCCTGAACATTTGTAACGAGGAACATTTTTGAAGTGCTTTTTGAAAACAACAATAACTGCATATGTATAGATATAAAATTAACAAATTGTATTATTTAAATATTGAATTGTCAATAACAAATGTTTTGCAGGAATTATTCATGACTGTAGGTTCTAAAATTTAGCAGATAATATTTTGGAACATGATTTATTTTTGCAAAAAGCCCTGTAATTTGATTTTACTGCCAAACCAATTGCAAAGTTACCTTATCTTGTTACTGATTGAAAATAAATTGGCCATCTAATTCATTAGCCTTTCATTATCTATAGATATGCAGTTAAGTGACATTTAAAATAGAATTAAATATGCATTTTTGCCAGTGTTAAAATTTGTTTTTAGAGCATCCCTTACATTTTCTAAGTCGTTCAGTATATTGTTTCCAACGGAGAAAACTTGTAGATTTTCTAAGTTATCCATATTTTCTATCTTAGAGATCCTATTACTGTACAGTGTTAAATCTTCTAGCTTTGTGAGCTGGTCAAGACCTTCAATTACTTCTATGTTGTTGAATGATAAATCTGTATAAAAGAAATCAAAGATCTTTTATTTCTACATAATTGCTAAATATTATAAATAATGAGGTTAGATGATTTTATCTGCCAACTGGAAATGTATAAGGGGATTACCCTTTATTGAATCATACTTTTGATACAGTTAAACAAGCAAGCATTTCAATTGCCAAGAGGTGTTTCATTGTAGTAAAAATCATGGATTAAATTTCATAATTGCATCCGTCTATAGTCAAAAATAGTTTTTGTAAATCTTATTGGTTACATGATGTACATATATTAAAGAGAATGCATTTCCATTTGTCAACAAGGGGAGACAATCCACATAACTCCTTAAATTCTAATGCAGACCAATCAAGAATCACAATTTCAACAGAGCCTGCCTGTTATTAGAATTGATGTACATAAATGTTAAAATATTGATGCTGTAGTATCTGTGATTCCGAAGAAACGGCAAAACTAACCTTCAAGAATTCATTATTATGTACCGTTACCACACAGATATGTAGTAGTATATCTGCCATTTTGTAAGCATTGTTAAAAATGTATCTCTGAAGTGCAAGTCGTGTTCGATCTTCCACAGTGTTAACCTCATAATCTTTGTTCTATTCTTATGTAATGTAGCTACCAAGAATTTTCTATTGTAATCCTTACCAAGCCAGATGATGTTAACCAAAGAGTCCAGTCCTTCTACTTTCTCTATGATATTATTATCCAATTGTAATTTTGTCAGTGCCGTAAATTCCCATAAATTATCTATTGTCAATATATCTGAAACAACAAATAAAAGCATGTAAATATCATTTTAGTGCAGTTATATTCCATAGATATTCAATTATACACTTCAGATACAAGATAACTCGAATAAAGAAAATCATACACAATCACAAGCAAGTGGTAAATATATCCATAACTGATTCCACTTACTTTTGAAGTCTAATCTCAGTGATGTGACATCTCCAAAATCTATTCCTTCAGACTTTGCTATTTTCCCTGCCTCTTCCTTTGGGCCTTGTTCTTCTACTGCAGATCTCAGTAACTCTTCATCAATGACAGTTGGTTCCAAATTGTCATACATACGAGACATAGAATTTACAGCACTCATATTGGTTGCCTACTGAAATGGTAATAGTATTGTTACGCTTCAGAATAATGTAATATCCCAATAATATTGCAACATTGTTCCTCATCAGAAATAGTCCCAACACTACAATTCTATTTTAAAACTGAAATTTATTTAAATTTTTAAAATAACCAAGGAAATAACTCCAAATCCTAGTTAATGTGGTTAACAAGATAGTTCCAAACTAACAATTTTATTAAATGCTATTTTATCATTAAGCACATGTCTAGTATTAATCATGGATTAAATAATTAATTCTCAAAACAAATAAGTGGGGCTATTAAAATCAATCATCTGGCAGATTTCAATTAAATACCTTACCTTCCAGTTCAAATTTCAAAACCTTTTGAGCAATTGTCTCGGCAGGGTTTATTTGTCAGACAATTAAAAAGGTCAGTAAATGACTTTGAAAGAAGATAAAATAAATTATTCTGCAAAGTAGTGTTGGGAATCGGCATGAAATAATAATCGATTAATCGGATGATATGTCTGATTCTATTATAATTAGATTGATTTCATTAAGTTCCCAAAAATATATATCTAACTGTTATTTTCACTGCATTGTCTTTATTATCAGCATGTGCTTATTCTAAATTTATTTAATCTGGTACACATTGTACAGACACTATGTCTATAGACTATGTGCAACTGCATGTTTAACAGGCGTTGATATATAAGCGGTGGGCGCTAACACTACCAGTTCGCAGGTGTTGTAGAGAAAATGGGTATGAAACACATTATTTCTATAAACAAATATATGACTTGTGAGGATGACTGCATTCATCAACTGGGATCATTGCCTAAATAAAATCTGTACAGTAAGGTGTTCAACTAACGTCAGGCGTAGCTTTTTTCAGGAAGTTATTGGTTAAGAAATCTTTATCACATTTCTATAGACAATTTGGGTAACAGATACAATGTTTACATTCAATGTGTCCGCCCAGTGCTGCACCTAGCATTAAGTGAAGATCCTATGAGAGGTCGGCTTGCACTTGTTCATTGAAATTGTGTGAATTTTAAATGTTTATATTCTCGAAGGAGATACCGCTGCAATTAGACCATAAAATTATATTTTATCTTTTTGAAAAGCTTTTATTTATTGAAATGTATGTGACTGTAAAAATATACCCCTTTAATCACTAGCTATAAGAAATCCACAATTTTTACATTTGGATGCTTCGAAATTTTGTGGGAAATGGCGTCGTGTTCCCATGCCGACGCTCACTTCCTTTTAAGGCGAGTACTTCCGTTTACAGAAAATAATCACACAATGTTTTTTTCAGTATTCTGAATAAATTTTTCGGACTTTAATTCTATATCTAAATGATTATGCTTCTCCAAAATAAAAAAAAATCACTATAGTCACGAGACAGTTCTATAAATAGTCCAATAAGTGACGTCACATAATATTTACAAAGATGGCTGCTCTCTTTGGACATGGAAATCCTCTGGCTACACCTGTTGGCCAGATGATTGGTGAGCATATAAAAAAGTGACAGTCACACATCCTCAAAATAAAACACAACAGGAATGTAACTTTTAAATAATTGAATTGATGTGTTGGACACTGATACAAATTTTTTCGAGACACTTGCAGAATGCAGTACACCCAGGCCAGGGCCAGACTGTCTCAGTGGACACTAAAATTGAGTTCCCACTTTTAAAATTTCCCTATACAATTCGTATAAAACTACTTTATTTCAAACACTATCTTGGTGTTATTTCTTATCCTATAATTTTGAAATTTTTACGACCAATGTCAGAAACATTTACAGTTTCTGTAGATCATTTTGAAATTTTTCATTGATTCCAAATATTTGGAGAAGTCCAGAGTTCGAGAATACCTCAAATTTTCTGTCAGTCCTATGCAAAATTCTGCCGGTCCCACAAATAAATTGGTGGTCCTACAATTTGCGAAACGTTTAACAAAAAAAGATGATTAGGCCATATTCATTATTCGTGTTATTAGGGTAAAACTGGAACATCAACAGCAAACCTGAACATAAACTGAAAAAGTAAAAAAAAACCTTTTATTTGTATAAATTTTATTCTTCTGTGGCAAATTTGGTGATGCTAAAAAAACAACTATTATTTAGGAAATTAGAAAAACTCATGGAAAATTAGGTTTTTTGCTGTTATGCGATCGTTGTTGACTTCCAATAGATTGATTTGTGTAATGAATAGTAAGTAAAACAAGACGAAATTAAAGCCCATACTATCAGAGTTGTTACTTCATTTGTTTTTCATGAATTCATTGCCATTTTAAATCCATAAACAACAACGATGACTAAACTTCAAACACCATCCATGTTTTGACATGTGGGCAACGTGGTCGTAATCCGGATTCAGAACGGAACCTAATGTGAATATTTGATTTGTTTCTTCCATCTTTGTTTTATATCAATGTCAATTCAATTTATAGGTTAGAGAAAAGGAATTGTGAACTCAGTGAAGTTGAATATGTTTAATTTTGTAATATTAATTTAAATTTCACTCTCGTGTCTAACACGAAATCGGAGGCATAGTTATACCAAACTTTATTTGTTATTACTATCTTAACCTAACTTCCAGGTGCAAAAAATCGATTTAATTTGTTAAAAATTATGTATTTATAACATTTATTTTCATGTTTTGAATGAATAAACTTATTTGTTTTGAGGAATGGAAGACTTGATGATGACAAAAACTAATTCAGTTGATGAATAATTTTGAAAATCTGACTTCACAACAGTTACGAATTGAAAAATTAGAGATTTTGAAAAATTCATTTTTTCTTCAAAATTCTAAAGCTGACAAACAGTCGGACAATTAGGCCGGCACAAGACACTCAAATACCAGACCTGAAGAAATTTTGGTGGTCGTGACCGATAGGACCGACAATTTTCGAGAACTCTGGAAGTCATTTTTGAAATGCAAATAAGTTTTTATGCATGTCAAAATTACATCTGTTTAATGGAGAAAATGTTGTTAAAAATTAATATTAAAATTGTGGAATTTAAAAAACAATAAAATATTATAATTTCAACATGTGAAATACTTTATTTCCTCCAATAAGGATACATTGAAATTAATTTGGATCCAAAGGTTATTAAGCAATGGGCATGCTTAATATGAATATGATGAAAAGTAGTTATGTGCTGTTTCTTCATGCATTCAAGCATACTTTTAGTATCTTGGAGAACATTTTCATGGTTGTTTGAGGAAAGAACTTTGTTAATCAAGGATCTGACCACCAATACATATATTCCTGATAAAAATATTCGAAATAGCTTTCGTTAAGAAATGACAAAAATTGATAAGAAGTTCCCACCCTGTTCAAATTTTATATTTGGACAGTTCATAATGAAATATCCAGAAAAAAATCATTTATATGTTCAGGAAAATGATTAATATTAAGCCATCTTGCCATTCTTTTGCTTGATTTATTTTAATCTCTAGGTATAGGATAGCAGTTTTGCTTTTTAAGTAGTTGACTTCCTACAATTTTCCATTGAGCATTAGAATAATGAGAATTGTGCTTTTGACTGCAGGATATTTAAATATGCAATCAGGTCCAGTCAAAATGTATAGTTAAAATCTGATGTAACTATTAGATAATGACACCCACTCTGCACATAAAAGAACACTTACAAGAACTCTACAGAGAGGTGATCTGTTTTAAGACTGAATGATTTAACCCAACCAGTCTACTTTTCTATCAATATCATTAGTTCCTGTCATTACAGATGCCTTGATCATATTATGCACCTATACTTGTAAGGTACACCAAACAGGGAAAAGTGGTAAAAAAGTCACTTTCCTAAAGACGAAATAGCACTAAGTTGAAGTCACCTTATCATTTCTGTCAAATTGACATAGGCAAAAGGAAAATGATAAAAGACTAACATTTCTACAAAGTTGAAAGTGAAAATAACACATCAATCTGTTATTTCATTAATATAAAATTAAAAAAAAAAACTGAAATATTTTATATTACTTACACATGCCATTTGTTGCAAAGGGAGATAATAAGACTTTATAAGATTGATTTGCCTCCCTTTGTTTAATACTTGACATTTGGGTGTCATAAAATGTTGATTTATATTATATGCAATATTTTAACAATGAAGAATTGATTTGAAAGAGATAATTGTAAACTAAACAAAATGAAATGGATAAAGGGATGATAGAGATTTACACCATATGTGTTTAAAAAGTTTTGACTGGGTTAAAAGAATACAAAAGAATGTCTGTATAATAAATAAAGAATAATGGTGTCCTAAACGATAAAGAATAATTTTTAAATAGATACAAAATAAACAAATACAGATGGGAAAAATAATGAATCTACAGAAAGAAACTTGCTCTAAAACTTTCAGCAGGTTTTAAACATGTCACCTTAACTTTTATAATTTCATCCTCATAAAATTTTACAATGCAATTTTTTTGGGGAAAAGCGGAAAACGGGATCAAATTTTAACAAAAACAGAAATTTCAAACCCCAATACAGTCCCTATTTTATTTCATTATTTAGCTAGCACATGAAAGGAAAAATTCAAATTATGATATTTTTTTTCCTCTGTCATATAATTCAAACCACAATATTATGACATGGAATAAAGTAAAAAAAAATAAATAAGAGGTGAAATGGTTATACAATGTATATATATATGCTGACATGAAAACATGTAATTTCTTACTTCCCTATTAGCCCCTCACTTCTCTCTGTTGCCTACAATGGAGAAGTCACTTCTCCCTAAAATTTTGAATTGTGGTTAACCCTGCATATGCCCAACCCATTTATTGATAAATTGGCACTTTTAAATTTTTTTTTAATTTCAAAATTATTTTCTTCAAGAAAAATCTAATGTATATTTGCTTCTAAATAACTTTTCTACAAAATAAAAACAAAAAAGTAATATAATTTCATTAGGTTGTTAATGTTGACCTATTTTCTGTCATCTACTTGCATTTTAACGTTCAAAAACTATATTGTTGCATTGACGTAAAGAAGTGTGAGAGATAATTATTTTTACAAATAAACCAATGGTTTTTTTTATATAGAATTTAATGATATTAAAAATTTACAAATATCTATCAAGTGCTTACAGTAATATTTACAACAGATAATTGTCAAGAATAAAGTTCTTTCTAATGTCCAGTTTCTTTTTAAATTCGTTTAAATTTCAGGATTCTGGTAAAATAATCCAGCAGTCAAATTGTTTCAGTTCTCAGAATAAAGTTCTTCCGGTAATTAAAAGCTATGTACCATTCCCCTATCTTCAGTGTCTCTGCAAAATATTACAATAACAAGTCTAGCAGTGTAATTCTTCGACAGTAGTAATAAATTGTTGAGTATTTCTATCAATTTTCAGTTCCCATTTCTAACATCAGGTGTGAGGTACATTTATATATGTTTCACAAACAATGTTCTCGTTAATACACAAATGTCCAGAAAATTCCATCTAGAACGTTCTACATAATGACCCATTTCAGTAAACAGTGAACAACATCTTATTAATGGACAAATTACATGATGTCAAAACTATTAAAATATATCTGTTATCTTTTGTATTAGACATAGAGGGGTATAGCGTACATTTTACATGTGTAAAAATGTAGGATACCAGTGAGACAACATGACATAGAATATAAAACAGGAAAAGGTTGGTTTCAGCTGTATTTATTGAATTTATTTTGTAGAAAAATCTACAGATGGATCTCAAGCATCAGAAAACTGGGCATTGTTCATGGAAATTTGTGATGTTATCAATGACACTGAAGAAGGGTAATATTTCATTAGTATTTGAAAGTTAAATTTGAGGAAAAGAAAAAAAACATTGAAGGAAGAATCAAAATTAAAAGAATGCAAAAAGATCTAAATTAAAGAAATGCATAGTGGTCATGAAAAATCAAAATTGTGCAGGGTCTGATTTTAACAAAATGTAGAAACAGTTTTAACCAGTTCTACCAAATTGAATACTGTTGTTGGAAAGGTGATCCCTAAGTACACTCTATTAATTAACTAATATGGTTGCTCAATTATGGCACTAATAATATTGTAACTTGTGAATTTATTCTACTGGAAAGTGATTCTTAGATGTTAACTATCTACATTACTGCTTCCCATGATTGTTTTTATATTGTTTAAATTTATTATGTCCTATTTGCATTGTTATATTGTCACATATGCCTCCTTGTAGGCCCAATAATGGAAATCAAGTATTTGTATATTGTTAGACCGTAAAAACATGGAAATTTTATATCAGAAATTGTTATCATATTTTGAATTGTTATAGTATTTTACCAAGGGTCTTATAACAAGTAGATTTTCTTCATTTTCATAGTTTTGTGTGATTAGTAGAAAAAGTCATGAATTGTAAAAGCAGTTTGGAAAATGCCTTAATATTTTTTTTTCAGGCCTAAAGACGCCATTAAAGCAATCAGGAAAAGATTATCACAAAATGTGGGAAAGAATCATACAGCTGTATTGTATACATTAACAGTAAGTTTTCTAGAACTGTTGTTAAGAATACTTCCATTTAAATTACAAAGAATCAGTTCCATTATCATTTTCCAGACTTGTATGCAGTTTAAGATTCAATATGTTCAGGTGTTTTAGCAGGGTTATCGCTAAGACGCGTACATGCGTCCTGGATGTGTCATCCTTCAAACTCGTGCGTCCCAGGGATGCATGTAGATCTATTCAGCTGCGTCCGAAGACCGTAATTTTC
Organism: Mytilisepta virgata; assembly: GCA_028015205.1. Lineage (NCBI taxonomy): Eukaryota > Metazoa > Mollusca > Bivalvia > Mytilida > Mytilidae > Mytilisepta > Mytilisepta virgata. The sequence goes on from CM051521.1 coordinate 91,975,638, forward strand.
ATAAAAATCTTGAGCCTCCATTTTTTTGTTTTCTTTGACATCAAAGGAGATGGGGAAAGAAATTACAAAAAAGTAAGCTAGAAAATGGCGGCAATCGGAATTCTCGTGATTTTTCATTGGCCACAGTGTTTTTTACCGACTGGTAACAATATGTAGACCTCATTATAAATAAATTTAGCGGACTTTGACTTATCTACACATGTATGCACAGATGGAAATTTTATCAATAATGATTATTAAGGTGTTAAAATAAGGTCAATGGGAGGATTTTAAGAGTATGTTTGAGAAAAAATAATAGTTAAGATTATAGATAAATATTAAAAAATAAAATGGCAATAATAAATAAGTTGTGTCAAAAAGGGTAAAGATTTTTGTTCATATCTGTAACACATATTTTCTTCCAAATTTGGAGCACCACTGCATATGTTAATTTTGTTTTGTTTTTTGTTTTGAAATTATATTTGTCAGTATTTTGAGGCAGCACATGATCTTAATTAAACTTTAACAATGGTACAATGGGCCTACCATGGTAAAAATCATGTGGGAATGTACATTAAAAGTCCTGGGACTCACCATTCTGAAAAGTGATGAGTGCCAGGACTCATCATGAAAAATTATTAGAACCCTGGTTTTAGAAAATATTTGATTGGCATAAAATATTTCCCAGTGACAAATTGATTCATTTAAAACTTATGTTTTGCTTGAGGTTGTGATTAACTGACTTTGAAACTTGATGTATGAGTTTGTGATTAGATCAGTATATCAACAACTTCTTAGGATAATTCAGTGATATTTTGTAACATAAGCTGTAGTATTGGCCATATCCAGGAAGATTTTTACATCCATTCCTCCAGTCATAGTTCACTGACTTTCAAATTTTTCCCATGCAAGAGTTTGTGATGAGCTCAGGTTAAAGAGAATCACTTATGACAAGACACATATATTCAGTATGCAGTTGCTTAAACATAATTATAGCTTTATTCTTTTAGCGCTGTCTCATACTTGTGTTCTGCTGACTTTCTAAATTTTTGTATAGTTAAGATGTATGAGCCTGTGATGAACACTACTTATGAAAGTCAGATATATTTGGTATGCAGTGTTATAAGCATCAGGAATGTCCTGAAGTTTGAATTAAACTTAAGACTGTAAATCATGACTGCATAATCTTTAATATCATTAGTGTGTCAGCTTAGGTTGTTTTCATGCAAGCTGTGAAATATAATTCAGAGAAGAATTAATTTCCCTTTTACTGGCATTGTAAAAGACAATACTACAGATTTAAGAACCAGTCAAATATCCTGAATGATAAAAGTGAAGTAAATTTTAAGTATGAAGTTAACAAGTATTTTTCAAATGTAAAAGGCATTAGAAATTTGAGGGAAATCATTATCTCTCTTTAAATATCTTATCTTTCTTTTGCAGTGTCTAGAAACCTGTGTAAAGAATTGTGGAACAAGATTTCATTTACAAGTAGCTACAAAAGATTTTATGGCAGACTTGGTAAAAGTAATAGGTCCTAAATATGACCCACCTCAAGCTCTACAGGAAAAAGTTTTAAGTTTGATACAGGTATGTTAAAAAGGGTTAAATTACATGAAAATCTTTTCTTGGTAAATTCATATATTTTAATTGATTGGTACAGTGACATAGTTTGTCCATAAATGGCTGGCAGGGGGACCCTCCTGTTGGGAGGTAGTTAGGTCATAATAAGGAGTGGAATTTTTAGCTCATCCAGCCCAAATGGCCACATGGGTCACCACTTAGTATCAGTCATTGTAAACATGTCTTCAAAATTCATCATTACTGTAAATAGAAAAAAGATGAATAATTTTCCATTCTGAAACAATTGGACAGGTATGATAAAATTTTGGTGGAAGGGTCCTCAGGTGATGTTTTTTTATGGTCAGGACTCCAGGAATAAGAACCTTCAACTAACATTGCTGTTGTTACAAAAAAGAAAAATAAATATAGAAAAAAAAACATTTAAAAACATTTCTCTTCTGAAACTGTTGGGCTATGAGACCTTTCCTACTCCATTGTCAACACTTTTTCCAGGAACAGTTTTATTGCCCTTTGTTTCTCATCTCACCTAATTCTTTGATTATGCTTGAAATATGAATACCAATCTCAATTTTTATGCCCCGTCCATGAATGTGGAAGGGGCATGTAGAATTACCCTTGTACGTCCGTACATATGTATTTTTGTATTTAGGTCCATTTCTCAGAAACCCATTGAGATATATTAATGATATTAAACCACTACAATCCCCTTACAAGACTGAACACAGATGAGCAACATTTGGGTCGCTTTGACCTACATTTAGTGCACGAGTGTTTCCAATAAAGTTTTAACTTTAATTTCATATCCTAGGAATCCATGGTGTTATATTAATGATACTTCATCAGTATAGTCCTCTTACATTATATAATGTGTTTCTCCAGTAGTTTGTTCATTATGACCCACATTTCGTGCATGAATGATTTGGTTAAGTGTTTGGTCCATTTCTCAGACACCTATTGAGACATATTAGTGATATTATACCTATGCATTCATCTTATGTAGTGCAATAAAAGTCAGCAACATTTGAGTCACCATGACCTATATTTTATGCTTGAGAGACTTTGGTAAAATTTTGGCATTTTGGTATATTTTAAAAGAACCTATGTTAGTATATCGATTATATTTCACAACTACAATATTCTTATATAGTACAACACAGTTCTGCAAAAATTGAGTCACCATGACCTACATTTTATGCTTGAGTGACTTTGATCAAAATTTTGCATTTAGGTGTATTATTAAAGAAGCTATGGTAGTATTGATATTTTACAAGTACCATCATCTTATATAAAACAACACAACTCAGAAACACTTGAGTCATCATGACCTACATTTTATGCTTGAGTGACTTTGATTAAATTTTTGCATTTTGGTATATTTTAAAAGAACCTATGGTATATTACTAAAGAATCTATGGTAATGTATTAATGTTATTTCAAAATTACAGTCATCTTATATAGTGTAACAGAGCTTTGATATGTTTCAGTCACTATTACCTACATTTTATGAAAGCGTGACTTTGATTTAATTTTTGCATTTTACTGTCTTTTTGAAAAAAGCCTGTGATGATATGTAAACGATATTTTACAACTACAATCACCTTCTTTAGTTTAAAACAGATCATGCTTGAGTGACTCCATTAAATTTTTGTGTTTTGGCCCCTTATATCATAAACAGAATTACTGTGCATTCATTATTTTTAATGGGTAAAAGTTATTGTAAGCAGGCACTTTCATATATTTAAAATAATTTTCAAAACTATTTCCCGTAATAAATAATAGATGGGAATTCGATGTACAGAAGGAATGGGTATCTGTGGTTTACAGACACACAATCTCTAGTTTTTACATTTTTGTTTGATACAAATACAAATACATACATTTGTCTGTAAGCTTACATTCCAAAAGATGGGTATTTAAGTTAAGATAGATTTTTTAAGTCCTTGAAAAACCAAGCAAATAGTAACTGAATCAGTAACATGTTTATTTTTTCTTTGAAATATATACCATAAAGATGCATAAGTATGAATAATAACAATTATTATACTGAAAATCTTCAGACAAGGATAAAAACTTAAATCCAAAGCAAACAGACAGGAATTATTTATACAGGGTATATCATTAATAAAATGAATACTAGTTCACTATTTGCAGGAATTAATTACTGTGGATTCATTTATTTTCGTGGATAGAGAAAAAAATGCATTTCATGGGATACATAAATTCATGGATTGCTGTCTTAGAAAAAAATTTAAAAGTTGTTGAAATACTTAAATTCTTGGTTTGGTGAACATCAGATATTTCATATCATCAAAATACTGTGATAAAATTTGTTGATCAGACTCTGATATTCTACAGTAAAGTACTGATAAGCTCTAATAAAACAAACAGATTCACTGTTTGCAACTCCAAAATGTTTATTATCATTAGATTGCACGATTCAAATTGTAACGCAACAAAGCTTTTCCTGAATTTAAAAAGATTAACAAAATCAGTAATTATTTACTTGTTAGGTTAATCAGGTGTGAAATATATATTGACAAAATTGCAATCACTTGTCACCAGATACCTGTGGGCATATACATACATATCTTTAACCGATTATGATCAATAATGTCTGCTTTATCTTTTTACAAGATGTTTTTACTGTTAATTTATGAGAAAGTCTGTATTGTTTAGACCTACTTAGAATTAATATTTTACGCGAATGTTTTATTTAGGCACTCCAATACAACACAAAAATAAAACCGGAATGAATACTGTGTCATTTTTCACTGTCAAAATATTTTTAAAGAAACTTTTTTGAGCATTTATACATTGTATGTTACCAAAGACGAAATTACATGAAACACTGTATCATTTGGGCATAAAGCTGACTCATCATATGTCAGTATCCACGTAAATGCTGTAAAAACGCAATAGTTCAATGTTGTCTCAGAAAGGTACATCAGAACTCTGTGGTTTCAACAAAATATAAAAGTCAAGTCCTCGGTCGATATCATTCTACCAGGTCCATATGTAATGTATTGATCTCATTAGAAAGTCCATAATTGATAAATATATGATGTTGATCATTTGAAACATATTTTGCCATTGAAATCTATTTTTGTTAAAATTCTGCAAAAGGATCCTTATTATTGCAGTAAGATTCCTACTAAGTCAATACTATGTCAATGTGGGGAAAATACATATTCTTCCGTAAATGGCCATTTTCAGTGTGAAATGATACATTGAAGGTCGAGTCACACAACGCAGCTGGTTAGATTTAAATGCGTCCCAGGGACGCATGAGATTGAAGGATGACACGTCCAGTCCAATTTTAGCGCGTCTTAGCGAAATATTTTTTGGCGATTTGGAAATTTCAAGTGACGAATTGCATACGGAAAACATTCGCCAATTTCAAGAATCATTCGTCAATGGCGAAAGTGACGAGCGCTAGCTAAATCTCTGACAACCTCATCTCTCACTGCACGAGGCTTCATCTTCCACTACTTTTAGACCAATCAGATCATGCTGTTGACAAATGCAAATACCTTTTGACCAATCAGTCGTAACATTATTTTACTTCATCGACTGTGCTCATTGAATTAACCTAGGTACATCTTAAAAATCAAGTATTTACTGAAGAAATAGGTACTTATACTCTTTCAAAAGTGAAGCATTGGAAAATCTTCATTTCGTTTTTAAAATTTCTTGTATTTTCCCTTGTTCCGCTGCACTCCACTGGTGAACGACTTCTATTTTAAAAACTTGATGAAGATTTTCCCCTCTTCACTTTTAACTCATGTAAGAACCTATTAATCTCTGTAAATCACAGAGAATCAGACAAAAAAAAAAAGATCACACTGCCTCATCATTTTTTATATGGCCTTTAGAGACTTTAGTACTTGTTCCATTTATCAGCAAAGTTTTACTACGTCTATAATATGACTTTTTTTCTTTGTTTCATTCATAAATTATTATCCCCCCCCACAACACACACAAACATAGTTTGGGGGGTATATAGGAATCAGCCTGTCTGTCATCTGTCTGTCAGTCCAGAATTCTTTTATACCCACAGTTTCTCAAACATGCCTTATCAGAGGTTAATGAAACTTTGCATACTGTAAGATCCTAGTACATAGATGTGCGCATGCAAAGTATGTTCTGGTGCAATACTTTTTCCCATTATTTTATACCATTTTGGACTTAGAAATTCTGTCTATCCCCCAATTTTTTTTGTACCTGCAGTTTCTCAAACATGCCTTATCAGAGGTTAATGAAACTGTGCTAACAGTTAGATCCTAGTATGTAGATGTGTACATGCGAAGTATGTCATGGTCCAGTACTTTTTTCCATATTTATACTCTTTTGGACTTAGAAGTTCTGTTCTGGTCCAATACTTTAGTCTTTTATTAGATATGCACATATTAAGGATTTCATTGATCAATTAGCTCCTAATAGCTTTGTTAAATAGGGCTTCAGAATTTTATTTTTAACAAAGCTTTGTTCCATGCATTATCCGCAACTCCTACATTACTTGAATGATTCTCATGAAACTTAATGGAGTGTTAGATCACTATATGGAGATGTGCATATTGTCAGGAATTTCTGTTTGGACAAGAAATGTAAAAGATACAGTTGTTTGGACTTAGGCAATTTTTAACAAAGCTTCGTTCCATGTGTTGTCCGCAACTCCTCCTACATTTGTACATTACTTGCATGATTCTCATGAAACTTTATGGAGTTTTAGATCACTGTGAAGATGTGCATATTGTCAGGATTTTCTGTTGGGGCGAGTACTTTGAAAAATATGATTTGAACTTTGTGTAGGCTTCAAAACAGACATGTTGCTGCGGGGGGTATAAGATCCTTTCAGGACAGTTCTAGTTATACCCACGTAACAAAGTTGCGTAGGGTATATTTTGGACCCGTCCGTCAGTCCTATTCTTGTGAGCGTAACTCCTCTGAAACCACTCAACAGAATTTTATAAAACTTTGTAGGTAATAAGGACATACTATGTAGATGTGCATATTGACAGAAAATATTGATTCAATGTTTTTTCTTGGAGTTATGCCCCTTTGAACTTAGAATTTTGGCTGAAATATGCTACTGCAACAGTTTTTCAGCACAACTTCTCTGAAACCACACAACAGAATTTCATGAAACTTTGTAGATAATGAGGACGTACTATATAGATGTGCATATCCCACAAGAAGTTTTTATCAGTTGATTTTTGTAGGAGTTATGAGTCTTTGAACTTAGGAATCTGTTGAGATTTTGTTTGCCCAGTGACAATGTGGGAGTGTTGGGTATGTGAGCATGCTCACAAGGGTTCTTTCATTTTATTTGCCAGCACTTGTATTTAGTTAACTTGTCTTTTAAAAAAAAAATATTTATCAATATTGTGCATTATATTAGCAATTCTAGTTAATGCTAGGTGCAGCACTGGGCGGGAACATCAATTGTAAACATTAGATCTGGTACCATATTGTCTATCGATAGGTTATAAATATTTTTCAACCCAGTTTTTTAGCTCACCTGGCTATGCCAGGGTGAGCTTTTGCCATCACTTTGCGTCCGGCGTCCGTCGTCCGTCGTCCGTCCGTCGTCCGTAAACTTTTCATTCAAAGATCTTCTCCTCTGAAACCACTGGGTCAATCCAAACCAAACTTGGTCACAATAGTCCTTGGGTGGCCCCCTTTCAAAATTGTGTCGCTCATGTTCATACCTCATCCAAGATGGCCGCCAGCGGGGATCATAATTTAACATTGGACCCTATGGGATAAAACATTCAAAGATCTTCTCCTCTGAAAGTACTAGGCCAATTGGAACCAAACTTAATCACATGAGTCCTTGGGTGGTACCCTTCAAAAGTGGTGTTGCTCACATCCGTATCCTATCCAAGATGGCCGCCAGCGGGGCCACAAGCGTTTCAAATTCTTTTGTCTTTACATTGCAACTCTTATACAAAGAAAGATAACTCTAACTCAAAATTTGGCATTAGTGAAATAAAAATTTCTAATGTCTGATGGAATATTTAATATATATCTGATTTTGATGGGTTTTAATTTCAGCAGTATATATAACCTAGATTATAGGGGGAACCCCTGCCCGATTTTTTTTTTGAAAGGTGGTCTGAAATTGTAATGGATAGCAGAAGTTTTGGTTGTCATAGAAACTAATTTCAGGTCTTACTTGGCTACAACGGTCTACTTTAAAAATTGTGTCTCTTGGGTCCGTAGCCAATCCAAGATGGCCACCAGAGGGGACCAAATTTTAACATTGGACCCTATGGTAAAACATTCAAAAATCTTATCATCAGATATAACTGGGCAATTGGAACTAAACTTGGTCATAATAAACCTTGGGTGGCCCTGTTTAAAAAATTGTGTTGCTTAGGGTTGTACTTAATCAAAAATGGGTGCCAGCGGGGACCATAGTTTAATATTTGACCTATGGGAAAAGTTTTAAATTCTTCTGCTGAGACTGGAAATACTTGGCCAATTGAAACCAAACTGGTCACCTTCAAAAATTGTGTGGCTTTGATCCGTACCTGATCCAAGCTGGATGCTAGCTGAGACCAAAGTTTAACTTATTGGACCAGTGTAACATGTCCAATATGCTTTTTGTTGTCTAAAATGACTATGCTTATTTTTTTAAAATATGTAATTACAGGTTTTAAAAATTTTTATGTTTTGTGCCTCTAAATAATATTAATGAGCATTTTAAATTTAAAAACTAAATATTTAAAATTGCTAGCATAACGGATCTATTAAATGTAAAATAAAAAAAAATGTAATTCTGTAAAGTTATATAATATTAAATGGTAAAAAGAGATAAATAAAATTAAATGTAGGTTTTTCATGGATTTTTATTTCATGGATATTTCTATATAACTATTTATTATTGAGAATAAATGCATAAAAGTATATATGATGTTAGGGCGTTTTCTTGTTGCTCTTGACACTTCTTGTCTCTTTTTAGTGTTTCCCAGTCCTAAACTCTTCACTTCCTGTTTCAACTTTTGGTGAGAAAACGTGCTTGCTTGAGTGGAAAATTTCTATTGTTTTGATTTTGGTTGAGGGTTGTTGTACATACCAACATATCTTTTGCCTTTTACATGCATAATTCTATGTATACATGAGTTGAGATGGCGGGATAGTGTTTTTTATGATCTTTTCCATGCAAATAAAAAATGGGAACATTACCACTTTCCATTTTCCCAGATATGTTTTGCCTTTTTTACATTTTTTATTTGTGGGGTTCTTGTATTGTATTTGGTGAAGTTTCATTATTTGTGGAGTTCATGAAATTTATGATTCCAATTTTCACATTTGACAATTATTCCCATTTCCCTACATTTTTATTCCCTTTTTCCCAAGTATCAAAGTGTACTAGTATTTAAGTATATACTCTATATACACAGTGCATTTTTTGATGTATCCATTTACATAGTACTAGTAACAATTAAACTGCAGTTTTACATATTCTTTTGATTACACTGTAATGGTCAATAAGCTGACCATAATATGATGATATGATGATATTACTTTGACTTTGTTATGGATAGAAAGTTTGTGTGTATTCTGCTTCTGTGCATTTTAATAATCATTTGTCAAGTTTTTGTGAAGCACATGCATTATATTTAGCAAAAAGTCAAAGATCAAAAGAAACTGCCAGAACTTTTCCTCTAAAATTCTTGATTCTCGCACTATATTTATGAGAGTTGGCATCCTGGCTGAATTTAGGCCTGAAATAAAAATACTTGTGTTTCTGCTTACCGTACTGACCCTATTTTTTGTGCCTATCGGCACCTTATAAGTTTTTTGATCAGATTTTGACGAGCACTGTTAAAGTCAGAAGGCTTTTCCAAAAACTTTTGAAAAAATAAAAAGTTATGCCTACCTTACCGCGAGAGCATGTTAGCGGAAACATGTGTATTTTTTTTCTTGACCTTATAGGGAATGTGACCCATTTCTTGAAAACAATACAACATACATGTGTGTAATCCAAATGATTATGTTTTATGTGCCAGTGTTAAAACCAATTGATGCCTTCAGAACAAAACATGTCTTGTAAAAGCAGACAGTCAATATAATATTTCATTGGGGAGATTCATTGAAGTTTCAGTGGGCCACAATATTTTTGTCAGGTTCTACGATTGGTATTTTGTCTGTTTTTTGGTTCGTTTTCTATCTGACAAATTCTATACATTATTTGTCAGAAAAACGATATGTAACTAAAGAAAAGCAAATCAATTCAAATGTTAGTTTCCCATTATAAACATGTTATTTGAAATAACAAATTACTTTTTTCAACAAAATATCCACGCAAATGGGCTCAAAAGTCAAAATTCTTTGTTTGTGACTGACAATTGTCAACAGCAGTACAGCCACAGACTTGCCATAATAATAAGACCTCCTTTTTTTCTATTTTGGGGAAATGAGTATTTCTTTCTAACTATTTTTGGATTATGGTTCTCTATGCTATTTGATTGTAATGCTGGTTACTCCTTGAAACACTTACATAATTTACTATTTGACCCTATGGCAATAATATTCAAAAAATTTCCCTTAAACTACAAGTGATCACAAGTCAAATTTATAACAAACTTATATACAATTAGTAACCGTGGTCCTAAGATGACTCTAAGTTTACCAGGATGCAATTACCTCATTTAAGATGGTCATCAGTGAGGAAAGTAGTTTACATTGAATCCTATGGGATATATGCCATTCGAATAACGTTATGCTATCAGATGTGGGCCATGTCCCAGGTGAGCGATACAGGCTCTTGAGAGCCTCTTGTTTAAATAACTTCTGGAAAAAGCTCTGCCTGGCGTTAAGTGGAATGGCTACTTGGTATGGGTGGAAAGATTTTAATTTTATGCCAGAAGTTAAATAAAGTGATATTTCAGTAAAGGAAGCATATTTTTTTTAATAAATACAAAAATTTAATAAAAGATATATAGGTAATTAGCAGGCAAGGATGGGAATCTGAAAAATAACTTGCTACCTATTATCATCAGATTGTTAACATCTGATTCTAAGCATATATTCCTGACTATAAGTAAAGATAGATTATTGATGTCTAAGTGTATATGTATATTATTTTTATAACCTTTTTAGCTCACCTGGCCGAAGGCCATGTGAGCTATTGCCATCACTTGGCGTCCGTCGTCGTCGTCCGTCGTCGTCCGTCATCGTCGTTAACAATTTTTCAAAACTCTTCTCCTCTGAAACTACTTGACCAATTGGAACCATACTTGGTACGAATGTTCTTTGGGGTATCCTGCATAGAACTGATGTGGGGATTTTTGATCCGTTGAAAAACATGGCCGCTGTTACTAAAAATAGAACATAGGGGTCAGACAACAGTTTTTCGCAAATATCTCAAAAATCATTAGGTTATGGCAAATTCTGGCAGGTTGAAAGTGTTCACCATGATGAGAGCTACCTGTATGCTGATTTTCGTGAAAATCTGTCAACTGATGTTAGAGTTATTACCCTTTTTTGACATTTTTGGCTTTTTTTATGTTATTATTTCAAAAATCTTCTCCTCTGAAACTACTTGACTAATTAGAACCAAACTTGGTATGAATGTTCCTTGGGGTACCCTGCATAGAACTGATGTGGGGATTTTTGATGCGTCGAAAAACATGGCCGCTGTTACTAAAAATAGAACATAGGGGTAAATTGCTGTTTTTTGCTAATAACTCAAAAACCATTACAGATATCGAAAATCTGACATGGGGTAAAATTGATCAGCATGACAAGATCTACCTGCCCTGAAATTTTGAAGGAAATTCCAAAACCCATTTAGGGGTTATTGCCCTTTTTTCATCAAATTTTCAAAATTTTAACATTTTTCGTCATTTATCTCCAAAACTATTTGAGATAGAAGTGAAATGTAAATTTGAAAAATGTTTGCCATGTTGAGATCTACCTACCCTGAAATTTTAAAGGAAATCCCAAAACCCATTTAGGAGTTGTTGCCCTTTTTTTGTCAAATTTTCAAAATTTTTTTATTCAAAAATCTTCTTCTCTGAAACTGCTGGGCCGATTGGTTTGAAACTTAATAGGAATGATCTATGACATGTCCTCTACAAACCATCCTCAATTTATTTTGATCTGACATAAAACATGGCTGTCATAGCTAAAAATAGAATATAGGGGTGCATGTGTTGTTTTTGGCTTATAACTTAAAAACTGTTACAGATATCAAAAATCTGACATGGGGTAAAATTGATCAGCATGACAAGATCTACCTAACCTGAAATTTTGAAGGAAATCGTAAAACCCATTTAGGAGTTATTGCCCTTTTTTCGTCAAATTTTCATAATTTAACATTTTTCGTCATTTATCTCCAAAACTATTTGAGATAGAAGTGAAATGTAAATTTGAAAAATGTTTGCCATGTTGAGATCTACATACCCTGAAATTTTAAAGGAAATCCCAAAACCCATTTAGGAGTTATTGCCCTTTTTTCGTCAAATTTTCAAAATTTAACATTTTTCGTCATTTATCTCCAAAACTATTTGAGATAGAAGTGAAATCTAAATTTGAAAAATGGTTGCCATGTTGAGATCTACATACCCTAAAATTTTAAAGGAAATCCCAAAACCCATTTAGGAGTTATTGCCCTTTTTTTGTCAAATTTTCAAAATTTTAACATTTTTGAATATCTCCAAAACTGTTTGAGATAGAAGTGAAATATAAATTGAAAAATGTTTGCCATGTTGAGATCTACCTACCCTGAAATTTTGAAGGGAATCCCAAATTCTATTTAGGAGTTATTGGTTTGTTTAATTTGAGGTCGGGTTCTGTTACATTTATTTAAGGTTCACCCTTATTCCTGGTCAATTTTGTCAACTTCCTGCCAGGACTACCACCACCAGGGAACATATTTTAACATTAAACCTTATGAAAAATAAATCTTCAACAAATTTTCCCTGAACAATTGAACCAATTGCAACAAACTTGGTCAAATAGTTGATTAATTGTCCAATGAAAACAGACTCCAGGTGAGCGATACAGGCTCTGGTGAGCCTCTTGTTTCAATAACAGACATGGTCAGATGCATTTAAAGGACAACCCAACTTAAAAGAAGTCGAAAAATGTTATAATGATTTAAAGGCAAAAGGAATAGAGTTCCCTATGACAGATTTAGATCACATGGCACCAATCTATACTCCAGCCAGAGTAAGTATATAAATTATGTGACTCTAACATAGTATTCACTCAGATGTATTGGTGTATTGTATGCAAATGTATCCTTACTTTCATAAAAAAATTATTACAGAAGCTAAAAAGCTTTTTACTTCAAGAATGGTATTATTTGGCTTTCACTGCTTTGGAATTTTAAAACCTACTCTTTCTCACTTTTGAGACAGGGCGATTCCTATTTTTACCCATGTGAGATTTTCTGATCTCACCCACGGGTGAGATAAGACATTCAAGTGCCCTTTACGACCAAATCGTCTATTCAGGCATTTTACATAATACGCTTAAAATAAAGTAAATAAAGTGGTACATTCTTTATGAGAAGTATAAGTCAAATATAAATTTTAGATTAAATTGCTATTCCAGTTCAAAATAACCACTAAACTCATTTGAATTGTAATTAAAACAATTTCGAAAACTTTGGCGCATTTTTCATATATCATGACGTCCCAAAGGGTGAAGTAACTCGTCGATGTAAACAATGGCATGCAACTCATTTTTGGCTTGTTTCGAGTGTTTGGGGTGAGAAACAAAACTGGAAAATCTCAGACACCCTTGGGCAAGATTTCAAATGTCTCCAACTCGGCAAGCCTCATTGGAGGACTGGAAATCTTCCCCTGGTCTGAGATTTTCCCGTCTTGTACTTTCAGTGTTAGATTCTTTATTTCTCCCTGAAAAACTTCAAAAATTTGCAGCATGCCCACGGATTTTCTTACTCATGTTACTTGGAGGTACATGCACCTCTCAACCTTTAAAGGTACGCAAATGTTTTTTGGGGGTACAGCTGTACCCCTCTAGCAGTGGTTTTTCTTGGTACATCATAACATGTAAAAAATTGTGCAACAGTAAAGTTTTATGTTATGACTGATGTGATTTGTCAGAAGACAAGACGGTGACCAATGGAATTGAACAATCTATATTGTATTCATTAGAATTATAGAGACATCATGATTGGCCGGCATTTTAGAAAAGAAACCAATACAAAAATTCATACCAATAAGTTATGTCATCGATTGCAAACTAAAAATGTACTTACGTGGAATGGTAATAAATGAACATGTGTGAATCCAGATACAAAACTACTCAAGGAAAATGACATCTTTTGTTCAAAAATATCATTTTGATTGTACTTGCATACATGCAAAGGTCAGTGAAATTCTACGTACAAGATCATTATTGTATGTGAAAAATGTACTGCAGTACGTTAATGAGCATGCTGATTTGATATATAAAATTCATTTTTACAGTGTATAACATAGAAAGATAAAATTAGAAATTCAGTGTCAGAAATGAAAAATAATTTAAGTTAAATATATCATTATAAATATTTAGTTTTTGTAATATCCTTCAGAGTCAGCCCGAACCTGAACCAGTAAACAGACCAAGACAACAGAGTGTGCGAGCAGTGAGTTATCTTTCATTCAATTTGCCTCCTGTTATAAGATTCAAAAAGTCTTTCTCTTGTCAATTTTGACCACAATTTTTCTTTTTTAATTTTATATTTACCATATTCCATAGTACATTATATGCACTTTTTACCTCTGAGAAAGGACTGGGTATTACACGGGCCTATTAGACACTTTTCTAGATACTTTTCTTTGTCAGTTCAACTGATCAACTTCAAAGAAACGAACAGCTTCTTACATACAATGATCGCTGCCATTACTGACATCATATGCCCATTTTGGATAAATATAGAACGAAACCAACAACTAAAATGAAAATTCCTACCTCTAATGACAATATGAAAAAGTGTTCATACAATGAAAAGTTCCCGGCCAATTCTTAAATTTTAAAAGTTATTGTTGTCTGGTTCCCAGTGTCATATATTTTTTTTATTCACAACTAAATCTGTATTAGTTTAAAGTAAATAGACAATGTGTTATCAACTGGACAAAATGATTGGTATTACAATAGAATTAACATTGTAATTTATGACATTTTATTAGACAGCACTAGTTTCAATTAATTTATGAAAATATAAATTATCACACATTCAAACAAGTCGTTTCTAATTGAATTTGGAAATTAGCAAGTCGGTGTTAATTTCCATTGTCATAAGGTCATAATTTTGTCTAAAAACTTGGGATTTTTCCTAAATAATCTTTTTTTTAATTGCATAAAACATTTAAACATATCTAAAGACTCGACAAAAATGAACAGATGTTACAGTTCTGAAAATAATTAAAATGCCAATTTCATGATGGCCACACAACTACGATTTGTTGCCAAAATGTCCCTGCATATCATTTAGTAGAACTAAGCTTTTTTCCTTGATTTTTGAGCTTGGAAAAGGGTGCATATAATCTATCAAAGCATATTTTCAATAACAAAATAGGGTACTAATTTTCAAAATTTGATTTGTACATCATTAAAATTATTTACCAGCAACATGCCACACTATTGTTACTCTTTAGTTTAATTTCATTTTGAACAATTTTGTCTATTACATTCAGATGAAATATATCATTAAGGAAGATATGCAGGTTTGATTATTGAATGAAATTTTGATGTTGTTCATGCATGTTTCTTATGTATTGTTAAGCTCTTCTGTATTTTGGACAACTTTTAAGAAACTCTTTATCAGGAAACAATTTTAGTGGAAAAATGTACTCGTTAATATAGTAAAATAAGGCTTCTTAGTTAATCTCTACCAAAGTGGAGGTACTATAAGAGATAGGTCCATATCATCTTGTACGCAAGAATATCTGAGGGATGAGACGAGCATCTACTCAGTATTAAGTGACTTTGAGATAGATTTTCTGCTCCAGTGACTTTAGTTTCTTTTGAGCTCATATCTCAGGTTCAGTAAGTGTTCATGTAATCTTATATGGAGTTGTTTCTTAGGGAGGAGATAAGTATCCAAAAATAATCACTGTGACAGAGATTTCATGGTTTTCTAATTGTCAGCCAATTTAACAGTCTCTCGACCCTGTGTTTGAAAAATTGATAATCTCACTAGTGAATTTTTGGTTCTCCGTATACGATTGGTCTTCAAAAAATTTCCTAAGTTACATATAAACAAACGTGATTCCATCGTCTGCTTTGTAATAAAAGATGTCCTTAAACAAGGTTTTGAAATCCTATAAAAAATCTGACTTGTTGGTGGACAGGCAGGATTCATTAAGGGTCAAATCTGAACATGTCGTGTTCTTCTGCTTGTTCCTTTCTGTCTGTCACAGCTGTTGTGGAATACAACTTCCTCTAGGAAAAATAGTTTCGGATTAAATAATAACTGACGTATGGATAAAATCTACCGTGTTTAACAATTAAGCTGTTAAATTATATTTAATAAAAATTTATATTTGATTATGATTGCTAAATACTTGGAAAGTTATTTTTTAATACAAGATTCGCATACATACTGGTGACGATAGTGATTGGAAGACGTTGGGAGAATATGATGAAATTGACCAGTTTTTAAAGCATTTTGAAAATTAGAGAAACAGCGTCTTACATTCTGACTCGTGGATTATCGGATTTCTCCAATCTCGATGAGGCTCATGCAAAAAATTCCATAATTTAACTATCTCCGTTGAAGAAATCTGATAATTCAATTGTAACAATGTAAGATGCTATATTTCGCTAACTTTGGTTAAAGTTCTTATTAAAGCTCATATTTCAGGTTCTATGGGCGATAGTATCTTGTAATCTATCATTTAAAGTTGGGAGAAAAATATCTGGTCCTTCTTGGCAGTATGAAAAAAAAATACAAATCGTCTATACACATGTCAGACTTATAAATAATTAAACATAATATTTTTGCATACAATCATTTACAATAAAAGTATGTAAATATTTGAAATTAAAAAAAATCAATAGTTATAAGTGGAAAAAAATAAATTGGAAAGTGGCCCCACTCCTTTAAACTTTTATCACTGACCTTGTAGGTTTGTTTTGAGATGTTTTATATAACTTGGTTTTCGTGAGTTTTTTAGTTTATTTTGTGTCTGTCTTTGCATTTGATATTATGTAGGCTTTTTACTTGACGTTTGTCATTTAGTGAAGGGTAAACTTCATTAAATTAAAACACAAAATAGGAGTTGAAACTATATGTTTAGCATTGATTAGCAGTTGACCATTAAAAGATACTTATCTTAACAAAGTATGTTTCAAATTTTAACAAGATATATTGAGCACATCGAAGTCTACACGATTTTTAATTTACCCAAAAATTGTTAATTTTGTGATTTTTCGTGCACATTTGATTTTTTTACGGACAAGGCGACATAACTCCAGAACAACATCTGACTTTAATACGGTAACAGTATAGACTTGATAGAGGAGCCTAAGGAAATTTCATTTTTTTAAGTAGAAAGGCTATATTATGAAAGTACTTAGAATTTGTTGATGATTGAAATAAACAGTAAGGCGTAAGCATGCATACTGTCAAATGAAAGTTAAGGGATAAATGTGTGTTGATTTTGTAGTATCATACTGAATATACATACATTAGATAAAGTGCTAGAGTTATGATAATGTAGATGCATGATTTAAATTTGTAAATCCTTTGGTTTGATAAATGTACTAATTTGTATACTAATACTGTATTAGTTTGATGGGATTTGCACCATGTGTAAGCAATATTTGCAACAAAAACAAAATAAAACAATGAAAGTTAATGATTTAATTCTATGATATTGAAAGTGTATTGAAAATTATCATGTATTCCAAGCTACCTTAGGAAGATCCTATCATTTCCTAACATGATGTTTTTTGTAACACATGGCAGTTTGTCTTCTTGAACAGTTTAGGTTTTTATCTTTGATGAGATTTGTTATGTATACATATATTCTCACTCCTAATTATAATTTTTGCAGGATCAACCTCCACAGGCTCCAGTACAAGTAGGTCCGATAAACCCTTCAGTTGACCAGATGTCTAAATTAACAAAAGAATTAAGTTTGGTAACAGGAAATGTAAAAGTAATGGGAGATATGTTAACAGAACTTGACCCATCAAATGTTGACTCATCAGATCTAGAATTACTACAGGTAATCTTTAGATACAGTCAAACTTGCCATAAAAGTCAGTTTAATTAATCAACAACCTGCTTTCAGTGGTTATCTTCGATTCCCACCATCAAGGTTATACTTGTTCGGGATCAGAAACCAAAATCCGAATTTGTGAATCTTGATTAAATTGTCACCTGTCATATGAGGCCACTTTACCTTTGTCCTAACTGTGACTGTTAAAAGCAGGGTTGACTGTAAAAGTTGACAGAATTTGACTGCTCAAATATTAATAATTCGGATCAAGAATAACTACAAGTTAATACACGAATACTAAAAAACGTTGACTCCTTAAATTTAGTATTACTACACATTATACTCAAACTGTAATAGCAAGTCTATTTAATGTACTATAAAAGTTGTTCAAAAATTATCCCTGCTTTTATGAAAAAGTTACTACTCTGCACATGTATATAGTGTTAAGGTAAAATTTTTGCTCTTACTTTTAAAAAACTTAGAGTATTTATTATAGTATGGAACTTAATACCTGAAAGTGTCCTATTTTTGCAGTCTCATGGCTCTATGGTTTACAGGTACATATCAATTATTTTTCAGGAATTAAATCGTACAAATAGACAAATGCAGCAAAGATTGGTTGATTTATTAGATAAAATAGGAAATGAAGAAGTTACTAGTAAGTTGCTGTTAACAGGATTATATAAATCTATTGTTGATCTTATTATACCCCCCCCCCCCCCCCCCCAAAGAAAAAACAAAGTTTAGGAGGGTATATAGGTTTCAGTCTGTGTCTGACTGTCCATCTGTCGGAAATAACGTTGTCTGTAACTCCTCCTACATTTCTTGCAGGATTCTCATGAACCTTTCTGGAGTGTTAGATCACCCTATGGAGATGTGCATGTTGTCAATAATTTCTGTTTGTACTTAGGCAATTTTTAATAAAACTTCATTCCATGTGTTGTCCACAACACCTCCTACATTACTTGCATGATTCTCATGAAATTTTATGGAATCTGAAATAAACACAATAAAAGCATGCCCTACTTGGTAGGATTAATGAATTTGTGTAGGCTTCAAAACAGACATGTTGCTGCAGGGGGTATTAGTCCCTTTCAGGACAGTTCTAGTTCAGATAGTTTTAAACATCTGACTGAATGTGAATATTTATTTTTGATTTTTATTGAAATCATCTCATATTCTTAGACATTTAAGCAAAATGAATGGAAATTTAGTAGGAATCTTGATTATTAAAGAATATTTGTTTCTTTCATTTTAAATTTAAACAGTCCTACACATAGTTATTAATTGTTTTCTTTCAATGTTGGGTTTGGAAGCATCGACGATTGACTTTTATCACATGATTTGATATATTTTAGTTTTCCTTGACCAAATGAACAAAAGGTGGGGGGGGGGGGGGGGGGGGGGGGTTGGAGCTCCACGAAACTGGTTTAACCCTGCCCCGTTTTATGCACCTATCTTAAGTCAGGAAAGTATTGTCATGAATGTCTTTAACTCAGTTGATATTCTTACATGATATTGTATCGCTGGATATAACTGGTCAGGAATTAAATCAGGGCTTGCGGCATGGTGTGGTTTTCCACCATTGAAGACCATGTTATAAGCTCTGGATGTTTGTTTGGTTATATACTTGTGATTTTGTGCTTTCTTTGTAACTTCACTCTATATCTGTTTTTCCTCACATTGAAGTTTCACAAAATTTTCCAATATAAACCAACAAAGATTGAATGTCAAGTTTAAAACAAAAAGTGACAGTATATGATTAAATCTTTTTCAGATGAACTTTTAAGAGTAAATGATGATCTTAATAATGTATTTTTACGGTATGAAAGATTTGAAAGATATAGGACTGGGAAATCACAAACAGACCTTAAAACTTTAGATACATCTAACACAGAAACGTCAGTTTCACCGCCATCATATGACCAGGTAATGTCTACGTGTTATAAAAAACAAAAAATATTCATGTTTCCTAGACTGAAGCTTCTTGTTCAAAGTGAAAATTCTGTAAGATTATTACTGGAACAATCAGTTAATAAAATTTGGCATGAAAAGAGGCTAGGGTCAGTAAAATGGCTTCATCAATTTAAAATATAAGTAAAAAATAAATGTTTTTCCCATTATGTCCATTTTGAACTTAGGGTAGGTAGATCAGTGTTAAAGCTTTTAACAGCTAACCAGAAACACACCCGTTTTTCATTTTACCTTATCACAGTAGAAAAATTAGCTACTTGAAAAACTTTTAAGATACTAACAAAAAATTTTTGTCAAGCCTGCGAGGCATAGTGATCCTACATTCCGTCGGCGTGCACGTCAGCTTCAACATTTACATACAGTCTGCAGTTAGAGTTTTTATAAAACATTAATTACTTTCTTAAATCATCCTGGATTTTTATCAAACTTGGACAGAAGCTTGTTCATGATTAAAAGATAGTATCCAGAGGAAAATTTTGTAATAATGTTTTTCCCCATTTTCCATATGTTTCTTATAAATGGAGTTAACATTACATACAGTCTGCAGTTAAAGTTTTTAAAACAGTAATTACTTTCTTAAACCATCCTTGATTTTTACCAAACTTTGACAAAAGCTTCTTCATGATCAATAAATAATTTGTGGAGAAAAATTATGTACATTCAACTATTACAATGAAAACATAGAGAACAGCAAAAGCAGGTGAGACACAGAGTTCATGGAACCCTTACAAATTTTCCTTCCTTTTGTGCTTCATTTATTTCAGTTGCAACGTTTGCTTGTGCACAAAATTAAAGAAGTGCTGATGTCAGCACTGTTTTATGATTGATAATAAAACTACATGAAAGAATCCAATTTTGTAGTGGTTCAGTAAATTCCTTTCTTTTATTGCTGAATTTAAATGCTTTTACAGAAATGTGGTAGAAAGTTATATTGAATTGTCAGTTTCAGTAAGTTCTTTCTGTTTTTGAGATTTCATTTTCTACTATTAAACAGGTTGAAGACACAGATACCACCACTCCCACAGGTAATTTGATAGATCTGGGTGATGATGGTATGGTACAGGCTCCTGGCAATTTACCACCGATTTCCACACAGATGCAAAATATGAGTAAGTATGATAGCAACAGGTTTTTAGTGAGTGTGCAAGTTGTTTTATATTTTGAATTCAGCTTGAAGGTATAATGTATAATATATAATTTTTAAATGCTAAACAGCATGTAAAAGGAATAGCCAAAGACTGATATGTTTTTTCTTACATCAGATGGGATTGGATCTTTCACAAGTGGTAGAAATTATATGTCTTTTCATGAGTGGAGTTTACAAAAATATACAAAACATATAAACATGCTAAATATTCATTATTAATCCTAAATTATTCTGTAACTGCTACAACTATTATTTTTTTTCTTTATTTCAACCAAAGTAATAATGGGATAAAAGATTAGGTGCAGTGAGAGCATATTTTGGCACCAAAAATAAAATGTGCACATGGGTCTGTTTTTGCAACATTTTATCAGTTGTAATAAAATAATTATTAATATCAAGCGTTTGTCATTTTTGTGGAAAGACTGAAATTCAAGAAATTGACATGTATATTAAATGCTCTCATTTCAGTATTTTGTTTACAGTTAAAAGTAAGAGGTTAGTGAATATAAAATATCTGGGCCAAAATCAGGTCTAATCTGATTGTATCTTTTAATGCAACTTTCAAGTGAAGAAAGTTGAAAGCAAAAAAAATATTATTTTTTTATTATGATTGTTTTAATAGATCTTGGTGGAAATACAACCTCCAAACAGAATGATGATTTTGACATGTTTGCTCAATCACGACAGTCATTTGAACAGAATAAAGTGAAACCACAGGGGTAAATTGTTAATATGCACACATTAAATCTTTGGTTTCTCTAATGAAAAAGATTAAGATATCTCCCTTAACCATGTTTTTAGCAAAGAGAGATAACTGAAAGCCTTAGGGATTTTTACCTGCCCTTTGTAACTTAGTCAAGGGAGGTAAATGACCACCCACACATTGACAAAAAGAGGACATTTATTAACCAAGTTCTGAAGAATAGAAGATTTGCTGAAGAAACTAACAAGGTGTTGACCAAAACAAAATTTGCTGTTTTTTGGTAGATATATTAAATAACTTGTCATAACACAGTTTTACCTATTTGAAATATTTGATAAATAAATTCTGACCCAAGTATTTGATAAATAACTTAGACAGTTTGATTTAAAATGATATATTTTTTAATGCACCGGTTTTGTGATGCAGTAAAAACTTTCACTTTTAGTATGCATATCATTTCTTCACTGAATCAATATGCCATTATATGGTTCTTGGTAATAATTAAACACATGGACCTTGATTGAAATTCCAAAAGACAAATGCAGAACAATTTTTTGCAATATTTGTGTCAAAAGGTCTACAAAAGGCTTCAAAACTTCAAATAAACACAGTTTACTATATTATATGGGCAAACTTTGTATATTGTTTATTTTATAAAATTCTATTAATAGTGCATATGTAAATCAACAAGAAGATCAGTTTACTGGTGGTGGATTAGGACAAGCAGTAAATGCCAAAAAAGGGGTATGTTATAACTAAGGGCATCTGAAATTTTCCGCATACATGTACTTAATCTAAGATTTGGATTGTCAAGTAAACACTATAAAGCATTATTAAACTTTAGTTTTGATACCTGTTGTAACGAGAACAATGCATGTGGGTTTTAGTTACATGAGAATCTAACCTATGGAATACTGAAATATAACACAAAAAGTAAGTACCGGGTAAACAGTTTAAGGTGCTTTTCCCGATCTCACCATCCAAAATCTCACATCTACAAGTTCAAAATGCCCCCAAGCATTGACTCAAGCAAGTCAGATTTTCATATTACTGGTTATATTTTATATATATCATAATTTTTAGCTTAAACTACTGTCAGTAGTAACAGTGAATAATGTCAGTTTCAGTAAAAGATTTTGTCATATGATTGTCATGTGATCTTGTTTACAACAGATCTCAGATGAGGAGACATTAGAGGTAACATAAATAATTCTAAATATAACCTCACTTAGCTGTGATTCACATACTCAGATTTGTTAACATAAAGGTTGCATGTCAAAATGGTATCCACCTGATTGTTACTGTTATAGTGGGTTGTTTTTGCAGGATGAAATAACTGTTTTTGGCATATTTTTGTTGTGGCAAAACATCACTAAAATTTATTTTGCTCTCAAGCAACTTTACTTATTTTTTTAGTACTGTTTAGTTCTTTGGAAATTTTTCACCTGCCACAAGAACTCATTTTACAGAATAGGACATTGCATGCATCATAGTAAAAATACAAAGAAGCAGTACAAATAATTGATAGCTTTAAGCTTTTAATAGGCTTTAAGATGTACAATGTTTATATATAATATATCTATTTCAATGTGCCTCTAAATGATAATCATCTCTGTGACTTTTTATGTTGCTTGGGGTTCACTGTCTGTGTCATCATTTACATCTGTGCAAGTTTCACACTATTGTTCTTTCTTCAGCTTCTAAAGCAGTGAATAGATTTCCAAAAAACTTTCAAGGCAAGTTCAGCAACTAATGGCATTATGCACTGCCTATTTTAATTTTTTTTTATAGTAATGATTTTAGCAATTTCTATATCAAAACATGGATTTTTCCTGTTATGTTCATTGAGAAAATATCATTTAGTGTGATGAGAGCACAACTCCAATAGTTCTAGGTAAACATTTCTACATTAGAGTCAGCTCTGTATTCCGTGGATGAAATAACATCTTATGATGTAATAGTATAGTGTATATTTGTTTTACATTGCTTTTCATTCTTCTGTAACATGTATGTCCTTTTATTGAGAGAAAATGGTTCTTTGAGAGGTCTCCATGTAATAATCAGGAAACATTCACTAGGCTCTTTCAGATTTTTGTTTATTTAATGTGTCAAAATAAAGGACAGCTTTAATTGATTTTTAGCTCACCTGACCCAAAGGGTCAAGTGAGCTATTCTCATCACTTGGCGTTCATCAGGTCAAGATCTAACTACTGTGAAATTTTCAGATGAATCCGTCAACCCTTTGTTGGGTTAATGCTCCTGAATTGTTAATTTTAAGGATATTTTGCCATTTTTAGGTTATTATCTTGAATATTATTATAGATAAAGACAAATTGTAAACAGCAAAAATGTTCAACAAAGTAAGATATACAAATAAGTCAACATGACCAAAATCATTGATTGACCCCTTATAGGAGTTTTTATACGACCGCAAAATTTTTGTGGTCGTATATTGGTATGACGTTGGCGTCGTCGTCGTCGTCGTCCGTCGGAGTCTGTAGACATTTGGTTTTCGCACTATAACTTTAGTATAAGTTAATAGAAATCTATGAAATTTAAACACAAGGTTTATGACCACAAAAGGAAGGTTGGGATTGATTTTGGGAGTTTTGGTCCCAACAGTTTAAGAATCAGGGGCCAAAAAAGGGCCCAATAAGCATTTTTCTTGGTTTTCGCACAATAACTCTAGTATAAGTAAATAGAAATCTATGAAATTTTAACACAAGGTTTATGACCACAAAAGGAAGGTTGGGATTGTTTTTGGGAGTTTTGGTCCCAACAGTTTAGGAATTAGGGGCTAAAAAAGGCCCAAATAAGCATTTGTCTTGGTTTTTGCACAATAACTTTAGTATAAGTAAATAGAAATCTATGAAATTTAAACACAAGGTTTATGACCACAAAAGGAAGGTTGGGATTGATTTTTGGAGTTTTGGTCCCAACAGTTTAGGAATTAGGGGCCAAAAGGGTCCAAAATTAAACTTTGTTTGATTTCATCGAAAATTGAACTATTGGGGTTCTTTGATATGCCGAATCTAACCGTGCATTTAGATTCTTAATTTTTGGTCCCGTTTTCAAATTGGTCTACATTAAGGTCCAAAGGGTCCAAAATTAAACTTAGTTTGATTTTAACAAAAATTGAATTCTTGGGGTTCTTTGATATGCTGAATCTAAACATGTACTTAGTTTTTTTTATTATGGGCCCAGTTTTCAAGTTGGTCCAAATCGGGGTCCAAAATTAAACTTTGTTTGATTTCATCGAAAATTGAACTATTGGGGTTCTTTGATATGCCGAATCTAACCGTGCATTTAGATTCTTAATTTTTGGTCCCGTTTTCAAATTGGTCTACATTAAGGTCCAAAGGGTCCAAAATTAAACTTAGTTTGATTTTAACAAAAATTGAATTCTTGGGGTTCTTTGATATGCTGAATCTAAACATGTACTTAGTTTTTTTATTATGGGCCCAGTTTTCAAGTTGGTCCAAATCGGGGTCCAAAATTAAAGCTAAAAAAGGGGTAAATTATTTTTTTTTGGGGGGGGGGGGGGGCAATTCTCCACAGCATATTGTATCGCACAAGAATTCAAAAATTGAATATAAATTCAAATCATATGACCAATTCTAAGTTCTTTATTTCAGTTATTCTGTTTTAGAAACCTATTATGTGTCAAATATTTCAAGAAATTTTCAATTACACAGTATTGTGCAATAGCAAGAATCAGTATAATTTAAACCAATTTACATTATTTACATTACAATTAAAGGATAACTTCAGTAACACCCAACAATGACTTCAATCCAAACATATATATTGAATAAACTTACAAATCAGAAATTTTAAAATTATATGATACTAACATACATACTACTGCTAACAATTAAATATGACTTAGAGCAAATATGACAACATGATTATAAAAATATGTACAAAGAGGGATAACTCTTTTTTTTATCTCAAATTTTGAATATGTGCTGATGAAGCTTTTTTGTTTATCTCATCTAAACTGCTTTTAAATTATGCATATTTAAAATTTGCCATCCATGACTATGATGTCATTTTCTATTTTAATACGTTATGGTGTATTTAAATGGGCTGTTATGGTTGCAAAGTATCAAGAGAAATGGGGGGGGGGGGGGGGGGGGGTGAAAACAAAATTTAGGGGGGGGGAATGAGAAATTGGGGAGGGGGCAATTTTTTTCTCATTTCATAATTCATAAATTAAAAAGGAAATTTCAAATTTTTTTTAGCAAAAAAGGGGGGTTACAATAAATTTTATTGTTTTTTGTTGTTTTTTTTTTTGGGAGGGGGAGTCAATGTGCAACTTCATAGTGTATTGCACAAAAGCTAAAAAAGGGGTAAATTTTTTTTTTTTTTTTTGGGGGGGGGGGGGCAATTCTCCACAGCATATTGTATTGCACAAGAAGCAAAAAATTGAATATAAATTAAAATCATATGACCAATTCTAAGTTCTTTGGTTTCAGTTATTCTGTGTCAGAAACCTATTATGTGTCAAATATTTGAAGAAATTTTCAATTGCACAGTATTGCGCAATAGCAAGAAATTGATATGTGTGCCCAATTTTAAATTGGTTATTTCTGATTTATATATAAAAACAAAAAATACTGATATGGTTTGAATAGGTAAATTAAAAATTTTTAAGTTCTTAGACAACATTCATTCTGTGTCAGAAACCTATGCTGTGTCAAATATTTATTCACAATCCAAATTCAGTATTGTATCAAGCTTGAATGTTGTGTTCATAATTGCCCCAACTATTCAGGGTTCGACATCTGCGGTCGTATCTAGCTGCGCCCAGCGGAGCATTTTATTGCCTTTTAAAGACGGCATCCAGCGTAAACTTTCCTTTAAAGATCTTCTCCTCTGAAACCACTGGACCAATTGGGACCAAACTTTGGTGGAATGGTCTTTGGTTGGCCCCCATCCAAAATTATGTCCAGCATCCCCTACTCCCAACCAACATGGCTGCTGTTACTAAAAATAGAAAAAAGGAGGAATGAATTGAAAAAATCTTCTATGAAACTACAAGGCCAATTGGAACCAAACTTGGCAGTAATGGTTCCTAGGAGGTTCTCTTTCAGACTAATGTACGATGACTCAGACTTTTAACCAAGCTGGCCGCCAAAGCTGAACTTAGTTAAAGATTGGGACCTATGGGAAAATTCATTGAAAAATCTTCTTGTCTGTAACCACTTGACCAATTGGCACCAAACTTGGCAGCAATTGTCCTTAGAAGGTCCTCTTTGAGAAGTGTGTCCGATTTTGCTGACTGTGAACCAAAATGGCCACCACAGCCAAACTTAGTTTAACATAGGACCCTATGGGAAATTCACTCAAAAATCTTCTTGTCTGAAACTACTGAGCCAATTGGAATTCAAGTTGGCAACATTGGTCCTTAGATGGTCCTCTTTCAGAAGTATGTCCGCTTTCGTGGACTGTCAACCAAGATGGCCACCACAGCCGAACTTAGTTAAACATAGGGCCCTATGGGAAAATTCATTGAAAAATCTTCTTGTCTGAAACCACTTGACCAATTGTCAACAATTGGCAGCAATGGTCCTAAGGAGGTCCTCTTTCAGAAATATGTCTGATTTGGCTGACTGTGAACCAAGATGCCCACCACAGGTGAACTTAGTTTAACATAGGACCCTATGGGTTATTCACTCAAAAATCTTCTCGTCTGAAACTACTGAGCCAATTGGAACTTAAGTTGGCAGAATTGGTCCTTAGATGGTCCTATTTCAGAATTGTGTTCGATCACCAGGATTGACAACCAAGATGGCCACCACAGCCAAACTTAGTTTAATTAAGGACCCTATGGGAAAATTCATTTAAAATCTTCTTTTTTGAAACCACTTAGCCAGTTTAAACAAGACTTAGCAGTAAGATGGTTCTCTTTTAGAAATGTGTAAATTGACCTGGACTGTCAACCAAGGTGGCTGCCACAGCCGAACTTAGTTTAAAATAGATCCCTATAGAAAAACCAGCCAAATTGACTGCAACTCTTAAATTTTTAGTCCTGCTCAAAGTGAAAAGTTAAATCCAGGTGAGCGATACAGGCTCTCTAGTTTCATTCCAGAATTATACCCCTTTATTCAGAGAGAGATTGGATATCTCGAAAAGTATATTTCAGATTTTTTTAGAATTAAGTTAAATTTTATTTAGTGACAAATGGAAGATCTATTTTTATATTGACCCATAATGCTTTTTTAACTCACCTGGACAAAGGCCATGTGAGCTTTTGTCATCACTTGGCGCCCGTCGTTTGTCCATCATCCGTTAACTTTTCACATTTTAATCTCCTCTGAAACCACTGGGCCAAATGGAATTAAATTTGGCAGGAAGCATCTATGTAAGGTCCTTTTTAAAGATTGCTCATTTTGTCCCGATCGGATAACAAACATGGCCGCCATGGGTAATTGTTGTTTCTTATTGGCTGAGTTTTCAAAAATCTCCTCCTCTGAAACTGCTGGGCCAAATGGAACAAAACTTGACAGAAAGCATCTATGGGAGGTTCTTTACAAAAGATCTTTATTTCATTCAGATCGGAGTACATATATGGTCATCATTGGCAGTTCTTGTTTCTGATTGGCTAATATAAAAGAATCTTCTCTCTGAAATTGCTTGCCCAAATGGAACGAAACCTGACTGGAAGCATATATGGGAGGTCCTTTATAAAGTTTCCTCATTTTTTCCCAATCGGAATACAAATATGGCTGCCATGAGCAGTTCTTCTTTCTGATTGGCTGATATAAAAAAATCTTCTCCTCTGAAGTCGCTTGGCCAAATGGAGCGAAACTTGACAGAAAGCATCTAATTGGGAGGTTCTATACAAAGTTTCCTCATTTCGTCCTTATCATGCAACAAACATGGCCGTCATGGGCATTTCTTGTCTTTTATGGGTTGATAATCTTCTTTGAAACCGCTTGGTCAAAGGAAACCAGACTTGACACGAAGCATCTGTTGGAGGTTCCTCATTTTGTCCAGATCAGGCGACAAACATGGCCACCATAGGCAATTTTTGTTTCTAATTGGTTGATTTAAAAAAGAATTTTTTTCTCTTAAACTGCTTAGCCAAATAGAGCCAAACATGGTCTGAATGTTCCTCTTAAGGTGCTCACCAAGTGTTGTTACTCGGGTGCCGATCCCAAATTCAAAATGGCCTTCAGCAGAGGACTTAGATTAACATAAGACCCTATGGGAAATACATTCAAAATTCTTCTGGAGAACTGCCAAATTTTAGAACATGCTGACCTGTAAGTAGAAGGACTTTGATGTAGAAAAATTTGGTTCCTACAAGGCTTACCACACTTTATAATGATAGGAAGAAGTGACTTCTCTGAGGTACATCAATATAAATGGCTTTCATGCCAGGTGAGCGATACAGGCTCAGCCCTCTGAGCCTCTAGTTTCTTTTGATAGTTATCCTTCTTGATAGAAAGAATAATGTGACTTAAAGTAGTTGACTTGTGGTAACTCAATCAGCATCAAAATGAATCTTTTTCTTCAAAATTTCGGTATGCTGTTTATAGTGACAAAATAAAGGTGGATTGTTCTTTTTACTATTATTGCTATTTCATTCCAGCAATGTGCCCCTTGGTTGAAAGAAACTTGTAGTTTGGAGTGGTTTCCATGCTAGCTTTTGATCAATCTTTTTTGGATTTGAATAATATTATATAAAAAATGGCTTTCTGTCAGTTAAAAGCAAATTTGTTGTTGTGTTTTATTTCCATATATGCAAAACAAAACTTTCTCTGACTATTTCATACTTGACATTTTTCAATCTCAGAGATGATTTTACTGTGTGTTTTTTTGAAAACAGCAAGTGGTTTTTGGGGAATTTCTCAAATGTTTCTTTAAAATTTCCCACAGTTTAAATATCCGAAATATTTTACGAGAACTGATTTTCCAATTTTTGTGTGCATTTCACTGATTTTTCCATCATATATGACATCACCACAAGAAAATGTGGTAATATGCAGAGTATGTGCAGGTTTTGTTTCCAAAAGTCTGATCCATGTTCACTTTGATCATTTAGCTAACTGTTACTTTAAACATAAAGAATAGTAATGAAGTTAGGAGTTTTTCCTCAAGAAATCAGTTGCAATAGCATGCAAGACACACAGTAAGTCCAAAGTTAACTTTTTTCTGTCTCAAAGTTGACATTCTTTATCTTCCAGTTGACTCTTTCTGTTACATAATTGATTGGTTTTATTTCCTAATTGACTCCTTCTGTATTTCAGACTTGACTACTGCAAATATAGAAATTATTGAGGTTTTTATTATTGTGAAAAAATTGTGAGAGTATGAACATTACAAAAATGAATTTTTCATAGTATGATCTAACACATCTTATGCATCAAAAAAATGAATTACCCTTGTATTATTCATGACTGTTGTTGATTCTGTAAGATGCTTTCAATAATTTTCAAATTCTTTACACAAAGAAACATTAACAAGATGTTAACTACATATAGTCTTCTGTGATGTTATATTATTGTTAACTTGAAGATACAATCATAAATCATAATATAGATAATAAAAGTGTAATGTCATAGTCACTGTGTAGCTCTTTGGCACATAGTAAGCTTACTCTCTTTGTGCTTTATTACACTAAACATATAGCAGTCATGTTTGTTTTATCATAAGTTTTCAAACAGAAAGTCTGAAAACATAAATGGGAAAGGTTTCACTTCGCTGAGTAAATCTTTTCAAAAGTATATTTCATTTTAAAGATTGTTTATTATTTGCATTTTGTTTGCACACAATAAGGGAGGGTTTGGTTGTTTTTTTGTTTTTTTTTACAATTGTGCACATCCATTTTACAGATAAAATATATGGATAATAAATAATTATTCTTTAGAAAAAAAAATAAACAAAATGGAAATTATTATTTTCTGTTATTCTGTTTAATCTTGGTTGTGTGATTCATTTTATTAAGGAAAAGAAATCTGTATGTACTTAGGGGTACAACTAAGTTGGTTGCACTTATTGTTCAATGAACAGCATTATTAAGTCTGCTATGGTTGTAAATCATGATTGCTTTATAAAATAAGTTCAGTCATAGGTTGAAAGTTTGTTAAAAATTAACAGTGTATGAATGATTTAGTAATGTCAGGTACTGGTAATATCACAATTTGTAAAGCAATATATGTTGATACATGAAAACCATATTTTAACCGATATTTAAAAAAAAAAATAGTAAAATGAATGTGCGCAAAGGCATTGCACCGCCAAAAGAATATTTTAGTTGGATGCATGTTAAACATTTTTTATTTTGTTATGTAGGATTTAGACAAAGAATTTGGTAATTTATCACAGGTTAGTGAGATTTTATGTAATTCAGTGTATATATATTGTTTTGAAACATTTTTGATTTGGTTTAAAAGTATGGATGACCAGTCATGTTATGTACAAGAATTGTAACAATTAGATGATCAATATTTTATGCTGCTTATTATCCAGCTTTCATGGAAGAGGGACATGCTTCACGCCAGAACAGTTTTGTTTCTAAAATTGTATATGTATACTTGAGAGCTAAGATCATTTTGTGGGTGCCAATTTTCATGGGGAAAAAAATGAAAAGTTGATATGTGAAAATTAAGACACAAATATACATGACTTTTGTATATTGACCATTGGGCCAATATACATGTACCTGTCAAAATGTTAATCTGATAACATGTGTATAATCATTCGTGAATGTTTTAACAAATTGTAGTTACTGCAGTTTATTTCATGATTAAAGTTCATCTTATTCTTATTTTACAAATATTAAATTTGTTGTTAAAAAAGTTACAAAAAAGTTTTTTACGAACATTTTGTGATTTAATGAACATGTTACTGGAGTTAATACCACGATATATTTTAACAAAAGAAAAATATTAAAACGTTTGATGTTTCCGAATGGTAGGAGATTCTTCATATTCAGTACACAGATATCAGTACAGACCTTGTTGTTTTCCTTATCTTTAACAGAACTGTCATAACTTCATTCGAACTTTTACATTTAAGATCATATATACATGTAGTGGAACTCCCTAAAATCGGACCCTCTGAAAACCAAAAGCTCTCTTTTCGTCTGGAATTTACACCTATATTTTCAGAGACCCACAGAAACTACGAAAATTGGTATACCACGAATAAAAATGAATTTACAGTACTAGATTATTTATCAGTCTTAGATTAAAATATTTTGGATATTATCTGATAAGTTTATATTAAAAGTCGTGTTGATATGAAACATGAATTTATGTCATAGAAATTTTATATTAAATGAGAACTTACATGCATTGAATCAAACTTGTCATTGCAAAGCACTGTTTATATTTGATCTCATATACTCAAGTATAAATAATTTGTGGTTTGTGTTACCAACTTTGAGTAAAGAAGGTAAACAGTGAAAAGAAAAGTCATATTTCATTCTAGGAAGTGATGTAGCAATAGTCATTGCCAACGACATTAATAGATGAAATCCAACGTGTAGTCGCATAAAAACATATAATATATTATAAATAATCAACTTCAAATTTCCCATTAAACAGTTCACAATTAGGAAATCAAAGACCTCAACACGACTGAAATGAAAGAAAGCACAATACTCTTCATTAAGTTACTAACAAGTAGAATTTTGCAATTACTGTTGCCTCTATATCCCTTCTTTACTGCAAAGAAAATAATGGCATTAAGTAATATATGAATAACAATTTTTATTTCAGTTACAAAGTAAAGAAACAGATTATGATGAAATGGAACAGTGGTTGACAGCAGATCAGAAAAAAGATGTAAGTATTATATTTATCTTATCTTTGTTGGTCTGTTTATAGCAATATGTTTAATTGACAATTTAATATAGTAACTTGTTTGTAAAAAAGTTGTTGCTACTTTAAGATTTGTTTGTTTATCTGAAATTTCAGAATTTCAGAAATGGAAAGTAGAGAAATTTTTGAAATTTAAAATTTTATATTGGGGAAATTAGATATATAGATCTTTACCAGTGAATTATCAGATTTATCTAATCTTGATAGTTAAATTGCCTTGGCAAGGACTTGAAAGTTTGATAATTTACGGTTTGAGACTTGATAAATTGGATAATACTCAAACAAGAATCTCAGGTTTCATGTAAGAAACTATTACTCTAATGATTATCAAATAAATTTTCATATTTATTAAACAAAATTCTTTTAAAGTATCTCCACATTCCTGATTTTATGCCAAACATTTATGAAATTAATGTACAATATATTTATTTGTTGCTATGGTGTTATTAATCGATTATGAGAAATCAGAATTTAAAAGTAGTCTTGGTTGGTTCATAACCATTAACTGAGATCATTGGCAACCACTCATTGATTAAATTTTGATAAACAGCAGGTTAAGAAAGGGTTAGATTGACAAAAAATTAGAGAAATATTTTTATTGTTGTTTTACA
This sequence comes from Mytilisepta virgata, assembly GCA_028015205.1. Lineage (NCBI taxonomy): Eukaryota > Metazoa > Mollusca > Bivalvia > Mytilida > Mytilidae > Mytilisepta > Mytilisepta virgata. The sequence continues at coordinate 92,008,661 of CM051521.1, forward strand.
GCTTGAAAAATATAAAAATCCTCAAGATCAGCTTTCAAGTTCAGGTATGTAGGAATTAAACTTTTTCCTATCCTTGACACATTTAATCGGTGGGATAAAAATACATAATATTTTTAACCACTTCCCGCTGATTAAATTCCCGCCTTTTTAGCTCACCTGACCTGAAAGGTCAAGTGAACTTTTCTCATCACTTGGCGTGCGTCGTACGTTGTACGTCCTTGTCATCGTCATTGTCGTCGTCGTCTGTTAACTTTTACAAAAATCTTCTCCTCTGAAACTACTGGGCCAAATTGAACCAGACTTGGCCACAAGCATCATTAGGGTATCTAGTTTAAAAAATGTGTCCGATGCAAATTTTGCAGTTTTAGGTTATTATCTTGAATATTATTATAGATAAAGACAAATTGTAAACAGCAAAAATGTTCAACAAAGTAAGATCTACAAATAAGTCAACATGACCAAAATCAATGATTGACCCCTTATAGGAGTTTTTGCCCTTTAAAGACAGCATCCAGCATAAACTTTCCTCTCAAACCACTGGGCCAGTTCAGACCAAACTTTGATGAAATGGTCCTTGGGTGGCCCCCTTCCAAAATTATATCTGGCATCCCCGACTTCCAATTGACATGGCTGCTGTTACTAAAAATAGAAAAAAGGGGGGGGGGGCTGAATTTAAAAAATCTTCTTATATGAAACTACAAGGCCAGTTGGAGCCAAAGTTGGCAGTTATGGTTCTTAGGAGGTTCTCTTTCAGGAATATATCCAGTGACCCGGATTGTCAACCAAGATGGCCGCCACAGCTGAACTTAGTTTAACATAGGGGCCTATAGGAAAATTAATTGAAAAATCTTCTTATCTGAAACAACTTGACATATTGGAGCAGGACTTGGCAGCATTGGTCCTTAGGAGGTCCTTTTTCAGAAATGAGTCTGATTTCGTGGACTGTGAACCAAGATGGCCACCACAGCAGAACTTAGTTTAACATAAGACCCTATGGGAAATTCACTCAAAAATCTTCTCGTCTGAAACCACTAAGCCAATTGGAATTAGACTTGGTAGCAATGGTCCTTAGATGGTCCTCTTTCAGAATTTTGTGCGTTGACCCAGACTGTCAACCAAGATGGCCGCCACAGCCGAACTTGTTTATCATAGGGCCCTATGGAAAAATTGATTGAAAAATCTTCTTGTCTGAAACCAGCCAGACTTGGCAGCATTTGTCCTTATAGGTCCTCTTTCAGAAATGTGTCCGATCACCCGGATTGTCAACCAAGATGGCTGCCACACGGAACTTTGTTAAATATTAGACCCTATAGGAAAATTCATTTAAAAATCTTCTTGTCTGAAACTGCTTAGCCAGTTGGAACAAGACTTAGCAGAAATGGTCATTAGATGATTTTCTTTTAGAAATGTATCCGTTGACCTGGACTTTCACCAAGATGACTGCCACAGCTGAAATTAGTTTAACATAGAATCCTATAGAAAAACCAGCCAAATTGACTGCAACACTTAACTTTTTAGGTCTGCTAAAGGTGAAAAGTTAAATCCAGGTGAGCAATACAGGCTCTTGAGAGCCTCTAGTTTCTATAGTTATTGGAACGATAAACTAGAGAAGTCCCGAAATGACAACAAACTACATAGCAACGACATTTTCTTGAGGTTTTTGTCGAAAATCATAGGAGAAACAGATTCTCCTTCAATTTACTTGTGAGTTATGGAATTTCTCCACCCTTAATAGTTAAATTTTAGATTTTAACACGCTTTGGAAAAGCTCACATGTTGAAAATCGAAAAGTTAACTATCTGGGATGGAGAAATTTTATAACTCACTCATACCTAAAGGAGAATCTAGATATATTTAGTTACCATTTAAATAAATGTTCAACCAAAAGTAATTATTCTGATTATTATTAAGCCTCACTACTCCTCCTATGCACATACATGTACATGTATAATGTTTAAAAGAGACCTTCATCAGTCATTTGGACTTTTCCAGTTTGCATTAAAAAGACCTATATACTAAATTTGTTTTCCTAAAAAACTCATAATTCTTCGAGAATCGTGTTGAAATAGGAGATGCAGTATTCCACTATCTGGCGAAGAATCGGGAGTAGTTTCTAATAAGCTAGGAGATTCAGGAGGAGTTACTGATTAGACAATGCTTTCCATTAACATTTCTTAAAACTAAGTTTAATTTTCTGCTGAAATCAAAGTAAAAAAGTTTATTTTAAAGGTATATTAATTCTCAAGAATACAATATAAACAAGATTTTGACAACATTTTCTGAATAATTCTGTCTGCAATAGTATGAAAATATTTGCAGTCCCATTTCTGATTGTCATTGTAAGTCTTCTGTGATGTTATATTATTGTTAACTTGAAGATACAATCATACATCACAATATAGATAATAAAAGTGTAATGTCATAGTCACTGTGTAGCTCTTTGGCACATAGTAAGCTCATTTTCTTTGTGCTTTATTACACTAGACAGAATCATGCAGATTGCTTAAATTGATGTGATATTGTTGCAGAATTTGACCAGTTTTTAGCTGAAAGGTCAACGCCAGCTAATTCAGTACCTACAATATCAGCAGCAGCAGGTCAGAGGTCGGGGAATAGAAATAGACAACTACAGAAAGATGAAGAAGAAAATCCATTGTTTGCATTGTAACAAATAATCCATAAATATTTGTACAGTGTATAAATATTGTATGATTGTGTGTTTATATGTTTGACTGTTAACCAGGAACTTGGGAGTGTCAGAAGAGACAATTCATGTTGACAGAAAGATGGCAGGTGCTCAGAAATAAGATTGAGGTGTTAGAATGGCTTAGTCAGAACTTTTTATCAGTAGCTTAATAATAAAGAAACAACACTACAATACAGTTAATTTATAATTTACTATTTTACAAATATTTTTTTACTAACAAAATTTTTCCTTCAGATTTCTAGGAAGATTAGTTTTGTTATTGTTTATTCTGTTTGTTATACAAAGTTATTCATTATTGTTTCTTATGGATATAATGTGGAGAACATGTATGTCAAATTATGGTCATTTAAAATTCTTGTTAATAAGGCCATGTAAAAAAAATCATTTGATTCTCAGGCCACTTTTCGAATTTTTTGATGAGGCAGGGAGGAGTCTTTTTTTTTTTTTTCCTTGTTTTTACTTCAAAAATTTGTTGCTTCTCAGGCCATTTTTGGAAATTTTTTAATGAGGCAGGGCGGCTCTTTTTTTTTTTTTTTTTTGGATGGAAATTTTCATTGTGTCGGAATTAAAATATAGCATCTGTTATTTCTAATATATTGGTATAAAAAAAGAAATTAAAAAATCCTGTTTTAATGGGAAATTAAAATCAAATTTTTGTATACATATGTGTTGTCTTCTTTTTGATATATGTACTGCATATCTACAACTGAGAACCTCTGATGAGCTGTGTTTTCTTAAGTTCATATTTAATATATCTACCAAACGTAGCAATAGCTTCCCTGACTTTAAAATTCATATTAAATTTATCAAATTCAATCTTCGGCCTCCCAACGAAAGCGTCAGCGGTGTAGCCCTGAAATTTTCCAAAGGCTGCTTCATCGTTCGTTTTAATCGATTCTAGCAACTCCCCCAATGTGCACTCCGTCATGTAATCACAATGTATCGTCCATGGTACGACGGTTTTTCCTCCAGAGAGGACTTGGCATGACACTAAAGAAGATGCCATGCTGACGGTAGTTTAACAAACAATGTATATTTAAATCACCACACCACGTGATAAAGTGCCGATTTTTAATTTTATTTTTTGTATAATAAAAAACGACGAATGCGGCGGGTTTAATGGACACGCGGCGGGGCCTGAGAAGCTAATACTATTTTTTTTTTGGCCTAAAAATATATTTTATATGAAGGTATTGAGAAAGGTGTATTTAGTTCCATTCTACTCCCCTTAAAAAGGTTAATACATAAATTAAACTAAATTAATTTCCTTCCAAGTTGTTTAAATTTGGCTGTGGTATTGTATTCTGGCAAACTATGTTTTATAAACAACAATCCAGCATAGTAATAGAAATAAATAGCTACATCATTTTGAAAATATATCTATTTAGCATAAACAAAAATTCATGTTTGATAATTACTGTGTATCCCATTTACCTCAGAAAAATGATTTATTGGTGAAATCATGAGCTATTTGAAAATTCCGTGTATGTTATGAAAGACATAGTTATGAACAGGGGAAATGAAAGATAATGTGATGTATTTTTAAAGAAAATTTTCAAACTTGTCAAAAGTGAATATCTTGATTGTGTTGGACACATCATAAGAAATGTTAATTCAAGTAAAAATTAAAAATTTTTTTTTTATTAATATAGACATTTCACACATTCATTGGATCTGTATATGCTACAGCAGTTTTGTCAATGTTAAAAAAAAATAAGGTCTTTTACAAGTTGATAGTATTGTACTTTCATTTGGGTGAAACAAATTTCTGTTTATGGCCTCACTATGACTTTATGATGAGAACAGCAATAACAGTGGTGTGGTTGTTAGTTTGGACTTGTGTCACATTGTTGTAGGGATTTTGTTTGAAGAATTACCAGTAATACACCATATCCTTTCATTCATGTTATTCTGTTACATTTTTTTAGCCCAGAACTAAGTGGAATAGCAAATGGAATGTTCAAAGCATAGCAGTGCTGAATCATAGACCATATATATTTATTTATTGAATTTTGATATTTATCATCTGTTAATTTTCAGTAATGAAAGATGGACATTATATTTGTTTTCATTAAGTCATACATGGGTTCAGATTGTTCTGCACTTGAGAAAGTTAAACACGACATCTTTAAGGATCAAGAGTAAGAAGATATTTGTTAATCATTGTTTTTCCTTGCATTTTGTCTGATGGCATACCAAAAAATGCATTTTTATTTTCTGTCTTTGATTATTGAAAATTGTAAGTTTTCAACTAATATATACTATAATAGTTTGTGTTAGATATATAATGTAAATTATTTTACAGTAGACAATAAATTGATGGAAATTTGTCAGTTAAACATAAGACAGAGATGGTGTCAGTCTACACAAGAACTAACTCATGGACTCATTGGGGTACTTAAATATTTAAGATAAGCACTAGTGTGTCAAACTGCCATTTAAATAGAACAAAATGTTCCGGTTGAATCCATTCTATGTTTAATTATTATTGTGTTATTATAATGGTAGATTGCATGATGAGGTTGGTTCACCTTTGATCAATCAAAAAAACATTGTTATATATGTGTGTGTATGGAGTAATATAATAATATTCATAGGAGTACTATTGTTATTGTTTTATCAACCTTATAAAATCTGAAAACAGAATTAGATGTGATATGAAATTACTGTCGAATGATTAAACAAAATCAGCAATGTTTTGATAGTTAAAGAATGCATACACAATATAGTTAAAGCATACATACATAATTTTTATTGTTGTGACCAGAATAAATAGCATCTGGATCGAGATAAGTATCAGAACAAAAGTTCAATTAGGTGATGATGTTTTTAAAATTATTGAAGAATCTATATGAAGTTGAGTTATTTTAGCAATAAATTAAAATCACAGATTTTACCACCATAGGCTGTTCAAAATTCTAAAAAAAAGATATGACAATTTTGGAACATAAAAAGATGAGTCTAACCCTTATATTGTGAGAACAATGCATGACAGATGTAATATTTGCCTCTTTGGTGCCCTATGGTTTACAAGCAAGTCATTGTCATTGCACTTTTTATTGTACATGTATAAATAAGAGAATGCTTTTTTTCCCCATTCAATAGGAAAATTATGAATCTGACATTGTTTTCACTGGTTTTGTTCTTGATCGAAAGCCATACTGTTTGATAAGCATTTTACCACATAAATTTTCATAACATAAGTCACTATAAGATTGTTTAAGAAGTGATTTTTTTGGTTTATCAGTAATATGTATGTAACTTTCATTGTTTATGTTATTTGTAAGTGAGGTAGATATTATCTTTGAACTGTAACAGTTTGTTTGGCAATCTCCCATGCAGAGTTGTTGTTCCTTGCTCTAGAGAGCAAGGGCCGACAACTCTGCATGGGAGCTTGTTTGTTTGGTAGATATTGTATCCCAACAATTTTCCATCAGAAATTAAATAGCTGTTGCCCTATACTTCAGTTACTTCAGAAATTGTTTGAATTTATTTAAAATATTTGTTAACAGATACTGGTACATGTTTAATTAATGTAATTGATCTACTTTTATAATAGAATACATTTATATACAGTAATAATCAAAAGGTCAGTTTTAATTAAATGTTTTTTCATTCCGTGGCATTTTTTGTAATAAAAATATTGAAAGAATTTTTAAATGATCAGTATTTGGAAAAATTCCCAGGTTGATTCTTTTTTTACATGAGAGTCATAACAGTGTTTGCTTACATAAATGCTTTCATAATGAACATTTGGGAGTATGAACATATTTGTCACTTATTAGCTTTCTGCTTAAAAAACAGACTGGCAGTAAATTGGAAACTGTATGTATGTCTGTATTAATTTAAGGATGATCTTTTTTATAATCTACAATCGTTGTTTATATGTATTTATTACCAATCATAAGTAGGATGATAACATTTAGCTTTTGTATAGTTTGCTCACATTGTAGATATTAAAAATAATTTGTTATAGGAGTACATATAGTATTTATATGTAAATATTTATATATATACAGAGTTAGCAATTTTATAAAGTGCTACTAAGTACAACATTTGCCTAAAGTAAATATTGTTTTGTTGTTGAAAATGTCAGTTTGAAGTTGTTTTCATTGTGACCATTAATGTATGATCAGTAAGTGAATCACCAATAGTACAAGTCAGAGTGTCTCAGGAATGCAGTAGACGGGAGAATTGCCTGTCAAATCTTTCTAGTAATTCTAACCCCAATTTCAGTGTTCCCTTGCCAACTTTATCAAGAACCAATATGAAGCGAAATAAGAGAATTATTACACTTTAATTCAAATACATGGTAAAGTTAAAGGCTTGGAACTGAATAAAAGGATTGCATCCGAGACATCATTTTGTTACATTTTGACCAGAAACTGAATGAAATGTCCCTTGTCCTAAAAGTATGCTCCTTTTCTCTAAATTCTGGAATACTGAATTCATTACTAATATGTAAATATTTATTCTGTCTAATCATTTTCCTATAGTAAAGATGGAAGGTTTATGATATTTAGTGTGAAACATAGTGCTTTGAAGTTGGAATTAATATTTTTTCTTCTGATATTTGGACTACATTCACTAGATGTCTGTACCATAAGCCAGGTTTTAACATCAATAAGTCAATAATGTGCATAATTTATATATTATTGTGAAGTAATTGTGAAGAGTATTTGGGTCAGATGAGAAGTTTATATTCTTTTAATGTGGTTGGGGGGTGGGGGGGGGGAGTTTAAATACTATTTACCAGTTTATCATGTTAGTGCATAAAATACAATACATCATCTGACTTTCATAAAGTATTTGAGTTAAATCTTCAGAAGTAATTTTTTCTAATAGGCAATTTAAGGTATTTAATGAGAAAATATTAGGGATTATGTTTATATGACTACATATCTCTGTTATAGAGCAGCAATTTTGATATATTTTATTCTTGAGTGAAATGCAAGTTTTATTTCACTAGTAAAGTATTGGGTTTAATTTCAGTGGTAGGGAAGACTATTTTTATTCATTTAAATATTCATTTAAATATTTTTGATTTGCTCTATCTTGTCCATGTCATGGTAATTAATGAAGAGGTTAATACGTGAATAAGTTATACATCAAATAAATACAGCATCAGCCTAGTCTCTACAAATTATCTGTTGTTAGGTACAATTTCTTTTATTTTCTAATTTATTGGAATTACATGTATTGAAGCTATTTTAGGAAATTTATAAATAAACCCAGCATTTTGTTTTGTCAGACTTCTTCAGATTGAGCTGGCTGTGTTTGTACAGATATCCAGATTTTGATTTTTTTATATATTTTTTGAGAAATACAAGAAAATATTTTATTGTCTGAAATTTTTTTTTCACCTAAGAATTAAAAGAAGATCAAACTGTAAGTACCTTACAATGAAACAAATAGCTTTGCACAGAAGGAATTTTCAAGCCAAGAAAATTTTAGTTGGAATGTGTTGAAAATTATAGATATGGAATAATGTACATCTGTATCATCATGCATAATTAATTGTAATGGAAAGTATGAATAAAGTAAATACTTTGTTAGTTGACTTTATTTTTGTAGGAAATAATTTGCATGGACTTCTGTCGTGTGTGATTGCAGATTTTGTGTCTAGAATTTTTCAATGATATCCTTTCTTACCTCTTATATTGTCAGAGTTTGTCTTCATGGGATGTACAGAAGTCGCAGAAAGTTTCACTGTGCTAGAGGTCTGTGAGGTTTTCACAGTTATGCAGTGTTTAATCTTCTTCAGATAATTTCTAGCATGCCAAGTCATTTTCTCTTGCCTGTGATGAATGTCGCTGAAGACGAGACTTAAGGATTACTTTCTGATGGCAGCAGCACCTGACCTCGACTTCAGTTGCACACTCGAGTAAATCTCATTGCATTTTTACAAATACATCCATTTCTCTGCAAATTTAATATGTAAACCCACCATTTTTGCTAGTTCTTGATTCCAGTCTTGACACCTGTCACCTGACCTAGATCTGAATTTCATGCTTGAGCGACTCACATAAATTTTTGCAGTTTTGGTGGGTACATGCCAGTCTCACACTTGTCACCCAACCTTGAACTCTATCTCATGCTTGATAGATTTGCATCACATTTCGCAATTAAGTCCATTTCTCAGCATCTGTAATACCTAGATCAACCATATTTGTATTATAGATATTTCTTTGTGGGAACATGCCTATCTGACACCTGTTACCTGAACTTGACCTCAATTTCACGATTGAGGGACTCTAGTTCCCATTTTCACAAGTCCATTTTCTCGGCAATTCAGCCAATTGTAATACGTATACAATCCATTTTGGTCTATAGATACTTCTTGGTAGTTTATAGTTCACCTTGAATACAATAATTTGCTTGAATGATTTTCATCATATTTTTCAGACAAATGTCGCATAACCATAACTATTTTTTTTTACTGCATTCCCTTTTAGTAACATTTAGTGTATGCACTCTTTCCTGTCTTAGCTCACCGGGCCAAATCACTGTCCGTCATCATCGTTGTCATAAAATATCCTTTAAAGATCTCTGAAACCACTGTGCCAATTTGAACAAAATTTGGAAGTAATGGTCCTTAGCTGGTCCTCTATTAGAATTATATGGGATGAGCCCGCCCGCCATCCAAGATGGCTGCCAGTGCCTAACATAGAACCCTTTTGGAAATTTACTTCAATAATCTTCTTGTCTGAAACCACTGGGCCAATTTGAACAAAACTTGGTAGCAATGGTTGTTAGGTGGTCCTCTTTCAGAAATATATTTGATGACCATGGCCACCAGAGGCAAACATAGTTTAACATAGGACCCTATTGGTAATTTACTTCAAAGATTTTCTTGCCTGAAACCACTATGGCAATTGGAAAAAAAATTGGCTGAAATGGCTCTTAGTCCTCTTTCAGACTTGTATCAGCTGACTCCGCTGAATAATTTCCAGGTGAGCGACACAGGCTCCTGGGAACCTCTAGTTGTTAGCTCTCCTGGCAAAAGGGGCCATGTGAGCTAATGCCAACACTTGGTGTCCGAGGTTGTCCGTAATCGTCATCGTTGTAAACCTTCCTTTGAAGATCTCTAAAACCCCAGGGCCAATTGGAACAAAGCCTGGCAGCAATGGTCCTTAACAGGTCCTCTTTCAGAATTGTATGCAATGACCCCGCCTGCCACCCAAGAAGGCCACCAGACCTTAACATAGTCGTATTTTGCCTTGTTGAAAAGAACTTTCTGGGGGTAACATGTATACATTACGTTTGTGATTTGTTTTGTTGGTTTGTTTAATTGGGGTTTCACGCCGTTTTCAGCACACTTGGCTATTTCACGGCGGCCAGTTTTTATTGTAGGAGGAAGCCGGAGTACCCAGAGAGAACAATCGACCTTCGGTAGGAAAATTGGCAATCCTTGTCAATTAAGATCAGAGTCGAACACACCCCGCCACAGGTGAGATTCGAACTCACAACCTCATCGTTGACAGGCTAGTGATCACTAGTAGTCATGACGAACTACCTAGACCACTCAGCCACCGAGGCCCCCGTTTGTGATTTGTTGATAAACCATCTGTGTAAAGTTTCAATTTTACATATTTGTCATAATCAACATGGTGAAGAATCATGCAGATTGCTTAAACTGATGTTAGCGATGTTATAGTCTTGTTAGTAAAGTGTGATTTTTTTAATCTGTTGAAAGCCAAAGCCTCTGTGGGAAGAACTGCAATAAAAGCATTGCTCCTTTGATTGAACTTTTGTCATATTCATCTATGATTGCTGTGTCAATGATCCACCATGTCTTTCTTACCAACCATTGGTTAATGTTCAATACATAGCAAGGGTTAACAACTGGGAAGAATCTTGATATAAATCTATTTTCTACCTGTTTGTTAACTGCTCAGTCAACATGGCGTTGGCACATAGTTATAAAAATGCTATATTATGAAGTATCATTTGATACATTTTTCAACTTTATTTAAAGTAAGATTTTAATCATTTCGTTATAGTAGTGTTCACCTCACCTGAATTTTGATTATATTTTAGTAATGAATGAAAAAAAATGCAGGATCTGAAATACAATGATGTAAATGCAGGATTGAATATAACCTGGAATCTAAGTTCCAAGAAATTCAGACTGGTGATTGCTACAAACAAATCGTCCGCAGTCAAAGGTAGCAACCATGCATATTAATAACTATTAATGTCACAAGACTTAGGCTAACCATTTAATTTCAAAAATTGATATTCCAAACTTGGTAAATTTAGTAGAACATGTCATCATAAAAACAGTTCACTACATGTATTTACATTATCAAGGTATGATATCCTAACCAGTCACACTTCATTTAACATTATGACTACTATCTCAACTGTCCAATTCATTACTAAAGTTATTGTCACATCTGAGTATAAATAATTTCTTTGGTCATTTCTATTTTGTATATGTAAGAGAATGATAATCCCTTTCTTCATGATTAAGTACGAGCGTTAGCGAGTACTTATCATGAAGAAAGGAATTATCATTCTCTTACAAACTTAGAATATTGTAAAGTGCTCAAGGCTCAAATGACCGCTTGATTGGTTTTAATTAAGTATAATTGTTTTCAATGTCAGTTCAAGGTTTATAGTTAATCATGATTTCCTTTTAGACATTTCATTGATGAATTAGTCGTAGTGATGTAAGGCATTTCTAATAATTTGGTAAATTTTAATTCATTGCATTTTAAACATTCAAAGACACAACAGTACGATGCAATGGTGTTTCCTTATTGTGAGTATGAATGTAAAACATGTAACATTTAAATAAGGAATTATCTTATATTTACAGTTGAAATCAATAAATTTCTAAATATGAGTTAAACCTATATTTTATTCCACAGGGAATGCCTTCTGTATACATAATTAAAGTACTACTTCATATATAAAGTAATTAGCTAAAATTTAAATTTTATATATTAAATTCCAATATTAATTTTACCTCCTGTTTTAATTACATCGAAATACTTGAAATGTCTATTCTTACCAGCCGCAGGTCAAGTTATCTGAGTTTTGAAGTATTAATGCCTTTAGATAAAGATGTAGGTAAATTTAATTAATGAGATGTTTCTTTTTTGTATTGGTCTTATGTCGTATTTAACGTTCAACATTACCGATCTTAAAAACTAGACAGTTTCATTATTACTTTTTTTAAAACCAAATTTAAATTTTTAAAAATTCTATAAGGTGATAAATGTGCTTCGGGGCAGTTGGAACTCATTTATAGGAATTCATTGTTTTGAATGGTAAGAAAACAATAGGATAATCCCTTACTAAGAACATGTTTTACATTGATTCTTCACAATTAAGAACCATCAAATCCTACAATTTCATTGGTCGAGAGCACTTTGCTATATTCTAAGCCACACATAGCTCTCGCTGAATTGTTTTAAAAAGAAGAAATGGTAGTGAAACAGAGAAAAAATGTTATTGTTCTTTTGTGAAATATTCCTTTGATTGAACTCGTAGCATTTAATTTTGTGATTAACACAACAGTGGCGAGAGAAATGCAACGTGGCTGCCGTGTTTCATTTAAATATGTATTATCTTCCATAAAATTTCATTGTATTCGTAGAAAGATTTTAACACAATATTTATTCTCAACTTTTAATGAGAAAGTGCCATTTGCAGTCCGTACAGTAGAGTGCACGGATACTATAATATATAAGTCAATGGTCTTTTTCTTATTGAGTTCGTATAACTTTGTATATTAACTTTTAGTGGTAAATCATGTTCTTTCGTTATACCTTTATTAGTTCCGTTGTTTGCGGTTTATATCACCGCACTTCGAATGAAGTTCGGGTATATTTGTAATCGCTCCGTCTGACCGTCCGTCTGTCTGTCTGTCCGTCCATTAGATAATCTTTGTCTCCAGAACTCCTCGTTCATTTTTAACTGCATGCATTTAATTTCTTCACAGTATTGTCACAAACTGTATGTCTATGCGCAATAAGGTTTTAGAATTTTGGTTTTAAAAAATTAGGGCCCACAGGGGTCGAATTTCGAAAATTGGAAATTCAAACTCCTTATTCCTTTCTCATTTTATGCTTTTAATTTCTATGCAGTATTATCACATACTGTATGTAGATGCACAATAAGATTTTTCGAATTTTGATTTTTAAAAATTGGGGTCCATATGGGTCGAATTTCAAAAACTGGAAGTTTAAGCTTGTGACCTAAACTCCTCATACATTTTTCATTTTATGCTTTAATTTCTATACAGTATTGTCACAAACTGTATGTAGATGCACAATAAGGTTTTAGATTTTTTATTTACAAAAATTGGGGCCCACAGGGGTCGAATTTCGAAAATTAGAATTTAAGCTTGTGACCTAAACTCATTCATTTTTCTCGTCATGCATTTAATTTCTACACAATAGTGTCACATACTGTATGTAGATGCCCAATAAGGTTTTAGAATTTTGATTTTCAAAAACTGGGGCCCACAGGGGTCGAATTTCGAAAACTTGAAATTTAAACTAAACTTCCATTCTCTATTCTATCCTTATTAATTTCTCATTTTATGATTGAAATTTCTATACAGTAATGTCACATACTGTATGTAGATGCGCAATAAGGTTTTAGAATTTAATTTTTTTCACTTGAGGCCCACAAGGGTTGTATTTTGGAAATAGTGAATTTAAGCTTGTGCCTTAAACTCCTCTTTCATTTTTCATATAGATTTAGCAAATTTATTTGCATATAATTTTGTTCTTTATTTTCTGTAGATGTGCGAAAAGGTTTTTAATTTTGAAAATCTATTAAGGGTTCAAATTTTGGGACCGAAAATGGTGAAATTGCTAATTTAGTCTTGTCTCTGGAAATACTCATTCATTTTTTGTTTCAGTTGTTTCATTTGTTTATAATATTGCTCTTCACTATGTGTAGATGTGCCATAAGGTTTTCAATTTTGAAATTTGATTCAGGGTTCCAATTTTCAGACTGAAATTGTGAAATTGCTAATTTTCACTGTTGTTTTTTGACTTGTGCAGTGCGGGGATGGTCATCGTTTCTGACGGCACCAATTTCTAGTTTTATTTTTGTTTCCGCCTTCTTACTTTAGTATAAAATTAATTGCAGATTTCCGAATGATTATACCCCTACTTGAATATCGATAAAGTAATTGCTGCAAACTGGCAGGTAGTACCTGCATGTATAGGTTTTGTCGGTAAATTAATGTTACATTTTCAAATAGATTGAACACTGTCGCTAAAGAGTACAGCAAATGCATCTATCGCTTCACATTTTAAAATCTCAAAAGGCTAACTGACACGTGGTTTGAATCCTAAAAGCCATGCAAACGATGACTACGATTCGAATGTTAATTCCCACTACATACTGGCTATTTAATTAAGTGAAAAGACCAAAGTTCAAACAAAACGTAGTAAAGGTAAAAGGTGAAAATGCAAAAACGATTTTTGTTCCGGAACGTGCTTTTATGTATTGTCGCTAACTGTATTGTTTTAAACAGTCACTATTAACACAGAAAAGGGTGAAGATCTTAAAAATTTACGAATGAAGTTAGAAAATTCAAGTTATCCTGATGTTGGTGTGTTTATGTTTTAAACAGAAGCCGGAGGAAATAGTAGTTAGAACAAAGGCAAGTATATATAAAATAGTCATAGAAAAATTATAGCAGGTTGCTATGTAAACGGATGCAAACGGTGCCATGTAATCATGTAAATATAAAACTTCACTTCCAAAGTAAATCTATTTTTTTAGGTTTTACATAATTTTTAGGACAATTTCATAATCAACAAGGGCGAAAAAAATAACCGTCATATCCATATGCTTGGGACCAATACAAGTTATAAGAAATGTACAAATCGAAGGTTTTACATAGAACACCAATTGTAATATCAGTACCCATCCGTTAAATAATGAGAACGGTAGTAATTCATAAAATGAGTATGAGATACACTGATCACAGGAGAAGGTCAGCTAAATTATATACCGCTAGCGAATACACTGAAAATTTTTCAATGATTTTGAGTTAAACGAGTTGACCTGTTTTTGATAAACAAAATTGTTGTTCTTTATACAGATGGGAAACGGACCATCAGGTGGTGCCAAAGGTACACCGACATTATATATACACGGGCTCAGTGCCCCAGCCAGAGCAGCATGGATGACCACGAAAGCAGCAGAAATTCCGGTTCACTTAAAATATATAGATCCATTTAAAGGAGAACATAAAACACCAGAATTTGCCAAGGTTGGTAATCCTGTAGATGTTATATAATCTAATAACATGCTTCTTTGCTGTGAAAATTCCCCAAAATATCTTTAAAGTAATATGTTTTTTACTAATGGCTTGTCATTCCTAACAGACGTATTCTGCATTTGCATTAAGGTAAAGATGTTTTAAAAATAATAAAAATACTGGAAATTAACCTGCTATTCACCTAACTCTCCTATCTGTGGATGCATAATTTCATTACACTAACAACAAGCCTCTACTGTCAACTGATCAAATGATACATTTTAAGTAATATTTAACACCCTTTTCATAATTTTTGTTTTCAGATTAACCCTGATATGACACTGCCTACTTTAGTAGATGGAAACTTTTCTTTATGGGAAAGGTTTGTAATAATGTTCAACTGTTCAAATTCTAAGATGATATTGCTTTTCTTGGGATTTGAAAGATTAGAAAAATAATAACTACATTATACAAGAAATCAACTTCAAAAGATCATATACAAATATATATGCACTGACATAATTAGTTGGTTTATTTAACTGTAAAGATCTCCTGAAACTATATTCTAGGACAGGAATAAATTTCATTTAGAAAAAGAATACTTATCAGGTCTGATTAGTTGCACTTAAGGCCAAAGCAATAACCCAAATGTTGGAAAGCAGATTCAACTTGCAAAATGATTATACAGGTACAGTTTAAATCATCTCAAGACAGAACTATGCAAACGAAAACAAAATGTTGAAGAGCACAATTAAATGCCAAAATGATCAAAATGGTAAATCCAACCAATTTAAAGACAGAGGTATGCACTTCCACAAAATTTAATTATGAAGTAGGTGCGATTAGGCCTGTTTGGGGACTAAAAATTTGAACATTTATGGAATGGATTCTAAATCAGCATAAGTTTGTAAAATATATTATATGCTAGAAAAATAACTTACTTTAACTTATATCAAGCATTGTGAGGTCAAAATGATGTCATAATATTACTTCGTTGACAAAATATCTGAAAATAGCTGATTTTTTGCAGTTTTCCTTGCATATTTTGCTTGAGAAAACATTGAGCACATTCAAGAAACAAAAAGATATTTTTATAGAAAATGTATACTAACCGAATATATACTCAGGTTAAATATAAAGTTGTTTCTTGCATGCGCAGGCAATTTCCTGCTGCAATGTTTATTTGAAAAGTTTACAAAATCATCAAAAAGATTTTTATGAAATTGGTTTATTTTGGTGATGGTTTATTGACATATTAATTAAAGAAATATGGTACTATTCTTTATTTTTGGCAAAGTAGGTACTTATTTAATATTTTTAGAAATATGTCTCTTTACTTGGTTGGGGTTTTATTTTTGGCCATATTTTAGGCCAAATATGGGCCTTAACGTCCTTTGTCCTTTATAACAATAAACCACATAGTTCATCCTCTACAGGTAATTACAGACAACCAAAGTGCACATAGTGAATGGGTAACACCTTCAGTATAAAAATTCAAGGGTTATGTGTCAAAAAGCAAATAACCCATTAGATTAACAAGGCAAAATAATTTCATAAGGGCATATAAAAATTGTTTTGAAGTGTAGCTTTCTTCCAAATTGCATGAGTTTTTATTTTTCCAGTCGACCTGTGATGCAATATCTAGTGAGTAAATTTGGAGGCAGACATTCCTATCTGTATCCTAAAGATCTACAAAAAAGAGCTATAGTAGATAGATTACTGTACTATGATCTAGGTTCTGTTTATAAAACAGTCACAGAATATATGGTAAGTACAGTGCTGTACTATGATCTAGGTTCTATTTATAAAACAGTCACAAAGTATATACTACGCACAGTGTCTTTCAATCATCTAATAGCAGTTTTTGGTAGTACCTTCTGAGTACTATGAGCATAAATTTTCTGCCAAACATTTCACACATTATAATCAACAAATGCTATAAAACTGTCATGCAAAATATTGGTTAAAGTATGATATGTTGCAATCTAAATATTAAAACTAATTTTTGTATTTTTAACAACAAATCTTGAATGAGAAGACTACACCTTGAACACAGACAAAATGTTGATATGAAATGCCCTAAGGTTTGACTTCAAACTTTCTTCAGATTTATAGCTATTTCAATTGTAAAATTTCAGTACCCTCAGCTATTCCAAGGAAAACCTCCAGATGCAGAAAAAGAGATGGCAATGAGGGCAACTTTTGATTATCTCAATAGGTTATTTGATGGAGGAGGCCATTATATGACAGGAGATAATCTCACTATAGCAGATATCAGCATGGCTTCAAACATTTCACTGACAGAGATTAAAGGATATCGAATGGATGCTTGGCCAGATTTGGCCACCTGGTATCAAAGAATGAAAGCTCAACCATGGTGGCCTGAATGCAATAAAGGACTGTATGAATGGAAATCTGTGTAGACCAATAACCAGCTGAAGTGCATTTCTACATCCAAATCATGCTATAAATAGAATTATAGAAACAAAATTGCATAGGTTTCATTGTACATAGATACTACTTTAGATTTCATCATTTGTATGAACTGATAAAACAATTTTATACTGTAACTGTTGTACTTATGTACAACTTTTTCAATATAACAATTTTTTAACTTTTAGGATTATTTTTAGTAATTATGTCTACATGTCCCTGTTTTGGCATAGACAATGTTTCTAGATGTTGCACACATAATACAAGGGAGACAATCAGCTACCCATGTTCTTTTTTTTCTGGACAACTTGACATTGAAAATGTAGATAATTCTGTAAATGGCTAAAAATAGAAAACATTTCAATGCATTTTAAAAACTGTATGTTTTATATATCAGAAGTTTTGAGATTTGACAATGATTCAGTTAAGATTACAATTACTTAAGCTTAGAAATCCATGCTTGATTTTTACTTAATTATTTTTTAAATTCAAATTTATACCAAAAACAGCTGGAAATGTAGAACTACATGTAAGGTGACACCAAATTGATTTTTAGTTCTTTGGATTTTTTAAGGCAAAAATAGGTCCAAGCCAGCAAAAGATAAATTTCAATATTTTTTTTGGACTAGTTTTTTTCAGGCGAAAATCAAATTTATGTGCGGCACAATTTTTTAACTATAAAAGTGCAAAAAATTAAAACGAATCAAGCCAGCAAAAGATAAATTTCAATATTTTTTTTGGACTAGTTTTTTTCAGGCGAAAATCAAATTTATGTGCGGCACAATTTTTTAACTATAAAAGTGCAAAAAATTAAAACGAATCACTATTTTTACCAAATTTTAGGAGGGGGAAACATTTTTTACCTTTAGTTTCTTGAAAAATGAAAAACTGGGCAAATATCCAGCATTTTCGCTAAATGAAGCGGCAATAAATCGGAGCAGTGAAATCCAAAGAACTAAAAATAAATTTTGTGTGTCGTAATATCATTAAAAATTGTATCTTCAACAAAAAAATATTAAATAATTCAGGTTTGTATATGGGATACACAGGATTAAAACAAATATATTTGTTCCTTTTTAGGGCTTCAAGTATAAGTCTATGGCTAGACTACCTTATAATGCACACACCTTTGGAAAAAAGCCAGGGTTCTGTGATGGAATAATTTTGAATCTGTGATCAATTAATGAGTCTTTAATGTGTTTGTAATACAGGATTGCACTGTTTTAATCTGTTTGTATTTTGTTTGTTTATAATAACAGCTATGTCAAATTCTTGCCTTTCTGTGATAATAATAGGTTTTCAGTAATAACTGAACAAACACTTTTTGTGCTATCTTATATATAATTCTACAAATTTAAATCAATAAATTACGAGTATACATTTAACAAACTCTATACTTATTCTTTAGATGCTTATACATTTTCATACACACATTTACCACATACATTCACTACAGAATTTACACATTAAACAAACAAAAATTAACACCTTTATAAAGTATTTCTGATTTTGATATGAAGCTAAAAAAAACATAATGAAGACAGGTACACTATAAAATATATATATCTATGATAAACCTTTCAGTCAGATAAAAACACACAAATGTTGTCATGGTCATAAACAACAGTATGCAAAGAAAGATCGGGAGAGTTTTAAGAAAAAAGGTGAAGGCTTTGAAGTAAAAACTTGTAAAAGAAGCAGGTATATTTCCCCACTGGATGTGTAAAATACCAGTATTCAGTTATAAGTTAATATATACTTTCATTTGAAACCAGTTACAAAGACTATTTCTAACATTACATTTAAATCTAGAAATTCAGAAATTTAGGCAAACTCTGTAACAGAAATAACACACTTATGTAATTTCATTGGCACAAATTAAAGTTGATGATCTTTATACAAAACAGTTTTTTACAATTTGAATAGAGTTATCAATTTACAATAATATATGCAGTAATACAGACAATTTCAAATTCTACTGCAAGCAGAGATGTTGCACAAAGAAATTTGTGTAATACAGAAAACAAGGGAAAAAAATATGTATACACAATAATTGCTAACTTAATTTTGTCTGGCTGACAAATGACCCATTAGTGTTTCCAAAATTATCTTCTAACCAATAGTATTACATCATGAACAAGTCATTGAAAGCTGCATTTGTTTGTGTGTCCTATAATTCTTTCAAATTTTTATTTCAAAACTACTGTAATTCTAGTAAAATGTTTCATATTATAAATCTATTGTTACATGAATTCTGGTCAGCATTTTAGAACATTTGGTATAAGTTTGATATGGCTACAAATTACAGTGAAAACACCCGGAAGTTTGTTTTTGTGCTCCTCACTACTTATATCAGTAACACAGGCCATGTTAATCAGTAAATAGGAATACATAAAAACAATTCCTACAAACTTTAATTACCATTGTTTCAGTTTAATCAACAAAAATATAACATATGATGATTATGACAGACTAACAGCGATGGGAATGATTACCAAGTCATTGTGAAAAGCTACATGTATAAATACTATTTTAATCTATGGTTATATCAAGTAGTTAACCGAACCTGAAGTGTGAAAAATAGTTAAATCTATAATCTTAACAAATCTGCACATAAACTTCTTAAAATGATCTGCATTAAAACTTTAAAATATTGTACCCTCAAACATTGCTGATTTAAATACACATCCTTTCATTTTTTTGAAATCATAATAAATTAGCTTTGAAGTTGTTGATGGCATCATCGTAGATCTGCTATTTCTATTCGTTCTGTATCCACTAATTTGGCATGTGAGCTATCCTGAAAGAACAAAATAAACACAATACTGAATAATTGTTCTTATTCTCCTGGGAGTTGGAATTTCCATGTAATAAAACTTAAGATAACTCTCATTTTGTTTCAAAAGTTTGGATTTAAATTCTTTCCAAACAAATTGTTTATCAAAATATATTCAACATCTGACCAGTTTGTCCTCACTTGATTATTAGTGATGAATTATATTGCTTTTATCATCTAAAAATTTCATTATCTCCTATTATGATGTCATCTATGTCACCTGATGACATCATCCAGTTAAAATGCATTTTGTTGAAAAAACTATTGTCAGAATTAGGCATCACTTTGTAATCATAATTCACTTAATAGTTATGATTTCTTCAAAGTCTACAATCAAATGATAAAGTTTTACAAATCTGATAAATGTATTACAGTTTGATAACTTCACTGTTTATACTGGATAATTTCCAAAACAGAGGTAATTAAAATGCAACTTAACCAACCTATTTATTTCAACATGAAAGAACATTTAACTTATTGGGAAAAAAATTCTATTCAAAGAAGACAACTAGCGACAAATAACTATTGCAAGTACCCAATCAAATGAGTTTGGCCTTTAAAACTGGTGGTAAGGTTTAACAAGAATGCACGCGATGTCGTACTAAGAATATCCCCACTCGTAATTTAAAGTATCCGCAAACAGGAAGTAGGTGTCTGACAGTATCGAAAAGTTCACAAACGTTACAACTTATCGTTGTCAAGCTGTTGACCAAGTATGAAGTCATTCTGTGAATTAGTACTTGAGAGAAGTGTGACAAGAAAAATTTTGTTTATTCAACATGATGAAAAATTCAAAGTATCGGCAAACAGTAAGTAGGTGTCCAAAAGATCTGAAAAAAGTTCACACATTACAACTCATCACTACTAAGCTGCTGGCCAAATATAAAATTATTTCATTCAGTAGTTTTTGAGAAAAGTGTGACATAAATATTTGTTGGAAGAATGGAGGGATGAAAGAACAAACGAACAGACAAAGTGAATGCAATATAGCCCCCACCTTTAGAGTGGGAGTATAATATCATTTATTAATATTTGGATTTTCTTGGTTCAAATATATAGAATAACATACTTTAACAAGAATACTGACAATGTCAGAAAGGGCCCCACTGGCTTGTGTGATTGAACTCATGGGAATCAAAAACGCTTCAAAATCTATATATTCCCCGAATAGTGTTTTCCGATTTTCCTAAAAATCAAAAGGGACCTTCTTCTGATAATGTCCAACACTGTGAATAAAATGTATGAAAATCTGTGAAGGCAATCTGAAGTTATCATATGACATAGTGTTAATTCTCAAAATATGCATTTTTTCATATAAAAACTAAGGTTTTCCCCAAAAAGTGTTTTCCAATTTTCTTAAAAATCAAAAGGGACCTTCCTCTGATAATGTCCAAAACTTTGTATAAAATTTATGAAAATCTGTGAAGCCAATCTTAAGTTATCATACGACATAGTGTTAATTCTCAAAATATGCATTTTTTCATATAAAAACTAAGGTTTTCCCCAAAAAGTGTTGTCCGATTTTCCTCAAAACCGAAAGGCACCTTCCTTTGGTCAAGTCCAATATTGTGCATAAAAATCATAAAAATCTGTGAAGGCAATCTCAAGTTACATGTATCGTACGACAAAGGAAATGCTGACCGACAGATGGATTGACGGACAGACTGATTACTTTAGGGCGGCCGCCATTTCATGGCCAGGCCCTAATAAACATATTTAGACCTTTTATGTTAAGGACAAAGTACCATGCAAATTTCACAGGAGGTACCACCAAATAAACTATTTTGAAAGTAGAATTCAGGAAGTAAACATTAAACAAGAGTGGACACACTACATGTCTCACCTGAGTATGCACATGGACACAGAATAATGATAAGCTGATACCTAACATTTTGCAAAAGAACTTTAGGTCAAGGTTAAAAGGCAGGTGTCATACCAACATGTATCCACTAAGAACTATCTATTGACCAAATATGGTGGGTCTAGGTATTAAAGTCGCTGAGAAATGGACCTAATCTCGAAAATGTGACAAAGTCACTCAAGCATGCAATTGAGGTCAAAGTCCAGAGACAGGTGTCAGACTTGCATGTAGCCACTAAGAACTATCCATAGACCAAACATGGATGGGTCTAGGTATTACAGTTGTTGAAAAAAGGACTTAAGAAATTTGGATGAAAGTCACTCAACCATGAAACTGAGGTCAAGGTCCAGAGACAAGTGTCAGACTGGCATGTTCCCACCAAGAACTGTCAAGGTATTACAGTTGTTGAAAAATGAATTTAATCAAGAAACTTGGATGAAAGTCATTCAACCATGAAATTGAGGCCAAGGTCCAGAGACAAGTGTCAGACTGGCATGTTCCCACAAAGAACTATCAATAGACCAAATACAGTGGGTCTAGGTATTACAGTTTCTGAGAATTGGACTTAACCATGAAAAAATGACAAAGTCACTCAAGCATGAAATTGAGGTCAAGGTCCCAAGCCAGGTGTCATACTTACCTATACCCACCAAGAACTATCTATTGACCAAATACGGTGGGCCTAGGTATTCTCGTTTCTGAGTAATGGACTTAACTACGAAAATGGTATGCTGGTCACTCAAGCATGAAATTGAGGTCAAGGTCAAAAGGCAGGTGTCAGACTGACATGTACCCACCAAGAACTATCTATTGACTAAATAAGGTTGGCCTAGGTATTACAGTTGCTGAGAAATGGATTTAACCACGAAACTTGGACGCAGATTTTAAATTCATGTTTATGAAGTCAGTGAACCATGAAAATGAGATCAGGGTCACAAGACAAGTATACTGCGGCAAACCTTATATGATAAGCTACCCTCGGGACCATAAATCATAATTGTAGGTATTACATGTGCAAAGTTATTAAAGTTTTACAAAAGTTTACACCACCGCCGCCGCCGGCGGAAAGTAATACCTATATCTCGCCTCTGCGATTTTTCGTTGCAGACGAGACAAAAACAATATAAAATTATTAGTGATAACCATATTAACTAACCTCAAACAATGGTGGAGTCTTATTATGTTGATGAAATCCTTTTTCTCTACATGATCCTATTTCTACCAACCCTCTCTCTATAGAAAGGGAAAATATACCAGTTCTGAAAGTAGAAACATGATTTTGCTCTTCCAAATCTCTTTACTGTAAAAAGACTTCTTTAATTCATTCAACCCCAGAAAAATTCAAATTGAAAAGATATTTTCTTTGCATTTTTACAACAATGTATATTCACTACTTACTCATTAAATTTTGGAGCACACACAATAGCTAAAGCCTCTGGTAACATGGCCTGGTACCCATATTGATTATGCATATCAACACTGGACAGGAAAGCAGTCTGACTTGGATGGGTCTACAAATGTATTTAATTTTATTTTACTTGATACTGCAATTCAATCAATTCTAAAATTCTGAATTTCATATGCATAATTTAGTTTCAGCAACAAAACAATGGGAAGGAATAGTTTCAGCCAATCAAGAAGCAAAATGTCATATAATTATGTCATAATTTTCCAGATATAAAATCATCAGCATATATTCTAATGTAAAAACAATCTTAAGTAACTACTTATATAGATCAATAGTTTCTATTATGTCGCTCTGATAAGTGGAGCCCAGTTTACCATTTCCACATAAAATAAAGATGCCATTCAATAGACAGAATCAAAGATTACTTTTTCATTGTAAGAAAATTTTCATCATACTAAATGCATTACTTAAACATGATATTAGCTGCCAAATTGACGGCTTCTCACTGGAATCAGTCACTAATATATTAATTTTTCCATAAGAAAATATGGTTAAAAAAGTATAAATTTTATAAAATGAGCATTGCTCTATACCTACATGTATCCAGCCTAGAGTAATTAAATCCCTTGGCTCTTGAAACATGAAGATATCCTCCTCATCCTCAGCAACACAGGTATCAGATGTTCCTGTCTGTTTCGGTAATATTAAATGGGTTATCACAAAAGCATTATGTCTCTGAAAAAATAAGGGACAAAAGCATATACCAGTGATGTAGCTTATCCGCCAACCTGTTTACCCGAGAGGCCAAAGTTCCCATGGACTTGGCAAAAGCCATCCTTGTGTCGGACCTAATAACCAACAAAATTTTTGACTGTCTGGGTCTGCCAAATTTAACTTCCTGCTAGGTAAATCGTGTGCAAAATATGTATTTCGATTCCTATACTGTTCTAATTAATTTCAGGCACCAGTTATTATTCAGCATTTAATTTTTTACCTTCACTGGACATATCCGAGATAAGTACATGTATGTGATTATATAGAACCAGTAAGGAAGAAATTCCTATAAATAGAAACAGAACAACATTGCTGATTAAATTTGTCGAGTGACCATATCTATGTACAAGTATTTGCTTTGCAAAATAGCCTGTCATTAGCAATAAATATTGAAATGTTTTTTTTTTCAGTAGTGTTCCATATTTATTTTTTGGGTTCACAAATGAAAAAGTAATAACCATGGTGGTTCTCCAACTGATCATGTTGATAGAAACACCATAGCAATCATGCAATCAGGCAGCAGCCTCCAATGTTATCAATTTCCAAGAGCAATAACTCACAATAATTTTTGGATCAGCGTGAAAGTCAAACTTGATCTGTAACTCATCATTATAAGCTCACATACCAAAACTAAGATTATTTGGTATAAGGGTTTGTGAAAAAAGTCCATTAGATCAGTGTTTATATTCTTTACTTTAAAGATCAGTTGTTGGATCTTTTTTCAACTTTCAAAATGTTACACTGATCCACTTCTAACAGAACCTTTGATTAGAACTATGGAATAACTTTGTAACATTTTTATGTAGCAAAATTTGTTTTTGTTTTCTAATGAAACAAAATTACCAAATCTATCCTTTCCGTTTTCTAAATAAAACAAGACCAGTTACATGTCTGAACATGCGTCACCTTCATATGTTTGTCAGGCTAAGTTCAAGATTCAAAAATTCATAGTAAAAATTTGTCAAATATGTCCCAAATAGGAGGTGCACATCTTCAATATGTATATAAACACTATGCACAGTTTGAAAAATATATTTGTTCAATAGTCAGAGTTATAGATTACACAAAGTATGCACCATTCAAAGCATGTATTGCTGAAAAAGGCTAAGTTCAACATGCAAAAATTCATAGTAAAAATTTGTCAAATTTGTCTCAAATAGGAGGTGAACACCTTCAATATGTATATAAACACTATGGAAAGTTTGAAAAATATTGGTTCAATACAGTCTGAGTTTCAGATTACACAAAGTGTATACCCCTAAGCATGACGGACGGATGGAGTTGAGTGGTTACTAGACCTGCTTTCACCTTTGGTGACGCAGGTAACAAAATAGGTAACCTGTTATTTTTATCCTGTATTGAAATTACCAATAAAAAATACCTACTAGTTTACCAGCTAAAATGCCACAAGTTTCTACATTTTTCAGTGTGTTGTGTTCAGCTTTGACTAGGAATTTTCTTGGTAAATCTGATGGAATAAAGACGTCTCTTAAACCAAATTTATTCCCACTAAAACCACCAGTACTAGTAAAATGGTCAAATGCTGGTGGTTTGGTACTTCTATCAACCGAAGGAACAGAAGCTCTGAAAACATACAAACAAAAGAAAATTGTCAGGATTGTCTTACATGTATCCCGTATCATTTCAGTCATTCTGCTATTAAATAATAGAAAAGTTTTATACTATTTTCAAACAAGAATTGTCTCCATTAAAGAAAATTCATTCTTTAATACCAAAGAAAATAGATGAGTTTATCATGGATGAGAATTTGATAAGATAAATTCTAATTTGATACCAGTCTGAGTTTAGTAGCACAAGATGTGACTGTACATTTTGTCAATTTATGACACATTAGCTATGCTCAAGGTTTAAAATTTATTTTAAAAGTTTATTTTATTGCATTTATTTACAGGATTACTGACACTAACAAAAAATTAACAAAAACAAAATTTTGGCTTCAAACTTGTCCATCACTTGAGCTACTATTTCTTATCACAATAGCTAGTCTTGTTAATCACATTTGCTTAAATTATTCATGGCACTAGCTTGTTCACTGGTCTTCTCGCTCGCACCTATTTTGCCATCCAAAAATCAAAAGAACTAAAAATCAATTTGGTATGGCCTTATAATTTCAGTATTTCAGATTTCTTTGGCATTTTCCCAGTACAACCCATCATCAGAGGCATCCCTTCATTTCCCCGATTTCATGTTTTAATAATTTCTTCTCTCTCTCCTTCCTCTCTTTCTTTAAATTAATTAATGAAATTTTATGTTCATTTTTTAATTTATTTATATTCTGTTTCAATTTTTGTACTAAATTTCATCTATTGCTATTTAGTCATAAGTCAATCTATTCATACTTTCATTTTATATTGCAGGTTTAGAGGTTATCATGCTTATCATATTAAGATAAACGGGTCATTACATTACTTCAATCACCCTGTTGTTTATTTAATTGAGAAACTTTTATTGTTCCAGAAATTTCCCACTTTATTGATGTTTTACAGTTGTCACAATTGTGTAGTATTAATAGCATATTGCTTCTTTTAGGATAGGGACATCCTGTAGATAACAGATGTTAAGAAAGTGCGATATAATTAGATTGCATAACTCAAGACCGTTTTTGTCTCGCTCAACTTGTTATCTAATTCATTAGTATTACTATGTTAATGTATAATGGTTGTGTTGTTAAATATTTCTGAATTTTTTCTAAATCCAACATGTGATTTATATATTTCTCAGGTACTTGGATCTTTGCGTACAATTTATACCAAACTTTTATTATTCTTTGTTTTTTGTTGAACTATTACTCCGGGCAATAGTTCTTTTCGCAGAAAATTTTTATTGGACAACGTCACGCTAGTGGGCATGTTTTGGATGTAACGTCATGATAGTGGGCATGTCAATAACATATTAATGGTTTCAATTTTGTCCATTACTGTTAGTAAACACAGGTCTTTCGACATTTCGGAGAAATTTGAAAGCAGTTTTCAGTATAACAAAACAGTTATTGAACAGCTGTTTTGGAATGTAGCAATTTTATTAGTCCCTCGACATACTGACTATTTCCCCCCTGCTAACGCGTCGGAAAAATAGTCAATGTCTTGGGACTAATAAAATTGCTATATCCCTCAACACTGTTCAATAATTTTATAATATTTATCCTTTGATTTAATTTGCTTTTTTTTATTTCTTGTTATATTTTAATTAGTGTTTTCCAAACCTGAGTTTCATTATAAGTTATAATTTCGAATTCAGTTTTCAAATTCTCAAATTCTAATACCTTCACCTTTAAATGAAGGATTTATTTATTATCTTTTACCGATTTTTATTACTATTTTAATAGTGGTTATTTATTTCCTTTTGTCATATTTCAAGAAAAAGAAAAACTGAAAACTTTTGTCATATTTCAAGAAAAAAAAAATGAAAACTTTTATACACAAACATGTTACGAACATATTTAAATATTTATAAATAAATCTACATAAAACTGATTTTTACATGTACATGGTATGAAATGGATCACAAGTACATAGGATATACGACATGGTAGGTACAAAATTGTTTTTCATTAGAAAATGACAATGGTACGAAATGGTAGGTACAACCAGAGGCTCTCAGGAGCCTGTAATCGCTCACCTGGCATACAGTTGCCAAAGTTGACATTAAAATTCATCTTGTTTGGCGGGTGGGGTCATCGGATACAATTCTGAAAGAGACCTACCTAATGATCATTCCACCAAAGTTTGGTTCCATTTGAGCAAGTAGTTCCAGACGAGAAGATTTTTTAATGAATTTCCCATAGGGTCCTATGTTAAACTAAGTTCGGCTGAAGCAGCCATCTTGGTTGGTGGGCGGGGTCATTGGATACAATTCTGAAAGAGGATCATCTAAGGACCATTCCATCAAAGTTTGATTCAAATTGAGCATGTGGTTCCAGACAAAAAGATTTTTTAATGAATTTCCCATAGGGTCCTATGTTAAACTAAGTTCGGCTGTGGCAGCCATCTTGATTGGCGGGTGGAGTCATCGGATACAATTCTGAAAGAGGATCATCTAAGGACCATTCCACTTAAGTTTGACATAAATTGGTTGAGTAGTTTTGGAGGAGAAGATTTTTTAAGAAACCACCCCCTTTTTTCTATTTTTAGTAACGGCAGCCATGTTTGTTGGTGGATTGCGACCCCTGATACAATTCTGGAAGGGGACCACCCAAGGACCATTCCTGCAAAGTTTGGTTGAAATTGGTCCAGTGGTTTCAGAGGAGAAGATTAAAATGTGAATTGTGGACGGACGGACGGACGGACAGACGGACGGACGGACGGACAGACGACGGACGCCAAGTGATGACAAAAGCTCACATGGCCTTTCAGGCCAGGTGAGCTAAAAATGATGATGGTACAAATGGTTTTTGCAATGGTATGAAATGGATAGACACTGTTTTTGAGTATCCCAAAGTTGACTTAAATGTCTTTAAAATATCAGAAAAAAGAGAAAAGGCTTGATAGTGAACTGTATTATACACCAGAGGGACATGACAAACAAGGAGGTCAATCCATAAAACTGGTTTAATCCTATCACTGCTAAGTGTCTGTACCAGGTTAGATTATACTGAGTTTCTGTTAATTCTTTGTTTGTGCTCTTCATTGTTGTTTTATTCTAAGGGCCTGTCAATTGGACAATTTTAATTGATTGGTATCTCATTGTTGAACTTTCCTGTTATCCATTTTATAATTTATGTATGGAGATTTTTTTTTCCGAAAATATATTTTTGCAATTCATTCATGTAAAAATGTATGCAGATAATAAATACAGGGGATTCTTACATTGTTGGTGGCTGGTCATTTATCACAAGGTTTTTCTTCAGTTCTCTGTCAGGTAAAGGTAACCCACCAGGGGGATGAGAATCTATATTTACAAGTTTATCACCAAAGTCATTAGGTACATATGATAAATTTCCTGGAGGTGCTGTAGGTGTTTGATTGTTCAATAAATTAGGTGCCACACCACTATATATTCCAGCAGCAGCTGCTGCTGCCTCTTGTTCCCTTTGTCGAGCCTTTTCTTGGTCCTTCAGTTCTTGTAATCGGGCTTCCTGTTCCTGAAGCCATTTTGATTCTGCCTCCTGTCTTTTCTTTTCCTCTAATTCTTCAATTTCTTTTCTTCTAGCTTCTTCCTCTGCTTCCCTCCTAGCCTTTTCTTCCTCAAGTCTTTTCTATAATATAATTGTATCCTAATGAAATTTATACTTTCATACTTTCAATTATGACATGAATGAAATTTAACGAGTGAAATTAAAACAAAAACAATCTGGCATACGCAACTAGTTAACTTATAAGTTTTTTATCGTGCTTTGATTACTCTAATGTCTGTTTGGTATCATATTTTACATAAAAATCAATTTTCTGTGACAACAAAAGAAATGTAAATCAAGGGCCATAACTCTTAATTGTTATCTGTTGGTGACAGTTGTTAATTTTAACTTCTTCCGTAAGTTAATTACTTTCAGTGCTTACCGAGTGTTTACTCCATCTTTATAAATCATTGTAACCACCTATCTTATTAAAAATTATTCAAACAAGAACGATTTTTAAATTAATTTTATTGATATTTTCCTACCTGGAAGTTTACTTTTGAAAAAAAACCAGAAATAAGTTTTGAATTGAATTGCTTATTCACGTTTTCTCAGAGGAATGAATTTGAACTATTTAGATGAAATAAACAATTTTTTAGAAAACAAGTCCTCTTATTAGACATTTAAAAGGTTATAATTATAGATATTCTAACAAGACGTCAAGTCAACAAACGATGAACATGCTCCGAATCCAGATCACGTTACATATTTGTCAACAATATGGCGGGTTATTCAAAGTTTGTTACAGTTTTCATCTTAAACATTAAAACAACGATTTTAAGAAACAAAAAATATAAATTCATGAAACAAAATGAAGTAACAAATACAACAAATATGACCTTTAATTTCGTTTTCCCATTCTAAAAGTGAATTGACCAGGTCAAACTTACAGAGTCAAAAGATGAAGATTAAGATTTTCCAATTTTCCTAAAAATATAGGTGTATTTTAGTGTTGAAAAATTAAGAGTAATTACGGTAATATTTTTTTGGAGGAGGATACAATATTAAACAAACCTCTTCTTCTTGTCGTTTCTTTTCTTGTATTGCATACCTCTCTTTCAATTTGGCCTTTAATAGTTCTGCTAAAGGGAATGATGCTTTTACTTTCTGTAATAAATTGAGATATGCATTATCATATACTGGTACAATGAAACCAATATTCACTTAACTGTATGAGAAAATAATCTGAATTTGGACATTGTGACACGTAATAGCAACATTGACTTTTATTTTATTATTATTTTTCAATAAATGAAGCTGAGAATTTAGTGTCAGAATTTGTTTTACCTTCAAATATGTTCATACTTATATAATTCCAATACATTGTGTATTGTTGATTCTGATTAGTCGACATTGTGATGTATGGGATATTTTATTTTCCCATAAATGACGTTATGCGTGTGAATATGTGACCCAGTAAAATAGTGCCATTTTAAACTGCTCATTTCTTTCTTATTTTGTAATTATTATGGAATTATAATAAGAGTTGCTTTTCAGCAATTTAATGGTGTATAAATTCGACCAGGTCACTCCCAAACTTAATTCAGTTTGAGAGTGAACTGGTCTCCTTTATACACAGATAAATTGGGAAAAAAAAATTATTACTATAACGAAGATCATTAAGAGAATATATGAGATGACTACTGCAGTATGAACCCATTACAGTATATACCCTGCTCAAATTTTTGAAAAAGTCAGCAGGGATGGATTCCGGTAAACAAACTCAAGATTTTCTTAAACTGCAGATTTTACAGAAATGAAGAATCTTTCTTCTGTATAACTTTAATAAAAAAAAAACCTTAAGGTTTTTCAATATGCTCTTCAATGTTTTGGGTTATCGTTTTGATTTTCAACATTTAAGCCTTGAGCATAACTGATGAGTTGTAAATTTACAATATGTGCACATCTTGTGCATCAAAATTGGAATCATAGAATTTATCAAATTCCAAAATGACTGATTAAAAAACTTACATTAATCTCTGAAATGGAATGCAAAGTTTCCTTGTTATTTCAATTAAAAAGAGATTATCTTAAACAAACAGCACAAAATGGACTATTACCTTTTTAATGGCAGAAACATCACCTGCAGGTGCTGACTTGAAATCTGGATGTTTAGGTAACTTTTCTACAAATAATCTACAATCACATAAGAAATAAGTACATGAACATGTGTTTAATATAAATACTGCATTTTCAAGTACTTTCAAAAAATGGCATTGTAAATATTATAATAAATTTTGGATACAGTAGGGTTAATCGAAGAGAGTTTTTAAAAAATTTTGACTAACTTCTGCTTTTTTGGTATTCTTTTAATCTTTACTTGGTGCATATGCCATTACAAAAACCTCTCTTTGTAATCAAATGAGACAGGTAAACTCAACAATTCGACATATTGGGGCATTTTTTACAACCGAAAATAATTGGCTTTATATATAATTTTTAGCAGAAAATTAAATTCACCTACATAATTTTACTATTAAATACATTTTAAATCAAGATCAATCACATCTTTAAGTTGTCTATGGTTTGGTGCCAAAGACAATTTGGTTTATACATGTAAATATGAATATTTAAAACAATTATCATGTCTACAAATATTTAGAGTCTATTAAATAGACCTTAAATTTAATGTTATTGAACTATTTGCCTCTTTATGATTTTAAAAACTATGACATATAATTAAATTTTTACTAAACCTTTCTAAACTTACGAAATGAATTTTGTATACAGTATAAAAGCACTCTCATAATTTCCTTCTTCTTGGTACACTTTAGCCATCCTCATCATTTCCAGGCCTGACCTGAGGTATCGTTTGGGAGGTATTGCTTCATCTATATCTACTTTACAAGCATAATTACACAACTCTCTTACCCTTTCTGCTGGGTCATGAATTTCAGAAAACAGCCCAACTTGAGCCATTTTAATTACCTAAAAAATGTGAAATTAAGACTTCAAATTTGTAATCAATTGTTTAACACTGTCAAAAACTAAGATGAAAATAAAATCTATTGTACCAATAATCAATGAAATTAGGTAAATAAGTAAATGAGCCTGCATTGACCACTATATACTATTTAAGTGTGTCAGTCTGAATGCTATGCTTACCAAAACTTGACATTAAGCAAAACCCTAACTGAAGTGAAGTACATATAAATTATAAGAAAATGAAAGCTCAAAAATCAGTTACAAATAAAATCCTGTTTCATCATAAGGTAGCACAACTTACTGCTACAACTGATAATGATTTGATTGAAATCACTTGTCTTTTTTGTAACTATATTCCATAATCAGACTCATGAAAATGTGATTGTGAATATGAGTCATTAATATCTTAACTTTTGTTTTGTTTAGGAAAAGCATTGTAAAGCATACAGACTTAGCAAAAAACCAATAAATCAATAATCTCAAAATGCAGCTGCATTATGTCATTGCATGTATCTCTGAAGTGGTCTCACAAACCAATATTTAAACTGAATCATCCATATCTGCATGTCTGTGTGAAGTTTGTCTGCTAAAAGTAAAACGTCCTGAAATTAAGACGTGATGTACAATTAATAAAAAATAAAAACGATTGAATTTCAAATTGAAATATGTATTACCAATAAACCTGATTAAATATTTAAAACTTAAAGTAATATGTCATTTAATTACATTGTATCTTAATTAAATTATTTTGTTGTTGGATATCCTGTTGACCGATTTTTCAATCGGAAATTTTCATTGGTCAATGGTTTTAGCACCTGACCTTGACAGTGGGATTTTTGCAAACATTAGAAACCGAACAGTTTTCTTGCAACAGAGTCAGAGGACAGTTTTTCGACAGCAACATTTTGTATCAGAGGTAAGGATCTTTAATATTGCACACTCTACAGATAAAGATTATGGTATTTGTGGAGATTGACAAACAGATAAAAACTTGCTATTTTCAGGTGACAAGCAGATATTGGCAGTTTTCATGTTTTTGCGGGTTTCAAAATGTTTGAGTCATCACTTTATATTCTTTTTAAGGTGTAGTGTTTATATGTGATTGGGATGATGGTGATAAAGGTTTGAAATATTATTAACTGGGAGTATCGGGATGAAAAGGCGGACCTATTTATTCTAAGTATTAAATGACTGCTATTTAATAACTATAAGTGTCTGTCTAATCAGACAATACCATGTCCATTCGCCTTAAAACCTGTTCTCTCTGGGTCTGTTCACCCTACTTTTCGATATTGTGATATTTTGAGGAAATGTAAATTATGAATATAACTAGTTATGATAACATAACCCTCTGTTCAATACATTCTTTCCCGAAAGTATTGGATGGAGGGTTACTAAAATATAACGAAAAAAGTATGAGAGATCACTGCTCACAAAAATTAGAATTAGCACATATTCACTTGCTATTGAAACTGGGAGGTACAATAAACCAAAGATTTTAGCAAACAAAAGATACTGCAAATTTTGCAGAGACAAAGTGGAAGATGAAGTACATTTTCTTTTATATTGTCCTCTATATAAAGACATTCGAGAGAAGTTTAGTATTTTAAAAAATCTCATTAAAGATGATGACATTAAATCAATTATTAATTTACTTAATCCAGTTAATTTGATTAACACAGGTTACACCAAACAAGATATGTAATTATTTGAGCCAAGCTTTTCAAATATTTAAAATCAGAAGGTCAACCATAAGTATTGTGATCTATAGATAGTTATTATTACATATAATTTATTATGTTTTATTTACATTATTTGTCATGTTTTATATATTGTACACTTGGAATATGCATTATATTATATATGTGCTTTTTCCAATAAAATATTTGATTTGATTTGATATTTAGGCATCATGTTAATTTTGTTATACAACTCTGGCTGGTGCACGACCTTCTCAATTTTACAACTTTTGATTTTTTCCTACAAGTTGATTGAAGAAATTGTAAGATCTTAGATTAATGAAAAAAATATGTATGTAACGTTTAAATTGATACAGTTTGAGCTAACTTCAACTTTTCCTCTAGATACCATTCCGGACATACATGTGTAGTATATAAATTGTTGATCTGTGTGTCACAAGAAAAGGATAAGTTTTCAAGTAATTTCTAAAATAATTACTATTCCACAACATTAATATTAGTGGAAGAGGTCCACTTAAATTGGATTATTTGTGTACTTATTTTCAGATTTAAGTTACATTTGAACCAGTCTGTCATTATCCTAATCATTTTGAAATCTTCTGAAACAAATTTTTAATTCTTCTTTAAATCTTGTCTTTAAAATGAATTATTATTGACTCCTGCCAGATCAAACTGGTACCAAAGTCAATACGAGTAAAAATATTCTTTGCTAAAACTTCTGTCATGAATATTTGAGGATTACATGTAGTCCGTCGTATGTTTGTATTAAATGTAAATTGTACCACAGTTTACCCTAGATGCAACAATTTTTAATCATTTTGAACTGCAAATAAAATTGGTGTCCTACTAGATATGCAGGTATGGATTGCAGGGCTCACCACACTTGAAAATAACAGGGAGACTCTGAGTCTCCCTCAGGGTAGCAACAGGGAGACTTCAGGGCATGACAGGGAGACTTCCAAGTCTACCAGGGAGACTGTGTTTTTTCCCCCAATTTGTCGCCTGTCGAGTAAATACCTGTTATTTTGTGTCTAATAGTGTATACTATACATTCCTTTATTGTGTTTTATCCTGTATTGTTTGAGATTTTATCTACATTTACTCCATATATATCCTTCCATTTTAGTCATAATCTGAGATTTTGTCTCATGTGCATTTAATCAATATCCTTTGAGAATTTTTCATGATGAGTCCTGGGACTCATCATTTTTCAGAATGGTGAGTCCCAGCTGATTTTGATGAGTCCCAGTCCCAGGACTCATCACCACTTTTTTAACGTACATTGCTGCATGATTTTGACCATGGTAGGCCTATTGTACTATTGTTAAAGTTTAATTTAAATCATATGCTGCCTTAAAATACTGACGAATATAATTTGAAATAAAAAATTTTTAAAAAATGAAATTATGCAGTGGTGCTCCAAACTTGGAAGAAAATTTCTGTTACAGATATGAGCAAAAATATTTGTACCTTTTGACACAACTTATTTATTATTGCCATTTTATTTTTTATTATTTATTTATCTATACTCTTTACTATTATTTTTTCTCAAACATACTCTTAAAATCTTCCCATTCACCTTGCTTGAACACCTTTCAATACATGTATTGACAAAATTTCCATTTGTGCATAGATATGTCAAAATCCGCTAAATTTATTTTTAAATAAGGTCTACATATTGTTACCGTTCGGTAAAAAACACCGTTACCAATGAAAAATCACGAGAATTCCGATTGCCGCCATTTTATTTTCTAGCTTACTTTTTGTCGTTTCTTTCCCCTTCCTCTAAGAAAACAAAAAATGGCGGCTCGAGATTTTTAATGAAAATAACGGTCTTCAGACGTAGCTGATTACGTACGTTGTTCAGAGGCGCCTTACTTAAAAACACAGGGCGACTCATTTGTCGCTTTGGAGCCGATGACAGGGCGACATTGGCGAGCATTAGGCGACTTAATCGCCCTAATCGCCCAGTTTGGTGAGCCCTGGATTGATTTTTCCAGTCCGCTAAACTCTTACATTGATTTTTGTGACGTGAAATTTCCACACTGGAGTGAAAGATGCCTTTACCATGTTTACACAAGTCATTTTTCTTTAGGTCTTATATTATAGTGCCATTTTGTCATTTAAACCTGGTGTTTTACACTTCCTAAATTTGCACAATATAAATGTTAGTAGCAACATATTGGTTTTGCACTTTAAAAGAGGGATCACCATGACCTATTTAAGCATATGTTTCCACCATTGTTAATTTTTTTTGTGCTACATGTACATTCAGCTTGACTATAACAGAACAGTAGGAAATTATAGGTGGGAGAAGAAAGACAGTTAAAAGCTTTATAACTTTGAAACCTTTTAACCTACATGTAGGGCAACAAAACTTGGTCACAATATGCATGTAGCTTACATGTATGATATAAACTTGTTTATTAGATACCTGTCACCAGATCTTGAAGTCTTTTTCTTTGTTCATTAAATTGTAAACTAAAAATTAATGTTTTAGGTTGAAAATAAAAGATGTGTGACATCTTTGTTGCGTGTACATGTCAGTAGGACATATTTAACCTTGACTTCAGTTTCATGCTTCATTGACTTGGGTCCAGTTTTTAGCTCACCTTGCCAAAGGCAATGTGAGCTTTTGTCATCTCTTGGCGTCCGTCGTCTGTTAGTCTGTTAACTTTAACTTTTTCATCTTCTCCTCTGAAACCCCTGGACCTATTAAACTGAAACTTGGCCTGTAGCTTCTATGGAAGGTCCTTTACAAAGTTTGCATAAATCATCTCGGTCCGTGAAACAAAATGGTCGCTATGAGCATTTACATGTTCTGATTGGTTGAAATTTAAAACTTCTTCTCCTCTGAAACCGTAAAGCCAAATGAACTGATTTTTGGTATGGAACATCTATGGAAGGTCCTTTACCCCGGTCTATGAAACAAAATGGCTGCCATAAGCATTTTCATGTTCTGATTGGTCGAAATTTAAAACTTCTTCTCCTCTGAAACTGTAAAGCCAAATGAACTGATTTTTGGTAAGTAACGTCTATGGAAGGTCCTTTACAAAATTTGCATAAATCATCCTGGTCTGTGAAACAAAATGGCCGTCATGAGCATTTACATGTTCTAATTGGTCGAAACTTAAAACTTCTTCTTTCTGAAACTGTAAAGCCAAATGAACTGATTTTTGGTATGGAGCATCTATGGAAGGTCCTTCACAAACTTTGCATAAATCTTTCTAGTCCGTGAAACAAAATGGCCACCGGAAACCTTTATATGTTCTTTTTTGTCGAAATTTAAAACTTCTCCTCTGAAACTGTTTGGCCAATGAACTTTTACTTGGTATGAAGCATTTATAGAAGATCATTTACAAAGTTTCCAGAAATCAATCTAGTCTGTCAAATGAAATCAAAAGTTTGTGACTGCAAGGTGACCAATACAGGCTCGGCCCACTGAGCCTCTTGTTGTTATAGTTTGATGAGGTTTTTTAAGAAGAACAAATGTACATTTGATCAATGATATTTCATGTACATTGTACACTGTATAGTCATGATAGAGGCATTGTAAATTTGTAAATTTTGTCTGTCTGATTATGACCTCATTTCCATGCCTCACTGACTTAGTTCAAGTTTTTATGATAAGCCCAAATTTTTCAGTAGCTGTGCATAGTAGATTAACAAAATTTGATGTGAGTACTGTTTGTCATTTTTGCAATGTAGGTGTACATTTTTTTGTACATGTCCAACTGAAATGTTGCCTGATTTTGATCTTACATGTAAGTACTAAACAGGAGGCAGATAAACATTTTAATTTGTCAACTATTATGGTTTACTTAAAGAACAAGGATTTTAATTCCTGATATGTTTAATAATGAATTATTGTTCTTTCAAAATCAAAATTTCCAAACCCTTAATAAAAAAGGATTCAAGTTACATGTGGAAAGTGTTAAGAAAGAAACTTTGTGCATATCATGGTATATGTAGCACATATACAGTTATTCGTTAAAGAAAATGTGAACTAAGAAATGCAGAAAGGATTTATGGGACACTTTCAATCTCTACTGGTAGCATAACACCAGATAATCTGGACAAAAATGAAATGTGAAAAACTATAATAATGAAAAACAAATATAAAACTTGATATGCACTATTAAGGATTGTTCACAGTACTATAATATATGTACAGATACAAGGAAGTTCCTGTTCAGAATTATTTTACTGGATTCAGACTATTTCACTATCAATTTTTAGTACAACAGATCTGGATTAAAAAGATATGGGTATGCATTAATGAAATAAAATATAAGGATACTATACCAAATTACACACATTTTCAGTGAGAAAGTGCACTTTAAGTCTTACTTTATGTTTGTTGTCAATGCAATATTTGTACAGTCCTTTTTGAACTCCCATTATAAAGATAGTGGCTCTCAAAGCATTAAGAAAAATGTTGATTAGTTGAAGAACTTGAGATTCGAATTCCAGTTGTAAACAACATGTATTTAAACTACATATTAAAAGAAA
This sequence comes from Mytilisepta virgata, assembly GCA_028015205.1. Classification (NCBI taxonomy): domain Eukaryota; kingdom Metazoa; phylum Mollusca; class Bivalvia; order Mytilida; family Mytilidae; genus Mytilisepta; species Mytilisepta virgata. The sequence goes on from CM051521.1 coordinate 92,047,186, forward strand.
GGTTTTGACTGGAGAGCACTTCCGGAATCAGAATTATCCTCCTGACGTTTTTCTATTTATGTAAAGTGATTAGAAGATACGGTTGAATATTCTTTTTTATGAAAAACGTCAATTTCAAATTCTGGTAGAGTTTTTTGAGTCTGAGGTAATTTGGTATAACATTGAATGATTAATATATTAACAATAGTTTTGAATGAATTTTATGCCAAGGTTGGTTTTTTCTTATCTATTTTCTGACTGATTAGAAGGGGGGGAGGTGATGGTGACAGGGCATAGACCTTGTTGGAATCAATAAAAGTAACTTAAGCAAAAATTTACAATAAAGTCAAGCAGTATGTACAAAAAAATGTAGCATGCATAATGTGGAAATATAACATTGTGTTAATAGTACTTCATATTTCCAAAAGTAAATGATGACATGGTATTGATAGAAATTTTTACTTCTGACAAGTTTTGTAAAAAAACTAAATGACCTTTTTACAAATATACAATTTTTGTGGTAGTTTTAAATTTGACATTCTTGTGCTTTGCAAGCTGATATTTTGAAAATTTGGTCAAAACTGAAATTCTTATACAAAACAAAACATACATGTACATTGTAATTAGATCATACTACCCGTACACCATACATGTTTACAAAATGTACACATTTTGTACATGAATAAGTGATGACAAAAAAACACCATTGTCTGGCATTACATATTGATATAACATGTATATGATATAGGAAATTTCCTATTTTACATGATATAAAACAAACAAGAAGTTTTGATCAATTGTAGAAAAAATTGTGGGTAATTCCTTATGAAAATTCCTCAATGAGAATATAATTAAATGTGACTTCCTGAAGTTGAAATATGTATACAAGAATACTATATGCATATCATAATTGTATTGAACATTGTTATATTTATTTACAAAGTAGTAGTTGAACCATTTAACTTGAGTAAAAGTGTACATACCAAACTGAATAATAATTAATTCTGAAGGTTGAAAGAGATTTTACATGATATACTAAATTTAAAGATATCGGTAAGTTGAACTGGGAATATTTCCAAGACATTATTGATACAATTGTTGGTTAATTATCAAATATTTTGTTATGGGAGATATGATATGAATATGAAAGAAGGAATTTGGTTTAATGAGGTGCTAAGTGTACATGGAAGACTTCAGGAAACAGCCTACAGGAAAGGTTATTATGATCTATATTACAGTACTGTAATCTCTTATACAGAGCAATTTCAGCAGTAATGTCATTATATTGATGATACAAGATTGAGCATGATTTTGCAATTTGAAGATCCAACTGACAGCTGTTGTTTATTAATAGAAAGTTCCTGTAAATTTGTGTCCTTTTTAGAAGAATAAAATTTAGGTGATGGTCAATAACTAGTGAAATTTAAATGTAAATTAGAACATGCTGTTTCTGTACTTCCCAACGGAAGAAAATATTATTTGTTTAAATATTCATAACATATATCAACACAGAAGTGTCATCATATATCAAATTCATTATTATATGTTACAAAGCTCATCAGTTTTAATCATAAGGGTGAAAAAGATTGATTGTGTTAAACATCATACCTTGTTTGATGGCAAAACTAATATTTTAAGACCAAATATGCAATAAAAATAATAACTTATGTTTTGTTATTGTACAAATGTATTTACAGCATAACTGAACTTATAGGGATATATGTATTTTTATCGAAGTCCTTAACATATCTGATATAAAAGGAAAGACAAATAATTACATTACTTAAAATATAAATTAAAACTAAATGTTACGTAAGTTGAATTGACAGACAAGTCACCCACATGTACATGTAGTAGACCAATGAATTTAGTGTGTATTCACAAGATTGCTGCATTGTATATTTGAAAATGTAATGAGATTGATTGCATGTACATATGTATGAAACTAATTGAACATGGGAATAATTGAGTACCTGTACATCTAGGAGTCAATTACTGGGAGGGGTAACTGCCTCCACAATCATACAATCACTACTCGGAAACATACATGGGTGTCATAAATTCAACTAAAGTTACCATTCAATAAACATATATAACAATACATAAATTATCCTTTGTGTTGTGTGTAGCTTATGACCTAAAGTAAAACTTATGTTTTTAAGTTTATTTACTTTGTCACAGAATCCCTCAAGTTGCTTTAAATAAATAAAGTGCAAGGTACAATTGACATGACTCTGTGTTTAAAAACTGCTTTCCACTTGCAAAATAACAATGCATACTGGAAAAAAGCACTGATGATCAGTCAAGAGACATATAAAGTCAGTGTTTTCCCCAGAGGGTTTATGCATGGTGGTACCCCCATGCATTAATTTTAGCCCCCATGCTTGAAATTTTTAAATTCCTTATAAAACTATATAAATTTATTTTACCCCCATCCTTCAGAATTCATGACCACCATCATTTCAGTCAATCCCCCCATGCTTCCAAAAATTTCTAGGGAAATCACTGAAAGTACATGTAAATTTAGATCAGAAACTGATCATTTCAGGAATACATGTATAATGATATACAATGTATATTACTATTAACATAATAAAAGTTTAAATCTGGTCATAATGACAGTAAACAGAAGCAACAAGGTTTATGGTTTTTGTTAAAAAATGAAAAGAGAAGCAGTTATGAAAATTTAAATTTTTAAATACATCTATTGATCAGAGTTGAATGATGTTTTAAGTTTCAAACCGATTTATGACTTCTTTATAAATAGCATTTGTCTGGGTGTTCACATATTTTATAATAATATGATGAATGCAAATATTAATAAATCTTTGAAGTAAAACAGGAATTAACAAACCTGATTTACGACTTCTTTATGAATAGCATTTGTCCGGAGTGGGGGGGGGGGGGGATATTACAGTCATCCAGTTCCATCCTAATACATTATCTGTACATATTATTTGTTATTAATGAATATGCAGTTATTAATGAATATTTGAAGTAAAACAGGAATTAACAAACCTGATTTATGGAATCGGATCAATTCTAATAAAATGCATGTAATTTGACAGCAGCCAATTATTGAATGGTTAGAAGAAATACATATGTTACATGGTATATACATTTTGTACATGAAGCATTGTTGTCCAGTGCTCATGGTGAAGAAACTATCTTCATAATCCATTGCTTAATGTTTGTTTGATTGGAATTAGTGCCAGTTACGTGTAGGTCTATATACATGTGTAAGAAACAGTGACTAAAAGGATATAAAGCATAACTGTAATAAAAGAAAGAATTGTGACATATTTATTTTTTCTTGTAATCAGAGTTTACACTAAGATGGTTGAAATGGAATGGATGAATTTAGTTTTTAGTTTGGGGTGCTGTAAAAATCATTGAGATAGACCCTTGGGAAAATCTCCAATAAGCAAGCATAAAAACGAAGAAAGGAGGTCAAGGAAATATTCTATCCTGTATGGGCAAATACATGTACATTGTACTGGGTGAGTTATCTGTGGCATTTGGCACATGCCTGGTGAATTACATAATGTTGCACTCATTGAACAGACCTCTCTATTTTAATCTGTGAGAAAAAATTGGTTAATGTATCAATTTTTTTTTCATGCATTGTTATACATTTTTGTAAACAAGGTTTCCATATTTAGATGGAGGTTACATACTGATCATAATATATTACGTAAACAGATCAGATTATGTTGAGAAATATTACGGTCATCCAGTTCCATCCTAATTCATATATTTAAATAAACTTCTGCATTTTCAATGTTGACAGATGAATGCACATTCCTTCATCACATAGCATTGAAGTACTGAACTATACCATATACATGTACATAAGTATATGTACTTTGATTATTTTAGTACTGCATGTTGATTGTTTGTTAAAAGTAGGGGTATGAACTATAGGAAATATTTGCTGAAATAATTATATATGGACATGTTAGACTGAAAAGTTTTTAGTATTTATTTGTATTTGACATTTCCCATTGCATATTAGTTTACATAGCACTCTGTTAAGGTATTTTGAACAAATATGTACTCTGTATAATTTAGACTTCAGTATCTGAAGATTAATTTTATATTTCTTATTTCTTTACAGGAGAAGTTATAGTAATACACATTTTCCAAGTTTCCTGAATGTTGAGACTAAGAATTTTATCTTGTAGATATCTGAAGCAACCATAGATTATACGGGTATGTTGTATAAAATGTATTAAAACTGGTATCCCATAGCAGTACTGTTATGAAAAGGGGGGGGGGTAAATTTTAGCTTTCTTGTTAAGCTTGAAATGTTCTGATCAAAATACATTATACATTTGTACATTGTTTATAGTTTTGTTTGAATTGCAGATTTCTTTTGGTAAAATATTGTGTTATGTGTTTTTCCAGTATCACATATTCTCTTCATTACATGTATATCCCTACAAAGAGGAAGTGACAATTACAGAAAAGAAAATATGCAAAGTCTTTAAAATAAAAAGGACAAATATGAAAAAATAATTTCATGTTTTCATACTACATATAATTTGTATAGATTATACAGAGATGATTTCTGTGATATTTTAGGTTAATATACAGACAATACAAATGTTACTGGTAGTGTAGGAAATGAAACTGTACAGTACTGTTAGTACCATGTCAGATGTACCTAATTCTGTAAGTATATCACATAGAAATATTGCTCTGTAGACAATTAGAAGAAGTTTGAATTGGTACATGTAGCTGGTGATCATTTATTTCTACCTCTCTTACTGTACACAATTTATTTGATCTTGGAATAAATAACTTTATTTTAATTTCATTGTATTTTGGATCTTTATTCCATAATAAAAAGTGGTAAGACTAATAAAAACATAAATACTATGAAATTTACTGTTACTTCCTTAAACTAAATTGTTGCTATTACATGTATATGGCAAAAATCTGAAACTTTCCAATTACTGTCAATTCGGAAATTATTGCGATGTTTTTATTATTGCGAAAATTGCGACAGGGTTGCAATCGTAATAATTTAAACTCGCATTTTGGAATTTTTACTATGAATGAAGCGCGATTTTTCTTAATATCGCAAAAATTAAAATCGCATTTTGGTCTAAAATGACAAAAGCGCAATAATAAATGCACGCAATAAATTCTGAATTTACAGTATTGAATTTTATATTTAATCCTTCTGACAGTTCTAGATATCCAGAATTTAATTTAGAGGGGGCCTAGGCAGCCTGAGTAGCCCAGGTGCACAAAAACTTAATATTTATGATCATTGCCCTTTTAACACTTGAGGTCATGAACCAAATGGATGGGGTTTGCTAGAGTAGATATAGATTGACAGGGATTGTCCATTTTCTCCCAAAGGTCATTGGTTTTCTCCATTTCTCTGGGTCCCTCAACCAATTAAAAAAATATATAAAAGTTGTAGCCAATAGTGATGAAAATAGCAAAAAACCAGGTCAACCAAACTAATTATTTTATTTGTGATATAATATACATGTAACATATTGCATTGATAAAGTCTGCAATTATTAAAATAAGGTGTTAGTAGAATTTGTGTATTGCACAAGTCAAAAGGGTATATGTTGAGATTAACTTACATTTCACACATGGATGACCCTCCTTAAACACACTTCTTTTATATTTACTCGTATATATATATAAACCCCATTGCCTCAAATATCTATAGGAATTTTTATGAAACTTTGTATTAGCTGTGTTCATTTGGAGTGAACCATTTAGCTCTGATTGTCATCTCTTTAATGAATTTCAAACTCAAAAAATGTTGGAAAAATTTATTACTTAAGGAAGGTACAGGAGATGTACCGTATTTTACGGTGTTTAGGTCGATAGGCCGTATAGGTCGAATTGCTCTTTTTGGGGTAAAAGTTGGGATTCAGTATCAGATAGGTCGAGGCGTCGTATAGGTCGATCGGAGATGAACGACTTCTAGACACAGAAAAACATCGGTAAGTATGGGTAAGTATTAGCTCAGTAACTCTGTATCCATCATAAAAATAATTGGGACCTAGTGTTGTTTGTTTTCTTTTTTTTTTAGACAAACAATAAGTTTCTGAAATAAAAAACCTTGACAACAAATGTAAAATTTGACTTTCCAGTCGATTGACATGTGTTTACTCGTCATGTTTTTTCAAACCGGTGAATCATTGCGCAGGTGTGAATAAGAGTTATTGTTCTTTATTAAAACAATCAAAACAAACTTGTTAATCCAGATTTCATTGGGTATTCAATGAACAGTTGTCTTTAGTGATTAAAAATATTATTATTCTCACATTTCTGAAACTACATTTATTTATAAAAAAATGCATAAATTATGTTTCCATCCCAATAAAAAACGTATTTTATTCATAGTTGTCCCGAATATTTTTTTTTTTATTGTTACATGATGCAGTTCCTCCTTGACAAAATCGTAAAAATAAACAACACAAATTCATGTTAAATATATTTTATTTGACTTAATTACATTGTTAATATAAACGGCAGCCATCCCAGCAGTACCATTGCTCCAAAAATCTTTGCCAGCAAGCTCTACAAAAAACAAATCAAATTCTGTGACTATTTTTCTTGCCGGTGGGTATTTTTCCCCAAGACAATTTTCGATTTTGGACACAGATAGGTCGAAACACCGTATAGGTCGACCAAACAATTTTCTGGGAAAAAAATATCGACCTATACACCGTAAAATACGGTATATCCTGAACACTAGTTTCAGTTTTCCATGGATTTTGTGAATGAAATATGAATCTTCCTGTTGAAATCCTGGTTATTAATTCAAATGACTTTTTTTATTTGACATTATATTTTTGTATACCAACCATTAGTAAGTTTAAACATTTACCTGAACTTTACTAGTTCTCATGTGTTTTCATTTTTTATCACCTTATTTTAAACACAAGTTTAGAATTTTTTTTGAAATGGAAGAGTTGAAAATATTAAATTTATACTAAAATATGATCTGTCTGATGATTTTTTTTTTATACCCCCGGCAAACAAATTTTAACAAAGTTTGGGGGGGTATATATTGGAATCACCTTGTCCGTCTGCTGTGCCGTCTGTCTGTCTGTCCGTCTGTCCATATATCTTGTAAGCGCAACTCCTCCTAGACCGCTCAATGGATTTCAACGAAACTTTACACAAAGGAAGTACATCATCCAAAGATATGCATGAAGAAAAATCTTTGTTTTCTGATATCACACAAGGGAGATAATTGGACTTCTTTTTTTTTGGCTTATACATTATATACGAACCTCGGAAGTGCAACTCCTCCTAGACCGCTCAATGGATTTCAACGAAACTTTACAGAAAGGAAGTACATCATCCAAAGATGTGCATGAAGAAAAATCTTTGCTTTCCGATATCACACAAGGGAGATAATTGGACTTCTATTTTTTTGGCTTATACATTATATATGAACCTCGTAAGCGCAACTCCTCCTAGCCCGCTCAATGGATTTCAACGAAACTCTACAGAAAGGAAGTACATCATCCAAAGATGTGCATGAAGAAAAATCTTTGCTTTCCGATATCACACAAGTGAGAATAATTGATGCAAATATCTTATGAAACTTTACCCTGGGCAAGGCAAAGCGGGGGGGGGGGGGGGGGGTATCCTTTGTGAGCTTTGCTCACAGTACATCTAGTTTATACAGGGAAGACGATTTTCTGTTTTATTTTTAGCGTAATTACACTTTTGGCAGATTGGACTTGTCCATTATACATTGGAAAATGGGTTCAGGTACAGCATTTTCTCTTATTTTCCTGGTGGGCAAAAATAATATGTAGTTATGGCCCTCATTTGAGGTAGACATTCAGATTTGGCAACCTGAGAGATATTGTTATTCCAGAGGGAAAATAACCTGCCAAGGGTTGCCAAATCTGAATGTTATTATTTCCACAGGTGCAAGACATAATTTGACTCTCATGACTTTAAATGCAGTCAAATTACACAGTTGTCTCCCTTGTGGGGGAAAATTGGGATGTTTGGAGGCAAACAGTATGGTCGATTCCTGCAATTACACAAGTTGTATCCCTTGCTGGGAAAATTGGGATGTTTAGAGGTGAACAATAGGGCTGTTTCCTGCGATATTCAATTTTTGTAAAAACATTTAATTCATTTTTGAATCACATGTTAGTTTTAATCCAATGAGAGTATTTTAAAATATTTAAGAAATAATAATCAATGTTATTAAATTCATTACATATATAACAAAAGTAAACAACTATTTACAGAATAATTTGTTCCATAAAGTAGTGGAACAAAACAGGGGTAGGTAAACAACTGGAGACCTCCAGTTGCATAAACATTGGTTCATTTCTGTTGGATGATGTTTTGAACTCCCACTTGTCCTTTGAGTAAAATTTATAGATACTTCAGTTTTATCTTGAGGATGCAGGACCAATCTCCATGTCAACAATTGGATTTTTGTTGGATGATGCCATTTGAAAGTTTTTTGCAGAATAATTCTGACAATCACCAAGTGATTTGTAACTGTAATGAGATTCATACTAAAATAGATTGTTGTTACAAATTAAGAATGAAATCAGTGTGGTAGAATAATTACAATAAAAAGATGTCAAACTGTTCTCAACACATAATCAAAATAGGCATCTTTCTAAAAATAAGACATTATCTTGTTGTTTTCATATTTGTAAACATATTTGTCTTGCATGATTGCATAGTTAAAATTGATTGATTATAATGAAAGAGGCAGTATAATAATTTTTGCTTTAAAAGATGTTTTTGATGATGGATCAGAAAAATGGTCATTAGACTTACATTGCCATTTTCTATTTAAATATAGTGATTATCATTTTGTACTTTAGGATGGCAACAGAGACTTTTTTAAACCTTAATAACTGTACAAACATAATACCCACACTTACATATTTAGACCATTGTGACCCTGACCAATTATCATGGTTCATGACCTCATAAACCATTTGTAAAATTTGCATCACATTTTTGTGATTAAGTCCATTTTTAAGCAACTGTAAACCTAGACCTACCATATTTGGTCGTTAGGTACTTCTTGGCAATTACATAATTTTCAATCTGATGCCTGTCACACTTGAGTGACTCTTGTCTCATTTTCACAAATTTCTCCTCTCAGTAAATGTAATACGTAGACGGACAAGTTTTTGGTCTATACAACTTTTACAGTTTTTGAGATATAGAGGTTTAGAGTGTTGGGAATTTGTTCACAAATGATCCAAATCAGTAATTTAATCCAGATGCAGATATTGTGAGAAATAGTTCTTTTATTCATCAACGAAAATAGAAGTTATGACGCAGTCTCCATGTTAAATTATTTAAAATTATGTAGTCAAAGCCCTTGAGTCTCATTATAATAAAAAAAAGCTATGTTTTTGTCATTTCTAAGTCTTTAATTAATGGAATATCAGCTGAGTTCTACTGGTATAATATTACCAGTTGTTTATCACGGCCGTTTAAAGTTCTGACCTAATTCCATCGGGAGCCTATTATAGATATGTACTATAAAGTATAGATGTTCTTCTTCAATAAGGAGATTAGCAGCTATTTTGCTTGTTAGGCAATCAGAGTGATGGATTTACAAAGCGGAATACTTATAAATAACCATAATGGAATGATATGGTCAAAATATCGATTGGCCAGGGTGACAAACAGAATTTTATAGTCTTGTAAGAAAAAATGATTAATTTGATGGTTATTGATTGAATGGGAAACTTTCTATTTATATACATGGATGCATTTAATATAAAATGTTTTTATAAGAACAAACATAGATTCTAGAATATGTAGTCTTTGTAAATGCTACATAAAATAAGTAAAACTGCAGTCCTATCATAAGTATTCGTGAAAAATAAAAATGGCAATTCAGTAAAGCATTTACACAAAGATTCAGCCAGAGAAATAAAGGTTTTTGACTTAAGTATAATACTTTATCAGGGAATACCATGTATTTATCTTTTTCAGTGATCATTATTTCAGGTTTTTTCAGTAGTCAAAGGTTTCCTTGTTATTGCTCCCTCTATAAGTGTTGACATGTATAGATAATACATTGCAGCCTTAGCATACAGTGAACTTTGGTACCCAGTTAACAGGTTTAACCCCACCGCTGTTCAGTGCCTGTACCAAGACTCTGTTTTGTGCTCTTTTATGTTATTATACCCCCCGCAAACAAAGTTTGGGGGGGTATATAGGAATCACCTTGTCCGTCCGTCTGTCTGTCTGTCCATCTGTCCGTCTGTCCATATATCTTGTAAGCGCAACTCCTCCTAGACCGCTCAATGGATTTCAACGAAACTTTACAGAAAGGAAGTACATCATGCAAAGATGTGCATGAAGAAAAATCTTTGCTTTCCGATTTCACACAAGGGAGATAATTGGACTTCTATTTTTTTTGGTTATACATTATATATGAACCTCGTAAGCGCAACTCCTCCTAGACCGCTCAATGGATTTCAACGAAACTTTACAGAAAGGAAGTACATCATCCAAAGATGTGCATGAAGAAAAATCTTTGCTTTCCGATATCACACAAGGGAGATAACTGGACTTCTATTTTTTTTTGCTTATACATTATATATGAACCTCGTAAGCGCAACTCCTCCTAGACCGCTCAATGGATTTCAATGAAACTTTACAGAAAGGAAGTACATCATCCAAAGATGTGCATGAAGAAAAATCTTTACTTTCTGATATCACACAAGGGAGATAATTCAACTTCTATTTTTTTGGCTTATACATTATATGAACCTCGTAAGCACGACTCCTAGACCGCTCGATGGATTTCAACGAAACTTTACACAAAGGAAGTACATCATCCAAAGATGTGCATGAAGGGAAATTTTTGCTTTCTGATATTACAAGGGAGATAATTGGACTTCCATTTTTTCCAGTCAACTGAAACTTTACCCTGGGCAATGCAAAGCGGGGGGTATCCTTTGTGAGCCTTGCTCACAGTACATCTAGTTTTTCCTGTTATCCATTTTGTTGTTGATTAGCTCACTTGTCTTATAGGCTTTTTGAGCTTATGTCATCGCTTTGCGTCCGTTGTCTGTAAACTTTTCACATATTGATCTTTTCCTCTGAAACTATTTGGTGGATTGTAACCAAACTTAGTAAGAATGATTATTAGAAGGACTTCTACAAATGATCCACCATGGGTTCCGGTTGGATGAACAACATGGTCACCAGAGGCCATCTTTGATTTTAATTGGCCAATTTTCAAAAATCTTCTCCCCTGCAACTACAGTATGAAATGTTTTGAAACTTTTCAGGATTACTTTTGGTTGAGATTCATCTGCTCAACTGACGGCTGCGGCTGTTCAAAGTTTCCATTGAAACCATACGGGAAAATACTTTTTTGTCAATTGCTCAGGAACTAATTGGCTGATTGTAACCAAAATTGGCAGAAGTGATGTATGGATCTATTAAAGCTATGCCTTTGGTTTTGGATGGATGAAAAACATGGCCACCAGAGGCCATCTTTGATTTTTATTGGCCAATGTTCAAAAAATCTTCTCTGAAACTACATTATTAAATGTTTTGAAACTTTGCAGGATTGCAGATGACAACGATACCGTCTACAAATGATCCTCTTTTGGTTGAAATCCATTGGCTCAACTAACGGTTGCAGCTGTTTAAAGTGAAACCATATGGGAAAGGACTTTTATGTCATTTGCTCAAGAACTAATGGACAGACTGTAACCAAAGTTGATGGGAATGATGTATGGAAGGACTGCTACATACTTTTGACCTTTGGTTCCGATTGAATGAAAAACATGGCCCCCAGAGGCCATCTGATTTTTATTGGCCAATTTTCAAAAATCTTTGAAACTACATTATGAAATGTTTTGAAACTTTGCAGGATTGATGACAACTATACGGTATACCCACTACAATCAATCCACTGTTGGTTGAGATTGATATGATCAACTGACAGCTGTGGCTGTTCAAAGTTTCCATTGAATCCATATGGGAAAATTTGCTCAGGAACTAACTAGCAAACTTTAGCCAAAGTTAAAGTTGGCAAGTATCTCATATGGAAGGACAGATGCAAATGATTCACTCTTTTTAGGTCAAAGGTCAAATATCAAGTTTACATTAGCATTTTTTATTTCTTCAAAATAAAAGCCTTGTGAATACAAAAGAGCTTACATTTTATAATGGCCTAATAAAAGCCAGGTGAGTGATACAGGCTCAGGTGAGCCTCTCGTTTAGAATACTGCTACTTGGCTTGATTCAGTCAAACAGTATTATATATCCCTCTTCTCCAATCTAAAGTTGTTTGGTATCTGATATGATATTGTTAACTGCAACAGGAAACTTTCAGCAATTTATCAAATATTTATAAGGATATGAGGTAAGTGTAAATGAGACAACATCCCTTAGGAATGGGATAGATTCATTACAATTGTGTGGTCTTCAACAATAGAAACAACTCCCTATCTGATTAAATCTTTATTACTTTATTTTGACAATCCTGTGTTATTCTGCAGACAAAGAAGAGTATTCACTCTTAGGCAGTTTTTTTTGCCTTGTATTGTTTTGTTTACCATAAAATTATGATTTTAAATATACAGTTCCGGATTTCTAAATTTCAGTATATTTAAATACTTATATGACATATAATTTACATTAAAATTTCTCAGTCCTATTTTACTATTTCCTTGTGAAAAATATCTTTCAGTAAATATATTTAACTTAAAGATTGTATAAATTTTGTTATTTCCTGTATACTTAAGTTATGTAACTAGTGTTAGATTGCAAATTCAGATACCTGATTATTGATTTCTTGTTGAACAAGGCATTGCAATTAACAAATATATATCCACAAAACTTATTGCTGACTTGTAGATCTTGAATCTATCCATTATGTAAGAATCTATGAATTACCTTTCCAAAACAGACAGTAATATGGAAATAGGCTGTGATTTTTGTCTGTGAAATTAATGCATTGGTAATTTGTGTCCCATATGATTAAGAAACCGATAAGTTGTGAACCTTTCAAAAACATTTAGATATATCCTAAATACCAGCATGCTTCCAAATTTTTTTAAAGAACAGTAGTAAAATTTTCATTCTCAGCCAGTTTGCTATAGACCAAAGAAAAGTAAATAGAGGTCTTATTGACCACAGTTGTAATTTGTTTGTTGGCCTTATCTCTAACATTGTTAATTTTTACAATAAAATTGAGGAACACAGATCGGTCTAGGTAGTTTGTCAAAGCCACCGGTGATCACTAGCCTGTCATTACTAAAAATATGACTTCTAACTCAAATCATGGCGACAAAAGTGACTGGTTCTCTCTGCCTACTCCAGCTTACTTAGCCACCACAATACACTGAAAGTGGAAAAAATTCCTTATAAATAAACAAAAATTGTAATACATGACCACTTGAAAAAATATACATTTTGTCATTTTTGGAGTAAACATTTGATCAGTTGTACATAATTACATGTAGTTCCTTTGTCTTTCACCTTAACACACTTGTAATAAGGATTTACTACATTTAGTTTTATATTTGAATGTTTTAACTTTTAATAACAATATACATTTTGTAACTGTTGCACTTTTAAATTCAGTTATATTTACTTTCACCTTCAGTTGAATGTTTATGACATGATATGATGGGGAAGGGTTGTTTACTTTATGACAAAGGTAAAACTATGCATACCATTTTACCGCCCATTGTAGCCATTTGTTTTTAATGCAAAATGTTCATGGGACAGTTCAAAACAAGATGGAATTCTCTTGTAGACAGAGGACATCTCATGGTGGGTGATGTTTCTTTTATGGCAGGTTTTTTGTTAAACTGTACAAATATATATTTAAGGGTTTCCATTATAACTTTTCTACAATACTTTATTTTGTTTGTGGGAATCAATTTTAAATGGTTAAATGAAATTTTGTTGTTCACTGGAAGATGGTGAGTTTTGTAATTTGTAATTTTTTAGCAAGAGTACAAAACTATGTATTCCATGGAATAATATAATATTTAAGGCTTTTTTGTACCTAAAATTGATCACGGTGTGTTGATTTGACTTTATTATTTGCATGTGTCTTAATAACTTGGGCGTGTGTCCATAATTTTTAAGGAATACATGTCGTATAAGCTTAGCACACAAAATGTACATGTATATGATAAAAAGATTGTAATATACCTTATTGATATCAAATCCATTACTTTTTTGCATAATCCAATCAGTTTTTTCTTAATTACCAGTATACATGTATTTAATATGTAGCCAAAAAGAAGGCTGGAACTTGATTTATAGATGCTTCAAAAGAAGAAAAACATTTCACCATAAATTAAAAAAGATATAACATCCAAACAAAATTGATGGAAAAATCAGAAACATGTTCAAAAACATAAATTGCAGTAAGCACCATTACAAAATTGTTTTAAGTGAAAATGTTCAATATTTATGTGTTTGGAAAAGTCTATGTTTATCAAATGTTTTGATTGTAAAGAACTCAATGACTCTACAACTTGTTGGATGTATCTCAATAATTTTATCATTTTTGACCATGAACTTAAATTTTCTCATTTATTAACTGAATTCCAACTACAAGATTCAAAAACATTTAGTTCATTTTTGACAAAAATAAAGAAATGGATTTGTTTACATAAATTTCTGTATTACAGAGTAATTGAGTCAATCAGTCCTTGTCAAGTTGCTTGAAATTTTCCAGCATTCTGGAGTTCAGTATCTCTGATATTAGATTTGTGAAAATGATGGATTTCCCTGAGCTCATTAACTTCACGTTAGAAATACAGAGAGTTCTTCTTTTGTGAAAAATATCATTGTTTTCCTTTATGTCACAGAAACTGAATTTGAATTCAATAAATCCTTAATATGATCTTTTAAAGTCTGAAATTAGATGTTGATATATAGGAAGTTGTACTTCCTTGTCTCAGTTGTTTGATTAGGTTTGACTTCAAGAATGTATAAATTTGCTTGTAAACTGTTTTCTGTTTTATTTTGCCATTTTTTTTGTTGGTCTGTTTTGGCTCAGTTTGCCCTGAAAGTGCCATGGAAGTTATTATCACTATGTGGAAATCTTCATTTGTAATGGGACCAAACTTTGGTAGAGTTTCAAAATTGTGTCTACATTAAACTGATATGACTTCTGTTAAACATTATGTTTTTCCTTGGACTACTTTGCCAGTGATGGCCATATATGATCTTATGGTCCCTGGTTTATCATGATTGTTTTCATTGTTATTTGATAGAAGCCAGATTTGCACAGAGGTTATAGGTGAGTGATGTACCTTCCTGAAACCCTTTAGTTCCTTGATGATTGTTTTCAGTTATTACATATGTCTCAACCGTTCCAAGAATTCATCAAAATTTGATGGGATTACTAAATCCCTCTTTTAAGTTTGCATTTCCCTCTTATATTTGATTTTTTAACATACTAATGATTTTCCATTGGTACATCAATAATTAAAAAAATACTTCGTTACAATATACTGTGTGTAAACCTTACCCATATATCATTTGGATTTTCATTTAGGTAGATCATTCTGTCCAATTATAAATGACAAGGTTAAATAGGTCATGTTTTTGGTGTCAAAAGTATAATTATACTTTATTATTTTTGGTGGCAGCTTGTTTTTGAGATATTATTAATGAATTGTCCTAAATGCAAGTCATTGTTTTCATTTTGTTTGTATGACGAGATTTTCAAATGGAAGTAAGTTGATAGAAATATTGTACAGATAAAGAATTTAAGATTTGTACTTCCAATGGATTGTGGCAGTGTTTTATTATTTTTATTATTTAAAGGGATCAGAAACCAGGTATCACCTTGTGAAGTCTTGTCCCATCAACAATCACATAATCATTTAATTAAAAAAAAAAAGGTACTGATTTGTGGTGGCTAAATTATTTTTTCAATTATTGTCTATGAATGGAAATAGTGCTTATGTTCACTACTAACAAAATTTCTTACCTTATATCTACTTTTGGAATGAAATTTTTTCAGTGTTGACCTTATTACAGTTACATGTACATGTTTTTGGTGCATTTTCCCTGAAGGAATATTATAAAAGTAATAAAGAGGTCAGCATTTTCTTGTCAATGACTATATCCCTATGTAATTACTGTGTTTGTCACATTCAACTTCATCTGTGTATTGGGGAAATATGACATACAATGTAGGTTTTGTATTGGATATAAATTGACAAAAATAATGAAGTGGGCATATTTTTGGTGGAATATTATTATAAACAGTGCTGTAGGAGATTCATGATTTAATTTATTTATAAATATAATTTTTGCATACATATTCTTTAACCTATCTAAGTGCAAAAGTTTGGATTTTTTTTTATATTCAATATCAGAGAAAGTGCTTTTTATATTTATAAACTTTGTCAAGTCTCATGAATTTGAAATTTATTTGCATGTTTTTTTGTCTGCTTTAGGTCTCTAAATTTATACACACTTGTCTATAGGGACTTTGGGAAAATATATAGCTCTGTTCATTGCAGTTTTTCTGTGGTTTTAGGAATTATTTATATCATTGTTGGAAACCTTAGAATTACTTGTTTAATAGATTAATGTTTGTCTCATCATTTTAAGTTACATTTTTCACAAAATTTGATGAGTTACAAATGAAAACTTTATTTTGCAGAAATATAGAATTCCCCTGAGTGATTTTGCAGAAATATGATTTAGTATATTTGCCAATTTTACTGACTGTCTTTATTTGCAGACAAAGGGTTTAACAACAAATGGTTCAATGGATAGAATGAAGAAATTACTAAGTCCTGGGACAAGAAAAAAATCTTTCTCAGTAAATAAGACATTTGGAGTACACTTAGATGATTTATTATCTAGGGAAGGAAATAGATATAAAGTACCTTTTGTTGTAATGAAAATATGTGAAACAATAGCAGAAACAGGTAAGTGTCAGTCTGTTATATAGCATGCAGTAAA
The DNA here is from genome assembly GCA_028015205.1 of Mytilisepta virgata. Lineage (NCBI taxonomy): Eukaryota > Metazoa > Mollusca > Bivalvia > Mytilida > Mytilidae > Mytilisepta > Mytilisepta virgata. Next base: position 92,064,121 of record CM051521.1, read on the forward strand.
TTCTATCCTAATAAAACCATTGTTATATATGATTGATGGAGGTGAGATTTCTACCTATATAAAATTTCTATTTTGAAATCAGTAAAAAAAATAAATGAATTTAAATAGTAAATGAATTTTTATCGTTATTATATCCCCGCTTTTTTCAAAAGCGGGGTATATAGTATTCATGTCCGTTCATTCATCCGTTCGTCTGACCTTTGTATCCACAATTCCTCCTAAACTACTGAATGGAATTTGATGAAACTTTCAGAGAATCTTCATCTCATAATGGCATTGTGCACCTCCTATTTTAGAATTTGATCGGACTAATTTTAGGGGTTTCCCATAGAAAAACATGGACTTTGACTTTCAATGTGAAAGGGGGTACCATGATGCCATCTGCAACTCCTCCTAAACCACTGTATGGAATTTGATGAAACTTTCAGAGGATCTTTATTACATGGTGCTGTAGTGCACCTCCGATTTTAGATTTTGATCTGACCAACATTTGGGGTTTCCCATAATAAAACATGGACTTTGACTTTCATTGTGATCGGGGGTACCATCTTTATATGTGCTGAATACGTGGGTTCAGTAGTACAATAAATGAAGAATGAAATTTATACATTTAGGTTTGGATCAAGAGGGTATATTTAGAGTCAGTGGCAGTTCTAGGATAATTGACAAATTGAAGGGAGAGTTTGACCTTCGAGGAGATGCTAATTTAGAGGAGGATAATGATATAGCTGCTGTGGCTGGCCTTCTGAAGTTATTTCTCAGAGAACTACCAGAATCACTTGTACCAGAACATAGAACTAATCAGTTTGTCTGTATACAAGATGGTAAGTATAATATCATACATATAGAATAATAGGGAGTTTTGTTTTAGATACTGACTATAGCATGTGGAATATCTAGACAAGCCCGATGGACGAGTTTAGATATTCCACATGATGTAGTCAGTATCTAAAACGAAACTACCTTATCGGTAATTCATTTTTTTCTGAAAAATATAACTTTTTCAACTGAATTTAATGTGCACTATTTTTCATAGCTGAAGAAGGTTGTATTGCAGTTGACCAATCACTCATTGGCGTGTGACATCATTTTGAAACACATTCTTGACAGTGAATGTGAATGGAAAATATTCAGATAAGTAGATCCTTCCGCATTACATCGCACAATGTATTGCCTAATATTTTCAGTTATAAAGCCTGTATGTGATATTCGAAAATATTAGGCAAAAAGATCAAACAAAATATGTACGAATTGCCGATAAATGTAATTAGTAGTTACAATTTACATTGTACATGAAAGTTGAACCTCAATAATGAAATCATTTGAAATTGATAACTTTTCTTTCAAAGCAGCACCTCTTATGTCACCAAATAATCAATTATATTTTCTGACTTTCAGGAAAAGAGGTTATATAATTTTAAATTTAGAATTAAAGACAGTAACAGAATCGTATATTGATGTAAAGAGTTTTGTGAGAAAGCATTCACTTTATCATTTCTCAGCTTACAGCAATTTTGCACATAAAATTTGCTGATAAATATTTTGATACTATTACATTTTATTTCAGCTTACCAAAATGACACTAAAGCCTGTGTGTACCAGCTAAAACAATGTCTGAAAGACTTGCCAAAGGAACATTACAATTTATTGAAGTATTTGTCCGGCTTTCTGACAACAGTGAAAAAGCATGAAAAACAGAATAAAATGTCAGCCATGTCTCTTGCCATTGTATTTGGACCAAATATATTTAGGTAAAGATTATTTAACTTTGTTACCTTAGACCCATTTGTCTGAAAAGTCTTTTAATCTTAAGTAATTTGTTTTTGTAAGATTCAAGGTTGTAGTGTATTGTTTACTATTGATATTGGTAAAAGATATAAAAAAAAAATGTTAATGGCAACTTGAATTTTGACACAACATGAGTTAGCAGTATAATTATGTTAAGCCATGGCAGCCTAGAATAGCTTCTAATAATTTTTTGAGGCCTTGATATTTTGTTTTTTTGGACTTGGACCAATATGGCTTCCATTCATAATAAAAATTAAGAAATTAATTTTTTTTTACTGTCAGTTTAATCCATATTGACTTTTATCTCATACTTCATCATTGTTTAAAATGAAAATTTTAGTAAATCCATAACTTTTTCATAAAAAATACTTTTATGTTGGACATATATTTTTTGTATGAGTATAGAGAAAAAAATAACAAAACTAGCTAAAGTGTTTTAAAGTAAGGTTGAATGGGTTGAATAGTTGATGTAATCCATTTTACTTTCTAGATGTAGGCAGGGAATTGGTGGTTTGAGGGACCAAGGTGCTATTAACCAAGTTGTACATAAGTTTGTGGATCATTATGATAGCTTATTCATGGATGACAGTGATGAACCTCCAGAATTACAATGGGTAAGGACTACACTGTTCAAATACTAAATGGAAATATATTGATATGAAATGTTTAGTTTCACATGTAAATAAACTAAGGCTGATTTTGTTTTCATTTTTATCCCAGACTGTTGAATATATGAATATATTTACAGTATGAAAATTGATTTTTTTTAAATGCATGATGAATGTTGTATTTAGTAATTTTATTATAGGTATGACTCTCAAACAATTCAAGAATTTTGCATGAAAACAAAAATATGTGTATGACATGCACAGGGCTTATTTTTTTAGATAGCTTATGAACCATTTCAAAGAAAGATCACATATTTTTTTCCCCGTTTGTGAAATCATAAAAATAATATGGAAAAAATTGAAAACTTCTAGCATTAATAAGAAACAATGTTAATAAGCCTTATTTTATGGAAATAGAATAGTAAAAAAATAGTGGGACATTGTATGTGTTTCAGTTATAAAAATTTATAAAAAAAAAGAAGTAGGGTGGATTCATTCTCGAAACAAATTCCCTACACATACATAACAAAAGTCCAACCACAAGGAGAGTGTTTTTATTGCTGTTCTTCATCTTACAAGTTGCAAGAAAAATTTTTTACAGATGCATTTGGTTTTGGTTGCTTCAATATGTCAGCTAATGCATAAACATGTTGAAAAAATGAGAAGAAAGGAAAGAATTCTAGTACAAATGTTTAAAACAAATAACAAGACTATTGTATTGTTTACAGCATAGGAAAAACCAGAAAACACCTCCACCTCCTCGCCCGCCCCCACCTAAGGTTTATAAAGAAGATAAACCTATACCATCGCCTAGGAAGGTACGATCAGCACTTTACTACTGCTTACTTGTATATGTTTGCTGTTGACTTTATCTTTTGTTGGTGTTCTGTACTGGTATATGAATCTTTATTTATCCTCAAAGTTTACTTAAAATTTTGCTACAAAAACCATATCATGCTCTTACTAAATTTTCTTGACAAAACCTGTAAGTTTTACAATTTTTCAAGAAAATGCATGTCACTCCTATAATAACTGCTTTGAATATCTGCTTTACCATTCCTTTGTATATACCCTATAAATAGTTAACACACATAGTAATTCATGTATTGTTTATTGTCAAAAATGTGTATGTAGCATGATGTGACTCTTTGTCAATTTCATTTCTTACTGTGCTTGTCTTTTGTCCTTGTGTTTGATATAATTTTTGTCACCTCTTCTAGAGACACTCTAAGTTGTGGACTTTCACTTCAATAATCAAGTCCAAGAGACTAGACAGACTTCCAGTCATGCTTTAATTTATTTAGCTTGACTTGGGGAGGATAAAAAAATGTTTGACATAATCCATTGTATTCCTCTCTACCAGTTTGGAATTTTACAGTGGAGAAATAAATTAGAATACCACTAAAACAAGAAAAGATAAAGACAAGATGTTGACTTAAAGAACATATTAACATTTTATTCAAATAGAAAGTGTCTAACATGAACATTACTATAAAGTTATTATTATTGATCAGACTGAAACATGATTTTCATATTTATAAAGCCAGTATCATCTTGATTATTTGTAGACTTCTTGTATAAAGAACAAATATATAATGTTTGTTTTCATTCTAAATAGGATATTTTGGTGATATTTATGTTAATGATTTGATCAGAAGATTGTTGTCATTTGCCACTTTTTATCAAGTTTCATCCAATTATTATAAATTATAAAATAATTTTTTTATTATGAAAAACACAACAGGATATTAAAATTAATGCTGCAACGCGTTATTCATTGCCCTTATAAAGATTGACATATAAACATTTGTAAAGTATTCTGGTACCCTCATCCTATGTAGAGAGAAGGGCAATCGACAGGTTACCTATTAATCACAGAATACAATGAAGTCACCCTACAATATGAAATGTGACTTGTCTTATAGTATTTTAAAATATTCTTTGACATTGCATTATAGATACAAAATGTAAAAATTATCTACAGAAAAAAAATTACGTGATATTGCATTTGCTACAAACACGAGTAAGAGAAGACATATTGTCTATTTTGCATTTTTGTTATCTCAATATTTATTTTTAACATGTACATGAGTTGCATTAATTGGTTTTACATTATCTCTTACAATTATAAAATCCCTGTATTAATTTCTAAATTTAATGTAGTCGGTTCCATATTATTTCTATGTAATATACATTGTATATCTTTGTTTAAATTAATAAAGAAATCATTATCATTGAACAGAATCAGCATGATTATGTACATATTTTTTTTGGTCACAAATTGCTGTTTATGGCACCTTAAGTAAATATGTCCAGAAGTGAATGACCTTATTTTGCAGATCGTATAAATATTTGATTCTCTCAGTGAATGACCCAAACAAACTAAAACATTTGTATTGGGGTCAATGATTGACCTTACAGGTTAATCCCTCAACAATAATTAATAAATAGACAATAAATTAACACAAATATTTATCAATAAATTGGTTTCTGTATGAAATAATTGACTGATAGACATGTATATGAATAAAATCAATCATTACGCTGGTTTTCAAGATCAAATATTGGTTCTTTAAGAATGCAAAACTTATTGTTTAAATGTAGAATTAGATATATTTATACCATAATGTTATTAAATGTTACTAAATGTAAGCCCATTTTCTGCATTATCATGCATAAGATGAAATGTTTTAAAGACCCCCTTTTAATTTGTTAAAAGCTATAATTTTCACTTTGCAAAGTGTCATAGTATAAATCAGAGATATTCCCCTAACTGGCTAATGTCCTCAGGGGTTTATATAATACATGTTTGACATAAACAAATTGATTCAAGGCTGTTGTAAAGGCATTGAATATGATATATTTAATAAATTGGTTTCCAAAAGTACAAAAAGTTAGTCAGAACTTTTCCAAAAAGCTTAAGAAAACAAATATTTGGTCGGAAATAATTTGTTTACATTATTTAATTGTTTGATGTTGTCATAATTAAATTCAGGAGTAGTTATATGCACTTATAAATACTTATTGATTAATTTTAAACAAGAAATGCAACATTAAGATTCCCAGGTGTATGTGTTTATAAGAATGAATTGGTTTTTGTTTCAGAAAAAAACATTAAGGTTACTGTTAGAGGCATTCAGTTTACTTCCAAAAGTACAGTAATATTTATCATGCTAAAAATTGATAACCTAAAAGTGCTATTGTATTATATCACAGATATTGAAAAAGTTCTTTAAATGTTTGAGTAAGAACTTCAAAGTAACTTTTAAATAAAGCAGGAAAAATTATAAATAGAATATACAAAACTATAGATGTATTTTGTTTTAAGTATAAAAACAGAAAAAAAAAATATTTCTTGACCTTTTGTCATTATACTGTGGATTCATTAATATTCGTTGTATACCAATTTTCGTGGTTTTCGTGGGTCCCAGTAAACCACGAATTTAAATATCCAACGAAAAATAATATTTTTACTCCTGTTTAAATGCATTGAATTTTGAAACCACGGAGTTTTGAACAATTGCGTTTTTACAGCATGTACTTGAATTCTGACATATGATCAGTTAGCTATATCCACAGAGGATACAGTGTTTCATGTAATTTTGTCTTTGGTAACATATAAATTGTCGCGAAATTCACTTCCGGTTTTTTATTTTTTTATTCAAACATTTCAAGAAAAATCTTAATCCTAAGTAGACATAAACAATACAGACTTTCTCATAAATTACAGTAAAAACATCTTGTCAAAAGATAATAAAGCAGAAATTATTGATCGTAATCGGATTAAAAATATGTATGTATATGCCCCGAGGTATTTGTTGACAAGTGATTCCAATTTGGTCAATATATATTTCACACCTGTTTAACCTAATGAGTAAATAATTACAGATTTTGTTAATCTTGTTAAATTCATGACAAGCTTTAATTGTTCCGTTACAAATTTAAAGAATCTGTTTGATAGACTTTTGTTTAATGAGCGCTTTAAATCAGTACTTTACTGTACAATATCAAGTCTGATTGGCACGTTTTGTCGCAGTATTTTCATGATATCTGATGTGCCAAGCCACGAATTTAAGTATTTCAACAACTTTTTATATTTTTTCTAAGCCAGCAATCCACGAATTTAGGTATCCCACGAAATGCCTTTTTTCCTCTATCCACGAAAATTGGTATCCACGAAAATAAATGAATCCACAGTATATCGAATATCAGTGAAGTAATATGGGGTGTAGTAGAGTAAATTTTGAAGTCCTTTTCATTTGATTTTGTATTTTTGCAAGATGAGTTCATTGCTTACGTATTTCTACCCTGTATTCATTTTCTGGTTTACTACGTGTATCCTTGGCCAGAATTTCGTGGCAGGTAATTTTTTTTAGAAAGAAAATCACATAGTTTTGAATATTGGTCTGCAAAAAGGTAAAGAAATGTAAAAATTGGATGTTGTTTTTTGTCTAAGAAACATTTTATTAGCTAACCTGTCCTAAAAGGCCATGTGAGCTATTGCCATCACTTGGCGTCCTGTCGTCGTCGTAAACTTAGCTTTAAAGATCTTCTCCTCTGAAACCACTGGGCCAATAGGAACAAAACAAGGCAACAACGGTCCTTAGGTGGTCCTCTTTCATAAATATATCTGATGACCCCACCCGTCATCCAAGATGGTCACCAGAGCTGAACATAGTTTAACATTGGACCCTATGGGGAATTTAATTAAAGATCTTCTTGTCTGAAACCACTTAGCCAATTGGACCAAAACTTGGCAGCAATGGTCATTAGGTGGTCCTCTTTCATAATTTTATCCAATGACCCACCCCGTGATCAAATATACCCACCAGAGCTGAATATAGTTTAACATAGGACCCTATGGGGAATTTACTGAAAGATCTTCTTGTCTGAAACTGCTTGGCCAATTGGAACAAAACTTGGCAGCAATGGTCCTTAAGTGGCTCTCTTTTAGAAATGTTTCTGATGATCCCGCCAACCATCCAAAATTGCTGCCAGAGCTGAACATAGTTAAACATAGTACCCTATGGGAAATTTAATTAAAGATCTTGTCTAAAACCACTTGGCCATTTGGAACAAAACTTAGCAGCAATGGTCCTTAGTTGGTGCTCTTTCAGAATTACTAGTATATCTGATGACCCTACCCATCATCCAAGGTGGCGGCCAAAACCGAACATAGTTTAACATAGGACCTAATTGGAAAAATCACTGAAAGATCTTCTTGTTTGAAACCAATGAGCCAATTGGCTTTACAGCAGTGTTCCAGGCTGCCAGTCAAGAGGGAAATAGTCTAGTTGAGCGATACAGGCTCTTGGGAGCCTATAGTTTTATGTATTTCATGCAATCATCTTCAGAAATAGGCTCCGTAATCATGTTATCGAAAAACCCATTGAGTTCATATAATTCTTTCCTTGAGAGCCAAGTTTAATCTATTATCACAGATACGAATTAAACATAAAACAAATGATGTTACACAGGAAAATAATGTCTGGTCCTTGTCAAGTAATTTCCTTTGGTCAGTATGGAGACAATTTGTTTACTGCCATTTTACAGCAATTTTTCATTCCGGTTTTTGGTATAAATCTACAAGCAATAATGGTTATTCAATAAAGGCTATTATACAAAAGTCTGACGAGAGATTCTAATCAAGATTTATACATACTTTATTGTCAGTATAGAAGTGGGATTCTGTCTTTCAAGGTTACTTAGGAATTCTTATGGAACATTCTTAGTTAATTAATATGTGTAAAATACATGTCTGTTTCCATGGTCAAATAGTGAAAAAATTTGATTTAGACATGTTTTACTGTATTTACATTTGTACATCCATCACATTGATTTTTTGTTATTTACAAATCAGAATTAGAACCAAAAATTATAAAGTATCTTGATCAAGAAGTTGATTTCTAAGATATTCTGGAAGCCAAGTCATATTGTATATCAAAAATATTTTAATTTTATTCAGAAGTAGAACAATAACAAATTTATTGGTTGTATTTTTTTTTTCAGATCAGACATGAGAATTATGACAGTGGTCATTACCAAGATAATGAAGAATATGATCACAATGACCATAGTGAAACATCATCTAGCTTGACCATAGGACACAGGAATATCCATAGTCCAATGTTTAGTGATGATGAATTAACAGGCAGGGCTGCTTCACCATTTATATTGGACAGGTATGAACCGACATTAATTGATGATAATGCTTCATTGTTTCTTAGAATTTTGTCTTTGTTAAGTTTTTTATTGTTCTAAAAATAAACACATTCTATCAAAAAAAAACAAAAAAAAAACAGAACATCTGTATACAATAGGTGTAATAATATGGTTACAGTGGCCTATTGGTAGCCTTGAGCTGTTTTCTGCTCTTTGGTTGGGTTGTGTCTCTTTGACACATTGCCCATTTCCATTCTCTATTCTGTAGTTCTGTTCTATGGAATTGAGGACAGGGGACACTTGAGGTCATTTGTTGTGTGTTCAGTGTTTTATTGTATTTTAATGTGAATTTCATGATGATATTGTTGTTAATTGTGATTGTTACAATACCTTTGACCCTCTTTTGAGTGTAATTTGTGCTTAATAATAAATAAAAAAATATAAGTTTGCGTTAAAATCCAGTTTCAGTATATACAGAAATAGCAGAAAAATTTACTTTTCTTTTTTTTCACTGATATGATATTTCCATATAAATTTTGAACTTCTAATAGAATATAACTCTACCATTATTGAAACCTTGAAACCATATCGCAATAAAGAAGCTGTTGATAAAACCATAAATTATCTCCATGAAACTGAATGATTATGCAGTGATATTTGCATAGTTAAGGCAATTTTCATTGTAAACAAATATGTTTACCTTTCTGCTGTTCAGCAGTTAAGTTTCACAGTTTTGAATTTTACTGTAAAGTGTTCTGATAAGGACATGTTATGCAACTGACACTTAAGAATTAGAACTGTAACAAATTTAATGGTTGTATTTGTATATGGAAATATTTAATTAAAAGAAGCTACTGTTAGTGACATTTAATTATAGATCATTCACGATTGAAGTCTAGGTAGGCATTCCCTAGGTATTGATTTTAGTAATATACATGACGGGTACATTATATAAGAAATGTCTTTTTTTTAAGTTCACCATTGTTATTTTAGTGATGGTGGTTACAGTATCATAGAGTCCCCAGTACCTTCAGCCAGAACATCAAAGTAAGTCTTCTTTATTTATATTTTGATGTTTTTTAATTTTATTTTATTGTGTGTTAATTATTTTATTCTTTTTAACTTTTTATATTGATCACGCATTTCCATTGATGTTTTAAATATTTTTCACAACTTGGACATGTGACCTCTTTTATTTTACAAAATTGATGACTGGACGAAATTTTATATTGTTATTAGTATTTAATTTTTGGTGAAAATTCAAAATCCACAAACGGTGTCTTGTGAAAATGCAATTATATCTGATGATGTCAACCAAATAATACAATTGAAGAAACATTTGGAGTATTTTTATTCCCCATCCACGAAAATAGATTAACCATTATCTGTCCCTACATACGTACGTTCATCTGGCTTGGTTAAGGTTTTGCGTTTAGGTCCATTTCTCAGAAACCCATTGAGATATATTAATGATATTATAGCACTACAATCCTCTTAATACTGAACACAGTTTAGCAACATTTGAGTCACTTGACCTACATTTAATGCATGAGTGACTGATAAAGTTCTGCCTTTGTTTTCATATCCTAGGAATCCATGGTGTTATTTTGATTCTTCACCACAATAATCCTCTTACATTATATAATGCTTTTCTCCAATACTTGAGTCATTATGACCCACATTTCATGCTTGAGTGACTTGGTTAAGTTTTTCTGTTTAATTGATTCATCTTATACTTTACAACAGAAGTCAGCAACATTTGAGTCACCATGACCTATATTTTATGCTTGAGTGACTTTGGTAAAATTTGTTTGCATTTAGGTATATTTTTAAAGAATTTAGTATATTGATGATATTTCACAACTACAATGATCTTATTTACATTTAGTACAACACAACTCAGCAAAATTTGAGTCACCATGATTTTATGCATTTTATGCTTGAGTGACTAAAATTTTTGCAATTATAAAAGAACCTATGGTAATGTATTAATATGATATTTCACTCATATTTTTTAGTACAACACAACTCAGCAACATTTGAGTTACAATGACCTATATTTTTTGCTTGAGTGACTTTGATTAAATTTTTGCATTTATATGTGTTATTAAAGAGCCTATGGTAAATAGTCCAGTCAATCTAGCATAAATTTGACCCTAACCTTAAAGTAATTACAAAAGAAGATTTTTAAGTTTTAATCTGTAGCATTATACCCCAAATATACACAGAAAAAAGTCTAACAAAATCTAACTTGAGGAAGATTAAAAAATCATGATTTTAAAATTCCTATGGACATTTGCATTGAAAATGGGAGATAACTCTTCAAAAAGGCAGAAATATCAATAAAAATTGATACAAATTGATAACTTTACCGCTTCTATTCAGCAGAATGTATTGATTCTTGATATTTTAGGCGTCTTTAGAGTATAACAAACAACTCTTAAGTTATTTTCATATCTTTTATCAAGCTACAACCTAGATTTCGTAATTCATTAGTTGACCATTTATTAATTTTTCAACTTGTCAAGGTAAAGAATCTCAAATTTAATAAAAATAATTAAGCATATATTCTTCTTTTTGTGGTTTAAAGTTTCTTTAAACAGGGTAGATGCTGATCAAATATAATTTACAGATGTAAACAATACAAAATTTTCACATTATTTTTATACGACCGCAAAATTTTTGTGGTCGTATATTGGTATGACGTTGGCGTCGTCGTCGTCGTCGTCCGTCGGAGTCTGTAGACATTTGGTTTTCGCACTATAAATGTAGTATAAGTTAATAGAAATCTACGAAATTTAAACACAAGGTTTATGACCACAAAAGGAAGGTTGGGATTGTTTTTGGGAGTTTTGGTCCCAAAAGTTTAAGAATTAGGGGCCAAAAAAGGGTCCAATAAGCATTTTTCTTGGTTTTCGCACAATAAGTCTAGTATAAGTAAATAGAAATCTATGAAATTTTAACACAAGGTTTATGATCATTTTTTGGAGTTTTGATCCCAACAGTTTAGGAATTAGGGGCTAAAAAAGGGCCCAAATAAGCATTTTTCTTGGTTTTTGCACAATAACTGTAGTATAAATAAATAGAAATCTATGATATTAGCTTGGTGGGCTAAGGAAGGTAATCCAAACACATTCCAAACACATTTAAAGTAAAATATTGTGTATGATTCAATTATGTATAAAGAAATGTTGATTGTTTTTGGGGTGATTTATAGCTGTCAATTTATTTTTAGAACTTACTATGAATTAATATTAATTTTAGCCATATGTCATTTTTTATTTTAAGACTTCAATGATGTATTTAAATGTTTAATTATGTTTGCAAACTTCATGATAATTTTGAATAGGGATTATGACATTATCTTGAGGGAAAGATTTTTTTTTTTGAAAAAGGGAAAGTGGGGGGGGGGGGGGGGGGGGGGGTCAAAATTTATGGGGTAAATATTAAATTGGCGGGGGGTGGGGAAAATTTTTTTCTCATTTCAGATTTGTACTTAGTTTTGTTATTATGGGCCCAGTTTTCAAGTTTTTTTTTTTTTTTGGGGGGGGGGGGGGTGGGGCATTTATCCACAGCATATTGTATTGCACAAGAAGAAAAAAGTTGAATATAAATTCAAATCATATGACCAATTCTAAGTTTTTTGATTTCACTTATTCTGTGTCATAAACCTATTATGTATCAAATATTTCAATAAATTTTCAATTGCACAGTATTGTGTAATAGCAAGAAATTGATATGTGTGACCTGTTATCAAAACTTTATTATTAACAAATTCCATTGGAAATTTGCCAATATCTTTAGTTTAATGAAGTTCGTTGGAAATTTGGAAATATAAAATTTGCTGATGAAGTTTTTTTGTTTATCTCATCTAAAATGCTTTTAAATTATGTATATTTAAAATTTACCATCCATGACTATGATGTCATTTTCTATTTTAATAAATTATGGTGTATTTAAATGGGCTGTTATGGTTGCAAAATATCAAACGAAAGGGGGGGTGGGGTTTGAAAAAAAATTTAGGGGGGTGGGTAAATGAGAAATTATGGAGGGGGCAATTTTTTTATCATTTCATATTTCATAAATTAAAAAGGAAATTTCAGATTTCTTTTAGGAAAAAAAGGGGGGGTTACAATAATCTACATAACATATTTATACATAAAAAAAATTTAAAAATAAACATTGATGCCATATTTATTTTTAACAATGATACACATCAAATTTCTTTTAATTGTGCAATTTATATATATTATCTGTAAAAAAAAAAAAAAATATTACATCAACATAACCAATACATATTAATTAATTTTAACATTATTTATTACTTATAAATAAAAATAAAATAAAATTTACAATCATTCTAATTTACACCAACTTCCATTATTTACATTACAATTAAAGAATAACTTCATTAACACCCAAAAAAAAATTCAATCCACATATATATATTGAATCAACTTACAATTCATAAATTTTAAAATTATATAATAATAACATACAAAAATTCTAACAATTACATATGATTTATAGCAAATATGACAACCAAATTATAAAAATATCTACATCATAAGACAGTGTGCAGAAAGAGAGATAACTCTTTCATTTTAATATCACAAATTTAATATTTTTATCTGTCCAGTTTTATTATGGGCGATATTTTTCAGTTGGTCCAAATCTATAAAAAAGGGGTAATTTTTTTTTTTTTTGGGGGGTGGGGGAATTCTAAACAGCATATTGTATTGCACAAGAAACAACAACTTCAATATAAATTAAAATCATATGACCAATTATAAATTCTTTCAATTCAATTATTCTGTGTCAGAAACATATTATGTGTCAAATTCTTCAATTGCACATTATTAGTTTAATGAACTTCATTGGAAATTTGCCAATATAAAATGTGCTGATGAAAGTTTTTTGTTTATCTCATCTATAATGCCATTTTCAATTGGTTATTTGGGATTTATATATAAAATCAAATAATACTGATATAGTTTGAATAGGTAAATTAAAAAACTTTAAGTTCTTACAACACATTAATTCTGTGTCAGAAACATATGCTGTGTCAAATATTTATTCACAATCCAAATTCAATGTTGTATCAAGCTTGAATGATGTGTCCATACTTGCCCCAACTGTTCAGGGTTCGACCTCTGCGGTCGTATCAAAATGGTCGCAAAGCCACAAATTTGCAATTTCTTTAATGAAAAATGCACAAAAAAAATCAAAATACGCATAACATTTCAGTTTTGTACAATTCATGAGCAGAAGATTATATAATATATTCAAATACAAACTTATAATCCCATCAAAGTATCATACTTTACATGAATTTTAAGAAAATCAACCAAAAACTGACCAAAAAAAAAAGACTCATTTTGCGGAGTTATCGCCCCTTTCCAATGTTAATTTCCATAGGAAATTAAAAATGCTGATTTTGAGTTTTCCTCAAGTAAGATTTTATGAGACTTTTTTTCTGTCTATATTTGGGGCTTAATGCTATAGATTAGAACTAAAACATTTTCTGTTGCAATTAGAGGTTAAAACTTAGTTTGACTGGACTAAAAGTATTAATGATATTTCATAATTATAGTAGTCTTATATAGTACAACCCAGCTCAGCTACATCGTTTGAGTCTCTATGAACTACATTAGAGTAGCTTTGATTAAATTTTTGAATTTTAATATATTTCTGAAAAAAACCTTTGATGATATATCGATGATATATCAATGATATTTTACAACTTCAATCATCTCATTTAATTATTTACAGATTACCAACATATAAGTCCACATAACGTACATTTTATGCTTGAGTGACTCTATTAAATTTTAGTTTTTGGGTCCTTATGTCAGAAAGAGAATTAAGTACTGTATATTCATTATTTTTTTTAATGGAGTAAAGTTTATTGAAGCAGGACATATTATAAATATTTAAAATAATAGATGGGAAATTCAATATTGGACATCTGCGTCTTCCAGACAAACAATCTCTAGTTTATAGTTTAATTTGTTTCTGTAAATATTATTTGCCAGAGAATAAAATTCTTATTTATAAGGCAATATTTAAATTTATCCAGTCTTTAATTAAAAGTATAAAATTTATTTCCATTCCATTCAGTTTGATTATTTAATCAACTTGTTCCAACACAAAATTTCTTTTTTCTTGTACAGAGTTGTACAACATGCTATTACAACAGCTATTACTAACAACTTGTTTGGGGATGATACTGATGCTGAAGAAGACCATCATAAAGGTAGATAACTCTAGTAAAAATTATTTCAGTTTACCAGCATTGAATTATTATTGATGATTTTAAAACATATTGAGAATGATTTGAATTTTTTCATCTTATGTTTACAGGTGTAACAAAGTTAAACTTAAATCTGAAATACATTGTGTATATTGTTGACAGATTTGAGTGAGCTGAAGTTTTTTTGTCTGTTTCCAGATCATTCACATGAAGAAGAACTAAAGAATGGATATGCAGAAAACAGGTAAGACAAAAAAAATGAATATAAAAAGAGATATTTTTAGATGGTGTTCACCTTGTGCATTTTTTTCTTTATGGTGTTTTCACATGCTGAAGAACTCAATGGAATGTTTGTGATTATGTTTATTAATTGAATATATAAATAATAAATAACTTGTTCAGTTTTTGGGAGAAAATTTGTTACCAGATTGATTTGATTTGCCGAAATCCATTGATAAAAAAGTACTAACTATTAAAATGAGTATGAAGATGAGGTATAGGACACACCGTTACCAGTATGTAAACATAGAACAGATTAAATAACAAAAAATTCGCAGAAAATTTGTGGGTGTACTGAAAGTAATGATAAACAGGTAGATAAAAGGACAAACTTTATTTTTCATGTAACTGTTTTTATAATTGTGTTCTCATTAAATATTTAATATTTGATGATGTTCGTAAATTTTTGTTGCAAACAATTAATTGACTTATTGATTATTTGTTGGCCTAGACTTGCTACTATTCCCATTTCAGTGTAAGTCAGGATGAAGAACCATTACCTGTTTTTGATAGGATAAAGGCTTTTGAAAACAAAGAACCAGAAAAAATGGAAGTCGATCCTGTTATAAAACCTCTGAAAACCAAACCTGTGTCTAAAGTTTTTGATATGTTTGAAAGTAAAGGAGTCATGATTGTACAGGTAAAGTAAAATGTTGAAAAAGGCCGAATGTAAAATTTTGAGATGTTTTGAGATGTTATAATGTAGTGAGACTTTATCCTAAATAATCATTCTGGACAGATCATTTTTCAGAAAATGAAATACATTTTGTACATGTACTACGATTCATTATATTTCACTGGGTTCCAAATTTGTGGTTTTTGTGAGTGTAGTGAATCAGCAAATTTAATTTTTTTTTTTCATTCACTATTATTGAAACAAATGTTTACTAAATTATGAAAATTGGTACATTTGAAAATAAATGAATACATATTAAATGTAATATGTCATAGTAGGAAAGAGAAGAACAATAGTTTTTTTAGGTAGTAAATAGATTGTTAGAATTGACAGTAAAAATTTAACTGGATTTATTGAAGACATTTAAGTGATTAAAATAAGGTAAAGAAAGTAGTCTAAAATTATAAATTTTATGTTTATACAGGCTCCATCTGCCATTGATGATACTGGGGATGATAGCTATATCATAAAGGATATAACAGATCATAGGTAACTATACAATATTCTCAACACTTGGCATCCGCCGTTGTCCATTAACTTTTACAAAAATCTTCTCTAAAACTAGGGGCCAAATGGAACCAAAGTTGGCCACAAGCATCATTAGGGTATCTAGTTAAAAAAATTTGATTTTGACTCCGCCTGCCAACCAGCATGGCCGACATGGCTAAAAATAGAACATAGGGGTAAACTGCAGTTTTTGTCTTGTATGTCAAAAACTAAAGTATTTAGAGCAAAACTGACACTAGTAAAAATGTTCATCAGGTCAAGATCTACATGCCATGAAATTTTCAGACGAATCAGTCAACCCTTTGTTGGGTAATTGCCCCTGAATTGTTAATTTTAAGGAAATTTTGCAGTTTTAGGTTATTATCTTGAATATTATTATAGATAAAGACAAAATGTAAACAGCAAAAATGTTCAACAAAGTAAGATCTACAAATAAGTCAAGATGACAAAATCATTGATTGACCCCTTTTGGAGTTTTTGCCCTTTAAAAATGGCATCCAGCATAAACTTTCCTCTAAAGATCTTTTCTGAAACCACTGGGGCATTTGAGACCAAACTTTGGTGGAATGATCCTTGGGTGGCCCCTTCCAAAATTATGCCCGCTACCCCGACTTCCAACCAACATGGCTGCTGTTACTGAAAATAGAGAAAAAAGTGGTGGGGGGGGGGGGTGGTGAAATAAAAATTTTCTATGAAATTACAAGGCCAATTGGAGCCAGAGTTTTGCAGTAATGGTCCTTAGGAGGTTCTCTTTCAGAAATTTGTCTGATGACCTGGTCTGTTAACCAAGATGGCCGACACAGCCAAACTTAGTTTAACATAGGGCCCTATTTGAAAATTCATTGAAAATTCTTGTCTGAAACCACTGGACCAATTTAACCAGACTTAGCAGCAATGGTCCTTAGATGGTCCTCTTTCAGAGGGGTATCTGAGTACCCCGACTGTCAACCAAGATGGCCGCCACAACCGAACTTAGATTAACATAGGGCCCTATGGGAAAATTCATTTAAAAATCTTGTCTGAAACCACTTAGCCAGTTGGAACAAGACCTAGCAGAAATGGTCCTAAGATGGTTCTCTTTTAGAAATGTGTCCATTGACTGCAACACTTAAATTTGTAGTCCAGGTGATTGATACAGGCTCTTAAGAGCCTCTAGTTTTAATTCCAGTAATCTTAGCCACAAATGTTTTGAACTTAAATAACTTGATTAAAATTGAAGGTTCCTATCATTGGATAGTGAATATGAAGCTTTTTAAGTCATTTACTGCCATTATTTGCTGAGAAAGCTTCATATTGTTCTTGTAGCCTCTGTTTTATGATATAGGTATGCAAAAACCTGATATTATATTCATGCCATTGCAGGGAAGAAGAATATATTGGTGATGATCAAGATGTTTTTGAAGTTGTAAGAAGAAATTCTAATGAAACTCTGCCATCTGTAAGCAATTTAATATAATTCCTTAAGTCAGTTGAATCATATATTTCATGTATCCTCCATATTATCCATAGGGAGGGGATCTGTGTTTACTTACATGTACATTTCAATTGAAAAATGTTGTCATTCATTCATACACAAATGCTATGTCATCATCAAGTAGCATGTTCATACAGTTTCAAATGACTGTCAACAAAACTGACTGGATCTTATTGTCATTTAGATGTACGACTGTACCTTTACAAATCAAATTTTATTAATAAATTGCATATTTGTTACAGAGGTTTTTTAGTACTACACAAACTATTATAATGTTTTGATAAAATTGTGTGGTTTTTCAAGCAAAATTTTTATTATTGGATTATTATTTTCACCTTTCACAAATCATATTCCAGTACAAAGAAGACATAAATTTTACCAGAAAATGAAGTTGATACTGACATTACTTCCTCAGGTACAATAGGTTTTTATACGACCGCAAAATTTTTGCGGTCGTATATTGGTATGACGTTGGCGTCGTCGTCGTCGTCCGAAGACATTTTGGTTTTTGCACTATAACTTTAGTACAAGTTAATAGAAATCTATGAAATTTAAACACAAGGTCTATGACCACAAAAGGAAGGTTGGGATTGATTTTGGGAGTTTTGGTTCCAACAGTTTAAGAATTAGGGGCCAAAAAAGGGCCCAATAAGCATTTTTCTTGGTTTTCGCACAATAACTCTAGTATAAGTAAATAGAAATCTATGAAATTTTAACACAAGGTTTATGACCACAAAAGGAAGGTTGGGATTGTTTTTGGGAGTTTTGGTCCCAACAGTTTAGGAATTAGGGGCTAAAAAAGGGCCCAAATAAGCATTTTTCTTGATTTTTGCACAATAACTTTAGTATAAGTAAATAGAAATCTATGAAATTTAAACACAAGGTTATGACCACAAAAGGAAGGTTGGGATTGATTTTGGGAGTTTTGGTCCCAACAGTTTAGGAATTAGGGGCCAAAAGGGTCCAAAATTAAACTTAGTTTGATTTTAACAAAAATTGAATTCTTGGGGTTCTTTGATATGCTGAATCTAAACATGTACTTAGTTTTTTTATTATGGGCCCAGTTTTCAAGTTGGTCCAAATCAGGGTCCAAAATTAAACTTTGTTTGATCCATGACTATGATGTCATTTTCTATTTTAATACGTTTATGGTGTATTTAAATGGGCTGTTATGGTTGCAAAGTATAAAGAAATGGGGGGGGGGATTTGAAAACAAAATTTAGGGGGGGTAAATGAGAAATTGGGGAGGGGGGCAATTTTTTTCTCATTTCATATTTCATAAATTAAAAAGAAAATTTCAAATTTTTTTTAGCAAAAAAAGGGTGGGGGGGGGGGGGGGGGGGGGGGGGGTTACAATAAATTTTATTGTTTTTTGGTTTTGGTTTTTTTTTGGGGGGGGTCAATGTGCAATTTCATAGTGTATTGCATAAAAGCTAAAAAAGGGGTAAATTATTTTTTGGGGGGGGGCAATTCTCCACAGCATATTGTATTGCACAAGAAGCAAAAAATTGAATATAAATTGAAATCATATGACCAATTCTAAGTTCTTTGATTTCAGTTATTCTGTGTCAGAAACCTATTATGTGTCAAATATTTCAAGAAATTTTTAATTGCACAGTATTGTGCAATAGCAAGAAATTGATATGTGTGCCCAATTTTAAATTTTAAATTGGTTATTTCTGATTTATATATAAAAACAAATAATACTGATATGGTTTGAATAGGTAAATTAAAAATTTTTAAGTTCTTAGACAACATTCATTCTGTGTCAGAAACCTATGCTGTGTCAAATATTTATTCACAATCCAAATTCAGTATTGTATCAAGCTTGAATGTTGTGTTCATAATTGCCCCAACTATTCAGGGCTCGACATCTGCGGTCGTATCTAGCTGCGCCCAGTGGAGCATTTTGTCTTACTTGTTCTAAAATGTGCTATCTTTATTTAGTTCAAAAGAACATCAGGTCCCCTGAACAGAAGATCTCCATCAAGGAAATCCAGAGGAAGTATTGGTGATGGTCAAACTTCAAATGATGATGTTCCTGTCCCAGTGAAAACAAATAAAACTTCAGATGATTCATCATCTGTCCCAATGATGGAGGGACCAGTGAATATAAACAATAACCAGGAAAATGAAACTGATGATACCATTCATCCACATCCCAAACCTAGGGTAGCTTTCCTGGAATTAACAAACAACAGAGAGGAGATAGAGAAACGTGGATCTCCAGACATGTCTCCCAGCATATCTCCTAGTTGTTCACGGAAACCATTTATTCCTCCTTTAGATTTATCTACACTCCATGAACATGTTGATAGTACAGGTATGATAATTTCCTATATGAGTTGGATTCTGTTCGATGGTTTTAAGTTTTATTGGAATTCTGTCTTCCTGACAGCTGACATTTCAGACCATCTTGCTAACATTTATTGTGAAGGGTACTTTTTCTAAGGAATCTCTTTAGTAATTTTTAAGTTCAAATGACATTATGTTAGAGAAATGATTCAAAATATCAGGTGGCCTCGGTGGCCGAGTGGTCTAGGTAGTTTGTCATGACTATAAATGATCACTAGCCTGTCAACGCTGGGGTTGTGAGTTCGAGTCTCACCTGTGGCGGGGTGTGTTTGACTCCGATCTTAATTGACAAGGATTGCCAATTTTCCTACCGAAGGTTGTGGTTCTCTCCAGGTACTCCGGATTCCTCCACCAATAAAAACTGGCCGCCGCGAAATAGCCAAATGTGCTGAAAACAGCGTTAAACCCCAACTAAACAAACAAACAAACAAACAAAATATCAGGAAAGCTGCAACCATACACGAACCAAAATTATGATAAAATATTTAATATATTTACACTCAAATAGTTCAGTATCCTTGATTTTTCTTTTTCTGGCTACTATAGCATTTTTGGATAATTTTAAGATTACTGTATAAATTTTCTTTTGACAAACTTATATGTATACAGCAGACCTATCTTTGTATAGTATTTTATTAGAATGTAGAAAATAAAAGTGTTTATTTCAGATCCCATACCTGCTACCAAAGGACATTCTGTCTCTTATTTTCGTGCAAAAAATCAGGTCAATGGTGATGATGTAATGGTGTCACCAAGAACCAACAAATTAAAGAAAAATAAATCCAAGTGAGTGTTTATATGTGGCAATTTTTTGCATTGTTTTGTGCAACTGAAATATGTATTCCAAGGGTTGTTGCACAAATTAAATGTCATGTACTTATGGAATAAACAAAATTTGCATTTAACCAATTTAGACAAGAAAACAGTTGATTGTATGGTGAAATAGTCACCTTGTCTAAATTTATGTCAGTTTTGACATTTACAAATTTTGTGTACTGTAACTGGTTACAGTTGCATTACACATTTTCTGTGAGTTAATTTGTAGTTCAGATTTCATCATTATTGAAGGTTGGACTAAAAATAAATATGTACAATTTATTTGATAAAAGTGTAATGCTCTGAGATTTTAATATTATTTTTTCTTATTTAAAAATAAAAAAAAAGATCTTCCCTGTGACCATGAGAAAAATGTAGAAGTTTTCTAAATGTTTTTGACACAGTTTATGTTAAGTTATAATACTTTGATTACATTTGCTTAAAAAAATCTACCAAATTGAATTTTAAAATGATATTATAGAAAAATATTGTGACATAAATAACCAGAAGTGTATGATAACAATAAAATATTGTCATTTGAATGGGTTTTGAAAACAAAAAAATCTGAATTAGAATAATCTTATTGTTATGTACATTTGCATATTTATTATTAGAAACTATGCAATATAGGGTTTCTATTAGGTAATGATTGGCCTTTGGCATAGTGGAAAATTTACCGTAAAAAAATTATTAAACAAACATTCAGTTAAAAAGAGTAAAACAAGTTCCCCAAAAGAGAGTGTTCCAGAAAGAAAAAAGAAAAAATGTCTTATTGCAACAAATTAATTTTACATTTCAACGATACAAAATGAAGACAAATTTTAGAATTATATTGAATATATAAATTTCTGCTTGCCTAGCTGGACAGAATTTGTCTATTATGATGAGGAGGGACCACTTTCACCAAGTGCTTGCCTCCCTAACAGGTGATTTACAGTTGATAACAATTTTTTACCACCCTTTGGTATGATAGTACTGCTAATATTGTCAGTTTTGTATTACAGTAATGAATATAAGATTAATCATTTTTGTGTATATATAGACGTAAAAAATTAGACTATTTCTTAACATGCAGATGATTTATGTAATACAAAATGAACAATATTATTTTCATGCTTCTAATCACACCTCATTGCTCTATTTGATTGAGTGGTATTAATTTTGTTATCAGTTAAGGAAATCTTTATTACTAAAAAACTAGAAACAATTGTTTAATTGTAGTGACTAGAACTTGAAGTTTTAAAGGAAGCATTGTGATTATCAAGAGAAAGTGTGTTTTATCAGTCTCAAGATGTGATTTTCTCAAACTTTTGTTTAACATCTGTGAGAATATGTTTTTTCTTTTCAAGAAACCCCAGTGCTTTGTTTATATCACAGTACCTGACATCAGGAAAAGATAATTGAGGCTAATTTTTGCATATGAGGGAAACAAATATCATGTAGTCACTTTCTTCAGCAGAATAACATTGAATCAGGAAAAGCAGAATTTAAAATATATCTTATTTTTGACAAGCACTTATTCTACAGACAACATATGGTTAACATTTTGAGTATATTTTGTTCTCTGATTCGTAATTGCATTTAAACTGGCCCTGAATGTATGATAAACTGCATTGATTAAATTGTCTCTTGAAATGTGAGCAATATTATACTCTGCATTTTATTTTTCATGCATTAGTGCAACATGCATGCATTCTATCACTTTAAATTTTCTGCACTTGATAGTTAAAATTCAAATTTTAGAACATTCCACAAGCCTTGCAAGATATCTCAAAAATATATACCAGTTAAAAAGTTTCCTGTCAATTTGTTGAACACATTTTTCTTGAGACACTTAGTTGACAATAGAGCAATGTTGATAGCATGATGTTTCCTCTTACACATATTAGAATATTGAAGTAGCCTGTTTTATAGATATATGTAATATAGTCTTTATAATTTGTAACAGTTTTCTATTGTGGTGGTTGTTCTATTTATAATACTTGTTCATATTATTCAGAAATAATTTTTTGGAAAACCGCTATTGTAAAACATATCCCATGCAGCATATAGAAGAAACAATTTATTCTGTATTGTACACGTATAACACACAATAATTTCACTTAGATTACATACTGCAATTCACTGTAGTACAGACCTGCCAACTTTTGAAAACCTCCATGGGGGATTTTCCCCGGGGAAAAAAATTTAAATGTATCGCTTCATCTTATGACTGTTTTTTTTTTATAATGCACAGTAGAAAGTATTTCATGTATATTTAGGATCAATTTTGGTTTGTTTCTTGAACTCTTGAGATTGTTTTGATGCTGTGTGGATCATTCTGTGTAAAGATGTTTCTTTCGTTTGGTTCATTTGTTTATGGCAAAGGTTTCTTCTTGCTGGGTGGAGTAACAACCATTGTGGTAGTTTGAACTGTTATGATTCAGTTCCATTTTTCATATCCTTTTTATAACAATTGTCTCAAAATGCAAACAGCATCCAAGCCTTTACGTTTAATTTGCAAAATTCTTTTGATCAGTTATTAAAATAATTATTAACTATGTTCACCTAATTAAAGAATAGTTAACTTGATTAGAATATTAATCTCAATTAAATGATAAGTAAAAAAATTAAAACAGTTAATTATGTAACTCCCAAGGTGATCGGTATTAATAACAAAGATCAATAATTTTATTACCAATTAAGACCCATAAAACTTTGACAAATCATTGATTTTATTGAGGCACGTGTATATGTTTACATAATACTTAGTGTCAAAACAGATCGATAATCCTCAGGTAAATCAACATGACCCGAATATCAGATACTACGATGAATTTGATTGGATAATATCTCCGGAAATCGGTAAGAATAACATTTTCTCCGGTAGAATTTTAACCCGAAAAATCCAGTCATTATATTACGATCACTACGATCCGCCAAAACCGCCAAAATCGGGATAGTTGGCAGGTCTGGTAGTATTTAATATGTACACAGAACTGTTTACAGCTGTGATTTCTCTGTAGTTTTGACTTCAAATTGCACTAATCACTTAGAGTTACTGATCTCTTAAAAAAAATATATTCTGGAATACAGACTCAGCATTTAATAGCTGGTTGCATGTACACATTTTTATTACATAAAACATTAAAAGGATCTAAAAATTGTGCGTCAGCATTTTTTCAAATTAGTTGGGTCATTGGTACCAAACAGTCTGTCATAAGATAATACCAGTCATCAAAATATCTATTCTTCTTTGTGATCATTTTAAAAGTCTCCATTATGTACAGTGCTTTATATGTTAATGGGACTTGACTTTTATGCCTATGAATAATGGTGTCATTGGTTGGTCTGTTGTGGCCATGTTACAGGACATGCATAAAAAGAGTCCAACATTTTTTAACAGTTTTATACAGTTTAGGTAGTGGTATTTCAATCAGATGACTTTCTGTTGAGGTAAATATCACACAGTGAATCAAATAAATTACTATGAGCAGTAGCACTGCATTTCCCAGTGTAAGACTGAGTTCAAAGTAGTTTTGTGAAGAATTAAAAAGGGTAGGTGGTATTGATCTGGTTATTGAAGAAATTTAACAAAAAGGCATAGCTGCTGGTAGCTTGAGTATTTTGTTGATTTTTTTCTCAAAAAATTAGTACCAAAATGACAAACCAACTAATATCTTGGTAAGTACAGCATATTGAATTTTTGTAAAAGCTACTGATAGCTTGATTGGTAAACTAATCATCACCCTAAAAATGGGTAAACAGGTCTGTGTACATACATTTGGCAGTAGTGATTAAAGTTGCAATGTCTTGTCAAAGGATTTCACTGGAAAGAATTTAAAGAAAAAAGCATTTTGAAATCCTATCCAGGAATATTTTGGATTCAATATAACTTATGTTTGTAATGTGTATGTAAAATATTTTTCTAAATGATTTTAATTTGTTATGAAAAATTTAATATATATATTTCTTTAAGAAACATGAAACAATAGTTTTGAGTGGTATTTAATCTCAAAATATTCTAACAAAGAACAAATTTGCCAATATGAATTTAAGTCTTCATTTCTTTCTTGAGTTTGACAGTCATTTTTGGTATGAGACTAAATAATTTAATTCATAACAAAAAATTAGAATGAATTGTGGAAAATGTGTGAGAAATTGTTTATAAGTCATAGATTTTAACACTGTATATATCTGAAGTTTATTTGGGTGTTTAGTGTATTCTTTGTACAATGTATGTTGCTAGTTGTATAGTTACATGTATATAGCTTCTGTCAAATTCCATCTTACCTTGGACTTGTGGAGAATTGGGAAAGGTGTATTATTTGGGTATTTCATTCTTGAAAGACATGAGTACTGTTGACAAGGACTTGAAGTAACAAGACTTTTGAAATGACTTTATTTTACAGTGTCCACAGTAATACAGATTTTCCACCTTCTCCTCCAGTAGACCAAGACCAGTACAGGAAACATAGGTATTATAGTTTATAAATTCAGACTTTGATTTAATAGCTTTGTTGTAATTGATTCTTATTTCATTATTATACGTTTAGTAAAATTATGCACGAGGTTCTAATTAAAATGGAGCAAAGCAGATAAAAAGGCCCTCTAAATTAGGAACCATTCCCAATAATTAAACTGATCAAACTCATGCGGAATTAATCCTGGATAAACAGGATTCTGTATAAAAGAAAAAAATAATATTGGTATAATTTTATTTTGCAGTACAGGAAGTGTTGATGATGAATTCTCTGTCAAACATAAACAGATTATCAAGAAAATGCAAAGTAAGTGACGAGTTAAATGATGGAGAATTTTATAAGTTGATCGGGAATCTATGAGATGATTTATGAAGGTGTGTAGTTAATAAAAAATCCTTTGTAAACATGAAAAAAGGGTTATCAAGCCTTAAGTCAAGGGGATTTTAATTCTTATAAAGTTGGTCGGTTTAATCGATGCCACTGTTAGCAACATTTTGGGTGTTAAGATTTAATGAGCAACTTGAATGGTTGGACAAAAATTTTATACTGTATAATCTGGTTTCAGTATTATGGCTTTGCCAATGTATTACTTTGTGTAGCATCTCAAATTAAAAAGCTAAAAATTAGAAAAATGAAATAAAATAAAACTAATAAGAAATTATGTAAAAATAAAATAAGATAAAGGCAATAAGAAAATTATGTAACAGATAAATTGTACTTGTGTAGCCATTCCACCTAATGCCAGGCGGAGCTGTTTTTCCAGAATTTATTTTAAAACTGGATTAAAAAATATTAATCACCTATCTATAGACGAATTGGTACCAGATATAACGTTTACAATCGATGTTTCTGCCCAGTGCTGCACCTAGCGTTAACTAGAATTGCTAACTTGTGTTTTTCAGCATTGAAGAAAAGGTTAAAGAATTTTGAAGAGAACTTTGAACAAGAACATGGATTCAAGGTACATATCTACTTTCATTTAAATTTAAATTTCTGTATATTTACTTATAAAACTCTTTTTCAGCATCATCTCCGAAACTACTGGACCAGTGAGGACTGAACTGTTGAAGGTCTGAAAGTTTTCAAAAGAATATTTAAAGCAATCATCTACACAAATATCTATGATATCATAAGAAATGATAAAGCATTTATGATCTTATAATGATCTACATGTATGTGTTCAGTATACTACAAACGATTATGATAAATATTCTGCTACTGATTCGCTCACATGATCTACATATTCCCCACCGCTAGCGAAGCAGAGGATATATAGCGATGGAGTGTTTCTGTTCATTTGTCATGTTTGTTCGTCCGTCCATTTGTTCATCTGACTTATTTATTGAAACCTCTCTACACCAGTGAATGGATTTGATTGAAACTTTCACATAATTTTCAGTACAAAGTGGCATTCTGCATCACCTATTTTATTTTGATATTTGGGGTTTCCCACAGACAAACATGGACTTTTGCATCTCTTCATAATATGGTAATGTAAGGCGGGTAGGAATGCCCTGTCAGCAACTCCCCTAAACCAGTGAATGGATTTCTGTGAAACTTTTATGAAATCTTCAGTATATATTGCCATTGTGCACTACCTGTATTATTTTTGATCAGAAGGATTTTGGGGTTTTACACAGACAAACATAGACTTTGCCATTTCTTCATGTAATGTAGGGGGAGTAGGCATGTTCCACCCTCATCTCCTCCTAATCCAGTGAATGAATTTCAGTCAAGCTTTCAAAGAATCTTCAGTACACATTGCCATTGTGCACCACCTATTTTGGCTTTTGATTGAAATGATTTTTGGGGTTCACATAGGCAAAAATGAACTTATATGTACATTTCTTTACATTATTGTATCCATAGCAGGGGGTATATATTTGTGAGCTTCGCTCACAGTACTTATAGTTGCATTTTATCAAAATATGTCCCATTACATGTAATAAAAACAAATGTTCACATTCTTCATTAATATGATACTTAACATGTCATTTTAAACATTTTTCAGCCATCACATGGTGACAAGATAAGTAGAATGGAAGTAAAGAAATGGATAGCAGAATTAACTAAAGCAAAGAAAGATCTCAGAAGTAAGGAATTAATTATAGTGGTATAACATGTTTACTGGCTTTAATGAATCAAGTTGTAGTGGCTGAAACTTGAGAGGCTTCAGTGTCTTAGTGATTGAGGTACAACTAAAAGATGTGGACATTGTTGGATCACAAGGATTGCCAGTTTTAATTCAAATTTTGTAATATTTATCCATATGTTGACAAGCAAGAGAATTGACAGTTATTGTATTTTGAAGCACAACAATATTGTTTATTTTAGGACAAGTCTGTCAACAAATAGCATGTAATACATGTAATATGGTAATACATTTATAGCATCCAAATGTCATTTTTAGTGATGAACACACAGCAAAGTAGCCATTCAGAGATATTGATATCTAAAGTGTATGTTTATTTATCTATACAGAATTGAAAGAGGAAGCTGAGATGGGAAGTAGAAGTCGTCATGGTAGTGGTGCCTCCTCCAGTAATGAGAGAACAGATCCCCCAGATCTACCACCTACCATGGATTCAACGCTACAGCTAATACTTAGAAAGCTTAAGGAGAAGAGGAGAGAAAATCAGAGACCTGAGGATATAGAGGTAGAAAATTGTGGTAAAACTGGGCAGATACAAAGTGAAAATATTTGCATTTAAAAGATTACTTTGAGATCTAATGCATAATACACAGAAAATTTTCAGGCATATCAATTATGCTATTAAAAAAAATATATTTTTGACATTGTGTCACCTTGCTATTAAGAATGAAAAAAATAAAACAATCCAAAGATACTAATATTACATGTAGATATAGTAAATTTATACTATGCTGTATACGACTCATTTCAAGGAGTTACCGCTCATCAGCAGCATTAAAACCGAAACATTTGGAAGACCAAAAACCAAACTTATTTTAAACAAGAAGTACTCATAACCAAAAATACCGAAATAGGAAGCCAAATTTCAGCTAAGGAGATCTACCATGTGCAATACAAGGAATGAACCCTTAGTATTTCTATTATTTTTTAATTTTGCTAAATACTGATAATTTCTGTAACAAATCAATGAATAATCATGTCAGACAATTCTGACGACTGGGTAGGTGGATACCCTCGGGGACCTAGAGTCCACCATGCAGAGGTATCGTCCCAGGAGTTTCAAAATAACAATCCAAAGATACTAATATTAGATATAGTAAATTTATACTATGCTGTATACTATTTCAAGGAGTTAACTCTCATCAGCAGCATTAAAACCGAAACATTTGGAAGACCAAAAACCAAACTTATTTTAAACAAGAAGTACTCATAACCAAAAATACCGAAATAGGAAGCCAAATTTCAGCTAAGAAACTTTTTAATTTATTGTTTTTGTCTTCATTGTTTCTTTTTGTTTTGTTTTTATCCAATAAAAAGAATCTATCTTTTTTTTTTCAACAGCTCGGTACAAGAGGAAATTCAGTCTATAGTTAAAGTTCTTCTATGTAAAAAAAAAAAAATCAACAAAGTGTGTTAAAACATGGAGCATTTTAAGCCTTCACTGTATCATTTATTGTGTTACATTTTAGTTAATGAACAGAGATCAGGTTCACGAAGAAAAACTTTCAGTTCAAAAAGCTCTGCTACATTTTGAGGGTATACATGGTCGACCTGTAAGTTTATTTTAGGAATTTTTTCAATTCATGGGTTTGGTCTATACATAAATATTATGAGATTCAGCAATATAGTTTAGTATTATGGTAGGGAGGGTTATATTGGTAGTTGTAATATTTCTCAAATTACAATTGGAAAAAAATATACAGAATGATTATTTAGCATTTTAAATATTAGTGTATCGTAACATACTGCTTTCAGTTTAGACATCAGTGTAATGTCTCATCATTGAGGGAAACAATTTAAATTATCATGCACCAAGAAATAATTCTTTCTATGGCATTTATGTATAAAGAAGTAGTAAAAAAAAATATGAACATAATAATTTAATCATAGTACCATAAAATTGTATGTTACAATTGAAATTTTGGGTGCAGCATGAGATTTTCACTAGAAATTTAGGATGAGAAAGAGCAACAAAAGGCATATCTCCTTTGATTAAACATCTTTTGTGTGCATGTAGGTATTTTACGTTGAGAATTAATCAAAGGGTAAGTGAGCTATTCTCATCACTTTGCATCCGTCGTCCATTAACTTTTACAAAAATCTTCTCCTCTGAAACTACTGGGCCAATTGGAACCAAACTTGGCCACAATGATCATTAGGTTAACTTGTTTTTAATATATGTTCGATGACCCCGCTTGCCAACCAACATGGCCAACTTGGCTAAAAAAGAACATAGGGGTAAATTGCAGTTTTTGTCTTATATCTCAAAAACTAAAGCATTTAGAGCACAATTTGACGGGGTAAAAATGTTCATCAGGTCAAGATCCATCTGCTATGAAATTTTCAGACGAATCAGTCAACCCTTTGTTGGGTTGTTGCCCCTGAATTGTTAATTTTATGGAAATTTTGCAGTTTTAGGTTATCTTTAATATTATTATAGATAAA
Organism: Mytilisepta virgata; assembly: GCA_028015205.1. Taxonomy (NCBI): domain Eukaryota; kingdom Metazoa; phylum Mollusca; class Bivalvia; order Mytilida; family Mytilidae; genus Mytilisepta; species Mytilisepta virgata. Next base: position 92,094,099 of record CM051521.1, read on the forward strand.
GACAAACTGTAAACAGCAAAAATGTGCAAGAATGTACAATGTAAGATCTACAAATAAGTGAGCATGACCGAAATCATTAATTGACCCCCTATAGGAGTTTTTGCCCTTTAAAGACGGCATCTGGTGTAAACTTTCCTTTAAAGATCTTCTCCTCAGAAACTATGTGGCCAATTGGGTCCAAACTTTGTCGGAATGGTCCTTGGGTGGCCCCCTTCCAAAAAAATGTCTGGCATCCCCGACTACCGACGGATATGGCTGCTGTGACTAAAAATAGAAAAAAGAGGGGATGAATTTGAAAAATCTTTTTCTATGAAACTATAGCAGCAGTGGTCCTGAGGACTTCCTCTTTCAGAATTTGTCCGAGTACCCAGACTGTCAACCAAGATGGCCGCCACAGCTGAACTTAGTTTAACATAGGACCCTATGGGAAAAATCATATAAAAATCTTCTTGTCTGAAACCACCAAACCAATTGGAACTAAATTTGAGAGCTATGGTCCTTACATGGTCGGTCCTTTTTCAGAATTATGTCTAATGACCGGGACTGTCAACCAAGATGGCTGCCACAGCAAAACTTAGTTTAACATAGGACCCTATGGGAAAATTCATTTAAAACCTTCTTGTCTGAAAATCCTGAGCAAAGTAGAACCAAACTTAGCAGCAATGGTCCTTAGATGGCCATTTCATAAGTGTGTCTGATGACCTGGACTGTCTACCAAGATGGCCACCACAGCAAACTTAGTTTAACATAGGACCCTATGGGAAAATTCATCTAAAAAAATTTCTTGTCTGAAAGCACAGAGCCAATTGGAACTAAACTTGGCAGCAATGGTCCATACATGGTCCTCTTTCAGAATTATGTCCAATGACCTGAACTGTCATCCAACATGGCTACCATATCCAAACTTAGTTTAACGTAGGACCCTATGGGAAAATTCATTTAAAAATCTTGTCTGAAACCATCGGGGCAATTAGAACCAGACTTGGCAGCAATGGTTCTTAAATGGTCCTCTTTTTAGATGACCTGGATTGTCAACCAAGAACACTGCCACAGCCGAACTTAGTTTAACATAGGACCCTATGAAAAAACCAGCCAATTTGACTGTTACTTAGATTTTTAGTCATGCTTAAGGTGGACAAGTTAAATTCAGGTGAGCGATAAAGGCTCTTATGAGCCTCTAGTTATGAACTAGACAGTGTATTTTCTAACATGAAGAAATCTCTTGATCTCTTTCATATTTTATTTTCAGAAAACCAAGGAAGATAAAGACCTGATGAGACCATTGTATGATAGATATCGTCAAATTAAACGTCTCATTACCAAACCTATGTCTGTAAGTTTATAAATAGAATATATATGCAGTCAACTCTCATTATCTCGAAGTTGTTGGAAACATAGGAAAAGTTCAACACACCTGTATAAGGATATATTCTACAGTTCAATCAGTGAATTGCAGATAGCTTCTTTTTTTGTACCACGCTACAATTCCGAGCAGGGGATATAGAAATGCTGATGTTTGTCCATCTGTCAGTGTGTCACACTTTGTAAGCGATCTCACATATTCATGCCTCAACAGATTTTCATGAAACATGTCCACATTGAATTGTACGAGTTCAAATCAGTTATTTTGAAACTTTCTGTCTTGTTATTTATGTCATTTTACTATTATCATAGCAATCTTGTTTTAAAAGGAATCCTACAATTATATTTACATTTTGAGTAGATATAAAATTTTATACTTTCAGAAAACCCAAAAACTGTGATAGTTTGATAGTTATTTTTGTAGTAAATTTTGTTTTGAATGAATCTGTTGGAGATGAATCAACTGATTCTTTCACAAGCAGAGGGAAAAAGTGTCGATAATTGTAATTACATGTATAATTCCCCTATGTCCTGAAATGCTTTTTTTGAGGTTGAGTAACTTTCTGGATTCATAACTTCGTAGAAAGGTGGCCGAGTGGTCTAGGTAGTTCATCATGGCTACTAATGAACACTAGCCTGTCAACGCTGATGTTGTGAGTTTGAATTTCACCTGTGGCGGGGTGTATTCAACTCCAATCTTAATTGACAAGGATTGCCAATTTTCTTACCGAAGGTCGCTGGTTCTCTCGGGTACTCCAGCTTCCTCCACCAATAGAACGTTGCTGTGAAATAGCCAAATGTGCTGAAAACGCGTAAAAACCCCAACTAAAACAAACAAAACTTTGTAGAAATGAAATAAATATACTAGAATGATCTTTGTATTGTAGCCTAGAGAGAAGAAAGAATTACAAACAGTCCCAGAAGATGGTCCCATTGATCTTGTTGATCCTTCAAGCTCAAAATATGTACGTATGAAATAAAGAACAAATACTGTACATGGTTAGGCTAGGATGTCAGTTAATAGATTGCAAGTGCCATTGACAAAGCAGAAATATGCAAGAATTCCAATTTTCTTTGGCAAACTATAAAATCACCAGACATATTTATATATAAAAAAACATTGATGATCTGAAAACATTTTGTTCAAAAAGTTAATGAGCATATCCATAACCTATTTTCAGTAATGAGAAATTTGACTAACTAAATTATTCTGTCTTAAAATATTTTCTTTTGCAGTCAAGAAATCCAGTAGTAATGCCTCGTGTTGAGATGGAAGAGGATGATCCAAACGATGAGGTGATGGGAACAATGGACTTTGCTGTCACCAGAGATTTTTCAATATTACGTGGTGATACTGGGAGAACTAACCTTATAGATCATAAAACAGGACATTCACCTAAAGTGAAAAGAAATGTGGAAGAAGATATCGCAGAGGCTACAGAAGCCAATCTCCACGAAATGGACCTGTAAGTTTTAAATTACACATTTATTACATACGTCATCATAAGTACTATTAGTCACCTACCTAAGGTTATCAGTTGAAAGCCTGCTTGTGACAAGTTTGTCAGACCCTGATCTTAACTCACAAGGATCGCCAGTTTTCCTGATTGAAGACTGTAAGTTCTTAATAGATATTCTGACTTTTTTTACCAATAAAGCTAAAACCATGATATTGCCATTTGCATAGAATATGATAAAATATAAAAAATAAAAATATTGTACTGGTTATTACCAACAGAATAATATCTCTTTGATATATGATAACAAATACAATTATAAATATCAGTCTCAGATGTAGTAAAAACTATCAAAAACTAAAAGTAATTCAATTTTAAATAAAACCATAACTTGTTTTTATACAGAGCTCAGTTACAGGATGAGTTATTGCACTCTAAGACAGAAAAGAAAAGACTCAGAAGGATTCTTAGAAACTTTGAGGAAGATTTTCTTCTCAGAACAGGGAGGTAAAATAGCTATTAACTAATGTAATTTCTTTAATTTTTTCATCGGCCGATTTCAACAGCATTTGTCACTTGAAATTTTAGTGAAATTTTTTTTGAAGTGAATAAAATGTTTGTTGCTTAAAAACGGACTATTTGATGCTTGCTGTGATTGTCTGTATATTCAACATTCCATAACCAGATTACTTTTACCATTTATACTCGTCTATTAGAATATGTGTCCTATAAGACGAGGACCCTTTCTTGGGAAATTTGGGCAGTACTTTTGCCTTGACCCTCATATAAGACAATGGCAAATGACCATCAAAGATCTGGCAAAGGCTGGAGTGAAGTTTTTTCCTAAAATGTAGAAAATCTTGTCAGCATAGGGTCTTCCATTCCTCAAAACAAATAATCCAAAACATGAAAATAAATGTTATAAATACAAAATTTAAAAAAAATTTAATCTGGTTTTTGCACCTGGAAGTTAGGTTAAGATAGTAACAAACAAACTAAAGTTCAGTATAACTACGCTTCCTATTTCGTGTTAGATAATGAGGATGAAATTTGAATTAATATTACAAAATTAAAATATTCTACTTCATAATTACTTTTCTTTAACCTATAAATTGAATTGACATTGATCTTCCGGATTACGACCACGTGTTTCCACACATGTCAAAACATGGCAGGTCATTTGAACTTTGTCATCGTTGTTGTTTTTAGATTTAAAATGACAGTTTTCACGAATATTGATGATGAATTCATGAAAAACAAATGAAGTAGCAAAGTCGTCTTGTTATATTTACCATTCATTAAACAAATCAATCTATTGGAAGTCAACAAAGATCCCATCACAAAAAAACTAATTTTTCGTCAGTTTTTCAAATTTCCTCATAAATTTTTAGTGACAAAAAAATAACGGCATATCTTTAAATTTACCAACCTAACTTTTTAGATACACTAAGATTTCTTCTCCTTAAAGAGTGCCCTATCCTATAAGACCCCCTTTTGAGAAAATTGAAATTTGGTACCAAAAATTTGTCTAAAAAGTGAGTATAAACGGTAGTCTTCATTTTTTGTTTCATTGATATAATAAATGGATTGAATACAAATTTTAAAGAAATGAAAGAGATAAAGTCAATAGCATGGCTTCATTTTAAAATCAAAGTGCCTGTTGTACATTTCTAATTTGGATTATGATCACATGTTGCCCTTATGGTCAATTGTTTGTTAACTTTGTGACATTAAATGACAATTTTGTGAGAAACCATGCAGCAAGATAAATATTTACAGTGCATTGAACAGGTCAGATTTTTTTAAGCTTATTTTTAATTTCCAACAGAAAAAATCTTGTTATAAGTGTGGCATATAGACAGGCAGGCTGTCAACCTCAAACAGTGATTAAGGAAAATCTTGCTTGCTGTTACACTGACAGCTCCTTCTTTTTGAGTAAATTGATTGGGACGTATTTATGGTTTTTTATTGTATTACAGGAAAGTTCAGCGAGATGACAGAGAACCACTTCAGACAGAATATCAAGGGTATAAGGTAAGTTTGTAAACTTCATTAAAATATATATAAAATATTTTTGACATTTAACAGCAATTAACCTTGCAAATAAACTTCCTTAAAGAAAATAATATAGTGGTAATGAATGTTCCATGTCATTATATACATAACAAATCTATCTACTTTATTGCACTTGGTTTTGTCAAACACAATAGATTTAACTATTCCATATTTTTCAATTGTTTATTTGTAAATTAACTTTCTTTTCAAACACTGAATTTTTGAATATTCAGACTAATTTTCCAGTCCCTTTGCCAATAAAATCCTAAAATCCTGAAATTTATTCTCAATAATTCAAATTTAAATTTTCATTTGGAATCTGTGTAAAACTAAAAATAGAAACCAGTTTGATATATGACAGGCTGGTGATTGAATATAAATTAAAAGTTAATATATGAAATCAGGTTATAGGTTTATAATATTTACCCTAATTGTTTCTCAATAAAGCTTTAACAAGGCGATAATTTTTTACAATTGGCAAAGATGGAAGGATTTAAATAATTGGAAATTTAGGTGAAATCAGGGAAATGGAAATGAAATTAATTATATAACACATAATCAATGCTGATTCTTTACCTGAATATCTGGATCTTGATGCCTCAAACTAATTTTACAGGTCCCTTCGAATTTGAGATATCGATTTTCTACTGTATTACATTTATATTAGCAGAACAAAAAATTTATTTGTTTTCATTTAATATTCAAGGATTGTTTTTTATTTTCAGCAAATCAAAGCCAAATTAAAACTGCTGGATGCACTCATATCAAAATATCAACAGTCATCAGATCTGTAGCAGTGATTTTGGCTGTTGGATTGACTGTTCAGAATGGCATTAGACTTTGAAATCAGTGATGTACTACTTATGAATTAAGTTTTATTAAAGACAAAGAGTTGTAGGATAACAAAAGTCTTGTCAGAACTTTCAGAAGATAATCTCCCTCAGTATGAACCAAATAAATCCAGAAAAGACATGTAGGAAGATAGAAAAAACATTGAAAAAGTATTGTAAAGAGATTTTATTTTGAAAGTTTGTAGATTTGAAATTTATTCACCAAAGTAATTGTATTTTAGGACTTGCTGTAACTTTACATTTTTAGCAATAAATGTAACTTTGTTGTTAATTTTAGGTTTTTTTTCACCCTAGAAAATAAGACCAGCAGTTGGTATTTATATGTTATTGTAAATGGTGGTTAACATTAAGATTGGTTTTCTAAATGTATTCTAAACTTCCAGAAAAAATTGACATGTACTAATTATAAATTGAGTCACAGTATTAATCATTATAAAGATTGTGTAATACTCTATAAAAGTGTAAAATATTATACCTCAGATTTATTAACAATGTATAAACAATTTTACTTACATGTGTAATGTACAAAAAAAACGAGAGGTTGTTGTTCATGTATATGGGTAGATATTACTATACACAAAAATAAATTGTTGAGGAAAAGATGTTAACATGATTTCTTTATACATATATTTTTAGCAAATACATGTAGTTGCTATTTTTGTCAAGTTAATTAAATATTTTTGTAGTTTTACAACATTGGTATTTTTCTAGAAAACTTCAGAGTAATTTTTTACAGAATGAATTATATCCAGGCGTGTGTAAGGATCAGTGATTATTGCAAGGATTCAAAAACATGGCTATAATTTTTTTTTCTTATTAGGGTTATGTTCTTTCATTTATTGATGTTTGCCATCAAAAAGCACAGATTTTTATTTTAACGAAATGATGAATTATTTTGAAATATGTTTTTTCTTGGAATTGGTTTGAGATTGTTAAATGAAAGCTTTGTGTAATAATATTTAGAGAAACTGTTATTCAGTATAAGTATACTTAATTTGTTAACAGGAGAGTGAGATAAATGTGGACAGAATGTGGATGTTGCTAGTCACTGTTTGTAAAGGATAACTGAACAGACAAATTGGAGTGTAAAATTATGTATATTTTTCTACAGGGTATAGCTGTTTCAGTAATTGTACGTTTTCTACATCACTGGTCTTGATAATTCCAGATGTATGAATCTTTATCTAAGGTTATCTCCCCTGGGCACATGTTCATGTGATCAATCCATAATGGTCAAGGATAAGATTTGGAAAATTTCTGAAGAATAATAGGTTTTGGAAGGGGGGGATTTCATAATTGTGAATCTCTTGAATGTAGTATATGTATGGAATATCTCATTCTTTAGATGGTAAATTGGCGTAGTTGTTTTAGGTTTGATACTGTTATACAATATTATGGATAATAGTTTAAGCTTTTTATATTTTTGGTTTTGGGACTACTGATGAGATATTTATTGTTGAAATGTATATGTGCAGTACATCAAAATTTGTATCATAGATTGTTAGGTCTATAGTATCGACGATTGCGAACTTTAGAGAGGCACTGAGGGCTATTCCATTAGGTATTTTTTGGAAGGTTGGATAAAATTCAATAAACTAACCAACAATCAGCATGCTACTGCAATATAATAAATTGAATATATACGGAATTGATGAGCCGTTAATAGGGCAGAGAACGACAAAAAATTATATAAGACAAGATGAACAAAAATAAATGCAAACAGAGACAAAACATAAAAAGTCTAAAAGTTAATATGTCCCAATGTTTCAGCCAATATGGCGAACTGTTATAAAAAAAAGATGACTCGAATAAACCCAGAGCAAGACTTACTTCTGCTATAATTTTGCTTTTGTGAGTATTACTGACCATGCACAGCCCATGTCCAGAAATAAAAAAAGTAGTGATGTAAAAACTGAAATCCATTTTTACTTTGACATCATATGTCAGGAAAGTGTGAAATCCCCCATCCTCAAATTGAATTCTCTACTGAACCTGCAATTTTTTAAAAGTCTGCCTATATCATTAATAATACATGCTTGAAATCAAAACTGGCAAATTTAGTGAACTGGCAGTTATCTCCCTTTATTTGTTCGTTTTGGCAAAATATTTAAGTTTACATTGAACATTGAGTGCCATTATTTTCTTACTTGTTTTATACACTGTGCCATTTTATAAGGGATCAGATTGTTGTTTGAGGTAAAGGATCAAATAGACTGATTGTATTCCATGTTTATTTCATGTTTTGCAGAATAAAGTGTAAAATTAATATTTGTATTCTCTTGCACATTTTGCTCCATTAATCCTGAAATTGCATAAGTGTAACAATATTCAGTATTTCATTTTGCATCCGTCCATGTTTTATTTGTTATAAAGGTGTAATAAAAATTATTTTCTGTGTTCAGTTTTCGATTAAAACAATTTTTGTCTCGCCTGCGACGAAAGTCGCTGGAAGCGAGACATAGGTATAGCAATCCGGCGGCGACGGCGACGGCGTTAACTTTTTGTAAAACCTTAATAACTTTTAAAGTATAATACTTACAATGTTCATCTTTGGTCCACAGGTGCATGAAGTGATGACCTTTTCAGCAGCACATTTTTAGATGACCTTGACCTTTTTTTCATGGTTCAATACCCACATAAACATTGCGACATAGTTTTACATTCAAATCCTTTTCTCAGAAACTATAATACCTAGAGTTATTATATTTGGTCTACAGTGAGATCTATATGGGTACATGCCAGTCTGACACCTGTCATTTGTCCTTGACCTCAATTGCACGGTTCAGTGAACTTCGAAAATCTGCGACATAGTTTTACATTCAAGTCCCTTTCTTAGTAACTGTAATGTTTAGAGTCATCATATTTGGTATATAGTAAGATCTATATGGGTACATGGGAGTCTGACACCTGTCATGTGTCCTTGACCTCAATTTCACAGCTCAGTGACTTTGTCAATTTTTTCTTCTAAAGTCCATTTTTCTGCAACTACAATGAATAGACTCATCATACATGGCTTATAGCAAGATCTGTATGGGTACATGCCAGTCTGACACCTTTCATGTGCCCTTGACCTCAATTTCATGGTTCAGTGACTTTGTCAATTTTTTCCTCAAAAGTTTATATTTCAGCAAGTGCAATGACTAGATTCATCAGATATGGTCTATAGCTAGATCTATATGGGTACATGCCAGTCTGACACCTGTCATGTGTCCTTGACCTCAATTTCATGGTTCAGTGACTTTGTCAATTTTTTTCTTTAAAGTCTATTTTACAGCAACTACAATGAATAGACTCATCATACATGGCTTATAGCAAGATCTGTATGGGTACATGCCAGTCTGACACCTTTCATGTGCCCTTGACCTCAATTTCATGGTTCAGTGACTTTGTCAATTTTTTTCTTTTACAGTCCATTTTTCAGCAACTGCAATATCTAGACTCGCCATATATATAAGAACTTGCCCACCTCATATTTTCAGATTGATCACTAATGTTTTAATTAGGGGATAGACAAACAGGAAGGGGGGGGGGGGGAGAAGTATAACTTTGTGTATAAAGTTCCATCTAGTTTTTTCTCTTCGAATGGCATACCTAAGATAATTGATACAAAACTTACATGATTATGTATATAATCTATTTGAGAAAAAGTATTTTGTTGATCATAAAACCAAAGATCTTGTTGTGTTTTGGCCTGTTTTTTCGAATACTGTATGCAATAGGTCTACTATATTTGGTGTATGGAAGGATTGTAAGGTGTACATGTCCAACTGGCAGGTGTCATCTGACCTTGACCTCATTTTCATGGTTCAGTGGTTATAGTTCAGTTTTTGTGTTTTGGCCTGTTTTTCGAATACTGTATGCAATAGGTCTACTATATTTGGTGTATGGAAGGATTGTAAGGTGTACATGTCCAACTGGCAGGTGTCATCTGACCTTGACCTCATTTTCATGGTTCAGTGGTTATAGTTTAGTTTTTGTGTTTTGACCTGTTTTTCGAATACTGTATGCAATAGGTCTACTATATTTGGTGTATGGAAGGATTGAAAGGTGTACATGTCCAACCGTCAGGTGTCATCTGACCTTGACCTCATTTTCATGGTTCAGTGGCTATAGTTTAGTTTTGTGTTTTGGCCTGTTTTTTGAATACTATATGCAATAGGTCTACTATATTTGGTGTATGGAAGGATTGTAAGGTGTACATGTCCAACTGGCAGGTGTCATCTGACCTTGACCTCATTTTCATGGTTCAGTGGTTATAGTTTAGTTTTTGTGTTTTGGCCTGTTTTTCGAATACTGTATGCAATAGGTCTACTATATTTGGTGTATGGAAGCATTGAAAGGTGTACATGTCCAACCGTCAGGTGTCATCTGACCTTGACCTCATTTTCATGGTTCAGTGGCTATAGTTTAGTTTTTGTGTTCTGGCCTGTTTTTTCGAATACTATATGCAATAGGTCTACTATATTTGGTGTATGGAAGGATTGTAAGGTGTACATGTCCAGCTGGCAGGTGTCATCTGACCTTGACCTCATTTTCATGGTTCAGTGGTTATAGTTTAGTTTTTGTGTTTTGGCCTGTTTTTCGAATACTGTATGCAATATGTCTGACAGCATTTGCTTTCATTAGAAATACACGACAGGCGAGACATTTTTGTGTGTCAACTCTTGTTTTGAGTTGTGTGAATTATCTGTTATATCCATTCTTCATTCCTCTATTATCTTTGACATGTTGCTTTTAGTTTATTGTTTACACAGTCGGTCTCACCTAAATATAATTCAGTAATATTAAGTATTACAAACATTACTATATTGAGATTCCCCCTCTGTCTGGATTACCTTAATAGTGGGGTCCTAATCAAATGAGGAGAAGATTTCTATGGAATAAGTAGTTGTATGTAAAACTCCTCAGTTGATTAACTTTGTAATTTTTGTAGACAAATTAGTTATGTAGGCTTGTTTTACTGTTCTCTATTCAATTATCTTGTATAATTATATGTTATGCAGTTTGCGAGTTTTTTATACTTTATTTAGGTAAAATTTTCTTTCTGTTTTTACAAGTCAGATTATTTAGAAAAGCACTAGTTTTTTCATTCATTTATTTTCTGTTTGTATGTTAGTGTTATGCGAAACATGAATTTTTATTGTTAAATCTGAATTATTTGTATGTGTATATATAAATATATATATTTAGGTTACTGTTAATTTTATTTTATAAAAATTAAAACATATGAGCAACATATGTTTATAAATGTATATTTTGTATGGATTTGCACAGGCTTATATTTCATTGAGACAAACTAATTTTAAACTTGAAAACATTCTCAAATTGAATAATTACCTCTTTTCAGAGTTTGTACTTGTCATTGTTATGTCGAAATGAATTCTTGGTATATCATACAGCACACAAAATATTGCTAGAATGGTATTCTATATATATTCCAGTACTTGTAATCATCACCAAGGTTGGAAAGGATTTTATTAATGACACATATTGATTTTGTGGGGCAACATGTCATAAAAGTAAGAAATTTTTAAAAAAGTGTCTTGACATCTGAACAAAAGTGGAAATCCTCTATTCTAAATCTACTTTCATTAGATACATTAAAATTGTCAGGACTTGTTTGAAGTCTTCCTGTGAATCTGTTTTTATTATTTGTTAAGTGCTAGTTGTACAAATGTATAAAAGCTTTACTTGTTTTAATGTTGAATATTTTTGTTCTTCATGAGAAAAAATATTTTCTTAAAGTTTTATGCAAAATATGCTGTAATAATAAATTGTTGCTACAAATTGTTGTGTTTCTTTATTTCAGTATTTTATTGATCAGTTAAATTTTATGTATACACTGGCAATTATGGTCTTGTGTTGAGATCCAGGTTTGTAAGAAGTTTCGTATCAAGGCAAAATAGATCACTCTGGATGTTTTATTGTCTTTGGTTAAGTTTTATGTTTAGAGTTCAAAATTTTATAATAAAAGTCCAGTTTTACATTGTAATGAATGTGTTTGGATAAACAACAAAATTGATAACAGGAAACGTCAACAATGACATACCAATCAATCAAAGCAACCCATCTGACAGAACAGACAAAAAATAATATGAGCACAAAACACAAATATAAACACAACAGAGAGTCAGGATAGTCGGACTTGCTACAGACACTAAAGTCGTGGGAATAAACCAGTTTTATGGGTACCCAAACATTCCCTTGTCTATCCTGACACTCTGGTCTATAAAACACACTATAAAAACCAATACAGTATGATTACGAACAAGCTGACTGCTTCCTAGAACTGCAAAATTAGACTGGACGGTACATAATTAGATAGCAGGGTCAGAAAGTTCTTGTTTTAACTGTAAAACTAGCTAAGGCTCTCGTAGCTGCAGGTCGGAGCTATATGTAGTACAGTTAAGTTTGACTTCACAAATGAAAATCATTTAAACCTGGTAAAATATGTACAAGCACAAAATTGAGAAATAAACCAAGAAAAAGCAAAACAATAAAATTTTCATTTATAAAAGAAAAGATAATAAAACTTCTATAAAGTAAAAAAACATGTACATATCTACTGCCATATATTGCAATAAAAATATGAACTTAAAGTATAACATGTAAATAGAACAATATTAAATGTTGGTTAATTACATCAAAATATTAAGGCAGTTGGCCTATTTCCAGTTGAAAATTTATTACATGACCTAATTTCTAACTGAAGCTATCCAGTGTTACAGCTACCCCAATCATGTTTATTGCAACAGTAAACAAATTTGCCTGTTCACCTAAATCAAGTTAACTTGCAGGTAAAATTTTTCATATGTATATTATGTTTTCGTTTATACATCCAAATCTTAGAAATCAGGGGAGATAATAAATGTTTAATGAGGAATTGGTTAGTTTACATCTAAAATTGCCATAAAAAATTGAAAATGAAATTAATGAAATTAATGAAATGTTATGGACGGGAAAACAGAAGTTTTAACAAAGACAGATTTTTACAAAATATGTAAAACAGCCACAGTAAATACTGGGTAATTATTTCCATCCATTATTGTTTTAGAAAAGTGATATTGTCTAAGTTCTAGTAGATCTGACATTTTGAAAGAATCAAATGATAATTTTATTAAATCATGATTTTAAAAGGGAACATTACACCAAACAGAGCAAATCTTAAATGTTTTTCATAAATGGAAATTATGTGAACAAATTATTGAAATGTTCATATACAGTACATGAAAATTGATAACAAAGAATTGTTTATCATATCCACAATAGAGGTTCTAGGTTTGCATTGGTTGTCAACAATATTAGTAAAGCTAAAGACCATAAGTCATCAAGTTCCATTATAGAACTTTGGGGTTAAAAATGGTGTGCTTTAAATTTTTATATAGTTACATGCAGATGAATGAATATTTGATATTTTCTTTATGAAAAAAACACTACAAGATACAATTGAAAATTTGATACAGTTCTGATATAACCATATTGTTCAAAAGAATAATTTTAAAAACATACAATCTATCATTAAGGATGTATTCTTCTGATGTTTCAGTCTCGTTGAAATCTCGTTCGGGACTTATTTCGAAAACGTGATACAAGTGGAAAATATTAATGAATTTAAAAAATATTATAATCCAACTAAACTCTTTGAAAAAATTATGTACTTACAATAAATAGTTTTTGAGTAATAAAATTTTCAAAATTTATAAACAATCTGGTCAGTGTCATCAGCCAAAATGTTGAGAAAATGGGTGAGGGGTACAAAGAAATGATTTTACCAAAAATATGTACATCCCATATCAATTTTTTCTTTTTAAAATTCTTAAATATTTATTTTTTCAATCATTTATAACAAAGAAGTTGAAATTATATGTTCTCTGTTCTAAAAAATGAGAAAAACCCCAAATTTACTAAAATGACTGCATGGTCATTTTGACACGAAAAAAACAATAAAATTTTACATAACTTTCTTATATTAACACCTACCTATAGTTTTTTAATTTAAATTTATTCAGATTGGTCCACTCCAACTTTAGGGAAAGTATGAAAAAAAGTTTAATTGTGGAACTGTGATTTTTTTCATGATAATAGCCCAAAAATTGGTAAAAATTGATGAAATATGGGAAAATCATCAAAAATGACTGTAGCAAAAAAAGAAGTACACTACCATATGATTTTTTCTTCATAAATTACTTTCTTACAGTCATATAAACCCAAAAATCAGGTTAAGAAAAGAGTTTAATTCTAGAAATGTTTGGCCCCTCAGAGGTGTACATCCTTAATTAAATCTTTCATTTGAGTAACAGGGAAAAATGCAAGAGAATTTTTTTTTAAAATGCAAGCACCTGTTAAGCTTTACTTCTTCTAATTTGTGAATATTGCTAATATATTGTAAAAAGTTTATATATTACAAGTATTTCCACTGGCAACATTAAAATCATATTTTGCACAAAGAATCTGGTAAACAGTCAATTTTTATTTCATCTCTATTCTTTGATGTGCAGATTTCACTTCCTGGTAATAATCTGGTGGATCAGCAATACATTGTGTAATACAGGTACTACAAGTAAAACAAAAGTTTATTGTTTTAGCTTTGTCATAAAAGTTCAAACTCTTATTTATGTTAAATCTTTAAATACTATTTTTGGTCATTTCCAATTTGAATTGTCACTAAACACAATTCACTGACATGTACCTATGTTTCCCTTGTGATAGATGAATTTCAGTTAGGTGCAAGTCAGTAGATTGTTAATTGAGACATGTAATAAACATGCAGATTTTACCCAAAACACGTTCTGTTATGACAGGATGTCAAAACAACTGTAGGCAATTAATAATCTCTCACACAAACATGTAAAGTTGTTTTTTGCAGCGATAAACAACACAGTTTGATTTATTTGAAACTCATAAGGCCTAATAGCTGGTTAGACTTCAGGATAGGTAATAAATATTAACTCGAAATAGGTCAAATGTAAAAAGATTGTCTATAAAACTGGATGTTAAGGTTTCAGTAATGGTTAAAAACATTACTTACTTCATTTAGGGTAAATGAAGCAGTGTCCGTTGAACCTGTTTTCAATTGCTGTTCCTTGAAAATTTCTACAAAAATAAAGAAATTTTAAGTCTGGTTTTGTGATTTCAATTTACCTTTTTGCCATATCGTAACTAAAGGTTACATCAGAAAAAATATCTTGCAATGTTGGAACATTGAATTAAATTGGCAAGTACTAAGTTGCAATATAAAAGAATCAAATACATGTATTTGTTACACAAAATGTGCAATATGCCTGTGACATGCAAAATAGTTATTGTAGGCCATACAAGAGAAAACCTATTTTTCTTGAAATTTTCAAATAGTATTTTCATATCAAATGTAAAATATGAATTCTGTCTACAGATGTTTTCAAATATTTTATATCATACATCTATATACATGCAAGATGAGCATGTTTTCATGTAAAAATTGTCAATTATTTTATTTGCAAACATTAACCAATTGAGAATATAACAAATATCTGCACTATAAAAAAAATACAGGATTGATCAGAATACCTGTATGTAACAAATAGTATAACTGAAAACATTTGGGAAAATGAATTCATAATTTGAATAATTGTGACAGATTTTAAAGACATGGTACAGTCTATATAAAAAGCAAATATATTTTGTTCAAGGAAAACAGGGATTTCTGCCTTGGACTTAACCAATACATTTTTTAATTTTTTTTTCACTCATCTGATACTAGTTTACTTAAATTAACAATTCCTTCAGTTTGTATTAAAGGGTATTGCTCAACATTGCAATCGGAAAGTCAAAATAATTCTGCTGTCTTGCAAAAATATTTGAATTTTTTTTTAGATTGCCTTCCTTCAAAATTTGATGTCAACAACTTTGCTCCAAAGTTTGGGATCTGATTTCAATAGCATTAAGGTTTGTACAAATCCACAAATATATAAGACAAAAAAGCAATTGACAATGCTCAAAAACAACCCAACACAAAATTAGTAGAACAGGCCTTTTTTCTGGATGCTTATAAAACACACAAAAATCTAGACTACTTTGAGTGCTGTTTGCATCAAATTCCGATCAATCAGCATTTAATGATGCATTAACCTTTCAAAATTATTTTTCATTGAGCATCCATAAATTGCTTTTTTCAAATTTCATGTCAACTCGGCATCAAGCAGTCAACTGTTTCCAGATGAGTGTAACTTAACCATATGTTCTGGCAGCTTGAAGTTTTATCATCCAATTTCTGCATTGTCTTGCAGACTTTACCATAAAATTATAGGACGCAGATTTTTATGGCTTAATAATACATTTCAGTGGCAAAAACTCTTAATTTTGATGACACAAGATTATCAAACATTGAATTGTCCCAGTATATCTATATATACCTAGTAAAGTCATAGTATTAGTTAGTAAAAGTTTTGCATTCATGTAACATGTGTTAAAGAAAACTGTGGTATATTTTAAGTTTAAATATAGTAATCAGCAATATTTACCAAACATCAGTGTAATTTTAAAGATGACTATCAAAAAATCAGTTAATCGGATTTTATTATTTCTGTTTCCATAACGACGTACAATAGCTATCTGTACTTGTCTGTTCACAGTGAAACCTGAAATTATGAATATTAACCATATTTTCCAATACATTTTCCTTTTAAACATAATAAACATAGAAAATTTTTCTAATTTAGTTTCGATCTACACCATTCAACTGCTATTGAAAAGGTCAGTAAATTTAGTTTTATGTAAAATAGGAATATTTATGTTTAAAAAAATATAAAAAAACATACATCAACTGTATCATACATTGTAAAATTTTAAATATAATACTGTATGAACATTTTCTGATTTCCTTAAATTAATATTCAAGTCTAAACTTTAATATGAAAGAAATTCTCTTGGAAACAATTGAACAATCTTGAACAAGATCAGAATATATGGTGCCATTGAACAAGAGGCTCCCAAGAGCCTGAATCACTCACCTGTTATATTTTGTGTAGATCTTGCATCAATGATTATTTTTACTATTTAATGTATACCATCGCAATTTTCTCCTTAATATTATCTATAATAATATTCAAGTTAGTTACCTAAAACTGCTAAATTTCCTTAAAATTAACAATTCAGGGGCAATAACCAAAATGTGGGTTGACCGATTTGTCTGAAAATTTCACGGCAGGTAGATCTTGACCTCATAAACATTTTTACTTGTCAGTTTTGCTCTAACTGCTTTAGTTTCTGAGATATGAGCCAAAAAGTGCATTTTCACCTATGTTCTATTTTTAGTCATTGCAGCCATGTTTCTTGATGGACAAGAAAATAAAACATAAAATTTATACTAGATTACCCTAAGGATCTTTCAGCCTAATTGTGACTGAAATTGATTCTGTAGCTTCAGAAAAGAAGATTTTTAAAAGTTCACAAAGATGACAAAAAAAAATGTGAAAAATTGTCTTTAAAGGGCAAAAACTCCTATAAGGGGTCAATTGACGATTTTGGTCATTGTTGACTTATTTGTAGATGTTACTTTGCTGAACATTTTTGCTGTTTACAGTTTGTCTTTATCTATAATAATATTCAAGATAACAACCTAAAACTGCAAAATTTCCTTAAAATTAACAATTCAGGGGCAATAACCCAACAAAGGGTTGACCGATTCATCTGAAAATTTCATAGCAGGTAGATCTTCACCTGATGAACATTTTTATCCCATGTTAGTTTTGCTCTTTATGCTTCAGTTGAGATATAAGCCAAAAACTAAAGTGTATCCCCTATGTTCTATTTTTAGCTATGGCTGCCATGTTTCTTGACTGACAAGAAAATAAAACAAACTTTATTCTAGATACCCTAAGGATCATTCAGCCTTAGTATGGCTGTAATTGGTTCAGTGCATTCTGAGAAGATCTTTGAAAAAGTTTACAATGGACGATGAACACTAAGTGATGGCAAAAGCTCACATGTCCTTTTATGACATGTGAGCTAAAAATACATTTTTTGTGTACAATACACATTTTACATTTCTTTTTACTATAAGCAATATTTTGTACTTATTAATCAAATAAAGCAAGTTTGACTGAATAATAAGTTTTCAAAGCAGATCTGTCTGTGGAACTAGTAAATTCAAAAATGATGGCCCTCCAATCAATATTATGACATTTTACTGCCCTTAATTATGATCTCATCAGACATGTCAGAACTGCAATTCAAACCATAGAGAAGACAGATATTAGTAACTCTGTAAATAACAAGCTGCTAAGATTAGATGTGAGTGTTCTTGCAGGACCTTAAGTACTTTGGTCGTCCTACATTCAAACTACTTTATTTAGCAAACTATGGCGGGAGATGTACAGTGACAACAACTCAACTTACCTAAATTAGGACCTGTAGGAATTTCAACAAAGTTTTAATAATGTTCTCACATCTTTTTATGGGAGCCAAGGTGCAATAATAAAGATAATGTTCAAGTCAAGATTTTAAAAGAAATTAACCTAAAGTTAAGATTTTTTACATGCATTTGAATTTAGTTTAAAATCATTCTGTCTAGCATTCATCTTTAGAAGTTTGGTTCTTTTAAGGAAAAAAATATAGAAATTAATGATTTAACCTGATGTTTCACCTGTAAAAATTACAATATACAATATATTTAGATAGACGGCTACTAAGATTAATATATTGGTTTTTCAAATTTGCAAATGTAAACCATAGATTAAACAGTCACAAATTGAATCAAAATAACAATGTGAAAATAAAGCTGCAACTTATTGTTAATGGTGCCGTGGTGTAGTGGTTAGCACATCGGACACTGAAGCCAAAGGTCCCTGGTTCAATTCCCGTTTAGAATGAAAATTTCAGGGATCAAATTTGCAATGCCATATTGAGACACCATTTGCGAGGATGGTCTCGATAAACACGGATGGGGATAAAAAGTAGCTGTCCTATGTTAATGGAGAGCAAAACCCTTAGCACGTTAAGACTCCTCTGTAGATGTAGAAAAAGAGTAGGCTAAAATGCCACTACAGGGGCCACTCACACATCGCGATTAGTATAAGTTGGTATAACTTGTTTCCCAATCCCCTATAAATAAATAAGTTTAAACTTTAAACTAAACTTATTGTTTCAATGACACCATTCATGATTTTCTTGTACAATATACACACAAATTCTGAAACTAGTATTTTGCTGTAAATTTAAATTTGTGGCTCTGCTATGCCAACAAAAACCATGTAAACTGGTAATAAGACAATTAAAAATAAAAAGAATTGATGACATAACACTAAAATTAATTTCCCCCCCCCCCCCCAAAAAAAAATCAAACTAGAGGAATATCAAAAGTCAAGAATTACACACAGAACAGGATAAATTAAATACTTATAATGCAGATAAAGGAATCAAATCCATGAAAGTGCACTTTTGAAAATTTTTAACTTTTCATAGTGATGTATTTTAAAAAAATATATTTTTAAATTACTGATAAAATGCTTGGTCTTGAATACCACAGTAAACTGTAAAACTGTATATGGTTTATTCTTATCCATAGAATGGTTTTATGTTAAAACTGAAGATCATGAAAAAACCCCAACTAAACTCACCTAAAGCAGCAAATAGTTTACCCAATTCATATGTATCCACACTACTAGTTCCATCTTTATCAAACTGTTCAAAAATTTTCTAAAACAAAACACACACATACACAAATATAGTAATGTAATAATTTGACAAATAAACGTTTAACTAAATTTCACATGTAATTTTTTCATTGTTATATACACAGCTTTTCATAAACTTAAAGTCTTAGAAGATATTGCAAAAAGTGATTAGATATTCTCTACACATTAAGAACTGAATATTTTCAATATTTGGATTCTCTTATGTTTGTTGAAAATATTTACATTAAAGTAAAATCATATTCATTACTGGTGAGTAAAAAAAATTCTATTGTTCACCAAGAATTTAAAACTACTATTTAAATACTTGTGTTAATATATAAAAAAATATAAAAAATATTTGAGTCAAAATTCTCAATTTGGTGAAGTAACATAATTACTATTGTCCATGTTTAATGTATAAATCTGTTTAACTAGTAATAACAATGATTTTTATAGTCCAAAGATATAACCCAAAAAAAATTGTTAAAAGAGGAACAAATATTTTGTAAATTAAGTCCCAAAGGAACCTCATTTCTGTGAACTGAGTTTAACTGAAGACCCAGTTCTAAGGCCAAAGTTTTTTTGTGAAATAGGTTCCAAATGAAATAAATTTCATATTGGAATTTTATATATATCAATTTTAATTATGGTTTACTGGTTTAGTCAAAACTAATACCCCAACCCATGTCACCCCCTGCCCCAACACCACCCATATCAGGAAATTAGTTATGGGCTACATCCATGTGTCCATGCATCCATCAATCCCAATAACTTTGTGGATGCAATTTGTCTGAAACTACTGGGCAGATGTGGTTTATATTTTGCAGTTTTGCATGAATTTAACCTGTGACATTAAGATGCTCACACTATACCACCATTTCTATTCAGTGATTTTTACAGGAGTTATGGAACTTTGTTGTATAGTATCATATGCATACTTTGTAGATGCAACTCCTCTGAAACTATTGCACTAGAAATTATTTCACAGGAATTTAACATACTTTGGCTTACAAATATTTCTATTTACTGTATAAACATTAGGACATATTAACCTTGACAATTTTTATTTTCTTACTTTGTATGCTTTGATTTCATTCCAACCTTTCAAGACTTCATCATAATTTAGTGCTCCAGACCTATTCCTCTGTAGTGAAGTTAAGGACATAATACTTCTATCCTATTTTACTGCAGAGTTTCAAATATGGCCTAGTTTGATCATTAACCAGAGTTACTATAGTTTAACTAAAAGTTTTTGCTGCGCATGTGTGGTCATTTAATTGTGTTTTGCTGCGCATGTCTGGTCAACTAAACATCTCGCTATCCACGATTTAAAATGGTAGAACTATGGTAGAATTGTGATGTCACCAAGCATTCTGTTGATGGAGTTGATTGGTTAATCCTTATTCCGATCAAATCTTTGTTCAAGTAGTCCAAAACCTACCAAACTATAGTAGACAGATCGAACTAGGCCTATGAAATTTTATGTTATATGACAAATAATAGATACACAAACATATAACAAACTATGATTACATCTTTCAATTTTTAAAAATTCTGTTATCAATCTTTGTTTCAATTTTCCATTCTAATACTGACATTCTCAACAAAGTCTGTTAAAACATTGTTTTTAATACTTATTTCTATAATTTTACACTATTTGTAAGCTTTGTCAAATTTGCTGCAAAATCTGATACAATACAGTACATGTATTATCTGATTGGACTTTATAGTTTCAATTTCCTTTCATTTATGTAATAAAATGTACAAAAAAAGTTTTCAAAATTTTACATATCCCTTTATGGAAATATTTATATATATAAGGATACATCCAATAATGTTACCAGGGATCTACTAGCTTCTAAACTGAATAATATGGTCTCTCCAAACTCTGTAAAAAAAAATTGTTATTATTCAGAAAAGAGAATTTTTTTAATAATTAAAGCTCTATACAGCCTATACGGATCACTTGGATTTTATCACATCACTGTGGCAAGAACTAGATATTGTTGTTGTTAGACTAGCATAAACAGCAGCATAGCCTTAATTTATGACAAACGTTTATCGTGTTCTCTCTCTTTTTTTCAATGGCTATATTTGTGAAAATTGATTTGAAAATCCACCACTAATTATTTATTCTTACAATAAACATTACTAATATGAACCATAATAAATATATTTTTGTAAACTGAATATCAAATATCTAATATAAAGATCATATCAAGAAATGTACAATATAATATTCATAATTCATGGTTATAATATCCATGAAACACTATGCAGGTTTGCCTACCACTGCTGACCTCAAGAGGACACCATATTTCATCAAAGAAGGCAAAATTTACACTTTCATAACTTTCAGTATGTTTCAGACATGAGGTTCTTTTAAGAAAAATGAATTGATTGTGGCATAGAATTTTAAAAATAAAGTTTGTACCTATTGCGGATAATTCTCTTAAAAAATGTTTTAATTCTTTTGCATATATATGTCCATCTTCTGTAGCATGTTTCATAAAAAGACTTTTAAGTGGATCAGCTGGTTGAACTGGAACTGACTGAAAATACAATGAAACTGTCATGCCCACAAAGTTATAGACGAAAAAGATAAATAGAAAAATCCTGTAGAAAATGAGAATAAAAGGATCTAACACCGATGAAAGTGCAAGACGGAAAAATCTCAGACACCCAAGGGAAAGATTTTCTGGTCTCCAACGAGGCTCTGCCGAGTTGGAGACCAATGGAAATCTTTCACGCGGGTTCTGAGATTTTTCCGTCTTGCACTTTAACACCGGTGTTTTGATCCTTTTTCTCACTAATATTTACTCAAGTGTGTCATACAGCGTAAGCATGTACTTTTAGCAGACGACATAAACAAACGGAGTTATCTCCCCATGAAAGTAGTGCTTTTGTGTATTGGATGTATTTTGAATAATTCAAGCCACCGACAAGTGAAACCTTTAAATATAAAACTATATGGACAATATGGAATAGGTAAGACTAATAAAAACTCAAACTATTTGTTAAATATCGCTCAAACAGTAAATAATCACGATTGTCGGAACCGCAAAAATTTTGCGGGAAAACAAGCGTGAAATTCTTATCTCACCCACGGGAAAGACAAGGATATCTCACATGGGTAAAAATAGGTACTGGGCTGTCTCATTAGTGAGAAAAATATAATATTTGATTGTAAGAATCATATTTGAAAATGAAAATTAGGTAGAACCATCTACTATTACTCTTTTGACATTTAATCATTTAATTTTTTTTTAATTCTGGTGTTAAATGACCACTATACCTGCCCATATAGCCTTATGAATGTGTGAAAATTTCCTCACACCAAAAAATTCTTTGGTGCAATTCCCCCGTATGAGATTATTAATGGCTAATGTTGTTTTAACATCATGAAATCATGTTTTATAATATAGGTGAGTTTTGTACAAAATTTAAAGATCTTCCAAATGAGGAAAAATTTATATGGCTTTTTACAAATGAAGATATATCAGTACTCAAAATTCTGCGAAAATATATTATTGATTGTCTAAATATAAGACGAGGTGAATAACTCTGGTCCTGTCCAGCATAGTTTTTATTTTCATTGTAATTTATGCTAATGAATCAATGTTTGTTGTATATGTTGTTATATCTTGCCCCTGTGAGGGCCCGTGATTGGAACAATAAATATTCTTATTCTGTAACATAATAGGCAATTTGCATGTACATATGTAAAAATCTTAATACCCGTATATACTATAATGACATGAATAACAGGATAGCTATAGTTAAAATTCAGGGAAGGAAATATTGAGAAATTTAGCATAAATGTATTACCTTTAACTTTGTTGCAATCTTTATCCTATTGCATTTTTCACAATGCAAAAACATTGCATTAATCTCTAAATTTACAGTAATTGCTGAGGTATGTCAAAATTTAATTGATGGAAAATGCTAATTATTCAAACTATTTTAGAATTAATGCACAAATGCTTCAAACCAATATGGTTTTAAATCTGTGAAGAAATTAAGATTGTTCAGAAAAAACACAACAGTTTTGCCATAAATTCATCTAACAGTCAACAGAGTTTTGCTTTGTGTAAATCTTCTAACACTTAAATTTTAAAGTTTTGTTTCAGATAAACTAACGCACAACTTGAAACTTACAGGATTGACATCAGAGTCTTCCTCCAACAACCTATAAAGGCAGACAAAAAAAACTGAAATCAAATTTTCTAAAACCTGAATTCTAAACAGATATATCATGATCAAAAGGGATCTGCAAACAATACTAGTTGATAGATGGTAAAATATCCTAAGCTGCCAGGGGAAGGATATTTAGTCTCAAGAGCAGTATTTGTTCGCAAACATCCCAACCTGTTATGATATATCTGTTTAATTACAAAGAATATATGTTACTAAAATGCAGTGATGATAAAGACGTTACAGGAGTCCTACTGAATGAAATTTTTTTCACAAATACCCCTCTGCATTATAAGGATGATTATCTCCCCTACTTATCCATAACAGCCAAACAGACTAAAAGCAAAAATAAAAGAAAAACATTACAAAGCTACCAAATAAAAAAATAACAGATCTACAAAAAGGAAAAATGAATAAAAACATACTAACAAATATCTTTTCATAAAAGAGAAGAAATATGTTTCTTACATAGTGGGACATAAAGAAGGAATTCCTTCCAAATAACAATTTACTTTACAATGACATGTAAAATTCACATAAAAACTAACCCACTGTCAGTCGGTTTCTCTGTATATAACCTAAACATAAACTTGGCTTCATCATGTGGTTTGAATGTACTAGGTATAATGGCATATATCCCAGGGTCCAATTCAAATCGCCTGGTTACTTCACGGATGTATTCATATATCCCTGACCTCTTCTTTAAAATAAGAGCATTCCTTGGTGCTGATTCACCATCCAAAGGTCTTCGCTGGGGATTATTCAACTGAAAACATACAAGATTTGTATATAATGCTACTAAACACCTCATTTTAAAACCTTCACACCAACTACTCAATAATCAACCTTTATATGACTGTCTTTTTTTGTATAAACTTTTTCTATAGGTTGTCAAAACATCCCTACAAGGCAGCTGGTAATCTGGTTCTAATGGACAGGTAAAGTTGTTTATTGCAGCAATAAACAAGAGTTGGGTTTATTAATAATAATTTATTCATAAAACAAGATAGCTGTAGTTGGAAAAGAAAAATCTTAAAATTAACTGATTTACAGGTTAAAATGGCATAAAACCCAAATTAACCAAATTAACTTTATTACGAAGAAATATCGAAATGTTCAGGGCCGTTTCCAAGAATGCTAGATCATCTACTACTTTTAATGACTATGCGTTCAAATGGATGAGGAAGTTCAAATGTCGATGTCATCATGGAGAATGATGCTAGTTTCCTAAAATGGATGGAATATGGACTAAGATAATTAGCAAAAATTTAGAAATATGTTTCTAGCTTGGGCAGCAAACATCTGTATTACAATATCATGTTTTGATTAAGCCTCTACTGGTTATTAGATAATATTAATCAATAAATGATATCGTTAATTACACTTTATAGTAAATCTTGTAGCAAAACAGAAATATGTAAAGTTAACTTTTGGTTTTGAACACTTTAAGCAAATCATAACTGTTGGCATTTGATTTTTGGTGGATTTTTGTTGGAAATTTGAAATCCACGAAATCAAGAGCCCACGAAATATGTCTTTTTCCCCAATCCATGAATATTGATGTCAAAGAAAATAACCGAATTCACAGTATATAATATTCATATATTTCATTATCCCCTTCCTTTTTTGAAATTACCCTATCACCCAAAAGAAAACTATTTGGTTAAGTAATCTTCAATCCTTCTGAAAACCCTCTCATTTTACCTATCCTAAATACAATAGACTACCACAATATGTGAAACAACACCGATATATCAATTCTAATGAGTTCCATCATTAACATTTTTGTAATGACACCATTTTGTTAACCTTATAAATATCAAATCCTATAGCAACAGCAGATTTGTTATTTTCTTCTTTTTCTGTCAAGGTCACTATCAAGGTACATAATCCTCTGTTGTCTGTCTTGTCAGGATTCTCTAAGGTAACAAAAAACTGTGGATTTTTCCAGTACAATTCTGTAATAGATAATTATAATCTAAAAGTTAAACATTTTAAATAAATGTCACTGCCAACATGTCATATCCTCTCTTTTTTTTTTTTAATTTTTTTTATATTTCCTTTCTTAAGTGTTCAGAAATACAATATTAAAAAATTCAAATTAACTAAAACTCCAATTGTCAACATTTATACCTTCCTGCAGTCTGATACAAGTCACCGTTTATCTTAAATTCTTGTTATAACTGACCAGCGCTCTGAATCAAACAATAATTCTCTTTGCTTACCAGTAACAGTAAGTCTGCTATCTTAATAGTTATCTAACCTGCTTACCTTTCCCTCTGCTTTAATTATTTACATCTCCTTTGTTTTACAAATATAATCATCTAATCCTACCATCTGATATTAACACTTATCTCCCTTGCATACCACAATATTCTCGGACTCCAAAAATTATCTACCTTGCATAACTTGAAGTGATTTTTTGCCATACAGGGATTAATGAATGTGGTCCAATGTCTGAATATTGAACCCATCTCCAATGAGAAATCACTATTTTTTTCTGGAAATTGCCCTAGAAATTCCCAACTGATTTGCTCCTAAATTTTGTCCATAAATATTTATAATAAAAGGAATTTTTTATTCCTGAATATTTATGAACTGACTTTGTCAAAACATTTGTTTACATTTACAAAAAGAATTAAAAGCAACAAAACTGAAAACAAAGCAAGAGTGAAGAAAAAATAAAACTCAAATACGAATGACTGGCACATCTTCCCGCTATCAGCCTTCAGATTCTATCAATGATCTCCCCTGCTAACCTTGATATGGATGATTGCCACACCCTCCAGCGGTCAATCCTCTAATCCAAGCATCATGATATACTGTCACCTCCCAGTTCTGCTTCCTCTAGAAATATCAGTAAACAAAATTACAGATGTCAAGGAAAGAATCCTGTACTTTCAATACTTGTAAAAAATCCAAATGCTTAGTTAAATATACATGTACCTTTTCATCAAAAAATAACATTTATATGGAGAAAAATGTCTTTGAGCTATTCAAACTATAAAACAAATGATACAGAAGCATTTATAAGGTTTTTTAGCAAGATTTCATTAACAATGTAGGATAGAATTGCATGAAGACTTTTGAGGCACATGTAATACTGATTTCATAAAATCATGAACGAAAAAAGATCTGGCAGTTATGAATTATTAAAATCACTTTCTACCTCAAAATAAAAAAAAATTTTCTTTTAAAAATGTACCTCATCATTGGCTATTTCTGAAGTGAGAGAATCTGGTTGTAGATGACATAACTGTATTTCATCAAAATACCGTAACACATCCACAAATGGAATCCTACAAAAAGTAATTTTGTTTAATGGTTAATTTTAAAAAAATCAAAAAAGGCACAATATTAAAAGACTTTCACCTTTAAGGAACCTCAAAAATCAATACTTTTGCAATATTTAATTTGTTCCTGTTGAATGTTCAAGTAAATAAGCAAAATTCTTTCATCAGAAAACCACTACATCAAAGCAGATCGTGAATAAAGCTATATACAGTCTAGTAGAAACTTTCCATTAAACATTACTGTATCAATGTAAAAAATAAGTGTATAAAATAAAACATAAGTTACCAAAACTCTCCATCTTCTCTTATAACTATCCCAAGTTTGTTTTTGGCTTCTTGAGATACATTCCCGATTTCCTCTGATCTGAAAGTCACAATAACTTGATTTTTTGTAGATTCATTTTAAACAATAATACAGCTCTGTTGGTTGTAAAGTCATTAAACACAACTGATTGGCGCAAAACCCGTTTCAACATTAAACAAACTGTCGCTCATTTTGTTGCTAAAACGCTCTGTCATGTAACATTTAAGAATGGCCAATAGGTTCTAAGACAACCTTGAACCTTGTCAAGGGTCCACTCGATTCAATTGAATATCTAAATGCATACACAATCTATTATATTTAAAGAAATTTGAAATTGAAACATATAAAAATATTAAATAAGTATTGAATTTTCATTACACCATGCACACACACCTTTTTATAATGAATAGATAAAAAGAATATTTAGAAAATTAGATGTAGAAGAACATAATGAAACTATAATTCAAAATGTGAACAAGTGATTAGAAATTTTTTTTTTAATTGCAAATGTTTGAAATTAAAATTTATGTACATTTTTTCTATGAATCTTATCGATTACAAACAATGCTTCTGGAGAGACATACATGCACATGTTTTTTTTTTGTTTGTGTTTTGTTTTGTTGTTTTGGTATATTTTTTATTAAAACAACACCGTTCCTCTTTTATGGTCAAATCTTAATTGCTTAGAATCTGATTATCAGGGATTATGTAAGCCGCAATGATAACAACAATTTGGAAAAAGGGATATGAGAAATGCATCTTAACTAGATGTCGTACAAATCAGATCCAGAACAAAAATAACAAAAGAATGAAACAGGTAAGAACCTGTGCCAGATATTTTTTCTGGACTTGTAGTCAGGTTACATGTCCTCAGCTGACACCTTGGACCTTGACCTGACTACTCGTGCAGAAAAAGTATACGGCAACGGTTGTTACTGGCTCGTTCTTTTGTTACCTTTGTTCTGTATCTAATACTTATATTAAAGAATCTATTGAAACAAAGAAGAATCTAAGTACGATGAGTTCTGTTGTATACATTACATATTATCACTAATTTTGTTTATTACATTTGTCCCTTTCTGTTCATCCAAGAAAAAAATTGATCCTTCATAAAAGTGAATTCCTCTGATTTAGGTGACCACTAGCACATTATTTACAAAAATTGGATGTGACATCACTGATAGTTCTACATGCCACAACATTAACATATGAAAAAGATGCATATAGAGAAAAAATGTAAAGAAAACAAAATCCATTTCCAACTTGAACAGACAAGAACAGACATCTACACATGATCTAGTGGACAAGTGTATTAATTTGACTGCTTTTCCAAGCATTTTAATACTGTAGTTTATTCTATTTTTTTGACAGTTTATCATTTTATATATGAAATAAATGGATTCTTTATCATATTGTAACATCAAGGGAGTTCCGAATTGTACCTCCTTTCAAAGAAGATCTCCTCAACAAAATAAGAAAGTAACTTCCCTCTAGAAATTAAGCTATAAATAATTTAGAAATACCGGTAATTAAAACAAAAACGGGAAAATTATTTTCATGTTATACTAGCCATATACCATTAATTTAGTATACATGTATCTATTGATGAAATTTGAATGGGTTGTTGTCACATCTGAATTTTTAAAATCTCATTGGGGCCTCGATGACCGAGTGGTCAAGGTAGTTCGTCATTACTACTAATGATCACTATCCTGTCAACACTGAGGTTGTGAGTTCGAATCTCCCCTGTGGCGGGGTTTGCCAATTTTCCTACCGAAGATCGTGGTTCTCTCCAGGTACTCTGGCTTTCTCCACCAATAAAAACTGGCCATCACGAAATAGCCAAATGTGCTGAAAACGGCGTAAAACCCCAAATAAACAAACAAACAATAAAATCTCATTAAATAAAAAATTCTTACTTATCTGACCAATCTCCTCTCCATTCAGATCTTCCCCATGGATTTCTCAGACGTAATAACTGTACATTGTTCCCTCGGTAAGGTATCTAAATACATTTTACACATTAATTAAAGTCGTTTTATAAACAACGTTTCTGGTGAATAGTCACATACATGTGATCCTCGGGAATGGAAGTGTAATATAATCTATTAGCTTATTTCGGAATCCTATTGTTATTTATGTATTTTGTCTGTTACTATGTATCTTTATGAGAATAAATATGTTTAATCTAAACCAAGTCTATCCCCTTGTGGTCAAAATCATTACTATCAAAAATTCCATGTGTTGAAAAGTGGTAATAGGAGAATAATTTGTTTATTTCCTTTTAAATATAACAAAAAGTTTTGAATAAAAAAATTTTCAATTTTTCTCTGTTTACATACCACTGCTATACCAGTAATACTATATGCATGTCCCATAAATAAACCATTTGTCATTTCAACCTCTGGAGTGGTAGCATTCTTTGGTAGCTACAATTACAAGGAACACATTAAATATAATCACAAGAATATTTAATATTGTAGAAACATTTCAAAATCCTTTCTTGAAATAAACTTAAATAATTTGTGACAGGCATTTTTTTCCTATTGGATATTATCTATAGTTCGTGTTCTGGATACACTGTAAATTGGTTTTTCATGCAAATGTTAACACTGTGATCTGGGAATGAAAACTACTAACTTTACCTTTTGTTTTCTTGTAGTTATATAAATAAAATTATTCCAATTTTTCACATGATGATGAAAGTTTTAACAGAATGTTTCAAACCCTATTTTAGCCTTTTCCAATAACTTCAGTTCCAAAATTTCAAGACTGAAATCAGAATTTGTAAAACTAAAATCAGAAAACAGGACTGGTCAATGTTTTTCCTTATTAAATTTTTCAACAATGGAGAAATTGTCTAAGGTTGGGGTTTACAAATAGTACAAGATTCCTGAATAATCAGAATTGCACAATTTTCTTGTATAGCCTTACATGTATACTAGCACCCATCAAGGAATTCATCTGATAACTTTTCCATATCAAGTCAAACAAGTTGTTAGGTATCTTTGATTTGTCTTTCAGATCTATATATTCAGATATTGCACCAGTAAGATCAACAATTGCATCCTGAACTTTTCCTCCATCTAAAGCTTCATAATTTCCTCTTAATCTGAAATAATCTCATTGCCATGTTAATCAGTTTACATGTACTATGTTAAATGTACTTTAAAAGAAAATATTTGAAGATATTTTATAATCAAATAGTTTTCATTTAACTAAAATACCTGACAGAATGAAAATCTATTTAAAAAGGAGAGGGGTCGCTCTTCTTTTGTGCCAATTTTTTTCAACTGTTATGTGAATTCACACTCCAGTCAAAGTGTTATATAGAATAAGTGTTAAAAAGTCATTTTTCCAGTGATTATGTGAAACTGATGACCTCTTTACAATTTCAATAACAATATGATTAACTAATTTGTAGATGGTGACATCTGGCAACTTTCTATGGATTTTTACCTCAGCTGTCAATAAATACTATAATGAATAAATGTTAAAGTGAAATTCTTAAAAAATTCTGTGAATTCTTTATTTTTTGTTATATATACATTTACCAATTTTCATGGTTTTCATAGATAAAGCATAACCATGAAATATCATGATAAAATGCATCTTCATATTGTTTTAGTTCTAGAAAATTACAAAATCACAAAATCTGGAATTCTTGTAAAATTTTCACAAGACCACCAACTATTATTTACAAAAATGTATGAATCCACATTATGCCAAGGAAGGATTGAGATTCACAGAGTTTACTCTGGTTAGACACCATGATTCTGTGATTTCCATATATCTGCAAATCTGTGGATTTTTCGTAGTCAAGTTAAAAAATACACTCAGTAGATCTTAATATTTGCAACACATGCACCATGGAAAATAACAGAACTGCAGTGGATAAGCGGTAGATTTTCCCCTCAGACAAAAACTTTTTTTTGACTTTTGAGCACAAATTTGGTACAAAGATAATATTGCATGATTTTAAGACTGAGAGTCAGAAAATACAAAGAATGCTAAAAAAGGGGGAGATAACTTATTATTATGAATTTGATATAGTTACGTGTAGAATCCTCTTTGCACTGAATGATCTGCATTTGGCAAAGAATAAATTGTATTACAGAATACACATGTACATTCTGGAATATTTATTTCTAATAAATTAGTGGTTCATCTAAGGTGCTAATGATGCCTGATATTTACATAAGCATTTTCTTACAGGTCTCTTACCTTGTTACTCAATTAGTAAATAAGTGATGATCAAATCAACTCAGATAATTATGTCTTGAAAGGATGTACTTTTATTATCAGTCTCATTAAAATTAGATCTACCAAAGCCTAACAATGTTTAATTTTTTTATCATAATGTATAGATCTGATTATCATGACACTGTTTTATAATGAAACATACAATATCTTACTTAGCATATGCTTTTTCTATAAGTGCTGGCCAGAATTCATCAGGATCACTTCTGTTCCTGGCATAAATAAGCTGGTGACCATTTGTTGGTAATAGGTCATCTATAATTATCTCTATCCATTTTCCATACCACCAAAAATTGAACCGAAATATACCTAGAATTACAACCACAACAATGAACAAAAACATATATTCATAATGCAAGCCGTTTTACTATTTATTCTTACTTCAAGATATCTCATATAATATATAAGATATCTCATATAATATATAAGATATCTTATATAATCTAGTTTTTATAAGATATCTTATAAACTTTATAAGATATCTTCTAAAGTTTATATCTTATAAAGTATATAAGATATCTCATAAAGTATATAAGATATCTTATAAAGTTTATAAGATATCTTATAAATATTTTTTATATAAGAGATATCTCATATAACTTATAAGATATCTTATATAGTTTATAAGATATCTTATATAATATATAAGATATCTTATAAAGAAAATTATATGAGATATCTTATAAACTATATAAGATATCTTATAAACTATATAAGATATCTTATAAACTATATGAGATATCTTATAAACTTTATTAGATATCTTGAAGTTAGAATAAATAGTAAAACGGCTTGCCATATATTCAACTTATTGTGTATTTTTACCTTTCTTGTGTTAAAGTTATCATCCTGCTTTTTTAAACAAATGAAAACAAATTTATTGCACTATAAGCTGTTAACAACTGCTTTGTTAATTACAGCTGCCATTAACAGAGAAACTTGTAATGTTATCAAACTTATGTTAATAACATTTTACATCTACAATATATTATATCAACTAATAGGTTTTCTTTGTCCTGAAACTCTGCATTAATATTTCAAGATATACCAAAACAGAAATATATGTACTCTGCTTGCTATCCTAAAAAGACTTCTTAATTTTAAAATAAATCCTATGTTAAGAGAAAAATTTACCACGTAATTTTAGTATATTTAGCTATCCACTTTATAATGTTTGATAGTTTTGCAATGAATCTGTTCTTTTCAAATCGCCAAATAAACAGTGTAAGTTGAAGTAAGGTTTTATACCTGCATAATCCCTGTCAAAGTCCTGATCTACAGGTATACATCTGAACAGTAACTTAGGTATGGTGGATACTACTGCTGCTCCAGCAATGAACCAACAATTTCCTATCAAAATAAAATGCCAAATAAACATGGTGTTACATACTAAAAACCCAACCGTTTCAGAGGAGACAACCACTGGCAATAAATTAACCTAGGTCTTGTGTCATATGTGACATCTTTTACATGGAAAAACAACACACAACTGGCTTGAGGTTAGATTTCCTTAACTCAGCTGGAGTCTTCCCTATTCTGACACCATATGAGAGACAAAACCCAAGAGTTTTAAACTTTGATCAAGTGACTTCTAATATGATAGGGTTCTTCACTTTTTAATTCCTCTTTTATCTCAGGGTCTCTTTCATTTTGCAGATATTCCATTCCAAGTAAAAGCGGTGAACAGAACACAAATTTTGAACTAGCTAATAACTTAACAAGAGCAAACATACAAAAATGCTAAGGTTTAAGCAAAGTCAAGGTCATAATCAAACTAAAATATACCTAACAATGATTCCACATACCAAATATATTTTTACCTGGTGACTGAGAAAGTGAGCTAATCACAAAAACTTAACCTAAGTAAGTGAACCATATACATTAAGGTGAAGGCTATGTTCCATATATCAAACTGACATCTACACCAAACAAGGAATGCACACAGAAAATATTAAGTTGCTGCAAAACTGTTAACTGTTAATCACAAAAACTCAATCTGATTAAGTGAAGCATGAAATCGAGGTCAAAGTCATGTGTCATATGTCATACTGACATGTATATACACCCAAAAATGATTTTTTAGATAAAATATCATTGACCTGCTATGTATAGTTACTAAGAAACTGAGCATATTAAACATGAAAATAAATCACAAAAATTTGACCTAAGTCAGTGAAGAGTGAAAATTAAGTCTATGTCACACACCAATGTACAGATTGCAAGGAATAAATAGACCAAATACAGAAGCTATCACTTACAATTTCAAAATTTTTATATGACAGTTGGGATAGTTTATTTGGTTGTGATATATTAAAAACAATGCAGACACATGGAGACAGGAGTTTATGGTATTTTACAAATTTAATACATCAAATTATCGAGAATTTTATGACTTCATTTATTGCAAAATCTTAATAACTTTGACCCCTTGTATCTCGGAAACAATAAAAGATAGGGAAAAAAATTATTGAAATACTAATGGAAGCACTCATCAAGGCGAGTCAAAAGAAAACGTCTCCATACCAATTTGATGAAAAAAAAATTAACATATACATGTAAAGCAATATCGGTTTTTTTTTGGTTTTTTGGTTCTTTTAACCCCTTATATCTCTAAAAATCGTAAAAGATAGAAATCTGTTGACATATGACTGGAAGCACTCATCAAGATGAATTTAAAGAAAAATCCCAATTGAAATCGATGTCCTGCATGATGGCTAATTTTGGCCCCTTTAATCCCTTTTATCTCTGCAACCACAAAAGTTACACAAAAATGCCTGGAGTAACTTTTATAACAATTTAAAAACAACATGTTTTAAGCACCTTTAACCCCCTGTATCTCAAAAAAGTAAAAGATACTAAATATTTGTTGACATACAACTGAAAATACTCAAGATAAAATAAAAGAAAAAAATCTTCATTGAAATTGGATGAAAAATAAAAAATGTATGTTTCCTCCAAAATTGCTAACTGTGACCCCTTGTATCTCAAAAACAATAAAAAAAAAAAAACAATAAAATATAGAAAAAAATTCTTGGCATACTAATGTAAGCATTCACCATTGTGAATTAAAAGAAAAAAATTCCCATTAAAATTGGATGAAAAATAAGTCTCCATTAAAATTGGATAAAAAATATAAAAATTTGCATATCAAGGCAGTTGAAGGCACATTGCCTTTTTGGCCTTTTTAACCCCTTCTATCTCAAAAACTGTAAAAGATGGAAGAAATCCGTGGGCATACCACTGGAAACACTCATCAAGATGATTTAAAAGAAAAAATCCCCATCAAAATTGGACCATTTAAAAAAAATCATCAGAATCGGATAAGAAATAAAAAAAGTTTTGAAAATGAAGGTGTGTCCGTTTTTTGGCCCCTTATATCTCTAAAACAGTAGGAGATAGTAAAAAACGAATCTTGCATAAGTTTTTTCCATTTTATCAAGGAACATTATAATAAAAAAATCATAGAAATCGGATGAAAATTTAAAAAGTTACAACAAAAAAAAAAAACCTTAATGACCCCCAGAAAAAAAACGAGAGGGGCCAGATTTCCCCAAATCCATCCCAACCTGTATTTCATATTGGGGACCACTGTGGTAAAATATTATAAAGATACGTTTAATAGAATAAAAGTTAAAATGAGCGAAATCTAACTGCATGTCTAACGGGACGCCGATGACGACGACGACAGGCTCATACCATAATACGATCACAATTTTTTTGCGTATAAAAATCGGATAACACTTCAAATACTTACACCAAAATTATCTAAAAGAAAACCTTATTGACCCACAGGGGCCATAATTCCCAAAACCAATCCCAACATGTAATTCTTATGGAGGACAACCGGGGGGGGGGGACAACTGATTTCTGTAAAATATTATAAACGTTCAACAGAACAAACTAAATGAGCGGAAACTTAACTGTCTACGGACACCGACGCCGACGCCGAGGACGAGGACGACAGGCTCATACCATAATACGACCACAATTTTTGTGGTCATATAAAAAATCGGATAACACTTCAAAAGGTTCCCAAAAGTTACACCGTCGTTATATAAAAAAAAACCCTATTGGCCCCCAGAAAAACGGAAAGGGTCATATTTCCCCAAATCCCAACCTGTATTTCTTATGGGGGACAATTTCGGTAAAATATTATAAAGATAAGTTTAACAGAACAAAAGTAATTGTGCGGAAGCTAACCGCCGACGACGATAGGCTCATATAATACGTCCGCAAATATTTGCAGTCGTATAAAAATCATCTTTTCGACATTACGAAAGAACTAATGGAACAAAAACTAGAAGTTGCATCTGTTTAGAAAAGAATTTCTGGTAGTTTATGAAATTAAAATATCACTATTATAATAAATAAGACAATTTACTTGTGATACCTTACAAATTTATTGTTTGTTTAGTTGGGGTTTAACGCCGTTTTCAGCACATTTGGCCATTTCGCGGCGGCCAGTTTTTATTGGCGGAGGAAGCTGAAGTACCCGGAGAGAACCACCGACCTTCGGTAGGAAAATTGGCTATCCTTGGGAATTAAGATCGGAGTCGAACACACCCCGCCACAGGGAAGATTCGATCATTAGTAGTCATGACGAACTACCTAGATCACTCGGCTACCGAGGCCCCCTTTACAAATTTAACATACCGTTATAGTTTATAGAGTAAAAAAGATAAAAGTTCACTCATAATAAAAAGAATGCAGATATTTAATTTGTTACAAAATAATTAAAATCTAGTTTTTGAATATACCGTAATAACTCAAAGAGTACTCATGAAATTAAAATTAATACCTGCTAAGACAGGAATTTTTGGCATATTATAAATTTAATACATCAAATTATCAAGAATTTTATTACTTTACTTTTTTGCAGAATCTTATAAAACATCTTTTCAACACACCGCAACAACTTATGGAGTAAGACTAGATACTGCAGCTGATCAGACACGAAATTTTGATTGTTTATGAATTTTGAACATCAAAATTATAATAAATAAGATAATTCACTTATAGCCATACATTAAAATTCAACTTTT
The DNA here is from genome assembly GCA_028015205.1 of Mytilisepta virgata. Taxonomy (NCBI): domain Eukaryota; kingdom Metazoa; phylum Mollusca; class Bivalvia; order Mytilida; family Mytilidae; genus Mytilisepta; species Mytilisepta virgata. The sequence goes on from CM051521.1 coordinate 92,130,569, forward strand.
AACATGCCGTAATAGTCCAGGGAGTACAAAAAGTAAATTTGAATAAAATTTAGTTTTACTACTTTAAAAACATTAAACAATGAAGAAATTTGATGATATTTAAGTTGTTGCGATATAAACAAAACTAGCTCCTGTAGTCTGACATTAAAAATGTTACCCCCAAAGACAGGAATTAATGGTATTTTATAAATTAAGTTTAATTAATACGTCAAGAATTTTATGATTTGACTTATTCAAAATCTTAATGGACAGTTCTGACCTAGAACATTTCTTGACAGTTCTACCCTAGAACTATTTATGACCGAGTATGTTCTGACCTAGAACCGTCTGGACAGTTCTGGTCTATAACCGCTCTGGACAGTTTTGAACGGTTCTAGGACAGTATTTCCTGACAGAACAGTAGAGAGATCAGAATTGATCCCATCTGTATAATGTATAATATATAATTGACCTCCCACCTAAAGTTACTGAGAAACGAACATACAGACTAAATATAGTTGACCGATTACTTGCAGTTACTTCAATGTCAACCAACCTTGAAAATGAGGCCAAGGAATGGCGTGTTAAACCGACATCACCCTTCAAAGTAGCATCTTTAGACCAAGCGAGACAGAACTCAAAACCTTTGTTAATTATATCATGCTCTTTATTTCTTTCTTCCTTTTTATTATTATTTTTATGAAGTTTTACTTTCAGGTATAATCAACCTGTATAAGCTATTTTCTTGGTAAAAGCAGAACTGACTTAAAATCAAGGTATTTTCCCCTCCTACTAGAATTTTTGTGCACAACAGTTTAATGGAGGGCCAAACCTATATCACATGCTATATCAACCCGAGTACCCAATATCACCCCGAGAGACATTCGCCCGAGGTGTGATATTGGTGAAGGGTCGACATAGAATAGTGATATAGGTTTGGTCATGTATTATTCTTTATATATTCCACTTACCAAGATAACCCTGGTACAAATCGTGTCTGGACAATCCCGCCTTCACTAATCTTGGATTTGCAACCAAATCCTAAAATGGTGTATAAACATGATAAAGATGATAAAATAACAAAATTTGAATTTTGAACATTACCTTGATTGATATCAATATATAATTCGGCAGATTTTCAAAATATGCAATATATCAGATCTACAGTCTTCATTCTTTGTACCGTTAATACAGAGTTTAACAAGAATTATTTGCAAACAAGTAATTTTTTCACAGAAATTGCAATTACAAATAAACTAAAAATTCATTGCATACGATGCATATTTCTGGATTAACCTAATTCGCCAGGTACGCTCGTGACAAATTCTTTGTTTGTTTGTTTAGTTTGGGGTTTTACGCCGTTTTCAGCAGATTTCGCGGCGGCCGGTTTTTATTGGTGGATGAAGCCGGAGTACTCGGAAGGAACCACCGACCTTCGGTAGGAAAATTGGTAATCTTTGTCAATTAAGATCGGAGTCGAACACACCCCGCCATAGGTGAGATTCGAACTCACAACGTCAGCGTTTACAGGCTAATAGTCACTAGTAGTTATGACGGACCACCTAGACCACTCGGCCACAGAGGCTCCTCAAATTCTTTGGAAAGTCAAAATTAAGAACCAAACGATTGTTAACAGACCATACCAATTTAACCAAAAAATGGATGATGTCAACTTGGAAGAACTGAAACCCTACTTCTAACAGAATTTCAAAATTTATCCAATTAAAATTTCAATTTTTAAAATCATGCCATGTCCAAAGCATTCGCTTCTGAAGGGGTCACACCCTCAATGGCTAACAGTCCATCGGCAGCGGTAATCACCTCAGTCATTGTGGAAGTAAAATAACAGATCAATACATGTATATAATTCCTTGTGTACCATGAGCACTTCCGGAAATCTTAAATCCAGTTACTGCGCTAACGAAGTATATTTTCTGGGGTTCTAAAATCAAATTACAGAGGTAAAAAAAAATTTCAGGAGATCCTGAAGTTGAATTGTGGAAGTCCTTAAATATTTCAAGGGTCCCTATAATCGAAGTGTGAAGGTCCACAAATATTTAAATACAGTCATTGTGAAAATTTCGCGTCTCCTATAGATATCCATGGTTTATATTAAATATTTTTACATTTAAATATTCTTCTGGAAATAACAGTATTCTAATTCTGATTCTGATTCTAAAGTTAAGTACTGAATACGGTGTTCTATGAATTTAACCTCTTTGGGTCCTCTCATTGACCACTTACATGTACTGAATGAAAAAAAATTAACTTCCTTGATATAATTATTGATTCAGATCTTGACGTAGATTAAAAACACTAGGAAATTTAAGAGACTTGTTGTGGCGCATGACTATGAAATTCGAGAAACATGTTAACCAAGGTCTTCAACTATACATGCATTTACTTTATTCAATTTGAATTAACGGCGATTATTGACACACTACATATATTTATTAATGGTACGGAATCACATGTTTATGTTTACTAGGAACACGTGCTGTTTTTATAAACATTTTCTGATTGGTTGGTTTTTGTGTCGCACCCATCATACGATGGGTAGCTCGTGCAAATCATGCTATTATTGATATAAATGATTAGGTAATTTTTATATCCGACATTCGAAGTTCTTCCCGAGTAGCATATACTACACGTTTCTTAGTCTTTACCCCCCCCTCCCCCCCTAACCCATTAGTAATGGAATGTATATATGCGTAAATATTGATTGTCGAATATATGTTTTGAATGAAACTTGTTTTTTCTATTTTGTAGAATGTGTGGATATCATTAGTTAAATGGACCTTTTTGACATACGGTTATTCCGTTTTTTGAAAAGACTTTAAAGTTTGAGATATGAGATTTGATGAGATTTAGATGGACATTTAGTTTTAATAGTGAATATTGAGATAAATGAGCTGTCAGAGCTGTTGGTGTTTTGTGAAATAAAATATATGCTACTCTCACAGGGAGAGCTCATTTCTGATACATGTGTTGAGTTTTAGATTAATTAAATAATTTATGTTGGGTTGAGTGCGAGACGAATTACAACATAAGTATATTTCTAAGCGCTATATTTAGTGGAAAATCACCATGAGCGAGGATTTCTTTGAAACAAACAAAAAATATTTAGCTGTTAGAAAAATGTTGTATCCCCCTACATAAAGTGATGCGAATTTTCATTACTTCATTGGTATTGTGACTTGGTAAAGTTAAAACAAAAATGTGCAATGGAATTTTGAATTTCTTTTTAGTAATTTAGCCGCATCAAATCTATACAATAAAGTATTTAAACCTTTTCTATAAAGATAAATATACATTAAATATGAAATCAAAGGGATCACAAAGATCGGGAGATAACTTTAATATACATCAATTTATATAGCTGTTACACAAAGGTTGTATCTAAAAGCTTAAAGGTTATGACAAATATAGTAAAAATATTCGTGTCATCTTTATCTATTACTAACAACTCTTTTTCTAAATCTTTATATAATATTAAATATATAGGTGAACTTGTGGGTGAAACTTAGTCGTTGTTTTTTTTTTATAGAACTAAAAAAAATGTTCTAAGTGTTAAACTTGATACAGTTTTTTGCAAGTTTAAAGACACTGGACAAAATAAAATAAATATGTTCAAACTTTTCAGCAGCGATAACACATCAAATATTTTTATGATAGTAACTTTGCAGGAAAAGAAGATTGTTTTGTAATATATGTGTTTAATATCATGTAGCTACGCAATAAACAGATCTAAATGATGCAGACATCTGGATACTGCATCAGAATTAAACTTGGCAAATACAAGCGATTTGTGTTCTCAGATCTTGTTGAATTGCCGTCAAAAACTTGGTATATAACCATTAATAAGTACTCTGATATTAAAACATCATTAATTATAGAGCCCATTGCCATGCACATGAAACAATAAAATTGGACAAATGAACATGCAGAAATTGGGTAAACACTGTATATATAGCACATGATGGAAAAGAAGCACTTCGGACAGCTCATGATAACTTGTTATACAAATTTCCCTTAAAATAATCAAGCTTACCACTAACCAGTTTCAAATGAAAGAAATTTGGCCCCCAAAAAGTTTTATATCTTTCAAGGCATTCTTCAACAAAAAACTTCGTAAAAATAATATACCGATTATCTCACTAGTAACCAAAATAAAGCCACGCCAAGTTTAATTAGTTGACTGTATATTTCATTGGTTTTCTTTTCAAACTTAGAGTAAGCAAACGATACTGTTTTTTTTCTGGTATAGGTCCAAAATTAGGTGATGAAAACTGGTTTGTGTGTGTGTTTTCGTTTAGCTATTTGAAACAATCTGATTCTCAATAAGAGCGAGATCAAATTATTATAAATCTGAATCCAACTATCGTTTGAGATCAGGCGAGTGAACACAAGGTTCGATATCTCATTTGAAATTTTTAGGATCCCTCAAAAGTCAAAGGCCCTGCGTCATAGTGCGACCCACTGCCCACTAATTCAACGCGTCTTTGATTTTATAGAAAGGAAGATTGCAAATCGATCATAGCTTAATTAACACATTAACTTAATTTAAAACTGTCCAAAGTTAAAGTGAAGCATTTCAAATTTACTTCGTTAGTCAAGTAAAACGATGGTAATATCGATAGATGAACGGCAAGAAGAAATATTTATTTTCCCATACATAACTTTTCCGGTTTGTAAGTCATTAATATATTTTTCAAGGAACTTTCAAACATATATTTAAATGTATACGGAAGAAAATTTACACGATGTTAATATTCAGACCGACAATTATATTGATTTACAAATAGTTCTTGCTTGTAACCAGGTTTAAGAAAAATGAACAATCACACGAATCGTGTATATTATGTATATATTGATTTTTTTTTTAGATTATTTTAATGCAAAAAAAAATTAAGGAGCATTTCGGTTGTCAACACACATGGCATGTCAATTACTACATAATAATCGATGTTTACATTTCACTTACCCTAGGACGCTTCCATATTATTTGCCGGAGGCCAGAAATCCTTGGCTGTCCCCCAGCATATGTCAGCGAGGACAAATTCGGTGTAAAATCTGGGTCTACAAATAATTTGTTATTCCTCAAAAGCTCATTTCTTAATCCGAAATAGTCTTCTTTCCTTATAACACTTCTAGGTAAACTCATACTGTTTATCCCCTGGGAGTACAGGTAAAATGTTTTCTCCCAGAGGTTAGTTTAAAGCACAGCGAAAAGTATAAATGTTGAATTATAAATTATTATAAATCGGCAATGTACTCATAAAAGAACTAGCTTGCATAAGTAGAACGAATCATTATTGTCGCTTCAACCGATGAAATAATAAATTGACTGGTATGTGTTGGATTTAAATAAGAATAACGAACAGAAAAAATTGAGGGTCTGTACGGGATAAAAAAAAACCGAAAGGGAAATAGAATGTTCGATAGTTATGCGTTTATATTTTAATAAGTAAATATTAATTTAAGTCAAAATGCTGCTATGACCTCCGGAAATATATATCAGACCGATTTTTTTTCCTGTCAAGGTTCTGAATTCGATTTACGGATAGCCTAATTATACTACAAGGATTCATGAAATTTATTTAATTTTTTAGATCCATAAATATTTTGAGGACCTCGTATACAATAATTTTACCACCCCCCCCGGCTTCAGTTTACAAAAATGCTAAAAAAAAAATCGGTCCAAATTCTTCATTTTTCAAGAAATTAAAAATAAAAAGTGACCCCCACTCCTAAAATTTGGTAAAAAATAGGGATTTTTCCCATTTTCGCAATATTTTAGTTAAAATAATTTGTGCTGCACGTAAATTTGCTCTTCTAGTCCTCAAGAAAAAAATTAAATTCTCGCTCGCATCTAATTTGCTATAAATATCTTTCGTTTTTAATAAACTACATTTAATGTGGATTTTGTTGAAATTTTAGTACCAATATTTCCTGCGCCATACGGGCCGCTACTCCTTGTCATGTGCATCAAGATTGTAGTGTTAGAGAATATTTATTACTATATACAACATCCAGAAGAGCTGTAAGGGTATTTCTCTCTCATCTGTTTTACCGAAAACAATGTTATAAATGAAGATTCATGTCTTAATTTAATGTAAAATTGAAAGCATGAAGCGTGAAAGTATGCCAACAGATCTCGTAAGATATACACCCATAAAACTCATATACATTATTTATTAATATATCTAAATGTTCACAGGTCAAGAGTATAATATCTACATCATTGTATTAACATGGACTTGAGTCAGTTATGAATATAATTGTTTCTGGGATATAGCAACAAAGGGCACCTGGAATCAAAACACTTTTACCTGGAAGTTGACCCAAATACATGAAATGTGCTCATGCACTTGGAGCAGGAATTCGCTATATGTGTTAGAATATATATATAATACATGGTAAAATCTGTATCATATGCTGTATCAACCCGAGAAACCAATATCAGCCAGAGGGCCTTTGCCCGAGGGCTGATATTGGTCGAGGTTGATACAGCATGTGATACAGATTTTAACATGTATTATACACTTTATCATAAATTTAAACAGAGGACTTACAATTTTTCAAATTAAAGTCTACTGCCACAAATGAAATTGATTGGGAAAAATATTTTGTGAAAAAAAAATAAAAAATCGGGGGAAGGGGGGGGGGTTTAAAAAAGTCAAATAATCTGAAATTTGACAACAACTTTTTTATTAAGCCGCACTTACTAGGTGATAGACACTTTGCTATACATATTTGCACCTTAGTGGGTGTCCCCTGGTTTTAAACAAATATATCTGGAATCGACAAACTCAGTTGACATACGGGATGGCCTAGCTCTGAGGAGGGTTGCCCTGAAAAATCTCCTAAAATAACCCGAAACATTGAATAAAATACAAGTAATACAAAACACAATGTAAGGGCAAAGTTGCGATCTATACCGCAAAAGGGGGGAGGGGGGTTTATGGTCATTTAAAAAAAATATGTGCATATATAGAATAAACAGCTGGCCACGAGCGCATGATACGCCCGTCGACTTGTGAAAAAAACATAATAAGTGTTTTTGGAATCCACCTTTATTTAGTGGAGCTGCTTGTGAGATGTATATGGAAACCCGGGAAAACATTAGCGTGTACACTTTTAAGCAATAAAGACCAGAGGCTCCCAGGAGCCTGTAATCGCTCACCTGGCATACAGTTGCCAAAGTTGACATTAAAATTTTTAGTTTGTACAGAGTAAGCAGTTTAAAACAAAAAAAATCAAAATATCCTATAGTGATCTATGTTAAACAAGTTTGGTTAATTGGTCATCTTTGTTTGTGTCTGATGTCAATGATTTAAATTCTAAAAATGACCATTTTATTGAAGTTTGGTTCTAATTGTAAATTTAGATTTTTTCTATGAACTTTTCATAGTGTTCTTATTAAATGTAGGTTTCTTGTAGTAGTAATGTTAGTTGGCTGGTTGGGTAATTGGATAGGATTATCCTAGGGTGAGTGCTCACTAACCTGTTTAATCCTGCCACATACTAAATGTGTTTGTTCGAAGCCAAGAATTTGTAGTTCAGTGGTTGTCTTCGTTTATTTGTTTACTGTTATTCCTTGTTGATTAGGTGCATTGTTATATCTTATGAATTTTGATACATTTTGTATTTTTCGAGGCTTTTTACATCTTGTTTTATGGTGTCATTTTGATCTATTGTTGAAACTTCTACCATTCCAGACTGTACTCAATATGAATATATTGGTTAAGTTTGACAACCACATTGAATTTAACTTAAGTCCATGGAAGGTAAAATGTAGGTCAAAATGATCAAAGTGTTCTTATTCTGGACTGTACAAGTAAACATGAATTCACTGATAAAGTTTGACAACCATAATATGAATATTTGTACAGAAATGGACCTAGATGCGAAACTTAACCAAAGTCACTGGAGCATAAAATTTACATCAGTTACCAAAGTACTGCCATTTTGGACTGTGTTTCTAGAGATGAATATACTGATTAAGTTTGACAACCGTAATATTGAGCATGTGGTTCCAGACAAAAAGATTTTTTAATGAATTTCCCATAGGGTCCTATGTTAAACTAAGTTCGGCTGTGGCAGCCATCTTGATTGGCGGGTGGAGTCATCGGATACAATTCTGAAAGAGGATCATCTAAGGACCATTCCACTTAAGTTTGACATAAATTGGTTGAGTAGTTTTGGAGGAGAAGATTTTTTAAGAAACCACCCCCTTTTTTCTATTTTTAGTAACGGCAGCCATGTTTGTTGGTGGATTGCGACCCCTGATACAATTCTGGAAGGGGACCACCCAAGGACCATTCCTGCAAAGTTTGGTTGAAATTGGTCCAGTGGTTTCAGAGGAGAAGATTAAAATGTGAATTGTGGACGGACGGACGGACGGACAGACGGACGGACGGACGGACAGACGACGGACGCCAAGTGATGACAAAAGCTCACATGGCCTTTCAGGCCAGGTGAGCTAAAAAAGACTACCTTTTTTACCAGAAAGCTCAATAAAAATTCAATAACTCAAAAATAAAACAAAGAATCATCACGAAAAAGTATACAAATCTTCAGATTAATATATCTAAGAAGTGTGTAAAGTTTTATGCAATAATCATAACGTTTTTGAGGTACGGCGCGACATGTGAAACCCCCTCCCCCTTTTTTTTTACAAAAAACTCAATAACTCTAAAATAAAATTTTGAATCATCACCAAAAAGTATACAGATCTTTAGATTAATATAACTAAGAAGTGTGTAAAGTTTTAAGCAATAATCATAAATCGTTTTTGAGATACGGTGCGACATGTGAAAAAAACAGACTTCTGTTTTAGTTACAAAGTCCCGTAACTCAAAAAGTTTTAATCTTATTTTCACCAAAAAGTATACAGATCGTTTGACCATCATAAGAAACAACTATGTTAAGTTTCGTGAAATTTGGATGAGTCGTTCTCAAGTTACGGCGCGACATGTTTACGATGGATAGACGGACGCCGGACATTTGTATACCATAATATGTCCCGTCAAAATTTCGACGGGCGTATAAAAAGTATAAAGAAAAATTATGTGCATATATAGAAAAAGTATAAAGAAAAAGTATAAAGGAAAAGTATGTGCATATATAGAAAAAGTATGTGCATATATAGACAAAGTATGTGCATATATAGAAAAAGTATAAAGAAAAAGTATGTGACAAGCATGTGCATATATAGATAAAGTATGTGCATATATAGACAAAGTATGTGCATATATAGAAAAAGCATGTGCATATATAGAAAAGGTATGTGCATATATAAACAAGTATGTGCATATATAGAAATAAGTACATATAAGGCAGCTATGGCGTTCCATAAGTGATAGCAAAATAAACCATGGGTTAAGGATGAGCAACGTACAACTTAGGGAACACCCATTGGTTTGTAGAGGATCGTAAGGAAGTGATCTCAGACTCTGAAAATATTTTTTTGCGGCATCATTTCTAGCATAGCATTAAAAGCAGAGCATAGTCACAATTTTCCAAGAATATATTCATTTTTTTTTCTTTATTGAATTAAAATGGAACAAAACAAGTCACAACATATGATTGTCCCTCTTTAAATATTAATTATTACCACCTATTGTCATATTTTTTAATCTAGAATACTGTTCATTCTGATGGATACAGTACAATTTTACAGCCTTTTCCTTCAAATAAAACCTTGAATGCTTCTTCGAATTTGGACATCGGGAATCGGTGAGAGATAAGTGCATTCACATCAACCTTTCCGTCTGCAACCAAAGCTTCCGTATTTTCCCATGTATGAAATATGCGTCTCCCGTGGACAGTTCTCAGAGTTAATGCCTTAAAAACTAAAAAGAAAGGTAAAACATTATTGTTTATTTTCATCAAAAACTCTGACTGCCCTTTCATTATTTAAGCTGGTGTTTTACTCCCCTTTGTAGCCACTTATTTACTTTCATTTAGATAGTGATTCTTATTCTTAAATTGAAATTTCTTCTTACAAGTTTTTTTGTCTTACTAATATTAAAAGATCTATACAAGGAACAAGAACAAAACCAGAAACAAGAGATGGTATTGGACATTCATAATAAAAAATCTGCACATAATTTTAATTGATATGATGTTTTTATCTGATAATGACAGTGATGATTTCAAACATGAAAAGATATGTTGTCCAGACTTTAAGTTCTATATTTAAAATTAATTTTCATATTCTGAATGTTATCGTTTGATAAGAAAAGTATACCAATATCTTGGAGAACATTTTCTACATGTAAAGGCTGTTTCGGTAATCCGACCATCACTATAGTTCCTCCTTTTCTGAGCAAAGAAAAGCTAGCATTGACCATAACTGGAGCTCCTGAACACTCACATACACGACCAAAACCATCACCATCGGTGAACTCCATTACAAACTAAATACAAAATTTAGATCTGGTATTAGAATTAAAGGATTTTTCTTTCTTCAAGTTTTGTTTACAACATTTTATTAAACTTGACGAAAGATTTGCGCCAAAATATGGGAGTTTAGTCTGAAAAGCTTTCATCTTTTTTAAACGAGGATAGCAAGATGCATTCTTATTTTGACCGACCTTTCAAACAATGGCAGAATGGTCTAAGACTCTTCACGTCTATTGTTTTTTTTTATCTTTACACTAGAATATTAAATTTTTTTTTTACCTTTTTAAGGTCTTGTTCTTTGGTATTAACTGTGACATCAAAACCAACCTCCTTGGCCAGCTGAAGTCTGTTTGGGTCAATATCTGCCCCTATCAACCTAAAATATAAAATACCTGCATGTATGCCTATATCCAATTAAAAATTAGAATCCACACTTGCCCGCTTGCTCCTTGTTTTTATTTTGTTCCTTTTCATGCCGCGCAAGCGAGATCTAACAAAATCTAATCTAATCAAAATTAGATCTCCCCCATGCGCGACAAAAAAGGAGCTAGTGCAAGGTTCTTGTTGAATGGCTGCAGAAGACTCGAGGTTCGACTTAAGAATATTTATAATTTTTTCTATTATATCAAGCGTACTTTTAAAAAAAGGCAACTTTTTTTCAGTACAAGGACTTGGATATGTGTAGCACTAATAAACACGTGAAAATATTTATTAAAAGTATACGCGTGATATCAGAGAAAAATAATAAATATATCCAAAAGACGGACCCTTTTCGTTTGATTAATAAAACGAACTGACGCTAGTTCATAAGAAAATCGAACGGCTGTGAACAAACACATACCAGATATTTTTGTTATGTAGAAACAAACTCTGGTCAATACTAATCTGCATTGTGTTGAGTTCCATATAATCCTCGAAACAAATAAGATGCTAATCCTTTCCACCTCGACAATCTAGGACTATATGTTTTTAAAAAGGACATTTGAAGCTGAAAGGACAAACATAGCAACAGTAAAGACACTAACCTTTTTGCTCCAAGAGCCTTTGAAACCATGCCAACTAATAATCCGACTGGACCACACCCGATGATTAGGGCGTCTTTGCCTTTAACATCCAATCTCTCTACTGCATTGTGTGCAACTCCTAATGGTTCCAGCATTGCAATCTGGTCAGCGGCTGAAGATTGAAATTACACACTGTTTAATATTAAATGTTACAAAATTTCGTTAAAAATAATTAAATGAATGATTCAATACATATAAAAAAAATTCAAGACAATTTTGTATTTTTATTATAGAATATTCACGTAGAAAGTTTTAAGAGGTAACACATTCTGTACTTATACCACAAATTGTGACATATATGAGGCCATTAAACCTATGTGCGATAATCGATTCAAAAGATAAGAGGTCAGGTTTAAAAAAACAAAAGGAATAAATAAATAATAATGAAAAAAAACAGAATTTGTACTGTATGTAAACCGCGTAAAGAACGATAACTTATCATAATATACATTTTACCTGAGAAGGTCAATATATAGCACACAGTGGGCGTTTGTCTACTTACTGATGTTTCTTTTCATCTGATATAAATACTTGGCTGATACTAATGTATACTCTGAACAAGCACCATGTTCTGTCTTTTTCCCATGCCCAAACTGTCCCATATTTTTACAAATCTCACGACAGTCATGTTTACACTGGTAACATTCGCCACAATAATAATGGTTTTCTACACCGACCTTGGTTCCTATCGGTATACTTGCTTTAGATCCACATTTAACAACAGTTCCAGCACATTCGTGTCCAGGAACGAATGGAACCTTAGCTATTACTCGAGCAACTTCATTCCATGTGTACAAGCTGATATCTGAACCACACACTGAAATTGCATCTACTTTAACAAGAACTTCATCGTCCTTTGGTTCCGGTACTGGTATTTCCTTATAGTCAAATGAACTGCCTTCTCTTGTTTTTACCAAAGCTTTCATCGTTTTTGGAATAGACTCCATTTTACTGATGGACCGTTCAGACGAGAGACTCCCAAATCAATACAGTCCGATACAAGCAGATTAGATTAAATCTATGGTAAGTCATTTGGGTTAATGATTAACCATTCGTGTTAAATATCAAAACACTATCTCTTTATCCAATGTGAAATTTTAGCGAGTTATCCCTATAAACCAACTAATCCATGGGAGATAAGAAAATAACCTCCATTTATCCCCGAATAGGGTAATACCTATATTAATAACTATATTTCTATTATTTCCCCTTGAAAATGTACAGCAGACCATGATTAATATCCCAAAAGTATAGACCGTACCAATCAGTCGGGGTCAAACCCGGGACCCTTGGTTCAGTAATCCACAACTTACCAACTAAGCTATAGAAGTGATCCACAAGTAAGTTAATGGATGGTCTTTCTCATAAGTAAAGGACATATTACGTACTGTGGTTTGTGTAGATAATAGAGAGTGGGGGTAGTTATAAACCTTAACGGAATTATAAAATTGAAATCTATCAATTCTATCACCCAAAGAGTACTTCTCCTACGACGACGAAATATACCAACTTCAGCCAATTTGCCAACTACATTAGCCCTTTCTAACATCCATAGTTTTTTTAAGTTGGGCGCCAATATAACAGTAAGGTATGATTCCTTCCGCCACTCAGGCCCCAACCTGAGACGACTCCATTCAAAGACCTCCTGCTCCTACAACTGAGCTGAAGGAGTACTCCTTTAGCTCAGTTGGTAGAGTGTTCAACTGGAGCCTTGCTCTAGGGAATTTTAGAGGTAAAATAATGCTCTACTATTTCTTTAACTTGGTTAAGATAGATAACTTATGTTTTCCATTTAGGAAGAATTATACATACCACACTAAAATCCAAGAAAACTACTGGTTGGAAACAAGAAACAAAAAGAACAACTATGTTAAAGAAGAAAAGGAAAGAGATACCCTCTTTAAATCATTTTGTTTAACTTTAAAGACTGTTGTAGACAAATTAATGTATATAAGTAACCCAGAGAATAAACTTGGATGACTTATGGTCTTCGAACTATAAGCAAAAATTCATGGCTTATGGTCTTTGTACTATAAGCAACAAACCAAGTATTTTCATTCATGGCTTATGGTCTTTGAATTATAAGCAACAGACCAAGTATTTTCATTCATGGCTTATGGTCTTTGGACTATAAGCAACAGACCAAGTATTTTCATTCATGGCTTATGATCGTTGGACTATAAGCAACCGACCAAGTATTTTCATTCATGGCTTATGGTCTTTGAATTATAAGCAACAGACCAAGTATTTTCATTCATGGCTTATGGTCTTTGGACTATAAGCAACAGACCAAGTATTTTCATTCATGGCTTATGATCATTGGACTATAAGCAACAGACCAAGTATTTTCATTCATGGCTTATGGTCTTTGAACTATAAGCAACAGACCAAGTATTTTCATTCATGGCTTATGGTCTTTGAACTATAAGCAACAGACCAAGTATTTTCATTCATGGCTTATGGTCGTTGGACTATAAGCAACAGACCAAGTATTTTCATTCATGGTTTATGGTCTTTGAACTATAAGCAACAGACCAAGTATTTTCATTCACGGAGCAGTCCAATGTCCCATTGTTCAACACAACTGCAATTAGGTAGTATTTTTTCGATCGACATATAAAATCTACTACACGTAGGCCTTGAACTGATAATATTAACTGATTCAAAGTTCAAATCTCTACCTGTGAATATATTTATTCGTGTTCATGTATAAATAGTTCACTACTTTATCACTGTATAAATCCATCTCCTCATTTAACTTGAAGCATGTCTGACAGCAAATGTCGTGAGTTTCCCAGAATTAAAGCTGTACGAGCGTATGTTACCGATCAACAGTTGTTAGGCGATCAAGGTGCTGATTGCCATGATGTTCAAGATGATCATTGGATTAACGGGTATCCAACCCCGGTTGCAAACCCAATGTCAGGATATGAACAGTATTCTGCAACTAGAAAGTCATGGGGGATAAATGCAATAGGTTCACTTGTGGTGGAAGTCGAGGCCACAGATGGAACAACAGGGGTTGGTATTACAATAGGAGGCGAACCCGGTTGTTATATCGTTGAGAATCATTTGAGTCGATTTATAGAGGGTCAGGATCCTCGTGATGTGGAAGTTATGTGGGACCAAATGTTCCGTGCTACTTGGAATTATGGTAGAAAGGGGCTGTCTGTTCAGGCAATAAGCGCAGTGGATCTTGCACTGTGGGATTTATTAGGAAAAATACGAAAGGAACCAGTTTATGCCTTGCTTGGTGGTAAGACAAAAGACAGACTTCCTGTATATTGTACAACCGCCCGACCAGACATAGCAAAAGGTTTTGGTTTTGTTGGTGCTAAAGTTCCTTGTCCCTATGGACCTTCGGCGGGGGATGAAGGTTTTCGTAAGAATGTCGAATTCTTCAAGAATTGGCGGGAAAAGGTTGGGCCTGACTTTCCTCTTATGTTAGATTGTTATATGGCACTGACGGTACCGTATACGGTTAAACTGGCAAAAGAGCTTGAAAAATACGGACTTAAGTGGATCGAAGAATTTCTTCCACCTGACAACTATACCGGGTATAGTGACGTTCGTAGGGCCATGCTTGGAAGCAAAGTTCTTCTTACAACAGGTGAACACGAATATAGTAGATACGGATATCAACAACTTATTACCTCAGGTTGTGTCGATATTCTTCAACCAGATATAACATGGCTTGGTGGAATTACAGAAGCTCGAAGAGTATGTGCAATGGCTTCGCCATACGATATTATGGTTATCCCTCACGGATCAAGTGTTTATTCATATCATTTGCAGTATGCTTTCCGAAATTGTCCCGTTGCAGAGTTCATCAATATGAGTTCAAAAGCTGATAAAATTACGCCATACTTTGGAAATCTTTTTAAAGACGAACCTTTGCCAGCCGATGGATTTATAGATTTACCGGACCGCCCTGGCTTTGGTGTCACTTTGTGTAGAGACACATTGAGTCGTCCATACAAACGTACAGAGCAACAATCGAAAGAACAAGCAGATAAGAACATCAACAGAGCTGTGCCGAAAATAGCTCACATGCCATTTTGATGGAAATGCACCATTATTACGCTTTTTACAACATTTAATTAAATAACCAAAAAGAGAAGCAATTATGTTATGTTATATATGATTATAAGTTTTGTTCATATACTCAAGTCACGAATAAAGAATAATTCATTACCTTTAGAGTTCGAATACTAGTATTGTTTCTTTGTTTGTTTGTTTGTTTATTTGGGGTTTTACGCCGTTTTCAGAATATTTAGCTATTTCGCGGCGGCCAGTTTTCATTGGCGGAGAGACCCGGAGTACCCGGAGAGGACCACCTGTCAATTAAGATCGAAGTCCAACACACCCCGCCACAGGTGAGATTCGAACTCACAACCTCAGTGTTCATGAGTATAGTCTTGACGAACTACCTAGACCACTCGGCCACGGGTGTGACTAAACATCGAGTTCGAGTTAGAGTTGTGACTAAACATCGAGTTCGAATTAGAGTTCGAGTTCAAGTTAGAGTTCGAGTTGAAGTTCGAGTTAGAGTTCGAGTGAACTCGAAATATTAATTTCTGATGTCATTTAAATTTATGGAGTTACATTTCGAGTTAGAGTTACGGTTCGAGTTAAAGTTCGAGTTAAGATAAAGGTACTTGTTCCTGGTACAAACTTTTTGTACATATAGCGATGCCGATATTCGTACAAACTTTTTTCTAATATGGAAATCAGTGAAGATAGTTCAACAGACATTTTATTCACAGTTCACATGATAAAATGCTGCTACGTGGGCCTTTAGAGTGCTTCATCTGCTAATAATTTTTTATTTTTTATTTTTTTAATAAAATGTCAATGAGAATATAAGCTTTCTTTTATTTCGGGTATAGACCATCAATCCTAGTAAAACAAGTCAACCAGACTCTACCGTACTCTACTCTTCAACATGTAGACGGAGGTACATAAACACTATATTTGCCCCGAATTTAGAAAAACGTTAACACGACATATCAAGCCTACAAGTACTCGAGATACTATAAACAATATTTCAAACAAATTGGTGGCTGCAAGGAGCATATATATAAGCTCAACTGTAAACATTATTGGTGTTCGGTGCATCCTTCGACACAATTTTGAAACTGGATGTTCCTAATGATGATTTAGGCCGAATTGCAAAGTTGATTTAGAGGAGATGTTAAAATTGCATTCACATAGAGTTTAACGTGAAGCTAAGTTCAGCGGTAATCGTGGAGGTCGGAATTACCAGACACCGGTTTGTAAGGGGACCATCTAAAGATCATTAAAGTAAAGTTTGCTTGATATTGACTTTATAGTTTCAGAGGAAAAGATTTTAAAAATTTCCTTCCCCCTTTTCTATAATTAGCTCCGGCAACTATCTTGGTTGAAGGTCGGGGACAAAAGACACAAATTTAGAAGGGGACCACCCAAGGACTATTCCACCAAAGATTGATTCCAATTGACCCAGCAGTTTCAGAGGAGGTCTTCGTATTGTATTCCCCATAGGGTTCTTAGTTTAGTTATGTCGGGCCGTGACATTTAATTATGACGCAATCTTGGATGATGGACGAACACGACAGATAAAAAGTTTAAAGGGGACCATCCAATCTATATTATTTTGAAGGATATAGTTTTGTATCACAACTTTAAAACCTCACAATTCAGTGTACGAATTATTTTAAGGAAGGTTTGAAAATTTTATTTTACAGGACCCACATGCATTTCGACGTAGGGAGGACGTCATACTTAGAGGCGGATTGAACCATATAATTACACGTATTTGAGATGTTGGGGGAACAGGTTTCCTTTTTCCTTAATGAAAAGGACAAGACTAAAACTATATGTCATATATGTATATTATATCCCAGGGGCCGGGGGGGGGGGGGATTGGTACTCTCCAAAATTATCTGCACGTACACTAGTACTATTTTTTGGGGGCAAATTTCTCGATTTTGCTATACTTTTGGGGGTCCCAAAAATTGCAGGTATTTTTGGGGTGCGTTCAAGTAGACGAAAAAAATAGCGTTTTTAACCTATTTTATGGGGTAAAATGAAAGTATTTTTCTGGTTCTGAAAAATATAGATATATCTTTATGGGGGTGTCAAGAAATTTAGGTATTTATTTGACGATCCTTTGTACAGGTAATTTTTTACCCCCTCCCCTAAACTTAATCCGTAAATCGAATTTTAACTCGAAATGCAACTTGATAAATGACTGTAGAAATCAATATCTCGAGGTAACTCTAAGTTTAACTTGAACTCGAATGATCACTCGAACGCTATCTCGAACTTTAACTCGAACTCGAACTCTATCTTTAGTCACACCCCTCGGCCACTAGAGTTCGAATAGACATTAATACCGATGCCCATGATCTGTTAACAACACTAAACAATACTATTGGGAATATTTAAAGGTTTGGATCCTACTTTTATTTCTGAAAATTAATCTATTGAGCATTAACGAGTTCATATTCAACTAATGGCTATTGTTTTTGTGAACAACTGTTAATTTCATTGTTTTGTTTTGGTTCGTTTCTTAATTATTTGACCATGTTAAAGGTAGTGTGGCAGAAATTTGTAAGTTTTACTTCTTAGTAACATACTTTTAGCACTGGCCATTTACGTTTAATAAATGTATTTTATTTCTCTGTTAAACAGAGTGGATATAGTGGGTAACTGCTATCCTTTTGGAATTTCTTGATTTGTAGTAGCAGGGATTGACCAACAATACGGAAATATATTTTATATTCTAAATCGCCAAGCTCAAACGAATAATAAATTAATTATAAAATAAAATTCAACACATAAATAAGAGCAAGTGTGGCCACAGCTGAAACAGCACTTTTACTATCAAATTAACAAACTAAAAAAATATCAATTTAACTTCATTTAATGTCCCCATACGTCCAACACTAAGTTGTGGCACAAAGCTATCTACAAAAGAGAAAACTACACATTATTCAATGTTAAATAACTCTAAGTAAAACATGGTATCAAACAGGTGGGCGGCCAAGTCAGAAAAATAGTTCAGGACACAGAATCCCAAAACGGATTATTGTAGTTTGTGCATTCTGTGTACAAGTGGTATTTAAGCAGTTTTATAATGACATTCAGTCAATCGAAGTTTTGTCTACCAACCTGGGTCAGTTCGTAATGCTTTTAAAAATACACACCCACCCAATTTGTAGGATAAAGAATTAACTGAAATACCACAAAAGCTTGGGCGATGTGGATCTAATTAATTGCCTGAACACTAATGACTGAAAAAAAAGTACATATTATACAAATGTTTGATGCCGTGTTTTACTTTATTTAACATCGAATAATACATGTAGTTTTATCTTTCGTAGATAGCTTTGTGCCACAACTGAGTGTTGGACGTAAATAAAAATTTAGGACATTCAACGTAGTTAACTTAATAAGTTTTGAATTTGTTAATTTGATAATAAAAGTGCTGCTACAGCTGTAGACAGACTCATTCCTATTTATGTGTTGAGTTTTATGTCATAAATAATCAAAAGGGATTGCGGCCAAGCCAAAATCCTAAGTCATAAAATCCCCATTGCGGCTATATATCATCCATTCATGACGAACATACACACTTACCAATGTGCTTACGGTAAACACATTCACGTAAATAGTAAACATTAACATTTGGTCCCATATCCATTTATATGCACCGTTAAGTTTCATAAATATATGTGTGTACAGTCACTTCTAGCAATGATTTTTTTATCATGAAGAAAAGGGGAAACAAGTTCAGTGGTCCAGCAAAATAGTGATACCAATCTTTTTAAACATTTTTTGTTGATTTTACCACTGATGATCAGCTATTTTTCAGCCCTTCAGTGTCAAAATAAAAATTAAGCTAAAACAGGTAATCAAAAACATTTAACAGAAAATTTCTAAGATATCAGAAGTATGTAATGAATAGCTAAGATACTGAATATCTTCCATGGCCGTAAGCCATCAGCAATAGAATAGAGAATGGGAATGGGGAATGTGTCAAAGAGACAACCCCTGGGGAATGTGTCAAAGAGACAACCCGACCAAAGAGCAGAAAACAGGTCAAGGCTACCAATGGTCTTCAACGCAGCGAGAAAATCCCGCACCCAGAGGCGAGCTTCAGCTGGCCCCTAAACGATAATGCATACTATTTCAGCAAAATGGACGGCACACTAAACTGTATAAAACATACAAATGAACCAAAATTAAAAAAAACACACAAGACTAACAAAGGCTAAAGGTTCACGACTTGGGACAGGCGCAAAAATGCAGCGGTATTAAACATGTTTTGTGAGATATCAACCCTCCCCCCTATACCTCTATCCGATGTGGAATAAACAAACACACAGTGATACACACAGTAAAACTCAGTTCAAAAGATATCCGAGTTCGATGTAACTAAGTAAAATGACAATGATCAATATATATTAACTACTAGCAGTTACTGACATGCCAGCTCCAGACCTCAATTAAACTGATCGAAAGATTATGTCTTTATCATGCTTGCACGCAAATATCTGGTGTATCCAAAACTCAGCCAACACGACACTCCACGACCATACACTCTATTAATCTTTCTACAAACATCGAATGAAAATTTCTTTTTATGGCAACATAAAATTACTGAACTTGGCAGTTTGTGTTACACTTCTGTGCTCAGTTTCCCTTCATTACTATTTTGAGCAACTTTTTGATATTTAATTCAACTTTGTCTCTGACTTTTCAGAGGAATTTTATGTTTGAGAGCATTATCAATTCTGTAATGAAAAAGCTGTAAGTTTGGAGCTTACAAATACCCCCTCAAAATGCTTATTAGATATTTGCAAAATGTAGACCTATAGTTTGTGAAAGAAGTATGTTTGCCACAGGTATAAGATTGATACCCACCTTACATCATGGTCATGCTGTACTTCAAGTATACTATCCTCTAGTTACGAAATACATGCATTTCTATATTAATCTAAAATTTAAATAAGCATCAATAAACAGAAAATGGCTGTGGCATAGGTAGGAAAGCAATACCAGCAACACACCATGGTTATGCTTCAAACTATATAAATTAGCTGTACCATATATAGTTGCTCAGAAATTTTGTGAAAAATGTAAATAAAATCATGGCACAATATGGCAGTTTCCACAATTTGCATCTGAACTAGAGGAACTTCCAATCTAGCCACTTTTACCCCCCTCATTCTTATGTTGTCTAGAAGTGAGGATGTAACAAAATACACATTTCAAAGAAAGAGAGACACGATTATGTCCAAAATTCTATATTGAAGCAAAACCTGTTAATACTGTTGTGAATTGAAGGTCGACCTGATTTATTACAAATGTACTCCCAATAACTGTTCACTTGCCATCAATCACTTTTCTTGTTAGTTCCTTGTATAAAATGACTAGATGTACCCACTGATGAGAATACTAACACTCACCAAGCTACATGATCACCCTTTTGTATATATAGTTCTAAGAAATTGGCCTATGGTTTGACTTTACCAAACTTTGAGGTTTTGTAACATGGGCTGATAGACAAAGAAGAGTGGACACACTACATGTCTCACCTGAGTATGCACATGGACACAGAATAATGATTATCTGATACCCGATATCAAGTCAAAGGAAAATGTGTTAAAAGAAATTGAGGTCAAGGTCAAAAGGCAGGTGTCATACCGACATGTATCCACTAAGAACTATCTATTGACCAAATATGGTGGGTCTAGGTATTAAAGTTGCTGAGAAATGGACCTAATCTCGGAAATGTGACAGTCACTTAAGCATGCAATTGAAGTCAAAGTCCAGAGACAGGTGTCAGACTTGCATGTACCTACTAAGAACTATCTATAGACCAAACACGGATGGGTCTAGCTATTACAGTTGCTGAAAAAAGGACTTAAGAAATTTGGATGAAAGTCAATCAGCCATGAAACTGAGGTCAAGGTCCAGAGACAAGTGTCAGACTGGCATGTACTTACCAAGAACTGTCAATAGACCAAATACAGTGGGTCTAGGTATTAGTTTCTGAGAAATGGACTTAACCACGAAAAAGTGACAAAGTCCCTCAAGCATGAAATTGTGGTCAAGGTCAAAAGGCATGTGTCAGAGTGACATGTACCCACCAAGAACTATCTATTGATCAAATACGGTGGGTCTAGATATTACAGTTTCCGAGAAATGGATTTAACCACAAAAAGTGACAAAGTCACTCAAGCATGAAATTGAGGTAAAGGTCCCAAGTCAGGTGTCAGACTGGCATGTACCCACCAAGTACTATCTATAGACCAAATATGGTTGGCCTAGTTATTACAGTTTCTGAGACATGGACTTAACCACGAATAAGTGACAAAGTCACTCAAGCATGAAATTGTGGTCAAGGTCAAAAGGCAGGTGTCAGACTGACATGTACCCAACAAGAACTATCTATTGATCAAATACGGTGGGTCTAGGTATTACAGTTTCTGAGAAATGGATTTAACCACAAAAAGTGAAAAAGTCACTTGAGCATGAAATTGAGGTAAAGGTCCCAAGCCAGGTGTCAGACTGGCATGTACCCATTAAGAACTATCTATAGACCAAATATGATTGGCCTAGGTATTACAGTTGCTGAGAAATGGATTTAACCACGAAACTTGGATGCAGATTTTAAATTCATGTTTATGAAGTCAGTGAACCATAAAAATGAGGTCAGGGTCACAAGACAATTATACTGTGGCAAACCTTATACGATAAGCTACCTTGTGGACCATAAATCTTAATTTTAGGTATTACATGTGCAAAGTTATTAAAGTTTTAAAAAAGTTTACGCTGCCGTCGCCACCGCCACTGGAAAGTAATACCTTTATTTCGCCTCTGCGACTTTTTGTTGCAGGCGAGACAATAAAACTATATAGGTATAGTTCTAAGAAATTGGCCTTTGGTCTGAATTTACCAACTTTGAGGTTTTGTAACATGGGCTGATAGACGAATAAAATCATATACCCTTACCGATACTGAAGTGAGAATTATATCATTGGCAGTAAGTAAAATGGTACACTTGGATTTATGATTTTGTACATGTTTTATTTAAAATTACATGTCAATAAGTGATGTGTTTTGTTTGGTATGGCAAAAAATGCAGGATCTTTCTTTCAATGTTAATTGCAGTTATCATATTCAACTATAAGATGTAATTCACCTTACTGTTATCATACCACTTTATCTTCACATTAAAATCTTTTACACTTTTGTCATTTATGTGTATTTGGTAATACATTTCCTTTTAAATTTTTTTTTACATGAGATCCAGATATTTTCATTTGGAATTTCACTTTCTTCTCTGCCTTGGTGGTCCCTTTAATTCCTGAGGCTAAAGAAACAGAAAAGAAAAAACAAACTTTTAACTAGGCACTGACAGTTCTAACAGGGACTGATGTATCAAATAGATTTCATAAAGATAATAAAAAACGTTCTATGTAGATAGGGTGAAAGTGATTGCATTTCTTATATCAAACATGTAAAATACTGTTTATTCACCTATTTTCGGAGTAAAACTGATGAGCTTGGTGTTTGGTATGTCAGCACATAAACTAATTTTACCCACAATGTCGAGAGTTTTGTCCCCGTATAGCTGTATGTCTTGATTAAGTTGAAATTATTGATTGAGTGGTATTTTATTCTTTTTTACACCATTGCAGCTATATTGTGAACTGAATTAATTAGGATTCTGACATATTTTGTTGTGAAAAGTTGCTTCAATCTAATTTCTTAACAGTTCTGGCTTTTAGTAAATCTCCAAAGTTGCAAATTTGGAGTCTAGGATTTTTTCTAATTTGACCTGGATTTCCAAGCTATCACTTCTTGATATGTTTTATCACTGCCTGATGTATAAAAATGAAAGAAACTAGCACATAAATTCTGTAAGTTTCAGCCAAAATTGATATATGTCCTGTATCTACTTACTGTAAAATCTTGATGTTTCATCATCATATTGATTCTTTGGTTGTAGAAATCATAAACAAACTGTGCCATCTGAGGCATATCATCAATCACCATAACTGGTTCATCTAAAGGACTGCCAACCTAAATATAAAGGTCAGGTATATAAAACCTGTTGCAAAGTTAACTTTACCACTGTGTATTATTTATTTCAATCAACAAAACTGAGTTCATCATGACAATGAATGATAAAAACATAATTGTATAATCCAATATTTCTGTTGAATGCAAGCATAATAAGATGAACTGACTATATATCTAATTAAATATGTGGCATTGAATATGATGCATACACACTATTAGGCTAATTGTTTGGATGAAAGTCAATCCACAAGTTTAAACAGTCATCAACTATTTCTATTTGTTGGGTATAAACAGTTTTCAGTTTAGACAGAGAACTGACTCCCACTTTAAATGGTTAGGGTTTTAATTTGAAATGGCAGCTATATCTTATCATCCATTTTCAGTCAAGTCTTATTGGAAACCAACCCCGTTTATATTCTTTTGGTAAACATAACATATTCAATATGAAATGATGGTCGAAATATGGAAGAAACAAATAACATACCTTCCTACTAGGTGGATATGATTCTGTGGGTACTATATGTAACTGTAAAGGTCGAGACATTAGCTGAAAGTATAAACTCAGATTATTAGTTACATTTAATTTGTTCTCCTAATATATATATAGGAGCATCTAGTCAAAAGGGGAGATAACTTGAAATGTTCAACATAAAAAAAACTCGACCCCTACTGAAAATGCCCACATCTGTAAATAGCTACCATATCTAATATAACCAACCAAAAATTCATTTTTAAATATATATATTTTCTTTTTCTTCTTAAAGAAAATTTACCAATGTAAATGCAATGAATGTAAAACAACATACCTGGTTGAATGCTGGTGTAAGTTCAAAACAATTGCAAAACAATGAAACTCTGGCAAAGACGTACAATCCTAACCTGGCTCTTGACATGGCTACAATAAGACGTCTTACATCCCTATATAAAGAAACATATGTATAAACTTTAACTAAAGTAATTATCTTTCTATCCATAATGAAAATCCTAATATAGAGTAAAAAATCATCCCTTTTCATATTATTTTAGGGTGACAAATAATCAGGCAAAGGACAAGCACTTTTACTGCCGTTCTTCATCTTAACATTGCAGTTAGGCCTTTAACACAAAGAAAATCTTCTAACACTAGTCTGAGATGAATTCTTTGCTAAATCACATCAAATCTATATACCTCAAGCTTATATTTACCATTATAATCTTCCTATCAGATAAACTTTGAACTGAGACCAATAAAAACTGTCTAATCCAACCAAACTATAATGGACGATAAGACTATAAATTTTAATAGTACTTAAGGCCAGCCTTATAAACTGCCTCTCATTTAATTAATGAAACACAGATTTAATAACTGTGAAATGTCTAAAATTTAACAATATAATCCTCTTGAAATTTACAAATTTAGACCCAATCTTTCTGATTTCTATACCTGAGATGACCAACTGTTTTCGTTCTGACAAGAGATAACAGGATATAATCATTCTGTTGACCTTGATATCTGTCTACTGTGGTTATCTGAAAAAATATCTCGAGATATGAGGTTATCAGAATATATGCGCTCTACATCAAAATTAATTACACAGATTTATGAAAATCTCGAGAATGAAATTGAATTATGAAACACTACTTTTTTTTTTAAATCCAGTTCTATTATATATTTTAGAAAGAAATATTAAAGAACATATACATTCATAAAAGATAGTTATAGCACCTAAAATATTTTCCAATATTTTAAATTTAAATTAAACTGTATTCTTGATACTCAAAATCTATCTTAATAACAAATCTAAAATATATTTACACTGATATCTCAAAACTCTTGCTATCTCAAATAAATTTTGAACCTTTAAATATGAGAATACAAAAAAAACAAGAGCTAACTGCATAAAATATAAAATACTTGTATACTGAAAATACATACAGGGTGCCTAAAATTTTTCCCAATATTATATACACTTACTTTATGAGGAAAACCAATGAATGGATTAGTCCCACATCTCTGTTTACAAACATCTCGTATCAAATGTTTTTGTCCGTTGTATGTCGTCAAGATAGAAATCTTTTCTGCCGGATATCCCAGCATTCTCATGTACATAAATGTTGCTATCACATATTCTGCTTCTGCTAGATTCTGATAGAAGTATGGATTAGGTTCCGATTCACCAACACCATTAAAGTTCTGCACATCAATTAACTGGAAGTCATGTACAAATCCAGGGTTAGATAATCTGTACTCCTCATTGATCATAACATGGGGTAAGTTTCCTAACTTCTTGTATCTCCAGTTATACAGATTTGCTATGCTGAAAGTAAGCAGCAATATTTAACTATTAGAACATGGTTAAATATTTTTCTATTAAATATCATTTATTTCTGTCTGCTTATTAGTTTTGAAACCCCACTCCCCTAACTTGATAACAGATCTGGTAGAATTTAAAATGTATACCTTCCCCTTGCTCTTCCTTGGGCATCCAGTTCAATGGTAGGTACACACAGTCTAACTAATCTGGTAAACAATGACTGCTCCATATTAGAGAATTTCTGGAAAGCCATGTTTTTGATGACAGGAGGTAACTGATGATGATCTCCAATCATTATCCATCTCTTTAATCGGTTTATATTATCCTCTGGATTCTGTAAATCAACATTATAAATGGATATATTGAAATTTGAAAATGTAAGTCCATGTAAATTTATTTAAATTAATGAAAGAAGATCAAAATATGTAAACAAAATACATATATTATTACTTTTTATAATGTCACCTAAGGAAAGGAATAAACAGCATAATTTAAATATCACTACAATAGCAAAATCATGAAACATATCAGCAATTCATGTTTAAAATGAACTTTTAATGATAAATGTAACAACTATTTCAAAGAGCTCAATTCTTCCATCCTACAGAATATTTGATTTACTGCACCAAGAATACTTTACCTGCAGAAGAAGTGGAATAAACGTTTCAATTTCTAAGATCTGAGCAGCTTCCTCCATCAATATGTTGTCAAACTGTAACAGAAAAATATGAGATTTATAATAAAGAGAAATTAATCAAAAGTTCCAAATTTCTGGATTTTTTTAATTAATATTTATACAAGTAACTATGTAAATTTTGGTAGCACTTTTTTGGTTAGTTTGTCTTCAGACATATTTATAAAACTTGAATAATAAGTTAAAATATGTTTTACTGCCTTAAATTGCTAGATTCTCTGAGTTTCAAGGAGGATATTCCCCATAAATGGCTTGGGACTTTAGGTGCCAATCATTTTGCACACTCCCTTGGAACCTTGCCAAGTGTCAGTATGGATTCATTATATTTAAAAATTTGTTGTGGTTTTTGTGAGTAAAGTAAAAACAATGAATTTAAGTATACATGTATTTCATTATGTGTTATCAAAATAAAATTATAAGACCATTATTTTCTCTATCCAGAAATCAACAATTTTCACTAAATCAAGAAAACTGATATCTGGGAAAATGAATGAATCATCAGAATGTTTGCATTCATACCTTAAATCCTACAGCTACAAGATCCCTTCTTTTCAGAGCAGCATGTGTACAAGTCATGGCTATAATCTTAGCTTCTTTAATAAGAAGATACTCTGCTCTGTCTGTACCACTCCTTAATAGTTCAAAGGCTCTAAATTCCTGAGAAAAATTACATGAACTAATTGTAAGATTTTATGGATAAAACTTGAAAATATGGAAGTAAGCTTTGCTGTATATTCAAATTATATCTGGTGGGTATATAATATGAAAACAAGACAAATTTCAGAAAAGATTTGACAATGTTTTTGAAAGTTTTGTACCAAAGGAGTGAGAACCTACCTCTAGCTGTGTGAATATCTTTTTTATATGTCTGAAACAACCCTCTGCTATATCTAAATCCTCCTCATATGTTTGACCTTTGAATAAAGGCTGTGGTGCATTTTCAAAGAATTTGTTAAATGGAAATAATTCTTTCATTTTCTGTAATTTGTCACACTCCTGAAATTACAATATTAAAAAAAAAATTTATCATCAAATGTTCACAGAATGATATTCATCAATGCAATTAAAAGATAATTTTTACACTATTTTTTTTTCTCAGACAAACATTTTGAAATAACTAATGGGAGAAATTGCCTACATTTAAATAAAAGAAGTTTGCTTAATTTCTGAAAAAGTAAAAAAAAAAAAATTTAATGCCACTGTTATAATAAATCCTTTAAAGACTGAAGACAATACAGAATGTACTTTAAATCTTTATTTCTTAAGCAAAAAATAAATGACAAACCTTTACTTGTCTTAGTTTGCTGAGGAATTCTTCCCATCTTGCTAAAACCTGAAATTATGCAAGATTTCTAGATCACAATATAATTTTTACAAATAAAAACAACCACAAAATCAAAGATATATTGTTTATATATGTATCATCAGGATAATATCAAAATATCTATAAAATAAATGTAAACCATACTACATGTAACCAACTAGAACTCTGTAGTAAATGGGTTCTTTTTTCCAAAATGCATGATTTTATTGGGCAATAACACTCATTTCTGAAAACGTTTTTTAACCCTATTGTTTGATAACAAAAATAAAAAAATTATCATTTTAAACCTTTCAAAAAGAATAGGGATGCATATATGACACATTGGAGGAAAAGAATGTTTCACAAAGAAAAGAAAACATTTGCCCACAAGTTGCATTGGTATCAATATGCATAAATCAACTATTATCATGTCTATCATCACAAAAACAATACATTGAAAAAATGTAACATAAAAAACCTTTTTTCATCATCCTTCTCACGTTGTGAAATATTTAGGACATACCTGATACAGGTAGAAATACCCAGCTGTTTCACAAGTTAATGACATGTCCCCTTGTACATTCAGACTAGACTGTAACCTCCCAACTTCTTCCAGTAATTCTATTCTCTGTGCCAGCACATAATTTACTCTTCCATATCTGCAATGATAAATCATAATTGTGTATAAAAACCTCTTGTTGTAAACAGTGGTTATTTAAAATAAAATTTTCCCATTTTTGAAATATTCATGAATGTATGAACATCCCATTTTTCCTTTCAATTACAAATGATCGTTCATAAAATATTTAACATTGGACTTTACATAAACAAAACATCAATAAATTATATGAACAAGCAACCACTTTACAGATACATGTAAACCATATACTTAATAAAACAGTATTAATGTCACTATTATAGCCTGCAAATGTCAACAACATAAATATCTTAATCTGAAGTCAGCCAATTCTTGTCTTATTCCTTATGCTTAATACATGTACTATATTTGTTCACTAGATCTGGATTAAGTAAGAAATTATTTGTATTGTTGCACTGAAAGGAAGTATTTAAAGCAAACCTGCTGAAATCTTTTTCTGTTTCCAGTGCTTCCTCACCGTGACCTAGACGTAACAAATGTCTCTCATCAATGTCTAATGCCATAATCTTCTCAAACAGTTGATTTAATGCCTAAAAATTTAAACATACAATTTACTGAATAATGAATGAACTAAAAAATAAATTGATGTAAAAACAGCTTGGAAATCAATTTTGCATACAATGAAGCTAATGCTTTCATTAAGAACAATAATATTAATAATTTGTACTTAATATGATGCAAAGGAGCAACATTAAACTCGGCTTTCATTCAATATGGTTTCCACCTTGCTCCATAAATTTCATATTAAACACATAACATTGGTATTATTCTGTTAAGGAAATCACTTCTATAAAATTTTCTTGGGAGATAGATTAGCCAAGAAAGTAGCATAGCCATTTCCAAGGAAAAAGTGCAAGATAAATTGTAACATGTAACATATCTTATGAAAAACTGCAGGAAATTTATTATAGTAACTGCAGGAATAAAGATGTTTTGGTACAGTGCTAGTTTTGTTGTATTGTTGCCAGTCATGAGAAAAATGCCTATATCGATTAAATTTTGTCCCCAGTTAATAATCAATCAACTATATATGATTGCTATTAACTAAAATTGTTTAGTATTGGAACAAAATAATATTTCCTTATTTTTTATCTACAAACCTGATTAGAATGCGTAACAATCAATGTCCTCTGGTCTGGAAAGTTGTGATATATGTTAGATATGATCTGTACGGCTACATCAGTCTTTCCTGTCCCTGGGGGTCCTACTATTATAGTCAGACCTGGCTGCATACCAGAATAAATAGCTTCTGTCTGTGTGGGGGTGAATGGTACACTGTTCCTAAAATAAACAAATAATAATGTTAGTTTGTTTATTCCTAAAGCATATAATGGAAGATAAGACTATAAATTTTAATACACCTTAATAAAATTTGTTTCAAGACCTAATACATTTGTTTTATTTTTCTTAAAAGCAGTGTATTAATTAAAGTCCTATATTGAAATGTACTAGAAAAATAAGTAGTAAGTTTGGATGAAAGAACGAAATGAAATGAAATTCATTCAAGTAAATATTGTGCATATATGTCACTTACTTTTTAGGCTGACAATATGGATAAGGCCCTCTGTTTGGTATTACATATGGTTCCACTAAAATTTGTCTGGTCAGCTGTTGTTCAGATTCACCTTCCTTCCTTTTGTTATTCTCTGGATCTGTATTTTTTACTGTTAACCTAAATAAAAGAAATGTGATGCATCTCACAATTATAATACAAGTGCATCTAATCAAATTTGTTAACTCTTGCAACTGTTTAAATATGCAGTCTTACTATTGATACGAAGGGTAAATTGTTCTAAAATGTTCTTTGCTGTCAATAATGGCATTAAAATATACCATGTATTGAAACCAAAATATTTTGTCTCCTATACTTTTTATACACAAAATATAATAGTGAATGTATCATTTGAACTAAAATAAAATGGATATCTTTAACATCTTTTTAAGTCAATTCAAACAGATGTTTTCTTTTTTTCTTTAGGTTATCATTATATACTGTTTTTAAACAATGATGAAATGTCTCAGATTTTCAATAATGTGTCCATTTCACTGATTTTTTGCTTATATTATGATGTGCAATCTCCTTGAAAGTGTGAAAGTCTTGTTGCCAAACATTTGCATCATATTTCCATTTAGGAAATATCTTATCATTATTTAAAATATAAAATATTGTACTAACGCTACATATTTTTCCTATAGAAATCAGTTTCAGATATATATGCGGGACACAGAGTAGGTGTTACAGAGACCAAAGTTACACTGTCTATGGTGAATACTTCACAATTTTTCATTTTAAACATCAACTCTTAATTATCATTCTAAACTATCCAAGGCTTAAAACTGAAAAGTTATTAACAAAGTTACCTGAATGGTGGTACATGTTTGCTGACATCATCAGTGGTCACTTCTATTGGACAATTAGGAAAACTAGCTCTTAAATGATCCATTGATAGAAATGTGTCATTCCAATCTAAATTCTCTATTTGATTGTTTAATCTGAAAAATAAATTATTCAATATTTCATTATTAGCAAATTTGAAAATCAATGTAAAAGCCCTTTTAAATTTTATACACGAAGAGATAAGGAGGTCAATCTGGACGTAAATTAAGTCAGGAGATATTAATTCAACCACAAATTATAGCCAAGTCTAATTTCAATTACAAGAAAATTTTGATAATCAAAGAAATATTATTTTGAAATGGGTGAACAGATAGATGCATACTGATGCATCAGGACAGCAATGCCTTAGACAGATGGTAATAAGGGATCGAAATTATTTCATCTGTTGTATAAATCCAGTATTGAATTTAAAAAAAAAGAGAGATTTCAAATAATTTATCAGGTAGCCTTTTTTTTCACTTTGCACATACAACTTACTTTAAATAATGAGCAGCATCTGGTTCCCCATACCCCAGAATTAAATCATGTAACCAGTCAGGTACAACAAAATGTGTATTCATCAGATCTCGCAGTGTTTCCAGTACTGCTTTAAAATTATTCTCCTTGGGTTTCCTTCTCATTATTACATTAAATGTTTCATAAACATCCTGAAATAAAACAAGAGTAATAATTCAATAGAAGTGATTGTCTTGTCCTTCTTCAATCAATCCATCTATCACACTTTGACTTTATCTCCTAATTTTTCCATTTTAACAATAGTTTTTAATGTCATTGTTACCACTGTTTGTAGATACAATAAAGTGATTATAAAATTTTTGTTATGTGGTTTTGTGTAAGATCCAAAAAAGCCAAACTAACAGGTTAAAATAACTCAAACTTCAATTTCAAATTTTGTTTTTCTAGGTGCTTACAATTGGTAAATATGCAATAATGTGTCATAATTTTGACTTTTTGGCAATGGGTCAATTGAGGCAATCAGTTGGGTCACATTTTTTATTTCTGTTACAATTTTTCATTTTTGGTAATCATCAAAAGTTTTGAATCTAATTTTATGTGTTGAATTAACTGTAGATGAAAATCTTCAAAAAATTCAGACCAATAATAATAAAATTAATGAAAGAAATGGATGCTGTATCAAAACATTCATCTAGTTAAGTCTGTTACCCATTCTCACACCAATGAATTCAACCAAAATAGACTGCCCTAGAGTGGAAAATTATTTACCTGTCAAATTGAACAAAAATCACATTTAAAACTGAGCAAAAATTTTAAAAGATCAAACAAAAACATTTTCAAAGTGATATTTTTCACATCATACCTCTTTACCAATAACAGTACCAGACATATCCTGTTGATACTGATTAGGATCTAACCATAATCTAAATGTTCTAGTATCTCCTGGCAAATCTGGTTTGGGTTCTGGTCCTGTATTGTAAAATGTATAAGTTTGAAAGATGGCAACAGAATTAATGAAAATAAAAGTAATGTGTAGTGGGTGATGTTTTGAAAAAAGAATAGCAGTTCTGTCTAGTCCATAATGTTTTTTACATGAAAAAATACCATTTGTAATTAATTACCGATTTTCCTTGAAACTTTTACGAAATACTTATATATATCACTTAAAATACCCAGTGTAGTTGAAATGCAAATCCAAATATTTCTTCAAATATTTTCAGTAATTCTCGGTCTTACCTTCCTCAATAACTTTTCCTTCCTCATCTAACATGCCCTCTATCTCACATCCTCTGACGTAGGTCAAACCTACTTGTGGTATGAAGGGTTCATTATGAACATACTTATGATTTATGGGAACAGTTGGTCGAAGTGTTATCAGAAAAGCAACATCATGTTTCCTTAATCCTGCAACAGATATTTAGAAAAAGTCTCACTATACACAAGACAACATAGTAAAAGGCACAATAATGAGATAATGTTGAACTTACTGCTTAGATACTGATAAAGAAAAAATTGTGAAATCATCTAAGATTATCACATAAACATGTTTTATTAAACATTTCCAAGACTTGATAACTTAATTCAAAATATCAAAAGATTTTTTTTAAAATAGACATTCTGCAGCAGCGTATTTTTAGTATGGATAATACATGTACTGAAATTTACATTCCCACATTGTAGTTTTGAGACATACCCTCCCATTCTGCTTTGATATCTTGTCTGACACTAAGGTTAACAGTGACGTCTGCTCGTACTTGGGATGGATGATTCTCACCAACCAGTGGCTTTGATACCTAAATATCAATGATATAAATAAAGTTTGTTTATAGGGTTTATCTCAAATACAAGATATATTTGGATATATCGTGGCATCCATGTTTCATTTGTTGAGTAAGCTGGAGTAATACAGAGAATCACCATTTTTGGCATAAAAACTGGCAATTATGACTGGTAATCATACTGTATTGGTTTTTATAGTATGTTTGATACACCAGTGTGTCAGGATATATAAGGGGGAGGTTTGGGTGCCCATTAAACCAGTTCAACACCATCACTGTTCAGTGTCTGTACCAATTCAGACTATCCCACTCTCTGTTATGTTCATGTTTGTGTTTTGTACTCTTTTATGTTCCTGTTTGTCCTGTGTTTTGTCAGTTGGGTTGTTTTGATTGATTGGTATGTCATTGTTGACCTTTCCTTTTGTCCATTTTGTTGTTTATGAGTTGCATCCAAGCTCACAACCTCAGTTTAGACTAGCTAGTGTCTAGTAGTAATAACAAACACCTTAAACATATTTTGCTGACACACAGAAAACAAGAATTTTATAATCACTGTATTTACGTATTTCATATTGTGTTATTACTGTAAAACAACAAAACTACAAATTCAGTATCTTCAAAACAATATTTTTTTTTGTTAAATGATATAAATCAATATACACAAATAAACTGACGTGAATCTGCAGTATTTCACCACAATGTATACCTACCACTGGTACTCTTTAATTATATATATGTATGTGCTGAAATCTTCAAAATAACTTAATGGTCATCTTATAATCCTCCATTGAAATCTTTAACTTATATTACTGATTAAAATACCTCAACAACGTTAAACTCTGCTATAGGTTGTGCCATTCTGGCCCAGCCACCAAACAAACAGTTTCCATCCTCTGATTTCCTATAAAATATATTATTAGCATTGTTCATTTGCTTCTTTGTTTCCACCAAACAACTCAAAATAACAACAAATAAGTAACAGCAATTTCAGTATTTCACTGAATACATATTCAATTTTAATGTGTTACATGATCATAATATTTATTATCCACATATATCCTTACAAAAATTGATACCCTTGATTTAGATATCATAAACAATTTCTGTATTTTCTCTCTGTTAAACTACACATAATAAACACTTACCATGGTTTCATATGAGATATGGCATCTTCAATATCTTGTCTTATTTCATCTGAAATTTAAAATTATAAGTTTCATAACAATTTTTAAATGAATATTTTGGATTTAAAATATAGTTGACTCTTGTTATCTCAAACTCGCTTGAGTCGAATTTTCAGATGAGTTGAATCTTTTATGAGGTCCCAAATGTTTACAGTGCGAATATATGTATTTTGACTCCTGTTTAGGCAAATTTGCAAGAGTGGAATTTTCTTCTATCTCAAACTAAATTTGAGATTCGGAGTAGACTGATTTTTTTTACTGAAAATGCACATTGGTTTGTAAAAACAATTCACTTTGAGTAGATTAATAAGTGTCAATTTACATGTATCTACAAAGATGTTTAATCAACAAGTTAACAAATTTAATGATTTATTTGTCATCTTGCTCTTGATGCATACACAGTGTGGAATTTCAAATCTTTCTCTACTGTTTTAATCAATTTTTCTTCAACTATGCATGTATTATTTTTATAAATATAAAATGTTACACATTAATTATATAAGTATCTGAACATGGATAAATAAATTTAGGTCTTGATAGTACATTAGGGTGTTTTGTCTAAGGGTTAAGGAGCTTTATGCTAAACTATAATGTTTAAATATTCAAGGAAAGTTAAATTATCTGGTCTAGTACAATAGTATAATAACACTTACATGTAGATTCCAGTCTAAATAAGTGGAAATTCTTCAGCAAGTAATCATGTAAGGTAAGGAACTGTAAATTTAACTTTGGTAATGCCAAACAACCTGTAAAATTAATAGAAATTTAATATAAAGCAATGCCCAGTAACCGCTATAATTACAATTTTCTATTTTTTGTTGAAAATATACCTTCATGACTGAAAATGTCTAAGAATTTTATATGACTTCACAACTCATAAGCAAATGTTATGCCGTCAACTTTAATATCAGGTTGGTCACTTGAACAACATTTTGAACTTTAAAAAAAAAACAGTTAAAAATATTCAGGTCTGAGGTCCTACAATACTGTATCTCTCTAATAACCACAATAACAGAAATGTTTCATGAATAACCTGGATAAAAATATCCTCTTTTTATAACTATTTCTTAACTGTTTTTTTTTATTGTTCAAGATAAATTAGTATGCTGCCTAATACATACCATCACCAGAATAAAAGTCTGTGGGAACAATGTTTTCATCCCAGATAATTTCCTCTGTAGGATATAGTGGCATCTCATTTATCTGTTCTAGCTGTGACTTTCTCTTTGCATGCTTTGATATCTTCAGGAGAAAGAAAATTCTACTTATACTGATATCTTATATAATTATTTGGAATTTTGGCTTATTATTCAAAATTCTCCAGTACATCTTAAAATTACATGTATAGGAATGTCGGTACAAGTTAATGTTAAATTAAGATTATGTTATGTCATTGTTCTGCTTTATATTTGCCGAACAAGAGATATTAAAAGCTACTGGTAGTCAGATTTTGCACTGTTTTTGCTGTAAGTTTATTGATATTGGACAAGATACAATTCACAAGGACCCTGATGTTGTGAATTTTCTTTCGTCCACTTTATTTTTGACTTGAAAAGACATCGATCAAAAGAGAATGTATGAATTGAATTTAGCTGAGACTGACAAGTCTTGACTCTACTTTCTTGGAAAAACCATAATTTACTATTGGCTTCAAACTGTAATTTATATGGCAGTTGAATTCTGGAATCTGTATACATGTATATGATGGCATAATTTTTATCCCGATTCCATATTTATTTCTGTCCTGCAACTGGCCAAAAAAAGGTCTGAAATGTTTTTTTTCATATTCTACTAGTAGAATAAATAATGTTTTGGTGCCCTCTCCTCATTTGTAAGTTTGTATCATGTTCAGGTTCACCATGTTTATGATATAATTTTTTTCCTAGATTATGCTCCAAAAAATTTCTATCATTATATTTCCCCAAATTCCCATTTTTATTTTTGTTGTTGGATAAATTTATATGCATACTGTATGAAAATATAATATTTGTAATTGCAGCTAAACAGGTAATAGTTCCCAGAACACCTTGCATTTTCTAACTGCTCTAAGACTCATAAACTACAATATGTAATTTCTGATAATGTACATTTACATGTATTATATATATTTTTCCCAAGTATTGAAAACAGGTCAACATACATGTACTTATAGTCTTACCACCCTAACTATAAAAAAACACTGATATTTGAAAAATCTTATATGGTCGACACTAACCAAAACTTCCAATAAGTACTGCTTGTCTTTGATACAGTCATCATCTTTGTCTGGTAATGGTAGCTCATATATGTAGGCCAGTAATTTATGGAGATCTTCTGAACTGTAAATAGAAGTAAAATAAACATTTAATCACATGAAAAATTGAAAATACAGTCCTCTTTATTTAAATACTGTAGATATGCTATCAAACCCAAAATTTTGCCCATTAGTTCCAAGTAAATTCAACATTTTATTCAAGAATACTTGAGTCGAATACAATGGATGTGTCAAACTATTTTTATAGTCTAAAAGTACAAAAGTTATTTTACCATTTGGAAGTCAAACCTGAAAGCCTTTCATATAATGTAATGTGTAGCTTACTTTTAAGTTATTTATTTAAATTTTAAAGATTGATGTTTGGCATTTGTGTAAACTCATTGTTCTTTCACATTTTTTATCACATTTAAAAAAATAAATTTGCATAAACAATCAAATGCATAACATTATGTGTGTGAATTAACCATTGATAAATTGGAGGCCGAAACTGAATTGGGATGAGTCAAAGCAGTGGATAAGTCAAAGTTTTCACTAAGTCTCCTGCAATTCCACACACCCAAGTTTCACTGTACAACTTCTAAGTCATATGTTTAACATTTTTAACAAGGATTTATATGGTCAGTGAGTACAGTTAACAAATGTTTTAAATAATCAATATCATTCCAATGCTATAATAGACTTAATACTAAATATGCTTCAATAGACACCTGTAAGTGAAATTACTTAAACAATTTCCAAGCCATTGCATCTATAATTAGGTATGATTCCATTACTACATGTATAATTTACAGATTAGAGTAATACATGTATTACCTGTGAGGTTCAAAATACTTCAACAGAGATTTTTTGCTGTCAACACTGGCAACATTTGATATGGCAAAGTTCTGTAGATCTGGGAAATGCTTAAAGGCCATTTTCTGCAAAGGAAAAACAAAACAAATAATAAAACCATTTATCGCCAATGGGGAGGATTACCTACATGTATAAGATAATACAAATTTCTTTACATTGGCAAATCTTTACATATAGCCTGAGTGATTACCCTGTCTACTTATTGTTCAATAATTTGATATAAAATATTTTATTGTAACCATTGTTCCCTTTTTAATGTCTTTTTCCCTATTTTTATTGAGCAAATATTTAGTGTTTGTACTGTAGTGAAGATTATAGCCATATTAGGACATATTGATGTAATTTGTCTGTCCTCTACACATTATTACACATTTAAATGAGGAAAACCTAATTAATCTTGTAAATTAATCTTAATCTGCAGAAGTATAGCAAGAACTGTAGATAAAAATTGAAATATTTTAGAATAAAACTGCATAGTAGATAGGAACTTTGAACAACCCTTTTTTAATAATGTGAATTCATTTTATTCATGAGTATGTAACCATTGTGAAGCATGCTTTTCATTGAATACTTAAATAAGCCGTTTTGATGGATTCTCAAAAAGCCAAGAAAATTGGTTTTCAACAAAATTTATTGAATTCAAAGTATATTGATAATTTCATATGATTATTGCTGTAATACCAATAGCTTATTAAGTACCTGTAATTTGAGTATTTTGTTATAATGTATATCCAGTCTGTCATGGATGGTAAGAGCTTCTCCTGTAGTGTCATCTATCTCAAACTCTGTGTATGCATTTAACATATCTAATAACTGAAAACAAAACATTTTCATGATGAAGTATACAGGAAAATGGTAAATGATGTTTGTTTAGTTTGGGGTTTTACAGCACATTTGGCTATTTCGTGTCAGCCATTTTTTATTGGTGGAGGAAGTCGGAGTACCCGGAGAGAACCACCGACCTTCGGTAGGAAAATTAGCAATCCTTGTCAATTAAGATCGGAGTCGATCACACCCTGCCACAGGTGAGATTCGAACTCAAAACCTCAGCGTTGACAGGCTAGTGATCATTAGTAGTCATGATGAACTACCTAGACCACTCGTCCACCGAGGCCCCAAATGGTAAATGAAGTGGAAGTCTAGTCATAAAGCATTCTTATGTAACACATTTCAAATCTTGTTAATGAACAATGCTAACATTAATAAGGAAATTTTGATGCAAAAAGATCACGTATACCCTGATAAAATCCTAAAATTTTCTTCTGTGTAACTACAAACTTGCTTCAAGTCAACAAGAGATTGATACATAATGTAGTAAATGCTTCTTTTGTTTCTGACAACAGTAGAGTAGAAGATTGCATTATTTCAAATTCATATATACATGTAAATATTAACATAAGATGCTTTTAGCTGGCATTCAAAACCTTTTTTCTTGTGCACAATGCAGTCACTACATATAAATGTTAGCAATATCAACCAGTTGAGAAGTTTTAAGACAAAATTTATATTTAAAAAATGTGCTAATTAATGTCCAAAACAGCACAAACATGATATAACATGTATAGTAAAATGGCAATTTGCTTTCTGATACTGACTTTATCAGGTTTGTCATTGGATGAGCCTGTAGGGCGAGTCAATTGACAAACTGATTAAGTCAATATCAGAAAACAAATTGCCATTTATCTTTTTATTGGTTATTTTTAAAAAATTTGTACAGTGCTAAAATTTTAAGAAAAAATAAAACGCAACGATGTATCATTGTAGTAAGTTGTGCGGTTTCATAAATGAAGTTATGATTATTTCATTCATTAAACTGATGTGTATTAACACGAAAAAATGCTGTTGAGATATAGCAACGTGACACCATCCTTGACACTACCCAATAATTTTATTCTCAGTGCCAGTCCACGATACTGACATTATCATGTAGGATCAAAGAAAACAAACATGAATTACGGATGAATATGTTTCAAACATATGATTTTCATCTTTGTCACTTTCTATAATTTTTTTGGGGATTCTGGCACTCCTATGTTGCATTTCAGGCATAATGCAGGTGTTTCTGTGATACTTTTCTCATAGCAATACTAAGAATTTTTACCCTGAAAATAATTCTTGTTCCAGATCTGAATTTAGATATATTATTGGCAAAAATTTCAAACCAATACCTCACTAAATAGTTTTCCCTCTTTCCTCTTTACTAACGGTGACAGCTGACATTTCACCACACAATGAGAATCATCTAACAATGCATTAAAAAATCTCCTGGTAGGTAATTGTGCTTCTATGTCTATCAATAACTCTATAAATCTCTCACAATACTGGACTTTATCTGCTGATACATGACCTAGAAAATGATAGTACAAATTTCATTGTCCACTGTACTGCAATGAATTACAGCTAATGATCAGTATCTTTAAAATTGATCTGGCCATCAGAAATATTTTGATATAAAAAGAATTTTGAAAAATCAGTATTAAATTAAGAAATAATTGATGGCAGCCATAGCTTCGTTGGAGATTTTAATATTAGTAATATTATTTGAGCAAAATTTAAGCAAATAATGTTACCCATATTAAAATCTAATATATGAACATATGGTTCCCATGAATTATTTAGATTCTAAGAAAAAACGGAAAGTGGTACTGCAACGTATTTTATGTGACAGCCATTTTGATTTTGGTACTTCTGAAAAGGAAACCGAAACAGTAGAAAATTAAACACAATACATTTTATAACAATAAAACTTTTCATTTGATTTTATTGAACTTTGAAGAATAAAAAGTCCAAACAGTTGTAGTATTTCAACAGTCTGACAGTTCCTCTAGTGAGATTCAAAAGTATGGTGTTGTAATTTTGACTATGATGTCAGGCGCATGCTTCCCATAATAAATCAACAATTTGTACACATCTTAATTCATAAAGGCAAAGCAGCACACCATATTAGAATACAGAACAAAATATTTTGAGACTTACAATCAAATTAAGATATCAATTATTTTAGCGACTGAAGTATTTACCAAAAAAAAATGTGAAACGATCTGATAGGAGAACAAAGTGTATAAGATTTGCTAGAATTGTTGGTAATACATATTTAAAAAAAATAGGGTTAAGTTTGGTTACATAACAGTTTTAACCAGTAAGAAATTGTTATTTATGGAAAAATTAAGTACACATATTCATCAACTACCTGATTCTTTAATTCCACTCAAAACTCTATCAAACTTGTGTAACATTTTGGATAAAAATTCTCGTTCAAACTGAACTTTTGTTCTCTTCTTCTCATCAAGTTTAGCATCATTCTTCTTTAGAAGATTAAAAAATTTCTTGTACTTGGCATTTCCTTTAAATAATTCTTCTCTTTTACCCTATAATTATAATAATAATTGTTACACTGTGACACTGTTCATTTATGTAGAAAATAATGTGGAGAAGTTAAACAAATAAATAATCTTTTTGAATTTACCAGTTTAAAAAAAAAAAAATTAAACAAAGTGAATTAATTTTATTTATTTTTTCAAATGAATTATATAATATTATATGATATAATATTTCAGAGAAGATATCTGAAATGGTACCAATGAAACATGATTTGGCTTTTTGTTGTCTTGTAGCTGGATTAAACTTAAGGAATCGTAAACAAACTTTTTACACAGATATTTGTGATTTATTTTTGTCATCTTTCTAATGTCTTTTTATTAGCTTAAACTGATAATAAAGGTTAACGTGTGCATTTTGTCCTGTAAATTCAAATCAGTAAAGCTGTAGGTAAGAAAAAAGAATTGGTCACAAAATTAAAAATAAAATAAACCCATCCTGTTGTTGACATATGAATATCATATACCTTTTAAACACAAACATATTTAATAAATTAAAATCAATAATAATAAAATAATAATTAAAACTTACTTGTATAAGATTGTTCCATATTGGGAGTGATACCAGTCTTTGTACTTGCTCTCTTATCAAATCTACTTCCTAAAACAAAGTCGGAAATGATAAAATTCAAATGACTGACAGTTTAACCAAACTAGATTACTGATACTTTCCATATGGTTTTAAAATAATCTGCAATTTTCTGATGTGTATCATTAAGTGTTTGGATGATTATCAATAATTTTTTATTTCTCTAAAAAATATAGCAGATTTTTTTAAGCTTAGACATTGACATTTTAACACAAACTAAAAATTAAATAATGAATAATATAAGTTTTATAATGAATTCAAAGTAATATGCCTGTATATATGATGTTAATTTTATCGATAATTATAGGATAACTAATTCAAGAATTTGAATATCGCAAAATATTCAACGAGTGACCGAAAAACACCTTAATTCACGAATGCGTGCAGCGCATGAAGGAATTATTAGTGTTTTACGGTCAGGAGTTGAATATTTTCGATATTCAAATTCTTGAATTAGTTATTCTGTTTATTACATTGATAAAATAGACAAAAAAGTGTCATATTTTCCTTAGATCCCTTCCTTCATTTGTCAGCAATGGCCTTGACGACGTTAAATAAAAACCGATCTTTCACTGAGTGAAAATATCGAATTTATTTTCATTTTCACTGGAAATTATGATAAATCACCATCATCAATGTAATAAATAAATATGATGTCTCACCAGACTATTAAAACAATGTATTAGGAACAACAGTAATAATGATTGTTCTCTGAATGGTCTACTATCATCTAGACATGACTGTAAAATCTGGTGAAAAAAGTCAGCAAACTTTTCTGGTTTGGATTTAAATGCCTACAAATAAATATTTTCAATCATCAATCTACAGTTCATTGGATAATCACATGCCTAAGTTTTTTTACTCAAATTTATGCTTCTTAACTTCAGGGAATATCTAAATCAACTCCAGTTTTGCTCAAATGTTTGCAATCAAAAGGTATGCTTTTACTTTATTTTACTAAGAAAATTGTGTGATGAAAATAAATATTTCCAGATAATGATCCCAACATGTGATACATGTATTATAAAATGGAATAGCAACAAAAATTATTCAAAAGGCCACAGTAATAACAATTCCTGATCCTGCCATTTTCCATTGATGTCAAATCTTAACATCATCTACAGGTAAATTATATGGGTAATAGATATGAACATTTCTGCCTTACAAATATTTTTAATTCTACATATATATTGGTGGACATAGACATTTTCCTACATTCCAGCATTTTTCACCCCTTTCAACTTTGAAATTAAAAAAATCCATACAAGGTATGTTTTGAACGATCTAACAATTCACAATCACAAACTTGAGAAGATAAAACGTCTTGGTAGTTTTAACTTGGCAAAACTTACAGATTTCCATATTGTTGCCATTTTCTGCACTAGTAGTTTAGTAAATAATCATTAAGCATGCGCAAATTGTTGTAGTTAAATATGAATAAAATGCTCCGCTGGGCGCAGCTAGATACGACCGCAGATGTCGAACCCTGAATAGTTGGGGCAATTATGAACACAACATTCAAGCTTGATACAATACTGAATTTGGATTGTGAATAAATATTTGACACAGCATAGGTTTCTGACACAGAATGAATGTTGTCTAAGAACTTAAAAATTTTTAATTTACCTATTCAAACCATATCAGTATTATTTGTTTTTATATATAAATCAGAAATAACCAATTTAAAATTTAAAATTGGGCACACATATCAATTTCTTGCTATTGCGCAATACTGTGTAATTGAAAATTTCTTCAAATATTTGACACATAATAGGTTTCTGACACAGAATAACTGAAATCAAAGAACTTAAAATTGGTCATATGATTTGAATTTATATTCAATTTTTTGCTTTTGTGTAATACAATATGCTGTGGAGAATTGCCCCCCCCCCCCCCCCAAAAAAAAATAATAATTTACCCCTTTTTTTAGCTTTTGTGCAATACACTATGAAGTTGCACATTGACCCCCCTCCCAAAAAAAAAACAAAAAACAATAAAATTTATTGTAACCCCCCCCCCCCCTTTTTTTTGCTAAAAAAAAATTTGAAATTTTCTTTTTAATTTATGAAATATGAAATGAGAAAAAATTACCCCCTCCCCAATTTCTCATTTACCCCCCCCCCCCCTCCAAATTTTGTTTTCAACCCCCCCCCCCCCCCCCATTTCTTTATACTTTGCAACCATAACAGCCCATTTAAATACACCATAACATATTAAAATAGAAAATGACATCATAGTCATGGATGGCAAATTTTAAATATACATATTAAAAGCAGTTTAGATAAGATAAACAAAAAAGCTTCATCAGCACATTTTATATTGGCAAATTTCCAATGGAATTTGTTAATAATAAAGTTTTGATAACAGGGCACACATATCAATTTCTTGCTATTGCGCAATACTGTGCAATTGAAAATTTCTTCAAATATTTGACACATAATAGGTTTCTGACACAGAATAACTGAAATAAAGAATTCAACTTTTTTCTTCTTGTGCAATACAATATGCTGTGGATAAATGCCCCACCCCCCCCCCCCCCCCCCAAAAAAAAAAAAATTACCCCTTTTTTATCTTTAATTTTGGACC
Source organism: Mytilisepta virgata (assembly GCA_028015205.1). Lineage (NCBI taxonomy): Eukaryota > Metazoa > Mollusca > Bivalvia > Mytilida > Mytilidae > Mytilisepta > Mytilisepta virgata. The sequence goes on from CM051521.1 coordinate 92,174,523, forward strand.
CCAATTTGAACCAACTTGAAAACTGGGCCCATAATAACAAAACTAAGTACAAATCTGAAATGAGAAAAAAATTTTCCCCACCCCCCGCCAATTTAATATTTACCCCATAAATTTTGACACCCCCCCCCCCCCCCACTTTCCCTTTTTCAAAAAAAAAAATCTTTCCCTCAAGATAATGTCATAATCCCTATTCAAAATTATCATGAAGTTTGCAAACATAATTAAACATTTAAATACATCATTGAAGTCTTAAAATAAAAAATGACATATGGCTAAAATTAATATTAATTCATAGTAAGTTCTAAAAATAAATTGACAGCTATAAATCACCCCAAAAACAATCAACATTTCTTTATACATAATTGAATCATACACAATATTTTACTTTAAATGTGTTTGGAATGTGTTTGGATTACCTTCCTTAGCCCACCAAGCTAATATCATAGATTTCTATTTATTTATACTACAGTTATTGTGCAAAAACCAAGAAAAATGCTTATTTGGGCCCTTTTTTAGCCCCTAATTCCTAAACTGTTGGGATCAAAACTCCAAAAAATGATCATAAACCTTGTGTTAAAATTTCATAGATTTCTATTTACTTATACTAGACTTATTGTGCGAAAACCAAGAAAAATGCTTATTGGACCCTTTTTTGGCCCCTAATTCTTAAACTTTTGGGACCAAAACTCCCAAAAACAATCCCAACCTTCCTTTTGTGGTCATAAACCTTGTGTTTAAATTTCGTAGATTTCTATTAACTTATACTACATTTATAGTGCGAAAACCAAATGTCTACAGACTCCGACGGACGACGGACGACGGACGACGACGACGACGACGACGCCAACGTCATACCAATATACGACCGCAAAAATTTTGCGGTCGTATAAAAAGAAATGAAAATTTCATCTCTCAATGAAACTTTCATATAGTGATTACAAAGTTTTTTAACTTGAATTTATTTTATTCATTTATTTAGTTCATTTCTACTCTGTTGTGTAGTCTATTTCTATATCGATCTATTTATATGTACCAAATCCGGACTTCAAAGAAGACACCTATAACATCAAAATTATCCATACACAAACGTGTATGTGCTATACATACATGTATGTTAATTAAACTGTAAACTCCATCTGGAAGTGCTCCTACTTACAGAGGGCTAATACAGAGAAGAAGAAGAACAATACCACATAGGATGCTTAAGGTAACAGGTACGTAAATGGGCTATCTCACGGATTTTTATGAAATTTTGCAAGCAATTAGAGCATGTGGAACTGCACATGAATATCGAAAAAATATATAAGTAACTTTTATACTTTCGTATAAATAGCAAATTGAATATTCTGTAGAAAGAAGTACAAATGTATAGGATGCACGTAAATATCACAAAAAATATTGAAAAATTTTACTTTAAATTGCCTTTTCTCAAAAAATATTTTTTCGATGTTCATGTGCAGTTCCTCATGCTCTAGTTGTATGCAAAATTTCATAAAATTCTGTGAGATTATCCATTTACGTACCTGTCACCTTAAAGAGTTGATACACACAACATTTATTTCAGGTCTTACCCAAAACATTTATGAATTGTGCATAACAACATTTGGATGAAATAAGGCCGTGTGTTGAGATTGCTAAACAGAGTATAAATTGACGATTCATGTCTTTCAAAAAAATGTCCGGCAGAGGCTGATGAAATTTCTGGATGAATGGTATTGAGACAATTCATTTTTTTTAACAATAATCCTATATCTTGACATACATGTACATTAATAAGAGCCTCTGCCACTGAATGGTTTTGGTAGTTTATCCCAATTACTAATGATCATAGCATGTAAACACCTGATCTGTTAAAAGTCCCAATTAACATACAAGAAGGGAACTGGGAATTTTGTTTCAAGCATTTATTTATCACATCCCTTCCTGCCTCTCATAGACCTCTAAATTTTGATTATGATATATTAAATTTCTTTTCAAATTACTTTTTTAGAATAACCATTAAGAATTTCTTGGCAGGGAACAACTACAACTACACATTTTCCTACCTCCCATGGGGGAACTCTTTCTCTGAATTTCTCATTCACCATTGCTGCTATGGATATTCTGTGTGCATAGGAACTCTAAAACAGATAATAGATATTGACAAAGATTTGTTCATCTAACATATGTATAATATACTGTATAAATACTCCTGACATCTTAATAATTTTCACCAAAGTTTTGTAAAAAAGTCCTTTGATCTTTCTGCACAAATTGTACAAAATATGTATTGGCAAATTGAACACAAACCCCTTTTAGCCACAAAGATGAGTTAAAAAGTCTTTTTCGACCGTACAATATGCAGGTCAGTTTTGGCAACAAAGTCAAATCTCAGTTATTATTTTCAATATTGATTTAAACGTTTTGCATCACCAAGTCTAAAATTGTATCATATGCATCCTCTTACATTACATAATTAAACAGTAAGTTGAGAAAAATATGTAAACCCATTCTTCAAAAAAGTTTCGGGTAAATGGTAATTTAAAATGAAGTTTGTAGCGGCACAATACAGTTTCACAATTTAATTGACAAGTTAATTCAAATAGATCAAATAAAGCAAATTTTGAGATGAATGTTGATATAATTTTTATGTTTCAGTCAGTAAATAAAATGTCTGATTATATAAATAGTATTGAAAGATAGTTTGACCTGCACAAGTGAAATCTATCTTTTTTATCACATTCTTATTTTTTGTCCAACATGGTGGTCTGCAAGGTTGCTGGACTGAACTTCATTGTCAGATTTTCAGCAGTTAGAATAAATTCATACAAATAAATGTATTTACAATATGAGAGGTATACAGTAATGTTTCTTAAACTGTCAAAATCAGATATACATGATGAAACACCTTGGGACATTGGAAGGGTTGCAGATATTCATATATTGGTACATAATAAACCCCCCATTTCTAGATTTTGATATTAAGAGTAAATTAGTGTGCTTAATGTACAATAGTCCGAGATTGCCCTGACGTCTGACATGGTGTGATATGCTGGGGCCATAGGACGTCAGAGCGCACTCCATATAGAAAACATGGTAATTGCCGACCCAGACCAGGGAATAAAGCTTTCGTTTGTGGTACAGGGAGATTGTTGGTGAATAAGATATATATAGTGAATAAAATGTACATATTCCTCGAGAAAAATGAACTAGATGTACGGTGAGCAAAGCTCACAAAGGATACCCCCCGCTTTGAAGTCCAATTATCTCCCTTGTGTGATATCGGAAAGCAAAGATTTTTCTTCATGCACATCTTTGGATGATGTACTTCCTTTCTGTAAAGTTTCGTTGAAATCCATCGAGCGGTCTAGGAGGAGTTGCGCTTATGAGGTTCATATATAATGTATAAGCCAAAAAAAAATAGAAGTCCAATTATCTCCCTTGTGTGATATCGGAAAGCAAAGATTTTTCTTCATGCACATCTTTGGATGATGTACTTCCTTTCTGTAAAGTTTTGTTGAAATCCATTGAGCGGTCTAGGAGGAGTTGCGCTTACAAGATATATGGACAGACGGACAGACAGACATACGGCGTGACAGACAGACGGAGGGACAAGGTGATTCCTATATACCCCCCAAACTTTGTTTGCGGGGGGTATAATAACAATCAATTGATGTATGATCTATCTACTTATGATTGGATATATTATGATTTCGAGTCTAAAAACTGCCACCCCAAGTCTGGGTCGGCAATTTCCATGTTTTCTATATGGAGTGCGGCCCCAGCATATCACAAAAAAGGCCGTCAGAGCAATCTCGGACTAAATGTACAACTGAATACAGTCATAGTTTTTAGTACTAGACTAACAATTTGAAATGAAGCATCATCCATGACTTCAATGTTCCACGGCAACACACAGAACATAACATCACTTGCCAAAACTGTGCTAAAAATATTATCATTACTCTACTTAAATTCATATAATAAGTATATTTTTGTATCAAAGTTTTTATATTAAAGCAAACTGGGTTTAATATAAATGTGCAAATGTTACTCTTACCTGTTCAGGATTAAAGTTTGGCCATAGGCAATTCTCTAAATACTGACTACAAATAAAAAGAACCATTTAATCAATAAAATTTTTAAAAGATTCACTAAATATAGAGCAATTACTTAAATTTCATTAACTTTACACATCTGAGGACATATGGTCAATTTGCAGTATAAATCCAACATTCCAAAGGTAATTACTGTTGAAAATAAATTAAGGGGAAAAAAAGATGCAAGTTTTGATAAATTCAAATATCATCTTAACATATTTTTAGCACACATTGAAATATATGGGTACAATAAATCCTGAAGTGAATATTTGAATATGTTTTAATGACAGTTTTGCCAGCATATTTTTGCAACACATGTACCTAAATTTTATTTACAAACACAGCTCACTATTTGTCTATAAAGAAAAAATTCACAACATGGTAACAATTTACTGTATTTCCTCACAAAGATTATTTTCAATGTTCTACCTAACATTTTTGTCAGATATACAATATTATAAACTACCTAAATTCTAACATCATACTTCTTCTGTTAGAAAATCTGAAATGTGAAGTAAACCTCAATCAAATACTATAAATTCACAAATTAATGTAGTGTTTTTATTACAGCAAAAAATGTAACAGGCTGCAAACCACAATAATTAAAACCCGCTTTTTGATTTTTGCAAAAAGTACATGAATCGATTAAATTAATTGTATAATAATAAATTTACTCAAATACTCCTGAATTTACCATAGACAACTATCACTACTTTTTAAATGGTACAATCTGTGTTGACCGGTTCGGTGGTCTTGTGCTCGCCCCAAGTGCGGAAGGTTGCTGGTCAAACCAAAGACATTAAAATTGGTATTTGCTGCTTTTCCACCAAGCATGCGGCATCTAGGAGTAAGAGCAAAGGACTGGTCGGCCAGGGAGTCAGTATAATGTGTCTGGGTGGGGTGATGTGTCTTCCTGTGGACTGGTACCTTGTGAGCTCGTGCGTTAAAAATACGACTTAGTGTGTTGGTCAAGTACAAAGCAGGGTTCATATTCATATCATATCAACATGTTCTTGTCCTGATATGCACTTAATGGTTGTCACAGGACAATAAACAATAAGTCATCCATCGTTCATACAGTCTGTCTTCAAAACAACTTATAATGAAGTTCTTTTTTACTCTGATGTAAATAATACTGGAACTAAATTAAGGTATCCAGACCATAATGGACCTCATGATTATTCCAAATCTAATGGACATTCAATGCAAAGTGATGGCAATGACCTCTGTAATTTTCAGCCAACTTTGGAAATATAAGCTAAACATATTTTCATGGATGTTGAATTCAAAATACAAAGTATGTTTAAACTATGAAAAGATATATCTACATATATGAAATTCTTGTTTTATACTTTTGGTTCAATTTATTTAGCATCAAAAAGAAAAATAATACTCTGTCATATTCTATCATCTGGATGACTTACATAGCAATGTACTAGTAATGCTGTCTGTGATATCTAATAGTAGATTTTGATACAGTAAATCTTATAATATGACAAAGTCTTGCATTTCTAACTGTTCTAAAGCTCTTTACATTTTATGCAGGCCGACGTTATACAAAAATCATCAATTTTTCCTATGCATTCAAATGTAAATGGCAACATTTTAAAATAAGTATCATCTTACCCAGTTTTCACAAGTTCTGTCATAAAAACATCTTCCACTAACTGAAAATACAGGACAAATGTTAAAATATTTTTGTTTCTTCTGACTGAAAATATATTTTACAATTACACCTAGCAACTATGACAATCACAAGTGATGAAATCCAGTTTCCAGTAAAAGAGGACAGTTGTGGTTAAAAAAATTAGCAGCAAAAGTACACATGAATGACATTGCCAAAGTTAATTTGTGGCAGGTTCTAACTTTCGTGTACCATAAAGATAACATATGTGGTAGTGACCTATTTACTGGTACAACTAATTACTGTTAACGAAATACATATACCTGTGGTTTAAACTTTGCTCCATTCTTTAAGGCTTGCCGAGACCAATGTAATCCTGCAAGCTATAAATAATCATAGGAAGTATATGCATAATATCAAGAGTAAATAAAATTTCCTAATAGTTTTTGTCTTAATTACCAAGTAGGTGCACATACCAAAACAGAGAATAATCTTAATTTTCAAACCTTAATGAGGGGCCTCGGTGGCCGAGTGGTCTAGGTAGTTCGTCATGACTACTACTGATCACTAGCCTGTCAACGCTGGGGTTGAGTTCGAATCTCACCTGTGGCGGGGTGTGTTCGACTCCGATCTTAATTGACTAGGATTGCCAATTTTCCTACCGAAGGTCGGTGGTTCTCTCCAGCTTCCTCCACCAATAAAAACTGGCCGCCGCGAAATGGCCAAAATGTGCTGAAAACGGCGTTAAACCCCAACTAAACAAACAAACAAACCTTAATGAAGCTATATTTTATATCTTTTGTTACTACAAGATACAAGATATTTTATTTCCAAGTTAGGTTCTCAGGAGGGCATCTAAATTTAACAATAATGATTCTTTTTATACACATTTGGTTTCAGAACAAACACATTTTTTTTTCACGTAACTAATATCAGCACATGACATACTAGTATATATTTCAAGTATATAAAGTTCAAATCTTTTTTCTATATTAATGATTATGGCTACTCCACAGATGTGGAAAATGTTCCTTTCCTAATTTGACTTACAATTGATGAATCCGGTTAATTGTTTGGTGGCAACAGATACCAAGGGATGGTGCTCTAGGTCTATGGACATAAAAAATTCAAGATCTCATAGATCTCCTCGTACATGATGCAGAGAAACAAGCACAAAATATCCATGACAACAGTGTTTTCAATAAATATTTCACATCCATACCTGTGTTATATTGTCTTCTTGTATCTGGTCTACAGTCAGAGGCCTAGCTTTCTTTGTTTCTGCCATTTTGTGTGTTAATCTGTCATCTCAAGAAAATGTCTATACTTTTATTATCTACATGTATATGAATACTATAAACATGTATTATTACACATATACACTATGACATTTCTCAATACTGATTATGTTATTCACAAATTTCACATTGTTCAAATGCTAATTCCTCTTGGCTTAATTTTGACTATTCCACTACACAGAAGGGATAAATATTGAAAAAAAATGAGCAGTGGTGGCATGGGCCTTGCAAATGTCACATAATGCCATATTTTATTCCATCTGGTGACAGAATTTTATACTTGGCAAGAAAACATCATCTATTTTGAAAAAATCTTCCACATAAGCGAAAAGCATTTTGCATTTATGACTAAAGATTATCAGTTATAAGTAAAACTGTTTACATAATTACATTATTTATAAATTATAATTGAACAATTGACTTCAAGATAATTAACCCATGTGAAAGTAAACAAAGAAATGATACTCAAAAACTGCAATATGGTACTGAGGTCATTTTACAATTGATAACAAGAAAAATAAATGAAAATGGTGAGCTGTCAAAAGGGGCGTAAGACGACTAAAATGTATGAAATACACAAGTCGAACAAAACCAAATACAAAATCACAAAAAACAACAACAAACTAAAAAGTAAAAAGTAAAAAATACTCAACGTTTCGACCAATATGGTCTTGATCACGAGTGTGTAAAAAATAAAAAAAAAAATAAATAGGTGTTGACTCTTTGAAACCCATAGCAAGACTGAGTCCGTACATAAAGTGTAAACAAAAACAAAAAAATATTTGACGTGGGTGTCTTCAGTAAACGTACTTGATAGAAAATACATAAATGGCAAGGTAGATAGTAAAACTATATAGTAAAAATAAGTAAAATAATATATTGGACGTTGTGATGTATAGAAAAAGTACCATATATAAGATAACTGTACCGCAAGAATTTAGTGTGCATACTAGGTAAATGAATAGAAATTAAGAATTTTTTACATTGATTCCAAGGGGTCGGAGTGTCCCCAGGCTAAAAATTTTTTTTTGCTCAAGGCGTTGTCTGTATTGTCTTCCTCCGTTAACTGTCCTTAAAACGGTTACGCAGACGTCTGACGAGCTGTGACCAGGCAATCGAAAGTGATTGCCAACTGGACAATCAGTTCCATTCTTTATAGAACGCAAGTGTTCTGCAAAGCGGTCACCAAGGCGACGACATGTCTCTCCGATGTATACCTTATCACAATTCGTACAGATGATTGCGTAAACCAAATTATTATCGGTACAGATATACCCATTTTGAATTATGTATTTGTTGTCAGGGCCCAAGATCTCTTTAGTATCCATGGTGTGGGGGCATGTCACACATCTGGACCTTTTACATGGCCTGGTTCCCTGGTAGTCAGTTTTTTCTGAGGTAATGTTCAACTTGATCGAACTACTGACTAAGTGGTTTTTTAGACTTTTCCCCTTACGGTAAGCAGTGATGGGAACAGCCTCAAAAATTTCGCACATCAACGGATCTTTTATCAGTATGTTGTTAAAATTGTTCATTAGGATGTTACCGATGGCGACATTATGGGGATGATAAGTAAGGACGAGTGGAACATGTTTGTTGATAGATTTCCGACCAGCATGGTTATCAGTTCAACGTGAATAATATTTATATTATTAACATTTTGATAAGGTAATTTATTTGTCATGATGCCCTTTACCACTTTTAACTAGAGGCTCCCAGGAGCCTGGATCGCTCACCTGGACTATGTCCATCTTGACTAGCAGCCTGGAACATTGCTGTCAAGCCAACTGGCTCACTGGTTTCAAACAAGAAGATCTTTCAGTGAGGTCCTATGTTAAACTATGTTTGGCTTTGGTGGCCATCTTGGATCACAGGTGGGGTCATCGGATATAATTCTGAAAGAGGACCACCTAAAGACCATTGCTGCCAACTTTTATTGAATTTGGCCAAATTGTTTTCAGACAAGATCTTTAAATTTCCAATAGGGTTCTATGTTAAACTATGTTTGGCTCTGGTGGCCATCTTGGAGGATGGGCCGGGTCATCGGTTAAAATTCTGAAAGAGGACCACCTACGGACCATTGCTGCCAAATTTTGTTAAATTTGGCCAAGTGGTCAGACAAGACGGTGGACGACAACAACGCCAAGTGATGGCAATAACTCACATGGCTTTTTAGGCCAGGTGAGCTAAAAAAGGTGATATCATAAAGTTTCCATTTTGCAAGGATTAGGATGTCACTAAACAAAACACACGTTTTATTAGGCTTGCTATCAAACTTAAGAGATTATTTCAGATGAAATCCTTTTCTGTGTTTGAATTGGCAAACTTCAGTAGATAGGAGATTGCTAATATTAAATAATCTAGTGTTTTCCAGGGAATTTTAAACTGGAGACATAATTAAATTAAAGCTAGATTAAAAAATCAGGAAGACTGAAAGCTTATTTCCTTATAGCAAATACAAATTTTAGATGATATTTTGGCACCTCAGGGTGAATAAATACATTTAAAAGCAATACAGAATTCTTGGATTTCATCATTGACTCCCATTATGAAAGTTATGTTTAATGCCGGTTTAATCAAATCCTACCTGTACATGATTTTAATGAATGAAAGTCAAAATTTACATTTCTTGTAAATTTATATTATTTTAAATTTTGCCAGGAAGAAATGTTGTCACTTGGTTCAATAATTATTTTTAATTAAATTTTATTTAATTTCTAGGTAAAAGCCTGAGGTTATAGTTTATTTTCACCTCAATTACAGCTGATTATATATTACATCATGGGTTCTGATTGGTTACTTTCATAGATCATGAGAGTGGTGATGCTTCCAAAACATCCCCAAATAGGGAACATGCCTGAAAGGGGAATCCTGAGAGTTCACACTTTTCCAAAAACCAGATAGCAGGGGCAGATAATGCAAATTTACCTGTTAAACTTCTTTTAGCAACAATAGATTGTTCTATCATTATCAATAGTAAGTGAAATCTCAGTTTTAAATGTTTAATCTTTCTGTAAACTGCAACACATTTTATAATAAATTGTCATATGAAATGTACAGAATTCTAATTACTTATAATAGCCTGAGTTTTTCATCAAGAAATCAGCTGCCGAAGTATATCGATAAATTTATTATATAGGACACTTAGTTGAAAAGAAGTGAGATCAATAATAGTATTAAAAACCGGAGGCATTACATACACATAGACTGGCTATTAGCTATTTCAAATACTATGAATTACCTCTAGAAAACTTAAGCAAATGATGAAAATGGGGCTATTTAAAGTCGTTGACCACTGTTTACGATTAATGCGATTTGATTTGAAGTCGTTTTCCACATGTAGCGGAAGTTGTCATAATGAAGGTAATATACAGAAAATTGACGGACGGGTCTTAGTCTCCGTTTATTCATTTAGTTTAATTACGTAAATTGCTTTCTTGAAGAGTTTTGAAATAACGCTATTGAGAATTGTTATGTTAATTATTTTTTATTGTACATAAAATGCTAGAAGTTTTAGATGATAAAAGTTAGTTACATTAAAGTTAACGTTGCAACCTGCCTGTAATGGGGGGGGGGGGGGGGGGGGGGGGGATTTTAGTTTTATGATATTTTGTGATATTTTCAGCAACGGAGAGAGACAGGATAACTGCTCTATTTATCATGACTGGGTAATAAAATGTTTTAGGTTTTACAGATGTACATAAGTCCGGTGTAAGGGAAATTGACACTTTGGTCATTTTTTAACTTAAAAACTGATTGATTCCGAAACCATTGAAGTTTGATCCGCTAGATTTTCCACATCTTGTTAGTCAAATTTCAACGGATATCTTTTTTTAGTTTAATCTCTATGCATACTGACTATCTTTGAAAAGTGATAGATTTTTTTTTGTTGGATTCAATATCAATTTTTGTTCCAGCGGAAATTACGGAAAGTGTGCATTTTCAGCAATCAATTTAGCAAATGTTTTTTTAGACCATACTGGATTCTAACACAATAAAAATCAAATTAGCAAATAACTGAAAAAAGTTTTCCGGGGACGGTGTTAGTTATAATAAGCTTCAGTACGCTCGGCGTTAGCCTCAGACCTTGACGTGGGTACAAGTATATTAAAGTATTCACTAGTTGAAATGAATAGGTCGTAAAACTTTAGCTCAAAAATTTTCAGTATTTTCAATTTATATTATATCTGGATTTTAAATAAACAACAAAATAACATTTCTCCTTAAAAAAAAAGTTTTTTTCATTGTTTTTCCACTTTCTACGAATTCCATTTGGTAATTCATGTCACGGATTGTAGTAAAAAATATATAGGCTTACAGTAAACTACGGAAAAACTAAACTTTTTAGATTTACAACACTAGACATTTAGATGCTCTAATTATCAATTTAATTACTTTTTGATTATATTTTTTTATAGACTATGTGCTTAAACTTCAAATTTATGATCGCCGTGATATTGGCTGTAATATCGCCAACTCGGCGTTAAACAATATTTAATCAATCAATCAAATTTATGACGAAAATAGATAGATATTTTTCACATGAACAAATTTTCAGGTCAAACGTTGAAATTTTGTGTAAAAAGTTTAGCAAAAAATTATCATAAAAGATTTTTGGAATACTGCGTACGAAGTAGTTGTCACTATTTGCTGAATATGAAATTTTTATAACAGAGGTTGTAGAAAGAATCGAAATAATACATGAATCATTTATGTAAATTGATAGAGGTTTGTAAAAGTTGTCCTTGAAATAATTCTTTTAGGGAACTAAAAAATGAACAAAACAAGATTATATACAACATTCAAACAGAATGAAATCATTTATGCATCACTAAGTCCACTTTCCTCAGTTACCAAGACTTTTTATAAGGGACCCCAACTGTACAGAAGTTTGCCATTGCTAAATTCATTAATTTTTTTTCGGTCATTTTTACATTTTGAATAAAGTTTTGTTTTCTGTCTAATTGTGTTATGTTAAGTTATGAATTAACTTAAACTTAAAAGAAGGAACTGGTTATTAAATAGATGCTAAAATCAATAAAGTGAAGAATACAAACGCGATACTGGTATTAGCAGTATTGTGTACAATATTAGAACAAAGTTTTTGTACCAGTATTATGTCCATAATTCCAGTATTATTGTCAAACAATATTAGTAGTTCTAGTAATGTGGAATAAAAACACTGGGATTTCTAGAATTGTCACCATTGTAATACTAGTATAATTAACAATACTGGAATTCAAGTATTGTAGATTGTACAATACCGGCAATTCCTGTATTCTAAACTTTTAAATACTGTGAAGTTTGGTACACGTGGTATTGTGGAAATGAATACTGGTAATTTCAGTGTTGTGCAATGTAGAACGTACAGACTAAATATATATGAGCTATTACTTGTAGCTACTTAGAAACGGACCTAATCATTACACTTAATTGGACGCAAATTTTTCAAAGTGTCAACCGTGGATCTGAGGTCAAGGCTTAGTGGTATATGACGCAAATTTGACAGTCACTGAACAATAAGATGAAGTCAGAGAGCTGACATATCCCACGGAAAGTTCGAAACATTATATAGGCATCTATACAGTTTTATACATTCTGTAACATAAAGCCGGAAAATAATACCGTGTTATTAAATGGGTATTCTCATATAAAGCCTGTATTATGTCCGAGTCAGTCGTATTGGGTCGAGGTCAACTGTATAGGCGCGAGGTAACGCCGAGCAAGGATATATGTTAGTTATACGTCCTTGCGCCGGGGGCATATACAGCTGATCGAGACCCAATACAACTGTACGAGGACATAATTAACACAGGCTCTATATTAAAATACCCATTTTATGACACCTTTATTAACTAATGACTTAAAATTACAGTACTTTTATTAACCAATGACTTAAAATACATTATAAATTGTCTATTTAATACAATCCCATGTGTCTGAAACTGGTCATTAATACAGGTTTTATACAGAAAAACCGGAACTGATCATTAATACAGGTCTAATACAGAAAATCCTGTATTAGACCTGTATTAATATTAGGTTATTTTACAGTGTTATATGTACAATACGGGTAAATAAGTTGAAAAAAAGTCAAATAATCGGGAAAAAATTGAAAATTTGTTTTTTGAAATTCGCCCCCCCCACCAAAAAAAAAAAAAAAAAAAAACGAAAAAAAAATAAAATTGAAAAAAAGCTATGTGTTAAAGGGTAAGCCATGTGATAAAGGGTATGACATCATAGACGTCGGATACGGACCAACATCATGGGCTTTATCATATATTCAAAACTCCTGTATTTAGTACCAAATATATGATAAAGTCACATAATGTATGTAGATATGCAATAAGGTGTGGAATTTCGAAAATTGGAATTTAAGCTTGTAACCAAAACTCCTCATTCATTTTTCACATCATGCATTTAATTTCTACACAATAGTGTCACATACTATATGTAGATGCACAATAAGGTTTTAGAATTTTGATATTTTTCACTTGAGGTCCACAGAGGTTGTATTTCGGAAATAGTGAATTTAAGTTTGTGCCTTAAAACTCCTCTTTCATTTTATTTGTATATATTGTTCTTTATTTGCTGTAGATGTGCAAAAAGGTTTTTAATTTTGAAAATCTATAACGGTTCAAATTTTGGGACCGAAAATGGTGAAAAATTGCTAATTTCATATACTGCATAGTATAAATTTACTATATCTAATATTAGTATCTTTGGATTGTTATTTTGCCTTGTCTCCGGAAATACTCATTCGTTCTTTGTTTCTGTGGTTTCATTTGTTTATAATATTGTTCTTCACTATGTGTAGATGTGCAATAAGGTTTTCAATTTTGAAATTTAATTTAGGGTTCCAATTTTCAGACTGAAATTGTGAAATTGCTAATTTTTCACTGTTAATTTTTTGACTTGTGCAGTGCGGGAATGGACATAATTTCCGATGGCACCAATTTCTAGTTCCAATTATGATCACAAGTTCTAAACTTAGTTATCAATTTCCAAAATTCAAAATTTATGTGTTTTAGATAGAGTTCTGGTTCTGCGTTGTATTTCAAATATTTATACAAATGTTCACTTAAGGAATTTAGTTTATCTTTATTGTTATATCTCATTTTTCATTACATTGTAATTTCAAAACATAAATATAGACTCTATGAGTGAACGAACTCAGGGCAAACAGACCCGTTACATGCTTAGAAATAATAATCGAAACCGTTATGGAACGGGAACCAACCATTGAACTCGGATCACAGATATTTCGGGTTTATTAAAGCTATGTTAATTAAAGCAATTACTATATGAAATTAGAAAGTATATTACATGCACTAACTATTATTATTATGTAATATTTCTGACGATCGTCGGCTCAGAGGTAAAACGGCTAGAAATTTTCTGTCCACAAATTTAATAGTATAGATGGATAACTGATGCCAAGTAACAACAAAAGCTTGTATGCCACTAGTTATTCAACGAGTCAAACAAAGAGATACTATAACTTTATATCATCAATCATGATCAAGTACCATGGACCATCTTTGATTAAAGATTCTCCCTGTTCAGATTCACTGGATGTCTAAGGCTCACAAATGAGAAGACATAGCTCAAATAGAATCATATGAATTTATTGTAAAAAGATAAAAAAAAAACCTGTTAACAATCAAGTATAACAAACTGAAAATAATTAAAAGTGACTTCAGTGAAATGAAAATATCATGTGTTTTCATTCCTTCACAATAATTTTATTTTATTTCAACATCATATTCTGAAACTGATTTTAAAAGGATTACTACATGCACTCAATTTTTCTAAAATACAAAAAGCTATTGTATTTTGGTTTGTTATAAACCAAAGGTTTTGCCTAACTAAATATTAAAAAATGAACTACTGTTAAAAACATAAGAATTTGTACTGAATGTTATGAATAATTTTGAAATTACAATATATTATTTTAATTCCCAATGAATCATTTACTTTTTATGCATTCAAATTGAATTTTAAATATAATTATTCCACTATATAAATTTAAATCTAGTAATAAGATCATTTGATTGGTCTAGAGGCAGCCCACATGACATGACACAAATCATCGTGTCACCTTCCCAAATTGCATCGTGTCACTCTCTCGATTTTTTTTAACATTAATTTACAAATCAACAGCTGAAGTAAAAGAACATGTGAAACATTTCCATGTGTTATTCATGTTAAATGTATTTCATTATTGTTCATAAAATTTGTTCTTGTTGAAACACAGATTACTGTAAAATTTGTCTCATTTTTCAAACTCAAATATTAATGATTCAAATGAACTGATCTTTGGGGTAGACTTGGTGTGCTGACACTTTAATCAACTCTCACTTAGCATGCATCAATAGACATACGAAAAGAAACACTAATTCCCAACATGATAACACAAGTGACAAAACAACACAATGTTCCATAAACATGATATAAATGTGAACAAATTACAAATCATGGCAACTGATAAAAGACTTAAAAAGTACATTTACATTTTGTAAATTAATAGTGGAATAAAACATTAATTTCCCCTTTTTTAGGGAGATAGGAAAATTTTCTCACCTGAGGCGATGCCCTTGGGGAAATATGATTTCCTCAAGTGAAAATTTTTTCGATGCCCGAGGGAAATATGATTTCTTTAAGTGAACAAATTTTCATATCTCTATGCCCTCAGGGAAATATGATATCCTCAAGTGAAAAAATTTTCATATCTCTGTATAAAAAGGGATATCATTCATATAAAGACCAAAAGGCAATATATATAAAGAAAATAATATTTGGTAAATAAAATAGACAAAACATACTGATCTTGTCTTCATTTGTCAACTAAGGATTTACATATGATTTACTGCCCCTTAATAATTAATAGAATACCATTTATTTAATACTTTGCTTTACAAAAAAAATCATTTATTAAAAAGTGTAAGACATTTAAATATTCAAAATTCAATCATGGATATGCCTAAACCTGAGACTACTATAACACAGAGATTGGTCACTATCGATTTATCGGATTATCTGAGTCTCCGGTATAGTTAGCTACGTTATTTTAACGTAGTTTCGTATTTAACCGTAGTTTCGTATTCGACCGTAGCAGACGACATAAATCACCACCTAATCACTGAGACTGCTATAACAGTATCGGATATTATTATTTTTCTTTTAAAAATAAATTAACAAAATTGAATTAATCAAAAAAAAAGGAAAATAGTTTTTATCTTTCAAATGTAGTTATCTCTATTCATATTAAAATTTTGTTTTTAATCATTAATAATTTGTTAATAGTTTCATGTTGTTATTAGCGGCCACTCTTGAAAATGTGAATGTGATTAATCTTATCAATCTTACAGTTACATTGTTTTGCTACACGTCCGTTAATTGTATCTAATATACAAATATTTTACCTGTAAAGACAGGTAGTCTCAAAAGCATGGGAGATGCATTTTGTTTCACAGCTGGGTGCCCAAGATACACGAGGCTCTGTTTATTGCAGTAAACTTTAAAGTTTTATTCTATACTTGTAAAGGTATGTTTCACTGCTGAGTGCCCAATATGCATGTTTATTGTAGTAAACCTTGTCAAATATCGTCGGTGCACTTGTGGTAGGATTCAGGAGGGTGTCTCTTTATGTAGACATGGCTACAAACTTTCATTGCAAACAATTATTATTCTCACATGTATAGACTGCATATATATTATCAACGGAACAAAATATAAGTCTAAATTTCTTAAATTAACAATACAAATTGACCTATCACTCAGTATCAGACCTCATGTTGTGTGTATGCACCTTGTCACATGTGATTCTCAGTTCTGCATCGGAATTGTAACACTGATACAGAAAAAATGATATTTCATATAATTACAAATTTTACATCATTACACAGGTTTATTATTAAGGCTTGCAAATGAAATATCCGGAAACAGATTGTTCATCTGAATGTAAGTTATGGGTGAGTTGCTCATTGACCCGATCCCACGGACTGGTAATAACTCGAGGTTACCTTCCGGTTTGGACAGTAAATTCAAGTCCATAACTGCACTTATTTTATTTAAAGTGCTTATAAACAAACATTTATGATTATTTCAAATCTTTAATTCACATTTACCGAAACATAAAATTCTTTATACATCCAGATTTGCTAATTATTAAATTCTCTTCCACTGTCAGTGTCAAACACTTCGGGTCACGTGCCGAGTCACGTGATCGACGACTTACAATTAATTACTATTTGACTGGTCAGTACGGGAAGTGACCAATCTCTGTGTTATAGTAGTCTCAGCCTAAACATAGTTAAATATTTGTCAACAAAAATGTATAACAATATGCATAAAATGTATTATGATTGTGAATTTATCACTTGCTTCTTGTTTTTAAATTAGAACCAGACATGTGTGTACTGCAAGCAATAGTCTAAAAGGATACCTCTACTCCATGGGGATATGTATTGTTGAATTAAGTTTCTGACCTTGACCTTGCAGACAGATATTCATGAGAGACCCTATGGTACTGGGCAACAATGATATAATTATCATTAACAATTGTTATGGCAATAAAAAGCTGCAGACACGACATTTAATATTTATGGCCTTGGTGCTTAGTAATAATAAAACCAAATATTAATAATAAAGAATTTGTATTGGACACAACTCACGAACAGAGAGATTAATTTCTATATAATCCTGTTCTCACCGGGCAATATTAAATAGATCCACCATAGAATCAATAAACTGAATCAATTACAAATGTACTCCTCACTTTGCTTTCTTTCCAATGGTTATCTTAACATATGATCCAAACAATTATTTTTTGCGGAGGGCATTGGGAAAGGAAAGATTAGTGCAGAAAAATAAACTTTATAATAGTCATGATAATAAGTAACTACAAATTTATAATCATCACATTAAAATTTTTGTAAAAAATGGACATTTATTATTTCATGTTACAATTTTTGTAATTGGGAAAAAATGATGTTCAGTCGGCTCAATTCATTCATATAATTTATGTAGCTCTAATATGACTTGACTGATAAATTGTCATTGTCGATTCTAACTAGCTGTTTTTTATAGTCTGGTGGGAGAAAAATATAATGTGATGCAGAAGCAATTTGAGTTTGATTACTTGAAATGGTGGCCTGCAATTATACAAGCAACAAATAAGTAAACATAATTTCAACTAATTTGAAGTAGCCTGCAACTGTACTAGCAACACTGATTTTTGTTACATGAAACTGTGATTTATCATGTCAAAAATGCAGAAAAAGTTGCATTACTGGTGTAGTGGCAGTATAAACCCACCTTTAGTCATGCACTGATATTTAATTGATTGATTAAATATTGTTTAACGCTGAGTTGGCGATATTGCAGCCAATATCAGCGCGACACTGATATTTAAAGGCAGTGTACAGTGTAATATCACATATTCAATTATATTGAATAACTGAGCAAAAGGAAGTCTTACAAAATATTCTTGAGAAATAAAGATTGTATCAAATACTAAAGTAACTATAATAGTACTAAATAACTTGATGTGGAACAACACACTTATTTATAAATGTAACCAACAAAAGGAACATGAGTTGTGTAATATTGTTAACTAAATGAATGCCCTTTCTAAAATTATTTTTCACCCTTATAATAATATATGTAAACAAGAACTGGCATAGATTAATTATTTGTCAAATTACATGGGCAGAATAACATTATTCCTAAATAAGTTGTACACGTATCAGCGGAGAGATAATTCCACATAAACACCACCATCTGCCCTCATTATGATTTCCCCTATGGCACACATTTCTTCCCTCTTCTGTGTGGCCTTGACTTTGTACTTCCTTAGAATGGATGATATCATAGCTTGCTCCTCCAACATAGCAAACTTTTGACCTACATTAAAATAGTATCAAAGTTTTCAAATTAATTCCTAGATTCTTGGCCAACTTTAAAAAAAAATGACAGTACAAATGCTTGTATAATTATTTGTATCCATTGGCACTTGACAGTAAAGTTGACCTTAAAGACATTCTTTAAAAAAATTAAGTATGGTGTTGTTGTCACTAACATTACACATATACCAAATTTTTATAGTTCATACTCCACATTTTATTGAGCAGATGATTCACAACTCATACATGTACTATGCAAATGATCTTAGTAAATAAAATGCAAATTACTACATGGTATTAATTAATTCCTTCTTTACATCATGACGATGATTAATTATTGTGTCAATTAAGAATAATTAACACATCTTGACCTGAGTAGAATTTAACTCAAACCCTCAATTATGTCAGTCTACAGACCATCACAGCCTTTGATGAACTACCAAGACTTACTGCCACCAAGGCGTATTTTTTAAATGTGCCATTCTTACCAATACAATTTCTAGGACCAGCAGAGAATGGTATGTAACAGTATGGATGTCTGCTTTTGATGTTTTCTGATAAAAATCGATCTGGGTCAAACTTTTCTGGATCAGGAAAGTACTTAGGATCTTTGTGTACAGCAAATGTTATTACTATACATGTAGTTCCTTTTGGAATAGTTACATCATCTATAAATAGAAAACAAAACTGATTTTAAATTAACGAAATTGTTGCACATCTTCTCACTGTTGATAATCGCCTCACTGGTCTCCTGCTCGCCTCGAGTGTGGAAGGTCACGGGGTTGATCCCCGGCCGGGTCAAACCAAAGACATTAAAATTTGTATTTGCTGCTTCTCCGCCAAGCACGTGGCATCTAGGAATAAGAGCAAAGCACTGGTTGGCTTGGAGTCAGTATAATGTGATGACTGAGTGGGGTGATATGTCTCCCTGCGGACTGTTACCTCGTGGGCTAGCACATTTAAAATCCGGCTCAGCGTGTCGTTTTGTACAAAGCAGGGCTCATATTCATATCATATCAACATGCTCTCGACCTGATATGCACTTAACGGTTGCCACTGAACTTCAAACAATAATTCATCCAACTGTTGAATTTTGAGTTAAATAATGACAATGTGATTAGATAACATTTTCAATCAAAAATTCAAAAATATTATTTATAGATCAAATAATTCATATACAGCTTGCACTTGTCATCTTACCTATAACTAAGTCTTCTGTAGTTGTTCTTCCAAAGAAGGGAACAGATGGAAATAACCTCAGTCCTTCCTGAATAGTTAAAGATACAAATCTGTAGTTTTTTGTATAGAAAAAGAATGCATACAATTTTTTCTTGTATAAATTAAAATTTTGGCAAATTTACCTTAAACTGAGAACCTCTACCATTTTTCAGTAGATAAGTATAAAGTTGAGTACACTATAGATACTCATATCAAGTTTTAATAGTCTTGAATGAGTTTATAAATCCTTTCTGAATGCACATCAAAACACAAATGCACACATTCATATCAGTGTGAAAAATAAAATTTTGACAATACATGTAACCATTAAACAAACAAATGTCTGTTTAAGAATTATATTACACATGGTAAGCAAGAATTAGCTCCACTATTTGGGCATAATATATAGGGTTAAATTTTTGCAAAACCCAAAAAATACAAAATGGCAAGTCATGACAAATGTTTTCAAGAATATTACTTGAATGACTTCAAAATACAAACAATATGAAGATTTTATATGAAGACTAACACAAAATATTTATAAATTTAAAAATTTCACATAGTTCCATCCTCTACAGTATTTTAACATTCTATTATTTGTAAACATTGCAGCCATGACAATAGAATATAGAAATAATATCTCAAACATATTGCTCTACCTTTATAACACATTCTAAATACTTGAGAGACTTTAAGTCTTTCATTGTGGGTCTTCTGTTACTGTCTCCTGTAATAAAATGAATAATAAAGTACCTCCAATAAAGTTTATTAATCTCTTTAATATTGCAGTTCTGTTTTTACTTTGTATTTTGTTGTGACCTGAAAATTGGGACTATACAAACAACACTATTACTTATCAACATAAGTAATTTTTATTCATGTAGTTATTTGTTTACTTAGCTAAAACTTCAATGTTTATATTATATTCCCGAAGAGTTTTTATGTGTTAATTTAACTTATTTATCCTGCAATCAAGATAATTCCGGTCTAATAAAAGGGGTAGAATAAACTTTAGTCGTATTAGGTCAATGACCTAATAAAGTCTACTTACATGAAGAGCGCGAGCAGCGTAGCCAATGTACCAGATGATGTCGTGGCGTTTCCTGTGTTTTCACTGCAGTTGAATTTCAACTTCAAACGTAATTTTAAGGCATTTTACGCATCTAAAGTAAGGTCAATCTTTTTTAAGTTTCAGTGCAGGATAAAGACAATACAAAGTCATTGTCGGAAAATATAAAATTTATTTGGGCTCGCTGCGAGACATGGGAAAAAGGCTCACTAAAGCTTGCCCAAATAAATTTTATATTTTCAAAAAATGACTATGTATTGTATATAGAAAGGGTCTCTATAATACTATCAGCTTTTTGTACAATTTATATCTATCGGTAACCATTTATATTATATATTTTAGACACAAATTTCTTACCAAAAACTTCATCTAATTCTTTATGTATCTTTGCCTGTACTTTAGGATGGGATCCTATCAAATGCATGGTAAAACTCATGGCTGCAGCTGTGGTATCATGTCCCTGTTATTACAAAGAGTTTGTCTAAGATAAATATTTTCTTACTGACAAATGATTATCAAAAAATGTTATTTTACTATATAATACAAATGTTTCTATCTTATAAATAAATGTCCTTCAATAGTTGTCTTCTTTTATCAAGTTTTACCTTATTTTCCTCATGATTTCAATGAGAAAATTCTTAAGTATGAACAATATGAAATAAGAATTACATGTTACTACGCTTTCTATTTAATGCTTGCTTCTTAATAAGCCCTGCTTTCAAACCGAAAGGTCAATCTTAAAGCTAAACTGAACTACCAAATATGTAACTACAACGGGGAAAAACTATTATAAAATATTACATGGTAACTTTACTTACACCAAAGATGTCCAGTTTTATTTTGATCGACACGTTTTCCTACCTGCTGTTTCCTGATTTCAAAATGTACCAAAGCAAGCAAATTCTCAATTTCAATTTACAAATGTACCCTTCATGACCTGGAGTAATTCCCTTAACATTGCAATTTAAAAATTTTGATTTGCAGAAAACATGTTGCATAAACTCCCTAGTGTTACTTGATATGCTAAATGATAAAATTTTCAATTCATTGAAGTATATGAAAATTTTACAACCTACAGATTCCTTGGGCATCACTTTTCCCTTGTCGGTTTTAGCTTGCTCTCTGATGCCTTTTGGGTTATTCACCCAGAAATTAAGTAAATGCTAAAATTTGCTGTTTCAGAACCTAATGCAATGTTATAGACTAAAAGTTTTCACAAGTTTAAAATTTTGAAAATAATGAATTTCATCCAAAAACATATGAATGTTTTGATTCGGTGTATGAGCAACAATATTACCCATAATTCTTTAGTTTCTAAAATAGTGAATTACAATAACTATGATTACCTCAAACATAAATGTATCAACTTCTTCTCTGATGTCTAAAAATGATAATTTTTCACCATGTGCTGTAGAACACAGCAACATATCTAGAAAAGCCAGACGTTTATCACGACTTATATAAGACGTCTCATCATCGTCATGGTTACCAAGCATGTCCTCCATTGTTATTCCCTCTGCTTGTTTCTTATAAAATTCTTCACTTTTTTCTTTTATTACCTTATAAAGAGAACACATACATCATGTATATATAAAAAGAAAATATAGTAAGATGAGAAATATTTATAATTTTTATAATAATAACAGCAAACAAAACTTAATGGAGTTCTCAGTGTGAATATGATACTAGAGCTGATTTTCATATTCCCTAAAGTAAAGGGCAATGAAATATAAACACCTTGCTTTACATAGTTAAGTAAATCTCATTAAGCTTTTTTGTGCTAAGTGTGTAATATAATCATTTATTATAAAGAAATAAATATTTCTCATTTGATTTCAATGTAAAGCAATCATGCAGTGTAGCTCTTTATTTGCACACTAACACGGAACAATACTGAATCTTTCCGAATTAGATTCCCAACTTATTGCATCGTTTGTTATCTGTTTACAAAAAATTAAAATGGTGGAAATAAGATCGAATCGAAATTTATCTGTTGCTGAAAATGCTTTTATTAAGAAACAAACACCTACTAACTAGCTGATTTGAGCTACTAATAAGTATAATGTAAATGAGAACAAATTTCAGTATTTTTTTTGCAAGAACCACTGAGATATTCCCCAGGTTTCAAAGTGACATCATGCACATTAGAGATTGTTCATATTTGCACTAGTTCAGTAAGTTATTTATTTTGAGGTGGAGCGGAATAATTTTGATAGAAAGGTGAAAATAGTAGAATATATTCATTACTATATAATAAAATGGTTATTGCATGAATATTGGTGAATATTATCCCTCATGCAATATAAAGTCTGCTCGTTAAAAATATTTACATATATTCATGCAATAACCATATATTATATCATACTATTAATTTTTTCTTCTTTCTGTACTTTTCTTGTTTTGCATTTAAAATTCAAGTTCATATAACAAATTTAACTTTTCTGTGAAACAATGTAAAATCCTCAGTACTTTATCATATACCACAATTTTCACTGTAAAGTATTTATTTAAGTTCACATTACAAATTTACCTTTTCTGTAAAGCCATGTAAAATACTCAGTAATATATCATGTTCCTTCCCAGATCCTATCGTATAAAACAACATATCGGGCCAGTACCATGGAGATCTTTGTCTCGTTAGGATTATTTCTGTTATCCTAAAGTTACAACAACAGTTAAGGTTCAACACCCAAGGTCAATCTGGAGGTTTGCTATGAAATTCAACTACATGTAAGCTATTTCCCTGCAGAAGAGGCTTCAGAAGATTGAACAGATTACTCCACAAATTTATTTCTAAACCTGTTGTCACAAGTATGCTGAAATCCTTATTTTTCAGAATTATAACTATCTGTAAACCTAAGTCCACATAATGGATTTTTCAAAATATGAGTACCGTCAGGGATCCTCGAAACGCACCTAGACGCATCCTGTTCTCATATTTTTTAATCTGGACGCAGCAAATTTACTTCAGATGTGTTCATGTATGCATCCACGTAGGCAGGCAGATTCCGATCATGTCTGGCCTGTTTCCGATAGGATACTAACTTTTGTAAACAATGTAAATGGCGGCAACGAAATATTACCCGTGATAAACCAGATAGTTGTCTTAATTAAAGATGTGGATGATGTTTTTAGGACAATAAAACTGCCAAATGATGAGGAAAGAGGATAATTATGGAAAATTACCAGTTTATATTAACATTGTACCGTAGTTATTTTTGACATTCGTTCTTTGACACTGTTTTAAACGTTTTCAGTGTTTCATGATTGCATTAATGAATTAAAAGATCTAAATCTTTTTTAAGTTTCAGTCAGACATTTGGGGGAAATCCGCTTCAAAATGTGAATTTTCTTTAACCTCGTTATACATTTATTTAACTGGCTTGGGTGATAAAAAATATTTTAAAAATTTACAATTTGAAAACAAGAGGCTCCCAAGACCCTGAATCACTCACCTGTTATCTTTTGTGTGCAGGTAGATCTTGCATCAATGATTATTTTTGCTATTTAATGTATACCGTCACAATTTTCTCCTTAATATTGACCTGTACAGCTAAAATATAGAATTCTGAACCCAAATAGATATGGTTGCAAGGGAATTTTTCAGCGTTTGCTATGGACTTTTTCAATGGCATTGACTCTTGACCTTCCATTTTGACTTGAGCAGGTAAATTGTAGGGTCCTAAACCTAAATATATATGGTTGCTATGGACTTTTTCATTGGTTGCTATGGACTTGATCTTTCTTTTTGACTAGTACAGGTAAATTATAATGTCCTTAACCCAAATATATATGGTTACTTGGGACTTTTTCATTGGTTGCTATGGAATTTTTCAATGACCTTGACCATTGATGCTCCATTTTACTTGTACAGCTACCATTTAATTTATTTCAAGTAATGCCCTAAACATCTGTGACAATGTCAGACCATTATTTTCTGTTTACATGTTAATAATCCTTCAAGGGCAAAATCTCCTATAAGGCCAACTAAAATTAATTAGTAGATTTTCATCCAACTTTTTGAAAAAAAATGGGGCGGGGGGAGGATTTTATTTTTTATTTTTTATTTCATATGAAACTATTTTGTAAGGTTTTATTAATATGTAAACGTTATAAAATGGCTTATATATGTTTTTATTCCAGAAACATGCACAATAGAAATTTCAACTCCAATCTCTGCAGACTTAAGCTGACCAAAAGACATCTAAAGGTCACAAAAATACGAAAAAATTTCGAATCACGAAAACCATGTTGAATTGTTACAGGAAGTTAACAAAAAACGAAATTATTGACACTGATACCGGTAACGGAGATGAACAAAATCAGGAAATCGTAAATTTTAGAAAATAAAAAAATCGGGGCGGCACGATTTTCGAGGGGCGGGCGGGGATGAAAATCTATCAATTAATTTTAATTGGCCTAAGGGGTCAATTGACGATTTTGGTCATGTTGACTTATTTGTAGATCTTACATTGCTGAACATTTTTGCTGTATAAAATTTGTCTTTATCTGTAGTAATATTCAGGCTAACAACCTAAAACTGCAAAACTGCCTTAAAATTAATTTAGGGGCAATAACCCAAAAATGGGTTGACCGATTTGTCTGAAAATTCCATGACAGGTAGATCTTGACCTCATGAACATTTTTACTACTTGTTAATTTTGCCCTAACTGCTTTAGTTTTCGAGATATGAGCCAAAAAGTGCATTTTCATCTATGTTTATTTATAGCCAGGGCAGCCATGTTTCTCGATGGACAAGAAGATAAAACACAAAATTTATACTATATACCCTAAGGATCATAAGCCTATGTTTTGCTGAAATTGATTCTGTAGTTTCAGAGGAGAAGATTTTTAAAAGTTTACAAAGATGACGAAAAAATGTCAAAAATTGTATTTAAAGGGCAAAAACTCCTATAAGGGGTCAATTGACGATGTTGGTCATTTGACTTATTTGTAGATCTTACTTTGCTGTTTGTTGTTTACAGTTTGTCTTTATCTATAATAATATTCAAGATAAAAACCTAAAACTGCAAAATTTCCTTAAAATTATCAATTCAGGGGCAATAACCCAACAAAGGGTTGACCGATTCACCTGAAAATTTCATAGCAGGTAGATCTTGAACTGATGAACATTTTTACCTGGTCAGATTTCATCTAAATGCTTAAGTTTTTGAGATATAAGCCAAAAACTGCAGTTTACCCCCTATGTTCTATTTTTAGCCATAGCGACGAACAAGAAAATAAAACACAACCTTTATTCTAGATACCGTAAGGATCATTCAGACTAGGTATGGCATATAGGACAGGCGAGCTAAAAATAAGGCGAAAAAGTCATAAATGGCTTTGAATAAATAATAAATATTTAACAATGATCAGGCATATACTGGGAGCAACATGATTCAAAATTTTGGAAACAAAAATGAACATTCAACAACATCACACTGTACATGGTGAGGTCATATATTCTGGACTTGCCAAAATAATTTGGGACTCATAAAAATTTTGTGGGATTCACCAATTTCAAAAGTGATGAGTCCAGGACTCACCAAGAAAAAATCCTATGAGAAACCCTGACCTTAATCAATGTGAATCGTCTAATTCCTTGGCTCAAAGATGCCATTAACTAAGTGGTCACTGAAACAATTGAATTTATCAGATATTGTTCAATCATGTCTTCAAGGGAAATATAAACATTTTGCATATGGAATTTTAAATGTAAAATGGAGATAATTCTTCCAATGAGATTACTGTGGATTCATTATTATTCATTGTATATCAATTTTTATGGGTCCCAGAAAACCACGAATTTAAATATCCAACAAAAAATAATATTTTTACTTCAGCTTGAATGCACTTAAGTTTGAAACCACAGAGTTTTGATGTATCTATGTGAGACAACATTGAACAATTGCGTTTTTACAGCATATACTTGGATACTGACACATGATGCGTCAGCTACAGTGTTTCATGTAATTTTGTCTTTGGTAATATATAAACTCTCAAAACTATTTTCTTTAAAAATATTTTGAGTGTGAAAATTATCGTGGAATTCACTTCCGGATTTCAAGGAAATTCAAGGAAAATATTAATCCTAAATGTGCATAAACAATACAGACTTTCTCATAAATTACATTAAAAACATCTTGTAAAAAGATAATAAAGCTGACATTATTGATTGTAATCGAATAAACATATATATGTATATGCCCCGAGGTATCAGGTAACAATTTCGTCAATTTACATTTCACACCTGACTAACCTAACAAGTAAATAATTACGGATTTTGTTAATCTTGTTAATCTTGTTAAAGTCATGACAATATTTGTTCTGTTACAAATTTGAAGTGCTTAAAATCAGTACTTTACTGTACAATATCAAAAGTATGATTGGCAAATTTTGTCACAGCATTTTCATGATATCTAAAGCTCGAAGCTACGAATTTCTGTATTTCAACAACTTTTTATATTGTTTTCTAAGCCAGCATATTTTGCACGAAATGCCCTTTTTTCTCTATCCACGTAAAATTGGTATTCACAAAAATAAATGGATCCACAGTACAAATGTATATTAAATTAAATATTACATCCTCATGTTGCATGAAATAAGCATAAAGTGCATTAAAAATATTTAAAATACAATTTAAGGATAGGTATGAGTTATTCAACTGAAGTTTAAATTTTTTTTCAAATTTTCAAGTGTATTCATTTTTTTTATTTGAAATTCCTCATTAAGAATCATTTTTGTGGTGTACAAATATAACCTTTATAAACAACTGAAATTTTATGTTTCTTGTATGACTCAACAAGGTTTATTAACCAACAAAAAAAAAATTGTCTAAGAATTCTAACATTTAGAATTTCAAAATGCCAAAAATCCATTCCATGGGATGGATGGATGAATTATTGCTTAACATCCAGTAGCAACCATTAAGTGCATTTGATATTATATGAATATGAACCCTGTTTTGTAATAGACTGACAAGCTGAGCCGGATTTTTAACTTGCTATCTCAAGAGGTAACAGTCCGCAGGAAGACATATCACCCCACTGGGAAACATTATACCGACTTTGGGCCGACCAGCCCTTTGCTCTTACTCCTAAATGCAGCATTCTTAGCATAGAAGCAGCAAATACCAATTTTAATGTTTGACCTGGCCAGTGATTGAACCCATGACCTTCTGCACTCGAAGTGAGCACACCACCACAAGGGCAATGAGGCGGTTCCATGGACATAGGTTTACAGAAGATAAATCTGTAGAAGAAGAACGTCCAGAGTTTGGTCTGCAACTGCTTTTGTCATGGATTAAATTTATCATTAGAAATCTAAATTTCAACCCTGAAAATGATTGTTTTATTAAAACAGCAACTGTTATATGGATGAAATACAATGACATGACATTTAATTTCAATCAATTAAGGTCAAGTTGAAGTAATTCAATGCCATCTGCTGGATCGTTTGAACAACTTTTATCCATTATCTCACTGTGACGTTCAGTTAATTTTCTTTGTAAAGGCGGCATGGATGCAAAGAGCTTTATACAAAATCCTTCAGATTTTAATAATACACTTATTTTCAAGAAAATATTTTTAGATCTTCTCAATGTTCGTGAACCTACATTTTAGTTGTTTACAAAACTGCAGGATAAAGATCAATGATTTTTCAGGTTGTTCTTGCAGATTCAATGTTTCCCTATATGCCATTTTTGAACAAATCCAGCAAAAAACAAATACAGGTTATAGTACTTCTTTTCTAAGTTAAGATAACAATAAACATGGTAAAAAAATGAATATGAAACTATAGGACACTCTAAATTACTTTGACTTGACCTCAATTAATTCTTACATATAAGTAACTCTTGTATTATAATGACTTACTTGTAAATAGCTTTAACATATTCAGAATCATCATTGTTCTGGGCATTAATAGTTCTACCCATGGCTGTCTCTGTAATATATATTCATTATGGAGAAAAAACTATAAATGACTAAAGTTATTAAAGTCAACGAAAAACCTTTTTGAAATGGTGATAAAGCAGTGTTTAAATCAGTTGGGGCCCAAAGAAAAAGTAATGTCTCAATATAGCAACCAAAAGGAATTTCATAGATCATTTAGGAAAATTGTAGTGTTTTTGTACACACTTATTTAAATCAATGAAACATATTGAGATATGACAATAGCGTTTGGTTAAAAGTGAAGGAATAATGTCTCCAATACAACATACCACAAATAATATCCAGAGCACAAAGTGTTATATCATCAAAGATATTAAATGGTCCTTTCTTCCACTTATGATCTAACTTATCCATCATAACATCTATCTGGTCATTAAACACCCCCATAAAATCATTCAAAATTTTAAAATGGAAAGTTGGTGTCAACATTCTTCTTCTGGTCTTCCATTTACTACCTGTACTAAAAATAGAAAACAATTTTATATTATTGTAACAATAAAAACTAAGGGCTCAGAGGGCTGAGCCTGTATCGCTCACCTGGCATGAAAGCCATTTTTATTGATATACCTCAAAGAGAGAGGTCACTTCTCCCTATCATTATGAAGTGTGGTAAGCCTCATAGGAACCAAAATTTTCTTTATCAAGGTCCTTCTACTAACAGGTCAGCATATTCTAAAATTTGGCAGTTCTCCAGAAGATTTTTGCATGTATTTCCCATAAGGTCTTATGTTATCCTTAGTCCTCTGGTGAAGGCCATTTTGAATTAGGAATCAGCACCAGAGTAACAACACTTTGTGAGCACCTTCAGGAACATTCAGACCATGATTGGTTTCAAGCAATTCTTGATTTTTGTTATATGTTATAGACAATTTCTGTAAAATTTGGCTCTATTTGGCAAAGCAGTTTAAGAAAAAAAAAAAATTGTTTTTAAATCAACCAATTCGAAACAAGAATTGCCCATGGTGACCATGATGAGGAAAATTTGTAAAAAACCTCCTTCCTGTCAAGTCTCATTCCCTTTGGCCAAGCAGTTTTAAAGAAGAAAACTATGACCGATGAAAGACAAGAACTGCCCGTGGCCATATTTGTCTTCTGATCAACCAATGAGAAACAAGAATTGCCTATGGCAGCAATGTTTTTTGCCAGATTTGGACGAAATGAGGAACATTTTTAAAGAACCTCCCATAGATGCTTTCTGTCAAGTTTCGTTCAATTTGGCCCAGCAATTTTAGAAGAGAAGATTTTTTTATATCAACCAATCAGAAACAAGAACTACCCATGGCTGCCATATTTGTAGTCTGATCTGGACGAAATGAGGAAACTTTATAAAGAACCTCCCATATATGCTTCATGTCAAGTTTTGTTCTATTTGGCCCAGCAGTTTCAGAGAAGATTTTTGAAAACTCAGCCAACCAGAAACAACAATTGCCCATGGCAGCCATGTTTGTTATCCAATTGGAACGAAATTACCAGTCTTTATAAAGGACTTTAGATGCTTCCTGCCAAATTTTATTCCATTTGGCCAAGTGGTTTCAGAGGAGATTAAAATGTGAAAAGTTAACAAATGACGGGCGGACAGGCAACGGGCGCCACGTGATGACAAAACCTCACATGGCCAGGTGAGCTAAAAAGAAGAATGTGTCCATGGGATGCAGATGCCCCCACTTATAAATATGCATGAGTCAATGTACTAATTCAAACCTACTGATGTTTTGTTTTCTTTGAAACTTAATTAGTGAAAGTCATAGAGCATTCAAAACAGCAAATTTGGCAATTCACAATTTATTATGGGGCATAACACATAACACTATGAATTTGATCAGTGTTTGGTGGTAATAAACATTGTGTATAATTTCACAACATTTGGTTGAGGCAAAGTAAAGTAGTGCAGAAACAGCAAATTTGGCAATTTTTCAATTTATAAAGGGACATAACTCAAAAATGGTAAAAGTGGCACCTCCAAAATTCGAATTTGATCTGTGTTTGGTGGTAATAAGCATTGTGTATAAGTTTCATAGCATTTTGTTGAGGGAAAATAAAGTTAAGAGTGTGGAAAAAGCAAATTTGGCAATTTTTCTATTTATAAAGGGACACAAGTCGAGAATGGTAAAAGTTACACCACCCAAATTCGATCTAGATCTGTGTTTGGTAGTAATAAGCATTGTGTATTAGTTTCATAAAATTTGGTTGAGGCAAAGTAAAGTAAGAGTGCGGAAACAGCAAATTCAGCAGTTTTTTTAATTTATATATAAAGGGCATAACTCCA
The DNA here is from genome assembly GCA_028015205.1 of Mytilisepta virgata. NCBI lineage: Eukaryota > Metazoa > Mollusca > Bivalvia > Mytilida > Mytilidae > Mytilisepta > Mytilisepta virgata. The sequence continues at coordinate 92,205,935 of CM051521.1, forward strand.
GAATGGTGAATGTGACCCCACCCAAATTCAAACTCTATTTGTGTTTGGTGGTAATAAATTATGATACCAGTTTTAATGCACTAGAAGCAACTGTTAACAAATAACATCTCTTTATTGGTTCTTAGTGCCAAAAACTATCAAACATGTCTTCAATATAAAATGTTTATCAATAGACACTTTGAGTGTGTTAGGGGAGTTAACTCTTGAGTAACTGTAACGAAAAGGAACTCAATTTATGTAATTATAAATATATAAACATGCAATGCCAAACAATGCAAAAACATATGGTCATATGTTACATGAAAATACTAGGACACTGGGTAAGTGTTAATGAGACATCTTATCGAATAAAACACAGGGGAAGATTATATATTTTTTTAGTAAATGTACTGTTTTTCTTCCTGGAACAAATCTGTCTAAGTATATTCATAAATATAACAGCCCAATTTAATGGTAAATTTGAGAAATGGGATTATACTAGAAACATTCTTTACCTTGTCAACAAACCAGTACCTAACCATGGATGGAGAAATCTGTATTCATGGGCTTTGTCTATATGCTTACTACTGTTCAACAAAATCTGAAAATCACACATTATCATTAATAAAATCTGAAAATAAAATCAAATTTCCCCACATTTTTGTTGGCGAATTAACCTTGTTAAGCTGTCCTAGAAAACAAAAAAATTTGACAATTATTTAATATAAAGTTTATATTTTCACATCTTAGAAATGATTCTGAATGGGAAATTTCAAATTGAAATATTAATGCACTTGAAAATCTATTGTTTGTTTGTTTAGTTGGCGTTTTATGCCGTTTTCAGCACATTTGGCTATTTTGTGGCAGCCAGTCTTTATTGGTGGAGGAAGCCGGAGTACCCGGAGAGAACAATGACCTTTGGTAGGAAAACTGGCAATCCTTGTCAATTAAGATATGAGTCGAACACACCCCACCACAGGTGAGATTTAAACTTACAACTCAGTGTTGACAGGCTAGTGATCATTAGTACTGGTAGTCGTGACAAACTACCTAGACCACTCGGCCTGGAGGCCCCACTTGAAAATTTAAATAAGTTCAAATTGTTTTACTTATGACTTAGCTAATTGTATCTATCAAATTTTTAAAAATACATTCTGCAGACTGAGCTTTACAGACAGTAAGTACATTACATGTCTAAACAGAAATCTGCATGCAGGGGAGACCTTTCTAAAGTGTCTAAACTGAACCCTGCATAGACCAGTATAAACTGAACCCTGCAGACAGGCTTGGGGGGATATGTCTAAACTGAACCGTGCATACATGGGAAACCTGTAAACAAGGGAGACCTGTCTAAACTGAAATCCAGTATCAGAACGGACAATGAATATTGACCTAATTTAACCTGTGTAATCAGAACACCTGATCAATCTGAACAAATTCTTCAGGCCTGAAGGGATACAATTAATACAGGTTAAATATTAATGCAACTGCATATTTCCTTCCTGTGTTGCACTGTAAAAGGAAATGTGTCATTTTGTTCACTTGGCCAACAAATAAACAATACTAAAGCATTATTTAGAAAAAGAATAATTTTCAAGAGGTATCAAAAATGCAAATCAATTAGTAACAACTTCAAAACATTATCATATAATTGTACAATACCAGTGAAAAACCTCCACATAAACCACATACAGTCTGAAAACTTAATTTTTCCTGTATTTCTCACAGAAATCTTGAAGCTGATAATGAAATTCTAACAACATAATTTCTGTAAAATCATTTACTTACACTGCAGTAAAAGTGCATGGTCATCAGTCTGAAAATGATTTATTGTGAATAAATTTTCATGGTTTCTAAATCTATATTTTAGCACCCGTAACAGATTTAAAATTTCGTTAGATACAATGCATTCTATTACAGAAGCCGTCAGGCTGTCTCAGGTTGAATATGAACACTTTATTCCAGTGGGCTGTTGACGACCTTTTTCATAGTTAAATAAAATTTAAATGGAACCTTCCAATCAATAACCCATATGTGACCCTAGTGTATATAGAGTCGTGCTTTCATATGTGCATCCTCATTTTATTCTAAGGCTGTGGACGACACTTTTACATTTACAGTCAAATACGCCGGCTCGGCAAGGACACGACTGCATGTTTAGTGTCATTGTCAACAGATTTTAATTCCGACTTGGAACCAATTCGTCTCAATGAGAAGAAAGGTGACATTATGTCACTCTTTGCTTCCGATGGAATGGAGATAGTTATAGTGGCTTCTCGAAGCAAAGCGAGACGAAAACTGCTGACACAGCGGAAAATTGTAATTCTAGGTCTACTGCAAAAGGTAAAGTTAAAGACAGTACAGTTTCTGAACAGGGCAAAGGACCTGAAAAAGCACCGGGTCAAAATAAAAAAGGCAAGGCTCCTCTTAAGCGTAAAGCGACACATGTCGAAAAGCCCTCAACTAGTAAACAAGTTAAGAGAAAGGATAAATTACTGGGGAATTCCGTAGTCTTTATAATTTAAGTTTTGTTATTTGACATCGATTTATAGATAGAAAAATTCGGATTCAAATTTGGCCCTAACATATGTTTGAACTTTTAAAGCAAACTAGAAATACTGTGAGCAAAGCTCACTAATTGATACCCCCGCACCCCCTATCACAAGGAATGGCAAAGTCAATGTTTTGCTATGGAAAACATAAAAAGTTGGTCAGATCAAAATCTAAAATAGGAGGTGCACTATGGCATCATGTGATAAAGATTCTCTGAAAGTCTCATGGAATTCCCTTTAGTGGTTTAGGAGGAGTTGCGGATGGCATACTGGTACCCCCTATCACAATGAATGGCAAAGTCCATGTGTTGGTATGGAAAACCCCAAATGTTGGTCAGATCAAAATAGGAGGTGCACTACAGCATCATGTTATAAAGATCCTCTGAAAGTTTCATCAAATTCCATTTAGTGGTTTAGGAGGAGTTGCGGATGGCATCATGGTACCCCTATCACAATGAATGTCAAAGTCCATGTTTTGGTATGGGTAACCCCAAATATTCATCGGATCAAAATCTAAAATAGGAGGTGCACTATGGCATCATGTAATAAAGATCCTCTGAATTTCCATCAAATTCCATTCAGTGGTTTAGGAGGAGTTGTGGATGGCATCATGGTACCCCTATCACAATGAATGTCAAAGTCCATGTTTTGGTATGGGTAACCCCAAATAATTATTGGATCAAAATCTAAAATAGGAGGTGCACTATGGCATCATGTAATAACGATCCTCTGAAAGTTTCATCAAATTCCATTTAGTGGTTTAGGAGGAGTTGCGGATGGCATCATGGTACCCCTATCACAATGAATGTCAAAGTCCATGTTTTGGTACGGGTAACCCCAAATATTCATCGGATCAAAATCTAAAATAGGAGGTGCACTATGGCATCATGTAATAAAGATCCTCTGAATTTCCATCAAATTCCATTCAGTGGTTTAGGAGGAGTTGTGGATGGCATCATGGTACCCCTATCACAATGAATGTCAAAGTCCATGTTTTGGTATGGGTAACCCCAAATATTCATCGGATCAAAATCTAAAATAGGAGGTGCACTATGGCATCATGTAATAAAGATCCTCTGAAAGTTTCATCAAATTCCATTTAGTGGTTTAGGAGGAGTTGCGGATGGCATCATGGTACCCCTATCACAATGAATGTCAAAGTCCATGTTTTGGTATGGGTAACCCCAAATATTCATCAGATCAAAATCTAAAATAGGAGGTGCACTATGGCATCATGTAATAAAGATCCTCCGAAAGTTTCATCAAATTCCATACAGTGGTTTAGGAGGAGTTGCGGATGGCATCAAGGTACACCCTATCACATTGAAAGTCAAAGTCCATGTTTTTCTATGGGAAACCCCAAAAATTGGTCCGATCAAACTCTAAAATAGGAGGTGCACAATGCCATCATGGGATGAAGATTCTCTGAAAGTTTCATCAAATTCCATTCAGTAGTTTAGGAGGAGTTGCGGATACAAAGGTTGGACGGACGGACGGACGGACACAACGAATACTAGCGGGGGTATAATAAAAGACATCAAATCGTACCAAAAAGCAAAATGGGCGAAATCAATCATAGTATTTACGTTGTTCAAACACTTTATCGACTGTGAATTTTGAATGATATGTATAAAATTATAATTTAACAGTGCCTCTTTTGATGCATACTAAAAATAGGCATCACTTTTTTATAATATTTTTTATGTCCAAGTCAATATACAGAACAAACATACATTGTTGAGGAAAAACAGGACCCATGATACATAAAGTATACTCTCAAAGCAGATGCCTATATTGGTCAATCAATTTTTACCAAATTCAGCTAAGAGGGGGGTGGGGGTCAGTGAAAAAACTATGTGAATTAAGTTTTTATCCTACATTGAACTTTTGATCTCGTCCCTAACTTTTATTGTATTTCTTATGACAAACCATTTAAAAATAATCGAAATCGGATAAGAAACAAAAAAGTTTTGAAAATTAAGGTGTGTCCCTTTTTTCGGCCCCTTATATCTCTGAAATGGTAAATGATAGTGAATTAAGAAAATGGATCTTACAGATGTTTTCCATTTTTATCAAGGAACACTAAAAACAAAACATCATAAGAATTGAATAAAAATTTAAAAAGTTACACCAAAATTATCAAAAATCCCTTAAGGAACCCCAGAAAAAAATGGGAGGGGCCAGATTTCCCAAAATCAATCCCAACCTGTATTTCTTATAGGGAACCATTGTGGTAAAATTTTTATAAGGATAGGTTTAATATAACAAAAGGAATTTAGCAGAAATCTTACTGCCTACAAATGTATATTTGCGATCATGTAAAAATTCAACCAAAATGAGATTTCTGCTTTTATACTATAACTAGACATTGAACCCGCGGGAGCGCGGGAAAATAAGCATTTTTTTTGGTGGCCATATTGACTTTTAAAAGTTATTACGGCCATGTCATTCATGGAACAGGAACTCAGTATGGATGTTGTGGCAGGCTTCCTATAAACTTTCCTGTCAAGTAGGTGGTATCAACTGATAGTTTCATGTCTATATATACTGTAGTATTCCAGCAATGGATGTTAATGCAAACTTTAACCAAAGTCAATGAAGCGTGAAATTTAGGTCAACGTGACCCAATTGTCATATGGCTGTTCGTTACTACCGAAGATGTATCCACTGATGAAGTAGACTGTGTGCCACTTAGAATTACCAAAATGAACCTTAAGGTTCCCTCAAAGTCAAAATCTATGACGAAAACACAACCACATAAATTGTCAATATTTTTATTGTTACAATTAATTCTGAACTGGAAAAGCTTTCATTAAATACACATTTCATAATGCATTACCTTTTTCCTTCAGAATAAATATGAAAATGAAATTGTAGATGTAAACATTTCCTTAGAGACGGATGAATTTTTCAAAAGATGCCGTGAGTAAGGTAGAGCATATTTTTGGAAAATAATTGTTCCAATTGTTTCATTGTCGTCGTGGACAGGGCAAGCGAGGATTAATTTCACAAATATATCCAATAATCAGACGATAAAAGCATTTTTAGTGTGTGGCTGCGTGTGCTGTCCACGTTTATAAAGATGTCGGAGATAAATTTCGTCATTAATGCTAAAGATGACCATTTGTTAAAAATATTTTTATCTAGGGAATTGTATGGTAGAGATATATTTAGACAGGTCACATGACAAATAATGTAAAAATAGATAATGGTTGGTATTATCACTTTGTGCAAGGTAAACATCCGAGCAATCCAAGAAACAACTAAGTTAGGAATTTCTCTGAACTTTACCTTACTTCTTCATAATCTTCAAAGTTCATAACCTTTACAGTTAGGAGAAATTGCGTTATTGTAGAAAAACAATCCTGAATACATGAAGCGGAAACATCCCACTCGAAGGAGAATTTTTTTAATTTGTTTTATTCTTCTTCCGTAATTTCAAACAAAAATATTATTACATTTAAAATATGTGCATACTTGTTTATTTAAATCAACGTGTTAAAAGTATGAATTCGAGAACCTTCTTAGGGATATGTTGGGAGAATTCATATCGGATAAGTGGATACAAATTCCATTTGCACATAAACAAAACTGCAGTTTAAATTTATAAATGCAGATTGTCAAATCCGATAATAACCTTTATAATCTGAACCAAACATCGTTTATTTTTAACCACGCGTTTTGCCGCCTATTTGGCTAATTCGTAAATTTAGTATTATAGATACCTCACAATAATAATATTTTCCCGCGGTTCTTTTTCAGTATAGCGGGAAAATATTGTATTGTCGGTTCGGAAGGTTGTATGCTAATTAGCTTGTGTTAGTATCGACCAATGAAATGGTCGGAAATTTATCCGGGTATTTGATTGTATTTGTGAGCAGGTCACTTTCTAGCTGCCGACCGAGTAGGCTTGACTCAAAATTTATTTTAAATTTTGTGTTTTTCTTAGAATTTTATATATGTCTATTGCCATATTTTTTTTTCTTTTTCTAGTTAAATTATTTCATTTTCTCGCAAGTAAGATGAGGTCCGAACATCTTATCCCGAGATAGGCTTGTGCATTTGTCTTCGGATACAGGTTTCCAATTTAATCTTATTTGGTTTTTCCTGGACGGCCCTGGCTATCCGTGAAGGATTTTACTTGCGATTTCATTCTGCGAAAGTAGTTCAACGTCAGAATTTCATACTTATATTTCAGTTGTTTAAAGAATTTTACTGCTCTGTAGTTTGTTACACATTCATGTATATATGTATATTTGAATAATACATCCGGCGTCCATCCACTGCGGCGGGATGTCGGCAGACTGATATTTGCCTTTGTTGTTTTCAGTTATTAATGTACATGGTTAGTTATGAGCAAATAATATTTGCTGTCTGGTGTACGGTTACAAGGAGTATAGATAATACTCTGGTTTATACATGGCAATTAAAGGTGTTCCTTCGTATAACCATAGTCGAAACATTCCTGTTCTTCTGTAAACATCACAGAATCCTTCCAACTGACGGTAAAACTCTGAAAAGTCCATGTTTTGGTATGGGTAACCCCAAATATTCATTGGATCAAAATCTAAAATAGGAGGTGCACTATGGCATCATGTAATAACGATCCTCTGAAAGTTTCATCAAATTCCATTTAGTGGTTTAGGAGGAGTTGCGGATGGCATCATGGTACCCCTATCACAATGAATGTCAAAGTCCATGTTTTGGTATGGGTAACCCCAAATATTCATCGGATCAAAATCTAAAATAGGAGGTGCACTATGGCATCATGTAATAAAGATCCTCTGAATTTCCATCAAATTCCATTCAGTGGTTTAGGAGGAGTTGTGGATGGCATCATGGTACCCCTATCACAATGAATGTCAAAGTCCATGTTTTGGTATGGGTAACCCCAAATATTCATCGGATCAAAATCTAAAATAGGAGGTGCACTATGGCATCATGTAATAACGATCCTCTGAAAGTTTCATCAAATTCCATTTAGTGGTTTAGGAGGAGTTGCGGATGGCATCATGGTACCCCTATCACAATGAATGTCAAAGTCCAAGTTTTGGTATGGGTAACCCCAAATATTCATTGGATCAAAATCTAAAATAGGAGGTGCACTATGGCATCATGTAATAACGATCCTCTGAAAGTTTCATCAAATTCCATTTAGTGGTTTAGGAGGAGTTGCGGATGGCATCATGGTACCCCTATCACAATGAATGTCAAAGTCCATGTTTTGGTATGGGTAACCCCAAATATTCATCGGATCAAAATCTAAAATAGGAGGTGCACTATGGCATCATGTAATAAAGATCCTCTGAATTTCCATCAAATTCCATTCAGTGGTTTAGGAGGAGTTGTGGATGGCATCATGGTACCCCTATCACAATGAATGTCAAAGTCCATGTTTTGGTATGGGTAACCCCAAATATTCATCGGATCAAAATCTAAAATAGGAGGTGCACTATGGCATCATGTAATAAAGATCCTCTGAAAGTTTCATCAAATTCCATTTAGTGGTTTAGGAGGAGTTGCGGATGGCATCATGGTACCCCTATCACAATGAATGTCAAAGTCCATGTTTTGGTATGGGTAACCCCAAATATTCATTGGATCAAAATCTAAAATAGGAGGTGCACTATGGCATCATGTAATAACGATCCTCTGAAAGTTTCATCAAATTCCATTTAGTGGTTTAGGAGGAGTTGCGGATGGCATCATGGTACCCCTATCACAATGAATGTCAAAGTCCATGTTTTGGTATGGGTAACCCCAAATATTCATCGGATCAAAATCTAAAATAGGAGGTGCACTATGGCATCATGTAATAAAGATCCTCTGAATTTCCATCAAATTCCATTCAGTGGTTTAGGAGGAGTTGTGGATGGCATCATGGTACCCCTATCACAATGAATGTCAAAGTCCATGTTTTGGTATGGGTAACCCCAAATATTCATTGGATCAAAATCTAAAATAGGAGGTGCACTATGGCATCATGTAATAACGATCCTCTGAAAGTTTCATCAAATTCCATTTAGTGGTTTAGGAGGAGTTGCGGATGGCATCATGGTACCCCTATCACAATGAATGTCAAAGTCCATGTTTTGGTATGGGTAACCCCAAATATTCATCGGATCAAAATCTAAAATAGGAGGTGCACTATGGCATCATGTAATAAAGATCCTCTGAATTTCCATCAAATTCCATTTAGTGGTTTAGGAGGAGTTGTGGATGGCATCATGGTACCCCTATCACAATGAATGTCAAAGTCCATGTTTTGGTATGGGTAACCCCAAATATTCATCGGATCAAAATCTAAAATAGGAGGTGCACTATGGCATCATGTAATAACGATCCTCTGAAAGTTTCATCAAATTCCATTTAGTGGTTTAGGAGAAGTTGCGGATGGCATCATGGTACCCCTATCACAATGAATGTCAAAGTCCATGTTTTGGTATGGGTAACCCCAAATATTCATTGGATCAAAATCTAAAATAGGAGGTGCACTATGGCATCATGTAATAACGATCCTCTGAAAGTTTCATCAAATTCCATTTAGTGGTTTAGGAGGAGTTGAGGATGGCATCATGGTACCCCTATCACAATGAATGTCAAAGTCCATGTTTTGGTATGGGTAACCCCAAATATTCATCGGATCAAAATCTAAAATAGGAGGTGCACTATGGCATCATGTAATAAAGATCCTCTGAATTTCCATCAAATTCCATTCAGTGGTTTAGGAGGAGTTGTGGATGGCATCATGGTACCCCTATCACAATGAATGTCAAAGTCCATGTTTTGGTATGGGTAACCCCAAATATTCATCGGATCAAAATCTAAAATAGGAGGTGCACTATGGCATCATGTAATAAAGATCCTCTGAAAGTTTCATCAAATTCCATTTAGTGGTTTAGGAGGAGTTGCGGATGGCATCATGGTACCCCTATCACAATGAATGTCAAAGTCCATGTTTTGGTATGGGTAACCCCAAATATTCATTGGATCAAAATCTAAAATAGGAGGTGCACTATGGCATCATGTAATAACGATCCTCTGAAAGTTTCATCAAATTCCATTTAGTGGTTTAGGAGGAGTTGCGGATGGCATCATGGTACCCCTATCACAATGAATGTCAAAGTCCATGTTTTGGTATGGGTAACCCCAAATATTCATCGGATCAAAATCTAAAATAGGAGGTGCACTATGGCATCATGTAATAAAGATCCTCTGAATTTCCATCAAATTCCATTCAGTGGTTTAGGAGGAGTTGTGGATGGCATCATGGTACCCCTATCACAATGAATGTCAAAGTCCATGTTTTGGTATGGGTAACCCCAAATAATTATTGGATCAAAATCTAAAATAGGAGGTGCACTATGGCATCATGTAATAACGATCCTCTGAAAGTTTCATCAAATTCCATTTAGTGGTTTAGGAGGAGTTGCGGATGGCATCATGGTACCCCTATCACAATGAATGTCAAAGTCCATGTTTTGGTACGGGTAACCCCAAATATTCATCGGATCAAAATCTAAAATAGGAGGTGCACTATGGCATCATGTAATAAAGATCCTCTGAATTTCCATCAAATTCCATTCAGTGGTTTAGGAGGAGTTGTGGATGGCATCATGGTACCCCTATCACAATGAATGTCAAAGTCCATGTTTTGGTATGGGTAACCCCAAATATTCATCGGATCAAAATCTAAAATAGGAGGTGCACTATGGCATCATGTAATAAAGATCCTCTGAAAGTTTCATCAAATTCCATTTAGTGGTTTAGGAGGAGTTGCGGATGGCATCATGGTACCCCTATCACAATGAATGTCAAAGTCCATGTTTTGGTATGGGTAACCCCAAATATTCATCAGATCAAAATCTAAAATAGGAGGTGCACTATGGCATCATGTAATAAAGATCCTCCGAAAGTTTCATCAAATTCCATACAGTGGTTTAGGAGGAGTTGCGGATGGCATCAAGGTACACCCTATCACATTGAAAGTCAAAGTCCATGTTTTTCTATGGGAAACCCCAAAAATTGGTCCGATCAAACTCTAAAATAGGAGGTGCACAATGCCATCATGGGATGAAGATTCTCTGAAAGTTTCATCAAATTCCATTCAGTAGTTTAGGAGGAGTTGCGGATACAAAGGTTGGACGGACGGACGGACGGACACAACGAATACTAGCGGGGGTATAATAAAAGACATCAAATCGTACCAAAAAGCAAAATGGGCGAAATCAATCATAGTATTTACGTTGTTCAAACACTTTATCGACTGTGAATTTTGAATGATATGTATAAAATTATAATTTAACAGTGCCTCTTTTGATGCATACTAAAAATAGGCATCACTTTTTTATAATATTTTTTATGTCCAAGTCAATATACAGAACAAACATACATTGTTGAGGAAAAACAGGACCCATGATACATAAAGTATACTCTCAAAGCAGATGCCTATATTGGTCAATCAATTTTTACCAAATTCAGCTAAGAGGGGGGTGGGGGTCAGTGAAAAAACTATGTGAATTAAGTTTTTATCCTACATTGAACTTTTGATCTCGTCCCTAACTTTTATTGTATTTCTTATGACAAACCATTTAAAAATAATCGAAATCGGATAAGAAACAAAAAAGTTTTGAAAATTAAGGTGTGTCCCTTTTTTCGGCCCCTTATATCTCTGAAATGGTAAATGATAGTGAATTAAGAAAATGGATCTTACAGATGTTTTCCATTTTTATCAAGGAACACTAAAAACAAAACATCATAAGAATTGAATAAAAATTTAAAAAGTTACACCAAAATTATCAAAAATCCCTTAAGGAACCCCAGAAAAAAATGGGAGGGGCCAGATTTCCCAAAATCAATCCCAACCTGTATTTCTTATAGGGAACCATTGTGGTAAAATTTTTATAAGGATAGGTTTAATATAACAAAAGGAATTTAGCAGAAATCTTACTGCCTACAAATGTATATTTGCGATCATGTAAAAATTCAACCAAAATGAGATTTCTGCTTTTATACTATAATACCTCACAATAATCTGGTTTATACATGGCAATTAAAGGTGTTCCTTCGTATAACCATAGTCGAAACATTCCTGTTCTTCTGTAAACATCACAGAATCCTTCCAACTGACGGTAAAACTCTGAAAAAAAAATCTATTGGTTAACTTGGAATGTTCTTTTTTTTATTACAGATTTCAAATACTGAAAATTGTGTTATAAAAAAAAATCTTATAACATTATCTACAAAACTGTAAATTTTATCAAAATGTTCAGTGCAAAGTGATAGAAAAGGGGGTGAATTTAATATTTAAAATAAACTTTATTTAAGCAAGTGTAATGACTGTTACAGAGTTAAATTCAAAATATAATGTGGTGATATATATCTGGTCCTTCCTTCTCCTTATTGCTTCCATGATCTACAGAATCACCAACATTTAGAGTGTTATTTTATTTTAAAACATTCATGTTTGTGTGAAGCACTATAATAATTTTGGAAAGTGCTGAATAACTAAGAAATGTGTTCTTTCTACAAGAAGGAAATGTTCTAGTGACTCACCCCCCACCCCCCCTTTTCCCACCTGTGTATTTAAGGTGTTTTGATCATATAAATATTACAGACTGTAGGTTATGCTAGCCTTTAAAATGATATTAGTACCAATCATTAATTTTATACACATTATTTTTTTTAGTAAAATTATTCTTGCATTGTGTCAATGTCCTAAATATTAACCTTGTAAATGTATTTACCTTTCCTATCTGTCCTAAGTAGATGAGCATTTCCCAACACAGGAACTGCTGGGGGTCCTGGAATCTTGTTGATTTCTTTTCTCAATCTGGCATATTGCATGTACCATAACACAACCAAAACTATAACTACTATCCCAAACAACAATACAACAGCCATTTATTCTGCACTATTTCCCTTATCTATCAACAAGATAGGGACTGTCTCAAAATGATTCAATAATTTAATTTTAAAACAACTACAAATAGTGATCTTTTAGTTTAACTGTCATTTAAACCTCTAAAAATGATTAGTTATTCCATTTTCATTATTTCTTTTCAAGAAAAATTTATATTTTTTTTTATAATTAAACATTTAGATAAACTATTGAAATGTTCAAGAATATAAATTTTATACCTTTAACTATCCATTTTTAGAGTTACTAAACTGGTTTATTTAATTTCTAATGCAATGAAATGTAAAGTAACTTATATATAATACTGTTTTGGGAAATATTCTCCTGCCCAGTATATTAACAAAATATATTATTGGGAAAAGTAGCATATCCAACTACAGAAGTCATCATGTGACTTTGGTGACGTCAGACATCACCTATACCATACCCAAGTAAATTGTATAGAAATGCACTGGGGAGATCAGGAATTGATAAAATAAACTACTTTTAGTTCATGCTCCAAACATTTTGGTGCTATATATTACTTTCTCATATATTTAGAATATATTTATGCTATTTGAAAGTTTAAATTTTGGTCTTATCCATTCCAAATGCTTTTGAAAATTTGACTTATTTTCTTGTTTAGTCCATACTGTTAAATCATCTAACTCCGATAAATTGGCTTCTTTGTCGTTTTAAACATAAAATTGTGATTTAACCAAAACTGATGGAAAAATTTTGGTGCTATGTGCTAATGGTTCAGTGACTACTTGAAAAAAAAGTTAAGATTTTTTGTAATGTTAATTTCTCTCTTATTATTAGTAATAGGATAACTATATTTGGTATCTGCGTACTTTACAAGGTCCTCATCCCCGTCAGACAGTTTTTAATTAACCTCAACCCCATTTCAAGGATCAGTGAACAAGGTTAAGTTTTGGTGGTCAAGTCCATATCTCATATACTATAAGCAATAAGTCTAGTATATTTGGTGTATGGAAGGATTATAAGGTGTACATGTCCAACTGGCAGATGTCATCTGACCTTGACCTCATTTTCACGGTTCAGTGGTTATAGTTTAGTTTTTGTGTTTTGGCCTGTTTTTCGAATACTGTATCCAATAGGTCTACTATATTTGGTGTACGGAAGGATTGTAAGGTGTACATGTCCAATTGGCAGGTGTCATCTGACCTTGACCTCATTTTCATAGTTTAGTGGTTATAGTTAAGTTTTTGTGTTTTGGCCTGTTTTTCGAATACTGTATGCAATAGGTCTATGGAAGGATTGTAAGGCGTACATGTCCAACTGGCAGGTGTCATCTGACCTTGACCTCATTTTCATGGTTCAGTGGTTATAGTTAAGTTTTTGTGTTTTGGCCTGTTTTTCGAATACTGTATGCAATAGGTCTACTATATTTGGTGTATGGAAGGATTGTAAGGTGTGCATATCCAACTGACATGAGTCATCTGGAGTAACTTCATTTTCATGGTTCAGGGTTTATAGTTAAGTTTTTGTGTTTTGCTGTTTTTCGAATACTGATAGCATTTACTTTCATTAGAAATACACGACAGGAAAGACATTTTCGTGTGTCCACTCTTGTTTATATCAATTATATCCCTTCCAAATTGATTTGAAAATTAGCTATTTTCGGAAAATCTGTTATTATTTTTCAAGATGGCGACAATGACCGGAAATGGCACTAGGCGCGAAAATACAAACATTTCATGATTTTCAATTTCATATTTGCATCGGAAACAAATGATTATGTTTGAAATATAAAATATATATATAAACAAATCGCACCTTTGCCAGTATTTAATACTATTAACAAATGAAAACTAACCCAGATGACGGATCATTTCATACAGATATAATTTCTTTTCAATCGAGGATGTTATTTGTTATTATAGAATATTTGTGTGATGATGTGGTTATAATAAAAAGGGGGGGGGGGGGGGGGGGTGATTCATTATATAGATACTGACATATTGTTTTATGTCTCGGATATTACTTATAAAGTATATCCTTTGGTCTTGAATCAAAATAAGGTTGAAATGTCTTATTTTTTTACGAATCTTGTGACATTATTCAAGATGGCACCCACCCCAATCAGCATCTACCTTGTCATACCAAAGTAAATATCATTCATACGAGTAAATAGAATTAATTATATAATATGTCAATTTTTTAAAATATATAAATACCAAGAAATATAAATTATTAATTTAAAATAAATTAAAATGTTACTAATTTGACAATTGAAATTATATTTCATCTCTGCATTCAAATTTGTGATCCCCCACTTATACACACGCCTTTTTATTAAAATGCTGCAATAATTATAAAACTAGAGGCTCTCAAGAGCCTGTATCGCTCACCTGGATTTAACTTTTCACCTTGAGCAGACCTAAAAATTTAAGTGTTGCAGTCAATTTGGCTGGTTTTTCTATAGGATTCTATGTTAAACTAATTTCAGCTGTGGCAGTCATCTTGGTTTAGTCCAGGTCAACGGATATATTTCTAAAAGAGAAACATCTAAGGACCATTTCTGCTAAGTCTTGTTCCAACTGGCTAAGCAGTTTCAGACAAGAAAATTTTCCTATAGGGTCCAATATTTAACAAAGTTTGGTGTGGCAGCCATCTTGGTTGACAATCCAGGTGATCGGACATATTTCTGAAAGAGGACCTCCTAAGGACCAATGCTGCCAAGTCTGGCTCCAATATGTCAAGTGGTTTCAGACAAGAAGATTTTTCAATGAATTTTTCCTATAGGGCCCTATGTTAAACTAAGTTTGGGTGTTGCGGCATTCTTGGTTGACAGTCTGGGTCATCGCACAAAATTCTGAAAGAGGACCATCTAAGGACCATTGCTACCAAGTCTAATTCTAATTGGCTTAGTGGTTTCAGACGAGATTTTTGAGTGAATTTCCTATAGGGTCCTATGTTAAACTAAGTTCTGCTGTGGCGGCCATCTTGGTTCACAGTCCACGAAATCAGACATATTTCTGAAAAAGGACCTCCTAAGGACCAATGCTGCCAAGTCCTGCTCCAATATGTCAAGTGGTTTCAGACAAGAAGATTTTTCAATGAATTTTTCCATAGGGCCCCATGTTAAACTAAGTTCGGGTGTGGCAGCCATTTTGGTTGACAGTCTGGGTCATCGCACAAAATTCTGAAAGAGGACCATCTAAGGACCATTGCTACCAAGTCTTATTCTAATTGGCTTAGTGGTTTCAGACGAGAAGATTTTGGAGTGAATTTCCCATAGGGTCCTATGTTAGACTAAGTTTGGCTGTGGCGGCCATCTTTGTTAACAGTCCGGGTCATTGGACATATTTCTGAAAGAGAACCTCGTAAGAACTATTACTGCCAGCTTTGGTTCCAACTGGACTTGTAATTTCATATAAGAAGATTTTTGAAAGTCACCCCCCCTTTTTTTTCTATTTTTAGTAACATCAGCCATCTTGGTTGGAAGTCGGGGATGCCAGACATACTTTTGGAATGGGGCCACCCAAGGACTATTCCACCAAAGTTTGGTCTCAATTGGCCCAGTGGTTTGAGAGGAAAAGATCTTTAAAGGAAAGTTTAGGCTGGATGCCGTCTTTAAAGGGCAAAAACATCTATAAGGGATCAATCAATGATTTTGGTCATGTTGACTTATTTGTAGATCTTACTTCGTTGAACATTTTTGCTGTTTACAATTTGTCTTTATCTATAATAATATTCAAGATAATAACCTAAAACTGCAAAATTTCCTTAAAATTAACAATTCAGGGGCAATAACCCAACAATGGGTTGACCGATTCATCTGAAAATTTCATGACAAGTAGATCTTGACCTGATGAACATTTTTACCCCATGTCAGTTTTGCTCAAATTGCTTTAGTTTTTGAGATATAAGACAAAAACTGCAGTTTACCCCTATGTCCTATTTTTAGCCATGTCGGCCATGTTGGTTGGCAGGCGGGGTCATCGGACATATTTTTAAAACTAGATACTCTAATTATGCTTGTGGCCAAGTTTGGTTCAATTTGGCCCAGTAGTTTCAGAGGAGAAGATTTTTGTAAAAGTTAACGGACGACGGACGACGACGACGGACGCCAAGTGACGAGAAAAGCTCACATGACCCTTTGGGTCAGGTGAGCTAAAAATGTAGCATTAAAAACGAAATCACGCTGTTTTTGGTCAGCAAACAGTTTACCTGTATACATACAATGTACCTGAGTGTTGGAACAATAAAAATCCGGACAGTCAAGGTACAATACAATATACATGTCAAATTGCTAATTAGCTATAATTACCTGAAACACACAGCATGTTAATTGCGGAGAACAAATTTCTTTACATGTAATTAAATTTACTCAGATAAAAATCAAATCAATTACCCCCCCCCCCCCCCCCCCACCCCCACTCAAAAAAAAATTGTGTGTTTTTTGGGGCTTAAAAAATGGAAAAAAAACTTGCACCATAACCCTTTATTACATGTTATTATGTTATTATGTACTTTTGCCAGTTTGTATAATTGGTGATATTGTCACAATTTCAATCCATGTGAAATGTTACTACATATTTCAAATGAAAATTATTTAAAGTGAAGATGAGGGGGGCGTGCTATAATCAATACAGAGTTATCAAAGTGTGATAAATGCCTGGCATGAACAGGACCAGTACAAGATAATTGGGTAACCAGTCAATAACTCTAAACATAGTTACCTTACATAATTATGACCGATATAGTTGCATATGTTTATACTGGTCACAAAACAGGATATGAATGATTTTTAAACCTTAAATTTCTACCTGTTTCTATTGCTTGTAGAAATAAACAACATTTTCTGACATTCAAATATTGTACTTATATTTCATATTTACTTTTAGTTTCTGCCATAACTGTATGTAATTGGTCACTGTTCTTGGTCATCAGAAACAAATATATTAATAGTTTTTTATTACCATCAACTCCACTTACTTGCAAACCTGTTAATTGCAAAATTTGGTTATACGCAAAAAAATTACCAGCACAAAAACATTTCCCATTCAACTAATGTTAAGTCTGTCTGTTATTTTTATTTATTAAAAGGCAATTACTTTCATTCACAAAGATTCTTTAATATAACTCTGGTAAACTTAGGCCAACATCTGATGATCTGTATACTGCTGTCAGCTGATTCAAAAACTTCCGGTCTGATATGCCTTTCGTTTTATTGGAAAGGACGCCAATTGCAAAATTTTCTCTGACAAATAGGCTTTACAAATAAGTGGAATCCCCTGTACTGCATTTTACATTATTTTGAATCCTAAAATTTTTTATTTTACAAATTTGCCTATTTCAGAAATTTCCACTAAAATTAAGGTAAAACAAATATCAGTGAACTAGAAACAGACAATGAGATGTCATAGAAATTCTTTGTTCAATGAATGCAATATGACAATTTCTTTAAATTCTTATTGTCTGAGATGTCCTAGAAATTCTTTGTTCAATGAATGCAATATGACGATTTCTTTAAATTCTTAAACCAGATTCATCTGTTTTGCAGTCAATAACAGTTTCAGATTCTTGCTTTAAAATCTGTTGTTTGATAGTTGGTATAACCAACATTGCCAACTTATTATTGTTAGATTTTACTTAAGGATTTATCATTCAGAAGTTGTTTGTTAACAAAACCTTTCAAAAGGTCATATATTCAATGACTGTAACTCAGAAAGTGAATGTACCTGCAAAAAGCATTAAACTCAAATGTATAAATCAACAAAATACAACATATTACTTAAACTGAAGACAAGAAATAAGTGTCAAATTGGCAGCAAAGTGGATTTTATGTCATGACTGTTTGGAGCTTCCCTCAGCATAGAAATATTAAATGGATAAAATCACTGGAAAATCTGATTGAAAATTCTTTTTTGTGTGAAAAACTTTTGAAAAAAGTAGAAGACGAATGAACAGGCAAATTTCTGAGGGTATTAAAGGAAAAGCTGTGTGTAACTTGGGGTTTTACGAGACTTTGACCACATTATGGCTCTTTCATGGTAACAAGTTTTAATTGATGAGGAAGAAGGAGTACCCCGAAAAGGAAAATGACCTTTGCCACTAAAACTAAACATCCATGTCAATGAAGATAGAAGTCAAATACATAAACATTTTACAAGAGAAAACATAATAACCTCACAACAGCAGTTTAATATCCTGTTATGTCCATGTGCATATGAAATAAACTGGAATTCTATGTAATATACTTCTTAAGTATACTATAATATTATTTCATTTTATATTTATATAATGAAGATAACAAAAAATTTCTAATTTTAGTAACAATCAATAACAGTACTATCCTCCTCCTCTATATGATCATGTAATCCAGCATACATCAATATATCATCTAACAAAGATTCAGGATTTCTGTCATACTCATCACAGGTTTGTGAAAACACTAAGAGTTTTTCATCAATGTCAAATGTCATTAATTTATCTAGCAAGTTTAAACTTTCTCCCCTCATTTCATTTTCAACTGCAAAATCAGAATTTCCAGTTTCTTGTCCATTTACAATAGTGTAACTTGTGTCTCCTGTTCCTTGAGAGTTTGACAAATCTGAACCATTCTGTATTTTATCTAGATTTGTATTGATTTCAGGAATAAGATTTTTCTGTATTACAATATCTTTAATCCTTTTCATTAATAACAAATCCTTCTCAACAACACTTTGGTCAAAATCCTCTACCATTGTAAATAAAGCTTTCAAACACCCTGACTGAACAATCTTACATAACTTCTTTTTCAAATCATTTTGCTCAGAGTCATATGTGATGGAACAATTGTCCATAGCATACAATTGTGAAGTAACACTGGATCTATTTGAACAAAGTCCTTTTTTTATTTCTTGTTCCCAAAATTCTAGGACTTGCAGCTTGACCTCCCAATCAAAATCTTCAACTACAGAACCTGATAATAAATTCAAAATGGACTGTTTCCCTTTTTCTGACAGTGAAGAGTTTTCTCCCCATACTTTGGTGAAGAATGCCACTGCTGATCGTCTTACGAAGGCTTCAGAGTCAGTACTACATAAATTTTCAATTGTGGAAAGCACAGAATCCTGAAATACATAAGTAAATCTGATTTAGTTTCAACTCTTATATGATATGAAATTGACGGTATGTTCTTATTAATGAGAAAACAGGATGGGCATCTCAATAATAAAACTTGCATTTTGAATTTTTCTTTTTGTACATGAATCAAAATAACTACTAGAATAGAGAATGGAAACAGGGAATGTGTCAAAGAGACAACAACCTGATCAAAGAGCAGAAAACAGCCCAAGGCTACCAATGGGTCTTCAACGCACCGAGGAAATCCCACACCCAGCGGCGGGCTTCACTGGCCCCTAAACAATAATGCATACTAGTTCAGCAAATTGGACGTAACACTGTTGCATTATTATTGAATTTTTAAAATTTGCAGTAATAAATGAAGGCAATAATTTCCTCATTTACAGTATATGTTATATGCCCTGGCTTACTGTAAAGATACTGACTTTTATTCTCCTGATCTGTGGAATTCACATGAAAATCAATGCAAATTCTATCTGAAAAATTTATTTGCTATAAAATTGGTGGTGTTTTTCTTTTAAGTATGAATAAAAATTGTAAATTATGAACAAAACTGTTTTTAATCATGCACAGTAAATAAAACTTTGCCTTCTTGTAAATGTGAAAACAGCATAATAGCTAGAGTAGAGATTACTTCTTTGACATAATTACTTACTAATTCCAAAGACAATTCTTTCAGTAATTGATCTTTTAATGAAGGACAGACAATGATATCAGCCAAAATGTCTATGGCTGTTGATCTTACATAACTTTCTGAATCCTTTATACACTGCCAGACTGATACTGCAAAGTTGTTCTCTAAAATCCATTCCAAAACACAGGAGTCTTCTGAAAATTAAACTATTAAATCATGACACACATCCAAAAGTGACTTTACAACCAATTATTATAATGCCCTGGAAGACCAAAATTTCTTGATTCCATGTAAACATTCATGACATAAGTTTACTCCAACTTTACTCACTGGTTTCAGGAAAGAAGACTATTAAGTGAATTTTACCACAGGGTCCTATGTTAAACTATATTTGCCTATGGTAGCCGGATCATTTGATACAATTCTGATAAAGGACATCTAAGGAGTATTTCTGCCAAACTTTCAGACAAAAAGATTTTTAAGATAATTTTCTCATACTGTCTTTTGTTATATTAAATTCCGTTCTGGTGGCCATCTTGGATGGCAAGCTAGGTCTCAGATACAATTCTGAAAGAGGACCATATAAGAACCAATGCTGCCAAGTTTGGTTCAAATTGGCTAAGTGGTTTCAGACAAGAAGATCTTTAAGTGAATTTCCCATAGGGTTCCATGTTAAATTTGCCTGTGGAGGGCATCTTGGATGGTGGTGATAACGGACCATCTAAGGAACATTGCTGCAACGTTTGGTTCATAATTGCTTACAGATTTCAGAAAAGAAGATTTTAAAGTCAATTTTCCCATAGGGTCCAATTTCAACTATGTTCAGCTCTGACAGTCAACTTGGATGGTAGTTCAGGTCATTGATTATAATTCTGAAAAAGGACCATATAAGGACCATTGCTGCCAAGTTGGTTCCAATTGGCTAAGTGGTTTCAGACAAGAAAATCTTTTAAGTGAATTTCCTATAGGGTCTAATGTTAAATTAAGTTTGCCTGTGGTAGCCTGTGGTAGCCATCATGATAAAGGACTATCTAAGGAATATTTTTGTCAAGTTTGGTTCCAATCAGCTTACTGAATTCTGACAAGAAGACTTTTAAGTCAGTTTAACCATAGGGTCCTATGTTAAACTATCTTTGGCTCTGGTAGCCATCTTGAATGGTGGCTGGTGTCAATGGATACAATTTTGAAAGAGGACTACCTAAGGACCATTGCTGCCAAATTTTGTTTCAATTGTCCCAGTGGTTTCAAAGAAGATCTTTAAAGGAAATTTTACAACTACAAGAACGACAGACGCCAAGTGATGGCAATAGCTCACATGACCCGTTGGGCTAGGTGAGCTAAACATTTAATGTATGCTGTTGGTATGCTAAAAGGCCAATCAGTTTTTTCCTATTGCTACAAATTATGTAATGAATTTCGGCAACGCTGAAGAATCTGATTAGCCTTTGTATTATTGACACAGACCCTATGAATAACAAAGAACAGGTAAATCTTTCACTTCAGACATCAACTTTCATTCAACAGAATTTCACTTACCTTTGCAGCTTTTAACAATGCTGAGTATAAAACAGAGAGTAGCCTCCCTTGCTTCCCATGCTACTCCACAGAGATTTTTGTGCAACATGAAGACCAGATCAGCTAAATCTCCAGTTACATCTTTCTCTCTAAGTTTGTGTGGAAGAAATAACTGGATACAGTCCAAACATTTTGTGTAAGTCTGAAATTAATACATTATACTGATTTCTTCTGACTATCCACATTATCTTACCAAAAATTAGGATGTCAGATGTCCAGATTATTGACTTTGTAAGATTTCTGATCTACTGTGTCTTTTTCAAAACTGAAAGTTGTTTTTTATGATTTTCTCAATATCCCATAAAAATGAAAGTAAAAAGTATTACTCTCAATAGATTTGATCAAAGACTAATAGGTTCTCACACGAGTTCAAAATGAAGACTGGGAAATCTTCAACGAGTTTTTAAAATTCATGTCCTTACCGAGTGGAGCGCAGTGGAACGAGGGCAAAGATGCTGAATTTTAAACTAGAGGCTCTCAAGAGCCTGTATCGCTCACCTGGATTTAACTTTTCACCTTGGGCAGACCTAAAAATTTAAGTGTTGCAGTCAATCTGGCTGGTTTTTCTATAGGATTCTATGTTAAACTAATTTAAGCAGTGGCAGTCATCTCGGCTGACAGTCCAGGTCAACAGATACATTTCTAAAAGAGAACCATCTAAGTACCATTTCTGCTAAGTCTTGTTCCAACTGGCTAAGCGGTTTCAGACAAGAAGATTTTTAAATGAATTTTCCTATAGGGTCCAATATTTAAGAAAGTTCGGTGTGGCAGCCATCTTGGTTGACAATCCATGTGATCAGACACATTTCTGAAAGAGGACCTCCTAAGGACCAATGCTGCCAAGTCTGCCTCCAATATGTCAAGTGGTTTCAGACGAGAAGATTTTTCACTGAATTTTCCTATAGGGCCCTATGTTAAACTAAGTTCGGTTGTGGCAGCCATCTTGGTTGACAGTCCAGGTCATCGGACACGCCTCTGTAAGAGGACCATCTAAAGACCATTGCTGCCAAGTCTGGTTCCAATATGTCAAATGGTTTAAGACAAGAAGATTTTTCAATGAATTTTATCATAGGGCCCTATGTTAAACTAAGTTCGGCTGTGGTGCCATCTTGGTTAACAGTCTGGGTCATTGGACATATTTCTGAAAGAGAACCTCCTAAGAACCATTACTGCCAACTTTGGTTCCAACTGGCTTTGTAGTTTCGTATAAGATTTTTGAAATTCACCCCCCCCCCCAACTTTTTTTCCATTTTTAATAACAGCAACCATATCGGTTGGAAGTCGGGGATGCCAGACATAATTTTGGAAGATGGCCACCCACCCGAGGACCATTCCACCAAAGTTTGGTCTCAATTGGCCCAGTGGTTTCAGAGGAAAAGATCTTTAAAGGAAAGTTTACGCTGGATGCCGTCCTTAAAGGGCAAAAACTCCTATAAGGGGTAAATCAATGATTTTGGTCATGTTGACTTATTTGTAAATCTTACTTTGTTGAAAATTTTTGCTGTTTACAATTTGTCTTTATCTATAATAATATTCAAGATAATAACCTAAAACTGCAAAATTTCCTTAAAATTAACAATTCAGGGGCAATAACTCAACAAAGGGTTGACCGATTCGTCTGAAAATTTCATGACAGGTAGATCTTGACCTGATGAACATTTTTACCCCATGTTAATTTTGCTCTAATTGCTTAAGTTTTTGAGATATGATAAAAACATCATTTTACCCCTATGTTCTATTTTTAGCCATGTCAGCCATGTTGGTTGGCAGGCGGGTTCATCGGACAAATTTTTTAAACTAGATACCCTAATGATGCTTGTGGCCAAGTTTGGTTCAATTCGGACGAAGGACGATGACGGACGCCAAGTGATGAGAAAAGCTCACTTGACCTTTCAGGTCAGGTGAGCTAAAAAGAGTTGAAAATTTTCCAGTCCTTCATTTTTGATTGAGTGTAAGTACCTATTTCTTTCGTAAAAAAAGGAATTTTAGGCCTCGCATTCCTATGTATTTTCTGTATGAACAAGCGAAAAGGTATAGTAACATTACGTTTGATTGGTCAAGAGTCACAATAAACGAATGTATTACGGATTCTCATTGATGTCATACCGAGTGAAGACGAGCGCACGTGAAGTCGTCTTCAATCGGTTGTCTCAACTCGAAAACGGCCATTTACAGAAGAATATTTCATTCTTATAGTCGCAATCAATTATGGTCTTTTCAACTGCCAAAATGCCTCAAATATTTTACAAGAGCAGATTTCCATTTAGTGTATGCAATTTGTTGACTTTTGTTTAAAGTATGATGTCACCACAAAAATATGACATTACTGAATATGTACAAGTTTGAACCATGTTTCCTTTTGGGATATACCAAATTGTTATGAAATTTACAGAACTGTTACAACTTCTGGAGATTTTCATCAAGAAATCACTTGCCCAAGTGTGGGATACACAATAGAATTAGACTCAAAATATATGGATTTTTCATTTGTCATAATTTCTAGTCTTGATTTTTTGATTTACCAAATTATATTTTCTGAAATTCAGAATTACAAAATTTATCTTCTCTTATTTGATTTACTTATTTATATACCCATAATTGAGACTTCTTACATGCCAAAATATCTAATCCTGAATTCTGACTTGACTAGAACTCTTGTTTCCTAAGGTAAGATAACATCTGTAGTTGTTTTTTTCTAATTATGAACCAAAGGGGATAATTCATTTATCGTGAATGAAAGCCTGACATATCTCCTTTAATGTAGATTGGTAACTAATTAACCAAATCATCTATAAATCTTATCCAAACCCCTGACTTTTGACTTTTAAACTTGTTCAATATACTGTTATCTGAACTGGACTGATTACTTACCACATTATCCAAGCCATACTTCTGACAGATTTGTAGAATACAATGTAGAAGTCTGTTACTGCTGCTTAGCCATTCTGTATAATCTGTCAAATACAGACAGACTTGTCAGAGAAATTCAATGAATCTTTATGAATATTTGATGTAACTAAATAATACGTTTGATCATATAAATCACTTGGGTACCGTAAATGCTATGGAAAAGTAGCCCTTGGCTGATTTTATCACAAAACACTATTTAATCATATCAAATATTTGTAAAAATATATAGGGGAAATGAAATGTCCTTATTAATGCTTGTAAACTCATTTCCTTGTTAAGTAAAGATGAAACTGGAGGAAATAAAAAAACACATGAAGTAATCAGTTCACCTTTTCTCCCAACTGACTCCATGAAAATGATATACAAACCTTGGATCACTGAATTGTAAAATCTAGGTTACAATGACATAATTCTTATGTGAGAACTATATGAAGATGTAAAATTAAACCACATTCAATTAAGCACAACATATAGATCAAAGTGATCTACTTTGGTTGGGATGTGACCAGTCTCCCACAAATGTATCTCTGTACCTGCAGTTGTGACCAGTCATAACCTCTCGTCCAAGTTAACTTGCAGAGTAGTTCTCAGACCTGCTCTAAGTTAACTTAGAGCAGTCATGAAGTAGAACAGCTCTGATCAAGAATTAGAGCAGTCCTTGTCCACAACTGCTTTTTAGAACAGCTCTGGTCAAGAATTAGAGCAGTCCTGGTCCATGAATGCTTTTGTGACGATATCGTTTCATTTCATCAATTGTTATAGAATTGATCATCATCATCATGATAAAATTCATCATCAGAGGCCATCCCCCCTCTTTTTTTGTGGATAATTTCTTACACAAGAAGAAAAGATCTTGATAAAAAAAAATAACAAAATAACAAAATAACAAAATAAAAAAAATCTAAATTAAAATTAAAAGAAACTAGAAATACTGTGAGCAAAGCTCACTAATTGATACCCCCGCACCCCCTATCACAAGGAATGGCAAAGTCAATGTTTTGCTATGGAAAAACCTAAAAGTTGGTCAGATCAAAATCTAAAATAGGAGGTGCACTAATGGCATCATGTATCATAAAGATTCTCTGAAAGTCTCATGGAATTCCCTTTAGTGGTTTAGGAGGAGTTGCATATGGCATACTGGTACCCCTTATCACAAGGAATGGCAAGGTCCATGTTTTGGTATGGAAAACATCAAATGTTGGTCAGATCAAAATCTAAAACAGGAGGTGCACTATAGCATCATGTAAAAAAAGATTCTCTTAAAGTTTCATCAAATTCCATTCAGTGGTTTAGGAGGAGTTGCGGATGGCATACTGGAACCCCCTATCACAATGAATGGCAAAGTCCATGTGTTGGTATGGGAAACCCCAAATGTTGGTCAGATCAAAATCTAAAATAGGAGGTGCACTACAGCATCATGTAATAAAGATCCTCTGAAAGTTTCATCAAATTCCATTCAGTGGTTTAGGAGGAGTTGCGGATGGCATCATGGTACCCCTATCACAATGAATGTCGAAGTCCATGTTTTGGTATGGGTAACCCCAAATATTCATCAGATCAAAATCTAAAATAGGAGGTGCACTATGGCATCATGTAATAAAGATCCTCTGAAAGTTTCATCAAATTCCATACAGTGGTTTAGGAGGAGTTGCTGATGGCATCATGGTACCCCCTATCACATTGAAAGTCAAAGTCCATGTTTTTCTATGGGAAACCCCAAAAATTGGTCCGATAAAATTCTAAAATAGGAGGTGCACAATGCCATCATGGGATGAAGATTCTCTGAAAGTATCATCAAATTCCATTCAGTAGTTTAGGAGGAGTTGCGGATACAAAGGTCGGACAAACGGACGGACGGACGGACGAACGGCACGATGGAAGGACGGACGGACGGACACAACGAATACTATATACCCCGCTTTTTTCAAAAGCGGGGGTATAATAAATATATATTCCAAAGAAACCCGAAACATTAAAGGAATGATGTATGCAATGTGAGGTCAGTGATACGATCCATGCCATAAATGTTATAGATCTGTTCTAGACCATGACAGGTTAAAGCTGTTCTAGACCATCACATGTTAGAGCTGTTCTTGACCATGACAGCATAGAGCAGTCAGAATTGGTCAGAATTCTGTTCTAGAGCAGTCAGAATCGGTCAGGATTCTGTTCTAGAGCAGTCAAGATTCTATTCTAGAGCAGTTCTAAGGCAGGCAGCAGAACAGTAAGTTAACTTAGAGCAGTCAGTAGAACTGTAGTTAACTTGGTGAGAGGTTATGTCTGCACCTAACTGTAGTAACATGACTGTACATCTCACTGTTCCTGAAAACTACATTCATACATAAAGCTTAACCGAAGTAAATAAAGAATGAACTGTAGATCAATGATCCACTTTTAGGTGAGATGCAGTCATTCTTTAGGAAGGGAGATAATCAAAGCAAAAAATGATGACATTGAATTGTTTATTCTAAAAGAATTATATTCATGAATACAAGGTATAAATTGTTTGAAATAAAAAAGAAATAATAACACCTATTGCATTCAAGTCAAAAACTATCTATCACAAATTTCAATGAAACTTCAATATTCATATAAATTCCTGTGCCTAAAATTTCAAATTCTACTTACCAGAAATAGGTTTTGAAAAGTTTACTTTTTACCTTTAACAAAAAGCTGCAGACATTTCTGTTGTATTCTGTTACTGTCTTTTATATAAGTATGAACCTCCTGTAACTGACAAGGGCTTATGTCTGCTGTTGTCAAATCAAATAATGTTACAATCATATCTTTTAATTCCTTATCCTAAATGAAAGAAAATTAGACACTTGGTTTTTGTTGCATCAGTCCATTTAAATATCTGCATCTATTAGCTGTTCATCATCTATAACCACTATATCTTATGAAATTACCAATATAGGCTGTGAAAGAAGTTTGAACGGCATAAAAAAATAAAGTGGGCATGTCTTATCAAGGTTACCTTGCTTTATTTGAGTTAAAATTACAGTCACTTTCATATGTGGAAGGGTTTTCAAATATACTTTTATGAAAAACTTCCTTTCCAGAATAAATACTTGTCTATGCTTTAAATTTTAAGTAATTGGTTATAGAAGATCAATACCAAACCTATAGAATTATTTTGTACTACTTAACTACTTTTTAGTCTCTTTTAACTATTCACCTTTGTGTCTTTTATAAATCTATATTAATCTTCCAAAAGAAATCTAATTGAAATTCTCAAAATTTTGTTCCATGTGATGTAATTATCCTACTATATAATAATGCTTCTTTTTTGAAAATTATGGAAAGTTGCTATGTCCATATAGGCTATAGGCTATTATGTTGGGGTGAAACGGAAAAAAGAAAAAGGAAAATCAATAACGTCTCCCCACGATACCAAGAAAATACAATAGAAATGCTTTAAGTTGAAAGAAAGTCACGAATTAATTCTACAGATTTTGAATTGACAAGATAATGAATCAAATTAGCTGAAATATATTCTGAAAGATATTGAATGCTTTTTAAATGGAAATTTTTTAGAAACTTTTTACCTAATCCTACAATGATTTAGTAGACAAATAAAGGATGTTGAATATTTTTTCTGATATTCATCTAGTTGCATACCGGTAATATCACTGGTACCTTTGACTTCACTTTCAATAAAAGTTTGTATTGTGTGCTGGTTCAAAGTGTTTACGATGTCATGTTATTCCTAGATTATGCACAAAAATCTTCTTCTGAAATTATGCTAGAAATGTGCCTTTTTCAAGACTTTTCTTGATAAAAGAGAACAATTCATAGTTGCAGGATAAAAACAATATATGTACATTGTCATAAAATATGCAAAATTTATTTATATTTGCTGTGAAAGAGGTGGAAAATGGTTGGTAAACCTCGCATTTCTAACTATTCTTAGTCTCATACAAATAAATTGTACATTTTCTGACAATGTACAAATATCATATATAAAAAGATACACAGATCTTTTTGTGTAATTTTTGAACTGATGAAGAAGAAATAGATTCTTCTAAATACACATGTACTGATTACCTTGCTTTAACTTACAGAGTTAAATCTAAAATTTGAAAGTAGTGATAAATATCCAAATCAATGGCGTAATATAGAAGATTCTACTTTTCTGATTTTTTATGGCACTCTGAAATTATTTGGCTGGAAATAACAGCATGAACTTTGATCAATATGTGGTATGTCTAAATTCATCCATATTTTAGGACAGTATAAGCAATAGAAATCAACATTTTCAAAATCTAAACTTAGTAACCTCAATAGTAATCACACACAGTGTGTGATAACATTATAGTAGAATTTTGCTTAATACTGTTCATTATTTGAGAAAACAACCATTGGTTTATAGTCTTAAATGGAGTCTTTCTTGATATAGTTTGAACCACAAAATGTGTTTATTTTAAGACCTGGGCATGTATTATTGGAATTTTGTTTTTACTTAGTAACAGTTCTTGGAATATATACAATTTTACTAATTTTACATTTAATTTAAAATGGTTGCAAGTGTAACAGGCGGTACCGGTATCTATGTGTTACCGTTCCGGCTGAATACCAAAGGATCTAGATTACCATGAAACCAAAGCCAAATAAACCACGGACGACGGACGCCAAGTTACACGAGCCTATGCCGTGTGTGCTCAATGAACCAACTCTATATTCATTGGTAATCCATATCCCTAGTTCGTTCCACTGTGATCAGCTATGTTATATTGTTTGACAATAAGACAAAAAGAAGTTTTCATATTTTATATCAACAGAACATCATGTATAAATAGCACCAAAACAAGAAAACAAATGTAAACGATATCAAAAAAAGCACCAAAAAGTTCGTATCAAAAATAACAAATGTGGCGGTCTTAATTTGAAAGTACTGGCAAGGTAAACTTAAAAGAAACAAACTGTGGCAACTTAACGTTTTTTTACCCTATCTTAAATTATGATTAATTTTATTCCAAAAGTTTATTGTTCAAATTTATAAACACATTCCGAAAGCGAAAATAATCCTACAAGGTTCTTTCGATCCTTTTCCAAAGGTTGTATAACCTAAATGGTCTACAGTACTTACGTTATTACGTATGATCATAGACAATACACATTAAAATTTAAAGAGATATATCTGAATCAAAATAACTTTCAAAAACGGTAAAGTTTAGACATAAAATTTAAAACGTATTAAATATATAGAAAAACATTCCTTAGAATTAATCATATCGGAACATCTAATATCAAAATAAGTGTTTAAATTCAGACTTCTTCATATTTTTAACGTAAGCATAAAATTAAACAAATGTCACCTTGAAAATCTTTAAAATAAAAGGGAGCTAACTATAATTTTTTAATTGAATAAACCAAAACCGCCACACTCCTCCCCCGTCAGAACAAACATTATTTAAAAATGATTTGTTCTTTAAACAAAAAATTAAATTAATAAGTGCATATTATATATATATAAAACAACAACAGTAAACAATGCCCTACTCCCAATAATGTCCTTATTGTCCTTTTTACCATCTTTTCACACGCCCCTTTACATTCATGTTATTATCAAAGTCTAAATATTCCCCCCTGCACACGGACAAAGATGATGACGGATCAGCAATATTGTCAAATGTAACATGATGATCTTTAGAGTATTGTTCTCTCTCTCTTTTAGCGGCATCTCTCGCGTCTATGTTAATCTTGATATATCGTCTGGCTTTAATATCTCCAGGATTCATGTAATGTTTGTTAGGTTCATCACCTCTCCGGATTTCAACATTTTTAACTTCAGTGTCAGGCATCTTGTGATGTTGCCTTAAATGTCTTGTGGCAAAGCATCGTTCTGTGAACTTCATGCCACATCCCTTGACACAACAGTAGAAGAGCTTGATGAACTGACGATGGAATTTCCTCCAATGATTCATGTACTTTCCGTGGGAATTAAAGTGAGGGCTTTTACAGCCCTCGACCTCACAGGGCATGCCCTGAGAAGGCCAAGGTTCCCTTTCTGAATCCTCTGAACACTCAGGAATAACAAAGTTTGCAACAGATATATCTGACATTCTGTAATAAAATTGATATATAAATACAAATAATAATTTATGAAAATTATATTTTCTTCCTGGGCAAAACACTACCAGGGTTTATATATTTCTTATTTTTTAAAAATTTTGATTTTGCTTCTACTAATGTCTTTGCAGAATCTACTTGTGATAAATGGTGATGCGTTTTCAAATGCCTTGACAAATCAGTTCTACGTACAAAACTGCTATTGCACTTGAAACAAAAAGTGACTTTTGTATGAGCAATGTGAATTTTTTTCCAATGTTTGATGTATGCGTTGTAACTGTTAATGTGACGTGCAGAACAACCAGGCACATCGCATGCCATGCCTTTGTCTGGCCATGCTTGTCTTAAATCATCATCTAATGTTAACTGTTCTCTCTCATCAAGTCCTATATCTAATTTGTCTTCCATTTTCTGTAATAGTTTTTAAACCAGAAATGATTTTTTTTATTGTCTAATACATGTATTTTTACCATAGAATATTTATGTAGCAAATTGTAATAACCGGTACTATAGAAATTCCCAAGTATTATCATATTTGCTTAACAAAAATCTCTTATTCACTCTACTCACAATAAATTACCAGACCAAAAACCATTACTTATGTCAGAAGTCTTAGTACATATACTATTTATGGTAATCTCTTATTTAAATTAGACTAGAATCCCTACTTAAATTTTTCGGAAATCCTATTTATCTAATATCACAAAACACCTAGTATACTGCGCATTATACAGGCATTTGAAATACATACTCCTGTAACATATTATCCTCTTTATAACCTCTTCTCAAAAATATCTGTATTAGACAAAGTTTGCAAAATTTTCATCTTTATTTCAGAAATATTTATATAAAATATCCTTACTAAAGGTAATGCAAATATATAAAGACATAAAATTATCTAGGACATTTTTAATTTTAGCACTAATAAACATGATTAACCTGCAGTCACATAACCGTAAAAAACTTATATTAAGCCATAAATTATTTTTAGAGGGGAACATTCGACTTCTATTTTATTCTCTCTAAACATAACAGAAAAAGGGTAGGGTGGGCAATGTTTTCAAACATCTGTTACATATCACATTACATACAATACTGTTACAAAAATTAACATCATATTTACATATTTACATTTTGAAATTATTCAATCGGGAGTATATTTATTAGGTTTTTTAATTTGGCGACCACAGCGTGTTCTTCTGGATGGTGTAACAGGCAAAGTAATCGGAACACGGGCTGCCTCTGGGGTATAAATTGGGTCGGGTAGTTCAACAGTCTCTTGTAAATCATCAGATTCTTGTAAATCATCTGATATATCCATATAGCTAAATTCTCCTACATTATTGTCTTGATTAACATCAACAGAGTTTGGGACATAAGTTTCAAATTCATTTTTCCATTCATCTGGTATATTTTTTCCTGTATAAGGTTTCAAATGGTCAACATGGACAACTAATAATTTATTGGAGAGGTTCGACTTTATTTGATAAAGGACATCGGTGATCTTTTTTAGTACCAAATAAGGACCTGTCCATCCCAAACCTAGTTTTACATTTGCCTTTGGGGGGTACCATCTCCATACAAAACTACCTTCGACAAAAGTACGTGGTTTTATACCACGATCATAATTTTTCTTTTGACGAGATGCAGCTTTTTGAAGATTTTGGTTTGCAAAATTATAGGTGGTAGTGAGGGAATGTTTAACCCATTCAACATATTTATTTGGACAGAGGGATACTTTATTTTTGAAAGAAAACCCTGAAATGATATCAATTGGGCATGTCATGTTCCTACCAAATAACATTTTATATGGTGAAAACCCAGTACTATCTTGTATAGTAGCCCTATACGCCATTAACAGAAAAGGAAGGTGGTCATCCCAATTATTTCGGTTCTGATTAACAAATATGGATAACATTTGAATTAATGTTCTGTTCATTCGCTCAACTAACCCATCAGATTGTGGCCTATAAGGACATGTTCGAGTTTTCTCAATGTCTAATAAATTACATATTTGTGCAAATAATTCTGATTCAAACTCTCGACCTTGGTCGGAATGTATTTGTGTTGGGACCCCAAAACGACAAAAGACTTCAGTTACCAATTTATCTGCTACAGTTAATGCTGTATGATTGGGTACAGAGAAAGATTCAACCCATTTAGAAAAATAATCGGACATAACAATCACATATTCATTGCCATTTTCTGTTTCCGGACATGGACCCATTATATCAACCGCAACTCTATCAAAAGGTGCGCCTACCACTGACTGTTGTAGGGGAAAACGACCTAACCCAGGGCCTGCTTTTGCTTGGGCACATTCATTACACGACTGACACCAGCGATTAATATCTGAATTCATTCCAGGCCAAAAAAATCTGCGTTTAATTGAATCTATAGTTTTGTCACGTCCTAAATGTCCAGCCAAACGGGAATTATGAAGATGTTTCAAAATCAAATCTCTGACTTCAAAAGGAGCAACCAACAATGTTTTATCTTCTCCAGTTTTATCTATAAACTTATAGTACAAAATACCATGTTGAACAGTCAAACGTTCCCAATTACTCCACAACACTCTTGTTGTATATGAACTTGCCTCAATACTATTCCTAGGGGGTTTGATTTGAAATTGAGCCATCAGATCTAAAATTTTCTTGATATCAGAATCTGCGTTTTGCCAATCTAATATTTGATCATCAGACCATTCAGAAAGCCAATTTGAACTATCAATTTCATCTGCATTTGAAGAATCCCTGTCCTGCACCGAAACTTGACTACCTTGTTCGGGTTTTAAGACCCGTACTGGAGCTAAAAGTTGTGAACTGGTTTCAATTTCACCATTTTCACTGTCTTTTAAAACTAACATTTCATTAGTGCAATCTGGACAGTTATCCCGTATGCATTTCCTATGGGGACGTCTTGAAAGACCATCAGCATTTGAATGCAAAGAACCACTCCTATGTTCCAACTTCATATCATATGTATCAAGGACACTTATCCAACGAGCCAAAATGCCTTCTGGGTTTTTAAAATTTTTTAACCAGATCAAAGATGCATGGTCGGTTCTAACTTTGAAAGGTCTACCATATAAATAATGCTTAAATTGTTTTACAAATGTTACTACTGCTAGCAATTCCCTATAAGTTGTACAATATTTTCGTTGTGAATCGCTTAATGTTTTGCTACCATAAGCTATCACTTTTTCTTGACCATCTTGAACCTGGGATAATACGGCACCAATTCCATTAGCACTTGCATCCGTATCTAATACAAAATTGAAATTTTTCATGGGATAAGATAAAATGGGAGCCGAGATGAGTAAATTCTTTAACGTGTTAAAACTGTTTTGGCACTTTTCAGTCCACTGAAATTTCCTAGCCTTTTTTGTTAACTCAGTAAGGGGTGAAGCAACTTCCGAAAAATTTGGAACAAACTTCCGGTAATATCCAGCAAGACCTAAAAAACTTTTAACTTCTGTGACATTAGTTGGGTTTGGCCAGTTTTTTACAGTTTCAATTTTACTTGGGTCGCAACTAACACCTTTATGTGAAACTATGTGTCCCAAGAAAAGAACTTGTTTTTGAAACATTGTACACTTGCTTGGTTTTAATTTCAAATTTGTTGATCTGAATCTTTGAAATACTAATTTTAAATTTTCAAGGGTTTTGTCAAAGGTTTCCCCAAAAATAATGACGTCGTCCAAATAGCATAGGCATCTTTCCCATTGGTATCCCTTTAAAACCATTTCTATAAGACGTTCAAATGTTGCTGGGGCGTTACATAGTCCAAAAGGAAGTACTTTGAATTGAAAAAGTCCTTTGTGTGATGAAAATGCGGTTTTTTCCTTGCTCTCTGGGGACATTTCACATTGCCAATATCCCGAGGTTAAATCAATAGTACAAAACCATTTTTTGGCACCTAATGCATCAAGTGATTCGTCAATTCTAGGAATCGGGTATGCATCTTTTCTAGTGACGGAATTAAGCATTCGATAGTCTATGCAAAATCGGACAGATTTATCTTTTTTCGTTACCAATAAAATTGGGCTAGACCATGAACTTGAACTTGGTTCAATGATTTCATTTTTTAACATATTCTTAATTTCTGTTTCTATGGTTTCACTTTGGGCCAAAGGAACCCTTCTTTGAGGCACCCGTATTGGTTTACTATCTCCTGTATCGATTGAATGTTTCACCAAGCCAGTACGCCCTAACTTTTTATCAGGACCAGTAAAAATGTCCTGGTATTCTATAAGTAATTTTTCTAATTTACTCTTTTCCTCTACCGTTAAGTCTGGAGAAGTATTGTCAATTAGACTCTTTAGATGTTCTGGTAAATTTAAATTATCTAGATTTTCACTTTTACAATCTGTTTCTGATAAACTCTGAACATTAGTTACTTCATCTAATTTGCCAAGTAAAGTATCTTTCTTTAAATTGACTGTTTGACTAGTTAAATTTATTGCATTAACTAAAATTGAATTGTCAGAGTCAGGACAAAGAGTTCTTGCTAACATAAGCCCTTGTTTATAAAAATCTTTTCGTGGTTCAAGTACTGATATTCCTTTCAGTTTCTGTCCAAAAACATGACCTTTTATGGTTATTTCAGTTTCAGGTGGAATTACAACATTTTGAGAGAGTTTTATATGAGCACATGTTGTGAATCCTAATTTATAAAGCCTTATTTTATGTCCTGCAATTAGCATGTGAGATTTAGAAAAATTTAAAGCAGTGTCAAAATTTTCTAAAAAATCAACACCAAAAATTCCAGACATTTCGTGCAATTCCGCTATAATGAAATCGTGTTCAAAAACTTTGTTGGAAAGAGAAAATTTTAATTTAATTTGTCCAAATACTTCTAGTTTACCACCATCTACAGCAGTCAAAGTTGTTGAAACTTTGGTTAAAGTATCAGTGGATAATCCTAAACTATCAAAAGAATTTTTAGCCATCAATGTTACAGCAGAACCAGTATCTATCAAAAAATTGAAAATAGTTTTTTGTATTTTTGTTTTAGCAAACAAACAGCGCTGTGTAACGGAGTTTATTTTAACATTCGGCCTTTGTAATTGACTAAGCACTTGGACTGATTCTTTGGCCTCTAAATCAGTCCTTAACAATTTTTTAGATTTGAATTTTGATCATCCTGAATTTGTACTTTATTTCCAGTGTTCTTTTCATTCATTGAGGGATTTTTACAATATCTAGCTTTATGATTTTCCTTTCCACAATTCCAACAGAGAAATGGTTGTTTATAGTAATGGTTATAGCCAAAGTTTTGATTTGGGGGTTTTCTATATTTATAATGATTACTAGCATTATTTTCAATTTTATCCAGTCTATCTGACATTTTACTCATGCTCTCTGAGAAATTTTTGACAAGTTCTAAAAGCTCAGTGTTTACGACATTTTCTTTTTTAGGGTCTTTATCATTTTTATCTCTATTATCTTTGCTGACAGCTCTGATTGTATACGGTATTTCTTCATCTCTTGGTTTACAATTATTCGTTTGTGATTTGGTAAACGCCTCGAACTCAACTGCGCAGGCTATTGCTGCCTCGAGCGTCTGTGGGTGTGTAAATTGAACATGTCTTTCCATTTCCGGGTGAGCTAGCCCCAAAATAAACTGGTTGATGACTAATTGCTCTAAAACATTACTATACTCATCATCGGGATAAGCTAAACGAACAAGTCTGCGTAATGCATATCCGAAATCTGAAAGATTTTCGTTGGGTTTTCGACGTCTTGCCCTGAACTCGCATCTATATGCGGTTACACGTTCTTTTGGATTGAAACGTTGTGCTAATACATTTTTCAGAACTGTGTAATCAGTTACAACGGAAAACGTTAAGTCACTTAGAAGTTTCTGAGCAACGCCGCGAAGGCTCATAGCCAATTGTTGGGCTTTTTCTGATTCAGTCCAGTTGTTCCATTTTGCAGCCTGTTCAAAATGGACGATATACTCCTTCCAATCAACGTTTTTGCCATCAAATTTTTCCGGCTCCTTTTCTCTCCTGACCATTGAATTTGTACGGAAGGTTCGTAAAGACGGTGAAAAATCACGGTAATCTCCCGTATTTGTACTTGATTTGAAAGAGTAAGGACTATAATTTCTCGGACGAAAGTTTTGTCCCGCGTCCGCAGCATGATTATTACTAGTGTGTTCAAAACGAGATTCATATAAATCATGATCGTAATTTGATCTTCTGCTTTGTCTATCCGTATCGCGATATCTTTGTGGTACTGTACTATAAATTTGATGCTGACGCAACTCGGACAGATCATTTGTTAATCTTTCTGTTGCAGCATCATACGGTCTTACATCTCTTTGAAACATGTTATTTCGTGCCTGTCTTTGCTCGTAAAAATATTTTTCCGGAGCGTATTCCGTACCTTCAGAGAAATAACTGAACGGCGTTGAATGTCTTATGTTTTCCGATCCTCCAAAACTTACTTGTCGTTTACTAGATGTCGGAACTTTATCGTCACGTTGTAATATATCAGTTTCGTACTGTGGACTTTTTTCTTCTTGTTTATATAAATGTTCTGGTAAATAATCCGGCAAATCATCATCCAATGACATATCAGCACTGCCAGCTTCAGACATATTTATATTGACTTATTTTACCCCTATCTATTATTTATTTATTTTTTATTGCCTTATTGTCAATATTGTATAGCTTATAATCACAGTTTACACTGGCCACCAAAAATGTAACAGGCGGTACCGGTATCTATGTGTTACCGTTCCGGCTGAATACCAAAGGATCTAGATTACCATGAAACCAAAGCCAAATAAACCACGGACGACGGACGCCAAGTTACACGAGCCTATGCCGTGTGTGCTCAATGAACCAACTCTATATTCATTGGTAATCCATATCCCTAGTTCGTTCCACTGTGATCAGCTATGTTATATTGTTTGACAATAAGACAAAAAGAAGTTTTCATATTTTATATCAACAGAACATCATGTATAAATAGCACCAAAACAAGAAAACAAATGTAAACGATATCAAAAAAAGCACCAAAAAGTTCGTATCAAAAATAACAAATGTGGCGGTCTTAATTTGAAAGTACTGGCAAGGTGAACTTAAAAGAAACAAACTGTGGCAACTTAACGTTTTTTTACCCTATCTTAAATTATGATTAATTTTATTCCAAAAGTTTATTGTTCAAATTTATAAACACATTCCGAAAGCGAAAATAATCCTACAAGGTTCTTTCGATCCTTTTCCAAAGGTTGTATAACCTAAATGGTCTACAGTACTTACGTTATTACGTATGATCATAGACAATACACATTAAAATTTAAAGAGATATATCTGAATCAAAATAACTTTCAAAAACGGTAAAGTTTAGACATAAAATTTAAAACGTATTAAATATATAGAAAAACATTCCTTAGAATTAATCATATCGGAACATCTAATATCAAAATAAGTGTTTAAATTCAGACTTCTTCATATTTTTAACGTAAGCATAAAATTAAACAAATGTCACCTTGAAAATCTTTAAAATAAAAGGGAGCTAACTATAATTTTTTAATTGAATAAACCAAAACCGCCACACAAGAAAGAATTTGAAAGTTATAGAGAATGTCAGAAAATTAGAGTTGACATTAATTTTTGGTTGTTTAGCACATAACAATTATTAAATACGCATTTAGAACAAGAACATGTTGATGTAATAAGAATATGAATCCTGCTTTGTACTAGACTATTACATGCCAAACCATATTGTTAATGTGCAAACTCACAATGTAACAGTTTCAAGGAAATATGTCACCCTACACGGAAAAAATTAGTCTGACTCTGAGCCAATGAGGTCCTAGCTTTTACTCCTGTAACAGAGAAGCAGGACGTACTCGTTTTAAAGTCTTTGGTTCAATCAGGCTGGGAATCCAAACTACCTGAATTTTATTAGCTTTATTGAAAAATGTAAGGTCTGTTGAATCCACATGGCTATTAAAGGATGGATAAATGAATTATTGTTTAACATCCAGTGGTAGCCATTAGGTGCATATCAGGACAAGAACATGTTGATATGATATGAATATGATCCCTGCTTTGTAGACCGAAACGCTGAGCCAGATTTTTAGCTCACTGTAACTGTCTGCAGGAAGATATCACCCCACTTGGACATATTATACTGACTCCGAGCTGACCACTCCTTTTTTTCTCTCCTAGATATTGCATGCTTGGCAGAGAAGCAGCAAATACCAATTTCAATGTCTTTTGTTTGAAAATGCTGGAAATCGAACCCACAACCTTCCGCACTCGAGGTGAGCATGCTACCACGAGACGACAAAGGCAGTTTGGCTGTTAAAGGAACAAAATGTCAAAATGGAACAAAATGTCAAAAATGGCAAAGTGAGCCTGACATTTGACCTTTGACCTAAAGAAAAGTGGATCAATTTCATCTGGCCTTCCATATGAGATGCCTGCGAACATCGGTTACAATCTGCCCGTAAGTTCCTGAGCAAACTAGATGTACTGTGAGCAAAGCTCACAAAGGATACCCCCCGCTTTGCCTTGCCCAGGGTAAAGTTTCATAAGATATTTGCATCAATTTAAGCAAACTCATGGTTGCCTTCACTACTCCAAAACATGATATATCTGTTCATGTTTCGAATGGCTGATGTGGCTTGGGAAGTATAAGTACAGCAAAAATTGTTATTTTTTTTCCAAATTGAACCTGAAACATATACCAATACAGATCTAGAATTAAGAGTCGCAAAGCAAAAATTTTTCTTCATGCACATCTATGGATGATGTACTTCTTTTGTGAAAAGTTTCGTTGAAATCCTTTTTGCGGTCTAGGAGGAGTTGCGCTTACAAGGTTCATATATAATGTATAAACCAAGAAAAATAGAAGTCCAATTATCTCCCTTGTGTGATATCGGAAAGCAAAGATTTTTCTTCATGCACATCTCTGGATGATGTACTTCCTTTGTGTAAAGTTTTGTTGAAATCCATTGAGCGGTCTAGGAGGAGTTGTGCTTACGAGGTTCATATATAATGTATAAGCCAAAAAAAATAGAAGTCCAATTATCTCCCTTGTGTGATATCGGAAAGCAAGATTTTTCTTCATGCATATCTTTGAATGATGTACTTCCTTTCTGTAAAGTTTCGTTGAAATCCATTGAGCGGTCTAGGAGGAGTTGCGCTTACGAGGTTCATATATAATGTATAAGCCAAAAAAAAATAGAAGTCCAATTATCTCCCTTGTGTGATATCGGAAAGCAAAGATTTTTCTTCATGCACATCTTTGGATAATGTACTTCCTTTCTGTAAAGTTTCGTTGAAATCCATTGAGGGGTCTAGGAGGAGTTGCGCTTACAAGATATATGGACAGACGGACAGACAGACAGGCGGACGGACAAGGTGATTCCTATATACCCCCCCCAAACTTTGTTTGCGGGGGGCATAATGATGGAAAAGTCCTTCCCATATCAGGTTTCCATGTAAACTTTGAACAGACGCAACCGACAGGTGAGCAGATGAATCTCAACCAAAAGTGGATCGTTCGTTGAGAGTAGCTCTATCATCAATCCTGCAAAGTTTCAAAACATTTCATAATGTAGTTTCAGAAAACATTTTGGAAAATTGGGCAATCAACATCAAAGCCATGTTGTCCATCTGACCACAACAAAAGGTGTATAGTTTGTAGAGGTCCTTCCACTCATCATTCCTACCAAGTTTGATTACATTCTACTCATTAGTTCCTGAGAAAATGACAAAAAAGACGATTTCCATATGGTATCTATGGGTAAATTTGAGCCTCCACAGCTGTCAGGTAAGCAGAAAAATCTCAACCCAAAGTGGATCATTTGTAGAGGGTATCGTTGTTATCAATCCTGCAAAGTTCAAAACATTTCATAATGTAGTTTCTGAGAAAATGTTTGAAAACTGGCCTATCAAAATCGAAAATGGCCTCTGGCCATCATGTTGTTCATCCAACTGGACACAAAGGCTGAAACTTTGTAGAGGTCCTTCCATCATTCCTGCCAACTTTGGTTAAAATCTGCCCATTTGTTTCTGAGCCATTGGATGAGTGGATGAATCTCAACCAAAATTGAAACTTTTGAAGAGGGTATTGTTGTCATAAATCCTGCATAGTTTCAGAACATTTCATAATGCAGTTTCAGAACATTTCATTATGCAGTTTCAGAGAAGATTTTTGAAAATTGGCCAATTAAAATCCAAGATGGCCTCTGGCACCCATGTTGTTCATTCAACTGGAACTAAAGGTGGAAACTTTGTAAAAGTCCTTCCATACATCATTCCTGCCAACTTTGGTTACAATCTGCCCAGTAGTGTCAGAGGAGATGATCAAAATGTGAAACGTGAAAAATTTGAGCCATTTTTGTTAGGAGCCTGTATTGCTCAACTGGAAATCATTTGCAGAATACATTGTAAATTGTTTGACTTTGTCCATGCTTTCAAGTTCCAATTGGCTCACTGGTATTGCCAACAAGAAGATCTTTCAGTGAATTTTCCCATATGGTCCTATGCTAAAAAAATCTGCTTGCCATCTTGGATGCCGGATGGGATCATCAGATAAAATTCTAAGAGAAGACCACCTAAGGACCACTGCTGCCAATTTTTGTTCCAATTGGCTCATTTGTTTCAGACAAGAAGATCTTTAAAAACCAAACTTCCTATTGTTTCTGCACACCAGTCAGCGGAACAGCATTATGACTTAAAGGTTCTATGACGTTGATATTTCTGGTAGTCGAAAAGCGGTAGATTGTTGCATTGTGTTTTGCGCAATTTACAGTTTCTGATACGACATCTGTCATACAGAAAGGAAAAGGTTTTTTCCTATTTTGTTTTAGAGAATATGTGAAATTATATATGTATCTGATAATGAAACTAAAGACAATGTTTTAAGGTTTAAATTATGCAAAAGCTGTAAAATAAATAAAGCTGTTTTTCATCTAGTGTAATTTGAAACAAATAGTTGAAAAAAATCAGGATATTGTCATTACGAAAAAAGTTATATAATTTCACAAATATGATGAAATTTTAAACTGCACATTTGATGCGTGTAGTTTCTCGAAATCACTCCCAAAAATTTGTCTTAAAAGTTTATAAACTCAATATTTTCCCTATTTATGTGCATGTTCGCACTAAAATTTGAACGGTTATATTAAAATAATTTGTCCTAGCATATTGATTAATGCGAGAATTTAAAGTAGTTGTATGGAAACAAATAACTAGAGGCTCTCAAAAGCCTGTATCGCTCACCTAGATTTAACTTTTCACCTTGAGCAGGACTATAAAAATTTAAGTGTTGCAGTCAATTTGGCTGGTTTTTCTATAGAGTTCTATGTTAAACTAAGTTCAGCTGTGGCAGCCATCTTGGTTGACAGTCCAGGTCAATGGACACATTTTTAAAAAGAGAAACATCTAAGGACCATTACAGCTAAGTCTTGTTCCAACTGGCTAAGTGGTTTCAGACAAGAAGATTTTTAAATGAATTTTCCCATAGGATCCTATATTTAACTAAGTTTGGTCGTGGTGGCCATTTTGGTTGACAATCCATGTTGAATGACATCATTCTGAAAGAGGACCATCCAAGGACCAATGCTGCCAAGTTCAGTTCAAATGGGCTCAGTAGTTTCAGACGAAAAGATTTTTGAGTGAATTTTCCATAGGGTCCTGAGTTAAACTAAGTTTGGCTGTGGCGGCCATCTTGGTTCACAGTCCACGAAATCTGACACATGTCTGAAAGAGGACATCCTAAGAACCTTTGCTGCCAAGTCTGGCTCCAATCTGTCAAGTGGCTTCAGAAAAGAAGATTTTTCAATGAATTTTCCCATAGGGCCCTATGTTAAACTAAGTTCAGCTGTGGCGGCCATCTTGGTTCAAAGTCTGGGTCATCGGACAAATTTTGAAAGAGGATCATCTAAGGACCATTGATGCCAAGTCTGGTTCCAATTGGTCAAGTGGTTTCAGACAAGAAGATTTTTCAATGAATTTTCTCATAGGGCCCTATGTTAAACTACCCCGGTAAGTAAAAAAATTACCTTTACATTAAATTTGAAACAAAAATCACGTGTAGGGAAAGAGGACTACCTAAGGACCATTGCTGCCAACTTTTGTTCCAATTGGCTTTGTTGTTTCAGACAAGAATATCTTTAAGTAAATAGAGTCCTACCTTAAACTATGTTCGGCTCTGGGAAACCATGATTTTGGATGGCCGATGGAGTCATTGGATATAATTCTGAAAAAGGATCCCCTAAGGACCATTGCTGCCACATTTTGTTCCAATTGGCTTTGTGGTTTCAGACAAAAGATCTTTAAGTAAATTTTCCATAGGGTCATATGTTAAACTATGTTCGTCTTTGGCAGCCAACTTGGATGGCAAGTGGAGTCTTTGGATATAGTTCTGAAAGAGGACCACCTATTAAGACTATTGCTGCCAAGTTTTGTTCCAACTGGCCCAGTGGCTTCAGAGGAGAAGATCTTTAAAGGAAAGTTTATGACGACTACAATGAAGAACTCTAAAAAATAACATACTGGTACTTTTGGTTATAACAACATCATATGAAGAATATTGGACTTAGTTAAATGCTCACTTATAAATATTAGAATGTCACTTACTGTGAAACATTTATTACTCGTGTTACATCAATTTTCGTGGATTTAGTGGACAAGGCAATCCATGAATTTAAAACAAGAGTGGAAACACAAAAATGTCTCGTCTGTCGTGAATT
The DNA here is from genome assembly GCA_028015205.1 of Mytilisepta virgata. Classification (NCBI taxonomy): domain Eukaryota; kingdom Metazoa; phylum Mollusca; class Bivalvia; order Mytilida; family Mytilidae; genus Mytilisepta; species Mytilisepta virgata. The sequence continues at coordinate 92,249,376 of CM051521.1, forward strand.
TCTAATGAAAGTAAATGCTATCAGAAATACATTATAAATTTTAAGCTGTAAATAATGAGATAAAATATAGCAGATCTATTGCATACAGTATTCGAAAAACAGAGCAAAACACAAAAACTTAACTATAACCACTGAACCATGAAAATGAGGTCAAGGTCAGAGAATACATGTCAGTTGGACATGCACACCTTACAATCCTTCCATACACCAAATATAGTAGACCTATTGCATAAAGTATTTGAAAAACAGGCCAAAACACAAAAACTTAACTATAACCACTGAACCATGAAAATGAGGTCAAGGTCAGATGACACCTGCCAGCTGGACATGTACACCTTACAATCCTTCCATAAACCAAATATAGTGGACCTATTGCATACAGTATTCGAAAAACAGGCCAAAACACAAAAACTTAAGTATAACCACTGAACCATGAAAATGAGGTCAAGGTCAGATGACACCTGCCAGATGGACATGTACAACTTACAATCCTTCCATACACCAAAAATATTCTCGACCTATTGCTTACAGTATCTGAGATATGGACTTGACCACCAAAACGTAACCTTTTTCACTGATCCCTGAAATGGGGTCAAGGTCAATTATAAACTGTCTGACGGGGGTGAGGACCTTGTAAGGTACGCACATACCAAATATAGTTATCCTATTACTCATAATAAGAGAGAAATTAACATTACAAAAAATCTTAACTTTTTTTTCAAGTAGTCACTGAACCATGAAAATGAGGTCACGGACAATGTACATATGACAGACGGAAACTTCGTACAATAAGGCATCTATATACAAAGTATAAAGCATCCAGGCTTTCCACCATCTAAAATATAAAGCTTTTAACAAGTTAGTTAACGCCGCTGTCACCGCCGGATCACTATCCCTATGTCGAGCTTTCTGCGACTTAAGTCGCAGGCTAGACAAAAAACCAAATGAAATACATGTATATATTTTCAATCATTTTATCAAGGGGAAATCAAAAAGTTCTTTCCAAGAACATCATTTGATCTCAAACGGATAAGTCAATGTTGACAGGGAAGAATGATTTTAGTTTGATACAGGCTTAGATAAATTATTGAAAATAAGTACTTCATATGATGTGAACGATTTCATAGTAAAGTATTTATAAGGTTTTAATACTTAATTAAAATAGTTAATAAGTAATTTCTTCGGTTTTGTTTTGAACAATCCTCTAATGGTTAATAGTTAAGATAATAATGATATCATTGATTGCACGTTTTGGATTTAACATTCGATATTAAACACTTTTCATCTAATATAGATTTTCTTTTTTTAAATCTCAAATCCGCGAACATAAGAACCTATGAATTTGTCTTTTTGACCATATGCACAAAAATTTATGTCAACGAAAATAACTGAATTCGCAGTATTTTTGAGAAAAATAAAGTTCTTAAATTTGGTATATTTTGGAAACTGAAATATTTGATAAAATTGCCATTTTCTTTTATGATAAAACTTTTATTTGTATTATAAGCAAAACAATGGAAAATAACTTGCAGCCAAGCCATACAAATAAGAAAGTAATAAACCAAGCTACAGGTGAATATTTAATTTACGGTAATTTAAAATGGCGAGATATTGGAAATCTATAGGGATATAATTAATTGACGAAAATAATGAGTTTTATTTCTGGTAAAATTATCAGTGGAATTCTTTTACATAGATTATTTATCACATCATACATAAACATATTTTAGTAATAAAAGTAATTTTCCTGCTTTTTTTATATGAATGTGACTGGTTTAACTTCTGCCTGTTTATAAAGTAAGATAATCTGGAATCTTACACTGATTACATCATTTATTATCATTTCTATGTAATTTCTACTAACAACAAGGAGCATGTAGTCAATTATCTGTAAAAAATACACTGATTGCTTATATCTAAAAAATCAATGGCTGCCTAATTTTCCTATTTTCAACAAAGTTTTCCTGATGCTGGACAAATTTCTCCTCCTTTTGATATACCATGAAGAAAGTGTTCAATTAATTTATGACTGACTGACATTGCCTATGAGTTATAGTGTTGGAATAATTTTCAATATTCTATGATTTCTTTTTGTATCTTCCAGAGACGGAAAACATATATTAATGGAAATAAACCTCGATTTATTTGTGAACTTGTGACATAAAAACCCATAATTTACTAATTCATGATGATTTTCAATATTCTATGATTTCTTTTTGAATCTTCAGGAGACGGTAAAATAGACATTAAATGGAATATTTACTTGAAGTTCTGTCTTATTAATTCTACTACCTTGGGAGAAGTTAAGAATATTTTATTTATTCTATATGGTGAGATATATAACTAGTGTGAACTAACAGACTTGTATCTGTGTGTAATAAAACCAGCCACTTTTTTCAAACAACTTATTAAACAACTTTAAAAAGTTACAGGCTGATGAAAGAATTTTCCTTATTTTGTTAAATATTAGTGAACCTAAAAGAAGTAAAAATGATTGAATGAGTGACACATTCTGTAAGACAAGAGAATAAGCAAAAATGGAAGCTAATCAGTTTATAAAGGAGAGACATCAAGAGATTACTCCAGAAACAAAACTTATAAATGGATATATTATTCCTGTTGTTGCTGTTGTAGTTTTGACAACTAATGTGCTTGTTATTATTGTCTACTTCAAACAGTACAAGCAGACAACAAATAAAATTCGAAGAGTTTCAAGTATACTTTATATTTCAATAGCAACAGCTAATATACTTTCATCTCTTCCATCAGCAGCCTGGAACTTCTACCTGTTTATGGTAAATCATGTGACCAACTTTATGCCATTCCATTTATGCTGGATGTGGAGTTTCATGAAAGCAATGGTTCTTTTCCCACACATGGCTTCAATATGGTTTGTAACAATTTTATCCATACAAAGATACAGGATAATTCGAGAACCTTTCATATCCTCTGAAAAATGGACCTTAAAGAGAATGTATATAACAGTGGCTGTTATATGGATTATAACACTGTTAATACAGATTCCACATACTTTAGATACAAGTTTTAGACCAAAAAATATCACATCAAATTCTACAAAGAATAGCACAAACAGCATTGGCTGTAGTCTGCACAATGCTGACTGGATAAAAAATAACAGCAATATTTATTTCATCACAACATATTTTGTAAAGCTTGTGTTTTTTGTTATCATTCCATCTATTCTGATTATTTACTCTGATTCTTCCCTTATTTATTTTTTACGTGGCTCAGCTGACATCAGGAAAGAGTTGGTAAAAATGCCAAGTCAAGAACAAGATGTACACTCAGGATCGGTGCGATCTAACACACAATTTTCTCAGTTTGATGCTACAAATGCGGAAAATCGTCATCAGTCCCTTTTGGTTATCATTTTATCGTCAATTGTTTTTATTGTGGAAATACCCTATTTGGTATTACTAGTGACTTACATATATTTTTTTCTAGTTCAAAACTATGACATTATATATTGGCTATGGACTGGTCCAGCAGAAAACTTTGTTAACCTGACAATGCATGTTAGTTATCCAACTTTATTTATTTTGTCTTGCATACTTAGTCGTCAGTTTAGGAAATTACTACTGAATATATTTTGGACAAAGAAAACACATAATTTTGCTCAAAGAAACACGAAGACATCATATGAGTATACTTCACAGCAGTTATGTTCTATAAAATGTCATTTGGTGTAGTGCTTCTTGTATAAGAACAACTTGTCTATTGAGTTTTTAAACAATAAAAAGCCACAGTTCCATTTATTTAATTTCTGCTGAGGAATCTTACACAGAAAAAATAATCAACATTTCCAAAAAAAACCCCCATAAACATGATAGAACTCTAGATTTTTATGATGACAATAATGTAAGAAGGTCAATTTTTATCCAGCCATAATGGAAAGCTAACTGTCAAATTAATACCAAAATGGAGTTGATTTCATTTTATAGATGTTTTCATCAAGCAGAACAAATTAACAACAAATCAACACATATGTTTTAAACAGGACATGATTGATGCCTGACAGAGATAATGGATTCAGACTTCACCGAAACTGTCTTTAACACACTCAGAGGCAACCATTTGATTTTTATTTGGGGGGGACTAGGATGAAATTTTTTTCTCCTTATTTCTGTTCATTTAAACCTAAAAATTTTCTAACTGATGCATTTTGCCATAATCCTGGTCCTGCCTTTTTATTTAAAACTTCTCCCTAGACCCCCCCCCCATAAAAATCAAATGGTTGCTCCCTTAGTGAATATAATCAGAGGCTCCATGGATCCTGAATCGCTCAGCTGGATTTTTAGCTACAATAATGTAGCTCCCATGACAACTTTTGACTTGGTGGAGCTACAAAGCAATCCCATCTATTTTTTCAATAGAAAATTCCTTACTTGGAAGATGACTTCAGCGAGAATCCCACCGTAAGTTGAAAAGAAAACAAACCATTCAAAACATTGGGGAAAATTTTGATTGGAAAACCACAATAGGAGGAAAATATGCCTTAAACATATTACGAGGATCGGGACCGCTTTGTAGCTCCGCCGAGTCAAAAGTTGTCACAGGAGCTACTGGATTTAAGGTGACAACAACTGACAAAGTGCTTCTATATAAGATCTGTAAGGAATTGTTCTACAGTGTCCAGCACTTCTAAATAAGATATGTAAAGAATTCTTCCAGGATCCAATGTTAATAATGTTAAACTAAGTCCAGCTGTAGCAGCTAGCTTGGATTCTGATAGGCATGAAAACATAACTTTTGTAGCAGACATTTATCCAAGGATCTTCATGCAACAAAAACATTTCAATTGGCTTAGTGTTTTCTGACAAGAAGACCTTTGTACAAGTTTCCCCATAGGGTCCAAAGTAAAACTAATCTGGCTGTGGCGATCATCTTGAATTTCAGATCGACATAAAAAACATAACTATTGTAAATGCTCATCCAATGCTTGTTCATACATAAAAATATTTCAATTGGCTTGATAGTTTCTGACAAGAAGACCTTCGTACAAATTTCCCCATAGGTTCCAATGTTAAACTGAGTACGGATGTGGCAACCATCTTGAATTTCCAATCAGCACAAAAAACATACCTTTTGTAGAGGTTCATCCAATGGTTGTTCATACATAAAAATATTTCAATGGGCTTGATAGTTTCTGACAAAGAAGACCTTCGTACAAATTTCCCCATAGGTTCCAATGTTAAACTGAGTACGGATGTGGCAACCATCTTGAATTTCCAATCAGCACAAAAAACATACCTTTTGTAGAGGTTCATCCAATGCTTGTTCATACATAAAAATATTTCAATTGGCCTGGTAGTTTCTGACAAGAGGACCTTTGAACAAATTTCAATTGGCTTTGTAGTTTCTGACAAGAAGACCTTTTTACAAATTTCCCCATAGGGTCCCATGTTAAACTTAGTCCAGCTGTGGCGGCCATCTTGAATTTTCTGATTGGCAGAAAAAACATACGTTTTGTAGAGGTTTATGCAAAGATCATTCATGCAACAAATCAATTCAATTGGCTCAATAGTTTCTAACAAGAAGAGCTTTAAAGATAAGTCCAATCAGAATGAATATCCAATCGGCACAAAAAACATAAATTTTGTACAGAACCGTCCAATTAACATTCCTGCCAAGTTTGGTTCAATCTGGAATGGTGGTTTCAGAGAAGAAAATGAAAATGGGAAATGTTGACGGACGATGGACGCAAAGTGATGGCAAAAGCTCACATGGCCTTTTAGGCTAAAAACAGATGTTCATAGAAATATTTTGGTATAAACACAATTTTAAAAGAACAACCTATGATCTCAGTTTTTAACATTGACCTTTAAGGTAGATATTTTAACCCTTATCATCTATCCAAGTCTGTCAGTTTTATTCTATACGATTTAAATTACAAGTGTATAAAATTTCAATTTATAAGTCTGTAGTATCTTAATGTACTTACCTCCAATATTTTAGTCAAAAGCTTGCTAAAATACAAGGTAACCTCGATCACTGATTTTTTAATCAATCCAACACCATAGATAATTTGATCTACTTTTAAAGTACAAAGTGTTCTATTCTTCAGTTTTTATCGATCCCTCGGGTGTTCAAGTGACTAAGTTCAACTTAACTGAGAAAAATTTCACAATATCATAAATTCAGAAATGAATACATTTATTATTGAAAAGTTTTGCCAACTGCCAATAATGCAAAATTTATAAATTGGATTGCATTGCATTTTACAAGAGAACATTACTAAAAAGATTGCAATAGAACAGCCAACATTCAGTGTTTGGAAAATGCAGGGGCCCTGGCTGTATGATACATAGCTAAGAGGTGAGGGCCCATCATAATTTTATACTTTCTAATAGAAGATACTACAATGGTCCCAGAAATCTTTTGAAATGGGACCCAATGGCCCATTGAAAATTTGACTTTCCTCACTGCAGGTCCCTTGTTAAATAATAGCAACTATTATGACAAATAACAAGACAAAGATTTGCAAAAATTACTAAACTTAATAATGATCTAAAACTTTTGCATAAAGGATTAGGGCCACTTTCCCATGTATTTTTTTTACTCATAACAACGGATTTTTAAATCTAAATATTTATCTACTTTATATTGTAAATGATTGTATGCAAATGCATTTTTATGTTAGAAAACACAAATTTTATGCTTAATCATTGAGTTCAAGTTTTCTACGGGCAAAGGTCAATTTGTGTCAATTTGCATCACTTTTTGAAATATTGCCAAGAAGGAAATTCAGAACCAAAACCATTCTAATGATGTATGAAAGGAGATACATAAACTCACCTAAAGCCAAAAATCTGTTTTTATTCTTGTTTTCTTCCCGTTGAAAAACTGTCTTAAAGACATGTTAATTTGGCAAAAGACATGGTATGATTTGGCCGCTTGAATTCCAAAATCAAAAAGTAATGAAAAACCTACCCTCAGCTATCATTAAGTACTCTCAAAATGTTCCATTTTAAGGAACATGTTTTGTTTTCAACAAGAAATTACTGTAATAGTGGTATATGCTGTCAAAGATGGCAAATTGTGAATCAATCTATCAAAAACACAAAATTTAACTCATTTTTGGACCTTTGAATTAAAATTTGATATGAGCAACAGCCTTGCCCAAAAAGATATTTCAATAAAATGTCTCTTTGTGTAAGACAAACATTATGTTAAAAAATCTTTCTGGGCAAGGCTGCTGCTCATAGTTGTTTTGACCAAAACCTACGCTGAAAACACTCAATTTTCGTTAAATCCTTGATTTAGACGTTCATGACAGCGCTGCTCCATCATGGGAAGAAAGTTTGTATAAATTTGAATCTGAAATCTTACTTTTAATTTTTCATGTCAGATGGGGCCAAATAATAGCTTTTCCTTTGTGTTAAAACTGTCTCCAATAGCAATATTGAGGTATGAAGAATTTTTTTTATTAACTTACTTGTTGGCTATTCTATATCGTAAGCCATACGGCGTTTCTCACGTTAAATATGAATATTTATTTTGTTAGGCTGTATACAACCTTTTTTACAGTTCAGTGATTTTATTACGTAGACAAAACCAGTCACCTGTGTACTATAAATACCAGTGTTACCTTATCCGAAGCCTCGTTTTTTTCTAAGATTGTAGCACGACACGTGCAAGAGAATTTTCACATACTGAGTACGACAACACGACCTGTGTTAAAACTCAGCAATGTCTTCATCTGACTCAGACTCGGAGCCGAACAATACTTTAAGTAAGGAAGACATCATCCAATTATTCGTCTCGGATACGGAGGCAAGAGAATTTTCTGGCTTCTCTTTTGTCGAAGACTCAGAACACACAAAAGTTAATAAAGCTGACGCAGCAAAAACTAAGTGTAAATAAAAAGTCAGACAGACCGGGTTCATCTAAAGGTCCAGGGAAAGGACCTGGAAAAAATAAGAAGGGGAAGGCCCCGATGAAACGAAAAAATATGGATGCGGGAGATGTTTCCCCAGTAAAAAAGATATGGTTGACAATTTTGACGATCCGACGTTGAATCTCGAAGATTTCAACATCTTCCAGGGTGATGCCATTGACGAAAACAATAATGTTGCTGTAAACAGCACTGAAGGCGAAGGAAATGAATTCATATTTGAGGTCCCTAAAATTTTTGAGGACGATGTAAAGTTCGGTAGCGAAACAATGACCAACATCGCTGATATGATTAATACAATTGTCCATAAAAAGGCAAACCTTGATGAAATTGTCAAAGACAGTAAAATATCGTCAAATTGTAAGAACATTATTCCCCCCAAAGTAAATGTTGAGATTTGGTCGTTTCTACGCAGAAATGTAAAGTCACTTGACTTGAATATGCAGAATGTGCAAAGATTGCTTGGAAATGGAATAGTGCCTGTTAATTTGGCAGAGTTGTTATCCAAGAAAGATCCTGATGTTAAAGAGCTAAGAGCTCACACACTAAGAACTATGAAAATCCTTAGCAGTGTTTTTTTTTAATTTTCTTACACTAGAAAAATGACTCTTAAACCTCACCTTGAGCCAAAGTATCATTTACCGTAATGAAGAGATTGGGCATAATTTATTTGGTGATGATGTATCCAAGCGGATAAAAGAGATTAATGAAGCTCAGAAACTACAAGGTTGCATGTGTAGGAGATCAGGGAGTTCAAAAAATTTCTTCAAGCCCGGGGGATCCGGGGCAAGAGGCAACTTTCGCAGGGGTCAAGCAGGCGGCCAGAGTCAGTACTCAAACATAGGAATGTCAATCAGGAGCAGAGGCCAAGGCAATTACAGCCGGCGCCCAAGGAGATATTGAAGGTAAAATTTGTGGCTGGATCAGTCAAAAAATTTTCTGATATTTGGGAAAATATTACCTCAGACCCTTGCATTTTAGATACCATAAAATATGGGTATAAAATTGAATTTGATAAAAATCCTGAGCAAAAATTTATTGCCAATGCAATCAAGTTTTCGGAAAAAGAAAAATCATTAATTGATAATGAAGTTCAGGAACTTTTGAGTAAAGGGGCTATTGTCAAATCGTTCAATGAATCAGATCATTTTATTTCCAATTTGTTTTTGGTTCAAAAGAAAAATGGCAAATTTAGACCAGTTCTGAACTTGAGAAATTTAAATCGTTTTGTTAAATATTTTCATTTCAAGCAAGAAACTTTGCAGTCGGTTCTCGCTGCAACAACAAGAAACTGTTTCTTTACAAGTATAGACCTGTGTGATGCTTATTTCTCACTGGGTATAAGAAATTCTGACAGAAAATATTTGAAATTTTGGTGGAAAAATACTTTGTATGAATTTACATGCTTAGAATTTGGATTAAGTACAGCACCAAGAGTTTTTACAAAAGTAATGAAGGTGGTATTTTTCCACATCAGAAAATTTGGGATAAGTTCATTTTTTTATATTGATGACTCGCTATTGCAAGATCAGTCATATGATAAATGTTGGGAGAATACAGTAGTTTTGAGAAACTTACTTGCATCTTTAGGATTTAAAGTCAATGAAGAAAAATCAGTTTTTATCCCAACACAAAGAATTGTTTTTCTAGGTTACATTATTGATTCAGTTGAATTTAAAGTGTTTCTACCTGTAGAAAAAATAGAAAAAATTTTGAAACACTCCTCCAAGATTTTAGATACCCATGAGAATCAATCCGAGAAATTTCAGTTTTAATTGGGCTATATTCTTCAGCAAGGTGTGCAATTCTGTTGGCACCTTTATTTTTAAGATACCTTGATATTGAAAAATCTGTTGTACTTAATGAAAATAATGCTGATTATGATGTTAAGTTTGCACTATCAGGGCTAGCCAAACAAGAAATTTTATGGTGGATAGAAAATGTTGAATTGTTAAATGGAAAATTGATAAGTTATGGTTCTCCAGATTTTTATTTAGAAACCGATGCTTCAATGCAAGGTTGGGGGTGCTGTTTTCGAACAAGTTAAAACACAAGGTAGATGGAAAGATGATGAAAAAGGACTTCATATTAATGTGTTAGAATTATTGGCAGTAAAATATGCTTTATTCTCTCTCTGTCAAAACATTGAAAATTGTCATGTTTGTTTTAAATCTGACAGTGCAACAGCAGTACATTATTTAAATAACATGGGTGGCAGTGTTAAAACCCTATTCAAACAAACAAAAGAGATTTGGGTCTGGGCAGCAGGTAGAAATATTTTCCTTTCTGCTGTCCACATTCCAGGGAAAGAAAATAGAGTGCCAGATAATCTGTCTAGGGTATTTAGTGATTCGTCTGAGTGGAAATGAAATGAACATGTGTTTAATGCTGTATGTAAAACTCTTTTCATACCAGACATGGATTTATTTGCTTCAAGATTAAAGTAACAGTTAGACAGGTTTGTATCTTGGTTTCCTGATCCAGAGGCTTTTGCATCTGATGCATTTTCATTTTCATGGAGTGCTTATATGCCTTATATTTTTCCTCCTTTTAGTTGAATCCCAGAGGTACTGAGAAAGATAGAGGAGGACAGGGTAAGCATGGTTTTAATGTGGCACACACAGCCTTGGTTTCCAAGGTTGCTGAATTGTTTGATAGATTATCCCGTAAGACTTCCTTTTCGCAAAGATTCGCTACATCTAGCACACAGCTAGGAATTGCACTCAATGAACAAGAGAAAAATGTTTCTAGTCGCCTGCATTGTATCAGGCAATCACTTAAAAATCGAGGAGTTTCAGAACAATCTAGTGATATTTTACTACACTCGTGGAGACCCTCCACTTCAAAACAGTACGACTCACAATGGAGAAAATGGTGTATTTGGTGTAGTAAACAGAAGATTAATTCTGTTAAACCAACTGAAATACAATTAATCAATTTTTTAGGGGAACTATACAGAATGAAAAAGTCCTATAGTTGTATAAATAATTATAAATGTGCTATAAGCCAGACTCTGGCTTCTTTTGGTAATACACAGCTCATAGACAATGTTATAATATCTAGATTTATGAAAGGCGTTTTTAATTTAAGACCTCCTCTTCCTAGATATCAATATACATGGGATGTCAGTAAGGTTCTCCATTATTTATCAAACTTATTTCCATTAGAAAACCTAAGTTTAAAAAGTCTTAAATTAAAAATTGCTGCTTTAATGGCTTTATGTTCAGCTCAAAGAACACAAGCTTTAGTCAATTTGAGTATTGATAATATGAGTTTTGATACAGATTCAGTATCATTTTTAATAACATCATTAATGAAAACCTCCAGACCTGGGCAGGTTACTCAAACTGTTATTTTTAAAAAGTATGATAAACAGGAGTTATGTCCTGTGTTTACGCTTAAAAGATATTTAAAAGTGACAGAGAATCAGAGAAAAGCAAAAAATGTGTTGATTTCATTTAAAACCTTCAAAAAAGTTACAACTAGTACTTTAGCTCGATGGCTTAAGAGAATGTATTACAATTATCAGGCATTGATGCAGGTCAATTTAAGGCACATTCATTTAGAGGTGCTTCAACTTCTGCAGCTTTCATGTCTGGTGTAACTCTAAATGACATTATGTGAACAGCAAACTGGAAATCAGCAAAAACTTTTCAAAAGTTTTATCTTCGGGAAACAGAAAAAGAAAATATACATGATCATACAAGTAGTTTTATTAATACAGTACTATCTTCTAATAACTGAATACTATGTTCTTACAGGAGTTCTCGCTCTAGGATGTACTATTGCCAGCAACCAAGATGGATTTTCTGACTACTTTGGAATGGATCTGTGGATTTTGTTTAATATGTATGGACAGTGCTAATTTGTTTAATAGACAGTGATAATTTGTTTAATATGGACAATGCTAATTTGTTGAATATAGACAGTAAAGATTTTGATTGTTTTTTGGATAGTTAATTGTTATTATTGCAGTAATAAGGTATATTTACTGTGTATTATGTTATGTTATACAAACAAATCTTGATCAAGATAGGGTACAGTTAGATGATCTTTTTTCTCCCTTCAGCATGTGCTGGAGTAACTTTCAGATAATAGTTTTATTTGATTCTAAATTGTAGAGGATTTCCTAAGATTTCTGTGAAGTGCATTTATTGGTCTTGTGGCTTTAAAGATTCATATTTAACCTGAGAAACGCTGTATGGCTTACGATATAGAATAGCCCATCATCCAAGCATTATGTGAAGGATGAGGGGCATTCTATGAGGAAGCCAGGAAGCTTCAAGGGTTAAATTCCCTACCAGGATATGTTGATCACAGATGACTATTTTGGAATAAGATTAGCTTGGTAGAAATTTTAATTTGTAGTTTGGATAACCCTCCCGAAATTGGACCAATAAATTGAGTATTTGGACTGTTGAATTTAACATGGATTTGCCTTGTTGCTTTAAAATGAGGCTTCAGATAAGGTAACACTGGTATTTATAGTACACAGGTGACTGGTTTTGTCTACGTAATAAAATCACTCAACTGTAAAAAAGGTCGTATACAGCCTAACGAAAGAAATATTCATATTTAACCCTCGAAGCCTCCTGGCTTCCTCATAGAATGCCCCTCATCCTTCACATAATGCTTGGATGATTGGCTATTATTAGCAAATCTTTAAGAGACCACATACCAGGCTATGCATCCAGAGATTTTGAAAGGTTTTAGCAAACTACATTAATATCTGTTCATACACGGCATTGTAAGTGCTTTCAAATTTGCAATATTTATATTGTTCCAAGAAAATAAAGTTCTACAAGAAAGTTGATCTGTCAGTGCTTTTTTAACTCATCCTAGAGAATTCTGGTTTAAACATTTAACATAAATTTCATTAAAATATGTTGAGAAATGTCTCCTCAAAGTCAATTTTCCATATATTTATTGTTCCAAGGGGAGAAAATCTATCATGCTAATTTTGAAACCTGTCAGAAAGAAAGACGATATAAACCTTTGACATAAACTTCATTAAAATCTGTTTAGTCATGTAGACATGTCATATTTTTTTTTTATACCAATAGACTTGTCTCAATAATAATGGAATTAACAGTATATTCAGAAACACTTATTGTCATGTTTTGTCTGGATTTCAATGCAACTGTATATATCATGGCAGTTTGGGTGTTTTTTTTTTGTTAAATGAAGCTGGAATACTTAGAAAGAACAATGAAATTAAGCATGAAACTGGCAATTAACTTGTCAATTCAAACTGGAGTAAAAAAATCCCACCATCAGTGAAATTTTAACTTATAACCTCAGTTTTGACAGGAAAGCGATAGTTATAATTAGTTAGGATATACAACCTAGAGGCCCTCAATTTACAGTTTACATTTCTAGATATTAATGAATCAACAGGGTTACCAGTATTCATTATTAGATATCAAAGAATCAACAGGGCTAGCACCAGTTCACATTTATAATTAGGTATCAAAGAATCAATATGGTTACCACTAGACATTATCTGATATCAAAGAATCAACAGGGCTAGTACCAGTTCACATTTATAATTAGGTATCAAAGAATCAATATGGTTACCACTAGACATTATCCCATATCAAAAAATCAACATGTTTACAACATTCAATATTAGATATCAATGAATCAACAGGGTCACCAGTACATATTTGTTATTAGATATTGAAGAATCAATAGGGTTACCAATACAGATTTAATATCACTAAATCAACAGTAAAATAAATCCATCAGTAAAATTAGTCAGTCAGATTATTTTTCCTAGGTAAATAAGTGAGATGGATTTTTTTTCTAGGAAAAAGACAATGGATAAATTTTACTAGTAAAATTAGTCCAATGTTAGTAATATTAGTAAGTCCGCAAATTTTTCCTAGGAATAATCAAGTCAAATAAAATTCTATTATCGTACTTTCCTGTGTCTATATCACCCTGCTCAGCTGCTATGTAATCTCTGTATTAGGACACATTATCTGCGACAGCAGGACTTATCAGCGACATCACAATATGAGAGTAGGACTTATTAGCAACATCACAATGTGAGAGCAGAGGTTATCAAGCATACCTCCAGGAGGAAAACTAGAGGCTCTCAAGAGCCTGTGTCGCTCACCTGTATCTAATGTGATTTTGGAAATTATGTAAAATTATATAATGATTGAGACCAAGATTGGTTTAATTTGACACAGTATTTAAAATTAAAAACAGGTCATCTTAGTGTAGTCTTACAATAGCTACTGAAGACATCTTATCATTATTATTTTTGAATATGTGGTCAAGTTGTGACCATTCAGAATTTTTTTTTTACAATTTTCTGATAGACTTCTAAACATCTTGGATGATGGATCAGCAACAAAGTAACAACACTTGGTCAGCACCTCATAAGGAACATTCATGTTATGTTTTGTTACTTTCCATTCAGTGGTTCTCTAAAAGAAGTCATTTGTATGAATTTCCCATAGGGTCCAATGTTAAACTTATTCCCCCGCTGGCGACCATCCTGGATGATGGATCGGCTACAAAGTAACAACGCTTGGTCAGCACCTCATAAGGAACATTCATGCCAGATTTAGTTTCATTCCAAACAGTGGTTTTCTAAAAGAAGTCATTTTTATGCATTTCCCATAGGGTCCTATGTAAAACTAAGTTCCCCGCTGGCGGCCATCTTGGATAATGGATGAGCTACAAAGTAACAACACTTGGTCAGCACTTCATAAGGAATATTCAAGCCATGTTTGGTTTCATTCCATTAAGTGGGTCACTAAAAGAAGTCATTTGTATGCATTTCCCATAGGGTTCTATGTTAAACTAAGTCCCCCGCTGGCGGCCATCTTGGATTATGGATCGGCTACAAAGTAACAACACTTGGTCAGCACCTCATAAGGAACATTCATGCCATGTTTGGTTTCATTCCATTCAACGGTTCTCTAAAAGAAGTCATCTGTATGCATTTCCCACAGGGTCCTATGTTAAACTAAGTCCCTCTCTGGCGGCCATCTTGGATGATGCATCGGCTACAAAGTAACAACACTTGGTCAGCACCTCATAAGGAACATTCATGCCAGATTTAGTTTCATTCCATTCAGTGGTTCTTTAAAAGAAATCATTTGTATGCATTTCCCATAGGGTCCTATGTTAAACTAAGCTCCCCTCTGGCGGCAATCTTGGATGATGGATCAGCTACAAAGTAACAACACTTGGTCGCACTTCATAAGGAATATTCATGCCATGTTTGGTTTCATTCCATTAAGTGGGTCACTAAAAGAAGTCATTTGTATGCATTTCCCATAGGGTTCTATGTTAAACTATTGGTTTCATTCCATTAAGTGGGTCACTAAAAGAAGTCATTTGTATGCATTTCCCATAGGGTCCTATGTTAAACCAAGTCCCCCGCTGGCGGCCATCTTGGATTATGGATCGGCTACAAAGTAACAACATTTGGTCAGCACCTCATAAGGAACATTCATGCTATGTTTGGTTTCATTCCATTCAACGGTTCTCTAAAAGAAGTCATTTGTATGCATTTCCCATAGGGTCCAATGTTAAACTAAGTCCCCCTCTGGCGGCCATCTTGGATGATGGATCGGCTACAAAGTAACAACACTTGGTCAGCACCTTATAAGGGTTCATTCATGCCAGATTTAGTTTCATTCCATTCAGTGGTTCTCTAAAAGAAGTCATTTGTATGCATTTCCCATAGGGTTCTATGTTAAACTAAGTTCCCCGCGGGTGGCCATCTTGGATGATGGATCGGCTACAAAGTAACAACACTTGGTCAGCACCTCATAAGGAACATTCATGCCATGTTTGGTTTCATTCCATACAGTGGTTCTCTAGAAGAAGTTCAAAATGTAAAATGTTAACGAAGACGACGGACGACGACGGACGCCAAGTGATGAGAAAAGCTCACTTGGCCCTTTGGGCCAGGTGAGCTAAAAAAAGCGTAAAAAATGTCTTACAGGGGCGACTAAAATGTATAGAATTTGTACGATAAACAGATCATCAGGAAAAATTTGAAACTTTTTTTTCAAATATTTTTTTTTCTATTGTAAATACCAAGAAATTCTGTCATATTCGTCTTGCTCCTTTACTATATAATGACAACAGATGATTTTTTCAACTGAGTTTTAAAGGCAGAGCGAAATGTGTTCACCACAAAGTATTAAGATTTTTGTAGTGAGTACTTTTCATAATGAATGTGAAAGATGTTTATCAACATAACATTAGCAAAAACTCAAGGCAATATAAATAGGAAAAATCAATAATCAATAATCAATATAATAATAATATCTAATAATTTTAAATTACGGATGGACTTATTTTCCTAGAATTTTTTGTTAATTTCTGTCTATTCAATTAAAAGTGAATATTATCTTTATCTGTAATAAATTCCATTTTTCCTTAATATTCATTTTCCACAATATGTCATATTTTAGAAATATTTGCTTTTTTATTTCTTTCATAATACCTGAGGGGCCAAATTGACCGAGTTGTCTAGGTAGTTCTTTGTGACTACTAATGATCGCTAGCCTGTCAACTCAGGTTTCCAGTTCGAATCTCACGTGTGGCGGGGTGTATTTGACTCCGATCTTAATTGTCAAGGACTACCGAAGGTCGGTGTTTCTATCCGGGTACTCCTGCTTCCTCCACCAATAAAAACTGGCTAACGCGAAATAGCCAAATGTGCTGAAAACCGAGTAAAACTCCAACTAAACAAACAAACATAATACCTGAGACTACTATAATACTTAAGATGGACTGGATTTCCAATTATTTTTTTCTAACAATTTTTCCCAGTAAAATTGATCCTCAGACTAAAATTACTATTAGTTGGAATGTTTTTACTAGGAAAATTTGACACCATGGATTTATTTCCCTAGGGACATTAGTCCACCCAGACTTATTTTACTAGGACCAAATATAAAGAATCAGTATCATTACAAGTACAAATTATTTGATATAAAAAATCTTTAGAGTTACAAGTACATATTTAATATTAGATATTGAAGAATCAATAAGGTTAACTGTACAGATTTAGTATTAGATATCACTGAATCAAAAGGGTTACACATTTAATATTTCAAAGTATCAAAACATCAACAGGATACCAGTATACATTTAATATTAAGTATCAAAACATCAACAGGGTTACCTGTATACATCGCTGAATCAACAGGATTATCTGTACACATTTAATATGAAGTATCAAATGAGCATAAATAGGGTTACCAATATACACTTACAGTATATATAATAAGGCACCAATGCAAAATCTTTAGCTTTTTAACCGAATGCACTTTTACTTGTTAAAATCAAGAAAATCAATGATTCAAAGTCCTTAAAGACTATCATCATGAGCAATCGATGAGGTCAAACCTTTAATTTGAGTCAAGTTCTGTCTTACATCTATAATCTATACATTTCAGAATGGGTAATTACCAAAATCAGTAAGTTAGAAAATAACAGTAGCTTGCTGATTTAATTCCCAAGAATCAATACAACAAAAAATCAGACAGAAATGATGTATGAGACTGACATGTGAAAATGACTGAAATGATATATGATATTAAGGTTTAGACAGGGTACCGGTATACTATATTATCAATATTGTATTACATTCACAGCTGAATTTCCAACAGTCAGAGGATATATCTATTTCCAGCTGTGAATGAAATATCTTCTCTAAATTATGAAGGGAAATCTACGATTACAAAGTTCGCCTTGTTCCCCCACTAATTTTGGTGTGTGGCTGTGTAGCTCCCCGAGATGCACCCTTACAGCAAGTAATATGATTGTAGGTCACTTGGTATTAGAGAACTGAACTCGGATGTAAAATTTAACCTTAAACAATGAAGTGCATTAAGTATGTAAGAGTGACCTAATTTAGGTGGGAGGCTGTGTTTCTCCCTGAGGTGCAACCTGACACCATGTAATATGACTGTAGGTTGAACTCGGTCATAAAATTTAACCTAAGACAATGAAGCACGATAAATCAGTCAGAGACCTAAGTTTGGTGGGAGGCTGTGTTACTCCCCAAGATGCACCCTGAAACCAAGTAATATGACTGTAGGTCCCTTGGTATTGGAGAATTGAACTGGGACGTAAAACTTAATCTTCGTCAATGAAGAGCGATAAATAGCTCAGTGACCTTATTTTGGTGGGAGGCTGTTTTACATTCCAAGATGCAATCCACACCAAGTAATATGATTGTAGGTCCCTTGGTATCATAGACCTGAACATGGACCTAAAACTTAACCTAAGTCAATGAAGCAAGATACATGTAAGAAGGTCAGAGTGACCTAATTTTGGTGGGAGGCTGTGTTTCTCCCTGAGATGCAACCTGATACCAAGTAATATGATTGTAGGTTGAAGTCAGACGTAAAATTTAACCTAAGACAATGAAGCTTGATAAATCAGTCAGAGAGAGCTAAGTTTGGTGAGAGGCTGTGTTACTCCCCAAGATGCACCATGAAACCAAGTAATATGAATGTCGGTCCCTTGGTATCGGAGAATTAAACTCGGACATAAAACTTAACCTTCGTCAATGAAGAGCGATAAATAGCTCAGTGACCTAATTTTGGTGGGAGGCTGTTTTACATCCCAAGATGCACCCTCATACCAAGTAATATGATTGTAGGTCCTTTGGTATCATAGATCTGAACACGGACCTAAAACTTAACCTAAGTCAAGGAAGCAAGATACATGGAAGAAGGTCAGAGTGACCTAATTTTGGTGAGAGGCTGTGTTACTCCCGAGATGCAACCTGACACCAAGTAATATGATTGTAGGTCCCTTAGTATCGAAGATCTGAACATGGACGTAAAACTTAACCTAAGTCAATGAAGCACTAAAAGAAGGTCAGAGGTGGGAGGATGTGTTACTCCCTGAGATGCATCCTCACACCAAGTAATAAGACTGTAGGTCCATTGGTATTGGAGAATTGAACTTCAACATAAAACTTAACCTAAGTCAATGAACCTAAGTCATATTAAAAGAAGGTCAGAGGTGGGAGGCTGTGTTACTCCCTGAGATGCATCCTCACACCAAGTAATATGTCACTTTGTATGTTAAAACTGATTTTTGACATAAAACTTAAAAGCCAGTCAACCGTGTAATATGGGTCATGTGACCTTCATCTTATGTCACATGATCAGTCTCTTCATCATGCACCTGCACACAAAAATATTTGTCAACTAGTAACCGGATACTGGCAGTGGACACGCAAGCAGACGTGGACCCAGGGGTACTCCAATAGTCCCTCTCAAGTTCTTTGAGGAGAACTAAAAAATACATGTAATGTTTACTTGATATCTTTTTTCGGTAAAGAAAACATACAAACAAAAATAAAGACTTGTAAATGCACTCTGGAACTAACATAAATATACACAGTTGATCTTTGCAGTCTTAAGTTTTAAAGTTTGGAAATGAAACATGTGAAACCGCTATTTCCATTTCATTAAAAATCAAAATCTGTACAATCTGTGCAGTGACAGAAAGGAATTTTTTGTATCATCAAATTCTAAAGATAAATCTTTGTCACATACATGATTTATCCACAGTTATAGTTGTATACATCAATAGAAATACTCAGCAATCTAAGTCCAAGGAAAGCTTGTAGTTTTTTTTTACATTTATAATGTCAAATTCACTGTTAATAAAGTTATATTTATTTAAATATAGTAGAGGGAATGAAACTGCTTCACCAAAAATTTAACATTATATTCTAACCCTGAGTAACTCTTGTTAAATTATGTTAGGCCACATAAAAGTTTTATCTCAATGGTTCAACTAGATATTTGAATATATTTTGCTGATTTTCAAAGGGGACCACCTATGGACCATTCCATCAAATTTGGGTCTCAACTACCCAAGTAGTTTCACGGAAGAAGATCTTAAAGTATATTTTTCTGATTTTTCTTTTCTAGAAATGCTGGCCATACTTGATATAGGTCCAAACAATTTTGAAAGGAGACCGCCTAAGGACATTCAAATTCTGGTCTCAATTTACCTAGTAGTTTCAGATGAGAATTCTTTTAAAGGAAAGTTTATGCCAGGCACCAAGTGATGGCAATAGCTCACATAGCCCTTTAAGGCTTGTTTTTCGTAGCATTTCTTTTTCATAATTGATTTAAACCTCACTGCTTATTGCTATCATTATTTATAATTTTTTTTAACTTAAGCATTATAATTCTATGAAACATACAATCATCATTTTACAAACTTGAACTTACCTTGACCTTGAATGCTGAAATATTTTCAAGGGTTCCACAAAACATCTTATTAGCTTTAGTTCTAGATGTGATCTGAGATTGTACATGATTGACAACTGACCGCACTTTCTCTGAAACTGCTTCCATGGAAATAACTTGGTATAGTGGTAAAATAACAATACTTTTCATCCAGTCATAATGTTCTGGCAAAAGCCTGCAATAAAATTAAATGCATTGTCATCAAAGGGCATGATGCAAGTCAGGAGCCTTTGTCTGTGGCTGCATTTCTTCATGCTGTTGATGTATTTTGGGGTTTACTTTTATTTCAAACATTTTATGGTTTCAATTCTTGGCCTTTGAAAGCTAGTTTTGAACTGTTGGCAAATGCCATGTAACCAATATCTCGTGTCAAGCAGCACATATTATAAACAATTATCTATCTGGATAAAAGCAAACTAGATTTTATTCATCACCATTTTGGGTTACCAAGCAGCCTGATCACCCCCACCACCATGACCACCACAGTATATCAACAAACTAATAACTTTCTATGGGAAAATCTGATTAACAAAATAAAATAATTGTTTATCAAATTTTCAGACCAGCACTTTTTTCTTTGCATCAACATTTTCCATTCTTAAAAATTCCACACTCAAAATCAGAACAAACCAGTTAAGAATTCTAAGTCAAATTTCACAATTATAACTGTTACAATGAAAAGATGGATCTATTAATAGTACTTTTAGGAACATTTTTATCAAGTTTGTATATTCATGATATTCTAATGATAATATAAAACTGATTATTGTATAAAAAATATTCATATATCTACTACAAAAAAAAATTACCCAGAGCTCATCATCCTAAAGCAGACTTCCTGTCCTTTAATGACATCAGTTTTTATTAACTTATCAACTGTTGCAAGGATCTTGGTTTCAGGACCTTCTGGTAGTTTCCTATTTGTCCTATATCAGATAAGACAACAGAATCAATTACATCTTTATAAACCTCCATACATAAAAATTCATAGATTATAACATGTAACTGTATAAGAATCTGTTTCTACTATAAATTAATAGTAAACTAGAGGCTCTCAGGAGCCTGTATTCCTCACCTGGATATCATTTGTAGACTTCTAGCAGAATAAATTGTTCGACTATGTCAATTTTAGTTGGCAGTCTGGATTCTTGGTTCCAACTGGCTCATTAGTTAAGCCAAATTAAGTTCCAAATTTCTCAAGCGGATCCTTTAGGTGAATATTCCCATTTGGTGGCCATCTTGGATCACAGGCAGGGTCATTGGATATAATTCTGAAACAGGACCACCTAAGGACCATTGCTGCCAAGAAGAATTCCATTTGGTTCCCTGGTTTAGGACAAGAAGAATTATAAATGAATTTTCCTAAAGTGACCTACATTAAACTATATTTGACCGTAGCAGCAATCTTTTGGATGGTGAGCTCGGTCATCCAACAAAATTTTGATAGAGGACAATCTAAAGACCACTGCTGCCAAATTTGGTTCCAATTAGCTCATTTAAATTTCAGACCAGAAGATGTTTAAGTGAATTTTACCTGAGTCCCAAGTTAAACTAAGTTTGCCTGTGGTGGCCATCTTGGATGGTGGTCTGGGTCATCAGATATAATTCTCAAAGAAGACCAAGTAAGGACCATTGCTGCCAATTTTGGTTCCAATTGACTAAGTTTTTTCAGACAAGAACATCTTTCAGTGAATTTTTCGATAGGGTCCTATGTTAAAATAAGATAACCTGTAGTGGCCATTTTGGAAGGTGGTCCAGGTCATTGGATACACTTCTGAAAGAGTTCCACTAAAGGAGCATTGCTGCCAAGTTTGATTCAAATTTCCAAGTGGTTTCATGCAAGAAGATCTTTAAGTGAATTGGTCATGGGATACAATTCTGATAAAGGACCATCTTCAGGGTTCACTACACTTGAAAATAACAGGGAGGCTCAGAGTCTCCCTCAGGGTAGCAACAGGGAGACTTCAGGGCATGACAGGGAGACTTCCAAGTCTACCAGGGAGACTGTTTTTTTTCCCCCAATTCGTCGCCTGTCGAGTAAATACCTGTTATTTTGTGTCTTATAGTGTATACTATACATTCCTTTATTGTGTTTTATCCTGTATTGTTTGAGATTTTATCTAAATTTACTCCATATCCTTCCATTTTAGTCATAATCTGAGATTTTGTCTCATGTGCATTTAATCAATATCCTTTGTCAGAGATTGTGAGTTTGTCTTATGTACATTTGATTTGTATACTTAGAGATGTTTAATACTTTTTTACTATTTTTGCAGGTTTCCTCTCCAGCCATGATGATATCTAAACTGATTAATTTATATTTGAAATTAATAATACTCAATTTCTGATTTTCATATTTATTTATTTGATATTTGAATCCAGCATAACAGACATAATAAATATATGACTAAACAAGGTTTTCACTAAGAATTTTTCATGATGAGTCCCAGTCCCAGGACTCATCACCACTTTTTTAACGTACATTGCTGCATGATTTTGACCATGGTAGGCCTATTGTACTATTGTTAAAGTTTAATTAAAATCATGTGCTGCCTTAAAATACTCGAATATACTTTGAAAAAAAAAAAAAAATGAAATTATGCAGTGGTGCTCCGAACTTGGAAGAAAATTTCTGTTACAGATATGAGCAAAAATATTTGTTCCTTTTGACACAAATTATTTATTATTGCCATTTTTTTTTTAATATTTATTTATCTATAATCTTTACTATTATTTTTTCTCAGAAATACTCTTAAAATCCTCCCATTCACCTTGCTTTAATAATCAATACATGTATTGACAAAATTTCCATTTGTGCATAGATATGTCAAAATCGCTAAATTTATTTTAAAATAAGGTCTACATATTGTTACCGGTCGGTAAAAAACACCGTGACCAATGAAAAATCACGAGAATTCCGATTGCCGCGATTTTCTAGCTTATTTTTGTCGTTTCTTTCCCCTTCCCCTTTGATCTCCAAGAAAAAATGGCGGCTCGAGATTTTTAATGAAAATAACAGTCTTCAGACGCAGTTGATTACGTGCGTTGTTTGGAGGCGCCTTACTTAAAAACACAGGGCGACTCATTTGTCCCTCTGGGGCTGATGACAGGGCGACTTAATCGCCCTAATTGCCCAGTTTGGTGACCCCTGATCTTACTACCATTGCTGCCAAGTTTGCTTCTAATTGGCTTGTTTACTTCAGAAAAGAAGATTTTTAGTTCTTTGGATTTTTTATGGCAAAAACAGGTGTAGGCGAGCAAAATTTGAATTTGAATTTTTTTTCTTGAGGACTAGTTTTTATCATGCAAAGATCAAAGTTATGTGCAGCACAAATCTTTGAACTAAAATACTGCAAAAAATGGAAATAAATCCCTATTTTTTACCAAATTTTGGGAGGGGGGAAACACTTTATTTTTAATTTCTTCAAAAATTTAGAATTTGGTGCAAATTATCTGCATTGTTGCAAAATGAAGCAGCAACATATTTTTTTTCTTAAAATTTACAATGTCCAAATATTGGAGCAGCGAATTTTTTTTTTGAAGTTTTGTGTTTGTACAAACAAGAATTTTTTTAGTTTTATGCATTGTTTCTAAAATGCAAAGAGAGACACTACAGTACAAATTTTCCTACAACTATATGACAAGGACAATTAACCACTTCCCATATTTACCTTTGCACTATCATGATCAAACACTGAAGACATGGTTCAAATACAGCTTTGTCTGAAAGTTCAAGTACTGTTAACAGTACATCACAATAGTCAGGATACTTTTTAAAAATCCAGCTCCACCAGTTGTCAGTTATTACCACTTCTTTCAGAATATCAAAACAGATCACTGAAAATGTTTGGTTTTCTGTGCATTCTTCATCCCTGAATGCTATTTTGTACACATGAGTACAAAGCTTTTCTAAGAAAATTGAAAGCTTCTTTGCTTCTTCAGAATCTACGTTATTGCTTTGTTGCATGAAATATGAATTTACAAATTGTACTGCAGATTTAGTGAGAAACAGACTGCATCTCTGCTGAAGGATGTTCAGGGTGACCAACAACAAATCTGTAAAAATAAAATATTGAAAGGTTATCTGGAAATTTGTGTTAAGTGATTATTTTCAGATTACTTATACATGTAATGTTATGGTATTAAATCATTTTCAAAGTACCACAGCTAATTCTCTAGACAATGACAAAGTAGAATAAATACCACCAATACAGTACTTTGTGTCAACAACTACCATTCTAAGAACAGAACTTTATCATTTCTGTGTTGTTATTATATTAATTGAGGTCATGTGTTTTTAATACCCCATCTATTGAATTTGAAAGTATTTGTTCTTTTTTCTTGTTTGTCTACCTTGTTTTACCACTGACCAAAAAGTTATATCTACAACCACTATTAGATATTTATAGTTTTTTCATTTTCAACCCAGTGAGATTTAGTCTGACTGATGCACCATGTCCACTCATCCTCGAATATGCATTCATCTGCAAGATAATTATCTGTACAATGTTGTACAAAAAGTAACCTGTACCACCCTCAATTACATGTGGTGATATTTTCAAAATATTCATAGCTTTTTAGATTTTTTTTTTATCAAAACATAGCAGCATATCAATTATTTCAATAAAAGTAACTAGATGTTAATTTCATTTCTAAATTCAAAATACAGATTTAAATGAACAAAATCATATTAACCTTTCATCTGAGCTATCAGTGATGCTGGAAGCAACCTTAACACTTTAAAAAATGCTTCACCTACAGATGGCTCTGCAAGAAAATCACATGACAGAGATTTCTGGAGAACACCCACAACATGGCTTTCATACAGGGTATTAAAATGAGAGTTTGTACCAAGTATACCAGATAAATGTATACCAAATACAAGTACAGTCGGTTCTATTTCCCCCTCTGTAATACTTCTCAGAAAACTTGGAATATTGCATGCTTCTATGTCCTCTTGCCTTTGTACTGAAAAATGTAAGTACATATCAAAGGTTTACAAATATCACATTAAAATGTAACATTCAATAAATGTTCTTTATTTATTTTTTCTTTCACCAAAGACATTTAAAAAAAAAAAAACAACAAAAAACAAGAACCATTCATGCTTAAGGTCAAATATTATAAATTATCATATATTATTGAATGTAAATGCAAAAGTAAGTTGAATGGATGAGTAAACAAGTACAAGTCTTAGGACAAAAGGGTGCAAGACCAACAGGAAAATTGGGGAATGGACTGAGATTCTGAAATTTATTGTTTCTATTTCTTAATGCGACATTGTTGGATTAACATGATTAATCATTGTTTTCCATAGGAATTTTGAATACCAAAGTATACCTTCCAGTCATATATTGTCCCTTTATTGGTTAATTTGTGTATTAGGAAGGAGCAGATGACAGAGGTTATTTGTCTAAATATTTCTTATAACAATAATTACTAAATGTCTATACAGTCAGTGTTTCTGTTCTTTCTTTCCCCAATGATAAACATTAGTTAGTTATCTCCCTTTACAGAGTTACTCAAGGGAAATAGGTGATCAGAAATTTAAATAGATGATACAACTCTTACAGAAGATGCCACAAAGAAGAATTGTATTTATTACTTAATGCTTTGCATAAATGTTAAAATCCATCAATTTGCTTTTTTTATTAGTTACAACAATAAGTTCTTTAATGTCATATTTCTCAATGCTCTTTGTTTTACATGCTGTTTTTCATTAATCTACTATCAAAGGTACAGCATGGCAGATTCTCCTGTTCACAGATAAGCTTCATCCTTAATATGTGCATGGGACCACCTAAGAAATACTTCAATAAAGTTTGGTATAAATTGCCTTAATGGTTTCAGAGAAGATTTTTTATCATTGTTTTGGTTACATTTGATAAATCTTTGATAACAGCAACCATACTAGTCCAAGGTCGGGAACATTGGCCATAATTTTGAAAAATTTGTAAGGGTCCCAGTGTCTCGCCCGATTTCGCTGTTGTCTATGTTTTCAGTGTAATTGTTGAATGTACACAAGAACTATCTATTAACCAAATATGGTGGGTCTAGGTATTAAGTTGCTGGGAAATGGACCTAATCTTGAAAATGTGACAGTCACTCAAGCATGCAATTGAGGTCAAGGTCCAGAGACAGGTGTCAGACTTACATGTACCCACTAAGAACTATCTATAGACCAAACAAGGATGAGTCTAGGTATTACAGTTGCTTAATAAAATGCTCCGCTGGGCGCAGCTAGATACGACCGCAGATGTCGAACCCTGAATAGTTGGGGCAATTATGAACACAACATTCAAGCTTGATACAATACTGAATTTGGATTGTGAATAAATATTTGACACAGCATAGGTTTCTGACACAGAATGAATGTTGTCTAAGAACTTAAAAATTTTTAATTTACCTATTCAAACCATATCAGTATTATTTGTTTTTATATATAAATCGGAAATAACCAATTTAAAATTTAAAATTGGGCACACATATCAATTTCTTGCTATTGCGCAATACTGTGCAATTGAAAATTTCTTCAAATATTTGACACATATTAGGTTTCTGACACAGAATAACTGAAATCAAAGAACTTAGAATTGGTCATATGATTTCAATTTATATTCAATTTTTTGCTTCTTGTGCAATACACTATGCTGTGGAGAATTGCCCCCCCCCCAAAAAAACAAATTTTACCCCTTTTTTAGCTTTAATTTTGGACCCCGATTTGGACCAACTTGAAAACTGGGCCCATAATAAAAAAATTAAGTACATGTTTAGATTCAGCATATCAAAGAACCCCAAGAATTCAATTTTTGTTAAAATCAAACTAAGTTTAATTTTGGACCCTTTGGACCTTAATGTAGACCAATTTGAAAACGGGACCAAAAATTAAGAATCAAATGCACAGTTAGATTCGGCATATCAAAGAACCCCAATAGTTCAATTTTCGATGAAATCAAACAAAGTTTAATTTTGGACCCCGATTTGGACCAACTTGAAAACTGGGCCCATAATAAAAAAACTAAGTACATGTTTAGATTCAGCATATCAAAGAACCCCAAGAATTCAATTTTTGTTAAAATCAAACTAAGTTTAATTTTGGACCCTTTGGACCTTAATGTAGACCAATTTGAAAACGGGACCAAAAATTAAGAATCTAAATGCACGGTTAGATTCAGCATATCAAAGAACCCCAATAGTTCAATTTTTGATGAAATCAAACAAAGTTTAATTTTGGACCCTTCTGGCCCCTAATTCCTAAACTGTTGGGACCAAAACTCCAAAAATCAATCCCAACCTTCCTTTTGTGGTCATAAACCTTGTTTTTAAATTTCATAGATTTCTATTTACTTATACTAAAGTTATTGTGCAAAAACCAAGAAAAATGCTTATTTGGGCCCTTTTTTAGCCCCTAATTCCTAAACTGTTGGGACCAAAACTCCCAAAAACAATCCCAACCTTCCTTTTGTGGTCATAAACCTTGTGTTAAAATTTCATAGATTTCTATATACTTATACTAGAGTTATTGTGCGAAAACCAAGAAAAATGCTTATTGGGCCCTTTTTTGGCCCCTGATTCTTAAACTGTTGGGACCAAAACTCCCAAAATCAATCCCAACCTTCCTTTTGTAGTCATAAACCTTGTGTTTAAATTTCATAGATTTCTATTAACTTATACTAAAGTTATAGTGCGAAAACCAAATGTCTTCGGACGACGACGCTAACGTCGTACCGCAAAAATTTTGCAGTCGTATAAAAAGGACTTAATCAAGAAATTTGGATGAAAGTCACTCAAGCATGCAATTGAGGTCAAGGTCCAGAGACAAGTGTCAGACTGACATGTACCCAACAAGAACTATCAATAGACCAAATACAGTGGGTCTAGGTATTACAGTTGTTGAAAAATGGACTTAATCAAGGAACTTGGATGAAAGTCACTCAACCATGAAATTGAAGTCAAGGTCCAGAGACATGTGTCAGACTGGCATGTACCCATCAAGAACTATCAATAGACCAAATACGGTGGGTCTAGGTACATGTGTATTACAGTTTCTGAGAAATCAACTTAACCACAAAAAAGTGACAAAGTCACTCAAGCATGAAATTGAGGTCAAGGTCCCAAACCAGGTGTCAGACTGACATGTACCCACCAAGAACTGTCTATTGACCAAATATGGTGGGACTAGGTATTCTAGTTGTTGAGAAATGGACTTAACAATGAAAAAGTCACTCAAGCATGAAATTGATGTCAAGGTCCCAAGCCTGACTTTCAGACTGGCATGTACCCACTAAAAACTATCTATAGACCAAATATGGTTGGCCTAGGTATTAAAGTTGCTGATAAATGGATTTAACCAGGAAATTTGGATGCAGATTTTAATTTCATGTTTATGAGGTCAGTGAACCATGAAAATGAGTTCAGGGTCGAAGACAAGTATACTGGTAATCTCAATTGTAGGTATTACATGTGCAAAATTTAAAATTAAAGTTTAACAAAAGTTTACATCGCTGCCGCTGGAAAGTGGTTTCAGACATTTCCAATAGGGTCCTATGTTAAACTATGTTTGGCTCTTGTGGCCATCTTGGATGAACGGCCGGGTCATCGGATTTAATTCTGAAAGAGGACCATTGCTGTTAAGTTTTGTTCTAATTGGACAACTGGTTACAGACAAGAAGATCTTTAATTAAATTCCCCATAGGGTCCTATGTTAAACTATGTTCGGCCCTGGCAGCCATCTTGGATGACTAGGTGCGTCGTCGGATCAATTATCAAAGAGGAACATCTAAGGAGCATTGCTGCTAAATTTTGTTCCAATTGGCCAAGTGGTTTCAGACAAGAGTATCTTTAAGTAAATTTCCCATAGGGTCCTATGTTAAACTATGTTCAGCTCTGGTGGCCATCTTGGATGACAGGCTGGGTCATCGGATACAATTCTGAAAGACCATTGCTGCCAACTTTTGTTCCAATTGGCCCATTGGTTTCAGAGGAGATCTTCAAAGGAAAGTTTACGATGATGATGGACGCCAACTGATGGCAATAGCTCACATGGCCCTTTGGGCCAGGTGAGCTAATAAAATTATAATAAAATATGAAAATTTTCTTTTTTCTGTGAAATTCTAAGATGCAAATTCATATATTAATTAGATTTACAAAAAACAAAGAAAATAAGTAATAATTAACAAAGAAAATACCAATGTTTTAATTGACACCATGATGACTGTCAATGACTATTTATTTAATAATTATATAATTACATGTTTGGACAGTAATTTCATATTTGACATGTACCTAATCAGTTGGGTAATAAATCATCCTGAACCATAATCCATTTGGGATTCTGTGTCCGGAGCTATTTTTATGACTTGGCCGCTGCCAAGTACGAAAATAGCTCCTGACACAGAATCCCAAAAGGGATTACCTGAACCAGTGCCATATTAAATATATATAGCCATTATATAGGTGCCTATTTGACTATGTACATGTACCAGTCCCGAAATGACCAGGTGCCGAAATGACTTATATTCTAAGAACATACATGAGCGATCAAGAAAATCAATTAATTTGTTGAGACACGTGTCATCTTTAATATGAACAGATGATTGTGTTAATACATCCAGAATCAGGTTCAACTTTTCTACCACTCTACTATCCATTGAAAAATGAAAAACCCCAAGAAGATTCGGGGAAACGGCGGGAAAAATTTCCGAATAAAAATATGGGTTTGCATAAATTCAATCATTCAGATGTGCTATAGATTGCATACCGAGAGAACTTGTATTCTGCAGAAATTGTGAATCCGTCCAATGAACTGTATATAAAGTTAAAACCATATATAATGAACATTTGTGATATGAGCTGTTTGTACATATGTGATAAGGTAGAGGCAGGGGTGTCCCCTTTATTTTTACTGTATAAAGCTTAAGTGATCTCGTCCTGTTCTTATTTGTTTTTTTTTTCTTTTAATTTTTATTTTCTTTTATATTTTAATCCGTGAACTTTGGATTTTAGTGTATATAATTGATTTACTAGAAACTTTTATGTGTGCAACAAATTTTTATAACTCCTCATCTGGAAGTAATTCCAATGAGGGGGTGTTCCATAATTGGAATTAAATACGTACAGAAGAAGAAGAAGATGCTATATGTTATCTCTCGTGGCTCTCAAATAAATAGGCACATGTATCCATTTTTCTTTAAGCAGAAATAATTCCCGTATATAAATTTCTCAATTATTCCGTATAGACGGTGGGAAAATAATGTCATCTTGTGTAAATTTCGATGTTTTCCGCAAATTATCAATGTATTATGGAAGACAACTCTGCCAAAAACATCACGTGACCTTCTTATTTTTCCAGCAGGCGAATAAGTTGCTGGTGCTTCTTAATTTTCATTAGAATGACATCAAGAACTTCGTCAATTTTACTGCGATCATTGAAAGTATGAAGTACAAGTGTAAATCAAACATATGGTGCTTTGCAAAAAACTTGGCTAATTTGACAGTGTTGCAAAAATTTACTGTGAAATGTTGACCTTGGTTACAAATTGGTTGACTTTTTTTCCAACTTTTAGTTCAGCAGTAAAGAGTTAAGAGTATAGTAATCTTGAGTTCATACTCTATTGTTTTAACAAGGTGTTAGAATACTACCCTTAAGCCTAAATTAAAATATTGTTTGTTTGCCCTTTCTCGATTCAAATTTTTACACTGGGTACACAAGCATTTTTTTATACCAAAAAAAACAGCCCCATACACTAATAGTAACACTGGTAGGTAGGTAAAATATTTTATTTTATTTGTGTCAGAAGACTATGATTTAGAAATGTCAGTAAACACTGGGCACCACTAGGCAGAGACCACAGTTTGTTTACAGTATACTGGTCCCAAAATAGTCTGGAAAAGGTTGTAAAGAAGCAGAATCCAGTTTTCAAACCAAAACAGCCCCACCTGGCATTTACTGACACTGCTATATGAGTATGAAACTAGTGTGACATTTCTTGACCTTTATGTGTTTGATTCATGCTTAGTAGCTTGCTTTCCCTGTACTGTATACTAAAAAACTATTTCAGGCACATGCTTCCATCATCTTCAGGTCTTGTGCAATGATTTTGAAATTCATTTTGCTATTGAACTGAATATATTAACCTTTCTTTCCTGTGTAGATTTCTTCTGTAGAATATACACCCTTTAAATTTTTATACAAATTTTCAACTTCATAAAAGCTAGAACCAAAGTATTTTGAAATTTCATTACCCAGAATCGTCTGTGCACTGTAACCATTTTAAAACCTCCTAAAAAAACTATCGCAGGTATGAGTACTCAGTTCTAATGGGCAGTTGGCGAATCTGTACCTTTTGGTAACCTTTAGTTTTGACAAATGTATGATTTGTGAGATGATCATATAAATAACCATTATTAAGTGTCTCAATGAAATGTTTTAAGTGTCAACTAAGTAAGGGGAGATAAGTATGCATGCTTACAAAAAATGATATTTTGATTTCAGTTTGAAATCAGGAATTCAGTAATAAAATTTGGCAACTTTAAATTAAGTACAAAAAAGTGTTCCTGGGGAAGTAGGCTTATTAAAAAACTTTAAAATATACAAAATGTTTTTGTGCATAGGCTCAAGATGTCTCTAAACGTTGTCCAGAATTTCCCAGAATTTCATGAGAATTTGATGAAAACTGTGTTTTTAAAATGCAAAAAGTAGGAGAGAAAATCTAAATATTTTACGTAAATGTAACGTTTTGCTTTAAATGTCAGGCTTTCCGTGACCACTTGCTTCATTATCGTTTGAGTATATGCAAGAAATGGTGAGAAATAATGCATGTTTCTTCATCAATGTCGGATATCATATGCACAACCAAGTATCACGAGAAGGTGAAGGACATCCAAACACACTGAAGACTGAATTAGGAACACCTTAAAGTCATTGTATAGCATACATGAAACAACGGATAAAAAAATAATCTGCACGTAATTGACAATAAAATTTTGGACGGTCGGATAAGGCCAAATTTTTAATATAGG
Source organism: Mytilisepta virgata (assembly GCA_028015205.1). Classification (NCBI taxonomy): domain Eukaryota; kingdom Metazoa; phylum Mollusca; class Bivalvia; order Mytilida; family Mytilidae; genus Mytilisepta; species Mytilisepta virgata. The sequence goes on from CM051521.1 coordinate 92,281,569, forward strand.
CCTTACTAGATAGGTTGTCAACTTTAATATTACGAATCCTGGTGCTATAAAAATATATGTGCTATTTTTATCAATATGGTGTTTGTACACAGGCCTTCGTTTTATACAAATAACAGCCCCATACATTTCAGTACAACACAAGATATCCAACTAAATTTGGGGGAAAAATATAGGTCATGTGGTTTTTCCTTTATATTTTTATTAAATGTTTTCCTGATACTTACTGACCTATTTCGTTAGCAGAATTGTTATTCCAGATGATTCATTAACATTTTGTCTCATCTGATTGTTTTCTATCTTCATAACTGAAGAGCAATTAGCTAATGAATGCGTGTGTATCAAATCTTAATAGACAAAACAGGAAATAGAATGTTGTTTAGTCCATTTATTTCTGAATGAAGTCGATAGGCCCTGAAAATGAATGCTTAAAACACAAGGGGAGGTCCATGTTTGAGACAAAATGTTAATGAATCACCGTGACTAACGATTCCACTAATGAAATAGGTCAGTTAAGTATCAGGGAAATATCATTCTGATAAATATATCAAGGAAAAACCACATGACTTAAATTTTTCCCCCACATTTAGTTGGATACCTTGGGGCTGTTATTTGTATAAAAAGAATGTCTGTGTGTTGGTACCAGAGTAAACTGATCAACTGTGAACAGTTAATCATCTAGTGAATTTATAATGAGGTTTTTCTGTATCTCGTTGATTCACAAAGAAGTTGATTTGTATCTTACAAATAATGGCAAAACATGCATAACCAAATTATTATTTCTATTAGCTGCAAGTTTAATATCAATAAATCATCACGTATAACTGAAAAGTTCAAACTTTAAAATATCCACACTTTCATTTTGAGAGCCTTTGTGAGAACTTGTGTAAGGACTATTTTTTTCTTGATCTTCAAATTTTATTCAAACCTTCAGCACAAAAAGTCTCTTCGCTTTAAATACAAGGCAGTTCATATCACCTGTTTTTATACCCTGCCTACAATAATAGAGGGGCATTATGTTTTTCGGTCTGTGCATCCGTCTGTCCAGAATCAGGTTAAAGTTTATCCTTGTTTAATTGGAACTTGGGCAGCAATGCGTTATACAACTATATTTGTCACTTACATGTACCATCTACAGTTACAAGGAGTTGGCACAATAGTAAGTTTTCTACAGTTTTTTACATGATGCAATGATTTGGGGTTTATATGACCAGTTTTTATAGAAATATTTAATTTGTTCAATATTTATAACTTATTACTGACATATTAGTCCTAGTAATTGCTACCTTATTTATAGAACTGATAAAATCCATATTTACAAAAAATTATAAATGGCAAACTTCTAATGTGCAATCAAACAACACAGGGTTCCTCATAGGATTTTTTTTCTTGTTGAGTGTTGGACTTTTGAAATTGGTGAGTCCCACAAAATTTTCACAAATCCCAAATTATTTCTACTAGTCCAGAGTAGGACGTCACCACTAGTGCTTTCCCCAGAAATGTGTGAAGGCATGGTAAATTTCATATCTTGAGGGCACTCAGTGGTTAAAAAAGATAATATTGGGGGGACCTAAACTTGACATGGGGGCAGTATATTTATCAAAACCTGCAATAAACAGGCTTTACCCTAGTGTGATGGTATAAAAGTGTGCCAACACAACAGGGGTACATGATTAAATGCAAATCTGTTTCAATAAGATAAGATTAAACTAAAAATTGAAAGTTAGGTTTGGCCACCTGGGGGCACAATGTAAAATTCATGATGGGGGCAGCATGGTGCTTAAAGATGGAGGCATGGTGCAGCGCCATGCTAAATTGGTCTAAGGAAACCTCTAACCACGTATATTGTGATGTTGTTAAATATGTTTAAGGTGTGCGAGTTTTGTTTCCAAAAGTTTCAATCATGTTGACTCTCAGGATATGCCTGATCCTTGTTAAAAATGTATTATATTAATCAAAACCATTTATGACTTTTTCACCTTATGATTCTTTTTGAATTTTAGAATTTTTCAAATATTTTTATTAATCACCCAAAGCCAATGAAATGAATAACATGCATATATGGTTAAAGAAAGAATAACACAACTGAAGTAAAATTGCTGCGTCCAGAGTAAAAAATATGCATACAGAACACGTCTAGGTGGGTTGCGAGTATCCCTGCAATAGTGTACCAGCTATTCTAAAATAGAGGGGAGCAGGACCCTGCACCTTATCCTGGGCACCCCTTTGTCCTATGTATTCGATATGATTTAAAATACAGTAAAAACTCATTTTAATACAAATAAGAAGACTGAATGAATGCAAAGTGCATTAAAGGAGTAAAGGAAACTAAAAGAAGTCTTAACAGGATATTAGATAACTGAATAACAGATATTTATTTAAATTTGACATTAGCTTATATGCCTTTTCAGACCTGAAAAATGCATTAAAGTACCCCATATCCTACAAGTATAAATATGTCCCTCTGTCATGGATTCTACCTGGAACACTGAACAATGTTTAGAACAATGTAATCTGACTGTAAAATCATGCAATATTCCAGTTTTTTTTTAATCTGAACTACCAGCCATATTATCTTATGGAAGGAAACACAAATCACAAATATTTGTTTTTAACCTAAAGAAAGTTTTGTATACATGTATTATTGCTTTGGTCTCATATTTTATTCTCAATATCTGTGGGATATTTAAGTTGACATAGAATATTTATTTATTTTAAACTTCTGAGTTTTGTAGAAATAAACTTATAAATTTTTTTACCATTCCCTATTTTTTAGAATCGCTTTTATGGGACAGCAGCTGCTGAAGCAAGTCAAAGAGGCACACAGTTAGCACTACAAGGAACAAAGGTAATAATTCAGCAAAGTTACCTAAAAATTTCAAAAATATTGATAGTATATTGATAGTATATTTAAAGAACAGAATACCTTAAATTTGATAAAGTATTGCAATTTTTGTCTCGCTTGCGACGAAAGTCAAAGGCGAGACAGGTGTCAACAATTGTTAAGTTTTCAGCTTAAGTTAGTTTGATAGGAACTACTTGTGATAGATGTATGATATTTTGTATAAAGTTGCATTACTATCAGTACATCTCAATTGTATGACCATTTCGAGGCCCTCCTTAAGTCATAGTCCAGTGACTTTCAATTAATTAGCAATTTTCAATGTTAAGTTTTCTGCTTAAGTTAGTTTGATAGGAACTAATTGTAATAGATCAATGACGTTTTCTATGAAGTTGCATTACTATCAGTACATCTCATTTTGACGACCATTTTGAGGCCCCGCCTAGGTCATGGTCCAGTGACTTTCATAAATTAGCTATGTTGCTGTCCATCAGTTTTGTTTTTTTTTTTAATTTTCTGCCAAGAGGCGAGAGATATTCTGTGTCAAGAGAATATTTTTATTAATGGGAAATCTAAAACTCGATGAAAGTTTCAATCATTTAAAGTCACATTTGATTTTTGCTAGTCACAAAGAGTATATAAATCACAGTAAGTAAACAAAGATGCAGACAGGAATTTCTGAATTAATAGTAGTTGTATTAAGTCTCTCAAACAAAGTTTGGAGACTTATTGTTTTTGTTGCGTTTCTTATTATTATTATTATGTCGCCTGACGAAAGTCTGCGACATATTGTTATTGTTTCGTTTCTCTGTTATTATTCTTTCTTTCTTCCAATGATTTTTGTCCGGCTTAGTTCTCGGAGATGCCTGGATAGAATTGAATGAAACTTGGCAGAAAGTAAGATCACTATGTGAAGGTGTGCAATCAATACTTTTTTTTTTCGAAATGGCCGCCATTTTCAAGATGGCCGCCATTCAAAGATCGGTACCCTCCGAAAATTTAAAACGTTTATATCTCAAAAACTGTACCATAGAATTTCATTAAACTTCGTAGGTTTGTAAAGTACAATTAGAAGAACAAACTGATGAAAAAAAATCGCGATCGGTTGGAGACGTTTGGCGGCCATTGTGAAAAATAATGTTAAAATGGCGAAAAACTTAACATGGATAGAATTGAATGAAACTTGGCAGAAAGTAAGATCACTATGTGAAGGTGTGCAATCAATACTTTTTTTTCCAAAATGGCCGCCACTCAAAGATCGGTACACTCCGAAAATTTAAAATGTTTATATCTCAAAACCTGTATGATAGAATTTCATTAAACTTCGTAGGTTTGTAAAGTACAATTAGCAGAACAAACTGATGGAAAAAAATTGCGATCGGTTGGAGACGTTTGGCGGCCATTTTGAAAAATGATGTTAAAATGGCGAAAAACTTAACATGGATAGAATTGAATGAAACTTGGCAGAAAGTAAGATCACTATGTGAAGGTGTGCAATCGATACTTTTTTTTTCGAAATGGCCGCCATTCAAAGATCGGTACCCTCCGAAAATTTAAAACGTTTATATCTCAAAAACTGTACCATAGAATTTCATTAAACTTAGTAGGTTTGTAAAGTACAATTAGAAGAACAAACTGATGAAAAAAAATCGCAATCGGTTGGAGACGTTTGGCGGCCATTTTGAAAAATTATGTTAAAATGGCGAAAAACTTTACATGGATAGAATTGAATGAAACTTGGCAGAAAGTAAGGTCACTGTGAAAGTGTGCAATCAATACTTTTTTTTCGAAATGGCCGCCATTTTCAAGATGGCCGCCATTCAAAGATCGGTACCCTCTGAAAATTTAAAACTTTTATATCTCAAAAACTGTATGATAGAATTCGTTAAACTTCGTAGGTTTGTAAAGTACAATTAGAAGAACAAACTGATGAAAAAAAATTGTGATCAGTTGGAGACGTTTGACGGCCATTTTGTAAAATGATGTTAAAATGGCGAAAAACTTTACATGGATAGAATTAAATGAAACTTGGCAGAAAGTAAGATCACTATGTGAAGGTGTGCAACCAATATTTTTTTTTTCGAAATGGCCGCCATTTTCAAGATGGCTGCCAGGGGCGACATCTGCTATTGCTCGCAATTGCAATTCTAGTTATGTCGCCCCGACGAAAGTCGGCGACATATTGTTATTGTTCCGTTTCTCTGTTATTATTCTTTCTTTCTTTCTTTCTTTCTTTCTTCCAATGATTTTTGTCCGGCTTAGTTCTCGGAGATGCCTGGATAGAATTGAATGAAACTTGGCAGAAAGTAAGATCACTATGTGAAGGTGTGCAATCAATACTTTTTTTTCTGAAATGGCCGCCATTTTCAAGATGGCCGCCATTCAAAGATCGGTACCCTCCGAAAATTTAAAACGTTTATATCTCAAAAATTGTATCATAGAATTTCGTTAAACTTCGTAGGTTTGTAAGAGTGCACACAACAGTTTTTCTTAGAACTTTTCATGACGTCATGAATTGAAGGAACATACTCAAAAGATTGATAGCTGGACAATTGGCTGTATCATATACCCATAGACAACCATATATCAAATAAAACATATTTCTTCAAGCTTTCACTGTATACAAGTATTTTTAAGGAATTTCTTTCCAAATTCTTACCATTACAGAAAGATAACTGACAAAAAATAGGCCTCCCCTCTTCAAATATTTCAAAAACAGACCAACCTCAGAGCATCCTAGCAAAGACTCCTGCGTAATTTAGAGAACTGAGTATATGTGTTTTCCAAAGTACACATTCAACTGGTTTCAGCACATGTAGTTTCAGGGTACATTCGCCGCCTTTTAAAATTGCTACATGAAGTGGTATAAAAATGTTGTGTTTTCACCTACACTATTTTTGGATGTTTTCAGAGTAGTCTCCCATTAATAAAACTTTTATGAAAATAATTACTTTTTTACATTTCATGCATTTTTTTAAACTTAAAATAAAGCCAAGACTCTAATTTAAATAATGAAACCAAAAAACAATCAGAAATCAATATCTAGAACTTATAAATAGAGGGAATTCCATACCTGTGACGTAATATATTTAGGGAAAAATCACTGGAATTTTATACGAAACTGTTGTTTGCATTCTTAAGGCATTCTTGATACCCTTATTTTCAAAATAAGAATAAATTTTCTCAATCTACAGACAATTACGAATAAAACGATACCTCGTTTGCCTATTTCTGACATGTGAATCAAATGTAGTGAACAAATATTCAAAGGAGGGGGTTTTGATACCCTGGGGCATAACTCACAGACAATGACATAAAATGTAAATTTGACATATTTTGATGTAATATGAGCATATTTCTCTCTTGTGAACTGTTTTATGCTTGTATACTTAAAGATTTGATTAATTTTAAGAAAATACATGAAAAAAACTAAATTTTATTGTTAAAAAAAAGGTTCAAATGAAAAAAAATAAGAATGCCAACCATTCCTTGAATAGAATAACAGTGTAATTATGGAATAGTTTATTGACACTAATTTTTACCAGTGAAATGGAAATAAAGTTTATCTTTTATTTTTTTTCTTTCATTTTTTTCCCCAATACTTATGCGAAAAAAAAATCTGCATACATTAAGTGCAACGAATCATCTAAAACTATAACTGTCTTCAAAAACTGCGAATAAATAATATGACGTCTTTACACTTGACATCAAATTATTACTGCAAATTTGTTATTTTTGGTTGCTAAGGCTAGATGGGACATAATAATGCATTAAATACCACTCTTGGTACATGAAATTCTTTCTATCTGTCTAATAATGCATAAACAATACAATACATGAGCTTTATAACCAAAATACTGTTCAAATCTGAGCCTTATCAAAGCCTTTAAGAGTGCACACAACAGTTTTTCTTAGAACTTTTCATGACGTCATGAATTGAAGGAACATACTCAAAAGATTGATAGCTGGACAATTGGCTGTATCATATACCCATAGACAACCATATATCAAATAAAACATATTTCTTCAAGCTTTCACTGTATACAAGTATTTTTAAGGAATTTCTTTCCAAATTCTTACCATTACAGAAAGATAACTGACAAAAAATAGGCCTCCCCACTTCAAATATTTCAAAAACAGACCAACCTCAGAGCATCCTAGCAAAGACTCCTGCGTAATTTAGAGAACTGAGTATATGTGTTTTCCAAAGTACACATTCAACTGGTTTCAGCACATGTAGTTTCAGGGTACATTCGCCGCCTTTTAAAATTGCTACATGAAGTGGTATAAAAATGTTGTGTTTTCACCTACACTATTTTTGGATGTTTTCAGAGTAGTCTCCCATTAATAAAACTTTTATGAAAATAATTACTTTTTTACATTTCATGCATTTTTTTAAACTTAAAATAAAGCCAAGACTCTAATTTAAATAATGAAACCAAAAAACAATCAGAAATCAATATCTAGAACTTATAAATAGAGGGAATTCCATACCTGTGACATAATATATTTAGGGAAAAATCACTGGAATTTTATACGAAACTGTTGTTTGCATTCTAAAGTACAATTAGAAGAACAAACTGATGAAAAAAAATCGCGATCGGTTGGAGACGTTTGGCGGCCATTTTGAAAAATGATGTTAAAATGGCGAAAAACTTAACATGGATAGAATTGAATGAAACTTGGCAGAAAGTAAGATCACTATGTGAAGGTGTGCAATCAATACTTTTTTTTTTCGAAATGGCTGCCAGGGGCGACATCTGCTATTGCTCGCAATTGCAATTCTAGTTATTATTATGTCGCCCCGACAAAAGTCGGCGACATATTGTTATTGTTCCGTTTCTCTGTTATTATTCTTTCTTTCTTTCTTTCTTCCATTGATTTTTGTCCGGCTTTGTTCTCGGAGATGCCTGGATAGAATTGAATGAAACTTGGCAGAAAGTAAGATCACTATGTGAAGGTGTGCAATCGATACTTTTTTTCCGAAATGGCCCCCATTTTCAAGATGGCTGCCATTCAAAGATCGGTACCCTCCGAAAATTTAAAACGTTTATATCTCAAAAACTGTACCATAGAATTTCATTAAACTTCGTAGGTTTGTAAAGTACAATTAGAAGAACAAACTGTTGAAAAAAAATCGCGATCGGTTGGAGACGTTTGGCGGCCATTTTGAAAAATTCTTCTTCTTTCTCGCGCCACCAACATTGTCCGGGGCTCTTTTGTACTTTATACTTGACCGATTTCAATCAAATTTTGCACAATGATAGTACCCCATGAGATGTTGGTCCTGACCATTTTTCAAGTGTAGGGGGCCCCAGGGGCAGTGACACGCCCTTCAAATACCTCAAAAATTGATATTTTTTGAATAGGTCAAAAATAGTTTACATTCCTACCCTATAACCATATATATTATTACTGCTTATGATAAGACGAAGGATTTGGTACTTAAGGGGGGTCTGAGGGGGCCCCAGGGGCAGTGCCACGCCCCTTCAAATACCTGAAAAATTGATATTTTTTGAATAGGTCAAAAATAGTTTACATTCCTACCCTATAACCATATATCATTACTCCTTATAACAAGACGAAATATTTGGTATCACATGGGGGTCTGAGGGGGTCATGGCCTGCCCCCCTCAAATGACAAAATACTTTTTATCTTGAAAACCATTGAGATCCCCAACCTATAACCATATATATTATTACTCCTGATGATTAGACGAAGACTTCGGTACTATAGGGGGTCATGCCCCGCCCCCCTCAAATGACAAAAGACTTAATATCTTGAAAACCATTGGGATCCCCACCCTATAACCATATATATTATTACTCCTTATGACAAGACGAAGCATATGGTACCATTGGGGGGTCTGATGGGGAACTTCGTTTGGGAGACTTAGTAACAGTTCACTGTTACAATTATTACTTGTTAGATACAGGTATTACTTTCAGACAGTGTAAACTCTTTTAAAACCTTAATAACTTTGCACACATAATACCTACACTTAGTTCTTTGGTCTGCAGAAACATCGTGATATAAACTTTTTGCAGCAGTATCCTTGTCTTATGTCTTTTGTTATGATATTGTAATTATTATATTTATTTATCTTGGCCTGGTTTGTTTTGTGTGGCCTTGTGACGTGTATAATGTGTTTACATAATACTTATAGTTGTTTACCAAATAATGTTATAACTGCGCAGTTTAGAAATCACTGGAACAATAATGGATACTGGTGGAATGACTAGAACTTTCTATTTGACTTACGTAATAATTATGGTGTGATTCGAACTTCTACCGTATTCCAGAAGTTTCCGTTCTACAGTATATATATGGACACGAAAGTTAAACTTGCAGAGCATAGCATATTGGACCGTACATAGACATTCTTGTGTTCTCAGCTGTTGGATTTATTTACGTTTCATACATCGTACTTGACAGACTGTTATTTTCATTACATCATACTAGATTGTGACTGATTGGATATAATATTCCGTTTGGATTCAGGCAACAGTGATCAGAATTCCGGATCAAGAAAAAACAGGATTTTGAACAGTTAAGTTGACATTTTAGTTTTTTTTTGTAATATTTTTGTAAACTTTGTATATATAATAAATCTTGTTCAATTTTATTATTGATTTGTGTCTTTTGTTGGCTACATTTTAAAGGTGATTTCGGCCGTAACAGAAATTGGGGGCTCGTCTCGGGAGAACGTTAATATCTTAATAAATTTTTTCAGTATTTTTATTAGAATTAGCCAACAAAATTCTACAAAATGGAATTTGATGCTGGTAAATTTTTGAAAACGCCAGACCTGGAAGGGTTTGATAAATTAAAGAAAGAAGAATTAGTGTTGCTCGCTAAACATCTAAAAATAGATTTTAGAACATCTATGAGAAAACAAATTATAAAAAATTTGGTAATAGACAATTTAGTTGATTTAGAAATTTTTGGTGAAGAGGCTCTTGACCTCAAGGTCGAAAATGTTGATGCTTTAAAATTAAAACAGCTTGAATTAGAACACGAACTTAAATTAAAACAATTAGAAAAAGAAGAAAAACAATTACAGGCAGAACTTGAAATGAGAGAAAGGTTAGAGATGGAGAAAATAAAAATAGAAATAGCTAAAGTAGAAAGCAACACTAAGTCAAAATCAGAACAATTTGAGGCAGCAAAAAATATACGTTTGGTTCCCAAATTTTGTGAAAAAACGGTGGATAAATTTTTTCCACAATTTGAGAAAATTGCTCAAAATTTGAAATGGCCAAAGCCTTATTGGACTACAATGTTGCAAAGTGTTTTTGTGGGCAAGGCCGCTGAAATTTACTCAGCACTTTCTTCAGAAAAAAGTTCTGATTATGACACTGTTAAACAGGAAGTTTTGAAAGCTTATGAGCTAGTGCCAGAAGCATATAGACAGAAATTTAGGTCTTATAAAAAGTTTGAAACACAAACCTATGTTGAATTTGCTAGGGAAAAAGAAGATTTATTTGATAAATGGCTTACGTCAAAGAAAATAGATAAAAATTTTGATAAATTAAGACAATTAATGTTATTAGAAGAGTTCAAGCAGTGTGTTAATTTAGACTTAAAAACACATTTAGATGACAAAACTGTTGAGACATTGCAAGATGCAGCTGTTGTTTCCGATAATTATACCATTTCACATAAAAGAACTTTCAAAGGTCAAAATTTTAATACTTCTAGCGGAAATTACAAAAATCAAAGCACTGAGCGTACTGATTTTAAGGCTGTTGCACATAATAAGAGTCCGTCTAGTTATATGTCTGGTCCAAAATTTGATACTTTTGAGAAGAAGTTACTAACTTGTGCTTATTGTAAGAAAAATGGTCACCTGATGGCTGATTGTTTTAGACTTCAGAAGAAGAATGAACGAGATAATAAGCCCAAGTCCAGTGCTTGTACGACACCCGTTGTTACCAATAAGTTGGAATGTCCTGCGAGTCAGGCTTTTAAGTCCAGTTTTTGTGATTACATGGAGGATTATAAGCCCTTTATGTCTGATGGGTTTGTTTCTATTGTTGATAATACTACTCCTCAGCCTATTAAGATTTTACGGGACACTGGAGCTTCTCAGTCTTTGTTGTTAGAAGGTGTGTTGCCTTTGTCCGAGGAGACGTCCGTTGGTGCCTCCGTTTTGTTACGAGGTGTGGAGTTAGGTTGTATAGATGTTCCCCTCCATCGTATTTATTTGAAGTCAGATTTAATTACTGGACCAGTTGTTGTGGGTGTTCGTCCTACTCTCCCTGTTGAGGGTGTTTCATTATTGCTAGGAAATGATCTAGCTAGGAACAAAGTGGTTGCTGAACCAATTGTTACAAATGAACCGGTGGTGGATGTTAAATCACCTGAAGATGATGCTGAACTCTATCCAGCCTGTGTCGTTACTAGGGCAATGGCAAGAAAACAACAAGATGAGGATTTACAAGAAGGCCAGTATGATTATATGGACCTTTCTGACTCTTTCTTTGCCGACATTGAAGGTCCCGGTAGCTCAGAAAAGGCCATAATAAGACCACCTGGTACTAACAAACGTGTAATTATGCCATGGCCAGACGTGAACAGCCATTCATTAGACAAAAGAACATTTAGGGAAGAACAGAATAAAGACCCTGAGGTTCTTCAGCTCGGCAAGAGGGCTCTACCCCAAGAAGAAGCAGACAAAGTGGCCGAATGTTACTACCATCAAGACGGCATTTTAATGAGGAAGTGGAGGCCCCCTGATGCTATCCCAGAGGAGGAATGGAGAGTGTTATACCAAGTGGTGGTGCCTAAAGTCTATAGGCAAGAAATTATTGGTCTTGCCCATGACACCCCCTTGGCTGGACATTTAGGTATAAGGAAGACTTGCCTTAAGATATTACAACATTTCTACTGGCCCAGACTTAGAAATGATGTCACAGAATACTGCAAATCATGCCATATATGCCAGGTTGTTGGCAAGCCTAACCAGAAAATACCACCAGCACCACTTCTGCCAATTCCAGCCTTTGAAGAACCTTTCAGCCGAGTGCTTATTGATTGCGTTGGACCTTTACCAAAGACCAAGACAGGAAATGCTTATTTATTAACGATCATGTGTACATCCACTCGCTTTCCTGAGGCTATTCCCTTAAGGAATATCAAGACACCAACTATTGTCAAAGCTCTTATCAAATTTTTCACATTAGTAGGGCTTCCTAAGTCTATACAGTCCGACCAGGGTTCAAATTTTATGTCAGGTTTATTTCAGCAGGTCGTTTACCAGTTAGGGATTGCTCAGTATAGATCAAGTGCTTATCATCCAGAATCTCAAGGTGCCTTAGAACGTTTTCATCAAACATTGAAGAACATGATTAGAACTTTTTGTCTTCAATTTGATAGGGACTGGGATGATGGTGTTCACTTTCTACTTTTTGCAGTTCGAGAGGCTGTTCAAGAATCCCTTGGTTTTAGCCCCTTTGAGTTGGTGTTTGGTCATACTGTAAGGGGACCTTTGAAATTGATTAAGGAAAAATGGCTTACTGAACACACTGACTTGAATCTTCTAGACTATGTATCTAGATTTAAAGAAAAATTGTATACTGCTTGTCAAATTGCTCAGAAAAACTTAAAAACTGTACAGAATAAGATGAAAATATGGTATGATAAAGATGCCAGGGACAGAGTTTTTGAACCTGGTGATAAGGTACTTGTATTTTTGCCAGTCCCTGGGCATCCTTTACAGGCTAAATACTGTGGTCCTTATACAATTGACAGTAAAATCAATGATTTGAATTATATTGTAAAAACTCCAGGTCGGCGTAAACAAAATAGAGTGTGTCACATTAATATGTTAAAACCATATTTTGAGCGTACTAATGAAGGTGAGAGTAAACCAGTTGCCACTTTAGCCATGGTTAAAACGGAGAACGATCATGACAAACCAGACATAATTGAACCATCTTTTGATTCCAAGACTATAGAACAAACTGTTAGATTGAAAAATTCTGAAATTTTATCAGATTTAGACTCAAAACTTGCACATCTGACTTTCGATCGCAGAGAAAAATTGAAAACTTTGGTATTTTCTTTTAAAAATCTTTTTCCAGATGTGCCAAACAAAACCACTGCTGTTTGTCATGATGTTGATGTAGGCGATGCTTCTCCAATTAAGCAACATCCTTACCGGCTCAATCCACTTAAACTTGATGTTATGAGACAAGAAATTAGATATATGCTTGACAATGATATTATTGAGCCGAGTAACAGTGAATGGAGCTCTCCTTGTCTTCTTGTACCCAAACCAGATAAAACCTTTCGTTTCGTTACTGATTTCAGAAAATTAAACTCAGTTTCAAAATCTGACTCCTATCTGATTCCAAGGATAGATGATTGCATTGATAACATTGGACAATCAAAATTCGTAAGCAAATTCGACTTATTAAAAGGTTACTGGCAGGTCCCCCTGACACCGAGAGCTCGTGAAATATCAGCTTTTGTCACACCAGACGGCTTATTTCAATATACTGTCATGCCTTTTGGTTTGAAAAATGCTCCAGCTACATTTCAAAGAATGATCAATAATGTTATAAAAGATTTAGATTGTTGTTAAGCTTATATTGATGATCTTATTGTATGTAGTGATAGCTGGGAAGAGCATTTAACACATTTATATGATACTTTTGATAGATTGTCACAATCAAATTTGACTGTTAATCTTGCTAAAAGTGAATTTTGTAAGGCCACTGTTGATTATTTAGGGCACACAGTTGGCCAAGGTCAAGTGAAACCTATTATGGCTAAAGTGGATGCAATTACCAATTTTCCTCCTCCTACAAATAAAAAACAACTTATGAGATATTTAGGCATGATTGGATTTTACAGAAAATTTTGTTCAAATTTTGCTACTGTTGTTCAACCATTGACTCATCTTTTACGAAAAGATTCTAAATTCATCTGGAGTGATAATTGTCAAAACGCTTTTAAAAAAAACAAATCACTTTTAATTAACAGTCCCGTTCTTATCACTCCAGACTTTAAAAAGCAATTCAAACTTGCCGTTGATGCAAGTGATGTAGGAGTTTGAGCTGTTTTATATCAAGAAACAGATGATAATGTTGAGAAACCTATATCATATTTTTCCAAGAAATTAGATAAACATCAGAAAAATTATTCCACTATTGAAAAAGAATGTTTTGCACTGTTGTCTGCACTTCAACATTTTGATGTTTATTTAAATCCCACTATGCATCCTATTCTTGTTTATACTGATCATAATCCTCTCACCTTCATACATAAAATGAGAAACAAGAACCAGAGGTTGACTAGGTGGAGTTTATTGTTACAGGAATATGATATTATTGTAAAACGTATTAAAGGTAAAGATAATGTAATAGCAGATGCTTTATCTAGATCTTATTAAAACACTGTATACATACTATATATATATATATATATATTTTTGTATATATTGTTCATGAAGTTCTCGTTACACTCAAACTTCTTTTAAGGGGGGAGGTGTTATGATATTGTAATTATTATATTTATTTATCTTGGCCTGGTTTGTTTTGTGTGGCCTTGTGACGTGTATAATGTGTTTACATAATACTTATAGTTGTTTACCAAATAATGTTATAACTGCGCAGTTTAGAAATCACTGGAACAATAATGGATACTGGTGGAATGACTAGAACTTTCTATTTGACTTACGTAATAATTATGGTGTGATTCGAACTTCTACCGTATTCCAGAAGTTTCCGTTCTACAGTATATATATGGACACGAAAGTTAAACTTGCAGAGCATAGCATATTGGACCGTACATAGACATTCTTGTGTTCTCAGCTGTTGGATTTATTTACGTTTCATACATCGTACTTGACAGACTGTTATTTTCATTACATCATACTAGATTGTGACTGATTGGATATAATATTCCGTTTGGATTCAGGCAACAGTGATCAGAATTCCGGATCAAGAAAAAACAGGATTTTGAACAGTTAAGTTGACATTTTAGTTTTTTTTTGTAATATTTTTGTAAACTTTGTATATATAATAAATCTTGTTCAATTTTATTATTGATTTGTGTCTTTTGTTGGCTACATTTTAAAGGTGATTTCGGCCGTAACACTTTGACTTTGTTTTCAAGGTTCATTGACTTCATAAACATTTATGAAATCTGTGTCAAATTTTCATGATTAATTCCATGTCTTAGCTATAGTAATACCTAAGCCTAATATTTGGTCAATGGGTGTATGCCAGTTTTTCCGGGGCTCTTTTGTACTTTATACTTGACCGATTTCAATAAAATTTTGCACAATGATAGTACCCCATGAGATGTTGGTCCTAACCATTTTTCAAGTGTAGGGGGCCCCAGGGGCAGTGACACGCCCTTCAAATACCTCAAAAATTGATATTTTTTAAATAGGTCAAAAATAGTTTACATTCCTACCCTATAACCATATATATTATTACTGCTTATGATAAGACGAAGGATTTGGTACTTAAGGGGGGTCTGAGGGGGCCCCAGGGGCAGTGCCACACCCCTTTAAATACCTGAAAAATTGATATTTTTTGAATAGGTCAAAAATAGTTTACATTCCTACCCTATAACCATATATCATTACTCCTTATAACAAGACGAAATATTTGGTATCACATGGGGGTCTGAGGGGGTCATGGCCCGCCCCCCTCAAATGACAAAATACCTTTTATCTTGAAAACCATTGAGATCCCCACCCTATAACCATATATATTATTACTCCTGATGATTAGACGAAGACTTCAGTACTATAGGGGGGTCTGAGGGGGGTCATGCCCCGCCCCCCTCAAATGACAAAAGACTTAATATCTTGAAAACCATTGGGATCCCCACCCTATAACCATATATATTATTACTCCTTATGACAAGACGAAGCATATGGTACCAATGGGGGGTCTGATGGGGAACTTCGTTTGGGAGACTTAGTAACAGTTCACTGTTACAATTATTACTTGTTAGATACAGGTATTACTTTCAGACCGTGTAAACTCTTTTAAAACCTTAATAACTTTGCACACATAATACCTACACTTAGTTCTTTGGTCTGCAGAAACATCATGATATAAACTTTTTGCAGCAGTATCCTTGTCTTATGTCTTTGACTTTGTTTTCAAGGTTCATTGACTTCATAAACATTTATGAAATCTGTGTCAAATTTTCATGATTAATTCCATGTCTTAGCTATAGTAATACCTAAGCCTAATATTTGGTCAATGGGTGTATGCCAGTTTGTCCGGGGCTCTTTTGTACTTTATACTTGACCGATTTCAATCAAATTTTGCACAATGATAGTACCCCATGAGATGTTGGTCCTAACCATTTTTCAAGTGTAGGGGGCCCCAGGGGCAGTGACACGCCCTTCAAATACCTCAAAAATTGATATTTTTTAAATAGGTCAAAAATAGTTTACATTCCTACCCTATAACCATATATATTATTACTGCTTATGATAAGACGAAGGATTTGGTACTTAAGGGGGGTCTGAGGGGGCCCCAGGGGCAGTGCCACGCCCCTTTAAATACCTGAAAAATTGATATTTTTTGAATAGGTCAAAAATAGTTTACATTCCTACCCTATAACCATGTATCATTACTCCTTATAACAAGACGAAATATTTGGTATCACATGAGGGTCTGAGGGGGTCATGGCCCGCCCCCCTCAAATGACAAAATACTTTTTATCTTGAAAACCATTGAGATCCCCACCCTATAACCATATATATTATTACTCCTGATGATTAGACGAAGACTTCGGTACTATAGGGGGTCATGCCCCGCCCCCCTCAAATGACAAAAGACTTAATATCTTGAAAACCATTGGGATCCCCACCCTATAACCGTATGTATTATTACTCCTTATGACAAGACGAAGCATATGGTACCATTGGGGGGTCTGATGGGGAACTTCGTTTGGGAGACTTAGTAACAGTTCACTGTTACAATTATTACTTGTTAGATACAGGTATTACTTTCAGACAGTGTAAACTCTTTTAAAACCTTAATAACTTTGCACACATAATACCTACACTTAGTTCTTTGGTCTGCAGAAACATCATGATATAAACTTTTTGCAGCAGTATCCTTGTCTTATGTCTTTGACTTTGTTTTCAAGGTTCATTGACTTCATAAACATTTATGAAATCTGTGTCAAATTTTCATGATTAATTCCATGTCTTAGCTATAGTAATACCTAAGCCTAATATTTGGTCAATGGGTGTATGCCAGTTTGTCCGGGGCTCTTTTGTACTTTATACTTGACCGATTTCAATAAAATTTTGCACAATGATAGTACCCCATGAGATGTTGGTCCTAACCATTTTTCAAGTGTAGGGGGCCCCAGGGGCAGTGACAGGCCCTTCAAATACCTCAAAAATTGATATTTTTTAAATAGGTCAAAAATAGTTTACATTCCTACCCTATAACCATATATATTATTACTGCTTATGATAAGACGAAGGATTTGGTACTTAAGGGGGGTCTGAGGGGGCCCCAGGGGCAGTGCCACGCCCCTTTAAATACCTGAAAAATTGATATTTTTTGAATAGGTCAAAAATAGTTTACATTCCTACCCTATAACCATATATCATTACTCCTTATAACAAGACGAAATATTTGGTATCACATGAGGGTCTGAGGGGGTCATGGCCCGCCCCCCCCTCAAATGACAAAATACTTTTTATCTTGAAAACCATTGAGATCCCCACCCTATAACCATATATATTATTACTCCTGATGATTAGACGAAGACTTCGGTACTATAGGGGGGTCTGAGGGGGGTCATGCCCCGCCCCCCTCAAATGACAAAAGACTTAATATCTTGAAAACCATTGAGATCCCCACCCTGTAACCATATATATTATTACTCCTTATGACAAGACGAAGCATATGGTACCATTGGGGGGTCTGATGGGGAACTTCGTTTGGGAGACTTAGTAACAGTTCACTGTTACAATTATTACTTGTTAGATACAGGTATTACTTTCAGACAGTGTAAACTCTTTTAAAACCTTAATAACTTTGCACACATAATACCTCCACTTAGTTCTTTGGTCTGCAGAAACATCATGATATAAACTTTTTGCAGCAGTATCCTTGTCTTATGTCTTTGACTTTGTTTTCAAGGTTCATTGACTTCATAAACATTTATGAAATCTGTGTCAAATTTTCATGATTAAGTCCATGTCTTAGCTACAGTAATACCTAAGCCTAATATTTGGTCAATGGGTGTATGCCAGTTTGTCACCTATTAACCGACCTTGACCTCAATTTCATGTTTGAGTGAGTTGTGTTACATTTTCGAGATTTAGTACATTTCTCAGCAACTCTAATACCTAGAGCAATTATATTTGGTCTCTAGGTATTTTTTTGGGGAAGATTCCTGTCTAAAACCTGTCACCTGACCTTGGCCTGAATTTCATGCTTGAATGACTTGCATCACATTTTGTCTGTCCATTCCTCAGCAACTCTAATACCTAGATCCATCATATTCAGTTTATAGATAATTGTTATTGGAAACATGCCAGTCTATTTCTCCCGAGCTTTGACCTGAATTTCATGCTTTAGTGACTTTAGAATACATTTTCCCAATTAAGTCCATTTTTCAGCAACTGTAATACATAGACCAACCATATTTGGTATATAGATATTTCTTGGTGGTCAGGTTCCTGTTTAAGATCTTGACCTAAATTTCACACATGAGTGACTTGTATCATATTTTCATGATTAAGTCAAATTGTCTGTAGCTTTAATACCTACCATATATGGTTTGTAGATACTTCTTCCCAAGAAGATGTCAGTCTGACATGGTCACACCTGACCTTGACCTCAATTTCCTGATTGAGTGACCTTATATAAACCCATTTGTCAACAAATGTTATATGTAGACCCACCATTTTTGGTCTGTAGATACTTTTTGTTGGGAACATACCAGACTGAGACCTTGTCAGCTGACCTTGGACACAATTTTAGGCTTGGGTGACATACATCAGATTTTTCAGACAAAAGGCACCATAAATGTTTTTAGCTCACCTGGCCAAAGGCCATGTGAGCTTTTGCCATCACTTGGCGTCCGTCCTCCGTAAACTCTCACATATTGATCATCTACTCTAAAACCAATGGAGCAAATTTAACCTAACTTTACAGGAATGATGTATGGAAGGTCCTTTACTAAGTTTGCCGAAATTTTTCCGATCCGCCAAAAAACATGGCTGCCAGAGCAGGACATAGTTTAACATTGGACCCTATTGGAAAACTTGTTAAAAGTTTATCTCCTCTGAAACTACTTGAGCAAATTTAACCAAACTTTACAGGAATGATGTATGGAAGGTCCTTTACTAAGTTTGCCGAAATTTTTCCGATCCGCCAAAAAGCATGGCTGCCAGAGCATGACATAGTTTAACATTGGACCCTATGGGAAAACATGTTAAAGTTCATCTCCTCTGAAACTACTTGAGCAAATTTAACCAAACTTTACAGGAATGATGTATGGAAGGTCCTTTACTAAGATTGCCGAAATTTTTCCGATCCGCCAAAAAACATGGCTGCCAGAGCAGGGCATAGTTAAACATTGGACCCTATGGGAAAACAGGTTAAAGTTTATCTCCTCTGAAACTACTTGAGCAAATTTAACCAAACTTTACAGGAATGATGTATGGAAGGTCCTTTACTAAGATTGCCGAAATTTTTCTGATCCGCCAAAAAACATGGCTGCCAGAGCAGGACATAGTTTAACATTGGACCCTATGGGAAAACATGTTAAAGTTTATCTCCTCTGAAACTACTTGAGCAAATTTAACCAAACTTTACAGGAATGATGTATGGAAGGTCCTTAACTAAGATTGCCGAAATTTTTCCGATCCGCGAAAAAACATGGCTGCCAGAGCAAAATATATTTTGATCATCTGCTCTGAAACTTTTGAAGCAAATTCGACCAAAGAATTAATGGAAGTTTGTAGAAGCATTTTGTCAGGTGAGCGATACAGGCTCAGCTGACTGAGCCTCTAGTTTTTTAATGCATTTTCTTTTGAGTAACAATGTAAGGTATCAGATAATCTTTATTTTATGTCCAGGTGCATACTCAGATAAGACATTTAGTGTGTCCACTCTTGTTAAATACAAATATACAACTTTATGACTTAGCTGCATAGGACACTTAAAGACTTTCAAGATTTATATTCTGTTTTTTTAATAAGTGAAAACAAAAACTGCCACATAAAAAGCATATGAAAAAAATCAGAAAATATGGAATTATGAATTGATTTAATATACAATTAAACATTTTAATCAAGACCATAGTTTTTAATATTCTTTGTGAACTGGTATTTTCATTGAAACTTCTTGATTTGCAGAATAATAAAATTCATAAATATTTGTTTTTTAGAGTGTCATAAAATGTTTAAGATATTTAATTGCCATATTTACTAAATTAAATGTCAGAATAACAGGTATGTATTATTTTCAGGTTACAAAGTTGAAAAATGGTTTAACAGTAGTTACTGCAGAAAATTACTCACCATTGTCACAGATTGGTGTGATAGTCAATGGTGGAGCTCGATTTGAGTCAGGACCTGATAAGGGATTATGTCATTTTCTTCGAGATTCAACAGTTCTGGTATGTATACATTAGTTTTTATATGAGTCCTTGTTATAAAATATGCAAATAAATCAGTTCATATCTGCAAATCTTTGTAATTATTTTATATTATCTTATTTTTTTGGAAGTCAGTTTCCTGGCTAGTTATTTACATCTTGGCAAATAAAACTAATCTTAAATCATGAGGGGAGATAATTAAACTCAAATGGTTCTGACCTTGTATTGAAATAATAGATTTCTGACACAAATGTAGTGCACAATATAAAGACATGTATAAAGCAACATAATTTTGCCTAATATTTTAGAGCTGGAGGTAAAAGTTTGTGAGCTGGCTCATCAACAGTTACCGCTACTTCTGCTTGATCAGTAATACATGTAAATGTCATTTAGAGGCATGGAATTTAACTACATGTATATGTGATTTACCAGCTTGATAAGATTATAATCTCTCAATGAAACATTTTATAAGAAAGTGAAATTGACTTTTCAGAGTACCAAACATTCAAGTGCATTAGCTATAGTAAGAACCATTGGGCAGACTGGAGGGAATTTTGGGTAAGATAAATTCAGGTTTACATTGTATCATTTTGGAATATTGTAAGTAAATGATAGATGATTGTGTGATGTTGTGATGAAGAATAGCATTAAAGGGTATAATTCATGGAATTTTAGAGGAGGTTAAAGTATTAATGGGGCACCTTTGAAAGAGGGCAGTGTGGTGCTCAGAAATGAAACCATGGTGCAAGTACTATGATAAAAATGCATATGGAAACCTGTAGAAAATCGAATATGTAAAATTGAACAAGGAAAGAATTATTGCATCAAGGACTCTGACATTATGTGGGCTCCAACATGGAGACTCTCCGTTTTTAGTAATGAAACAAAGTTTCTGTTAGAATCTGTTTTTAATTTTCTGTTAATGGTATTGAATGATTTAGTATAAACATGTACGTGTCTTTTAATAGATTTCCTTTGTATATGTTTATTGTTTTTTGTAGGATTACTGCCACAAGGGAATACATGATTTATCATGGAGTAGCTCGTAGAAGTCATATGTAGGTTATCCAAATAAATCAGATTATCATTTCATACTGTATAAACTTTTGTTATCAAAGAATTAAGATTACATTAGTATACATATATATAAGCAAGATTTTAAGCTCTTCACCTTGATTAAAGATTTGTTAAAGAGTAATAAATGTAAAAATTGTTATTATTGACTTGACTTAAAAAATTTAGAGATCTCTAGTCCCAAATCAACGTATCTGTAGCAATATTTATCAGCCTATCTTAGTAGTGAATAGGATAAAATGTCCGAATATCCATATAAAATATTTTGGAAGAATCTACCAGATACAGAGATTTTTTTTTCAGAAACCATAAGTTTTACTCTTGTGGTTCCATCTGTAACAAAATGTTTCGTCACACGTTTCTCTGCAACTACTCATCACAGCCACCTGATATTTTGTCACAAGCATTCTATAGGTATGCCATATCGTGGGATACGTTTTCGGACCAAGGCGACATCAACTTCCTATTTGACAACTTTGTTTACCTTTTTACCTTATCTGGGAGGGGGGGGGGGGGCACTGGTCAGCAATGGCTCACAGTACATCTTGTTTTTTCTGCATGTTTCAAACTTCTATAATTTGTTTTTTGTCTGCAATATATGTATTGCATTATATGGCTTTTTAGTAGATAAAGTGTTGTAAAATGAATCTGAAAATTGTTTTTAGACAACCACTTTTAGCAGCTGTAAGAGAATTAACAACAGAACCTGCCTTTAAGAAATGGGAGATTGAAAGTGGTGCAGTACAACGACAAATGCTGACAGAAATACTAGATCTTGCTGAAAATCCTGCATTAAGTAAGAAAAACTCGTTCAAATTGCTTTTAAGGAGAACAGTCTTCACTTCATTGATTTAGAGCAAAGTTCTGCTTTTGATTAGAAATATTCTGTACAAAGATTTTTTCAGGAATCATACGACAAGAATTCCTTATAAGTCAAATTCTACACTACATTTGCTTTGTTTTGGTACGGACATGACAAAATTTTCAATTTTCAAGTTTACAATAGGAGCTGTGGTTTGGGACTCAGTAATTCAATAAGAGGAACAAAAAGAATTATCAGTCGTTATTAGTTATTATTTTCTCATATTATAAGGTTTCAAATTTATTGATGTCACTTCCGCTCAGTTGTAAATAATTGTCTGATATCATTATTTACAGTAAACAAATCACGTGCATAAATGTTCTTAGCAGCTTCCAATTGTGACTTATAAAAATCTATTTGTACATCTCGGGAAAAGCACCGAAACTGAAGTTGCATTCATTTGTTTGACTATATACTAAAAGTGAAAGAAATAACTGTTTACTGTGAATGTGCACTTTATATTCATTCGCAACATCAGTGTTGTTCAAAACCTGACAGACTTGCTTGAAGACAATTCAGCATTAAGATTATTTCTTGGCAGTGGCAAAATATGTGATAAATAGAGTAATACTTCGTCTTTTTCATATTGGCATTGTTATCAACCCTGGACTGATATCGTCCATCGGGCTAAAGCACTCAGGGCCGATATCAAGGTCTTGGGCTGATAACAAGGGTAATATGAAAAAGGCCATATATTAATCTATAATTATTGAATCAAGCATGAATTTTATTACTATGAACTATATTAATATTTGAAGATCTTGAGCTGCTAGATTTGAAGACATGGTATATATGTGTATTTTTTTGAAATTACAGAATTACTTGATTTGACACATGAAGCAGCATACAGAGACACATTAGGAAATCCTCTTTATGCCCAACCTCATATGTTGAAAAAATTCAATAAAGATCAGGTTTGTTGTTTCTCTATGTTATGTACTGGTAATTCAAAAAATCATTTTATAAATAATTGGTTACATTTGAAAAAAATATAAAGATACATTTTTAGTCCAGCACTGGTATGCTTTCGCTTATCAAACTAGCCGTGCAGGATTATTGTTGTCACGATGGTCTCCTGGGACAAAGTACTCCCAATCTGCAAATATTTCCTATGAACTTAATAAAATTTTAAATCGAGGTACAATGCATAGGGATGCATGCCATTATTCACTGTAGAATAACATTTATAGAAAAAGAATTCTATCAATTACAAATGGATGTTAGAGAAGACTGTGTTTTGAGTCTAGCAAATATGAAAAGCTACAGAAGTGTGAACGCGAGGGAAATTCAATTTATTAGCTCACCTGACCCAAAGGGTCAAGTGAGCTTTTCTCATCACTTGGCGTCCGTCGTCCGTCGTCCGTCGTCGTCCGGCGTCGTCGTTAACATTTTACATTTTGAACTTCTTCTAGAGAACCACTGAATGGAATGAAACCAAACATGGCATGAATGTTCCTTATGAGGTGCTGACCAAGTGTTTTTACTTTGTAGCCGATCCATCATCCAAGATGGCCGCCAGCGGGGAACTTAGTTTAACATAGGACCCTATGGGAAATGCATACAAATGACTTCTTTTAGAGAACCACTGAATGGAATGAAACTAAATGTGGCATGAATGTTCCTTATGAGGTGCTGATCAAGTGTTGTTATTTTGTAGCCGATCCATCATCCAAGATGGCCGCCAGCGGGGAACTTAGTTTAACATTGGACCCTATGGGAAATGCATACAAATGACTTCTTTTAAAGAACCACTGAATGGAATGAAACTAAATCTGGCATGAATGTTCCTTATGAGGTGCTGACCAAGTGTTGTTACTTTGTAGCCGATCCATCATCCAAGATGGCCGCCAGCGGGGAACTTAGTTTAACATAGGACCCTATGGGAAATGCATACAAATGACTTCTTTTAGAGAACCGTTGAATGGAATGAAACCAAACATGGCATGAATGTTCCTTATGAGGTGCTGACCAAGTGTTGTTACTTTGTAGCCGATCCATAATCCAAGATGGCCGCCAGCGGGGGACTTAGTTTAACATAGGATCCTATGGGAA
Source organism: Mytilisepta virgata (assembly GCA_028015205.1). NCBI lineage: Eukaryota > Metazoa > Mollusca > Bivalvia > Mytilida > Mytilidae > Mytilisepta > Mytilisepta virgata. The sequence goes on from CM051521.1 coordinate 92,306,001, forward strand.
ATGCATACAAATGACTTCTTTTAGTGACCCACTTAATGGAATGAAACCAAACATGGCATGAATATTCCTTATGAAGTGCTGACCAAGTGTTGTTACTTTGTAGCTGATCCATCATCCAAGATGGCCGCCAGCGGGGAACTTAGTTTAACATAGGACCCTATGGGAAATGCATACAAATGACTTCTTTTAGAGAACCACTGAATGGAATGAAACTAAATCTGGCATGAATGTTCCTTATGAGGTGCTGACCAAGTGTTGTTACTTTGTAGCCGATCCATCATCCAAGATGGGCGCCAGAGGGGGACTTAGTTTAACATAGGACTTTATGGGAAATGCATACAAATGACTTCTTTTAGAGAACCGTTGAATGGAATGAAACCAAACATGGCATGAATGTTCCTTATGAGGTGCTGACCAAGTGTTGTTACTTTGTAGCCGATCCATCATCCAAGATGGCCGCCAGCGGGGAACTTAGTTTAACATAGGACCCTATGGGAAATGCATACAAATGACTTCTTTTAGAGAACCACTGAATGGAATGAAACTAAATCTGACATGAATGTTCCTTATGAGGTGCTGACCAAGTGTTGTTACTTTGTAGCCGATCCATCATCCAAGATGGCCGCCAGCGGGGAACTTAGTTTAACATAGGACCCTATGGGAAATGCATACAAATGACTTCTTTTAGAGAACCACTGAATGGAATGAAACTAAATCTGGCATGAATGTTCCTTATGAGGTGCTGACCAAGCGTTGTTACTTTGTAGCCGATCCATCATCCAAGATGGCCGCCAGCGGGGGACTAAGTTTAACATTGGACCCTATGGGAAATGCATACAAATGACTTCTTTTAGAGAACCACTGAATGGAATGTAACAAAACATAGCATGAATGTTCCTTATGAGGTGCTGACCAAGTGTTGTTACTTTGTTGCCGATCCATCATCCAAGATGTTTAGAAGTCTATTAGAAAATTGTAAAAAAAATTCTGAATGGTCACAACATGACCACATATTCAAAAATAATAATGATAAGATGTCTTCAGTAGCTATTGTAAGACTACACTAAGATGACCTGTTTTTAATTTTAAATACTGTGTCAAATTAAACCAATCTTGGTCTCAATCATTATATAATTTTACATAATTTCCAAAATCACATTAGATACAGGTGAGCGACACAGGCTCTTGAGAGCCTCTAGTTTTACAACCAAGAGTGTCCGTAATATGTTATCGGTTTATGACAGTCGGTAATTTTAACATTTTCAGTAAGTTAATTACTTTCAGTCCTCATCGAGTGTTCATTTCGTCATTCTAAACCATTTCATCCATCTACTACATTGTACATTAAAGATAGTTGTAATGATTTTAAAATAAATTTTATTGATTTTTATACCCCCCCGCAAACAAAGTTTGGGGGGGTATATAGGAATTACCTTGTCCGTCCGTCTTTCCATATATCTTGTAAGCGCAACTCCTCCTAGACCGCTCAGTGGATTTCAACGAAACTTTACAGAAAGAAAGTACATCATCCAAAGATGTGCATGAAGAAAAATCTTTGCTTTCCGATATCACACAAGGGAGATAATTGGACTTCTATTTTTTTTGGCTTATACATTATATATGAACCTCGTAAGCGCAACTCCTCCTAGACCGCACAATGGATTTCCACGAAACTTTACAGAAAGGAAGTACATCATCCAAAGATGTGCATGAAGAAAAATCTTTCCTTTTCGATATCACACAAGGGCAATAATTGGACTTCTATTTTTTTTGGCTTATACATTATATATGAATCTCGTAAGCGCAACTCCTCCTAGACCGCTCAATGGATTTCAAAGAAACTTTACACAAAGGAAGTACATCATCCAAAGATGTGCATGAAGAAAAATCTTTGCTTTCCGATATCACACAAGGGAAATAATTTGACTTGTATTTTTTTTGGCTTATACATTATATGAACCTTGTAAGCGCAACTCCTCCTAGACCGCTCAATGGATTTCAATGAAACTTTACACAAAGGAAGTACATCATCCAAAGATGTGCATGAAGGAAAATTTTTGCTTTCCGATATTACACAAGGGAGATAATTGGACTTCTTTTTTTTCCAATCAACTGAAACTTTACCCTGGGCAAGGCAAAGCGGGGGGTATCCTTTGTGAGCTTTGCTCACAGTACATCTAGTTTTTTATACCTGGAAGTTATCTTTCGAATAGAAATACGAAATGGACTTGTGTATTTGTGTTTCTCAGAGGAATGAATTTTTTTTTAAAACAAAGCCTCTTATTAGATATTAAAAAGTTATAGTTATATATATATATTCCAACAAGATGAATGTCAACAAATGTTGAACATGTAGTAAAAATGATTTGTGATATGCTCCAAAACTGGAGCAAGATCCACGTCACGTGACGTGTTGCATATTTGTCAACAACATGAAGGGTCGATTGAAGTTTGTTACTCTTTTCGTCTTTGATATTAAAACAGCTATTTGAAGGAACAAGAAAGACAATTTTTTTTAAAGCAAAATGAAATAAAAATGCCGAAAGTATGACGTATTATTAGGTCTTCCTATTCTTAACATGCATATACCAGGTCTATCTTGTGCCAAAATTATGGGTCAAAAATGAGGACAGAACGAACAAATTCTATTTTTTCGACGATTGTCCAGTTGTACTAAAACAGTGCTGATTTTTGGTGTTAAAGAATAAAATGACTATGGGTATGTATTTGTAAAAAGAAGTCATAATTCATAATTACACTTTTATTATTAAGGTTACCAATTTAAAAGCAGTGGAAATTGACCATCTGCTGTCATATTAGAAGGGGGCTTTATCCACCCTTCCAAACCCCTTAAAATTCACATATTGTCGAATAACTATGAAATGGTTGAGATCTCCTTATTAGAAGATACACAGAAGGTGCATTCATTGATGTATGGGGGGTACCTAGGAGGAACGCCCTTTACTTCAACACAGATTTGTCTTTATAATTTGAAAACATTGAAATTCCTTCTCTATCACTATATCTGAATTTTGAGTATTCTTTAATTTGTGAATTTAGTTTCAGTACTTTTAGTATCTAAGTTATGCAATATGGTAGAAATTTTTTTTATTAAGGACCCAGTGAACAAGTATACATCCTTTTGTAGTATTAAATTTAAAATCAATTGCTAATAAGTATGTCTGACATAATTCATATACATGTACATCTATTTTTTTTTTAAATGGCGAAAAAAAAAAAGATTCCTCCTTTTAAAAATCCTCTTTACAAATCAATTAAATATTAATGCCTGTTAGGCTGTTATAGTAAGATGTTAGCATCAGTGCTGGAAAAAAGCACTTTATGCTATTTTTTTAATTTGTTTGTTTGCAAGTAATTAAGAGACTAATGTTGTGTGTTTAAATGGAAAGTGGAAATTACTGGTAAAATTGCTAAACTAGAGGCTTCCAGGAGCCTGTACTGCTCACTTAGATTTCATCTGCACACTTAAGCTTAACAACATGTTTGACTGTGGCAGCCATCTTGATTACTAGCTAGTGTTAAATAATAAATTTCTTATAAGAGCCATCTTGGTTTGTGACAGATCAGATACATTTCTGAAGAAGGATAGCTGCTGTTCAGCTTGGTTCCAATTGACTCCAATTGGTTTTCAGACAAGATTATTTAAGTCAATTATGTCAAATGTCCTGTTTTTAACTAAGTTCCACTGTGGTAGCCATCTAGGCTGTCCAGGTCATTTGATACAATTCTTAAAGATAGCCAACTAAAGTCCATTGTTGTCAAGTTAAGTAGCAACTGGCATAATTGTTTTAGAAGATGTACTGTATAATTAAAATTTTGCTCATGGAGATCATGAAGAGATTGCTTATTTTGGCATTCAGGAAATTAAATATCATGTGGCTTATCTTATTAAAATTACATGCCATATCTCAAGGAGAAATAATCCATTTTAAGTTGTAAGTTAAATAAATGATATTATTCTTCAGAATTGTGTGTACAGTTCTATTTGTATCTTCATAGTTAATTAAACTGCAACAATTTATAAGAAAGCAATATACGACAAACAACACGTATCAGAGATTATGAAATCACAATCATTTATTAAAAAAAAACATTTTATTTGTTTACATGTATATCATAACACTTAAAAATTTCTTTACAGATTTTAAATTATGTGAAACAAAATTTCACCCAAGGTAGAATGGTATTAGTTGGATTGGGTGTAGACCATAATGAAATGGTAGCTTATGGAGAGGATTTTGTTTTACCAGCACCTGTGAATCTTCCACCAAATAAGGCCACTTATCATGGAGGTACCTATAAAAGTCATTTAGACAAAATGACCTTTTAACTAAAAATTGAAATTGATAGCCTTTGTTTGCAAAAATTTTGGAATTTGTTGATTATGCTCGATGACTTTGTCCAACATATGATAATGAGTTGAGAAGGAAAATGGCTGAACCAACACTATTTTCACTGTCAACTGTTTGATAAAAAAAAATCATATTCATGTTCATTTTAAGGTTGAATCCTTTTCAATTTGTTTTGGTATAAAATAGTGTCAATCATTTTGAGGTATGTCAAATCAAACATTTAGAATGATGAAAAAATTTTATGTTACAGGTGAAATGAGATATTCATGTGATGAAAGCATGACCCATGTAGCTGTTGTTACAGAAGGTTGCAGGTACTTTGTTAAAAAACTAGTCTAAAACTCATATCAGTAGTTTAACATGCACAGTAAAAGCTTGTTTCTGTCAGATTCATATTAATTAAAAAATATTTCATATTTTTGTCTCGCCTTGACGGAGTCAAAAGGCGAGACATAGGTATGCTGTTTCCGGCGTCGGCGGCGGCGGCGGCGGCGACGGCGGCGGCGACGGCGTCAACAATGTATTAGTTTGTGATTAGCTCAGTTTTATGGGGATCCACTAGTGGTAGGTCAATGATAATTGGTATGCAGATGTATTACCATTGCCACATCTCATTGCCATGGAGATTATTTGGCTCCGTCCCCTCAGTCATGGTCTATTGACTTTGAATGATTTGCTTACTTTACATGTATTAGTTTGTGATTAAGTCAGTTTATGGGGATTCACTAGTGGTAGGTCAATGATAATTGGTATGCAGATGTATTACCATTGCCACATCTCATTGCCATGGAGATTATTTGGCTCCACCCCCTCAGTCATGGTCTATTGACTTTGAATGGTTTGCTTACTTTACATGTATTAGTTTGTGATTAGGTCAGTTTATAGGGATCCACTAGTGGTAGGTCAATGATAATTGGTATGCAGATGTATTACCATTGCTACATCTCATTGCCATGGAGATTATTTGGCTCCACCCCCTCAGTCATGGTCTATTGACTTTGAATGGTTTGCTTACTTTACATGTATTAGTTTGTGATTAGGTCAGTTTATAGGGATCCACTAGTGGTAGGTCAATGATAATTGGTATGCAGATGTATTACCATTGCCACATCTCATTGCCATGGAGATTATTTGGCTCCACCCCCTCAGTCATGGTCTTTTGACTTTGAATGGTTTGCTTACTTTACATATATTATGAGTCTGGTCAAGAGGAACCTTGACAGATCCTGCACTGGAAATCAACTATAAGTAACTATAAGTAACTATAAGTAACTATAAGTAAACAAACAAAATTATATTTTATTGGACACAAAGCCAAGCAAAAAGATTTTTGTCTCGCCATGATGAGGTTTGGTTGAAAGCTACATATAGGTATGCTAATTCGTGCATATTCATTGACTGAATATTTGCATAACTTACATGTTAAAGTATTGCTATCAGTGGCGGATCCAGAACTTTTTGTTAGGGGGGGGCGCTGACCGACCAAAGGGGGGCCCACTCCAGTCACGCATCAGTGATTCCCTATATAATCAACCAAATTTTTCCCACAAAATTTTTGTATTTAGGTTTGGGAACGACTTATAATAAGTCAATGGTATTTGGTATCCAGTTGTATTAGCATTCACACATCTCATTTAAATGGAGATTGTTTAACCATGTAACTCAGTCATGGTTCATTGACTTTGAATATTTGCATAACTTGTGTAAGATGTTAAGGTATTGCTATTATGATTTCAACATTTGCATAATCAAAATTACAAAAAGGCGAGACATATCTCTGTGATAACAGTTTATAGTATTAAATAATGTTTTGAGATTTTAAATGTTGTATAAAAATAATATTTTCGATGTAAATTACATTTCTCATAACTTTTGTGAAATTCACATGAGTACTGTAATAACCCTAATTATTTGAAGCCCTAATTTTTGGACACTTTTGGAAATTCAAGGAAAAATTGACTTTTTCTACAACACTTATTTCTAGACACTTTCAAAATTGTCAAAGTTACAATCGCTGTGATCAGATGGTGACAGTCGGTAATTTTTACTTCTTATTAAGTAAGTTAATTACTTTCAGTAATCGGGTGTTTATTTTGTCTTTTTAAACCATTTAATGTATCTATCTTAATAAAATTGATTCAAACAAGATTGATTTTTAAGTAAATTTTAAAGAATTTTTCCTACCTGAAAGTTTATTTTTTAAAAGAAATCACTGTCAATAAGATACTAAAATAACAATCTTAAACCAGTTGAATTTTTATTAAATATAAACCATTATTTACATCAGATATGTTGGTCATATGTCATAGCTTGGGATTTCAGTCTGTACAGAGGATACTGCATCTAATTTACATGTAGATTCAATATAACAGTAAATGTTTGGTTGAATGCAAATGCTATACGAAACTTCCAACTAATTATTTTTGTGAATGTTTATATAATTATATTTTCAGTTTAAAAAGCAAGGAACTTTTCCCATTGTGTGTATTACAAATGATTATGGGTTCAGGACCACAAGTGAAATACAGTGCAGACATGAGTTCTAGACTTAATAAATGTTTATCTCAAGTTGTTAAAAACCCATTTGCAGTAAGTAATTTATAGCTCACCTAGCCTGAAAGGCCATGTGAACTACTGCCATCCCTTGGTGTCCGTTGTTGTCTGGCGTAAACTTTCCTGTGATCTTCTCCTCTGAAACCACTTGGCCAATTCGACCAAACTTTGGTGGTCCTTGTGCTCCCTTCCAATATTTGTCTGACATCCCCTACTTCCAACCGACATGGCTGCTGTTACTAAAAATAGAAAAAAAGGGGGATGCATTTCAAAAATCTTCTATGAAACTACATGTCCAATTGCTACCAGACTTTGCAGTAATGGTCCTTAGGAGGTTAGTTCTCTTTCACAAAAATGTCCGATGACAGCCGAACTTAGTTTAACATAGGGCCCTATGGGAAAATTCACTGAAACATCGTCTTGTCTGGAACAACTTGACCAATTAGAACTAGACTTTGTAGCAATGGTCCTAAGATGGTATATCAGAATTATGTCCGATGACCCAGACTGTCAACCGAGTTGGCCACCACAGCCCAACTTAGTTTAACATTGGATCCTATGGGAAAATTTTTAAAAAAAAATCTGAAACCACTGGGGCAATTGGAACCGGACTTAACAGCAATGGTCCTTAGATAGTCTTCTTTCAGAATTATGTCAGATGACTTGGACTGTCAACACAGCCAAACTTAATATAACATAGGCCCCTGGGGAAAAATCATTTCAAAATCTTATTTGAAACTACTTGACCAATTGGAACCAGACTTGGCAGCAGTGGTCCTTAGATTTTTCTCTTTCAGAATTATGTCCCATGACCCTGACTGCCACCGCAACCAAACTTAGCTTAACACCGGACCCTATGGGAAAACTAGCCACAATGACTGATACACTGTAGTCCTGCTCAAGGTAGACAACATAAATCCAGGTGAGCGATACAGGCTCTTGAGAGCCTCTAGTTTAGTTAACACGGTTCTTGATATTCTTCAAAAATCAGTAATTTTTCAATGTATTAACCTTTCCAGTCACTTATTCATTGTATGCTGAACTTATATAAAATAAACTTGTAAAAAACTATCAGTGATGCAGTAATAAGAGAAATCCATAAAGAACAAGATGTCCTTTGATATTCACATAATTAACAAAATTTATCTGAACAAATTTCCTTACTAAAAAACTTGAATATATAGTAATGTATATTTTTCTTTATCCCACTTGTATATTTATTGCTATTATATATATTTTTAGATTTCTTGTTTAAATGCAAACTACACAGACTCAGGTTTATTTGGATTCTATCTGATTGCCCAACCAAAAGATATGGCAGAGGTATGATATAATGTAATAGTTGAAAGCTACGTTAATGTACATGTACTGCTGATTCATGAAAAACTCATCAAAGTTTAGCAGAATTTTTTATGAACGTTTGATTGGTGTATTTGATTGAAAGAATTTAAGTTGAATAACACTTTTCCGTACTTAGTTTTTTTATGCTGGTTGACAAAATTTGGTTAAATTGTTCTATTGAAGATAGCATATAGGAGTAAGAGCAACAGACTTATTGGCTCCGAATTGGTATAATGTGTCTGAGTGTGGTGATATGTTTTCCTCCTGCGTACATTTACCCTGTGAGCTAGCAGGTTAAAAATCTGGCTCAGCGTGTCAGTCCAGTACAAAGTAGGGATCACATTCATATCATATCAACATGTTCTCATCCTGATATGCACTTAATGGTTACCACTGGATGTTGAACAATAATTTATCCATCCCTCCATCATTAAGACAGCTTTCAATTAAATCAAATCTGTATTTGCTATCGTTGGAACAAGACATAATAATCAGAGTTACATTTCTTGCATATTCTCTCATTAATTGGAGTTTTTGGTACAATATACCTTCTTAATTCAATGTTTAATTTGTGACTTCTTGTTCTTAGCTGTGTTAAACTATGCCCATTGAAGTCATTATTAACATAAGGCAGAAATTTTTCAAATTTATGTATATTTGTACTTTCTATAAGATCTTAATTTTTCATTTTCTTGCAATTGTTGAAATTGTTCTATGTACGTTTTTGTGAACCAGATTATGCACAATAGTCTTTAATTTGCTAACTTTCTGTAAGACCAAGTAAACTTGATTAGTAGATTAACATCCAGGGTCCCCAAAAAATATTGGGCAGGTGGGAGGATTTTATTTTTTAAAATAAAACCTTCAGGAAATGAATGAAATTAAAAGATGTCTTTTTTCCTGCCGATAAAGTCATTAAAAAGATCGAGTATCGTCTTCTTGTCATTAAACCACCCCTTTCATTCACACTGCTAACTACTATCGTTATCACTAAAACATGTTTACAAATGAAATGATAATGTAAGAATATGTTCTGGGTGGGACCGGACATGAAAAAATTCCAGAAACGATTTATGTAAAAAATTTTAAAAAATTGGCCTAAGCAACCAGATCAAAGTTTTAAAATCAAAATTTTTCTAAGATCATGCTTTAAAGAAGTGTAATTAACAAATTGCATCTGTTTTTCATTACTTTATCTATGCTGTGACTTAATAATTTTTTAATTTTATTTCTGTATTTTGGATATACTTAATAGTGGAAAAATTTTAGTTTAACCTTTTCATCCATAATTTATCTTGCCATCAAGTTATCTTTTTATCAAATGGGACAGTTGAAATATTTTGTCAGAAGGCCACAAATATTCAACACCACATTTGTTGTAACTGAAAGTGCCAAATTCTAACAGGAATTGGCTACAGTTTTCAACTAACTAGCATCTACAATATGATGAAACTCAAATGTGCAAGAAAGATGGGGTACTGAGAATTGCTTCTTGGCAGAAACTATTTCCTGACTAGTACATATCTAAGAAGAAAATTGATTAATTAGATATGTTCTCCCAATGCCATGCACAGGTATATTTAAACAATAAAGAAATATCTACTTTCCATATATTTAAGTTATTAGTTCACCTGACCCAAAGGGTCATGTGAGCGAGCTATTGTCATCACTTGGCGTCCGTCGTCTGTCGTCCACAATTCAAAATCTTCTCTGAAGCTACTATGCCAATCTCAGCCAAACATTGCTGAAATGATCCCTGGGTAGTCCCCTTCAAAAAGTGTCCGATGGTCCCGACATCTGATCAAGATGACCGCCACAGCTGAACTTAGTTTAACATAGGACCCTATGGGAAATTCATTTAAAAATCTTCTTGTCTGAAACTACTGAGCAAATAGCAACCAAACTTAGCAGCAATGGTCCTTAGATGGTCCTCTTTCAGAATTGTGTCCATTGAATCGGACGATCAACCAAGATGGCCACCACAGCCGAACATAGTTTAACATAGGACCCTATGGGAAAATTTATTAAAAAATCTTCTTGTTTGAAACTACTGAGGCATTTGGAACCAGATTTGGCAGCTATGATCCGTAGATGCTCCTCAGTCAGAAATATGTCCAATGCCCTAGAATGTCAACTAACATGGCCCCCACAGCCGAACTTAGTTTTACATGGGACCCTATGTAAAAATTCATTTCAAAAATCTTGACCAGGAATGTCCACAAAGATGGCCATCACAGTTGAACTAAGTTAAACATAGGACCCTGTGGGAAAATTCATTAAATTATCTTCTTGTCTGATACAACTGAGCTAAGAACAAGATTTTGGCAGTAATGGTCCTCTTTCAGAATTGTGTTGGCTGACCCGGACTGTCAACTGAGATGGCCGCCACAGCTGAACATAGTTTAACATTGGACCCTATGGAAAATTCATGAAAAAATCGTCTAGTCTGAAATTACCGAGAGGTTGGAACCAAACTTAGCAGCAATTGTCCTTAGATGGTCCTCATTCAGAATTGTGTCCGTTGACCCAAACTACCGACCAATATGGCCACCAAAGCTAAACTTTTAACCCTGTGCGAACTGGTCGCTTTATGTAATAGGCAATGCACTTTCAGGTGAGCGATACAGACTCCTGGGAGCCTATGTTTGATTACATTGTGTTTTGAAAATGTTGGGACAGTTACATGGAAAATATATCAGGATTTAAATTTTTTTATAGGGAGTAAATGCTGCAATGTCAGAGTTTAAAAATATCAGCAAGAAGGGAGTAACAGAACAGGAAGTAGCCAGGGGAAAGTATGTATTTATTTTCCTAAAAACTAAGTTCTAGATGTTTTCTAAAGTATCTTTAAGCACATTGATATAGTAATCGACTGTGATGCAAATGATTATATCAAGTTACTGATGTAAATATATATTGGATGATCTACAGAGTCACATCCCATCAGATTAATCTAGAACATTATATCTAAGCTGTTAAAATTAAACATGAGCCATATATTAGTTGAATCAGTTTATTAACTGGAACATGTTTGTTTTACTAGTGGATTTGAAAAGAGCTCATTAAAATAGGTCATTAATAAAGGAAAAAAGCATGATTCTTGTTTATCTATGGTAGGACTCTGTTAAAGGCAGGCATAAGCATGAACAGAGAATGTAACCAGAATGTTTTCTTAGACTTGGCTGAACAAGCTATTGGCAGTGACAAAATATATACAACAGAAGATTTATTAAAAATGGTAGATGCTGTCAATCCTACAGATGTAAATACTGTAAGTATTCTCATTATTAAAGTCATATTTAAACCAGCTTCTATAATTGTTTTAATAAAACTTAATTGCAATACAAAACAGTGTTATAATGTAGATTCCTTTATCATATGCTAATTTGCCAAACCAAATTTATTTGTGGGAATTCATGTTAAACATAAACATTTTATGCTTGTAGTTTATTATTTACAGTAGGCCAAATTTGCAAGTAACTCATCAGAGCCTAATGTTTGGTGCTTAACCTAAAGTTTTTGAATCTTTTGATTTGAGCAAGCACTGGTAAAGTCAAGAAGAGTTCCATACACAGGGATGATTTAATTTCTTCTTTTATCAATCGTTTTATTTTAGTAGTAAATTAGCTTCTTTTCAACATTTTCGTCTTTTTCCGTGATCATAAATATATATATGTAACCTATGTAAAAATGTCTTTTTACTATCCACAATTTAGCTCATGAAATCATGATTTTTGGCCTTGTAGCATGCTGTTATTTCAGATAGGAGGTAACTCTAACAAAACAACCTAAATATCACTAAGATATGAGAATATCAAGAGAGAACCTAAAATGGGCTCAGTCAAATCTCAAATCACTAGAAAATAGTATAACTATACACCCTATCATGTAACATGTACAACTGAGAAACTTCTTACATCCAAGTTCTTAATATCAGTAATTTATTATCAAATATGTTGTAATTTTAACAGGTTGCCAAGAAGGTAGCCACTGGAAAGCCAGCATTAGCATGTCTTGGTGATATTTCATATGTACCATACTTAGATTAGATAAACATTATACAAGATCTGACAATAGCTATGTCATCAAAGAAGATAAATTAAGATTTTAGATAAGCTGGAACATTGATGTTCAGATATTATTTATGTGTTATGAAAATAAATATCAAATTTTATGAATGTATTTTACCTATGTAAGAGACAAACTCAAGATTTTTTCAGTCGATTTTTATCCATGCTCAGTCCAATAGGATGTTGTCTCAACGACACTACCCAATGTCTTCAGGATCTGAAAGGCCATGTCAGCTATTGCCATCACTTGGCGTCCTTCCATAAACTTTAACATTTCAATTTTCTTGTCCAAACTCCCATGGCGAATTGAAACGAAACTTGGTGGGGATGCTCATTGGATGGTCCTGTACAAAGTTTGTTTTTGGTTGTGATCCAAAATTCAACACGGCTGCCAGGGCCATTTAAGCACTCCAATTGGCTGAAATTTAAAAATCTTTTTCTCTGAAACTACAAAAGCAGTTGAATTGTTATATTGCAGGAATGATCCTTTCATGGTCCTCTACAAAGTTTGTTTTTTGTGCCAATCTGAAATCCAAGATGGCTGCCACCATGGGACACATTAAACATTAGATCCTATGGGAAATACAAACATCCTCTTGTCAGAAACCTTTTGACAGATGGAAGTAATATTATGCCTGAATGATCAGATAATGGTCCATAAAAAATGGATGTTTTTGGTGCCAATCTGAAATTCAAAAGCATGGCTGCCAGGTCCACTTATGCACTCTGATTGGCTGAAATTTCAAAAAATCTTCTCGGAAACTACAAAAGAAATTGAATGTTGTATTGCAGAAATGATCCTTACATGGTTCACTACAAAGTCTGTTTTTTGTGCCGATCGGAAATCTGAGATGGCTACCTCTAGAGAGCCTCTACATGCAGTTGTTACAGAAATTGGTATATCTAACAATTAAAAATAACACTTTGTAGGAAGGGTCAGTGGTCTGTTGTTTGAAACATGGCTTTTTGATTGCCAAGCACTGGTTTCATTGCAAAAAAGGACAGGTAGATTCACTATCATGCATTAATTGTGTTGGACACAGTGCAAGTGTAGTTATGTGTGTATGAATCATTAAAGGACATAGAATATGCATAAATTGGGTCATATGTTGTTCTGTTTTGTTGGTAATTTGTTTCTCTATTATCTTTATGACTGTTCTTGGTAGTTTGTTGTTGTGTCTCCTTATTTGAAAAACTGAATTCTTGTACATGTATATGTTTTTCAACATGCTTAACAGCTATTTTTCATCCCCATCAAACAAAATAGTATCATTTTGAGATCATCATTGGAAATAATGTAAAAAGGAGGTTGTAACTTTGATCCTTGAAATTTAAATCCTGCATGGGATTCGACCCTTGGATTTGTACTTCCATTTTCTATTCATAATAAGATAAGATAATTTAGTGCAATGGTGAGGAGATGTTGTCAAACTGATGGATATCATATTCACAAATAAACCAAGGTAAGAAGCAATGGTGAATTCTATATCTGTAAGAAAAGATACTACAGAGTCAGATTGGTTAAAACAAAGTTGTAAATCAGATATGTATTTTCTTATTGTATTCAAATGAATTAATACAAATGATGTTGTGAGTTGTTCAGTTAAAATGAAATACTTTAATGGTGTGGATAACTTTCCCTAGGTCTGTTGCTAGCTGAACTGGAGAAACTTCTGCTATCCCTATCTCCCCTCCCTCGCCCTCGTGGTGGCCCTTTGGGATTAGAAGATCCTCTTCCTCTGAATGTTTGCCCTCCTCTTCCCCCTCTAGAGGCTGACGGATCCTTGGGTGTGGGTGATTTTGGTCTCAAACGCTCAATTTCTTCACTGCATCCTGTAGTTAAACTATTATTATCAAAATAACCAAGGAAAATATCTCTGTCAAAGTTACTGCTAGTAAGTTCATCACCAAGTGTCAACCATCCTGGTCTAATTGTGTCATCTCGTCCAAATAAATGTAAGCGTCTTCTACCAAGACAAAAATGTTCCACCATGTGGAAAATTTCTATTGGTTTTTGTTTACTGCCATATTCTTTTTCCTCTTCAATAATGAGATCAATATCAACATTTGCGTGAATAAAATCTCCATCAGTGCTACGTTTTACAGTTCCTTTAATTCCCATTAAACAATGTTCCTGAAATTATAAAGCATCATTTATTAATTGCCTTAGCCAAATATCTACACTTTTTTGTAAAGTTCTGAAATCTGAATTTTACAATTTACATCTTGAAATTCACAAAAAGACTACTTTACAAAAAAGTTGAAATAAACTTGTGATGAGTCATAACAGATTGTTTAGTGTTTGAAATAGCTAACTCTTAACAGAAAATGTGTGCAGACAGGGAAGATTTCAGTGAGAAAACAAATCCAAAATGAAATCTTAAAAATTTACAGAACTAAATTGTGTACCTAAAAAGCATTATAAGTTCTTAATGTCTATTAATTTTTATCACAGTTCATGTAGATCTTAACTATGTACAGATTGTGTAACACCACCAGAATCTGTAATTGTCCAAATCGAGGACCTTGTATGTTTGATAATTGTCTTTTGTATCTTAATGTTGTATATTTATCATACCCCCCCCATCCCACGCAAACAAATTTGGGGGGGGGGGGGGTATATAGGAATCACCTTGTCCGTCTGTCCATGTACCTTGTAAGTGCACCTCCTAAACCGTTCAATACATTTTGATGAAGGTTGGGCATCTTATGTAGATGTGCATGCAGCAAGATAATTATTGCCGGATGCTTTCAAAGGGAGATAATCCAACCTAAGGGTTTCACATGTTTAAAGTTTATAAGCACAACACCTAAACCATTCAATGGATTTTGATGAAACTTTATATGAAGGATGGCATCATATGATATGCATAAAGCAAGATAATTATTGCTGGATGCTTGGAAAGGGAGATAATCCAACTTGAGGGTTTTACATGTTTAAAGCTTGTAAGCCAAACTCCTAAACGGCTTTTATTACACTTTATACAATTGTAGTACACCACCTGCAGATGTGCATGAAGGAATATGGTTGCTGTCCAAAATTTGGAAGGGGAGATAATTCAACTTATACTCTCAAGCATGGATCAGAATGAACCTTTACAAAGCATTTCATGTGACCTATGTAACCTCTTGTAAAAAAGTCATTAGAATGTTGTAATTGTTATGTATACAGTTGAAACAGTATTGGTTTTAAACAATATACAGGTAACTTGCTGATATACTAGTTTTCCGATATATTAACATTCATAGTATTGCAAGTGGGAGGTATCACTCGGTGAAGTCACTCACAGTTCTAGTTGAATATTATTTTCATTTAGGATCTTTATAATTCTCATCAACTTTAAGTATGCTCCATAACAACAATATAGATTTCAACATTGAATTTCTACAGAAATTGTAATGTACACAATTATACCTTTGTTCTCTGGAATACCGATGCAGGTTCCAGGGTCTTGCTTCTTGTTGGATTATTTATATTTGTTTTAATCCAACAGATATCTTCACATCTTCTGAAACCCCATCTTTTTAAACACTAAAAAATAATCACACAATATAATATTGCATAAAAGTTACTTTTAAATCCCTGATAAAAGTACCAAAGATAAAAAATTCAGAAAATGAAGTTTCTTCATATTCTGATGATCTAACCATAAAATATGTGACATTGTTAGCTATTAGTCAAATACCAGAAGTTTTCACTGTACATTTTATTATTTTTTTTTACCCT
Source organism: Mytilisepta virgata (assembly GCA_028015205.1). Taxonomy (NCBI): domain Eukaryota; kingdom Metazoa; phylum Mollusca; class Bivalvia; order Mytilida; family Mytilidae; genus Mytilisepta; species Mytilisepta virgata. Next base: position 92,322,065 of record CM051521.1, read on the forward strand.
TTACAAAAAACCTTTAACTTACATTTCTTCCTCTCTCTAGTCCATCAGCATTACCACACCAGATCCAGAGAAATGATCTCTGTGCAGCCACTGATGGGATATCTAATCTTTCTATCTGAAATAATATAATGTAGTATTTTTTTCACAAAAATTATACACTCAAGCACCTGTGAATCAAATATACCAGTAAAATGATATTTTTATGCTCCGTCCACGAATTTGGAAGGGGCATAGAGATTTGCTCATGTCTGTCAATCTGTCTGGGGTAGGTACAATACTACATCTGGCTTAATTAAATTTTTGTGTTGAGGTCCATTTCTGAGAGACCCATTGATATATAGATGTATTAAGACTTCAATGAAACCAATAAATCTTGGCGTATGGGACCTTACATCAGAAACAGAATTTAGTACTGTGGATTCATATTTTTAATGGGGTAAAAGTGAATGTAAGCAGGATATATTACGATACTTTTTTATATTTAAAATAATCCTGAAAACAATTTCCTGTCATAAATAATAGATGGGAATTCTATGCACAGGGTGATGGGGCATCCGTATCTTAGAGACACATATTCTCTTGTTTTTAATATCATCAAAAACTTATTGTTACTGAGTGGATTCTCTTGAGAAATACATTGCAAGAAAGAAAAAAAACCTTGCAGTTTTTGAAACTTTTTGGGCCCCCTTACAGGTAATTTTTCCATAGAAATAATTATAATTTATATCTGTAAAGAAAAAAAAAAAATGTTTAATTGAGTATTGTATATTTTGAAATGCAAGGCTATGTATTAAATATATGGTTTCCACAGTGAGAATGGTGTGTGAGTAGACTGAAAGAAAGTTTGTTCATGTGTGATTGTATATATGCTCCTTTTTTTTTCTCAACAAAAAAAAATAGTATGTTCAAGCTACGACTTAATTGTCTATTGTAAATGCTAAACATTTTAATCAACTCTTGCCAAGTTGGTATACAGAAAATATCAGAATGGCAACTTAATGAATATTAGGTAGAAATAACCGTCACATAAATTGTAAAAGAACAGACATATCAAAGGATATATAATCATACATTCAAACTATGACCTTTCACAAACATTAATTAGGTTAGATTAATAGTTTCCTCAAAACTGTTGTTAAATTCATTTCTTTCAAGTCTGAAGATTGAATACCAATAACTAGTACTTTCAATGACTTATACAAACCCTGCACAGAGGACACACTAACCTCATCCCAAGTCCAGTATTTGTCATACACAGCTCCATTGGCAATGTTGTAATGTTTTAACGGAGGCTCAATCAGAATGACATCAAATTTCATTCCAATGTCCATGAGGTCAAAGTTTTCAAGGTCACATTTTAAGTACCTGTAAAAGTTAATGATGGAAACACAATTAGATTAAAGACAGAAGAATTAAATTACCACAGTTTCTTCAATAAATTGAATAAAAACTGACCCATGGTTGGAATTATGTTGTTTTTGTTCTTTATGGGCTAAAATAGAAAGAACATATACATTTATATCAACCATTTTTACATGCATGATTCAATTCAATTGAAATTTTATTTGAATATATTTAAAAAAATATTGTTTTATAAATGGAAGTAAAAGGTAAAACAAAATTTATTTCTATATTTAGATTCCTGACTTTTACCTAAGAACACTCCTCTCTGGTTGAAATAATATTATTGTATTAAAAGAACCATCTTTAAGACGCTTCGGCCACTGGTCTTCAATTTCTTTATTATGGTCTTCAACTACATGGTAGAGCAGCCATCTTTTTCAAATCATTTCTATAACATAGATGGCTGCTCTACCATGTAGTTGAGAAACCGAAGAAGGCCCAGTTGCCAAAATGTCTTTAACATGTTAAAGATGGTTCTTTTAATACAATAATATTAAGTATGTTCCCTTTTGGAATTTTCAACATGTAAAATAATATGTTTAGATTAAAAATTGTAGCATATGTCTCTGTTCTTAAGTATCGGCGACTACAGTTTACTTTGTCTTAAATGTATGTATTCTCAGCAGTTTCGTAAGTTTTCGTGTTTATATTGCATATATCGATGCATATCATTCTTTTTCATTAGGAGAAATTGATAAAGCATGGACACAATATGCCAAATTTTCTCAGTTGGAATGCATTTTCTTCTCAGCTTTGAAAAAATAACTGGAGGCTGTCTGATTGACAGAAAACCAGATATTCCTTTATCACTGTTAGATACCACCCACCCACTTGACTGCTGCCATACATCACCAAACTAATTCCTCGAATTTTCCTGCTGGAACATCCAGGTTACTTACATGGGTGGGGTGTTAGTCTTCTCAATAAGTTCATCTTTTAATTTAATCAACTCTCGTAACTTGGGATATTCTTCAAATCTGTTTGCTAGGCCTGAAATGAATAATAACAGAGATACATTGTAATTTGAAAATAAAAAGAAATATTGAAGAATATTTTCATTTCATATTTTTCCAAGTCCAAATATGACTAGAAAACAATATGCGATAAAAGTTTTGATTGATTGATCGAATGGGCAACATTTAACAATTCATGTGTCCTTCCGTGTGGTCAAGTCTAATAAATGTAAAAAGCTGAAACAATACCTCAGAATGGTGTTCAGAAAGATTGAATCCAAAAACGAAACCAAAACAGTAAAGCTGAGTTCTTAACAAAAAAAAAAAAAAACCCAAACAATTCAACTATAACAAGAAACTTTAAGTATGGATTTCATGCCAGCAATATAATATTAACAAATTTAAAGGTAGCCAGTAACAAAATCGTTTGATATGCTAACTACTGCAAGACATATACTGTTAGATGGATTGTCACTGTCCAAATAGTCAACCAAGACACACTTTAGGAGGGGAACCGTTTCAGTAAATTTGGTTTTAATTAGCACAGTGGTTTCAGAGGTGAGGAAAACATTTTTAAAGGAAAGTTTATGTCCACAACAAAGGCAACTGATGCAAATTGATTTTAAGAGCTCACATAAACATTTGGGCCAGATTAGCTAAATGTCATGCCCTGAAAATAGTTTTGGTAGGCATAACATACCGTAAATACTCTATTTAATGGACACTAAAGTACACCTATCTTTTAGGAAAATTGGAAAATCGTTGAAAAAATAGAGTTTTGGTATTTCCCTTCACAGCGTTGTCATTTCTTGACTCCATATGATCGACCTGGTCAATGTACTTTAAGAATTGGCAATCAAAATAATGAACATCTCACAAATTATTTTTACAATCTGGATTTGGAGCATCTCACAAATGATTTTTACAACACATATTACGTTTGTAGTCTCATCGTCTTTTTAGAACATATTATAAATATTACATTTAAATGTCTTATAAACAATGATCAGAGGATTTGTTTTGTAAAAACATTATTCATTTCATTTCAAATTTTTAAAATTTATTTCTCTGACAAATGCGAATATGCAATTTCGTTCTGAACTCGTTTTGGATTTCTTTTCAAAAGTAAACTTCCAGGTAAGAAAAATTCAATAAAATTTACTTAAAAATCGATCTTGTTTCAATCATATTTATTAAGATAGTTTAAATGGTTTAGACAGACGAAATAAACACTCGATGAGGACTGAAAGTTATTAACTTACCTAAGAAGTTAAAATTACTGACTGTCACCACCTGAGAACAATGATCGTAACTTTGACAATTTTGAAATCGTTGAAAAAATAGAGGTATCAAAAAATTCAATTTTCCTTGAATTTTCAAAAGTGTCTAATAATTAGCCGTCCAATAATTAGGGTTATTACAGTAATTGATTTACATACCAACATCTCTGATAAAATTCTGTGGCCTTTCTCCAGTATCTACAAAGTTCTGACAATAATCGTTGTGTGGATTTGCACTTTGAGTACCCTGAAATGAAATATTGAAAGTCAATATATTTGCCCTGTTCATTTCTGTTTCAATGAGTTTGTTCTTTGTGTATTACCATGCAAATTACTGCTAAATGTAATCAACTATTAAAATAGAATCTGTGTGAAAATTTTCTCTTAAATACTCAGAAAGGAAGTGGTTTGGGCTCATCAAATGCTTATCCACCCAGTGGTTTCAGAGAAGATTTTTAAAAACCATGTAAAAAAATTCAATCTTTTTCATATAAATCTTGCCCATCCAGATTATATATATTTAGGAAATTTGAATTATGATAACTGCAATCCCCTTACAACATTTTATTATTAAATTTTCTATTAACAGTTGCTTAAAACTTATTCAAAAAAATTATGATCATATGACATAGACTGAATTTGTAAATACTAACTCTATATTATAATAAAGAGTCTTGTCCAATATTTTTTACCTTGAGAAATGTACTTGAATCTGTATAAATTTCTTCTAACTCTTCTTCGATATCCTCCAACTGAAAGACATGCCAAAAACAACTGAATTATTTGGTATTAAGAAATATCACTATAGAAGTAGTATTGATTTGAAGGATACTTACCCATTTGAGAAAAAAAATGTCTATTAAGTTGAATTTTACAGCAGTGCAGTGAAAATTTGTGATTGGTTATAAACATTGTCACTGTTTCTGTTTTTATTAGGGTTAGGTTGCTAAGCAACCAAAACCCTTATGCCGTCGGTCGTTTGGTTAGACAATGAAGGAAACTTTGGAAATCTGGTGTTTTGTGGAAAAAGTTGGACCAGAAGTTTTTGAAACTATGTTTTTATGAGTAAATATGCAAGCTTATCTAGGATTGAAGCTTTAGCAAGGCTAGTTAAGCAGCTTTTTATCTCGATTTTGAGATGACACATGCGCAAAGCAACCTCCATATTTTTCGAATTACGACTATGTTTATATTGGAATATCATATAAGAAAATAAACATTCCGCGGTAAAATAGTCCTAATATTTGTTGTTGCTGGTGCAGTTGTTTTTTAATAGAAATGTAACTGAAACACACCGAGAAGTGTAATTGTCCAGTTATTTAATAAAAGATGTGTGTTTTATTGACGATTTCCTTTTTGTTTTGAAAGCCGTGTAAAGTATTCGCACCTTTTAAAGTGTACAATGCTATCGGCGTAAGGATTTTGAATGTTGACATTTGCACGGATATTTTGGGAAGGATTACAATCAGGTTTATTTTCAAAAGATTTCAAAGGTAAGTTCCATTTTTGTTGTGAACGTGATTGTTAACTTATACAGAACATATTTTGCACATTATTTGCTTATTCTTCTTGTAATTCTGATGGTATTTTGTGTATTTGATTAACCTTTTGACCTGATCATCGTGACTTCATTTTGTCAAACCTGTTGGTCAGTGATAGAATTGCATACAGGTTATTTGAAATGCCGACAACTTGCACATTAAGATTGAAAAACACTGTGTTTATCATTAATTTAGAAAACGGTATTATCGAAGGTATAATGGGTTTATTTTAATTGAAAGCTTGAATGTTTACGTTCTTTTTGTGTATTTGATTAACCTTTTGACCTGATCATCGTGACTTCATTTTGTCAAACCTGTTGGTCAGTGATAGAATTGCATACAGGTTATTTGAAATTCCGACAACTTGCACATTAAGATTGAAAAACACTGTGTTTATCATTAATTTAGAAAACTGTATTATCGAAGGTATAATGGGTTTATTTTAATTGAAAGCTTGAATGTTTACGTTCTGATCTACCTGCACATGCGCAATGTAGTGTAAATAGAAATAACCCCCTTCTACAATTGTCCAAACTTTGTCTTTTTATATAACCTTAATAACTTGAAGACCTTTGATTTCTGTTTATTTTAATTCATCAAATCATTATTATGCGTTTGACTTTTTAAAAAAATTCAATTTAGAGTGATAATTCAAGAAACGTTAGCCGACTCGTGCTTTCTTTGATTGATTAGTGCATATTTATGTACAGACATGCGCAGTAAAGTTGAGTAGTAGAACCTTCAGCTCAGATACACTGTGTTGCGAAAATATACGTTTTAAAAAATCACTGTATATTTTGAAACCAAAGCAATACATATGCTGTCAATTTAAAAAAAAATCAGTCACCTACCCACAGGAACATTATTATATAATAGACACTTTTTCCGCAGAGCTCGTTAACTTTCATAATTGATATATTTCCTTGTAAATAATACTGTTAATAAAAAGAATTCAATACCAAAACCTATTTTGCAATACATTGTACAAACAAAAAGCATTGAAATAATCATCAGCAATGTTTGTACAAATAAAAGTCAAATGCTAGCAACCTAACCCTACCGGTGCTATGCACTTTGATTATAACTAGACTTCAATGGATTCTCAGTAGGCCCCACAATAAACAACTTGTGGACAACATTTGACCTCAGCTATTGACCTTGACCTTTGACCTGGAGATGTATACAATAATTGTGACACCCCTTCTGACAGTGATGAATAACCACGTCAAGTATCTTCACTTAACTTCAAACCATTCTCAAGTTATAGAGCGGCCACAAACTTTACCATAGGACATGGAGTTCTCAACTTTGACCTAAGTTTTTGACCTTGATCTTTGACCTATAGAGTAGTATATGCATTGTGACACACCTTCTGGTGTTAGTGAATATCCATGCCAAGTATAAATTTTCAAATCATAAAGGTTCTCAAGGTATAGAGCAGACTCGATTTGTTACAGATGGATGGGTTCTCACATTTGACCTTGACCTCTGACCTAGAGAATTGCACAATAATTGTGACACCACTTTTGACAGTGATGAATAACTATGCCAAATATCTTCACTAAACTTCAAACCATTCTCCAGATATAGAGTGGACACGATCTTTACCATAGGATTTGGGGTTCTCAACTTTGACTTAAGTTTTTAACCTTGACCATGACCTACATAGTTGTAAATACATTGTGACAAATCCTCTGATGCTAGTGAATATCCATGCCAAGTATAAACTTTGAAATCATAAAGGTTTACAAGATATAGAGCGTACATGATTTGTTTCGGACAGAAGAACGGATGGATGAACGGACAGACAGACAGCCTGATCACTATAAGGCGACCGCCACTAAGTGGCGGTGCCCTAATTAAGTTTTTTCTGTTTTAGTCTGTTAATTCATAGAGGCAAATTAAAAATTAATGTATTCTCTGCATTGTGACCTTGAACAACTACCTGACAGTCAAAAAAAAAATAAAATCTTTGATCCACAAGAAGTCCACATTCCATCTTTAAACGATTCATCAGTTGTGCTAAAGGCCTAAAATGTTGGAAACCATGATAAAATCACAAATTTCAACCCTGAAAACAGGACAATTTTAAATCATTAAAATTGACCACACTTTTGCTAAAATATGTATTTTAATAAAATCTGTAATTTCATAAATTAACTATTTTTTCTAAAGAATGTAACTGTTTCAGATAAATTGTTCCAATAGTCAATACCCATAAACTTTAAGTGTCTTACCTCTAGCTTTAAAGGTCACAACTAGCTAAAAATATAACTGAATTTGAAAATTGTAAGAGTTGAACATGTCAAATAATGCAAAAGATTTGGCCAAACAATGTTTTAATTTTAACCATTAGGATGCTTATCTTTTATATACAATTGTCAATGGTATGTTTAGGATCATTATATCTAGTCTTAGTGTCATTTTCACAACTGAAAAAAGACAGTGGCTTTGAATTCAAACCAACCTCTTCTTTTTTCTTCTTGAAAGATTTTCTGTCTTCTCTAGATTCAGAACTTCCTGATGTTTCATCTCCTTGTTGCTTTTGAACAACAGATGCAGAGTTATCCCTATAAACAACAATTTGTGTTGTTAATGAATATACAACATATACCTTTCAGTAAATAAACTAATCAATGATTTTCCACCCAGTATGTTTTCCCATAAACTTTTGATGTCATACATCACAATGTTCAATGGTGTGATTTTCCTTAATTGACCCCATTCATTCATTAACTGAAATTAGAAAATTCATCTAATACAGAAATAGATACCATCATCATAGTTTATTTTGAAATATACAGTTAAAACTGACATGACTGAATCTGTTCTCTAACAATTCATAATAATTTAATTTGAATTGTAATCTACTTTGGGTACTGTGACATCACCAACGTAATATTTTGCAGTCCACGATTTAAATAAGTTATTAAAATGATTTTATCTGCAAGTTTGGATCAGAATGTTTTTGAAAATAAAACTATAAGTATTGTTATAAAGTTTGTTACAGGTTACTCTTGTATAATCAACATTTTGAACTTTGGTCAGTTTGTGGTTAAAAATAAACCGCTTTGTGGTTTATGAAGTGTAAACTGCCTACGTATACTGTAAATCGGGATATTTTGGCAGTTTTTGCCAAAAAACACAACTTTAGATTTTGGTGTGTTAAAATTTGGGATTTTGTGGCAGTACTATGTTCAATTTTTGCACTTTCAGAAAAAAAAAAAAATGAAAAATAAAACTTTAATAAAATTGGAGCATGATTTACTAATCTGTATGAGTAGCAGTGTCTTGAGTATTTGTAATAATGCTGACATGATTAATAAATTGCTTCGCTGAGCACAGCTGGATACAAGCGCAGAGCTCCAACCCTGAACAATTGGCAAAAATGGACACAATATTCGCACTTGATACAGGTCTGAATTTGGATTGTAATTAAATATTTGACACATAATAGGTTTCTGACACAGAATAACTGTAACCAAAGAACTTAGAATTGGTCATATGATTTGAATTTATATTCAATTTTTTGCTTTTTGTGCAATACAATATGCTGTGGCGAATTGCCCCCCTCCCCCCAAAAAAAAATAAAAATAATTTACCCCTTTTTTTGCTTTTGTGCAATACACTATGAAGTTGCACATTGACCCCCCCCCCAAAAAAAAACAAAAAAAACAAAAAACTAAAAATTATTGAACCCCCCCCTTTTTTGCAAAAAAAAATTTGAAATTTTCTTTTTAATTTCTGAAATCTGAAATGAGAAAAAAATTGCCCCCCCAAATTTCTCATTTAGCCCCCCTAAATTTTGTTTTCACCTCCCCCCCCATTTCTTTATACATAATTTACTTCTTGTAAGGGAGGTAATAGAATCAGACACAACATTTTACTTTAAATGTGTTTGGATTACCTCCCTTACACCAAGATAATAACCAAAAATGCTTATTGGGCCCTTTTTTGGCCCCTAATTCTTAAACTGTTGGGACCAAAACCCCCAAAATCAATCCCAACCTTCCTTTTGTGGTCATAAACCTTGTGTTTAAATTTCATAGATTTCTATTAACTTATACTAAAGTTATAGTGCGAAAACAAAATGTCTTCGGACGACGACGCCAACGTCATACCAATATACGACCGCAAAAATTTTGCGGTCGTATCAAAACTGATAAAATAAGATTGTTCTTTTAATCTTTATGATTAAATTGTTTTTATTATACAAATATGATTACAGCAATTTACCTACAATCAAATTAGCCAAAACATTGCAACTCTAATTAAATTTAACATCTTTCAAGATTACAAGAATTTCAAATTAAATTTATTTTTTGGATTTGTTTTATTTTGGGGTAAAATAAATCAAAATATAACCACAGCCAAAATATCGCAATTTACGGTAATCTATTCCAAAATTTAAAAAAAATCCTTTAAAAAAATTCATGCAATCAGGATTAAACAAATAAGTGGTTTCATCACTTATCAAAAGAATCAAATTAGAAATAATTCAAATACAATTAATGACAACCATTAATGAAATATTAATTTGAAATATTTATGCCTACAAAATTGCTGAACCATAACAAATATTCAAACATATCAACATTAATAATATATAACTGAAAAAGTGGAACTTTGATCACTGGAACTCTTTCAAAAACTGTTATTCTTTCCAACTACTTCTAAAGCTGTTTTGTTACACATTTATAGAACTCTTTTTTACAAACAAATGATATAATACATCCAATCTCTGCAGAAAGGGCACATTTTCCTTGTCTTTTTATTCACAGGTTTAACTGTCAAATCATTAAAGTTTCCTATTAATTTGACTGTTTTTATTGGTAACTTGGTGTTCATGTGACCAAAGTTCTACACTTATATAACCAACATAAAAGTAAAGGGAGTCCAAAATCATTTAAAAAAACAAAACAAAATGTAGCAGATATAGCATTTTTTCTTTTTGCTTCTGAACAATGTAAAAACTGGAGTTATAATGCTGAGGTACAAGAAAAGACAATTTCCTATATATTACATTTAGGAGAATAGTGAGTTCTAGTTATTATATTGGGAATTGTTTGGTCTGCACCTGTATAGATACAGCAGGTAGAACTAAAATTGGCGAGAACGCTTAGGTACAACTTTAATTAAAACTGGTATAAAAATAACAATTGAGAGTTTTAATGCATATGTAATTTTTGTTAAAAATCCATTAAAACATGTTTGCATGACAGCACTTCAAAGACAATATTCTATAAGTGTTGCATGTCTAAAGTCAACAAAAATTTCATTTACCCTACAATCGATGAAAAGTGGCTTTAATTAAAATAAATGAATTAATCTTACAGAAATATTGCCAATTAAGGATGATCGCTGGTCTAATAGAAAATAAACAGGATTTGAAATAGGTGTTTTAGTTTGAGAGAACATATGAATAGTAAACAAATAAGCAAGAAAAAAATATAGGTTCATGTGCTCATTTAAGGGCTATAAGGCCTTGAAAATTTGCAGGAAATGGGTTTTCTCCGGATTTTTCATTGTCTTTGCATTGACAACTTCAGTCTCTCAAAGATGTATGAAAAAATAAAAAGGATTTCATAAACTTTTGTCAAATACCATTTTAAGGTATATATGATTGAATTATAAAAGAAAAAGTGGGGGTTCATGGGCAAAAATTTCATGTTTAGGAAATGGATAAAACCTGAGGATTCCGAAAATCTGACAAAAAGACCAAAACATGACCAGTGAGCATCCTTAAATTTAAATGAAATCTGTTAAAAAAGTATGGTATCTTGTCACTACCATATCCCTCCATAACTTTAGTTGTTAAATAAAATATGAATTTCAAATGTGGATTTACTTTGTAAATTCAAAAGAGCGATCAGTTAACTTTGAGTTATTCAACACATTTTGAAAAGAAAAAGAAATGTTCAACACTTTGAACAGACTATGAAAAAAAATATTTGTACTCTGCCTGCTTTTGCTGTTGTCTATGTTTTCAGTGTTATACTTGAATGTACATAATTTTTCTCCACATGTTATTTATTTTTCATGAAGAAGATTCTGTTAAAGTTTGGTAAAAATCCAGGATGGTTTAAGAAAGCAATTAATATTTAAAAAACTTTAACTGCAGACTGTGTGTAATGTTTACTGGGAGAAAAACTAAGTCCATTTATAAGTAAAATACATAAAAATGGGAAAAACATTATTACAAAATTTTCCTCTGAATACTATCTTTTGATCATGAAAAAAGCTTCAGTCCAAGTTTGGTAAAAATCCAGGATGGACTAAGAAAGTAATTAATGTTTTAAAAACTTTAACTGCAGACTGTATGTTATGTTAACTCAGAGAAAAAATAAGTCCATTTATAAGTAAAATACGGAAAAAAAAGTATTACAAAATTTTCCTCTCGAAACTATCTTTTGACCATGGACAAGCTTCTGTCCAAGTTTGGCAAAAATCCAGGATGGTTTAAGAAAGTTATTAATGCTTAAAAAACTTTAACCACGGGGTGAATGGAAATGTTGACGTCTCCGACACTAACGGAATGTAGGATCACTATGTCTCGCTTCCGTGACAAAAGTCGCTGGCTCGACAAAAATCCAAACTGAAACGAAGCTTAATGAATGTATTCAAACTCCCTCAAATATACATCACCTTCTAGATTTCTTCCTGCGTTTTTTCCTGAAACTTTTCATGATATTTATAAATTATGTAAGAAACACCTTTATTTTAACTAAATCATGTAAAGATCCTGAATGGAATACATGTAAATGAAAAAATGTAATGATATAAGGAATGCATCAATGAGACAAAATCCACTAGGACTGAACATGGAAAAAAGGCTGATAAAATATACAAGTTTGTCATTTCCATTCCCCTAAAATGAATACAATACTATTAACTCAACTTCTGACTGTGGAATGGATTTTTCATCATTTTAGTGCCTAAACCATTTTGAATCATCTTAGAACTTGACAGAAAGATGCAATTCATATTAACTAAAAAGATTAAACTAAATAATTTTGTTCTGTCATGTCTTCCAGAGAAACAAAAATAATTTGTCTATGGAATTTTCAATTTAAAAGGGAGATAAATCTTCCTGTGAAATTTTATTTAATTAAGTATTACATTCCCACTTTACACCAAATATGCACAAAGTGCATGAAAAGATTAGAACATTTTAAGACGGGTATGAATTAGTCTTTTATATTTTGAAATGTTTCAACTTTTTGAGTACAATGCAGTCTCCTGTCCCCTGTCTGCGAACCTAAGCCTTTTCATAATTGAAGACTTAAAGCCAAGAATAACAAATAAATATTTGTTAATGACACAGAATAATTATTTTTTTGTGAAAACAATATGTAGATTAATTCAAATTGCTATACATTTTTCCAATAATTCGTTGTAGCAACAACAAACTACTTGTTTTTGTACATGTAAGACTGTCAAATGTCCCCTAATTCTGCGCATCTGGCTCAGTAATTGACATTGGCAGTGTTGTACTTCAAAAACAGAAAGATGTTTATGGATGGAGTCTTAGCCTTTTTAAAGACTTCTCTGAAAACCATTATACAGGCGCACTGTTGATTCACACTTAAATTGCTTGGATACAAAATGAAACAAAGTTTGATAATGGAAAAAAAAAATTATGAATACTTCTACATATTTATTTGGAAAGTACTGAAATGACAGGTGTGCAGAATTTGGGGATGCATAGAATAAGGGGACATCACTGTACATTTACTTTTCTTTTGGAAATTCATCATTCAAAATAATGATATTTGTGGTTTAAAATACAGCCTTTATAATTGTAAAATTTTTAATTTCTTCTTAAACGACTCATGGAGGTTAATTAACCAACAAAAATATAATTCTGGCATTAGACTTTCAAAATTCCAAAAATCCATTCCATGAACTGATCATGAGGTTTGAAGACAGTAAACATAATAAACACTTATTCAGTTTTATATATTATCTTATTTCAATAATTTTGACAAATTCTAATAAACAAATTAAAAAAATCACATAAAGCTGATTCTATTTGAAGTGGTTGACTGTCTATCAAAATAGCAATCCAAAGATACTAATTTTAGATATAGTAAATTTATACTATTCTGTATACGATGCATTTCAAGGAGTTACCTCTCATCAGCAGCATTAAAACCGAAACATTTGGAAGACCAAAAACCAAACTTATTTTAAACCAGAAGTACTCATAACCAAAAATAATCAACTGTATACCAGATAATTACTTCCAGTGCACTGGAGTGTGGAACCTACCTAGCAATAATAGAATTTCACATGGACCTTGTCTGCTGTAATTGCATTATTCTTCTGACCAAAATTTTCTTCTTGGAAAAAATCTAGTTAGTCTAATTATATCTCTTCTGAAAATTACATTTTACATAAATTATCATATCTGGTATATACTAACCCATGGTTACTAGGTTTTTCTTCATTCAGTATTTCATCTTTACTTTTTAATACTTTCTTTAGTCCATCAGGACTGTCTACACCAAACTGAAAGCCAGACAAAAACATTACACACCACAGGTAATTTTTTAACATAATAGATTCTGCAATTCTTTTAATGATAACAATAGAATTTGTCTTGCTTGGTACATGGGTACAAAAAATGTTTAAAGATAATTGAACACACACATACACAATTTGTATGTGTTATTTTCATTCCAATGCAATGTCATAATACTGATACATAATATCACCATTTATGAAAATTTGAACACAGAACACACCAGTTTTTTTTTCAGAAAAAGTGAGATGTTGACCTTGTTGATGTATGAGTATATACATATAAAAGAATCTGGTCTAGCACCTGTGTTACAGTATTGGGAGATATTTTGGAGGCATCATCACTCTCATGATCTACAGGAATAACCAATCAGAAGCCAGAGTTTTATGTTTGATCAACTGTTGTAGAGGTGAAACCTCTGTGTTTTTCCTAGGAACTAATTAAAATCATTTTCAAAATAATGATTCAATTGTTTGATAAAATTTCATCCTAACAAAATGTAAAATGATTTAGATATTGAAGAAATGTAAATTTTGAGATTTATAAATATGTAGGTTCCAACAAAATTGGCTTTAAAACTTTTAAGCTTTATAATGGATGTCAGGATTTTGCACTGCTATAACCTCAATGCTTTCAACCCCTTGTGGTGCCAATTATCTCCTATACAAAATCATGTTGTTTATTCCTGCAATATACAACTTCACCTATTCTCCTGTGTGGGATTAATTGCCTAATAAGTGAGCAAAGCTTGCTTTTTAGTATAGTGCTGTCAAAAATTATGGGTATCGATCTGACTTAAGTATTATGCCATCAAAAAAGTTTCAACAACATTGTTGCCACCATGTAAATTATTGTGAAATAAACAGCTGTACTATGAGTGCATGATATGCCCTTTGTCTAGAAAATTAAAATTTAACCAATTAACATATAGACCCTTTGATTTTGTTCCTTATCTTTGATGAATAAGTCACATCCCACTCTGGAACAGAAAATCAAAATTCCACCAAACAGTATAAATACCTTTAGACTATCACAACAAACAACTGTGTAAAGTTTGAAGTAAATCGGACAATGCGTTCCTATGATACAGCGTGACATGTGAAAAATTCCCCCATTTTTAATGAACAAAGTTCCATAACTCTGAAATTTGAACGAATAAAATTCCATAAATATCCAAAGTGTGAAAATTTGACAGTTTTTCAACGATTTCTCAACGAATAAAGCACAATAACTCTGAAATGTCATATCCGAAATTTAAAGAAAAAACAAAAGGGAGCTTACGTCAATAGATAAAAACAAGTCACAAAAGTTTCATGAAAATTGCTCAAAGCTTTTTTGAGTTATTGTCCGAAAACTGGAAAATCCCCCCTTTTTTATGAATAAAGTCCCATAACTCCGAACTTAAAACCAGAAATTTATAAAAAGCAAAATTGTGTCAATAAATACAAACAATTCACTTAAGTTTCATGAAAATTGCTCAAAGCATTTTTGAGTTATAGTCCAAAAACTGGCAAATCTCCCCTTTTTTCTGCAGCGCTGCTGCAGCAAAGATAAGCTTTAGCTTATCTAGCTGACGCTGCGCGTAAGATTGTTAGCAAGCTGGTAATAACTTTGTACTGAGCCATCTAACCACTTTCTATGACTGCTTCCGCATTTTTTTACTGTTTGCGTGAACAAGACCTATCAATCGTTTTTGAAATTATTATTTGTTACTGAACATATAAAACATGTCTCTGGTTACATTTATCAAATTTGTTCTCAATTACCGACCGCAAAAACAAAATAAGCTATATATCGTAAATTTTTCCCGTCCAGTCCCAATATTTCAAAAATGCATTCGGAATCTTTAGAAATCTGAAACTGTCTTATATACTGTTCCTCAAATATCCCTGTATATCTCTGAAACACTCTTATATACTGTTCCTAAAATTTCTCCGTGTATCTCGGAAACACTGTCTTATATATTGTTCCTCATATTTCCCAGTGTATCTCTGAAACACTGACTTATATACTGTTCCTCAAATTTCCCCGTATAACTCTTTAACGCTGTCTGTCTGTCTTTTATTTTGTTATTCTCTTCAAATTGGATTACAATTTATTAATAAATAAATGTCATCAATTGAGATTTATTTTTTTTTGGTTTGGTCTGTAGTACTTTTTTCTTTTTTTTCTTAATGCATATGTGTCTGAGTGGGGCGATATTGTTTCCTGCAGACAGTTACCTCGTGAGCTAGCAGATTAAAAATCGGTCTAGTACAAACCATGGTCATATTCATGATCTTATCGCATTTCCCCATGCCTATATCGACCTGCTGATGCCTTCACAATTTCCCGTATTTCGGCACTGTGATGTCGTAAAGAGTTGACCCGACCCTAATATGAGCTGACCCGAATATATCAGCGACTTCATAATGTTTGACCCAACGTTGACCCGAATATATCAGGAAAACATCTGGTTATAGGCAGATGGCCATTGAAAAGTAAGAAATTCCATTAAGATTGCTAGTTAACAATACGATAAATTTATCATCAAGTTTTCTTCAAACAAATATTGTAAAATATAAGCCGCTCGACACAATATGGAACTTTTTAGCTCGTTCGCTACGCTCACTCGCCGAAAAAGCTTCACATTGTGTCTCGCGGCTGATATTTTACGATATACGTTTGCAGAAAACCTGATAATATGTACATATCAACATGTTCTCGTCCTGACATGCACCTGGCTGCCACTGGACGTTAAACAACAATTCATCCATCCATCCATCCTGGGTTATTTAGTGTGCACTATGTGCATTGAGGTTATTTCGGATAGACTTAAAACAAAATTACAGTCAATCCTTATAATTTAATTCCAAGGGTTGTTTTGACGTCTAAAATGTCGGGATTGCCTTTAATGACGTCATAGTAGAAAAGAAAATTTAGTCTATGATATGATAGACGAAAAAAATTTGACCAACTAAATGATGCGTAACATCCAATATTAAATTATTGAACTTTATTACTTGTTCTGTTTTAACAGTTACATGAGTTGTTTTAGTGAATAACTGAGTAAGTGAAAATCTTCAGAATGGACCATTTATTATACCCCCTGCAATCAGTTTTTTGTTTTTGTCATATGTAGATGTGCATGAAGCAATATAATTATCACTGGATGCTTGCAAAGAGAGATAATTCATCTTAAAGGTTTTACATGTTTAAAGCTTGTAAGCGCAAGTCCTATACAGGTCAATGGATTTTGATGCGACTTTATATGAAGGTTGGGCATCATATGTAGATGTGCACAAAGGAATATAATCATCGCTGGATGCTTGCAAAGGGAGATAATCAAACTTACAGGTTTTACAACTTCAAAGCTTGTCAGCCTAACTCCTCCTTAACCGTGCAATGCATTTTGATGAAACGTTATATGAAGTTTGGGCATCATATGTAGATTTACAAGAAGGAAGATAATTATCACTGGATGCTTGAAAAGGGAAATAATCCATCTTAAGGGTTTAACATGTTTAAAGCTTGTAAGCACAACTCCTCCTAAACTGTTCAATTCTTTTTGATGAAACTTTATATGAAGGTTGGGCATCATATGTAGATGTGTATACAGCAAGATAATAATCACTGGATGCTTGCAAAGGGAGATAATCAAACTTAAGGGTTTTACAAATTTAAAGCTTGTTAGCATAACTCATCCTTAACCGTTCAATGCATTTTGATGAAACGTTACATAAAGGTTGGGCAGCATATGTAGATTTACATAAAAGAAGATAATTATCGGAGGATGCTTGCAAAGGGAGATAATCCAACTTATGGGTTTGAAGCTTGTAAGCGCAAATTCCTAGTATTGCAAGCTCGGGTATCACTCAGTGAGGTCACTCACAGTTCTAGTTATTCATGGTCTTTAATCAAGAGCTTATCCATCAGTTGAATATCTGGTTAAAGATATCCGTTCAACATAATTTCTAAATGGAATAGTATAAATGTTTCCAAATTTGTTCAGTGATCAATTATTCTATTGCACAATGGTAGATTTGAAGTAAATTTATTAAATGTTAGTGCAATATCAGCATGACGGTGGATCCAGTGTTTAATTATTAAGATCAGAAACCCTGTTAAGACTCAAAACAACAGTAAGGCATAGGAAAATGAGGTTAGTGCAAAATATTTAGCAGCAGCACTGCAGATCAGCACGTCAGTGCTATGTTTATGAATAAAGTCCCATAACTCTGAAACATAAAATCGGAAATTTAAAAAAATCAATAGGTAGCTTATGTCAATAGATATAAACAATTCACTAAAGTTTCATGAAAATTGGTAAAAGAATTTTTGAGTTATTGTCTTAAGTGTGGATGAGGGATGGACGAACAACTGTATTGTATACCATAATATGTCCCGTCTTTAGGCCAACTAAAATTAATTAGTAGATTTTCATCCAACTTTTTGAAAAAAATGGGGCGGGTGGGAGGATTTTATTTTTTATTTCATATGAAATTATTTTGTAAGGTGTTATTAATATGTAAACGTTATAAAATGGCTTATACCGCTTACTACTCTAAGAATCACGAAAACCATGTATAATTGTTACAGAAAGTTAACAAATAACGAAATTATGGACACGGATACCGGTAACGTAGATGAACAAAATCCGGAAATCGTAAATTTTAGAAAATAAAAAAAATCGGGGCGGCACGATTTTCGAGGGGCGGGCGGGGATGAAAATCTATCAATTAATTTTAATTGGCCTTAAAGATGGGCATATGAAAAAAAACAACAAAATTGATAACAAGAAAGGTCAACAATCTCAAACCAATCAATCATGCTTTGCTCATTTTTCAGGTTGTTCCTGTTTCATATTAGATCATACACTTACATAATAGTCTTGGACACTTAATATTCTTACACAGGTCAAATTTTGGATATATATCAATTAGTCCCATATACACTCAGGGATCCTTGCAACACATCTAGACGCGTCCTGTATGCGCATTTGTTACACTGGACGAAGTGGTTATACTTCAGATGCGTCCCTGTACGCGTCAACATACACAGGCAGATTTGCGTTATGTCCGGTCAGTTTCCGATAGGATACTAACTTTTGTAAACAATGTAAATGGTGGCAACCAAATTTACCTGTGAAAATCCAGGTAGTTGTCTTGAAACAAGGATGATGTTTGTATGACAATTAAAGTGTCAAACAATAAGAAAAGAGGATAATTATCAAAAAATTATCAATTTACATTACTAATTTTTAATTTCCATCCTTATTTTGACATTGTTTCATGCTGGGACTATTATACTAACGGGACTGGAAACTGGTACGCCAATCAGTGTAGTTATACTCAACATCACGGTCGTTAAAACGTGAGCGAGACTTGACGATACGCCATATTGTTTTGACAGCGTGCTTTGATCGCATAATTTCTATAAGTTGTTTTTATAGTTAATTGAAAAGATAATCCTTTATATAAACATGATTACTATTATGATAAAAGGTATTTCAATCTTTGACAGTTGTTATTAATCACCAAATCCCGCCTTAAATGTGAAAAACTGACATTTAAAGGTTGAATTTTTCCGGATGATTACAGCGTGGGGACGCTGTGGGAAAAATGATTTACAAAATTTCTTATAACTGTTGATTGAAAAGAGATATGCGAGTTCTGTTTGTTGTTTAATCATATTTATTGATTACAGGTTGGATTGACCTATTTTTATTGTCACTTTTTAAAGTGAAAAGTGGAATATAAATCTCCTTCTCATTACAACTGGAAACCACATGCAGGGCTCAAATAAATTATACTGCTCCTATAAAATTGCCTACTCCTATTTACGTGTGCAATATTTGTAGTAAAATCAGGGTTTTTGTTGCTTAGTAATGGTGGCATGAGCTTTTGACTTCGTGAAAATATGTACAATAGGCTCCACAATCAGAACTACAAAATTAGGCCTTTCACAGCTATTGCTGCCGTATATAAGTATATTGAATAGGGGTAGATTTTCTTATAAATGTATCTGAAAATGCTTTGCCAATGTTTTTAATCATATATATATTCAATTCGTTAAAATAATTAAATAATTCATATATTTTTAATTTTTTGTTCATTTAATTATATTTTTTATTTTTTATTTTAAATCCACCTATTTTAACGGTATAAACATGCTGACATGTTCGCCGAAATCAATATTGTTTACATGTATCGAAGGCTAATTAACCACGTGACACGATAAGCTGTCAATCAAAACAAAAAATCAATAATCCGCTATTGGGACAATGAAATCTCAACAGACCGATCAGTTTCCAGTCCCGTTAGTATAATAGTCCCAGTTTCATGATTGCATTGATGAAATGAAAATATCAATATCTTAACTTTAATTTTAAGCTTCAGTCAGATGAATGAGGGAAATCATAATTGTTCATGTTCACTTCAAAATGTTAATTTTCTTTAACCATGTCAATCATTTTATTGGTTCGGGTGACAAATTTTTTTTTTTAAATTCTACAATCTAAAAAAATCATAAGGTGAAAAGGTCATAAATGGCTTTGATTTAATATAATACATTTTTGAACAAGGATCAGGCATATACTGAAAGACAACATGATTCAAACTTCTGAACTCACAGCACAGGCACTTGTTTCTATCAATGGGAAGGTCAACTATCCCTGCCTGTGACTCACAGAGATAATTTGGGACTCATGAAAATTTTGAGGGACTCACCAATTTCAAAAGTGATGAATGCACTCGGAGTGAGTCCAGGACTCACCAAGAAAAAAAAAACCCACGAGGAACCCTGTACACTAAGAAATAAATTATAGTTGCTTAGTAATGGTGGCATGAGCTTTTGACTTCGTGAAAATATGTACAATAGGCTCCACAATCAGAACTACAAAATTAGGCCTTTCACAGCTATTGCTGCCGTATATAAGTATATTGAATAGGGGTAGATTTTCTTATAAATGTATCTGAAAATGCTTTGCCAATGTTTTTAATCATATATATATTCAATTCGTTAAAATAATTAAATAATTCATATATTTTTAATTTTTTGTTCATTTAATTATATTTTTTATTTTTTATTTTAAATCCACCTATTTTAACGGTATAAACATGCTGACATGTTCGCCGAAATCAATATTGTTTACATGTATCGAAGGCTAATTAACCACGTGACACGATAAGCTGTCAATCAAAACAAAAAATCAATAATCCGCTATTGGGACAATGAAATCTCAACAGACCGATCAGTTTCCAGTCCCGTTAGTATAATAGTCCCAGTTTCATGATTGCATTGATGAAATGAAAATATCAATATCTTAACTTTAATTTTAAGCTTCAGTCAGATGAATGAGGGAAATCATAATTGTTCATGTTCACTTCAAAATGTTAATTTTCTTTAACCATGTCAATCATTTTATTGGTTCGGGTGACAAATTTTTTTTTTTAAATTCTACAATCTAAAAAAATCATAAGGTGAAAAGGTCATAAATGGCTTTGATTTAATATAATACATTTTTGAACAAGGATCAGGCATATACTGAAAGACAACATGATTCAAACTTCTGAACTCACAGCACAGGCACTTGTTTCTATCAATGGGAAGGTCAACTATCCCTGCCTGTGACTCACAGAGATAATTTGGGACTCATGAAAATTTTGAGGGACTCACCAATTTCAAAAGTGATGAATGCACTCAGAGTGAGTCCAGGACTCACCAAGAAAAAAAAAACCCACGAGGAACCCTGTACACTAAGAAATAAATTATAGTTAAAAATCAGGGGAGGTAATGAATGGTAAATTAATTTTTTTTTAAAGTGCAAAAGGCTGACAAGCCGAATAGTTAGAAAAATTCATATGATGTAAGCATGTCAGATGAGTGGAACAAAATCTAAATTTCAAAATTTCAAAGAATAAATGATTGTACTGCTTGCGCAAGGAGTTGTTTCCTTTTCTGTGATCTCTCTCGGAGTTCTTTCAACCGGTCCCCCATTTTTGTTTTTCTCTCTTAACTTTTACGATATCATCGTAGTTTTTTTCTATATTTATAATTGGTTATGATATTTTCTACGGATAACCGAACGAATAAATATAACATATCTAAAATATTTTTATTCAATAAAAAGAACTATTGAATTGAATTGAATTGAGTAATTTTTACGACTTTACAATTTATCTAAGTATTAAAAAAATCTTAATTTAATAATAAACAAAAACGTACTTTCATAAAACGCGATCGTTTAAATGTTTTCTTATTTCTTTGCATATTTTAGTCAAAACTTTAAGCAATGCAGTCAGTTGATATGGTAAAAGTCCGAATGATTTGCTAGTGTTTAATTCAATGAAGTCTGGTGATCACAAATCATCCTGTATTTCAATTATTTCATCGGACAATTCGTCCCATACTCGGATTGTCATATTACAAGACTACACGGCCAGTAGTCGAATCGGCTAATCGAACTACTTCGCAGGTATGTTAAGGCTGTTTTTCAATGGGGAGGTAACTCTTGGTGCGCTTATGAATATTTATTAGTAATGGCGTGACGACAATGTCGGCGTCTTCTGTCTTGGAAGCGTGAAAATTTACGATATTATTTATTGAACGGTTATTTTTGCGTGACTTTTGATATCATATGATGAACCTGAATTATATATACCAATTTCAATGGGAAAGTATCCAATATGCTGTCAATAAAAGCCACAAAGTACAGAAAATAAAATCAGGCGACAAAATGGGGAGGCGGGGTTTAATTTCCTTATATGGAAAAACTAATTCGTTGAGAAGCTTGGAAATATATTAGAAGCACCTGCTATGACGCCGAGTAGCTGAATGGGATTTAGAGATTTTGCTCTCCTGCTAAGATGTTTGATTGATCTAATTGGTGCCAGGATGATATTTATATACATCTTTTATCAGGTAAAATTTGTCAAACATTATTTAAAACTACCCTTGAATTGTTGAATCTGCCTACCGTGACCGTCCACGTGGGAACACGTGTGTCAATATTGAGCTTTCTTCTTAATGTACATGGATTATGCATTACCCGCATCACCCTAAGCAAGTTCAGTTTACAAGTAAAGTCCCAAAAATTTTAAAAAAAAAATTGTTGTATATCTGTTTTTGAAGTTCATGCACTGTGGGATTCCTAAAAAGGGGGGGGGGGGGGGGTGTTACCTCATCATTGTCACTGACACTAACAAAATTCAGGTCATTATGATTCTTCCATTGGTTGTTTTAAGATTTGGATAAGAATTTCATAATTTTCTCATGAACAGCTAGAAAAAAGTTTTTTTTTTTTTTTTTTTTTTTTATTATTATATTCATTGATTGATTGATGAAGAGAACAAACTTATTTATTCCAAGATGACAGAAAATGAAACCAGATATTCTGCATTCCTACCATTACCATAGAATAGAATAAGAATAAGAATTTTATTTCCAATTAAGGGCCCATTAAGAGCAAGCAATCAAATACAAATGATTTATATCATTGGAGGTACATATACAGTTAACATACATATATATATTTAAACCCACAATAACCACAGTCAGGTCAGAGCCATACTATATGCACAATATCTATATTATCATAATATATCAATTAAAATATTTGCATGTTATTATATAGAATTTCTTATTTCTAAACACTTATTTATAAATTTATATACCCAATGTTTTTAGGACATTAATATTTTCATTAGTCAATAGCCAAATTAACTTTGCTGTTTTATTCAAGTTCCCAAAATTATTACAAAATAAAGATATATTTTCATAAAATACTTTTCTTTCATTTTCATACAATGGACATTGAGCTAAAAAGTGTTCCTCGTATTCAACCTCTCCGAGTATGCACTTAGTACATAGTCTTTGTGAACGTTCAATATAATTTTTAGCATATATCAGTTTCTATTTTTAAACAATGAGCACTAACTCTAATTTTACAAATTGATTGTCTAATTTTAAAATCATTTAAATCAACGAAGATATTTCTCTCTTTCAAAACATCTTTTGACAGTGAAGTATGTTAATAATTTCCCTTTGTCAGAATTTAAACTACTTTCTCTAAAGCCATCCCAAAAATTGAGGAAACTTTTTGATAGTTTATTTTTAACAATTTTGCATAAACGACCTAATTTTAGTTCCTTTAAATTTGATATTGGTAAATCTATCTCTTTCAATATGAACATAATACTAGAATACCAAGTATTAACTTTACAAGAATGCAATTGCCTGTTACATATATAGGCATCATACAATAGACCTTCCTTTAAATTTTCTAGTCTATGATAATATTTCAACATTGACAAAATAATAGTAAAATATACAGGGATTCTGCCAAGCTCAGACATAATTGCTATATTACTGGATTTTTTATTAACACCAAGGACATATTTCAAAAATTTTATTTGTGATTTCTCAGAAATATCACCTGACAATACCTTTTCCAATATATAATCATTATTTTTCTTGCAAGCAGAAGATTCAGGGGAAAACACGCCCCAAATTTCACTACCATACAATACAATAGGCTTTATTGTGTGGTCATATAGGTGTAATAAAGTTGAGACACTTGGATTTGATGAAGACAAACAACGCTGCAATTTAAAACAGGCCTTAAGAGATTTTTTATATAATTCATCTTTACATTGCTTAAATTTTCCACTTGATGTAAATGTGATACCTAGATATTTATATATGTTAGTACTCTCAATGTTTTCTGTTCCAAGTTGTAATGGACATTTAATTAACTTTCCTAGTTTGTTAAAAATATAAGCTGAAATTTGCAAAGATCTCCCCTTTCCAATTTTGCACTTTTCAAAGAATGCATGATGTAAAACAGATATACCACTATCAGGCTTATAATTATATATATACATCAGAGATGCATCAACTGTAGTCGGTATATCTATTTATATCAGTATATATATGCCATAAAAGGTAACCAGATATCCTGCATTTATCATAGTTTATCACACAAGGTGCTATTCATGAAAGACCCTTTCCTAAATTTATCAAAACCTTCCATTTGCAATTTTCAGAGTGAATGATATAAATAGGATATATATACCCTTGTCTGGCTTATGACAATACTTATTGTTCTTAATCATTGAAATATTTTGTCCCTATTGGGCCCTTGATTGGAAATAAAATTATATTCTTATTCTTGTACTCCTACTCATAGTTTTATATACACTATCACATCACTAATTTACCTCAACCCCGACCTCAATAGTGAATATTATTTTCTAAAATGAATTTATAAATCAACAATAAATGTTTCAATGTTTGTCCTTAAGCTCGTGATTATAAATGAACCCATGGCCATACATTCCTTTCTTTTGAGAAAAAATGATATTTATAAAAAAATAGATGAAAACCGTGAAAAGAAAAACCTAATTTCATTACACATAATGCACAGTGTGTTAGAAAACTTTGACTGTAGTTACTACTAAAGTCTATGGACTGTAACTAATACCTGGCATATGAAATTCCTTTTGAAATACTAATTATACGAAATTTGGCTACTTTGAATTCCCTGCTGAATTAAAGAAATAAATTGATTCTCTAATAGATTTTAATTGTATGACTTAAGCAAACCTGGTCAGAAAATGCTGAAATCTCAGTTTCAGATATTGGATTTATCATTTTTGCATTTTTTTTTATTATGATGTGAAAAAAAATATTTGTGCTGAACAATTTGGTGGTTACTCTGCATTTAAAAGTCACAATAATTTCGAAAAATACATCAGTTAATCTAAAAATGTGTAAAGTGTTGATTTTACACCAGATTCATGTGTATACATGTATAAACTTTGAAGTAAAATAACAATACAATAATCAGGATCCAAAAATTTTATAATAGCCAAAATTGACAAAGGTTATTTTATGTTGTAATTTGTCAATTTTGGCTATTATAAAATTCTTGGATGCTGATTATTGTAATTATGGGCACGAAAAAAGTGTTATTTTAATCTTTAAAATGTCATGTTTTCAAGAAATTTATAAAATGTCAAGGGAAGTAACTCTACATGATTGAAAGCTAAGTAAATATATGTATTTTGTTGAGTAGATCAATTTTTAAGAAAAATATTGTATATTTACAGATAAATGATGCAGCTTGGAAAAGAATTCTATCGCAACTGGTTGACTTTATTAAATTATTACAGATAAATTTTACTGGTAAGTGAATACATGTATGTAAAATGACAGACCTTAATTCACTAGACATTGAACCCGCGCGAGCCCGGGAAAATAAGCATTTTTTTTTTGGTGGCCATATTGACTTTAAAAAGTTATTACGGCCATGTCATTCATGGAACTCAATATGGATGTTGTGGCAGGCTTCCTATAAACTTTCCTGTCAAGTAGGTAGTATCAACTGATAGTTTCATGTCTATATATAGTGTAGTATTCCAGCAATGGATGGTCATGCAAACTTTAACCAAAGTCAATGAAGCGTGAAATTTAGGTCAACGTGACCCAATTGTCATATGGCTGTTCGTTACTACCGAAGATGTATCCACTGATGAAGTAGACTGTGTGCCACGTAGAATTACCAAAATGAACCTTAAGGTTCCCTCAAAGTCAAAATCTATGATGAAAACACAACCACATAAATTGTCAATATTTTTATTGTTACAATTAATTCTGAACTGGAACTTGATGAAAAGCTTTCATTAAATACACATTTCATAATGCATTACCTTTTTCCTTCAGAATAGATATGAAAATTAAATTGTAGATGTAAACATTTCCTTAGAGACGGATGAATTTTTCAAAAGATGCCGTGAGTAAGGTAGAGCATATTTTTGGAAAATAATTGTTCCAATTGTTTCATTGTTTCATTGGACAGGGCAAGCGAGGATTAATTTCACAAATATATCCAATAATCAGACGATAAAAGCATTTTTAGTGTGTGGCTGCGTGTGCTGTCCACGTTTATAAAGATGTCCGAGATAAATTTCGTCATTAATGCTAAAGATTACCATTTGTTAAAAATATTTTTATCTAGGAAATTGTATGGTAGAGATATATTTAGACAGGTCACATGACAAATAATGTAAAAATAGATAATGGTTGGTATTATCACTTTGTGCAAGGTAAACATAATGGTTGGTATTATCACTTTGTGCAAGGTAAACATCCGAGCAATCCAAAAAACAACTAAGTTAGGAATTTCTCTGAACTTTACCTTACTTCTTCATAATCTTCAAAGTTCATAACCTTTACAGTTAGGAGAAATTGCGTTATTGTAGAAAAACAATCCTGAATACATGAAGCGGAAACATCCCACTCGAAGGAGAATTTTTTTAATTTGTTTTATTAATCTTCCGTAATTTCAAACAAAAATAATATTACATTTAAAATATGTGCATACTTGTTTATTTAAATCAACGTGTTAAAAGTATGCATTCGCGAACCTTCTTAGGGATATGTTGGGAGAATTCATATCGGATAAGTGGATACAAATTCCATTTGCACATAAACAAAACTGCAGTTTAAATTTATAAATGCAGATTGTCAAATCCGATAATAACCTTTATAATCTGAACCATACATCGTTTATTTTGAACCACGCGTTTTGCCGCCTATTCGGCTAATTCGTAAATTTAGTATTATAGATAACTTCATGATTTGATGTGTAATTGAAATTTTTGTTAAAATTTATTTTTTATATTAAGATGATAGCTCTTTTCTTCATTCAAGTCTATAAGTAATTTTGTACGGCCTATAAGGGTCTTTAAAACAATGGAATGCAAGTTATTTCATCATACAGTAAGTAGTTTTGTTCAACATACTTTGACCCTGGTTGTCTTTTTTCTCTTCAAGGTAAAACCAAGACGCTTTTCCATTTTCATTGTAGGTCTTTAATCTACTTATTGGCAGGAGAAGTGTCTATGCTTTGACCTTGGTGACGCACTCATCCCATATATTTTTCACATGATGACACTCTTCTTTTACAGATTTGAATCGGAAGTGTTCTGGTAGTGCTCCTTCGTCTTTAAAGTTTGGGTCATCTTCACCATCAAAGAAAACAAGATCATCATTTTCAAACTGCCACCATACATTTATTCCAGGCAGTAGAAAATCTGCAATTCTCGAGAGATGACATTGAAGAAGATACGAATGATTTTGGATGAAATTTTTTGTAATGATCATCCGGGTTCGTTTAGGCAGAAAATGAGCTTGTTTGCTGATCATTGAATCCTGTTGTTTAAATGAATCAAATCAATTTTCTGTATTTTGTTGTGCATGGAAACGTATCATTAGATTTTGAATGATCTGACCAGGTTTTCTGTTTGTGGTCCGTTCAGCTCGGAGTTCTCCAAAAGATCTTTCTTCCTGTTCAGTTAGGATGGATTTAGTATTAAAAACACGGAGTGTCTCCGGTAAATGAGTTACAAGACTGTGATAATGACTACCGAAAAATTTTTTGGAGGGAACTTGTGTGGATTGCTAAAGAGGGTTTTTGACAAGATGGAAAACTTGAAGCATACATTATGGAGTCGTAGAATCTGTTTTGGTGTTCTTGTGGATTCTGCACCGTATTTATTTTCATACACATACTTTTGTAGATTTGGAACTTTTTTGAAGAATGTTTTGAAATCAGATGCATTTTGTTATATTTTTCCATAAAAATTTGATAATTATCATATCTGTCAGCAAATGATAGACATGTGTTGTATAATGCTGGTTTTTTGTCATTTTTTTTGTCAGATCCATTATTAAATATATCTATTGATGTCTTGTCTTTTGTTGCCCTGGATATGATAACTTTTGCAAAATTACAGAAATTCATGTTGAGATTGGTTAAAATAATTCAAGATTGTATTCGACGAAATATTTGCATTCAGACGTATACATACTGATCCTTTGTCGCCTTTGCTCACAGGATCACATTGGTATTTATATATATGTCATAATTTGACTCATATGAGATGTTTCAGATAAATTTTGCCTTCTTTTAAATTGAATAGGTGGATCTTGGCAACAAATATTTAAGTTGGCTGAGTAGTAAATGTGAAATGGTAAGAAAAACAGTCTTTCAATAGCTTCAAATCAGATTCTTCTTGAGGAATCCAGCAAGTGAAGGAAGTCTGCAGAGAATGAAGAACAAGTTCCCTCCAAAAAATTCCAATAAAAAACAAACAGCAACAAAGGAAATTATATTGATGAATTATGATAGAAATCACTGTAAAACACTCAAAGTAAAAAGAGAATTTTTTTTCTTTTTTTTTGTGTAACATGTGTTATAGTAGTCTCAGATTTGTACCACAAATTCTTATCTTATGGCTTTACATAATTGACATACAGTCATTTTTCTGACTCGTATGTGTAAAATGTTAAGAAGCATTGCTGATATTTCCTATATGTTGTTTATGGTAAACATGGGACAACTTCTTCTTTTTTAATTCCAAAGAAAACTTCTTATTTTTTAATTCCTAGTACATTTGTACCACAAATTCTTATCTTATAGCTTTACATAATTGACATACAGTCATTTTTCTGACTCGTCTTTCCAACTATAAACTGAGGGAAGAAAGAGTTGATGAAAAATTAATTAAAAATTTTATAAATGAATTTATTGTTTTGAAATTACAATGTATATAATTTTTTATGAAATTTTTGGAAATGAAAAAATAAATAAAAAATGAAGATAAAATTTAAAAGTTTCATAAATTTAATATTTATAAAAACTAAGTGACATTTGTATTAAAATCTATTTATTTATTAATTATTGATTAAGATTGAAAGACCTGAAAAGTAATTTACCCCGGTTTTTTTGTTGTTCCCCTCCTTCGAATATCCCTTTGGTATTTTTTGACATTTTTTTATTTTGGTCTATAAATTAATTTTATTTTTTAACAAATATATATATATATATAACTGTAGTATATATACAATCAAACAAGAAACAAAAAATAGTATGATATTCTATGAGTGCTCTGTTCCATGAGACAAATATCAATGAAACTAAAAAATAGGAACTGGAATCAACATCTTTCATTCAATTTTACATATTAATGTTAAAATCAGGGCGAACGGACTCAGGGCGAACAGAACAAGAGCAAACAGGTATTAGAACAAACCCGGATTCGTTGTAGACAGATACCGCGATCAGGCTTTATCCTTAGGGGTGTGATAAAAATGACCTGCATTCAAATGGGGTTTAGGATACCACCTATAGTGTTTAATGACCAATAATTTTTGTGATTATGTTGCATATTATTAATTTAACATATTCAATAAATTAAGTAACATCAAATTGATTTGTAGTTTCTTTGGATTTCGCCACTCCGATTTTCGGACTTTGTAAAAAACATTTTTTTTGCTGCTTCACTTTAAAATGTGCAGAAAATTCTCCCCGAATTTTCATTCATGCACGCTCAGAATATTTGGTAAAAAATAGCAATTTTTTCCGTTCTTTTTGCCATATTTTAGTTAAAAATATTTGTGCCGCAGGTAAATTTTATCACCACCCAGGAACTGTATTATATGATCCCTGCTCCACCCGAAAAAAAAAACTAGTCCTCAATTAAAAAATTTAAAAATAAAATTTCGCCCGCTCGCAACTTTCTGGTCATGAACAGTCCAAAAACTAAAGATCACAGTGGTGTGGCCTTACAATAAAACAAATACATTTTTTTAAAGATAACTAAGAGTCACACTTTTTTATAACCAGAGACAGCAGTAAAAAAATTTCTATATAGTAAAATTACGACAAAATACGAAATCAATAACTATAATCTTAATAATGATGTTGAAAATAGAAAATTTATATGTAAAATGCGTGTGTCCATTTTCTTCAATTTGAAAGAGGGAGATATACAAGAATTGAAAGAGAAGATAGGTTATGTAAACCTTGCCATTTAAATGTATAGTTGAAGAAGAATATAATTTTTGCTTTACATGTCCAAAGTACCATACTTTGCGATGTAAACTAAATGAAAGCATAGCAAGTGTCTGTTCTGAATTTAATGAATATGCTGAAAGTAACAGATTAAAATTATTTGTCATTACCACAAAGTTTGCAGTATACAGTTCCATTCATTAAAAAGTCTATAGAACTAAGGAGGGTGACTCTACACCTGCATAATTGCAGTTTACTTATTGTCCATTGTGTTTATTTTATTGTTTGTATTTGTTGTATATATGCCTTCAACCCCATGGGGTATAAATGTGCATTTGATTAATAAAGATATAACATGAAGAAAAATATTTCAACCGTTAATGATATTATTTGTAATAAATTCTTTGATACGAAAGATGCGAACATTTCGTCGATTTACAATTTATCAGTGCCTAAAATGCTGAAAACCCAAACAATAATCAGAATGAAAAAGTTGCAAAGCAAATTCCAAATGTCAAAATGACCAAAACAGGAAAGCCAAAACTATCTCAAAAGAGACGAAGAGGAAGATATTCTTTAGTTTTCATGTAATTAAAAAAAAATTGTTACAGTAAATATTTAAACTTTCAATTTTGGGCTAGTGTTGAAATACTTAGTCTAGCAAATTAGCTTGTGATACCCCCGGGGACTCGAAGTAATCAATAAATTGAGGTGTTTGAAAATTACTTTACCTTACGTTAAACCAAAATAGACTGTTATATAATGACGGAGATATACCTGTATTATTAAAAAAACCCCAACAAAATCGAAAAAAATCAAGTTGAACATGCAGTGAATAATCAAGATAATTTTAACCAGAGACATATATAACATATATTGTTATATATGTCTCTGTTTTAACAAATATTTAAAAAACATTTTCTTACAAAACATTAAAACAATAAAAAAGGGGAAAAAACCACACACGTGTTTTAACACCCGTGATGTATGCGCATGAATTGATCGTTACGGTGTTGCAATATCTAAGATTATGTTGGACCTGTTCCCACTGTCGTAACATTCCATATGCCTCTATTGAATTGTGACTTCCGTCGGATTGACTTTGTTGAACTTCAGGACGGGTGCCGTATACGGAGCAGGAACTGCTTACCCTTCCGGAGCACCTGGGTTCACTCGTGGCTTTTATGGGAGTTCCTGTTGTTCATTGTTTTTTAGTTTTCAGTGTTTATTTGTTGTGCCTGTGGTTGTTCGTTTGTGTTCCCGGGTTTGTCTGTCCAATGGATTACGTTTTTTTTATTTGCTCCTCTTTACAGTATCACCTACAAAAAGACCGTTCTAAAAGATTAACCTTATTTGGCTCATTGGTTTTTAGTGTGTACAAAATTACGATTTACGACTTTATTTCCGGTGAAAATATTTCTAGTTTAATTTTTTGTGTTTCCTTTCCCTTTCCTTAAAATCTCCCGAAATGTTACAAAATTGACATTCATTTCACTTTCATAAATATGTAAATACACCCGGTACAAAAAGGAACCCACTAGACTGAATTCGTAAGAAAAAATAATGCCGCGTTTGTCTATTCCAGTTTTTTCCGCAACCAAGCCAACGAAGAAGTTCACCAATTACTTGCCGAAACACCCTTTTAAAATCTTGCTGCCTCCTGTTCTAAAAAATCAAGTGGCTACTAAAGATCGTCATAGCCAAGGTTAGTGAATTATCCACTTTCTAATTTAACATTTATTTCATCTGCTACAGAATTTCATAGTTGCCGATATTTCTGGCGACATAATTTTTCAATCTTTTTTGTAGTTATTCCACCTAATGCCAGGGGGAGCTGTTTTTCCGGAAGTTATTTAAAAACTGGGTCAAAAAATATTTATCACCTATCTATAGACGATTTGGTACCAGATCTAATGTTTACAATCGATGTTTCCGCCCAGTGTTGCACCTAGCGTTAACTAGCTAGAATTGCTATTTAAAAAAAAACATCTGAAAGAAAGTATTTTTTTCAAAGGTGTTTAGCAAGTTCATTGTACATGTGATTTGAAATTTGTTAATGATTACTGTGGGTTTTAAAAAAAAAATCATTTTTAGCTCACCTGACCAAAAGGGTCATGTGAGCTATTGCCATATCTTTTCGTCCATCCGTCTGTTCATCAACATTACACATTTTGAACTTCTTCTAGAGAACCACTGAATAGATTAAAACCAAATATGGCACAAATGTTCCGTACAAGGTTACTTTGGTGCCGATCAGTCATCCATCATGGCTGCTAGCAAGGGACTTAGTTTAACATAGGACCTTATGGGAAATACATACAAAAATCTTTTCTAGAGAACCGCTGAATGGATTGAAACCAAACATGGTATGAATGTTCCTTATGAGGTGCTGACCAAGTTTTGTTACTTTGTTGCCAATCCTTCATCCAAGAAGGCAGCCAGCGGGGACTTAGTTTAACATAGGACCCTATGTGAATTGCATACAAACAACTTCTTGAAAATTACTGAATGGATTGAAACCAAACATGGCATAGATGCTTACCTCAAGGTCCTTTAGCAATGAACAAATGGAAATATCTGGTTCAAATATTTCTTCAAAATGAAAGGTGAAAAAAGTTTTACTCTACCCTTTGTTTCCAAAAGTCCTAATTAATTATTTTCTTTTTCACTGCTGGAAAGATTCAGGTATGGAAGAGAGCATATTACAATTTTAAGCTCACCTGGCCAAAGGCCATGTGAGCTTTTGTCATCATTTGGGGTCCGTCGTTCATCCATTAACTTTTCATATTATAATCTTCTCCTCTGAAACCACTGGGCCAATTGGAATTAAATTTGGCAGGAAGCATATATGGGATGTCCTTTATAAAATTTGACCATTTCGTCAGGATCGGACAAGAAACATGGCCACCATGGGCAATTGATGTTTCTGATTTGCTGAGTTTTCAAAATTCTTCTCAGAAACTGCTTGGCCAAATAGAACAAAACTTGACAAGAAGCATATATTGGAAGTCCTTTATAAAGTTTCCTCATTTTGTCCCAATCGGGCTACAAATATGGCAACCATGGACAGTTCTTGTTTCTGATCGGCTGATATAAAAATCTTCTCCTCAGAAATAGCTTGGCCAAATAAAACAAAACTTGACAGGAAGCATCTATGGGAGGTTCTTTACAAAGTTTCCTCATTTCATTCCCCATCAGACTGCAAACATGGGCATCATGGGCAATTCTTGTTTTTCATTGGTTGATTAAAATTTTTTTTCTCTGGAACTCCTTGCCAAACTGAACAAAACTTGAAAGGAGGCTTATAACAAAAATTTACAGAACCCCAGATTTGCTTGAAACCATACATGGCTTAAATGTTCCTCATAAGGTGCTGAACAAGTGTTATTACTTGAGGTACATCAATAAAGATGGCTTTCATGCCAGGTGAGCGATACAGGCTCAGTCCTCTGAGCCTCTAATTTGGGGTAAAATTCATTGATTTTTGCTAAAATATGAAATCGTCACGAGAAAATGTGATGTTGCTGAATATATGTAAGTTTTGTTCCCATGTTAACTTTTGGGGATACCTAATTGTTATTTTAAATGTACAGAATTGTAATAAATTCCAAAGTTTTCCAGAGTCTCTTGAAATGTCATATGAAATTTTCTTTTGGTTGTTAGAGTTATTGTTCACTGATAAAAAACTCTTCTTTTTGTGCATGGTACCAAGGCTAGTAATGAAAGCTGAAACTTTGAGCTATTAATCTTTTTCTTTTTATTTGTTGTCTTCATTTTTTGTGATTTTTATTAGCTCACCTGACCAATCATCATTGGGGTCTATAGTTTAAAAAATGTGTCCGACTACCCCGCCTACCAATCAACATGGCCACCATGGCTAAAAATAGAACATAGGGGTAAAGGCAGTTTTTGGCTTGTATCTCTGAAATTTAAAGTATTTAGAGTAAATTTGACCGGGTAAAAATATTTATCAGGTTAAGATCTATCTGCCCTGAAAATTTCAGACGAATCAGACAACCCGTTGTTGGGTTGCTGTCCCTGAATTAGTAAATTTTAGTAAATTTTGCAGTTTTTGGTTATCTTGGTGTAAGGGAGGTAATCCAAAGTAAAATGTTGTGTATGATTTGATTACATCCCTTACACTGCTTGTAAATTATGTATAAAGAAATGTAGATTGTCTTGGCATGATTTATAGCTGTCAGTTAAATTTTAGAAGTTACTATTAATATTAATTTTAGCCATATGTCATTTTCTATTTGAAGACTTTTATGACGTATTTAAATGGGTAATTATGTTTGCAAACACCATGTTTGTTTAGTTGGGGTTTAATGCTGTTTTTGGCTATTTCGCGGTGGCCAGTTTTTATTAGTGGAGGAAGCCGGAGTACCTGGAGAGAACCACTGACCTTCGGTAGGAAAATTGGCAATCCTTGTCAATTAAGATCGGAGTCGAACACACCCCGCCACAGGTGAGTTTCGAACTCACAAGCCCAGCGTTGACAGGCTAGTGATCATTAGTAGTCATGACGAACTAACTAGACCACTCGGCCACCGAGGCCCCGCAAACACCATGAGAAATTTGAATAGGGATTATGACCATATCTTGAGGGAAAGAATTTTTTTGGGGAAAAAGGGAAAGGGGAGGGGGGAGATGAAAAAAAAATTTAGGGGGGGTAAATAAGAAATTGTGGAGGGGGACAATTTTTTCTCATTTCAGATTTCAGAAATTAACAAGAAAATTTCTTCAAATATCTGTTTTTTTGCAAAAAAAAAGGCAGGGGAGGTGGGGGGGGGGGGGGGTCAATACGCAACAGCGTAGTGTATTGCTCAAAAGCAAGAAAAGACATAAAAATTTTTTTTTTTTGGGGGAGGGGGGGGGGAGGGGGTTCAATTCGCAACAGCATATTGTATTGCACAGAAAGCAAAAAATTGAATATAAATTCAAATCATATGACCAATTCTAAGTTCTTTGACTACAGTTATTCTGTGTCAGAAACCTATTATGTGTCAAATATTTAATTACAATCCAAATTTGGACCTGTATCAAGCGCGAATATTGTGTCCATTTTTGCCCCAACTGTTCAGGGTTGGACCTCTACGGTCATTTCCAGCTGCGCTCAGCGAAGCAATATATTATTGCTTTTCATTATGATTTTAACCTTATTTTACATGATTTCAAAAACCACTTTTGGGTGTAAAGAATTCTAATACAAGTATGATAACCTATAGATGAGTTTTAGCACTTGCTGACATAGAAAGTTAAGTAATCATAGCAAAACAAACACTTTATAAACACAGAATCTTCTCTATTTTATGTATTAAACAGGATTAATTGAATAAGTACCAGTTGTATATAAAGGATTTGAATTGCAAACTAATTTTGAACAGGAGTTATGGTTCTTCCTTCATTGAGTATATATTTTACCTCTGATAGAATAATGTCATCACGACACTGGTAATTGTTTGTTAGAGCACCTAATCATTTATGATACTTTAGATGACAGTATCCTTGTATTTTATTACTAAGAAGGGGAGTGGCTTGAATTTTTATACTTAATAAATTTTTTTCAGGTCTGAAAAAAAAAATTCAAATCGTGGAGTATTCAAGCTTAATTATTTTTTTATTGGACATATAGGGATATATAAATTTTTTAAAACAAGATGGACATATACAAATTTTTTTTTGGAAAAAAATCCCAGGCCCCTGTGAGTAATAAAATGGATGGTGCCTTAGTTGCAAGTAAATTTTTTCAGAATATATGGTTCAGTATGATCATATAGTAGACAGTATATAGATAGTTTGGTGTGAGATGAATGAGATACATATTTTCTTGTAAATCAATATTTTATTGTTGTCCTTCTTGCTGATGTATAAACTTTAAAATGGTAAACTCTTGAATCAGTATCAGAATATTGTCTACAAATTTAGAAAAATAGAGGAAACAGGTTTTGACATTATTTTTGGGTGGGACTTGGTTGTGCAGATCCTTTTTGCTTTTATATACAAATGTTTTTTTGCTAAGTTTTTTTCTTATCATGATTGTTCTGTTGTCTAGGGATTGTAGAGCATTTATCCGATCATGTTTTATAGGAGTAGGATGTTTGGATGAGATGTCTGGATTGATGAACTGTTTGAAGCAAAATAATTTCTCAAATGTCAATTGTGAAAGCGAAATACTAAAATTCCAGTTGTGTGTTCAAGAAGCAAAGGTATGTTTATTTTCTATCCTAGTTATCCAGATAAATACATGATATTTACTTTAAAATGTTTACCACTAGATGTACATACAGAAATTGGTGAAATCTTACTTGATACATGTATGATATGAGGGATGTACATATAGGTTTATGACGTACATTTGTATCATATAAAAATTGACTGATTCCAGTATAATTGTATAACCTATATTATTCCTCAGTTTAAAGAATAATGCTATACAGCATTCCTTCCCTGTATTTCATCAAGTCTACAAATCTGGTATATACTTCATTTCCTTGTCTAACTTTATTTTAATTTGTCCATTTGTGTAAAATGGTAGCTTTTGTTACATATGTGCATTAATTCTTTAAATCTTTAGTTCATCTGGCACAAAGGGCAATGTGAGCTGTTGCCATCACTTCATCCGTCATCATCAACTTTCTTTTGAAGAGCTTCTCATCTGAGACCACTGGGCCAATTGCTACAAAAGTAAGAAGCAATGATTCTTAGGTGGTCATCTAGCTTTCAAAAGTATACCCAATGATCCAGACTGCCATAGGTTCCTATTGGAAAATTCACTTAATGGTCTTATTGACTGAAACCACAAGGCAAATTGGAACAAAAGTTGGAGGCAATGGTCCTTAGGTGGCCTTCCTCAGAAATGTATATAGGTACCGGTACTAAAATTGAATTTAGTTTAACGTACAGCCCTATTGGAAAATTCCCTTAAAGATCTTTTTGTCTGAAACCACTAAGCCAGTTAGAACATAGTCCTCAGGTATTTCTATTTCAGAAGTGTATCCAATGACCTTGACCACCTAAGTTTAATAGAAGACCTTATGGGAAAATTCTCTTTAAGAATTGTATCAATGACCCTTATTACCTACCAAGATGGTAATGAAGGCAAAAAAATTAGTCTGCTTTCAATCTGCAAATGAAATCCATGCGTCTTTGTTGTGAGCAATACAGTTACATGTGAGCCTCTAGTTTTATGGAATGATTTGACAACTCGTCTGAAGCATAATATAGTTGATGATGAGAAAATTAAATATTATGGTACATGTACCATATTTAGCAATTTTTCGATATGTAACCAGGCAGACAAAAATGAAGTATACTCCAAAATGTTGGTGAGGGGTATTGGGATCACTCAATGCACCCAATGGGTCCTTGATTATGAAGTGTTCGACAGTGTTTATATATTTACCCATTCACTGTATTTTATGTTTGTTGCTGGACCTAACCACTGATCAATGATGAAACTTGTAGTATTAATGTATGTACAGTATAACATGTATAATGATGGATGAAGAACTGTGTAAATGCATGAAATTACCAGGCATAAACCAATTAGTCCAGAAAGGGTAACAAATCTCTGCCACTTACCAGGGATAAACCAATTAGTCCAGAAAGGGTAACAAATCTCTGCCACACACCAGGGATAAACCAATTAGTCCAGAAAGGGTAACAGATCTCTGCCACACACCAGGGATAAACCAATTAGTCCAGAAAGGGTATTACTAACAGATCTCTGCCACTCACCAGGGATAAACCAATTAGTCCAGAAAGGGTAACAAATCTCTGCCACACACCAGGCATAAACCAATTAGTCCAGAAAGGGTAACAGATCTCTACCACACACCAGGGATAAACCAATTAGTCCAGAAAGGGTAACAAATCTCTGCCACACACAAGGGATAAACCAATTAGTCCAGACAGGGTAACAAATCTCTGCCACACACCAGGGATAAACCAATTAGTCCAGAAAGGGTAACAAATCTCTGCCACACACCAGGGATAAACCAATTAGTCCAGAAAGGGTAACAAATCTCTGCCGCACACAAGGGATAAACCAATTAGTCCAGACAGGGTAACAGATCTCTGCCACACACCAGGGATAAACCAATTAGTCCAGAAAGGGTATTACTAACAGATCTCTGCCACTCACCAGGGATAAACCAATTAGTCCAGAAAGGGTAACAGATCTCTACCACACACCAGGGATAAACCAATTAGTCCAGAAAGGGTAACAAATCTCTGCCACACACAAGGGATAAACCAATTAGTCCAGAAAGGGTAACAGATCTCTGCCACACACCAGGGATAAACCAATTAGTCCAGAAAGGGTATTACTAACAGATATCTGCCATTCACCAGGGATAAACCAATTAGTCCAGAAAGGGTAACAAATCTCTGCCACACACCAGGGATAAACCAATTAGTCCAGAAAGGGTAACAAATCTCTGCCGCACACAAGGGATAAACCAATTAGTCCAGACAGGGTAACAGATCTCTGCCACACACCAGGGATAAACCAATTAGTCCAGAAAGGGTATTACTAACAGATCTCTGCCACTCACCAGGGATAAACCAATTAGTCCAGAAAGGGTAACAGATCTCTACCACACACCAGGGATAAACCAATTAGTCCAGAAAGGGTAACAAATCTCTGCCACACACAAGGGATAAACCAATTAGTCCAGAAAGGGTAACAGATCTCTGCCACACACCAGGGATAAACCAATTAGTCCAGAAAGGGTATTACTAACAGATATCTGCCATTCACCAGGGATAAACCAATTAGTCCAGAAAGGGTAACAAATCTCTGCCACACACCAGGGATAAACCAATTAGTCCAGAAAGGGTAACAGATCTCTACCACACACCAGTAGATTAAATGATTTTTTAAGTTCCAACACCATATTTTTGTCTTTAATAATATATAATTTATATATTTATAAATCAAGAGATGCATCACATTGTAGAACTAAAACTGGCTCAAGCACATGGGCTATACTAAAAACAAAAATGCTTGAGCAACTGATGAGATTAATTTTCATTTGAAAACATAATGTAACACTCATATTGTAGTCGGTTTGATACAGATAAAGATGTGTCCATTTCTCACTAAACCATCGAGATGCATTGATGATAATAAACCACTTATAACATTGAACACAGATAAACAGCATTTGTGTAAATTTGACCTACAATTTACACATGAGTGGCTCTAATAATTAATGAAGTCATATTTGAGGAATCAATGGTTTTATTTCAGTGATACTTCATCACTATAATCACCTTTTATTATGTAATGAATATTGCCAACAATTTGGTCATTATTACCTACATTTCATGCTGGAGTGACACTATTAAGTTTTTGCCTTCATATCTGTTTTTCAGAAACCTATCAAGATATATAAATGATATTACCCCACTTCATTCATCTTGTATGTACAATACAACTCACCCACATTTGAGTAACCATGAGCTACATTTTATGCTTGTCAATGAGTGACTTTGGTTAAATTCTTGCATTTACCCGGTAGGTGTATTTCTCAAAAACCTATGATAGTATATTACTGATATTTTGCAGTTTAAATCATCTTTAGTTCAACACAAATCATCAAAATACATTGTATGAGCTAATATGACCTACATTTTATGCTTGGATGATGCCAACTTTTGTCAAGAGTTCAATGTATATATTTTTTATCAAAGTTTTATGTTTGAACAGAGATCCATGTCAAGGAGTACATCAGCATTTGCACAAAATTAGTCTGATTTACATTTTGCAATTTATTAACCTGGTTTAGTTTTACATCTGAGGTCATATCTCGCTGACTGCTTGTGTAGAGATGCACCTTAAAGACCCATGCACCAAATTAGATTAAGTCTGTAATGTATGATTAGGCTTTATCTTAAATTCTATAATTCTGCATTAATCTATATACATGTAGATCTAGCATCATCAATTCACAGTTACAATCAGAGCAATTAAATGTTTACACATTAATACCAAAGAGTTTAATTGAATATCAACAATGTTGACAAGATATATCGGTAACTAAACTTACAATGTTGATAAATATTATAATTAAAATTAAAATGTTTTTACTGAAGAAATGATGGGAATGTTGGTGGATACACTTCTGCGATTTTAAGTTTTATTGCCTGAACAAGTCCACGAACAATTGAACACCTGAATTATTCAAGGTTATATAAGTATATATGTGAAAGAATATATTAGAAATTTAGTATGAAAAGATTGGGATGTGTATATGTTCAAATTTTGTATAAAAAGATAGCCCATCTGTTTTATAGAATGCTAAATCCTGAAATTATATGTTTTGACACACTTAATTAAATGGTAGAAACATTCAAATTTGTATTGCAATAATTTGAAGATGTACAAAATATTATTAGGCACACTTGATAGGCCAAACAAGACCCACCAGGGAGTTTATCTTCTCTCTTGTAGGATTTTTAATTGAGCAGAAAATAGTGTACTGTTGTCAAAGAAAATAAAGTGAACTTGAGGGTTAATATGGATGGAAAAAATTGTTGTTGCAATGGTATTCAAATTATCATTAAAAATGAAATCAGTAATCCAATTTATAATGTCCAGTAGGTAATTACTAAAAGAGTTATTTTATTCATCCAAATGAATAAAATCTGTTAAGATATTAAGCATGAACCATTTTATTAGTGCTGATCGAGGCCACCTTACCATTTTCATATTTTATCACAAATAAACATCAAACATGGCACCCAGTAGAAATTCTGTTATGTTTCATTGTACAATTAAAAATATTGTCCATGTTGAAACTGCATAATTTGAAGAATTTTCAGCCAGTGAACTTCTTCAACAGAATGTTAAAACAAATGATCATTATTAAAATTAAAAAGAAAAAAAAACATTTCAGTTGAAATTTAATTTCCATGCACAAATCATTTGAAATAGGATCCAATGAATATTGAGACTGCCAAAATTCATCACAGTGCTTTCTGTTGCTATTTTGAAAAACTGGTATCAATAGAAGATGACAAATGCGATACTTGTTCTACCAGAATTGACAAATTTTATTACCAGAATTGCATTCACAATACTGGGAATTCCAGAATTGGATTTGTACAATTCTGGTACTTCCACAATTGTATGGTTAAAAAATTCTGGAAAAACTAGTATTGTAAACAATTCTGGTATAATACTTTACCAGTATTGTTGGCATACAATACTGGAATCACCAGAATTGTCTAATGGCATTTCTGGAATTACCAGAATCATCCTGTTCAAATACTAGAATTGTAGATTCAAAATTCTGGAGTTACCAAAATTTGAAAATTTTGCAATTCTGGAATTATCACAATTGTATGCAGAAAATAGTACTAATTCAAGAATTGTATTCATCTTAAAACTGGTATACTAGAATTGTGCTGTTTCAACATTTGTACAATACAGGTATTATGTACCAGAATTTTAGATTTACAATACTGGTATATTCAGTATTTTTAATGTCACATTTTTTATTTTTCTCTGAAGTGTTATGGCTAAAATTCTTGTAAAACTAGTAATGTAAAATAACACAATTCTGGTACTACCGGAATTGTTAAAATACATAATTTATGTTTTCCAAGAATTTCCAATTTACAATTCTGGTTTTTCCAGAATTGAAATTCACAATTCTGGTTTTTTTTCCTGAATTGTTAATTCACAATTCTGTTAAAACCTGAATTATGACAATGCCTAAATATGGGTACTTTAAGTATAACTAACTGTACATTCTTACATGTAATTGGAAAATGGATTTATTACAAATTACATTCAGCAATATCAAAAAATGTAATTAATTACAATTATATTTTTCAATTATCCCAGCTCTGTTTCCATGCATACAACTTACATGGCCATTATGAAAGTTTTAGTTTTGAGTAGTAAAAATGTCCATAATCTTTCTGCATGTGAAATTAATTTGTGGGTGGAATAATACTTTTATATGTTTGTTTTGTTTTGTAAACTATAAAACTATACATGATGTAAACTATACCTGTATTATTTGGTGCAACTGCCAGATGATTGATGTAGGCAAAAACCACAAGATTCTAGTTATAAAACAGCTTTGTTTTGGCAAGACGTGTGCAACAGGTAAAAATAAATTACAGTTTATCAAAAAGATATGAATGCTGAGTGAAAATAGTGTCTTAGGACAATTACTTGTGACTGACCAAAGATTTTCTTCACATATAGTTTTTTTTTCTTAAAAACGTTTAGTCAGAATTATGTGTTTCCTATGTGATCAAAATTGATATGTACTTCTATCTCATTTACAAATTTATCTGTATTTTTCTTCACATTCATTTTCACTGATATAATTGCTGAATTCAGCCAAAAGATTTCCTAATTAAAAAAATGCCCATGGCTACCCTTAAATTAAAACCTGCTGTGGAGTTTTCATGCCACGCAGGTGTGCTAAAATCTACTTAATTCAGTCAAAAACCTGTGTATGAATATGTACTGGCTGTTTCAACTTGACAATTCAATGGGTAAGATGTTGATTGAATGACATGTAGTTCTCATGTCAGGGCTGTGTTTGTTTGTTATACACTTGTGTTTATTCATTTATTTATTTTTATTTTCTTAACACCTGTGTCATTGATACTTTCCGAGTCTTTTGTGCGTTGTCAATGGGGCCAAATTTACTGGGAGGAGTACGGTCTTAATTGGTGAATTGAGAATTGAAATTTAAATGTTAAAAGTCAGATGTTGATTCTTGTACTAAGCTCTTGCCAGTTAATTCATTTGTCGTTGTATTTTCACGTTTTATTTGGATTTTATTATGTAATTTTTGATTGATGGCTGTCAAATATCTAATGCAAATTGATGTTTTTGATATAAAGTTAATTCAAATTATAAATATTATTGTTATATATCTAAACACTTCATATTTTAAGTATTGAAATATTAATTGAAATTCAGCTTTTAACAAAAATCTATCGAATCATTTCTAACATTGAAAATATTATATTACAAACTTCTAATTTTATTGTACAAAAG
Organism: Mytilisepta virgata; assembly: GCA_028015205.1. NCBI lineage: Eukaryota > Metazoa > Mollusca > Bivalvia > Mytilida > Mytilidae > Mytilisepta > Mytilisepta virgata. Next base: position 92,365,637 of record CM051521.1, read on the forward strand.
TACTTAGTTAACAGTTTAAAAGTATTTAAAAAAATTAAAATAAAAGAAATTATTATTCTAATAACAAGTAATTAAATTTTCCTTAAAAAGACACCTTGATGAATACTTTTCAAGTTTACCTAGAAATGGGCCCCAGTTAGGAACTTGTCAACAAGAGAGTTTGTTACAGCCCACCCTAGATAATATGATGTAAACAACAGACCCCTGTATCACTTGATCTTCTAAAATTAATGCAGATCATACTTCACACCTGTGTCCAATGGACTAATCAACTTACATAGTTTGTAGATAGGTTTTAGGTACTTTAAAAACCTACGTATGGCACAAATATAGTGTGTAACCATAGCACAGCCATCTGTATGATACAACACAAAATTGTTTTATCTATAGACATGTATTTGAACTACCAAATTGTATTAAAATGAATAAAGACTTGATGAACTTGATGAACGTAGTAAGTTTTCTTAGATTTTAAATTTCATATTAGTATTTTTTTCAGAAAATTTTAGTTTGGATTATGTTTTTTTGCAAAATTTATACTGGCGGTTTTTTAATTACCTATTCATAAATTAAGGATGAGCTATTGCCATCACTTGCCACCTGTCTTCTGCCATCAATCCTTATGGTAAACTTTTCTTTAAATCGATGGTTCCTATGTGGTCCTCTTTCAGAAATATATCTGATGATCCTGCCTGCCAGAGCAAAACATAGTTTACCATAGGATAATTTGCTTAAAAATATTCTTGTCTAAAACCGATGAGCCAATGGGAACTCAATGGTCCTTAGATGTCCTCATGTCCGATGACCTACACAGATAACCGCCACGGTCAACATAGTTTTAAATAGTACCCTTTGGGAAAATTCACTTAAAAACCTTCTTGGCCTAAACCAATGAACAAATTGGAACGAAAGTTGACGGCAGTGCTCCTTTAATGATCTACTATTAGAATTGCATCCGATGATCCCGCCTGCTGTCCAAGATTGTCTCAGAGTTGAACATAGTTTTTAATAGGACCCTATGGGAAAATTCACTTTAAAATCTTCTTGTCTGAAACGGACTCAGCTTTACAGCAGAGGTCCTTAGAAGGTCTTGTATCAGAAGTGTATCAAATGATCTTGCCAGCCATCAAAGATGGCCACCACAGGCTAACTTAGTTTAAGATAGGACGCTATGAGTAAAATTCACTTACAAATCTTCTTGACTGTAACCACTGGACCAATAGGAAATGAAACACGGCAGCCACACTGCATATCCCCGCGCCAATGTTGTGTTAATCACAAAATTAAATGCTACGAGTTAAATCAAAGGAATATTTCACAAAAGAACAATAACATTTTTTCACTGTTTCACTACCATTTCTTCTTTTTTAAATAATTCAGCGAGTGCTATGAACGGCAAAACACAAATGACCAAAGAAATTATACTCAGATGTGACAATAACTTTAGTAATGAACTGGACAGTTGAGATAGTAGTCATAATGTTAAAGGTGCGTGGATGTTTCGGCCAGGACATTTCGGACACGGACGTTTCGGCCATTTTTTTAAAGTTTATATTGTGATACCTAGGATATTTCGGACATTTTTTTACGAAGTTTGTATTGTGTTACCTAGGACACTTTTTGCTGGCCATTTAATTAATTGATATTAATTATCTTAATCTGATGTTGATTAATAATAATAACTATCAGTTTTGAGAAAATTTTTAGTAAGAATAATTAATTCATTCCTCTAATTATCTAATTTTTAAATATCAGGTGGATAAAAAATAATAATTAAGATCACACAACATTTAAAATAATTATTTTCAATTTTAGTTAAATATTTTTTAATTAAAAGATTATGCATGATAATAAAAAAAATGATATATAATTGCAATACATTAAAATTACTAATTTTTTGTTTATAGATATTTAGATTATTGATTTGAAAATATAAATTTGGTCGAAACGTCTGTTGTCCGAAATGTCCTAGGCCGAAGTGTCCTGGTCTGAATTGTCCTAGTCCGAAACATCCTAGGCCGAAACGTCCAGCATTCAATGTTAAATGAAGTATGATTGATTAGGATATTCAGTCTTTCATGAAATTTACCAAAGTTGGAATTTCATTTTTGGAAATTGAATTGTTACCTTAACTCTTGTGACATTAATGGTTATTAATATATATGGTTGCTAGATACATTTCCAATAAATGAAGGTCTTAGAGTCTTGCAGGAAATTTAAGTTGGAATTTCATTTTTGGAAATTGAATGGTTACCTTCATTCTTGTGACATTAATGGTTATTAATATGCATGGTTGCTAGATACATTTCCAATAAATGAAGGTCTTAGAGTCTTGCAGGAAATTTAACAAAGTTGGAATTTCATTTTTGGAAATTGAATGGTTACCTTCATTCTTGTGACATTAATGGTTATTAATATGCATGGTTGCTAGATACATTTCTAAAAAATGAAGGTCTTGGAGTCTTTCAGGAAATTGACCAAAGTTGGAATTTCATTTTTGGAAATTGAATGGTTACCTTAACTCTTGTGACGTTAATGCATGGTTGCTAGATACATTTCCAAATTTACCAGAGTTGAAATTATTTTTTTTGAAATCAAAATATTCCATTTAACAGCTATTAATCTGCTAGTGTCTGATAGTATGGTTGATTGGTAATTTTCAAAAATTAAAAATTCTGAGACTCTTGCGGAAATTTTTTTTTGCCCCGAAGGCAAATTTCAAAATTCCGAAATCTTTTAAAATTCTAGTAATGCACCAATTTTTATGTTTCTACCGCTTAGGGTGTAAGAGGAGTTCTGTGACAATCGATTTTGGGATTTTTAACTCTCTTATTGCTATGCCCCCAGGGGTTTCAGAAAAATTCTCATGCCACTTTTGAATTTGCCATATATCATACTAGTCATGGTTTCAGTTTCAGCATTATAGTTCAAATAGTTTAGATTTCACTATTTACTGGATATCGCAAAATCGCCACAACAGGTTAACTTAAGATCCTCTTGTCTAAAACCAATAAGCCAATTGGAACCACTCCCTCAGATGGTCCTCTGTCAGAATTTTTAAGATCTTTTTGTCTGAAACCAATAAGCCAATCGGAGCCAAAATTGGCGGAATTGGCCTTAGGTGGCTGGACTGCCAACAAAGATGGCCACCAAAGCTGAACATGGGACCTTTGGGAAAATCCTTAAAAGATCTTTTTGTCTGACACCCAATCTAATTAAAAAACGATCTCTCATCGCTCCCGTTTTCTGATATGTCGCGTGGGAGATCTAACGAAACCCGCTTTGAGGTCACATGTGAGTGACCTCGTAGGTGTGTCCTGTTCGACCAATGAAATTGCGGCTTAGGCGATCTTGTAAGTTGATCGTGTGGTAAAGGGATGTAACTCATTTTATTAACGAAGAAATCGTCAGTCCCCAGAATTCATAAACTTTTTTGATTGGCTTACTGATAGGAAGTCAACTCATTTGCATGTCATTATAAATTCGTAAGTTCCAGTTCACTCACATGTGACCTCAAAGCGGATTTCGTTAGATCTCCAACGCGACATATCAGAAAACGGGAGCGATGAGAGATCGGTTTTTAATTAGATTGTCTGACACCACTTCTATAATTTCAACCAATTTTAACAGCAATGGTCCTCTTTCTGAAATGTATCCCTTATTTATAGTTGCTAACAAGGATGGATATAATCAAACAATTTATTCAGCTTTAAGTCTTTAAATGATATCCAGGTGAGTGAAACAGGCTCCTGGAGCTTCTAGTATTTTTTTTACGACATGGCAACCAATAAAGCAATTCTCGTTTCAGTAATTTTTGAAAATTTTAAGTTATGTTTGCTCTAGATTTTGGGACTTATCAGAAAAGGGGCTTCAGTCATGCACCAATTGCTGAGTTTATTTTTTACCTACTACCTTTAAAAAGCAGTAAAGAAGTAATTTAGGAGATGAGTTCTTGACACGAGAGTTTGAATGGAATTCCTTATTAAATGTCAGTTTTGACATATATTTGTTCTTGGAGACAACTGCAGTGTTATCCAACAAATAACACAATAAAACAGACTTAAGAAATTATTGGTTGTAAAGTACATTTGATATGTGAAAATAATATGAATGAACTGTACATTGCTGTACAAGATTTTTGATAAACAGCCTTGAATATTTTACATGTATAAAATGATAGTATGCATTTGCAGATGAATACCAAAGTGACAAAACAGTGGGAAAAGTCTGTCAAATTGAAATTCAAAGGTAAAACAAACTAGTGAGAATGCAACATAACAGACAAATACCACAAGGATACATGTATAAGTAAAAGAATAAAAACATATACTAAACTAAACAGAAATAGAACTAGACAACACAGATAATTCTCTGTCAAATGTTGTCATATTACGTAGAGAATATGTTGTGAACAATCACGTAAATTAATTTCAAATTTTAGGTTGCAGAAATTGCTTTTGAAGAAAACGTAAAAGCTGGAAAAGTTAAAGTGAGAGGAATGTACAACTCAAAAGTAGTTAATCAAATGTTACAAAAATTTCCTCAACCACCTCATACATTAAAAGTTAAAAAATAGATGTAAGTACAACTGTTTAAATTCTTTCCTTTTAGCTCCTCTGGTCTGTAGGCCATGTGAGTTTTTGTCATCACTTTGTGTCTGTCATCGGCGTCCCTCTTCTGTCGTCTATAAACTTTTCATATTTTGGTTCCGATTGGATGAACAACATGGGCACCAGAGGCAATGAAGGCATGCAATACCCTCTACAAACGATCCATGTCTGGTTGACATTCATCCACTCGCACGACGGATGCGGCTGCTCAAAGTTTTCAATGTTAACCGTATTTGAAATGACGTTATGGGCAGAATATGACCAAAGTTGGTAGGAATGTGTATGGAAGGACCTTTACAAACTTTTCAACTTTGGTTCCGGTTGGATGAACAACATGGCCACAAGAGAATATTCTGCTCAAAGTTCGTATGGAATCCATATGGGAAATGACTTTTTTTCATTTGCTCAGGAAGTAATCGGCAGATTGTAACAGATGTTGACAGGAATCTCATATGGAAGGATTTACCTTTATTAGGTCAAAGGTCAAATGTCAAGGTCACCTAGATATGTTGTGTTTCTTTTTTTTTAAGTCTTGTGGATACAACTGAACTTACATTTTCAAATTGTTAATATAAGCCAGGTGAGCGATACAGGCCTAGGTGAGCCTCTTGTTATAGTATGCAGAAATCTTCTTTTGCCAACTTTGAGATCAATTACATGCAAATTTGTAGGAACAGCTACCGGTATATCATTGGGTTTCTTTTAAACAGTGCAAGGGGTGGATTCAAGACTTTGATAGTTAGGTTTACTTATTTTAGTGAACTGGGAAATAAGTTCTAGAAACTTGCATTAATCCCTTTCTACTTGGTGGTGTTTTATAAAGAGGTCTGCAAATCTAAAAAATGTAGAGCAAGCCATTTTGTTTTATGTTATAATGGAAAACATTTATTTCACCATTTCTATTACTTATCCTCAACTCACAATAGCACCCTAGATATGGAAGATATTATGGCTTCTTTCGTTTTCAAAAATAAAAACTACTAGTATTGTTTTAAAATTGACAAGTACACTCTCGAAAATGTATTCAACAACCAACATAGGGACTTTTGAAGTTCATGAAACCTAATTACTACTTCATTCACATTATTATTTTCGTCTTTCTCATTTTCCTTAATTGTCCGAGTCGTGTGTGTAGCGGTCTAAATTATTCTTATTACGGTCCGACTTACCGTGGTCAGAGTTTTCCATGGGCCGAGTTTACCCGTCATATGCGTGATTTCGAACATTGAAATGTATCCGACGATTGATTATATTGAATTATAAGCAACTCAAACTTTTCTTTTGATACCAAGCAGGCGACTGACCAATTTCCAAGGCGACCCTAACTTCGCTTTTGGCGAGAGTTTGGGCGAAGTCAAACACTACATGGCGACTTCTTCGCCTGCATGAATCGCCCTGAAACTTGTTTTTTAATAAATATTCCATGTACTCTTACCAATTATGATACACAAGATATGCCTATTTCTTTGAATTATAACTCATCAGTTGTGTTCAAGACCAAGAATGTTGAAAGTCTAAACAATATTTTATACAATTAAAATGTAAGAATTTTATGTTTTAACTGAACACTTTATTATTTTGCGTGTATTTCAGGCATGGTACCGTATTTGTATGAGAAGATTGCTGGTGGAAGAATTTTATTCACTGAATCCTATAGTACATGCGTTGAATTGAGAGTTGTTTTATGTAAAAATAAAGGTTCTAACATTTTTATTCTTATTTTCAACATGCAAGGTACATACTGAGGTTCACAAAAGCTGGATATATACATGTAGCACCTCTTAGCATATACTCAGGTGCTTCAAAGGTACACATAGCAACCTATGAGGAATTGTATCCCGTATCAAGTTACCAGAAGGGAAGATAAATCTTTACATGCAAATTTAGTACACTCATTCATTACACAAAATTAAAGTTGCATGTATCCCCTTCCTCTGTAGAGGAAGATATCTCCAAAAAATTTTTTATTGTACACTTCATAAGTAATTGTTGAAAACCATTAAATTAAGTATACAATTTACTAAACAGTTCTTTACCAAATATTTCATAGTGACAAAAAAAGAATACGCTGTATACTGTAATTACACAGAAACATTTTTGAGTTATACTGTCTGCATGTCTGTCGGTGTGCATGTACAATGACTTCTCAGCAGAGTGAAACTTCTACGAGGGTTTTGTTCAGTCCCTGTTAACATCATCATTACAAAATATATTCTATCTCAGAAGTGAAATTAGATATTATATCTTCAGTTAGATTTCATGCCTTATTGGCATTGACACTCACTGGACATTGTGAAGATGTTATCCACTTGCAATAATTTATTACAGGTGCCACACATGAAAACACTCTTCCAGGGCAACTGGTGTTTTTATTGCCCTACTGGCAACAACGAAGGGGGCTATAGGTTTCCACTCTGTCCGTTCGTCAGTCACACTAGTTTTCCTTACTATTTTCAGAAACTGTTTAACCAACTGATATTATTTTTGGTATGTGAGCTTATGAGGATGACTTAAATATCAGGTTTGAGTTTCACACTGATCGGATTATTATTGTAGAGATATTGCCCTTGGAAATAGGAATTATTGCCAAAATAATAGCTTCCCGGACTTTTTTCAGAAACCAGTTAACCAACTGATCTTATTTTTGGCATCTGAGCTTAAAATGATGAGTTATAAATCAAGTTTGTTTCACGCAGATCGATTAATTATTATGAGAGTTATTCCCCTTTGAAAAGGATTTTTTTTTGGAATTCACGTTGTTAGTGCTTTAATTTTGTGTTGTTTTATTCTAATTCCATTTCGCTTGATCTCTTTTTTTCTTGTTCTTTTATTGTTTGCTCACCTGGCCCAAAGGGCCATGTGAGCTATTGTCATCACGTTGTGTCCGTCCATCGTCTGTCCGTCGTTACACAATTCATCATCTCGTCTGAAACAACTGGGCAAATTGAACCAAACTTTGCAGAAATGGTGTTAGAAGGATGTCTATAAAATTTCCTCATTCCATTCCGATCGGATCAAAAACATGCACACTAGAGGCAATTCTTGGTTCTGATTGGTCAAATTTTCAAATTCCTTCTCTAAAACTGCAATGCCAAATCTTTTCAAACTATATCGGAATGATGATTGGGAGTCCCTCTACAAAAAAATTCCTCATTTGGTGTTGATCAGCTGGCATACATGGCGGGTACGTGGCACACAGGTTTAAATTGAAGCCTATGGGAAATCCCTATTTCATCATCTCTTAAAATAGGTCAGTAATGACCAAACTTGGCAGGAATAATGTATTAAAGGTCTTTTATAAAAATCCTCATTTCCTTTGGATCGGATGAGACATGGCCCCACAGGCAATCCTTGATTGTGATTGTTTAAATTTTCAAATTTCTTTTCCTATAAAACTAAAATCCCGAATTTTTAAAACTTTATAGGAATGATGAATGTGATACCTCCCTATTTTCTGTTGATTGAGTGCACACTGATGTGCATTGAAGCATATATGAAATAAGTTTCATCATCTCCTCTGAAGATACAAGGCTAATATTAACCAAGCTTGTAAGGAATGAGTCTACGGAAGGACCTTTATAAAATTTTCATTTCATTTTGATAGCGTAAGCCTTGATGTACAAACAAAATTAAATATGAAGTAGGTTATACGCTTCATTGTACGTGTGAGCGATTCAGGCTCACTTGAGTCTCTAGTTGTAATTTGTAACACTCCCCCCAAATATACCATACTGATGGTTTTGACCCATGAAGTTTCTCCCCCTCCTGAAAAAAATCTCTTTGTATTGGGCGAAACCAATGTGAATACTGATTTTTTTCTGAAGACGGGAGCATGTTCTCTGTAATTTTGATGAATACTGTTTTTAGTTGTGTGTTGACTTGTTCTGAGATGAGGGATTACATGGACTAAAATTTGAAAACTGCTGGATAAATAAAACTTTCTTTTATTGTTATGGTGTGTTTTTAAACAATTTTACCGTTTTGTTAGATTTCTATACATATAACTTTTTCTATTATAAATTTCAATTGCATAAATCCTGTCATTTATCTGCTTCACTGTTTAAGAATAAAAGATTGTAACAATTTTTAGTTGCTCGTCAAGTAAAAACAAAAGAATTAATATAGTTCAAATTTAATGTACTTTGACAGTATCGTCTTACAATTTATGACAACAGACGTAAAATATTCCGTCAGACGACAATCAAACCGGAATCGCCACACCAAAATCCGATCGTCTGATCTACCGATATCATTTTGGCGGTTCTAGAAAAGGGGGTAATGATATATTTATATTCCAGTTTAATACTATTTATGAATACATGTACAATCTATATTGTCATATGAGGCCAAATAAGAATTTTAAAATGTAGAATAGATCCAAATTGCAAAATGATCAAAATTTACAAAAAAGGTTCTCCAGTATAGTATACTTATTTTTCAAGAAAATATTTTGTAGTTAAATAACGTTACATCTATAAAATAGAAACGATATGTCATCCCGACGTCAAAAAAAAAAAAAAAAAAAAAAAAAAAAAATCTGAACACTATACGCTGTAAACATCGTAAATATTTTCTCACAGTAGACAAATATTGTAGGCAATACTGAAATAAGTTGTAATGTCGCTTCTGGAGTTTGTTTATTAGGTAGAATGTGAAATTTCAGTCCTTTCCTTTGTACCCCAATATACTATTTAGAGTCTTAGTTCTGTTCTTATCATTGAAGTACCACGCCTATATCTTTATTAGTATTAATTTCTAAAGGTTATCTCCAAATCGAACTTAGTTAATGATTTCTAACAAAGGAAATATCATTTTTATGACACCTAAATTGTTCATTTGATAAACGACGATCTCATCTTACAAATATACGAAATACTTTTTATCTTTTCATATGAATGGCTGAATGAAAATAAAAATATTATTTTTTTTGTTCTTTATATGCTGTCGAACAGTCGGTTAAATCTTGAATCCAGTTTCATATTTTTGTCGACTGACGTACAATAATATACCATACCCACATTCCTGAAATATCCATCACCATGACCCTACATGTAGTCTACTGAAAATAGTAGTCAAAATTCACTCAATTTCCTAATGCCGCCGTTGTGTAAAATTTAGTTTTTGATTGTTTTTGCACGTTGGAATTCCCAAACCAATGTATCAATCAAACACAAATGTTGGCAGCAATAGTATATTATTTTTATGTAAAATCTAGGATATGTTTTTGAGAAATGGTAGTTGTCGAGCCTGCGACTTTCGTCGCAGAAAGCTCGACATAGGGATAGTGTGATCCGGCGGCGGCGGCGGCGTTAACTAACTTCTTAAAAGCTTTATATTTTAGAAGGTGGAAGACCTTGATGCTTTATACTTTGTATATAGATGCCTTCTGTTACGAAGTTTCCGTCTGTCATATGTACATTGTCCTTGACCTCATTTTCATGGTTCAGTGACTACTTGAAAAAAAAGTTAAGATTTTTTGTAATGTTAATTTCTCTCTTATTATAAGTAATAGGATAACTATATTTGGTATGTGCATACCTTACAAGGTCCTCATCCCCGTCATACAGTTTTCAATTGACCTCGACCCAATTTCAAGGATCAGTGAACAAGGTTAAGTTTTGGTGGTCAAGTCCATATCTCAGATACTATAAGCAATAGGTCTAGTATATTTGGTGTATGGAAGGATTGTAAGGTGTACATGTCCAATTGGCAGGTGTCATCTGACCTTGACCTCATTTTCATGGTTCAATGGTTATAGTTAAGTTTTTGTGTTTTGGCCTGTTTGTCGAATACTGTATGCAATAGGTCTACTATATTTGGTTTATGGAAGGATTGTAAGGTGTGCATGTCCAACTTGCAGGTGTCATCTGACCTTGACCTCATTTTCATGGTTCAGTGGTTATAGTTAAGTTTTTGTGTTTTGGCCTTTTTTCGAATACCGTATGCAATAGGTCTACTATATTTGGTGTATGGAAGGATTGTAAGGTGTACATGTCCAACTGGCCGGTGTCATCTGACCTTGACCTCATTTTCATGGTTCAGTGGTTATAGTTAAGTTTTTGTGTTTTTGCCTGTTTTTCGAATACTGTATGCAATAGGTCTACTATATTTGGTGTATGGAAGGATTGAAAGGTGTACATGTCCAATTGGCAAGTGTCATCTAACCTTGACCTCATTTTCATGGTTCAGTGGTTATAGTTAAGTTTTTGTGTTTTGACCTGTTTTTCGAATACTGTATGCAATAGGTCTACTATATCTGGTGTATGGGAGGATTGTTTGGTGTACATGTCCAACTGGCAGGTGTCATCTGACCTTGACCTCATTTTCATGGTTCAGTGGTTATAGTTAAGTTTTTTGTGTTTTGGCCTGTTTTTCGAATACTGTATGCAATATGTCTGATAGCATTTACTTTCATTAGAAATACACGACAGGCGAGACATTTTTGTGTGTCCACTCTTGTTTTATGTATAAGTTTTTATTTTTTTTAACTTTTTTTATACGAGTTCAACAGTATATTATATCCTTTATGGATTTTAATTCAACTCTAGGCTTATTTCAGAACATACAATCAACTATATAAATGTCTCGATATCAAGATGCAATTAATTTTGTATTTTCTAGTTGCAGGCAAATTCCATAAAAAATCTGTGATGCAACTTAAGTAGCTACCTGCTACCTTAAAAACAATACATACCTCCTACCCGAACCAATCTGACTCAGATTTATGTTAGTTCGACTATTGTAACCATTGTTCGCGGACAGAGTCCTCGGATATAAGTCTTAAAAATGACCATCTATGGAATAGTATTGACAAGTAACTATAGTAGGACAGTGGTCGCAGAGACAAGAAAAACTCTTTTATTATGATCAACGTTCAATTTAGTACAGCTGCAGTAGTCATGATTCGATAAATGGTAATATAATATAATTCTGAGAAAGGGATATGTAGATACCATTGCTACCAAGTAAGCTTCCTTGCATTTTGCTAAAGAAAATGTTCGTATAGGACCTTCGACTAAAGCAGCCATTTTTATTGATTAGCAAAATGGTCGGATATTTGTGAAGATGGTCGCCTACGGACAATTGACCATTGTTGCACGTACAAATGCATGTGGAAATGGTTTCAATTTGGGATGCGGTCTTAAACTAACTTTGGTAATCATTGTGCAGACGGAATCATATAGGTTGAGACGTATTATTGTGATTATTTTTTATTTTTCATCTAAGTTCATCTTCTTTTAAGGATCACGGTATATAATTAAACTGACGTCATGATTCAGATGATGCCATGTTAATCGGTAGATTGAGTCATCGGATACTGGGTAACTTTATTTCAATTTTGGTTAACTACATTTATTGAGAGAATGGAGATGTATAGATGTAGTGATTAAAGACGTCGATGGACACTAAGTGATAGTAACAGCTCAACAGGACCTCCAATAAAAATTGGACAAATCAAAGGAAACTTCAAATGATGCATAAATTAAATAATAATGATAATGATGATAATAATAATAATATAATAATTTGTAGAAGGTAAAACTCAATTAGTTCAATTGAAGTTGAAATGAAGCATCCCTGGGGATCTTAAGGATCCCGTATTTCGTTTATTCCTGTTTTGTTAAGCGTCTGTTAAGTTCCTAATTTGCTTATATAAAGACATGCCGCCAATGCCGGATTTTGTAGCTTGATTTATAAGATTGAAAAAAAAATCTACTGAAACTAACAGAAAAACATGCAATTCCCATGGTTTTTTTTTTTAAATTTATTTATTTTGCCCACATTGGACAATAATAGAGGTTGCCATTTGGGTTTCTTACTTCAGAAATTTTAAATTAAAACAAAAATGTTCCGAGGTTGCTTGGCGAATGAAGTGAAATTTATTACCGCAAGCTTCTAATTTCTTCAAGTCTTCGATAAAAAAATCATCGGGATGCATTCTTATTATGGTCATAACATAACACTTCGAGACAGGCATTAATGGGGTGAGTAACTAATTTTATGACTAATTTTCTACTAAATTAACAGATAAAGTGAAAAGATTTACCCCATGAATAATTTAGTCAATTTTTATTCTAACAACATGGCATATACTGAACATCTGAAGTAAAATCACATGAAAATAGTATAGTACAATAAAATGGCAACTATATGACGGGTATCTGAAATATTTTTGCCGATAATTAATATACTATTGAAGTTTAAACAAGCTGTTAAACGATTCCAATCATCCACGTCAGTGTGATGAATTTGCTGTTTAGAAAACTTATTCTATTTTCTTTTAATCCCTGTTGGATATGCGCGACCAAATCAGCAATACATGTAATTGTCAAATGAGCTCTTACCCTTGTTATATTTATGAAGATCAAAGCTCTGTCTAGTGCTAGATATAACGACATTCAATCTCTCCCCCCATCAATACATAACCTCCAAAACACAATGGAATCCAAACTAGTTATCTCATATACACAATGTATAACTCCTGATGTGCCCTGAGAATATTTTATGTTTGTTATGTTTTTGGAGCACACATTGTGGTATTTCCAGTAGGTATTTGTCCTGTTACCCAATGTATTGCATGTAATTTGTTTATTTACCTTGCAGTTCTTTAATATACTGCAGTGACTAACTTGGCATTAAGCAAAGAATTCCACCCAAAACCGGTACAGCCTTGTGTTGGGTTTGAGATTTTCTCTGTGTTTGTTAAATCTGCAAAAAGCTTTTTTCACGTATATGTACGGATTTTTCGTCAAGAATTAATCCACCATACCCCTTCTTCCATATTAAGTGTTGGGATGTAGACATGTATAAGGAGGTTTTTTTACCTAATTCCAAAAGCACAGGTGGCATCAGATTAAAAAAAGAAGAAGAAATAAACACAAATACAAAAACGAAAATAAAATAAATGAACAAATAGAAAACACTTCCCAATTTCAATTAGATTATTTATTCCAAATTTTATATTAAGATTTTTTCTGTTTCATGTGAGAACTATATATATATGGAAACTCAACTGTCGTTATCGTCTTTGTTTTCTTGTGATCTGAAAAAAACGTAATTTTTGCTGCTCAGTATATTCTTGTATCTAAATTTGACCCGTACAGTATTTATGACAACTCGGTATAGGAATTTATGTTCTCTAAATGCATCATTTTGGTTTTTATCTGATTTCCACTGAGATTATTGAAGAATTTCTAATAACCTATCGAAATTGCATAGACATAATAAATAACTAAAATTATAGGCATCTAAATCAATGTCGGAGAGAAGTGAGAGCGGAAACTTATCTGATTTCCAAAACAGCAAGAGTTTATCGAATTTGCAAAGGGCAAAATGATTTCTCTGTTTTCAGTGAATAAACCATCTTAATTCATAGACGAGAAAATGGCTAAGTATGTGTCAACAGTACTGACTTTTGTCCTGATGAAGAAATTACTCATAAAATTGGCCAATCTGTCATTAGAAACTATATATTTAATTGCATAACTCTGTGATTCATATGTTGGAATTCCATAAAACTTCACAATATTAATTATTTTTACAACAAATTTATCATCTAGTATAATGAATTAATTTTGTTCAAAATGCGAAGAATACCAAACATGCACAATAGATATTGCATAATCCGCGAACAACACAGAAGACACCATTCATAACGCTGAATGTACTACACATGTGTGTCAACGTATGTGTTAGAGACGTTTCATGACACGTATTTGACACATGTTTGTATAACACATGTAATACTCATTATTCACACCTGTGATCATGCGTTTCACATATGAATTTCATGCGTGAGAAAACACACCTGTGTCACATTCGTTTTCAGATACATGCCATTCACATGTGAGCCACACATGTGTTACATGCGTGGCATGAAGCTTGGCTGTCATGCGTGGGACACACTTGTGACACATGTGTTTCCAGGTTCATGCGTGACACATGTGTGGCACTTTTACCTGTGTACATAACGAAAAATAAAACCAAAAGCCAAGCCTTAGTCTACCAGAATTTCTAAACAGAGAGTCCACATTGTAAATAACCTGTTAGATCTAACGTTATTTTGCAGTATAGAGCCCAAGCATTGATTTGTGAGATATCGCTAACCAGTGTTATCGCCTTATTTAGATATTGTAGGCGGAAAGCAAGTAAATCGGATCTAGAAAATTCCCCAGCATGGATTCTCCAAACAAAATATTTGTTTAAAAACTCACATGTTTAGGCTGCTTGTTGGTTATTCATAATGTTGTTAAAAAATCGACCTTACAAAAATTGTTATTTGTAGGACTTTATTAACTTGAACATAATGATCACAGAATTTCACACGACTGTTATTAATGTGATCAGTGTTTTTGATAACTTCTATTTTAATACTTATTTATTAATTCAATCATTTTAAAAGTAGTTTTATAACACATCATTGCACGACAGATAAGAACTATTATACAGATATCTATACTTTGATGTCTACGGTTATAAGATGTTATCAGATTTCTGTAACAAGAAGTGGAAATCAAGTTTGCAGTGTAATTTATTTGGCGACGGCCAGTTTTTACATCAATACTACCCATAGTAAACAACTGTCTTTCTGCACGAAAACCAGTCGACACAAACTAACCCCGCCACACGTTCCTCACTTCCTACTGTTTTATGTTAGTGTTTTGGGGTACATGTAAACCACGAAACGAAAAGAAACGAAACGAAAACAAAATGTAACGAAAAGAAGCGAAATCATGTTAACCACGAAACGAAAAGAAAACGTAACGAAAACAAAATGAAAGGAAAAGAAACGAAACAAAAACAAAATGAAACGAAAAGAAACGAAATGGAACGAAAAGAAAAAAAAAACCCAAAATTGAACAAAAAGGAAAGAAAACAAAACAAAATGCAACGAAAATAATTGAAACGTAAACAAAATGTCAGGAAAAAAAAACCGATACAAAGTTGGATCATCATAATTTTTATTTCATTATTATTTTCCACCAGTGTTAGATATCTTTTGGTGTTTTGAAATTATTTTCAAATAAGATTTCAACGAGATGGAACATCAGAAGAATGCATCCTTGAATTTTTTTCTCTGTAAATGCAGTGCAGGTTTTTACAATGAGATAAAAGAACCCTTTAAAGAGGACCGCGAAAATATTTAGTACACTTACCCCAACCGATAATAATTTTTAGATAGCCTCGTCCGAAAACGGAAATGGAACTCACATGGTCCATATATTGAAAATCTATACATATATATATCAATATATATACACACACGTCCTAATAGTATTTTCAAACTGTGTCAATGGTGAAAGTGGAATTTCTGGAGATCTGGAGTTATCGTTAGCGGAAAAAAAATTAATACAAAAACTGCTTGTGAAATTAAATATGTACATGTATGTGTGCAGAAAACAGCTGGTGTTAATGGGTGATGCCTGAATGAGTGAAACAGGGAGTTGCTTTTATTTTACTTTATAGTTTTCATGGTTTACTTGTATCGGTGTTTTTTTCCAGATAATTTGTTTACGCTTCAATTATTTTCGTTCTTTTCTTTTAGTTGCATTTTTTTCTTTTCTTTTCGTTGCATTTCGTTTTCTTTTCGTTTCGTGGTTTACATGATTTCGTTTCTTTTCGTTACATTTTGTTTTCGTTTCGTTTCTTTTCGTTTTTTATCGTTACATTTTGTTTTCGTTTTCGTTTCGAGGTTTACACGTACTCAGTGTTTTGTGCTACTCTTGTTGGAGATGTAGTCGCTGTTGGAAGGTACATTTAAAAATTTCTTCTCGTAATCAAAACTTTTTTGAGCTTTTAATAGTCAGTTGTAATTAGTGCCACACCTTGGTGGAAAATTAATCGGAAGTTCTTATCTGTCTAATTATAAAACATAAGTAAAATTGCAACTATTAGTGTTTGTTTATCAGATTTAGTTAAACCAAGTATACTTTTATGAATGAAAGTCTAAAATCAGAAAAGTTAATTAAATCAGACACGGACATGACTGATATAAAGATATTGTACTTGTGAACTTCGTTTTTTAGATCAAATTTGATACAGCTTTTGAAACGGTTGAAATTAGTTAAAAACAATTATTGCATTTGGATTAGAGTAGATTATAAATCTAAAATTATAAATTAATAATTCTTAATCTGAAGGTTGTTCGGTACAACTACAACCCTTCTAGTTGAATCGGTTATCTTTTAGATAAAGGTTGAGATACACAATAAAGGAAAACAGAGACTATGTAGATGACCTAAAGTATATTATCCCATTAAAAATGTGATTAATTGGAAAAATTCGAACGCTGTAAAGTACAAAATTCAACATTCAATCTTCTAGTCTATATTATGAACTAAAAATTCATATACAATATTCCTGCAAAGAAAAATATTTCATTTACCCATAAGGGCCCTGAATACATTTAACGAGAAACATATACTAATAAAACCGAACCATTTGACAAATTTTGGGACAACATGATACTAGTTTGAAACAGAAAAAACTCAGTCTAATACAGGAAGCGCAAAAAAGTTCACCCTATCTCTACGCAATAATACCGGAAGCGCAAAAAATCGCCCTCTATCTCTACGAAAAAAATACAGGAATTCCTTTATGCTTGTAATAAATACGTTAGATAAAGCAGGAAGAGAGAGAGCAGTGATGATAACGAGTTAAGGAAAATGCGATTTTACAAATATTGTCAAACTGATCACTTATGTAATCAAACGAGTTATAAATCTAATAATTTTTGCTTCAAAACATAAAACTCAGTCGTTTAACTCAAGAAAAATTACGTCAGCTCTTCCACATATTGTAATATGAGTGCTCATTTGTAGAGGTATAAATCAAAAGTGTTAGAACACTTCACATTTCTACAAAATCTTACAGAAATAAAAGAAGTTATGGAATCCATAACAGGGACCTGCAAATAGAGGATCCTTAGAAAATATGACTGCCATAAAACACACTAGGACATCACAAAAGATAGAACTTTTTGTACTTATTTGTCTTAGTTTATCTGGTATCTTTCTGTACCAGACAAAGTTTTAGCGCCAGTTTTATTTGATTTCATCAGAGTTAGCACTTATGGTTCCTTTCAAAATTATAATTATCAAGCAAAACGATTTTTAAAATCATTGGAATGACGCAGTTTACTGGGCGGCAGTACACCATTATCACTATGTAGGTTTTCGAGCGATGTCTGTCAAGATTTCTTTTTAATTACACTTTTACGACGAAAGTTCAAACCAGATTCAAGTATTCGAAAAAAAAAATCAATTTCTCATATATCTAACGTTTTATTTCATAACAGATATCGTATCAGCTAATGAATTTAAAGCACAAGAATATCAGGCAAAAATTGAAGGAAGATTGCTTCAATTTTAAAATTTCACGACTGGAAATGGTATATGAAAGTAAGCATAGCTACAAAAACTTTACTTACTACAGATATGAAAATAATTTTCACACGTTGAAATGTCAAACTTAGGTGTGATTCGGCGAGTTTTTTAGGGGTTTATAACAGTATGAGGGGATTTTATTTTGTATCACGAGATAATTTACTTATACATCAAACGAAGCCAGATGCAATAAGAGATTCTGACTAACAAAATTTAATGAACAATTTATGGTTATCGAAAACAAATATCGGAAATCTTATACTTACTGGCACTGACGAACACTGAAATCAAAGATAAAATAAAACATACACCAATAATCAGAGAAACTTCTGTTTAATAATATTAAAAATGAAGTAAATCTTAACTCGAGTTACAAATCCAATTTATATATCAATTTATACTAAAACGGCTAGGCCAAAATAATAGATATAACATGAAAGAAAAGGCATTAGGATTAATTCTTGACACAAAATTACCAAATATACCAATACATTACAGACATGATTCATCAAGTAACTGCTGTGGACAGGTATGATTTTTCTACATTATATACAACCCTTCCTCATGATCTTATCAAAGAAAAATTTAGTGCACTTATTAACTGGTCTTTAGAATCTTCTGGTTTAAATTATATTTGTTGTAACAGTTGTAAAGCATTTTTCAGTCATAAAAAGTATTCAAATTACAGTTGCTGGACAAGCGATGACATGATCAAGGCCCTACACTTCTTGCTGGACAATATTTTTGTTCGTTTTGGCAATACTGTGTATGGACGGGTCATTAGTATTCCCATCGGAACAAACTGTGCTCCTCTTATTGCCGACTTATTTTTATATTGTAATGAACTGTCATGAAAAAACTCTTAAGGGTAAAATACAGAATCATGATAAATTAATTGACACTTTTAACAATAATTGCAGGTATCTTGATGATGTACTTACTGTTGACAACCCCGAATTACTGAAAATACATTTATCCAAAAGAGCTACATTTTAACAAAGCTAATAAAAATAGTAAATTCTCTTCTTTTTTAGATCTTACTATAAATATCGAAAACGGAGTGATACGTACTAAAATTTATGATAAAAGGGACGATTTTAATTTTCAAATTTCTTGATGGAGACGTATGGAGTTTACATATCACAGCTTGTACGCTTTGCACGAATTTAGCTTCTAACAAGAAAAACCATACACTAAAAAACTTTTATTACAGGGTTGTAGATTTCACAAGCTGCTTAATGCTTTTAAAAAGTTTTATAATATACCTTATAATATTGTACCTATCATTTATATGCGTCTTCAGACTTACAAGTATATCATTCTCAGAATCCTGAATAATCCACAAAATTTATATATATGTTTTAAATAAAGAATTGTTTGCCTAATCTTAACAAAACAGGCAAACTACGCAACCGCAAATGCGTCATCCACATTTTCTTTCGAAATTATTATTGTTATCAGAAAAAAGTTTATGAATTTATGTGCCTGTATTTTTGTTGGCTGTGTCTTGTCTACTTGTTGTTAGTATTTATTATTAAACTACAAAATTGATAACAGGAAAGGTCAACAATGATATATATACCAATCATCGAACCAACCAAACTCACAGAATTCCGGACAAAAAAATAACATAAAAGAGCACAGAACACAAACATAAACAAAACAGTCAGGAGAGTCCGACTTGGCACAGACTCTGAACAGTGGTTGGGTCAAACCGGTTTTATGGGTACTGAAACCTCCCCCTTATCAATCCTGACACTCTGATGAATAAAACACACTATAAAACACTTGCAGCATGATTACCAACAGGGCTTGCTGAAACTGCAAAATTAGACTGGACGGGACATAAATTAGATAGCAGGGTCAGAATGTGCTCGTTTCAACTTGTATGGAATTCTCTTTACTTTGGAATTGTGATTACTTTTGTTGAATTTTGAGACCACTCTTTCTTTTGGACATTTAGCGAAATTACCAATATATTATAATATGAAATAAGAGATATGGTGGATTAATTCTTCACACAACATCCGTACATACATGTGACGAAAGTTTAAGCAAGGGAGCTGTGTTTCTATTTCCCTTTTCCATCATAAAGTCACACTGAGGCCCACAAAAACATGAGAGTTACTCCTATGTTTAAGAATCAAGAACTATTTCATGTAAGTACCGAAATGCTATCAACCAAGATCGTACGTGTAAAACAATCTGAAACTTGAAAACAGAAATAGCCATTGTAATTGTTCTGCTCCTTGTGTGTAATTGTTTTGCTCCTTGTGTGCACTTTATTTATTGCAATACTTAGCTAACGCTGATTCTAATCGGTTAAACTGAAAACTATAGAAATAAAAAGTGTTTTACATCTTTTATTTTCATATTTCACTTTAAATAATGACAATGCTCTCATAACAAAAACAGACATATACAAAGCAATCATAAACAATAACAATCAACATAACAAAATATTTATTCATGAGAAAATTATGCAAACAATACTGAATGTAATCGAATTAATTTCAAGATGTTGTCTAACAACTTCCAAGGAAATCTTGAAACCAGAAAACTAAATGAGTAATTCTTCAGGTATACTTGAAGTTAAACAGATTTCTTTATGAAGCCTGATTTTAGAGATTCTACTACTTCTATAACTGTTAAGTGAATTGCTGGAAGACAATCGTATCTGTTCAAAAGGGAAAAGTATTATGTAACAGCCTACACCACAAGATAATATGAATTCATGTTGTTGGACCTGCGTATCTATTGTCATCGTTATGTTATAAAGAGCAGAACGCTATAGACTTACATTAAAAATTTGTACATGTATAAATCACAACTGGCAGTAAAAAGATATCCTAATAGTTCGAAGATATATGGTTAAGTTATGTTTTAGAAACACTCCACTAAAAAGTCTATATATCCAGCCATGCCTAGAACTTGGCCCTGTTCCCAAACACATCGAAAGTATATGTCCAATAATTTTCTGAAAAATGATCAAAGTTCCATTGTGATCCCTTGATGTTCTTTGGAAAGAATAATATCAGAGATAAATATAGGCAAAAAGTTATTTTACAAATTAATTATTCATTTACATTTTCAAATTTCAAACATAGCTTTCCAATCGAAATAAATGTTTTAACAAAAGAATGTGAAGAGGGTTAAAGCTGATTTATATATATAAAAAAATATCGCATTAATGGATGTACACAATGTAATTCAAAAAAATATATCATTCGTTTGAACATCATAAAATTGACACACTGATTAAATAGGAGACGACCGCCTGATATTCATCATTTAGGAAGAAGAATTTTGAAATAAATAACATGAATTGCAAGAAACAGGAAGAAAAACAGGAAAATAATAATAATTCAAAAAAATATATAATTCGTTTGAGCAGCATGAAATTGACACACTGATTAAACAGGGGACGACCGCCTGAAATTCAGGATTTAGGCAGAGGAATTTTGAAATAAATAACATGAATTGCAAGAAATAGGAAGAAAAACAGGAAAATAATAATAATTCAGAATAAATGTAAGTAAGAAACTTGAATAAAAACCATAGGGATTCAGTTTGTTTATAGTTGGCCAATGAAAATTAAAAGCATCGAACAAAAATGGACATTGTTATATATATTTGTTTGCTGATAGAATTGTCGCAATAGAATATTAATGGAAGTCCCTTGAAAATTGTTTCAGACCAACAGAACTCATTTACGCATAGATATTACAAACATACACCAATATATATCTATACAATGTTCTACCCATTCATATCTTTTACATTTCAGTAAGCTAAGTAGTTAACTATTAATAAACAGATAGAATTCCTCAATAAAATTAACTCCGATACTTAACTTGATGTCTTCGATTCGCATTTTTAGATGAACCTTCCTTAGATATGGTCATGTCCAAATTTAGGAAAGCCAAAGTAATCTTTGAAACATAGCTAGCAATAGATTCAAACGAGCAATACCAGAACAACCAAAAATCCAAAATAAATCCTATGTTCAAAGTTTCAAAATTTATCAACTGAAATTTTTACACTTGAATCTAAAATTCGTCTTATTTTCGAAGTATATACTGCTAAGGGGATGGTAATTGCTTTCAAAAACTTAAAAAATCTACTACTGGACATTTAGTTAAAATTACCATATCACAAGACTTTAAACACATTGGTTTAAAAGTGATACACAACCAGAAAAATGAACACAAAAACATTTACCTCTTTCTATACTATTTTGCAAGTCATTTCTTTCAATTGTATGAACAAGTCAGACAAAACGTATGTCTATTTACACGAACTCTGTAATTTATCTATAACCATTGATGAAGCAACAATAGTTATTTACCCGGCCTAGTGAAGCGTTGACTGACCATTTAACGAAGGGGCTGAGCCCATATTTATTAACTATATACATTTAACGTATAGTATAATTTACATAGTTTACTATCACAAGAAAATTAGCACTTTCAGTTTTATCTGATGTGTAACAAGTTCTACATCAAAAGACAAGTGCTCTCGGATTTCAAAAAGTAAGCATTCAAGCATATATCACAATTAATAAATATCCTCAGTTCCCGGCGACACGTCGTCACAAAATCACCCAGACAGCGTGTTTGACTATTCGGAAACGTCTATATTGAATGACCGAAGTGATTTTTTCGTTCTCGATCCGCCTGGGATGTCTCCACGTTGTTAACATGGTTTCAATCTTTTTGAACCTGGTCGGTAATTTGCGTTTATGTCGTATAATAGCTGCAAGAACTGAAATTAATACAACTATTTAACTCTCATATTTTTCTTAAGTAGAGTAATGGTGACATGTTTGTCAACGGACAAAACGGAGTATTTTAATATTTTTCGCATTATTTCTTCAGATACTGATGTCAGTGACATCCACAACTCGCCGCTACCATATCATCATATTGTTTCAAGATGACGTTTTCATCATCGTCAAAATATAGCAAACTAATTGAATACAATTTGTTTGGAACGCAGCACGGCGTTGAGACATCTTTTCCTACTTTTAACGCATGAACTATGCTTTGAACTGTTGCATGATTTGTAGGTTTTTGACTCTGGCCAAGGGGAAAAGGACATTCGCCTTTGCAGTGATACGCATTGTATCCTTTGGGCGAGATGATCCATCCAGACCACCCAATTTCATCAAAGTCTACATACATTTCACGTTTACCACAATTACGGCGTCTTTTGTCATATAAAATATAATCTAAACCTCTTTTTTCTTTATTTAACTTTCCTTCCTTTTTCAATCGTTTCTTTTCTGCCTTTCTTTGTTCTCTAAGTTTTCTTCTACGCTCTCGTCTCTCAGCTTTTGTGAGTTTGTTTTTCTTTCTTCCTTTCCGTTTTTGCTTTTTCCTCCCTACTTTAGATTCAGTGTTTGTACTTCGTCGTGTTCGTTTAGTCATACCCAGTAACTTATTCAAATGTTCATTTTCAAATTCCTCGCGATCTTTTTCATTTAAGAGTCTAATTGCTTCTTTCATTTGCTTCTTACGTCTTCTTTCTTGTCTTTCTATGTCTTTTTTTATCTCCAGATAATCTGCAATACAAAATACATTTTTTACTACTATATATAAATGCTCGTTTCTCCAGACTTGCCGAGTATTCTTGCACTCATCTTCATCTTCATGTGACCTCTAATTGTCCTTTGGCGAACAGATACCAGCACTTTCACGAACATTTTCTTTGTAGTTTATGGCATCGTTTATTAATACACTTCCTTGTGTAATATGTGGAATGTGAAGTGTTTATAGGTAAATGGCATATCGTACGACTGGGGGACAAATTTGCAATATTGTCCCAACGAGACCTACATGTATATTTAGTCAAACAATGCATAAATAGTGCGTAGAAATAGGTAACAAGAAATTTTTCAAGCAATAATAACTGTGCTGGTTTAAACTTACATTTAAGTTTATCACATATTAAGAATAGGAATCTTGTACAGTATTTCCGTGAATGAATAAACACATACTACACGCACAAAAGTATATTAGAAGGATCATATCCTAAAAAAAAGTTCCAATAAAAACGATTTTTTATGCAATTTCAATGTGCGAGATTTTTCGTAGTAAAATTTAAATGGGCAATCATAAATGGATTAATAGTGTTGCCGACACAATGAAAATATTTTTTTGTGAATATAATACTTAAATACATGTTTAAGTTATAAATCGCCAACTAATTTAATAATAATGAATCATTTATACAAATTACAACGGTCCTTTTGATATGAGGACATAATTAATACTCAACGAACAAAGTAAGACTAAAATGAGTCATTTTAGTATTTTTCAAATATCAAATAAGAGGTCGAATTTCATATGTTTAATGAATTTCTAATTGTACTGTTAAAATATCAGAAGTATGTGATAATTTTTCACCTACAAAGAATGTTGATAAAATCATGTATTAGTATATTACATATCATATTATTCTTTCAAAATTTTTAAAACGAAAGCTGTGTGGGCAATAAGAATGATATTCAATTAAAAAGTATGCTAACAGTACAGTAGCAGAATAAAATACTTAACAGTATTGAATACAAAAATTATGACAATATCAGAGTAGTTCATTTGCCTCGGCTAGGTACCTTGCTATACCCGCGTGACTAGATAGAGCCCACTTGCATAAGTAGCTACCTAGTGGTAGCAATAAAAACACACACACATTATAGCTGTTGTCAACGAAATAATAAAAAGCCGCACTTTTCTAATAAAAATCGTTTAAATAAGTCAATGGTATGTATTTCACCACCAAAAAGAACTTTTTCTTGCAAATAAAAGATTGCGGTTACTATTATCCTAACACAACATCTTTTAAAAAAGGTACACTAGTAAACACATGGGAAAATTTGTTTGCAAACGTAAAAGCAATCTACATAATTAAAACTTAAGAATAATTAATAAAAACTTCTACTTTACGATAATATGCACCCTTTCATCACTCATGGTTCGGATTTCACGCACATATCATGTAGGAACAGACAATTAATTGCATATTGCACGTGAAGTTTATTTATTTTCAAAGTAAACGTAAGAAATCAAAGGAATCATAAGACAGGCAGTAGCTTTGGATTGTGGCGTCAGCCATCTTGAAAGGTTTATGCAGTCTTGATTTAAACTTATAACATAGACAAACGTCTTTGGTTTTTGTCAAAATTTGCAAATTAACAAACTTGTTGGCAAAGTCTGTCAAAATTGATGTTTTCTGACTTCTCTAAATGATAGTTAAATTCAACTTCCGCTAAAAACCACACGGAAGTTGTTGAGAAACATTTATTTCGTTTTATTTTAAGATATACTTTTACCAAATGATAATGGGTGTATACATGTATTCAAAAAATGTTTAAGAATAAATTTATGTTTAACGTGGAAGAATAATTATTAAAAAAGTAACGCATAAGAAAATTCAAAGGTTGCATTTACATTAAGTGAGAAAGTACTGAATTAAAACACATTATTGTGATTCCCAGTCGACCAGTCCTTATGTCGCTTGCTTAGTGGAGAAGCAGCAAATATCTGGTTTGAATCTACCGGGGATGGAATCCGCGACCTCCCGCACTCATTCTACCACGAGTTTAATGAGGTTTGGTAGAAGTAGCAGATTAAGATGATCCAACTATCAAACTTAATTACAGTTAATTTTGAAACAGTTAATTATTCCTTTTACTTGAAAGGAATTGACCCGTTATTACCTTCGTCATTTGGTGAAATATAATTAGGATGACGTAACTGCCCATCATCTGTATAAACAACCAGGATTGGCTGTTTGCTTTCATGGTGTTCTCGCCTTTGAGCAAAACGTACATAACTCCCGTTTACATGTTGACCATTCATAGAAGTTGTGGTGACTAAAAACCCTAAATAACAGAAAAATATAGTTACAGTAGGTATGTAGGAATATATGGAATTTAAATTAAAGAACATAGTACATATGAAGCATTTGCTATAAAATATTTTAAAGTATTAGTATAAAACTTAAATAAAATAAAATAAATGCATATGACTTTGTTTTAAAGTTAACAAAGAAAAGAAGCATTATGCCATATACACCCACCAAAGGAAAATGCTGTACTAATTAATAAATCATGGGAACGTAATTATTACTGTTCTTCAACTTGAAAGTTCAATATACTTTTCCAGATCTAACGATGTAACATGCAAACTACAATCTCATAACTGTGAATGCGGTCTACCTTCTTCACAATGTTATCAAATGAAGAGATATCAAGTGATTTCTATTGTATACAGTAAATTACAGTTTTGATATCAACTTTAATTGAAAAATAAATGTTTATATGCTTGGGGTGAAAACCTTTGTGTAGAGACAGTATCAAATATCCATTGGAACAGACATTTAGCCGGATTATACAACAACGGACAAATAGTGGGATGACAACCTGTTTACTCGTTTATCAAATAATTTAATTGAAATCACATTGTTGAAAAGCATTCCCTTAAAAAGAAAATGCATTCGATTTCCTGTGGTTTGTAAATTACGATGTCTTAACACCGGGCCACGACATTAAACAGCGTGCATTTGTAACTGTAAATTTATTGCTTGACTCCTGTAGGCGTTGATGCTGAAACCAAGGACGTATAACTAATATACGTCCTTGCTGAAACATACATAGGAAACGAAAAGATTTAACTATTAGGGGAAAGTGTTAATATTCACGAACAAAATACTTTATCCGGTACATGGCACAATAAGTTTGGTATCTGAGTTTTACATTTGTCATAAGATTTTTTCAGTTCCTAGTATTTCGATATTGATGTGAGATTAATCCTAAAAAATGTTAAAATTATCTGAAAAGCAAGGGGCATCTCCCTCGCACATAGCTCTATCCTTAAATGTTCTCGCCTTTATCCTTTTGGCCATTTTGAAATTTTTCATCTTATGTTGTATTTCAACAAGTCTTGAGCACACCTGATGAATCGTTAATCGACGAAATTTTGACATCTTGTACATCATGATTGGTATCATAGAACGCTTAAGCATTTGGTACAATATAGTATCATAGGGGGCAAAATAATAACCAACGTGAACATTTAGGTATCAATATGGGATTATGTAGAATTATATGCTAAAAAAATTGGAAGATCTGATAACAGAAGCAGACATTAATCAGGCCAGAAACAAAAATAAACAATGAATTTATAAATCGAATGGAAGTATGACCATGGGGGAATAGAAAGTAGTTGTAGAAATTAAGGGTGCACGAGTTAATAGAGGTAGAGCGATTACTCTATCTACAAAAGCAGGATATCAACGTCAACATCAAAACTCCTCTACCAGACATAAAAACAAAGAAGTGACAATATCAAAAATAGTTAGAACTTTAAGTGATGCTATGTGAATTAACATATTATGAATGAGCCAATTGTGCCACTCGTAACTCATCTCGTGCAAGCGATAAAAACAGAAAAGGACAAAACCGAAAGTAAAATCAGTTGAACAATGATGAACATCTGGGGATAAATGACATAATGGCGATCAACTAAGTCACCATTAAACTTGTCGAGAGCTCTTCATTATGTGACCTGTTCGACTTGTGGTTCTCAATTAAGAACACATATCTGTTTGTAAAATCCCAATAAATCTTAAAGACTTTTAACAAATTCAAATTCAAATTTATAAATAAAAGGTGTTTAACAAATTTTTATATTTATGAATATCAAAAAGATAACACATGAAATTCAGTACAGTATCTCGAAGGAATAAATTTCACTTTGATTATAAAAATCGGCATATCTTAATAAACCATTCTCAGAAGAGTGACGGATGTAATGTTTCATATACATGTGATTGAATATGCCAAGATAATTATGTTTTTTAAAGTGAACTTAGTGCAAAATAAACAAAATAAGAACAAAGGCACGATACGACGATAAATATTGTAAACTTTCAAATTTTTTAGCTATAAAATTTAAAATACTGTGGAGTTTTGAAAGGGCTTATAAATAAAGATCATAACGCGATAACTTGATGCATAATCTAGATATTAAAACAGATTAAAGATGTGTGAAATTGAAAATTTAGATACATGGCGATATGGATTCACAATCTGATTCATCATAGGGTATCGTTGTAAAGTTTCTTTGTGAAGTGTCTTCTTTTAAAATTACCCTCATGTTACACTAAGCGATAAATTTTATCCCAACAATAGTATAAACGTTTCTTTAACAAATCTCAGTTAGAAATCATTTAATGAGTTTTGGAACTTGATTAAAAAGTCGTTTACGGGCCATTTTAACAGTAGGGTGAAAGAATTGTGAAGAAATACCTCGATTACTGAATGTTAATTTTATCGGCTTTGAAATTTACATTGTTGAACCCTCAAGACGTTCATAGTAGGGGATGATCAGTGACAAAAAGTTACAGGTTTAATATTTTTAGAAAATCACTGTTATTATGGTTATAGAAAAATTCGCTGATAAATCACAGTTTGTCAAATTTCCATGAACTAACCCTTTTTTTAATCTTAGGTCAGCATTATTTAGATAGAAGTCGAATGCAGGTACATGTATCACATTTTATATTTTGAGTAGTGTATATCTCTGAATGTAATTATACGGAAAATGCTAGACATTATGTGTGGACGTCAAATTTGCAGTGTACGAAGAGATGACAGTCGTTAAGTAAAAAAGGGATCATAACAGCCAAATTCAGATAAGATCAACTGCTGAATAATTAATTTTACTTCATTGCAGAAATATTGTTTTGGTTTCCTCGGAATTATTTGACATTTAAAGATATGCAGGGAAAATTTATCCCTCTCTTGAGTAGACTTTGTAACTTCTAAAGTCAAAATTATACTTACCATTATTTTGTGAAGAACCATTTACCCATTCTTCTACTGCTTTTTTTACTTGAAAAACTAACCAACCATGTGTATGTACACTTATTCTTTTAGCATCTAATAATCTTAGACTTCCAACTGAATAAATATTATCAGGGTCTAAAACTTGATATATTTTTACCTGAAAAAAAAAAAAAAAAAAAAACCGGATGTATATACTGAATTAAATGAAAAAGTACCAAGATACTTGACTTTTTACCAATCAACTGAAATGGAATGAAAAAACACAGGAATAAGCAGCATACCTTTCCGGAGCACCTTGTTTTTTAGTGTAAACATTAAAACAAAGACACATACAATACATAAAGACATAAGTTATAAGACATCAAAGGGATTCAGAAACAAGCTTAAAGAAACTGATATAAATCTGTCTCCCTATCTTTTTATACTAGTATTAATAATAAACACCAATAGTATACACCTGCAGTGGTCCAAATTAGGGCGGAAATAATGGCTGAAATAATGAAAGGTATTACACGTATTACGAGATATTCTTTCATGAATTAAGAACTCCACAAATGTAAGAAACACAGGAAGTAAATTCATTGTTGCTCAAGCACTGGGAAAAATTTATCTATTAATACATCATGTTTTTTATTTTCACGCCTTCAGAAGCAGCTTCATTTCATGTTATTATGAAAAGATAAATTATAAGTCAAAAAGATGCCACTTCAACCATTGATCATCATATGGTGAAACATGATATATGGTTATTTCAAATTAAATTTGCCTTCCAAATTGGAATCGAAGAATGACGTCATGTTGTAATCTAGCAAGATGACGTGTCGATCCAATAACATGCAGTCATTGTACGATACGCAGACAGTTAATCATTATTCTTATATGGTGTGCTGGCTTCTATCCTTTTGTAAAAAGAGATGTATTAAAATTTCCGATTTATTATCAGTTGCACGCGCCTGACGTCATAGTCAAAATTACAACGCTCTTCTTTCGAATCCTACCAGAGGAACTGTCAGAAGGGTGAAATACTAAAATTGTTTGGACTCTTTTTTTGCTCGAAAGTACAATAAAATCAAATGAAAAGTAAGTTTTATTCTAATCAAATTTATTGTATTTACTTTTCTACCGTTTTCTATTTCTGTTTCAGAAGTTTCAAAACAAAATGGCGGTCACATGAAAGGCCTTGCAATACCACTTCGTTTACCTAATTTCCGTTTTTGTCATATTAGAATCGAAATAATTCATGGGAGCCATATATTTGTATTACATTTTAACATGGGTAGCATAATTTGCTTAAATTTTACTCCTCGCTGAAGGTCGGGATACAATTTTGCTCAAATAATGTTACCCACACAGGCACTTGTTTCTATCAATGGTGAAGGTCGACTATCAATGGGAAGATCGACTATCCACGTATAATAGAGCCGTGGATAGTCGATCTTCACATTGATAGTCGACCTTCACCATTGATAGAAACAAGTGCCTGTGGTTACCCATATTAAAATCTCCAACGAATATATGGCTGCCATGAATTATTTCTTAAACATAACAATGTCGAAGAGAGAAACCTTCCTGTGAGATGTGGATTTTGGCCTCGCAGAAAACTTAAAGATGAAGAACAAGATTAAAAAAAAAACAGTGTTATATTACGCAGTACTGTATATTTTTGTTTCTTATACACATTCACTTCACATCCATTTTCCCTTAAGCTTCTTAATGTAAAGCTTACCTCTAATATATGTGATGACGGAATGATTTCAGATGAAGATGATGGTTTTGGTCTTAATTTAAAAACATGGAATTCTGCTGCTAATATTTGTTCTTCTTTTGTTAAATATGATACATTATAATAAAAATGCATTTGTTGTGTCCATTCTGAAAAAAAAGAACAAATGCTAGTAGAGAAATAATAAGTAATGCAGTCAATATTGTCCTAAAATATTATTTCCTGTGTATACCTTGATACAAATAAAAATAAATTTGTTTAAATTCAATTCAATTCAATTTATTGCTCGAACACAATTACAATAATTGGTTTAGGCGCTTACACAATGGATAATAGAAATATAATAAAGCATAATATACACAATAATGAACTACAAACCTTTACAGTGTAAATATTGATATTATATCAATTTCTGATTTCTTATTTCTAAACAGTTTGCTATGAAATTGGAAGACATCTTCAGTATAAATGAAAACTTGTTATTGAATAGTAGTTTATGTGTGAAAGGTTTGTTTGTTGAATGGAAACCAAGAGAAGAAAATATAATAATATATACATTCAATATTACCAATTTATGTGACAAATATATAAATTCAACAAATTTAGTCTCATCATTGTTTAAGTTCAACAACCCTCCCCCTCCAACTCCGAATATTTTCTAAAGTTACAAATGTTCAAACTCAATGCAAGCTGGTGTTATTGTAGCTCTATGATACAAAGATTTAATGCAAAAATTTCACATTTCATCAAATTACTACTAACGATTGAAAATGATAAAAGTCGAAACAATTTACCAAAATATTAAAGACCAGGTCCAGTCGCTAAAATGAAAAACACGATAAAGTCAAATCCAGAGCTATACTCCTTAGTTTCCACTAAAAGTCGAAATAATCTAAAATGTTGAAGAGCATTGTCAACAATTATTAATGCGTAGGGAAAATAATTTTGCAATTTCATAAACTTTATAATTCCAAGTATCAACTACATGAGAATTCTGTAACTCTAGCAGGTGAACTGGGGACACAAGTCATGAAGTTGATTGGTCACAAAGACGAAACTTTATTGCATTAACACAAAAGGTCATTATTAATGTAGCTAAAGGAGATTTTCAAAGAATAGTATGGACAAAATAAATCCCCATGATTATAAACTGTGCATCTGAAATATAAAGTTTTCTAAACCAATCCATTTAACACCCTTTAATTTTTCCCATCGGCAACTTCTTGGCTTAACACCTGTGAAGTAAAATTGATCACAAATATTTGAACAAAACTATTTACACCTATCTAATACACTTCATAAATTTCATTTTACATTTTTTGAAGTGTTTACCTTAATTATATAGATAAACAAAAAAATGTAAACAAACCAAAATTAAACACACACCTGTTTAGGAAATACAAGACAAGAATGCAAATATTTTCAAGTTTTAATTTAGTAAACCTTCATGTTATATAAGTTAAGTATAAGTTTACGAATATTGTCAATTAAAATTTTTCCGAGTCATTTAAAACCACGTTATGTCAACTTTAGTACAGAACAGTTGAAAAGCTGTTAAACAGTTAGACATGATTTTAATAATTAATATAATACACTTTAAATTGATTTATTGACCGTATAATTTGATTGAAATGTATATAAGTGAAATATATATATCTGTTATCTACTATTGAAAATGTGCCAAATGAAAAAGCACTTTTATAGATTTATATGTAATTTACAGTATTTTCTGACATATATGTTGTAAAACTTCAGCAAAGAGGCGATAGGGATCAGGAGAAATTGCCAGATAATTAACACCTGAAAGCGCAAAAAGCTATAAGAAATAATTTGTCAACTAAAAACAGCATAAATTGTATAATCGTGACAGAAAAAAGCATACCCCCACAAATACTATCTACAGATGCATTATCAAAACAGTTGAAAAAAATAAGTTAACAAAAGTGAAGATGTGACTGAAAACACGTAACGGTTTAGAGACGACAGATAGATATATTAAAAAAGCTTTGAAGTTGTCCTGGTGAATTATTGCTTATAAACTAATGATTGAGTTTAGTACGCTACCCTAAGTATTTAGTCATAAAACATAAATGCAAAGCCGAGCACATGCAATACGTTAACTGCCTTCCAGCGTCATAATATTTGAGGATGGCAACCTTAATGCTAAAATATTTCAGAATAAAAATATTCAGCATCGGAATGTTGGCCAGTTTTTCAACATAGCACACCATCTGTGGAAATGTGCCATGCTTATTCATGTAATAGGAATGTTTCATATTCGTGGAAACATTTTGTGGGGATCTAATCATAGTTCTATATAGTTTCGTAGTAACATTGCATTATTGTTATTCTCAAATCATGGCAACTCCACCCGTCGTTTTTAATTTATCATTAGAGTATATAGTATATCACAGTTTACAAAATATTACGAAACATTTGAACCATTATAATATTCTGATTGAACGCGATAAACGAGCAAAAATGATAAAAGAGCACGCGACCATCTTATATATGGCACGCGATGCAGTTTAAACGATGTGAAGATTCTGATCAAAACATCTCAGGTATGTGTTGATTGCATCAGCGTTTTTTCAGCTGTGATTACTGGACATTGTGATAAAAAACAATAGAGAACAAACAGAATGCTAAATGGCCGTTATTTATAGTTTGTAGACAATAATATTTACATATATATCAACATACACCATCTACAAGTAACTTCGAATAAACGATTTTTTTTGAAACATGGAAACAACAAATGTTTTGCTTTGTACTATTTAACCGATATTATAGCCTAATATTTTCAAATTTGAACTAGACTGCCGAATTCTTTCGTTCTAATTTAAAAGAACAAACCTTCAAAGATACCATTTTTTTCACTTAGGTTTATGAATATTAGAAACAATTAAAAGATACGACTTCCCTTTGTTTTGTTTTCACTTTATTTAATTGTCTCATCTTTAATATAGTAGTCATATAATCTAATATTCATACAGTATGTATGTTGATGAACAATTTCAAGATCCTACAGAGTGGTAATGGTTTACTCGTAAAACTTCGATATACCGACTCTCATCCAATCCTATTTAATTTCCTACTAATCTGTTCCCACTTGCGTTTTGGCGGCAGTGTTACTGAGAGTTGTTCTAACAATAGCATTTCTGTAATAATTCAAATCTACATAAATTTGTATCCTACAGCTTCAGCAATTTGTTCCTACTATGATAGATATATGTTAACTTTGTTATTGAGTATTTTAATTAACAAATGATATTTCTGTCATTTGCACTACATCAAATCAATAAAATCTGTCTTGTTACTAAGTATGTTTGAAATGTTTCAATTTAGAAAAAAACTGCTCAGCACTGGAATCCTCATTATTCTTCTTGATTCCTAGGTTTGATTCCAAAGAGTTAAAAAAATAAAACATTATCGGTAACAGTAATTATAAATTACATTCCATTCAGATTTGTGTGCGATGTTTTTACATAAGACAAGCCTAGGTTTTTGGTCTTCGTTAAATACCAGAAAAGAAGACAAATATCATACCTCCTAATTTATACACTTTTTTTGTTTTTGGTGCCTTAAAGCCCTTTGTACGTTTTTCTATCTAAGATAAAGCCATGGAAAGGATTAGTGATACAGATGTAGACGAAATGAATATTCTAGTAATCTTGGAGATATTTCTAAAATAACTGAAATAAAAAATTCCCATTTGATTAAACACGAAGTAAATGCGTTTTATTGACATCGATGTTATAGAAATAAAGAAAAAAAAACTTACAATTCACTGCAAAGCTACATAAAGTATTTAAAGTCATCAGCCGATTTTGATTGAACTAAAGAAAATACCTAAACAGACTATTTGTCATTTTCCCTTCAGGTAATAATATATGGAGATACGTTTGATATAAATGTCTTTAAATATGAATAACAATTATTTCAAAAATTATGTCACACGTTTTTTGCTAACATTGTAATTCATACAATCTACCCTAAGCATATCCGACCCAAGTTGGCAACAGTTTTAATCTTCTTCACGAAAACGGAATCTTTATCACACTGCAATGATGTTCAGATAATAAAAAACACCTTGATGATTCTAACATGAGCGATACGGGTTATAAAAACGCCTTAAATCACGCTCTGTGGCGTTTATATTAGAGCAAAGTTATAATAAAGAGTAAAAGTTTGAGGGAAATCAAAATATTTATAGTATTTCTTAATTTTGTAACAAAACAGGCATAAAATACGTATAAAATATCAATCTAATATCAATTTATAAGCCAGTTACTTTTATGTTTGATAACATCAAATTGTCAACATTCACTGCGAAAGACGGAAGAGCAGTTAAATTGCGTAAATTTATCTGATGTTTTATTACAGTCTAGACAATTTGGTGATACTGTTTTCCTCAATACAAGGTCATTTTATTAAATTTCACTAAAAAATTCATAAACAGGAAGACTATGAATAATAAGAATATGTACATCTGTTCTCTGAAAGTGGTCACCAGGGACTATTTAAAGGTTCTCTGACCTTACCTGTATTTCGGCGTCATGTTTTGGACAAGCTCAAAATAGTTTGACTATATTTGTCTTTAAAAGATTTGTAACTACTGCAAAGAAATGTTCTAGAATATTATTCAAATAAAGCATACATTTTGTAAATTAAAAACTTTTAGTTTTTGTATATACATTGTATATCGAATTTGATTGTTCATGGAGTTACATTGTATTTGATGCTAAATTGCAGTGGTTTGGTCTTATATCATTACGATTATAATGAGACCAAAAAACTTATTGATAGATCCATTCTGGTATTCTGTTCGTTCATGGATTCTATTATATAAACGAAACAAGAAAGACAAAAAAAAGAAAAAAAATAAATAAAATAAAAAAAAAAAAAAAAAAAATACAAACAACAATGGGTACAGCGAACAAAAGAAGTTGGGCGATATTGTACTACAAGTTTTTTTTTACCCTTAAATTTATCACATTGACCTTTCAAAAGAAATATACAATAAAAGATTGTTCAAACCAACTGTCAAACTCTGTCTGAAAATCCACAAATGTGACAGTTTACACCACAAAAAAGGAAATAAATACAATATTAAAGAAAGACAAAAAAGTACCCCCTTCCTTAAACTACAGATTAATTATAATTAAAATATTTCTAATCACTGATAATTAAATGTAATGGAAAGTTTACTTTAGAATCATTTATGACCTATAAAATTCTTTCGTACATAGTCCGACTTAATAATATGATTTAATTTACGTGAGAAATAGCATTCAAATGCCTTTTTAATGAACACCTATTGATTTCTAACACCTGTTGAAGAAAAGATACCCTTGTACAACACGATATTGTAATCCACAAGAAAGTGATAGCGCACTCTTTACAAGAAATTTCTCACTTTTACACTAATTGTTAAAATTTTGTACAAATGCTTCAATCACAAGAATGGAAAACGCGACGGGTTTTCTACATTTTATTTATGCCCCACACCTGGAATAGTCAAACACCTGCAATATTTGAAGATTTCGAAAAATTTCTTCTTGTCATACCCCCTTTAAGATTGACAAAACGACACAGATATTGGATTAGGTATTTGGAGTGCGCGTGTCAGTTTTAAGCTTGGTTATCATATGAAAACTAAATGTTCTACATGTATTTATTTACTTTGTTTTTATTATTTTAATTTCTAGTTCTATAATACAAGTATTGTCCCTTGTTTTCTCTGTCGAGTAGGTCTTCATATTTATCTCAGTTCTATACGGGGTTTATCATAGGGACAGCCCTTTTGGGTAATATTATTAAAATGGTATAAAATGTTCCTTCTTTATAGTCTTCACAGATTAAGATGGCACTCGGTATTTTAAAAGTTTTTAAAGCTAATTGGTACAATGAAATGCTTCTACAATATTTTATTGGTAAATGTTTATTTGATGTTTTTTTACGAATATTGAAAAACCTTTCTAAACCAAGAGATACGTCTTTTTTGCAAGAATCTATTTACAAATTATGACAGAATATGCACAATATTATTAACATGCTGTGTTGCTTGCTGTGCCTTCCAGTATAATCAAAGTTCTGAAGATAACTACATGTAACTTTGGAGTATTTTATTAACTTTGATATTACAATTATGATCAAATCTGTTGAATCATTCACCAAGGAACACATATAAATTATAACAAAAATGGTTATAAAAGTAAACCAAAACTATTGCATGATTAAATCAGAAATCAAATGTGCCTTTGTGCGCAGTATTAACTACCAAGTAAAAGTGACTCGAATATCAGAGAGTAATTTTGGTGTCAGTTATTGGAGGTGTCAGGGGTGAGGTTACGTCTTCGGTTTAATTGTTTCAGATCCCATTGTTAGAGCGATTTCCAACGAGATCTTAATCACGATCAGGGTTGAAAAGGCGTTTATTTCATGATTTAGTTTGTGTTTTGAGGCAAAGCTTAATTTCAAGGTAGATCATCAGCATTACAATAAATCTCATGTAGATAGCTATCTGTCAACCATTTAAAAAGTGCATTTCAGAAAACATTTACTTAAACAGTTTGACTCTACAGACACTAAATACATGTCGTCACAATACAACGTGGAATTATTCATTTCAGCACTAATTATCAAATGAACGTATTAACGTTTTATTCCTCATCATGGTTGAAAAGGATTCAATGATTTTAATGATATAAATATAATATCATTATGTTGTTACTGATTACAGTAGTAAATTATGATCAGTTAGGACAATTTGATAGTACGGTTATTATTCTATCACGTTCAAGAAAAAAACAAACATTATGATAACGCAACTTAGCAATCACAGAAAGCAAACTCTGTTAGAACATATGTAAGACAACTTAATAATATTCAATGAATGAACATAAATTCAAGTAAAAGATCGTTTGATTTTATGAAGGTTCTGATTATACTAGCAAGAGATTAAGGAATTTTGATGATAATATTACTCAAATATAACAGACCATTATAATGCACCTCTACAAATTTTGGGGAGGGAAGAGGTTGCTGCTGTTATTAATAACTTTTTTTAATTACTGCAATAGAAATTTTAATTCTTTGACAGTTGATTTCGAACAATTAAAGTAAATTAGAAAGCATAGAAACACGAAAATTCTTCACATTGACATACTTACGTCTATCTGGAAAACTACGGACCACATCTGCATGATATGGACTATCTCGTTTTAGCAACCCTCCGCTGTCTGTTATACTGTTATATAGATCCAACATATATTGTGGAGGAGATCTATTAAAAATCCGCACTGGAACTTTGTCTATTCCAAAAAAGTTTGATAGTCTTTCTATTACAT
Source organism: Mytilisepta virgata (assembly GCA_028015205.1). Lineage (NCBI taxonomy): Eukaryota > Metazoa > Mollusca > Bivalvia > Mytilida > Mytilidae > Mytilisepta > Mytilisepta virgata. The sequence continues at coordinate 92,403,559 of CM051521.1, forward strand.
AAGTTTCATTGCTGACTTTTCGTTTCTTTGCCTCAGTTAATAATCCAAGGTATATCAAAATAAAAAATACAATTCTTAACATCTTGTAAAATTTACATATTTGACACTGTAAACATGCGGACATCTTGTTCCTCTGTGCTTCAGTTTGCGAAATTGTAAAATAAAAGTAAATGGCACCCTTAATTTCTCCTTTGTTTTACTCGACGTGATTTCTTCGCAAACATTTTGAGCATTGCATCGTTGTTATCACACATTAAACACATAATTAAAACTGTATTGTTGAATTGAACACCTGAAAGAAACTGACACCCGATTTTATTATTTTGCTTTTTTGTCATTTATACCAAACAATGATTTTCTTACACATTATGAGCTATTTACAAAGCAGTTATAATACTTTAGAAACTATTGAAGTGACATTCGAGTGTCCGGTTAAAACCACACACCTGTGATATTCGTTCGTTTTTAATTTGTAATTTTCTCAACCACACATTGACAGTTTAAATTCACTTGAGAAACCACCTGTTGATTCTTTTGAGTTTCATCCCTATTAATTCAACTTTTAAAGTCAAATCACAGCAAAAAAATTACAATTTCTTGTTAGTCTAAATGGTTGCACGTCCCACGTCGTGGTGAAAATATTAAATCCTTGTGTTCTGTATCGTAGAGATATTTAAATGGTGTAAAAGTCAATTTTCCGATCATATCAATTATAATGAACAATGAAGTGTGCGGTTCCCTTTTAACGATTGGTTTAAAGATTGTTATAAATTCAGCTCCGCATGAGTTGCCAACCATTCACATTAAAATCTTCACAATTTAAAGCATTTCTATCAAATTTCAGCGCTTACTTGCCCAGTCAGAATAGTGCAATAGTATGAATGCCTTCAATGATTTAATAGCTATATCATATATTATCGCTACAAAGGAGATCTAATTGAAAATGTGCCATACAACATTTTACCATACAATTATTGTTGATTACAATTGTAAGTGAGATGCTTAAACACGATAAATCTTCCAACAAAAACTCCCGACTCAAGAGGATGGTGCTAGTTTAATGAATCAGAAGTGGCTATTCTTCTCCACTAAATACGCATGAAAAGTATGTTGTCTTTGTTAAACAATCAATAAAAAGGCTGAATTTTAAACAATCGCAAATCACGACAAAATGTATAGGTGACATGCATGTATTTATTATGCAATAACTATGTGATATTGGCGAAAAGAATTGGTTTATTTGTTTGGTAATGCATATACTGATAGGATACAATATATTTATAGGTCTGGGCTAGGAAGGAAAAAAACCAACGTGAAATCTGGTGAAAAAATTCATGATACATCGTTGTCCCCTCTTCAGCCATCCACGAAAATGAAATGTCAGTTTCAGTAAATAGTGAATATTGGGAAAATAGTTATGAGGAACAACATGGAGCAATTTCATCGAAAAAATAAAAAAAATCCATAATAATTTACATTATAAAAGTGATAAAACTCTGATTCCAATTCATAGACATGGACTTACGCAGTGCTTTTGTTGATCTTTACGATATTTACTTTTAACTAAACTTTTGAAAAAAGCAGTATATTTGCGAATACATCTTCAGCGAAAATTAAAAAAAAACATTCTAGCCATACAGCAAAAATCCAATCAAGGTCAGACGCCACTGTGGGCGAAGTGAATCATAAGATTTATTAATTTAAAGTTTCTAGCACTTGTTTCTTGAAACGCATCAATTCTGAAACAGTGAATATCAGATAAAACTTTCAATCTTCCAACAACGGTATCACTTTAGTACAAGAAATATAACCAAATTTAATATATAAAAACTTTTCTAGATTAAGTTTCATCATTCATGTCTTAGAAAGCCGGGAATTACATGTATGACAATACTGAAAGTAGTAAACCCAAAGATAACCATACTCTAGGCGATTTTAACTCTGAATTTGAAATGGTGTCATATCAGTTTTTCCTAATTACAGTAGAACTTGCAAATAAAGTAAAACCATCTTCATTAGAACCATGAGAATGCGATTTCTCAGCTATCATTTACGTATTTTTGAGTATCTATGAAAGATAATTACTCCATTAGAGAAGACGAAATTTTATTTATCGGAGCTTGTTTTAAAATAGTCACTACACCGGTTTTTCATTTTCCTGGTCATGACACATTACTCGACATGACTTTTGGGTTGCTTTACGAGCTGAATGCAGAACATGCGATTTGAGCCTCGACCTGCTGATGCACATTATCTCATTCTGTTTTGAATTCATGAGATGTTTTTAGATCGGCATTTTTCACTATTTTAAGAAGATAATTAATTGACCAATTTATGACACGTGTTTTATTTTTACTTATAAAAACCTTAGGAAAGTCTCAAGTCTCAAGTTCAGAAATATAATTTTTAAAAATAATTACTTAATAGAATAGAGAGTGGAAACGGGGAATGTGTCAAAGAGACAACAACCCGCCTAAAGACAGAAAACAGCCCAAGGCCACCAATGGGTCTTCAACGCAGCTAGAAAATCTCGCACCCGGAGGTGGGCTTCAGCTGGTCTCTAAACAATAATGCACACAAGTTCAGCGAAATGGACGCTGGTTATAGAAGCAATAAGGTTCTCCTGGCAGCAATGAATATGAAATTCTAAAAACACATAGTGGAAACGACCAATAGATTCCAGCCAAGTCTAAACATCTCGTTTAATGTAAGAGGAACCTAGGACTATGGAGGACTGACAGTGACTGTCAATATGGAAAAGGCTTTGGTTTTTGTACTGTTTCAGTTTTACATGATATAACAGGAAGAAACTTGCGGCTGTGGTGTTAGAACGGAAGTTGAATTTTAATGATTATACATAAAACACTAGCTAGCGCTTTTATCGTATTTTAGTTTCTTATACACATTGACGCTGATTAGTTGATTACAAGAGCCCAAGAAAAGCCGCTTATCTCCGTCATTTACCGTACACTTTTAGATAGGACACGGTTTAATTTCATTCAGCTACAATCGAAGAGTCAATGGGCAGATATTTATATTATTGTAAACTGTACATAACTGACATGACGAACTGGAAATTTTCTCTTCTGTTCCAGTGTTTCACAGAAATCGTAGTATTTTGGTTCATATTATCGTGACTGTGCATTTGAAAACTTGCTCATATCTAACAATAATTAGGGTGAAATTGTACCCATTACTTATGACTGAAATGTTATCAAAAGTTTTACTGAATTAATTGACAACTCTGTATTCAGCATATAGACATATATTCTCGGGAGCATAAGAAATGTAAAACTGTTGCCACTTGTATTCCTGTCAGTATAAAGAAGTTTGTGTGACCTTAACGCTAACGAGTAAATCTGGTAACACTGCATTTAACTCCTTGATTTTTCAATTCCCCCCCCCCCCCCCCTTTGATCCTGCTGTTTGCAGGTTTAAATACTCCCCCTTCTTAAAAGTAGTAATTATTCGGTCTCTGATTATGTTCTACTATTGCAAGAGGTAATTTCACATGTACATGTATATTAATCCATATTTTAGCTTATTTTACGTATAAATCTTGTAACAAGTGGATGACAAAACTACAAGTATATATGACTGCATGAAATCAGATCATGTTATAAACGTTTGAATGAAGAACAAGCGAACACATTGAAGCCATTAGAAAAAAAGAAAAGTTTTTCAAAGGAAAGTAAATTATAATACTGTATGCAATACATATAGTTCGTGGAACATGTATCAGCTGAAGTACTATTGAAGCGAAGACTGTTACCTCTAATAACACAATTAATGCATAGGCAATATGGAGGGGGCGTCGGGGGAGAATGTGTTTTCGGAAAATAAGTGCTGAGCCCATCCCAGTTATATTTTTACCCATTTTTTATGATTGGCGAGTATTTAACATATAATTAAAAAAAACAACTATTTTCCATCAAAAATATCTGTGTACCGGGTCTGTTGTAACCCAAGACATCAAAGAACACGGTTAAGCCGATAACCGCTCGAATTTTCAAAAGTTCGCGCAGCCGTTGCCGAGCGAGCGTATATTTAACTTCCATAGCTCCACCAATATAAGAATTGCTCTGTTTTTTTTTTTTTTTATATATGTCACTGATACGCCCATTTAAAAAAAATGGCATTAAAGGAACATTTCAGGAAAATAAATTGTAAAGAAGGGCTCATGGGAATATATAACATGCATCACAAATATAAAGATTTCAAGATAAATCAATAGGTATATTTTTAGTTAAATTTAAATTTTTAAAATGACGTAATTTGCACCGCAAACTAAAAAGTGTACATTACCTATTTGCAATCATATTTCTTTCCACCTAAAGTGCAATTTATTTTCTTTTTAATGTTTTGAAACATAGATGATAACATGATAGTTAATGGTTTTACAAAATGTATACTAGAGTTGCGCTTGTGATTTCAGATTTGTTATATTTTAAGTTTTTCAAGTGCATTTATTTTGCTATTGGAAACTCCCAATTCAACATCAAAATAAACTCAGACAATGTGCATCTCTGGATTAAAGTTTACTAGGTACACTCGTCACCAAAACTTGGGAAAGGCGGGAAAAATACAACCAAAAAATAGACCCACAGAAATATTGTGACCAGTGCAATCAAACGCCCTTAAAAGTTCAGATAAAATTTAGGTTAGATCAATATTGCCAAATTTAGGATCTTAATTTCTTACCTCTTCATATTCATCATCAAAAAGACATGCCGACATAAGCTTTATAAAGGTAGCTATTTTTCTTCTGAGTTCTCGGTAGTTTATTGAATTTTTTCTATTGCAACTGCATTTTCGCACTAAATTTCATAAAACTGACACGATATTATTAAGACACCAGCATACGTAATGCCTAAATCATTTATTATATTTGCAAAAAAGTTGAATTCAAGGCATCTTAGATGAATTTTAATAAATGTGTAAACGAATACATGTATCACGAAAAACAAGAGTATCTTTAGGTCTTCAACAACGGGCAAAAAGACCAAAGATAGCCTTATGGATCAACGTAGATATATGTAAAAGAATATTAAAGGATCGAACGTCAATATTCCTGGATAAATTCATCTGTTGAAGGACAAATACTTTGTCACTTGTTATGCGTGTCCCATGTATGCAGTGCAGTGCAGTGCAGTGCACATTACATGTATATACAACACTTTGTTGCACCTGATATCACTATATGTTTTTACGAAAGTTTGCGTGGACCAAGCTTTGGTTATCATTTATTTTCTTTCTTTCTCGTGTTTGTTTTTGTCCTTAACAGTGTTACTGATTCTTCAAATTTCGCTTTTGATCTGTAGTTTTCGTATGAAGCTAAGTTTATTTCAGCTTCCGCTACATAGATGATGTTTTACCACTCAACAATTCACGTTTTGGGAATTTCTTACATCTCATCTATCCCAATGAGCTCGAAATTAAGGATACCACAGACACTGCCAAGTCTGCATCTTATCTTGGCCTTCACCTCGAAATTAACAGCAGAGGAAGATAGAATACAAAACATTACGACAAACGGGATGATTTTGTCTTTCCAATCGTCAACTTCCTATTTTTGAGCGGCAATATTCCAGAAGCGCCGGCGTATGGAGTATATGGAGTATGTATTTCACAACTCATACGTTATTCCAGAGCTTGTGACATATACAATGACTTCCTGGACAAAGCCCGGCTCCTGACAGAAAAGTTGCTCAGACAAGGGTGTGTTGCTCCTAAGTTGGAGTCATCCTTATTAAAGTTTTATGGACGTCATCATGACTTGGTTGACAGGTATGAAAAACCGTTTCCCTGTTCCATTGATTTTATCCCTTCCTCATACCGGATTTGACATGGGCAGCATGGCGGGTGTCGTGTAGGAGGCAGAGACTGCTTACTCTTCTGGAGCACCTGAGTCTACCCCCGGTTTTTTGGTGTGGTCCATGTTGTTCATATGTTTTTAGTTTTTAATCGTAATGCATGTATTGTTTTGGTCTTGTTCTCCGTTTGTCTGTCTAATGAATTGCGTTTTTTGGTTTGCTCCTTAGGTATATTTGTCCTCTTTATATCTCGCATATGATATAGATATCTTTCAGATTTCACGCCTTACTGGATTTGACTCTTTCCCGGACTTGACACTCTACTACAAAAGTGTCGTTAATGGAGCAGTACATACTTACCCTTCCAGAGCACATGATGACATACCCGATGTTTCGTGGGAGTTCATATTGCAAGTGCATTAGTTTTTGTGCAGTCTTGTTCTGATTCTCTACGATTAGATGTCTGGTTTTTACGCCTTTGGTTGTGTTTTTGTTGTATATATTTGCTGTGTTCTCACGAATTCGCCTTGGTTTGGATTTTGGTCTTGTAGAATTTGCCGACTGTCTTATTGCTTCGGTATTGTTTTTCTGATATTTTATAAGAAGTTACTGTACTTCAAATTGTCGAAAAACAATATGACACAAAATTCAAATATACTGGAAACTAAAATAATCAGGAATAGGCAATTTAAGGTGTTAATGAAAATAAGAAAACATGACATGTAAAAACAAAAGAATGATCGGAGCTTAAACTCGCTACTTTTTTCTGTGCCTGACCAAATATCAGTGGTTGTGCGGTTTTTTTATTTCTTAATAAATGGGCGTTTTTTTGCAGATATTTTGTGGTTTCGGTTGAATTTATTTACACCGTTGATTATGTGGTCATTAAGAGAATGTGGTTACGCAGGAAAAATTCCACATGTCAAAGCCTGTAGAACCAACCCTCGCGTGATTCTATTGTAGGTTGTTGTCTTATTGCCATTTACCCCATATCTTCTTTTTATAAAATTATTAAATATATTTTTACTTACTTGTGCCTTTCATAATAATGAGAAAGAACTTTCACATTCCTCTTGGTTTTACTTTATCTAAAATAAATATATATCATTGGAAAAATGTAATATGAAAGTTTTACCACTAACATGATGTTTTCACTTTCCGATTGTGAACTTCTCATTTTAACTAGAGAAACATATCAACGTCTACCTACATTTTAGAGATAATTCGTTATTCAGACATGTACATTGGCGTCTTCAAAAACTTTAATTGTCACACGAATTTATGGTTGAAATATAATTCGTTTATTTTATCATTCAAGAGGTGTTACGGCCGTCATCAGGCTTTTTTTTTGCAGACCTATACGAAGTTCCTATTTCAATATAAAGGGTACATAACATCGAAGGGGCAACTCTGTAATGACAAAGTCCGTATTACTCGACAATCCCATAAGGTAGAAAAAATATGAATAAGAACAAGACAGCAGAAAAATTAAGTTCCACAAAACCCGGGAATGACATAAGGTGCTGCGGAATTGTGATCCTGTTTCGTTAACAGCACCTGTGGCATTGCAAATATATGGGTAATTTCCGATAAACGTTCAATTCCAGAAAGGCGGGAAATCTTACTGAAGAAATATAATCTAAATTGTGATTTTTTTTTCTTATCGGCCGATCAATACGTGATTATGACCTTGAAACTCTGGAGACAACAAGGACTGGACTTGTAACCCTGTCTTATAACCCTGTCTTAAATTATAGAATATTACATGGCTTTTTTAATATCACATCCCGTAAGGCTCTTGTGTGTTGTGTCTGGTGACGCCATTCTTCGATCACGCCATTTCTTAGGGGTGTGATACGTGATCTAGCTGTGATGATATGGATATCATCACGGATAGTTGATATGTACTATGTGCTTCAATCAATATCATATATACAGAAAACCCATATTTAGTACTAAATATATGATAAACTTTAATATTACCGTAACTGTAATTACGGTCTGCTGAGAAATTTGTCGTACATACGACATATCCGGAAGCAACAAATCATACGCTTTAGATTTTTGTGCTTTCAGTAATATATTTGTGGTCATAGTTTTTATGCCTTAATGTTCAGATTGTTTCGTAATTTAGTTCGTTGAGATTTTTCCGATCATATTAATGCTTCCGAGATATTAATTTGTATTATTGGATACGTTAAAACGAGTTGACTTCAACCATTATAATGTAGGCCTACTACTTGTCTTGCATAGCTATTCAATAAAAAATCCTTAATTTTGAAGATTTTCTCATGACATATTAATATAATTTAGTTTCAGTTTCATAATTTATCAGAATTTCACACCTGCAGTCATTGTATTTGTTTTGCACAGATGTAGACATTGTATATATATATTATAATAAATAAATCTCAATACGGTCTTTGCGTTAAATAATTATTTTGCCTATTATAGAGAAATGAACTTATTATACTTATTCCAAATATGTTACTGATATTTTATTGAGAAAGTGTCACACGTTGATACAAGGTATTTTCCGTCATGGCTTAATCTTCATTATTTCATCTAACACATGTATTACCAAATAACAAATCCTACACCTGGGCAAAGGTGCGTATTTCGTTATTCAGTATCACGAATTTAACAAAATATTACAATTTTGACTGAAGTATTAGAGGTGGAAAACTCAGAATTGTTTTGTAATCGGTTTCTAAATCCTGCTTGTAACTGAAGTGGTGTAAACGCTGCTTGTTAGAAAAAAAGATTGAATCAGTTGTTAACATTTTAGAATAAAAAAGCTGTTTGTCAGTACTTATTGACACTTGTAATATTAAAGCATTGGACGACACTACGAAATTCGACAAATTATTTCTGACAAAAAGTCACCGTTTTACAGATTATAACTAAATGGAAAAATGTTAAAAAAGACACATTCAAAACTATAAAAGGATGAATGCATTTATAATACAATTCTCCTTTTGTTTTATATTGTGTCACGAAAAATTGTAGCCTATAAATTTTAAGTAACTGATCAAAACCTGAACACATCTAGATGGACTCGGCTTTAACTGGTGTTTGACGTCTGATACTCAAAGTAATGCCACTGGGACATGCTTCATAGATATATGTTTCTTCAGTTTAAGAATCATGAAAAATGTGATACAAGATTTCGTCGTCAAAATAACGGATAGACCTACAAACTAGAACTAAAAATGGGCTGTGTAAAAAAAAAAGAAATAAAAAATACGGCAAATAAAATTGGAAACGTGAAAAGTGAATTATATACTTTAAAACATTTACGCTATCCTGATCAACCGAATTACCTTGCTATCAAGATGTCAAAGTCTTGAAAGAAGTCAACGATTAAGGTCTTATAGATTTATTTGTTAAAGCTCCCGAATATTATAACATATTATTAATTTAGGGATCACTGAATGTGTTTTTTTGCCACGCAACAAGTTTGTTGTACTCCAGTTGCCTATGCAAATGTGGTGGGTGCCCTTCATTGGTGACTGCAGTTGAAAAGTTTTCATTGAAACAGATGAAGGTCTGAATTTAAAGTTATGATTTTTGTAGTATATAAGATAAATGTTTTGATGCCAAGTTTCCTTGGTGGCCTCATATTTCGAAACCTAAGATTTCTTCTCACTGAATGTTGTTTAGACGTTAAATGTGAAAAAAATACTTTGAAGACATTTTTCCCACATTTAGAATACTTTTAAGTTCACAGCTAACGGTGTAAGGTATATAACTCAGACTGGTGATGTTTGTTAAAATCTAATATTTTCAATAAAGATTTTCTTATTCTTTTCTTTAAATTGTTATGATTGTAGATATAATTTGAAAACATATATTTTTATTACATTTGGATATTTTTTTATTTTTAATTCTCCAAAATTACTGAAACCGCCGAGAAGTCAGTAAATCAAGCTGAGCTGTCATGGTTCAAAACCCTTCATTTTGAGCAATTCCAAGTCTTATTTCATCTCGATTATATGGGATTTTTTAAACAAATAATAATGAAAATAATAATAAAAAAAACAAAAAACAAAAAACAAATTATTCATTAAAAGCTAACCTCCTCTCCCACCCGGATATCTTTCAGTAAGTTAATGTCTTAATCATACATATTTCTCGTGAGGAAGGGTTGTATTCTGAACCAAGGCATATTGAGCAGGAGTGGCATAGCCTAATTACCATTGATCAGGAAAAAACATCTTAATTACTTATAAAAGTATGCGAATTTCATGTGCCAATAACTCCGAATTGATTTAACATTTTAGTTGTTCGGGTTTTTTGAACAACAATCACGACTTCCGCAATGAAATGCTTTGATTTATTTAATTAAATAGTTGCTTTGCTCGAAACTTGGAGGAGAAAGTGACCCCAAATCCTGACTTGTGAGGGTGATGATATGGAATTCTCATATAAAAGAATTACGAAACTTAAACTTAGATACCATATTTGTACAAGAGTAGAGCTTTTCTAGATTCATAATGTGTTTATATTCAAAATATTGAACAACCGAAAATTATCAAAATATTCACGTGAGCATAAAATTCTAAAGAGCCTACAAAGAGTAAAGGTGAAAGTTAAAATATTTCTTCTAACTTTGCTTAATTAACCCCTTACAGATCTCAATCAATCTAGGATGCAAAAATGTTGACCAATTTTTGCTGAAATAATTATGTCGATACCAAAAACTCCGATCTCCATAAAATAGTGACAAGTCGAACAATCTGTAACTCAAAATTTTACATCATACTAGACATTGAACCCGCGCGAGCGCGGGTTCAATAAAAATGTTTTTTTGTGGTGGCCATATTGACTATAAAAAGTTGTTGCGGCCATGTCATTCATGGAACAGGAACTCAATATGGATGTTGTGGCAGGCTTCCCATAAACTTTCCTGTCAAGTAGGTGGTATCATCTGATAGTTTCATGTATATATATACAGTAGTATTCCAGAAATGGATGTTAATGCAAATTTTAACAGAAGTCAATGAAGCGTGAAATGTAGGTCAGCGTGACCCAATTGTCATATGGCTGTTGGTTACTACCGAAGATGTATCCACTGATGAAGTAGACTGTATGCCACGTAGAATTACCAAAATGGAACTTCAGGTTCCATCAAAGTCCATATGACGAAAAAACAACCACATAAATTGTCAATATTTTTATTGTTACAATTAATTCTGAACTGGAACTTGATGAAAAGCTTTCATTAAATACACATTCCATAATGCATTACCGTTTCCCTTCAGAATATATATGAAAATGAAATTGTAGATGTAAACATTTCCTTAGTGACGGATGAATTTTTCAAAAGATGCCGTGAGATAGGTAGAGCATATTTTTGGAAAATAATTGTTCCTATTGTTCCATTGTCATCATGGTCAGGGCTAGCGAAGCTTAATTTCACAAATATATCCAATAATCAGACGATAAAAAGCAGTTTTAGTGTGTGGCTGCGTGTGTTGTCCACGTTTATAATTATCAAAGATGCCCGAGATAAATTTCGTCATTAATGATACAGATGACCATTTGTTAAAAATATTTTTATCTAGGGTATGGTATAGATATATTTAGACAGGTCATATGACAAATAATGTAAAAATAGATAATGGTTGGTTTTATCATTTTGTGCAAGGTAAACATTCGAGCAATCCAAAAAACAACTAAGTTAGGAATTCCTCTGACCTTTTCCTTCCTTCTTCATAATCTTCAAAGTTCATAACCTTTACAGTTAGGAGAAATTGCGTTATAGTAGAAAAACAATCCTGAATACATGAAGCGGAAACATCCCACTCGAAGAAGAATGTTTTTAATTTGTTTTATTCTTCTTCTTCCGTAATTGCAAACAGAAATACATTAAAAATATGTGTATACTTGTTTATTTAAATCAATGTGTTAAAATGGTGCATTCGAGAACCTTCTAAGGGATATGTTGGGAGAATTCATATTGGAAAAATGCATACAAATTCCATTTGCACATAAACAAAGCTGCAGTTTAAATTTATAAATGCAGATTGTCAAATCCGATAATAACCTTTATAATCTGAACCATACAGCGTTTATTTTGAACCACGCGTTTTGCCGCCTATTCGGGTAATTCGTAAATTTAGTATTATAGATACAGGTACACCTACGGTACATACATAAAATCAGCTTAGTATCTGCAAGCATAAAGGAAAAAGTATGAAAACTGTCATATCTCATGACATATTTTCATTCCGCTGAGCTGATTAAATTTGAAATTTATCTTTCTCATAGTTATATATCACTTATAATCGAGAATATCAAAAACAATTGATATTTTGAAAAATAAACTTACGTAAATAAATTACATAATTTTTCCCAAAGGATTAAAATGTAAAACATAAAAAAGTAAATAAACTGTGTTATAATCATTTCAAATTTTAGCGCCAAACGCAGTTAGATAAGGTAACACATGGTATAGAGACCTAAATTTTAACCTTCACATTATCATGTTGTGAACTGAAGGTCCTAAACGAAACGAAAATATGAGTCAGTCTACTGATAATGCTTACGGTGGTAATACGCGTGATTCAGTATACGAGGCAAGTATTTATATCTCCAAGGTTAAACATTGTATGCCTTCATAATGTTCGTAATATATAAAGACTCATTTGTGCACATAAAGAAAACTGTTAATTTATGGAAGGCCATAACGGTCATATAAAAATTCTCCGTGCATATGAAATTAACATGTTCATAGTTCGATCACTAGTATACCTGATGATGTTTTTCCATTATACATGAATTCAAATTCAAATTACTTTATTGTCCTTAAACATACAGTTTGTGACAACAACAACAAAAAAAAAAAAAAAAAAAAAAAAAAAAAAAAAAAAAAAGAAAAACAAACAAAAAAAACAGATTAACAACCAAACAATACTGAACATTATAAACACAAAGAACACGCAAAAAGTGACTAGTCCCCTGACCTCAGTTTCAGAGACTGTTTTTAAAAGGAATCGGTGTTTTTACTTGTTGGGAGGACGCTGGGTTCAAAATAAAGACAAATTTCGAAAAGTTATTTGACGTAATGCTTCATTTAATTTACAATTTATTATGAAATGTTTTTTCGTCTTCTATCGTTTGACATTTTTTACACAAACGTTTCTCTCTTGGGATTTTATAAAAGCTGCCCTTTTCATTTCTAAATTATGATAACTAATTCTAAACTTCGTGATAAGTTTTCGATATTCAAAATTTGCCGAAGATAAATAGTATTCTTTGTTTATAGATCTTTTTAATTGTTTATATAAAACTAATTTGTTATTTTCATCTAGATTATGAATTTTGGCTTCATATAAAGTGCTGTAACTATAAGAAAAAGCGGTCTTGATTTTTAATTTAATTATTTGAACATCTTTTATATTATTAACGTTTTCTAATTTGGTTTTATTACTCTCTGGGACAATGTCTTCAGCATATGTATACCATGAATATATATTTTGGGAATGTAATTCCTTATTTAGATTAAGAGCTTCTTTCAAGAGAGGATTTATGTTTTCAGTATATATATATAGTCTTGCTGGATAGGTTATGGTCTGTGTAAATATAAATTTTCCCAAAGGTGGTCATCCTAATTCTGCTCTGACTGCCTATATTTGAGGAGCGTTTCTTAGTACACAGAATATATTTACAAAAATTAAAATGGACTTTTTCAGTATATGATTTATCAATGAAACGTTGTGGATCAAAATCTTTGTGGCTTTTTTCTGCTCTCTGATTTGCTTTATATTGCAAAATATAGCGATCCATATAACAAACTTCTAAATTAAATGTGAGAATAGGCTTCACAAGTGTATCAAAAAGATTTATGGAAACGTTTATGGGCAGATCAGGTAATGACATTGTATAAGATTTTAGTGTAAACATCACTTTTCTGGCTTTTTTTGCTCAATCCTCAATGCTACTTTTTAGATTTCCATTACTTTTTAGCACAGAGCCTAAAAACTTATATTCGTTGACATTTTCTAATTTTTCATTTTTGTACAACATTGGCTATTTTTTGAAGAAACTAAATTTTGTTGAAAAATCAAATTTCGGGGTAATATCCAGTTTTCATAATAAGATTCATAACTTTAGCATATGCTTTCAGAGTAAAACCACTGCTGAATTTTATTACCTCGTTTAGTATACTATCAGGTCCACCTGATTTACCTTTCTTTAATTTTTTAAGTACATTTTTTATTTCCACTATAGTAATAGGTTTAGCAGTTTCAAAATTGTATTCTATTAATTCTTCTAAATTGTTTAAATAATGCTCAATTTCTGTTTTAAAATATTCATTTACATTATAACATTCTGCCTGACTCTGAAAGTGTTTAATAGTTGTTTGTATGTTTTTGTATAATTCCTCTGACCCAGCATCATCCTGCTCTTTCCTATCCTTTAATGTTTTGAGTACATTCCAAAATTTTTTGGGATTTTTATTGATAGTACTAGATAATGTGTCAAACATATTTTGTTTGTATGCTTTTTTTTTTATTTTATCTCACTATAGTTTTAAAAGATTTAAAAAACCAAAATATTTTTTTTTAATAAACTGTTAAATGGGTTAATTTTCAAATATGTAGTTTAAGGTCTTTTTATATTCGTAAACTGAAATGTCGGACCATTTCTGTTTAATTTTCGTTTGACGAATTTTATTTTTTTTAGTAATAAGCCTGCAAGACCTTTCTGTAAGAGTTTTTAAAATTGAAGACAGTTACTTTGTTGCTTCATTTATTCCCGTTTGTTTTTCTGGGAATTTTTTCAATTCAAAATCTATAATTTGATTTAAATCTTCAGAACCAAGACTGCCTGACAAAAGTTTTTTTGATTTTTCATTCCATTATAAAACTTAGTATTTTCCCATTTTTGAGTAGATTGGACTTCACAATTCTCAATTTTGCACTTAAGATGTACTACAATTTTAACATGGTCCGAAAGATAGTTGAAATCATGCGTTGTAAAATATTCAACTGAGGTCAGGAGACTCTCACTAATAATTGCATATAAATCAACACAACTAAAACCTTTTGAAGTCATACAAGTAAAATATCCTAGTATATCCCCTACGTGTAGTAACTATGAAAGTTTTCCGTGATATTTCCAGTTTTAACATAGTCATAGTTTGTTAACTGAATAATGCCACCTACCGCAATCGCCACATGAATAGAACATGATGAAACGGCTCAAAATACGTACATACTGACCAGAGATACAATCGTTCACTGTACCCATACATGTTTGATACAAAGCCACAAGATATCGTCTGCCTAATGTATGTAAATTGAAAGGAGTAAAAAAAGATATGATCATTCAAAACTTTATTGCAAAACAAAAAAAAAACATTTGGTCCATAGCAGTATCGACGAATCATACAAATATATACAGTCTGATATACATACATAACACAAAAAAGGAATATATGTATATTAACTTCTTTCCTCAGTTCTAAGGACTGTTGTATAAAAGACACTACTATATTATATCATCAGATGTTGATCGATTAAAAAAAGTTTTCAGTTTTTCTATATAATTATGGGAAGTGAAATTAGGATAATTTCCTATATAACTATTTAAAAAAAGTTTCTCTCAATTTTGTATTAATCTTACAATTGAAGAAACAATGTGATTCATCATCTAAAATATTACATTCCTTACAAAGTCTCTGTCCCCTTATGATGTTTTTGTACCTCCCCAATTCAATCAACAACTCATGATCAGAAATTATTTTACGGTTCACTTTATTTGGTGGGATAAATAGTACAAATTTTCTTCAGTTTCACTTTTTAAGTATCTATATAAATAATTATGACCTTATGATAGTTCATTTAATTGTTGTAATTAGTAGTCATGTCACAAAAATAATCAAATTAAAACTGTCTTCTCTGAAACGACTATATTGAATACGCTTCTGTCGACTAAGGCCAAAACAATTAAAATACCCGTGGTTTCGCTAACCCGACCGACCCTTTGTTTCACCGCCGAACCTAACTATTTTTATTCCCAAATTTTGAAACCCGATCCGGAAATAACTATCCGAGAAACTCGGACTCATCCAAAAAGAAGTTGTGGCCAGGTGCACCAGTAGTATAAATCTCCTTAGCTTCAGAATCCCCAGTAATATACACTGGCTAAAATGAGACAAAATTTGATTGTGAACTTTTTATTCACGTAATAAAATGTCTTTTCAGATCAGACACTTCCCTTCCAATCAAAAAATTTGCTGTTATAAAATTCTGATAACATGCAAATAAACATATAAAACTAAAATGATGGTAATAGGTACATTAAAGGTAAAATTTCCGTTAAACAGATATCTATGACCCTCCCCCCCCCCCTCCTCGAAAAAAAATCCCTACCTACCGACCCTGTTTTCAACACGGTAGCAGAAACACGGGTAATTTTTTTGCCTAAATAGTTTGTACAATACAAATACGGGTCTTCTCGAATTATTATTTAGCAACTAAACTGGTGTTACTCTTATTATGAAATCTTTATCTGCAAACGACTGGTCTGACTAATTTCCTGGACACCAACAACAGACAGGTCTTCGCAGTAATAGTAAACCGTGTTTTTACATGTCTACACTTATAGATCAATCTAGTTGCAGATTCAGATTTATGAAACTATTGATATTATGTAACAAAAACTATTTATTCAGGTTAGTTTGTCAAAACGGGATACGCTAATTGTTAGAAAGTCTTTTTAACGCATGTATTATTTACAGGAGCATCCTCGTCAAGTAATCCCAGAAGCTTGTCGACAGTTTTATGATTTAGGATGGATGACAGGATCAGGTGGGGCAATGGGTGTGCGACGTGGGTAAGTCGGATATGAACAATCAGCTTGCAAATAAAAGTGGAAAATGAATCTCACTTTGTCTAATTTTTACAAAGGATGATATGGACTGTATTTTGAATTAGGGAAAGATACACTAAGGATTATAATTATGAATTAATGAACGAAATTATATTTTTTATATACCAAGGATACTATAAATGGCATATTTAAGAGAATTAGTCCAAAGCGACTGTAACTATCCTAGTTGTTGTATTTGATATAATATACATTTTTTGGAAATAATTTCTGAATTTCTGCAAAAAACTAGCAGTAATTATTAAAATGTGATATCCTTTTTGAACTGGTTTTGTAGGAAAGTACAGACAAATATAAATCTTTGTTATAATTCGAATTCCTTCGGTTTAATTAGAACACCCAGCTTTGATGCCATAGTACATGTTTGACCCGAAAGTCTCGTGTTTGATCCCCAGCCTGGTAAAACATTGGGATTTGTCGAATCGCCGCTAAGTAGGTGACATTTAAGAGTAAGGGCAAAGAATTATCTGCTTGGAGTCAGAATAATGTGTCCGGCTAGGCTGAAATCTCTTCCTTCGGACTGTTAGACCTGAACGAACAATATTTTGTAGTCATACTTATTGTCGTATGCAATATGAGTTTATTTTATAGGGAAGAAATATACATAACGCCATCTGGTGTTCAAAAAGAAAAGGTCCAAGTAAGTATTTTTCACATGTATATGTATATATAACTATGATAACCTCACACACACGTTTAAGTGTAGTTTCGTAAAGTTCTTCTGTTCATATGAATTGTTCCTAATTCGGAATATGACGGCGCATATTTCAAGATTCGTAGATTAATTTAAATGTGTATGCTGAATCCTCGCATATTCACTGTGCTACTGAAATTACTACAGCTATGACGTACTATTTATAAATTTTTGAAACACTTCATAATAATCTTTGGTGGCTGAATATACATAAGTATATGTTTAAACAGATCAACATAATTGGTCTCTTCTTTTTGTCTTTTATGAATAGCCAGAAGATCTGTTTGTCCAGACCATTGATGGAACTATAATTGCTACACCTCCAGCATGGAAAATGTTGACACAAAGTTCCTGTACACCGCTCATTATCAACTCATTTAAAGCAAGAAAACGTATGTATTTAGAATAGTACATTTGATATCTCTTAAGACGAATATGACCTTAATCAAACTCCAGAGTCTCGTGTCATTGTAGATAGTATTAGTTAGTATTGTTCCCCGTTTGAAATGTTGTCACATTCATTCAAAAGACCGTTTTACTAATTATTACAGTTTTTCCTGTTGACAGTTTATTTAATTTGTCCGCCACCGCAACGCGACGGAGGGACTTAGTAATGGTCTGCGTCCGTCCGTCACAGTTATTTGTGGACGCAACTCCTCTGAGACCGCCGATCGGATTTCGTTCAAATTTTGTACGAGTGTTAGTCACCACATGTACTTGATCCTGTCGCACCACAATTTTGATTCGACAAATTTTAAGGGATTTATGGGACTTTTAATGTTTTTGTGCATGTGACACTATAGGAACACTTTGTGGACACAACTCCTCTGATACCGCTGATCGGATTTCGTTCTATTTTTGTAGGATTGTTAGTCACCATATGTACCCGATCCTTTCGCACCGCCATTTGGATTCGACAAATTTACGGGAGTTATGGGACTTTTTTTTTGTATTTGACACTATACAAACACTTTGTGGACGCAACTCCTCTGAGACCGCTGGTCGGATTTCATTCAAATTTTGTAGGATTGTTAGTCACCACATGTACTTGATCCTATCGAATCGCGATTTTTATTATACAAATTTTACGGTAGTTATGGGACTTTTAACGTTTTTGTGCATGTGACACTATAGGAACACTTTGTGGGCGCAACTCCTCTGAGACCGCCAATCGGATTTCGTTCAAATTTTGTAGGATTGTTATTCACCATATGTACTTGATCCTATGACGCCGTTTCAATAATACACATTTTGTATATCTTGTGGAGCTTTGACTTTTCTCTGCGGCGGGGGACATATGGCTACGTGTAGCAATCTTGTTTTAATTTCAAACAAACAAAATAAGGTTATAATTGTTTTTCCTTGATGTTCTTATGGCCAAAACTAGACCTGTAGTTTATTATTTTTAGGTGCTGGTGCAGTAATTCACGCCCACAACCAGAATGCTGTCATGATCTCATTACTGTACCCTGGAAAGGAATTTCGAATAACACATCAACAAATGATCAAATGTACATATAACTGGAAATTAGGTACATATTTGTGTCAATCATTTTTATTCAAACGAGTTCCACATGTGGAAGTTGTTGGTGAACCCAATTTATTTATTACCATTATGTCCCATCTAAAGTCCAGACTGATACCTTGAACATGCTTGGGTTGTATTGTATAGTGCTCAAGTTGAAAAATTATCCAATTTTGCCTTTTAATGTCGAAACTATTTAAACTGTTGATTATTTCGAGTGCGTGAGGTGGTATATTCGATCTCCGACCTGGTCAAACCAGACTTTAAAATTTGTATTTTCCAGCTAAGCATACGTCATCAAATACTGTACGACTGGTAGTAAGAATAGTAGTGCATGTAGGTCAACATGTTACCTCGTGAGCTGGCACGTTAAAAAGCATACACATCAACATGTTGAAGAGTCATGTCTATATTTTCTTCAGGGCCTCGGTGGCAAACTGATTCTAGCAATAGTTTCTTATAGCAAATAATTATCACTTGTGTTGCGATTGAAACCTCCTCGCGACAAGTTCCGTTTTACAGCGACCATAACTGACAAGAATTGCCATTTTTCCTGTCGAAGATCAAGTTTCGCCCCAAATAAAAAATGACCACCACTATATCGCCATCTGTGCGTGTAAACTCCTATAAAACATTGTAAACATATTTATATTTTGATACAAAAACAAAATATTTTTTAATTTAAATTTACAATAGTGTTTTAAATCCTTTAAATTCATATCCATATTTTTTTTCATTTCAAAAGGAAAGAACAATAAATATTTTGATGAACTGGTTGTTCCAATTGTAGAAGGTCAACCGGAAGAAATTGACTTGGCAGTAAGTTTATATCCGCGTTATGTAAAGATTAGATCCAGACCGGTATCTGAAACCTCTGGCCATATCTTCTTACAGATTTCATTAAAAGATCTTGAGTACTATCTTCGTAAAACCTCCCCAAAAATGATATTTGTAATTTATTCGTTAGTTAAAATATACTATAGTTTAAGAATACGGTATTAATGGCCACAAAGTATCGTACCTTGATAAATGGATTGGTCAAATCTGAAGAAGCTTTAGTACTAAGTAATCAACTATACAGACCTTCACGCGGATGCAATATAAAAGTAGGATATATGCACACTGTAAAGAAATGAGTAGTCTTATGCAAATAGTGACGTACCTGCTAAATATGGTTCATGTAACATGTCACAGGGAGAAAGTAGTGACGTACCTGCTAAATATGGTTCATGTAACATGTCACAGGGAGAAAGTAGTGACGTACCTGCTAAATAAGGTTCATGTAACATGTCACAGGGAGAAAGTAGTGACGTACCTGCTAAATATGGTTCATGTAACATGTCACAGGGAGAAAGTAGTGACGTACCTGCTAGATATGGTTCATGTAACATGTCACAGGGAGAAAAGAGTGACGTACCTGCTAAATAAGGTTCATGTAACATGTCACAGGGAGATAGTAGTGACTTACCTGCTAAATATGATTCATGTAACATGTCACAGGGAGAAAGTAGTGGCGTACCTGCTAAATATGGGTCATGTAACATGTCACAGGGAGAAAGTAGTGACGTACCTGCTAAATATTGTTCATGTAACATGTCACAGGGAGATAGTAGTGACTTACCTGCTAAATATGATTCATGTAACATGTCACAGGGAGAAAGTAGTGACGTACCTGCTAAATAAGGTTCATGTAACATGTCACAGGGAGATAGTAGTGACTTACCTGCTAAATATGATTCATGTAACATGTCACAGGGAGAAAGTAGTGACGTACCTGCTAAATATGGTTCATGTAACATGTCATAGGGAGAAAGTGTCGCAATAGCTTATCATTCTAGAGAAGAATATACATTGTAATGAAGCTTATAATCTGAATTATGCAAATGTAAGCAAGACTCTGAAACTTAAAAAGATCAAATGATATATGCTCATTTATTTTTGAAGCCATATGTTGCTAAATCGTTAGAGGACTACCCAGAAACATCAGCTGTTATTATAAGGAGACATGGGATGTACGTTGTAGGACCCACTTGGGAGAAAACTAAATTAATGTAGGTATATAGTATTTTGTGTTCGAAAAGATACTTAGTACAAACACCAAAAAAACCCGTTAAAGAATAGGTTTGTGTCTAAGAATACAATTTTGCTAGTCAGATTAATTTGAAAGCAAATGAAATGTTGATAAATATTTATTAGTTATTTAGCTCACCTGGCTATTGCCAGGGTGAGCTTTTACCATCACTTGGCGTCCGTCGTCCGTCCGTCCGTCCGTCGTTAGCTTTTCATTCAAACATCTTCTTCCCAGAAACCATTTGGCCAATTCCAACCAAACTTTGCATGAGTGGTGTATGGAAGGTCCTCAACAAAATTTCCTCATTTAGTTCTGATTGGTCAAGAAACATGGTCGCCAGAGGCAATTCTTGTTTCTGATTGGCTGATTTTCAAAAATCTTCTCCTTTGAAACCGCTGGGCCGATCGGTTTGAAACTTAATAGGAATGATCTATGACATGTCCTCTACAAACGATACTCAATTTATTTTGATCTGACATAAAACATGGCTGTCGTAGCTAAAAATAGAATATAGGAGTGCATGTGTTGTTTTTGGCTTATAACTTGAAAACCGTTACAGATATCAAAAATCTGACATAAGGTAAAATTGATCAGCATGACGAGATCTACCTACCCTGAAATTTTGAAGGAAATTCCAAAAGCCATTTAGGAGTTATTGCCCTTTTTCCGTCAAATTTTCAAAATTTTAACATTTTTCGTCATTTATCTCCAAAACTATTTGAGATAGAACTGAAATGTAAATTTGAAAAATGTTTGCCATTTTGAGATCTACCTACCCTGAAATTTTAAAGGAAATCCCAAAACCCATTTAGGAGTTGTTGCCCTTTTTTTGTCAAATTTTCAAAATTTTTTCATTAAAAAATCTTCTCCTCTGAAACCGCTGGGCCGATCGGTATGAAACTTAATAGGAATGATCTATGACATGTCCTCTACAAACCATCCTCAATTTATTTTGATCTGACATAAAACATGGCTGTCGTAGCTAAAAATAGAATATAGGGGTGCATGTGTTGTTTTTGGCTTATAACTTAAAAACCGTTACAGATATCAAAAATCTGACACGCGGTAAAATTGATCAGCATGACAAGATCTACCTACCCTGAAATTTTGAAGGAACTTCCAAACCCATTTAGGAGTTATTGCCCTTTTTTCGTCAAATTTTCAAAATTTTAATATTTTTCGTCATTTATCTCCAAAACTATTTGAGATAGAAGTGAAATGTAAATTTGAAAAATGTTTGCCATTTTGAGATCTACCTACCCTGAAATTTTAAAGGAAATCCCAAACCCATTTTGGAGTTATTGCCCTTTTTTATCCCTTGAAGAATACTGTCCAGCATGTCAGCACTCCAACCAGGACTACCACCATCAGGGAACATATTTTAACATAAAACCTTATGAAAAATAAATCTTCAACAAATTTTCCCTGAACGATTGAACCAATTGCAACAAACTTGGTCAAATAGTTGATTAATTGTCCAATGAAAACCAGACTGCAGGTGAGCGATACAGGCTCTGGTGAGCCTCTAGTTCTTGGATATAAGTTTTATATTAATTATCTTGATTATTTACTCCTGCTAATTTCGTATGAGTATATCAAACTATAATTTTAAATGATTTTTTAAATGTAACAACATTCCTGTCACTGAACATTATACATCAATGTTTGTCATAACACATCCATGGACGGCAATTATTTTTTAAAAATATTACATTTAAGTGTACTTGATATTTATTGACAAAAAATAATAAAAGAAGGATGAAAGGGAAAGTTAAAATCCTTGATAACAAACAAATCAAAATAAACGAAAAACACATAACAAACAACAATATAAGAAAAACTGAACCAGTATTGATGTGAACTGCTTAAAGAATACCAATGACATCGAGTGTTCCTGAAGGGTAAAAGACAGTCACAGGTTTCCTTGATGATTATACCTAAACAATATACATATATGTACAGTTAACTTGTTTTAACTTGGAATGTGAAACTTTTGCATGATTCAATAATAAACATATTTATAATTTCAGGATAGAAAGTTTTGATTATCTGTTTAGTTTAGCAATGCAGATGAAACTACATGGTCTTGATCCAACACAGCCCCCATCTAAATCGAATGAATCATAATGTTTGTTGTTCTCAATAGGGAATACATATTTTTCCAGGACACAAATTAGACTGAAAAAATCATAAGGAAAGCAAAACATCTCGGCAATCTAAACTTGAGCCATTTGAACAAAGTGTTTTTTGCTTATTTTTAAGATGAAGGTGGATTGTACATCAAATACTACATGTAGTATTGATTGACTTTTCTAAATAACAATGTTATCGTTTTTTACTTCTCCATGCTTTTCTGCTTCAGTAATAACATTCAGATACGACCAGCTCAAATAACTGCAGGGAACATAAAGAGTTGACGTAATTTAATTTAAAGGCTCAATCCGCATACATATGCAGGGCATTGTACAATTACACATGTCCGAAAATGTGTCGTTTTGTCTGGATTGTAAACATAGATTTCTCAGAGGCCGAGGTGAAAAAAGGGACATGGGAGGACACATAATTGCCATGTAAATGATTTATATTTATTTTATAAGAACTTTATAATAATAAATTCAGTAATATGAAATCAACAAGAATAATCTTCGAAAAAATGATATATTATTATGAATACTTAACAATAGTTCATGTTGACTATTTTACACATGTACATGTATTATGTAAATTTAACTTGAAAAACTGTGTAAGGCATTGAATTATTTAATAATAAAATAATGGTAATAGGATTTTAGTACTCTAGTACATTTCTATGTTTAATGGACATACTGACTCTCGAGTGGCCTAAAGGTACATATACTTGTATAGGTTGATATGAGTTACATTCAGTGAAAACTTGTTAACACACAATATATCGTTTTACATAATTAAATGAAAAAAACTTGTGAAGACAGGGTGTGTCATTAACACCCAGTCTACGAGAAAACCATGCAAAATGGTCCACAAGGGGGGTCAACAGAATTTCTTCAAAATTGGTGTGTGGATATATTATGGCAAGACTAGTTTCTAGGAAAAATATTTTTTCTTGCATTCCAGTGTGAGTAGGGCAAGACAGCAAAATGTGCCGGGAACCAGTTTTCATGGTCAGAGATTGAATTTACAGTGAAAAATAACAATATTTGAAACCATCATACCATAAAGAAGAAAACAATATGATCCTTTTCTATTTATTATTGTAAAGTATGGACATGGTAAATTAATTTTAATAATTGACAGTAACTAATAATAAACTGCACATAGTGTAACAAAGGGAGATAATTCGATATATTTCAATAATTTGAATTTTCCAAAAAAACACAATTCTTAAAATACATACAGAGCCTAATACACCAAAATTTCCAAGACAATCTTTAATGTTTCATAAAGACAAAGCATTCATGTTACTACAAAAGAAAAAAAATTGGTGGAGTCTCAATTTTCTAAATGCCTAATGAAAGTCTCAAAAAGTACAAAAATGGTATATTTTAAAATAAATGTCTCATCCTTATATTACACTACAGGACAAAAATAGCACAGTGAACAACTCCAATTTATGAAAAATTAATTACATATCAATTATTCCAGGAAATGAAGGTTTAAGGCATATGAGCTGAACTAGATGGTCTAAAAATGAAATTTTTTTGAAGGGAGATAACTCAAACAAGCAAAATTTCATGTATTTTTTAGATAAACAGGTTTCTTGCCTCAAAAACTTTTATCATCTTATTTAATAGGCTTTTTACTTCTATAAAGATATCATAATATTTAAATTATTAATCTTCCATAATCTATTATTGGAACTAGAGGCTCACAGGAGCCTGTATTGCTCACCTGGCAAAAGGTCATTGGTATTATTGCTGTTTTTTTTGTCAGTAACTATCATTATTGGTTCAAAATCTAGACATTGATGTGTGGATGTATTATGGGAAGACTACTTTTCAGGAAAAATATTTTTTCTGGTACTACACTGTGAGAGGACAGGACAGCAATATATGCCGGGAACCAGTTTTCATGTTCAGAGTTTGAATATATAGTAAAAAATATCAATTTTTGATACCATTATACTAAAAAGAAGAGATTAATATGATATTTCTCTGTTTATTATTGTAAAGTATGAATATGATACATCAATTTTTATCACTGACAGTAACTGCTCATACATCGACCATAGGCTAACAAGGGAGGTAATTCGAAATATTTTGGACATTTGAATTTTCATAAAAACCACATTTCTCAAAATGCACACAGAGGCTAATATACTAATTTTTCCCAGACAATCTTTATTGTTTCAAAAATACTAAGTATTCATGTAACTTCAAAGAAAAAAAATTGGTGGGGACTCAATTTTCTAAATGTGTAATGAAAGTCTCAAAATGTCCAAAAATATCAATTTTTTGTAAAAATATCGCAGTTTCTATATTACATTCAGAATAAAAATGACACAACAAACACCCCCAAATGATGAAAACTTAATTAGGTATCAATTAATCCAGAAAATAAAGGTTTTAGGTAAAAAAAAGCTGAACTAGACGATAAAAAAAATGTAATTTTAGAAGGGAGATAACTCTAATGAACAAATTTTAGTATGGTACATTTGTATTTTTCAAATATTCAGGTTTTTTGCCTGACAGTTTGATTGGTTGAAAGCTTAAGCCATTCATTAGTTCCAAAAATTTTGATTCCATCTGAATTTCTCTAGTTTGTGAGGCCACAAAATTTTGTCCTTCCTTGAAAATCTAACAGCTAATTTTGGTCCTTATAAACTCAAAACTTCTTTGCAATAAAATTCTAATCACTGAAAACTGTACTAAGTTCCGAATTCATTGAATTACATTTGTCATCCTATGATTTCATGATTTTTTTTATTGTTTCTGCAGATGGTTGTTTACTGAAAATATGGATTTCCTTTTATCCAATATGCGATTCCGGACCTTGTTCAGTCAGTTTCCTTTAATTTATGCCTACTGTCACTTTACAAGTACATGGGTATCCAACACAATCATCATCCTGTAAAATAATTTGACACGCTTTAATTACCAGTAAAATATTAATATAAAACCACACTTTGATTTGCCAATATTGCAAAATGCAATCATTTATTGATTCTGGTGGGATAATTTTATTCTTGGCAACATTTCTTGTGACAAAACTTTTAATTCATGTTTTGATAAAAGAAAATCTGCAACATAAGTGAAAAATATTTTGAAATGACGACTAGGCAAAATCATTTGTAAGTTTTGTATACTTACATTGTATGAATCATTTTGTACTTTGTATATGAACTCTTTAAACCCGGTCCTACTAAAAGAAGCCTGCCAAGGTAAATGAAGCCTGCAAAAGCCTGCAGGTTAATGGCTACAGGTACGTGGAATATTTTTACATATTATGGTAGATGAAAGTATATTATCTGAAAATATCGAAAAAAAAATGATTTTGATAAGTTTTTTGACTCTTAATTGATGATTTTCTATTATCGTATTTGAAGCCTGCAAGAATGTGACGCCATCTTGTTTTACCTGAGATTCGAGTTGACATGTACAGTTAATTAGACAGTGTACATTGCAGAATAAACAATTTTAAGTAAATAATCACATATTAAAATTTTTATATAATTATTAAAAGAAATAACTATACTTATATAAACTAAAAACAACTTGAAATATTCTCACTTAAACAATTTAATTAATATAATTTAATCACACAATCATAGCTTTGAACTATACTGAGTAGTGAACTGGCTTCATTTATTAGGATTAATTATCATTTTAATGTTTTCATTATGTTTTAATTACAGCTCTTAATGGGCTATATGATAATAAAATGTTTAATAAAACAAAAATTTTATGAAGCCATAAATTGACAGCTTGTGTCCGAATCGCAGTTTAAAGAAATAATTGAATTAACTCGGTAGGATATAAATACTGAATTTATCACTTCACTTTTTTCACTTCATTTGCACACAACGTGATATTTGATTTAAACAATAATAGTACCTAATTTATAATAGTAGCTTTTTTTGTTTCAAATTATTATTATTTGTTACATATTTTCAAAATATAGCAATTTGATATTTGATTTAAAAAATAATAGTACCTAATTTATAATAGTAGCTTTTTTTTGTTTCAAATTATTTTTATTTGTTACATTTTTTCAAAATAGTAGCTGATTGTTTTATGAATATATTGGCAAATCGATTAAGAGTTGAAAAACTTATCAAAATCAATTTTTTTTCGATATTTTCAAATAATATACTTTCATCTACCATAATATGTAAAAATATTACGCGTACCTATAGCCATTAACCTGCAGGCTTTTGCAGGCTTCATTTACCTTGGCAGGCTTCTTTTAGTAGTACCCCTTTAAACCACATAATTTTTGTATAAAAATTGGAAATGTGGAGTTGATGTCATCAAGTGATTTTGCTATATTATGACTTTATGTGTATCAATAATCATGAAATCATGTACAATGTATGTGGTTATAAATAATCAGTGAAACTTACCAGCACAAACCAGCACAGTTCCAAACTTGTGAGTTGTGTCATAAAAAAAAAAACATTCTTCGGCACAGGCAAAATTATGATATGCCAGGTCAGCCTTTTGCTGTTTTTCCTGTGATCTTAGGTATATATGGAGCCTCCGAGTGTGTATGCATTTAAGAAAACTGTTCCTTTTCCAGTACAGTCCAAGTGAATCTGTATCTGCCTGTCATGTCTTGAAGTATAATACTTCTTTAGTTTAAATCGGGACAAAATCTACGAATAATGTTACCAGAATTCGAACTTCATCAGACTTTCTAAACTTTCCAGGTCACCGACTTTAAAACAGAAATTAGACATTGTACATTTTCCAACCTCTCATTTGTTTAAAATGAAATTTCCAGCTATAAATTCGGGACAAGAAGACAAAATATCAAATTTCACATTTTGCACATGTACACGATGTCATCAAAATATCGACGTTTCTTTACCTTTAACATTGAAGAGTAACAACAGGGGACGCAACTACTGCGGACCAGATGTAAAAAAACATCTAAATAACATCCATTTGCTAATAATCTTATCAAATTATGGATAGAAGGCGAATGTAATTGTTTAATATGTATTGAAAAAAAAATCATTTACATAAAAGGGAGATTTCATGATATGAATTACACTAATTAATAAATTTTATGAAAAAAGTTTCACAATTATACATTTTTTTGGAAAATAGTATTATATTTAGATGTATTATTATTATTTTTCAACTTCTCGCGTAAAATATGTTTTTGAGAAGTTTATAAATTACACTACTCTACATTTTTAGCTGAATAACACAATTAAATGTCAATTTCAGATTTGAGGATTTTTAAAATTGCACAAAATCAAATGGTTGCCATGGTAACAGTTATACAGACCCCAGCTAGGAAATTTATATTGGATCATAAGAATAATAGATCTTTATGGAGAACATATTTTTGTTCTGTTATTTTTAGTCCTATACATTTTTTTGTCTCTTTGAAATATCCAAATTTAAGGTTTTTGAAAAATTGTAAAATTCACCATTTTTTGAATAAATAAAGCTTTAGATTGAAAAGAATAATTATAAATTTAATTATATTATTAAAAAGTTAAAACATGTCCCTTTCATATAAAAACAATTTTGTATGTGGAAAAAATGTTTCTTTGCCTTAATTTTTCTGGTCAAATTGTAATATTTTCATTGTGAAAAATACGGAAAATGGCCAATTTCCAAGATGGCGCCATAAAATCTAAAAATAGCATCAGATGAAAAAAAAAAATTGGGAATTTTTTTTTTATGGTATCCCAAGTATATATGCCAAATTTCATGAAAATCTGCCGACATGTGTTGTGGACGCCTATAATGAGTTTTGCATGCTTTTCTCATAGACTGGGTGTTAAGTAGAACCATTCTGGACAGTTGTGACCTAGCACCTTTAATGTCAGTTACCGGAGAACCGTTTATAACAGTGTTCTGACTAGAAACAATTTATACCGTTCTTCCCTTAATTTATTCTACAGTATTTAATTTAAAACCAATTTTTTTGTCAAATTCAAAATAATTACAGAGTGGGTCCTATCCTAGAACCGATGTTGAAAGTTCTAACCTAGAACCTACCCGAGAACAGCTATACACCAGAACCATTTATGACAGTTCTAACCCAGAATCATTTGTATCAGGGTTCTTCCCTAGTGCCGTTCTAGAATGGTTCTAGGATAGTCTTCGCTGACAGATTAGAATAGTAGAGAGGTTAGAACTTATCCAAACTGTAGTTAATTAAATAATGATTTTTCTAAAAGTTCAAACTTGGTGAAATAGGGCTTTATTCTCTATGTCGACTAACTAAAATATTGTATTTAAATTCCCATAATGCAGAATATAAATTTTGTATGTGAGCACTTGTTATGGTCATTCCTCTATATAAATTCCTCCGGTTTGATTCCATGGTTTAACTTGAGTAAAAGCAGTATAAAATGGCGATGTTTATCATTATCTCACCTGGGCCAGGGGACCTTCTGAGTTATTTTCATCACTTGGCTGTTGTCTTCGCAAAACTGTGTTAAAAAATCTTTTATGACTAAATGGGTGCGATAGTCATGGGGTGGAGGGGATCCATTTGAAAAGTATGTTTGGGGATCGGGACCTCCACCGAATCTGCAAAACAATTAAAACAGCCTAAACGGGCTGCTGGGAGTCTCAAGCTGCGGATAAACTTAGTGTTTTTAGCTCACCTGACCCAAAGGGTCAGGTGAGCTATTCTCATCACTCGGCGTCCGTCGTCCGTCGTCGTCCGTTAACTTTTACAAAAATCTTCTTCTGGGCCAAATGGAGCTAAACTTGGTCACAAGTATCATTAGGGTATCTAGTTTAAAAAATCTGTCCGGTAACCCCGTCTGCCACCCAATATGGCCGACATGGCTAAAAATAGAACATAGGGGTAAACTTCCGTTTTTGTCTTATATCTCAAAAACTAAAACATTTGGAGCAAAACTGACTGAGATAAAAATGTTCTTCAGGTCAAGATCTACCTGCCATGAAATTTTCACACGAATCGGCCAACCCTTTGTTGGGTTATTGTCCCTGAATTGTTAATTTTAAAGAAATTTTGCAGTTTTAGGTTATTATCTTGAATATTATTATAGATAAAGACAAACTGTGAACAGCAGAAATGTTCAACAAAGTAAGATTTACAAATAAGTCAACATGATCAAAATCATTGATTGACCCCTTATAGGAGTTTTTGCCCTTAAAGACAGCATCCAGCGTAAACTTTCCTTTAAAGAACTTCTCCTCTGAAACCACTGGGCCAATTGAGACCAAACTTAATTGGTGGAATGGTCCTTGGGTGGCCCCCTTCCAAAATTTGTCCAGCATCCCCTACTTTCAACCGACATGACTGCTGTTACTAAAAATAGAAAGGGGGGGTTGAATTTAATTTTTTTTCTTCTATTAAACTACAATGCCAATTGGAACCAAAATTGGCAGCAATGGTCCTTAGGAGGTCCTCTTTCAGAAATGTGTCCGATTTCGTGGACTGTGAACCAAGATGGCCGCCACAGCCGAACTTAGTTTAACATAGGACCCTATGGGAAATTCATTCAAAAATCTGCTTGTCTGAAACCACTAAGCCAATTAGAACTAGACTTGGTAGCAATGGTCCTTAGATGGTCCTCTTTCAGAATTTGTCCGATGACCCAGACTGTCAACCAATATGGCCGCCACTGCCAAACTTAGTTTAACATAGGCCCTATGGGAAAATTCATTGAAAAATCCTCTTGTCTGATACCACTTGACATATTGGAGCCAGACTTGGCAGCAATGGTCCTTAGGAGGTCCTTTTTCTTTGCTTTTCGTCCGACGATCATATATGTTTACCACTGAAAAGGCCAAACCGGGGATAAATCCTCAGGCTGCATAGAAGTGCTTCCAGGTGGTACAATCTCAATGCCCACTGCTTTAAACGTAGATAACTGATAATATTCTATTGGAGTGAAATTTCTCACTTTTGAGACAGGGCAGTTCCTATTTTTACCCGTTTGAGATTTTCTGATCTCACCCACGTATAAGATGAGAAATTCACATGCCCTTTACCACCAAACCTATTCAGGCTTTTTACATAATCCGCTTACAATAAAGTACATCGTTTAGAAGAAGTATTAGAAGAAGTATTAGTCAAATATAAAATTTACATTAAAATGCTATTCCAGTTCAAAAGAACCATTACATGATGCGAGAAAGCCTTTGTAAAATCGTATTTTACGGAATCGCGGCTCCGTAACCGGTTGGTATTTTACGTCGGTAAAGGGAAATAACAAAACTGTCATATGCTCGTCTATGTACATTTGGTACATGCGAAAGCACTCCAATAGAATATAATTATTGTTCGGGCTGCAGGGGATACGGGCTTATATTCCCTGTTTGTGTTCTAAATCACCTTCGCCTGCTACTCAGGGGATGTAGAACACAGACAGAAAATTTTAGCCCGTATCCCCTGTGATAAAACGTATCACAAACTACCCAAATTAATTTGATGCACTGTATGGTCATTTCGTTGACTGACAACTCAGCAGTGCTCGAGATCAAAATATTGGAAAACCGGTTAAAGATATAATGATGAATTAATAAGCACAACCATCAAAAATCAAAACAATTAAACAAACAGGTATCCAAACTCAGGTAAGGGCTACCCCTGCATCAAATGGAGGAGCCTTAGAAATTTAGATCCCGAATAAATAAAAGATGCACTTTTTGAAAAATAAATCCTTCAATGAAAAAAATGACATAGTGCAGTTCACAAAGCTACGAACTTACAGACTCGTCAAAACAGAATATGGCAATGAAAACGTGAACGGTCAGTATTGACTCAATTCAGATGTGGCATCCTACCGTTAAGAATATAGACCGGCCGATTTGTTGGTGAAGCTGAACAAGATAGACTGTGCAAACTTTGCCAGGAAAACTGTATGGAAAACGAAATTCATTTCCTTATGAAATGTCATTTCAGTGAATTACAAACTCGATACTTC
Source organism: Mytilisepta virgata (assembly GCA_028015205.1). Taxonomy (NCBI): domain Eukaryota; kingdom Metazoa; phylum Mollusca; class Bivalvia; order Mytilida; family Mytilidae; genus Mytilisepta; species Mytilisepta virgata. The sequence continues at coordinate 92,435,623 of CM051521.1, forward strand.
CGTGACATAAACAATTTCTTCATCCTTTCAGTATATGAACAGTTCAAACTTGTTTTATACCAGCATACCAGGAAAACTGCTAAATTCTTATCAAAAGCTTTTATGATGAGAAGATAGTTTTTGGATATAAATAATCGGATTTAGATAAAGTTAGCTGTTAAACGATTACAATTTTTTTCGAAACTATAATTCAAAATGACTTATAGGTCCAAAGGGCCGGGTGTAATTCATTAATATAATATATATACTAGACGTTGTAATACACTATAATAAATAATTTAGTTAGTTAATATATAATACGTGCTTTAGGTCTTGTTTGTGTACATTGTTACTTTTGGAGATCAATATCTATTGCTATTTTAAAGGACTTAAAAAGTCAAACGTAAACAAAACCTAAAGGGATATTATGGTTTGTATTTTCCTGTAGTTGATAGTTTCTGAAGTGTCTGTCATATGATTCTTTTTGTATAATAGACATCTATTGAAATAATTCATTCGAATGCTACTGCAACCCAAAATTACATAATATGAGTATCGGTTTGAAATCTCCAATAAAACCGCCGAGAAAATTGGGAACAAGAAGTAGGGCTATTTCTCCCTGCATTTATTTCACTTCTGATATTTATTTATCCCCTTTCATATGATAGTAGAATGGTTTTTGTTGTGAATTTCCTTCTTGGCAATATTCCAAAAGGTGATACAAATTGACCCAAATCACTTTTATCCACGATCTTTGCGGGTAGAAAACTTGAAACTTATGTTTAAATTTCTGTTTGTTAAGTTAAAAATGCATTGCATACAATCTCTTACGATTAAAAGTGGGAAAAACTATAAGATTAAAAATATAAATTATTATCAGTGAAACAAATACAGGGGAAAGTAGCCCTACTCCTTTTGTTGCACTCAGCTACAAGTTTTGTATGAAGCTTGTGGCGTTTTCGGATTTTCTCAACACACTGAAACAAAATTTTGATGGGCTAATAAACCTTTTAAGACTCAAAAGCTTTATTCATGGGTCCGTCAGAAATACACTATTTGGGGGAGACTTTATTTTCATATTCCAAAATTACAGATCTTAAGGATTGACAAAATCTTTAGTTTTCCTCCATGATTTTTAGACGAGCTGCAACGAAGATGAAGGTTGGGATGGCGGACGTCCACTCTTGGTTCCCGGATGATAATTCTAGTTTGCCTCTGGACATTCATACCAAGTTTTAAAATATTTTAAATACGAGATTCTGAAGCCTACCGTTTTGTGTAAGTCAGTTACATAACTTTTGGCAAAAATCTTTATTTTTACTAAAAATCGCAGTTTTTGAGAACTTACCTTATTACATTTTAACCGGTGATTTACCGTAGTATCCAAGTGAAAGAAAAACTGGTAAATCGCATTCGAAAAGAAGAACCGTTATTTCACTCTAGAAAATGACGTCACAATTGCCGCGGAGATATATGTCAAAAGACATAGTCCGTTTTATTTAAATTTACTTCTGCTAAAGTGCTCGATTCTTTACAATGTAATAAAAAGTATAACTAATCGCTGAATTGAAATACCAGAAATAAACAACTTCTGACCAAACTACAGCTGTAAATAACTCGTGCGCTGCAATATTAGACCGTTGTTAATCCGTAGCATTGTTTTGGGGCGAAAATTCTAATGTTTTGAGAATATACTGTACAAAGGAAGATCTCGGGGGGGGGGGGGGGGGGGGGGAGGGGGGGGGGGGTTTCTAGGTGAATTCATTACTTATAGAAATAATGCCAATATATAAAGTAATCAACTATGAAATAACACCTGCTTGGAACAATGGAAATTTAAAGATTATAATTAATTTTTTTGGTAAATATCCTGGACCTTTAATTTTTTGGAAAAGTACATAGCAACAATATTTTAAATATTAATAAATTTGAGAAATAGAAAATATCTTTTAACAATTGAATCTCCGACATTGCAATTTCGTTTGTAATAAATACCCTGAAGAATCTCAGATTTCTAATTTTTGGGAAATGTACCAACCAAACTATACATGTACATATAAGAACTCACAACCATTGCGATTCAGTCTTTGAAATTTTTGGGAAATTCCTGGCTACCATTTATTAAAGTGATCAAAAGTGAAATATATAGCAATTGCTTGGAACGATTATCAAACAGTAACCGAAATTCCATCTTTGGTATTTTTCTTGAATGACTCTTAGATCTTAAACTTATAGAGGAAGTACTTTTGATTAAAAAAAATGGCTTTTTACCAGTTAAATTTCACACATTGCAATTCTAACGTTATAATACATATAGTTCTTGGAAGACTCTCTGATATTTACCCTTTGGAGAATTGTTTTTAATTCAAACTTTATTTCACAGTTACATGATAATGTCAGCTAATTAGTTTCTACTTGTTGCTGTAATTAATTATACTCCACTCGTAAGAGGGTGGTTATACTGGTTTCACGTCCGTCCGTCCGTTCATCCACAAACATTTTCGACACCTTTTTCTCAGCTTCTACAGAGCAGAATGATTTTAAAATTGGTATGTAGCTTTGATACGATGAGTTGTAGGTTGTCTCCTATTTTCAGTTCTTTCGGACCCCAACTTCTTGTTTGACGGGACTTTGACTATGCACTCTTACACATAAAAATTTATGTCGCATTTTTCTCAGCTTATAAAACCGTATATGCTCGAATCAATTCTCTCTCTCTTTTGTCTTTTTAAATATCACAATATTAGTGATAAATACTTTTATAATCTTTATATTTTATTCTTCGAAATCAAAGTTTATAAAAAGCATGAAAAGTGGAAGATGTATTACCTATGTATTTAAACCGCTAGAAATCACTTTACTGAAGTACTATCATACATTTGTAGCACTTAATAACACCCTTGTGTTATCTCAGATAACCACATGCAAATGTCCTCGTATAAATGCTCGGTATCACACCTTCATGTAGTCTGTTTTTGTTTACATGTATCTTTCTGTTATTTTTTTCTGTTGTTAATGGTGAAAGCAAAAAACCCAAACGTCTTTTACTGAACGATCCGGATGTAGCTCGAGACATTGCAAGTAATAAAAAACATGATCCAGACATTGTCAAAGTAAGTATCTCAACTGCTGACAAATAGTGGTAGGTAACATACAAGGTGTCAACCTCTACGTGACATGTCCGCATAAAATAGTTAGATTCTGTCGAAACGACAACAGACACCGAGGTTATATTTACTTTTACATTACCCTCCATAAATTTAACGATGTGTTAAATAAGTTAAACAACTGGGCCCATTTAGGCCTTGAGCTCAACTGATGAGTCGTAAATCGACGAAATCTGCACATCATATGCATCAAAACTGGTATCAAAGAATTATATTTGTAACAATTTATCGGTGTATAAAGGAGATAAACACTCACAAACTGTATATATAAAAGTACTTTATGTTAAGTTTGTGAGTGACCTAATCGTGTTTATACACCGATAAATTGCGGAAAAACAATTCTTATTACTTATAATTCCATAATAATTATACTTTTCGCCAAAATAATAAAGACATGAGCGGTTGAAAATGGTATTCTTTTACCGGGTCACATGTTCATACGCTGAACGTCATTTATCGGAAAAATAAAAGATCCCAGACTACACGTTGTCGACCAATCAGAATCAACACAACACATCGTAATGTAATTATTCTACAATGTGTACAAGTACATGTAATAAGTGTTTATTGCAAATGAAAGGATACTTAGTGTTCCCTATAACAGAATTCTAAGTATTATTTACACCATTGCCTTCACGAGTTAACATATTTAAACAAAACGAGCGCAACGCGCGAGTTGTTTAAATATGTTAACGACTAGGCGTTGTGTAAATGATTTGTAACAGAAATGTCTTTGACTGACACATATTATATGAATATTCAGAGCGATAGAGTACCGCTTATTATACACATTTAAAAATTGAAAGGACTGGATTTTTGGAGTATTTTTCCTAGTTTGATAAGTTTAATTCTTATTTTAATATTGAGAAAATAATTTCTATAAGTCATCGTATGTACATTTAGTCGAGAAGAAATTTTATATCATTTGGATCATATGTGTTTATTTGTTATAAAGGATTTAATTATTTGCAAATTTATAATTTCAGGATAGAAAGTTTTGATTATCTGTTTAGTTTAGCATGCAGATGAAACTACCGTACACGGACTTGATCCAACACAACCCCATCTCAATCGAATAAATCACAATGCTTGTAGTTCTTGACAGCGAATACATGTTTTCCAGGACACAAGCCAGAACGAAAAATATATTGACAGCAAAATACTTCGGCAATCTGAACTTGAGTCATTTGAACAAAGGGTTTCTTTCTTATTTTCAAAATGAAGTTGGATTTTTGATTATATCAAGCACTAGTACTTTCTTTTCTTTCCAGTGTCGTCGGTTGTTAATTTTTTTTATGCTTTCTTCTTAGGTATTAGCATTCAGATCCCTAAATCATCTATTGAATCAAAGATTTTCTTAATTCGTCATTAATCAAATTCTATCAACTTTAATAATAGGTGGGAACATAAATGAAAAGTCTTGTTGTATTGACTTCATTTCGGACATTAAGTAGATTTCTCAGATTATAAAAGGGACAAGAATGAACACTTGATTGTAGTGTAAATATAGATTCTCCTTCAGGTACGAGTGAGTTATGGAATTTTCACCCGAGATAGTTAACTATTGAGGGTCGTTCCAATAACAAAAAAAAGGGCGGTAATTCCTACGTATAAATTCAATCACCCGGAAGTGGTTAAAAATATTATGTATTTTTATCCCATCGATTAAATACGTCAAGAATAGGAGAAATGAATTTATCGCACATAAGAACTTTAAAATAATAAATGCAGTAACATGAAATTATCAAGAATAAACTCCGAATAAGAAAAGCAAAAATAATATACTGTGAATGCTTAACAATAAGACATGTTACAGCATGTTATACGTGTATTTATGAAAATGTACCTTGTATCTGGAAACTGTAAGACATTAATATATTCACTAATTATTGTTATTTTGTTGCAGACAAGATATCAAATATCATTGTTGCCAAAAATTGGTAAAAAATTAGGCATTTCATTTTCTCTCCAAATTTTAGGCAATAATCAATCTGATATGAGATTTGATTACTAATAGGGTAGGTTGGGATTATTTTAACATTTTCAAATCGTGTTTTTTTACAGTAATAATTCAATATCTTTCTTGTTTTGTCACAAAGTCATAAGAGTCGTGAAAAGTTGGTCTTTGGGTGGAGTAATAAACATTTGAAATCAACTTCAAATGCCCATATTCCTAAACAGTTGAAAAACATCACCACGTGGTATACATTATCTTGAAACCCAGTGTTACATGAAATTATTAATCACGGTGTATAATCAGAACGCTTGCTTTTCGATTAAAAAAATTTCCGATTTTGCCGAAGAAAATTACAGTCATTCATGACAGTGTAAAAAGGTAGGTTGCTTCAATCCTTGAAAAAATTTTCCTGAATAATATTGTTGTTAACGGAACTAAACATATAACCAGGTACCCTTTTTCATAATTACTGCCACTTCAAATGATAAATGAAAGTGATTTCGTGTGCGCAAGAACTACGTCGTCTTGTAAGTAGACTTTATGGTGAAACATATCAATATTTTGAAAATCTCATCCGCATTTACCATATTTTATCAACACAGTACTTTGAAAAAAAGATTAATTAATCCTTTTAATACAAAATATAAGATAAAAAATTATCTTTATTTTGTTTATTCACCTTTTTCTAACAATCGATGGGAAACGCTTACTTTGAGATTTAGGAAAAGCTTGCTTTGATATTATAAAGTTAACGCTTACTTTGACATTCAGAAATGCAAGTTTGGAAAAATATAGTTTGGCTGTCTTTGCATTCTCAGATATGTTTCATTGTAGAAATATTTTCATTACTTGACACATGAAACATCGACACATCTTATTCTTATTCATTATTTTCGTACTTTTGTAGTCATAAAAACTATCAAGCAGTTCGTATTTCTCTCAGTATTACAGTCTTTAATTTTTATACTTATTAATTTATTTATTAAAGAAATGCACATTTATACCCCGGGGGTTGATGGCATATGAACAAAACAAATATACTTGTCATTTTTTTGTTTTGAACCTATAAGTTCATGTACGCTTGTACACATCGAGTTTTTAATTTTTCCAGGATACCAACATTCAAACTTCAATGAAAGGGAAATCATTCAACAAGCATTCTATCATTTTAGAGGACCTCCCCTTCAAATGTAGAAAAAACAGGGTATGCTATTTAAAATTTACTATACATAGACGCGTCTAAAAGACCCAAAATATCAACCGGAGATACGTTTGATGTACCCCTTTAAATCATATTTAAGATACACAGTATATATATAACCAGGTTGATTATCTGTTGACACAGATCTAGATATGTCTCGCTCGTATGAAATATTTATCGCAAACGATCAAAATTAAGACCGCAATACTTAAGCATGTACAACTAGATACCCTAATGGTTCTTGTGGCCAATTTTTGTTCCATTTGGCTCAGTAGTTTCAGAAGAGAAGATTATTGTAAAAGTTAACGCCGGACGCAATAGGTCACCTGGGTAATATTGTAATACATTTTTCCTGTATTGTGACGCAAACAATACAGGAACTGGAGCCTCCATCGCTCACCTTATATATATATATATATATATATATATATATATATATATATATATATATATATATATATATATATATATATATCAATCACCTGATCAGCTGATGCACCTATTGTGATCTTCCATCCTTGTGCTGGATACCCAAGTTACGTAAGTGTCCATACAAACAACGCTTTATAGCTGGATCTGCCAAGTGTTCCACCAAACCATTGTCTCAACTTCTAACTTTATTTTAACAGCTGTCAAAACTAGCCTCCAAAGTTATTGTAGGACAAGCTATTCATGAAGTGGTATCAATCATATGTGGATATTATAAATATGTAGAACCCCAAAGACTTAAAGGATAGTTTACGATCTCGGTCCATTTCGGTCTGTACATGTAACAGCATACAAACATTTCATTTCTCTACCCTCTTTACCACCATTCCTCATCCACAACCGAAGGAGAAGTTGAAAGATCTAATCAATCGACGCTTACAAAATAAAAATGGCAACAGCAGATACACATACCTTGTCATTGGTAGTGATAAATCATACTTTGTTAAAAACCACTCTAAATCTAACAAAAAATATACAGAGGACCAAATTGTCCTGGTGATTGAATTTTTGTTGAATTTGGTGGACGTGTTTTCCAACAGATAATTGTCATTCCTATGAGCACTAATTGTGCGCCACTCCTGGCCGATTTGTTCACCTTTACTCGTATGAGGCCGACTTCCTTGACGGCCTTCTTAAGGAAAAACAGAAGAAGCTAGCCTGTACCTTTAATTTCAGCTTCCGCTGCATAGATGATGTTTTATCACTCAACAATTCACGTTTATGGAATTCCATCTATTCCAATGAGCTTGAACCTAAAGATACCATAGGCACTGCCAAATCTGCGTCTTAGCTTGACATTCACCTCAAAATTGACACTAGAGGAAGGTTGAATACAAAACTTTACGACAAACGGGATGACTTTGACTTTCCAATCGTCAACTTCCCATTTTTGAGCGGCAATATTCCATAACCACCGGCGTATTGACTATATATATATCACAACTCATACGTTATTCCAGAGCTTGTGACATATACATTGACTTCCTAGACAGCGTCCGGCTCCTGACAGAAAAGTTGCTCAGACAGGGGTATGTTGCTCCTAAGTTGAAGTCATCCTTATTAAAGTTTTATGGACGTCATTATGTCTTGGATGACAGGTATGACAAATGAAAATACAAATAATACAAATGAAAATGGACCCGTTCCATTGATGTTATCCCTTCCTCATACCGGATTTGACTTGGGCAGCATGGTGGGTGTCCTGCAGAAAGCAGAGACTGCTTACTCTTCCGGAGCACCTGAGTCTACTCCCGTTTTTTGGTGAGGTCCATTTTTTCATGTTTTTATTTTTAATCGTAATGCATGTATTGTTTTTGTCATGCATCACAGGGTTGTCATACTTAATTTTATAAAATCTCATAGAAAGAGTTATTTCCTTTTTACATTGAAAATTCCATAGGCGGGTTTTTGTTTGTTTCTCTGGAAGACTTGATTGAACAAAATCAGGTAAGTTCAATTGTTTCAGTTACGACTTAGCTCATTGCATCTTTTCACCAAGTGACTAGACAATTCACAGTGATTAAGGTATTCAAATTGTGAAAAATCCATTTTATGAACTGAAGTTATTCGATATTGAGTGCGCTACCTCAGTAATTAATCTTAATTGATATAAACAGGTAAATAACACTAACTACTCTTCATGCGGATTGTTAGACTGTTACTTCCGATGTCTGTATATCCATCACGTGATCTTGATTGTATCCCTTGACATTATTCTCACAAGGCCACATGATTTATTGCCATCACTTAGCGTTTGTCATCTGTTCTTTAAAAGTCTCGCTGTAACCACTGCGCCAAATGACTTGAAACTTGGTATAAACTTTAATTGTATGAAGTATGAAGTTTGCTCATTCCATCCTTGTCAGACAACTAACATGGCAGCAATAGACAATGCCTTTTTTCGATATGGCATTAATTTGAACAATCTTCCGGGACCGATATGAATGTAAACGTAGCGGTTAAAGTCAATAATTATTTCTGATTTGAAAAAAAATAAAATTTTCACGGCCTATATATTCTTCTTGGGAACACATTATACATATAGAAAAAAGTGGAAAATATACTACATAATTATGAAATATCACAACATTTGATAATGCCCATGCCTTATCTCAGATAACTACCTGTACCTGTACTACTATATGGACTCATGTTTGACATGGCAGCTAGTATGTATTGGTTAACATATTTATGTTTACTGTTTTATGCTGTTAGCTGTGAAAGCAAAAAACAAAAACGTCTTTTGCTGAACGATCCGGATGTAGCCCGAGACATTGCAAGTATGAAAAGCATGATCCAGACACTTTCAAATCAAGTAACTCAACTACAGACAACCAGTGGTAAGTAAAAATACAATATGTCAACCTCTACGTGACATGTTTGCATAAAATAGTTCGACACTGTCGAAATGGCAGCAGCCAATACCAGGGTGACATAATTCTGCAGTGGTTTTTGCAAACCTTCATGTGCACTAGAAAATGGTTGAAGAATACCATCCTTTAATTCTTAATAGCATCACCTTCTTTAAATTTAATGTACTTAGACCGAGCTGTCTTTCGAGCAAGTTAAAAGCCACATGTACACATTATTCTATCATTTTTTAAGTCTTATTAGAAATGAAAGGAGACATATGATTCCCTAAAACTGAATCATAAAATACATGAAGAGGTTGTCGTATACTAGTAGTTTTCAACTACCTTAAAGAACTTTGACGTTAAATTGACGGAAACCACGTATCTTTTGACTAAAATGACGATAATAAATATTTAAATGGAGGAAGTTTTTAAATACTATATTCTATTTTATATATATCCGAGACAACAATTGGCATTCTTACCTTTATTACAATTGAAACCTACTTCTGTTTGACCATGATCGTACCCCCGTGTCCTAGGCCTACAAAGTGGATATCTATGGTGGGGATGATTTCGTGTTTTCGCATTTGATACATTGAAAAGATAACGCGAAAAGGGGAAAGATTTTCTTTTTCGCTATTTCACCTTTATATTTTCGCTTTATGAAACATCAAAGGCGAAAACGCGAAATGGCAGCATCCGGCCACCGTAGATTTTAGATAATACACGGGCCTTTAATACAAAAGCGAGAAGACACGTTGTGTAATACACGTGATACTACATATTCTTATACCAATTTAAAAAAAAAACCGGGTGTAGGTTAATGTGTATAAGAAAATAACGCATGCAATTCTGAAATATAATTGAAACTGTAGATGAAAGCGCTTATAAATATTGGTCATCATCTAGAAAATCTTTTCCGACAACGAGAATAAATTAGTAGTTAGAAATTAAAAGACCAAAGGTTTGTTTAGTAGAAGATGTTCTTAACAATAATTTACTAATTTATTAAGTCAAGCGTTTTGTCCACACATACTTGTGTCCAAAAGTTATCTGTTCTTATCTTTTAAGGTGGTGGGTCGACGTATGTACATTGGGGAAGATCAAAATGCTCGGGAGAAAGCACAGAATTAGTATATTCAGGTGATATATACGTAGTCGAATTAAAGAATGTATAAACATTTCTATAAAAAGGTATGGGTAAGCGTGTCAGTATTTCATTGCCACTGTAGTTATATCGACAAAATAATACCGAGGAGTAGTATATGGCACAGTTCAGTTATCATTTGTAGAGGTACCGAGTATATCGTCACTGGAAGCAAAAGTAACATGACCAAAAAATAAATGCCCGGAAGTGAGGAGGAGGGAAAAGAAAAGTGGTCATTTTCTTCTTGTCTTGGTCTTGATTTATAGACAAATTTATAGATAGTCGAATTTATTTCCTTAATGAGTTGGATGATTTTCTTTACTGCTGAGGACTTCGCTCCGTTACTCATCTTGCTCTTCTCTTGCACAATGTTGCTCGTCACTGTTCATCTCTTGTCATAACTGTTCTAATTCTGACATCAGACAAGTTTAAGCATAGGCGAAAGTGTTTTCCTTGTATCTTTGCGAGTTGGATGATTATTTTTACTGCCTGCTCCGCTGCTCGTCGCTGCACTGTACTGTACCCATTTTGCTCTTTTCTTGCTTCGTGCTGCTCATCGCTTCTTTTCTCTCGCCGTGCTGCTCATCGCTTCTTTTCTCTCGCCGTGCTGCTCTTTCCTGTTCATCTCTGCTCAGTACCAAGCTTTCGTGCTCATTTTCGCTATTGAGGACGAAGAAGAGAGATTGTTTCTGAGGAGGAGGTCATTTTCTTCTTGTCTTTGTATTGGTGTTCTTGGTCCGGTTGTCATCAGACAAGTTTCTACATTGTCGAAAGTCTGTTTTCCTTGTATCATCGCGAGTTGGATGATTCTCTTCACTGCTTAGGGCTTCAATCCGCTGCTCATCGGTGCTCGGCAATGTACAAATTTTGCTCTTCTCTTGTTCTGTGTTGTTCTTCACTGCCCATCGCTGCTCTGCACTTTACTCATCACTGCTCCGTGTTACTCTTTACTGCTCCGTGTTACTCTTTACTGCACCTCGCTGCTCGGAATCCTGTTCTTGTGCTCATTTCGGTTTTTGAGGAATAGGAGGGATTGCCGCTGCTGCTGAGGAGGAGGAGGAGGGATTGCTGCTGCTTATTTAACACATCGTTAAAGGAGGAGGTGGAATTCTTAGTTTTGTTATAAATCATCTCTTGCATTGGTCTCCTTGATTTTTCAAGCACAATAGCATGATTCTGATCAGGGATCAATACTATCCCGAGAAACGATGAGCAGAAATAAGCAACACGGAGCAAGAGAAGAGCAAAATGAGTACAATGCAGAGCACCGATGAGCAGCGGAGCGAAAGCCTCAGCAGTTAAGAAAACCACCCAGCCTGCGAAGATACAAGGAAAACAGATTTTCGACGATCTAGAATTTTGTCTGAAGACAACCCAGACCAAGACAAGAAAAAAATGACCACCCAACCTCTCCCGTCTCCCCAAAAGCAACCCCTCCTGCTCATCTTCCTCCTCAAAAACCGAAATGAGCATTCGAGCATGGTCCTGAGTAGCGATGAGCAGCACGGAGCATGAGAAGAGCAAAATGAGGTTACTGCAGAGCATCAATGAGCAGTGAAGAGCAGCACTGTGTAAGAGAAGAGCAAAATGAGTTTAGTGCAGATCAGCAAAGAGCAGCACGGAGCAAGGGATGAGCAAAATGTGTTTTGTGCAGAGCACCGAAGAGCAGCGGAGTGAAGCCCTCAGCAGTGAAGAGAATCATCGCGAAGATACAAGGAAAGACTTTCGAAAATTGAAAAAACTGTCTGATGACAACCGAGACCAAGAGAAGAAGACAGACCGAGAGACAATCGAGTATGCAAAACGCGGAAAAATTTGAAAAATACAAACCTAATTTCGGTCAAGTATGCGTAGAAACACAGCTCCGGGTCCCAGCACCTGATTGACGTCACTTCCTAAAAAATACATTGAAAATGGCGGGAAAATCCATCGCTTTCGGTTGCGCGTGCGCGTAAACCACTTCCGGTTCTGCTTACATTGACGTCACTTCCAGTGACACAATCATATCCTGCACCTTCACAAAGGATAACTGAACTGTGCCCATATACTACTCCGAAGGAATAACAAAAGGAAAATCTATAAGATAAAAATAATTTGAAGGCGAATTGTTGGATCACTAACACAAAGAACAAAAACTATAAAGGTACAGCAGAAACGTGTATAGCAAGCCATTGAGAAATAACAGTCAAGAAGTTTACAGTTTGTTTCTCTCTGATCGTATCTGAAATTAATGCGCCATTTCAACTCACTCGTTTCCTTTCTTATCTCAACAAGTGTCGATTGATATAAAAAGTTTTGTTTTAAATAAATACTGATATACACGTATACAGTGTATTAGGGGACGACCATTTGATATTCTGGAGGGGGGTGAGGATTTTGAGAATAAATAACTCAGCCTTGATAATAACAAAAATGAATGGTTTGTTCTGTGGTAGTTTGAAAATAAATGACCTGACCTACAATGGATTGAAAATAAATAACTCGGCAGGTCTTTTAAATAATTTTTATAAATGCATGTTTTAAAGTATGAGATGGAACCTGATTCTACCAAAATTCGTCTTTTTTCATATTTTTTCGGGAAAAACTTCCCAAATCTTTTAATAATATATATACTCTAATATTTAAGACATGTTCATTACCAATCCAAAAAAAAAAAAAAAAAATCCTAACTGAACTCATCCTGTGTTTCGGATATCTATTTAGGTCATATTTAATTTTAAGTGACCAAGGCCATGTCCATTATCAGAGACCAAGCCTAATTATGAGCATACTTAATTGCAGTGTGAAATAAAACCATGTAATAACATATGGTCCCAATCATCGATTAACAGAAAGGGTCTGACACCTGGTGGTCCTTAGTGTACTTAAAAACAAAAGTTCTCTCTGTGTTAATGTTCATCTGTGTATGTCCATTGCATTAATCACATTAATTCATTATCTATTATCCAGTAACCTCTTTTTATTTGAGTTTAGCCGATGTTTAGTGATCTTTCAAGTTTTTATGTCTTTGGTAAGCAAAAATTGGCGATAGTTTTTTTTGCTTCTTCGTCTTTTTGTATAAGATGCCAGTGTTTATTAAGAGGCCTTTCGATGGTTGAATTCAGTACTTAGTACAATACTAGAGGGATTTCTGTTTTGCCAGGTTTTGTTCTGTATTGAAAGGTTTCACTTCTCGGCGTTTTCATTTTTTCTTTTATAATTGGTTCAATTTATATACGTTTATATCCCCTTTTGATGAGGTTTTCTATGAATTCTTTAATTCTAAATTCTAAATCATTTTTTGTTATTTGTAAGTCTAATTAGTCTGGTAATCTCTCCTATGATAAATCCTTTAAAAACAGAGGAGGGATGCGCTGATGACCTATGCAGATACTGGTAGTTTTCTGTCGGTTTATGGTATAGTTTAAGATCTAGACAACCCTTTTCTAGCTTTAAAGATGGTCACGTCCAAGAATTCCAAACTCTAATGCAACATTTTGTATGTGAATTTAAGCAGCTGGTGGATATTATTAGCAATTAAAAAAAAATATTTAAAGTGTCTTCTTTTCCATTGCATATAATAAACCCATCGTCCCGATAAACTGACAGTAACATCATTCTGTTACAAAATTTCTGAAATTATTTCGAACATGCGTAAATGTGTAAGGCTTGGGGATACTGGTGCTCCCATTGGAACCCCTAATTTTTGTTTGAAAATTCTTCCGTTGAATTCAAACTCATTGTTCTACAATATAATTTTTATAATACCTAGCATTAAATGTTTGGGTGACAATTTAATTTCATACTCGTATTTTATAAGTTCGGGCCATGCTCTGTTTACTGCGCTCAATATTTCCTCATGTTTCAGGTTTGTGTACATGCTTGTGATATCGAAAGATGCCATAAGTATATTATTAGCTTATTCTATTTTGTTTATAAAGGCCGTTGTGTCCTTAGTGTACTTCCATTGTGTCGCTTATAGGTTGTAGAAAGAAGTCTACGTAAAGGCTAATTTTTTCAAGTGGACTCCCACACCATAATACAATCGCTCTGCCCGGAAGATTAAGATTCTGAATAATTCCATCACTTATATTGTTGGTATTATTTAGTTCTAAGCGGTGTGTTTTGGGGAGCATATATAATCTCCCTAACCTGTTATCGTTGTGATTTGTTAGAAATTTGTATGTTATGTCATCCATATAACCTAATTTCTTGATTGACAAGATCTTTCCTTTAATCATGTTGCTAATCTCCAAAGAGTGAGATTTATCAATTTCTTGATAATGTATTCTGTTATTTAATTGTGACATGGCTTGACTGGGACTGAGACTTCAAGGTGGGACAGCCAAAACTCCGAACAGATACAACCTTGACTATGTTATTTATTTATTTATTTTCTGTCTTTATAGTCCACAAAAATAAATAACCCATCCAAAACAAATCCTCCTGTCCTCCTGCCCCCCCCCCAGAATCTGAATATCAAATGGTCGTCCCCTTATATAAGCATCTAGCTTATATACTTCCTATGCAAAAGTGCTTAAACGTAGCTTATTGAGACTGATAACCGTATAGGTTATAGCACTATATTAGGCAATTATACAAATTATGTTTCAAATATTCTTTAATTTCTTTGGTGCATCAACCTTGCCATAGGAGCAATGTTAATTAGTTAAATATAAATTTGAACCCTGTTATCTAATGGTGAAAAAAGAAAATGTATCTTTATCTTGAAAGATCATACAATAATAAAATATATGACACACGTTGGAATTCAGTTTATGGTAAAAATGTATCTCTCTCGGATAATTTTTTTAATTAAATTGTTTAAATTAACCGATATAAATTCTGGGAAAAAAATTTCACACATTCGATTACAGACTCTCTAATAGTTCATGTATTTTACCGGTAAAAATGAAATATAAAAAATATGTTTAGGATATGCCGCAGGTCAGCTATACACTCACACACAATATACAGCTAGATATGGCGGCCCTTCCAATTTTCTTTGTTTGCCAGAACATCCTGAACCATCCAACGTGACGGCAAATGGATATAGTCTTTTGTTTGGCACTGAGTATGAAGAAAATATTCTAAAATCTGATGCAGCAAACGAAGATGTTCCGTGTGCAGTTTGCAGAAGTACCAACACTCGCACTTCACTTATGATACCGGGAAGGAAAACTTGCAACGCTGGTTGGAAGATAGGATATAATGGCCTATTAGCATCAGGTCATCGTGCGTATACTGCTTCCACATATATTTGCCTCGACAGTAAACCAGAATATATTCCAGGTGGTCACGTGAATAATGATGGCAGTCTTCTGTACATAACGACTTTGAAGTGTGGTTCATTACCCTGTCCGCCTTACCATAATGATAAAGCCGTAAATTGCGTCGTTTGTTCAAAATAATTTTTAGAGTTTAAAATTTTATTTGTTTTCGCCCATAACCTAAGGTTAAGTTGAATTATCAGTTAAAAAATATTTTAAAACCTCTTCTCTTTGCTGTTTTTATGAAGTAAATTAAAGAAGACAGTAATGCCCATTACAAACCGGAAGAATAAAGAATAATACATAAATATGCCCATTGTACACAAATGCATACACAATAGAATACAAAGGCCATAAACCAAACATAAGTACAAGGATTAGCTTTATTTAAAAGCTTGTCTGACTTCAGCATGTAATTAATTTAGGTATGGGTTTGTAAACAACAAACATTGATCACATGTTGAAATCGATTGAATATATTAGCATCACACTAACTTAACATAGTAACTTTAGGCTTCGTCCAAACACTAAAGTGTCTCGCCTTCCTCCTAAATATATTTAGTTGAAGCGAGGTATAGGTCAGATACCTAACAATGACTCCAAACAAAATAAAAGTATGTTTGATCTACCGTGTATGAGAAAAAGCTAATAACAAGAACTTGACCCAAACCTTTAAGATACATTTGTATTAGCTTGAGGTGTAAATTAGGTGACATGTTTCAGACAGAAAAAACAATTATTCTTTATACCAAATATCACAGATGTACTATGTTTTATTATTGAGAAACTAGGCAAATCACGAAAACACTAATTACGTTAAAAAACGAAGCGTGAAAATGAGGTAAAGGACAGGTGATCTATATTGACACTCATGCACAGCTTGCAAGAAATATAAAGACCAAATACCTATGACCTATCAGTTACATGTACTGAGAAATGGACCTAATCACAAAAACTGGATGTGAATCACTGGAGCATTAAAATGAGGTCAAGGACATGCGACTCTGTCAGATGGACATTCATCCCTATATCAAATAGCATTTACCTACCATGTATAGTTACTGAGAAAAAAACCAATACAAAAACTTTAAAATGACCTATGGAGCATGAAGATGAGGTCAAGCAGATGTAACATCTATCAGAGAAATACACGTATTGCAAAAATCTACACACCAAATACAGTCAAAGTACTATGTATAGTTAATGCGAATCAGACCTTATCCAAAACTTTAACATGACCACTGGAATAGGGAAATGAGGTCAAGGAAATGCGACAGCTGTTGGACGGAATACACTCTTCTAAAAGAATTACATATCAAATATAGTTGGCTTACCATGTATAGTTACTAAGAAACAGATCTAATCCAAAAACATTAACATGATCACTGGAGCCTGAAAATGAGGACAAGGTTAGGTAAAATTGACATGCTGACATGCTGTGCCTATAAGCAACCACTACACCAAATTTGGTTAACCTATGTAAAATAGTTGCTAAGATATTCCTTGTTAACGCCGCCGACACCGAAAAAGCAATATCTTGCATTCAGCGACTTTATCGAAGACGAGACGAACATATAAGAGCAGTTTATTTTACAAGCTTAAATTTACAATTACAAAATTCAGTCACTGTAGGTCAAAATTTTCGAAACTCAAACTTCTAAAACGGTATTGCTTATCTATATACAGTGTATTGTAACACAATATATACATGTAAATATAAAATGCATAAATTGAAGAAGTCAAAAATCATAGAGGAGTGTTGGTAACAAGAATGTTTGACGGTCGAGCGTATGAGCGGCGATAAAAATATCAATGAAATTTGGTCGAAAGTGCACAGATAATGATGAAATACTCAGTAATTTCAAACATTTTATGAAATATTTCGATTGGATTAAACGTAATGCCAGGGTGCATAGACTTCCTCATGAAACATATCAGTTTCATGTTCCTTTGTCCACTTTATACGGAAATCTAAAATAATTTTTCTATAATCATATAAATACATAATCCATTGCGTTTTGTTACTTCTGGAAAATTTTCAGGTAAGTTTATAAAGCGATAGATTCTTATTCTTAAATACTCGTTAAATGTAGGTTAAGTTGTAGATCGGGTGAAATGAAAAAACTAAACCAAAAAGTCCAGAAGCAAGGCAGATGCATAAGAATAAGAGAAAGGCGAATTGGCTCCGGAACGGTAACGAAATGGTGTTTTGTGGTAGTTCATTTTTATTTGGATCAGTATCCGTCGTCTTGCGTCGTTGTCACACATTCTTCTGTCCACAACTTCGATACCAGTAATTGGATTTCAACGTTCAGGTAATATTCCGTTAGTAAATCGATTCTGCAACTATTTTATTAAAAGAATTTTGTGTTTCCATAACAAAACATGGCCATAATGTAAGTAAGGGTCAGAAAATATCAATTAGTTTAAAAAGGGACGGTTCTAAATGGCATGAACATTTTGTTGTATTAATATACTGTTTGTCTATAATAAACAATATTGTTTTTATCCAGCCTCTTTTGTCTTATATTATAACTGAGTACTTCGGGCTCTGTGTGTGATTCATGGTAACAATTATTCCATGGAAAACTCAAAGCTAAGCTTTGTTTTTCATTTTGTAAGTGCTTGAACAATGAACTGCTGTTTTATATAGACTTCTGAAGAGTAATTCTGACTTGACCAACCAAAGCCGCAAGGAAACAGAAATTTGCTATCAGTTTTACTGATGAAAAGTCACAGAACTGAAAAAAAAAACATAATACATGTAGTTTATTGTAAAGCTATAAATCTTCAAAGAATAATGTACAGTAATAGAAGTTTTGCATCATATTTTGGAATTAAACTCTTGCCTTTTTAGAAGCAGTTGGCCTAGAACTTGTTCTAAATATTCTTCCGTTCATAAAAGAGACACTTTGACAACCATTGCTTGGCTCAATACTAACAAGTCACACTTTTCCCGAATGTTGCTTCGCTTAACTTAAGAGAATTTGGAGGAATTATTTTTTAGATGCATTCAATTAGAGAAATTTACAAAGATAGCATGGATGCGTCTGTAATAAAGATGTCTTATGATATAGGCTTGCATAATATATAAATGAAATATATAGAGAATGCATTCCTGACACAAAATTCAGTACGAGGACAATATGCACTTGACAAAAGTTTATAATTAAGGATGATCGCTGGTCTAAAAGGAAATAAATAGGATTTGAAATAGGTGTTTTAGTTTGAGAGAACATATGAACAGTAAACAAATAAGCAAGAAAAAAATATAGGTTCATGTGCTCATTTAAGAGCTATAAGGCCTTGAAAATTTGCAGGAAATGGGTTTTCTCTGGATTTTTCATTGTCTTTGCATTGACAACTTCATTCTCTCAAAAAAGTGTGAAAAAATAAAAAGGATTTCATAAAATTTTGTCAAATACCATTTTAAGGTATACATGTATATGGGTGAATTATAAAGGAAAAAGTGGGGGTTCATGGGCAAAACATTTCATGTTTAAGAAATGGATAAAACCCGAGGATTCCAAAAATCTGACAAAAAGACCAAAACATGACCAGCGAGCATCCTTAAGCAGTGGAGCCTTTTTATTTGTGCTCTTTATCTTAAAGTGACACTCAGATCTTAAGCACAGACCAAAACATTTATCACGGCACTAAAAGATAAACGTTTAAGACGGGTTTTAACATAATAAATGATGATGTTTTTATAATGAATTTGCAATATAATCAAAAGGCATATTAAACAAGAAACAATAATTGAGACAGGCACCAGCCACTGAAAATACATAGACCTGGCTTGGGACAGTCCCTTGTCGAATGTGGCGGACATCAACATGTTTATGAATAATCAACCCTCCACATAAATCCTGCATCAGAGAAATGCCAAATATGTTTTTCACCTCATTTCCTGAAAATAAGCATTTTCAAATATACTATTAATTTCATCCTTCCGTCCGTCTATTGTGCTTGTTATCTATTTTAACAGGGAAATGATTGGAATATCAGATCTCTAGACTTTGAACTGAAGAATGGTACTTGATATGTATCATTTGATACTTTATCATGTGATTCCTGTTTTAGGTATGATTTTTAAATAATTGTTTATAAAGCCGACAAAAATACACGTAATTAACAAAGACTTAACGTTCTTTGCAATTTGCTATATTTCAAGCATGTCCTTAACTGCTGCTTAAAGAAATATTTGACAAAACTAATAATTTAATTTTTTTTTCAGTTGAAAAATCCGATTAATAAAAAATTTAAATTCTCATAATATTGTTCGAATTCCCATTCACGTAATATAACTTTGGACAGGATGATAGTTCCAAGTATGTGGTTACACGTAAAAAAATCTGTAAATGTATTTTGATTTATCACATCGTTCTATCAAAGATGAATTAACAAGCATAATTTTGCTGTTTAAATGCTTGTCTTACTTCTGCAATTAATTAATGGGGGTCGAACAAGGGGATATGTACATGGAAAACGAGGAATAAAAATGTCCTTCACAAAGAACGGAAAAAAAGAATTGGACGCTTTATTTTCATAAATTTGCAATTCGCACTATCAACGGATCCCTGCTCATTAAATGTCGTACTCCTTGAAGCCAGGCAATGAGAGTTATAAGTTCGAGATTCCTTTGGCCCACGTAAATATACTAGTAATTAAAGACCATTTAAGGTCTGAAGAAATACTTTTTATCAGGAATGTGAATCTATATGAAGTCTATATCTTCCAATCTAAAAGTACTTGCATGTTCTAGTATATTTAAAATAGCAAATATTGTATTGGGTTTATGCAGGATCTATATTCATTGGATTCCCACCAACAAGTTGGAAGACAGCTAATTCAGTTTGCACAATGACTTCATATCACAAAATCAAACCTACAGAACTTATAAATATATCCACGGAAGCTTGGTCAGTAAATAGGACATGGACTGGGTCACGGATACAATACTCCAAATGGACTGCATTTATAGGTTGGTATATCAATCACACAAACTCCAAATACGTAAGTAAATACGTTGTACATGTATAATTTAAAGTAGGTATTTGTATGCATGCTATAGGTAGTTTACTAAAAATATTCTTCGTGGATATGTTGGTATATAGTCAGGTATTCTCCGTTTAGACTTGTTTTAATAGGATTGTACAGAACATGCTTCAAATTTCCTGATTTCATAAACTGATACATGTCAATCTTTAGATGAATTTTCTGTTCAGTTGGGCATTGAATGTACATTGATTTTAACAAAGAACCTAAAATTGTTGAATTATGGACAAAACTGTTTATAAATTGTATATTGCAATAAAAAAGCATCGCATTGTATCAGCGTAAAATCAATCCGGTATCTTATAATGGTTGATTTTACCATTAAGTGGATGCCTTTGCTTGTGGACTCGTTAGTATTTCGGTACTATCCACTATACATGTACTTACATATTTACTGTTATTAAATTAAGAAATTGGTTGAAATAAAACAGTATTTCCCTTATGGGTAGCCATTCGTTGGTTGTATTTCTGTTCTACCCCTTTCAATCAGTTTAATACCTGACTCTGCCCCACATAGTTTTTGTGTTTGTTGATTTCATATTTTTAGCCTTAAGCACTGTATGTTTTGACTCATCTGATGAGAGAAAACATACAGTTGACAAAAACTGGAACCATAGAATTATTGTTAAATCTAATCTAATTGGACTCCTTAGCATGAAAATTATACTTAAAATAGTAACTGAGTGTTGCAAATGTTATAGAAATACAGCTAGTAGTTTTAGTAGTAAGGTGTATGTATTTCTGATTTCCGACAGTAAATCTCGACAAAGCTTAAAATTCAATGCCAACAATTCGAATATTGACTGTTGCAATCTTGTAAATTATTTACCCTAACAAATCAGAGACATTATCAATTTTTTAAAATATACCCACTTTCCAAAACTTAAGTCACAGATTTATTAATCAACCTGATATTAAAATTACACCTGTACTTTTACAGATCTAATCACCGCTGAATTACTTTTTTTTTTGTTTTTACAAAAACATTTTTATTATGTCATTTTAGGCTGTGATAGTTTCTCTGGTGATTACGAAAAGGAAGTGAAAGATGTAAATGAGTGTTTACTGTATTGTTCAGAAGTTCCTCAAGCATCATACTTCAAGATTCAGGTAATTAAATGTATATGTTATGGTTATTGGGATAAAAGTTGAATTAATTTATTTATACACTTGAAGGAAACTAATGCTGGGGAATATGCACACAGGGATACACATGATCCATATATCCTAAAATATAGATTTTCGAAAGGAAGAATTGGTTTGCCAACTTGCAAGGAAATTAAAAAAAAATATATATCCGTAACATCAGTTTCATTTGACACAATAGCCAGGAAAAGGAAATACTTCGAAAATATATCTGAAATCCGTTAAAACACATCTATTATTCTATGCCCTTGACAGGTATGAAAATATTCATATTTTGTCAAGGATTTTTCGAAATTTTCGTCTGTCATGTTTTATTTAAATGTGCAAACAGATAATGACATAAAATTTTGAGTCACCTTTAAATTAAAAATAAATGAAAAGAATTTTACCTTTCTGCATGTTTCTAAAAATTGTACAAAAAATTATACATCCTTCTTCATTGTCTTTACATTGTATATAAACTTATTATTTTTCAGAATTCTCGATGTGGATGCCTTACTGTAATGCCACGATCAACTACTGAATCGTTTGACTGTAGAAAAAAGTGCACAAATTTATCGAACACGCCATGTGGTTCTGGAAGATCAGCCATGGTTTTTACATTCGTAACAGGCAAGAATATGGAATTTTAACTTATAAAATGTTTTGTTTAACGTTTACCCATGGATAACGCAAAACATAAATCTTACATTAATCATGTTAGCTGTGAATTATCAGGCACAATATACACTTTTTATACTCCTTGGTCCGTATTGCACAAAATTAATCTTATCATACAGCCCTGTCGCACGTATGGGGGTCTTAATTTATGATGAATCTCAAGTCTCTAGTTACATGATGTACCTTTCTCTAACTAGTGAAAAATGCTTACATGTATTCAGTAAAGTTTTACCAGGGTGAAATTTTTTAGTTCAAAATTACAAAGGTAAACACTTATGATATGCATGTGACATGTACGATTTTTAAAAAGTTTGTTTAAAATATTACAATCTAATATATTAAAATCGGATCTACAGATTGCTGCTTTCAGTCACTGCATGTAGATCTAACAACACCCCATTTTACTTTCTGTTCTGATGACCTATTGAGAATCTTCAGGTTTTATCCGTAGGCGAATGCCTTCAAAATCATGAAGGCTGAAATCTGATTGGCTGATTCGAAAGGTCATCAAAACAGAAAGTAAAATGCAGTGACTGAAAGGAGCGATTAGTAGATCTAATTTTAATAAGATTGAAAGTATTTATGCCTTATCCATGATTTAATTGATTTATAACTTCTGTAATAAGTATTTTCATGAAATTCTTGATCTATTTTTGTAATTTTTTTTATTTTTACTCTAGAACACCTTATTCAGTTTTCTTTATTTCTGTTCGGGCCTTTATTATTCTCTCATTATTAAAATGTAACCCATTGTGTTCTATTCTGTAGATCCCATCTACCGATCATTCGTACATATATACAATGTATATGTCCAAAAGTGTAATACTGACAAATTGACGAATATAACATATAGATACACGGGAGGGGCTGTTCCGTGAAAAAAGTGTTTGAAAGAGATAATTATCCAAAATTTGCTAGTATCCCGGACTCCATTGAAGTCGTTGGTATTTTTGATAAGTGCAAGTGTCAAATATCATGGCGCAGCCACAAAGTCTGGCAGCTATGGCTCTGTTTGTGTAAAAAAGTTTCTTTTTGAGGTAGCGAGTTTTAAAACTGAATTATAATTAATAAGACTGTTGGACATTTCATCATACCACTACATGAATAGGAAAAACATTTTCATAATTTTAAAACTTCATCCTGAAAAGAAGTTAGCCCGTATCTTTAATTTCAGCACCCGCTATATAGATGATGTTTTATCACTCAACAATCCACGTTTTGGGAATTTCTTACATCTCATCTATCCCGATGAGCTCGAAATTAAGGATACCACAGACACTTATCTTAACCTTCACCTCGAAATTGACACCAAAGGAAGGTTGAATACAAAACTTTACGACAAACGGGATGACCGTGAACGTTCCAGAAGCGTCGGCGTATGGAGTGTATATTTCACAACTCATAAGTTATTCCAGAGCTTGTGAAATATAGGCTGACTTTCTGCATAGAGCCCGTCTCATGACAGAAAAGTTACTCAGACAGGGGTATGTTGCTCCTAAGTTGCAGTTATCCTTTTGGACGTCATAATGAGTTGGTTGACAGGTATGAAAAAACCGTTTCCCAAATGAAAATTGATGTTGTCCCTTCCTCATACTGGATATGACACGGACAGCATGGCGGGTGTCCTGCATGAAGCAGAGTCTGCTTACCCTTCCGGAGCACCTGAGTCTAACTCCAGTTTTTTCGGTGGGGTCCATGTTTTTCATGTGTTTTTTTTTAGTTTTTAAGTGTAGTGTTTGTATTGTTTTTGGTCTTGTCTTCGTTGTGGTCCGGAGTTTGTCATTTGTTAAGATTTGCCCCTCCTTCGAATATCCCATAGGTATTTCGTGACTTTACTTAATAATTACACACAAATAAATTTTGCAGATATTTTTATGTAAGATATTGCAAAAATGCATGATCATATTATTTTATAATTTCTGGAGATATAAGATATTCTATCATCTGAAATATACATTCATTTCAATGAAAAATCATAATTGCTAGTTTCTTGTCTCACAGCAGTTGATATTGCATCATTTGATCAAGATGTGTTAGAAAGGTTAACGAACTGAAGTTGTGGATTATTTACATATACATGTACATGTAACATGACATTTTCATCTAACAACAATTACCAAGTTATAAAATTGTAAAAAGGGAAAAACGTGAGTACACGTAGTATCTCCATAAAGCATACATTGTATATCTGCGACTGGACGGTTGTTTGCTTTACCTTTAAGGAATCTCTTAGATTTAATTTGCTTGATCACTTTTTTTTTTAGATTATTGTTTTAATTTACTACATTTTTGACTGTTAAATCTAAGCCTCAAAGTGACATGATACATGTAAGAAAAAGCAATTCCCTTTTCTATCATACGAAGAGGTAAAGGTCTTTCAGGCAATCATGAAATTAAGGTTTATTGTAACACATGTACGTTCATAAGGCTCAATAGCTTAGGCGGAAATCAAGAGCACTAATAAATGTTGCTATTGGTCAATTATTTTTGCAAAATATGACTAAGTTTCAACTTAAAATTTGTAATGGAAAAATATGCTGATGAGAGGTAACTCCTTGAAATGCGTCATATACAGCATAGTATAAATTTACTATATCTAATATTAGTATCTTTGGATTGTTATTTTATTTTATTTAGAGATTTTTCAGTTAGATTTAAATGCGTTTTAGCATCCTAAATTGTGTCATGGAGTTGTACAAGACTGATGTCTTTCAACGAGTTATGACAGAACGTTCAATCAATGACACGTAACTAACCCACATGATTCATTTCAGCCAATTCAGTGAAATACAACTCAAATGTAATGGTCAATTATACTTTATGTTTCAGAGAAGTTACCTTAGCATGTTTTCAGATTGCATGATTTCACCTTCTGTGTGAAAATCTTTTAAATATATTCTTTAGATTTATTCAAGATCTACAGCTACAGTACTTTATTGATCGCAAATATGACTGATAATGTTCTCTGCATATTTCAGATATTCCTATCCAAACAACTAACGAATACATAAAACATGAATGTGTAAGGTCAAACTTTGACTACACATCATTCAAAGTTGAGAACTGTTCTGTTACTTTGAGCTATGGCTGTATAACAAAAATAGGTAAATGTAAATTAATTGTTTCATACATGTATGTTTGTAAGTTCTAGGCAAGAGTGTTGTCTATTTCAGGCGTGCTTAACAATTATCGATGGCATTAAACATGTTAAAATCTTTTGCTAAACTATAGACTTGGAACAGTTCGTCAGTATATGACGAATTTTGAACTAAACGTGCAATATCTCTTGTACACTATTCCATGCTGTAGAATTTTCAAAAAATTTAAACAAAATAGAAAAATCAAAACTTTCTTGTTGCATACGGCGAATTTTCCTGTGCAAAATCTTTTAATTTAGAACAGTTCACTTTCATTTAATTAGGTTTTATTAGGTAATGTTAAGCAAATATAAAAATATTCACAAATGACCTGTTTCTGTGACGACATGATATGTAACCGTCAGTGTTTCAATTCGTACACAATCATATGATTTATAGGAATACTGACAGAAAGGACATGGTATGATTATCAAGAGGACTGTCTGCGAGAAAATGCATTTCCACGATACAACACCAACAACATCAACTTTCCACGGCCGGGCAAATCATACTGGACTCCTATATTTCGGACACATTTGCTTGTAAACGGTAAAAGAAGCAGGATGTGCAGTTTGAGGAAAACGTATCGTCTGCATATGTTATAAAAGAATAGACAAAAGTCTAATAGACGAATGTTATAAATTTTAGCCAATATTGAAAAAAATAAATTACATGTAGAATATGTCATCAACATAAACATTTTACTTAATTTTTACAGGTTCAGAATAACAATTACTAGTATCAAATGTAAAAAAGAGATAATAATTTGTGATATGTTTTCAGAGGGTAACACCCTCAGTACTTTAAAAACTTCTCGGTAAATGACAAAAGAAATTGACATGCACTTCCAAATAAGTGGAATTACTTTAAGTTGATATAAATAAGATGATTCCGTATCAAACAGTTTAAACTAAAATAGTACATCAACAAGCTTATCCGAAATTGATGCTGATTTGAATACATTTATTTGTAATCTTTTTTTTCAGAGAGATATTTCAAGGCACACACATGTGTGGCATTAGAAATGATGACTCTAGATTTTGTTGTTGAAAACTGCTCAGAATTAAATCCATTTCTGTGTTCTAAATCAGGTATAGTAAAATTACAAGAGAAAATGTTTGTGAATTCATTTTTTGTTTTTGGTTTGCCTGGTACATGAATGAAAGAATATTGGTATATATACTCGTGACAACATCCTATATCTACTGTCAGCTATTACAGTATTATGAGTTATAGATTCTAGATTAAGCACACATGTAGTCGCCATTTTAATATTATAAAACTGTATTTTGTCGTACACTTATATTTTTTTTAATATAAAATCAAGTAGGTGTTCTATCCGTTCATTTCCATGAAAACCTTAAATGTACCATTCTTTGTCAAAACCTAGTTTACACCAGGTACTCTGTCTTTTATTAAATACATATCAAATAAATAAATATTATATTATGTGAACTTCACCAATCAATGTTTCATACATAAAAAATTATCCAACTTTTGTAAAAAACAGGTACTGCAGGTAAAAACTAAAAGTTGGATAAATGAGATAAAAGGTAATCAAGAACAAAATGTTTTTAATTAGAGGTTGGGTTGTGTAACATATTAAAAGTTAGCTAGAAATTTTGACCTGCACTTTTCTTTTGGCATGTCAGGATAAAACGATTCCTGAGCAAATGCAAAATAATCTGTATATAAGAATAGTGCATTCAGTGGAGACTTAAAGTTAATCCACACAGAAGAAAACACTGCTTATGATTTTCTCAAGACTTCAAACGAGGCAAAATTTCTCCTTTGAACTGTGTAATTGATGTATGCTCGTACCTAGGCCTGACATTCAGATATACACATCAACTATAATTCTGGAGCAGCCAGAACAAATCTTATTCAACAGTCGGGTAAATCTTTGTTTGCTTTGAAAGATCAGAATTTGAATATTCCAGTAGACCTTCAGTCAAAACTATACTCAGTATAAATTAGGTCATAATAAAAAAAGTTTTATGGAACTATCGAAAAGGGGCTTACAACAGGAATTTCGGTTAGAAAAATATCTTATCAAACTCAATGGTAAAAATAGATACGCTATTTGTAGACTTAGGTGTTCACATATCAAACTACTAATTAAAACTGGAAGGTGAGTTGCTTAGCTTTAAACGATCGTATTTGCCATCTATGTGACAAATGGCAAATAGGGAATAAGTTTGATAATAATATTGTAAAGAATCTGCTTTTGCAACATATCCCACAATATTATCAAAACCCTACGGGGTCGAGAATTCAAATTACACTACATACACATTTTTTATTCAGTTGAAATATCGGAGTAGAACTTTTAAAAACATTTTAATAACAGTTTCATGAAATCTTTAAAATATATTCCAGGACAAATGTTTCGATTAAATTGTAAAAACGTTCAATAAAAATATTTTATAATGAAACTAATGATAACGTTTTTAAAACATTTATGCAAATATTTTATACTATTTTCATACTGAAAACAGTATCCGACATGCAACTATGCTAGTTTTACAGTTAAGCCTTAGCTAGTTTTACAGTTAAGACGAACACATTCTGACCCTACTATCTTAATTATGTACCGTCTACCCTATATCTAATATTAGTATCTTTGGATTATTATTTTGAAACTCCTGGGATGATGCCTCTGCTGGTAGACCCTAGGTCCCGAAAGTATTCGCCAACCCAGTCGTCAGACTTGTCTGACATGATTATTCATTGCTTTGTTACAGAAATTACCAGTATTTAGGAAAATTCAAAAATAATAGAAATACTAAGGGTTCATTCCTTGTATTGCACATGGTAGATCTCCTTAGCTGAAATTTGGCTTCCTATTTCGGTATTTTTGGTTGAGTACTTCTTGTTTAATATAAGTTTGGTTTTGGTCTTCCAAATGTTTCGGTTTTAATGCTGCTGATGAGAGGTAACTCCTTGAAATGCGTCGTATAAAGCATAGTATAAATTTACTATATCTAATATTAGTATCTTTGGATTGTTATTTTAAAGTTCTAGCAAATGGTCATCTTGTTGGTAATCATACTGTATTAGTTTTTATAGTGTTTTATACAATAGAGTGTCAGAATAGATAAAGGGGAGGTTTGGGCACACATAAACCCGGTTTAACCCCACCGCGAGTCAGTGTCAGTACAAAGTCAGACTATCCTGACTCTTTGTTGTGTTCATGTTTGTGCTTTGTACTGTTTGATGTTATTTTTTGTCTGGAGTTGTGTTGTTTTGGTTGCTTTGATTGGTTGATTGATATTTCATTGTTGACCTTACCTGTTATCCTTTTTGTTGTTTGTTTATATTTGATTTAATAAAACTTTTCATCGGAATATTTCTAAAACGTTTTTGACTGATATGTTTTTGAAACATTTTAGAAGTATTATTTTGGAAATGTTTCAAGAAAGCATTTTCATAACACAAATAAAATGCTTCGAATATTTTTTGTGCTAAATGTACCTGGGATATACATTACACGTACTCTACTACTTAATGAAAAAGTGGAACAAATTTACTGCCCTAATTTTAAAACATACACCTAATTAGTACTATATAAACACCTTATCAGATAAGAAATTTAAGGTTAGATAAATGGGAACACCAAATTTTCAAAAGTTGGATAGATAGTTATTTTTGCAGTAAAGTAATATCTTATTTTGAGTGGATTGTTTTTTTTAATTTTTAGAGTGGCGAGAAAGCGAAGATCACAATGTACATGTACCAGGAAATAATTGCGCAGTATCGGTTCCACTCTCAGGTAATAAAAATCCCACTTAAAAAATATAATTATTAAGAAACGTCATATACAAAGACAAAGTAAATATTTTTCAAATAAATAACGATGGCCGCAGATGAAGTGTTTAACTCAATCTGAATATCTTCACGTCGTTGCACTATATACATGTAAACATATTTTAACTCTAGTCTCTAGGCGAAAAACTTGGAAATCCCAAGAAATAACTTTCTGTAAACTACATTATATGATGTTGGTATATCATGATACCTAACACAGAATGTGAAATGAGTACTTTAGAAATAGATTTTTATATTTCAAAAACAACAAAAACATGAAAAACACATTGAAGAAAATAATCTTGACAGCAATAACAATCCTATCTTAACAGTTTAGTTTTCATTAATTATATATAAGATGCAGCTTTAAAAAATAGATGTCAAACATTGCAACTCAAATCTAGATATGACTTCTGAAATTCCCTTTGCGATATTTATTGAAGTACTTTTTTGTTTTTGAATTATAATAATGTATCAACATGTCTGTCATAGCGACCATTTAACTTCACTTTCATAATAATTATTGTACAGCACAACAGGAGACACGTTGTGTTCACCAATATTCAGAAAAGATCAGGTTCCTAGGTTTTAATTTTATGTCTTTTATTATTTTTGTGTGTTTAGTATGTTTCTACGACTTATGTTTTTGGATTGACATCTTAGTACAGTAGAAATCCGATGCCTCAAACTCCAATGGACCGTCGAAATCTTCGAGTTACTGAAGTTTGTTCAAGTACGGAACATTGCCAATGCATAATAATTGATATAAGTAATCATAACCATGGA
Organism: Mytilisepta virgata; assembly: GCA_028015205.1. Taxonomy (NCBI): domain Eukaryota; kingdom Metazoa; phylum Mollusca; class Bivalvia; order Mytilida; family Mytilidae; genus Mytilisepta; species Mytilisepta virgata. The sequence goes on from CM051521.1 coordinate 92,465,760, forward strand.
ATTTATTTTAATTAAAAATTAAGCAGATTAATTAACAGTAATTATGTCATCTTTATTACACCGAACTGTAAACATTTACCCGCCAAACTAATCTTTTTCTATAAAGTTTTTAATTATTAGAAGCATACCTGCAAGTATCAGGTAGCATACTTGTACATCTAACTATCCTAACAATTTTGAAAATTTCAGTTATTGGCAGTATTGTTGTAACAGCCTTTATCGCCGCTGGAGTTATTTACAAATGGTAAGTGATTTATTCAAAATAAGGGATCAACAATGACACAATATTCAATAAACATCATGCCAGAAAAAAAACACGAACTGAACAAATTACAAACACAACAATGAGTCAGGTTAGTCCAACTTATTACAGGCTGTGAAAAGTGTTAGTTTTGAACTAGTTTTATGATAACCAAAAATGTTCTCCTGATCAATCTAGGCTCAGAGGACAGGTGTAAAAACACACATGATAAAACACAGTAAAGCATGATTTCATCAGAAAACAAAAATACAGAGATGTATACACATTGTCAATTTGGTATTTATCGCATTTATGGTTTCAGTTTGAATATTTCTAATCATGAATACAAAATACATTGAATTAAGATACAAGTCAATAGTTATATGGACACTGTACATATTATTAAAATAAAACACAAAAAAGCGTGAATCGAGACGAACTTTTGGTAAAGAAAAACGTACAAGCCGTATACGAGCTTTGTCTCATTACAAAGAAAACTACAAATATACAGAGTGCAGCATTGAATCCTTGTTTCATATACTGGAACGTTATTACATATCCATACCAGTGGCGGTCATGTAAATTAAAAGTGATCATAATTCAATGAATATGTACAAATGTATTACCCTTACAGTGAAAAGGTTTCAATAGGCCCAATACCACAATTAGCGCGCTTTTCGTTGTCCCTTATATACATTTACTGAATTTCTTACATTTTTATTTTCTGCCCCTTGTCAAAGCATTTTTAAATGGTTTTTGTTCTAAATTTATAGTAGAATGTTTTAAAAAAGTTTGAATTAGTTGTCATCAGTATAAAGGTGGTGATTTGGTCAGATGGAAAAGGGTCAATATTTAGGGTGTCGTATGCTGTCTTCAAGAATTCTGCTACCCTAGGAGATATTTTTACCTATATTTTGAGTTGGCATTGGTGGATTTCTTTTAAATTTTGATATTATGACAGGAATTAAGTATACTTTCCACATGAGAAAGATTTTCAAGATTGCTCAGGTGCGATTTTTTTTTAATTAAATTTTATTTTAACATGAAAATGAACTATGGATTAATTGTGGTCTCGGACCAATAAGTGATACTCTATGATTACGTATGCTACTCATTACTAATGAATACATTTGTAACTCATACGGGCGCGCATATTTTCATATTATTTGAATTCCTTCATGACATGAACTGTCATTTCCATCGAATTTAGTCTCAATAAGCATACAAATAACTGTATTTTACACTACTGTTGAAATAAGTATTTGCTTGCCTATTTACTTATTTACAGGCGGGTGTCATATAAAGAGAAGATTCGACAGCTAAATGAGCGACTTGCTATAACAAAGTTTTTGTCGTATGATGGACTTACCAAATGTATTCAAGAAACGGAAAATCCAGAACATAAAGAATTGCAATCAACAGGTGTGGTAGAAAAGCCAGAAGACAACTACGATCTGCCAGACGATATTTCACCACAGACTGAAGAAAATGAAATAGAAGAAACTGACTACCGAGGATATCTGGTGCCCCAGAATAAGTACCGTATGATTAACGACCATCATTCCGGTTCAGTTACAATGGGAATTAATTTTCTTTCCCAGAGTACAAGTAGACTAGAAACATTCGAACAAGAACCCAGCATCAACATTTGTGATGAAGAATATGTAGAACCAGGACATAAAGAATTGCAATCAACAGGTGTGGTAGAAAAGCCAGAAGACAACTACGACCTGCCAGACGATATTTTATCACAGACTGAAGAAAATGAAATAGAAGAAACTGACTACCGAGGATATCTGGTGCCCAGAATAAGTACCGTATGATTAACGACCATCATTCCGGTTCAGTTACAATGGGAATTAATTTTCTTTCCCAGAGTACAAGTAGACTAGAAACATTCGAACAAGAACCCAGCGTCAACATTTATGATGAAGAAGAATATGTAGAACCTGTTCAGGAATGAATAATTTATTTACTGTACAGTGTAAACTATATCATATTAACTATCTCCCCCAATTTAATGTAATCATAGAATGTGTACAGACCCCCTAAAAGGTCAGATGATAGACTGATTACCAAAAAGTTACGTGTGCATGTAACTGAAACACGTGGAAAGTCTTAAAGGTGTACGGATTCGCCACAAAATATACCAAGATGCAGGCATCAAATGTCGGTTGAAAATGCTTGTATCAAACATGTTTTTCTTCTATATAGAATATCATTCCACAATTAGTACATTTCTGGACAAGAGACAACTGAATTCCTACTTAAAGAAGGGAAAGTCAGAGTTTTTTTTTTCATGATGGGAATAATTCGAATCATTGTATATATTTATTTATTGTATGATATTTCTTCTCTTCTATTATTAGTAAAATTTTAATGTAATTGTATTTGTACTTGTTGAGATTTAACTAGTCTATGGCCCAGTACATATATACTATATTTGGTATTACTACAATGTATTTACTACGACAAAAGTTAGTCTGTTGTTTCTATCTTTGTATGTTGTGCTGCTTCATGTTATTATTTGAGTAGGATCCTGTCACTTGGGTGTCGTTATCTGAATTTTATGATATTATTCAGCCTTTCTTTTGGCATTACTGATTACACCAGTGGAAAACCAGCCTACAATTCCCTTTAACTTAACTGTATGCGAGAGTTAATAAAAATTGTTTCGTCATAGTCCCAAACAATGGCCGCCAAACCGAGAAGGAGAACTTGATTACTTATTTACGAATCTATTTTAAGTAACGTTACTTTGCTACAAAGACAAACAACTCAGAAACAGAATTCTAAAAAAGTACTGAAAATGTCCTCGTACAATCTTTGACAGAGGACGTACATTGTATTCCAATATTGCAAGTTCTTGATAGGTCATGTCAAACATTGTGAAAAAATTCACAATTTATGATATAAATAAAAACTGAAAAAGAGATCTTACCTTTTGGTGTGGGTTGCTCATTATTCAGGACGAGGCATAGATGTATGTATGTAAAATTAATGTTTTCCCATTCTCGATCGTGTAGAATGTTTTCCAATTAAGGATTGACTGTAATTATTTTTCAGTCTGTAAAGAAATAACCTCAATCACGTGTGTGCACACTAAATAATTTAATTCCAACGGTCGTTTTGACGTCTAAAACGTTGGGATTCCCTTTCATGACGTCATAGTAGAATAGAAAATTTAGTCTATGATATGGTGGACGAAACAATTTTGACCAATCAAATGACGCGTTACATCCGATATTAAATTATTGACGTATAACCAATATTATTATATTTCACATAAATTCAACAATTTCCTGGTATTTCAACAAATTTGGTTTATATCTGGATTTATCTAAAGATAATAATAAAATATTAATAATATTGATAATAATAATAAGCAAATAAAAAACGGAAGAAAATTGCTTTGAAAATATCTTAAAATATCGTTTACATGTATGTAATTGAGTTTTTGATGAAACATGTACAAGTCAAGAACGAATTCCGTTACAATGGAAGTAAAATGAAATATTATTTGAAAATATTACGGTACGTTTTAATCATTAGATATGTATTTTAAAAAAATTGATTATAATACAACAGATCAAAAAGGGGACAAATATACCGAAGGAGCAATCCAAAAAACGTAATCCATTAGACAGACAAAATCCGGGAAGACAAATGAACAACTACAAGCACATCAAATAAACACTGAAAACTAAAAAACAATGAATAACACGAACTCCTATAAAAACCAGGAGTGAACTCACCTGAAAGGGTAAGCAGTTCCTGCTCCGTATACGGCATCCGTCGTGAAGTTCAACAAAGTCAATCCGGTGGTAGTCACAAATCGGTGGAGGTACATGAAATGTTACGACAGTGGGAACAGGTCCAACATCATCTTGGATATTGGAACACTGTAACGGTCAATCAATTCGTGATGACGACCGTAAAATTTCCTAAGTGATGCCATCAACTTATCCCTGATAAAACCTTGGTTAAGAAGCTTTTGTGACAGCAGTAATCCTCTTTGTCGAACGTCATGCATGCCCTTGAATATCGGATAAGCTGAGAAACGTAGATGCCATATGCAGGCGATGTTGGTATGTTGCTACTCAAGAAGGGAACGTTAACAATAGGAAAGTCGAAGTCATCACGTTTGTCATAAAGTTTTGTCTTCAGATGTCCCTCATTGTCTATTTCGAGAAACAAATGCAAATATGAAGCGGACTTTGATGTGTCTTTACTATCATTAATTTCAAGTTCACTGGGGTAGATGAGCTGTAGAAAGTCTTGGAATTTATCGTTTTTTAATGACAACACGTCATCTATAGAACGAAAAGTGATATTAAAGGATTGGGCTACTTTCTTTTTGTTTTCACGTAGAAGCCTTTGAATGAAGTCCGCTTCATATGAGTACAAAAACAGATTGGCGAGGAGAGTAACACAGTTGGTTCCCGTTGAAATGTCGATTGTTTGCTGAAAAATTACCTAATGGCTGTTAAGCTTATTCCTCTGATTAATATATTAGTCCAGTCAATCTAGCATAAATTTGACCCTAACCTTAAAGTAATTGCAACAGAAGATTTTTAAGTTTTAATCTTTAGCATTATACCCCAAATATACACAGAAAAAAGTCTAACAAAATCTAACTTGAGGAAGACTAAAAAATCACGATTTTAAAATTCCTATGGAGATTTGCATTGAAAATGGAAGATAACTCTGCACAAAAGGCAGAAATATCAATAAAAATTGATACAAAATTATAACTTTACCGCTTCTTTTCAGCAGAATGTATTGATTCTTGATATTTTAGCCATCTTTAGAGTATAACAAACAAATCTAAAGGTGTTTTCATATCTTTTATCAAGTTACAACCTAGATTTCGTAATTCATTAGTTGACCATTTATTAAATTTTTCAACATGTCATAAGTATCTTTCAATGGTCAACTGCTAATCAATGCTAAACATATAGCTTCAACTCCTATTTTGTGTCTTAATTTAATGAAGTTTATTTAATAAAAAACGCCAAGTAAAAAGAGGCTCCCACCAGCCTGAATCGCTCACCTGTTATTTTTGTGTACATCTTGCATCACTGAATATTTTGCTATTTAATGTATACCATCGTATTTTTCGCCTTAATATTGATTTGTACAGCAAAAATATAGAATCCTGAACCCGAATATTTATATTTGCTAGGGACTTTTCATCGGTTGCTATGGATTTTTTCAATGGCATTGACTACTGATATTTATTTTGACTTGAACAGGTAAATTGTAGGGTTCTGAACCCAAATATATCTGGTTGCTGGGACTTGTCATCGATTTTTCAATGACGTTGACATTTTGAGACTCCATATTGACTTGTACAGCTATATTATAGGGTGTTGAATCTTTATGGTTAAATATATATGGTTGCTAGGGACTTTTTCATTGGTTGCTATGGACTTGTTCAATGACCTTGACTTTTGCCTTTTACTTTTGACTATACAGGTAAATTATAAAACCCATATCCCAAATATATATGGTTGCTATGGACTTTTTCAATGACCTTGGCCCTCCATTTTACTTGTATAGCTATCATTTAATTTATTTCAAGTTATGCTCCAAACATCTATGTCAGAACATTATTTTTACTGATAATTACTGTTTACATGTAAATAATCTTTCAAGGGCAAAAACTCCGACTTATTTCTAGATCTTACTTTGCTGAACATTTTTGCTGTTTACAGTTTGTCTTTATCTATAGTAATATTCAAATTAATAACCTAAAACTGCAAAATTTTCTTATAAAGATCTTGACCTAATAAACATTTTTACTTCTCGTCAGTTTTGCTCTAACTGCTTTAGTTTTTGAGATATGAGCGAAAAAGTGCATTTTTCACCTATTTTCTATTTTTAGCCATGTTTCTCGAAGGACAAGAAAATAAAACATAAACTTTATACAAGATACCATAAGGATCTTTCAGCCTAAGTTTGGCCGAAATATATTCAGTAGTTTCAGAGGACAAGATTTTTGAAAGTTTACAAAGATGACGAAAAAATGGGATAATTGTCTTCTAAGGGCAAAGACTCCTATAAGGTCATGGACTTATTTGTAGATCTTACTTTGTTGAGCATAAATGATGTTTACAGTTTGTCTTTCTCTATAATAATATTCAAGATAACAACCTAAAACTGCAAAATTTCCTTAACATTAACAATTCAGGGACAATAACCCAACAAAGGGTTGACCGGTTCGTCTGAAAATGTCATGGCAGGTCGATCTTGACCTGATGAACATTTTTACCCCAATGTCAGTATTGCAGTTGACTCCCTATGTTCTTTTTTTAGCCATGGCGGCCATGTGTCTCGACGGACAAGAAATAAAACACGAACTTTATTCTAGATACCCTAAGGATCATTCAGACTAAGTATAGCTGTAATTGGTTCAGTGGTTTCAGAGGAAAAGATCTTTGAAAAAGTTTACGACAGACGACGGACGCCAAGTGATGGCAAAAGCTCACATGTCACCATACTTTTTCCGGGCTTATCTTCAACTACATGTAATCATGTGAATAGATAACTATGAACATGTCAAGAAATCTTCGGTAAAAAATGACATTGTGCAGTGCCTTTTTAAATTTTTTAAATTTCCAAATTTTTCTATGTCATGTTCTTAAAATCTTTATTGGTATGAAATTCAAAATAAATGAATTATTACCAAAAACAAGACAAGCAAAAACATAGACAAATATCGAAAAGATCAAAATGCATCATATATAGTGAAAAGATAAAAATACGTACATGTATGAGGCCTATCTTTCTTAGGAGGTGTCCAAACAGAAGATACTTGACATTACAATCATTACAATCATGTGGAGATTATAATGATTCTTTTAAGCTATTGTTTAATTTGTACATATCATACACCCCAGATATACATATTTCACATATATCATTATCACTTATAATAAATTTAAATTTGTCATAATCATTCATATCTGAAAAGGAAGGCACAACTTCTATTAACTTATTGAAGGTTATTTCTAGGTTCCTTTAGAAATTGATATTTTATAATAAAATGGAACTCATCTTCAACTTCAGTTTTACAAAAGGGACATAAACGTTGGTTTAAGGGTTTTTATTGTGGTTTTTTTTATTATATCTATCCTTTTCAATATTCAGAGTACTGTTACTGATACGGAATTCATAGTTTTGTCTTTATCTGATTATATATATTTTTCCATTCCGTATTCTAATTTCAACTTTCTGTAGAGTCTAAGTTTGTTTCCATTAGGATTATTAGTATCATCAAATAATGAGATTTCCAAAATAAAATTCTCCTCCAATTTTTTATTTATAGCATGGGAGGTCTAGTTTTACTGAAAGTTCCTTGATTATAACGTACATGGTTAAAACCAATTTTCTCAAATAACAGTTTAAAAGTACAACAAAATCAATCTTCCAGCGGGCGGTTATCTTTGTAAGCCCTTTTAGCAAGAGAATCATCATCTAATTGATTAAATGATCTCAATATCCTATTGTAGCTTTAATTGTGGAAGTCTAAGGGAAATAACCCCAGTTCAGAAAGAACTGCTATGTTGGATGCCCTTTTAGTAACACCAAGTATCAATATTAATAGTCTTTGTATTTAGATTCAAGAGAGTGGTTTTCTTTAACAATGAACTTCATTCCCCAGATTTCCGAACAATATAGAAGGATTGGTTTAACACATGCATCAAATAGTCTGATATGTGCCTGAAAATTGAGCTTTTCTGATACAAAACATTTCTTTGCTAGCTTTCTTTGATAAAAGGTAAACTGCGAGTAAAAATGAACCTGATGGTCTGAAAAATATTCCTAAGTATTTATATGCCTTAGCTACGTGAATTTGTTGACTGTCAAAAAGAAAATAGTAACCTTTAATAATTTTACCCGATTTATTAAAAATCATAACCTTTGTTTTGTCAACATTTACTTTAAGGTTCCATTTTAGCATGTTTAGTGCAGAATGCAAAAAGTTTATCAAGCATTTTCTGTAATCCTAGAGAAGAATTGAATAAAAGCACAAGATCATCTGCATATAATAAACATGATAATTCTTCATCTTTCAGTTCAACAGGATCACAAGATGAATCGAATTCGTTAACAATATCATTCATATATAATGAAAAGAGAGTACGGTTAGCGGTGCAGCCTTGTTTACCCCAAAATTATATGCAAAAGGATCACTCAATCCATCTGGAAGTTTATCGAAAATATGACCTCCTGATATATAGATTTCAGAATATTTAAAATAGTACCTCTAATATTACATTCGCTAATTTATGAAAGAGAGCATCTCTGTTAATAGTGTCAAAACATTTTTTCAAGTCTACAAAGCATGTAAACAAGACTTTTTAAAGTAAATTTCAAGTAAAGTCTTTATAGTAAAATGTGATCACTTGTTTTAAACCCCTTCCTAAAACCAATTTGTTCTCAATTGAAAATCTTAATATTTTCTAAAAATTCATCAAGTCTATTTGTAAAATTCTAGAGAAAAAATTGCTTAAACAGCTTGAAATAGCAATTCCTCTGTAGCAAGATGGGACATTTGTACAACCCCCTTTAAACAATGGTTTTCCCCTAGATGGAAGGGTAAATGCTACTCTTTAAAATCATGTTAAAATTATAAATATAAATATTACAATTGTCAATACATGAAAACGTAATCATTTCATTAGAAATACAATCATACTCACACGTTTTTCCAGTTTTTAAACATTTAACAGCCTTGAACACCTCCTTAGAAGTAATAGTATCACTTACAGTTTCTGAATTGTAATCAAAATATTTACAATTGTCCTCATTAATGAAACTATTGCAATATTCAAACTCATCAAATCTAAAAAATTAATCAGGTAGTCCTCACCAGAAATATTAGAACTCGAATCATCTTTAATAATTTTCTTTTAATAAAATAGCTGTTTCCCAAAATTCTTTTGGATTCTTATCAGAAGCCTCGACAATTTTTTTAAATAATTTATCTTTATACCCTCTTTGTTTTTAACGTACTAATTTGTTATATTCTTTTTCCCCTTGCATTACCTTCAGTCTAAGTGATTTATGTCAAGGCGAGTTGCCAAGATTGCAACTAAGATTAATATGTCTTTTCTTCACTTTGCATTCTTTTCATGCCATTGTTTATCTTTCACTTTTCTTTTTTGTTTCATTTTCTTTGTGATTTTAGCTGAATTAAATCCGACTGCAGCTCTTTTTTAAATTATCAGAGAAACCTAAAACAACTTCATTGATGCTCATAGACATGTTTTGGCGGTTGAAGTCCCAATTCTGAATTAGATGTAGATGATATTGCATTGTTTATCTCACTAATTTTTAATATTTTTCAAATTGAATTGGAACAGATCCTCAACTGTTTTTGACCATTTTATACTACGAGGTATGGGTCTCAAATTCTTCTCATTGTAAATTCGATGAATGGATATTAACAGTTATTGGACAAGTGTCAGAGAGTGTAAGTTGAAATTATCCCACTTTAAAACTGGAAATATTATCTAAAAAAGCAGAGCTACATAAGCAATGGTCATCAATGGACGTCCCTTTATTATTAAAAAATGTAGCTTTTCCATTCGAGTTTCATAGTATTCTACCATTTAATATTCTAATTTGTGATTGAATACACAATTCCAATTTATTTGTCCCATAATAATTTTTTATTTGAGTCTGAGTATTTCGCAAAAGCTGAATATTATCAGGATCGGAGTTCTTGAATGTGTCTCACGTAATGAACATGGGTTTTTAAAATAGTTAATCCCAACATGCAGGATTGTTGTCTTCGCGTGTTGAAAACTGTTACAATAGTCCAAAGCCCCCAGGGATGTATAGGTGACCTGTTTGTGACATTGCCTATTAAAGAAGTTTAAGAGTTGCTTTATATCGATATCATGACATATGGAGTGGTGGAGGAAAAGTATTTCGTAATCTTCGGATTGTTGTAAATCGTATTGATCCTTTTCATATGGCGATCCACTATTGGTAACTGTGGATTGCCCCGGGTCAGGTGGTATGTTGTTGGTCTTATCAGATTCATTTGACACTTCAATATTACGATCCTTGCTTTTTGTTTCATGTTGATCAGAGTTATCTCTCTTTCCACCTGATTCAAGTTTGGCTTTGTGGGTTTTATGTTGCCAGGGCCCACCGTTTGCATCATATCTTACATGTTTCAATTCTGTTGTGCAAATCATGGAATAATGGTATCATTCTCACTTAATCTTTTTTCGTACGATTTCTTCTGTACAGAGATCAATTCATCTGAATGGTGCACTTCGGACGTTAACCTCTCTATTTTTATTTCACATTGTATTTTCTCAGAGAGAAGGGACTGATTTTCAGCTTTTAGAGTTCGCCTTTCTGTTTCGTGCTCAGAAATGAGACTTTTCACTTTTTCGTTCTCCGTCTGATTTGAAGATTCAATTTGCCTTGTTAGATTCTTTATTTGAGCATCATTCTCAAGGATTTAATCTTGGAGAATTTGCATTTGTGTAGTTGGAATCATAAGGTATTCTAGCTTTAGCACTTATTCCATCTAATTTCAGTAGGGATTTTGCAAATTCGGCTTTCATTGATGATAGACAAGCTTTTCGTTATGTTATCTTGAACTTGAAGCGCTGAACTTTCAGTGATATCTATGGGGCCAAGTCTTTTGTAGTGATATAATTAGAGACTGACCCCGACACTGACCTATCTTCATCCACTCCCTTTGTAGTGTCACTTCAGATTTTGCATTCAGATCGGTTTGGGTTCTGAGGATTTAAGGAATTCAAAGCTGATAAGTTGCCGGTCTTGCTCTGATTCTACACTAGTTTTGTTGACAGATTTCACATAAGTTTGCTCATTATCGGTCGGTAAATGTATCACTAGCTACAGTTTTAACAAATGTTTGTTGGTCGATAGATGAGGAGTTGTTTATAGGGAGTTGTGTAGTTTGACCAGAAGCGGGATCATTAAACTCCGTTTGATAATTGTCTTTTAATATCATACTAGCCTCGCTTGCAGTGTTTATGGACGCTAAATTGTCAACTTTGCTAAGACATTCAGCAAAATATTAGTCACAGAAAAGTTCATATTTTTTCCCTTGAAACATTATTTTTCCCGTAGTAAGATAGAAAATAAATTTGAATATAAACTCGTCGTCACTCGCTCTTGATGCATCACTGACTTCAAATTCAGTATGTACTATTTTCTCATTATCTTTATGATCACGCTACACAACTTTTAGATTATCTTGAGAGCCAAGTGATGTTCGCGACTGTGGAAATCCACGCATGCATCCTCCTTTCAGATGTAATAAAACAGGTATAGTTTGCAAGAGATTTGTAAACACACCTATCAATACTTTCAAACGGCATAATCCTACCACTGTTACTTTTTTGTCTGGATTTATATTTAGTGCAAATTGAATAAAAGGAAGTAATATATTGAAAACTCATGTCATTTTTTGTGTTATTGGGAGCCGCCATATTGGCGTTCATCCAACTCGATTAAGATCAAGTTGTAAATGTTTGTATGATATTTCGATTATCACAGTGCTTATTTATGATATCTAGCACTACTTCTGACAGTTTAACCCCTATAATTGGTTAATTTACTGGTACATCATGTCAATCTATTTTAACTTTGAGAGCAGAAATTCTTACGCCGTGTCTTACGTCGTGTTTACTTCTAAACTGGAAGTTAGACCCCCAGTTGTTCTATGACATTCTATTAAATTGTATTATAAGGGAGACAACTCCAATAGTCCTTCGTCTGTTTTTTTATTGCTTTTTTATATTCAGTCTCTTTTGTCGTGTTCTAAGACACATCCACAATGACGAGACGACCTTTATTGCCATTTTAATGTTATCATTTCACTCACGTAACATATATATATTTCAAGTGCACCAATATGGACTCCTTAAGAATTGCAGTTTTGTGGTAATAGTTTTTGTCTTTACATATGAATGTTTTAAGAAACGATAGGTTCTGAACGACCCCGACGAGATATTCAATTACTGAACAAGCAAAATGTTCAGCTCCCAAGTCGATTAAGTGCTATCGAGTCGGAGTTGGTGGCACAGAGGCTGAAAACCACACGTAAGGGTAAGAGCTCTAATGACGCAAATAATACTTAAAATCTATGAGTTGTATGAGGCTTACAGTTCTACTTTCTCATATAAAATATGAAATTTTACATTTGTAATACGAATATTATCAAAACAAGAGTTCAGTGAAAGGAAATTTGGAAACATGGGAGAACAAATTATAAAATGCCTTAAAAGGATATGTCATATCGTGTAATTAGTTAAATAAATCAATTTTTTGTCGTATGAATGTTCAACATGGACCCTCATCTGTTTTGGTTAACATTTATATTCCTCTTCATTTCTATGGTATCGTGAAAAAAAAACTGAAACATCTTTTAATGAACGACATGAAACAAACGTGATTATTTTAGCTTTCCAATTGTGAACCAAGTTCTCCATGCTATGGTGTGAACATTTCACAGTTGATTTCTTACTGCCGTGCATGGGGTATATACGACTACTTTCTCCGAAGTGCGAGGTTGTTCTCACATACTTTTAAGATAGGGTTATGTTCAGTGCTTGTTGATTTCTTCACTGCAAAAATTTTACGTTTATCACCACCAATTGATTGGCCATTATGTAGTCTTTATCTCACGTATGAGAATAGATATCTTCAGAAATATTTCACGTTTTCCTGGAATTTTCACCTCACCGGGTTTGAAACTTTATCGGCTTCCGTTAACTGAGATTGAGAGTATTATACTTTTTGACGATTCAATTGTTAATTAGGTATCATATCGTTATGTTTTAATATTCTTATATTTCTTTAAATGCATCAAACTTACCATAGAGGGGAATTAGTTTATTAGTTGAACAGGAAATTACCTCTGCAGAAATATAAAGATGTACCAGAAAGGATCTTATTATGCATTTTATTATTTGGTTTATGAAAACAAAATGTATCTCTTTGGAGTAATTTTTTATGTTTCATTTGAAAGTTGAAATTATCTTTATAACTATTTGAAAAAGAGTATTGCACGCATTACTCTATAATAATACTTTACCATAGTCATGATAGTAAAAATAAAACATAAAAAAATGTTTGTGGATTCTACATTCACATACAATGAACAACAAGAAGGCGGTACCTTTAATCTTCTCTTTTTGTCAGAACATCCTGGACCATCCAACTTCAAGGTACATGGATATAACCGTTTGTTAAAATATATTTAGCACCTGATGCAGCCAACGAAAGTGTACAGAAGTACCAACACTCCTTTTCGCTAATAATAATTGGAACGAAAACTTTAACGATGGTCGGAAAAATAAATGTAATGGGATCAGTTCCTCGTCAACCGTAAAACCGCGAACGTTTTTTTATTTACAAAAACGATTAATTATTTACAAAAACGATTTATAAATGCGTGGTACTTGTAATGTTGTCCTCTTATGTCAGAAAATGATTATTTAATGAATAATTCTATAAACTATTTCTGAAAATGAATGTTAGTTTGTAAACACAACTCATATCTGAAAAAAAGAAAAAAACAATGGAATACAACGTACCCATGGAAAAAATTAATTTCATTTGTATCATAGGCAATAATGAGTTCTGAATAAGGGAATAAAAAAGATCATTTCCAGCTATTTCGGTCATCACGTGACGTCTGGTAGTACATAGGTGTCAAATAATGGCTGTCGATTTATCAATGCAAATCAATGGGACTTATTAATTAAATACCCATAAAGTATTTGTTATCGTGTGTTTGACACCATCCAACCCCTCATTGTATAGCTTATCACTTGGTCGTTTTCGATATGTACTTTAAATCAGTCCAGGGCATAAACTTTTTGCTTCCAATTTCATTTGAATTTTTTGTGTTTAACGCCTAATAAATACATATAACATACGTGAATTTTGCATAAGGACTCATTTTCAAAAAATAATTTCGATGTTTTTCTCTTGATATTAAATACCATCCAACCCCACAAAATAAAGTTAATATATAATAGAATATCATCATGAAAACCAATTCATTTCGGAACCCATTTTCCTGCTTCCAATTAAGGTTGAAATGTGTTATTTTTTACGATTGTTGTGAAATTATTCAAGATGGCGCCCATCCCAATCCGCTTCTACCTTGTCATAACAAAGTAAATATCGGTGACATTCCAAATTGTCGATTCCCAGATTGCCGCGTCCATTTAGCCGACACCCTGGAGACAGAACTAGACACGGGTCTGCGTTCCATAGACGATTACCTGGCAGCGATGCGACGACATGTTGGTTACAAGAAGCACTAGTGACAATTTGTGACAATTATTATTTCATTTTGTTGCTATCATGTGTCAAATATTTGCAATATATTCCATGTATATCCAATGCTTAAAATAGTGCTATAATATGCAGTGCTGAAAATAAATAATATATCTATAATAGTGTCTGTATTTTTTTTCTGTTTATTATCAACCTTTAATTCTGAAGGTGTTCCAATACAAGATGATTATATAGTAGAAAAAGGTCTGCCTTATTATCTCCCTTTTTTCTGGGAATTAGTATAAATTTCTCAGATGATCAGCGCGATTCAAGCTGGTACACTTTATATGTCATGCACAAGTTAATGCCCTAGAATACAGATGTTTATTGTTGGTTCATAACTTATGTTGTTGAGTTTATGCTACACAATGACACACTTATAAACACATGTGTGCACTAACGATCATACACTTTGTTCTGTCGTTATCCAATACATCCATAATCGTCAATAGTAAACATGTTAGATGAAAATAAACCACATAGAAAAAAAAGAATTCGGCAATATGGGTTCGGCAAATTGGGACTGTCGGTAAAAATTGAAAATACAAAAATGTCGGCAAACCGGGGTTCGGCTATAAGGACTCGGCAATTTGGTGATCGGCAATTTGAGGTTCGGCAATCTGGCATGAATTCTAAATATCGTCCATACTAGTAAATAGAATTAATTATATAAAATGTCAAATGTTTACAATATATAAATACAAAAAAAATAAATTATTAATTAAAAATAAATTAAAATATGACTTATCTAACATTTGAAATTATATATTGTATTTAATTTCTGCATTCTTTATGACCCCCCTTACACACACACACACACCTTTATTAAAATGCTGCATTAATTAATGTTACTACATATTTCGAATGAAAAGTTTTTTAAAGTGAAGACGAAGAGTACGCGCTATAATCAATACAGAGTTATCGAAGTATGATAAATACCTGGCATGAACAGGACCAGTACACAATAATTGGGTAGCCAGTTGATAAGTTTAAAAAGAGTTACCTAACTTAATTATGACCGAAATAGTTGCATATGCCGGTTTTCAGGTAAAAAAACTATTTTCTGGTGTGTTTGACATGCAACTGATTACTGCATTTTTCCAATTTGAAAAGTACTGAGATTATATTACTGCTGAAAAAAAAAACAATATATAACTAAATATGAAAAAATTGTATTATTTTTTTCAACAAAATATGTGAAATTAAAAATAGTAATGGAAAACTCAATAATCTCAAGTATTTCATCAAATGTGTCAATTGAAATAATCATAATCTAAGGGTGTATAATTCGTATAGATATCCGCTTCCTGGTGAAACTCATTAATTTCATGTTCTCTTGTCCACTTTATATAAAATCCAATAGGATTTCGTTTTATTTACATAAAACATTATACCAGTGTTTTGTCACTTTTGTTTCCAAAAAAGAATTCAGGTAAGTTTCAGATCCTTATTCTTAAATACCAGTGAAGTATAAGGGTCAAGGTTGGATGGAAATCAAAAGACCATATACAGAGGTACAGAGACGAGACAAGTGCGTGAAAGGTAAATTAAGAACAATGACTATAAAAGTATAAACCTAAAGAAATAAAATGAAAACAACCGAGAGTGATATTAAGAATATCACTGGAGCTTTTTGTGGTAAGTCTTTTTTTATTGATAAGTGCTTTTTGCGTATAAACTTGAACATTATACTTTTATATCGGCTTTGTTAAGGAGACAATTATGATTTCACCAACCGCCTGCTGGGTTAAAATAAAAATTGATGTCGGTGTTACCGAAGAAAACATATTATGCATCAACAGTATGAATGTAGGAAAAAAAGTCACAGGAAAAAAGTGACGGATAAAAAGTCACAGGAAAAAAAGTCACAGGAAATAAAGTCACAGGAAAAAAAGTCACACTATATATTATTATATATGAAAATTGCAAACCATAAGCAACTTAAGGTTTTTTTATAATTTTTTCTATTTTTTTTTAAATACATAAACTGAATTTAAATGAATTATTTATTTTTTGTTAATAGTGATAAAAAATAACAATTTTTTACACAACTTTGCATAGTAAAAAAATTTAATTTATTTTGTTTGTATTTTATTTAAAAATGTTTTGTTTACTTATTTTAGAAGCCTTACTATTTGTTTTTTTTAACATTTTATGCCATCTGTCATTAGTAGGTGTAGAAAACCATAAATTGAAACCCTATTTGATGGCTGTCAAAACACTACCTAAAGCCTATAGTGAAAGTTGTTTGTTTAAAAATTAATTAGTGGTCATTCCCAATTGTTAATTTGAATGAACATTTTAAGAACTTTTCGAAGCTGTCAAAACTATGTGTTATTCCGTGCGCCGTGATTGATACTGACTGTTTCTTAGTGCTATGAACAATAGACTTTGTCAAAATTATTATATGTATTGTTGCTTAGTTCATGTTTATGTTTATGTGATGTGCTTAATTATTTAATATTTATTAAATGTAAAAAATTTATATACTTTTTATTCATGTTCTTGCCTTTGCGGCAATGCAATGAATTTTTGACTGAGAAATAGTATATGAAAGAACAAATACATGTGACTTTATTTCCTGTGACTTTTTTCCTACCCTTTTGTGACTTTTTGGCCTATAGTATAGGTTCAGGCCTGATTGGTTTTCCATTCAAATATTTTTTTTACCACCACTGAATTTTCATCTGAACTGAACTGTGTCTATTATCAGTCCAATAAATAATATTGGAATGAAAACAGATTTTTTTCAAATTAATAGAAAAACTAAATGTAGTATGATACGACCACAACTTTCTTTGGCACCTTTAACCCCTTTTATCTCAAGAACTAAAAGAAAGTGAAAATCGGTTGACACACTATTGAAAGTATTCATTAAGATGAATTAAAAGAAGTCAGATGAAAAATAAAACTTGTATGTTTCCTCCAAAATCTCCATTAAAATTAAAAAAAAAATACATATCAAGGCACATATAAGATAGAAGACATCTGTTGACATAATAGTGGAAACACTCGTCAAGATGAATTGAAAGAAAAGGTCCCCATTAAAATTGGATGAAAAATACAAATTTTAGATGTCCTGCAAAATGGCTAATTTTGGCCCCTTTAATCCCTTTTATCTTTGCAACGACAAAATTAACGTAAAATGATTTTAGTAACTTTTATTTAATTCCTTATGAGGATCCATTTATGTAAAAAATCATCAAAAATAACAAATAAAATTTTTAAAAAAATTAGGGAGTGTCCCTTTTCTTTTACTATATATATATGTCATATATTTTGAAATAAATGACCCAATATTTGTATTTTAATTCAAGCAGTTCGTTTATTAGATGTGTTAATCTGTTAAAACAACACCTCTTTCTTGTATCAACACCTATTGAAAATATTTTGTTGGCATTCCAAGAATATATAACTTATAAATGTTTGGATTCCAAGAAGACACCTACAATACTGTCCTTTGACCGAAAATCACTTCGAGATATCATGGATTTTGAGATCAAACACTTTGAGAAAAAGTTCGATAAATCATCGATCCAATAGGATTAAACAAGGGCAAAATATTGGATCTAGGATCATCGTATGGCTTTTTATGTGAAATGTTTGTGTGTAATCAATACTCTCCCTGAACCTTTGTTCAGTGACATGCAAAATGTAATTTTAGTTTGGTGCCTGAGAATGTGAAATAGTTCAATTTATTTCTTCCTTTCGACCTATAATGTGCTCATTATTATATATTTCCACAGGGAAGTTATTGGAACATACTAGAGAATGGTACTTCATACGTATTTTTGGATATTTTATCATGTGTTTCCTGTTTTTGGTACGATTTATGAATAAACTGATAAAAAGCGTATGCTTCAATAGAAAGAAATTCAAGCAACTAAAGATAAGAATTATTACAGCTACATGAGTGATGAAAAATTTTGTTTTCAATCTTTTTTTGAACATAAGAGAATACAAGTTCCTCTGTATTTTATTTTGCTTTCAATTTGTTTGCCAGAAGAAAGCACATTTTGATAAAGGTGCTTTAAATGTATTGTCTGACCTTCTACAAGTTTTCATACGTACACGTTACAAGTAGTCAAGAAATATCAAAGGGATATTCGAAGGAGGGGAAAAATCGAAACAACTGACAAACTCCTGAGAACAACGAAGACAAGACCAAAACAATACATGCATTACAATTAAAAACATATGAACAACATGGACCCCACCAAAAACCGTGGGTACACTCGGGTGCTCCGAAAGAGTAAGCAGTCTCTGCTTCCTGCAGGACACCCGCCATGCTGCCCATGTCAAATCCGGTATGAGGGAGGGATAACATCAATGGAACAGGTCTATTTTCATTTGGGAAACGTTTTTTTTTCATACCTGTCAACCAAGTCATGATGACGTCCATCCAACTTAACAGCAACATACCCCTGTCTGAGCAACTTTTCTGTCAGGAGCCGGGCTCTGTCCAGGAAGTCAATGTATATGTCACAAGCTCTGGAATATTGCCTCTCAAGAATGGGAAGTTGACGATTGGAAAGTCAAATTCATACCGTTTGTCGTAAAGTTTCGTATTCAACATTCCCCTGGTGTCAATTTCGAGGTGAAGGTCAAGCTAAGATGCAGACTTGGCAGTCTGTGGTATCCTTAATTTCGAGCTCATCGGGATAGATGAGATGTAAGAAAGTAGTTAAACAAAAATATGAACATGAATGTTTTCTAGAAACCAAAACAAATGCTTAATATATAAATCGTTTTCCCATAATTTAAAGTTAACCTAATGGAGCATTACTTTTCAACAAAGGCGATGTCAGTTTATTTTTTAGCGCAGCTGCAGCGTGAATAATGGTTTTATTGCTGATCTAGTCGTTAGCAAACATTACAACATAAAAAAAACTGCATACATTTTTTTTTCAACAGCAGCTTAATATGAACGTGGCAATAAAGTATCGTTTTCTACAAATACAATACAAGGACATTATATATACATTAAATGTTAAATATAAAATAAATATTGCTTGACGGAAAATATATAATTTATTTGGGCGAGCTGTAGCGAGCCATTTTCCCATGTTTCGCATGTGTTACCCACAATTCAATCAAAGATGAATTGGTGAAAGTTATTAATCAGAGATTATTTTGGCCGTTTGACGTCAGGAGAATCTCAGACTAGAGAAACTGTTTTCGTCAGGAATAAATGTATAAATTAATAAGCTTATCTTCTATACACTCAACAAAGTATTTAGTATTTTAAAAGAAACTTTTAACTTAACAAAAACAAAACATTTAATGTTTTCATTAGGTTCGGTTTTCATTGGATTTCCACCACGTAATTGGAAGACAGCTGATTCACTTTGTACCATGCCTTCCCATCACAATATCAAACCTACCGAACTTGTAAATATATCCAGTGAAGCTTGGTTAGTAAATAAGACATGGATTGGATCACGGATAAAATACTCAAAATGGGCTGCATTTATAGGTTGGTGCATCATTCAAATAATAGCCAGAAAGTTAGATAAATACATTAATTTTATAATTTAATGGATATCTTTACCTGTTCCTATTTGCTTGAAATAGAAATTACAGTACATCATATTTATTATTTTTTTAAGTTCCAATTATTATTATTTTTCAAAAACACGTGTTTCAAAAGATCATTTAATTGAGTTATTTTAGGCTGTGGTAATTTCTCTGGTGATTATGAAAAGGAAGTGAAAGATGTAAATGAGTGTTTAGTGTATTGTTCAGAAGTTCCACAGGCATTATACTTTACGATTCAGGTAAACACATGTACATTTATACATGTATAAACATAAAAAAGTTCTGGGTAAATATATCGCTCCTTCATAAAATAAAGAAACGAATACTGTTTTAGTTTACGCACACGGATATACATCACCTATATAATGAAACATATCAATGTATGTGTTTCTCATTCAGATTTTCTAAAGGAGAAATTGATTGTAAGAAAATTAAAAACAAAATGTAGTTATTCATATTGGCAATTGACTAAACCGAGTCCCATAAAATTTTGCATCTTCATTAAATTCAATAAAAACAGAAGAGGCAACTCATCAATTGTTGGAATCAAAGAACTTTATTAATAAATGTATATAATTATATGATTTCAATCCCCACAAATGTCGATGTCAAGATTAAAGTCGAAATAGGAGCTGACTATATTATTTTCAGCTCGTTGTTGATCGAGACTGATGGTAATAAAATCTATTTTCCACAAAATAATTTAAATTAACGAATAATATTAAGAAAGTTACATACATTGTACACACTGTACAGACCATCTCCTTCAAAAATATAATTTTCCCAACGAACAGCCATCAATACAACATATAATATAATAGAAACAATAACAATTTGTGATGTGAAACGTTAACGAATACACATGTATATGTGGACTGCTCATGGCCAAACGAAGAAAAGCTCACGAAATCTACCTTTCTGCAATTTTCTAATCATTTTACAAATAAAAAACATTTCCCCACAACGTCTTTATATTCTGTATAAACTAATTATTTATAGAATTCTAGATGTGGATGCCTTACTGTTCAACCACAATCAACTACTAAATCGTTAGACTGTATAAAAATATGTAGAGATTTATCGAACAGCCCATGTGGATCTGGAACATCAGCCATGGTTTTTATATTCGTAACAGGCAAGACAATTGATTATTACTATAGTACATTGATAATGTTTATCTATAAATAATGCAACATCTAAACTTTATTTAAGTTAGAAATCATTAGACACAAAATTAATCTTCTACATTAGACCTTTTTTGCATAAAACTACATGTATTTCTTAACTTGATCCCCTGTTCCCATTAATTTATGGTTCTGCTGGTCTTCCATAAAAAAATGTATGTCAAAAAGGGATTACTGAATATCGGTATAGATAAAACATTGACAGATGGGTAAAAAGATAATATTTTTTTGAGTTTCATCTCCAAGATTTGAATATTTAGCTCTTTTTCTTGAAAGCATGTGTCATTCTGGATATACTCCAAAATAACTTTATATGGCGCCTGAACAACGTATTTGATGATCTGCCTCTATTTGCATAAAAAATAAATTTTGACTTTGAATCAGAATTAAAAACCACTATCACATGTAAATTTAATTTACGAACAAAGTAGTTATGCATATATATATTAATTTTGTTTGCTTACTTGATACCTATGACAATTTCAGTATTTTGGGCAAACCGATTCAATAAATGATTTGGAGAGCAATTTAAACAGAATGTTTTAACGGGGTACAGATGTATAGTTGAATCAATTGTAAAACTTGGAAATGAAGTTAGAACTTAAGACGTCAGAATCAACGAATGGTATTTCACCACGACAAAATGCTATCTTCTCCACTTTTTATCGAATTTTAATTTTGAGTCGGTCAACGCTCCATACATCTACCTCATCTATACCGTAATTTTCCAAAAGTAAATGTATTGCAAAACTCCCAGGCAGTCTTAAATTTTTCAGTCGCGAGTAATAGAAATTTTTACGCATTCAGATCACAGAAGAATGCCTATGGTTCATCTGAACAAGCCATCAGACAAATCGGCTTTAACGTAGAACTGCTGTTTTAAAAAATAGCCAAAGCGTCCAAATCTAAGACTTTTCTCAGGATAGAAAATTTTGACATAAACGATAAGGTCTATTAGAAAATATTTTTGCCGATGCACCTTTACATAAAACGTTCAATTTATAAAAGAAGGCAATATAACCTCGTGTGTACTTTTTGTGTCATCAATGATCAAAGAATATTTAAAAAAAGGACAGTTTTCTCCTTCTATGAAATACATAGGTTTTATCAAAAGAATGTATTAATAGATATGTTTTGCACACATTTCTTTAAACGGTTATGTAAAAAAACATGATTTCATTTACTAAATTTCTAAAAGTATAAATATTTAACACACGTGTAGAATATGTACTTATTTCAAGGAATAGCAAGCACCATTTTCTTTTCTGACATCTATTCTTATTACTTAATTTGGTCAAGAATTTTTAAACAAGAGAACAAACTAAAAATTTTGTTATTTCAAAATGTTCAAAATTAACTTGATTTTTTTCTAACAATAAATACCAATTTTTAAGATTGTTACAAAAATGAACAACCATTATAGCTCTTCCTTTTAATTTTAAGGAAATTTTAATTTTAATCTGCTACATAATTGGCTTTTAAATCTATGTTCAAAGTGATATTATATCAAAACTAAATCGCGGCGAAGGTGGTAATAAATGTTAAATTGCTAACTTCATTATTATTAAGTTCAAGATGAAATTGATACTGTTTGGAGTCCAATAAATACAAGTGCAAGTTTTAGGCTACTACGCATGTTTTGAATTGTGTATAATTTCACTTGCTAAACTATTGAAAATACTAAAAAAATATACAACATATTGTACTTGCTATACATGTCTTAAAATGTTTTGGGGAAGAGCTACCTAAAACTTAAAGGGTCATCACATTTGTTCAAGAGAAGCCATCAAACTCTACCGAATGTTTCTCTGAAAGAAATGGTCGCAATTACACATTACCGTAACTTGTTCTTTACATATTTTAGATATTTCTATCCAAACAACTAACAAATACATCAGTCACGAATGTGTAAAGTCCAATAGTGATTACACGTCATTCCAAGTTGAAGACTGTTCTGATAAGTTTAGATATGGCTGTACAAACACAACAGGTAAATGTAGCAGAATTCTTTATTTACCTTTTATATTGTTGAAAAATACACGTAAATTATTGAGAGGAGATTTTTAAAGGAAGGTTTGCACGTCGGAAGCAAAGTGATGGCAATTGGTGTGCTAAAAACGGGAAAACTAAATGTGATATATGATGTCACATATGAACACATTCACGATTGTGTTCACTAAATAATCTGTTATAGGTTAAAGCATTGCTTTTTGTAGGTATTTTTACACCCAGAACATGGTATGAGTATCAGAAGGACTGTTTAGAAAGTAAACTGGTTCCACGACACGATATGAACATCATCCGTTATGCACAACCTGGGCTGTCATATTGGACTCCAATATTTCGACGACATCTGGTTTTAAAGGGTAAAAGAGAATACAATAATTATGATCTTTTTCCAGGAGCATGGATTGTCGTTAAATATTATAAAAGATAGCAGTGGTTTTACTGCCGATTGCCTATGACTTCCTTTCAATTTGTCATTTGATATTAATGAAAAGTCAATGTTGTATTGTTATTTTATAAAATGTTTTTATGAAATAAATAAGAGGTCATAGGATCGGTTATCAATGACACAACAATCAACAGACAACAACAAACCGTCCACCATATAAGTAGAGGTGAAGTGGTCATATAACAAACGCATTTTATACATAATAAAAGACGGACTTGTTACCATATTTAGATTGAATATTCTTCTGGTCCATGACTGAAAAAATAAGTTGGCAGAATAAAACAAAGAACAAAATGGATAACAGGGTAGTAAGTAATACCAATCAATCAATGCTACCCAACATAGAGAACCTCGGACAAAAAAAAACATAAAAGAGCACAAAATACAAACATAAACACAACAAAGAGTCAGAATAGTCTGACTTGGTACATACACTGAATACTGGTACGGTTATATACTGGTATTATGGGTATCCAAACCTCCTCCTTATCTATCTTGACACTCTAGTGTTTAAAATATACTATAAAAGAAAATACAGTATGTTACCAACCAGGTGCCCGCTTACTAGAACAGAAAATTTGGTTGGACAGTACATAATTTAGATAGCAGGGTCAAAATGTGCTCGTTTTATCTGTAAAGCTAGCTAAGGCTCTCATAGCTGCAGGTCGGACACTGTCGCTCTATTAAACGAAAAAGTAAGAAATAGCACTCCCATAAAATCGTAAATAGTAATATAAATACACAATTGCATTTATATTACTTATTCATGTTTCATTTCTCCCTTTTTACGAGTAATATTTTTGGAAGAAAATCAACAAAGAAAGCACGTGGTATTCATGTTGAATGCATATCTGAAATAAAAGAAGAGACTTAGATCATAATAGAGAATAGTATTTCGAAAGTCAGCTTTACACATGATTTAAAATGATAATCACCAATTGTTAAAAGAAAAAAATTTCTATTTAAAAAAGTATATGTCTTCAAAGCATAATCGTGGAAACATCATATTAAATAACTCTGAGAGTAACACTTGTCACTTTAAGGATTCCTCTTTAAATGACCAAGAAAATAAAAAAATAGTGAGGACTAATTTTAAATATCATATCAACAGAGATTGCTAGTGAAGTAAGTACAGTTATTTAATGACATTTTATTTTTTATATTTTTTTCAGACAGCCATTCCATGGAACACAAATGTTTGTCATTAGAATTCGAAATTTTAGATTTTGTTGTTGAAAATTGTTCAGAATTATATCCATTTCTTTGTACTAAATCAGGTAAGGTAAACTTATCTTATTGTCAAAAGTAGCACTCAAGTGACCTTTTATTGTTTGATGCATAAATTAAAGAATATAACTTTCATTCATACATATAGCGTATGGGAATTCTACCCAAGGGGTCACATTTGTTCTGTTAGACACGAGGAATTCCCTTATCCTAAATCTATCTGTCAGAATGATAAATGTTGACCGAAAAAATTAAAGAAAAGATCGGATGTGGGAATGGCCGCCACGACAGAAAAAATCTTTCTATAAACGAGGTTCTAGCGAAAAACAAAAAACAAAATGGATATCAGGAAAGGTCAACAATGATATACCAATCAATCAAAGCAACCCAACTGACAACTCCGGACAACAAATAACATTTAAGAGCACAAAACCCAATAAAAACACACAAATCATAAAGGATAGTCTGACTTGGTACAGACACTGAACAGTGGTGGGGTTAAACCAGTTTTATGGGTATCCAAACCTCTCTTTTATCTATCCTGACACTCGGGTGTATAAAACACACTATAAAAACCAATACAGTATGATTACCATCAAGATGAACTCATGTTAGAACTGCAAAATGAGACTGAACGGTAAATAATTTAGATGCGCTCGTTTTAACTGTAAAACTAGCTAAGGAAAACATGATAATCGGAAATCATGTAGTAGTTCTCTATTTATAAGCAATGTCTTTTAAATTGTTTTGTCAAAATCAATTAATGTTTTCTTCACGTTCTGACATTATGAGGTGTACGAAATGTACAGCGACGTAACGTTTTGTGTCATGTGATTTAAGACAGGATTATCCGCATGGGTTTTCTTAAACGCTTGTAATGAGAGAATATGCGGAGTACATAAAAAGAATAAATTTCTGTAGACGATTTCTATTACACTATTCAAGGTACGAAAGGCTATATATTACCTAAGGTAAGAGGAGACTGCAAATAGGGACCGACAGTAGCAGCAGCTAATGCCAAACAAGCACTGTATGACAAACAAAATGCTGATTTTATAAAATCTGTAGAATTGAGATGATGGGTCGAGCAGGGAGTAAAACAATCCACCAAAGTTAATGAAAAATAGGCATTAAATTTTTCTGTACTATAAAAATGTCTTGGAGAATATTCCTGGGAAATTATTACTGTTTTTACAAATAACAGGTATAATAACATATCAGTACTATGTACAGTGTTTTGTTTAGCAGCTGTAGTATCAATTAACATAATAACCATCTTATCTTGAATGAAAATGCCTATTCTCAAAAAATTCAATTATTTTAATAGATAATTTCATAAAGCGGCGAGGAAACGAAGATCCCAATTTACCCGGAAATAACGTTACAGGACTGGTCACGCTCTCAGCTTCAGGTAATAAGGAGTCCCATTTAGTATTGAATTGTCGGTTACTGTGGTGATATTGTTATGTTTTGTACTGTGAAAGTATGTATAAAAATATTAGATATGAAGTAGATATAATTTTAACAACCACTTTGCCATACAAATAATCAAGGAACATGTATGCAAGACATAGAAATATGAAATGAATCCGCCAATGTATTCATTTCAGCAACCAAAACGAACTGAAAAACTTGGAAAAGTAACGTCAGCAATAACACTACATACATGTATACGATGTAAATGATTCTTAGCTGATCGTTCACTGTAGCTTAAACTTGCTGTTAAAAAGTGCAAGTCAAATCACTTCTGGAACATTGTATTGACGGATATTTATTTGTAGTTCTAGTAGTCCTTAGGTTTTACTTGTAAATTGGTGATTTGTATTTAACTGTAGCGTTTAATTTTATCCCGAACTGTTATGTCTCTATAGAAATTCCGCCATTTTAATTGAGAAACTAACATATCTGTTCTTTAAACCTTTTCCTTAGTAAATTTGTATATTACAGTTGTTGGTTCTGTTTGTGTCACTGCTTTGATTGCAATGGGAATAATTTATAACTTGTAAGTATATTATTCTCAAAAAAAAAAGGTCATAGGACCGTTAAACAATGACACACCAATCAATACACATCAGCAAACCCTCCTAGAAGGGTAGACGTAAGGTGTACAAATCACAAACTACTTTTTATGCATAACAACTCCCTGCTTTGTCTTGACCATCAAGTGTAAAAAATGCATTCCTGTATGACAAAAAGCTGAAACAAATATGCAGACAAATAATTTGTTTGCAATGCGTTAATTCGAGAACAATGACGTGTTTTACATTCGCAGGTAATGTAATTGCAAATAAACGCAATTTATAATTATGTAATTCAAACGGTACATCAAATCTGAATTTTCATAAAGAATGTCTAAAGAAAATTTTATTTCACACAGAAACTGCACGATACACATAAAGCAATGTAAGATATCCTTGTAGCTCTGAAGGTACACAACCCTGGTTTGCAGTTTACATCTAATAAAATAATTGAATTCCGCTTTCAACAAGCGGCGATCATGTAAATAATACGTAACGTTTAATAAATTTGTCTTGATAATGCTAATTTTATATGTGAAACGGTTTAAAGTGCAAATTATTTGTTTAAAGTGCAAATTTGGTCTTATGAATTACTGCGCGCTGCATTTTACACTGACTTATTACTATTAATTTCTCTGAAGGAGAATGTCATATGAAACTAAAATGCGAGAACTTAATGAAAGACTTGCAGGGACCCAGTTTTCGTCGCACAATGGACTTGCAGAGAATACTAAAGAAACGGAACATAATTCAGGACATAAAGATGTGGTAGTTAATCAGGAAGATATTTACGAACTGCCAGATGATATTTCTTCCAATAATGAAGAAAATGAAATAGAAAAAACAGACTACCGAGGATATCTGGTACCGGAGAAGAAGTATCATATGATTAACGATCATCCTCACGGTCCAGTTACAAAGGAGGCATATTTTCATTCCTACAGTGCAAGTCAACTAGATACTTTCGAAAAAGATGCCAACGTCAATATTTACGATGAAGATGGTTATATGGAACCAATTCAGAGGAATAGCGTATGATTTCACTATTCAGTGTGAAACCACAAAACTCATATCTTTCTGTCTTTTGATTAAGTCATTGCATAAAATTTATTTCTTTGCATAAAATTATGATTTCAGAATTCAAACACTTGTGATATGTTTATCCACCAAGGCATATCATTTGTTTTAGCTCACCTGATCTATGTGAGCTATTTCCATCATCCGTAATCCGTGAACTTTCATTATTTTATCTTCATCTCTGAATCCACTTTGTCAATTGGAACATAACTTGAGAGCAAGGTTCCTTTAGGTGAGCCTTTTTTCACAATTAGAACAAATTTCGCGGATGACACGAGGTAGTCCAGATGGCCGTCAAAGCCGATAGGATCACTGGAATATTTCACTTTAACATGTTAAAGAACTTCTTACATGAAACCATTGGGCCAATTGGAAGCAAGCTTTCCAGCAATTGTCTTTGGTGATCCTCCTTTATGTCCAATAATCGGGAAACCAAGATAAAAAGACACCTAAAAAACCCCATTAAAATAGTTACATGTATCCATATTAATAATGCTGGTTTTTAACTACTAAAGGCTAATAAAAAATGGGATTTGTATTTATTTACTACCTTCTGAATTAGTAAAAAATAGTATCGTAGTATAAGTGTACATTTCAAGAAATGAAGTGCTCGAAACAAATATGGAATATTCAAATATAAAATACAAATGTAGATGACTTGTAAATTACAATTAGCATTCTATCCATACATGCACCTAGCACACCAATGATTTCCAGAAATTTATATACTTGTACATGTATATCATCAAACTATCCAATTAAACCTTGGACTAAGCGAAAAGCACTTGCGTCTCCAAATTATTCTTCTTTGTATATGATAATACCCTTTCCCAGGAAAAAATTCCACAATTTAAACTCTTCACAGCCGTGGCAGTGACAGATGTTACTAAAAATGTATATTTCAATACTTATTCAAGTGACTTTTGTGGCTTGTATTTTTAATTATGTTTAGTCAAAAAATATTTTTACAAGAAAATATTATTTTTTACTGTCATGACTGTATAGTGTAAAATATTCACCCAAAGAAAGCAAAAAAAAAAAAAAAAAGAAAAGATTATTCAGAATGCTAATTATAATGAATCGCAGATATATAGATTCTCCTTCAGGTACGAGTGAGTTATGGAATATCTCCACCCGAGATAGTTAAATTTTCGATTTTCAACACGCGAGCTTTTGCGAGCGTGTTAAAATCTAAAATTTAACTATTGAGGCTGGAGAAATTCCAAAACTCAGGAGTAAATTAAAGGAGAATCTGTTTCTCCTATGATTTTTGACAAAAACCTCAAGACAAAGTCGTCGATATGTAGTTTGTTTACATATACGTCATTTTGGGACTTCTCTAGTTTATCGTTCCAATAACTGTAGAAAAAACGGCGGTAATTTCCACGTAGAAATCACCGGGAAGTGTTAAATATATTATGTATATATAAGAATATCAATAATTTATTGATTGGATTAAAGACAACACTGATTCTAAGGAATTTGACTAATTATCTGCACTTCAACGTGATGATTTGTCCATACAAAATGAAAGTAGACGATATTTCATCTATTCCGAGGGAAAGCAGGGCCTCATCCTGAATGTGAGTGTTAAGTCCGATCTACAGAGAACTGCAATCTAGTTTTATTTGAATAAAAAAAAACCTTTGTTATGGAAAACCAACATGACCAAATAAACTATATGCAACGGTCAACTGCAGCTGTTAAATTATTTAGTTTATTTCAACGTACCTGAACTTCTTTAGTTATAAAAAGCGCGTCAACTTTGAAATTATAAAAATATGTTGTCTCTATAAAAAAAAGTTCAATTAATTTCGTAAGTCATTATTAAAAAATGTGTATAGATGTAAGACATTAACTGTAAGATACACGTAGATACGCCATAAATGTAAAGACGCACATAAGTGCATACATTTCATCAATGTGAAAACTTCCTAAGGCTTACACACAGCACAAAAGACAATTTGGATATAAAAACATTTGTTAAATAATATATCTACAAAGATTTCAAATTTTCATTTAAAATGTGCAAAACGTCTTAGCCAAGGAGATATGATTTTTTTCTCTTATCTAAAAGTAACAGTGAGGACATCAACACGCAGAAAACATTCTTGAACCTAACTGCAAGTTCAGGTCGGTCCATTGAACAAACGTGAAATGTCGATAAAGTCATACCTAAAGTATTTGAATCTTCATAAATTCATATAAATCGTAGCAAGTGCTGTAACTATCTATCCGAGGATTAACGAAGGAAATTCAAGATGAGAACAAACATATAAGCAATCGCAAATGGAATCAAGATGTATGTGTCATTGGTAAATTGACAACATTTTGTAGAAAACAGAGGTTGTGTAAATTCTAGATTCAGAAATAATTCCCCATACATGTATGTGATTATAGATCAAATGTGAACTGCAAATCGGCCTAAAAAAGGAGCAAAATTTCGTTCTTACCAAAATATTGAAAGGTTGCATACACATTATCGAGACAGCTTCATAGATATTTTTCTGCTGTTGATACTCATACTTACTATTACGAACAAAATATTAAATCATAACAAACACCTTTCTAGAATCAATATGAATTGCAAAATCGTGGAAAACGATTTCCTTTGGTACAAATAGCAACCAGGGAAACCATGTTGTCGTAGTTTGAAGTAAATACACGTATCATGTTGAAGTACCTATTAGAGGCTCAACTGGCTTTTATTACGCCATTATAAATGTAACCTCTTGTATTAACAAGGCTTTTCAGAAAAACAAAATGTCAAAGTAACCTTGATAACTTTGACCTAAAAAGATGGATAATTTCCATCTGTCCTTCCATACATGTATGAGATTCCTGCCAACTTTGTTTGCCGTCTGCCCATTAGTTCCGAAGCAAATGACAAAAAAGTCTTTTCCCATATATATTCAATGGAAACTATGAACAGCCGCAGCCGTCGGTTGATCAGATGAATCTCAACTAAAAGTGGATTGTTTGTAGAGGGTACTGTGGTCATTAATCCTGCAAAGTTTCAAAATATTTCATAATGTAGTTTCAGAGGAGAAGATTTTTGAAAATTGACCAATAAAAATCAAAGATGGCCTCTGGAAGTAATGATTTTTGTCCAACCGGAATTAAAGGTAGCGAGTTGGTAGAGGTCCTTCCATAAATAATTCCTGCCAACTTTGGTAACAATCTGCTCATTAATTCTTAAGCAAATGACAAAAAAGTCTTTCCCCATATTGACTGAACAGCCGCAGCCGTATGTTGAGCGGATTAATCTCTCCACCAAAAGTGGATCGTGTGTATACTTTTCATCAATCCTGCAAAGTTTCAAAACATTTCATACTGTAGGTCCAGAG
The DNA here is from genome assembly GCA_028015205.1 of Mytilisepta virgata. NCBI lineage: Eukaryota > Metazoa > Mollusca > Bivalvia > Mytilida > Mytilidae > Mytilisepta > Mytilisepta virgata. The sequence continues at coordinate 92,497,196 of CM051521.1, forward strand.
GAAAAGATTTTTTTAAAATTGGCCAATAAAAATCAAAGATGGCCTCTGGCGGCCATGTTGTTCGCCATTAGGGAACCAAAGGCATAACTTTAATAGAGGCTCTTCCGTACATCATTTATGCCAACTTTGGTTACAATCTGCCCATTAGTTCCTAATGCATGGAGGAAACATAAAAATCTTCTCTGAATTATTATAAACTACTAGGCCGTATGCACAAAACTACTCAAGTTAAGATACGGTTCTTCCAAAATAGTTTCCGATGATCAATATACATGTAGCTACTAGTTCTAAAATTAAAAAAATTTTTAAAAATCTCCTCCACTGACATTTTGGGATGCTTGTGGTGAAGTGGTTTTATGTTGTCCCCTTTAAACATTTAGTCCGGAATCCTGAACATTTACCATGCAACGCTTCTACTAAGAAGAACGCCTTGATAATGTTTATCCATGTGAACGTCTCTAAATATTATCCCGCACTTTCAGAAAAAAAATCCAGGACATTGCGATTTTCTGTTTCCATCCGTCAAAATTTCTTCCGACATAAACTACTCCTTCATTCTTAAATTCAGGATTAAAAGCATTGTATCTGTTTATGTCCAATAAGGTTTTACCAAACATGTTTGTAGATGCACAATAAGATTTTAGAATTTCAATCTGCAAAACATGGGACCCACGGCGGTCGCATTTCAAACAAATTGTGAATTTAAGCTTGTGACCTGAACTGCTCTTTCATTTTACAATTTTTGCATTTTATTTTCGCAGTAAGTGTTTTAACCAAACAAAAAAACATCTTATTGAACTTTTCATTCTGTCAATAAATCCCCTCAGTATTTCAGTTGATAATGAAACATTCCGGATTTTTTCCTACCTCGGATTTGGGTATTATCGATTCTATTTTTTAATTTTGTTTCTTAAAACAAAAACACTAATATTCAGTAATGAAGATAATTTAAATAAATAAAACACATTTTGTTGTTTGTTTACATAAATAAATATTCTACAATTTTTGTACCTTAAACGGTCTCTGCACCTCAATGACCTCAACTTTGGCACGGTTCTTAGTATCAGTCGCCACACACAATCATCTCCAAGATACTTAACATGCTTAAAACATATTTTTTTGTAAAAAATAACAAGATTGAATATGGATTAGACACAAGTTATAAACATAGAAGGTCTCCATTGATTTTTCAAGATAGTATATTTAAAGTATAAAACAATGATAATGGGAATGGAAATTGTACTAGATTTGTAATTTATCAGCTGAGAAATTCTGATGTGTGCTTTGACAACTTTCAATTTATTAGTGATCACGCTTGATTCATTTAAAAAAGAACTTTTATTCAGTTATATTTTCAAATAGCCCGGACTATATGTAAAAACACATAAACAAAATCGTGCTGTATTTGAAAAGTATGATACTACAAATAAATTTCCATTCATTGTTAAATAAATACTTAAAATTCTTGATAGCCTCTTCACCAATATTTCAAATCACAATTAACCAGTGAGAAAATTGGGCCCGTATGCATAAAACGGCTTAACTTAAGTCTTTCTTAAACTAAGAATGGACTTAGGTAAGCAATATACTTAAGTCATATACACACAGGTACTTAAGTTTCTAATTAACTAAGAAAAACGGAAGTATGCATTACATCGGAAACCCTCTCTCTTTATTATGTCAATACACAACAATTAGCCATTGTGTTAAAATTGACCAAATAATTCACACTCGACTAATCTTTCGTTAAAAAGGAGGTCGGACGTGCATGAAAAGCACTGATCCTTTTTTTTAAAGGTAAGAAAAATTGGAGAGACAAAGAGTAGGCTGTTCTTATGGAAGAGTACGAGAAGAGAAAGGGTGATCTTAAAGCTAAATGTTCTTCCTTTGTCACGTCGGGGGATAAAACAAAGGCTTGGGAGGAAATAACTAGGGCGATAAATTCTGGGAGCTCTGTCAAGAGATGCAAAGGAGGTCAAGAAAATGTGGTCTAACATTTGTGTAGCCGTTAAAACGGAAGTGTTTGTACATTGAATGAGTCAGAGGCAAACACAAAATTTTATTGCAAAATATACAGAACTAGGACCCAAAAAGGATATTACAATCAGATTGGGTTCAATTACCCATGATGAAATAATAATTTTACAGTTTAGTTGAATAATAATTTTAGAAATTTGTTAAAATTGCAAATATTTAGGTTATTCTCTGGAAACTGAAAAACGTATTCAATCTATACACCAATCTGTAAGTAGTTTTGAAATATGAAAAAGTTATTTACTTACTGAAAATTTCAAAAATTTACCACGAATATTTTTTTAAATTTTACTTTAGGAGGCGGTCTATGTGAGAAGAAATTTGCAGCATATCTCAAAAAGTATGTGACCCACAATTTCGCTGATGAAATTCAGACATTACAGGAGTGATTGAGGAAACTCCATTAACATCCAAGAAGCATAGGTGTGTATACAAAACATGTTATATAAATTATGTATACAGATGGAAAGGAGATATGAGGTAAATATATATGACACGAATATGCCACAATAAAATCAAAATATAATACAAACAGAACGCCTTCGGTGAATAGCAAGCTCCAAGCAACCCAATGCCAATGAATTTGCAATGAGCTATCAGAACTTTCAATACTGGTGGTAACGCATAATTGCGACAAGTAGAACGTTCTATATCATGTTGAAGCATATCAGTTACATATATTTATAAAATTGTATTTCTGTAAAATCTGAATCTTTCCACTAGCTCAGAATCATCATAGATATCTATAGGATTTGGGCGATCTCTGAAAACCCCTTCCCTTCTCATGGCCATTCTGTCTTCAATCATACGGTATCGAGCGATGTTGAACATTATGTGTTTTTGAAACAAAATAAAACTCGTATTTCTAGCTTTATAAAGGAATTAAGTAACTGGTGAGTAACAATTACATTCATTATATGCATTAATTTCATATCATAATAGTAAGCACTTTTTAATAAGATAGCATGTATGTATTACTAAATATATTGTAAATGTATAGTGAGTAGATATTAACGAATTGTCGAGACTCTATTAATACAATTTTATCTTATTTTATTCGTTTAAATTCTTATATGTTAAATGTGTCTTTATGCCTAAACTTTATGCCAGTCACATACATGTAATCCAATACACGTACAATAAAAATAACAAAACAATTTATTTTTATTAAATATGCATTACTCCGAATTCAAATAAAGTATAAAAAGGGAGTAAATAGATATATTTTTTAAAATATTTAAAAATTCGTGTCACTTACCTATATTGTAACTATTACGTTTCTGCTATTTATTAGGAAGCTTAAATATGTATGATTTAATTGGGTTTGAAACCCCATAGGTGTCTTAGACTTAAGTCAAATCTTAAGCATTTTCTTAACTTAAGTTGTTTTATGCATATGACTTAAGTGGAGTTTCAATAAACTAAGATTTTGCTAAGCAAATTCTTAACTTAAATTGTTTTATGCATAGCATTTAGTCAATGTTGGCGACTTAAATCATTTCTTAGCAATATCTTAACTTAAGTAGTTTTATGCATACCGCCCCTGGGGTTTAGCTATTCATGTAAGATTTCATACATATTTTTTGTAAATGTTAAGTAAACCAAACTATGAATTAAAATAGTAGTATATGGGGACACTTTAGTTATGATTTGTAGAGGTGCTGTGGAGGTCCTGTGGAGGTGCCGCCTATGACGTCACCGGAACCGAAAATGGTTTGCGCGCATGCACAACCTGAAGTTATGGGTTTCCTCGCCATTTCCCCATTATTTGTTTGCGGAAGTGACGTAAATCATATGCCTGGACCTGGATATGCCATGCTGTCCAGAATTCGGATTGGATTATTAAACAAATGGGGGAATGGCGGGGAAACCCACTACTTCCGGTTGCGCATGCGTGCAAACCATTTCCGGTCACATGACTTCCGGTTCTGGTCACATGAGTTCTGGTTCCGGTCACGACTTCCTGTGACGTCATTTCCGGTTCCGGGTGACGTCATATCCGGCACCTCCACAGGAACTCCACAAATCATAACTGACCTGTCCCCATATACTACTTAAAAGAAATTAAAAGTTGAATTTTTGCTTTTTTTGTTGTTTTTTTAATACTATTTCTAAAACAGCAATATTCTAATCAAAGTTCGAAAAATAAATTCTAAAATCTATGTTCCTCTGTTTTAAATATAACTACGTACATGTTTAAGATGTACATATGTTGTATTTGAGAATGTAATTGTTACTGTACAGGGACACAATTGCTGGCTTTTCACACGAATCTAATCAGCTCTCATAGGACAGCATTACAGAAATCATAAAAATAACTATGAATTTTCATTCGAAAGAAAATCTAAATTTAGATGTAAATTACACATGTTACAAGTACCCTGTTCTTATTGTTGTTTTTTTTAAATAAAAGAAACCATTCTAAAAAACCTGCGTTCAACTGGTTCCACTTTTGATGCACTCTGAAACGTTAAGTTAAAAAAATTTGATGAGCATGATGTTCAAAGTGAACAGTTTTTTCAAAAAGTAGATTTTATATAACTAATCGGATCATCGGCCTTGTACTACACATGAATAAAATATAATACCAAGACTTCCCGCTGAATGACCAAACACATAAAATTGTCTTTATTAAAATCCGTGACATTTAATTAAACTATCGTTATTTAGAATTACTGAAAGATTTGAGACAAAATGATACTCGCGTGAAAGTTGTAAGAATATAATTGGGATAGGTAACATATCCACAAGACACAAAATGTAGCGTCATCTTAAGTAGAGAAAATTCATATAACTACCATTTTTAGGTAACAAGAAAAGGTAAAAAAAATCAATCTTAGGACAGAGCCATACACGAGTGTGATACTACCCAGTTTTCACAAAATTTAACATCTTAACAACAGTATATATTTATTTAAAGTATCCATTCCACACTAGTATCAGCATCTCAGAACTGGTAAAATATTGCATATTCAAGTATATGATGAAACATTATGCGATAATGTAAACGATAAAAATGGGTCAAATGTTTATATTGAGAATAATATAGCCAAATCTGTATCACATACCCATGGCCGCCATGGACAATTGTTGTTTCTGATAGGCTGAGTTTTCAAAAATCTTCTCCTCTGAAACTGCTTGACCAAATGGAACAAAACTTGACAAGAAGCATATAAGGAAGGTCTTTTATAAAGCTTCCTCATTTCGCCCCGATCAGACTACAAATATGGTTTCCATGGGCATTTCTTCTTTATGACTGGCTAATAAAAATATCTTCTCTGAAATCGCTTTGCCCAATGGAACGAAACTTGACATGAAACATCTATGGGAGTTTCTTTACAAACTGTCCTCATTTCGTCCCGATCGGGCAATAAACATGGCCGTCATGGGCAATTCTTGTTTCTCATTGGTTTATTAAACTTTCTTTTTTTCTGGAACTGCTTGGCCAAATGGAAAGAAACTTGACAGGAAGCTTTTATGGGAGGTTATTTACAAACTATCCTCATTTTGTATCGATCGGACTACAAATTTGGCCGTCATGGGCAGTTCTTGTTTCTGATTGGCTGATTAAAAAAATCTCTGCTGCTTTGGCAAAACTGTCAGCAAAACTTGATAGGAAGCATCTATGGAAAGTCTTTTATGCAAATATTTTTTTTTCATCCTGATTGCATGGGTGCCATGGGCAATTCTTGTTTCGGATTGGTTGCTTTAAAAAGAAATGTTTTCTCTGAAACTGCTGGGCCAAATAGAGCCAAACTTTACAGAACGTGTCTATGGCTTATAAAAAAAATCTACAGAACCGCAGAATTGCTTGAAACCAAACATGGCCTGAATATGCTGACCTGTAAGTAGAAGGACCTTGATGCAGAAAAATGTGGTCCCTACAAGACTTACCACACTTCATAATGATAGGAAGAAATGAATTTTCTCTTTGAGGTACTGTGGTAGAGTGATTTACTTGCATATTTTATATTTTTGTTAAAAATTGTAAATAAATGTATAATTTACATAATTTAATAAATCTTTTTCTTATTTATTCTTTGATTTTAACTTATTAGTCTTGGTCATTTATTTCATAGATTTAATTCTATGCTTCAGTAATCATTTGAACATTTATCTATTATTTCATTTCAATCCTTACATTCACTAGTTTTTCTTTCGAATTCCTCTAGATTTTACCAATCTCTTCAAGATAAAATCAATATGCTTTCATACTCATTGGTCTAGACAAGGTCAACTCTTTTTGACTTTTAGGAGGGAAATTTTCTATTGTTCTCCCCACTCTTACATTATATTTGGTTGTGTGAAGACACACTCTGTGTCAGCCATCTTTGTTATATTTTTGGTGGACATCTGATTCAATTACTTAGGTTAGTTAGCTTACTAATTTATACTAATTCCCATATGTTTATTTACACTAGTATGAGTCTTTTGAATGTTGTGTGTATATATTTTGGAATGAAAGTTGACAGAATGATTTGGTCAGAGAAAATGGATTCCGAGTGAGAGAGATTTAAAACTTAAAATTATTTAAAACATTTAATTATATATATTATACAGTGAATAATATACGTAGATTATAAAATACCATTTAAAATACAGATTTCAGATAATATTTTATTTAAAACCATATAAAACAGTACCTACAAACATGAGACTATAGATGTACATGATTACATATGAAATAGTTAACTTTTTTTTTTTTTATTAAAATCCGCATTTATTATTGTTTAATCTAATCATTTATTTCTAACGATTATGAATGTGTATCATTTTTATAGAAATGGCCATATAAAGTAAGCACCATGGTATATTTATATAATTTTATTACAGATTTATTATTATACCAATATAGCCACATGAACATGTAGCAGTGTATATATTTTGACGATTTGAGGACGCTTTATTTGTGCCTCCCACATTGTAGGTTATTTTGTTAATATTTATTTGCTTTAGCATGGCTTTATCCATAATGCTTTGCTTGGTTTTTGTTACGCTTACTAATCCTTAGTCAGCTGTAGTGTTATTTTTACTTTTTGTTATATTTATATATCAGACCCTGGAGTAAATGCAATATGATAGATACACAATTTATACGGATTTATAAATAGTACATGAGACACATACATGTATCGCGAGTAATATTTCTATAATATATATTTTTCTAAGCCAGAACTTAGGAATTATTTATATAGCCAATCTGATAAAATTGTTACATTAATTGAGACAATGTTTATTATTGTCATTGAAAATATTTAGAGTTGTCTCTCTTTATATATTTATTAGGGTCATTTGATTGGATTGATTGAACTATTTGAATAAAGAATATTGAGAATGTAACGATGTTGAAATTAATCAGCCACAATACACGGGTCCGTGCACATTTAGAGGATTTTATGACAATACGACAGTAAATCAATAAAAACGGCTTTCATGGCAGGTGAGCGATACATGCTCAGTCCTCTGAGACTCTAGACTAACTTATGCCAATACCAAGATCTGAATATTCTACAAAAAATATACTAGCTGTTGACCCTGTTCGAAATATGAAGGTAGAATAACACAAGATACAAGTACAAATGTGTTATTGACAATAATTTCCAAGCTGTCAAATTGCAACTGAATTTAATACAACGATTGACAATTCAAATTATTAGGCATAAAATATTATATAAACACAAAAAAAAGAAAAAAAAAAGAAAATAAATCTCCTCCATCGTCTAGGACAATTTCTTTAATAAGCACAGTGACCAAATTTATTTAATTGTATAGGGGCAAGGCTCCCAGTGATATTTAATAATCCATAGAGGTGCAAAGATATCCACTGTAAGAGTATTTTTTTAAACTTTAATTTATTGCAAACAAGATTAATTTGTAAATTATATAATGATTTCACAACTTCAGACAAGAATAAACAAAATAAAAATAAAAATATATAATTAGAGAAATAAAATTGAATGACAACAGTACATTTGTGTATATGAATAATGTTATATTTCATTAGGAGAAGAAATTAAACGGGGAGCAACCTCAACTCGTCACAGGTTTCTCAATTTTTTGTTTACAGTTCCCTTTTCCGATGAAAAGTTATTGGAAGCAACCCAATTGGTTACTAAATATTGTAATATTTACGATTTGTAGTAATTTGTATTAATCATAAAAATTGTAACGTTACTATTTTTGATAATCTCTCGAACTGATACCGTAACCCCCAGATTCCAATATCAGCTCGAGGCGTCCGACCCAAGCGGTGATACGGATTTTTGACATGTTTTATGCCTTCGTCTGAAAGGAATATGTTTTGCCATTAATGTCCGTTCAGCTATGAATAAATAAATGTGTGTTGGTTGTATAATAATAACAGCATCTAACGAAAATGTAGTTGTATAACATGAATGAACACTATATTTTGCTATCCTCAATACATAGATATATGTTTTCATATTACTACCATATCCATCCCGAGAAAAAAAACTCTTTAAAACAGCATGTCACTTTTTCTGAAATAAAACGTATTTTGGACAGAATAAGTCCATGTCCAAGAAGTTCCGTATGAAAAAATCTGAGACTCCGAATTGGGATGCGATACAAGTTGAGCCATGCGATAAAGGGTATGTGGTAGGGGTTGAACATCTTATGCTTTATCATACATGCAAACTTACTTTATTTGGAACTCAATATATGATAAATACATATTATAACATGACATTTTTCATATCAGATACATTCTCAGCTATTGGTTTTTATATCAGCCCGAGATCTTTAGCTCGAGGACTGATATTATGACTGAGGGATGTCATGATTTTTTAACATAAAATTTCCAGAAGCAGTTAATAATTTTTCATAGTAGCCCGCAAAGCAAAAATTAAAAAAAAAAAAAAAATTGTTTTTTTCTGTTTGTTACTGAAGATTTGTCAACATTCTTTCATAGGGTGGGACAAACTTACCTAATTCATGGCGTTTCTTGTAACTTACAAAAATACCAAATTGGGTTCATATACTCTTCAAAAAAAGAAACGCGTAGACAAAATATGTATGATTGAGATTTAATTTTTCTCTGTTTATGTCTATTTTAAGCAAAGGTGTTTTATGAGGCAATAACTCAATGCTAAATGATTTCAAATCAAGTGCAAAAAATTTGTTACTACTGATTATGGCGTCATTTCACGAAATTTTCGAAAAATAACGAAATTGACAATTGTCCATCTATGTTTTCCTTTGTAATGGACACTCTATGTGACAACGAAAGTCTCTTCATAATATCTCTAACTAGAATTAATCTTTTGACACGGACAGCATATCTCTGGTTCACATGTGTATGTGTGGAAAATTAATTTGTTTTTCCTTTTTGATGTTATTTATTATTATTTGTTGTATTTATTAATAAAATATTTTAAAAAGTTTATCTAATAAATGCTATTCCATAGATATGACGAGGGGAGCAAATATTAGAACAATCCTTTTATGGTTGAAAAAACGTACATTACGAATTTTGTTTTTCTATAATAGCACTTAAGAAATAGATTAGCGTTTTGTGTCATCTGTTCTAAAGACTAGAAGAAATGACTTAGAGAAGAAATATTATCCACAGATTATGACTGTTTTACTATCCAACGGTCATATACAAATAGAAAAAAGATCATCAATACATTCAAATATTCGTGTTCATTTTGTTAGTTACACTAGATACTTTCGATTAAGATGTCACTGTCAAGGTTTATGATGGAGATGGTTATATGGAACCAGTTCCGAGAAATAGCGTATGATGTCACTGTTCAGTGACTGTGATACCATAAAACTCATCTCCTTCCCTTCTTTTGATTAAGTGATTTATGATAATTGTTTCTTTAGATAGAATTTTTAATTCTTACATTCAAAAACCAGTATCAGTGTTATGTATACAATGATCATTTGGTTTAGCTCACCTGATCCATGTGAGTTATTGCCATCATTTGGCGTCCGTTGTTCGTACGTAACCTTTAATATTTTATCTCCATCTCTGAAACCACTGAGTCATTTGGAACCAAACTTGTGAGTAAAATTCCTTTTGGGGGACCTTTCAATATTAGAACAAAATTTTTTGCAGCAGGGGTATTTGATATTGACTTAAAACAGGAAATCTCAGCTCGGACAACCATCTCAGATAGCCGTCACAGAGGAACTTTTTAAAGAAATTCTCATCGGAAATCATTCAGCCAATTGCAGAAAATCATTTAAACCACTGCTGTGACGTCAGCCAATTCATTTACCATGGTTTCTTTTTTTAGAATCAACGCTTCTTTAATCAGTCTCTGAAATGAAGTCATCAAAATATATTCAATTGTTCCCTTTGTGTACTTAATTTCATTAAGTTTGAATTGGCTAATTTACTGATTTCTGTTCACGGCTGGTATTAGTTTAAAAACTTAGCTTTGTATTTTGCAAATTTTTATTTGCCGTGACTGATGATCCAACTCCTCCTTGAAGGAAATTATGTGTCATAGTTCAAGAACACATCGACGAAACCTATCAACTACCAATTTGATGATATCCAAATATCGTTTTTACACATATCAATAAGATACGGTACAATATATACTTACATGTAGGGTTTTCGCCTTTATATATTTAAAAACGACGTTTGTATAGTGTAAGTTGGTAGCCGAAAGTTAGGATGAGTTGAGAGTAACACTTATAGACATAGTTCGAATATCTGTTCCGGCTTTCCCTTTTTTCTAAATCTTTGTGTTATCATTGATATAATTTAGTAATAAGAAACGATCATTATTTTTTTATTTGATTATTATCAACAATTTCATATAATTCAATAGAAAATTGGACATTGTTATTTTGATGTTTATGGCAATTTCATCTGTTTCACTGCATATTTTGACATATCTTTAAAATAAAAAAATTGTAAATCGAGTGCATTTAAACTATTTTTTCTTTTAAAAATAACTTACAAGTGAACATACGTGCGTTAATTTAAAGACAGATGTGTTATGTTATATTTGTATTTCGCTAACTGATTACTTGTGAACTTTGATTTAGTATATGTAAGAGAATGATAACATGGTTATTTAAACTCAATTACAATACCTTCTAATTAAGAAAAGGCTTTAATTTTGAAAAGACACCAGAACAATAGTTTAAGCTAGAGACACAATGGATAAGCGTTGGTTCGTGAAAAACAAACCATTCGCACTCCGGGCTCATGGTTTCTTTTTCAAGAACCAACGCTTATCCATTGTATCTATAATGCAGAACCAATGGGAAGCACACATTTTAGCAATTTCTTTGGGTGATCCCCCTTTGTAACCAAGATCAAACAAACCAACATAAAAAAAAAGAATCTTAAAATACGTCTCAAGGCACCCGTGTTAATAATTCTGGCTTTGAAAGTTTGGTAAATACTGTATCAAATGGATTAAAGGCTAATAAAAGCCAATTATATACCCACGGAAGCCCATTAGGACCTCCCAAAAATATAATTTGAATTCGATATTCCGAATTAATAACGTGATTACGAATTGTATAATTAAATTAAATTCGTTATCACGAATTTCTCGAATTAGTTATAACAGTTTTTTTTGTAATTCGTGATTACAAATTAAATTCGTTATCACATATTTTTGTAATTCATGATAACGGTTTAAAATCGTTATAACAAATTGAATTATTCGTGATAACGGACTAAATTCGTTATCACATATTTTTGTAATTCGTGATAACGGTTTAAAATCGTTATAACAAATTGAATAATTCGTGATAACGGACTAAATTCGTGATAATGAATTCCATAAATTCGTTATCACGAATTTAATCCGTTATCGAGAATTAAAAAAGTCTGTTATAACGAATTAAATCTGTAATAACGAATTTAATCCGTTATCACGAATTCCAAAAAAAAAACTGTAATAACTATTTCTACAAATTCGTGATAACGAATTTAATCCGTAAAATCAATTCGTTATTACGATTTCTCTTATTCTTGGCGTGTTTAATCGGTGGGATAAAAATACATAATATCTTTAACCACTTCCCGGTGATTAAATTTCTACGTGGGAATTACCGCCCTTTTTCTACAGTTATTGGAACTATAAACTAGAGAAGTCCCGAAATGACGTCTATGTAAACAAACTACATAGAAACGACATTTTCTTGAGGTTTTTATCGAAAATCATAGGAGAAACAGATTCCCCTTCAATTTATTCGTGAGTTATGGAATTTCTCCACTCTCAATAGTTAAATTTTAGATTTTAACACGCTCTCTAAAGGCTCGCGTATTGAAAATCGAAAATTTAACTATCTCGGTTGGAGAAATTCCATAAATCACTCGTACCTGAATGAGAATCTATATTTATACAATTCGTTATAACGATTTTAATCCGTCATCACGAATTACAATAAACTGGGATAACGAGTTTAATTTGGCATTACGAAGTACGAAAACTGTTATAACTAATTCCGAAAATTCATTATCACGAATTTAATCTGTTATAACGAGTTCTTCAATTCATGATTTCGAATTCAAATTTATATTTTTGGTAGGTCCTAAATGGGTTTCCGTAGTATACCACCTTGTGTAAAAGGTTTGTACATGTTAAGAAAATTGAATGCTCTAAACAAATGTTAAACATAATATAATTAAGGGACGAGATCAAAAGTTCAATGTAGGATAAAAAACTTAATTCACATAGTTCTTTCACTGACTCCCAGCCCCACCCCCCTCTTAACTTAATTTGGGAAAAATTGATTGACCAATATGGGCATATGCTTTGAGTATACTTCTTGTATCATGAGTCCTGTTTTGCCTCAACAATGTATGTTTGTTCTGTACTTTGACTTGGACATCACTTAAATACGTTTTTTTTCAATACGAAAATCGATGTCGGATAACAAAACTTGCAGCGATTTTTACCACCCCCCCCACCCCCAAACTAAAAAAAGTTTTTTATCCTACATTGAACTATTGATCTCGTCCCTAAATTCAAATGATATTCATACATGTATCAGGGAAATCAATGCTTTCCAGAAACTATAAACTATTAAACTGTACTAAGCGAATGGCACAAAAGTCTCCAAATTATTCTTCCTGGTACTTGTACATGTAGTTTAAAATTTACCCTTCATCAGGAAACAATTCCACACAATTTTAATTCTTCACAGTCGTGGCAGTGAAAAATGTTACTACGAATGTACATTTCGATACTTATCACAGTGACTTCTGTGTCTGATATGTGTAATTATGTTTAGTCAAAAAATATTATTTATCAAGAAACTAATATTATTACCATAGTTTGTTTGATGTAAAACATCTAACCAAAGCAAATCAATAGAAATTCTAATTATAATAGATCATATATATGAGTACAAACAGTCTGTTGTAAAAAGTTTGATGCCCATTATGAGGACATATCAATATCTATTATTCCACTATATATATTAATTCACAGCTATGTACGCATTTTATTGATTGAGACTCTCCCACGTGATATTGAACAAAACACCGTGTTTCCCTCTCAGATTCGTGTTTCACCATCATATCCCAGTTATTTGAAATGCTCAGGATTTAACTCGAGGAAAGTCATGTTTTCCTAGGGCAAGCCTCGGGAAACATGACTTTCCCCGGGTGAACAAAACTTCATATTTCATTAATGCAAGGGAAATGAATGTATAATATCTCATTAGTAGAGCTCCAAACCCTTAAGGTATAAATATGAACAAATTATTCATGCTTTATTTCGAATTATTCAGAGATCATGCGGTAAGGAATGTAGCGTTGACACCGTAGATTACCAAGAATTTGACAATAAAATCAAATATCATGCACATTAAAATAAAAGGATATGGGATATTTCCATTTTTATATAGAAAAAAATCAATATTTCAGTCGTTGGAAAAGATATTTTACTGTCGCATCTTTAATCAACGCCAATTTCTTTACTTCAACTATACTCATATCTGATGCCGAGTACAGAAAAATGAACGGAATCACTTCGATCAGATTTCAGAAACAAATACATCGGGGAAAAACAACATTTAGTTTAATGGTGTTTGTTTTTACCATTGATATATTTGTTGAATTTGGGTGACACACTATTTAGAGACAATCGACATTACAAACACGACAAAGGGGACGTATTATGCACTGCATATTATACCTGTGACTAAGACAGCTTTACATTATATTCAAAGAATAGAGGCAGGTAAAGAAAAGGTAACAAGTTTACTCAGGAAAAACTAAAATTATTGTTTGATTTTGATATATTTTTAAACTAGTCTTAAGCAGTCCGCTGCATATCCCCGCACTACTCTTGTGTTTTTTGCAATCCATACAATCCAAACTAAAGATGTAGCTGTAGTGTTTATAAATATATATGGTAGAAATCACAAAGTAGTCTTTCAGGACATTTACTAAAATTTGATTCACATTATTCAGGCTTATTTTACTATTTTTTTCAACATAGGGAAATGTAAAAAACAATTCAGATCAAGCTGGACATACTATATTTGTTTGAAAAAATCCTACCCCCTCCCCCTCAGTAATAAAATGGTCGGTGCCTTATTATTATATTCTTTCGTCTAACCAGAAATGTCCGCGATAGTTCTCAGAAATGGCGGAATGGAATTGAACCAACCTTGGCACAAAAATAGATCACCAACTGAAGTTGTGCAACGACATTTTAAGAAATCCACCATGGATACAGCCAAAAGGTAAAAAAAATGTCCAGAAACTTTAAATCTCTAGTTCTCGTAAACCGGTTACTCGAGGGTTTAATAAATTATACAAATATAACCCCATGTTTCCTGTTTCTTTTAGGGGGATCAAAAGAGGAAAGGGTTTCATTGAACATTATAGAACAATACTGTTCTATATGTCCAAGCCACTCCAAATTTTGTATTATGGTAGACCAGTATGCGTAGATACATATACATGTATGCTTTTTGAATCTGAAATTTTCAAACGGCCGCCATTGTCATGGAAACAGCAAAAATTCGAAAAAAGGACTTGATACTTGGTTTAAAAATAAGTCACCACAACTGCTTTCGATCGACCATGTTGGAAAATCCAAGATGGCCGCCACTGGAAAATTAAACAAAAAATCAAAGAAATTCAGGAAGCGGTGAACATTGATATAAGGAGCCCTTGTGGCAATGGGAACGATGGGGGAACATCTGTTACACTGTGCGTAACAATTATAGCTGGTTGTTCTTCTTTTGCGTAACCTGAGAAGGTCCTCGAGTGTTCTCAGAAACAGCGGAATGGAATTGAAACAAATTTGGTACAAAAATAGAGCGCCATCTGAAGTTGTGCAACGTTATATTCAGAAATCCAACATCGCCGTCGTTGCCATTGAAACAGCCAAAATGTAAAATGTTCCCACGAATTTAGATCTCTAGTTCTAGGAAACCGTTCTAAAGAACTTTAAGTAGGAGTTTAATAATGATAAGTCATTTAAATACAATGATAAGTAAAGTAAAAAAATACCAAAAGGGAAATTCGAAGGAGGGAACAATCGAAACAACTGATCAAATCTTAAAACACTTAAGTCTAAAAGCTACAAAAACGCGTAACTAAAACTAAGAGCACTATTATCGTTACATATTAACCTATAGGCTCCCAGGTGTCTGTATCGCCCACTTGGATATCATTCGCAGTCTTCAAGCAGAATAAATTGTTTTACTATGTCGATTTTGGTTGGAGGTCTAGAATATTGCTGTCAAGTTGGGTTCCAATTGGCTCGCAGATTTTGCCGAATTAGGTTCCAATTTGTTGACTAATTCAGACAATTTTTTTCGGTGAATATTCAAATGGGTTCCTACCGCTGTCTGTTTCATCGGATACAATTCTGAAAGATGACCACCTAAGGACAATTGCTGCCAAGTTTGGTTCTAATTGGATCAGTGGGTTCACACAAGAAGATGTTTAAAGTGAATTTCAGATGAAAAGATCTTTAAAAAAAGTTTACGACGGCGGTCGCCAAGTGATAGCAAATGGGCCAAGTAAGCTAAAAATACATCCTTGATCTTAACTAAAACTATTTGTGCAAGAAGAGCACCAAAAGAAGTGTATAATATTGTAAAAGAAGCATCACGTTATATCGGTTCTCGCTCTAAATCGATAACTAACATGTATAATAAAATCCAGTCTGACTAGTGATTTCGACTGCTTTTCGTTTCATGTCCGTATCATTATATATCACTGAGCAGTTTTTACTTGTAAGAGGTTATGGAGGATTACTCTGGACATGGAACCGAATACCCCATACCAGTACATTTATCTGTATTTTGAGTACCTGTATGGAGGCGCTCAGGTCACATTTGCCCAAACGTATCATTTTTCCGTACCCAAACGTATACACCAAAATTCTGCGTTTTTAGCCTAAACTTAATGCGCACTTTATATGTGTAGAATAATAATTTGTTACGTTATGTTGTAATGTGTTGTGGTTTGTTGTACAATGTATTTGCTTATACCTTTTGAAGAAACAATTACATTTATGAACAGCTCTTTTTAATGCAAAGGAGGGAATTAAACGTACATTTATGTTTCAAAATTTATTTATTCTTCTTAATACTCACTTATTTAAAAGTAAATGGAAACCAAAAATATTACAAATGCAAAAGAAACACGAGAAAATCATCAAGACAGCAATTCAAACCATGTAACAACTTCTCATGTTTGAATGTTGAACATTGTTTTTATCATCATTGGATCTGTGAATAACTTTTCAATTCTTCATTTTATTTGCATTTTGCACGATACTTTTGTGTAAAATTAATATAATTTGCACTGTGTTAAATACACAAACAAATCGTTTATTTTAAAATTGACGTTGAAGCAAAAGAATATTATTCCAAACAGAATTTTAAAGTAGAAAGGTATTGGAAATAACATTGTGTTTTTGAAATATATGTGTAAGTAGGATAATTCTAATGTAAAGAGTATGACAACTACATGTAATTAGAAACACGATCAATACGATGTTAGTGACGTGATGTCCACAATAGCTTGGCATGATATCCGACAGAGATAAGAGTAAATTCCAGAAAGGCGTGAAATCTTATCTTTTGTTTTTCGTGATATACAGCTTCAAATCAGTCAATCAAGTCGTGATGACGAAAGTCGAATTTAAGGTTGTTCCTACCGTTAAGGTACACGGATATATGTGCATGTATACAGGTAAACCGTTTTGCTGACAAAACCAGTGGGGTTTCAAATTTTTATAACGCTACATTTTAAAACAATTAATGCAGCATTTGAATAAAGATGTGTGTATAAGGTGATCCCAAATTTTACAGAATAATTTCAATTGAGAAGGGATGGTACTAAATCTTGTTTTAAAGTGTTCTCTTGTCAAAACATATGTAGAGGAATGTTTTTTGCACTAGCAAATAACACCGACTAGTTTTGGAATCATTTAGTTTTAGTAAAAACTTTATTGTGAGTGATTTTTTTTCTTTTTTAATCTATAATATATGTCGGTATGATAAAAGTTGATTTTAAAATTATGACAACAAATTAATGATTTTATTTCTTATAATTTTGATGTTCAAAATTCATAAACTATTGTCAGGGTAATAAATGGTTCTAGGTTAGAACCATTCAAAATGGATCCAGGGGTAGAATCGTTCAGAATGGTTCTAGGATAGAACTGTCATAAACTGTTCTAGGGTAGAACCGTCCAGAATGGTTCCCTAGCGTAGAACTGTCATAAATGATTCTAGGTCAGGACACACCCCGTCATAAACGGTTCTGAAGGTGTTAGGATGACAGTTCTATAACTGTTCTAGAACAGTTCTTCTGACAGTTTAGGACAGTTCTAAAGAGAGGTTAGAACTGAGCTCAACTGTAAACTTCGCTTCGAAGTTTATGCGACAGCAAATTCGTTCTATTAAGAACGTAAACATACAAAACGACAGTAACGAATCTACCGCGAAATTTATGCACTATAAACTGGAGACATTAGTATATAACTATTAAGGAAAGGGAAGTTCACAATAGGAAAATCATCACGTTTGTCATAAAGCCTTAATTTCAGTCGCCCTTTCGTCTGTGTATAAGTATAAATCTAGGTATTAACAATTACTATTAAAATTTGATTTAATTTTATCAACTTCCTGTTTTTGTTTTACCCCTGATTAATGCTTTAATTAATGAGAAGGTCTAGTGTCAATAACATACATAGGTACCAATCGTATGTCCTATATATTTCGTGATTGTTTCCCTGTTCCTTATGGAATGTTGTGTTTATTTTGGATGACTTGGAGTAAATTTGATAGTTCTCTCGAAATAAGGAAATTGTTTAAACTTTTTATTGTGAAAAAAGCAGAGGATGGATGTTGTGTTTATTTTGGATGATTTGGAGTAAATTTGACAGTTCTCTCGAAATAAGGAAATTGTTTAAACTTTTTATTGTGAAAAAAGCAGAGGATGGATGTTGTGTTTATTTTGGATGATTTGGAGTAAATTTGACAGTTCTCTCGAAATAAGGAAATTGTTTAAAACAATTAAAGTAAACTTTTTATTGTGAAAAAACAGAGGAAGATGATATCAATACCATATTTATCCCCGCAATTCGAATGAAGTTCGAAGATATTTGTAATCGTCCGTCTGTCCGTCCCTCTATCCGTACGTTAAATAATCTTGTCGCCAGAACTCCTCATTCCCTTTTCACGTCATGCATTTAATTTCTATACAGTTTTGTCACAAACTGTATGTAGATGCGCAATAAGGTTTTAGAATTTTGATTTTCAAAAATTGGGGCCCACAGGGGTCGAATTTTGAAAATTGGAAATTTAAGTTTGTGACTTAAACTCTTTATTCTTTTTTAATTTTATGATTTTAATTTCTATACAGTTTTGTCACATACTGTATGTAGATGCGCAATAAGGTTTTGGAATTTTGATTTTCACAACTTGGGGTCCACAGGGGTTGTATTTCCCAAAAAGGGAATTTAAGCTTGTGACTTCAAGTACTCTTTCATTCTTCATTAGATTTGGCAAATTTATGTGTATACAAATGTATTTATTACGTAGTTCCTTATTATCCGTAGATCTGCAAAAAGGTTTTGAATTTTGGGAATCGATTAGGTACCAGTATACAAATAGGTTTATTTTATTATGTAAGTTTCGAATTATGTCCTCCCAGTATAAAAGAAATAGTATTCTATATTGAAGTTTAAATTGCAGAAAATTAAGAATAAACTTTTAAGGTTAATATATCAGTGAATTAGGTTCAAAAGATAGGGAATAGTTTATAGATAATTTCATTAATAATTTATTTAACATTCACCGTATTAAAATCATCATTTGCCCAGCATTGCATATCCCAATCTGTTGAACGTTTTACGAAAGGGATGTTTACATGTGAAAAATGTGAAGCAATTTGCTGAAAAAACAAGGTGAAATGGACCAACTTTTTTCCCTCTTAATTGAAAGGGGAGATTTGGAACTTTCTGGGAATATATAAGATTATGGGATTGAAATATTAGAAATCGTCATTTTAGAAGTCAAACGTTTGTATGTTAATTACTTTTTTTTTATAGATATTTCGAAGAAAATTGAATTTCTGCCATTGGTAAAACTTTATGTAAAAATTGTTTTATAATTAATTTTGTGGAATGAAATCTGTAGAAAGAGAGGATTTCATACATATATAGATGTATGGCTGAAAAATCAAGATGCCCAAAGCCATGTTTTTGTGAGCATTTATGTTTTGTTTTCAAAGTATGTTTTTAACGTCATGTCGTCATTTTTGGCTTACTACCTTAACGGTTCCAATTTTGGGACCGAAAACGGTGAAATTGCAGTGCGGGGATGGACATCGTTTATGATGGCACCAATTTCTAGTTTTGGATATGTACTCACATAATTTTTGTTTGTGGTAAGATTATGCATGTGGTTGAATAATTATATGTATAAATTAGAGATAACTTTCTATTAAAAACGTAAGGATTACAATAATTTTAATGTTGCGGTGGGAGTATTTAGAAAGGAAATATCCAGGATTAAAAGTGTGAATTTTGCAAGTTCAGCAGTTCAGCTTGTTAAATTGTACGTTTAACATGTATTTATTTTTAAATGAATAAATTTGGTATGAACTCTTGTTGAATAATCTTTATATCATCATTTTGTCATGTATCATTCCTGTAAGTTAAAGATGTAAACTACTGTAATAAACAGACATAAAATTCTTTGATACCAATTTTGATGCACAAGATACGCACATTTCGTCGATTCACCACTCATCAATTGTGCTAAAGGCCTACAATGTTCTATACCAAACAACAATTCAAAAAAGTTGAAGAGCAAATTCAAAAATCCAAAAATGACCCCAAAAATGGTAAAGCCAAAAACCATCTAAGGACAGACCTATGCACGCGGGGGATATTCCTTAGTTTTCACTAATTTTATAATTTTATATCAGAAAATTTTAATTATCAATTCCGGGCTAGTATCAAAATACTAGCAACTGAGACGGAGATACCCTCGGGGACTTGGGAGTCAACCAGCAGCGGCATCGACTCGGTGGTTTAAACCAAATTCTTTGATACCAATTTTGATGCACAAGATGTGCAAATTTCGTCGATTTACGACTCATCAGCTGTGCTAAAGCCTAAAATGTTGAAAACAAAACAACAATCCAAAAAGTTGAAGAGTAAATTCAACAATCCTAAAATGACCAAAAAGGGTAAAGCCAAAAATCTAAGGACAGAGCTATGCATGTGCGAAAGGTGCTATCTTTATAACACGCCCATAAAGGGTTTAATGCTATCTCGCCATAGAGTTTAATAGAAATCGGCAGCATTCGTGAGAGGCCAGTATAAAATTAAAGTCTTCAAGTCATTGGGAGAAAGAACAGTTTTTACATAACTACACAGAGCTTCAGCTTTGTAGCCTTACTGTGAAAAGATCGTAAGTAACGAATGGTAAAACCCCCGTTTTTAATACTATAAAAGAAAACACAATAAGATCATGAAAAGCGACTTCCTTTGGTACAAGCAGTGGATCTAAAATTATGTCTTATTTTGAAGTGAATATTATGTTGGAGTGATACATGTAAAAATATCGGCAAAAGAATACAGAAAATGTGTAGTAAAATGAACAATGAATTATAGAGAAAATATGTGCGGCACCAGAAGATGCCCATTCAGAGCACATGAAAGTCAGTTCTGTGAGCTTGATTCCAAACTTACATAACTAACAATTTCGTCATGTACATCTACGATCCGTGTTTAAAAAATAGTTTTGTTCATCTTGTGTTTTTCAGTAAGAAATTCGATTTCGTTCTACGGTACTTGGGGTATTATTGGTGTCGTATGATTTGAGTATAGTTGCCTTTAGCATCGTCTTTAATAAATAGATGTATATGTAATCATTTTACTAACTTTATTAAATATCTGAAAAAGAATACGAAGGCGAAAATACAGTGGGAAAACTCCAAAATCCAAAGGCACGGTGAATTCGTAATGAAATTTACCAAGTGAAGAAAACCCGCTAGTGTCAAGGCATGTTGAAGAGTCAATTCCAGTAAGGTGTGAAATCTAACATAAGATATATATATTCTCTTATGTGAGATAGAAACTTCGTTTCGGCCAATCACGTCGTGATGATGACGACCTTGTCTTACAAGTTTATGTGACAGCAACTTTGCTATCTAAAGAAGGTCAGCATAATCATATGTACGACTGTTACAAATCAACTCCGTAAGTAGCTATTGACCACTTGTCATGTTTTTTCTAAGAAAGTTCACAGAATAGGAAAGTTAAAATCATTACGCTTGTCATAAAGTTTAGATTTCAGTCGCATTTTGTCGACTAACTACTTATTTGGATTTAAGTTTATCGATTTTCGTTTTTTTAACCTCTGATTAATGATTTAATTAATAAAGGGCCCGGTGTCAATATCATACATCAGTACCACTCTTAAGTATTTGTTCTCTCTCTACTTCAGGAATTTCGTATTTATTTTGGCTGAATGCAAATTTGAATACCAGATTAACACCGTGTAATATTTCTTATAGTGTTGGTTCATGGTGATTTTTTATGATTTGTTCCCTTTTTGAACCCAGCGTGACTTAGTTTCTCGTACAACATCATGTCACCTTTTCTATTATACAGAAATATTGTAGATTTCAACAGTACCATATTTTTGGTTATTTACTCAAGAAATTTCTGTTTCGGGTTATGTTTGTAATTGAATGATAGTTGAGAAAAAAAGAAATATATTAAAAAATAACTGTCAAGTAGAAACTAAAGGATGACACTGGAAAGTATCTTTAGAAAGCAAACAGCTGAAATTTAAAAGTGTCGCTTTTTATTTCAGCTAGTTAAATTGTACGTTAAACATGTGTTTTTACTAATGAACAGATTTTGTTTGAATTCTTGTTGATTTATCATTATGTCGTTATGTCTGTAAAATACAGCAATAAAACAAATTAAGAGTTTTTGTTTTGTTCGAACAGAATCTGCTTTCATCGCATTTCCAGCAAGTAACTGGACGACAGCTGACTCAGTTTGTACTTTGCCATCGATAGATAACATTAAACCCAATGATCTTATAAATGTAATTACTACAACAGGCGGTATAGCAGAAAAGGCTTGGACTGGAACTCGGGTTAAATACTCAAAATGGGCGGCTTTTATAGGTTAGTTGAAGTTGAAAAATAAATTTTAAAAGCAGATACGAAATATTATAATGTATATCAAAGTTGTTAGAAATATTATACAATAAATACAATTCTTGATACCAATTTTGATCGATTTACGATTATCAGTTGTACTCAAGACCTAATTTGTTGAAAATCAAAATAACAATCCAAAAAGTTGAAGAACAAATTAAACAATCCAAAAATGGCTGAAAGGGTAAAAAAAGCCAAAACCCTCTAAGGACGGATGTAATAGGGAATAAACCTAATAAAACAAATAAGTAGCTCTGTCAGTATATGTCTTTATAGGTCTTATACAACAATAAATGTAATTTATGTTTATTAGTATTACTTATAAGTACTTAAATATGTATTCTGTACTGTCGGATTTAACTTTATTATGACAGTGCTGCTCCATTCGCCTGTCTGTCCGTCCGTCCGTCATACATTTCTTGTAAGTTACCTAAACATCTCTTTAATTTTAAAGTTGTGCATTTTATTTCTATACAGTATATAAGATTTTAGAATTTTGATTTTCAAGACTGGGTCCACAATTTTTCGAAGCTTGTGACCTGAACTCGTCTTTCATATTTCACTTTTTGCATTTTATTTCTTTATACTATTGTCATACACTATATGTAGATGCACAACGAGGATTTAGGAGTTTGATTGTCAAAACTTGGTAGTACAGGGGTTGAATTTATTTTGATTTAGTGAATTTAAGCTTGTGATTTTTCATTTTTCCCTCTTCACTTTATTTCTATACAGTATTGCCATACATTGAATGTAAATGTGCTATCAGGTTTTGGAATTTTGATTATTCAAAACCTTGGGGCCCACCGTGATATTGAATTTTGAACTTTTAAATAAGATGGTGACCTTAACACCTCTTTTTTACAGCATACACTCTGTAGATGTGCAGTAAAGTTTTAGAAAATCGGGGCCCTTTTAAGCTCACCTGGCTAAAGGCCATGTGAGCAGTTTGATCACTCGTCGTCCATCCGTCATTGATTTATATTTTTTTTTCTTGAACTGCTTGGCCAAATGGAATGAAACCGGACAGATACAGCTAGACAAGAAACTTTTACAAAGTTTTCTCATTTTGTCCAGATCATTCGACAACAATGGCAGCCATGGACAATTCTTGTTTCTGCCAGGTGAGCGATACAGGCTCAGCCCTCTGAGCCTCTAGTTGAAAAATATGACTGAAAGTGATGCACAGGGATACGAAGTGTAGGTGTGTGGTACAAGCTGTTGTTTTCAACCGTCATCGTCTAGTTTTTATTTGTAACTTTCACGGTTTATTTCTTCACCTTTCCATCCATTTTACATTTTTTTTTTATAAAGGCTGCGATGTTGAAATTTTAAGAAGTGCCGATAAAACAGATATAAAAAGAGTGCAGGACTGTTTACTACATTGCTCTAAAGATACTGAAGCATCCTACTTTGCCGTACAGGTAATTTTATCTGATAATTTCAAAATCTCAGTCATTACAAGATTAAAAGATAAATAATGAAACAGATATAAGAACATACACCCAAGACAAAAAAGTAAAACAACTGAAAGAAGTCTTATGGCTTAAAAAGGTAAAAATTGTTTATATCCATTCCAAAAGTGTACATTGTAGAAGCAGTGGAAAGTAGATAAAAAGCGGCGAGCATATCTAAGTGAAATAGACGTGACAACGGGATATGATATATTCTGAAAGTTCTGCGGTAAATTTTCGTAAATTCAATGCAATGTATATTTGCAGAATTCAAAATGTAAATGTCTAAGAGATAAGCCAAAGTCGACAACTGAATCGTTAAATTGTAAAAAGAAGTGTGTAAATCCTATGGACACTCCATGTGGTTCCGGAATATCAGCCATGGTTTTCGTAATTACAAAAGGTAATTTCTATGCCAACTGTTTCTTGTTCAAAACAATATCAAAACACAATACACTATTGTTACTTTTATACACATATACATGTATACGGCAGTGAATATAAAGATTATTGAATTGATCTGAGATTTAACAAACACGTCCGCAGTCTCTTTCTTAAAAGCCTTGTACAATGTAACCTTAGTATCGCGTTTAACAAATGCAATATTTCAGATTTATCATTACAATGTACATGATGTAGACGAAGTGAATAGAAATAGTGGGTGTTTATTTTGATATAAAGGGATTTAATCTGTTCACAATTTATTTTCATCTCAGTCAAGAGACTACACATAATGTAAATGTTATATCTTTTATCTTGTTATTTAAACTGTATGGCATCACGGTTATTTTTTAATTATTACTGTTGCAGAATCTCGGAAGTTCAAATAAAGTGCATATAATTTTTTGTTCTGCGTTTTTGAGATTTTAAAACCTGTTTTAAAATAGTTAGCTAATCAGAATTTTGATAAAATACTAACAAAAAACTTTAATATTATCGAAGGCAAAATACACTCTGTCATTGCCTTAGTATCTTTATGAATTGTCTGCTTGTAAGAGAACACTGGAAAAAAGGGTAAGAAAAGAAGCATTTAGTAATAGATATGGTTACTCATTTCATGTTCATTGTACAAATAGATATTGGAGTCAAGTCAGAAAAATATTTGGAAAATGAATGTATGCAAGCAACCGGAGATTTGATATCATATGAGATAACCAACTGTTCAGCAACTTTGGATTATGGCTGTATAAATACTACAGGTTCGTTTATTAGTATTTAAGCAATTTTATTGACAGAAATTTTGTGACGTTTTGTTTCTAATTGAAGAAAACCAGTAACCCTTCGGTAAAACAATAAGCAGTTCTTTTCGCTTTCGATACATCGAGCGCATTTTGTCATGAGCTCGGTTCAATACCCACGGGCATAGCGTTGACAAGTTAATTACCAGTTACCAGTAGCTTGTTGAACATTTTTTAAGAAAAAGTCATCAGAAAGAAAATATACCATTTAAACAATTGTACCTTCGCCGATTTGTGACTACCACCCGATTGACTTTGTTGAACTTCACGACGGGTGCCGTATACGGGACAGGAACTGCTTACCCTTCCGCAGCACCTGAGTTCACTCCCGGTTTTTATAGGAGTTCGTGTTTTTCATTGTTTAGTTTTCTGTGTTTATTTGTTGTGCTTGTAGTTGTTCATTTGTCTTCCATGGTTTGTCTAATGGATTGCGTGTTTTCGTTTGCTCCTTAGGCATATTTGTCCTTTTTCGTCTGTACATAAAAATTTGTATGCCATTTAAATGATTACACATATCTCTGCAAGGCCAAATGCCATGTTTTTTTGGTCTTTATCTTATCATTTTTTTCGAAACTTATCATGTTGAAAATAACAACTAAACAGAAACATGATTAAAGAAGGGAAAAGTTACTGTGTGGTATATCAATGAAATTGTCGTAAAAGTATCTAATTTAGAAGATTCTAAATATGGTCACCTTTTTTATAGTTTATTTTCATTCAAAGTCTACGGTTTTGTAATTGAACAAAGTGAAATTTATATGCAATTTTAATTAATGTGTTTTTAAGGCAAAATATACAAAATGTCATGTGGTACGATAGGCATCTGAATCGACAAAAACTGTTAAATAGAAAGATTGTTGCCGAAAATGTCCAATATTCTATTTTGTAGGTATCTTTACACAAAAAACATGGTATGAATATCAAGAGGAGTGTTTCAAATCGGACATAATCCCAAAATACAACAGCGTGAACGTAAATTCTCCACAACCAAACAAATTTTATTGGACTCCTATATTCAGGACGCATTTGGTGTTAGACGGTAATTGCTCAGATACATTTACAATAGATATACTAATAACTATTTACATGAATCGTAAAGATAAAGGAAAAAACTATCAACGGAGTTATACATGAGAAACACATTCTTTACTTCTAAAATATGTTACAAATTTTAGAATAGACGAATTTGTTGAAATTAATTTTATGGTCATTATCAAGATACTGGCAACTGTCCAGGTGATAACCTCGAAGTTGAGAGTCAACAGCCAGAGGTCACTGGTCATTGGTAAAAAAACACTCTATCATACCATTTTTATTGCACGGCCTATAATTTCAATAATTACAACTCATCAGTAATGTTCAAGGCCGAAAATTAAACATCAACAAAGAGAAGATTCCTTTTCACAAAATATGGGAGATAATTCTTACTTTCCAAAAATATACTTATTTCATATGTTCGAAATAAATAAAAAGCAGAAAAAATCCATCAATTGTTTTCATATTAACAGCAGAATTTAAATTGACAGAAATAACGCCTCTTATCAAATTACAATACACTAATTATGATGATTGAATTATAACTATTATCAAGATACTGACAATCGAATTAAAGAAAAAATTCATTGTAATAAAATTCTCTGTAAATGTAGCCTTCACACTGATCATTGATGATACGTCAAGTTATGAAAACTTAGGCCGATTTAAATGGCGTTAAAAAGGTCCGTAGTTGAAAAGTTTACTGATATCGAAAAATAAATAGTGTTTTTCATTTACTATTTCAGAATTTGAGAAGTCGAAGCAAGTCTATTGAATACACGTTTAAGATATGTGTCCACCCCAGTTCAGATATAAATAAATAAAAATTAACAAATTTAATGAAATCTTAAGATTTATTTCATAAGTTATATTGTACATGTAAATCAAACCGCCATATTTCTGAAGAGAGTTGTTGCTTGGTGAGAGCACACGTTTATTTTCATTTTTTTTCAATTATTATTATACATCTAACTAGAAATTTATTTAAACTTAAGTTATTTTGGTGTAAGCCTATTTTGATGTTTTTCCTAAATTTAAGTTTAGATTTTATCAACAATAGATAGCATACTCGCAATAATCTTCCATTATACATGTAGGTGTTAATGAAAGAAACCAGACATGTTTAGCAGTAGAGGCTTCAACTTTCAAATACACAAAAGAAAGCTGTGATAGTGTGTACCCATTTCTTTGTTCTAAACCAGGTAGTATGTTTTTAATGAAAACTAAAGTCAATGAAATTTATTGTTTATCTGAAATCCTGTTTTGATTCAATTCACTTTTTCATCTAGGTCTGAATCTAATTTGGCTTTAGAATAAAATTATTTTGAATGCAAGAATTCTGTTATCACAAATGGTGTCATTAAACAGTAGCAAATATATTGTTAAACATTTGTTATTTCTTATTCAGGGCGAAGACTAAAAGATCAAAATGGAGCAGGAAGATCTTCCCTACGATTTATTACACTTCCAATATCAGGTAATTACACTGTAGTATTCTTATTTCTTAGGTGGACTCGCTTCGAGTGTGTAAGGATGATGACTTTGACTTTCCAATCGTTAACTTCCAATTTTTGAGCGGCAATATCCCAGAAGCGCCGGCGTATCGAGTATATATTTCACAACTCATACGTTATTCCTGAGCTTGTGACATATACATTGACTTCCTGGACAGATCCCGGCTCCTGACAGAAAGGTTGCTCAGACAGGGGTACGTTACCCTTAAGTTGAAGTCATCCTTATTAAAGTTTTATGGGATTTAGTCATAATGACTTAGTTGTATGAAAAAAACCGTTTCGCAAATGAAAATGGACCTATTCCATTGATATTATCCCTTTCTCATACAGGATTTGACATGGGCAGCATGGCAGGTGTCCTGCAGGAAGCAGAGACTGCTTACTCTTCCGGAGCACCTGAGTCTACCCCCGGTTTTTTGGTGGGGTCCATGTTGTTCATATGTTTTTAGTTTTTAATTGTAGTGCATGTATTGTTTTGTTCTTGTATTCGTTGTTCTCCGGGGTTTGTCAGTTGTTACGATTTTTCCCTCCTTCGAATATTCCTTTGGTATTTCTTGACTTTACTTGCAATGTATTTAATATTCAGAATAAAGATGGAGCTACTTCAAGTATTAAATTCACACATGGTCCTCATGAAAACGAAGGAGCAGATATTAGCATAGGAAAAGAAATAGTGCAAAGGGTAAAAAAATGAACACATTACAGAAGAAGGAAATTTTGTTGTTTAAGACATAAAAAAATAATCAAGATCATTCCAAATCAAAAAACCTGAATAAACTTCCCATGTCCTGCTCCGTCGCATTACAAGTGGGAAAGTTACTAAGTACAATGAGTTGTCAATTTCACTGTGATGAAAAACCTATCAGAGGATATATTATTATTTGATTTATAAATGCTACAGTTTACATACAGCTTTATCTATGAAAGCTAGATTAAGCAGTTCGCTGGAATTACTAAATGAAAAATTAAAGTACTTAGAACTGTAAGAAGAATCTACACGAAACAATAATATTTGATACGAGAAAGGCCACAAACTGTATTATATGAATTTAATTTTTTTTGTTTCTGTCGTTTCAGCAATTGGTACATTACTTATCGTAGTTTTATTAATAATTGTTATAATACTTACAAAGTTTAAGATGGCGTAAGTATTGATATATTTTCATAAAGTTCAATCATGTAAAGATTATTAAAAAATATGCTGTATATATTGAAATTATTTCTCTTTGTTGAATGTTTAGATGAACAATTTGCTTAGTAAGGTTTCACAAAGAATTTTTATACATTTGGCTCTTATTAAAAGACACATTGAGAGTCACATTGTCATTGTATGAAAAAAGACATTGCTATAAAATTGTGAACGGCTTCATGGATGGCCCGTTTGAATAATATATGACAGATCCTATACAATACACCCTCTTTCTCCATGGTGCAAATGACAAATGTTGCAACTAGAAATTGTACTATCAATCAGGCAACCTTTAAAAAGTAAATATTTAAAAAAAACTTATACATGTAACACATTAGCTTTCGATTTGCTTTTTTGTTTTGAGCAGATATTACATGTGCTTCCATATTGACCATCATCTGATATTATATTTAAAACACTGGGTATCATTATATTTGTCAGATATCGATCTCTTCATTTTGCATCGAATAAAATTGACAATCTGCTACACATTGTAAAATAATTGTCATAACTTAGTTCAAAACTTTAAACGTTTCCTAACTGGTTTCCGGGATTTTACACCATTGACTGAAATTCAAGTTATCAAAAAATTGGATCGCAGTCTGAAATTAAATACATTTAACATTACTTTTTTTCAAAATCTCTGAACTTAATTCTAGAATAATCCATTTAACTGTTGTTTCTTATTCATAGATTGTAATAATGGTAAACATATCTTTGTCTTTTGACAAACATTCCCCGTTTCCATTCTCTATTCTATGTGATGTTGAAAGCTATTTGTAGGCAGATATGGTATTTTTTATTTGATTGAACTTTTTAATAATCTATTCTTCTTTAAAAAATAACAAAAAACAAATGAATTAATAAAAATTACTTATGCAACTGCTCTTTCATAAAAGTTTAATTTTACATGTGTTTCCATATTGACCATCATCTGATATTCTATTTAAATCATTACAGTCATAGTAAACCTAAAACCGAAAAGCTCACTTACTTTTTTTCTCAAGGAAAACTTCTTATGAAGAAAAAATCCGAAAGTTAAATGAGCGGCTAGCCACTATGCAAGGTTCGACATATAATGAATTTGAAGCTACCAGAGATAGAGAGGAACCAAGGTACATGTATAATGAGCTGCAGATGATTGAGATGACAGAAAATTCCGATGGAAATTACGAAGTGGCGGAAAACCTCGACGTACCAGATGATGTTTCATCAAATGACCAAAAAATGGAAGAAACAGACTATCAAGGTTACCTGGTACCAGAAAACCAATATCATATGATTAACGACAATCCTACCAGTTCCGATGGAAATTACGAAGTGGCGGAAAACCTCGAAGTACCAGATGATGTTTCATCAAATGGCCCAAAAATGGAAGAAACAGACTATCAAGATTACCTGGTACCAGAAAACCAATATCATATGATTAACGACAATCCTACCAGTTTTTTTCACAATTCAAGTCAACTTTCAATCAAATAATAGTCCAGTTGAATCAACTATTGAGAATAATGATGTCAACATATATGATGAACATGGATATGTTGAGCCAAATCAGATATAATTGAGTTTAATCAGTTTATTTATATATATATATATAACTATGTATAGTGTTTTGTTTAACCATTTAATATTTTGTCGTCTTTACATTTAGTATTTCCCGTGAAATGTTATTTTCTGAAGGGAGAAAAATAAATCTTCCTTAGAATATTGAATAATTATATGGTCTGAATAAAAAAAAACAAAACCAAAATGGTCAAAATAAACAATAAGATGAGTGAAATTTACTCACATGTAACACTTGGTCATAAGAAGATGGAGAGTTTGGATCCAACAAACCTATTTTAACTTTTAGACATAATATTTGCACCTGTCCTAAGTCAGAAATGTTATGGTCACTGGCAATCTATTGAATTTGATTAGTTTATCCGCAATCGATGATGAAATTTAGTACTGTTTCCACTGATCTATACAGGTGCAGTTAACGGAGTATGACATATTTACCCTTCTCGGGCATCTGATTTTGGTTTTTAATTGGTGTTCACATTGTCCTTCCTTTCATCTTACGGACTTTTTGTATTGTTTTGTGACTTTGGTATTGTTTTGCCCATATAATTATTCACTTGGTTATTTTTTCATGACTCGCTACATAGTAGGTAATTACCCACTTATTGAAGATCCTGTGGTAACCACCAAATGCATATTTTAGGTCTGTTTAGTTCGAAGATAGGATTTTATTTTCTTGACAGTGAACCCATCTGATTTCTTCCTCATATACTCATACATTTCTATTCATGTATTAATAAACTCCAAAGTTTGATAGAATCGGCCCGTAGCTTGCATGTGTCAATGTTTTACGGCAAATAAAATTATTTTCCACCAAAGAATTTTTATCATTCACTTACAAAATTATATATTCTTCAAATAAATAACGTTTTGGTTTCGGTTGCTTTCTGCAGATGTTGAAAGTTCAAGGTACCAAACCATATGCATACGATTCGCACATTACATGCAAATGATTTGCACGATACACACACAATGTACCACAAACCACACAATTAAATGTTTTACGATTTCCAATTGTGCGGCTTCTAAAAACTGTAAAACGAATTTATGCCGGATATGAGTAGCAATGAAATGTTTAATATTGCATTTCATTTTAAATGATTTTAAATGCATACGTTTAATAACAGAAAGCCGATGTAGTACTGTCGTCATTGAACTATTTGTCATTTATACAAGATATCTATTTATATTTATTATGTGGTTGTTATTTATGTTATTTTATTAATGGGGAATTCATTAAACCTTAATGACAGAATTATGAATTATTTTTAATTTGTAAAAAATCAAAAATTTTCATGTTAATTTTACCAAATTAACTAGAATGGAACAAGACAACACTGAAACTTTATATACTCAAGAAGGGTAACCATGGTCTTCTCATTTGAAGTATCAATTCTGACTTGTCGATTTCACAAGACACAAAATCTAATTGATGATATCTAGTTAGAACTGCCATCAAGATTATTTGAGTGAAAAAAGTTTGTTATGGCCCACCAAACTATATATATATATTCATGACAGTAAAAGATTTGTGAGATGTTAATAACAAATACCGAAGACTGTACATTTGTACATGCACATGTAAAACCCTTTTTAGAAATTATAAAAGCATAGTCTCTGTGAGAAAAAAAAGATGTGTTAAATGTACGTCAATAACGAATCAGCTGTGGAATATGAACACCATACGCTAGAGATGTTGGTACATATGTGTGACTACATTAAAAGGACACCGCAAATTGTAGTTAAAATCAAGCCATCAGTATTAGCTTTAATTTCAAAAGTCAACTCGGTTGTTAAATTGCTTACTGTAGTCTTGTTTATTTAAATTCACAAGGTATTAGAACTTCTCTTGGTAATAAGAAACTATCAACTGTGCAATGATGAAAGAATGTGATCTCCATAGAATGAAGAATATATGAAAGGAAATATATCATTAGTTTAAAAATGTGATGATGTTTCCATGTGTGAAATAAACTGTAAAAATACATGCAAATACGCCATAACTTTACAGACATAAGTGTGCACGGTTCAACCGTGGGCAAAGCTTCTAAGGCTTGCCACAACGCAAGAGACAACCTAGTTAGGTGCAGACATAACCTCTCAGCTAGTTAACTTAGAGCAGTTCTGCTGACTAAGGTAACTTAGAGCAGCGTTACTGACTGCTCTAAGTTAACTTGGAGCGTCGCTACTGACTCCTCTATGTTAACTTAGAACAGTTCTGCTGACGGCTTTAAAACTGCTCTAGAATAGAACCCTGACTGCTCTAGAACAGAATCCTGACCGATTCTGACTGCTCTAAGCTGTCATGGTCAAGAACAGCTCTAACCTACTATGATCTAGAACAGCTCTAACCTGTCATGGTCTTGAACAGTGCTATAACATTTTTATAGACTTGATCTTGTTACCCACCCATTCATGGTATGGATCGTATCACTGACCTGACATTTTTTTTGTATTAAATTAAATTTTTTTTTAATTTTAATTTAATTTTTTTAATGTTAATTTTGTTATTTATTTTTAACTGTAATTTTATTTAAATTTTATTTAAGAAAAAATTAAATGTCATTTTTTAATTTTTTCTTCTTTGGTAAGTAATAAAAAAAGGGATGGCCTCCGATGGCCAGTCGTGGACCAGGACTGCTCTAATTCCTGACCAGAGCTATTCTTCTTCTTTATTGCTCTAAGTTAACTTAGAACAGTTCTCCGAACTGCTCTAAAAGTTAACATGGACGAGAGGTTATGACTGTCGCAACTGTATATCACTGTAATAGGTAATGAAACAATTTATTGAAAAATATTTCGATTTCAAATTTTATTTTAAATCATTCAAAACTCCTCTGCAAGGACATAATATTTTCACAGGGATGACAAGTACGCGGAAAAAAATCTTGCAAGTAACTCCAAGTTTAGTATGGTCCCTTGTTCCTGTTTGTACGGGAATTCTTTGCAAAATGTAGATAAAGTTACATCTTAAGCATCTGAATCTTCGTGCAAAATGTATAAATCGTCGCAAATGCTTTCATTACCTACCTGAGAATTAAAGGAGAAAATACCAAAACGAGAACAAACACTAGGTGTCAAGATATATTTTGTTTGGTTTATTAACTTTTTGTAGAACGAAAACAGAGGCCCTTTCTGCAATAAGAACTTGAATGTTTTAAATTAAAATTACACAGACCATGCATTTTGAAATGAACCAGGTTTTTGCATTGAATGCTTTAATATCATATAAATGTCAAATGTCTCGGTCTTAATATTAATATTATAGGATAAAGACATATCTAGATATCGAATCTTTTTTATAGAAAATTACAGTTAAGGTATAGTAACAAATTGTGTAAACAATTATTAACACTAGTAACATACATTTGTTCTTAAACGGCCATGTCATGTTTAATCTTGCTTGTCCTGATATTCGCAATTCTAAAATGTTCAGACAGGATCAAGATAACAAGACAAAGACAAGATAAAATGCCTTGAAGTCAAACAAGACTGATCAAGACCAGTTCATAAAAGTTAAGAATAAATTCTACGAATTCTAACCTTAATTGTGCTGAACTAATTATAACCTACACTTGTTTTGACCGATCTTGATTGACTGATAGACAACATGTTTTGATTTAAGTTTGTTATCTTGATTCTGTTTGAAAATATGGTACTGCAGAAAGTCAAGTAAAATAAACAAGACTAGAATTGCCTTTTAAAATCAAAAGTGTTACTAGTGAGACAAAGATTGCGATAAAATTGGGTTTTAGTCACTGTTTGGTGCAGCATGAATTATCTCTACTAATGACTCATAAACGGTTTCTTTTTTGTTTGAATAGTGAATAATGATAGATTTCTTTTTGCTAAAATGAGGAGATGAATTTTCTTAAATCTGTATTACTCTTGTTGACCCTGATGTTCAAAACCTTATACACTATACGTTAATTTGCTTATAAGGTCTCTAGCGGCTGTGTGGAGTCTTGATTTTGATATAGTTCTCCATTTGTGATTATCGCCCTCAAGAAGGAGTAAATCTTTTCCTTATCAAAAATAGATGTGAAAGGTTGCAGACAAATTATCGAAAGAGATCGCAGAAAACTACACTAGAGATGTGTTTCTCCTGTTGACATCCGCATTTAAT
The DNA here is from genome assembly GCA_028015205.1 of Mytilisepta virgata. NCBI lineage: Eukaryota > Metazoa > Mollusca > Bivalvia > Mytilida > Mytilidae > Mytilisepta > Mytilisepta virgata. Next base: position 92,532,017 of record CM051521.1, read on the forward strand.
ATTATAAAAGAAAACATTACAAGATAATGGAAAGCGACTTCCTTTAGTACATCTACGGTTCGTGTTGTTTAAAAAATATTTTTTGTTAATCTTGTGTGTTTCAGTAGGAAATCCGTTCTAGGGTACTTGTTTTTTTTTTTTTTTAAATGGACAGAAAATTTTTATTTACACTAACTTTGTTTTTCCAATCTCCTGTTACAACTCCCTTAGAAGCCCAGGAGTGCTGTCTTAGGTTCCCTGTTTTACATGATTTACACCTACCCAGGGAAAGCACGTGTGTTATTTAGCCCACTATTTGTATAAATACCTAACTGAATGTATCAATCTTTTTTGTTGTGAAAAAATATATATAATATACATCTACAATATCCTAAAGATAAAATCATAATAGTACTATTAATACACTATAATTTCTAAATAATTTACAAAAGCGTTTAACTTTGTAACAAACTAAATACTTGTAATCATTCCCAATCCTAATGGGGATATTCGATAAAACGTCGATAAACATAAAACATACACAAAACAGTGCATTAACTAGCACTTTTTATTATTTTTAACGATACAAGAGAGGTAACTCGAAGGCTTAATGTATGGTGTTTATGCTTGTCGACTTTAGTTGAAAATCCCTATTAAACAAACAAGTAATCGAATAAATCTTTCTAGTAGCTTTATTCGAGCATGCCATGTGTATTTTTATGTTTTGGGATGTATGATGAACTTTTCAGTAAGTAAATAATTGTACATTAATTGAAAACAATTACAAAACAGTCAATAATGTTTGAATAGTTTGTTTATCCACATTATTGCAAGTGGTTGTCTTTAGCGATAATGTCAGATTATTTTTTAAACCGTTACGCCAAAAGGAGATAAACGAGTCGTTTTGTATTGGTATTTTGTCGTATTTAACTTTATTACGAAATTTCCAAATTTCCCATTTTGAATACAAGATTACTATATTTATTAAGTTGGTTTGATTAAATGTGCCCTTTATAACCCCTAAAATCATGTTTTCTTCAGAGAAAGTCAGATCGTGTAAAATACCTGTCGTCTTGAAAATCTCTTCTATTTCTTTTATGATTATTTTCTATAAGTTACATCTTAAAAATAAATGTTCCAAGTTTTCAAAATTATTTCTATCTCGACACAAATAGCATTTCCCATCAGATAAATTCATTTTTTGCACACGACATTCCGTGTATATAATATTATGAACACATTTCCATTGAAATTCTTTAACTTTACTGTGAATTTGGACTTGTTTTAAAAGGGACCATATTTCATGCCATTCTATTTCCCGGTTAAAAATCTGCTCCCACTTGATTTGGCATTTCGGCAGCGTTTTAATTGTTAAGCAGTCTCTAATGTTTTCTATACTGATCACCCTTGGTTCAATTATTTTTTCCTGTTTATTCACAAAATGCAAATCACTATCTATCTTTAACCTGAAATGGTTTTTATCAGGTACAGTCAGATTTCCCTTTAATATATTTAGAAATTTGTTGGGAATAGCTTTTTTAAGTCTAGAGTATTCCGAAATACAGTTTCATTTATCTCTTAACAATTTGAAAATACTTGGGGGTTCTATTGGTTTCGTATGATTTGCTTATAGTTGCCTTTAGCGTCGTCTTCTATAATTAAATATAATGTAGATGTATATGATAATTAAAATGTCAGAAAAAGAATACGGAGGCGAAAATACAGTAGGCAAACTCCACAACACCAAAATCCAAAAGAATGGTGAACTCGTGATGAAAATAATCCTGACAACAAAGATACAACCAAAGAAAAGACAAATAGTTAACTAAAGGGAACCAAAATAGGACGACATAAATGTAAGAAATAATTATAGCACTTGCAATATGTGCAACCGTCGCATTTCAAGTGGAGACAATCCGGTATTGTCAAGTGGCAAGGCAGGTTGAAGAGTCAATTCCAGTAAGGCGTTAATTCTACAATAAGAAACTTCGTGTCGGCCAAGCAATTCCTGATGACGAAGTTAATGTGAGAACCACTATTATTTAATGAAAGTCAACGTACAAATCATATGTACGACTGTACCATATCCACTGTGATATGTAAACACCATAAGTAGGCCCCTTGGCATGTTTTTTCTAAGAAAGTTCACAATTGGAAAGTTAAAATCATTACGCTTGTCATAAAGTTTTGCTTTCAGTCGCATTTTGTCGACTAACTCCTTATAATGCTTATTTGGATTTAAGTTTTCGGGTTTTTAACATTTGATTAGTAATTTAATTAACAAAGGGCCCCGCGTCAATCGTGACCACTCTTAAATGTTTGTTCCCTGTCTACTTCTTGAATTACGTATTTATTTTGTCTGAATGTCTGGAAATTTGAGTACCAGATCTAGATTAACACCGTGTAATATTTCTTATAGTGTTAGTTCATGCTTATTTTTTATAGTTGCTTTCATTGTTGAACCCAGAGTGACTTAGTTTCTAGTACAACATCATGTTACCTTTTCTATTAGACGGAAATACGTGTAGATTTCAACAGCAACTGTAGCGCGTGCCTAGGGGTTATGTCTCAGATGTGTACACTATTAGGTGATATTTTACGGGAGGACATATGAACACTAAATCCTATTATCTCTTTGAATCTTTCTCTACAATATTTTGGGTTACAATAATTCGACTTTTTTTTTGTATCTGACCATTTAGAGTGAAACATGATTTGACTCAATCTGTATTTAAACTTAAACAAAATTGGTACCATAGACTAATATTAACAATAACAGAAGAAAAATAAAGCGTGTCTGCATACTCATGTATAAACTTCCAAGAATTTTATAGTTTTATTTAAATACACACAATAACATGTTTGCAACAAGCCAAATATAGTTGTCCGATTCTTCCATCCGGTTTTGAAGTTGATAGTTTTCTCTCAATAAGGAAATAATTCAAATATTTAAACCATTAAACTTTTCATTGTAAAAACAAGCAGAGGAAAATGATATTAATACCATATTTTTGGTTATTTACTCAAGTAATTTCTGTTTCGGGTAAGATTTTGTTTGTAATTGTATGATAGTTGAGAAAACAAATATAAAAAAAATAACTGCTGAGTAAAAACTGAAGGATCACACTAGAAAGTATCTTTAGAAAACAAACAACTGAGATTAAAAAGTGTTGCTTTTTATTTCAGCTAGTTAAATTGTACGTTAAACATGTGTTTTTACTAATGAACAGATTTTGTTTGAATTCTTGTTGATTTATCATTATGTCGTTATGTCTGTAAAATACAGCAATAAAACAAATTAAGAGTTTTTGTTTTGTTCGAACAGAATCTGCTTTCATCGCATTTCCAGCAAGTAACTGGACGACAGCTGACTCAGTTTGTACTTTGCCATCGATAGATAATATTACACCCAATGATCTTAAAAATGTAACTACTACAGCTGGTGGTATAACAGAGAAGGCTTGGACTGGAACTCGGGTTAAATACTCAACATGGGCCGCTTTTATAGGTTAGTTGAAGTTGAAAAATAAATTTTAAAAGCAGATACGAAATATCATACGACTCAACAGTTGTGCTCAATGCCTAATTTGTTGAAAATCAAAATAACAATCCAAAAAATTGAAGAGCAAATTAAAAAATGCAAAAATGACCAAAAGGGTAAGCCAAAATATAAACGTGATAAAACAAATAACATAAGTAGCTCAGTATATGTCTTTAAAGGTCTTATACAACAATAAATGTAATTTCTGTTTATTAGTATTATTTATAAGTACTAACATATGTATTCTGTACTGACGGATTTTAACTTTATTATGTAAGTTCTACCTTACTCGCCTGTCTTTCCGTCCGTCCGTCATACATTTCTTGTAACCTAAACATCTCTTTCATTTAACAGTTGTGCATTTTATTTCTATACTGTATATAAGATTTTAGAATTTTGATTTTCAAGACTGGGTCCACAATTGTCATACACTATATTTGGATTGGCAATAAGGTTTTAGAATTTGATTTTTATAAAGTCGGGCCACGGCGCTCGAATTTTGAAGTTGTGACCTAAACTCCACTTTTATATTTCATTTCATGCATTTTTAAATTATTTCTTTATGCTATTTTCATACACTATATACAGATGCACAAAGAGGATTTAGGAGTTCGATTTTCAAAACGTGGTGAATTTATTTTGATTTAGTGAATTTAAGCTTGTGATTTTTCATTTTTTACTATGCACTTTATTTCTATACAGTATTGTCATACATTGAATGTAAATGTGCTGTCAGATTTTGGAATTTTGATTATTCAAAACTTGGGACCTACCGTGATATTGAATTTTGAACTTTTGAATAAGATAGTGACCTTAACACCTCTTCTTTACAGCATACACTCTATGTAGATGTGCAGTAAAGCTTTAGAAAATTGGAGCCCTTTTTAGCTCACCAGGCCAAAGGCCATGTGAACTTTTGTTATCACTCGGCGTTCGTCCTCCGTCCGTCGTACGTCATTGGTTGATTTTTTTTCTGGAACTGCTTGGCCAAACGGAATGAAACCTGACAGGAAACATCTATGGGAGGTTTTGTACAAAGTTTCCTCATTTTGTCCCGATCGTACTAAAATATGGCTACCATTGGCAGTTATTGTTTCTGATTGGCTAATATAAAAAAATCTCCTCTGAAATCATTGGACCAAATGGAACGAAAATTGACAAGAAGCATATATTGGAGGTCCTTTATAAATTTCCTCATTTCGCCCCGATTGGACTACAAATGTGGACGCCATGGGCAGTTCTTTTTTTCTGATTGGCTGATATAAAATAATCATCTCCTCTGAAGTCGCTTGGCCAAATGAAACGAAACTTGACAGGAAACATCTATGAGAGGTTCTTTAAAAGTTTCCTTATTTTGTCCCGATCGGGCAACAAACATGGCCTCCATGGGCAATTCTTGATTATCCTTGATTGATTTAAAAAAAAAATTCTGGAACTAAATGGCCAAAACTGTCAGCCAAACTTCTGTGAAAAGTCTTTTATGAAACCGTTTGATCACATAAAAAGATACAGCTGGACAAGAAACTATAAGTTTTCTCATTTTGTCCAGATCATGCGACAACCATGGCGGCCATGGACAATTCTTGTTTCTGCCAGGTAAGCGATACAGGCTCAGCCCTCTGAGCCTCTAGTAAAAACATATGACTGTGAAAGTGATGCAGAGGGATACGAAGTGTGGATGTGTGGGACAAGCTGTTTCCAACTGTCATCGTCTAGTTTTTATTTGTAACTTTCACGGTTTATTTCTTCACCTTTCCATCCATTTTACATTTTTTTATAAAGGCTGCGATGTTGAAATTTTTGGAAGTGCCGATAAAACAGATATAAAAAGAGTGCAGGACTGTTTACTACATTGCTCTAAAGATACTGAAGCATCATACTTTGCCGTACAGGTAATTTTATCTGATAATTTCAAAATCTCAGTCATTACAAGATTAAAAGATAAATAATGAAACAGATATATGAACATACACCCAGGACAAAAAACTAAAACAACTGAAAAAGGTCTTGTGGCTTAAAAAGGTATCAAGATATTGTTTAAGTCCATTCCAAAAATGTACATTGTAGAAGCAGTGGAAAGTAGATAAAAAGCGGCGAGCTTTTCTAAGTGAAATAGATGTGACAACGGGATATGATATGATATTTTAATTTTTTTCTATGTTTAGTATTTTCGTAAATTCAATGCAATGTATATTTTCAGAATTCAAAATGTAAATGTCTAAGAGATAAGCCAAAGTCGACAACTGAATCGTTAAATTGTAGAAAGAAGTGTGTAAATCCGACGGACACTCCATGTGGTTCCGGAATATCAGCCATGGTTTTCGTAATTATAAAAGGTAATTCTTATGCCAACTTTTTCTTTTTCAAAACAATATAAAACATAATACACTAATGTTACTTTATACACACGTACATGTATACGGCAGTGAATACAATGATTATTGAATTGATCTAAGATTTAACAAACAAATTCGCAGTCTCTTTGTTAAAACCCTAGTACCGCGTTTAACAAATACAATATTTTAGATTTATCATTACAATGTACACGATGCAGACGAAATGAATAGAATTAGTTTATTTTGATATAAATGGACAATTTAATCTCTTCACAAAGTTTTTCATCTCAGTCAAGAGACTATACATAATGTAAATATTATATCTTTAATCTGTGTGGCTTCACGGTTATTTTTTATTATTACTGTTGCAGAATCTCGGAAGTTCAAATAAAGTGCATGGGGTTTTTTGTTCTGCGTTTTTGAGATTTTTAAACCTGTTTTAAAATAGTTAGCTAATCAGAATTTTGATAAAATATTAACAAACAAAATGTAATATTATCGAAGACAAAAGACACTCTGTCATTACCTTAGTATATTTATGATTTGTCTACTTGTAATTCGTAATGGATATGGTTACTCATTTCATGTTCATTGTACACATAGATGCTGAAGTCAAGTCAGAAAAATATTTCGAAAACGAATGTGTGAAAGCAACCCGAGATTTGAATTCATATGAGGTAACCAACTGTTCAGCAATTTTGTCGTATGGCTGTATAGATACTACAGGTTCGTTTATTAGTATTTAAGCAATTTTATTGACAGAAATTTTGTGACGTTTTGTTTCTTATTGCAGAAAACCAGTAACCCTTCGGTAAAACAATAAGCAATTCTTTTCTCTTTCGGTACATCAAGCGCATTTTGTCATGATCTCGGTTCAATATCCACGAGTATAGCGTTGACAAGTTACTTACCAGTTACCAGTAGCTTGTTGGACATTTTTTAAGAAAAAGTCATCAGAAGGAAAATGTTTTTATAGGAGTTCGTGTTCATTGTTTTTTGTTTTGTTTTCAGTCTTTATTTGTTGTGCTTGTAGTTGTTCATTTGTCTTGCATGGTTTGTCTGTCCAATGGATTGGGTGTTTTCGTTTCCTCCTTAGGTATAATTGTCCTTTTTCTTCTGTACATAAAAACTCGTATGCCATTTAAATGATTACACATATCCCTGCAAGTCCAAATGCCATGTTCTTTTGGTCTTTCTCTTATCAGTTTTTTTCGAAATTTATCATGTTGAAAATAACAATTAAACAGAAACATGATTAAAGAAGGGAGAAATTACTGGTTATTGACGTGAGTGGTATATCAATGAAATTGTCAAACAATTATCTAATTTAGAGGATGCTAAATATGGTCACCATTTTCATAGTTAATTTTTCAGTCAAAATCTACGGTTTTGAACAAAGCGAAATTTATATGCAATTTTAATTAATGTGTTTTTTAAGGCAAAATATACATAATGTCGTGTTGTACGATAGGCATCTGAATCTACAAAAACTGTTGTTAAATAGAAAGATTGTTGCTGAAAGTGTCCAATATTCTATTTTATAGCTATCTTTACAAACAAAACATGGTATGAATACCAAGAGGAGTGTTTCAAATCGGACATAGTCCCAAAATACAACAGCGTGAACATACATTCTCCACAACCAAACAAATTTTATTGGACTCCTATATTCAGGACGCATTTGGTGTTAGACGGTAATTGCTCAGATACATTTACAATAGATATACTAATAACTATTTACATGAATCGTAAAGATAAAGGAAAAAACTATCAACGGAGTTATACATGAGAAACACATTCTTTACTTCTAAAATATGTTACAAATTTTAGAATAGACGAATTTGTTGAAATTAATTTTATGGTCATTATCAAGATACTGGCAACTGTCCAGGTGATAACCTCGAAGTTGAGAGTCAACAGCCAGAGGTCATTGGTCATTGGTTAAAAAAAACACTCTGCATACCAGTTTTATTGCACGGCCTATAATTTCAATAATTACGACTCATCAGTAATGTTCAAGGCCGAAAATTAAACATCCATAAACAGTAAATCAACAAAGAGAAGATTACTTTTGACAATATATATATATATATATATATATATATATATATATATATATATATATATATATGGGAGATAGTTCTTACTTTCCAAAAATATACTTAGTTTATATGTACGAAATAAATAAAAAGCAGAAAAAATCCATCAATTGTTTTCATATTAACAGCAGAATTTAAATTGACAGATATAACGCCTCTTATCAAATTACAATACACTAATTATGATGATTGAATTATAACTATTATCAAGATAGTGACAATTGAATTTAAAGAAAAAATTCATTGTAATAAAATTCACTTTAAATGTAGCCTTCACACTGATCATTGCTGATACGTCAAGTTATGAAAAATTAGGCAGATTTAAATGGCATTATAAAGGTCCGTAGCTGAAAAGTTTACTGATATTTAAAAATAAATAGTGTTTTTCATTTGCTATTGCAGAATTTGAGAAGTCGAAGCAGTCTATTAAATACACGTTTAAGATATGGGTCCAGCCCAGTTCAGATATTTTTAGAATAAATAAAAATTAACAAATTTAATGAAATCTTAAGATTTATTTCATAAATTATATTGTACATGTAAATCAAACCGCCATATTTCTGAAGAGAGTTGTTGCTTGGTGAGAGCACACGTTTATTTTCATTTTTTTTTTCCAATTATTATTATACATCTAACTAGAAATTTATGTAAACTTAAGTTATTTTGGTGTAAGCCTATTTTGATATTTTTCCTAAAATTAAGTTTAGATTTTATCAACAATAGATAGCACACTCGCAATAATCTTCCATTATACATGTAGGTTTAAATGAAAGAAACCAGACATGTTTAGCAGTAGAGACTTCAACTTTCAAATACACAATAGAAAGCTGTGATAGTGTGTACCCATTTCTTTGTTCTAAACCAGGTAGTATGTTTTTAATGAAAACTAAAGTCAATGAAATTTATTGTTTATCTGAAATCCTTCACTTTTTCATCTAGGTCTGAATCTAATATGGCTTTAAAATAAAATTATTTTGAATGCAAGAATTCTGTTATCACAAATGGTGTCATTAAACAGTAGCAAATATATTGTTAAACATTTGTTATTTCTTTTTAAGGGCGAAGACTAAAAGATCAAAGTGGAGCAGGAAGATCTTCTCTACGATTTATTACACTTCCAATATCAGGTAATTACACTGTAGTATTCTTATTTCTTAGGTGGACTCGCTTCGAGTGTGTAAGGATGATGACTTTGACTTTCCAATCGTTAACTTCCAATTTTTGAGCGGCAATATTCCAGAAGCGCCGGCGTATCCAGTATATACTTCACAACTGATACGTTATTCCTGAGCTTGTGACATAAACATTGACTTCCTGGACAGAGCCCGGCTCCTGACAGAAAGGTTGCTCAGACAGGGGTACGTTACTCTTAAGTTGAAGTCACCCTTATTAAAGTTTTATGGGATTTAGTCATAATGACTTAGTTGGTAGGTATGAAAAAAACCGTTTCCCAAATGAAAATGGACCTATTCCATTGATACTATCCCTTCCTCATACAGGATTTGACATGGGCAGCATGGCAGGTGTCCTGCAGGAAGCAGAGACTGCTTACTCTTCCGAAGCACCTGGGTCTACCCCCGGTTTTTTTGGTGGGGTCCATATTGTTCATATGTTTTTAGTTTTTAATTGTAGTGCATGTATTGTTTTGGTCTTGTCTTCGTTGTTCTCCGGAGTTTGTCAGTTGTTACGATTTTTCCCTCCTTCGAATATTCCTTTGGTATTTCTTGACTTTACTTACAATGTATTTAATATTCAGAATATAGATGGAACTACTTCAAGTATTAAATTCACACATGGTCCATATGAAAACGAAGAAGCAGATAGTACCATAGGAAAACAAATAGTGCAAAGGGTAAAAAAAATGAACACATTACAGAAGAAGGAAATTTTGTTGTTTAAGACATAAAAAAATAATCAAGATCGTTCCAAATCAATCAGAAACCTGAATAAACTTCCCATGTTCTGCTCCCTCGCATTACAAGTGGGAAAGTTACTAAGAACAACGAGTTGTCAATTTCACTGTGATGAAAAACCTATCAGAGGATATATTAATCTTTGATTTATTAATGCTACAGTTTTCATACGGCTTTATCTCTGAAAGTTAGATTAAGCAGTTCGCTGGAATTACTAAATGAAAAATTAAATTAAAGTACTTAGAACTGTAAGAAGAATCTACACGAAACAATAATATTTGATACTAGAAAGGCCAGAAACTGTATTATATGAATTTCATTCTTTTTGTTTCAGTCGTTTCAGCAATTGGTACATTACTTATCGTAGTATTATTAATAATTGTTATAATACTTACAAAGTTTAAGATGGCGTAAGTATTGATATATTTTCATCAAGTTCATTCATGTAAAGATTATTAAAAAATATGCTATATATATTGAAATTATTTCTCTTTGTTAAATGTTTAGATGAACAATGTGCTGAGTAAGGTTTCACAAAGAATCTTTATACATTTGGCTGTTATCAAAAGACACATTGAGAGTCACATTGTCATTGTATGAAAAAAAACTTTGCTATAAAATTGTGAACGGCTTCATGGATGGCCCGTTTGAATAATATATGACAGATCCTATACAATAAACCCTCTTTCTCCATGGTGCAAATGAAAAATGTTGAAACTAGAAATTGTACTATCAATCAGGCAACCTTTAAAAAGTAAGTATTTAAAAAAAACTTATACACGTAACACATCACCTTTCGATTTGCTTTTTTGTTTTGAACAGATATTACATGTGCTTCCATATTGACCATCTGTATTTAAATCACCGGGTATCATTATATTTGTCAGATATCGATCTCTTCATTTTGCATCGAATAAAATTGACAATCTGCTACACATTGTAAAATAATTGTCACAACTTAGTTCAAAAGTTTAAACGTTTCCTAACTGGTTTCCGGGATTTTACACCATTGACTGAAATTCAAGTTATCAAAAAATTGGATCGCAGTCTGAAATTAAATAAATTTAACATTATGATTTTTCAAAATCTCTGAACTTAATTCTAGAATAATCCATTTAACTGTTGTTTCTTATTCATATATTGTAATACTGGTAAACATGTCTTTGTCGTTTTGACAAACATTCCCCTTCTATGTGATGGCTGAAAGCTCTCTGTAGACAGATATGGTATTTTTTATTTGAATGGATTTTTAAATAATCTATTCTTCTTTAAAAAAACAAAAAACAAATGAATAAATAAAAATTACTTATGCAATTGCTCTATCATAAAAGTTTAATTTTACATGTGCTTCCATATTGACCATCATCTGATATTCAATTTAAATCACTGGGTATCATTAGAGTCATAGTAAACCTAAAACCGAAAAGCTCACTTACTTTTTTCTCAAGGAAAACTTCTGATGAAGAAAAAATCCGAAAGTTAAATGAGCGGCTAGCCACTATGCAAGGTTCGACATATAATGAATTTGAAGCTACCAGAGATAGAGAGGAACCACGGTACATGTATAATGAGCTGCAGATGATTGAGATGACAGAAAATTCCAATGGAAATTATGAAGTGGCAGAAAACCTCGACATAGCAGATGCTGTTTCATCAAATGACCCAAAAATTGGAGAAACAGACTATCAAGATTACCTGGTACCAGAAAACCAATATCATATGATTAACGACAATCGTACGAGTTTATTTACAGTTCAAGTCAACTTCCAATCAAATAATAGTCCAGTCGAATCAACTATTGAGAATAATGATGTCAACATATATGATGAACATGGATATGTTGAGCCAATTCAGATATGATATTGGATTTAATCAGTTTATATATGAATATTTATATATATATAAACTATGTATAGTATTTTGTTTAACCATTTAATATTTTTTCGTCTTTACATTTAGAATTTCCCGTCAAATGTTATTTTTTGAAGGGAGAAAAATAAGTCTTCCTTAGAATATTAAATATATGGTCTGAATAATAAAAAAACAAAAACAAAAACAAAATGGTCAAAATAAACAATAAGATGAGTAAAATTTACTCACATGTAAAATTTGGTCATAAGAGGAAGGAGAGTTTGGATCCTACAAAACTATTTTTTAAAACTTTTAGACATAATATTTGCGCCTTTCCTAAGTCAGAAATGTTATGGTTATTGGCAATCTATTGAATTTGTTTAGTTTCTCCGCAATCGATGATGAAATTTAGTACTGTGTCCACTGATCTATACAGGTGCAGTTAACGGAGTATGACATACTTACTCTTCTGGGGCACCTGATTTTGGTTTTTAATAGCTGTTCACATTGTCCTTCCTTTAGATTTCGATTTTATATTGTTTTGTGACTTTGGTATTGTTTTGCCCATATAATTATTCACTTGGTTATTTTTTCACGACCCGCCACAAAGTAGATAATTATCCACTTATTGAAGATCCCGTGGTGACCACCAGATGCATATTTTTGGTCTGTTTAGTTCGAAAATAGGATGTTATTCTCTTGATAGTGAACTCAATCTGCTTTCTTTCTCATATTTTCATGTATAAATAAACTCGAAAGTTTGATAGAATCGGCCCTTAGCTTGCACGTGTCAATGTTTTACGGCAAATAAAATTATTTTCCACCAGAGAATTTTTATCCTTCACTTAAAAAATTATATATTCTTCAAATAGATAACGTTTTTGTTTCGGTTGCTTTCTGCAGATGTTTGAAAGTGCAAGGTACCAAACCATATGCACAAGATTCGCACGTTACATGCAAATGATTTGCACGATACACAGACAATTTGCACGTTACCACAAACCACAGAATGCATATTACATGTTGTGCGGCTTCTAAAAACTGTAAAACGAATTTATGCCGGATATGAGTAGCAGTGAAATGTTTAATATTGCATTTGATTTTAAATGCATACATTCAATAACAGAAAGCCGATGTAGTACTGTCGTCATTGAACTATTTGTTATTTATACAGGATATGTATTTATATTTATTATGTGATTGTTATTTATGTTATTTTATTAATGGGGAATTCATTAAACCTTAATGGCAGAACTATGAATTATTTTTAATTTGTAAAAAAGCAATAAACCTTTTCATGTTAATTTTACTCAATTATAAAGTAACTAGAATGGAACAAGACAACACTGAAACTTAAACATTTGAATAATTATTTCCAAACATTCTTGCTATATTTGTTCATACAAAGTGAAAGCAGTCGATACTTTATATACTCAAGAAGGGTAACCATGGTCTTCTCATTTGAAGTATCAATTCTGACTTGTCGATTTGACAAGACACAAAATCTAATTGATGATATCTAGCTAGAACTGCCATCAATATTATTTGAGTGAAAAAAAGTTTGTTATGGCCCACCAAACTATATATATATTCATGACAGTAAAAGATTTTGATAGATGTTAATAACGAATACCGAAGACTGTACATTTGTACATGCACATGTATAACCCTTTTTAGAAATTATAAAAGCATAGTCTCTCTGAAAAGAAAGAGGTGTTACATGTACGTCAATAACTAATCAGCTGTGGAATATGAACACCATACGCTAAAGATGTTGGTACATATGTGTGACTACATTAAAAAAGGCTCCGCAAATTGTAGTTAAAATCAACCCATGAGTATTAGCTTTAATTTCAAAAATCAACTCGGTTGTTAAATTGCTTACTGTAGTCTTGTTTATTTAAATTCACTATGTATTAGAACTTCTTTTAGTAATAAGAAACTATCAACTGTGCAATGATGAAAGAATGTGGTCTCCATAGAATGAAGAATATATGAAAGGAAATATATCATTACTTTAAAAATGTGATGATGTTTCCATGTGTGAAATAAACTGCAAAAATACATGCAAATACGCCATAAATTTACAGACATAAGTGTGCACGGTTCAACCGTAGGCAAACCTTACCCACCCATTCATGGTATGGATCGTATCACTGACCTCACATTTTTTTGCATTAAATTTAATTTTTCTTTAAATTTCAATTTAAAATATTTTTTATTTTCTTTTTTTAAAATTTAAAAAAAAATTTTTTTTTTAATTTTAATTTAATTTTTTTAATGTTAATTTTGTTATTTATTTTTAACTGTAATGTTATTAAAATTTTATTTAAAAAAAATTAAATGTCATTATTTTTTAATCTTTTCTTCTTGAGTAAGTAATTAAAAAAAGGGATGGCCTCCGATGGCCAGTCGTGGACCAGGACTGCTCTAATTCCTGACCAGAGCTGTTCTTCTTCTTTGCTGCTCTAAGTTAACTTAGTACAGTTCTCCGAACTGCTCTAAAAGTTAACTTGGACGAGAGGTTATGACTGGTCGCAACTGTATATCACTGTCACAGGTAATATAGCAATTATAAAATATTTCGATTTCAAATTTTATTTTAAATCATTCAAAACTCCTCTGCAAGGACATAATATTTTCACAGGGACGACTTAAGTACGCGGAAAAAAATCTTGCAAGTAACTCCAAGTTTAGTATGGTCCCTTGTGCCTGTTTGTACGGAAATTCTTTGCAAAATGTAGATAAAGTCACATCTTCAGCATCTGAATCTTCGTACAAAATCGTCGCAAATGCTTTCATTACCTACCTGAGAATTAAAGGAGGAAATTCCAAACGAGAACAAACACTAGGTATCAAGATGTATTTTGTTTGGTTTATTAACTTTTTGTAGAACAAAAACAGAGGCCCTTTCTGCAATAAGAACTTGAATGCTTTAAATTAAAATTACCCGGACCATGCATTTTGAAATTAACCAGGTTTTTGCATTGAATGCTTTAATATCATATAAATGTCAAATGTCTCGGTCTTAATATTAATATTATAGGATAAAGACATATCTAGATATCGAATCTTTTTGATAGAAAATTACAGTTAAGGTATAGTAACAAATTGTGCAAACAATTATTAACACTAGTAACATACATTTGTTCTTAAACGGTCATGTCATGTTTAATCTTGCTTGTCCTGATATTCGCAATTCTAAAATGTTCAGACAGGATCAAGATAACAAGACAAAGACAAGATAAAATGCCTTGAAGTCAAACAAGACTGATCAAGACCTGTTCATAAAAGTTAAGAATAAATTCTACGAATTCTAACCTTATTTGTGCTGAACTAATTATAACCTACACTTGTTTTGACCGATCTTGATTGACTGATAGATAACATGTTTTGATTTAAGTTTGTTATCTTGATTCTGTTTGAAAATATGGTACTGCAGAAAGTCAAGTACAAATAAACATGACTAGAATTGCCCTTTAAAATCAAAAGTGTTACTAGTGAGACAAAGATTGCCATAAAATTGGGTTTTAGTCACTGTTTGGTGCAGCATGAATTATCTCTGCTAATGACTCATAGACGGTTTCTTTTTCGTTTGAATAGTGAATAATGATAGATTTCTATTTGCTAAAATGAGGAGATAAATTTTCTTAAATCTGTATTACTCTTGTTGACCCTGATGTTCAAAACCTTATACACTATACGTTAATTTGCTTATAAGGTCTCTAGCGGCTGTGTGGAGTCTTGATTTTGATATAGTTCTCCATTCGTGATTATCGCCCTCAAGAAGGAGCAAATATTTTCCTTATCAAAAATAGATGTGAAAGGTTGCAGACAAATTATCGAAAGAGATTGCAGAAAACTACACTAGAGATGCGTTTCTCCTGTTGACATCCACATTTAATATTATAAAAGAAAACATTACAAGATAATGGAAAGCGACTTCCTTTAGTACATCTACGGTTCGTGTTTAAAAAATCTTGTTAATCTTGTGTGTTTCAGTAGGAAATCCGTTCTAGCGTACTTGTTTTTTTTTTTTTTTTTTTTTTTAAATGGACAGAAAATTTTTATTTACACTAACTTTGTTTTTCCAATCTCCTGTTACAACTCCCTTAGAAGCCCAGGAGTGCTGTCTTAGGTTCCCTGTTTTACATGATTTACATTTACCCAGGGAAAGCACGTGTGTTATTTAGCCCACTATTTGTATAAATACCTAACTAAATGTATCAATCTTTTTTGTTGTGAAAAAATATATATAATATACATCTACAATATCCTAAAGATAAAATCATAATAGTACTATTAATACACTATAATTTCTAAATAATTTACAAAAGCGTTTAACTTTGTAACAAACTAAATACTTGTAATCATTCCCAATCCTAATGGGGATTTTCGATAAAACGTCGATAAACATAAAACATACACAAAACAGTGCATTAACTAGCACTTTTTATTATTTTTAACGATACAAGAGAGGTAACTCGAAGGCTTAATGTATGGTCTTTATGCTTGTCGACTTTAGTTGAAAATCCCTATTAAACAAAGAAGTAATCGAATAAATTTTTCTAGTAGCTTTATTCGAGCATGCCATGTGTATTTTTATGTTTTGGGATGTATGATGAACTTTTCAGTAAGTAAATAATTGTACATTAATTGAAAACAATTACGTTAAATAACGACAAATTCCAAGACTTTCTACATCTTATCTACCTCAGTGAGCTTGAAATTAAGGATACTACTGTGACGGCTGAATACTAACTCTAAACAGTTTTGGCTTAGCTTGAAGTAAAAACAATGGCGTTTGGTTTGATCATGTATTCGTTCTGAAACTTTAGCTACACATAGACAATGGATGACGTTAACAATTAAAGCTAGTTACGGCGCTAAACGTTACGTTACCATTTGACGTTAATTAATGTCTCTATAAAATCCACAACATACTCGGGGCCGGCAAAAAGGTAATGTCCATTGAAAATGATAATTAAACTGATGAAAACATTTAACTTTAACTGTCTCTAAAAACAGTAAAATATTCAAATGAAAAAATATTAAATTAAACTTTATCAATTAACCTATCTATTCACACGCGTTTCTTTCACTTCGTCTCAGTTTACAGTCCATGTTATTCACTTCCAGCGGGTATAATTTCGTCACTGGTCTATTTGTGATTCCAGACTTTGTGCGTACCATTGCAACGCGCACTAAACCATCCTTTCCTTCAATAATGTTCTGTACAACTCCAAGTTTCCAATGGACTCGTTTTGAATCATCATGTATTTGGACTACGTCGCCTTCTTTAACTTTCCGTACGTCCACTCCCGCCCTCTGATGATATTCTCGCAGTGAGGTTAGATATTCTCCTTTCCATCGTAATAAGAAATTTCTAAGTAACTGTTGTAGTCGTTCAGCTTGGGAATTTAACTTTGTTTGTGAAAGTTCAGAAACATTGAGATTGTCACTAGTAGTTTCTAAATAAGGCAAAATTGTCAATCTCCATCCACGAATAAGGTGCGACGGTGTAAGTGGTTCTGGATCCCGGATGTCTGTTGATATGTAAGTGATCGGCCTATCATTAAGAGTTGCTTCGATCTCCGTAAGTATCGTCCTTAGACTCTCCTCGTCGATGAGCGCACGTCCCAATACTTTCTTTAGAGATTTTTTGATAAGTCCGATAAGCCTTTCCCACCAGCCCCCGAACCACGGGGCTCTATTAGGGATAAATTTCCATTGAATGTTGTAATCAAGAATCTTTTCCTTTACCAACTCAGAATTAATTATGCGTGAAAGTTCGTTTGATGCAACCTTGAAAGTTAGCGCATTGTCTGACATCATAACTCTTGGTATGGAACATCGACTCACAAAGCGACGAAAGCAAAGTATGAAAGATTTTTCTCTCAAATCAGGTATTAACTCCAAATGAACCGCTCTAGTAGTGGCACATGTAAATAGACAAATGTACATCTTTGACTCTATGTTTTGTCGGTTTCTTACGGTAAGTGCTCCTGTGAAATCCACTCCGGTTATGCTAAAGGGTGTAGCGTCTTGAACTCTCTCTTTCGGAAGAGGTGGCATCTCTGGCGCTGGGTAAGATTTTCCAATCACCTTTCGGCAGGTAACACATGAAGTCAGTATGGATTTCACTGTTTGTCTCAATTTAGGAATCCAAAAGGTTTGTTGAATAAATGCAATAGTTACATTAATTCCTGAGTGTTGAGTACGTTCATGAGCGTCTAAAACTATCAAATATGTCAGCTGGTCCTTTGCCGGTAAAAGGTAAGGATGTTTAACTGTTTCTGTAACTGGTGCATAGTTGATTCGTCCACCACAACGTAAAATCTGTTTCTCATCTAGAAAAAGTTTCAATTGTCGTACAATTGGATTTCTTTTTAACGATTTTTGGATGCATTCTATTTCCTGTCTAAAGATTCGTTTTTGAGTATATTTGATCCACAGAAATGCTGCATTTTTCAATTCGTCATGATGTAATAATGTATCTCCGTTTCTCTCCGTTTTCTGTGCTCTGCAGTTTGTTACAAATCGCACAACATAAGCAGTAATGCGAAGCAATTTTCGGTAAGTACTATATCGGTTGATATCCATGATTTTACCTATTCCGATGTTTTGTACCGGATTGTCCGTGTCCTCAGAATTTACAATTTTATCGTCTTCTGACAGCGTAGAATTCACGGTCGATTCCGTTATATTTCCACTCCATACGGGCCAGTTGTCCTCGTTCTTTAACCATTCTGGTCCATTTCTCCAAATTACGTTGTCTTTAAATTCATCAAATGTGATTCCACGGGTAAGTAGATCAGCGGGGTTGTCCTTAGTAGGACAATACTTCCATGTCGTTTCTCCGCATAGTTTCCTAATTTCTGTAATTCGGTTTTCGATAAATTGTTTCTGTGGTTTTTTAGATGAAAGCCAAGAAAGTACAATTTGACTATCGCTCCA
Organism: Mytilisepta virgata; assembly: GCA_028015205.1. Lineage (NCBI taxonomy): Eukaryota > Metazoa > Mollusca > Bivalvia > Mytilida > Mytilidae > Mytilisepta > Mytilisepta virgata. The sequence goes on from CM051521.1 coordinate 92,550,693, forward strand.
GAATATGGTTTTCTCAATGATCCCTGGGAGATTTGTTCTAATATGATTGGCAATTCTCGCTCCTATTAATGAACCCATTAATTCGAGTTTTGGTAGTGTAATAGATTTGATAGGTGCAACACGATTTTTCGCCATAACTAACATAGGTTCATCGTTTGACATGATATATGCGCATGCTCCGTAGGCTTGTGTTGAAGCATCAGTAAATACGTGTAAAGTGTTTTGTTTTCCATCTTCATTTTGCGTTTTCATACTTCTACGAAATACAGTCTCCATTGTCCTAGCAAGATCTCCTGAAATTGATGTCCATTTTCTTTGTATTTTCTCTGGCAATATTTCGTCCCACTCTAAATTTTGTTTCCAAAGTGACTGCATGAAGATTTTTGCCTTTACTGTGACGGGGCTTAATAATCCTAGGGGGTCGAATATCTTGGAAGATTCTCGCAAAATACAACGCTTGGTCAACTTTCCTTTTTCGTATTCCTCGAAATTGTTACTTTGGTACATCAGTATGTCCTTCTTTGAATCCCACTGCATTCCGAGTATTTTTGTAAGTTCGTCGGTGTCTAAAGTGTTCTCATTTTGCGCAATTTCCCTCAGTTTCGTACTGTTTGAATTCCATGAGCGCATGTTAAATCCGCCTTTACGTAACAATTCTCTCGATTCCTGATAATAATCTAATGCGCTTTTTTCATCATCAAAACTTGTTAAGATGTTGTCAACATAAAGTCCATTTTCAAGCGTGTCTGACAGCGGTCCTGGATTTTCTTGGAAATGCTTAAGGAGTGTTGCGCTCAAAATAAAGGGAGAGCATGTAGCTCCAAAGAGCACTGATTTAAAGCGATATGTTACTAGCGGGCTTGAAGTGTCGGCAGGATCGCTTAACCATAAAAATCTTGTTGCGTCTCTATCCTTTTCTTCCAAATGTATTTGCAAAAACGCCTTTTCCAAATCTGCTGTTGTAGCGTATTTCTTAGTGCGAAATCTCAGTAAAATTCCTGTGATGTCATTCATAACTGGAGGGTGTGATTCTAAGCAGTCGTTTAAACTTGGATTGTTGGTACCATCTTTGCAACTGCAATCAAACACGATACGTATTGGTGTAGTCGAGGATTCCTTTGATACTGGATGATGTGGTATATAATGCACGGGTCGATCTGTAGGAAATTCTATTTGTTCTATCCTCTCAATAAAGCCTCTCCTCTCCTGTTCGCTTATAATTTCTCCGTAAATTTTGAGCAGATCGGGTTTGCGTTCTAGACGTCTAATTACATTTTCTGTCCTCCGTTTTACAGTCTCCATATTATGCGGTAGTATGCGAAAATCTTGTTTCCATGGTAACTGTGCACTGTATCTGCCATTTTCAAACTTAACACATTTTTCACCAAATTCCCGTACAATTTGCGACTGATTTTTTACCTGGTCATTTCCTGAGACTCCTAAGGACTCTAAATTCCAAAATTTCTCTAAATCACAGGTAGCGGCTTTATGATCTGTTAAAATGTTCATCATCGCAGATTTCTTAAAATGACTTCCGTTTGCCTTCAAAATCGGTCCCGATAATAAATAACCTATTCTCGATTTAACTGCAGTTGGGCCGTCTCCACGGATTATCTCGTCTTCTACAATGGACCAATAGAAATCAGCACCGATCAATAGTGAAATGTTAAATTTGTCATCTGCGGAAATCGGGTGTGCAAGTTTTAATCCATTTAGATACGGCAGTGTCTTGACTTCTTCACGTGATTTTATCTGAATTGGAGCTGCAATTTTCGGGACTATAATAGCTTCAATTTCTACTCTCTGTTCATTGTAGGTTTCAATCTCAATTTTAGCTTTATCTAGATAACGAACTTGACTCTCATTTCCTCCAAATCCAGAAATTTTCAATGCTATTTTTTCGGTCGGTTTGATTTCTAATTTACGCGCCAAATCTTCCGTAATAAATGAGTTCTGTGCCCCTTCGTCTAGAAGGATATTTGTCATAATGCATCGATTGTCGGACCAAACAGGCGATATGGCTGTTTTGAGTAAAACATCTGAATGTGCATTTACTGTAGAATGTAATGAAGCGGTCGGTTCGAGGGATGTTTCTACATTAGTGTGCGTAATTGTTTTGTCCGAACGTTTCTCATCTTTTGTTGTCGTCGTCTTCTTCTTAGCGTCTGCGTTGCATATACTTGTATGATGCCTCTTCCCACATTGTTTGCATTTGAATTCCGATTTACAATCAGCTACTCTATGATTTCCGAAACAGTTGAAACAGACCCTTTTTCGCTTGACAATTTCCACGCGTTTTTCAATTTCAGTGACATTTTTGCAAGTGTTTGGGTGATGCGATTCGTCGCAAAATAAGCATTTCTTGTGCTGGTCTTTAGACAAAGGTTTGTTTCCGCGCTTCCCATCAAACGTTCTGGTTAGAAATGAAGCAGTAGGTATAACTTCCGGTTCGTTTTCATTTGCTTTAATCGACTGTCCTGCTGCTTGTACGCATACCTCCTTCTTAATTGCATACCTTAAAGATTCAATGTCCCAGTCATCCTTTCCGCGGTCTCGTGTTATGTTTTTGCGTACTTCGGACGGCAGCTTGTTATAAATGATTGGTGTAAGGATCGTGCCAAATGTACTTTCGTGTGATCCAAGAGATTCTAATCCGCGTATGCTGCATTCAATTCTGTCCGAGAAATTTCTTAAACTATCGGCATTTGGTTTTGGAGCCGGTAAATCAATCAAACTCTGGATGTAAGCATTGATAATTTTGTGATTTTGACCGAACCTTTCTCTCAGTATTGCTACGGCTTGAAAGTAATTTCCGCTTGTCAGTGGCAGTCCTGCGATACATTGAGCGGCAATGCCTAGAAGTTGATTTTTCAGATAACAGAACTTTTGGACGTCTGTTAGGGAGGGATTATCATGAATTGTGGATTGATAAGCGTCCCAGAAAGGCTGCCAGTTAAGTAGATTTCCATCAAATTGTGGGAGATTCAGTTTTGGCAATTTATGATAGGCGCTTGAATTTGTTGTACTCAATGATGGTCTAAAACTCATGTCATGATTCTGTACGGAGTTTGAATTCAAAGATGTAGGGTTCATGTGTACAAATTCGTCCGCATTCGGATTAAGATTGTGGTGAAATGCAGTTTCATTTGATTTGCTCTTCTGTTTTGTGCTATTTCTTACTTTGGTTAATATGCGTTCTATATCTAAAACATACCGATCTGATTCGTCCATTTCTGCTTCCATGTTTTCCTCGTCAATTTCCTCTAGAATTTCATTGTCAAGTTGCACAAGAATGTCCCTTTTTCTTTTCAGTGTCTCACACAAACTTTCTATCTCGTTGCTTTCTTCCGTCGGTTTTTCCAGCTCCTCCTCGATCTTCGTAATAAGTTTTCTGACGCCTCCTCTGTGGCCAACTCGAATGGATTTCTTCCTCGTCATGGTTTTTTTTCGTCACGGCACCAATGTGACGGCTGAATACTAACTCTAAACAGTTTTGGCTTAGCTTGAAGTAAAAACAATGGCGTTTGGTTTGATCATGTATTCGTTCTGAAACTTTAGCTACACATAGACAATGGATGACGTTAACAATTAAAGCTAGTTACGGCGCTAAACGTTACGTTACCATTTGACGTTAATTAATGTCTCTATAAAATCCACAACAACTACAGATACACCAAAGTCCGCTTCATATTTGGATTTGTTTCTTGAAATAGACTATGAGGGACGTTTGAAGACAAAACTGTATGACAAACGTGATGACTTCAACTTTCCTATTGTTAATTTTCCCTTCTTAAGTAGCAATATACCAGCATCGCCTGCATATGGCGTCTACGTTTCTCAGCTTATCCGATTTTCAAGGGCATGCGTGAGTTACCCTGACTTTCGACAAAGAGAATTACTGCTGTCACAAAAGCTTCTTAACCAGGGTTTTATCAGGGATAAGTTGATGTCATCACTTAAGAAATTTTACGGTGGTCATCATGAATTGATTGACCATTACAGTGTTCCAATATCTAAGATGATGTTGGACCTGTTCCCACTGTCGTAACCTTTCATGTGCCTCCTACGATTTGTGACTTCCACCGGATTGACTTTGTTGAACTTCACGACGGGTGCCGTATACGGAGCAGGAACTGCTTACCTTTCCGGAGCACTTGGGTTCACTCCTGGTTTTTATAGGAGTTCGTGTTGTTCATTGTTTTTAGTTTTCTGTGTTTATTTGTTGTTTTTGTGGTTGTTCGTTTGTCTTCCCGGGTTTGTCTGTCCAATGGATTACGTTTTATTGATTGCTCCTTAGGTATATTTGTCCTTTTTACAAAACAGTCAATAATGTTTGAATAGTTTGTTTATCCACATTATTGCAAGTGGTTGTCTTTAGCGATAATGTCAGATTATTTTTTAAACCGTTACGCCAAAAGGAGATAAACGAGTCGTTTTGTATTGGTATTTTGTCGTATTTAACTTTATTACGAAATTTCCCTTTTTGAATACAAGATTACTATATTTATTAAGTTGGTTTGATTAAATGTGCCCTTTATAACCCCTAAAATCATGTTTTCTTCAGAGATAGTCAGATCGTGTAAAATACCTGTCGTCTTGAAAATCTCTTCTATTTCTTTTATGATTATTTTCGATAAGTTACATCTAAAAAATAAATGTTCCAAGTTTTCAAAATTATTTCTATCTCGACACAAATGGCATTTCCCATCAGATAAATTCATTTTTTGCAGACGACATTCCGTGTATATAATATTATGAACACATTTCCATTGAAATTCTTTAACTTTACTGTGAATTTAGACTTGTTTTAAAAAGGACCATATTTCATGCCATTCTATTTCCCGGTTAAAAATCTGCTCCCACTTGATTTGGCATTTCGGCAGCGTTTTAATTGTTAAGCAGTCTCTAATGTTTTTTATACTGATCACCCTTGGTTCAATTATTTTTCCCTGTTTATTCACAAAATGCAAATCACTATCTATCTGTAACCTGAAATGGTTTTTATCAGGTACAGTCAGATTTCCCTTTAATATATTTAGAAATTTGTTGGGAATAGCTTTTTTAAGTCTAGAGTATTCCGAAATACAGTTTCGTTTATCTCTTAACAAATTGAAAATACTTGGGGGTTCTATTGGTTTCGTATGATTTGCTTATAGTTGCCTTTAGCGTCGTCTTCTATAATTAAATATAATGTAGATGTATATGATAATTAAAATGTCGGAAAAAGAATACGGAGGCGAAAATACAGTAGGCAAACTCCACAACACCAAAATCCAAAGGAATGGTGAACTCGTGATGAAAATAATCCTGACAACAAAGATACAACCAAAGAAAAGACAAATAGTTAACTAAAGGGAACCAAAATAGGACGACATAAATGTAAGAAATAATTATAGCACTTGCAATATGTGCAACCGTCGCATTTCAAGTGGAGACAATCCGGTAGTGTCAAGTGGCAAGGCAGGTTGAAGAGTCAATTCCAGTAAGGCGTTAATTCTAAAATAAGAAACTTCGTGTCGGCCAAGCAATTCTTGATGACGAAGTTAATGTGAGAACCACTACTATTTAATGAAAGTCAACGTACAAATCATATGTACGACTGTACCATATCCACTGTGATATGTAAACACCATAAGTAGGCCCCTTGGCATGTTTTTTCTAAGAAAGTTCACAATTGGAAAGTTAAAATCATTACGCTTGTCATAAAGTTTTGCTTTCAGTCGCATTTTGTCGACTAACTCCTTATAATGCTTATTTGGATTTAAGTTTTCGGGTTTTTAACATTTGATTAATAATTCCATTAACAAAGGGCCCCGCGTCAATCGTGACCACTCTTAAATGTTTGTTCCCTGTCTACTTCTTGAATTACGTATTTATTTTGTCTGAATGTCTGGAAATTTGAGTACCAGATCTAGATTAACATCGTGTAATATTTCTTATAGTGTTAGTTCATGCTTATTTTTTATAATTGCTTTCATTGTTGAACCCAGAGTGACTTAGTTTCTAGTACAACATCATGTTACCTTTTCTATTAGACGGAAATACGTGTAGATTTCAACAGCAACTGTAGCGCGTGCCTAGGGGTTATGTCTCAGATGTGTACACTATTAGGTGATATTTTACGGGAGGACATATGAACACTAAATTCTATTATCTCTTTGAATCTTTCTCTACAATATTTTGGGTTACAATAATTCGGCAATACAACGTTTTGTATCTGACCATTTAGAGTGAAACATGATTTGACTCAATCTGTATTTAAACTTAAACGAAATTGGTACCATAGACTAATATTAACAATAACAGAAAAAAAAATAAAGCGTGTCTGCATACTCATGTATAAACTTCCAAGAATTTAACAGTTTTATTTAAATACATACAATAACATTTTTGCAACAAGCCAAATATAGTTGTGCGATTCTTCCATCCGGTTTTGAAGTTGATAGTTTTCTCTCAATAAGGAAATAATTGAAATATTTAAACGATTAAACTTTTCATTGTAAAAACAAGCAGAGGAAAATGATATTAATACCATATTTTTGGTTATTTACTCAAGTAATTTCTGTTTCAGGTAAGATTTTGTTTGTAATTGTATGATAGTTGAGAAAACAAATATAAAAAAATAACAGCTGAGTAAAAACTGAAGGATCACACTAGAAAGTATCTTTAGAAAGCAAACAACTGAGATTAAAAAGTGTTGCTTTTTATTTCAGCTAGTTAAATTGTACGTTAAACATGTGTTTTTACTAATGAACAGATTTTGTTTGAATTCTTGTTGATTTATCATTATGTCGTTATGTCTGTAAAATACAGCAATAAAACAAATTAAGAGTTTTTGTTTTGTTCGAACAGAATCTGCTTTCATCGCATTTCCAGCAAGTAACTGGACGACAGCTGACTCAGTTTGTACTTTGCCTCCGATAGATAATATTACACCCAATGATCTTAAAAATGTAACTACTACAGCTGATGGTAAAACAGAGAAGGCTTGGACTGGAACTCGGGTTAAATACTCAACATGGGCCGCTTTTATAGGTTAGTTGAAGTTGAAAAATAAATTTTAAAAGCAGATACGAAATATCATACGACTCAACAGTTGTGCTCAATGCCTAATTTGTTGAAAATCAAAATAACAATCCAAAAAATTGAAGAGCAAATTAAAAAATGCAAAAATGACCAAAAGGGTAAGCCAAAATATAAACGTGATAAAACAAATAACATAAGTAGCTCAGTATATGTCTTTAAAGGTCTTATACAACAAAAAATGTAATTTCTGTTTATTAGTATTATTTATAAGTACTAACATATGTATTCTGTACTGACGGATTTTAACTTTATTATGTAAGTGCTACCTTACTCGCCTGTCTTTCCGTCCGTCCGTCATACATTTCTTGTAACCTAAACATCTCTTTCATTTAAAAGTTGTGCATTTTATTTCTATACTGTATATAAGATTTTAAAATTTTGATTTTCAAGACTGGGTCCACAATTGTCATACACTATATTTGGATTGGCAATAAGGTTTTAGAATTTGATTTTTATAAAGTCGGGCCACAGCGCTCGAATTTTGAAGTTGTGACCTAAACTCCACTTTTATATTTCATTTCATGCATTTTAAAATTATTTCTTTATGCTATTGTCATACACTATATACAGATGCACAACGAGGATTTAGGAGTTCGATTTTCAAAACGTGGTGAATTTATTTTGATTTAGTGAATTTAAGCTTGTGATTTTTCATTTTTTACTATGCACTTTATTTCTATACAGTATTGTCATACATTGAATGTAAATGTGCTGTCAGATTTTGGAATTTTGATTATTCAAAACTTGGGGCCTACCGTGATATTGAATTTTGAACTTTTGAATAAGATAGTGACCTTAACACCTCTTCTTTACAGCATACACCCTATGTAGATGTGCAGTAAAGCTTTAGAAAATTGGGGCCCTTTTTAGCTCACCAGGCCAAAGGCCATGTGAACTTTTGTTATCACTCGGCGTTCGTCCTCCGTCCGTCGTACGTCATTGGTTGATTTTTTTTTCTGGAACTGCTTGGCCAAACGGAATGAAACCTGACAGGAAACATCGATGGGAGGTTCTGCACAAAGTTTCCTCATTTTGTCCCGATCGTACTAAAATATGGCCACCATTGGCAGTTATTATTTCTGATTGGCTAATATAAAAAAATCTCCTCTGAAATCATTGGACCAAATGGAACGAAAATTGACAAGAAGCATGTATTGGAAGTCCTTTATAAATTTCCTCATTTCGCCCCGATTGGACTACAAATGTGGACGCCATGGGCAGTTCTTTTTTTCTGATTGGCTGATATAACATAATCATCTCCTCTGAAGTCGCTTGGCCAAATGGAACGAAACTTGACAGGAAACATCTATGAGAGGTTCTTTAAAAGTTTCCTTATTTTGTCCCGATCGGGCAACAAACATGGCCTCCATGGGCAATTCTTGATTATCCTTGATTGATTTAAAAAAAAAAATTCTGGAACTAAATGGCCAAAACTGTCAGCCAAACTTGACAGGAAGCATCTATGAAAAGTCTTTTATGAAATGAATTTTTTTCATCCTCATTGGACGACAAGCATGTCTGCCATGAACAATTCTTGTTTCTGATAGGCTGATATAAAAGAAGGAAAAGCATGTCTGCCATGGGCAATTCTTGTTTCTGATAGGCTGATATAAAAGAAATCCTCTTCTCTGAAACCGTTTGATCACATAAAAAGATACAGCTGGACAAGAAACTATAAGTTTTCTCATTTTGTCCAGATCATGCGACAACCATGGCGGCCATGGACAATTCTTGTTTCTGCCAGGTGAGCGATACAGGCTCAGCCCTCTGAGCCTCTAGTAAAAACATATGACTGTGTGGATGTGTGGGACAAGCTGTTTCCAACTGTCATCGTCTAGTTTTTATTTGTAACTTTCACGGTTTATTTCTTCACCTTTCCATCCATTTTACATTTTTTTTATAAAGGCTGCAATGTTGAAATTTTTGGAAGTGCCGATAAAACAGATATAAAAAGAGTGCAGGACTGTTTACTACATTGCTCTAAAGATACTGAAGCATCATACTTTGCCGTACAGGTAATTTTATCTGATAATTTCAAAATCTCAGTCATTACAAGATTAAAAGATAAATAATGAAACAGATATATGAACATACACCCAGGACAAAAAACTAAAACAACTGAAAAAGGTCTTGTGGCTTAAAAAGGTATCAAGATATTGTTTAAGTCCATTCCAAAAATGTACATTGTAGAAGCAGTGGAAAGTAGATAAAAAGCGGCGAGCTTTTCTAAGTGAAATAGATGTGACAACGGGATATGATATGATATTTTAATTTTTTTCTATGTTTAGTATTTTCGTAAATTCAATGCAATGTATATTTTCAGAATTCAAAATGTAAATGTCTAAGAGATAAGCCAAAGTCGACAACTGAATCGTTAAATTGTAGAAAGAAGTGTATAAATCCGACGGACACTCCATGTGGTTCCGGAATATCAGCCATGGTTTTCGTAATTTTAAAAGGTAATTCCTATGCCAACTTTTTCTTTTTCAAAACAATATAAAAACATAATACACTAATGTTACTTTATACACACGTACATGTATACGGCAGTGAATACAATGATTAGTGAATTGATCTAAGATTTAACAAACAAATTCGCAGTCTCTTTGTTAAAACCCTAGTACCGCGTTTAACAAATACAATATTTTAGATTTATCATTACAATGTACACGATGCAGACGAAATGAATAGAATTAGTTTATTTTGATATAAATGGACAATTTAATCTCTTCACAAAGTTTTTCATCTCAGTCAAGAGACTATACATAATGTAAATATTATATCTTTAATCTGTGTGGCTTCACGGTTATTTTTTATTATTACTGTTGCAGAATCTCGGAAGTTCAAATAAAGTGCATGGGGTTTTTTGTTCCGCGTTTTTGAGATTTTTAAACCTGTTTTAAAATAGTTAGCTAATCAGAATTTTGATAAAATATTAACAAACAAAATGTAATATTATCGAAGACAAAAGACACTCTGTCATTACCTTAGTATATTTATGATTTGTCTACTTGTAATTCGTAATGGATATGGTTACTCATTTCATGTTCATTGTACACATAGATACTGAAGTCAAGTCAGAAAAATATTTCGAAAACGAATGTGTGAAAGCAACCCGAGATTTGAATTCATATGAGGTAACCAACTGTTCAGCAATTTTGTCGTATGGCTGTATAGATACTACAGGTTCGTTTATTAGTATTTAAGCAATTTTATTGACAGAAATTTTGTGACTTTTTGTTTCTTATTGCAGAAAACCAGTAACCCTTCGGTAAAACAATAAGCAATTCTTTTCTCTTTCGGTACATCAAGCGCATTTTGTCATGATCTCGGTTCAATATCCACGAGTATAGCGTTGACAAGTTACTTACCAGTTACCAGTAGCTTGTTGGACATTTTTTAAGAAAAAGTCATCAGAAGGAAAATGTTTTTATAGGAGTTCGTGTTCATTGTTTTTTGTTTTGTTTTCAGTCTTTATTTGTTGTGCTTGTAGTTGTTCATTTGTCTTGCATGGTTTGTCTGTCCAATGGATTGGGTATTTTTGTTTCCTCCTTAGGTGTAATTGTCCTTTTTCTTTTGTACATAAAAACTCGTATGCCATTTAAATGATTACACATATCCCTGCAAGTCCAAATGCCATGTTCTTTTGGTCTTTCTGTTATCAGTTTTTTTTCGAAATCTATCATGTTGAAAATAACAATTAAACAGAAACATGATTAAAGAAGGGAGAAATTACTGGTTATTGACGTGAGTGGTATATCAATGAAATTGTCAAACAATTATCTAATTTAGAGGATGCTAAATATGGTCACCATTTTCATAGTTAATTTTTCAGTCAAAATCTACGGTTTTGAACAAAGCGAAATTTATATGCAATTTTAATTAATGTGTTTTGTAAGGCAAAATATACATAATGTCATGTTGTACGATAGGCATCTGAATCTACAAAAACTGTTGTTAAATAGAAAGATTGTTGCTGAAAGTGTCCAATATTCTATTTTGTAGGTATCTTTACAAACAAAACATGGTATGAATACCAAGAGGAGTGTTTCAAATCGGACATAGTCCCAAAATACAACAGCGTGAACATACATTCTCCACAACCAAACAAATTTTATTGGACTCCTATATTCAGGACGCATTTGGTGTTAGACGGTAATTGCTCAGATACATTTACAATAGATATACTAATAACTATTTACATGAATCGTAAAGATAAAGGAAAAAACTATCAACGGAGTTATACATGAGAAACACATTCTTTACTTCTAAAATATGTTACAAATTTTAGAATAGACGAATTTGTTGAAATTAATTTTATGGTCATTATCAAGATACTGGCAACTGTCCAGGTGATAACCTCGAAGTTGAGAGTCAACAGCCAGAGGTCACTGGTCATTGGTTAAAAAAACACTCTGCATACCAGTTTTATTGCACGGCCTATAATTTTAATAATTACGACTCATCAGTAATGTTCAAGGCCGAAAATTAAACATCCATAAACTGTAAATCAACAAAGAGAAGATTCCTTTTCACAAATATATATATATATATATATATATATATATATATATATATATATATATATATATATATGGGAGATAGTTCTTACTTTCCAAAAATATACTTAGTTTATATGTACGAAATAAATAAAGAGCAGAAAAAATCCATCAATTGTTTTTATATTAACAGCAGAATTTAAATTGACAGATATAACGCCTCTTATCAAATTACAATACACTAATTATGATGATTGAATTATAACTAAGAAAAAATTCATTGTAATAAAATTCACTGTAAATGTAGCCTTCACACTGATCATTGCTGATGCGTCAAGTTATGAAAACTTAGGCCGATTTAAATGGCGTTAAAAAGGTCCGTTGCTGAAAAGTTTACTGATATCTAAAAATAAATAGTGTTTTTCATTTATTATTTCAGAATTTGAGAAGTCGAAGCAAGTCTATTGAATACACGTTTAAGATATGTGTCCACCCCAGTTCAGATATTTTTAGAATAAATAAAAATTAACAAATTTAATGAAATTCTTAGATTTATTTTATAAGTTATATTGTACATGTAAATCAAACCGCCATATTTCTGAAGAGAGTTGTTGCTTGGTGAGAGCACACGTTTATTTTCATTTTTTTTCAATTATTATTATACATCTAACTAGAAATTTATTTAAACTTAAGTTATTTTGGTGTAAGCCTATTTTGATAGTTTTCCTAAATTTAAGTTTAGATTTTATCAACAATAGATAGCATACTCGCAATAATCTTCCATTATGCATGTAGGTGTAAATGAAAGAAACCAGACATGTTTAGCAGTAGAGACTTCAACTATCAAATACACAATAGAAAGCTGTGATAGAGTGTACCCATTTCTTTGTTCTAAATCAGGTAGTATGTTTTTAATGAAAACTAAAGTTAATGAAACCTATTGTTTATCTGAAATCCTTTTTTTGAATACAATTTACTTTTTCAGCTAGGTCTGAATCTGATTTGGTTTTAGAATAAAATTATTTTGAAAGAAAAAATTCTGTTATCACAAATGGTTTCATTAAAAAATAGCAAATATATTGTTAAATCTTTGTTATGTTTTTTAAGGGCAAAGACTAAAAGATCCAAATGGAGCAAGAAGATCTTCCCTACGATTTATTACACTTCCAATATCAGGTAATTTACACTGTAGTATTCTTATTTCTTAGGTGGACTCGTAACGAGCTCGCCTTGAGTGTGTTAGGATGAACCAAATCAGCTTACAATGTATTTAATATTCAAAATACAGATGGAACTACTTCAGGTATTAAATTCACACATGGTCCACATGAAAACGAAAGAGCAACTAGTACCATAGGAAAACAAATAGTGCAAAGGGTAAAAAAATGAACGCATTACAAAAGAAAGAAATTTTGCTGTTTAAGACATAAAAAATAGTCAAGATCATTCCAAATCAGTTAAAAACCTGAATAAACTTTCCATGTCCTGCTCCGTCGCATTACAAGTGGAAAAGTTACTAAGTACAACGAGTTTTCAATTTCACTATGATGAAAACCCATCAGAGGATATATTATTCTTGATTTATTAATGCTACAGTTTTCATACGGCTTTATCTCTGAAAGTTAGATTAAGCAGTTCGCTGGAATTACTAAATGACAAATTAAATTAAAGTACTTAGAACTGTAAGAAGAATCTACACGAAACAATAATATTTGATACTAGAAAGGACAGAAACTTTATTATATGAATTATATTTTGTTTCAGTTGTTGCAGCAAATGGTATATTTATTATCGTATTATTATTAATAATTGTTATAATATCTACAAAGTTAAAGATGGCGTAAGTATTGATATATTTTCATCAACTTCAAACATATAAAGACTATTAAAAAATATACTCTTTATATTAAAATGGTTTTAGATGAAAATTTTCAGAAAGAATCTTTATACATTTGGCTGTTATGAAAAGACACATTGCAATAAAATTGAGGACGGCTTCACGGTTGGCCAGTTTGAATGCTAAATAACAGACCCTCTACAATATACATTTACCTTTTTTCTCCACGGTGAAACTTTTCTTGCACCAAAAGAAAGATTTTTCAAATTATACTATCAATCAGGCAAACTTTTAAAAAAGTAAATATCTAAAAAAAAATGACACGTAACCTTTCGATTTGCTTTTTTGTTTTGAGGAGATATTACATATTGACCACCATCTGATATTTTATTTAAATGATGGGGTATCATTATATTTGCCAGATATCGATCTATTAATTTTGCATGGAATAAAATTGAGAATCTGCTATACATTGTAAAATAAATGACGAAAATGTATATTTCGTAGACGAGTACGCATGAATGGTCGGTCTTCTTGTATTTTAGTAAGCAAAAAAGTAGGCAGATGTTTGTTGATTGTTCTGATGAAATGGGTGGTTTTCCAGATCCTCCTAATTCCTCAGCGAAGTTGGTGAGAATCAGAGAAACGTACATTGAGGCCAGTGATGCACCTGTAAGATCTGGACACAGTACTTATAATGATGTAGCCGGATTTACCTCTTCTAAACCGACAAACAATTGTTACAACGAAGTTTATGACGATGTCAACAAAACGTTTAAAATCAAGTCATAATTTGTCTTAAAATTATGTTTTACATTCTCTTTCTTTTGTAAATACTCCTGCTGATGTCTTACTGTGTACATGTTCTTGATAAATCTGTTTATATTATGTGTACAATAAGTCAAACTTATGACGTGTTTAATGTACATCATTGTATACTGTAATACAAAAAGAGTATAATACCGTTTTACACCATTCTTAAACGGGAAAAAAAAGATCGAACCGATCATCAACATGCATGTATTCATGTATAATTAAAAGTTTCAGTTCTTTATAAAATAACTTTTAAACTCCTGGGTGGGTTTTCATTGGTCGAATAACTTAAATGTTTAGCCTGATGTTCATCAAGATTTAATGCTTAAAACCACTGTTAACCACTGTTTCTCTTTCGTCTTTTTAAATTTTTTTTTTACTTGGTGCGAAACATTGAAAAATGTGTTAACCCTTTACTTGAAATTTTATTATGTGCATTTACAGACTGTATAAATGGGTCAAATCCATGCAGCCCCTTACTTTATAAACAAAATGTGTACGAAATAAATAAATAAATAAATAAATAAATAAATAAATAGACATAAAAATAAAGACAATCAAAGACAAAATATATGAAAGACAAATTTGTTATTTCTATTATAAAATGCGATATAAAATCTATCTGCATAATACCTTTAAAAATATGGATATATTTATTAATTCATTCCATGATTTGTTTTTATTAATCAATGGATTATCATTCATCACTGAAATATTATACATGTTATAAAGTCAATGAAATCTTATTAGTTAAAAATTCCTAAATTACGCCTCTTGTGTACTACAGTTAAGTTTATCTACATAACGCGAGATATTTATCGAAAAATTACATAGATATAACGTACATATATGGACATTTTACACAATAATTTCAATTGAGAAGGGACGGGACCAAATCTTGATTTAAAGTGTTCTCTTAGAGGAATGTTTTATGTACTATCAAATAACACCGACTAGTTTTTAAATCATTGAGTTTTAGTAAAAACTTTATTCTGAGTGAAGTTTTTATACTCTATAATATATTTCGGTATGATAAAAGGTGATTTAAAAGTTAAGACAACAAATTAATTATTTCACAATTGTCAGGGTCATAAATGATTCAAGGTTAGAACCATTCACCATTCAGAATGGTTCTAGGGTAGTTTCAATGTTTCTAGGGTAGAACCGTCCAGAAAGGTTCTAGGGTAGAACTGTCATAAATGGTTCTAGGTCAGGACACACCCTGTCATAAACGGTTCTAAAGGTGTCAGGATGACGGATCGGCAACAAAGTAATAGCAATTGGTCAGCACCTCATAAGGAACACTCAAGCCATGTTTGTTTTCAATCCATATAGCGGTTCTCTAGAAGAAGATTTTTGTCTTATTTCTCATAGGGTTCTTTGTTAAACTAAGTCCCCCCGCTGGCGGCCATCTTGGATGATGAATCGGCACAAAGTAACAACACTATTGCAACACCCTGTAAGGATCATGTGTGCCATGTTTAGTTTCAATCAATTCAGTGGTTGTCTAGAAGAAGTTCAAAATGTGAAATGTTGACGGACGAACAACGGACGAAAGGTACAGGCAATAGCTGACAAGACCAATTGGATCAGGCGAGCTAAAAAGGTCAACAATTAAACTGATTTTTAAAAAAAAAATCTTTCTAACATGTGCATCATGAATGAGTTTTCATCAGATCCTGTCGCAAATGCTTTTTGAAAGACAAATTGTCAGTTTGAGCTCATTTTGAGTATTATTCAGTTATTATACTACCTATTCCGATAATGGATTGACTGTGTAATAATTTTGATGTGTGTCTGCTCTTCTACCATCAGTCTGTTTATGCATTTGTCACAGGCGGTCGTTTAATACATGTACAAAACAGTCCATTATACATGTAAATGTGAGTTAAAGTTAAAGTCGCGAGACAGAACTTTTCTGACTCTCTGTTGTCTTCATGTATGTGTTTTGTACTCTTTTATGTTATTTTTTTGTCCGGCATTCTGTCAGTTGGATTGTTTTGATTGATTGGTATGCCATTGCTATCCATTTTATTGTTTATTCCTCATACCAGATTTGACATTGGCAGCATGGCGGGTATCCGGCAGGAAGCAGAGAATGTGTACTCTTCCGGAGGACCTGAGTCTACCCCCGTTTTTTGGGTGGGTCCATGTTGTTCATATGTTTTTAGTTTTAAGTGTAGTGTTTGTATTTTTTTTCGCCTTGTCTTCATTGTTCTCCGGAGTTTGTCAGTTATTTTCAATTTTGTCCTCCTTCGAATATCCCTTTGGTATTTCTTGACTTTACTTATTTCGATTTTGATTTAACATGAAAGCACTCGATGGCCATATGCATTTCTCGTAATGAAGAGGCAAGTAAAGGGTCCGGAAAACCGATATCAAGGTCTTGGGCTGATCACACGGGCAACATGAAAAGACCATGTATTAATCTATAAGTATATTTCATATACGAAAAGTAATATTTAAATCAGCACTGAATGGTCAATTTTGGATGCACAGCGGCATGTAAACATATTAATAAAAAACTAAAACGTTACAATTTAATAAATTCAAGGAAATAATTCTCCTATATTACTTCCTGGACACTTAAAAGTTGAAGGGATTTCCTGATTGTATGATTGTTGAATTATTTTGTGTCAATATACCACTTCACTGAAATGATGTCAAGTGTTATAAACTATAATACCCTTATAATGAGACTAATATGGAAAAATATTAATAGCTTAATGATATCAATCACTGCACGATTTTGTCCTTATTATTAAGCTATATTTTAAACACGCCACATGTAGTCATAGAGTACCATATACTTTTCATCGCTTGAAAGAAACAAAATTTGAAAGAGGAAATTTTTAACGTCATTAGATTCATTGTTACACTCTTGGAAAATAATTTATTTTGCCCACTGTGTAAAGAAGTTTACAGGTACTTCAAATTCATTTAAGTCATATAGCAATTTATGTTGTAAAAATTAAGAACATTGGTTCTTGTTTGGTTTCTTTTCAACATTATCTCAATATTAAATATTTATTATTTATTACAGGTTGTTTTTAAAGCTGACCTTAGCTGGATGTTGTATAAACTGTTTAACCCCATTTTGTTCCAATGCTCAGAGTTTGTTGGTGATTATTTTTGTCTTTCCAATGTTTTTGTCACAATCTTACCTGAAGGTTAATCCAAAACAACAACCAACTTAAAAAGTAAAAATTACCTAACATATCGACCAATATGGCCTTGATCACGAGCATGAAATAATAAAAATAAAAAGGTGTTGACTCTTTGAAACCTGGATTTTAAAGAGTCAACATATACGTTTATTTTTTCATGCTCGCGATCAAGGCCACATTGGTCGAAATGTTGGGTTATTTTAACATTTAGTTTGGTTGTTGTTTTTTTACGATTTTGTATTTGGTTTTGTTCGGCTTGTGTAATTTGTACATTTTGTCTTTTTAAGCCCCCTTTGACAGACTATCGTTTCCATTTATTTTCCTTGTTTTCTATTGCCCACATACACCTTCCATATAAATTTGGTTAAAAATCCGTTGAGAAATGTAGAATTGAGAGCGCTAACAAGAAGTTGATAGGTAAAAACTAAGTCAAGGGAAGTAACTCCCACAAACATTTTCCGCTAGCGCTCGTTTTCGAACTCGATCAAGGTTTTGCCCATATACACTTTCCGTATAAATTTGGTTGAAATCCGTTGAGAATTGTAGAATTCAGAGCGGTAAGAAGAAGTTTATATGGGAAAACTAAGGCAAGGGCAGTAACTCCCACAAACATTATCCTCTAGCGCATGTTTTCGAACTTGATCAAGGTATTGCACATATACACCTTCCATATAAATTTAATTGAAAGCCGTTGAAAAATGTAGAATTGAGAGCGGTAACTTGATCAAGGTATTGTACATATACACCTTCCATATACATTTAATTGAAATCCGTTGAGAAATGTAGAATTGACAGCGCTAACATCAATTGATGACGGACAGACAGATGCAGTGAAAACTATAGGGTCCGATGTGGGGCCCTAATTATTTTTTTTTTTTTTGGGGGGGGGCACACTTGCTCAGTCATGGTTCTGTTCCATGAATGGAAAATTTTTGGTCATTTGGATGTAAATATTCTCTACAACATTTTAGTTTCAACCTGGTAATGAGTTATCATTGTAGTTGTAGTTACAAATGGTCACAAAAATTGCTGTTTAATCCCACCACTGTTAAGTGTCATTGTTAAACTTTTCTGTTATCCATTTTATAATTTATCATGGTATGTTTATTGGTATTAAATATATACTGGATCAAAAACCGACCGTAGAAGCTAAAGAGTAGAACGATTTGCGGAACAATTAGGTCTTTGACATGTTTCCCGAAGACTGATAACATTCAAGCTCTAGGTCAATATAAGTATATGTTAGGTTTTGTCGGGTTGTTGTCTCTTTGACACATTCCCCGTTTCCATTCCATATTCTATAAACATTTGAAACACATTATGACAGAATGCACTTACAGCTTGCAGACTTTAATATAAAAAAAAATTAAGGCGAACGAGAATAACAATAATCGTTTTTGACGAAATAGTTTCCTTTATAAAATAGTATTTATCCTTTTGGCCAGTCACAATATTTAAATTGTTGGTTCCTTTCCAGATTCCAATTGCAGCGAAATTTTGTAGGTTTACCCCATACACACTGATAATAAACTGACTTATCACAAGTATCTCCATAGAAGGCACCGTGTTTACATGGTGTCGGTCCTGAAATTTAAAGAATAGAAAGCAGTTTTTTAACTCCAATATTTTAGTATATAAACCATAAAAAAATGTAATGCAACTACAAAATGTTTTAAGAGCGAAGTACATATGTATCCCAACTTTGTGAAAACTCCGAATCTTACACAAAGTGTTCTAAAGATGTTATTTTTTCTTATATACAACTTTTTCTAAATAGGCAGTCAATATTTGAAACGATCAATCATCATTCGAATTTTAGTATGTTAGTCTGCCTTATAAATTACAGTCTTTAGGCTGCTCTTGAGATAGTCTTGTCTGTTTATCTTCAAGAAAAAAAAATAACATTAATGTTTTGAAAGAAATTTCAATTTTATGTTTAACTAACAACCAATTAACTGAATATTATCAAGACAATTTACTGTATATTTAAAGCTTCAACATGGAGTTTGAACATGAAAAATTAATTACATGCGAATTCAATGTAATAGTGTAATGTAACACATTGTATCAAAGCAACAGAGCGTGTTATCATCTTTGTTGTCATATAAACAAAGTAAGTAGGCAACTATAAAAATACCATTCAAACCACACTTCAGAGTAGTTGTAGTAGGTTTAGCAGTTGTTGTCTTTTTCGTGATTGTTGTTGGTTTTGTTGTTGTACGTTTGGTAGTTCTAGGTATGATTGTTGTTTTAGTTGTTTTAATCTTTGTTGTAGTCTTAACTCCCCACATGGCTGATGTTGGAACAATAGGTTTTACTTTTGTTGACGACAGTGCATTTGTAATAGCATCATTGATTTTGGATAACAGAGGAAACTTCCCATCTCCACATTGATTTGAAAAATCATCCATTCCTATATCATCAATCATTATTCCCGCTAGATTTTCTTGTAGTACATACTGGACCTGAAATGTACATGTATCAGTACCACCGATATCTACCCACTTAACTATAAATGGAATGGGTAGGTAAAATACCTGAATTTTCATTAACTTACTAGTATTGTAAAAACTACTGCTCTTGGTTTGAGGTGACAGACAGTTTATCCCCATAAGGGAAAAATGTCTCGCGAGGTAAAATTGAGGGTATTTTTTTTCAAGTGTGATTTTCAAAGTATTTGCTATATTATAATCATCGCTTATCTGTGAGTTCAAAACACGATGTTTGATATGGAAATATGAAAAAGAATCCGAAAATTTCGAGCAGTCAGTTTCGATATAAGCCTGTGATCATTTAACACATTGCAATCACTATGTATATAAGAGTTGGATTTTCGTGAGAAAATTGCTAGACATTGACCGTGTATATAGAACAAATTAACAGAAGCTTGTTTTCAAATTAACTTGAAATTTGCACTTATAAAAAACAAGCACTGTATAATAATTCAAAAAATGAGGACATTTGAATATAAAATAAGAAAGAAAACCAACAAAATCTATACAAATGTATACAGCAAAGCTAAAGACTTTTATTGTTCTTCAATTAACACCCCCCCCCCAAAAAGGGGAGTCATGGTGTAGTGGTTAGCGCATCGGACTACGAAGCCAAAGGTCCCTGGTTCGATTCCCATTCGGGCCCGCTCTCGCACCCGCCAAGTGGAGAGGGATTAGTATAAGTTGGAATAACTTGTTTCCCATTCCACTATAAATAAATAAGTTTAAATTAAATTTAAAAAAAAAAATGTATATATAAAAAAATGTTCTACTCTGTTCTCAGAAAGGATATCTAATTACTTGTTTTTAAAAATGTAGTTAAGAGAGAGATCAGTTTTATATAAATCAAATTATATACATACATACCTTCATTTGAATGCTGTTTACATCATCATACCCTACCCATTGATTGCTGTAATAGGCATGTGGTACTCCTTGCTTAATATCCATAAATCGAGTCCATCCGTTGTTGATGTTTAGGCATATCTAAAAAACGATACATTTACATATATATTATTGTTTGTTTGTCTTACTCAAGTTTCAATGATTTCATTAACTTCGAAATATGTGTATATGCATTTTTTTGTTTGTCTTAAGAGATTTTTTATATTAAATATGCTTTTTAATTACTTGTAATTCATTTAACCGTAATTCTTTGTTGAATTCAAAATAACTTTTATTTCCTTATGTTCAGATTTAGAATAGACAAAATGAATATAGTTTCTTTCCAAGCATTTCGATAAACATAATTCCATAACATATACAGTACAATCATTTATGTCAAAGGATTCTAGTTACTTCATAGTATGCAAGTGTTCCTTCTTCGGATGTCCATCTGCCCTTATCTCCTAATCCGAGCGCTAGATCTCCAGTATAGTGCATTCCTGGCACGATCTGGTAGGTATTCCCATAAAATGGAATTCCTACAACTAATTTACCTTTAGGCAGACCAGCGTTTAACAAAACATTTATAGCAGATTGCTGAAAAAATAAAATCAATTACATGAAAAGATAGTATTGTATAAATCACAAAAACAAGTTCGCATGTAAGTAAATATTTAAATATCGGGTCAATGGGCTCTTTTAATGAGGCACAAAGTAAGTAGTGTTTGGCTGCCTGTAAAACCCTTTTGATAAACAAGGGGTATATGACCTATAAGATTTAATTTTATATATCCATCTTACCCTTTTACAATTTAATCGAACACATCTTTCGGTAAGTAAGAACAAATTAATTAAAACTAAAACATGATCATCTCTCCGCGTATTTTTTAAGGTCTTACCTTTACATAGGAAAGACCTTACTGTATTTCTTATGATTATTTTTTTTTCTTCTTAGAAATTTCAATGAGGCCACTAAATCGTATTTCACAATAGCAAAATTCAAAAATAATAGAAATACTAAGGGTTCATTCCTTGTATTGCACATGGTAGATCTCCTTAGCTGAAATTTGGCTTCCTATTTCGGTATTTTTGGTTGAGTACTTCTTGTTTAATATAAGTTTTGTTTTTGGTCTTCCAAATGTTTCGGTTTTAATGCTGCTGATGAGAGGTAACTCCTTGAAATGCGTCGTATACAGCATATTATAAATTTACTATATCTAATATTAGTATCTTTGGATTGTTATTTTATTTCACAACATGGTATTGATCTTTGGCATGAATGGACTGTTGGACATTGGCTATCTGAGGTTCACCCATACAATGGTTTCCATTTACAGTGTAAGCGTTATCTCCCCCATTACATTTATGCTTATAATCACTACTCCTCAGAAACCGTAAAAGATCTAAAACCTTTTGCAATGTCTTCAGTTTATCTGTGCGTAACTTCCATTTGGTCGGAAAAGATCTGATGAAATTTGAGTTATTTCCCTTTAAACGACTTTCACTTTTGGTGTATCATACAAATTGTTAGTTAGAGTTGAGATATCAACATGAAACTTTGTATTTAGGGTCCATGACTTCTAACAAATAAAATGAGGTTAAGGTAAAAGGTCAAGGTCATGATCTAAATTTTGACTTTTGCTTGTTATCGCTTCTTCTCAAAAACGGTAAAAGATAGCTGATAAAATGTAATGGAGAAAATATTAAGGACGTTGAGACCTAGCTTTGTTACATTTAAATAAAAGTTGTATGACGTCATTTTATAGTCGTAATTGCCCCTAGAACATTTAAATTTTCGGTTTTTCGTTTATTTATCAACAATGGTACATTATAAAGGCATGGGGTCTATTGTTTTGATATTAAGGATTTATAACCTACAAAATGGCAAGGTCAAAGGTCAAGGTCAAGTTCTAATTTTTGATATTTGCTTGTTTTCACTACTCCTCTGAAATGATTGTAGATAGCCAAGGAAATATAATAGTGGAAATGTTTAGCACATTGAGGCGCAACTTTGTTACATTAGATTTAAAGTCGTATGACGTCATCTTATGGGAGTTATTGCCTCTAGAACGTTTAAACTTAAGGTTTCTCGTTTATAACTTGACGATGATACCTAATAATGGCATGGGGTCTTCTGCAATGACCTCAGCGACCAATGACCTTGAAATAGGTCAAAAGGTCAAAAGTCAAGGTCATGAACTAGATTACGTATTTTGCATTTTTTCACACTTTTTAATTTTTTTTTCAGATTTTTAAAGCAATTAAAGGTATTGAAAGCGTAAAATTCAGGCCATACTTTTGATGACGTCATTTCTGCAAAAGTTGTTATTTCTGTAGACGTTTTGAATATATTGGAATGGTAATTAATGTGATAATGTTACAACCCAAGAAAACGTCTAGAATTGTCAATTTCTAAGGTCATATTGATGACGTTTTTGACGTTTATAGTGCAAAATAGTACAATTCATCACAAAATGAAATCTAAAAACGTTTGGTTTATATTTGTTTTATATATCTATTTTTGACGTTTTCTTTTTTCCCCAAACTTACGTTATATTCTGAAAAGTTTGGAAAGGAAAGACCTTGCAATTATTCTCGGAACAATTGTCCTTTTAATTTATTTCTCTGATTTTTATGTTACATTGTAGAACTGGTAAGTCCATTGTTTCGTTTTTATTAAATACTTTAAGCAAAAGACAACAGTTGATATTGGTTGGTCAAATTATGAATGATGTGAATACATATAGGAGAAAGGTTAAAATGTATGTGTTGCATTGATGATCTATCGTCAATAATAGATGTAATTTGTTAATATGAACTAAAAATGTTCTTGGCTCGAATTTTGTTAATTGTTGTTCATACACTCCTATACACATAAAAACTAATAGGTTGCTGTTCCGCGAATTTCTCAGGAATGATTAGAAACAATACCCCTTAGTTTGTGTACGTTCAAAAACCATTTTAATTATGCACACAAAAAGAATGTTTAAAATCAAATTTTAAAATTAAAATTAGCTTTCTGATACTAGTTTGTATCTGAATCATTTATTTTGTTTAACTTATAGGTTTCTTCATTTTGTTTTATCTTATAGATTTCTTCAAGCAGTAGTTTTGAACATCTAGCCTTGTGCTAATAAAACTTTTAATTGAACCTCCTTCCAGATTTCTTCATGCAGTATTTTTGAACATCTAGCCTTGTGCTAATAAAACTTTTTGTAAACTGAAACCATACCACATTATGATCTTTGGTAGGTTCATCTCCATTAGCATACAAAGGACTGCCATGGACAACAGTGTCTAAATCTTCTTCATTAAATCCAAATGACACTAGATTAACGAAGTCCACATACCTGCAAAAATCAAATTCACTTATATAAATGTTAAATTAATACTAAAAGTTTTCTGAAACTAAACAGGTTCTTCATCAGGTATGATTTTACATGTATGTTTTTTAGGTAATTGCGCCCTTAGATAAGTGCTCTAGGACATTTTACTTATTGTTTCGGCCATGGCTTGAGCATTAGTGATGAGAAATTATTCTTCGAAATGTGCACATGATGTGCATTAAAGGCCGACTTATATAGTTTTGTTTATATTTTCTGTTGCTGGTAATGAGTACTAGTATTTAAAAAGTTTAAAAAATATGAATCTTTAGGATGTAGTTCATGTTCTCATGTTTTTTTTTCACAAATGCAATTACGTCTAAAAATTCCTGTATTTTTCATTCCATTTGGTCATTTTCTGCCTGCGACAGATACAAGAGCAGATTTCTCTTATGCACTCTTAAATATTTTTTTTTGCTTGAGATATCACGTAACAAGTAACTTACATGTTTTCATTTTGAAATTAAAGTTCAGATAATGTTTACTTTCCGTAGATGTATTGTTGTTTTTTAATGAACTTTTATATTTTTAAACGAAAACTGTGGAAAACATACATATATATTTATAAATGAATATATTCACTAAAGTTCATATAATTGTAATGTTATATAATTTTTTCATAATTTCAAAACTCTCCAAAGTTTTAAGCTGACTATATTGATTATATTAGCTTACTTACTGTGATATAGCAGGAATATCATATCCATTTAAGACATCTGTTTGTAGTGGAGGTACTCGTACTGATAGTAATAATGGACGACGTATCATGACCTCGGCATCAAGGTCAAACAGTTTACGTAACACCTAAATGAGAAAAGAATGAAATGACCAATAATGTACCTAATTTATTATATTTGTAATTTATTTTACTATTTCCTGAACGATAACAATATCCGTTTTGCTTAATATAAAATATATAGGGTAATCTTATCATGAAATATACCAGTAGAACCTTCAAAAGCAAAATTATATTATTACACATACCTTGACGAGTTCTGTGTATTTGAATTTATCGTCCTGGTCTGGGTATTCCCACATCAAATCTAAGCCATCAAAGTCATATTTTCTTATGAACAAAAGGACATTCACTGCACATTCTTCCATAGACTCCGACAGCCTTGCCATCTGCTTGAATGCAGTAGTCACCCCGTCAGCTTGACGGACTCCAAGAAGTACTTTTAAGTCTCGATTTACTTGCCTCAATTTTATTACTTGAGCAAACTGTCCTGTAGAAAATAATGAGTTTATATATATATATATTGAAATTTTAATTTAACACAACCAGAATTAAGTTTGGTCAAATTAGAGTACGAAAACAAGTTCAATACAAATGTCATAAATGTGTGGATTCTATAAAATGTTGATGCCGTTCCACAACTTTTTTATAACGTGTGATGCCTTTATTATTAACTAATAAATAAAAACAAAATAACCAAGCAAGACCAAAGCTAGCTACATGTATGCACTAAAAGAAAATTTCCTTGAAAAGAATAGTTTTAGTTCATAGTTTCGCTATTCAAGGCAACGTTAATAAAGCTTTCACGCAGATTTTAATCAGACCAGATTTCAGCAATATTAAATAAAATAAAGGATCACCAAAGGGTTTTTCTTAATCAAACTTTTAAATATCTTCTTACTTTCTATATTTATGAAACAAGAATTCCTAACGAAATCATTGAAGTTTCTCCAAAACAAGTTGGATATTTTCTTCGAAACAAAATTTAAATCTACCTACCTGTCTCTCCAAGATCATTTATTTCTGTTGGGAAGATGTTATTTCCTTCTATTTTAGCATGTTTGTATATAACGTGGGTACATAGGTTAGCGTCGATATCTTTGGCAGTAAAGGTATATGGAGCACTAGTATACTGAGACCTGTTGTCAAAGTAACACACCTTGTACGATTTTGATTTATCTGGAAAATTTTAATTTAATCATGTTTTAATAGGTTTGTAATATTGTTCTAAATATGACTGTGGGTAACAATTCTGAATGAAAAAAAAGGAAATTTATTAAGCAACAGTAACATCAAACAATGAAATAATAGTTATAAAAACATTTGAAAATTCTATGAAAAAAGATATCTTTGGGCGTCACTTTTCTGTGTTCTACTATATTTAGTATTGTAGCTGCTATCTTTTATTCAATGCTAGAAGGGGACATTTAAGGACCATCGCTGACGAGATAGATTCATACTGACTCTGGTGACTGTGGTGTTGCGTAAAAAAAAGATGTTTCAGCTAACTTTTTATACAATTTTGTACAAGTCCACATCTTCATTATATACTGTATCGCCATATTCTGAAGAAATCTTAAAGTTCAACTTAAATGAGAGGTAAAGACAGACGTAGGAAGCAGACAACGATATCAATACTCTATGATATCAGTTTTGATCTACTGTGTGTCACCTATTCTTCGGGAATTGAGTTTTTGATAAAAACATTCTGGACTTTATGACAATTCTATACATTTCAAATACTAATCATTTTACGCACAAGTCAATGAATAGCTCAAGAAATGAATAATTTGCTCTCGTAAAATATCTTAAGCAATTCAGGAGTGGAAAAGACAAAACATATTACGACTATTGGTTACAAAATGTAGTGTTAACTTTTTATTTTGGTTTAAAAAACATTAGAGTTAAATACCCCCTCCCACTAAGTTAAACCAAGTCTTGCGCTGATGGCTATCATGGATTACAGATCGGCACCAAAGTAACTACACCTCATATACTTGTTCAGAACGTCATAAGGAACATTCATGACATGTTTGGTTTCAATCCATTTAGCGGCTCTCTAGAAGAAGATTTCTGTATGTATTTCCCATAGTGTCCTGTATTAAACCAAGTCCTCCGCTGGCGGCCATCATGGATGACAGATCAGCACCAAAGTAACAACACTTGCATTGTTAAGCACCTAATAAGGAACATTTACGCTATGTTTGGTTTCAATCCCGTTTGTATGTATTTCCCATAAGGTTCTATGTTAAACTAACACCCCCATGGCTGCGCCAACTTGGATGACAGATCGGCAACAAAGTAACAACACTTGGTCAGCCCGTCACAAGGAACATTCATGCCATGTTTGGTTTCAATCTATTTAGACGATTTTTGTATGTATTTCCCATATGGTCCTTTGTCAAACTAAGTCCCCCGCTGGCAGCCATGTTGGATGACTAATCGGCAACAAAGTAACATACTTGATCAGCACCTTGTAAGGAAAATTTGTGCCATGTTTGGTTTCAATCCATTCAGCAGTTCTCTAGAAGATCAAAATGTGACCCTTTGGGTCAGGTGAGCTAAAAATTATGTTTGATCAACAGACAAAAGCCAAAAGGCGAAAGAACAAAATTCTCTGGGAAATTTTCCCATTTATTTATTTTAGGTTTTTAGTTCGAATTTAAATCTGCAAAATTCAGCATCCTCCTGTCTTCATTATAAGACATAATAATTGTCCAAAAATCTTTGTCTAGACGGTAGAGGGAATGAAAATTAACAGATTTGTAAAAAACATCTATATTAATACAGTTTTTACAGGGCATATAATACAGACCAATGATTTAACCGTACCTTTTGTATAAGAATCCGTAGTAGGTGGGCTCATATTACTGTCTTCTATAAGTACATCTCTGACCTGATTAATTAGGGGATATTTTCCAAGTCCACAATGATTTCCAAAGTCATCCAGGGCTAGAGACCAAAACATGGCACCACCAAGGTTCATATCTTTAATATAATTTGCCTAAAAATATACGATTACATGTACACTGTACAAATGTATCTGCATATTTAACTCTGGACTAAGTCTTTTTTTCCAGATAAGCAGGATAATTGTATATTAATATCTAGAATAAAATATTTTTCAAACATTCAATAGAGACTTAATCGTAATTTTAAACTGCCATTTTGGTCTTGTATACTCCGAACCATGTTATTTAACTGTTTTATTATTTAGGTCTCTAACCTTTTCAGCGAAATTAAATTATTAAAGTAAAAAGACCAAAAACAGGACATTTTACAAATTAAAAACAATCCCGATCAGATATAGAACTAGCATGATTTAGTGAGATTGCACTGGTTTTTACCAATCACGATTCTGAGAACAAGACGCAGCTTGTTTTGATACTTTTTGGAGTGAACAATTTTGGCATTTGAAAATCAAGTAGCCATTATAAACCAAGACTAGTACCAATTGTAATGCAAAGCATAACATATTTTGCCCCGTCCTCCCATTGCCACTCTAGCCCCAAATATAATTTTTTACGCAACTATGATTTTTAAAATTTTTTTTTTTAATTTTATGACGAGGCACAACTTCAGATGGTGCGCTATTTTTGTGCCAAATTTGGTTTCAATCGATTTAGCCACATTACATGTTGATATTTTATTATACTGAGAGAAAAGCTTCCTTTACTAAGGTATTTCTGACATCCATACGCCTACATATCTATAATACGAACATCTAACTTATATTTTCGAAAAAAAAATCGACATTTGTTTTTCATTTGTGGAATGTAAGGCTTTAATCCGTGTCCGTAAACAAGTTATTTGACTTTTATTTTTTTACTTATTCATACCAAATATTACATGGTGCTTAGTGGACAATTGATTCTACTTGTCTCCAAGTTAATAAGAGGTCAAATATATTTGACATAATAGGGATTCAGAGATAAGTACAACAAATGTATATACACTTTTAGATAACGATTTTCAATATGCCATCGAACCTTATACCAATACAAATATTTCTTACACGTTTATATCTCCATTTAAACAAGTGTACCATGAAGAATGGTGGTTTTGTACCTGACATTATGAACATATTGCAGAAGTACCAATTGGACAATTACATCGTTCACTTCGCAAGAACGAGCGTTTTTCCATCACAAAACCTGTGGAAAATTATAGTGAACCGTCAAGTCAGAATCTCTGTAGAAATTCTCGCTCGAGAACGATTTAACATGAACAGTGACTTCGACTATTTCAAAGTTCTTAATAATGGACTAAAATCACATGGACTTTTTAAAAAGAAATTAGACACTTACACAATGTAAGCATTCAGTGCCATTATATTGTATCTATATGTACTCTAGTTAACCCATGTGAACCTGGACTAGAACGTCTTTGTCTTAAATTTGGCTTCTTATACAAATACCCCATAATTCATATAATCTCGAATATTTCCAGCATCACGTCCGTCAGAGATGACATGTGGTGTGACATCATTAACATCGGACCAATCGATTTCAGCGTCGCATTGCATGGCATGGGCGACACAAACTTATCACTAAGTTTACTTTCATGTGACATCAGTATATTCTTTGACTTACCTGAACCAGAATCTGAACTGTTTGGAATCCTCTGTGTCACTTATGTATATAAGATGTGCATAAACTTCGATGAATGACTCTACAACTTTTCTGCCTTCCAAACCTCATCATTTACACTATTTGATTTATGTAGGTTGTGATCATGCATTACTCTACTCTAGGAGGATTAATAAATAAATATATATAAACTTTTAGGTAAAGATTTTCTAATGTAATGTACCTTTATTTTAACACTGTTTTCGTCATCAAACCCAACCCACTGATCAATGTAATGAGCAAATGGTACTTTTTGTTCTTCACTCCATACTTCTGTCCAACCTGACTTAATTTTCTCACAAATCTGAAAACAAAATACACCTTATTTATAACAACATCTTATATGTATCAATTTCTAAATGTATGTATTACTATCAACAAATGTTAACGTCTTTCAACGTTAAATATTTTTTTTATTATTCTACATCGACGGAAACCCACGGCCGGTCGCGCTTACGCTATGCTTCCAATTACCCAGGAAGCAAAGCGTAAGCGCGACCGGCCGTGGGTTTTTGGCGATGATTATTCTAATGCTTGGTGATTTTATTATGATAAACCGAAACTGAAACAAATCCGCGACTTTTTTGTCAGTTTTTATACTAACCTTACAGAGGTTTACATTTAAAGATTGATTTTTTTTGCAGAATTTAATTTTCTTTATATTGAAATATTATATATTTATATTTCGCTAAGAATGACGCAAAACATCTCCTCCGGTTGGTGGGCCAAGCATTAATTAGTTTTATTCATTTTCAACTAACAAGTTAACGCACCTCATAAAACGCTAACAGACCATCACGTCTAGTGTATGTTCCAGCATTTCCTTTCCCTGCATTTTTGGATCCCAACATGTAGTCATTAGAACTTGCAAGTTTAAAAGATATGCCGTACGTTGAAATACCCAATATAAGTTTTTCTGGAGGAGTTCCATTGTCAAGCCAATAGTTGACAGACCAATCCTGGAATATATATATGAGTATGTTCTGAGAATGGCAATACAAATTACCTCTGATTGTTTCATTATTCTCTAACTCATTGTTGTTCTATTTATGATGAATTAATGGTAATCAATGGATTACTTACATGTGTTGTGTATTCCTTTAAAAATCTAATCATATCCAATTAATGTATACATGTACATTAAAAAGGCACCTGTGAAAGCTCCTGTTACGTGTAGAAATACAATGTACGTCATAGACATAAATCGGAAGATATTTAAGGTTTCAGGACAAAACCTTGTGATCTTCTTTACGTTCCTCTTCTTAATGTTCCAACGAGACTACCAGACCCTAACAAATATAAGTAGAACCTGCGATTGTAATGGATCCTGTCGGAACAGCAACTCCGCCAATTTGTTGTTGGGAGTAAGAGAATTAAAAATAATTACATTTAATTTTCATTTAAAATTAAATGACGAAAACATTACTAATAGAAAAGTAAATTATATAATATCAAGGGAATGTTTTATAGGCATACATAAGATTAACATAGTTACACAATTAATAAATTGCTCAGAAACAGGAACACTCCCTTTCAAAATATAAAAACTCTCCGAGACAAAAAGGCTTGGCACTTAAAACAGCTACCCCGAACATACTAAGTAACATACATGTAATATCAACATATTGTATATGAATACATAACATAATAATGAAAGTTAAATGAAACAAACCAAAATACATTTTCTGACATTCCCTCAAAATAGGGTGGTAAGACTTGGGGAGGTGGTTGGAAATTTTATAAAGTCAACAAAAACGTGACCTTTGCGTAATAAGAATATTTGTCAGATGATCATGTGAACAGAAACCGATCTTCTCATTGATCAAAATTAAACCAATAAAAAAAATTAACTTAATAAATAATTTAATTACCATCCACATTTAACTTCTATTTAATATTTAATTTCATTTATAAAAGCAAATTTTAGTCATGTTAGGATGGGAATCAATTTCACAATAAATACATAACATTGCGATGCAATCGCATGCATATGATGGTCACATGTTATGAAATGAATTGTGCATCTTGCGTCACGTAAATCATTTTATTTACAATAAACTAGTATTGATACAGTATCTTTTAAAAAAGAAGCGATATCGTGAGTGTCTTTATTCTTACTACGAGAATATTTTTGAGTGGTCCAAATATTATTCCTGAGTCAAATTATCTTCCCTCTTTCATTCGTTTTAGTAAAATAATTATGTAAGCTATATTTCAAAAAGAGGCAAGGAATTTTCCGTATTAAGTATACATCATTCGGATACCTGATTTAAAGTGGCATAACCACCAGTTTCGTCAGATCTGCCATACAGTGGGCTATGATGTCCTATAACACCTTCCCATGGTCCATAGTAGGCATATGACATCAAGTTGATAAAATCTAAATCACTGAAATACCAAATCTTACATATATAATTTATGCCTAATTATTTACTTAATTACTTACTTTCTATGCCGAAAATATATAACGGAGCAAGACAAATTTACCCTTTTGGAGTATCTGATGTCAACCCGATCGTTTTTGCGAGTTCGTATTACTATACAGCTAGTGGTTTTATTTACTGTGACGTGTTCCAACTCGGTTCGGTTTGCTATGTGAATTAAATTCTTTTTGTTTGTCTTTTGTAGAATTAGTTTGCTGTGTTAACTTAGTGTTCTCGCGAATTCGCTTTGTCTTTTGATTTGGTCCTTTTGGAATTTCGGCATTCTTTTTTCAAAATTCGTGCAATGTCTTTCTAATATTTGTTTTCCATTATTTAACGGATTTAACATCTGCAGATAAAAGTCTATAGTCAATGGATTCCACTGTGGATTACTATACTTTTAAACACATGTATTTGTATGCTCGTTAAAAGTATGCTTCTGTCATGTATGAGAAGATATAATCTGAACCCAGAGACACGTATCTATTGATGTTTTGGTATTTAACAACATTCGAGACTGGGCGGTCCAGATGTACCTTCCCCAGACCGGAAGTTATAATTGTTTTCGGCATAACTTTTGAGTCAAGTATGTGAGGATAGGAACACTCTGGTAAGTTCCAAATTATCTCCGGAATGGACATGTCAAATCTGGCGGAATTTTATACAAAAGTTTGTCACTTCCGGTCTGGGGAAACGTAACCATCAGAAATGGGACTAAAATGAGCCAATAAGGAAATACGAAATACGAAATACGAAATATTTATTTGTTGTAACACATTTACAGTAAATGGTTATAACACATACAATACACATAATATCCATATAATGGTATTTATATGGATGTAGAAATTAAACTAATACTATAATAAACTTATAGACTATAGCTAGATATATGTGAACTTGGAGCGACAGTGGCAAGCTAATATAATTAGTTACAATTTGTAATAAAAATGAATGATAGTAAAATCTCTTATAGTGGTTAACTAGATTCCTGACATTTATTTATGTAATCAATTACTGCTTTCAGTATTATTTTAGAGTTACTGTTTAGAAGATTAACTATATTATTTTCATTTAAAACATTAAAGTTTTTCAAGGTACAATTGACCTTTTTGTTCAGTTCTGTTCTATAATTTCTATAGGAAGGACAATGAATAAAAAAATGCATTTCATCTTCAATTTGGGAAGTACTGCATTTTTTACATATCCTTTCGTTTTTAGGAATATTTTTATACCGTCCTCTTTCTATTGACAGAGGATGAGCACTAATTCTGTATTTACAGATTATAGATCGGTCTGATTGGAATTTACAGATATCTACATAGTGTGGTCTTTGATTAAATTTATAGATATAATTGTAGAAAGACAATTTATTACTATTTGCCAAGCAACTATTTCGATTTTGCAAGGCTTGGTCATATATTCTTTGCTTGAAGTTTCTTATATTTTTGGTAATATTTGTTTCATTATTTGTAACATAGCTGAAACCTAATTCTCCAATCCATTTTTTGGTGGCTGTTATCCATGGATTATTTTGAGGGATGTTATTAAAAAACTTATGGGCTAAACTGTTCTTAGAATTAGAAATATGGTCAAGAAATTTTAGAGTTAATAGTTTTATCTTTTCTCTTAAGGGATATCGGTTGAGTTCAGCTAGACAGGCAACATTTAAGACAATAAGACCGTCTGGTGGGAAATAAGGGCTAACAGTTAGGAATTTTGTT
This sequence comes from Mytilisepta virgata, assembly GCA_028015205.1. Classification (NCBI taxonomy): domain Eukaryota; kingdom Metazoa; phylum Mollusca; class Bivalvia; order Mytilida; family Mytilidae; genus Mytilisepta; species Mytilisepta virgata. The sequence continues at coordinate 92,584,366 of CM051521.1, forward strand.
AAAATTTAATGATTTTACTGCAGAAATGAGCAAAAAAGCACTGAATAGAGAGAATAATAAAAAATTCTGACGATTTTAAATTTGGCGCTCTCGGAATTGGTACCTCCCTTGTCTTATGATATAGTAAAATCGGGATCGGAATTCATGAATATGATCTTATTAGTACATTTAACCCCTGAGTGGTTATGGCAATATACCTGGATATTTTGTCAATTTCATACGCGGACTGGACTGTCCATTTTCCTGCTGACACAGCGGCAGTTAAAAGCAATTGTTTATTTCCTGACTGTGATGCCTCCTCAACAAAACTACGTTTCAGTATCTTAAAAATATAAGTTGAAAGGTTTTTGTCATACGATATTTTGTCACAAGTTATTTAAATAAACCGGACATATTTTTACATGTTTTGAGAACAAGAACAAGGTTGTAGAAATTCCAAAGAATATTTAAAAAAAAATAATAACAAAATGCCCATAGAAGTACACAGACAGAAAATTGAAAACATACTACACGCTCTTATTGCGATTTAAAGTATAAACATTTTTGGAAATTGCAGTGATAAAGAACTATATTTAAAGGTAGATGTCTGTACATAATACTAAGTAATCGTTTCTGTTTCAATGGTGGGAATAGGAATAATACTAACCGATACCAAAGAAGTAAATCTATATTTATCACTTGGGGGACTTCCTTTCTTGGTCGGGAATTCCCAATCCAAATCGAGACCATCAAATCCTCTAGCACGCAAGTAGTTAATAACATTATGAGCAAAGATATTGACATTGTCGTCCGTAGCAGCTACTTTGGTGAAAGGCGTAGAGTCATGTGTCCCTCCTCCAACCGACAAAAGTACTTGTAACGAAGGGTTTGACTGCTTGAGTCTCATCACTTTGACATACGTTTCTAAAAGATAAAATGACATTGCAAATATCCTTATATTAACATCACTAAATGTAGTTATATGGCATTTTCAAACATGAACAGTTTTACATGGATACTCATACAAGTGAAATTCGATATTTGTCCAAGCTTTATGCATTTTACTGGCAAGCTGGTTTTCAACAGGACATCGCTGATTGAATGGTGGGTTTAGTTCGTTATAACTAGTTACCACCCATTGCGAGGTGTGTTCTATGCAAATCTAAACCGAAGAGGATTATTGGTTTTTATTTGTTCACACTCATGTTGATTTGTGTTCGACTGCAATCAAAATTGATTTAAACAAGATTTGCTGTCTGGGTGATGTGGTTTGATCTTTGTAAATGCTAATTATCACAAGCTTGTTTTAAAAACACTCATGGCGAGGTGTGTTAGACACCAATTTAAAATTGAAGACGATTGTTGGTTTTAAAACCCAGCGATGCTGCTTCTCTGGGCATATTCAAATTCCTGTCAGATTTCTGATCACCTTGCTTTTATAGATCAAACTTCAATCTGATACCAGATTAGACAAAAAAATTTCCACAATAATGTTTGAAAATGCCATAATTCCAGAATTGAAAAAAAAAATTGAGAAAAAAATAATTTGGTTAGTAATAATGGTAGAAACGAATCTTTCTGATTATGGTAAAATTATTCAGTATGTAAAAAAGTATTTAATGTCCACATTCTGCTGTGAAAATATATAAATGCATTATACTATACCTGTCCTTTCCATTCAATATAGAGTATGTAGGGTTTCATTTATTGATATTTTTAATTCGAAGTTTTTATATAACAGGTTAAACGACCTATAAACCTTCCTATCATTATTTCTGTTTAGATATACACCTTCATCATCATCTTCATATCCAACAAGCACATCACCATCTATCTTGGCAAAAGCATATAAAATATGGGTACATAGAAATGGGTTGATGTCTTCTGCTGTATATGACATGGGTTCAGGACGGTATTTTGCCCAATTTGTAAAATAACATACAATTTTCTTTTCTGCTGCATCTCCACCTGGAAATTCAGGAACAAGAAAACAAGTTTGCAAATAAAACAATTGATCAATTAAAGTGTGTGACCAGCCTTTTAAGTACATGAGGTCTATCCTACGAATTTCGTAAAACCTATTAACGTAGACTATTAATTTTTGGATGTGAAACAAACAAAAAATTATCGGTAGTCCAAACCCCAACGAAAACAATTCCTGTTTTTTTCACAATTGGAATATTCATACAACCTTCAAATATTTAACACTTGCATAAGGCTGACTTGCATAATTGTTTCTGGACCTCATGAAACGTTTTTTTACTTTACTTGATAACAAGATTCAATACTTCAAAAGGGAAGTATTTAGGGTGACATTAAATTATGGAATCATACATACCAGTTTGTGGGGTTTTTTTTGGTTTGGTTTATTGTATCTGCCATGAACTATCGCCTGATATAATTCATACACATTTTACCTGATGGTAGTTTAGTCGGTACCACACCGGCTTGTGATGTAGTTTCCAATGGTATACCAGGAGTAGGATTTGGGATAATAGTAACGGTAGTAAGAACATTCTTTACGGCTGACATTAATGGATAGGGTCCTTGATTACATGCCGTTCCTTTAAAATCATCCAGGTCAAGTGCCCAAAACATAGCACCTCCAAGATTATGCTCCTTTATATAGAGAGCCTAAATAAGAATAAACGCACGTTACTGTATATTTGTAATTTTAAAATACTAAAAATGTTTTACATTAAATAAAATAACAAAATAATGACAATAAAAATAATTTCTAAAGTATAAAACAAGCTACAAAAATAATTACTAGAGCCTTTCATAGTTATTGGACATTTTTTATTATGAAGTTTAGTTCTATGTTGAATACCTTTATTGTAACGCTTTCAACATTGTCGTATCCGACCCATTGATCTCCAGAATATGCATATGGTACTTTATGTTCGCCATTCCAAACTTCCGTCCAACCATTCAAGCACACCTTAAATTAAAATGCAACTGTAAATTTATCAAACGAAAAGTGCAAGGCTTTTTAATATTCTAAAATCTATTGATAACTTCAACGTTAAAAATTAACAGTATAGTTATGATAATATTAAAAGGTGGGCATATAATACATGTACAACAGATTACCTCCCACAAATAACAGGAACACCTGCATGCATGTATAATAAAACTAGATTTTACTGACTTTTAAGTTAAATACATGTGTATATTCCATTTTGGAGACTGTAAAAAACTATATATCGGTGAACCATCAGTCGTGAAAAAAAAGCAATAAGCAATTCTTTAAAAGGACTGTTTAACGTTAGAATGCAATACCCCCGGGGCAATACCTCATAATAGGCGAGAAAACCAGCAGCTGATGTAAACTGTCCATCAGACCCAGCGCCAGATGCTGGTGCACCAAGATTTGTGTTGGAAGAACTTGATAATCGGAAGGATCTTCCATAGGTTGCTATTCCAAGGATAAGCTTTTCTCTTGGTGTTCCACCATTGATCCAGTAGTTCACTGACCAATCCTTCAACATACAAATGAAAGGATTTGAACGAAAACTAAGATGATACCTACTTTGTTCGAAACAATAGACACGGCTTGAAATTTTCAGAACACACTCTGGCCTTTTCAGTTCTGAAAATTTACTAGCCCGATAGGCCTAATTACTATCAAAGAACTTGTAGGGTACTGAAATTTACCAGCTTGGGTATATTCAGTAGACCAATAGCATTATCCCTAATATACCAGCCGTCCAAAAAACCAGTGATCCCTATTCGATTCTGTAATACCAAATTATACGCACGAGATGAAAATTTAGTAAGCTTTTGGTTCCAACTATCACGAAATACAGCCCACCGATAAAGAAAACACTAGTCCCTTTCATCTAGTGGTATTTTCAACCCATGAATAGAGGAGAATAATATTCATCTTGAATAATAAAGAAAAAGTTATATGGGGTTCATTTTTACGAGAAGTTAAGCATGTTATATGTATTTTTCCCAATTCCCTAAAATTTTTGCTCAATTTCCCCCAATTCCCGTAATCTTTGCTCAATTTTTTCACCCCCCCACCAAAAATCACTCTTTTTCCAAATCCCAAAAGTGTGTCCTCCCACATAGAAGTTAAAAAATAAGTGAAATGAATTTCTTAGTGATTTGTCTCGTTGTAAGATCTTTAATAATGATTTTTACATGTATTTCAAATCGAATTGATATCATAATTGAAACTTCATTGTGGTCCAATTGTTTACATTACTTTACTATTTTTATGAAAATCCACCAATAGATAAGTTGAGTGGGTGCCAGAAAATGTGTCGACCACTGGGAGAAAGGTTAAACGTAAAACTTTTAGACTGCCATTTGCTAAAGAGAAACGTTGTATAGGGTATAAGAAATTTAGCCTTTTAACATACCACGAGAGGTTTCTAAAGGGTTCTTTATTCCTGCAGACTGGCACCGTTTCAAAACGGCAAATCAGATTTCTTGTCCCCATTCCATTTTATCCATTTTATTAACTAGTATTTTTGGAATTAAAAATAAATACCTGATTAAGAAACCTCTGATCTCCTGTTTCATCACTTCTAGGGTACAGTGGACTGTTGTGTCCTGTAAACTTTTCCCATGATCCATGGAGATCATATGCCATTAAATTGATAAAATCTAGTCCACTGAAAAAAGTAATGACCAAACTGATTCGTCATTCTTAACAATATGAATCTTTTATATTATTTTATCTTTCTGTTTTTTAGACAAATATTTGTATTTAATTTTTATTAAACGGAAGACATTTTATGTTTTCACTTCAAGTAATAAGTAACATAATAGCAAATTACCAACTCGGAACAAATAATCAATCATCATAAAACATTACAGTTTCCAAGTGTATTAATCTCTCATTCAACACACACAAACATTCATTCGTCTTCCACTCTGATTTGAATACTAGTAATTGTTTAACAAATTTCATAAAATTACAATAATTTTCTTTTTACATTTTATATTTCCTTTGAATTTTGTCAGTTAAAAGCGGGATAACTACATTTGTAACGTTTTCTCGGAGCTGGTACAAACACAATACAAAGTGAAGTTCCGATTACATGTTTATACCCTTAAAAATATAAAAACTGAGAAAGAAATAAACATGTATATGTTTTTATTGTTGCAATATTGTACATGTATACATGTGAAGCACATAGCATTTAAAAAATACATTTGAAATATATGCACGTGGGTGAAATTTTAAAAACTTACATGGATTAATAGTGTGTTTTGGTAGTAAGTCAATTTATACATACACAGAAATTTTTGATATTTCATATGCCTTGTCAACAGTCGCTTTTCCTGCTGCTACCGCCGCAGTTAATAACAGTCTTTCCTTTCCTGTCCCGAGAGCCTCTTTTTCAATCTCTGATCGAAGAATCTTGACAAATATTAACACGACATAAAATATAATTGTTGAAAAAAAACCATTTGAAATACTTTTTATATGTGAAAGTACACTGACAAGTAGAAATTTCATTTGAATATCCCAAAGAACGCTTGTTTTATAAAAGATGACGTTACATGTAAAAATGAAAAGCATCACAAATCTTTAAATCGTATTTAAAATATTGTAACAATAGGGCTTGTCTTACATATATATGCTAAAATAAAATTACCGGAGAACAGATTTAGGAAAAAAAACAATTCTCGAAAAATATAAAGTCAGATTTAAAATTTATAATATTACATTGTATTACGATTCATTATTGATTGTATAAACATGTATTCCTGTTATTCGTTTTATTATTTGTTTATCCGTTAAAACATTCACAATTCAATAGGTTCCTCAGAATAATAAATAAGAATAAAAACTTACATTAACAAGTTTTGTGAATCGTTGTTTGTCTTCAGGCGGACTTCCCCTGTTCCCAGGATATTCCCAATCCAGATCTAAACCATCAAAGTTATGTTTTCTGAGGAACTCAATGGAATTTATAGCATAAGTGTGTATATCATTTTCATTATCAACAACAGCTGTAAACGGACCAGATCCATGGTTCCATCCACCAATGGCTAGTAATATTTTCAGACTTGGGTTTGCCAGCTTTGCCTCCATTGTCCTTTCGTACATGCCTGTGTAAATAAACCGAAAAGGGACAAAGTAGAATTAGCTCCAATAGAAATAGGAAGATATAGTAAAACTCAAGAACTATATGAACGTCTGCAAACTTAGGCTAAAAATGATATCAGTTTCTCTACTTTAGCATTGACATTTGCAGATTGCTTTGTAACAAAGCCATATCCTGATTCCAACAATTACATGTACAAATAATTTTCACACGATTCAGTCTACATTGCAACGTAATACGCTTGTGATTCCAGATATACAGTGAAAACGGAAAATTAAAACCCATCTTGTAGGCTTGGATTGCATTAAAATAACAATCCAAAGATACGAATATTAGATATAGTAAATTTATACTATGCTGTATACGACGCATTTCAAGGAGTTACCTCTCATCAGCAGCATTGAAACCGAAACATTTGGAAGACCAAAAAACCAAACTTATATTAAACAAGAAGTACTCAACCAAAAATACCGAAATAGGAAGCCAAATTTCAGCTAAGGAGATCTACCATGTGCAATACAAGGCATGAACCCTTAGTATTTCTATTATTTTTGAATTTTGCTAAATACTGGTAATTTCTGTAACAAATCAATGAATAATCATGTCAGACAAGTCTGACGACTGGGTTCGCGAATACCCTCGGGGACCTAGGGTCCACCAGCAGAGGCATCATCCCAGGAGTTTCAAAATAACAATCCAAAGATACTAATATTAGATATAGTAAATTTATGCTATGCTGTATACGACACATTTCAAGGAGTTACCTCTCATCAGCAGCATTAAAACCGAAACATTTGGAAGACCAAAAACCAAACTTATATTAAACAAGAAGTACTCAACCAAAAATACCAAAATAGGAAGCCAAATTTCAGCTAAGGAGATCTACCATGTGCAATACAAGGAATGAACCCTTAGTATTTCTATTATTTTTGAATTTTGCTAAATACTGGTAATTTCTGTAACAAATCAATGAATAATCATGTCAGACAAGTCTGACGACTGGGTTCGCGAATACCCTCGGGGACCTAGGGTCCACCAGCAGAGGCATCATCCCAGGAGTTTCAAAATAACAATCCAAAGATACTAATATTAGATATAGTAAATTTATACTATTAAATTCTCACAAAAATGTAAGTCGATTTGAATTAGAATCTTGCGTGTTTCACCTTATCAAAATGACTGCTTATACATGTATAATTCATAGATGGCATACTATATGCTGACTTTAATATCGTACGCATTATGTTTATTAAAGATGCTGTTAATAATTTTTTTTAAATATTTTTTCTTAAATATTACCACATTCAGTTTATGAATGTATGTCATTTGAACATATTGTGGCGTAAAAAACTGGAAATTCGATCCCACTCCATGGTCCCATATTCACTCAAACTGTTCTGTCAGGATGGATGCATCTAATTATCTGTCGTTAATAATTTCATTTCACAGAATTCTCCCTTAATCGTATTGGTTTATTTGCTGTCACATTGCATTTAATTTCTCAGAGTACAGCGATCGTAAGCCCATCGCAGCGGGCTGTATCGGCTTTCCGGGATGTATTGCCCTATTTCAGATACAATCCGTGCAATTTCTGATGCAGTCGGTTAGAGACTGTACTGTATGTCTTATTACATTTTTTAATTGAAGTATTTTGTTGATCTACTTTCTATTATACTGTTTATTTGATATTTGTGTTGTTAACAGATTTGAACAATTACAATATACTTATAAAAATTGTATTTTTATTTCCACTTAATTTGACATTTGTAACCACAGAATAAAATATTTTATATGAATCTGACAAAAAATTTAAATGCATGTACATATACAACATGTACAACGAAAGTCACAACTGAAATGCAACTGCTACCATGACTGCTCAATTAAACCTCCTACCAATAGATTACTATATGAGCTAAATTTGTATGACTGGTTTATGTACATGTTTATGGAGTTCAATTAAATAAAAATAATAGTAACTTCTGTACAGGGTGGTATCAAGATTACGTTTATATAAATATTCCATGATCATACCAATGTAATGTATTAACATTTCTGATTTTACTCTGTAGCTCTAAAACAAAAAAAAAAGGCGCACATACCTTTGCTCCATGACGTGCTTTCATCGTTCCACTCATATGGCTTGATAGATAAACCGAGCACTTTTCCAAATGAATAAATAATATGAGTACATAAATTTGGATCAATATTTTCAGGAAAATATTTGTACGGTGCATTTCGGTACTGCGCCCAATTGGTGTAATAGCAGACACGCTTGTACTCTGTTACAGACGATCCTGGAAATAAACAAATTTGCGATTTCAACTGTACATTAAATTGTTTTTATATGTTGTGTACACATGCACCTACTTCAACAATGATGTAAATATGGACAGAACAATGTCCATATAACTATTTATACTATTACTATATGTACCTATTGGACCTTGAGTCTGGACGTTGTTCTTTGATTTAGTTGTTTCCGGCGCAGCTGTTATTACTGGAGCTTGGGTAGGTTTCACCGTATCTTCCGCACTTAGTACTTTCAGAACAGCATTCATTAATGGATAAGGTCCTTCATTACACGCAGTTCCTTTGAAGTCATCTAAGTCTAACGCCCAAAACATCGCACCTCCAAGATTATTCTCTTTGATATAATTGGCCTAACGTAAAGAAAAATTAGCGTCACTGTAGCTAGAAAGACGTATTCGGATAACGATACGTTGTTACATGTACCGCATTTTTATAGTGTTCTCTGATCAGTTAATTTGACAAAATATTCAATTGTAATACAGTAGAACTTCGATGGCTCGAACTCCAAGGAACCGTCGAAATCTGTTCGAGATATCGTAGTTCGAGTTGCCGAAATTTTCAAAAGTACAAAAAATTGCCAGAACCATTAGTATACGAGTTGGTATAGCTAATCATAACTTTGAAATATTTCTTATTTGAAATTTAACAGGTTAATCACTAGTCAACAGTTATCATGACATCTTTATTACATTAAACAGTAGATATTAACCTGTCAGCTTCATCTATTTGTATTAAACTTATGATTTTTAGATGCATAACTGTAAGTATCAGGCAACAAGATTGCCCATTTAATTATCGAGTTCGAGTTGTAAATGGTAAAATACCCTATTTGTCTTTGTTGGGCCAAACATTTTTGTTCGACTTTTCGAGAAATCAACCTAAAAATAAAGGAAAAATTGACGGGACTTTCAAAACGGTTCGAGTGTTAGAGCGATCCGAGTTCGAGCTACCGAAGTTCGACTGTAGTTTTTTCACTAATAAAAAATACAAAATGTAGAAAATAGCTGAAAATCGGAATAATGAAAAGTTATCTTTCACCTGATTTTGTGAACGCTATATTACTCCATTTCACATGAAATCTATACCTTAATTTTGACACTTTCAATGTTATCATATCCGACCCACTGGTCACCAGAATATGCATATGGTACTTTGTGTTCGTCGTTCCATACTGTCGTCCAACCATTCAAACAAACCTAAATAATCGAATAAGAGTTAAGGTCTGCATTAAAAAAATGAATTCAATTCTAATTGTCATTCTGTATAACACAGTTGGAAGGATGAAATATCACCACAGACCTTAATAAATGCGCATGTATGTCAATTGTATATTTACTTGCATATACATGTTAGTAAATATAGTAAGGGAACCACATTTTTTATAACATTTGTACGCAAAAGTGATTTATATATTAATGAAATTTGTTGAATGTTTGACTGTCGTTGTTTCTGGATCGATGTATAGTGAGCTGTTGCTCATTAATGAACTTTTGGTTATCCGAAAGTTATCATTTTCCTGGTTCATTTTTTTCGAAAAAGAGTAGGGTAATGCCGCTACAGAAGGCTAAATTATCCGACCCTACCCATTCATCCTCCATTTACAGTGGCAGTCGAAATTTGTTTCCCTTGGTGCCCCATCCCATCCCTGTAAATTAAACTGGTTCTCGTCCTGAATAAGCATGCAATATTTGCCACTTGACGTTAAGCTACATGAACGAATGAATGAATGAATCATTCAATTTGATGAATATTCCATATCCTTATATTTTCATAAAGAGATGATCACGAGAAAGAAAAACACACATTTTCTGAAACAAAAAATCAATGTGAATGTTTTTTTTGTGTGTAGAAAAATAAACACCTCGTAATAACTCAGAAATCCCGCTGCTGATGAATATCGCCCAGCAGATCCTGCTCCGGAAGCTGGTGCACCAAGATCTGTATTGGAAGAACTTGATAATCGGAATGATCTTCCATAGGTTGCTATTCCAAGGATGAGTTTTTCCCTCGGTGTTCCACCATTTATCCAATAGTTTACAGACCAATCCTAGACAATGAATTACATGAATCATATAGTACATGAACCTTTTTAAGTGAAATATTCTTTTTCTGCTGTGACAGTAAGGGGTATCATATTTTTTTTCCAATAATTCCAGTCATACGAAAGGTGCTTAAATAGTGTCAAAATAAAACAGTTACCATGAAAATCTTACATGTTACGTGTACATTTACATGATTGTTAATACATTTTCTTCAGACGCTTAAAGGATAATTAAAAAAAATCTTCTTTTATAGTACTTAGTATGATTTCGGTTAATTTTGAGTATATTCTCCCAAGAAAGTTGAAAAAACCCAAATTTCATATCTTCCGCGTACATTGTTGTATTTAAAGCTATTTTAAACTCCATGAAAATATACTATGCCAGATTTATGATATATCCTGATCATGCTGGAATTGATAAAACAACAATATAATGTACATTTGTACGTTTTGTAGTACCTGATTAAGAAACCTCTGATCTCCTGTTTCGTCACTTCTAGGGTACAGTGGACTGTTGTGTCCTGTAAACTTTTCCCATGATCCATGAAGATCATATGCCATCAAATTAATAAAATCTAGTCCACTGAAAACATGCATGCAAAATAAAACATTGGCGTGATAAAGACATCACAATAATTCCATTCCTTTTTAATGATAGATAATATATTTTATTAAGGACTAATTTCACATTGGGTCTTACAAGGGATATGAGCAGGAGTGAACGAACTAAAATTGACATATATGTTGCATTTTAATCAATCTGTACAAAACATATCCAATAACGACCTTCCAACACGAAAACACATGAAATAACAATTGCAAAAACGTTGCTCGATAATAACCATGCCACCCGCTTCAAAATTAATACATGTATAGATATAAGACTTTGTGATTACATGTATGTGAAAAGCGCTTTTCTGGTTTTTTTCAGCTGATACATGAATAATCATGACAGAACTCCACAAAGCCGAAAGAAATAAAATCTTTTGCATTTAAAACGAAAATGGCATCCACTCACAAACAATTACATCTACTCACAAACAATAAGTTTCATTATACAGATCAATCATGATCAGTTCTCGAGGACGTCCATAGTGGCAATACTAGTATATAGGACAAGAAGCTTTTCTGACAGCAGTACACTTTTAAACATCCTTCCAAGAACTTCAACTCTATTGGATAAGCAAAAAGTTCTCAAATTATGAGGATAAAAATGAATGTATCAAACTCGCTTACACTGCAATCTTTGAAATTTCGTATGCTGTGTCAACAGTTCCTTTTCCGGCTGCAACAGCAGCAGTCAGCAATAATCTTTCTCGTCCTGAGCTTTGAGCCTCGTTCTCAAATTCTAATCTTAGAACCTTTCAAATGATAAAGAGTTATTATTTTAAGATCATATTTAAGTATTAATCTATAAATGAAATACAGTTGACATTTGAAAGTATGAAACATTGATTGCATTGTTCAACTTTTCAATATAAGAACTGGTTTTATACGAGTAAAATAATATTGGTTAACAATAGTGGATCCAGAAAATTACAAAAATGAGGTTCAAACAAATTTAATTATTTTTCAGCTATTTAAAATAAAATACATGTATATAAAAATGAAGGTTCCCTGAAATATATTTGGCCACGTATCTAACATACGCATGTATACATAATTTTATTAAAATTAAGTGGTTCATTTCTCCTATTTCCTATTCTTGACGTGTTTAATCGGTGGGAAGAAGATGCATAATATGTTTAACCACTTCCCGGTGATTAAATTTCTACGTGAGAATTACCGCCGTTTTTTCTACAGATGTTGGAACAATAAAATAGAGAAGTCCCGAAATGACGTCTATGTAAACAAACTACATAGCAACGACATTTTCTTGAGGTTTTTGTCGAAAATCATAGGAGAAACAGATTCTCCTTCAATTTACTCGTGAGTTATGGAATTTCTCCACTCTCAATAGTTAAAGTTTAGATTTTAACACGCTCGCTAAGGGCTCCCGTGTTGAAAATCGAAAATTTAACTATCTCAGGTGGAGAAATTCCATAACTCACTCGTGCCTGAAGGAGAATCTATATGTAACCAATCTCGAAATTATTTGTAAAGCAGTCGGATATGGCATGCCTTATATAGTTTATAAGATATCTCATATAATTTATAAGATATCGTATATACTTTATGAGATATGTTATATATTTTATAAGATATCTTATAAAGTATATAAGATATCTTATAAAGTATATAAGATATCTTATAAAAACTAGGTTATATAAGATATCTTATATATAATATGAGATATCTTATATATAATATGAGATATCTTATACACTTTATAAGATATCTTCTAAAATTTATAAGATATCTTATATAGTTTATAAGATATCTCATGACGTTTATAAGATATCTTATATAGTTTATAAGATATCTCATATAATTTATAAGATATCTTATATAATTTTCTTTATAAGATATCTTATAAATTATATGAGATATCTTAAAAACTATATGAGATATCTTATAAACTATATATCTGTATATATAAGATATGTTATATAAAAAATATTTCTAAGATATCTTATAAACTTTATAAGATATTTTATAAAAACTAGATTTTATAAGATATCTTATATATTATATGAGATATCTAGAAGTTAGAATAAATAGTAAAACGGCTTGCCATAGATTACATTTCGAACTGATACATGTAACGATCAAGATAGATTAACATACATCTACAAATTTTGTGAATCGTTGTTTGTCTTCAGGTGGACTTCCCCTGTTCCCAGGATATTCCCAATCCAGGTCTAAACCATCAAAGTTATGTTTTCTGAGGAACTCAATGGAATTTATAGCAAAAGTGTATATATCATTTTCATTATCAACAACAGCTGTAAACGGACCAGATCCATGGTTCCATCCACCAATGGCTAGTAATATTTTCAGACTTGGATTTGCTAACTTTGCTTCCATAGTCTTTTCATACATGCCTGTATAAAATCAGAAATATCTATTTGCTATATTTCACATAAAAAGAGAAATGAAAACAAAATTTAAGAACTTCAATTGAAGAATGGCATCTTCTTAAAGCAAAATTCTTTCATTCTTTCTTAATCTTACTAATTGTAAAAACAATTGGACATAAAATTGACATTGGGAATATTTACTGTTTTTATTTCGTTTTTTTCTGAAGATGCAACATTAATATTACATTTTTTGAATATGTTTTATTTATTTTTGAACTAGAATAGAGAAGAATCTGCTTAAGCACTAGATATTAAGTTATCAAAATAAAACAATGGCACAAGTGCGCTTTAGTGTACTCAAATTGTTGCGAAATAAAAAATAAAACATAAAGTTGCACAGAATAACTATATATAATGACGCGAGTTCATAAAAGCCATTAAATCCTTGAAAGTCACGGGATAACAGTTCCAAGAATAGACCTTAAAAAGTCAGGGTATTGTAAAATTTCCTATAAATTCTTTGAAATTTCATTGAAAATTGTATTATATAGACTGAAGTAAAAAAGTAAAAGGGAGGACAAGAAAGGAATTTTCTGTTTTTCGTATTTAGGTACCTTTTATGAGTTTTTGTTTTTTATGTTAATTGATAGTGTATTATTACTTGCGTGGAGAATACCATACTTCAATACTACAACAATAGTTTACGCTGTATTTGTACAATAAAGACAGTTTAAAGTATGTAACAACTGTGAGCAGTTTTTAGATTAGTTTTCCGAGGTTTTGTATACACAATAAGTAGAAGAATTTAACTTGTACCTTTGCTCCAAGATGTACTCTCATCGTTCCATTCGTACGGTTTTATGTTCAGTCCGACCACTTTACCAAAGGAGTATATAATATGAGTACAGAGATTCGGATCAATATTTTCTGGCAGGTATTTATATGGATTAGTCCGATACTGTGCCCAGTTTGTATAATAACAAACTCGTTTATATTCTGCTGACGTCATCCCTAAAAAAAACGTTACTTTATGGGAATTTTTTACTATTAAAAATACCAGGTAAATTTAGTTTTAGTGCTAAAAATACCGGACAACACATTTAATTTAAATATATAAGCGTACACATGCAATGTACATTTGTATATTGCGTACAATCATTGTTTGTTCTAGTATATATGAAACATCGATTTTCCTATGAAAAGAGAAAGTTATAGCATTTATTGAAATATTTATTAACAAAAATAAAAGAGACTGCAGAACAGTAAGTTGAAATGGAACTACATAAAGTTTAAAGCAAATTGCTAAAATTACGAAAAAAGAAAATCATTTCTACAATTTTGAGGTTTTTAAATTGTAGAGCTTGGTGATATTTATACTCTTTTGTCTAAGTAATAAAAACTGGAATAAACCTTTCACGATAATAATGTGCAATGTATATTCGCATATGTATTTCATCAAATCATGTTTGAACTTACCGTGCGTTATCAGAAAAAGAGCTGACACTAGAAAAGTCCTCTGTGCCATCTACAAAATAATGTACAAATTTAATATTAAATGTTTTTTAAGTGCTTTTCGTGAATAAGTTAAAAAAATCTCATATACATTGAATACATGTATTTAAGAAATTTTGCATATCATACTGAAAAAATTAACTTTTTCAATTTATTTTGTAGTATAGATAAACTTACGTTCTTGACGAATTTCGTTATTTCTTGTCTAAATTGTAACTGAGAAAACAATTTTTAAACTACGTTTTTAATACTTAAATGTCTGAATTACTTTCTTTTGTTGTAATATGAATTAAAAAAAATATCCATGTGTTAAGTGATATTTATTCATCAGGCGCGGATCCAGGATTTGACGTTATGGGGAAAGGGGGAAGGGGGGGGGGGTTGAAGTGTTGGTAATGATTGATATAGCGACGAGCGGAACGAGTCGAAAAATGTTTTGGACGATTCTTATTCTAAAACGTCATATGAATTGTCAGAAACGTGGCTTTTTCTTAGGTGGGGGGTGCAGGGTGCGCGCTCATCTGAATCCGCGCCTGTTCATTTTCCGAATATTTCTTCGACAACGGACATGGAGGATGCAAGACGAACCCCACTTCATGACAATAGCTGAAAAGACCCCTTCGGTCAGGTAGGTTAACAAAATTAATTTTGAGATCTGCGTGGTTTAAGCAATATTCTTAACTAAGTGGTTTTCAATGGCGACCGAAAGCAGGCATTTTATGAAATACACTAAATGGTGCACGGCAAAAATATTGTCAGTTCAGTAAGACACAACGTAAAAACTAAATAAACACAGTATTCGATATAGAAAACATATATAGCAAGGTATAAACATATACTGTATTATCTAGGGGCAGACACATTTAAACGGTAACCAGGCTAATATGAAAACGTAAAGATGTATTGGTAAGCCTCACTTAGCCAACTGCATCATATGACAGAATAGCTTCAAGCAGAAGCAACAGCCCCGACCACATAGTACAAATTACTAAATGGCGTCGCAAACAATGGTTTAAAAAAATTCAACAAAAGAACCACAAATCTTAAATGATCACTAGATTCCAACAAAACCATATAAGTAGATACATGTAGGAGATAGTCCCAATAAGTACTTAATACAGTAAGTTTGATAAAATGTACTATAAAACAAAAGGCTTAACATATAAACGACACTGTTTAAGTCTGTATAGAAATATTAAAGATTTATCTAGTGATGTTCTTTGAAACTTTTAGTCCACGTGAAACAGTCATTCACTCAATGGTGGTAATAATTGTTGTATTGTTCTGTTGTAATGCACTATATATACAAACTATTGCTTATTGTAGTTGTGATCTAGACCGAAAATGATGAAAGTCGAAACAAGAAGAATGATTTCACGCCATAACTTATAATATCAATTGACGTTTTACACGCAGTCCGTTTCAGCCCAAAAGCCCTGGTTTAAAACCCAGATCATATTTTACGACGGTAAGTGAAGACAGTCACGCATCATCATATGGGTAACTAACATCAAATCTAAATGTATTGCAAATTAAGAAATAAAATATAAAATCTCAAAATAGTCACAATACGGAAAGCTTAAAATAAAGATAGTTTAGCTACATTTGTACATACACACGCATCTCTCTTGGAGTCAGTTTTCGACTTTGTATTGAAAGGGACACGAACCTTGAGTGGTAATAAATTTGTATAATAACAATTGATAAATAAATAAATTTGCTATATATATACATGATACAATGATCCGCCGTATTTACGGTATATGCGTAGGACAATAAATCACTCCTTTTCAGCATTTTTCTCGTCTCAAGGATGGGGATAGGCAATAATTATTAAAAATAAGTCGTAGAGAATATTCCTAAGGACTACAACAATGGGAAAAAACCAAACAAAACAAGAATTTAACAATTAATTCTAACAAAGTATGAGCATTTCCTGCTCCGTATATGGCACCCGTCGTGAAGTTCAACAGAGTCAGTCCGGTGGTAGTCACAAATCCGTGGAGGTACATGAAATGTTACGACAGTGGGAACAGGTCTAACATCATCTTAGATATTGGAACACTGTAACGGTCAGTCAATTCGTGATGACGACAGTAAAATTTCTTAAGTGATGACATCAAATTATCCCTGATAAAACCCTGATTAAGAAGCTTTTGTGACAGCAGTAATCCTCTTTGTCGAAAGCCATGGTAATTCACGTATGCCCTTGAATATGGGATAAGCTGAGAAACGTAGACGCCTGCGATGCTGGTATATTGCTACTGAAGAAGGGAAATTTAACAATAGGAAAGTCGAAGTCATCACGTTTGTCATAAAGTTTTGTCTTCAGATGTCCCTCATTGTCTATTTTGAGAAACAAATCCAAATATGAAGCGGACTTTGATGTATCGGTAGTATCTTTAATTTCAAGTTCATTGGGGTAGATGAGACGTAGAAAGTCTTGGAATTTACCGTTATTTAACGACAACACGTCATCTATATAACGAAAAGTGAAATTAAAGGATCGGGCTAGTTTCTTTTTGTTTTCACGTAGAAGCCATTGAATGAAGTCCTCTTCATATGAGTACAGAAAAAGATCGGCGAGGAGAGGGGCAAAGTTGGTTCCCATTGGATTGCCGATTGTTTGTTGAAAAATTCGACCGCCAAATTCAACAAATATGTTGTCTATGAGAAAATCTAACATGTTTGTAATTCATCTTCAGAATACTTTTTGTCAGAATCAGAGTGGTTCTTAACGAAATAAGCCTTTTCTCTACATAAAACTAGAAATTTATACCTGCGAGTGCCATTTTTCTTGAAAAAACATTGATGAACTAGTTGTTTCAATCGATATTTTAATTGAGAATGTGGTATGGTTGTATAGAGTGTAGAGAAGTCGAATGTTTTTATACTCTTGCATGTAGCCAAATATATATTTTTTAATATTGTAGTTAATTTTTTGAGTTTTTAGGAATACACATCTGATTAACGCCACTGGTGGAATATGATGTTTCACAGTAATTCTGAAGTCCCTCTTTAATACATGTCAATATGAGTGTTAAAATCTTTGAAAGAGGTTTCGTAGAGCAATTAGCTGACCCAGAAATGTACCTTTGTTTAAACTGATTCTTATGTAGTTTCGGAATCCAATAAAGAGCAGGAAGGTCCATTTCGTCACCCTTTGCAGAAATGCCAAAGGAATGAAGAACAGTCTGGTGGTTATCAAGGACTTCCTTAGTGAGTGTGGTCGGTGTATAAATTGTGTTACCTGCAGTGTTATCTATTCCCAACTCGTTTTTAAAACGCCCAAAATAATAGTTCTTGCAGACAAAAACGATGTTATTAGGGGTTTTGTCCGCGGGGGCAATTATATATTTGTCATGGAGGCGAGTTAATGTTTCAATAACCTTAGGGTCTCTTAAGATGTAGCTTTAGTGCTCACAGACCCTTAGAGGTTTTTAATTCGGACCTGTATCTTTGACGTAATAGCCTTCAACCACTCTGAAAGTGTGTCAGCAGGCTCCTGTTCCTTTGAAGTCCATTTTCGGGCATAATCCTCAACAGAATCCATCAGCAATTTGAAATTATATTAAATATTAACTGGCTGAGGTTCTCGGTATTTGGGACTTTTGGTTAGCATATTTTTAAGCTTTTGATTATCAACTAGATTTAGATGTCCAGTGATAACATGACCCACAAGACTATAACTGAATGGAGATATAGAACAGGAGCAGTTTCATGTCATCGGAATTGAGCAATGCCCGTTTGTAATTGAAAATATTGGTTGCAATAGGTTTTGAATAGGAATAAGAAATAAGTGGAACAGTTTGGTCTTTGAAATATGGAGGTACTTTAGATTTTACTGTTTTGTGGTGAAGGATATTGCTGAGATGTATGGCATCCACGCCTTATTAACAAAGTTAACCAACAGGAACGATCTTTGCTGAGATTCTTCGTTATGGATGCGAACTGGTTTGAATAATCTATGAGAAGCAATATCCGATACCACAGCAGCGAGTTTGTATTCAGCTGAATTGAAATGATTCGCTGCTCCGTTGCTTTTTATAAATCATCTTTTATAGTAATATTCTATACAAAGCACAAAAATGTCGTCATTCACCTGAAAAGCTAACCAAACCTTTAAACAGATTTATCCACGATGGACATAGTTACGATAGTGTTGTCAAGTCATTAAATATGGCATGTTTTTTAATTAATATTGATTATTCACTCATAGGGTCTTTGCATTGGTGGCCGAGTGATTTAGGTAGTTCGTCATGCCTACCAATGATCACTAGCCTGTCAACACTGAGGTTGTGAGTTCGAATCCCACCTGTGGTGGGATGTGTTCGACTCCGATCTTTATTGACCAGGATTGCCAATTTTCCTACCAAAGGTCGGTGATTCTCTCCGGGTACTCCGGCTTCCTCCACCAATACAAACTGGCCGCCGCAAAAACGGCGTAAAACCACAACTAAACAAACAAACAAACATTTTGCTTAGTTTTTTTCTGTTACCTTTTCTAACATCGGACTCGGACATCTTTTGAACCGGGTTTTACTGTGTGTATCGCTGTGTGATTGTTTATTTCACATTGGCTAGAGGTATAGAGGATGTTTGAGATTTTACAAAACATTTTTCTAAGTCGGGAACCTCTAGCCTTTTCAGTCTTGTGTTTTTTTTAAAAATTTTGGTTCATATGCCGTCCTTTTCGCTGAATTAGTATGCATTATTGTTTAGGGGCCAGCTGAAGCCCAATTCCGGGTGCGGGATTTTCTCGCTGTGTTGAAGACCCATTGTTAGCCTCGAGCTGTTTTCTGCTATTTGGTCAGGTTGTTGTCTCTTTGACACATTCCCCGTTTCCATTCTCTATTCTTTTATTTCACCCAGAGGTTATGTGGGTTAACGCCCCTGAGGCCCACAATAGATTTTGAAAGTTGAGTTGGGGGGGGGGGGGGGGGAGGAGGGTCCGGACATTTAGTTTCAGAATGTTGTAAAAGTATGAAGTAGGGCAAAGTTTTTAACCGCTTGGTGTTTAAATTACAGATATAAACCATAGGTTTAATTTCACCACGGAGTTAGGTGGGTTATCGCCCTAAGGCCCACACTAGATTTCCAAAGTTGGGTGGGGGGAGGTCCGCACATATAATTTTATAATGTTTTAAAAGTATGAATCCGGCAAACCTTGTGTTTTAAATTAAAGATATACACCATAGCTTTTATTTCACCCAGGGGTTATGTGGGTTAACGCCCCTGAGGCTCACACTAGATTTTCAAAGTTGACTAGGGGAAGATCCGGACAAAAAGTTATGAAGTCCGGCAAAGTGTTTAACCGTTTGTGGTTTAAATTAAAGATATACATCATAGCTTTTATTTCACCCAGAGGTTATATGGGTTAAGGCCCCCGAGGCCCACACTAGATTTTCAAAGTTGAGTGGGTGGAGGGTCCAGACATATAATTTCA
This sequence comes from Mytilisepta virgata, assembly GCA_028015205.1. Classification (NCBI taxonomy): domain Eukaryota; kingdom Metazoa; phylum Mollusca; class Bivalvia; order Mytilida; family Mytilidae; genus Mytilisepta; species Mytilisepta virgata. The sequence goes on from CM051521.1 coordinate 92,604,685, forward strand.
CAATGTTTTAAATGTATGAAGACGGGCAAAATTTTTAATCGCTTGTGGTTTATATTAAAGGTATATACCATGAATTTTATTTAACCCAGGGGTTAGGTGGGTTAACGCCCCTAAGGCCCACAGTAAATTTTCAAAGTTGAGTGATGGGAGGGTCCGGACTTATAGTTTCACAGTGTTTAAAAAGTATGAAGTCCGGCAATTTTTTTCACTGCTATCGTTTAAATTAAAGATATACATCATTATTTAACTGTGCTAATTTTATTTCCAGTGTGTATTTTAAAATTTAAAGTAATTTTTACATTTAGCTTTTTATTGCCAAATATGTCGGTAAATTATTTTCGGATGTTATTTTGACAAATATTCTAAATTCTGCTTTACTATTTTGGCGGATAATGGTGTCTGGTTGTCAGAAAAGAAAACACTTCTTTCTATTCTTAGTATACGTCTATTTCTTTATTGAAAACTTAGATGAATCTAATATACGATTAAGTGACTATGTGCAAAAAAGTAATGGAATCTGTTGATTACATAATGTTCTAATCAATACAAACGATAACAGGTTTTACTCTGCAGACAATTTACTGACTGAAGGGATATTGGAGAAAAAAATAGCGGAAAGGAAGGTAACGCGATCGGAGAAAAATAACCAATCTAAAAGAAAGGTAACGCATTGAAAATGTTGGGCATTCCTATTGGGAGATACTATTCACGAGGTGAAAGATAACTGCGGGGATATAATCAAGCTGGGACTACTATAACACAGTAGTGTCAGAATCAAGGATGAGTTCAAGGATTACGTCCGGAGAAAATAAATTAGCCAATAACAGTTGGACATTCCTATTGCAGCGTGATAACAAAGTCAACTTGATACCGAGACTGATCTTTGTTTAGCCAATGGGAATCGGGAAATAAAATAATTTAGTCAATAACAGTTGGGCATGCCTATTGCAGCATGATACGGAAATCAATGATACCGAGGCTGACCTTAATTCAGCCAATCACAATTGTGAATTATATATAGGTGACCTAATTCAGCTTGTTTCACCAGTATTTTCATATTATAGGATATTATATATGAAACAAAATAATCTTGCTGTCCGTGTATCGAGACGAAGGTTTCATTATTTTAATGGTAACGAAGAAGAATTACGTTATTTTTTTTAATAGCGAATACTGTGCATTCATTACTAAAGTTTACATTTGAAATATCAGACCATGGTTTGGAATTCTTAGATGTAACTGTATTTAAATGATATAGGTTTCTAAATACACATACTTTATATTTAAAGTTATATAGAAAACCTACTGAAAACTCTCAGTACTTACCAAAATCATCAGCACACCAATCTTTCGTGTTTAAAGGATTTATATTTTATTACTAGATTTATTAGACTTACCGACAATAGGGAAGACCTCAAACCTCAACTTATGATTCTAATCAAAAGGGGTTATAAACGATCCAAAATTAAAATTTCCAAAGAAAGAACAATTCACTATAATACGAAAAACAAATCCAAGATAAACATCCCACTTGTATTTACAACAAAATATAACCCGAATCTCCGGCAATTAGGAAAGGCTACTAAGAAACATTGGTATTATATCCAAAATGATGAGGAGAGCTAAAGAATCTTTAATAGACAGCCTATTATTGCATATAAAAGACATAACAATATACAAGTTTATCTCACATCAGCTACACTTAAATAATTAAAGTCAAGAAATATTATAGGGATATTCGATGGAGGGGAAAGTCGAAAACAACTGAGAAACCCTGGAGAACAACGAAGACAAGACCAAAACAATACAAATACTACACTTAAAAAAACCAAAAAACATATTAACAACTTAGACCGCACCAAAAAAACTGGGGGTAGACTCAGGTGCGCCGGAAGAGTAAGCAGTCTCTGCAGGACACCCTCCATGCTGCCCATGTCAACTCCGGCTTGAGAAAGGGACAACTTCAATGGAACAGGTCCATTTTCATTTGGGAAACTGTTTTTTTCATTACTGTCAACAAAGCCATGATGACGTCCATAAAACTTTAATAAGGACGACTGCAACTTAGGAGCAACATATCAATGTCTGAGTAACTTATTATTTACATAAAATAAATATTCTTTTATACGAAATAAACGCAAGACACTTTTTATTGAAAGAGAACTTTCGTGTCGTATCCCATTTCTCTTCTATTAAAATGAGATAGTTATGTGATCGGCGGCAACACATTTTCATGTCTTTTTTCTAAATAAAAAGACTAGGGGTGCATGATGAGGATATGCCTTGGTTCTAAAAACCTAAACCGAAACACTGAATAACTACGAGATGATTTTCTCGACTAGTAGTATTAGAATTATAAATTATTAATGATACAAATGGTAATTGACTTATAATATAATTCTTTGATACTTATTTTGATGCACAAGATGTGCACATTTCGTCGATTTACGACTCATCAGTTGTGCTCAAGGCCTAAAATGTTGAATACCAAAAGAACAATCCAAAAGGTTGAAGGTTAAATATCTGTTAATGGTGAACTCGGTATTTGTTTGGATTGGTAGTGGACACGTATTTTATTTAACTAAAAACATTGTATCGAAATAACAGTACAATAAACCGAGATAAAGTAAACGGCAAAAAAGAAATAATTAGTAAATTATCTGTTAATGGTGAACTCGGTATTAGTTTGGATTGGTAGTGGGCACGTATTTTATTTAACTAAAAACATTGTATCGAAATAACAGTACAATAAACCGAGATAAAGTAAACGGGAAAAAAGAAATAATTAGTAAATTATCTGTTAATGGTGAACTCGGTATTAGTTTGGATTGGTAGTGGACACGTATTTTATTTAACTAAAAACATTGCGCCAAAATAACAATACAATAAACCTAGATAACGATATAATAAATCTAGATAACGATATAATAAATTGAGATAACGATATCATAAATCGAGATAACGATGATAATAAATCGAGATATCGATATAATAAATTAAGATACCGATATAATGTCGTGTCCCCTGCGGGGCTCCGTAGTAAACATATGTATTTCAACAATTCTGGTCTCATTATTAATTTTTTCAAGGTAAAAAAAACATTAGAAGGCAATAACCACAAATGGTATGAACAGTTGACCCTGTATGTGTGATGCTTCAATTGTGTTATGTTTAGCTAACTGTTCAGATTGATACATGTATACTAGTTAGTCTTCAGAAATTGTTTTTCCCTTTTAGTCATCCTCCCAAGTCAGGGTTTTGTATCCACGTTCGTTCCTACAAACCACTGACATCATACTGACATCATGTCATATTGTGCGGGTCAAACATATCGCAGCCTGGTGTGTGACCTAGACAATTCTACCTACGACGCAAATATATTCTCGTTTGACCTAGAAAAGCAACCAATGAAAATCGTTCACTTCCGACCCGCAAAATATGAATGTGTGATTTCAGGAGTTTGTAGGAACGAACATGGATACAACACCCTGATATGGGGGGATGCTTTTAGTTTATTTATTGAATTTCTCTCAAGGGTGCATTTAAATACTGCAAAAAGAAATTTAATTTTTTTCACTTATAAGGTAAATACTGGTTACAATTGAAATTAATTATTGGTGTAAGAAACTAACATTTAATATTATGTATTGCATGCATTTACTGTCTATAAAATAAAAAAATGGCCACTGATGATATATAATTGTTCAATATTGCAAATGTACAAATTTACAATTCTAAAAATCCATTCTGCTTGTTCACCAACATCGTTTGATTTTAAGACATTTACACAGACGGTGTTTTAGTGACAAAACATGATATTTCAACCACATCACTATTGAACAAGTCATATTATTGAACGGTTCATTTAAAAGGATACACATACTATCAAAATTAGATTATTTACTAGTAAACTGCAAAGAAGAAAACTTTATAATCTCTTAAAAGTAAACATAAATTTGAACATTTCATAGACAAGAAGAACGATGCATTGGTTTTCTTCACACAGTAAGCCATTTGTACTTCTTGTTTAATATAAGTTTGGTTTGTGGTCTTCCAAATGTTTCGGTTTTAATGCTGCTGATGAGAGGTAACTCCTTGAAATGCGTCGTATACAGCATAGTATAAATTTACAATATCTAATATTAGCATCTTTGGATTGTTATTTTGAAACTCCTGGAATGATGCCTCTGCTGGTGGACCATAGGTCCCCGAGGGTATTCGCCAACCCAGTCGTCAGACTTGCCTGACATGATTATTCATTGATTTGTTACAGAAATTACCAGTATTTAGCAAAATTCAAAAATAATAGAAATACTAAGGGTTCATTCCTTGTATTGCACATGGTAGATCTCCTTAGCTGAAATTTGGCTTCCTATTTCGGTATTTTTGGTTGAGTACTTCTTGTTTAATATAAGTTTGGTTTCTGGTCTTCCAAATGTTTCGGTTTTAATACTGCTGATGAGAGGTAACTCCTTGAAATGCGTCGTATAAAGCATAGTATAAATTTACAATATCTAATATTAGTATCTTTGGATTGTTATTTTATAATATCTAATGTACTTTGAAAATAATAAGAAGTATAATTAAATGCTATAATTTTAAACAATGATCCCTATGAAATGTGGAATTACAAAATGCACTTACCTTTTTCGTTCTTATATGGGTAAAAAGTATATTGTCGACGTCAGCTGCAGAACACTTTCTTAATAAACGAATTTAAAAGAAATTACCTCAAAGTTTAATCGCCCACATCTTTCCTTTTATACTTCATTACAATTAGTATTTTATTTCATTATCAGGGGCAGTGTTACCCTGATTATCACGCAAAAAATAATTTACGGTGAAATAACATCTATGAAGTTCACTGCAAAAAAGAGACTTTATCAGATGTCCCAAAAGGCGGTCAACAAACAAATTTTATTCAAGCTTAATTCCTCTGCCTACTTGAAAAAAAAACAGCAAGTTAAAATTCCACTCCAGCAATTTACAATCGAACGATATATTTCCTTAAACATGTTGTATATATCAAGAATAATTTTATTTTTTGGTGCTCATGTGTAAAAGGGAACTTTATTTTATTTTCAGAAAAAATTAACATAACTATATCGGCAAAGTTGATTGATTCTAGGCCTATCTATTGCAATAATAACCGTCCAGCAAAGGTAACATGTACAGTAAAATGTAATTTTTTCACAATGATGAAAACCAAAATAATACCTTAAGATGTCATGTCAACAAGCAACGAATTTAAAAAAACCCTAAAAAATCGGTAGCAAAAAATCTACAGCACACAAATCAAAGTAAATATTCAAAACTTCAGCTATCACCGTTTTGAGTGCAATGCAAGACATCGATCACATACATGTATATCAACTGCAATTTACATGTATATGTAATAAAGTATGAATTTAGTGTTTATTTTGTTGTCTAGGCTGTTACTCATCATCAAAGACCCTAAGACTACTGGATGCCACATTGTACTAACATATTGCTACAAAAAATGTATATTTGGTGCAAATTGTCTCATTGATAACTACCAGGTTTTGCATTAAGAAAACACATCAAAATTATAATTATATTAAATATCTGGAAAAGAATACTGAAAGGACAAAATCGTGGGATATTTCCCCAAGATCGAAATCCATGTGCAAAATAAATCCATTAGAATGCAACATTACAAATAGAGAATAATATATGGAAAAATCCGTATCATCTGCCATATCACCCCAAGATTTCAATATCAGCCCGAGGGCCTTTATCATATATGCAAAATGATTGTATTTAGTACTAAATATATGATAAACTATAAAAAAAATAATACAATGGTTATTCAAAATGCCCGTGACAACATTTTAAATTAAAAACGAAATATTAGTGAAATGATAATTTCACCAGTACAAAGTACAATGTACCACTTTATGTTCGACAATCTTTGATATTCCATTAATTAAATACAATATGAACAGTATGTAATCTCTTTTATGGTGATCAGTTTACATAAATTAAATAAACGTTGTTTCTTTCTTATTGACCAAGTTGAACGCTAAAAATTATCTTATTTTATTCGAGATCATGTTTCTCTTTAAATCAAATTTGCTTCATCACCGAGTATGTATAAAAATCACAATTAACAATAGGTTTACTTTCAGTAGTTACTGCAACAAACATCCGCGTTCTTGTAAGGTTTAAAATTTTGAACTTATTTTATTTCATTACACGCAGTGATTGTTAGTAATTATACAAATTTAAAAAGACAAAGGTTCAACTGTACAATATAATACGTAAAACCAATTCTACAAATTACTTTGACGTCAGAGGGATCTCGGACCACCAACGCGGCTTTTAAATTTTTTCAGTTTTTAACTGTATTAAATAAAATGAAGCATGGTCAAACATCGATCAGTAAAAGCAGGAAAGAATATATTATCTTTTGTTTTTAGTCGATGAGTACAAGTTTAACTGAACAGTCACGGTCAAAAATAAAAAGATAGATATTTATAATGTAAGGGCGTATGTGTAAGGCAGTTTTTATACTTAACAGGAAATACATGAAATTTTGACCAGGGTCACAAGTTGGGGACATTATCGATACATGACCTAACGCCCAACTTAAATTTAAGTATGAAGTATTCTTACACTTTCTAACTGCAGTCTGTTTGACTGAAAATGTATCTAATCAGACCAGCTTATCTTATTAACCTCTTCAGTACTAACAATGTACAATAGCGTGGAACTCGTTCCATGAGACTGTTTTTCATGAAGAAAATAACAAATTATTTATTGTCTTCAGATTATTCACGTTTTATTGAAATTATTTTTTTGCATCACAATCGAACATTTATTCACTATTTTAGGGTGGAAGTAAATTTAAATGAGTTATAAAGGCAAAAGATAAGTTATAAGAAAAAAATATTTAAAACAAAAACTGTATAATTAGAGGATTGAAATTTTAAATAAATTTAAATCCATATCAATAGATATTGTGTAGGTGAAGTCGTCAGGATGTATTTCACTCTCCTTTTTACGTATGGAACACATATTTGTAAACCTATATGGTTACAAACACATTCCCATCGTCCCATTTCGTGATAATAATAAATTGAACTATGATAAAGATATCAGATTACTATAAAAATATGTGAACAACAGATGTCAGAGGTTAAATGACGTACAGGCAAATTACAAAATGTACTTTCATCCAAAATATAATAAAATTGAAATAATATAAATATTACATGAACACCACACTGCAGTGAAAACAGCATTTATACTATTGCATAGCAGTGGAAGAAATGACTCAATGGTTTAATAATCTTATAAATGTCATGTTCCAAGACCTCCTATAAAGTTTCTTACAAAGTTCAAACGAAATTTCTTTTGCATTTGAAATATATAATTTTAGAAACAAGATGTCTCTTCCCACAAAAGCAAGCTTAGGATGAAAAACGCAATATGCGCTTAGTGCAACCCCCTGACCCCTCACAAATGAGTAAATTTCATACTAAAGTCCGTTTTCATTAATTTACGACATATAAGACTGATATAACACAAACGATACCTTGTGACAGTAGCTGGGGGGGGGGAGGGGGTTATCACAACCCCATGATATTAAGGTGACATTATCCAAAGACGGCTGAATTTGATATTTAGATTATCATTCCCACCTTCCACTGTTAATAACAGCATTTTATCAATTTATTATTCTTTTAAATAAAATATGCGAACAATGAGCAAATTTACGGGACAAATATACCTAAGGAGCAAACAAAAACACGTAATCCATTAGACAGACAAACCCGGGAAGACAAATGAACAACCGCAAGCACAACAAATAAACACTGAAAACTAAAAAAACAAATTAATGAACTCTTTTAAAAACCAGGAGTAAACTCAGGTGCTCCGGAAGGGTAAGCAGTTCCTGCTCCGTATACGGCATCCGTCGTGAAGTTCAACAAAGCCGGTGGTAGTTACAAATCGGTGGAGGTACATGAAATGTTAAGACAGTGGGAACAGGTCCAACATCATCTTAGATATTGGAACACTGTAACGGTCAATCAATTCTGATGACGACAGTAAAATTTCCTAAGTGATGACATCAACTTATTCCTGATAAAACTCTGGTTAAGAAGCTTTTGTGACAGCAGTAATCCTTTTTGTCGAAAGTCATGGTAACTCACGCATGCCCTTGAATATCGGATAAGCTGAGAAACGTAGACGCCATATGCAGGCGATGCTGGTATATTCCTACTCAAGAAGGGAAAGTTAATAATAGGAAAGTCGAAGTCATCGCGTTTGTCATAAAGTTTTGTCTTCAAATGTCTCTCATTGTCTCTTTCGAGAAACAGATCCAAATATAAAGCGGATTTCGATGTATCTGTAGTATCCTTAAATCTAAGTTGACTGGTGTAGATGAGATAAAGAAAGTCTTGCAATATATCGTTATTTAGCGACAACACATCATCTATATAACGAAAAGTGAAATTAAAGGATTGGGCTAGTTTCTTTTTGTTTTCACGTAGAAGCCCTTGAATGAAGTCCTCTTCATATGAGTACAGAAACAGATCGACGAGGAGAGGAGCACAGTTGGTTCCCATTGGAATGCTGATTGTTTGTTGAAAAATTCTACCGCCAAATTCAAGGAATATGTTGTCTATGAGAAAATCTAACATGTTTGTAATTTCATCTTCAGAATACTTTGTCAGAATCAGAGTTGTTCTTAACGAAATAAGCCTTTTCTCTAACTTAAACTAGACTAGAAATTTATACCTGTTTGTGCCATTTTTCTTGAAAAAACATTGATGAACTGGTTATTTCAATCGATATTTTAATTGAGAATGTGGTATGGTAGTAGAGAATGTAGAGAAGTCGAATGTTTTATACTGTTGCATGTAGCCAAAGATTTTGATTTTAGATACTGTAGAATTTTTTTTTAGAGTTTTTAAAATAACAATCCACAGATACTAATATTAGATATAGTAAATTTATACTATGCTGTATACGACGCATTTCAAGGAGTTACCTCTCATCAGCAGCATTAAAACCGAAACGTTTGGAAGAACGTTTTAAGAATCCACATCTGATTGACGCCACTGATGGAATATGATCTTTCAGAGTAATTCTGAAGGCCCTCTTTAATACATGTCAATATGAGTGTTAAAATCTTTGAAAGGTTTCGTAGAGAAATTAGCTGACCCAGCAATGTACCTTTGTTTAAATGGATTCCTATATAATTTAGAATCCAATAAAGAGCAGGACGGTCCATTTCTTCACCCTTTGTAGAAATGTCAAAGGAATGAAGAATGGTCCGATGGACTTCCTGCTTAGTGAGTGTGGTTTTTTTTTAAATTCGCCTATATTTTTTGAGATGGCGCTTACCTTATCAATTATCTAAAGAACATAAACTTTTATATTCATAAGTGTTAATGTGAAATTTTTTATAGTTAAACATGTCACTATGAAATTAACATGAAAAACTCTTAGGTTTGTTAAGAACTAGCTTAAAGTAATTATGTATAAAAATATATTAAACCGATTTTTTTTTTTGTGACGAAGTACTTGAAAAGAAAATAGCACTAAAAATACAAGTACATGAATGGGCACATACCGATGACAAAACCGTAAATGAAAAAAGTTCAACGTAACATGACTGCGCGCTATGAACAACAGAAACCAATTAAAACATAAAACGAGCAGGACGTGGAGCTATAACCAGGAAACATTTTCATAGGTAGGAATAATTATGCTTCTCGATAAACATTACACAATTACTGCAATGATTAAATTTGAAAATTTTGACAAAAGCATACAACACTAATGGGACAGAGGGGATATCTGTAAAACCGAAATATAGAGGCAATCTTAATTTATGAGAACAGCAACATATAGAGGAAATCTTAATTTATGAGAACAGCAACATATAGAGAACAAATATCATTAAGTTAAGATGACCGTAGCCTTGATCCTCTTAGAAGGTCAATGAATAATTCTTGTTTCTGTTAAAGCTAATAAGAATTCTGCTTTAACGGTACATGTATATTGCGAATCGCTTTATGGATAATATGGATAAAACACTTTGGAAATTCTTTGCTATACAAAAAAAAAAAAAAAAAAAAAAAAAAATTAACATCTGTATCCCTTGTGATGACCTAAATACTGGAAAAACTGAATATTTTTGAAAACTGGACGTTATTAATGGCCGACTCCTAAACAATTCTAAAATTTTATATAGGATCTGTTTAAGTTTTTGTATGCGTGTAAAATATGTATATTTCGTTATATACTATTTCTTTTGAAATTAATTTTATAATGATCACAATTGGTAATAATGAACTGTTCATTACAAGTGTAACTTAATCTTACTTTTCATGGTGTTAGAGTTGCACCATCATTTAATATTCTCCTCATTTTTAAAATTATTGGATTCAAATAGAAATGTATATCAACTAAAAATTATAACTTCAACATCAAACAATCCAATTGTCATGATTGTAAGTAGTATGTGGGCACAGGCAAATTATGATTTGAGGTGGAGGAGCTGAGGTGGAGGAGCCGGAAGTGACGTCAACCGGAAATGACGTCACCGGAAGTGACGGAACCGGAAGTCAGGTGACCGGAACCGGAAGTGATTTTTGCGCGCATGCGCAACCGGAAGTGGGTAGTTTTCCCGCCATTTGTTGACGGAAGTGACGTAAGTCACGTGGTAGGACCCGGATGTGTGGTCTGCGCATGTTCGGGCGGAACCGGAGGTGGTTTTTGCGCGCATGCGCAACCGGAAGTAGGGAATTTTCGCGCCATTTCTTTACGGAAGTGACGTAAGTCACGTGCCAGGACCCGGATGTGTCGTCTGCGCATGTGTAGGAACCGGAAGTGGTTTTTGCGCGCATGCGCAACCGGAAGTAATGGATTTTGGCGCCATTTTCTCATATTTTGTTTACGGAAGTGACGCCAGTCACGGACCCGGAAGTGCCATGTGAATTATCTCCATTTTCCCGCATTTCTCGGTCGTCTCTGGCTCTTTCATCGGTCTGATACCCTCACTGTTATGTCGAAGTCCGAGAGTATACGAAGTACACTATTGGATTATCTCCCCTTATCCCGCTCTTCTCGGTCGTCTCTGGATCTTTGATTGAATTATCTCCCCTTATCCCGCTCTTTTCATCTGTGAGTGATGTTTTCTGTGAGGACTAGGATTGGATTATGTCCCCTTACCTCAAGTTGATGCTTGTCACCGCTCAATGGAGGGGTGTCCTTAGCAACGGCGGTCTATTTCATTGCTCTATGCTTCGCTTCTCTTCGCTTGCTCTTCGCTGCTCCATGCTGCTCATCGCTAATAATGACTATATTCACCTGCTGATTTAAGATTCTTGGGGTTACTTGTCGGTGTTTTCGCTGCTGCTTCCGCTCCTGCTGCTTGTTGGTGTTCGTCATTGCTGCTCTTATCTTGTTCATCGCTGTTTTTCTCGTGCTCTTTGCTGCTCATCGCTGTTTTTCTCTTGTTCTTTGTTGCTCATCACTGTTTTTCTCTTGCTCTTTACTGCTCATCACTGTTTTTCTCTTGTTCTTTACGGCTCATCACTGTTTTTCTCTTGCTCGTTACTACTTATCGCTGTTTTTCTCTTGGTTTTTGTAGCTCGTCGCTGTTTTTCTCTTGCTCTTTACTGCTCATCACTGTTTTTCTCTTGTTCTTTACGGCTCATCACTGTTTTTCTCTTGCTCGTTACTACTTATCGCTGTTTTTCTCTTGGTTTTTGTAGCTCGTCGCTGTTTTTCTCTTGGTTTTTGTAGCTCGTCGCTGTTTTTCTCGTGCTCTTTGCTGCTCGTCGCTGTTTTTCTCTTGTTCTTTGTTGCTCATCACTGTTTTTCTCTTGCTCTTTACTGCTCATCACTGTTTTTCTCTTGTTCTTTACTGGTCGTCACTGTTTTTCTCGTGCTGTTTACTGCTCATCGCTGGTTTTTCTCTCGCTCTTTGTTGATCATCGCTGTTTTTCTCTTGTTCTTTACTGCTCATCACTGTTTTTCTCTCGTTCTTTACTGCTCATCGCTGTTTTTCTCTTGCTCTTTACTGCTTATGGCTGTTTTTCTCTCGCTCTTTGTTGATCATCACTGTTTTTCTCGTACTCTTTGCTGCTCATCGCTGTTTTTCTCTTGCTCGTTACTGCTTATCGCTGTTTTTCTCTTGGTTTTTGTAGCTCGTCGCTGTTTTTCTCGTGCTCTTTGCTGCTCGTCGCTGTTTTTCTCTTGTTCTTTGCTGCTCGTCGCTGTTTTTCTCTTGTTCTTTGCTGCTCATCGCTGTTTTTCTCTTGTTCTGTGTTGCTCATCACTGTTTTTCTCTTGTTCTTTACTGCTCGTCGCTGTTTTTCTCTCGTTCTTTACTGCTCATCGCTGGTTTTCTCTTGCTCTTTACTGCTCATGGCTGTTTTTTTCTCGCTCTTTGTTGATCATCACTGTTTTTCTCGTACTCTTTGCTGCTCATCGCTGTTTTTCTCTTGTTCTTTGCTGCTCATCGCTGTTTTTCTCTTGTTCTTTACTTCTCATCACTGTTTTTCTCTTGTTCTTTACTGCTCGTCGCTGTTTTTCTCTCGTTCTTTACTGCTCATCACTGTTTTTCTCGTACTCTTTGCTGCTCATCGCTGTTTTTCTCTTGGTCGTTACTGCTTATCGCTGTTTTTCTCTTGGTTTTTGTAGCTCGTCGCTGTTTTTCTCGTGCTCTTTGCTGCTCGTCGCTGTTTTTCTCTTGTTCTTTGCTGCTCGTCGCTGTTTTTCTCTTGTTCTTTGCTGCTCATCGCTGTTTTTCTCTTGTTCTGTGTTGCTCATCACAGTTTTTCTCTTGTTCCTTACTGCTCGTCGCTGTTTTTCTCTCGTTCTTTACTGCTCATCGCTGGTTTTCTCTTGCTCTTTACTGCTCATGGCTGTTTTTTTCTCGCTCTTTGTTGATCATCACTGTTTTTCTCGTACTCTTTGCTGCTCATCGCTGTTTTTCTCTTGTTCTTTGCTGCTCATCGCTGTTTTTCTCTTGTTCTTTACTTCTCATCACTGTTTTTCTCTTGTTCTTTACTGCTCGTCGCTGTTTTTCTCTCGTTCTTTACTGCTCATCACTGTTTTTCTCTTGTTCTTTACTGGTCGTCACTGTTTTTCTCGTGCTGTTTACTGCTCATCGCTGGTTTTTCTCTCGCTCTTTGTTGATCATCGCTGTTTTTCTCTTGTTCTTTACTGCTCATCACTGTTTTTCTCTTGTTCTTTACTGCTCATCACTGTTTTTCTCTCGTTCTTTACTGCTCATCGCTGTTTTTCTCTTGCTCTTTACTGCTTATGGCTGTTTTTCTCTCGCTCTTTGTTGATCATCACTGTTTTTCTCGTACTCTTTGCTGCTCATCGCTGTTTTCCTCTTGTTCTGTGTTGCTCATCACTGTTTTTCTCTTGTTCTTTACTGCTCGTCGCTGTTTTTCTCTCGTTCTTTACTGCTCATCGCTGTTTTTCTCTTGCTCTTTACTGCTCATGGCTGTTTTTTTCTCGCTCTTTGTTGATCATCACTGTTTTTCTCTTGCTCTTTACTGCTCGTCGCTGTTTTTTCTCTTGTTGTTTGTTGCTCGTCGCTGTTTTTCTCTTGTTCTTTGCTGCTCGTCGCTGTTTTTCTCTTGTTCTTTGCTGCTCATCGCTGTTTTTCTTTTGTTCTTTGTTGCTCATCACTGTTTTTCTCTTGTTCTTTACTGCTCGTCGCTGTTTTTCTCTCGTTCTTTACTGCTCATCGCTGTTTTTCTCTTGCTCTTTACTGCTCATGGCTGTTTTTCCTCTTGTTCTTTGTGGATCATCACTGTTTTTCTCTTGCTCTTTACTGCTCATCACTGTTTTTCTCTTGTTCTTTGCTGCTCATCGCTGTTTTTCTCTTGTTCTTTACTGCTCATCGCTGTTTTTCTCTTGGTTTTTGTAGCTCATCGCTGTTTGGCTCTCGTTCTTTACTGCTCATCGCTGTTTTTCTCTCGCTCTTTGTTGCTCATCGCTGTTTTTCTCTTGGTTTTTGTTGCTCGTCACTGTTTTTCTCGTGCTGTTTACTGCTCGTCGCTGTTTTTTCTCTTGTTCTTTGTTGCTCATCGCTGTTTTTCTCTTGCTCTTTACTGCTTATCGCTGTTTTTCTCTCGCTCTTTGTTGCTCATCGCTGTTTTTCTCTTGGTTTTTGTTGCTCGTCACTGTTTTTCTCGTGCTGTTTACTGCTCGTCGCTGTTTTTTCTCTTGTTCTTTGTTGCTCATCGCTGTTTTTCTCTTGCTCTTTACTGCTTATCGCTGTTTTTCTCTCGCTCTTTGTTGCTCATCGCTGTTTTTCTCTTGCTCTTTACTGCTCATCAATGTTTTTCTCTTGCTCTATGCTTCTCATCGCTGTTTTTCTCTTGTTCTTTGTTGCTCATCACTGTTTTTCTCTTGCTCTTTACTGCTCATCAATGTTTTTCTCTTGTTCTTTACTGGTCATCGCTGTTTTTCTCTCGTTCTTTACTGCTCATCGCTGTTTTTCTCTTGCTCTTTACTGCTTATGGCTGTTTTTCTCTCGCTCTTTGTTGCTCATCACTGTTTTTCTCTTGTCCTTTGTTGTTCATCGCTACTCCTTACCTTACTCGCGTGCTTATTTTGTTTTTTGGGGCTACTTGTCTCTATTTTCGCTGCCACTACTGCTCCTGCTGCTTTTTGCTGTTCGTTATCGCTGCTCTTCTCTTGCTCATCGCTGATCCTTTCTTGTTCTTTGCTGCTCATCCCTACTCAGGGCCTTACTCGCGTGCTCATTTCGCTCCTGCTGCTTGTTGCTGTTCGTCATCGCTGTTCGTCATCGCTGCTCTTCTCTTGCTCATCACTGCTCTTCTCTTGCTCTTTGCTGTTCATCGCTACTCATGATCTTACTCGCGTGCTCATTTCAGTTTTTGGTGCTATTTGTCACTTTTAATCGCTGCTGCTGCTACTGCTGAAGGAATGTAGTTTACTGCTGATGATCGGAAGGCCACTCGGTACTCATGTTGTCGGTTTGATTGGTAGATCAAGACTGATCGATGTGATTGTATACTGGGATATTTATCGACGACAAACACAAATGAAACAGTTTCATATTTTATTTTACAAAATCTACATCAGTCAATGTTTTAAGTTCTGGTTCTTTCTCTTCAAACAAAGGTATGATCTTCTTCAGTTCTTTCCATTCGAAGGTGTCCAAGCCGATTCCTCTCTTTGTTGGACGATAGGTCCAGTCTCCCCGGGGTATAAAGTGCTTTCTTATCCAAATAGTGGGGTATGGGGATTTGACGGTGACGAATACATTGTCCCCAATGTGATATCTCCAGTCGACTAGTTCTTTATCCTGTACTCTACCGATCAAATCATCCAGAACATCAGTAGTCTCGCATAAAGCTTTCCATTGTATCAAAGATAAGCTCACTCCGGTCTTGGTGGGCACCGTTTCACTTTCCCAAAATCTGAGATCTACTCTTTTACTGCCATTCCATTCTGTCAGCTCTGCATACGTTCCTCCAGCAAGTAGTACTTTCAAAGGAATATCGGAAGCTGTCATGGCGTCTTGGACGATATCGCTCTCGGTCTGGTCTTTGGTTTTCTTTTCTTTACGAGACATGTCGGCTGACTGATTCTTCTTCTTGCTGGTCTATTTATATATATATATTTGTAAAGATGGACTGGATTGGTTCTTATATTATGAAACGTGAAACAGGATTGGCTATCTTTCCGACATCGTGATTGGTTAACTTCTCCCGTTCCGATTGGTCGAAAATCTGGTATTTTCATTGGTCAATTCCAACCGTTTCGATAGATCAACACGATGGTACACTGTCCAAATATGTGGCGCCCAATCCGGAAACTGCTCACAATAGGTACGAGTAAACGCCGACAATACGACCAGCCTTCCTTGGTTCACCACACCGTCTTCGAACATGGCAGTGACGATTCTCTCGTATACTTGGAAGGGGTCCATCGTACGAATGACTTCTCTGACTATCTTCACTTCCTTTTATACATTTATGACATGAGACTACTCTGCATTGACAAACTTGTAACTGTCTACATATGTACATGTATATATAGTGTTGCCAGAAGATCCCGATACCGGGGTTTTGTATCTGAGGCACTGGCAGTCCACCTGGACAGAGGAAAATACCGACAATCGTGTTCAGGATGAACGAGATTACATCCGCCACCTTTCCTGATATGGTTCGCCACACATTCAACCTACAAAATACGACCTTCAAGATCAACGTGTCGTTTGGATTTATACTGAGAAACGCAGAGACCGGAGAACTAAGATACTTCCATTTCAGGACGGGGACGAATGTTCTCTGTCTCGATGATGTTAGATGGATATCAAAGATGGCTGCACCCATTCTCTTGCTTTTTGCTGCTCATTGCTGTTTTTCTCTTGCTCTGCTAATGATGACCTTACCTCATTTCAGTTTTGGGGCAACTTGTCGCTGTTTTCGCCGCTGTTGCTAGTGGTGGTCGATTGTCGTTAGTCAAAGATTGGATCTGTGCGAGAGCACCCTTAGATCCGGGTTATTTAAAAGTCCACTCTGCATTTATCCAGGCTTGTGACTGGCTATCATAAGATAGGCTGCATTAATCCTGCTCAATTTTTTAAGGGCACTCTGCATTTGTCCAGGCTTGTGACTGGCTATATATATGTATAAACATATATAGGCTGCATTACCCTCCTTCCCTTTTTTTGTTATATTTTTAGGTCTTTCCACTTTCCGTGGAAAGACCTTTTGCTTTTGTTCTGATTATTTTTTTAGGTCTTTCCACTTTCCGTGGAAAGACCTTTTGCTTTTGTTCCGATTATTTTTTTTTTTTTTTTTTTTTTCTTCTGCCGTCTAGGATGTTTTTTTTGTTACTTGACATATCGAAAGGATTTTTGGCCCATGATTGCGTACAGTGATTACGATTTCACCATTGACCCTGTGTAACCGAACACCTTTTTTTATAGGAGTTATCTCCCCGCCCCCTTCTTTTCTTGTTATCTTTATTTCTCTGTAACCGTAAAAGATATCGACCTAAAATCTTTTGCAATATCTTCAGTGTATCTGTGCGCAACTTTGTTCCATTGGTCGGAAAGGATCTGACGACATTTCATAGGAGTTATTTCCCTTCAAACGACTTTCACTTTTGGTGTATCATACAAATTGTTATTTAGAGTTGAGATATCAACATGAAACTTTGTATGTAGGGTCCATGACCCCTAACAAGTAAAATGAGGTCAAGGTCTAAGGTCAAGGTCAAGTTCTAAATTTTGACTTTTGCTTGTTATCGCTTCTCCTCTGAAACGATAAAAGATAGCTGATAAAATGTAATGGAGAAAATGTTAAAGACGTTGAGACCTAGCTTTGTTACATTTGCATAAAAGTTGTATGACGTCATTTTATAGGCGTAATTGCCGTTAGAACGTTTAAATTTGCGGTTTTTCGTTTATTTTTCAACAATGGTACATGATAAAGGCATGGGGTCTTTTGTTCTGACATCAAGGATTGATAACCTTCAAATTGGCGTCAAGGTCAAAGGTCAAGGTCAAGTTCTAAATTTTGACTTTTGCTTGTTATCGCTTCTCCTCTGAAACGGTAAAAGATAGCTGATAAAATGTAATAGAGAAAATGTTAAGGACGTTGAGACCTAGCTTTGTTACATTTGCGAAAAAGTTGTATGACGTCATTTTATAGGCGTAATTGCCCCTAGAACGTTTAAATTTTCGGTTTTTCGTTTATTTCTTAACAATGGTACATAATAAAGGCATGGGGTCTTTAACATTAGGGATTGATGACCTTCAAATTGGCATCAAGGTCAAAGGTCAAGGTCAAGTTCTATTTTTTGACATTTGCTTGTTATCACTACTCCTCTGAAATGGTTGTAGATAGCCAAGGAAATGTAATGGTGGAAATGTTTAGGACACTGATGCGCAACTTTGTTACATTTGAGTTAAAGTTGTATGACGTCATCTTTTGAGAGTAATTGCGCCTAGAACGTTCAAACTTAAGGTTTTTCGTTTATAACTTGACAATGGTACATAATAATGGCATGGGGTCTTCTACAATGACCTCAGCGACCAATGACCTTGAAATAGGTCACAAGGTCAAAGGTCAAGGTCATGACCTATATTACGTATTTTGCATTTTTTCACACTTTATAAGGTTTTTTTTCCAGATTTTTAAAGCAGTTACATTTTAAACCTCATTTTTGTTATCAACAAATCTGCAATTGAGGTGGAAAGACCTTCAATTGTTCTCTGAAGAATTGGTTTTTAATTAGGTCTTTCCACTTTCCGTGGAAAGACCTTTTGCTTTTGTTCTGATTATTTTTTTTTTTTTTTTTTTTTTTTTTTTTTTTTCTTCTGCCGTCTAGGATGTTTTTTTGTTACTTGACATATCGAAAGGATTTTTGGCCCATGATTGCGTACAGTGATTACGATTTCACCATTGACCCTGTGTAACCGAACACCTTTTTTTATAGGAGTTATCTCCCCGCCCCCTTCTTTTCTTGTTATCTTTATTTCTCTGTAACCGTAGAAGATATCGACCTAAAATCTTTTGCAATATCTTCAGTGTATCTGTGCGCAACTTTGTTCCATTTGGTCGGAAAGGATCTGACGACATTTCATAGGAGTTATTTCCCTTCAAACGACTTTCACTTTTGGTGTATCATACAAATTGTTATTTAGAGTTGAGATATCAACATGAAACTTTGTATTTAGGGTCCATGACCCCTAACAAGTAAAATGAGGTCAAGGTCAAAGGTCAAGGTCAAGTTCTAAATTTTGACTTTTGCTTGTTATCGCTTCTCCTCTGAAACGGTAAAAGATAGCTGATAAAATGTAATGGAGAAAATGTTAAGGACGTTGAGACCTAGTTTTGTTACATTTGCATAAAAGTTGTATGACGTCATTTTATAGGCGTAATTGCCGTTAGAACGTTTAAATTTTCGGTTTTTCGTTTATTTCTCAACAATGGTACATGATAAAGGCATGGGGTCTTTTGTTCTGACATCAAGGATCGATGACCTTCAAATTGGCATCAAGGTCAAAGGTCAAGGTCAAGTTCTAAATTTTGACTTTTGCTTGTTATCGCTTCTCCTCTGAAACGGTAAAAGATAGCTGATAAAATGTAATGGAGAAAATGTTAAGGACGTTGAGACCTAGCTTTGTTACATTGCATGAAAGTTGTATGACGTCATTTTATAGGCGTAATTGCCCACAGAACGTTTAAATTTTCGGTTTTTCGTTTATTTGTCAACAATGGTACATGATAAAGGCATGGGGTCTTTTGTTCTGACATCAAGGATTGATAACCTTCAAATTGGCATCAAGGTCAAAGGTCAAGGTCAAGTTCTAAATTTTGACTTTTGCTTGTTATCGCTTCTCCTCTGAAACGGTAAAAGATAGCTGATAAAATGTAATGGAGAAAATGTTAAGGACGTTGAGACCTAGCTTTGTTACATTTGCGAAAAAGTTGTATGACGTCATTTTATAGGCGTAATTGCCCCTAGAACGTTTAAATTTTCGGTTTTTCGTTTATTTCTCAACAATGGTACATGATAAAGGCATGGGGTCTTTTGTTTTAACATTAGGGATTGATAACCTTCAAATTGGTATCAAGGTCAAAGGTCAAGGTCAAGTTCTATTTTTTGACATTTGCTTGTTATCACTACTCCTCTGAAATTGTTGTAGATAGCCAAGGAAATGTAATGGTGGAAATGTTTAGGACATTGATGCGCAACTTTGTTACATTTGAGTTAAAGTTGTATGACGTCATCTTTTGAGAGTAATTGCGCCTAGAACGTTCAAACTTAAGGTTTTTCGTTTATAACTTGACAATGGTACATAATAATGGCATGGGGTCTTCTACAATGACCTCAGCGACCAATGACCTTGAAATAGGTCACAAGGTCAAAGGTCAAGGTCATGACCTATATTACGTATTTTGCATTTTTCACACTTTATAAGGTTTTTTTCCAGATTTTTAAAGCAATTAAAGTTATTGAAAGCGTTAAATTCAGGCACTACTTTTGATGACGTCATTTCTGGCAAGGTTATTATTTATGTAGACGTTTTTAGACGTTTTGAATATATTGGAATGTTAATTAACGTGACAATGTTACAGCCGATGAAAAGGTCTAGAATTGTCAATTTATAAGGTCACATTAATGACGTTTTTGATGTTTATAGTGCAAAACAGTATAATTCATCACAAACATTTTGTTAAAAATAAACATTTTTCTTCGTTATTCAAACTAGCAGTCCATATATTTTTTTAAAAATTGTGAAATTACCTATCATATCAAACCAGAAGTGATATTTGTAATACGGGAAGTAGCATAATACCTCCCTTATTTCAATCAAAGAACCATAGAACCATATATTTTTGCAATCGCTGAAAGCTTAGATATGCTCTAAAACCAACAATTACATTTTAAACCTCATTTTTGTTATCAACAAATCTGCAATTGAGGTGGAAAGACCTTCAATTGTTCTCTGAAGAATTGGTTTTTAATATTGTAAATACAATTCTTCTTAGAAAGTTCGGTAAAAATCCACGCGGGACCCCATAGGAAATGTTATCGTATCTCCTCAAAAAGTACAAATCGTACAGGGCTGATATTTGGCAGACAGCTAGGGGATATCCAGGGCTTTGTTTATGAGAAAAAATTATGACCCTAACTCCAACCAATTTCCTGAAAATAGCGTTCGCGCAGTGCAGTAATAGAAAGCTATTTTCCGCCATAAAACACAAGATTCGTCCAAATTTTACCAATTTATTGCATCCGAATGTCAAAATTTCGCGTCAAATTAACAGTACTTTATTCACGAAAATGTCGTCTGCTCAACATGGCACCGGAAATCTAAATAAATAAATCGTGAGATCAAATTTCTACATGAATCTTCATTCTGACATAAGTAAATGTGTACACGTACACTCCGTTTTCTATTTATGACTATTTCCACATCAAACAGCAAAATGCATTATCCTGTGCCATGTTCATCCGACGACGTCCCCTCTCGAAAAGAAAGAAATAAACTAAGTCCAGACATATATCAATGGACGTCACGTGACATACACAACGTCATCCAATCCAGCGTCCCTGAAATAGAAGTAAACGTTATAGTAGAAATGTACTTTTACTGTCACTTGTGTATCTAGAGAAATAAAAATACAATCCCCCCCCTTACATGTATTCAGCAATCCTAGGAAAACTTGCTATCTACAAATAAAAAAATAATTAATAAACAAACAAACAAACAAAAAAAGGCCCGTCCCGCCTTCGGTTTTTCGTTTATTTCTCAACAATGGTACATGCTAAAGGCATGGGGTCTTTTGTTTTGACATCAAGGATTGATAACCTTCAAATTAGCATCAAGGTCAAAGGTCAAGGTCAAGTTCTATTATTTGACATTTGCTTGTTATCGCTTCTCCTCTGAAACGGTAAAAGATAGCTGATAAAATGTAAAGGAGAAAATGTTAAGGACGTTGAGACCTAGCTTTGTTACATTTGAGAAAAAGTTGTATGACGTCATTTTATGGGCGTAATTGCCCCTAGAACGTTTAAATTTTCGTTTTTCGTTTATTTCTCAACAATGGTACATGATAAAGGCATGGGGTTTTTTGTTTTAACATCAGGGATTGATAACCTTCAAATTGGCATCAAGGTAAAAGGTCAAGGTCAAGTTCTATTATTTGACATTTGCTTGTTATCACTACTCCTCTGAAATGGTTGTGATAGCCGAAGAAATGTAATGGTGGAAATGTTTAGGACATTGATGCGCAACTTTGTTACATTTGAGTTAAAGTTGTATGACGTCATCTTTGGAGAGTAATTGCACCTAGAACGTTCAAACTTGAGGTTTTTCGTTTATAACTTGACAATGGTACATAATAATGGCATGGGGTCTTCTAAAATGACCTCAACGACCAATGACCTTGAAAAATGTCACAAGGTCAAAGGTCAAGGTCATGACCTATATTACGTATTTTGCATTTTTTCACACTTTATAAGTTTTTTTTTCAGATTTTTAAAGCAATTAAAGGTATTGAAAGCGTGAAATTCAGGCACTACTTTTGATGACTTCATTTCTGGCAACGTTATTATTTCTGTAGACGTTTTTAGACGTTTTGGATATATTGGAATGTTAATTAATGTGACAATGTTACAACCCATGAAAACGTCTAGAATTGTCAATTTATAAGGTCACATTAATGAAGTTTTTGATGTTTATAGTGCAAAACAGTATAATTCATCACAAACATTTAGTTAACCAGAAATAAACATTTTTCTTAGTTATTCAAACTAGCAGTCCATATATTTTTTTAAGAATTGTGAAATTACCTATCATATCAAACCAGACGTGATATTTGTAATACGGGAAGTAGCATAATACCTCCCTTATTTCAGTACATATAACCATATATCCTTGAAATCACTGAAAGTTTAGCTATGCTCTAAAACCAACAATTACATTTTAAACCTCATTTTTTTATCAACAAATCTGCAATTGAGGTGGAAAGACCTTCAATTGTTCTCTGAACAATTGGTTTTTAATTTTTTCTATTTTTCTTTGTAATATGTTCCAATTCCTCCGTCACATAGAGTCATTGCTGTCTTCAGCTGGAGGTGGGTCGTAGTCGTTCAATACACGGTTAAGCAGATATTTTCGTTTTTCTACGGCCTAATCCCATGATTCTTTTGATTCGTAGTCTTCCTATTCTCTCCAGCGTTTAGCCGTTTTTCTTGATCTCTCTATGTACGGGGTCTTTATTTATGTCTTGATGCCAGGACACCAGTCCGAGGTAATGCTTTCGTATTTCGTCTCTGTATGAGTCAAACATGTCTCTATATGCTGCCAAGCGTGCCTTGTCTTCTTCCATTCCGGCTTCCACTACTTCGTTTACTGTCTGTGAGTATTCCGATTGATGTACTTGAAATGTTGCTATTGCTGCTGAGGAGGTGAAGGTGGGATTCTCACTGTTTCGTTATAAGTCACCTCTTAGTCTCGTTGATGTTACGATGGATACAAAAGATGGCTGCGTTCATGTAACGCGGACCTGAAAGAGAACACCCTTATGAAACAGAAATTTTAGAGTCTTTACCGGACGGGAACGAATGTTCTCGGTCTCGTTGATGCTACGACGGACATCAAAGATGGCTGCCCCCAAGTAACGCGGACCTGAAAGGGAACACCCTAATGAAACGAAAATTTCAGAGTCTTTCCGGACGGGAACGAACGTTTACGGATTTCAGTCCTAACCATAACCCTAACTCCAGATCTAACCCTAACCCTAACTCTAACCCTAACCCTAGTTCTAACCCTAACCCTAACTCTAACCCTAACCTTAGTCCTGCTTCTAACCCTTATCGTAGGTCTGTCTCGTACTCCTACTCTAACCGGTCCATACCCCACGCCGGTGGTTCACTGGTGCAAGCGTGACAAACACGAGGCAAACAGTCACGCTTGCTTAGGGTGTTCCCTTTCAGGTCCGCGTTACTTGGGGGCAGCCATCTTTGATGTCCGTCGTAGCATCAACGAGACCGAGAACATTCGTTCCCGTCCGGTAAAGACTCTAAAATTTCTGTTTCATAAGGGTGTTCTCTTTCAGGTCCGCGTTACATGAACGCAGCCATCTTTTGTATCCATCGTAACATCAACGAGACTAAGAGGTGACTTATAACGAAACAGTGAGAATCCCACCTTCACCTCCTCAGCAGCAATAGCAACAACGAACAGCGAACTGTGTGGGGTAATCTTCGTCTCTATGACACCAATGAAAAGCTTTTAACGAAAATATAATCAGAGGTTTTGTTTAATTTCGTCAGTTGTTTGAAGACCGTCAAACAACACACACGTATCAATGGCATCGAAAACGCCTCTCGTTGATTTAGTGGTTCCTGCTAGATATTTAATACCTGTGGATCTTTCTAACACCAAAGCAAAACCACAAAGGAAAAGGAAATTACTTCTAACCAAAGTGAAGAGAACCAAACGGCTGGATAACACAAGTGGAGGACCCAACAAAGTGGATCCAAACAAGAAATGTAAAAAGTGTCAAACGAACAAGAGCTTTGCGGACTTCTACAAAAACATGAATATCTGCAAGGGATGTAGAAGGATTGACAACGAGTGGAAAAGACTTAAAAGAGACCTCATCAGAAAAGTGAAATCTGAACTGCAACAATGTCGAAACGAATACTTTGCCAAACGCTTGTGTATGAATCAACAAGCCGCTGAGGAACCTGTATCTAATATAAGCACTTGCAGGACGACCGGAACTCATTCTGCTATCGACTACCAGGAAATAAAGACGTCTTAAATGTATACCTGTGGATACCAATCCAAGCAAAACTTTAACCTAGTGCGACACAAAAAGAATGCACATGGTATTGAAGAGGATTCAACAGACTATAGTGATTCAGCTTCAGACACCACCACAGAAGCCGATAACGATGAATCGGAACAAAGTAGTGACCATGGATCCAACGAAGACTCCGAAGAGCTTTGCGAACAGTCCCTATGGGAAGTCGTTTTGAACATAACATTTCAAGTACATCAATCGGAATACTCACAGACAGTAAACGAAGTAGTGGAAGCCGGAATGGAAGAAGACAAGGCACGCTTGGCAGCATATAGAGACATGTTTGACTCATACAGAGACGAAATACGAAAGCATTACCTCGGACTGGTGTCCTGGCATCAAGACATAAATAAAGACCCCGTACATAGAGAGATCAAGAAAAACGGCTAAACGCTGGAGAGAATAGGAAGACTACGAATCAAAAGAATCATGGGATTAGGCCGTAGAAAAACGAAAATATCTGCTTAACCGTGTATTGAACGACTACGACCCACCTCCAGCTGAAGACAGCAATGACTCTATGTGACGGAGGAATTGGAACATATTACAAAGAAAAACAGAAAAAAAATATAACAAAAAAAGGGAAGGAGGGTAATGCAGCCTATATATGTTTATACATATATATAGCCAGTCACAAGCCTGGACAAATGCAGAGTGACCTTAAAAAATTGAGCAGGATTAATGCAGCCTATCTTATGATAGCCAGTCACAAGCCTGGATAAATGCAGAGTGGACTTTTAAATAACCCGGATCTAAGGGTGCTCTCGCACAGATCCAATCTTTGACTAACGACAATCGACCACCACTAGCAACAGCGGCGAAAACAGCGACAAGTTGCCCCAAAACTGAAATGAGGTAAGGTCATCATTAGCAGAGCAAGAGAAAAACAGCGATGAGCAGCAAAAAGCAAGAGAATGGGTGCAGCCATCTTTGATGTCCATCTAACATCATCGAGACAGAGAACATTCGTCCCCGTCCTGAAATGGAAGTATCTTAGTTCTCCGGTCTCTGCGTTTCTCAGTATAAATCCAAACGACACGTTGATCTTGAAGGTCGTATTTTGTAGGTTGAATGTGTGGCGAACCATATCAGGAAAGGTGGCGGATGTAATCTCGTTCATCCTGAACACGATTGTCGGTATTTTCCTCTGTCCAGGTGGACTGCCAGTGCCTCAGATACAAAACCCCGGTATGGGATCTTCTGGCAACACTATATATACATGTACATATGTAGACAGTTACAAGTTTGTCAATGCAGAGTAGTCTCATGTCATAAATGTATAAAAGGAAGTGAAGATAGTCAGAGAAGTCATTCGTACGATGGACCCCTTCCAAGTATACGAGAGAATCGTCACTGCCATGTTCGAAGACGGTGTGGTGAACCAAGGAAGACTGGTCGTATTGTCGGCGTTTACTCGTACCTATTGTGAGCAGTTTCCGGATTGGGCGCCACATATTTGGACAGTGTACCATCGTGTTGATCTATCGAAACGGTTGGAATTGACCAATGAAAATACCAGATTTTCGACCAATCGGAACGGGAGAAGTTAACCAATCACGATGTCGGAAAGATAGCCAATCCTGTTTCACGTTTCATAATATAAGAACCAATCCAGTCCATCTTTACAAATATATATATATAAATAGACCAGCAAGAAGAAGAATCAGTCAGCCGACATGTCTCGTAAAGAAAAGAAAACCAAAGACCAGACCGAGAGCGATATCGTCCAAGACGCCATGACAGCTTCCGATATTCCTTTGAAAGTACTACTTGCTGGAGGAACGTATGCAGAGCTGACAGAATGGAATGGCAGTAAAAGAGTAGATCTCAGATTTTGGGAAAGTGAAACGGTGCCCACCAAGACCGGAGTGAGCTTATCTTTGATACAATGGAAAGCTTTATGCGAGACTACTGATGTTCTGGATGATTTGATCGGTAGAGTACAGGATAAAGAACTAGTCGACTGGAGATATCACATTGGGGACAATGTATTCGTCACCGTCAAATCCCCATACCCCA
The DNA here is from genome assembly GCA_028015205.1 of Mytilisepta virgata. Classification (NCBI taxonomy): domain Eukaryota; kingdom Metazoa; phylum Mollusca; class Bivalvia; order Mytilida; family Mytilidae; genus Mytilisepta; species Mytilisepta virgata. The sequence continues at coordinate 92,631,072 of CM051521.1, forward strand.
CTATTTGGATAAGAAAGCACTTTATACCCCGGGGAGACTGGACCTATCGTCCAACAAAGAGAGGAATCGGCTTGGACACCTTCGAATGGAAAGAACTGAAGAAGATCATACCTTTGTTTGAAGAGAAAGAACCAGAACTTAAAACATTGACTGATGTAGATTTTGTAAAATAAAATATGAAACTGTTTCATTTGTGTTTGTCGTCGATAAATATCCCAGTATACAATCACATCGATCAGTCTTGATCTACCAATCAAACCGACAACATGAGTACCGAGTGGCCTTCCGATCATCAGCAGTAAACTACATTCCTTCAGCAGTAGCAGCAGCAGCGATTAAAAGTGACAAATAGCACCAAAAACTGAAATGAGCACGCGAGTAAGATCATGAGTAGCGATGAACAGCAAAGAGCAAGAGAAGAGCAGCGATGAGCAAGAGAAGAGCAGTGATGAGCAAGAGAAGAGCAACGATGACGAACAGCGATGACGAACAGCAACAAGCAGCAGGAGCGAAATGAGCACGCGAGTAAGGCCCTGAGTAGGGATGAGCAGCAAAGAACAAGAAAGGATCAGCGATGAGCAAGAGAAGAGCAGCGATAACGAACAGCAAAAAGCAGCAGGAGCAGTAGTGGCAGCGAAAATAGAGACAAGTAGCCCCAAAAAACGAAATAAGCACGCGAGTAAGGTAAGGAGTAGCGATGAACAACAAAGGACAAGAGAAAAACAGTGATGAGCAACAAAGAGCGAGAGAAAAACAGCCATAAGCAGTAAAGAGCAAGAGAAAAACAGCGATGAGCAGTAAAGAACGAGAGAAAAACAGCGATGACCAGTAAAGAACAAGAGAAAAACATTGATGAGCAGTAAAGAGCAAGAGAAAAACAGTGATGAGCAACAAAGAACAAGAGAAAAACAGCTATGAGAAGCATAGAGCAAGAGAAAAACAGCGATGAGCAGTAAAGAGCAAGAGACAAACAGCGATGAGCTACAAAAACCAAGAGAAAAACATTGATGAGCAGTAAAGAGCAAGAGAAAAACAGCGATGAGCAACAAAGAGCGAGAGAAAAACAGCGATAAGCAGTAAAGAGCAAGAGAAAAACAGCGATGAGCAACAAAGAACAAGAGAAAAAACAGCGACGAGCAGTAAACAGCACGAGAAAAACAGTGACGAGCAACAAAAACCAAGAGAAAAACAGCGATGAGCAACAAAGAGCGAGAGAAAAACAGCGATAAGCAGTAAAGAGCAAGAGAAAAACAGCGATGAGCAACAAAGAACAAGAGAAAAAACAGCGACGAGCAGTAAACAGCACGAGAAAAACAGTGACGAGCAACAAAAACCAAGAGAAAAACAGCGATGAGCAACAAAGAGCGAGAGAAAAACAGCAATGAGCAGTAAAGAACGAGAGACAAACAGCGATGAGCTACAAAAACCAAGAGAAAAACAGCGATGAGCAGTAAAGAACAAGAGAAAAACAGCGATGAGCAGCAAAGAACAAGAGAAAAACAGTGATGAGCAGTAAAGAGCAAGAGAAAAACAGTGATGATCAACAAAGAACAAGAGGAAAAACAGCCATGAGCAGTAAAGAGCAAGAGAAAAACAGCGATGAGCAGTAAAGAACGAGAGAAAAACAGCGACGAGCAGTAAAGAACAAGAGAAAAACAGTGATGAGCAACAAAGAACAAGAGAAAAACAGCGATGAGCAGCAAAGAACAAGAGAAAAACAGCGACGAGCAGCAAAGAACAAGAGAAAAACAGCGACGAGCAACAAAGAACAAGAGAAAAAACAGCGACGAGCAGTAAAGAGCAAGAGAAAAACAGTGATGATCAACAAAGAGCGAGAAAAAAACAGCGATGAGCAGTAAAGAGCAAGAGAAAAACAGCGATGAGCAGTAAAGAACGAGAGAAAAACAGCGACGAGCAGTAAAGAACAAGAGAAAAACAGTGATGAGCAACACAGAACAAGAGAAAAACAGCGATGAGCAGCAAAGAGTACGAGAAAAACAGTGATGATCAACAAAGAGCGAGAGAAAAACAGCCATAAGCAGTAAAGAGCAAGAGAAAAACAGCGATGAGCAGTAAAGAACGAGAGAAAAACAGTGATGAGCAGTAAAGAACAAGAGAAAAACAGTGATGAGCAGTAAAGAACAAGAGAAAAACAGCGATGATCAACAAAGAGCGAGAGAAAAACCAGCGATGAGCAGTAAACAGCACGAGAAAAACAGTGACGACCAGTAAAGAACAAGAGAAAAACAGTGATGAGCAGTAAAGAACGAGAGAAAAACAGCGACGAGCAGTAAAGAACAAGAGAAAAACAGTGATGAGAAGTAAAGAACAAGAGAAAAACAGCGATGAGCAGCAAAGAACAAGAGAAAAACAGCGATGAGCAGCAAAGAGTACGAGAAAAACAGTGATGATCAACAAAGAGCGAGAAAAAAAACAGCCATGAGCAGTAAAGAGCAAGAGAAAAACAGCGATGAGCAGTAAAGAACGAGAGAAAAACAGCGACGAGCAGTAAAGAACAAGAGAAAAACAGTGATGAGCAACACAGAACAAGAGAAAAACAGCGATGAGCAGCAAAGAACAAGAGAAAAACAGCGACGAGCAGCAAAGAACAAGAGAAAAACAGCGAGGAGCAGCAAAGAGCACGAGAAAAACAGCGACGAGCTACAAAAACCAAGAGAAAAACAGCGATAAGCAGTAACGAGCAAGAGAAAAACAGCGATGAGCAGCAAAGAGTACGAGAAAAACAGTGATGATCAACAAAGAGCGAGAGAAAAACAGCCATAAGCAGTAAAGAGCAAGAGAAAAACAGCGATGAGCAGTAAAGAACGAGAGAAAAACAGTGATGAGCAGTAAAGAACAAGAGAAAAACAGCGATGATCAACAAAGAGCGAGAGAAAAACCAGCGATGAGCAGTAAACAGCACGAGAAAAACAGTGACGACCAGTAAAGAACATGAGAAAAACAGTGATGAGCAGTAAAGAGCAAGAGAAAAACAGTGATGAGCAACAAAGAACAAGAGAAAAACAGCGACGAGCAGCAAAGAGCACGAGAAAAACAGCGACGAGCTACAAAAACCAAGAGAAAAACAGCGACGAGCTACAAAAACCAAGAGAAAAACAGCGATAAGTAGTAACGAGCAAGAGAAAAACAGTGATGAGCCGTAAAGAACAAGAGAAAAACAGTGATGAGCAGTAAAGAGCAAGAGAAAAACAGTGATGAGCAACAAAGAACAAGAGAAAAACAGCGATGAGCAGCAAAGAGCACGAGAAAAACAGCGACGAGCTACAAAAACCAAGAGAAAAACAGCGACGAGCTACAAAAACCAAGAGAAAAACAGCGATAAGTAGTAACGAGCAAGAGAAAAACAGTGATGAGCGGTAAAGAACAAGAGAAAAACAGTGATGAGCAGTAAAGAGCAAGAGAAAAACAGTGATGAGCAACAAAGAACAAGAGAAAAACAGCGATGAGCAGCAAAGAGCACGAGAAAAACAGCGATGAACAAGATAAGAGCAGCAATGACGAACACCAACAAGCAGCAGGAGCGGAAGCAGCAGCGAAAACACCGACAAGTAACCCCAAGAATCTTAAATCAGCAGGTGAATATAGTCATTATTAGCGATGAGCAGCATGGAGCAGCGAAGAGCAAGCGAAGAGAAGCGAAGCATAGAGCAATGAAATAGACCGCCGTTGCTAAGGACACCCCTCCATTGAGCGGTGACAAGCATCAACTTGAGGTAAGGGGACATAATCCAATCCTAGTCCTCACAGAAAACATCACTCACAGATGAAAAGAGCGGGATAAGGGGAGATAATTCAATCAAAGATCCAGAGACGACCGAGAAGAGCGGGATAAGGGGAGATAATCCAATAGTGTACTTCGTATACTCTCGGACTTCGACATAACAGTGAGGGTATCAGACCGATGAAAGAGCCAGAGACGACCGAGAAATGCGGGAAAATGGAGATAATTCACATGGCACTTCCGGGTCCGTGACTGGCGTCACTTCCGTAAACAAAATATGAGAAAATGGCGCCAAAATCCATTACTTCCGGTTGCGCATGCGCGCAAAAACCACTTCCGGTTCCTACACATGCGCAGACGACACATCCGGGTCCTGGCACGTGACTTACGTCACTTCCGTAAAGAAATGGCGCGAAAATTCCCTACTTCCGGTTGCGCATGCGCGCAAAAACCACCTCCGGTTCCGCCCGAACATGCGCAGACCACACATCCGGGTCCTACCACGTGACTTACGTCACTTCCGTCAACAAATGGCGGGAAAACTACCCACTTCCGGTTGCGCATGCGCGCAAAAATCACTTCCGGTTCCGGTCACCTGACTTCCGGTTCCGTCATTTCCGGTTGACGTCACTTCCGGCTCCTCCACCTCAGCTCCTCCACCTCAAATCATAATTTGCCTGTGCCCACATACTACTATTGTAACAATTTCCTGCTTCAGTTGTTCTCTACTTATTTACAAACAATTAAAATCAACAGATAACAAAGAAAAAAGCAAAAGATTTGGGAAAATTTTGTGCCATCAATTATTCACAACTTAGTCTTAACATCGATCAAAGATCATGAAGATATCAGTAAAGGAATATAATGATTTTTAGGGAAACCAAACAGATAGCTTCTTAACCAGTTTTAGATCGATTTCTTTAAATTTATTCCATTCCTGACTTCCGGATACCGCGTTTCTCATAGTTTGATTGTATAAAGCTTCACTGACTGATTGTTACTTGTATCAGTTTCAACTCTGCTATAAATGTAACAGGTACTACACTCCTCATCAGAATCCTCATAAAAACCACGTATAACAATTAACTTCAGGTAAACAGGCGTATGTACATTGAAGCAGTGAAAAAGTTCTGGGTCGCTCTCAAGTGAAAAGTATATTCTGTTTGATGGCTTTCTGAAAGAAAATGTTGTGTATTATAAGACCAGAGACACGAGGTATATTAGCGCGTTTGAAATTTGCGCAGAGTAATATGCCATAATCCATTTAACCATAAACAAATCTTTTGTAAGAAAAATCTTGTTTTCTTGTACATTTTCACCTTTGTTTTATATTCATTCATATTATTTTTAGCTCACCCGGCCATCACTTAGCGTCCGTCGTCCGTCGTTGTCGTCCGGCGTAAACTTTCTTGAAAGACCTTCTCCTCTGGATGCTTGGGTGCCCGGCCCCCTCAAAATTGCGTCCGGCATCCCCGACTTCAAACGGACATGGCTGCTGTGACTAAAAATAGTAAAAATGGGAGATGAATTTTAAAAATCTTATTTTATGAAACTACAAGGCCAATTGGAACCAGACTTTGCAGCAATGCTCCTTAGATGATCCCCTCTTAGAATTATGTCCGATGAGCAGAACTGTCAACCAAGATGGCCGCCACAGCGGAATTTAGTTTAACATAGGACCATAGGGGAAAATTCTTTTAAAAATCTTTTTGTCTGAAACTACTGAGTCATTTAGAACTAAAGTTCGCACAAATGGTGCTTAGATGGTCATCTTTCAGAATTGTGTCCAATGACCCGGACTGTCAAACAAGAGAGCCGCCACAGTCGAACATAGTTTAACATAGGACATTATGAGAAAATTCATTTTAAAATCTTCTTGTCCGAAACAACTAGGGCAATTGAAAACAAACTTGGCAGCAATTGTCTTTATATGGTCCTCTTTCAGGAATGTGTCCGAATATCCAGACTGTCAATCAATATGGCTGCGACAGCTTAAACCTAGTTTAACATAGGACTCTATGGGAAAATGATTTAAAAATCTTCTTGTCTGAAACCATAAGGCTAATTGCAACCGAACGTATTTTAGGATCCAAGGGAAAATGCATTTAAAAATCTTCTTGTCTGAAACCACAAGGCAACCGAACGTAGTTTAACATAGGAGCTTATGGGAAAATACATTTAAAAATCTTCATGTCTGAAACCACAAGGCAAATTGCAACCAGACCTGGCAGTAATGGTCCTCTTTCGGAATTGTGTCGTATGACCTGGACAGTGAACAAAGATGACCGCCACATCTGAACTTAGTTTAACATAGAACCCATGAGAAAATTCATTTAAAAATCTTCTTGTCTGAAACCACTTCACCAATTTGAACCTGACTTGGCAGCAATTGTCCTAAGATTCTTATCTTTCAGAATTATGTCCGATGACCCCGACCACAGCCAGACTTAGTTTAACATAGGATCCTATTGGAAAACCAGACAAATTGACTGCTACATTTAAATTTTAGTCACGAAGTTAAATCCAGGTGAGCAATTCAGGCTCTTTAGAGCCTCTAGTTTATTATTACTATTATTATTCCTCGGAAACTGATTTCGTGATGAAAGGGTCGGAACTTTTTACAATTCTGTACATTTCAAATATAGATTAGATATTTCCAAAAAGTCAACAGGATTCACAATTTTGAAACAAAACTCTTCCACGTCATATTTGTCTGTGGTGACGTCATCTTTAAATAAAAAATCGACGAATGTCACACACACATGCAAAAGAAATTGAAAAATTTCGCTGTCGTAAAATGAGGGGCCTGATGGGGGGGGGGGGGGTCTCATTACGATTCACGAGTTGATTTTTTTGTCAATCACGATTCACAGAAAATAAATTTCCATGATCACGGATCACGAAAATATAAAAAGAGTATCCCCAATCAATCTCGATAATAGAGATTCAGAAGCTGGTTGTTTGTGTTTGTGTTGTAGATTGGTTCAATTTAGTCCGAGATTACTCTGACGTCCAACGGCTGTTTTGCCAGACAAGCTGGGGCCGTGGGACACGAGTAATCTCAGACTAGGTTCAATTAAGCTACAATCAAATGCATTACTGAGTCGATAATGTCATTGCCATGGGGGCTGCCATGTTTGAACTAAAAAATGACCTAATTGCACTTTTAAAACTATCGCGCCACTTCAACTTTTTAAGCCAAGAAAGACAACTCAATGGAACTTTTTATTTCCGTAATGGAAAAAAAATCACGAGAACGAAATATATGTCTCAATCACGAAGAACGAACATAAAACTCCAATGGAAACGATTCACGAACAATGCTTTCATCACGAATCACGAAAAATAAATCTGTAGAAAAACGGATCACGATAGCGAAAATACGCCGATCACGAAGAACGAAAATAACCCATCAGGCCCCTCTAAAATATTTGAACATTTCAAGAGAGGAAAGACAATAATCAATTAACAATAATGGAAACAAAAGGCAGTGTTTCCCTTTAAAGAAACATTTTTTATATTGAAAAAAGACCAGTTGCACTGAAGAACAAGACGTACAGTAGGTAATGAACATACTGGATATATGACATGTATGATATTTGCAAAACATTATACATGTATACATAAGTCATGTATATGGTACCATTTTTGTATTGATTTTTAATGCGAATAATAGTGCGTCAAATTTAAAAAAAAATCCCTTTAAATCCTGCTGTATGTTCTCAATCCGCCTATGAAAATCGAATATGGGGTTACAAAGAAAGCATAAAAATATGTATATATGTGTTGTAACTAAACAAACATCCAGAGTTTACAACATTGTCTTCAATGCTGATTATTTGAGAAAACATTGGAAACTGTGATAGAAATCTAACTAAAAGCTACAATTATGTTTTTGTGCAGTTTTATGTAATTTTTATCAGAATGACAGATCGATTTGGTGGTTGAGCACATGTGATGTTGGTTCTCTATATTCAACAAATGGAATACAACACATGCTATACGACCTTGAAATCCTGGTTAACTCCGACTCCTATGTCCACCAATCCTAAGATTCCCCGAGACCTCTGAACTGTTTCGGACTGGGTGGTAAAAACAACTATTACGGGAAATCCCCTTTTAGAACCTACCTGAAAATAGTGCATATAAAAACATGGTTCATTTCGCTACACAGTTTTATTAATTAGTATTTTGAATTAAATTTGGTATCTATGGAAAGCTTAGGGTCTTAACAGAATTTGTAAATTGCTGATATGAATTTTTTCAAACTATTTTGGGTATTCAGACTGTCAAAGATGACCATTAAAACTATTCGAAACCCAGGTTTGAGGTGCAAAATTCAGGACGTTACAGTTCCGAGGCACATTGCTTTCTTATGTTCAAGTTAAGGTGAGGTGAGATTTGGAGTTTACATGGTGCGGTTTTCACATGATATGCCCTCACTTTATTAAAAATCAATACAAATTTCCCATAGAAGATTGAAATTTGACAACATTACATAGAATAATGAGGAAAATCTAATACTTGATTTACTCCATTAGATCCGACCACTATACTATATACATTTCTGTGAATCGTTTGTAATCACACAAATATTGCGACGATGAACTCTTCATCATTAGGATTGACCATACGTGGTTCATTTATAATAACCACCAGAGAGTCTACATATATTTTAAAGGGGTTTTGTGGTATAGATCTAATCCTACGGGATTTTATTTTGGGCCTCGATTGCATTTCTAAAAAGTAATTAATGCAAAGGGGCGGACGAAACTACATGCTATGTAGACATGATTCTTAAGCCCCCCCCCCCATTGTTACTAATTCAACATAGTTATATACGCCTATACTTGTACATTTAAACTCCAAAAAGCAAACACTACATAAAAAATAATATAAAAAAGAAGATTGGTCGTACATGTACTGAACCGCAAAAGAAACGTCGCACAAAATGACATGTTCACATACATTTATTTCAAAGTGACATTTATATATTTTAAATTAATTTTTACAAAATTTAATGAATGATTTACAGTCTTTTGGTTACAATGTTCACAAAAACGTCACAATTGTCGCAACGTCACATGTTTTCAATGCTGTGCTCCCACGTCCGTTAATAACGTGTATGTCCTCCACCGGCACCAATTACTGCGGCACATCTTCGGTACATGGAGTTGATGAGCCGATTAATAAACGCCATCGGAATACGTGCCCATACTCTCTGAAACGCTTGTGATAGTTCAGCTGCAGTCGGACTTGGCTGCTCATTATTCAACCGTCTTTGAACTTCGTCCCATAAATGTTCAATAGGGTTTAAATCTGGACTCAAAGCCGGCCAATCCATAACATTAATTTTATTCTGCTGTAGGAAGTCTCTTGTGGCTCTTGCGGTATGCGCACGTGCATTGTCCTGTTGGAAAGTCTTGTTTTGATGGCGTGCGAAATGGGGCTGAACATGGGGTGTCAAGACTTGGTCGATGTAACGGGCAGCTGTTACGCCATTTCCTCTGCCTGGGCCAAGGTTCTGAAAGATGACTGGACCAAGTTTAACGTTAAGGCCGATTCCACCCCATACCATGATGCTAGGTCCTCCCCACGCGTCTGTTTCCAGAATGCAGCTGTCTTCGTAACGTTCCCCGCGTCTTCTCCACACTCTGGTTCTGCCATCGGCTGTTGAAATGCAGTAACGGCTTTCGTCAGAGAAGATGATGTTACGCCATTGTCGATTTCGCCAATTCTGTCGCTGAGTGGCCCACTGAAGACGAGCTTGACGGTGTCGAGGAGTAAGAATAGGTCCTCTTGCTGGACGGCGACATCTCATGTTTCTAGCAGCTAATCGCCGACGAACCGTATCATCACTTATGGGTCGTCCATGTGTTCCAACAGTGTTTCTGGCAGTTTCGGCAGCTGGGGTGAACCGATTCATCAAATGGTGACGAACAATGCCTCTATTCTGTCTAGGGGTAGTGACTTGGGGTCTACCACTCCGTGGACGGTCATTTGTGCTGTTTGTTGCATTGTACCGTGTCCGTAGACGTTCAATTGTTCGAACAGCACAGTTGAAGTCGTTGGCAATAACTCTGGCAGATTGCCCAGCATCCAATCGACCAATGGCCTGTTCTCTCTGTTGTGGAGTCAGACGTGGCATAGCTTCTGTGTCAACACTGATACTAACACTCTTTAATTTTCTCCGGCCTTTTATACCCATAAAGGAGCATGAATTTCACGAACATTTAAGATTTAAGAAAAATTACCGCCAAGTGTGTCCCACGAGCGGTTTTAGGTACGGTCGCTCTACGATATCAACTGAAAATTATTCAACCGAAAATTTAATTCACAGGTAATTTAATCTTACCTGGTGATGTAATCGTAATACTGATTATATAAAAATCATTAATTAATATTTATTTTGAATTTTGCTAACATTTTGAAAAAGCGACGTTTCTTTTGCGGTTCAGTATATATATGTAACTAATGCAATAAATCTTCAACATGCAATAACAATAAAATAAAATAATAAATAACACGGGTTAATATTACATTTTATGACAGTTCAAATGCGACATTAAACACCAAACTGTCGATTTCGTTGTACTGTTTGACACAACATTTCTTCGAAATGCAAACGGTATTTGGTTTACAAGATTAACATTTGTTGTGCAATAGACTTGGTCTATTAGATGAGTAAAAGTATTTAATTTTTTGAAACTTGTATCACTATGATCAAACGCTGTGGTGAAGTATAGAAATGCAAGAAGACAGGGATTTCTAATTTTCACCCCATCATTTTTATCTAAACATTTTGCAACATTTTTCCATCTTTAAATTATGCAGGATTACTGAAGTATTTTGAAATAGTAGAACGGGTATTTTTATATAGTGTACAACACCCATCTTAGAGTGAGCTATAAAACTACGTGTATATAAGAGACTAGAAGCAGATTTTATAAACAAAGAAAAAATAAAAATTGATCGTTTTCACTCAAGGTTTTTTCCATTTGTGAGATAGGCAGAGTGTCAGAAGCATTGAAATAATTTTAACAGATCCAGTATATGACAAAACTTCTACTTTTCGACGTTGACTAATTGAACATACACAAGACTTAATATCACCTCGCGAAAAAAGACTCGCTAATATTATGTATTTATTTTTGTTTCCAATACTTCATTACTTACAATTTTTCAAATTTATATTCTGAACCAATATTTGAGCATTTACATTACATGAATTGATAAGTCGTATTTGTTTTCCAAGAGGCGAATTAAAGTGTTCAGCGCCCTGCTATTTTATTTTATTTTAAAAAGTGTAGACTAGTTCAAATATGTTTTGAAAAGGTTTCATTGACATTTTCCACCAAATCCCGTGCAATCATGACTTTGATGATAATTATTATAGAAATAAATAAGTTTTGAATAACCAACTAAATGGAAATTTTAAAATTAAAAATATTAATATTGATTCGATACCTATTTCAGACATTCAGCGAATCGTACGCGTACCCTATAGAAGAGGTTTCATCGATTTTTCATTAAACAGAAACCGAATATCTTTTAGCAATAAAATTGATATTTTGAACTGATTCAGTATTGTAACAGATCGTAAAGAACAAAGGCATATCTAAATGGTAAGTTTTGGAAATGAACATAAAATAATTTTTGATCAACATGATCAATAATTTCAAAACGATTAATTACCAATAACAAATGTATGAATGGTTTTCACCCGCATTCCATTTTTTTTTCTCTCGGGCATATTATATTAAGTATGTATTATAATTTACATTTGTGTGTAATATCTAAATGTTTTTAATTATTGTCTTCTATTCATTGCTATTCGGAACCATCCATTCATAAGTCTTCATACATTTGAAATCCCCCTCAGTTGGAATAATAATACTTGCCAAGAGATATAAAACACTACGCCCTCACACTTAACAGTCGGATAGTTATATTATAAGATGCTTTTATCAACTAGTACACCAAAGGGAACCGAAAATGAAGAAAAATAAGGGGTAAATTAAATGATACAACACTTCTATATAGACATTCCAGACTTTAACACGACCGATGTGTACACAATGCATTACAGTTAAATAGTATCCAATAAGAAGACATTCAACTGAAACCACCAGTGGTCTGATATACTGTTAGTAAATATTATCACATTATACTTCACATCAGATAATGAGCGAAAAATAAACATAGTACTACCCGACAAAGTATCCTAGGAAAGACACAAAATCAACTTGTATCGTCTAGAGATGTACTTTTTGTGCTTTTTGATCATGACACGTCTGCTAAAAGATACCCATGTGACCTTGTCTTAAACAAAAATGTTTAAAGTTTTCAGATAAAGACTGAAAAAATCAAACTATAGGTAATATGTTTCTTTGATACCAAATTTCGTCGATTTACGACTCATCAGTTGTGTTCAAGGCCTAAAATGTTGGAAACCAAAACAAAATTCCAAAAGGTTGAAGAGAAAATTCAAAATACCAATGAAAATGACCGAAAGGGGTGAAGCCAAAACCATCTAAGGTACTCATGAATGTTAGCTATATGTACTTCGGTGTGACATCTATTCACATTGACTTCTTATGCAAAATAAAGATTTTGTAACTTCCTTTGATGACTCCTTCGATGTAGCTTGTTATTAAAATAATTGGAAGTTCAGTACACCCATAACCCCAATTCCTTCCCAAACAGCTTAGCAAAATCCAGGCAAGGTCAAATTTGCCTAAGGTTGAAAATTTCAAAATTTATCAATTGAATATCTTAAAAAATGTATGATCTTAAAATCATATCATACTAAAGAGGAATGATACCCAATTAGCATTCTAATGTAGGGAACCCGGTGGCCGAGTGGTCTAGGTCATGACTACTAATGACCACTAGCCTGTCAACGCTGACGTTGAGTTCGAATCTCACCTGTGGCGGGGTGTGTTCGACTCCGATCTTAATTGACAAGGATTTCCAATTTTCCTACCGAAGGTCGATGGTTTTCTCCGGGTACTCCGGCTTCCTCCACCAATAAAAACTGGCTGCCGCGAAATAGCCAAATGTGCTGAAAACGGCGTAAAACCCCAACTAAACAAACAAACAAACATTCTAGTGTAATGGGTGTTGCTATTCATTTTCATAAGCATTGAATCTAGGCCTTACCGGAAACTATGTAAATAATTAGAGAGAATATAATTTTAAAATACAATTGTTTCAGCATTCGATGAAGGTAATATTTTGTCTATTTGCATTTGCCATAATTGGCCAATGTCAAGAAGATGTATACAAAGAGGATAAAATAGAAGAAAGGGATGACAATATAGACGATGTGGAGGTAGAGGACATTGACAATGAAATAACAAGACAACAGAATGCCGCAGATGATTTAACGAAAAGATCAGAGGACGATGAAGAATTCGATGAGAATGAAGACGTATCTGATAATATAACAGAACGAGAAAACGACGAAGGGTTTGATGAGAACGGCGATGTTTCAGATAATATTGAAGAACGAGATGATAATGTAGAGTTAGATGAAAATGACGATGTATCTGAAGATCTTACAGAGAGAGAAGATGTCGATGACAATACTGCAAGAGAAGAACGATCAGACAAAGAAGACGAATGTAAGGATGCATTAAAACAATTGGAAATTTTTATGTTTTAAGAATACATAACATCGAAATAATATGGAAACAATAACAACCATGTATAAAAGTCCATAAAATCAAAATCAAAAGACAAAGATAATTAATAATACGACGATATTACTACACAGAATATAAAAAAAAACACATAGGAAAAGAAAAAAAATCAAGATGACACAAAAATAAAGTACTAGCAAATTGAATCCCCACAAAATAGTGATACCACGTGTTCCGGAAGGCTTAGCATATATTATTTTCAATTATTAATATAAGAAACAATCCATCATATATATATATTTTAGTAAGAAATTCCTCAGATGTTAAATGGTCTTGTGTTAGAATTAGCTTACTAGGACGTGGGACATCAGTGTTTTTTTCTACTTATATATTTATTTTCTACAACAAAATTCTTATATAATTCAATTCTGTGACAATTTTTCCCTTCAAGTAAGTTTATGGTTTTAAGTAATTTGTCATAATTATTCAAAAAATAATAAATAGTAACAATTTTTTTTAACTGCATGGCATAGATAAGTATTAAAGACAACTAGAAAGCTGGACTGTCGGAATCGATAGTTATCCCCACACCCCTGCAATTAGTTGGGACACCTACCCAATTGCATAAATCTAAAACCTTATGCCCATTTAAAGATGTTATGAAATCATCCTATGAAGAAATCACAAATGAAAAAAAAAAATTTATGTCACAAACTTAAATTGACAATTTTTTTAAAATCTGGCCCTTGTATGCTCCAAGTTTAGATAATTAAAATTCTAAAACCTTATTGCACATCTATATATATATTGTGCATGACACTACTGTATAGATATGAAATGCATAAATTAAAAAATGATAGAGTTTACGTCACAAGCTTAAATTGACAATATTCGAATTCGACCCCTGTGGGCCCCAATTTTAGAAGATAACACTTCTAAAACCTTGTTGCACATTTACATATTCTGCATGACAATACTGTTTAGAAAAAAAGCATATATTGGAAAATGAAAAACAAGTTTATGTCAAAAGCTTACATTGAATTTTTGAAATTCGACCCCTGTGGGCCCTAATTTTAGAAAATAACACTTCTAAAACCTTGTTGCACATCTACATATTGTACATGACACTACTATAAAGAAAAAAAATGCATAAATTAAAAATAAATAAAGAGTTTACATCCTCATCTTCAACTGAAAATTTTCGAAATTCGACCCCTGTGGGCCCCAATTCTAGAAAATCAAAATTCTAAAACCTTATTGCCCATCTGCACATGGTGCCTGACAATACTGTATAGAAATAAAATGCATAAATTGCAAAATGAAAGAACAGTTTAGGTCACAAGCTTAAATTGACAGTTTTTCAAAATTCGACTCCTGTGGGCCCCAATTTTAGAAAATCAAAATTATAAAACCTTATTGTGCATCTGCATATGGTGCCTGACAATACTGTATAGAAATAAAATGCATAAATTGAAAAAATGAAATACGAGTTAGGTCACAAGCTTGAATTCCAAATTTTCGAAGTTCAACCCCTGTGGGCCCCTTTAGAAAATCAAATTCTAAAACCTTATTGCGGATCTACACGTGGTTTGCAACCATTCTATATAGAAATTAAATTCCTAAACCCAAAAGTGAAGGAGGAGTTGATGCCACAAGAAAGTGTGATGGACGGACGGAGACAATCGCTATATCCCCGAACTTTCTTCGAAAGTGCAGCATAATTATACAGATTTCAAAAGAAGTGAAACACACACAAAAAAGTATTTTGAAATTTGAAACACATTCATTTGATAACTTTAAATGGTTGCAGTATTTCCTAGTTTTATATTTGGAGTGCGCTCTGACGTCCATCCACAACATTCAATTCTAAAGCAGTCCATTTAACGTCAAAGAAGTCTCAGACTACTATATTTTGAACTCTTTTCAATTAATGTCCACATTGTACAAGCGATTTCACTGTTTATGCGTATCTTTCTTATACAGCAGAGAATGTTTTCTTTAAAATTCCTGAATTATGTTTTTATTAGATATATGAAAAGTAATTAAGAATCGGATTTTAATGGTTTTTTACCGTTAATATAGTACATAAATTATAATTCAAAATACATGTATGTATAATAATAGTTCCCTCTGAATTGCATGAAACCAGAAAATAGTTTAGTTTACTACACGTTTGACATTAATGTATAGTTTATTTACAAACTAGAGTATGCGAGACTTGTAACAGTATTGGTTAGATTTCTTTGCTTGTTATATTGTATGTAATTTGTTAATTGGCCTTGCAGCTGTATCTTTCAACATACGGCTGTGACTTACATAACATCTATAAAAATGTTCCAAAAATTTTAATTTTTTTTTAAAACTAAGGAGCAACTTCCTCGTGCAAAGCTCTGTCGTAAGGTAGTTTTGGCTTTACTCTGTCGGCTAGTCTGACATTTCTTAATTCGCTCTTCAACCTTTTGCATTTTTGTTTTAGCCTTCGAGCGCACAACTAATGAATTGTTATAATAACAAATAAACACATCATAAATATCTGAAAGTATTTATTAAAAAGTTTTCCGATCAAACAGTGCTCCGGTCCACCATGAATTTGCAGTGGGTGACAGATTTTCCTCCATGTTGAAGGCCTCACCTATGATTATTTAGATGGGTACAGCAATTAAATCCCCGGTCCTTTGTTTGAACTTATGTACAAGTATGGAATTAATGTCGAGATTTGATCTAACAATATTATTGAATAATCCACCATCTCATTGTTTTGCAGTGGATATTAGAGATTTAGAAAGGTTAGAAAAACGCCAGAGCATCGATGAAATACGGTCAAATATGAATAAAGCAAGGGAAGAATTTAAAGAAAAATTAGAACAGTGTGGAAAAGAAAACGGGTTTGAACCATTTAAAAACTGTAAGACCTGTAAAAAGACATGCAGAGGTAAGTTGTTGATGGATGGATGATTATTGTTTAACGTCCAGTGGCAACCAGGTGCATATCAGGACGAGAACATGTTGATATGATAATGATCCCTGTTTTGTACTAGACCGACACCCTCAATCGGATTTTTAATGTGCTAGCTCACGAGGTAATTGTCCGCAGGAAGACATATCACCTCACTCGGACAAATTATACTGACTCCGAGCCGACCAGTCTTTGCTGTTACTCTTAGATGCCGCGTGCTTGGAGGAGAAGCAGCAATACCAATTTTAATGTCTTTGGTTTGACCCGGCCGGGGATCGAACCCGCGACCTTCCGCACTCGGGGCGAGCACGCTAGCACAAGACCACCGAGGCGGTTGTAAGTTGTTGAAATTCAACGAGTGACACTGAATCTATCAACTGGGTGAAATGTTTGGTTTAAAAATATGATAGTTTGGGTACGTCACGTGTGTGTCATTCATCGCCAACCTGATATAAACAAAGAATAAATGATAAAGAGATTCTTAACTCTAAAATAATGTATTTAACAATCTTGAATATTGGCGTATTGTTGAAATGAAATTAATTTGTTTTATTATGACTTTGTAGAAACAAAAACTTGCTATGACTGTAGAGCTATGTGTTTATCCGAACGGGATCAATTAAAAGGTATATTCTATAGTTTTTTTTAATTAATAATATATTCTAGTATTTTGTTTGCTGGCTTATTTTGTTTCCTCAAAAGTAGCTTTCCCACTTCTCAGTTTTAGAGCTTACAAATGGATAAATACTGGATAAGTATGAATAATCTATGCTACAATATAATGTATAATCTTAATTCCAAACCGAAGAAAAACAATTACATGTATATATTGTTTGTTTGAATTGTTCCATTGCATATTTTTTTGCACAAAATTTTAACAGAAAAATGTGCTATTTCAGTGTGTGACTTAGAAGCCGAAAGACAGAAAATCAAAGATTTACATAAACAACTGAGGGCTGAAAAGAAGGTATATGTATTATAAAATAGCACAATCCATGAATGCTTAGAATTTTTGTGCCGTATATGTAGTGGTTTCGCATTAAGCATTTACCCAATTTATATACAGTATATGTGTATTGTCGGAAAATATACAGTTTATTTGTAGGAGCCTTAGAAACAGGTAGATTTGTAGAAATGCGAGGTTTACCGAAGGAATTTTTCACCTGTTTTGTTGCGATTAGAAGTAAATGGTATATTTTCTGACAAGTTTACGTATATTGTTTTTATCATGCATCGACAAACTGTTATCTTTTATCGGGGTAAACACATGAAAATGACACACTTATAGTCTATATCAAGAAGGCGAATTTTGGCGCTTATTAATATACATGTACTTATAGAAAAACTTGACATCATAATTAATGTTAACCTGAGCACAATAATTTCAATTTTGGTCTTTTTGGATTTGTATTTGGATCTGCTCTACAATATGTTGGGTACATGTTACATATACTTGTATGGCTTTCCATATTACTAACTTTGAGAACTAATGGTGAGACATTTGTGATTGAAATTTGGATATGCAGTACATTGAAATTGAAGGCCAACCAGAATTTACTACATTTACATGTACTTGTTTTAACACTACACTGCCTAGTGGTCTCAAATCTTTTCAACAGCAAAATGAGAAATAATGCAGTGCGTTGCGTTTATATAATCAAGTTGTATGTATCATTGTCAGTACTAAATCGGTGGACGACGAGAAGCGCAGAGCATAATTTCGTGAAGCGAGGCTAATGCTACATACAAATTATAATTAAAATTCTGTCTGTATGTTTCAGTTAAAATTGTCTATCAAATTGTTAAAATTATTCTTTCTTTCTTTCTTTGGTTTGGTTGGCGGCTACCTGAACTTAGGTATTGCGCCAGATTGCCATATCATTAGGTACGATGACCTTTATTTTTCATAATTACACAAACAAAAGTTTGTTTTCTTTGAAAATAAGTTTTTATTGCTCTGAGTTTTTATTTTTTTTACTGATTTTTGAATTCTATTTAAAGCATGAAAAATAAAGAAGTTTAAAATAATGTTTGTATGTTCGATATTAAACTTAGTTAGCCTGACATTGCCCTTTTAGTATTATGCATTAATACATAACCCATTTCGGCTCATACGTCCTAGTGGGAATGTTATTCTCTGCATTTAATAGAGAAAGAAAAAAAATCAAACTTAGTTTTCACATGTATCATTGAGTAAATACTGTTAATTGTATAAAATATAGATAGAAGTACACTTTTGTGTTGCATTTTTGTTCTTGTAATAATTTCATTTTCGATGAATGTATGAGAGGTGAGTCATGTATTTTTTTTGTTGTTTTTGTTGTTTTTTTTTGTGTTTTTAAGCCTTTTTTCTCTCTCCCTATTATATATAATATTTGGTGCACGGAGCACCAAATGGTACATTCATCCCATCTACCACTCCTCATAACTTAAAAAAAATACCAATGATAAACGGTAGGCAAAATAAATAACAAAATACTTTTAAAAAAAAACAAACAATTATTAATTTTATACCGAAGACATTAGAGTTATCGTCCCTGTATACTAATACACACCACCCCATGGCACCACAGCACCATCCGGGTATATGCCTTTTATAATGCTGAAAATATATATATATTACCATATTTTCCAATGTCAAGGGTTTACTAAAGGTTAGGTCGCTATGAGGGGTGATGGGAGATGTAATCCTAACATAAGCTGGTTTGGGCATTGCTGGAAGTCCAGCCCTTACCTACTAAGTAAAAATAACCCTCTTGAATATCCACACCTCATCTCCATGGAGCCATTTGCTTCACAGGTACATATATAAAAGTATATGAAAATAATAATTAAACATGTAAACATTCAGTGTCCAAAGTTAGTAAATAATATTAGTGGTGGACAGTGGATGTGTAAATGTTTATTTCCCCAAAATTTTATGCAATATTATTCAATAATGCTATATTATGGTATAAAAGTTATTTTGAAGGAATTTATCAATGTGTAAACTCGGGCGAAGTTTGTGAGTGATAAGCCCGAGTTTACACATTGATAAATGCCGTACAAATAATATTTATTACTTATAATTCCGAAGTAATGCAGAAATATGTCGTTTTCCATGTGAAATTAACATTTTCCTCATGCACTATATTGCATGCGTCCGTATTTATACGCACGACGTCATGAAAGGAATTTATCAAGTTATAAACTTTTTACCGGAAGTTGCTGTTAGCCAGTGAAATAACTGCATTTGTTGTTTTGAAAACAACCTTGGAATTATACTACTTTATCCCTTTTCATAGTAAGTGACGCCGTTGGTAAATAACTTGTGTAGTCTTTATATATACTAGTAAAAAAAAGAAACGTTACATACTTCGAAATCCAAATTTATCAAAGAATATTGAAAGTGATAAAAAGGCAATTATTCTGCTACAATGTATCATTCAATAAAAATTATTTGATTGATCTCGATAATCTGATATGGCAAGTAATGGTATAAAATCTGGATTTTTTATCGAAAGGCTCAAATTAAATTTCGCAAAAGTGATGACCAAAATCATCATCAGAATTAGAAAATCAAAATTTTATAGCCCAGTATTATTGAAACCGAACAATATGGCAATGAGACATTATTCGTGCTTCAAATTAATGTGAAAATTTCAATTTTTAAAATTTATTGGTAAAAAAATGGTTTTTGAAATCTCAAAAATGCGGAAAAAAGTCTTGTTTTTTTGCACAAAATGTAAGGTTTTGACCAGAAAACGATGCCCTGTGAACATAAGAAGGATCAGACAATTTTTAAGCTCGCTACTTCGTTTTGACATCTTTGGTCATTAGAAATACATTACCATGTAGCGTTTCTTTTTTTGACCAGTATTCATACATGTAAGTGAATAAAATCATTTGTGGTTTTTCATTACAGAAAGACAAAAATTGGTGGCAAAATAGAAAGCATGGTGGAAATTGGTGGAAAAATCGAAATAAAGGCAAGCAAGGATAAAATTGACAACAAATAAAGACTGGAAATTCATTAGTTTTGCTGAATAAAATTCAGTGCGATCACAAAACTCTAAATAAATGTTTGTTATCATTTATATGGAAGTGAATAGACATCTAGAGGTTGCCAAACTATCTCCAGTACAATTGGAGACCCCAAACAAAATAGTCCCGACAAAATATCCAAGTGGTTACATAAATAAACGCAGAAAGAACACCTAAATAATCAAATATTATAAAGAAAGCGGCTAAAGAATTTCAAGAGGCAACACATGCCAATAACCGAAATAATTCTTACTTTCGACATACGCAAATAATATAAAACG
Organism: Mytilisepta virgata; assembly: GCA_028015205.1. NCBI lineage: Eukaryota > Metazoa > Mollusca > Bivalvia > Mytilida > Mytilidae > Mytilisepta > Mytilisepta virgata. The sequence continues at coordinate 92,651,718 of CM051521.1, forward strand.
GGGATAAAATAGTTTTGTTGGATTCAAACCTATATTTATGGTCACAAGCGAAAACAAAAACACCAACAGATACACAGAACTATTCAATATAAACCTACCCAATCCATTAGAAAAGTACAATGTACCTCAGCATTAATACTTTGTAGAGCGTACTAAAACCCTGTGTATAATATAATTCTTTGATACCAATTTTAATGCACAAGATGTGCACATTTCGTCGATTTACAACTCATCAGTTGTGCTCAAGGCCTAAAATGTTGAAAACCAAAACAACAATTCAAAAGGTTCAAGAGAAAATTCAAAATACCAAACTATTGTTATAGGACAGAACTATGCACGAAGGAGATAATTTTGTGACAGTACTTTGCTTGTATCAATTTCGGGCTAGTACTAGTATCGAAATACTAGCAACAGAGCTAGGGATACCCTCGGGGACATTGAGTCAACCAGTAGCGGCATCGACTCAGTGATTAAAATATAATTCTTTGATACAAATTTTGGTTCACAAGATGTGAATCAAAGAGAGTCAGGATAGTCTGACATGTTTACAGACATGTATACATGTTTACTGTATGGCAAAAGCGTCTGAGTCAAATTAAAACAAAAGGAATTGCGAATATCACGGATACAAAGTAGATGATAACAAAACCTAAAAAAATATAACTGAAAGAATGAACTAAACTGTATATTACTCAGTTTTTTTCCAACTGATATCGGTTGAATAACTTCGGAACTTTCAATTTCATTAGGGGTGTCAGGAATTCAAGTAGATTTTATTGACAATTATATGTCCAGTTATAAACAATGATCTATTCATATCCGATTGTACGGATGTTTTTAACAATAATTGTTTTCATACATAATGTGAAAAAGAATTATAATGGAAACTATATCAGGCTGAAATTGATTTTTTTTTGCAAATCTCCTGCAATACACCTTGACACCTTTGTCTATTCTATAGTACTAGATGATAACATTGCCTCTGTTGAATAAAATTCAATAATATATAACGGGAGTCGCCTGAACATACACAAATTAAAATGACTGGCCTTATGCAAATTAAAAGGTGAACTCCACCCAATCAGTTCAATAAAATAGAGTAATACATCATAAAAGTCGTAAATTGTCCGACTTTGGAAAAATTGTTATTCTAAAGACTGCACCTACATGAAACGCATCTTTGTATTTGGATTTATTATTCGAAATTGACATCGAAGAAGATTTTTTTTTATTTTCTTTTGAGTGACAAAATATCACCATACTTTAGGAAATGTGTAAGTTACTGGATTTCATTTTTTGACAAAAGCTAACACCGGTTGTTTGTAAGTGATAGACCACTGAGAAAAGAAGTAGGGCCACTTTACCCTGTATTTGTTTCACTTATAACCATTGTTTTTTTAATCTTAGATATTTACCTACTTTTGAATTTTTATGCTTGATCATTAGTACAAATGTAAGTTCAAATTTTCTACGGGCAAAGGTCGTGTATATAGCCGATTTGGGTCCATTTGCATCACCGTTTGGAATATTGCCAAGAAGGTAATTGAGAACCAACACCATTCTACTGTCATAAAAAAAGAGATAAATAATCTCACGTACAGCCAAAAATTCGTTTTGGTTCCGAGTTTCCTTCACGCTGAAAAACTGTTTTAAGGACGTTAATTTGGCAAATCTGTGTTAAAACTTTTTCCCAAAGCGATATTGTATTTAGACAATATTTTAGTAACTTACTTGTAAGTTATCACTAGCAAATCTTTGTAAACCACATATCAGGCTATGCCTTCAGAGATTTTGAAAGGTTTTAGTCGACTTTTTGAAAATGCCCCTAGTAGTGAAATAAATGCAGGATAAAATGGCCCCCACTTCTTTGATGGTCGTTGTTACAACGGATTAATCGTTACAAAGTTCCAATATTACAAATTCGTTGGATTTGTTTCTGATGTCATAAAACATCCTGTCTTGATTTGAGATTCATGAACTTTTCAGAATAACTTTACATGTAACTATAGCCAAGAACTAATTCCCCCCTCCCCCCCCGAATGCCATTACAACACTCTAATACAATAAATATCAAAAGTATTCAAAAACAAGTAAAACTGCTTTTACAAATCTGCCTAATAGTAATCATTTATAGAAACAGAAATCAAAATATACATGTGTGTATAATAGAAATTACAAACGCGTACGAGGTATTTTTTTCTTATTTTTTCAAGGGTGATATGTTTGAAATTATGGGATGCATCTTTTACCTTTAATAATATATTTCTGTATCGAATTAATTATAAGAGAGTGTTCTTTATTAGTTAACGTGTTGGAGCTGAACAGCAAATTTTCGAAGGATATACTCACTAATCCAACAAAAAGCATTGGTAACAAATCAAAACTACCTTGGGTAAATAACAACCTAAAAAAACTGAGCAACAAGAAAAACAAACTATACAAAAAGAAAAAGGAATTAAAACCAACCTCCAGAAAGAAATGAGAAACTCGTACTGGCAATAAACAGAAAATATGATTTTTGATATTGAAATAAAGGAGCCAGATCAACCATGCTTCAAAAATACACCAAAAAACTCTGTTCTTATATTAAAAGCAAGAAAAATGAAAGCAGCATGATGCAACATCTAGAAACCAATAACACACTTTATGAATTATAACATGGATTTAGGACAAAACGATCGTGTGAGTCCGAAGTTATCTCTCTGATACATGAATTATCACAAAACAATGACAAGAATATACAAACAGACCTTATAATCATGGATTTTGCTAAAGCTGTCGACAAGGTACCACACAAAAGATTACTATACAAAATGAAATACTTTGGAATATCAGAACAAATCATAAACTGGGTTGAATCTGTCTTTCAAACAGAACTCAAACAGTACTTTTGGAAAACATGTCATCTTCAAAAATACCAGTCACATCAGATGTCCCACTGGGTACAGTGCTTGGACCGATATTGTTCCTTATTTAAATAAATGACCTCCCAGAATACATCCAACATAGTCAAATCATACTCTTCGCAGATGACAGTATAATCTACCGACAAATTAATTCTCAAAATGACTGCCTCAAGCTTCAATAAGATTTAGAAGCTGCCATACAATGGAAACAAGACTGGCTTATGCCTTTCTATCCAGACAAGTGTAACATCACGAACATAACAACAAAGAGAAATCCCATCCACTTTTATTACATGTATGGACACATTTTAGAATTAGTAAAAGATGCAAAATACTTAGGTATCACAATTTCTGCAAACCTAAAATGGAACACCCACATTCAGCAAACCGCCGCTAAAGCAAATAAATTCTTATGTTTCATCAGAAGAAATCTTAAAGTCCAATCACAAACAATTAAAGAAAGAGCATGCCAAACACTTATAAGAACCAAATTAGAATACTGTTGTACTGTATTGGACCTATTTACAAATGAAAATATAAGATTACTAGAAAAGGTACAGAGACGGGCAGCAAGGTATGTGTGCAACAGACATCACAACACCGGCAGTGTGTCTGAGTTGTTAGACACCATGAATTGGCAAACATTACAAGAACGCCGACTAAGAACAAGGCTAATAATGTTTCACAAAATTGTAAATCAAAATATTGCCATTCCATCACAAAAGTTATTACAGCAGAGTCAGTCTACTACAAGATCCACCCATAAAGACTCCTACAGACAAATTAAATGTAATAAAGACAGCTACAAATTTTCTTTATTTTTTCAAACAATTAAAGACTGGAACAAATTATCCTCTCATATTACTAAAAACACTAGTACAGAAACCTTCGAGGGAGCACTCACTCACGATGTGCTCCTTGTTACTTATCCACACCTGAAATAAACAGGCAATCGTGTTTTTATCTTAAACTAAAAAATACAAAATGTAATATGGTTTTCTGAGACTAAATGTAACAGTTCTCATTGATATCGTGTATTAATTGTTTCTAAATATCCATATAATCAACTTGGACTTGCAACGAGCATAAGCATTTAAAGAGGTAAATTCGTAAGCGAGCATTATATATACTATATATATATATTCATATACTAGGAAAAAACCCGTGGAAAATTGTCAGTCACGTGTATAGTTAGCTTTAACCCCTGCATGCCAATAAGTGTCAAATAGTTCATCCAAAATGTGCGAGTTGTTTTCGCAATGGCAGACTTAAGAACAAATTGCAAAAAACTGTATGAAAATATCTCTTGCCGTTTGAAAGTTATGTGAATTTTTCAAAAAGTATTAAAATATGAAATTTTATCTTTTTACACGAAATGTGAAAATTTCAACCGAAAATATCTCGAAAAGTAAATCACGAAGGAATAAATTTCTCTGCATATTCCAAACGTGTACATTGAAATTTACCTTCATTCAAAATTTCAAAAAATTCTAATCGTGGGATCGTGTTTACATGACAGGGAGTACATGTACAGTGTATAAATATCGGGGCCGGGAGTAGTTTGTTTCAAGTTCCGTACAGCATGATTAGTGTATAAATGGGGAAAGTACTTTGTTTCATCATGAATGATGATATCTATACTACTTGTTCTTTAACATGTTAAACTGCTTACATTAGACCGGAAATATAATGACATGACTAAAAGGAAATCGCATCGGATGGTTCCGGAACTTATTAATTTTTCTAATTGCTTATTGTTTCAAACAGTAATCAATGTAAAAGGGTAAAATTTTCAGTATACCCTATCAAGTATATATACCCTTATATAAGTTTGACTTGTAGCTTTCTTCGGTTATACGTTTATTAGGTGAACAAAAAAAAACGGTCTTTAGATTTAGTAGTATAGATAAGACGTGATGTGCATCTTCTGTTGTCTTGGGTAGTAAGTAACCTGTGAAGTGTTTTTAGACGGGGAAGCAGATTTGCCTTTTTTATTTTCATGCATGTCAAGTTGGGCATGTGGTCACTTTCTGTTTTTAAAATTTCCAGTTGCCGACAAAATGTTTGTTTTTACAAATATAAAGACGCGATGTGCATCTTCTCTTTTTGGATATTTAATCTCTGGAGCCTTGGATGAAGTGTCCTTTATAAGACGGGGAAGCAAGCATATTTGCCTTTTTTATTTTCATTCATTTTGGGCATGTGATCGCTTTTTAAATTCCCACTGCAGATGATTGAATAGAAAGACGATTGTTCATTTTCTTTTGTGCATTTTTCTTTACCCTTACGCAACGAAATCCTAAACCGTTTTCTGTCGAGCTGTCTTTAGACAAACTTTTCCTCGGTCGATACCGGAAACTTCTTGTGATGTATACTTCCGGAACGGTATCGGTTTTCGTGATCCGCATTAATTAATTAGGGGTAATTAGCAAAACGCGGAAACAATTGCGTATGTACTGATAAAAGTTTTAAACTGCACAATGGTCTCATACTTCTGATATATAAAGATCGCACGTCGCATTTGTTGTTGAAACGGCAACCCGGCTAACAAAAATTTGTCTCATTCTTTTAGTAGTATTAATATATACTATAAAGAATTTCAGTTTCTTATACTGTCAAACCTGTATATAATGGGCAACCATGTGACCAAATAAATGTGCCCTTTATACAGAAGTTAATTTTACAAGTTTTGTTCAGGGAAATTTTCACTGTACCCTTTAAAGACAGTGATTTGCTATATAGAGGAGCCCTTAAAGCAGATTTGACTGTACTTAATAGTAAGTTCGAAGTTTTAATGTTAGAATGGATAAAATGTTAAGAGTATAAATTGTTTTGCATGTTTATTTTGACCTTTTCCGGTGTACAATCTGGAAAAATATTATTAAAAAATGAAAATATGAATACATACATGTATGTGGTAAAGCCATAAATTGTCTTACGATGGAAAAAGTCAATATTCACAAAGTATATGTACAAAATTCAGTAAATTTATAAAGAGGATTATATCTGTTATAGTTGCGTATTACATGTAGTTGTGATCTCGAACGTACTTAACCTAAATATTTTTGGCAGGTATCCAAACCGTCTCCTTCTCTATACTGACCGTATGTATGTATATATATACAAACTTTAAAACTTTAAAACTTTAAATTTAATGTATTACGTGTAATAAACAACAATATCAACACTAGCTAGAGCTAAGGTACGGTTCTTAATTGCAAGTTAAAAAATTGCATCGGTTCTTTAAAACTGAGCTCAGATATGTTCGCTTTTTCAGAGTTACCACTATCGGACAAGGTATAACGTCCTCAAATTTAATGTGAAATAGGAATTGTCTTTCATATTTATTTTTGGGTTTGGATTATCAGTCAGCTTTTTTCTGCACAGTGAAAATTTAAATTACTTTTTACTGTAAAAAGATAAAATATGCACTTGGTTATACATGTACAACTAGAGGTAGCGGCTGACGGAACGACAGCTATACCCGCACCCCAAATTTATTGGTAAACAAACATTCTTAACATTTTCAGTTTCCATTGCATTATAGTTTGCATCTGTAACAAATAACCTTTGCAGAGATATATCACAACCCACTTTTAATGTAATCTAACTTTTTGGCCTCTTTCCCCTTTTTGGCACTTTAAATCCTCAAAATGTAAAATAAAAGCATGCTTAGCATTACAGTTTGCATCTGTAACAAATAACGTTTTCACAACTATATCAAAACCCACTTTTACTGACTTACTTTTACTATAATTTAACTATTTGCACTCTTTTAGGGACCTTCAAACTGAAACTCACAAATTTCTTCAATCTTTTTTTATTTAGATAAAATTTTTGTAATTATGGTCTTTCTCTGTTTCGGTCATTTTTGTTCCCTCCTACCCCCCCCCCCCCCCCTTTAAAAAAATTAGAATTCCAAAACTTTATTGCGCATCTACAGTTGGTACGCAACAATATAGCAACAATAAAAATTATTTAAATTCAAAAATGAAATAGGAGTTCGCGTCACAAAGCTCTTTGTCTATTTTGGCCCTTTTTGGTCCCTCTAAGGCCCACTTTTAGAAACTTGGAATTCAAAAACCTTTTGCGCATCTGCAGTAAGCAAGCTACAATATGACATAGTTATTTTAGTAATTATGTTTTTTTTGTTTCGGCCCTTTTTGGTCCCTCCCACCCCCTCTTTTAAAAAATTTGGTATTCCAAAACCTTATTGAGCACCTACAGTTGGTAAGCAACAATATTGCAACAATAAAAATGGTTTAAATTCATTCGAAAGTGCGGGTATAATAATTTGTTCCCATAAGCTATTTTTTTTAAACACATGTACAGTTGGAGTGTAAAAGTTATTTCTAAAGCATTTTTTTTCATTATCAAAATGCGTTTTATTTATTTACAAAAGGACATGCAGAGAAGTAGAATTGATTTTTATTGGTATTTCCCCCAAATTTCTGAAAAACTCATCAAAATGAAACTGGATCCTCTAGTTCGATAAAATTCTGTGAAATCTAACGCAAACTTGATTATTTTCGCAACAGGTTTTCATGAATGATGAAGATATTTGGTGAGCATAGATTTTAATTCTTTATCTAATTATATTAAATTATAAAAACTAAAGAAAAAATTAAAAATATCAAAAATAACATTATAATGAATTCTAAATTAATTGAAACTTTCAATACTTCTTTTAATCAATACAAAATTTTGTGGCGGGCTATGCAATCTCAAACCACTTAGCTAGCTCGTCTCAATTTGGCGGATAAAAGTTGGCCCTAGTCAGTTCATTATAATGACATAAAAACAAAGGAGATAAATTTCTGAAGATAAATATCGATGAGAGAACATCCCTGAGGCGTACAATATAATAATAAGCTCTACTTTCTTGTACAGCTTTTAACATGGAACGTTTACCTGCACTGAATAATAAGCTCTACTTTCCTGTACAGCTTTTAACATGGAACGTTTACCTGCACTGAATAATAAGCTCTACTTTCTTGTACAGCTTTTTACATGGAACGTTTACCTGCACTACATAACACTCTTAAAAGTTTTGAAAGAATTCCAGCGAATCCACAAAATGTCCGAGATAAAAATTATACATCAAAACTACGATAACAAAGCATACATTGTATATCTCCTGGTTTGGGAAATGCACATAAAAGTAAAACTAAGAGGAGTATTTAGTCCGATCTTTTTCAGCTACATTTGTATCGTGATAAAATGTAATTGTTGCCGTACATACGTTTATACACAAACTTCTAAAGAATATTTTCGCTAAATAGGAAATTTCAAGCTTAATCGTGAATATGGTAGTGTTGGTTCTAACGTGGAAAAGCCGTAGCTATCAACATGATCAACCGAACAAACTTGACTCTCAAAAGAAATGGAGTTTATTTACAATTTTCACAAGCTGTTGCCATATCTTTTATTACAAATTAAGAAATAATTCCTCCATGGTAAAGAGAGAACTAATTAGTAAAACTAAAACTTAAGGTTTATATACAAGTCATGGAATCAATAAATGTAGACTGTTGGTTTTAGTCAGTAGCGTATATCAAAGCGTCAGAGAGATGAAATAATCATCTATCATGTGAATCTTTTTTTTTAATAAATGTAGTAGGAAAAAAAATTGGAGTTCATTATCATTTCTTTTTCAAATATTTTGACTTATTACTTTCATCAAATAAAGACTACGAAGAATTTAGTTTAGAATCTAGAAATTACAATTCCGGAGTATTCTGGTAATTTTTTTACCGCCTTGAACCATAAAGAATGTATGCATGTAGTTAAAAAATAGGATAAATTTTCCTTGTACTCCACGAGCAGGCTAACAGTTGCTACAGAAGTCTAAACCCGTCACTACCCCACTCCTCACCTTACCGGTGGTAGTCAAAAGAAGTATTTTAAGTAGAGTATTTCTAGTTTATACTTAAAAAAAAGATTGATTCGTTCCGAAATAATCAAAGACAAGAGTTGAAACTACTTGGCAAATACTAAATGTAAAAGTATAAATATTTGTCCCCACTTTTCTTTCAAAATAAAGTTTAATCTCGACCTCATTAACACTACCAATCAAATGTATTTTAATGATCGTGTCAAAACGAAACTATTCTATCTCGTTACACTTAATATACAACTAGTATATATTTCTTCAAAATGTTAGTTGCAGAAACTTTTAAATTTGCCAGAGAGAACAGGGTATTGACAATGTATCTACAAATGTTCACCCATTTCAGTATTATAAAGATTTATCCCCCGTAGAAAATAAAATGACGCTTTAAACTAATATACTTCTTTTTAAAATCTGCATGGCCTTAACTTCACTCACGATATACTAATACATGTACATGTATGTGTAAGAACGGTCTTACGTCTTTGAATCAGAAATTATATATAATGTGAGTTGTTAAATTGGTCTACCTCCGAGATAATTCTAATAATTACATACATGTATATGTACAAAAATGTATATAGTGTAAATATATTAAAACATTGTAGCTTCTTCATGTACATGTATGTCGCAGCTAAAAGAAGACTTGACCCGCTCTGCATGCAATACTGTCACTTGTTTTCTTCAAAGTTTCATTTTTTACATCGGTATCCATTTATTTTTTATTCGACGAAAATTGGTCTATATGAATTTACTAACTAATTACCTATTTCTCACTAATGAGACAGCCCAGTACCTATTTTCACCCGTGTGAGATATCCTTGTCTTTCCCGTGGGTGAGATAAGAATTTCACGCTTGTTTTCCCGCAAAATTTTCGCGGTTCCGACGGAGCCTCGTTGAAGACCAGAAATCTTTCCCTTGGGTGTCTGAGATTTTTCCGTCTTAATTGCACTTTCACCGGTGTTAGATCCTTATATTCTACCTTTACTGTTACAGAAATGCAGTTCCGTTTTATTGTCTTTCTCATATTCTCGGCTGGTTGGTTTCAAATTGGAAAAGCAGACAATTTAAAACGTTCTGATGACATTCAGATATCTGATCTGGAAGAAAGATCCGATACTAATGACGCAGTAGATTTAGATAGGCCAGAACGCTCAGAAATTGATGAAAGTTCTGACATTACTGGGGAATCCGAACTGGAAACAGTAGAACGATCAGAAATGGAAGAAACACCGGATATAGACCAGCAATTAGACCTGGATAGAACAGACCGCTCAGACATGGATGATTCATCAGATTTCGATGAAGATTCAGATGTGGAAACCGAAGAAAGGTCAAACATGGAAGAAACGCCAGATATTGATGACATGGCTGACGATGAAACAGAAGAAAGATCAGCCGATGATGCAGATGAAATAGAGGAAAGATCAGAAATAGATCAAATGCCAGTAACCCGAGATATTGGTAATAGTTTAAGACAGTATGGGCGTAAAAGTTTCATTAACAAAATAAGTTATATTTTTTATGGTAATATTCTACGTTCATACTGCATTAAATGTAGAAATGTGTGACTGCGATTTGAATCCTTTCAAATAGTTGTCTCAAAGATACCAATGCTGTAACTTCTCTTAAACAAAACACAGTTTGTATATTTAAAGTGAATTAATCATATATTAACTTATGTCATTTCGCCGATTGAATTTCTGACTATAAATGGTAATTTCAGATCAGAAAAAATGGATATACGGTAGAAATTATTCAAATAGCAGATATGAAACTAAGATTTCAAAGAAAGATAGGAGAAAAACCTTATACATATTATAAGATTACTAATCGTATCACTGCATTATAATAAATGACATGGTGACTAACCTTTCAGGCTCTTTCAAAACATTTTAACTTACGTATTCTGTTCATATGTCACTTCTCTACCAGATTACAGGTTGATGAATAGACGTGATACAATAAAAAATCTACGACAACAACTGAAGAAAGCCAGAGAGGAATTCAGAGCTGCAGTCAAGGCATGTGGGAAGAAACACAACTTCAAGCCGTTTGAGAATTGCAAATCTTGCTACAAACTTTGTCGAAGTATGATTTAATGTCAAGTTGTTAATTGGTGTACTTTTATATGTGCTTTTAAAATCAGATACCGAATTCCTAGTTGACACTGCAATTTTCTAGATTTACCTTTAAATAAGCTCGAGACTAAAAATTAAAAAAAAAACTATAATTAAACATTACACACAAGAAGATGGACCCAAACAGATAAGCCAAAATGATTTTAAGGTAAATTTTGCCAGGGCAAATTATGTTTTTAACAGAATTTAAATATTTATCAATGAAAATTCCAACACATGTACTTTAAAATCGTCGAGAATAGTTCTCGTGACTTACAGTGTATTAGTAAACACATCATGTTCATAGGCATATAATGTGCTCCATCGTATAAAATAGATTTACATATACAATGTATCATCAAAAGTAACGTAGTTTAGAGAAAATAAGAAAAAAAAAGGTGTAGAATTTGATAGATGAATATCTAACAAGAAAGGAATTTTATTTTGTTTTTATTCATTTATTTACAACACAAAGGTCAGAGCAGAGTATGTCGTTCCTGTAAACGTGTTTGTAGAAAAGACAGGAAAGAGCTGAACTCAAAAGGTAATCCAATAGTTATCATATATTTAGTAGTTACAATGTATTAATTAGATTTTGAATGTATAAAGATATAATTATGATACGCAGATATGTTCGTCTTTTAGACTCTTTACTAGAAACGATATATTGTAAAAGCATTTATAATTTTTTAAACGTAACTCGTAAGTCGTTAAAAATCTTGTTCAGGTGAGATACACCAAAAGCTGCTCCAGCATAGTTACGAGATTCTGAAGAAAATATTTAATTGAGATTGTAAAAACATGCTTTCCTACATAAACACGATAAAGATACATGTAACATTGCTATATAAAAATATACTGTGTAGTTAATCAGTCAAATACAGAAGGCCATAACTAATTAGTCCAATTTAAAATGAAAGAAACAATACATGGCAGAAATAATGGACAATAACCACTGGATGTGGATTATCAAATAATTATTAAGTCTTAGGCTCAAAAATATGTGCACAAGATAAAAACCGGAAGAAAAGATCAATACAGTCAGCATTACAACAGCCCATCTTTTATATTTCTCTCTAAAAACTCAATGAACCAAAGATGTTGCTGAAGAAAAGCAAAGTAATAATTGTAAAATACTTAAAATAAATACATTTGATACATGTGATGAATTTTTAACTTATTAAGTTTGTATTTATTAGGTTGTAATCTTGACAGAAGCAAAATACGAAAACTCAGACAAAGACTTAGAGCACAGCAGAAGGTACATTCATGCATAGTATTTTTATATTTTATACAGTATCAGTCTATTTTTGTGAATGGTTTTATATATACATTTTTGTAAAACCCTCGTATTTCGGAATTTTTTTTCTAAAGAGACTTCCTTTTTTATAGATTTTTTCCTAGTTTTTAATTCATTTTAAGGGTTGATTTAACTTAAATTAAATCCTCCAAAAAATAGACTGATTATTTTTTTGGAAATTAAATGATTCTGTATTATGTCAAATAACAGTTATTGTACGTCCAGATTTGCCATGATTGTTTTCAAAAATAGCCGAAGGACAGCTGATGGAGACCCAAAATGACTTGTTGTAAACATAATACAGCTAGGATAAAATTGGGGCATTTCTACATGGCTCATACGAAGAAATATGTCTTTTAATATACTTTCCACGCGTACACGTTTATATATAAAATGCCAATATGGTCAAGGAATAATACATCGGACAGTATAGAAAGATCGCCAGTTCAGTCACTTACAATGTAGTATTATGCGATAAGGATATCCGAACTCAACCATGCTTTTATGGCAGATCAGCACTGGTACAATTGAATATAACCTGGAAAATGCGATATTAGCCCTTTTTTATTTATTTTTTCCGCTAGTTACATACATTAATAGTAAGCAGTGATAATCAAGTCTAATATGTGGTAAAACCGTGTTACATGTTGCCCCGTGTTGCATGAGCTGAATAAAGTTTAATGCATATTTTATTTAATTGATTGATAAAGAAGTAATTTATTGATATTTGCATATGCACATACATGTATAGATATAAACATCTATTAGAAAAAGATTTTTTCTGTTTTATTATAGAAAAACAGATGGAGATACAGACCCAGATATTAAAAGGACCGTATAACAACTAAACTTTCTCATTCAAAGTTTCTTTTCTGATTATTTTTTCTTGAGAAATAAATTCCTGTCAGCAAACGTTAATGTGTTTCAGACTTTGTCTTTATCGAGCGAACGTTTTACATGTATATGTGGTACTAATGTACAAATTTATAGGAAAACGATTAAACATAACTGTTTACATTCGCATATGTCATAGGAGTACACAAACTACATTTGTACGTGTACATGTAGGTACCTTCCATAGCTTTGAAAAGGTTCAACACATAAACAATCTGACCAAAAATAATTGGCCATTCATTGTAAAAAATGAAATTTTATTCTATAAATCATGACAAAGAATACATTTTTAATACATGTATTTTATTTCATATTGTTAATTAAGTGGAAACAACTTTTACTCGACTTACAAATGTATTCTACAGATGTCCCCAGAAAAAACAATCAGTGCAAATTTACACATGTACATGTTACATTTAGGATTACAAGAATGAATTTGTGTAGATAGATAAAATTTGTATTCGTCATAGACTGAAAATTAAGCAAGAGCATTAGTTTAAGTTTTAGTATTCTCTTTCACATATAAAATGGAAATAAAACAAGCAGGCTCTATCATTCCATGTTCCTTCATGGACATTGTAAATTTCCATACAGTCTTCACCGTTTCCTGCATTATTTGGTTCCATGGAATCCCAGTTCGTGAACAACATATCGTCGTTGTTATCGTACCAAACAAAGTCACCATAATATTCTCGTCACCCCCTGTCCAGTTGTCATCTACATGGATAGAATAAAAGTTTAAATAAAAACAATAGAAATACATTTAAAATAAGGTCTTGATTATAAAGGTAGCTCTCCTTATACACAACACTATCATTAACTCGTATGTCAATTCAGACACTTAGTTCTACCCAAACATTAACCGGCCCAAAATTGCAATATAAATATTAAGCACCTATTCATAAAAATGCTGAAAAGCTTAGATGTACATATACATATATACAATAATCTGCAATTGATCTCTTACAGACTGAAGACACTTATAAATCGATAGCAAACGTTTGCCTATTTGTAAGAATTTTCGGATACGCTTAAAATTGGAAGGTACTATCCAAATTTTGTTTATTTAAGACCAAAAGCGCTGCAAATATTTTCAGTGTAAAATTACAAACGAGCTGTGTGATGATTCTCGGTCCAAGATTTTGATAATTCAGGTCTTACAATGTATAGCATTTGAACCATAATTCTGAAAATCGAAAGGGGGTAAATTTATTCCTACAGACAAAGAATAAAAGTATTATGTAACTCGTTAAAACCTGTTAGAATAACTTAACAGATATCGAAATCTGCCAGATTATATGAGATTTAGAAAATCAAATATCGTCAAAATCAAGAGGGAGTTTATTAGCTTTAACATTAATGTTAGTAATACACAGTCAGTGCATTATTCAGATTGTGGGTTTAGATTTATGGTACATTTTCCAAGAAGGCCTTACCAAGAGTATGATGTAGAACACCTCTATTACAGACTGATTCACTTTATTTACTAGGATGTAGACTCAAGCTCATGTCACAGACTGACAATTAAAAGTACTCACTCCCTTTCATATTCTGCTGAATCCAATAATTTTCTTCCCAAGTGTCAATTCTCACAAGTGTACCATTCAAATATTCACATTTGTCCTGAAAATAATTTTCATATAAAATATTAAAGTAGCTACGTTTATTTTGAAACGGATAAGACATAATCTTACTTACAAAATACAAAAAAAAAATCAAATATTGAATGAAATGCATTTTTCACTAATAGAAAATAAAGTAATATATGATTACCTTTGAACCTTAAATTCACTCGGAAGTCTTTACATCTTTTTCGATTAACTGTTTATATTCATGTAGTAGTTTAGGAATTTTTAAACATCTTAAAATTTCACATGATGGCGCAATTCATAGAATTATCAATGTTTTCCTTAAAAATATTAAAACTGGAAACACATATATTTATTCTATATGTATGATAAGTCATATTTTACCTTCGCATTATACCAGTCTTTAAATTCTTCAGAGAAATAATAACAGTGTCTATTAAACTCTTTCCAGTCTTGTGCACAGGTAACAGGTCTGGCTTGGTCTATGCATAGATTTATAAAACAAATTACTACAGATATGTTTTACTTCTAACATAAAGTGGTCAGCATAGTTATTTTTATTCACTGTTACAAATTTACAATAGTTACAGAACAATTTTCATTGAAAGTTTAAAAAGTGCATCTGGTGGATATAAATAATAATCAGATTCCCATTCAACTAGACAAGAAAATCTATATTGTTAAGAAGAAATTTCCGGTATTAATTTTGTTTGTAATTACAGCATATTTGAAGATACACAAAACGTCTGAAATAAATGAGCTATACTAGTTGGCCCCTGTTTCATAATTATCCCCACAGATTATATTTTACCTAATATTAAGAAAAAATGGCTAATATATAATATCCCTTTGGTATTTCTTGATTTACTTAATAATTAAAAAAAAATATTGGACTATGTCACGTCAAACGTTTCAATATTAAAAAAAATATTGATTCAAAAAATAATTTACGTTCAAAACTTACAACTATATAATGCAATTTTTTCTATATATATTCAAAAAATGTAAAAAAAATATGTTCAAAACTCTTTTTTTCATATATATACACAATAATATTGCAATCTGGGTAATATTTGTGCGTGCTGGACAATTCATCCCCAAGACAACTCGCACCCTTGAGTAGTAGGACAAGTTGCATCCTCTAAAAGACAAGTCATCCCCTCTCTTATCAGCACAAGTCGCCCCTTCAATTTGCGCTTAAGTATGATTGCTTCATTTGTAAGGGAGATGCTTTTGAATTATAGTTCTTGGATCTTTCAAAAACAGAATTTGATTGCTAGTTGATTTTTCTGTTTATATATAAAAATCTTTGGAAGTTAACGTTTATCATTACTTTTTGTATCAGACACATGTTAAATGAGATAAATATAAATATTGTATTAATTGAACATAAATATATAGTTTTTGACTAGGTACCTGTGATGGATCACGGGGGCTCAACCCATAGAGCTGTCTAGCGCGTCCCCGGGTGGCGGATAGGGGAGATCCTCTCGTTGGGGGGTTGTTAGGTCATACTACGGAAAGCCTGACCTCGGACCATAGTGGGTAACGTGTTTGGAGAATGCTACACTCCCTGCACGCTAAAGACCCCTTCTGTAGTTTTCGAAAAAGAGTAGGCTGATGGCCGCTACAGAAGTCTAAATTATCCGACCCTACCCAACCATCCCCCTTTCACAGTGGCAGTCAAAATTGGTTCCCCTTTGTGTCCTGACCCACCCCTATTTGAATTGTTTGATAAATTGGACTGGTCCTCGTCCTAAAGAAGCATGACATATTTGCCACTGGACGTTAAGCAACAATCAATCAATCAATCAATATAGTTTATGATTTTATCTAAAATATCTCATTTTACTTGGCATGTAAATTTTAATTACCATTTAAAATGATTTGTTTGGTTACTTCCCTTGGTAAACAGAGAGGTAAACATGTTTTCATGTTAATGAAATAATTCTATATTAAATAACTGCTTTAAAACAAATTAAAATAAAGTTCTATAAAAAACCTTAATGTGTAATAAAAAGTTATATGGCAAAATATTGAAAATTTTGTAAGTTTAATAAGAAAATAAGCCAAGCTGTACAATTATTCATTTTTGTAAATATGTTGATTGATGAAATAAAACTTTGCTCTGTGAATAAATGGGTTTTACATCTACCTTTATCCTAATTAAGGGTACAAGAGTCTAATATGGGAGATTTAAAATTTTAAAACGTGGGAATCTGTGGACTTAAATCAAATTTTGATATTTTTTTCGGGATAATTTTTAATAATTTAATAATATTTATCACTCAATGGCTACCCTTGCTGGTGGATTCCAAAACCATGATGTCATCACCAGCTGAATAGTTAGTATTTTCTTACTAGCGTGACATGAACTCAGTTTAAACTTTTTTGTTTTTATTTTATAAAAACTTAGAGCAAAACTGATGACTCCTAATCGCCAAAATGTGCACAAGTTGTTCATCAAAATTGGTATGATAGAATATGGATAACATGTTTATTAAAACTAAATCATCTATTACATGACAGATATTAGATTTTTGAACTTACCCTCAGTCTTGCTTGAAATTAATGAAAGTACAAGTTTATTGTGATCCAAGTTGTAACTGTTGACTGCATTTATATTTATTTCACATACAACTCCAATTATTAAAACATAACGAATGCTTTTCATTTTTACTTGAGGAAAATTATCAACTCAGAAATTTCTTTCGATAACATAAACACCAAAATGAAGAATTTTGACCTTTAAAAACCGATGTAATTGACATAAACATGCTCACATTTTATAAATTTAGAATAATTTCTGTAATATATATAATTTCTCAATTATTTTATAATATAATTATCGTAAAACGTTCGAAATATTTGTGTAATTTTGGTCGGGCTTTAGGAATATCCCATGCAAATTATACTCCCCAGTTCTTTTGCTTGATCATGATCAAATGATGATTAAGCAATAATCAAACCTACAGTGATCTCCTAGTCATTTCAAAAGCTAAGTGGAATTGTACCCTATACATGTTGTACAAATATCTTTTTATTTTGACGTGTGAAAATTCTGACCTGTTGTTACATTTACCGTTTACTACATGTATTACAATTAGGAATAAGGTTTATTTGGAAAAAAAGAAATTATTAGCCCTAATAATCCTTGTTAGAGAACTAGTCATAATGATTCCCTGCCATCAATATGCCCCACAAACAAAGCCGTTGTACACTCATAAATTTGCCCAGAAACGTATATCCCCGCGTGTTCGTCGGTGTATGCTGACATTGATATAATGGACAAAGATATATAATAAACCGTAATTTTGTTAAAGATGATGAAAACAGAAGTCATTAGTATGCATACATGAATATTCAAGATGTACAGTCATCCTGTAAAATGTAGAAGGTGTTATGCGGACAAACCATATACCCTCTATGCGGACGAATGGACAACGAACGGACGGTGATGGGTAAAACAATATGTTCCCAACTATATATTCGTCGCCGGAGCAGATGAATTATAGTCATTTCGTACCATAAATTTACAATTTCGTACCAAAGACTGCTGCCATTTTGTACCATGTATATTTTTTAATAGAACCATTTCGTACCAATATCGTCGGAAATATCTACCGTTTCGTACCATACTGATATTCATTACAACTTTGTACCACGATCATTTATGCCATACGGGTATCATAGATATTCTTTCTTGTACTAATTAGATTAAATTAAATATATTAATTAATTAATTAATTAATGTTTTTTATGTTTATGTTCATCATTTATTTATATTCTACTAGAAAAAACCGTTGTATTTGCTGTATAAGCAATGAGCGGTAAATTAGCGCATGATGCTGCTGTAATAATGTTTCAGTTGGCTGCGGATGCATTGGGTAATATTTCTTTTTGGTTAAACTTGATGGTTTTGGCTATTCTATATTGGATTCTGAGTCTCCTTTCAGTTAATTGCGAGCATTCATGGTGGGTATATTGGCTTCATGTATGTGTTTTTAAGATATCTAAGTGAAATGGATCGCTATGAAATTATTTTGATTGGTATTGATGTGTATATTTCTTTCTACATTGGCCTGAATCACGAGGTAGGGCTCTTCAAAGACAAAACTTGCTTTACTCCGCGGCATGAGTCATGCGTCTGTCCCTAGTTAGGAAATTGTTGAGCAGTCTTGTCTAATCTTACTATACTCTGTAGTTTTCTGTGTGTATATGATAGTGTGGTTCTTGGTATTTTGGTGGTTATTTTTACTATCCTAATACAAGCAACCCAGAGATCGCCTTATGGTCGGTTTTGCCTTGTTGGCAAACAAAATTCAAGCCATCATTATACAGCTAAAACATACAGGTATACTTGTTTTAAGGTAGAGCTCATTTTGATTCGCAAAGCTCCCTTTAAGTGTTCCCAAGTATTCTCAATAAATGACAGGCAAAAGTTCATTCCGTCTTAGAGCTATGAATTTTAGTTAAAACCACACCTGGATTTACAGCTAATTCCTTCCTACCCAGGGTTTGACTCTATAATTGTATTGGCCATGCTTATGTTTTGTCCTTTTGTATAAAGTGTGTGTTGTTGATGCATTTACTTTATTAATAAGCAAGTTTGTGGATTTTTTTTCAATGATTGTTGTTTTTGTGCAAGATAAATATATTAAGGATGTACACCTCTGAGGAACCAAATATTTCTGGCTCAACTGGAGTATACGGAATAAGTAGTTCCATGGCGAATTACAATTTAAATATTCATACGCCAAGTACAATTTTAAACTTTTTTCTTAACCTGATTTTTGGGTTTATATGACTGTAAGAAAGTAATTTATGAAGAAAAAATCATATGATGGTGGACTATTTTTTTGCTACGGTCATTTGAAAGTACCCCATTTTTGATGATTTTCCCATTTTTCATGAATTTTTACCCATTTTTGGGCTATTATCATGAACAAAATCACAGTTCCTCTATTAAACTTTTTTCATACTTTCCCTAAAGATGAAGTGGACCAATATGAATAAATTTAACTTTAAAAAAATACTATAGGTCCGTGTTAATATAAGAAAGTTTTATAAAATTTTGTTACATCCTTAAGTATATGGCGAATGATTTCTGCTGAATGGTGATCAATAGAATGCAAAATTCATAGATAAGAAAATGATACTTCGTGTAATAACGATTTTTTCCAAAAATATTACTAGATTCATTTTCATTTACACGTAATCTACACGAAGTTCCAGTTTTCCTACGAGGACATTTGTGTGTATATACACATTATTCCAATATAATACAAAGTATAATATTGCTTATTCGAGCTATGAGAAAGTGGAATGATATCCTTACTATATTCGGAATGGATGTTGGTTTTGTGGTTTTATCTGTCATAGGTGTACCACGGTCGATAGCAAATGATAGATAGCACTTTCGCATCGTTCAAAAAGCAATATATACTAAATATAATATTCGAATATGTACAAAAAAATTCCTCGTACGAAAGCTGGAACTTCGTGCAGATTTTATGGAAATTAATCTATTATTGTTTTTGGACAAAACTGTTCTTACACGAAGTAGCATTACAATGTATCATGAATTTAAATTTAACAAAATATGTTTTTTTTGTGTATTTGTGAGACAAAGTTTTATAGATTGTTTTCATTTCTAATGAGTTGACACAGTCAACAGTTCTTAATAGTTTCTGGCATTTCTAGAGGGAAGAAACAGTTCTTATGGATATTTTGGATCTTTCGTTCTTAGGACATGTCGGCATGCATTTCAAAAGAGTAGAGTTTCAAGGAGATTTTGGATTTTCTAAAGAGAATATGGTGTTAATATGAAACTGTATGCCAATATCCTTGTATGAGGAATCTTATCATTAAATAAAATAAGAAAAGTCACTCATTTATTTATAAAGATTTTTCACAGACATATTGATTTTCTTCAGAACAGTCATCATCATTCCATTCTCCACCATGTTCCCAGTTTAAACACATACAGTCTTGGTTACCTCCATAATTATTAGGTTCCATGTTGTACCAGTTGGTAAACATAATATCCTCCCTGTCATCATACCAGATAAAGTCACCGTAGTATGCTCGGATTCCACCCGTCCATATGTCAACTATAAATTAAACAAAAATGTAAGGATATGGGGTGGACATCAATAAAACATGTAAAATTACTTACATATATAAAAAAAAATTCTAAGGTTTATCGTGTGATCTTAAACAATGAACCAATGCCAACAGTACTTAAATGCTTCCGAAAAATTTAAGGCTAATGATGGTATAATATCAGGTTCATAAACTCCATAATTTAAAACAGAGCGCAAAGAATACTACAAATAATAATTCATGTAGCTAGGCAAGACATGTTTATCAAGTCAAATATTTCTGAGTAGTAGGTTCTAACAAAAGGTTCTATGATTATTCTTAATTTTAAAATTAAATTATCCCCGTTTAGGGTTCATATTTTAAACACTTATTAAAATATTTTATGTGCATGTAATTGTAGATCTTACAGTGCGTGTAGTTAGAGTTTGTTTGTCATTGATGTTCCCATTCGATAAAAATTTACTTACTGACTTACACCGATAATATTTCAACATTTTAAAATGATTAAATTTTATATAATTAAAAGATAAACAAACTTTTTTTCTGGTGATAAAAGATCCAGTCATTTTCTTCTGGTGTGTCAATATGTACTAGTATGCTGTCAACCGATTCACATACTTCCTGTGAAAAGAATTAAAAAAAATAAATAAGTGCACATATTTGTTTTTTTAAAACACATGCACGAATTTTAATCAGATGAGTTTTAAATTATGTGTTCGGCATTTCTGAGTAGTTTTCTACTGACCATATCAACTATATACAATATTGCACAAATAAAAACGTGTTTAACTTTTTACAATTATGTATGAAAAAAGATGTACATTTCCAATCGTACGTTTAAAAGGGAAAAGTGAACTTATCTTATCATACGGTGTATGTTATATTTCAAGTGAATAGTATTCAATACATGTATTCGTGGAAAAATAGTAGATAATAAAAATGCCCAATTCAGCCATGGAAACACAAGGGCTAATTACCTTTGCATCTGTCCAGTTTTTGACATCATTTGAGAATTTATAACAATGACCTTCAAATGATTTCCATTCTCCTGAGCACACAAGTTGCGGGTTCATATGAGTCATCCCCCTTACAGTTCCGATAGTGTAGAATTTCATAGAGAGATGAGAAAATGCGCCTTTTGATAAAGGAGATGAAAATGTTGTTGTGAGTTTTGTTCTTGCCAGGAAACATTGATAAAGATTCATATTTCTTCTGCACGGAATAGTCTGAAAAGTAAATATATATTGACGATGATAAAGAAGGAGAACTAAGCTTTGCAAGTTAATTTTTTAAGGACTGCTTGACGTTTCATCTTTGGTATTTCAACATTACATATTCATCTGATATAAGTATTTATATTTTACTTCTTAGAAATACACATGTAAACGGGTAAATAAAATGTACCAAACATCGCCAACTTTGTTCAGAATCTTCCAATATTTAGATAATAATAAATAAAATAATACCGTAACTAATACATTTACGGTTGTTTTATTTTAAATTTCTTGATTGGGTACGAGAAGAATAATAAAATATTTATAATCGTTTGACCTATTAAAGGCAATGGATTATAAATGTACACATTGTAGGTCTTTATTATCTGCTTAGATGCAATGTTCCAACATGTACATGTAGGTTTAGATGCGTTTTCGATATGTTCTTGAAGCCCGGGTCTTGAAGTTGTGTTCGAATATAAAATATATTGCTCCATGGTGTATTATACAATCCTGTACGTCTTATTCTCTCCTGTAGACAATGTATGCAACCGAGGAGGTCCACAACGTAAACTGAAAGAATTCTGAAGTGATGTGATTGAGGGTAGCCATTTAATGCAGGGACCAACATAAAGTGCTTTATCGAAAACGCAGAAAGACTGTATTTAGTACTAAATATATAATGAATAGATAAGTAGATCTCTCGGGGCTGATACGACAAATGACATGTTTAAGATAATAAGCTATATAATAACAATCATGACAATAACGATAGAGAAACATTTACAGGAGTGTTTTAACGATTACATCTATTAGATAGAGCAAATTTCAATAATTTAACAATAACATCCAACATCAATAAAATAATTTTAGGACAACAGTATGGCAAGCCATTTTACTATTTATTTTATCTTCAAGATATCTCATAAAATATATATAAGATATCTCATATATTATATAAGATATCTTACATAATCTATTTTTTATAAGATATCTTATAAAATCTATATGATATCTTATAAAGTATATATTATAAGATATCTCATAAAGTATATAAGATATCTTATAAAATTTATAAGATATCTTATAAAATTTATAAGATATCTTATAAATAATTTTTATGTAAGATATCTTATATACTTTATAAGATTTCTCATATAAGATATCTTATAAAGAAAATTGTATGAGATATCTGATAAAGTATATACAATATCTCATAAAGTATATACGCTATCTTAGATTATATATAAGATATCTCATATATTTCATAAGTATGAGCTAAAATTCTGTCACGAAAACGTATTCTTTTATGAAACAAAAATGAATATTATTGAATGATTTACAGGTATGTACATGCACATAACAAGAAGGTGAATTTTTCAAGGTCAAATCTTAGTATTAAAAACTAGAGGTTCTAAAAAGCCTGTATCGCTCACCTGTATTGAAGTTTTCATCTTGGGCAGGACTAAAGATTTGGCTGGTCTTTCTCTATAGATTCTATTTCAGTTTCGAGTGAATTACAAGATTTCTACACTCGAGAGAGTTAAAATTAAGATTTTAACATGCGAGCCTTGGCGAGCATGTTAAATCTTAATTTTAACTCTCGAAAGTGTAGCAATCTTGTAATTCACGAGAAATTGAAGTATAATTTGTTTCTCCCAATACGCTTGTACCAAAGAATCTAGGTCACCCCTAATTGTACCCCGACATTTGTTTTTTTGTTATCGTTTACGCTCGACCGGATATCGCTTGACGATTTGTTTAGTGCGAGGTCGCGACCTTTAGGACGGCCAATAAAATTCCGTTTCCGCACGAGACTTTTTAATTGTTCTAGAGCATTAAATTATTTTTATTCAATGGGCTGAACGGTATGAAAATACGCACACCCATGGGTGAAATAGGGTTCTACGTTAAACTAGGTTCGGCTATGGCAGCCAAGATGGTTGATAGTCTAGGTCAATGGACACATTTCTAAAAGAGTACGATCTAAGGACCATTGCTACGAAGTCTAGTTCTAATACGCCACTTTCGAGTTCGTTGCAATTCCGTCAAAAACTCTGGTTTTAGTGAACGTCTTTAGTGCGTTTACGGGCATCGACACTTCCGTCTCCGTGTTGAGCGAACGATTGAAAAAAAATGATGCTATGTTGCATGAAATATTTGGCAAATTAAATTCTTATAAGTCCGTCGTCGTCCGCAGTCATGAAGGAATTGTGATAAAGTACATACGGAGCAAAATATATTTCTAGATCATCCTGCATAATGACGATCACGAAGACGCTTGATGAACTTTAATAGTGTAGGGATACAGGCGTGCCCCACAATCTGGTAAATGACGTCATAAAGGCGCGAATAATTGACGAACTTTTCCGGTGATGGATATAACACGAAACTTCTTTATTGGCTTAGTGGTTTCAGACAAGAAGATTTTTGAGTGCATTTCCCATAGGGTCCTATGTTAAACTAAATTCGGCTGTGTCGGCCATCTTGGTTCACAGTCCACGAAAGCGGACAATTCTGAAAGAGGACCTCCTAAGGACCATTGCTGCAAAGTCTGGTTCCAATTGGTCAAGTGGTTTCAGACAAGAAGATTTTTCAATGAATTTTCCCATAGGGCCTTATGTTAAACTAAGTTCGGTTGACAGTCCAGGTCATGGGACACAATTCTGAAAGAGGACCATATAAGGACCATTGCTGCAAAGTCTGGTTACAATTGGTAATGTGGTTTCAGACAAGAAGATTTTTCCATGAATTTTCCCATAGGCCCTATGTTTAACTAAGTTCGGCTATGGCTCCCATCTTGGTTAACAGTCCGGGTAATGGGACATTCTTCTGAAAGATAACCTTCTAAGGACCATTACTGCCAAGTTTGGTTGCAACTGCCTTGTAGTTTCATAGAAGATTTGAAATTCATCCCCCCTTTTCTATTTTTAGTAACAGCAGCTATGTCGGTTGGAGTCGGGGATGCCGGACATAAGTTTGGAAAGGGGCCACCCAAGGACCATTCCACCAAAGTTTGGTTCAACATTAGCCTAATGGTTTCAGAGAAGATAAAGAAAATGTTAAAATTCACATAGGGTCCAAGGTTAAACTATGTACAACCATGTCAGCCATATTGGATGGTGCCCCGGAAAACCAAACACAAATTTTAAAGGGGACCACCAAGGACCATTCCACTTAAGTTTGGTTTAAATTGGTTCAGTGGTTTCAGAGGAGTTGACGAAAAAGTAAAATTCCCATAGGCTTAATGTTAAACTCTGTCCAGCCATGGCGGCCATGTTGCATGGCGTTCGGGGAAACCGAACACAAATTTTAAAAGGGGCCACCCAAGAACCATTCCAACAAAGTTTGGTTCAAATTGGCCTAATGGTCTCGGAGAAGATAACGAAAATGTTAAAATTCACATAGGGTCCAAGGTTAAACCATGTCCAACCATGGCAGCCATATTGGATGGAGTGCCGGAAAACCAAACAAATTCTAAAGGGGATTATCCAAGGACCATTCCACTTCAGTTTGGTTTAAATTGGTTCAGTGGTTTCAGAGGAGTTGACGAAAAAGTAAAATTCCCATAGGCTCAATGTTAAACTCAGTCCAGCCATGGCGGCCATGTTGCATGGTGTTCGGGGAAACCGAACACACATTTTAAAAGGGGCCACCCAAGGACCATTCCACCAATGTTTGGTTCAAATTGGCCTAATGGTCTCAGAGAAGGTAAAGAAAATGTTAAAATTCACATAGGGTCCAAGGTTAAACTATGTCCGACCATGGCAGCCATACTGGATGGCGCCCCGGAAAACCGAACATACATTTTAAAGGGGACCACCCAAGGACCATTCCATTTAAGTTTGGTTTAAATTGGTTCAGTGGTTTCAGAGGAGTTGATAAAAATGTGAAAGGTTTACGACGACGAGAACATACGACGACGCCGGACGCAAAGTGATGAGAATATCTCACCTGGCCTTTTAGGCCAGGTGAGCTAAAAATACAATGAACAATTACCCCATTAATTACAATATGTCCACCGTATGTTGAGATGTAACTGATGAATTGCTCCTGGGTAGAACATGGCATGTTAACAGCTTTAATGTCAATGCAAAATTGCATGTCTGCATCTGGTGCAACAGTAACAGTACAAGGAGGAAATATGCGTTCACTAAACCAAATGAGCTCAAGAAGAGTGTCTGCTCTTAATGTGTGTTGCTTGCAATTATCTCCATTGTCGAAGAGAACTGAAAAAATATATATATGAATATAAAATTGAAATAAAGATTCATACAGTAAATCTCAATATGAAACTCTAATTATTTGGGTTTTACAATATACTTCTGTATATTATTATCATAATAATATCAATGTTGAAATTGAAATTGATTAAATTATATGTAGCTGAGAGATATTTTTACAATTTTATTATACTGATTTCAACTGGCTTACAAAAAGTTGAGTCTACCTGGGTGTTGACTACTTACCTGGGTGTTGACTTATTACATTGTGTCATTTCGGCTTCTAAGGGTTTCTGTCATCAGCAAAGCGGTGAGCTAGAAGAAAACGCTTTTTGGCAGAAATTTAGTTACTCTCCGTGTACTTTGTGTATGTATGTGCGCATAAGTGTTAATAATAACAAAAATATTATCTTACGTTTCAAATGGAAAAGTTTTCCACTGTTAGCAGTTTGTCGTCGCCTCAAGGCACTAAATGTTTCAGTCTTTTCCGAATACACATAAAGTACATTTAATATAATATATGCACATGCAACGGATATAGTTAAACTCTGCATTTTCAATGCTAACTTAAAAAACAAACAAACTGATCTCCAAACTCTAATAATTTATTCCAATATAGTACACATATAAATCAAAAGCAGTAGTATAAATATGACCGTAATATATCATAATGTGAAATTAACAGCAATATCTAAATTTGCGATATTTTAGTAAATATGAAAGGTCGTAAGATTCCAGTTTATCTGTCGAATAACAACTCATGTGTATTGTTAAAATTATCTGTTTACTTTTCATAAGTACTTTTAAAATTATATTACTACGTTCTAAAAAAATACTAAAATGTCAAATGTATTAAATTCATTTGCGCATAAAATAATTGAGTTAACAACAGTTTTCGTCAGCAATTTTTAAAGCGTCATTTTTTATAATATTAATTAATGGGTGTTTTTATAATGGCCCTGTAATGTGTCCAAGGTCTGTAATAATGACACTAGAAAGGCTGTAATGGCCCGAGGCAACGCCTGGGGGCATTACAGCCCCGAGGGTCATTATAACAGTCCAAGAACACATTGCATGGCCATTATAAAACACATCCACGTCTTAATATTATTAACCAACTGATGAAATACAAATTTAGTCATGTTAGTGTAACAATGCTGTGGAGGTATTTTTTATGTCTATTACAAACTTTCATCAGTTGTAAGTCTGTGCCGTTAGTGTTATTCCACGTCATATTTTCTAGTTACTACTAGTTATTATAATGTAGGGTGTGGGATAGAAGAGAAATAGAATTTATTTTTTAACTACATGGATTGCATGTCTGATGAATATTTTTTAACTACATGGATTGCATGTCTGATGAAGTATCAAATAGAAATGTATACATGTTTTTTCATTGTACCATAAGATTTTAACAACAGAAACTGTATCAAATGGTATAATTTCATTGAATAATAGGATTAATGAAAATTGTTAGTCTCAAACTTTCTCAATACAGGGTAAATGTTAATTTATGTTAATTTTTCCTCCCAATATAGTAGATACACGTTGCTATATCGCAATGCAAGCACTCTACTGGATTGTCAACAGACATTGCATTTCTTACCTGTCGTCTTTTTATTTCTATAAGTTTTCGGTGTGAATAAAAGATTAAACTACAGTCTTTTTATCAAATTCCGGCTGAATAGAAATTCTTTATTGTCAATCGCATAAAACAGAAAACTACGATCAGCACAATCAACAACCAAAAAGTCCATTCGACAAAATCATTAGAAATTTGTAGCCATCTTGAATTTTCTGATGTCATAATGGCCCTGTTTTTTTTTATAATCGGCCCTGTAATAATGCCCTGTTTTGGCGTAATGGCTGAGTTAGGAAATTTGTAATGCCCATGCATTTTAGCTATAATTATACCTAGTTGGTTAATAAATAGTATTAATCAATGAGTGTTTTTATAATGACCCTGTAATGTGTCTGTAATAATGACATGATGAAGGCTGTATTGGCCCGAGGCAACGCCATCACAGCCCGAGGTTCATTATAACAGACCTCAGACACATTACACAAGGCCATTATAAAAACGCCCATTTCTTTTATTAAACGACTGAACAAAAACAAATTTAATGAAAAAAAGCAGATAGTGTAACAATGCTGTAGAGGTACTTGTATGCCTGTTAAAACCTTTAATCAGTTGTAACTTGTTATAAAATGTTTGTGCCGTGACAGTTATTCCACATCATATTTGCTTGTTGCTGCTTTAGTTATGTTGTAATGGATGCATATTAGGTGTTTTGGATTGAAGAAAAATGACATTTATTTTTTTTAGTTATGTCTGTTATGATGTATCAAATAGAAATCTCATAAAACAGAATACTACGACCAGCAAAATCAACGACCAAGATTCCATTTAATAAAATCCTCAGCCATCTTGAATTTTCTGATTTCATAATAGTCCCGTTTTTTTTTCAAAATTGGCCCTGTAATAATGCCCCGTTTTGTCGTAATGGCTCTGCTCCGACATTTCTAATACATACATGTATATGCATATCAGCTATAATTATGCCTAATGGTTAATAATAATTCAATAATAAAAGGAGTTTGGAAGTAATGCATGTATATTGACGTTTATAATCAGTCTTCTGAATAGATTTCGAATGGTCAATATTTCTCAAACACGGATGCTCATTGCCAGTATTTATTTGTATAATAGAGTATATGTGTCTTACACTCTATGATATAAACTTTGATGCTATTTAATTTGATATTACATGACTGTTTAGTCCGCTGTACTACACAAATTAATATCATAATTTGTCCAGAAGAAAAAAAATGGTCTGGCCAAAAAGAGTTCAAGAAAGAGTTGTGTTTTGGGGAGGTGTTTCTCTATAACACTAATGTTAACACTTTTACCACGTTACCGAGTAACAGTTTTACATATTATGACAACATACAGTCGAAGAAAGATACATTGTGCAAATGTGAATGCAAATAAGCATGATAAATGCGTGATTCTTTAATAGTCCTCAGGACCACCAATGTGGAATGTATGATAATAAAATACCTTCATTAAATATATCTTAAAAAAAACGCGATTTACTGTCTGAAATGTATGGATTAACGATTCCGAGTTGCTTCGCTCCTTGGACTCCATGCAAATGTACCAAGGTTCTTGCCTATTGTCTAAATCCATTTTTTTGCGTCCACAAGATAATTTGGCGATAATATCGCATTCTACTCGTAAAAAGCTGGATAAGACTCTGGATATTGCTTGGGTTGACAAGTTATTAATGCAGTACAGTGAGAAGAAAAAAGTTTCGACATTACAGGATACTTTTAACGCATGATTACCTTTGATCTGGAAAAAATATTCACTTACTTCTTTAAAACCAAAATTGCTATGTATGTCTTGTAAGACAATTTTCAATATTTTAATATAGATTATTAAAACAAAAATAGTTATTACATATTTTTGGATTATTTACAGTTACAATTATTTTTCCTGCAAATTTATATTGTACAGTTACAAAACGTAAATTCTGTACTTATCCTACCAGGATAAGAAATGATGATGGACTATAATTGTAAATAATGAAGAAAAATTTCAGCTTTGACATGCTGCCTTTTCCTGAATCTTGATATTTATATCTCTAACGGGAAGCTTAATACTAAAATTTACGGTAAGAGAGATGATTTTTCATTTCCTATTGTTAATTATCGTGTATGTAACAACGTATTTGATTTTAACGAAAGAAATATCTGCATTACTGAAAAATTATTACACCAGGGTATTCGATATCACAAACTTGTCAAAACTTTTACTTAATTTTATCATCGGTACAAGGACCTCATTCGTGAATATAAATCAACGTGCGGACATCTTATATGTTCAGGTATTTCACACCCCATCTTTTATGGTAATATTGTATACAAAGCACAAAAATGTCATCATTCGCCTGAAAAGCTAACCAAACATTTAACATACTTATCAAGAAGGGATACAGCTACGATACTGTTGTCAATTCTTTAAAGATGGAATTTTTGGGAATTAATATTGATTCCCTATTAGGGTTTTTGCATCGAATTTTTTTTATTCTAAAACCAGTCGTTGGCATGATACGGGTTATGTTCTTCTCCTCGTAAAATTTATGATGGCATGATATAGCGGGAGGGATAGTGGCTGATTTTCTATATGATCGACCTAATCGTTCGATCAGTTAAATTGAGGTCTGGAGCTGGCATGTCAGAAACTGCTAGTAGTCCTTTGTAAATTTATATCAATCAGCTTGGTTTCTTCTGTTACCTTTTCTAACATCGCACTCCGACTTCTTTTGAACTGAGATTTTGAATGTGCGTATCACTGTGTGTTTGTTTATTCCACATTGGCTAAACGTATAGGGAGAGGGTTGAGATCTGACAAAACATGTTTAATCAAGCCGCATTTTTCCACATGTCCCAAGTCAGGAACCTCTAGCCTTTGTTAGTCTTGTGTGTTTTTTTTTAAATTTTGGTGCATTTGTATGTTTCTGAGTTTAGTGTGGCGTCCATTTTGCTGAACTAATATGCATTATTGTTTAGGGGCCAGCTGAAACCCGCCTGTGGGATTTTCTAGCTTCTTTGAAGACCCATTGGTGGCCTTGGGCTGTTTTCTGTTCTTTGGTGGGGTTGTTGTCTCTTTAACACATTAACCGTTTCCATTCTCTATTCTATTTAAAAGTATTTCATATTGGAATGATTTTAATGCATTCCTACTCAGGCCAATTGAACTTGATACTTGTGCATACCCCCCTTCCCCAAAAAAGATAAAATGATATAAAAAAATAAAGCCGATGTAAACGCTACAGTCAAAAGAAACAAAACGATATGCGCCTTAGTTACATGTACTTGGTAAAATTTTTATTGAATATGAAAACGAATCAATTTAGTACAGTTATGCATTTGGAACCAATAAAACATTGTTTCAGGCGGTGTAACAATATGCCAATGTAATGGTCATGTAATAGTTTAACACCGAATCATAGCGTGATTGAAATGACAAGGAAAATAAATAAAAGTCTTTCTACCCCCTTTCACCCAAAAAATTGAAGAAATAAAATAAAAATAATATTTGTTAAATGGTTTAGAATCTTGTTTGTCGATGCAAGGCTATGGGGTTTACAAGCAGTCAAATGCAGTAAAAGAGTTTGTCGTCTATCTGCGTCTGAAAAAAATATAAAATAATTAACCATTAATATTGAATGGTTAAGAAAATTCAGATAGGCTATAGCAATTTCAAAATCAAACTTATCACTTTTAAATTAAACATCATACTACATGCAGATGTATACAATATAATAAACGCCTTTGAATAAACTTAAACTTAAAAAAAATATAATTATAATATATGTTTGATCTTTTGGTTTTTTTTATTCATTTGGAACATTTGGTACCTTCTTAGGTTATTGATACGCTACGAGTCAACATTGTTTTGTTTCTCGTTGTCGTCTTTTATTATCAAAAGTCCAACAACTAATTCATCTAGACCCTTTTTAAAATTACATTATTATATGCAATCAATTTCAAAGTACCATATATAATGTTTTTGTCAAGAAGGAAGTTGACGCTTTATCATTCAGTTGAATTTTTGACACCAATGTTTTCAAGCTCGACAGCTCAAGACCATTTAGTGCTCGTCTCGTGGTGTGGACTGTTGCTCCTTATTGAGGACCACATTCAAATCGACGTTCATGAGAAATTATTCTACCCTCACGTTCAATTCTTTGGGATATTGTCTCACTTTTGATTTCCTATAGTTTACATTTTAATACACATTTTATACACAACTAATATGAAGATTTAAAAAAGCAGAGTTATAGGAAGGTGACAAGATTTTCGACTACATAATATATGTAATATGTAAGTTAACTTAGAGCAGAAAGGAAGAAGAATAGCTTTGGCCCAGAACAATTCTGGCAAAGAATTAGAACAGCTCTAGTCAAGAATCAGAGATGTCCTGGTCCACGACTGCTTTTTAGAACGGCTTTATTTCAGTGTGGTATTTTTTATTTATAGTGTTACAAAAAGACTTTACTGAACTTTAAGTTGGGATTTCTTATTTATTCTAAATCCTGACTGTTACTAGAACTATTTTAGACTATTACTGGTTATAGAACTGTTCTAGAACATGACAGTTTAGAGCTGTTCTAGACCATGACAGGTTGCAACTGTTCTAGAGCATGACAGGTTGAAACTATTCTTGAACGTGACAGCTTAGAGTTCTTGTTGACCATAACAACTTAGAGCAGTCAGAATCGGTCAGGATTCTGTTCTAGAGCAGTCAGGATTATATTCTAGATCAGTTCTAAAGCATCCAGCAGAACTGCTGTAAACTAACTTAGAGCAGTCAGTAGAACTGCTCTAAATAAACGTCGTGAGAGGTTATGTCTGAACCTAACTGTATTTAGTTACAAACAAAGGTGTCACGCCTTCTAACGCTTTGTTTTAATTTTTTGTTGTTGAATTTATTATTTTACTTCACCGTACCTGATGATATGAAGTACCGCAACTACAATCAGCATGGTGAAAAGTAAGATGTTAATCGTCATTATTGTCATATTGTCTGCAAAATCAATGAATACATGTATTACTTATTGCAACGTAAAAGATTTTAATATCAAATAAGCAGATAAGAACATCCATAAACGTTTCTAAAAACTTAAAATTTCAATTTAAAACTTAAAATTCACGATCTGTAAAATTATTGCCGAGGAGGTCGGTGAATCTCTCCGGGTACTCCGGCTTCCTCTACCAATAAAAACTGGCCGCCTCGAAATAGCCAAATGTGCTGAAAACGGCGTAAAACCCCAACTTAACAAACAAATCATTGCCGAGATTGTTGAATCTTTGCAACTTCAAGTAAATGAAAAATTTGACGATCAAAACACAAACAATAGCAATATTTGTATCAGAAGACAATGTCCATACCGAGACTGCTTTTGGATGACTGTCGCTTCAAAACAACGGTAGATATAACCTTCTAAAAGATAACAATTTCATACATTATCTTTGCCTTCATACAATTCAATTCACTTCCGGTGTAAGGGAGAATTTTGACCCCATTGAAAAATGATCCTTCGGAAACATGCCTTTTGGGCACTTTTGAAGGGTCGTCGAAAATTGAACTGGTCATTTTTCAATGTGAAAATGGACCGCTGGTCACTTTTTAATGTTGAAAGGACGTTGAAAATTTATTAATCCATGCATGTAATTTCCATGTAAATTATCATCTTGCTCTGCTTCCACAGAAATATTTTGGCGTCGAGCGTGATGAAATTCTCGGGAAAACCGTTTTTGGTCATTAAAGCAATTTACTGCAGTTATTTGACTTTGGCTTTCATCTGCATGTTAATCCGGTGCTAATTTGATTTTATTGTGATAGAATCCAAAATATTTTGAAAAAGATTTTTTTTTACAGAATTGAGTGCTGAAAATGCACACTTTTCGTAATTTAAAGTGGAGCAATAATCGATAAGCACTTTGAATCCAAAAAAAAAATCGACCACTTTTCAATGATAGTCACTATTCCATACATAGGGCTTAAGACTAACCCGTGGAAAATTGAGTGGATCAAAATTCAATGGTCAATTTTCTACGTTAAAAAAAGACCAAAGTGTCAATTTCCTACGGGATCAAAATTCTCCCTTGCACCGGACTTACATAATTTTATTATGGCTTACATGTAATACATGTAACACTTTACTGTAATCACAGTACATAAAACCAGAATAATTCTGCTTGAGAGACAACTTTAATGTAATTTCACAGGGATTTATTTGTCAACATTTTAATATTATTATTGTATGTTTCATTAAAGGTGGTAAATAGAATGAACAATTACAAGTAATATTCATCCGAGGAGCAAAATGAAAATGAAGATAATGTTCACTGTGAACACGGCTGAAGGATGGGTAACTTCCGAGTGGAATGATCGGAAATACATGCACTTGACTGTGACAAGGATTTAACGTAACGCCATAATAGATTGTGTGCAGTAAAAATCCCCATTTAAAATTGTTTACGAATATTGCTATTTTGCTTTAAAATGTCTTTAAAGACAATATGACAAAATAAAAACATGTACATATTACTGTTATTTATATATTTGACTAATAGATTATAGAATGTCAATACAACCTGTACGATTATATCGGCAAACAAGTTTCGGCTACCATATTTTTGGTGACCATTATTTTTTTATAAAAATGTTTTTAATATGTCTCCATACCTGTTTTACTGGCGCTAACTCTTTCATTCATTTCTTGTGTTCCATATGATGTAAAATTGTAGAGAATATTATCTGATAAGATAAATTTGGAAATATACAGATGAACTTAAGAAAAATATGTATATTATCATACATGGCTTGCATTTATCAAACTATTACAAAAATTCATTCGTCCACAGAACCTTGCTCATTTAGTTAAGCATGTCTAATACGAAAGCCAGTAAACATTTTATATAATAGCTATATCTGTTGAAGTCTATTTAAGGTATATTTCCCCTATTTTAGTACACTGTAGTTACATACCGAAGTATCTAGCTTATGGTGTGAACATTTCACAGCTGACTCCTTACTACCATGCATGAGATGTATACGACGATTATATTAGCGGAGAGAGAGACTGCTGTCACATAAACTTCTAAGATAGGATTATGTTATTCATATCATCACTTCGAATATTTTATGGTCGTCATCACGAATTGATTGGTCGATAGGACGTTTATATAAATGAGACTATATATCTTCAGTTAGATTTCAAGTCTTCCTGGAGTTGACACAAAATTGGACTTACAAATGTAATACTTCACCGACAATATGATCGGTGTCATCAACGGTGCATAGCGTGCTTACCCTTCCTGAAAACATGATGTCCCCCCTTTTTTGTGGAAGTTCACAATGCTAATGCTTTCGCTTCTGTCTTATTGTTATTCTGTTTAGTTTGTTATTTATATGTATTCCTTTATAGTTATACATGTATTGTTGTGCTACATGTTTGTTGTGTTGCATTCTTACGAGTGTGACTTGCATTTTGATTTCGGTATTATGAACTTTTTCCACCGTCTTGTTGCTCTAGTATTTTGTCGATACTTATTGAAAGGGTAGGAAGGAGGAGGGATACTATACATTTATTTCCCTTGCAGTAGTGAAATATGAAGATTTGTTCACCCGAGGAAACATGACTTTTCGAGCGTGAAAAAGTCTTCATATTTCACTAATGCATGGGAAATTAATGATTTATTCCACTATTCCCAGTGTATTTCGAATAACTGGAATATGATGGTGAAACACGAATCTGAGAGGGAAACACGATGTTTTGTTCAATATCATTTGGGAAAGTATCAACCAATGAAATACGTACATAGCTATGAATTAATATATATAGTGGAATAATACAGGATAAAAAAAAGCCGAAGAAACACATGTAGTCGACATCCAGTATCCTTATATACAAGGTACACTGTAGGTGTATTGAATGAAATGTTTTATCATATAAGCTTAAACTACATACCTGTAAAAATAGTGCTATTTTCTGTGTTTAGGTGTGCTGCAACAAAATATTTATGTTAAATTAGGGACAAAAATAATAACTAATATTTATTGTAAAGATTAATCAAAGGTATGTTTTAAACTGTCAATTTAAAAATAAATAGTATTTTACAAACTGATTATCAAAGTAGTTCATATAAAGTTTCTACAGTAATGCAATATGCGTTTCATATTTTCAAGAAAAGAGTATCAATTCGGTGCATATTTATATGTACATATATGTAGATGAAACGAATCCTTACTCTACACCAAACGGATATGATCCATTATTTTCTTTATGGATGTTTCTAAAAAGGAACTATTTGTATATAAAAAATAATATCAATCAAACGCATTAATTAAATTTTTAATTTTAAAATAAAATACCAGCATATGTAACATACGTGGTTCTACTAATGAAAAGTGATGTCATGTCAATGACTGTTTTCATTTTGCTTTCAGTTTTGAGACACCTTGCCTTGTTGTTTAGGATAAAGGCACAATACACTTATCTTTTATATTCTTCATCTACTAATTACGCAGGTTGGTTTCATTAAAACACATGAAAAGTAAGGATATGGGATAAGCGTAATTGGGAAACAATCTCAAAGGATTGAAGACAGGGAAAGATGATTTCATGTATATATATATATCAATGTTTCGTCTTGTGGCTATCGACATGACACCGACACAGAGTTTACAAACATTCAATAGCAACAGCAACATTGATGTAAAAAATATACGTAAATGTTACCAATAAATATCCCATAATACGCAGCCAAGAAATTAATCAGGATTCCGGTACATGTTGCATATAGTTGCGTTATTCCGGAATACTATGTAAAGTCAAGAAATACCAAAGGTATATTCGAAGGAGAGAAAATCGTAACAACTGTCAAACTCCGGAGAACAACGAAGACAAGACCAAAACAATACATGCACTACAATTAAAAACTAAAAACATATGAACAACATGGACCCCACCAAAAAACCACTAAATCTCATATTTCATCAATTGTAAATGTTACATTTAGGTTTACTGACCAGATTCCAAACCTAGAAATAAATTACTTGCTTAAGAATATATAAAGTAATATAAAAGCGAACATGTACCTTTATATTTCTGGCACAGCGGAAGTAGATTTTCAGAACAGTTCCTTAATGTAATTCTGTAAACTGTCTCATTCATTTGATCAATGATCCGTTTTACTGCAACACATCTTCTAATTAAGTCTTGAAAATTAAAAAAAAAGTGGTACAATTAAAATTCTTCGATACCAGTTTTGATGCACAAAATGTGCACATTTCGTCAATTTACGACTCATCAGTTGTACTCAAGGTCTTAAATGTTGAAACCAAAACAAAAAAGCCGAATGGTTGAAGAGCAAATTCAACCAGAAATCCACGATTACAAAGTTCACCTCGTTCCCTACTAATTATCCCCGCACTTCGAATGAAGTTCGGGGGTATTTGTAATTGGTCCGTCTGTCTGTCCGTCCGTTAGTCGCGCCGTCCGTCTGTCCGTCGGTTCGTTCGTCTGTCCGTCCGTCCGTTAGATAATCTTGTCTCCAGAACTTCTCGTTCATTTTTAACTTCATGCATTTAATTTCTATACAGTATTGTCACAAACTGTATGTAGATGCGCAATAAGGTTTTAGAATTTTGATTTTCAAAAATAGGGGCACACAGGGGTCGAATTTCGAAAACTGGAAATTTAAACTAAACTGTTTATTAATTTTTCATTTTATGCTTTTAATTTCTATACAGTATTATCACATACTGTATGTAGATTCGCAATAAGGTTTTCAAATTTCGATTTTTAAAATGGGGTCCACATGGGTCGAATTTCAAAAATTGGAAGTTTAAGCTAGTACCCTAAACTCCTCATACATTTTTCGTTTTATGCTTTAATTTCTACACAGTATTGTCACATACTGTATGTAGATGCGCATTAAGGTTTTTTGAATTTTAATGTTTAATAATTGGGGTCCACAGGGGTCGAATTTCGAAAATTGGAATTTAAGCTTGTGACCTAAACTCTTCATTAATTTTTCACGTCATGCATTTAATTTCTATACCATATTGTCACATACTATATGTAAATGCGCAATAATGTTTTAGAATTTTGATTTTCAAAAATAGGGGCCCACAGGGGTCGAATTTCAAAAACTGGAAATTTAAACTAAACTGCTTATTAATTTTTCATTTTATGCTTTTAATTTCTAAACAATATTGTCACATACGTTAGGTAGATGTGCAAGTAGGTTTTAGAATTTTGATTTTGATAACTTGAGGCCCACATGGGTTGTATTTCGGAAATAGTGAATTTAAGCTTGTGCTCTTTCATTTTTCATTTCTATTAAAAAAAAATTATTTGTATATATATAATATTGTTCTTTATTCTCTGTAGATATGCGAAAAGGTTTTTAATTTTGAAAATCTATTAAGGGATCAAATTTTGGGACCGAAAATTGTGAAATTGCTAATTTTGCTTTGTCTCTGGAAATACTCATTCATTTTTTGTTTCAGTGGTTTCATTTGTGTATAATACTGTTCTTCACAATGTGTAGATGTGCAATAAGGTTTTCAATTTTGAAATTTTATTCAGGGTTCCAATTTTCAGACTGAAATTGTTAAATTGCTAATTTTTCACTTTTAATTGTTTTTTGACTTGTGCAGTGCGGGCATTGACATCATTTCTGATAGCCCCAATTTCTAGTTTGGTGTGTGGCTGTGTAGCTCTCCGATATCAACCCTTACAGCAACTAATATGATTGTAGGCCGCTTGGTATCAGAGAACTTAACTTGGACGTAAAACTTAACCTAAGTCAATGAAGTGCAATAAGTAGATCAGGGTGACCTAATTGTGGTAGGGGTGGGGCTGTGTTACTTTCCGAGATGCACCATGACACCA
Source organism: Mytilisepta virgata (assembly GCA_028015205.1). Lineage (NCBI taxonomy): Eukaryota > Metazoa > Mollusca > Bivalvia > Mytilida > Mytilidae > Mytilisepta > Mytilisepta virgata. The sequence goes on from CM051521.1 coordinate 92,690,436, forward strand.
AGTAATATGAGTGTAGATCCCTTGGTATCGGAGAACTGAACTCGTACGTAAAACTTAACATAAGTCAATGAAGCACAATAGGTAGGTCAGAGTGATCTAACTATCGTGGGAAACTGTGTTACTCCGCGGGATGCACCCTTAAAACTAGTAATATGGTTATAGATCCGTTAGTATCAGAGAACTGTACTCGGACGTAAAACTTAGCCCGAGTCAATGAAGCACGATAAGTAGGTCAGAGTGACCAAATTTTGGTGGGAGGCTGTGTTGCTTCCTCAGATGCAACCCTGACGCCATTTAGTATGATTGTATGTCCGTTAGTATCAGAAAACTGAACTCGGACGTAAAACTTAAGTCGAAGCAGGACAAGTAGGTCAGAGTGACCTAAGTTTGGTGGGAGGCTGTGTTGCTTCCTGAGATGCACCCTGACACAAGTAATATGATTGAAGGTCCGTTAGTATCAGAGAATTGAACTCGGACGTAAAACTTAATCTAAGCTATGAAGCACAATAAGTAGGTCAGAGTGACCTAAATTTGGTGGGAGGCTGTGTTACTTCCTGAGATTCACCATAACACTAAGTAGTATGATTGTAGGTCTCCTGGTACCAGAGGACTGAACTCGGACGTACAACTTAACCTAAGTCAGTGAAGTGCAATAAGTAGATAAGAGTGACCTAATTTGGTGGGCGGCTGTGTTACTCTTTGAGATACACCCTGACACCAAGTAATATGATTGTAGATGTCTTGGTATCGGAGAACTAAACTCGGACGTAAAACTTTACTTAGTCAATAAAGCGCAATAAATAGGTCAGAGTGACCTAATTTTGGTGGGGAGATGCATCCTCAAACAAAGTAATATGATTGTAGGTCACGTTGAATGTTAAAACTGATTTGTGACATAAAACTTAAAAGCCAGTCAACCATGTAAAATATGGGACCTTCATTTTATGTCACATGGTCAGTCTCTTCAACATGCACCTGCACACAAAAATATATGACCCTAAGTCATCTAGTAACTGAAAACTGGCTGTGGACGCGGACGCGGACGTGGACGCCGGGTCTACGCCATTAGTCACCCTCAACTTCGTTGAGGCGAACTAAAAATACCAAAATGACCAAATAATGGGTAATCATTGCCATTGCATTATATTTTTATGTTTAAATTTAATATACAAAACGATATGCAAACTGATATGCAAATGCATAGGTCTGAAGACTGTTCTGACATGAAGGATGAAAAGTAGAAGGAATTAAAGTATTAATGATAATTGTATGATGAATTTCATTTCAACAACCAAATTGCCTTTTTCTCATAAGATTTAAATAGTCATGTCTTATCACATCTGGTCCATATTAATGTACTAAATATTTATCATTCCTTTCGACAACAGATTTATCGACTGGCTTTTGCAGAGTACTGTTGAAATATGAATTACTAGTAAGTTAAGTTAGTATAAAACATATGTAAAGATTTAACTATAATTTCACATGCAGTGTTAAATATGAAACCTTTCTTTGGACGGAGTGCCTTTACAAAACTGGCAATAGTTTAACTAAAATCTTACGAATACGATTGATCGCAGGCGTGACGTACGATAAGTAAACATTTAAGCACTGACATCAAAAGATTTCAAAATACAGGGACCTAATCGAGAAGTATTTCGAAAGTAACCAGAAGTTGTTCCAGCAATCAATTCCAGATTGTAGATGGGTGATTATTTTATTCATATAAATGTCACCGAATGATAGTTTAATTTAATTTCATATTTCATGTCTTCATTGCATCATCTCATCATTCATTGTGACGTGTGACTTAGACTGATTACATAACGATATACGTCACCATACTAACACTTTGCATGAAATTAACCATACGAGCGCACCCTTTAAATTATACGTCATTGCGTCTTAAACCTGTGCTATGCCTTTTCAGTTATTGTCGAATAGCCTTTGCATGCGGACGTTTAGATACTGAAGCATATATTTGCAGGTAGGAAAATTTCTGTTTTAATATTTTTGTTTTATAATAGGTGGGTAGGAATAAACATTTTATTAATGAATAGCGGTTCAATTTAAAGCAGTTTTCCGCCCGTCTTAAATATTGAAATACGCGCATAATGCATATTATGGGTTCAATACTTTTGTTTAAATTTCATTTAATGGGTTGCGACAATTTGGCATTTTACAAGAAGTTAAGAAAGGGGTTTTTATCCGTCATGCGCCATGTGTTATTTTTATGTCCTGTCAGTTAAATTATGAAACCATAATTTTGTGTGATTTTGTGTGTATTGTTAATTATTGTAAATGTATGGATGGATGTTTTCGATGTTACAGTTATATATGTAATAAAATATATTTGCAGTTTAAATATTTGGTGGTACGTCACGGCCCTTATACAACCCAATCAGTTTATTTGGTCTATTGCTATGGTGTTGGTTGGTCGCCCTGTGACATAAATTACATGTGTTTCTGATTAAACCATTAATTCAGCCATTGCTGAAAAAGTATAATCTTGGAAAGTCTGAGAAAAAACTAGTTCTAAATAATAACTGTTAAAACTACAAAGTGTATACCTTCCATAGGAGTCTCATTGTGTAGATAAAGACTAAAATAAGTTCTCAACTGTAAATTTTCTGATTGTTGTCTATTGTCTAAGTTACAATCGTGTATTCTGTAATCTCTATTATTCTCCAATGCAGGCACTGTAAATTGTATTGAGGGTAGCTAAATTGTTATATATTCACAAAATGTTTTATTGTTTGTTTAGTTGGGTTTTACGCCGTTTTCAGCACATTTTACTATTTCGCGGCGGCCAGTTTTTATTGGTGGAGGCAGCCGGAGTACCCGGAGAAAACCACCGACCTTCGGTACGAAAATTGGCAATCCTTGTCAATTTAGATCGGAGTCGAACACACCCCGCCACAGGTGCGATTCGAACTCGCAACCTCAGTGTTGACAGGCTAGTGGTCATTAGTAATCATGACGAACTACCTAGACCACTTGGCCACCGAGGCCCCCCAAAATGTTTTAAAGCAGATAAATGTTTAAGACACAAAAGTAATAATTACACAGTAAGTTCCATTATTTCTGTTCACCTTCATGTTTCTTATCGTTGTTATTGTTTATAATTCGTAAAGTCCAACACTTTTATTCTCTTGTTACAATTTCCTTGAATAAGTGATTTTCGAGGATGTCCTTACAATAAACAATATTACAATATAATGGCTAGTTTCTGTGTTGTCTTGTTCTAGTTTTGTTTATTTTATTATACATGTACATGTACGTTTTTTTATACCTTTAGTTACATGTATACATGTATCCTTATGGCTTTTGTTTGTTATGTTCAATTCTCCTGACTTTGTCTTTTCCTTGGACTTCGAATTTGTGGACTTTTCTCACTGTTTTTTCGCGTCGTTATTCTTTTGCCGATATTTACATAAGTTATCAGTATAGGATGTACAACTTCAAAAAGTTAAATTCCTCATCTTAGTTTACTTTTAAAAACACAATCTTATTTGTTTTGTCTTATTACAAAGTATTACCTCTAATACCTTTCATGTCATAAAAACAAATTAATAAAAGAATTATATTATTTTGCAATCCGATTTTGGCATTTGTGGTTTCCATTACAACTTTATATTTAGTGCAATTACATGTAAGTAAAAATTTGGAAAATGTTCAAGTCCATAATAATGTAAGTGAATGTGAAAAAAAATTACAGAATTATATATTACTGAATATTGACCTCGTCTCAGTATGTGGACAGTATCTATCATGTCTATACCTCTTTCCTTGTCCCGAGTACCGATGCATTGATACTTGAAGGTATCATCACCGCTTCTCACCAAAATTTCTTCAACACGACCTACATGTATATCAAATATCTATGTTTATCTTAGGAACTGTTATATTCTCTTTGAGGATGCAGTCATCTTTATACACGCGTAATAAGATCACAATATTGCAATTAACATGGAGGAAAAACTCACAACCCCAAGCAAATTGGAAAGAACTCATGGCACTGTTTTTCCTTCATTTTGTTTTTTTTTAATAAAAATTAGTGTTGCAAGTTTAGAAATAAATTTCACCTAAACGTTGGGAGCTTATCAACTTTCGTTTTCATCTTTGCCAACAATTACATTTTTAGAAGGTACTGATATAATAATCATATCTGAAGATAATTATAACACTAGTGATGATTCTATTTTAGATATAGATTACAAGGCAAAGGTTGTTTCCTTTGTATCTTATTTTATCTTCTATTCTCATTCATCAAAGTCTTAAAATAGGAGCCTCAAAACTCACCATTTGACAACTGATATAATCCAGCTAAATAGGATTTCCCTGTTGGACACTGATAACATACGGAAGGGAGACTATTCATGTATCTACAGGTTAACGTGATATTCTTTTTAAGGCAGAGACAGTGACCATTATCAGTATGGCATTGTGCCTCCTGCAATATGTAAAAAAATAGTACTGTATTTCACACGAGAGGCTACAAAATATGAAATTAACGGGTCCAATTGCAATACATACATATATGGCTATTGATACCATCGTAACACTTAATGAACCTTTCAATTAGATACCTTGAAATTTTTTAGGTTGCTGGCATAAGCAAGTAAAATTGTATTCTAACTGTTACTTATGGGCCGCCTCATTTTATCACTATGTTCACTATATTTCCTTCACGTTTTATCTTATTAGAAATATCAGAAACTTAAAATATCAGCAATATTTATTGCGTTACAAAAAATATGTAATAATTTTCCAGAAAATGTTTCAGATAGCTGTGAGGCAGAAATATACGGATACATAATAACATCAACACATCTGCATTGCGACATTATTTTAATACATGTACATACCGAAAAAATGAAGAAAGGAGTTTTTCCAGTACAAGAGAGCGCGCATTGAAATTTATTCCGACTACAAAATGGTAAGCCTGCATCTGGGAAGAAACTGTTAAGACGTTTGAAAGTATCATTGATCCTGTATCCACTTTCTTGACAAATGCAACCTGAAATAAAGAAAAAAGAAAGGATATGAGGTATGTGTCAATCAGACAAAATGTACGAACATAACCGTTTAATTTACATTTTGAGACATGCTCTCAAAGAGAATATTAATATGCTACCTAAGAACCAAAAGTGGTGGCTAAGCTCAGTTGAGTGTATTTTGGAAAACTGTAAAATAGCTCGTTTAGATTCTAATATATTGTATACACAATTAAGAATTTCCAGTATCAAAATATATTTGATGAATGCATTTGTAAATTTATGAAAAAAGGCACTGAGCAACAGTGACAAATTATGATCCTATAAACTTTTTTTAAATTTGAAAAATATTTATGTTGTGTGGTAACTAGATTTAAAACCAGTGGTCATGGGTTAATAGAAGCTGGTAGATATACTGTACCAAAAACACCCATTGATCAAAGAATATGCAAAGATTGCAACTATGGTGTAACAGAGGAAGAAAAACATGACTGTTTTGTTCTCAGTATAACATTCTCTCTGAGAGAGCTGAATTAATTTACAATGATACAATGGCAATATTTTGCAAAATAGTGACTATGATTAAGGTTAATGAGTAATGAAGATAACTTAGTTTGTAGAAATATTTCAAATTCTATTCATAAATGCTTCCAGCTCAGGTCTAAATAGAAATATTGATTTGTATTGATGTTCTGTAGAGTGTTAATTTAACTGTATTCTTTTAAATGGACTGGGGTTGTCTCCCTTAGAATACTATCAGAATAATGTAATTTTTATGTTGGATTTATGTAGAAAGTGGTTATGAATGTACTTTTCTCATATAAATGTATGGTTCTGTCACACTGTATTTTGAATATGTTTATCTTTAATTGCTTCGCATCACGGTCATGACGGTGCGGAGCTATTAGTTTCAGTAGACATACACGCCATCTTGAAATAATTACTGATCGCTGATTGGTTACTTTATGATGTGGCTGAGATACAGCAACAGCCATTGGTTTAAATGAGATAAAGAATTACAGACTTTACTCGTTCAGGATAAATCACCAAAAGCCGGAAAATTAACTATGTGTATACCAGTCAACCGATCAACTGTCATTACATGTTTTTGTCATATTCATATATTCTGAAATTCATTATTGAAATCAATTATTAATACGTGTATATTTGCTTTGTTAATCTGCAATACACACGGTTTGTTTTGCTTAATCATATACACTATAATCCTATGTTAACAACCAAAAATGCATGACCTCTACTTTATAACTTCTGCCAATCTAGGCACACGTCCAGAGTCGTGTCTATTTGTTGTATTTCATATCAATCAATATCTAAAAATACCACAATTCCAATACTAAATCAACAACCACATGCTCACATATTACCATAAATTAAGATACAGCGAAGCAGTCCACAGATTTGTAGAAAGCTAAAACTTGTAAATAGATTTAGATTTGATTTGTAATACTACAAAAAGCTCATAAGTGAGCAACAACCGACATCACATGACAATAATTTGGTGACAACGGAAAACGATGATATGAAAAATTATACAAGAGTCGCACACTTACATTGTACAATGTAGGTACATGTACACGGTATTATACATACATTGTGCACTGTAACAAACCTACAAAATGTGAACACCTATCAAAATATGCAGTAAGACGCGAAAACACCGAAGTATAAATTTACTACAGATTTTGATATCAGAAACCTGAATGTATGTGATTCTGAAAAAAAAATTATTGGAGTATTTAAAGAATTTCATTGTCAAGCAATCTTGATAAGTTACCCAAGAAAACAATGTTTTTCCTTATAGACCAGACGTTACTTTTCTTACCCAAAAGGGAAGCTCAACACACAAAAATACATTAAAAATTGAAATGACCAGTTAAAACCAATTTCAAAATTCGTAAAAAAAACCCCATTTTTTTTATTAAGATTGTTATGAATTTGCATATTTTAAACAAACCCATTAGTGTCCCTATAATTTTAGAAAATCTATTGAGGAGAAATGTCTCCCACAATAAGAATGTTTTATTTCTTGGGGAAGACGTGGTTGCACAGTGACATTGTAAGTGCAAATGCTTACATAAACATAATCTAAATACAAGCATGTACGTCTGTATTTAGACAATATTCATTTATAATCTACAATGTACACTTTTATCTTAATTCATTAAAGAAACTAATGTTTTCATGCAGTAGGTACAGCATATGTTTTAAATTACCATAATAAAGATATCAATTATAGCTAAAGATTTACGCACCTTTATAAATGGCCCAGTCAGAGACTACTACTTTTGTTGATGTCCAATAGAAAACATCGTCATGTATATCAACATATGACAAATGCGCTTTTATATGCTCAACTGGTACAAGGTCACAGTACTTGTTTGAATCGTGCCAGGTGTCTGGAAAAACACAATAGCTTCTAATGGTACATTTGTACATGTACGACAGTAAAAAGACTGACTGTAAAGATATTTTCGAAGCGACATACCTTCTGCCTGGTTTCATGTATTTTCCTTATAGTCGTCAACTTTGATGCACAGTAACGAAACCATAATAAGGGTGTTCATGATAAAAATTCTACAGATATGCTTAGTAACTAAATTATCATATCATTGTTAATCCAAACGGCCCATTTATGCTACATTCTAAATGGAATTTTGTATTATTGACGCATACAATATATCTTTTCATTTTTATATTTCCCCATGTCGCATATCAGGTTTTAGATTTTAAATAAGATATTTAATTACTTACATTTCTTGGGAATTCCATTCACCAAGTTAAATATTGTCATACATAAGGTTAAAACGTAAATATATGCCATCATTATGAATTGATACAATATCTAGACAAACCGGGAAATTACAACTTATTTGAATCGTTTTTGGAAATTATTCTTTTCGTAAAATCAAGGAAGGAAAGAATTATTCATACATGATATGTTCCCATCATTATTACAAACATTTCCGTCTGAATGTCGGAGTGAACATGAGAAAAATTTCCCCCAAAATAATAATTTGAATTTAAATCTGTACAGTATCGATGTTGAGAGCAACTAACCCTGTGCCACATATACTCTTGGGGATTTTTTTCCCGCCAGCAGAGACATGAATACATGAATAGCAATAACATTGCCACTATTCTAAAATGACTTGTATATATATTTCGTCCAAATTTGACTTATCAGAGGTGCTCAAGGCCAAAAAAGCTATGAGATTGATTTCTATAGTCAGTTACACAGGCTTGGTAAATTGAAATATATTTGCTTTATAAATTTGAGATTGTCTAATGGGCATTTCTGTCATCTTAATTCGGACTTTTAAAAATTCATATAAAACATGTATAAATTAATATTATCTCGTTTTAACTGTATTCAATATGCACTAAAACTAAAATTTGGAAATTTTGTAATAGAACCATCCATCTTTTTTGCACTTTTGTACTTAATTTCAAATACCCTAAGCTTCAGATTTATATACTTTATACTTTCTCTGAAGCATCTGCTATAAAAATATTGTCTTTTTCAAACCATGAGCATTCCCAACATCCAGTACATAAAAGGACTAAACAATAAACTGAATTTCAAACTCTGAAAATTGAAAAATGTAACAGTATTTAATGTATCTATTGTTCAACATGCTGTATTGTACTTGTACATGTACAGTTGGGTTCAGTTCTAACCTCTCTTTAGAACTTTCCTACACTGTCAGCAGAGTGGTTCTAGAACGGTTCTAGAACTGTCATTCTGACACTTTTAGAACCATTTGTGACAGGGTGTGTCCTGACCTTGAACCATTGATCACAGTTCTACTTTAGAACCAGTTATGACCGATCTACCGTAGAACCATTATTTAAGACAATTCTACTCCAGAACATTTATGACAGTCACGGTAGTTTATTTACAGTATTTCATATATTATCAAGAATTTTATGACTTCATTTATCGCAGAATCTTTAAAAACAATCATCTTTTCGGCACACCGGAACAGCTTATTGAGCAAAACTAGATATTGCAGATGTTCAGAAAAGAAATTTTGATAGTTTATGAATTGTGAACATCACAATTGTGAGAAATATAATAATCTACTTGTTGCGATACCTACAAAATCAACTTTTAACATACGGTAACAGATTATGGAGGATAAAAAATGAAAATTCCACTCATATTGAAGAAAAGTTAGTTTTAAATATCAAAATCTGAAGAATTTAGATATCTAATTTGTTACAATATATTAAAGAGGACAAATATACCTAAGGAGCAAATAAAAAAACGCAATCCGTTAGACAGACAAACCCGGGAATACAAACAAACAAGCACAAAAATAAACACTGAAATCTAAAAAACCGTGAACAACACAAACTCCTATAAAAACCAGGAGTGAACCCAGTTGCTCCTGAAGGGTAAGCAGTTCCTGCTCCGTATACGACACCCGTCGTGAAATTCAACAAAGTCAATCCGGTGTTAGTCAGAAATCATTGGAGGTACATGAAATGTTACGACATTTGGAACAGGTCCAACATCATCATCGATATTGGAACACCGTAACGGTAAATGAATTCCTGATGACGACCGTAAAATTTCCAAAGTGATGACATCAACTTATCCTTGATAAAACTCTTGTTAAGAAGCTTCTATGACAGCAGTAATCCTCTTTGTCCAAAGTCAGGGTAAATCACGCATGCCCTTGAATATCGGATAAGTTGAGAAATGTATAGACGCCATATGCAGGCGATGCTGGTACATTGCTACTCAAGAAGGGAAAGTTAACAATAGGAAAATTCAGGTCATCGGGTTTGTCATAAAGTTTTGTCTTCAAAAGTCCCTCGTTGTCTGTTTAAAAAAAAACAAATTCAAATATGAAGCGGAACTTAATTGTTGTGCCGACCCAACTTGATCGATGAATATTTTAGAGCTGTCTCAAATATGCGACCGGAAATTGATTTATGCAGATTTATTTACTTATTGACTGTGACTCCGAAATCAGTAGTTTACGATTGTGCTTAATAACGATGACTTTATGTTGTAGAAATAGAATAATTGTGTCATGGTATTTTGTTCCCGAACTTATTTATATAGATATTAGTTCTTATATTGTAGTTTCAGTCTACTTTCATTTTCACTTTTAGTTTCAGAACGTACATGTTTTAGGTCATGAACCCACTTCAAATGGAGATTTTACTTACATTACATTCGGTCAGTAGCTATATCCTGCATTCCTAATTTAATCATATATTTAATTGTCCAACTGGACAGGTGTGGATCACTTCTGAACTGTGAATTATTTGTTATATTGTATATAAGTCCCGGGCAGATACATAGAACGACCCTCTTCGCGCAAGCTTCCACGTTACCCGGAGATCGCAAATCGAATTATTTGATTGGTTAAAATTATTCTGTATAAAAAGCGACGTCAGCATCGATATGACATCATTCTTCTTCTTTGTTTTGAATGTTCAGCCGTTGGTTATTTAATTATCCTTAGAATATAATTTAACAATTTATACGGTCCGACATTGCAATGGTACGTGGCCGAGTTAGTTTTAATTAGTTATATTATTTAAATTTACATTTTGATGTATATTAATGTGTGTTTCCGTGTGGAAACCATTCTTGAACCTAATTTGCACCGTGAGTGAAATGTTGCACCGAGTGCATCACTATTAAGTTTCTCCAATTTCAGCGTACTACCGACGGCATTTAATAGCCAACAAATCCAATTTTAAGTTACGGTTTACATATGATTTAACCAATCAACTGATTCACTATCTCTGTTTTTACGTTTCTAACGGCATCATAATTTTTAGTGGTGCACCCAAGTTTGGATTCGGTGCACCACACAGGTCTTGGTGCCTCTGGCGTAACTGCACCGTAGGAAGTGAAATATATATTGTTCTTGTGAAATGCACGTCTAGATAGCGGAAATATTATTTATTATCACATTTGAGACCTTGATGCAACAGCACCTCATTTAAATTAACGTTGCATGGACCTTCTGGTGCAACTGCACCTCACCTGAATTCTTTTGGTGCAAGCACCTCAAATTAATTATAGCAAATAAACAATGATTTATTAGATTTTCGGCCATTATTATTATTTTAGTACTACAGTCTGCTTAATTCTATGTATCTCAATGGGGCTCCCTTTGTATATTTGTACACTTCAAAATTAGATTGTATTGAGAAAGACATTTGTACTTCGAAATTGCCTAATTTCATGTTGTGACTTAATACCCCCATAAACAGGGTGTGAACATTACCGGTTTTATATCTCTGTGAAGCCCAGCATCAAGTAACAAGTCGGACATTACTTAATTTATATGTATGACAAATATATACATTGATATGTCGTCGTCTCATATGTGGTCATTGCGCTGACCGGGAGATACACACTGTGGTGGCGACGTAACACAATATATCTTTAGTATCCTTAATTTCAAGTTCACTAGGGTAGATGAGATGCAGAAAGACTTGGAATTTGTCGTTATGTATCTGTATAACGAAAAGTGAAATTACCGGATTGGGTTAGTGTATTTTGTTTTCACATAGTAGCCCTTGAATGAAGCCCGATTTATATGAGTACAAGAACAGATCGGCGAGTAGAAGAGCACAGTTGGTTCCCATTGGAATGTAGATTGTTTGTTGCAAAATTCGACCAAGAAATTCAACAAATATGTTATCTATGAGCAAATCTAACATTTTTGCAATTTAATCTTCAATTTTTTTTGTCAGAATCAGAGTGGTTTTTCACGAAATAAGAATTTTCTCTACCAAAAAATAGAAATTTATACCAGTGTGGGCCATTTTTCCTGAAAAAACATTGATGAACTAGTTGTTTCAATCGATATTTTAATTATCAAATGTGAATGTGGTATGGTAGTGTAGAGTGTAGAGAAGTGGAATTTTTGGAATGTTATAAATTTAATACATATATTATCAAGAATTATAAAACAACTTCTCTTATAATCGCAGAATCTTAAAAATCAACTTTCCGACACACCACAACAACGTATACCATAATAGTTTACAAAAAAGTGAAAAGAAAGATTAGTTTTTATTTATTAAAAATATCAAAATCTGATGAATATAGATATTAAATTTTGTTTCGACATACTAAAAACTAGCCTTTGGAGATACTGTAAAATTGAAAATATTACCTACAAAGGCATGCACGTTTGGTATTTTATAAAGGAGTAGGGGCGATAAGGGGCCAAATCTGTCCAAATTTTTATAAAAACTGAATCAGCTTCAAAATAAATTTTCTTTATTTTATTCATTCCTTATGTAAGTACACTTCCACATTTTACTACTTTTTTCACGTGATGCACACCTGTGACGTCACAATCATTACGTATTTTTGCCGAAATTAGTGGTTTTCTGTGGAATCGCAGATAAAATCATCAAACTTTTCCGAGAATTATCCACGTGCGCATGAAAGAAACAACTTCGTATGAATATATATTGCTTTTAAAATAAACTGTTAAAATATCTTGACTGTTGTTTCTTGTGTGCGGACGATATGAAAATTAATAAAATTCAGCCGGATAGAACTGTGTGAAATTAATGTGGAATAAACAAACACACAGTGATACGCATTGTATATATGGTTTAAAAATAAATTAACGTTTCTTAAATGCAGGGTGTAGGGATTAACCGGGGCCCAAATAAAATATATATTTCAATTTATATTATATTATATATATATTAGAATATAGATATTGTTTAGGGCATGTGGATCTCAACCATTTTCAAGATATTTGAATATTTAAGAAATGGAGGGGGTTGGGATTTCGCCTAAGGGAATGATTTATAAATGTAAATACATGTATATAATTTATTTCATCTCAATATGAGTAACAAGAATAGTTATTTTTTATCTGTATTGGTTTTATTGCAAAGCTTGAAAGCATAGTCAAATATATTAGTATTTCAAAATTCTAATTTGCGTACCAATGACCTCAAAATCAATAGGATCTTTCAGCTCCCCCAGAAACATACTTCATCGAACTTTGGTTTCCACAGAACAAATATTTCTTAAGTTATTACCCGGAAACCACTTATTTCAGACATAAAAAACCTCTACTTTCAGTATCAGTGACCTTTATCTTTGACCTAATGACCCTAAAATCAGTAGTCTTCTTCCCCGCATCTAGGGTCATACACAACCTAACTTTGATCTCCATAGAACATATATTTTTGAAATTATCATCTGGAAACCAATTGTTTCGGACGGATGGACGAATAGAGGACTAGGGGTAGGGGGCATAAAACATTTAATTTTTGCATCACTTCTGGCAAAATACTTAAAACTTCTGAAGATACGTCCTTATTGTAGATTAATTTAACTATGAGAAGTCGTAAAATGTTTCTGATTGTGAAATAGTTTCTGATTCCAAATTTATTCGTATTGAATGCAGTTATAAGTTTTGAGAGTGTCAATTAAGTACAGGAATGATTATCAGCTAGATTAGATGCGAATAAAGTGATTTTCTGACAGCATTTAATTTTGACAGTATCAGTACTATGAACTCACGTTGACTGTCACAAAAGTTCACAGACGAATCAACAATATTACTTACATATATAACAACATTCATTAATGAGTCATGATTAATCGTCAAAGGATAAACCATATTTATTTCCTTTTAATATTTCATTCTGTAAATGTGTAGAGAATGCAGATGATTGTATTCATTTTAAAAATAAAAATATACTGTGTTCAATATGTTTGAATGGATATGTCATCAACATCTATATTTGTTTCTTTATGTCATGTATGTGGTGTTACCATTTGGAGTCAGTTCCTTGAAAAGTAAGATTATTGAAATCTAAATATTATATTTATACAATAGTTGCTTATATAGAGGGCATTATCATGATATAGTGACTGCCCAAGGGACTGATATTGCATGAAACATTGATAATGGCCGAGCCGCAAGTGGATTCTAAAAACTTAAAATTAAAACAAAATTACCATAAATCTCATTATAAACTTTCATATAGAAAACACTTCCACCAATGTATCGTACATTTTTTGTACTTATCACGTTTTGGTTTCTAACTTTAGTGTGAAATCTGCAAGAGACGATAAACTGAGTCAGAAAATATAGTTGTTGGTCATGGAGTTTATCATCTTTTATTATCCCCGTACTTTCGAAGAAAGTTCCAGGATATCGTTGCTCCTCGTTCATTTTTAACTCTTTTTACACAATAGCGTTTCAGATATTTGATTGGACCAACAGGTGACTTATTTTTGAAAATTGTAAGTTTGTGGCATAAATTCCTTTCATGTTTAACTTTATGGATTTTTAAAACTTGAGTTCATAATTTTCGAACATATGATTGTAAGGTGTTACAGTATTTGATACACTTGCAAGGATGCAACGCGTAGGGAGTGTGGGGATACATGTTGCTGTCGATTCTGACTGCCTAGTTTTTACTGTATATGTTTTTTCTGATTTATTTGTTCTACCACTGTCACATTTGAAAATGGGAGGTTTTAGTACTCCGCAACTTAATTTAAGCACACTTCAAAAGCCCTTGTCAGTTATTGTACATTGTGTGTTTCTGCGTGTTGTTTCATTTATTTGGAGTGTATTGTTTAAATCATTGTATTTTAGGATTTCGGCTGAATCTAATCACATAATAGATTCTTCCAAAATAATCGTTAAAAGAATTTGTATAAAATCAAAAATTAAGGACATTAAATTTGATAATTATTTTCGGAACATTAATTTTTTAAATTAATTTCCAACGCTTTAATTCTATAGTCATTAATCATATCAATTTCAAGTCTATTGCGTATTTATCTGCTTGAGGCCATAGAATAGTTAGATACCGTTCAAGCGATCTTTTGTCTTTTTGTTCGAGTAATTTCAGAATTTAAGATTGAAACGTTTATTGATAATTATTGATTAACTTAGATTCGATATAGAATTAAAAAAAAATGAAAATGATGGACTTTTTAAAATTGGTGAATGACTGTCAAGGGGCGCAAAGTAAATTGGACTGCTGACTATGTAAATGGCAATTCCAAATGATTACTAATGTATCAATGCTTATTAAAATTCATTTTCATTAATTAACATCATCACTGACGACCATTACCATTAGGTATAGAGTCCATTATCATAATCACTATCAAAACTCTTTACCCTTTTTCGTCATTTTACATATTTTCAATTTGCTCTTCAACGCTATGAATATTTAATTTGATTACATGCATTTTCAAACTTATATTCCACTTCAAAATTGTTGTGTTTTTCCTGTTCGAAATCCAATGCAAAAAGAAAAATATATCAAAGGTACATCAATTGCCCTTAAATACGCGTGATAAATATTTTCTGCAAATATTACTCTATGAAGAGGATAAATATACCTAAGGAGCAATAAAAAATTCATCTTAGATATTGGAACACTGAAACTGTCAATCAATTCGTGATGACAACCGTAAACGACGTCATAAAGCGAAACGATTATAATTAGCCTTCTAAGTTAATCTGTTGAGTTGAAAAATCGAATAAAATAATAATTAGATTGAGGCAGTTTGAAACGACGACTGACCCCGCACTTCCCACATGTTGCATCCCTGCATGTGTATCAAATAATGCAGCACTTTCGAAATATGGTCTCCAATTTTTGAAAATCAAAATTCTCAAACAAAACTGCATAAAAATAAAATCCGTCAAGTTAAAAAAGTTGAGGAGATTAAGTCGTAGCTCTAATTCACAATTTTCGATTCCTGTGGACCCCCGTTTTTGAAAAATTGTTACACCTAATTGCGCATCTACATACACTGTGAGAGGTGTTAAGGCCAGAAGCTGAAAATCACTCTTTTCCAAAATTCAACCCCTGTTTTTCTCAACTTTTGAAAATCAAAATTCTAAAACCTTATTTCGTATCTACATCTAGCGTATATCAATATTGTATAGAAATGTTATATTAAAATTTTGATTTATCAATACAAACTTTTACTATAACAGGTTGTTATAGTAAAAGTTTGTATTGATAAATCAAAATTTTAATATAACAGAAATAAAATGCGAAAACATGAAAGACAAGAAAATGTGACGGACAGATAGAGAGATATAACAGTATCCATGAACATAAGGATATAATTATAACAATAATAATAAAAAAGAACAAAATAATTTTAACATTAGTATCAAGTGGTGAAGAACGTTAATTTATATTATTTTCAAAGTCAATAAATGGCATCGAATTAGACCTAAACTAGAGAACATTGACAAAGTTTGTATCAACTTGATATTTCAAAATCTAATTCAGTGAACTGGAAAGATTCGTTACAAATATGTCATGTTCCCAGTTGGCAGGATCTTATACATTGAAAAACAGGTTTGCGACATGCTTGATTTCCTCATTGATAACATATTTGTCACGTTTGGAGGAGCGATTTTTCAACAACAAATCGGCATTCCAATGGGTACTAATTGTGCCCCTCTCCTCGCCGATTTGTTCTTATATTCCTATGAGACAGAGTTTCTGCAGAACCTCGTGAGGAATAAACGTATGAAAGATGCTAAATCTTTTAATTTCACATATAGATATATTGATGATGTTTTGTCCATGAACAATCCTTCTTTTGCTCAATGGCTTCCATTGATATATCCACCAGAACTCGAAATTAAAGAAACTACAGAAACAACTTGTACAGCATCCTTTCTAGACCTTCATCTCGAATTTGACAGTAGTGGTAAACTAAGCACCAAGATATACGATAAAAGAGACGATTTTGATTTTAAAATTATAAATTTTCCTTACCTATGCAGCAATATCCCAACATCTCCTGCATATGGTGTTTATATTTCTCAATTGATTCGTTACGCTAGAGCATGTTCCAACTACTCTGATTTCCTTGAACGCCATAAACATCTGCGTGACAGACTTCTTAGCCAGGAATACGAGAAAATGCGTCTAAAAAGGTCTCTTACGAAATTCTTTTTCAAATACCAAGATTTGGTTGAAAAATATTCAGTATCTTCTACTACTATCATTGAAGATTGTTTTTTATAACTTATCTTGGTGTTTTGTTTCTACTTTACCAACTTTGACATCAGCATATCTATGTTGATTACCACCACTGGTACTTTTATGCCGTAATGGAAGCGGGAGGTTTGGCGCGCTGTAAAACCTAGATTCAACCCACCATTTCTTTTGAAATGCCTGTACCAAGTCAGGACCATTGCGGTTGCAATTTTCCAGTGGTGTGATACCAGTTTTGTCACACGTCTTATGGACTTGCGAGTTTTGTTAATACTGTTATGTACCTTATATAGATAATCAGACAGACGTAGAAATTCCTGTTGGTTTACCTGCCTGGATAAGTGGTTCCGCTGTGTTGTCTGATTGGGCTCATTTTGCAGGTATGAAACTATGGAAAACAGGTTTCGGTATATGAGCGTTTGAATCATCAAAACAAAGTTTGGCTGTTTACCTTTGCTGAAACATTATACATTTATTTCCCTTGCATTTGCGAGATATGAAAATGTGTTCACCCGAGGGCTTGCCGAGGAAAACATGACTTTTCGGGGGTGAACAAATCTTCATATTATTTCATTAATGCAAGGGAAATTAATGATTTATTCCACAAACTCGAGTTAAATCCTGAGCATTTCGAATAACTGCGATATAATGGTGAAACACGAATCTGAGAGGGAAACACGATGGCTTGTCCAATATCACGTGGGATAGTCTCAACACATGAAATACGTACATAGCTATGAATTAATATATACAGTGGAATAATACACTTTAGCTTGTTTTGCTGATTATGACTTCAACAAACTCAACAGGACTGGTTGCAACCTCGAAATATTTGAAAGAGGATGAATTTAGCAATACAATATACAAATCAAGTACGAACAGAATAATATTATAGAATACTGCATATTATTTGATGGATTATTAATGATAGATAAATATCCGTAATATACATATCAGTCTCCACTTGTCTCATACATTGGATACCAGTTTTGATGCAACGGATACAAATTTGGACATTAATATAAAAGAATGATGTACATGTATACAATCCGTATATGCACGAGACAATTGCCCAAGCCAAAAACAGTGATTTTGTTAATGTTTTAAGTCTTACAGTAACATTTAAAACTGTAAGACTTAAAACATCGATAATCATAATTGTAGCTATTTTGGGAATAAAATTATATATTTATAAATGTATTTCAAAATAGAATGTTTTTTTTGCATTATATATAATCTGCAAAATAATACCGAAACAAAGCAAACAAGACAATGGAAAAATTCCATTAGACTGATATCCAAAGGCTAGGCAAACTCATGAGAATACAGGACAACGGACAAATACCACAAGGTGTATTTTTTTTTAATTAAGAGAATGAAAGACAAATAATAAACTGAACAGAAAAGACAAAACAGGAACTGAAGCATTGGCAATGTACATCCGTAAAGAAAAGGGGACTGACAAAATAAACTATTATAATAGAAAAGGATAATAATTACAGCATGAACTAATGAAAGTTTTTCCGGATAATAAAGGTTTATTTCTCAATTTAAATCGGGTTTAGGTTGCCTTAACATTTCCTTGGAAAACATCGATTCGGCTGGGAAATTAAATGGACTACTAGAAAGTGTATTTGTCAATGATTCATCTCCAGTACTTGAAGCAGACATTTTCACTTGTGCCTTTCATTGTACAGAAAAAACTAAAGTATTTCATTTACTTGGTGAGCATTTATAGGAGATTTATTATTCAGCATGTATTGTTTTTACAAAAATTAAGCCGTTCATGTTGCCTTTAAGCATATAATTTTGAAAACCAATCCTGATGAATCTGTCATACTATCGACCATGATTAATCGATATCCATCGCTTTATCTTGAATTACAAACTTTCGTTTTCTTTAGTAGTATGACCGGGCGATAAACGAACGCTTTATACCTGAGTCACACGAATGTCTTGTTATAGGGAATTAGCTATACGAAATAGACTCGAAGTCGATGTACATTTCCATAATTTAATTTACGTCTGAATATTTCAAAGAGCAACAATAACTGAATAACAACAAAACAAACACAATAAAATTTTAGACACAATAAAGAAATTGATTGACGGACGGGATTAACAAGATGAACTGACCAATCAGGGGAACTTTAACAATTTCGGTAAAAGGTGTATATTTCAAATAAATCGGGAAATATGTCTTTAAGAGATTGTAAATTACATTTTTGACAACTTAACAATAGGTGCTAATTTAGCTCATTTATATTTCATTTTCATGACGCATTGTTTAAGCCCCCTTTACACTGAACGAAGACTGCACTACGACCATAAAAAATGTTTTGATCGTGGAACATCTTAGTGGGGTCGTACTGAGGTCTTCAAGTAGCGTAGTGTGGTCGTCATTGCGCGTGATAGGTCGTAGTAGAATCTCCAGGTCCCACGACTGTTTTGAACATGCTCAAAATTTACGTAGCGAGGTCGTCGCCACTTTTGATCGTACAGACATCGTACCGGTGTCGTAGAGGAAGCTCAGAGACATCGTAGTGAGATCGTAATGAGACATCGTATATAAATTCAAGCAAGGAATTGTCCTTTTATATAGTTTATTTGCTGGTCGTAGAGGAAGCGCAGAGACATCGTAGTGACATCGTAATGAGACATCGTAGTGAGAACTAATATACATTGAAGCAATAAATTGTCCTTTTATATAGTTTATTTGCTGATCGTGGCTAGATCGTGAGAACAACGTAGCAAGGTCGCAATACTCGTGGTAGCAGCGTAGTGACAACGTATTACGATCGTCAAACGCGTATCGATGTCGTGTCACAATCGTGAGAGGTCGTACAACATCGGCCTAGGGGCGTTGTGTGATCGTGTTATTGTCGTAGCTTGAACGTACCACAAACGCAGGCATCGTAGCGAAAACGTAGGAGAGCGTAGAGGCAACGTGAAAGATTATCGAAAAAAACGTATTTTGAGCGTAGGGGTGTCGTGAATACCTTTACACTGGAGATGGTTTTCCAATTTTTCCACGACCCTGCTGCGATCTTGGCGATCGTAGAGGTCGTGGAGAGCGTAGCACAGTTTCGACCACTGTAAAGGGGGCTTTAGCCTGAAGTCGCAGATAAAAGACATAAGTATTTGATATAAATAATCGGCTTAACGTGACGCGTAAAATACATGTAGTATTAATTGTCTGAAGACAAGTAATTATTGTATAATTTCCCATTACAAAATCGATAATATAATTTAACTTTAAACAATAAAAAAATGAATTATTAAGAATTATCAAGAAACATTTAAAATATGGCAATAGATATAAATTATATTTTGCTGGTACAAATGTGTCGGGTGATAGTAGTATAAACGCACATGGTGTAATCACTGTGTAATTCTTATCTAATATTATAAACTACGGGTAGTTCTACACCTTCAGATATTTCATACAGGATTAAAAAATCAGTCTGCTTGAAATTTTTATACAGATACATGTAATGATAATGTTAAATACAAATATAACAATTAAAATATCATTGCATTATTGACATTTTGCAAATTCACATGAATAGATTTTGTTGTCTTTTAATTATTGTAGTATGATTTATGTCAGTGTTTGGAAAAAATTAATATAGAAATATAAAAAAACAGCCCGGAAAGGAGAGAATGCCTGATTCTGATTGGAATGAGATTTTCTGTCATTCGAAAAAAGGAATACCACTTTTTCAGTTTGTTAAAGGTAAATTAATATGTAAGTATAGTCAAGAAATAGCAAATTGATATTCGAAGGAGGGAAAAATCGAAACAACTGACAAACTCCGGAGTACAACGAAGACAAGACCAACACAATACATGCACTACAATTAAAAACTAAAAACATATGAACAACATGGACCCCCAAAAACACCTGGGGCAGATTCAGGTGCTCTGGAAGAGTAAGCAGTCTCTGCCCCCTGCAGGACACCTGTCATGCTGCCCATGTCAAATCCGGTATGAGGAAGGGATAAAATCAATGCAACAGGTCCATTTTCATTTGGGAAACGGTTTTTTTCATACCTGTCAACCAAGACATGATGTCGTCAATAAAACTTTAATAAGGATCGACTCCAACTTAGGAACAACATGCCCCTGTCCGTCAGGAGCCGGGCTCTGTCCAGGAAGTCAATGTATATTCACAAGCTGGAATAACGTATGAGTTGTGAAATATATACTCCGTACGCCTGCGCTTCTGGAATATTGCCGCTCAAAAATGGGAAGTTGATGATTGAAAAGTCAAATTTTAGTAAATGTAGTACAAAATAAGATGTTTTGTAAATTTGTATAATCTCATCCTTTACTAAGGTAACGTTTGTGCCAGCTAAGCCTTTATTTGGTTTATTTTATTTTTTTTCATGTGTATTAAAAGACCATCTCATAGACTTCTTTGTGCTGATTTAATTGAAAATTTAACAGTCAAGTAAACATAACAATGGCAAAAACGGGCAAGACACTTTTATTTAATAAAGGTGCTTTATACACGTAGGGCATTTGTTAGAAGAATCAACTCCTCTGGTTGAAAGAGAAGTGATTGGTGTCTACAAAAAGCAGTGCTTACAAGGAAATCGACTCAAGCAACATGTAACAAATTGTTCTGATGACCAACACATTATATGCTCTAAAGAAGGTTAGAAGACTAACTCGCATGCAAATCACTCATGTCTAAAGGGTCAAGTGAGCTATTCTCATCACTTTGCGTCCGTCGTCGGTCGTCGCCCGTGTTCCGTCGTCCGTTAATTTTTACAAAAATCTTCTCCTCTGAACTTACTGGGTCAAATTAAACCAAACTTGGCTACAAGCATCATTATGGTATTTAGTTTAAAAAAATGTCCGATGACCCCGCCTGTCAACCAACATGGCCGACATGGCTAAAACTAGAACATAGGGGTAAACTGCAGTTTTTGTCTTGTATCTCAAAAACTAAAGCATTTAGAGCACAACTGACATGGGGTAAAAATGTTCATCAGGTCACACCATCTACCTGCCATGAAATTGTTAGACGCATCGGTCAACCCTTTGATGGGTCAACCCTTTGATGAAATTTTGCAGTTTTAGGTTATTAACTTGAATATTATTATAGATAAAGACAAACTGTAAACAACTGTTTTACGGAATATTTATCAACAATGTCTTGGTATCTTACAGTGAACTTTTTTAGAAACAGGACGAGACGTTCTTTGACATTACCTTGGCTCATAAGCTTTCTGCTCAGACACTGGTGACATTTTATAAAGTCTGAGTAGTTCTGAATAAGTTCTGGCTCTTTCACTGAGATTGAAATGACTAGGAAAATAAATAAAAGTCATTCTACCCGCCCCACCCCCCCCCCCCCCCCCCACGACCCCCCGACCCAAATAAAGAAATAAAATGAAAAAAGTATTAGTTAAATGGTTTAAAATCCTGTTTGTCGATGCAAGGTCATGGGGTTTACAAGCAATCAAATGCAGTAAAAGAGTTTGTCGTCTATCTGCGTCTGAAAAAAAATGTAAAAGAAAACCATTAATACTGAATGGTTAAGAAAATTCAGATAGGCTATAGCAATTTCAAAATCAAACTATCACTTTTAAATTAAACATTATACTACATGCAGATGTATACAATATAATAAACGCCTTTGAATAAACTTAAACTTAAAAAAATTATAATTATAATATATGTTTGATCTTTTGTTTTTTTTTATTCATTTGGAACATTTGGTACCTTCTTATGTTATTGATACGCTATGAGTCAACATTGTTTTGTTTCTCGTTGTCGTCTTTTATTATCAAAAGTCCAACAACTAATTCTTCTAGACCCCTTTTAAAATTACATTATATGCAATCAATTTCGAAGTACCATATCTAATGAATAATAATGAAGGAAGTTGACGCTTTATCATTCACACCAATGTTTTCAAGTTCGACAGCTCAAGACCATTTAGTGCTCGTCTCGTGGTGTGGACTGTTGCTCCTTATTGAGGACCACATTCAAATCGACGTTCATGAGAAATTATTCTACCCTCACGTTCAATTCTTTGGGATATTGTCTCACTTTTGATTTCATATAGTTTACATTTTAATACACATTTTTATACACAATTAATATGAAGATTTAAAAAAGCAGAGTTATAGGAAGGTGACAAGATTTCGACTACATAATATATGTAATATGTAAGTTAACTTAGAGCAGAAAGGAAGAAGAATAGCTTTGGCCCAGAACAATTCTGGCCAGGAATTAGAACAGCTCTGGTCAAGAATCAGAGATGTCTTGGTCCACGACTGCTTTTTAGAACGGCTTTATTTCAGTGTGGTATTTTTTATTTATAGTGTTACAAAAAGACTTTACTGAAATTTAAGTTGGGATTTCTTATTTATTCTAAATCCTGACTTTTACTAGAACTATTTTAGACTATTACTGGTTATAGAACTGTTCTAGAACATGACAGTTTAGAGCTGTTCTAGACCATGACAGGTTGCAACTGTTCTAGAGCATGACAGGTTGAAACTATTCTTGAACGTGACAGCTTAGAGTTCTTGTTGACCATAACAACTTAGAGCAGTCAGAACTGCTCTAAATAAACGTCGTGAGAGGTTATGTCTGCACCTAACTGTATTTAGTTACAAACAAAGGTGTCACGCCTTCTAACGTTTTGTTTTAATTTTTTTTTGTTGAATTTATTATTTTACTTCACCGTACCTGATGATATGAAGTACCGCAACTACAATCAGCATGGTGAAAAGTAAGATGTTAATCGTCATTATTGTCATATTGTCTGCAAAATCAATGAATACATGTATTACTTATTGCAACGTTAACGATTTTTATATCAAATAAGCAGATAAGAACATCCATAAACGTTTCTAAAAACTTAAAATTTCAAATTTAAAACTTAAAATTCACGATCTGTAAAATTATTGCCGAGAAGGTTGGTGGATCTCTCCGGGTACTCCGGCTCCCTCCACCAATAAAAAATGGCCGCCGCGAAATAGCCAAATGTGCTGAAAACGGCGTAAAACCCCAACTGAACAAACAAATCATTGCCGAGATTGTTGAATCTTTGCAACTTCAAGTAAATGAAAAATCTGGCGATGAAACACACAACCAATAGCAATATTTGTATCAGAAGACAACCAATGTCCAGACACAGTCTACCGAGACTGTTTTTGGATGACTGTCGCTTCAAGAGAACGATAGATATAACCTTCTAAAAGATAACAGTTTCATACATTATCCTTGCCTTCATACAATTCAATTCACTTCCAGTGTAAGGGAGAATTTTGACACCGTTGAAAAATGATCCTTCGGAAACATGCCTTTTGGGCACTTTTGAAGGGGTGTCGAAAATTGAACTGGTCATTTTTCAGTGTGAAAATTGACCGCTGGTCACTTTTTAATGTTGAAAGGACGTTGAAAATTTATCAATCCATGCATGTAATTTCCATGTAAATTATCATCTTGCTCTGCTTCCACAGAAATATTTTGGCGTCGAGCGTGATGAAGTTCTCGCCAAATCGTTTTTGGTCATTGAAGCAATTTACTGCAGTTATTTAACTTTCATCTGCATGTTAATCCGCTGCTAATTTGATTTTATTGTGATAGAATCCAAATTATTTGAAAAAGAAGAATTTTTTTTTACTGAATTCAGTGTTGAAAATGCACACTTTTCGTAATTTACAGTGGAGGAAAAATCGATAAGCACTTTGAATCCGACAAATAAAAAAAAAAAAAAATCGACCACTTTTCAATGATAGTCAGTATTCCATACATAGGGCTTAAGACTAAAAAGAATAAATTTGCTACCAACCTATGGAAAATTGAGTAGATCAAAACTCAATGGTCAATTTTCTACGTTAAAAAAAGACCAAAGTGTCAATTTTCCACAGGATCAAAATTTTCCCTTGCATCGGACTTCACAGGGATTTATTTGTCAACATTTTAATATTATTAGAAGGAAATGTGTATGTTTCCTTCAAGTTGGTAAATAGAATGAACAATTATAAGTAATATTTATCCGAGGAGCAAACTGAAAACAAAGATACTGTTCACTGTGAACACGGCTGAAGGATGGGTAACTTCCGAGTGAAATGATCGGAAATACATGCACTTGACTGTGACAAGGATTTAACGTAACGCCATAATAGATTGTGTGCGGTAAAAATCCCCATTTAAAATTGTTTACAAATATTGCTATTTTGCTTTAAAATGTCTTTAAAGACAAGGACAAAATAAAAACATGTACATATTACTGTTATTTATATATTTGACTAATATATTATAGAATGTCAATACAACCTGTACGATTATATCGGCAAACAAGTTTCGACTACCATATTATTGGTTACCATTATTTTTATGCAGAATGTTCTTAATATGCCTCCATACCTGTTTTACTGGCGCTAACTTTTTTATTCATTTCTTGTGTTCCATATGATGTAAAATTGTAGAGAATATTATCTGATAAGATAAATATACAGGTGAACTTTAGAAAGATATGTATATTATCATACATGGTTTGCATTTATCAAACTAAAAAAAATCATTCGTCCACTGAAAACTCTTTATCAAGTCACAGAACCTTGCTCATTTAGTTAAGCAAGTCTAATACGAATTGCCTGTAAACATTTTATATAATAGCTATATCTGTTAAAGTCTACTTAAGGTACATTTCCCCTGTTTTAGTTCATTGTAGTTACATACCGAAGTATCTAGCTTATGGTGTATACATTTCACAGATGACTCGTTACTGCCATGCATGGGATGTATACGACGATTGTATTGGCGGAGAGATATTGCTGTCACATAAACTTCTAAGATAGGATTATGTTATTCATATCATCACTTCAAATATTTTATGGTCGTCATCACGAATTGATTGGTCGATAGGAAGTTTATATCTCTCAAATGAGACTATATATCTTCAGTCAGATTTCACGTCTTCCTGGAGTTGACACAAATATGGATTACAAATATAATACTTCACCGACAATATGATCGGTGTCATCAACTGTGCAGGGCGTGCTTACCCTTCCTGAAAACATGATGTCGCCCCCTTTTTTGTGGAAGTTCACATTGCTAATGCTTTCGCTTCTGTCTTATTGTTATTCTGTTTAGTTTGTTATTTATATTTATTCCTTTATAGTTATACATGTATTGTTGTGCTACATGTTTGTTGTGTTGCATTCTAACGAGTGTGACTTGCATTTTTATTTCGGTATTATGAACTTTTTCCACCGTCTTGTTGCTCCAGTATTCTTTTGTCGATACTTAATGAAAGGGTAGGAAGGAGGAGGGATACTATACATTTATTTCCCTTGCAGTAGTGAAAAATGAAGATTTGTTCACCCGAGGAAACATGACTTTTTGAGCGTGAAAAACTCTTCATATTTCACTAATGCATGGGAAATTAATGATTTATTCCACTATTCCCAGTGTATTTCGAATAACTGGAATATGATGGTGAAACACGAATCTGAGAGGGAAACACGATGTTTTGTTCAATATCATTTGGGAAAGTATCAACTAATGAAATATGTACATATGAATTAATATATATAGTGGAATAATACAGGATAAAAAAAAGCCGAAGAAACACATGTAGTCGACATCCAGTATCCTTATATACAAGGTACACTGTAGGTGTATTGAATAAAATGTTTTATCATATATGCTTAAACTACATACCTGAAAAAATAGTGCTATTTTCTGTGTTTAGGTGTGCTGCAACAAAATATTTATGTTAAATTAGGGACAAAAATAATAACTAATATTTATTGTATAGATTAATCAAAGGTATGTTTTAAACTGTCAATTTAAAAAAATAGTATTTTACAAAATGATTATCAAAGTAGTTCATCTAAAGTTTCTACAGTAATGCAATATGCGTTTCATATTTTCAAGGAAAGAGTTTTAATTCGGTGCATATTTACATGTACATATATGTAGATGAAACAAATTCTTAGTCTACACCAAACGGATATGATCCATTATTTTGTTTATGGATGTTTCTTAAAAGGTACTATCTGTATATTAGAAATAATATCAATGAAACGCATTTGTAAAATAAAATACCAGTATCTGTAGCTTATTACGTGTTTACCTACTAACGAAAAGTAATATCATGTCAATGACTGTTTTCATTTTGCTTTCAGTTTTGAGACACCTTGCCTTGTTGTTTAGGATAAAGGCACAATACACTTATTTGTTATATTCTTCATCTACTAATTTCGCAGGTTGGTTTCATTAAAACACATGAAAAGTAAGGATATGGGATAAGCGTAATTGGGAAAAAATCTCAAAGGATTGAAGACAGGGAAAGATGATTTCATGTATATATATATATATCAATGTTTCGTCTTGTGGCTATCGACATGACACACCGACACAGAGTTTACAAACATTCAATAGCAACAGCAACATTGATGTAAAAAATATACGTAAATGTTACCAATAAATATCCCATAATACGCAGCCAAGAAATTAATCAGATTTCCGGTACATGTTGTATATAGTTGCGTTATTCCGGAATACATATGAATATAAAGTCAAGAAATACCAAAGGTATATTCGAAGGAGAGAAAATCGTAACAACTGACAAACTTAAGAAATTACTTGCTTAAGAATATATAAAGTAATATAAAAGCGAACATGTACCTTTATATTTCTGGCACAGCGGAAGTAGATTTTCAGAACAGTTCCGTTATGTAATTCTGTAAACTGTCTCATTCATTTGATCAATGATCCGTTTTACTGCAACACCTCTGCTAATTAAGTCTTCAAAATTAAAAAAAAGTGGTACAATTAAAATTCTTCGATTTACGACTCATTAGTTGTACTCAAGGTCTTAAATGTTGAAACCAAAACAAAAAAGCCGAATGGTTGAAGAGCAAATTCAACCAGAAATCTACGATTACAAAGTTCGCCTCGTTCCCTATTATTATCCCTGCACATCGCGAATTTAGTTCGGGGGTATTTGTAATTGGTCCGCCTGTTTGTCTGTCCGTTAGATAATCTTGTCTCCAGAACTTCTCGTTCATTTTTAACTTCTTGCATTTAATTTCTATACCATATTGTCACATACTATATGTAAATGCGCAATAATGTTTTAGAATTTTGATTTTCAAAAATAGGGGCCCACAGGGGTCGAATTTCGAAAACTGGAAATTTAAAATAAACTGTTTATTAATTTTTCATTTTATGCTTTCAATTTCTATACAGTATTATCACATACTGTATGTAAATTCGCAATAAGGTTTATAAATTTCGATTTTTAAAATGGGGGTCCACATGGGTCGAATTTCAAAAATTGGAAGTTTAAGCTTGTAACCTAAATTTCTCATACATTTTCGTTTTATGCTTTAATATCTACACAATATTGTCACATACTGTACGTAGATGTGCAATAAGGTTTTTGAATTTTGATGTTTAATAATTGGGGCCCACAGGGGTCGAATTTCGAAAATTGGAATTTAAGCTTGTGACCTAAACTCTGCATTTAATTTCTATACCATATTGTCACATATGATATGTAAATGCGCAATAATGTTTTAGAATTTTGATTTTCAAAAATAGGGGCTCACAGGGGTCGAATTTCGAAAACTGGAAATTTAAACTAAACTGCTTATTAATTTTTCATTTTATGCTTTTCATTTCTATACAATATTGTCACATACTGTAAGTAGATGCGCAATTAGGTTTTAGAATTTTGATTTTGACAACTTGAGGCCCACATGGGTTGTATTTCGGAAATAGTGAATTTAAGCTTGTGCTCTTTCATTTTTCATTTCTATTTAAAAGATTTATTTGTATATATATAATATTGTTCTTTATTCTCTGTAGATATGCGAAAAGGTTTTTAATTTTGAAAATCTATTAAGGGATAAAATTTTGGGACCGAAAATTGTGAAATTGCTAATTTTGCTTTGTCTCTGGAAATACTCATTCATTTTTTGTTTCAGTGTTTTCATTTGTGTATAATACTGTTCTTCACAATGTGTAGATGTGCAATAAGGTTTTCAATTTTGAAATTTTATTCAGGGTTCCAATTTTCAGACTGAAATTGTTAAATTGCTAATTTTTCACTTTTAATGGTTTTTTGACTTGTGCAGTGCGGTGATTGACATCATTTCTGATGGCCCCAATTTCTAGTTTGGTGTGTGGCTGTGTAGCTCCCCGATATCAACCCTTACAGCAACTAATATGATTGTAGGCCACTTGGTATCAGAGAACTTAACTTGGACGTAAAACTTAACCTAAGTCAATGAAGTGCAATAAGTACGTCAGGGTGACCTAATTGTGGTGGGGGTGGGGCTGTGTTACGTTCCGAGATGCACCATGACCCCAAGTAATATGAGTGTAGATCCCTTGGTATCGGAGAACTGAACTCGGACCTAAAACTTAACATAAGTCAATGAAGCACAATAGGTAGGTCAGAGTGACCTAATTATGGTGGGAAACTGTGTTACTCCGCGAGATGCACCCTTAAAACAAGTAATATGGTTATAGGTCCGTTAGTATCAGAGAACTGTACTCGGACGTAAAACTTAACCTGAGTTAATGAAGCACGATAAGTACGTCAGAGTGACCTAATTTTGGTGAGAGGCTGTGTTGCTTCCTGAGATGCACCCTTGACGCCATTTAATATGATTGTATGTCCGTTAGTATCAGAGAACTGAACTCGGACGTAAAACTTAAGTCGAAGCAGGATAAGTAGGTCAGAGTGACCTTAGTTTGGTTGGATGCTGTGTTGCTTCCTGAGATACACCCTGACACCAAGTAATATGATTGTAGGTCAGTTAGTATCAGAGAATTGAACTCGGACGTAAAACTTAATCTAAGCTGTCTATGAAGCTTAATAAGTAGGTCAGAGTGACCTAAATTTGGTGGGAAGCTGTGTTACTTCCTGAGATGCACCATAACACCAAGTAGTATGATTGTAGGTCCCCTGGTACCAGAGGACTGAACTCGGACGTAAAACTTAAACTAAGTCAATGAAGTGCAATAAGTAGGTCAGAGTGACCTAATTTGGTGGACGGCTGTGTTACTCTTGGAGATGCACCCTGACACCAAGTAATATGATTGTAGATCTCTTGGTATCAGAGAACTAAACTCGGACGTAAAACTTAACTTAGTCAATAAAGCACAAGTATGTCAGAGTGACCTAATTTTGGTGGGGAGGTGCATCCTCAAACAAATTAATATGCTTGTAGGTCACGTTGAATGTTAAAACTGATTTGTGACATAGAACTTAAAAGCCAGTCAACCATGTAAAATATGGGACCTTCATCTTATGTCACAAGGTCAGTCTCTTCAACATGCACCTGCACACAAAAATATATGACCCTGTCATCTAGTAACTGAGAACTGGCTGTGGACGCGGACGCGGACGTGGACGCCGGGTGTACGCAATTAGTCACCCTCAACTTCGTTGAGGCGAACTAAAAATACCAAAATGACCAAATAATGGGTAATCATTGCCATTGCATTATATTTTTATGTTTAAATTTAATATACAAAACGATATGCAAACTGAAATACAAATGCATAGGTCTGAAGACTGTTCTGACATGAAGGATGAAAAGTAGAAGGAATTAAAGTATTAATGATAATTGTATGATGAATTTCATTTCAACAACCAAATTGCCTTTTTCTCACAAGATTTAAATAGTCATGTCTCCATGTTAATGTACTAAATATTTATCATTCCTTTCGACAACAGATTTATTGACTGGCTTTTGCAGAGTACTGTTGAAATATGAATTACTAGTAAGTTAAGTTAGTATAAAAAATATGTAAAGATTTAACTATAATTTCACATGCAGTGTTAAATATGAAACGTTTCTTTGAAGGGAGTGCCTGTACAAAACTGGAAATAGTTTCAACTAAAATCTTACGACTACGATTGATCGCAGGTGTGACGTACGATAAGGAAACATTTAAGCACTGACATTAAAAGATTTCAAAATACAGGGATCTAATCGAGAAGTATTTCGAAAGTAACCAGAAGTTGTTCAGGCAATCAATTCCAGAAAATTGTGGATGGGTGATTATTTCATTCATATAAATTACAGGTGTTTCTGATTAACCATTAATTCAGCCATTGCTGAAAAGTACAATCTTTGAAAGTCTGAGAAAAAAACTAGTTCTAAATAGTAATTGTTAAACGAAATTTTTTGTAAAACTACAAAGTGTATACCTTCCATAGGAGTCTTATTGTGTAGATAAAGACTAAAATAAGTTCTCAACTGTAAATTTTCTGATTGTCGTCTATTGTCTATGTTACAATCGCGTATTCTGTAATCTCTATTATTCTTCAATGCAGGCACTGTAAATTGTATTGAGGGTAGCTAAATTGTTATATATTCACAAAATGTTTTGTTGTTTGTTTAGTTGGGGTTTTACGCCGTTTTCAGCACATTTTGCTATTTCGCAGCGGCCAGTTTTTATTGGTGGAGGAAGCCGGAGTACACGGAGAAAATCACCGCCCTTCGGTACGAAAATTGGCAATCCTTGTCAATTTAGATCGGAATCGAACACACCCCGCCACAGGTGCGATTCGAACTCGCAACCTCTGTGTTGACAGGCTAGTGGTCATTAGTAGTCATGACGAACTACCTAGACCACTTGGCCACCGAGGCCCCCCAAAATGTTTTAAAGCAGATAAATGTTTAAGACACAAAAGTAATAATTACACAGTAAGTTCCATTATTTCTGTTCACCTTCATGTTTCTTATCGTTGTTATTGTTTATAATTCGTAGAGTCCAACACTATTATTCTCTTGTTACAATTTCCCTGAATAAGTGATTTTCGAGGATGTCCTTACAATAAACAATATTGCAATAAAATGGTTAGTTTCTGTGCTGTCTTGTTCTAGTTTTGTTAAATATAAGTTTGGTTTTTGGTCTTCCAAATGTTTCGGTTTTAATGCTGCTGAAGAGAGGTAACTCCTTGAAATGCGTCGTATACAGCATAGTATAAATTTACTGTATCTAATATGAGTATCTTTGGATTGTTATTTTGAAACTCCTGGGATGATGCCTCTGCTGGTGGACCCTAGGTCCCCGAGGGTATTCGCCAACCCAGTCGTCAGACTTGTCTGACATGATTATTCATTGATTTTTTACAGAAATTACCAGTATTTAGCAAAATTCAAAAATAATAGAAATACTAAGGGTTCATTCCTTGTATTGCACATGGTAGATCTCCTTGGCTGAAATTTGGCTTCCTATTTCGGTATTTTTGGTTGAGTACTTCTTGTTAAATATAAGTTTGGTTTTTGGTCTTCCAAATGTTTCGGTTTTAATGCTGCTGAAGAGAGGTAACTCCTTGAAATGCGTCGTATACAGCATAGTATAAATTTACTGTATCTAATATGAGTATCTTTGGATTGTTATTTTGTTTATTTTATTATACATGTACATGTACGTTTTTTTATACCTTTAGTAACATGTATACATGTATCCTTATGGCTTTTGTTTGTTATGTTCAATTATCCTGACTTTGTCTTTTCCGTGGACTTCGAATTTGTGGACTTTTCCCACTGTTTTGTCACGTCGTTATTCTTTTGCCGATATTTTCATAAGTTATCAGTATAGGAAGTACAACTTCAAAAGGTTAAATTCCTCATCTTAGGTTACGTTTAAAAACACAATCTTATTTGTTTTTTCTTATTCCATAGTATTACCTCTAATACCTTTCATGTCATAAAAAACAAATTAATAAAAGAATTATATTATTTTGCAATCCGATTTTGGCATTTGTGGTTTCCATTACAACTTTATATTTAGTGCAATTACATGTAAATAAACATTTGGAAAATGTTCGAGTCCATAATAATGTAAGTGAATGTGAAAAACAATTACAGAATTATATATTACTGAATATTGACCTCGTCTCAGTATGTTGACAGTATCTATCATGTCTATAATTCTTTCCCCTTTCCGAGTATCGATGCATTGATACTTGAAGGTATCATCACCGCTTCTCACCAAAATTTCTTCAACACGACCTACATGTATATCAAATATCTATGTTTATCACAGTAACTGTTATATTCTCTTTGAGGATGCAGTCATTTTTATACATGTGTAATAAGATCACAATAGTGCCATTAACATAGAGGAAAATCTCACAACCCTAAGCAAATTAAAGAGAACTCAAGGCACTTTTTTCATTCATTTTGTTTTTTTTAATAAAAATTACTGTTGCAAGTTAGAAATACATGTCACCTAAACTTTGGGATCTTATTAACTTTCGTTTTCATCTTTTGCCAACAATTATATTTTACGAAGGTTCTGATATAATAATCATATATGATATACATCGTAGTTAATGCCTGTGTTTCTGAAGATAATTATAACACTATTGATGATTCTATTTTAGATATAGACTACAAGGCAAGGGTTGTTTCCTTTGTATCGTATCTTCTATTCTCATTCACCAAAATATTAAAATAGGAGCCTCAAAACTCACCATTTGACAACTGATATAATCCAGCTACACAGGATTTCCCTGTTGGACACTGATAACATACGGAAGGGAGACTATTCATGTATCTACAGGTTAACGTGATATTCCTTTTAAGGCAGAGACAGTGACCATTATCAGTATAGCATTGTGCCTCCTGCATTATGTAAAAAATAGTACTATATTTCACACGAGAGGCTACAAAATATAAAATTCACGTGTCCAATTGCAATACATACATGCATTGCTGATTGATACCATCGTAACACTTAATGAACCTTTCAATTAGATACCTTGAAATATTTTAGGTTGCTGGCATAAGCAAGTAAAATTGTATTCTAACTGTTACTTATGGGCCGCCTCATTTTATCACTATGTTCACTATATTTCCTTCACGTTTTATCTTATTAGAAATATCAGAAACTTAAAATATCAGCAATATTTATTGCGTTACAAAAAATATGTAATAATTTTCCAGCAAATGTTTTAGATAGCTGTGAGGCAGAAATATACGGATACATAATAATATCAACACATCTGCATTGCAACATTATTTTAATACATGTACATACCGAAAACATGAAGAAAGGAGTTTTTCCAGTACAAGACAGCGCGCATTGAAATTTATTCTGACTACAAAATGGTATGCCTGCATCTGGGAAGAAAATGTTAAGAATTTTGGAAGTATCATTGATCCTGTATCCACTTTCATGACAAATGCAACCTGAAATGCAAAAAAAGAAAGGATATGAGGTATGTGTCAATCAGACAAAATGTACGAACATACACCGTTTAATTCACATTTTGCGACATGCTCTCAAAGAGAATATTAATATGTTACACAAGAACCAAAAGTGGTGGCTAAGCTCAGTTGAGTGTATTTTGGAAAACTGTAAAATAGCTGGTTTAGATTCTAATATATTGTATACACAATTAAGAATTTCCAGTATCAAAAATATTTGATGAATGCATTTGTAAATTTCTGAAAAAAGCAACTGAGCAACAGTGACAAATTATGATCCTATAAACTTTTTTTAAAATTTGACAAATATTTAAGCTGTGTCGTAATCGATTATGAGAGATTTTCTTTAACTAGATTTAGAACCAGTAGTCATGGGTTACTTATAGAAGCTGGTAGATATACTGTACCAAAAACATTCTCTCTGAGAGAGCTGAATTAATTTACAATGATACAATGGCAATATTTGCAAAATAGTGACTATGATTGCAAATTTTTAAGGTTAATGAGTAATGAAGTTAACTTAGTTTATAGAAATATTTCAAATTGTATTCATAAATGCTTCCAGCTCAGGTCTAAATAGAAATATTGACTTGTATTGATGTTCTGTAGTGTTAATTTCACAGTATTCGCTTAAATGGACTGGGTTGTCTCCCTTAGATTACTATCAGGATAATGTAATTTTTAGGTTGGATTTATGTAATTTATAAAGTGTTTATGTATGTACTTCTCTCCTACAAATTTATGCCGCTGTCACAGTGTATTTTGAATATGTTCATACAATGAGCTTTCTTTAATAAAAAGATTTCGATTTGATTTGTAATACTGCAAAATGCTAATATTTGAGCAACAACCGACATCAGTCATTTGATGACAACGGAAAACGATGATATGAAAAATTATACAAGAGTCGCACACTTAAATTGTACAATGTAGGTACATGTACACGGTATTATACATACAATGTACACTGTAACAAACCTATAAAAAGTGAACACCTATCAAAATATGCAGTAATACTTAAAGACGAGAAAACACCGAAGTATACATTTACTACAGATTTTGAATGTTTGTGATTTCTTGTAGTAGTTACTTTTCTTACCCTAAAGGAAAGTTCAATACAAAAAAACCCATTAAAGATTGAAATGACCAGCTCAAACCAATTTCAACGTTAACATTCGTAAATAAAACTTTTCTTTTTCGATTAATTTAAGATTGTTATGAATTTGCGTATTTTAAACAACCCATTAGTGTCCCTATAATTTTAGAAAATCCAAGGAGGGGAAATGTCTCCCACTTGAGAATGTTTTTATTTCTCGGGGAAGACATTGTTGCACAATGACTTTGCAAGTTCAATTGCTTTAATAGACATGATCTAAATACAAGCATGTACGTCTGTATTTAGACAATATCCATTCATTAATCTACAATGTACACTTTTAAGTTAAAGAAACCAATGTTTTCATGCAGTAGGAACAACATATGTTTTATATCACCATAATAAAGATATCAATTATAGCTAAAGATTTACGCACCTTTATAAATGGCCCAGTCAGAGACTACTACTTTTGTTGATGTCCAATAGAAAACATCGTCATGTATATCAACGTATGACAAATGCGCTTTTATATGCTCAACTGGTACAAGGTCACAGTACTTGTTTGAATCGTGCCAGGTGTCTGGAAAAACACAATAGCTTCTAATGGTACATTTGTACATGTACGACAGTAAAAAGACTGACTGTAAAGATATTTTCGAAGCGACATACCTTCTCCCTGGTTTCATGAATTTTCCTTATAGTCATCAACTTTGATGCACAGTAACGAAACCATAATAAGGGTGTTCATGATAAAAATTCTACAGATATGCTTAGTAACTAAATTATCATATCATTGTTAATCCAAACGGCCCATTTATGCTACATTCTAAACGGAATTTTGTATTATTGACGCATACAATATATCTTTTCATTTTTATATTTCCCCATGTCGCATATCAGGTTTTAGATTTTAAATAAGATATTTAATTACTTACATTTCTTGGGAATTCCATTCACCAAGTTAAATATTGTCATACATAAGGTTAAAATGTAAATATATGCCATCATTATGAATTGATACAATATCTAGACAAACCCGGAAATTACAACTTATTTGAATCGTTTTTTGAAATTATTCTTTTCGTAAAATCAAGGAAGGAAAGAATTATTCATACATGATATGTTCTCATCATTTTTACAAACATTTCCGTCTGAATGTCGGAGTGAACATGAGAAAAATTTCCCCTAAAATAATAATTTGAATTTAAATCTGTACAGTATCGATGTTGAGAGCAACTAACCCTGTGCCACATATACTCTTGGGGATTTTTTTTCCGCCAGCAGAGACATGAATACATGAATAGCAATAACATTGCCACTATTCTAAAATGACTTGTATACATATTTCGTCCAAATTTGACTTATCAGAGGTGCTCAAGGCCAAAAAAGCTAAGAGATTGATTTCTATAGTCAGTTACACAGGCTTGGTAAATTGAAGTTTATTTGCTTTATAAATTTGAGATTGTCTAATGGGCATTTCTGTCATCTTAATTCGGACTTTTAAAAATTCATATAAAACATGTATAAATTAATATTAACTCGTTTTAACTGTATTCAATATGCACTAAAACTAAAATTTTGAAATTTTGTAATAGAACCATCCATCTTTTTTGCACTTTTGTATGATTACTTAATTTCAAATACCATAAGCTTCAGATTTATATACTTTATACTTTCTCTGAAGCATCTGCTATAAAAATATTGTCTTTTTCAAACCATGAGCATTCCCTACATCCAGTACCTAAAAGGACTAAACAATAAACTGAATTTCAAACTCTGAAAATTGAAAAATGTAACAGTATTTAATGCAACTATTGTTCAACATGCTGTATTGTACTTGTACATGTACAGTTGGGTTCAGTTCTAACCTCTCTTTAGAACTTTCCTAAACTGTCAGCAGAGTGGTTCTAGAACGGTTCTAGAACTGTCATCCTGACACTTTTAGAACCATTTGTGACAGGGTGTGTCCTGACCTTGAACCATTGATGACAGTTCTACTTTAGAACCAGTTATGACCGATCTACCGTAGAACCATTATTTATGACAATTCTACTCCAGAACTTTTATGACAGTCACGGTAGTTTATTTACAGTATTTCATATATTATTATCAAGAATTTTATGACTTCATTTATCGCAGAATCTTTAAAAAAACAATCATCTTTTCGGCACACGGGAACAGCTTATTGAGCAAAACAAGATATTGCAGATGTTCAGAAAAGAAATTTTGATAGTTTATGAATAGTGAACATCACAATTGTGAGAAATATAATAATCTAATTGTTGCGATACCTACAAAATCAACTTTTAACATACGGTAACAGATTATGGAGGATAAAAAATGAAAATTCCACTCATATTGAAGAAAAGTTAGTTTTAAATATCAAAATCTGAAGAATTTAGATATCTAATTTGTTACAATATATTAAAGAGGACAAATATACCTAAGGAGCAAATAAAAAAACGCTATCCGTTAGACAGACAAACCCGGGAATACAAACGAACAAACACAAAAATAAACACTGAAATCTAAAAAACAGTGAACAACACAAACTCCTATAAAAACCAGGAGTGAACCCAGTTGCTCCTGAAGGGTAAGCAGTTCCTGCTCCGTATACGACACCCGTCGTGAAATTCAACAAAGTCAATCCGGTGTTAGTCAGAAATCATTGGAGGTACATGAAATGTTACGACATTTGGAACAGGTCCAACATCATCATCGATATTGGAACACCGTAACGGTAAATCAATTCCTGATGACGACCGTAAAATTTCCAAAGTGATGACATCAACTTATCCTTGATAAAACTCTGGTTAAGAAGCTTCTGTGGCAGCAGTAATCCTCTTTTCCAAAGTCAGGGTAAATCACGCATGCCCTTGAATATCGGATAAGTTGAGAAATGTATAGACGCCATATGCAGGCGATGCTGGTACATTGCTACTCAAGAAGGGAATGTTAACAATAGGAAAATTCAGGTCATCGCGTTTGTCATAAAGTTTTGTCTTCAAAAGTCCCTCGTTGTCTGTAAAAAAAAAACAAATTCAAATATGAAGCGGACCTTAATTGTTGTGCCGACCCAACTTGATCGATGAATATTTTAGAGCTGTCTCAAATATGCGACCGGAAATTGATTTATGCAGATTTATTTACTTATTGACTGTGACTCCGAAATCAGTAGTTTACGATTGTGCTTAATAACGATGACTTTATGTTGTAGAAATAGAAAATTGTGTCATGGTATTTTGTTCCCGAACTTATTAATATAGATATTAGTTCTTATATTGTAGTTTCAGTCTACTTTCATTTTCACTTTTAGTTTCAGAACGTACATGTTTTAGGTCATGAACCCACTTCAAATGGAGATTTTACTTACATTACATTCGGTCAGTAGCTATATCCTGCATTCCTAGTTTAATCATATATTTAATTGTCCAACTGGACAGGTGTGGATCACTTCTGAACGGTGAATTATTTGTTATATTGTATATAAGTCCCGGGCAGATACATAGAAC
This sequence comes from Mytilisepta virgata, assembly GCA_028015205.1. Taxonomy (NCBI): domain Eukaryota; kingdom Metazoa; phylum Mollusca; class Bivalvia; order Mytilida; family Mytilidae; genus Mytilisepta; species Mytilisepta virgata. Next base: position 92,729,275 of record CM051521.1, read on the forward strand.
GACCATCTTCGCGCAAACTTGAACGTTACCCGGAGATCGCAAATCGAATTATTTGATTGGTTAAAATTATTCTGTATAAAAAGCGACGTCAGCGTCGATATGACATCATTCTTCTTCTTTGTTTTGAATGTTCAGCCGTTGGTTATTTTATTATCCTTAGAATATGTCTCAACAATTTATACGGTCCGACATTGCAATGGTACGTGGCCGAGTTAGTTTTAATTAGTTATGTTATTTAAATTTAAATTTTGATGCATATTAATGTGTGTTTCCGTGTGGAAACCATTCTTGAACCTAATTTGCACCGTGAGTGAAATGTTGCACCGAGTGCATCACTATTAAGTTTCTCCAATTTCAGCGTACTATACCGACGGCATTTAATAGCCAACAAATCCAATTTTAAGTTACGGTTTACAGATGATTTAACCAATCAACTGATTCACTATCTCTGTTTTTACGTTTCTAACGGCATCATAATTTTTAGTGGTGCACCCAAGTTTGGATTCGGTGCACCACACACGTAACTGCACCGTAGGATGTGAAATATATATTGTTCTTGTGAAATGCACGTCAAGATAGCGGAAATATTATTTATTATCACATTTGAGACCTTGATGCAACAGCACCTCATTTAAATTAAAGTTGCATGGACCTTCTGGTGCAACTGCACCTCACCTGAATTCTTTTGGTGCAAGCACCTCAAATAGATTATAGCAAATAAACCATGATTTATTAGATTTTCGGCCATTATTATTATTTTAGTACTACAGTCTGTATCTCCATGGGGCTCCCTTTGTATATTTGTACACTTCAAAATTAGATTGTATTGAGAAAGACATTTGTACTTCGAAATTGCCTAATTTCATGTTGTGACTTAATACCTCAATAAACAGGGTGTGAACATTACCGGTTTTATATCTCTGTGAAGCCCAGCATCAAGTAACAAGTCGGACATTACTTAAGTTATATGTATGACAAATATATACATTGATATGTCGTCATCTCATATGTGGTCATTGCGCTGACCGGGAGATACACACTGTGGTGGCGACGTAACACAATATATCTTTAGTATCCTTAATTTCAAGTTCACTGGGGTAGATGAGATGCAGAAAGACTTGGAATTAGTCGTTATGTATCTGTATAACGAAACGTGAAATTACAGGATTGGGCTAGTTTATTTTTGTTTTCACATAGTAGCCCTTGAATGAAGCCCGATCCATATGAGTACAAGAACAGATCGGCGAGTAGAAGAGCACAGTTGGTTCCCATTGGAATGTAGATTGTTTGTTGCAAAATTCGACCAAGAAATTCAACAAATATGTTATCTATGAGCAAATCTAACATTTTTGCAATTTAATCTTCAAATTCTTTTTGTCAGAATCAGAGTGGTTCTTCACGAAATAAGCATTTTCTCTACCTAAAACTAGAAGTTTATACCAGTGTGGGCCATTTTTCTTGAAAAAAACATTGATGAACTAGTTGTTTCAATCGATATTTTAATTATCGAATGTGAATGTGGTATGGTAGTGTAGAGTGTAGAGAAGTAGAATTTTTGGTATGTTATAAATTTAATACAAATATTATCAAGAATTATAAAACATCTTCTCTTATAATCGCAGAATCTTAAAAATCAACTTTCCGACTCACCACAACAACGTATACCATAATAGTTTACCAAAAAAGTGAAAAGAAAGATTAGTTTTTATTTATTAAAAATATCAAAATCTGATGAATATAGATATTAAATTTTGTTTCGACATACTAAAAACTAGCCTTTGGAGATACTGTAAAATTGAAAATATTACCTACAAAGGCATGCAGGTTTGGTATTTTTTAAAGGAGTAGGGGCGATAAGGGGCCAAATCTGCCCAAATTTTTATGAAAACTTAATCAGCTTCAAAATAAATTTTCTTTATTTTATTCATTCCTTATGTAAGTACACTTCCACATTTTACTACTTTTTTCACGTGATGCACACCTGTGACGTCACAATCATTACGTATTTTTGCCGAAATTAGTGGTTTTCTGTGGAATCGCAGATAAAATCATCAAACTTTCCGAGAATTTCGATGAAAGAAACAACTTCGTATGAATATATATTGCTTTTAAAATAAACATAAATAAACTGTTAAAATATCTTGACTGTTGTTTCTTGTGTGCGGACGATATAAAAATTAATAAAATTCACCCGGATAGAACTGTGTGAAATTAATGTGGAATAAACAAACACACAGTGATACGCTTTGTATATATGGTTTAAAAATAAATTAACGTTTCTTAAATGCAGGGTGTAGGGATTAACCGGGGCCCAAATAAAATATATATTTCAATTTATATTATATTAAATATATATATTAGAATATAGATATTGTTTATAGGGCATGTGGATCTCAACCATTTTCAAGATATTTGAATATTTAAGAAATGGAGGGGGTTGGGATTTCGCCTAAGGGAATGATTTATAAATGTAAATACATGTATATAATTTATTTCATCTCAATATGAGTAACAAGAATAGTTATTGTTTATCTGTATTGGTTTTATTGCAACCTCTACTTTCAGTATCAATGACCTTTATCTTTGACCTAATGACCCTAAAATCAGTAGTCTTCCTCCCCGCATCTGGGGTCATACACAACCTAACTTTGATCTCCATACAACATATATTTTTGAAATTATCATCTGGAAACCACTTGTTTCGGACGGATGGACGAATAGAGGACTAGGGGTAGGGGGCATAAACCATTTAATTTTGCATCACTTCTGGCAAAATACTTAAAACTTCTGAAGATACGTACTTGTTGTAGATTAATTTAACTATGAGAAGTCGTAAAATGTTTCTGATTGTGAAATAGTTTCTGATTCCAAATTTATTCGTATTGAATGCAGTTATAAGTTTTGAGAGTGTCAGTTAAGTACAGGAATGATTATCAGCTAGATTAGATGCGAATAAAGTGATTTTCTGACAGCATTTAATTTTGACAGTATCAGTACTATGAACTCACGTTGACTGTCACAAAAGTTCACAGACGAATCAACAATATTACTTACATATATAACAACATTCATTAATGATGATTGTATTCATCTTAAAAATAAAAATTTACTGTGTTAAATATGTTTGAATGGATATTTCATCAACATCTATATTTGTTTCTTTATGTGGTGTTACCATTTGGAGTCAGTTCCTTGAAAAGTAAGATTATTGAAATGTAAATATTATATTTATACAATAGTTGCTTATATAGAGGGCATTATCATGATATAGTGACTGCCCAAGGGACTGATATTGCATGAAACATTGATAATGGCCGAGCCGCAGGTGGATTCTAAAAACTTAAAATTAAAACAAAATTACCATAAATCTCATTATAAACTTTCATATAGAAAACACTTCCACCAATGTATTGTACATTTTTTGTACTTATCACGTTTTGGTTTCTAACTTTAGTGTGAAATCTGCAAGAGACGATAAATTGAGTCAGAAAATACAGTTGTTGGTCATGGAGTTTAACATCTTTTATTATTCCCGTACTTTCGAAGAAAGTTCCAGGATATCGTTGCTCCTCGTTCATTTTTAACTCTTTTTACACAATAGCGTTTCAGATATTTGATTGGAGCAACAGGTGACTTATTTTTGAAAATTGTAAGTTTGTGGCATAAATTCCTTTCATGTTTAACTTTATGGATTTTTAAAACTTGAGTTCATAATTTTCAAACATACTAGACATTGAACCCGCGCGAGCACGGGAAAATAAGCATTTTTTTGTGGTGGCCATATTGACTTTAAAAATTTTTTGCGGCCATGGCATTCGTGGAACAGTAACTCAATGTGGATGTTGTGGCAGGCTTCCCATAAACTTTCCTGTCAAGTAGGTGGTGTCAACTGATAGTTTCATGTCTATATATGCTGTAGTATTCCAGAAATGGATGTTAATGCAAAATTTAACCAAAGTCAATGAAGCGTGAAATGTAGGTCAACGTGACCTAATTGTCATATGGTTGTTCGTTACTACCGAAGATGTATCCACTGATGAAGTAGACTCTATGCCACGTAGAATTACCAAAATGGACCTTAAGGTTCCATCATAGTCAAAATCTATGACGAAATACAACTATATACTTAAATTGTCAATATGTTTATGTTACAATTAATTCTGAACTGGAACTTGATGAAAAGCTTTCATTAAATACACATTTCATAATGCATTACCTTTTTCATTCAGAATAAATATGAAAAAGAATATGAATAAACATTTCCTTAGTGACGGATGAATTTTTCAAAAGATGCCGTGAGTTAAGTAGAGCATATTTTTGGAAAATAATTGTTCCAATTGTTCATTGTCATCATGGGCAGGGCAAGCGAGCCTTAATTTCACAAATAAATCCAATAGACGATAAAAGCATTTTTAATGTGTGGCTGAGTGTGCTGTCCACGTTCATAAAGATGTCCGAGATAAATTTCGTCATTAATGATAAAGTAGACCATTTGTTAAAAATATTTTTATCTAGAGCTTACAGGGAATTGTACGGTAGAGCTATATTTAGACAGGTCACATGACAAATAATGTAAAAATGGATAATGGCTGGTTTTATCACTTTGTGCAAAGTAAACATCCGAGCAATCCAAAAAACAACTAAGTTAGGAATTCCTCTGAATTTTGCCTTACTTCTTCATAATCTTCAAAGTTCATAACCTTTACAGTTAGGAGAAATTGCGTTATTGTAGAAAAAAAAACAATCCTGAATACATGAAGCGGAAACATCCCACTCGAAGGAGAATGTTTTTAATTTGTTTTATTCTTCTTCTGTAATTTCAAACAAAAATACATTTAAAATATGTGCATAATTGTTTATTTAAATCAATGTGTTAAAATGATGCATTCGAGAACCTTCTAAGCGATATGTTGGGAGAATTCATACCGGGAAAGTCCATGCAAATTCCATTTGCACATAAACAGAACTGCAGTTTAAAATTTATAAATGCAGATTGTCAAATCCGATAATAACCTTTATAATCTGAACCATACATCGTTTATTTTGAACCACGCGTTTTGCCGCCTATTCGGCTAATTCGTAAATTTAGTATTATAGATGATTGTAAGGTGTTACAGTATTTGATACACTTGCAAGGATGCAACGCGTAGGGAGTGTGGGGATACATGTTGCTGTCGATTCTGACTGCCTAGTTTTTACTGTATATGTGTTTTCTGATTTATTTGTTCTACCACTGTCACATTTGAAAATGTGAGGTTTTAGTACTCCGCAACTTAATTTAACCACACTTCAAAAGCCCTTGTCAGTTATTGTACATTGTGTGTTTCTGCGTGTTGTTTCATTTATTTGGAGTGTATTGTTTAAATCATTGTATTTTAGGGTTTCGGCTGAATCTAATCAGATAATAGATTCTTCCAAAATAATCGTTAAAAGAATTTCTATAAAATCAAAAATTAAGGACATTAAATTTAATAATTATTTTCGGAACATTTATTTTTTAAATTAATTTCCAACGCTTTAATTCTATAGTCATTAATCATATCAATTTCAAGTCTATTGCGTATTTATCTGCTTGAGGCCATAGAATAGTTAGATACCGTTCAAGCGATCTTTTGTCTTTTTGTTCGAGTAATTTCAGAATTTAAGATTGAAACATTTATTGATAATTATTGATTAACTTAGATTCGATATAGAATTAAAAAAAAAAAAAAGAAAATGATGGACTTTTTAAAATTGTAATGACTGTCAAGGGGCACAAAGTAAATTGGACTGCTGACTATGTAAATATATATTCAAAATGATTACTAATGTATCAATGCTTATTAAAATTCATTTTCATTAATTAACATCATCACTGACGACCATTACCATTAGGTATAGAGTCCATTATCATAATCACTATCAAAACTCTTTACCCTTTTTCGTCATTTTGAATATTTTCAATTTGCTTTTCAAGGCTATGGATATTTAATTTGATTACATGCATTTTCAAACTTATATTCCACTTCAAAATTGTTGTGTCTTTCCTGTTCGAAATCCAATGCAAAAAGAAAAATATATCAAAGGTACAACAATTGACCTTAAATCCGCGTGATAAATATTTTCTGCAAATATTACTCTATGAAGAGGACAAATATACCTAAGGAGCAATAAAAAAAAAACGTAATCCATTGGACAGACAAACCCGGGAAGACAAATGAACAACCACAAGCACAAAAATAAAATGCGAAAAATGACAGACAAGAAAATGTGACGGACAGATAGAGAGATTTAACAGTATCCATGAACTTTCGTCGAAAATAAGGATATAATTATAACAATAATAATAATAAAGAACAAATTACAGTCTGTGTCAAGTTTTTTGTAATGAGGTTTTTCGTCATATTCGTAAATATCACCTACCAACGCGGATGAACATTTCCTGCTAGAACTCATTTGGTTGGTTGTGTCTACACATATTTTACAGCACGCCTATGCTGATCAACTGTTTACTCCGACCTTCACCTGTGTCTACGGAAAATTACAATGACAGTCCGCCATATTGGTTTCTATGAGGATCCCAAATTGTTTACTGATTCGTCACTTTCCGGTAGCACGACAATTTCCGAATATGGAATCGTTATCTTTCCCGCGCTTTATCAGCCATTATTTAGGAAACGCCCCTTTTTCAGTAAAAGTGAATGAAAAAGGTGGAATATATATAACCTAGCCATATGTACATGTATACAAGTAATTATTTCAGCATTTTGTTCATATAATGTAATTTTAATTGATATATATTATCATTCTGAGTCCAACTAAAACGAAAAAAGTTATTATGTTTCCGGTTTATGAGGAATTAAAAAAGGCGAAATTTACGATTTTTACCGATGTCGATTTCTTTAATACGTATGTTTATACACAACACACACCAATGAATTTGTTCTTTTGTATCAAATATATTTATTATTTGTGTCATTTGTAGTTGAACTGAAGTATATACCATATTACAAGTTAGCTGGGTTGGTTTCTGATTACGGTCCGCCCGATTTAGGACCATAACTGACATAAGAGCTACGATTCCACAACTGAGTTTTGGAGCTGCAAAAACGATGTATAATCAAGAATATTTTAATTTCCAATCGGGCCTGCAAGGGACAAAATATCACAATGAGTAAACAAGATGAACAAAAAATTCATACACATTTAGGTTACAGCAATCAAATAAATAGATTTATAGCAAGATAACTAGACAAGAGCTACATCAGACCACTTTCATGACTTAAATAGGGGAAAAAATGAATACATTTTCTCTAATGTTCATTACACTTACAGAGACACAAAATTTGAAGTACATGTTTATATCTACATGGTCGTCTCTTTAGCAGTTTAGGATAATTAGTTTTAATTGATCAGATTTCAAAGCTGTAGCGATCGCACCCCCTCCCCCCCGCCCATATAATATCTTTGTCTTATTTTACGATTTAGGGTACATTTTAATGTTGTTTATAGAACTGTTTGGCATAAGAAGGCGTGTATCCTTCTGAATCTACCAAAATCCCTCCGAATTAACTAGGACCACATTAAAAAAATCCTGGCCACTGCACTGAAGGTTATATAACTATGTCATGTGTTTAATTCTAAAGTCAATTTACCTGACTGGATACATCATAAGCACCATTTTGTTGGAACATGTCCATCTGCTTCTTGTTTAATTTAGATTCTTAAATTTTCATCTTATAGATGAATAAATTATTGGAAATGGCTGTGTATGGCACAATTAAGTGCTGTGATTGTATTAAATGAAGATTAAAAATTAAATGATTAAAATTGGTTTGATTGTAGATATACAAAATAATAATAATTTATAAGTTTATATAAATAGTCCGTTCATAGACTTGGAATTCAGAATTTGGAAGTATACTCATTATATTTGGTATGCAGATGTATATTGTTGATCCGGTGTGTCATGTGTCATCAATTCATGACCAATATTCGATCTTGAATTTAGAACTTGGATCCAAATATTTAAATTTTGTTGCAAAATGCTTATTGGGATCATAACTTTTTTGTTCTTTTTGATAGACTTGTGAAATTTGGTACAAAGATATATATAAGGGTCTCCGGCTGTGTGGTCTAGCTAGTTCAACTAATAATGCTTCCTGGTGTATCAACACTGGGGTTGGGAGTGCAATTCTCCCCATAAGGTGTGCTTGACTCCAATTTTAATTGACAAGAATTGTCAGTCTAATAGGTTAAAAGGTGATGGTCATTTTTTGGCACTCGTTTACTTCACCTATAGAAACATGTATTTGTCTAATCGTGCTGAAAGTGGCACCCAGGGGTCAGGTTTTCGAAGATGTCTTATGACTACGACATACCGTAAGATGGTCTTACGACGTGTCGCAGTCATAAAACGTGAAAGAGTCGCAACTTGTGACATGTCACAAAATTTGTCACAAAGTTACGACACCAAAGAAGGTGTCGAAAGATGGTCTTATAATGATCGTATATGTATAGAAGGACGAATAATTCGTTAAGCGGGAATTTGAATATTTGAACCCTAGGTATTTCTTATTCATATTAAAATATAGTAGACCGATAAACTTTTACAATGGTTTTATTGATCCATGTTAATAGATTGTCACATTCCATAATTGATTTACATGTACATGCATTTTACACAGTACAGTAAACGTATATGCATTAATCATTTTTAAAAGCCTAATAAAATTAAAATTAATGAAACGTTATTTTTTATTTATTTTTTACTTCTTTTAGTTACATGTACTTTTTTAAAATTAAATTGCATACTTTGTTAAATCATTTAAAATGTCATTACTGACTTGCGATGGTCCTCGCGATGGTCATACGATCGTCGTAACTATGATTTTCTCACATTTCTATTTGTTTGGGACAGTCATATTCCGTGTGAGACACCGGTGTGAGATTCATGCATCTCACATCACATGACCTACCTTGACGTAACAATGCAAAAAAACATCACGTCACAATGCTAGAACGTCAGAAAACACACAACTTCGCAAAAATGGTACGAAAACGTCGAAATTAACATCGCTTCAATTTGAAAATCCCTGAAGATCAACCTAAAAAATATCTTTTTAAAGTTTTGTACCTTTGGTACAAAACCAAAACTCATACGATCTTTTCAAATATGTAACTTATTTTGCACTAGGTTGTCTAGTTTAATAGAGCGCATTTAAGTGTCATGGCGGCCATGTTTATTTATTTAAATATTCGACAGAGAAATGGGAGAAAAATAATCAGTCATGGTAAAAGATGTGAGACTGGACAATTCCACCCTCGGGTTCACATTTTCTATCATCAGAAACTCGGCAAGCCTCGTTTCTGACTGGAAAATGTGAACACTCGGGTGGAATTGACCCATCTCACATCTTAGACCATGACTGATTATTATAGTCTTACGATAGGTTTGTTTTACATCATACGATAGGTCGTAAGACCATCATAACTTAGTCGCAAGTAATGTCATAAGATATGTCTTACGATCAATCTTACGATACTTTTGAAAACCTGGCCCCAGAACTTCATGAATGCCTATGACATGGCACTTATCTCATCTCTGTTTTTCAAGGGATGCATGTTGATTTTTTCGTTTGTTTTATGTGTAAAATTTTGATTTTGACCATTTTGTTCAACTTTATTATTTTGTGTTTTTGCAATTTAGCTTTATCATGTTTATAGCCTTAAGAAATACTTCTTCAAATCATTGAATGAAAATATTTGAAAGACATATAAGTATAAATTATTTGAAAAATCAATGAAAACACTGCAAGAATATATTCTGAAATTTTTATTAAATCTTGAATCAATAGTCATGAAATAACAGGTATCAGTATATATATGCCGTATATTTATCTATTAAATTTATGAAAAAATAGGATGACCAATATAATTATAAACAGAACCAATAACAATTGAACAAATTCACATGTGACATTGAATATTCGAAGTAAAATGATATACAGCATATATATGCTTCACAAAAATTTGACCATTGCATGAGTTTTCAAGAACTTCTTTTTTGCCCGAGTGAGCTTTTGCTATCACTTTGCATCCGTCGCCCCCTGTTTACTTTGCACATTTCGATATTTTTCTCTAAAACCGCATGGCCAATTGAAATCAAACTTCTTGTGGATATTAATTGGATGATCCTCTAAAAAATTATGTTTTTGGTTCTCATCCAACTTCAACATGGCTGCCAAAATAGAATTTTCCCTTGTTTTTTTAGATTGTTCTTTGGACACCATATTCTTAATCCCAAAAATACAATAAAAGATATAAGTCACTGAACTTGTTTTCCAGCTTCAAACAGAGTAAAATTCTGTCATTATTTCGTATTTATTATATATAGGTATTAACCATGATATTGGGGAAATGAGTAATTTAATTAAAACTAACCACTATTACAGAATTTTGAAAGGACTTTTAGATAAAAGAATGTGAGTAAAATACTTCAAGGAAAATAAAGTACAATTCATGTTTTTTCATATGTGAATTCATTTTAAATGGCAACATAACATATCTATAAAACTATGTATTTTGTATGACCTCAATAATTTGCACCTGTATAAGGGACCTGGAGAAATTTATCAGTGGATTAGGATTGGTACAAAAAGCCATGGGAAAAGCACTGTTTGGGTTACTCTATTTTATGGGACATCTATTGGTTACTCTATTTCATGGGACATCTATTTTTCTCATTCTTACAACACATGAGACATAAACAATTCATTACCATATTCTTACAGATTTGCATAAAACAATTTTCTTTGAAGCACATATTGTACCTTACTGCCTATGAAAAATTAACACTTTTGGAATTACTGTATTTTTGTCATATATTAAAAGTTTTTTCCCCACATTTTCAATTATTTAATCAATATGGTATCTTGTATGGTATAAGTACATAATATAAGCAAGGTTTTCAACAAATTATATGAGTAACCATAGAAATTTCTAAATATTAAGATAAATTTAATACTTGGCAGATTATGTGTATGAAATGCTCTGTTTTGTCAACACCTGAAGGATACATTTGTAATTATTTTCAATTCTTTTATCTAAACTGAATGATATCTTGTATCAAATTTTCTCATAAAATGTTTTCTCTACAGCAAAAATTATATCTTACTGTCTATGAAACATTAAAATTATAGAAATATGATTTTTTTTACCTTTGATTTAATGTATTTTTTATTATGTAACTGCTATAAATTTGTAAAATATGAAAAATTTGATGGGACATATACTTTTTTTTGAAATTTATAATGGGATGTATTCTTTTGTTTTAATTTATACAGTGGGATGAAGACTTTTTCAAATTCAAACAGTAAAACTAATTTCCACTGATCCCAATCCCCTGATAAATTTTGCCTGATCCCTAATGTTATGGAATAATCGTCATCGTATGTCTGTGCAAAACCAGTTTGTAACTTGAATTTTTTTTGTTGGTACTGTATGAAACTTTTCTTTTGTGCCCTACTTGCGAAAGGTATTGAATTAACTCTTATGACTTCAGAGATACACGTGTATGGGGACAAATAGGGGGAATTTTGAATTCAGTTTTTCGACCAAATGAGCACGACTCGTGCATCAAAATTATTACCAAAGAATTATATTTCAATATAATTTATTAGAAAGAAAGTTGCAGTGTGTATTTTTATGAAAATGTATGTAACTATGCAGTAATTGCCAGTTGAGCACTGTGATACAGTTTAGTTGGAACTGCAAGTAATATTGATCAGCTGATTATAGTAACTCATATGCATTATGTCTAAAAAAGGTACATTCCTAAAATTTGGCCTTTACCAACACCTTGCATTAATTCCTTAGTTTATGATGAATTTACATTAAAAGATAAAGAGGGCAACCATTTGATTTGGGGGGGGGGGGGGAGGGCAGGATTAGATTGTTTGATCCTAGAATATAGAATTGGGGATGTGTCAAAGATCCTGCCAATTTTGTCTTCATAATTTTGGTCTTGGATTTCTTTTTGTTACTATTTCAGCCTAAATTCTTTTTTAAATTCCCTGACTGATACAGGTCTTGCATTTTTTTTCACATCTAAAGTGATCCTGTCTTTTTAATTTGTCAAACTCCACCCCCCCTAAAAGCAAATGGTTGCTCCCTAATATTTGAATTCACAGTGACTCATTTTTATCTACAATGTTGCTATTTGCTGTTCTTATAGGTGAAACATAGATTGTACCTTTGTAAGTTTTTCTTAATATCTGTTTGTTTTTAATTCAATATCATGATTCCAGAAATGTACAGTTGATTTAGCCAAGACTACAGTAGAGGTACAGGGATGCAAGGGATTGGTAATAAGGCTCTGGGTTCAGATGCCCAAAAGTCTCCCCCTATACCTAGACCCGTAAAATGAATTGTGTTGACTTTTGTTTGCTTCATAGTGTAAAATATCCTTTATAATCATGTTAATTTTTTTTAATGATTGTTTCAGAAAATTTAACTGATCTAGCCCCAAAATATAAGATTAAGGAACAAGAAACCCCAAAAAATAAACAAAATTCTGGCATATAGAGTGACGATAAGGTCTGCATATACTTGAGATTTTACTCATCTCATTTAATTTAATTAAAAACTTTCAAAATTGCAAGTTATCCTTTTAACCCCCCCCCCCCCCAAAAAAAAAATACAACATGACAAAAGGGTTTTTCAAATTAAAGTTTAGGGTTACTGTAGGATCAAAGCTAAAACAAAGGTTTTTTTCAAATTAAATGATTCCAGGATTCTAGGTTTAGGGTTACTGTAGAGTGTAGGATCAAAGATGTAAATGATTTTATCTGTATCAACTTATTAGTAATTGAATGAAGCACATTGTCGTTGTTGTGTGTTGTGATAAAAACATTCTTTGTTTCATTTCAACTTTGTATACCTGTACAGTTTTCAAATTTTTTCCTCATGATATAGTTATAACATAAGAAGGTATTGAATTAACACTTGTATAAATGTTAATAAAAGTCGTCTGCTGTATTACGTATATTGTCTTCAGTCTCTTGTTTTATCCAATGGGTAAGAAATGGTCAGAGATTTCTGAATGCATGATTTTACAGTACCAGGTAGATCCGCTAATGTAAGAAATCTGTTTCAGTATCGTTTTCTACATCACAAAACTAACAAATCATATTTTCATTACCTTTCAAGGGTTGTTAAAGCTGTTTGGAACTTCTAATCATTGTCAGAAAATTGCTGGTTGGTACATGTGGTATTGTTACATTTCACTCTTCTTTCATTGACCGCTCTCGGGATATTCCGAAAAAATCGAAGATGTAAAAAACAATAAGCTGACGTGCTTGCTCCCTAGAAACAACTTCCTGTAAAAACATGTCGGAAATTAACCTTGGAAAGCTCCGTAGGCGACGAATGAAGTGGCCATACGACCAAGAGAAAGATAGTAGGGAAGAATAAATGTTGCAGTTAGGCGCAACCAAACGTTTTTTAGGAGAAAGTGTCCATCTGCAGTCAACGCGGTAGGTGATATTTACGAATATGACGAAAAACTTCATTACTAAAAACTTGACACAGACTGTAGATTTACTTACCATTAGTTAGATTTTTTTTGGCTTTTTGTAAATCAAAATGCAGAAATAGATTCAGACATAAACAAACAGAATTGTGAATTTTCTAGTACTTGTAATGGAACGCCATCTAGGTCTCTTTCTGAAAATTTAAAATGACGTCACATTCCAGCATGGGATTTTAAGTTATACCATGGTTAGTAATCAAACGTTAAATAATTATGTTAATTTAACATGGTTAAAATGTTATCAATTAACGTTTTTCAATAACTTTATTTAGACGTTGTACTATGGTATAAATTTTACGTTATAAATTCGTTCAAATACAAACGTTAATAGAATAACGTTACCTTTACGTGAGTACAACGTTACAAATGTGACGTAATAATCATAACGTGAAACCAACGTTATAAGAAAACATAAAAAATAACGTTAAAGGTAGGGTACTAAATAACGTTTATTTGTAACATTATATAAATGTAATCAATTAACGTTTTCAAATAACGTTATTTTGACGTTTTACTATGGTATAAATTTTACGTTATAAATTCGTTCAAATACAAACGTTAATAGTATAACGTTACCTTTACGTGAGTACAACATTAAAAATGTGACGTAATAATCATAACGTTCAACCAACGTTATTAGAACATAAAAAAATAACGTTAAAGATAGGTTACTAAATAACGTTTACTTGTAACGTTTTCCTAATGTTATTTTAACGTTACACGTAAAAGTAACGTAAACGTACATATTATCTGCATTTTGACAGCTAGATATCATAAAATATCATCCCGTGAGCCCGAATATGAAGCTTGGGACGAGTGAGCGTAGCGAACGAGTCCCAGATCTTCATATTCTGTCGAGCTGGGTGATATTTTACGATATCTAGCTGTCAAAATGCAGATATTTTTATCATCTTATTTACTTATCTGAAACGTAAATATTTGTAAACCGTTCTGAATTCTCCCAAATTTTCTCGGGAAAAGTATGGATTCTTCATCGCAACTACAAGTTTTCCGTTATGTTGTTTACTATACCAATAAGTATATATTTCCTGAACGTTCATGTTAAATATCTTATAAACGATATAAAAACCGACATTAAGGTGTAATTTCATGTTTAAAAAACAAAATCAGTCTGGAAATCTTGTTCATGATTTTTCCGGGAAACTAAAGCACCCGCTTTCAAACTTTCAACCTCGTTGACGTCATAGTCCGTCTCCATTCGCGAAACAACTTCTGACTAAAATATGCGCAACGTAAAATAATCACTAAAATTTAACCAAGGAGACGACATATTTAAACAACATTTAGTCGTTTTTGTACTAATTGAGGCGAACAATGGACATATAAAAATAAAGGGTACGTTTAAAAATTTGATTAAATCGCAAATAATGAAGTGCAATGGAAAGAGAGGAAAGAAGTCCCAGCAGACATAATCGGCATCGAGCAAAGACACATTTTGTTGATGTCACTTTTATATTCTTGATATTTTTATTAATATTTTGCAATTTTGAAAGCTATTTAATAAGTTCTAAGCTGACAAACGTTGGGAGAATTTGTTGATAAGTCCTGCTGAATGTCGATAACTGCTGCTCAGCGCACGCGCTTCTTGATACGAATTTTTCGGAGCTGTTCAACAAGCTGATAGAATCACAGGGACGAATGATAAATAACGTTATGTTTACGTTGTGTGTTTGCTGGGAGTTAGTCAAAATAATTATGACGTCTTGAAAGGCTAATTTATTTTTTTGCTTTGACGCGGGAAGGCGTCACAACAAAAATTAAAATAGCCTTTCAAGCACAGGCACTTGTTTCTGTCACTGGGGGGTTTACTATCCACACTTGTACAAAAAATCACAAGGTACTTTTTTTGGTGATTTTTCGTACAAATGTGGATAGTAACCCCCCCCCCCCCCCCTTTACAGAAACAAGTGAATGTGCTTTCAAGACGCCATAAGTATTTGGACAAAGTGTAATTGGGCATAAGTATTATAGTCTAGTTGTCTATGTAGACTGAGTAGTTCAAGCTCGATCTATCCTTATGAAAAGGATTGGCAAAACACTCAAGTTTTACAATTTACAAATTATGCAACGCTGTCGCTTATTGATGATAATGTGACGTGTGCATACTGGCTGAAGTCTGTGAGGACCTAGTGTAGTCTTAATCTTTTGAATAAACAGTCTAATCAGTGTATTCCTGGTACCACAACCTCATGAAATGATAGCATGCACCTATCATTAGCCATTTTATTCAATGAAACTTTGAGTTAATTTTCCCCGCCATACGACCAGTCATCCTAGTTTCGTTTTTGATTGTCCAATAAAATACACTGTGTCAAAGAAACGACGTATCCCATGATGCAAATTATTGAACGTATTTATAAATTTTAAGAACATATATATTTTATTTTATGAATGAATATTTTGATTTTATGAATGAATATTTGGATTTTATGAATGAATATTTTGATTTTATGAATGAATATTTTGATTTTATGAATGAATATTTGGATTTTAGGAATCAATATTTGGTATTTTGATTTTATGAATGAATATTTGGATTTTAGGAATCAATATTTGGATTTTATGTTTTATGAACACATATTTTGATTTATTGAATATATATTTTGTTTTTATGAACAAATATTCGTTTTTACGAACAATGATTTAATTTTATGAGCATATATTTTGTTTTTCGTGAATATTGGTACGTTTCACACGCCATAAATAACCTTCACGATTTGATTTCATTTGTAAAAAAATTCAAGCCATATGTTTTGCCATTAGGATACCTAGTTGTTTTAGTAAGCTACAAATAAATTTAGAAATTACAGAGCACAAACAAAACTTTTGGATGGTTGGATGTATGCAGAAACAGGCGGTTTGTGGACCAATTAAGGTCCCTATCAACTCAGAAGACAATCATACCTGTTTTTTTTTTTAAATTGAATTTGTAAGCCATAAAACTGTCGGGGTAAATATAGTTCTACCAGCATCATTTTTTTAATCTTTTGAGTCATCAATCTTGATCTGTATTGTCCTTTATTCCATTTCGGACTTATACCTAAAGGATCATTGTAAATAAGGACAATATTTACTAAGGGGACACATTTTATGGTTACAAATTTACTATTCTGTGACAATGTTTCTTAAATATAATTCTTTCAAAGTTTTTTGAAACAATAAACATCAGCTGCACTTCAAAAACATGTTTGATGTTATTTTTATGTACATAGCATTACATGATCAATTTGTATCATAATTCTCATATTTTACCTTTGAATGTACCAGGGACTGATCTAGAATTTTGTTTAGGGGTACTCGTTGAAAATTTTGAGGGGGAATTTTTTGGAGGAAAAAGGGGGGTGGGGGTGGGAGACAATGTTTTAGAAAGGGGCATGCAGTCTGGATATTCCACTTTGTGCATACATTTATACATACATTACCATTTGTGCTTAATGACTTTTCCTCTCTTTGTGCAAAATTATATGACTGGAGTGTTACATTTTTTATCTGAACACTTAACTCTTTTTCCTTTTTCCTTAAAGCGGTCTCAGTAATGGATGGCAGGTTGCATTCTGCTAGGAAATTTTAAAGATGAATTGGGCCCATCCCTGCATGTATCATTCCTTCGACAGAATATACGTTTTATAAGAATTGAGAGAAATTGAGAAAAAGTTAATGTCTTATGGACAAATTTATGTACACATTTCTAGAAACAGTTGTGTTCTGAAGAGTAAAGATGGTAATTCTTTTCTCTAATTGTAAAATTCTTAAAAATTTCCTGGACTGAAGAGATATTTACAGAGCACAAACAGGTTGTCGGTCCTGTGCTAATTTCTATGACTTGGCTAATAAAAAAGCATCTAAGAATAATTACATTTAGTTGTATATTTAATGGCCAAGCCTAATGAAAAATATTTCACAGTTTCTAAGTTATAATAATTCTTTTCAAAACCTACTTTGACTATGAAAAAGACAAATAGGGAGGGGTTGAAAGTTGTTTAGGTTCATTATTACAATTTGCCAACAATGACCATGTTTTCAGCATGGAATTTGCTATTAGGGAAGTCAAAGTCCTTAAATTTTGAAATGCTGGCAGCAACTGGATAATGTTATTTGGAATCAACTTACGTATTCAAATCTTTGAAATTTCATGATTTTGCTTTACATTTTCTCAGAATGTGTAAAATTTGACAAAGTAAATGCAATCATTTAAAAACTAAAAATCAGTAAAGCTATTTAAATCTCTGTTGTTGTCTAAAATTATTTGAAGGTTGAATGCGTTATATGCCTAGTTTATCTGTTTGGGAACATTAAAAAAGCTTTGTCACACTTTAATAGTGAAATACACTGACTATCTGGAAAGATGAAAGAAAATGTACATATGTAGCAAAATCAAGAAGCTTTTCAAAATGTGTGACTACCTAATTTAATCAGGAGGTAAAAAGGGTCTTTTGAATAAATCTTATGAAATGCATTATACTTTGTCTGTCCCCATTTCAACTGGAACTGCGGGACACTTAACCCCTTAACACGCTACTCGATTGATAGTTAAATTGTCCAGGATTTCTGAGTTTTTTTTTTCAAAAATGCTAAAAATTAAAATTTCAATAAAAGTATTAAAAAAAATCTGCATTTAGTCTGTGGTAAAAAAGCGGTCCCCAGCCCCTGGCCGATTTTTCAGGAATTTTGCTCAAAATATGCTGGCAGTATGCACTGTTTGAATGAGACAAATTAGTCATGGACAGGGCAAAAATATGCATTTTAAACATTGTACAAACTATTATAATTTACATGCATGTGATTTAGTTTCTATACCTACCCATGGAAGCTTTTGTGTTTATGTCATAACTTCCAGATGGTCCCCTCTTCCCCAACAATTCACAATTCACCACCAGTAGACCACCTAGCCCAAACAATCGTTCTTCTACTATATTTGAGAGGTGGCGAGGACACTTGCAGGAGCAACAATACATCCCTTTTGCTAGGACTTCCAATTCAACAATTCTTCTACCCATTTTCAAAGATTGTGACATATCTGATTTGTTATAATCTTTCAATTCAGCCTCAGCCTCAACATCAAGAAACTAATAAGTGCAATGATCATTGCAGAAGCCGACTTGAGGGCGATTTTTTTAATTTCCTGCCATCATTAAACCATTTAAAAAGATCTGAACGGTTTGATATCTTAACAGCAGATTTAGAGCTTGAAAATTTACCAAATTTATCTCGAGCTCGTTTATGACATTGATGTGCTGTCTGCTTCATAACAACAGGTAAACAAGTTATTCAAGGTCAATAAAAAGCTGGAACTATTAGGCGTATTTCTAAACGCTATATTGACCTAAATTCCGAATTTTATAGAGTTATCTTTTCTTAGGTGTACGGTACCCCCTTAGGTGTCAGTTAGTCAAAATAAGTATGACCACTTGAAAGGCTAATTTAATTTTTTGATTTGACACAGGAAGGCACTTGTTTCTGTCAATGACAATGGGGGGTTTGCTTTCAAGAGGTCATAATTATTTGGACTAAGTGTCAGTGGGCATAAATACTATAGTCTAGTTGTCTAGGTAGACTGTTCTCAAAATTGACTTGCAGGGGAGGGATTAACTGATATCCCCAACAATTGGTCCAAAACTGAGTAGTTCAAGCTCGATCTATCCTAATGAAAAGGATTGACAAAACGCTCAAGTTTTACAATTTACAAATTATGCAACGCTGTCGCTGATAATCCCTTTTGGGATTCTGTGTCCGGAGCTATTTTTCTGACTTGGCCGCCCACTGAATCTCTTATCAACCACTAATAACTCTATTCGGGAAAATCAAAACTGGATCCCCACTCTCATTCCGACACTCGGAGCGGTTTGAATTTCATCTGGCAGTTCTAAAACAGGTAAGTCTCCATTAGCAGACATATTTTGCTTTTCAAAAAGCTTAAAATTATTTATGGCTCAGGATTGCAAGACTCCGCTTCAGATTGACCGGCGCCAGCCATTGTTGTTTTCATTTGAATATACCTCCCATGATGCACGTTTTTCATTATAGTCTATTTCATTTTTCCATTTTAACCTCATCAATAGAAACAAGTGAAAGGAACCACAAAATCCACTTCTATGGATTTGTTTACTTGTTGGCATTCTAATTACAATTATATCATGGGGAGGAGTAAAAAAAAATGTGTGTGGGGGTGGGGGAAAGAGGAGAAGGAAGGGGGGTCAATGTTCATTTTTTTTTATTGTAAGACTAATTTAAAATGTAAATTGTGGTTATATATGAGATTAAGATTTTCCTCACTCAAATTGTATTATTGTTTCTTTATCAGCTGTATTTGTTCTTGGATCTATTTTTCTATATTAATGGAGAAACATGGTAGGATGTTGAGCCTGATATTGAGAAGATTAAATAAATTAAACAAAAATGATTTCAGAATTTATTTAGGCTAAATTTGTAACATATAGATTATGTACAGCAATGTCATTTTTATCTGGTTGAGTGTTTTTTCCCTTTGCTGTGTTCTAGATGACACCCTGAAGTGAATAACAAATATGGAAATTACCTCAAGTTGTATACACTGCAGCCTGGTTTCCTTTTATTACAAAAATGTTCTTTCATCCCACCTCTCCAAGAACTTTTACATTTAGATACCTGATGAAACGATTACAACATATTCCTTCATGAAATCATCTTCTTTATTAGTCAGTTGATAAAAATTTTATCAGTATTGTCAGAAAAGTTTTACAAGAGATACTATTGCTCTAAATACGAAAGGCATGGCATTTTGAAAGAAACTATGAGTAGTGTAACATTGACAGTGAGCAACATTTTTTTCGTAATAAATGTTCCGACTGTTGTGGTAATGAAAAATGAACTGGTGCCTGGCAGACTTGGTACATGAACATGTATATAGAACCTAAAGTGAAATGTTACAATATATTCTAAACTACTAACTGTTTAATAAATTGTCCTTTTTTATTTATTATACCCCCGCAAACATATTTAGGGGGTATATAGGAATCAGCCTGTCTGTCTGTCTGTCTGTTCAGAATTTTTTTGTACACGATTTCTCAAACATGCCTTATCAGAGGTTAATGAAACTTTGCATACTGTTAGATCCTAGTACGTAGATGTGCGCATGCGAAGTTTGTTCTGGTGCAATACTTTTTTCCATATTTATACTCTTTTGGACATAGAAATTCTGTTCTGGTCCAATAACTTAGTCTTTTATTTTTCCTACAGTTATACCCAGTTAATTGTAAGAGATTTTGAGACAATTCAACATGCACCATGCATTTTGTTATCACAACTCCTCGATTGTTGGGGCGGGGGGGGGGGGGGATAACTTAGGAGTTCGTGTTGTTCATTGTTTTTTTAGTTTTCTGTGTTGTGTTTGTGGTTTTTCATTTGGTTGTTCATTGTGGTTGTTCCCGGGTTTGTCTGTCCAATGGATTACGTTTTTTTGATTGCTCCTTAGGTATATTTGTCCTTTTTAGTGAGTGTGCTCACAATTTTAGTTATCAATAACTTTTTAAAGTAAACATGCATTCAGTAACCTTGTGCACTTGGGATATTCAGGGTCCTTCATCACCTATCCTTGATCAACTCTGCATTTGGACGACTTAAATTTGTCCTTGTGCACTTATCGTGCTAGGACCATTCCAGGTTTACCTATTTTGTATCTATTTTTTCTTTTTAAGTGAAGATCTACAAACATATAGTCTGGTAGCATTAACCCTTGGTGACGTGTGCATCTGGATGACTAGTAAATAAATACATGTGTATTTTTGTTTCTTATTACATGTTTTCTGTTCCTGTACTTTTATTGATCACCTAGACATATAATAAATATATGACAAAATTTCATCTTTCTTTTCATATATTATAAATAGAACTGAATATAAATAACATATATAGAAACACATGGAATAAAAGAAGTAATAATGAAAAAGTTAGAAAAATCAAAAGAAATAATTTTTTTGAGTAAAATTTAAAAATAAACCCTCAAAAACTGCAATTTGGGAAGTCAAGAATATTACGGCCTTGAATGCATCATCTATTTAATTTTTTCAGGTTCTCAACCTAATTTGGGAGCTGTATGTTGTATCGTTTTCTCTCTGATTTACACATTTTGATTAATTTGTCAGGACCATTTAGGGCCGGCAACATGATTTGGAGTGTCCCACTCATTGAAGATAAACTTCTTAATTTTTTCACTCTAAACCCATCTTTCTCAAATGTATAAAATAAATATTAATTTTTTATTGAAACAGATCTATAAGCTTGTATAATTATCTAAAAAATTATGAGAAGAAAATATTAATTAAATTCAGATCTGATATGTTGCTTCAAAGCTAACTTATAATGACTCAAAATTTGAAAAAAAATTCTATATTCAAACAAAGCATATATTTTTTTTACATGCACAAGTGTACATTGAACCCCCTTCCCTCCTTTTTATTCTTCCCCATGGTATAATTGTAATTAGACTAAATTAAATTTAAATAGGAAAATCAGAATCTTATATATAACCACTATTTACATTTAACATAAGCCTTACAATAAATTCAATATTTATTTTATTATTACAATAAAAAAAAAAACAAAAAAAAAAACAAATGTACATTGCCCCCCTCTCTCCTCCTTCCCCCACACACATTTCTTTTTACTCCTCCACATGATATATTTGTAATTAGCATGCCAACCAACAAGTAAACAAATCCCATAGAAGTGAATCTTGCGTTTTCTTTAACTTGTTTCTATTGATGAGGTCAAAATGGAAAAATGAAACAGACTATAATGAAAAACGTGCAACATGGGAGGGATATTCAAATGAAAACAACAATGGCTGCCGCAGGTCAATCTGAAGCGGAGTCTTGCAATCCTGAGCCATAACTACTGATAAAGGAGAAGAATTAAAATCATTTTAAGCTTTTTGAAAAGTAAAATATGTCTACTAATGGAGACTTACCTGTTTTAGGACTGCCAGATGAAATTTAAACCGTTCCGAGTGCCAGAATGAGAGTGGAGGTCCAGTTTTGATTTTCCCGAATAGAGTTATTATTGGTTGATAAGGGATTCAGTGGGCGGTCAAGTCAGAAAAATAGCTCCGGACACAGAATCCCGAAAGGGATTATGTCGGTGATTGATGTCAATGATGATGATGTGACGTGTGCATACTGGCTGAAGTCTGTGAGGACCTAGTATATTCTTAATCTTTTGAATAAACAGTCTAATCAATGTATTCCTGGTTCCGCATCCTCATGAAATGATAGCATTAGCCATTTTGTTCAATGAAACTTTCAGTTAATATTCCCCGCAATACGACCAGTCATCCTAGTTTCGTTTTTGATTGTCCAATCAAATACACTGTGACAAAAGAAACGACGTATCCCATGATGCAAATTATTGAACTTATTTATAAATTTTAAGAACATATATATTTTATTTTATGAATGAATATTTTGATTTTATGAATGAATATTTGGATTTTATGAATCAATATTTAGATTTTATGAATGAATATTTGGATTTTATGAATCAATATATGGATTTTATGAATGAAAATTTTTATTTTATGAAAACATATTTTGTTTTCATGAATACATATTTAATTGTTAATTTTATGAACATATATCATTTTTTTTATGAACACAAACTCATTTATGAACATATAATTATGTTTTATGCATATATAATTTATTTTATGAAAACAAATATTTTGATTTTTTGAATATATATTTTGTTTTTATGAACAAATATTCGTTTTTTCGAACAATTATTTAATTTTATGAACATATATTTTGTTTTTTTGTGAATATTGCAACGTTTCACGCGCCATACTTGGGCATAAGAGTTTTTAAATTGGTCGACGGGGGGACATCAGTGTTTTCATATCCCTATCCGCATTGCGGTATATGACAAAAAATAACAAATATTGCTATATATAATCCTTTGTCATATTTGCAAATAATTATTGAGCTTGAATATAAGGTTCTAGTGTAGAACCGTCTAGAATGGTTTTAGGGTAGAACCGTCCAGAATGGTTTTAGGGTAGAACTGTCGAGAATGGTTTTAGGGTAGAACTGTCATAGATGGTTCTAGGTCAGGACAGACCCTGTCATAAACGGTTCTAAAGGTGTCAGGATGACAGTTCTAGAACAGTTCTTCTGACAGTTTAGGACAGTTCTAAAGAGAGGATAGAACTGAGCCAACTGTAGCTTTGGTTTTGTACTAGTAAGAAACTCGCAATTTAGCAGGCCTTTTCCAACCAAAAAAATCTATTAAAACGACTAGGTTACAACTTGAATGTTTATAGAAAAGAACTGTAGAACAAACAAATTATCATGTAAATTTTGTTTCCAAATTTCAACATTCTTTACTGTTTACCTTGTTTGAAAAAAAGATATTCAACATTGGCGTTTGCGAGTACTTTTGGCTCTTGCTACTATCTTTTGTTATTATTATAAACTAAACACACATCCGTTGCAAAAAAAAAACACAGTACAACAATATAATCATGAATGGGATTCAGAAACAAGCAAAAAATGCTTAAATCTGTCTTCCGTTTAATAAATATAGATTATTACATGGCATTTTTCATATCACACCCTTTATCAGCCCTTGGTCATATATCAGCCCTCGAGCAGATAGGCTCGAGGGCTGATATATGACCAAGGGCTGATAAAGGGTGTGATATGAAAAATGACATGTAATGATCTGTTTATCATATACTTCACATCCTCCATTTGAATTTTATTGTCTCATGAATACTAAGTAGACAGTGAGTGTATGGTGCAGATATACAGGACACCTGCTTCCTTCATATCAAAACAATAGTAATTTGATTTTGCTGGATTATATTGTGTAAACGACAGATAGCTCATCAAGATATTTTGTTTGTTTTGATGTTAAATATTCCTGCTGAAAATATATGTACATGTACCATGTCAGAAAAATAAAAAAATATTTGCAAATTGATCTGACTGTTTAGTATGCCTTAAATGTTTTGGATTTTTTAAAGCTTGGGGACTATAAACGTTGACAAATCCCTTTGAGTTTGGTACTTAAATTTTTACTGTTTTTCATTGAATCAATGTACGCAGTGGTGACATCATCCGTCCCGCTGTCGTCTGCCATTTTGTCAATATTTACGAAGTTTACCGGAAATGCATGATGTTCCATGCGATATGAATGACGGAAAGGCATGCGATAATATTCCGGAAGCAGTTAATACGACTTTTATATCAGCCCGCAATGCCGATTCTCATTTTTGGTTATGTAATACAGAATTTTTCTCCTTTTATCGCAGGGTAAAATTATACATTTATTTTCTATAAGTATATGATAAAATTAAACCATTGTTTCTTAATATTAATAAATATTAATATCAAAAATGGTTACGATAATTTATTTTTGAGAATGTATATATACCTGCCGCCACTCATATTGCATTATTGCCGGACTAGTCGATGGGCAACACTGTCACATAGAATTTTCTCAATATCATCTTTTTCCTTCATTTACAATAATATCACCATACATACAAAAACTTTAAATAAAACGTTTTGTTTTCCTTATATATACAGACACCTTGATGAATACCGTTTCATTTTCTTCAGTGAAATGTCCCCGTAAAACATTGTATTTACATCGTTGGAAGTAGTTCTATAGTTTGTCTAATGTCTGCACATTTGATACAATGCAAAAATAATGCGAAACAGTTTCTGCATGACCAGAGGTACAGAACATAGAATCTGACAATTTATTTCGAAACAAGGTATCATTCATAATCTAGAATACGTATTTTTCTTTTCGATATCTGTTTGTTGTTGATTGAAAAATTTAATCTAGTAAATTACAAGGTGTACAATATCATATTGTATATGTACATCTTTAATTTTATCTAATGAGAAACGTTAATTTTAAACATGTGACAACAAAATATTTCGCCGTTTTTTTTTCGAATTAGGCGTCCCGACAGAACCGTATTTTTCGAATTCCCGGTAAAGGGACTTACATTTTGTAACGACATTTACAAGAAAATTGATTTTCTAACAATTCAGGGATATTTCTGATACATGTATCAAAATTTGACATAAATGTTATTAAAATCTGTTGAATTGTTCTCCCTGATTTTTATAGTAGTTCGTGTTGTTCATCGTTTTTTAGTTTTCTGTGTTTATTTGTTGTGCTTGTGGTTGTTCATTTGTCTTCCCAGGTTTGTCTGTCCAGTGGATTACGTTTTTTATTGCTCCTTAGGTAAATTTATCCTTTTTCATTTTCATTTTTCTATCATGATTGGCACTGTTCCATATGAACAGCCTACGAGAAGATTAATCGTTCGGTGCTTATATTCAAACTTGCCCGAAAAAAAGTTTTTATACAACACAATATTTTGCCGTATTGTACAACCGGTAGCCGTATTTTTTTTCGAATTAGGCGTCCCGACAAAACCGTATTTTTCGAATTTCCAATAAAGGGACGTACATTTTGTAACGACATTTACAAGAACATTGATCATTCGACGCTGATTTTCTAACAGTTCAGAGATATTCCTGATACATGTATCAAAATTGGACATAAATTTTACTAAAATCTGTTGAATTTTTCTTCTGGTTTTTATAGGAGTTCCTGTTGTTCATTGTTTTTTTTTAATTTCTGTGTTTATTTTTTGTGCTTGTGGTTGTGCATTTGTCTTCCCAGGTTTGTCTGTCCAATAGATTACGTTTTTTTTTATTGCTCCTTAGGTATACTTGACCTTTTTTTACAGTCATTTTTCTACCATGATTGGCACTGTTCCATATGAACAGCCTACGAGAATATTAATCGTTCGGTGCTTATATTCAAACTCGCCCGAAACATTGCTGATATAAACTTTTTATATGCAATGTAAATGTAATTAAATTAAAATCTATAGACTTGGACATGAGAGTTTTTACATTCGTCGACGGACCGTCATCAGTGTTTCCATATCCCTATCCGCATTGCGGGATATGACAAAAAATATTTTGTCATATTTGCAAACAATTACTGTGCTTAAATATTAGAGCTTTGTGATTAAAAAAATTCGAATGCTGTATTGGCTTTTTTATTTATAATATATGGACTTTGAAAACTGGACAACCTAAGGACCAAATAACCAGATTTACAACAGAAGAGTTAAGGAAAAATTAACATTTTTAACATTATTTTTCAGTAGAAATGGTCATGGCAGCCATATTGGTCACAACTTCGGACCTTTGGATACAGTTGGAAAGAGGACCACCTAAGGACCATTACATTAAAATTTGATATCAATTGTCCAAGTTGCTTAAGAGAGATTTTAAAAAAAAAATATTTGGCTGATTTTCTAGTTTTAGTAATGACGGCCATTTTGATCGGAGAAACCGCCCTCCGGACACACTATTTTTAGTAACGGCGGTCATATTGTTAGAAGGTATAGATCTCGGACACAATTTTTGAAGGGGAATACACGGGGACCATTCCATCAAAGTATGTTTTCAATTGCTCTAATTTAAGAGGAGATTATTTTCAAACAATTTTTCGGCAATTTTTTAAATCTACATCTTTGAGTATACATGTGTACAAAATAAAAATCTGCATCTCAAGAATATTAAAACCCCGCTTCAGCTTGTTGAGAATTGGTGTCAGTATTATCATAGTGTACTACTGGCATATCCCATGCTTCTGTGTAATTACTATGCCTATTGACGTTTGATTGTAGTTGGACGTCTTGTCTACATTTTAAGTTTCCAGTTTTCCTGGAAAAAAATCGAGTTGTAAAACAACTAAATAATGTAGATTCACATTTTTCGTAGAATACAAATTTATGGATTCTCTTTCGCAGAAAGACAAAGGAACCACAGAGCTAAATGTAAGTATGTAATCATATTGCACAGTGTGTTATCACGAGGAAATTCCACAATAAGGAAATGTAGCCAGAAATTTTGATATGAAAAACCGTTTGATTTGCTTTGTGTTATATTTCAGTTTATTGTATAGCTTCAAGTATTTAATTCCGAATCCATACGTCAAACGTTTTTAGGTAGGATTAATCTGTTTTGTATGTTTTTTTTTCGAAGGACATAGCATACAGTATCATCGATGTCATAATCCAATCTAAACATGTCACATTCTGTATTGAACATTACAACAGTCTCATGTCGCTTTATAGATTATGATAGCTGTTCTTCAAAATATAAAGCCGTTCAGTTTTGGATCTTTAGTAACCTTTCTGCACTGTGTCCGGTATCAACAAAATCAATTCGATAGAACTAACACATCAACATGATGTGTTACCAATATATTTAGGATCATATTAAAGAATTTATTAAATCAATTCATGGTGACAAATGTAAAATTTCTAAATTTAGAATCAAAAGGACTATAATAGTGTGTAGCACTCTTAATTTCAAGTTCTTTTGCAATAGATGAATAAAAAATCTACGGAAAATGAATACGTTAAAAAAACAAAACAGGGCGCTGGCACTGAATAAAAGTTAGCAGTTCAGATCATTTTCTCCATATATGGTTTTTGTCGTACTGATGATAAAATTGAGAAATAATTCATGAATACTGTGGTTTGTTGCGAGATTTTACCACTGGTGCGCGTTACTTTTGTAAAAAATTTACCCTGAGCGTAGCGAGGGCCAAAATTTACAAAAATAAGGCGCAACCGTGTTAAAAGCTAAAAATAGACCGCAAAGTATGCCATGAACTATTTCTATTCTAATAGGTCAAATATGATATTCTAATAGGGGAAAATACGGTAAAGGTGTTTGTGGCTGTTCTCTCAGATGACTAACACTCCCTCTGCTGGTGTGACAAATAGTCATTTCATGTTTATAGAACCTTTAAATGCTCTGAAAACACGTACATCTCGAAGGAGTTCTGACATTAGCGAAAATACACAACAAATGAACGAAAGATTGATTTACTCTAATGTAGATCACACATTCTTTTCTCGAATGAATGAACTGTCGTGACAAACGGAGGTCAGTGTGGGTCATCACTTAGTTACTGCGCCTCTTTGTTTAGCATGTTCATAGTGAATTTTCCGCCAATTATATACCAGTCATTTTGGAACTTTGAGAAATTTTATGTCCCCCATCCCCCACCTAGCGTGCTCAACTTTCGTTTAATCTTCACAGGGGACACACTTGTCCCAATCATTTTCCCGAAGCGAAAATATTCTTAATATAGCCGAACAGGAAATTACGTAAGAGTAATGTGCTTTTCCTGGGCAGGTAAAGAGAACAGCCCCAACAAACGAATAAATAAAGATTGTTGCGCGAGCGTGGTTTGACTGGCAATTTTACCACGGTTTTGTTCGTATGCTGATTATGGAGACGTCATATTATAATTCTATTTCAACATCATGATCAGTTACCTTAGATATATTAAAACTAGCACCAAGACACACAGCACAAACAACACACCATTCACAATGATGACCTCTCCTGAAAAGAGTAACATTTGACTATCCACATTTTAATATATTTTGGATCTGAATTGGCCCCACATTTTTTGAAAAATCACCAGGACCGAGTCAGTCTATATAGAAAGAAGTCAAATAATTCTAATTTGCATACCGGTATTATGAGCAAGTAGTTTACATACACATTAAGAAAGATCTCCCTTTTTACGTGTATGGTAATCTTAGAAATAAATTTCACGTTTACAACAAGATTTAAAGTACTCGACTAAGTATTAATATATTCTAAATTACATTTAATGATCACTATGACACATTAGACTGTAAATGTAGCTTAAAGACCAAACCAACTAATCATTTCTGTAATTGATTTTTTCTTGAAACTCAACATATTCGTTCTTCTTGGTTTTTTGAACGATGTTAGCGAATAAAAAAGATAGGTCACCGAATTCGTTTCGTTGCTATAGTACCGCAAAAAATGCTTATATTCAGCCAGATGCTAAATTTACGGCATATTTTTCGAATGATGCCATTTCCGTCGTGAAAGTCGAATTTTTATACGGACTTTTGTGTTGGCTTCCAGAATATATATATGTTTTTATTATAACAAAGAAAACGGTTTCCCATAACGCAATGACTACGTATTCTGCTCTAAAGGCCTTTCCCGCGCAAATTTGGGCTAATTTTTACTGCATATTCTATTGAATTTTGAAAAAATCTGTAATTGATTTTTTTCTTAAATTTTTATAATGTGTTTAGTTATTCATTGTTCTAAGAATAAGACAAAAAAAATGATAGGTCACCGACTTCATAAGAAAAATAAAACGGATTTAAGCTGAAAAAAATGACATATTCAGCTTCGCCAAGCTTAGTTTTGTTTTCTCAATAAAAATGACGTCACAATAAGCAAAAAAGAACTTTTCCTTCAAGTCACCGTGTCGCCGGCGATGTACATAGTGTAAGCCTCGTTCAAATTAATTTTGTTATTGGTTGGAATGATATGGTAAAATATTTTTGATCTTGTTGCCGCGCTTATCATTTGTAGATGCTTCAACACTAACCTAAGAGTTCGAGTTCGTGCCTCAGTTAATGAGTTCCAGTTAAAAGTCGAGTTCGGGTTATATTTCGAATTTTGATTCGAATTTTCCAGTTCTAAAGCCAAACTTTAATTTGCAATCATTCAAGGGTTAACTAGAAAGTCACAGCAATCAAACAAAACAAATAAACATAGGTTTGTCGAAGTCATCGAGAACCAAACTTAGATCATATGTCACAGAATCAATCCAGGGAGTGATTTCATTTGCGAATATTTGCGACATTTTATTTTGACAAAAAGTAAATTTATAGTGTTTGCAAGAAAGCCAAGAATATTTTGCCAATTTTTATGTGTTTGTTGCATAACTAGTTTCTGTGCTGGAAAACGTTTGTCAACATCTATGCTAGGAACTGTCCGGAACGTTTTGTTATAAAACCATTAGGAAGGAAAACAAGAAACCTAAAACTACAACACAATACCGATAATGCTGTCCGTGTATTGCCATTTCGACAGTTATAGTTATTTACTGCTAATTAAAAAAATAAGAACTACCTTTCAGTGCCAACACCAAGGTACCAGCTACTAGATATATCATAATTGCAGGAAATGTAACTATGGCGATTATGCCTTATCAATGCAGGTTACATCGAAAAAAAAAGAAAGTTAACATCAGAAACTGTGAATAGCCAAACTAGATTCTGGTACTACCGATAGTTAGTGGTATATCAGACAATTTATTACGGCTCAACCATAAGTCTTACGCATCACTCCAATCCAGTGGGTAAGGTCCGACAACTATGACATTTGAAAATACGAAAATCTGTGCATCATCTATCAAACAATTGCCTCTTAGAATTAATAGGCAATCCATCGTAAGAGCAGAAAGATTAAAGTGTATCAAATGTAGGTTTCTGTACAATTTTTAAACTCTGCATTAAATCTGGCTTAGTAAAATCCTGAAGACATTGAAAAGGGCATTACAACGGACCAGCTACATATAGAATATTTTGATTTGGTATTTGTGAATTCGGTTGGCAAAAATTTATAGGTGACGGCACATATTGTTTCAAGGAACAATAACCCGAAGCAAAAAGTTCCATGTGGAAATTTTGTGGCGACAGGGACTTTCATACAGATAAAACGATTTATGGGCATCAATATGGTATAGTGTTAAGAAAACGAATAAAATGAATCCATTGGGGGTATTGTATCATACACTATTTACTCCATAATCTAATATTTGTCACTCATCTTTAGCTATCAAATCATTTATAATCGGTTTAGAGACTTTAAATTTTAATAAATATATAAGTAAATAGTTCTATTATTATTCTTTCCCCTTCTTCCCATATTTTGCTTGCATCTTGAGTTTCTTGTAGATAATAAAAATCTGTTTTCCTCCTTTTAACCTCAGACATTCGCTCTGGGCAGTCTTTTCGGTGCTTTCTTTCACTAGTTTTAATGAAACGCCCTTTCAAGCGAGACGCAATTTTAGCTTTTTAAAAATAACGCGAATGTGAAACACCGTTTCGCGGATTTTTCGACGTTTCGCGCATTTTCTATCAACGTCATAGACGTCTAATGGAACAATACGTGTGCGCTGAGATGTGCGTATAAACAATAGTTGGTTTGGTCTTTAAATGAAACAATTTAAAAATCGTACGTTGACTGGCGTTTTTGTTCGAATTTACACGAGTTCCCTCTGTCGATGTTGTCTCGTTCCAGAAAACTGTAGTATCTGACACCGTCCACATGTTTCCTGTAAAGTACAATATCATTGGATGTTTTGTTGGTATGTACATGTACATTGTATCCAGTTGAATATACAAAATGTATCTAAATCCCAAGGTTGCGTGTGTAGCGATGTAATGTAAGCTACTTTCTTAATTCGCCAATTCAATGACAGATACATGTGAAGACAATAAATAACAGAAATGCAAAAATACTAGTTTATGATATGATAACACTTTCTTGCATAGATAGATACTAGTTTCCAATAAAATATTTGTTCTTAGGCCGTCGTAGCTGGAGTTTATTGAAGACCTCACTTTTCGGTGCAGACGGTTAATAAATTTTTACAACAGTTACTGTTAATCCATTGAACTAAGAAAAATGACAATGATCAGTAAAACAGTTACTGACATGCCAGATCCAGAACTCCATTAAACTGATCGAAAGTTTTTGTCTTTGTCATATAGAAAATCCGCCACAATCCCTCCTTATATATCAATTATCTAGATATGTAGCAGAAGCGGATGTCTTTAATCTGAAGTTCATTAGAAGTAGATAAGATCTAGGTAATCCTTACAAATATGATTATTAAGCGATACTACATAAATATATATATACATGTATATATAGCGGAGGCTATAAAAGATCGGGCTAGTGCTTTCTCTTTTTCCTGTAGAATCCATTCTATAAACTTAGCCTCATGCTAAAATAAGAAAAGATCGACTAATAGCAGGGCATGATTTTTTGCCTTACGAATTCGAATGTCTGCTGAAAATCTGTTATTCAAATTCAATAAATATACTGTCGCTTAGAGTTGTTAGATTCAGTATTGTTTTGACAAATAATTTTCCTTACCCCATTCCAGATAGGCATTTCGTATCCTTGGTTTAGTCCATCAAAAATTAGTTTAATTAGATCACTCAAAACAGATTTTAGTTTATCATATACATGGAAAAATTAGTGCTCAGCTTAAAGACACCAAAATTGTTAATCCTACTTCACTAGAAGTAAGTTATTCCGTTTGAAGATGCAGATTATGCAGGTAGTTGGAGCCTTGTCAGCTGGTACATAATTGTCATGAAGGACGGACATGCATGGGAATCGTTAAAATTCCTTCTAGTTTTATAGCTTAATTTTTCTGTTGTTTCTATCTAAAATTACAGATTTTCATCCCCTAACTACACTAGCCTCGGAGATACTTTTTGAAATACGATCAGATTTTTTTTTTAATTCGTCTCGTATTTATACGTATAGGAACGACAAGATTATTTCATAAACATTTACATTGTATTGATGCTTAATATTCTTATATTGGTCGACTTTTCAATAACGACGAAGAGGTTTAATCTTACATATGTTTCTCTTTCATTTACAGATAAGAATATCTGTATAGCATTGACTGAATATACAGACAAACGACAACGCAATCAGAACAGAAACTGCTCCGAGGAGCTGCCTTTCCTGTGTTATCAAAGAGGTACATGTAGCATGATAATAGTTTAGAAGTCTATGATGAAAATTGCTAGCATTATTTATGCCAAGTATTTATGCCTTTCTTTAAATGTTAAAGTAACTTCAAGACTCATTGTACATGTTGTATGTGCATTGTGGGCAGAAGATAGATTGCATGAAAAATCTAAAATAAGGAAAATAAAACAACGGATTAACAGTAACTGTTGTACAAATTTATGTTTGTATATAATATGTTGTTCATATCATCACTTCGAGTATTTTATGGTCGTCATCACGAATTGATTGGTCGATAGGACGTTTATATAAATGAGACTATATATCTTCAGTTAGATTTCACGTCTTCCTGGAGTTGACACAAATATGGATTACAAATGTAATACTTCACCGACAATATGATCGGTGTCATCAACTGTGCAGGGCGTGCTTACCCTTCCTGAAAACATTTTTGGTGCTAATGCTTTCGCTTCTGTCTTGTTGTAATTCTGTTTAGTTTGTTATTTATATTTATTCATTTAGTTATACATGTATTGCGCTACATGTTGTTGTGTTGCATTCTTACCAGTGTGTCTTGCATTTTGATTTCGGTATAATGAACTTTGTCCACCGTTCTGTTGCTCCAGTATTCTTTTGTTGGTACTTATTGAAAGGGTAGGAAGGAGGAGGGATACTATAGTATAAAAAAGGCGAAGAAACACGTGTAGTCAACATCAGTATCCTAATATACATGGTAGGTGTATTGAATAAAATGTTTTATCATATATGCCTAAACTACAAACCTGTTAAAAAAAGAGCTATTTTCTGTGGTCAGGTGTGTTGCAAGACAATATTAAATTAGGGACAAAAATAATATCTCATATTTATTTTAAAGATTACTCAAAGGTATGTTTTAAACTGTCAATTTAAAAAAAATAGTATTTTACAAAATGATTATGAAAACAGTTCATCTAAAGTTTCTACAGCAATGCAATATGCTTGTCATATTTTCAAGAAAAGAGTTTTAATTCGGTGCATATTTACATGTACATATTTGTAGATGAAACGAATCCTTAGTCTACACCAAACGGATATGATCCATTATTTTGTTTAAGGATGTTTCTAAAAAGGTACTATCTGTATATTAGAAATAATATCAATGAAACGCATTTGTAATTTTATTTCAAAATAAAATACCAGTATCTGTAGCATACGTGGTTACCTACTAATGAAAAGTAATGTCATGTCAATGACTGTTTTCATTTTGCTTTCAGTTTTGAGACACCTTGCCTTGTTTTTTAGGATAAAGGCACAATACACATATTTGTTATATTCTTCATCTACTAATTACGCAGGTTGGTTTCATTAAAACACATGAAAAGTAAGGAAATGGGATAAGCGTAATTGGGAAAAAATCTCAAAGGATTGAAGACAGGGAAAGATGAATTCATGTAAATATATATCAATGTTTCGTCTTGTGGCCTTCAACACAGAGCTTACAAATATCCAATAGCAACAGCAACATTAATGTAAACAATATAAGTAAATGTTACCAATAAATACAGTATCCCATAATACATAGCCAAGAAATTAATCAGGATTCCGGTACATGTTGTATATAGTTGCGTTATTCCGGAATACTAAATCTCTCTCATATTTCCCCAATACATTAAATTTTACATTTATGTTTACTGACTTTACTGACCAGATTCCGAACCCAGAAAGAAATTACTTGCTTAAGAAGATATAACATAATATAAACGCGAAAATGTACCTTTATATTTCTGGCACAGCGGAATTAGTTTTTCAGAACAGTTCCTTAATGTAATTCTGTAAACTGTCTCATTCATTTGATCAATGATCGGTTTTACTGCAACACATCTGCTAGTTAAGTCTTGAAAATTAAAAAAAATGTGGTACAATTAAAATTCTTTGATACCAATTTTGATCCACAAAATGTGCTCATTTCGTCGATTTCCAGCTCATCAGTTGTTCTCAAGGCCTTAAATCTTGAAAACCAAATCAAACAAAAAACCGAATGGTTGACAAGCAAATTAAAAAATACCAAAATGACCAAATAATGGGTAATCATAGCCATTGCATTATATTTTTACGTTTAAATTTAATGTACAAAAATATGTGCAAACTGATATGCAGATGCTTAGGTCTGAAGACTATTCTGACATGAAGGATTACAAGTAGAAGGAATTCAGGTATAAATGATAGTTTCATGATGAATTTCGTTTGAAAAACCAAATTGTCATTTGATCATAATATTTAAATAGTCATGTCTTGTCACTTCTGTCCATATTAATGTACTAAATATTTATCACTCCTTTCGACAACATATTTATTGGCTGGCTTTTGCACAATATTGTTGAAAGATGAATTAAGTTAAGTTAATATATAACATATATTAAGATTTAAGTATAATTTTACATGCATTGTTACATATGAAACGTTTCTTTAGACGGAGTGCCTGTACAAAACTGGAAATAGTTTCAACTAAAATCTTACGACTACGATTGATCGCAGGTGTGACGTACGATAAGTAAAAATTTAAACACTGACATCAAAATATTTCAAAATACAAGGACGTGCTCGAGAAGTATTTCGAAAGTAACCAGAAGTTGTTCCAGCACTCAATTCCAGAAACTTGTAAATGGGTGATTATTTCATTCATACAAATTACAGTGTTTCTGATTAAGCATTAATTCAGCCATTGCTGAAAAAGTATAATCTTGGAAAGTCTGAGAAAAAACTAGTTCTAAATAATAACTGTTAAACGAAATTTTCTGTAAAACTACAAAGTGTATACCTTCAAAAGGAGTCTCATTGTGTAGATAAAATCTAAAATAAGTTCTCAATTGTAAATGTTCTGATTGTCGTCTATTGTCTAAGTTACAATCGTGTATTCTGTAATCTCTATTATTCTCCAATCCAGGCACTGTAAATTGTATTGAGGGTAGCTAAATTGTTATATATTCACAAAATGTTTTATTGTTTGTTTAGTTGGGGTTTTACGCCGTTTTCAGCACATTTTGCTATTTCGCGGGGGCCAGTTTTTATTGGTGGAGGAAGCCGGAGTACCCGGAGAAAACCACCAACATTCGGTACGAAAATTGGCAATCCTTGTCAATTTAGATCGGAGTCGAACACACCCCGCCACAGATGCGATTCGAACTCGCAACCTCAGTGTTGACAGGCTAGTGGTCATTAGTAGTCATGACGAACTACTTAGACCACTTGGCCACCGAGGCCCCCCAAAATGTTTTAAAGCAGATAAATGTTTAAGACACAAAAGTAATAATTACACAGTAAGTTCCATTATTTCTGTTCACCTTCATGTTTCTTATCGTTGTTATTGTTTATAATTCGTAGAGTCCAACACTTTTATTCTCTTGTTACAATTGCCCTGAATAAGTGATTTTCGAGGATGTCCTTACAATCAACAATATTGCAATATAATGGTTAGTTT
Source organism: Mytilisepta virgata (assembly GCA_028015205.1). Classification (NCBI taxonomy): domain Eukaryota; kingdom Metazoa; phylum Mollusca; class Bivalvia; order Mytilida; family Mytilidae; genus Mytilisepta; species Mytilisepta virgata. Next base: position 92,765,966 of record CM051521.1, read on the forward strand.
CTGTGTTGTCTTGTTCTAGTTTTGTTTATTTTATTATACATGTAGATGTACGTTTTTTATACCTTTAGTTACATGTATACATGTATCCTTATGGCTTTTGTTTGTTATGTTCAATTCTCCTGACTTTGTCTTTTCCTTGGACTTCGAATTTGTGGACTTTTCCCACTGTTTTTTCGCGTCGTTATTCTTTTGCCGATATTTACATATCAGTATAGGATGTACAACTTCAAAAAGTTAAATTCCTCATCTTAGTTTACTTTTAAAAACACAATCTTATTTGTTTTGTCTTATTAAAAAGTATTACCTCTAATACCTTTCATGTCATAAAAACAAATTAATAAAAGAATTATATTATTTTGCAATCCGATTTTGGCATTTTTGGTTTCCATTACAACTTTATATTTAGTTCAATTATATATAATTAAAAATTTGGAAAATGTTCAAGTCCATAATAATGTAAGTGAATGTGAAAAAAAATTACATAATTATATATTACTGAATATTGACCTCGTCTTAGTATGCTTACAGTATCTATCATGTCTATACCTTTTTCCTTGTCCCGAGTATCGATGCATTGATACTTGAAGGTATCATCACCGCTTCTCACCAAAATTTCTTCAACACTACCTACATGTATATCAAATATCTATGTTTATCTTAGGAACATGTCATATTCTCTTTGAGGATGCAGTCATTTTTATACATGTGTAATAAGATCACAATAGTGCCATTAACATAGAGGAAAATCTCACAACCCTAAGCAAATTAAAGAGAACTCAAGGCACTTTTTTCATTCATTTTGTTTTTTTTAATAAAAATTACTGTTGCAAGTTAGAAATACATGTCACCTAAACTTTGGGATCTTATTATCTTTCGTTTTCATCTTTTGCCAACAATTATATTTTACGAAGGTACTGATATAATAATCATATATGATATACATCGTATTTAATTTCTGTGTTTCTGAAGATAATTATAACACTATTGATGATTCTATTTTAGATATAGATTACAAGGCAAGGGTTGTTTCCTTTGTATCGTATCTTCTATTCTCATTCACCAAAATATTAGAATAGGAGCCTCAAAACTCACCATTTGACAACTGATATAATCCAGCTACACAGGATTTCCCTGTTGGACACTGATAACAGACGGAAGGGAGACTATTCATGTATCTACAGGTTAACGTGATATTCCTTTTAAGGCAGAGACAGTTACCATTATCAGAATCGCATTGTACCTCCTGCATTATGTAAAAAAATAGTACTGTATTTCACACGAGAGGCTACAAAATATAAAATTAACGTGTCCAATTGCAATACATACATGCATTGCTGATTGATACCATCGTAACACTTAATGAACCTTTCAATTAAATACCTTGAAATTTTTTAGGTTGCTGGCATAAGCAAGTAAAATTGTATTCTAACTGTTACTTATGGGCCGCCTCATTTTATCACTATGTTCACTATATTTCCTTCACGTTTTATCTTATTAGAAATATCAGAAACTTAAAATATCAGCAATATTTTATTGCGTTACAAAAAATATGTAATAATTTTCCAGCAAATATTTTAGATAGCTGTGAGGCAGAAATATACGGATACATAATAATATCAACACATCTGCATTGCAACATTATTTTAATACATGTACATACCGAAAACATGAAGAAAGGAGTTTTTCCAGTACAAGAGAGCGCGCATTGAAATTTATTCTGACTACAAAATGGTATGCCTGCATCTGGGAAGAAAATGTTAAGAATTTTGGAAGTATCATTGATCCTGTATCCACTTTCATGACAAATGCAACCTGAAATGCAAAAAAAGAAAGGATATGAGGCATGTGTCAATCAGATAAAATGTACGAACATACACCGTTTAATTCACATTTTGCGACATGCTCTCAAAGAGAATATTAATATATTACACAAGAACCAAAAGTGGTGGCTAAGCTCAGTTGAGTGTATTTTGGAAAACTGTAAAATAGCTGGTTTAGATTCTAATATATTGTATACACAATTAAGAATTTCCAGTATAAAAAATATTTGATGAATGCATTTGTAAATTTCTGAAAAAAGCAACTGAGCAACAGTGACAAATTATGATCCTATAAACTTTTTTTTAAAATTTGACAAATATTTAAGCTGTGTCGTAATCGATTATGAGAGATTTTCTTTAACTAGATTTAGAACCAGTAGTCATGGGTTACTTATAGAAGCTGGTAGATATACTGTACCAAAAACATTCTCTCTGAGAGAGCTGAATTAATTTACAATGATACAATGGCAATATTTGCAAAATAGTGACTATGATTGCAAATTTTTAAGGTTAATGAGTAATGAAGTTAACTTTGTTTATAGAAATATTTCAAATTTTATTCATAAATGCTTCCAGTTCAGGTCTAAATAGAAATATTGACTTGTATTAATGTTCTGTAGTGTTAATTTCACAATATTCGCTTAAAGGGACTGGGGTTGTCTCCCTTAGATTACTATCAGGATAATGTAATTTTTATGTTGGATTTATTTAATTTATAAAGTGTTTATGTATGTACTTCTCTCCTACAAATTTATGCCGCTGTCACACTGTATTTTGAATATGTTCATACAATGAGCTTTCTTTAATAAAAAGATTTCGATTTGATTTGTAATACTGTAAAATGTTAATGTTTGAGCAACAACCGACATCACATGACAGTCATTTGATGACAACGGAAAACGATGATATGAAAAATTATACAGGAGTCGCACACTTACATTGTACAATGTAGGTACATGTACACGGTATTATACATACAATGTACACTGTAACAAACCTATAAAAAGTGAACACCTATCAAAATATGCAGTAAACTTAAAGACGAGAAAACACCGAAGTATACATTTACTACAGATTTTGAATGTTTATGATTTTCTTGTAGTATTTAAAGAATTTTATACTGTTAAGTAATCTTGATAAGTTACCCAAGAAAACATTGCTTTTCCTTATAGACCTTTGTAGATCAGAAGTTACTTTTCTTACCCTAAATGGAAGACTTAGTTCAATACAAAAAAAAAACCATTAAAGATTGAAATGACCAGCTCAAACCAATTTCAACGTTAACATTCGTAAATAAAACTTTTCTTTTTCGATTAAGATTGTTATGAATTTGCGTATTTTAAACAACCCATCAGTGTCCCTATAATTTTAGAAAATCTAAGGAGGAGAAATGTCTCCCACTTGAGAATGTTTTTATTTCTCGGGGAAGACATGATTGCACAATGACTTTGCAAGTTCAATTGCTTTAATAAACATGATCTAAATACAATCATGTACGTCTGTATTTAGACAATATCCATTCATTAATCTACAATGTACACTTTTAAGTTAAAGAAACTAATGTTTTCAGGCAGTAGGAACAACATATGTTTTATATCACCATAATAAAGATATCAATTATAGCTAAAGATTTACGCACCTTTATAAATGGCCCAGTCAGAGACTACTACTTTTGTTGATGTCCAATAGAAAACATCGTCATGTATATCAACGTATGACAAATGCGCTTTTATATGCTCAACTGGTACAAGGTCACAGTACTTGTTTGAATCGTGCCAGGTGTCTGGAAAAACACAATAGCTTCTAATGGTAGATTTGTACATGTACGACAGTAAAAAGACTGACTGTAAAGATATTTTCGAAGCGACATACCTTCTCCCTGGTTTCATGAATTTTCCTTATAGTCATCAACTTTGATGCACAGTAACGAAACCATAATAAGGGTGTTCATGATAAAAATTCTACAGATATGCTTAGTAACTAAATTATCATATCATTGTTAATCCAAACGGCCCATTTATGCTACATTCTAAACGGAATTTTGTATTATTGACGCATACAATATATCTTTTCATTTTTATATTTCCCCATGTCGCATATCAGGTTTTAGATTTTAAATAAGATATTTAATTACTTACATTTCTTGGGAATTCCATTCACCAAGTTAAATATTGTCATACATAAGGTTAAAATGTAAATATATGCCATCATTATGAATTGATACAATATCTAGACAAACCCGGAAATTACAACTTATTTGAATCGTTTTTGGAAATTATTCTTTTCGTAAAATCAAGGAAGGAAAGAATAATTCATACATGATATGTTCTCATCATTTTTACAAACATTTCCGTCTGAATGTCGGAGTGAACATGAGAAAAATTTCCCCTAAAATAATAATTTGAATTTAAATCTGTACAGTATCGATGTTGAGAGCAACTAACCCTGTGCCACATATACTCTTGGGGATTTTTTTCCGCCAGCAGAGACATGAATACATGAATAGCAATAACATTGCCACTATTCCAAAATGACTTGTATACATATTTCGTCCAAATTTGACTTATCAGAGGTGCTCAAGGCCAAAAAAGCTAAGAGATTGATTTCTATAGTCAGTTACACAGGCTTGGTAAATTGAAGTTTATTTGCTTTATAAATTTGAGATTGTCTAATGGGCATTTCTGTCATCTTAATTCGGACTTTTAAAAATTCATATAAAACATGTATAAATTAATATTAACTCGTTTTAACTGTATTCAATATGCACTAAAACTAAAATTTGGAAATTTTGTAATAGAACCATCCATCTTTTTTGCACTTTTGTATGATTACTTAATTTCAAATACCATAAGCTTCAGATTTATATACTTTATACTTTCTCTGAAGCATCTGCTATAAAAATATTGTCTTTTTCAAACCATGAGCATTCCCAACATCCAGTACCTAAAAGGACTAAACAATAAACTGAATTTCAAACTCTGAAAATTGAAAAATGTAACAGTATTTAATGCAACTATTGTTCAACATGCTGTATTGTACTTGTACATGTACAGTTGGGTTCAGTTCTAACCTCTCTTTAGAACTTTCCTAAACTGTCAGCAGAGTGGTTCTAGAACGGTTCTAGAACTGTCATCCTGACACTTTTAGAACCATTTGTGACAGGGTGTGTCCTGACCTTGAACCATTGATGACAGTTCTACTTTAGAACCAGTTATGACCGATCTACCGTAGAACCATTATTTATGACAATTCTACTCCAGAACTTTTATGACAGTCACGGTAGTTTATTTACAGTATTTCATATATTATTATCAAGAATTTTATGACTTCATTTATCGCAGAATCTTTAAAAAAAACAATCATCTTTTCGGCACACGGGAACAGCTTATTGAGCAAAACAAGATATTGCAGATGTTCAGAAAAGAAATTTTGATAGTTTATGAATAGTGAACATCACAATTGTGAGAAATATAATAATCTAATTGTTGCGATACCTACAAAATCAACTTTTAACATACGGTAACAGATTATGGAGGATAAAAAATGAAAATTCCACTCATATTGAAGAAAAGTTAGTTTTAAATATCAAAATCTGAAGAATTTAGATATCTAATTTGTTACAATATATTAAAGAGGACAAATATACCTAAGGAGCAAATAAAAAAACGCTATCCGTTAGACAGACAAACCCGGGAATACAAACGAACAAGCACAAAAATAAACACTGAAATCTAAAAAACAGTGAACAACACAAACTCCTATAAAAACCAGGAGTGAACCCAGTTGCTCCTGAAGGGTAAGCAGTTCCTGCTCCGTATACGACACCCGTCGTGAAATTCAACAAAGTCAATCCGGTGTTAGTCAGAAATCATTGGAGGTACATGAAATGTTACGACATTTGGAACAGGTCCAACATCATCATCGATATTGGAACACCGTAACGGTAAATCAATTCCTGATGACGACCGTAAAATTTCCAAAGTGATGACATCAACTTATCCTTGATAAAACTCTGGTTAAGAAGCTTCTGTGGCAGCAGTAATCCTCTTTTCCAAAGTCAGGGTAAATCACTCATGCCCTTGAATATCGGATAAGTTGAGAAATGTATAGACGCCATATGCAGGCGATGCTGGTACATTGCTACTCAAGAAGGGAATGTTAACAATAGGAAAATTCAGGTCATCGCGTTTGTCATAAAGTTTTGTCTTCAAAAGTCCCTCGTTGTCTGTAAAAAAAAAAAACAAATTCAAATATGAAGCGGACCTTAATTGTTGTGCCGACCCAACTTGATCGATGAATATTTTAGAGCTGTCTCAAATATGCGACCGGAAATTGATTTATGCAGATTTATTTACTTATTGACTGTGACTCCGAAATCAGTAGTTTACGATTGTGCTTAATAACGATGACTTTATGTTGTAGAAATAGAAAATTGTGTCATGGTATTTTGTTCCCGAACTTATTAATATAGATATTCTGAGTTCTTATATTGTAGTTTCAGTCTACTTTCATTTTCACTTTTAGTTTCAGAACGTACATGTTTTAGGTCATGAACCCACTTCAAATGGAGATTTTACTTACATTACATTCGGTCAGTAGCTATATCCTGCATTCCTAGTTTAATCATATATTTAATTGTCCAACTGGACAGGTGTGGATCACTTCTGAACGGTGAATTATTTGTTATATTGTATATAAGTCCCGGGCAGATACACAGAACGACCATCTTCGCGCAAACTTGAACGTTACCCGGAGATCGCAAATCGAATTATTTGATTGGTTAAAATTATTCTGTATAAAAAGCGACGTCAGCGTCGATATGACATCATTCTTCTTCTTTGTTTTGAATGTTCAGCCGTTGGTTATTTTATTATCCTTAGAATATGTCTCAACAATTTATACGGTCCGACATTGCAATGGTACGTGGCCGAGTTAGTTTTAATTAGTTATGTTATTTAAATTTAAATTTTGATGCATATTAATGTGTGTTTCCGTGTGGAAACCATTCTTGAACCTAATTTGCACCGTGAGTGAAATGTTGCACCGAGTGCATCACTATTAAGTTTCTCCAATTTCAGCGTACTATACCGACGGCATTTAATAGCCAACAAATCCAATTTTAAGTTACGGTTTACAGATGATTTAACCAATCAACTGATTCACTATCTCTGTTTTTACGTTTCTAACGGCATCATAATTTTTAGTGGTGCACCCAAGTTTGGATTCGGTGCACCACACACGTAACTGCACCGTAGGATGTGAAATATATAATTATTGTTCTTGTGAAATGCACGTCTAGATAGCGGAAATATTATTTATTATCACATTTGAGACCTTGATGCCACTATCACCTCATTTAAATTAAAGTTGCATGGACCTTCTGGTGCAACTGCACCTCACCTGAATTCTTTTGGTGCAAGCACCTCAAATTAATTATAGCAAATAAACCATGATTTATTAGATTTTCGGCCATTATTATTATTTTAGTACTACAGTCTGTATCTCCATGGGGCTCCCTTTGTATATTTGTACACTTCAAAATTAGATTGTATTGAGAAAGACATTTGTACTTCGAAATTGCCTAATTTCATGTTGTGACTTAATACCTCAATAAACAGGGTGTGAACATTACCGGTTTTATATCTCTGTGAAGCCCAGCATCAAGTAACAAGTCGGACATTACTTAAGTTATATGTATGACAAATATATACATTGATATGTCGTCGTCTCATATGTGGTCATTGCGCTGACCGGGAGATACACACTGTGGTGGCGACGTAACACAATATATCTTTAGTATCCTTAATTTCAAGTTCACTGGGGTAGATGAGATGCAGAAAGACTTGGAATTAGTCGTTATGTATCTGTATAACGAAAAGTGAAATTACAGGATTGGGCTAGTTTATTTTTGTTTTCACATAGTAGCCCTTGAATGAAGCCCGATTCATATGAGTACAAGAACAGATCGGCGAGTAGAAGAGCACAGTTGGTTCCCATTGGAATGTAGATTGTTTGTTGCAAAATTCGACCAAGAAATTCAACAAATATGTTATCTATGAGCAAATCTAACATTTTTGCAATTTAATCTTCAAATTCATTTTGTCAGAATCAGAGTGGTTCTTCACGAAATAAGCATTTTCTCTACCTAAAACTAGAAGTTTATACCAGTGTGGGCCATTTTTCTTGAAAAAAACATTGATGAACTAGTTGTTTCAATCGATATTTTAATTATCGAATGTGAATGTGGTATGGTAGTGTAGAGTGTAGAGAAGTAGAATTTTTGGTACGTTATAAATTTAATACAAATATTATCAAGAATTATAAAACATCTTCTCTTATAATCGCAGAATCTTAAAAATCAACTTTCCGACTCACCACAACAACGTATACCATAATAGTTTACCAAAAAAGTGAAAAGAAAGATTAGTTTTTATTTATTAAAAATATCAAAATCTGATGAATATAGATATTAAATTTTGTTTCGACATACTAAAAACTAGCCTTTGGAGATACTGTAAAATTGAAAATATTACCTACAAAGGCATGCAGGTTTGGTATTTTATAAAGGAGTAGGGGCGATAAGGGGCCAAATCTGCCCAAATTTTTATGAAAACTTAATCAGCTTCAAAATAAATTTTCTTTATTTTATTCATTCCTTACATGTATGTAAGTACACTTCCACATTTTACTACTTTTTTCACGTGATGCACACCTGTGACGTCACAATCATTACGTATTTTGACGTAAATTAGTGGTTTTCTGTGGAATCGCAGATAAAATCATCAAACTTTCCGAGAATTTCGATGAAAGAAACAACTTCGTATGAATATATATTGCTTTTAAAATAAACATAAATAAACTGTTAAAATATCTTGACTGTTGTTTCTTGTGTGCGGACGATATAAAAATTAATAAAATTCACCCGGATAGAACTGTGTGAAATTAATGTGGAATAAACAAACACACAGTGATACGCTTTGTATATATGGTTTAAAAATAAATTAACGTTTCTTAAATGCAGGGTGTAGGGATTAACCGGGGCCCAAATAAAATATATATTTCAATTTATATTATATTAAATATATATATTAGAATATAGATATTATTTATAGGGCATGTGGATCTCAACCATTTTCAAGATATTTGAATATTTAAGAAATGGAGGGGGTTGGGATTTCGCCTAAGGGAATGATTTATAAATGTAAATACATGTATATAATTTATTTCATCTCAATATGAGTAACAAGAATAGTTATTGTTTATCTGTATTGGTTTTATTGCAACCTCTACTTTCAGTATCAATGACCTTTATCTTTGACCTAATGACCCTAAAATCAGTAGTCTTCCTCCCCGCATCTAGGGTCATACACAACCTAACTTTGATCTCCATACAACATATATTTTTGAAATTATCATCTGGAAACCACTTGTTTCGGACGGATGGACGAATAGAGGACTAGGGGTAGGGGGCATAAACCATTTAATTTTGCATCACTTCTGGCAAAATACTTAAAACTTCTGAAGATACGTACTTGTTGTAGATTAATTTAACTATGAGAAGTCGTAAAATGTTTCTGATTGTGAAATAGTTTCTGATTCCAAATTTATTCGTATTGAATGCAGTTATAAGTTTTGAGAGTGTCAGTTAAGTACAGGAATGATTATCAGCTAGATTAGATGCGAATAAAGTGATTTTCTGACAGCATTTAATTTTGACAGTATCAGTACTATGAACTCACGTTGACTGTCACAAAAGTTCACAGACGAATCAACAATATTACTTACATTCATTAATGAGTCATAATTGATCGTTAAAGGATAAACCATATTTATTTCCTTTTAATATTTCATTCTGTAAATGTGTAGAGAATGCAGATGATTGTATTCATCTTAAAAATAAAATTTTACTGTGTTAAATATGTTTGAATGGATATTTCATCAACATCTATATTTGTTTCTTTATGTGGTGTTACCATTTGGAGTCAGTTCCTTGAAAAGTAAGATTATTGAAATGTAAATATTATATTTATACAATAGTTGCTTATATAGAGGGCATTATCATGATATAGTGACTGCCCAAGGGACTGATATTGCATGAAACATTGATAATGGCCGAGCCGCAGGTGGATTCTAAAAACTTAAAATTAAAACAAAATTACCATAAATCTCATTATAAACTTTCATATAGAAAACACATCCACCAATGTATTGTACATTTTTTGTACTTATCACGTTTTGGTTTCTAACTTTAGTGTGAAATCTGCAAGAGACGATAAATTGAGTCAGAAAATACAGTTGTTGGTCATGGAGTTTAACATCTTTTATTATTCCCGTACTTTCGAAGAAAGTTCCAGGATATCGTTGCTCCTCGTTCATTTTTAACTCTTTTTACACAATAGCGTTTCAGATATTTGATTGGAGCAACAGGTGACTTATTTTTGAAAATTGTAAGTTTGTGGCATAAATTCCTTTCATGTTTAACTTTATGGATTTTTAAAACTTGAGTTCATAATTTTCAAACATACTAGACATTGAACCCGCGCGAGCGCGGGAAAATAAGCATTTTTTTGTGGTGGCCATATTGACTTTAAAAATTTTTTGCGACCATGGCATTCGTGGAACAGTAACTCAATGTGGATGTTGTGGCAGGCTTCCCATAAACTTCCCTGTCAAGTAGGTGGTGTCAACTGATAGTTTCATGTCTATATATGCTGTAGTATTCCAGAAATGGATGTTAATGCAAAATTTAACCAAAGTCAATGAAGCGTGAAATGTAGGTCAACGTGACCTAATTGTCATATGGTTGTTCGTTACTACGCGAAGATGTATCCACTGATGAAGTAGACTCTATGCCACGTAGAATTACCAAAATGGACCTTAAGGTTCCATCATAGTCAAAATCTATGACGAAAATACAACTACTTAAATTGTCAATATGTTTATGTTACAATTAATTCTGAACTGGAACTTGATGAAAAGCTTTCATTAAATACACATTTCATAATGCATTACCTTTTTCATTCAGAATAAATATGAAAAAGAATATGAATAAACATTTCCTTAGTGACGGATGAATTTTTCAAAAGATGCCGTGAGTTAAGTAGAGCATATTTTTGGAAAATAATTGTTCCAATTGTTCATTGTCATCATGGGCAGGGCAAGCGAGCCTTAATTTCACAAATAAATCCAACAGACGATAAAAGCATTTTTAATGTGTGGCTGAGTGTGCTGTCCACGTTCATAAAGATGTCCGAGATAAATTTCGTCATTAATGATAAAGTAGACCATTTGTTAAAAATATTTTTATCTAGAGCTTACAGGGAATTGTACGGTAGAGCTATATTTAGACAGGTCACATGACAAATAATGTAAAAATGGATAATGGCTGGTTTTATCACTTTGTGCAAAGTAAACATCCGAGCAATCCAAAAAACAACTAAGTTAGGAATTCCTCTGAATTTTGCCTTACTTCTTCATAATCTTCAAAGTTCATAACCTTTACAGTTAGGAGAAATTGCGTTATTGTAGAAAAAAAAACAATCTTGAATACATGAAGCGGAAACATCCCACTCGAAGGAGAATGTTTTTAATTTGTTTTATTTTTCTTCTGTAATTTCAAACAAAAATACATTTAAAATATGTGCATAATTGTTTATTTAAATCAATGTGTTAAAATGATGCATTCGAGAACCTTCTAAGCGATATGTTGGGAGAATTCATACCGGAAAAGTCCATGCAAATTCCATTTGCACATAAACAGAACTGCAGTTTAAAATTTATAAATGCAGATTGTCAAATCCGATAATAACCTTTATAATCTGAACCATACATCGTTTATTTTGAACCACGCGTTTTGCCGCCTATTCGGCTAATTCGTAAATTTAGTATTATAGATGATTGTAAGGTGTTACATTATTTGATACACTTGCAAGAAGTGTGGGGATACATGTAGCTGTCGATTCTGACTGCCTAGTTTTTACTGTATATGTGTTTTCTGATTTATTTGTTCTACCACTGTCACATTTGAAAATGTGAGGTTTTAGTACTCCGCAACTTAATTTAACCACACTTCAAAAGCCCTTGTCAGTTATTGTACATTGTGTGTTTCTGCGTGTTGTTTCATTTATTTGGAGTGTATTGTTTAAATCATTGTATTTTAGGGTTTCGGCTGAATCTAATCAGATAATAGATTCTTCCAAAATAATCGTTAAAAGAATTTGTATAAAATCAAAAATTAAGGACATTAAATTTAATAATTATTTTCGGAACATTTATTTTTTAAATTAATTTCCAACGCTTTAATTCTATAGTCATTAATCATATCAATTTCAAGTCTATTGCGTATTTATCTGCTTGATGCCATAGAATAGTTAGATACCGTTCAAGCGATCTTTTGTCTTTTTGTTCGAGTAATTTCAGAATTTAAGATTGAAACATTTATTGATAATTATTGATTAACTTAGATTCGATATAGAATTAAAAAAGAAAAAAGAAAATGATGGACTTTTTAAAATTGTAATGACTGTCAAGGGGCACAAAGTAAATTGGACTGCTGACTATGTAAATGGCAATTCAAAATGATTACTAATGTATCAATGCTTATTAAAATTCATTTTCATTAATTAACATCATCACTGACGACCATTACCATTAGGTATAGAGTCCATTATCATAATCACTATCAAAACTCTTTACCCTTTTTCGTCATTTTGAATATTTTCAATTTGCTTTTCAAGGCTATGGATATTTAATTTGATTACATGCATTTTCAAACTTATATTCCACTTCAAAATTGTTGTGTCTTTCCTGTTCGAAATCCAATGCAAAAAGAAAAATATATCAAAGGTACAACAATTGACCTTAAATCCGCGTGATAAATATTTTCTGCAAATATTACTCTATGAAGAGGACAAATATACCTAAGGAGCAATAAAAAAAAACGTAATCCATTGGACAGACAAACCCGGGAAGACAAATGAACAACCACAAGCACAAAAATAAAATGCGAAAAATGACAGACAAGAAAATGTGACGGACAGATAGAGAGATTTAACAGTATCCATGAACTTTCGTCGAAAATAAGGATATAATTATAACAATAATAATAATAAAGAACAAATTACAGTCTGTGTCAAGTTTTTTTGTAATGAGGTTTTTCGTCATATTCGTAAATATCACCTACCGCGTTGACTGCAGATGAACATTTCCTGCTAGAACTCATTTGGTTGGTTGTGTCTACACATATTTTACAGCACGCCTATGCTGATCAACTGTTTAATCCGACCTTCACCTGTGTCTACGGAAAATTACATGACAGTCCGCCATATTGGTTTCTATGAGGATCCCAAATTGTTTACTGATTCGTCACTTTCCGGTAGCACGACAATTTCCGAATATGGAATCGTTATCTTTCCCGCGCTTTATCAGCCATTATTTAGGAAACGCCCCTTTTTCAGTAAAGGTGAATGAAAAAGGTGGAATATATATAACCTAGCCATATGTACATGTATACAAGTAATTATTTCAGCATTTTGTTCATATAATGTAATTTTAATTGATATATATTATCATTCTGAGTCCAACTAAAACGAAAAAAGTTATTATGTTTCCGGTTTATGAGGAATTAAAAAAGGCGAAATTTACGATTTTTACCGATGTCGATTTCTTTAATACGTATGTTTATACACAACACACACCAATGAATTTGTTCTTTTGTATCAAATATATTTATTATTTGTGTCATTTGTAGTTGAACTGAAGTATATACCATATTACAAGTTAGCTGGGTTGGTTTCTGATTACGGTCCGCCCGATTTAGGACCATAACTGACATAAGAGCTACGATTCCACAACTGAGTTTTGGAGCTGCAAAAACGATGTATAATCAAGAATATTTTAATTTCCAATCGGGCCTGCAAGGGACAAAATATCACAATGAGTAAACAAGATGAACAAAAAATTCATACACATTTAGGTTACAGCAATCAAATAAATAGATTTATAGCAAGATAACTAAACAAGAGCTACATCAGACCACTTTCATGACTTAAATAGGGGAAAAAATGAATACATTTTCTCTAATGTTCATTACACTTACAGAGACACAAAATTTGAAGTACATGTTTATATCTACATGGTCGTCTCTTTAGCAGTTTAGGATAATTAGTTTTAATTGATCAGATTTCAAAGCTGTAGCGATCGCACCCCCCCCCCCCCCCGCCCATATAATATCTTTGTCTTATTTTACGATTTAGGGTACATTTTAATGTTGTTTATAGAACTGTTTTGCATAAGAAGGCGTGTATCCTTCTGAATCTACCAAAATCCCTCCGAATTAACTAGGACCACATTAAAAAAATCCTGGCCACTGCACTGAAGGTTATATAACTATGTCATGTGTTTAATTCCAAAGTCAATTTACCTGACTGGATACATCATAAGCACCATTTTGTTGGAACATGTCCATCTGCTTCTTGTTTAATTTAGATTCTTAAATTTTCATCTTATAGATGAATAAATTATTGGAAATGGCTGTGTATGGCACAATTAAGTGCTGTGATTGTATTAAATGAAGATTAAAAATTAAATGATTAAAATTGGTTTGATTGTAGATATACAAAATAATAATAATTTATAAGTTTATATAAATAGTCCGTTCATAGACTTGGAATTCAGAATTTGGAAGTATACTCATTATATTTGGTATGCAGATGTATATTGTTGATCCGGTGTGTCATGTGTCATCAATTCATGACCAATATTCGATCTTGAATTTAGAACTTGGATCCAAATATTTAAATTTTGTTGCAAAATGCTTATTGGGATCATAACTTTTTTGTTCTTTTTGATAGACTTGTGAAATTTGGTACAAAGATATATATAAGGGTCTCCGGCTGTGTGGTCTAGCTAGTTCAACTAATAATGCTTCCTGGTGTATCAACACTGGGGTTGGGAGTGCAATTCTCCCCATAAGGTGTGCTTGACTCCAATTTTAATTGACAAGAATTGTCAGTCTAATAGGTTAAAAGGTGATGGTCATTTTTTGGCACTCGTTTACTTCACCTATAGAAACATGTAATTGTCTAATCGTGCTGAAAGTGGCACCCAGGGGTCAGGTTTTCGAAGATGTCTTATGACTACGACATACCGTAAGATGGTCTTACGACGTGTCGCAGTCATAAAACGTGAAAGAGTCGCAACTTGTGACATGTCACAAAATTTGTCACAAAGTTACGACACCAAAGAAGGTGTCGAAAGATGGTCTTATAATGATCGTATATGTATAGAAGGACGAATAATTCGTTAAGCGGGAATTTGAATATTTGAACCCTAGGTATTTCTTATTCATATTAAAATATAGTAGACCGATAAACTTTTACAATGGTTTTATTGATCCATGTTAATAGATTGTCACATTCCATAATTGATTTACATGTACATGCATTTTACACAGTACAGTAAACGTATATGCATTAATCATTTTTAAAAGCCTAATAAAATTAAAATTAATGAAACGTTATTTTTTATTTATTTTTTACTTCTTTTAGTTACATGTACTTTTTTAAAATTAAATTGCATACTTTGTTAAATCATTTAAAATGTCATTACTGACTTGCGATGGTCCTCGCGATGGTCATACGATCGTCGTAACTATGATTTTCTCACATTTCTATGTGTTTGGGACAGTCATATTCCGTGTGAGACACCGGTGTGAGATTCATGCATCTCACATCACATGACCTACCTTGACGTAACAATGCAAAAAAACATCACGTCACAATGCTAGAACGTCAGAAAACACACAACTTCGCAAAAATGGTACGAAAACGTCGAAATTAACATCGCTTCAATTTGAAAATCCCTGAAGATCAACCTAAAAGATATCTTTTTAAAGTTTTGTACCTTTGGTACAAAACCAAAACTCATACGATCTTTTCAAATATGTAACTTATTTTGCACTAGGTTGTCTAGTTTAATAGAGCGCATTTAAGTGTCATGGCGGCCATGTTTATTTATTTAAATATTCGACAGAGAAATGGGAGAAAAATAATCAGTCATGGTAAAAGATGTGAGACTGGACAATTCCACCCTCGGGTTCACATTTTCTATCATCAGAAACTCGGCAAGCCTCGTTTCTGACTGGAAAATGTGAACACTCGGGTGGAATTGACCCATCTCACATCTTAGACCATGACTAATTATTATAGTCTTACGATAGGTTTGTTTTACATCATACGATAGGTCGTAAGACCATCATAACTTAGTCGCAAGTAATGTCATAAGATATGTCTTACGATCAATCTTACGATACTTTTGAAAACCTGGCCCCAGAACTTCATGAATGCCTATGACATGGCACTTATCTCATCTCTGTTTTGCAAGGGATGCATGTTGATTTTTTCGTTTGTTTTATGTGTAAAATTTTGATTTTGACCATTTTGTTCAACTTTATTATTGTGTGTTTTTGCAATTTAGCTTTATCATGTTTATAGCCTTAAGAAATACTTCTTCAAATCATTGAATGAAAATATTTGAAAGACATATAAGTATAAATTATTTGAAAAATCAATGAAAACACTGCAAGAATATATTCTGAAATTTTTATTAAATCTTGAATCAATAGTCATGAAATAACAGGTATCAGTATATATATGCCGTATATTTATCTATTAAATTTATGAAAAAATAGGATGACCAATATAATTATAAACAGAACCAATAACAATTGAACAAATTCACATGTGACATTGAATATTCGAAGTAAAATGATATACAGCATATATATGCTTCACAAAAATTTGACCATTGCATGAGTTTTCAAGAACTTCTTTTTTGCCCAAGTGAGCTTTTGCTATCACTTTGCATCCGTCGCCCCCTGTTTACTTTGCACATTTCGATATTTTTCTCTAAAACCGCATGGCCAATTGAAATCAAACTTCTTGTGGATATTAATTGGATGATCCTCTAAAAAAATTATGTTTTTGGTTCTCATCCAACTTCAACATGGCTGCCAAAATAGAATTTTCCCTTGTTTTTTTAGATTGTTCTTTGGACACCATATTCTTAATCCCAAAAATACAATAAAAGATATAAGTCACTGAACTTGTTTTCCAGCTTCAAACAGAGTAAAATTCTGTCATTATTTCGTATTTATTATATATAGGTATTAACCATGATATTGGGGAAATGAGTAATTTAATTAAAACTAACCACTATTACAGAATTTTGAAAGGACTTTTAGATAAAAGAATGTGAGTAAAATACTTCAAGGAAAATAAAGTATAATTCATGTTTTTCCATATGTGAATTCATTTTCAATGGCAACATAAAATATCTATAAAACTATGTATTTTGTATGACCTCAATAATTTGTACCTGTATAAGGGACCTGGAGAAATTTATCAGTGGATTAGGATTGGTACAAAAAGCCATGGGAAAAGCACTGTTTGGGTTACTCTATTTTATGGGACATCTATTGGTTACTCTATTTCATGGGACATCTATTTTTCTTATTCTTACAGCACATGAGACATAAACAATTCATTACCATATTCTTACAGATTTGCATAAAACAATTTTCTTTGAAGCACATATTGTACCTTACTGCCTATGAAAAATTAACACTTTTGGAATTACTGTATTTTTGTCATATATTAAAAGTTTTTTCCCCACATTTTCAATTATTTAATCAATATGGTATCTTGTATGGTATAAGTACATAATATAAGCAAGGTTTTCAACAAATTATATGAGTAACCATAGAAATTTCTAAATATTCAGATAAATTTAATACTTGGCAGATTATGTGTATGAAATGCTCTGTTTTGTCAACACCTGAAGGATACATTTGTAATTATTTTCAATTCTTTTATCTAAACTGAATGATATCTTGTATCAAATTTTCTCATAAAATGTTTTCTCTACAGCAAAAATTATATCTTACTGTCTATGAAACATTAAAATTATAGAAATATGATTTTTTTTACCTTTGATTTAATGTATTTTTTATTATGTAACTGCTATAAATTTGTAAAATATGAAAAATTTGATGGGACATATACTTTTTTTTTGAAATTTATAATGGGATGTATTCTTTTGTTTTAATTTATACAGTGGGATGAAGACTTTTTCAAATTCAAACAGTAAAACTAATTTCCACTGATCCCAATCCCCTGATAAATTTTGCCTGATCCCTAATGTTATGGAATAATCGTCATCGTATGTCTGTGCAAAACCAGTTTGTAACTTGAATTTTTTTTGTTGGTACTGTATGAAACGTTTCTTTTGTGCCCTACTTGCGAAAGGTATTGAATTAACTCTTATGACTTCAGAGATACACGTGTATGGGGACAAATAGGGGGAATTTTGAATTCAGTTTTTCGACCAAATGAGCACAACTCGTGCATCAAAATTATTACCAAAGAATTATATTTCAATATAATTTATTAGAAAGAAAGTTGTAGTGTGTATTTTTATGAAAATGTATGTAACTATGCAGTAATTGCCAGTTGAGCAGAGTGATACAGTTTAGTTGGAACTGCAAGTAATATTGATCAGCTGATTATAGTAACTCATATGCATTATGTCTAAAAAAGGTACATTCCTAAAATTTGGCCTTTACCAACACCTTGCATTAATTCCTTAGTTTATGATGGATTTACATTAAAAGATAAAGAGGGCAACCATTTGATTTGGGGGGGAGGGCAGGATTAGATTGTTTGATCCTAGAATATTGAATTGGGGATGTGTCAAAGATCCTGCCAATTTTGTCTTCATAATTTTGGTCTTGGATTTCTTTTTGTTACTATTTCAGCCTAAATTCTTTTTTAAATTCCCTGACTGATACAGGTCTTGCATTTTTTTTTCACATCTAAAGTGATCCTGTCTTTTTAATTTGTCAAACTCCACCACCCCCCCCCCCCCTAAAAGCAAATGGTTGCTCCCTAATATTTGAATTCACAGTGACTCATTTTTATCTACAATGTTGCTATTTGCTGTTCTTATAGGTGAAACATAGATTGTACCTTTGTAAGTTTTTCTTAATATCTGTTTGTTTTTAATTCAATATCATGATTCCAGAAATGTACAGTTGATTTAGCCAAGACTACAGTAGAGGTATAGGGATGCAAGGGATTGGTAATAAGGCTCTGGGTTCAGATGCCCAAAAGTCTCCCCCTATACCTAGACCCGTAAAATGAATTGTGTTGACTTTTGTTTGCTTCATAGTGTAAAATATCCTTTATAATCATGTTAATTTTTTTTAATGATTGTTTCAGAAAATTTAACTGATCTAGCCCCAAAATATAAGATTAAGGAACAAGAAACCCCAAAAAATAAACAAAATTCTGGCATATAGAGTGACGATAAGGTCTGCATATACTTGAGATTTTACTCATCTCATTTAATTTAATTAAAAACTTTCAAAATTGCAAGTTATCCTTTTAACCCCCCCCCCCCCCCCAAAAAAAAATACATGACAAAAGGGTTTTTCAAATTAAAGTTTAGGGTTACTGTAGGATCAAAGCTAAAACAAAGGTTTTTTTCAAATTAAATGATTCCAGGATTCTAGGTTTAGGGTTACTGTAGAGTGTAGGATCAAAGATGTAAATGGTTTTATCTGTATCAACTTATTAGTAATTGAATGAAGCACATTGTCGTTGTTGTGTGTTGTGATAAAAACATTCTTTGTTTCATTTCAACTTTGTATACCTGTACAGTTTTCAAATTTTTTCCTCATGATATAGTTATAACATAAGCACTTGTATAAATGTTAATAAAAGTCGTCTGCTGTATTACGTATATTGTCTTCAGTCTCTTGTTTTATCCAATGGGTAAGAAATGGTCAGAGATTTCTGAATGCATGATTTTACAGTACCAGGTAGATCAGCTAATGTAAGAAATCTGTTTCAGTATCGTTTTCTACATCACAAAACTAACAAATCATATTTTCATTACCTTTCAAGGGTTGTTAAAGCTGTTTGGAACTTCTAATCATTGTCAGAAAATTGCCGGTTGGTACATGTGGTATTGTTACATTTTCACTCTTCTTTCATTGACCGCTCTCGGGATATTCCGAAAAAATCGAAGATGTAAAAAACAATAAGCTGACGTGCTTGCTCCCTAGAAACAACTTCCTGTAAAAACATGTCGGAAATTAACCTTGGAAAGCTCCGTAGGCGACGAATGAAGTGGCCATACGACCAAGAGAAAGATAGTAGGGAGGAATAAATGTTGCAGTTAGGCGCAACCAAACGTTTTTTAGGAGAAAGTGTCCATCTGCAGTCAACGCGGTAGGTGATATTTACGAATATGACGAAAAACCTCATTACTAAAAACTTGACACAGACTGTAGATTTACTTACCATTAGTTAGAATTTTTTTGGCTTTTTGTAAATCAAAATGCAGAAATAGATTCAGACATAAACAAACAGAATTGTGAATTTTCTAGTACTTGTAATGGAACGCCATCTAGGTCTCTTTCTGAAAATTTAAAATGACGTCACATTCCAGCATGGGATTTTAAGTTATACCATGGTTAGTAATCAAACGTTAAATAATTATGTTAATTTAACATGGTTAAAATGTTATCAATTAACGTTTTTCAATAACTTTATTTAGACGTTGTACTATGGTATAAATTTTACGTTATAAATTCGTTCAAATAAAAACGTTAATAGAATAACGTTACCTTTACGTGAGTACAACGTTACAAATGTGACGTAATAATCATAACGTGAAACCAACGTTATTAGAAAACATAAAAAATAACGTTAAAGGTAGGGTACTAAATAACGTTTATTTGTAACATTATATAATGTAATCAATTAACGTTTTCAAATAACGTTATTTTGACGTTTTACTATGTGGAAGGTCCTCTGGTGCCTTGAAAGGCCTGGTTCTGAAACCTTGAGGGGCGAAAATTAGAACGTGGAGGTGGAAACCTTGTAGGACTATACATGTTGTTTGCAATTGCCCCCATTTGATTTTGATTATAACAACACTTAGTTGCTGGATGTGTCAAATTGCAAACATAACACCTATGATTATACACACAAGGTAAGTAACAATAATTTCCTGTATGATAACGTATACAATATCCCATAGGTACATGCATTTGTGGACTAAAATTTTTACCACCCGTAGTATTTGTTAAAGAATTAGCATCTTCCTGATTGACCAACATATGTGTTAACCAAAGGTGATGGTGCATGCTACCCCACGACATTTGTAACTGCAGTTTGGATTGTCTAAATTCCATGTCATATTGGTACCAATTGCCCTTTCGTCTTGCCATGTTCCGAACGATATCCATATATTTGAGCATATCCTGACCAACATCTTTAAATTTCTCAATGTATATGGACATATAAATGGAAAAAGCTGAAATCCATTGATCAATGGTCTTAATTTGTCTAGTAGATTCCTGAACAGCTAGACATGGCTGGTCCCCATCCCTGACTACCACAGTTGAAAGTTTTTTGGAATACTTGGACAACAATTGCCCTAAATCGACATAATCATTTGACCATATCTTGTTCTTCAAAATATCATTAATAGTGGAACCCAATGGTAACGAGTCTTGATAATTCTGACCAACCGTCGAAGTTCTGACTGCGACTGCTGAACTGGTTGGAGGCAAATTGGTACTGGAACTTGAAGAAACTGTTGAATTATTAAAATAGAACACACCTTGAGATGCATGAGATGGTCCACTGTCCAGTAAATTTTGTGATGAAGTTGGTGTAATTGTCGATTCCTCCCCATTTTGATTGTTGATATTAGATAATTTTTGGTTTACTTCATGAAGTGACTGTTGGATTGAATTGAAAGATTGTTCCAGAGCCAAAACCTTTTCTTGTAGGGAATTTCCTTCTGTATCTGTATTTTGTGTGATCGTCCTTGTCCTTTTTCTTGTCTGGATACGCGCCGACCTCCTCTCCCGATTGGGACGAGAAGGCGGCATGCTGAAATTAAAATTGGACAAATAAATAGAGGATTAGTAAGACATCCATCAAAAAGGGAACAATACCTGTACACCACTTTTTTGCACACACTATAGACATATATTTGTTTTTTTTTTTTTTTTTTTTCTTTTTTTTTTTTTTTTTTTTTTTTACACCACATATTCAATATTTCCTTTACATACTTAAACTTTATATAAACTACTATTAGTGCTATTTTTTTTTTTTTTTTTTTTTTCACCATATATGAATATATTCAATATCTCTTTTACATACTTATACTTTATATAAACTACTATTAGTACTAGTATTGACACTTTTTTTTTTTTTTTTTTTTTTTTTTTTAAACACACATAAATATACCTGTATTGTATCTATCACATTATATTTCTTAAATGTACAAGACCTCGAACTTTATTTTTGCATATTACACATGTAAAAAGGGGCAGCAGGAATAAAAATTGTTTTGTGTACATGTACAGTGTATGATGGTTTATAATTGTAATATAAAAAGATGAGCATACCACTATTTTTGTTTGGCAAACAGTATAGCACCACGTACACTTATAGATAATCTCCTATTTCCAACATTATTTAAATGGATTCCATCTGGCCTTAAGATTCGGACTGATGGACACATCAGACCCCTATGTTTCCAAAATATCACACTTGAGTCGTATTTGGAAGCCAATGTTTGTAACCCTAAATTTAACAGATCTACTCGTTCATTATATTCCATTAAATTGATTCCATTACATTTTTTAGCTGACAATCGATGAAACAGTAAGCCCATAAATATCCTTGGAATATTGAAAGATATCAAAACTTGAATAAAGTTTTCTAGTGATTGCAACACCAAACCAACAGATACACTACCATTACACAAGTCATTACTGCCTATCTGTAAAAATATTACATCGGGAGCAAAGTGATAAATATCCAATAAATACCTATACATATGAGTGACTTGGCCTCCACTGATACCTTTCATTCGGACCATTATGTCTTGAATCCGCCAATCATGTCCATTATTTACAAAGTTTTTTAAACGAGAAATGTGAGAACTGCCCAAAATATATACTTTCATTTTATTAGCCATCACTCAATTATTGTAAATAATAATAATCGTAACTTAAAATTAAAACCACACACCTGATTATATTCTTGTCTGTTTGTTTTCTTTATTTTGCCTCACTCGTTTCCGCAGCTTCCGGTAAAGGTCACATGATGATCACATGTTCGTCAACCGTTAAACAGATGAAGTTATAAATAGAATTTTTGCCTGGTTTCAGTCAAAAATTAAAGTTGTTACACCAATACGATAAAATGTGTTTTAAACATGACCATAGTCCACAAAATGTCAAACAGCATACACAATAGTCCAGTTCACAGATAAAGCGTAATATAAGTTAACATTTCACTTAGAATATTACCTCGACATAGTCTATCGTCGATCAACGTGACCACACAACTTTTTAAAACAACACAAAGTAACAAACGAATGTCTATTCAGTTCAAACTTTTAAACCAGCAAATTGGGATTTCAAAACATCACTCCGCAAACTACTCAAACGTTAAACAGAAAAATTTTTTCCATGATAAATTTAAACTTGCACTTCTTTCACTCACAATTCATGTTCTAAACCAAACATTATGTCATAATATAAACACGTGACTTAAAAATATGCATGACAAAATGGACTGTTCCATAAACAATGAAAACTAAAAATAGACTGTTCCATAAAAACAATGAAAACTATAGAAATAATAAAATCAAATCGAAATTCGCATAAAAGCGTTATTTTCCATAACTCGAATATAAATGTAATCAATTAACGTTTTCAAATAACGTTATTTTGACGTTTTACTATGGTATAAATTTTACGTTATAAATTCGTTCAAATACAAACGTTAATAGTATAACGTTACCTTTACGTGAGTACAACATTAAAAATGTGACGTAATAATCATAACGTTCAACCAACGTTATTAGAACATAAAAAAATAACGTTAAAGATAGGTTACTAAATAACGTTTACTTGTAACGTTTTCCTAATGTTATTTTAACGTTACACGTAAAAGTAACGTAAACGTATATATTATCTGCATTTTGACAGCTAGATATCATAAAATATCATCCCGTGAGCCCGAATATGAAGCTTGGGACGAGTGAGCGTAGCGAACGAGTCCCAGATCTTCATATTCTGTCGAGCTGGGTGATATTTTACGATATCTAGCTGTCAAAATGCAGATATTTTTATCATCTTATTTACTTATCTGAAACGTAAATATTTGTAAACCGTTCTGAATTCTCCCAAATTTTCTCGGGAAAAGTATGGATTCTTCATCGCAACTACAAGTTTTCCGTTATGTTGTTTACTATACCAATAAGTATATATTTCCTGAACGTTCATGTAAAATATCTTATAAACGATATAAAAACCGACATTAAGGTGTATTTTCATGTTTTAAAAACAAAATCAGTCTGGAAATCTTGTTCATGATTTTTCCGGGAAACTAAAGCACCCGCTTTCAAACTTTCAACCTCGTTGACGTCATAGTCCGTCTCCATTCGCGAAACAACTTCTGACTAAAATATGCGCAACGTAAAATAATCACTCAAATTTAACCAAGGAGACGACATATTTAAACAACATTTGGTCGTTTTTGTACTAATTGAGGCGAACAATGGACATATAAAAATAAAGCGTACGTTTAAAAATTTGATTAAATCGCAAATAATGAAGTGCAATGGAAAGAGAGGAAAGAATTCCCAGCAGACATAATCGGCATCGAGCAAAGACACATTTTGTTGATGTCACTTTTATATTCTTGATATTTTTATTAATATTTTGCAATTTTGAAAGCTATTTAATAAGTTCTAAGCTGACAAACGTTGGGAGAATTTGTTGATAAGTCTTGCTGAATGTCGATAACTGCTGCTCAGCGCACGCGCTTCTTGATACGAATTTTTCGGAGCTGCTCAAAAAGCTGATAGAATCACAGGGACGAATGATAAATAACGTTATGTTTACGTTGTGTGTTTGCTGGGAGTTAGTCAAAATAATTATGACGTCTTGAAAGGCTAATTTATTTTTTTGCTTTGACGCGGGAAGGCGTCACAACAAAAATTAAAATAGCCTTTCAAGCACAGGCACTTGTTTCTGTCACTGGGGGGTTTACTATCCACACTTGTACAAAAAACAAGGTACTTTTTTTTGCTGATTTTTCGTACAAACGTGGATAGTAACCCCCCCCCCTTTACAGAAACAAGTGAATGTGCTTTCAAGACGCCATAAGTATTTGGACAAAGTGTAATTGGGCATAAGTATTATAGTCTAGTTGTCTATGTAGACTGAGTAGTTCAAGCTCGATCTATCCTTATGAAAAGGATTGGCAAAACACTCAAGTTTTACAATTTACAAATTATGCAACGCTGTCGCTTATTGATGATAATGTGACGTGTGCATACTGGCTGAAGTCTGTGAGGACCTAGTGTATTCTTAATCTTTTGAATAAACAGTCTAATCAGTGTATTCCTGGTACCACAACCTCATGAAATGATAGCATGCACCTATCATTAGCCATTTTATTCAATGAAACTTTGAGTTAATTTTCCCCGCCATACGACCAGTCATCCTAGTTTCGTTTTTGATTGTCCAATCAAATACACTGTGTCAAAGAAACGACGTATCCCATGATGCAAATTATTGAACGTATTTATAAATTTTAAGAACATGTATATTTTATTTTATGAATGAATATTTTGATTTTATGAATGAATATTTTGATTTTATGAATGAATATTTTGATTTTATGAATGAATATTTGGATTTTAGGAATCAATATTTGGTATTTTGATTTTATGAATGAATATTTGGATTTTAGGAATCAATATTTGGATTTTATGTTTTATGAACACATATTTTGATTTATTGAATATATATTTTGTTTTTATGAACAAATATTCGTTTTTACGAACAATTATTTAATTTTATGAGCATATATTTTGTTTTTCGTGAATATTGGTACGTTTCACACGCCATAAATAACCTTCACGATTTGATTTCATTTGTAAAAAAATTCAAGCCATATGTTTTGCCATTAGGATACCTAGTTGTTTTAGTAAGCTACAAATAAATTTAGAAATTACAGAGCACAAACAAAACTTTTGGATGGTTGGATGTATGCAGAAACAGGCGGTTTGTGGACCAATTAAGGTCCCTATCAACTCAGAAGACAATCATACCTGTTTTTTTTTTAAATTGAATTTGTAAGCCATAAAACTGTCGGGGTAAATATAGTCCTACCAGCATCATTTTTTTAATCTTTTGAGTCATCAATCTTGATCTGTATTGTCCTTTATTCCATTTCGGACTTATACCTAAAGGATCATTGTAAATAAGGACAATATTTATTAAGGGGACACATTTTATGGTTACAAATTTACTATTCTGTGACAATGTTTCTTAAATAATTCTTTCAAAGTTTTTTGAAACAATAAACATCAGCTGCACTTCAAAAACATGTTTGATGTTATTTTTATGTACATAGCATTACATGATCAATTTGTATCATAATTCTCATATTTTACCTTTGAATGTACCAGGGACTGATCTAGAATTTTGTTTAGGGGTACTCGTTGAAAATTTTGAGGGGGAATTTTTTGGAGGAAAAAGGGGGGGGGTGGGGGTGGGAGACAATGTTTTAGAAAGGGGCATGCAGTCTGGATATTCCACTTTGTGCATACATTTATACATACATTACCATTTGTGCTTAATGACTTTTCCTCTCTTTGTGCAAAATTATATGACTGGAGTGTTACATTTTTTATCTGTCCACGTAACTCTTTTTCCTTTTTCCTTAAAGCGGTCTCAGTAATGGATGGCAGGTTGCATTCTGCTAGGAAATTTTAAAGATGAATTGGGCCCATCCCTGCATGTATCATTCCTTCGACAGAATATACGTTTTATAAGAATTGAGAGAAATTGAGAAAGAAAGTTAATGTCTTATGGACAAATTTATGTACACATTTCTAGAAACAGTTGTGTTCTGAAGAGTAAAGATGGTAATTTTTTTCTCTAATTGTAAAATTCTTAAAAATTTCCTGGACTGAAGAGATATTTACAGAGCACAAACAGGTTGTCGGTCCTGTGCTAATTTCTATGACTTGGCTAATAAAAAAGCATCTAAGAATAATTACATTTAGTTGTATATTTAATGGCCAAGCCTAATGAAAAATATTTCACAGTTTCTAAGTTATAATAATTCTTTTCAAAACCTACTTTGACTATGAAAAAGACAAATAGGGAGGGGTTGAAAGTTGTTTAGGTTCATTATTACAATTTGCCAACAATGACCATGTTTTCAGCATGGAATTTGCTATTAGGGAAGTCAAAGTCCTTAAATTTTGAAATGCTGGCAGCAACTGGATAATGTTATTTGGAATTAACTTACGTATTCAAATCTTTGAAATTTCATGATTTTGCTTTACATTTTCTCAGAATGTGTAAAATTTGACAATGTAAATGCAATCATTTAAAAACTAAAAATCAGTAAAGCTATTTAAATCTCTGTTGTTGTCTAAAATTATTTGAAGGTTGAATGCGTTATATGCCTAGTTTCTTAACCAGGGTTTTATCAGGGATAAGTTGATGTCATCACTTAAGAAATTTTACGGTCGTCATCATGAATTGATTGACCATTACAGTGTTCCAATATCTAAGATGATGTTGGACCTGTTCCCACTGTCGTAACCTTTCATGTGCCTCCTACGATTTGTGACTTCCACCGGATTGACTTTGTTGAACTTCACGACGGGTGCCGTATACGGAGCAGGAACTGCTTACCCTTCCGGAGCACCTGGGTTCACTCCTGGTTTTTATAGGAGTTCGTGTTGTTCATTGTTTTTAGTTTTCTGTGTTTATTTGTTGTGCTTGTGGTTGTTCGTTTGTCTTCCCGGGTTTGTCTGTCCAATGGATTACGTTTTTTTTTTTTTTATTGCTCCTCAGGTATATTTGTCCTTTTTATCTGTTTGGGAACATTAAAAAAGCTTTGTCACACTTTAATAGTGAAATACACTGACTATCTGGAAAGAAAATGTACATATGTAGCAAAATCAAGAAGCTTTTCAAAATGTGTGACTACCTAATTTAATCAGGAGGTAAAAAGGGTCTTTTGAATAAATCTTATGAAATGCATTATACTTTGTCTGTCCCCATTTCAACTGGAACTGCGGGACACTTAACCCCTTAACACGCTACTCGATTGATAGTTAAATTGTCCAGGATTTCTGAGTTTTTTTTCAAAAATGCTAAAAATTAAAATTTCAATAAAAGTATTAAAAAAAATCTGCATTTAGTCTGTGGTAAAAAAGCGGTCCACAGCCCCTGGCCGATTTTTCAGGAATTTTGCTCAAAATATGCTGGCAGTATGCACTGTTTGAATGAGACAAATTAGTCATGGACAGGGCAAAAATATGTATTTTAAACATTGTACAAACTATTATAATTTACATGCATGTGATTTAGTTTCTATACCTACCCATGGAAGCTTTTGTGTTTATGTCATAACTTCCAGATGGTCCCCTCTTCCCCAACAATTCACAATTCACCACCAGTAGACCACCTAGCCCAAACAATCGTTCTTCTACTATATTTGAGAGGTGGCGAGGACACTTGCAGGAGCAACAATACATCCCTTTTGCTAGGACTTCCAATTCAACAATTCTTCTACCCATTTTCAAAGATTGTGACATATCTGATTTGTTATAATCTTTCAATTCAGCCTCAGCCTCAACATCAAGAAACTAATAAGTACAATGATCATTGCAGAAGCCGACTTGAGGGCGATTTTTTTAATTTCCTGCCATCATTAAACCATTTAAAAAGATCTGAACGGTTTGATATCTTAACAGCAGATTTAGAGCTTGAAAATTTACCAAATTTATCTCGAGCTCGTTTATGACATTGATGTGCCGTCTGCTTCATAACAACAGGTAAACAAGTTATTCAAGGTCAATAAAAAGCTGGAACTATTAGGCGTATTTCTAAACGCTATATTGACCTAAATTCCGAATTTTATAGAGTTATCTTTTCTTAGGTGTACGGTACCCCCTTAGGTGTCAGTTAGTCAAAATAAGTATGACCACTTGAAAGGCTAATTTAATTTTTTGATTTGACACAGGAAGGCACTTGTTTCTGTCAATGACAATGGGGGGTTTGCTTTCAAGAGGTCATAATTATTTGGACTAAGTGTCAGTGGGCATAAATACTATAGTCTAGTTGTCTAGGTAGACTGTTCTCAAAATTGACTTGCAGGGGAGGGATTAACTGATATCCCCAACAATTGGTCCAAAACTGAGTAGTTCAAGCTCGATCTATCCTAATGAAAAGGATTGACAAAACGCTCAAGTTTTACAATTTACAAATTATGCAACGCTGTCGCTGATAATCCCTTTTGGGATTCTGTGTCCGGAGCTATTTTTCTGACTTGGCCGCCCACTGAATCTCTTATCAACCACTAATAACTCTATTCGGGAAAATCAAAACTGGATCGGTTTGAATTTCATCTGGCAGTTCTAAAACAGGTAAGTCTCCATTAGCAGACATATTTTGCTTTTCAAAAAGCTTAAAATTATTTATGGCTCAGGATTGCAAGACTCCGCTTCAGATTGACCGGCGCCAGCCATTGTTGTTTTCATTTGAATATACCTCCCATGATGCACGTTTTTCATTATAGTCTATTTCATTTTTCCATTTTAACCTCATCAATAGAAACAAGTGAAAGGAACCACAAAATCCACTTCTATGGATTTGTTTACTTGTTGGCATTCTAATTACAATTATATCATGGGGAGGAGTAAAAAAAAATGTGTGTGGGGTGGGGGAAAGAGGAGAAGGAAGGGGGGTCAATGTTCATTTTTTTTTTATTGTAAGACTAATTTAAAATGTAAATTGTGGTTATATATGAGATTAAGATTTTCCTCACTCAAATTGTATTATTGTTTCTTTATCAGCTGTATTTGTTCTTGGATCTATTTTTCTATATTAATGGAGAAACATGGTAGGATGTTGAGCCTGATATTGAGAAGATTAAATAAATTAAAAAAAAAATGATTTCAGAATTTATTTAGGCTAAATTTGTAACATATAGATTATGTACAGCAATGTCATTTTTATCTGGTTGAGTGTTTTTTCCCTTTGCTGTGTTCTAGATGACACCCTGAAGTGAATAACAAATATGGAAATTACCTCAAGTTGTATACACTGTAGCCTGGTTTCCTTTTATTACAAAAATGTTCTTTCATCCCACCTCTCCAAGAACTTTTACATTTAGATACCTGATGAAACGATTACAACATATTCCTTCATGAAATCATCTTCTTTATTAGTCAGTTGATAAAAATTTTATCAGTATTGTCAGAAAAGTTTTACAAGAGATACTACAGATTATTGCTCTAAATACGAAAGGCATGGCATTTTGAAAGAAACTATGAGTAGTGTAACATTGACAGTGAGCAACATTTTTTTCGTAATAAATGTTCCGATTGTTGTGGTAATGAAAAATGAACTGGTGCCTGGCAGACTTGGTACATGAACATGTATATAGAACCTAAAGTGAAATGTTACAATATATTCTAAACTACTAACTGTTTAATAAATTGTCCTTTTTTATTTATTATACCCCCGCAAACATATTTAGGGGGTATATAGGAATCAGCCTGTCTGTCTGTCTGTCTGTTCAGAATTTTTTTGTACACGATTTCTCAAACATGCCTTATCAGAGGTTAATGAAACTTTGCATACTGTTAGATCCTAGTACGTAGATGTGCGCATGCGAAGTTTGTTCTGGTGCAATACTTTTTTCCATATTTATACTCTTTTGGACATAGAAATTCTGTTCTGGTCCAATACCTTAGTCTTTTATTTTTCCTACAGTTATACCCTCTTAAACGTAAGAGATTTTGAGACAATTCAAAATAACAATCCAAAGATACTAATATTAGATATTGTAAATTTATACTATGCTGTATACGACGCATTTCAAGGAGTTACCTCTCATCAGCAGCATTAAAACCGAAACCTTTGGAAGACCATAACCAAACTTATATTAAACAAGAAGTACTCAACCAAAAATACCGAAATAGGAAGCCAAATTTCAACTAAGGAGATCTACCATGTGCAATACAAGGAATGAACCCTTAGTATTTCTATTATTTTTGAATTTTGCTAAATACTGGTAATTTCTGTAACAAATCAATGAATAATCATGTCAGACAAGTCTGACGACTGGGTTGGCGAATACCCTCGGGGACCTAGGGTCCACCAGCAGAGGCATCATCCCAGGAGTTTCAAAATAACAATCCAAAGATACTAATATTAGATATTGTAAATTTATACTATGCTGTATACGACGCATTTCAAGGAGTTACCTCTCATCAGCAGCATTAAAACCGAAACCTTTGGAAGACCATAACCAAACTTATATTAAACAAGAAGTACTCAACCAAAAATACCGAAATAGGAAGCCAAATTTCAACTAAGGAGATCTACCATGTGCAATACAAGGAATGAACCCTTAGTATTTCTATTATTTTTGAATTTTGCTAAATACTGGTAATTTCTGTAACAAATCAATGAATAATCATGTCAGACAAGTCTGACGACTGGGTTGGCGAATACCCTCGGGGACCTAGGGTCCACCAGCAGAGGCATCATCCCAGGAGTTTCAAAATAACAATCCAAAGATACTAATATTAGATATTGTAAATTTATACTATGCTGTATACGACGCATTTCAAGGAGTTACCTCTCATCAGCAGCATTAAAACCGAAACCTTTGGAAGACCATAACCAAACTTATATTAAACAAGAAGTACTCAACCAAAAATACCGAAATAGGAAGCCAAATTTCAACTAAGGAGATCTACCATGTGCAATACAAGGAATGAACCCTTAGTATTTCTATTATTTTTGAATTTTGCTAAATACTGGTAATTTCTGTAACAAATCAATGAATAATCATGTCAGACAAGTCTGACGACTGGGTTGGCGAATACCCTCGGGGACCTAGGGTCCACCAGCAGAGGCATCATCCCAGGAGTTTCAAAATAACAATCCAAAGATACTAATATTAGATATTGTAAATTTATACTATGCTGTATACGACGCATTTCAAGGAGTTACCTCTCATCAGCAGCATTAAAACCGAAACCTTTGGAAGACCATAACCAAACTTATATTAAACAAGAAGTACTCAACCAAAAATACCGAAATAGGAAGCCAAATTTCAACTAAGGAGATCTACCATGTGCAATACAAGGAATGAACCCTTAGTATTTCTATTATTTTTGAATTTTGCTAAATACTGGTAATTTCTGTAACAAATCAATGAATAATCATGTCAGACAAGTCTGACGACTGGGTTGGCGAATACCCTCGGGGACCTAGGGTCCACCAGCAGAGGCATCATCCCAGGAGTTTCAAAATAACAATCCAAAGATACTAATATTAGATATTGTAAATTTATACTATGCTGTATACGACGCATTTCAAGGAGTTACCTCTCATCAGCAGCATTAAAACCGAAACCTTTGGAAGACCATAACCAAACTTATATTAAACAAGAAGTACTCAACCAAAAATACCGAAATAGGAAGCCAAATTTCAACTAAGGAGATCTACCATGCACCATGCATTTTGTTATCACAACTCCTCGATTGTTGGGGCGGGGGGGGGGGGGGAATAACTTAGGAGTTCGTGTTGTTCATTGTTTTTTTAGTTTTCTGTGTTGTGTTTGTGGTTTTTCATTTGGTTGTTCATTGTGGTTGTTCCCGGGTTTGTCTGTCCAATGGATTACGTTTTTTTGATTGCTCCTTAGGTATATTTGTCCTTTTTAGTGAGTGTGCTCACAATTTTAGTTATCAATAACTTTTTAAAGTAAACATGCATTCAGTAACCTTGTGCACTTGGGATATTCAGGGTCCTTCATCACCTATCCTTGATAAACTCTGCATTTGGACGACTTAAATTTGTCCTTGTGCACTTATCGTGCTAGGACCATTCCAGGTTTACCTATTTTGTATCTATTTTTTCTTTTTAAGTGAAGATCTACAAACATATAGTCTGGTAGCATTAACCCTTGGTGCAGTGTGCATCTGGATGACTAGTAAATAAATACATGTGTATTTTTGTTTCTTATTACATGTTTTCTGTTCCTGTACTTTTATTGATCACCTAGACATATAATAAATATATGACAAAATTTCATCTTTCTTTTCATATATTATAAATAGAACTGAATATAAATAACATATATAGAAACACATGGAATAAAAGAAGTAATAATGAAAAAGTTAGAAAAATCAAAAGAAATAATTTTTTTGAGTAAAATTTAAAAATAAACCCTCAAAAACTGCAATTTGGGAAGTCAAGAATATTACGGCCTTGAATGCATCATCTATTTAATTTCTTCAGGTTCTCAACCTAATTTGGGAGCTGTATGTTGTATCGTTTTCTCTCTGATTTACACATTTTGATTAATTTGTCAGGACCATTTAGGGCCGGCAACATAATTTGGAGTGTCCCACTCATTGAAGATAAACTTCTTAATTTTTTCACTCTAAACCCATCTTTCTCAAATGTATAAAATAAATATTAATTTTTTATTGAAACAGATCTATAAGCTTGTATAATTATCTAAAAAATTATGAGAAGAAAATATTAATTAAATTCAGATCTGATATGTTGCTTCAAAGCTAACTTATAATGACTCAAAATTTGAAAAAAAAATTCTATATTCAAACAAAGCATATATTTTTTTACATGCACAAGTGTACATTGAACCCCCTTCCCTCCTTTTTTTTCTTCCCCATGGTATAATTGTAGTTAGACTAAATTAAATTTAAATAGGAAAATCAGAATCTTATATATAACCACTATTTACATTTAACATAAGCCTTACAATAAATTCAATATTTATTTTATTATTACAATAAAAAAAAAAAAAAAAAAAAAAAAAAAAAAAAAAAACAAATGTACATTGCCCCCCTCTCTCCTCCTTCCCCCACACACATTTCTTTTTACTCCTCCACATGATATATTTGTAATTAGCATGCCAACCAACAAGTAAACAAATCCCATAGAAGTGAATCTTGCGTTTTCTTTAACTTGTTTCTATTGATGAGGTCAAAATGGAAAAATGAAACAGACTATAATGAAAAACGTGCAACATGGGAGGGATATTCAAATGAAAACAACAATGGCTGCCGCAGGTCAATCTGAAGCGGAGTCTTGCAATCCTGAGCCATAACTACTGATAAAGGAGAAGAATTAAAATCATTTTAAGCTTTTTGAAAAGTAAAATATGTCTACTAATGGAGACTTACCTGTTTTAGGACTGCCAGATGAAATTTAAACCGTTCCGAGTGCCAGAATGAGAGTGGAGGTCCAGTTTTGATTTTCCCGAATAGAGTTATTATTGGTTGATAAGGGATTCAGTGGGCGGTCAAGTCAGAAAAATAGCTCCGGACACAGAATCCCGAAAGGGATTATGTCGGTGATTGATGTCAATGATGATGATGTGACGTGTGCATACTGGCTGAAGTCTGTGAGGACCTAGTATATTCTTAATCTTTTGAATAAACAGTCTAATCAATGTATTCCTGGTTCCACATCCTCATGAAATGATAGCATTAGCCATTTTGTTCAATGAAACTTTCAGTTA
Source organism: Mytilisepta virgata (assembly GCA_028015205.1). Taxonomy (NCBI): domain Eukaryota; kingdom Metazoa; phylum Mollusca; class Bivalvia; order Mytilida; family Mytilidae; genus Mytilisepta; species Mytilisepta virgata. Next base: position 92,800,473 of record CM051521.1, read on the forward strand.
ATATTCCCCGCAATACGACCAGTCATCCTAGTTTCGTTTTTGATTGTCCAATCAAATACACTGTGACAAAAGAAACGACGTATTCCATGATGCAAATTATTGAACTTATTTATAAATTTTAAGAACATATATATTTTATTTTATGAATGAATATTTTGATTTTATGAATGAATATTTGGATTTTATGAATCAATATTTAGATTTTATGAATGAATATTTGGATTTTATGAATCAATATATGGATTTTATGAATGAAAATTTTTATTTTATGAAAACATATTTTGTTTTCATGAATACATATTTAATTGTTAATTTTATGAACATAGATCATTTTTTTTATGAACACAAACTCATTTATGAACATATAATTATGTTTTATGCATATATAATTTATTTTATGAAAACAAATATTTTGATTTATTGAATATATATTTTGTTTTTATGAACAAATATTCGTTTTTACGAACAATTATTTAATTTTATGAACATATATTTTGTTTTTTTTGTGAATATTGCAACGTTTCACGCGCCATACTTGGGCATAAGAGTTTTTAAATTGGTCGACGGGGGGACATAAGTGTTTCCATATCCCTATCCGCATTGCGGTATATGACAAAAAATAACAAATATTCCTATATATAATCCTTTGTCATATTTGCAAATAATTATTGAGCTTGAATATAAGGTTCTAGTGTAGAACCGTCTAGAATGGTTTTAGGGTAGAACCGTCCAGAATGGTTTTAGGGTAGAACTGTCCAGAATGGTTTTAGGGTAGAACTGTCATAGATGGTTCTAGGTCAGGACAGACCCTGTCATAAACGGTTCTAAAGGTGTCAGGATGACAGTTCTAGAACAGTTCTTCTGACAGTTTAGGACAGTTCTAAAGAGAGGATAGAACTGAGCCAACTGTAGCTTTGGTTTTGTACTAGTAAGAAACTCGCAATTTAGCAGGCCTTTTCCAACCAAAAAAATCTATTAAAACGACTAGGTTACAACTTGAATGTTTATAGAAAAGAACTGTAGAACAAACAAATTATCATGTAAATTTTGTTTCCAAATTTCAACATTCTTTACTGTTTATCTTGTTTGAAAAAAAGATATTCAACATTGGCGTTTGCGAGTACTTTTGGCTCTTGCTACTATCTTTTGTTATTATTATAAACTACACACACATCCGTTGCAAAAAAAACACAGTACAACAATATAATCATGAATGGGATTCAGAAACAAGCAAAAAATGCTTAAATCTGTCTTCCGTTTAATAAAATTAAACCATTGTTTCTTAATATTAATAAATATTAATATCAAAAATGGTTACGATAATTTATTTTTGAGAATGTATATATACCTGCCGCCACTCATATTGCATTATTGCCGGACTAGTCAATGGGCAACACTGTCACATAGAATTTTCTCAATATCATCTTTTTCCTTCATTTACAATAATATCACCATACATACAAAAACTTTAAATAAAACGTTTTGTTTTCCTTATATATACAGACACCTTGATGAATACCGTTTCATTTTCTTCAGTGAAATGTCCCCGTAAAACATTGTATTTACATCGTTGGAAGTAGTTCTATAGTTTGTCTAATGTCTGCACATTTGATACAATGCAAAAATAATGCGAAACAGTTTCTGCATGACCAGAGGTACAGAACATAGAATCTGACAATTTATTTCGAAACAAGTAATCATTCATAATCTAGAATACGTATTTTTCTTTTCGATATCTGTTTGTTGTTGATTGAAAAATTTAATCTAGTAAATTACAAGGTGTACAATATCATATTGTATATGTACATCTTTAATTTTATCTAATGAGAAACGTTAATTTTAAACATGTGACAACAAAATATTTTTCGAATTAGGCGTCCCGACAGAACCGTATTTTTCGCATTCCCGGTAAAGGGACTTACATTTTGTAACGACATTTACAAGAAAATTGATTTTCTAACAATTCAGGGATATTTCTGATACATGTATCAAAATTTGACATAAATGTTATTAAAATCTGTTGAATTGTTCTCCTGATTTTTATAGTAGTTCGTGTTGTTCATCGTTTTTTAGTTTTCTGTGTTTATTTGTTGTGCTTGTGGTTGTTCATTTGTCTTCCCAGGTTTGTCTGTCCAGTGGATTACGTTTTTTATTGCTCCTTAGGTAAATTTATCCTTTTTCATTTTCATTTTTCTATCATGATTGGCACTGTTCCATATGAACAGCCTACGAGAAGATTAATCGTTCGGTGCTTATATTCAAACTTGCCCGAAACATTGCTGATAAAAAGTTTTTATACAACACAATATTTTGCCGTATTGTACAACCGGTAGCCGTATTTTTTTTCGAATTTGGCGTCCCGACAAAACCGTATTTTTCGAATTTCCAATAAAGGGACGTACATTTTGTAACGACATTTACAAGAACATTGATCATTCGACGCTGATTTTCTAACAGTTCAGAGATATTCCTGATACATGTATCAAAATTGGACATAAATTTTACTAAAATCTGTTGAATTTTTCTTCTGGTTTTTATAGGAGTTCCTGTTGTTCATTGTTTTTTTTTTAATTTCTGTGTTTATTTTTTGTGCTTGTGGTTGTGCATTTGTCTTCCCAGGTTTGTCTGTCCAATAGATTACGTTTTTTTATTGCTCCTTAGGTATACTTGACCTTTTTTACAGTCATTTTTCTACCATGATTGGCACTGTTCCATATGAACAGCCTACGAGAATATTAATCGTTCGGTGCTTATATTCAAACTCGCCCGAAACATTGCTGATATAAACTTTTTATATGCAATGTAAATGTAATTAAATTAAAATCTATAGACTTGGGCATGAGAGTTTTTACATTGGTCGACGGACGGACATCAGTGTTTCCATATCCCTATCCGCATTGCGGTATATGACAAAAAATACTTTGTCATATTTGCAAACAATTACTGTGCTTAAATATTAGAGCTTTGTGATTAAAAAAATTCGAATGCTGTATTGGCTTTTTTATTTATAATATATGGACTTTGAAAACTGGACAACCTAAGGACCAAATAACCAGATTTACAACAGAAGTGTTAAGGAAAAATTAACATTTTTAACATTATTTTTCAGTAGAAATGGTCATGGCAGCCATATTGGTCACAACTTCGGACCTTTGGATACAGTTGGAAAGAGGACCACCTAAGGACCATTACATTAAAATTTGATATCAATTGTCCAAGTTGCTTAAGAGAGATTTTTTAAAAAAAATATTTGGCTGATTTTCTAGTTTTAGTAATGACGGCCATTTTGATCGGAGAAACCGCCCTCCGGACACACTATTTTTAGTAACGGCGGTCATATTGTTAGAAGGTATAGATCTCGGAAACAATTTTTGAAGGGGAATACACGGGGACCATTCCATCAAAGTATGTTTTCAATTGCTCTAATTTAAGAGGAGATTATTTTCAAACAATTTTTCGGCAATTTTTTAAATCTACATCTTTGAGTATACATGTGTACAAAATAAACATCTGCATCTCAAGAATATTAAAACCCCGCTTCTGCTTGTTGAGAATTGGTGTCAGTATTATCATAGTGTACTACTGGCATATCCCATGCTTCTGTGTAATTACTATGCCTATTGACGTTTGATTGTAGTTGGACGTCTTGTCTACATTTTAAGTTTCCAGTTTTCCTGGAAAAAAATCGAGTTGTAAAACAACTAAATAATGTAGATTCACATTTTTCGTAGAATACAAATTAATGGATTCTATTTGGCAGAAAGACAAAGGAACCACAGAGCTAAATGTAAGTATGTAATCATATTGCACAGTGTGTTATCACGAGGAAATTCCACAATAAGGAAATGTAGCCAGAAATTTTGATATGAAAAACCGTTTGATTTGCTTTGTGTTATATTTCAGTTTATTGTATAGCTTCAAGTATTTAATTCCGAATCCATACGCCAAACGTTTTTAGGCAGGATTAATCTGTTTTGTATGGGTTTTTTTTCGAAGGACATAGCATACGGTATCATCGATATCATAATCCAATCTAAACATGTCACATTCTGTATTGAACATTACAACAGTCTCATGTCGCTTTATAGATTATGATAGCTGTTCTTCAAAATATAAAGCCGTTCAGTTTTGGATCTTTAGTAACCTTTCTGCACTGTGTCCGGTATCAACAAAATCAATTCGATAGAACTAACACATCAACATGATGTGTTACCAATATATTTAGGATCATATTAAAGAATTTATTAAATTAATTCATGGTGACAAATGTAAAATTTCTAAATTTAGAATCAAAAGGACTATAATAGTGTGTAGCACTCTTAATTTCAAGTTCTTTTGCAATAGATGAATAAAAAATCTACGGAAAATGAATACGTTAAAAAAACAAAACAGGGCGCTGGCACTGAATAAAAGTTAGCAGTTCAGATCATTTTCTCCATATATGGTTTTTGTCGTACTGATGATAAAATTAAGAAATAATTCATGAATACTGTGGTTTGTTGCGAGATTTTACCACTGGTGCGCGTTACTTTTGTAAAAAATTTACCCTGAGCGTAGCGAGGGCCAAAATTTACAAAAATAAGGCGCAACCGTGTTAAAAGCTAAAAATAGACCGCAAAGTATGCCATGAACTATTTCTATTCTAATAGGTCAAATATGATATTCTAATAGGGGAAAATACGGTAAAGGTGTTTTTGGCTGTTCTCTCAGATGACTAACACTCCCTCTGCTGGTGTGACAAATAGTCATTTCATGTTTATAGAACCTTTAAATGCTCTGAAAACACGTACATCTCGAAGGAGTTCTGACATTAGCGAAAATACACAACAAATGAACGAAAGATTGATTTACTCTAATGTAGATCACACCTTCTTTTCTCGAATGAATGAACTGTCGTGACAAACGGAGGTCAGTGTGGGTCATCACTTAGTTACTGCGCCTCTTTGTTTAGCATGTTCATAGTGAATTTTCCGCCAATTATATACCAGTCATTTTGGAACTTTGAGAAATTTTATGTCCCCCATCCCCCACCTAGCGTGCTCAACTTTCGTTTAATCTTCACAGGGGACACACTTGTCCCAATCATTTTCCCGAAGCGAAAATATTCTTAATATAGCCGAACAGGAAATTACGTAAGAGTAATGTGCTTTTCCTGGGCAGGTAAAGAGAACAGCCCCAACAAACGAATAAATAAAGATTGTAGCGCGAGCGTGGTTTGACTGGCAATTTTACCACGGTTTTGTTCGTATGCTGATTATGGAGACGTCATATTATAATTCTATTTCAACATCATGATCAGTTACCTTAGATATATTAAAACTAGCACCAAGACACACAGCACAAACAACACACCATTCACAATGATGACCTCTCCTGAAAAGAGTAACATTTGACTATCCACATTTTAATATATTTTGGATCTGAATTGGCCCCACATTTTTTGAAAAATCACCAGGACCGAGTCAGTCTATATAGAAAGAAGTCAAATAATTCTAATTTGCATACCGGTATTATGAGCAAGTAGTTTACATACACATTAAGAAAGATCTCCCTTTTTACGTGTATGGTAATCTTAGAAATAAATTTCACGTTTACAACAAGATTTAAAGTACTCGACTAAGTATTAATATATTCTAAATTACATTTAATGATCACTATGACACATTAGACTGTAAATGTAGCTTAAATACCAAACCAACTAATCATTTCTGTAATTGATTTTTTCTTGAAACTCAACATATTCGTTCTTCTTGGTTTTTTGAACGATGTTAGCGAATAAAAAAGATAGGTCACCGAATTCGTTTCGTTGCTATAGTACCGCAAAAAATGCTTATATTCAGCCAGATGCTAAATTTACGGCATATTTTTCGAATGATGCCATTTCCGTCGTGAAAGTCGAATTTTTATACGGACTTTTGTGTTGGCTTCCAGAATATATATATGTTTTTATTATAACAAAGAAAACGGTTTCCCATAACGCAATGACCACGTATTCTGCTCTAAAGGCCTTTCCCGCGCAAATTTGGGCCAATTTTTACTGCATATTCTATTGAATTTTGAAAAATCTGTAATTGATTTTTTTCTTAAATTTTTATAATGTGTTTAGTTATTCATTGTTCTAAGAATAAGACAAAAAAAATGATAGGTCACCGACTTCATAAGAAAAATAAAACGGATTTAAGCTGAAAAAAATGACATATTCAGCTTCGCCAAGCTTAGTTTTGTTTTCTCAATAAAAATGACGTCACAATAAGCAAAAAAGAACTTTCCCTTCAAGTCACCGTGTCGCCGGCGATGTACATAGTGTAAGCCTCGTTCAAACCAATTTTGTTATTGGTTGGAATGATATGGTAAAATATTTTTGATCTTGTTGCCGCGCTTATCATTTGTAGATGCTTCAACACTAACCTAAGAGTTCGAGTTCGTGCCTCAGTTAATGAGTTCCAGTTAAAAGTCGAGTTCGGGTTATATTTCGAATTTTGATTCGAATTTTCCAGTTCTAAAGCCAAACTTTAATTTGCAATCATTCAAGGGTTAACTAGAAAGTCACAGCAATCAAACAAAACAAATAAACATAGGTTTGTCGAAGTCATCGAGAACCAAACTTAGATCATATGTCACAGAATCAATCCAGGGAGTGATTTCATTTGCGAATATTTGCGACACTTTTTTTTGACAAAAAGTAAATTTATAGTGTTTGCAAGAAAGCCAAGAATATTTTGCCAATTTTTATGTGTTTGTTGCATAATTAGTTTCTGTGCTGGAAAACGTTTGTCAACATCTATGCTAGGAACTGTCCGGAACGTTTTGTTATAAAACCATTAGGAAGGAAAACAAGAAACCTAAAACTACAACACAATACCGATAATGCTGTCCGTGTATTGCCATTTCGACAGTTATAGTTATTTACTGCTAATTAAAAAAATAAGAACTACCTTTCAGTGCCAACACCAAGGTACCAGCTACTAGATATATCATAATTGCAGGAAATGTAACTATGGCGATTATGCCTTATCAATGCAGGTTACATCGAAAAAAAAAGAAAGTTAACATCAGAAACTGTGAATAACCAAACTAGATTCTGGTACTACCGATAGTTAGTGGTATATCAGACAATTTATTACGGCTCAACCATAAGTCTTACGCATCACTCCAATCCAGTGGGTAAGGTCCGACAACTATGACATTTGAAAATACGAAAATCTGTGCATCATCTATCAAACAATTGCCTCTTAGAATTAATAGGCAATCCATCGTAAGAGCAGAAAGATTAAAGTGTATCAAATGTAGGTTTCTGTACAATTTTTAAACTCTGCATTAAATCTGGCTTAGTAAAATCCTGAAGACATTGAAAAGGGCATTACAACGGACCAGCTACATATAGAATATTTTGATTTGGTATTTGTGAATTCGGTTGGCAAAAATTTATAGGTGACGGCACATATTGTTTCAAGGAACAATAACCCGAAGCAAAAAGTTCCATGTGGAAATTTTGTGGCGACAGGGACTTTCATACAGATAAAACGATTTATGGGCATCAATATGGTATACTGTTAAGAAAACGAATAAAATGAATCCATTGGGGGTATTGTATCATACACTATTTACTCCATAATCTAATATTTGTCACTCATCTTTAGCTATCAAATCATTTATAATCGGTTTAGAGACTTTAAATTTTAATAAATATATAAGTAAATAGTTCTATTATTATTCTTTCCCCTTCTTCCCATATTTTGCTTGCATCTTGAGTTTCTTGTAGATAATAAAAATCTGTTTTCCTCCTTTTAACCTCAGATTCGCTCTGGGCAGTCTTTTCGGTGCTTTCTTTCACTAGTTTTAATGAAACGCCCTTTCAAGCGAGACGCAATTTTAGCTTTTTAAAAATAACGCGAATGTGAAACACCGTTTCGCGGATTTTTCGACGTTTCGCGCATTTTCTATCAACGTCATAGACGTCTAATGGAACAATACGTGTGCGCTGAGATGTGCGTATAAACAATAGTTGGTTTGGTCTTTAAATGAAACAATTTAAAAATCGTACGTTGACTGGCGTTTTTGTTCGAATTTACACGAGTTCCCTCTGTCGATGTTGTCTCGTTCCAGAAAACTGTAGTATCTGACACCGTCCACATGTTTCCTGTAAAGTACAATATCATTGGATGTTTTGTTGGTATGTACATGTATATTGTATCCAGTTGAATATACAAAATGTATCTAAATCCCAAGGTTGCGTGTGTAGCGATGTAATGTAAGCTACTTTCTTAATTCGCCAATTCAATGACAGATACATGTGAAGACAATAAATAACAGAAATGCAAAAATACTAGTTTATGATATGATAACACTTTCTTGCATAGATAGATACTAGTTTCCAATAAAATATTTGTTCTTAGGCCGTCGTAGCTGGAGTTTATTGAAGACCTCACTTTTCGGTGCAGACGGTTAATAAATTTTTACAACAGTTACTGTTAATCCATTGAACTAAGAAAAATGACAATGATCAGTAAAACAGTTACTGACATGCCAGATCCAGAACTCCATTAAACTGATCGAAAGTTTTTGTCTTTGTCATATAGAAAATCCGCCACAATCCCTCCTTATATATCAATTATCTAGATATGTAGCAGAAGCGGATTTCTTTAATCTGAAGTTCATTAGAAGTAGATAAGATCTAGGTAATCCTTACAAATATGATTATTAAGCGATACTACATAAATATATATATACATGTATATATAGCGGAGGCTATAAAAGATCGGGCTAGTGCTTTCTCTTTTTCCTGTAGAATCCATTCTATAAACTTAGCCTCATGCTAAAATAAGAAAAGATCGACTAATAGCAGGGCATGATTTTTTGCCTTACGAATTCGAATGTCTGCTGAAAATCTGTTATTCAAATTCAATAAATATACTGTCGCTTAGAGTTGTTAGATTCAGTATTGTTTTGACAAATAATTTTCCTTACCCCATTCCAGATAGGCATTTCGTATCCTTGGTTTAGTCCATCAAAAATTAGTTTAATTAGATCACTCAAAACATATTTTAGTTTATCATATACATGAAAAAATTAGTGCTCAGCTTAAAGACACCAAAATTGTTAATCCTACTTCACTAGAAGTAAGTTATTCCGTTTGAAGATGCAGATTATGCAGGTAGTTGGAGCCTTGTCAGCTGGTACATAATTGTCATGAAGGACGGACATGCATGGGAATCGTTAAAATTCCTTCTAGTTTTATAGCTTAATTTTTCTGTTGTTTCTATCTAAAATTACAGATTTTCATCCCCTAATTACACTAGCCTCGGAGATACTTTTTGAAATACGATCAGATTTTTTTTTTAATTCGTCTCGTATTTATACGTATAGGAACGACAAGATTATTTCATAAACATTTACATTGTATTGATGCTTAATATTCTTATATTGGTCGACTTTTCAATAACGACGAAGAGGTTTAATCTTACATATGTTTCTCTTTCATTTACAGATAAGAATATCTGTATAGCATTGACTGAATATACAGACAAACGACAACGCAATCAGAACAGAAACTGCTCCGAGGAGCTGCCTTTCCTGTGTTATCAAAGAGGTACATGTAGCATGATAATAGTTTAGAAGTCTATGATGAAAATTGCTAGCATTATTTATGCCAAGTATTTATGCCTTTCTTTAAATGTTAAAGTAACTTCAAGACTCATTATACATGTTGTATGTGCATTGTGGGCAGAAGATAGATTGCATGAAAAATCTAAAATAAGGAAAATAAAACAACGGATTAACAGTAACTGTTGTACAAATTTATGTTTGTATATAATATGTTGTTCATATCATCACTTCGAGTATTTTATGGTCGTCATCACGAATTGATTGGTCGTTAGGACGTTTATATAAATGAGACTATATATCTTCAGTTAGATTTCACGTCTTCCTGGAGTTGACACAAATATGGATTACAAATGTAATACTTCACATCGGTGTCATCAACTGTGCAGGGCGTGCTTACCCTTCCTGAAAACATTTTTGGTGGGAGTTCACATTGCTAATGCTTTCGCTTCTGTCTTGTTGTAATTCTGTTTAGTTTGTTATTTATATTTATTCCTTTAGTTATACATGTATTGCGCTACATGTTGTTGTGTTGCATTCTTACCAGTGTGTCTTGCATTTTGATTTCGGTATTATGAACTTTGTCCACCGTCCTGTTGCTCCAGTATTCTTTTGTTGGTACTTATTGAAAGAGTAGGAAGGAGGAGGGATACTATAGTATAAAAAAGGCGAAAAAACACGTGTAGTCAACATCAGTATCCTAATATACATGGTAGGTGTATTGAATAAAATGTTTTATCATATATGCCTAAACTACAAACCTGTTAAAAAAAGAGCTATTTTCTGTGGTCAGGTGTGTTGCAAGACAATATTAAATTAGGGACAAAAATAATATCTAATATTTATTTTAAAGATTACTCAAAGGTATGTTTTAAACTGTCAATTTAAAAAAAATAGTATTTTACAAAATGATTATGAAAACAGTTCATCTAAAGTTTCTACAGCAATGCAATATGCTTGTCATATTTTCAAGAAAAGAGTTTTAATTCGGTGCATATTTACATGTACATATTTGTAGATGAAACGAATCCTTAGTCTACACCAAACGGATATGATCCATTATTTTGTTTAAGGATGTTTCTAAAAAGGTACTATCTGTATATTAGAAATAATATCAATGAAACGCATTTGTAATTTTATTTCAAAATAAAATACCAGTATCTGTAGCATACGTGGTTACCTACTAATGAAAAGTAATGTCATGTCAATGACTGTTTTCATTTTGCTTTCAGTTTTGAGACACCTTGCCTTGTTGTTTAGGATAAAGGCACAATACACATATTTGTTATATTCTTCATCTACTAATTACGCAGGTTGGTTTCATTAAAACACATGAAAAGTAAGGAAATGGGATAAGCGTAATTGGGAAAAAATCTCAAAGGATTGAAGACAGGGAAAGATGAATTCATGTAAATATATATCAATGTTTCGTCTTGTGGCCTTCAACACAGAGCTTACAAATATCCAATAGCAACAGCAACATTAATGTAAACAATATAAGTAAATGTTACCAATAAATACAGTATCCCATAATACGTAGCCAAGAAATTAATCAGGATTCCGGTACATGTTGTATATAGTTGCGTTATTCCGGAATACTAAATCTCTCTCATATTTCCCCAATACATTAAATTTTACATTTATGTTTACTGACTTTACTGACCAGATTCCGAACCCAGAAAGAAATTACTTGCTTAAGAAGATATAACATAATATAAACGCGAAAATGTACCTTTATATTTCTGGCACAGCGGAATTAGTTTTTCAGAACAGTTCCTTAATGTAATTCTGTAAACTGTCTCATTCATTTGATCAATGATCGGTTTTACTGCAACACATCTGCTAGTTAAGTCTTGAAAATTAAAAAAAATGTGGTACAATTAAAATTCTTTGATACCAATTTTGATCCACAAAATGTGCTCATTTCGTCGATTTCCAGCTCATCAGTTGTTCTCAAGGCCTTAAATCTTGAAAACCAAATCAAACAAAAAACCGAATGGTTGACAAGCAAATTAAAAAATACCAAAATGACCAAATAATGGGTAATCATAGCCATTGCATTATATTTTTATGTTTAAATTTAATGTACAAAAATATGTGCAAACTGATATGCAGATGCTTAGGTCTGAAGACTATTCTGACATGAAGGATTACAAGTAGAAGGAATTCAGGTATAAATGATAGTTTTATGATGAATTTCGTTTGAAAAACCAAATTGTCATTTGATCATAATATTTAAATAGTCATGTCTTGTCACTTCTGTCCATATTAATGTACAAAATATTTATCACTCCTTTCGACAACATATTTATTGGCTGGCTTTTGCACAATATTGTTGAAAGATGAATTAAGTTAAGTTAATATATAACATATATTAAAATTTAAGTATAATTTTACATGCATTGTTACATATGAAAAGTTTCTTTAGACGGAGTGCCTGTACAAAACTGGAAATAGTTTCAACTAAAATCTTACGACTACGATTGATCGCAGGTGTGACGTACGATAAGTAAAAATTTAAACACTGACATCAAAATATTTCAAAATACAAGGACGTGCTCGAGAAGTATTTCGAAAGTAACCAGAAGTTGTTCCAGCACTCAATTCCAGAAACTTGTAAATGGGTGATTATTTCATTCATACAAATTACAGTGTTTCTGATTAAGCATTAATTCAGCCATTGCTGAAAAATTATAATCTTGGAAAGTCTGAGAAAAAACTAGTTCTAAATAATAACTGTTAAACGAAATTTTCTGTAAAACTACAAAGTGTATACCTTCAAAAGGAGTCTCATTGTGTAGATAAAAACTAAAATAAGTTCTCAATTGTAAATTTTCTGATTGTCGTCTATTGTCTAAGTTACAATCGTGTATTCTGTAATCTCTATTATTCTCCAATCCAGGCACTGTAAATTGTATTGAGGGTAGCTAAATTGTTATATATTCACAAAATGTTTTATTGTTTGTTTAGTTGGGATTTTACGCCGTTTTCAGCACATTTTGCTATTTCGCGGGGGCCAGTTTTTATTGGTGGAGGAAGCCGGAGTACCCGGAGAAAACCACCAACATTCGGTACGAAAATTGGCAATCCTTGTCAATTTAGATCGGAGTCGAACACACCCCGCCACAGATGCGATTCGAACTCGCAACCTCAGTGTTGACAGGCTAGTGGTCATTAGTAGTCATGACGAACTACTTAGACCACTTGGCCACCGAGGCCCCCCAAAATGTTTTAAAGCAGATAAATGTTTAAGACACAAAAGTAATAATTACACAGTAAGTTCCATTATTTCTGTTCACCTTCATGTTTCTTATCGTTGTTATTGTTTATAATTCGTAGAGTCCAACACTTTTATTCTCTTGTTACAATTGCCCTGAATAAGTGATTTTCGAGGATGTCCTTACAATCAACAATATTGCAATATAATGGTTAGTTTCTGTGTTGTCTTGTTCTAGTTTTGTTTATTTTATTATACATGTAGATGTACGTTTTTTATACCTTTAGTTACATGTATACATGTATCCTTATGGCTTTTGTTTGTTATGTTCAATTCTCCTGACTTTGTCTTTTCCTTGGACTTCGAATTTTCCCACTGTTTTTTCGCGTCGTTATTCTTTTGCCGATATTTACATATCAGTATAGGATGTACAACTTCAAAAAGTTAAATTCTCATCTTAGTTTACTTTTAAAAACACAACCTTATTTGTTTTGTCTTATTACAAAGTATTACCTCTAATACCTTTCATGTCATAAAAACAAATTAATAAAAGAATTATATTATTTTGCAATCCGATTTTGGCATTTTTGGTTTCCATTACAACTTTATATTTAGTTCAATTATATATAATTAAAAATTTGGAAAATGTTCAAGTCCATAATAATGTAAGTGAATGTGAAAAAAAATTACATAATTATATATTACTGAATATTGACCTCGTCTTAGTATGCTTACAGTATCTATCATGTCTATACCTTTTTCCTTGTCCCGAGTATCGATGCATTGATACTTGAAGGTATCATCACCGCTTCTCACCAAAATTTCTTCAACACTACCTACATGTATATCAAATATCTATGTTTATCTTAGGAACATGTCATATTCTCTTTGAGGATGCAGTCATTTTTATACATGTGTAATAAGATCACAATAGGGCCATTAACATAGAGGAAAATCTCACAACCCTAAGCAAATTAAAGAGAACTCAAGGCACTTTTTTCATTCATTTTGTTTTTTTTAATAAAAATTACTGTTGCAAGTTAGAAATACATGTCACCTAAACTTTGGGATCTTATTATCTTTCGTTTTCATCTTTTGCCAACAATTATATTTTACGAAGGTACTGATATAATAATCATATATGATATACATCGTATTTAATTTCTGTGTTTCTGAAGATAATTATAACACTATTGATGATTCTATTTTAGATATAGATTACAAGGCAAGGGTTGTTTCCTTTGTATCGTATCTTCTATTCTCATTCACCAAAATATTAGAATAGGAGCCTCAAAACTCACCATTTGACAACTGATATAATCCAGCTACACAGGATTTCCCTGTTGGACACTGATAACATACGGAAGGGAGTCTATTCATGTATCTACAGGATACCATGATATTGCTTTTTATGCAGAGACAGTGACCATTATCAGAATCGCATTGTACCTCCTGCATTATGTAAAAAAATAGTACTGTATTTCACACGAGAGGCTACAAAATATAAAATTAACGTGTCTAATTGCAATACATACATGCATTGCTGATTGATACCATCGTAACACTTAATGAACCTTTCAATTAAATACCTTGAAATTTTTTAGGTTGCTGGCCTAAGCAAGTAAAATTGTATTCTAACTGTTACTTATGGGCCGCCTCATTTTATCACTATGTTCACTATATTTCCTTCACGTTTTATCTTATTAGAAATATCAGAAACTTAAAATATCAGCAATATTTTATTGCGTTACAAAAAATATGTAATAATTTTCCAGCAAATATTTTAGATAGCTGTGAGGCAGAAATATACGGATACATAATAATATCAACACATCTGCATTGCAACATTATTTTAATACATGTACATACCGAAAATATGAAGAAAGGAGTTTTTCCAGTACAAGAGAGCGCGCATTGAAATTTATTCTGACTACAAAATGGTATGCCTGCATCTGGGAAGAAAATGTTAAGAATTTTGGAAGTATCATTGATCCTGTATCCACTTTCATGACAAATGCAACGTGAAATGCAAAAAAAGAAAGGATATGAGGTATGTGTCAATCAGACAAAATGTACGAACATACACCGTTTAATTCACATTTTGCGACATGCTCTCAAAGAGAATATTAATATATTACTCAAGAACCAAAAGTGGTGGCTAAGCTCAGTTGAGTGTATTTTGGAAAACTGTAAAATAGCTGGTTTAGATTCTAATATATTGTATACACAATTAAGAATTTCCAGTATCAAAAATATTTGATGAATGCATTTGTAAATTTCTGAAAAAAGCAACTGAGCAACAGTGACAAATTATGATCCTATAAACTTTTTTTTAAAATTTGACAAATATTTAAGCTGTGTCGTAATCGATTATGAGAGATTTTCTTTAACTAGATTTAGAACCAGTAGTCATGGGTTACTTATAGAAGCTGGTAGATATACTGTACCAAAAACATTCTCTCTGAGAGAGCTGAATTAATTTACAATGATACAATGGCAATATTTGCAAAATAGTGACTATGATTGCAAATTTTTAAGGTTAATGAGTAATGAAGTTAACTTAGTTTATAGAAATATTTCAAATTGTATTCATAAATGCTTCCAGCTCAGGTCTAAATAGAAATATTGACTTGTATTGATGTTCTGTAGTGTTAATTTCACAGTATTCGCTTAAATGGACTGGGGTTGTCTCCCTTAGATTACTATCAGGATAATGTAATTTTTAGGTTGGATTTATGTAATTTATAAAGTGTTTATGTATGTACTTCTCTCCTACAAATTTATGCCGCTGTCACACTGTATTTTGAATATGTTCATACAATGAGCTTTCTTTAATAAAAAGATTTCGATTTGATTTGTAATACTGCAAAATGCTAATATTTGAGCAACAACCGACATCAGTCATTTGATGACAACGGAAAACGATGATATGAAAAATTATACAAGAGTCGCACACTTAAATTGTACAATGTAGGTACATGTACACGGTATTATACATACAATGTACACTGTAACAAACCTATAAAAAGTGAACACCTATCAAAATATGCAGTAATACTTAAAGACGAGAAAACACCGAAGTATACATTTACTACAGGTTTTGAATGTTTGTGATTTCTTGTAGTAGTTACTTTTCTTACCCTAAAGGAAAGTTCAATACAAAAAAAAACCCATTAAAGATTGAAATGACCAGCTCAAACCAATTTCAACGTTAACATTCGTAAATAAAACTTTTCTTTTTCGATTAATTTAAGATTGTTATGAATTTGCGTATTTTAAACAACCCATTAGTGTCCCTATAATTTTAGAAAATCCAAGGAGGGGAAATGTCTCCCACTTGAGAATGTTTTTATTTCTCGGGGAAGACATGGTTGCACAATGACTTTGCAATCTCAATTGCTTTAATAAACATGATCTAAATACAATCATGTACGTCTGTATTTAGACAATATCCATTCATTAATCTACAATGTACACTTTTAAGTTAATGAAACTAATGTTTTCATGCAGTAGGAACAACATGTTTTATATCACCATAATAAAGATATCAATTTAGCTAAAAATTTACGCACCTTTATAAATGGCCCAGTCAGAGACTACTACTGTTGTTGATGTCCAATAGAAAAAATCTTCATTTATATCAACGTATGACAAATGGGCTTTTATCTGCTCAACTGGAACAAGGTCACAGTATTTGTTTGAATCATGCCAGGTGTCTAGAAAAATACAATAGCTTTTAATGGTACATGTGAAACAGTATAAAGACTGACTGTAAAGATGTTTTAGACGCAACTTCTTCTCACGGGTAACCTGAATTTGTAGTTTTTCCTTATGTTCGTTAACTTAGATGCACAATTTAGAACACAAAAAGGGGCTTGTTAATGATCATGGTAAGATGTGAACTCTAGAAAACCCTAAATTATCATATCATTGTTAATAGAAACGGCCTATATATAACAGCAAAATTCTTGTATGCTAAATTCAAAATTGAATTTTGTTTCATTGACGCATGCAATATGTCTTTTCATTGCTTTATTTTCCAGTGTCCCATGTCAGGTTTTAGGTTTTGAATAAAATATTTATTTACTTACATTTCTTGGGAATTCCGTTCACAAAATTCAATATTGTCATTTGTAGGATGAAAATGAAAATGTATGCCATCTTTATGAATTGATACGATATCTGGACTAACACGGAAATAATTCCTTTCATAAAATGAAGGAAGAAAATATTTGTTGATGAAAAAAATGTTCTCATCATTTTGACAACAATTTCCGTCTGAATGTCGAAGTGAAAACATCAGATAAATTTCCTAAAAGAGTAGTAATTTTAAAATCTGAAACAGTAATTTTTTAAATATCGATTTCAGGCTACATGTAATATCAAGACAGCAACTGACCCTTTGGTATAAATACAGGAGGAGACCTTAGTCCAGCATCAGAGGCACTAATACATTGATATATTTGTAACATTGCCACTGATACTTAAATGACTTTTATGCATATTTCGTCCAAATTTGACTTATCAGAAGTGGTGAAGCCTTAGGCCAAAAATCTAAAAGTCAAGACAGTCATGGTTTATTTCTGTAGTCAGTGGTTAGCGTTTTTCACAGACTTGGTAAATACGAACTATATGTAAATCTTATGTTTGAAAAGTTTTCAAAAAATTTAAACAAAGAATAGAGAACATGCAATGTACACATGTAATGTTAGCGACATAAAACTGCTACTGCACATCTTAAACTTACCAAAATTAAAGTAGTAATAAAACCAGAGACTCCCAGGAGCCTGTATCTCTCACCAGTTCTCACAGGGTCAAAAGACCGGCTGTGGTGGCCATCTTGGTTGATAGTTTGGGTCAATCCAGTAATAACACCAAAGAGTACAATAGTCGTAAATTCAACATTCGTCAGAGGGTTTTTTAAATTGACTTGGACCTTAGTTCTATTAATCGGCACTTCTAAATTTGTCCATATCTGTTTTCTTGTCTGTAACCATTTTTGTTTTATTGACACTTCCAACACATTATATATATAAAATTGGCAAAGCATTTTCCATTACTGTTTCACTAGCATTTATTTCACCCGATGTTGTCTAAATAACATTTCTGTCACCTGATTTCGGACTTTTAAAATATAAGAAATGTATAAATATATCTCGTTTTACCTGTATTTATATTCCACTTAAACTCCATTGGACTACCGCAAGTTTTTGATTTGTAATAGATCCATCTATCTTCTTTTTCATTTTTGTATGATTGCTTAAATTCAAATTCCCTTAGCTTTAGATTTATTTCATTATATTTTCTCTTAGCTACTCTAAAGCAACTACTGTTAAAGTATGTTCTTTATCAATCGATAATCAGTTTCTACCATGATCTGCTCCAATATCAAGTACAAATTAGGAAAAAAATTAATTTGATAATACAGTATTCAGTATTGCTGATTATTTTGTATTGTATATGTAACATAAAGGATTTGCAGGAAACCGTATTACTGGAAGTTCGTCTATTATACACTACATGTAATAATTTACTATCTAAAGATATTTTAAATACAGTTATTCATAGCTGTAATAATGTCGTGTACATTATAACGAACGCCATTTTAATCGGAATCTTGTATAAACTTACAAAAAAGTCCATTCAAAACAAAAACTTACGTTACATAATTGTTTAAATGCGAAAGATATCCATTGTCCGATCTTTGTTTTGTTAAGTAAGCGCACACACGGTTGATGATGTTCCTTTGCTTGGTGACGCGAGGTTTCCCATTTGAAACGACTTCTTTGAAAATGCTGAGAACACAGTTCTGTCAAATGCGGATTTTATATGACTTAAATTAGTCCGCCACTAGCTTCCTTTTTGCAATGCGCTTTCGACATAACCGTTTCACGAATAATTCCATTTTTAAGGTTAGAAGTAATTTACTTTCAAAAAAATGTCTCAATTGGTCCTCAACAAAAGTTGCGTCAAAACTATATTGAAGAAGGCCTTCTTTGCTCACATCGTCTTCTCTAATGAGGTCCTGTAGCATTTCAATATCAGCGCGAGCATCGTGTGCATTTTAAGATTTTTTTACAACATCCGCAACAAGGGCGCTCTGTGAATACGATTTAGGACTGGGGAATTCAGCCTTGAACAGAGGAAGTGTGTCGGAGAAACCGGTCATACGTCCTTTCAACATACCAATATTGTTGGACTGCTGTAGTCATATATTTGTATGCCTACTGTTTTATTGTATAATTGCAGATAACTTCTAGAATGAATTAATTTGGCCAACAGCGGCCAAAACCAGAAAAGTTCCTTAGTTTTCGAGTTTAATGTACCCACCTACTACACTCGACATTTTGCTTCCAGATAAAGGAATATACATTAAATTAAATATTTAGCCCGGTCGTCAAAAAGTCGTATATTTATATGCATATTTATCTGACCTAGTCCCCGAGACAAACAGAAATATTCATAATTATAATACGAGAAATCCATCCGTTATACCACCCATCATAGCCAGAACCGCATTATACTCCAATTATTTCCTTCCAGCGACAGTGCGATCATGGAACCTATTACCAGAAAATACAAAATCAAGTACGTCTCTAGGAATCTTTAAAACTACTTTACAATCGCAAAACACTAGTCTAAGAATGCCCCCCTTTTACTATGTCGGTAAGCGCCAAGGTCAAATTTTTCATGCAAGACTTAGGATGCAGTGCAGCTCTCTCAATCAGCACCTCTTTATAAAAAATATTGTTAACTCCCCCCCCCTTTGCCAGTGTGGTGCTATCGAATCTGTTGATCACTATCTCCTTCACTGTCCGCGTTTTGACCTCCAGCGTCGGCAGCATATTGAGTACATTATAAATAGTCCTAGATTTGACAATAGGATTCTTCTCTTCGGGTCTCGTCATTACAGCGATGAACAAAACATAGAACTTTTCTTGGCAGTTCAGTCATATATTTTGAGTAGCAAACGATTTGCTAGACAGTAAACAAATACTCATCACTATTCATCAACATTTCAGTGCATGTTATCTATCAAAATTAAATTTTCATCACTTCTTTAAAAAATTTTAATGTATTGATTCATAATACATAATCTTTTGAGTATGAGAAATTAACTATGAAAATTATTTTTCGTAGGATACGGATTTATATAAGCCAAAAACTTGTTTCCAAATACTATATTGATTATTCAATTTTCTCCTATTCCTGACTTGTTTAATCGGTGGGATAAAAATACATAATATCTTTAACCACTTCCCGGTGAATAAATTCCTACGTGGGAATAACCGCCCTTTTTTCTACAGTTATTAGAACGATGAATAAGAGAAGTCCCGAAATGACGTCTATGTAAACAAACTACATAGCAACGACATTTTCTTGAGGTTTTTGTCGAAAATCATAGGAGAAACAGATTCTCCTTCAATTTACTCGTGAGTTATGGAATTTCTCCACCCTCAATAGTTAAATTTTAGATTTTAACACGCTCGCTAAAGGCTCGCGTGTTGAAAATCGAAAATTTAACTATCTCCGGTCTTGGGACAGAACCATGACTGAGCAAGTGTGATCCCCCCAAAAAAATCATAATTAGGGCCCCGCATCGGACCCTATAGTTTTCACTGCGTCTGTCTGTCCGTCATCAATTGATGTTAGCGCTCTCAATTCTACATTTCTCCACGGATTTCAATTAATTGTATATGAAAGGTGTATATGTGCAATACCTTGATCAATTTCGAAAACATGCGCTAAGGTATAATTTTTGTGGGAGTTGCTGTCCTTGCCTTAGTTTTTCCCTATAAACTTTTTGTTAGCGCTCTCAATTCTACAATTTTCAACGGATTTCAACCAAATTTATACGGAAGTTGTATATGGGCAACACCTTGATCGAGTTGGAAAACGAACGCTAGCGGATAATATTTGTGGGAGTTACTTTCCTTGACTTAGTTTTTCCCTATCAACTTCTTGCTAGCGCTCTCAATTCTACATTTCTCAATGGATTTCAACCAAATTTATATTGAAGGTGTATATGGGCGATAGAAAACAAGGAAAATAAATGGAAACGGTAGACTTTCACAAGGGGTCTAAAAAGACAAAATGTACAAAATACACAAGCCGAACAAAACCAAATACAAAATCGTAAAAAAAAAACAACCAAACTAAAAAGTAAAAATAACCCAACATTTCGACCAATGTGGCCTTGATCGCGAGCATGAAAAAATAAAAATAGATGTTGACTCTTTGAAACCCAGAGCAAGACTGCTCTGGGTTTCATAGAGTGAACGTTTATTTTTATTGTTCTGGGTTTCAAAGAGTCAACACCTTTTTATTCTTGCTCTTGGTTTCAAATAGTCAACACTTTTTTATTTTTATTATTTCATGCTCGTGTCCAAGGCCATATTGGTCGATACGTTAGGTTATTTTTACTTTTTAGTTTGGTTATTGTTTTGGATTAACCTTGAGGTAAGCTTGTGACAAAAACTTTGGAAAGACAAAAATAATCACCAACAAACTGTGAGCATTAGAACAAAATGGGGATAAACAGTTTATCCAAAATCCAACTAAGGTCAGCTTTAAAAAACAACCTGTAATAAATAATAAGTATTTAATATTGGGATAATGTTGAAAAGTAACCAAAAAAGAACCAATGTTCTTAATTCTAAAAACATAAATTGCTATATGATTTTACTGAATTTGAAGTAGATGTAAACTTCCTCACGCAGTGGGCAAAATAAATTATTTTCCAAAAGTGTAACAATTAATCTAATGACGTTAAAATTTCCTCTTTCATTTTTTTTTCTTTTAAGCAATGAACTGCATATGGCCTGTTTAAAATATGGCTTAATAATGACAAAATCGTGCAGTGATTAATATCATTAAGCTATTAATATTTTTCCGTATTAGGCTCATTATAAGGGTTTTATAATTTATAACACTTGATATCATTTCAGTGAAGTGGTATATTGACACAAAATAATTCAACAATCATACAATCAGGAAATCCCTTCAACTTTTAAGTGTCCAGGAAGTTATATAGGACCATTCAGTGCTATTTAAAATATTACTTTTCGTATATGAAATATACTTATAGATTAATACTTTTTCATATTGCCCATGTTATCAGCCCAAGACCTTGATATCGGTCTAGGGCTGATAACACGGGAAATATGAAAAAGACCATGTATTAATCTATTTATCACATATTTTGCCACTACCGAGAAATAAGTTTACTGTTTAATTAGAGTTTCCAGTCTTCAAGCACGTTTTTGAATATAAGGTGCACATTCACAATGCTACAGCTATTACACAGGGTTATTTCTTTCACTTGGAGTACAGAGTCAAACAAATGAATGCAACTTCAGTTCCTGTGCTTTTTCCCCGAGATCTACAAATAAGCCCCTATTTGAACTGCTTAGAACATTTATGAATGGTTAATTCACCACAAATAATGATTAGATGTTTATTTACAGCTCAGTGGTAGTGACGTCGGTAATGCTCACGAGAGGGCAGTTATCACATCATACGAGGGCAAATAACAGGCATCAAATTATGCTTTTATTACATATGCAAAATCGGCATTATTTCAATAAAATATCTGATAAATGTAGTTATTTAATCGAGTATTAACTATTGCTTATGAACATTTCAAGATGTCGTAAAATAGTCGAGTTCATGACATTGTGTTATTTCAGATAACAAAAAATATAAGAATATTTGTATTTAAATAAAATAAACGTAATGTATCTGACAAAAAAGTTCCCCTACTACAACATATTTCAATGTAATTAACTGGAGGAAAACATAATGAAAATAAACGCAGCAACAAATTTTAATTCGATAAAAGTACCTCAAGTATTACAATATTGACGAGATGACAAATGACGTTTCCGGACCGTTTACTTGCCTCTTCGTTACGAGGAAAGCATTTGGCCATTGAGTGCTTTCATGTTGAATCGAAATCGAAATAAGTAAAGTCAAGAAATACCAAAGGGATATTCGAAGGAGGAAAAAAATCGAAAATAACTGACAAACTCCGGAGAACAACGACGACAAGGCCAAAACAATACAAACACTACACTTAAAAACTAAAAACATATGAACAACATGGATCCAAACAAAAAACCGGGGGTAGACTCAGATGCTCCGGAAGAGTAAGCAATCTCTGCTTCCTGCAGGATATCCGCCATGCTGCCAATATCAAATCCGGTATGAGGAATAAACAATAAAATGGATAACAGGAACAGACAACAATGACATACTAATCAATCAAAGCAACCCAACTGACAGAACTCCGGACAAAAAAATAACATAAAAGCGTAGAAAACACATACATGAAGACAACAGAGAGTCAGGATAGTCTGAAAAAGTTCTGTCAGAAGAAATGTTCTAGAACAGTTCTAGAACTGTCATCCTGACACTTTAGAACCGTTTATGACGGGGTGTGTCCTGACCTAGAACCATTTATGACAGTTCTACCCCAGAACCACCCCTTTCCGTGAGAAGCAACTTTTAACATTTAATATGGAACATTCCTTTTCTGAGTATTGACATACCAAAGTCCATCTCCTTATCTTTTTCAAAGTTGATTCCTTACTGTCGAACATGCGATTTTCTTGACAGAAATTACTGTCACATAAACGTCTTAGGCAATGTTATGTCATACTCTGTTAACTTAGTAATTTTACGGTCGTCATCACACCCGAATATGATCGAATTTTACTCACCATACTTACCAGGGCACCCGATATCGATTTTTTTTGGTTTAATATGTTCACACAATGTCTGTGCTGTCTATTTCTTATTCTGTATGGTTTGTTATTTTTTCTACTTATTTGGTTGTTTTGTGGTAATGTTTTGCTGTGTAGTGTTCTGAAAAATTCGCCTTAAGCTTGTTTGTAGGTATATTGGCCTTGCTGAATTCGCCAAATGTCTTATCGATTCGGTATTCTTTGCCAATATTAAAGTCACATATGTGGCGGTCTGTTTTCCAGACAATGGTCGTTGATGCTGCTAAACGCAACTAGTAGAAAACTGTAGTAGGCCCACTCTTCAAGTATGATTGGAAGGAAAGGGACTTTGGTCGTTGTCCCCATTTTTTTAAAGCTCGAATGTCATATGATTTTTCTTAAGATTTGATAGTTATGTACATGTAAGTAGATCCATTTGTAATAAGGGATTTGTGTTAAAACAGAACTTGCGAAGAGCTATGACCATGTAAGTCAGTGGATTTATTTCTTAATGTTTTACTTATATGGCGTGCTCAGATAAGGAAGACACTTAATCTTGTAAGAGTAATGGACGATATGAAAACTTGAGTGGCGAGAGCATATGCTTCGTACAAGTTAAGTAAATTCAACTGAAATGATTTTCGACGTAACATTACTCCAATATCCTCACTTCAAAATACAATATGTATTGATAATGAAGTGAAGAGACTTCATTTGAGTAATTAAAATATATATCAGCATGAAAAAGAGTAAGTGGTCACAATTCATCCTATATTTAGTATAAAATACAGTGGTTTTGAATATATGATAACCATACTCAACTACCTATAACCTCGGCCGTATCGTCGACCCTTTATCACATATCCTTTATCGCACACCTATTCGGAACATGACGTCATAATGCGGAACACACGGGTGACATCCGCTTCACAAAGTAAGCAGACGATCATGGCAATCATGGCGCCGAGAAGTGCCCATTCGATTGAAAGGACCGTCAACAGCCTTGCTGAGGAAATAATATTGCAGTTGGAGGACCGTATAAATGAACGCAATGATGCCCAACACACAAGTACTGGAATGACGACAGACAATTTAGTTGAGTATATGAGGAACAAAAATACCGTGAGCCGAAAACTAACTCTGATGTAAACAAGTTTAAGAATTTGCTCGCCAAAGAAAATGAACTTTGAGACATAATACACAATGTATAAAAGATGAAGTTCCTTTCCTTGTTACTGTTTAATTAAAGTTCTTTGTTTTATATTGTATTCTTTAGGACAAAATTGGCAAGCGAAAAGAAATAATAAATTTCCAAAAAGTCCCCCCAGAAAGTCAAATGTAATTGATTAATACTTCTATTGTTGAAATATATGATAAAACGAATATTACATGTCAAAATCTGTACCACATGAAAAAAAATACCTGAAGTGAACTTACTCCTTGTATCTTGAATTTCAGCATACCTTCAAGAAATTGGAAGTGCAGGTAAAGATGGACAACCAGCTACAGCAAGAATGTATTTCAACAAGAATGATATTGCTAAAAACCGTCCATGTGATCAATCCATGAGAGAGTTTGTGAACACAGAAGAATGTAGGTGGACATTTATAAGCCAGCATTTTGGTGAGACTGAGGATGGTGACTATATTCAGGATCACAACTGTTGTGATAATTGTGCTAAGAAATGCAAGTGACCTATTTGTAATTTGATACAATTCAATCAGAAATACAACCAAGCAAAAATTTAATGGAAGAAATCTGTAAAAATGCTGTACAGTTCCTTAAATTTTTATTTTTTGAATATAAATAGCAAAATATTGCATATGTATTTGTAACTTTTGAATATATATTTTAATTTTAATTTTTTTAATTTTTTTAATATAAATAGAAAAATATTGCATATATATTTGTAAGTTTTGAACATAAATTTGTATTTTTTTTAATGTAAATAGAAAAATATATCATATATTTGTAACGTTTGAACATAATTTTTTTTTGAATCAATATTTTTTTTGGGAATATTGAAACGTTTGACGTGCAATAGTCAACAATATTAAAATATCCGAACTGCCTTATTTTGATCATTTTAATAAAATGTTTTACCAGTGGAAATAAATATTAAAATGTTAACAAAAGGTTGTCTTCAGCAAGTTTATCAAGGGTTCCAAACGATTTTTGCTTGTATGAGTATACCTTTTCTCTCAGGTATTTTTAAAACATTTCCAAAATATTTGAATCAATCAAGGGTTCCAAAAAACGACTTTACTGTTTTTCTGGTACATGTAACCACTCTTTGCTTGTTTGATCACCCAAATCGTTATAATTAGTCAGTAATACACGTATATCCAAGCGTAAGTGAAACAGTTTTCCTCAAACTGTCAAAATATTAAGATTGTTTGTGTATGTACAAACTTCTTTTTTCATTTCCCTTTACATGTATATCTTTGTGTTATTTTACTAATTGTTATTTTTATTATCGGGGAGAAGACATCATAAGCTGAAAAACTTGCATCAAATCTTTGTGTGTATTTCAAATAAAATAATTATCAATCAAATAGATGAATACATTAGTATTTCGAAAAATGCATTGTAAATGTTTTGATGTTCTATGCATTCAAAGAGCTGTTTGAAGCGCCTTTAGTAATTTGTCGATACAAATACCTAAAAAGAAAAAAACAACACTAGAAAATGTAAAACGTCTAAATCACGTTTATCTTCAAATTGAACATACCTCGTTTAAGAAATGTAATTTTCGCTAATATACTACATTGGTAAAATTCAATGTTTTTGAGTATCACGGAATTCTCATTGT
The DNA here is from genome assembly GCA_028015205.1 of Mytilisepta virgata. NCBI lineage: Eukaryota > Metazoa > Mollusca > Bivalvia > Mytilida > Mytilidae > Mytilisepta > Mytilisepta virgata. Next base: position 92,826,829 of record CM051521.1, read on the forward strand.
GAGTGTATTCAAATGTACTGCAAATGTAAAAACTGAACAATTTCTGTATTATTATACAGGAGAATCTGAATAGAGTAGGTTTTCATTTTGTCTCTATAAAACTATATACATGTACAAAATGTACGCTAAATAATATGCAACATCATGATCAATATACTTTTAAGGAGAACATTGAACATATTTTTAGAAGTTCAATGAAGTACTATATACATTTGTAGTAACAAGAGAACACAATTATCTTACCTAGATACAAATAAAAGTACCATCAGTCCACATAAACAAGACAACACGGCATTATATACCATTATTGAACCTAAATCAGTATAAAATCGTTCTGTGGTAAGATTACATCCATTTTTCGTTGTTTTCTTTATATAAACGTGATATTACATACTTATTAATTTAACTCTCCTTTTAATCAGAGGAAATAGAAAAAGAACAAAATAAATTTTCAATTTTGGTATAGCTGCGTTGTAAAACATGTAAGAACAATGCCTCAAAATCTTAAATGGTTTGAAATTTTCAAAACAAATATTGAATGGCTCTGTAATTCTCGCTAATCTCAAACTTTTAAGCACCATACATACCTTTTCAAACACCTAATCAATATTGAAGTATTTATCACATCTATTAAAAAGAGCTTTAACCCCACCACTGTTTAATGTCTGTACCAAGTTAGACAACCCTGACTCTCTGTTGTTTCGATGTTTTGTATTCTGTTACGTAATGTTATAATTTGTGTGTGCAGTTCGTCAATAGGATTGCATTTACTGATTGGTATCTCATTTTTACCTTTCCTGTTATGCTTTTAATTGTTTCTTTGGCGTATCCTACATATTCATTTTTTAATGCCTTCTTGTGTATGTTGGTGTGTAAAACATCTAGTATAATTATACAGTTTATAACAAGATATTCTACTGCATTTCACCCCTGTCAAGGTTGACTATTGATATTTTAGCGAATTCTAGCATTTTGAGAGAACCCTTAAATACTATATATTTTAATGAAGGCTTTCTTTTGTTGATATTTTGAATATGTAAACAAAATAATTTTCAATGCCCTTTCCCATTGAAACTTCGGTACAACGTATCACCACCATGACACTAAGAAAACAATTACTATACTGTAACTAGCATGACAAAATGTAAAAAGTCCTTTGTACATCTGATCTTTTCCAAACTTTGGCAAATATAATGTATTTAAATGATCTTTTTTATTTATCTGTGTATCTAATTGTCATTGTCTTTTATCATAATATTTAATGTCTAGAACAAACCTGTTGTCGTTATCCCACTATCCATGATTTGGGATCTTGTTTCATTGTCATCGGTGGTTGAATTATCTGTATTGTGAGTATGTACAATGTATATATAATATGTTATCGAAAAGGAAAAAAGACTTTAATCATTTAACACAACATACTGTAACTGGGAACCACAACAAATAACACAGATTCTCTTATGCGACCATTCTGATCTTATTTATTCTTAGATGTACATGTTATACGTTATCTTCTGTATCTTAAAATAAAATCAAGATAACAAGATCAAATCAAGACATGTTGTTTTGCATTCAATCAAGATCAGTTAAGACAACTTCAAATCAGTTCAACACAGATAAATTTAAACATAGTATTATTCGTTCTGAAATGTTATGAAATAGTTTTAACTGGTCTTAGTAGATTGCAAGGCAATTATCTTGCCTTGTCTTGTTATCTTCATTTTTTTGAAATTTTAGAAATTGTAAACATCAAGACAATCAAGATTAAACAATACAAAAATGGACGTTTAAGATCAAAAGTGTGATAGTATTGTTATTTATTTGTATTAGTGTTTGAATTTGTTCTGGATATCGTCTATAGAATCACGATGATGGGTTGACAATCTGTTTTATGTTAACGTGTATGATCGACCAAAAATCTACATAATAAATACACGTATACTTTACTCTACGTAATAGTTACAAACCCGGGGGGGGGGGGGGGGGGGGTTAGTATGGTATAAAAATTAAATGGGCAATTTTGGTTTATATGATAATTTCTGTGTTATTTCATTGTTAACAAATGTGATTGAATAAATAAAAATGTTAAACATACATGTGTATGGAAAGTAACATATCAAATGCGAAACCGTAGTTCTATTTCAAGTCAGAAATCAGACTGAGAGGCATAATAATATGTATACTGATGAAATCCTATTAATGATCTTAGTTTTACTGATCAGAAGATTTTTTCAGAATAAAGTTTTGATCACGACCATACATGTACATGTATCGAATGAAGGTTAACCCAGATGCTTCCAGTTTTATTTATTTGACTTAAGGGACCGTTCAATATTTATCAGAGGGGTGGACCGGTGCACGCTAAATTTTGTTTGATAATAAAGTTGATGCCCATCCTTTTAATTTGTGCAAAAAAGTGTTTGCCCATCTCCAGATTTCTGTAAAAAGTGGTTGTCCTACTTTAACTAAAAAAAACAATCAATAATAAATAGATTCTTTTTCTATTTGCAGGTATTATAAATTATATATATATATATATATATATATATATATATATATATATATATATATATATATATATATATATAGGCATTAAATGTTATTATTGTAAATTCCAATATGAATATATATAAATAGGGGTAGCAACTGTAAATATATTTCACTAAACAAATACAATATATAATTAAGTACATTTTATTTTTCTCTAATCGCTGATGTTACATTTTCACTATACCTTGTATTTTTAAATATGCCTTTCAATATAATGTTAGAAATAAGGAACATACACTGTACACACATCTGTTCTTTTTACATGTTGAATAAAAAATGAAATATTGTTGTTGGTTGTTAAATATTTTAAAATTGTTGTGTTTCCATGTGACATATTTTTTAAATTTTTTTTTAAAAAATACATTAAAATCATAAAATGTTATTTTTTTTTATTAAGGTTTTGTACCTGAAGAAGAAATTTTAGAATAAGCCGACGAAATTTATAGTATGATTTTTTCCTACAAATAAAGTTCTGGCTCATCCACTATACATATTAAAAAAGATCTTGCCCATTTAAATATAAAAAAGTACATGTATTTGCCGTCCCATTATGCATCGGCCCACCCCTCTGATGAACTGTCCCTAAGTCTGTTTTCACTTTATTTTGTTTCTATTTTATGTTCACTTTTTTGTATCTATAGTGTTTCCATTAACCAAAAGAGAACTTTGCAGGATACATGGCCATTGATGGATAACAAGACCTGTTTTGCATATTTATTGAGTCAATTCGCTTTTAATGAGTTCATGTACATGTGCATGTTATTTCCTAGGTTTTTCGTTTTCGTGATTTTTATTTGTATTTTTTCATTTCTATTGATGGGCTTGTCTGTCCCTAATAAGTGCGTCCTTTAGAGTGTTCCTTAGGCAAAACAACGTCTAAACGATTTTTTATATGGTGCATACGATATATTTCATAATTTCCAACGTACCTTCAAGTAACATGTAATATATGTGTATCAAATAAATTTACCTTTATAACAAATAACTGACAAAGCGTCGTCACAATTTCTCATCTGAATGGAGATAGAATCGTTCTTTAAATTTATAGATTTTACAGCAAGGCATCTGTGTCTTGGGTCTGATAAATCTGAAGCATTAAGTGAAAAATTGATGTAGATAATTAAAAGTTAAAATGCTTTGAAACTATTGCGTATGTTTTAAATTTTTTTTACATGTATTTCAAATTTAAAGTCTATCCACATTTTTTTTAACTGGGTTTATACTAACATGACTAACAACACGGGGAATTTTCATGTCATGATCATAGATGGTGCGGTTATATTAAAATAAAAAATAAATTTTCCGAAAACCATTCTTTATTTGAGATTGTGTCAAGAAACATGCGCATTATTTATTGATTAACACATTTTACACCTTTTAATTTAGACATTTTATTATATTATAAACTGAAATTATATGATGACATGCTCAATCAGTCGTAACATGAAAAAATGGGTACATACATCTGGACATATTTCTTGCTATTTTGAAATAACTGAAGTAGCCAAGCCATACGTTCTCTGTTTGATTGTCAGTTACTAATGGTAAACTCGAACCAGAGTTGATACAATAATTTACAGCATAATTCCATTTTCCATTAGTATACATGCCTATTTAAAAATAAGTATTTTATATTAATATAAAACTGACATCTATACTAAACCAAAGGATGAGAAATATACACATTATCAAGTTGCCACGTTTCTAAACACCCGAGAGTCGAACGTGTTGCCGTCAATTATCAATATTATTACGACTTGTATTTTATAGAAAAAATGCGTCAATCATGAACTTTTTAAAATAGAACGCCGCAGAATGTGGGAACACATTATTATACATGTACATGTACTACCTGTATTTTTTTGAGACACCTTATGCTTTAAAGCTACCGTATCTACAATGAATTTCTGGGGCAAACTACAGATAAACTATTTTCAAAAATAAATAAATGAAATAATAATAATCGATGTAATAATAATAATAATAATAACATATTATAATAATAATTATTAAAGACAAAATGAATAATAAAATGGAATTTTTTAGCACTTTTGATGCACATCTAAACTCGGACCCGCATCCAAAGACGTTCCAATGTTCAAATATCATGTCAAAGCAAATAAAAATTGTTGACGCTCACGTTCAAAAGCATTGAAGATGAAACTTATTCATACATGTATTATCCACTCAAATTGCAAGGCAAACGAAAGGTTACAATTATTGCCGACAGGAAGTTGAAATTTGCAATAAAGACTTTAGTGTTAATATGAATTGCGATAAGAGTATATTTTTAGTCTTCTCACCTTCTTTAGAGCATATAATGTCTTGGTCATTAGAACAGTCTGTTACATGTTGTTTGAGTCGATTTCCTAGTAAACATTGTTTTTTGTAAACATCATCTGCTTCTCTTTCAACCAGAAAGTTTGAATGGTCTGACAAAATTCCATAAGTGATAAAAAGCATATTTAATAATTCTTATAAATGAACACGATTGTTGGTTATTGCCGAAAATGTCTACGTGGATGTTATCTCAATGAAATCGGAATGAACAAGTCTAAGAGAAGCCTTTAACACACACAAAAATAAAAACAAAATCTTTGTATAAAATTATAAATACAAATATCGACTATTCATCGAATTGCATGAACCAACTCGCTAAAGAAACTTTCAAAAATCATTGACCATGTCAAAAATACTTTCCAACAAAGTAAAGGTTAAGTTTACTCAATTGTTCTACGTTCAGGCTGAAATTGTACAAACAGGTACAAATGTACAAAGTAGACATTCAAATCACACAATTATATAGATGTAAGATCACACAAACATGCACAAAGTAAAAGCTGACTTCGCCTAAAAATTATAAGATAAAGGCTTAAATCGCCCAAACTTGAACAACATGTAAGCAAATGATGAGATTGCTCAAACATTCTGTATATTGTATATATATGCAAATGTACTAGATGTACATAATTAATTTACCTTTAACTAACTTAAAAAGTGGAATCCCCTTTTCCAAGCGACAGAAAATGTCATCCCAAATATGACAAGGTTTTAAGCATTTCATCCGGCCTGAGCTGTTTATTAGATCTATATTAATTCTTTCCAAACACTGACACAAATCATCCTTTAATAATTAAAAAGACAAATCTGTACCATACCATTGATTAATGGGAAATGCTAAATACAAATGGAGTTGATATTTCCTGTTGCATTTCTTCTTAATATTACCATACTAGTACAGACATCCGTATTAAAATTTCAAGCAGACTGGTTTTGTTATACATATATGAATCATTTAAATACTAGTATGATGAAACACCATAGTTTATATGAAAATCATACTATATATTGGCTTCTATAGAGTATTTATACACCAGAGCATAGACAAGGAAAGGGGGGATTGAGACCCAGACAAGGGGAAGGTTTGGTTACCCATAGAACCGGTTTAACCACAACACTACTCGGTGTCTGTCCGAAGTCACACCATCCTGACTAGCTGTTGTTTTGTGTTTTTGTTTTGTGCTTTTTATGTTATTTTTTGTCTAAAGGTCTGTCGATTGGATGGCGATAATATATTGATGTGTCATTGTTGACCTTTACCGTTACCCGTTTTATTCTTTATGTAAAATAATTAAAAATTACACGGCGATTAATTCATGTGCGTTTATAATACAGAATAAAAAGCCGATACAACCCTTCAATTATTTATTATAATAGTGATACAGAATTATCAAATCTCAACATTGACTTCAAAAAATATTAAGCATGTTGTTACTGTTAATTTGGTAAAAACAGTACAGACTGAATAATTCAGAAAAACATATAATAATTCTCACCAAGTAAATGAAATACCTAGTAGTTTCTGTACAATGAAAGGCACAAGTAAAGATGTCTGTTTCAGGTTCTGGTGATGAATCATTGGAAAATACACTTTCTAGAAACCCATGTAGATTCCCAGAGGTGGTGAAGTTTTCCAAAGAAATGTTCATGCAGCCTAATGTTAATTAAAAGTGAGAAATAAACCTTCAAAATATTTTTATTATCAATATAGAGTATTAAGTTCACGCTGTTATTGTTCATGTCCACTTTAAATGGTTCCTTTTGTTTTCAAAATGCCATAGTACAAAAAAATATGTTCGGAGGTTTGAAATATCAAATGTAGAAATACATGTAGTTTCAATGATTACATTTAACTGTTTCCCATGTAAGCAAATGATGAGATTGCTCAAACATTCTGTATATTGTATATATATGCATATGTACTAGATGTACATATTAATTTACCTTTAAGGTTATGCCGGTACTAGAGATCGGCTTGAATTTGAAGTATCGTGTGAAACCTTATATAATAATGTCGGTGCTTGATTTGTTTTCATGTATACATAATACATGCTCTACTACAAATATTTGTAGGTTTGTAACCCATCATTTTTCAATTTTTCTACGGTCATATTGTCACACAAAACATTAAAAGAGAAGGTGTTTCCAGCCGAGGGTAAACAGCTGATACTTTGTTTTAATAGTCCAAACACTCACATATTGTATCAAACAGGTTTTCACTGGAAGAAGACATATGTACATACCTACAAAATGAGCCCAATCCGAATACACAGCAGAACTTCCTATCCAACCTGGTAATTCCAAAGGAATATCTATATCCGTCTTATTATCTATAAGGTCCTGCAGACTGGGACCATGACATGTTTGTAATGAATCGTTCCAGTTCACTGAATTCGATTTTGAAATAAAAAAAATTACTCGAACTTTTGCATTGTTCACTACCTTAAATCTAATTCGGTGCTATTTATTGACTCAGACATAATTTATTACAGTTCTGATAATTTTCAGTATTTGTATTGTTGATAGTGATGGTGATAAAGGACTCTAATGAAAAACATCAATGACAATGAACTTGAATTTAATATAGTAATAATTGTTATTTTGAAGGCATTTATAAATGTGTAAACTCGAGCGATTCACACACAAACTAGATAAAAGTCCAAAGGACCGTATTCAAAGTTTTTCAGTGATTAGCCCGAGTTTTTACATTGATAAATTCCGTAAAAATAGTCCCAAGGTCTTTATGCAAAGTTTGTGAGTGATAAGCCCGACTTTTCCCATTGATAAATTTCGTAAAAATAACCTTTATTACTTATAATTCCAAAGTCATGCAAATATGTCGTTTTCAAATTGAAATTAACATTTTCCTCATGCACTATATTGCATGCGTGTGTATGCATACGCACGACGTCATGAAAGGAATATATCACCAAAGTTTTACCGGATGTTGCTGTTAGCCAATAAAATTACTGCATTTGATGTTTTGAAAACAACATTGGAATTATTGAGCATTAATGATAATAACAATCATTTGCATTTACTGTTTACATGGTTGCTAATCCAATTTAATTTGTCATTCTCCAATATTAAAAATCTATCATATCCAATTCTTATTTCATTCCATATCAAAATTAAATCTAAAATAATCATTGGTTATCATAATCTTTTGAATTGTGAATTTACACAAGTTTGCAGGATAAAGCTTTAGGAACTTGAACTCAGATGATTCAGAATATCTAGTAACTAGATCGGTGGAGGAGAATTAAAGAATTTCAAAGTAATGTTCGGAAAGAAATTATGAATGTAATTTCCTTAATTTTGTATTGAAAAGCTTTTAATTATTTTTTGTGGAGATGTGAGGGATTATTTAATGAAATTACATATAAAATAACAATATAACATACATGTATTTAGAAATGAAGAGGGATATCAATAAATAACGTAGAGACAACATTGAAATAGAATTTGAGAGATATAAAAAAAAGATCGACATTCACTGGGGTACATCTAAGTTCACTCATTGCATCAGAAGCTCTCAACCGAAACCCCATGTTGATGTACCGTACATATAATTATGTAATGCCGTTACTTGTTTTATTTTGGCAGTGTGTAATTGTAGTTTTTTTTTAACAATTGTCCATTTGTCTTCCGAAGTGCATTTGTCGTACAGAGTATGCATGTAATTCTTTCAATTTACATCTAGGATAAATATAAAATTTGAATTTCACTTACTTTTCAAGGAACTGACTTCAAATGTCAACACCAAATAAAGAAATAAATGTAAGCGTTTAGAAATCCTTTCAAACATCTTGCACGCAGTAAATTCTTATTTAACAATTACAAGTAAGTATCACCAGTTACACTGAAAACTGGATACGGAAATAAATACGGTTTATCTATAAAAATGATTCATCTTAGCTCAGTATTGAATATAGTGTTATGATTAATACTATTGATACTTTTATATATATCATTTTCTAACAATCGACTATTACATAAACATGTATTGTCAAAATTTAATCTTTCACTTAATATTTTATTTGCATCAATTCCAGCTGAAAATCATTAGTGTAATGGCACTGACGTGCATGTATTGGTTGTCTGAAGACTTTTAACTGAATTAAATATTGTTGAATTTATTTGTTGTGAATATATGCATGATATGTATTCCTATTTAAAAAAGTTGTAATAATTAATTATTCGAGCCTTTTCATATTTCCTGTATTATTATTGTTTTAATCTTTTAGTCTGAAATCTTATGTTTGAAAATGTACAGTTACCAGCATAATATCCTGGATATCAGACAATCAAAATATTGGTCTTGAAGAACTATTTTTTTTTATGTTTGCATTTTAAGTAAGTTCTCCTTTGAAAAGACTTGGTGTCAATATGAGGGAGAATACAATTAGTTTTTGTGTAATTTGTTTTTATGTTCAGTTGGTGAAAATTAAGATTCTTATGTAACTAAACTTCTGTTGTATAAAAACTATTAAAAACAACATTTTGTCCATAGCTTTCTGACATCTAAAAATTATACTTCCTGCATTTAGACAATCATATTTTTATTCATATTCGTTCGTTTCTTGATAGAAGTAGTGTAAGCTAATAAATTTAAATATGAAAAAATATACTAAGTTTGTTTTTATTGATATACATGATTATGTAATTTGCACTCCACTTGAATATTTGATACGGCCGTAGTTACCTGAAATAGATTACATGTAAAATAATTGTTTCAGTATTGAAAAACACTCAGTTTTTGCATTGTACATGTATGTATAAAAATATACAAACCCAACACTGTGTACAAATGTAGCTCGTGTTGGTCTCACAGAGATAATAAATTGTAATTTGAAAAGTCCAGCGCTTAACATTGTAAGATTTTAAGTTCAGCGCTGTACATTTAAAGTCCAGCGATGAAGATTTTATTAATGTCCAGCGCTGGAGATTCAAAATCCAGCGCTGTAGATTTAAAGTTCAGTGCTAGAGATTCAAAGTCCAGCGCTGTAGATTTAAAGTCCAGCGCTGGAGATTCAAAGTCCAGTGCTGCAGATTTAAAGTCCAGCGCTGTAGCCGCCAACCCACCTAATCCCTGGGTGAAATAAAAATTATGGTGTATATCTTTCATTTAAACAACAAGTGGCTAAAAACTTGCCGGTCTTCATGCTTTTAAACATTTTGAAAAGTATATTTCCGGACCCTACCCTCTCTGAAAATCTGGTTTGGGTCTCTGGAGCGTTAACCCACTATCATAGTGTATATCTTTCATTTAAACCACAAGCTGTTAAAAACTTTGCCGGACTTCATACTTTTAAACATTCGAAAATTGTATGCCCACGCCAGATTTTCAAAGTTGAGTGGGGGAGCCTCCGGACATATAATTTTCACAATGTTTAAAAGTATGAAGTCTGGCAAAGTTTTTGAATCTACAGCGCTGGACTTTAAATCTACAGCGCTGGACTTTCAATCTGCAGCGCTGGACTTTACATCTTTAGTGCTGGACTTTACATCTACAGTGCTGGACTTTAAATTAACAGCTCTGGACTTTGAATCTCCAGCGATGGACTTTAAATCTCCATCGCTGGACTTAAAAATCTTCAGAGCTGGACTTTTCAAATTATAATTTATTATCTCTGTGAAGGGCTCCGTATTTTCCAGATAAAAAATCTCGTAAGACTATTATATACTAATATTGAGTTTGCTAGTAATTTCTACAGATAACTCTAACGCACGTAATTGCTAGATATAACATTTTTATATTGTTTGTAGAATTTATTTGTTAATGCGTGCATATAAAGGCAATGGAACCGATTTAAGTGTTTTAATTTAAATATACATGTATATGGATATATTTATACTGAGTTATTAATTCAACCTACATAAATGTAAATATCTGTTGAGCAATGCCATTTGCTGTTGATTTGATATCGGTTATCTTGAGTCCGGAATGGGACCGGAAACGATGACTGTGTCCAGTAATAGTATAAGTAATGTAATTCACGGTAAAAGATACTCCGCCATCTGTTCTTATTGATGTTGTGTCATATTCAGCCTGCAATGATATTGATAATACATGCCAGCTGAATAATATATTAGGGTTAAGATTTTACAATCCAGAAAGCAGTAGAAAAATACACAGTCTGTAAAGGGTTTTTGTTTTGTGGAAAGGGGTGGTGAGTCGTTATTTCAATCAAGCTAACTAACCAAAAACCGATCAGGAATGTTACAACTAATGAAATAGAACATTATATAACATGATATATGTAACCTGAATCAGAATCGTCTACATGCCTCCACAGATAAAAACTCCTAAGTTTTATGTTATCTTAAACATGAAACTATTTTATGTCTTTCCGCTCTTTCACTGCACCTGATTGATGAATTCATACCTTTTTACATGAACCGAAAAGTAAAGTTTAACAAGGGAAAGCTATAACATGTATAACCCATTTTATGTACATTGTATGTACACTGGACTTGTTACAGTGGAAATAAATATTTCCCTGAATTTCTTCTGTTTATTTAAAAGCGATACACTTTTTATATAATACGGCATCTTTGTATATGTGCAGGAATAATGTATTGTTCAATATAACTATTTTCAAACAATTCGGGTGAAACATGCTAGACAATTAAGAAGTCTGGTGATGTTGATATCTCGAAAACGTAATAAGTATCCTTGTTTCATAACCCCCCCCCCCCCCCCCCCCTTTCCCAAAATAATAATTTTACCTTAGTGATGAGCTGATGGGCAAGAACTGTGTCATACACCTTCTTAAGGTTTGAAGCTGTTTCACCATCTGCCTTTTGCCTCGAAATTGAAGACGCTCCACAGACTGAAATGAAGTTATAAGTTATGAAACAGAGAGAAATCTTGAAACATATATTCTGCATACTTAATAGATTTCCTAGAATTAAGCCAAGTGCGGTACAATTAACCAAAATATCTATATGCTCACATATTTTTTTTTACTCTTCTGACGTAAGCGAGGAGCTTTAAATTATAAGCTGAACCAAACTAAATGAAAGGTCACCAGAAATCAATGTTTCTTCTTTCGTATGTTTACTCAGGTCCAGTGTGTCACAAATTGGACAGGATTTGGAACAACGTTTCTTTCTTCCAAAAATATCTGAAATATATAATGCATAAATTTGTTTATATGTAAAAAGATCATGGTGAAGGAAAACATTCTGACACATTGATCACATACATTGTACATGCACGCAGAATTGACATATAGATATAAATAATTCTCACATTTCTATCTGTTTGGGGCAGTTATATTACGTGTGGGACACCTGTGTGAGATTCAAGGATCTCACATCACATGACCTACCTTGACGTAACAATGCAAAAAAAAAAAAAAAACGTCACGTCACAATGCTAGATGTCAGAAAACACAACTTTGCACAAATGGTATGACAACGTCGAAATTTATCCGGACCATAAATGACAACGTGATTATTCAAAAGTTCCCGGATGTTCCATACAACGCAATTGAAATGACCTCGGTAAGTATCGGTAAACTTCGGAAATGCCTATATAACTAACTTATTTTTACAGACTGCATATCAGCAACAAAGTTTGTTTCAACTTGAGAAAAATATATACAAAAAATTCCAGCTTTAAATTGTTTGGTTCAGCCATTCATTGTCAGAAAGAGATACCATTTTCGATCATGATCTACATGTATTATGGTCTGGATACCTTAACATCGCTTGAATCTAAAAACTCCTGAAGCGCAACCTAAATGATATCTTTTTAAAATTGTATACCTTTGGTACAAAACCAAAACCCATATGATTTTTTCGAATTTATATAGAATTTATTTTGCACTAGGTTGCATAGTTTAAGAGAACAATTTTTTGTGTCATGGCGGCCATGTTTATTACCGTGTTTTCAGCAGAGAAATGTGAGAAAAATAATCACGGTAAAAAATGTGAGATTGAACAATTCAAGCCTCGTTTCTGACTTGAAAATGTGAGCCTTCGGATGGAATTGTCCAATCTTACATATGAGACCATGACTGATTATTATATTCTCTCATTACAAGCGGTTCAAGACAAGGTTTGGAGGTCTAAGACACCCAGTCTTACATCACATGACACAAAACGTCACATCACAGTACATTAAGTCGCTGTCATAATGTCAAAACGTCAAGAAACATTATTTCATACAGCAAGATGTAGGATAAGGTAATTGCACCCTCGGGATCACATTTTTGTATTGTCAGACACTCGGCAAGCCTCGCTGCTGACAAAAAAAATGTGACTCCTCGGGTGGAATTCCCCTATCCTACACTATCTGTATGAAAGATAATTATAGTATTTATTTTTCAATAAAACAAATAATACATACGTTTTATTCCACTGGACACAGAATGTCCAACGTTGGATACAACATTTTTAATTTCATCGACAATCGTTCTGAAATACAATAAAATTGAAACTAGATGCTGAAAGGAGCCAATATCGCCGCCTGGATATCATTTGTAGACTTTAAGCAGAATAAATTGTTTGATTATGTCAATTTTTGGTTGGTAGTCTGGAATATTACAGTCAAGTTGGGAGCCATTTGGCTCACTGGTTGTGCCAAATGAGGTTCCAATTTGCTGACTAGTTTCGGATTTTTTATGGGAGTATTCCCATAGGTTCATATGTTATAGTAAAGTGACCTATGGCGGCCCGGATCATCTAATTAATTTCTGTTAAAGAACCATCTAAGGACAGTTGCTGCCAATTTTTGTTCCAATTGCCTTCCTGATTTTACAGAGAAGAAGACACTTAAGTGATTTTTCCAATAGGGTCCTTTGTAAAACTAACTTAACCTGTGCCAGCCATCGGATGGCGATGGAGGTCCTCTTAGATAATTCTGAAAGAGAATCAGCTAAGGATCATCACTTTCAAGTTTGTTTCCAATTGGTTTACTGATGTTAGAGAAGAAGATATTTAAGTGAATTTTCCCATAGGTCCTATGTAAAACATTTAGCATGTACCAGTCATCTTGGATGGCGATTCATTTTCTCTTATATAATTCTGAAAGAGGATAAGCTAAGGAGCATTGATGCAAAGTTTGATTCCAATTGGCTTAGAGATTTCTGAGAAGAATATCTTTAATTGAATCTTAATTGAGGTACCGGGGCTTTGGACATGTGCCAGTCATCTTGGATGTCGATACAGGTCCTCTTGTATAATTCGGAAAGAGAACAACCTGTGGACCATTGCTGCAAATTTGGTTCCATTTGTTTTAGTGGTTTCAGATATGAATATCTTTAAGTCAATTGGGTCCTATATTAAAATAATTTGGCCAGTGGCCTCCACCTTGGATTGCTGTCCGGGTAATCTTGTAAAGTTCTGATAAAGGACCATCAACAGACCATTGTTACCATGTTCTATTTGAGTTGACTAAAACATTTCAGGTTGTAGTTTAAATTCTCTTGCTATTGGATCAATCCTAGGCAGTGATTTCACATCTTTTTCAACCAGTGGACCTCTATTTTTACAATATTCAGTGTCTGTACCAAGTCAGTCAATGCTGATTCTATGTTGTGTTCATGTTTGTGGTTTGTACTCTTCTGTCTTTTTTTTGTCCGGGGTTCTGTCAGTTGGGTTGTTTTGATTTCATTGTTGACCTTTCCTCTTAACCATTTTGTTGTTTATTAATACAATATTTGCTAAAGAAATACGAAGGATACAAATTCTTAGCATACTAACGGTTGACAAATATCGTTCTTGCAGGCTTTACAACTGGAAACTGCGGAATTTATTTTTGATTCACACTGCGTGGACATAGCTTTTCGGTGTTCTAAAGTTGATTTAATTTTCCCAGCAATCAAAGGTGCCAATTCACGTCTTACTTCAACGTCTAGAGCTGCAAAAAGATGAGATGTTCAACAAATAAAATCTATTAAAATACCAATTCAAAGATACTAATATTAGATATAGCATTTCTAGGAGTTACCTCTCATCAGCAGCATTAAAACCGAAACATTTGGAAGACAAGAAATCAAACTTATTTTAAACAAGAAGTACTCATAACAAAAAATACCTAAATATGAAGCCAAATTTCAGCTAAGGAGATCAACCATGTGCAATACAAGGAATGAACCCTTAGTATTTCTATTAATTTTAAATTTTGCAATGTTGCACAGTAGTGTGAACTCGGATTTTCTACAAATGGTACTCAAAATACATATATGCATTAGTCGAGTTTACTGTACAGCAATAATTGATTTTTATAAATATAACGATGTATTTATTTACATATTTTGAAATGTATCCGTGTATCTGCCTTCGAGTCAATGCCACATCGCGCTGATTGTCCAACATGAACGTTGTAATAAAACTTTAGAAAAATAATTATGCGATTTTTTATCTTTCTGCTCCCCAGTAAAACATTGTCTACCATTGTTATAAAAAATATCCCTTACGACAATTCTCTGAAAGGAATATATAAAATAGTAGCCCTAGTAAGGCACTACAAAAAGTGTGCTATTTCTCGAGATTGTATTCACATATTATTTATCATTTTGTACAACTTCAGTGTTACTTAAAAACAAATTTTCGTTTCTCCGGACTTACTGTTTAAGGTATCATCATCCAAATTCGTCAAACAACTAGTCCTTGTGACCAGAGCGAAAAACAACACCAAGATATTCAGATTCATTTTGTTTGTCCTATTAAGTTGAAGATTTCCTCTGTGTAGTGGTAATGTAGATAAAGACGCATTTCCGTGACTTATCTCGTATTGTCTCGTATTGTCTATCATTGTCGGTTAACTACATAAATGTATATATGTAGTTGCTTAATGATAATGATTTGGAAAGGAAAATATATACACTAATGCAAAATGTTTCATTTTTACCGCACACATACTTATGTCTACATTGTGTAACAACTTGTTTAGAACATACTGTATACACCACATACATGTATTACATTTGTACTTGTACAGTTTCTGAACAGCTAAAACGATTCTGATAGCCATACATCATTGATAGTTACTGAGAAACTGAGATAATCACAAAACCTAACAAATGTCAGTGAAGAATGACAGACTGCCACTCACCTACCAATAATTCCTTGGTCCAAAATAATTTACGTACCATGTATACTTTACTCAGTAACTGTGCTAAATACATAAACTTGACCAAATCCTGTGAAGCGTGAAACTGAGGTCATGGTAAGGTGATACATGACATTTAAACCAAACTGATTCCTCACATCAAATATTGCACTGAAAAAAATCTAGAGGTAAATTATTAGTTAAGTTTATAAGGTCAATGAATGATGAAAATGAGAATGTCAGGTTATACTCCCTGACGGACAAGTTTATTTGAAAAGATACATGTATATTTTCACCCAGTTTGGGTGCACAGGGACCCGACTTCTGGAAAAATTTTTATTTTTTTATTTTATTTTATTTTTTTTTGGTTATCTTATTTCATGAGTACTGTTAATAAATATTTACTGTAACAACGAATATTCTGCGTTTATTATCAATATGCTATACACTATCCACGTCCTTATACTAAAAAACCCCACTATCCACGTCCTTATACTAAAAAATCTAGGATTTTTTAGTATAAGGACGTGGATAGTGTATAGCATATTGATAATAAACGCAGAATATTCGTTGTTACAGTAAGGATTTTTTAGTATAAGGACGTGGATAGTGTATAGCATATTGATAATAAACGCAGAATATTCGTTGTTACAGTAAATATTTATTAAAAGTACTCATGAAATAAGATAACAAAAAAAAAAAAAAAAATAAAATAAAATAAAAAAATAAAAAAATTTCCAGAAGTCGGGCCCCTGTGTTTGGGTGTACTAATTCAACAGCTTTCAATAAAGGTTAAAGCAGTCGCCGGTGTAAGGGAGAAATTTTACCCCGTTGAAATTGACCCTTGGGTCATTTTTCAACGTTGAAAATGGACTCATAAACCACTGAATTTTGACCATTTCCGTTGGAATTGGATCTTTATCATCAAATATTGATCTGAATTAGGTCGTTTTTCTACACAACAAATCAACAATAACTAGTAAAAGCTAAAATGTAAACATACACGTATTTACCATAAATGATTTTAATTATTCAATAATAATAGTAATAGATCTTTAACAGTTGCTGGTTGTAAAAATAAACAAACATATAAATACAAAATATTGAAAAATGCTCTGTATGAACTTTGCCTAAATGTCCCCAAAAACATTACCTTTATGTCCTGGGTTCTGTCTGTTGGGTGGCATTGATCGAATTGTATGCCACTGTGAAATTTTCTTTTATCCATTTTCTTTGTTTATTTGTTAAAAATGTGAAAATAGATACGTTACACAGTCTTCCTTAACAAAACAATTAAAATCTAATGCAAAAAATAATGAAGGACATGAATAATTATACACTATACAAAATAACGACACATACAATGTAGTAATACTTAAACAATGGATTTGTACATGAGAAATCAATACCGAAGATAGGCACGTCATAAAAATATTCTTTCTCAAAATCTCGCATGTACAATATTTTTCAAAGGTAACAACCAACCAAAACCATTTGCATTGTTTCGGATTTTTCGAATTTAAGTTCGGTCAAGGATTGGCTATTACTACACTATTTAACACAGAACACAAATAACTCATTTGTCCATGTGGTTGCTTGCAAATAAAGAAATTTTGAATTCAGAAATGTAACATGAACTCCAATTTCATTTTCGTTTGTGTGCTTACTATGCAAAAGATCGCGATTTTTATGCATCGTACATGCATGTGTTCATAAATTTTCCATTTGCTCTAAAAGAATCTTTAAAGGTTCGTGATTTTCAGTCAGATAAAATTTTCACCATTTAAATCAAATTTGATTATTTATCTGTATATTTCTCAAACTGTGAAATTGATTTCTTTTCAAATATTTGAGTAAATTGAGTGTACTCATGATAGAAGAATATAGAAAATACTTGTATGCAGCTAAGGAACTGGGGTAAATCCAGCCGAATACAAAAAAATATTCTGTATCATTCTTTAGCAAACTAATTTTATTTTTTCCAGCAATATCGACATAAAAATGATTATCTCTTATTATTTAAAAAATGTGTCAGATTTCTAATAACTCTACGAAGGCCTCTATGTGAACACTTATTGCACTTTCGGAAACTTGCCTTGCTGAGGAGAAAAAAAAGTGTAACAAGGTGAAAATATGGTATAAATAATTGAACAAAACAAAACAAAAATTTGTTCACAGGTATTTTATACACATTTTCAACGAAACTGAATTTGGTTAAATTTTGTGTTTTACCTATATTTTGACAGAGGGGAATGGGTAAAGCTGTTGTTTTCGACTAAGCAAAAAGGCTGCATTGAAATTCGTCTTTGGTCTGGATTGACTATTTCCGAAATCGGCCCTATTAATTTAGTTAATACAGGGAGAAGTAGCCATACCTCTTCCTTCGATCTGAAATGATCGATCTTAAGGGCATATCCACCAGTTTCAAGGGCGTAATAATCATACTAAATACTATACCCGCTTTTCGCGTACTTTTTACGTTTCAAAAATAAGTCATAATTAAGGGGATACGATACAGTTACGGTTGTCAATAAAAGTTGAACTTTATAATGGTTCATGTCACAATATAGCTGGAAAATATTTAAAATTCCAAGATTTCAAGATTTCAAGATTTTATTGAATAACTCTAAGACACATGATGTGTAACATAAGGACATAATACATTAATACAAATATAAATGAAAAAACGAACAAGACAATATATGTATACAGGTACATTCATACCTTTTCAAAACATTTCATTGATTTTTCAAATAATAATTAATGCTTATAAACTTCTACATGACAAAATTTTACTAAACCTGCTATCTTATTAATATGTGGATATTGTGAATAGTATTTTGGCAAAAATTTGTTCCGGAGTTCTGCCAAAAAAGAATTTTGACATTCCAGTAAAACGTGATATTTATCCCCAACATTTGTTTTGCAAAGTGTACATAGCCTATCTATCATGTCGTGGTACTTTTAACCACCTGCCAAACTTAATAGGTAAGCGTAAATTAGAAGTACGAAATTTTGTAATCCAGATACGTTTTTGTTCTGGTAATTTTAATAGATACTTCTCCAAACTTATATTCCTTTTAAATAAAGAGTAGAATTCACCCCTAGAGGCATTTGTAATTTCACTGAACCATTTTTGGATAAATTGGTCTTGTAATATTTTTGTGACAGAATTAACTTCAATAGATACAGTTTGGTTCAGAAAGATATGATTTAGACCAATATCATTCAATATGGAATCAATATGATTAAGCCAGTTGACTCTTCGGTTTGAATTTTTATCACTAGAACAGGGGGGAGAAGTTAAATAAAATTTATGGTGTACACGTTTTGTTTATTCAAGTAAAGTCATTTAGGGTATTAATATCTCAGAACTAGGGTAACATACAAGAATTACCTCCAAACCTACCACGATTTTAACATTTGTTGGACAGGTGCCAAAAGTAATTAGTTGTGCTGTCTCACCATAACAGTGAAAAAGTGAAAGTTTTATTTTGGAAACACTTATAAATTCGCCCTTACCGCCAACAAACAGTGTATAATTCTATAAGCCGGGTTTTTTTTATCCTTGTGATTTTCTGCTCTTTGTTGTTGTTTTCTTCAGTGAATTGAAGATAACTGATTTATTTGTTGACTTATCCTGTCAAATAACATGGCCATTTTGGCCTGTATTTATTTCACGTCTAGGGCAATTTTCAAAAAGTCGCCTAAAGCCTTTCAAAATTTCTGTGGGCATTGTCTGGTATATGGTCTCTAAAGATTTGCTAATAATATCTACCAAATAAGTTACCAAAATTTTTTCTACATATTTGAATATTGTTTTTGGGGACAGTTTTAACACAAATCAAAGCCAAATTAACTTCTTCATGACAATCTTTCAACGTGAAGGACACTCAGACCCAAAACGAATTTTTTGCTGTAAGTCAGTTTATGTATTCTCCTTTCATATGCCAGTAGAATGGTTTTGGTTCTGAATTTCCTTCTTGGCGATATTCCAAAAAGTGGAACAAATTGACCCAAATGGCCTTTATACAAGACTTTTGCGGGTAGAAATTTGAACTTATTAATGATTAAGCTTAAGATGTCCTTTTGTTAACATAAAAATGCCTTTCAAACAATCGTTTACGATAAAAAGTAGGTAAATATTTTAGATTAAAAAATCAATGGTTATGAGTGAAACAAATACAGGGCAAATGTTTCCTACTCCTTGATTAAATACTACAATAACTTTAGCAAAAAAACTTGTTTACTGTGTTCCTTGACTTGCCCTTGATGTTTTGCCACTTTCTTTTGACAAAAAAACTTATCGTATCATGAGTAATGCATCAATTGCAAAGTATGCTAACTGCACTCTCACGTTCCTTGTCATTTAGCTCGGAGTGTAACGATTTGGAATAATTAATCCGATTTTCTGTCCTGTATGATATTACACTTAAATAATAATAATAATAAGACCACACCAAATTTATTTTCAGTTCTTTGGATTTCACCGCTCCTAGTTTCGGACTTCGTGAATTTTAAGAAAAAAAAACACTTTGCCGCTTCATTTTGCAAAAATGGTAAAAATTCGTCCCAAATTCTTCATTTTCAAAAAATTAAAAATAAAAAATGTTCGCCCACTCATAAAATTTGGTAAAAACATAGGTTTTTTTTCCAATATTTTAGTTAAAAAAAATTGTGCCGCATGTAAATTTAATCTTCGCCCGAGAAAAACTAGTCAAGAAAAAAAATAAATTAAAATTTCGATCGCTCGCACCATTTTGTGCCATCCAAAAATCCAGAGAACTAAAAATAATTTTGGTGTGGCCTAATAATAATTATTTGAAATACAAAATTATACCCCAAATAGTTTACAGCATTATGAGTAAAATAAAATAAATACGTAGTGAAATACAAATCAATTAATACAGTAATTGTATACGGGTTAAAGAAACAAATACATAATTATCATGCAGCTGTAGAGTTCACTTTCCTCGGTACTATGGACTTTTTTTTATAAATGGAGCAATAAACGGACTTTAGGAAAGGGCTTTTGGTATCTAACTTTAGTATTTGTCCCTTTTCTCTTGAAATGATGTGGAAGCACGTGCTTCCGTGTCTATGCATCCGTTAAACTGTGGATCATCTGGTGGTTCTGTTCATTTGCTGTTGGGAAAGCTTGAACCAGTATCACTGACATTGTTACATAAGCCCTCAAAACTATCTGTTTTTTTCCCCAAAACAATCTTGAAAAAAATATAGGCCAAATAATATATAAGCGGTAGATTCAAAACAAGGTAATACAGATGACGTCATAACTCTATAAACGGGTCGGTGACCCCATATGTTTGATTTGAAAGATGTGTCATTAAGAAATCAACAATTTATTATTGGTAAATCTGAATAGTTGAAAATGTTTTTAAACTGAAAAAGGTGCACGATGGCCCCTTTTCTGAAGAAGGGCGAGCGGATTCGCAGAGACAAATGTGCAGAAAAACTAACAAATGCGATCTCAGCGAAAGAAGGAAGAAGATAAATGTGCAAAACCTGTTCCAGAAGTACAAGACAAAGAAATAATGTGGCAAGAGGGTCGTAGAATCGTTGAATTGCAGACAATGGCCAAAGAACTAAGCTCCTGCACGGCAGGTCAGAATGCGTTACATTTAATTAATACAGAAAGCGAGAAGAGACTAGGCTTAATCAGTTGTCTATACGTGCGGTGTTCAGTTTGTTCATCTGTGAATATGGTAAGAACTAACAACATGCATGAAAACAGAGGATCAAGAGGTCCTTGTGTATTTAACATACACACCAAAAACTGCTTAACGTAATGTCGCCATGCATACCCCAATAAAAAACTAGAACTGTGAGCAATGCTTACTAAAAATACCCCCGCTCCCACAACATTTCTGTCTGTTTAAGTGCACAAACTGTGTGACTGAATCTTTCTTGGGTAACTTGTCCATCCAGTAAATGCAAATAACGAACTTAGCTTTCTTTTTGTACTAGTAATAAAGTCGCAATTTAGGAGGCTTTTTCAACCAAAAAATCTATTAAAACAACGAGGTTACAACGTGAATGTTTGCAGAAAAGAACTTTCAAACAAACAAATTACAATGTAAAACTTGTTTCCCAATTTCAACATTATTTACTGCTTACATTTGTACCTTGTTTGAAAAAAGTTATTCAACATTGGCGTTTGCAAGTACTTATGAATCTTGCTACTGTCTTTTGTTATTATTATAAAATAAACATACACCCGTTGCAAAAACACACAGTACAAAAATATAATCATGAATGGGATTCAGAAACAAGCAAACAAATGCTTAAATCTGTTTTCCGTGTACACTTGGTAAACAAACAAAATAATCGTGTAACGTTCGAAACGTGTGCGTGTAACGTGTAACGTGTGAATCAGCTGCGTGCAACGTGAAAATCGTGTGCGTGTGGTTTGCTTGTGGTAAGAAACACGCGTTTTGAATCGTGTAACGTGTATGAGATTCCATTGGTCGAGAAAGATTTTCAAACGTGTGAATTCAAATTAGCACATATTTCAAACTCGAATAAAACATTGTTGGAACGAACTTTTACCGGTGTCATTTGAACATTTTGATACTAATAATCCCGAACAGATTCTAAGTTGTTTCTTTTACTGATGTAAATTTTTCAATTTATTTGGTTTGAAAAAAAGAAATTAAATAAAAGTTTCCTAAATTAAATGATCATATAACTTGCATGCAACATTTGCAAATTAAACCTATATTTGATATTTAACTTGTTTGTAAAAAATATCTTAAATTATTCTTAAAATCGTGTGCGTGTAACGATGCAAATCGTGTGTGTGTACCGTGTAAATAGAGTGAGTGTGGTTTGGTGCGTTACAAGCTCAACCATGTGTAGTAAAATTAAACCATTTTTTCTTAATATTAATAAATATTAATTATCAAAAAAGGTTACGATAATTTATTTTTGAGAATGTATATATACATGTACATGCCGCCGCTCATATTGCACTATTGCCGATACCATTACAACTCGATGGGTAATACTGTGACATAGAATTTTCTCAACATCATCTTTTTCCTTCAGTTACAATACTATCACCATACATACAAAAACGTTAAATATAACGTGTTGTTTTCCTTATATATACAGACACCTTGATGAATACCGTTTCATTTTCTTCAGTAAACTGTTCCCGTAAAACATTGTATTTACATCGTTAAATGGAAGTAGTTCTATAGTTTGACGTCTAATGTCTAAAGTACAGAACATGGAATCTGACAATTTTTTTCGAAACAAGTAATCTTGCAGTGCGACTGCATTTAATTCATAATCTAGAAATATATATTTGTTCTATCTGTTGGTTGTTGATTGGTAAATTTAATCCAGAAAATTACAAAATGTACAATATAAATCTAATAAGAAGCGTTAATTTTAAACACGAGACAACAAACTATTTCGCCGTATTATACAAGCCGTATTTTTTTTCGAATTGGACGTCCCGATAAAACATATTTTTTTTGTATTTGTACATTGTGTAAGGGAAGTAACTCGAATTTCCAGTTAAGGGACGTACATTTTGCAACGACATGTACAAGAAAACTATCATTCGACGCTGATTTTCTAACAATTCAGAAAAATTCCTGATACATGTATTAAGATTTGAGATAAATTTGATTAAAATCTGTTGAAACATAATTACGGTGTCATTTTTCTATCATGATTGATACTGTTCCATAGGAACAGCCTACAAGATTAATCGTTCGGTGCTTATATTCAAACTCGCTCGAAACATTGCTGATCAATTTTTTTATATGCAATGTAAATGTAATTAAATTTAAATCTATAGACTTGGGTATGAGAGTTTTTACAATGGTGGACGGACGGAAATTAGTATTTCCATATTCCCTATCTGCATTGCGGCATATGACAAAAATAACGAATATTTCCGTATATAATCATTTGTCATATTTGCAAACAATTATTGTACTTGAATGTTAGAGCTTTGTAATTAAAAAAATCGAGTGCTGTATAGTCTTATTTATTTATAATATAAGGACTTGAAAAACTGGCCACACTGTATCTCTAATAAACACAAGACTAAGTGTGTTCTTAATAAATCAATCCGAGGAATACATGCAAAAGCTAGAGAAAGCTTTCAGATTTTAATTAACTGATGTTGCTATATTGTTTAATCGACAGAATTACATAAATTTATATTATCTGCATCAGGGATAAAAGTCATAAAACGTTATTTTAACGAATGCAAAATAATCAGGGAAGTAATAAATTTATGGAAAGTTTTCTGATTGGGAACGTTAGAGTTAACTCATCAATAATTCCAGCATTTAAAGAAACGTATGGACCTAGACACGTGCAAATTTCAGACCGTACATTCATCCTAAATCAGTCAAATTCTGATTTGAATTGTGTCTATTGCAGCTGATGACGGCTCAAAGAAATTGAGCACTTTTAGTATTATAGATATTGGTAAAACAAATTGTCTTTAAATATATTTATTCTTCCATTTGTTTTTATTACTTCTGTCACGACGTTTTTATCTGGGGTTACTAAGAGCTTCTGATGCAGTGTGGGCACTTGATGTTAAATGACTACCTATATTTGCACCTTTTGAAATCCGTTTGAGGGTTGTTATCAGATCGACATTTACTCTGTAACACCTTTAATATCATGGCATAAATCAAAAAAATGTCTTCGGTCTTTCAGTAGAAAGGACTTGCATATGAAAGCTAATTTTGTTCATTGCTTCTTACCTTTCTATCCTAGTATATGTCAAGTTGTCAACATCAATTTCAAAGAGTGTACAGCGTCCTCTTAAATTATTGCTTCTTATGATAAAGATATGGTTTGTATGATTTTTAAATGTAGTTTCTGTTATTCTATACATTATTTTATGCTAAATCTTTTAAGATAAAATAAGTCCTCTATACAGCATCGTTGTTTCGAAATTCTGAATTAAATTATTTGTATTATAATTATTTTTTCACCTACAATTCCACTCACATATGTTGTTACAAAACCAAATACAAAAACTTTTTGTTTGGTTGTTGTTTTTTTTTTAAAGATTTTGTATTTGTTTTTGTTCGGCTTGTGTATTTTGTACATTTAAGTCGTTTATGCCCCTTTTGACAGCTCACCATTCCCATTTATCTTCCTTGTTTTCTATGGTAAATAATTATGGAACATGTTAATATTGAAATGATTTAACACTCAAATTAAGAACAATCAATTTATCAAGTTCATATACGACTTAAAACTGGATAAGACTCCACTTTGTTTTATCGACCTTTCACGAGATGAAAAATAAATCTGACACATGTTTTGACAGAATACACCATACCACAATACATTTACATTTTTGTCTGTTGTCTATAGGGACCGTTTCCTATCAAAATGACGTAAGTCTCGTTGGATACATGAATGTGTACAACATACATGTATTTTTTTTAGACTGTATAGTCGGATGTTTGTTAGGAAAATGTATAGTGCATGTAAATATCATACCTGTACCCCGTACATGGATGATTTACGTAATCGGCCAGAGATTATCATAATCTCTTTTCGTTTTGTCTTAAAAACGGAATTTTGATTGATAACTATACAATTAGTTAATATGTGAAAGAAATACTATTTGACATACTAAAAATCACAGAAGATTATAAATGTACATTATAATGTTACATTGTATATGTGAATGTATATATTCATTACATTCATGTTTTATTTTTGATAATTTGATAGGTGCAGACAGCTGGAAACAAAGAAGCTCGCATGGATCTAATTTTCGAGGAAAACCCGTCAGAAATGTTTTCAGTGTATCATTTTAAAAACCCAATAAAATGTTGGTGCACTCTCCGAAAAGTGATCCAATTTGGTAAAGTTAAAGTATAATTTATTTTATCTGTTGCGCACGCATGATGTATGTACATTTTCATTTCGTTGCACTTTAATGTTACAAATATAACGGAAGTATCATTAAATAAAACCTCAGAAACGAACAAGTACCGAGATCGATCCTTAGCAAACCTCTACGTCTACCTGTTACGTCATTTCAAATGTAAGTTAAAAAGGTACTTGAGTTAAAAAGTTAATAACTTTTAATTTATTGCTGTGATGTAATTCTATTGGATTTCTCCTATAAGTTAGATATTCTAGTATTTTTTTATAGTAAACAAATAGATTAAACGTACAGTTTTTGAACATTAAAGTCGTATACATGTAGCATACACTCAACTGAAGGAAACTCTACTTGAAAGTTAATACCACGCTGAGACATAGAGCAATTTTCAAATGTTCAGGTAATTTGTGCATGCATTACTGTCTTTAACAACTTATACATGAAACAGTAGATAGACATGTTAAAGGTATAGATGTCGTGGACAATAAAATCTCATACTGGCTTACTTTAATGCAGAACATGTTAATTGTACTTCACTTGTACGTATTTCCAAAATTTTTAATCATAAACATACCTAATAACCAACCAATAAAAAAATACAAATAAACGGCAATTAAATAACATAGTTAAAAACAAAGCCTGAAATCCAAGCGATGTGTTGTTTTTTTTTACAATAAGAGTGACCGTATTGCTCTATGGTCCTGACCCCAGACAAAATGTTGAAAGAGGACCACCTAAGGACCAAATAACCAGATTTACCACAGACGAGTTAAGGAAGAATTAATATTTTTAACATTATTTTTCTGTAGAAATGGTCATGGCAGCCATATTGGTCACAATTTCGGACCTTTGAATACAGTTTGAAAGAGGACCACCTAGGACCATTAAATTAAAATTTGATATCAATTGTCCATGTTGTTTAACAGGAGATTTTAAAAAAAAGAATTTGACTGATTTTCTAGTTTTAGTAATGGCGGTCATTTTGGTCGGATAAACCGCCCTCCGGACACACTATTTTTAGTAACGGCGGTCATATTGTTAGAAGGTATAGATTTCCGGACAAAATGTTGAAAGGGGAATACACGGGGACCATTCCATCAAAGTATGTTTTCAATTGCTCTAATTTCAGAGGAGATTATTTTAAAACAATTTTTTCGCCAATTTTTAAATCTACTTTTCAGCTTGTTGCGAATTGATGTCAGTATTATCATGGTGTACTACTGGCATGTGTACGTCACTGTGATGCATATCCCATGCTTCTGTGTAATTCCTATGCCCATTGACGTTTGATTGTAGCTGGATGTTACTCTCTTCTCCATGATGCCTTTCGATTGTGTTATTTTCGTTTTGTACGTCAGTTCTGGAATTAATTGAACTCGCGTCTTGTCTACATTTTAAGCTTCCAGTTTTCCTGGAAAAAATCGAGTTGTAAAACAACTAAATAATGTGGATTCACATTTTTCCAAAATTAATGGATTCTATTTGGCAGAAAGACAAAGGAACCACAGAGCTAAATGTAAGTATGTAATCATATTGCACAGTGTGTTATCACGAGGAAATTCCACAATAAGGAAATCGATATTCTTGTAGCTAGAAATTTTGATATCCATTTAGAAAAAAATCGTTTGATTTACTTTGTGTTATATTTCAGTTTATTGTATAGCTTCAAGTATTTAATTCCGAATCCATACGTCAAACTTTTTTAGGTAGGATTAATCTGTTATGTGTGTTTTTTACGAAGGACATAGCATACGGTATCATCGATGTCATAATCCAATCTAAACCTGCCACATTCTGTATTGAACATTACAACAGTCTCATTTCGCATTTTTGATTAAAGATTTATTATGATAGCTGTTCTTCAAAATACAAGCCGTTCAGTTTTGAATCTTTGGTAACCTTTCTATACTGTGTACGGTACCAACAGAATCAAGTCGATAGAACTCACACATCAACATGATGTGTTACCAATATATTTAGGATCAAATTAAAAAATTCATTAAATTAATTCATGATGACAAATGTAAAATTTCTAAATTTAGAATCAAAAGGACTATTAAAGTGTGTAGCACTCTTAATTTTAAGTTCTTCTGCAATAGATGAATAAAACATCTACGGACACTGAATCAGTGGTTAGAAAAGTTAGCAGTTCAGTCCATTTTCTCCATATATGGTTTTTGTCGTACTAATGATAAAATTAAGAAATAATTCATGGAATACTGTGGTTTGTTGCGAGATTTTAGCACTGGTGCGCGTTAATTTTGTAAAAAATTTACACTGAGCGTAGCGAGGGCTAAAATTTACAAAAATAAGGCTCACATGTTGTAAAATCTGAAAATAGACCGCACAGTATGCCATGAATTATTTCTATTCTAATAGGTCAAATATAATAGGGAAAAATACGGTAAAAAAGAAAAGTGTTTGTGGCTGCTCTCTCATATGAGTAACACTCCCTCTACAGGTATGAAAAAAAATAGTCATTTCATGTTTATAGAACCTTTAAATGCTCTGAAAACACGTACATCCCGAAGGAGTTCTGACATTAGCGAAAATACACAACGAACGAAAGATTGATTTTCTCTAATGTAGATCACACATTCTTTTCTCGAATGAATAAACTGTCGTGACAAACGGAGGAAAGTGTCGGTCATCACTTTGTTAGTTTTCCTCTTTGTTTAGCATGTTCATAGTGAATTTTCCGCGAGTTATATACCAGTCATTTTGAAACGTTGATAAGTTGTATGTCCCCCCCCATTCCCGCGTGCTCAACTTCCGTTTAATCTTCACTTGGGACACACTTGTCCCGATCATTTTGCCGAAGCGAAAATATTCTGAATATAGCCGAACCGGAAATTACGTCAGAGTAATGCGCTTTTACTGGGCAGGTAAAGAGAACAGAACCAACAAACGAATAAAGATGGTTGCGCGACCGTGTTTTGACTGGCAATTTTACCACGGTTTTGTTCATATGCTGATTATGGTGACGTCATATTAGAATTCTATTTCAACATCATGATCAGTTACCTTAGATATATTAAAACTAGCACCAAGACACACAGCACAAACAACACACCATTCACAATGATGACCTCTCCTGAAAAGAGTAACCTTAGAACATCTACAGTTAAATATATTTTAGATCTGAATTAGCTCTACAACTTATTTGCAAAAATCAGCAGGATTGAGTCAGTCTATATAGAAAGAAGTCAGATAATTCTAATTTGCATAATGAAATGGTATTATGAGCAAGTAGTTTACATACACATTAAGAAAGATCTCCCTTTTTACGTGTATGGTAATCTTAGAAATAATTTTCACGTTTACAATACGATTTAAAGTACTAGACTAAGTATTAATATATTCTTAATTACATTTAACGATCACTATGGCACATTAGATTGTAAATGTAGCTTAAATGAGACAATTTAAAAACCGTACGTTGACTGGCGTTTTTGTTCGAATTTCCACGAGTTCCCTCTGTCGATGTTGTCTCGTTCCAGAAAACTGTAGCATCTGACACCGTCCACGTGTTACTGAATATAGCACTTCCTGTAAAGTACAATATCATTGGATGTTTTTTTTTGGTATGTACATGTACATTGTATCCAGTTGAATTTACAAAATGTATTTAAATCCCAAGGTTGCGTGTGTAGCGATGTAATGTAAGCTACTTTCGTAATTCGCCAATTCAATCACTGATGCATGTGAAGACAATGAAAAACAGAAATGCAAAAATACTAGATTAAGATATTATAACACTTTCTTGCATAGATAGATACTAGTTTCCTAAAAAATATATGTTCTAAGGCCGTCGAAGCTGGAGTGTATTGAAGACCTCACTCCTCGGTGCAGACGGTTAATAAAGACCGCTATACAAACATTCATTTGTACAACAGCTACAGATATACTGTTAATCTGTTGTTTTATTTTCCTTATTCTAGATTTTTCATACAATCTAGCTTCTGCCCACAATGCACATACAATGAGTCTTGAAGTTACTTTAACATTTAAAGAAAGGCATAAATACTTGACATAAATAATGCTAGCAATTATCATCATAGACTTCTAAAATATTATTAAGTTACATGTACCTCTTTGATAACACAGGAAAGGCAACTCCTCGGAGCAGTTTCTGTTCTGATAGTGTTGTCGTTTTTCTGTATATTCAGCCAATGCTATACAGATATTCTTATCTGTGAATGAAAGAGAAACATATGTAAGGTTAACCCTCTTCGTCTTTATTGAAAAGTCGACCAATATAAGAATATTAAGCATCAATACAATGTAAATGTCTGTGAAGTACTCTTGTCGTTCCTATACTTATAAATACGAGACGAATTAAAAAAACCTTTTGATCGTATTTCAAAAGGTATCTCCGAGACTGGTGTAATTAGGGGATGGAAATCTCTAATTTTAGATAGAAACAACAGAAAAATTAAGCTATAAAACTAGAAGAAATTTTAACGATTCCCATGCATGTCCGTCCTTCATGACAATTTTGTCGTGGTACCAGCTGACAAGGCTCCTACATGTACCTCTAAATCTGCATCTTCAAACGGAATAACGTTTTTCTAGTAAACTAGCATTAACAATTTTGATGTCTTTAAGCTGAGCACTAATTTACCATGTATATGATAAACTAAAATCTGTTTTACGTGATCAAATAAACTAATTTTTGATGGACTAAACCAAGGATACAAGAAATGCCTATCTGGAATGGGGTATGGGAAATTCCTATTTGTCAAAAGAATACTGAATCTAACAACTCTAAGCGACAGTATATTTATTGAATTTGAATAAAAGATTTTCAGCATATATTGGAATTCGTATGGGAAAAAATCATGCGCTGCTACTTAGTATTAATCGATCTTTTCTTATTTTCGCATGAGGCTAAGTTTATAGAAGGGATTCTACAGGAAAAAGTGAAAGCACTGGCCCGATCTTTTATAGCCTCCGCTCTATATATATTTATGTAGTATTGCTTAATAATCATATTTGTAAGGATAACCTAGATCTTATCTACGTTTAATGAACTTCAGATTAAAGAAATCCGCTTCTGCTACATATCTAGATAATTGATATACTTATTGTGTACACAGAGGCAAAAAGGTACTAACATGAAGACATTGAACATATTCCAGGATGTACAGTCAACTGATTGTGTAATTAGTCCCGTAACAGCTATACCAAATACATGTAGCACCAAAATGATACGAAATCCAAGGCAGCAATTGCATAATTGAAAAATGAGTAAATGGCAAACCTGTTTGATTCCCATACACTACTCGAAATTGCCCAGTCCAAGTCCATTTTTTCTCAAACTTTGTTAGATTTGCTAACATTGTATTTTGCCTGGCACAGTAGTTTACGGCATATTTCCAGTCTCCAGTTTTACTCCAAACGTATTTCCCACTAACTAGAAAAAATAAAACAAGACAGGGCAAGTCTCTACCAATTACTTTGATTTTAAATCATACCTTTTTTCCATTTTCAGTAGTACAAAAGGGATTTGAGCTGAATCCCATTCGACAAAACCCAAAAGGAGAAATCTATCATTTTATTCCCTTATAAAAATATCACCCTAATATTTTCTTTAACCTGATTTTCAACATTTTGATCTCGAGCACTGCTGAAGAGTTGTCAGTCAACGAAATTGCCATACACTGCATCAAATTTATTTCGGTATCTTGTGATACATTTTATTACAAAATGATTAGATGACATTGATTTATGAGTTAATACATCATATCATATTATCGCTATTTAGCGCAAATACGTATCGGCTGACTGGGTCGTGCTGTCAGTTATTATGAATAGAATAGAGAATGAAAACGAGGAATGTGTCAAAGAGACAACATCCCGACCAAAGAGCAGAAATCAGGCCAATGCCACCAATGGGTCTTCAACGTAGCGAGAAAATCCCTCACCCGGAGGTGAACTTCAGCTGGTCCCTAAACAATAATGCATACTAGTTAAGCGAAATGGACGCCATACTAAACTCTGAAAAATACACATGAACCAAAATTAAAACAAAACACAAAACACAAGACTAACAAAGGCTAGAGGTTCCTGATTTGGTACAGCCGCAAAAATGTGGCGGGGTTAAACATGTTTTGTGAGATCCCAACCCTTCCCCTATACCTCTAGCCGATGTGGAATAAACAAACACACATCGATACGCACAGTTTAACTCAGTTCAAAAGAAGTCCGAGTCCGATGTTAGAAAAGGTAACAGAAGAAACTATGCAAAATGACAATGATCAGTAAAACAGTTACTGACATCCCAGCTCCAGAACTCCATTAATCTGATCGAAAGATTTTGTTTTTGTCATATAGAAAATCAGCCACAATCCCTCCCGTTAGGGGTTTAGTATCATGCCATGACAAATTATACGAGAACATAACCGTATCATGCCAAAAACTGGTTTTAGAATAAATGTGTTTATTTCCGATGCAAAGTTCCTATGAGTGAATCAATAGTAATTCCAAAAAATTTCATCTTTAATGATTTGACAACAGTATCGCAACTATATCCCTTGTGGATAAGTCTGTTTAAAGGTTTGGTTAGCTTTTCAGGTGAATGACGACATTTTTGTGATTTGTATAGAATATTACCATAAAAGATGGGATGTGAAATACCTGAACATATAAGATTTCTGCACGTTGATTTATATTTACGAATGATGTACTTTTACCGATGATAAAAGTTAGTAAATTCATTGATGTTTACTTTATTTTTGTTTCATATACAAGTATAAATAGTATGCGATACATAGACCAATAGTGGTGCCCCGTGTGCGGACATTTCAACAATTTCTGTATCACCAGCAGTGCTTAAGGTTGCAAATGTAAAAATCCGACACAATAATGAAGAACATTGTAGAGCTTACACAATGTATATAAATGCCAATATGACCAAAGCGTGAATAACAAATTAACGTAACAATGCTAAAAATGATACTCCAAAATTTTAAAAATCCCTATCTTATAACAGTTGAATCGGAATATTCAGTTGATGACCAGTACCACTATACGCGTAACTGGACTAATTATGGCTTCGGGGACTTGATTCTATTAGCAGTGGCATAAAAATAAACAATGTGTGACAAATGTGCAAATTTTGCACAAAATATGCGCAATATTCAAGGCACTGAGTGTAGAAATCCAAAACAAATGTCAGACTGACAACAGTTTTAATTATCAAAAAGAGTGCAAAAGCCAAAAAAAAAAAAAAAAAAAAAAAAAAAAATAATATAAGGACAGAATTATTCAGTTTCAAAATTTCCTTATTTTTCAACGTAAATAATATATATTTCATTGTAATCACCAAAACACTAGCATCTCAGCTAATGATACCTTCAGGGATATGAGTTCATCAGAAGAGGCACTAACTAAACGGAAAATATAAAAAGCGGATAGCATGTATGATGAACTCTCTCTCTCTCTCTCTCTCTCTCTCTCTATATATATATATATATATATATATATATATATATATGTCTAAAGTAATAACCAACGTTCGAACTTACAAGATGTCGGACCGATAATAAATTAACGATACAATGCAAAATAAAAAATAAATAAACGTCTAAAAGTTGCAAAACAACATCAAAATAAAACGTATAAAATTTTGAATTATAAAAATAATAATTCAAACTTAGCCAAATTTTCGGATCACTGAGTTCCTTCATCAGTGCTGTCGCGTTGCGAAATGACTATTTAATTACACGTAGAAAACAATATGACTAATCGTTATCTTGATCTTTTTTTTACTCAATTCTGTGTATCAGTGTTAGGGTCAATGCTAAAATATATGGAACTGCTATTTATTCTGATTCATATGAGTTTGCACACAGAATGGCTACATTTGTATTACTGAAGGAATAACTTGTATATTTAAAACTTGTAACAACTGAATTCATTCTAAACTTAATATTAAAACACAAAATATGGAAAATGGCCTTATATATTTTTTTGAGCTGATACCCTGTTGGCATGTGGTATGGTATGTACATTTAATGTTAAGAATTATGCCTGTTCTAATTCATTGGGTGTCATCGTTGGTTAAATAATCACTTTTGGAATATTGTTTTGGTTTTCAACATTTCAGGTCTTGAGCAAAATTGATGAGTCGTAAATCGACGAAATTGGTTTCAAAGAATTGATTAACACCACTGAGTTGATACCGCTGTTTTTTGTGGACTAAACGTCTAGAGGGTATATCCAGCTGAGTTGCCATTATTTCGATACTAGCACGAAATTTATACTTTAAATTGTCTGTTACAAAAACGTTGATTTTTTTCTTCCTCGTACAAAGCTCTGTTCTGAGATGGTTTTGGCTCTACTCTTTTGTTAATTTTTGCATTTATGGAATTTCTGTTCAACTTTTGGAACGTTGTTATGGTTTTCAACATTTTAGGCCTTCAGTACAACTGATGATTCGTAAATCGACGGAATGTGCACATCTTGTGCATCAAAATTTGCATCACGGAATTTATTACAATGAATAATCTTGCCTTTTGATTGACAGTAAAACAGGAAATATAACTTAAGGCAATCAGCAACCTCTGTCCTGTTTCCTTTAACCAATAAACACTGATGTTTTTGTTTTCTCTCGAAAGATCTTGTCATCCCTATGTCTGGAACGTGTTTTAACCCTATTAAAATAATGAGTTTAAATATCATATTTGTATAAAATAGCTACATAACACCTAAGTTGCTTTTAACAATTAAGATTTTAATTTATTCCCCAGAGAGTCATTTATAGGGACAAACAAACCCAAAACACAGATGACAGGTGCCCTGACAAGGTACGCATTCTATGCCTCTTATACGTCATCATAAATTAGTAGAAGAACATGTTACGACATCGAAACCAAGTCAAGGCGTTTAAAGTTCGGTACATATTGATTTTTCTTAAACCTAGCATAGACAAAACCCTGTACGATTAGCTATTTGACTGCAATAATCTCCCCCGTAGAAAACAAGGACAATTTGTATGTATGTTATACATGATATGGAGAATCGGATAAAAATACAAATGCTCATTTTTGAGATACAGAGTGGCACATTCTAAATACATCAACTTTTTTTTATCAAAGTACAACCGTCCTTTTAAAAAGGTATTTGGAAATTTCGAATTCTTCCATTTACTTCTATGTAAAATCACATGTTATCAAAAAATAAGATCCACTTCATTTCTTAACCAATTTGTTTATGAAATTTGCACCATTGGACACAAAAGTATCTACAGAGTTTGTTCATTCTGAAATATTTATCAGTGCTGAAGTTATAATTAGGCAAAAGTTTAATCACACAGAAAAATTTTCGATGTCACAAATTTACTTACGTACATGTATATAAAAATTTGTGCAAATAAATTTATACTTGCTAATTACATTGTAATGCAGCATTTTAAATGGTTACCAGAAAAATATAATCTAAATTATCTTTCGACAAAGAGGATTACTGTAGTCACAAAAGCTTCTTAACCAGGGTTTTATCAGGGATGACTTGATGTCATCGCATAGGAAATTTTACGTCGTCATTACGAATTGATTGACAATTATAGTGTTCCAATATCTAAGATGATGTTGGACCTGTTCCCACTGTCGTGACATTTCATGTACCTCCACCGATTTGTGACTTCCACCGGATTGACTTTGTTGAACTTCACGACGGGTGCCGTATGCGGAGCTTGAACTGCTTACCCTTCCAGAGCACCTGTGTTCACTCCTGTTTTTTTTATAAGATTTCGTGTCTTTCATTCTGTCAAAAACTGTATACTTTATTAAGGTCATCTAATAGGAATCTCACAATTAAACTATGCAAATATTTGAAACTATCTTGGAAATTAAGGTTAGATATTATTCAATGAATACTTGTTATAATATGTTGTTCTCTGTTCTCTGCCGGTTATTGTCATTATTGTATTGCTAATGTTTGCCATAGCATGTATATGCTTTATGCAATACAAGATTTATTCATTCATTCATTCATTGTTTTTTAGTTTTCAGTGTTTACTTTTTGTGCTTGTGTTTGTTCATTTGTCTTCCCTGGGTTGTCTGTCGAATGGATTACGTTTTTTGGATTGTCTTTTTTTACCAAAGAAACTATAGATAATTCCAAGATCAATGGTGAAAAATTCACTAAGATTGAACAAGACACCTTCCATTATTTGTTTTTTGAAAAGATATGATATTACATAGAAAGTAATGGGAAAATTCGGAATTTCCCAATACATTTGTCCAAGTGTAAACAATTAACATAAATCACTTATCAGGATAAGAATTTAACTCACGACGTATGATATTCCTTCAATAAAATATGAAAAGCATTATTACGAGCTCAACAAGTTACAATTTAAACTACATGTATATGTACACGGGTAAAATGAAATTTCCTGAATATTATGGAATTATTTGTTTCTGTAATATAATTATAAAGTTGGTCAATTCCTTAATATGAATTAAATCGCATGTTTTGTAAACCTAGTACCCACAGCAATTGTATTGGAAAATTAACGTGACGATGATATTACCCTTTACATACTGGAACACAGGCAATCCATATCCTGACGAACAATATGTATCCTGTGTTGCATTTTTGCACGCTTTAATGCACTTTGCATCATGCTTTAAGTGTTTGATTCCGTCATGTACACATTGGCAATAGAAACTCTGTTAACAAAATAAAGTCTTAACACTATACAGAATATCATTCAACGTTATATAAAGTTTTATAGAAATATATGCATATTTAAATTACGTTTTTGCATATTATTGCATGTTGTTGACATGGTTGTATATCCAATTATCCTTTAATTGTACTAATGTTACGAATATGCATTTAATACAACAATGAAAGACGTTATAGTGGAATACAGGCAGTAGAAAATATCCTTTAAAAAAATTGTGTTTGAAAAAAACGAACGGAATATATATGGTCGGTGAACGGGGGTATGCTCGAAGACATTTGGCGCTCTCTATCGCTTCCGCGCTCCAGCTATATATATGTGTGGTACACAACTGGTAATTTCGTCTTCAGCTCTCGAAGGGTCGACACATGCCTAGATGCAATCACAGCATAGACATACCTTGAGAAAGTTGGCGGCGAAACACTGAGGCATCGTGGATGGTGACAAGACATCTCTGACAGAGATAACAGACACCAAGACCGAGAAGCCAGAGTAAAAGCCTTTCCTCCTCCTCAAAAGCAATTCCTCCCTCACCCTTCTCTTCAACAGCAGACACAGCAATCCCTCCTCCTCAAATGAGTACGAGAATATAGTCTTGAGCACAATTATGCAGCGTAAAGCTGTGATTAGTACAACCCTTGGCAGCAAGGAGCAGTGAAGAGCAGCGTGAGTTTAGTATGGAGCAGCAAAGAACAGTAATAAGTACAATCCTGGGCAGGAAGGAACATTGGAGAGCAGTGTCAGCTTGAAGTGAAGGTGAAGAGTATACCCCTCAGTGATGATGAGAAATAACTCCCTACTCAGCAATTTCTACCTCGACAAAACTGAAGCTATCTTACATCTTGACCACCAGAACAGCTGTGACAAACAAAATGAAACCACAAAAAGCCAATGATAGAAGCTGAAACACATTCGTGTCACAAGACCTAGTCAACACCTCTTCATCCAAAGAACAAGGACAGACAATGCGACCAGGATCGAGACATCAAGAAGACAATGATCCTCATCCCTCTCCTCCTCCCCTCAGAACAAGCAATCTCCTCATCCAGCGATAAGCAGCAAAGAGCAGCGCGAAGAAAGAAAGCAGTGGTGAGTATATTCATAAGCAGGAGGAGCACGAGAAGAGCAGCACTAAGCAACAGCAGAATAGTATGAGTTTTTTCAAGAGCAGTGAAGAGTGTAGCCAATGCCGATGAAGAGAAAGACCCCCTTTTCATTCAACCAAAAAAACATGGAATCAGAGTTCCAGACTTTGAATAATGAATAATGACCAACACCAATACAAAGACAAGAAGACAAGAACTCCGCTTTCTCCTTGTACTCCTCAGCAGAAATTCCTCACTCCCTCTTCCTCTAAAACCGACATGAGCACGAGCGTATAGTCCTGAGCAGCGAAGAACGGTAAAGAACAGCACGGAGCAAAAGAGGAGCTGCATTAACAGAGTTTAATCAAGAGCTTCGAAAAGTGTAGCTCATTGTCCTGCAAGATTGAAGCCATCTTATCTCTTTACAAGATATAACGAAACCACACAAAGTCAAAGCAAGAACAAGCTGAAACGTTTGTTTCACTTCTGCTCTTCTCCTCTTCCTCCTCCTCATCCTCCTCCTCAGTAGCAGCAGCCGTTATCCCTCCTACTCCTCATAAACCGAAATGAGCACGAGAGCAGCGACAAGCAATGATGAGTACGGTGTCATGAGTATTGAGGGGCAAGAGGTGTTGACAAAGCCAACCATTGCTAAGATGGATACACACAACACCTATACTGACCTTAAGGGGACAGCAGTGGAGGTAAGGGGACTATCCAGTCCTTCGATTTGACCTCCTCAGCCCTTGAATCGAAGGAAAACAGAGGCCACCCGGAATAAAAAGCTCAGGAAAAGAGGGAGATGACCAGATACTCCCATTGTACTGCATATACTGCATACTCTAGGACTTCGGCATGACAGTGAGAGGATCAATCCTCAGGAAATTGGAAGCCCAAACCCTATACAGTCCGATAGATCACCGGGAATGAAAAGCTTGGGAAAATCGAACTTCGACATAAAAGAAAGAGATTAGCCCGCAGGGACTCCAAAGGATGACCCTCACCCTATAGAATCCGATAACAGACTCGGAGACCACGTGGAATGAAAAGTGCAAAAGAAAAGGAAAAGGGGAGATAATCCAATCCGACTTCTGGCTCTTGTTAGGAATGCGCATACCACGAGAACTCTAGGACTTCGGCATGACAGTGAGAGGATCAATCCTCAGGAAATTGGAAGCCCAAACCTATATAGTCCGATAACAGGCCCATAGATCACCGGGAATGAAAAGCTTGGGAAAATCGAACTTCGACATAAAAGAAAGAGATCAGCCTGCAGGGACTCCAAAGGATGGCCCTCACCCTATAGAATCCGATAACA
This sequence comes from Mytilisepta virgata, assembly GCA_028015205.1. NCBI lineage: Eukaryota > Metazoa > Mollusca > Bivalvia > Mytilida > Mytilidae > Mytilisepta > Mytilisepta virgata. Next base: position 92,865,784 of record CM051521.1, read on the forward strand.
GACTCGGAGACCACGTGGAATGATAAGTGCAAAAGAAAAGGAAAAGGGGAGATAATCCAATCCGACTTCTGGCTCTTGTTAGGAATGCGCAGACCACGAGAACATCCATCACTTCCAGTTGGGCACGCGCACAATATAATTCCGAGTACTTCGGTTCCGGTCACGTGACTTTCGCTTCTGTTGGCGTCATTTCCGTGTGACGTTATGTTCGGCTGATCCACCACCTCCTCCAATACTTATATGTCTGTGCACATATACTTCTATTAAGTTTCCGAAGTTTGCGAATAAAAACCTAAGTCATTGTCTTTATATTTGTATGGAACATCCGGTGCATCTAGAAAAATCACGAGATCATTTATGGCTCTTTTAATACAAGATTAAAACCCGATTCTCGTGACCCCTTATAATAGTATCTATATCAACAAAATTTAAATTTTGATTTTCAATAATAATCGTTAAAAAAATTGGGGAATGATTTTCAGAAAATTAAGCACATTCTACACATTTACATTTCTATTTGCCGGATCCTGATACAATATACAATATACACCTTACATGTACAATATGGGTACGTACATTTGTTTATTAAAGCGGGATATATACATGTTAATTTTTTTCGATATTTAGATGCACTGGTTGCAGGATTTTTTTAAAACACTCTGTCCAATAGCCCTTTTAGTATCTCTTATTAATCACATTTCACACCACACTAGGATATCTGCATTTAAATCAAAAATATACCTCATTCATCTGAACCACATAATAGTATTTGGACAATAAATATGATGGATTTCATTGAAACATACTATAAATGTAACGTTTTAGTAATGCATGGTACACATACATTGTATATGTTACACATGTTACATATTTTATGAACCAATTACTTTTACTAACTTACATAATATATAAACCACGGTGTTCTTCCTGAGCAGTGAAAGGAACAATCAAATACACTTTGTACCTTAATTGCATTATACTTGTTACCACAGTAAAATTTTAATAAATCAGGAACTCGATGGTCTTTGGGAAGTTTTACATCAATACAGCCTACAATGAAAATAAAACTTTATTTTACCCGATACTCAGAGATTCCAAATGAATTTAAATCCACATTGAAACTCCTTAAAAAGTCAGTATGGTTAAATTTGATGTAACTTTAGACACAATGTTAGAATTGAAAATAATAATGTTTAAGAATTACATATTACTGATGAGGTATGTGGTCAATAGTGGTTAAATATGCCTTTAAATTATTTTAACTGATTAAAGTGACTTGCTCGGAAATAAGTCTCTCACGCTTTTTGATACTCAGTGCCAGCTTTAGCAATATACTTTCGTAAATTTGAATGCTGTAAATGTGTTGTCAAAAACTCCGTGAACTATTATCGGCTTGTGTTCTATACTATACACACCCACTTTTGTGGAATGCAGTATAAAATTTAACTTTCTAACGGTTTACAGTTGGAACGATCCACTATTCAAAAGGATACACTAGTAAGTGTCAATGTTTGTTTTTGCCAGTGACTGTAAATACAAAATGGTGAACTTAGATCCTGGAATGTTTTCCGCAACAACCATTAACCCTGTGCATGTTTTTGTTGTAGGAATGGGCGCATACGTGTTTAAATATTTAAGCGTCTTGTTTCTCCAAGCTATGAAACGTTTTTTTTTTAAATTCCTTTCTCCCTATCCCTATTAAACTTATGGTTACGCTCTGTAGACGAGCTGTACTTCATCAGGTGTATTATCTTATCACGATTGACGACGTTTTTAAACAGTAAACATTTATTGCATGCTAGTGAGATACATATAAAGATTTGTTCACCCAAAAAGATCATATTCCTCGAGGGAGAAGCTTGAGGGGAATATCATCTTTTTGCGTGAATAAATCTTCATGTGTTGCAAACCAGCATGCAATTAATTTTTATTATACCGAATCAACACATGGATCCTTCACCAGAATGCAATTAATTGTATGTTATACCGAATCAACACATGGATATGACGTCATTATACTGGGTGTCATATCTTACACCTTTTGATTGTGTTTTGGCTTTTCATATTGTTGCACCTCCAGCATAACTGATAAGAGATGGATTCCCGAAATGCACATTTGTAATATGCACTAAAATTGATATCCTGTCCTGTTATAACAAATAATTGATTTCCTTTCCAGAAATTGTAATCAAACAAGAATTCAATTCTGATTTTTCTTATTCTATAGAAAAGCAAAAATAACAACATGAATTATAACAATAACAACAAATACAAATGTTCTATTAATTGGTCACTTTGTTTAAAACTTTATTTCTTTACATTAATATTAATTGTCGCTGCGCAATGATCAGAAAAATTCGAGAGAAAAGAAAGAAATCCTGTGCTGCTGCTCTACATACCAGTCTGATTTTGTGTTTTGACAACAGATTGGTTGTTATGGTTATCATTTATTTCACGTAAAATGTTATCTAGATTTGAATCACTAGTGTTATTAACCGGTTGTAATTCAAAGTTATTAAAAAGTTCATTGACAGTTTCCAAGTCGAGTTCTTGGAGATTTTCAGTTGGACGTCTTGTTTCTCCTTTTTGTCCTAGGTCTGAGCTCAAGGTATCTGACATTTCTCTTTTCTTATCAACACTGAAAAATCTAGAATAGTGTTTAAGAGAGGATTCTGAGCTGTATCCTGTTGCATTAATTATATGACATCCATAGGTGTTACACAAGTAGCTCTGATTGAGTGATTGGTATATTCACAAGAAAGTTTCGCAAATTTAGAAATTTCCACCATAAAGAATGACAATGTATTCTTTCCAACGGTTGCATTGATGTACCATACCTCATCCTCTGGGGAAAATTCATCTCTAGGACGCTGCCATAAATCAGCTCTACTAGGGTACAGTTTGCCGGCATACTTTTCAAATGAAGCGACAGGGCAAAACTGGCTTCCTACAAATACATTATTAATCAATTACATGAAATGTTTTCTTCTGAAGTAAAATTCATACATTGTTAATGTTTGACTTCTATACATGTATATAAATATCAGATTATTATGTTTCTTTTTTTTTGTTTTTATTGTTGTGCATGCACTAAATTTGGTATCATTACTTTTTAATGTTTGTTTGTAAATAAAAGTAATAACGTTAACCAAATCACCGAACGCCAAGGAAATGTTCAAAAGGAATAGTCAAAAGTGAATATACAGTCCATACAACAGGCACAATGAAGGCAAACACCAGAAACGCGGAAATAAGCGTAATGGTTCTGACTTGGTAAAGGCATGTTAAATTGTGTTTTAAGAAGTTTGTAGCTGTATTTCAGCTAATAATGCATTGGTGGTGGTAACAGGAACACCTGGAAAACCACCGAACAATTTTTTGATGCAAACGATTAGCACATTTCGTCGATTGACAACTCATCAGCTGTACTCAAGGCATAAAATGCGGAAAACAATAAACCAACAGGTTGAAGATAAAATTTAAAAAATACAAAAATGACCAAAAGGGGTGAGGCTAAAACCATCTAAGGAGAGAGCTATGCACGAGGGGGATATTCCTTAGTTTTTCAAATTTTACAATTTTGTAACAGTAAACAAATAACGGAAACGTGCAGTAAGAGGTCGAGAAATCTAATGTATGTACCTTGAATTTCATACATTCTGCCTTCTGTTACAGTATTTTCATTATCAACTCTATGATTTTATCCATCTCCTCAATGCTCTGGTATACAAATTTCCTGCCAATGTCATCAGTTGTAACTTTGAAGGTATCTTTTTACATCACTTTCAAATTTCCTCTCATCCTTCGACACAGATAAGGAGTCAGATCAAACCTCAACTTTATTTGTAAGCCAAACGGTGTATTTACATTGAACACATGTGCCTCCCCACTGTACATTTTTTTCAAATCAATTTATGAAATAGGGGTGATAATCAACGTACCTAGCCCCTTTTTTTCAAATCCGTCGCTACCGCTTTGAAAACTTCGTTACTTTGTTAGTAAGATTTCAATAAGGAGTTTAAAAGATTCAAACAATACTTTTCAAATTTCACATCTGTGCCATTTTGTTCTCCTAAACATGAACGGAAACATCGAACGGCTGTGTTGACTTTTGGGTGGTGACACTATCTTTGTCGGTTTGTTGATTTCGTCCATAGTTGGGACATGGAACCGCTTTTCTGCGGCCATCTTACTGTCGTCTGTCCCTGACATTTACCTTGTCAAGAAGGATAACTCTGGCGGGAAAATGTGCGAGGTTCCCGAAGAGGTGGAATATTAAATCTATTTTTGTAAAATATGAATTTTATTCTGTGTGATCACATGTTCTAGTGGACCAATCCAAATCAGCCTTTTATACATATATTTATATGAGGTATCATAATAACGTATAGACGTTGCGCGTAATGTTGCTGCCATTTCACATATTACGGCTATTATATTTGAAGCCGCTGGCGCAATGTAACGCACCAAATAGAAGTACCATTTAGAAAGATTAAGATGGATAAGAAAGAATAAAAGAATATAATACGCAATATTAAATTGAACTGAACAAAACATTACCTCCATACATGCCAAATCATTATAGATTTTGCACCGACCAAAAAAATCTCACCACAAATGAAAAGTCCGATTGAGATTAAGACGCCAAAATCGAAAAATCTGCGAAATTTGTACGTCAAAAGTAGAAAAATTAGTATGTTCTTTATAAAAACTACACCATTACCAAAATAAATTTTTTCTCTTGTTTCTGTATGTCGGACTTTTTCAGTAATATTTCTCACGATTCTGTCCACTGACATCGACTGACGTTTACTTCCAATATTGACGTGATGAAAGGTAAATAAATTTAGAAAGTCTCACGATTCTGTCCACTGACATCGACTGACGTTTACTTCCAATATTGACGTGATGAAATGTAAATAATTTGTTGATTTGTTACAGAAATTACCAGTTTTTAGCAAAATTCAAAAATAATAGAAATACTAAAAATGCAGTCCAAAATAAAAAAGGAAAATCCAGGTTTTCCTTTTTATCGACTATGTTTTGGCATTTTCTATAAATTTACATAAATTGGCAACTTTTTTATGATTTTGTTTGACATGTTAACAATTTATCCCTCAACTAACATGAGAATGGTAAGATTAGGTTGTATTCTCTGATAGAATTAGGTATAAAAATTAAAACCTTCACAAATAGCATTAAATAATTTCAATCTTATTTGAGAAGAAAAATCTTCTAATATCCATGAAGAAGTTTATTTCTCAAAATACTATAGACACAATTCTTCTAAAAACCTTATTCCAGGTTAAATGGTTGGTACGTACAAAACCATTATCTTGTATTTGAGAAGAAAAATCTTCCAGAAATGAAGTTGAATTTTACTGACAGTGCATCCTCATTATCAATTTCAGAAGAATTTTCTTCTGAAATATCATGATTTGAGAAATATTTTCTCCAGTGGTAGCTTCAGACTAAAGATAAAAAATAAATGAAAAGAACATTAACAAAAGCGCTATCTATACTATTTGTAAGAATATTCTAGTCTTTTGGGGGTATCTTCCCCATGTTTTATGTAATTTAACCCATAACCGTCTTGTAAACAACCACTGAATATCAGCAAAAGAAGACAGAAGAGTCAAAACAGTGGGATAATTCCAAAGGCAAGACAAACTCTTGAGAATGGAACAAATAACTGCCACAATGATACATGTATAACTAAAAGAATAAACTAGAGAAAAAGACACGGATGAATATACATATAGGTCATATCTTGATCAAAGTTTCTGTACTGTATATATTATGATTTATGAAAAAGCCGGATTATTATGTATGGTTTATTAAAATTTAATGAATGCATATACGAAAACCACGAAACTTAATGCTGTACATTGTATGAATCATTAGTGTTGAATTTATTATTTCCATGTTGAATAATTTTCTCTGTTCGCTTCTGTGTATAAATTTCTAAAGTCACGACTTTAATACCTGTAACGCAAATTCGATGAGGAGAGGATACTTTCGGCACGTCATCTTGAATATGTCCTTTCTGTTCTGCCTTCGGTATGGTAAGGTATGGAACCCCACATGAATTATATGATAATGGTATCATTGTTGACAAAATTGATAATATAAGATAAAAATTGTGTCGGAATGTGTATGAGTAATACCAATTTCAGCCAATTGTTTTACAGTTACAGAATTTATTTCTTTACTACATGTGCTTCGAAATTGCGGCAGATATGGCTACATATGAAATTATGCTTATATACCACTACAGCTAATGTAAAAATTCAGAATTTATAGATCTGCAATATACGAAAAAGCTGTGATAGCTGCTGGAAATTGGTCCATGTTTTATGTCCTCTGGCAGGTTGACAAATACTGTTTTGGCTAGTTAAACTTGTTCGCGCCATTCTATTGCCGTTCAACATTTTCAAATTAAATATTCTGTATTTTCATCCGAACACTCTAACGCTGACCTGAAATATGTTATAATAATAGTAATAAAACTGGTAAAATGCATAACCTAAACTAAATTCATCTAAACATTATCCTGTCCAATATTGGAAGTATGTAACTTTGGAAACATTCAAAGTTCAATTTTGATAAAAGGCATTTTGTCTACTAGAATTAAAATTATCTTGATATACTTACATTTTTTGTATGCAATGAAAATATACAATATACTTTTAAAACAGTGTGAATAAAATCTAGTTGTATTTCAAAAGTTTCAAAATTTCTGTTTTTTTCTAACTTAATTTATGTGGGCGAATACCGGATGAAAAAAAAATCCACCAAACTCTTCTATGTAATTAAGCCACACCAAATTGATATTTAGTTCTCTTTGGATTTTGCCGCTTCGAGTTTTAGACTATTTAATTAAGAAAAAAATTGCGACGTCATTTTGCAAAAATGCTGAAAATTCGTCCCAAATTCCTAATTCCTAATTTTTTCAATACATTAAAAATGAAAAAGTTGTTCTCCTAAAATTTCGTAAAAGTTAGCATTTTCCCCATTTTTTGCAATTTTTTACGTAAATTTGATCTTCGCTAAATATTGATCCTCAAGAAAAAAAATTAAAATTTCGATTGGGGCGATCCGAAAAATATAAAAATCAATTTGGTATGGCCTCACAATTAAGAATATATTTTACTTTAGCCTCGATTTCATATAAATTCGAGTGCTCATGCATATTTACAAACATCATGAACATTATGCTTATCAATCACTTCCCGCCGAGTTAATGTGTGCTGGTACAAATGTATGATGCAAATGTACGTATTATACATGTTATATGTACAGTGTTATCTTTCTGCTTACAAATAAAAGAATACTCGTATTTGGAAAAAACCTTGGTGCATTTGTTTTAAGAAATTAAATATGCTTTACTATATAAAATAAATATCATTAAAGATATAAGAGTTCAAATACATTACACATGAATTAATTGTTTTGTAATTGAACTTAACAACATATTTATAAAATAACTATCTGCCCGTTACGGAAAAAATATAAACAATTATGTTTTACATACATACATGTATATGTAAAAATTCTTTCAAGAGCAACCGTTTAATATTTTACGGTTTGGGAGAACGGCAAGAAAATATTTTTAATACTGAAATTTTCCCCCTTTTTCTGAGCCAGTCATTCTTTTAGCATGTAATCGTGCCCAACTTTATTTTTAATCAATTTTTGATATAGCGTTTTTTTAACTGAAATTTGAAACCTAGCTGTGGTTGTGGTTTTCACTTAATGTTTAAAATATATATTAAATATATATAATATTAATAATTTACCCGATTCAGCCTAGGGTTCTTCATAATTAACACCACGGTAAACAACAATTAAAATACTTATCTGAAATAATCAAGTATCTTGTAATTTGGATGGTAACACCGATTTCTCGTCAATAGTATTTATTAAATAAACAAGAACTTCGTTATTTCATACTTTTTTGCAAATCAATTTACGTAAAGAAACTCTAAAATAAAAAAAAAATCATTGGAGAATGTCATTGTACAAATGCAAATTTTTAAAGACGTTAACTTGTACACATAAATCATTTTAACTCACACATACATCGTAATACACCCTTTAATTTCCAATGGGTAAAGTACAATTGAGTCCGATTATTTTTTGTTGCAGGAGAGTCTATATTTATTTAAAAACAAAAACAAAATGAACTTCTATTTTCTCGCCCAAAAGAAGCCATGGTTAATGTGAAGGAAAATTTACAGTCATTTTTACATTCGGGATTAGAAGATTTTTTTATATAAACGTTTAATAACACTAATTGTTTAACACTCGATCCTATCCAAATTAAAAATTCTGACGTACTATTTTAATGGGCCAGTAATACATATCACCTGTACCGGCGAACCCACAAAAAAATGACAGCATATCTATAATAATTATTGGTAATAACCTATATGAATTGTTTTAGATATTTAAAAGGAAAGTAGTAAATAATCGTTTTCTTACATTTTTTTTATGAAGTAATTTATTAATTTATTGCTTTCTAGGTTGACACTTTTTATACGAAAAAACGGAACTTCGGTTATGATATAGATGCTTAAATCTTACCTTAATGTATATTTTGGTGAATTCCTGACCACAAAATATTGTAGAATTTTGCCGTTAATAAATCCATTGTTTATTTTCCACATCAATTATACTATCTTTCATTAGAGGCTGGGGTAGTCAGTATATAAATACATCAGGCGTGCTTTATCCAAACTGTTATCAGATTTACTGGCTGGAGGTAATCTCTTCAGATCAGAAATGGACAGGAATACTTTTTTTACAAAAGATAACATCAAATATACCGATTTTGTTTTTTCAGTAGATACAGGTCATGTTTTAATATATATTTAAATTACATTTATACTTCTTTAATTTCTTAATCTTGATTGCCAGTTTGAAATTTTCAACTTTGTACCCAAAATATTACAGAAAATGTAAGATATATTAATTGTATGACTTTTAATATGACAAATGATTTATTTTTTTCAATTTGTATTTATGTATCACTTACAAACTATGATACCTAAAATAAGTGAAAATTTGTGATTTATTTGATGATGATTACAAGTATACACCAATTAGTTTGCTTTATATATTAATTACATAATTTTCCGGCTTATTTTAAGAATTTTAATAGAAAAAACGATTTTCCTGAAAATGAAGGAAAGGGACCGCCTACTGACGAGAACATAAATATTTCCGACTAAATTTTATTTACATATTTTACCTTCCTATTACGTGTAAATTGGGAGTTGTCCACGGCCATGGCAATTAGCTAAAAGCAATAAACTGGTTTGCCTCAGAGTACATTTAGGTTCTTCCAAAAATAAAACTATCATTTTCCTAAATAAAATTTCTGAAAGTTTTATGCTGTTCAGGTAAGAATTGTAAAAGAAATGATTCCACCTTTTAACAACCTTATACTTAATTGGTTCATTTAAAAAGAGAAATGATATACAAAAGAAGGGAATCTTCTAAAGTGAATAAAACTGCAAACACGCTGCTCTACCTCCGGACTTTATTGTTTAGGTTCAATACTTGTTATGAATATCAGAGGTTTAGTTTCGTTTTCATTTTTAGAGGAACTCGATGAATTTATATTTAAACTTTTATTGAATATAATGTGTATAACAGGACCCAATGGGAAACATCATTTAAAAATTTTCATCTGAAACCACTATGCCAATTGAAACTAGACTTGGCAGCAATGGTCCTTAGATGGTACTCATTCACAAATGTGTCCGATGACCCGGACTGGCAACTAAAATGGCTGCCACAGCCGAACTTTGTTCAACATCGCACCCTTTGGGAACATTCATCGAACAATCTTTTTGTCTGAAATCACTGAGCCAATTGGAATCAGACTTGGCAGCAATGGTCCTTAGATGGTCCTCTTTCAGAATTATGTCTGATGATCTAGACTGTCAACCAAAATGGCTACCACAGCTGAACTTTGTTTAACATAGGACCCTATTGGAAAATTTATTTAAAAACTTCGTCTGAAACCACTTAGCCAATTGGAACTAAACTTGACAGCAATGGTCATTACATGGTCCTCTTTCAGAATTTGTCCGATGACACGGACTGTCAACCAAAATGACTGCTACAGCCAAACTTATTTTAAGATTTAAAAATCACTTTGTCTGAAACCACAGAGCCAATTGGACTTGGCAGAAATGGTCCTTAAATGGTTTTCTTCAAAATTGTGTCCGACGACCTAGACTGTCAACCAAGATGGTTGCCACAGCTGAACTTAGTTTATCATAGGACCCTATGGGAAAATTCATTTAAAATTTACTGTTACACTTAGATTTTTAGTCATGCTTAAGGTGGACAAGTTAAATCCAAGTGATCAATACAGGCTCTTATGAGCCTCTAGTTTCATTTTTACATTCGGTTTTTTCCTTATTTCCTTAATAGAATGATGGTATACTATCTGTAGACTGGCAAAAAAGTTTTTGCATTTTAGACTTCCGGTAAGTATCCCAACTACTTGCGGGGATCACTGTAGATTCCGACAGTAACTTTCATGTAAAAAGAGGATAGCCAGTATCGGTAAACTGAATGCTGTTTAAAATTTTATCAATCCTGAAATTATTCTGCAAATGACCGCTAAGGCTGTCAACTAAAACAAATGATATACATTAAATTTTGGTCTCACCGTGAACCTCCGAAGTAAGAAAAATGAATTCAATGACTTCGAATTTATTCAGATTGTTTAACACTGAAAATCACCCATTTAGCTACATGTATCGTATCAGAAAATATGTGGAGTAACTTGAAATCTTTGCAAATGTTCAATGGATAATGATTGAAATTAATTCACTTCCTCCACTTATTGTAAAATTTAACTGTGACCTGTTTCGTATAATTGACCCTTCTGACCATTCTTATCAATGGACATCTTTAAGATACATGTCAATTTTCATGATTGTGTGTGAAGATGTAGTAGATTTATATTAGAAACAAAATCGGTATCGTTTTCTTTCCGGGCATTGTGGGGAGAGTGGTTGGTAACTAATAGGAAAACGTTCTTTGTAAATTATTTATCCTGTTTTCACAAAGCGCGTTTATTTAAATAATACCATGTGGTTTTATTAAAGCCGATTTGTGCTTATAGTATGTACTGTTTTCATAATTCCTCTCGCATTCTTTATCACAAAGTGTTATGTTATTCTCATGAGTATCGAATTTCATTGACCGTACCATCGGTTATCTGTGTTTTCTTCTGCATCATCAGCTTCTTATCCTTTATTGACCTAAGATAACCTTTCTATATATTGTACACTTGGTAGAAATTACTGGAATGGGAGGGGGGGGGGGGGGGTTATCCATAAAAAACCACACACACAGTTAACTTCAAAGTATATATTTCCTTTCTTAATACAAACTATAATTTATTTTTGGATTTAATACATACCCAGAGAACAAAGGTTATGTACACAATGCTCAGTAATTGAAGACGAATATCATTTTTCTTTAATTGCAAAATTAATGATTCTATTAGAGATAATCTTATTACTTAAATAAAACAAAATAATCCTAACTTCTCACATCATATACTGCCATTTGAAAAATAAAAACTAGTCCTTAATCCTCAACTTGAACTGTTAGCTTATGTTTGTGACTTCATAAAGCAATCATTAGAATTGCGAAAATGAGGTCCACGTCGGTGACATCTTCTCAGATTTTATATTTATATTACGTATTTGTACTTTAATGTCATATTGATTTTATTTAGGATTTGTATGTGATTGTACATGTATATAGCTTGACTTATGGGTGAAATATGCTATTAATAAAGTTATATAATATGATTTTTAAATAATTTTCAAAAACTCAAGTATCTTCTTTTTATTGCATGGAAATGGACTATTGTGCCAATACAATATATGGAAAGGTATACATAGGTGAATATCTGGATTCGAAATGCAAAGTCTGATAAACGCGTCTAAAGTTCAGAATTTTGTTTTTTTTTCCATATATTAGTCTGTTATTTTGGTTTCATTTAGCTAAACCGCACGATTATACAAATTACCCCATTAAAAAAAATCGTCCACACAAAAATTGCTAAAATTTATTATTGCTTATTCGAAATCAATTTTTTATCTTTCTAAAATATTGATTTGAGGTTGTATGCCTGCTTAACCTTTTCGCCACAATATTGGCTTCCGGGTTTAAAACAAAACTTTACAAACATACATGTATCTTTATTAATACACACATGCATGACCTTGATCTTCCAAAATCTTCTAACTACTGTGGTTTTCGGATTGCTCTGGATTTTTTGATAACGGTAAAAAATTTCCGATTTTGAAACGGCCCGATAGCCTCGAGTGCGGAAGATCGCGGGTTCAGTACCCGGCTGGGTCAAACTAAAGAAATTAAAATTTGTATTTGTTGCTTTTCCACCATCACCAGGCACACGGCATTTAGGAGTAAGAGCAAATACTGCACGTGTAGGGTGAGATGTCTTCCTATGGACTGTTACTTCTTCGAGAGAGGAAACCCATTTCAATCTCAAATAGACAGTACAGATATTTAGATCGACAAATTTAATATTGATTTAACCTCTTCATTTTTAATTCACAGTGTTGTTTTGTGTATGAGAGAAAGGGGGGGGGTGTACATTTTGAAAAATATAAAGTCCGTTGACAATCAGCAATACGTTACACTTTAATCCTTGACCAATAAATGTCTCATCAATTTTTACATTTCAACAGGATCGTATATAAACAAATTATTGAGTAGTTGTTAAACCTCTCAATGATAACACAATGTTCCAAAATATACTTCTTATAAACGTTCAAATAAATATTGCATATATTTTATCAAATTTAATTTTTTAAACTATAATGTACCCATTTAGGACATCGCAAGATAAGATAATCCTAGGATAGCTTTGATTTACAGTCTCAGTCATGTCTTACAATAGTCCCAAGACAATCCTAAAGACATATCTTAGGGCCGATTTTAGGATAGCTTCGATAACCAGGCCCCAGAATACCTATTTATTGAAAACTATTATTTTGTATTATTAATTTTCCCATTTATGATATTATGATATTTTTTCCCATATATTAATTTCTGAAATGCTTAACAGTTACATGTATTTTACACATCAAGATAATCCCCTTTTGCACATAAATTATTTAACAGTTTAACGGGGGCCGTGTTAACGAAAGTGTCCTAAGATAGTCTTACGACATTTCCTAGTCCTAAGTCATGTTAACGATGCTATCCTAAATTGGGACATGTCTAAAAGTTTGTCCTAAAGTTAGGATATAGAAATGGGTGTCTTAAGACCACCCTTAGATGATCCTAACAGTTAGGATTAATTATTGTAATATAAACAACAAGAATGGCTGCTGTGTACATGTACTTTAGAAATCGAAAATACAATATAAGACGAAATAAAGTGTTTATAGACAGACAACCCTTTAAATTAAAGTTTTAGATTTGTGGTGTACGTACATTTCGCCGGACAGAACGCCGTACAAAGATACGTACAAATAGGCACACTTTAATTGAATATATGTGTAAAATTTCATTTCATCATGATATATAAGAGTAGAGATATCAGCACAAAATTTATACAGTACCCCGTTTTTAGCTCACCTGATCCAAAGGGTCAAGTGAGCTATTCTCATCACTTGGCGTCCGTCGTCGTCTGTCGTCCGTCGTCATCCGTTAACTTTTACAAAAATCTTCTCTGAAACTACTTGACCAAATAGAACCAAACTTGGCCATAAGCATCATTAGGGTATCTAGTTTAAAAAATGTGTCCAATGATCCCGCCTGCCAACCAACATGGGCAATATGGGTAGAAATAGAACATAGGGGTAAACTACAGTTTTTGTCTTATTTCTCAAAAACTAAAGCATTTAGAGCAAAACTGACATGGAGTAAAAATGTTCATCAGGTCAAGATCTACTACCATAAAATTTTCAGACGAATCGGTCAACCCTTTGTTGGGTTATTGCCCCTGAATTGTTAATTTAAGGAAATTTTGCAGTTTTAGGTTATTATCTTAAATATTATTATAGATAAAGACAAACCAAGATAGACGCCACAGCAAAAGTTAGTTTAACTTAGGGCCATATGGGAAAATCCATTGAAAAATCTTTTTGTCGGAAACAACTTGACATATTGGAGCCAGATTTGGCAGCAATGGTCCTTAGGAGGTCTTTTTTTCAGAAATGTGTCCGATTTCGTGGACTGTGAACCAAGATGGCCGCCACAGCCGAACTCAGTTTAACATAGGACCCTATGGGAAATTCACTCAAACATCTTCTCGTCTGAAACTACTGAGCCAATTTGAACTAAACTTGGCCGCATTGGTCCTTGGATGGTCCTCTTTCAGACATGTGTCCGATCACCCGGATTGTCAACCAAGATGGCCGTCATGGCCCAACTTAGCTAAATATAGGACCCTATAGGAAAATTCATTTAAAAATATTCTTGTCTGAAATCACTTAGCCAATTAGAACAAGACTAGGTCCATAGATGGTTCTCTTTTAGAAATGTGCCCATTGACCTTGACTGTCAACCAAGATGACTTCCACAGTTGAACTTAACATAGAACCCTATAGAAAAACCAGCCAAAATTATGCAACACTTAAATTTTTAGTCCTGCTCAAGGTGAAAAGTTAAATCCGGGTGAGCGATACAGGCTCTTGAGAGCCTCTAGTTCATGTTTGTTCTGGAACCCAAAAAATCAAATAAATCAAATATCTGCTGCACATCGACACTTTATTCGTGGTAAAGGATAAATATGGATGTATTTTCATTTCATTCTGATAAATAACCAAAAAAATAGACTAGTTGGAATGTGGGTTTCTCTTTTACCTCAAGTTGTGAACATATCCATGAACAATTACTGGTATCGAGACGACCCTATTATAGTATTTGGTGCTCTCAATTAAGTAAACGATTTTAATCTGTAATAGATATCATGTACATGTAAATAATGACAATGCAGTATATACACTGCGTAATTTTCATTTATTTGACTGCTGTTTTATTTTCCTTCATAAGCCCTACAGTTTTATTCTGGATTTTTTTTTTAAATGTCAAAAGAGTGAATGTAAAAAAATCTTGCATTTTTTCAGAAATAAACATATGATTATCCTAAGAATATGTTAGGATTGTCCTAAGTTACTCCTACTTAGGACTATCCTAAGATAGCTTTGTTTTACATCCTAAGACATGTTTTAAGATGATCCTAAGACAATCCTAATTCGAGTCCTAAGACAAGTCTTAGGACATATCTTAGGACATCTTCATTAACACGGCCCCCGGCTTATGTCCAGTCGTCGCAAAACTGTAATTATAGCAATTATCACCTATTGTTGTTCCGTCAAAGATTTTGAAAAGCTTAGTCATTAAGTTAAACCTTTATTCCAAATACATAAATTTTATATAAAAATGTAAAAGTATATTTTATTGGATAATTAGAATGTTAATCCCCAGGTCAACCATTTTGTAATTTGTATTGTGTTATCTTTTACTTGTTCAATTCAGTCTTATTGTTGATCGTTAAAATGAAAAAAAACGTGAATAAAATATGAAAATACTCTTATACTTTTTTCCCCTAAATTATTTTTCATGGTCAGTTTCAATTGTAATACCTTGATTAGTGAACATAATATACATATATGTACAAAATGTAAATGAATATATAGAGTAAACTGTTTCTATACATGTACTTCTGTACAAGTGTATTATGGTGTTGTGTTTAAAGTTAACCCAAAGGATACATTTATAGGACATAAAAATGAAATATATGTTTCTATCTGAGATGAAATATATCTTAATATGCATGTGAACTAGGTCAAAATCGGTCATTCTAACACATTCTTGAATATTGCTGTCAATTTGGGCTGAGTCATCGAATATATTTCCGAAACAAGACCATCTATGATGTTTGAATTAGCTCACTTGTTTTGGACAAGAAGGATTAAAAATGGCTTTCTCGTAGTGTCATATTTTAAACTATTTTTACGGTGATGGCCATCTTTTGGATGGGCGAGGTCATCAAATATAATTTTTTATAAGATTTTGGGCTGGTCGAGCTAATACACATTTAAAACATCTAACATTTCATATACATATATATATATATACATTGTTACTTTAAAGAGAATTTTCAAGCGAAATGCATTTCTCTTGCATCTTCGTTCTTTAAAAACCTAAGTTCTACTCAGCTGATCTTTTTGCAATTACGGATTTTTGTCCTAAAATTTTGAACACAATGAAATGCTTCAGACTAAGCTTTTTCACACTGAATACCGTTCCATAGGTTAAAGCCATGCACATTATAATTGTTGGTAGAACTGAAAGGTTTTATAACTTAAAAAGGTGCATCTAAATACATCAGTCAATAAACGGTTACAAATATCTGAATTATACCTAGATCTTTTTGTAGATCTTTGCTGAACATTTTTGCCATTTACACGTTCTCTCTATCTATGATAATATTAAAGATAATAACCTAAAACTGCAAAATTTCTTTAAAATTATCAATTCAGAGGCAATAACCCAACAAAGGCTTGACAGATTCGTCTGAAAATTTCATGGCATTTAGATCTTAACCTGGTAAACATTTCTATCCTGTCAGTTCTGCTCTAAATGCTTTAGTGTTTGAGATATAAGCTAAAACTGCATTTTACCCCTGTTTTTATTTTTAGCTATGCCAGCCATGTTTGTTGATGGATCAAACTCCGGATATAACTTTTAAACTAGATATAATAAGGAATATCCAGGTAAACTTTGAAAGTATTTGGCCCAGTAGGTTCAAAGGAGAAGATTTTTGAAATAGTTTACGACGACGAACGACGACGGACGCCAACTGATGGCATAAGCGCACATGGCCCTTTGGACCAGGTGACTAAAAATGACCATCAATACAATGATAACGGGACAAAAAACTCCAAAAATCTGAAATTTATCCAATATCCAACTTTATGTGAGTGTTATGGAGCAAACCGTGATATGCACTTTGCTATCGGCATTTTCAAAATGGCCACCGTTACTATGGGAACGGGTTAAAGAGTCAAGAAACTTAAATGTATCCCATATTCACGAAACTGTATGCAAGTGTTATGCACTTCAATATCGGAATTTTCAAAATTCTCACCGTAACCATGTAAGCGGAAACAATTTCCGAAATTCAATTTTCATCAAACTTTATAGGAACATTGGATGCCACGTTGGAGATGTTCTTAAACTTGGAGTTTGCAACCGTTACCATAGACACGGCACAATTCCAAAACAGCTGAAGTTTTCATGTTTAGCAAGGAAGTACACTGTGATCTTGAAATATTCAATAGAAAAGGGATAAAAATTGAATTTATCCAAATTTTCGTAAAACATTCACAATTATGTCAGATAATAACTTTAGGGCCAAGCTGAGTTTTAGCTATTTTTGTGTTAGCATCCGAACATAATATTACTTGTTTATTCATTCATTTATTTTATCGTGATTTCACGCGAATTTCAGAGAAATTCGATTCAGCGGCAGCAAAGTGTTTGTACTAGAAGAAGCTAGGTTGCCCTAATAAATTCGGCAGAAACTTATTAGTTAACGTTAATAATATTATCTGCCATAAGCATTAGTCGGAAACAGTAAATCTGGTTGTAGAATAATTCACATAAATTTAATAGATATTTAGGGATCCAGTCGGAAAACAGCTTCCTGAAATGTGCTTTGTTGGTATTTGCTGATTCGGCCATCTTCGACACTACAGACCTGAGACGAACTCCGTATTGAGTGGACTGAATCCATTGGTAGTTACGTACAATACTAAATCACTCTGCCATGGAGGCTTCATGACCAATGTAAGAATCGAGACTCGCAAAATCACTGTTATGCATGATGTCTTCTGTCAATTTAAAAGTCAAGTCAAGAAATACCAAAGGGATATTCGAAGGAGGGGAAAATCGAAAACAACTGAGAAACTCCGGAGAACAACGAAGACAAGACCAAAACATACAAACTCTACACTTAAAAACTAAAAGCATATGAACAACATGGACCCCACAAAAAAACTGGGGGTAGATTCATGTGCTCCGGAAGAGTGAGCAGTCTCATCTTCCTGCAGGACACCCGCCACGCTCCCCATATCAAATCTGGTATGAGGAAGGGACTACAGTAAGTAATAGTTGAGTATTATGGTGTGTGCCTTTATGCGCTTTATTGACCGTCTGTATTTCATTGTTCTAGATCCAGTTGGAGGCGAAAATATTTAATATGTTTTTTACCCAGCAAAAGTGTAACAATCGTGAAACAAAACACAATTATTCCTCAACTTTTAAATATAAATTAATATATACGATCCTGTTGAAATGTAAAATTGATGAGACATTTATTGGTCAAGGATTAAAGTCTAACGTATTGCTGATTGTCAACGGACTTTATATTTTTCAAAATGTACACACCCTGTCTCTCTTTCATACACAAAACAACACTGTGAATTAAAAATGAAGAGGTTAAATCTATATTAAAATTGTCCATCTAAATATCTGTACTGTCCATTTGAGATTGAAATGGGTTTCCTCTCTTGAAGAAGTAACAGTCCAGAGGCAGACATCTCACACAACACGTGCAGTATTTGCTCTTACTCCTAAATGCCGTGTGCCTGGTGCTTGGTGGAAAAGCAACAAATACAAATTTTAATTTCTTTAGTTTGACCCAGCTGGGTATTGAACCCGCGATCTTCCGCACTCGAGGCTATCGGGCGGTTTCAAAATCGGAAATTTCTAACCGTTGTCAAAAAATCCAGAGCAATCCGAAAACCACAGTAGTTAGAAGATTTTGGAAGATCAAGGTCATGCATGTGTGTATTAATAAAGATACATGTATGTTTGTAAAGTTTTGTTTTAAACCCGGAAGCCAATATTGTGGCGAAAAGGTTAAGCAGGCATACAACCTCAAATCAATATTTTAGAAAGATAAAAAATTGATTTCGAATAAGCAATAAGAAATTTTAGCAATTTTTGTGTAGATAATTTTTTTTCTTTAATGGGGTAATTTGTATAATCGTGCGGGTTAGCTAAATGAAACCAAAATAACAGACTAATATATGAAAAAAAAAATTCTGAACTTTAGACGCGTTTATCAGACTTTGCATTTCGAATCCAGATATTCACATATGTATACCTTTCCATATATTTTCTATTTCCTTGCATCAAAGAAGATACTTGAGATTTTGAAAATTATTTAAAAATCATGTTATATAACTTTATTGATAGCATATTTCACCCATAATTCAAGCTATATACATGTACAATCACATACGAATCCTAAATAAAATCAATATGACATTAAGGTACAAATACATAATGTAAACATAAAATCTGAGAAGATGTAACCGACGTGGACTCATTTTCGCAATTCTAATGATTGCTTTATGAAGTCACAAACATAAGCTAACAGTCATGACAGTTCAAGTTGAGGATTAAGGACTAGTTTTTATTTTTCAAATGGCAGTATATGTGAGAAGTTAGGATTATTTTGGTTTATTTAAGTAATAAGATTATCTCTAATAGAATCATTAATTTTGCAATTAAAGAAAAATGATATTCGTCTTCAATTACTGAGCATTGTGTACATAACCTTTGTTCTCTGGGTATGTATTAAATCCAAAAATAAATTATAGCTTGTATTACATGTATTAAGGAAGGAAATATATACTTGGAAGTTAACTGTGTGTGTGGTGTTTTATGGATAATCCCACCCCCCCCCCCCTTTCCAGTAATTTCTACCAAGTGTACAATATATAGAAAGGTTATCTTAGGTCAATAAAGGATAAGAAGCTGATGATGCAGAAGAAAACACAGATAACCGATGGTACGGTCAATGAAATTCGATACTCATGAGAATAACATAACACTTTGTGATAAAGAATGCGAGAGGAATTATGAAAACAGTACATACTATAAGCACAAATCGGCTTTAAAATAACCACATGGTATTATTTAAATAAACGCGTTTTGTGAAAACAGGATAAATAATTTACAAAGAACGTTTTCCTATTAGTTACCAACCACTCTCCCCACATTGCCCGGAAAGAAAACGATACCGATTTTGTTTCTAATATAAATCTACTACATCTTCACACACAATCATGAAAATTGACATGTATCTTAAAGATGTCCATTGATAATAAAGGTCAGAAGGGTCAATTATACGAAACAGATCACAGTTAAATTTTACAATAAGTGGAGGAAGTAAATTAATTTCTATCATTATCCATTGAACATTTGCCAAGATTTCAAATTACTTCACACATTTTCTGATACGATACATGTAGCTAAATGGGTGATTTTCAGTGTTAAACAATCTGAATAAATTCGAAGTCATTGAATGCATTTTTCTTACTTCGGAGGTTCACGGCGAGATCAAAATTTAATGCATATCATTTTTTAGCTCACCTGGCCTAAAAGGCCATGTGAGCTATTCTCATCACTTGGCGTCCGTCGTCGTCTGTCGTCGTCTGTCGTCGTCGTTAACAATTTTTCAAACATCTTCTCCTCTGAAACTACTGAATGGATTTGGATGAAACTTAGCATGATTGTTCCTTAGGGTATCCTGCACAAAGTTTATGCTTCGATTTTTGATCCGTCGAAAAACATGGCCACTGTTACTAAAAATAGAACATAGGGGTCAAACAACAGTTTTTCGCAAATATCTAAAAAATCATTAGGTTACGACAAATTCTGGCAGGTTGAAAGTGTCCAGCATGATGAGAGCTACCTGTGTTCTGATTTTCGTGAAAATCTGTCAACTGATGTTAGAGTTATTGCCCTTTTTTGACATTTTTGGCTTTTTTTATGTTATTATTTCAAAAATCTTCTTCTCTGAAACTACTATTCAAAATCAAATGAAATTTGGTAAGATTGTTCCTTAGGGTATCCTGCACAAAGTTTGTGCTTTGATTTTTCATCCGTCGAAAAACATGGCCACTGTTACTAAAAATAGAACATAGGGGTCAAACAACAGTTTTTCGTAAATATCTCAAAAATCATTAGGTTACGGCAAATTTTGGCAGGTTGAAAGTGTCCAGCATGATGAGAGCTAACTGTGTGCTGATTTTCGTGAAAATCTGTCAATTGATGTTAGAGTTATTGCCCTTTTTTGACATTTTTGGCTTTTTTTATGTTATTATTTCAAAAATCTTCTTCTCTGAAACTACTATTCAAAATCAAATGAAATTTGGTAAGATTGTTCGTTAGGGTATCCTGCACAAAGTGTATGCTTTGATTTTTCATCCGTCGAAAAACATGGCCACTGTTACTAAAAATAGAACATAGGGGTCAAACAACAGTTTTTCGTAAATATCTCAAAAATCATTAGGTTACGGCAAATTTTGGCAGGTTGAAAGTGTCCAGCATGATGAGAGCTAACTGTGTGCTGATTTTCGTGAATATCTGTCAACTGATGTTAGAGTTATTGCCCTTTTTTGACATTTTTGGCTTTTTTTATGTTATTATTTCAAAAATCTTCTTCTCTGAAACTACTATTCAAAATCAAATGAAACTTGGTAAGATTGTTCCTTAGGGTATTCTGCAAAAAATTAATGGTTGGATTTTTGTTTGGTCGAAAAACATGTCTGCCCTTACTAAAAATAGAACATAGGGGTCAAAATGCTGTGTTTTGCTATTTTTCCTGAATTGTAGAAAGAAAATGAAGATGAAAGCTACTTTCAAGGTAAACATGGTATCCCGAGTTGAATGGTGATGATGAAAGTTTGTTTTGGACGGCCATTTTTAAAATGGCTGCCATTTTTTACACTTGCTCGGATTTCAACAATATTTGGTTTTTAAAGTAAACATGGTATCCTTAGTGAATGGTGATGATGGGAATGTTGTATAACAATGATTAAACTTCATAATATGTGAGCTTTTAATTGCCATCACTTGGTGTCCGTCATCATCGTTGTTAACAAATTTTCAAACATCTTCTCCTCTGAAACTACTAGGGGGATTTGGATGAAACTTAGCATGATTGTTCCTGCAATATTTCCTTTTCAATTGAAACTGTGATACTTCAGAAAAAGAGAGTTCACTTTTTAGATGCCAAAGATGTAAGGTCACATAGATAACCAGAACAGTCTGTTCAAAGGGTACTTACCACTGGTTAATTTCATCTAAGCGGTATCAACTCTCATTTAAAATGGCAAATGTTCAACTTCAAACACAACAGTTGTAGAAATATTGCTGTTTAACAGTCATTGTTTATATGCCCTTCACAACATATCAAAAATTTAAAGTATTCCATTGCATTATATTTATATTTTATCAGGATAACAAATTCATCACATCAGGGGAGATCATTTCGACCACCTCCATTACATAGGAATTCAGTAACACTTACAAGAAAACCTTACTCTTACAATGCTAGAGGTTGTCTGGCAAGCTATTTACTGACTTGGGGTATGGAGGAACGGAATTCCAACATCTTACATTGTAGGAGTAAGGAGAACCTTACCCATTATAACAAACATTAATATATTAATTTAGTTAATAGTGCATTGTTTGCCAGGTGAGCAATTCAGGCTCTTGAGACCCTCTTGTTTTTAGTTGACAGCCTTAGCGGTAATTTGGAGAATAATTTGTGGATTGATAAAATTTTAAATAGCATTCAGTTTACCGATACTGGCTATCTTCTTTTTAAATGAACATGAAAGTTACTGTCGGAATCTATAGTGATCCTCGCAAGTAGTTGGGATACTTACCGAAAGTCTAAAATACAAAACTTTCTTGCCAGTCTACAGATAGTATACCATCATTCTATTAAGGAAATAAGGAAAAAACCGAATGTAAAAATGAAACTAGAGGCTCATAAGAGCCTGTATTGATCACTTGGATTTAACTTGTCCACCTTAAGCTTGACTAAAAATCTAAGTGTAACAGTAAATTTTAAATGAATTTTCCCATAGGGTCCTATGATAAACTAAGTTCAGCTGTGGCAACCATCTTGGTTGACAGTCTAGGTCGTCGGACACAATTTTGAAGAAAACCATTTAAGGACCATTTCTGCCAAGTCCAATTGGCTCTGTGGTTTCAGACAAAGTGATTTTTAAATCTTAAAATAAGTTTGGCTGTAGCAGTCATTTTGGTTGACAGTCCGTGTCATCGGACAAATTCTGAAAGAGGACCATGTAATGACCATTGCTGTCAAGTTTAGTTCCAATTGGCTAAGTGGTTTCAGACGAAGTTTTTAAATAAATTTTCCAATAGGGTCCTATGTTAAACAAAGTTCAGCTGTGGTAGCCATTTTGGTTGACAGTCTAGATCATCAGACATAATTCTGAAAGAGGACCATCTAAGGACCATTGCTGCCAAGTCTGATTCCAATTGGCTTAGTGATTTCAGACAAAACGATTGTTCGATGAATGTTCCCAAAGGGTGCGCTGTTGAACAAAGTTCGGCTGTGGCAGCCATTTTAGTTGCCAGTCCGGGTCATCGGACACATTTGTGAATGAGTACCATCTAAGGACCATTGCTGCCAAGTCTAGTTTCAATTGGCATAGTGGTTTCAGATGAAAAGTTTTAAATGATGTTTCCCATTGGGTCCTGTTATACACATTATATTCAATAAAAGTTTAAATATAAATTCATCGAGTTCCTCTAAAAATAAAAACGAAACTAAACCTCTGATATTCATAACAAGTATTGAACCTAAACAATAAAGACCGGTGGTAGAGCAGCGTGTTTGCAGTTTTATTCGCTTTAGAAGATTCCCTTCTTTTGTATATCATTTCTCTTTTTAAATGAACCAATTAAGTATAAGGTTGTTAAAAGGTGGAATCATTTCTTTTACAATTCTTACCTGAACAGCATAAAACTTTCAGAAATTTTATTTAGGAAAATGATAGTTTTATTTTTGGAAGAACCTAAATGTACTCTGAGGCAAACCAGTTTATTGCTTTTAGCTAATTGCCATGGCCGTGGACAACTCCCAATTTACACGTAATAGGAAGGTAAAATATGTAAATAAAATTTAGTCGAAAATATTTATGTTCTCGTCAGTAGGCGGTCCCTTTCCTTCATTTTCAGGAAAATCGTTTTTTCTATTAAAATTCTTAAAATAAGCCGGAAAATTATGTAATTAATATATAAAGCAAACTAATTGGTGTATACTTGTAATCATCATCAAATAAATCACAAATTTTCACTTATTTTGAATATCATAGTTTGTAAGTGATACATAAATACAAATTGAAAAAAAATAAATCATTTGTAATATTAAAAGTCATACGATTAATATATCTTACATTTTCTGTAATATTTTGGGTACAAAGCTGAAAATTTCAAACTGGCAATCAAGATTAAGAAATTAAAGAAGTATAAATGTAATTTAAAAATATATTAAAACATGACCTGTATCTACTGAAAAAACAAAATCGGTATATTTGATGTTATCTTTTGTAAACAAAGTATTCCTGTCCATTTCTGATCTAAAGAGATTACCTCCAGCCAGTAAATCTGATAAGAGTTTGGATAAAGCATGCCTGATGTATTTATATACTGACTACCCCAGCCTCTAATGAAAGATAGAATAATTGATGTGGAAAATAAACAATGGATTTATGAACGGCAAAAGTTCTACAATATTTTGTGATCAGGAATTCACCAAAATATACATTAAGGTAAGATTTAAGCATCTATATCATAACCGAAGTTCCGTTTTTTCGTATAAAAAGTGTCAACCTCCAAAACAATAAATTAATAAATGACTTCATAAACAAAACATGTAATAAAACGATTATTTACTACTTTGCTTTTAAATATTTTAAACAATTCATATAGGTTATTACCATAAACTGTTTTTAAGTCCTAATTATATATTATAAATATGCTGTCATTTTTTGTGGGTTCGCCGGTACGGGTGAAATGTATTACTGGCCCATTAAAATAGTACGTCAGAATTTTTAATTGGATAGGATCAAATGTTAAACAATTAGTGTTATTAAACGTTTGTATAAAAAAATCTTCTAATCCCGAATGTAAAAATGACTGTAAATTTTCCTTCACATTAACCATGGCTTCTTTTGGGCGAGAAAATAGAAGTTCATTTTGTTTTTGTTTTTAAATAAATATAGGCTCTCCTTCAACAAAAAAATAATCGGACTCAATTGTACTTTACCCTTTAGAAATAAAAGGGTGTATTACGATGTATGTGTCAGTTAAAATGATTTATGTGTACAAGTTAACGTCTATAAAAATTTGCATTTGTACAATGACATTCTCCAATGATTTTTTTTATTTTAGAGTTTCTTTACGTAAATTGATTTGCAAAAAAAGTATGAAATAACTAAGTTCTTGTTTATTTAATAAATACTATTGACGAGAAATCGGTGTTACCATCCAAATTACAAGATACTTGATTATTTCAGATAAGTATTTTAATTGTTGTTTGCCGTGGTGTTAATTATGAAGAACCCTAGGCTGAAATCTGGTAAATTATTAATATTGTGGTAACTATTTTAAACATTAAGTGAAAACCACAACCACAGCTAGGTTTCAAATTTCAGTTAAGAAAACGCTATATCAAAAATTGATTAAAAATAAAGTTGGGCACGATTACGTGCTTAAAGAATGACTGGCTCAGAAAAAGGGGGAAAATTTCTTGTCGTTCTCTCAAACCGTAAAATATTAAACGGTGGTTCTTGAAAGAATTTTTACATATACATGTATGTAATATGTAAAACATCATTGTTTATATTTTTTCCGTAACAGGCAGATAGTTATTTTATAAATATGTTGTTAAGTTCAATTACAAAACAGATAATTCATGTGTAATGTATTTGAACTCTTATATCTATAATGATATTTATTTTATATAGTAAAGCATATTTAATTTCTTAAAACAAATGTACCAAGGTTTTTTTCCAAATACGAGTATTCTTTTATTTGTAAGCAGAAAAATGACAATGTACATATATAACATGTATAATACGTACATCTGTATCATACATTTGTACCAGCACACATTAACTCGGCGGGAAGTGATTGATAAGCTATGTTCATAATGTTTGTAAATATGCATGAGCACTCAAATTTATATGAAATCGAGGCTAAAGTAAAATATATTCTTAATTGTAAGGCCGTACCAGATTGATTTTTATTTTTTCGGATCGCCCCGATCGAAATTTTATTTTTTTTTCTTGAGGATCAATATTTAGCAAAGATCAAATTTACGTAAAAAATTGCAAAAATGGGGAAAATGCTAACTTTTACGAAATTTTAGGAGCGGGAGAACAACTTTTTCATTTGTAATGTATTGAAAAAATTAGGAATTTGGGACGAATTTTCAGCATTTTTGCAAAATGACGCCGCAATTTTTTTCTTAATTAAATAGTCTAAAACTCGAAGCGGCGAAATCCAAAGAGAACTAAATATCAATTTGGTGTGGCTTAATTACATAGAAGAGTGTGGTGGATTTTTTTTCATCCGGTATTCGGCCACATAAATTAAGTTAGAAAAAAAAGAAATTTTGAAACTTTTAAATTACAACTAGATTTGATTCACACTGTTTAAAGAGTATATTGTATATTTTCATTGCATACAAAAAAATGTAAGTATATCAAGATAATTTTAATTATAGTAGACAAAATGCCTTTTATCAAAATTGAACTTTGAATGTTTTCAAAGTTACATACTTCCAATATTGGACAGGATAATGTTTAGATGAATTTAGTTTAGGTTAAGCATTTTATCAGTTTTAATACTATTATTATTACAAATTTCAGGTCAGCGTTAGTCATGTTAGTGTTCGGATGAAAATACAGAATATTTAATTTGAAAATGTTGAAAGGCAATAGAATGGCGCGAACAAGTTTAACTAGCCAAAACAGTATCTGTCAACCTGCCAAAGGACATAAAACATGGACCAATTTCCAGCAGCTATCACAGCTTTTTCGTATATTTCAGATCTATAAATTGTGAATTTTTACATTAGCTGTAGTGGTATATAAGCAGAATTTCATATGTAGCCATATCTGCCGCAATTTCGAAGCACATGTAGTAAAGAAACAAATTCTGTAACTGTAAAACAATTGGCTGAAATTGGTACTACTCATACACATTCCGACACAATTTTTATCTTATATTAACAGTTTTGTCAACAATGATACCATTATCATATAATTCATGTAGGGTTCCATACCTTACCATACTGAAGGCAGAACAGAAAGGACATATTCAAGATGACGTGCCGAAAGTATCCTCTCCTCATCGAATTTGCGTTACAGGTATTAAAGTCATGACTTTAGAAATTTATACACAGAAGCGAAGAGAGAAAATTATTCAACATGGAAATAATAAATTCAACACTAATGATTCATACAATGTACAGCATTAAGTTTCGTGGTTTTCGTATATGCATTCATTAAATTTTAATAAACCATACATAATAATCCGGCTTTTTCATAAATCATAATATATACAGTACAGAAACTTTGATCAAGATATGACCTATATGTATATTCATCCGTGTCTTTTTCTCTAGTTTATTCTTTTAGTTATACATGTATCATTGTGGCAGTTATTTGTTCCATTCTCATGAGTTTGTCTTGCCTTTGGAATTATCCCACTGTTTTGACTCTTCTGTCTTCTTTTGCTGATATTCAGTGGTTGTTTACAAGACGGTTATGGGTTAAATTACATAAAACATGGGGAAGATACCCCCAAAAGACTAGAATATTCTTACAAATAGTATAGATAGCGCTTTTGTTAATGTTCTTTTCATTTATTTTTTATCTTTAGTCTGAAGCTACCACTGGAGAAAATATTTCTCAAATCATGATATTTCAGAAGAAAATTCTTCTGAAATTGATAATGAGGATGCACTGTCAGTAAAATTCAACTTCATTTCTGGAAGATTTTTCTTCTCAAATACAAGATAATGGTTTTGTACGTACCAACCATTTAACCTGGAATAAGGTTAGAAGAATTGTGTCTATAGTATTTTGAGAAATAAACTTCTTCGTGGATATAAGAAGATTTTTCTTCTCAAATAAGATTGAAATTATTTAATGCTATTTGTGAAGGTTTTAATTTTTATACCTAATTCTATCAGAGAATACAACCTAATCTTACCATTCTCATGTTAGTTGAGGGATAAATTGTTAACATGTCAAACAAAATCATAAAAAAAGTTGCCAATTTATGTAAATTTATAGAAAATGCCAAAACATAGTCGATAAAAAGGAAAACCTGGATTTTCCTTTTTTATTTTGGACTGCATTTAAGGGTTCATTCCTTGTATTGCACATGGTAGAACTCCTTAGCTGATATTTTGCTTCCTATTTCGGTATTTTTGGTTGAGTACTTCTTGTTTAATAAAAGTTTTGGTTTTGGTCTTCCAAATGTTTCAGTTTTAATGCTGCTGATGAGAGGTAACTACTTGAAATGGGTCGTATACAGCATAGTATAAATTTACTTTATCTAATATTAGTATCTTTGTATTGTTATTTTGAAACTCCTGGGATGATGCCTCTGCTGGTGGACCCTAGGTCCCCGAGGGTATTCGCCAACCCAGTCGTCAGACTTGTCTGACATGATTATTCATTGATTTGTTACAGAAATTACCAGTATTTAGCAAAATTCAAAAATAATAGAAATACTAAGGGTTCATTCCTTGTATTGCACATGGTAGATCTCCTTAGCTGAAATTTGGCTTCGTATTTCGGTATTTTTGGTTGAGTACTTCTTGTTTAATATAAGTTTGGGTTTTGGTCTTCCAACTGTTTCGGTTTTAATGCTGCTGATGAGAGGTAACTCCTTCTAAATTTCAAAAACGTGTGGTAAATATCTTTTGTTTTCGTGTGTCTTCCAT
This sequence comes from Mytilisepta virgata, assembly GCA_028015205.1. NCBI lineage: Eukaryota > Metazoa > Mollusca > Bivalvia > Mytilida > Mytilidae > Mytilisepta > Mytilisepta virgata. The sequence continues at coordinate 92,894,654 of CM051521.1, forward strand.
ATTTTCTAAAAGTACTATTTTTAAAAAAGTCCATGCATAGGATATATACATTTAGGTTCAAATACACCTTGAATACACCAATAGTTAGGCACACGTCGCAATTTCAAATGGCACGTGTATTCAATCAAAATTTTTAATCCAATTAAATAGAATGCTACCTTTTTAAAACATTACGCCAGTACGCTGCTTGTCTTTGGTTACAAGTTTATACCAAAGTAACAAAATCAATGTTACTTTATTACGAATGTAATAAACTTTGTTTTTATAGTACAAAGAAATTATCGGAAGAAATGTGAACTGTTCCTAAGCCCTAGCTAATATTTAAAATAAATATCTTAAGTACAATTTTTACAGATGTAAAAAAATTGTTTATTGACTTTATTCCTATATAATATCTCATAGGTGCTTTAATTTTAAATTTTAGGCATTTCTCGTGACCTCTACCGCCTTACAGTAAAAGGTGAAGGGTTAGAGATCCGGGGCCTGGTTATCGAAGTTGTCCTAAAATCGGTCCTAAGACATTGTGTAAGATATGTCTTATGACAAATTTTAGGATTGTCTTAGGACTATCATAAGACATGACTGAGACTGTAAATCAAAGCTATCCTAGGATTATCTTATCTTGCGATGTCCTAAACGGGTAAATTATAGTTTTGAAAAATTGAATTTTATAAAATTTATGCAATATTTATTTGAAAGTTTATAAGAAGTATGTTTTGGAACGTTGTGTTTTACCTAAATTAACATGGAGAGGTTTAACAAATACTCAAGAATTTGTTTATATTTAGCTGAAATAAGATTATCATAACTCGCATTATAAACATGTTCATAATATTTTAGATGAAAAGTACTCAAGACAAAAAAATGAGATCTGATATTACAAAAACATATATTAAATGATATGAACTAATTATTACATAGAGAATTACAATAAGCATATAACGATTTGAAGGCAAAAACAAAGATAGGATGGTCTTAAGACACCTTTTTTTGTTGTACTTAATTAGGATAAAATCTGCGATATGTCCTCAATTGAGACATCTTCAATAAGATATCTCCTAAGACTATCATACCTAAGACACCTTCGATAACCAGGCCCCTGGAACTGTACAGCCTGCTTACACCCAACCAGTTAAATCTGTTTACTTTTTATTTATCGATGATTGAGTAATTTTATAGTAAGGACATGTGGAGTATACATCTATGAAACAGTTTTAACCAGGAAATGATACACATATAATGTACGAGGTACGAAATGGTATACATACAAATCTTGCATGAGGTACGAAATGGTATACATACAAATCTTCCATGAGGTATGAAATGGTATACATGTAAATATTCCATGAGGTACGAAATGGTCAAGGTACGAAATGACTATAATTCGAACAAAGTAAATCGGAATTTATTTAACGCAAGAGCACATTATAATAGTGCAATTAGCCTTCTTAATATACGTATAAAGGTATACGAATACAGATAAGCCTTGATTCTGTTGCGACTGTGCTCGACCCGTGTACCCATGTTTCATATATTTTTGTACATTTATGATTTACTTGCATTCTATCATACTGGCCCCATACAATACATTTAATTACGACTTTGGTCTCCATACAACCTCCGGTACATGTATGCAGTGCAATTATAAGGAATTTATTACTTACTGTAGCACAAGTATCGAAATTTGAAAATTTAAAATGGTACCAGCAACAAAGAATTGAAAAGAGGATATATAGGGGCTGAAGTCGTATCACAAACGAAAAGAACAGAAGCGCAATGATAAAAGTGATCATAAAACAAAAAAACAACCAAACAACAAAGAACCAACTAAACAGGCACTCTGGAAAAGAAAACATAGAGAAAGAAAGAAGGGACGTATAAATGATATAAGAGAACAAACGCTAAAACGAGTGGGCAAATACAGACAAAAACAGAAAGACCTACAAAACAAGGGTCAAAATTTAAAGTCTGATTTCAAAAATAGAAAGCAGGGCAATAAAAAGATGAAGACAAAGTTTACCAAAAACTCCAGAAAAAGGGAATCTGTCTTAGAAGCATATTTGGGGCATATATCACCAACGGTTAAGAACGTAAATAGCAATAATGTTTCTCCTGTTGAAACTCAAGGTTTTGATGTTGCCATTCTAATTGTAGAATCTCTACAAACTGCTATCAAAGAGACGACACTTCTTAATATTCTTAATTCTTAATTCACTTCAATGAACGTTATAGCATCGGCATACGTGGAGATTCCGTAGTGAAAAAACAAAGTCAAAGGTAAAGTTGCAAGATCAATTGGAATCCCCACTCGAAGAGTCTTAAAGGGAACACGAGTAAATGCCCAAGTCTAACGTTCTGAGAAATCTTGCTGGACGCATACTGCTAGAAAAACGGATCAGATGCCATAAGTGAGACTGATAAAAAGACCGCATATAAATGTTGGCCTATCCAGGAAAATTCAAAACCGACTGGAAATAAATCTGATGTATAAATAGAATGCGAATTGGTAAAACATTATACAGTTCTCTTATGGTTCATATTCTAGAGAAGAGTCAGATGGACATCCATTTTGAATTCACTTAAAACCATCCTGGCATTAAAATGTACCAAAGAACATTTGAAAGGTACAAAACCATCGAGACAGAAAGACAGACAAACTCGTGTATGTCGATATCACATTGAAGCAAAAACATTGTTTAAGTCTTGCATGAATTTCCGTAAAAAAAAATTACCGATGATAACTGCTCATCGTTAGAAAATTTTCCCATATATGAACAGTTGAATGACATTGTTGAATGTACCCTATGTCCGGGAAAACCATATAGTATGAAATGTTTGAACAGAAATTGCTTAAAATGAGGAGTTGGAATTTGATTTTTCTACCGGAGGAATTGGACATCGCAGCACTACCCCTGGTGTAACATGGTCAAGATATGAATTTATTAACTTGAACTTTAAGAAAGGCAAAGCGCTGAGAAAATTGTCTTTAGTCACAAAGGAAACTTCACCAGGAGAAATGTTCAGCTATTTTCTTGACATATTATCATCATTTGCAGCACATCAATTCAGAATTCAGACGACTAGCTTCACAATTAAAATATCTGCAAGAAAATCTACCATTGAACCACTGTCTTTGCATTCATGATTTTTCCGATAATTTCAGCTGTTTTGACAAGCAAGAAATTCAGTCTAGTTATTCACGGACGGATGTCGGTGTCAATACAAAAGTCGGCACTGTATAGGAGGCATTTCGTCGGTACCACAGCGCCGATAATACAAAAGAATTAGAAGGAACTATTTCTAATCGGCGCATGGCAAATGTCCACAGGACGCCGCCGGGGGGGGGGGGTGTGCATAAAATATCAAGCAGATCTACAGTTGAGATCAGTTCTAACCTCTCAGTTATTCTGTCAAGAGAGGACGGTTCTAGAACCATTCTAGAACGGTTCTAGTGTAGAACCAACCCTGTCATAAATGGTTCTAGGTTAGAACTTTCATACAGTTTTTTATTTCAAAATACCTGATAGAAATTGGTTGTCAAGTTGATGAAATGCACGAATTCACGGACGAGTGTCAGTGTCAATACAAAAGTCGGCACTGTAAAGGAGGCATTTCGTCTGTACCACAGCGCTTCGGATACAAAAGAATTACAAGGAACTATTTCTAATCGGCGCATGGCAAAGGTCCACAGGACGCAGCGGAGGGTGTATAAAACATCAAGCACATCTACAGTTGAGATCAGTTCTAACCTCTCAACTATTCTGTCAGGGAGGACGGTTCTAGAACCATTCTAGAACGGTTCAAGGGTAGAACCAACCCTGTCATAAATGAGGGTAGAACTGTCATAAATGGTTCTAGAGTAGAACCATCCAGAATGGTTCTAGTGTACAACTGTCATAAATTGTTCTAGGGTAGAACCGTCCAGAATGGTTCTTTGGTAGAACTGTCATAAATGGTTCTAGGGTACATATGTAAAACCGTCCAGAATTGTTTTATGTCAGAATTACCTTTATCTAAGGACATATCAAACTATTCGGTCATTTTAATGTCCGATAACTCTGTATTGATTATGACACGTACTCCTCGTCTTCGCTTTTTCCAAACTTTTAAAAAACCTCTTTTTTTTTAAATATGTAGTAACATTTCACATCGATTATAATTTCAATGTATGAAATTATGACAATAATTTATTGGCCATTATTAGTAAATACCAAGAGGACACATACATTTACCAGGCTGTGCAGTGAAAGATCTTGAAAGGCATTAGACAACTCCTGAAAATTGCCCAAAAATTCAACAAATATCATGGAAAAATGGCCTTACTCCCTTACAATATTACCTGAGAATTCGGTCCAACGTGATAACGCTCCATGCGTTCCACCGGTCCAAGCAGGGAGATCTTCTTGAATCATATTTCCTATTTCAGTTGAACTAGCCATCCTAGTGTCTTCAAAATTAGCAAGTCTACATAAATCTTGAGCCTTCTTCCAGCTGACTTTAAAAAGAATGTACAAAATGCTACAGGTTTAAAAATACTACAAATTAAAGGTGAATTTCTGTGTGTGCTTGTATAAAATTGATATCATCCCTATTTTAAATTCTTCTAATCTATTTTATCACTTTTTATTTGTATCGAAAGAAAATCTGTTCTCATATTTTAAGCTTTTCTTTGATTAAATTACCTTTTTGTCTTGCATTTATCACGATTATTAAGGAATATACAATGTACCAATCACAGGACAGCCAAGATACCATTTTCATTGTCAAAAGTTGTAAAATGAAATAAAATAACGAGGAAGTTATTGTATTCCAACCTTCGTCCAAAAGGTTAAAAGTAAGAGCGGATTTATGGTGACATACAACAATAGAAAAACTTATCATCAAATGTTAATTTCCTGGCTGATTGAACTGTACATTGTAACAAAACATTGTAAGGCTGTTACAGGTTTGTCCATACGTATTACATTGTAGATTATTATATTGTAACAAATTCCATAAAATGGAGTAGAATGAAAATCACTATCGAGAAAAAAGACAATAAACGATAAAAGCCATCGTGTTTGTAATATTATATGAAAATTACCTTGTAAAATAGAAATTTCAAGGTTTGTATTATATATTGTATAAAACTTAAAGTTTAAAAAGTCTTCTATTCTAGGATCTTTGATATATATATATATTATACAATTATAGCCTTTACAGGAGATCGATACATGTTTTATCGACCTGGTGAAATTATATCGACTGAGGACGAAGTCCGAGGTCGATATAATTTCATCAGGTCGAGAAAACATGTATCGACCGACATTTTAAAGGCTATAATTGTTTTATTATAATATTCAAATTAAAAAAATATCAATCATGTTCTATTTCAATAACCAACGAACTAACCTGTGCTTTACGGTTTTGAATCTCTTGACATTTTCCCTATATCCTTTTCATTATGTTGAATTGAAAATGATAAACTTTAACAATTTAATATTAACAAAACAACATGTAGATAAAAGAATGAAAGATCGATTCTGATTGGTCCTTAGACTAATCCAACAGCCAATCAAAATATCGCTTTATAAATTTGTTCTTCTAAATTCTATTTTTGGAATAAGGTGGTCTTTTAACTAAATTATTTTTAGAAACTCTTAGCCTTTCAACATTTTTAATTTTATTTATGGAAAAACCTATTTTACAAGCTTTTTACAGGTTGACCATGTGATCTATTTTGACAAATGACAGCTTTTGAATTATACAATATTATAATAAATATATATATATATACCATCTCATTTCATTTGATGTTAACATTACATGTATCATGTAAATGTGAAATAAAACCTACTTCAGAAATTACTAGGTCTGCTGCATATTGAAGGATAACTTAAAACGGCATGAGTATTTTATAGCTATGGTTTTAGTTTCCCTATTGTCAACATACCATTCTTCAGTAGCATAGAGGGGAATACATAAGGAGTTCCGATTTTGTTTTTAAATTAGGGTTTTACTTTAGGCAATACGATCTGACAGACGTTTTTTTATATATAAATGTATGAATGCATTTACAATGTATATGAAAATAATTTGGTATATGTAATATGATGAAATAAACTCATATACCAAATTCCTTATATACATTGGCGTAGTTCTGGATTAATCTTTATCAGGTATTTTGGTGACCAAACATTTGAAAAGCCAAACAATTAAATACCAAAATTGTGAGTAATAAAGGCAAATGTCGATAACATTTTAGTAAAATACAGCATCCTGAGAGAGTTTAAAACCATAGTTATTTCAAACTAATGTCATAGCCGAAGTAATGACTGCTAGGGGGGGGGGGGGGGGTCATATTAAAATAGGCCACCAGTAAAGTAAAAAAAAAAAATACCAAAATATTGTGAGCAATGTGGAATTGTTTAGCCAAAACCCATCTTTTGTCAACTATGCCAGCGGGAGCTGAATTCCAAAATACAAGTATCTAAAAAATCGTGTCATACCTTAATAAATCACTACTAAGGGGAATGATATTCTCAGTGATTACACGATTCTATTATCATGTGTGTGTGTATAACTGGTGCACTATGTACCAAGAAAGATAATCAGTTTATGTAGTTAAATAATATACATGTAAATTGCAATGGTAAATTTTGTAACTTGTGTTAGATCAGATACCAAATTCCTTGCGCACGATTTGAATTTCTGGAAAAAGTAAAAAATCACCAAAACATTGTGTGCCATATAACCAATAGGGTTTAAACAGTTAATCTCAGCTAAAGAATTGAAACCCTACTTTTAACGGAATTTGAAGTTTATCAATGCAAAATTTCAACTCTAAAAAAAACCATGTTAAAGCTACCTCTGAAATAAAGCGCCTCAATGAAAAAAATCTGTTTCCATTTTACTATACTTCATAAGTAAGTACAATCAACAAGTATATCATATTTGAAAATCGCCGGAATCAAAAACTTAAAAGCAAACTAATCGGAGTAATATACATGTTCAATGTGCAACTAGAATCCAGGGACAAGAAGAAATTATGAAAAAGAACATAATTATATTAACAACTAGCCATAGTCACATAATAATTAGTATACATGTTGTGTTCAACATATTTTTGCGTCGGCAAATGATATTTTAATAAACGCGATATGCACATTCCGTAGAATAAACGCTTAAACAAAACTCTACATGTTGAGAGGAGAACACGTATAAGTTTATTAAAAGTATAGGAACACATGCAAGGTGTTCAATTTTTATGGGTATTATGAACACGTGTGATTTTTTACTGTAAGCACATGGTCAGTGTTTATGTAAAATACGATTGGATGTAATTTTACGCAATGCGGCCTTTATGGTAGATGAAGTACATGTAGTCCATGCAGTACGTGCGCTAGTAGTATTTAAGCGGTTGTTGTTCTGACGTTGAAGTTTAAGGTAAGGTTTGCGGTCACAGGGAGATAACTCGAATTGAAAAGTTGCATAAAGTTCTGATCACTTGAACGTTTAATCCGGAGAATTTTTACAACGTTGAAAAGCGCGTTGCGTACAATTATCGTCTGACAAAATGTCAACACATCGTAGCAGTGAATCGAATCACATGTTTAACGATTAAAAATCAAAACGTTGCTCTATTGCTTGTAATGCATTCGGGAACTATATCAATGTCAAGTTAAGAAACAGTTTTTTGCTAGAAACAGTTGAAAGTCTACACAACTGCCGAAGCGTGTATCTATCATTCTATGTGTTGAATATTGATCAACGTTGATTTGGGAGAATATTTTTTGAAACGACAAAGTCTCATGTTTATGGACGACTTCATCACTGCCGATGCTTTGAATTATTAGATATTTCAGTAACTGATCGTCTTTAACATGACCAGAATTTATGAGGATACAGTAAATAAATTATTATTACATGTACAAGTATTAGAGTTCCAACTTGCTACAAGATTCAAACATTGAACTATGGAGGTGATAAATCGTGATCTTTCCACGAATTGAAAATCTAACCTTTTACAGTTCAAGAAGAGATTTTGAATAGCTACGTGTATTTTGACTTCATTAGTTCAATAAAAATGTCTATTGATTTTCTGGTCTTCATCTACTTTATCGCCCATTCTTGTACTGTAGAGCTATGATTTGGTGGGGATATGGTTAGCTGAGGGAAGGGTTCCTTCACGCAGGTCAGAACCTATTACATTTATAATTTGATGTTTTTTTCCTATTTTTATTTAGAAAATAAAAAGGGAAAACTATGCAGTATTTTTCATACTTAACAATAACAAAAAACAAAAAAACAAAAAAAACGCACATGCCATGCATGAGGCATGTTTTATAGTTGAATATACATTGCGCCACGAAGCAAGTTAAACAGATCCAACACAATATTTGCTTAGTACTTTGTTTTACTACACTTGAACTTAAACTTGATCTAGATACTATCAAAACAAGTCTTCCATATGAATTTCATCAAAATCCGCAAATGAATTGGGCTTGGGAGCGCTTACAATGAGGACGAACGGACAGACGGACGGACCCCCGGCATTTCTATGTCCCCGCATTGCGTTCCGGCGAGGGACAAAAATTATGCCATGAAAACGGCTTTAAGTGATTGATTTTCTTACAAAACGCGAAAAGTACTTTATTTATGTGTTTAAGAGGGGTTAATATAGCATCCGTTTCCATGGAAACGAGATCGGGGACATATGAATTTTATTATTTTATTATAATGGAAATATTTAAATCTATGATTTCTCAATATTTCATGAAATCGTGGGACCCGGAAACAGGACATTTTCACCTTTTTGTTGCCATGGCAACGTCTCTATTTTTGCAAGGAAATGTTAAAATGTTGTGTTTTCGTGATTTTTTCTTAACTTTTCATGCAGATTTGATATATAATATCTAGAACATAATCATTTTTACAATTATCATTGCCACGAAATAAGAGAAATTCCCCCAATGAACAAATAAATATGTCACATTACTATAAAATTATAATGATAAAAATCCAGGGAGAGCGCAAACCTTACCTTAATCGAAATTGCCTATCAGCTTGTGTACCAGCAGTTTGTAATGACGTTTATGTGTTGAAGAAGATTCCGTGCGATCTCAAACTTGCGGGTGCATGGATTATTAGCTATTTTGAATCCTTCTGCGGAATTAGCTGCAGTCTGGGGAAAACAGGGCTAGGGGTATGCTTTTCTTTCCGCCATTTCGGAAAATCAGACGGAACAAGTCAACATTTAACCGTGTAAGGACGCCAAAAGAATGTTAGCAAATCAGCGTAATAGGAAAGATAGGTTATGTATATAAATATTTTTGTTTTAAACATGATTAGTTTGGGGAATTTTGTTTTATATGTATAGCAATGTGTACAATGTATCGAATCTTTATTGTTTTCGATTTACAATAATTATTTTAAAATATCTGCATATATACATATATATAAACTGTTAAAAAAATACCATTGGAAGCCGTGACAATTAAACAGGTTTTTATGTGTTGAAATGGAATTGTTTTTCATTAGGTATTTCCGAGACTAAAAGGCAATTGGAAAGTCAGTAATATAAAAATAAGAAGACAAATTGTGACTGCATTAGAAAAAAAAACAACTATTCTTCAAATTAGATTCGATACTATTATACCGGGTAAAACAAGTAAACAGGTTTTTCAAAAATGAATAAATAGTTCAAGGTACATGTAAAGGTTTCCGAAGTTACAGGGCAATTGGAAAAATCCAAAGGCAAGGATTGTAAATTGTTAAAAATACAAAAAAAAACTGTTCAAAAGTATAATATGCATGCTATCTCAATTTAGTTAGTTTGTAAACTTGGTGATTCATTTATCTGTATACTATATCATGTATATGTCAAAGATGATAGAGTAAAAGTAAATTTAGATATTGCAATACAGTTGCCGATTTATAGGACAAACAAGTAAATAGACACAAAACCATAATGTCCGATTTGTCCGAAAATATTTACGTATACATTTACGTTAGAGCCGTTTCGGATTTTAATTTTCAACTGATGTAACTCAGTTGAAACTGTATTGTTTAATTTTATCAGCATCAGGGATAAAAGTCATAAAACTGTACTTTAACGAATGCAATATAATATAGTAAGTAATAAATTTATGGAAAGTTCATGACAGAAAAAGTTAAAAATGAGTCTGGTTCTTGACCGGAAGTGGAGGTCAATGACGAAACATGTCGGATTGAAAACGTTTGAGTTAACTCATCGATTATTACAGCATTTAAAGAAACGTATCGACCTAGACGTGCGAAATTCTCAGACAACACATTCATCCTCAATCAGTCAAATTTTGATTTTAATTGTGTCTATTGCAGTTGCCCCAAGAAATCGAGCCCTTAATTCGAGTAGTATAGATAATACTTACCTTTCTTGAATATAGAATAATTTTAAAAATTAATGAATTTACCATTATATACATATTATATACATGTATGCATTTTCAGCTATCAAAAAGATTATCAGTTTTCTTATTTTATTTGCAATGTATTAACAATTCTATATATTAGTTATCTTTAAAAGATTAACAAGAATCTTTTCATGCGTATTTCTAGTCTGACATTTTAAATTACGATGTAAATCTTCCAAACATAACCTTTCTTACAACAGACAAAAAATATTAATTAAATATCCCATACTATTACACTGCTAGTTCATAGTAAATTTATACATTTAATTTATAATTGTATCTTCAGCTCATCTTTAGATTGATTTAACCATATATATGTAGGTTATAATGACAGATATTGTTTGCATATCTCCATTAAATGACAAGTTTATCTCATCGTTACAGTAAGCAGATCCCCTGCAAGAATTCACGTATAGACAACACAATGGTAACTTGATAATAGTATGCAGTAATCCTATCCGATAAATTTGTGCATTATTCTGCTATATAGGGTGATTAAGCATATTACTTGCATGCTCACCTTAGTCGATATATTTACAGATTATTACATGGTATTTTCCATATTGGCCATGGTACCAGCCCGAGCCTCTCATATTGAGCCCGAGGGCTGATACTAGGGCCAATGTGGAAAATGCCATTGCATAATCTATTTATCAAATATTTTCAGGCTGAAGAAAACTGGAATGTATTTTTCACAAAAATATCGAAGAAATAATCTTATTTAACTGAATTGAGAATATAAGTAAATGTAGAATTTTTAGGGCAAATATGGGACACCCACTTCATGTCATATATGCTATGCAAATATTAAATATGTGATAAAGTCTTGTTCTTTTTTAAACTCTTATACCACATTCTGTTTTTGGTATATAAGGTCGCCCAAATTGACTCGTTTTTCTTTAGGTTGGACTTTCTTTGAAAAATAACTGAGCGAACTAATATTATTTTTTCTCTGATTTTGTTGACAACTGAAAGCTAATTAAAAATAAAGTGAGAGCAAAGTTTTTTCCACCAAAAGTCTGCCTTTTTCCAGAAGTGAGTGAAGCAATGCACTTTTAACTTTCCAATATTACTGAGTCAAATGATGCGAAGAATCACACAAATCAGTGGTCTTTTTTTTAAGTTATTTGAATTTTTACTTTTTATCGAATTTTTCTTCATGTGTAAGGAAGTTTAAACAATTGGAAAAACAAATAGTATTTTTAGTAATAAATCAATGTCTTTAGAATTACCGCCTTTAGATAACATTTTAATGGTACAAGTGCACACTGTGTAACAAGATAAAGTCTGCTAGAAACATATTGATGCTAAGATCTTGCTATGAGATTTAATGAACAACATTTCTGATTTTGTTTAGTTTACAATTAACTTATCTGCATACGTTTACATGTACAAAGTCATAAGTAAATGTACCAAATGTAAAAAAAGATTTTCTTAGAATTGACTGAAATTATATTAAACACGTAAGGTAAAGGGTCAGTGATACAACATCCAATAGAATTGGTTAGGAGGAAAGACTGGTCACATCTGGAAATCGTTGTAACAGTTGTGTGGCCTTAAACAAGGGCAACATCCACCACCACTCAACAGTATTGTCAAATATTCAACAAAAGTAACCACAAATCACAACTAAACGCACATTTTCCAGGTAATAATCATGTATATAGAAATAAGTACATAAGAGAAAGCTACAACTTAAAAAATGCAGGGTCCTTGCTTATGATAGGCACATATAGAATGTAGCGGGATTAAGAACGTTAATGAGTATGTTTATGTTGCTCAACGTTCTCTCTAAAATCCTGCGTCAGTGGCCAAACAAAGCAGACCAAAATAAAAAAATCCTTCTCAAAAAGTAGTTAATTCAACTATATTCGTACGAACACGGCATAAAAGTACCATACTTTATTCTGTTCGTTATTTTAACAACTAGGTAGTAAAATGTCATTTGCCTAAATAATATTAGCTATGGTACTTCAAAATGTCATACAATTTGGGTTTACCCTATACAATAATAATGACGTATTTCAAGGCCAAGCAGATAAATTATACATGTATGCGCTGCAACAACAACAGAAAAATATTTAACTAATAGTATCCTTATGTCTTAAGAAGGTTATCAATGTTCTATCCGATTATTTGAAAGAAATATATAACTTTTGTTTATTAAAACTTATTAATATATTTGGCTATGGACGTTTGCCTAAATTCCATTTCAATAGTCTTATATAGTGACACATGATATTTTTTTCTTCAGATTGGCCGATTTCAGATGTCACATACATTTGGAACCATTAAATATATATATATATATAATGCATAAACATGGTCACTTATTATGGTCAATAAGTTAAGATATTATTTTAAATAGAAACAGATAATAATTAGACATTTTATTTTTTCAAACTTGCCTATAGCAAACAGTTGAAAGATTTATATGAAATATCTAATTCAAAGACAAAACCTAGAAAAATGAAATATTTTAACCCTGAAACATCGAACACTACAATTTCACATCAAACATCGCTAAAACAAAGGCTTGAACAAAAACTCCATAAAACTGAGGATAAGCAGTTACTCCCTCTAATAAGACATTTGCCATGTTGTTTATGTCAAGTCTTGTAAAATGTCATATTTGTTGACAGATAAACAACAAAACTACGACCAATTGAATAGATTTGGAAATTGATATATCCCATAACAATCTACGCCGGGAATCATAATGACGACCGTAGAATCTTTGAATTGATGGCGTCAGCCGCCTGGAAACAACATACCCTGTTGGAGTAGCTTTTTTGGCCATGAGCTGAACTCTATGAATGGCCGTTCGGGTCATAATTCATTTTGTTAAACGTACGCTAGAGGTACGCGTAACAGGTCGTTCACGTACACTAGAGGTACACGTAACACTTTGTTCACGTTCCTAGAGGTGCGCGTAACAGTTTCTTCACGTACCCTAGAGCTACACGTATGCAGAATAACCTTTATACCATATGCACAATGAATGATGTTAACACAGATAATCCATTATTCAGGGAAAAGGATGACATGTTTTCTGTTGCGGTTACGCGTACCTCCAGGGTACGTGGACAAACAGTTACGTGTACCTCCAGGGTACGTGAACAAACTGTTATGTGCACCTCTAGGAACGTGAACAAACTGTTACGTGTACCTCTAGGGTACGTGCACAAAGTGTTACGTGTACCTCTAGCGTACGTGTAACAAAATGAATTATGACCCGAACGGCCCTTTATATAACTCTGTCCATGCAATCACGGCACTTGCCAAATTCCAAAAAAATGCAGATGGGAAATGTAAACATCGGCGCTATGGGGTGTTCCTATTGATGAACGGGAAGATATCAATCGGAGAAGTGAAGTTATCGAGTTTGGTTAACAGTTTCCCTCTATAGTCTATTTCAAGGTAGAAGTCAGAATACATATAGGAGGCTGACTTCGAATGTCACTTGTATCCAATACTTTCTACTTGGGATTTATCAGATCTAAAGGATCATCAAATCGTGAGTTGATAGGTCAAACAGCATCATCTATAACACAGACACCTTTTGGGCTTCTGTAATAAGATAACATTACGATAACTTTTCACAGAGGGTCGATTTTTAAACAAAATAGAAACACCTGTTGAAAATAAGACTGAGATAAAGAAGGCCCTGAAGATTAAGTCATTAAATATTCAGTTAATGTCAACACAACCTTCATACCAGTGATGGGCAGAGACGCAATGCTGCAGGTTACATAAAAGGTGTCTTGCCAAAAACATACTAATAAAATTGTAATAACAATAAAATAATAGTAAAATAGTAATCTATAGGTTTTTAGTATTCTATAAGTATATAATCTAGCCAAAAAAATAAATATTATCCATTTTATCCTCTGCATCAACATTTCAGAATTGTATAACCTAATTATTCTACGTGTATTGGTATTAATTAATATATAATTCCCACAAAAATACAGCATCTATATACATTGTACCTTCTCAGTGAAATTTAATAACAGTAGTTCGCCTTATTTAAAAGAATACGACATCAAAGAAGACAAGAAAGGTATGATCATGATAAGAGTACAATTATAGATAACAAATTGTGCACAAACTGTGACTTAAAATAATAATATGATACTTAGCTTACCAAAGAGAAATCATACAATATGACAGAAAAGTTAATGCGCTTACAATGTGAACTCCCATAAGTCGCCATACGTTGGTTAGTAGGATTGGAATCGGAAGTTTATGACAAGCGTTTGTCGAAAAGAAGATAGATTAAGCACTATATGCGCAAATGACAACGAAACTAAAATGATTCAGTAAGTGAGACATTCAACTCAATCACCCAATGGGAGTATGGCATCAGGTACTGTAAAGATGTTACTCTCCAATGAAGTAAAAGTACTTGAATTTGGTAAATTTTGACATCTTTAGTATACAACTGACCATGAAAACTACTGGTTCGCGGATGATTAGTATAAACTTTTTTCTTTGTATTAATGGTTATTCAATTTAATGATAGATATACTGATTTTTAAATTCTTGCTATCTGCTTTTCTGGGTGACCAATACATTTGTTCTACAATAGGTAGAAAGTGTAAATGTACAGTTTGTAAGTATAAATTACAATATAACTATTTTTTTCTTTCTTCATTCAACTTTATTAATAATACTCAGAATGTATTTAAGAGACTTAAAAAAAACTACATATTCTACATATTCTAATTAAAATGTAAAATCCTTCAGAAAAATGTGGCCTTACCAGGATTTTGCCCGTTTTGATTTTAAAAATAATTTTGGGCTTTCCTAAGTCATGTAAATTTTGGTCATTAGCGAAACTGATGAAAATTTATCCAGAAAAATGCGTCGTGAGAAATATATTGGCAAATGAGTAACAGAATACTATTGAAAAGGTGTGCTTCGTTATGTTCATTTCTGTAATCTGCGTAAACGTAAGTACTATTACACACAAATCCAGGGTAATATAGCAGGATAGACGATATAGTTGTTAACAACTTTATGAGCCACTGATGAAACTGATTTACTAAAAATTAGCATAGGTTATCTTGAGTCAGGTATATAATAACACAATGGACCACACACGAAATTCTTTTACAGATTTAACCAATTGTCAGAGGTCGAGTGTTACGTTAACTGGCATTTTAAATGATAAAATATATGTTAATACATTTGTCATGTTTGTATCAACGATCTATAACAACTGTATGTGAAAAAACTGCTATCAATATATTATCTATCTATATATATATCATAAACAACAGACGGCTTCATGATCTTGTTCAGAAAATATTGATACGATTTGACAGCATTTTAAATACTGAAATGACATGTGCTAAAAGTACCCCACGTAACAGTCCATTTTGACCCAGTCTTAACTATAACTATCTGTGCTGTAAATCGAGAAACAACACAATTCGTATGAAAAAAAACTTCAAATTGAAAACGAATAAAAATAACGGAGATGAATTTATGACTTTCAAGGCGGTTCTTGTTTTGAGCGGAACTCTTATAAGTATAAAGCTCTCAACAAAGGTTTAACTTTTCTTTGACTTTGTATACCCCAGTAAGAATCGTTTGACTTATTGCTTACGAAGTTTGGATGATCTTTTTTTACTGTTTACTGATGTGTAATCCAAACATGCGCATTCTACGCAACGATTTTGTAAGAAAAATTTCTAGTAGGCTTATCGGCTTTTTTGCTCTTCTCTGAAAAATACTTCCTCAACAAGTAAAATCTGAATGCCTAGATATAGCACTATATTGTTGCCAAGCTCTGTTTATACAAGTTTTAAATATCTCATTATTCAGTATGTTCTGTATGATCCTACATGCTTAGCAGGACCTCCAATGTTACGATTTTACCTTTAATAATTCAAGCTTGTGCATTTTAATCTTTACAACGACGTACAATTTATAACACATCCCTGAATCTATTGTGGTAATTTGCGTAGAATATCCACTGTGACTTTGACGAAATAGAAATGTAGTGCTAGTTGAAAATCTTGTAATGAACGTAATTTGATAGCAAGATACAAGCCTGATCTATAAAGCTAATCATTCAAAGCCTATCCAGCAAGCTATCTGGTCCTCTCGTCCATAATTTCCGAGTGTGTAGATGTCTTGACATTTCCTGTGTTCTTTACGAATCCAAGTAAGTGTAAATTTATCTAAAGTATTGTTACTCATTGACTGTACGTAAACACATCATTTCTTCTGTGTTCATTAGAGAAATGTGATTTGTAAGGAAATGCGTTTTTATAGACAAATTTGTTGAAGTTTGTTAGCGTATTCTTTATATGCATTTAGTCATTTTGTTATTTGAATAGCAAAATCAACATTACACAGTAATTGACTGGGTCCGAGGACAACAGCTGTTGTCCGAGGGACCAGTCAATAACTGTTTTCTTATACCTTATAATTTCCAATGCCTTAAACCTTTAGATTTTTATTCTGTTATAGTTTTACTGGTTTATAGCGACCAGTTTATAGTCTATTTTACTGAAGCTGGTACTTGCCATGGGGAGTTGTTTTTTGACATTTTTTTTAAAATTTTAACTCGTTATGACGACTAAGTAACTCGTTATAACGAGTTAGCCAGCTCGTTATAACGACTTATAAACTCGAAATAACAACTTAGCACAGCTCACTCGTTATAACAACTTAACTAACTCCCGTTATAAAGAGTTATTTAAGTGGTTATAACGAGTTAATGAGTTGTTATAACGAGTTACTAAGACGCTATAACGAGTTAATAAGTCGTTATAACGAGTTATGTGCACTAAGTCGTTATAACGAGTTAGTTGTTATAACGGGATAGCTAAGTTGTTATAACGAGTAAGCTTTGCTAAGTTGTTATATCGATTTACTAAGTCGTTATAACGAGATACCTGCACTTAATCGTTAAAAGGAGTTAGTTAAGTTGTTGTAACGGGATTGCTTAGTTGTTATAACGAGTTAGCTAAGTTGTTAGAACGAGATACTAAGTCGTAATAACGAGTTAGCTAAGTCATTATAACGAGTTACTTACATGTAGTCTTTATAACGAGTCAAAATTATTAAAAAAAGCAACTCTCAATGGCACGTACCGGCTACCGTACTATTTAAACAAATGTATTTGGATTTCGTGGAAAATTGAACTTTTTAAAATCTTTAATTTTTAGTCACTTAGGAAATTTTCAAATCTCGATTGTCGTGATGTCGGGAATTTTCAACATCATTCCGGGACAGAATTAGTTTGAGTCATCATCGAGTATTGATTTCCTTTCAACAAATAAGTTTATTCACCCAACACATGAAAAAAAAGTTTATAGAAACAACATTTCAAACAAATTTAATCATTTTTTTTCACCTGGAAGTTTTTTTACGAAAGTAACAACAAAATCAAGTTTCGTATAATTACGCTTTTAGATGTTTCGCGTTACATTGTAGCTAACGAGGAATAAATTTAAATTTATATTACAAAATTAGATCTGTTAATTGCTCCTTTCAGTTACTGCATGTAGATCTAACAACATCCGACGCATGATAGTGATTTTCACATGGAGCTACTATTTATAGTAACCAATCAAATAAGGCAAGCGGTCAACAATTCGGATCCGGTCCAACAGTTCAATTGCTGGACTTCAAGCTGATGCGGATTTCATCAGAGCATTCGCTACTTTGTGAAAACTGTAAAAGTGATACTTTAAAATGTACTGTTATAATTGTTACATGTAAGACTCAGAAGTATTTCTTTTGTTCATAACTTTGTCCTTAGTTGGCTTTGGCTTTACCCTTTCGGTCAATTTTGCTGAATTTGATTTTCTAAAGTTTGGATTATTGTTTCGATTTTTGACAGTTTTGACATTTTCAGCCTTGAGAACTAATTATGAAAAATAATACCATACAGGTATATTTTATATATCCTTATATTTCAATTTTTATTCTATTCTATTTGTTATATTAATCTATTTATTTGTTGTGTTACTGTTTTCATGATTCTCATCTTGCCTTTCGTTTTTAAACTTGTGGATTTTCCAACTTTCTCATTGCATATCTACGAAGTTCAGTGAGCATATTGGGAAATCATTTGCGAACCAAAACCGACATATATGAAATGTCTCTGGGCTATTTAGATATCAATTTTGTTTACACTTTGATTTAAAGTTTCCCCAAGTTAGAATGTATTTTGTATAAAGTGTTTGAATCACTAAGTGTCAAAGCTATCGATATATATCAAATTACTCAATCACTGCACACTTTTTACGTCAGTCTGTTAAAATGCCAATACGAATAATTTTTTTATTAAGACCCTAAATAAGTTTGAACCAGATGAGCTACTTATAGAACGATGTTTATCCTACCAAAAATGTTAAGAATGTATGTAAATACTGAAAAACAATCAACAAAATCTGTACAACAATATCAATTAACTAAAGCGTATTTAAAATGGATGATTCGATGTCATGGACGCCGATATGATATGATCTGAAATTACTGATATACAATCGTACGCGTGTCATCCTATTTAAACAGTGTTAAAAGTTTAAAATCAAAGGAATGCAAGACTTGTTAATTTCTATTACGAAACATGTTTACGTGGATATTTTTAGTCATTACGTAAATATGCAATCTTCAAAAAGTAAAGTAAAACAAATAAAATTAAAATAAATAATATTTTTATTTTTTTTAATGAATAAATAGAATAAAAAGAATATATATAAATTGTATTTGTTTTACTTTACTTTTTTGAAGATTGCATCTTATACATGTACATGTACGCCACGAGTAGACTAGTCAACATAATTAAACTATTATTTTTTTATTTATACATATATTGTATATGTATTCACAATATATACGATCTTAAAAAAATAAGCAATTGAACACACTCTAGATATATACGCTTAGAGTAGGCTAGCCCAAAGAATTAAGCACAGTCATTTTAATCTCAAGAGCCATCTGAAAATATGTATAAAAATGTAGAATATGACTTTAGTGGTTATTTCTGGTTTTTTTTAAGTTGATGAAATTTTCATTTTGTAGTATTAAAATGAACAGGGGACGAGGATCGGAATTTTCTGGAGTGACATCGCAAACTGTATTACTATGTTCTAGAATTGAACAGGGGGGTGGGGGGGGGGGGGGGGTCTTTGGTTTGGTAAGTAAAACAATTATCTGGTCCATCAATAATGGCTTCATTTTATTATGCCTTCTCGACTACTACTAATGCTCTACTGTTGTTATAAGTGAAAATTTAACACCTCAATGGAAGCAACAAATATTCAATGCATTCCATTAATAGTGCTTAATTGAAAAACAGAATGCTACAATGTTAAACAAAATACTAAATACTAAAATATATCAATTAATATTTAGTCAACAATATCGGTACAAAGCTTTGTGTGAGGCAACTAAGCCATAGTTTCAAACACTTCCTCACAGCAAAATTTAGAGTCACTGGATGAATTCATTGAAGTTGCTGAAATGCTCGATGACGTGAGTCGATCAGCAAACCATTGCCCGGTGATGCATATAACAGATTGTCACGGTAAATATCGACAAAGGAATACCGATTTCGAAATATTGGTGAATGAGATGAGTATACATGTATCCTCGGAAACTTGCAATTACTGTAGTTCCTAGCAGAGATATCTATAATTTGGTGGGAGCAATGAGCATTGAATAATATTTGTTTTATTTACTAGGTGTGCCTGTCATCAAATCATACCTCGTCATTAGAACTCAAGACTGAAATCTCGGAAGCAAAGACCAGTACATGTGTATAGATTTTTGACTAATATGCAGTTTATATTCAATAATGAACATACCTTTGTGTGATGAGATTCCTGAATTTAAAAATTAACAAATCACCACGATACAGCTTGAATATATAGCAAAATGGTACCTGTAACTGAGTATCCACTCTTATAATAATAACATCACGAAGCATTAGGGTAAACAAGTAAAATTATTTCTTACGTTTATGCATTTGAGAACTTGTATACTTTCTTACATGTACCTTTCTTGATAACAATTTTGAGGTGTAATTTTACCGACTTGTGCTTCACATCCCAAATTACACTTCTGTCAAAATATGAATACAATCACTGCTTGTTATCCTGTATTTTCATTGTAAATGGTGCCATAAATTTACAAAAAAATCAAATAATATGTACCCTAGCCATAGCCATGTAAAAATGCGAGCTTGAAATTATTAATTTAGGATTGACAGCAGAATTTAATATCTATTTTCGCCAAAATTAATTTAGTCCCAATTAGATCTAATACAGTTCATAGATAATGAAAAATCTTGTTATCTGTTTATTGTGATAAATTATCTGACAAGAGGAAAATAAGACAAAAAATACTGTATCAGACAAACTTTTTTGTGACTGGTATATTATACTGTAGTGTGATTGACAAAGATGTTTCTTTAACTTGGTCTCTATATACTAAACAAATTAACCCAAGAAGGGGGGATTTAAATACTTAAATACTAGTGTATAAACAGTTGTAATTAATATAATACCTTTTACCCTGTAACTACATTTTTAATGTAATTTTATAGCAGGACTTGACATAATTTTTGTCAGTTCAAAGTAGTTCCCTAATGAGATCATTTGTCAGTTACCTGTAGTCCTGTCAACACATTTGTAAATAACTCAATATACCAGGTGGGTCAATCTCCTGTCAGTTATTTTAAAACAAATTATAAATTAACTACAGTTAACATATAGTTGCAAAGGGTGTATTTTGTCCAGTTCTAAACTTTTTTGCCATGTGTGTGTGTGTGTTTATTAATAATCTCTATGTTAGAATAGAGAATGGAAACGGGCAATGTGTCAAAGAGACAACAACACGACCAGGGAGCAGAAAACATCCCAAGGCTACCAATGGATCTTCAAGGCAGCGAGAAAATCCCACACCCGGAGACGGGCTCAGCTTGCCCCTAAACAATAATACATACTAGTTCTTTCTACAGTAGAACGGCATTTTTTGTTCTCGTATACGGTGTTTTAACAAACTCACTTGTATTTAGAATGTTATTACTCGATTTGTTTTCACCTGATCAGGCAGAGCTTACATGGGGTGAATAATCACAGAAGGGTCAGTCTCATTAAGGGGTGTCGGGTAGCCTAATATCTCATACCTCATGTCTTTTATTTTGTAGCAAACTAACACTACTAGATAAAGTCAAATGTTTGTAATGGGAGTTGTCATGAACATTCACAAAATGAAATCGAACCATGAATGAAAAGGTTAAGTACGCGCGATCAGTTCAATAAAATAGAGTAATACCTCCATGTATATGGGCCGTTTCTTCGTGTTTCTGTTCACTTGAATTCATGTTTTTTTTTTATATCCCTTAAGTATTGCTTAGTATTCTTTTGTCGATACCGTACCTAACCAGAAACAACAGAAAACAAAAGATATTATTCCACTATACATATTAATTCATAGATATGTACGTATTTCATTGGTTGAGACTATCCCACGTGATATTGAACAAAACATCGTGTTTCCCTCTCAGATTCGTGTTTCACCATCACATCCCAGATATTCTAAATACACTAGGGATAGTGGAATAAATCATTAATTACCCATTTGTTCACCCTCGAAAAGTCATGTTGCACTCGGGAAACATGACTTTACTCGTGTGAACAACTCTTCATATTTCACTAATGCAAGGGAAATAAATGTATAACAAAACATAACTGTATTTGAATTTCCACATTTGTATTATGGTATCCGGAACAAAATAAACAGTGACGGTAAATTATATTTCTTTTGAGGAAAAATTAATTCACCCAAAAGGCTAGACTAAATGAATAGATCGTTTTGATGTTCTCACAGACATGATTGTAGTTTAAAAGGGTGCGGTTTCTATAGAAAAATAATTTACGAATATATTTCCGAAGTCTGTGGATGATTCTAGAGGTTAATGCACGAGGCAGCCATTTCTGTCTTGTTAACGGTCGTCTGTATTCATATTCAAAGTCACTAACATAAGTCAATATCATTTCAATCTAGTAAAAAATAAGATACCTTCATTCACTATAGTTTTCAATGAAATATAAGTTATTTTTATATATGCATGTCAATATATTAATCTCAAAAGTTTTAATACACGTTTCTGAAATGGAATTCGAAGGCATCATGTAACAGTAATTAATCACACGTTCTTTAATAGTACATATATGCATTTTTCGAGTTTTCTTTAATCTTTTTATCTCGATATCAGATGACTTTTTAAGTCTTTCAACACTATTATGGTTTATAAATAAAAATCGGCATATTTGAAATTAGTTATTATCTGAACCGAATAAGGCGTAATATAAAGTAAATATATTCAAAAACGTTAGAATTTAAAAGGATATCTTCTGAAATGAAGCCACTCATAGTCAAGTTTCAAGTACCCATGGCAGTCTGAAATATTATGTAATATACGAATTTTAAGACCATCTTGTCAAAATTAATTGATGATCACTTTATTAAATAAATGAAACCTAAGTATTCCAAGGTAAATATAGTCATATTGGTCATACTGACACTTTGATTAATTTTGTAATTACCTACCTATATACATTGATATATGTATGCATCAATCTAGTTTTCTGTTTAATTTTCAATAACTAATTTAATTTCAAAAGAAGATTTAAATAAAAATAATATAAAGAATAAAAGTTAATGAAAACAACTGTACGAAGATTGTAAGTGTACTATAATATTTGTGTAATTCTTACAATTTTGGAAACTTTCTTAGGTCAAAGACTTTACCTTTTCCGTAATTTTAAAACATTTGTTTCTGCTCGACAATATGTAAGATTATTGTTTCGGCCGTCAATATTTTGGCATTAGGTACGGTAACCGCTTCTAAGACATTACTTGTCGAGGGTCATAGATAAAAGAAAATTAATCGGTTCTGATTTTCGACCTCTTAATCGGTGCTGATTTTCAAACTCGTCAGAGATAATGTTGATATAAATGTTTGCCATAGGTTAAAATAAAATCATATAAGGGCGCCGTGGTGTAGACTACAAAGCCAAAGGTCCCTGGTTCGATTCCCGTTCGGGATGAAAATTTCAGGGATTAAATTTGCGACTCCCTATCGACACAATTTGCGAGGATGGTCTCGATAAACATGCTAGTCCGTCAGATGGAGACGAAAAATTGATGTCCCGTGTTCAGGGATCTCAACACCCTTAGCACGTTAAAGACTCCCCTGTAGATGTCGAAACAGAGTAGGCTAAAATGCCGCTACAGGGGCCGCTGTCGCACCTGACAAGTGAAGAGGGATTGGTATAAGTTGGTATAACTAGTTTCCCAATTCACTATAAATAAATAAGTTTAAACTAAAATCACATAAGAAATGTAGCCTAAAGTTATAATGGCGGAAGAAAGACAGACATCACTGTGATCATTGCCACATACTCCGTTCATGCTATTGTGACAAAAAATATGATCCATTTTCGACAGCAAGATCATGAAAATACGACCCTTTACCGTGCCCTTCTGGGGCTTGCACGTATTTCAAGATAGAGGCCGTATTATTATGTCTCCCCTTCTCGAAGGGAGACATATTGTTTTAGTGATTATTATTCTTCCTCTTCTAATCAAATTTTTTGTCCGGAACATAACTTTTTTGTTTCTTGAGCTAGCCTCATGATATTTGGAAGGTATATGCATCAGGTCATGGCGGAGTGCAGAGTACCGCATTTGGGTCCCTGGGGGTCAGTCCCCACTCCCTAGCCTGTAAAATGTAGGCTAAAATAACAAAATACTTAATATTTTGAAAACAATTGTGATCCCCACCCTATAACCATATATATTATTACTCCTTATGATAAGACAAATCATTTGGTACCATAGGGGGGTCTGAGGGAGGTCATGCCCCACCCCCTCAAACGATAAAATACTAAATATTCTGAAAACCATTGAGATCCCCACCCTATAACCATATATATTATTAGTCCTTATGATAAGACGAATCATTTGGTACCATAGGGGGGTCTGAGGGGGGTCATGCCCCACCCCCTCAAATGATAAAATACTAAATATTCTGAAAACCATTGAGATCCCCACCCTATAACCATATATATTATTACTCCTTATGATAAGACGAATCATTTGGTACCATAGGGGGTCTGAGGGGGGGGGTCATGCTACACCCCCTTAAATGATAAAATACTTAATATTTTGAAAACCATTGTGATCCCACCCTATAACCATATATATTATTACTCCTTATGATAAGACAAATCATTTGGTACCATAGGGGGGTCTGAGGGGGGTCATGCCCCACCCCCTCAAACGATAAAATACTAAATATTCTGAAAACCATTGAGATCCCCACCCTATAACCATATATATTATTACTCCTTATGATAAGACGAATCATTTGTACCATAGGGGGGTCTGAGGGGGGTCATGCCCCACCCCCCTCAAATGATAAAATACTAAATATTCTGAAAACCATTGAGATCCCCACCCTATAACCATATATATTATTACTCCTTATGATAAGACGAATCATTTGGTACCATAGGGGGTCTGAGGGGGGGGTCATGCCCCACCCCCTTAAATGATAAAATACTTAATATTTTGAAAACCATTGTGATCCCCACCATATAACCATATATATTATTACTCCTTATGATAAGACAAATCATTTGGTACCATAGGGGGGTCTGAGGGGGGTCATGCCCCACCCCCCAAATGATAAAATACTAAATATTCCGAAAACCATTGAGATCCCAACCCAATAGTGTTCTTCTTCCTCTTCTAATCAAATTTTTTGTCCGGAACATAACTTTTTTGTTTCTTGAGCTAGCCTCATGATATTTGGAAGGTATATGCATCAGGTCAAGGCGGAGTGCAGAGTACCACATTTGGGTCCCTGGGGGTCAGTCCCCACTCCCTAGCCTACATTATCTTGGAAAGGGTTGAAATCCCCACCCTTAAACCATATATTTTATTATTCATGATAACAAGACAAGTTGAATGCAGTATACATCTGAGCCCCGGGGGTCATCCCCTACCCCTCAAGACCAGAAACCTTAATTTATCTTAAAAATGGTTGAAATCCCCACCCCTAAACCATATATTGTACTACTCATGGTTACAAGACGAGTTGAATGCAATATTCATCTTAGCTCTGGGGTCATCCCCACCCCCTCAAAATCAGAAACCTTATTTTATCTTAAAAATGGTTGTAATCCCCACCCCTAAACCATATAATGTACTACTCATGGTTACAAGACCAGTTGTATGCAATATAGATCTTAGCCTTGGGGGTCATCCCCACCCCCACAAAATCAGAAACCTTATTTTATCTTAAAAATGGTTGGAATCCCCACCCCTAAACCATATAATGTACTACTCATGGTTACAAGACGAGTTGAATGCAATATACATCTTAGCCCTGGGGGTCATCCCCACCCCCCTCAAAATCAGAAACCTTATTTTATCTTAAAAATGGTTGGAATCCCCACCCCTAAACCATATATTGTACTACTCATGGTTACAAGACGAGTTGAATGCAATATAAATTTAAGCCCCAGGGGTCATTCCCACCCCTCATGACCAGAAACCTTTATCTTAAAAATGGTTGAGATCCCCTCCACAAAAGTATATATTTCCTTATTCACAATGAAAAGACAAGTTGAATGCAATATGTCTTGGCCCCAGGGGGTCATCCCACCCCCTCAAGACCAGAAACCTTAATTTATCTTAAAAATGGTTCAGATCCCTTCCCCAAAACTATATATTACCTTATTCATTCCTTGTTGAAGCACATATCTGTAGGTAACTACATGTATTATGTACCATAGCTCTTAATTTGCCACCTTGATGATCCCTAAAAAATGTTAAAAAAACTATGGGTATGGAAGGGGAGACATCAGTTTTAGCGTGCTAAAACAGTCCAGCATGCTGGACTCCTGTGACAACAGTACCTCTAGTTCGCCATTGAAATAATTGCAGAAGAAAAAGAATAACAGTGAAAGCGTTGTTTACTTGGGTAATGTTCCAGGGTTAATGCTCTTGTTATTTTATTTTCTTCTTGATATGTAAAGAAATACATGTACAAAATGTACTTACACTTTCCGCAGTCTGAAATGTCGATCGGCTGTTGATATGGAGAAAGCCGCAGTGCAGTGTAAAGTTGAGCTCAATTCTAACCTCTCATTAAAACTGTCATAAACTGTCAGAAGAACTGTTCTAGAACAGTTCAAGAACCTTCATGCTGACACCTTTAGAACCGTTTATGACATGGTGTGTCCTGACCAAGAACCATTTATGACAGTTCTACCTTAGAACCATTCTGGACGGTTCTACCCTAGAATCATTTATGACAGTTCCACCCTAGAACCATTTATGACAGTTCTACCCCAGAACAATTTATGACAGTTCTACCCTGGAACCATTTATGAAAGTTCTACTCTGGAGGTTTTACTTGGAAAACGCGTATATTTTAAAAATTATTATTTTGATATAATATCAAATATCAAAATATTGGTCCAAATTATATCCTCTGCATAAAAATGTGTTAGTTGATAAATCATGTTTAGTAAGAGTCTTTAAAATGGCCAACATAATTATAACGGTACTTGTATAAAACAAAACTGTAACATACATTATATATGTACATGTACAGAGGAATAATTCAAACAACCCATCGAGATGGTTATTTCGGAGTTTAAAAGGTCCTATCCAGTTGACAGTGTGATTAAGTATATGACATATATATAGTCAAATTATTAGATTATTGTCACAGATAATTACCCTTAATAACAAAATAATTAAAGATTCTTCACCTAGTCGTCTGAATGGGTTTAATTGAACAATATGTCGCCTTTTCGGGTATTTAGGCCTATAAAATTAATACATTAGTATAAAATAACTATCAAACCATTTTACAGCCCCAAGTATATCAACAATTTCATCTTTAATACTAAATACAGCACAAAATTTTCCTTTGAAAATGATGAGAATTATCTTATAAACGATAGTTATCGTCTTAAGTAATTCCACGCATGACTGACTATTTGGCTATTGCATTAAGTAATAAAATATATTTGCACTTGAAGGTAAACTAAACGTTGACTTTATTTTATCCTTGTTTGTAAAATATATATAGTGTACGCCTTCTATCATTTAGGTAGTTTAAATAAACTATGACGCGGTCCGTTTTTATCAAATTCAGATAACATCGTTTGTAAATCTGTCCATCAAAGAGTTGAATACATCGTGCAATAGTGTCGCATTTCTAACTACTGTTTTTCGGTGTTGGTTAATTTCAGCTTAAACTGTCTTGTTTGAAATTTATGTTTTCTTTCGATGGCAGTTGTAACTTGTTGTAGTGTCACTTCTTACTATTAACACATGTTTAAAAGGATGATTTAATTTTTTTTTATATATGTGACAAACGATAGATGTTGATTTCACGGAATATAAAGTGAGGAAACATCATGTTGCAAAAACTATTTAAAATTGCATTATTGCAATTAATATTATTCGTGGTGTGTTCTTTAACAAGAAAAATAGGCAGGAGTGTGAAATTAACACACAGGGATAAATTAATGATTGTAAATTACCATAATGATATTCGAAGACTAATTTACGCATCAAATATGCAGGCACTGGTAAGTATTTTTTTTTCTTTTTACGACGAGTTACGAAAGTGAACAAAAATATGTTTGTGCACAGCGTATGTGTTTGTGTCATTAATTTCATACCATTAACCTGCAGCTTGTAACCAGTAATACCCGATTTGAAATGACGAATTACTGCTCTACATATGTATCACTTATTGTGAACAATACTGAAGCAAATGGTGCCTTTTGAATTTGAATGTGATAATAATATACATGACAAATTATTATGTTAACAAAAGATCAACCCAATTAGGTTAAATCCTCAAAGTCTTAAGCATTGGTCAGTGATTTCATCTACTCTTTCATTTGTCGCTGTTTAACCTACATTTATGTAAAGCCAGTATTATTGTTTTCTGCAGTGAATTAACCCTTTTTTAGAGACAAAGAAGCTCAGTAATGTTTATGACCTTCACTCTTATTTCGGTAGTAGCTAGCTCATTCAATGATTATGACTACCTCGTTTGTTCTGCAAGAGATTTGCTGATGGCGGTTGAAATGAAAATATTTGTATTTTAAATAATTTCAAATAGTGAAGTAAATGTTTTTTTTACAAAACGGGTACATAAAAACTATAATTGTGATTTGAGAGCAACACTCTATTCAATAAACTAGTTGACATTCATGTGTAGTAATGCCAAAAAGGCGCAAAGTAAAAGTATGTTTCTTTAAAATTGCCTTGTCCTTAATGATTGATTGACAATTACAGATATAAACTATTGCACTATTCCTGCCATTGGGTTTGAGCTGGAAACTGATTGTAATTTCTTTAAATATTACGACAATTTCTAAGCATAAAATCATTCCTTGTATATGGTCTACCAGCCGTTAACCTAGATAGCTATCACTCTTCCGGATATTATTGACAGAGGTTTGCAAATATTTTTGGGTTCATCTAACCAGTTTAACGACAAAACTGCTCAGTGTTTATATCAAGTCTAAAACGTGAGACTGTTTTGATTTTATGTTAAAACGTATGTTATGAATTGTTTGTGTAGTTTTTCGCAGATTTACATGCGTGTATATCAGTGCCGGTGTTCTTATCATTGAGTGGACAGAACGCACGAAAATGACCAGACATCATACGTTTCTCATTACTACTGATGATTTTTTATATGTGTACGTAAAGCAGTCCTACCGATGCATTCTAAAGAACCAAAACGACAACTTTGGGCGTCAGGCCAACGTTAGTAAATGTTTACGAATACGATGGAAAACAAACGGTCTTTTTGTAATAGTTTGGTGTCGTACTTTTATAAATAATAATTGATCGGTGTAACAGTAGAGCTCTGTGATCAAAATGATTTTGCAACTTTACATAGGATTATTTCCTTGTCGTAAATGTTCTGGCTTGTATGTATTAAACATTGTATGTTAACATCTGACCTCTGTATGTTGAATTCCTGCTTGTCTAGAATTTATGACAACTGTGTACGTTCACTTGATCACATGTAAAGGGTATATTCGTTTTTAATGTTTACATTGCAAATAATGTGCATTAACGTAAAGGTAAAATTTTAAAATTAAACATCATTTATCATAAATTTCCCATGTACAATTTATACTTTAATACGAGAGGTAAAAAACAAGATTTATGTTATACTGAAACGAAACAGATATACATGTATTGATCTTGAGTTTAAAATTTGTTCTTAAGGAATCACCTTGCGTGTGTATGAACATGCATGTCATATAATTTGCATGAAAAATTTTGATTTTATTTCAAGTTCCTTTTAAATAATAAGATCTTTCAGAGATTATTGTTCAGAATTCGACGAATGTAATAAACCTCTGTTGCCCTCACTTGATAGACCACAAATGCACTATATGATCTTGTTGTCAGTCTTTTTGATTTGATTTATTTGTGGATTCGGAAAACTGACAGAATGAAATTATAAATAAATAAAAACCTGTTGACTATCAAATTGTTATACTGGTTTGTGCTCAAGTTTGAAATTACAAACCTACCCCTAAAAATTCACTTGTTGAATTGTTGATGACGGATTTCCCAACTTGTAGGGCGATATTTCAAGGGTATATGTTGTTGAAGTACTGTGATGAATCTTTAGTAGTTAAACTCCCTGAGATTTTAATTCTTATTTATGCAGGAATAATGAAACAAAAAGCTTAACTGCATAATTTCTTAATTATATTTTTAAAATTGCACTGATATAAGTGTTAAAAATGTATACAAATGTACATGCATAACTTCCTCCTTTTCAGTAAATAAATTACTGAATTACCTTTTAAGATAAACTGAAAAAAACAATATTTCTTCTTTTAGAAGTTCTCTTGTCAGTCCTATAGATAATATAGGACGTTTTATTACAATTTTATTAACAGGACGTCTGTAGAGATACCGGTATGCAATAAATTTCCAAGGCCGTTTTATATAGAGTTCTATGTACATAACGGATTCATTCTAACGGTTTGTGTATGTCTTGGTAAAATTGTATTACCCATTCCTCCAAATGCAAAAGCCTTGAACGACCATCCCTTAATTCATAAGTCATAATCAGAATTGGGACGAGAGACGAACTTGGGCTTAATGTAATGGGAAATTAACCATGAAATACCGGAACATAAAAAAAAACTGCTTTATTGCAATTATGTGTTCAACAGTGATAATAAAACTGTAAATCAATCTAGAATTCAAAATTCGGACTTTATTCAATGAATATTTACACCACAATTAACCGAACTACATTTGTAGAAGTATTAAATGACATGTATATAATTGATTTCTTACATGTACATCTATATTCCTACACTGTAATAGAATACAAATTTGAGATTTTTCATCATTTTAAGGGTGATTATATTTTTTTCAAATATCAAATAAACAACATACTAACGTTTGATACAAAATTAAATTTGAGATAAAAACCACAAGTAAAATTCAATGTATATAGTATGGGACGGAAATCATGGACATGAAATGGATGTATATTCAATGATATAATACAGTGTGATTGTCTATCTACACATTACATACATTTATGAATTAAAAATCTAGGTACGTGTATGTCAGTATTATTTCATACATTATTATTTTAAAATTCCCGATTGTTACGTTTCCGAAAATCTTGGGTTGACATTTGGTCGTACGCCTTATTTATTTGATTTATTTATCCGAATAAACTCCGATTTTCTTTAATTTACTACAGCTTTTTTATATGAAATCTGACTATGACACTTATAATTCGAGACTCTAATAATATGATTTGTAATTAAAATCATATTTCAGTTTCGCCCAACAAAGTTACAGTCTAGAAACAGAAAAAGATAAGTTAATTGATAAAATGAAACCTATAATAAAAGATCATATTGACCAGGCCACAAGGGTTGAAATATGTATTTAGGTAGTTAATTTGTTACATAAAACCCTTACCATACAATTCTTCTTACAAAAGAAAAACAATTTGTGACAATTAATATCAAAATCGAAACTATGGAAAGTCGTATTTGGCGCCTTTTGCAAAAGAGCTATGTTGTTTTAATATAATATTTCAAGATTGTGGACTTTCCCCTGTTGTAAAACTTCATGTGATAATCTACATGGAAAAATAAACCAAACGTTGTCCCAATTACGAAGTTTCTGTCCCACTGACATGACTGATTTGAAAAAGACTTGATTTTATAGAAAATTCCTCTTCTCACGTAAGTCTCTAAAGAAGTTTGTAGGGTGGGCGCAATTTGTGACTACTTTCATCACTATCGGATTGTCTTTGTTAGACAGCGAGATAGATGCTACATAATAAACTCATGTGATGTAGGTTACTTCTCATGCAAGGATATTTTGTCTCAAAAATGCACATATCAAATCCTTTCATTATTGAATAAAACAATATCTATATATCATTTAAAGAGTTACCGTCTCTAACGGCTTTTGTTTACCACATGAATTTTCTAAAATAAAATGATTGTATTTTAAATCTAATGTTCTTTGTCTGACATACATTTTTGGTTTTAAAGATGCTCCATACTTACGAAAATTTTGACAAATGTAATATTATCATTAATGTCATATCTAACCTTATCACGATTTGCTATTCTAGCTATTAAAAGGCGATTGGTATGGAGAATATAAAATATATAATTTATAGGTATGGTGAGAAAAAACTGGAAAATTGCTTTGTTAAAGGTCAATGTCCGTAATTTTCATGTCATCAACCATGCAATCCTGTTTTTCACTGATAGCTTATAGGTTCGTATGTTATCGTGATCTTTATAACTTATGACAGCATTAAAGGGTTATCATATTTATACACAATTTATATTTTCTTATTTCTATACAGCTTTTAATGAAACTTTCATGTAATGTTTGTTCATGCAAAATTAATAGATTTGAACGTTGTTTTTCCCATTGAAGATGAGAATGGATTGCCGTTTCTATCATTTCGCATTAAAATAAATTTAATATTGTTCTATATATTACTATAAATCACCAAAAAAAATTATAATACACAGTGATTATTATTCCAGATTTAAAAATAATTTAACTGATAACAAAAATGCTAATTTTATGACGAACTTTTTACGATGCATTGATAAAAGACGTCGATTTGAATAAACAATATTGTCATGTTAAATTATGAAAATTTTATTTAAATTTACATACAATATTCCCAAATCCTTGCACCATGACCAGTACATAATCTTGAAGGGTTCGAAGTCTGAGACTGGGATGACAACTTTGTAATGTGTTCCTTGTAAATGTTAACTTTCAGGTTATCATAAATGTCATATTAAAATCGTGTAAATAGACAATAATAATTTAATTTTCACGATGATGTATTACCCTAATTATTCTCGCTTTCTGATACATATGTACATAAAATATTCAATTATTAAACAAAGAAAACAATATTAGGTACACTGTAAATATGAAATACAGCACATGTCGTGTTTTGTCAAATTGCAAACAAATTATGAACAAAGGTTCTCAAATTTAATTTTAAAAAGCCATTTCACAGTACACTACAAGAAAAGCCAATGTAAAATAAAATATAAACATGTAAACAACATCATCTTATTCTCAATGAACTTGGAAGATAAGTTGAGTCTACCCCTGGTTTTTTGGTGGGGTCCATGTTGTTCATATATTTTTAGTTGTTAAGTGAAGTGTTTGTATTGTTTTTGTCTTGTTTTGTTGTCCATTTTCAGCTTTTGATTTCTTGCTGAATTCATTCACTAAGGATAATAGTATATTTTTTATAAACTTTATAAACTTCAAGTCTTGTTGAAAGCCTTTCGTAAATAATTACAGGACAATTATCATGATTATAAAGAAGGTAATACCAGCGAAAATGCATAGAAAGAATAACGTCAATCGTACATTTACTTGCGTATGTAGAAATTTTGCCTCTGGATTTAATCAGTTATTAATATCAAAATATATAAACCAAACTTTAGATACTTATTTATTTATTGAGAGTTTTGTTTGACAGCAGCATTTTGGGGAACCATTTAGAACCACTCTCATATTGCAATCTTTTCACACCAATACATTGTATGCCTTCATGCTGGAGATTTTTAATGTTCTTTGTCTAACATACATTTTTGGTTTTAAAAGATGCACCATACTTACGAAAATTTTGACAAATGTAATATTATCATTAATGTCATATCTAACCTTATCACGATTTGCTATTCTAGCCATTAAAAGGCGATTGGTATGGAGAATATAAAATATATAATTTATAGGTATGGTGAGAAAAAACTGGAAAATATTTCTTTTAGTAAGCGTAACGAAAACCATACGTACAGGTACATGTAACTGAGTCATATTGCGTGTAATTAACTGTAAATATAACAAACGATGTCACTACAACAAAGTGAGAAAGGCTATCTAATAAATGCTGAATAAGCACGACATAAGGTTTTGGAACAAAAAACACAGGATTACACAAGATGTTCAAAAATCAATTGTCATATACATGTAATTATGACTTTGTGTTTCTTGACGCATTATTTTGTGATGATATTTTCTGTAAAATGGCACGCGATGTCTGTCTAAACCGTCTGATGGATGATATATAGGATATTGTTTGTAATAAAATTAAGTAGGAACAGATAATCTGATTGGCCAATATTTATCTTTAGGTCATCGCCAAAGATTTATGAAATCTATACAAAAGGTCAAACGTCGGGACAAAAAGACACATGCTTGACATATTTGCATATTTCATAAATGATTTATTTTACTTTTAACACGCAACGATTTGTTTTGTTTTTGGATTAAGGATTTGAATAAATTGTTAAATTATACCTTGTGACTTTGTAGATTTTTAGTACATGTATTCACAACTAAATGACAGCGTTATTATTTTATCCTACATGTATACATTTATTTTATAGTTTTGGGGATTATTAGAATGCATCTTAAAATTTATATATATCACATAATAACCTCACACAGAGAATTTAAATCAGATAATTTGACAGTTAAATTGTTCTTAAATATTCTGTAGAACCAAAGTCGATGCAATGCACCAAAAAAATCTACATGTATGTGCATGTTTCAAGAAGTCATGTTGCAAAACTATGATTGCATTTCGTCTTTATATTTGGTTCACGAAACAAAACATTTTAAAATACACAAGTCATTCAAAATCAAATGAATCCACAAATAAACCCAACCTGAATTACACCTACAACACGGTAGCTCACAAGCTGTCTGGATGATAGTACACCTAGCTTACAGACTGTCTGGGTGATAGTACACCTAGCTTACAAACTGTCTGGATGATAATACACATAGCTTATAAGCTGTTTGGATAATAGTACACATAGCTCACAAGCTGTCTGGATGATAGTACACCTAGCTTACAGACTGTCTGGGTGATAGTACACCTAGCTTACAAACTGTCTGGATGATAATACACATAGCTTATAAGCTGTTTGGATAATAGTACACATAGCTTACAAGCTGTCTGGATGATAGTACACAAAGCTTACAAGCTGTCTGGATGATAGTACACATAGCTTACAAGCTGTCTGGATGATAGTACACATAGCTTACAAACTGCCTGGATGATATTACACCTACCTTACAAGTATAATACACATAGCTTACAAGCTGTCTGGATGATAGTACACATAGCTTACAAGCTGTCTGGATGATAGTACACATAGCTTACAAGCTGTCTCGATGATAGTACACATAGCTTACAAACTGCCTGGATGATATTACACCTACCTTACAAGTATAATACACATAGCTTACAAGCTGTCTGGATGTTAGTACAGCTAGCTTATGTATGTGCATGTTTCAAGAAGTCATGTTGCAAAACTATGATTGCATTTCGTCTTTATATTTGGTTCACGAAACAAAACATTTTAAAATACACAAGTCATTCAAAATCAAATGAATCCACAAATAAACCCAACCTGAATTACACCTACAACACGGTAGCTCACAAGCTGTCTGGATGATAGTACACCTAGCTTACAAACTGTCTGGGTGATAGTACACCTAGCTTACAAACTGTCTGGATGATAATACACATAGCTTATAAGCTGTTTGGATAATAGTACACATAGCTCAAAAGCTGTCTGGATGATAGTACACAAAGCTTACAAGCTGTCTGGATGATAGTACACATAGCTTACAAGCTGTCTGGATGATAGTACACATAGCTTAAATGCTGTCTGGATGATAGTACACATAGCTTACAAACTGCCTGGATGATATTACACCTACCTTACAAGTATAATACACATAGCTTACAAGCTGTCTGGATGATAGTACAGCTAGCTTATGTATGTGCATGTTTCAAGAAGTCATGTTGCAAAACTATGATTGCATTTCGTCTTTATATTTGGTTCACGAAACAAAACATTTTAAAATACACAAGTCATTCAAAATCAAATGAATCCACAAATAAACCCAACCTGAATTACACCTACAACACTGTAGCTTACAAACTGTCTGGGTGATAGTACACCTAGCTTGCAAGCTGTCTGGATGATAGTATACCTAGCTTACAAGCTGTCTAGATGATAGCAAAACCGATTTTTTTTTCATTGTTGGATGACGCCGTACAACGCTAAAGTAGATATCCGATTTGTTTTCGTTGGATGATGAGGATGAGAGAGGTGATCAAATAAAATATTAAATCTACTAAATTCATATGGGAATCTATTTGTTAAACGGAATTCTTTTCCACATAATTGTTTGTTTTCCCAATACAGTTCACGTAAAATTACAGAATTACGAATCTCTTCAACGACTTGTAGAAAAGGAAAAAACACCGCTACAGGCATCTTCTATACTATTAAATTTGCGAACTGATATTTTCTAGCCGTTTTACCTCCGAGCCTACGATCGTCAGAAATATTATTTAATAATAAATAGTTAGTACATGTAATATACTTTCTAATATGATATAGTAATTGCTTTAATTAAGTCAATCTTTTTTAACATAAGATAATATATAATCTTTTGGTATAATTATGAAAAAGGGACCGCCCAGTCTTTATTGTATATTTAAAAACTAAATGTTGGCAAAGTACATTTATCTTCTAGATATATAAGGAATGATCTAGCATAAAAAGCTAACAGTAGCATGTTAGATTGCTGAAAAATTTATATAGTATTTTCTAAGAAATATCAAATGGATTAACATTTAACCGAAAACATGGAAAAAAGGTAGTACGTACAGTACATTGTACATGTTCAACATAAAGTTTCATTCCATGCACAAAATACTAATTATATGAACATCTGTAATTCAGATATAGGTTAAAAATACATGTGGTGTCTGGCACAAACCATGAATGTGTGCATGTATAAAGATAAATTATTTTCATTGTATATATAAGTCTTTTCACATATTGCGTGGTGATAGTTAGAATAACACTGAGCCTGTACATTATTCCTTGATGATTACAGTTTTCACTCGTATTTTTTTACTTATAAAATTTAACTGAAATAAGAAATGTAAATGTTTAAAGAACACAACGTACTTATCATCGAGAAGAACGACTGAAAAACAGCAATCGCAGACCCTATCCGACACTTCTCGTTAATTAAATGTAAAAAAAAAAATAATTACAAAACATGCCACTCTTATTGGTTCGGGGAATATGAAAATTATAAAATTCAGGAAATGCTTTGCAATTTTATTTTAAAAGTACGTTTAAACTCCATTAAAGAAAGCTGAATTTACTTGGATGTTTGTCTCGTTAAAGCCCCTTGTTATGGTATGTCTTACACGGTTTTCGTGATTTTAAAAGGCTTGCCAAAATTTTGGACACTGAAAAGTGTTTTATATGCCATTAATGTGGTATTTTAGTTTATATTACATGTATCATTGAGGATATGCCGCTGATGATAAACTGTTAGTTCCGGCTTTCCACATTTCCAGCCTGGTACAATTTGTCCAAATATATATCTAGCTGTTGTATCAAAAATGCATGTGTAGTATTCTCAAAATGCAATACTTTTCTAAGCGATATCGTTTAAGTGGTTTGTAAAAGGTATAATTTTCACGTCGTAATCTTTATTGATCTATACATTGTCTACGTAACATTTAAGATATAATTTTCAGTTACTAGACTACATGCACGAAAGAGTATGTCAGCGACATCACAATACCCAACCATCTTTTCTACAGTATAAGCTGAGTTACCCTACAAAATAAACTGCAAGTCGCGTCTCAAATTAAAGTATGTTGCTTGAACACCCTGACATCTCTCATTAAGATCCATGTAGTATAAATTTCGTGAATGTTTTTAACGAATAACAATTCTGATATGGATGCATGAAATTTAAAATGGATGCAAAGTATACGTTATTCTTGTAATTACAGCAAAATACAGTTGTAGAAATATTTAAAACAAGTTAATTTTTATAAAATATCTTTTTAAGTGGAAGTACAAAACAGTGGGAAATGTCCGTAAATTCTAAATCCAAGTGAAAGAAAAAATCATGACAATGGAACACAACAATCAAACGTCATATGTATAACAAAAAGAATAGAAAGACATATAATGAACGAAACAAATAGAACAAGACAGCACATCAACTGTTTAGCACTAGCAATAAGACCGATGTTCTGTTGATTCTTTTTATCCTTGTTTTAAAACTTGGTGGTTTTAAAAAATAATGTAAGGCCCCATTTACATTAGGCATACTTTGAAAAACCAAAAAGATTCCTTTCTTTCTATGTAGGTTTTTCAAAACCCTTTTTCATTTAACATTTTAAAATTATAACTTTGGAGAAAATGTTTGGACACCAACGAATATCATCCTCCTACAAATTGCTTTACTATGTTATTTAAATAGATGTAGATAAAAATATAGACATTTTGTTACATCGTGTAAATTTACATTCAGTTTATAATCTGTAAACCATGATGAGTGTAATACATTTCTGTTTTGACATAAGGTTAACCATAATATGTTTTACAACAGTGTGAACATTATATTTCAAACTAAGTTGTAATACATTTCCTCAAATACCATAGAATATAAATTTTAAATCCGAAAATAACACCCCGTATAACGTGTCACACTTTCAAAATCAATTAATTTTTTTGCATAAAATGTCTTTCTAGTGATTTTTTTTTAATATCTACATATTATGGATATGTTTAGCAGATTTTGTTGAATATCCCTAGTTTGTCATCGTTGGTTTCTGCTTTGGCCTGGTGTTTAAAAATACTGATGAAATGTTTGATCCTGCCTATTTTTTTGCCGAAATGTTGGTCCTGGATTTTTTTTTCGACCGCATTTTATTTTCATTTAAACAAAAAAAAAATTCTGATTGACACAGGTCCTGCATTTATTTTCACACCTAAAGTGATCCTGGCTTTTTATTTTGCCAAAATCCTGCTCCTGCCTTTTCATTTCAAATTTCATCCTAGCCCCCTCTCCCAATGAATCAAATGGATGTTTCCTAAGTTTTGCTCATCTAG
Source organism: Mytilisepta virgata (assembly GCA_028015205.1). Lineage (NCBI taxonomy): Eukaryota > Metazoa > Mollusca > Bivalvia > Mytilida > Mytilidae > Mytilisepta > Mytilisepta virgata. The sequence goes on from CM051521.1 coordinate 92,933,667, forward strand.
TGAATAATTAAACAATCAGATATGGCGCATTTCAAATTTATATATTTATCTTTATAGTTTTGTCCAAAGTAGTAAAAATTATTATTCTTACAATTTTTATCTTAAAAGTGTTAGAAGTGTAAAAGTGCCTTTTATTTTTTCCCACAGAATAATTTTAATTTAATTACATTACAACATAATAAACATAAATCTCACATACAACGTATTATTTTTGGATAAATGTCAAAGCCACTGGGCAATACAGGGCGTTTTGTATAAATACCACCGAAAGATCAAAACATTTCCATAAACTGCTTAACGATACCAGGTCAAAAACTTTCACCTGTTTTTACGTTATCAATTAGGTCATATTAAACTGAAACCTCATATCAACGTCGATCTTTGATAAATATCAAAGTAATTTGTATTTTATGAATGAAACAGGCATCTTTATTTCCAAAATCCTAATTAAAATTTGTTTGTCACGTGCAGTGATATACATCAATCTGATAAACAAGAAGGTACTTGTAACAGAGGAAATATGATAGACAATCTGTAAACATATATATTTAGTAGTGCACTTCACACCTAAGTATGTACTTTCCCCATGACGTGTACATTTGTACATGTACATGTACCGGTAGATACGTTTAAGCTCCAGTTTGCTTAAGAAAATGCAACAAATATGAATACAAAAATTCAATTTAAAAAAATTAACTACAAGTAATCAAGTTGTCGAACAGAACCTCTCCAACTGGAAGACTGACTGAAAACTCATATTTGATTTCGTAGTCCTTTATATGCACGTTAACTGGCTTTTCGAGCAATAATTTCGAGATGTTTTGTTGCCTTATCGTTTAACACACATGTTTTAATATATTTATTGTGCTAGTTTACCCTTTGAATGTGTAACCGAGCCCCCCCCCCCCCCCCCCCCCACCCATAAAATCTCCAAACGTAGTACTGCGCAGATATTTATCATGTGTTTTGCTTATGCTGAATCAATCATGTCAGATACATGTTTAGTAACCAGCTTCGTGTACCTTTTAAACACCTTATGCAGAAGCTATTGAGTTAACAGACCTGGAAGAGCTCTCAGTTATCTTAATATTCAAGTAATGTAACAGAACAGTTCATATGATGTATATTTAATAGCTGTACGTACAATGTATGCCACACTGGCATACCCCCAGTAAATACGATTAAACAATAGAAAATCGGATGTTATATTTACCGAGAAATTCAAGAGAAATGTCCTTCGTTGTCAATTTGGAGATCTAAATATGAATCAAACAACGGCATTTTCAAGATATCATATTTTTGCAAGTTCTTACAACTTTTAGATAAATGATATGTAAAATTCTTGGAAATGCAAGCAAAAAAGGGTTAAGGAGAAAGTAAAGCAACATTATTCGCTTATTCCATTTTCCTTTGATTTTAATGAAGCAGTCTTTGAAAAATTAAAAAAACACAGCGATTGAAATACTCAATAATTCAATCTAAAAAGTAAAAGGATATTGTCTACCAAATATAATATATTTTAATTTTTACAATACTTTTTATCAGTTACATAAATTTAGATTTGTTTATGCTAGTTGTTCTACAATGTCAACCGTCAAATATTTATTTGCATACCAACACATTAATGCTGCATACAGACTTGCAAATGCAGTAAATGGACATTTCTATTACATGTACATGCGTTATAGTTATATTTTTATTGTATATTGAAGAATTAGATGGATTAAGATTTTTCTTCATTCAGACACACAGACAAAAGGTAGGATGGTCAATGCGCTGGCCACTACCATAACCATCAGAATTGAACAATAAGATTAATTTTAAGTGAAACTAAACGATTACTGCCAAAAAGTAGTGAGATTTGTCTGGCTGTATGCAGCATAAACAACAGCAGTTAAATTCTTTATTTTTGAATTCCAAGCCTAGTAGCAAATTCTGAACCCATTCATGACTGAGCATTTTTCTTTATCGTTTACACTTTTCAAAATAATGTTATTTTTCTGATTTCACATTTCACAACTAGTAATGTACTTAAGTTTATTAAATGTTAAGCACAAGCCTTTACTGTCTGTCAAGATTTAATATATGTTCCTTTTCTATATACATATTTGAAATTCTAAAATTCATCAGATTATATTTCTTAGACGTATAAAATAAAGAATATAAAACTGAAATATACATGTTTTGCAATAACTGCACAATGATAGTACAATGCATATGCAAAATTATGATAATATTTAAAGAACTACCACAGATCAGAGGTTGGTTTACAACCGTCTTAAATATTAATACGTATACTTTAAAATATAATAATCATACATTTTAAATTTCACACCTTTTAAATTTGAAAAATATAAATTCTACATTCTTTGCATATCAAATGATGTAACCAAGCTATAAATTTCAATGTTGTTTTGTGGTGTTCCGATTACATGTAAATATTTGTATCTAAAAAGGTTTTAATGGGAATCTAATTGAGAATTATGATATGATTTATGGCGTTTTAGGAAGGTTTTAACAATTAAATAAAACTTACAGGTGTATAACAACACGATTAGCCACGAAGGTATTGATACAAAGAAACAAGTGTTTCATTTCATGGAAGTTTACAATGTCATAACGAAATTGATATTTTTCTGTGTAAATCTGTTTTTTTTTTTTTTTTTTTTTTTTTTTTTGCTCCTTATTTATTTGTTTGTGTTCTGGTTTGTAATAAGTAAGGTTACACATGCACGCTTAAATGTCAAGAGATATTTGTTCATGATCATGTTAATTGCTTTTTTTACCAAAATATTGGTATGCAAAATGGTGTTGTCCTTGGGTTGTTTTTTACTTTTAGCTTTAAGGTAATTTTGGATCTTAAAATTATTGATATTTTGGGTAATCATTTTTTGGCTTTACACATTTTTCTTAATACCGCGAAATACACACACTTTATTGAAAGCTACACGTCTTTTACTTTTAATAAATGAAGTATTGTTATTAAGTATATATTTACGAAGGCTAACTAACCCATGATTAGAGGAAAATACCCTAAAATACTTTTTTACCATAACTTTGGACTCCGTTCAGTATTTCTCGTTTAAAACAATCTTTATTAAAAATATATAGTTACATTTAAAATATAAATATCAAAAGTTTCTACAAGGGCTACAGAATTGCACTGGGACATTTAACAATTGATAAATGTTCATATACGGTCAACGGCAATGTACATCGACACTATATATTAACACAGAAACAACATTTATCTTTATTATCAGAAATACATAACTATTTGTATTAACTGGCTATCTTAAACAAACATTTTATACTTAATATGACTCTTAAAATTCTTGCTTTATATGAAGTAGTGGTGAACCAGGCTTGAATACAGACATTAGACAAACAAGATACTCTAGATTCGATGTAGCAATTCAAAATTACAACATGTAAGATAGGATTAAAATATTAATGGTGTGAAGGTTACAGTCCCCGAAATTTTAAATAAGATGTAGAAAACTACTATCATATGTACAATTATGTTGTTATACAATTGAAATCAAACTCAGCTTAGCTTTAAGCGACGACTAGACGACTTTTATATATATAAGCTTCAATTTTGAAAACAAAATTCTAAGGAGTTATGTTTGAGAGAGACAATCCTATGTTACCACAAAATTTAACGACTTTAGAAAGGTAAATTAGTATAGCAAAATACTAGCAACTGAGCTGGTGACTACGTCGGTGACTTGGAGCCCACCATCAGAAGTATCAATTGCCTGCAGAGATACATGCATCAACTCAGTAATAGTAATGAACATTATATTATACCAGTTTTGATGCCCAAGATATGCATTCCATTGACAGTAATAGGATATCAGTTCATTAGATTATATGTGTTTATTGCAAAATATATGTTCTAGGCTTGCATTGTGCTTTGTACATGTACTTAAGTAAAGTCAAGAAATACCAAAGGGATATTCGAAGGAGAGAAAAATCGTAACAAATGACAAACTCCGGAGAACAACGAAGACAAGACCAAAACAATACATGCACTACAATTAAAAAATAAAAACATATGAACAACATGGACCCCACCAAAAATCCGGGGTTAAACTCAGTTGCTCCGGAAGAGTAAGCAGTCTCTGCTTCCTGCAGGACACCCGCCATGCTGTCCATGTAAAATCTGATATGAGGATGTAAAATCCGATATGAGGAAGGTTAAGATATTTTCACACTAAGGCCTACAAATATGAAATTATGTATAATTCTGTAAAATTTGCCCTTTCCCCCGATGACGTGAAGACTTTAAATTCATTCCGGTCTTTCACGAATACTGCCGATTTCTAATGAACTCTATGACGAGATAGCATTAAACCCTTTATGGTAGTGTTATTTCAGACTTTTTCGTTTAGTAGAGCGACAGTATCCGAACTGCAGCTATAAGAGCCTTAGCAAATTTTATAGTTAAAAGGAGCACTTTCTGACCCTACTATCTAAATTATGTACCGTCTAGTCTAATTTTCAGTTCTATCAAGCGGTCAACTTGTTGGTAACCATACTGTATTGGTTTTTATAGTGTGTTTTGTACACCAGAGAGTGAGGGTAGATAAGGGCATGGGGTTGGGTACACATAATCCGGTTTAACCCCACCACTGTTCAGTGTTTGTACCAAGTAAGACTATCCTGACTGTCTTTTTTGTTTATTATTGTGTTTTGTAATCTTTAATGTTATTTTTTGTGCGTAGTTGTCAGTTGGATTGCTTTGATTGATTGGTATGTCATTGTTGAACTTTCCTGTTATCCATGTCCTTGTTTGTCATACTTAAATGAAAGTGGAATTTATTATCAAACATACGGGAACGCAACATATGATTAAAACAACATATTATTTCAAAATTATCAAATATGAAATTGAAAAGAATATGGCTTGAGTATGTTTCAAGTGTAAATGTATAACCCCGTTAGACTGAACTTGCAAAAGATTGATAAAATAATGAGTTCTTCGAAAAATAAATGTCTCCAGTAGACCACAAGCATTGAAAATATAAAATAAAATCCCAAGAATACTATGTAGAAAACATTTTAAAACAATAATGAATTGAGATAATTTAAAATGACAATGACATTGTTTGTTTGTTTGTTTGTTTTTTTTTTGGAAATAATACAAATGTTAGTGCTTCTGTTTATACAGGGTTGACTTCGTCCATCCGTTCGAAAGACCTTGAGTAGGACACTTTCGTCTTTTTCTTTTCTTCTACAACAGGGAATGATTTTATATTATGTCGCAGCTTCATAATATTGAGTTGTAGCGTGTAAGAAACGTTTGGATGTGAATTGCATGCTGCTACGCAGATTCAGAACCGGTTTTGGTCTTGTTAATCAATACAGAGGCTATTTTTAAAAAATTGTTTCACTATATATATAGTGGCTGTATGGATACTATTTGTTCAATATTTCTGTTCTGAAATTCGTTTATACGTTATAAATTTCTTAAATTGGTAAATGAAACCTGTATGGTCGGTAACATTTAGAAAAAACGTGCTGCACCAATCAAGAGATGAAACACACTACTGATATCGAAAAAAAAATGTGTGAGTCTTCCAAGGAAGACATGTGTCGCATGCGGACGTCAATTTTTACAAAAGATATTAAAATTTTCTTAAAATGAAATATATATGCACACCTTTGCATTAAAGTTAATGCACAAAGAAAGTTTCATCAAATTGCTTTGAGGATAGAAGTTTTGACTCCTCCCTTTTTTTCAAAAATGTCAATTTTTACAAAAAAAAATTAAAAATTTTCTAAAAATGAAATATATATGCACACCTGTGCATTAACGTTAATCCACAGAGAAAATTCCATCAAATTCCTTTGAGCGGTTATGGAGTAGTTGAGGATAGAAGTTTTGACCCCCCCTTTTTTCAAAAATGTCAATTTTTTCCAAAAAGAAATTAAAATTTTCTAAAAATGAAATATATATGCACACCAGTGCATTAAGGTTAATGCACAGAGAAAGTTTCATCAAATTCCTTCGAGCGGTTTACGAGTAGTTGAGGATAGATCCCTATGTGTCGACTATGCGTTCCGCAGGCGACACAATGAACAAATATTTTTTCTATAGCCATGCGAAATTTGCAATAAAAAAATAATGAATACATTTTTGTAACTTTCAATTTTACCCTTATTTGTCCCTGTTCACTGACGTGAACGTCGAAACATTAAAACCAACAGTCTCATTTGAAAGAATAGATATGGAACAACTCACCCAGCTGTATAAAGTTAAAATTTTCTTTTTCTGGAAAGTTTCCAGAAAGAAACACCGATTTCGTGTTTTTTCGAACGGACAATTGAAGGGCAAATGGTCCAGATTATCATGGAAATTGGTTCATTTCCGTTGTTTTTTTAAGTTTACGAATTATGGTGAACATAATCAAGGCCATTAATAAAGTTTTCTTTTTCATATTTTGGGTGATTTTTGTCAATTTCGTTATTTTTAGAAAATTTCGTGAAATGACGCCATAATCAGTAGTAACAAATTTTTTGCACTTGATTTGAAATCATTTAGCATTGAGTTATTGCCTCATAAAACACCTTTGCTTAAAATAGACATAAACAGAGAAAAATTAAATCTCAATCATACATATTTTGTCTATGCGTTTCTTTTTTTGAAGAGTATACAATACACAATTTGTCACGACCTTTTAGCTCATCATCATATAAAAAAAGCATACAATTAGAGCTGATTCTAGAGTAATACTTCCTTTATAAGGAAAACCAATTCTGCCAGTAGGTTATCTTACTTCTGTGTTAAATGTATAACTACTGATCTGAAAATGTAAGAATGTTACAGCAAGCTATATATACATGTATATGTCGTATTTCTTAATTTATATACGATGATTCTAATTTCAAAAGTTCTGTTTCTATCTCCAATGCAGATTCTACATTTGTATGTTGTTATATTTAACTAAGGATATTTTATGTTCCATCAGTGCTTTATTTACATTTTTTAATATAACAATCAGACACAATTTTTAATGTTCGTGTGTATAATCCTGAAGAATGATATCGACCAAGAAAGACATCCGAGATTGATGTAATCTGTTTACCCTGCAAAATGTTTGTTTAATTTAAATCCATTATTCTTTTTCAGAGTTGGGACTCTGAAGCAGCAGAGAAGGCAAGAGAATGGGGAAAGCATTGTATATTTAGTAGACCATGGGATGATAATTATGGTGAAAATCTTTACAAAGCATATTTCACAAAAACTGCGAGGACCAGAGAAGTCATGATGGATGCATTGAAAGACTGGGAACAAGAGAGACAAAATGTATTTTCTTGGGAAGTGAATTGTGAAGAAAGTGAAACGTGTAATTATAAACAGGTAAATCAACAGCATGTATTGTAAACAAGTGGCAAATCTGTATTGTTAAATTTTTGAAACACACATGTTTAGGATGATGTGAAATGGCTTCAGAACTACATATTAAATATTAATGGAGATGATATTTGCTATATTTATTGTATTTTTATTGCAATATTATTTCATACTTGGCAACTAAAAGAATGGAGCATTATGTATGTTATATAGAAATCTTGACAAATTACCCAGACAAATAGGCACTAAATCATGAATAGAATGTACAAAATACCCTCTACAGACTATGAAGATGTACCGGGAGTCCACCATACGCATACCATTATACCTAAATGAGTATGACAGTGAAATTTAATTACCTAAAAGTAAGGCATTTTAAAAATGCATGGACGCCAATGTCAACATAAAGCGTTTTAATTATGAAACTTTATACATTAACATGCATTTATCACAAAGAAACATCCCGTGTCATGTACAATTTATGTTCAAAAATCTGTGTGTACAGAGATAATTTTTCGTTTGCTCAAAATATGCAGACATTTATCAAATGTAACATAACACTACGGTTAAAATCAAAATAAATATGAAGGACTTCTTTTTGTGGAAGTGTCTGTTAAGTGATTTTAGAAAATTAATTCAATCCATATCAAAGATTTTATCTGAAGTAATTTCTGTGAGCATGCAATTATTTTATGTGTAAATACGCATTACATGAACTTTTATCTGTATAAAAAACTAAAATAGATTCAACCTAACAGGTTTAAACTACGTATATAGCACACTGTATATTTTAGCGATACTCTCTACGTTTTGACATGCACGAACAGTTTGCTTATTTTTAAATTTGGAAAAAAATACATGTAGCCTCAATTTTCCTGTCCTAATTACTAATTTAAAAAATACCTATGTCCTTCCATTAATTATATATCTCATTTTTGCAATATAAATCTGTCGCGTGTGTTAAAACTTATTACTAATATTGTTTAAGATTGATTGATTATTGTTTGCTAGTGGCATATTTGTCGTGCTTCTTCAGGGCGTTAACGGTTCAACAATTTACCAAGCCCATTTCCAAAAGGGTGGGACAGAACACAAAGGGGAATAAATTTTGACTGCCAGTATAAAATGGTGAGTGGTTAGGTAGGCTCTGATATTTAGCGGCCATTAGCCTACACTTTTTCGAAAACTACAGAAGCGGTCTTTACGATCTGACTACCCCCCTCCCCTCCAACGAGATGGTCTCCCATATCCGCCATCTGGGGACGCGCTAGGCAGTTCTGTGGGTTGAGCTCCCGTGATCCAACACAGGTCCCTAGAACATATTCTAAGTAAAATTAAAATTCTTTGATACCAATTTTGATGAACAAGATGTGCACATTCCGTCGATTGACTCATCAGTTGTGTTCAAGGCCTAAAATTTTGAAATCGAAAAAGTTGTAAAGTAAAAACCGTCTAAGGACAGAGTTATGCAAGAGAGCGATACTCCTTAGTTTTCGCAAATTTTACAATTTTGTGACAGGAAATTTGAAGTATCAATTTCGGGCTAGTATCGAAATTCCTCGAATCAATTGGGCCCATTAATATGCATATCTTTGTATCAAAAGCGACATGGCTGGCACAGGGAGGCGTCTAGGGCTTTAGGGCAATAACAAAACTAAAAGCGCTTCTTTCATAATGTGAAGTAGAACGAAAAAAATAAAGCACAAAATCACAAGTAAACAACTAAACAAACACCCAGAGCTTACAAGCTGGTGTTAATTGGTGGAAAACCACACCATGCCGTAACCCCTGCACGGCCCCAGAGTAATTCTTGAGTAGTTATGTCCATTAGTACAGTATCGCGTCACAATATCAATGGTAACCAAGACAAAAACATTCATGAGCTTACTTTTCTGACATTTGACAGGCGCATAAATTTCGGCTGTGTCAAACCAGATTTGTGGAGCTCCAACCCTCCCCCTTTCAAGGAAAACTAAAAAAATATCAAAACACTATATAAAAGTCGATCCGACATACTTCCAACACCCACGGTGACACATTGAGAAAGAAAACAATTAATAAACATGTACGTGCTCGCATTTAACTGAAAGCAAGCTCGAGTAGCATAACAGAAAGATTGAATCTTACACTATTCTATATCATGTATATTTTTTATTTTCAGTTAATCAGCGCAAAAACCGATAGTGTCGGCTGCGCACTGATAAAATGTCCTAGAATTATAGAAAGTAGAAAAACAACATATTACAGTTCTCATTATTTCCTTTGCTTCTACTCTCCAAGGTAAATTAAAAAAACCCCAAAGATAAACAAATAAAAGGCGAAAATAATAAAAATATAAGGAAATCAACAAAACATCTTTAATGTGATGAGATACCAATCCGGAACTTTCCGTCATAAAAAATATAGAAATCGTATAATTAAACAGTTCCCTATAAGAACACATTGTTCATTATATGTTTCTATTATGCAAACAAATATAATTGCAATATTATCTTTTTTTGATGCCAACGAAATACATGTATGTTGGTTGGGTAGATGGATTAATGTCCAGTGGCAATTATTACTTGCATAGTAGTATGAACGCTGCTTTTAACGTGCTAGCTGATTGTGTAACAGTCCGGATATCAAACCTGCGACCTTCCGCACTCAAGACGAGCACACTCACACGAAACCACCCAGGACTTTCCAACGAAATATGAATAAAAAAAGTTTTATAAAATATTTTTAAAAATATTTTCTGAACGTATATATGTATATGAAATTTGAATACAATGTATATTCAACCTTTTCTAATGCATTTTTCTTCTTCTAAAAATCAACGTTACTTATGTTTGTAATTTCTGAAAATTTGTAACTTCCTCCAAATACATCATTTCTATAACTTTATTTCAGAGCAGAACTGAATACACAACCATTCACGTACGGGAAGAAATGCTCTGCTTGTCCAGATGGATACCACTGTAAACGGAAAATGTGCACAAGTGAGCATGAACATTTGTCCTCATTATGCAAGATAATATTTTTGCTTCATTTCCCCAAACGTTCAGTTAATTTTTCAAGATTCAAATACGCATAGATTATTTGGTGTCATTTATTTACCACAATGTTGATTTCCATTTTTTGTCTTTTAGCGTCACTGAGGATAAATACATTTTTGTGACATTCCTGGCTGAATTACCGTTTGTTTGTAATGTAATTTTTGTATTGCAACTCAATTTTATACTTTTACAACATACAACATGTACAATAAAAATTTTAGTTGACTGATTCTAAAAAAAGATAAACCTATACATTTATGTTGTTTAAAATATAATTTCTATACAAAAACATAATTTCCCAACAACATTACAAGATTTGGGAAAGCCTTTCATTGGTTCATTTGATAACCTATATCTCATGTTTATTAAGGTCAAGCCGTTAGTATTAACAACGTATGCAAGAAACGGAAACATTTCAAACGCAATTTCCGATACTTAGATATAGTGGCATTATTCGTACAGACAACATTACCTGTAAATATCCAAATTAATAACAACAATCCATCCATGATAATACCAAGCTGTAATAGTGATGTCAACTTAAATAACTGCCCTTAAATACCGAATAAACAGAGAATTATACACCACATCAGCATGTAATGCGCAATTTTAAGTAGGGTCAAATATTATAGCGATCCTATAGTGTTGTTTAATTAACGTCTAGTGGCAAATATGTCGTGCTTCTTCAGGACGTAACCTGTTCAAAAATTTATCAAGCACAATTCAAAAAGGGGTGGGACAAGACACAAAGGGGAACCAATTTTGACTGCCACTGTAAAAGGGTGAGTGGATTGATAGGATCGGATAATTTCGCCTTCTGAGCGGCCATGGCCTAATCTTTTCCGAAAACGACAGATAACTGTCATAAACATGTACTATGAATTTTATCAGATCATTCATTGGGTAAATTTCTATAAATAAACCCATATACGAAGCAGACTTAGGTATATCGTAGTCGGAGTTCAAAAGTTACTACAAAAACATTGATTATTTAAATTATTTTTATGAATAGTTCCATAATCGTAGTTGTAAGCGTCTGGATACCATGGAGCTTCTATATATATTGAACCTTAAATGTAGCTCTGACCAAAGGTAAGTTTTTTACTTGTGTGATTATACTTGATTTGATTGTGCTGTACAACATTTTGGGTTTAAATTTTCCACATTTTGCCATTGAGCACTGTTGCTAAGACTTCATTTTTTTAAACATTCACAAAGCGTACATATAAATTTGAATAATAGACTGTGGAATGTTTTTTGATATAATGTTAAAATATTTCAGAAAAGAAATGGGCCAAGATAAAGCACAAAGGGAAAAATCGTGATAACAACATTTCAGTGAAAAAATTAAAACCACCAACAGCAGAAATAATAATTAAGGAAAGTAAACAAAGAATTGGAAATACATCAAGTGCCCAAAACAACGTTTTGTTACCATACCCACCGGCGGCTTTAACCGGAAGGCAAGCTAGTGAGAGACAATTCAATGGCGAATCTACAAATGAAAGAGGGATCAGAAAGAGAGGTGAAAACTTTTCCTAATTAAGGTCAATATGTGAAATGATCAATTTTTTAATTATTCTAATTGTAATGAAAACTTTATGGTTTTAAGGGTTTATGGCATTCATATTAAATAGAAGATGATTTATTTTTAAATTAACTTTTAGTTAAATCAGTTCTAATATAATTTCATTATGTTTTATATAACTATCAGCTTAACACCATAAAAATCTTAAGTTAAAGTTATTTTTCAATACGCTTCGATTTTCATGCTCGCCTACTAGGTACATGTATTCTAAAAGTAAAACAGATTCACTTTGTGAAAATTTCGTATTAAACAAAGACCCGACAAGTTTTTTACATTATACAGTTGACTGCTGTCATTTCTCTTTTTTTTTCTAATCAAAATTGTTGTAATACGTCTGGAATTAATAACTTCACACATAGAAAAACAGGGTACTAGTCTTTACAATTCTACTACTTTCCTTAGTAAAGAGACAATCAAGGTATGTTTCTTACGACGATTGGCTTCGTCGTGAAAGACTGAGAAGAGAACGTCTTAGAGCTGAACGGCAGTTTCAGTTAGAACAGAGGAGACGACAAAGAGAAGAATTAGCTGCGTATGAGAGACGAACAACACCTTCGGTTCAAATTCGAAGAAGACGACCATCCCCTCGAAGACGACCGCAAAGACAAGCTCTAGGCGAGTTGTCGCACGACTGCTTGCATTGTTATTCCTTTATATTTTCCCATAAATAGCTAGAGTATATAATCAGCTCCTATAGAACTCAGGTCATATTTCAATCGAAGAAACAATTGTAAATTCCTGGCTTTAGTAAATGTGGTTTTAAGAGCATGCTTTGTATTATTTGTATGCCTGCACGCTATAGTAGCACCTTTGGTAGTTGATGTTCGTCTATTATTAGTTGTTGTGGTTTAATAGTTAGTGATTAGTGTAATGTTGAAAATAATCAGATGTTTCATTTCAGTCATTTTGTAAGATCTTTTGTTTAAGCTTAATTACACCATGGTGGCTAGTCCGAGATTCCACTGACGTAAAGCGGTCGATTTTAGAATTTGGTATGAAATTTAGGCGTCAGAGCAAACTTCAAATCAAAAACGAATTTAGAATTAATTATACCCATGGCAAGCAAATTATTTAGGCCTTCAGCCTTCCCGATTGTCTGTCCATGTACTTTGTAAGCGCAACTCCTCCTTAACTCTCCATGGATTTTGATGAAACTTTATATGAAGGTTGGGCATCATATTTAGATGTGCATGAAGCAAGATAATTATCGCCCGATGCTTGCAAAGGGAGATACTCCAATTTAAGGATTTTACATGTTTAAAGCTTGTAAGCGCAACTCCACTTAAACCGTTCAATGGATTTTGATGGAACTTTATAATGAAGGTTGGGCATCATATGTAGATGTGCATGAAGCAAGATAATTATCGCCCGATGCTTGCAAAGGGAGATACTCGAACTTAAGGATTTTACATGTTTAAAGCTTGTACGCGCCATTCCTAGTATTGCAAACGGGGGTATCACTCAGTGAGGTCACTCACAGTTCTAGTTTTCCACTAAGAAAACCTTGTATGTTCACTCTGTCACCTCTAAAATTTTGCCGTTTTTTTTTAACAGGCAAAATGCGCGCAGACGACAAAGATTCGTCAACTGTCATTTCTATATAAAGCAGTTGGGTTTAATCAATGTTTGGGCACATTACTTAAAAACTTTCTGAAGAGAAAAATGTTGTAGAAATGGGGTATAAACAGTAATCTTTTAGTCGTAAAATGTTTAAAGCGCCGATTCTGGTCGGAATTTTTTGTATCCATTTTTTCATATAGAGTATGCTCTGATGTAACACGGCCCATGCCATTTCTGAAACCAGATATTTGACATTAGATAAATCTCAAGACTACATGAAGACATATTATGTAACCAGATATCTCTCAGTTATCACACTTTATCATAGATCTCGTAAATTATCGAAAACTATAAATTGCACAAATAGTAGTATTTTGGTATAAATAAGATATACTATAGTCGGGCTATACATGTAATATATCATGTACACATGTAAATATCGACAAAATTTTCGATATTGAATTGTTTGCTTAAAACAAATGAACTAAAACATGTAATTTCTCATTATATATGATGTAGAAAATTAAGTATATTGAATTATGTTTTGTTACTACTGAAGTTTTGTTTCCATTATTTTTGTATTTATATACAATGCAGCGGGCACTTTCTTTTGTTTCATAGTATATTTCATTTGCACAATAGCACAGTATGATCAAAATGTTTGTTTACGCATTGGCATGAAAATGTATGAAAATGTTAAGTTTAGCATTCTGCTTGTTGGAGAAATATCAAAATAATATCTTTGTAATGCCTGTTTGCTGATAAAAAGAATGTACATACATTTCTTTTTATTGACTAAAAATAGAATATCAGCCTAAATATGATAAAACCTGTCAATACAATACAAAATGTAAAAGTATGCCAATACGACACAAACCCGCCCAATATGCCGTATTGACTAGTCAATATGACATATTGGACTGGTTAGGCATTAAATAATCATATTGGACTAGTCAATATGACATATTGGACTGGTTAGTCAATAAAGGTATAATTGCGCAAGGTTTTCTATATTGGCTTCGCCTCAGTCCAATATGGCTTGCCTCGGACCAATAACTAAGCCAATATGGAAAACCTTACGCAATAATACTATAATATTGCGCAAAAAAATGTTCTTATTTTTAAAGGTATCAATGATCTGCAAGATCATTATTCTCTCAGTTTTGTTAGTTCTTACATTTTTTTCACTTACGATTTATTGGTCAATTATGAACACAATAGTCGCTACATGTACATACGAAACTCTGTAATTCGAAACATAAGCTTTAAATGTTCGCAACTTGTTCTTTATATTTTCATCTTATCTAGGCCATAAACATTTCAATGTATTTTTTCTGAACATGCAAAACGACTTCTATTTTGAGCAATTTCTGTAGACAGAACTAGATTAAAAATTAGGATTGATCTTAATTTTTAGTCTATCTTTTTAAATGCCTACTACATTTGTACCTGTCCTTGGGTGTACTTGACATCTTATAAAATATTACTGAGCCACTATTTTGTTTGAATAGCTTGGCATTCAGTAGTATAAGTGATCATCAATACTCCAAAATTGCTACATTAAAGGGTAAGAAAAGGCAATTTTGTTGCGAGTTGCAATCACACAATAACTGAAATACGCTTTGTTTTTATAGGTAGCATTACAACAGAAGAACAGAGTTATTTAACACAGGCACACAACTTACTCCGCAATAACCCAATGCCTCAATTAGTAAGTAAAACCTAACGTTTCAAAACAAAATCCCAAATAAATAACCATATTTGTTTATTTGTTATATTTTATGACATAATGAACTAATTTGGACTTTTCTGTCTTTCTCAGAGGATTTCTTTTTCCTGTTATACTGTCACCGGGAAAATGATATTTTATCAAGCTATAGGAGAGTGGAATATTCATATTTATGCGGATACATGTAGTTTATACATGAATGATGTAGATGCATGTACAAACATATTCCATTTCTCTTTTATTTTTATCGATTTAAAATCAAAACCGTAAATCACGTATTGTCTTTGTTCTATTTTAACCCTATAGACTAGTCTCATAAAATTTAAGGTTAGAAATAAAGTCAAGAGAAGTGATTAGGGTTAGAACACTTCACTTTTCTAACGGTAGCCAGCTGATGTCTGTAATAACTAACCTTACACAATTACGAAAAGACGTTGCAGACTATTTGTACCTAAGAATCAAGTGTAGAAGATACCGAACCAACAATGCCAGAAGGGAAATCCTATATCATAATCCAGAGGACAATGCCCGAAAGAGACAAACCAAAAAGGAACAGGACTGGTAAACAAACAGACAAGGAGAGAGACATAAGAACAAAGAACACTGAAAATTAAAACGTGAGCAATACGAACTCAAACAAAAAACCTGAAGTGATAACAGGTGCTCCCGAAGGGTTAGCATATTCTGTTTCGCATGCGACACCCGTCGTATTGCCCAGTAACAGGTCCATATCGGTAAATGACAAAATCGGTAAGAGAACTGGAATCCCACAGGGAATAGGTCAATTGTGGAAGTTTAAGTTGCTATTTATTTTATCACCCTTTTGATCTCTATCAGTAATAAGTATACCGTTAAATTCTATTTATCTATGTATTATCAATTAATAGTGATAACGTGTTTCGGACAGTTTAGATTATTTATGACACAACTGTATTTTTGTTTCTCCTGACTTTAGCTATGTCCATGGCTTTTATTACTTTGAATGTCTGTAAAATGTCAGAGAGTGAATGATGTGTCTGGGAATGTTTGGTGGCGATCGTGAGAAAGTTCTGAAAGTTAGTTGAGAATGAATCTTTATTGTGTATGGATGTAAATTAAATTTGGAAATATATAAATAATATTGTAACTGCATATAAAGACTTGTATATAATAAATGTGTATATATCTGAACTATGGCTTAAAAAACCAGTGCCCAGGATGAACTCGGTCACACAATTATCGTCTGTGACACACTCATATGCAGGTGATGTAGGAATATTGCTGCTCAGAAAAGAAAAAAAAACACTATTTTAAAACTAAAATCATCACGTGTGTCATATAATTTAGTGTTCAACCGTCCTCTAATGTCTATTTGATAGGTGTGTCTATTTGATAGGTGTAAGTCCATGTATGAAGCAGACTTAGTTGTTTCTGTAGTGTCCTTTATGTCCAGCTCATTGGGATAGATGAGATGTATATTTTCTTTAAACTTACTGTTATTCAAAGAAAGTGCATCATCTATATAGCGGAAGCTAAAATTAAAGGACTGAGCTAAATATTACTTTTATTACGATCAAGTACTATTATATAGTAATATTAATTATGTTAATGATGAGTATAAAACTACATGTAATACGATATAGATAAAAGTCTACCCCTCCCCCCCCCCTCCCTCCTTTCCCAATAAAAAAAGTACTAGTGCATTATTATTTATATATATACAGAGTTTTTAACTTATATAAACCTACCTCAATTGGTCGTATAAACTTTACATATATATGACTGAAATTTATAGAAAGCACTTTAGTACAGTCTGCATTGTATTTGAACATATTACATCTTTACATTTAAAAAATGTTTTGATGTAATAAATCAGTTTATGCGGTCTTTTATGACTCAGTAAATATGTCTTTTCTTCTAGTAATAAAATGAAATCTTATTTAAATTACATGTACATGTAGTTTATCGCAGCAAACGTTTGATTTACAGCATAAATCTAAATAAAGATGAAAGTAGCAGGCAAAGAAAAGTTGACATTCGTACAGGAAGGCCAAAAAGAGCTATATAACCATTGTGATCACATTCCCATTATTGATGATTGCACAACGACAAAATTACGTAATATTTTGGATACCGTTTTATAGTTTTCGTCCCATTAAAATTCATATATAATATCAGGTTTTCTGCAAACGTATATCGTAAAAAAATCAGCCGCGAGACACAATGTGAAGCTTTTTTCGGCGAGTGAGCGTAGCGAATGAGCTAAAAAGCTTCATAATGTGTTGAGCGGCTGATCCGAATGCCATTATTACAGACCGAGGACATATAACAGGGTGACCACTTACTCTTTTTCATGCTGATATATATTTTAATTAATCAAATGAAGTCTCTTCACTTCATTATCAATATTTTGAAGTGAGGATATTGGCGTAATGTTACGTCAAAAATCATGTCAGTTGAATTTACTTCACTTGTACGAAGCATATGCTCTCGACACTCAAGTTTTCATATCGTCCTTTACTCTTAAAAGATTAAGTGTCTTGCTTATCTGAGCAAGCCATATAAGTAAAGCATTAAGAAATAGATCCACTGACTTACATGGTCATAGCTCGGTGCAAGTTCTGTTCAAACACAATTCTTTTATTAACCAGTTTGTATATATATAGCATTTGCATTAATCGGAATAGCACACATATAATGGTAAGTAAACAAAACTTTCGAGAAAAGTTTTAAAGATATGTTTTAAAAAATGTTCTAGTTTGCTCTTCCTGAAATGTCCAAATGGAGTATTGAAAAAAGCAGGCATTTTGAAAAAGCCGTAATAACCGGTTATTATGAACAAAATGCTGTGATGGCCCTGCTGTAATGCATTCATTTTGCTCATAAAGATAAGGCATTTTTAACGTATTTTACCCTACTGGTTAATAACTCGTTTTAGAGGTGGAGTCGGTATCTTCAAAGATGGGCAGAGTACGTTATAAGGTGCGGTACTGAATATCCTGGACCCATTACGACATATACGAACTTCGGTAAAATTGGTAATGTAAGTAGCTGCTTGCGGTATGAAATTATTAATTATTTGATAATTAATCCAATAATGATTTCGTATGTTAACAAAATGAATTTGTAGTGGAATGCAGAGTTTGCGTTAATAATAATAAATTAATAATTCGATGGTATAGATTAAATATAAATTATACATTTACAAATAGCCTAAACAATACAAACATGTGTGCACATGTAAACTTGTGTCTAATGACATTTGTTAATTTCATCAATACAAGGGTTGTAAACTGAACTACATAATTATATGTCTCACATACTAGTAAAAGATTTTACGTAACTTATTAGGTACTCTACTTGGTAAAATTCGAAGATTTCAATACATTTCACAACAAAAACATATTTGGAAACAATAGTGAGAATAGAGTAGAGAATGGAAACGGGGAATGTACCAAAGAGACAACAACCCGACCAAAGAGCAGAAAACAGCTCAAGGCTACCAATGGGTCTTCAACGCAGCGAGAAAATCCTGCACCCAGAGGCGAGATTCATATAGCCCCTAAACAATAATGCAGCAAATGAACCAGAATTAAAAAAAACACACAAGACTAACAAAGGTTAAAGGTTCCTGACTTGGGACAGGCGCAAAAATACCCATTTTAAACTAAGTATTCCGTTTTATAACATAGGCACATGACAGGAAATATCCAAATAATATTTTCGTTTTAGTAAGTGTTGCTATAATGCGTATTTTAGTAAGAACATTGTTATTTCTTTGACAAAAATGATTTGGTCACAATGCAGTCTCCTAAACAAATCGAAGTTATCTCCCTTTACTTGACAACTTTTAGAGTTTTCAATGCCATCCAATGTGTCAAATAAAATAAAAAACAAATAACATTGTTGCGGATCATATGAGTATGAAATTCAAAATAAGAAATTCAATTAGAACATATATAATATTTGCCAGCAATTTCATGACTTTTCCATGAATCCCAGTCTGCCGAGCCGTCGGACAAAAGAGTACATGTAGTACATAAAATCAGTAAATAAAATTGGAAATTTGTATTAACTAAATTTATCAATGTGTCTTGAATTTATTATAAGAGAAAACATTATGCGCTTATTTCTTTAACCATCTGAATAACAAACTCAACTTCAACCTGGCGATTGGTATTTTTGGTCAAGCAAAATAAAAGTAATCGACATAAATATATTGTAGATCTACGTATACATGTAGCAAGTAGTTGTCATTCATAAACCGCTCATTACTTAACATATTAGATTTTCCTGAAGATATGAATGTATTAGACAAAGAAAACCGATACATTGTGTGTAATTGTCCTTTTTTCTAAATCGGAAAGTTTCCCTGTTTTATATATAAATTTTGCTCTTATTAGGTTTCTAAATTTAATTCTTGTCTTATTTCTACAATTGTAAGCAGTTTCTTTAACACGACTGAAAGGAGGTAAATATATTATTCTCTTTGTAGGGTGGTAATATTTATAATATTGTGTACGACTGGGGGAACGAAGGATACAATGTGAATCAAAAGCTACAGTATGGATGTCGGACACCTGCTGACAGAGAACGATGTAATCACAACGTAATTGTAAGTAATACGCCTAATTCTACAGGGATACATATACACATGTATGGAATTTCTGTCAATAATAAAGTACATCAAGATGTCAATAATGTGAACTCTAAACCGTCCAGCTGTTCAGTCATAGATCATAGTTCTCAGGCTCGATGTACTACATGTGCAATTACAGGTACAAGGGTACATGATTACGTATATCGTACTTGACCATTAAACATTGGGGGAGGGATAGCTCTAATCCGAAATACCATTAATTTTTCCCATGGGGAAAACGGCTATATAACACCGGTACGGCATATTTTGTCCGCACTTAAAATATTCCTGAGTTAAATACGTTATTAGAATCGTGATACCGGAAATGACTTTCTGGAAAGGGCTATTGTTGTTGTGCTCGCATCATTGGCCACGCCAATAGCATATTATGGATTGTTTTAAATTTGGGAACAGGTTATACATTTATAACTTACTTAATTTGGTCAGTTATGCTTCTCGGTTTATGAAGCGGTAAACTGCCTCAAAGTAGATTGTGCATAACTTGTATCAGAATTGACAACAATCCTTAAATAATCTCCATCGTCTTGTAGATGGAATACAACAATAAACTGAACTCTTTACTGTTTGTATTATTTGTTTTAATCCATTCTACGTCACCTGTACTTCTAATGTATACTTTATTAATCTGGAATCATTTATACATTGTAGGTTAGAAACGAATTCATACGCGAATACGCTTGTGCTGCTAGAAACTGTGCAAATGGAACAAGACAACTGACATGTATATATAAATGATGAAAACAGCATTTAATACTCCAAATAATCAAAACTTTATCATATTTACTCAGCAGTATACAACATCAGGGACATTCCTTTATATATATATATATATGTATATATTTCTTTTTATTTTTTGTGAAAAAATGGCAGGAGGGATCATTTTATTCTTAGGCAATATTAATGTCTAGGAATTATAGCGTGAATCTTCACATGAATATGAATATAGAGAATGTATCCTAGCCAAAGTGGACTATATGACATGATACGCTTCTGGCTCCAAACGTTTTGTATTGTGTGATGTCGTATACATGTATGATCAAGTATCTGTGTATTATATAAGATAAAGATAGTTCTGGTGAAGCACTTGGAACTGCTGTGTGAATATATGCTACATTGTACAGTGTAACCTAAAAGTATACATACTTATATCTTCTCATATCATAAAAATACCCAATGAACAACGATATTCAGTAATTATTGCTTATTTGATACCAATATTTAAATTATAGGTCTTTTTCAAATCATATGTCAATAAACTGGATGAGTACTATTTTCCAAAAAAGTAACATTTTTTTTAATTAATGCTTTGAGTGAAAGCGGTAGCAAAAAGTACATACGCACATGTACCTTTATTTGACAAAATGTTTTATCATTTAAAGTTACAATGCATTTTGAAAAAAAAAATTGTTTCAACAAATATTCAGATATGACACATCTGCTATGCATCGGAATAATTCTACAAGACTTGTTTTTTTATGGAATGCAAGCTTATTTATTCGAAAAGCTGGCCAGTATAGATTTGTACAAAGTGCACAGGGCTACAAATTTGATTGCACATAATAAATATTAATTAAATATAGTTACCACTACTATTAAAATCCTAATTCAATGGTACTCCATAAATAAGTTTAACAATAAAGAAATCAGAAAACGTACGAGGAAGAACAATGTACACATGTACTTCAATACGTTTTTCAATAATATTTTCAATATAGAATTAAAGACGGCGCATCACTCAATATTTTTGTTACATGCAACAATTTCGAAGCATAGAATAATATTGGTATGTAATATTTAAAGTGATAATTTGAGATATTATATATATATTCTCCTTCAGGTACGAGTGAGTTCTGGAATTTCTCCACCCGAGATAAATATTTTTTTTTTAATTTTTAACACTCGAGCTTTAGCGAACATGTTAAAATCTAAAATTTAACTATCGAGGGTGGAGAAATTCTATAACACACGAGTAAATTAAAGGAGAATCTGTTTCTCCTATGGTTTTCAACAAAAACCTAAAAAAAATGCCGTTGCTACGCATTTTGTTTACATGAACGCCATTTCGGAACTTCTCTAGTTAATCTTTCCAATAAACGTAAAAAAAACGGCGGAATTCCCATGCAGAAATTTAATCACCGGAAAGTGGTAAAAAATATTATGTATTTTTATCCCACCGAATAAACGCGTCAAGAATAGGAGAAACTAGATTAGAATTTGGGGACAAACTATTTTCAAAAGTCTAACTTCCTGTCGCAACCAAACTGTACAATCAAAATTAAACTGAATGATAGATGTATGTGTTGAATATATTTTGTAAATTATATATAAATATTACTACAAAACATTTTGGCATAAAGATGTGAATATCAATATGCAACTTATTACATTTTGTAACACTTTAGATACTTAAATATTGTCGATAGTGTATTGTTTCAAAGAAGACTTTACAGTAAGGAATATTTCTATAAATGCTGTAAACTGAGAATTTTTTTTAGAATGGTTCTTCATCAACAAAGAATTTCCTTTAATGCCAGAACATACATGTGACTATCGAACGTCAAATGTGAGATTAACTATTGTGATTTTCATTCCAAGGCACTTCTGGCACTAATAAACAGCAGTATGAAATTTGGTTCCAAAGTTTTACATGCATGTTCAGATCACGGATTTCAATAAAAATTGTTTTAGGTAGTTTAAAATGTGTTACAGATTTGTTAGAATATATGTATATGTTTTTGTATATGAACTCGATCTCCCCGTAGATCTTTCCATACAAGTAGATGTTTGTACCACTTACGTAGTTATCATAATATATAGATAGAAAGATACGCGTAGAAGATGTGAATTTATAAAATTCTACACTTTGATATGTAATATAGACATACTTGTATGCTTAACTGTAGTTACTATTGAGCAGTATTTATGTATCAAACCTGTGTGAAATATTATGGAAATGTATCGTGTTAGTATTATTGAAGCTTTAAATAAATTTTAAATTTTAGCATGCTTTTGTTGTGTTTAGTTTGAAAGGTTTTTCGATACATGGGCCAAAGAAAATGGATGCTTTAAAATTAGGACAAAAAACATTTAAAGCATTTACGCAGTAAATGAATCAAACTATTCTTCTGTTACTTAAAAAAAAACTAAGAACCAGTATTCAAATAACTGTCTAGTAAATGGATATATACAGTGTTTGTCCTGCAGTATACATGTATATGTATACATAGAGAATTCCTTATCAAATATCGTATCACCCCGAGGGCCTCCGGATTTTGAAATGCTTTATACGCTTTATCATATATTTTAACAGTGGTGAAGAGTTTTTTACTGGTCATGTGACCAATATCATTTTATGGGATGTGATAAAGGGGTGATGATATCGATATCACGGTAAAAAATACAGCTGACAATGTTCTTTCAGTATCGTATATGCAATTGTCCTTTATTTAGTACTAAGTATATGATAAATTCAAAAAGTATTGTGTTTTTATATCGATAGGGTATGTTTAGATGTAATAAATTCAAATACATGTACACTGTAGTTGAGACTTAATAATTATACCACCCCCCCCCCCCCCCCCCCCCGCAAACAAAGTTTGGGGGGTAAATAGTAATCAGCCTGTCCGTCAGTCCGTCTGTCTGTCTGTCCAGAATTCTTTTGTACCCGCAAGTTCTCAAATATGCCTTATCAGAGGTTAATGAAACTTTGCATACTATTAAATCCTAGTACGTACATCTGCGCATGTGAAGTATGTCCTGTTCCAATACTTTTTTTCCGTAATTTTATACCCTTTTAGACTAAGAAATTCTGTCTATCTCCCAATTTTTTTGTACCCGCAGTTTCTCAAATATGCCTTATCAGAGGTTAATGAAACTTTGCATACTGTTTGATCCTAGTACGTAGATGTTCGTATGCGAAGTATGTCCTGGTCCAATACTTTTTTCCATAATTTTATACCCTTTTGGACTTAGAAATTCTGTCTATCCCCCAATTATTTTTGTACCCGCAGTTTCTCAAACATGCCTTATCAGAGGTTAATGAAACTTTGCATACTGTTAGATCCTAGTACGTAGATGTGCGCATGGGAAGTATGTTCTGGTTCAATACTTTTCCCCATCATTTTATACCCTTTTGTTCCATCAGTTATACCCAGTTGGACTTAGAAATTGTGAGACAATTCACCATGATAAGGATGCCCTAGTTTATTAAATTAAAAGTAGCGGGGGTATAGTTAGTGAGGTCCCCTCACAGTTCTAGGTTTTTTCAGTCTGCAAAGTCTTTTAAGATTTTGTGCCAACTTATCAATGTCATAGTAATATTGATAATCATCATTCTGTGTCAGCACGTATCGTACATTTTGTCTAAGATATTAACCAAAACTCTACCCAAACACTAATTAATGTACAAAGAATAAAACTAAAATCCATTCATTACATTAGATGGTTAGAATATGGATGTGGTGGACTTATTCTTAACTCAAATTCGTACATATATATTATTGTACGTGGTAAAGTTAAAACAAAGGACAACGCTTCTATTGCTGTTCTTCATATTAAAACTATAGTGAGGACTGCAATCTGGAAAATTTCACACCCACTTCAATTTAAAGACAATCCGTAGCACCGGTTTGAGAAGAAGTATAAATTTTCAGTAAATAAAAACGTACAGTGCACTATTAATTTTATATATTTGTTCCACTACCGTTTGAATTATAAAAATCATTTTCAGGTATGCTATGCTAACTTTTAATTTCCGACATATACTTCTGCTCCCACACATGAGTGCATTTTTCACTTCACATTCATAAAATTTCCTATAAAAATGGAAGAAAGTATTTGACAAAAATATTTTATCTGTCCTACAAATTTTCCTAAAGAAGCTTTTGTGATAGCAGTAATCCTCTTTGTCAAACGTCAGGGTAACTCATGCATACCCTTGAAAATCGGATAAGCTGCGAAACGTAGACGCCATATGCAGGCGAATGGTTGTAGAAAGGACAAACCTTTGTGTTTATAGATGTAGTTTTTTGTATCGGTAATCCACAATACATGTTTTTTAAGATATGACTAAAAAAAATTATTTTTCGAACGGTATTTTAAAATTCTCTCTAACTTGCATCTTTTGCAGGTAAGATCAATTTCAAATAAACATAATAAAGGCGTTAAGTTACTGTAAACACGTACTGTAACTTCGGCTCTTAAATATCCGCACATGCAATCGTTCCGAATCTTCCTTGGAATGAATGACACATCAAAGACAAATATTACAGCAAAACACAAACAAATGTACATTAAAGAATATCAAATTGGGGGAAAAATTGACTGAGCAACTGGACAATGGTTTTCTTGAATCTTCGGACATAATATACATTGTACGAACACAGTGAACTGTATACATGTAACTGATATTAAAAACAATACATGATAATTTAGCCTACTGAAAAAAATGAAATTATTAAACGCTTAACTGGAATTTTTTAATAAATGTATTACATTAAAAAAAGTGGTATTACATGTACATGTACAACACATGCACATATACATGTTTAAGGTATTTCAGAATTTTTTTTATGAAAAATGAAGTATCATTGAAGTATTCACTGAAATTATTATATTTTTATAAATTGTACAGGATATATTTTATGAAGCTGAATGCATTTCAGGAAACTAGCGATGACACTTTGGACATCCTGGCGTTAATACATGTATTTCCTCATGTCATTGATGACTTGGTTTTCGTATTGATAAAAAAATGACATGGAAAGGAACAATATTTCGGATAACATATCATTTTTTTGTTATCGGTTTTATCAAGACCATACTAGGTAAGTATTGGCTTGGTATTTTACACTATCCGTGGATTTCAAAGTACATGTATCACCAACGTTTGATAATTATTAAGTTTAGTCAAAGTTCCATAATGAAGGGGTCATTTGTCATCTTAAATTATCAGTGACCTTTATCATTTTAATGAAAAATCACATGTTACGTTCTTTGAGAATGGGTACACGTACGAGTTGTTGACATATGTATGTACAAGTATAATTTCTAGGTCGGATACCATTTTGATGGATAAGATTTACGACTAAACGGTTATTCTCAAGGCCTAAAATGTTGAAAACCGAAACGCTGAAGAGCAAATTAAAAAATGCCAAAATGACCAGAACGGTAAAGCCAAAACCATCTTCGGACAGATCTATGCACGAAGGAGTTACATTTAGTTTTCACAGAATTAAAAAAAAATTGAAAAAGTGAATTTAAAGTATCGAAATACTAGGAATTGAGCTAGAGACTCGGGGGCGTGGACTCCACCTGCAGAACTAACTCAGTGATAATAACAAAGTCTAGGATATTATTTTGATGCACAAAATGTACACATTTATTTGAATTACGACTCATCAGTTGGGCTGAATAATGAATAATGCTTATGGTCTTTAGTTTAATAATTGTTCATCAACATGGTACAAATTTGTAAATTATTAACTTGATCCCCAGCTACACAAGCATTAGCGGTAGAAACAATTGAGACCCACCTACAGATACTTCCAGCAAATTAACAATTCAAATGACCGGTTTAATCCTGATTCTCACACTCTTAATTACCCAAATTAACGTATTACATCATACATGTGTTGAGCTGAATATGCAAAAAAAAAAAAACCTCCTGAACTTAGCAAATACTCTGATTTCATTTTCAAATATATGTTTTCTCTGAGTAAACTTAAGATTCTTTGTTTAAAATTTTTACCTTTTGTTAATTTAATTATTTTTTAAATTGAGATAAAATAAATTAATCTAAATCTGTGAATGCTAATTGCAAATATAATGATACACCTATAAGACGAAAGTGTTCAGACATATTTTATTTCATAAGATTCAAGAACGTTTAAAGGACTTTCAAGAATATTAAGAATATAAAAGGACTTTTTATTTATGATACCATTAACGGAAAATCGTCAAAAACTTGAAATATCTGCATCGAAAAGCAGTGCATATATGTGTTATATACGCATTAATATGTAAAGGAAATATTGTGACTGAAAAAAATACAAACGACTCTGAATTTCAATGACCATCGAAAATATAGTTTTCAAGAGTTTTTAAAGGAGTTTTCATTAAATCCAAGTAGATGAATAACAATACTGGAAAAGTTAACAATGACATACCAATCAACTGATATCATCCAATCGACAAGAGTCTTAAAACCGGTGCATTTTTAAAACTTCGATGTGAAATTCTACAAATTGCTTTTCCCAAAGTTTCGGCATGTATAATGTCAGCTAAAAATCATTGGTTACATTTATTAGGAAGAAAGATATAAATTTCTACGGCCAACACCAAGTGTCGATAATATGTAGAATTTGAACCGTATGATACGAGCATCCATTATTGATGAGGATATTGAAATACATGTATCAAGACAATTTATCAGACGTCTCATTCTGTTTTATAGTGACTATAACGACAAGGTCCGGGTAATTGAAAGACAAAACATTTTTTGTTAAATTTTGGTGGAAACAGGTTATCTGAAATACAAATCCTGATTTCAAACCTTTCAATTCAGTGGTGTCACGTTTCTTCAGTTTGACACCTACAGTACCGTGTCCTCAGCTGTCTAATTTATTTAGCTACAAAATAATTGGAGGAATCAAATGAAATTAATTGAGATTATTTTTAACCTTGAACTTCTGGAACATGTAATGCATACATCATTTCTTGAAGATTTTAGCATTGCGAATGCACCTTATATCTTTGTGGAATTGTTTGTTATCAGTTTAGTTTATTTAAGTCTCCCTTGCTGTGTTTCTTATTTTTGCTCTTTCTTTCTTTGCGACCATGAACGTGTCCGGGTCATATCTCGGATATTGTTTAGAGTATTTCATAAAACTTGACAGGATGGACAGTCATCAATTTGACCTTTGAAGTTCCGGTTTCAAATTGAAAGGCGCTACATTTGACAGGGGGGCTGTCAGGAGTGAACCCGGGTGCTCCGTATACGGCACCCGTGGTGAAGTTCAACAAAGTCAATCCGATGGGAGTCACAAATCGGCGGAGGCACATGAAATGTTACGACAGTGGAAACAGGTCCAACATCATCTTAGATATTGGAATACTGTAACGGTCAATCAATTCGTGATGACGACCGTAAAATGTCCTAAGTGATGACATCAACTTATCCCTGATAAAACCCTGGTTAAGAAGCTTTTGTGATAGCAGTAATCCTCTTTGTCAAACGTCAGGGTAACTCACGCATGCCCTTGAAAATCGGATAAGCTGCGAAACGTAGACGCCATATGCAAGCGATGCTGGTATATTGCTACTCAAAAAAGGGAAAGTTAACAATAGGAAAGTTGAGGTCATCATGTTTGTCATAAAGTTTTGTCTTCAAATATCCCTCATTGTCTATTTCAAGAAACAAACCCAAATATGAAGCGGAATTTGGTGTATCTGTAGTATCCTTAATTTCAAGCTCACTGGGGTATATTAGATGAAGAAATTCTTGGAATTTGTCGTTATTTAAAAATAACACGTCATCTATATAACGAAAAGTGAAATTGAAGGATTGGGCTAGATTCCTTTTGTTTTCACGAAGTAACCCTTTGAATGAAGTCCGCTTCATATGAATGAAAAAAAAAACCAGATCGGCGAGGACAGGAGCACAATTGGTTCCCATTGGAATGCCGATTGTTGAAAAATTAGACCGCCAAATTCAACAAATATGTTGTCTATGAGAAAATCTAACAGTTTTGTAATTTCATCTTCAGAATCCTTTTTGTCAGAATCAGAATGGTTCTTCACGAAATAAGCCTTTTCTCTACCTAGAACTAGAAATTTATACCTTCGTGTGCCATTTTTCTTGAAAAAACATTGACGAACTAGTTGCCTTAAGCGATCGTTCAATTGAGAATGTGGTATGGTAGTGTAGAGTGTAGAGAAGTGGAATGTTTTTATGCTGTTGCATGTAACCAAATATTTTTTTTTAAAACTCCTTCAAATTCACATTTTTCCAAATAAATTGTTTTACGCGTTCTTTGATGTATATGATAGGTCTTTAGGGGGTATGCCCCGCCCTCAAAAAATAAATTGGTCTTTGTAACTTTAAAACTTTTGAGTTCCCAATCCTATTACCAACAAAGTCTTACTCCTCCTTGGAGAACGTATTTAGTGGTGTGAACGGAACGGTCTATTTGGGAGGGGGACTGTTATGCAAAACCTCCACAAAATAGATTTTTGAAACCTTTGAGACCCCACTCTATGAACCTATACATCTTCGTTCAGTTCTAACTCTCTTTAGATAGAACTGTCATAAACTGTCTGCAGAACTATTGCAGAATGGTTCTAGAACTGTCATCACGACAACGGTTATAGAACTGTCATCCCGACAACGGTTCTAGAACTGTCATTCCGACACACTTAGAACCATTCATGACAATGTCCTTACGTAGAACCGTTCTGGATAGGTCTGATCTAGAACCATTATGGACGGTTCTGCCACAGAACATTTATGGCAATCCTAAAACAAGAAGAATTTATGACCGTTCTACCCTAGAACCATGCATTCAAGTGCGGACCGACTTGTACAGTTCTAGCCTAGAGCCATTCTGGACAGTTCTACCCTATAACCATTTATGACATTTCTACACCAGAACAATATGACAGTTGTGATAGTTTATTTAGTAGTGATATACTAAAAATGATAGTGACAGGGGTTTATTATATTTCATAAATTTAATAATCAAATTATCAAGAATTTTATTACTTTACTTATCGCAAAGTCTTGAAATTATCTTTTTTTTTACATCTGCAAGAATTTATGGAGCATAAAGTTAAGATTTCATCTGTTTAGAAAAGAAATTTTGGTGCAATGTAATTTATGAATATAAAATATCAAAATTATAGGAAATAAAATAATTTACTTGTTGCAATACCTAAAGAGTGAACTTTTTACATACCGTTATCATGGTTATACTTTACATGGTACAAAAAGTGAAATTTCACTCATAACGAAAAGAAAGGCGATTTTTTACTATTTTTTTAAACATCAAAATTAAGAACTTAGATATTAAATTTGTACATTCTGAAAACTAGCTTTTTGAGATACTTCAATAATTCATAGAGTCTGAAATTTTAAATACTACCTGCGAAGACAGGAATTTTGGTATTTTATAAATTTAATACATCAAATTATCCAAACTCTAATGACTTTACTTAAGGATCATCTTTTCAAAGTGTTGCAAGAGCCTTTGTAGCATTATCAAGAATTGCAATTTAACGACCAACTTCATGCATAGACCATAGTCCACATCTTATTGTGAATACTATCTTTGACGTCATTTGGAATCTTTCTGACCTAAAATCATTTATGACAGTTCTTCCCTAGAACCATTAATGACCGAGTGTGTTCTGACGAAGAACCGCCCTGGAAAACTCTTACCTGGAACCATTCTAGACAGTTCTACCCTAGAACCATTTATGACAGTTCTACCCAAAACCATTCATGACAATCCTAAAATGGAAAAAATTATGACAGGGTTGATTCTATCCTAGAACGGGTCTAGGACAGTTTTTGCTGACAGAATAGTAAAAAATTGTTAGAACTGATCCCATCTGTATTCTCTCTCGTTATTGGAAGCTGCATTCATCGATGCATATTGGGGGTTCCTAGGGGAGTGACCATACCCTTAAAAAAGATTTATCTTTGCAACTTTGAAGCATTTGAGATGTATATTATCTCCAAGGGTAAAAAAAATGTATGTCCCACCATTTTAAAATAGATTTTTCTTTTTCATTTGGAAACCCTCGAGATCCCCCGTATATTACTGTATTCTTATATAGTTTTGGAGAACGCATTCATTGTTATATACCGGGGGTTCCTTGGGCGGGGCTATGCTCCTCTCCCACAAAATAGATTTGACTTTGGAATTTTGGAATCTCTCAAGTCCCCGACTTATAATAATATATACATTTACTCCTCATTTGCATACCTATACAGTAAAGACACCAAGGGTCTACAGAGATAATAATGGGCGACTGAAAAAGTTATGACAAAATTGATCATTGTAATTTCTTCATCAGTCCAAACAATTTAGGGTCGTCATCACAAATTGATTGGCCAATACGAAGTTTCTGTCTCAGGGTGGTAGTTCTCAATGTATGAGACTAAATATCGTCAGTTAGATTTCATGTCGCTCTGGAATTGACATCTCACCGGACATCGCACTTCTCTGGCTTTTACTTACTGTCAATGTGACGTGTGTAGTTAACAGAGCAGGACATGCTTACCCTTCCGGAGCACCTGATGTCACTTCACTTCCGTTTTTAGTGGGAGTTCACATTGTTCTATTTTTGTTTAGTTTATTATATGTTTTTTATTCCTTTTGCTATACGTCTATCATTGAGGCGTTTGTTGTGTTCTATTCTCATGCCTTTGTCATTTCCTTTGATTTTGAATTTACGGACTTTTCCCACTGTTTTGTCGCTTCGGTATTCTTTTGTAGATATTTATGTATATTGAGGGATTTCTTCGTGGTTATGCCCCGACCCCTCAAAACTGAAACCTTTTAGATCCTCACCCTATAACCATATACATGCATGTTCTCACTCCAGAAGGGATGATGCATTAATTAATGTACAAAAACTGTATGTATGGGGTCACAAGGGTTATACCCAACCCCATTAAAATATATGCCTTTATAATTTGGAAATCTCCAACGTATATCCATATTTATTACATTGTAACTGGTGGTTTCCCCTAGTATCAGAGGGAAATCGCTGAAGTACCAATCGCTGAATTGAAATACTAGAAATAAACAACTTTTTATGTACTACAGCTGTAAGTAACTCGTGCACTCGTGATTTAATGTGTAGTTCAGTCACGTTTTGTTTGTTTCTGGTATTTGAATTCAGTGATAAGTTATACTATAAATATTCTTATGCGTTATGGGAGGATTCATCTGTGTATATTGGGATCCTTTCGGAAGTATGTTAATCATCATAAAATAGATTTATCTTTGGAACTTTTGAAACCGTTGAGATTCTTGCACTTTGACCATATATATTCTCACCCCTTATTGGAAGATGCATTCATGAAATATATTGAAAGTCATTAGGGGGTATGCCCATCCCAAAAATAGAAATCCCAAAACAATTTTTACTTATTTGTTGTTTTTGTTCTTGTAGTTTCTTTTATTAGATTAAATTACTCAAAGTAGCCACAGCACTTCATCGCTCCAGACAACCACAGATTTGTTTAGATCATTTCATCATGGGTTTTAGTAATGTTTATACTGGACTTGCAAATATTCGAGTTATGAACTGATGGTATATATACAATACATTGCATAGTCATTGTCGGAAAATATAAAATTTATTTTGGGCGAGCTTTAGAAACATGAGAAAAGGCGAGCTTTAGCGAGCCTTTTCCCCATGTTTCGCAGCGAGTTCAAATAAATTTTATATTTACCGACAATGACTTTGTATTGTCTTTATCCTGCAATCCCTTTTAGATGCGTAAAATGCCTTAAAATAACGATTGAAGTTGAAAACCAACAGCCGTGAAAAGGCGGGAAGCGCCACGACGTAATCTGGTACATTCTCTGCGCTCCTCGCGCTCTTCATGTAAACAAGTACCAGTAGACTTTATTAGTTCATTGACCTAATACGACTAAAGTTTATTCTACCCCTTTTATTAGACCGGAAATGGCTTGATTGCAGGATAAAAGTTTGTTCTAATACGTTATTATTTTTACCAGACTGACTAAAAAGTCATGTTTTCTATATCAATACTTTGTTATATTTAAAGTAAAATCGGAGATGATGGTCAACGAATCAGATGAAAGAGTCAGAGATTATAGAATAGATGAACTCAACATAAAAATGAATGGAGTTAATCTGGTTTTGTCAAAATGGATCTATTTTGCAGGTTTGACTAAATAACTGTTTCAACAATTTAATTTATGTTTATGAGCTTGTTAAGTAATGCTCACAGTATACACAACTTACACGAAATTAAACGATTCCATTTGATTACATTATACATTTAATAAAACTCAACTCTTCGCCAGAATCCAAGATACATTCTAATATTCGTGTTGCATTCGCTTAAGTGAACAAAAGCCATGATCTAATTCATACAGGCGAAATGGCGTCACTGTCGAAAGAGCACGTCAAAGATGAAACTGTAACATATGACGTGACGTTTAGAAAGCATTTTAGGAAATCACTTGATAAAAAAGTGATGTCCGCATATTGCCATGACGAATTTTTTTCCTAACTTGAAATACGCATATATATTATAACGGCCCACACGAAATACTCGCACATAAAGATTAATAATATACAGTCAGTTATTTAACAGTATTGTGGGATATAGCCATTTTATTTGTCCCGATAAACTGACTATTTTCCCGATGCGTAGCAAGAGCAAGAGGGGACAAATAAAATGGCTATATCCCGAAAAGACTGTTAAATAACTGTTTTATTATACCGAAACACTTTACTCCGGTTAATACTTTCCAGTACTAATCACAGGTTAGAAAAATAGTAAAATAGAAAAAAACATACTGAGGTATAATACAAGTTACTATTGCATGAACAAAGGCTACTGACTGATGCGTTTTCAAAAAAGTAGGTCCTAGGCCATGATTTGTATTATTTCTATTATCTGTGTTTAATTATAAGACTTAGTCTAAGTTTTATTAACGTTGTAGAGTTCTTGAAAGAATATCTCAAGCCTTCATTTTGGCAAAACTAATGTGTGTGACTTATATCAGTGATGCAGTCCACTCATTTTGGTTTTGCCAGTCAAGCATATACATTATTGTTTTGTACAAGTTGTAACTGTTAAAACTTTTATGGGGTTTAATAAAAGATAGGATCCAGTATTTGGTGGAATAAAACTGACATAAGAATATGGTGAAAACATGCAGGATTGAATAACACTTGGTATTAAACAACGGTATGCCCTTAAAAAGACAGAACAGAATGGGCACTGGATGCAGCAAAACATTTCAACGATCCTAGATGAACCCTTCCCTTAAAACAAATCGTTCCTTACATGTACATAACTTTTATAAAAAGAAAAAAGTTTTTCATCTATTTTCATGAGAACAAACAGACAACACAAAAAGACCTCACTATAATCCGGGGTCGAACTCAAGGGGAGCCAGCCGTTTACGCATCTTATAAGACACATCCCTTAAAGCCCTTTTACATTTTCGTTGTAAAACTTCATAAATTAAAAGTCATTCAAACAACATTGTATAATATTATTTTTTACATAAGAATAATTTCATTAGTATTCATTCATATTTTAACAATGAACAAATAGAATCGTGGTAATATGCGATCGCATATGACATGGCAATTTGTCATGTAGGCTGGACTTGGATATCACATTCAACTTGTAATACAACCGTCAAACCCATATGCGTCGGCATATGATATTGTCAAGGCTGCCAGAGGCGATTTGCAA
Source organism: Mytilisepta virgata (assembly GCA_028015205.1). Taxonomy (NCBI): domain Eukaryota; kingdom Metazoa; phylum Mollusca; class Bivalvia; order Mytilida; family Mytilidae; genus Mytilisepta; species Mytilisepta virgata. The sequence goes on from CM051521.1 coordinate 92,968,057, forward strand.
CATACTTCTGTTCAGTGATTTCAATAAAATGAAATTTTATTTGTAAAAAAGAAGTTTTGATCTTTTATTTTGTTCTACTCTACTTGGTAAGGCAACATTCATAGTAATAATAATAATAATAGTATACAGAATAATAGTACATATAATAATATTGTGCGCTTCCATGTAATATGTCCCGCGATCAGAACACATAGTGCAGTCCTCTACTAACCTTTTGCATAAATAAAACTACATATAATCTTTTTTACAAGTAATTGTCTTTTGTAAAGATAATTTTGTCAGTTTGCTGTAATTTTCTTGATATTGTTCTGTGGTTCTGTTGATATGAATCGTCTTGCTACATACATCTGAATTTTTCTAGGGTAAACGGAGGACATAAAATTACCGGTATTTTACTTTATAATTTATTGAATCACTCCTGCATGTGCCATAAAAGACCTGTACCATTTTCGGGAAATGTCACACTGACGCTATGGGTCGTCCTGATATTCTAGAAAAGTGTGACTTAAAAGTTTTAATTACTGTTTAAGTGACATTCATTCTGAAGAACAGCAATTTACATGACGTATGAAAGCCCTATTTAGTTGCTTTTTTAATAATGTATCCACATGTCGGAACATAAATTTAATAATGTTCACATAGTTTATGGTTTCTCCTGATAATTAATCCCATATAATTCTGGTTCTTTTTAGTTTTTGTCATTTTCCTTTTCTAAGGTTGTGGATTTTGGTCTATTGGTAAATATGATACTCTTACTAGAATTGCGGAAAAATTTAAAGATGATGCAGATATTGTTACAACAGCAAACAGAAATGAGTGCGCCCGTAGATGTTCTTCTCTACCAGAAGTCAAATATTTTACATACATTGTAAGTTTTAGAAAGCAGGAGAGGCTGTTTATTTTCTTAATACATATGAATAGAATTCTGTGTTATGTCATACACACTGACATTAAAACATTAAATCTGACGAATATTGCGACAATGAAGCTACATAAACATGTAAAATAAATAGTCTTTTCAGCAGTGCCCAAGACAACAAAAGAGGGAATCGGACAAAATTAGGCGTAAATTAAAATATTCTTTGTTTCCCTTTGCGACCTACTCGCCGAATTTGTTGCGACTGAAAAATTTTACAGCCTGTTCCGTGAAAAGAATTTTTGTAAGATTTGCCGTTTCAGGAAATGTTTCGTGTCCGATTTCGACATGGGTTTAGTATTTAGTAACATTGTTTTCAAAACATTCCGTAAGTCATTGTTACTTAGATATCTATCGTCCCGATTGTTTCAGATTATCGTAAAAGCATGACTTCTGAAACATTCTTTATAAAAAAAACTACCTATCTATACTCTCTCAAAAAAGAAACGCAACATCAGATTATCTTTTTGAAATATTATTTTTCCGGACAAATAACCAATAAATATCAAAATATATGTACACATGATCATAATTACACCTTCATAAAAAGTTTCCAGGTACAATCATTTAAATTCATCCACCCGTAAACGACTTTGGTCGCAATCTGGGACACCCTACGATTTACGCATTGCCAAAAACTGGGTCGACTTTCACGTGCAAATCATGGGTTATTTTTTAGCTCTGTCAGTCGGTATAAAAACCCGGTATTTCTTTTCATGAATGCATTCGTAAAATAAAATTCTGATGAGGTGACGCTATGCCAAGGTTAGACGCTGCTACCCGGAATATCGCTATCGGACGACTAGAGGCCGGAGAATCACAGAATGCTGTTGCTGTAACGTACAATGTTCATCGTAGCACAATTTCACGCCTTTGGGGACGCTACCTGCAGCTTGGTACTACGACAGATCGGCCACGTTCAGGGCGCCCGCGTGTTACAACCAGGGCGCAAGATCGTTACATCAGACTTTTCCATCTGCGGAATAGGACTATTGCTGCAACAGAAACAGCTGTAAACGTCCCTGGGTTGCGCCGTATATCAGCACAGACAGTACGCAATCGGTTACGTTCTCATGGATTGAGGGCAAGAAGACCTTACTTTGGAGCAACACTGAGACGCCAACACCGCCGAGCGAGGGTAAGATGGTGTACTACAGTTCGTGCATGGAATTTACAGAACTGGAGAAGAGTATGGTTCAGCGATGAGTCACGTTTTCAACTGGAAAAGCGAGATGGTCGCATACGTGTGTATAGGCGCCGAAACGAACGTTTTGCGCAAAACTGTGTTGTGGAGAGAGACAATTTTGGCGGAGGCAGTGTTATGATGTGGGCCGCTATTTCTTATGCCAGAAACACACAGCTGATACATATCCAAGGCAATCTGAACGCTGTTAGGTATAGAGACGAAATTTTACGACCTCATTTATTGCCCGTAATTGACATTCGGAGAGAAATTTTTCAGCACGACAATGCCCGACCACATACAGCACGTGTAACAGTATACTTTTTAGAACAACAGAATGTCAATGTGATCCGTTGGCCGTCACGATCACCCGATCTTAATCCAATTGAACATTTGTGGGATGAAGTGGATCGGCGCGTGCGCCAACGACAACCACCACCGCAAAATCTGCAACAATTACAGCAGGCACATCAGTTTGAGTGGCAAAGGATACCGCGTGTTCGAACTCAGCGTTTAATTCAATCTATGCCAAGAAGAGTCGGGGCTGTGTTACAAGCAAATGGTGGACATACCAGATATTGACAATTTATGAGTGATTTATTGACAATATGTGACAAACTGTGATATTCCAAGGTAAAAGAACTCATGAACAAGAAGTGTGCCAATTTTTGCATTCCTGTGTAAATTATTTATATCATAAATTATGAAAATAATATATGAAGTAAATTTCCTATTTTCTGTATGTTGCGTTTCTTTTTTGAGAGAGTATACCTATCCAGACCTTTCAGGCTAGGGCCTTATTTTCATTCTAATGCCAATTTCAACAGAAAGAGCTGAACCAAAAAACTGTCTAAGGTCAGATCTGTACATGAAGTTTCCAAATTAATGTACTAATTTTACAATAAAAGAAAAAGTTCATGACCAGTACTAGCAACTAAACTGAAATTTATATCTGTAAAACAGGACCCAAGGAGACTGCAATTGTACTTGAATACAATATTTAAAAAGCTTAATGTATTCCCAGATACATGTAGGGGTATATCAACTTTATACCATGATTCTTTGCGAAGTGCGAATGACAGCTTTTAATAATTTAGTAAAAATTACTTTTTCATTCAAAAATCATAAGAAAACGGGTATTTTTTCAGAAAATGTTTTGCAAATGCATCGCTAACAATACTTTAGACTTGAATATGTCATCGACCGATTGCATAGGAATATGTTCGAATCTACAGACACCGCATCAGATATATTGTGGAAAAGCCTCAGGACTGGCTATTTATGCATTCGAGCCATCTAATTCAGGTGGAGTATTAATACAATCATTGTGCAAATCTTTTAAATGTGAATAATATATTTTCACTTATTTTTGTATTAATGTCCTCTTGTAACACTATTTACATGTGTCTGCGTGTTTTATAATAAAGCTATTGAACCTTGAATCTTGTCAAACAAAAAGAAATAAGACAAAATCTATATAGGTGTATATCATGTGCTTTTTAGCAATGAGACGTTGCAAATACACAGACGAAGCACTACATAGCCAACAAAAATAACGGTAACTGTCAAATTTCACCAAAGACTGTCATGAATGTCAGATGTTAACCAGTCTTTGATACTGCTTTAGTGTATTTAGTGTATAATCATGTTTGGAGACAAAAATAACGATTAGTAGTCTTGGGACAGACTTTACTGCAGTTTAAATTTTGTAACGATATACATTTGTACATGTATGTAACGTTAATGCTGAACGTTATTCGTTTATACAAACAATAAATCCAAAAAGTTTCATCTGTACCCAGATCACATGTTTTTTTTAATTTAATGTAGAAAGAGGTAACATAAAGGTGTCTTTATAATTAACTTTATATATATATATATAAACACGATTGAAATCTAGCATGTGTATGTTTGCCCGAAGAAAGGAAAAATACTATATCTAAATACAAAAAAATCTTACACAAAACTTTTTCACTGTTAAAATGTAAGCTATTGGCCACTATTACAATAGAAACAAAGACGCCATGAACAAGGTTGAGGTTTTTTAATATTTAACTCGATGTTTCTATTTCAGATAAAATGTTTTCTAATATACCACACATATTTTACAACTATACGAACTTTGACTATCCTCTATGCATGGTAGAAATGAAGGGCCAATATCACATTGAAAGAGAGGAGAAGTGTAATCGGATTCTTCAAAACGAGGTTTATTGTGAAGCTACGAACATTATTTTTCTGCTGAGTGAGTGAAAAAACAAATCTGCGATCATTTATTAAGACGTTTCTCCTGCTTGCTCATAAGCGGTTTTAACGTAGACGTTTGATTATGATGACCGAATTTGTTATTGTCATCAAATGGTTTAAAGGAAAAATGTTCCAAAAGAAAAACGATGGTTAAAAAATAGCATTTATTTACAGTGCGTTAAGTGTAAGATTTTAAGGGGGAAAGGCTCCTGATCTGACTCGCACCACTGTGTAGAACATGCTTAGAAAATGAAAATCCTTACTTTTTCATCCTCCTTTTACAATGTATTTAGCTGTTTAGTATCTCAGGTAATGTGTGAAGCTGAATTCAGGTTGCTGATTTTTTGTATTACCCTTGATTGACTTACATGTAGCATTGCAGTATTTTTCCATAAGATTAAAGGAATTAGTTTAAAATACCCATTAAACCAGATTTTAAAATTGCCGTAAATTGCTGTTTCTGTCTCTACTGCAGAGTTAACTTTTATACGCAATTACAATCTTGGTGTTTGTATGTGAAAGTATAATAATATTATGCATAATATTCCACAGGATTTAAAGCGGAGTTCGTACAGTGGTTATGCCTCCAGAAAACAAAAATGACCGTTAGCAGATATTTCAGGACGGCAAAGCAAATTATTTTGGAAAATGGTATAAATGTTTTATGTTAATTCGATTCTAAAAAAACTAAATATTGTGTTGATTAAGGCATCGTCACAATTTCTTTAAACATCAATATAACATTTGCGATGCATTATACACATGTGAACTTGACGAAAGTCAAAGCTTATATAGCCTTTCTTCATTTTATGTCACGATGAGGTCTTTTACTCAGTTAAAAAAGTCTTAAGCAAAGAAATCTGACAAATACTGTCATATTTTCCCCGACAATCTTAATGCAATCCCACGGCATAACAAACATTTAAACATATGTTAAACAACCACAGGGTATATTAATATAACTTGGATGAGCGGTACAAGATTTGTTGGAATTTAAGAATGTGTTGGAAAAAGCAGCAGTTTGATTAAAATTATGAAACCGGATATCATTCACGATCTTTAATTCGTCAAACACGTATTAAAAATTGACTTTTGTGGTGAATTATTCATTGTTTGAAAGGACATACTTAGTTATCTATAAAACACCAGTGAGTTTAGTCACACGTTAAATATTTAATTACACTTTTTTCCGATCTGTCACACAGTTAGCGTCCCTGTGGAGTCTTCCAGTAGAAATGTCAACGAAAATGACTGCGAGACATTTACATGTAGCACACTGACGTTTAATAAAACAGGTGAGTTTTAAAAATAAACTTGAAACTTAAAAATATTTTAAAATTACAATGTAGTATAATTATATCCATTAATCTAAAAAAAAAAAGGCAACAGGGGGATTGTTTGTTTCACATCAGGTGGCTAATATTTCATACATGTTAAAATTGAAAATAAATATGTCACAAACATGATTGATAAAAAAGGAAATAAGGTTGATTTCAACTAGCAAAAAGAGTATGGTGTATTTTGAAAATATGTAACTTCGCTATGACATATCCGAACTGTTGTTACAATGATCCTTTTACATGCAGAGAGCCAATTTCAGCTTTGCAAGTAGATTGGTGTTTTTAACGTTTAGTGGCAAAAATTGTATGATTATTCAGACGAGAATTGAGAATAAAGTAGGCTACTTTCGAACATGAATTCCAAAAAGGGACAAAAGAGTTTCAATTAGAATTGGTACATGTAGGCTTTAGATCAAATCGGCAAAATGGGTGCCCCTTCATCAAGGGTTCTACTGTCAAACGGGGAGAGATTATGTGGTCTATTTTGACGTAAACAGGATACAGTTATTTAATAGTATTGAGGGATATAGCCTTTTCATTTGTCCCGAGACACTGACTATTTTCCCGACGCGTAGCGGGAGGAAATAGTCAATGTGTCGAGGGAACAAATAAAATGGTTATATCCCGAAATGACAGTTGAATAACTGTTTTATTATACCGAAACACTTTACCGGTCAATAATTTCCAGTACTAATCACCTGATACTATTTACCGGTGATTATTTTTGGAAACTAATCACCGGTAAAAAAAATAGTAAAATTAATGTCTTGATAGAAAAAAAAATATACTGAGGTATAATAATTAACAATTAACAAATAGTTCATGACACTGAGGGTCATATGGCAGTATATGGACCGGTTGGTCGCCCGACAAAAATTATATGGACCGAAGCGAAGGGTCATATGGCAGTATATAGATAACATAGATAAATAGAGTAGTAAATATTGTGTCATATATTTATATGAATGTGATTGTAGATACACACTGGTACTACATCAAATTATCGGTCATGGGAGGTCTTAGTTTAGTTATTGTAATACTTGTATATATAGGAGCGTAAGTATACACTATAAAACATATGATTAGCGTAATAGATCTGTATGTTACTTACGGATCGAGGGATTATACCTACTCCAATATGTTATGTATTAATCTGTTTATCATATACTGCCTACATGTATATATCAGTACAAGAAAACTGTTACATATGTGCAACGACCTATATTTGCACAAGCCAGGCTAATAACTCATTCAAGGGCTATTCGAATGTATTCGATCAGACCGGATACATTCGAATAACACTTGAATAATGGGTTACGAATGTATCGGGTCAGACTCATATTCCAACATTTACATGTACAATGTGTATGATAAACTCTTTAACATCTAATAATGTTGTTACAACCCGTTAGTCCATTTTAAGGCTGATATACAATGTAGTGTTTAACTATCGGAGAAAGTAGTAAACTGTTGCATCAGAACTTATTTTCTAAATTGTTAATTAATCCACGGTGCTCAATGACAAACAGGGGTTCAAAATAGCACTAGAAATTAATGAAATCAGGTTTACATGTACCTTACAAATCTTGCTAATACTTGTTTGCTTTGACAATAAACTTTGTACTATATTAATGATGCAAATTTCTGTGCGCATTTCATTAAATATCGGCAAAAGAATACCGAAGTGACAAAATAGTGGTAAAAGTCCGTAAATTCGAAACTCAAGGGAAGGATACTAGACTTGCTACATGTCCCTTCCTTATTATTTTTTTTTCAATTTTGCCCCTTTAACAATTTTACTGCTATAACTAGGAGATTAACATTATACTGTTATCTGCAAAGGAAGGGCAATCAGTATACTGGCAGTTATCAGTAAACATATAAATTAGTAAGAAAGAAATAAAAGAAAGGGAATTGTAGCAAGTCTACATGGATACCTGTATAATTACAAGAATAAAAAAAAAACATACAATAAACTAAACAAAAATAAAACAAGATAGCACAGAAACTAAAGCACAAACATAGTTCCATTGTTTTTATTGTTATATTAATCACTTATAACGCCAAACATGAATTACATTTTCTTAGGATATGTTTCCTGGTAAGAAAACTGCGGAACGCATCATTTACAAACTTGACAATTAATCGAGACCAACACTCGTACTCCGGGTTTCCCCAATTTTCAACTGAAAATAACGGTTATGTAGAAGTGATTGACCTTCCCGAACTATCAACGGAACAATGTGCTACCGCAAGAGAGACGCCCCAAACCGACACCTATGGATATATTATCCCTGCCAAGGTAAATGATAGAATTCGGGATAACAGCCAAATCAATGATATAGAAGATTGAGACACCGAACTTACTTGATGCTTTTCTTTACTGTTTTTGTAAATAATTATTATATTCATGTAGTATAGATTGTAGAATCTGAAATGTACTTGAATGCATCGCTGTATATGTATGGTGTACAAAATGTATATTATAACTATCGATAGAAATAATATTAACATTTGGTTTAATCGTAATGTATATGCGGTCTGGATAATTATATAATTATGGACTAGAATGAGACCTTTGTAGACAACAAAAAAGAATCTTCAATGCTCGAATGAAAATGTCAATTTTGTAAATATTGTTACAAAGACCTTCTTTGCAAACTACTTATTTTACACTAGTCCTGTCATTTAGATGGGTACAGGTGAAATTATCTTGTCAGTAGATCTTTAGAGTCTGTAAAAATCTGGAATACGTTTGGCAGTTACATGTACCAACATAAACTAGTCCAATTTGTTTTTTACTTGTAAAAATAAATATGTTTATGAAATAAAAACAAAGGATATTAAAGAGTCAGTATATCAAAATTTGATTTTGAAGTATTGTAATTCATCTCTCTTGGCTAAAGCTATGTACATGTAAATGTACATTTGGCTTTTTGCAGTGGGGTTTTCCTACCTCATCCGATCTCTTATCAATGTACAGAAAGTAATTTTTCATTTAAGCTATTTGCAGTTCCACAGAAATGATATAAATCGTCATGTAATACACATTCGATGATTCAAAGTTTTATTAAACCACATACATGTATATGAAAACCGAAGGATATTTGGTACATGTATGCATTACTAAGAAGAAAATCTCATTAAATTAGAGACAAGAAAAGACTAATTCTTGGGGTTGTTGTGGTGTCATGTTACCTTCACCGTTTAGCAAAAATACAAAAAGAAAAGAAAAAAAAGTACTAAACCCTCTACTGTCGAATTGCGAATCGAGAAAATCGTTGACTCATTGTAACTCGCTAGTTTCAACTGCCGTCACAAAGTGCAGCATGGGTAGATTCGTACGAAATAAACACCCAAAATCAATCTAATTAAAAACCGATCTCTCATCGCTCCCGTTTTCTGATATGTCGCGTGGGAGATCTAACGAAACCCGCTTTGAGGTCACATGTGAGTGACCTCGTAGGTGTGTCCTGTTCGACCTATGAAATTGCGACTTAGGCGATCTTGTAAGTTGATCGTGTGGTAAAGGGATGTAACTCATTTTTATTAACGAAGAAATCGTCAGTCCCCAGAATTCATAAACTTTTTTGATTGGCTTATTGATAGGAAGTCAACTCATTTGCATATCATTATAAATTCATAAGTTCCAGTTCACTCACATGTGACCTCAAAGCGGATTTCGTTAGATCTCCCACGCGACATATCAGAAAACGGGAGCGATGAGAGATCGGTTTTTAATTAGATTGACCCAAAATGTAAGTGTTCGTGGATTAGAGGTAATGCTTTTTCGTGGTATCCCGACCATGCAATAAGTGCAAAAAGTGACCCTTAAATTAAGGCTTGTTAATCAATGTCAGATCAAAGATCTTATGGCGAGAATAGTTTATTTATTCTCACTAATGAGACAGCCCAGTACCTATTTTTACCCATGTGAGATATCCTTGTCTTTCCCGTGGGTGAGATAAGAATTTCACGCTTGTTTTCCCGCAAAATTTTCGCGGTTCCGACAATCGTGATTGTTTACCGTTTGAGCGATATTTAACAAATAGTTTGAGTTTTTATTAGTCTTACCTATTCCATATTGTCCATATCGTTTTATATTTAAAGGTTTCACTCCTCGGTGGTTTGAATTATTCAAAATACATCCAATACAGATCACACACAAAAATACTTTCATGGGGAGATAACTCCGTTTGTTTACGTCGTCTGACACACTTGCTTGAGTAAATATTAGTGAGAAAAAGGATCAAAACACCGGTGTTAAAGTGCAAGACGGAAAAATCTCAGAACCCGCGTGAAAGATTTCCATTGGTCTCCAACTCGGCAGAGCCTCGTTGGAGACCAGAAATCTTTCCCTTGGGTGTTTGAGATTTTTCCGTCTTGCACTTTCACCGGTGTTAGATCCTTATATTCCTTTTTTGCATTAAAGACCTCTAAAATGTCATATTTTACCGTTCTGGACTTAACGAAACGGAAATAGAGGTAGTGTAAGAACACCTGTGGTCGTTTCTTATCTTGATTATTGAGCTTTTGAAAATATGAAATTAAAGATTATGACTTTTTTTTGTAAATACTTCTTCAAGTTTTTACATCTGTATTTTAGCTACATGTAACGATATTCAGCCGAATTGGTAATGTTTAGCAAATTTATGATGAAAATTTCGGTACGCATTTTATCAAATATCGGCAAAGGAAAACAAAAGCGTCAACACATTTGAAAAAGTCCGTAAATTCGAAATACAAGGGAGAGACAAAGTCATGAGAATGGAACACAACAAACAAACCCCACAAGGATACATGTATAACTAAAAGAATAAAAGCATATGAAAAACTGAACTAAAAAGGACAATACATCACATAATTTTTCATATATTTCTTATTTTTATGCGTCATCAACCAATTTCCCGTCTTGTGTTTATTAGTGAGTAATAAAATGTATCACAAAATACCGAAATAAATTTGATGCACCGTATGGCCATTTCGTTGACTGACAACTCATCAGCAGTTCTCGAGATCAGAGTGTTGGAAAACCGGTTAAAGATAAAATGATGAATTAATAAGCACAACAGTAAGTTCGTTCGTCAGGTTCATATTGAATGTAGTAAATCATCTGAGACTGAGAATACATCATTATGAATCCTATATTCGTATTTGCACTTTATTAAATATACGAGGCCATTTCTTTGTTTGTGTGGGTCAATGCCTTTCCAACTAAAATATGAATATAATATACGCTATATACATGTATCTTTGAATTGAACTGTTACGAATAGAAATGATATGCATTTCTGAGTTAACCATTACTGTTGAATAATAGACTATTTTGTACAAATATGAAATTATTTGGTTTTAGATGGAATATATTTTGCCAAGTTAACGTTGCGACGTCGTTTATATCGGGTTATGGTTTGATGAATAGCGTCCGGTCTTAAACAAATGGTTTACGCTGCAAGCTTAAGATTATTAATCCGCATGTGAGATAAAAAGCTTTTTATTTTGATGCCATTAGATCTAAGGTCAAGGTAGCATTGGACAAAAGTATATTTAAATTTTTTAAATTATTTTATAGCGACACGATTTAACACGCAATCATCTAATATGCTAATGAGAAATTTATTTAGTAATCAAATTATATTTTATGAAACTGACATCAATTAAATTCTGAAGATTTTTCCCTTCATCGATCGAGGAGTCTTAAAATCATTGTAATGAAATGTTGTTTTCTGAAGCTTTTAATCATGACCATGCTAAAACAATTAAAAATATCGACGGTGTTAATTAATGTCATGAAATGTAACAAAGTGAGAGGATGACCAACGTCAGGGCAATGTCTGCTGGCCGCTTGTATGTTTTGTTCTTTTTATGTTTTGGTTGGGGGGGGGGGGGCTATAAGAGCCTGTAATATTCAATGAGAGTTCTACTAGTTGTTGAAGGTTGAATGGTGCGCTCTTTTTGTTATTATATTGCGCTTTTGTCTCCTGTGTATTTACCCCACGTTTCCTTTGTAGTGCCGTAGGAGGTTTTGTATGATATTGCTTAGCTCAGTTGCTAGTATTTCGTTACTAGCCAGAAATTGATAAAATTTCCTAAGTGATGGCATCAACTTATCCCTGATAAAACCCTGGTTAAACAGTTTTACAAGTTGAATCTTAATGCTACAGTAGGCAGCTCAAAGTACATTTATAACGTATGAATAACAAATATAATTGTGTTAATTTGTGTACTACATGTATTTAGTTATTAATCTACCTTACTATAACATTCTGAATACGCTTATGATAATTAAAATCAAAGACCCGGGTCTTAAAAATTTGCCGAAGATGGCTCACTCCTTCTCACCTCCTAGTCTTTTATTTCCAGAAAACCTCTTATATTAATTTGCAAGCGTGTTAATCGGATTCTAATCGAGTAATTTGAGTACTTTGTGTTTGTTTCTTTGTTCAGTGTTTGTATTTTCGTGGCCCACATGGGCTTAGCAAATAAAGATATCAGTAATTTAAGTAACCATCTTTTGATGTCTAAAGGTCGAGAAATTTAGTTTATCGGCAATTCATACTTTGTCCTTTTGATGTAATAGTCAGACATTTTTCAGTATTCATGACATGACACTCGAAAATATCATGCAATACATTATGTTGCCAAAATAATAATAGACACTAATGTACTAAATATTGACTTCATCAATTTGAATATATGTCTCGCCTTCGTCTCGACCGATATTCAACGTGATAAAGCCAGTATCAAAAACCATTAGTGTCTATTAATTTGGTTGGATGAACAGTATAGACCAACATTGGTTATACTGTATAACCTGGTTCGGTCTTTAATTAATCCGCCACTTGTAAATTAATTACAATGTCATTATTGATTCTTGAATCAAGGGATCATTGTACTTCTGTTTGGAAATTAAATTACAAGGAATATTTCCAATTTTTGAACAGGTTATACTTCAATAACCTGGTTTGGGTCAGTTTATGGCATTCATAAACCGCTGGTTTATTATGCGTAAATTGATCCAAACCAGGTTATATCGTATAAACTGTTCAAAAATTGGAAACATTCCTTAAATAATTATTCTATGTCACCGAAATGACTATTTTATGTTATCATTCGCTATATGAATTATTGTATCACCTCACAAAACCTCTTCGTACCCGCTGGCACATACGGCCCGTTGGGTTTCCGTAATCATAAAGGTTTTACACTGCCTGGTGATTAGCCATGCAGCAACCCCACTGGCCTCGGAGGGCCAGTGGTTTTCTGTTGGGGTTTTCCTTCCCCTAGCCACAAGTTCCAGTTATTTAAAGGCACCGGAGGCTCGCCTCTCACCACTGTCACTCAGCTACCGGAGTATTTCCAGGGCCACCAGCGAGGAGGTGTGACATGTGATTTGCTGGCAGAACCTATTTGAGACGGTTGGGCATTAACCCAAGGTTTTAAATGGTGAGACCAAGTGGCATCAGTATCACCCCTTGAGACCCGCACTAGCATTTGACCCCATTGTTGTTGTATAGCAATGTAATATTCCTTGTTAAACACAACAAAAAATTAGCGCTGATATTGCACTGAGTGCTCATCGGTAGTTTTCTTGGTTGATTGGAAGGTCTTATTTGCTTTGATATACAATGATGGCGCTATTACACAAAATTGGAAAATAATGTCCCTTCGTAGAATATTGTATCACACCCGCAAGCTCGTGCGATATTAAATTCTACTACGGACAGTGTTTCCTAATATTCATGAAATAACCCCATATTATAGTCCAGGTACATTATATTGCAACAAGTGACTATACAAAAAGATTGCAAGAGCCCATAAAGTACACATACAAGCACCTATACAGTCAGCGAAATGATGCGTTGTTTGTTTGCAAGTAATTTACTTCATTTTATAGGCAAAATAATTCGGTAAATGTTTCAGGGTATACAAATGAATTGACTTCTGGATAACATAAAGAATACCTGCTTATTTCTTACCATTTTTTACTTATTAAGTTTTAAAGTCAAAATTTCAAACACTAAATGCAAGAAGCATCGTGATCAAAGCTTGATAAAAGTGATATTAATCATATTTGTGAAAAAATGTTCATGTAATTTTATAGGCATGTAAACGGCCAAGTGTCAAAGGAGGCAAACATGCCTAAAAATTTCATAAAATCTGTGTAAAATTCAAAAATCTATTATTAAGTATGAGCGATCTTCCTTGCAAGGGACCGATTTGCTGCTATACAAAATCGCAACTTAACAACTGACAGAAAACATGTTCATTTCCGCTCCCACACTGTGTTCTACGGGGCAAAGGGAGAGCAGACCTTCGATTTTAGATTGGGTTGGGTTTTCATGAAAATAAGAGGGAACATATAAATCTCTCATTAGTTTTATATTTCGTCTTGACATAAAATATAAATAGCGATATTCATCACCAATTCCTTCAAAACAAGATTTGCATACTCTGTTTTCTCTGGGAAAATTTCCAATCTTCCAGTTTCTATTGGAATATGGATATTATTCATGTTATTTGTTCTAAACTAACTTATCCATATTCTAGAAGAATAATTTAATCTAAGTAAATATTGCTCCAGTTTGAATTCTGTTCCGTAAAAGTTACCTATAGAACTTTTTTCAATATCTGAATACCAAGATTGGATAAATCTATCTTGCAAATTTTTCTTAATTTTGATTTTTATAAATTCACGACTCAAACTTGTTTCATCTGAACTAATTAAATAATTTAAACCAGTAGAATTACACAAATTTTCAACGTAATCAAGCCATTTGAAAGTTAAACCTTTCGAACTTTTCAAATTCACCATAAGCCGATACAATTTACTAGATAGTTTATTTGATGACTTTAATTTAAACCAGAATCAAACCATTCTTGTATTGATATGAGCGCTTAAAGGATATCTTCTTATTCTCAATAAACCATCAAATTCGGAGTGCTTACTCTGACTTTTAAAATTTTTCTGACAAAAACTCAAATGTACCCTTTAAATATCAGACATATTTTCAAACCCCCATATCTCACATGAGTATGTCAGAATTGGTAGGACAAGAGTGTCAAATAATTTCAATTGAAGATCAGTTGGAAGTGGGATATTTCTTATTTTCCTGAAAACAGCAAACATAGCTTTTTGGGCTTGCTGTATCATTTTAGTCTTTGCTGAAGTAAAACTACCGTTATAGTTAAATAATACTACAAGATAGCAAAATTCATCACACATATTGTCTGTTTTCATCTTTATATTTAAAATTAAAACTTGTCCCTACTTTTCTTAGGGACGAGATCAAAAGTTCAATGTAGGAGAAAAAACTTAATTCACATAGTTTTTTCACTGACCCCCCCCCCCCCCCCCCCCCCCCACCTCTTAACTTAATTTTGGAAAAATTGATTGTTTCCTCAACAATGTATGTTTGTCCTGTATGTTGACTTGGACATCACTTGAATCCGTATTTTTCAATCCGAAAATCGATGTCGGATAACAAAACTTGCAGCGATTTTTACCCCCCCCCCAAACTATTTGAATCAAGTTTTTTTTATCCTACACTGAACTTTTGATCTCGTCCCTTATAGAAAAAAACAACAATGTTAGTTTTATCAATATTAACTTTAAGCTTCCACTGATCACAATATCTACTGAATGCATTGATAGCATGTTGTAACCCTTCATAGGTATCAGATAATAATACCGCATCGTCTGCATATAATAATATGATGGATGGATGAATTATTGTTTAACGTCAAGTGGCAACCAGGTGCATATCAGGACGAGAACATGTTGATATGATAATGAATATGATCCCTGCTTTGTACTAGACCGACACTCTAAGTCGGATTTTTAATGTGCTAGCTCACGAGGTAACTGTCCGCAGGAAGACATATCACCTCACTCGGACACATTATACTGACTCCGAGCCGACCAGTCTTTGCTCTTACTCCTAGATGCCGCGTGCTTGGCGGAGAAGCAGCAAATACCAATTTTAATGTCTTTGGTTTGCCCCGGCCGGGGATCGAACCCACGACCTTCCGCACTCGGGGCGAGCACGCTACCACGAGACCACCGAGGCGGTTCTATAATAATATGAAAAGTCTGAGATAAAAGTCAAGACATTCTATACTTACATTATTAACAAGACCAAGACTTTTAATTGTTGATTTTCCAAAAAATATCTAAATCATTTAAATAAATAAAAAAGAACAATAAAGGTGATCAATTTTCACCGTGTCTGACAACAACTTCACAAGCAAAGAACTCAGAGAAGGAATTGTTGTGAACAACACAAATATTACTTTAAAGCATTTACCTCCCATACCAAAATTAAGTAGTTTCTACCACAGCCTTGCTCACCATACATTATCAAATGCACTACTAAAATCAACGAAGGAGCAGAAAAGTTTTTGGCCAGACGCAAAGTACAGAAAAATCAAACAATGAAGAACGAAAATATTATCACAAGTGAAATGTCCTCTACGAAACAAAGATTGATTTTCATTTAAGATATGAAATTCCTCAGAAAAAGTAGATAACCTGGAGTTTAAAATTGCTGTAAAACTATCCTAAACAGCTAATAAGTGTAATTGGCCTAAAATTTTCTGGTCGGTTAGCATCCCCTTTATTTTTAAATAATGGCTTAATTATACCAACAGTCTAGTTTTCTGGAATACAGCCTAAATTAAATACAAGATTAAAGAATTAACCATATATATCAATACATTGTTCTAAAGTCGATTTTATGTATTAATTTAAAATTCTGTCATACCCATGGGCTTCATTGTTAACTAACCTTTGTACAACTTTTCTGATCTCAGCTTCTGTTATACTTTCATCAAGTTTTTCTAATAAATCTGCGGGTATTTTAATGTGAGGCATTTCCATTGTCTCATATTCTTCATTCGCATTTGTCATTTTATAAAAATCGTAAAATTCTATCAAAGAAATGTCTGTAAATCTTGATTTATTGGTACCCGACATAATTTTGTAACAGTAAATTTTAAGTATTACTAATTAGTAAACATAATTATCGATTTACGGAAGTCATTTATAACATAGAGAATATCGGTTAATCATCTTATTCAATATTTAAAATTTCATAAAATGTGAAGGTATCAAAATTGGTAAACTGTATTGCATGTATTACTTTACCTAACCACAGGTCTTCTATAACTTGTGCACTTTGTTCATGACTAATTCAAGGTAATAGTTTGAGGGAAAGACCGTTCATTATAAAGACTCTACGACTTGTGTTTTACAAATTGAATCAAAATAATCTTCGAGTTTATTGTATGAAAATGGATATTATATATTTCTTCAATATTTCATGTATTTACATGAATTAACCTCCAACCTGAAACAATAAACCAGAATGTAACAATTTTTATGCCATATGCGCAAAGTTACGTACTTAGCTTTCTGAAATTAAGTGAAATATTACATTATCTTTAAAAGAAATAAAACTGTACATCCACACTATCACTTGAGTTGTGTTTCCACAGAGTTTCCGTTCTTAGAGTCTTAAACATAAAGCCATATTATTTTATCATAGCTTCCTTAGATCCACTAAAGGATGACCGTTTGAACAATAATAAAGTATAGCAACTCCATTTTCCCTAGTGGACTTGAACTCTCAGTTTTTATTCTACAAACACAAAAATCAAGCGTTACACGTATTTGTTTGATAAAACAAATTTGAACATACATCTCCTTCACATTATTTCAGTTTTTATTCAATTTAATATTTTAATTTTTTGGTTAAATCGATTATCAAATATTCTACTTTTGGGTTAAGGTTAAAGACATAAATTACAATTAAAAAAGAACAACGAGCAAATGATTTTTTCTCCAAATCACGTGATTTCATTGCTTGAATTTTAAGTTTCCGAGAAAGTAGAGTTGCTGAATATGAAACTAAAGTTCGGATAAGCATCTCCTAAAATTTAGATATGAAAAGAAAAATGAATGTGATTTGAACATAGCCGTTTTAGATTTTTCATATATAAAATATAACCTTATTAGTACAAATCTAAAAATGAACCTATTGCGTACATGCATTATTAATCACCATCACGTATAATTGAAAACAGACCCGTCGGAAACAGCTTAAGAGGTTTGTCTCTGAATTGTTTCCTTGTCGTGATTTTTTTATGCTATTATTAAATAGAAGAATAGTTACAGAGAACAATGGCTTGTAGTATTTATTATTATTTATTTATTGTGTTCTTACTACATGTACCGCAGGTTTTAACTACAAACAGAGGTAAGTGGTCAATTAATTAATAGGAAGATGTGGGGAATCTGTTACCCTGTGGTACCGTGGATAGTCAATGGACAAGTGAAATAGGTGAATGTAAGAAAATTTTAATCAAGATAAAAGATGAAGTACAATACATATAAACAACAATTTACAGACTTATAGATGTAATACATTAGGCAACCTTGTATGTGACTTCGAAAAGTTTTATAATAATATAAATTTGGAAATATTCAAGAAGTATATCAAAACCTTCCATTAACAGAATTAAGCGCTTGACACGTCATTCCCCCATTTTCAGTGATACAATGAAATGCAAACATGTATTACTAGGGAACTGCAATTTGCAATTTTTCGGAGTAAGTGCGACGTCCCCATGAATCATCAATACTTTGACTATTCGAAAAAAAAAACCAAAGTCCATTAAAACTGTTTCCTTGTGTAATTTTCAATTGAAAGTTATATTTTGTATAGATATTGCGAACAATGGCATATTACTGTTTTCATCATTATTTGATATGTATTTCTCTCGTAATAACACGTATTTTTACTAAAAACACAGGTTAGTGGAAAAAAAGTTAACTCAAGATATCGTCAATAAACATTCCTTCAGATATCCAAAATATAACGTTACAGATTTATCTTTGCTTCCAGATAAAAACATTGATAGTAACAGTGTTGTTTCAAACACACCAGATAGCAGAAAAAGTTCTCTAGAAAAACAGTTTTTAAAAATAACATCAAAATGGATTTCATATATGGGTAAGATTAATTCTCAACTTTTTACAAAATGTGCAATATTTAATAAGAAAAATGCGCTTGGTGCATGATTAAATTATTAGTATAATTTCAAGATTAGTTATTATGTTTATTACATTGACATTTACCATGTATTCAGAAGACTTAAGGAGATAGTTTTATGTGATATCGCGTCGACTTTTGTATAGTAACATCGTTGGCGACGGCTATTGTTACGTCACTTCCTAGAATGAAATATGACCTTTCTGTTCACTTTGTGAAATATCTGATTTTTATTTGACTCGGAAATCCAATTATTTCACCACACACAATGTGATAAATAAGGGGTCTTACATTTTTTTCATTTTAAAAAATCAAGGTTTTAATTAATGACAAGGTATTATATGGTATTGCATACTGCATTTAATTTGATAATGTGAAAAATATAGAACATTATAAAATAATGACTAATTTTGGCGAAATATAATTTACTTGTATCTGTATAATAAAACAGTAATTAGAAAAAAAATATTATGACAATAATAACCTAAGTATATTTTGCGAAGTATCCATACAAATAAGTTGAAGTTACATCTACAATAGTACCTTAAAATGTACCTACATGTAGCTGTTATGTTTATTGAAGGATGTGGATCTTCAGAACTTAACAAGCATTCTACGTTGACAAAAGTACAGAAAACATTTCTTAACTATTCGAAAAATGCAATTGGAAACACAAGTGATTTCATAACCAATGACATGAATGATTGTGCACTAAAATGTTCATCGATGACAGAAATGAACTACTTGATATATTTTGTAAGTATGAACATAATGCTAATTCCTTCAAGGTTTTATTATTTTATCAGATACATGTAAGTTTTTGTGACAAACAAAACTTTTTTCTCTATGATTGATTTTTATAGACAATTGAGTGACATTCAGTGATACTATCTACATAAATCATGTTTCTCTAGAAATTCTTATTATCCCCGCAATTTCGGAGAGAAAAAACGAGTATATTGCGATTGCAATTGTCCGTCACCTTTTTGTACAATGGCAACATTAATTGCCAAAGACATTCCTTATGTGTGACGCTGTTTTATTAACCTTTTTCATTTTAGTTTTTCACAAGAGAATAAATACAGGGGGGGGGGGGGGGGGGGGGTCAAAAGCATCTGTACATTTCACACTTGAATTCAAGATCCAAGAAACAGCATTTTATCTGCAGTAATTACATTGTAATTAAGGACGTTCTTTGAATAATATAAATCCAGGTCTTTCTAGTCAATTAAATTTAGGTCATCTTAGGGTGCAGCATAATAGTCGAATGAATGATTTTATAGGCGACATTCAGTGATATTATCCTTAAGTAATTACTGCAGATAACATGTTTTTTTGTGTTTCTCACCTCTCTTTAGAACTGTCATCCTGACACTTTTAGGACAATTTATGACAGGGTGTGTCCTGACCTAGAAAGGTTCTAGGTCAGGACACACCCAGTCATAAATTGTCCTAAAAGTCTAGGTCGGGACACACCCTGTCATAAATTGTCCTAAAAGTGTCAGGATGACAGTTCTAAAGAGACAGGGTTTGTCCTGACCTAGAAAGGTTCTAGGTCAGGACACACCCTGTCATAAATTGTTCTAAAAGTGTCAGGATGACAGTTCTAAAGAGAGGTGAGAAACACAAAAAAAGACAGTTCAGACCTAGAACCGTTACGGACAGTTCTACCAAAGAACCATTTATGACAGTGTAACGACACAGGCGTTATGAAATAGAATGTTATAATTTTCCTCATAGTTTATTAATTCTCTCTATATATAAATATATCACAATATATCACAACTTGCTTGTTATAAAAATTTCACATTAAAAACATTTTCTAGTTTCATAGTTTCATTTCTTCTAGTTTTTAAGGCAACGTAATATTTTGAATGTCCACAATTCTGTCTCCAATTTAACACCTAACATTGAGTTCCCAAAAATTTTGGTCAGTGACAAAAAATAAAAATGTCAACCTTTAAATACCCACGCTATTATCTGCGCAATCGCAGTCAACTTTAACCTACGAGAGTATCAAAAAATCTCCTTTTACAATAAAATAAAAATATTTATTTTTATCTTCTTTTTATATATTCTTTGAATATCTTAACCACTAAATAGTAATTATTTTAGAGTAAAAACAATTTCCAAACTAAATTTCAATAACTATACAAAGGGAAACAATTCAATCTAAAAAATTATCAAAATCTCAATCTCTCATGCTACAAATCTTCCTTGTTTCCAAATTGTTGCCCTCAACAATTCACTAAAAAATTATCAAAATATTTTCTTATATTTTTCTTTATATTACTTTTTTTCTTATATTTTCCCAATATGTAAAAAAAACATCATCTGAATACATGTGCAATTTGAAAATAAAATCTAAATGTAAGTGTATAAAGCAGTATTCAAATCTTAATTGTTAAAATGATTGTTTTTTAGCCAAACTTCCTTAAGATTCTGTCCCAGTGATTTCCCTAGACTTTCTCCTAGTGCGGCCATCGCTTGTCCTAACTCCTCGAAATTCACTAAATTGCTTACTTGTTGGTCACATTTTTCAGATTTCACAAACACATTTTGATATTCAGACTTATTTCCACACAACACAGAATTTTCCTGAGTATGAACTTTATTATGGTTCAACACAGATTTCGGTAATTTATACGGATTTGAATGCTTTCCTGCTGATGAACGAGTTGTCTTCCTACGAACTGGTTGATCTTGAATCTCAGTTGAAGAATCACTTAAATCATCAGATAACACTGAATATGTATACTTCCTTGTTTTGTCGATTAACACGGTATCAGAATTCTTCCTTGTTTTATCAACTGTTACCTTATCAGAATCTTCTTTTGTTTCACTTCCTTCAGTCTTGTCTAATAGAGTTCCTGTCTCTGGAATAGGAGATATTTCTAAATATCCATCCCACTCCTGAGAAAATGAATCGCTGTCTTCAGCGTTTTCTTTTTCAACAGTTTGAGTACCTGTATCTAGAATTTCAGTTCTGGTGACGTTTCTTATTGGACCGGATCCATCTGCTAGTTGAATACCATAAACATTGTCATTTAATTTGTCGACAACTTTATAAGGTGTTGGCTTCCAATTGTCTTGAATTTTACATCGTCCTTTCTCATGTTTCTTGAGGAGGACAAAAGTACCTAAGCTAATGGTCTTATCATTTGTAGTTTTTTCACGTATCAATTGTCTCTCTTCAACTTTCTTAGCAGTGTTTTTCTGGGCTAACTTAATTGCTTCTGTCACACTTTTGTGATGTTCAGATAAATACTTGTCAATGTTAGAATTTACCTCAGTCTCTGGAGTACAAAATAAATGATCAAACGGCAATTTTGGTTCACGCCCGTACATTAAAAAGTAAGGTGTATAACCAGTAGATGAATGTGGTGTGGAATTGTATACATACACTAGTTCTGGTAAATATTCTGTCCATTTAGCCTTCTTTTCGACTGGTAATGTTTTCAACAAATCATGCATTGTTCGATTAAAGCGTTCGCATTGACCGTTACCTTTGGGATTATATGGTGTTGTACGAGATTTCTTAATGTCATAGATTCTACAAAGCTCACGGACAATTACACTCTCAAAATTTCGTCCTTGATCACTATGTAAACGATTGGGTATTCCAAAACGGTGAAACCATTCTTTCACAAGTACTTTTGCGACAGTAGTAGCACGTTGATCTTTTGTTGGTATTGCTTGAGTAAACTTAGAAAAAACGTCAGTAATTATCAGAACATTCTCTCTACCGTCTGATGATTTTTCTAACAGCGTAAAGTCTATAGCTACAATCTGTAAAGGTTTAGTTGCTATCAAAGAACCCATAGATGTTCGTATTTGTGGTAATGGATTTTTCGCTAATAAACATCGCTCACACTTCTGAATCCATAATTTAATGTCTTGAAGCATATTCAACCAATAACAACGTTTTTTTATTAAAGCATATGTTCTTTCAATACCTTGATGACCAGATAAATTATGCATAGTGTCTAGTACATACGTTTTCATTGTTTCTGGCACTAATAACTGTTTACATTCACCAATTTCTGGATCTTCAATTGTTCTGTACAACACACCATTGACTAAAGATAATGAGTCAAATTTCTGTAAAATCTTGCGTACTTCTTTTGGTTGTTTCAAAAGTATCTTCTGAGACGGTTTATCTTGGTCAAACACAAATTTAGCTACAATAGACAAAATATCATCACTGTTCTGTAATTGTTTCATTTCATTAAAAGAATATTCAGGGAAAGTTTGGGTACATTCCATTTGTCTTTCAACATCTATCTGATTGATGTCAACTTCACATGACAGTTTGGTGGTTAAACCTGACAATTCTAATAAAGATGTACTTTGAGTAATCTGATTCAACTTCACTTGTACTTTGTCTACTGGGTTACGACTTAATGCATCAGCATTAGTATTGGCACGTCCTGACCTATATTTGATCTCAAAATTGAACTGAGCGAGTTGTGAAACCCAACGCATTTCTGTAGCTCCCAGTTTTGCAGTATTTATATGACTTAATGGGTTATTGTCTGTATATACAATAAATTTGCCACCTAGTAAATAATCTCTAAATTTTTCTGACACCGCCCATTTCAAAGCTAGTAATTCTAATTTCATTGAACTATAATTATTCATGTTCCTTTCATTAGGATGTAAACTCCTAGATGCATAAGCTATAACAACAGATTTCCCATCTTGTTCTTGAGATAAAACAGCACCTAATCCACCAAGACATGCGTCTACTTCAACACGAAATGGTATCTTGAAATCTGGGTATCCTAAAATTGGAGCATTTACAAGTTTTTCTTTTAATTGTTCAAATGATGACTGACATTCACTTGTCCACTTTGGTTTAAATTCTTTTGCATTTAACATTTTAATTCCTCTACTTTTACCTTTCTTTTGTTCATTTTTAGTTAATAAAGCGTTTAACGGTGCAGCTATTTTGCTAAATTCTTGAACAAATTTGCGATAATAACTACATAGCCCTAAATATGACCTCAATTCTTTCTCAGTATTTGGAATTTTCCAATCTCTTATAGCACTAGTTTTGTTTGGATCAGTTCTTATTCCATCTTGAGATATAACATGTCCTAAATATTTGACTTCAGTCTTAAAAAAATGACATTTAGATATTTTCAGTTTTAAACCATGCTTACGTAAACGCTCAAATACAAACTCTAATCTTTCTATTTGCTCTTCTATGGTCCTAGAAAATATAAGAATATCATCCAAATAAATGAGAAGAATTTCAAAGTTTTTGTCATTAAAACAAGCTTCCATCAAACGCTGAAATGTTGCAGCACTATTCGACAGACCCATAGGCATGCGTAGATATTCATATAACCCTCCTGTACCTACTCTAAATGCAGTTTTCGCTATATCATCGGGTTCCATTGCGACCTGATAATATCCTTGGGATAAATCAAGCGTCGTATAATACTTAGTTCCATGAAGTGCATCTAATGCCTCCTCAATTCTCGGGAGAGGGTAGGCATCACGAACTGTTTTCTGATTTAATTGACGAAAATCTGTACACAGTCTTATACTTGAATCTGGCTTGCGTACAATGACAATAGGGGCTGCATAGGGACTATTACTTTTTCTAATAATGTTTTGTTTAACCATTTTCTTAATATGTTCACGAACTTCCTCCATCTGATGAGGTGGTATACGCCTATGTGGAACTGCAATAGGCTTGTTATCAATAGTTACAATTTTGTGTTTTATAACGTCGGTGTAACCTAAATCAGATTCATCTTGACAGAAAACATCACTATATTTATCAATAATTGATTGTAATTTTTCACTTTGTTCATGTGTGAGTGCAACACTTCCTATATCAATATCTTTTAAAGTTAATTTCTTTTCTGATTTAACTGTTTCATGTACTTGAACTTGAGTTTTGTTTACAGAAACTTCAACTTTAATTTGTGAATTTGAAAAATTAACTTCTATCGACTCGTCAATTGGACTTTCATGAATTACAGTTGCATTTTGTAAAGTTCCAACACGTGTTTTGGGATTTAACCAAATATTTTCAGAACCTATGTTAACTAATCGAACTGGTACCCTACCGTTCACCACTTCACTGTAACTGTCTACTAACAACAGGTTTCTATTCAAAGAACCATTCACTCCTTGTACTGCTTGTACTGCTGCACAAAATTTCTTTTTATCACTGTTCCGCCTTGTAGTACACGACACAATTCGCATGGAATTAGCTGGAATAAGTACTGGTGATTTTCCTGCTATTTTAACAAAAGATAAAGCTACTTTCTCATTAGAATCAATATTCTCAGTGTCATTTTCAGCACTAATATTATATAATGTTAAAATACTAAAAAGTTGTTTACCAATCATTTCAATTTGTTTATTTTCACTATGTGAATCTACAATATCCTTCACTTTCCTAAAGAAATTACTTCCAAGTAAAGATTGAGTTTTACTTTTTCTACTAGGTACTTCACTGTCTTTTACAACTAACATCCCAACTTTTGGTATACATGTATTTATAATGTTAATATCAACCTCTATATATCCAATATAAGGAATAGGTAAATCATTAGCGCCTGTCACTTTCATCCATTTTATAATATCATACAAAACTGGTTTTTTTTTCTAATAAACTATTGAAAAATGTCTCGGAAATTGTAGAAACTTGTGATCCAGTATCAATAAGTGATCTCACTGGCTGATTTTCAATGAAAATATCTATCTCTGTTCATTTCCCAGTCACATTATTAAAAATTTCAGTACTAAAAGTTACAGAGTCTACTGACTTTACTCCCATCGGCCGACTCTCTACCTTGGGAGGTTGTCTTTTGGCAGTGATTCAATTTCTTCACTATTTTGTACCTTACATGAACTTACACCTCTTTGACTTGAATAACCTCGGCCTTTATCTCTATAGTTTTGTTTACCTCTTGACGAATTGCTATTGTTTGCATTTGTAAATTTTGGTGACGGGCAATTTACTTTGATATGACCTTTACCTCCACAGTTAAAACACTTCCTTTCACTTCTATCTGAAAAACTTGGTTGTGACTGTCTATCTGAAAAACTTGATTGTGACTGTCTATTATCTGAAAATCTATTATATCTATTAGTATTAGACTGTCCTCGACTAGATCGATTGTTTGACAGAGAATCAATTTGTTGTTGTTGTTTTTCAATTAAAGTTTGTTGATTCATCAGTAATTTTTTAATTTCTGAAAATTCACTACTATAGTCACTACTTATAGCATTTTCTGATACTTCTTGAGATGATAATTTAACTTTTAAATTTTTATCTCCCAATTCATCTACCCATCTTAAAACTTCTTGTCTGAATTCTATAAAAGTCAATGTCTTGTGTTCCAAACTAAACCTCTTCACTTCCCTTTTCAATTGTTTATCACATATACCTTCAATAAACCTATCCTTCAACGCAACATTTTTGTCACCTAATGCTGTGTTATTACGTTTTGTTATTTGATCCGCAATTTTCATAAGTATTAAAGAATAATCTTGCAATGATTCATATTCTTTTTGATTACGTTGAAAGAAAAGTTGTTGTAACTGACTTACAGAGTCAACATCATCATATATTGTATGAATTAACTTCAATATTTTGTCTGCACTGTCTCTTTCCGTTTTCGGACGGACTCTTAACTCGTCTTTAGCCGGGCCAGTAACATGGTCCATTAAAAATTCTACCCTAGCTTTTTCATCACTAAATGTACTCAAATGTTCTGTAGCATCCTCGATCCAATCGGAAATTAAAGGATCAGTATCTTTGGTTGGTCTACCACTAATTTTAGATAATTTCTTTTCTCTTGCAATATATACAGGTTTAGACGTTTTATGCAATGCATCTATCAATTTAGAATTCAAAGATAGTTCATATTTAAGTTTTTCATTTACCTCTTTTTCTTTCTGTAAAATATCTAATTGCTTCTTCAGTTCGCTTTCTAACTGTTCTTCTTTAGACATTGTGACCTTCTTGACTTCTTACGGTATATACCCTGGAAAACTTTGTCTACTACACGTTGCCAATTTCAAATTTCGAATTTAATGTTAAATTAAATAGATCCTTTCGACGACGCCATTTTGTAACGACACAGGCGTTATGAAATAGAATGTTATAATTTTCCTCATAGTTTATTAATTCTCTCTATATATAAATATATCACCACAATATCACAACTTGCTTGTTATAAAAATTTCACATTAAAAACATTTTCTAGTTTCATAGTTTCGTTTCTTCTAGTTTTTAAGGCAACGTAATATTTTGAATGTCCACAATTCTGTCTCCAATTTAACACCTAACATTGAGTTCCCAAAAATTTTGGTCAGTGACAAAAAATAAAAATGTCAACCTTTAAATACCCGCGCTATTATCTGCGCAATCGCAGTCAACTTTAACCTACGAGAGTATCAAAAAATCTCCTTTTACAATAAAATAAAAATATTTATTTTTATCTTCTTTTTATATATTCTTTGAATATCTTAACCACTAAATAGTAATTATTTTAGAGTAAAAACAATTTCCAAACTAAATTTCAATAACTATACAAAGGGAAACAATTCAATCTAAAAAATTATCAAAATCTCAATCTCTCATGCTACAACAGTTCTGCTCTAGAACCACTTATGACCGAGTATATTCTGACCTCGAACCATTCTGGGGTATCTCCAGCTCAGTTGCTAGTATTTCAATACTAGCCGAAATTGATAATTTAAATTTACTACTACAAAATGTAAGGAGTATCTCCCTCGTGCATATCTTAGTCCTTAGATGGTTTTGGTATAACCCCTTTTAATCATTGTTGGATTTTTTAATACGTTCCTCAACCTTTTGTATTCTTGTTTTGGTTTTCAATATTTTGAGCACAACTGATGAGTCGTAAATCGACGAAATGTGCACATCTTGTGCATCAAAATTGGTATCAAAGAATTTATTTTCTACCCTAGAACCAGTTATGGCAGTTCTTTACCAGAACTATTTTTGACCGTTCTACCCCAGAACATTTATGACAGTCGAGATAGTTTTTTTTCAGTTGTGATGTAGTTAATAACGACAAAGAAAGGGGTTTATAGTATATTACCCATTTTTGGGCGGCAATATTCAAAAAGCGCCGGCGTATGGCGTATATATTTCACAACCCATACGTTATTCCAGAGCTTGTGCCATATACATTGACTTCCTGGACAGAGCCAGGCTCATGACGGAAAATTTGCCAAGGCAGGGGTATGTTGCTCCTGAGTTGGAGTCATCCTTACTAAAGTTTTATGGACGTCATGATGACTTGCTTGACAGGTTTAAAAAAAACCGTTTCCCAAATGAAAATGGACCTGTTCCATTGATGTTAACCCTTCCTCATACCGGGATTTGACATGGGCAGCATGGCGGGTGTCCTTCATGAAGCAAAGACTGCTTAATCTGCCGGAGCACCTGAGTCTACCCCCGGGTGTTTGGTGAGGTCTATGTTGTTCATATGTTTTTAGTTTTTCATTGTTACAGTAGTGTATGTATTGTTTTGGTTTTGTCTTCGTTTTTCTCCGGAGTTTATCAGTTGTTTCGATTTTTCCCTCCTTCGAATATCCCTTTGGTATTTCTTAACTTTATTTAATACATCAAATTATCAAGAATTTTATGACTTCACTTCAAATTCAAAATCTAAAATATCTTTTCTACATAACGAAATAACTCATGAAGCAAAACTAGAAATTGCAAATGATTAGAAATTTTGGTAGTTTATACTTTTGGACCGTTATATTACTATAAATTAGGTTCTAACTTACTGCACACCGTCATAGCCGTCCTTTTTACATACTGTTATACATGTATTTTACTGAGTACAAAAAAGTGAAATTGCTCTGAAAATGAAAAGAATATTTAGTTTTTAAATTTAAAACATCAAAATCCGAAGAATTTAAATATTTAATTTGTTTATATATATTGAAAACTAGCTTTTTAAGATACAGTAATACTTAGTAGAGTCAAAAACTAAAAATCTTACCTGAAAAACAGGAATGTTTGGTATTTTATAAAAATTAATACATGTACATCAAATTATCAAGAACTATATTTTTCAGCTATCACATAATCTTGAAAATCATCCTTTCGACACACCGCAACAACTTATGGAGCAAACGTTGCAGACGTTCAGGAAATTTCATTCATATTGACAAACAAGAGTCCGTCTTAGTTTTTACTACTTTAAAATATCAAAATCTAAAGAATTTAGATATTTAATTTGTTGCGATATGTTAAAAACTAGCCTTATTAGGTACCACATTAACTCATAGAGTCTAAAATTAAAATATTACCTGCAAAGGTTAATAAATCAAGTCAATAAGAATTTTATGACTTCACTTGTTATAAAATCTCCAAAATCGTCTTTGCGACATAAAGCAACAACTAATGGAACAAAACTAGAAATTGCAGATTTTCAGAAAAACAATTAAGGTAGTTATGAATTTTGAAAATCAAAATTTATAAGAAATAAGATATATTTAACTTGTTGCAATACCTTACAAATAAACTTTTTCACATCCTTAATAGTTTTCAGAGTACAAAAAAGTGAAATTTCACTCATAATGAAAAGAAAGGTTGGTTTTTACTAATTTAAAACCTCAAAATCTGATGAATATATATATCTTGTGTGTTGCAGCATACTAAAAACTAGATTTTTTAGTTGCCGTAATAATTTATAGAGTCTAAAATTAAAAATATTACATGTAAAGGCAGGGAAGTTTGGTATTTTATAAATTTAATACATCAAATTAACAAGATGTTATTACCTCTTCTTGCAAAATCTTAACAATTATCTTTAAAATAAGGAGGAAATCTGAGGAATTTAGATATTTAATTTGTTGAGATAGATAAAAAATAACTTTTGTGTATACTATAATAACCCTTAGAGTATGAAATAAAAACATATTACCTGCAAAGGCAGGAATTTATGTTATTTTATAAATTTAATATCAAGTATTTCATGAATTTACTTTTAAGAATATTCTTTTCTATGATGTACATGTAACAAGAACTAATGGAACAAAATATCTAGAAATTGCATTTTAACAACCGTCTTCATGCATTCCTATTGTTTAAATCGATATGTGCTTTTATTTCTTCGGAAAACATAACACATTAAAGGGTACACACACCTGTATTGATTGTATTGGGGGAAGAAGGGGGGGGGGGGGGGGGGGGGGCTCCAAACTTATAAAGAGTCTTATTTTCTTTTCTTTTTCTGTATAAACTAGTACCGTACGTCAAAAAGTTGAATTTTGGATATCGCAAATAGTTAAGTGAAAAGTCAATTATAATTGATTGCATTAATAAAACATACAGAAATTGTTTTTTAATTCTCAGACAATATTTTTAATTTATTAAACAATTTTTTTAGGGTTAGTTTTAAGACACTGTAACAATGAACCTACCTTATTCAAACTTTGATATTCTGGTCAAATTATTTCTCGATCCTTATTTTTCCAGTAGATTCAACACAGTATTACTATACAATAATTTACAAAGATGTGATCGTAAGCCAGAATATTTAGATAGCAGGGTCAAAACGTGGTCTTTTAACTGTGAAACTAGCTAATACTGTCATAGCTGATGATCGGATACGATAACCCTATTAAACAAATTGTCAGAAATAACTCTCACATAAAGGATTTAAAGGTATATAGTCATTTATTTATTTTTTTTTAGAATCGGCAGTATTCATGAGAGGCCAGTGTGAATTTAAAATATTTTCCAATACACCGATTTCGTATAAATATTCTTTATCTTTTTCTACCTACTTGAAGCCAGTGGGGGAAAGCCATCGTCAACCCTGAGAATTTGTAGTTTTATTTGATATTTGATAGTTATACATTTTCCTTTCTATTTTTAGAAGACAGTCTGTTACTGTGCTGTTCATGTACCCTCGGAAATTGAATTAAACGATTCTAGGTGTGAACAAACATGTTCAGTACCTACTGAAATCTACTGCAAAGAGGGAAATGGGTTGATGGTATTTGAAATCAGTGAAACTGAAAAAGGTTATAATATAAACATCTTAAATTTTTTTCACGTAATATTTTATCTAAACTGACCCAAAGGTCTAAGTGAGGCATTCTCTTTTTATGGCACCCTTCGTCATATTCATTGTCGCCTTCCGGAGTCTGACGTACGTACAAATCTAATACTGGGCTAATAAAGATCAAATCTTACTGCTCTTAGTTATGTCTAGGGGCCTGACCCTTAGGAAAATCTGACCGATCTTACTATATAATTAACCAAAAAAATCAAACCTCATCATCTCTAGACCAACAACGACCATTTTAAGAAAAATCCAGGTGATCGAATGCTTCTCAGAATGTTCTGCATTAAAACCATATAGAATATTAAAGCATCTCCTCTGAAGCTAGGTAGATAATTAGAGACCAAACATAGAAAAAAAAATCAGTATTAAATATGGAGATATCTTCACATTGGAAATACTTGGCGAGTTGGAACCAAAGATAAGGGGAATTTCGTCATGTGAAACCCTTTAAAAATTACAATGTTGCACCAATACGACCACTGGTACCGGAAAAGACTCGTAATTACTGAGAATGTTTCAACAATTTTACAAAATGCAGCAGTAATCGCAAGACTTGAAAAAGCATATAAATAATAATAAAACACATGTGTACGGCATATGAAATTGAATATGATGAGGAAACATTAAGACATTTGTGATCGAAAATAAAGTTTCATAACATAATATGGAACTCCAAGGAAAATTTTACAATTCAAATCCGACAAAATGACAAAGCCGGGAGACATGCAAACACCCAGAACAACTAGAAACCAACAGACATATTCCTCATTTGGAACAGGCATTTTCAAATGAGAAAAGTCACTGTTTAACAATTGCTTTTATCTACATACTCACTAAAGAATCCTAAATGCGAATCAAGTTCTTTAGGTAAACATTAACAAAAAAACTCAGAAGATCAGCATTTTTACCTTTTTGGTCTGCGACACAAGAACACCAAATATAGTGTCGTAAATAAGAACTCACTACACCAACTTCTTTTATTCTCTCATTACAAGCGATTGAAGACAAGGTTTGCCAGTGTAAGACACCTAATAGGAAATATCCTTGTCTTACATCCCGTGACACAAGACGTCACGTCACAGTACATGTCGAGGACGTCATAATGTCAAAATGTCAAGAAACATTTTTCGGATTTGAACAAAACTTTTCAAAAAGAAATTGCTTATAAATAGAAAACTACCACGCTGTTCTCATTTAGAATTTAATTTCAAGTTTTATACTTTTATTAGTATACAATGTAAAACCATATGCAGATTGAGTATGATCTTTCCGATTATGATGTTTGTTTTTCTCTATAGAATCCTTCGTTTTGTAGGATGATTTTTTTCTGTCATGGCGGCCATTCTCACTTCCCATCTATTTATTTGATTTTTTTCGGTCTGACGTAGAGTAACTTTATCATTCATATATAAAGATGTAGGGTACGGGAATTCCACCCTCGGGATCACATTTTTTATTGTCACGGACTCGGCAAGCTTCGTGTCTGACAGGAAAATGTGACCCCTGGGGTGGAATTTCCCTATCCTACATCTTTCTGTACGAGTGATAGTTATAATCTCACTCCTTATCAGTACTTTATTTACAAATCCAAAATAATCAAGCCATTCTGTGCGAAAGAATCAAACGAACTAAACCAAGATATCCGAAATCCAGGTAAGTTGCAATGTACATGTACCTTCACGGGTTAGAGTTAAAATCTTACTTTCAACAGAATTTCATAATTTTTGGCAACTAAAAAAATCAATTCGTCGAAACAATGAATGCTAATTGGATGATTCCCTTTAATTAGGGATACACAGACCATCAGTAGGCCATCGTCTAATTAATAGTTTATTTGAACTTAGATCATACTGAATTTATTACATATTTCTGGATCGACCTTCATCGTTTCCAAAACTTTGAAGAGCTAAGAAGAAAAGGGCATCGTCAAAGTCTTGCATGTACAAAAAATGTATGAAAAATAGATAAAAAAAATTGTTTATAAGATCGCAGCTACATTTTGTAAATTCGGCCGTTACAAGCTTATTTGTTTTAAAAATTAACATCGTTTTAAAATGAATGTCACACTAAAAGTTGTGGGCGGTCTTACAAACAAATACAGATCTAACGGATCTTAGTGAAAATTCGGCGACAGTGATACATGTATTTTCAGATACTGCCACAAAATAATATTTTTTTTCTTGTTTAGATGACATTCCAGAAAACATATTTTCCTTCACCCCGCCTGCTATTTCGGCTATTAATAAATGGTACTGCTTCATCTTACAAAGTGATCAGTTTGAAACTGAGAAAAACTGTAAAAGAAACTTGAATCGGTCAGATAAATGCATTGAAAAAAACATCGTAGTTTTAAGTAAGTACAATGTATATTTCAATTAATAACTCATTTCGGAATGATAGGTTGACTTCATTTAAGTAAACCGAAACATTTCACTTATTGATACTTAGTACAAAATATAGCATTATACATTGGATAAGGAACAGACAATTGATAAAAACAAAATGATAACTATTACATTGGAAATTTGTCAACTTCGCCTTCCGTAGTTACATGTCCTTGTATTTATATGTACCTGTGTACCCTTTTGAATAATGCGTCGTTCCAAATGTGAACCGTTAGAAAGTTGAATTTTATATTGTATAACACAGAATTGAGCAGGTATAGGATAAAACAGAAACGGGTAAAAGTTACCGGTAGTTCTGGAGAACACTTTTTCATAATTTTTACAAACGTGTATAGCTGTAGCTTGCGAAAAATATAGAAAATGTGAGGCACTCGGTTCGATGCAACGTACATTCCGCTACATAGATGATGTTATCACTCAACAATTCACGTTTTGGGAATTTCTTAATCTCATCTATCCCAATGAGCTCGAAACTAAGGATACCACAGACACTCCCATTTTTGAGCAGCAATATTCAAGGAGCGCCGGCGTATGGAGTATATATTTCACAACTCATACGTTATTTCAGAGCTTGTGACATATACATTGACTTCCTTGACAGAGCCCGGCTCCTGATGGAAAAGTTGCTCAGACAGGGGTATGTTGCTCCTAAGTTGGAGTCATCCTTATTAAAGTTTTATGGACGTCATGATGACTTGGTTGACAGGTATGAAAAAAACCGTTTCCCAAATGAAAATGGACCTGTTCCTTTCTCATACCGGATTTGACATGGGCAGCATGGCGGATGTCCTGCAGGAAGCAGAGACTGCTTACTCTCCGAAGCACCTGAGTCTACCCCCGGTTTTTTGGTGGGGTCCATGTTGTTCATATGTTTTTAGTTTTTAATTGTAGTGCATGTATTGTTTTGTCTTGTCTTCGTTGTTCTCCGGAGTTTGTTAGTTGTTTCGATTTTTCCCTCCTTCGAATATCCCTTTGGTTTTTCTTGACTTCACTTAAAACTACTTTGTTGTGTTTTAAACACTGTCAAACGATTTTAACTAATATTTACAATAATTTAAAATAGTTAATTGTCTTGATTTTCTAGTTTGTATATTTAAACAGTTCCTTATCATCGCAGGATCAGAAATCATCTAACGTGTAACGTGCGTGATGTGGTTTGCGTAGAACAAGCGAATTGTATACGCATTGTAATCTGGTAGCAGCTCAAGGAAGTTTCGAGGCTTAAAAATTCCCGCACTTTCAGAAAAACTTTTTTTTTTCAAATATCTTATATTAAGCAAAAACGTTTAGGAGTTCTGTGTAAAAATGCTTTTGTGTCACGAAACCCCTTACCAACAAGCTTGAACCTTGGATCCGCTTCTGATTACAACATTAAAAAGAGGCAAAAATCACTGTCGTTTTTTATTTATCTTGACGCTGTTTAATTTTTTCGTATACTGTTTTTGCAAAATGCTGAGAGTTTTGATAAATTTTATTTTCTGGAAAAAATATTTAGATATACCCATTAAAATTGATAGAAAACTCCTTTATGCACAGCAAGAACGTTTACTTAGGAATTATTTTTGTTGTTATAGTCACAGAGAACATTCAAATTGGATTACATACTCACTGCAAAAAGCAGAAGTGTAAAGCATAAAAATTAAAAAAAATGTTATCCGCGTGTCCTGAAGATTTGCTTTTTATCTTCATTCAGTCGCCATACTGTTCAAGATGGTCTTAATTAAATATTTTTTTCTAGACTGTTTAATTTCTGTGAAGAATTAGACCTGCTCCCTCCTTTATTACTTGAATCGTTGTCAAATATATACTATGTTTTCTTGATATTGACTCATTAATCAATGCTTAAAGAGAGCTTTCGTAACGACGATTAGCAATAAAAATTTGTTTACTGGTCTTGCTTTAGGCGTCTTCCAGTATAGTATAAAATATTACTAGATAGACGTTTACCATATCTCTGATTTTCAATTAATGTACAATGTATTACTGTCTATCATTTTTACGATGTTTAGAAAATGAAAAATATATTCAGTGGGAGTGTGACACAACAACCAACATAAAACGTTTTAGAGTAGTTTTGAAAGAAGGTGAGTGTTATTACATAAAAACCTTATTAGTTAACGCTCGGTATAAAATATAAACAAATATAATGCCTACTCATGTTGAAATAACCATAGAGCATGGCACCAATGAATTATTTCTTAATCAAACCATGTGCAAATCCCTTATCAGTCAATGCTATTTACAATATTAATGAATACAGCAACATTAAAAATAATTTCATGTATTCATTGATAGAAAAAAAATGAGATATTTCACAATATTTCGTTTAATTTATTAAGTACAGTCGAATATTACTTATTGCCCTTTAAACATCAGGTGTAGATCATCAAGTTAAAAAGCAATATACGATCCTTCAAAATGTAGCTGCTTATTTTATGAAAGCAATAGGACTCGTGGAAGCAATAACCGGCTGGCCGTAATGAACAATAAACATTTTTCCATTTATTAAAACTATTGTTTTTTTTTATCATTACCATCAAATTATATTATAGTGAACGATCGTTTAGGACATGATGAGTATGAACCATCTACAAGATCATCAAAAAGGATCGAAATTGCAGAAGATAATATGGGTGTCAATACCAATTTTATCGTAGAAAATAGTACAGGTAATAATATAATATACAGTATAGTTATGGAAATATTTATTTGTACGAGCCTAAAAAACCTGTAGAAATGCGACGTTTACCGAGCTTCTACCGCCTGTTTCGCGGCGAGTACAAATAAAATTTATATATATATATTATGATTCGATATTCGTTTTAGGCATGAAGAACAATATTCTGTCAAATGCGTTTGTAATCAACGTCTAGATAATAAGTCTATTGCTAAATTTATATCCATTAAAATTTATATTTAAACTATGATTTAGTATTAAGCTATTTCATATGCTGGAGTTGTTGGGAATCGACAATTTTACATGTTGACCATTTAAATATTAATATTGTTAGCAATAGTTTTCCTGTTGGTTGCAGAGAAAATCATCTTCAGAGTTTTCAGTAGAAAATCTAAAATAATTATCACATGGTCTAGGATTGTTGAAATATCACAAAGACAACCTAATTCTTTCAAACTCAAATACTATATTCTGATGCAATACACAAAACTTAACAATATAACTAATTAAGTATTAGCAGTGCTCAAGAGCAAAAATGTAGAAAACTGAAATAAAAAATTGTAGAGCGGGCTCCAATACCAGATTTACAAAATCTATACATAAAAAACCATCAATAGGCAGGTTTATGCGCAAAAGAGGTATAAAATAATTGTATTCAATTTGTTACAATGTACAAATGTATATACTACTTTCTTTTCATTCCACAGAATCGGAGAAATTTCCAGAAATACCAAAGGCGAAAGCAAGAACAGGTACCGAGTATTTATCATATAAGAAAAATCATAAAATACGAGTAAGATTTTTCTTATCCGTTTTCTCGGTTTGTTAAAATTCTAAGAATATTTAGATAAGCTACCACTTGTATATAAATTGTCTAATATTTTTTTTCAATTTTGTTTAACCTTGTGTAAGAAAATGTAGCATTACATGTGTATAGTTCAACTTTTAATTTGTACAAATGTATGTACAATGATATACATGTAGATCCTGAATCAAAATTTGTACCTACATGTTCATGTGTACTTATGCGTATTTAATACTACACGAAAATTGTGGCTGTCCATATGGTCTTCATTTTTATTACAATTTTCAGGAAATTATGGTATTAAAGTTACGAACGGAGTTCTCTTTATCGCCATCCTACTTGTCCTATCTGCCTGCTGTGTAATAAGACATTCAAGGTAAAACACGGCTATAGAAAGTTTATAACGTCTTTTTAAAAATCTTCTAGCAGTCTTTATGGCATTTTAATTGTTAAATTTCTGAGATAAAGTAAGGATCGACGCACAAAATATGAGCGATAAGTGGAATTACAATGTATTACGTAATTTGTTTCTGTTTTTTATTCATATTTTTTCTTTACAGTCCAATTTCAGTGTAAGAAGAGTAAAACGCTACCCGTGTTTTGAAGAATTCTTGAAACGATACAAAAAATCATTGCTACAGGGGATCCTAGATTCCTCTGACAATATACTGGCAATATACTATTTTAAAATTAACTTGGGCTGTGGTACACCAGAGTGCACGTTATAGATAAAACTACGAAATTTGATGCTTGGTTCAGTAAAGAATCTGAAGAATTTTCCCTCATTTCTTTTTCAGGAACATTCGCAAATCCCGGTACATGTACCATGTGGTATTTTCACGGTGTTGCTCACCCTGATTCAATTTTTAGTCATGTTTATATATTTAAAAATTGATATTCATTAAAATATGACCTTCATAGATAATTTGACTCCCATGGAATATTACCCATTTCCACTGTTACTATTTTTGCTAAAATCCCTCGTCAGATTACTTACTAAAATATGTAGATACCTAAATTGTTGTGAATAAAACATTTTTGTTTGGATAAACCTTAAAAGGTACGCTGTTGACCACTACAATGGAAAAAAAACAATCATAGCAATGTGAAATCAAAATGTATCTTTTCAAGATAGCACAAATAAGTATGGATTAACATTGCTGCTTCACGGGTTGAAACACTTAAAACTGGTGCAAAGTCCATTATTTCCTAAGAAAATGGTTAGATTAATTTAAACACTGGGAGCACTTAATTCAAAACGGGTCTAAACTAAATAACTTGTACACTTGTATAATAAACGTATGCATGTATAATCTGCATATTTCAATTAAATGTTTTCTTTAAACAAAGTAATGTTAATAACAATTTTTCACTTTATTACTATTTTATTCAGAGAAGAAAAGCAAAACATTACCGGGGAGTTACCAAATCATACCAGACAAGAACAAGCCGTGGAACCAATGCAAATGTTTTGTTGCTAAATAGACGCTGGCACTATTAGATACGCTGCAGTTTCATTATTCAGATATCAAACCACAGAACTTTAGCAATCATGAAAGCACAGAATGAAAGCAAACAAAGTTGAAATATAATTTAGACTAAAATTTGAATAATATAAACCAAAACACTACGTTTTGCAAGACAAGCACTTTTAGTAAAGTTTGAAACTTTTTTTTCACTATAATATCAATATTTCAAAAATATTGGTGATGCCTGTAACCATAGTTTTAATTTCAAGTTATATTATTTGAGCTTTCTAACACCGACTTTATAGTTTTCAAGTGTGAATTTTTATTTATCTTTATTAGAAAATACAAGGATAAGTAAAAGTCTATGAGGGGAAATCATTTTAATGCGATTTTGAGGTTAAAATATCGGTAAAAAAACGAGCGACAAAACCACAATGAAATTCAGATTAAATCACCTTGATGTCGTATTGTTTATGCGAATCATTCTCTGCATCGCTTTGATTATGCCGTTTCTGTATTATGAGCTGTGCCGTCGCAACTAGATATAGACTAATTCCAAAATGATGACGCACTGGTCTGGAAAAGTCATATATATTAAAACTAGAGACAAAAATCGAAAACAAAAACGCCGATCGCTAATCTAAGTGCAATAGTTAAGACCTGGTTCGAGGCTGTTTCAAACATAACCGTGAAGTCAGATTGTCAGAGGATCTTTTATATCAAGTTGCAGCGCAAATGGATTTTTAAAGATTAATTAATATGTAGGGGCTGGGTCGTG
Organism: Mytilisepta virgata; assembly: GCA_028015205.1. Lineage (NCBI taxonomy): Eukaryota > Metazoa > Mollusca > Bivalvia > Mytilida > Mytilidae > Mytilisepta > Mytilisepta virgata. Next base: position 93,007,015 of record CM051521.1, read on the forward strand.
TTACAAATCAATTTGATAAAAAATATTCAAATAGAGCTAAATATTGGCCGACTCGGAGTTAAAAGCTATTCGGATTTGATTTTAATCGTCAACAATCAAGACCAATTTTTAGAATCTGTTTACATGGTATGTCTTAAAGGTCGCCAATAACATAACAATCAAAGAAAGCAACCCAACTGTCAGACCTTTCGACAAAAAAAAAACATAAAAGAGCACAGAACACAACCATAAACACAACAGAGAGTCATGATATTCTGACTTGGTACAGACACCGGACAGAGGTGGAGTTAAACCGGATTTATGGGTACCCAAACCTCCCCTATTTACATTGAAAGCCGAAATACAAACACCCGAAAATGTAGAAAAACGATCACTGTACCAAGGTTTTTAGTGACATCCTAATTCTCCTTTGTGGTCGTAGTATCCCTATTCAATCAGACCACTACTGGACCCCAAAACCAAAACTCCAAATTACAAGATTTTATGAATATAATCTGAGGACGATTTCTTGCAAGTGCAAGTGTGGTTTGGAAACGGACAAAATAACAGCTGGATAGATTTACGGGTACAATATTTATTTCCATTCTATGTGATTCTGTTTTATATTTACATTTTTTTAATAAAAAAAACACATTTCCTTACGCTAGCGCTGGTCCAATTTCTGATGCACATTAATATTTTTAGTTCGCCTCAACAAATTTGAGTTGGACTAAGGGAGTACCCACGGCGTCCACAGCCAGTTCTCAGTTACTAGTTGACATCGGGTCATATATTTCTGTGTGTAGGTGCTGATCATGTGACATAAGATGAAGGTCACGTGACCCATATTACACGGTTGACTGGCTTTTAATTTTTATGTCAAAAATCAGTTTTAACATACAAACTGACCTACAATCATATTACTTGGTGTGAGAATGCATCTCGGGGAGTAACATTGCCTCCCACCAAAATTAGGTTATTCTGACCTACATATCGCACCTCATTGACTTAGGTTTAGTTTCACGTCCGAGTTCAGTTCTCTGATACCAAGGGACCTACAAACATATTACTTGGTGTCAGGTTGCATTCCAGGAAGTAACACAGCCTCCCAATATTAAGGCACTCTGACCTGCTTATCGCACTTCATTGACTTAGGTTAAGTTTTGCGTTCGAGTTCAGTTCTCCGGTACCAAGCGACCTACAATCATATAACATGGTGTGAGAATGCATCTCAGGGAGTAACACAGCCTCCCACAAATATTAAGGCACTCTGACCTGCTTATCGCACTTCATTGACTTAGGTTAAGTTTTACGTCCGAGTTCAGTTCTCCGGTACCAAGCGACCTGCAATCATATTACTTGCTGTAATGGTGAATCTCGGGGAGTTACACAGCCACCCACCAAAATTAGGTCACTCTGACCTATTTTCATGCTTCATTTACTTAGGTTAAATTTAAATCCGAGATCAGTGTTTGGATACTAAGTAACCTACAATCCTGTGTCTTGGTGTAAGGATGCATTTCATGCATGACCTACATTTCATGCTTCAATGACTTAGGTTAACTCTTTCATCCGAGTTCAATTGTTTTCAATAACTTTCATATTAGGTTTAGCAAATTAGGGAACGAGGCGAACTTTGTATTTATTTTAAAGCACGATGAGCGTATCAAAAGTTTACGGCATTTGCCAACTATTGATTATTTGACATACCAGTATTTTGTTCAAAGTGAATGTGTTGTTTTTCTCCAAAGTTAGTTGTATGTCAGCTTTTGTTATCACTTGGCTTCCGTCAACGTCCGTCCGTCGTCCGTCGTAAACTTTTGCAAATATCATCTCCTTTGAAACAACCGAACAATTAGTGTAATGATCCTTAGGGTATCTGGTATGAAATGTGTGTTTTATTTTCTTAACCGTTGAGAAACTTGGCCGCCATGGGTAAAAATAAAACGTACGGGGTAAGCTGCAGGTTTTGGCTTATATCTCGAAAACTAAGCATTTATAACAAAAAGGAAGGGGTAAAAATGTTCATCAGGACAAGATCTACTGTAATGAAATTTTCAGATGAATCGGTCAACCCTTTGTTGGGTTATTGCCCCTGAATTTTTAATTTTAAGGAAATTTTGCAGTTTTAGGTTATTATCTTGAATATTATTATAGATAAAGACAAACTGTAAACAGCAAAAGCGTTCAACAAAGTAAGATCTACAAATAAGTCAACATGAACAAAATCGTTAATTGATCCATTATAGGAGTTTTTGGCCTTCAAAGACAATTTTTCACTTTCTTCTTCTCTGAAACTAAAGGATCTATTTCAGCCAAACTTAGGCTATTTAGTATATTTTCTTGTCCATCGAGAAACATGGCTGCCATGGCTTAAAATAGAACATAGGTGAACAATGTATTTTTTGACTCATATCTCAAAAACTAAAGCAGTTAAAGCAAAACTGACAAGAAGTAAAAATGTTTAAGAGGTCAAGATCTACCTGCCATGAAATTTTTAGACGAATCGGTCAACCCGTTTTCGGATAATTGCCCCTGAATTGTAAATTTTAAGGAAATTTTGAAGTTTTAGGTTATTAACTTGAACATTATTAGCAAAGTCAGATCTACAATGACCAAAATCGTCAATTGACTCCTTATAGGAGTTTTTGCCCTTGAAAGATTATTTACATGTAAACATTAATTATTAGTAAAAATAAAATGGTCTGACATATTATCAGATTTTTAGATCATAACTTGAAATAAATTAAATGGTAGCGCTACAAGCATGACAAGTCAAAAAGAAAGGTCAAGAGTCAAGGTCATTGAAAAAAATCCCTAGCGACCATATATATTTAGATTCAAGAAAAAATATAGCTGTACAAGTCAATATGGAGGGTCAAGATCATTAAAAATCAATAGCAACTGATGGAACAGTCCCTAGCAACCAGATATATTTGGGTTCAGGACCCTAAAATTTACCTGTTCAAGTCAAAATGGAAGGTCAAGAGTCAATGCCATTGAAAAATTCCATAGCAACCAATAAAAAAGTCCCCAGCAACCATATATATTTGGGTTCAGGATTCCATATTTTGCGGTACATGTCAAAAAAAGAAATATATTCTTATTCTGGTAATCATAAATTCAGAAATACATTGATTTAATTGGCTAAAAGGTATTTGATATTTTGAATTGAATCTATAGTATTTCAATATTACTTTGCATAAAATCGAGTCAAGGTAATATTTTTTAAAATAATATTACCCGCCGATCTTTGCCAAATCCGGAATTCATCACGTTAGTGGCAACCAATGCATTCAGTAGAACAATAACACATACTACCTTTAGTTGATGATGTTATTGCAGATGACCACACTCAGAAATAAATATATTTTTTTTCAGAGGGTGATATTTGTTTTCCTCTTGTGGTAATCTACCATACCACCCTCAACTAAAGGCAGTATGCTTTTTTATTATACTGACTTCGTCTCAGGTTGTCATTCTTTTTTACAGAGTGAGATATTTTTTTTCCCTATGTGGAAATCTGCTGTAATACCTTACTATCTTTTAAACGACATCAGTGACAACATAATTGATTTTTCATGACCTTTCTTCATTTAAAAATTTGAAATAAATTTTATTGGTATTTTATATACTTTGCTTACTCTATAAGTATTTGACCCTATTGTTTGTTTTTTACATGTACAATGTACATATAGTTCAAGTAGGTTTGTCATTTTCATGAATAATTATTACATCGACGAGAGAAAACAGCATATTCTATTTGAATTATTTCCTTATTGTCATTTTTATTTGTTTAAAGATAAAAGGCGAACAATGGCTTATTGTATTTATCAGTGTTTTTGTATTTTACTTGTAACAAAGCAGATTGTAGCTCAGAATACAGGTAAGAACTGAAACCTCAGACACACCATCTGCTGTTTACAATATTCTCTAAAACTGAATGCAAATCACTTGTGGTTTTTCAGACAAGCTATCGTTATTCTTTAAAATTCTTTTAACTAGTTTGATATCCAAATATCGAAAACGAAATACCGAAGCAATAAGACAATGGGCAATATCTAAAAGACAAAGTGGATTCGTCAGAACGCTTACTCAGGAAACTAATACTAGAAAAAACATAACCTAAGGAGTAAAAACACATATCTAACCAAAGAGACTAAGAACAAGACAGCACCAAAAACTAAAGCACCTCAGTGTGAACTCCTACAAAAAACCGTCAAGTGATAATGATCGTAAAATTTATTAACTGATGAACGCATTTTAATATTCAGAATGAAAAATGTATTTTTAATCAACCCGACTGCAAATATTTCAACTGAGCACTTTTATGACTTTCCAATATACATTGTAACATTTCTACTACGACTATGACTCTGTTGATTTGTTTTGGACTAATTAATGTACATTTATATCTGCGAATGTTATATATAAACATAATATGTAATAAATTCTTTGGTATCAATTTTAATGAACTACAAATGTGGATGTGCACATTTCGTCGAATTACGACTCATCACTTTTTCTAAATGCCTAAAATGTCGAAAAATAAATCAGTATTGAAGATTAATTCCAAAATGTCAAAATGGTAAAGCCAAAAACCATCTACATTTTGTAAGGACAGGGCTTTACACGAGAGTGATAATCCTTACTTTTCATAAAATTTAACATAGTGGTAGCAGTAAAAATAAAGTATCAATTTCGGTCTGGTATTGAAAGAAAGAGCGATATGATACACAGATATCTCTGGGCAATTTACCCCATTCAGGGGAACATGTAAAGTAGTACACAACATGATTTCAGTTTACAAAAATACAGATATAAGGCCTGATAGCCGTAGTGAAAAAGTAGGGAAGGTATTTCTTACTTAAAATTGGAAAAAGGTCAAATTGAAAAGGAAAATCATTCCAAAGAGGCAAAATAACAATCCAAAGATACTAATATTAGATATAGTAAATTTATACTATGCTGTATACGACGCATTTCAAGGAGTTACCTCTCATCAGCAGCATTAAAACCGAAACATTTGGAAGACCAAAAGCCAAACTTATTTTAAACAAGAAGTACTCAAGACCAAAAATACCGAAATAGGAAGCCAAATTTCAGCTAAGGAGATCTACCATGTGCAATACAAGGAATGAACCATTAGTATTTCTATTATTTTTGAATTTTGCTAAATACTGGTAATTTCTGTGACACATCAATGAATAATCATGTCAGACAAGTCTGACGACTTGGTTGGCGAATACCCTCGGGGACCTAGGGTCCACCAGGCAGAGGCAAACTATCTACTGACTACTTGTACGTATACGACTCTCAATGACATTGAACAAAAATATGAAGTTGAAGCTAGCATTTTGTGAGACAAATTATGTTACCCCTTTTACCACTTTTTTCAACAATAATCTTCTATAATTGTTCATGCATCGACAGATGGTATTACATCCATACTCTATATGTGTAGTTATTCCCAACTCCATTATAAAACATATATTGTATCATCCAAGTATTAAATCATCAGTAATTGTTAAGAGTTGTTTCCTGGTTGAAAGAAATATTAATAAAATATTGCAGGTTTATTTATTTCTTTCCAGACGAAAAGAATACCGTTTCTGAAGGATATATTTCCAGTCTTCAACTCAAGATAAAGGCATCAAAATGGGTTTCATATGCAGGTTAGTCTTTCGTTAGGACAATTCTCACCTAGTGATATACATGTTTGTGTATTTTTGTTGTTTATGGATATGCCTAAAGTTGAATTCTCTAATATGTTAAAAATTCCTGTTTGAAAGCAAACCCTATGTAATAACATATATGAATTTTAATTTTTTTTTATGAATGTAAAGTCAATGAAATGTTAGTTAATAAAATATATGTATTCTGGAACAAGTTATAACCAATATCACATTGATTCAAGATTTCCAGATTTATTAAAGTCAACTCAGACATAATAATTATGTTACATGAGTATACACATCAGATATTTAAAACAAACATATCACATAGTAATAATAAAACAGAACAACCAATAAGTAAAGGTCTTCAAAACAAAGTGCTAATTTTCTTAATAATAATTGCAAGTCGTTTGTAAACTTCAACATTACAAATTGATAAAAGACCTTTCATTTTTACCAAATTGGGATTTTTAATGTAATACTCTGGTAAGAATTTATTTCTGTGATTAACAATAACTTCATTTTCATGACCTGGGGCAGGCGCACACTTGGGTGGGGGTAAACTCATGATGTAAATAATAAATGAAATGCATCACCTATACCATTTTCACGTAGGTACATATCCTGTTTTGTTTAGGAATATTGTTCCACCTTCCCATTTCTATAGGTATACGTACATTTGACACATTAAATTTTATTAATAATACTCTATTCTTTTCATTTAATCGGAGTAAGTATTTATCCAAACCAAATTCCTTTTTAAATCTTCCATAAAATTGCCCCCGCGATGAATTAGAAATACTACTGCCCACCCTGCAATAAATTGGTCAGATAAAATTTGTTTTAGATAAATCTTCTTATGAATAATATCTGTTTGATTTACAAAAATGTATCCAAGACCAGTATTATTTAACAAAGATTTAATACTGTTGATCATTTGAAATTGTGTTGATACATATTATAAATAACTTTGAAACATTTTCCTTTTTTATCAAATTTTTGTAGTTTTTCGCAGAGACAAGATCTTGAAACAGAATCAAACGCCTTCTTAAAATCAATAAAAGTACAAAATAGTTTTGTCCCAAACAAAAAACATAATTCAGTTAACACATGTAAAACAAAAGTATTATTAACTGTAAAGTAGCCTTTTAGAAAGCATGCTTTGTTCTCTGAAACCAAATCAATTTCTAAAATCTGATAAGTATTAGAACTATCATCAAAATTATCATCTTGTATAATAAAATCTCTTTCTGAAGATGTTCTTGCATTAAAATCTCCAATAAGTGAAATATATTTGGAGTGGTTTGAAAAACTTATCAATTCATCCTCAATTTCAGCAGAAGGCTCATCAGATGAATAAATGGACATCTCTGGTGGTATATAGATACAACCTAATAAAACATTTTTATTGATGTCAACCTTATCATTAATAATGTTTAACGTACCGTACGGGGCCCACTGAACAAATTCAGATTCTGAACTGATGAATTCTAAAATAGACGAAAGATCATTCTTATAAACAATAATTATACCACCAGATTTTCTTTTAAACTGTTCCCTGTTCTTTGCGAAATATGAATAATTACTGGGTAATTTAATTTCATCCAAATCATCCAACTTTGTTTCCACAAAAATTAACAAATCTTGACTTTTAATAAAATCTATAAAATGTGGATTCAAAAGCGTCGACTTTATACCACATACATTTAAATATTTTACTTTCAGGTCAGACATGACATTGCATGATGTTCTTATCTTTAACTACATCATTTGACCTTTTTTCCGGTCAATAATTATTAAACCCAGCACGGGTACATTGTATTGTGAGCATACCTCTGTAAATACATAGGAAATACATTTAAAACATTATATAAGTTTTTCAAAAATTGGATTATACCATAATTATTCAGATGAACACCATCACCCCAGTACAGTTGTAACTCGTACATAATTTGCCTATTGTGTGTCTCGAATACTTCGGCAACTGAGTTCTGTATGAAATACTCACTATTATTCTGTACTTTTAAAATAACAATTTGGTATGTCTTAATGGTCAACATGGATCAAACTTTCGGAGACATAATTTGTACATATTCTGCAACGTCACATTTGTTTGTGGTCACGTTATATATGATGACAAATCGGTGAAATGCACACGAAAATGGGAAAATCGGTTGTCGTTAAATATTTGGGACATTTTAACAGTGAAAAAGGCAATAGTTCGTTACGGCTATTGGAAAGAAACGTCAGTGTAATACTTTTTACTTTCATTTTAAATAAACTTTTGAGATAATCCCGAAAACCCACTTGCAATTTGAAATAAGACACACAGTAAAAGGTGTATACCCGAGTTGACAGTAACGTCCAACATTGCTAAAATTCATGCAAATTCCCGTAGTTTTTTGATATCACAAAGAAAAAGTATGACGTCACAATTAAAACAGCAATTGTTCTACGACGTCATTAGGTCAAGAGAAGCTGAAAATTGGGGTCAAGTGGAGCTGAAGTTCTAATATCAATAGGTCTATAACCTTGTACAAAATTATCAAATCTAAATTGGTAAATCAGTGAAACTGAATACATTGTACTTTTATTCAATAAATATTTAATACTGAATTGGTATACCCTTTGATTTCTGATATGTTTGTTATGTTTTGGGTTTGCAATGTTACATTGTCATAAATTATTATTATAATCCAGAAAAATAGTTGAATAAATATTCGAAAACCTCCGTTTATATAAATGTACGAATCACCTATCACTCTTTTCTCTGTCCATTAAAAAAGTCAAAACCGGAAAAATTGAGGTAAAATGTCTGACAATAATAAATAAATAGGGTCAAGACAAAGGTAAAATAATTAAGTCTCCCAAACGAAGTTTGAAGACTTCTTGTTCTTGTCCCGTTTCTTTTAATTATTATTATTCTTTCTTTCTTTCTCCGACGCGTGAACTTGTCCGAAGCGTTTCTCAGATACCATAAGTCCAAAATCTATGACACTAAGTGATATGTTAGATGTGCAGTCAATATTTTTTTTCTGAGGGTTCATTAAGGTTATATTTGGGGGGTCCAAATAGGGTGGGGTTTACTATGGAAACCTATTGGGAAAAAACTTTTTTAGCAACATGTTCATAACTTATTTAACTTTATGATATATTCAATATGTATCTCTAAGCGAACCTCTGCCTAATTGTTTTTTTAAAAGGGGTCCAAAAAGGGGTGCAGAATTAATGTTTTGGCCCAAGAGGGGATACAATTCACTTCAGTAGAAAACAAATGCTTTGTTTCAGCAATTTAGAAATGGGGGTATACCCCCAGACCCAGCCGGGATAGGCTGGGCACGGGAAAACCCTGCCCAATGTTTTTAAAAGGGGTCCAAAAAAGGTGCAGAAGATATTTTGGGGTTCAACTGGGGATATAATTCACTTGAAATTAAAACAAAATGCATTTGAGAGTATAAACATTTTTTTAAAATTTTTCTGTTCAAACAAATGTTTTGATGGAATATGGGGTCTTTAAGGTTATTTCGGGGGGTCTATGTAGAGGTGGTGTTACTATAGAATCATTTTGAAAAAATGTTTTGTTTTCAGCAATGGGTTAATACCTCCAGACACAGCCGTGATATGCTGGGCATGTGGAACACTTGCCCAAATTTTGTTTAAATGAGGTCCAAAAGGGGTGCAGACGATATGGGGCTCAAATGAATAAGAAAATATTGCATACATAGTTTGTATAGATTCATTTGTATATTGTGGCCTTCGTTTGGGAGACTTTTGTAACCTACAGGTTACAGTGATCAATTTTTTTTCTGTGGAATGATTCTGAAAACCTACTTTCAATTTGGAAAAAAATGTAATAATATTTGAAACAGAATCGGTGAAGTTCTGTAAGATCCTGCTAAATACTATTTGATTGTGTTATTTTGATAACCTAATTAATATAAACATGAAAAGAACGATCTTTCACTTCGAAGTTTACAAAGAGAAAAAGGAATTCATATAAATGCCATTTCGTGGTAAGTGATGTGGGGATCACCCTATAAATTATTGTTTTTATGTACTTTTACGTTTTATTTTTTAATATATTGCACATATAATAATAGTGTTTGCGGCTTTATTGGTCGATAGTATCAACAAATGTAAAACTGTTAAGCTTGTGATGCTAATATAACATTGTATACATTCTTTGGAATTGCAGGATGTGGTTACATGCAATTGAACAGCCATGATACACAGTCGAAAGTACAGGAAATATTTCGTAACTATACTGATGGGGAATCAAGTAATTTCATCACTGATGATATTGATGAATGTGCACTGAAGTGTTCATCAATAGCAAAAATGAAATATTTCTCATACTATGTAAGTACACATTTTAAAGTAAATGTCATCATCAATTGGTATTATAGAATGTACAAGAATACATAGAAACTAGCCTAAAAATACCATTTCAAATGAACAAACAGACCTGGAAATTCAAATAAACAAATATAAGAGTGCAAAAACTAAATACTTTAACCAATGGACACAACGAACTCCAGTCAAAGGCAGAATTTAACCTAAGTTCTCTAAAAGGGCGAAGAGTTTCTACTCCAGATACATCATTCACTGTTTGCAACAAATTCAGTCCGGAAGTAGATATGTACTATACAAATCTACACTTTAACGATCAAGAAGGTACGCTATTACGAACACAGAAATTCTGCAGGGATAATGAAATCTATCCAAGTGAAAAACTGATCGAGTAGACTTTGTGACAGAATATAACATTCTAACATAATTCATTTCATGTGGATATATATATATACTTCACTTCTATTATTATTTATATAGCTCCTCAAAACATATATTTTAATATGAAACATGTTTTTACGTTTGCTTTGTTGGTATTTAGTAAAAACATTGTAATGGTGTAACAATCTCACTTCAAAGTATTAAATTCAACATTATCATACGGTCCGAGCTCTCCGATGACATGGTCCTAATTGTCCGATAACACGGTCCGAGTGGTCAGCGGGCCGATTTGTCCGGTTACCGTGGCGGGAAAATGTGACACTTGCGTCTGCATCTTTCGTTCTTGTCAAAGTTGATTTGAATTGGATTCCATGTGGATTCTTTCGTATTTATTTCTAATTTCATGACACTGAATTAAAAAAAGTTGAGGTAAGTTCATAAATAACTAATTTTGTTCAAGATAACTTCTATTCACGTAATCACGTCGGAAGCAATAGCGGAACGAGATTTCGCATGGATGTCGCCATGTTGTTGAAACCTTTTACATTTTGTAGCCTGCATAGTAGTAGGAAAAATTCGATTGACATCTCTAACTTAAAGAGCGTTTTATATTACAGAAGACGGTCTGTCATTGCGCTTTTGATATGAGCATGAAAGCAGAACTGATTAATCCATTGTGCAAGAAGAAATGCTTAAAACCTTATAAAAGATATTGCGGAAGTGGAATTGGATCAATGGTATTTGAATTTAGAGGGGGCATTGAAGGTGATTCTAAAACATTTAGATTTTGCATGCAAATATGGCCAAATGGTTCCTGAAATTTTGACAAAATACATTTGTACCCCAAAACCCAAATTCACACAATGTGTATTCATATACTATATTGACGAATACACCATATCAAACTAGAGAATATATATAAAATAACTTGACTTGACATAAAATCGATATACGGCTAAGGCTTAGAATCAGTTGAAAATGCGAGGGTTTCCTGGGAATTTTACCCGATTCGTGCCAAATTCGTATATCAAATTTTATGTCAAGTTAATGCACTGTTATTGTCTTTATTATTTAAATGTTTGGTGAAATTTGCGGATATTTCTACCAATTTCAAAATTATTAAAACGTCTGTTACCCTCAAGAGTCTTCAATTAATTTGGCGGAGTAATATGATTACACGGAGAACTCAACTTTTCAAAGACCGATGAGCAGGTAAATATATATCATCGATAATGGGATAAGATTGTTGAAAATAATCAAAAGTTTCGATGCAAATATTTTTCTCAACAATAAAAAATAAGTAACAAGAGAATAAGTATTGAAGTTTTGTTCTGAAGATTAAAGCTATAAAGTTCATTTCCATCTGCCATGTCTGTGACGAATTGTCAATGACAATACAATGTAGGTTTGTTTAAATTCACAACTAAAATATCATTCAATGCTAACAAAAATCCCGTCAATCAGGTCAAGTAGATGTGGCCTACATTTATGTTGTATACGGTCACTTGTAAATATACTGCGAACGGATTTTGACTGCTCAAATAAACAGTTGCAGTATAAAAATGGTTTTATTGTCCACATGAAATATATTAGACTATGTTAGAATTTTATCGAATCTCAAAATGAGCTTCCATAGTACATTAGTATGATATTTGCTTTTTTAATGGTGCATAGCAGTCTGGGTATTACAATAAACCACTCCATCCTATTTTTTATGGAAAATAAATTATAGAACACTGTGTATAATGTATCATCAACAAGATCGTATTTTTTCAGCAAGAATCATGATAACAGGAAAAATCAGATAGAGACTGAAAACGAAATATTTATACCCCCGCAAGCAAAGTTTCGGGGTGTACATAGGAATCACCCTGTCCGTCCGTCTGTCCATATATCTATTAAGCGCAACTCCTCCTTAGCTGTTCAATTGATTTTGATGAAACTTTATTTAAAGGTTAGGCATCATATGTAGATGTGCAGGAAGCAAGATAATTATCGCCGAATCCTTGCAAAGGGAGCCAATCCAACTTGAGGTTTTACATGTTTAAAGCTTGAAAGCACAACTCCTCCTAAACCGTTCAATGGATTTTGATGAAACTTTATATGAAGGTTGGGCATCATATGTAGATGTGCATGGAGCAAGATAATTATCGCCGGATCCTTGCAAAGGTGGATGATACAACTTAAGGGTTTTACTTGTATAATGCTTGTAAGCGCAACTCCTCCGTAGATGTGCAGGAAGCAACATAATTATCGCCGAATCCTTGCAAAGGGCGCAATCCAACTGAGGTTTTACATGTTTAATGCTTGAAAGCACAACTCCTCCTAAACCGTTCAATGGATTTTGGTGAAACTTTATATGAAGGTTGGGCATCATATGTAGATGTACATGAAGCAAGACAATTATCACCGAATCCTTGCAAAGGGAGATAATACAACTTAAGGGTATTACATGTATAAAGCCTGTAAGCGCAACTCCTCCTTAACGGTTCAGTAGATTTTGATGAAACTTTATACAAAGGTTAGGCATCATATGTAGATGTGCATGAAGCAAGATAATAATTGCCCGATGCTTGCAAAGGGAGCTAATCCAACTTAAGGTTTTTACATGTTTAAAGCTTGTAAGCGCACTCCTGGTATTGCAAGCGGGGGTATCACTCGGTGAGGTCACTCACAGTTCTAGTATGCCTTAACACAAGCTTATAAAAGACAGTAACAGTTCGGCCCTCTAAACCTCCATCTAGACAATAATTGAGTAATTTGCTAAATTACTGAACTAAATGAAAAAAATACACGACATATGCATGTAATGTATTTCAAATTATGTCCGTTTTAAACTTTAGGTTTGGTGAAAATAGTTGTTTTCTTTTCATATTAGTACACTATTTTAATGAGCATTAAATTTATTTGATACATGTATGAAAGTTGAGCCACAATGCTATTATTATTTCATGAACACTGCTTTTAGAAAGCAAACTCTTAGTTCCATTTGCTACATGCTGGAAAACGAATCCTTTATATAGATATCTTTTTTAAAAAGAAAACAAATTTGCTTTACATACTGATATGCTTGAAGTTTTCCTATGAAATAATGATTAAATCTGTCAATTGTAGAAGAAATGCCAAAATATGTTTCCTCCATCAAATCGAATAATTCAGTTTTAGATGACTGGTACTGTTTGACTGGACAAAATGAGCGATACAAAAATCAGAAATACTGTGAAATAAGCCTAAACTCAACGCATTCATGCAAGGAAAAGGACATACTTGTCGTGTTAAGTAAGTATAACCAAACATATTAAACGCATTGGAAAGGTTCCACTTTACTATTTTAAAATAATTAATACATTTCAACAGCATACATGCACATGTATGTCTCTATATCAACACAAGATTTTGTTGGCTAGTTTATCTATCTATATGTAAGTATTTATTTCTGTTTTATAAGACGAACATTTTCTACCATTTCCTATACATTGTAGCTAACGTGTAACTAGATATACTGTGTAACATAATATATTATGGACTACTAAATTTGGTAAGTTTTCTAATTACCCTTTATCAGAAATCTTGACCCCTGATTGGCACGATTTCTCAAATAAAAAAAGTCTTCATTGTTGTTAAATGAAGAACTGTAAATAAAATTCCGTTTGTTTATTTTCTTTTCTTTTTATATTATATTGTTTCAAACGCTTACGAACATCTTGTCCCCGTACAACCATTATAATATATTTATTCTGATCTCCACAGAAAGCGATAAATTTTTACAGTGGAAGTGTAACATAACTAGAAATTTTAGAGTGATTCAGCGGACTTGGACAGAAGGTTGGTGTTTGAAATTTTTTTCCAACAGATGTAACTATATACAAACATGTTTTTTCTGTATGTTAAATTGATTTAATTCTAACAGAATTTGTTGAACAACATAAATACAATACCCAATATATAATATGATATGATATACTTTCTACAATTTACAACTAGGACAATTTGATGATTATAAAAAACCTCTAACTATAACTCGATGTACTTGTTTATGCTTAGATCTCATGTTCTTTTCTTTAATCATATGTACATGTATCTTTATACTAGCATATTTATACCTATACAAAGTTGTAATTATATAATTTACAAAGTTGTAATTATATAATATTATTATTCAAGTTATGGCTTGAACGGCTTATCTATATATAATTGTACATTGTATTTGTTCTTTCTTGATTTTTCATAGAAAAATTAATGTTTTTTACCACAGTGCTCCTTGTATATTTACAGAGATAACAAGGCGTACAGTAACGGAAACTACAGGAGACTTTCAGAATGACACAATTCCTTCTACTGAGAAAAATACTTCAGGTACAATATGACCTATTTGTATTTGTCAAGGTTCTATTTCAACTTTTATTACAAGATTTTGATGTAACTTCTTTGTTATTCATATGAACGAAATAATACTGTCTGTAAAACTCAGTACGTGGAATGGATTTATGGCATTTGGGAGGTCTAAATGGTAGATTAAGATACACTGTTGGTTAATGAATTTTGTTCAGTAAACATAAAATGTACCATTTTTTTCTTTGTCTTTAATATTTTGAGAAGTTAAATAGTTTTTCTCCAAATCTAGATGTTGCTTTGAAAATAGAGTGAATCTCATTGTTGAAAGATAAGATCGCAGACTTAAATAAAGAAAGAGACCTCCAAGTTCACATAAACAAATACATGGTCAGTTTAATTTACAGACCACAGGTATCTGACTCAAATTATATTCACTTTCTAATATTATTAAATTGATCGTAGAATTAATTTTTAGTTCGGTTTAAAAGAATATGTAAGGTTCAATCTTTGTTACGAAGGAAAATATAGGATATCGGTAAATCATGATTAACTTCCGGGGACGAAACAGATGACATATTTTCGGGGGAAATTTGATAAGAAAACTGATTTTGATAAGTACCTGGATGGCAATCGACATACAAACTCAGCGATATTCATTCTTGTACGTTTAAGCTGTTCTGCAATCAAACATGGAGCGGTGTTATCAACGGAAGAGAATATTTCGGGGAGTTTCGTGCTCATCTAGTACTTTCGTTTTGACTTTTATGTTAAATAACCCGAAATCATTTGCTTACTCCACTTATCTCGTCATGGACTTCCTGTTGAATATTAAATTTTAATATCAATTTATTCAAGAATCAAAAGACATTTAGAATTGAAATACATGTATCTGAATTATTCTACATTTTGGAGAGGAAAGTATTTACAACTTATTGAATAAATAATATTGTTTTAGGGATAGTTTCCATGAGAAACTTGGACATTTCCATAATTTTTAGTATAACTTTCTCTAGCTTAATTTTCAAAAAAATTAAAAAGATACAATACCTTTAAAAAAAATCCCCATACATAATGTAGTAGAATTATCTGCCAATGTTTAAATATACACAATACACACATACTTTTTATAATAGCTTGTAGGCTTAAGAAACAAAATTTGTTTCGAAAATTTGACTGGATGGGTAGAATATATACACATGTATGTAATATTTTTATCTCACCTGGCCTACCTGGCCTACATGTATAGACCAGGTGAGCTTATGTCATCACTTTGCGTCCGTCGTCCGTAAACATTTCAAATTTTGATCTTCTCCTCTGAAACTACTTGCCTGATTGTTACCATTTTTGGTAGGAACGATGTATGGAAGGTCCTCTACAAACAATCCACCATGACATTGCTGCCAGAGGCTATCTTTGATTTTTATTGGCCAATTTTCAAACATCTTCCCCTCTGCAACTACATTATGAAATGTTTTGAAACTTTGATTTATGACAACAATATCCTCTACAAACGATCCCCTTTTTTTGTATTCATAGCTTCAACCGACGGCTGCGGCTGTTCAAAATTTCCTTGGAAAAAATATGGGAAAAAACTTTTTTGTCAACCGTTCAGGAACTAATGGGTAGATTGTAACTCAGGTTCGCAGAAATGATGTATGGAGGGACCTCTACTAAATTTTAAACTTTGGTTCCGGTTCGACGAACAACATGGCCGCCAGAGGCCATCTTTGATTTTTATTGGCATATTTTCAAGAATCTTCTCCTCTGAAACTACTTGATGAAATGTTCTGAAACTTTGCAGGATTGATGTCAGCAATACCATCTTCAATCTATCCACTTTTGGTTGAGATTCATCCCTACAACCGACGGCTGCGGCTCTCCAAATTTTGCATTGAAAACATATGGGAAAAGACTATTTTGTCAACTGCTCAGGAACTGAGGTCAGTTGTGACTTATGTTGGCAGGAATTGTGTATGAAAGGATCTCTATTAAATTTTCAACTTTGGTTCCGGTCGGATCAACAACATGGCCCCAGAGGCCATCTTTAAGTTTTATTAGCCAATTTTAAAAAATCTTCTAAAACGGTCGTAGAGTAGAACCAACCCTGTCATAAATGGTTCTAGGGTAGAACTGTCATAAATGGTTCAAGGGTAGAACCATCCGGAATTGTTCTAGGGTAGAACCGTCCAGAATGGTTCTAGGGTTGAACTGTCACAAATGGTTCTAGGGTTCATAAATGGTTCACCGTTTTACTGACAAAAATCAGCGGGGTTTCAAAGTTTTATAACGCTACATTTTAAAATAATTAATGCAGCATTAAAATAAATATATGATATATTACATAATTATATAATTAATTCTCGTTGCTTGTATGAACGATATCTATTTCGTTATGACAAGGTATAAGATGATTGGGATAAGTATCGCCATTTTGAAATAAGAGGTGCATTTCACCAATTTATCGAAAAATTACAAAGACATACCGTACAAATATGGAAATTTTACACAATAATTTCGATTGAGAAGGGAAGGTACTAAATCTTGATTTAAAGTGTTCTTTTGTCGAAACATATGTAGAGGAATGTTTTATGCACTAGGAAATAACATCGACTAGTTTTTTAAATCATGTACATGTGTAGAGTTAGTAAATTTTAGTGATTTTGTAAAAACATTTTACTCTATAATATATTTCGGTATCATAAAAGTGGATTTTAAAATTATGACAAATTACTTATTTTATTTCTTATAATTTTGATGTTCAAAATTCATAAACTATTGCCAGGGTAATAAATGGTTCTAGGTTAGAATCGCCCAGAATGGGTCTAGAGTAGAACTGTCATAAATGGTTCTAGGGTAGAACTGTTCGGAATGGTTCTAGGTCAGGATACACCCTGTCATAAACGGTTCTAAAGGTGTTAGGATGACAGTTTTTCTAACAGTTTAGGACAGTACTAAAGAGAGGTTAGAACTGAGCCCAACTGTAGGTGGAACTGTTTTTGTAGACTACAACATACATCTCCCCTTCACTTTATTCTAGTTTGATCCTGTCTACCTCTAAGGTAAAAAGACAACATAGTTATGACCTAGAGAAGCTCCACTGATCTTGAAGTCAAAGGTATGCATATGCGTTGGTAAAAAGACAACACATTTATGACCTGAAGAAGCTTCGCTGACATTGAAGTCAAAGGTAAAGGTTATATAGAGGTCCGGATGGTACGTGACACACCTACATACCAAAGGGTATAAGCTTAAGTCAACAGACAAAAAAGTTACAATCCAGACAAGAAAATACTATAATTTTAGTCATAATTTGACCTTGAGGTCAAATGTGGGTCATGATACTATGCAACACATCATCTTATGGTGATACACCCACATGGCAAATGTCAAAAGATCAAAAAGTTCTGGCCGAAATTGGTTGTATGAGAATAAAACAATAATCTGACCTTGAAGTAAAAGGTCAATATCATGTGGGTCATAATACTACGCAACATATCTTATGGCGATGCACTCACATGCAAAATATCATATGCCCAGGTCGAAAGATAAAAAAAGGTTTGATCTTGATGTCAAAGTTCAAGGTCAAATCTGGGTCACGATACTATGCCGCGTATTCTGGGGATACACCCTCATGCCGAATATCATAGGCTTAGGTCAAAAGATAAAAAATACTGGTCCAGACACAGTTGAATGAGACAAAAATCAATAATTTGTCCTTGAGGTCAAAGGTCAAGGTCAAATGTGGGTCATGATACTGTGCGACAAATCAGCTTATAATGATATATCCACATGGCAAATGCCATTAGCCTAGGTCAAAAGATTTAAAAAAATTTCTGGCTAGAATTGATTCTATAAGAACAAATCAATAATTTGACTTTGAGGTCAAAGGTCAAGGTCAAATATAGGTCATGACACTAGGCGACAAATCGTATTATGGTCATACACCCACATGTCAAATATCATAGGCCTAGTGTCGTAGTGGACATTTCGTATATTTTGATAGGACAAATTCTTCCCACGCTTGGCAGCTAATTTTTAGAGTCTTTCGTTTCGGTAATCTTTTCTTTTTGTTCTACTTGTTTTTTTTCTAATTTGTGCTTATTGTATGTTCGAGATTAAATATAATTATATATATATCAGTGCTAATCTTAATCCGGATGTTTTTAAAATTTAGATCATAGGAATGTTTTTTCATGTATAATTCTCTATTTGTGAAAATTAAGATAAGTAATACGTTTATTCAAATTGCCATGGACATTTACTGAATCCCCCAGTTGTATAAAAAGAGAGACTGTGTTTTAACTAGTGAGAATCGAACACCGATTAATGAAGTAAACAGACACCGTTTGGCGACCGAAATTTTTATTATTATAATATAGAACAATTTAAACTTCCTTTCACCTCAGTTTTATTTCGCTAGTTCCCCAGCATAGTGCCGAAGAAAAATCTCACTACATCACAAGGTCAAAAGATAAAAAAGTTCTGGCTCGGATAAGCTTCGCTGGGAAGAAGTTAAGAAGAACTAGAATTGCAATTGCGAGCAATAGCATATGTCGCCCCTTGAACATGTTCTTAACGACGCGGTCATTTTGAAAAGTTTTGTATTTTGATGGTCGCAGAATGTTTGCCATACCAAAATTTGCCTAGATATCAATTTTCTTTGAAATCGGACAAAGTTGAGTTTTTACGATACCAGCCGCCATTTTGAAACCTTTCGGGATTTTGTTGCACAGATTCCTTCCACTGATGGTATTGAACACTCATACCAAGTTTCAATAAATTCTGTCAAGCAGTTTCCCAGAAATTGAACTACCCCTTTCTTAACATGCTTTGGCGGTCATTTTTAAAATTTGTGTAGTTGCATGTACACCCCCTCAAGGTGGTCCAACGTTTTGCCAAATATGAATGAAATCTGTTCTGGCATCTCTGAGATAATAGCTGGACAAAAATTTGTAGAAGAAAGAATAATAACAAAGAACCGAACAAGGAACAATATCTCGTCCCGACTTTCGTCAGGGGCGACATAATCATAATAACTAGATATAATTGTTATGCATGGCGTAACGGATGTTCCCCCAACGTTCCCATTGCCAGAGGGGCTCCTAACATCAATTTCTAAGGCTCCATGAATTTTTTGAAGTTTTTAAAATTTTCGAGTGGCCACCATCTTGGAATGGCGGCCAATCTTGAATTTATCAATATGGCCGACATAAAGCACGGGTTAACTATTTTTATACGAAGTTTCAAGTTTCTATGGCCATTTAATTTTTTTCGTATTTTTGCTATTTCCATGGAAACGGCAGCCATTTTGAATATTCCTCAGTCAAAAAGCGCATCTTCGCATATTTGTCTATCATCATATCAAATTTGGAGTGGCTAGGACATATAGAATAGTATTGTTCCATGTAATGTTCCATGTAAGAAATTTATGTTTCCATTGAAACCCCTACATCATTTGATCCAACTAAAATATATTTTTTACACCCCCCTTCCAATCTTGAAATTAGTGTCATTTGGAGAAACATCAAACATGGGGCTATATCTGTATAAAAATTGAAATCATCGAGTAAACAGTTTTCGAGAACTAGAGATCTACATTGTATTTGCCAGTTTTTTTAACGATTTTTTTCGACTTTGACAGCCGCCAGTTCGAAACTGGCCGTCGACCGGAAGTTCTTAATATGACGAGGCATAGCTCCAGGTGACCCAAGACCAATTTGGGTCGAGAACACTTCAGCTGTTTTCTAGAACACTCGCGGACAAAACTTGGTCGGACGACATGAAAAACGGAGTAAAACAAATATACTCCCCACTTCGTTGGGGGAACATATTAAGAAACCGAGTAAAAATAATATTTTCCCCAAATCGTTGGGGGAACATAATAATAATAAGAAACGGAGTAAAAACAATGTCTCCAAAATTTGTTTGGGAGATTTAATAAGAAGAAAAAGAAATACAACTGAAACAATATGTCTCCCTTCGTTAAAGAGGAGACACAATTCTGAAAAATAATTGTGCTTTACACGAGAAAAAATCTCTCTCATGTCTGAAAAAAATTTGAGGGAAAAACCATCAGCCTGCTTGATGTTAAATGGTTATTCCCTAATGCACTTGGTCCTTGTAATTTTTTTTGGCCGCAGATTTCCCAACTCAGTGTTACTGAATATCAGAATAATTTGATAATTTGGCATATACGTTCTGCATAATAAGTTGTACTGTGCCTCCCCTTTTTCGATGTGGAGAATTAATATGGACACAAAATTAATACATACAAATCAAATTTGATAAAAATGGGACCATGTTGGTTCCTTTTTTTCCTATTTTGGCAGGCGAAAGCAAAATTCTAATGTCAAATACAATTCAGGACATTGATAGCTACTTCGATTTTAAATTTGGTGGAAATCAGAAAATGTTTATTTTTTCTGTATTTTTGGCCGACATTTTGAAAATGGTGACATTTTCAAAATGTCGGCCATCTTGGAAATTTAAAAAAACTTGTAATTTGCCTATAAGATGGTGATATGTTGCTGTGTAAAAATTTCGTTTCTCAATCATTGACCATTTTGAAGTTATCAACATCAATATACTAAGTCGTAATGCTCCCAAAGGATTCTATATAGTAGACCCCCTTTTGCACAGCTTGTGCCTAGTAGTTAGTGGACAGGTTATATATGTCTCAAAGCAAGAAACAAGTAACCAAATTACTTCCCTTTTCCTGCCAAAAATTTATAGTTTAGAGAAAAAGTGAAATATATTCCTTAACTCAACGGTGACCTATATTTTTTAGCTTAACATATTAATATGTACTTACACTTGTTGTAAAACAAATTTAAACAAAATGTTATATAAACTTTATCAACAATTTCAATTTAAATAAGAACACACAATTTTCCCTATTATTCCTATGTAAAAACAGCCCAAAACCCTGTTATTTTTGATGGACGGTGACCCTCTAATTTTATTTTATTTTATTGATCCACTCACTTTAAGGTATAAAATATCAAAGTTTGAGGAATTTCTTATATAAAATGTTTAGACCCTCGAGCCTCCTTAATTAAGACACCCACATGAGAATAGACGGTAGATGTCCACAGTCTATCAATTTTATACATTTTGTCAATAAATGTACCACCAATAAACCTCAAAAGTAGCTTGTTAAATTTATTACAAATTTGTTCATCTTATGCCTTTATTATAGAGACATATTGGTTTATCAGTACTGTAGTGGTAGCTGGAGCTCTTGGGTCAATCATTCTTTTTCTTTTGCTGATGTAAGTATAAAGAGATAAAAAGGACAAATATACCTTAGGAGCGATAAAAAACGTAATCCATTGGACAGACAAACCCGGGAAGACAAATGAACAACCACAAGCACAACAAAGAAACACAGAAAACTAAAAAAACAACGAACAGCACGAACTCCTATAAAAACTAGGAGTGAACCCAGGTGCTCCGGGAGAGTAAGCAGTTCCTGCTCCGTATACGGCACCCGTCGTGAAGTTCAACAAAGTCAATCTGGTGGAAGTCACAAATAGGTGGAGGCACATGAAATGTTACGACAGTGGGAACAGGTCCATTATCATCTTATATATCGAACACTGTAATGGTCAATGGATTCGTGATGACTACCGTAAAATTTCCTAAGTGATGACATCAACTTATCCATGATAAAACACTGGTTAAGAAGCTTTTGTGACAGCAGTAATCATCTTTGTCGAAAGTCAGGGTAACTCACGCATGCCCTTGAAAATCGGATAAGCTGAGAAACGTAGACGCCATATTGCTACTCAAGAAGGGAAAATTAACAATAGGAAAGTTGAAGTCATCACGTTTGTCATAAAGTTTTGTCTTCAAATGTCCCTCATAGTCTATTTTAAGAAACAAATCCAAATATGAAGCGGAGTTTGGTTTACCTGTAATATCCTTAATTTCAAGCTCACTGGGGTAGATAAGATGTAGAAAGTCTTGGAATTTGTCGTTATTTAATGACAACACGTCACCTATATAACAAAAAGTGAAATTAAAGGATTGGGCTGGTTACTTTTTGTTTTCACGTAGTAACCCCTGAATGAAGTCCGCTTCATATGAGTACAGAAACAAATCGGCGAGGAGAGGAGCACATTTGGTTCCCATTGGAATGCCAATTGTTTGCTCAAAACCCAGAGCGCCAAATTCAACAAATATGTTGTCTATGAGAAAATCTAACATGTTTGTAATTTCATCATCAGAATACTTTTTGTCAGAATCAGAGTGGTTCTTCACGAAATAAGCCTTTTCTCTACCTAGAACCAGAAATTTATACCTGCGTGTGCTATTTTTCTTGAAAAACATGAATGAACTAGTTGCTTTAAGCGATCTTTAAATTGAGATTTGGTATGGTAGTGTAGAGTGTAGAGAAGTCGAATGTTTTATGCTGTTGCATGTAGCCAAAGTTTTTGATTTAAGATACTGTAGTACATTGTTCGAGTTTTTAAGAATCCACATCTGATTGACGCCACTGGTGGAGTATGGAGATATGAAAAAAACTACGGCTGTATCTTCATTTATTTCATATAAGAGAAAAACCTTGGAATAAAAAATTGATCTAAACATGCAGAGGACTGGGATTATTGATTTTTATGTCCCACCAATAAAAGTTGGGTGACATATAGATTTTTGCTCTGTTAGTCTGTTGGTTCGATCGTCCCGACTGGGGTTAAGGTTTGCATTTACGCCTTTTTTCTATGCAGATGGGGTCACATCATTATGTATATTGGTACTCATGTACATCATGATATGAACTTTCAAAAATGTATGTCTTTTCATGGTAATGACTTGTTTGTCGTGCTTTGCACATAGGAAATATAATAGTCATATATCGGCAAGATAATACCGAAGCGTCAAAACAACAAACAAACGCGACAAGGATACGTGTATAAATAAAAGAATAAAAAATGTGTAATAAACTAAACAAAAATAGATCAAGACGGCACAGAAACTAAAGCCCTAGCAATGTGAACTCCCATTAAAAAAACCGGGAGTGACATCAGGTGCTAGGGAAGTTTAAGCATGTCCTACTCCGATAACAGCACCCGTCACATTGGTGTTAAGTGTAAGAAAAGATAATTCTTTAATTTGTGTGTTAAGAATCCTTAATAATCGCAAAGTTAAGTGAAAGTGATATTCTTTTCAGGTTTTTTTTTTTTAATTTGGGCATTTAGAGAAATAATTTGTCATTTATGTGCATAATTGTATGGGGTGCATGTATATACTTTGATACGAAATATTGTATAGATACATGTAGCATTTCACTTTTTGGACATTTGTAGTTCAGAAGTTTCGTGTATAGTCAATCCTGCCTTAAAGGCTTATATATTGTAAATGTGCATTCCTGTTGCACAGTAATCCATGTCGTTTAATCAAATGAATAAAAACATAAGGTAAATTTATATCTACTGGCATGAAACAATACTTCACGTGGATTATATTTTTTGTTCCGATAGCAGCCTGCAAATACAGCGATTTAAAATTTGTATCAACTTGAAAGAATGTCCACACTTATTTAATGAGTCAGAGCATGACAGTTGGGTAAAAATGTACATAAAGTTTTAGTACAGATTAGGAGGAATAGTACATATGCGTTATGTAGTCATTTAACGTATGTATTTATTTCCTTTCAGCATACGATTCCTTCACAAACAATTAAGGAATGCATTATATACAACTCTTACAGCTGGTCGGGATCAACACTTGTATGCTCAATCCGAATCACCAGAGCGAGCAAATCAAGGATATATAGATGTGATTGATTTGCCTGTGTTGCGGCCGATTTCTGTTTCAGGGCAGTTTCAAAATATGGGCGCTGTTGGTTATCCTCTACAACTTACTGAGGAAGAAAAGCACATTAATGTCCATGATGTCTAATTCATATCTTGACCGCGCATTTTTTCAAAAGAAATTACATGTACGTGTTCTGTTTATAGTAGAAACTTTGTATTATAAAGCTGCAAATAAAGCGCAATCACAATTTGGAAGGCGAGTGCACTGTACATGTAAGTGCCAAAAATAATATTGCTCGAGACTGCCGAATCTGGAATTGGTAGCTTGATGCTATTTTTGTCTGGTACACTTTTGTGGAAGAATACGGTTATCATTGTGCAACCTGTTCATGTACAATAAACATGTTTTTGCTTTCGGTGCACATTTCTTGATTCACTTTAATGTGATCAATGACACACGTACGTGTAAACGATATATATAGCGAGGGCAAAACATTGATTTCTTACAATAAATTAGTTGTACATTTATTACAGACGATGAAAACTTACAGTTTAGATAGTAATTAATTTTGATGATAAATATATATACATGTATACAAATTTAATTTAATTTTCCAGTAAAACGTGGTCAATTAGCACCTGATAACACATTCCAGGTTTTTGTGGGATTTTACATTGTAAGTGCCTAGTATTTGTGTCGTCTTGTTCTGATTTTCTTTTGTAAGCTTTGTCTTTTGACTCCTTTTGCTGTGTCCTTGTTGTATGTTTTTGCAGTTTTTTTTAGCTCACCTGACCCAAAGGGTCAAGTGAGCTTTTCTCATCACTTGGCCTCCGTCGTCCGTCGTCGTCCGTTAACTTTTACAAAAATCTTCTCCTCTGAAACTACTGAGCCAAATAGAACTAAAGTTGGCCACAAGCATCATTAGGGTATCTAGTTTAAACAATGTGTCCGATGATTCCGCCTGCCAACCAACATGGCCGACATGGCTAAAAATAGAACATAGAGGTAAACCGCAGTTTTTGTCTTATATTTAAAAAACTAAAGCATTTAGATCAAAACTGACATGAGGTAAAAATGTTTATCATGTCAAGATCTACCTGCCATGAAATTTTCGGACGAATCGGTCAACCCTTTGTTGGGTTATTAACCCTGAATTGTTAATTTTAAGGAAATTTTGTAGTTTTAGGTTGTTATCTTGAATACTATTATAGATAAAAACATACTGTACACAGCAAAAATGTTCATCAAAGTAAGATATACAAATAAGTCAACATAACCAAAATCATTGATTGATCCCTTATAAGAGTTTTTGCCCTTTAGAGACGGCGTCCGGCGTAAACTTTCCTTTAAAGATCTCCTTTGAAACCACTGAGCCAATTGGGACCAAACTTTGGTGGAATGGTCCTTCGGTGGCCCCCTTCGAAATTTTTATCCGGCATCCCTGACTTCCAAGAACATGGCTGCTGTTACTAAAAATAGAAAAAAGGGAGGATGAATTTTAAAAATCTTCTTTCATAAAATTACAACGCCAATTGAAACCAAACTTGGCAGTAATGGTCCTTAGGAGATTCTCTTTCAGACATATGTCCGATGACCCGGACTGTTAACCGAGATGGCTGCCACAGCCAAACTTAGTTTAACATAGGGCCCTAAGGGAAAATTCATTGAAAAATCTTCTTGTCTGCAACCACTTGACCAATTGGAAGAAGACTTGACAGTAATGGTTCTGAGGTGGTCCTCTTTCAGAAATATGTCTGATGACCCAGACTGTCAACCAATATGGCCGCCACAGCCGAACTTAGTTTAACATTGGACCCTATGGGAAATTCACTCAAAAATCTTCTTGTCTGAAATCTGACTTCGCCAATTAGAACTAGACTTGGTAACAATAGTCCTTAGATGGTCCTCTTTCAGAATTGTGTCCGATGACCTGGACGGTTTTAATCCAAACCATATGACAAGGGAACGATTATGATTTTCAAGTATTTTATAAAACACTTATATAGAATAAAACGTATCACAAATTACCGAAATAATTTTGATGCACTGAATGGCCATTTCGTTGACTGACAACTCATCAACAGTGCTCGAGATCAAAATATTGGAAAACCAGTTAAAGATATAACGATGAATTAATAAGCACAATCATATACAAATGTTTCAGGTATATGGAAAAGCATATGGGGAGACAACATTTCAATTAGAAAACAAGCTTTGAAATACGAATAACATAATTTGATGAGAGGTAACTCCTTGAAATGCGTCGTATACAGCATAGTATAAATTTACTATATCAAATATTAGTATCTTTGGATTGTTATTTCTCTCTTAATTTCCCGTCTTACAGACATCAATCAATTCGATTTACACCGGATTTTCCTACTTGCATTGCGCCAGTTAGCCACCCAATGTTTGAGTTATTAAAGTAACCATATTATTAAACATTATATTCTAGTTACATGTATGTATTTACATTGAACAAACTTGCACAAATTCTTCAAAATGATTGGTTTTGGCACATATATTTATAAAATAAAACCATGAATTTCTGACAGTTGTTAAAATTAAGAAAATTCTGTTCTAATTCTAATTCTGTTCTGTTGTAGGAAATAATGTTTTTTGTCAAAAGCTCAGTTTTTAATAGTTGCATTGTTATTACCATTGATTACCGGTATATATGATTTTAGTTTCATTTGGATTTTTATTTCACATACCGAACATAGCAATATATTAACAAAGATGTTTTTCCGAATATCACAAATATCCTCATTTATGCCTTAAAGATCAAAGGTCAAAGGTCAAAAGTCAAAACTATACGGACTGCGTCGGAAAAATAAGATGATTTATCGGGGCAGTAAAGACAAACTATCATCAATCTTCAAGTTTTCATATCGACCTGTTTCAAGACTTGGCAACACCACACACCTTACATTGCAAGTCAAAGGATAATGTGTTAAACATGTTAAAAGAAATAGAAATGGTCAGGCAACATTTGTCTGAAAAATCTCATGCATGTAATTCAAGCCTAAAACTGTGTCCACGGTCAGCTGACAGGTCTCAAACTTATGTGTACCCACCAAAAACTATCTATAGACAAAAAATGGTGGTTCTACATACATCTATAACATTTGTTGAAAAGCCTAAACGTGTGGTCAATGTTACGTGTCAGACTGATATATACATGTATATATATACAGATCATATGTAGTGGAAATTGGCATTGCAGCTACAGAGAAATGGACTTAATAATTTAAATGTGAC
Organism: Mytilisepta virgata; assembly: GCA_028015205.1. Taxonomy (NCBI): domain Eukaryota; kingdom Metazoa; phylum Mollusca; class Bivalvia; order Mytilida; family Mytilidae; genus Mytilisepta; species Mytilisepta virgata. Next base: position 93,034,755 of record CM051521.1, read on the forward strand.
TCAAGTGTGAAATTCAGGTGAAGGTCGCAGACAGTCAGTACTATAGATCAAATATATAAACCAATAAATGTATTGCAGTTGCTGAGAAATGGACATTATCCCAAAAACGTGAAACAAGTCGCTTGTTTAATAGAATGAGTGTAAAATAGAGGTCAAATGTAAATTGTCAGATGTTAAAGTGGTATTTACCTACCAAGAACGTCTATCAACCAAATACTGTGGGTCTAGTTAGTACAGTTGCTGAAAAATTGACTAAATAATGAAAACGTATATTATGTCGCTCAAGCATGAAATCAAAGGTCAAGTCTAACTGACAGATATTAGACTGGCATGTATCCACTAAGAAATATCTACAGACCAAATATGATGGCCTAGGTATTACAGTTGTTGGGAAATGGATTTTATCTCGAAATTGTAATTCACGTAATTCAAGAATGAAATTGAGGTCAGGGTCCAGAGCAGGTTTAAGACTGGCATTTACCCACTAAGAATTATCTAAAGACTAAATATGGTTGGTCTAGGTATTACAGTATTGATAAATGAAATGGACTTTTCAAATCATATAATTTGAGCTTTCTAACACCTACTTCATAGCTTTAAAAGATGTGTGTATATCTCGTGTCTACTAAACTTCCAGAAGTAACAGTTTTATCAACAAACACACACAATAAATTGTTTTGATGTTGAATGCTTTTACAGAAAAATAACAACATTTCAAAAATTGTTATGATACATCATATTCCGTCTGAAATTTGTAAGGTGTGTGATGTATCATGACATTTTTTTTTACATGTTTGCTTTTGGAACTATTCAAGCGTTAGTATTCAAAACTACTGAGCTTTTGAATAATTGATAAAAGGTCTTTACAAATGTACCAGGAAAGAATAGTTCATTGAAGAAAATTTGATAGACATAAGATATACACGATGTTGTATTAAGCATATTTGGTAAACGATGGTTTGTGACCATGTCTGACGGTTTTTGATTGCAATGACACGAGTCGGTTGTACGGTGTGTTAAAACTAGAGAAAGAAATCAAAAAGAAAATCCTCGCCTATTTACATTGAAAGCCAAAATACAAACATCCGAAACCGTAGAAACAGATCACTGTACCAGGGTTTTCAGTGACATCCTACTTCTCCATTGTGGTCGTAGTATCCCTTTTTAATCAGATCACATGTTGTCACCTCCTCGACCCCAAAACAAGACCTCCAAATTACAATATTTTATGAATATAAATTAAGGACAATTTCTTGAAAATGCAAGTAAGTATGGTTTGGAAATGGACAAAATTACAGTTGGAAAGATGTGATATGTCCAGAACTTTCATTCAAAGGTACAACATTTATTTCCATTCTATGTGATTCTGTTATACATTTTATTAATAAAAGACAACACATTTCCTTAAGCTGGTCCCATTCTAATGCAATTCGATGTTTTTATTTTAAAGCACGATGAGCGTATCAAAAAGTTACAGCATTTGACAACTGTTTTATTGCTTCGGTATTTTTTCCGATATTTGACATACCAGTTTTTTTTCAAAGTGAATATGTTGTCAGTATTATTGAATATTAAATTATTGCTTACGATGCCACATTATTTATACATATGCAGATTTTGTGGTGTAAGAAATATTTTCTTGTTTCTATAACCCTAAGTTTACAAATGCATTGAAAAGCATTTGATATTCTGCAATGAAACTACAGTATATCAATATCACCTTGCACGATATCGAGGCAATATGATATTTTTTTAGAAAATCACTCTCCGATCTTTGCAGAATCCGGAAATCATTACGTTAGTGGCAACCAAAGCATTCAGTATAACACACAAAAAAAAAAACGCCTTCAGTCCTCAGTTGAGGACGTCATGGTAGATAACCTCACTCAGAAAAAATATCATCCTCTGAAAAAATTTCTTTTACAATTGGCAGTATGCTTTTCATTATACTGACCATCGAAGGTTGATGTTTTATTTCAGATAGTGATATATTTTCCTTTGTGGTAATCAATTTCGAGTAAAGGCAGTGTGTTTATCATATCACAAGACATGCGATTTGATTTATGTTGCAACTCGAATACCAAAGTGATCAAAACGATTGGGAAATTGTTTAGTATCTTTGAGTAGCACGGTATATAAATAATTGACAAACATGTATTTTTAAATTAAAATTATTGATCAGACAATACAAAAGACATGCTAACGATGAATTCTATATGCATTGTATACTGATCTTGTACAAAATGCCTCGATGTTGTTTTTCATCAAGGGCTGTAATTCGATTTCGAACCAAAAGTTGATAATGCAGGGCACTGACGTGCTTTGTTCTCTTTCAAAAGCTTGGTAATCCCATATTATTATTTTTGCATATAAACTTTCCCTCAAGTTGATCATTTTCCGGAATTTTCAGAAAAAAATAAACGAAAAGCATATAAAAATAACTGTTACATAATATGAATTAAAAAATGACGTTTTATGAAGTAGCTTTGACAAAATAAGTTAATAAAAAATACACATTGATTTTATCAAAATTATACCGGTCAACTAGGGTAAAAATTTCTATAAACTGATACTTTGTTTCATATTCTGATACACAAAAACATGCATTCAAAGTTACCCGATTTGAACAAAATCAATGAAATCATATCTTTTAAATAACATAATTGACGAAAAAGTATTTTGGCTAAATAATCATTGATTTTATAACCTTAAAATTTTGAATGAAATATTATTGGTAATTTTAATACTTTGCTCGCCTTTTAAGTACTTGACCCTATTGTTTGTTTCATGTGCAATGTACATGTAGTTCAAGTAGGTTTGTTATCCTCATGACTAATTATTACATCGACTAGAGGAAACAGCATATTCTATTTGAATTATTTCCTTTTCATCATTTTTATTTGTTTAAAAAACAAAAGGCGAACAATGGATTATTCTACTTATCAGTGTTTTTCTATTTTACTTGTAATAACGCAGGTTGTGACTCAGAACACAGGTAAGAACTGAAACCTCAGACACAACATCTGCTGTTTACAATATTCTCTAAAATCGAATGCAAATCACTTAAGGTTTTTCAGACAAGCTATCCTTATTCTTTTTCGTTGAAATTCTTTTAAATTTACAGTTGAAATATGGAATTGATATCCAATTATTGAGAAAAAAAAAATACCAAAGTAATAAGACAGTGGACAAATTCTAAAAGACAAGTTAATTCGTTAGAACGTTTACTCAGGAAACAAATGCTAGAAAAACATAACCTAAGGAGTAAACACATATAGCTAACTAAATAGACTAAGAACAAGACAGCACCAAAACTAAGACATCTGTAATGTGAACTCCCACAAAAAATCGTCAAATGATAATGACCGTACAATTTAATAAATGATGAATGCATTTTAATTTTCAGAATGTTAAATGTATTTTCAGTGAACCCGACTGCAAATATTCCAACTAACCACTTTCAAATATGACATTTACATGATTTATACTACGAATGTGACTCTGTTGATGTGTATTGCACTAATTAATATACAATTCATAAAATATAATGTAATAAATACTTTGGTGTCAATTTTAATGCACAAAATGTGCACATTTCTTCGATTTACGACTCATCATTTTTTATAAAGGCCTAAAAAATGTTAAAAACTAAATCAATAATTATCTAAATGCTGAAGACTACTTCTAAAATGACCAAACGGGTAAAGCGAAAACAATCTACATTTTGTAATACTCCTTAATTTTCATAAAACTTAACATATAATAGTTGTATAATTAATACAATTGTAATAGTAAAAACAAAGTATTAATTTCGGTCTAGTATTGAAAGAATGAAGCGATATGATAAATAGATATCTTTATGCAATTTAGCCCATGCAGAGGGAACAGGTAATGTGGTTTATTGCAGGAATACACACTATGATTTGGGTTTTACAAAAATACATTTATAAGGCGTGATAGCCGTAGCGAAAATGCAGGGGAGATATTTCCTAGTTAATTGGAAAAGTATCAAATTGAAAAAAGTATCCATTCCAAGGAGGCAAAATATATAGGAACCTGAATGACATTGAACAAATATATGAGGTGCCAACACTTTACGAGACAAATATCTATAACGTTATCACTGTAACCACTTTTTAAAGGTCACTGAAAGGTGGTATATAATATATTGTAACATCCAAGTATTAAGTCAATTGCGATTGTTAAGAGTTGCCTCCTGATAAGCTGAAATATTAATAAAATATTCCAGGTTTATCTATTTATTTCCAGACGAGAAGGATACTCTTACTGAAGGATATATTTCCAGTCTTCAAGTCAAGATAAAGGCATCAAAATGGGTTTCATATGCAGGTTAGGACAATTCTCAAATATACTTGTTTACTGGAAATTTTCTGCAGTATATGACATAAATCGGCCTGCTTGATACTTAGTAACTTATTCAAAACTTCGAAAATAGTCGACCTCAATTAAAAGGTCACCTCTCTTAAGCGGTCATTTTTCCTCGGTCCCAATGGTGGCTGCTAAATACAGGTTTGACTGTTTACTTTTTAGTCAGTTTTGAGTTTTAAGTTTTTTAGCTCACCTGACTCAAATGGTCAATTGAGCTTTTCTCATCACTAAGCGTCCGTCGTCCGTTGTCCGTTAACTTTCACAAAAATCTTCTCCTCTGACACTAGTGGGCCAAATGGATCCAAACTTGGCTGCAAGCATCAATAGGGTATCTTATTTAAAAAATGTGTCCAATGACCCCGCATGGCCCCCATGTCTATAAATAGAACATAGGGTGAACTGCAGTTTTTGACTTGTATCTCAAATACTAAAGAATTTAGAACAAAACTGACATTAAGTAAAAATGTTCATCAGGTCAAGATCTACCTGCCATTAAATTTTGAGACGAATCCTTTGTTGGGTTACTGTCCCTGAATTGTTAATTTTAAGGAAATTTTGCAGTTTTAAGTTAGTATCTTGAATATTATTATTGATAAAGACAAACAAGTCGGCAGAACCGAAATCATTAATTGATTCCATATAGGAAATTTTGCCTTTATAGGATATCTTCTTCTGTGAAACCACTGGGCCTATTATTACCAAACTTTGGTGGAAGGATCCTTGGGGAACATCCTTCCAAATTTATTTTCGGTATCCCCGACTTCCAACCGACATGGCTGATGTAACTAAAAATAGAAAAAGGGGATGGATTTAAAAAATCTTCTTCTATGTAACTACATGGCCAATTGGAACCATACTTTCCAGCAATGATGCAGTCATTATCAGTCTATTACAACCCATGTTATTAACCAGATTGCGTTGTACCAACTAAAAAAAAGGTTGTCACAAATAGATTTCTACAGTCACAACAGTTAAAATGTGTCTGACCCAACACTAGAAAAGGTTGAGGCAGTCATATGTTAACCATAGCAGCAAATATTTTGTCTGTCACAACGTTTGCAGTCATTTACAGTAAAAAAATGTCAATTGAAATTACAATACAACTGGCATTGGTCTTTTTTTAGTCATTTGTTCTGTCAGCAGTGATAGCAAAAATGGTCCTTACATGGTCCTCTTTCAGAATTATGTCCGTTGCCCCAGAATGTCAACAAAGATGGCCGCCACAGAATAACTTAGTTTAACATTGGACTATATGGGAAATTCATTTAAAAATCTTCTGGTCTGAAACTACTGAGCCAGTTAGAACCAAACCCAGCAGCAATGGTCCTTAGATGGTCCTCTTTCAGAATTATATCTCTGGACCCGGACGATCAACTAAGATGACTGCCATAGCCGAACAGAGTTTAATATTGAACTCATTCATTACAAAATCTTCTTGTCTGAACCTACTGAACCAATTTGAACCAGGCTTGACAGCAGTAGTCCTTAGATGGTCCTCTGTCAGAATTATGTCCAATGACATAGAATGTCAACCAAGATGGCTGCCACAGCCGAACTTAGTTTTACATAGGACCCTATGTGAAAATTCATTAAAAAATCTTCTTGTCTGAAACCACTTTGCAAATTGGAACTAAACCTGACTGAAATGGTTCATATGTGGTCCTCTTTCAGAATTGTGTCCATTAGCCGAATATCAACAATGATGGCTACCACAGCCGAAATTAGTTAATCATTGGACCCTAAGGGAAAATTCATTAAAAAAATTTCTTGTCTGAAACTACTGAGCCAATTCAGGAGCCAAACTTGGCAGCAGTGGTCACTAGATGGCCTCCTTTCAGACCTGTCATCATGGTCACCAAAGATGAGCTTAGTTTGACTTAGGACCCTATAGAAAAATTTAATTTGCAGATCATCATACCTTAAACTTCGCCATCTGGAATTAGAAAATGACAGCAATGGTCCTCTTTCAGAATTGCGTTTGATAACCTTGAATGTCAACTAAGATGGCCACCACAGAATAACTTAGTTTAACATTGGACTATATGGGAAATTCATTTAAAAATCTTCTGGTCTGAAACTACTGAGCCAGTTAGAACCAAACCCAGCAGCAATGGTCCTTAGATGGTCCTCTTTCAGAATTATATCTCTGGACCCGGACGATCAACTAAGATGACTGCCATAGCCGAACAGAGTTTAATATTGAACTCATTCATTACAAAATCTTCTTGTCTGAACCTACTGAACCAATTTGAACCAGGCTTGACAGCAATAGTCCTTAGATGGTCCTCTGTCAGAATTATGTCCAATGACATAGAATGTCAACCAAGATGGCTGCCACAGCCGAACTTAGTTTTACATAGGACCCTATGTGAAAATTCATTAAAAAATCTTCTTGTCTGAAACCACTTTGCAAATTGGAACTAAACCTGACTGAAATGGTTCATATGTGGTCCTCTTTCAGAATTGTGTCCATTAGCCGAATATCAACAATGATGGCTACCACAGCCGAAATTAGTTAATCATTGGACCCTAAGGGAAAATTCATTAAAAAAATTTCTTGTCTGAAACTACTGAGCCAATTCAGGAGCCAAACTTGGCAGCAGTGGTCACTAGATGGCCTCCTTTCAGACCTGTCATCATGGTCACCAAAGATGAGCTTAGTTTGACTTAGGACCCTATAGGAAAATTTAATTTGCAGATCATCATACCTTAAACTTCGCCATCTGGAATTAGAAAATGACAGCAATGGTCCTCTTTCAGAATTGCGTTTGATAACCTTGAATGTCAACTAAGATGGCCACCACACACTAACTTTGTTTAAAAATGTATCTATTGGAAAAGCAGCCAAAATAACGTTAAACTTAGATTTTGGGTCCTGCTGAATGTGGACAAGTTAAATCCAGGTGAGCAATAAAGGCTCTTGACAACCTCTAGTTTTTACTTGCAGTCAAGAGTGGTAGCTTTGGCGTTTGAAATGTTTGTTCGAGCTACCAGGTCAAGACAACTTATTCTTTGTGTACCGAATTTTCACGGGGGGGGGGGGGGTGTCTATATACTTGTATATACAGTTATGCCGCTTGATTGGGTAAATTTTGTCAGCTGTCAAATATATGACTGGTGTTGAAATTTCACGTTAGGCTATGTTAGTGGGGATATGTTTTAAGCGATGATATATGATTGGGTCTTACTTTTGATTAATAAGATCAACTAATTTATGTTTTCTTAAAATCGATCTCCTACAAGCATGACAAGGAACAGACCATTTAATCCCCAGATAATTGGATAAGCATGTGTCAAGTATATATCTGGATGATGCAAGAAATATGTATTTGGGTACGGATTTCTGGGAATATCAATATATGATTGGGGGTGTTTTTAGACTTCCATCGGCACCTCCGTACCAAACATTACTTGAAGCGACCCTCGACACTTCCCGTGCACATTTTACACATACTTAAATAATAAATTATATGTCAAGTGGGAAATAGTTGTTTTTATCTTTTCTACATTTTGTTGTTCTTTTCTTTATATATATATATCTATCGGACATGTTCGCGCCCGAGGAGGGTTCACTTCACAATGACCGCATGCCTTATAGGGAACTTTCCAGGTACAAGGTTGCTCAATTGTGTACCCTACTCAGGTCAAAATATAAGAACATTGTAGATTGAACAAAAAATCAGTGTGTACTAAGTATATCTTTTCAATTTGTAACATGAATTGGATATATAAAAATATGAGAGAATTTTACATCCATGTGAAAATGAATTTTTGACAATTTTTTGAAATTTTGTATTCACTGCACAGAAAAAAGCCGCAAACTACGGGTAACCCTAGTTTTGTAAAGCTGGCTTAATAGGAAGATGGTCATCATGCATTTTCAAATATATTCAGTATTCTTCATTCAGTTTTCAGTTCTTTACTTGCATAGTTTGTGCTCATGTTTATGTTTGTATAAACATTTTGCATGCGTACTTTAATTGAACTTTGATCTTTGTTTAGAAATAATAATCAAAACCGTAACGGAACGGAACTCGGATCACGGATATTTTGGGTTAATTAAATTAAGCTACGTTAATTAAAGCAATTACTATATGAAATTTTAAGGTATATGACAAAAACCTATCGGTGCACTTCATCTCCCCGAAATGGCATTTCATCTACGCCAAAAAAAAGTCTTCATCCCCGCGAATAAAAATATGTCATCTCCGCGAATAAAAATATTCATCACCGCGAGTAGTATATTTCAACCCGCGGATGATACTTGAAATTTCAATTTACTTTTTGTACCTCTTCCGTTAGCCAGGTATAATACCTGTTGGCCCCTCCTCACCACGGGGAGGTGGAAGTAGGATTTTGAGCAGGATTTGTTCATATTATTTTATTACATTACATTACATTATGACATAAAATTCAACACACAAGCACTAAAATGTATCTAAAAGAAGATCATCTCGGACTTTTTCACAGTTCACAAAGTTTACATAGCTGTTCGAGCATAATACTTGAATCCAATAGCTTTAATGTATTGCTCACGTGAAATTTCACTCTGGAAGATCTTTGAAACTGGCCAAGAAGAAAGTCCACCTTTTCTTGCTCATGTTTACGGGTTGTTCCGGCTAAGTCTAACCTTCTGATCTTTATATAAGTGGTTGTCTGAGTTTAATAATAACGTCCAAAAACAAAACAAAAGTGGGATGTGCCGAATGGAACTGTTGGTTGAAATGTCTGTGGAATTATTCTGCGCCGTTGGTTGTTCTTTTCAAGTCGGCGTCTGGAATAGCGGACCACATAGTAGGAAGAAAATTTGACGTCGGTAATATATAAGTGTCTAGAATGTAATCCGAAAACTGTTGGCATTTAGAATCATCCGGGGCAACAGCCATGATATTTCTCAACGAAACAGTCCTCGACTTCGTCATACGGAAGGAATGGGAATCCAAAGAACATTGTGAGCCATTTGCCTATGTCACTGGTTTTGTCCTTGTGATGACAATTCAATACAATGGATTGGATTTTTCTCCAAAGACTTTGTCCCATTCAATATTTGCAAATGGAACAATGACACGGAGAGAGTTATAATATACATTTCCAGTACAAAGTCAATGTGGATCTGTTTAACCTGTTTAATACCATAAATAAATTTTAAAGTTTCTTATGAATGTAAAGTCAATGAAATGTTAATTGGCAATAAATATATGTGTTCTGTAGATGTCGCAATTTGTAATAAGTTGTAATCTATATACACATTTGCCCTTTACAGTTTAAACTCGTAAATAAATTGCCAAAAATGGGTATCAACGTGTACAAAATTATCAAAATGAATTTGGTTAAGAAGTGCAAACTGAATACATTGATCTTGAACATCTATTCAGTAATACAATTCTTTGATACCAATTTTGATCCACAAGATGTGCGCATTTCGTCCATTTACGACTTATCAGTTGTGTTCAAGGCCTAAAATGTTGGAAGCCAAAACAACAATCCAAAAAGTTGAAGACCGAATTCAAAAATACCAAAGAAATATAAATGTAAAGCCAAAACCATCCAAGGACAGAGTTATGCACGAGGGAGATACTCCTTAATCATGTTAATTTTCACATTTCTTACAATTTTGTAACAGTACATTTTAAGTATCAATTCCGGGCTAGTATCGAAATACTGGCAACTAAGCTGAATATTTGATATTTAATACTAAATTGGTGTACCCTTTGATTTCTTGTATGTTTGTTATTTTTCGATTTGCAATATTACATTGTGATTATTAATTTAATTAGATATATTGAACTCAATACCTTAAAAACTGCCAATACAATAAAAGCACAAACTGTGCCAATATCTCACGTGCTATGCCATTACGGGATTTGGGCCATATTGGACTGGTTCCGACCAATGCCAATATGAATGTATCTCGGAACTCCCTTGAAACATCGGAGATCTGAATTATATAAGAAGGTCAAAGATACGATCCATACCATGAATGGGTGGATTTATGATCATTTATATAAGAATGTGATTTGGTGATTAGTTTCACCTGTTTGGATCTGATCCGTGAATCAAACCTATAGGCTCTGATCCTCATTTGTGATATGGTACGACGTATCTTTGAACAAAAAATGGCGTTTGTAGTATACATATAAAAGGACAAACATAATTTATATAGAAATATTATATGTAAATTAATTAAGAAGAAAAAGTAGGAGGAAATATGATGATGAGAAATAAAATAAAGATGTGGATAACACATTGGAAATTTCTTAATTCAGAAGAATATATATATATTCCTGAAAGTCCCTGATGTAAAGGTTTAATACTAGTCAGGATTTATAACAATTATACAAACACATGAAAAATGTTTACTTATTACTTAAACAGTAATATATATGTAGAAAAATAAATGATACTCGTATGAATATGAAATTGGAATCCACCAATAAAAATTCATTCTGAAAATAAACAATAAATAAATTACTGATAATCAATAAACCACGCCTATAATCAATACAACTTATGATGATTGGCAAATGATTATCAGCTTGGAGTATTATAATACAGAACAACACGCTCAAAATGTGAACCTCGCCAAGTTGCAGACAAAATGGGTCGCAACAGAAGATGCAATAAAAAGGCAAAAGCCAAAAAACTTAAGCTAAAACATGCTAAATATACATCAAATATTCACATATCGAATAGATGTAAAGTAGTTGAGAATGCCAAGGAATATGTATTTAACCTATCAAACAGATGTATAAGTGACGCAGAATTGTTTTCTTTAGCTAAGGGATTGAAATTTATCCCATCTTGTAAATGTAATGGCTTGATGATTTTAAAACATTTGAAAGAAAATTGAGATTAAATTATTTCTTTCATATGAATAAAAACAGCCAGTTATCCACACATCCATTTAAACAAAATCCCAATTTTAAGTACCGGAATTTATGGATAATAGTATTGAAAAATATCTATTTTACACGAAACTCTGCCTATCGGAATATAAACCCGATTATATTCAAAATATAAACGAAGACAAAAGAAAATGTTTATAGTTACGCTTTAAGAAGCGAGTAATCAATCTGCATACATAGGGTTGCAAAATTAATGTAACAATAAAAGCACAAACTGTGCCAATATGTCACGTGCTATGCCAATACGGGATTTTGGCAATATTGGACTGGTTCCGACCAATGCCAATATGAGTGTATCTCGGGACTCTCTTGATTTATCCCATTCCTCTAAGAAACATTGAAGATCTGTTAACTAATAGTGCGTAATGGTTTCATATTGGTTGAGTTAAAAATCCGAGTTGAGCCATATTGGCATTCGGCTTCGCCTCGGCAAATATGGCTTATCTCGGACCTATAACTATGCCAATTTGAAAAACATTATAGTGGTATAAATTTCGAAAACATCCGTTTATTTACATGTACGAATCACCTATCATTCTCTTCTCTGTCCAGTAAAAAAGTAGAAAAAATCGGAGAAATTGAAGTAAAATGACCGACAAAAATAAGTAAATGGGGTAAAGACAAAGGCAGAATATCTTTTCTGGCAATGATTCTAAAAAACCTATTTTGATTTTGGAAAAAAAACAATTTTGAAACAGAATCGGTGAAGGTTCCTGAAGATCCTGCTATATACCGTTATACTGTATGAAGTCGTTGATATATAATACATAATATAAGCGTTCTTCCACTTTGACGTTTACAAAAAAAAAGGATTTTATATAAATGCCCTTTCTTGGTAAGTGATGTGGGGATCAACCTATAAATTGTTGTTTTTATGTACGTTTACATTTTATTTTTAATGTATTGCGCATTTAATAATATTGTTTGAGGCTTTATCGGTCGATTATATCAACATATGTAAAACTGTTAAGCTTGTGATTCTAATATAACATGGTATACATTCTTCGAAATTGCAGGATGTGGTTACTGGAAATTGAGCAAGCATGATACACAATCGAAAATACAGAAAATATTTGATGAATACGCTGATGGCGAATCATGTAATTTCATCACTGATGATATTGATGAATGTGCACTGAAGTGTTCATCAATAGCAAAAATGAAATATTTCTCATACTATGTAAGTACACATTTTAAGGTTAATGTCATCATCAACTGGTATTATAGAATGTACAAGAATACATAGAAACTAACATAAAATTCCATTTCAAATGAACAAACAGACCTGGAAATTCAAATAAACAAATACAAGAGTGCAAAAACTAAATACTTAAACCAATGGACACAACGAACTCCAGTCAAAGGCAGAATTTAACATACGTTCTCCAAAAGGGTGAACAGTTTCTACTCCAGATACATCATTCACTGTTTGCAACAAATTCAGTCCGGAAGTTATCAGCAAACAATGGAAGAATGGTTGCAATGAAATAAGTCCAAAGTTATATTTTTATACATATGTACTAAACAAATCTACACTTTAACGATCAAGAAGTTACGCTATTACGAACACATAATTTCTGCAGGGATAATGAAATCTATCAAGGTTAAAAACCGATCGAATAGAATTGGTAACAGAATATAACATTCTAACATAATTCATTTCATGTGGATATATATATACTTCACTTCTATTACCATTTATATAGCTCCTCAAAACATATATTTTAATATGAAACATGTTTGACGTTTGCTTTGTTGGTATTTAGTAAAAACATCGTAATGGTGTAACAATCTCACTTCAAAGTATTAAATTCATCATTACCATACGGTCCGAGTTCTCCGATGACACGGTCCGAATTGTCCGATAACACGGTCCGAGTGGTCAGCAGGCCGATTTGTCCGGTTACCGTGGCGGGAAAATGTGACACTTGCGTCTGCATCTTTTTTCTTGTCAAAGTTGATTGGAATTTGATTCAGTTGGATTCTTTTTGTATTTATTTCTAATTTCATGACACTGAATTTAAAAAAGTTGAGGTAAGTCCATAAATAACTAATTTTGTTCAAGATAACCTCTATTCACGTAATCAAGTCGGAAGCAATAGCGGAACGAGATTTCGCATGGATGCCGCCATGTTGTTGAAACCTTTTAGCCTACGTAGTAGTAGGAATAAATCGATTGACATCTCTAACTTAAAGAGAGAGCTTCGCTCGCTTATAATAATTATTATAATAATTAAAAAAAAACATCGTTTAAAATATATGGATATTCTATAATTTATATACATGTACCGTTACTTTATGGTTACTAGTATATATTTGCTAACTGTTTTATATTACAGAAGACGGTCTGTCATTGTGCTTTTGATATAAGCGTGGAAGCAGAACTAATTAATCCTTTGTGCAAGAAGAAATGCTCAAAACCTTATAAAATATATTGCGGAAGTGGAAATGGATCAATGGTATTTGAATTTAGCGATGACATTGAAGGTGATTCTTGAACATTTCTAGATTGTAAATTCGGTCCAATGCTTTCTGAAATGTTGACAAAATACATTTGTACGCCAAAACCCAATTCACACAATGTATATTCATATACTAATTGGACGAATACACCATATAAAACTGAAGTATATATAGTAATAACAGAGCATTGACGACATAAAATCGATATACGGATAATGCTTCGGAATCGGTTTAAAATGTGGGTTTCCCGGGCATTTTTCCCGATCCATGCCGAATTCGTATATCAAATTTTATGTCAAATCAATGCACTGTTATTGTCTTTATTACTTCAATGTTTGGTGACATTAGTGGATATTTCTACCAATTTCAAAATTTCAAAAACCCTCAAGAGGCGTCAATTGATTTGGCGGAGTAATATGATTAGATTTTAAAGATCAATGAGCAGGTTGATAATGGGAAAAGATTATTAAAAATAACCAATAGTTTCGTTGCAAATATTTTTTTCAACAATAAAAAATAAGTAACGAGACAATAAGAAATGAAGTTTTGTACTATATAATAATTGGAGTCAATAAGTTTATTTCAATAAAAATCGGTAATGTAAACAACGAATTGTCAATGACAATACAATATAGGTTTGTTTAAATCCACAATGGAAATAGCCTTCAAAGGTAAAAAAAAGTAGTATTCCGTCAATCAGATTAATTAGATGTGGCCTAAATGTTATATATACTGGGAAATTTACAATGAATGCATTTTGACCGCTCATATAGAACGGTTGCAGTATAAAAATAGTTTTATTGTCCACATGAAATGAATTATGTTATAATTTTATTCAATCTCCAAATGAGATTCGACAGTATGATATTTGCTTTTTTAGTTCACCTGACCCAAAGTGTCATCATTTGGCGTCCGTCGTCGTTAACTTTTACAAAAATTTTCTCCGCTGAAACTACTGATCTACCTGTCATGAAATTTTCAGACGAATCGGTCAACCATTTGTTGGGTTATTGCCCCTGAATTGTTAATTTCTAGGAAATTTTGCAGTTTTAGGTTATTATCTTGAATATTATTATAGATAAGGACAAATTGTAAACAGCAAAAATGTTCAACAAAGTAAGATCTACAAATAATTCAACATGACCAAAATCAATGATTGACCCCTTATAGGAGTTTTTGCCCTTTAAAGACGCACCCAGCGTAAACTTTTCTTTAAAGATCTTTTTCTCTCAAACCACTGGGCCACTCAAAAATCTTCTCGTCTGAAACCACTAAGCCAATTAGAATTAGAATTTGTAGCAATGGTCCTTAGATGGTTCTCTTTCAGAATTTTTTCGATGACCCAGACTGTCAACCAAGATGGCCGCCAAACCCAAACTTAGTTTAACATAGGGCCCTATGGAAAATTCATTGAAAAATCTTCTTGTCTGAAACCACGTAACATATTGGAGCCAGACTTGGCAGCATTTGTCCTTAGGAGATCCTCTTTCAGAAATGTGTCCGATCACCCGGATTGTCAACCAAGATGGCTGCCACACCGAACTTTGTTAAATATTGGACCCTATAGGCAAATTCATTTAAAAATCTTCTTGTCTGAAACCGCTTAGCCAGTTGGAACAAGACTTAGCAATGTATAGATGGTTTTCTTTTAGAAATATATCCGTTGACCTGGACTGTCAACCAATATGACTGCCACAACTGAAGTTAGTTTAACATAGAATCCTATAGAAAAACCGGCCAAATTGACTGCAACACTTAAATTTTTAGGTCTGCTCGAGGTGAAAAGTTAAATCCAGGTGAGCGATACAGGCTCTTGAGAGCCTCTAGTAAATGAAGGTATTACAAAAAAACAACTCGATGCTATTTTATGTCGAAAATAAATTCTAGAACGCTGTGTAAAATGTATCATCAACAAGATCGTGTTTTTTCAGCAATAATCATGAGAACAGAAAAAAACAGATAGAGACTTAAAACAAAATAGTATGCCTTAGCAAAGGCTTATAAAAGACAGTAATAATTCTGCGCTCTGATCCTCTATCTAGCCACTAGAAAACAGCAGTAAAATTACTTAACTAAATGAAAACAATACACGACATATGCATGTAATGTATTTCAAATTACATCCGTTTTCGTTGGGCGAAAATTTTGATATGAAAGTTGAGCCACAGTGGTATTATGCTTTCCTGAACACTGCTTTTAGTTCCCTTTGTAACATGTATCATTAAAAAATGTAAATGTTAGAAAACGAATCCTTTATATATACATGTGTCTATACTATTAAATTTTCGGACTGAAATTTTATAGCGGTTTTACCTCCGAGCCGACGATCGTCAGAACTATTATATAATAAAATATACTTTCTAATTTTATATAGTAATTGCTTTAATTAACGTAGCTTAATTTAATAAACCCAAAATATCCGTGATCCGAGTTCCGTGATTGGTTCCCGTTCCGTTACGGTTTCGATGACCCATGGCGAACATGTAATTAGGCCGGACATGTAATTAGGGCGAACGGACCCGTTACCGCTTTTGAGCATGCTTAGAAATAATAAAAACTAAGTGACATTTGTATTAAAATCTATTTATTATCAATTATTGGTTAAAACTGATAAGTGTTGATACTGATACAATTTTGTATATTTTTTAAACATGAAAGGGAATTTCTGTTAACAGGTTGGCTCTTTTCATCAGTGTCTTCTAGCTATTCCAGCATTTAAAATTTACCTATTCCATCTATTCCAAAATGGTGAGAAAAATAGATGTTGTTAAGCATGTTTTTTCAGTTATTAGCGCAAGCTTGGGTGATAGGTGATTATCAGGTGGTCTTGAGGATTGAATTATTTGATAGGAACATTGTAAACTTATATATATCTTTCTCAGAAAGAAATTGCTTTACATACTGATATGCTTTAAGTTTTCCTATAAAATAATGATTACATCTGTTAATTTTAGAAGAAATGCCACAATATGTTTACTCCACCAAACCGAGTGATTCTGTTTTAAATGACTGGTACTGTTTGACAGGACAAAATGAGCAATACAAAGATAAGGAATACTGTGAAAAAAGTCTGAAATCAACGCCTTCGTGCAAGGAAAAGGACATGCTTGTCGTGTTAAGTAAGTACAACCAAACATATTAAACGCATGGGAAAGGTTCCACTTTACTATTTTAAAATAATTAATACATTTCAACAGCATACATGCACATGTATGTCTCTATATCAACACAAGATTTTGTTGGCTACTTTATCTATCTATATGTAAGTATTTAATTCTGTTTTATAAGACGAACATTTTCTACCATTTCCTATACATTGTAGCTAACGTGTAACTAGATATACTGTATAACATAATATATTAGTCTTTATGGACTACTAAATTTGGTAAGTTTTCTAATTACCCTTTATCAGAAATTTTGATCCGTAATGGGCACGATTTCTCAAATAAAAAAAGTTTTCATTGTTGTTAAATGAAGAACTGTAAATACAATTCCGTTTGTTTATTTTCTTTTCTTTTTTATATATTGTTTCAAACGCTTACGAACATCTTGTCCCCGTACAACCATTATAATATATATTTATTCTGATCTCCACAGAAAACGATAAATTTGTACAGTGGAAGTGTAACGTAACTAGAAATTTTAGAGTGATTCAGCGGACTTGGACAGAAGGTTGGTGTTTGAAATTTGTTTTCCAACAGATGTAACTATATAGAAACATGTTTTTTCCGTATGTAAAATTGATTTTATTCTAACAGAATTTGTTGAACAACATAAATACAAGACCCAATATATAATATGATATGATATACTTTCAACAATTTACAAATAGGACAATTTAATGATTATAAAAAACCTCTAACTATAACTCGATGTACTTGTTTATGCTTAGATATTTTACAATGTGTATCTCGTGTTCTTTTCTTTAATCATATGTACATGTATCTTTATACTAGCATATTTATATACCTGTACAAAGTTGTAATTATATAATAATATTATTCAAGTTATGGTTTGAACGGTTTATCTATATACAATTGTACATTGTATTTCTTCTTTCTTGATTTTCCATAGAAAAATTAATGTTTTTTACCACAGTGCTCCTTGTATATTTACAGAAATAACAAGGCGTACAGTAACGGAAACTACAGGAGACTTTCAGAATGACACAATTCCATTTACTGAGAAAAGTACTTCAGGTACAATATGACCTATTTGTATTTGTCAAGGTTCTATTTCAACTTGTATTACAAGATTTTGATGTAACTTCTTTGTTATTCATATGAATACTGTCTGTAAAACTCAGTTCGTGGAATTGATTTATGGCATTTGGAAGGTCTAAATGGTAGATTAAGATACATTGTTGGTTAATGAATCTTGTTCAGTAAACATAAAATGTAGCATTTTTTCTCTGTCTTTAATATTTTGAGAAGTTAATTAGTGTACTTTGTATAGTTTTTCTCCAAATCTAGATGTTGAAAGATAAGATTGCAGATTTAGTTTAATTCACAGACCACAGGTATCATACTCAAACTGTATTCATTCTCTAACAGAAATAAAGCCCATAATTAAATGATTAAAATTTCTTGATGGTTCAACCTCCCATGAAGGTGGATACCACTCATCTCACAATTAAGTTAATTCGGATACAAAAGGATGCTTGCACGTATGGTTTACACCTCAAAGGTATCTATTTGTTTTCGTTACGACTATGCTAATTGTATCTCTCACCCAAATGTTAAAAAAATTAGATACAAAATATGTGTACATGTACATTGGTTCCGATTATAAACTTTATTTGGATAAGGCTTAGAAACATGTAGAAATGTGAGGCTTGTCGAGCTTTGCTGAACTGTTTCGTGCCGAGTTCGAATAAATTTTATATGAAGAGACAATGTACACATATTCTTTTCTATCCTGCAACATAGATCTGTCAACAGTGAATCTCTGCATTGGAGCGAGCAACGTCAAAAGACAGCAAACCCTCGCATTTCACGAAGTCATACAGTAAAGGCTTCAAAAATGTTTTGTCCTTCAGCAAGCGTCCAAGGTTTTGTATACTGTGACGTCACAGTAAAAGTGAAAGAGGTAGTAAATTTGTTATTGATTCCATTTTTACCATTATACATGTACACACCACTTTTACGTAAGGATGAGTAAAACTATACAGTGCCCTTTAAAGAATGGTAGTTGCAAGGGATGATATAGCGTTTTTAAATTTTGTTTTGGCTAAATTAAAAAAAAAATGTTTGATACAGTTATTCAAAGGCTGACTCTATTCGCATAGCCACAATACACTTTGAAGTAATTATACGAAGAATAACACGTTATTTGAAATGGTTTTTATTTTCTCGTACATGAACTTTATAGCTATCTCAAATTAAAATTGCATTTACTTTTCTAGATTTTCTTCATGTGATGATAGTGTTAAACGGTTGTCTTTTCATCGCGACACTGCTAATCCTACTCGCTAACTACATAGTTTTCAAAAGGTAGGTATAAATGTATAAATTTCAGCAAATTATGACCTTTTCTGTTTCTCCATGATAAATAAATTGTTGCCTTAAATGGAAAAATTCATCTACTATTATTTCTGATTTAGTTTTCATAATTATCTTGCAAAACTAATTCATTCAGGAGCTACTAAGGTAATGAAAGAATGTATGCATCAGTCAATAATAAACGTATAAGTATCAAAACCCTAAAAAAAAACAACGCCGTCAATTAGCAGTACAATGCATTAAAAGATTTCTCGAAATAAATTTCTAGGGCCAGTTGTTGAAAAGTTAACTATATTTTTCTATGTAAAATTTTAGCTTCTTTTCTTATACCTGAATACTAAAACTTTGTAAATGGGTTTACCTTATGACTTAGTGTGTGTATGCAAAATCCTGTACACAAATATTGTTTAACAATGTACATACTGGAAACTGAACAGTGGTTAACTTTTGAATAACTGGGTCCTGTACATTACAGATGAATTGTTGTTTAACGTCCAGTGCCAGCCAGGTGCATATCAGGACGAGAAGATGTTGATATGATAATGAATATGATTCCTGCTTTATACTAGACCGACACGCTGAGCCAAATTTTTAATGTGCTAGCTCACGAGGTAACTGTCCGCAGGAAGACATATCACCCCATTCGGACACATTATATCGACCCCGAACCGACCAGTAGATCTTTGCTCTTACTCCTAGATGCCGCGTGCTTGGCAAATACCCATTTTAATGTCTTTGGTTTGACCAGCCGGGGATCGAACCCGCGACCTTCTGCACTCGATGCGAGCACGCTACCACGTGACCACCGTACGCGTGGCGGTTTGTACATTAAAGAACATGAAATGGAAAAAATAGAACTATTTAAAAAAAAACGCTTTCCACATCTAGTATTGACATTTTTTTGCGGGAACTTGTGTGAGCTACTTCTCATTGTTTAATGCCCTGAGTATTTTTCACCTTGTTCAATTTTACCTTGTTGGTGAATATATGTAGTCCATATAAATTCTTCATATCCATAAGAATGTGAATACAACACCTATTTAACAATAATTGAATTTGTTTTTATCAGAGCATCGAAGAGCACAAAAATACCAGAGGTTCTACCAAGGCATATGGATGACGAACATGAGATTGAAACCATACCAGTTGCTCCCAATTACGACGCTATTGAATCTGGTATAAATTCGCGTTCTATTCAGATATCAAATCAAATCTATGAAGAAAGTTAACAATGTTGAAAAAAACAACATCTTCTAATCACAGACTAAACTTGTTTGGAAATAATGACATATTCTGATTACTACTAGTATCAGAGCAGATCTTTCCTAAAGTTGCTGTTATTAGAAATTCTCATAAAGGGAGCTGTATTATAATTTTTAGAGTAGAGCATTTCTCTTCTACGAAAGAGAAAATTCTAAAGGAACCATTTTATTTTGCCCAACTTATTGGTGAAACAAGAAGCATTATCGCTAGTAATTTTGTTTATGTAGAAATATATTAAAGATATGGAGTTATGGTCAAAGAAACAATTCCCTACTTGCGGATACTGAAGTTGTCTCCAATATGCACCAGTTATCTGCCCTGACTTATGTGTTTTGTATTTTTTTAACATAAAGGACAAAATGAATTTTAATTTTTTTCGAGAAAATTGATTTTTGGAAGAAATTTATGGGAAAATATTTACTAAAAAGATGCGTCTAGGATATTGTAGGAAAGAAAAAAATATTTGCAGAAAAATCACAATTTTGTCCAGTGATATCTATGGAAGACATCTTTTAAGAGCAGATAACTCTGCAAATGGGAGACAACTCACATATACCAAAGATGGAGAACCTCCAACAGAACACAAATAGATTGATTACATCAATGGATCTTATACGGGCTTCAACAAGAGCTCAAACCCACACCACACGACAACAACTAAATTATTCCGGAAACCACGGTGTCAAAAATTCAACAAAGCAATTACTGCATCCCATATAATAGGAGTATAAGAACAAAATAGAGCACTTAAAGTATATAACAGATTACTATCTTTCATATTTCCTGTATATGAGCAAGTTTGAAAATATGCATTTTGTATAAAAAAGTATTTTTCTGAAACGAAAGAGTTTATTTAGGGGATTATCGAATCGGCTTTCTAAATTTTGAATTTCTATTGTACTGATATAATCATTACATGTATATAGATATAGAAACTTATTTCCAGAGGCGAGATAGTTAAACCTTCAAACTTAGAGCCTTTTTCCAAAAATTCAGTATAATAAATCAAAACATTATAGAGCTAATTCAAATGTCAAAATAATCCAAAAGAGATCAAAGGACAGACCAACACCTGACAGAGATTCCAAGATTTTCTAATTTTGTAACATTAAAATGAAAGTATTAATTTTAATTTTTGTTGTTCATTGGAATTCTTCATACGTTCTGTCCTAAATATTTTAAAGATATCCATATACCATCTACAAATGTACATTGTACATACAGGACGTTGTACATACATAGATGAAGGTACTTTTCTTGCATGAATTTCGTCAAGTACTTAAATGCATACATGTATGTCGGCGTCATACAAAATGTACTACCTTGAAATTGATGTTATAAAAATATTAAATTTCGAGAAACTTAAGAGTATCTACATTGTGAATAGCCCTGTCCTTAGATGGTTTTAGTTTTACATTTTCTGTTATGTCATGTGTATGTAGGCATTTGAATTTGATCCTCAACGTTTAGGGTTATTGTTTCGGCTTTCAGCATTTTAGGCATTGAGTACAACTGAGGAGTCGTAACAAAAAATTGTAACGCAAATATTCGAACAAGTGATTCAGAATTAATTTATAAAACTGCGGATACCCAACAATGAACAACGCATTGCATCGAAGAAATATTCTTGCATGTATGCCAAAATAGTATGAGAGGAAAATTAACAGAAAACATCCCAAAATACTAAAACCCAATCTTATTAAAACAGACAATATTAAGAAAGGCTAAAAAGAAAATTTAAAAACCACAATGATATTAAGGTCCCTATAGAAACTTTTCGTTATGGATGCTGAGGATTTTTGTATATTTTAGTCCAAACTATTTCTATAAAATTTTAAAACATATTAAATCTAGAAATAATAGATCCACAACAGACCGGGTTGGGAATACTTGTATATATTATGATTATAAGTATCACTGACAAATTATTTTACCAGTAGTACATGTAGAAGCATCAAATATCTATTTTGATGCACCTTTCAACAATCTAATTCTCATCAACAGTGCTAAAGGTAAGAGACCCATACACATTTGGTGGAAATAACAAAATCAGTTAACCAATTACACCTTCGAGAAACCGTAGAAATAAACCAAATAAGTTGTAAATATTTGTGATAATTTTATTTATACTATCTGATATCCAGAAAACATACAGAAGTTGCTGAATGATTCACTATAGATGACTTTGTCACCGTTCCCCGCCTGCTTTATGTAAACTTTATCACCATTCTTCAACTCTAACACAATATTTAGAGTACCCATATTATACCCCTTGTTACCAGGGTACACAGCTACAGTTTTCATGTCGTTTTTCATTAAAAATACACGGACAGTCGAATCATGATTTGTCATCACAGATGCTGAAAAGTGGTACACTCCATTCCGAGGTGAAGTGAATATGCCAGTGCTTGCATCATAACCATTCATGATGTTGGTCAAAACTTTGTCAAATTTAACAATTTCATTGGTTCCTAGGGTTTTACCTTTCGTCAGAGAAGCTGTAAACGCAGGAATTTTCCCTTGATCGTGAATAAAAAAATTGATTATATTAATAAATAAAAAATTCATATATGTACATTTAATACACTATATTATCGCCTAGGCTGTTTTCTGATTAATTTTTAATCACTTACATGTACATTTGTAGTGACATCAAATAGATTAATTCATCCTAAAGGAGTGTGGCCACTTTCCTGTGTATTTGTTTCACTCATAACCATTGATTTTTCAATCTTAAATATTTACCTACTTTTTATCGTAAACAACTCAGTGCAATGTATTTTTATATTAGCAAGCAAAACGTTTTTGCATGATTATTTTTAAGTTCAAGTTTTCTACGGGCAAAGGTCTTGTATAAAGGCGATTTGGGCCAATTTGCATGACTTTTTGAATATTAACAAGATGGATCCAGAACTAAAACCATTCTTATTTCGTACGAAAGGAGATACATAATCTTAATTACTTACAGTCAAAAATTTCTTTTTGGTTCTGAGTTTCCTTCACGTTGAAAAACTTTCATAAAGACGTTAATTTGGCAAATTTGTGTTTTAAAAAACTGTCTTCAAAAGGGATATTCGGGTATTTGGAATTATTTCAGTAACTTACATGTACTTGCTAGTTATTGTTAGCAAATCGTTAAAGACCACATACCAAATTATACCTCCAGATCTTTTGAAGGGTTTAAGCCGACTTTTTGAAAATGCCCCCAGTAGTGAAATAAATGCAGGGGAAAATGGCCTTGCTGTTTTAACAAAATCTTATTTTTTTTGCATTTTTTATATTATTTATTTTTTAATTATTTTTTTATTACTATTAATATATGACATGTATTAATATTTTTATTATTATTTTTTTTAATTAGCTTAGCGAAAACTGAAATAATTATGAAAATGAAAAGATATTGGTTATTTTCATGCCAATTCGAAAACAACTAATGTATAAACAAAAATGGTTACCTGTTCCTTTTATCTTAAACACCATTCGTAGCAAATCTTCAAATAGTTCACTCTCTAAAACAGAGTTTTTAAAGTATAATTTACCCTGGACTGAACACACGTATTTAAATCAACGTAATAAAGTAAACCTACACATGTTCACTAGCACAAGTATCAATAACTTTGATTAATGACAGTGTCACGATATTTGGGTTTTAGTACTAAATACAACTATTTTAATAAAACACTTGACTTTTCCGTATTTGCGGCATCCGTTTATAGATACGGTATGCCATACATGTACTTACAATGCATACGGATTCTGCAGTAATATGCTCTATGATATATGCATCAAAAAGCTAGGAGTTCTGGTACATTTAATTAGTTATTTCCTTATAACCAGCAAAAATCTCTTAAAAAAATAATTACGTACCCAGTTTAAGACTGCATGATCCTTGGACCACAGAAATTGGTACACAGAAAAGCATTAACAGCAGATAAAATGTTGTCATCATATTAATTATGTTTCTGTAGGTCTTTTACAAATAAAGTTAGACAACCCCAACATAAGCTATGCTGTCTTTAGTTTCATCTTTTTGTCGTTTTATGCCACATTTATCGCATGACAAAGTGTAATTATTGAAATTTGATAAAATAAATAATTTCATCATTTTTTCATTGTACCTTCTGTTGAATGATTTCCTGGAACTAGACTGAATTTCTGAAAAATTTAAGCTACAATGACTTTAACTAAATGTAATTGAATAGAATATTTAAAAAAAAAAACAGTATGAATATGAGAGATGGGGAGAACTTTGGAAATTATATTGTTGTAAATTATTTCCGGTTTTCCTCAATCGTATGAATCATGAATAAAGATTTTAAGTACATTTCTATTAATATCTGTGTTGTAGTAAAATAAGGTAATATTTCCTGTCACACATGCATATACATGTATATCTACATTTTTTTTTGGGGGGGGGGGGTCATCTTAAGATTTGAATTTGCTCTGCTACAAATTACAATTGCTAATATAATTTTGGATACTTATAATGACACATGTACAAACACGATATTGATTTGTCGTAATGTACAGATACAGTTTCATAGTCTTTGGTTTGACCCGGTCGAGATTCGAACCCAGGACCTTTTGCATGCATTCGCGGCGAGCACACTGCCATGAATATACGAAGGCAGGTTTGTTTATTTAGTGTTTTAGATAAGTGTAAATGTATGTGGACCATGATAGATACTGGTCGTTAATTATGATCTTTTTAACGAAAAATAAATTGAACAAAGTTGAAGCAAGAATATTATATATATGCATGTTTCTTTCGTGTAATTTCTAGGCGGCTTATATGAAAATTGAAAAGGTGAGACGATTACCGAAGTTATTGCCATTACTTTTCACAGAACATCACAATTTGGAATAACAGCATGATCGGTAATGGCACAAATATTTTAAGTGACCTAAAAAATATTTTAATATGAACATTTCTTTAATGATAGTCGCATTTGTCACCAAGTAACAAAAATAAATTATACATTTCACTTACATATTTATGTGATTGTTCGACTCTACAGTAACATTAATTCTGCAAATATGCCACTTTGAACCTTACACTAAGGATATTTTTCGCTGTATCGATCTTTTTTCCATCGATACCCAAGAGAAGAATATAGTGAGTGTTCAAATATTTGTGTTGTGTTGAAATGCATATTGAATATTAAGGTGTAGTCACCGCTCGAAATTATTCTAATGCATAAGGCTAAAAATGATATGAACTCTGCCTCATTGATGCAATATCTAATGTACATGTAATAGGTGATGGTGTCTCAACGGCGTGAGTTCGTCACCCGCCAAGGGCATGAAAGGCGGACAAAATATTGTACAATATTAAAATCGGATTTTAACCGTTTTGGCTTAGTGTTAAGCCGTATACAAACGTCTTAAAAGTTGCAAAACATCAAAATAAAAAAAAATGTCGCGTTGAAGGATCTCAGTGATTTTGTTGAGCATTTAAATAGTGTTCAATAATGGGAAAACTGTTAAAACGGTCGTGAAAGGAACCTAATTAATCAATAACTTAGCCATTGGTCAAGATTTAATCCATATTTTGTTGCGACAAGAATTTAAATGTCCGGTTTAATGATTAGGGTTTATTGTTGTTGATCTAGGCGATAACTATCAGTTTGGCGGAAGTGACGTCGCGAGGCTCACGAGCGGCCTGTTAACATGTTAATCGCCCCATTTGATGTTTAGTGCCTCGGTGGCTGTTATCAGGAAGACATTGCCGGTGTTTCCGTAAGGACAGATTTAATGTTCATTATACTAAATATATGACAAGAAATATTTTTTTATAATGAATGTATTGAGATAATCTAATTGGTCTGTATGCGGTCACATGATATTCCTTTTATTTTGATGTTGTTTGATTAAAATCGACCCTTTCACTCCCGCTTTCACTTTGATTTCAATCACGCGGTTCTTTTTCAAGCCGTCCAATCAGAATTGATTTTATTTAATTCATCCAACGAGATTCGCTGTATTGTCAGCGCTTTGAATAAATAGAAAAAAATGTGCGACAGGAAGGACGGTCGCATACTTAGACCAGAATGAGCAAAATTATGGCGGTTGTACAAGGTTATTTTCGTGCAACGTTTTTGCAGTGGTTTATTTCATTTGTCTTTGTGTTGGGTGGTAGATATTCGTTTGTTTTTTGCAAATTGTTGACACAACGTGGATTTCATTTTTTTATGTTTCGTTCATCGTGTATGACATATATTTTTACGTTCATCGGTATCCATTTCCCCTGCATGAATCGAAAAAAGTTGAAAACTGAACCACACGAACAGAGCAGTCCCTCAATAAAGATACTTGGAAATGATTTTCTCGGTACATTTTCTTAGACTTGAATGTTTTTTTCCTAAGTAAATTATTTAATATATCAAAATGACCTTTTATCTAATACTACAAATTGCGTATTTTGCCAAATTAGAATACCTAGAAAAAACTTTATAAGATCTTCTGAAATTGCATGTATGTACATGTATTATTCCATTTTTTTAACATGATTGGGCGGAGCTTAAATCGGCTGAAAAAAACACAAGACAGTCAATCTTATTAGGGGTGTCAGGTAACCTCATCCATTTCATTCACAGGTTTGTTTATTTAGTGTTTTAGATAAGTGTACATGTATGTGGACCATGATCGATACTGGTCGTTAATTATGATCTTTTTAACGAAAAATAAATTGAACCAAAGTTGAAACAAGACTATTATATACTGAACCGCAAAAGAAACGTCGCTTTTTCAAAATGTTAGCAAAATTCAAAATAAATATTAATTAATGATTTTTATATAATCAGTGTTACGATTACATCACCAGGTAAGATTAAATTACCTGTGAATTAAATTTTCGGTTGAATAATTTTCAGTTGATATCGTAGAGCGACCGTACCTAAAACCGCTCGTGGGACACACTTGGCGGTAATTTTTCTTAAATCTTAAATGTTCGTGAAATTCATGCTCCTTTATGGGTATAAAAGGCCGGAGAAAATTAAAGAGTGTTAGTATCAGTGTTGACACAGAAGCTATGCCACGTCTGACTCCACAACAGAGAGAACAGGCCATTGGTCGATTGGATGCTGGGCAATCTGCCAGAGTTATTGCCAACGACTTCAACTGTGCTGTTCGAACAATTGAACGTCTACGGACACGGTACAATGCAACAAACAGCACAAATGACCGTCCACGGAGTGGTAGACCCCAAGTCACTACCCCTAGACAGAATAGAGGCATTGTTCGTCACCATTTGATGAATCGGTTCACCCCAGCTGCCGAAACTGCCAGAAACACTGTTGGAACACATGGACGACCCATAAGTGATGATACGGTTCGTCGGCGATTAGCTGCTAGAAACATGAGATGTCGCCGTCCAGCAAGAGGACCTATTCTTACTCCTCGACACCGTCAAGTTCGTCTTCAGTGGGCCACTCAGCGACAGAATTGGCGAAATCGACAATGGCGTAACATCATCTTCTCTGACGAAAGCCGTTACTGCATTTCAACAGCCGATGGCAGAACCAGAGTGTGGAGAAGACGCGGGGAACGTTACGAAGACAGCTGCATTCTGGAAACAGACGCGTAGGGAGGACCTAGCATCATGGTATGGGGTGGAATCGGCCTTAACGTTAAACTTGGTCCAGTCATCTTTCAGAACCTTGGCCCAGGCAGAGGAAATGGCGTAACAGCTGCCCGTTACATCGACCAAGTCTTGACACCCCATGTTCAGCCCCATTTCGCACGTCATCAAAACAAGACTTTCCAACAGGACAATGCACGTGCGCATACCGCAAGAGCCACAAGAGACTTCCTACAGCAGAATAACATTAATGTTATGGATTGGCCGGCTTTGAGTCCAGATTTAAACCCTATTGAACATTTATGGGACGAAGTTCAAAGACGGTTGAATAATGAGCAGCCAAGTCCGACAACTGCAGCTGAACTTTCACAAGCGTTTCAGAGAGTATGGGCACGTATTCCGATGGCGTTTATTAATCGGCTCATCAACTCCATGTACCGAAGATGTGCCGCAGTAATTGGTGCCGGTGGAGGACATACACGTTATTAACGGACGTGGGAGCACAGCATTGAAAACATGTGACGTTGCGACAATTGTGACGTTTTTGTGAACATTGTAACCAAAAGACTGTAAATCATTCATTAAATTTTGTAAAAATTAATTTAAAATATATAAATGTCGCTTTGAAATAAATGTATGTGAACATGTCATTTTGTGCGACGTTTCTTTTGCGGTTCAGTATATATATACATGTTTCTTTCGTGTAATTTCTAGGCGGCTTATATGAAAATAGAAATGGTGAGACGATTACCGAAGTTATTGCCATTACTTTCCACGGAACATTAAAATTTGGAATAACAGCCTGATCAGTAATGGTACAAATATCTTAAGTGACCTAAAAAAATATTTTAATATGATCATTTCTTTAATGGATAGTCGCATTTGTCACCAAGTAACAAAAATAAATTATACATTTCACTTACATATTTATGTGATTGTTCGACTCTACAGTAACATTAATTCTGAAAATATGCCACTTTGAACCTTACACTAAGGATATTTTTCGCTGTATCGATCTTTTTTCCATCGATACCCAAGAGAAGAATATAGCGAGTGTTCAAATATTTGTGTTGTGTTGAAATGCATATTGAATATTAAGGTGTAGTCACCGCTCGAAATTATTCTAATGCATAAGGCTAAAAATGATATGAACTCTGCCTCATTGATGCAATATCTAATGTACATGTATACTGAAGCTATATTATAATATAGCGGATTTGGTCGAGTGGTATGGTGCTAGGCGAATAGGTGATGGTGTCTCAACGGTGTGAGTTCGAGACCCGCCAAGGGCATGAAAGGCGGACAAAATATTGTACAATATTAAAATCGGATTTTAACCGTTTTGGCTTAGTGTTAAGCCGTATACAAACGTCTTAAAAGTTGCAAAACATCAAAATAAAAAAAAATGTCGCGTTGAAGGTTCTCAGTGATTTTGTTGAGCATTTAAATAGTGTTCAATAATGGGAAAACTGTTAAAACGGTTGTGAAAGGAACCTAATTAATCAATAACTTAGCCATTGGTCAAGATTTAATCCATATTTTGTTGTGACAAGAATTTAAATGTCCGGTTTAATGATTAGGGTTTATTTTTTTCGTCCTTCTATTGTTTGCCCATTGTTACTACGGATCTAAATTACGACACAATACAACACAGATCTGGTCATCATATATGTGATTTCGCCTGTATATACATGTACGTTTTTGTCCACTTCACCTTCATTTAATATGAATTTTCTGTGAAACGTTTTTATTGGGACTTTTATTGGCTTCAGAAAGGTAAATATGGATTTATTACGACTGATTGTTTTATACAAGTGTACATGTACAAATGATGTTTTTCGTTGTACAAACAATTCAAAGTATATTTGTTCTTTGGATTTTAACTTAAAATAAATTTGTAACAGTTTTTATAACTTAAGAGTCGACAATATACTTTCAACAAATGTTCGGATTACATTTATGTACAATAGGGAAGTTAACCGATTATCAAAATTACTAGTTTTAATAACGAAAACTTAAGGTAAGGAAGTTTAAATTTATTTTGGTCCTACCACTGGTCAGACTGTCAACCTGCAAATTCTATAAATATTTGGCTTTTCTTCGGGTAAACAAGTGATAAATTTTAAAATTAAAATTAAAAATGCTGAACAAGCTTAGAATAATTCTACATAGGGAGATTAAAATTCAAACGACATTGTCTTACAAAGAGCAGAAAAAAACCGTTAAATTTCAATAACTGGCACCAGGGGAATACATTTATAGTTATGCACCCCCTTTTTTCCTATGCTCCCCCTATGTCTGCCACACCTCCTGCATAAATTATTAATAACGTCTTTTTTATTTTATGAATGAAATAAACGTCATATTACAATATTAGAACAAAAATCCTGTGCCATTGATATCAATGCTAGAGTTTAATTAATGCTTATTTATTTACAAATTACATGTTGTAATAAGCAATGAAAACAATAATAAATTTGCTTGTTATTTTTCTAAAATGATTTCAAATCATTAGATTTAAATATTGTCATTGGTCTTTTAATAATATAATTAGAGGACTTGTATCTGTCTGGTTGAAGTCTTTGAACTTGTCATCTAAAAACATTATACCGCTAACGACACATGCCAAGTGCAAATAAAGAAAATAAATAAAAGCTAAACATCAGAAATAAGAAAATATATGTTTTCACAAATACAAATAGAACTTGACAAGCTAAATGCAAAGAAAGAAAGTATACGTCCAAAGAAAAAAAGCCATATAATAATTAGTGCTTCTGATAGATGTAATAAAGGTTATTGAAAAAACAGGATTGTTTTTTATTATCTCTTGAATTGTGAATAAAAATGAAAATAATAATAATGTGATTAGGTAAATTTTGGAAATTGGTTTCTTGTTATGTAAAACGGGGCGTTTTGGTTCATTTTAAGAAGAGGGGGCGTTCTGGAATATTAATGGGGCGTGAATTATGAAAGTTGGGGCATTTTTTTTGGATAGTGGCAAGATAACCAAAATTAGGAGGCGTTTTGGCAGTGGGGCGTTTTGCCAAGGGTAAAATTACGAAAGTTGAATGTATTTTGAAACTTGGGGCATTTTGACAGTGGAGGCGTTTTGACGGAAAGTGGGGTGGTTTAAACGGGGACGTTTTGACAATGTGGAGTTTTGACCTGTTTCTTATATGAGTCAAAGTCTTAAACTCAACGATTTCCATATCGCTCAACTCGCTGTGAAATCCCATCCTAAATTTCATTTAGACACCGTTACCCTACTACCCTACTACTATCCAACATAACTTTCGCCAAGTCTGTCCATGTAGTTTTTTTTGTTTTTTTGTTTTTTTGGCAAATCTATAATTTTGCTCGTATCTAGCATCATCAGCTTGCAGAAGTATAAAGGGTAAGCAGAAAAAGGGAGAGAAGGAGTGCTGCAACATAAATAAATCCATTCCCCAGGTGCCTGTCATATCAAATAGTCCAATAAATGTACTTTGTTTTTATTTGTTTTATACATGTGTATCGTAATGTTTGCATATAATAGCCGCAATATGGTGTAAAATATATTGCACCATAAAACGATAACCATAAGTGAAAACAGTGATATCATAAAAACTTTTACAATAAAATTTACTCATATATAAAGTGGTATTGTTAAAAAGTTGATGACAAACGCAGCTCTAATGTACATTATGTACATTCAGCCAGGACGATTCACGACAAAAATACACCCATTGTATTTCTTTCTCATATTTCAAAGAGATATTTGCTTTTTTAGCTCACCTGACCCAAAGGGTCAAGTGAGCTTTTCTCATCACTTGGCGTCCGTCGTCCGTCGTCCGTCGTCGTCCGTCGTCCGTCGTCGTCCGTCGTCCGGCGTCGTCGTTAACATTTTACATTTTGAACTTCTTCTAGAGAACCACTGAATGGAATGAAACCAAACATGGCATGAATGTTCCTTATGAGGTGCTGACCAAGTGTTGTTACTTTGTAGCCGATCCATCATCCAAGATGGCCGCCAGCGGGGAACTTAGTTTAACATAGGACCCTATGGGAAATGCATACAAATGACTTCTTTTAGAGAACCACTGAATGGAATGAAACTAAATCTGGCATGAATGTTCCTTATGAGGTGCTGACCAAGTGTTGTTACTTTGTAGCCGATCCATCATCCAAGATGGCCGCCAGAGGGGGACTTAGTTTAACATAGGACCCTATGGGAAATGCATACAAATGACTTCTTTTAGAGAACCATTGAATTGAATGAAACCAAACATGGCATGAATGTTCCTTATGAGGTGCTGACCAAGTGTTGTTACTTTGTAGCCGATCCATAATCCAAGATGGCCGCCAGCGGGGGACTTAGTTTAACATAGAACCCTATGGGAAATGCATACAAATGACTTCTTTTAGAGAACCACTGAATGGAATGAAACTAAATCTGGCATGAATGTTCCTTATGAGGTGCTGACCAAGTGTTGTTACTTTGTAGCCGATCCATCATCCAAGATGGCCGCCAGCGGGGGACTAAGTTTAACATTGGACCCTATGGGAAATGCATACAAATGACTTCTTTTAGAGAACAACTGAATGGAATGAAACTAAATCTGGCATGAATGAACCCTTATAAGGTGCTGACCAAGTGTTGTTACTTTGTAGCCGATCCATCATCCAAGATGGCCGCCAGAGGGGGACTTAGTTTAACATAGGACCCTATGGGAAATGCATACAAATGACTTCTTTTAGAGAACCGTTGAATGGAATGAAACCAAACATGGCATGAATGTTCCTTATGAGGTGCTGACCAAGTGTTGTTACTTTGTTGCCGATCCATAATCCAAGATGGCCGCCAGCGGGGAACTTAGTTTAACATAGAACCCTATGGGAAATGCATACAAATGACTTCTTTTAGAGAACCACTGAATGGAATGAAACTAAATCTGGCATGAATGTTCCTTATGAGGTGCTGACCAAGTGTTGTTACTTTGTAGCCGATCCATCATCCAAGTTGGCCGCC
This sequence comes from Mytilisepta virgata, assembly GCA_028015205.1. Lineage (NCBI taxonomy): Eukaryota > Metazoa > Mollusca > Bivalvia > Mytilida > Mytilidae > Mytilisepta > Mytilisepta virgata. The sequence goes on from CM051521.1 coordinate 93,067,863, forward strand.
AGCGGGGAACTTAGTTTAACATAGGAACCTATGGGAAATGCATACAAATGACTTCTTTTAGAGAACCACTGAATGGAATGAAACTAAATCTGGCATGAATGTTCCTTATGAGGTGCTGACCAAGTGTTGTTACTTTGTAGCCGATCCATCATCCAAGATGGGCGCCAGAGGGGGACTTAGTTTAACATAGGACCCTATGGGAAATGCATACAAATGACTTCTTTTAGAGAACCACTGAATGGAATGAAACTAAATCTGGCATGAATGTTCCTTATGAGGTGCTGACCAAGTGTTGTTACTTTGTAGCCGATCCATCATCCAAGATGGCCGCCAGCAGGGAACTTAGTTTAACATAGGACCCTATGGGAAATGCATACAAATGACTTCTTTTAGAGAACCACTGAATGGAATGAAACTAAATCTGGCATGAATGTTCCTTATGAGGTGCTGACCAAGTGTTGTTACTTTGTAGCCGATAAATCATCCAAGATGGCCGCCAGCGGGGAACTTAGTTTAACATAGGAACCTATGGGAAATGCATACAAATGACTTCTTTTAGAGAACCACTGAATGGAATGAAACTAAATCTGGCATGAATGTTCCTTATGAGGTGCTGACCAAGTGTTGTTACTTTGTAGCCGATCCATCATCCAAGATGGGCGCCAGAGGGGGACTTAGTTTAACATAGGACCCTATGGGAAATGCATACAAATGACTTCTTTTAGAGAACCGTTGAATGGAATGAAACCAAACATGGCATGAATGTTCCTTGTGAGGTGCTGACCAAGTGTTGTTACTTTGTAGCCGATCCATAATCCAAGATGGCCGCCAGCGGGGAACTTAGTTTAACATAGGACCCTATGGGAAATGCATACAAATGACTTCTTTTAGAGAACCACTGAATGGAATGAAACTTTGCTGACCAAGTGTTGTTACTTTGTTGCCGATCCATCATCCAAGATGTTTAGAAGTCTATCAGAAAATTGTAAAAAAAATTCTGAATGGTCACAACTTGACCACATATTCAAAAATAATAATGATAAGATGTCTTCAGTAGCTATTGTAAGACTACACTAAGATGACCTGTTTTTAATTTTAAATACTGTGTCAAATTAAACCAATCTTGGTCTCAATCATTATATAATTTTACATAATTTCCAAAATCACATTAGATACAGGTGAGCGACACAGGCTCTTGAGAGCCTCTAGTTTAAGTTTAAAAAATATAGTTACTGTATTTCTTTTTCAGAAACCATGAAAGTTCTTCTTATAAAACGGTTATTTAAAAAACTACAGACATTGGTTACGATTCTCATGTTTATAATTATAGGATTATTAATTATAGCAATCATTTCTCTTCTGAGATTCAATTGGAAGATTCAGAAATCTGTGATACCTCCTCAAATCAGTGTTCACCCTCTATCTGAAACCACTGTCAATGGTATTCCTTTAATTATACACCAAACATGGAAAAGCAGTAATGTGCCAGATAAATGGAAGGACGCACAAGCATCGTGGATGGAACAGTCGGTAAAATATCCGTTAACACGAAAATATAATGAATTCGTTTATATGTTGTGGACGGATAACATGTTGGATAATTTCATAAAAGAAAAATATGCATGGTTTTATAAAACATTCAATAGTTACCATTTTCCAATATCGAAGACCGACGCAGGACGATATTTTCTATTATATCATTACGGGGGTGTTTATTCCGATCTAGATATAGGTTGCAATAATCAGTCCATTCGGAGGATCTTATCCGGTATTCAAGAAAGTCAAGGTGTGAGTGTTATGGAAGTGAAGCCGTATGGATTCTCTCTGGAAGTTTTAGTTGCCGCAAAAGGACATCCGTTTCTGAAGTCGGTAATAGCAGGACTCACTCCGGCACAGGCTAGATATCCCATTCCTTATTTAACAGTTTTGTTATCGGCTGGACCACTGTATTTCACAGCAAAATATGGACTGTATAAAAATAAACAAGAAATAAATATTGTTAGTCCTGCGCTTTATGAAGGAAAATATTTTACACATTACCATGGCGGATCATGGCATAGCTGGGATGGAGATATTATATGGTGGTTTTACAATCATGGACCATTATTTTTTAAACTGCTTCTTTTAGCGGCTTTCATTTTATTTGGTGTAACATTTAAAAACTATTGTAAAGGTCGCCGAAATTTTTTTATAGCATAATGCAATATGTTCATGTTTATTTAATGAATAATATACAAACTTTAAATATAGGTGTGTTTATTAGTATAAGACTGAACATGGGCATGATGGGGAAAATATTACATAAAGAGCTTGTCACGTGTTATCCAAAATGCAAATAATAGTTTTTAATGCTTTATGGGGCCGGGAGGGGGGGGGGGGGGCTTTCAGGAAGTTCACCACCTTATGCAGTGATAAAATATGATAAAGACAATATGTCTGTTTACATTTCATGACATCCTGGTTTATGATCTTATATATGAACATGTTAACGAGTGCAAAATCCCTCCTCCTAAATTCTGCGTCGTTGACTAAACAAAGGAAGATAAACAACAAACCAAAAAAATCAGACCCAATAAGTACTTAAACAGGTCAGTACTAAAGCTAAAAACTTTACATAAAAAACTACCTATGTAGGCAGTAATATGCTGTTGGCGTGGCCAATGATGCGAGCTCAGCAGTTGCCCTTTCTAGAAACTTATTTCCAGTATCACAAATCTTTACTCTAAAATTATAATTTGAAGCAAGTAATTCCCCTTACTTTACTTAATTTAGTTTCCAGCGAACAAAAATTTTTTTCTAGCCTTAGTACGTAGCACAATATGGCCATATTGGCTTTAAGTAAAGTCAAGAAATACCAAAGGGATATTCGAAGGAGAGAAAAATCGTTACAACTGACAAACTCCGGAGAACAACTAAGACAAGACCAAACAATACATGCACTACAATTAAAAACTAAAAACGTATGAACAACATGGACCCCACCAAAAAACTTTCTTAAACTTTAAGAAATAAATTCACATAATGGCTGCCCCCATTAAACAAAAACTTTTCTAAATTACCTATATGCTCCTATAGCGCTCGCTATAAAATGTATGATAAATTACTACATGGCAAAATCCATGTCAGACCGTGAATCACCCCTTAGTCCAATATGAGGGTTTCGAGATGATACCCAGTCAGATATGGATGCAGCCATTTATTTATACTACCTAAGTATTATGTCTGAACTCATTATTCTGGGAATTTTATTACGTTTATAATGTCGGGAATGCTTGGTTTGTTACATAATCTCTCCTACCTGGAAATAATGCGGAACTGACAGAAATGAAAATCCCTGGCAGATTGTAATTATTCGTTTAAAAACTTATATAAATATTTAATTCTTAATTCATGAAGCCCCATATTTGTTTCGCAACATATCCAGCAGACTTTTTAAGGTTGCCTATTTCAAAGTCTTTTTCGGAACGAAATCTGCCCACAACACCTTGTACTATGTAAGTCATATACGACGTTGAAAATGCTATGCGGTTGTTTGTCTTGATTGTCGTTGGATCGTATTCAATCTGAAAATCAAATTATAAATGTACAATATATATGGGGAGGAAGAATTTCGTGATTACGAGTTAAATATACTGTATCAGCCTCAACTTACAAAAATGTATTTCAAAAAGTCTCTGTTAAATTTCTAAGATTTCATAATCGTTTCAATTTTGGTGTTCGAAACTTTCCCTTACCTTTTGGTATTCTTTTGCCGATGAATATGATTAATTTGGAACTTCAATGAATGTACATAGTAATTCAAAAACTCTACAAACATTCTATTCGTGAATCAGATTGGATATTGGTGAATGTTGTCCTGTACAATAAACAATTACCAAAGGTTTGTTCGAGGGAGAAATTTCCTTTTTCGGGTAGATAATAACCCATATCACACTTCTAATTGTGTAATAAATATTTCATTATATACAAGAGGACCTGCATATTTGGATAGCTTTATTGCCATAAAAGCAGGCGCGAATTATTGAATTTACAGCATCAGTTAACATCAGGTGTACCAGCAAGTAAGATATAGTGTTATGTCACGTGATGAGCTTTTCTCATACTACTGCAAGGAACAGTTTTTCTGCAAAAATATTTTTATTATACACTGTATAATGTATAAATTATAGATCAATGCATGCCATTTCCATATCAGCACTGTTATAAGCCCAAGACCTTGATATCGGCACCTAAGGAATTAGCGAGATGGCCAATATAAGTCGAGGGCTGATAACAGCTGCACTTGCTGATGTGGAACTAGCGGCTCCCAGGAGCCTGTATGGCTCACCTGAACTATGTCCATCTTGACTGGCAGCCTGGAACATTGCTGTCAAGTTCCAATTGTTTCAATTGGTTTCAACAAGAAGATCATTCAGTGAACTTTCCCATTAGGTCATATGTAAAACTAAGTTCCGCTCTGGCAGCCATCTTGGATGGTGGACAGGGTCAACGGATATAATTCTGAAAGAGTACCAACTAAGGACCATTGCTGCCAATTCTTCCCATCGGCTAAGTGGTTTCAGACAAGAAGATCTTTAAGTAAATTTCCAAAGGGTCCTATGTTAAACTATGTTCGATTCTGTCGGCTATCCTGGATAGAGGGTCGAGTCATCGGATATAATTCTGAAAAAGAACCACCTAAGGACCATTGCTGCCCAATTTTGTTCCAATTGGCTAAGTGGTTTCGGACAAGAAGATCTTTAAGTAAATTTCCCATAGGGTCCTATGTTAAACTTAGTTCTGCTCTTGCGGCCATCTTGGATGGCGGGTGCGGTCATCGGATATAATTCTGAAAGAGGACCACCCAAGGACCATTGCTGCCTAATTCTGCTCCGATTGGCCAAGCGGTTTCTGTCAAGAAGATCTTAAAGTAAATTTCCACGAGGGTCCTATGTTAAACTAAATTCGGCTCTGGCAGCCATCTTGGATGACGGGTGCGGTCATCGGATATAATTCTGAAAGAGGACCACTTAAGGACCACTGATGCCAAGTTTTGTTCCAATTGGCCAAGTTGTTTCAGACAAGAAGATCTTTAAGTAAATTTCCCATAGGATCCTATGTTAAAATAAGTTCGGCTCTGGCAGCCATCTTGGATAACGGGTGCGGTCATCGGATATAATTCTGAAAGATAACCACCCAAGGACAATTGCTGCCTAATTTTGTTCCAATTGGCCAAGTGGTTTCAGACAAGAAGATCTTTAAGTAAATTTCCCATAGGATCCTATGTTAAACTAAGTTCGGCTCTAGCGGCCATCTTGGATGACGGGTGCGGTCATCGGATACAATTCTGAAAGAGAACCCCCTAAGGACCATTGCTGCCTAATTTTGTTCCAATTGACCCAGTTGTTGCAGACAAGAAGATCTTTAAGTAAATTTCCCATAGGGTCCTATGTTAAACTAAGTTCGGTTCTGGCGGCCATCTTGGATGCCGCGCAGGGTTATCAGATATAATTCTGAAAGAGGACCACCTAAAGACCATTGCTGCCAAGTTTTGTTCCAATTGGCCCAGCGGTACCAGAGCAGAAGTTAAATGTGAATAATGGACGGGCGGACGACGGACGACAAATGATAACAAATGCTCACATGATTTAAAAACGCATGCATCAATTTATTTATTGATAACATATTTAAAACAATGGCTAAAGACACAAATTTTTGTAAGTCTTATGTAACCTCAGAAAAAGTGTTAGTCTCTAGACACATAACTTGTGCTGTAATTGTATTGATATCATCACTTCCATTTTATCATTTTTCAAAGTCTACCTTCTTGCGGTCAAGTTTTGTTTATAATTGTTCAGCCTCTCATTCTCATGGCCCTGGACGCTGGCTCCCGCCATTGTTGTTGATCTACACGATAATTATCAGTTTGGAGGAGGTGACGTCGCGAGGCTCACGAGCGGCCTGTTAACATGTTAATCGCCCCATTTGATGGTTATTGCCTCGGTGGCTGTTATCAGGAAGACATTTCCGGTGTTTCCGTAAGAACAGATTTAATGTTCATTATACTAAATATATGACAAGAAATATCATTTTTATATAATAAATGTATTGAGACAATCTAATAGGTCTGTATGCGGTCACATGATATTCCTTTTATTCTGATATTGTTTGATTAAAATCGATCCTTCCACGCCCGCTTTCACTTTGATTTCAATCACGCTGTATTTTTTCAAGCCGTCCAATCAGAATTGATTTTATTTAATTCATCTTTCAACGAGATTCGTTGTATTGTCAGCGCTTTGAATAAATAGAAAAAAATGTGCGACTGGAAGGCCGGTCGCTGACATAGACCAGAATGAGCAAAATTCTGACGGTTGTACAAGGTTATTTTCGTGCAACGTTTTTGCAGTGTTTTGTTTTTGTGTTGGATGCTAGATATTCGTTTGTTTTTTGCAAATTGCCGGCACAACGTGGATGTAATATATGACATATATTTTTACGTTCACCGGTATCCATTTCCCCTGTAAGGACCGAAAAAAGTTGAAAACTGAACCACACGAACAGAGCAGTCCCTGAATAAAGAGACTTGGAAATGATTTTTCTCGATACATTTTCTTAAGACTTCAATGTTTTTTCCTTAGTAAATTATTTAATATATCAAAATGACCTTATATATAATACTAGAAATTGAGTATTTTGCCAGATTAGACATACCTAGAAAAAACTTTATAAGATCTTCTGAAATTGCATGTATGTACATGTATTATTCGATTTTTTTTTAACATGATCGGACGGAGCTTAAATCGACTGAAAAAACACAAGATAGTCAATCTCATTAGGGGTGTCAGGTAACCTCATCCATTTCATTGACAGTTATAATTGTTTAGACTTTTTTTTTAAGTCAATGTACAAGAAATGATTAGACGCAGATAATTTGAAATAAATCATATCTCATAAAGAAATGACCTTTTCTCGTTTTTTCTTTTGTATCAAACTGACATTACTGAACACATTTCTATAATGTTTATAACGGGAATTGTCCTGCACGTACACAAAATAAAACGAATAGCCTTATGCACATTTATAGATTAACTCCGCCCGATCAGTTCAATAAGACAGAGTAATATATTTATTCCTCTATTTAATTATAAAATATGAATTAATGAAGAAGGCGCTTTTGGGTGGAGATACGTATGGAATAAGAATTTCAAAGAGTCTAGATTAAAAATTACGAATTAATGGATTATTACGTCATAAAGACCTAAAAATATATAGTATTGACCTTTGCCTCTAGCGTCAGCCAGTATTATTAAAACTCATATTTACCTCTACAAAAGACTATAATTGTATAGTATTTAACCTATACATATTGGGACCAGTAACAACAAGATCATAACCTTATATATTAATATACTCACTTTGGAAATAAGTTGATTTTGGAGAGTATTATTGTAGATGCTTTGCAAATATGTAATTTGTTGTAAAGCATCACGCTGACTGTAAATAATAGCTTCTCCACACACTGTAAAAACGCATATTATCAAGCTACAGACGCACTTTCGATACGAATGTAATGAAAAACGTCATGCAATAGTATTTTCTTAAGTGGTTTTCATTTAGAGGTTTTAAACAACAGGTGGCCAGAAAACATTAAAGGTTTTGGTATCTAAACACCAGGTCACCCCAGCAATTACCAAGTTAGGCTCTCCTGGTTATTTTTATATTGTGATTAATGTTAAAGTTGGCATTCTCTTGAATAGTCACGGATGTTAATGAGTGATAATGTCTTTGTGATATACTTGACTAGTATTCATAGTTATATTGTGTCTACCTTGTATTTGATACATTTCTGCAATGTATAAGAAAAACATCATGCAGCGGTTGTCTCTAAATGCCAAGTACATGTAGTATCTATTGATCTGCTGGTGGTGACCGTCTTGTTAGGTGCGATCTTTTTTCCATTATTAAAGATCGTACAGCGACTTTCACTGTTTATTGTATTTCAGTATTACATGAGTTAGTTTCTCATGTGTATATTAACCAACACATTATCACCGGTAAAGGATTAAATTACAGTTCAATTAAACCAGTTTTATATAAGAACAATACGCCTGGTAGTATAAGTGGGAGGTTTATTGCCAATTACCGAAGCTATATATTACCTAACGCTAAAATCGTCATTGTCTCATGTGACTTGAGATCAATTTTATTGCAGGCTGAACACTGATTACCAGAACTTTGCCGTTGAAGTTGACGTTTTCCAAATATACCTATAGAAATGTTAATATTTAACCTGATGAAATGAATAATATAAAAACATTTCAGTGATTTCTTTTTTTATACAGAATTGTATTATCTTTTAATTATGTTTTCTGGTCATGTTTCCCTGGGTCTAGCCGCGTTCGTTGCCTGATTGTTTTGCCAACCGATCTCAAATTATCTTATCATAATTTCATTACTCTCATACATGTATTAAAAAGCCAAATGAAAAATCATTATGAAATTCCTATTATTACTATATTGCTAAGCTCGAAAAAATCTTGCCATACAAAACCCATGAAAAATATAGTCATGTTTCACACCAAATTCGCAATCACAATTATGTCAAATAAACACATAACATGAAATATTCCTTTTGCTTATTTTCTTCTTGTACTACTATAACAATCATCGAAACAAGTCAGCAAACATACGTAAATAAACGTTTACAATGTACGGCCATGTTTTTTTTAGTTTTATTCTCTTTTTATGAAGTAGATTGATAATCAAAAGATGTGTAATCATTAAGTTGTTTCTCGTGAATTTACTGAGATACATACATAAATATAACTATACTAACTGTGAAATAAATTTCCTATTTTGTTTCCAACGTCGACAACTCTACCCCCGGCATCCTTTAAACCACCAACAACCTTCTTTCCAATGTCCTTTAATGCATCTCCAATACTAGAAAAACCACTTTCTACTTGATTTAGTAACTCATTGGCACCTATCCCGATGAGCTGTTTGAGCAGATCACCGCTATCTAAGACAGGAAGCGTATTTAAAGGAATCACTGTCATGTCTTTTGAGAGAGTCGTAAGTTTATTTCCCATTGATTCCAAACCAGAAGCAATTCCAGAAAATTGGGAAGAACTACAGTGTAAACCAGAGCCTAGGTCGGATGATATATATCCTAAACCTGTGATAAAAGAGCCTGACTCCTCTCCAAGGATCCTCAGTGCTGTAGGTATGGAAGAACCCATCTTGTCAATAAAACTACTCACTTCAAGCACTGGTTTGAAGATTGTTGGTATGAGCCGTTCGAAGGTGTGGGTATAGTTTTCTTGATTAGGGCTGTAAAATAACTGTCAAAATGAAACGTAATCAAGTATTAAATGTTGAAACATTTTTTATAGGTTGCTTTAGAATTAGAAATATATACGTTATAGTTACATGTATGCTATGTATGAATATTATATATTTATTGATTGTGTCTCATTGTAACTCTGTACCAGTATTTATATTGTATGAAAAACTGTCGATAATGATTAAAGCAGAATATATTTTAACCTTATATTCAAATGTCAAATTACACCGCATATGTCCACGTTAAGGTTCACCCTTCTCCTGTCTTACGTTTGTAATATTTGAGTTCTAACTTGCATTTTGCAGTGCGGCTTAGTTTCTCATTTACACAATTTTACCACACACATTCGTTGTTCTTTTTACTATATAATTATGTAGGAAACCACTAAAAATATTTTGATTTAAAATTTAACATGCACGTTTATTTAATGTACGATACGCCCATTTACTGTCAAGTCGTGGTACATGTATTATTATAATTGTCGTTTTCTCTATTGCAGCATGGACAACAGTAACCTAATTATATGAGTATGTGTGTATAGATACAAATGTACACATGAAATATACCAACCTGGAATACTTTGATAGACACCTTTGGCATTGTAGAATAGTATCTTTAAGTTTAGATTGACAGTCTCCGGAAGAAGACAGCTGATTATAATTTGTGTCATTTATTTTGTTCAGGATGTGAAACAAAATTTCTCGTCGAACATATATGTCAAATTCTGTAAAATATGGAAAAAAAAGAATTCGTAAAACCAAATGATAGGTAAATACAATACATTATACATAATTGTATAACTAGTGTTTACAGTAACGTCAATTTGGGGAAAACTGCAGCGTGGCTTTGATATGTCTTTATTGGTAAAAAAACATCCTCTTTGCCTAGAACACACTGCATAATTTTAAAAATATAACATGCAGATAACCCACATAAAAAAGCGTACAGACAAGTAGCATTTTGCATAGAATAAGAGAAAGTCAGTACAGAATAAGTGAGCTAGAAGTCATTACTGCCTAAAAGTTGATTTTTCAATAATAAATTTGGAACAAGCCGGTAATTGATGAGAGTAAAAATAAACAAGCGATCGGGAAACAAAAAATTAAAAGTTTAGATGATCAACATAAACACCAGGATGCCATACTAGAGAAGCGTTAGAAAATAATAAAAATCAAAGTAAACCAAGGTATACCGTAATTATTGCAAAGTCATTTATTTCTTGTAAAATGTTTTGATTTTCGCTATATTTTGTCTTGAATATCACCGGCGCAACATGTTTTGTCGTAATGCGCATTTGATGCATCTAAAGGAGCTGTACTGTAGATTGATATTATAACAAAGTTTTGTAATTGTTTGTTCATTTCTTTTGTATTTTGTCAATATGAAAATAGATGTGGGATGTACGCAAGTGAGACAAACGGCAATCGATAAAAATGCAGGGTTCATACATAAAATGTATTGTTCAACATATTATAGTAATAAACCATTCCCATAAATTATAGACCAGGGGGTTAACCACTACAGGTAAAATATGAAAATCTGTCCTAATAAATACTTCATTTATTTAATTTTGTACCAAGTCAAATGACTTTACATTAAAACGACGAATAAATGAAAAATTACTGTACTTAGAATGCTTGTTGTTAAGTAACTGCGAGTTCAAAGGAGGATAACTTGTTGATGGAAAGTCTACTTCTTGCCTATAGTACATGTATCTGACAGCAGTGATCCTACGAAATCAATTTCTTGCAATAATCTAATAAAAAGTCGAAAAAAAATTATTGATCTAATCGTAAGACCACATACATGTATTATATAAATATCAATTTCAAATGTAGGAGGGCATGTACAAAAGTGTACATTTGTATCAATCATCCAAGAAAGGAATCCTCATAAAGATATTGAAAACCATATAAATGTTTAGAAAAATATATGGTTTCAAAACTCTTGTGATATTAATATTAGTGATACAAAAATCGATATATATATATATATATATATGATTATGTCACTTTTACATAAAATTATAAGATTACTAGATATATGTATACATTTGTACTACTTACTTTTTGTACTATTACTGTCTAAAACAGCAAGATTATTATTGGTCTGCCTTTTTTCGCCAGCAGCCAGAAATATGTTGAAAGATATTAGAAATATACCAGCAAAAATCCTCATTGTTTCCATACCTAATGTTGAGATAACAACATATAATTACATGATTGTATGCCTTATCTTGATGCATATATGGAAGTTACAACATGTGATTATATACATGTCTTATCTTGGTACATGTTCTCTACTTCTCAATATCCTCTCGTACTAGGTTTTATTTCTTACTGCCATTACATTGTATATTTCTATGTCGAACCTTTTAGTTTGATTATTATTAGACCATTATGCTGAGGATATTGCCATCGACAAGTTACTTTGATTTAGTGCTCCTAAAATGTTAGATTGTGTGAAAGCTGGGGAGTATCTCCCTAGTGCAAAAATCTGTCCTTAGATGGTTATGGCTTTACCCTTTTGGTCATTTTGGTATTTTTTTAATTGCTCTTAAATTTTTGGGATTATTGGTTTGGTTTTTAAAACTTTCGGCCTTGAGCACAACTGAGTAAATGTGCAAATCTTGTGCATTAAAATTGGAATCAGAGAATTAATGCATAAATGATTCTAGAAATTATCAATTAATCTCAATCGTTAAATAATATGCACGTACAGATGTTTAGGTACAATGCACAAGTTTACGGCGATCAGACTTCAATGTCGACAAGAGTAGTAGTGCATTGAGGATACAGATTGAGGGGTGAATATCGAAGTGTAAAAGAAAATTTATAAATATATTTACAATTGACTTCTTACTTATATTCTGTGATACAAAGTTTGTTGTAAAAGATATGCAAATGTGGGTAAATTACGACTGTTCACTTATACTCAAGGCATGATATGTTGAAAGCCTGCAAAATTATCCAAAAATGTTACACTTTAGATTCAAATACAAAAATGACCGAAAGCCAAAATAAACCATCTAATGATAGGGAAATACACGACGGAGATACATCATGTATACGATTGTCTCAACCTACCCGGGTTAAACTAACATGATAAACATTAATTATCTTGAAAATTTAATATAGGCAATTATTGAGAATGTATGAGCAAAATATTCTGCCCACTGGTGCATTTGAATTAAATGATATTTTCCAATCCATTTTTAATACCTCCTCCTCATGGTACAGAGAATCTTTGTGTCAAAGAATTTTCGTTTTTAGTTTTTGGTATGGTTCGTCTGTATGCAGCTTATCGCTCTGACTGGTGTCTTTCAGATTCACATTCATTTTACGTATTTATAAAATCAGCTTCTTGACAATTTGTCAAAACTTCGTCTACTTAGATTTAATAAACCTGTCATATTTTGTAAAACGGACATTGTATAGCGAAAAACATATCTTCGGTTAAGCAGTGTTTAGTATATATTTTTTTTCAATAAATATCGGCAAAAGAATACCAAGGCGACAAAACATGAAAAATTCAAGAAAAAAAAACAGTCATGAGAATGAAACACAACAGACAAACACCAAAACTAAAAGAATAAAAAAACATATTATACATTTGTAAACTAAACAAAAATAGAATAAGACAGCACACAAACTAAAGCACTAGCCATGTGAACTCCCATTAAAAACCGGGAGTGACATCAGGTGCTCGGGAAGGGGAAGAATGACTTACTCCGTTAACGGCAGCCGTCACATTGCCAGTGAGTAAAAGCCAGTGAAATGTCAAGTCCGGTAAAGTGTCCATTCCATAAATACGTGAAATTTAGCGGAAGATGTCTATTCTCTATGAAGGGCCATTCGGGTCACAATGCAATTGTTGGCACCATCGCTAGAGAAACGTATCACAGTTTTTTCGCTTACCCTAGAGCAACACTTTGCAGTTGGTTCGCATACCCAAGAGCAACGTTCACTATTAGTTATACAGTCAGTTACAGGGGAGATACGGGAATATACGGAGTGCCTAAAAATCGTATCGGGCGAGGCGTTTTTTTTTTCATTTCAGATCTCCAAAAGTCAACAAAGAATGATCTCAATTTATTTTTGATGTCAGATAAATTTATGAACAGTCGTCATAAGTTCTTTCAAGGTTATCATTATAACAAAACATATTATATATTGCAATGCGTATTCTATCATACAGCGTTGCAGGGCCATTTTGAATTTAAATATCTAGGTTTTATTTGACCTCAGACTCCAAGTGTAAGAGCGAATTTGTATATGTGTGTGTGAGTTGTGTGTGTTTGTTTGTTTGTATAGGCGTTTGGGGACATGCAGACATTTATTAGTGTGTTAAAAGGGAAAACCATGTTTATTTTGGATAATTCTTTTAATCTGTAATGGGGATTAGTTTTCGTATGATAAACGTTCCCTACAGGAACCGCAGATCCGCATCCTCTGTTAAGAAAATTGTGTTGGAAATTTATATGAAAGCAACCTCGCCTTGCCGAGAAAATTGTCGTATATATCACATATACGGCAGTAACGAATCAACTGAAATGTACACCCCATACATTGTAGGTATGTTACTGCTGAGAAAGGGGAAGTTCACTATCGAAAAGTTAAAATCATCACGTTTGTCATACAGTTTTGATTTTAATCGCCAATTATTATCTATGTTCAAGTAAAAATCTAGCTATGAAGCAGAAGTGGTTGTGTCTCTTGTCTCTTTAATTTCAAGTTTACTGTGATAAAAATAGGCATGAGAACTTCTTTCTCCAATAAGGGGTAGGACAAATTCTCCAAACAGATTTTAATCTTTTACGACTTTATTTCAAAAGAAAATATTTATAATTTATAATTTTGCCAAAATCTGATGAGCAATGTCCTTTGCTGTTGCAGTGATATCAGTAATCTTCAGATCAGAAGTAGAGTGCACACGTGTTGTCTTCCCAAATAACACATATGTTGCATAGTTGTTAGAAAACGAGACGCCCCCAGTTGTCTTAATTGATGTTGGATCATATTCAACCTATATTAAAAAAGAACGACTTGCATAATTGATGTTGGATCATATTCAACCTATATAAAAAAAGAACGACTTGCATTAATCTTGACTTGTTATAAGTCTTACTTTATATAAAGCCTTATACAAAAGGACATAAAGCAACAGTAAAAGGAAATACATGTATTTACTACATATATAACCAGTTTCGTTGATCCTGTCCTGTTATGCAATAAAAACAATGAGTATTTAGCCTTTTCTGTTTCTGTTAGCAACATTTTATAAATAATTTAAAAAAACTGGTTTTAGCTTATAATGTTCCGCTTTAAAAAAGAACAGCTTTTGCAACATCTTAAGAATAACTGTAATCCTGACACCAACAATTCCCAGGATAACATTTTGCTCGAGGACAAATCTCGGCTAATTCAAAGATGAAAGAGAGACCAATATTATTTTACATTGTAAACTTGTATAATACATATAAAAGTCACCTCATTAAAAAATAACAATCCAAAGATACTAATATTAGATATTGTAAATTTATATTATGCTGTATACGACGCATTTCAAGGAGTTACCTCTCATCAGCAGCATTAAAACCGAAACATTTGGGAGACCAAAAACCAATCTTATATTAAACAAGAAGTACTCAACCAAAAATACCGAAATAGGAAGCCAAATTTCAACTAAGGAGATCTACCATGTGCAATACAAGGAATGAACCCTAAGTATTTCTATTATTTATGAATTTTGCTAAATACTGGTAATTTCTAAATATAACTAAAATATGCCAACCTTAGTTACAATATGGTTTTCTAAAGTTGTATTGTACAATCCCCGCAAAAATCGAATTGTTTCGATGGCATTCTTTTGTTTGGTCATGGAATTGGCTCCACAAACTAAAATGCAAATTAATGTCATTTTAAAAAATATTCCAAATTGTCAGAGCAAACGCGACTTGTTAGTAATGAATAATACGGTCTTTATCACAAACTAGTTTTATTTAAGATATGTTTCATTGCATGTCTCTTTTCTTTAAGCAATTACCAACGGAATACTTGTACGTGCAATATCTTATTACAGCCCTCAGCTACAATGTATCAATATTTTCTGTCAGTTGACAAAGGTAAAAAGTTGGTTTGTATGGGTTTTATTCAAATGATATTTTGAATTGCTCTATGTTACATGTAAATATCCATATACCAGTTAAAAATACAAAGCGATAGTGTAGTACATTTAAACGTACCTGATTTAAGAACTTCTTCCTTGGTGTGTTTCTTAATATCAAGTTGGCTGCAAACTGGGCAAGACTGTACACATCGCCTTCCAAATATTTCTATGAAATAAAAATAAATATGCAAAACATCAAATAAATTGCAATATTTTTCTTTCGAAACTTTATGTCTTAAGTTTTGAGAAACAAAAGAGGAGACATGGTATGGTCTCATATTGATGCATACTCTCATAATCTTTTTTTTTTACAACAAAATGAAAAATAGTGTACTTTTAAATGGGATCATTTTAAATCATGCATGTTTGCAGTAATTGAACATACATGTACGACTGGAGATTTCATCTACACATGTACTACTGATATTTGACCGTTATAAAACCCTTGTACCATGTACACTTATTTTTTTATCACGTTTTTACTCTTTTGGTGTGTAATGGTTTTTTTCTAGGCCACCCCTTGATATTATCATGTCTTAATGATTGACGCATATCTTCTGTGTACTAATATTTATATATAATTCTGTTTTGCGCAAAATACCATCCTTAAAACAGAGATTACTTATAACTTACATGTTAAGGATATATTGAAACTTACTTCCGAATGTATGTCCTATTTGACTGCCTACATTCTTAACACCATCTACTAATTTGTTTCCAAGATCTGTCAATCCAGAACCAAGAGAATTCAAGCCACTACCTAGCTGGTCTGTAAGTCCACTGAACTCTGAACCAAGGCCATTTAGGAGATCTTTTGTACCGCCTCCTATATTATGCAATAGATCAGTTGAACCAGACGCTATCGAGTTTCCTAGATCTGTGAATTTGCCACCAAGCTTCTCAAATCCTGACGCAATGGTACTCAAAGCTGAACTAGTCCCGTCCTTTAATGTATGGCCAATAGTCTTGGATACACCTCCTAGTTCTTTTACAAAAGCACCAGCTCCGTCTCCCATAAATTTAGTGGCTTTGTCTAGCCCTTTTCCTATTTTGTCAATAAATTCACCGGCTGCAAGCACAGGTTCGTAGGCATACGAAGCCAAGGAGGCTACAAGTGTTTCATAGAGAGGCGGAGGTTGTCTGTTAAAATCAAGATATAAATATACATGTATGTACATGATCTTTTTATTTGGTTTTCATGATTATTTATAAAAATATGTGGTGATAATTTAAAGTGGAATAATTTAGACGTTGTGGGTATTTTAGATTTTTTACGTAGTTTCGTACTGCTATCCATACGAAAGGACAAAAACGCTGAAAGAAACTGATAAAACTACTAATAAGAATGTTAAGTATCAATGATTTTTTATAATAAAAGTATGCAAGGTTTTTTCCTTCAAAACAAATCTCAAATTTCGATGTAATTTTTAAAATGTTAAAATCTGATACATTCAGTTTGGTAGAACTTTTGAACTGTAAAACAAATGACACGTAATATAATTTTTGGTGTGCATAGTGCATGGAAGCTCAACTCTATGACGTTATTCAAATCTGAGGTTTTGTGACGTCATAAGAGATATCATCATGACGTAATTCTGATTATTGCCCTGTAAATAGCCAACGAGTTTTTCGCAAGCGACATTTGGTAAGTGGTAATTTATTCTGTTCTTTACTAAGATGAATAATTCAAACTCATTGTAATTTTTTGCGATTTGTAGGCCAAAATTTTGGTTACTTAAAAAGTGAATTGTAGTTTTGTTGTGTCTCAACAATGAATACAATGTATCTACATGTAACATGCAATATTTAGACAAGTTTAAAAAATACTGATTGTTCTTTATACAATTTAAGGAATATTTAAGATATATGTAAAATAAACAAAAGAGATGAAATACAAATAAATAGAAACTTTATCGTGTTGCATTAAATTCCAATACAAACTGAAATTAATGCTTAAGATATAAATTTCCGTAGTTAGCGTATCATAAAAAACGGATAAAAGAGCGAAAAAGGGACAATACAGATGGAAAATCTAAAGCTGCTTATAGGCAAGAGTTGTACAGACTGAAATGAGATATATATATATATATCAAATTATTGTAAAATAAAAATCGAAAGAAACATTTCAAATGAATCTAAAATAATATCGTTTAAAACCTGAATGCAAAAATCGAGCATATCGAGAGCTCTGCAAAAATTAAGAAAAACGCTCCTCGATCGCGAGTCACCAGTGAAACGAGAGGCTGATTGAGAAATCCGCGTTAAACGACGTAAAGAATGTTCTTCAAAGTATAAAAAACCGAAGAAGTAACGATACAATAAAAAAACATACAACTTTTGGTTAAATCCTGAAAATTCTACACCATCATGCAACAAGAACGATACAAAGCGGGCTATAAATTCGAACCGAAATTTTATTCTAAGTACATGTCATATGTATTAGAAAAAACCAAACCAAAGGAAATAATAATTTTCAGAATTGCTTATCCAGGTGTTAAAATTAGCAGAGGAACTTATGAAAATTGTAAACCATTCTTAGTAAGTCATGTTAAACCAAAGGTTGTTGTAGATACCCATTGAAATGAGGACTGAAAAATACATTAGATACCGACAGTCGTCCATAATAGACAAATACAATTCAATTGGTAACTTCACAGTATTTGATAGCATAAATGATTTGATCGATGAAGCTTTGTGCCAAATGCCACAAAATACATGTATAATTAAAATCTAATGCCCGATGAAATTTATGATTTTGAACTTACATGTGATATTACTTGGAAATGTGAAATTGAAAGATGTTACTATAAAAAAAACTGATGCTTGTGAGGAAAATAGCCAGACCAAAACAATTTTTTGAATATGTAAAACTTTCAATTGTTAAAAACATTTCCACTTCACCAGTTCCCTTCCTTGTGGCAAAAAATGCAGATACATGTATATGCTACCAGCCTTCTTCTCCATTAATATTTAAAATCTATCAACTTTAATTTCTGTCACTGTATTGCATGAATTCAAGGAATAAACCAGTGGGCACTAAATGGGAGACTTCGGTTATCAAGAAGCCATACAAAAAAATTTCATCCAAGTCACGCTGTCCACAAGATGCTGCGGGTGGATATATAAAACATCAATGATTTCAGCCGATTTATCATTACAATTTTACAATTGAACGTTTGAACAATCCAAGTAATTCTGCCCTATATAAGAGGATATTCTTAATCTACTTGAACTGTCAACTGTTAAACAAGAGCGAGCAAGATATTTTAATCTTGTCCCTGAAAATTGACAAGTTCGTCAAATTCGAACGGTACGCAGAGGAACACCCAATCATGTTATATTTGTACTAAGTGCAAAATGGGAAATCCGTAGATTGAGAGTTAAATCTATGATTCTCTATCTTGTGTCGCCCTGTTCGATTACTGCTGAAGGTGACCCTGATTGTGAATATTTCTTGAATAGACAAATTAAATGTTCTAAAAAAACTGGGATGCAAATTTCCATGTTGGAACAGATATTACAGGTATCCGATGTTAATTTCTATTTTGATCAAGTAGACAACACAATGTTGCATTATAAAGTATTGAAAAGACGACCCGCAATCGTCCCGTCAAGCAGTGTTGAGATTGATTTATGCCATAATTATCTCAGATAAATATTTTTTTTTCTCTGAAAGACATGATTTAACAAGAAGATAATTTTAATTGTGTAAGTTACGGCTGTGCTAAGTTCATCTTATAGAAATAAGACAATTAAACATATTAACTTACGTCATTGATGAAAAATCCGTTCCAAGAACCAAAGTTTGGAGACATAGCCAATAAGAAATTAGTTTATTTCGATGTGTTTTTTAACAAGATCAATGCAGATGTTTTGTGCATGTTTTAAAAACTGTGATAGAATTTAAAATATAAGAATAATCATTTTAACTTACGGAACACATAAGTCTGAATTGCATGCCTTACAACTGGCAATAGATGCATTTATCTTTGTTTCACACGTTTTGGAAAGTGCTTTCTGTTGAATTGCTGTCGTATTGATTTGTTTTACAATCATTAGCAGAATTTCCCGTCTAGCATCAAGATCCAGTTCTACAAATGTAGAAATTAAGATTCAAAATTCTGTGAAAATTTCATATTAATTATTCAATTGTACAGACAACTGTACAAACAAATACGTGTATGTTTTCCCTTTATACATATTTACTTCATACATATGTATAGCTTTGTTGTTTTAAGGATATAGTCTCTATCTTAATATATATATCTAACAAACACTTACACGCACATGTATAAATAAATAGAAATCACTTGAACCTGTATTTTATCTTATTAGTGTAATATTAATTAATATTATAAAAAGAATATTAAGATACGGATTTTTCCCAAAAATTTAGTTTATTGGAATACTTAATCATTGTTATAAAATTAATTTTATAGACGCTTGTGCTATAACATATACTGTATGGGCAAAAAAGGTAACTCTGAAAAAAAAATTAAAACCAACATTTCGACTGTGATAAACATAATTCAGAGGAATATAGCTTTTTTGCTTACACTTATACTTATTAAAGTAAGTAAAAATTAAAGTACATTCGAGATCATGGTATTTTTTTTACAAAATTTTGTGAGGGACATACATGTATGAAATATGAAAGATGGGGTATAATGGATTCATTCTTGTGATAAAATCCTTACAAATACAATTTGTTTTATACATGACAAAAGGTAAAGAATGGGAACACTGCTTTCAAATGCGGTTACATGTATTCATCTTCATTACAGAGGCGCATTCACCAAGTGAAAAATCTTACCCCCTCCGCAAGAGCATAATGGCGCATACATGTATCACTTGTTTGAGTGGAAACCTTTACACGACGAGAGTTATTGAAATGTTCTGATGCAAAGTCAATCAACGTACATGTACATGTACATTGTAATAGGTCAAGAAATTTACCAAAATGCATTCATAGTCTTTAATGCAATATAGATCATGTCTTTGTTCCGAATATTGCAATATACACTTTTCAAACTAGGTCCTAGTACAGTAGCAACATCAAAACATTAAACTTACTTTTAAGGTTTGCATCATCAAGAGTAGCCAGGATTTCTCTTTTTTCAGTGTTTAAACATTTACATTGACGTGTAAAAGTCGCTAAAATCGCCAATAAAACAAAACCTTTCATTTCCTACTTTTGCTTTGGAATTGGAGATTTCGTGTCTTATCGGTATATATTTACAGACCGCTGTACTCTTCCAAGTTAAGATAAGTGCGTAGATATGTTTACTAAATGTTGTACCTGAGATCTATATCATTAAAAGAACGTTTTTGGCTTTTTCAAGAAAACAAAATATAGTTTAAAATGAAAAGGATATGATCGAATTTGAAACGAAGTTCTGTCAACCTTATCTTCGTTGTCGTTTATTTGCAAATGCACATTATATGCACTTTGCAAAAAATATTCTCCAAACATAGAATGTAGTCACGTCACACATCTTTGTGTAAACGTGATTCAAATTCTCCTAACGAAATGTCGCGTTGTGCGACAATATTTATTTAGAAAAAAGCTTTTATAACGATGAATCTTTATTTTAGTTTGTATATTGTAATATTTTAATTTCCTGGTAGTAGTTTTCAGGTGCGGGGGAATATACCGGAAGTGATGTCACACAAGAGCCTGCTCCGGCCTTTAAAGAGGTTTAAAATACATTTGCCTTGGTAAGAAATGAGCTTTTTTCTAAGTACGCAGATGGATAGTAAACTGTTTGAAAGCCACTGTGACCCTGCCTTAGTTAAATTATCCGGCTCAATTGGAATTCAATAGTCGTCGAAATTTGTCTATCGTGACTGATAAATTTTTTCAGTTCTGTATTGATCAAATACCCCTGGGATGTCACTAACTATATAAGATAAATACAGACCCCAAAGTCCACAGATAAGTTGAATGAGTTTCAAACCTGAATCAATAAGACTACTACCAGAAAACCTGGAGTAAAATCTGTTGTCCAGAGCACACACAATGTGTCAATCAAATTGAATAAAAAATCACGTTAACTAAGCATTTGCAGATGTAAAAGCTGTTAGAGGCCAGTCTACAACAACAACATGGCCATCTTGCATTTTCATATGAGAAAGTTACATTATGTTAGGCCTGGGATGTGTGTATTATTCGACCAAACTCAACAAATGCAATGCAATCGACCACAAACCAAAATAATTCTCATACTATTCAGAGTAAATTAGCAAATCTAGAACTCATTCTAATAAAATATTAGGATATCACACAGAAAGCCATACAGTCTCTGATTTATTTTGCAGTGCTGCAAGTGTGAAACGCTCCGCTTGCGCGGGAAACTTTCTAGTTTGAGTATTAAAACTACAAATGTACCACTGTCTAACACTGTATGGTGTAGAAGAAACCTTGCTAAAGACATGGAAGTTGATGTGGGCTAAACTTCCATGAAAGAATCCTGAAACAAAAAGTACAAAAAGAGGCACATAGGCAGCTCTTTACATCTCCATATTAAAAAATTTATCCAGATGTTCAACCATACTGGGAAAACATTCTACTCCAAGTACTTTGCAATACACGCATCCATAAAAAAAGAAACGGATAACCTCTGACAAATACTCCTAGTTAGCCTAAACGTTGATCCGATTATCTTTCCCTTTATATTATCTTTTTATTTTTATCATTATTACATTTGTATTTTATTTATATTTTCGTTTATTCATTTGGTAATTTTTCTTTTTGTTTGGTTTAGTTTGATCATTCGACAGCTCACTGACCAATTGTAAGAAGATGGTATGATTTCAGCCATTATTTTGCCCCATCTGACATGAAATATCAAAATTAAGATTTCTATTCAAATTGGTATCATTTTTATCGTATAATGATTGAACTTTTACTATCGATCAATCAATGTAATAAATTGCTTCCGACGATACAACAGCGACGTCATGAATGTCTGCTAAATAAAAAATTTGAAGAAAATTGAATGTTTTCACAGTAGATGTTGGCCCTTGAATTAAGGTTTTCATATGAGCAACAAAATGTTTTTTAATATAACGTTTGTCTCACATAAAAAATATCCTTTTGGGCAAGGCTGTTGCTCCGATATCAAAACTTGAATTCAACATGTTCAAAGGTCCAAAAATGATTGAAATTTGGTGTTTATACCAAGTCAGACTAGCTTGACTCTCTGTTGTTTTCATGTTTGCGATTTGTACTCTGTTATATTATTTTTTGTCCGGAGTTCTGTCAGTTTTGGTTGCCTTGATTGAGTACTATGTCATTATTGACCTTTCCTGTTATCCATTTTTTTTGTTTAGATTATGGTATCTGTTGCAGACATAGTGGGCACCTCACCTGTGTACATTTTTAGCTAACCTGGCCCAAAGGGCCATGTAAGCTATTGTCATCACTTTGCATGGGTCGTCGTCATCGTAATTTTTCCTTTAAAGATCTTCTTTTAAAGAAAATCCAAGATGGCCGCCAGAGGCGAACTTAGGTCCTATGGGAAATTTACTTACAGATCTGAAACCACTTGGCCAATTGGAACAAAACTTGGCAGCAATGGTTCTTAGGTGTTCTCTTTCAGAATTATATCTGGCGACCCTGTCCGTCATCAAAGATGGCCGCCAGTGACGAACTTAGTTGAACTTAGTTAACATAGGACCCTATGGGAAATTTACTTAAAGATCTTCTTGTCTGAAACCACTTAGCCAATTGGAAAAAACTTGGCAGCAATGGTCCTTAGGTGTTCTCTTTCAGAATTATATCCGATGACTCGGCCCATCATCCAGGATAGCCACCAGAGCCAAACATAGTTATACATAGGACCCTATGGAAAATTTACTTAAAAATCTTCTTGTCTGAAACCACTTGGCCAATTGGAACAAAACTTAGCAGTCCTTAGTTGGTCCTCTTTCAAAATTATATCCGATGACCCTGTCCACGATCCAAGATGGCTGCTAGCGGAACTTAGTTTAACATAGGACCTAATCGGAAAGTTCACTGAAAGATCTTGTTTGAAAGCAGTGAGCCAATTGGAACTTTACAGCAATGTTCCGGGCTGCCAGTCAAGATGGACATAGTCCAGGTGAGCGATAGGGCTCCTGGGAGCCTCTAGTTCTAGTTTGTGGTCTGATAATTAGGTACCGCAAATGAAAAGCAGTACTCCAGTTTTAGACAAGCTGCTGTCCTACAGAAACATTGTGACCACGCGGGTGCATTTCATCCATGTCTATATTCCGAAGACCCAATAGTTCCCCTTTGGTCCGAAAGCCCAATAGTCAGAATAGATTCGGCCCAAAGTCATAAAAATTTTCCGACCAGGACTACTTCATTTCAAACTATCCTTTACATGTTTAAGTATTACGAATAACAACTGTTTGGTACAGATGACGACTTTATGTCGTCTTCTTTCATTTTGCCTAACCAAAATATGACATTCCGAAGATGTTGAACAAACCTTTTGGAATAGAAAATTAATTTTAAATTCTGGAGACATTGATAAATGTTGTTTGCAGTATTTCCCAGTGTTATAAATGAATTCGCTATGACGTTATACGCCTCAAGCCAATTCTAAACTGTGCGTTTGACGCCCTAGGAATCTCTGACTGCTATCACAGACATAAACTACACGCATGTACCTAAAAACAGCCATGTAGATGTCTGAAAAGTAAACGTCAATTCCTTCACTGTAGCTTTACTAAGATCTGTCCTTGAACAGCTCTTAGATACATTTGTATCTGTTTCTACGTTGTCCAATCACAAACAAAAAGGAGAGAAAAGACGTTACTGGATCAACCGACAAATATCATCCGGCAAACCTTGGTAGACTAAATAAGAATTGATAACATTCGAGATATTCTGAAGTCACTAGATAATACAAAATTTTTAAAATGAATATTTTTTAATCGTTTATTTTTGCTTCTGTAAATGATAAAAGACTGAATACAAGTAATTAAATGATGACAGAGGAAGAAATAAAGCTATCAGATATATAAAAAAAACAAAAAAGCTGCTGGTAACAAAAAACAATATCACTGTGTATGTCAGATAACCCAAATTGTATTATCAGATTATTTTTGTGCAGTTTTCCGTCATTTTTAGGGTGTGGTTCTTCTGGTAGTTTTAAAAATAAAGTGAAGCATTTAAGCACAAATTTGTCACTTAAATTTCATTATATGCTTATCTGTAAAGTTAAAAAATTGAGAGGCAAGAGTTAATATCTTTAAAAAAAAAGTTTCAGTGAAATTTCGATGACGTCATTACTAAGACTTAAAAAAACAAACAAGCAAACAAAACAAAACAATTTTGAGTCTGATTCGGTGAATGGTAATACGTTTTAGGTCAAGTCACTATACGATAATTTGACTAATAAAAATGTTTCTGGTTATTCAAATATCTCGCAGTACAAAAGAGAGAAACCAAGATTTATTATAAAAGTATGAAAGTCGTATGAAGGCAAAAAAATATATAAGTATCAGTTCTGTACATGAAAATGTTGATATCAGGATCCAACTAACAACAGGTACGGTGACATTTATCACTTACTGCTCCACAAGGTATCAAAATATTCCTTTGCTATCGCTTTTCCCGTTTTCTCTTCATTCGATGAATCAAGCGCGCCTTGGAACTGAGTTTCCTTACTATCAATTGTGTAGTAAGATTCTGTGAATGATACTGAGCCTCCGGTAAAATCTATTGTAGATGGATTAAACTCTATCTGTAATTACGATATAAAGACAAACTTGTAGGCATGTTATAATTCCAATTATTTCTATTCTTACATCTGTACCTGATCTTAATCGATCAAATTTAGTATCAAAGAAAGAGAAAATAGGAAAACTTATTTAGAAACTAAAGTCATTTATTTTTTATGAATTTACCACTTTGCACGTTATACCTGCTGTATACAGTATGAATTCTACTCAGTGGTGGATCCAGAGGGGACGTAGAGGGCGTACGTGCCCCCTTTGATCGCCCCAAAAATATTTTTTTATCTATATATACATGTTTGATTTTTTAGCATAAAACCGTAAAAAAATATTATATTTTTTAATTCAAAATTTCAAAAATCCTGGATCCAACGCCTGCAGCATTATCATGTTTAAAACAGAGTTTGTTGTGTTCTTTGTTTTCAAATAGTACTTTATTCGCATTCGAGTCTTGAATTAGAAGAGAAATGATTCTTAGTGGATTTGCTATAATTGTTTTTGTACCTACCTTTGTTATAAGTACCTCCGTTATTGTGACGTTGTATAACTGTTGAAGAAATTTGAGATCGCTGACTGCCTGATCTATACTGGTAACAGTTTCGGCTCCACAGACTTTAAAGAAAGAAACATCACTATGATCACTATTATGAGTGAAATGTGTAAATCATAAGTATCATGACATGGATGTTTTCTTATCTATTGATAATATTTAGCAAAGAATAGTGCTTTATTTTAATTTATTAATAATAAATAACTTAAGTTATTATTGCTTTGTAATTGAATATATTCTAAAACTGAATAAAAATACATGTACAGTTGCGTTCGATTTAGGTCACGATGACATAATAATGAAAAAAAGTACAAAAAATTATCTCTTTTCTTGCTTCATATTTTTTTACAATTACCTTTCTCGGTAACTTCGTCAACGGTATATTTGTCCGTATCTAAATTGTCACACATCGGACAGCTATTTGTGCAAGACCTCTTAAACCAACTTCCAATAGTATCTAGATGAAGAATGAATAAGGGTACATTTTGAAATACGATATGATATTATCTTTTTTCTACTGTTACGTAATCGAATTTCACTCTCCTGCACAGGTCTTTATTTATGTGATTTTTGGTTTCCTGTCATTTTGGCGTTTGAATCAGCTCTAAAATGTGTAGGTTTCTTATTTAATATTTTCCACATTTTAGTCCTCAAGAATTTACATAAATTGTTGAAATGTACAATACTTATAATTTTTGAAATTTTATTCGGGATATATTTTATGAGCATATTCTTCCAGAAAAATGAAGTTTTCCTTACTTCATGAATTAATTATTCTAAAAGGTATTGAAACAATTTGAAACTCAAAATGAGAGAAATAGTAATGTACATGCTTAAATTACTTACTGTCCCAGATATTGCCTGCTGTGTTCGAAATAGTATTTCCAGCATTTGAAACAAAGTTAGTAAAGCCTGATTCAAAGCTTTGAAACGCATTTTCGAAAATGTCATCAAGGTTACCCATTCCTGACGTGATGGAACCAACTGCTGATAGAAAGTCGTTTCCAAGGTCTGTGAACTCAGATCCGAGGTAAGAGATTGCAATATTCCCGCTGTTTCCTAAAGTGCTACCAACTGTACTGGCAGTGCTACCAAGGACGCCAGAGAATTCATTAGCTCTAGAACCCATCCATGATGGTGAATTTGAAAACCATTTACCAATTTCTTCGATGGCTATTCCAGCATACACTATGGGGTAATTTATTCCAGTTGCAAGAGTATTCAGAACACTTTCTTGAATCGATGGAGACCTACATTTGTAAACAAAGAAATCTGTTTCAGATAAAAGAAAACAAAATACACTGTAATATAACACCTTTAAGGTAATATTAAAAAACGAATGATATTAGTTGTTCTATTTTTATATGGTCAAGTATCCAAGCATCCAAGTTTAAAGTTCAGGCAAAAACAAAACAAAATGCCTCCCAAAAACACAAGCATAAAGATTCAAATAAAAAAATGCCTTCTATGAAAAAAATGTCAAAATTATTTTGGGAAATTTTGATTGCGCAAACCTTTCCTCTTTTTAAATCAAAATACCAGAGCCACACCAGACAGGATTAAAATTAGGTGACTTACGATGTGCCGCACATATTCTGTCTACATGTTGTACAAGAATCCGCAGTATTATTAATGGCCACCTCACAATCTGCGATAATTTTCGTTTGGTCTGTTACTGTTGTGTTGATCTTATCGATAATAAGAAACACTAGCTCTTTTCTTGTTTCTTGATCAATATCTGTAAAAATCACAACATACGTGAATTTTGCATAAGGACTCATTTTGAAAAAAATAATTTCGATGATTTCCTCTTGATATTTAAATACAATCAGAGACATATGTTTTATATGTCTCTGATACCATCCAACCCCACAAAATAAAGTTAATATATGATAGAATATTATCATGAAGACCAATTCATTTCGGGTCCCATCTTTCTTGATCCAATTAAGTTTGAAGTGTGTTATTTTTTACGATTACTGTGAAATTATCGAAGATGGCACCCATCCCAATCAACTTCTACATTGACATAACAAAGTAAATATCGTTCATACGAGTAAATAATTATATAATATGTCATATGTTTACAATATATAAATACCAAAAAGATAAATTATTAATTTAAAATAAATTAAAATGTTACTTATCCTACATTTGAAATTATATTCCATCTCTGCATTCTTTGTGACTCTTCCCCCCCCCCCCCCTTTATAAACACACACCTTTATTAAAATGCTGCATTAATTATAAAAAAAAATGTAGCGTTAAAAATGAAACACACTGTTCTTGGTCAGCAAACGGTTTACCTGTGTACATACAATGTACATGTGTACCTTAATTAAGGGTTGGAACAATAAACACCCGGACAGTCAATGTACAATATACATGTCAAATCGTTTATTAGTTATAATAACTTGAAACATACAGCATGTTAATTGCAGAGAACAGATTTCTTTACATGTAAATTTACTTCAGATAAAACTGAAATAAATTTTACCAAAAAAAAAATCGCTTTTATGTGGCTTAAAAAAATGAAAAACAAACCTTGCACCGTAACCCTTTATCACGTGTAATTATGTAGTTTTGCCAGTTTGTATAAATTGGTGATCAATTTCATATTATTAATTATATTGTCACAATTTCATATATTGGAATTATAATCCATGTGAAATGTTACTACATATTTCAAATGAAAAGTTTTTTTAAAGTGAAGACGAGGAGTACGTGCTATAATCAATACAGAGTTATCGAAGTATAATAAATGCCTGGCATGAACGGGACCAATATACAATAATTGGGTAACCAGTTGATAAGTTTAAACAGGGAGTTAGTTACCTAACTTAATTATGACCGAAAGAGTTGCATATGTCACACGAGTCACGTTTGTGCAAACTTTGCACAAGGCGGTTTATTTATATTTTTAATTATACTAGGGGCGTACATGTAACAATATCGTCCCTTGGACCAGAGGCCCTCGGGCTAATATTGAAATCTCTAGGTGATACGTCATGGGATATGGATTTTGCCATATATTATTCTCTATTTATCATATACATGTACTTATAGAAAATAAAGGTAAAATTTTACCGTATGATAAAATTGGAAATTGTACATGTTTCTGCCCAAATCTCCTAAGAATTGGCTTAGCGGGCAGATATGACTTTGTTATCAACTGCTTCCGTTTTATATCACACCCCTGATCCGTATTCGCGTTATAAATCAGTCGTTTCCGTAATTGATTCTAAGCTAGCACATAGAAACACGGCAGACGATAGCGGGACGAAACTGTGGATTAGATTAATTCGCTCAAAAGTGTTAATACAAACAGAAAAACATGAAGTGACAAAAAACATTATGACTAAATGGATGTGGGACAATGACGATTTGCAGCGCCTTGGGGATAAATTCGGTAATACGACAATGAAACTGAAATCATTGAGATAAGAATTTTCATGGAGACCTATAAAACACAAATGTGGAGGTATATAATAAAAAGATCATAACATGTCATTACTCATATCAGACCCATTATAAACGCATGGTCAAAATCAACCCTCGAGCCTGGCGGCTTTCGGGCTGATATCTTAACCACGGACTGATAATAGGAGTGATATGAAAAATGTCATATTATAATCTATATATATCAGTTGGATGAAATGCATATATAGCGTTTAGGTGTTTTGACAAAATAAATATAAATATAATAGACAGCTGGAAGCTTTGTTAATTACCGCAATACAATTATATACTCGTCAATAAAAGCAAGAAAGCACGTGTACAATGACTTTAAAAAATAGTTCTAAGTATTTTGACTCCTTTGTTAAAGATTTTGATAGTTTACCGTTTTCCAAAATTTTAAGATTTCAAACATTGTGTGATTTTACTTTGTCACTTTAAATAAACTTTCTATTATTTTGTATAATATCAGTGTGTATCGTTACTTTTATTGACTAGTACTTGTATAAACTTAGATTCATATGACAAAACAGATCTATATCTATAGGAATTCCAATAGCCTGCTGAAAATATAGTAATAAGCCCATTCATGAAGTCTTGAGACTTACCTGTAGTGTCGTCAGCATTCAAAGTTACTAGGTTTCTTTTTCCCAGTTGTCTGTGATGAAATCTAGCTTCAGTACTGGCAAAAGTAATCATCAAACAAAGAGCTATCACAGTCCTCATATTTACCATCTCTTCCAGTGCTTGCCGGATTGAACATCTGTGCACACTGCTACCCTATTTATACACAGATGACGGTCTATTTTTTGTCCTATCTTAACAGGTTTATCTTAATCCGGGTTTGTTTTTTTTTTTTTCGTTACACATTCTGCACTTTGTTTTGCTGGTTGGCTTTTTTAAATTTTATTCGCAGTAACGTGTTAATTTTCGTCAGGTACTCACCTCTTTGTAGGTGTGAAATGCACCATTGATGTTATTTCGATCTGTTGTAAATCAGTTATGGTTGACAATCAGAAATAAGCGGAACATATTAAATCTAAACTTAAAAGTTGCTTAATATACTCTAAATATTAATCTCATTTTACAATTTATCAACATACCAACTGAGAAGTCCAGCAAAAAAGCACAAAAATTCTTGTGCGTCAAAAAAGTATTTTAAAAAACAGATCAAGGAGCAAAATTTACCGTGATGTCGCATGTACGTTTGAAATCAATCTATTTAATTTGATACAAATTGGAGATCAACGCGGCGAGTCTCTTGCGAATGTTCTAAAATGAAGGCAACAATGATGTTTTAGACTTTGGTTGTCATTTAGGCGGGTAAGTTTACAATGCGTAACGACTATTCATCAGACCTTTAGCCAGCCAAGCTCTCAGTGGAAAAAAATGAAGTCACTAATATAGACCTGAATTAATTGTGTTTTTGATTGTACTTTGTCCCGAAACTTTTTCACTACACATAGGACAGAACATTAATTAGATTTATCAAAAGCAATACTGTCGACCATAGGAAGAAAATAATGTAATTGATGCTTGCCATAGTATTATAGATTGGTATATTAGACGCATTAAAAGGCATATAAAGTATCAACTGTTAGGCTTAAAAGCAATGTCGTGTTAAAAAACGTTGGAAGAAAACATTGAAACAGCATATAGCTGTGCTTATTTTAGCTTTTAGAAACTTGTTATGATTCTGTCTCCACACACATATCTATCATGGCAACAACGGCTATATCGAAGTTTACAATTTCATGATGAATGATAGAATATTAAGTCTGTTTTCGTATGTATTAGAATAGTGAGTGGAAACGGGGAATGTGTCAAATAGACAACAACCCGACCAAAGAGCAGAAAAAAGTTCAAGGCTATTGATTGTAAGAGGCTGCTTAGGCTTTAATGTTCGATAAGATATGTATGCTTAGTCAGACATGTCAGATATTAACTATTAATTCATATACAAACATGCAAAAGAGTTGTTCCTTAAGAGTTACATTGTATTACAAATACATGTTACAGTATTAAGTAAAGTTCTGATAAATAAAATTGAAATCAGACTTTTTGTTTTTAATTTTGCTATCCTTCCATTACATTATAAAATGCAAATGGATACTGTACATAAAAATATCAATCCATAAATACGTGATTTATCATCATTCTTAATCTTTAATAAAGATTTTCAAATTAACTCTATGTTTTGCTTTAATATTATTTGCACTTTTAAAAAATAAGATAGCGGCCACTTTAACAGTTGCCAACGGCGTTTCGTGTCCTTATTGAATTTATTGCGAGGCTTTATGTTGATTTCTGCATATAATGATCAACCTTGGATGCAAACAATTTTTAAACACAATGTTTTTCTATTTATTTATTTCACTTGATAGGTCTGAATTTTACAATTTTATATCATGATACCAAAGTTTTATTAAATAAAAAACAGTTTAATGCTTAATCGTTAATAATTTTTAGTTAGTTTTCGACTCACAGAGACAGTTTTTGTCACTTATCAAACATTTTTAAACCATTTGTTGGAACATTACCATATTGGAGGACACTCACTGACTCAAAATCACACTTTTGGTTCTGACTGTTGGACACTTGTTTCAAAGACCTAAAAATAGCAAAACTGAATTAAAAGTGTCTCCTTAAGATGTTTTTGAATATGTAGTGTAATTTTAATTACTTATTATTAGCATGTCTTGAGGGGACAAATACCAGGCTACA
Source organism: Mytilisepta virgata (assembly GCA_028015205.1). Taxonomy (NCBI): domain Eukaryota; kingdom Metazoa; phylum Mollusca; class Bivalvia; order Mytilida; family Mytilidae; genus Mytilisepta; species Mytilisepta virgata. The sequence continues at coordinate 93,099,815 of CM051521.1, forward strand.
TGCTGATGGATTTTTAAATCCTATAAGCAAAATTTTGAAAATACCCCAAGCAGTGTCAAAAATAAGGGAAAAATTGCTCTACTATTTTGGTGACTATATAAATGTACATTCAATTCCAGGTTAATTGCCACAATATAACTTCGATCGAATTTCCTACTTTTTCAAATAATTTACAAATATAATGCTATTTTGTTATGCTACATGTAAATATTCATATTTAGCAAGAAATTGACTTATACTACACACTTATACTATTTTTATCAAGACTGTAGTTAACAGCGAGAAGTCTTGGAACATTAGTGTTTCACCTTTTTATTTGTCATACATGTATACAGTAATCTATGAATTAAGTTTTATTTGGAATGACATTTTTTTTCTCTCTTACCCTCTCTGTTACTTGCCTTGTTTTGGTTTCAAAATTTCAGGCCTTGAGCACTAATGATAGAGTCGTAGATCGAAGAAATGTGAAAATCTTTTGCATAAAAATTGGTACATGTATTCCAGAATATTTATTATCTGCTTTTTATACGCCCGTCAAAATTTTGACGGGACGTATTATGCTATACAAATGTCCGGCATCCGTCTGTCAATGATGGTCAAACGATTTGTATACTTTTTGGTGAAAATAAGATTAAATTTTTTGAGTTACGGGACTTGTAAACGACTTATAAACGATTTATGATTATTGCTTAAAACTTTACACACTGCTTAGATATATTAATCTAAAGATCTGTATACTTTTTGTTGTGATTCAAAATTTTATTTTAGAGTTTTTGAGTATTTTGTAAAAAAAAGAGGGGGGGGGGGGGGGGTTCACATTTCGCGCCTTATCTCAAAAACGATTTATGATTATTGCTTAAAACTTTACACACTTCTTAGTTATATTAATCTAAAGATCTGTATACTTTTTGGTGATGATTCAAAATTTTATTTTAGAGTTTTTGAGTTTTTTTTGTAAAAAAAGGGGGGGGGGGGGGTTCACATGTCGGGCCGTATCTCAAAAACGATTTATGATTATTGCTTAAAACTTTATACACTTCTTAGTTATATTAATCTAAAGATCTGTATACTTTTTGGTGATGATTCCAAATTTTATTTTAGAGTTATTGAGTTTTTTGTAAAAAAAAAAGGGGGGGGGGGGGTTCACATGTCGCGCCGTATCTCAAAAACGATTTATGATTATTGCATAAAACTTTACACACTTCTTAGTTATATTAATCTGAAGATCTGAATACTTTTTCGTGATGAATCTTTATTTTATTTTTGAGTTATTGAATTTTTATTGAGCTTTTAGGTAAACTAGAGGCTCAGTGGGCTGTGCCTTTATCGCTCACCTGACAAAATGCTTCTACAAACTTCCATTAATTCTTTGGTTGAATTTGCTTCAAAAGTTTCAGAGCAGATGATCAAAATATATTTTGATCATAGGGTCCAAAGTTAAAAGTATTTTTTCCCTGGCGGCCATGTTTTTCTCAGATTTGAACATAATGAGCCAAGTTTGTAAAGGACCTTCCATACATCATTCCAGTACAGTTTTATTCAATTTGCTATTATAATTTTGGAGGAGATGATCAAAATATGTTTTTTTTCCATAGGCATGTATGTTAAACTATGTTGATGCTGTCAGCCATAATGTTTGTCGCATTCGAACGAAATGAGCAATCCCTCTAAAGGACCTTCCATACATCATTCTAGAACAGTTTGGTTAAATATGCTTCAATAGTTTCAGAGGAGATGACCAAAATATGTTTGTCCCATAGGGTCCAATGTTAAACCACGTTCCTCGTTGGTGGTTATGTGTGTTGTCGAATTGGAACGAAATGAGCAATCTTTTTTAAGAACCTTCCGCGCATCATTCAAGTACAGTTTGATTTAATTTGCTTCAATAGCTTCAAAGGAGATGAACTTTAACATGTTTTCACATAAGGTCCAATGTTAAACTATGTCCTGCGCTGGCAGAAATGTTTTATAGCGGATCGGAAAAATTTTAACAATCTCAGTAAAGGACCTTCCACACATCATTCCTTTAAAGTTGCTCAAGTAGTTTCAGAGGAGATGAACTTAACATGTTTTCCCATAGGGTCCAATGTTAGACTATATCCTGCTCTGGCAGCCATGTTTTTTGGCGGATCGGAAAATTTTTAGATTTTTAGCAATCTTAGTAAAGGACCTTCCATACATCATTCCTGTAAAGTTTGGTTAAATTTGCTCAAGTAGTTTCAGAGGGGATGAACTTTAACATGTTTTCCCAAAGGGTCCAATGTTAAACTATGTCCTGCAATGGCAGCCATGTTTTTTAGCGGATTGGAAAAATTTCGGCAGTCTTAGTAAAGGACATTCCATACATCATTCCTGTAAATTTTGGTTGAATTTACTCAAGTAGTTTCAGAAAAGATGAACTTTAACATGTTTTCCCATAGGGTCCAATGTTAAACTATGTCCTGCTCTGGCAGCCATGTTTTTTGGCGGATCGAAAAAAATTCCTCAATCTTAGTAAAGGACCTTTCATACATCATTCCTGTAAAGTTTGGTTAAATTTGCTCAAGTAGATTCAGAGGAGATAAACTTTAACCTGTTTTCCCATGGGGTCCAATGTAAAACTATGTCTTGCTCTGGCAGCCATGTTTTTTGGCGGATCGGAAAAATTTCGGCAATCTTAGTAACGGACCTTCCATACATCATTCCTGTAAAGTTTCGTTAAATTTGCTTCATTGGTTTTAGAGGAGATGATTAATATGTGAAAGTTTACGGACGACGGACGGACGACGGACGCCAAGTCATGGCAAAAGCTCATATGGCCTTTGGCCAGGTGATCTAAAAAGGCATCTTTTTTGGTCACATTTCGCGCCGTATCACTATTGCTTAAAAGTTTACACGCTTATGTTTTGCCGGGTTTCCATATACATCCCACAAGCAGCTCCACTAAATAAAGGAGGATTCCAAAAACATTAATTATGTTTTTTCCACAAGACGATGTTTATTGTGTAATATTTTCATCTTGAATGGTATGTTTATAATTTTTCTATGTTGAACTACGGTCATAACTCTTCATGGAATAAATCTTCTTAACTGGAATGAATGATTTAATGATTGATGTTTTAAACTCCAGTGGCCATTAGTATGTCTACATTCAGGACCAGAATACGGTACTATGATATTAATTTGAACCATGTTGTGTCGTGGACTGATACGCTAAGCCGGACGTTTTTAACGTGCAAGGTCTCAGGATGTCATACTACCCAAACACATTTTTTTACTTCAAACCGACCGCTTGCTTAGCGGAATCAGCAATTAACTAGATGTTTTATGTTTAGTTTCATCATTATCTTTTAATGTACCAGTTTAATGATATTATCAGAAAACTAGCAGCGTAGCTTGTCAGACTCTCGAGGAGCACATTTACACAGGTAATGGTACCCCATTAGTATAAACTTAGTTGACTGGTGGTTATAAATATTCTACGAGACCAGTAGTGATTGTCAGTGTATAAGTCATACGGTACATCATCTGCATTCGACATAAAACATGTTGATAGTCGTAAAAACAAGCCAAATGTTGAAATGCATATTCAAATGCCAAAGTAACGAAATTGGGTAATACCAATAGTTAAGAAGAGCTATGCATGAGGAAGTCACACCAGAGGCTCTCACGTGGACTTAACATGTCCACCTTGAGCAGGACTAAAATTTAAGTTTAGCAGTCAATTTGGCTGGTTTCCCCATACAGTCCTATGCTCGTATGTGGCAGTTACCTTGGTTCACTGTCCGTGTCATCTGACACATGTCTAAAAGAGGGCCATTTAAGGACCATTGCTGCCAAGTCTGGTTCCAATTGTCAAGTGGTTTCAAACAATATTTTTAAATGTATTTCCCATAGGGTTCTATATTAAACTAAGTTCGGATGTGGCAGTAATCTTGGTTCACTGTCAGTGTCATCGGACACAATTCTGAAAGGGGGCAATTGTCATGATTGTTGTCAACTCTTGTTCCAATTGGTCAATTAGTTTCAGACAAGAAGATTTTTAAATGAATTTTCCCATTGATGCCTATATTAAACTAATTTCAGCTGTGGCGGTCATTTTGGTTGACAATCCAAGCCATCCGACACAATTCTGAAAGAGAACCATCTAAGGACTATTGCTTCCAAGACTGGTTGCAGCTTGCTCAATCGTTTCAGACAAGATTTTTAAATGAATTTACTATAGAGTCCCATGTTAAACTAAGTTCAGCTGTGGTGGCCATCCTGGTTGGCAGTCTGGATCATCGGACATAATTCTTAAATAGGACCATCTAAGAACATTGCTGCCAGGTCTGGTTCCAATTAGTCAAGTGGTTTGAGACAATGGAATTTTTCAATGAACTTTCACATAGTGTCCTATGTTAATCTAAGTTCGACTGTGGCGGTCATCTTGGTTAACAGTCGGGGTCATCGGAAATAATTCTGAAAGAAAACTATCTAAAGACCATTGACGACAAGTCTGGTTCAAATAGGTCAAGTGGTTTCAGACAAGAATATTTTTCAATGAATTTTCCCATAGGGCTCTACATTAAACTATGTTCGGCTGTGGCGCCCATCTTGGTTGACAGTCTGGGTCATCGGGCACAATTCTGAAAGAGGACAATCTAAGGACCATTGCTACCAAGTCTATTTATAATTGGCTCAGTGGTTTCAGACAAGAAAATTTGTAAATGAAATTTCCCATCAGGTTCTATGTTGAAATAGGTTCGGCTGTCGCGGCCATCTTGGTTAACTAACAGCCGGGGTCATCGGAAATAATTCTGAAAGAGGACTATCTAAGGACCATTGACGCAAAGTCTGGTTCCAAAAGGTCAAGTGGTTTCAGACAAGAATATTTTTCAATGAATTTTCCCATAGGGCTCTACATTAAACTATGTTCGGCTGTGGTGCCCATCTTGACAGTCTGGGTCATCGGACACAATTCTGAAAGAGAACCATCTAAGGATCATTGCTACCAAATATAGTTCTAATTGGATCAGTGGTTTCAGACAAAAAGATTTTAAAATGAATTTTCCCATAAGGTCCTATGTTAAACTGAGTTCGGCTGTGGCGGCCATCTTTGTTAACAGTCCGGGTCATTAGAAATAATTCTGAAAGGACCATTACTGGTATGGTTCCAATTGGCCATGTAGTTTCATAGAAGAAGATTTTTGAAATTCATCCCCCTTTTTTCTATTTATAGTAACAGTAGCGATGTCAGTTGGAAGTTGGGGATGCTGGACATAATTTTTGAAGGGGACCACGCAAGGAACATTCCACCAAAGTTTGGTCCCAATTGGCCCCGTGGTTTCAGAGGAGAAGATCTTTAAAGGAAAAGTACTCCGGTCAATAAATGGACGACGACGGACACCAAGTGATGGCAACAGCTCACATGAACTTATACATGTAGTCCAGGTGAGCTAACAAGATTTACCATATATTTCATTTGGACCGGTGTGCGGTCAACTAATTCTTATTCAAATGTGTATTTATACAAATGCATACATATACAGAAAAGTATATAATTTGATAAAAAATATCATTGCATATTGATAACAATAAAAATAACTTAACATGTACGAAGTGCAGCCTATCGGAAAATATCACCAAGAACATGATTCCGTTTGACCTTTAGATATATTATGTGCCAGTAAAAGTATACCTGTTTCTCTTCACATAAGTACCTACTTATTCATTGGAAGTTAACCCCAGGTATATGCACTTCTGGAAACTTAAAACCTCGTTCAAATCTTGTACTATTGGAACCATCCCTATATTTGTAATAACATCCCATTTTTACGAGTAAACAGATATGAGGCCATCTGATTGAAACTAATATTTGCTTCATGTATAGAATAAGATATTTTTAGTTATTTAATTCACATAATTATTTTGAAATTTTGAGATATCCGTCGGTGATAAACGTGAGAGTAGTACTTTAACACGTACTTTTATCTAAAAAGTGAGAACATGTACCATGTAGTTTTATAACCAAAATTATAGAAATTTTTATTATACTTGATTTACTGATATTTATGAAATAACAAAATAATAAAAATATTTTTGTGCCGTTGTATCATGCTCTGGACAAAATAACGCGTCTAACAGGCTACTTACACGAATAAATTATAATAAATTAATCGATTTTTTTCTGAATCTATATTTATCAAATAGTGCATAGCAAAATGATATAAACAGCATTTTCATCTTTGAGGACTTCAGCTGCATAATATTGATACAACCGTTTATAATGTTTCGACTCTCTCTAAACCACAAAAGTCAATATTTTTAAACCACGTCCTATATTTCTACAATTAAACATTTTAGTGTTACCTGTGCTAAGTGACCAATTTTACATGTACCCTTAACTTTACATGTGCTTTCGCCACATTGTTAAATATAAAATCTGTACATGTCTATTATTATGCATGATGTGGTTACTTTAAGGCTGAATCACGTTTTTAAGATTTTCGTTCGCGCACAATTTAGTAAAACGAGTGCGCTCATTTGAATTCTAAGTTTGCACACTTTCAACTTGCGGTTTGTCAGTTGTTTCGATTTTTTCCTTTGGTATTTCTTGACTTTACTTAATTATCTATTTGCATAGAATATTTGTATAAAAGCAATAATAAAGCTATTAGAAAAGAAACATTTTGGATAAAAAAAACTGTGCGGTTTTACTTGAGGTGCCATGCATTACTTGCTGTTCATCCTCACCAGTGAACAAAAAATAAACGAAGATAGAATTTATAATTAGGGATCGGGTAAAGTCTTTGTTTGATATTTGTGTTTACTTTTCCTGTATCACTGACAGCATTGTTTCTAGGCCTGTCTGATTAAGTGAGGGCTGTCACTTCACAATGAAGATCACACGGCTACCACGACAAACTTGTACTTTGTGTTAAATATGGAACAAATCGCAGAGATGTATAAATTTAATATGAGACTATATCAGGAAGTCTTTATTTCAGGAAAAAAAATCTTTTCACTTGCATATTGTTTGTTTTAGCTTTTTATTTAGTATTTACTCGACAATTGATTACCCAATGGAACAGAAATAAAGGTTGCATTGATATATAAACATAATATATAATTTATGTACTTTTCGCTACTAGCTAATGTTACTAACCACATTACTCATAAATAACCAATTAGACTTATTAATCACAGAAAACCAAAGTGTACCACAATAACATGTTATTGACAACAGATCTAGAGGATGCAAAGTCATTATTTAGGACGTCAAGCAAAAATTTCACGCAGTCGAATAATTATTTACGTTTTGCAATATAGATAACAATCATTTGATATTTACGGGGAGCGGCTAATGCGGTATCCTATGACATTAAACCATCTTCTTGTAAACATGTCTCGGGCCGTTGAACTGCACAAACTGCCATCACTACATTATTAATATGAGATCTTCCACGCTTTTATTTAGGAAACAATTTTTCTTTCAAATAAAATCTGTCCAACTGTCGAAGCCTTAAGTATTTATTCACGTATCCTTTTTCAGCAATACAAAATATTCATTTACTCCCACAACAAAGCCACCAAGGGGAGATCATAAAATCGAGATACCCGGTACATCGTAAAATCGGGTATATCCAGGGGAAGTTATATAAATAATTGAAATTGCAAATATATGCAAGAAATACACTGGCAATCAACCAATCAGAATCCAGGATTTATATATAAGGTGTAATTACAACAGATATGCATCCTCCGTCCTTGATAAAATAGGTATATTCACAGCTTAAATTCTCTGAGATGGAGTTTCATCCAAAGACAAAAGAATAATACCTTTTTTTAAAGAGACGAGAAACAGCTAGGTATTTATTTTTTCTAAAAGTGCAGACTATTATGTTTTATGAATTATTATCACTACAATTGCTAAAATCACAAGGAATGAACTAAAAAATTCCTCAACAGCAGTGATGAACGTAGAGAATCAACCGGTATGTCATCTTAAACTCTGTTGGTAACAAAAGAAAATATTTCCATTGCTACATTAGGAAAAGTAAGCTCACGTGCAAAAGTTTTAAAAAGAATTATGCGTACGCAAGTATAACTTCAAAATGGCCTTAACAATAGAATAAAGGAAATATACATGTAATAGCTAAACATACATTGTAACCTTGAAAAGACAGATACTAAAATAAGGACCTGAGTCATTTTTTATTTTCTTCTCAGTTTGAGAATTGGCAGGTCATGTGCGTGCATTATTCTCAAGACAGTATTCGTTCACTTTTATCAAAGCATTAGATGATCACTGACGTTCACCTTGTGTTGATTGTTTCTTTTAAATTATGCTGGCGGGTTTGTTTGTATATTGGCGATTTCGGTAGCGAAATATTGGTGAGCTATCGATTCACCCGTTTCTCTTGTCGATGATATGTTCAGAACTCCAGCAATCAGCTGCATACGAATTCCGTCCCACGTAAAGAACGACTCTGTGTAAACTTCATGTCCGCTGTCTGGTAGAGCGGATGATGTGTCATATTCAATCTGAAAACGAATAATGCAATTAGCAATCTTTCTACAGTAAACCGTGCATAATTTAATATGTAATTATACATATAATAATTTATTTAATCCATACACCGTGAAGAAAGGAACACATATTAAGCTTGACTCAGTCAATTAATATATCTGGATTCTCAAAAGATTAGTAAACTTCATCATTGTAATTTTCGTCTAATGTACAATCTCTTTCTTTCTACTGAAAATCAGAAGCTGATTTCTTCATACTCAAAGTCGTGGCTTTGCTAAAACCATTCAAAAGACAATCATACATTATACATTTTCTAATAGTCAAATTAAAAAAAAACCAGTTCAAACTTCTCTGAAGACAAATCTGTGAATTTTACATGTACATTTTATCTGTTTGCGGTAACGTCATATTTTATGGAATAAATGACACCCAAAAGGCTGTAACAACTACATATATTTGCTTAGCATGATTGGAGCATTGAAAAAGGCAGAGGTTAGAATGTTGCGCATATTGTAACATGTTACTAAGTTTTCATTTACACGGGAGAAGGTGTCTACAGTCATTCAAACAATTCTGAAATTTATCATCGGAGTTTTTATATAATATACAGTTGATAGCATGAACAAATGCATACTCTGAAGTGCTAATTCTCAAAATGCTATATTTAGATAGAGAACATATAACCAAAACTGCTCTGTGGTCGATAAAATGGTGTGGTAAAGCGCAAAAATCATACATACTGCAGTTATAACTTCTGCCTGTTTTGTTCTGTTGTATAAATCCCTTAGAAATGTGATTTCAGCCACTGCACGAGCCTTCTGTTTGGTAGTACCGGCTCCACACACTGAAAATAGGAGGATTAGAAGAATCAAGATAAAATTATGTATGCACGTCACAGTATCATAATTGCGACCATTTTCACTGTTTTGTGTGTTAAATTAGGAAATGAACGTGTCTTCCTACCAAACTGAAATGTAATAATTTAAGTGCTGTTACATGTAAAGACCTTCATATCTTCATATCTAATTTTTTTTTTTTTGAACCCTTATCTCTCATGGTTTCTGTGCATGATAAGTGTGTGTAACAATGTTGGAACCACGAGCGAATTGAAACCGAGAAACTGAGACCAAAATAGCGACCAGTTCCGCATTATCAATAATAAACTTTAATGTGTAATAATTGAAATTGCATCATACTTTGTCATTATCAATTCTGAAATCTTTGGGTAAAAATGCTGATATTAATCATGAGATTTTCGATAATTGATTTCTAGGCGGCCGTCAAAAAGTATCAATGAAGTTCACTGACATCGCATAGGGGTGTCATTGTAGTGCAACTTACAGCAAGAATAGTTTTATGTTTTTATCCGTATTGCGTAATATTGAGCAAAAGAACGCCTGTCATTATTACATGTACTCTGTACACACATATCTGTATATATACATATGCATATGCAGACGCTAATGGCAGTTTCAGATAAGCATTTTGTCTGTTCAAAGTCTACATCACAATGAATGCAGTGGTCGCATTTTGGGTAGTAAACGCAATCTAGGTTCTCTGACCCTATTCTGTAATCTTATCGGTTACAAATATGTTATGTGTTTTAACACTTCTCAGATAGCAGTTTATGCTTCATAAAATGGCATAAATACCAACATGAAAACTTTGTATTTCATATGTACATTTTGAAACATCACCACTCGTTAGTTATTGCCCTGAGCTTAACGTTATATATTCAAAATTATTCTGAACACATGAAAGCAATAAATTTAAATGACAGAAAAGTTAAACGGTAAGCCAGACATAGGCTTTGAAGTCCAAAATGTGGATATGCGGTATTCGTCAATAAGACAACATTCAATAAGACAAAGAGAAAAGATTAACATTGAGAGGTCAGAGTATTTCCATAAGAACAGATGACACCTACATGTATCAGACAAATACTGAACGGTTCATTTTTTTTTTTAAATATACAAAAAGGTAGACATAAATCCAATAATAGCACTCCATGTAACATAAACGTAAAACAATACGTAGGCAAGTTACTAGGGCTACAAAAAGCTTCCTTACTAGGGACATGCACATATATAAAGTTGCTGGGTTAAACATGTTTATATCAGTTCTCAACTCACGGTCATGTGGTTCAACAATTAATGTTCTGGCCGTAAAATACAAGATTCTAACATTTAACAACGGCGTTATATATAATTGAAAGTGCCCATACATGTATGTTTAAAAATACAAATATAAAGCTAATGTATGTATAAAAACTCTGAAAACTATAAACAATGAGCAGTGTACTAATTTTTGTAAATATAATGTGCAGAAGGTATCCATGTTAAAAATTATATGATCAAGTCCAGTGACCTTTGTAAGACTTTTTCATTGGTAAAGGTCAATCATTTCGAAATGAAAATAATTTATTTTCAATTGAACAAATGGAAAATGCACCATATTTTTACATGTAATTTTTGAACGCCAGACTGTAACAGAACATTTTCAATATCATCACTTCACTTATTACCTGCTTCAGCAATCTTGTCTGTCGATTTTTCTGGACCCTCTAATGTTTCACAAACTAGGCAACTAGAAGTACAACGTTTCATACGTACAGATGTTATAACACTGTCACGTTTACGTCTGAATAATCTACCAAATGTGTCTGAAATTTGTTAAAGAATAAATATGTCCGATGCTATTTCTTATTTAAGTTTTTATATGAACATCATTTATATATTATTGAAATCTACTCTGTAAATTCAGAAATAACGGAGAAACTTAGAAATCAACAATTATGCTACTGTATACAAATTTATACGATTCACGTATAAGTGGTTATATAAATATCACAGAAAAATTATTTAGATATTCATCCTGTAAGATTTCTTGCATGAATAAAAAAATCGCATTAATTTCTTAAGTTTAATACCAAACACCTGTTATGCTGGTAAATCTAAGTTTGATATCAGAATTTCCCGAATAAAAAAGATTTATCGTCCTAATTTTATTTTAAGGACGAATTAAATTTTGTGTTATTCTTTTAATATAAAATCCCTAATGTGATAACAGTACTCACTATCCCATACAGTTGTCACGGCACTTTTGACTTTGTCTTTTACCAATGTAGCTCCCTCAGTTATGGTTTTGCCTATGTTTTTCACAGTGCTATCGAAATTTGAAAATGGATCACCAATTATAGCCTTTATATCGTCTACTATTCCACCTATTTCATTTCCAACAGAGTCGATAATTTTCTGTCCAGCGGTCTCAAACTTGTCACCAACAGTTTTAAACAGAGTGACGGCTGATCCGAACAAATTCTGCCCACCTTCAGCCAATGCCTTGCTTACTTCTATAAAATTGACTCCAATATTTTTTGTGAACTGACCCCATCTTTCGTCCATGAAATCTTTAGCGCCAACTGTCCATTCTGCAATGTCCTTGACAACTTCTCCGGCATATGTAATTGGCACGTGAAGTTCACTTGATAATTTATTATATACGACTTCTGGTAAAAAGGGAGTATCACTTCTAAAAGAATAAAATTTAACTTCGGATAAGCTTATTAGATCAATAGCAGATCTTTAAATAATATACTCCAAGTTTTCAATCAATAATTCAAAATCTTATCAAGCCGAAAATGAAACTGGAAAAGAGTAACGTGTCCTATAAGACCAAATATAATTATACTGTACAATGTCAAACGACATCTGCAAATTCATTATTTAATAGGGTTGTGTTTATAATATATCTTTTATATCATTTTATTTTCATAACTGACAATTTGAATTTGTCTTACTGATATTGGATCATATTGCAATAAAATTATGTCTTTCACAGATGGTCAATTGACGTATAAAGTATACAAACACCATACAGCAGATCATCTATAACTTACAGTAAAATTTTATATTTTTCACCGTGTTCATGGCCTCACTGGAATTTGAAGGCGAAGAACACAAATAAAAAAATGATGTTCCTTTTATTAAGCATGAGAATATAAAAGTATCATTTCTTTCCTATAAAGAACGAAACAAAAAACATAAAATGAAAAAGAAGTATATTCAAAGGGGATAAACATGTGAATGTAAAACTCTATTTGACTATACTTATGTATTTATTAAAGTTAGCCGAACACGTGTTTATGTTTACTAATATTGAAACAGGTACTTGTATTCACTATTGATTGGACGCGTGTGTTGTGTTATTGTTTACAATGCTAGGTTTGTTGTTGAGATATCATTGGTTGCTTCCTTATTGTCGCAATATGACACATGTACGTGTATGTAAGGGAATTTATATGTAAATTGCATGCTTTTTGTAAGCGGGAAACATTTTCGTTTGAAATGTAATCAAGTTTTATGCTCATTCGAAGCTGTAAGCTTGTGTAGCCAAGTTCGCCCCCCCTCCCCAACAACCATCACTACCACACACCCACTTAGTACTGGCTTGTTGAGGTTTATGAATTCTTAATTATTAATTTCTGATAAATTATTTTTATTTTGTAGACTGCCGAGGCTTTTTGAGATGAAGGACATTATTTCAATGTCAAAGTGCATTTTGGACATTCTGTATTTAATTATTTATTATTAAAAACAATTGGCTGCACTCACAATAGAGAGCTGTGTCTATAAACTGGTGTTTGTTTTTAAGTCCTGACGCATCAGAACATAATGTTATACATGTACGTAATAGTGTTTTCTTAATGTCTGCAGTCGTTATATTTTAAAACTGACTCATAGAGCACCGAACTGATTTCGCCTTATAGATTACGGGTCATTACGCAATTTCAATAATGATTTAAAGTCCATGCTTCAAGTCTACCATTCAATGGTGTTGGTTCACACTTTTGTCAATCAAACATAAACTTACGTAGTACAAAGATCTTTGTTACAGTCAGAACACAGCTTTATACTTTCGTTAATTTTTCTGTCGCACTGGTCGATCTTGGCAGCTTGTGAGCGAATGGCATCGTTCAGACGATGTGATATCATAAATAGTATTTCTTTTCTCGCTTCCTTATCAATATCTGAAAATGTGATAGTATGGTCTTAATTACGAACAATAGTTGGCTCGGTTTTCTCTTATTGAAACGTCACCTGCATTGCTTTCAAAACTTTGAGAAAAATAGGTACATGTATGTACCATTTTCTAAAATTTGTATTGAACTGGATTATTTGAATTTTACTTATCAGAAAGAGTGCCAAAGTTTTTACAAGAAAATAATCTATAGACGCAAACTACAAACAGAATTTGTTGGCCATGTAATAAAGTTGGAATTTATAAGTACACTTCGTATGTATATTTCAACAAATCATGTCTTATAGGCTAAAAATATGAACCTCAAATATTGTTGAGAAGATTCATATCAAGAATGAACAAAAATGATAAAACGGGAAGTCATTTAAGGACAGAGCAATGATTAATAGCGTTGCTCCTTAGTTTCTACTGACAGTTTCAAGATAACATATTTAAGCATACATACTGTGGAGAAATAAAAGCTATTGTTTTTTGTTAATACATACCTCGTACAATTAAGGCATCCAGTTGTGTTGTATTAGTTGCTTGTCGTCTTCGTTTTGTACTGACGGCTGAATTGCAGAATTGTGATAAACATAGAAGTAAAAGTATCGAAACCAACATTTTCGCCATCTTTTTTTTCCCTTTGCATGAATTCAGTAATAGCTGTTGAGGTCTTTAGTCGTGAAACTCTTGTTTTCACGATAGAAGTTGACATCAAAATATACTGTCATGTCAGAAGTGTATTTAATGGGAAAGGAGTACACTATGTTGATAAAAGTAGTATTTTATATGTTTAGTTTGTCATACTTTTGACACTGTCATTAAATACGAAACATGTACTTTTTGACAGTTGACCTTTTTTGTAGAATCTAACAATGAAATAGATATAAAATGAACTTTTTTTCTTACTGAAATAAAAAATAACATTCCAAAATACTATTAACATACGGTTAATTCTTGTTAAACTTGTTGTCAAAACAACTGATATATTTATTTATAAGTGTAGTGGTTATGAATATGAAAAACATGTAAATATTCAAATGTAAGCTAAATTATCCATAAATGATAAGTCTAATATCAGATATAAAAACCCTGGATATTGCATCAACCCCGAACAGAATAAAACAAAATGCTTCATCAAGGAAGGAAGCATACCCTATAGTGCGTGCATAGTTGTTCACTTGGATTGAAACTCGAATCCAATAGAAGTACTAATTTAAAGACATTGACAACTGATTTTAAATCATACTGAATATAGGGATCTATCATAAAAAAGTCGAAGAGTTTGATGAAGAACTGACACTTTGTAAGATTCGTCCAGTCTATTGTGACCGTAGAAAAATTTGAAATATACGAATGCCTTTTTAGTGTAACCCCTATCATGAACTTTTGGAAATCTAAAAAAATTGAGTATTCAAATCACAACAAATCTAAGGTCATTTTTGGCTGACAGCATTCGCTTTTAACTTTAAGTTTTAACATTTGATTTTGCAGTATGGAAGGTAGTGATCTTCGGTGTTAGAAATTTATATCTCGGCGTGCACGAACCTGCCTTAAAAAAATATGTACTATTTGATTTGAGAAATTCAATCGACGTGTTCTTTTTCAATTCATTTTTGGGCCTGCCTCTCTCGCCCCCTCAGATCAATATCTTGGAAGCTTTCTAAAAAGGAGACATTTTTGTCTGATAAAAATACTGCATAAAGGTGCTCCGCATATACCAAATCATTCCTTTAAAGAGCATTTTTCAGTTTATGAAACAAATGCTGTGAGCGAGTACACATACTAAGTCAGCCACTTCCAACTAGGTCCTTAAAATGACAGTCCATCAGCGAAGAAAATGTATACTTAGAGGATGAAAAAAAAAATACAATAAAAGTGCTGTTTAAATGTTTTTTTGTAGTACATGTATATCCACATATTCTAGGGTGTCATGTTTTCCGCGTATATTAACCCAACCTTTTAACGGTAAACGCTTTTGAAAAAACTTACATTATGCAGATATTTAGGTAAATCACTTGGTGAACGACAGATGAAGATAACAATTCAGGCCGAATTGAGAGAGTAATAGAAAAATTGACAGGACACCATACCTTAGCACAAAAGACGAGTTGTATCACTGTAATGAAAAAAAGTATGGATAGATCGCTGTCCCCTTGGTCGTTTAATTACATGTATATATAGAAATTTTGTTTGAAATGTGAAGGATTAAGAATAAGAAGCAGCATCTACAGTCACAACCAGTAACAAACAATATTTTTACGAAGAGTAGGCTATTACTGTCATGAAGTGACGGCCATCCAATTTAAATATTGAATTCACAATAAGAAACAACACTGTAACTTCAAAATCTTGTTCATCATCTGTTTCGAATATTGTTACTGTTTCAAATCTGGTCCTACATACAATGTATATGAACCAAATTCCTTCTTTTATAATAAACTGTGACAACTTTGAGAGGTTCTAATTGTAGTGCAAAATGATTTAATAATATAGACATGAAATGTCATAAGATTTTAATTAACAAATAAATAACATTAAAAACAGAGTATAAAAAAATAAAGACATGAGGTAACTAAGCAATACCATACTGTTAAAGTAGGGATGGTTTTAATTTGTAATCAGAAATGATTACCTTAGAGAATATACTAAGAATCATATGCTGGACCATCTCTATACATTGACAAAAGGGACACAATTCTTCTTTTGTATATGAATCCACTGACTCGTACATTTATTAAAGTAACAAATTATGTTAAATGATATGTATATATGGTACATCTGTTTACAAAATAATAAACACCCCTTCTTTCTTTTAATTTACATGATACATTTTAATAGTCACAAAGTCACAAAACTGTTTCTTAATACATGTACAAAAGACTGAATGTCAAGTACATGCAGAAGCAAAGAAAATGAACTAATAATCAAAGTATTTTCAATTTCTTGGTAATGTTGGTACATATGGTAACCCTATTTAAAATATTTTATTTCTAACTTGCTTTGATATTTTAACACCCATTCCGTTTATATTTGAGATTTCAAATTTTCCTGGAAATCGGTAACGTTTTGTCATTTTACCAGTCTGGAAAGTCACATGCGCTATCTTAAATGATATTCTTCCTCCTGAAAAATCTATGCTTGTATTATCATATTCAACCTGTAAATAAAATAAAATAAAATAAAATAGCATTACACAATATTCAAATACACTGTAAACGTCATACATAGATTTTGTTGTTACTGCGGGAGAACCGAACTGTATTCATAAGCCTGGGATGCCGGTATTGGTCATTTATCTTTTATTCTCTTGGCCTAATATGTAAAAAAAAGACAATGAGTACCCTTTATCTCGGCGCTGGTAGTCATCTTGCTCTTTGCTGTAAGTTGTCGTTTCCAGATGCATCACGAATAGCCTTATATCAACTCTCCTGGAATCTGAACTAATTTACATGCTATAACTACTCATACGGTGTGTTTTGTTTTTAAAATGCATAATTCTTGTTGATCAAAAACGTAACATAAGTATGAAAAAATCTCAAACCTTAGAAACAATAAGATTTTTTGCTTCAATAAATTTGTAGATATCCTCCATAGACTTCAAATTATCCATAGCTTTCTGTTGTTTTGATACGAAATTGGATCCGCAAACTGAAATGAAATCATTCTGAAATTGTTAGATACAAAATCCTAAACTATACATATTTTCTCTTGGCAAGCATAAACATTTTGGTTTGACAGGTCGTTGTCGCAGTTAGTGCCCCCCCCCCCCTTCCCCCATCATCATACCCCGTATGTACATTGTACTTTATCTGTAATCCATTAAGTTTCCCACTCATAATCTATTAATGTTGAAGATGTATGAAACATAACAGATGTTTATCCACTCCCCTTCAGGGCACATATTGATAAATATTTTAAAAACCACATACCTCTTTTTATATACATTCTTGGAAGGCGTAACGAAAGATATTATAATTGCCTTTCGGGTCATATTCAAGCCTCTTAGATTCCGTGATGTAAATATTTTAAAGTTTTACATTATAGTCCTACTTGTTTTTGATAAGACGAATTTTAAACATATACACCAGTGCAATAACTGAGTCAAAGGCGAAAACCAGGGTTTGGAGAACCTATTACGAGTCGTACATTTTTGTCGTACATTTATTAGTACTTTCTTTGAATATTTCCTTTATAATATTGTAATTTACATACTTGAATCGACTATTTTGTCTTGGCTTTTCTTCCTGGTATCCAGCATATCACATTGTGGGCACCTTTTAGCACATCTTTTGTGGACAATGTGTCTTGTAGATCTCTTACCAAATAAACCTAAAATACAGAACGAAGAATTTCTGTAATGAACGTATATCTCTCGTTTAAGTTTTAAAATTTCGTCCATTCAGCTAAATCCACGTCGTTATCATATCGAATATGAATGTTTGTATTTGTTTTTTTACATTTCATTATGGTTGCATTTAAATTGGTGCCTATGCAAAAATGAAAGAAATATCTTATAATATTTACATGCTTGCAACTTAGATCAAAACATCTCATACAAATTTTAACATAACTACATGAATAGTAAATTAACTGTTTAGACAAATGTATTTTCCCATTTTGTAAATTTTAAACTTCACAATCTACCAAATATACATTAAACATCTGATAAATTTTGAAAACTCTAATTTTCAGAACTGGAAATATATTTGCGGATTACTCAAAATTGGGATTTCAAAAGTTAAACATGTTAAATTTACGATTGCACGTGAACGTTATTTTTTCCTTATTTATATATGCTTTTTAAATACATGTTACGATCTTGAATATACGATAGTTAAAGGATTAATTAGAGTTTTGAAGTAACGACAGATATATTGCATAAGTTTTTGTCAGCTCAATAAATTTCCCTTTAAACACTTACCTCCAATAGCTTTTCCGATATTCTTTCCTGTATCAACCACTCCTTTTCCGATATTTTCGCCTGTATTAACTACACCATTACCAAATTTTTCCACCTGACCACCAAGATTTCCAAAGGTTCCTCCAATATTTCCAAAAGTTCCTCCAATATTTCCAAAGACACCTCCAAATTTTCCGCCGATGTTTTTAAACCAGTTCTGCATATTCTTCAATATATGAGTCGTCGTCTTTCCTATATTCTTTCCGACTGATTCTAATCCTATAATGGCGTCTGTAAAGAACTGTGCTCCACCTTTTGAAAAAGCTTTCTGAAGTGTATTTGTTACACCTGCTAGTTTGCCTAAAACATCTTTCCCAAAACTTCCAATAAAATTTAAGTTGGATCCAATATCAGTTACAAAGCGAGCAGCCTGTGTAAGAGGTCTATTTACTGTCGACACAAGACCTAGAAATATTTGCTGATGAACAGGTGGAGGTTTCCTACAAAAAGATTGTAATTATTATAAATTATAATTATTATAAATTATTATCTCAAGAACTTACAAAAAAACTCTTTAAGGCGAGTTTGGTCAAAGTTTTTAGGCACTCGAAATCCTATAGACTTTCTAGTTTTCAGCTGGTAAGAGCTTGTCAAACAATATAGGTAAATGTATAATGACCTTTTTTAATCGGGGCTGGTGTCCCATCGACGTTTACCCCGTATATGTACCTGCTTTCCTTCATATGCATTACAAAATTTAACTTACGGCTGACAAAGATTCTTTGAGCATTTCTCACAAGCGGCTATAGTCTTGTTGATCTTAGTCTCACAAACAGTTGATAGTTTCTTCTGTTCCTTCACAGTTTTCTCTGTCTTGTCCAGTATATATATAAGTATATCTTTACTTGTCTGTATATTGATTCCTAAAACAAGAAAATATGAAATACATGTAATACGGGTTTATTGCATTATCAAACATTTTGAAAATACACAGAATTTCTTTGTAGTATGTTGTTCATTTGTTTTTAGTTTTTAATTGTAGTGCATGTATTGTTTTGGTCTTGTCTTCGTCGTTCTCCGGAGTTTGTCAGTTGTTACGATTTTGCTCTCCATCGAATATCCCTTTGGTATTTCTTGACTTTACTTGCATTCAAATATCGGCTAACCGAGAACATGCAAAACGCCAGATAACACTATTAGGATAAGTGCCAGTGGCATAAATTGTCGAACTGTTTTTTTTTCATAACATAATGGTCGAGAACGGAACAAAATAAATAATTTAAATCTATTTATTTTGCAGATTTGTTTGCTCTTAAACTTGATTCTGTTATGAGTTTTAATAATTCTCTTATTTTTTTGGTTTTGTTCCTATGATATAAGGGACAATAGATCGCGGTTCCTGTGTGATCAAATGGCCTTTCTGACAAAGCCAAAACCATCTAATGACTGATCTATGCTAGATGAAGATAATCCTTAGTTATTGATTTGTAACATGTATATAACAATTAAATTTAATGTCAGACAAAATAATAAATTACACAAATACATCAACTTCTTATTAATTAGGGGCATTTCGTAAAATTATGAACTTTTTTGAAGAACCAGATGGCTACAGAATTGAATTATATACATGCAAGTTTCTCTTGGTAGATAATATTTAACCTGTAAGTCATAAACACTAATAATTGCGATTCTGAGTAGTTAATTTCCGAGTTTTATATATGGTGTGCGCTTTGACGTCCTACGACCATTGTCAATCAATCAATGTTCTGCTGTCTACAAATAAATATATGTTTTACTTATTCTAATTAAACTTTGGTGTTGTTTTAACTGCATGCATATTCATGACGATATTGAAATGTTTACGTCTTAATTCTATCCGATAAAAATTTATAAATAAACTTACTGTCTAAAGTTTCCTTGGGAAGCGACAATAGTTTTCCATTGCAAGGATACAGAGCTGCCACTAGTGTCACTAGGGGAATTAAGAACAACATGATACGTGTTTGGTGTAGACGTGCCGTATTGTCTAACTAAATTTTTCATCATATTTATAGTAGTAGTGTCACGTCAGTTCCTGGAATTTTATTCCAAAACAGATCAAACCTATTGAATATTAACGAGGATAATATATGTTGTCCTTTAGCCATTCTTTTCGGGAAAGGGGCGACTAAGGGTTAAAGAAAGAATTAATTTCACGCTGAAATTACATGGAATATTGGATCTGGACGTGACAGGTGTAACCTTGACCTTTCCGTTGTGTTAAATACAGCAACTGTATGGAATTTTTGCAGCCTTTTCTCAAAGGTGTGAATAAACCTTATATCCCAAACAGAACTTGTTTATATGTCGTCAGTTGCTTACCTCAGGAAACATTGTGATGAACCTATCCATATGATTAACGACAGTATTATTTGTACATCATAATGTGACATTTACAGTTAAGTACATTTAGGTTAAAAAATATTTTTATTTGTCAAACTGCCTTAGAACTTTGTGATTTTACAAGCAATTCAAGCAGCAGAAAAATATGCATGATGATATTAATAAAACTAAATCAAACTACATGTACATGTATTTCTGTAAATTTTACGATAATTTGTAGACCAAATTTGATATGTTTTTTAATCTAAACTGGGAAGAGTTGTGGTGGATTGTATTGTTGTGTAACTACAGCTGTTCATCGGGGTTTTAGCAAGCCAGGTAGATTGTAGTTATCAGTAATTCTGTGAAGTAGGTAGTGTTCAGATTTCACCGTATATTACTCTGCAAATGCTACCGTGAGGCTGTCCTCTTCCTCAGGATGTCGGCACCTACACTAAATGTAATGTAACGGATCACAGGTCTATCACATACGTTTGGCAGTCACGCCCTCCCCTTCTTTATTCATTTCGAAATTACTTTGGGTCACTCAATCTCAGAATAAAATCCTATATTGTTAATTGCAAAAGATGTTATAACAAAGGCAAGGTTTTAATCCTTATATTGTAAAGCTGTATTTTCTCATTCAGTACACTTCACAAATAAGTTATGAAATGAATTCAATCGACTAAGAACTGCAGTCACACATACACACTTTATTTATGTTCTTTTACAACAAAAGTATTCAGAAAATATTTCATTGTAAAAATAATGTCTTGAAATGACATTTTGCTAATATTTTTTTCATTGTTTCTACTATTATATTCATGTACATGTAATACCAGTATTAACTTTTGAATTTTATAGTATAGAAAGTGACGGAGTAAAGCCGGTTTCTTAGATCTGAATCCGCCTTTAATTGTGGATCAATGGTTTACATTAACATTTTATTATTTTTGTATCCAGGTGATACTATCATCTGCATACAAAAATATAGGAAAAGTGAAAACATAAGACATACATATCGACACTTAAACCAAAAAGAACAGTGCAAAATTTCATAAAAACTCTGATTAGTATCAAGTCCTACATGTAGTATGCATATTCTGTTCTACAAATGGAGCCTTAAGCTTCGGACAGCCCGGATGTAAAAATCCGGTGAAAATCACAATCTGAGTGATACGTGTAATAGCATTTATGATTATCGGTAGGTTCTTGTACATGCAGTGTTGGCGCTTTATCCAAATAATTGACACCAACTGAAAAGTGCATATACATCTCTGACTCTGATTAAAGTTTTGATTTTTAGGTGTTACACAAGAATAATTCAAAATCGGTATGTTATGGCGTTTTTAACTTTCACCTCGTTCAGTAGCATGGATAAAGTTTGCGTCCACCTGAAATGACTGGTATCATCTATATAACAGAAGGCAATTTGACAAGTTTTTTAATGTGAAATAGTTTCCATGTATATCTAAGACTATGATAGTCTCTGTCTTCATGATTTAGTACGAGCGTTAGGAAGACAGCGATTATCATAGTCTTACAGACTTAGACCATTGAACAGAGTTCACTCTCACATACCATTTTTTTAAAAAGTGAACACTGTTCTTTGTGTTTTATAAAATGCTTACATGTTTATAGACAGATTTAATGAATCTTGCTACAAGGATTTATTTCATATGAGTCAGGACAAGTCATCAACACCGCGTCGTTTTTCTGACCCATTATCAGATGGACAGTAGGTGTATTATTCTACCCAATAATAATGCTGAAAAACAAATATAAGGGCGGTTAAAAAAAATAAATTAGTTTCTTATCGCCGCCCGCTACAAATATTTCCGGTTGGCTCAAACATTTATTCTTTTTAAAATCAATAAATTTAACTTATCTAATCACCTTTGACCGATTTTTCTTCCAAATTTTTTAAACATAGTTTTCCTAAATAATTCAGCAGAATTTTGAACAGATATATCATGTTAAGGAGGGGTATTTGCGAAAAATACCAGTCGAGAGAATGTTAAATTTCGCAAGCCGTAAGGCGAGGGAAATTCATTCTCAAGACTGGTATTTTTCGCAAATACCCCTCAAGAACATGCTATATCTGTTTAATTACACCGAATGTTGACGTACAAAACGCATTGATGCTCGTGACATTACAAGCGTCCAGTCGGATAGAGTATTTTTTGGCAAATACCACGGCAGAGAGGGTAAAAAAGGCATATCCTTTTTGCATATACCCCGGCGCTGTTTAAAAATGAACGATATTCATTTGATAAAAGTAAATTGGTGAAAAATACACTGGCTATCAACCAATTAAAACCCAGGATTCTTACATACGGTGTAATTATGTCTAAAAATAGTCAGTAAAGATAAAAATAAAACCCCCTGCCAGCCTTGATTGTTGAGAAAAAAATTGATGACAAACTAACTTTTTTTATTGACCTAGTTTTACCCACCTTTCGATCTAATATATATGCCTTAACGCTCTCTGGCATTAACTGCTAATAATAATACTTTTTTTTCTTTAACAATCTCTAAAATGAAACAAAAACCCTTTCGGGAACCATATCTTAAAAAAAAAGAAATGGTATCGATTCTCCCTAACTGGCCTCATCCAGTTTAGTGTGGTGGTCTGCTAAATAACACCAGTGAAAAATGATGAACACACGCTAACCATTACTTTTCAGCGAAGTGTAAATAAGATAGCTGCAATGTATACATTGAAAAATGGAAAGCGCTTTTCAATGGAGATTTAACGAACTATTTTGATAATTCATGTATGATTACACATTTTTTGTTATAGCTATTAAATTATCAGTTTACGAATCAGTTTATTGTTTATGATTATTCTCTTTATTTAAATAATATAGTTAGCTTCCCTTATGCAAAGGACAACTACTGGACCAGGTATTAAAAATGCCTTAGGGCATTTGTCACTAATTATGTTTCCTAATGTGTAAGCTGCTGTTAAACAATAGAAGTATACACAACCGTTTTTCTGGAGAAAGACGAGTAGTTTTCAGTAATTAAATTTCTTTACAACTTAGGATGGTTTTAAGCCTGATTAAATCTTGCAGCATCTCTTTACGGGTACAGTATAAATATTGTAGAGCCTTACACTAAGTAACGATAAAAAAGTTTTTAGTTTGTCCACAAGTTTTAAAAATTCAAATGCGATGTAAGGTGTATTAGATTGAAATGCTTTTAGCGCACATAACTTTTGATCATGTCTAAAATTCAAATATTTGATGAAAAATTGATAGATAAGCTTATTCATATCAATAGATTTAAAGGTTAAAGTTTGAGTGAAAAGTTTAGAAAAAAGTTATACTACAAAAGATTTCTCGAATATTATCAACGAAATAATTGTGACTTTTGTCGGAATATGAAATTCTAATTACAGACTTAGTAGTTAGAGTCGAAATAATACGCCAAATCACTTTTGAAATAGGGTGCGGATTTTAAAAACGTATTGTATCTTTTGATCACCTTAATGTGCCCTATATACATTTACCTGTTTATTGAAGAAATTTGCTAACCGATTTAATCGGAGCAACTTTATTTATTTTAAAAAGTTCTCGTTTTATTGCCACAGTTTACGAAAGAAAGGTTCCATACATGCATTCAAATGTAGAACACTTTTCACAAAGATATAAGCCTTGACGATTGAGAAATAATGAAATTTTCATTTGACACAAATTGCAAGCGGTAAAAATGAGTAAAAAAAGTATCGGAAAACGCCTTTCCCCCACTACACAAAAAACATCATTGTTTGTATTCTTATATACTCAGTACGGTCTATATTTTGACTTATAATTTTTACATTTTGTGCAAACACGATCGTTTTTACGGCACTTCGCACTATGTTGTAGCTTTTTCGTTCGTCACTATAATACGGGTGAGTTTACCTTGTTCTTATACATTAAAATTAAGATATTAGTTACATTTGTATTATTTTAAAAGGACCATATTTTTTGTCTGCATTTTTTATTGTTTTCACAGAATTTATCCAACAAAACATAAATCACACATTTTATGATGTTCTAGATATCTTCAGTTAGATTTCACGTCCTTCTAGAATCGACACCCCATCGGACTTGACACCTCACCAGACTTGACACTTCACTAGCAATATGACGCGTGCCGTTAACGGAGCAAGACATGCTTACCCTTCCGGAGCACCTGATGTCACTCCCGGTTTTTGTATGGGGGTTCACATTGCTAGTGCTTTAGTTTCTGTGCTGTTTTGTTCTAGTTTTGTTTAGTTTATTATACGTTCTTTTTTTGTTTTGTTTGGTATACATGTTTTCTTGCACGTTTGTTTGTTGTGTTCCATTCTTCTGACTTTGTCTGTTCCTTGGACACTGAATTTGTAGACTTTTCCCACTGTTTTGTCGCTTCGGTACTTCAGTCTGATATAGTTTCCATTATAATTTTTTTTACATTGTGTATAAAAGCAATAGTTGTTAACATGACTCTCAACAAAAGTCGATTTCAATGCAAGACACCCTAAAACACTAAAGTTCCGTAGTTATTCATCAGGTGAAAAATGAGTAACATACCGATATATATTTTCAGGTAAAGAAATTTTAATATTTTTCGTGTAATTATTTAACTTGGATAATATTTCATGTATAGTAATTTCTTATTTATTTATTCTTTTTCTTTCTTGAACCTTGATTCTTTTATCTAAGTCCCACTTTTTTCAATAGTTCCCTTTAAAGTCCATCCTTGGATGAAAACACATTAATAGCAAATATTTTCCCGAGGAAACAATTTCACAGGGTAAATTTATGAAATGTTACTTAAGGCAACATGTACTTTGTTCACACATAAAGCACATGGATCTTGCTAGAAATGTATACATTTGCATGTTATTTTAACCACCAAACTTTAAAAAGAGGATGCTAAAAAAGTCCACGCGACTTTGAGGATCACGAGCTCTTGTCTTTATATTTATAATATATATGAATCTTCTGTGACATACAATTTATTACAATGTTTTGATACTTTTGGATTTCAAAATTTCTTTTGAGGTTACCTGGTGTGCCTCTTCTGCGATGCTCTCTTTTTAATGAAACCCTATACTCTAGAAGAATGGTTTATTCAGACTAAATATGTACATATATTCACATTTTTAAAAAAAATGATATAAGTATGTTCTTAGTAAATTAAAGTTTACGTGCAAGAATTGAACAATGAATTCAAATTTTAACGTAGTAACGAATCGTATTAACCACCATGTTTAATGTATTTTATTTTCAAAAACATGCTCTACAGAATATTAGCATATTTAAACAACACCTTTTCCGCATCCATGTCTGTATCGTGAACATTGGATTGCCATAATAATGGACAGAAGAACTAGGAAAGCGACACAGCTAATTCCAATAATCAAGTATGTTTTAATTCCTTTGCTAGTATCACCACCTACAATGTATATAAATAAACTAAATATACATGTATTAGAATACGATATCACACAAAACACAGAATACACCTAGGTATTCTAGAACAATTTTACGATCCAACCTTTCAATCATCATTATTTGCACACAAACATTTAATTACAACCTTAGTATATGACCATTTTATTATATAATTTTCATCAACAGAACATGTCCTGTCAGCAGTGCATAGTATGGAACGCCGTAACTGTCTTATAGTGTAGATATTTAATGTGTTTTGTCACTTTATCTTTACGTCCCGTCATTTCTACTTTATATTATGAGCAAGTGCCTTTATTTCCTGACACTTTATCTCTGTGTTATGTCAAAAAAATATTTGTTTTGTCAATCACTTGTATGTTATGTCATTGCTAATCTTTGTTATGTGCAATATACATTACATTATGTTGTAATTACTGTACTTTCTGTGAATACCTATAAACTTTATTATCAAACACTTTTACGTTCTGTCACCTTTCTTCTATGTTTTGTCTATTCTTCTTGTCGTTATGTCAGTTAATAATTGCGTCCTGTCTCAAATAGGTTTGTTACGACGAATGTTCTAAACGTTTGGTCTGATTACCTTTTTGTTCTATGAAAAGCTGGTGATGTTCTGTTTAAATGGCTTTATGTTGTGTTTATACATATGTATCTTCTGTGACAAATTATATATGATATGGTATTTCCTATATTTGTTATGCCAATCAATTGGTACTTTCAGTTTACGTTCGATATGTTTTGTCAGTTCACCGGTACGTTATGTGCAAACACCAATTACGTTATGATAAACGCCTGTGTGATGCAGATTAAACAAAATGCTATGGTGACATAGAAATATCGTTATAAACATAGCGAGTAACCGGGTAACACATTCGCTCCGAAATACTGGTGCCTTAACTCCAAATTTTACAGAATAGAAAATAGACAATGTTCAGATGTTGGATTCCCTCATAGATAAGGCCACATAATATGAACGTAGTTCCTATTTATTATTTTATTGGATACATGAAAGAAAATATATTATATACCCAACTTCGACACCGTTGAAAGCCTACCTGTACAGAGTTAATTTAGTCAATGATCCCAGTTGTAATTGCCGGTCCCCGTTCGAAAATTCAATACATTTTTTCTAGAATTTCCGATATATGTAAATCCCAGAAACCAGCTATTTGAAAATATCAGACCTTTTGTCCAAATCTCCATTGAAAACCTTTCATTTGGAGCGGACAATATTACTGACGAACAAAATATCATTCTATTTAGATATGTTCATAATTGAATCATACAAAAATTAGACTCTAACCCAAAGTACTCGACCACCTTCCCTATCCCTTTTATTTGTATTTTCTAGTAAATGCAATCCCTCTTTAATGTATCAATCTGTAGATTATTTAATTACCAACAGCCATTTAATGCACATCATTGTATATGTACTTATTTTTTTATGTCTATAAAAATTGTTTATCTACAAATCTATATGTAATATATCTTTGCTGTCATCTTGAAGTATGTATAATATTATTGTATGGAGAGGATTTAATAAGTTGTAATAACTTGTATCCAATCCAATTGTTCTTTTTGACAATAAAATATGTTCAAACAACAGATCTATTGTTATGCTTCTGATTATTATCATTAATATTGTATTATTATTATCAATCCGCAAACCGTAACAACAGAGTTTTCAACATATCGGGAAGATATTTGGTACATGATATGTTTTGGATATTAAGTCTGCTAGTCTGGACCATGTAAAATTAAAGTTATTGCCTCTGGTAAAAAAATAATTGTTCCTCTATTTTTTCTAACGCTTAAAATTATGAAAGCGAAACTTTGTTGAATATTTTGATGAAGCTCAATGCGTAGTTTTATGACTTTTCGTATTTAGGAATTTACTTTGTTGAACTTCACGACGGGTGCCGTATACGGAGCAGGAACTGCTTACCCTTCCGGAGCACCTGGGTTCACTCCTGGTTTTTATAGGAGTTCCTGTTGTTCATTGTTTTTAGTTTTCTGTGTTTATTTGTTGTGCTTGTGGTTGTTCGTTTGTCTTCCCGGGTTTGTCTGTCCAATGGATTACGTTTTTTTTATTGCTCCTTAGGTATATTTGTCCTTTTTACTGCATATCTGGGTGTTATCGCCCTGACTTATAGGAATACATTCTGAAACCCTAAAATTTTCACACAATTATATTCTATTGAACTTCACCGTTCCAAAAATGTACATTGTTTTCACGGTTTTCGTAAAATATTGTAAATTTGAGAAATCCCGGTCCCTCTTTTCTCGGTTTCTGTCAAAGCCGGAAAAAGGGCCAAACAACCTAAAACTTGTATGAATAGCTAGCATCATTTAGTCTTCATGATTCAATCCTGCAAAAAGTCGAAATTTTCATAAAATTATGAAATCGACGAAAATAGACTTTTTTTCTGACAAATTGTCTTATGCATGTTCATATTCATATGATAACTCTGGTCCTGTCCAGCGTAGCTTTTATTCTATTTTCATTGTAATTTATGCTAATGAATCAATGTTGTATATGTTGTTACATCTTGCCCCTGTGAGGGTCCATGAATTGGAACAATAAAAATATTGTATTCTATTCTAATATTCTATATGCATATACATGTAAACTGATTATTCAGTAAAAAACCAGTCATATATGAATTTACAGTTATTGTAAAATTAAGGAATTCAAAAGAATGTCATACGTTTAAATACAAAGTCCAACCACATTTCTTTACTGATACATGTAATGTGAGTGGATGAAAAAGATGGATGCCTTCTTTCACGTCCGCAAACCGGGTCATTATTTTGGTTATTATAGTTTGTATATGTAAGTCCTGTGTAATCGTACATGGGTTAATTTCAAATTAAAAATTCTTCCAATGACTCTCCAAGATAGTAGGTAACGACAATGTAACTTGAAAGGGGTTTTTATCTATGACGAATACGCTGCTTTCCATGTTTGTTGGGTAAAAATTGATCTCGGAAAAATATCGTTTGGGTTTAGATATTCGATGACCATTATATTGACCCCCTCCTCCACTTATGTAAACTACCAATAAGAACTTTCCGGATAATTTTGTGAACCCCTGTTTCTGGGTAAAATTTCTAATAAAAAACAAAAACAAAAATGAAATAAGAATTCAAGCTCTCAGTTTGCAAAGCGAATTGACGAACCGGTCTTTCCCTTCCCCCTCTATCTCAGTCTTGTTTTTCCGTTTAGGTAATTTTTTCAGCACAAGTTTGATAATATTTTGACAAAATTTATAGGTGCATTTTTTGAAAGAATTTTCAGGAAAAAAAGGCTATTTTAGTCGATTTCTTAATTTTTAAAAATTTCCGACTTTTTGCAGGATGTGTTTGGATTGAATAATGAAGGCTAAAATAAGGCCTCGGTAGCTATTCCTATAAGTTTTAGTTCGTTTTGGCCTTTTTTCCGGCTTTGACGGAAACCGAGAAAAGCGGGACCGGGATTTCTCAAATTTGCAATATCTTACGAAAATCGTCAAAACAATGTACATTTTTGGAACGGTGAAGTCCAATAGAATATAATTGTGTGAAAATTTTAGGGGTTTCAGAATGTATTCTTATAAGTCAGGGCGATAACTCCCAGGTATGCAGTAAATTTCCTAAATACGAAAAATTGCCTTAAAACTACGCATTGAGATTCATCAAGCTATTCAACAAAGTTTCGCTTTCATAACTTTAAGCGTTAGAAAAAATAGAGGAACAATTATTTTTTTTATCAGAGGCAATAACTTTAATTTTACATGGCCGAGACTAGCAGGCTTAATGTCGGAAATATATCATGTACCAAATATCTTCCCGATATGTTGAAAACTCTGTTGGTACGGTTGGCGGAATGATAATAATAATACAAATAAAAATGATAATAATCAGAAGCATAGATCTTTCCCTGGGTAAAGTAATTTTAAAAGTAAAACATGCATCCAGTGGTTGGAAAAAATCGTGGGAGAACAATTTCTATCTTTATTTTCTTGAAAAATGAAGAATTTGGGATAAATTTTCAGCATTTTTGGAAAATGACTTGGTATAGAAAAATTTCTTAAAATTTACATCGTCAAAAAATCGGAACGGCCCGCGAAATCAAAAGAACTAAAGATCAATTTGGTGTGGCCTTATCTATTTTCTATTCTGTAAAATTTGGTGCTAAGGCACCAATATTTCGGAGCAAATGTGTTACCCGGTTACTCGATATGTTTATAACGATATTTCTATGTCACGATAGCGTTTTGTTAATCTGCGTCACACAGGCATTTATCATAACGTAATTGGTGTTTGCACATAACGTACCGGTGAACTGACAAAACATATTGAACGTAAACTGAAAGTACCAATTGATTGGCATAACAAATATAGGAAATACCATATCATATATAATTTGTCACAGAAGATACATATGTATAAACACAACATAAAGCCATTTAAACAGAACATCACCAGCTTTTCATAGAACAAAAAGGTAATCAGACCAAACGTTTAAAACATTCGACGTAACAAACCTATTTGAGACAGGACGCAATTATTAACTGACATAACGACAGGAATAATAGACAAAACATAGAAGAAAAGTGACAGAAAGTAAAAGTGTTTGATAATAAAGTTTATAGGTATTCAC
The DNA here is from genome assembly GCA_028015205.1 of Mytilisepta virgata. Lineage (NCBI taxonomy): Eukaryota > Metazoa > Mollusca > Bivalvia > Mytilida > Mytilidae > Mytilisepta > Mytilisepta virgata. Next base: position 93,130,684 of record CM051521.1, read on the forward strand.
AGAAAGTACAGTAATTACAACATAATGTAATGTATATTGCACATAACAAAGATTAGCAATGACATAACATACAACTGATTGACAAAACAAATAGTTTATTTGACATAACACAGAGATGAAGTGTCAGGAAATAAAGGCACTTGCACATAATATAAATTAGAAATGACAGGACGTAAAGATAAAGTGACAAAACACATTAAATATCTACACTATAAGACAGTTACGGCGTTCCATACATAGGGCCAAAAACAATAAGGTAGAACCATTTCTCTCAGTCTCACTTCTAGGACCATTTAAAAAAGTTACTTAATGCATTTCAAAATCTCTAAGGGCATAACCTTGTATGAGTTCTATTAATATTTACTAATAATAACCACATTACCTGTTGGTTTATTTCAGGTTTTTCTTACTTGTAAATCGCTTTTGGAGACAGTTTTAACACAAATATGCCAAATTAACGTCTCAAAGACTTGAAGTAAACACCGGAATCAACATGACCAAAACGATATTTTTGAAGTAATTGATTCGATGTATCTCTTTTCATGTGACAGTATAATGGTTTTGGTTCCTTGTGTCCTTTGGAATATTTAAAAAAGTGATACAAACTCCTTGGAAATTGACCCTATATATGACCTTTGCAGGTAAAAAAAAAACTTAAACTTATTAATGATTCAATATAAAAAAAAATTTTGTCAACCGAAAATGCGTTGCATGCACTCGCTTACTATAAAATTTAGGTAAATACTTAAGATTATGAAAAGAATGGTTGTCTGGAGTGAACGAGTGAAACAAATACAGGTGAAAGTGGTCCTAATTCTATCAATTAAGTTATTTTAGATTATACTAGCAAACTTGTCTGCCATAACCTCAGAGACTTGAGTAAACCTTAATGATTTGAGAACCAGCTGAGAAATCGTGTTTCTTAAGCGATTCTAGAAGTCCCGTAACCTATCGTGAAATTCTACAAGATGTCGTTACGTCACTTCTTAGACAAGGTGGAATACGTTAATTATCGGATATTCCTTCACTCGAAAATCCCGATATTTAGTGTAAACATATTTTATTAATCAATATTATATACAGTTACAATTACACTGATAACATGCATAAATATAAAACAATAAATATTAATTAATGTATCCGAAAACAAGCTTTAAAGCTTATATTAATTCGTTTCCCTAGTATCAAAATTTACTCGTTATCTTAGAGGTAAATGTTGTATATTTAGTTAATAAGTTAGTGTTTACTTCATATAAGCAAGAGATAGTGCTGAGTGCAGAAAATGATTAATTAAGAGGTGAATCTTTTAGTATTAATGATGTATCGCTGTACTAAATGGAAAAGATCTGTGTTTTGGTTATTAGTTAAGAGGGCATATCCAAACAAAAATAAGTTAGAAGATATTGGTATTGGTAAATTTAGTGAGGTAAGTAGTCTCTGCCTCGGGCTGATAAATCTATTACAGTGGAAGAAAAAATGATCGACAGTTTCTTCGTCTCCACACGGACAGTTTGGCGAATCAATAATATTTCTCTGAAATAAGTGTCCATTTCGAGGGCTGCTATTCATTCGGAGTACGTGTGGTATGTACAGTTTGTCCCAAACGACCGCCAGTGTAATAATATGGTGAATTAAGAGAATCATGGTTGCGTTTTAAGGCAGATTTAAAAGAACAAATAGAGCGAGATTTCTTAATGTTATCCGGAAGCCAGTTCCAGGCACGCAAAGTCTGTGGCAAATAAGAATTACTGTAGAGCGACGTACGCGTTCTGATCATGGGCAGGTCTGCCGAGTGTCTTGTATTCAATCATGAATGTTTTGAAAGATATATGGTATAATATCTCTCAAATAGTTTGGGGTTAGATCGTTTGTCATTTTATAAAAATATATCAATCGATGCTGTTCTCTTCTACATTTCAATGTTTCCCAACCTGTTTCTATATATAGACAAGCCAGAACAGTCAACCGAGTACCTCCAGTTACAATTCTGACAGCCTCTAACTGAACCCCCTCTAGTTTGTCTACATAGTAAACTGACATATTATCCCAGATAACGTCCCCATATTCTAATAATGGTATAATAAAGGTTAAATATATTTTCTCCAGTACGTCTCTATTCAAAATAAATTTAAACTTCCTCATGACATTTAATCTCTTATAGGCTTTTTCTATAATCATCTCAATATGCGTATCCCATTTACCGTTATCAGAGATCACGACTCCTAAGTGTTTATGTTCGGTCACAGTGTTGATAACAGTAGCATTCATAATGAGTGGCGGATGAAGTGGTATTTGAAATTTTTTCGAAATTTTACCATTCTTAATGTAACAATAACCCAAAATGCAAAAGTTCAGAAGCACACACATCTAACAAAACTAATTAGTAATGTTCTATTCCACTCGTCTGTTAGTAAAACATATCGAGTACATTTGGACAATATTCCGAAATCCCGATATTTTTGAAAGATTGTTCGATTTTTATTGTCAGAATGAGTTTTTATATATTATTATTACACAAAAGACACCAAAATGAACCCCATGGATCTAAAAATAAAACATGTTATTATAGTAATGAATGTTATTTTGAAGGAATTTATCAATGTGTAAACTCGGGACATTCACTCGCAAACTAAACAAAGTCTGAAGGACTTTATGCAAAGTTCGTGAGTGATAAGCCCGAGTTCACACATTGATAAATTCTGTAAAAATAATCTTTAGTACTTATAATTCCGAAGTAATGCAGAAATATGACGTTTTCCATTTGAAATTGCATGTGTACATATTCATACTCAGGACGTTATGATAAATTTATCAAGTTGTAAACTTTTTACCGGAATTTGGGGTTAGCCAATGAAATTACTGTACTTGATGTATTGAAAACAACATTGGAATTATTTTTTGGTGAATTTTACCAAAATTACCAGATAGCACATACATGTTGTTTTATCGACGCATTTCGAGAATGAATGTCTCTGTGGTTGCTATGCCATTGGAAAAGAAATCAAAAAAAGAATATTATAGTCTGAAATGATCATTTAATAAAGAAACAAACTTTTCCTGATAGAGTCAAAACCTTACACTGTTAAACTTTTAACTGAATTGATAAAAATTTAGACTAAAACTTTTAACACATTCATTAATGCAGCAACTATAACCGCTGAAAGGAAGTCCAAACCAGAAATATTGTGGACTTTAGAATGTTTAAACCAGCTAACAATTAAATAGTATTATGACATTATTACCTTTCTGGTCTGGGGAGTGTATGACAGAAAATGACAGAGTGTCGCAGTTTTCATCTGTACACCCCTCAGCTGATAATACCTTAAACGCTACGTCATCCATATCTGCAGCCAAATCGCCATTCGAAACCTTTGTCTGGAATTCTACAACGGTAGAGTTCATATCACACGGAGTTATATTATCTGCATTCAGGTCAAACTTTTGGCGGCTGGCGAGAAATAAATTAACCAACATTTTGTCTGATTCAGTTGCATTTGAACTAGTATCGACATCAGCAAACCATAATACTCCGTTGTCCTCCCACCGAAGTTTCTTTGCTATATGATCTACAATTTTGTTACCAAGCCTTGCCAAAGTTTCGTCATGTTCTGATTCAGACCTACGACGTCTTCCAATAAATACTGGACCATAAAGAAGTAGCAATCTTAATTTTCTTACATCGTTATCGAAAGTATACTTTCTGAAGAATGAATGTTCGCATTTCAGCATAGTATGCCAAAACCCGTTAATTGTTTCGGATGTAGCCATGACTAAGCTTGATTTAATTGTCCAAAATACAGAAAAGAAATCGGAAATTCCAAGGTTACAAATAGAAATGCTTCGATGGTTCTCATCGGGCTGTACATAACATGGAATGTGAGAATCAAAGGCGATTTTCTTTACTTCCTTACACGATAAAGATCTCCATGGACGTAATATTGGAACAAGAGATACTTGAAGGCATTTTCGCACAGCATTGACCCAAATTTTTCCTGCGTTTGAAAACTTTCCGTAGTGTTCATCATACAAATTGCAAAATTCCGTAGCATACTTTATAGCATAGTCGTCTTTGGTTCCGCTGCAGCTGTACTTTTTGTCGAGACAATCCTTATACCAACCGCATTCATTTCCTGGTGGACTATAACATTTAGAAGGAAGTGTAAGATTTGGTGTTCTATATTCCTCCCCAGGTCTGCAAGAACAATCATCGTAAATAGAACCTGACAAAACGTCATGAAGTTCAAGCATACATTGGTAGTAACAGTACGTTCTTGATCTGTCTTCACACTGATATTGACTTCTTGTCTTTGTTTGTATGTATTGATCTGTTAAACATGTTCCCCATTGATACTCTCCATTGTATCGAAAAGACGAAAAACATTCGATTATTCCGCTTGGTCCCGTGTTTCTATCACATTCTGCCGAGACAGTGACCAAAAAACTTACTACTGTTATAATTCTCTCCATGTTTATGTAATCAAATCAGTAAACGATATATTTAATAGTTTAGATAAACAAGTTCATCGCTGATACGGGTATAAAGTAACGAAGATAATACGAACAAGGTCTGTCAACAGGTACAAATGTTAGTTTTAAATCCATAGTAAACAAAATTTGTGAAGGTATTAACATTTTTAATTTGGTCTCTCAAGAGCTACTGTGATAAGGCCTACTCAACTAGTGGTGTGAATAAGATGCATGTATTGTAACAAATTCTAACGACTTACTCTTGTAGTGACCTTACCTATTTTGATAGCATAAAAACTTTTGGTTTTTTTTCTTCACTGTATACAACCCTCCCACATGATCAATTAAAATCTGTTTTTCGTGAGCTAATTCACCAAAGTTTCTACACTAAACAAGGTTTACAAAGATGTGCCTATCTGGTATTAGGTAAAGACAAGGCTTACTTTGTCCAAAAAAAATACTGATTCTAACAAAAAGTACTCTGAGACAGATGTTCTTACTGAAAGCAGTACTCCTGCCCTCACACCGTCCACCAATTTGTTAAGATGCTGGAATTTCTCATCGACAACATATTTGTTTGGAGGGCATGTTTTTCAGCAAACGATCGGCATCCCAAAGCTGTGCTCTGCTTTTGTTCGACATGTTCTTGTTTTCATATTAAGCTAAATTTTTACAGGGGCTAATGAATTGGAAAGAAAAGAAACTACCCCAGTCCTTTAATTTCAGTTTCCGCTATATAGATGATGTTTTGTGACTTAATAATCCTTACTTTAATGATAACCTACATCTTATCTATCGCAGTGGACTTGAAATTAAAGAGGTCACAGACACACCAACTTCTGCTTCATACCTAAATTTTTACTTGTACATAAATAATAATGGACAATTGAAATCAAAACTTTATGACAAGCGCGATGATTTTAATTTTCCAATTGAACTTTCTCTTTCTTATCAGTAACATACCAAGGTCTCCCGCTATGGTCTGTACATTTTAAAGTTGATTTGTTACTGGCGCGCATTTGATTTATACGGCGACTTTAACGGCAGGGCTAGATTGTTATCACATAAACTTCTAAGACAGGGTTATGTTCAGTCTATGTTCACTTCATCGATCCAAAAGTTTTACGATCGTCATCGCGAATTGATTGGCCGTTATGAAGTTTCTATCTCGAGTATGAGACTAGATATCTTCATTTAGATTTCAAGTCCTTCTAGAATTGACACCAACAGCACTTGACATCTCACCAGACTTGACACTACACTGGCAGTGTGACGGGTGCCGTGTACGGAGCATGGCATGCTTACCCTTCTCGAGCACCTGATGTAACTCCCGGTTTTTTATGGGAGTTCACATTGCTAGTGCATTAGTTTCTGTGCTGTCTTGTTCTATTTTTTTTTTGTCTCGCCTGCGACAAAAAGTCGCGAAGGCGAGATTTAAGTATTACTTTCCGGCGGCGACGGCGGCATAAACTTTTTAAAAACTTTAATAACTTTGCAGATGTAATACCTACAATTAAGATTTATGGTCCACAAGGTAGCTTATCGTATAAGGTTTGTGGTAGTATACTTATCTTGAGACCCTGGCCTCATTGTCATGGTTCACTGACTTCATAAACATGAATTTAAAGTCCAAGTTTCGTGGTTAAATCCATTTCTCAGCAACTGTAATACCTAGGCCTACCATATTTGGTCTATAGATAGATCTTAGTGAGTACATGCCTTTATGACACCTGCCTTTTGACCTTGACCTCAATATCTTTTAACGCATTTTCATTTGAATTACAAAATGTCGGGTATCAGATAATCATTATTATGAGTCCATGTGCATACTCGGGCGAGACATGTGGTGTGTCCACTCTTGTGTTAGTTTATTATACGTTTTGTTTTATTCTTTTAGTTATACATGTATCCTTGTGGCGTTTTTTTTTTGTTGTTGTTGCGTTACACTCTCCTGACTTTGTCTTTTCCTTGGACTTCGAATTTATAGACTTTTCCACTGTTTTTTCGCTTTGGTATTTTTTTTGCCGATATCAAAAAAGCTGCATGATATCAGTAATCTATTTCCCCAAATAAAATTTTTACGTTATTTCCAAATCATAATGAAATTATAAAGCTGAATCAAAATTGCTGTATCCCGGTATGGCAACATTTTCAAAAAAGTAAGACAGTCTAAATGTAAAATATTGGTTAATAAGCACATCTGGGAAAGGTCACGTTGTGAGACATTGCAATTACTTGCGTAAAGCAAGAAAAACTATCTGGAAATTGTTATTTTAAAAAACATTAATAGCAAATATTTTCCCGAGGAAACAATTTATGAAATGTTACTTAAGACAACCTGTACTTTGTACACACATAAAGCACATGGGTCTTGCTAGAAATGTATACATTTGCATGTTATTTTAACCACCAAACTGTAAAAAGAGGATGCTAAAAAAGTCCACGAGTTTTTGAGGATCACGAGCTCTTGTCTTTATATTTATAATATATATGAACCTCCTGTGACATACAATTTATTAAAATGTTTTGATACTTTTGGATTTCAAAATTTCTTTTGAGGTTACCTGGTGTCCTTCTTCTGCGATGCTCTCTCTTTAATGAAACCCTATACTCTAGAAGAATGGTTTATTCAGACTAAATATGTACATATATTCAAATTTAAAAAAAAAGTTTACGTGCAAGAATGAATTCAAATTTTAACGTAGTAACGAATCGTATTAACTTGTCACCATGTTTAATGTATTTTATTTTCATACACATGCTCTACAATTTTAAACAACACCTTTTCCACATCCACGTCGTGAACATTGGATTGCCATAATAATGGACAGAAGAACTAGGAAAGCGACACAGCTAATTCCAATAATCAAGTATGTTTTAATTCCTTTGCTAGTATCATGAGTATCACCACCTACAATGTATATAAATAAACTAAATATACATGTATTAGAATACGATATAGGTATTCTAGAACAATTTTACGATCCAACCTTTCAATCATCATTATTTGCACAAAAACATTTCATTACAACCTTAGTATATGATCATTTTATTATATAATTTTCACGCTCATCAACAGAACATGTCCTGTCAGCAATGCAAAGGACCAAAAACAATAAGGTAGAACCATTTCTTTCTGTCTCACATCTAGGACAATTTAAAAAAAGTTACTAAATGCATTTCAAAATCTGTAAGGGCATAACCTTGTATGAGTTCTATTAATATTTACTAATAATAACCACATTACCTATTGGTTTATTTCAGGTTTTTCTTACCTGTAAATCACTTTTGGAGACAGTTTTATCACAGATATGCCAAATAAACGTCTCAAAGACGTGAAGTAAACACCGAAATCAACATGACCAAAACGATATTTTTGGAGTAATTGAGTCGATATATCTCTTTTCATGTGACAGTATAATGGTTTTGGTTCCTTGTGTCCTTTGGAATATTTCAAAAAGTGATACAATCTCCTTGGAAATTGACCCTATATATGACCTTTGCAGGTAAAAAAAACTTAAACTTATTAATGATTCAATATAAAATTTTTGTTTGTCAACCGAAAATGCGTTGCATGCACTCGCTTACTATAAAATTTCGGTAAATATTTAAGATGATGAAAAGAATGGTTGTCTGGAGTGAACGAGTGAAACAAATACAGGGAAAAGTGGGCCTAATTCTATCAATTAAATTATTTTAGATTATACTAGCAAACTTGTCTGCCATAACCTCAGAGACTTGAGTCAACCTTAATGATTTGAGAACCAGCTGAGAAATCGTGTTTCTTAAGCGATTCTAGAAGTCTCATAACTTATCGTGAAATTCTACAAGATGTCGTTACGTCACTTCTTAGACAAGGTGGAATACGTTAATTATCGGATATTCCTTCACTCTAAAATCCCGATACTTAGTGTAAACATATTTTATTAATCAATATTATATACAGTTACAATTACACTGCTAATCTGCATAAATATAAAACAATAAATATTAATTAATGGTATCCGAAAACAAGCTTTAAAGCTTATATTAATTCGTTTCCCTAGTATCAAATTTTACTCGTTATCTTAGAGGTAAATGCTGTATATTTAGTCAGTAAGTTAGTGTTTACTTAATATAAGCAAGAGATAGTGCTGAGTGCAGAAAATGATTATTTAAGAGGTGAATCTTTTAGTATTAATGGTGTATCCCTGTACTAAATGGAAAAGATATGTGTTTTGGTTATTTGTTAAGAGGGCATATCCAAACAAAAATAAGTTAGAAGATATTGGTATTGGCAGATTTAGTGAGGCAAGTAGTCTCTGCCTCGGGCCGATAAATCTATTACAGTGGAAGAAAAAATGATCGACAGTTTCTTCGTCTCCACATGGACAGTTTGGCGAATCAATAATATTTCTCTGAAAAAAGTGCCCATTTAGAGCGCTGCTATTTATTCGGAGTCCGGTATGTTCAGTTTGTCTCAGGCGACCACCAGTGTAATAATATGGTGGAATAAGCGAACCAAGATTGCGTTTTAAGGCCGATTTAAAAGAACAAATAGAGCGAGATTTCTTGTTGTCCGGAAGCCAGTTCCAGGCACGCAAAGTCTGTGGCAAATAAGAATTACTGTAGAGCGACGTACGCGTTCTGATCATGGGCAGGTCTGCTGAGTGTCTTGTATTATATCGATGAATGTTTTGAAAGGTAGGTGATATAATATCTCTCAGATAGTTTGGGGTTAGACCGTTTGTCATTTTATAAAAATATATCAGTCGATGCTGTTCTCTTCTACATTTCAATGTTTCCCAACCTGTTTCTGTATATAGATTAGCCAGAACAGTCAACAGAGTACCCCAAGTTACAATTCTGGCAGCCTCTAACTGAACCCCCTCTAACTTGTGTACATAGTAAACTGAAATATTAACCCAGATAAGGTCCCCATATTCTTATAATGGTCTAATAAAGGTTAAATATATTTTCTCCAGTACGTCTCTATTCAAAATAAATTTAAACTTCCTTATGATATTTAATCTCTTATAGGCTTTTTCTATAATCATCTCAATATGCGTATCCCATTTACCGTTATCAGATCACGACTCCTTAGTGTTAATGTTCGGTCACAGTGTTGACAACAGTAGCATTCATAATGAGTAGCGGATGAAGTGGCTTGTTACGGCCAGAAATCACCTTTTAATTGTAGCCAACAAAAGACACAAATCAATAATAAAATTTAACAAGATTTATTATATACAAGTTTAGAAGAAATATTATATAAATTGAAATGTCAACTTAATTGTTTAAATATATATGTCCAATCCTTTGTCTTTTCTTTATCCGGAATTCTTCTCGTCACTGTTGCGGGAATCCAAACAGAATATAACGTCCAATCAGTCACAATCTAGTATGATGTGTGTAACGTAAATAAAAGTGTGTCAATCCAACAGCTGAGAACACAAGAATGTTTATGTCTGATCTGATCTGAAAGTCTAACTTCGCATCCGAAAATATAGTTATCACGGAAATCTATAGAAGACTGTAGAATACGGTAGAAGTTTGAATTACACATCGTATATTATGATCATCCCAGAATTATTACGTAAGTCAAATAGAAAGTTCTAATCATTCCATCAGTATCTATGATTGTTCCAGTGATTTCTAAACTGCACATTTATAACAATATTTGATAAACAACTATAAGTATTAAGTAAGCATATTATACATGTTATAAGGCCACACAAAACAAATTAGGCCATGGTAAAAAAATATAATAATTACAATATCATAACACCTCCCCCCTTAAAAGAAGTTGGATGGTAACTTCGCATGAACAATATATACAAAAATATATAGTATGTATACAGTGTTTTAATAAGATCTAGACAAAGCATATATCTAATTTCTTGTCTCATAAAATCAAGTTTAAGTGGATTGAGCCGGTAAGGATGTTGCTTAATTGGAGAAGCATCGCCTACATCAACAGCATGACAAACAGCGGTGGTTTTGTTTGGCAAATCTGGAAAATACAAAAGTTTTCAATTTTTCTCTGCGATCTAAACTCAGATGTGCAAGTTATGAGTCTACATTTGACAAAATTTCTGAATTTTTCAATCTAACAGTTTGTTCCATAGTCTTGGAATCAAAAGATGGTTCAATTATGTTTGGTTTGTCATGATCGTTCTCCGATTTAACCATGGCTAAAGTGGCAACTGGTTTACTCTCACTTTCATTAGTACGCTCAAAATATGGGTTTAACATATTCATGTGACACACTCTACTTTGTTTACGCCGACCTGGAGATTTATATAATTCAAATCATTGATTTTATTCTCGATTGTATAAGGACCACAGTATTAAGCCTGTAAAGGATGCTCAGGGACTGGCAAAAATACAAGTACCTCATCACCAGGCTCAAAAACTCTGTCCCTGGCATCTTTATCATACCATATTTTCATCTTATTCTGTATAGTTTTTAAGTTTTTTCTGAGGAATTTGACAAGGAGTATACAATTTTTCTTTAAATCTAGATGGATAGTCTAGAATATTCAAGTCAGTGTGTTCAGTAAACCATTTTTCCTTAACCAATTTCAAAGGTCCCCTTACAGTATGACCAAACACCAGCTCAAAGGGGCTAAAACCAAGGGATTCTTGAACAGCTTCTCGGGCTGCAAAAAGTAGAAAGTGAACACCATCATCCCAGTCCTAATCATGTTCTTCAATGTTTGATGAAAACGTTCTAATGCACCTTGAGATTATGGATGATAAGCACTTGATCTATCCTGAGCAATCCCTAACCGGCAAACGACCTGCTGAAATAAACCTGACATGAAATGTGAACCCTGGTCGGACTGTATAGACTTAGGAAGTCATACTAATGTGAAAAATTTGATAAGAGCTTTGACAAGTTGGTGTCTTGATATTCCTTAAGGAAATAGCCTCAGGAAAGCGAGTGAATGTACACTTGATCGTCAATACATACGCATTTCCAGTCTTGGTCTTTGGTAAAGGTCCAACGCAATCAATAAGTACTCGGCTGAAAGGTTCTTCAAAGGCTGGAATTGGCAGAAGTGGTGCTGGTGGTATTTTCTGGTTAGGCTTGCCAACAACCTGGCATATATGGCATGATTTGCAGTATTCTGTGACATCATTTCTAAATCTGGGCCAGTTGAAATGTTGTAAGACCTTAAGGCAAGTCTTCCTTATACCTAAATGTCCAACCAAAGGGGTGTCATGGGCAAGACCAATAATATCTTACCTATAGACTTTAGGCACCACCACTTGGTATACCACTCTCCATTCCTCCTCTGGGATAGCATCAGGAGGCCTCCACTTCCTCATCAAAATGCCGTCTTGATGGTAGTAACATTCGGCCACTTTGTCTGCTTCTTCTTGGTGTAGAGCCCTCTTGCGGAGCTGAAAAACCTCATGGTCTTTATTTTGTTCTTCCATAAATTTTCTTTTGTCTAATAAATGGCTGTTCACGTCTGGTCATGCATAATTACATGCTTGTTACTTCCAGGTGGTCTTATGGCCTTTTCTGAGCTACCGGGACCTTCAATGTCGGCAAAGAAAGTGTCAGGAAGGTCCATATAACCATAGTTGCCTTCTTGTAAATTCTCATTTTGTTGTTTTCTTGCCATCGCCCTAGTAACAACACAAGCTGGATACAGTTCAGCATCATCTTCAGGTGATTTAACAACCACCGCCGGTTCGCGGGTAACAATTGGTTCAGCAACCACTTTGTTCATAGCTAAATCATTTCCTAATATAATGAAACACCCTCAATATGGAGAGTAGGACAAACACCCACAACAACTGGTCCAGTAATTAAATCTGACTTCAAATAAATACGACGGAAGGGAACATCTATACAACCTAACTCCACACCATGTAACAAAACGGAGGCACCGATGGACGTCTCCTCGGACAAAGGCAATACATCTTCTAACAACAAAGTCTGAGAAGCTCCAGTGTCCCGTAAAATCTTAATAGGCTGAGGAGTAGTATTATCAACAATAGAAACAAACGCATCAGACATAATGGGTTTATAATCCTCCATGTACTCACAAAAACTGGACTTCAAAGCCTGACTCGCAGGAAATTCCAACTTATTGGTAACAACGGATGTCGTACAAGCACTGGACTTGGGCTTATTATCTCTTTCATTCTTCTTCTGGAGTCTAAAACAATCAGCCATCAGGTGACAATTTTTCTTACAATAAGCACAAGTTAGTGACTTCTCAAAAGTCCAGATTTTGGACCAGACATAATATAACTAGACTGACTTAATCTGTGCAACAGACTTACTATCAGTACGTTAAGCACTTTAATTTTTGTAATTTCCGCTTGAAGTATTAAAATTTTGACCTTTGAAACTTTTTTTATGTGAAAGGGTATAATTATCGGAAACAACAGCTGCATCTTGCAATGTCTCAACGGTTTTATCATCTAAACGTGTTTTTAAGTCTAAATTAACACACTGCTTGAACTCTTCTAATAACATTAATTGTCTTAATTTATCAAAATTGTTCTCTATTATGTTTGACGTAAGCCATTTATCAAGTAGATCTTCTTTTTCCCTAGCAAATTCAAGATAGGTTTGTGATTCAAACTTTTTATAAGACCTAAATTTCTGTCTATGCTTCTGGCACTAGCTCAGAAGCTTTCAAAACGTCCTACTTAACAGTGTCATATCAGAACTTTTTTATGAAGAAAGTGCTAAGTAAATTTCAGCGGCCTTGCCCACAAAAACACTTTGCAGCATTGTAGTCCAATAAGGCTTTGGCCATTTCGAATTTTGAGCAATCTTCTCAAACTGTGGAAAAAATTTATCAACTGTTTTTTTTCACAAAATTTGGGAACCAAACGTATATTTTTGCTGCATCAAAATGTTCTGATTTTGACTCATATTTAGTGTTGCTTTCTACTTTGACCATTTCCGTTTTTATTGTTTCCCTCTCTAACCTTTCCCTCATTTCAAGTTCTGCCTGTCTTTCTTATTTTTCCAATTGTTTTATTTTAACTTCGTTTTCCAATTGTTTTAATTTAACTTCGTTTTCCAATTGTTTTAATTTAAGTTCATGTTCTAATTCAAGCTGTTTTAATTTGAAATCATCAACATTTTCGACCTTGAGTTCAAGAGCCTCTTCACCAAAAATTTCTGAGTAAACTAAATTGTCTATTACCAAATTTTTTATAATTTGTTTTCTCATAGATACTGTAAAATCTATCTAACACTAATACTTCTTTCTTCAGTTTATCAAACACGTTTAGATCTGGCGTTTTCAAAAATTTACCAAATGTCATTTTGTAGAATTTTGTTGGCTAATTCTAATAAAAATACTGAGAAATTTTTAATAAGATATTAACGTTATCCCGGACGAGCCCCCATTTCTGTTACGGCCAGAAATCACCTTTTAATTGCAGCCAACAAAAGACACAAATCAATAATAAAATTTAACAAGATTTATTATATACAAGTTTACAAGAAATATTATATAAATTGAAATGTCAACTTAACTGTTTAAATATATATGTCCAATTCTTTGTCTTTTCTTTATCCGGAATTCTTCTCGTCACTGTTGCGGGAATCCAAACAGAATATTATGTCCAATCAGTCACAATCTAGTATGATGTGTGTAACGTGAATAAAAGTGCGTCAATCCAACAGCTGAGAACACAAGAATGTTAATGTCTGATCTGATCTGAAAGTCTAACTTTTGCGCCCGTATATATAGTTATCACGGAAATCTATAGAAGACTGTAGAAGGGAAACTTCTAGAATACGGTAGAAGTTTGAATTACACATCGTATATTATGATCATTCCAGAATTATTACGTAAGTCAAATAGAAAGTTCTAATCATTCCATCAGTATCTATGATTGTTCCGGTGATTTCTAAACTACACAGTTATAACAATATTTGATAAACAACTATAAGTATTATGTAAGCACATTATACATGTTATAAGGCCACACAAAACTAATTAGACCAAGATAAATAAATATAATAATTACAATATCATAACATGGCTTTTGAAATTTTCTCGATATTTCACCATTCTTAATGTAACAATAATCAATATGCAAATGTTCAGAAGCACACCCATCTAACAAAACTAATTAGTAATCGTTCTATTCCACTCGTCTGTTAGTAAAACATATCGAGTACATTTGGACAATATTCCGAAACCCGATATTTTTTAAAGATTGTTCGATTTTTATTGTAAGAATGAGTTTTTATATATTATTATTACACAAAAGACACCAAAATGAACCCCATGGATCTAAAAATTAAACATGTTATTATAGTAATGAATGTTATTTTGAAGGAATTTATCAATGTGTAAACTCGGGAGATTCACTCACAAACTAAACGAAGTCCGAAGGACTTTATGCAAAGTTCGTGAATGATAAGCCCGAGTTCACTCATTGATAAATTCTGTAAAAATAATCTTTAGTACTGATAATTCCGAAGTAATGCAGAAATATGACGTTTTCCATTTGAAATTAACATTTCCTCATGAACTATACTGCATGCGTACATATTCATATACACGACGTTATGAAAGAAATTTATCAAGTTATAAACTTTTTACCGGAATTTGAGGTTAACCAATGAAATTACAGCACTTGATGTATTGAAAACAACATTGGAATTATTTTCTGGTGAATTTTACCAAAATTACCAGATAGCACATACATGTTTTTTTATCGACGCATTTCGAGAATGAATGTCTCTGTGGTTGCTATGCCATTGGAAAAGAAATTTTTTTTATCTGAAATGATCATTTAAGAAAGAAACAAACTTTTTCTGGTAGAGTCGAAATCTTACACTGTTAAACTTTTAACTAAATTGATAAAAATTTAGACTAAAACTTTTAACAGATTCTTCAATGCAGCAATTATAACCGCTGAAAGGAAGTCCAAACCAGACATATTGTGGACTTTAGAATGTTTAAACCAGCTAACAATTAAATAGTAGTATGACATTATTACCTTTCTGGTCTGGGGAGTATATCACAGAAAATGACAGAGTGTCGCAGTTTTCATCTGTACACCCCTCAGCTGATAATACCTTAAACGCTACGTCATCCATATCTGCAGCCAAATCGCCATTCGAAAACTTTGTCTGGAATTCTACAACGGTAGAGTTCATGTCACACGGAGTTATATTATCTGCATTCAGGTCAAACTTTTGGCGGTTGGCGAGAAATAAATTAACCAACATTTTGTCTGATTCAGTTGCGTTTGAACTAGTATCGACATCAGCAAACCATAATACTCCGTTGTGCTCCCAGCGAAGTTTCTTTGCGATATGATCTACAATTTTGTTACCAAGCCTTGCCAAAGTGTCGTCATGTTCTGATTCAGACCTACGACGTCTTCCAATAAATACTGGACCATAAAGAAGTAGCAATCTTAATTTTCTTACATCGTTATCGAAAGTATACTTTCTGAAGAATGAATGTTCGCATTTCAGCATAGTATGCCAAAACCCGTTAATTGTTTCGGATGTAGCCATGACTAAGCTTGATTTAATTGTCCAAAATACAGAAAAGAAATCGGAAATTCCAAGGTTACAAATAGAAATGCTTCGATGGTTCTCATCGGGCTGTACATAACATGGAATGTGAGAATCAAAGGCGATTTTCTTTACTTCCTTACACGATAAAGATATCCATGGACGTAATATTGGAACAAGAGATACTTGAAGGCATTTTCGCACTGCATTGACCCAAATTTTTCCTGCGGTTGAAAAATGTCCGTAGTGTTTATCATATAAATTGCAAAATTCCGTAGCATACTTTATAGCATAGTCGTCTTTGGTTCCGCTGCAACTGTATTTTTTTTCGAGACAATCCTTATACCAACCACATTCATTTCCTGGTGGACTATAACATTTAGAAGCAAGTGTAAGATTTGGTGCTATATATTCGTCCCCAGGTCTGCAAGAACAATCATCGTAAATAGAACCTGACATAACGTCATGAAGTTCGAGCATACATTGGTAGTAACAGTACGTTCTTGATCTGTCTGCACAATGATGTTGACCTCTTGTCTGTGTTTGTATGTATTGATCTGTTAAACATGTTCCCCATTGATACTCTCCATTGTACCGAGAAGACGAAAAACATTCGACTATTCCGCTTGGTCCCGTATTTCTATCACATTCTGCCGAGGCAGTGACCAAAAAACTTACTATTGTTATAATTCTCTCCATGTTTATGTAGTAATCAAATCAGTAAAAGATATATTTTATAGTTTAGATAAACAAATTAATTGCTGATACGGGTATAAAGTAACGAAGATGATACGAACAAGGTCTGTCAAAAGCTACAAATGTTAGTTTTAAATCCATAGTTAACCAAATTTGTGAAGGTATTTAAATTTTTAATATGGTCTCAAGAAATACTGTGATAAGGCCTACTTAACTAGTGGTGTGAATCAGATGCATTGTTTTTAAACAATTATAACGACTTAATCTTGTATTTATCTTACCTATTGTGATAGCATTGTTTTTTTTCTACACTGTATACAACCCTCGCACATGATCAATTAAAATCTGTTTTTCGTGAGCTAATTCAACAATGTTTCTACACTAAACAAGGTTTACAAAGATGTGCATATCTGGTATTAGGTAAAGACAAGGCTTACTTTGTCAAAATAGTACTGATTCTAACAAAAAGTACTCTGAGACTGGTGTTGTTTTAAACCATTCTGGAATTTTTCATCGACAACATATTTGTTTGGATGGCATGTTTTTCAGCAAACGATCGGCATCCCAATGCTGTGCGCTGCTTTTGGTCGACATGTTCTTGTTTTCGTATTAAGCTAAATTTTTACAGGGGCTAATGAATCGGAAAGAAAAGAAACTACCCCAGTACTTTAATTTCAGTTTCCGCTATATAGATGATGTTTTGTGACTTAATAATCCTTTCTTTAAGGATCACCTACATCTTATCTATCCCAGTTGACTTGAAATTAAAGAGAACACAGACACACCAACTTCTGCTTCATACCTAAATTTGTACTTGTGCAGATATTATAATGGACAATTGAAATCAAAACTTTATGCCAAGCGTGATGATTTTAATTTTCCAATTGAACTTCCTCTTTCTTAGCAGTAACAAACTAAGGTCTCCCGCTATGGTGTGTACATTTTAAAGTTGATTCGTTACTGGGGCGCATGTGATTCATACGGCGACTTTAACGACAGGGCTAGATTGTTATCACATTAACTTCAGACAGGATTATGTTCAGTCTATGTTCACTTCATCGCTCCAAAAGTTTAACGATCGTCATCGCGAATTGACGGCCCGTTATGAAGTATGAGACTAGATATCTTCAGTTAGATTTCACGTCCTTCTGAAATTGACACCCATCGCACTTGACATTATCCTTTCCTCATACCGGATTTGACATGAGCAGCATGGCGGGTGTCCTGTAGGAAGCAGAGACTGCTTACTCTTCCGGAGCACCTGAGTCTACCCTCGGTTTTTTGGTGGGGTCCATGTTGTTCATACGTTTTTAGTTTTTAATTGTAGTGTATGTATTGTTTTGGTCTTGTCTTCGTTGTTCTCCGGAGTTTGTTAGTTGTAACGATTTTTCTCTCCTTCGAATATCCCTTTGGTATTTCTTGACTTTACTTATTCATCAGACTTCACATTTCACTGGCAATGTGACGGGTGCCGTGTACAGAGCATGGCATGCTTACCATTCCGGAACACCAGATCTCACTCTCGGTGTTTTATGGGAGTTCACATTGCTAGTGCATTCGTTTCTGTGCTGTCTTGTTCTAGTTTTTTGTCACGCCCGCGATGAAGAGTCGCGAAGGCGAGTTATAGGTATTACTTTTCGGCGGCTACGGCGGCGTAAACTTTAATAACTTTGCACATGTAATACCTACAATTAAGATTTATGGTCCACAAGGTAGCTTATCGTATAAGGTTTGTCGCAGTATACTTGTCTTGTGACCCTGACCTCATTTTCATGGTTCACTGACTTCATAAACATGAATTTAAAATCTGCTTCCAAGTTTCGGGGTTAAATCCATTTCTCAGTAGTACCTAGGCCAACCATATTTGGTCTATAGATAGATCTTAGTGGGTACATGCCCGTCTGACATCTGGCTTGGGACCTTCACCTCCATTTCATGCTCGAGTGACTTTGTCATTTTTTCGTGGTTAAATCAATTTCTTAGAAACTGTAATACCTACACCCACCATATTTGGTCAAAAGATAGTTCTTGGTGGGTACATGTCAGTTTGACACCTGCCTTTTTACCTTGACCTCGATTTCATGCGTGAGTGACCTACATCAAATTTTCGTGATTAAGTCTATTACCCAGATAGTTCTTGGTGGGTACATGTCAGTCTGATACCTGGCTTGGGATCTTGACCTCAATTTCATGCTTGAGTGACTTTGACACTTTTTCATGGTTAAGACCATTCCTCAGCAAGTAGAATACCTAGACCCACCATATTTGGTCAACAGATAGTTCTTGGTGGGTACCTGTCAGTCTGACACCTGGCTTTGGACCTTGACCTCAGTTTCATGCTTGAGTGACATTGTTACTTTTTCATGATTAAGTCCATTCTCAGCAACTAGAATAACTAGACCCACCATATTTGATCAATAGATAGTTCTTGGTGAGTACATGTCAGTCTGACACCTGGTTTGGGACCTTGACCTCAATGTCATGCTTGAGCGACTTTGTCACTTTTTCGTGGTTAAGTCCATTTCTCAGAAACTGTAATACCTAGACCCACTGTATTTGGTCTATTGATAGTTCTTGGTGGGTACATGCCAGTCTGACACTTGTCTCTGAACCTTGACCTTAATTTCATGGTTGATTGACTTTCATCCAAAATTCTTGATCAAGTCCTTTTTCAGCAACTGTAATACCTAGACCCATCCGTGTTTGGTCTATGGATAGTTCTTAGCGGGTACATGCAAGTCTGACTTTGACCTCAATTGTATGCTTGAGTGACTTTGTCACATTTTTGAGATTACATCCATTTCTCAGCAACTTTAATACCTAGACCCACCATATTTGGTCAATAGATAGTTTTTAGTGAATACATGTCGGTATGACACCTGCCTTTTGATCTTTGTCTTTTCCTTGGACTTCGAATTTGTAGACTTTTCCCACTGTTTTTTTGTTTCGGTATTTTTTTGCCGATATCAAAAAAGTTGCATGAATTATTTCCCCAAATAAAATTTTAACGTTATGTCCAAATCATAAGGTAATTATAAAGCTGAATCAAAATTGCTGTATCCCGGTATGGCAACTTTTTCAAAAAAATCAGAAAGTATAAATGTAAAATATTGGTTAATAAGCACATCTGGGAAAGTGTAACAGTGTTTTCGTTCCATTAGTGTATTCTTTCCAGAGGACAAGTTACACTAGTGTATAATTTCCTGAGGAATTAATGCACTAGGTTACTTTTTCCATGCTTATAGTGTAAATTATCCTTTGTTTAGTTGTGTATCCAAACTAAATTCTTAAAAAGGATTTTTTAGGGGGACTATTAAATAAAATGGGGCATGTTTTTTTGGGGAGGGGGGTAAAAATATCAACGCCAGCATTTAGAAATAAATTGTCATGTGGAAATTATACAGTAGTGTAATTTATCCTGGAAAAAATTACCTAGTACAATTATTCTTTATTGAAATGTTTGGTTGTACGATTTGTCGTTCAGGTAATTCAAAATTGCCTGATATTCCTCTGCTCCATATTTAATAACACATGTATAATCTTTATCATTATAATATTAGCATAAATTGACAAAATTTCATTTAATATGTAATCAGAAGTTCGGGATTTACTAATGTGAAGATATTTTAAAGTAGATCTCGACTATTTAAACCTTATATGTATATAGCTAACTAATTAGACTTCTAAAAGAAAAGAAAACTTCATTAAACGAATATAATTTATAAAGGCAATTTTTACAATTCCATCAAATCATCAACAGTTGTATAAACGTAATTTTAAATTATCATTTATCAATGCATAATTCTATATTGGACAATCTTATTAACAATAACAATCCTATATTAAAAGACTGACTTAACTTTGCAGGAGGTAAAGAAATCTTGACAATGTTAATGTTTATAAAAGAATACTCTTTTACTCGGGGAGGTCACTTCCAATATATGATGAGGTAGGGATGAGCCGCTGGAATAGGTACCTTTTTCACGCTTCGTAATATATAATAAGGGTGTGCAATTGAGATGAAAATATGCGATAAGGATAGGAATTACTGATGGGATTATGTGATAAGGTCAATATGTTGCATCTAAATAAAATATCATTCAGTCTGACAGTTTATGTGTATAATCAATCATTGAAGTATAAATCAAACATTGTTTTTCTTGAAAATAAAGAATTTCTGTTCATTATAATCGTTTTGATCCAAATATATGAAAAGGTATACTTTTCGGCATAAATATATGATTAGGTATACTTTTCTGCTAAAAATATGGGATATGGTATACATTTTTGAGATTTTTAATATGATAAGGGTGGGGGTCCTGGTGTGCCAGCTGCTCACCCCTACCAAAAAACATATTGAGTGACCCCCCCCAGACTCTTTATGGTATTAAAAGGTTACATTCAGTTTATGAAAATACAAGGATTATGTCAAATTAGCATAAGCTAATTTAAAACTTTAAACAATGAATACATTTTTAAAACTTCAAATAAAATTTGAGCAAAAAGTAAATAAATACACTTTGATATAAAGAATTAAATTTTATTTTAATTCAAGAGCGATAACCTAGAAATAAAACGCAAGGGTGGCAACAATAAGAAACCCGGATTCGTATTTATAAATAAATACCTGTGATAATCAAAATAAACAAAACTTGACTGTCTGTTTGTTCTGTTTTGCACTATTTACGGAAAGACAACCCTAGAGTAAAATTACTCATCGGATAATCTACACGCCGGAATAAAAGTACGCTTACAAAAGGTCACGTTGTGAGACATTGCAATTACTTGCGTAAAACAAGAAAAATATCTGGAAATTGTTATGTTAAAATACATTGTAAGACCAGTAATTTCTATGCTGGGCGTAAAAGTTGTCCAACCTAGTCCAATACAATGCAGAATATTCAAACAATAATTCAGTTTTCTTTCATCATTTTCTATAGGATACACAGTCCTCTATGTCACCGGCAAGTTAGAAATCCATCTCGACCAATTCAAGCCGCTCAAGGGGGCTTCCTTCATACCCAACCCATCGGCACTCGCGAAAAAGAAGGCGATCGTCAATGTTAAAAATGAGGATGATCACTGCTTCCATTGGGCGGTGCTGACAGCCCTACACTACGATGACGTTGACCAGAAGTCAGCATACCGCGTAGCTCAGTACAAGAGATGGGAGGATGAGTTAAAATTCGAAGGCATCGACTTCCCGGTCTCACTCAAGGCGATCGATCAATTCGAGAGGCAGAATGCCTCCATCAACGTGAACGTCTTCGGCTTCGACGGCGTGAAGAGGGGGGAGAATGAGGAAGAGGATCTCCAGGTATATCCCCTCAGGATATCTAAGAATACGGGCTCCACCCACGTAGATCTCCTTTTCCTAACCCGCGAAGGCAAGCAGCATTATTGCTGGATCAAGAGCCTCTCGCGACTCCTAACCTCCCAAGTGACCGGTCATAAAGAGGCAGTCTACTTCTGCCGCAGGTGCCTCAGCCACTTCTCCAGGCAGGATATCCTGGACGACCACATGGAATATTGCAGCCAGAAGGATGCGGTTAGGATCGAGATGCCGGAAGAAGGGTCTGCCATAGCCTTTCACAACCACAAGAAGCTGATGAGAGTCCCATTCGTGGTCTATGCGGACTTTGAATGCTTCACGGAGAAGATCGATACCTGCCGGCCCGACCCGACCAAGTCCTACACGAAGCAGTATCAGCAGCAACGACCGTCAGGTTTCTGCTATCGCGTGAAGTATGCTCACGGCAACTACAAGGAGTCGGTCGTCTACTGCGGGGAGGATGCGGCCAAGCAGTTCGTCCAATGCGTTGAGAAGGAAGTGCAAACGATCAGTAAGATATGCAAGGAGAAGAAGCCGATGGTGATGAGCGATGAGGATAAGGAGAGCTTAAAAGCAAGCACGCACTGCCACATCTGCGGCGATGCATTGAATAAGAATAAGGTCCGGGACCACGACCATCTCACCGGTAAGTATCGGAGCGCGGCACAAAACCAGTGCAATCTAGATTTTCACCTTCCGAATCACGTGCCCATCGTGCTTCACAACCTGAGTGGGTACGATGCCCATCTCTTCGTGAAGGAATTGGACGGGTGGAAGATCACCTGCATCCCGAATACGGACGAGAAATATATCAGCTTCTCGAAGCAGCTAGACTATGGCCTGGAGATGAGATTCATCGACTCGTGCAGATTCATGCTGAGCTCCCTGGAAAATCTGGCGAAGAATCTCAAGCCCGATAAATTCAAGGCGGTTCGGAAATGCTTCGGCGATAGGTACCAGCTAATGATTAGGAAGGGGGTCTATCCCTACGATTACGTCGATGGACCTGCCAAGCTGGAGGAGACTCAGCTCCCATCCAAGTAGGCCTTCTTCAGCACGCTCACCGGTGAGCACATCAGCGACGAGGACTATGCGCACGCTCAGAGTCTGGGGGGCCTTTGAGTGCAAAACTCTGCAGGACTACCACAATCTTTACCTAGAATCCGACGTGGCCATGCTGGAGGACGTCTTCGAAGACTTCAGGAACATCTGCATGAGAAATTATGGGCTCGATCCTGCCCACTACTTCACGTCCCCCGGGCTAGCCTACGACGCGGCCCTCAAAACCACCGGGGTAAGATTGGAGCTTCTTTCCAATCCGGATATGCTGATGATGTTCGAGGGAGGGACCAGGGGAGGCGTCGCCATGATCTCTCACCGCCACGGCAAGGCCAACAATCCCTACATGGCCGACTACGATAGCTCCCAACCCACCAAGTATCTCACCTACCTCGACGCCAACAACCTCTACGGTTGGGCGATGGCGCAGCCACTTCCCACGGGAGACTTCGAGTGGATGGAGCCGGAGGAGATCGACGAGATCCTGGAGTATCCCGACGATCACGAATATGGCGCCATGGTAGAATGCGATCTCGAATATCCACAGGATCTTCACGACGCCCACAACGACTATCCTCTGGCGCCCGAGAACGTGGAGATTGACAAAGTCCGCAAGCTGGTGCCTCACATAGGGAAGCGCGTAAAGTATACTCTCCACTATCGAAATCTCAAGATGTATCTAGAAAGGGGGGTGAAGATCACCAGAGTCCATCGCATCATCGGATTCGGCCAATCTCCATGGTTGAAGAAATATATCGACCTGAATACCGCTCTCCGCGCCAAGGCCAAGACCGACTCCGAGAAGGATTTCTTCAAGCTGATGAATAATTCGGTCTTCGGCAAAACGATGGAAAATATCCGGAAGCGCGTCGACGTCAGACTAGTCACCACCGAAAAGCAGGCCCTGAAGATCGTGGCCAAACCAAACTTCACTGAGAATATGGTAGCCATCCATATGAAAAGGACCAAGCTGAAATTCGATAAGCCCGTCTACCTGGGAGCGTGCATCTTGGATATCTCGAAGCTGCTGATGTACGACTTTCACTACGGATTCGTGAAGGAGACGTACGGTGATCGCGCCCGACTGCTCTTCACCGACACCGATAGCTTCGCCTACGAGATCGATACCGCCGACTTCTACAAGGATATCGCACCCCACGTGCAGGAAAAATTCGATGCGTCCAACTACCCCACCGAGCATCCCTTCAGCATCCCCAGCGGCGTGAATAAAAAGGTCATCGGAAAATTCAAGGACGAGTGCGGTGGTAAGATCATGACCGAAGTCGTGGGGCTCCGGTTGAAGCTGTACGCCTTCAAGGTGGGTGAGGACGAGACCACGAAGAAGGCGAAGGGAGTCAACAAGAGCGTCATCAAGCGCAGCATCGCTTTCGAGGACTACAAGCAATGCCTCACCACCCAGCAGGAGATCCACCGCCCGATGAATATCATCCGAAGCCATCTCCATCAGATCTTCACGGAGGAGATCAACAAGATCGCTCTCTCCGCCAAAGACGATAAGCGCCACATCCTACCAGATGGCATCAGCACCCTCGCCCACGGACACTATCGAATCTCCCGCGACTGAGGTGGGGCCCCTCTGCACTTAGCAAGCTCTGACGGGTGCGGATGCCCATCCCGCACTTAGCTCATACCTAGATAAATACTCGTGCACGGCATCCTCCTCCCCCACAGGCCCAACGTAGAGCTCGACGAAGCTGCCAAGGCCCTAGGCATCCCCCGATTCAGAGGAGTATTCATGCGCGATACCCTACCACCCAACCCCCATCCCATCGAGTGCGGCATCCCGAATCACGACGATCGCGATGGCCCCGGGACGCACTGGATCTGCTGGCATAAGCGCGGAGGACTTAAAGTCTATTTCGACCCTATGCCCTACCTCCACCCGACGAGATGGTCGACTATCTGCGGCTGGAAATTCGATATAATACCGACGAGCTCCAGCGGCGCGGGAACGTGGTATGCGGACACTTTTGCC
The DNA here is from genome assembly GCA_028015205.1 of Mytilisepta virgata. NCBI lineage: Eukaryota > Metazoa > Mollusca > Bivalvia > Mytilida > Mytilidae > Mytilisepta > Mytilisepta virgata. Next base: position 93,155,734 of record CM051521.1, read on the forward strand.
TGCACGTACTGAAGCTCCTATCGGAAGGTCAGACGTTCGAGGAGGTGATCTTCGGACTATAGATAAATGGATAAGTTTGGATCTCGAGGAAGCGTATGCCCAACCGGATGGATGTTCCAAGACCTCTATATGAACGATCATCGCATCATTAGCTTGGGATTGCCCCAGGGTAGCTCGGACGCCGTGACGAAGCGCTGGGTCAACCAACAGCTGAAAGACGGTATGAACGACATCGACGAGCTAGATACAGATGTTAAGCAGATGCAGATGGCCATCAAGCGGATGCAAAGGGAGTATGACGAATCCATCAAAGACCTTGCCCAAAAGCTGATAACCGTAGAAGATGGCAAAGTCGATAAGTCAGAGTGCGTCTCGACCAATGGCGGCTTGATGACTACGGACCTAGACATGCAAAAATATCACCTGCTAAATCTCCCACTCCCCCAGACTGATAACGAGCCCGTCACCAAAGCCCTTTACGACCGCCTGCAGGAGGATCTAGACGCATTAAGGGTTTTCGTCCATCTGAAGCATCCGTAAATCAAGACTTTCTGGTCTCTCTTGATCGAGACCGGAAAGCCTGCTGGGGATCATTGCAAGTCGGACTCCTTGATCCAGGAGTTGACGGGGTAGCCTCTCCACTTGACGTAGATTTCCTTCGTCCATCCCCGAGTCCGCCGGCGCAAGACTTTTTCAATGCGATAGATATCCTGCTCGGTGCGCTGGAGCTCGGGCTCGTAAAAGGACCCCTGGATCTCCTCACCCTTGAAGTCTTTGAGACGATAGGTGGGTGGCTGCGTCGCTAGGGCCTGAGCGATGGTAAAGACCTCCTCGGTCCAGCGCGGGGTATATCCTTTCTCGAAGATACCCTTCTTCTTGGTGATCCGGACCTTATCGCCAACGTCGAATCGATGCGGCTGCATGGGAGGGAGGTCTCCATAAAGATTCCAGAAGACCTTGGTCTCGTGCTCTTTCTGACTGGTGGCTGTTGGGGTCATCTTGATGGATCGATGCTTGGTGGTATTATACTGGCGGACGAGAACGTCCAAGACGGGAAGGTAGGTGCGCGTGGAATTGGCCGAGAAATATTTGAACATCTCCTTCATGGTACGATTCCAGCGCTCCAGCACACTCGATTTCTCTTCGTTCTCGGTGGAGTAGAGCTCGACGTCGTGCTTCCGGAGCAGATCCTTCACCTCACGATTATAAAATTCCGTGCCCTTATCAGTCCATAGCTTCTCGGGCGTGCGATCCTTGAAGACGGTCCGGAAGGCATCTCGTACCGTGGCACCTTTCTCATCCTTGAGCGGCACCAACCAGCCGTACTTGGAGAAGATATCGATGATGCTCAGGATGAATTTATGGCCTTTGTTGTCTCGGGAGAAGGCGCTCATATCAACGAGATCGGCCGCCCAGGTCTTGTCCACACCACCCACCACCACGCGCTTTGGTACCGATGATTGGTCTGACGATGCCACGCTCAAAGCGCTCACGTGCGGTTGGATTGGGATGGCATCGAGGGAGGCTAGCATCGTCTTATCGCAGATCGAATTGCGTGCGGCCGTATCCTTATGCTTGGCATAGCAAAGATCGTGGTGGTATGCGGCCTGATCCACTCGATTGATGGGTCTCGACCAAGGTTTGGGGGTGTCGTCGGCATTGAGTCGCTGGCTGAGTCTGGTCCCCGGACCGGTGAAATTATGTCCCGGCAGATGCATCTCGACGGGCATCCGATTGATCAGTTTATTCATGAGTCCGGCACCCTCCTCCATCTTGATAAATTGCGACTTCCGCGTACCACACTCCGCGCAGGTCCCTACCTTCCGCCGCCGCCGTCCGTCATTACTCGTGATCACGGCTCGATTATTCGCCTCCGTCTTCCTCTTACACCTCAAACAGTACATTCCCATTTTATATAGATAAATGGACGTTTAGACCTTACCTACGATGAGCCTACCGCGAGTCGTCGGCATAACCACTTTCTCCTCCCGCAGCGATACATCCGAGGTCTGATCATCGGGAAATCGGACTGCGGCAAGACAACGCTGCTGAATAACCTCCTCCTGCGCGATGGATGGCTCGACTACGATCGACTCTACGTCTTCGGAAAATCGCCCCACCAGGCCAGCTACCAGCTACTGCGGCAGGCACTGGGGAAAGGGTTTTCGAAAGACGATATCCGCGACCTTATCTCCATCAAGGATCGCTATCCCCACTCTTTGGTCGACGTGGTGGAGGTGATGAAGCCACCGTCCAAGCCAAGCGGTATCGAACCTTTCTTCTTCGAGCAGGCGAGCGACGTGCCCGATCCTCGAGAGCTCGACTCCACCTGCAAAAATCTCATGGTCTTCGACAACTTTATGCTGAGCAAGCAGAGCAAGTGCGAAGATTACTACTTCGCCATAATAACGTGGACTGCTTCTACCTCTGCCAAAATTACTTCAAGCTGCCGCGGCAATCGATCCGGGAGAATGCCAACTTCATCTGCCTCTTCGAGCAGGATGTCAAGAATCGCGATCATATCCGCCGGGATCACTGCAGAGATCTCACCCCGGCCCAATTCGATGCCCTATGCGACCGCTGCTGGTCCAAGCCTCACGGATTCATGACCATCGATCACACGAGTCCCAAGACGGCTGGGAAATATCGATACAATCTAGACGAGTTCTATCGAGTCTAAGATAAAGAATGGATCACTTTCAGGACTTTTTCTTGGAGAATGAACGGGACTTGGATGGGGAGTTTGAGCCCGAGCCCGAGCCCCCGCGACCACCCCCTGAATGCGAGCACCAGTGGGAACGTGTGCTTATTAACTGGAAGATCCCGGGGTTTAGCTGCAGTAGATGCGGTGCTGAGTGGTACCACCCCTTCCATGCTAGGAATGCTGACGTACCCCGACGACTTCTTCAAATCGCAGGGCCTCAACCAGCTATGGTTCAAAGACTCCACCACCGATGCCGAGGCAGATAACGTCGGATTCGCAGCATGCCACGGGTATATCATCACCAAGCCAGCCAATAAGGGATCCTTTTCCTTCTCCATCCCGCTCAAGCACGTCTTTGGCTTTGCTGAGGACTACAATAAGATCGTCTACGGATTCAAGCACGAGCTCTCCCTGGTGCGCGATTCGGATGCAAATGCCATCCTCCGAGCCGCCGCCGTCAACGACGTCGCCAGAGAGTACTTGAGCAAGGTCTCCTGGTTCGTCCCCCACGTCATCCCCTCCGACGAAAAGAAGCTGTGGCTCTATAAGACCATCCAGAGCAAGACCACGATCGATTGTGGATTTCGCATTAGGCAGTGCGACTCCATCGCCGTGCCCCAGACTTCGCAATTTCACTGGCGTCTAACCGCTAAAAGCGGGCGAGAAAAACCGCGATGGATCATCGTCGCCTTTCAGACCGAAAGGGACAATGACCAGGTGCATAATGCCGCTGTCTTCGACCACTGCCGATTGCGAAATATCCACGTGACCCTCAATGCGGAGCGCCTTCCCGCCGTGGACTTCAATGCCGGCTTCACCCAATGCAGGGTCGCCAGGGTCTATAAGGAAGCCGCCGAATTCCGCAAGAAATTCTATAGCATGGAAAGTCTGCTGAGCAATGGCGGCATCAATCCCTCCGACTTCATCGATCTCTATCCCCTATTCGTCATCGACGTGAGCCATCAGTCCGAGCGGTTGAAAGAGTCGACGGTGGATATCCAGATCCAAGCCGATTTCGAGCGCAACGTCCCTGCCAATACCCAAGCCTTTGCCCTGGTCATCTCCGATCGAATCCTCCAATTCGAATCCGATGGCCAGAAGATGAGCGTCGTCTTCTGAGGAGGGTTAAATAAATGGACGCTTCACTTTTGCGAAAAATCGCCACCAATACCGAGCCCAAGCATGGGTTCTCCTTCATCGTCTCTGGGAACGATAGCCAGATCTTGACTCGCTTCAACCCACCCCTCCAACTGCGCGAGGAGAAATCTTACGAGATGGCCCTCGTGAATCTGGAGACCTACTACTCCATCCCCAATATTCATGCAGGTAATAATTCCTTCCGCTACTCTCCCGCTGATGGGGCTAGCTGGTTTCCCGTCGAGCTGAGCACCGGCTCCTACGGCATCGACGATATCAACGATGAGATCCAGCGGCAACTGCGCCTTCTTAAGCACAAGGCTAAGGTCCTTCTCGATGCCAACTGCGCGACTCTGAGAGCAACCCTCACCCTCGCCAGAAATTATCAAGTGGATTTCGACGTGCCTAATAGTATCAGTACGGTGCTTGGATTCGAGCGTCGGACGAATACCTACGACCGTAGTACTAACGGTTACGCGGAGGGTGAGTATATCGTCAATATGATCAGCATCAATAGCATCCTGGTGAATAGTGATATCATCCACGGAAGTTACGTCAACGGCACCCATCAGTCCACCATCTATAGCTTCTTTCCCGCGGTCGATCCGGGCATGAAGATCATCCAGACCCCCAAGAATCTGGTCTACTTACCTGTGACTTTGAGAACCATCGATCGCATGCAGACGTATCTGATCGATCAAGACGGTCGCCCCATCGATCTGCGAGGAGAGAATCTCACCATCCGCTTCCATCTGCGTGAGGTATAAATAAATGGATTATCAAGAGTACGGTCTTAACTTGACGAAAGGTCAGGCAGAGAAGGTCCAGCGTGCGGCAAAGAAGGATTGCCCCGTTAGCGTCCGATTGCTGCATGCAAACCTATCTGGTGAGCATAAGATGCTTCTCACTCACCGCCAGATCCAGCACATCACCAAGCTCTTGCAGAGCGGTAAGGGTGGTATGGTCTTGGAGATGAGTCCGAAGCAGGTGAGGTATAACGTGCAGAAAGAAGGTGGATTCCTCCCCATGCTCGCAGGTCTCGCCTCTGCTGCGCTACCCATGCTAGCCAAAACCGTGCTACCTGCTTTGGGCGTGGGTGCACTGAGCGGTTTGGGTAGTGCAGCCATCCAAAAGGCCGTGGGATCTGGATTGTACCTCAAGAAGGGTGGTAAAGTGTGCTGTGTGAAACCTCAGGGTCGTGGTCTGTATCTCAGCCCAGGTACTTTGCCCAATACCTACGGCGATGGGTTGTACTTGAAGAGCGGACGTCAGGTCTACGATGGTAGTGGACTGATCCTTGGTCCCAATAGCCCCTTCAAGAGCATTCCCTTGCTCGGCATGCTCCTATAAATAAATTGATCAAGTAGATGCCAGTCGTATCGCATGCATGGAAGAGGAGCTCACCGCAGAAATCCGGAGATATGAGCATGCGTTGAAGATCTACAACCGATTGGATAAGGTCATCTCCATTGTCCTGGGTGGGTGCTGCGTAGGCAGTCTACTGCTGACCAGTGGTACCATGGGGTCTGCTCTGACCGGTGTGGGTGCCGTGGCATCCATTCCCCTAGGTTCCCTCGCCTGTGTATGTGGTCCTATCCTTGATATCACGCCGAGTCGCCAAGAAGAAAAAGAAGCATTGAGACACCGTGCGATTAGCCAAAACCTACAAGTCCCAGCTGGCAGGTGAAGACGGTGCTCCTGCAGTCTGCCTGAAGAACTACTACAATGAGAAGGATAAGCTTCGTCAACCTTCTATCCCAATTAGTGAAGAATTGAATGCGCATGCGCCGTAGGGAGGGTTCTTCCAATCGCGCCTCGCGAGGCTACGCCTAGCTCCCCGCTCATTCCCGAATCCTCCAGATCAAAAAAAAAAAAAATTCCCAATCCGCTTTGGATTGAGAAATTTTGCGTCCTTACCCTTAGCCCTCGTTTTTTTTTTACTTCCTCACCAGATCGTACGAGAGGTATTCCTGCCCGGACTTTTTGCTCACTTTGGATCCTGTGCTCCGGACGTATGTTCCTTGCAAGGGATCTTCTACTTTGTTAAGCATAGGGCAAGCCCACATTTTAGTGCTCTCTCCTTGTCTGTCCTTCAAGGTAAGGATCTTTGACTTACCAAACTTTCCATCCACCTCTATTACCTCCGCGATCTCGTAGATTACCCCGATGGGTAAGTCCCTCCATTTCAGAGCTTCCTGACTCTGCTCCTTCACCTTTTCCTGAAAGACATCTTCACTGATGAAGTCGTCTCCACTTGGTACGAAAGACATAATTCTTGTATATACCCTATGCTCAATAGGAATGCCGTCCGTTTGCGTTTGGCCGTCGGGGTTGGGGGTCCTATGCAGGATTTCCCCTTGAAAATGGTAAGTGCGGCAGAATCCCCCTTTTGACCCTACTTTTATTGATAGAGAATAAACGTGAAATCGCGAAACTCTGTTATGTATACAATCGACCGTGTTCCGGTTTTATACCTGTGGCGTATGCTGGGGAATCCTACTATCCAAGCCAAAACAATAACCTTAGAATACTACATCCTAAATAATTAGTATTACTCACAAAATGTACTTAAACAGGTACTTCTGTCCATACTTTAAACGTGGGTTTATAAGAATTGGTCGTTCGACTACACGATTTGGTTGGCATTTCTAGACGTGCACATGTAAATTATTTAATTCTCATGATCAAGAATTCAGAAAGACTTTCATAAAGGAAATCTGCCTGCTTTTTTAAGGGACCATTTTTTATCCTCAGGGGGTGGCAAAATGGTAAAGGGGGGGGGGTCATGATAAAAAGGAATACCGTACAGAGGGAGGGGATCAGTTTCTTATATTTCTGACAATGAGGGGTTCACAATTTTTACTACAGTTAATTGTAAATAAAAAATTTGATGCATGATATGTGCGGATAACTGCACAGGACTGTACAATGAAAGTGTATGTGAGCTATGATATGTGTTTTCTAGGTTAAAAAAATAACGAAATCATGGAATATTGCCCTGGTGTTATTTAACATGAAAACGATGGATATGGAGTGATGTCACAAATAGAGCAACAGATCACGGGAACAGTTATACAACAAAAAACATCCAAAACGCGACTAGTCTTCAATAGTAGAAAACCAGACCATGCTGGAAGCTATGAATGGCCCCGAGTAATTCCTGAGTAGTTTGATATGTGTGTTGTTATGGATTTCTATTTTGTGAGATTGGCACGTTCTTCAATATACGGAGTGAATGTACATCCAGTTCATATCTCCACTAGTTAATTAGAGATGTTTATAATAATTGGAAGACATGCTCGTTATTAATAAAAAAAATAAAGTCAAGAAATACCAAATGGATATTCGAAGGAGGGGTAAATCGAAACAACTGACCAACACCGGAGAACAACGAAGACAAGACCAAAACAATACATGTACTACAATAAAAAAAAAAACTAAAAACATATGAACAACATGGACAACACCAAAAAAAACCGGGGGTAGACTCAGGTGCTCCGGAAGAGTAAGCAGACTCTGCTTCCTGTCGGAAATCTGCCATGCTGCCCATGTCAAATCCGGTATGAGTAATGGACAACATCAATGGAACATGTCCATTTTCATTTGGGAAATGGTTTTGATGTCTGTAAAACTTTAATAAGGATGCCTCCAACATAGGAGCTACATACCCCAGGCTGGGCAACTTTTCTGTCAGATGCCGGGCTCTGTCCAGGAAGTCAATCTATATGTCACAAGCTCTGGAATAACGTATGAGTTGTGAAATATATACTCCATACGCCGGCGCTTCTGGAATGTTGCCGCTCAAAAATAGGCAGTTGACGATTGGAAAGTCAAAATCATCTAGTTTGTCATAAAGTTTTTTATTTAACCTTCTCTGGTGTCAATTTCGAGATGAAGGTCAAGATACGATGCAGACTTAGCAGTGTCTGTGGTATCCTTAATTTCGAGCTCATTGGGATAGATGAGATGCAATAAATTTCCATAACGTGAATTGTTGAGTGATTAAACATCATCTGTGTAGCGAGAGCTGAAATTAAAGGTACGGGCTAACTACTTCTGTTTTTCCTTAAGAAGTCTGTCAAGGAAGTCTGCCTCATATGAATAAAAGGACAAGTCGGCCAGGAGTAGCACACAATTAGTGCCCATAGGAATGCCAATAGTGTGTTGGAAAAACACGTCCACCAAATTGAACAAATATGTTGTCGATCAAATATTCAATCATCAGGACATTTTCGTCTTCTGTATATTTTTTTGTTAGATTTAGAGTGGTTTTTAACACAGTATGATTTATACCTATCAATTACAAAGTATGTGTATCTGCTGTTGCCATTTTTATTTTGAAAGAATCGATGGATTGGATCTTTCAACTTCTCCTTCAGTTATGAATGAGGAATGGTGGTATAGAGGGTAAAGAAATGTTTTTATGCTGTAACAGACTGAAATGGACCGAGATCGTAAAATATCCTTAAAGTCTTTGGAGGTTTTTAATATCCACATTTGATTGATACCACTTCTTGAATAGCTTGTCTCACAATGACTTTGGAGGCCCGTTTCGACAGCTGTTAAAATAGAAGTTAGAAGTTGAGACAATGGTTTAGTGGAACACTTGGCAGATCCAGCTATAAAGCGTTGTTTGTATGGACAATTATGTAACTTGGTTATCTAGTACAAGGTAGGGAGTTCACAATCATCATCTTTGATGGAAATACAAAATGGCGATAAGACCGATCTATAATTGTTGGTTATTTCTTCCTTTGAAAGTGTAGTAGCTTTATAGGTAGGATTGTCAAGTGAACTAGCAGTCCCTAGTTAATTAATCAAGCATTGAATATAGTATCTTTTGCATACAAAAACTATGTTATTAGGGGCCTTATCTGCAGGAACAACAACATATTGTCATGAATGGCGCACATGTCTTGGCAGCATCAGGGTTTTTTTATTTTTTACTTATAGACCTTGCAAGTTTATCAATTCGGACTTGAATCAACGATCAACAGCTTTAGCCCACTCTGACAGCGAATCTAGTGGCTCTTGTTCACGTTTGGTCCATTTTCTGGCATAGTCCTCCACAGCATCCATCAGTAGTTTGAAATTATATTTCCAATTTATGGATCGTGGTTCACGATACTTAGGACCTTTTGCAAGGACATCAGGAAGAGACGCATTGTCTATGATATTTAAGTCTCCTATGATGACATGGTCAAAAGGATTATATTTGAATGAAGAACTGTTATATGAACAATCAGCTTTGAGATCGTCGATTTTGAGGTCCTGCAATACACTTTTGTGATTGACGATTTTTGGTACAATGGGTGTAGTTAATTTACGAATTTTCATATGGAAAAAAGAACGGATAAGGCGCCATGCTATATAAGTAACATCCACCATCTACAATGACACCCCCCCCCCCCTTTCAAAAAAAAGGTTACCCAGGGGTCACCATATAGTCTTCAACAAGGAAAACCCCACCATAAAACGAGCTCTAGGTCGCCTCAGTGAAGTATTAAGTGAAAATATCCACCTACCGAATTATCATACATTGTATACAGTATATATAAAACTAACGGGATCTAACAAGACTAATTAAAACATTGACCTGCAATTTCCTGACTTGGGACAGGTAGGTGCATGATACCACAGGGGCCCGACTTCTGGATATTTATTTCTTTTTCATTTTAAAAACTTTTCAAAATGATGATTGGACTTTGAAGATCATTCATTTTGGAGGAGATTCGGGGCAGATATGAAATATATTATCACATGGAAGTATTTTTAATTTATTTTAATCGTGGCAGGGGTAGGAAATCCAAAATGGCGGCTTGTATCCCTTTAGGATTTTTTAGTATAAGGATGTGGATAGTGTATAGCACATTGATAATAAACGCAGAATATTCCTTGTAATAGTAAATAGTTATTAAAAGTACTCATGAAATAAACAACAACAAAAAAATAAAATGAAAAAGAAATAAATATCCAGAAGTCGGGCCTCTGTGCATGATACATGCGGCAGGGTTATCATTATATGAGACCCCCCCACCCCCCGGAATTGAAGCCAACATAAGAAGTAAAAATGTACATGAACCATAAAAAACAACAACAAAACACATTCCACAAAGATCTATATTCTCGACTGAGCTATCTTTAGACTTAAAGAAAAAACACAAAAAGGACATCACAGTTTTGAAAAAATGGGGAGGTCATAAGTTTTTGTGATATTTATGAAAGGGGGGTTCACAACTTGTTATGTTACTTTTATAAGGGGGTTCAGGCTTTTTTAAATTCTGTCCTTAGATTCTTTTGGTTTTAGACTGTGCGCTTCAACCGTCTGGATTTTTGTTTAGAAATCTTTGACTCTGAGGACAAAAGACGAGTCGTAATTCAACGAAGTATATATATATATTATCTTTTGCATTAAACTCGATATAATGTTCTGGGTGGACTTCAGTCAGATACACTCACGTATTTATTGACATATTTTTCGTAGTGGATATTTCACTCTTCATAATGTCAACAACTTAAAGAAAAATACAACAGTTTATTCAGCTCTCAGGACGGTTCAGCTTAGACTGAAAATTGAAATGATTTGCTTGATTTAATTCTTGTTCATTGTGTTATGTTTTTAATTTCTCATAATCTTCTCTCTGATTATTTTTTCATAAAATACTGCATAGCTTACCATTGATATGTCACTTACACTTGTTATGGGAAGAACACGTGAGTTGGAATAACTTGTGTCTAATCCAAATTTTATATATGCAAATAAAATATGTTTAAACTTAAACTCTTCGTTTGATAGACGCTATAGTTTTGAATCGTTTTCCGAAGATTGAGCTATGTATTAATAAGTTGATTTTGTTTAATATTTGCATCATAGCGATTTACGGTTTTACTGATAATGAAAATAGAATTAAAAGAATAAATTGTTAATCTGTATCGGCCGGAAATATATATATTCAAAAACGTAATAAAATAGTAAACTTCATTTATATAAACCAATTACCGATAAACACTAGATTCTGAATTTTCTTCAAACTCCAATAATTTTAATACAATGTAATAAGAGACGTGATATTACTAAATTAAGCGGAATAATTGACCATTGTCTGAAAATTGAAAAAGGGAGATGTCTTAAGATCCCACGAGAAAACAGAATATGTATACACTGTGATCTAAATATAATTTAAATTGAGAAATATTTCTCGCTAGAATTTCCCAAATAAGTTACTCAATTTTTTCCAGTTTTAAATATGGAATGCAATGGAATGGGCTCTGATTGTCGTCGGAATCCTCGCAGATATAAAAATTTTAATTAAAAAAAAAGTTTAATGTTTATTTTGAAAACATTACATTAATTAAAAGACTAATTAATGAAAATTAGATAAAGGAGAGTCAAAGACGTACAGATGTGTATTTGATTGAAGCACGGAATGCTCCATGATGGAACAACTATAATATTTGAGTGGGTAAAGACATTTTAATTTATGAAACATTTAAACTAAATCCATGCAAAGAAAACATGAAAACCCAACAAATACATGCCTAGGCATAAATAAAAATTAATTGCGCACATACCGCGTCATACAACCAATTCATCTTTAAAAATTCGATGTTTTCGGTTTTTACAAACACTTCTTCGTCATACTTGTCTTCGGAAATCAACAGCAGAATTTTAAAAGAAAGTCTTTCCAATAATCTACCGATAATGACATCAAGTTATCCATATAACAGATGCTGATAGCCGAGTTACTATAGAACTGAAGTAATATGAACACAACAGCCAATGATTTGAAGTCGCGTTCTTGGGTTAACTGCACCTCCAGCATGATAAAATTCCGTATGTCTTTTAAGAACTATATATTTTGACCACACATATAGAGGGCTCCGCGTGTGGTAACTTTACAAAATTATGAAATTCCATAAGAATTTATAATCAAATAAAAATGTATATTTAAATAAGAATTTAAATGTTACGTAAATTAAATATACGGTAGCAAATGAAACAGACTCATAAAAAATTTAAATATTACATACTTTTCGAGAGAATAAAAAGTTGTCTGAATAACAGGATGAAAATACAATTGTTCCTACCTTATGGTTATCCCGGCGAAGTTATCTTTAAAAATACACGAAAAAATGATACATTTGATATGCTTTAATGATACATGTGATTCTAGGCACATGATAAAATAGAATCCATGTGATATTTCATAATTTAGTAAAATACTCAGGTCATAAGATAAATAAATTGTAGCATTTGCAGAACATTTTGCATTGGATTTCAACGCTTTTTCAAGGGAGGTAATACTTACAACATGAAAATCCAAGGCAAGTAAAAAATTTTGCAAAAGGTAATTTACTACAGAGCATTATTATTTGCATGATCCGATGCTTTCTTGTGGACAAAATCTATACTATGAATATATATATGAAGTATGATTTTCTTTTTTTTAAAGAATAAAATGCCCTTTTCAAGTTTTAAATATGCCTTGCACTCGGAACCAGGTATTTTTTTATGATGAAAAAAAATATATCATAAAAATTTGAAACTGGTTCCGCGCGCAAGACATGGTAAAGTTTTCGTCTGTTTGCTACCTAGCGAAATCCATTTTCTTCAGCAGTAGGTTGACAAAGTTATATTTGTTTCATGAAATAAAATAGATAACCTATATCAAAGAATGAATATGGGAAAAAAAATTCACGACATCCTGATCAGAGAATCATTATTCCGTTTTTATGATACCGCAATTGTTCCGGTAGTTTCACAATACACCAACACTTCCGGGTATAGCATTTTCAAACTTTTCATTTACTCAATTAGTGCAGTCAGTTTGAAAATAATGATCTGAAATCATAGCACCACTAGCTGTGATACAGTTACTTTGTCAAACAACAGGCATTTGACAGGTTGGTCTTGAGCATAAGGATCTATTTTTTGCTGTCCCTTTTTGTTGTTTTTTGTTGTATACAGGCAGTGCTTACAGTTACACTTAAATCAATGATTGAGTTTAGCCGCGCAATGCTACACGGACGAAACCACAGCCACTTGTTTCTCTTAAGAAAATACAATATATCCTGTGTTATTATAAGGATATGTGTGAAAAAAAACATATATTCTTATAATAACAGTGTTAGTACAAATGTATAAGGATGTATATGGTATTTTTTTAACAGAAACAAGTGCCTGTGGATAAAACCCAAATAAAAAAGTACACTATTGCATAAATGTTAGGTAAAAAAAACATACCAGATAAACAAATGGACGACTTCGAATTTACCATTTATTACAACCCATGTCCCTGATTTCTAACTACAGGTGTGACCTGGAAAGCGAGCGAAGCATAAGGTTTTTACGTTTGCTTTGTCAGTATCTAGTGAAAACATTGTAATGGCGTAACAGTCTCACTTCAAAATATTAAGTTCATCATTATCAATGTTGTTACTTCACATGGTCCGAGTTGTCCGATGACACGGTCCAATTTGTCTGGTAACCATGGCCTGAAAATGTGACACTTGCATCTGCATCTTTTTTGGGGGGTCAAATTTGAGGTATCAAGTCAAATTGGCACCTGGTCATTTCGGGACCGATAAATAGTCAATTCAGGACTTATCAATAGTCATTTCGGCACCACATACTATTGTATTTTGATACGAATTTATAACAATATAAAAACACATTATATAATTTCTGTAATATTTCAATATGAAAAAAAAAGTTACAAAATTTATTCAGTTTAAATTCATAGTAAATTATAATTAAAGAATCTTTGAAGAAATAATTAATCAATATTAATTTGGATAAGATCATCATCATAATTAATCATGATCAAAGGAAATAATTATAATCAGAGACTAGTACATTCCATGTTTGTTTTGGTTTTACTTATTTTATAGTTCACACAGTTTAATGCAAGCTAAGGGAGCAACCATTTGATTTTTATTGAGACAGGATGGGATCCTGTCTATTTTTTTCGTCGAAATTTTGGTCCTGGTTTTTTTTTGCCACTATTGCGGCCTAAATTTTTATTTTGACTTAAAACCAAAAATGTCCCGATTAATATAGGTCCTGAATAAATCCTATGATTTTTTAGTATAAGGACGTTGATAGTGTATAGCACATTAATAATAAATGCAGAATATTCGTTGTTATAGTAAATGTTTATTAAAAGTACTTATAAAATAAGACAAAAAAAAAAATGAAAAAGAAATAAATATCCAGAAGTCAGGCCCCTGTGATTTATCCACCCTCTTAAACCCCTTAACATTCAAATAACTATGAAATGGTTGAGATCTCAACTCTAAACGTATTTTGTTTCTCCTTATAACAAGCCGCACATTCATCGGTGTATGAGGGGTACCTAGGGTTAGTCTTTATATATACTGAACCGCAAAAGAAACGTCGCTTTTTCAAAATATTAATTAATGATTTTTATATAATCAGTATTACGATTACATCACCAGGTAAGATTAAATTACCTGTGAATTAAATTTTCGGTTGAATAATTTTCAGTTGATATCGTAGTGCGACCGTACCTAAAACCGCTCGTGGGACACACTTGGCGGTAATTTTTCTTAAATCTTAAATGTTCGTGAAATTCATGCTCCTTTATGGGTATAAAAGGCCGGAGAAAATTAAAGAGTGTTAGTATCAGTGTTGACACAGAAGCTATGCTATGTCTGACTCCACAACAGAGAGAACAGGCCATTGATCGATTGGATGCTGGGCAATCTGCCAGAGTTATTGCCAACGACTTCAACTGTGCTGTTCGAACAATTGAACGTCTACGGACACGGTACAATGCAACAAACAGCACAAATGACCGTCCACGGAGTGGTAGACCCCAAGTCACTACCCCTAGACAGAATAGAGGCATTGTTCGTCACCATTTGATGAATCGGTTCACCCCAGCTGCCGAAACTGCCAGAAACACTGTTGGAACACATGGACGACCCATAAGTGATGATACGGTTCGTCGGCGATTAGCTGCTAGAAACATGAGATGTCGCCGTCCAGCAAGAGGACCTATTCTTACTCCTCGACACCGTCAAGCTCGTCTTCAGTGGGCCACTCAGCGACAGAATTGGCGAAATCGACAATGGCGTAACATCATCTTCTCTGACGAAAGCCGTTACTGCACTTCAACAGCCGATGGCAGAACCAGAGTGTGGAGAAGACGCGGGGAACGTTACGAAGACAGCTGCATTCCGGAAACAGACGTGTGGGGAGGACCTAGCATCATGGTATGGGGTGGAATCGGCCTTAACGTTAAACTTGGTCCAGTCATCTTTCAGAACCTTGGCCCAGGCAGAGGAAATGGCGTAACAGCTGCCCATTACATCGACCAAGTCTTGACATCCCATGTTCAGCCCCATTTCGCACGTCATCAAAACAAGACTTTCCAACAGGACAATGCACGTGCGCATACTGCAAGAGCCACAAGAGACTTCCTACAGCAGAATAACATTAATGTTATGGATTGGCCGGCTTTGAGTCCAGATTTAAACCCTATTGAACATTTATGGGACGAAGTTCAAAGACGGTTGAATAATGAGCAGCCAAGTCCGACAACTGCAGCTGAACTTTCACAAGTGTTTCAGAGAGTATGGGCACGTATTCCGATGGTGTTTATTAATCGGCTCATCAACTCCATGTACCGAAGATGTGCCGCAGTAATTGGTGCCGGTGGAGGACATACACGTTATTAACGGACGTGGGAGCACAGCATTGAAAACATGTGACGTTGCGACAATTGTGACGTTTTTGTGAACATTGTAACCAAAAAACTGTAAATCATTCATTAAATTTTGTAAAAATTAATTTAAAATATATAAATGTCACTTTGAAATAAATGTATGTGAACATGTCATTTTGTGCGACGTTTCTTTTGCGGTTCAGTATATTTGAAAACATCGAGATTCCCACTTTATAATTATA
The DNA here is from genome assembly GCA_028015205.1 of Mytilisepta virgata. Lineage (NCBI taxonomy): Eukaryota > Metazoa > Mollusca > Bivalvia > Mytilida > Mytilidae > Mytilisepta > Mytilisepta virgata. The sequence continues at coordinate 93,171,507 of CM051521.1, forward strand.
TATGAATTTTGAGTATCCTTTACTTTGTGAATTTTAGTTTTATATGTCTCTGGACACAGTGAACAATTATACATCTGTTTGTAGTAATTCAAAATCAATTGCTAATAAGTATGTCTGAAATAATTCATTTACATCCATTTTTTTTTTAATTCATGAAAAAAAAAAAAGATTCCTCCTTTTAAAAATCCTTTTTACAAATCAACTAAATATTAATGCCTGTTACAGTGGGATGTTAGCATCAGTGCGGGACAAAAGCACTTCGTGCTATGTTTCAATCTGGCGACAGAATTTTATAGTTGGCAATATTTTGTGACAATTTTTTATCTTTTTTTTTTAAATCTGGCACTCGTGTGAAAACATTTTAAAATGGTGACTAAGGAACATCGTTTGATAGTTTTATATAGTCATCTATGATAATTTAACAGTTTACATCAGGCAAATAGACACAGCAGGTGTTTCAACAGTAAACAAACACATAATCAATCACCCGCACATTCTGAGATCGTCTAGATTTGACTGCTCAATTGGTTGACCACCCTCTGAGGACACTGACAGGGAGAAGTGACCTCTTTCTGAGGCTGATAAGGAGAAGTGGAGAGAAACAGGGAGAAGTCATGACCCGATGTTCCAAAGCACCAATCGGCTCTATGATTATGTTTTTTTAAAGAGCTAGTCTTATTCTAATGTTTTTGTTTAAAGAAATTCAGATTCATTCTCTGATTTACAGTTCAACTGGGTTAAGGGAAATTAATTATAAACTTGCATGCCTTCTAAACCAGTCTACAAAATGTGTATGACATAAAGAAGCTCATAAAATCTAACCATTACTTCATTCACAGTACTAGTATCTTTCTCATGGTTTTTGGAAAGATTGCAAATCGTTCCTATGGCATTGGCCTCCAAAACCGGAAGTATGGCCTCTTTGATACCATTAGACATTAGTCCAGACACAATGACTTCTCCCTGTCCCTCTCTGCTTCTCCTTGTCAGCCTCAGAAGGAGAAGTCACTTCTCCCTCTCAGTGTCTTCCAGGCCAAGCCCTGTAAACCTCAGGGGATGTAATTCATACTGAATTGGAAAATGATAAATTGTAATGGTTTTTATTTTGGAACGGAGAATTCTTTGTTCCAGTATTAATCACAAGGACTAGAAATTAGGGGTCCCCCAATCGTCAAAGACACCGTAAAGTTGTGTCATGCAACTTAAAACTGTGCAATATAACTGTTATATGTCTGGTTGTTTTATGGCAGGTTAACAAGAAAAATCATGAAATATTTTACGTGAGAATGAAGCTTTTCGGTATCTTTATCTACTGCAAATTTTGTTTAACATTTCTGATGTAATAACAACCCATCGTGTGACAGATTATTCCGATAATGCATGCATGTATGCTCTGTATATTCCTCTTTTAGCAAGGAGCACTGTCATTGTTACGATCAATGTTTAAATGTGGAAGTTGAAAGATTATCAAAACAATTTGTCAATAAATGTTGATCACTGCCATACTGAGTTCTTCAATTAAGTCATCAAATTAATATTTCATCAAAAATGGACAGCTTTGTGAAAATATCAAAAATTATTTATAAATATATTAAATGCAATGATGAAATAAGGGAGATGGAACCATACCTCTTAAACCCCAATATTGAAAATAGAATACTTATTACAAAGTTCAGAACAAGTGAACACCCTCTCTTAAGAGAAGTGGGCAGATGTACATGTACAAAGATACCCAGGGATGATAGGAATTTAAGTGTCCAGTCTGTAAGATATTGGACAATGAAAATCTTTTTTTTTTCTCACATGTAATGTAAATAAAAATTTGAGAAAACTTCTTCTTGATAAAATATAAGATGTTAACAATATGTCCTCTGATACTTTGATTATTAAGAAACTTCTTAACCCTGTAACACCCACTGATTTCAGGGCAGTAAGTGTCTTCATAAAACATCATTAGAACTGAGGAGGGAAGGCCCTACATACCAAAAGAAATAAGATATGAACTGTTTTGTTGTTATGTATGTACATCCCATTGTAATGTCTTGTATTTTTATGTCCTGCCCATGACTGTGGATGGGGCATATAGAGTTACCTTTGTTTGTCCATACATACATCCGAACTATGTAGTTAAGTTTTGCATTTAGGTTCATTTCTTTGGAACTAAGCATAGTCTATCAATGAAACTTCATCAGTGAATGTGCCTTTGGTAGTACTGAGAAGTCAAAACAATAATTGGGTCATTATGACCTACATTTTATGCTTGAGTGACTCTGGTTAAGTTTTGGGTTTAGGTTCATTTCTTTGGAACTAAGTATAGTGTACAATGTATCAACGAAACTTTATCAGTGGATGTGACTTGGATAGTACTGAGCATTCATACATGATGACCTACATTTTAGGCAGGGCATCTGTGTATTACAGACACAATTTCTACTGGTAGTTTGTATTGATATGCCTAATGCTTAATGGGTTATTTGGCATTAATAAAGTAATTATACATGTATCATGCATCCATCCCTATGCTTTTTCACATTAATTCATGTATTTATAAAAAAAAACAACAGTTTTCAAGATCACATTACATGTTACTTGTTATAATACACTGTGCATTGTAAAAAGAAAACAAGGAATATCAATCAATCATTTCAAGGAAAATGTCAGAGCAACCTTTAGTCAAGCAGGGAAACCTGGATTGTTGAGATAGTTACACAAAAAATTGGCAGGGCAACCAGGGATTTTTTTTTAACTTCTAGCCCTGCTCACTATTATAGTGACAGAGTTTGTGATCTACCATTATTAATATAATAATAATTTCTGCAAATATATTTTTTTTTATCAAAGTTCATGAAAAAACTAATTTTCCCTCTGCATTCTGTTTGAGAATTGAAGTTTTATTCAGCTACAAGTATTACCACAGAAAAATAATTATAGAAATTTTTTATTGTGCTTGTAAAATAGCTGAAATCCCCAATTTATCCATCAAGAATGAAGTCAGTTGAGGGAATAAATGTTTTCCTTTTAAAGGGAAGAATTACATGTACCAAAGATCTTTTTTTCACATGTGTAGATTGTTTATAAGTTGTATAAGAACTTATTATTCTTTACAGTTTTGAAGGAGATACATGTAATATGTTTTTACTAAGTTGTAAATTATGCCCTGAATAGTGCATTATTTTAATATTAACATTAATATTCATATATAGTCAGTTCATCCAGCAGTTTTCAAGAAAATACTATGGAAGATGATCATTGATGATATGTAATCAGTGATGACAGATAAAGAACATAAGGACCACAAAATTAGTGGTCATCTTACCTCAGAATCGGTGAAGGTAGTTTCAGAGTCTGTGGGAATTGCAGGATTGCCAGATGATGCATCACAATATTTAGCAGCAGACTGTACATATAGACTGAAGCAACTGGTACAGGTAGGTCATAAGAGATTCATTAGGGATGTTAAAAAATCTTTTTTGTAGGTAGATTTTTCTTTTATATACTTTTATATAGTTACATTAATTGTGATTAATTCTAATTGAATTATAAGATTTTTTCTTTTAAATTTTGTATGGTAAATGTGTATAACTTGAGATTTTTCTCTTGTTTCAGGAAGCTGTCAAATTCAGCGGTCATGGGAAAAGACAAAAGTTGTCTACAGCAGATTTTGACCAGGCCTTAAGGTTGAAAAATGTGGAGGTAACTCTTCTTTTTATATTTATGGTCAACTTTTGTTATGATTTCAGTACTTAATATAACAGATAGTTTTAGGAAGACTACCGGTAGTATATATATATTGTACTGTGGATTTTTAAAATTTCTTTCGATACCCTTTTCTGTGGGATCATTGCAGTACTAGTATTCTACATGCTTACACATTTGATAACTATGAAATTCAGCTTCCAGTAAACCAAAAAAAAATAATCCACAAAAATAAATGAAACCTCCATAACATAAATTATCATACAGGGTTAAAAGACGTATGTTGCAGGACCAAAACGGCAAAAAGTTTACTTCATTGTACTTCTACATGTATACCTCGAACTGATCATTTCCTATAATACATGTGTACTAATGTTTTCTATGTAAGTTATAGAAAAAGTAAATAAATATGTTCATTTAAGACCTTTAAGAAACTTTTTAGATGATTTAATTTATATGTCTGTTAGTCACATGTCTGTTTAAGTTTCATAATGTTCTGAAAAATCACTGAGAGGCCTAGATAAACTTATATTATTCAAACATACAATTTTGTTACCGGTATATATATACATTTGTACATATAGAGAATTCAGAAAAAAGTAGCCATATTCATAACCAGTCACAAACCGAATTTTTTTTTTCTGTCCAAAACATAGATCACACAGTAAAGAAACACTAGAGTATTGTCATAATATACTAATCCCAGAATAAATCTTAATTTGTCGCCAATCATGAATATTGCTATTGTTGCCATTTTGATCTAATGTGTGATTTACAATAAACGTTAGTATTGTCTTCTTTTCACATTCTTTAATGTTTCAAGCAGACATTTTGGAAAACTGGAGTTGATCTTAAATTAATTTCTTAAAAAATCAGTAAAATAATTTATCTAACATCTTGATTTTATCATTGTTTTAGCCTTTGTATGGATTTCACAGTCAGGATTTTATACCATTTCGCTTTGCCAGTGGTGGTGGTAGAGAGTTGCATTTTACTGAGGAGAAAGAATTAGAATTACAAGACATTATAAATACTACATTACCAAAAATTCCATTAGATCTATCTCTAAAAGGTGAAATTATTTAAATTCTACTGGTAATATTAATGACATACATATTTTTGTCATGAAATGGAAGAGTTACATTGTACATGTATAATATATTAAAATTTAAAGATTCTATTTGATTATGCATATACAGTGGTGTGCTTTTTGGTTTTTGTTGCTATGCTTAACTGTCTGTTACATGTATTTTGAATTGCACCAATGATAATGGTTTTTTTTCATTCAAAATTAATTTTACATGTATTTTCACAAGCATATAATGCTTATTTGTTCAAATTTAATGCAAATACATGCTATTAGATGTTTTTTATGTTTTTCTTTTGGTCATTTTTATTAGAAATGAATATATTAATGAATCAAGTTCTATTATATTTTGTACTGTAATTTTCAGAGGAATCTTTTATTCAGCTTTTTAACTGTGTATGTCTTTCAAATTTTACCCTTACAATTTGCACAAAAGTTTGTCATAATTACTTTACACAGTCCAATAACTTTCATTTCAAATATCAAGATTGTTGTTTTGAAATGATAATTTAGGTGTGGAAGAAATGAACAGCATAAGTTTTGAAGCTGTTTGTATGAGAAAAAAGATTTGATCTGTGACATCTAAGAATATTTATCATGCATAGTAATCTCTTTTACAGCAGAAGAAGGCATTTATGAGATTGAATTTTTTATGTTCAGTTTTATTTTAAGATATCTATTTGACAGCCCAAGTTTCCTTTCTGAAATTACTGTGTGTCCCACCTACTTTGTCAACTGATTTTTTGTTTTAAAAATCTAGTCTTTAGAACAGTGCTGTACATTTAAAAAAAAACAATTAGATATGTCATAAAAGTCAACAATGATCAAACTTTTAGAAACAAATCTGTACATATTCATGATTAGCAATGTCATAATTGTGTGTGGTGACGTGGAAAATCCACTCTCATAAATCTAAGGCATTTCACGAGTAATTAATTCTGACTATTGGTTAAAAAAATTTTACTTTCAGTTTAAAGAATCATCAAAATATTCCTGAAAAACAACTTGCCATTTAAAAACAGACACACAGTAGTAATAGCAGAAGAGGGAAATAGATATTTCTTAAGTTTTATTCCTGCAGTTAAAAAAACAGTAATACAAATTCAGCATAGACAATATTTACTCTTGCTGAAGATATTCACTATAAACATCAAATTTTATAAGGAAAATAATTTCAAAATTATTATGACTTATTTGATATATTTTTTATCAGCCCACTGGTTATGTATTGAGGGTGTTCAGCCAACAGTCCCTGAGAATCCTCCACAGGCCAGTAAAGACCAGCAGAAGAAAGAGATCTTAGATACATCAGTAAAGACTGCTATAGACAAAGTACCAAAACCTGTACCAGAGAAACCTAGACATCGTCACAAGGCTGTAGATCTGGTCAAAGTCAAAGAGTTATCTACCCATGAATTGTCTGTGGTTTGTACTTTCATTGCTTATATTCATTTGTCAGCATTTGTTCAATTTCAGTAAGAATGTTTTTAAGAAATGTGATGACTTTCAGTGAATGTACCAATGAACTTTGTGATGTATACATTGTAAGTTTGTGAACAGATGAATTTCATCATGAAAACGTCCCCTAAAACTAATGACTTGCTGCTCAGATGCCAAATATATAAGCAATATCAATGTTGTATTGATTATCAGCTGGCCACAAAATTTATAGTGAGAACCTTACTGAAGATCATTGATAGTGAAGAGATATCTATTGCTGTGTGACTGGTGGCCTGAGGCAGTAGACTTGATTCTAAACATTTAGGGTGAAAAAACAAGAAAATTTTATACAGTATATAGATTGTTAACACCAAACCTCTTAATTTTTCTCACATTTAAGTAAAAATTTGTATAATATCTTGATACCTGTATTTTGACTTTCCATCATATAAATTTTTGCATGAAGGACAAAACATTTTTGTGAAGAACATGGGAAGTATGACTCTTTTAAGCTTTTAACATTCAATTTTTATGGATTGATTGAAGAAGTCAATATTGTTTTATTTCATATACAATTAGTTAATATCACAAATATCCAATTTTAGGAGCAACAGTTGTACTATAAGGAAATAACAGAAGCTTGTGTTGGTGCAGATGAAGGTAGACGATCAGTAAGTTACCAATTAAAAATATTATCTTTTTTAATTAAATTTTCACAACATTTCCTACACAAAATGCAAATCTTTAAATTTTAAATTACATATTGTGCACTAATATATCACAATACCCAAAATAGGTAAAACTGTGTAAAATGTGTCGCCTGACCAATCAAACTGCTGGTTTCATCTTAATTTGAATATTTTGTACAATAGTAATAATCAAATTATTTTTTATCCACAAAATAATAAACAATATGCATAAAGAATTTCCATATAGTAAAATAACTGGTTGAATGGTTATGTTGTGTGGATGGTGCATGATTTTAGAATACTTTTATGCCCTGCCACGAATGTGGCTGGGGCATATAGATTTACCCTTGTCCGTAAGTCCGTACATCCCGATTCGGTTAAGTTTTGCGTTTAGCTCCATTTCTCAGAAACCTATAGTAATATATCAATGATATTGCACCACTAGAGTTCTCTTGTATAGTACAACGCAGTTCAGCAACACTTGGGTCGCTATGACCTACATTTCATGCTTCAGTGACTTTGGTTAAATTTTGCATTTAGGTTCATTTCTCAGAAACCTATAGTAATATATCAATGATATTTCATCACTACAGTAATCTTGTATAGTACAATACAGTTCAGCAACACCTATATTGTTTTTAGGGTGGGGCATCCGTGTCTTATAGACACATTTTCTAGTTTGTTTTCATTTTAACTTGTCATCAGTCTTTTTTTGGTGATGCTGTTTTGTTGCTATTCTTAAACTTATAACCTGAAAATATATGGTACGAATTTTAAATTAGCTGACCAATTTGAAATAATTTTATTGATTGTATTGATGGGTTGTTGCATTAACAACTTATAAGTAAAATGAGATTTTTTTTGTTAAAACTAGCAAGTTGTTTCTGTAAGTTGAAATCTAAAGTTTTAAAAATTTGTAAGAGAGGGAAAATATAATTTTACCTTTAGGAAGCACTCCAGAGTTTGTCTTCAGATCCTGGTCTTCATCAGATGTTACCAAGGTTTAGTACATTTATATCAGAAGGGGTAAGTATGAAAATATTATGTTTATAACTTGCAAATTACATTTGTTGTGAAAAAAGGAAATTAAGAGAATATTTCTGACCCCATAAACAAATGCAGGGTCGGATGGGGGAATATAGTAAGAGTAAATCTATCCTTCTGTCTGTCCATGAATATTGTGAGCACAATCCTTTGAAAATGAAATTCAACAAAACTTAACAAAATGGTAATAAACTATATGGAGATGTGCATGAAGAAAATTTATTTTTATCCAAGGGGAGTAATTGGACTTAAAAATGTGGTAAATTTGAGCAAGAAGTATCATTTTGTGACCTTGCCCACAGTATATTCAGCATCTTCAGGCTACATTGCAGTAGTGAAAAAGTGCTTTATAAGTACAAAAATATTTTTTAGATTGAACAATAGTAAATAAATTTTAAAAAAAACATGGCAAGAGAATAATAGTAGTCAATAAAGATACAATTTATAATTGATAGCTTTATAATATATCTTGGATCTGAAAAAAAAAAAATGTTTTTAGGATTTATATGAGCAAAATTGTTTGAGAAAACCTTTATAGATAAGTGTATTATCAAAAAAAGCTTAATGACTCAACTGAATATGAAAGTGTCATCAGAGTTAGTAAATCATGTATATTTCATTAAATTATATATATTTTTGGAAATATTTATTTATTCTTTTTATAGGTAAAAACCAATGTGGTTCAGAACAACTTAGCTTTGTTGATTTATTTAATGAGAATGGTGAAATCTTTAATGGATAATCAGACATTATATCTAGAAAAATATGTAAGTACATGTTGATGCTTTCACATTATAAAGTTATTGCAGTATGTACAGGTTTATGGTTTTGTCTGGATTATTTCAACAAGAGTACTTTAGCATTGCCTATCGCAAAGTACCATTTAATTCACACATCATCACAAACACAGTTGTCAACCCTTCTTCTTAAAATAAAATTTTCCCTAATTTGAACTTGAAATTCAATTTGATTTCTTCCAGTTTTTGTCTGTCAAAAATATGTTTCATTTTGGTAGCTTTAATTGATAGTTTTATTTCACCAAAAGAATCTGTATAAACAGTATTGATGTGATGTATAACAAAGGGGTTTGAAAACAAATAGTTTAAACTCGTTGTTTTAACATGATTGATAGGCACAACACAAAGAATCCATGGGTTCTGAAGTAGTTTACTTAAAAAAAAATTGTTGAAAACAGTCAACAGAAGTGTCTTAATTCACTTGGAGTAACTGTTCTTTCTTAATTCTGTTTGTTTCATAAAGCAGTTATATTTTATTAATATTTTCATGAAAACCTGAGAAACTCCTTGGAAAAAACAAAAGACTGTTGTGGAATACTTAAAAGGAGTTACCAGACAAAGCAGATTTATTAAGAAGGGTGGAACACAAGTTTGTCTTAATGTATCAAATATTGTGCTAATTTTAGTGGCATTTCTGTAGAATTTCACTTTATTGAACTAGCCTTTTAAGCTGTTTATGAGTTCGTCGGGTATTCAAGGTGCTAAAGTTATAGTGTTTCTACAGAGTAGTGTGAAATAGTTGTTTATTTTTTGTGGCTGTGTTACAATTTGTCTTGTTGTATTTTTTCAGTTACATGAGTTTGTACCTGCAGTATGTACCTGTATTGTTAGTAAACAGTTGTGTATGAGGCCAGAAGCTGACAATCACTGGGCCCTGAGAGACTTTGCTGCCAGACTCATGGCACAAATATGCAAGTTAGTACCCTCGATACTTGTAGTAGTGGTTTAATTTAGTGATTATTTCACTCCTTGAAAAAATTTGATTTGAAGTTATCAAAAAGCCTAATATAAGTATAAACACTACGATGAACAAGAAAATGGATAACAGAAAAATTCAACAATCACATACCAATCAATCAATGCCACTCAACAACAGAACAATGGATGTGTTTTTCTTGATATTAATTTAAAATGACTGCTGACAGTCCTATTTCAATTACTTTACTTTTATTAAGGATCTTGTATAATTTGAAATAAAACCTTACCTTTGTATTACCTGTTATACATGTATATTATGTAATTGTACATCTGATTTTCACACACTATTTCTAAATGAATGATAATTGTGAAGCTTTTTATTTCAGCAAGAATTCATAGATATTAACACTTTATTTTATATTATTGTCATTATTTTATATATACAGTATTTTTTCAGAAATTTCAGCACAAACATCAACAATATCCAGTCAAGGATAACTAAAACATTTAGTGCTGCTATTCAGAATGAGAAGGCTGCCCTAGCTACACAGTATGGTGCAGTAGCTGGTCTTGGAGAGCTGGGAACGGAAGTAATTTTTTTTTTCATCATACTTTAATGCAGAATGTGGCATAAATGATCTTTATTTCTGTATACAGGCAAAATTCTCAGATTTATTTTTGGTGTTCACATTTCTATCTGACAACAAAGCTGTGGTTATAATTCACACCATTCAATACTTGTCTTGTTGGGAAGGGATGGTTGTTTCTTGTTAAAATACTCAGTCTTGGGATGTTGTTTCACTGATCATAACCCCAGATCCTTACATTTTCTTATTCATTTACATATATATTCCATACCCAGAAAACACAAATTTTCAGTTCATTTCGAAAATTATAAAAAAGTACATGGCACAATAATTCCAAGTTGAAAGTATTTTAACCTGGTTTTATTATAATTACAGAATAGAACACATTATGGTTCTTTACGTTAGATGATACATAATGTGTAACTTTTTTGTCTTAAAGATTTTTCCCCATATAAAACTCTAATAAGCTTAGATTATTTAATCCTGAATAGATGAAATGATTAAAGTACAGTAAGATAGGATTAAGTCACAAAAGCTAAAAACATTCCCCCCACTTCTTTTATTGAAGGAAATCAGATTTTTCTCACCAAAAAATAAAGGAACATCTTCCAAGCTTCAGGTTCAGCTGTTTATAGAAAAGATCAACTGCCAAAAAATTTTGTTCAAAGGGAAGCAACTCTTACTAATCATTTTAGAATGTTCTGTAATCTTATTGATTCAAAAATAAAATATGCCAGATTTAGATGAAGCTATTTGATAACCATTTACATGACTTTGATAATGTTTTCATTATCAAATATAAGATTATGATAAAGTACAGAAGTGTGAATTAGTCTATAGCTACTTATAGGTCCACTCCCCATTTACTCTGTCTGGAGGCAAAGACACACCTCCCATCTGCTGATGTCTAGATTATGGTTATGATATTATTCTGAATCTGATTATATGTAGATGATAAAAAGTTATGTGAATCTGCATGGGTACCAGTTCTGTGCCAACTTTTGTCACATGTTTACATTCAAGATATTTTAAAACCAATTCTAAGGTAAAGAAAAAATGTTCTTTTTCATATAATAAACTCAGAAAAAAATAAAAATAAAAACCTCAAGAGAGGTACTGTATATGAATATAAATTTTGTACATCATATGGATTTATTGGTTTTTGTAGTTATTTGTCTCTTGTGTTTTTTTTTTAGGTGTTTTTTTAAACAAATTTCTAGTAAGAACATGTTATAAAGTAGGCATCTAGTTGTTCATTAAAATTTTGAACGTTGAACATTGGCATCAAACAAAATAGTATCTAAGAGTTTGCAAAGTGTTCATTGGATATTTGTGTTGTGTACATTATAGAAAATATATACAGATATAAAGGAATTTTGATATGATTGTAGGTGGTGAAGACATTTTTGATACCCAGAGTAAAGTATGTATCTGACAGAATGAAGGCTACAATGGAAGGTCTAGTGGTCAATAATGCAGATAAAATAGCTGCTGATAATATCAAAAAGGCTTTATCTGTAAGTTATTTTTTGTAGCAATATAATTATTGCAGTTTTTTATATGTTTCTGTAGCATAACATCTTTAGTGGACTATGTGCTGTAAAAATCTTGATTATCATTTGTTAGAAATATTAATATGTTTCATTGTTAATTATATTCTTTGAAATAAAATTTTAAGTAAAATTTTACATAGAAATTGTACAAATCAAAACTTGTATTAAAGATATGACTTGATGTTTGAGTCACATAAAATGCCTGGAAAAAATTTGAGTCATTTTCACATGTATTTATGTTTAAACAATTTAGCCTGCATTTAATACAAGTCCAGGTCCAATAAAGTATGACAACTAGCAAGCTTTAATTTTGATAGTTTTGTTTGTTTTATATAATTTAGTTTGAATTGTAACAGATAATTTGATTGGTTGTTAATGTTTGAGCAAGTTATACATGTATATCCTATAATCTACATTGGGTACTGTGACATCACCAACTTATTGCTCCAATGTCCAGGAATTAAATATTCTCGAGCTGAATAAGTTTATATTCAAACGATTCTCCCAGGAATTTTGGATCAGAAAATTTTTGAAAATTAAATTATAAGCATTGTTATAAAAATTTTTAACAGGTTATACTGTATGACTTACATTGGTCAGTTTACGGCTTAAACAAAAATTGTTTTGTGGTTTTTTAAGCGTAAACTACTTCCAGGTAGGTTATATCATATAAACTGTTCCAAAATTGAAAACAATCCTTAAAAAATTTCATCCTTTTATTTTCAGAAATATCTGTCTCCAGTATTAAAAACAGTTATGTCACCACAGGCCACAGTAGAGGAATATATACAAGAATTTGGTTATTTAGGTCCACACATACACCAGTCAGTGGAACGAGAGAGAAGGGCACCTCAGATATCACCTCAATCACAACAGTCTAGGTCTATGGTTGGAATAGCACAGCCTAATAGACCAACACTTAACATAAGTCAGGTATATTTTAAGAATATAGTCTGCGGTGTTTAGGTTAAGTAAAGTGTCTTTAAATGGTTATTTCTGTAATGATCCTAACAGTTGCCTGAGTATCTAGACCAGTGTCATATCACACAATGCCAGTTATATCACTTTCATGGACATACTAGTAATTTAAATATATTGCTATTAACTTTTTGTATTGAATATTAACCCTAGCACAGTGTAGAATTGTCAAACAGGAGAGGGAATATTAATGCTGGCATGGTGTAGAATTGCTGTACAGGAGAGGGAAGTTTTGTTAAGGGAATTGAACTTTCATTGGAGGTCAAAATGCACACCAACAGGCCGATGCATGAGAAATCAGCTTCCCAGAGAGGTGGCTTATCAATATTGGGGACCTTATCATATAGGGATTTCTATATTCTTTTAGAGCTTTTGTATTATTTTATATTTCAGTCTCGCCCACAGATCATTTTACAACAGCCTGGTTCGGCAGGTCCAACCATCCAATCACCATTTCCTCGCACTCCTGTCACACCATCACAACCAAAGTTCATTGTCATGTCATCACAACCAAGAACAAATCATACACCAGGACAACCTATCAGTATGTCACCGCAGATACGTCAGTCACTACCATCGTCACTTGGGAATACGCCTACAATTGTTAAAGTTGTATCATCGAACCCAGGATCTGCTCAAAGGACTCCTACATCTGTTACTGTACCTAGGACACCAAATCAACCTAAAATTGTTGTTGTTACATTACCCTCAAGTGTAGGGTCGGTAACGTCTGATGTAAGTACAGTACCTGCATTTTCTGGAATGGACCTTGGTGTAAAAAGTGTGTTCAGTGAACAATCAGCTCAGTCTATTGTCAAATCTGAACCTGACATTGGTTGAAGATTTAATTCTTTTATATTTATATATTTTGTAAACTTATGGTCAATCATTTTTATATGAATTATACAAAGTAGCTCATTTTTGTTGTTATAGAGAAGATTATATTGGAACAATGTCACATTTTTCTGCACTTACAAAGTATGGCATTAAAGTAAAATATTGATATTTCATTTCTAAATACATGTATCAGTTTTGATAATATACATATTTAATTTTCACAATTTCACCAAAAAGATACCACTTATAAAATGGCCAGCAATTATTTCATCAATTCATTTTTGGAAGTGGAAAACTATTGAGTATTATAAGATATGTGTAACAGATGAATTAAGTTTAAAGAGACTTGTAGCAAATACTGAGGCATAGTGAGAAAATTGTATTGTTTTGATTATAAATGATTTTGCTGTATCATGTTCTTACAAAAAGAAAAATTTATCAAACTTTTCTTCCATAGTTATTGAAATCAACAGAAAATCCTTTTTTGTCAAGACTTCTTGGGTTTTTGTATTAATATTTGAGATCCTGCTGTTAGTCATTTCATTTCAACTTGTTACAATGTTGACTTGTAATTCTGATATGACGTGCTTCAAACGCATTCAGTCTACATCTGTGGTAAAATATGGATATTTAATCCAAAGTCACAGACATCAGATGGCTTGTTTGGCAATGGCATAGTAAAGTTTCCCACAAGCTTTAACGATGTCATAGTCATGGTGGGGCCTAAAATAAAATTAAAGTTTGTTTGCTGTTTCCATCTGACTCAACAAATTCATTGCGACCTGAAATACATTAGTTTTTTTTATTGATTTAAAAGTTCATTTTTTTATTCTATGACAATATGCAATAGTGTCAAGTCAGGTTGTGGTGTGTTGTGTTGTATGGGCAAGAAATCTTAGTCAATTACAAAGGTTATTTTGCTTATGATTATCTTTATTCATGTGTAATATCACACCGGAAGCAATGGGCTAAACGATATATTACATTTTTGATGACATTTTTTGACACCTCTGCCTTAGAGAGTGATATTTGATCGCTTTTAAAAAAAATCAATATCAACTAAAACAATTTGAATTTTTATTTTTACGTTCATGGATATTAAGATATATACCACAAATTCACGGTTATTGTAATGATCATAGCAGTAAAAGTGATCTTCACGTATGTAAAATTTTCTTGGAAAAAAAATAAATGTCCCACCTACCGACCCACCACTTTGAACGATGAGTCGGAAATGGCAAATGAAGAATATTTTTATTTTGGCCTGGCTTGAAAATATCCTGATTTGATCATGGATAGGCACTTTATGCCGATATTTTACCAGTTACTGTTGCTTGTGGAAAAATATTTGGCATAAAGGGCCTACCCATGGTAAAATCAGGATATATTGAAGACAATGTGAATTATTTCTGAAGTATTATGTTGGGAAGATCCTTTATTAATAATCTCTATTGCACACATATCCCAAAACAATATAATAATTTATAGATATATTTAATGTGTATGTGCATTTCAACTACTTCCTACCATTTTAGTACAAGTCAGTACTTATCCTGACTCTTTGTTGTGTTTATGTTTGTGTTTTGTGCTCTTTTATGTTATTTTTGGTCCAGGGTTTTGTCTGTTGGATAGGCACTTTATGCCGATATTTTACCAGTTACTGTTGCTTGTGGAAAAATATTTGGCATAAAGGGCCTACCCATGGTAAAATCAGGATATATTGAAGACAATGTGAATTATTTCTGAAGTATTATGTTGGGAAGATCCTTTATTAATAATCTCTATTGCACACATATCCCAAAACAATATAATAATTTATAGATATATTTAATGTGTATGTGCATTTCAACTACTTCCTACCATTTTAGTACAAGTCAGTACTTATCCTGACTCTTTGTTGTGTTTATGTTTGTGTTTTGTGCTCTTTTATGTTATTTTTGGTCCAGGGTTTTGTCTGTTGGGTAGTTTTGATTGATTGGTATGTCATTGTTGACCTTTTCTGTTATCCATTTTATTGTTTAACATATGAAATTAACAGTTTCAGCCTTTTCCAACTGCAGAGGTTACTTTGTTTTAACATGATTGTAAACAAAAGAAAGACATAATGGTTTAAATAAACTGACATTTATTAATATAAAAGTAAAATTGATACAGTACACTTTGATGTGTCAGTTTTGATGATTGGGTTCAAATGTCCAAGCCAATCCACTGGACAATCTGCATTCAGCAGTAAAAGATCAGAGACCAAGTAGATTCAAATCCTCACTACAGACACAAAGGTTTTCTGATTATACATCTTTCTACGTAATTCATCTGTCATAAATTACCTAAAAGAAAAGATTTGTGAACTTTGAATGTAAACATGTTAAACATTATAAAAGAGAAATCATAATAAAGAAAAAACAATTTACTGTGTTTATTTTGATTTGCAATTTGAATAAAATTAAAGATATTTTGCAAAAAATGTCCATAACAAAAATCAGGGATCAGTATATTTACATATACATCATTGATTGACTACTTTCAAAATAAATCTTTATTACCTCCCTTGTTTTGTAATGGAAACAATAATATTTATTGCAGTGTTTACCTATACATTTATATTTAATGAAGCTATTCTGTAAGTTGTATGTTGTCAGAACACTCTAGGCAATTAGTAATGTCTTGCTGCGAAACAGGTTGATGTGTACATTGTAGCAATAAATAACATGTTGGGCATGATAGCCATAGTTAGAAATCAGGGGAGGTAATAAATATTCAGCTGGAAATAGTTGTTAGTCATATCCTATCCAACTTTTAATAAGAAAATCAATTGCTGTCATCAAGTGCCTTTCAGCAGTCATATTTATTTTAACTCTGCTGATATTAACAAGTGAATAAATGAAGGATTTTTTTAAAATCCTCTCCATAATGAGTGTAAATGATATCAGCACAAAACTTGTATGCATATCTCAGAAAAAACCATTCTGGCAAAATATATGAAGTGCGCTCTGTTGTTCTATGACTTTAGTAAATATTCGAAGACAGAATAGTGTCATACTAAATCCAGTGGCATGAATTTCTTTTGAGATTTATTTATCAGGAATAAATAAATAATGCAGTCAATGTTTTTTTATCAATGTCTCATTAACATTATAATTCAAAAACAATTTTATGTTTTTCCTGGGACACACAATAGTACCGGTACATAAACAAAGAAAAAGGGGGGTGTCAAAAGGTTTTATTGTTCAAATGATATATATATATATATCCCAAAACAAGCAAGGTTAGTAAGACGAAGTGTTTTACCGATATATTGTGTGTGTGTTTGAATTAAAACTACTGTCCTACACTGTTAGTACAAGTCTTAAGAGCAGATAATCCACTACTGATAATTGGGTACTGTGTTTAAAAATGTTATAAACTAAATAATCGCAAAATGAATGAAAATTAATTGACATTTATATCCATTCATGTATATATATGTAAAAAATAAAAAATAAACATGATTTGTGAGTTTCTTTTTGGAAAAAAGGGTAATCTAATGGACCAATCAGCAGCAATAGATAAGAGGCCAAGAACATTTGAATCCTTACTTCATTACACACATTTGGCATTCAAAGTGTTCAAAACTGGAAACCTCCCCTAAATATGTTACCTTTATGCATTCATGGACATCACTCGGAATGTTGTTTTCATTTTTTTTTTTTCATAAATATTATTCCGTAGATATCTGTTAACACACTTTTGATGTGAAATAGCCATTCTTGTAGATATCTGTTAACAGACTTTTGATGTGAAATAGCCATTCTGGTAGATATCTGTTAACAGACTTTTGATGTGAAATAGCCATTCTGGTCTTTTATATTCTTATTTTGTCTTAGATTTTCTGCTTCACCATATTTTCAAGCAAAATCTAGGTTACAAGATCAAATAAAGATGGATAGTCTTGAGGTCAAGACTGATTAGATCACTGCATCACAGGTAAAGTTAAACATTGAATAATCCATTATTAACGTAATGAATGGGTCTTTAGCAGTCTTGATTGACTGCAATATCGTCATATATATATTTTTTCTGAAATCTCAGAAATTAATTAAAATTTCTTTTAAGTTTAAATGATCAGGTTGGAATTGCAGATGAAATAATTTCTTAAATTTAGAGACATTGCATCTATGGAATTTAACAAAACTACCTTGTATACTCATTTTTAGTTCGCCTGAATGAAGTTTAGGGGAACTATAAGAGTCACCACGGAGTCCAGGTCCGCAGCCAGTTCTCGGTTACTTTACATAGGGTCATATATTTTTGTGTGCAGGTGCATGATGAAGAGACTGACCATGTGACATAAGATGAAGGTCACATGACCCATATTACACAGTTGACTGGCTTTTAAGTTTTATGTCAAAAATCAGTTTTGATATAATGACCTACAATCATATTACTTGGTGTGAGGGTGCATCTCAGGGAGTAACACAGCCTCCCACCAAAATTAGGTCAATCTGACTTATCACACTTCATTGACTTAGGTTAAGTTTTACGTCAGACTTCAGTTCTCCAATACCAAGGGACCTACAATCATATTACTTGGTGTGAGGGTGCATCTCGGGGGGGATTAACACAGCCTCCCACTAAAATTAGGGCACTCTGACCTACTTAGCGTGTTTCATTGACTGATGTTAAGTTTTATGTCCGAGTTCAGTTCTCCAATACCATATTACTTGGTATCATGGTGCATCTCGGGGAATAACACAGCCTCCGACCAAAATTAGCACACTCTGATCTACTTATTGCGATTCATTTACTTATGGTAAGTTTTATGTCTGAGTTCAGTTTTCTCATTCCAAGCGACCTACAATCATATTACTTGGTGTCAGGGTTCATTTCGTGGAGTAACACAACCTCCGACCAACATTAGGTCACTGACCTACTTACTGCACTTCATTGACTTAGGTTAAGTTTTAAAGGAGTTCAGTTCTTTGACACCAAGCGACCTACAATCATTACTTGCTGTAAGGAGCTACACAGCCACACACCAAAATTAGTGGGGGAACGAGGCGAACTTTGTAATTGTAGATTTCTGGTATAGACATATGAACAGTATATACAGTCAAGTGAGTCAACTATCATTGTCTAGATCATGAATTACATGTTTATTATGTGCATATGTACAATATATTGAACTGAACTCTCATTGTTTAGAATATGAATCAGTTCTCAATAAAATGGGGTGACAATGTCTATAGTTCGTGAAGATTCCCTTTAATTGCCATGGAATTGATTTAGTAGGATTTGCAGTGAGGAAAAATCTACAAAATAAAAGATGATGTAAAGTAATCCTCGAGTGTTGACACAGGTACATTGGCAACACAAAAATGTAGATAACAGATACAAATGTTACATGTTATTGTTTAGTAGTGCAACAGTGTGTTAACTATCAAGACTGATGTGATGTTAGTAATAAGGCCCCATTATCCCTCTTGGCATTAAAATAAGGAACACAAACAATTCTGGTCCATAATTTGTATATCTAAATCTCTTATTTTAACATAACAATTTTATTAATACTTTAGATAACAAAAAACTGAGATAAAAGTTTAAAATTTTTACAAGACATTTCACTTAAATAACATTCAGAAATATGTAAAATATAAAACATTTATCACAAATATACACTTGTCATCTTTAAAAAGTAATAAGTACATTATTGCAGACTTCAACATATAGATTACAAAAAGATTTAAAAAGTACATGTAAAAACAGGTTTGTTACTCTTTTGTAAAAAATATCCTATGATCTTTCAGTATCAGGTTAAGGTTATGACTGGCATGATGTCAAACACAGGTCGATGACCTCCTATACTTGATCTCTCACACCCACCTCAACATAGATGTCTTGGTGCATCTTTTCCATTTCATAAAGGAAACCAAAAATCTGTATAAGATTACAGAGCCTTGATACTTTGGTTTATTTCTTTCATAAATAGAATATCAACTAAAAAATACCTTATTTAAATTCAAAATTTTATTTACTTCGTGTAGAAAGAACACTACCCTGTACAAGGTTTCTTTAACATAAATAATATCTGTCCATTTCTATATCCAAAATATAATTTTATACACAATTAAAAAAATAATTCCATAGCAAGAAAATGCAAAAATACATGTAATTATTCAAAATAGTAAGAAATATTCCATAAAAAATATTCTGATAAATAATTATATTTTACATAATTCTAATTTTGTTCTAAGGCTCTTAAAATGCATTTCTTTTTTATTCATAAATTCACTTAAAAAGAGTAAGAACTTTTGTTAATAAATGAAGTTTCTCAAAGGTATTCTAAAAAAAATAAAACAGAACTATCAATAGGACATTATACTTCTTGAATAAATATGGTCCCTCAATTTATTACATGTAGTACCCACAAATTATTTTGGTTAAAAAGTCCAAATATTATTTTTGTCCCAATGACTGGTAATATGTCTGTAGGACTTTCCATGCTTTTGGTGCCATAAATCCATCAGGTGGATTTAGACCCTCCCTGGCTAATTTTCTCATTTTTGTTCCCGATATAAACTCATAATCTTCTTTTTTTTCTGGATTATAAAAATCCATACATTTCAATTTAGCGTTGTAAGCTGCGACTCTGAATGGAACTATTTCTAACTGTGTCAACCCTGGTGCCATTGTCAGTACCTGAAATCAAAGGATGATTATTACAGGATAATTAGACTCTTTACCTTGTTCAATATTGAAAAATACACAAAAATCATAATGATTTTAAAAAGACTAGTAATTGTGGAAGAGCAAAAACTGTGCAATAAAAATTTCTCTTGATTTCTTTATAACAAGGCATATCTTAACTTTGATGTTCAACAAAAGCAAATACTGTATTGCAAAGTTAATCAGTCATGATAGTCAAATAAAAATATCCAAAACTAGAAATTGTGTCTGTAAAATGTGGATGCCCGGCCTAAAATGTAGGTCATCATGTATGAATGCTCAGTACTATCCTAGGCACATCTACTAATGAAGGTTCGTTGATACACTATGCTTAATTCCAAAGAAATGAACCTAAACGCAAAACTTAACCAGAGTCGCTCAAGTGAAAATGACCCAATTATTGTATGACTGCTCAGTACTACCCAAGGCACATCCACTGATGAAGTTTCATTAATACACTATGCTTAGTTTCAAAGAAATGAACCTAAATGAAAACTTAACCAGAGTCGCTCAAGCATAAAATATATGTCATAATGACCCAATTATTGTATAACTGTTCATTACTACCAAAGGCACATCCACTGATGAAGTTTCATTGATACACTATGCTTAGTTCCAAAGAAATGAACCTAAATACAAAACTTATCCACATAGTTCAGATGTATGTACGGACGGACAAAGGTAACTCTATATGCCCCATTCACATTCTTGGACGGGGCATAAAAATGTTCATACATTCATTATTAATAATACATAAAATGAACTATAAATATTAATCATTTTGTGATACGAGTGATAATAAAGATGAAATATGGCCTCAAGAAGATCATGCTGGTTTTAAGACAAATATTGTGTAAAGTAGTAAATGGTGTTACATTTCATTGTTGATTAATATTTCACAAAAGTCTCAAAAAGAATACACTTTTCCCAGAATATATCTAAATAATATTGGTGAAATGCTTCAATCAAAATAAAAAATTATTTGAAGTGGTCTACATTTTCATTTTAAACAAATATCCAATCATATTTCTAGGAATGAACTGAAGTACATTCTATTAATAATTATTATATAATCATATTAAGAATTTTGAATCTTGATCAATTTTTAAATAACATGTTACACACTGGACAAATCACCAAATCAATCAAATGTATCCTGCTTATTAACACAGAATAAAAAAAAACCCATTATGTTTGAAAGCTTGATGGTAACTTTTATCACATTAGTACATTGTAAATGTATATTACGTATCTTGCATGTAGTTTAATGCTGTATTTGTTTATACAGGATTGCTAACAACCTGTACATGCCAAGGGCTACAAGTACCTCCCCATAACATATGTATGTATTACATGTGTATATTGGCATAACATGTGTAAAGTTTAGTTTTTAATCCCATGACAACTAACCTTTGCTCCATGTGAAGGATCAAATAAATCTCTACCTCCGTCTGGATGTGGCATGCCTGCAGGATCACGACCTACTATGTAAAAGTTTGCACCTGTTGACATACGAGCTTTCGCATGCCATTGTACCTGTTCAAACAAATAGAAAAATAAGCAATCATGTCATTTAAAAAAGAAGACAATTGATTTTTAAATACAATTCTATATCAAAGATAAGTTTGTTTTGTATTAATCTTTTATTTTGTTGATTTATTTTATAAAAGCTTGAAACAAGATATAAATATCCATTTGAGTATGATTACTGTTTTGCATGCAGGTAAAATTTTAATATTCATCAAACCCTAAACAGCAAATTTATAACTGTTTTTTCCTAACTCATAAAATTTCACAGGTATTTCACAGATATGAATTGCTCAGGAAAAATACCTCTGTTGGACCTGCATACATCATAGGTGATGGGAATATGGCTAGTACGGTAGAGTCTGGATCTAAAACACCTTCTTCTAGAATAGCTTTATGTTGTTCTATACGGTTAGGTAATGGTACATCATCATCTTTTGTCCAACCACCTAAAATGCAGAAATGGATAACATTCATAATATTTTGTTTATTTTAAAAACCCATGTTGAAAAGTCTAACTGTCCCCAGTGCAGTAAGTATTCAATTTTAGAAAACAGCTAGTAATCAAAAACTCTGTTTTGAATAATTATATTGTCATAAGACCTTTAATTTTCATTGGCTGTACATTGCAAAATATCAAATGATGTTTTTTTCAGTGTACAAAATGACATAATTTTGATCCAATTACAGAACAGATAATAAATGACACCCATGCTATTACTATAGGGTCAAAGGGCAAAATAGACTTTGTTGGAAACAAATTATTTATAGTCTATTTAACTTGATCAGCCACATTCATCTTAATTGAAATTTTTATCCCAAAAAGAAGCACAAACATATATATCTTTAATGGCAAATTGAACAAAATTATGCATAAAATGCTCTATTTTCCTTTAATGCAGTTTTTACTTTATAATTTCTGAATTTACTACTCAACAAAAAACCATTAATATAATGTGACACATCTATCATCTTTTTTTATACAAGACATTAAATTCAAATTATATAAAATATTACATCCTGTTTGTATGTACTCTTGAAAACTAGTAATTATGTTTGACAAAAATAAATCTTTTTTTCAAACCTACCTAATGGATGTAGTAGTAATGTTGGTTTTTTGTAGCCTTTCTCTATAAGTCTTCTTTTGGTATCTGCCATCAGTAGTGCATGACCATTGTGTATAGGATTGCGTAGTTGAAAGGCAAACACAGCATCTGCCTATAATCAAATACAACATTTAAATTAAAGTTTTACATATACTGGTAAAATAATTATTCAAAGCACATTTCTTAACTGCAACACTGATTTCAGCCTCATGAGTACATCTATGCAATAAAATGAAGCTTCAGTAAGGAACAAAATTTCAGTATTATTCCAAAACTTTAAAAAAAAATTAAAGCTAAGAATGTTGACCACATTCAGACAAATCTTATATAAATACACTATTAAAATTATTAAAATTTATCAACCTACCCCTAATCTTCTGAACTCTGCCCGTAACTCAATCGGTGTTAACCGATATTGATCTAGACCATCATTCCATCGTATCCTTTCTAACACATTTAGGTCTCCGCCTACCAACCAATCACCACTCTCATATATCATCTGAAAACAATAAAATATTGTGACTGAGAAAAATATCAAATCATCAACAATAAAACTTTATTTACTTGATCAGAAAAAAAAGTAACTCCATTTTAAGTTTTCTGAATAAGGCTGTTGTAAATTGATCAAGAAACAAGAAGTTTATATCAGAAGACTAAACAAATTATAAATCCTGCCAGCCCTAGGTGTCTAAAGTCATAAATTTCTTCTCTATTTTTCTTGTTCTCTTAATTCCTTTTATCATAGCAATAGGTTAATCTCATACAAGGATAGTTATTTTTGTCTACATTTGGTAACAACACAACTATTGAAGCACCATCTCTCTTTCATGAAACATGATCCAATATTAAGGAAGTCAAAGACCTTTATACTCAAAACTGTGCCACATTACTGATCCATGTACCAACAAGAACAGTGTTTATGGTGATAACAGTATTTTTCTATATTATATGGTTCATAAGAAACAAAAATATCATATGAGTGTATACTAATTTTACCTTAACATATGGATGTCCTCTATTGCTTGTACCAAACTGCCTACAACACCTCTCCTCCTTATTGTGCGGATAAAATTCTGGATTACGTAGAATGGCAACACATTTACCTTCGTACTTTAGTGAAAACGCAGAACTATCTGACAGTCTCTCCTTGTCCTCTGTACAAACTGGTAACACTATAGGAATCGACTGATTTGTTACGCCACCTTGAAAATTAAAAAAAATAAAATTATGTTTCATGTTAGAAAGTGTACTGATTGTCTTAATTTATGTTCAATGAATAATAAAATGTGATTTGACAGTAACCTTCAGAGCTGAGTCATTCCAACATACTGTATTTTTTATATAAAATTTGGAGTTGATATATATGTTTTTCATCATCATGTCTTAAGATCAATCTCATACATCCTATTTACATAAAAAGATATTGGGGAAAACAGTTATTGCTTTTTACCAACACAGAAGTTTGGGATCAGTTAGTAATTAGGATTATGCGACTGAGGGGAGAAAATTTTGGAGGTACACAATTTAATTTTAATGTTGTGATTAAATTGTATCTTTGATAAAACAAGAGCTAGAAAAATATAGTTAAATATGTCATAATGTGCCTTTTTGTGAAATTTTAAGTGGTCTGCAAGGAAATTAATTGTGTTGTGAAGCTACCTAAAAATAAAGATTTTTGTCTACAGTTAATATTTTTTTCAATTAAATAAATCTATTAATGAAACAATAAGTGTTAATAATGTGTTTGCTACTGCTGAATGGTCAAAATCAGATGTCACAATAAAACATAAGGGAAGTTCATTACTAACTATACAGGGGTACCAGGAAATTGCTGAGTAGCATTTTGTCATAACATTTTTTTATTCATTACTTGGAACTGGTAAATGTTTTTGCCTGAGATAACACTTACGATAATCATTTTTTTCACAGGCAGGTGAATTTTGCCTGAATCGCCCAAAACAAATATTAACTACAGACTTTTTGTTGTCTCACTACAAACAAACACTGAGTCAATACAGAGCCAGAGAGCAATTTTTTTACAGATTAATTTTCCCAATAATAACAATAAAATAACCTCATACATAACACTATGTAAATAAAATGTGAGAATTGACTTCAAATGATGAAACAAATTGTCACATTATCAAATATATATATAAATTGTGAAAAATTCTGGTAACTAGTTTTTTTTATATATATAACACCCAGAAGGATAATGACTTCTGTCCATATAATATAAAAATTCCTCTAATTCTGCGCGCATTTATACATCTCTTGACCTGTTTGATAAATTCCGATATCATCTCACCTAGGTTAAATGCTCCTGAAATTTCCAGCCAAAAAAAAATTCAGAAGACCTCTCAAAGTTTTTCATTTCTAAAAATTCTAAAACTCTTAATGCATTAATTAAGAAATTCATCCACTCTCCAGACAAGCATCACAGTTTAAAAATAAAACTTTAATTATCTCGAGATGAAAAATTCATAATCAACTGGTCATCGTTGTAAAATCTATATTTGAATACTCTAAATATATTGTCTAATGATTTTAAACATTAAAATAGACTATGTACAATATTTTTTCTCATTTAATGGATGGATATGTCTGTATAGTATGAAACATACCCTCTAGTAGACAACCAAAGTGCTGACACTGCAAATATTCCTTTTCTCTCATAAACCCACTCAAGGGTGTAGCCCAACCTTCTGATAAAACTTGCACCCATTGGGTATCCAGCTAAAAAAAAATGTAAAATATTTTTTTAAAGTCTAAGTTATTTTTACATGAATATATCTGCAACAGAAAAATAATTAACACAAATAAAAAACATTATTTTTCCAGAAACAACGAGAAAAATGTTATCAAGATGAATGTTTTTTATTCATAAGCTATATATATACTGAAATTTTCATAAGGGAAATAATTTTACCCTGCTGATTTCCACACATGGTAGAGCTTCAGCCTCTGCCTTGGCAGCTTCCAAATTATTCTCAGGAACAAATAACTCCTTCACACATCTGACAGCTGTAGATGGAACAACACCCTGTTAAAAATAAAAAAAATTGTTTTAAAACATTTGAACATAAAATACAAGCAAGAACTGAACTGTGCCAAAACATTTTTTCCTGTGAATGTCCAGCACACATAAGATATGATTTTTTAATGTGTATTGTCATCTTTTGTTTACAAAATTCAGTATAGTGTTAACTATTCTGGTCTCCAATTTTTAATGGTGTTTGCACTTCACTATGGTTCAGAATGAAAACATTTAATTTACAGCTTTCAGGCATTTGATCAGTTTTTATTGGTTGAGTAAGGATGAGTACCAAGAGATAACCACTGACCTTCAACAGGAAACCTTGCAATCCTTGTCACTAAATACCAGACTCAAACTATAGTGGTTAGAAAGGGCACCATTTGTGAGGATGGTCTATATTAAAGATTCTAGTCTGTCGGACATGGATGAAGAATGGCGGTTCTGTGTTAAGGGAGAGTAACACCCTTAGCATGTTTAAGACTCCCCTGTAGATGTTGAAAAAGAGTAAGCTAAAATGTCGCTACAGAGGCCTCTCACACTGCCAAATGGAGAGGGATTAGTATAAAATTGTGTAACTTGTTTCCCAATCCACTATAAATAAATAAGTTTAAACAAAATACACTTTATCATTAGTTGGATTCAAACTTGCTCATTCTTAATGACAATCCACCTCAATCAAACAACCACTCACGCCCCTTAGGTATGTTAAAAGTATGTTACAATCTGACTTACCAGTTCCATAAGATGTTGGACAATCTGTGTTACACATTCATCGACAGTTAGTTCTCCTGCCTTTACTCTTACATCAGGATTAGAAGGCGGTTCATAGGCAGAGTCTACACCAGTAAATCCTAAAATACAAATTCATAAATAATCTTCATTTTTGAGACGTAATCTATACATTTAAGTCCAGTGAAACTTTATATGTAAATTTTAATCATTCATATCATATGAAAAAAATTGGAGGATTTCAATGTTTTTCTTAATATGAATATTAAAAGAATGCTGTTGAAAGTTTCCAAATTTTTAGGAAAATATTGTCACTTCAGTTTCTTGGAAAAGACATAAAAGGTAACTGGATATAACCAAGACAGAAAAGGTTTATCTGGGAAGATTTTTAGGGGTGGATGAGGATGAAATATATAAATTACATCTAACTGATCTAAAGCCAAGTATCTAAACACATGAAATAGATACATATAAATTTTAAATGGTAAGGTCATCTTACATTTTAACTTTTGTTCATGAAATCTTCAAATTACAAACCAGTAAAAAATAATATAAGTACACTCGTGTGATTTTACAAAGTTTATACTTTTACTTTACAAGAAACTATAGTCATTAAAAAAAAAACATTGCACCTTATCTCTACCTTTGATGTAGACTTTATTATACAAAATTTTATGGCATTATTTTTCTATTTACAATTTTAAGTCATGCTGGAACCCAAAGTAGGAGACGGAGACATGTCAAAGCAAAAAGAATCTTTCTTTAAATAATACGAACCTTTGATCTGACCAGCTCTAGCCTTTTTATACAGTCCTTTAACATCTCTCTGTTCACACACTGCCAAGGGAGTATCTACAAACACCTCCACAAACTTCAGATTGGCCTTCTCATGCAGTTCCCTAGCCTTTGCTCTATCCTGTGGTCATAAAATTAATCTCTAATTACAACTACTGGTCTGGGCGCCATAAAGAACTATTTTTGCTGACTCAAATTCCCATTCTCAGCCAATCACATTCGAGTATCCCCATATTTAAGAAAATTCTCAGACTTAAGAATATTCTCAACTTTTATGGCGCCCAGGCCAGGTGATCATTTATTTCAACAATGATCTGTAATCTTATTTTGTATATAAATGCAATGTCACTTTATTTCAAAAGTTATAACAAAGTCCTTGTTTGTGATCTTCAGCCTAACTGATTTTCCCATTTTTCATATTTCACTCAAAGAATCCAGACTTCTGTTTACAATATACCTTTTTTACATCAATATACATTTACATTATACTTCTAAAGATGTTAATCTGAATATGTGTAAGAGAAAAAATTAAGAAAATCACATGTGAATTTAATATACATTGAACATGTAAAAGGGTATGATAACATCAATTTACAAAAGGTACAAATGATTTATATTGATTTGGTAATAGGTTTATGGATGGTTACTTTTTTTTTTTTTTTTGTGGGGGGGGGGAGCAAAATAATGTCTTTATAATTAATCAACAAAATTATCATTGAATTTATACTGTTATTAAATTGTTCTTCATCACATGAAAACCATACATAAAATCTTTCATTGTTACTGAAGCTAAAAACATTTCAAAAGGAGAACAACTTAAAAATGAAAAATAAACTGACCCTTTCATACGGACTAATGAATGATGTTAGACAAACAATTCCACCATCAGCAAACAATTTGGCAACTTCAGAAATACGTCGGATATTCTCTTCACGGTCCTCTGGTGAGAATCCCAAGTTCTTGTTCAAACCAGTTCTAACGTTGTCCCCATCTAAACTGTATGAAGGAATTCCTTGGCTAACCAAATAATTTTCCAGTGCAAATGATAGAGTTGTCTTCCCTGCTCCTGACAATCCTGTCAGCCATACGGTACACCCTATAAAATTGTTGGTCTTCCCCACAACCTGACCTCTCTTGTCACGAGACACCAAATGATCTTGAAATGTGACATTGGTTGCTTTATGCACAGCCTGTAATAAATAATTACAATACGATTGTTTTCTAAAATCTGGAGTAAAACTGTCTTCAAAATTCAACATATGGATAGCTTTCCTTAACTTTCAAACACAATAGGTCACATATTTATATAAATAAACAACATTTTTTGTAATTTATAGGATTTTGATTGATAGCCTGATTCGAAATATTTGTCATATCTTAAGACAACATGTTCTGTACGGACTGACTATTGTTTGAGTATATACTTACATGACAGTTCAAGGAAATGTGGGGATGATGAAATAATGTCATTGGTATAGGTGATATTATCAAAATCGTACACGTGTACAAATGTTATAGTGTTATATACACTTCAATAACAGTGCTAAATTCAACATGTTTGGTTATATAGGAATTTGGGATTTAATATCATTTATCCCTTAATTATTATCAGTGGACAATACTGCTAATTTTAATACATACAATGTTTAATACTTAATCCTTAATTGTGTAAATTAATTTTAATTAATCAGCTTAATTATCATGAACAAGCATATATATGCATGTAAATATCTTTGTATGTACTTGTTTAATAAATTTTGATATATACTTAACCCTTAATTGTGTAAATTAATTTTAATTAACCAGCTTAATTATCATGAACAAACATATATTTTTTTTTATGCATGTAAATATCTTTGTATGTACTTGTTAAATAATTTTTTTATATATACTGTGGTAAATTGTTGTAAAAATGAGTTTGGAAGTCACAGTCTTAGTGACAAGGTCCAGTCTTGGAAATAAATTATATGCTAAAAGTGGAATTCTTCTTCCTATGTATTATTGCTAAGAGTTATTCTGGATGTTATTTGTGTTTTAAAAATAGACTTTTAAGGTGACCTGGTCCACACATCATTCAAAAACCAAGTAGGACAATCCACACCATGGCCACACTTTACCCAACCATTCATCACACTATATATAATGTTTAAACTTTTTGAAGAACTGAATTGTTTTTTTGCTGATATAAAACTTTTTAAAGGGATTAACAGCAAATTAATTGTATCTCTGAAATTTCACAGCTCTTTCACTGACTAGAACAATTGTTATCAGGGAAAATTAAGATAACTAGGACCATCATAAATATACCAGTAAATCTAGACATCTTACTTTCAGGTAAAAAAATCAATAAAAAAAATTAACAGTAATTATTACTTGGATTTTTTTCAGTTAACTAAATTATAAATAATGTTGAAAACAATATCTAAAAAAATATTTAATATTAAGGTATCCGGACCATAAATGACCACGTGATTATTTAAAAGTTCCCGGATGTTCCATACAACGCAATTGAAATGACTTCGGTAATTATCGGCAAACTTCGGAAATGCCAATATAACTAACTTATTTTTACAGACTCTGCATATAAGCAACAGTGTTTCAACTTGAGAAAAATATATATACAAAATTCCAGCTTTAAACTGTTTGGTTCAGCCATTCACAGTCAAAAAGAGATACAATTTTCATCATTATCTATTATGGTCCGGATACCTTAAATCACTTAGGTTCATTTAATTTTAATAAAAACATTTAGCCCTCTATCTATCATATGATATGTACTATGAATATATTTATTTTTGTGGGCACCAATATGGACTGGAAAAAAGTTGATGTTTAAGGACAATCATCATTCCTTTACTAAATCATATCAGATATAACAAAAATGAACAAAGGTCAAGAAAATTGGTGTTCAATGAATAATAATGCAACATAAGTATTAAGAAAACTAGAAATTGTGTCTGTAAGACACAGATGCCCCATCTAAAATTTAAGTCATCATGTATGAAGGCTCAGTACTATCCGAGGCACATCCACTGATGAAGTTTCGTTGATACACTATGCTTTGTTCTAAAGAAATTAACCTAAACGCAAAACTTAACCAGAGTCGCTAAGTGTAAAATGTAGGTCATAATGACCCAATTGTTGTATGACTGCTCAGTACTACCCAAGGCACATCCTCTGATGAAGTTTCATTGAAACACTATGCTTTGTTCCAAAGAAGTGAACCTAAATGCAAAACTTAACCAGAGTCACTCAAGCATACAATGTAGGTATAATGACCAAATGATTGTATGACTGCCCAGTACTACCCAAGGCACATCCTCTGATGAAGTGTCATTGATACACAATGTTTAGTTCCAAAGATATGAAACTAAATGCAAAACTTAACCAAAGTCATTGAAGCATGAAATGTATTTCATAGCAACCCAAGTTTTGCTGAACTGTGTTGCACTATACAAGAGGACTGTAGTGGTAATATATCATTGATATATTACTACAGGTTTCTGAGAAATGGAGCTAAATGCAAAACTTAACCGAATCAGGATGTACGTACGTACGTACGGACGGCACAAGGGTAAATCTATATGCCCCATCGACATTCGTGGCGGGGCATAAATATACATGTATCAAATTTTAAATGACATATAACAAGTTTATATAACTTTAAAAAACATAATTAAACCATATCTAACTCAAACTCATGGCCTGTCATTATTTTTTTAAACAGTTAAATTCATCTTTTTAAAGAATATTCTGTCATAAAAAACCTCAAAATCTTCTGATAAGAAAAATGTTAACAACTTGTTTATAAACTTTCAATGTGACACCTGTTTATACATATTTTCAAATCTATATCAAAATGAAGCAAAAAAAGATAAGCAAAACATTTTTATGTATTCAAGTTTAACTTACAGGCATTTTTAGTTGTTTCTCTGACATTTTATATTCTCCACAAAACTATTGATTTTGATGATGTGGCAAAGTGCATTTAACTTGAAGTATTAAGTTCTCCAGCTAAAGATATTTATATATATACTGTCAATATCTGGATGAGTGATTATCTCGACTGAAAGGTCATAATTTATGCCGTTAACTGCTGTTTATTTTCTATATTATGTCCCATGTATTTAAGTTCCACCTTTTTACCTTATGTACAGTTGTCAGTAATGTGTGTACCTAATATTCCACCTTTTCACATTAACTTACGTTTCAACATAAATGTATTCATCTGTATGAAGTTCCACCTTTTAAATTAATGCATTTTCAAATGACTTGTCCAGGATCAGATATATTTCATTTAGAAAATTCATTTAATATATCTTGTATGGTTTTTAAATGAATGAGGATGGAGAGGGTGAACCATTCAGTTTTTTCGTACTTATTCAACTTAATAAGGTTCCCAAAATCAAAAATGACACATATACATGACATAGTACAAGGATTAATGCAATTTTTTGGCAAATTTCTAAAGAGATTAATATTGATGTGTATGTGTGTGTAGAAAAGAACATTAACAATTGTAATTACTATGATAAGTTTATATACTTGCAGCAGTCATGTAAAGGTCACTGAGTGTAATTTTCTATGCATGGTTTTGCCATTAAATGAACTCTTAATTCCAATCGTCATATTTCTCATCTTTTCTTAATTTAAATACATGGCTAAAATGTTGTCACAAATATTATTGTTGAACTCAACACACTCAAAGTACATTATTATCAACAATTTATATCTTAAATCTGATAAAAACAGACATTCTTTCTTTTTTATATTCCCTTTGTTCTCTGAATAACATGAATTTTATTTAAAGAAAAAAAAGAATAAAAAAAATAGTTTTACAAAATTGATATTCTGGCTATTTGCAACTCTATATTGCAAACTAGTTTGCTTTTAGATATAAAGGTTTTCTAAAGGTTTATGTAACAGCAAAGTCACAGGATAGGTGATATAGAATATGTAAGTGTTCTAATGTTTTATTATCTACTTATATGTTTGCCTTGAACCGTGTAGACTATAATCTTATAATTTTTAGTATTAAGTTAGAAAGAAAATATTATTATATTACATTTAAATCTACATTATTTATACAGCTTTTAAATAAGAAGAATTCTGAAGGGTTGCTTCTTTAATCAGAATAATGCCTTTGTGATGATTCAAGTAAAATAAGCGTCATTTTTTTTGTCCTGTACATATTTATTTCTTTTGGTTATAAAGTTTTCCTTTTCTTTTATAAAGCTTTTGTTCATTCATACAATGAAAACGTACTTTTGTCTGTCCAGATTTTGCCGCCGAAAAAGTTCAGCATGCTTTGACCCCTTGAGTCAGTATATAAGGTTTCGCACCAGAGAATTTCAGTTTGTCGAGGTTTTCCACACAACCAGAACACTACGATTTAATTTGAGCGATTTCAGCAAGTTTTAAACATGAGCGAAGAAGGAAACAGCTCATCCGCACATAGGAGTCAGCCACCACCGTCGTCACGCGGGTCTCCTGATTTTTCGCCGGAGGATGCTTTAGCGTTATTCACCCAAAAGCTAGATGACGCTTTACAAAAGCAGAAAGATGACATTTTTTCCGAGATGGAAGTTCGTATTAGGCTCCAGCCAGCCGACACAGTAGTTTCAACTCCAAAGGTGACACCAACTTTCCGTTACGAGGCAAACGCCAAGCAGTTTGATTTTAACTCCGCACGTCTCGAAGAGGTTTCAAAGGTGATCGACTTTATCAGGAGGGGATCTCATGCTTGTGCAGTGGATGCACTAGAGAAATGCAGCACCGCACTTAAAGAGCGCAACAAACTTCTGCGCATCGCAGATAAATACGGTTGGGACGTTGTAGAAGAGTACACCGACGATCCCCTAACGGACGGCAGCGACGATGCTGTAAAGCTTCGACAGGCAGAATATCGGGCAAAAATGAAGAGGAGAGAAAAGAGAAAGTTGGCGCGTATTACAGGAAAAATTATCTCCTTCATCCCTAGCTTCGGTAATATTTGCCGTATTATGAGTAGAAATATGCTCATGATTATTGCAACATCCGAGTTTTGGGACCAAAAGATTACTCTTACAAATGCCGCTCTGTCTGAGCTCGAATTCTGGTTTTTTAATTGTCAGTCTTTACCCACCAGGAAATTTTTGGCGCAAAACCGTATTCCTGATAAAATCGTTTATGCTGACGCAAGCAGTTTTGCCTGCGCCGCTTTTACCGTCGAAACAAATTCAAAAATCGTACACAAAATGTGGTCCGACACCGAGGCCAAGCAGAGTTCTACTTTCAGAGAGTTACTCGCAGTCTTAATAACATTAAAATCTTTAAAAAGCGACTTGGCTAATCGAATCGTTAAAATTTATACAGATAATCAAAACGTCGTGAGAATTATCCGAGCAGGGAGCATGAAAAGTGATTTGCATTCTTTGGCAACAAAAATCTTCAGTATTTGCGTTGTAGACGCAATATCATTAGAAGTTGAATGGATACCTCGAGATTACAACCAAGTGGCGGATTTTTACAGTAAGGTTTTTGACTTCGACGACTGGGGAGTCAGTAATATCTATTTTAATTATTTTAATTCAATTTGGGGCCCATACGACATTGATCTGTTCGCAGATGTTAACAACCATAAAATGTCTCGTTTTTTCTCTAAATTTTGGTGTCCTGGCACCGTTGGAGTCGATGCATTCGCGTTTGATTGGGGTTTGTATAACTGTTGGATAGTTCCACCTGTAAATCAAGTGCCGAGAGTAATTCAGCATCTGGCTCTTTGCGAGAGCCACGGTACTCTTGTGGTACCAAAATGGACTTCAAATTGTTTTTGGCCGTTTTTGTGGTCATCGGATAACCGCCGGTTTAACTTTTTTGTTAAAGACGTAGTAGAATATGTTAGGCCATCCAGTTTCTTTGAGGCAGGTTCAGATAAAAATAGCATTTTTGCCGCTCAACCGCTCACTTTTAACGTTCTTGTTTTGAGAATAGATTTTAGACGTTGAGTTCGAGATCAGATTTTAAACCTTGATTTTCAGTATGTACGATAAGTAAGCGCGAGTCTGAGCGATTGAATTAAGTTAGCAGAGGCTCTCCATCATTTTTGAAGGCTTGCATTGTAAGCATTTCTTTTTTATTCATTGTTCACAAGTCCCGTTTGGGCCTATTGCAATATTTAGTCGTTTAGGACGTGCCGAAAGAAAATGTGTTTTCAGTAGAAATTCTACTCATACAGATATATGCATGAAGTTTTATGATTGATTCATGCCCGTTTGGGCACTCTGTTTGTTTAAGGAAGTCCCGTTTGGGCACTCTGTTTTGTCTAGCGAAGTCCCGTTTGGGCATTTTATATTTTATGGCACGAGTCAGTATTGACCCAGGAAGTCCCGTTTGGGCATTTTATATTTTATATTGACTTAATAAGTCCCGTTTGGGCATAACAATTTTAACATCAATTGCGACTGGAGGTTTGCCCCCTTTTTCTTCAGAAACAAGTCCCGTTTGGGCACAGTAATCAATAACACGTATTGTAACTGGAAAATTGTTCCTTTTTTCCCTTGGAGATAAGTCACGTTTGGGCATATTATTACATATTTTTGAGAACGTCTTTTAATTTTCTGACCTTAAAAATAGTTTTCCGGTGAAACAGTCAGATCTTTATAGTTTTAAATTTATTTTTTTTTTTTTTTTTTTTTTTTTTTTTTTTTTTAAAGAAACGTTCTTTTTTGTAATTTCAGTTACGTTTTAACGCTACACATTGGAATACTCTAAATAAGTTTTCGAATTCAAGTTTAACAAAATTCTCGGATTTTCTTCCTACAATAATCAGAGCGTCTAAAAGCGACAATACTTTGAAACAATACAATTCCAATTTTCAAAGGTTTAAGTCCTGGTGTTCAAGATATAATTTGCCTTTTTTACCTACGACAGTTTGCTCGCTAGCTTTGTACTTGTCTTACTTAATTCAGCGTGGAGTTTCTACTGCGGTTCTTAACGCAACTTTTTACGCAGTCAAATGGGAGCATGACATGAATTTACTTTCTGGAGGAATTTTTGAAGATCAGTTGATCAAAATGATCATGGACGGAGGCATCAAACTTCTGTCTAAACCTGTAAATAGGAAAGAACCCATTACACCGGTTATTTTGAAAAAGGTTGTCGCAGAGTACGCAAACCAACACAGTTTAAAAGATTTAAGAATTTGTTGTATAATGTTGCTTAGTTATGCTGGATTCTTACGTTTTGATGAGCTTTCGCATTTACAAGTCCAGCACGTTAAGTTTCTCCCTTCTCACCTTGAAATTACTTTAGATAAAAGTAAAACTGATGTTTACAGGCAGGGAAATTTGATTATAGTTGCTAGGACAGACAATGCTACTTGTCCTGTAAATATGTTGGAGAAATATTTTGAAGTTGCAGGTTTTGATGTTGATAAAGACAGAGATGAATTCATTTTTCGTTCACTTAGTTTTTTCAAGTCTTCAAACTCACATAAGTTATGCAAGAGCAATAAACCTATATCGTACACAAGAGCGAGGGAAATTGTTTTGGAAGTTTTAGAACAATTGGGGTTAGATAAGAAAAAGTATGGCTTGCACAGTTTTAGGAGTGGAGGGGCTTCGCAAGCCGCTAGTGAGGATATTTCTGATAGGTTGCTTAAATCGCATGGCAGATGGAAGTCCGAAAGAGCGAAAGATGGATATATTAAGGAAAGTTTAAAGAACAAGCTAGTAGTTTCAAAGAATTTGGGCATTTAATTAATGTAATTATTAATAACGCAATTTTCATCTCTATCAACGCTAGCTTTTAGTTCCCTTTGTTTTTTGTCGAATCTGGTCTCTGTATGGAGCCATATCCAATATTTTGTCTTGCTTAATTTGTTTACAAAAGAACAGCTTTATGTTCGGATGAGCGAAGCGAAGTAGAACATAAATTTATTTCTTTTGGTTATAAAGTTTTCCTTTTCTTTTATAAAGCTTTTGTTCATTCATACAATGAAAACGTACTTTTGTCTGTCCAGATTTTGCCGCCGAAAAAGTTCAGCATGCTTTGACCCCTTGAGTCAGTATATAAGGTTTCGCACCAGAGAATTTCAGTTTGTCGAGGTTTTCCACACAACCAGAACACTACGATTTAATTTTTGTACATTAACAGTTTGTATTTTTAATTGTAGATTTCCATGAGGTGCAGATCGAGCGGATGAGTTCAAGACATTTTTTATTATTATTAATAAATCTGGTCTCTGTGTGGAGCCATATCCAATATTTTGTCTTGCTTAATTTGTTTACAAAAGAACAGCTTTATGTTCGGATGAGCGAAGCGAAGTAGAACATAAGTAAGATTTATAATGATTATGTTTTCAGTCTACATTACTGTAAAATCCCAAAGAGTAGAAATGAGAGTAATTGGTGAAGTCTTAAATCTACGGTCTGCTGTTCTGGAATAATTCAAACTCCAGGGTAAAGGTGGGTGGGAGAGAAAAATTATGGAATTTTGAAAACAAAATCCAGGTTTCAAAATTTGGGAAGAATAAGGGTTCCAAGAATAGCCAGGCCAGAATTGAACTTAAAATTATATTCATGAGTAGATGAAGAGAAGCCTATATTAATTTATACAGTCAAAAAAAGGAAAGAGCAATATTTCATTTATACTTTGGGTTTTTGTTTATTGACAGTTATATATATAACCCATTATATTTGATATTAT
The DNA here is from genome assembly GCA_028015205.1 of Mytilisepta virgata. Classification (NCBI taxonomy): domain Eukaryota; kingdom Metazoa; phylum Mollusca; class Bivalvia; order Mytilida; family Mytilidae; genus Mytilisepta; species Mytilisepta virgata. The sequence goes on from CM051521.1 coordinate 93,208,716, forward strand.
TTCCGTAACCTGGAAAGTGTCAGACAGAAAATTTTATGTCCAACTAAAAAATGTACCTTCATCGATTTTTTTCCAAATTAACTGTCATCATATGTTTTTGAGGGAAAAGATTTATTTAAAAAGATAACATTTTTTTTAAATTAAGAATATTTTAATCATGCCTAGTAATAAAATGTAATTAATTCTTAATCTGTTCCGCAAAATAAAAGAAATGAAAATGTTAAATCTATAAAGAAATTGATACTAAAAGTAACATCTGATGTGAAACCTAGCCACGTAAAAGATATATATCCATCAATAAATGTTTATTGATAAATCATGTGGGACAAGAAATGAAAGAAAAGTTTTATTCAACCACAGTCTGTTGCAAATATTATCCCTACCAATATGTAAAGACCATTGTATGGGGAAACATTTTATAAAAAATACCTAAAGATTGATTAATTACATAAAATTAATAATATCTTGTTATATTGCAAAGCAATATTTCGTCATATAGATGTAAATGTGGAAAATTCAATTGAAAGAGTTACAAACAAGCTATGAAATTATGTCTTTATTGAATTAGATTTTTATAGTAAAATATATAACATGCATGAAAACTGTTTTAATAGATATCTAAATTGCTGTCTGACAATATTGATTTATTGATTATCATTTTCAAGCCAATTAATAACAATTTACTTGGTACAATGTAGGTAATCAAATAATCAACTGTTTTATGTAATATCAAAAGTATTATGTATATAACCATCGTCGGAAATCAAGGCAGGACGCTCTTTTTTTTAGCGCGAACAGCTGTGGGTTTCCGTCCATGTATGAGTTTGTTTTTCATAAACTATGTACAACATCTAAACTAATTAAAACATAAATAAATTTTGACTTGAAAATAAACAGCATACATATATAGATGGTAACTATGGCAATTTTTGAAAACTTCATATAACAAGATTAACTATCATACTACTGCTACTGTGTTATACAGTTTGTGGTTAAAGTTAAAACTCAAGCCAAATTATTTTCATGATAAATTCCAAATAATAGTTCCTTTACTAGTTTTGCATGTCTACTTGTAGAACATTAAAGATTTTAATCTTTAAAACATAATAAAAAAAACATTAATGTAACGACTACAAGAATACATTACAAATTTTTATTTACTGACGTCAATTACATGCATGTTGAACTTCATACTATACTATGGTTAATTTTAACAATATATTATTTTGTAATTTCTTCCTTCTTTTCAAATATACATTATGCAACATGTTTTTTAGGCATGTACATATACATATAAAATACCATTATCACAATTCTGCAATTAATCACCAGAAATATAGTTTAAATACAAGCCTTCTGTAACCACAGCTATTATACAGATTATAATATTACCTATTGTGTCCTTCAATACACAGGTGTATGTAATCTACCAAACATAAGTGCTAAGGGATGAGGTGTATTTCTGAAGGACACACTGGAACAAAAGTTGTGCTTAACCTAATTGTCACATGCATATTACATATACCTATAGGGTTTTCCATGTCAATAACCTTCTTACATAATTAGCAAGTAGTATTTTTTCAAATGCTCATTGCCAACTGGTGACATTAATTTTTCATTATAAATTCACACAAAAAAATTTCAGTATAACACGTGTGTGATAAAAATTAAATTCTTGAAATATTAAAAAATCAAAATCACTGATTAAATTTTCAATGTTCAAGTCTTGGACAAAAATAAATAAAGGGAGATAAAATGCATTAATTACATAAAGTTCTTATAATTCTATGAAGATCATTTTTTTCTCATCTGTACCAGCAAAAATTCTAATTACTGGCTTCCATGTGCTTGGAAAATTGAAAGTATTAAAAATGTGAAATGATTAATTCAGAAAAATCTTAAACTTGTAAAACCACTATTTTTCATTCTCTAATTTGTGCATATTTGATATAAAATAGAGATGCAATACCAAATTAAGAAAATTCACAAGAAAAGTTATCTCCCTTTTGAATTAAAAATTAAATAAACTAAACATTTTTTGTCTCTGGAATACATTGTACCTGTACATGATTGAACAAAATGCAGCAGTTCAATACTTCTAGTTACAACTGGGTTAATTGCATCTGGACACCAAGTAATAGGACAATACTAATTGAGTCAGATACTTATATAATGCAAAATCTGTTCCATCAACTGAGGTTTAAGGACTATTCCATCACAGTTTGGCCCGGTTTTAAAAACGAGAAAATTTTAAAATGACAGCACCTTTTCTTGAAAATAAGTCCTGAGATACAATTCTAAAATGAGCTACACTGCAAGTACCATTTCACAAAAATTGGTAACAATGGGTACAGTGGTTTAAGAAGATTCTTGCAGCAAAGTTAAAGTCAGATGATGGATACAAAGTCATGGCAATTTTAACTCAAATGAGCTAAAATTTCTTTTTGCAAATAAAATAAACAGCTGTGCCACGAGCGCATGATATGCCCATCGTCTTGTGAAAAAAACATAATAAATGTTTTTGAAATCCCCCTTTATTTAGTGGAGCTGCTGGTGGGATGTATATGGAAACCCGGCAAAACATAAGCATGTAAACTTTTAAGCAATAGAGATACGGCGCGAGATGTGACCCAAAAAGACTACCTTTTTTACCAAAAAGCTCAATAAAAATTCATAAAACTCAAAAATAAAATGATGAATCATCACGAAAAAGAATACAGATCTTTAGATTAATATAACTAAGAAGTGTGTAAAGTTTTATGCAATAATCATAAATCGTTTTTGAGATATGGCACAACATGTGAAAACCCCCCTTTTTTTTTTACAAAAAACTCAATAACTCTAAAATAAAATTTTTAATCATAACCAAAAAGTACACAGATCTTTAGATTAATATAACTAAGAGGTGTGTAAAGTTTTAAGCAATAATCATAAATAATTTTTGAGATACGGTGCGACATGTGAAAAACCCCCCTTTTTTTTACAAAAAACCCCAATAACTCTAAATTAAAATTTTTAATCATCACCAAAAAGTATACAGATCTTTAGATTAATATAACTAAGAAGTGTGTAAAGTTTTAAGCAATAATCATAAATTGTTTTTGAGATACGGCACGACATGTGAAAAAAAAGACACACCCCTGTTTTAGTTACAAAGTCCTGTAACTCAAAAAGTTTTAATCTTATTTTCACTAAAAAGTATACAGATCGTTTGACCATCATAAGAAACAACTATGTTAAGTTTCATGAAATTTGGATAAGTTGTTCTCAAGTTATGGTGCGACATGTTTACGACGGACACTTGTATACCATAATACGTCCCGTCAAAATTTGGACGGGCGTATAAAAATGATATTAGAGCCACTGAGTTAAGCTATACTGGTTGGCTTCTCTATCTTGTTAATCTTATCTGTTAAATTAAAACTGCCAGTTAATTTTTTTTTCATTGTTTGAAATCAGCATAATTATTTACTTTCCTAGTAAAACAGAATTTTCTTCAAAATTTCTAAAAGTTTTGTGAGATTGGATACTTGGTGAGAATGCGTACATGTTTGAGAAACATTGGTTTTTAAGCTATCTTTCAATACAGTTGGGACACAAAATTAATAAAATCTATCAATTATTAGAAACTTTATTCTAACTTAGAAAAAAATAAATAAACAAAACTAAAAAGGAGAAATAAAACTTTGATTTACCTGGTGCAAAGCATAGGAGAAGTTAAACGCTGACATATCTACCCAGTGATATACCCTTATCAAGATATATTGTGCTCAGCTCCAAATCTAAGATGTATTTATGCTGTGACACTGGGCAAGTTCTACTGTAGATGTGACATACAATTGTTATATAAAGATAAGTATATATAAACAATTTCACCATCTGTTACATTGTGATGATGTGTAAAATATTATAAAGAAAAATTCTAAACATCTTTATTGATATTACTTTTAATTCATACCAGAACTTACATTTGTGTAAAGTAGAGTTTGAACTTAAACACTTTCTACTGTGTCTGCTTTAAAATCACAGATATGTGTTTAATAGCCAATCAACTCATTACAGTTCAAGTCAAGTTTTTTTTTATCCAATGACATCATAAATTTGTACCTTATTTGGCTCTTTTTATTTGGAAAAAAATACAAAAGATTGGAAAATTTCACTCTCACTCTGCTGAATGGATGTAATAGATGAAAAAAAATAACTAATACATGTATATCTCAACTGACAATAACATATTTTTACATCTTTGAAAAATTAAATTTTGTAAAAAAAAATACAATATAAAAAGCTAAAGACCCAAGATCTGTGCCTGCTAACTCAGGAGTGACAGCTTATAATCTATGAATTAGAGTCGCATCAAGTTGTCCTAATATGTACTGTAGCAGCAATGTTATATGTATTTATCAGTCTAGAGCAAAATATTGATGTAATTAAGTTCTATCTTTCTGATCAGGCAAAAACATCAAACTTAATATATATATATATACATGTATGTATACAAGTCCATTTAGATGTAATATACAAAGTTTCAGTTCATTTGGCTTCATTAAGTGATGACAATAGCTCAACTGGCCTGAAAATAAATTCAAAAAAAATGTTTGTGGTCATTAAAAGTATATACCGGTACACAAAAAATGACTGTAAGCAAATTACACCTTTTCCAGCAATATTACTTACAGAATCCAGGTTTTTACAAAAACCAATGAACCAACTTCTTTCAGGCCTAGTGAAATTGGCAATCAAAATAAAAAATATTGACCACAGAACAAGTTGTAACCTTCTATACAAATATACAGGAAGTCTACATGTAGCTAAAGTAATAACAAATTACCTAAACCATCTAGTCACGTAGGTTTAAATAAGAATATCAGCAGAAAAACTTTGTCTAATATTGAAATATTGAAGAAATAATTCACCAGGGCACAAATTTAATTTATAAAAGGTTGGGTCTGTGTGCCAAATATTTTACTGACACAGCATATGTTATTTGGCATATAGAGCAAACTCATGGTAAATAAAAATCAAATCCATGCCTTCATGAATGATATCTATTTCAAAATGTAAATAGGTCAAATATTTCTTTTAAGTTTCACAATGGAAACCATTTTATTACATGTATGTACTTTAGTAAAATATTCAACATCTAGCCACACAAGTTCATTTACATTTACATTCCTGGTCACATGTACAGCTAGACTGTACCAGTTAAATGTACAAAAATGTGTTGCTGATCTACATGTACTTTTAAAATAAAGGTCATGCTAAGTAGATCACATTTAATGAATGAACATAAGATAACATTGAAATGTCTCATCAGTATAGGTTATGACTGTTCAAGTACAATGTACACACACAAAATAAAAGAAGAATGTGTCTGAGGACATAAGATGGCTTATAATACTTGAAAATACTCTTTGCTAGTTTTTAAAGAGTTTTATTGTTCTACTTGGTAAATGACTCACTGCCAAAATTCGAACTAGGTCTGTGATTCTCAGCATTGTGTATGAGTTTCATAAAATTTGGATGAGGCAAACTTAGAGTGCTGAATCGAAAAAAAAAATGCAATTTTCCAAGTTATTTAAGGGGCATAACTCTAGAATGGTAAATGGCTCACTGCCCAAATTCAAACTCTGTCTGGGTGTTGTGGTTCTAAGCATTGTGTATGAGTTTGGATGAGGCAAAAACTCTCCCTGCTATTTTGAATTTGAATTTTAAATGTAATTTTTAATATTTAATGGGTTTAAGTCTTAATTATTAATCACAGGTGATTCATTATAAACAAACAAAATACTGAAAAGGTTTAAATAAGCTTTTATATACCTGCTGCAAAGTAGAGATGAAAAACTTAGGTTTGAGTGTTCCATTGAACACCTGTTTTGGTTGGTCTGATTGGTATTAGATGAGTGATGTATTATCCTCTTTACTAAGAAAATAAATCTTATTGAATTAAAGTCTTAACAAATTGGGCTTACTTCAATTACAATACCTGTACAAAACAGTTGAACAAAAAGACAATGTACAGAAGATGAACAGTATTTTATTTACAACACAACATATTATATACAGCTCATGTCGAAATTTTTACTAAGGACTAATTGATTTCTACCATAGTAAATTTCTCCTAATAACATACCCTATTTGTCAGAATGAATTATGTAATTCACAGGGGTATGCCAATACATGGAATTCTTTATTTTCATGTAAAAGTTAGTTTATACACAATATGTGTCATTTCTGTTGTAACTAATTGTGTATTTTAATTATTAGCTTTGTAAACAATTTTGTAAATTAATTTGATCTAAAAGAGCCAATAAATTGTGTTTTATTAATTTCTATCAGATATTTTCAGTCAAAATATCACAGTTTGTATAAAATTTTGGAAAAACATTCAGGAAATATGCAATTACATGTAAGAGGAGTTTCTTAACAATTAAGCAATTATCAGAAGTCATTATAATAGATCATATGGTAAATGGTTTAGTGATTCAATATCTTATGCAAATGAGAACATTAATATCCAATTAAGTGGAGTTGACTGTACAAAATGATATTTTCTCAAAGACAATTACAGACTAAATGACCAAGTCCATGTTTTGATATGGAAACCCAAAAAAATCATGATGAAAAAAATAAAATAAGAGGTGCATAATGTAATTAGTGACTGACAATTACCTCAAAGTTTCACGGAAGTCATTCACAGGTTAACAAGGACACTACTAAGTAGTCTGAGATTGATCTGACAGCCTTTTTTCTGATATGCTGGGGCCATGGAAGGTCAGAGCGCACTCTGTTAGAAAACATGGAAATTGCAGACCAGGACTTGGGGCGGCAGTTTTCGAATTGAAATGAGGGGCCTGATGGGTTATTTTCGTTCTTCGTGATCGGCGCATTTTCGCTATCGTGATCCGTTTTTCTACAGATTTATTTCTCGTGATTCGTGATGAAAGCATTGTTCATGAATCGTTTCCATTGGAGTTTTATGTTCGTTCTTCGTGATTGAGACATATATTTCGTTCTCGTGATTTTTTTTCCATTACGGAAATAAAAAGTTCCATTGAGTTGTCTTTCTTGGCTTAAAAAGTTGAAAATATGATTCAGAATCAGATGTGGACGACACTGAAGAAACGGACAATGCTATTGACACCCCAGAATGTCTTTTTCTTCAAGGGACAACCAGCAGGAGTGGGTGAACAATCAGGCTCAGCAGTAAATTTTATTGACGAAATAAATATATATACTATATAGTCTCTGAGTTTAGTCTCAAGATAAAACAAAGACGTGGTTCCGTGGTATTTCACGCCAGTAAAACATTTCTATGAAATATTATATGATACAATACAAGAAGTTAAAATGTGACTGTTTTTAACAATTTAATTTAGAACCTGGGAGAATTCAACACGTAAACAAGTAATGAGCCAGTAATGCATTTGATTGTAGCTTAATTGAACCTAGTCTGAGATTACTCATGTCCCATGGCCGCCCAGCTTGTCTGGCAAAACAGCCGTTGGACGTCAGAGTAATCTTGGACTAAATTGAACCAATCTACAACACAAACAACCAGCTTCTGAATCTCTATTATCGAGATTGATTGGGGATACTCTTTTTATATTTTCGTGATCCATGATCATGGAAATTTATTTTCTGTGAATCGTGATTGACAAAAAAATCAACTCGTGAATCGTGATGAGCCCCCCCCCCCCCCCATCAGGCCCCTCTGAAATCGTAATATATCCAATTATAAGTAGATACATCATACACCAATCGATTCCTTATTAATTTTTCTCTAAGAATATCTACATTTTATTCACCAACAATCTCCCTGTACAAGAATTGAAAGCTTTTTTCCCTTCAACTCACCATTTTTGTCATTTCACTTTCACTTTCAACAATTTGTCACATGACTGTGTTAATTGGATATATTATGATTTTGAGTCTAAAAACTGCCCAAAGTCTGGGTTGGCAATTTTCAAATTTTTCTATACAGAGTGCGCTCTGACGTCCCATGGCCCAAGCATATCACAATAAAGGCGGTCAGACATCAGAGAAACTGCTAAGCATGTGATTAGCACAATTTTTTTAAAACTTTTTATCAATTCTTTTGATCTTTTTGGAAATCTGGTAAAAAGGTTAGAAGAGTCCTGTTATTTAATGAGTTATCTCCCTTTGTGAACAATTACAAATTTTGTCACCATAATTGCATACTCTGGTTAACCTATAACTAATCAAATTGTTCTGTTCAAAATGAAATGCTGTACTGATATATGATTTTTGGAGTTTTTTCATTCAATATAGAATGTTTGTCTTTTGCTTAGGGCTATTGCTCGATATGTAGCATCTTAGTTTAAAGACCTAAAGGATAGAACAATTTCAAAATATTTTCAATCTATTACATTTATATGTTCAACCTAATACAGTAATAGAATTTTTTCTCACTGATGAATATAAACCGTATATTTTCAAAGTAGATTGTCATTATAAGTCACAGCATTTTCACAAATGCACACCTAAAACCAAATACATGAATTGACAGATTTTACTTATACACATGTAAATAATTACCTTTTGCATAATTTTAATATAAAGAACGACTGGGTGAAATCACATGACAATACAGATATGAGGTTTAACAATTGTTTGCTTTATATATTACCATTTCAAAAATAGGTTACTAGGTTAGGTCATATACATGTATGAAAAATGGTTAGCATAAAAATTTCACCCTTCAAGGTCTACAGATAGTAAAGGCCAAAAAAAAACATTGTTGTTTCTGACTATTATTGTTTATTTTATCATAATGTTTTAAATTTTCTTGTTTCCCTTTCAACTATGGAATGACATCTTGTACTTATACTAAAAAAGCATGCAATTACCAATGAAATATCAGGGGATCATGCACAAAAAAAAACAATACATTCTATTTTTATACCCCATTTTTAGTCCAGTCAAAATAAAATTTGACCTCAAACTAATTGCAACAGAAGGTATTTTGAATCTAAATTGCTTAAGTATATCCTAAATATACACAGAAAAAAGTCCATGAAAATCTGAACATGAATGGAAATCTTCAAAATTAGACTTTCAAATCTCCAATGGAACAGGGGAGGTAAGTCTTTCTAAAACTAGGTTTTTGTCTTCTTTTTTTTCAACAATTTTCTTCCTCTGCTTTTTAAGAAAGATACTTCAATGGACTAAACTGGCTTAATTTAACTTAGTTATATATTCCGTATTTATGATACAAGAATATTCATAATTTTATTCCTAGTTTTATTTTATTGACATGTTTAAATTGATAAGTCAGAAAATGCTTACTTTGAACCATGTGGCAATTTTGGAAAAAATATTAATTAAAATAATTGTTAACGATTATCCCTTTTTATTATATATCAATAATTTCTACTTGGTGAAAAGAATTTTTAAAACCAGAAAAAAGTTTAAGTACTACTTATATTTTCATCAAAATTTGACTTCATCAACTTGATATCATATTTTTTGAGGAAATGAAGGATCATAAAAGAGAAAATTTAACTCAAAACTTGAATTAAAATATCAAAACTCTGTAACAATAATTGTTTTTACCCTTTTTAATGCTGAACATGTAATTTTGCAAAACATTTTGTACAGGAAAAACAGTAATTATTTTGTTGTGATTTTGGAAAAAGTAATATTTACCGAGTTATCTCCCTTATTCAATGCAAATTCCCATAGGAAATTTCTTTCAGCTGTAATTTTTTTTTATCTGCTTGCATGTATTTCATGGGGATTTTTATTGGTTAATCCTTATACATTTCCTGACATAAAAGACATTAACTTCTTCTGTTGCAATTAGTTTGAGGTGGTTTATTCCCACTTATCCAACTTTTTAAAAAATTAATAGTATAGGTAAAAAAAATAAAGTTGGATAAGTGGGAATGGTGTAAAATGTTAAAACAACAATCACTAATTAGAGCTTGGGTCATGTGTTGGGTCAAAATGATCACAGAAATAAAGTCCTCTTTAAGATGTATATCTTTATCCTATTTTTCTTTTTTATATTTGTAAAGTTGAATATTTTTGATCATGTTGTTTGTTCTTCTTTGATTGATGGATTCTAAAGTGATGACACAGGCTTTTGCAATAAGACTTAAAGTTTTTGTTACGATATTTTATTCAAATCTAATAATATCAGACATTATTCTATTAACAGACATAGGAATGCAAAACAATAATTATTTCATAGTTCAATGAAAAGCACTAAATATGTCAATAGCACAGTGAAATATGTTTACATTTAAAAAATGTTATAGCATACAATTTACATGTATAAAACAAAGCACTATATCACATGAAAGTCATTAGTTCACTGAAGTTTAAGTAGGTATGAGACAGCGTCTGTATATTGGTAGATGTCGATTTCTCCCTGAGTGAAGCGTTGTTTCTGTTGCTGAAGTCTGGAGTCGAGTAGTCTGTATTTGAGTTTCCTTGTCTTTCTAGTACCACCAGCTGCGTACTGGATAAGTCTGATCTCATTTGCTGCTTGGGTGTTCTGAAGCTTCTCTATGATGATATATAGGTTCGGGTGAGCTTTGTGAAGTTGGTTATTAAGTTTGTGGTGCCATCCTTCTAAATGGTTTGTAGTTCTTGGTCCAACAGTTGAGTAGTGGTTCCATCTTGATGTTTCCATCTCTATCCATTGGCTAGTAATGTAGTCGTTGAATTGTGTTATTTTTGGTTAATGGGTACAAGTGGTAAAGCTGAAGCTCGTCTGATGTGAAGATTGAGTGAGTCGTCGTTGGTATACTGGTGTGCCAAACCTAGTTTCTGTACCTTCCTCCATATGCGTTTGCAGTAGTGGAATAGACAGCCTTTAATTGATGCTAGTGGGAAGGCTGCTTCTGCTGCGTTACGTGCTGAAGACTCAAAGTCTAGGAATATAGTGGTCGGATTGAGTGGTGTATCCCAGGAACAAATTGTCTTTACCAGTTCATCTACATCACCGTGTCATGTACTAAACAAACATAGCCCTAGGTAATTTATGAAAAAGTTGGATAAATGGGAATAGGCATTTTTCAAAAGTTGGATAAATGGGAAGACACCGTTTGAGGTTAGGGTCCATTTTTGCTAGATTGATTGGAATATTTTTCAAGATTCTTTGCTTAAGATTCAGAATCATTAGTTTTTTTTACTGAGCAAGAGTTAATATGATATGGACCAATAAATCGATTTGCTCAAAGATACAAACTTTAATGTTTAAGACATGTAAATATTGTGATGCTTAAATTTGGAAGAAAATCCCTGTGAGTATGATACAATGTATATTTATGAACAAAAAACATAATCGTAAAAGATAGGAAAAATCTGTTGACATTCTCCTGCACTCATCAAGATGAACTACAACAAAAATCTTCATTGAAATTGGAGGAAATATAAAAATTTTGTTTTTCCTCCAAAAATGGTAACCTTGACCACATGTATCTCAGGAACAATAGAAGATAGAAAACAATTTCTTGACATAATTTAGAGCCTTACAATAAGTTAACAAAACTTTTTAATTTAAGAAGTTTTTAACATTGAAATACAATAAATGTTATGCATGCTTAATTCAAATGGTTTTTGGGCTATTTATTTTTTAAGAAATGTTTAAAATTCAAATAAATGATGAAAATTGATAGATATGTTTTTGCAAGTTAATAAATATTTCGACAAATTTGGACTTTTGAGTGAAAAGTTGTACTATGAAAGATATGTGCAATATTAGCAACACTGTAATTATTCGAATTGAAGATCTTGCAGAAAGAACATAAATAGTCTGCGAAATCAGTTTTGTAAAAGGGTAGGAGTTTCTGAAATTTGGGTGTCAAATACATCTTCTGATCATCTACATGTGCCCTGACATACCTATTCATTGATGAAATTCGCTAATCCGTTTAATACATGAATTCATTAAATAAATGTCAATGGACAAAAGAGCTAATTTCTACATGACTCTTTTATTAATAATACTTATAATCCTTAGTTGTGTACATGTAAATTATATATTTTTAATTAATCAGTATATTGTATATATTTACATCTTGTTAAATAATTTGTTATATCCTGTAAAGTTGTTTGTAAAGATAAGTTTTGAAAGTCACATTCTTAGTAACAAGTTCCAGTCTATATGTATGAAATAAATTACATATAATAATGAAAGTGGAATTCATCTTCCCATGTTTTATTGCTACATGTCATACTGGATACATTTGTACTATTTGGAGTTTACAAGGTGTACACATCAGTACTACATCATGTACATGTTAGTATCACACTTTGTAACATGCATGTGTATCTTATTTCAATATAATTTCAAAATATGGAAATAAAAACACATCTGAATACATGTATGTATGACGCTTTATAACATACTCTAAACAATATATCTAAAGATAAATTGACAAATGAATGTGTGTTTATGATAAACAGCATTGTTTTGGTATCTAACCAATCAATTCATCACTATTTTGTTTGCTCAGAGTCCATCTTCAGTAGCAGACAACTTACACATTAAATCTGAGTAAAATGCAACTAATTTCTGATGCATGTAAATATTCCACCCTTATTTTTGGCTTTCTATGTACAAGATTTTTTATTTTGTTTAAAAAATGGGTTGTATTAACATTGTATCTTTTAATAAAATGTCTGTCATAATATTGATTTATCTTAACAATGTATAGTATCTTTTGTCTTGATGCTTAACTGTCCAACTGGTCCCCAATTGTGTTGGTTCTGGTGTCAAACTGCTGTTTTAAATACAGTAGAACTTCGATGGCTCGAACTTCAAGGGTCCGTCAAAATCTGTTCGAATTATCGGTATTTCGACTTGCTTAAATTTCCAGTGCCATACATATACAAGTTTCTAAAGCTGATCATAACCATGGAATATTTCAGAATTAAAAATTAAACAGGTTAATCACTTATTAAACAAAAGGCTCAGAGGGCTGAGCCTGTATTGCTCACCCGAGAGTCACAAACTTTTGATTTGATTTGATGGACTAGATTGATTTCTCGAAACTTTGTAAATGACCTTCCATAGATGCTTCATACCAAGTATAAGTTGGCCAAACAGTTTCAGAGGAGAAGCATTTAAAAATTTGACCAATGAGAACATATAAAGGCTTCTGGTGGCCATTTTGTTTCACAGACTATGATAATTTATGCAAAGTTTGTAAAGGACCTTTCATAGATGCTCCATACCAAAATTTAGTTCATTTGGCTTTACGATTTCAGAGAAGTTTTAAATTTCAACCAACCAGAACATGTAATGCTCATGGCGGTCAATTTGTTTCATGGACCGGGATGTTTTATGCAAATTTTGTAAAGGACCTTCCATAGATGCTCCATACCAAAAATCATTTGATTTTGCTTTACAGTTTCAGAGGAGAAGAATTTTTAAATTTCGACCAATCAGAACATGTAAATGCTAATGGCGGCCATTTTATTTTAAGGACCGGGATGATTTATGCAAACTTTGTAAAGGACCTTCCATAGATGCTCCATTTCAAAAATCAATTCATTTGGCTTTATGGTTTCAGAGGAGAAGTTTTTTAAATTTTGACCAATCAGAACATGTAAATGTTTACGACAGCCATTTTGTTTCACCGACCAGGATGATTTATGCAAACTTTGTAAAGGACCTTCCATAGATGCTCCATACAAAAAATCAGTTCATTTGGCTATATGGTTTCAGAGGAGAAGTTTTAAATTTCGTCCAATCAGAACATGTAAATGCTAATGGCAGCCATTTTGTTTCTCAGACCAGGATGATTTATGCAAACTTTGTAAAGGACCTTCCATAGAAGCTTCAGGCCAAGTTTCAGTTCAATAGGTCCAGGGGTTTCAGAGGAGAAGATGAAAATGTAAAAGTTTACAGACGTACGGACGACAGACGCCAAGTCATGGCAAAAGCTCACGTCCTTTTAGGACAAGTGAGCTAAAAAAAGTAATTATAACATCTTTATTACATCGAACTGTATACATTCACTTTTCATACTGATAGTATTCTGTTTTTATTAAATCTGTGATTGTAAGACGAATACCTCTAAGTATCAGGTAACTCGGTTGTCCTTTTATCATTTAGTTCGAGGTTTCCATGGTGAAATACACAATTTTATAATTGTGGGGACCGAAGTCTTTGTTCTACTTTTCGGGAAATAGGTGTTTGAAAAACGGGGGCCTTTTTAACATAAACATAAAAGGAAATTGATGGGACTATCAGAACGGTTTGAGTCATCAGTGGTGTTCGAGCGCTCTGAGTTCAAACAACCAAAGTTCGACTGTAGGTTCAAATGTGTTGTTACAGTTCTAAACGTAAACATAGTTTAAGTACATTTTCTATTACAGTTATGTACATGTATATCAAGGTACCTAATAATTTTTAAAAAGCATCAAATTTACTTTGAAAAAGCACATGAACAGATTGGGAACAACCCTCAATTGGGGTATTTGGACGACAAAAGGCTCTTATTCATAAATGTTTTGATCGTGCACAGAAATTATTTGTTACATTTAATGCAACGGGTATATCTGTTAAAACTATTACACTTACACTATAATAAATTACTGCATTTAACATAATCCGTTCAAACGTAAGCCACCCTTTGTAAATGCCATATGTTGTCCACTCCTACACATGTGTTTCCTCGTCATTCATCTTATGACAATAGATTAAAAGATAAAAGACTATTCCTCGTATTTGCTACCTTTTCATCTCAAATAAAAATTAATTCTTTTATCATTTTTAAGTTCTTGTGTACTTATTTTTTAATTATTTAAAAAAAAAAAAAAAACTGGGTTAGCTCTCTTTGAACAGAGTGAAATGAAAACGAGCAACTTCGAAAAATAAAGAATATGTTTCATTTTTTGTTTTGTCAAAAATGCTAGACTTGATTGAAAAGGAATTCAAATGTGAACATTTTGTGATATTATTTGTGCAAAGACTACTATTATAAATGTAAGTATTCTAGTGTTTATTTTGCTTCTAAAATTGGTATAATAGCCACAAGAGTTGACACACAAAAATGTGTCGCCTGTCGTGTATTTCTAATGAAAGTAAATGCTATCAATATTCCAAAAATAGAGCAGAACACAAAAACTTGACTATAACCACTGAACCATGAAAATGAGGTCAAGGTCAGATGACACATGTCAGTTGGACATGCACACCTTACAATCCTTCCATACACCAAATATAGTAGACGTATTGCATACAGTATTCGAAAAACAGGCCAAAACACAAAAACTTTACTATAACCACTGAACCATGAAAATGAGGTCAAGGTCAGATGACACCTGCCAGTTGGACATGTACACCTTACAATCCTTCCATATACCAAATATACTAGACCTATTGCTTATAGTATCTGAGATATGGACTTGACCACCAAAACTTAACCTTGTTCACTGATCCTTGAAATTGGGTCGAGGTCAATTTAAAACTGTCTGACGGGAATGAGGACCTTGTAAGGTACGCACATACCAAATATAGTTATCCTATTACTCATAATAAGAGAGAAATTAACATTACAAAAAATCTTAACTTTTTTTTCAAGTAGTCACTGAACCATGAAAATGAGGTCAAGGACAATCTACATATAACAGACGGAAACTTCGTAACATAAGGCATCTATATACAAAGTATAAAGCATCCAGGTCTTCCACCTTCTAAAATATAAAGCTTTTAAGAAGTTAGTTAACGCCGCCGCCCGATCACTATCCCTATGTCGAGCTTTCTGCGACCAAAGTCGCAGGCTCGACAAAAACCAAAACATCACTGAAACACTGCAACTTTAGAAACTTGAGTGAACATAGATTTCATCAGATTTGGCAACTAGCTGGAAGTGATACAATCTCAGTAAATAAGGCAGCTGTGCAGGCAAAGTTAATTACTGGGACGTATATGTTACAGACTTGTAAAGCTAAATTTAACCAATATGAGGTTCTGGTCTATGTCCGTTATGTAATACGTCAGATGAAAAACTGCAACATTTTTTTCTGGACTGTAAAAAAACTAGAAACAGGGAGGATGCCATATTTTTTCAAATTTGAACAATTTTTGGCAAGGAAAATAGAAATAAATAAGGAAAACCTTTTACAAGTCATCCTAGATAATTCACTTGTACCTGGATTGGATAAGAGATTTAGTAATAAACTTTGTAACATTGCCAGAGGTCTCTCTTTTGTACTACACAATAGAAGAAACAGCATCCTGTGTCAGATAGCTAATGGTTAGGTGCAGCGGAACATACACAAACAAGCCATCATGGTATGGATGTTTAAATGCACTATTATCTGATATGAAAACATGTATAAATAACTCAGTATATAGTTTTAAGCAGAATTGTTACAAATCTGTTAAAGATTATTTTATTACTATGTGGGTTGAACAATTCAAAAATTTAAAAGAGGGAAAACTGCTTACTTATTCTTTTTTTAAAGGAAATTTTGGGTTAGAAAATTATCTTACAATAATACACAATTTTGATCAGAGGAGAAAACTTACCCAGCTATGTATATCTACACATAAGCTGGGAATTGAATGTGGTAGGTACCAGGGTACGCTCAGACAAGACAGAATTTGTTCTCGGTGCACATTAGGTGAGGTTGAGGATGAAATTCATTATATGTTGAAATGTAGTAAACACTTACTTGAGAGGGAAGAGTTAGTAAACCATATTACAAAGCCCTGTAAAAATTTTCACACATTGAATAATAAAGATAAGTTTATTTGGATGATGAATACTGAAGATCCCTCATTACTCATATTTGTACATTTATACATGATACTGGGTGGTAGTCATACTTGGTTTGGACTGTATCTGTATACATGTCTGAGGTGGCTTTCCAATTTTGCATAAAATACAGGTAGGATTTTATCCTTTAAGCATAGTCTCTTGGTGTTTTTTGCAATTTTGGAATGTTTCGATATGTGTGCAGATTAAAACCTTGTAATCCTTTACTAGACCCTCAAACTGTAGTATAAGAAATTTTGTCCATTGATATGACATACATGTATGCCATTCCTGCATGAAGTTCAAGTACACAATGTATGACCTGGTCATTATAGCATTGACTCTTGGTGCTTCATGTAGTTTTGTCACTGTTATGCCATTGTCAATATATATATATATTGATATATGTATACTGCAAAATGTATGTTTACTGGTAATACTCCTCACCTTGTGTGTGTGTACCGTGAGAAGGTTCTGTAAATCATTTTATTTGCTTTTATAAGTGATGTACATACATACTGGTACATATTTGTGTTGAAAATTATATAAGAGTTATGTGTTGTAGGAGGGAGTTGTCTCCCATTTGTCAATGATCGTGAATGTATAAATTATATGTGTTCTGTAATATGCCCTCCTGGGGCCCTAATTTGGAAATAAAGTATCTATCTATATACAGTTTGTATCATATTTTCATGTCAGTTAATTTGGCCTAAATATTTATTAAACAAAAAAGCTTTGTGAATATACAATAAAAGAATAAAAACAAAAAAGGTTTTTAGATACCCTCAATAATTGGGCTATACCAATCCCCAATATGAGGATTGTGCCCAACCTGATGAATATTATACCATGGGTCCCACGACACAATGTGAAGATAGTATAAAGTAAAAATAAATGTAATCATTTCAATAATTACTAAAGGAAACTTATCCCTGTATAGTATCAGTTTTGATATTTAAAAAAAACTTCTAGAAATAATTATGAGACTTTGGAGTCTTTGCCATGTAGCAACCTTAGAACAGGCACACGTTATGGTTTGGTTATTTTTGAGGGACTAAATATTGGTATCTCATGCTTATCTCCCTGAACAGTGAAAGCTTCTGAATAATATCTATATCTTACGTGGCGTGAGAAAAGGATTTTGTCTTCGTTCATCGTTTCGGTTTCCATGAAATAATAAAAAAACTAGCTAAAACTTGGAGTGTATCTAATCGGTTAATTTCAACCTCATTGATTTTAAATTTCTAAAAATTGTCTCAAGTACGAATAAAATTAATCACTTAATTTTTTATCAATTTTTGATCGTGTTAGGACATTGTAATGTGTACCTTGACAAAATTTGCATGTTCGGGTCAACAGGACAGTATTTTCTACTTTCACTTTCGATTTAACTCATCATGGATAGTCTGCTTGAGATCTTTTGTCTTTTATGTCAAATTATAATATGTTTTACAAGAAAAGAAAACAATTTTAAGGTTCCAGTTTTTTCTACAAAAACTCCATATTTCTGGGGAAGAGACATTGATGAATTTATTCAAGAAGATGAAGAAACCTGGGTAGAGTTTGAAAACAAAGAATGTCAGATTATTCATTTAAACTTAATTCTTAGGCATGGATCAAGATTGCCTACTTTGTCATGGATAAAGAAAATGTCAATCTTCGGAAGAATTCTCAAGAATAACCCAGAAGCAGTTAGACAGTTTCCATTTCTGAAGAAATGGGAAAATCCCTTTCCTGAAACACAGGCAGGTCATCTGTCTGATTTGGGAGAAGATGAACATTTTGCCTTAGGGAGAAGGTTTGGAAGAAGATTCAGTTTGTTATTTGATGGAGACTTAGAAAATATTTTCTATGGGGTGACCTACAAACAAAGAACACAAGCAAGTTGTAATTCATTCTATGAAGGATTAACTGAAACAGTAGTAGGCGATGCAGAAACACAGGTTAAACCTGCTATAAATGACAAACATCTCAGATTTTTTGACACTTGTACCAAGTACATAAAGTCAGTTGAGAATAATAAGACAGCATCTCCTGAACATTCTTCTTTTAAATATGGAAAACATTTGCAAATCATTGTCAACAAGATTGCAGAGAGAATTGGACTAAAGACATTAAATTCAGGTTTTTTCAACTATTACATGTATATGGATTAGAAAATAATATTTGAACTACACTTTATAAGGCTAGGTAGAAAGGCTTTGATCAATTTTAGATTGCTTTGCTCAGAAGGCTAAAGCTATTATGCATGTTTAGAAAAGGCAATATGAGGGTTATGAATGGATCAGACAAATAAAAATGTTGTGTTTCTGTTTGCCCTCTGTTATAGTTTGGACAAAATAGGTGATTCAGTCTTTAGTCGGTATGTCATTGTTAAGCTTTTCTTCTGTTTTTATACTGCTGCAAATATCTGTATGAGCCTGTCATCATCATCGTTGGTGTAGGCGTCCATAGGCAGTTAGGTTTCCGCCCGTTTACTATTGTTCTATTGAATGTATCATTTTAATATTTTACCAAAATTGTAAAACAGGTTGAGATTGATTTTGGAAAATCTGGCCCCGCCTAATTTTTTCTGGGGTCAGTAAGGGTTTTTTGATAATTTTGGTGCAACTTTTCAAATTCTTATCTGATTTTTGTTTTGTAAAGTTCCTTGCTGAAAGTGAAAAAAATTCTGTAGATCCATTTTTCACTATCTCTTACTGTTTTAGAGACTTTTCTATTTATTATCTGATTTTGTTGGTTTCTATGAAAAAATACAAAAATTTAGCCCAGCCGTTTTTATGTAATTATTGTCAGTGCAGAAATAAAATGGATTAGCCATTTTGCAGGACACTTAAATTTTTAATTTTTAATCCGATTTCAATGGAGATTTTTTCTTTTAATTGATCATGATGAGTACTTTCAGTTGTATATCAACAGAATCTTCAAAATTTTACGGCTTTCGAGATACAAGCGGTTAAAGGGGCCAAAAAGTATTGTGGCTTGATGTGTAATTTTTTAATTTTTCGTCCAATTCTTATGGGGATTGTTTCTTTTAATTCTTCTCGATGAGTTCTTTCAGTGGTATGTCGTCTGATTTTTCTATTTAATATCATTACCAAGATACAACAGCTGAAAGCAGTCAAAAGAGCAGTTAAGGGGGAAACTTTAAATGTTCATTTTTGACTGATTTTGGTTGGGATTTTTTCTTTTAATTTATCTTCACATTGCTTAATGAATGCTTTCAATAGTCTGTCAACAGATTTTTCGTATCTTTACGGTTTTTGAGATTTAAGGAGTCAAAAATTAAAGCATCGTGGCTGTATATGTAAATTTTTTATTATCATATTCCCCGTTAGCGAAGCGGCGATATATAGTGATGGGGTGTTTCCGTCCGTTTGTCCATCAGTATCTATTTTATACTAAGACTACTCTTACACCAGTGAATGGATTTCATTGAAACTTTCACAGAATCTTCATTACGAAGTGGCATTCTGCATTTTATTTTTGGTCAGAATTATTTTTGGCGTTTCTCCACAGACAAACATGGACTTTGCCATTTCTTCATAATATAGTAATGTAAGGGAGGGGGGAGGGGGGGGGGGGGGGGGTAGACATGGTCCCTCTACAACTCCTCCTAAACCAGTGAATGAATTTCTTTGAAACTTTCAGATAATCTTCAGTATACATTGCCATTGTGCAGTACCTATATTATTTTTGATCAAAGGGATATTTGGGGTATTCCACACACAAACATGGACTTTGCCATTTCTTCATTTACTATAACATGTATAAGGGGAGTAGGCATGCCCCGTCCTGAACTCCTCCTAAACCAGTGTTGATTTCTGTGAAACTTTCAGGGGATCTTCAATATATATTGCCATTGTGCAGTACCTATATTATTTCTGATCAGAATGATTTTTTTGGTTTTCCACAGACAAACATGGTCCTTTACACTTCATTCTGTAATGTAGGGGAGGTAAGCTTATGCCTGGTCCTCAACTCCTCCTAAACCAGTGAAATTTTCAGGGAATCTTCAGTGTACATTGCCATTGTGCACCACCTATTTTTGATTAAAAAGATTTTTGGAGTTCACATGGGCAAACATGGACTTATACTATTTAGTTTGTCTTTTTAAAACCTCCCAACAACTTTTAGATAAAGAACAATTAAAGGGTTGTTTTGTTGATTAAACTTTTACTGAATGTAGAGATCATTAATCATCATATTCTATCTTCCCAATTGTGAAACCTTAGCATCTTGTGAATGTAAACATCATTGAAAGACAAAAGGATTGAGTATAAATGTGGTAAACAGACTGGAAAAGGCTACAATGTTTACCTACCTGATATTTAAGATGCATCTCCCTGTATGTAAAATACAGACCTTCCATAAGGTTTAATGGTTCTTTTTACCCTTCAACTCTTTACTAGTACTTTGATGACTTATTATGAAAAATGTTTAAATTTTGTTTTATTTCATATTGTATTAAAATTTCAGACTATTTTCCAGAGTTCTAAAAATAGAAATTAGGTAAAATCAGGGATCATATAATACTAACTTCATATACAGTTCCTGGTAAAAGGAATATATTTAAGGTTTGTCCTATATTTATGATTTAGTGTAATTAAATGCCAAAATCATATGGCTATGTTCCTGGTAATATTATGCCTTTTAAATTAGGATTGGTAGGTACTTATTTAGATTTTTTTCAAAATTGTATGGGATTCCACTGACTTAATTAGTCCTTGTTCAAAATAACAAAAAAATTTTAGGGTAGACACTGGAATGGTTGATCAGGTTCTAGGAAACAGTTTTTTTTTTATTAAACCTAATTATAAGTATGGGCCTTGTTGTTTAGAATTGATAAAGTAATAAAGTTGTTTTTATATCATTTGTAGAGGAAGCCATGACCATACATCACCTTTGTTCTTTTGAATTGGCCATGTTTGACAAGTCAGAATGGTGTGACATGCTGGAGAAAGAAGATTTATCAGTGTTTGAATATCTGTATGATTTAAAGGTATTTTTCGGAGCATTTTGTGATATATGAAAATTATTCATGATGAATATTTGTAAATAAATCCCACTTTGGAAGTGTTTAGTGCCTGAAATCTTTTTCGTTATCAAAAGTTTCCTCCTTGCTATCAGCTGTATTTTAAGCTACTTCTTGCAAATGTCTTGTATGTATATACTGTATAATACAGATCTCGCAGCGTGGTTTTCGGGAAAAACATGATTTTACCGTGGCAATCTGACAATGGCACACAAGTAGTATCGTGACCGCCCACACTGACAACATCAAGGCTACATCATGGCAGCTATTATGCCAGCAGATGCATGTCCCAGTGTGATATTAATCGGAAACACTATGTTGTTTTCTTTTTCAAGAAGAAGATTTCTTTCTCTTTGTTTCAAACTTCTGTTTGAATGTTAATTTGTTTTTCGTTTCTTTTTGTTTTTCTCTGCATATACTATGTTGTCGGGTAGTTCGGCGCAGAGTTTAATTCAGCGCATTCAAATCATTTTTATATTGATGCGCCGAATAGGACGATGCACAGAATGGGGTCCATAGACTTACCCAAAAACACCAAAAAACAATAAAATTATGGAATAAAAATTAAATATTTATTTTCTATATAAGTTTTTATTTGTTTTTTTTTCAATAAAATAGGTAGAAATCATTATATTTGCCCAGCATATTCGTATTTTTACTATCCCGTGCAATAACGATAACTCAGCAAGATGTCATTGAATATTAAGATCTGATTTTATAATTTTATAAAATCATTGGAAATTTCGAGGAAAAAAATATCCTTTAGGATTTAAATTTTTTATAAATATATCAAATTATTTATATACAACCATACCAAAAGATCAAAAGTTAATAATTGCTTTAATAATTTTGTAATTGACACTCGTCTATCATTCATCTAATTACTTACGACTACTAGTTTACAAACAATCGTTTCCTTTTTTTAATTGAAAGTACCTAATTATTTTTTTGTGTTAGTTGCTAGTCAAAACAGAGGTATAGTCCAGTCAATCTAGCAAAATTTGACCCTAACCTTAAAGTAATAGCAAAAGAAGATTTTCAAGTTTGAATCTTTAGCATTATACCCCATATAAAAAAAAGTCCAACAAAATCTAACTTGTGGAAGATTAAATAATCACGATTTTAAAATTCCTATGGACATTTGTATTGAAAATGGGAGATAACTCTGCAAAAAAGGCAGAAATATAAATAAAAATTGATACGAAATTATAACTTTACGGCTTCTATTCAGCAGAATGTATTGATTCTTGATATTTTAGCTGTCTTTAGAGTATAACAAACAACTCTAAAGTTTTTTCATATCTTTTATCAAGCTACAACCTAGATTTCGTAATTTATTAGTTGACCATTTATTAAATTTTCAACTTGTCAAGGTAAAGAATCTCAAATTTAATAAAAAATAATTAAGCATATATTCTTCTTTTTGTGGTTTAAAGTTTCTTTATACAAGGTTGATGTTGATCAAATATAATTTACAGATATAAGCAATACCAATTTTTCACATTATTTTTTCAAAATGGTCACAAAGCAATTTCTTTAATGAAAAATGCGCAAAAAAAAATAAAAATACCCATAACATTTCGGTTTTGTACATTTCATGAGCAGAAGATTATATAATATAGTCAAATACAAACTTATAACCCCATCAAGGTATCATACTTTACATGAATTTTAAGAAAATCAACCAAAACCTGACAAAAAAGACTCATTTTTGCAGAGTTATCTCCCCTTTCCAATGTTAATTTCCATAGGAGTTTTCCTCAAGTAAGATTTTATGAGACATTTTTCTGTGTATATTTGTGGCTTAATGCTATAGATTAGAACTAAAATATTTTCTGTTGCAATTAGTTTGAGGTTAAAACTTAGTCTGACTGGACTAGTATGTTTTGAGAATTTTTTAAGAAAAACATGTACGTGCTCCCTGTACAAAATGGATCAAAGAAACTGAGGACGGAAATCAAACGCAATGAATTGGCTTGTGTTTAGACGATGTCGTTTACATTTTTTTTCTTGTTTGTAATTTTGCTGACAGTATATCAAATACAGATGAATCATATACTGCAAAAAAGCATGAACACCAACACCACTCTAAAAGCTAGTCAACGTTTATATAAAGATACAAACAAAGATTATAAGGATCTAACACCGGTGAAAGCGCAAGACGGAAAAATCTCAGACACCCAAGGGAAAGATTTCTGGTCTCCAACGAGGCTCCGCCTAATCGTTTACTTTAATAATTAATACTTTAATAATTAAAAACAAGGTTACATAAATTCTTCTAATAATAACGCAAATGAAGAGACACAAGTTGTGGAAATATTAAAAATTTAAGGTTTCACTTAAAACATTCTTTTTACTTGTTTAGTATTGTCTAAACACAAGCCAATTCATTGCGTTTGATTTCCGTCCTCAGTTTCTTTGATCCATTTTGTACAGGGAGCACATGTTTTTCTTAAAAAATTCTCAAAACATACCTCTGTTTTGGCTAGCAACTAACACAAAAAAATAATTACTTTCAATTAAAAAAAGGAAACGATTGTTTGTAAACTAGTAGTTGTAAGTAATTAGATGAATGATAGACGAGCGTCAATTACAAAATTATTAAAGCAATTATTAACCTTTGATCTTTCGGTATGGTTCTATATAAATAAATTTTAAATATTTCACAGTGGAAAAAAACGCCAAAGACAATAAATCCAAACTCGATAACCTCGACGCTAAAGTAATTCGTTTGGAAAATGAAAGAAAACATGACTCCGACATTTTACGGATGGAGAATGACCAAATTAGAAAACTAGACGACACCATTCTTGATCTCCTGTGTAGATCAATGAAAAACAATTTGATTTTCTCAGGCTTAGCTTACTCAAAGAATGAAGATTGTGAAACAAAACTGAGAAATTTCCTATACCAAGAACTACAAATACAACATTACATTGAATTTGGCAATGTACACAGATTTGGCAAAATTGGGCGTAATGGGGCCAGACCCATTGTAGCAAGATTTATTTACCGTAAGGACTTTGAGCATGTATTGGAGAACGCATACCGCCTCAAAGGGAAGCCCTTCGGCATCAACGAACAATTTCCGGCAGAAATAGAAAGTCGGCGAAAAAAACTCTATCCAATCATGAAACAAGCCAAACGTGACGGAAAGCAAGCCACATTGGTTAGGGACAAGCTGTTTATTGACGGAGAACAATTCCACCATCCCAATAATACAGAGAGAAATAATCGACAACCAAATACTGGTAGCTTTCAAGACGTTTTGATGACACCTACGAACAACAATAGGCCATACAAACGCAAGGCTTCGTCAAGTCCCGTTATCGAGGACGCTCACAATTAGGAACACCCTGGAGACCATAACCTGGACGTTTTAGACTATTCTTCGATTTCCGAGGAAAACTGTACTGTAAATAAAAATGTAACTTTATTGTTTCTTAATTGTTGTGGTTTGAAAAATAGATTTAAATATCCTGAAATTAAGGAACTGGTAATACAAAATGAAATTGTTTGTTTTGTTGAAACAAAAACAGATGATTTAGATGTTATTGATTTTCCAGGGTATGAGTTCAAAATGAAGAATAGAAAGAAAGCTGCTAAGATTAAATCAGGGGGCATAATTCTAGGTTTTAAATCCGAACTATCTGAAAATATTAAAGTACTTCCTACGGAAAGTAATTTTGTTTTGTGGTTTAAAATTTCATCAAACTTATTTAATTTAGATGAAGATATCATAATTGGTATTGTATATATTCCTCCTGAGTACACAGCTTATTCATCTCAAGATGCATTTAGTGAGTTAGAAAATGAGTATTTAAATTTTTCTAGAAATTTTAAGTATGTTTCATTAGTTGGAGATTTCAACGGACGGGTAGGAGAAGATGATGACTTTATTGTAATAGATGAGAGAAGAAATGACTGATTTTGTTGAAAATGCTGTCGCTGTTTTAGATTTATTGAATATTCCTAGAAAACGGAAAACATTAGATAAAGTTAAAAATGGTTATGGGAAAAAACTTTTGGATTTCTGTAAAAGAAATAATTTATTTATTTTGAATGGTCGTATCGGTCAAGACCGACTATGTGGTAAACTTACATGTAGAAATAAAAGTATTGTAGATTATAGTATTAGTACTGCAGAATTGTTACAGTATTATTTAGATTTTAACGTTATTTAGATTTTAACGTTATTTAATTTGTTCTCGGATGTACATTCTCCACTACAGATAATTTTGGCGGGTAAACAATCAAACGATCCGTTAAACAGCGATCAGTGTTTACATACTGATAACAGTAACGGTACGGAAAAAGTTAAAAAATGGGACGGTGAGAAAGTTTCGGATTTTAGAAATGGAATTGATACTGCCAAGATAGAATTGCTGAAGACTGAAATCGATTCATACGGGAATGATGTCGACATAAATGGAATAAATGATATTGTTAAAAAATTGTGTGACGTCGTTTTGGCTTCCGCAAGGTCAACTTTTGGGGTAATAAATCGAAATAACAGAAAAAGTGTAAATAAAAAATTTGGTAAGATCGCAAAAGAATGGTTTAATAACGATTGCAAATTTACACGCCAAAATTATCGAAAAACTAACCAGAATTATGAAGAAAAGAAATCGTCTGAGAAAGTCTACAAAAAAAACTATGGATAAAGCGATAGCTAGCTATAGGAAAAAATTGACAAAACAAATTAAAATTCTTAGAACAAACAATCCAAAAGAATACTGGAAATTATTAAATAGTCGGAAAAACAAACCGCAACCAGACATATCGATAGATAAACTTTTTGATTTTTTCAAAAAATTGAATGCCGCCCCTGAAAGTGGGGATAATCTAAATCTTCCAACCCTTGACCCCTATGATATAAACAGGCTTAATGACTTTTTAAATGAACCAATTTCTCAAGAACTTAAGATGCATTAAAAAGCTTAAGAATAATAAAGCGTTTGGGGATGACCTTTTGATTAATGAATATATTAAGTCAACATCTGATATATTATTAGCTATATATGAAAAATTATTTAACTTAGTTTTTCGGAATGGTGTGATACCGGATAGTTGGTTAGTTGGATATATTAAGCCTATCTATAAAAACAAGGGTTGTAAGATGGATCCTAAAATCTTTCGACCCATTACAATCTTGAGCTGCCTAGGAAAACTCTTTACCGCTGTACTTTGTGAACGTTTGACAGCATACTCAGACGAATTCTTAATCTTGAACGAAAATCAATGTGGTTTTCGTAAGGGTTATTCAACTGTTGATAATTTATTTTTAATTAACTCTTTATTTGATGTTCTTAAGTTGAAAAGAAAAAAACTATTCTGTGCATTTATTGACTTTGAAATAGCTTTCGACACTGTTTGGAGAGATGCTTTATGGTATAAATTGTTGTTAAATAACATGGATGTTGATATGTACAATGTAATTGTGAATATGTACAGAGGGACGAAATCCTGTATTGCATACAAAAAATTTGACTTCCGATTTTTTCCCATGTAATAATGGAGTACGGCAAGGAGAAAATTGATAACCTTTTTTGTTTTCATTATTTTTAAACGATCTACAATCATTTTTGGAAACATGTAATCTAGATGGTCTTAAAACTGTCACATCAGAGCTAGAAAACAAACTCGATATATTTTTAAAACTCTTTGCCATCCTGTATGCAGATGATACAGTGTTAATGGCCGAGTCTGCCACTGATCTTCAAAATCTTTTAAGTTCTTTCGCAGATTATGTGGATATTTGGAATCTTAAGGTCAACGTTGATAAAACTAAAATAATGATTTTGTCAAGAGGAAGACAACCAGCAAACTTGTATTTTCACTATAATGGTATCAAATTAGATATTGTTAATGACTTTAATTATTTGGGAGTAGTTCTCTCTAAAACTGGTAGCTTTAAAAGACAAAGCTGAATAATGTTGACAAGGCAACAAAGGCGTTTTATGAGGTTCTTAAACTGGGAAGATTACTTGTCAGTGGAATGCCAACTAGATCTCTTTGATAAGATGGTAAAGCCTGTTTTGTTGTACGGTTGCGAAATCTGGGGTGTCGGAAATAACGACGAAATAGAAAGGGTTCAGTTGAAATTTTGTAAATTATTATTAGGTTTAAAAACTTCAACTCCTTATATGATTTATGGCGAGCTGGGTAGGTATCCTCTTGATATTGATATAAAAACTAGGACTGTTTCATTCTGGTCAAAATTATTATCAGAAAAAGAATCAAAATTGTCATCTATTATGTATAAATTATGTTTTCATATGAGTGCTGTTGATAATGTTAATTTTACATGGATGGATAAAATTAAAAACATATTTAATGAATGTGGTATGTCGAATGTATGGAACACACATGCAGACTTTTATAAATAGGGCATGGTTAGTTAATTCAGTAAAGCTTCGGCTTAAAGACCAGTTCGAACAACACTGGCACTCCTTAGTAGAAAATTCACCGAAAGCTTTAAACTATAGACTTTTTAAGGCCGATTTCAAATTTGAGAAATATTTCGATACTCTTGAATACCATCATGCCATTGAGTTTTGTAGATTCAGAACTACGAATCATAAACTTCCGATAGAGCAGGGGAGGTGGAATAATATAGACAGAAATAATCGTGTTTGTGTATTATGTAATAGCGAGGATATTGGGGATGAATTCCATTATGTTTTACAATGTAATTTTTTTGAGGATTCCCGAAAACTGCATGTTTTCTAAATTTTATAGGGACACGTTAACATCCTAAAATTCAGAGCTCTTATGACGTCTGAAAAGAAATTTGAACTGATTAAACTTTGTAAATTTATTAAGATATAGAAAATAAATCTTTAATTTTTATTCCATAATTTTATTGTTTTTTGGTGTTTTTGGGTATTTTTTGGGTGTTTTTGGGTAGTTTTGGGTGTTTTTGGGTAAGTCTATGTACATGATATACGTGTCTTAATTAAAATGGTATGATTTTAGATTTCGATTCATTTTGCCCCGTGAATCCTATTACCCAAGGGTAAAACCATAGGTTTTCATGCAGGTGAGTCATTTAATGTATTGATGTTCTGAGCGTATGCTGTATGAATAATTTGCCGATCGTTACCTTTAAAGTGCAAGACACACTACAAACTACAGTTTTTGAAGTTTTTATTCTTTTATTCTTTTATGAAAATTTTAACCGGAAGTAAACAAAAATACAAGATGGCTGCGCCCATAGCATTATCAAGGCCAACAAGAACAATAAAGGTAAGAGAGATATACACCCCAAGCAAGACTGAAAAAGAAATGGCATATTCCCTAAATGAAGCAAAAGCTATTGAAAAGAAAAAAGAGGCTGCAAACAGAGCTAATGATGTTGAAATAGAGAATAAATTTGGCACACTGGTTATGACTTTCAATGCTGGCACTTATGAACTTTACAAAGAAGCTATCTACGCATTTTATACCTATAATAGAACGAGAACATACCAAAGGCATACAAAAACAAGTAAAACTAACAAAAGAAGGGTTGAGAAAGCTATAGTAGAAGAATCCCTATCCGTGAAAATAAATGGCCACCGTCGACAAAGTTTCCGAATCAACTTGTTCAATTCAACAAGCCGCATCGATGTAAATGGATGGCTGTATGAAACTTTTATTAGCAAAGATCTCCCAATCATAGTGGCTTCTATAAACAACGACATGGCTAAAGCTGTCAATGACAAAATATTGGAATTCTGCAATATCACCCTGATAGGTGAAATGTCTAACAACAAGTGTAATGAAGTACACACACAGAAGGACAATGCTAAAAGTCTAAGACAAATAACCTCTACCAACGAGCCAGAAAATTCAAAAGCTTTATCAAATTTAAGAAAACCAAGTATAGCCCAAGACATTGAATGTAGATCTGCAGCCACCAAAATTGATTCCACCACCACAAACTCAGAAAGCAACAAATGTAGAGTATGTGAAGAAATTGTTCAAGATGAAAACTCAATTGAATGTTCGTCATGCTGCATGTGGCTACATAAACAATGCACAATTCTAACAGATAGTGAATTTGAAGCTCACGTCAAGAATGAATCATTACACTACAAATGTCATTTAAGCGGCGATGAAGACAATGAGGAAACTAATACACCTCTCAATTTCATGCAGATAAACCACAGTTGTATAAGTTTTATAGACATCACTGAGCAAGATTATAACAGAGAAGGATCTCTGACACCTACTATTGATCATAACAAAAGTACAGATGAAATAGACATTATCTTAAACAACGCGGCCATGAATTTGGAGCAACACGAAGACTCAATAGAGGCTACAGAGGAAACTACCCCAAAAACAATAATAACAGAACGAGTCGCAACTGGGAAACAAGCTAGCACAGATGAGTCGATAACACAAGCAAAGATAATAGAAATGGAATCACGAACAACAGCACAGAAAACTAGGGCCAAAAAGATCAGGAAAAAAGAGACGTGTGAGGAACATGATCAGCAAATATCGAAACTAAAAGCTAGAGTCATCATGCTGGAGGAATCAAATCGAGACTATGAACACACAATACAGCTACTTCAAAGAAAACTTGATAGCAACAATATCTCAGCTTCGATTCATACAAATACCCACAAATATCCAGACTCTGACATCACAACTAAGATCCAACAACTGGAAGCTACTTTTAATAATAGGCTCTTGGTGAAAACATTAGAATTAGAACACAAGCTAGAACTACAAGCACAAAACTTTAACCACCAACTTGAAGTTATGGAGCTTAAATTTAAATTAGATCAAACAAGAAACCAATTGATCCATGAAACTGAACATCGAAATACGCAACAGATAACTCCACAGAATATTGGGACCAATAGTCAACAACAGACACAACATTCCCACAATCACTCAGCGTATGTACCACACACACACATCTTTAGACCTCCAGTGTACGTTCCTCCACTACAAATACCTATACAACAGACTCAACAACCAACCATAGTAAGACACGTGGTGCCACCCCCAATACTACCACACACAAGTACTCAACAACATCTGATACCTCAACCTCTAAGTATGCTTCACCAGCGGCCCGTCGTACAGCAGCCAGCGATCATTAATCAACCTCATATTATGACCCACCTTCATCCAGCACAAGAACAATACATAAAGCGACAACAGTCTGACCTAAGTGCAAGGCAACATCAGCTTCAAGCCGTAGCAAAACAACAGTTACACAATGTGTTACATACTGAAGAACAACGACAAATCATCAATATTCAACAGCTAGCATCCGAACAGGAAGTTCAACAGCAAGCAACTGAAAAGGATGTTCAACAGCGAGTAACTGAGCAGGATTTACAACAACAACACCAACAAGATCCACATCCTGTAATTGGTTCACTTAATATACAGAATGTATTAACAAACCAAATATATTTAACAAAAACTTTGAAAGAATGTGATATACTATTTCTCCAAGAAACCTGGATCTACTCCTTTGACAAGCATAAACTGGATGATCTAAGTGACACTCACTTGTGTAAAGCTAAATCTGTTGATGACAACATAGATACAGAAATCTATGTCAAAAAACGAGGACATGGAGGCGTAGCCGTCTACTGGAGAAAAGAATTGGATAACTCCATAAAATACATTCCAGAAGGAAATGAGAGAATTTTAGTCATTAGGATCAACACTCAAAGCAGACCTATATTCATAATCAGTGTATACATGCCCTCCGATAATAAAAAACAGCGATGAGGGATACGCAGACACCCTGGCCAGAATAGAGGAATTAATAGATAAATACGACACTGACGGAAACAAGATACTATTATGTGGAGATATGAATGCATCGACCTTTCGTGATGACAAACCACGACACAGACGATTCCAGCAATTCATCCAAGAAAACGGCTTATGTAAGTCAAAAGACTACCCTAAGAAAGACACTTTTTACCACCATAACGGCATATATACCTCGCAGATAGACTACTTCCTGCACAAGAAGTGCTCCGACTTCAGTTACGATGTCGAAATCAAAGACCTAGATGCACTGAATGTCTCTGACCATACCCTCATCACAGCAACACTAGTGGACGAAAAGATGAAATCAGGAAATAGAGAACCCTGTCAGAGAATACTAGCAAAACCAAACTGGTCAAAATGTGACAAAGAAGCATACCAAGAAACCATCCGACAATCACTCGAAAACAAAGACACTCAGCTCTCAGAAGATGCAACTGCAGAAATACAAAACCTAACGGACATACTACATAGTTCTGGGAGAGCATCTATTCCAAACTACAGAAAAACTATTAAGCTAAAACCAGTAGGTAATGGAGTGTGGAACACAGAAATCAGTGAAGCTTCAAAGCACTCTAAACAGGCCTTCTACCAATGGAAAAATGACAAGGACAACAACTTTAAAAAACAGAAAATGGCCAAAGCTAGAAAGATACTACGAAGCGCACAGCGAAGAGCACAGGCATCAATCAGGAACACACTAGCTGTCAAAATCATGAATGCTTCAGAAAGTGACTCTAAACTCTTCCATAAACTAGTAAAAAGACAAAGATATGGCCAGAGAACAGTTGTTGACTCTATGATATTTAAAGACATTGAACAATCAGATCATAAAAATATTTTAAATGGATGGAAAGAATACTTCTATGAACTTTACAAATGCGATTATACAGAAATCCAACAGAAATTCAACACAGAGAAGCTAGACTTAGCAAGATCACAAAACGTAATTATTGAACAGCTTGAAACACACAGAAACAAAGAGATAGTATCAACAACCACCCAAGAGATAGCTGAAATCTTACGCAAACTAAAGACAGGCAAAAGTGCAGGACCCGATGGAATCTCTGCGGAACACCTAAAGTATATTCCAGAAGAAGCCATCCCCTACATCACCAGCATAATAAATTTAATCCTGAAAGATAAAGAAGTACCCCCGGCTCTTAAAGAGGGAATCATCACGCCATAAGAAAGACAAAGATAAATGCCACCCAGAAAACTACCGGGGCATCACTGTCACCAGCATTTTCTCTGCTA
Organism: Mytilisepta virgata; assembly: GCA_028015205.1. NCBI lineage: Eukaryota > Metazoa > Mollusca > Bivalvia > Mytilida > Mytilidae > Mytilisepta > Mytilisepta virgata. The sequence goes on from CM051521.1 coordinate 93,241,539, forward strand.
TAATCGAAGGTGTTATCAAGAACAGGATTGATCCAATGCTCTTAGCTACTCAGAATAAGCTCCAGCGAGGCTTCACAGAAAATGCATCCTCCTTGAATGCTGCCTTCATTATCAGTGAAACCGAACAGTTTTACCGGGAGAACTCAAGAGAATTAATACTAGTGACCCTAGACGCACAGAAAGCGTTCGATAAGATAAACCACGAGATACTGTTCAACAAAATTTACCACGACGGCATTACAGGCAACTTGTGGCTTCTACTGCGCAATATGTATAGAGATGTAAGAGTCCAGGTGAAGTGGGACGGAGACCTATCAACACATTTTACACAAGAATTGGTTGTCAGACAGGGCGCTAGGTTGTCAACTGTATTATATAAAAGATACAATAACACCTTACTTAATGCTCTAGAAAGATCCTCACTTGGTGCAAAAATAGGGAACATCAGTGTAGTATCACCAACATGTGCAGACGATATAGCACTACTTGCAGACAGCCAAAACGAAATGCAGGCACTCCTAGATATAGCAAATGACCTCACAGACAAAGATCTGACAACAATCAATCCATCAAAGTCAGAGCTAGTCCCATTGACATACACAGAGAACAGATATGATGTGAAACTAGGAAACCAACCAATACAACAGCATGACGAAGCTATACACCTGGGCATCAAGAGAAAGAAGAAAAGCAAGGTGAACACAGAGGAGCGCCTACGCATGGCAAGAAAAACCATATATGCTCTCCTTGGTCCAGGCTTATATGCACAGAGAGGGTTGTCACCCATAGTCTCACTAAAACTCTGGAGAACATATGCAATTCCCAGAAGCCTGTACGGAGTGGAAATCCTTAACTACACGAATTCTGATGTGAAGAGATTTGAGAGACTTCAACTTCAAATCTGCAGACAAATGCAGGGACTCCCTCCTAGTGTAGCAAATATTGCAACTTACACATTGCTGGGTGCAGAGCCAATAGAAGCCATACTAGACAGACTTCTGCTTACTTTCTTCATTGGGGCAATCCAAGACAACAAAAGTACGGAATACAGAATCATAGAAAGACAACTGGTCATGTCCGAGCAGAAACCAAATTCATTCATGCACAGACTCAAAACAGCGTTAGCTAAATACCAACTTCCATCTCCACATATGCTTATAAAAGACACACCAACTAAGCAACACTGGAAATCATCTGTTAAGAAATCAATGCAAGTCTACTGGCATCAAAGATGGAACGAAGAAAAACTCTCAAAGACGTCGTTGCAATACTTAGAAATCAAGCAAAATCCCTTGGGAAATCCACACCAAATATGGAAACTAGTACCTAATGTTCCTCTTGAAGTCAAGAAGGCAGAAGTCAAGTCCAAGCTGATTACCAGAACGTATACCCTGCAATCTGATCGAGCGAAATACAGTAAGAACATGGTAGATGGCACCTGTCAATGCTGTGGCCTAGCAGAAGAGAATACTACTCACTTTCTACTTGAATGCAATGCCTTAAAACAAATAAGGGAAAAACACATGTCAACCCTTCAAGCATACCTAGACATCAATGTGAACACAGAAGCATTCAATAACATCCAACAAGAAGGCCTACTGGTACAATTCATATTAGACTGCTCAACTGAAAAGACTAAACCACTGGTGAAACTCAGCTGCAGAAATATCAGCGACATAGAATCCATATCCAGAACACTATGCTATGGACTCCACACAAAGAGAATGTCTCTACTACCGAAACCCTAAGTGACAGTGTATATATATATGAAAATGAACATTATTACCTACCCGACAATCCGGAATCGCACCCCTATGTATAAACACGTTGTATGCTACTGTACAGTTTTGTTTGAATTTCAAAGATTTTTCCTTTCTAAAAGATCCTTCGGGAGTGACCCTTAGATAGGGTGAATCTACCAGACAGGTAACAGGTAACTAGTAAAAAGACATGTCCATTGCTTCACCTGTATTAATTATAATAATGTATATATTGTGTAGCGCACTGGCTACATGTTAATAATTTTTCTTGTTCAGGTACATTACGTTTCTGAAACTGTTAGTGTCAATATACCTTTTTGTGGTGTTGTGAATACATGTACATGTATGAAATTCATCTACGTATAGTTTCTCGATAGTTTCTCGATAGTTTCTTATGGTCAATTACAGCTAAGGTACAGTGAAAGTCCATAATTTTTTGTTGACCTGTTTTCTTTCCAAACACCCCTTAAAATTATTTCAAATTGAGGGTTTTTATTGTCAGCTTATGATTAAAGCGTAGTTTAGAAGAATGATTGTGTTAATTTTATATATATCTATCGAATAAATAATCATAGAAGGTCTACAGTGGATATTTTAAATATCAAAACATTGTCTATCCATCAGAACTACAAATGTATAATTTCCAAATACAAGCAACCTAAAAACTACGTTTTGTTTTATTCTTTAATTGCGTAATTTTACAATATTTGCATATTTTTGTAAAAACATTATGATTTTTAAATACCAATAATTATTTGATGAACACAATATACTTTGGATCATAAATGTATTAATTAATGCACCTTTTAATCTACTTTTCAACAACTAATAGGAGATTCGCTTGGAATGTCATAAGGTAATGGACAGATTAACTTTGACACCTGTGTTTATTATACATTTACCTGACCAAAGTTTTTGTTATACAAGTATGCGTATACCTACCTTTATCTGATAGACGTCGAAGTATATCGTATTGTAAAAGATAAAAAGATTAAGTTAAGAAATAAATATACCAGAACATGTGATTCTTTAAAGAGGGAACGGAAAATTCTCAGAATTTTCATTGTTGTAATATAAAAATATGCCAAGTATGCAGTATTCTAATTTTAGAAAGGTATCATCCATACCACACCTGAATTCCTTGTTAAGGGAATGAACAACCAAGTTAATAATACCTTGGCAATGACCTGTTACTTAAAACATATATACCACGTGGTCAAGATTATTGTCAATCATCATATCTGCAGGATGACCCATTTATTTACTGACACTGTTGTTGGACGAAAGTAAAAAAAAATTTAGATTTCAGAGGAAATTAATAACAGTTATGAAAAGATTGAAATTAAAGCAAATATAATGTTAATTTATAACATGATTAATAAGTTTTTTTTCTTTTTAACAACAAGAAGTTAAAATTTCATGCTATAAAATTTTGTTTACTGCAAAAATGAAGGTGAAAATATTGATTTTTTATTACTTGTTGGTAAATTATGGAGATTTTTTACTCCAGGAGAAGATCGATCATAATAATGTGTATTACCCAAAACAATCCATAACACGATCTGCCACGATATTCTATCGTGTTGGACTGACCGACCACGGTAGCACCACGATTAAAACTCGATATATAGTGGCATGCTACGGTAAAATAGCGTGGCAAATAGTGGCCACAGTCTATGTCACGACCACGATATATAGTGGCAAATCAGGAAACCACCAAATTATCACTGTAGGTATAACAATATACAAACATTTCTAGATAATTTACCAGTTACATATATTTGGTTACAGCATTTATATATCAAAATTGTATATGGTAGATTTAAATGTTAAATGCACAACATTGATATAATTAAATCAAAGTTATGTTAATGTCACATATATCATTAACTTGATACTTAAATTTTTTGCCTTCATTTAAAAGTTAGTTGACTCATACTTCCATTAAACCTTTATATACATGGAACTAATCCTGCAGTTTAAGTAAAAGCACAGGGTTAAAGTTTTTTTTCTTTTTGTAAATTTCCTTAATCAGATGTAAAAGGGTATACAGTAGATACTGCTTATAGTCCAGAAGTCTAAATAAGAGGCCCTGCAGTGTCAAATTCTTATTATATTCAGTGTACATCATATATGTACCCAGTCAGTAATTTTATGTTAACTTTTTATATAATGTAAATTTTTGCATTTAAAACATCAAACTAGTGCTATCACATTTCAGAATCCTCACAAACATGACAATTGTTATATTGTTAGGTTACTTTAAGAAAATCAAAAATTCAAAATTTTCAAAACATACATAATTCTATATATATGACTAAATTAAAACAACCTTACAATAAAAATTAGCATTCCAATAAATATACTACACGTTAAATATATATATATATATATATATATATATATATATATTTTTAATTTCTTGAAATGTATGCAACATACAGGCCATATAGCAAGTATAGGAAATGCTCATAGATTCATGTATAAAAGTTTTAAAACAATGATATAAAGAATTAATCTTTTTGAATGTGTTTTGTTTATGTGTTGGCACAAAAATTCCAAATTAACTTTTTTAGTCAAATCCATAAAGTTAATTATCTTACTGAAGATATTTTCCTTACCTGAATAGTCAACTTTGATTTAAGAAATTGTATTTTATATGTTCCATCATCCTGCATTTTTGAGACCTTATAAGCTAAAGATTATTACAGTAAAATGCATATATCTAGTATGTTTTCACATATTATTGATGTATGAAATGAAGACATTGACCTCTGTAAACCAGTTTTAACTGTCAATATGGTGTAATTTTGTACATTTCCAAGTATTAATTCATTGCATTTTCTTATTTCTGTAATGACAAACATTTTCTTTTCTGGGTAGAATCAGTATATGTGCTTAAATTTCCCACTCCCTGACCCCAGTTAAAAATTTTAACTACATGCCTGATTTAAGGTTATGCTCCAATGAAAAAAATATATGATCTAATAATGTTTTCAGTTTTTAAAGTTCAACAGTACCTTTAATTAAAGATGTAATAATTGATTATTTTGATGAAACATTTATATGTAAATCAGCAGCCTTTAAAGCAGGAAGCAGTTGGAAGATTTTTTTTATTATACTGGCAACTGAAGTTAAGTTTGAACATAGATTGGAGCTGTCATGTTTGACATAAGAGAAAAATCCATGCAAGTACCATATAAAAGTGTTGCCTTTGTATCAAAATGTATACTATTGCATTTTATTTTCTCACCCTAAGCAAAGGTCCATGTTAAAAAACTATTACCATCACTTTATGTCCGTCCTTTCTTGTGTCAGTAAAAATAATATATTTTAATCTTCTTCTCAGAAATGAAATGAAGACATTGACCTCTGTAAACCAGTTTTAACTGTCAATATGGTGTAATTTTGTACATTTACAAGTATTAATTCATTGCATTGTCTTATTCCTGTAATGATGAACATTTTCTTTTCTGGGTAAAATCAATATATGTGCTTAAATTCCCCACTCCCTGACCCCAATTAAAAATTTTGGCTACATGCCTGATTTAAAGTTATATTCCAATGAAAAAAATATATGATCTTATAATGTTTTCAGTTTTTAAAGTTCAACAGTACCTTTAATTAAAGATGTAATAATTGATTATTTTGCTGAAACATTTATATGTAAATCAGCAGCCTTTAAAGCAGGAATCAGTTGGAAGATTTTTTTTTATTATACTGGCAACTGAAGTTAAGTTTAAACATAGATTGGAGCTGTCATGTTTGACATAAGAGAAAAATCCATGCAAGTACCGTATAAAAGTGTTGCCTTTGTATCAAAATGTATACTATTGCATTTTATTTTCTCACCCTAAGCAAAGGCCCATGTTAAAAAACTATTACCATCACTTTATGTCTGTCCTTTCTTCTGTCAGTAAAAATTATATATTTTAATCTTCTTCTCAGAAAGCATGACACAATTGCAATAGTGATTGCTATAAAATTAATTTTTTAAAACAACTTGGTACATTACATGTGAAGCCATTTGAATACACTTTTGATGAAACTTTGCATTGATTAGTTTCTTGTTGATAAGTTCCCAAGTCAGTGTCTCTGATAAACTTGAGGTCACAAGCAAGTTAATAGAGGATCAGAAACTCTTGAGTTAGGAAGATGACATCCAGTCAGCTGAATAGAGGAAAAATAGTTTAATACAATGTATTTTATTGGAAAAAGGTGTTGATACTAAAACTGTCATTTTCTGCCCTTTTAAAAGATGACCTGTGTAAAATTTTGAAACATACCATGGTGAAAGTAAGTAAGTGTACTTCATGGTGTATGAAAAAACAGGGATGCGGAACAATTTGAGGAGTGTTTTTTCTTTCTGCATCCAGTTGGTTTAGTTGATAGGCATTAATGCAAAAGAAAGAGATATTATGAAAGAGATCTATTATATCAGTGCAGCATGCATAATTATAAAGTTTGAAAATTTTGCAGAAATTAATTATGGGTTTTTTTGTATTTCTTAATTCAATTTTTAAAACCAAAATCAATTGAAAATACCCAAGGATTCTTTCAACAGATACAATTCAGTTATATGTTTTATTTTCTCAATTCTATTGAATTTTGTGTTTTGAGATAGACACCAGATGTTCATTATCTGTAATAAATATTATTATAAAGATGAAGATGACTGAAAAATAGCAAATGATCTGTGTATTTGATCTTTATATTATTTCATATTTCAGCCAACTTACTTTGAATGCCTTTATATATTCACATCAATATGTTTTTTTTTTTTTATAAAAATGGCTTTGAAGTTTAATTTGATTGTATATGTATAAAAGGCCAGATAACTTGAATTCTAAGGTTTTTGCCACCTCATCCTCATTACAAAATGTTTTAGTCCTCACCAAATTTTTTTGTTTGGGGGGGGGGGGGGTTTATTAAAAGTCAATAAATTCATATATATTGCTGAGGGTAATTGTCTTCAAAAACACTCAGGGCTGTGGAAGCAAAATTTTCACACATTTTTTTAAATCAATAATTATAATTCAAAGGATTGGTTTATAGTGATAACAGCTGTAGATTTAGGAGATATAGATGATCATATTTTACAAAACCGAAATATTATCCTTGTAGCAGATGTTTTATTTATAAAGAAATTTTATTATTTCAAATCAGATATAATTTGTATATATCAATATTTATACTTCAGATTGAGTGTTTCTTAAGAATTTGTCTTAAAGGATTTTTTTATGAAAAGAATTAAGACACAAAATTAAGAAATAAAATTTAAATTTGATCCAATCGATATACTTTCGATATAATTTCTATAAGGCATGGTTGAAACTTTTAAAATTTTTTTTTGCAAACTTTAAATAATAAAACTTTTACATGAAAACAAAATTGATTTTCTTAATAATGGGGTGTTTAAATATTTTACTATAAAAAGGAGGAATCAAAGAAACATAATCCATTGGACAGACAAACCCAGGAAGACAAATTTGAACAATCACAAGCACAACAAATAAACACATTGAAAAAGAAAACTAAAAAAACAATGAACAACACAAATTCCTATAAAAACCAGGAGTGAACCCAGGTGCTCCGTAAGGGTAAGCAGTTCCTGCTCCATATACAGCATCCGTCGTGAAGTTCAACAAAGTCAATCCGGGGAAGTCACAAATCGGTGGAGGCACATGAAAGGTTACGACAATGAGGACAGGTCCAACATCATCTTAGATATTGGAACTCTGTAATGGTCAATCAATTCGTGATGATCACCGTAAAATTTCCTAAGTGATGACATCAACTTATCCCTGATAAAACATTAATTGTATTTGATAAGAAATTATCTTTTTTTAAAAAGCATTGCCATTATATAAAATTCAACATAAAGGGAAGCCCCCAAATGAAATTCAATCTTTTTTTCATTTTTGAATTTAACCCTGAAAAAATGACAAAAATACTTCCAAATATTTTGTCCATGTAAATTGTTTGAAAGCTGACTTTTAATATACATGTATTATGTCATATATTTTAGCAATACTGGAGGAGAGGTTATGGACACAATATAAACTGGGGTATGAGCTGTCCTTTTGTTAGTAACTTGTTGAGACATCTCAGTGATATAATCACAAAGGCCAAAAATGGAGAGGAGTAAGTATTGATGAATTATCAATATGTACTTAATGTAAAATCACAGAATACCAAATACAATTAATGCTAAGGTTGCTAAAATTTCAATATAATATTTATTACCTCCTCTGATATGCAATAATTACATTGATTTTAACACTATATGCACAGGTTTATAACCAATTCTGATATGGTGTGCTGCTTTCCCTTTGCAATTAAGGGTGTATTAAAATTTTCGATTAAGTATGGGTTGCACGTGCCTGATGTCATAGTCAAAATTACAATGCCATTCTTTTGATTCTCACCAAAGGGACTATCTAACAGGGAAATACTACAATTGTTTGGACTTGTTTTGCTCCAAAGTACAATAAAATCAAATAAAAAGTAGATAATTTATTGCTATCAAATTTATTGTGGTTATTTTTCTACTGTTTTCGATTTCTTTTTCAGATATTCCAAAATCAAAATGGCTGTCACTTGAAAGGCCTTGACGTACCACTTCGTTTACCTAATTTCTGTTTTTGTCATATTAGAATCGAAATAATTCATGGGAGCCATATATATGTATTAAATTTTAATATGGGTAACATTGTTTGCTTAAATTTTACCCCTAGCTTATGCTTATGTATTAGTGAAGTTATTTCAAAACCCTCTTAGGGAAACAGGTAGAGTTGTCTACTGTAGCAGTAAACATAGCTGTAATTAGAAATAAGGGTTTAATATGGGTAACATTGTCTGCTTAAATTTTACCCGTAGCTGATGCTCGGGATAAAATTTTGTCAAATAATGTTATCCATATTAAAATCTCCAACAAATATATGGCTGCCATGAATTATTTCTTAATTGTATTAGTTAAGTTATTTCAAAACACCCTTAGGGAAACAGGTAGTGTTGTCTACAGTAGCAATAAAATAGCTGTAGTTAGAAATAAGGGGAGGTAATAAATGCATATGGACTTAAAATGCAATTATCAGGAGTAATTAATAAATACTATATGGTTAGTGGTTTTGCTTCATACTCTTATGTAAATAAGAGGAATGTGCTATTAACAGAAATCAAATTAAATGGAGTTGCTTGTAATTAGAAATTTCAGAAATCCCCAAAAAAAGTCCATATTCCAATGGATGAAGATATATTTTTATTTAAAATATGGTAAATCACTTTGGTGTTGAGATACTTTCCATAAAGCTGGATCATTTGGGTTGTACACATGTCTTTTACATATCAATGGCAGGAGACAAAAGTAACATTTTTATTTTAGTTGCACAAACTGCATTATGGAAATTAGTATGAAACATTCTAAAATTATATGTATAGTTATAAATTACAACTTTTACCATTATTTACATTTTTCAGTTTTTCCATAGCACATATACAGTTTGCTCATGCAGAAACTATAATACCTCTATACACAGCATTTGGTCTCTTTAATGATACCATTCCACTCAAGGCAGATAACTTTGAATCTCAGAGTAACAGACTCTTTAAGACAAGTAAAATAGTGCCTATGGCTGCCAACCTTGGTATAGGTTTGTACCAATGTGAGGACACTGAGGAACCAGAGGAAGTCTTTGTCGTTAGAATGTTTGTGAATGAAGAACCTATAGTAATACCAGCATGTAAACAACAAACATGTAAATACACAGATTTTGTAAAACATTATGAACATTTTGTAAATTGTAACTATGATGATATATGTGAAAACCATAAGGTACATGATGAATTATAACACAAAGATTAATTAGTTTTGATTCTTCATTGTCAGCCATATCTCAGGGCTTGGGACAGTAGATATGTTTGAAATATATAAAACAAGAGATGTGCATTTTTTACACCAGCTAAAGTAACCCTCTTTAATTGCACATTTATGACTTATGTTATAGAATTATGAAGAGGGCTGATTGTGATATATACACTGCCCAAAGGAGGGTAGTATTGACTGGAACATTAATAATGCCCAAGCCAGAGATTGAAGTTAATACTAGAAACCCAATGGGAAGACTATTTAAACAGTAATGCCACTAAAAAATTGTAGGCTTGACTTAAAATTATTTTGGTTTGCTGTAGTCCACCTGCCCCTCCAAAATTGGCCTGACCCAAAAATTTTTATTGACCTTGTGAGTGACAATTATTGTTTAAATTTCCAATTTCTGTAGAGTCACATAACCTTTTTTTTTGATAAAATAGTTCATAAATATAATCATTTGTTTTACCTACCCTACCTTCCTAAGTATAGGTTGGGTTAAAAAAAGAAAATTTTAAGCCTGGCATCACATTAATTTCATTGAACAAACCAAGGATCTTTTACAAATGCCCTGAATATATGTTCACAACAAAAAAAATGTTTACATAAACAACTGCTGAACCATTTTAATGATGCAAATTTTAATCACAACTGTTTTTCAAAGGGGACATAACTCAATGAAATTTGAGTGGGCTGATGATATTTGACTAGACAGTATCATTATATTCATAACATTTCTATACCATAAAATATAAATATTGCATGATTTTATAAAAACAAATCTAACATTCCATAAAAAACTGATTTGAAAAAACATAGGGTATTGAATTTAGTTGATATGATTGGTGTGACATGGCAAATAAGATTGCACATGTTTTCTAGAAGATAACAATACTGTGTGAGAAAAATATATAAAAATATATTAAAGAGCATTGGATCAAGGGGGATATCACAATTTTCCAGCAATTTCAATGATACTTTTTACATGTATATATGTTTTATGATCATTCATGTAACACATATTTTAACATTTTTGTGAAGTTAATGGTTTACAATGTTGAATATTATAGTGTTATTTTATGATTTTTGTTCATAGTTGGCAGTTATATTAATTTAATAAATATTAAATCAAGAACTTTGTTGATAATAATAGCTCAGATAAAAAGGCATGGGTAAGGACTTGGACACAAAAATGAAATAATAAAAAATGCATGCCAATTTTAAGTAGTCATATACTAAATAGGATTTGAGAATAACAGCCTAGCTATCTTAATATGTCTCTTGCATGTCAACAGTTTGATCTGATTTTTACAGTAATATAAATGAAAAATTATTCTTATTTGATAATTTTTTACAGTGAGTCCTTGATTTAAAAAAAAAATTCACAACCTTTTTACATGTCAGCTGCATATTTAGCAACTGGTCGAATAGATTATGGTTAAAATTTTGATATTTTAATATTTATCACCTCACTGACTTCAAACAAAGGCTTTAAGGCCTGATAATGTTACACTAAACCAAAACCATGCTGTTTATTTTCAATTATTGTATCAAGTCTTTCCCCTGCACATGATTAATAACAAAAGTGTACATATAGCTGTAGTTAGAACTTAGGGGAGATAATAAAGATTATATTATGAAAGTAGCCAGTTTGGTTTTAAAGTAGTGACTTTAGACAGTATTGTTTTCCTTGCAGTTATACATTCTTTGTATACTTTTAGATTTTATAATTGGAATGTGGTGATTTTTTTCTAAGGTATTAATTTTGAACAAATTTTCTGGAAAATTTACCGAAGTTATTAGTTTGGTGATATGCAGTGGATAGTCAGTTGGGTGGCTCCAAACAGTTGTGAAGGAAAATTGAAAAATCCATACATTTTTTAAAACATTTATATTTGGAATTGAGGTACTTGTTTGTATTAAAAAATTTCTCATTCATAGAGTTTTAAATCCTTAAAACTTTGTAGTAATACCTACCATAGTTTGGGACAATGTACATGTATTGTTTATTCTAAAGAATGCTTCTTAGCTTACTTGGTCCAAAAGGAAATGCAAACTTTGCTCAACATATAGGGTCTTGTCTCTTTTTGTTGTTTGCATATCTTTCCTACTATGAATCTCACAAGTAACTGCTTTTAAGATTGATTGCTTCTTTTATTGTTACATTGGCATTATTAGCATTGAATGAAGCATATAATCACTTTATACTAAAAATGTGGTGTGCATAGTCAAACAAAATTTTTACAACACTAAGAATCTACTGAAATAAGCATTCGTCTTGAGTGGGGAAGGTCGCGGGTATTATCCAAAGCCTGGTCAAACCAAAGAGGTTAAAACTGGTAATTGCTGCTTCTTCACCAAACATGCGGCATCTAGGAGTAACAGCAAAGGACTGGTCGGCTTGAAAGGTCGGTATGATGTTTCCGGGTGGGGTGATATGTCTTCCTGCAGACAGGTACCTCGTGAGCCAGCACAATAAAAATCTGGCTCAGTGTGTTGGTCTAATACAAATTAGGGTTCATATTCATATCATATCAACATTTTCTCATCTTGATATGCATATAATAATTGCCACTGGGTGTTAAACAGTAATTCATTCACAAGATCTCATGTGTTTCTTAAAGTAAAAAGTATTACACTACCTTCTTTTTCCTTTTCCAACTGCCATAATTATAGTCTTTACCACTGCTGAAATGCCTTAGATAATTTTTGTATGCATTTCGTTGATTTTCTAGCCGGGTTGCACTACCATTAGTGAAAATCTGGCTTATAGCATAGTGAAAGTTGGCTGGGCAAGGAAAATATGGTACCTATTTTGTGCAATCAACCCCTCCTAAAGCTTAACTACACCCAGATCATCTTTGAAACTTTGCAGAATGTTTATAGACATATTGAAGATGTGCATGAAGGAGTATGATGTCACATTAAGAATTTTTTTGCAGCCTTTCCATGTTTGGAATTTTGTCATTTTATGTGACAACTGTGTATTGAGGGTACAAATTTATGAAACTTTGAAGAATGTTTATGGACATGTTGAAGATGTACATTAAAAGTAGTTAATGATGTCATTTGAAGAATTTTTTTCCAGATTTTCAATGTTGTGAAGCTTAGTAAATTTTTGTAACGAATGTGTTTGGAGGGTACCAATTTTGTGTAATCAACTACTCCTATTCAAATGTTTATGGACATATTGAAGATGTGCATGAAGGAGTGTGATGTCATTTCAAGACAATGACATCATGAATATGTGCATGTGCTGTTTCTGAAAGTTTGATCCATCATACCTACCTAATTTCTATTTAAACTATACAGAATAGTAATGAAGTCTGGGGTTTTTCATCATGAAATCAGTTGCCAAAGTATTTGAGACACACAGTAGCAGCTTATTCTTATAATCACCAAACTCTTCCACTATTTTGAAAAGAACAAACTTCAAAAAATACAAAAAAAATCAAGGTACATGTATTCTGAAAAGAGATTAAGGCTAGAGGAGACAGACAGCTCAAAAAACATTGTACCTCTGAATTTGGTATTCCTGATATCCAGTATAGATCCTAAGATAAAGACAGATGTTGTCAGACTAAGTTGAATATAATATTATAAGACAAACAAGTCTAAATGTTCTTGTCAAGGAAAAATTGAGTACAATATCACATTAGACAATAGAAATAATTTGAACTATTTTCAAAATACACATACCAATGGTTCTTAATCAAGAAGTGAAAGATCTACTGAAAAAAAATATAAGATGTTGAAAAATGTCAGACTGCAACAGAAACCTCATGAGAATTAAACTGCTTTAAAACAAGAATACCACCAAATCCATTTTATTGCAGTATAGATATATTTTAATGTATATTAAATAATATCACAGTGTAATGGCAAATGAAAAAAAAATACAATTAAAATATATTTATAGCATGTATTGGTATTTTAGCAATAGGCACAAGACATCCATACATGCAAACAATTCATCCTCTCATGCATTATTTTATTATAAATGCATGTACTTTCAACAAATAACATGTGAAATTCAAGGCTTAATTATACACATTTAATAATCATTTATATTGCAGAACTGCATAATTATCAACTGTGACCAAATAAAATAGACATTCATTTTTTCAAAATCTTGAATTTCTGATAAAAAAAAAAACATTTTATGATACTTTTGTGTTTATAAATTGATAATTGTGAGCAGCAACACCTCTAATGTTGATTCGAATTTTGTCTAGTGGAATTTCTGTTCTTTATACGACTCTTGTTTTATTTTGCAATTGATATAACCAAATTGAATGTGTAGTTAATGGATAGGTTCTTAAACATTGAACCATCTTGACTTTAGGACATAACTGAAAAAATATACTGAGGAACACACAGTAAACATTTATCCTGCGATTGACCTACTTACTAGCGAAATAAAGGGTGTCTTATATTTTTTTTCGATATTCATCTAGTAGCATAATGTCCTCCTGGTACCTCGTCTTTATTAGCAACGAACGTTTTTACTGTTTCTGGTAACAGTGTATATGATGTCATGCTCTCCTCAGATTACAAAACAAAATTGGACTTCTTAAAATAAGCTACAACTGAGCCATTTTCATAACTTTTCCTGATAAAAGACAAAAAATTTATTTTTGCAGGATAAAAAAAATATATACATTGCACAGAAATATACATTTTATTTTTAGTAAACCTCGCATTTCTTCTTGTCTCTCAGGCTCAAATAAATATATATAAATTGTATATTTTCAGACAATGTACATATATTGTATATTAAGGGTTAAAAATAATAAATATTACATATTATAATAATTTTTTAAATTTACAAATCTTGAAGTTTTTATAAATATGAAATACACAAGAACATAATGATCACATTATTAAACTCATATTTTCAGTATGATTTTATACATTATATTTACAATAAAATTAGGCAATAGCACATTAAATCAATTTTAGAATTAACTTTGCATTCGGACCACACACAGTAATTATAAGTACATGCAGGCCCAAATACTTGAATAAAATTTGAATGAATTTACAGAAAATGGAAAATTTTTAATATTCTACAAATTGAACAGTAAACATATTTTTTTAAGTAAGTGGTTTAATATTCAAATAGATACATTATATCCAAATCATAGAAAGCAATTTACTCTAAGTTAAATCTATATTATGGAGAACTTGTGTCACCTGCTCCCATCTATCATGCTCTGAATTTGACTGAATAAAAGTCCACAAACAATAGCAGAACTTCAATTAAAATGTATGACTAAAACAGGTTGAACCAAAGAAAAAATTTAAAACACATGAATATTATATTATTACAACAAAAGATATAAGAGTTCATTCCACAGTAGAAATCTTTGAATCAGTTGGAGTTGTCTCTCTTAGTATATTAGATCCATTTTTGATATGAAAAACTTGAAAAATCATTCTGATAAAAAAAATAAAATGGCAGATCATCTGCCGCAGATGCAATTATAATGCTATTGAAATCCATTCACAGGCTGAGGAAGGGCTGCACATTTAAATGGTGTGATGCCGATGAGGACAAGGATGCAGACTGTGATGCAAGACGGAGGTGATCCCTGTGTCGGGACAGCCACACAGGTGACACAATTAAATGAACAAAATATCTGTCTTCACTACAATATTCCTGTTTTAGATATGTAAAATTTAATTATAAGAATTAAATACTTCTTTTTATTTCAAAGGATTGTAAAAGTATTCAATTTTACACCTAAATAAAACTGCAAAATAGACTTATAAAATAGCATATGGTGAGATACTTAAAATATCATCAATAAGAATCAAAATATGATTTAAAAATGGTGCTGAAGCAGTATTTTGGTTACACTAACCTGGTAATTAGAACTTGAGGTATATTTAAGCAAACAAAATAAAATTAACCAAAATTATATATTTATTTACAACTGAATACTGATGCTAATGAACATAATCAGCAATCTTACAAATTTAATATTTAAGTTGTTATTCACACTCAATATTACCATTAAAATAATTATCCTATATTATAAATAGTGCATAAATCATGATTGGTGACATGTTTTGCCTAAATCTGGGTAAACTACTCCTTAGTGTCTATTTAATTATTTTTTTCTGTTTGGTTTCAAGTAGGATTAAATTTTGATTTCATCCTTGTTATTATCATCCTCTAAAGTCAGGGTATTGTAACCACGTTCATTCCTACAAACCCCTGACATCACACATTCATATTTTGCGGTTGGAAGTGAACGATTTTCATTGGTTCTTTTCAAGGTCAAAAGAGAATCCATTTGCATAGTAGGTAGAATTTTCTAGGTCACAGACTAGGTGGGGATATGTTCGACCTGCAAAATATGAATGTGTGATGTCAGGGTTTTGTAGGAACGAACAGGGACAATAAAACCCTGACTTGGGAGGATGTGTTATTATCAGCGTTTTACGCTTCCGCAGAAAAAAATTTCTTTGACGTATTTTTTTTTCAATGATGTTTCTTTACATATTGTTAACGTTTCCGCAATTTACTTGCCTCTTCCGTTAGAAGGTGGAATTTGTATACTTTCAAAAACTTTGTTCAATCCAAGATTAGTCCTGTTAAAATGATTTTATAATTATATGATTTGATAGTATTCATTCCGTAATTTTAAAACTTTGTGCCCATTTTCGTCAACAACAGATTTATCCATTGAAGTTATACCCTTAGACCAAAGGAAGGATCTGTTGCAATAAAATAAAATTTGGATCAAACTTAAAAGCATTATACTCATTATTACCCATAAACAATGTCTTCATTCTTCAGAGTATGAGACAACCTGTACATGTATCCATCATATATAATGTTCTTTTTTCCTCTATTTGTTTCTGCATGTACGATCTCCATCTCACACCTCATACATGTATGTCATTGAATGAATTTATTCTCTCTGAGTTCAGTCCAAAGATAGGTGAGTAAACTACACAAGTTTTATTTTATCAATATTTTTTCTGAACCTTTAGCGAATAGGTAAATATTGCGGAAAAGTAGTATGTATTTTTTGCGCAATCATAATATTCTTTCCTGCAGAAAAGTAAAACTGTTATTAAACAAAAATTGCTAAAATGTTATACGTCAGTTATTGTATATTTTAAAAGAATATTTTCTACAAATTTGCACACAGCATATCAAAATTATGTCTAGTGCCTGGTAAAGAATATTTTTTTAAATCTAATTTTAATCAAAATACTGATATATATTTTACAATTAATGAAAGTTTTTGCATCTCCTTAAAGATTTTAATAAACTTCTGAAAAAAGATACAACTAGTTATAAGGGGAGATAACTCTTAAAAAACAATTAATTTATAATTCTATAACATGGAAACAAGAGATATGTATATGTAAGTTAATATCATGATTACTTTATTAATCACTATTCCAAGCACCGTTTTACTGATTCAATTCACAATAATTTATAAAATAATGGCAACATACACACACTTCTTGATTGAAAGCTGTGAGTGAAGTATGAGTGATTCATAATTAGACAAAATTTACACATAGTTTTTTAAATATTTACAAATTTACACAAAAACTAAAGTTATTTATTGTATTACAGTAAAATAAATTTTATCTACCAGGTAGATATTAAAAATAAAACATAAGAGGCTCTGAAGAGCCTGTATCACTCTTCTGACAAAAGCTCATTGATTCTATTTGCTGATTTTATTCAGTAACAGTGGCCATCTTGGTCCAAAATCTAGACATAATTTTGAAGAGGGACAACCTATGGACTACTTCAACAAAGTTTGATTTAAACTGCCTTAATTGTTTCAGAGAATAATTAAAAAAAGCTTTTGCTTATTGTTTTAAAAAATTTTTGGTAACAGTAGCTATATTCATCCATGGTCCAGACCCCTGGCCATCATTTTGGAAAGGGGAAATGCTAAATTTTGATTTTAACTGCCACAGTACTTCAGAGAAGATTTGTAAATATTTTTTGATGACTTTTCTATTCTTAATAATGGTGACCATATTGATGTAAGATCCAGAACGTCATTCAATTTTGAAAGGGACTAATTACTGACAGTTCCACCAAAGGTTGGTCTCCATTGCCAATAAAATCTCAGAGAAGATTTTTCAATATCCTTTTGGTGATTTTTCAAATTAATATAATAGCGGCCATATTTTTCCCTTGTCGGAACTCCTGAATAGAAATTTTAAAATGGGACCACAAAAGGATCATTATTCTTAAGTTTTCCATGTATTTTCAGAAGACAAAATTTTTGTATATTATTTTTCTGATTTTTTAACTTTTGGTGACAGTGGCCATATTGTTCCATTGTCTTGACCCAAGGACAGTTTTGAAAGGGGAACACCTAAGGACAAGTTTACAAAAGTTAAGTCCCAACTTCTTCAGTTAGAAAGATTTTTGAACGAAAGTTTATGTCAGACGTAGAAGAAAGATGAAGACAACCAATGCCAAGTGATGGAAATAGGTCACATGGTCCTTCTGACAAGGTGAGCTAAAAATAAATAGACAATAAACTTCACAGAAAACTTCAGGTACATGTATTATTATTTCTAAAATGAATTAAATTATATTTTTGAAACAAAACAAACATGTCTTTTCAACATCATTGAATTAAAAAATTAATCTAACAAAAAATTGTTGTACTAAATTAAAAGGTATGAAGCAACCCTGTAAATTCTCTTTCTGTTGTGTAGGATTATTTGTGTTTCCAGTCGGAACACAAAAAACATCTCTGACATGTAAGAAGATAAACGTTAAAAACAATTGCCCTAACACAATTACAACTAGCCCTGATGTCAGAAAATCAAATATAAATATATTACATATTCACTTGATTATTTTCGGCCTTGAGCACAACTGATAAGTGATCAATTGATGAAACATGTATTTCTCTAATTCTGTGCACATTTATATATCTCTCCAACTCATTTGATAAGTTCTGTTATCACCTGATAATAAATGCTCGTGAAATTTCCGGCCAAAAATACGAATAAGCCTTGCAGTTTAAAAATGAAAATTTAATTATCTCGGATTGATAGATTTCATAATCAACTGGTCATCATTGTAGTATATATATTTTGCATTAAATGGTATCATAGAATATTTCTTGATTCAATTCTATCATGTGCATAATTTTTGAGAAATGGATGAATAGTTTTATTTTCAATGGAAATTTTTTTGAATTTACTAAAACTGTTCTGAATCTAAAAGACACATACGTATCATGGCATGAATTCTTTTTTTGCATCACTGTAAATCATTTGATACAGTGTTGAAAAAACTAAATCTAGCAGTCAATATTGTATTTGCATAAGATGATACAGCATTATTTAAAATTTTATCATGTAAAACTGTTCACAATGACAAGAAAACCTCATTATAGGCAGTATTGAATTACACAGCAGTAAAGAAGAAAACTTTTTGTGTGAAATATTTATAATAATAAGGAAATAGTTTATGCAATCGTTTTTGACAAATGCCATTTACAATGGAAAAAAAATGAAAATACAAAAGTACCTTTGAAAATGTTATACATGTAAAATCAAGTATAAGAACACAAAATTATGGTCCCTTGTATGTTAAAATATAGACCATATTTCATTAACATCCATTAAACAAATTATTAAACAAAACTTAAAATCACATGATTATCTTCATGAATATGATTGGTTGTTACATAAAATAATGTTGGTTATATACCCTGTCATGACTTCTTTTGCCCTGGAGATAAAAAGTTCCAGTCCATAGCCGACATAAGTTCTTCCTGTTCCATTAAAACATTATCCATTATTTCCCCTAGTCTGTAAAATAATTTACATCATAAATAAGAGGTTTAAAAAGCTACAACAAAGGTAATACATTTTCCAAAGCTGGATTCCACTTGTTATTTTCATTTATTTCGGTTTTTTTTTTTAAAGGATTCTTACAAAAAAAAATGTTATGATGTTGAATTCATTTTATATGATAAAATATTGCTATACAATAATTGAATGAGTGGTGTTCCAGAAATGATTGGGAGGGTAGTTTTGTTTGGTATGATTTACTGGAGTAATACACCATTTCAGTGCATTTGCTTATATCGTCGTGGCCAGTTTTTATTGGAGGAGGAGGACAGAGTATCATGAGAGAACCACTGAAACAGAGTAGGAATTAAGATCTGACTCAAATGCACTTCGAGGGCAGTAAGGAAGATCAATAAAAAAAATGCATTAGTTATGATCACTGAATTAAGATTTTTCATTGGTAGGACTAAACAAACTGTGCCTTTCAATAGTCCCACATTTAATTATTATTTTATTATAATGCATCAACGTGTATTTTTATTGTGTTGGAAAAGAAATTAAAACTTTTAGTCATATAAATATTTCTTATTTATCAAATAAATCGATTTTTAAAAATAAAACCTCAAATCAATTCATGAATGGAATTGTCATTCAACAAATACATGTGTATAACCTGAATAAAAAATCACAATATTAAATTCAAGAAAAAAAAATAAAAAAAAGAAATAACACTGAATAAACAAAAAAAACAATACTTACTTTTTATTAACCTGTTTTGAGTTACTGACAACTCGAGTAGTTTCCAAAGAAGATTCCACAGACAGTGACAGCAGCATGCTGGCCTGTTCATTAGATGACTGACTAGACTTTGAATCCTGACGAGTTAAAGCAATGTTCTTTACCTATCAACATGTAACAAGTATTATTAAGCAGTGGCGTAAAAAACATTAAATTTGTCATGCTAATATAATAGCTAATTAACAAGGACTGAAAACCTTTTTATACAGTACGTACATGTAACTACATATTACATACTTGTCTTTATACTGATCCTGTATTATATGCAAAAACAACCTCTGTCCCCAATCCAGTATGACAATATATATGAAACACAAATTTAGCAACACTATTATGATAAATGAGTTTAATATTACAAATCAAATAGTTCGGTAACTCGGTAATGAAAATATCAAAATATTCCAATGGCCTTTTTTTATTTTTCAAGCAGGGTAAAAAAACTTAAGAGTGTACAGAGACTGAGCTGGACCTACATTATAATATAAAAACACATTGTATGATCACTTTCCACTAAATTAAATGACAAACAATTGTTATTACAAACAGCCAGAAGTCAATACCTTGAAGAGGTCTTGACTACTGGCTGTTTGTCTGAATTATGAAGCCAAATATCTGACCCAGTGGATCTGCTACTACAACTATGCTGAACAATATAGAGCTTTAACTTACAGTATAATTAAGAAGAGACCAAATCTGTTCTTGTCTTTGTTTCTGTATTGATAATAAATAATGGTTAACATCTGCCAATTCTTTATTCTGTTGTCTTATTTCAGGTTCAAGCTGAGATAACTCATGTTTACAGGAACATATTTTCCTTTGAAAAATATACAATTCATCAGAAATGACATGTCACATTTTAACAAAATACTATTTCCTTATTAAAATATTAATCAATGAATGATACCCTAGGTGATGACTAAAAATTCTAAAATGAAAATTGATATGTGTATCAACAGCACTTCCTTTTAAAACTAAACACAAGAAACTGTCTGACTGATAGCAAACCAGCTTTCCTTCATCATTGTTTGGAGATTACTGCCCAACCACCCACCATACTCCCAAAACTTATAACAGTACACCATTGTTTTTGAAGCCATTTAGTTGTAGTCTTCTGGTGGGGATTGCTGCAACTTGTTGAAGGACAAATGAAGACCCCTAGATGTAATCCATTTTCTTCATTATTCAATCCTATACCATGTTGTCTCATTGACACATACCCCATATCCTTAAATTTTCTTTCATCTCATAAAAAATTAAGATCAGATATGTTTTACATCAACATAAATATAGATTCTACAATGATGACCAGTTGATTATGAAATTTATCAACTCAATATAATTTTCTACACAGCGAGGCTTGACAGAGCAATAATATCGAGAGTGGATAAATTTCATAATTAACATGTCAAGAGTTTTAGAATCCTTTTCTCTAATGACAATACAAAACGCCGAGAGGTCTTACGAACGTTTTTTGGCAAGAAATTTCACCAACATTTAACAAACATGTAGTGATATCAGAATTTATCAAACAGGTCAAGAGATATATAAATGCACACAGAATTAGAGAATGTACTTTCTCACATTGTGATAATAAACTTACAACAGATGTGTAAACAGATCATGTAGACTACTATCTCTTGTAAGGACACACTTTACTACAACTTGTACCATCTGTTTGTGGTCTTTTATATTCTCCCTTGCTATAAATATAAGTACATATCTGTTACTTAGTAACAATGTAATAATTTGAATACAACAGCCATGTATTGTTACTTCAACTTTTTCTACTGTTTTTTACTATATAAAGTAATTATTATTTATGTTAAGATAATTTATATACAGTAGACTCCGGGTAATTGGATACGAGAAATGTCAGCCAAAAATATTCTATTTCCCGGAGTATTCGATTGTCCGGTAAACCCATTTTCAGCAAAGGGAAATCCCTCTGTCGCCAAGATATTAGCAAGATATTAAGGGATTGTACCGTAAATTGGGATATTTTGGCTGTGGTTATATTTTGGTTTGCTTGGTGTTTGTTTCCAATCCGCCAAAATTAACCAAACCAAAATAAAAATAATAAAAAAAATAAACTTCCAAAATATTTCAGATTCTTGTTCATGTAGTTATATGTAAAAATCATTAACTATGATTATAGTTGCAATATTTTGATTAATTTTAATAAATTAATGTAATCATATTTGTAAAATCAAAACAAAGGAATGATTTGATTTTATCAGTTGTCAATCATGACAGCTTGTAGTGACAACATTAATAGCATTTAATCATGCAGATCAGAAAATCTTACCATAATTTTATTCAGTTTTAATTTTCATTTATTGTTTTTTTTCTGAGAGTGCCAAAATTAATCACAGTACTGACACGGAGTGCCAAATTTCAACACACCAAAATTTAATGACCATGTTTTTAGCCAAAACTGCCAAAATATCGCTACACCAAAATATCCCGATTTACGGTACAGAAATTAATATATGTTACTCCAAACAGCATTTTCAGTATATTTTTTATTATCAGTTACTTAAGTATTATATTTTAACATACATGTATTAAACATATTATTTACTTCTGAAACAGTGCATTTTTTTTTCTAAACTTTCCATCAAATATTCAAGGTGACAAGTTTTCAGGTTCATAAAGTCAAAATTGTTTCCCTATTGATATGTGTTGGTAAAAAACTTAATTTTACTAGAGCAAAAATGTATGCAACATTTAGAAAACTTACATTTTCCAGCCTGTCTTAATTCCTGATATAATTCTCTAGATTTTTTTTCACTGAAAAATTAAAAAAATTATGATGAAGATAAGAGTCATTATAAAACAATGACAGAGATGGCAATATAATTAGACTGTACTAAAATTTAATAATATATAAATAATAAATCGGTTAACAGGAAAAGTCAACAATGACATACCAATCAATCAATGTCATCCAATCAACAGAGCTTTGCACAAAAAGAACATAAAATTGCACAAAGCACAAAAACACAGAACAACAGAAAGTCAGGATATTCTGAATTGGTACAGATACTGTGTCAACCAAAAATTCTTTTTCAAATCTGAAAAATAATAAATTTTTACTCATTTATTTAAATAATTCTGAACTTACCATTCTTCTAGTTTTTCATTTTTGGTTATTTTAGAAAATGGACTTTTATTTAGTTCCATAATCTTTGTCTGTAAAGCTGATGCTTGCTGATCTAAACGATCTACTTTAACTTTCTGCAAGTTAAAAACAAAAGTACAGACATTTCTCAATTTCTTTGTACTGTGAAACAATTAATATTTATGGTACAACAAGTACAATAAAATATATCATGGATTTGTGGAACACTTAATAAACAAATTTAAGTATTCAATTATATATTAAACCACTGACTTTAAGAGTTGTGTTTCAAGATTTAGGAAACATCACATATACAACATTGTTTTCTTGACAAGTCATTTGTTATCTAATAACTTTATAATTTGGGGGATTTCATTTGATCCTTCAATGCTGATATGTCCACTACAAATATTGTTTATTATTTATGTTAAAATTTCAGTCCTTTACAAATATAACCAGTAAAAATAAATAATGGCAATTTATTCTCATATACTGACTTCATAAGGATTGTTATATGTTAAGATCATAAGGCAAGACAAATAACAAATCTACTGTCTGGACAACTCAGTTCGTAAAATGGATTTTTCAGAATTTGAATACCTTAATCAATGTGAACTGTCTAGTCACATGGGTGAAAGATGTACCCGGTAATGAGCTAAGTCGTAACTGAAACAATTGAACTTACCTAATTTTGTTCAATTATGTCTTCCAGAGAAACAATAAAATTCTGCCTATAGAATTTTCAATGTAAAAGGGAGATAACTTCCTATAAGTTTTATAAAATTAAGTATTACAACCCAGTGATGCATGAAATATACATAAAGTGCATTAAAAATATATGAAATAACAGTTTTACAAATTTTAGGATAGGTCTGAGTTGATAAATTCAATTAATTTAAATTTTTTGAAAATTTCAAGTGCATTATTATTTCTATACGAAATTTCCTATTTTGAATCATTTGTGGGGTATACAAACATAACCTTTATAAACAACTTTACATTTTTTATGTTTTTTTTTTTTGGACGATTCAATAAGGTTACTTAACTAACAAAAGATTGTCTAATAGGTCTAACATTTAGACTTTCAAAATGCGAAAAATCCATTTTATGAACTGAGGTGTCCAGACAGTAGACAGAGTCAGTACATGTATCACAATATAAATTGTAATAGTTTCTTTTTAATTGTTTATATTTAACAAGTCTGTTCAGGACTGAAATTTTAACATAAATAAACAACAATATTTTAAGTGGACATATTATCTGATACCATATAAAGATCGAACGAAATTCCCACAAATTACCAATTAAATTAAAATACCGGTAACTATTTCTGTTTACTTACTAATGACATAATGTTGTCTATTTCATCACCAGATTCTAGCCAGGATTTTAACATATCAGCTGGTGCATGGCCACCATTACTAACATAGTGTCGATAATGTTCTATGTCATATGACAAACTGTAATCAATGTAAAATATAGTTAAATCAATAGGACATTCCAAACTTTTTGCTGTAAGTCATTTATCATAATACAACCATCTACAATCTAAGTTGTCAGTAATTTATTCTTTTACCTGCGAGAATATTGACGCTGTAAATTTTATGGTTATAAATTTGTTTAAAATTTTTTTAAATAAGGAGAATCTCACTCGCACATAGCTCTAACATTTTATAGTTATTGATTTGCCCTATTGGTCATTTTGGCATTTGAATGTGCTCTTTTAACAATTAAGGTTATTGTTTAATATTTCAACATTTTCAGCTTTCTGCACAACTAACGAAATTTAATCTGATGAAATGTGTATATCTTGCGAGTTCTTGTGCATCAGCATAAATTCTGCTGGTTGACTCTAAGTCCTCAAGAGTATCACCAGCTCTGTTGCTAGTATTATGGGGGGGGGGGGGTAAAAGTCACTGCAAGTTTTGTTATCTGACATTGATTTTCAGATATGCCCATATTGGTCAATCAATTTTTCCCAAATTAAGTTAAGAGGGGGGGGGGGGGTTTCAGTGAAAAAACTATGTGAATTAAGTTTTTTATCCTACATTTAACTTTTGATCTTGTCCCTAATAATGTTTACTGTTACAAAATTGATAACATTTGTGGAAACTAAATAGTAACTTCCTTTTGCTTAGCATTATGTGCAGTTGGATTTGACTTTTCTATTTGGTTAGTAATAAATACAAGTAACTATGGACATCTCTCATGGTAAGCTGAAGTCAATGCCATAAGTATTAATTTTACAGTACAATATTAAAGTAAGTCCAAAACTGGACTTTTTATAAAATTTGCAGAGAATGGAAATTTATGTACATCCAAATTAAAAGGCTTATACTATTTTCTGATAATGTTAACTTCGACTGAAGTATATGACTGCTGAATTTTTTACACCAGTTTTATCACTTAACTTCTTATAAGCCATATTATGCAATTTCAAATAAGATCTAAATTAAAATTGGGTTTGTTTGCTGTAGTCCCCCCCCCCCCCCCCCCCCTCTCCCCTTTTCCAAAATTGGCCCGACCCATAAGATTTTTTATTGTCCTTACGAGTGACAATATTTTTTTTAATTTCCTATTTCAGTAGTGAAATAAATTATTTTTGTTCAATTGAGTTCATGAATTTAATCATCATTATGATTTCCCAAAAATTTATTATAACCTACCTATCCTAACCTCCTAGGTATGGGTTTGGATACAGCAAATAAATAATATTTTAAGCCTGGCCTAGTATTCATCATTCATTTATTGTTTGATCTACATCTAGATGCAAAACCCCCCCAAAAAATATTTTTTAAAATGAATGTATATCCTACCTCTCTTTAAAATATATCTTCTTAGATATTAATTGTTCCCATTCATTAATCATCATATTCTTTAATCTTACAAATTCTGAATTTGTTCTTAATAAGCTCAGCCTGTAATATATAAAAATAATAGTATAGTGATATAGCATGAATATTTTTGGGTAGAATAAATCCCAAAAATTCAGTGCAAATGATCATTTTTGTGATAATGTGCATTTAAATATAGTAATGTCAAAAATAAAAAGTCAAAAAGCTTGAGAGGGCAATTAATATTCTATAAAAGAAAATATTCTGATGCCAATAATGATGAAATAATGTTTTTACTGTATAGTAAAGGTTTAAAAGCTCACAAAAACTGTATTTTTTATCAGCAATGGGTATACTGTGCTGGTGAAAATTCATAGAAAGCTCAATGCTGAAGTACGGTTAAATTCTAGAAAGAATATTACATTGCAATACAATAAAATGTAATATTGAACTCTGGGTGCCATAAACTGTGTATCTCTTAAACTATTTCAAGCAAATATGATTCTTAGACTTCCAAAGCACTGAGTTTTACTGAAATTTAAAAGAGAAACCCTAAATAAGATTCTTATACTTAGAACAAAATTCAAACAGAAACAGTAACAATATCCATAACTGGTCATGAAAACCATTTTCACTGGACACTGTCTACTATGACATTACCATTACACTACTGTGTCTTTAAGAAAGAGTTTTAAAAAATTTTGAAGTCCCAATATTAAAATAACAAAATGAATGTAACATCACAGTAAACTATGCTATAGAAATCTTGTTTGTCATTGGTTATGAATATTTTTACTGTTTATGTTTCAATTCTAATTGATTTGTATAAATGATATATTATTCCACAGCAAGAATATGTAACGGTTTATTTTTTCCGGTGTGAAATTATTTCCGAACTCGTATATTAATACACTTCTGACGGAATAAAGTTGGAAAATATTTCATTATATAAAAATTAAGATTGCTATAAAATATTATCTGATTCATATTTTACACAAGATCATCATTTGACGGTCGGAAAATATTTCACAGATATATGAATATCACAGCCGGAATAAATTATCTCTTACAAATACACATTTCTATTGAATCAGATCAGCTGTAATTATTACACACACCCATCTTTCAAACACATGGTCTATCAGAACACTTACATGCTGGCTCTTTGACTTAATATTAAACGTTTATAATCCATCAGTTGTTGGGCACAGTAATGAACAGCTTCAGCCCAGGCTTTCTTCATTTCCTGTGAGAAAAAAATAAGAATTTTATTGTCCTGTGTTATCTTTGACATTTTGCCAAGAGAATAGGTACAATGTTCTTTATATAAGGTTAACAGTATTCTACATCAAGTTGTAACCCTGCAAAACAAATCTGTCAGAATTAAATGTATTTGTTTATTCACTGTTGCAACTTCTGCTTGAAATGAAGGATGAATCATACTATATCTATAGATAAACATCTCTACATATTTACTTTTTTGTATTTTAAAAATCCCCAAAAATTATATTACTCATTTATTTAGAATGTTCTGGTTCACGTAGCAATGATATTAAATACAAACCTGGTATGTTAATATTAATGTAGGTTCTTTAACAATATCCTGAACACGGGGTGAGAATGGTTTATACTGTCGCTTTGATACTGGTTCCATTACCTCTCCTTTCTTAAATAAAAACACAACCCAATCCTCTTCTCCCTGAAAGTTAAAAAAACAATTCAAAGTTTTCTTGACTTAAGGGAGATAAATACTTGATTTTCCATACAAGGCTATATGAGAGTCATGAAAGAGAAATCTAGTCTACTTCGGAAAGTCCATGATTTAGACTTTATTATAGACATGTAAAAATGTGAGGTTGTTACACACATGTAGATGAAACTGTGACATAAAAATGTACACTACAGTACAGTTATAATTAATTCTCACATTCTAATTTTGTAGTCATATTTTATTTCATGTAAATTTCAACATGTCCACAAATCTTATTATTGACAATTGTTTTGATTTGAAATAATAAATCAGGCAATAATGTTCAAATTTACATATATACATGTATAACACATCACCTAACAGTATTTTATATGGAGCAAGTAAGTAAAACCAATTTCATTCATTAAATATTAATGTTTCCAGCATTCATAAAGATACTGCTGCCACAACAAGAAAACAATAGCATAACGTCATAGTAGAATGTTTGGAATACAAATGTTCCAGAATTTAACCATGTTCTAGTATAATGTCCTATTAAAGATTACCCCATATCTTTTCAGATTTATATTGGGCATGATCACTACTTATATTTCTCTGACTTGTCTCTGGTTTCTCAAGAGTAGATGACAAAGTTAGTAGCAACTGGATCTTTCAAAAACCCTCCAGAGAATAGTTCGTAATTTTATACTTTATCCCAACATTTTTGCTTTGGACTATTCTAGTTTCTACATTAAGTATTATCATACCTCAGTATGTTTTTTCTATACAAAAATCAAGACAATAATTTTACTATTTTATTACCGATGATTAGTTTCCAAAAAGGTAAACACATACCGGTGATTAGTACTGGTAACTATTGACCGGTAATGTGTTTCGGTATAATAAAACAGTCATTTAACAGTCATTTTGGGATATAACCATTTTATTTGTCCCTCGACACATTGACTATTTCTCTCCGCTACGACAAATAAAATGGCTAAACCCCTCAATACGGTTAAATGACCGTATAATGCCAAATCCTAAGATTGGGAATAGTAATGAACAATGGATAGATATATGATCTATTAAAACAGTTGTTCATCATAATAAAACATTTATTTAATGGATGTTTCACAAACAGTAAAATTATTTTTCCCTGTTATGAAACAACTTAAAACCACCCCACCGTAATAAAACAGTTGAATTTTGAACAAATAAATGACTATTTCTCTATTATCAGATCAATAACTGTATAATATCTTTATTTATCAGAAAACATAAAAAGTGCAACAACAAAAATATGCAAAGCTGACAAAGATTGATGGAATATTTTATTCTTACAGGACTATTCCAACACTGTGTAGCGATTTTGTTAGGATCTGGACTAGCACCACTAGCTAACAGGATATCCTGTTCCTTTATAGGTATTCTTGTTTCCTTTTCAATCATCTCTTGGATTTCTATCATTAAAGTCTGGTCTGTAGTTGGGTATGATAAAACTTGTAATTGGGAATTTGTAGCAACATTTAGTATATGTACAATCTGAAAAAAAATAAAAAAATAGGTATTGAGTTTTATTTCTGTAAAGAAAATAAAGTAAATATTCATTTTATTTAACTTTCATATGTGAAAACCCTTTTTATTACATTTCTCATAATACTAAATGTGTATTATAATTTGCATACAGAAAATCAGTTTGTAAAGGGACAAGAAGTGGAAGTTGTCCTCAACACAATAAATATTCATGTGTGTTTTAGTAGCTTCAGAAAGGGTGGAGAACAGTACCTAATCAGTTGCAATGGATATCAAACAAATAAATACTGCAAACACACATTACATGTATATATTTCAATCACATTAGCAACATTGTTCATTTCTGACACCTTAAAATCTAAAAATCTTAAATTGTTTAAATATAAGTGTTACTTAATATACCTTCATACTTAATATAGTATCTAGGAATGTAAAACATTTTGGTCGACCATCAACAAAACCATGTCCTCTGGATTTAGGGTCCCATCTTAACATCATCCTTAACCACTTCTCAAAATATGCTTGTAATGTTCTGCAAGTATACATAAGAGAAATACAGTGAACTCTGGTTCTCTTGAACTGGCTTGGCTTGAAACAGGGTGAATCACTATTTTGAGAACATCCTGAATTTGGTATATATAAATAAAAACTATTTTACTACTTTTTAGTCAAAGTTTCAACGAGTTGAAATTTCAGGTTTGTCATAGTAAAATTACAATGTAAAATTCTATTCAAATCTCGAATTATTTATGAAAAATCAAAATATACCTTGAGGTACAGGGCTTCATAACAGGTAATTATTAAATATTTTTAATATTAAATTTAGTACACAAAATTAAACAAACATTTATAAAAGACACACCAAAAACAATATACAGTGTATACAACATCGACAGTCTATAATGACATAGGACTGTAAGCCTTGTTTTAGTTGGATATTTCTTTGTTACCCCTTTCCAATTTGCATCCCCACTTCCGATGATTCCTATTAATTTGGTTGAGTCAAGTCAAGTTGTTTCATCGGAAAAGATTTTTTAATGAATGAATAGGCAGAGCACAGTGATGGAAAAGACTTGCATAACTTTTCCAGCATATTTTAACATAATACTGATAAATTGCTCGAATTTAAGTCAACCAACAATTTTTTTCTTCTGCTGCCATAAACCTTTGTTTAATTGTTAAAATCTAGTATCCTGACACAAATTATTGCAACACACTTCCAGGTGGCATATGTATAATATCATACACCATTATTTAAAAGTTAATTTCATCATGAATATGTACATATACCATTTAATGAACCACCTATCGCAAGTCAGGAATATTTCACCCATATTCAGGTTTGGATATCTGACTTAGTGTTGTTTACACTAAATGGTCATTTAAAACTCTCCAACTATTGCAGGGTTTCCCACTGTATTATGAGCAACCTCTAGATGACTATTTTAGATGAATTCACAAAAAAATATGATATCTGTCTCTTTGACATTTACCCTATATCTGTATTATTTTATACACATAGAATAATTACATGTGTATGTGATTACATTCAATACTTACCGACATAGATGGTTTGGTGTAGGTAATGTCTTTGAGAATTTGACTTCCCCTAAACTATCGTGGAAGGCACAAATATCATCTGGAGATTTCTGACATACTTCTCTATGCCTTGAATATGCAATTAGAATACAGTAGGAAAAACATCCAATGTTATATTTTGTTTATATTTCAAGTGTAACAGCATTATGAATGAAATACAGGCTCCACAATTTATTTTCTTCCATTATTGTTGTTCGCAGTAAAATTTACAATTAATTCTAGAATAATAAAAGATATGAGAATTTTTTTCACCAACAAAATATAAGTGTTAGCATTGCTGACAAGAATGCATTATTTTCCTGTTATAAATTATATAAGGACATATAAAATTTAATCTCTGTCTCATGCTAAATTTGAAAAAAAATAGCAATAGGTCTTTTTATAACTTTTACAAAATTTTGAATAGATAGTTCCAATATTTCCCCATGTGTTAATTTCACAGCAGATTGATTGAAGATTCATGAATAAATAAAAAAAAGCATTCATAACAATGTTTTTACAATTTTCTCTTAGATTTTTCTTCGAGAATTTTACTTTTACACAAAAATAAATTACAGTTAAACAAGCTACCTACTTTTTTATTCAATGAAAACTGTATGGTTACTTGGTTGAATTTGAGTGGGTCAGATAGCACTAAACGTGAATAAATTTTTTTGATTTGGGATGGAAGTATATCTTTTACTTACCACTGAACTGGTGGAGACTGGGGAAGAAACGGACGGACTCCAGTTATACATTCAAACACAACAGTTCCAAATGACCAATAATCTACTGTACATGTATATTTCTGACTAGCAAATAGTTCTGGTGCCTGGAAAGTTAAAGTTTAAAAAAACTCACACTAGATATAGATTCAAAAAGCATTGTCCTTCAGTATTAAATCCATGCTGGGAACCCTATACTTAAAACTAACATACTATACTCCGCATTAGTAATTTAGTTTGTCCAGCCAGGTCACTAGTCTAGCACTTTGGACAATAAATTTTGCTACTGACCTCAAATAATTCTCAGTTTGATCATAACTTATAAAAAATTTGGACTCTAAATGTCTTTTGACAAATCTCTCCTTTTAGTTTATGAATGAATTGCTCAAGATGATGTCAAGCAAAATCATGAAACTGAACACTGTGAAATAAAAATATGTTTTAGAATTTCCAAATTTTGTGGAAAAAAAGAACAAACTATACACTTGCCTTTTAAGGAAGAGATATTGAGTCCTTCACCAGTTTAATTAAAGCGAAGAATATGAATATACATCTTTAAATAAAAACTACACCCCATTTTACTTACTAAATATTGCAGTGTTCCCACAAATGAGGTACATACACTTCCTTGGTCTAATTCTTTGGCATAACCTAGATCTATTAGTTTATATACAATCTGAAAAATTACAGTTATCAGAAAAATCAACTTTATCAATATGTTATGATATGCCAAAAAATTATTAAAGTCATCAAGACTTTATAAAAGAATTTGATGTAAAAAAATGGTTATATATCTATTTTTGATTCCACTACTTCATCAGATTCTCTAGCACTCAACAAATCACATGAATTTTAATTATATATATACAAGTAGAGGTATGTAAGTATAATATTGTGTACAATATATGTCACTAGAACATTAAAAACACTCAGTCATCTTCATTTTCTATTATAAAAATGTATGACATCTTCTCTATTATCTATGGGAAAAATCAATTTGTAAAATAGGTACAGTATTATTAAAATTCTGATACCAGTATTTAAATGTGGTTTTTAAATATATTTTGCATTCATGAAAGATATGACAGAATTTAGTGGTTAATACCCTTTCTTCTGTTGGTTGTAACACGATGTTTTCTGGTTTAAGATCTCTGTGAATAATACGTTTACTATGGAGGTATTCGACAGCTGAAGCAATATCCTTCACCAGACATCTCACTTCATATTCCCTCAGACCACAACAACTCTCTGGTTTATTTAATATCTGCAACCAACAAAAGTATTGCAAAAACAGATTGCAGTAAAACAACTGCCACATTTGCCGACTTCTTGGCAAGGTTCTAATTGCCTGCTATTAGACGTAATAAATAACAGCTGTTTTAGTAATTACCTCCCTTATCAGAAGGACCATACTGTGTTTTGTATCTAAACATAAACATTCATGTTATTCAAATACCTTGTACTTAAGCAGGCAGGAAAATTAATGGTACATTTATTGCTGAAAAAATTTACATTTCAAAACTTTGAGATTTTTTTCAAATACATCTTTACATAGAAGATTTCTTGGTGACATGATGCAGGAAAATTTTCTATTGAATTAGGATAAGGACAACTATCTTTGACAACTTTAAAGTGATAAAATATTACAGCTTGAGAAGATAACCACCTTTCTTAGATCTCCACCAGCACTGTATTCCATGGCCAGTAATGGAAGTTCATCTGGTCCAACGTCAAGTTCTGATGGTACGTCTCGTGCTCCTATCACATTAGGGTGGTCTAATTTCTTCATGATATTTACTTCTAATGCCCATCTTTGTTTGTGTCGCTCTGTCATTTCATTCTGTACACGACATCTCTTGAGTGCTATGTAATCTCCATTCTAAAAATGTAATTCATTCTCATCATGTTATATACATTGACAATACAAAACACAAACATCTATCTAAAAAAATGTCTTATAAAGGTGTACCTAAACCTATGTACCTTAATATTAATAATAGTACAGTAAAACCAGATAAGACCAAAAATATAAGTCATTTCCATTATGATGTCAGAATACACTGATTATTAACATAATTAAGCAACTTAAAGTTTGAATGTACTATACATATATATATATATATGGTTGTTATATGTAAAATGTACACTTGTCAAGATGTGTGTACCTATAGATCCATCAGGAGCTGTGGTCTTATTTACCACAGCACATCACAATATCAAATTTGATTTTGAAGTTTAAAATTTTTGAATGACTATGGCAATAATGGTCATAAGTACTGAGTACCTGACTGTCTCTTTTATATGTTTTATGTAATATAACTACTCAACTCAATTTTTTCATATATATTTATCAATTTACTATATGCATGCTTTTTCAATGGAAACTGTAATGTCACAATGTGTTCTTGGTAAGGATTTTTGTTACGTTATATTTAGCATATCCAACGGTCTTTATCTAAAGAGAAAAAAATCCTTAAAAAGCAATGATCACTCGTTGGGGACCGTATGTATTTATAAAAATGAAGAATATTTATTTATCTATAATTGACCAGAATTATTACCTTATGTTTCCACAGATGAACAGCACCAAAACCACCAGAACCTAGTAATTTCTCTTCCTTCCATCCTCCTTTGTCACCACTAACTGTGGCACTCATGTCTACAATCAAATTTTTCAAATACTTATTGAAATTTGCAGTTCAAAACCTAATTTTGGCTATATCACAAATCGGCCTATATCTGTTTATTTTTACATGTATGTTGTTACCAGTGGTTAATTGATAATTTTCTATTAGGACACTAATAACACCCTACTTAACTGATTTATTCTTATTTCCTTTTTAAGATAATAAAACAATCCCTACCTCAAATCTGCATAGGAGAGCCATCACTGAGATAAGTGTAATTGTTAATAGGAAAATGCAGGGTTTTTGCTGGATCTTTAGATAAGGAATGAGATACATTTGTACCTACAGCTGTAGGTATAATATATATATCACAAAGCAGCTACAGCATTCAGATCTTGAAGTATATAAAATTTGAGTTTCAATGAAAGGAATTTACTTGCTCCAAATCAAAACTTCCAAATTCAGAACAAACAAGTACAAGTGGATGTTTGTATTACTTGCAATAATATGAGAGAAAACATACATCTCTTTGATGATAATAAATTAACCCTCATTTCTAGAACGAACATTAAACTGTGTAGTAATTATTATTACATGTATAATACAAAAAGTAGATGACTACTATTGAATTAATAGATATCAAGGATGCTCACTGGTAATGTTTTGGTCTTTTTGTCAGATTTTCGGAATCCTTGGGTTTTATCCATTTCTTAAACATTAATTTTTTTGCCCATGAACCCCCACTTTTTCTTATATAATTCAATCATATATACCTTAAAATGGTGTTTGACAAAATTTTATGAAATCCTTTTTATTTTTTCATACATCTTTGAGAGAATGAAGTTGTTAATGCAAAGACAATAAAAAAATCCAGAGAAAACCCATTTCCTGCAAATTTTCAAGGCCTTATAGCTCTAAAATGAGCACATGAACATATAATTTTTTCTTGCTTATTTGCTTACTATTCATATATTCTCTCAAACTAAAACACCTATTTCAAATCCTATTTATTTCCTATTAGACCAGTGATCATCCTTAACTACATAAATCTACAATGTTGGGAGGCTACTTCAATTAAATAAAACAACACTGAAAACTTTTCAATTAAAAATTTAATTACGTTTCCTTGTTACCAACAATGATATCAGACCTTGTAAATATGTCACAATTAGTCACCAAAATCGTGCTGTTTATTGGAGTAATAATCAACTTTACCTATTCAAATGTATGAGATTACAAATTGTACAGGAAGTTTTGACTTATAAAGAACTTTTTATTAATGATTTATATATACCAAAACCAAAAAGATTATACCCGTATGAGCATAATTCTCACTTACAGGTACAGGTTGCAGATATACTTGTTAATGGGGACTAAGTATATTTCATGTAAAAGACTTCAAATCATTAAACTACTCTGAAGATAAAATACAACAAAAGTAAAAGTCACAGTAAGTGGCAATTTTCTGTTTTATAAATTCAGATTAGTCATGTTATTCCAAAATTTTCGTCCCTCTCACCCTGGCATTTAAACTATCAAATGAAATATATCTGTATAAAAAATGTGAACTGTAAATAGGAAAATACTTGAGAAATTAAATTATTCTTAGTTTTAAAATATGATATCAAATATTTTTTTATACTTTCTTTTAAATATATATAAATTTTTTATTCCTTTTTTTATTTTTTTTCTATTTTTATCTTTTTAACAGTGGATTAATATATTACATTCTTCACAGTTTCCAGAGATTTTGCTGGATATTTGGTCGGTAGCTGGATCCCAATAAAAATTGCTGACATTTACAGACCTTTGAATGACCCAGATGTTTTGATTGCGATGATTTAATTTTCGAACCTATGTCAGATTTTCGGACCAGGACTGTTGAAGATTCTGGCAGACCAATCCCGATCTCGTCAGAGTTGTCCAACTGAGAAAAATTACACAGAAATTTTATTAGCTGAATATTCACCAAGCCACACCTCTTGTAGCTCGAATGCTTGATAACCTAATGTGAAATAATTTCACACCTGTTACCAAACTACTACGGATAAAGTGAAGAATAAGAACTAGATTCTGGTACAACCAGAATTGTGCAATGCTGGTAGAAAAATTCCTTCCAGAATTGTTACCAGAATTTTCCAGCATTGCAGATACTGGAAGATGCTGGAAAATTCTGGTAAACCAGCATTGTAACAAATTTTCACAGAACATCATGAATCACCCAGAATTTACCAGAATTGCAGATTCTGGAAAATGCTGGAAGATTCTGGTTATACCAGAATTGCAGATACTGGAGAATGCTGGAAGATTCTGGTTATACCAGAATTGCAGATTCTGGACAATGCTGGAAGATTCTGGTTAAACCAGCATTGCAGATTCTGGAGAATGCTGGAAGACTCAAGTTATACAAATGTACCAGAATTGCAGACACTGCTCATGAAATTGCAAATTTGTGGTTTTGTGGTTTTGTGGTTTTTGAAAAAAATAATGTGAAAATTTGGTATTGTTTAAATCTGTAAATTATATTTGTTCAGCATCTACCTTGTTTAAAGAAACTTTAAACCACAAAAAGAAGAATATATGCTTAATCATTTTTATTAAATTTGAGATTCTTTACCTTGACATGTTGAAAAATTTAATAATTGGTCAACTAATGAATTACGAAATCTAGGTTGTAGCTTGATAAAAGATATGAAAACACCTTTAGAGTTGTTTGTTATACTCAAAAGACGGCTAAAATATCAAGAATCAATACATTCTGCTGAATAGAAGCGGTAAAGTTATAATTTTATATTAATTTTTATTGATATTTCTGCCTTTTTTTGCAGAGTTATCTCCCTTTTCAATGCAAATCTCCATAGGAATTTTAAAATCGTGATTTTTTAGTCTTCCTCAAGTTAGATTTTGTTGGACTTTTTTCTGTGTATATTTGGGATATAATTCTAAAGATTAAAACTTAAAAATCTTCTTTTGCAATTACTTTATGGTTAGGTTCAAATTTATGCTAGATTGACTGGACTAATAGTAATTTCCTGTGCATTGTTTTTACAACCATTAAAATTAATCAGGAAAATGCATCATAACTCAATTAAATGAACACATGGATAATCCTCTTAATAAGCTTCATTTATGGATTCAATGTCACTCATTTATCTTGTCCTGTCAAACTAATATACATGGGCATCAAAACATTTCTATAGAAAAATTTATTGGGAATATACATCTCCAGGTTTATGTGTATTCCAAATACACAATTTTTTAAAAGGTAACAAATAAGTCTGTTATTACCTTCATTAAAAACAAGAGTTAAAGTGGACTTACAGATGTGAAAAGATTAATGTTTGATAAATATAAATAAAATGTTCTTAGAGGCCATTGAATACCAATCATACTAAAAAGAATCTAAATTTGTTGTTTTACAATAGGTCTCTTTGTAAATGCTCCAATAAATTATTATGTTTTTGTCTGATATTCTATATTCTAACTAAATTCGACATTGTTGGAACTTTTACCAGCATTGTATATCTTACAAAGCTGGTTGTACAAACATTGTCAACTTACAATTCTTGTTTTACCAGAATTGTACATCTTACAATTCTGGTTGTGTACCAGCATTGTAGGTCATACAATTCTGGTTGTACCAGCATTGTATGTAATACAATTCTGGTTTTACCAGCATTGTAGGTCATACAATTCTGGTTGTACCAGCATTGTATGTAATACAATTCTGGTTTAACCAGCATTGTAATTGCTACAATTCTGGTATTTCCAGAATTGTAAACATCTTTTTACAATTCTGGTAAATATATGTATACCAGAATTGTTGCCAATTCTGGAATTCCAGAATTGTACCAGGATACAATGCTGGAAATACTAGAATTGTTTTGCACAATTCTGGTATTTCCAGAATTGTTGAGAACAATTCTGGAATGAATTTTTGTACCAGCATTGCACAATTCTGGTTGAACCAGAATCTAGTTCTTATTCTTCACTTTATCCAAACTAGTCTGCTAATTATTTTGTCTACTCGGACAGTGTTTGAACAACTCTTGAAGTAAACTAATGTTGATATTCCAAAAGACATTTCTATGTAATATTTTACGGACCACCACGACTGATAGCCATACAAAGTTAGCTCCTTTGAAAATAATGTTACCACTGTGAGAAAGTCATAATACATAACTTTTAGGTAGTAAATATTGAACTGGAGACTTGTTAATTGAAAACTGGTGAAGAAATTCACTTTTGAAAGTTCAAAAATGTTTTTTGATGATGGGATCCTTGATATAATGTATGCAAAAAGCATGTATAGCCATGGGTCCTGGGGTATGGTCAACCATTAGTGAAAATTTATGTTTGGAGTCCAACACAATAACTTCATGTACAGCGGTTCCTGTGCGTTACTATGATTTCCAGAACTACATTTAACGATCTATAAACCCATATATCTGTCAAAATCATATCAACCTGAAATAAATTCATAATTCTTAGAAAACTCTTGATTTTCGTTTCACAAAAAAATTACTTCCTTCCAGAGTCGATTCTAAACACATTCCAATATCGGTTTTGATAGCAATGTATTCCGGAAATATTATGGTTTTCGATGAGCCAGCTTCACTTGAAATATAACAACCGAAGAAGGCAGCTTGGACAAATAGGATTCTATCTACACGCCAGATCCATAATTACTTGTATATACAGTATGCAACATATCAAAAATAAAACATCTGAAATTAATTTGAAGGAGCTTTTAAATGAAGCAAGAAAAACACATATGTACTGCGTTGCCAGTCATAATTATTCAAATTTATGAGAAAACGATTTGCTTGAAAGCCTTGATAAATCATTGGATCCGTGTTTGGATATCTGCATGAAAAATAAATAAAGAGATAAATAAATAAATAATGATAGAAACTAACAAAATAATATCTAAATCTTAAAATAATTGACTGAATTATTTGCAACATATGTATCAGATTTTCTTTTCTGGTGATAAAAATCCACTTCAGCAGTTCAGTGAATGAAATCTTAAGATCACCAGTACTGCCCTGTAGAATCAGGCAGACATTATTTGATCGAACAATTAAGTGGTCTTGGCGTATTTTGGACAGGACACGCATCAATTCCTGTTGATGGACAGGTAGTCTATACTCAAACAATCTGAATGACGAATGGTCTTGCTACAACAGCAGCTGTATATCCATTCAAATGCAGTACTATGGCAAGCCTTTTTACTATTTATTCTAACTTCAAGGTATCTCATATAATATATAAGATATCTCATATAGTTTATAACTGAGATATCTTATATAGTTTATAAGATATCTTATATACTTTATAAGATATCTTATATAGTTTATAAGATATCTCATATAATTTATAAGATATCTCATATAATTTTCTTTATAAGATATCTTATAAACTATATAAGATATCTTATAAACTATATGAGATATCTTATAAAGTATATAAGATATCTTATATAAATAATATTTATAAGATATCTTATAAACTTTATAAGATATCTTATATACTTCATAAGATATCTTCTAAAGTTTATAAGATATCTTATAAAGTATATAAGATATCTTATAAAGTTTATAAGATATCTTATAAAGTATATAAGATATCTTCTAAAGTTTATAAGATATCTTATAAAAACTGGATTATATAAGATATCTTATATATTATATGAGATATCTTATATATTATGTGAGATATCTTGAAGTTAGAATAAATAGTAAAACGGCTTGTCATACAGTACACAATAAAGCGTACATGTCCAGAATAATGCAATGCGAATTAATAAGTCTTTCAGTACTGACTGGGACCCTCGCTCCATATTACAAAGCTGGAAAATTCGTTGATTACTATGGAAAATAAATCGCCACAAGTTATATATATTAGAAATCAGTACCAAAGTAAATATTTTTAAAGAAAATTTTCACTAATTTGTAATTTTCTTTTCTCATAATAAAGCCAACAGATCTATATCACAGTTAATGGCAAATTATTGGTATAATGGACATATATATTTTTTGTTTACATTTTATGTACGGACCCAGTCTTGCTCAGGGTTTCCGATACTTAGTCAACACCTTTTTATTTTTTGCATGCTCGTGGTCGAAATTACTTTGGTTGTTGTTTTTTTTATGATTTTGTATTTGGTTTCGTTGGGCTTGTGTATTTTGTACATTTAAGTCGCCTAATGCCCCTTTTGACAGCTCACCATTTCCATTTATTTCCTCGTTTTCTTTTGTCGTATGAGCTGTTTCCTCACATATACTAACTGTCTTATATATATGTCTAGCCCACTGCCATATGTATGAATTAAGATTATACTGACAAATGTGAGCAAAATAATTTATCACGTATAGTAAAAACAAAGCATGTCTAATTTAAGTTTGAAGAAAGACAAGGTAAGGAATACATGGAATATCCGAACGGCCATGAATTCCAAACAATCACAAATCCAGGTACAAAGACAAAACCGAGATGGGGAAGGACGAGGACAAACAAACAACAGACGAAAAACACAAAAAATAAACCAGAGGCTCTCAAGAGCCTGTATCGCTCACCTGATATATCAAAAACAAATTCTGTAGAAGACTCTTAAATGAGGTTTCCAGCAAATTTCGTTTTTAAATGCTTAAGTGGTTATTCTAAGGCATTTTCCCCATATGGTCCAATGTTAAAGAATACTCTGTGGTGGTGGCCATCTTAAATTTCAGATCAGCACAAAAAACTCAAAATTAGAAGATAATCACCCTAGTATTATTTGTGTACGATTTGGTCTAAATCTGTGGAATGGCTTCCAAGAAAAATCTGTTTGTATGTATTTCCCCCATGGTTCTATGTTAAACTATGTTCTGCGGTGGTGGCCATCTTGGATTTCAGATTAGCACCAAAAACTCTAAATCAGGAGAGGACCACCCTAGTATCATTTGTTCCTGATTTGGTTTAAATTTGTCAAACAGTTTCTGAGAAGATATTTGGATGTACTTCCAATGGGGTTCTTTGTAAAATATGTTTCACAGTGGCGGCCATCTTGGATTTCAGATTGGCACCAAAAATTCAAAATTAGTAGAGGGCCATCCTAGTAACATTCCTGCATGATTTGGTTTAAATATTTGAGACGGTGTCTGAGAAGAATCTGTTTCCATGTATTTCCCATAGGGTTTTATGTTAAACAATGTTCCACGGCGGCCATCTTGGATTTCGGATCGGCACCAAATACTCAAAATTAGTAGAGGACCACCCTAGTATCATTTGTGCATGATTTTGTTTAAATGTGTGAGACTGTTTCTGAGAAGAAGCTGTTTGTATGTATTTCCAATAGGGTTCTGTGTTAAAGTATGTTCCACGGTGGCGGCATCTTGGATTTCGGATTGGCACCAAAAACTCAAAACTTATAGGGGACCACCCTTGTATCATTCCTGCATGATCTGGTTTCTATGTGTGAGACGGTTTCTGAGAAGATGTTTGTATGTATTTCCCATAGGGTTCTATGTTAAACTATCTTCCACGGTGGTGGCCATCTTGGATTTCAGATCAGCAAGCCTGGTTTCTGACTGGAAAATGTGAACCCTCGGGTGGAATTGTCCCATCTCATATCTTAGACCATGACTGATTATTATAATCTCACATGACCTTTGGGTCAGGTGAGCTAAAAATTACATTAGGCAACAAAGACCTCACAAAAAAAGTGATGAACACAGGTGATCTGAATGGGAAAGCAGTTCCTTTCTTAGATAACGCCATGTTGTCCATTTTCATGTACAGTGTCATGATAGTCGCAGATTGGTATACCATTATATAATCGAACGATATATGCAGAAAGTAAATTTTGATTTGTAAAACATTGATAAGTGCTGATCATTGCACGTTAGCATCGAAATTTAGTGTAAATAATGAAGTTGCTTTATTGTACCGCAGTCTCATTTTGTCATGTTACTGTGAAATCAACATTGCAGTTGAAGATAAAATAGAAATAAAACAGGAGGAGCACGGCAAACAAAGGGGTTTAGGGCTTTTGTTGTCTATTTTTTTTTAAGTTAGGCATGATATCATGAGAACAAATAGTGACAGTTTTAGTTTTTCTTAAATTATGTTGATATATGATAATTTTGTTTTGCACAAACGTTTGTCTAAATATTGACAAAATTGCCGAAGAAATAAGCAGGCGGAAATAAAAATTCAATAGACAGAAAATGTAAACGGCTTCAGATAAGGAATTATATAGTGAGGGGTCCATGAGGTAGAAAAATTCATGTAGACCTGCAGCTGGAGTCAATGTACACGGTCTAGAAAAAAAACCCATTCAACACCACACACACAATACAAAAATTGAATACATTTTTATTGCCTTTTCTTTATCTAGAAACTCTGCTGAGACGAGAAATATCTATTTCCTTATCTCACATATAATTGTTTCGGTTTTCAACATTGTTGACATTGTGCAGCGCTTATGAGACGTTATTTTTTTAATGAAATATGCATATATTATTCAGTGCATATACAGAATCAGAATGATTATTGTGAGGTAGAATATATATTCTATAACACCAATTTTGATCTACAAGATATGCATAGTTCAGCAGAGAAATCCAAAACAATCAAAACGAAAACGACGAAGAGCAGATTCAAATGCCAAAAACGACCGAAATAGGAAAGCCAAAAAGAGCTATGTACCATGGGGTTACTTATTAGTTTTCACAAAATTTAACATTATTTATAATACAATGTTCTAGCAATTATATGTTCTCGAGGAATTGAAGTACCCCAACGAGGTTTTAACTCAGTGGAAATAATAATTATTCCCAGAGACCAATTTTGATGCACAAATATGCATATTTCTTCGAGTTAGAATAGAACAGAATAATTTTACAACTCATTAGTTGCGCTCGATGTTGAAATGTTGAAATGAGAAACAATAACACAATATCTCTTTATACATGTATACACATATACTTTGATTTCAATGATTTATGCCTTGTTTTAAGGCAATAAGAAAGTCACGTGAAACTATGTACACAGCAGATTATAATCCAGCAGAGTGAAATGAGCACAAGGGTTGATACCAGGGTAACCACCTCAGTCGAAAATTTATGAAATTTAAGATAATTCCCCATTTCAGAAAAGATAAAAACACAAACTAGACCTCAGCTATCACTGTATGACTTCTCAAACTCGACACGGTTTCGTTCATGTGTAGGTATGTATTCTTAATCTAATCTTTGCTTAAATGTAGTGATGAATATCAAAGTAGTATATGTAAGTCCAATCTTTAATAAACCAGGATA
Source organism: Mytilisepta virgata (assembly GCA_028015205.1). NCBI lineage: Eukaryota > Metazoa > Mollusca > Bivalvia > Mytilida > Mytilidae > Mytilisepta > Mytilisepta virgata. The sequence goes on from CM051521.1 coordinate 93,285,175, forward strand.
TAGTGGGTAAACTTATCAAGCAAAAGTTAAAGGAAGAAATCCAGAATTGGACATTACAATTTTATATTTTAAAAATACGAAGTAGCAAAACTGATATTCTTTTATAGGTGACAGTGGTCTTTCAATTACCCAATCAGTATGAACTGTATCTGTAGTAATTGTTGTAACAGCAAGCATGGTTGATTTGTTTTATGTACAACCTTCTATATATATATATATATATATATATATATATAGTGAATAAATACGTTTTAATTAGTCAGGCTGGTATTTTATAGTTTTATTTCTTTTTAATTTCAGCACTAACTTGAGTTTTGTCTTTATTTGGTTTGGGAGTATGAATGATCATTAACATACTTTCGAAGGGGTCTTCTAATTGCGTCTGTGCCAAAATGGGACAGTGTATTGTCACTTGCCCTTGTTAACATATTGGTAAATGGTTTCTTCACTTGTAAAGCTGACCGACAACCTTTTTATTTTACTAATATATTGTCAAGTCCAGTCTAATGGGATTTTCCCATTGATACATACATGCGCCACATATCACTTCATTTTCATCAAACCTGAATGCAAGTTGATCTTAACCCTTTAAAGTATAAAAATTTATGAATAAAATGACCGAAAAACATTCAAAGTGAACTTTTATTTCAATATTTTATCCTTTGACATCCTCACAAGTGGGCGTGGTGTATTCGCAATCCTTCCTGTTGTCGTCCCATTTCAGTTTGTCCGGACATTTCCTGTCGTATTTGGTCCCAAAGACACATGTAACATACTCTCCACAGGATTCACAAGACTGATAATATCCAAGCATTTTCTTCCCACACGTATCAATACATGCTGATGGAAGAAAAATATATTAAAAAAGCACTTCATTTAAATAGTCACAATATAATATGATGTATGTGGATTTCCACCCAAAAAGGTATTAACTACACTAGTACTGTATACATTGTTATAACAACGAGATATAATCCACGTTTTGTTTAATTGTAAACTGTTCTTATCTGCTAATAAATATTTATCCGACCAAGAATTTGCTAAATTTCATGAAAAAGAATGATTTTTTTATGACTGTTCGTCAAACCATTCAGTTAAGGGCTGATTTTTGGTCGATAGTTACTCCGTACTACATTAGAATCTGTTTCAAGAAATTCATTCTAGGTGATATTTCATTTCATTGATCTATTTGTGGTCTAACGAAGACCCATAATCTGATTCACATGTAGCCTTCACCCTATTGTATTTTATTGTCTAGTTACGGAATTGCTAAAGCATTTTTTGTTGGTTACATTTAATTACTTATATTTACCTTTAGCCTTTACTTTAGGTTTTGCCGAAGCAGCTGAAAATATAAAGAAAACTTGTATAGGTTATAACCACAGCCAAACAACATTATTCTCGAAAATAAGACCTTAAGACCCATGTAAACATAATTCAGATAATATTGAATTACATGTAGCTTACAAGGGATCCGGCATAACATGAATAATATAATAAAAGATGTAAAATATGTATTTTTCACTTACAGATAAATTGATACCATATCGATATACATTTCTTACCAGTCAATGCCAAGACGGTCAAAATCACAAGAAAGATGACGAAATATCTCATGCTTGATTTTGGACACAAGTTCACTATTGCAAATTCCCTATGGAACAATGAGAGATTCTGAGATTATTGCGTGACACATCTGTGATCCACAAACACGAAATTTTTATACATGATACTTATATCTTATTGTTTGTTTTCAACTCATCAAAAATATCAATAAAAATATAATACAAATGAATAATGAATTTAATACGCAAAGGGATTTTATTCAAAATATTACTATAAATAGATATTTTTTACTGTTTAAAGTTGTGATGTTGTAAAGATATTTTGTCAACGATTCCTAGCTATTATGGAAAAAAAAAGAAACGACTCCGTAATTGTAAAGTACATTTTTTTTAGTTTATATATATAAACCTTCCCAAACACAGCTTTCTATAAAATATATATATAAATCAAGTAAATTCGTTTGCTTTTTTCCAGCATATTCCTTAAACCGATGTTTATCTTCTTACACTTTTATTAAGAAGCAACGGGAATGGACTAATCTTGTTTCATGCATAAATTGTTCAATTTATCATGTCCTGCTATAAAACGTGTCACAAAATACCGAAATAAAAGATATAAAATATGATAAGTAAGATAGTCTTATGAGATATTGAAAGCAAAAAAACTTGCCACAAGCAAATTTAAATACCAAAATGACTAAGAAAATTCAAGAACGACGGATGATGGAGGTACATTTTAGATAAGTTTACTAACTTTATAATAGGTAAATTTCGACTATCAATTTCACGGCTAATACAGAAAAAGCTGCTGAGCTTGCATGATGAGTCCACCAGGAGAGGCATCGACGCTGTTTTAACAAAAAACTAAGGAGTATCTCCCTCATGCATAGCTATGTCTTTTTGGCACAACCCCTTTTGGTCATTTTGGTAATTTTGAATTGTTCTTCAGCCTTTTTGATTTCAACATTTTAGGCCTTAAGCACACCTGATGATACGTAAATCGACGAAATGTACACATCTTGTGCATCGAAATTGGTATCAAAGAAGTTATTTATATATATAAAAAAACATTCTACGATACCAATACAGTGTTTTACACACAATGCATCAAGTTAAAAAAATAATCATGAATAACATTACAACAGTAAATTTTTAATTAAAAATTTTCTGCCAGTATCAAAATATTAGCTGTTTAACTGGTGATAAATTGAAACCCTATATCAGATCGTTTTAATAGAACCACAACTACTACCTTTCAAATTCTAGAATTCTAACATGACTGTTAGTTCATTTTCGTTGTCCTCACACAAATAATTAATTGCGAGCACTCTTCTGAGTTGTCTTTCGTACACTGCACTTGAAACTGATTCAGTTTTTTCCTTCTTTTCCTTTCCTTCTTTCTTTCTTTCTTTTGATTGATTGATTAATTGACATTTAACGCAGAGCTGGTGGTATAACAGCCAATATCACAGCGATTTTTTTAATGAAAAAGAGGGGGTGTGGGGGTGTGGGGTTAAAATATTTTAGAACAAATTGTATTGTACAACCATTCGAAAAGCATGATTTTTATTGTGTCGCCTGCGGAACGCTCAAAGGAATTTGATGAAATTTTGAATTTAAATTTTTGTTGTAAAAAATTACATTTTTGAAAAAAGGGGAGGGGGGTAAAAACTTCTGTCCTCAGCTACTCCATAACCGCTCAAAGTGATTTGATGAAACTTTCTCTGTGCATTAACCTTAATGCAAAGGTGTGCATATATATTTCATTTTTAGAAAATTTTAACATCTTTTGTAAAAATTGACGTCCTTGGAAGACTCACACATTTTGTTTTGTCGAGCTTACCGACATTTGAAAACGAAAAGTATTAAATTTTCCCATACATTTTCGAAAAATAAAACAGAAACATTTCATTAATTTATTTGGCTTAATATGCATATTTAAATACTAATAAAACTTAATTACTGATACAATTCTTCAGAATTAAACGAAAATTGACTTTTTTTTAATTTGTATTGCCAACTGCAATTAAATATGTTTTTTGTAAGATACATGTTAAAATTATGTGAAGAAAATAATCTTAGTAACCGGATTACATGTTATATCTGAAATAGATAATAATTGCATTAAAGAATTTTCCAGAATAATTCGAACTGAACATTTCAACTCCCTTTTGGCAATGATATGCGTGCACATCTACTCTGTTTAGACGACTGTTAACTTAATGACTTTAAAATACCTAACCCTCCCGCCAATAGAATAGATCTGACACAATAGCGATAATGTTGCCTATTAGATTTATTTTAAAAATAGAATATACACAAATGTACCAAAAAATCTGCAAATTAATTATTACAAGGTCAAGAGAAAATTCCAATTTGATTTCTACAGTATTTCGAGAAAGCTTACAGATTACTATGCTATCAGAGCCAGTTTGTATAAGGGTGATGATAAGACCTTCGATCCTATCTGCTGAAACCTGAAGATAACGTAGAAAGAATTTGTACTCTGAGAAAACGAACATTAAGCTTAACTTCAGCCATACATTAAAAAAAGAGTTGTGCAAAGCACATATATGGTACCACACTATTCACACTATTGTGAGACTCAAAATGAAGTTTTATATTATGTCAAGTAGTTGATATTATAAACTTATTGGCTGGGTTTGAGGAGAATAAGATTATTGTCCCCGAGATACCAACTATTGCTCTGAGGCGTAACCGAAAGCCAATAGTTGTTATCCATAGGACACTGATATGACGTAATTATATCGTCACCCGATTCAACACAAATTTAGTCATTTTCTGGGTAAATAATTAATGTCAACACGTGGTTTTTGTCCGATTTGACCATAGATAGACTTTATGTTTCCCATAATTTTATCCACCCTTCCAATCGGAATAAAATCAGCAATAACCCATTGGCTGCAATAACTATTTCGTAAATGGATAAAGACTGATGAAAAAGCGAAGGAGCAACATTGAACAAAAACCAGACGTCTCTGCAGCAGATGAAATTATTCATGATTCAAGAAATACTGACCAGACATTTAACCTCTAAGATGTAGCAAGAGACGATTTTACTCAGATAATATCGTAAAATTTTTGAATCCAGCATTACAATCTGTCTGCCAGGTTACTCCTCTACCCATCTTACTTTATTGTTCCATGTCTAATATCTCAAATTTTATATATTCAGCACATGGTTTGCCTCTGGTAAGAGTAAAAAAAATATAATTCTGATATTGACAGTTTTATCACAGTGTTATTTCATTAACAAAATAGTAGATTATACAATACAGAGTTAAAAATCAGGAAATATCATGTGTGTTTTAAAAAAAGTTATGATTTGATTTGATTTTTTAGATATGTAATTCGGTGCATGTATATATGCTTCAGACACGTAGCATGGGGTTTTCTTTCTCCAATCATTTTGTCAGAAAGCAATGTTATTGATTTTAAGAGAATACCATCTGTATTTTTTTTGCACTATTTAATTCTAGGTAACATAAAGCTTCCAATTTTTTTCATCAACATTTTTGAGCCTATTCAAAAGAAAACTAAAGTTAGTGTGTTTTGAAAATTCAACTGTGTATCCCAATCTTATGTGGACGCATGCGATAAAACTTGTCAGAAGACTGTCAAATATCGTTTTATTCAAAGCATATTTTATTGGCACCGACAACGATTTGCCTTATCAGATGACTGCCCAATTTTTTTTTTATAAAAAACCGATAAAAAATACTAATAATAACTAGAGGCTCCCAATAGCCTGTATCGCTCACCCGGACTGATCATCTTGACCATCTTGAATGGCATCCTGGAACATTGCTGTCAAGTTCCAACTGGCTCACTGCAAGGTTTCAAACAAGACGATCTTTCAGTGATATTTCCCATCAGGTCCTCCCCTTCGCATCGGGTAATGTGTCATTCAGACCCGGTAAATATTTCCCATATAACTGTCACAAGACCCTAATATTATGTAAATACATATGTATATCACTTCTTTGCAGTAAGGTGATTTTTTTGGTCCCAATATAGACTCTTGTTGAACAAAACACTGATAAGAATGACAAGAAGCATTTATATAACTATAAAAATCATTTAACTTACTATAAAAGTCATTATCATTTACTAATATTTATTTTAATATTTTTTGGGGTGGAAGGGGGGGGGGGGTGTTCATTTGAAGAAATTTATAAGACCAGACCACACCAATGCCATGAGATCAGACCAGAACAATGACACTGAGATCATGTAGACCAGACCAGAAAAATGACGCTGAGACATGCAGCCCAATGAGATCAGACCAGGTTTTAGAACATGCCTATTCTAATGTCTGGTTATTACAGAATCTGAACACGTTAGTATGCATATATGTGTCTGGAGGATTAATTTATGACTGTTTCAGAAATTGGTATACATATAGGTGTCTTTGGGGGATTCATTAATGACAACGTTTCAGAAATTGTCTTTAAAGAATTTAAGTTCGGCTGTAAACATATGCACGTGTAATTTCATGTGAAGTTCTAAATCCAAAAATGTTAACAGGAATGAATTAACTCTCTAGAAAAAGTACTCTTAAGGAGAGGTATTAGAGTTCATAAATCTGTCTTTTGACGGAAATTATTGTGTAATACTGATATCAGCAGCTGCTCAGGAGACATAATAACCTAGTTATTTATTTCAACTGACAAAGTAATTTACTTAACTCTAGAATTATCAGTTACAAAATGTACTATAAAATAAAGTTCCGTTATTTTGAAAGACAGAAATGATGAGCAGTAACATTTACAAAAAAATGTTTTAGTTTACTTAACCCAAATGATCTTGAGAGCCATCGTCTGCTGCATATCCACATAGTCCTTGCATGGAGTCTTTTACAAAATGTGTCCAGTGATACCGTTCTTTTAGCAAACCAGCGGTTGCAACTAAAGGAAAAACAGTTTTAAACCTTTCCGGGTGCCATACGTTCTTGAATTGGAAACTGCATTATTCTATCCCCTCCACTCTAATATATCCCACAACACATTTACGGCGTACTATCCATTGTGATTTTATCACCTTTCTACTCAAGACACCCCTATACTAATAAAGTTTAAACCCTTGAAAGCCTTTTATGTAATTGTTTTTGGATAAAAAGCTCCTTATCTAATTGGTTTTGGATATATGCATGTATATGATTATGGTTAGTAATTATAGAAATTAAAGGATATATGCTGGTAAATTTTGACTAGACAACAACCATGAAAGGTAAAAAGACACACATGCAGGTCTTAATCCAGTGACAGTGGCAGGACATTTAAGTAAAAAGAGACATGCAGCATAAATCAAAAGACCTAAAAGACAGCATATACATGTACATGTAGCTCAATTAGAATAGACACCTTGATATGCATAAATTTTCTTTGAAATTACTTTGATGTTTGTGGTCAAACAATGAGTGGTAATTGTAAAATTGTATCCAGAGATCTAGAAAAAATTGTATGCGGAATAATTGGAATATCTCTTAGATGGTTTTTTTTAATTTATGTAAATGTGTCTTGCAGTTCCGACTTTATTTCAACATTGCTTTCATTTCTATATAAAAATATTATTCCTTAAAAATTCCGGACTAACTCCTTCGAGACTTTGGTGGAAAATATTAACTAGATGAGCGGTGCAGGCAACCTTCAAAGATTTTGAGTAGCAATGCTCTGTTCCTTACATACTATTTAAACACGCGTTAAAACTATCTCCAGACTAAGCATTTTTAATTCGATACCTTAATCATAAGACATAAATAAAGAATTATACCTAAATTTAAACTGTACTGAAGAAAAGAAATAGTTATAGATACACAACAATAAAAAGTTAATAGGATATTGCATCTGTTACCTTTCAAACGTTTGCTCTTTAAAGATAAAGTTTTCATTTAGGTAGTTAAATGTCAGTAACGTACAAAAGTAATTGTTTCCCCCGTTAATCAGACATGAACATAGGAAATTAATGTCTGCTATTTTAAACTAAGGCACATATCAGTAAAGAATCTATATTGCATGGTTTCCTTTCTTCCGGTGCGACAACTTACAGTTGAAGGACATGATATACCACGTGTAAACGTAACATCTCTGTTAAACGTCACCTACTTGTACTAAACATGGTCACAGATTTTGTTAAAACATTCATGGGGATTATCTCTACCAATAGCCAGGTATATTTGCCTGAAGTCAAATACCCTTCTGACATTGCTCAATACGTGTGAAACTGAAATTCTACGACGTCATGCTCTCCCTCTTGAAGCTGTATTTGTATGAAGTATCTTGAAGCAGCCAAAATCACCACGTATAGTACAAAACAAAATGTAAGTAAAAGTGTTGGTGGAATGAAAAGTCATTTCAATGAGGCGAAAATAATAAGGTAGTTTCTCCCTCCACACAATTCTAGTTTTAAGGGTAGTAGAACTAGTTTACAAATGCAATTCTGTGCATACATTTTCCTAATTGAATTTCCTTAAAAACCAATATTTCTAACAATAATTAAAGCCTTATATGAATCTCTATTTTTCTCAATCTTAAATAAAGGGTCTATCAACATCGATTGATTTGTTTTTTAATTTTAGACGTGACTGTATAAAGAAAAAACATTAAAAAAAGAGACTGAAATAACCAAAATAAAATGTAATCGTCCTTATTATAAATGGGGATGAAACTGCGTAATCCACTAAATGTATGATGGACCTATGTCTATAAAATTTGTGGCGTAAGTTTGATGATTGCAGCTATATTTTATATTCAGAATTATTTATAGAACAAAGAAGTTATATTGTAATAGCGCCATTGGAATTTAGTTACGTAAAATATTATTAGAAACCTATAAAAAGAACAAAGAAACATATTTGCTTTTTTCATATTTGAAATGGCCAATCTTCTTTTTTTTTAATTCAGATGATCAGAATTATCATATGAACTATAAAAATAATTTGCATCTAATTTATTTTTTCCAAAAATGTTTTTAGCAGAATGGTCTTTTACTTGTCCCCATTAAAACGATTTTTTTTTTTTTTTTTGGCTTAAAATCTATTAGCAAAATATTACATGCAAGTTCAGAACGGGGACAATTTTAACAATACATCAAGATAATTATGAACTGAGGGAAAGAAATTTTGACTCCCACCGGAAAATGTACGGACATCCACAGAACGAATTTTTATCGTACGTGGACAAATTGAATTCTCCAAAATAAAAGTCACCGGTGACATGTTACGGCCCCCGACAACAGGGAGTTACCTCCTAACCGATATACAAAACTTTAAAAAAAAAGTGTTTCAATTATTACCGACAATGCACGTTACTAAATGAAATACGTCTTAGAAATTTAATGCAGCCTCCTCTGCAATTACAGATCCCGTTGAACATAAATTTGACAGAAAAGTCTACTTTCAATGTTACATCCGGTGGTACCGGCCTTTGAATTTAACGTCTTTCTTAAAAAAATATTAAAAACATTAATCACTAAAATAGTAAAATAAAAGGAGAACGCTTGTACCAAATTTGATGCCGTTGCTAAAAATATCCACTGATGCTATTGATCAAATGTGATGAGGAAGTCTTGGTAGAATTGCCCTTGGTGGCCTCTTTGGAAACCTTGTTTGGTTCAATCGATTCAACAATTTTGAAAATGTATACAAAGTATGCATTAGTGTCTCGCGATAACCGATGATTTTCTTACAATGAACTTGTTTTTCCGGATATTTACTCATTTTTTAAAAGTCTAAATACATTTTCAATTAAACATTGTTCTATCGTATTGACAAACTATTATTGCGACTAATAATAATATGTTGCCTTTACATTAACACTAACTTCTATTCTAAATACATGCGAAATATTAATGTTCATATTTTTTTTTACCAAAGATAAAGAATCTGTTATAGAATTTTTCAAATTGTTGAATTTCCATGTCAGTGCAACGTTTTATATTACAAAAAGCTAATGCATTTTCCAAGAAGACAAACAGTTCCAAGAACAATGGTAATTGAATTAACCCTCCACATGTTTGTTACTATATCAACCCACTTTTCGGTTCGCCATTTCACCGTTCCAATATTAGATTTCTTAAGAAAATAACGCCAAGTATAAAAAATTTGTTACGACAAATTTTTCCAAGGATAAAGAAAATCAGTTAATGTTCTCTAATTAAATAAAATTACTAGAAATATCATGTAAGTCTTCAGCAAAAAATCCTAATAACGATAAAATCAATGTAATTTGCCAGAACTTTATTTTAGCCTAGAAAGCCATGTATACTAAATAGTCTGAGCAAGAAAATCTGTAGCAACAATTTTTTAAAGGCTTATATAACTAGAAAAAATAAGGTTAATAATTCTTGTATAATTTTCTTCATCGGTTACTATAATATAGTATTAATGAATGGGTGTTTTTATAATGGCCCTGTAATGTGTCCAAGGTCTGTAATAATGACCCGAGGAAGGTTGTAATGGACCAAGGCAACGCCGAGGGCCATTACAGCCCCGAGGGTCATTATTACAGACCAAGGACATATTACAGGGCCATTATAAAAACACCCATTTCTTAATACTTTTATTAACCAACCGATGAAATGAAAATTTAGTATAACAATGTTGTAGAGGTATTTTTATGCCTATCACAAACTGTCATCAGTTTAACTTGTTATAAAATGTTTGTTCCGTAAGAGTTATTCTATATCACATTTGTTCGTTGCTACTAGTTTATGTAATGAAGGGTGTGAGATAGAAGAGAAATAGAATTAATTTTTCAACTACATGTACGTCTGATGAAGTATCGAATAGAAAAGTAAACATGTTGAAGAGCTTAATTGTACCATATGATTTTAACAATAGAAACTGTAACAAATGGGATAAGTTCACTGAATAATAGAATTACTGAAAATTGTCAGTCTCAAAATTTCTCTTCCCAGAGTAAATGTTAATTTATCTTAAGTGTTCCCCCCATTATAGTAGATGCACGTTGATTGCTATTTCGCAATGCAAGCGCTCTACTGGATTGTCAACAGACATTTCTTACCTGTCGTCTGCTAGTTTCTATCAGTTTCCGGTGTGAAAAAGGTTAAAATACAGACTTTTTAACAAATTCCTGCTGAATAGAAATTCTTTATAGTCAATAGCATAAAACAGATTTCGACGATCAGTACAATCAACAACAAAAAATTCCATGCGACAAAATCCTCAGAAATGTGTAGCCATCTTTAATTTTCTGATTTCATAATGGCCCTGTTTTTCATAATCGGCCCTGTAATAATGCCCTGTTTTGTCGTAATGGCCCTGTTGTAAAATTTGTAATACATGTGCATTTTAGCTATAATTATACCTAGTTGATTAATAAATGATAATAATGTACATGCTTCTTATTAAAAACGTTAATAACGAGTAACAAATCAATTACAAACACATCATTATTTAGATCAGGCGCCTTTAATTGAACAAATGTCATAAAACAAAGGTTAGAAATAAGTTAAGGTTACTATCACTGAATCAGAATAAAATTTTAAATCATTAAACTAAACAAAATGCTTTAACAGAAAAGAACTTTGGTATGGGGGGTACATTGCATTTCTATATATGTACATTGTCATAAATTATTATAATACATAGTTACATTTAAATGTGCGGAGAATTGGAAATCTGAACTTGACAACTTCAACTCTGTGAACGATGTCTTAGGACAATTATTCCCAGTAACTGTGCATGCTATTCATCCGGTACATGTATAACGATATGAAAGGATGATGAAACATTGTATTGTCGCTTCGGTTTTCTTTTGCCGATATTATAGAATAAGTCAATGTACTTTTATAATACAAACATGCTTAGTTGTCGATAACTTGATTTTAATGAAATCAATGTTATTTTGAAATACATATGTATTAGCGTCATAAATATGTGTACAAGATAAAAGTTTGACCGTTATTATATTCTGGTGATCTATAAATCTTTTTAATTTTTGCCAACACATTTTACGATATAAATGTAGATGGCTGACAGGTTTCCAGTGATTTTAATTACATTTATGTACGAAGTAGCGGACATGATACACAATGCATTCATAGGGTTTTATCATTTGGTACAGACCTGTTTATCTCCACAGGTATTTTAATTTATTGAATGAAAAATGATATTATTTATTAAACCGCAATTAAGGCACATAGCTGTTCATTTTTCACATTTCGATAAGGAGGAAAATTGATGCGTATACTCGCGTATACATAAAACCATGCTGCGAAACACTGAAACAAGAAGATAAAGGAGTAGAAACTATCTTGTGAAACCGACAAACAAAACAGTAAGGACATATAAACTATCTAGTGAAACAGAGAAACAAAACAATAAGGACGCATATACTACCTAGTGAAACAGAGATGCAATACAAAAAGGGCATATAAACTATCTAGTGAAACAGAGAAGCAAAACAATAAGGACATATAAACTATCTAGTGAAACAGAGAAACAAAACAATAAGGACATATAAACTATCTAGTGAAATAGAGAAACAAAACAATAAGGACGCATACACTATCTAGCGAAACAGAGATGCAATACAAAAAGGGCATATAAATTATTTAGTGAAACAGAGTTGCAATACAAAAAGACATATAAACTATCTATTGAAACAGAGAAGCAAAACAATAAGGACATATAAACTATCTAGTGAAACAGAGTTAACAAAACAATAAGGACGCATACACTATCTAGTGAAACAGAGATGCAATACAAAAAGGGCATATAAATTATTTAGTGAAACAGAGTTGCAATACAAAAAGACATATAAACTATCTATTGAAACAGAGAAGCAAAACAATAAGGACATATACACTATCTAGTGAAACAGAGAAACAAAACAATAAGGACGCATACACTATTTAGTGAAACAGAGATGCAATACAAGAAGGACATGTAAATTATCTAGTGAAACAGAGAAAGAAAACAATAAGAACTCATACACTACCTAGTGAAACAGAGAAACAAAACAATAAGGACGCATATACTATCTAGTGAACAAAGATGCAATACAAAAAGGACATATAAACTATCTAGTGAAACAGAGATGCAATACAAAAAGGACAAATACACTATCTAGTGAAACAGAGATGCAATACAAAAAGGACATATAAACTATCTAGTGAAACAGAGATGCAATACATAAAGGATATATAAACTATCTAGTAAAACAGGGATGCAATATAAAAAGGACATATAAACTATCTAGTGAAACAGAGATGCAATTCAAAAGGGACATATAAACTATCTAGTGAAACAGAGATGCAATACACAAAGGACATATAAACTATCTAGTGAAACAGAGATGCAATACAAAAAGGACATATTAACTATCTAGTGAAACAGAGATGCAATACAAAAAGGACATATAAACTATCTAGTGAAACAGAGATGCAATACGAAAAGGACATATAAACTATCTGGTGAAACAGAGATGCAATACAAAAAGGACATATAAACTATCTAGTGAAACAGAGATGCAATACACAAAGGACATATAAACTATCTAGTGAAACAGAGATGGAATACAAAAAGGACATATAAACTATCTAGTGAAACAGAGATGCAATACAAAATGGACATATAAACTATCTAGTGAAACAGAGATGCAATACATAAAGGATATATAAACTATCTAGTAAAACAGGGATGCAATATAAAAAGGACATATAAACTATCTAGTGAAACAGAGATGCAATACATAAAGGATATATAAACTATCTAGTAAAACAGGGATGCAATATAAAAAGGACATATAAACTATCTAGTGAAACAGAGATGCAATTCAAAAGGGACATATAAACTATCTAGTGAAACAGAGATGCAATACACAAAGGACATATAAACTATCTAGTGAAACAGAAATGCAATACAAAAAGGACATATAAACTATCTAGTGAAACAGAGATGCAATACATAAAGGATATATAAACTATCTAGTAAAACAGGGATGCAATATAAAAAGGACATATAAACTAGCTAGTGAAACAGAAATGCAATTCAAAAGGGACATATAAACTATCTAGTGAATTAGAGATGCAATACACAAAGGACATATAAACTATCAAGTGAAACAGAGATGCAATACAAAAAGGACATATAAACTATCTAGTGAAACAGAGATGCAATAAAAAAAAGACATATAAACTATCTAGTGAAATAGAGATGCAATACAAAAAGGACATATAAACTATCTGGTGAAACAGAGATGCAATACAAAAAGGACATATAAACTATCTAGTGAATTAGAGATGCAATACACAAAGGACATATAAACTATCTAGTGAAACAGAGATGCAATACAAAAAGGACATATAAACTATCTAGTGAAACAGAGATGCAATACAAAAAGGACATATAAACTATCTGGTGAAACAGAGATGCAATACAAAAAGGATATATAAACTATCTAGTGAAATAGAGATGCAATACAAAAAGGACATATAAACTATCTGGTGAAACAAAGATGCAATACAAAAAGGACATATAAACTATCTGGTGAAACAGAGATGCAATACAAAAAGGATATATAAACTATCTAGAGAAATAGAGATGCAATACAAAAAGAACATATAACTAGTAAAACAGAGAAACAAACTAATTAGGAGGTAGATACTACGTGGTTAAACAGGGATACAATATAATAAGGATTTAAAAATATCTAGTGAAACAATGAAACAAAACAAAAAGGACGTAGAAACTATAACTGAAACAAAAAATTAAAACAAAACAATAAGAATTTACAAACTAAATGTATCTAGTGAAACTGTCAAACAAAACAATAACGATTTCGAACTATCCAGTGAAAGTGTGAAACAAAATAAAAAGAAGTAGAAACTATCTGGTGAAACAGAGAACAAAACAAACAATTAGAATTTATAGTTATAAACTATTTAGTGAAAAAAATCGGATATAAAAGAACGACAACATTCACTGAAGAGAAATTCGTAATTGGCAGCAATAGACCTCAGTAGACATAAGTGATATTGCTTGCTTCGTGTATTTATCAATGACTTCTGCATATGATAAATTTTCATATATGTAAACTCGATCAATCTAGAGAGTACTGTTGCTTCAGTATATTTCTTGGCAACAAATTTTCGTTGTATTTTTAAATGTCTCCCTAGGAAGTAACTCCATTTTTTTTAGCTATGTCCTTAGGTGGTTTTGGCTTTACCCTTTTGGTCATTTTGGCATTTTTCTCTTCAACTTTTTGGATTATTTTTTATTATTTTAATAATTATAGGCCTTGGGCACAACTGATGTGGACATCTTGGGCATTAGAATTGGTATCAAAGAATTTATTAATTGTACCCGGAAATGCTCACTATCAGTGAGTTATACATTGACATTTATGAGACACAAAATATATTCTTCTTCGATCACTAAAACAATGAGCCTAAAGCTTTAATTAATAAGTCATGTAGAGAAGTACGTGCATTTGTTGCTGGATTTGTATTGTACATAAGCTGGTAAAAATGGCGAACGTGAACGACCATTATTCAGCTTAATATGTAACATACATAATGGAATCTTTTCCTACATTTGCACATTTTCAATATTTAAATATACAATCATTTTTTCAGGTTTTATTTCCAATTTTAATTTACCATACGCCTACCATAACACGTAATGGAATTCTCGTGACTACCGTAAAAGTCTTTCATATAGATTATAATTTTTTTTATTTTACGCCCACTCATTATACATTCTTGATGGTTTAACTGGTAGGAAATAGTTGGATATGTTTTATACATCTAGCAGTATTTATGAATTTTCCGTCTTCGCAAATCGGAAATTCTGATGTCAATTAATCTTTTATCTATCCCCCTTGATCGTCAGAATAACGCTCTGTATATCAAACCAAATAATTTAACTATTCTTGGTATAAGCGTCACTACGCAGTAACATTATTTTCTACAATCAAAACATGAAATGCTTCGTTTCTGTAATATTTTTTCTTATAAAAATATTTTTATTGGATTCGATTATTGATCTTGTAGTATTACGGTCCCATTTAATAATAACTGCGTATTATTACATGTACCGACATGTTTTCGCAGCCCTAATAGTTGGCTGCGGAAACATGTCGGTACATGTAAAAAATCCGAAAATCTCGATATGACAAACAAGATGTTTAACGATATTTATTGTGGTGGCCATACAATAGAATCATTCGGGAGAAGAAAAATTACATCATGTTCGAAAAAAAAAGTAAAACAAATGGTAAGTTTCATTCGGAAATTTTCAGGTTTTACATATGTACTGTGTGCTATGGCGTCTCATAAACCAAGTCAAATTTAGAATAGGCAGTTTGACGTCAAGGAACATCGTACTATTTTATTTTTGGATAAACTCTACAATTTTCAAATGACCAAACATGACCATAATCAAATAAACAAAAAAGACAGACGGTTTTATGACATACCATAAAAAACAGCTCGAGACTTGAATATAGCTTCTAATTTGTAAAATCTGAAGTTTCCTTAACTGAAATTAAAAATGAGGAAACCATAGTGTAGTTCCTACATGTATAAGGATTTTATATTTCAGCCAGCTGGTAGCATAGTCGGGAACATAGTATAGTTAATCGTGTTTTTTGCAGATTGATATCGTAAAATATCAACCGAGAGTCACAATATTCAGCTTTTTTGGTTAGTTAGCTTAGCAGACGAACTAAAAGGTTTCTTATTGTGACAAGCGATTCATTTGCTATTATTCATCGGTAATTCACCAGACAGGCCGTTTTATGGACTTTTCTACAAAACCCTGAATGGGCTGAGAGTATGTGTAAATACGATAAGTATAGGTCATGAGTGGTTGAATTAAAAAATCTCTTCATTTTAAACTGATTTGACGAATGCCCTGAAACTTTACATGCAGGCAACAAACGGAATCGGTACACTTCATGCGAAAAATTATGACGTCTAAAATACCAAATTGTCATAAAAGTTGTAGTTTTTAGCGGCCTGGAATTAAAATAAAACACAGCAAAGTAGATAATAAGAACGATAGAATGTATTGAAATGGGAATCATTGATGAAAGTCCGCGCTTCTAGTGTGGAAAGTTGAATGATTGCAAAGGTGAGGAAGCAAGGGTGGAAATCTTCCTTCTGATTGGTCGAATTAAAGAATACAGAAAGGATCCAATTCTCTATATATTTTAATTATGTATCCCTCACATAATATTTTATCCTTGTTTTTTGTTTGTTTGAGATTTTAATCTCCATAACATTATTGTTTATTTCGGTCTTCTAGATTTATCGGAAATGACGGCGTAAACTTCACGCTTTGGCACACAGGGTAGGATGGATGAATTATTGTTTAACGTCCAGTGGCAACCAGGTGCATATCAGGACGAGAACACGTTGATATGATAATGAATATGATCCCTGCTTTGTACTAGACCGACACGCTAAGTCGGATTTTTAATGTGCTAGCTCACGAGATAACTGTCCGCAGGACGGCATATCACCTCACTCGGACACATTATACTGACTCCGAGCCGACCAGTCTTTGCTCTTACTCCTAGATGCCGCGTGCTTGGCGGAGAAGCAGCAAATACCAATTTTAATGTCTTTGGTTTGACCCGGCCGGGGATCAAACCCGCGACCTTCCGCACTCGGGGCGAACACTCTACCACGAGACCACCGAGGCGGTTCACAGGGTAGGAGAAATGCGCTTAAATTTAAAAAAACCGACTGTTGGTATAAATTAAAGGTTTAAGCAGTGCTTATTTGTGTTGGATTTTAATTACTGCTTTGTATCATGTTTTATAAAATATGTAACAAAGCTCTTTAAAAATTCGTTGTCTTTCGTAACATTAATTTGTAGATGATCAAAGATTACAATTAATGTAAGCATTGTTTGTAGATACAAATTTAGTGAATGGCGTTTACATTTATAATACTTAACTCCGACTGAAGTCAATAAAATAACTTTGATGTCATTTCTACATGTATAATTAAAGGTTCTTTCCTGTTTATGATTAAATCTAACGAAACAATTAAGATTTCTGTTTACTCATATTTATATCTACAGTGTATTAGTTTAATATTAAAACGGTTTGAGACGTAGATAACAACTCATCGATGAAATATTTGCAAACTTATTATGTACATGTTTTGATAAAACAACCAAATAATGTATGATAGGGATTATTGTGCCCATTGATCGACTTTACTTAATAATCAAGATGGCCGCTACAGCCAACTTAAAATTTCTGCTTCATTGTTTTTGCTTGCGATACACGTTCTTGGGAGATTCTAGTTTGTTAATTCAGACTTGGTATTTGTCCATAACAACGATTGCTTCTTTTTCGCTAAAAGTAGTACAGTAATATGCATGTTAGTGACGCCCTTTATTCGTTCCAAACCTTGGCCAAGATCAACTAACAAATCTTCGGCAGCTAATCAAACTGTTGACTACATAATAGTAGCATCTGATAACGATAACTTATCGGTAAAAAGAATACCAAAGCGACAAAGCAATGGGAAAAGTCCGTAAATTCGAAATCCAAGGGAAAAACAAACAAACAAACAAACAAACGCCACAAGGATATATGTATAACTAAAAGGATAAAAAACATATGATAAACTAAAAAATAAACTACTGCGCCTAATGCACATGATACGCCCGTAGGAAAATAGTGATTTTTTTTAGCAAATTAAGGATGCTCGCTGGTCATGTTTTGGTCTTTTTGTCAGATTTTCGGAATCCTCGGGTTTTATCCATTTCTTAAACATGAAAGTTTTTTGCCCATGAACCCCCACTTTTTCTTTTATAATACAATCATATATACCTGGAAATGGTATTTGACAAAATTTTATGAAATCCTTTTTATTTTTTCAATCATTTTTGAGAGACTAAAGTTGTCAAATGCAAATACAAGAAAAATCCAGAGAAAACCCATTTCCTGCAAATTTTCAAGGCCTTATAGCTCTAAAATGAGCACATGAACCTATATTTTTTTCTTGCTTATTTGTTTACTATTCATATGTTCTCTCAAACTAAAACACCTATTTCAAATCCTATTTATTTCCTATTAGACCATCGATCATGCTTAAGTGTCATGTTACTTAACGGCTTAACATATCTGAATTTTAACACTGTAACAACAAATCAAATATTAACTTTGTGTAAGGAGGCAATTTTATACATATAAAAAATATCTTATATTTGGACAATCTAAGTCCCATAAAAGTGAAAATCGTCAAAAAAGTATACAGACCTTCAGACCACCATTTGTAAGAATGTGAAAAAGTTTGAAAAAAAATCAGCCAAGGCGTAGTGGAGTTAGTGCGCGACATGTGAAAAATTGCTTATTTTTCAACAATCGAAGTCCCATAATTCTGGAACGACAAAAGTGAAAATCTTCAAAAAGTACACACACCCTCAGACCACCATTTGTAAGCATGTGAAAAAGTTTGAAGAAAATCAGTCAAGGCGTACTCGAGTTAGTGCGTGACATGTGAAAAATTGCTTATTTTTGGACAATCGAAGTCCCATAATTCTGGAACGACAAAAGTCAAAATCGTCAAAAAGTATACAGACCCTCCCACCATTTATAAGATTATGAAAAAGTTTGAAAAAATCAACCAAGGCGTACTGGAGTTGGTGCGCGACATATGAAAAATTGCTTATTTTTGGACAATCGAATTCTGGAACGACAGAAATGAAAATCAAAAACTATACAGACCCTCAAACTATCATTTGTAAAGATGTGTTAAAGTTTGAAGAAAATCATTCAAGGCGTACTCGAGTTAGTGCTCGACATGTGAAAAATTGTTTTTTATTGGACAATCTAAGTCCCATAACTCTGGAACGACAAAAGTGAAAATCGTCAAAACGTATACACGCCCCCCCCCCCCCCGACCACCTTTTGTAATAATTTATTAAAGTTTCAAGAAAATCAGTCAAGGCGTACTCGAGTTCGTGTGCGACATGTGAAAAATTGCTTACATTTGGACAAATTAAGTCTCATAACTCTGGAACGACAAAAATTTAAATCGTCAAAAACTATACAGACCCTCAAACTATCATTTGTAATAATGTGTTAAAGTTTGAAGAAAATCAGTCAAGGCATACCCGAGTTAGTGCCTGACATGTGAAAATTTGATTATATATATTTGGATACTCTAAGTCCAACAACTCCAGAATGACAAAATTGAAAGTCGTCAAAATGGAAAGGGAGCTTTCTTCCGTCAATCCCAATGTTGTGTAAAAATTTCAGGAGAATTGATTGAAGCAAATTTGTGTTACGGTACGAAGTGTTGACGGACGGACATATACCATAATACGTCCCGTCTACGACTGGCGTATAAAAATTGAACAAGACATGCAGCGAAGCTAAAGCACTATCAATATGAACTCCCACTAAAAACCGAGAGAGACACCAGGTACGATTAATTATTTTCTTGTATGGTTTCAGTTCAGCGATTACAAAATACCAGTTACGCCAAGTGGAGTTGGCGGATATAATTCGGTGTCACGTTAGATTAACCACTGGATTCCAAACTAATGTTCGTTCACTTACTTTTCAATCTGTTTTTCAACTGTTTCTTTTACACAGAAAATTTTCAAATAAATCTAGGATATGATCCTTCTTTAATAAATGTTTATCGTTAGATTTATGTAAAAACAGAGGAATTAATGGTGACATATTTCAGATGTTCACAGTATATCTGTATTAGAGATACAATGGATAAGCGTTGGTTCTTGAAAAAGAAACCATGAGCCCGGAGGGCGAATGGTTTGTTTTTCATGAACCAACGCTAATCCATTGTATCTCTTACTTAAACTATTGTTGTGACGACTTTTCCCAATTACCTTTCCTTTCTTAATTAGACCCTATTATGTGTGAGTTTAAATTAACTTAATTCTCTATACTACTATTCAATTAGATATATATATATAGTCACGTTGATGATTTTAATGGTAAATGAAAATTAATACAAAACCGTATGGACTTACAGTATAAGGCATATGATTCAGAAATTTGTCCATTATTGACAAAATAAAGCATAGTCCAAATAATTTTTCAGTAACACATAATGTTAGTGAAAAAAAATAGTTTAAATCCACTCGATTTACACTTTTTATATTATAAAAATATGTTAAAATATGCAGTGAAACAGATGAAATTGCCATAAACATCAAAATAACAATGTTCTAATTTTTTATTGAATTATATGAAATTGTCGATAATAATCAAATAAAAAAAAATAAAGATCTTTTCTTATTACTAAGTTATATCAATGATAGCACAAAGATTTAGAAAAAAGGGAACAGCGAAACAGAGATTCGAACTATGTCTACAAGTGTTACTCTCAACTCATCCTAACCTTGCGGCTACCATCTTACACTATACCAACGTCGATTTTAAATATATATACAAAGGCGAAAACCTTATGTATATATTGTACCGTATCATATTGATATATGTAAAAATGACATGTAGATATCATCCGATTGATAGCCGAGAGGTTTCGTCGATGTGTTCTTGAACTGTGACACATAATTTACTTGAAGGAGGGAGTTCGAACCCCAGTCACGGCAAATAAAAATTTGCAAAAATCAAAGGTAAGTTTTTAAACTAATACCACCTGTGAACAGAAATCAGTAAATTAGCCAATTCAAACTTAATGACATTAAGTACACAAAAGGAACAATTGAATATAATTTGATGACTTCATTTCAGTGACGCATTAAAGAAGCGTTGATTCTAGAAAAAGAATCCACGGTAAATGAATAGGCTGACGTCACAGCAGTGGTTTAATTAGTCTTTCTAACCACGGTGGGATGCATGCTAAGAGCTGTTATATTAATCCCAATTCAGCGACATAATTCGATAAGACATGATAACGTATATTTTAGAATAGTCTGTAACTTAAAATTGTTTGATTATTTGCTTAATATCTTGGTTTAACACCAATACTCGTTAAAAACATGCATACACTCTATATATCCCATTTTTCATCATATCTATTTTATGATGATGGTAACCGCAATAGGTTTATCAAATGAACTCCTAATTAAATCTGGAAAAAGAATAGGACAAATTTTAGCTTTACTGACGCCTTGCTAATGTTAAGCCGTTTTTTTGTAAAAAGAATCTTTCTGACTCTATTCAAATTGAAATATGAACATAAAATGTAAACAGATGTGGGGATATACATTTATCAGACAGTCATATGTTTACATAATATTTTGTTTGTCTTTTTTTATTTAATATTTTTTTCATATTTTTGACTTGCAAAATTAAAACTGTAGATAATCAGCGTTACATTGTACAAAAGCTCTTTGCCCTTCTGTGATAGAAGAATAATGCCCCAAAATTAGTAAGGAATATTTCAATACTACGCATGAATAGAGGTTTTTGAATTTACCTTTAAAAAATTGTAAAATTTTGTGCACAATAAGGAGTATCTCGCTCGTACATAGCTATGTCCTTAGATTGTTTCGGCTTTACCTTCTTGGTCATTTTGGGTATATTCTGTTCTCCTGATCCAATTATGGGGACATTTGTTTCGGCTTTCAACATTTTAGGCTTTTTGAACACAGCTGATGAGTCACAATTTCTTCATACTGTATACCATAGAATGTTTATTATTCATCTCACGGATATATTAGCGTACACATTGATTTTGATAGTTTTTTTTTCCCTCTCTTTGTTCTCTTTCTGATTATGCTTTAAATTAGTGAAGTAGCGTTTAAAAACGATTAATTAATCTACCGTACCTTACAATTTGTATTTAAACGGGCGCTGCATTGTGATACTATATTTGAAATACATGCAGGGGTTTTCCAAGATCTGGAAAATCACATTATGAATACCGGTTATATCTAGGATATGAATAAATGTAATGGGGAAACTATAAAATATCCATTTTAAAGTGTTTTATAATATTGCAATAAAAATTTAAAATGTAACAATTAGCCGATCGTAAACACAGGAGTTTTATAGTTAGGGGAATAACGTCTTGCATGATATTTCAGAGATATGCATTAGAAATGTTATATTTAGAATATTTATGATACTCTATATGACGTTAATGTAATGAATTTACTCAATATGGCATATTTATTGTGTATAGCTTAAATTATTTAATAGAAGTTATTAACAAAAGATAAGGGTTCTTATTGCACTTGCACGGCATTAAAAAAGAACTGACACTGTACTTCCTATTGTCTGAAATTGTATATGCTTTGATTCTCCTAATAGTACTTTCTTATAAAGAGTTGGCGATATTTTCGTCCATCTTGCTTTCTTCCAATTAAAACATCTCATTACATTCTTTTCTCTTTTCAACAACAAACAATATGGATAAAATGTTATGTTGTAGATGAACATAGGAAGCTTGACTATGTGATAACGACACGATAAAAAAAAAAAAAAAAACCGACAATTAAAATTTAACCTTAACATGTTACTGTTTATATATCCATCCCTATTCAATCTTGCTTTTAATAGTACAATGTGTTTGTGTTGAAAGTTGTATTTATTTATATTCCGAGTTTTTTTTCCCATGGATTCTTGATTGATCTAATTAATCATTAATACAAGATAGTAAGTATATAAAACAACAGATGATAGGAAAGGTCAAAAACAGCATACGAATCGTACCTTTACAATGCAATGTGTAGACGTTAGAGCTTTTGGTAAAAAAAATGATCGATCAGACGGTACTAATTTTGTGGAGAGAAAACTATTTCAACTTTAATTTGACAATGTGGATTTTTTATTCGTAGTACGAACTAATATATTATGACAAAAGAATATATTGCAATTTTTTACTAGAAATCTTAAATAAATAGGTATAATCAATGTCTATAGCGACTGGGCAGACATGCTATATCAGACAATTGTTACACAATTGTTTCAACTGTGATATATGTATACGAAAAATTATAAACCTATCTGTCGTAAAAATATGTTCATTTGGTCAGAAGAAATGATAGATTCAGGAATGGAGAATTTTCGTAGAATTTATTTTTAATAAGTATATTATATATAAATGTAATCTGGATATGAATCGCACTCGGCGTTCATCTCTATTGAAAAAAATAAAAATGCAGGATTCATGACCCATTCCTCGACTCACAAGACCATAAATCAAGTAAATACAAAACTTTGGTTCAGGTTTGCATAGTATTTACGCGCATAAAAGTATAATGCCACAACAAACGTAAAATATTGGTATTATAAAATTACTCTGGCCGGGAGCTAATAAAACTAGGTATTTAGAATTCCTTATTGAACAGAGAACTGTAGGCGAAAAAAAATGTTGAAGGTTAGGTCAATTCCAATTTGATCTGTCAAGTACATTACAATGTAATTAAAATTTCTTTCTCACGATTTCAATAACAAAATGTTCAATACTAATATGTAAATGAAGATGGATTGTTCCTAATCTAACAATAATGTCTTGTAATGAAAAGTATTTTGAACAGATAATTGGATCACAAAATCCTGCAAGATTAGAAAAATCAATGCATTCGGTTTTATGCATTATAAACTCCAGGTCATGATATCTGATAAAATGATTATATCGAGAAAAAAAACAAATAATGAAAAAAAAAAAAAAAAAAAAAAAAAAAAAACGAAGAACGAATCTAACAAAAGATTATTTATTTATTTATTGATTCAAATGACTGTGGACTGAAGTCCCAATGATATCACCAGCTCAATTGCTATTTCTTTATACTGACGTTAAATTGATGCTTAAAAACATTAGACAAGGTATAAAATTGAAAAAAATTATAAAACATAAGAAGAATCAATGTCTCAATTATTCATAGGAATGCTTTGATAGTTTTTGGGTTTATTATTTTGTTCAGAGTCCTATATTTGAATCTACATTAATAACACTTTGAGTTATTGTTTTGTTTTTTTTCTTATTTTTTGTTGTTGTTTGTTTTGGCCTTCAGCACTACTGCCGAGTTATAAAAGAACGAAAAGGGTATTTGAAATAGAGTTGCACCGTAGAATGAACAATATATGGTAATTTAAGATCATCTTATAATTCAGCATTAAAATACATCGTCAGAAATTCCCATTCCTGAAGAGCTCAGATGAGACCGTTGACTTCACAGTATCATCGATAAAGTACACAATGTAACTGAAGTGTAAACTGAAACCATAACTGCGTTTTTTTGTTATTTAAAGTCCTAACGCAAAGTTTGAAATGAAACTAGAGTTGAAATATTAAAATCTTACAACTCTTGTGTTATGGGTAAATGATCAAAAACTGACCATTTAGACATATTTAAAAAAAAAGTTACTTAATGTTTTCAGATATGAAAAAAGTAATTTACGAAATTAACAATTTGCTGCAAAAGGTCAAAATCAAACATTGTAAGCAAAAAAACTAAATTGGACTTACAAGGCACTCGCTCAATATTTAACACCAGTTATCGAAAAAATTATGCAACGGAAGGATTGACTTCTGACACGTCTAAGAGGAATATTCTATTAAGTGGATAGCAGTCCGTTAGACTTATGATAATGTAACCTGAAATGAAAATTTTGTATAAAGGTTTTATAATCTTTGTCTTCATTATAAAATGCTAAAATAGTGATAAAATAGTGGAAAATATCATTAATGACTTCCGATGTAATAACTTGTATCCTCATTGTTTAAACATCACCAGCTCAGTTGCTAGTATTTCGATGCTAGCCCAAAATTGATGCTTAAAATTTACTGTTACTAAATTTTTAAATATGTGAAAACTAAGGAGTATATCCCTCGTGCATAGCTCTGTCCTTAGATGGTTTTGGCTCTACCCCTTTTGTAATTTTGGCATTTTTTAATTTGCTCTTCAATGGTTTGGATTGTTGGTTTGGTTTTAAACATATTAGGCCTTTAGTAAAAATGATGAGTCGTAAATGGACGAAATGTGCACATCTTGTGCATCAAACTTGGTATCAAAGAATTTTATTATATGTTTTAAATAAATGAAATGTTTTATGCAACAAGTGATATTTTTCTACGGTTTTGCTAGAGCTTTTGTATTTTGATAAACACCTTGGAAAGATAACTTTGCATTAGAAGCCTGTTTCTTTGCTCGAATTATGTCAGTACATACAGGGTATTTCTCTCGAATGTTCTTTTTCTTTCAAAATAATATTGTAAGTTACAGTCGATAATAGAATGATCTCAAGTTGATATCTCCGTGATTACAATGTCCATTGTATTGTCCTAACATATCGATTAAGATTAGAAGAAATCTGTCGTATATCAAAAGTTAATCTGATGTTTTCCTGACAATTCAATATAAAGTAATTGGTCTTTCTGTCTCAATTGGTTGTATATATTTGACAAAGACTGCAAATATCGACTTTGTGTGGTTCTGTGTTGATATAGCAGTCTATCATGTATAAGAGTTCCTCTATAGACGGAAAATGTAACTCACTTTACTTTTTTTTAGATTGTTTATACGAGAGGTCTGAAAATTAGAAAGTCTCCAAATATGCGGTTTGTAAAAGAAGAAAAACATATGTTTCTGAACTCTCGAGTTCGCACTAATCAATTTTATTAAATTCATTTCTACCAAAGAACCAGTTTTTAAATAAATAAATTATATATATAAATATATGTATTCCTTTTAGCTAAAAATATTTCTACTTGTAATCATTGTTTTGAACACAGCCGATCATTTTTTAAGACAGATTTAATGAAATATATATTTAAAAAATATATATATATTAATGTTTCATGTTTTGTACACATGAGCATTAAATAACTTTCAGATACTATCAATGCCATAAGGAGCTAATATTCTCATGTACATTAACACCAAATCAAATTTTCCTTTTAATACGCGTATAATTGATCCTTGTTGTCGAGCAAGTAACATTTAAGTTTGTTTCCCTAAAGCACTGTACGGAATTCCGACCTTGATTTTTTTATGTTTCTGTAGAATATTGACTAGCGACTGGTGTTGGACAACTGCCACCTGATCGGCAGCCTAAGGTCCTGTCTTATAATATACTATCAAGCTAACGTAAGTTGTTGATGGTTCCTGTTAGATGTTTCTGTGCAATCGAGTTAGATATATAATCTAAAATATTGATAACAAAACAAACCTGCATGGATTACTTTAATTCTGTGTCCACTGACCCAAAATCATTCATACCTTACAAAATTGAATGTCCCAAAAAGTAAATTTAATGTATAAGGTACTTTATTATCCTGTTTGTTTCTCATTTTGATGTAAAGTGTTTTGTTCTTATTTTTAGTGTACTTATTACGTACACTAGAGCACGTGAGTTCATCTTCGGTTTTTAGTGGGGTCCTTGTTGTTCATGCTTTAGTTTTAAGTGATGTTTTGTTATGTTGTACTGGTTTAATATCTGTGTTGTCATATTGATCTTAGCCCTGTTTTCTCTAATCATAAAAATAGTTCATATCATCATATTCAGTTGTTGTTTCTAAAGAGAAAGAGAATTTACCGTTCTATTACATAATTTGTGCAGTATTTGTGTTAGACGAACATCTACCAATCTGCCTCTAGAATGACTTTTAGCACTGGACATAAAAAAGACGCTAGAATTGCTTATACATCCTGATAACCTGCGACCACTCCCGGTTTTCGGATAGAGTCCATTTTGTTTATCATTTTGTTTAAACTGTTTGGGGTTGTGCTTCTGTTATTTCTTTGTTCTCGTCCTTCCTAAGTTCGGTATTGTGTACGCTCATCTTGTCTTCTTCGGGCTGTTTTTTTTATTTTTTTGTCGTTCCTTTTATTTAACGCCTAACTCAGCACTAAAGTGGAATGTTGAGTACTAAAAGACACGTTGAAACGTGGCCGAATTATTTTGTTTATACCTATACCGAACCAAATCCTAAACATTCTTATGACTACAATGGAGACTGATTCCAGGAAATCATTAGAAAAAATACACTAAAGACCGGAAATCAGATCACATTTACGACTAATCGTGGTCGTATGAATGTTTGTGAAACACTGCCCATGTATTTTCAATAGATGTATCTTGTGTGCTACATTTTATATATAGTATATTAAATAGAACATATGTTCTGTTTTGTCTAAGTTTTACGACTTATATGGTTCTTTTGTTGTGATCCCTTTCTAGAGGACCACACGGCGAACCTACTGCCCCTTTCAATGTTCAATTTTGTTGGAATTTGTCCGAATAATAATATCCATCTTTACATATACTAGTACATGTATTCATAATTTAACAATTATTGTTTTCAAAAAACATAATCATAATAACAAAATATTTCTAATAATCAAAACGTGAAATATCTACTGAACAATTACTCTCTTAGGCACCATAATTGCCTGCAATCGAAATCATTATGACATATTTGTATTCATGTTTTTCATCGAAGACTTTTCTGATAAGATGATAAATTCAGATAACTTTCAAAAGCAGATGCAGCCTCCTTCGCATAAAATCAAGATTTATTACATATTCAATGCAAGCGTTTTGTATAGAGGATGAGTGTGGTAATGTATCACATCTTGTCAGGAAGAAATAAATTACAACACTTCCAACGTTCCTTCCTGCATTAATTTTGAATTTTCCCTTTTGGATTATCATTACATCACTTGCAATTATTCTGTCGTTCATTGCCAAGAGAGAGAACATCAGTAAATATCTTATATACTGAACAGCAAAAGAAACGTCTCAACTACTAGTAATTAGTCTTACAGACATTTATTTTGAAATTCAAAAAATATCAAATAAATTCACTTAACATTATTTAAAAGTTAAATTCACTATCTGTAGGTTATGACAATTTATCGAATGTCATTATAACACAATTATCACAGAATGTTAGTGTTTTTGGCACTTCAGTTTATAGCGGGTATATCCACCACGAGCTTTGACTACAGCTACACATCTGCGATGCATGAAGTTTATCAGGCGATTGATGAATTGTACAGGAATACCCGCAAAAAATCTCCGAAACGATGCTGTAAGTTCGACTGCAGTTGTCGGCCTTACCTGTTCTGCATTTAATCGTCGCTGAATTTCGTCCCACAGATTTCAATCGTGTTCAGATCGGGACGTAGGGCTGGCCAGGGCATAACTTTTACAGGAAGTTTGTAGCCCTGGCTGTATGCGCACGCGCATTGTCCTGCTGAAACGAACTACATCTCAATGCAACAAGCAGCTGTTCTCCTTGCCTACGCCATACTCTTATCCTGCCATCTGCGACGGAGATGCAATATCGGCTTTTATCAGAGAAGATGACGTTACGCCAATTTTGTCGCTGCAAAGCCCATTGAAGACGTTCTCTGCGTGTCGAGGGGTGAGGACAGGTCCTAATGCTATTGGCAGCCAGTCGACGGCGAACAATTATTAACACTAGTGGGTCTCTGATGAATTCCAACAGTCTATCAAGCAGTTTCTGTAGTTGTGATAAACCGATTCTGCAAATGTTGGTGCATCATGAATCTGGTCTGGCGTGGTATGGTAACCTGTGGTCAGCCGCTGCGTGAACGGTCAATGGTGCTGTTAGGTGTGTTGTAGCGTTCATGCAGGCGCTCAATGGCCCGGACAATACAGTTGAAGTCATTGGCAATAACACTAGCGGCTTGCCCAGCATGCAATCTTCCTATGCCCAGTAATCAAACGTGGCATCACTTCGCTTTCAAAACTGATACTTACAATCAAGGAAATGTTCAATACCCATTTCAATGCCCGAAAATCAAGAGGATGCGGGGTCCTAAGCAGGAAACACTGACCCTTTCTTTTATAACACTGTATTGCTTCAAGATTGTTTCACTAAATGTTAGAGAAAAAGAATAAAGAGTTTTTCGTATATGCACCTTAATTAAGTAATCAATCATAAAATCTCTTTCTGTGGTGTAAATGTGCATTTTTTTACGTTCTTGATATTATCTGTTGGCCAGGAACAGTTTTCATAAATAACTGTTCTAATGTTATGCATTTTTGAAACCCAAATTTCGATTTAATGTTTTTTCTAGCATAAAACGCACAAGATTTACAAATGCACCTAATAAAAATACAGAAAAATAACTTACGTAATACAGCCATATTTTATCGAATTGTCTTAATAGTAATGTCGATTAATGAAACATTGTTTAGGAGATAAGCGAGAGAGAAATGCTTTCAAGAAAACCTGGAATAAGATATCTTTTATGTTATTATTAAGTTAGGAGAAGCAAAAATTTACATTTGTATATGTAAAAAGAAATATAACTGTCTGGGAAGTTAAGGTTATATTCAGCTAAAAATTTATCTTCTGGAAAACAAATACTGAATCTCATTGTAAGTGCCAGATAAGAATTAAAAGCTATAAATAAATTAACACGGCGTAAAATACGTTTCATTTTGTGATGCTTAAATAATTAACTATTAGTTTCTAAGACAAATGAAACTGACAACTCCAGGCTACGTGACACGCAATTATACGTTGAACAGTATAGGAGAGAGCAATAAAGGGTCATTTTGACAACTAGAGAATATATAAACCAGAATTTATTGGCAACTGTTATCGTTTGAAATATTTACTATTTTTATGATAGACTGCATGATTATTAATATCCCCCATTGCGATCACATTTTAAAAATAAATCCGTCTCATGTAAGAAATTGCCTGGAAGGGGTGAACTTGAAAGAAGGACGTTTAACTGCAACAGGACGTCCAGATTTGATACATTTTGTACAATCAACATTGGTTTGTTTATTGTTTGTTTGTTTAGTTGGGGTTTTACGCCGTTTTCAGCACGTTTGGATTTCGCAGCGGCCAGTTTTTATTGAAGGGGGAAGCCGAAGTACCAAGAGAGAACCACCTACCTTCGGAAGGAAAATTGGCAATTAAGATCGGAGTCGAACACACCCCCGCTACAGGTGAGATTCAAACTCACAACCACAATATTGACAGGCTAGTGATCATAAGAAGACATGACGAACTACCTAGACCACTCGGCCACCGAGGCGCCCAATCAATCAACATTGGAAGAACCGTATTGGTTGCCTTTTGCAATTTGTGTCTAGGAGTCTGGACTTTGATAAGCATTACTAAAAATAGAAGCATTAGCAAAACTTCAATTACTCAAGCGATATGGACAACCTTTTATCACAATTGTATCTTGCAATGAAACCAGAAATTAGAAATTGTAACCAGAAAATGAATCTAGGTGAGCATAACAGGTTCCCAAGCCTTTTTGTTTTGTACAGCGTACGTAAAACTACGGGACAGCATTAAGACCCATTACAACATAACTGTGACGGGTTTGTGTTTACACATACCAAACAGTCAGACAAATGTCTCTCCCCAGCAAGGGATCTACTTTCGGACAGGAAAAAGTTATCCACTACTTCAAAAGTATCTGTATTTCTACATCCCTGCTACCATATGGGATAGATAAAAAAAGCTATCGCAAATACGACACAGAAAATAAATAAAGACTAAAATAAGTATTTTATAAATCGAATAAGAAAAACTCAGCTAAAAAACATAAAATCAGTTTGCCCCTATGACCTCATCCGTCGTGAAGTTTATTGATTGCAAAATGATATCCAACAACGGAATAACGACAGTTAGTATTTTTGAAGCAATGACGTCAGCCTTGGAACATGTATTGTACGTTTGTTTAAATATCATTTACATCAGTTATTTAATCCTGTCTACACAGTCACTATATACTGACCACAAGACACCAAATGGTGATTTACACGCGGAAAGCCATTAATCATGTAATGAACGAGAAGATAACAAAAGGAAAATCAAAATTGTTGAGTGTCGTACGTGTTGGGGCAAAAAAAAATTACAAGTTATAAAAGACAGAATCTATATGACATACAAACATCAGTGAATTTTAAAATCATTAATTCTGTTAGGGAAAAGGCATTTAAATTGCTCTTCTTCTCCTATGCTTACGAAATCTGAATGATATATAGACATAATCCTAATCTTTTTTTACTTTGTAAATAATATACAGCTATGACGCAAATACAGTTTGATAGTATTGAAGTAAAATCTTAAAAGCAGAGAAAATTGCGATTTGCATTCCAGTGTTAGAATTAGTTTTCTCACACCAGTAGCGAGTTTTAAAGGATCAAAGAATAAAAATACTTCCATGTTTTAATTTCTTCGACAGCTCTGTTGTTTTCTGGCAGTTGAAAAAAAAGATTAATATAAAATTTTATAATACCCCCGTCATAATTGCAATCTTATAAAGACTGTAAAGGAGATAATCAGAATCTGAATCATTCAACCCGTTAGTACTTATCAGAATTGACTTTGATGTTCGTTAAGTGACAGTTGTGACAGAAAATAGCTATCTCTGTAATAACGATTAGATTAAAAAATCAATTTCTTGTTCAAATTGGCTTTTAGCAATGACTTAACGAAGCAAGAACATAACGCGGGAAAAGTCAACATACATAGGTCACGTTGTCGTCTGCCAACTATCTCTTTGAACATTGATTACCAAGGCCTCCGTAAGTTTCTGTTAGAAGTAGTCTTTAATTTCCAATCAATTTCCTTATAATCTGTTATTATTGTATCTTTGGGCATCTTATCTGTGTTTGCAGTCGTGATCTGGAAAGACATTGTATAACGGTAAGATTCTTAATTGTCAGAAGTTCATCATAGTTCGTAGCAATGAACTAGATTTATTGTCACTTTTTTCTCGAGCAAATGACACATTGAAATTACACGAAATTGTACATTTGTAGATTCAAATTTATATTTTATGGTTTAATTTTTATATTTATCTAAGTGACATCCATACAAACGGAAAGTCCATACTGTATTTATTCCGATTATTATTATTATTTCTTCCGCTAATTTGTCTAATCTCTTTGCCAAAAAATAACAATGGTTTTCTCAAATATTAGTTGTTGAAACATGTGCATTTGTAAGGTGCAAATCTTGTCTATAACTGTGTAGATAGTTTATTTGTCCCTTGTTTGTTTATGGCTTTCCAAACTTTTGGTCTCCATTGTTCCCAGTATGTGCTTTTAGGTAAACATTTGTTGTACATTACGTTTATAATATAAAAGGTTTTTGGGGTGGATCAGAGTAAGGACCCTAAATCCGGGGCGCTAAAAGGGAAAATGATCATAATCGAACTTGACCTCCATTTTATCATTGGGAACAATATATTATAATTTAAAAAGCATTGCTTGATCGGTTCATCTGTTATTGCACGGAAACGACAAAAAGTGTCGTTTTCCAATCAATCAAGGACCTTAACTCCGGAGCGGTAAACGTGAAAATGCTCAATATCGAACTTTACCTCCATTTTATCATTGGGAACAATATATTATAATTTGGAAAGCATTGCTTGATCGGTTCACTTGTTATTGCACACGGAAACGACAAAAAGTGCAATTTTCCAATTAATCAATAACCGTAACTCGGGAGCGGTAAAAGTGAAAATGGTCAATATCGAACTTGACCTCCAATTTATCACCGGGAACAGCACATTATATACTGAACCGCAAAAGAAACGTCGCACAAAATGACATGTTCACATACATTTATTTCAATGTGACATTTATATATTTTAAATTAATTTTTACAAAATTTAATGAATGATTTAGTCTTTTGGTTACAATGTTCACAAAAACGTCACAATTGTCACAACGTCACATGTTTTCAATGCTGTGCTCCCACGTCCGTTAATAACGTGTATGTCCTCCACCGGCACCAATTACTGCGGCACATCTTCGGTACATGGAGTTGATGAGCCGATTAATAAACGCCATCGGAATACGTGCCCATACTCTCTGAAACGCTTGTGAAAGTTCAGCTGCAGTTGTCGGACTTGGCTGCTCATTATTCAACCGTCTTTGAACTTCGTCCCATAAATGTTCAATAGGGTTTAAATCTGGACTCAAAGCCGGCCAATCCATAACATTAATGTTATTCTGCTGTAGGAAGTCTCTTGTGGCTCTTGCGGTATGCGCACGTGCATTGTCCTGTTGGAAAGTCTTGTTTTGATGACGTGCGAAATGGGGCTGAACATGGGGTGTCAAGACTTGGTCGATGTAACGGGCAGCTGTTACGCCATTTCCTCTGCCTGGGCCAAGGTTCTGAAAGATGACTGGACCAAGTTTAACGTTAAGGCCGATTCCACCCCATACCATGATGCTAGGTCCTCCCCACGCGTCTGTTTCCAGAATGCAGCTGTCTTCGTAACGTTCCCCGCGTCTTCTCCACACTCTGGTTCTGCCATCGGCTGTTGAAATGCAGTAACGGCTTTCGTCAGAGAAGATGATGTTACGCCATTGTCGATTTCGCCAATTCTGTCGCTGAGTGGCCCACTGAAGACGAGCTTGACGGTGTCGAGGAGTAAGAATAGGTCCTCTTGCTGGACGGCGACATCTCATGTTTCTAGCAGCTAATCGCCGACGAACCGTATCATCACTTATGGGTCGTCCATGTGTTCCAACAGTGTTTCTGGCAGTTTCGGCAGCTGGGGTGAACCGATTCATCAAATGGTGACGAACAATGCCTCTATTCTGTCTAGGGGTAGTGACTTGGGGTCTACCACTCCGTGGACGGTCATTTGTGCTGTTTGTTGCATTGTACCGTGTCCGTAGACGTTCAATTGTTCGAACAGCACAGTTGAAGTCGTTGGCAATAACTCTGGCAGATTGCCCAGCATCCAATCGACCAATGGCCTGTTCTCTCTGTTGTGGAGTCAGACGTGGCATAGCTTCTGTGTCAACACTGATACTAACACTCTTTAATTTTCTCCGGCCTTTTATACCCATAAAGGAGCATGAATTTCACGAACATTTAAGATTTAAGAAAAATTACCGCCAAGTGTGTCCCACGAGCGGTTTTAGGTACGGTCACTCTACGATATCAACTGAAAATTATTCAACCGAAAATTTAATTCACAGGTAATTTAATCTTACCTGGTGATGTAATCGTAATACTGATTATATAAAAATCATTAATTAATAAGCGACGTTTCTTTTGCGGTTCAGTTTGAAAAGCTTTGACTTTAAGGGTTCATCAGTTATTGCACGGAAACTGTTGGAAAACCCGGTTAAACATTACGCGACATATCAAAATAAGGTTTTGCATCTAGTATCGTCATACATGGACTAATTTTTAAATTGTTATAACTCAAAAGACCGTCAAAATAGCTGATAAATAGTGATGGGGAAAATGTTCAGCTCTGTAAGACAAAATATTTTTATGTTTCAGTCAATGCAATTGGATGATCTCTTACATAAGTTATTGCCCTTTGAAAAATTAAATTGTTATAACTGGAAAACCCCAAATGATAGGTAATAAAATGTCATGGAGAAAATGTTCAGCTCCTTAAAATACAATATTTTCACGATTCGACTTCAATTTGACTGCCTTTTAAAAGTTATTGCCCTTTGAATAATTGTCAGAATACGTTACTGGTCAAAAGGCATGAATGGTTTGTTGTAGACACTTCGGAGTTTCATCAACGATCATCTAAAGCCATACTCTGTAATGACCTCAGTGCCAAAGATCGAGGTCAAACGGAAAGATTGATTGATTGAATTATGCTTAACGCAGTGTTGGCGGTGTTGCAGTCAATATCACGGCGATCAAACGGAAAGAACCTACTGTCTGAACACCTCAGTTCGTAAAATGGATTTTTCAGAATTTGAACACCTTAATCAATGTGAATTGTCTAGTTACTTTGGTGAAAGATGCAATGAGCTAAGTCGTAACTTAAACAATTGAACTTACCTAATTTGAATTTTCAATGTAAAAGGGACATAACTCTTCCTATGAGGTTTTATAAATTTAAGTATTACAATCCCGTGATGCATGAAATATTCACAAAGTGCATTAAAAATGTTTAAAATAGCAGTTTTACAAATTTTAGGATAGGTCTGTGTTGATAAATTCAAATTATTATTTTTTTTGAAATGTTCAAGTGCATTAATTTTGTCTATTGGAAATTCCCCATTTAGAATCATTTCTGAGGTATACAACAAATATGTTTTCTTGGACGACTTAATAACCAACAAAAGATTGTCTAATAATTCTAATAATTTAGACTTTCAAAATGCGAAAAATCCATTTTATGAACTGTTGTGACCAGACAGTAAAATTATTCTCTGGACAAATTTCAAGTCTCAACAACAAGTAGTTGTCTTTCATTTACGACTTGATTCTGCAACTAAATAAAAACTTTATAAAATATTGTCAAAGGTCCGATATAAAAAAAAGTTATGATTTTCCTTTCGCTGAAAGCTTGTGGCACTTATATACATTACTAGGCAACTACCTGTGAAAGCACGTGTATCAAAAAAGAAGCATTAATAATATATGCAATATAATTACTGCGCATATTGGTACTATGTTAGTGGTCCTCTGGTCACCGTATAGCTGAACAATTGAAAGAGGACCGGAAGTTGAGACGAATGACAAAACGTTGAAATCTGTCGGATATTGTTTCCTTTCGAGTTAATTTAAATAATTCCAGCATTTAAAGAACCGCATCGAGCCAAACGTTTCAAAATTTTAGACAACACATTCATCATCAATCATTCAAATTTTGATTTGAATTATGCCTATTGTAGTTGTTACGTCATCCTTAATTTTAGTAGTATAGATGTTGACTAAACTTTGACAGAATATTCTTAAATGTTTGATAATTGTACATTATATTGATGACATCAACATATGAGTACATAAGTATTAATATCAGGGCCATTTCGACTGATAAAAACATTTTTACCTGCGCACACTGTGATCATTATATTATACATGTACACACCTTTAGCGAACACTCTTTATCAATAACTGTTTTTAACACAAATTTTGCAATATATCTACATGCAATATGTAGAATTTTGCTATATATTAATCACGGCATATATAATTCTCGTATCTTTACTGTTACTAGATACCAAAGAGAAATGTATTTTTATAAAGTAATGAAGAAATATAACGATTTGGGCTGAGCTTAGCGAATAATTTGCTCATCAAAAACAAATAAAATGACAAACAGTTACTGTAGTACTTGATAGATACATGTACCCAGTGTATATCAAAACCATTGAACTGCTAATTTAATTGTAAAATGTATCCAATTGGTCTGAAAAAACTAGATCCATTATATTGTCACAAAAGATTGACCGTCATTGAAGCACGATTCAACACTTTTTTTGGATTAATATTTCCAATGCATGTTATCAGAGCTAAATATTAGAACGCAGTACATTGTATAATATCATTTAGATTTTGATTTTGAAAAACATCGCTTCCTAAAAATAATTATCATCTGCCAAGTAAATTCCTATGAATCTGAAACTATGTACAGGAATGCATGATGTTTTTGTGTTGTGCTTATGAAAAAAAGATTTAATATTAATTTAGCAACCTGTCTAATCTTTTAACTACGATATGTTATCTGTTATGTCAGACTTTATTGCTACAATTAATTCCAAGCAAATACAATTAAATTTGTTTTCTCAGGTACATGTATATGCATTTACAGTTTCTACCAGAAAATCATTTCCCACTCCAGGATAATTTGTATCAAATTACATCATTACTTCACGTTTTCTAGTATGCTTGAATTTGTACAAATGTTATTACTGAGGCAAAATAAATATTGTATGCATCAGTCACGAAAGCAATTTACCGGAAAGGATTGTAGGCATGCAGAAGACCAACAATAAAAAAAAATAACCGACGTTTAACATGAAGTAAAAACAATGGGTACTCTCTGGCCAATGTGAGCTGGAAAGGAACTCATATGTGTTATTAACTACAAGTTTATTCGTTTGTGTGCACCACAAAGAATCTTTTGAACTTTAAGCTTGTCGATAAAACGTATCAGGGAAACTGGAGAACGAAACTTCTTTGAAGTTCAATATGGGAATTATGATGTTAATCAGAAAACCAAAGTTTGATCTCATTTTTAAGCTATGGAATTATAAAGTATTGTTGAGAAATGGAAGTGTAATTAACTTAAATTTGGTGTGAAAATTATTATAATAGTCATAATATCGACCCCAGAGTTTTCTACATTTTATGAATGTAATGAATATTTCCATTTTAGAGAGGTTTGCCAATGTGTGATTACGTTCCCTTTTTCGTTTCGTGTTACGGTACTTCATTGAATTAATGATTTATTACCTGGAAAGCATAAACAATATCCAATTCAATTATTTTAGACGCAGCTTAACAGTGATTTAGTGTCCGATAAAACAGGAATAATTATTAACAATAAAAATAATTTGGCAGCAAATCTATATATCTATATATAATTATACATGTAATATGTTATGTAATTTTGACAAAGACTGCTATTTCAGCAATTTATTGATACATTTAATTTACTGTTACAAAAATGCTAAATTTTGTAAAAACTAAGGAGTATTTCCATCGTCCATAGCTCGGTCCCTAAATGGTGTTTGTCATACCTTTTTGGTAATTTTGAAATGACTCTTCAGTGTTTTATATTACTTTTGTTTTGGTTATCAACATTTTCGCCCTTGAGCACAAATGATGAGTTGTAAATCGACAAAATGTCATCAAAATTGGTATCATATAATTTATTGCACGTTTCTATTGATACCCCTTACTGTATGTTTTAGCTGGTTCATTAAAAGTTTGCATTTGTTGATATTGTTTGGAGGTACAAATGTTCAAGTGTGTTCAGTTAAAATCTGAATTTTTATTGTTTCGGTTTTCGATAGAAATCGTAGAATATGATGGCTGTCCATACCACATCTTTTTGGTTATCATGTTCAATTTGCCAGTTTGGTATTTCGGCTGATGGAGTAATATCAACCTGTTCTGTTTTTCGACCTGTCTTTCATTGACTGTAATTTAAACTGCTTCAGGATTCCTGTTACTCTCCATGGGTCGTAAATATAGTTTGATGATCTTTTCTGAATTTTTCCAATTGCGTTGGGAGGTATTGTTGGTTGGAATCACATTCAGTGTTTGCATATTCATAGACAAGTCTTGTTAATCCTTTATATGCTTGAAGGTTTACATGAGTAGAATATGCATACAAATTGTTTTTAAGTAATCCGACACTTCTGTGTAAATTGTTGCATGTCTCATCACATCCTATGGCTACATGTACCTACATTTGGAAATGGGGAAAATAGCCATTGCCGATGATGAGAATAATAACATTTGTTAAATTCTGGCAATAAAATGCTAGAATATGGGGATCAGGATAACACTTAGGAGTTTGACAAATTGGTATGTTTTACATGGTTATGTAACTTACATTAACGGATTACTATATCTGTTTGGATTCACTTTTCATCCAGGCAATTCATTAATTACCATGAAACATTTTCTTCTGTTTGTATCAATTCAAACTCAGTTTAATTCGAACGGAGAAGAAGCATAAACCCATTAAAGTTCATGTGTTTTTATTGGTTTTTTTTATCTAACATCATGGAAAATCCCACTCAGGCTTATAAATAAAAGGAAATATTGATCATGTGCATAATTATGACATCTTGAAATATTGTCTCGTGTAATAAATGACAATCTTTACTGACACGACGTTATCTTTCAATGCCGCTGTATAATTTTGAGAGCAATTTTTCATTTCACTTTATATGATTTTAAAATTAATTTTTCTACTGATTTAAAAAAAGCTAGTTCATGCAAAAGTTGCTTAATCTGAAATATTTGACAGGTAGTAACATCTTTACCTTCGTCTTATCGACCCGAAATTAAAAAAATCACCAACATAACAACAGCTAATACAGACTTCTGTAGCAAATTATCGAGATTGAAATTAAAGCTTTATGACAAACAGGGTGATTTTATTTTTCCTATTGTGAACTTTACGTTATTCCAACAGCTAACGTCCGTTTTATGTTATATCACGCTGAAAAGCAAACTGATGCATGTGTTTGCCACAATGGTACTGCTGTTCATTTCATATTAAACATCGACTTCATAACCAGCTGTTGTGAATGATATCTGTTCATAATTTATATGGCTATTATTACGTTTTCATTGATCGAAGGGACAGTTTACCTCACTGGTGTCAACATGGGGAGTACTGACCATTTTAAGGATGAAACTGAAGTGTAAAAAATTGAACCTGAAAACGAGGATAAAGTAAGCATGATTCGTAAAATCAACTCTCCATTGGATTTTGTAGTCACGACATACAGTGGAGCTCAGTTCTAACCTCTGTCCTAAACTGCCAGAAGAACTGTTCTAAAAAAGTTTTTCTACTGATACCCTAGAACCATTTATTACAGCTTTACCCTGGAACCATTTATGACAGTTCTACCCTAGAACCATTCTGGACAGTTCTACCCTAAAACCAATTATGACAGTTCTACCCTAGAACCATTCTGAATGGTTCTAACCTAGAACCATTTATGACCCTGGCAATAGTTTATGAATTTTGAACGTCAAAATTATCACAAATAAAATAATTAATTTGTTTTCATAATTTTGAAATAAACTGTTATCATACCGAAATATATTATATAGTAAAAAAAAAGAAGAAAAAAATCACTCAGAATAAACTTTTACTAAACCTAAATGATTTAAAAACTAGTCGGTGTTATTTGCTACTACATAAAACATTCCTCTACATATGTTTCCCTTCTTAATTGAAAATATTGTGTAAAATGTCCATATATGTATGTTATGTCTATGTAATTTTTCGATAAATTGGTGAAATGCACCTCTTATTTTAAAATGGCGGTACTCATCCCAATCTTCTACCTTGTCATAACGAAATAAATATCGTTCATACGAACAAAGAGAATTAATTATAAAATATATCGAATGGTAAATGAGATAAATTATTAATTTAAAATAAATTAAAATGTTTCTTATTTGGGACCATCTTATACACACCACTTTATTCAAAAGCTGCATTAATTATTTTAAAATGTAGCCTTATAAAAATTTTAAACCCCGCTGATTTTTTCAACAAAACGGTTTACCTGTATACATATACATGCATCTTTGTACCTTAAAGGTTGGAACAATAAACATCCGGACAATCAAGGAACTCGAGAGTGAAATGGAACTCTGAACTATCCAGGCCGTTTCAGGAAAAGCAAGGGGTACGCCAGGGAGGAGTCTGGTCCCCCACCGGATACAAAATATTTATCAATGACCTTCTGAACATGTTCCAACTTAGCGGATGTGGATCTTTCATCGGTTCTATCTTCTGTGGTGTACCAACCGTTGCAGATGATGTCTGTCTGGCAGCATCTGATCCATTTCAACTATAAACTATGTTAAATATACAACAAAATAATGCCAGTCGAGAACGATATTTAATCAGTGACACTAAGACAAACATATTAACAATCAACACTGAAAATTGAGAAACTCAATGGACCTTAGTGATGTTGCAATACCAACAGTGAAGGAAATCACCCATTTAGGAATTCATAGAGACAGTAACAGTAAACTGGGCACAAAATTTATCGCCGAAGAGAAGATCTCCATGTTTAGAAGGACAGCTTACTCATTAATGGGTGCAGGTCTATACGGCTTAAACGGAATATGTCCAGTCGTTTCCATCAGACTAATAAACACTTACATTATTCCGAGACTACTATATGGACTCGAAGTTGTTCGCCTCAAAAGAGCAGATATAGACAAACTTAGCTCAGCACACAAGAACTTGATCAAGCAAATACAACACTTACCCAAGAGGTCTGCCGATGTTGCTGCTTACATCTTACTCGATCAACTTCCAATTCAAGCTGATCTGCATAGGAAAATTTTGTGTACATTTATAAACATACTGGAGGATATGAACTCTATTGAAGCTCAGCTAGCATATAGGCAATTATCAGTCAAAGACCGCAACTCAAACAGTTGGTTCATACATGTTCAAGAACTTTTAGAACAGTACGACTTACCGTCATGCCATGAATTACTCGCATCACCACCTAGTCGGAACCGTTGGAAAGTGACAGTTAAATCCGCGGTTAATTTCTTCTGGGAAACAAAACTGAAGGAAGAAGCTGAAGGAAAGACATCGCTTATCATCCTCAACACGTCGGACTGGACAGTCGGTCAACCCCATAACGTTTGGACTAGCGTGAAATCAGACACAATGGGTGTAACACGAGCTATGCTAAAAGTCAAACTACTAGTTGGTGCCTACAAACTACAGAATAACATTGCTAAAATCAACCAGAGCGACAGTGCAATTTGCAAACTTTGCAACGAGGAGGAGGAAGATATAGAACATTTTATCTCCAGATGCAAAACTCTAGAGTTGATCAGAAAACGTTACATTTCTGTACAAAGATACATTAACAACCTACAGGATTAGTGACTCAATAGTTCGATAGTTCCTAGAATCAACTGACTATTTTACAAGAATGATATTGGACTGTACCAACTTTCGTATATTTATGACAAAGAACCTTCCGCAGAAGCTCGAAACCATCAGCCGTGGACTGTGTTATTCTTTACATGCTGATTGATCTCGTCGACTTATGAACTAATAACGGACATGACTCAGGGCATTGTGCAGTTTTCGATACTAGTTCAGTAACTTCTTTCATCTACCATCTTATAAACTCTTAAAAAATTGATGTGCACTTATTAGAAAACCAAAGAGGATAATTTATCCGTTCTCCAATACAGTGGAGGAAGATATGGACCTACAAGTATTTAAGTACAAGTACAAGGTACAATATACATGTCAAAACGTTAATAGTTATAATCACCTGAAACACACAAAAAGTTACGGAGAACAAAATTTACCTGTAAATTTATTTCAGATAAAAATCACACATATTTTAATAAAACCAATAATTGGTTTTCATTCTGGAGGTTGGAACGAATCTCAACTGTAGAGTTAGCTTAACCCCCCATGTTATCTGGTAGCATTTTGGATGTTTGAATCCCAATGATCCTTCGTTGTCAAAACGGAGTACTGTACTTTCTGGGGAAGGGGTGAAAGCAGACTCTGCATTTAAAAATTTTGTATTTGCCACTGTTGAGTATAAAATGAACGGTTGAGGTCTCATGAACAATAGTTGGGGTCAATTCTAATCGCCCTTGTTAAACTGTCCTTAACTGTTATTTTTAGAACCATTTATGACAGGGTGTGTCCGACCTAGAACCATTTATGACTGTTCTACCATCAAACAGTGTGTCCTGACCTAGGACCATTATGGACCCTAGAACCTTTATGACAGTTCTACCCTAGAAGCGTGAACGACATTTCTACCCTAGAACCATTTATGACAGTTACATGTATATCCTAGAACTATTTTGACCTTTCTACCATAGAACCATTTGGTAGTTTATGATTTAGAATATAAAAATTATAAGAAATAAGATAATTTACTTATTTCGATGCCTTAAAATGAACTTTTTACATGTCGTAACAAAAAAAAATAAAAAAATAAATAAATAAAATTTCACTCAATGAAAAAAGTTTTTACTAATATTAAGCGTTTTTCGCTCCGGAAGCACAAGTCAGCATATTCTAAAATTTGGCAGTTCTCCAGAAGATTTTTGCATGTATTTCCCTCAGTGTCTTCTGTTAACCTAAGTCTTCTGCTGAAGGTCATTTTGAATTAGGGTTCGGCACCAAAGTAACAACACTTGGTGAGCACCTTAAGAAGAACATTCAGACCATGTTTGGTTTCAAGCAATTGTACGGTTCTGTAGAATTTTGTTATATGTCAAAGACACTTTCTGTCAACTTTGGCTCTACTTGGCCGAGCAGTGGGTCATTAGGCACCTCTAGCCTTTTGTTTATAAAGACGACATGAAAATGTGTTTCTGCCAATCACAAAACTTATATCTTTTAATTGAAGAGGAATGGGGTACGACACTCGTTTGAAAGAATTTTACTTTACTATAGATAATTTAGTTGGTATGGCAATGAATTATTACTTTGTCATAGGATTGACATTGTCTCAGTTAAAGAAAATTGTAATGTTACCACCTCTAAGCTACTCAAAGAGCAGATAATACATAGATGCTTCCTCCCAAGTTTAATTCTATTTTGCCCAGTGGTTTCAGAGGAGACGATTAAAATGTGAAAAGTTAACGGACGACGGACGACGGACGCTTTGGCCAGGTGAGCTAAAAACTTACCTTACAAATGAACTTTTAACATGCCGTAATAGTTTACAGAGTACAAAAAAGTAAAATTTCACTCATAATGACAAGAGAGATTAGTTATTTCCAATTCAAAACATAAAAATTTGATGAATATATTTATTTAATTTGTGACGACATACTGAAAACTAGCTTTTTTGATACATTGTATTAATTCATAGAATTTGAAATTTAAAGAATCTTACCTGCAAAGACAGAAATTCTTGGTATTTCATAAATTATCAAGAATTTTATTACAGCACTTATTGCAGAATCTTATTAGACACACCGCAACAACTTATTCAGCAATACTAGAAAGTGCAGATGTTCACAAAAGAAATTTTGTCATTTAATGCATTTTGAACATTCAAAATTATAGGAAATGTGATAATGTTCGTGTTGCAATACCTTACGAATTAACTTTTAACATACCGTAACAAGTTGATGGAGTACAAAAAAGTAACATGTCACTCATATTGAAAAACACTGATTTTTTTCTACTTTAAAATGTCAAAATCTAAAGAATTTAGATATTTAATTTGTTGCGATATATTAAAAACTTGCTTTAAGAGGTACCACATTAAATCATAGAGTCTAAGATTAAAAATCTTACCCGCAAAGACAATGTTTTGGTATTTTATATGTTTAATAAATCAAATCATTAAGAATTTTATTATTTCATTTATTAAAAATCTTTAAAATCTTCTTGTCAACATTAAACAACTTTTAAAGGAGCAAAAATTAGATATAATTTCTGTTCAAAAATTTTGGTAATCTATGAATTCCGAACATATAAATTATAAGAAATAAAACAATTAACTTGCTGTGATAAGTTACAAATCAACTTTTAGCATACCATACTAGTTCAGGCATTATAAAAAGAATTACTCATCATTAATTTAGTTTTTACTTCTTAAAAACATTAAAATCTGAAGAATTTAAATATTTTAGTTATTGCTACATATTAAAAACTAGCTTTTTGAGATAATATAATAACTCAGAGTTTGAAACTAAAACGATTACATGCAAAGATAGGAAAATTTGGTATTTTATAAATTTAATACACAGATTACC
This sequence comes from Mytilisepta virgata, assembly GCA_028015205.1. Taxonomy (NCBI): domain Eukaryota; kingdom Metazoa; phylum Mollusca; class Bivalvia; order Mytilida; family Mytilidae; genus Mytilisepta; species Mytilisepta virgata. The sequence goes on from CM051521.1 coordinate 93,329,889, forward strand.
AAGAATTATATATTGACTTCACTTATCGCAGAATCTTAAAAAAAGCAACTTTTCGACACACCGCAACAACATATGGAGCAAAACTAGAAATTGCAGATGTTCAGATTTTTTTTTGTAATTTATGAATTTTGAACATAGAAAACTAAAAAACAATGAACAACACGAACTCGTATAAAAACCAGGAGTGAACCCATGTGCTCCGGAAGGGTAAGCAGTTCCTGCTCCGTATACGGCACCCGTCGTGAAGTTCAACAAAGTCAATCCGGGGGAAGTCACAAATCGGTGGACGCACATGAAAGGTTACGACAGTGGGAACAGGCCCAACATCATCTTAGATATTGGAACACTGTAATGGTCAATCAATTCGTGATGACGACCGTAAAATTCTTGAAAGTCTTGGAATTTGTCGTTATTTAACGACAACACATCTATATAACGAAAAGTGAAATTAAAGGATTGGGCTAGTTTATTTTTGTTTTCACGTAGTAACCCTTGAATGAAGTCCGCTTCATATGAGTATAGAAACAGATCGGTGAGGAGAGGAGCACAGTTGGTTCCCATTGGAATGCTGATTGTTTGTTGAAAAATTAGACCGCCAAATTCAACGAATATATTGTCTATGAGAAAATCTAACATGTTTGTAATTTCATCTTCAGAATACGTTTTGTCAGAATCAGAGTGGTTCTTCACGAAATAAGCCTTTCTCTACCTAGAACAATAAATTAATACCTGCATGTCCCATTTTCCTTGAAAAACATTGATGAACTAGTTGCTTTAAGCGATATTTTAATTGAGAATATAGTATGGTAGTGTAGAGTGTAGAGAAGTCGAATGTTTTCATGCTGTTGCATGTAGCCAAAGATTTTGATTTTAGATATTGAAGTAAATTTTGAGAGTTTTTAAGAAACTAGCATTTTGAGATAAGATATGTTGGTAGTTTATGAATTTTGAACATCAAAATTATAAGAAATAAGATAATACATGTACATGTACTTTAAAAATCAACTTTTAATGTACCGTACTAGTTCATAGAGTACAAAAAGTAATATTTCGCTCATATTTAAAAGAAAATTTAGTGTTTACTACTTTAAAACATATGAAGAAGTAAGATATTATTTAATTTCTTGCGATATACCTTATTGTAAATCCTTCCTGTGACTTAGTAGAGAGGTTAGGACTGGTTCCATCTGTATTTAAACACTATAACAATCATATATGCCCAAGTGAAGCCATTAAAAGGCCTAAGAGAACCCATACAAAGGCCATATTCTATCAACTTATATTGGTTTAAGTGCTTTGTTTGGAATAATGTATATATTTCCAAGGTTTCAGTTACATTTTTTTATTCAACCAATCAAATAATCTGTTACCTCATATCAAACTAGTCGGATACACACATTTTAGTACAAATGTTTTGAAACTGTAGCAAAATGCTATTTTTGGAAAACAATGCACTGGTATCACTTTATGTTGGTATGTGCTTACAGAGAGCAAATTTCTCCCGGAAATTTCTCTCGGACTTACTCCTTACGTATATACTTTTACCCAAGAAACAAGAACTCAATTGCATACATTCTTTAAGGTCTAAAATAATCTGTCAGTTGCATTATCCGCCATTTACATACATACACACACATGTATTGAAAATTTCTGAAATTAATGAAGTTCAGTATGGTTTGATATTTAGTAATTTGGATTAAATTCTGTCTCGTTAGAAAGTCTACATTTGTACCAAACCTTATTATATCTTAATTTAATACAGTTGGTTTATTAACCAAAATTTACTTCCTTGAATATAATCTAACTTGGATCGGAAAATTGGTTTATGACTCAATTATTGGTACTTTGAAGGCACAGAGTACTGTTCAACCATCAAACCCGTGAGAATAGTTTTAGTTTAAAGGCACATGTCAATCAAGTTAATTAAATTTCATACATTTCACCCGTGATGGGTAAGATTTAACAGTCTATTGCAGTTAAATAAGAGATACTAACAAGAATTCCTTTAAAGATCGTCAGAGGAAAATACCTACTTAGGTAAGGTGGTGCTAATATATTCACAATTAATCACATTGTATAAGTAAATATGTCTACGAAAAGTAAAAGATTGGCGCATACAACTGAAATATATACTTCCAAATTGCGGTGATTAATATACATTTTAAAAACTATCCTCAGCGGATGTGAATCTGACTTAATTATATTGTTGACAACAAAGTTTTGAATTAAATTTTACTTATTCTATTGAAGATTTGTCGCCTTGTGCACCAGAGTTTTGGGGTTGAATTTGGCTATATACAATCAACAATAATTTAATTTACAGTTAGCTTATTTTCTAGTAAATGTTTGATGTCACTGTGTTACATAATGTGAATTTCGCAGATTATTCAAGCAAGTCTCGTTCATAAATAGAAAAAAGTAAATTTGTTTACAAGATCGTGTACAATAAACGAGCAGTCTCTTTGCTTAAAAAAATCTAAAAATCAAAATACACACATATTCTCAGCATCAAGTAAACCTGGGCGATAATGAAATTCCACTATGAAAAAAAACCACCTGTCGGCATTATTGGTTGGTTTTTATTGTCACATTTGTATAGATTAACATAACAACATGAACATATTAACATAGTATAGAAATACCATCCAGTAATACTTGTTATATAGGGCTATTACCGAACCATTATTCATGTACATGTAAATAGTTTTCTACGAGCCTCTCACTAGCTGCAAAGAAATGACAGACACGATCTTTTACGTGTTGTCTTCTTGATTCCGTGTTCAATATGTTTGGCCTTAATTACATATATTCATAAATAATTGTTGGGTATCATGAATTTGACGGAATTATGGATATCTTGTACCTAAAGGTTGATATCATAAAAAACTATAGACTCTCCATACCATTGCTCGGTAATAAAGTATATATTTTCAATAATTTCTAAAATACCTTTCTCGTTCTGCAATTAAAAAAAGTGTTTTATATTTAAAAACTTTTTGCACATAAGGAAATTCCCATGTAATTGTGACATCATCACGGGTTATGTTTATTTGTTGGCGTGAAAATCAGAAAAAAACAAAGCAATACAATACCAGTGCTCGGTAATGAGATTAAAGACATTTAAACAAAAAAGAATACAACTCTAGCGCATTATTCCTTTACACTGAAACATTGTCTGATCGCAACGACAACATCGAAAATAAAAATAAATTCAAACAAGTTATATTGTCTTTATTGTAGTGGTAAGGTTCCCATTTGGATTTTTTCTGATAAAAATTCTAACAACATATAAAAAAAAAACAAAATCTGAAATCTCTAAAATATAAATTTAAATGTTCTTCGCATTGGGAAAACCTCTTAACCTAGATACATTTCTTTTACTTGCACCGACAGATTAAACCGAAAATAATTTCTCTTCCTGTTATCACTGTTTCAATTAGCAACCTTCCCATCTATAGATTCTGCATGTGTAGAATACCAAAATAAAATGATTACTACAAATTCGCAGAAAAATGAACACATTCGGTGGGTCGGGGTGAATCGATGCCTTCTGTGGATAACTAACAAACCACTTATAACCGTTACGACTTCTCCATATTCCTTCATTTCAATCTTTATTTGTGACCCAATGTTTAAATAAGATTATCTTTTGATGCCTTATCTTAAAGAATGATTAATGATACTTCCTAGGAAATTTCATTATTGGCTAATGTTTTTCCTTTACATGTCATTTTCCTTTTAGACCTAAACAATAGAAAGGAAGAATTCGATGGGATATACTGCGAACATTATTTTAATAACAATTGTAACAAAAGATTCACAAGATACCGGAATAGAGAACTGGTATTATTATTTCTGAATATTTATGAAATTGTATTGAAACGGGCTGAAAAGGTATATAATTTAGGTAAGAAGCCTGCCGATTACAAAACAGAATAGAAGTCAACTCAAAATCTATATTTCATTCTTCGAAATTTTCCTTCTTTCATTACAGCAGTACATGTATGTAAAGGAACCTGAACATAAATTTAATGATAAACACAATACTATAACGGTATCTATGGTAAAACGTTGGAAAATTGTTTGAATTTGTACCAAATACTATTTGTACGCAAAGAAATTTTGGTTAGGCAAAATGTTATATTATATTTTTATTCAAAGTATAAATTTAGTGATGTAAATACAGCCATACTTGCCAACTGATTATGATAAACATTTAAATAACTAGCGTCATTTATCTTCCTACCAACAATAACATTATTGAACGTGTTAATAGTTTAATATTGGTGCTAAAATTTAAGTGTGCTTTACTACAATTTAAGAAACTGACAAAAACCTATTAACTGAAATTTACATTAAAGTACATTTCGTTAAAGAAGCATGATTTATTTTTCCCTAGTGTATATAATATAGTGTAAAATATACCCTGTATGTATTGATTAATACATACACACTGAAAAATATATTTTAGAAATTGCATAATATTTCTTGGACAAATACTAAATTAAGATAAACAATGTTTTTATCTTTCTGGTACCGTTTTATTTATCTATAGCAATGTAAATCGGTCATTAACTAACGTTTTGTCGGATTTGCCAGGCGCGAGAGTTTGTTCTGAGTTATATATGCAGTTCGATTGCGCAACAACTGGGTTCCATTTCACAATCATTCGTACGTAAGTGTGATCTGAATTCCGACGTTCAGTGTCTTTGTTTTATTGATGTCATGGAACCAGTCTTGATCGTATTCGAACGAGTCGGGACATGTAGTGCAGCTCATATTTGTTTTCCCATTTGTGTCTTTCTGATTCCAAGCCGACTACTCTTTGCTCGTAAATTCCACCTGCGTAGTGAAGAAGCAGCGCAAATTAACACGAGACCATAAAGGCGATTTGTCAACTGCGCAGATTAGGTAAGCGGTCATTGCACTGGATCTGGGTAATCATTTAGAAAAGACCGGCTCAAGCTATTACTTAGTACCAAATTGTTTTAATGACAGTATGTGCACATAGATGGAATATATGTTATTTTTTTAAGAACAATTCATTTCGACCGTAAAGATAAAAATAAAGGTAATTTTATTGACCAATTTTGGGCCCCGAGGGGCATAAAGATAACATACTTAATAAAGGAGTTCCAAATAATAGAATACATACAAAATAAATTGACAATCATATCAAACAATAACAACTATACAATATTAACATAGAATTTCTATGTTGCAGCTGGGGAGTGTACACCCAAAACTGTAAAATATATACCTATAATTTGCATAATTGTTTGTGCTCTTTATTTGAAACATATAATTGTTTGCTTCTTTTTTCAAAGCTAATAAGTATAAATTTACATAAATTATTTAGAATATACATCACACTTAATTTCACAGACGCCAAACGCAAACTAATAACTATGTTATTACTTAAGAAAGATATAGCTATAGATTTCCTGCTTAAAACCTTTGGTTCTATTGCGTATCCTCAAAAAGAAATATCATTTACAATAATTATCTTTTATGGTCCGGATATTTTTATTGACCTTTGAACGTCAGACAAGCATTTTAAGAAGCTATTATTCTTTTGCTAGTATGTGATGTTATTTTACTGGAGGAATTACGATGATGTTGATAACTGGAATGTAATTGCAGACTTTTCTGTTATCTCCTTTAACCTTTGACATGTAATCTGCAACTGCATGTATACTATATTGAATAAAAGAACGAAAACTTATATGATAGTCCGAGAAATATGTTTTTCCCTTTTCCATATCAAATAGACAATCAATGACACAAGTACTTCAGATAACATATACATGTAATATATTGAATGAATATGAAGTAATAATGTATTAAAAGAAAAATAATAAGTACCCATACACATTTTACCATTGTTTAAACAATATGTTTTTCCTTTTTCTAAATTATGTAGACATACAATTAATGCCATACATGTATAAATGATAATTAAAGTAAATAAGCATTTTCTGACAGATTATAATAACCTGTTAACTAGTCGACTAGATTCCACTGACTGTCTGAGTTCTTTTACAGTTATAGTTCCTGAGTATATACAATCTTATATTCTCATATTAATCAACTTGTGAAATCTGTATTGTATCTAGATGGCTTGGCTGCAGAGTTTTAAAGTGCATTTAACTTTACATGTTTCTGTTTTAAAATTTAAATATTAACGTCAATAGTTTGTTTCAAGTTGTTCAGGACTGCGTTGTCACGCAATTTGCAGATTATTGAAAATAATTTGCTAATATCATAGATGATTTTAAAAAAAATATATATATATATTTCAAATAAAGACTCGCTTTATATGGCTACGTTTTTTAAGAATACCTTAGCAGAGCCATTACATACAGAAATTGTCTAACAAAATACTAGCAACTGATACCCTCTGTATAATTTGCAATTTCAGTAAATTTTATACTATGAATTTCACGATAGTAACGAAACACTAGCAACTGAGCTGGTGATACAATAAAATACACTCAATCATGAACATAATAATTTTATTTATTCTCTGCTATTAACTAAGATGCACACGATATGAAGGATATATACTATTCCTGGGATACTTGATACACACGATATGAAGGATATATACTATTCCTGGGATATTTGATACACACGATATGAAGGATATATACTATTCCTGGGATACTTGATACACACGATATGAAGGATATATACTATTCCTGGGATACTTGATACACACGATATGAAGGATATATACTATTCCTGGGATGTTTGATACACACGATACTATTCCTTTGATACTTGATACACTACATGTACTGTAGCTGCAATGCTTCTTGCAAAATTAAAAAAATCTTACTGTAGGCAATGTCATGCAATATTTCACCATTACAAAACATCCTTTCCTAAATAATATACAATTACGGCCCTCATTTGAGGTCGACATTTAGATTTGGCAACCTGAGAGAGGTTGTTTTCTCCAAGGACTTGCCCGAGGGAAAACAACCTTTCAAGGGTTGCAAAATCTGAATTCCTACCTCAAACGTGGGCCGTTATTTTTTTATTATTTTTTCCACAGGATCAAGACATAATTTGACTCTCATAACTTTTAATGCAGACGAATTACGCAGTTGTCTCCCTTACAGGGCAAAATGGGATGTTTGGATGTGAACAATGGTTTTTTCCAGCGAATATGCAGTTGTCTACCCACGATTACATGTCCATAAGGCAATTATTTTCAGATGGTTATCTGTCATATCTGTATCCAGTGAATAACCCAGTAAGATGAACGTCCAAAAAGATAAGTACTAATAAAAAAAATGTAGTAAAGAATATTAAATAAACTAAAACATTATCAAATTTGACAAATTGAAGCATACCCAGTGATCTTGAATTATAAAAACTCGATGAAATATCTTCTTTAATAATTAAAGGGATTTGATGCACAAAATTCACTTTTAGTAATTATTTTCATTCAAGTCAAAACTTGAAAGAGAACATCAGCAGGTCATTCTAAAAATTTAAAGGTACCAGAACCAAATTTAGGTCATTTTAATTCGAGAGATTTGAATTTTGTCTATATTAAAAAATTCTATCAATCTTAAAAACTTGGCAATGCTATAAGTAATGACTGCTAAGCTAATTGTTAAAGATTGATTGATATTTTTGGTATATTAAGAAATAACCTAAACATTTCAAGTTTGACTATCGTAAATTTAAGTTAGAGGTAAATAGACAGAGAAAAAATAAATTTAATTTAATTTAAATTCCAAAGCTGTTTACATGTTTTTAACAGAAGATATTTCCGTCTTGACGCCACAGTAGAACAAAAAGGTCAGAGAGTGATGGACCGAATTAGGTAAATCAATTCGAAGATGCCTTACTATTTCATGCGCCAACTGTTTCGTTCCTCTAGAAATTAAAATAGATTATAAAAATAAAATAAATGTATAATGTTATATGAACCGCTTAAACTAACTCGAAAAGTTTAAATCTTTATAAAAAATATTTTTAAGGAATCAAGTCGTTTCAAAAACATCAGATTCATTGTCAAATATGCATTAAACTATAAATGTGAATAAGTCACCAAGTAGGATAAAAAAAAGAAAGAAAAACCAGACGTTTTTCCAATAAACTATATTCCTCTTCGGTAAACAATGAGACAGACATTAAAATCAGATGACTGACAGATAGATACCTTCTATTTCCTTGCTGTGTTTCCGTAGACTGTTGATTTTATACTGTAATTGTTTCTTATCACTACACTCTGTCAGATGAAAAGCACGCAATTACTTAATGAAGTAATATACTACAGGAGTAGAAAATCTTATTTGTTATTTTATGAACATAGATGTCGACAGCCAATAATTGATCATAATTATTTAAACCTTAGATCGACTTCTATCTCCCGATTTTTGTTTTTATTACGATTTATTGTCCACAATCTTAACATAGATAAGAGACCAATAGGAAGGAGCATTACATTCCTATTTAAGGAAATGTCTGTGCCTGACAGCAATTGTACTCGTGATAATATTAAATAGATCAACATATAGGTGGCTTACAGGCCCATTGAGTCGGATTTAGTATAATTATGTAAAATACACATCTCACTTTAATCATTTACTTACTTACTCTGTGTCTGGGAAAAACCTACTTTCTTATCCATTAACTTAGCCTGAAGCATCCATGAAAGAGTCTCTAAATGGTATTCATAATTCGTGTCTAAAGCGTAAGTTGTTTTATAGGCCATGTAAACTTATTTCATCGCTTTGCGTCCGTAGTCCGTCGTCGTCCATAATCTTTTCACATTTTTATCTTCTCCTCTGAAACTACTTGGCGGATTGCAACCAAACTTGGTAGTAATGATGTATGGAAGGACCCATCCACACTGCTTCCGGATGGATGAACAACTTGGCCGCCAGAGGCTATTTTTTAGTTTTATTGGTCAAAAATTAAAAAGATATTCTCCTCTGAAACTACAGAATGAAATGTTTTGAAACTATGCAGGATTGATGACAATACCCTCTACAAAGATCCACTTTTGGTTGAGATTGATATGCTCAACTGACGGCTGCGGCTGTTCAAAGTTTCCATTGAAACCATATGGGAAAAGACTTTTTTTATCAATTTCTCAGGAACTAATTGGCAAATTGTAAACAAAAGTTGGCAGGAATGATGTATAAAAAGAACTCTATTAAATTTCCACCTTTGGTTCCGGATGAATGAACAACATGCCCGTCAGAGGCCATCTTTGATTTGTATTGGCCAATTTTCAAAAATCTTTTCTTCTGAACCTACATTATGAAATGTTTTCATTGAAACTTTGCAGGATTGATGACAACTGTACCTCTACAAGCAATCCACTTTTGGCTTAGATTCATCTGCTCAACTGAGGGCAGCGGCTGTTCAAAGTTCATTGAAACCATATGGGAGAAGACTTTTATATCATTTGCCCAGGACATAATAGCGAATTGTAACCAAAGTTGACAGGATGATGTATGGAAAGACCTCTACTAATTTTTTACCTGGGATTTCCTTTAATAAACAACATGGTCTCCAGAGGCCATATCTGATTTTTATTGGTCAATTGTCAAACATCTTTTCCTCTGAAACTACATTATGAAATGGTTTAAAACTTTGCAGCATTGGTGACAACAATAATCTCTACAAACAACCCACTTTTGGTTTACATTCATCTACACAACATACGGCTGCGGCTGTTCAAAGTTTCCGTTGAATCCATATTTTTGTCATTTGCTCAGGAACTAATGGACAGATTGTAACCAAAGTTGGAAGGAATGATTTATGGAAGGACCTCTACCAACTTTCTACCTTTGATTCCAGTTTGATGAACAACATGGCTGCCAGAGGCCATCTTTGGTTTTGATTGGCCAATTTTCAAAAATCTTTTCCTCTGAAACTTCATTATGAAATGTTTGAAACTTTGCAGGATTGATAATGACAGTATCCCCTACAATCAAGATGATCCACTTTTGGTTTAAATTCATCTGATCAACTGACGACTACGGCACTTCAACGTTTCCATTGAATACTTATGGGAAAATACTTTTTTTTTGCTCAAACACTAGTGGGCAGACTTTAACCAAAGTTGGCAAGTATCTCATATGGATATGCAAATGATCCACCTTCTTTAGGTCAAAGGTAAAAGATCAAGGTTACTTTGGCATTTTGTTTCTTTAAAAGCCTTGTGGATACAAAAGAGCTTACATGTTATAATGGCCTAATAACATCCAAGTGACCGATTCAGGCTCAAGTGAGCCTCTAGTCTATTGCATGCGTGGACTGGTTAAAAAATTCTCAAATCTGACCAAAGAAACTGGACAATATTTAAACAACATGGCTTATTATTTTCTTTTGATTTTGTAGTGTTTGTTCTCCTTTTCAGTCGATTCGTTCCAACTTGCAATGTGACGGGTGCACCAGATGTCACTCCCGCATTTTAGTGGGATTTCACATAGCCATTGATTTAGTTTCTGTGCTGTCTTGTTTTCTTTTTGTTAAGTGTATTGTATGCTTTTTATCCCTGTTGTTATACATTTACCATTTTGGCGTTTGCTTGTTGTATTCCATTTTCTTGACTTTGTCTCTTCCTGGATTTTGAAATTACGAGCTTTTCCCACTGTTTTTTGGCTTCGGCATTGGTTTGTCGATATTTTAAACATTTTGATATTAAATACATGTAAGGCCAGTAACCGAAACTAGGAAAACAGGAAATGACTGAAGAAGCAATGCAATCTTCCTTCAAAACCCACAGCTTTGCGAGCGGGAGAAAATCTAGAACCAAGAACTTTTGAGAACTACGGAATGCTGTTAGAAGACCGTATATTATCCAAAACTGTAAACGAAATTTTAAACTATTTCAACTAAACTTGAACTGAAAAGAATGTGTAGAATATTTAGATACGTCAATTCAATTGTTTATTCATATAATTGATTTCCATCCAGTGAGTGAATCGCAAAGGTGAACTTATGACGTTTATGTTGGATATGGTTGGCCTTTGTTTTTCCCTTTAATATATTTGACTTTGAACCATCTGTTGTTGATAGATTTATATGAAGTGCAACAAAATTATAACATAGAATGTGTATTTGTTACATAAAATATAAATTATAGAAAATATAAAATATTTGCAGTTTTCAGTCGCATGATCTGATCAAATCAAATGTAGATGACAATTCAGTAATCTTTCATAAACCAATAATTCTGTACCTACAAAGATCAAAACCCCACTTAATTGCGATTTTTTTTCGCTTGGTCTAGATATTTTGAACTAAAAATGTAGTTATTTCTGTACATTTGTTTTGATCCTTTAACTTTCTTATTAAACCTTTGATGTTATGTCTCTCATGTATATGAATTAAAATTTATTTCTTCATAGAATGGCTTTAAGTTATAGTAACATCATTGTCGTGATTTTTTAATAGAACCTGGAGGCTATGCAAGATTGTTTGACCTTTCACAGTAAATAGTTTAATGTCACTAGCCTTTAACGTGTTATTTGCCTTCAGTGCATTTGTTCATATTAACTGCTATTTATAAGCTGTTCTGACAATGGTTATTTCTATGAGTGATAAAGAGATTGTCTCAGAGTATACTTCCAGGAAAATGTCCGAGATATGTTTGGAAATAATGACCCGATATGCCTATTAAAAATTAAAAATGTAATCGTTTTCCTTGTACATTTGTGTCTTATGAATTCTTTTTTTTTATGACAGCCGCTTCTTTAACGTATATGTTCACACTTTCACAATGGCGTCCGATTCTGAAAATGAGCTTAGATGCACACACCTACTATAAGGATAATTTGAGCTCTGAAATTAAGTTTAATAGTGCATTTTATGATGAAACAATAGTCGTTGACGTTTTCTTGAAATGAGAAAATTTCATGGAGAATTTTCCTTAAATAGTTCACACCAAGTTTCAGATCAAGGACGCCAAGACAATATCCCGCATGAAAAGTAATCTGAATCTGTTTCCACTGTTATCATCTTAAAATGTCTGTTCATTCAGTACACTGAGAATTCTCAAAGTAAGAAAATGATGTATTTTCAAGAAATAAAAACTTGTTTGCTTTTCGGAAAACAATGAATATAAATGGTGCATCTACATGCGTATGGAGTGTATAAATATCAATTGCAATTAGATTCTGGGAAATAATGTTTTCTTTTCATTTGTTGTTAGGAAAAGAACAGGAACTTGAAGAATAATAGAGAATTGAAAATGGAAATCTAATACATTGTATATTTTTCTTAATGTAAATAAGTTATTGAGTCTTGTGTATTTTCAATAAAACTGGGTAATAATTCACTTCAAAATTTCAGACGGTGTTAATGCATGGTTAGTGGATACATATAACACTATTTGCTTGCATCAAGGTCATTACCATTGCTATTCCGGTTTTCTTTTCAGCAAATGTTTCAGATTAGTTAAATATAAATTGATAACTGAATTCTAGTAGCATGTATATATCTATTAGAAAAATAAAAGTTAAAAACTGCACTTTTACTTTATTTATTTCAATTTTAAAAATGTTTTCGACGTGTTTGATTGCTATTTATTCGGTAGATTATTAAAGGAGGCGATTGAAACTTAATTACAAATACTGATATAAAAGTCAATCTGCAGACATTTGTGTTGCTGTTTCGCCATTTTTGGCATCACAGCCACTAAGCTATCATTATTAACTGCAGAACATTTTGGTGATTTTGACGATGCACAACAGTTTTGGTTACTATTTGTTGAAGCACTATTGGCGAATAAAATTTGTACAAAAATTTCAATATCTAATATCCAAATTGGAATTATTAGACCAAGTGATTTAAGCTTTTTTTTTGTTAAGACTGGGACTTCGAATAGGGAGCAACTGATGTAAATAGGAAAATTATGACGTAACGATTCACTAAAAACGTCACCAAGTGACTCACTTGCATTATTCAAAAGATGTTTTATAAGTTATTCCATGGTGCAAATCAGATATATTTGGCACAATATAGGATGTCGTTTTGGTCGGCTAATCCCAGAAACCGACCAGTATAGTAATTAGAACACGTTAAAAAATCAAAATATTTACTTAATTTTTCACATATTTACATAGACATAATAAAAGTTGAAAAAGTTGAAAAAAAATGTAAATTAAACTCGACAGGGTAGAAAAAACCTGATGATGATCAACAAAACATAAAAGGTATCAAGAGGTAAAAAGTTGAAATTCTATGAAATTATATTAAAGGTGTTCGTTCGTACGCAACAAATGGTGAATGAATAAGGAGACATATTAGACTGTCATTAGAACGTCAGTTAAAAGCTAATTACTAACTATACCAGATAAAATTCATTAACGTGATGACAATTGTCTGGAGCACACGCTAAGAATAATGACGGCCGGGGAATTAGAGATCGACCTTTTACTATCCTTATATTTAAATCAATTTCACTAACCATTGTGCACTTTGCCTTCTTATGGTCTTTGGTTGTTTTTAGCTAAGTTGGAACCTATAAGTTTAATGAAGGTCGTTCGCGCGTTCACATTTGGTGTCCGAATGAAATCTTAAGTTTACCTCTGCTTGTTCGAACCACAATTGGAAATGTTGTTAGAATATATGAAACTCAGAACCCTATTTTTGGGAGGTCAGTCAGTGGTATAGTTTAAGGGAAAACTTTTTCACTCAAAAATCACAGATTCTGAGAATAGTGGTTTCCGGATAATATCTTTAGTTTGCTCCCGCCCTTTCAAATCAAATTTGGAAATGTTGATAGACTATATAAGACTTTATAACCCCATTGATTTTGGGACAATCAGTAATGTAGTTTTGTTGAAGAACTTCCTTGTTTACTCAGAAAACAAAGATTTTTAGAATTGACAATATCTTTAGTTTGCCTCGGTTGATCTTTATCAAATTTTACTGTGTCATTAACCAATATGAGACCCTGAAGCCCTATTGATTTTCATGTAAATCAATGACATAATTTTTGAGAATAAACTCGGTGTTTTTACTCAGAAGTCACATACTTTGAGAATTTACTTTACAATGTTGTATCGAATAAAACCTTTTGCTAGATGGATAAAGTCCTTAGAAATAAAACCCTATATTATATACTCATATAGAAATCTTTAATCTGATTTGTTAAAACAGTGTCACGTGATATTTGCCCATTCGTTGGGTCAACCGAAAATCGTTGGGTCGCATAGTAAGGTCAACCGCTCGCGAGAAAACCCCATGGAAATCCCCTCGTGAGCCTCGCGTGTTTCCATTTATAGTTACTTCCCTTGATTCAGTAAATAAAAAAACATGGCGTCCGACAACAGGTTGCTTGCGGTGGATGAGACAGAAATGGAACGCCTGCTGTCTGATAAGGACTCCAAGAATACTAAACGAAAAATTTAGAGTGCTGTTAAGTTGAATATTCGATATAATATAACAGTTATCACCCTTGTTGGTGTGTGACCCGACGGTTTGTCTCCCCTTGGAAAGAAAGGTCACCCTCGGGCAAGCCCTCGGGTGACCTTACTTTCCTCTGGGAGACAAACCGTCGGGTCACACACCAACAAAGGTGATAATTGTATAAGGTCGGTTGTAATGCTGAATGGCTCAATTTCAGTCACTGCAATTCCAATTTAGGTAAATATCCGGGAAGACTCTCAGACGTTTAATTTTTGGGAAAAGTACCTAGCAACTATATATTAAAATAATCAGCTATATTATAGTGCTTCTCTGGAACAATCAAATTTGAAAAATTGCAATTCCATTGTTGGAGGACTCAAAGACCTTTAATTTTTGGGAAAAGCATCTAGCAACCATATAATAAAGTAATAAGTTGTAAAATATCAATTGCTGAGATTACTTCATTTTCAAACATTGATATTCCATGATTGGTAAATATCCTAGAAAACTGTTTGGGAAAATTACCTAACAACCATGTATTAAAGTAATTAAATTTGTAACAGTAATTTCTTGGAACAATTAAGTTTCTAACATTGCTATCCCATTTTTGGTAAATTAGAATTTATTATACCAATTTCGATGCACACGATGCGCGCATGTCGTCTCATCAGTGTTGAAAATGTTGAAAAAAAAGTATTATTGAAGAGCAAGTTAACAATGTCATTATGACCAAAGGTGAAGCCAAAACCATCTAAGGACAGAGCTATGCATGAGGGAGATACTTCTTAGTTTTCACAAAAATTTACGTTTGTGCAACTGTAAATTTCAAGTATTAAATAATGTACATATCCTAGCAGACTCATTATTTTTTTAGAAAACCAATTAGCAACTTTATATGCCACTCAGCTTTTGCATCTTTTTCTTATTCAATTGATTATGACTCATACATTTAAAAGGAATCACCTATTCGTGAAAGTTGACCATACACCCGTCCCCAACAGTTGTTAAAATCTCATTAAGAAATAGCAAAACATAATCATCAGTTGAAATATCCTTGGTGAGCAATATGTAGCACATGTACAACTGGAATGAAGATCATACTGGAGCAAGTGACAGGGAGGATGCTATTTATTTCATCTATGGCACAAGAAAAGTGAAAACCGTTAGTATGAAACATATGAAAAATGCTATTTTCTTTTATTGTTTTTAAATCTAACTCCCATAACTCTGGAATGAATTCTTCGAAAAGTATACAAACTCTTGGGCCACCATTTATAATAATGCGGTAGAAGAAAATTTGTCAAGGCATAATTAAGTTAGTGCACGATATATTAATTCTCGATGCAACATGTGAAATATTGCTTCCTTTTGACTATCTAAGTACCACAACTCTGGAAATACAGAAATGAAAACTATCAAAGTGTATGCAGTCCCTCAGCCCATCATTTGTGCTAACATGCTTAAGTTTGAAGAAACTTAGTTAAAGCATACTGGAGTTAGTGTGCGACATGTGAAAAAATACTTTTTTTGACAAACTAAGTGCCGTCTCTTTGCAAAAAATAAAATGCAAACCATCAAAAAGTATGCAGACCTTCAAAAAACCATTTGTGATAACATGCGGAATTTGATGACACTTGTTCAAAGCAAACTAAATTGCCCTTTTTGACAAACTTAGTCCCTTAAATCTGGAAAGACAGAAGTGAAAGACGTCAAAAAGTATACAGACATTGAGGCCACCAATCATAATACATGTAATGTGATATAATGTAAAGAAAATCATTCTAGGCATACTCAAGTTATACCGCGACATGTTTATGCCAGACGGGCGGAAGGACTTCGCAATACCACAATACGACTATCTTTGACAGGCGTATAAACTTGTTTGACACGATATAGTATTGTAGTCATAGTTAGAAAATATCTGGAGAGCAACGAAAAGCTTGTATGTAGAAAGTAGTAGTAATTAACACCTGTTCTGCAATGACGAGAGAGACTTCGAAATGTGATGGGTTAAAGGACATGCGGAACTAATCCATAAAATGAACAAAAAAGAGAATACAGATACGAAACTCGTTAAAATGGCTGTTTCTGCTCATTATTTGAAGTTATTAAATTTATAGTGGCTGCTTACACACCATTTCATTTGAAATACCTACATACACGTATATACTGACGTATACTATATAAAGAAGGGATACAGCAGCTACGACTGCTTGTGCTAGTTGAACTTGTTATAAACATCAAATAGTCTCCCCTATTTTTTTTGTAGCTAGTGGACACTTTGTTACAAAATAACAATCCAAAGATACTAATAGATAAAGTAAATTTATACTATGCTGTATACGACTCATTTCAAGGAGTTAGCTCCCATCAGCAGCATTAAAACCGAACATTTGGAAGACCAAAAACCAAACTTATTTTAAACAAGATGTAACCAAGAATACCGAAATAGGAAGCCAAACTTCAGCTAAGGAGATCTACCATGTGCAATACAAGGAATGGGTTAGCGAATACCCTCGGGGACCTAGGATCCATGCAGAGGCATCGTCCCAGGAGTTTCAAAATAACAATCCAAAGATACTAATATTAGATATAGTAATTTATACTATGCTGTATATCATAAATCTTATCGGCTTCAGGATTTGTAACGAGAGGTTTAACCAGTATAACCACAACCAAGTCAGACTATACGACTCTATGCTTTACTTTGACCTCATATTGTTGTGAGTGCGGACGAAGGTGTGTTGTAGTTCACTGGTCGATGTTTCATTGATATCGTTTTTGTTATATCATATTCATTTTGTTTTTCATGATTACAAAACTTAATGAGTACTTCTTTGTCCAAAAACATATTCAAAGTTTAGAACTTAAAAAATTTATACAAGTTTTAAAAGATAGGAACAGTTTAATTTACTGTATTATACCATTATTATTAGCAAATTGCATTAATCAATTAATGATACATGTATATCGCTGTTTGTCTCTGCATTAAAATTTCTTTGAAATAGTAAGCAATAAGCTATTTATGACTTCATATTTACATAGTTGTAAAAAATTAAAAAAACATTTGTAATTGACTTTCACATCTGTACCTAACTGCTTTCAAACAAAAATATGTTTTTATGAATATAATAGCGAGCGCAGCGTGCGCTATAGGAGCATATGCATTTTCTACATATTGGTAATTTAGAAAATATTAAAACTTATATATATCTGAATGCAATGATTTATGAAGTAGGAAAATTACTTTATATGTTTATTGATGGAATTTCTCTTCAAAAATCAACTTATTGTCTTCTTGTTTGAGGGTGAATTAGCTATAGCAATAATCATGGGGAAAATTAAACGCATGTTTCATCTCGTGATGTCTACTTAATTGAGTGTTAGTTATCTCAAGGCGGCTTAAAGACAAATGAAAGTGACATCTAGAGAAAACAATGCATTAATAAGAAATTCAATACCATAATGGAAGACGTCAGTATGTAAACAATTGCAAGGTCACATATACTTATAGCATACTGCCCATGTTTTTTCCTGTTTCTTAGAACAGCAAAAACGTTTTAATAGATTGACACACGAATTATTGTTGATATGGAATCATATCAATAAAATAAAAGATCCAATGGCAATATTATATCATTTAAAAAAATATTTGACACATATGTAGCATTTAGAGAAATCGAAATTTAAAGTACATTTGCTATTCATAGGTCTTAGACAATTGTTCAACACAGAGAACACTCGAAAGTGAAATAAATTTCCTGCTGAATGTAAGTACATATATCGGCTTTCATGTGACAGTAAAATGGTTTTGGTTCTTCATATATAATATTCTAACAAATTGTACAACATGTTTGATAATTTCCAAAATCGCCTCATTTGACGATTTTTATCGATTGAAAACTTTGTGTTAATATTTAGAGAGATTTGTAAATATTAAAAATTTGAAAATCAATAGTTATGAATGAAACAAATACAGAAGAAAGTAGTCCTATTCCTTTGAACAATTTATTTGTTTAGGAACATTTTGGAATAGAACAGTCATTTGACAGTTATTTCTTATAGCTTCAGCGGGCGGTAGGAATAGGCTTTAACGGAATAAAGCTGATTTTTGCATCTGTCACGTATACGTTCCCATGATTAGGTGTTCTCATGTGTAGGTCTGAGGAAGCAGTAAAAATTTTATTGTGTATATAATTAAATTTTGTTTTACTTGCATTGACCAACATAACTCTAAGTACAGAAAGTTACCTTTTGAACTCATATAAATAGTATTTGATCTTTAATTTCTACAGTTATTGTCTCGTGACATTTGGTCGGCTGGTTGAAAATTAATTTGAAGCAAATAAATTGCAAATAAATGATATGGTAATAGGTAAAATCTATCACGTTTGAGACGTCAATGGCAATTACATTTTTTCATATTTGATACTCTATTGCTCCATCCTACGATACGCAATTTGAGCGTAAAGAACGTTCGTGAAAAAAACAGAATATGGTGAAATAAAATAAGGGTAATATTGTTTAGCTTGGCATTTGAAAAAAATTACACTCCCATTTTCGCAATGAATTGACTATACAATGTCAAAATGCAAATAAACAAAATACCAGATATGATATATTATATGTTTATTGTGAACTTATGTTGTCGGAGAAAGTCATTAAGAATTTCATAATATTAAAAGGTTAATTGTTGAAACATTTTAAACTTCTTCCAACTGATTTTTTCAGATGACAAAGTCACTTTAATAAAGCAATTGTTACAACAAATTCGATATAATATCACGCAAAGAAACAGTATGTTTTTCATTGAAGTCGTGGTCTTCACCTGTGAAAAGAGATCATTTTTCAGGATCATATTCTTGAATGATTTGCGATTAAACTGGTCTTGGGAGGCAGTGTCACTAAGCAATGACATGTACCTTCATCTTTATAACTAGATCTGAAAGTAAGACATTTTCTCTAGATATACAGTGGCAAATATTCCACATATTTAGTACAATGGTCATATTTCCCCTGTTGCAATAGTACTGTAAAATTAAGATTTAAAAAAGAGAATTATAGATATTGTTTATATTTTGGTATATCTATTTACTTTCATATATTACTAAATGCTAAATTTCATCGATTTTTTTTAACTTGCATTACCAAAGAATTCAACACAATCAAGAATTGGTGTAATATTTAATAAAAAAATGAATGTTGGTGAGTAAAAAGGGACTGATTTAATTTTAAATAATTAAGATATTTAATATGCTGGGATAAAATTTTCTCCCTTGATGCACCTCTTTTGCAGTTGAAATTTACAGTAATTGTGAAATACTGTAGACAGCTGGAAGCATGGAACAGATAAAACGACAGCAACAAATGATTGTAGGTCAATGTAGAATGCTATATGATATCTCCTTAATATTCGTTTGATAAGCTCCCAAAAGTCAAAATTTTATTTGGGGAAAAGGGGTGGGAGGTAATTTTTAAAATTTTACCAGGTTGCTTTTGACAACACAAGGATAGGAGGAAAGTTTTTGTGTGACAGAAGAGCATCACACATATTGTACTACCCACAACACAAAAATAATAGTTTTACAAATTGTGGATTGATACTCGATTACGGGACGGAAATGTCCTTGATATGGAGGTTGAAAGACGTACAGAAATACTTTCATAAAGGAATACAATTTTCTTTAATACCAATTTTGATGCACAAGATTTACGACTCATCAGTTGGGCTCAATGCCTAAAATGTAGAAAACCAAAACTTCAATAAAAAAAACCGAAGAGCAAATGAGACGATGTAAGAATTTTGAAGGATTTACACGGCTGTTAAGAAGTGTAACATATTAGACATCTCTCTTGTACATGTAAATGCTGCACTAACGAAGGGAAAAACGTTCTAGTAAAAAATATATAACAGAAGGATATTAGGATATCATAAAAAAAAATTGAATCCAAAAATGTTTGTGTCAGGTTATGACGTCAGCGTATCATTGGTTTTGGTATGAATTATAACACTCCATTGACTGAACAACCACATGATCCAGAAATGCAGAATCTGAA
The DNA here is from genome assembly GCA_028015205.1 of Mytilisepta virgata. Classification (NCBI taxonomy): domain Eukaryota; kingdom Metazoa; phylum Mollusca; class Bivalvia; order Mytilida; family Mytilidae; genus Mytilisepta; species Mytilisepta virgata. The sequence continues at coordinate 93,350,334 of CM051521.1, forward strand.
ACAAGTGAATAAAACAAGACGATATAAAAACCAAGATGCTTATCACAGCAATAAACATCAGCAGAAGTACTAGTTAATAACGACAGTTTCATATCCATAAATCCAATGTTGTGAAACATTCTCCAAATACCGAAGACGTTTATAAGTTTGCAAATACAGTTTGAATATGGAACGAGAAAAATATAGTGATACAAAATATAATTTACAACTAAAAGGAAAATATTATGTCAACCATCGTTACGTATCAGGATTTTGGCTAGTCTGTAAGTTTGTAGACTTGTAAAGATAAGGGTTAGAATCGGGGAAAGTGCTAGGCTCCAGGATAAATTGAAGCCCGTTCTGTAATGCAGATTTATCCTTTTTAAAATTTATTCGAAAATTTATTCCTGTCGATGGTCCATCGGGCTACATGCATGCTTACTGACTTGGTCTCTCAAACGTCCACAAATAGCAGGAAGTGTAGACAGTTGTCGCTAAACATGTCCTGTCCCGAATGTGGGCACTTTTATTAAATACGATAGCAATCACAATCCCCAGTGACCAAGGTAATTACTTGTAATTTGTGATTTAGAAATGTGTCGAAATAATCATGAATTTCCTGCATAATTATAATCACTTTTGATCAAAGTTAATCTAATTCATGAGCTCCGTGGCAGGATAGTTTTTAGATTCTGGGGAATTGAGCATATACTTTAGAATTATGTAAATATATTTGTGAACACGGTTCTAGATGGCCAGCTCGATCGCAGTAGGTTACAAAATTTTTTGTCTTGAATAGCTCAATAAAAAAAAAGAAATTCTCATCATTCAAGATCAGTTTTGGTGAAAAAATCAAATGTTTGTTTTTGATAATCTGATGTTGAGTTTTCTCCTGTCACAAGTTTTCTGTTGTTCCTTATAAATAATGAATATACGTGCATCCAACGCGGTTATTATCTAACTGTTGTTTAAATAGATATCAAATACAACAGGTCTAGTCTATTGTTTATCAGGGACAACTTTTCATTTATATTTCTTTCAAATTCATCCTAAGATGCCAACTATGCAATTTAAAACGTAAGTTATTTACAGTTCATGCCAAGGAAATTAGTGACTGCTTCTGAAAATATTCAATTTAAATTCTGCAAATGAGCATGCAGTTTAATTTAATATAATCATTTATTCCCAGACTGGTAATTATTTACCATGTTACAGATGTTTACTTTCAAGGATCTCAATTTCAAATTTCAAATTTATGGAAAAGCAGCGACAGTATTGCATTACTTGCATCATTGAAGATATTCGACTAGTAGTTATAATTTCAATTTAGAATAATACGAGTTCGATATAATTTGAATATCGACAAAAGAATACCGAAGAGAAGATAATTACTGATATATATATATATATATATATATATATATATATATATATATATATATATATTCTGATTTAACATCCGAATTTGTCTCTTCTATGAAGTTCATGGCGAAAATGTTAAAAAATAACGAAAATGGGGGAAAAATTCTTGACATAAAATCCCTTCTTGCATGTAACGATTTGTAACGCCTGAAGAGCGTCGTTGAGTCCTGCTGACGGTTTATCAAAGCTCTTTTAGTGGAATTATTTGCTAGATGTTGATAACTTGTTGTAATTGTCAACAGTACAAAGGCAACATGTTTGATATTTATGAAAGGATAAAGATGCAAGTTAGTATCAACGAAGTACACATCATAATACTCGCGTAGAGACAAAGAAATCTAACAAATTCAATCATACTTAAAACAATTTAACAAATATTGTCCGAGTTTTTATGTGATTCAGATCTCCAGACTGTAGGATTTGTCGTGAAAGAGGTCTTATATTCCTTTAGTATTGGACTTGTTTTCGTTATTGAGCCATAATTCAGAACAGACAGTGATATCGTTTTGTCAATAACTGTAAAATATAACAGCAAATTATACCTTGTTAAGATAAGAACCATATTTTGTCATGGGACTATAAAAACATGAGTTTGTGGAATATCTCAGACAGTCTTTATTAATTTTTATATTTATTCTTAACTATGTAGAATAAATGGTAGGACACATATGTTTGAGACCAAGTATTTCTACTTTCAAAAACTAATGAATAAAGTTCATGTCTTTCATCGATTTTAAAACTGTCCAATTTTCTCTCAGTTTTCGTTTAAATGCCTGCTTTAAGTATCACATTTATATCTGATTTATTTTCTGAGTTTACCAATCGCATCACCACCAAACGACTTTGGAAATATTACATTGTTGTAAAGCAATTTTACAGTTTGGCCACTTATACTGACCTACCCCTCCATCTAAAGAATTTTATAATTATAACCAAGAATGATACATGTAAAAACAGTAACAAAACATAAAAAGTGACATACATAAATTATCGTCAAGTAACATGCTAATTTACCATTTACATTGCACGTCCTGGAATTGACACCTCAGCGGACTTGACATTTCACTGGCTTTTACTCGCTGCGGTTAACGGAGCAGGACGTGCTTACCCGTCCGGAGCACTTGGTGTCACTCCCGGTTTTTAGTGGGAGTTCACATCGATAGTGCTTTAGTTTTTGTTCTGTCTTGTTCTATCTTTTGTTTAGTTTATTATATGTTTTATACATGTATCCTTGTGGTGTTTGTTTGCTGTGTTCCGTTCTCATCACATTGTCTTTTCCTTGGATTTTGTGTTTGCAGACTTTTAGATCCCGACCATTTTGGATTATCTTCCTAAGTAATAACGCCCTCTGGGTATACATTTAGCTCTGTGTTTAGCGCTTTGTCTGGTCATTTTTGGATTTGACTGTGCTCGTCATTATTGTGGATAAATGTTTACACATATTAAGCCTTGAACATTGCTGAGGAGATGTGATGTTTTAGGCATATTTTGTGCATCGGAATATGAAATGGAATATGATTATTTATTTGAGGAAAATCTGAAGATTTTTTCATGTCCATCACATGATCGCGATAACCAATCAAATTTAGTTTTACGAAATGTACAGAGAGTGTAATAATACAGTTTGGCTACTAATTAATGAAATAGCAAATCAATAATTATATAAAATCTTGTCTACCAATTAGTAAAATATAGTCTCGATTTTATTTTGTCTTGACTATAAACTGTGACTCGAATACATTTTTGTGGATAAAATGAACAATACAAAAAAAAAAAAAAAAAAAATAAATAAATAAATAAATAAAACAGAAAATATAAACAGGTCAATTAAGTTGCAATAATAGTAAGAGTACAAGGAGTATGTGTTCAAAATAGCTAATATCCTATAACACGAACACATAGCAGAAAAACTGTCATTATAAATCACAGAAAAACTGTCATGATAAATCTTTTCCCCAAGATGATTGCATAACTTTTGATCATTGTCACAAGAGCTAAATTGCTGTTGCTATATAGATATAGTATATAGATATGAATTAATCAAAATGATTTTGTTATTAAAACTGAACATCCAAATTGAACAGGAAGTAGACCTGAAAAAAATCCATATACAAACATTAACCTTTCAAGACATATAGCACTATACATTATAAATATTTTTTTTACATTCTCCCTCCTTGCTGTTGAAAATTTGCATTTTGTCCTGATTTATTTGTTTCATAATTCTAACAGTTTAACATCACTCTTTTTGGTAAACTTTATGGTTTAAAGAAATCTGCTCAGAGTTCACAAATATTCGAAACTATCTTTGTAAAATGTTACCTGTTTTCAGAGGTTCTTGTATTCTATAAATAAAAATAATGATTGATAATTCCTGCATGTCAATTGCATTATGTTTTATCATTATTTCTCCTATTCTTGACATGTTTAAACGGTGGGTTAAAAATAAATATCTTTAACCCTTTCCCGGTGATTAAATTTCTACGCGGGAATTACCGCCCTTTTTATACAGTTATTGGAACGATAAGTTAGAGAAGTCCCGATATGACATCTATGTAAACAAACTACATAGCAACGACATTTTCTTAAGGTTTTTGTCGAAAATCATAGGAGAAACGGATTCTCCTTCAATTTACTCGTGAGTTATGGAATTTCTCCAATCTCAATAGTTAAATTTTAGATTTTAACACGCTCGCTAAAGACTCGCGTGTTGAAAATAAAAAATTTAACTATCTCGGGTGGAGAAATTCAATAACTCACCCGTACCTGAAGTAGAATTTATATTTATCATTCTTGGTTATAATTTATGAAATTCCTAAGATAGTTGGGTAGCTTAGTTTGACTATTATAAATGAAAACTATAACCCATGAAATTCTGGAATGTTATACAAAAAGCAAGAAAAATTATCGATTTCTTAGCAACATTAATCCAAGATAAAGAAACAAAACTGTAAAGAGCATATAAATCTCAAATCTGTTGACAGCAGAAAGACAATTAATTCGAAAGGCTTAAGCATATATTTTTTAGATAATCTTGTCTGACATGATTATTCATTGATTTGTTACAGAAATTACCAGTATTTAGCAAAATTCAAAAATAATAGAAATACTAAGGCTTCATTTCTTGTATTGCACATGGTAGATCTCCTTAGATAAAATTTGGCTTCCTATTTTGGTATTTTTGGTTATGACTACTTCTTGTTTAAAATAAGTTTGGTTTTTGGTCTTCCAAATGTTTCGGTTTTAATGCTGCTGATGAGAGGCAACTCCTTGAAATGCGTCGTATACAGCATAGTATAAATTTACTGTATCTAATATTAGTATCTTTGGATTGTTATTTTGAAACTCCTGAGACGATACCTCTGCATGGTGGACCCTAGGTCCCCGAGGGTATTCGCCAACCCAGTCGTCAGACTTGTCTGACATGGTTATTCATTGATTTGTTACAGAAATTACCAGTATTTAGCAAAATTCAAAAATAATAGAAATACTAAGGGTTCATTCCTTGTATTGCACATGGTAGATCTCCTTAGATAAAATTTGGCTTCCTATTTTGGTATTTTTGGCTATGACTACTTCTTGTTTAAAATAATTTTGGTTTTTGGTCTTCCAAATGTTTCGGTTTTAATGCTGCTGATGAGAGAACTCCTTGAAATGCGTCGTATACAGCATAGTATAAATTTACTATATCTAATATTAGTATCTTTGGATTGTTATTTTACATATGCACTACTTTTATGTTTAATACTTAATATATGTAAACGTCCAATTAAACGAAAGGCACCGATTGTCAAAGTGTTCTGTGTGTATTGATCTTTGAGTTTGCGAGTTCGAATCCTCCTCTTGGCGAGGTATGTTTGACTCCTATCTTAATTAACAAGGGTTGCCAGTTTTGCTGCCGTAGGATGTTGGTTCTCTCCAGGGATTACGGCTTCCGCCACCAATTAAAAAATGGCCGACGTGGTGGTTCTTCCCAGGTATTACGACTTCCTCCACCAATAAAAACTGGCCGACGTGGTGCTTCTCCCCAGGTACTACGGCTTCCTCCACCAATAAAAACTGGCCGTCGTGGTGGCTCTCCCCAGGTATTACGGCTTCCTCCACCAATAAAAACTGGCCGACGTGATACATGTGTATAGCCAATTGCGCTGAGTTAAAACACCAGTAAACCAAACAAATTAAATACAAGTATACATTCCAAGGAGTTGTTACATAGCAATATATTGCACTCGGTGGTAAACATCTGGATGATGTTATCTTTAATGGCATATTTTATGCAACTAGCCTATCTAGTATACAAATAGAGGGTGTCGAATATTTTTTCGATATTCGACTAGTAGGTGAAAATCATCTCCTGGTACCATTGTCTTCGCTTGCAATGAAAGTGTGTATTGTTTGCTGGTTCAGTAACGTTATGTCATCCCTAGATTTTTTTGTAAACCTCGTATTTCTACAAGTTTCTGAGGCTCCGTAAAAATAAACTGTATATTTTCCGACAATGTACATATATTGTATATATATTTTACAGATTTTTAAAACTGTTTAATCAAAAACAAGACAATCGTATGGAAGCCGTTTTACTATTCATTCTAAATTCAAGATATCTCATATAATGTATAAGATATGTCATATAAGATATCTCATATAATATATAAGATATCTTATATAATCTAGTTTTCATAATATATCTTACAAACTTTATAAGATATCTTAAATACTTTATATTTGTTTAGTTGGGGTTTTACGCCGCTTTCAGCACATTTGGCTATTTCGCGGCGGCCAGTTTTTATTGGTGGAGGAAGCTGGAGTACCCGGAGAGAACCACCGACCTTCGGTAGGAAAATTGGCAATCCTTGTCAATTAAGATTGGAGTCGAACACACCCCGCCACAGGTGAGATTCGAACTCACAACCTCAGCGTTGACAGGCTAGTGATCATTAGTAGGCATGACGAACTACATATACTTTATAAGAAATCTTCTAAAGTTTATAAGATATCTCATAAAATATATAAGATATCTTATAAATATTTTTTATATAAGATATCTTACAGACTTTATAAGATATCTCATATATTTTATAAGATATATCATAAAGTAATATCTTATAAAGTTTATAAGATGTCTTATATTTTATAAGATATCTTATATAGTTTATAAGGTATCTCATATAGTTTATAAGATATCTCATAAAATTTATCAGATATCTCATATAATTTATAAGATATCTCACATAATTAATAAGATATCTTATAAAGAAAATTATATGAGATATCTTATAAATTATATGAGATATTTTATAAACTATATAAGATATCTTATAAACTATATGAGATATCTTATAAAGTTTATTAGATATCTTGTAGTTGGAAAAAATAGTAAAACGGCTTGCCATACAATCTATTATGTTTAGACTTTAATAGAATCACATTGATTTTCAGCAAAAAATAAAGGCTTCAGAAGGTTATATAATAGTTCATTTTGTAGAAGAAGATTTTATTGCTTGGATATATTTGAATATCTGTTTTCTTTCTGTCAAGCGTTTTCTGTTTGTATTTATTTAAAACAAAATGATTTAAAAAATTCCAATCTTTATTTCTTAAAATACTAGTGTATTAGTTTTGATTTAAAAATATTTCTTCCAACGAATATTAAGCTGTTTCGTAATTCAAATGTAGTTAATCGTCCTATTATGCACGAAATGATAAAATATGGCATGGCAGATTCTCTAGTAATTTCTTACATGGCATTTCGTTCCTGAAGAAAAGTATTGATACTTAATCCAAGATTAAGAAAAGTAAATGTTAACAACTTGTAGATTTTCTACGATATTGACATCGCAAAGGCAGTTAATCTTAATATTTGTAGGTTTAAACCTAAACATCCTGAAATCTCAAACTTAGGCTGAGTGCTGGAAACGAGGTTCCATATCGAACAATCCTTTCGCAATTCCAATTATTATTTTTTAAATAATTTAAAATACTCACATTGGATGAAATAAATTGAATGTTTTTACAAAAATTTAACATTGCAGGAAACAACCCTATTGTTCACCTCGAAACATCCAAATTATCCCCCACAAGGGAGACAACTGCGTAATTCGTCTGCATTAAAAGTCATGAGAGTCAAATTATGTCTTGCTCCCGTGGAAAAAATAATAAAACAATAACAGCCCTCATTTGAGGTAGACATTCAGATTTGGAAACCCTTGACATGTTGTTTTCCCTCGGGCAAACCTCTCTCGGGTTTAATGTTGTATAATGTTTTCTCCTTTTTCATGTTTTTTATGATCAATCTTGTGACGACATTACGTTGTTCGATACTTTTAAGTAACGTTTATATCAGCATTGAAAATGCCGTAATTGGAACTTTACAGAGAACAGAATGTGGGTTGTGAAATTTATACCAGTATGCAGGTGTTTCTTAAGAATTGTTATAGACAATTAGAATAGCGCGTCATTATATTTCTTTATTCCCCTTTGTTTGTCATTTCAAAGTGAATGTGGAAGAAGAAATATTCTCATTAATCTTTTTGAAAGAGTCATCTTTAAATTGTATATGGATAATCTTTCAGGTTGCTATAAATTCTCATAGAGAAAGATGAGACACTCACAATATTTGTCATTTTGTCCATCAGAACTGAAAACTATTAATTACATAATTCTGTGTAAAATAGATGTATAATGTAAGACTTTAGCTTTTAAATGTGGGTTTGTATCCGATTTTCGTGTTACTGACCTTTCTGATGACCACTGTCTCCTAAATGTGTCTGTCAGTACTTGAACATCTTCTACTCTTGATACTCATTGAATGATTAGATTTATTCTTAGGCCAGTATCCCAAGAGATTGTTAATTTTAGCACTAAATCCTTCAAAAATCAAAGTGCTGGAAAGCACCACTGGAAAGATTGCAACTATAGTTGTGTATAATTTCAAATGGAATTTTATCACAGATTTTTTTCTCTGCTATGTGAAATCAATTACAATTAATGTATTCATTTTTTCCTGAAATATTGAGTATTTTTCTTGTTTGAAATCGATTTGGTTTTTGGTCTTCCAAATGTTTGGGTTTTAATGCTGCTGATGAGAGGTAACTCCTTGAAATGCGTCGTATATAGCATAGTATAAATTTACTATATCTAATATTAGTATCTTTTGATTGTTATTTATTAAAAATCGATATACATTCCGGGGTACGAAGAGAATTTTCAATAAGAGTTCAGTGTGTTTAAGTGATAAATGTTAATAAAATATTTGTTATTGGATCGTAATTTTACTTGACATGACTTAAAAAATTTAGATTCACGCGCATGTTTGAGTTAACGGATAATCGTAAGGTTTTTCTCGAATAACGGGTCCATTAAATAATCGTCACATTAGTAAATGCACAATTAGTTTTGACAATAAATTAATTTAAAAGTAAGTTTCCCAAGAACAAATGATAACTTGCTACCCTATTATACGAGAATGGAACTGAAGGTATACAACCAAAATGGCTGTATTTTGAAAATATGGATGGAAATGTGTCAAAAACGTAATTTTTAATGTATTTGGGACCAGGGGTCAAACTACATGTACTTCAGGATGACAGGGAGAAATTACTTTTCTCTCTGAAGCTAACAAGGAGAAGTTGAGGGAGGCAGGGAGAAGTCATTACATCCAAAGTATCAATCGGCACTGATTATGTATTTATTTGAAGAGCTAGTCTAATTTATTTTTTTTGGGAGAAATTAAGATTAATTCTCTGATTTACAGTTCAGCTGTGTTAAGGCAAGTTAAACTTGCATGCCTTCTAAGCCAGTCTACAAAATATGTACAACATTGTCAACATAAAGAAGTTAATAAAATAGAATCATTACTTCATTCACAGTATCTTTTGCATTGTTTTTAAATTTTTGTTACTCCGGTCCGACTTAACGTGGTCCTAGTTGTCAGCTGGCCGAGGTTATCCATATTTTTATTGTTGGATTATTTCCCTTTGTTTACTGATTGAATAAAGAGGATTTTAATTAACTCACATATCGGATTATCCGAGTGCTCCCAGGGAATTAAAAAAGAAGAAGAAGAAGAAGAAGAATAAGAAAGGCGGCATCGATTTTATTTTCACTACACAAGTCGGAGTTTCCTTCAAATAACGGCTGGCATATTCGCGATTTCGACCATTGAAATGGATCAGGCGAGTAATTAAATTTATAGTCAACTCGAACTTCGCTTTTGACACGAGTTTTAGGCGACTTAACAATTATCAGGGCGACTTCAACTTCCCTTTTGACGAGAGTTGGGGCGAAGTGAAACACTTCAAGGCGATATTTTGAAATTATGATATACATAATAATCAATGGAAATTTAAGCAGAGGTTTGGCAATTAATTTTTCCTTAGTTAAAAAAATTGCAATAGGGAATAGAATAATATCTTATAATAAACAATTCAAATGAGTAACTTAAATGCCTAAAGCACGTTTCTCAGACCGGAATGTTAACATACAAAATGGCTGAAAGTTCAAAACGTGCATAATTTAAAAGGGTCAATCCTAAACTAATATTCGTTAACATTTATAAAAGCAACATAATACTTTTTATTAATCGATAATCTCTAAACTAAAACTATGAATATGTAAAAGCCTTCTATACATGTATATATGCCCTCATTGAAAATTTAACGGGAAGCCGTGTCTTCGTATGCGTCATGTCTTCGAAATAATGTTTGGGAACTCATTTTATTTTCTTGGTAATTTCGGTAAATAATAAGGGTAAAAGGAAGTAATTAAAGATGACTGGCGCCACCTAGTTTTTACATCCAAGATAATAGGTAGAAATAAATTTATTTTCTGCTGCCCTGTTAATTAGAAAAGAAAATTGAAATAGTGAGAAATAAGTGTTGGCTATTGGTTTAGAAATAGCGAGAAATTTGGAGGAAACTCTCTGTGATGAGCAAAATTTTCTGTGCATAATTAAGCAAGGAGTGTTCTTCATTCATACTAATTCGAAAATTCCGGAACCATAGAGTACCCTTAAAAAATGTCATTTTTCTATCAAAAAAGCTGCGGCACCATATGTGTTTTGCAGTTTTATTCACACCCAAAGGTGTTGAAAATTTCATAATTTGACAGTTTTTTCAACGGAACTTTTATAGTGAAAACGCAGAACCCAAAAAGGCTACCATTCTCGCCTATGTAAATAATTACTTCATTTTAACCTAAAGCGAAATAACGATTTCTGGCGCATCACTGTAGTTTTCGAGATATCTTAGAAATGGAATAGGTAAATTAGTAAGCTGCTAGGTTGTAAACTGTATCAGAAGAAAACTGCTCATCACCATGAACCTATACTCTGTATCAAATTTTTACTGTTTGTTTTTATTCTTCTCTTCAAGGGGTAGGATTCATTAACCCACCGTAAGAACGAGCATTCTGTCGAGGACTTTGTCTTTAATCATTTCTCCTCATTTGTATGTATTTAGGCATATCTAAAAAGGGGGGCATATTTTTGCTGACGTTAAGCGACATTTTTGTATTTTTAATTGCTTAAAGATGCCAAAATAACCCTAAAATATTAAAATTAGATAAAAAATCAAAGGCTACACATTTTTCTTCTTAGTATCGTCGAATTAAATATTATGTACACGGTTCACATTAAAGACATAACAGCAACGATAAAATCTTAATTTCAGCATTTTTATAGTCTATTTCATAAAATTTTGTTTCGCTCATGCAACTGTTTTCATATATTCGTGACAGAAAAAAAAAAATAAATTGGATACTGTTATCAAATCATCAGCCTCAATTCTTTAATAGGCCTAAATCGAACTTAATCAAACACCTCGTTTTAAACCCAGCCAAACAGTCAAAATATGCTGGTCAATGCACCCAAGTCTTTAAAAAGTAACGTTTTCTGCAAATGGGGGTACCTGTAAAGAAAGTCATTTTAAATGATGAACAATTGTTTCTTTAATCCAAAAATTTGAACGCAAGTAGTAGAGGTATATAGTAATCGACTAATGCAAAGATTGTCCGATTTTATTTCAGTATGTGTCAGTATAGGGTAAAAGGAAGTAATTAATGATGACTGGCGCCACCTAGTTTTTACATCCAAGATAATAGGTAGAAGTAAATTTATTTTCTGCTGCCCTGTTAATTAGAAAAAATAGTTCATATATTATCAACAAGAAATTTCTCGTAATTTAAAAATACTCTGTCGTCATTGGAACTACATTTTATGAAGTAAAACACAAGTTTAATAGTATCGAAAAGGCACACTTCCGGTTTTGGAGACCGATGACATAGGAACGATTTGCAATCTTTCCAAAAACCGCTTATGCATTCCTTCAGTCGTAACTAATTAGAGCCTTACCAAGCTTATTGTTTATTTCTAGGGCCTTTTCATGATGCGCCCTATTAAGGCTTTGATTCACTACATGTCATATAAAAGCAGAGGTATCCTTAAAAGCAGGTTTTACTGTAGATTTCAACTAGATAACAGAGAATAGTGTCCGTCTTCTTCCTTTAATGCAAAGTTAATTGAAAAAATCATTAACAACAGAATTATAGATACTTATCGTCGACTTTGCCTGTTGGGATAATTTAATTATCATGGAAACACGCGACAGCAAGGTCTGTCCAGTTTGTTCAAAGGAAATGATTCTTCTCAGAGATCTTTGTATGAATGTGAGAATATAAAAGCATTAATAATACGTATGATTTGTTTTCATTAATTTTTATTTTCTTTCCTTACAGAGTATCTCTTTTTTTATATTTGTTTTATGATAATGCTGCGATTTACGAATTCGTCTTGCTCTTGGATTTTGGTCTTATATAATTTGCCTATTGTCTTATTGCGTCTGTATTCTTTCTCCGATATTTGTCCAAAACTTACCTAACGAATTTTGGACAAAAATTCACGTTTTAAATATCAGGGTTTGATTTTATAAATATTTTTGGTTCGTTAGTAAGAAAATTCAAGCATGTCTTTTCCTTTTCACAATAACAGGAATTTACACGTGAAAAAAAGTAAAAAAGCGACTGTCGTAATGGTCGTTTTAAATTATACATAATAAACGAATTAATCGTGTGATAAATGTTCTTTATACAATTTTCCGCAATCACAGTCACATGAAAGCTTTCTACACCAAGTGATATCATGTGAATGATTTGAAAATAATTGATAAAAAATATATTACGTACCTATATTAGAAATTATTCAGCGATATTGTTCTTAACCATGTTAATAACGCAGGAAAAATCTCGGTGAGATCTATTGGTACCATTTAGTGAAAATTGTAGCCAAAGCAGAAAATTCCTTTAAGAAATTTCTAAGATATGTATAAATTATATATATATATATATATACTGAGTTTATTGATTGTAATTTTAAAACATACAAAGAATGAGAAGACAATGAAGTAAAAAATATTTCTAGGAAATATAAAGAGACAATATTGAACAAGATTATGTATTCGCTGGATCGAGGAGACTCGGTTATATTCATGCACATTTATATGGAGAGACAGAAATTGTCAAAAAATAACAACTTTCAGTTTTTTCCAGACAATGCCAATCAAAGCTAATAGAATATTAGAATAATTACGTGTATAAACATAAAAATGTTCATATCAGCAAATCTTGTTATGAATATAGGCCTTGTAGTTGAAAAAAAATCCTTATCTGTGTCCATAACAAGGCATTTCCTAATGAAAATATGACATGTATTATGGAAAATCGTAGTTCGGATAATTTTTTTTATTGAGAACAATACCACGCTGAGGGACAATTTCTGTTATTTTGCGTCTCCAAACTGTCTGTTAGTTTGCTTTTGTAGGATTGATCAAATTGACATACGTATCGCTGATAATCCAGACAAAACAAAGGCTGGTACAAAATCAAGCAAAGATATAAACTAAACATGCAAATGGCAAACAAAAAGTTGGTTAAACGAGGTCAAGGAAAACATATCTTAAAAGTTACAAGCGGTGGTTCAGACAGTGTGCAAGGCCAGGAAAAACCGCTAATTACACACAAACATATATATATATATATATATATAAGTATCAAGAGACAAATAATAAAATCGACAATGACCCTAAACATTTCTATATTTTTATTCAAAAGAAAAAAAGCAAACTGTTTAAATGTAAATGTATGTACACATTTCATCATAAAAAACATTTTGTCTTCTGTAGAAAACGAACTATGTGCAATGCATGACAATGAACAATCAAATAGTCAGCCTTTTGGGAGATTTGCTCGTAAGGATAATTGTGATGTGTACTTGTATATTGCATTAATCCGCATAAAGCTTGCAAATGTACACATTTAGTATCTTGTTTGAGGTAATGACACTCATAACCATATTTAATTTAATTGGAATGTATTGATATGGTTTCTATTTTTCACCATTATCGAAACTGTTCATGCGGATAACATTATTGAATTAATGATTCATTCGCTTATAGATGTAATATGAGTATTTCTGATGTACTTATTCATACGTTGACAAATGAAGTGGTCATTTTAATGTTTTCATTGTATGATTATAGTTCGGCTAATCGGGCTTCAGTGGTCTCTGAGTAACAACTATTTATGAAACCTTTAATACCAATATTCTTTTCAAAAATATACAGAACCTGTTCCTTTACCTTATAATGGAAGTAAAATATGGTCATGCGAGACAGATGATTTAGTCAAGTGAAATTCACTGTAAAGTAGAATCAAAATTGTTGGACTTCTTTTGTGCTTCATATGGATGATATTTGTTGTTTTCTCTTCAACATCGATTCTCAGAAATATTTTTCAATATTAGTATTTGGTTTGGAGATAAAGATAAGAGGTGGTCACTACATGTATAGCAGATTGACTATTTATGCTTTTGGAGGATGACACCACTTGAAACAGTAATGATGTGAAATACTGTATAATTTTATATGGATATTTCTCATTTCAACATATTGGAATTGAGATGAATTTTCTAATAAAACCAAACAGACCTTAAAAGGCTATACCTCATTCGTATAGTAGAAAAGTACTTTTGCGGTTATGCAGTGATTCGTAGAGCAACATAAATGTTTCAAATATATATTCTTACACCACTTAAGTTGAAATTTGGTTTAAAGCATGTATGGAAAGACTTTCGTACTTTTTAAAATATTTTTTACCGGTAGAACATTGGCAATTGTAGTTCATTAAGAATCGTCTGCGTTTGTTTGGTCAACTGAACTGGAACGTCATATGATGCACCCGAGAGAGGCTTTACATACTAGTACTTCATCCCCAATGAACAAAATAGCTTTTATGCGGAGTCTAGTTTCTTTTAATTGATTAGCTATTTGCTTTACATCTTGCGGTGTAAAAATAATTGTGTGTATTGTTGGCAGAAAACGAAGGTAAGGATATGTAATTTAGACAACTCCTAGTAAGGGGAATAGATTGATAAAAATATTCTCTTATAAAACGGCTTGTTCAAATGAAACAACCTGATGAGTTAAAAACAACAACTTGCTTTACCCATATCAAACCCTCCAGCTAAAGCTCTCGGGCTGATACGGGTGCCTCAGGTTTATATGAAAAAAAAATTAATATTCTATATATATATTCATGATATCCAAGTTTATATTCACAATGATTTGCATGTATGGAAACACTGCTAAGAGTACACTGACTTCAAGCTGTCAGAGGAACAACTATACATGAACTGTTTGCACACACCCCTGCAATATTTAGTACCAGCTATACATATACAAGATACACTGTCACACTTGTTTTCACCTTTGATTCTATATTTGTGAAGTGAGTCATACTGTAATATCTTAAGAGAGCTGTTCTCTTTCCAAGTCGACTCGGCGTCAAATTTTGTTCAAATCTACAATCAAAATTTTACATAAGCATATTTTATTCCCTTCTGCACAATTACAAATCTTTGATGCTTTTTACGGTAATCTTAATTCTTAAGGGGTATTATTCGGTTATGAAAGTCGAATATGTAAACACGAAAATGTCAACTTACATAATACTTTTTTATCAACAGCAATAGATTATTCAAGAGAAGATTAATATTTCGTTAGAAATAGACGACTCCCTTGATAGCAATCATTCTCGAAATAAATACTTCTTTTAAAATATTAGTTTAACTAGAAGGAACCCGCGATTCTCGCGGGAGACGTAAGGGAGTCGATATTTGAGAGGTTAAAAAAGTGAGGGAAAGCTGAAGTCTGTTAACAATACTGATGCTGCAAATTAAAAAAAAAACAGTTTCAATTTTATGTGACAATCTCGGCGGGTGTCTTTAAGGAGGAGAAGACTCATACTTTGCTGGTGCAGCTGATTTTTATGGATGCGTGTTCATTGTGTATCCCCGTACACCAGATATTGCTATTTACTGGTAACAAATGGATTATCTCAACAATAGAAGTGTATCGTCAATTGTCGCTAGTGTACCGTTAATTGCAGCCTGTTGCCATTTATGGTACACCTACATGTATACTATTGCAATAGGTACATTGTACCAGAAAAGAACAATATATATCTGCTGTGTTTTTCTTCAACAATTTTGTATTGTCAATATGTCTTTGTTTGTTTTCTAAGCTTTGTCCTTTCCCTTGGACTTTAGTCTTTTAATACTTAGGGGACAATCCGGGGGACAACCATTCCATTCTGAGTGTTTATCCTGTACACGCCACGTGAAGACCAGACACACTGTACATGTAGGTGGTAATTTTTTTTATTATTCAAATAACAAACTAACATACTGTAAATGTTCATTGTACACATTGGGACCTATTATTTATTTATTAGTCCAGATAATCATGGCGTCTCAAGGGTATAATTATTTTCGATTTTTTTTATCCCTCATCGATGGAATATACGTCCAAGTAAAATTTTAATTATTTGGACTAACCTTTTATGTACCATTGGTATTGGCCAAGTGATTTTTTGGAAACGCGTTGAGTTATAAATTACACATTAAAATGCAGTTCGTTCCACTGGGACTCCAAGCTGTTTTTTCATATTTTATTAACCATGTTAACATAGAACAAAGATCGAAACATATAATTCATAAATATAAATAGGAATTCCTTATAAAAAAGTAATAGTTCTATATAAAAAATAATAATTTGGGAAAAACAACACTGGCAAAGTAAAAATGACCCCAGAAATAGTAATCCTAGAAAAACATACTTGGTTGTAAAGACATTAAGCGGAACTTTTTAACGTAGTCTCCATTTTAATTTAGAAACTGAAATCTTCGATTAAACTTCAAAGATTTAAACCAAACCTTCTAGGAAAGGAACTTGGCTTCGCATTTCGTAAAGTATTCAAATACACAGTGTGGGAGCGGAAATGAACATGTTTTCGGTCACTTGTTAAGTTGCGATTTTGTATAGCAGCAAATCGGTCACTTGCAAGGAAGATCGTTCATACTTAATAATAGACTTTTGAATTTTACACAGATTTTATGGAAATTTTAGGTATGTTTGCCTCCTTTGACATTTGGCTGTTTACATGCCTATAAAATTACATGAAAATTGTTTCACAAATATGATTAATATCACTTTTATCAAGCTTTAATCACGAAGCTTCTTAAATTTACTGTTTGAAATTTTGACTTTAAAACTGAATACGTAAAAACTGGTAACAAATTTGAAGGTATTCTTTACATTATCTAGAAGTCAATTGATTTTTATACCCTAAAACAAAATTGTATCGTATTATTTTTCCTATAAAATGAATTAAATTATTTGCAAACAAACAACACATCATTTCTCTGACTGTATAGGTGCTTGTATATGTACTGTAGGCGCTTACAATTTTTTTTTGTATAGTCACTAGTTGCAATATAATGTATGGCGTTATTTCATGAATATTAGGAAACACTGTCCCTAGTAGAATGTAATATTGCAGGAGCTTGCGGGTGTGATACAATATTCTACGAACGGACATTATTTCCCAATTTTGTGTAATAGCGCCTTCATTGTATATCAAAGCAAATAAGACCCAAACCAGGTTATTGAAGTACATTGTATAACCTGTTCAAAAATTAAAAACATTCCTTATAATTTAATTTCCAAACGATTCCTTGATTCAAGCATCAATAGAGACAATGGACTATTTTAATTTACAAGTGGCGGATTAATCAGTTGGTGATATCAGAAGACCAAACCAAGTTATACAGTCAGTATAATCAATGTTGGTCTATGCTAGTCATCCAATCAAATTAAATTAATATAAAAACTAATGGTTCTTGATACTGGCTTTATCACGTTGAATATCGGTCGAGACGAAGGCGAGACATATATTCAAATTGATGAAGTCAATATTTAGTACATTTGTGTCTATTATTATTTATCGAAGAAGCATCCGCTTTTGACGTCGATATGACTTACGTGGACAAACAGTTTTAATTTAAAACTTTGAAGGATTAGAGGAATACATAAAAAATCAATTTTTTAGATAGTAAATAATGTTGCTTCTGGATAATTAATATACCCTTACTCCCTACGATAAAACAACAAAATGGATAACAGTGTCTAGGCCACCCAAACACAGAGAATCACGAACATAAAATAACATAAAACAGCAAAAGACAAAAACATTAACGCAACAAAGAGTACAATTCTTTGATACCAAACTTGAATCACAAGATAGTCAGTCAAGGCAACACAAACAGACAGAATCACGCACATAAAATAACATAAAACAGCAAAAGACACAAACATTAACGAAACAAAGAGTATAATTCTTTGATACCAATTTTGAATCACAAGATAGTCAGTCAAGGCCACACAAACAGACAGAATCACGCACATAAAATAACATAAAACAGCAAAAGACACAAACATTAACGCAACAAAGAGTATAATTCTTTGATATCAAATTTGAATCACAAGATAGTCAGTCAAGGCAACACAAACAGACAGAATCACGCACATAAAATAACATAAAACAGCAAAAGACACAAACATTAACGAAACAAAGAGTATAATTCTTTGATACCAATTTTGAATCACAAGATAGTCAGTCAAGGCCACACAAACAGACAGAATCACGCACATAAAATAACATAAAATAGCAAAAGACACAAACATTAACGCAACAAAGAGTATAATTCTTTGATATCAAATTTGAATCACAAGATAGTCAAGGCCAACCAAACAGACAGAATCACGCACATAAAATAACATAAAATAGCAAAAGACAAACATTAACGCAACAAAGAGTATAATTCTTTGATACCAAATTTGAATCACAAGATAGTCAGTCAAGGCCCCACAAACAGACAGAATCACGCACATAAAATAACATAAAATAGCAAAAGACACAAACATTAATGCAACAAAGAGTATAATTCTTTGATCCCCAATTTGAATCACAAGATAGTCAGTCAAGGCCACACAAACAGACAGAATCACGCACATAAAATAACAAAATAGCAAAAGACACAAACATTAACGCAACAAAGAGTATAATTCTTTCATACCAAATTTGAATCACAAGATAGTCAGTCAAGGCCACACAAACAGACAAAATCACGGACATAAAATAACATAAAACAGCAAAAGACACAAACATTAACGCAACAAAGAGTATAATTCTTTGATACCAATTTTGAATCACAAGATAGATAGTCAAGGCCACACAAACAGACAGAATCACGCACATAAAATAACACAAAATAGCAAAAGACACAAACATTAACGCAACAAAGAGTATAGTTTTTTGATACCAAATTTGAATCACAAGATAGTCAGTCAAGGCCACACAAACAGACAGAATCACGCACATAAAATAACATAAAACAGCAAAAGACACAAACACTAACGCAACAAAGAGTATAATTCTTTGATACCAATTTTGAATCAGAAGATAGTCAGTCAAGGCCACACAAACAGACAGAATCACGCACACAAAATAACATAAAATAGCAAAAGACACAAACATTAACGCAACAAAGAGTATAATTCTTTGATATCAAATTTGAATCACAAGATAGTCAGTCAAGGCCAACCAAACAGACAGAATCACGCACATAAAATAACATAAAATAGCAAAAGACACAAACATTAACGCAACAAAGAGTATAATTCTTTGATACCAATTTTCAATCACAAGATAGTCAGTCAAGGCCACACAAACAGACAGAATCACGTACATAAAATAGCAAAAGACACAAACATTAACGCAACAAAGAGTATAATTCTTTGATATCAAATATGAATCACAAGATAGTCAGTCAAGGCCACACAAACAGACAGAATCACGCTCACAAAATAACATAAAATAGCAAAAGACACAAATATTAACGCAACAAAGAGTATAATTTTTTGATGCCAAATTTGAATCACAAGATAGTCAGTCAAGGCCACACAAACAGACAGAATCACGTACATAAAATAACATAAAATAGCAAAAGACACAAACATTAACGCAACAAAGAGTATAATTCTTTGATACCAAATTTGAATCACAAGATAGTCAGTCAAGGCCACACAAACAGACAGAATAACGCTCATAAAATAACATAAAACAGCAAAAGACACAAATATTAATGCAACAAAGAGTATAATTCTTCGATACCAATTTTGAATCACAAGATAGTCAGTCAAGGCCACACAAACAGACAGAATCACGTGCATAAAATAACACAAAATAGCAAAAGACACAAACATTAACGCAACAAAGAGTATAATTTTTTGATACCAAATTTGAATCACAAGATAGTCAGTCAAGGCCACACAAACAGACAGAATCACGTACATAAAATAACATAAAATAGCAAAAGACACAAACATTAACGCAACAAAGAGTATAATTTTTTGATACCAAATTTGAATCACACGACAGTCCGTCAAGCCAACCAAACAGACAGAATCACGCACATAAAATAACATAAAATAGCAAAAGACACAAACATTAACGCAACAAAGAGTACAATTCTTTGATACCAAATTTGAATCACAAGATAGTCAGTCAAGGCCACACAAACAGACAGAATCACGCTCATAAAATAACATAAAACAGCAAAAGACACAAATATTAACGCAACAAAGAATATAATTCTTTGATACCAATTTTGAATCACAAGATAGTCAGTCAAGGCCACACAAACAGACAGAATCACGCACATAAAATAACATAAAATAGCAAAAGACACAAACATTAACGCAACAAAGAGTATAATTCTTTGATACCAAATTTGAATCACAAGATAGTCAGTCAAGGCCACACAAACAGACAGAATAACGCTCATAAAATAACATAAAACAGCAAAAGACACAAATATTAACGCAACAAAGAGTATAATTCTTCGATACCAATTTTGAATCACAAGATAGTCAGTCAAGGCCACACAAACAGACAGAATCACGTGCATAAAATAACACAAAATAGCAAAAGACACAAACATTAACGCAACAAAGAGTATAATTTTTTGATACCAAATTTGAATCACAAGATAGTCAGTCAAGGCCACACAAACAGACAGAATCACGTACATAAAATAACATAAAATAGCAAAAGACACAAACATTAACGCAACAAAGAGTATAATTTTTTGATACCAAATTTGAATCACACGACAGTCCGTCAAGCCAACCAAACAGACAGAATCACGCACATAAAATAACATAAAATAGCAAAAGACACAAACATTAACGCAACAAAGAGTACAATTCTTTGATACCAAATTTGAATCACAAGATAGTCAGTCAAGGCCACACAAACAGACAGAATCACGCTCATAAAATAACATAAAACAGCAAAAGACACAAACATTAACGCAACAAAGAGTATAATTTTTTGATACCAAATTTGAATCACAAGATAGTCAGTCAAGGCCACACAAACAGACAGAATCACGCACATAAAATCACATAAAACAGCAAAAGACACAAACATTAACGCAACAAAGAGTACAATTCTTTGATACCAAATTTGAATCAGAAGATAGTCAGTCAAGGCCACACAAACAGACAGAATCACGCAATAAAATAACATAAAATAGCAAAAGACACAAACATTAACGCAACAAAGAGTATAATTCTTTCATACCAAATTTAAATCACAAGATAGTCAGTCAAGCCAACCTAACAGACAGAATCACGCTCATAAAATAACATTAAATAGCAAAAGACACAAACATTAAGGCAACAAAGAGTATAATTCTTCGATACCAATTTTGAATCAGAAGATAGTCAGTCAAGGCCACACAAACAGACAGAATCACGCGCATAAAATAACACAAAATAGCAAAAGACACAAACATTAACGCAACAAAGAGTATAATTCTTTGATCACCAATTTAAATCACAAGATAGTCAAGGCCAACCAAACAGACAGAATCACGCACATAAAATAACATAAAATAGCAAAAGACACAAACATTAACGCAACAAAGAATATAATTCTTTGATACCAAATTTGAATCACAAGATAGTCAGTCAAGCCAACCAAACAGACAGAATCACGCACATAAAATAACATAAAATAGCAAAAGATACCAACATTAACGCAACAAAGAATATAATTCTTTGATATCAATTTTGAATCACAAGATAGTCTGACTTGGTATAGATACTGAAGAGTGGCGGGGTTATAAACCGGTTTTATGGGTACCCAGACCCCCCAATCTATCCTGACACTGTGGTGTATAAAACGTAAGTATACACATGATAAAAACCAATACAATTTTGATTAACAACAAGGTGAATGCTTGCTAAAACTACAAAAGTTGGTTGTTACGACCCTTTTTAGTGTAGAGAAAAATCGATGATGTTTTCACATTAAATAAAGAAAATAATCTTTCCCAGGAAACAGAAGCATACATATTTTTGTACTCTTAGTATCGTTAATATTCTTGGTCACAACTTCCTTGTCTTTACAAATAAAATCATAAAACAAATAAGAAATAAAAATTTAAATAATAATCATTTCCCTGTTCGTCTCAGATTACATACGTTATTTGTATTGATTGTGGCAGTTGTTCAATGATCTGACTAGTATATAATTCTAAAATATAACAATCGCTATTATGATATAGTATATAATATATCCATCATTATTAGTGGGCACAAATAATGGTTCGATTTCTTTCTAGCAGGGAAAGCAGCACTCAAAGAAAATTCAATGTAATGCAATGTACTACTTAAAAATGTTGCTTATTTAGAAATTACTGTTACACATCGCTTAGATCTGACGAGTTTGTATGCAGACCCAACCTGTAAAAAGCATTCTGAGAGTATTGCTGAGCAATACAATATCACATACCGCCTTGAACTGTGAGAAAACGCACCAAATGCTCCTGGACTATGTGAATCGGACGCAGACGTGTGGATATAGTGATTCATGTAACCCCATCAGCCTGAAACTCAAAATGATTTATAACTCATCAGTATAAGCTTACTTTAAAAAAAATAAGATCACTTGGTAAAAGGATTTGCAAAAAAGTCTGGAAAACTAATATGTTGACAATAATTCCTATCTCCAAGGGCAATATAACTCTCACAATAATTATCCGATCAGCGTGAAAGTCAAACTTGATCTGTAACTCACCATAATAAACTCACATGCCAAACGCTCCTCCCCTGTGTACGGGCCTGAACTCTCACAATAATTATCAGATTAGCATAAACGTCAAAGGATCTGTAACTACATGTTCAGTTTGCCAGCTTTTGTCATGTATTGTGTATTGTATTCCTCATTGTATTTTCATATAGTATATGGTGTTATAGTGTGTTTTATACAGCAGAGGTTCATTCAGGATAGATTAACGGAAAATTTGGCTACCCATAAAACCGGTTTAACGCAGTCACTGTTCACTGGAATATTCTGACTAGTTGTTGTTTGT
Source organism: Mytilisepta virgata (assembly GCA_028015205.1). NCBI lineage: Eukaryota > Metazoa > Mollusca > Bivalvia > Mytilida > Mytilidae > Mytilisepta > Mytilisepta virgata. The sequence goes on from CM051521.1 coordinate 93,373,564, forward strand.
TTGTGTTTTGTACTTTTTATGTTATTTCATGTCTGAGGCTCTATCTTTTGGATTGCGTAAATTGATTGGTGTGTCATGTTTACGTTATCTGTTATCTCTTTTGTTGTTTATTAATGTAATTTGAATATGTGGTAAACACATCAATGAGAAAACCTCCCATAAAAATGAACGATTACATCTATAAGTCGTCACGGAATATTTTTGTGCCTACTATTTTTTCTATTTTTGTTTTTTAGTAACAGTTGTCATATTGTTCAAATATATAACTAAATGAAAGAGATTTGAAACGAAACACCTATACAGACCATTCAGCAAAATTTTGGTCTAAACGGGTGGAAATCGTTTCGTGGGAGAATTTTTAGTCATTAAATTTTTGATTTTCTGTTTGTAGTATTGGTTATCATATTAGTCCAAAGAACGGTTCCTCGAGTAATTGTTTTCAAAGGGAACGATTCCAACTGACCTGGAGATTCCAGAGAATTGATTAAAATGTATTTTTTAAACGTTAAAAGTCAGTAGCTCACTTGCTGTGTTTCAGGTAAGCTTAAACATCACATTGAAAAATGTATTCCTTAACATACATAAAAAGTCTTGGAAATAAAATTCTTTTATACCAATTTTGATGCATAATATGTTCACATTTCGTCCATTTACGACTCACCGGTTGTGCTCAAGGCCTAAAATGTTGAAAACCATAACAATAACACGAACGGTTGAACAGGAAATTCAAAAAACCAAAACGACCTAAAGGGGTAAACCATCCAAGGATAGAGCTATGCACGCCGGAGGATACTCCTTAGTTTTCACAAATTTTACAATTTTGTAACAGTAAATTTTGAGTATTAATTTCGGGCTAGTATCGAAATACTAGCAACTGAGCTAGGGGTACTCTCGTGGACAAGATTGATACAGCGCAAAACATTATATTTTTTCATTAATTTTTTCCCTAGCTCTTATAGAAATCGTTATAATTTAAATAGATTAAAAACTGCAAAAGATAGAATATTATATGTTTTCGCACATAATGCTATATATAACAACCGACTTAAATCCATCTATTAACAGCTGATATTGATACGATTTAAAATATTATTTGGAATGTACAATATCAGAAGCTAGAAAATTCATTAAATTCAATCAGTCATCCTTAGCATCAGGTTTTAATCTCACCGTTTGTTCCTGGATTATATTATACGTGGGTTTATTTTCATTATATTTTCTCATATCTGGCATTAATAGAAATAGATAGTCTTTTGTTTCTTCACAGCTTACTAATACAAGATTATATCGTTTGATATAAAATTGATCCTTTACTATGCAAAGAAATGTCAAACAGATTTTTTTTTATCACGAATGAAACGATATGTAAGACTCTTCATTTAATTAAGATTATAATATTTATTAACAGCTGAACGTATCCATATTTCTTAATTTAAAATTGTTTAAAAAGAGAATATATTTTTCCGGTGAATTGTTATTTCAGGAATACCTAAAGCTCTGGAGTAGAGGGATCAATCTGTCTTTAAAGGTATGATTTTTTTCTATAGTGTTGTCTTGTTCTGATTCTCTTTTATTTGCTATATATACTTTTCCTCCTTTTGTTTTTATCTTTGCTTCTACTTGTCTTTAGATATTGGTCTTGGAGAGTATGCCTTTGTCGATATTCATTACAACTTTTGACCATCATCTCTGATAAGGAAATTCTTTTCATAAAACTACAAAAGAAATTTAGGAAGCAAATCTTTGCTGAAATGACACCCATGTTAAAGATTCATAAATTATTGTCAAATTATCTATATTGTCCTAACGTGAAGATTTGACAATAGTTTTATTCTCTGAGTTCATAATGGATTAATTTCTTCCATTTTTGATTTCATCCAATAACTTCAGTTACATGGTATGTTAGAATGAAAGCTGTAAAAAATATATGTGGTATTAAACAAAACAGAAATGGTTACATGTATGCAACCCTTTGTTCGTCACGCCATATTCTATTGATTCAGAATTGAAAATTTCAGGACATATGGGAAATTATATTAAAAGTACTTTTCCTCCATTACACTACTTACAAAGGATGATTTTACCAGTTGTTACAAGCGATATATTTCAGTTTAAAAAAAATAACTAAACAGCTGTTACATATATAATGTTTTATTGTTTGGATATGATGATTTAATTACGATAATATTTAATGTCATTTATCCCTGTAGTTTGAATAACTGACGAAAAATGGAAAAGACAAATTTTCTGTGTTCATTTATTATTTTAATAAATGTTTTAAATACTCCTCTCTCTTGAACATTTTAACGACCGTGTTAGAATAAACTCAAACTACTCCTGAAACTTGTTGATAGTGATGTTACGGATTTGGATAAATTATTTTGCGTATGTGTTAAAAGTTGAACAAGGCTCAAACGTTTGGAAACAAAACTTTCACATTATTATCCACTCTCTGAGTTTTACCCTTAACAAATTCGGTCCATTGGCAGTTTTCTTTTTCCGGTGTTTTTATTCCTTATGGGTTCTGGGTATTAGTGGAGTGTATGAGGTTGCTGTCTTTCATTGGCGTTTATAGGGTAAATAATAGGGTTTTTGAGTAGAAGTGGATTATGTTACTACTGTTGTGGAGAAGAGGAGCCTTTCTCCTTTTAACCTTTCTACCAACAGTTACTTCAAGCAGCACGATTCGGAATTAAAAAACGGGGAGATGATATAATCATGATATTTGACTTTCAGTACGTGTGTAAGGATAATAAACTTCAGTTGTGCGTGTTCGATTTCAGTATTCTTCTCCATTGTATATACACAGAGTATATTATATGATTTCATTTTTTATTTTAAATGATGGGGGGAAACGGATTTACAAAACCGGTTTCTGAATCATATTAGCGTTAATTGTATTATTTATTTGTAATTGCATTAGTTAATCCAGTGAATATTGTTTAAACCAAATTTCAATTCGAGACGCTTATCCCAAAGATTAAGAAACCATTCGGAATCAAAAGCAAAGGAAAAGGGTACCGTAGTCAATCCAATTATGTAATTGGATTATCATTGAAACCTTCATTTTTTCTCCCCGATCAACCGGTGAAAAGATCAATTCCAACAGACTATAATAGGAGACATAGAAACCATCTAAGAAAACGCAATGGTGATAAATATAACAACTTCTTACATGAATGCGAAATGGGGACTTCAGGTGACATCCGGCATGTGATTTGTGTCACTTTTCTCCACAAACAAAAGTAGGAAAACACATCACTTGCATTGTGGAAGCGCACAATCTTCCAGGCAACTCCAGTTTCGGTCACGTGGTACAGGTAAACTTGGTTATTCCACCTTAAAAATGCAGAGTAAAGTGCGCCTGTGTAATACTTTTCTGCATGTAGTTCCTTTCCCGTACTCGCCTCAGATTGGCCATTTTAAAATTGACAACCAGAATCAGAATAAACTTGGAATAGACCTGAAACTTGTTGGTACCGATGTTGCCGACTGTCATTTTGTTTATACAAAATAAAGAAAGATCTTTTAATATGTTTGAATTATATTCACATCGATTTTGATATGATTTTTAAATTTCTTTATTATTTAAGTCTCCCAAACGAAGTGGGAGACTTATAGATTTTGATTTGCGATTTTTATCGAACATTTTATTTCTTCTTTGTTCGTTCGAGTTCTCAATAACCGTTAGAGATATGGATCTGAGATTGTCCATGGTGAAAAACCAGTGTTCTAGATGTGCCTAATACTGTTCATTTTTTGATGGGGGTCACTGAGACGTTTCATATGCAATTAAAATACATAGCTTTAAATCATATATTTTATTGTTCTCCGTAACAAGACGCATTAAATGACATGTACCTCATTCTTTCAGTAGGGTGATCTTCAGCCCCATCAATCAATAATGTCCAATTATCTCATAAACCGTTAACATCCCCACTCCTAAACCATATATTTTCTTATTCGCCATGGTAAGACGCACCAAATGACACATACCTCGCTTCCCTAGGGATTATCACCACTCCCATCAAATCAATAATGTTCAATTATCTCATAATCCATTAAAATCACCACCCTTTAACCATATATTATCTTATTCACCATGGTAAAATGCACCAAATGACACATATATGGCACGCGGTTGTTATATTTATTCAATTTCAAGATATCTTATTTAGTTAAATAAGATATCTTATAAACTAATTCTATAATCTTAATATTAAAATGAGGTATCTTATATATTAAATAAGATATCTTATTAAAATGTTTATAAAGATATCTTACTAAATATATATGATATCTTATTTAAAATATAAGATATCTCTATTAATTTATAAGATATCTTATTAACTATATAAGATATCTTTTATATAGTTAATAATAGAGATATCTTACTTACTTAATAAGATATCTTATAAACTAAATGAGATATCTTATTAACTAATAGAGATATCTTATAAACTTATAGAGATATCTTATTAACTTATAGAGAAATCTTATTTAACTTGTTATAAAGATATCTGATTAAATATATAAGATATCTATATAAGTAAGATATCTCTATTAGTTTATAAAATATCTAATAAAGTATGTGTTTAAAAGATATCTTTATAAAGATATCTTATATACTTTATAAGATATCTTATTAACTAATAAACATATCTTATTAACTTATAGAGATATCTTATTTACTTTCAAATTAAATAAGATATCTTAAAAAAATTAAAGATATCTTAATACTTAATATGATATCTTGTTAAATATATAAGATATCTTGGAATTTGAATAAATATAAAAACGGCGTGCCATACACATACCTCGTTTCCCCACTCCTAAACCATATATTTTCTTATTCCCCATGGTACGACGCACCAAATGACACATACCTCGCTTCCCCCGGGGATTATCACCACTCCCATCGAATCAAATATTTAAAATATAAGATATCTCTATTAATTTATAAGATATCTTATTAACTATATAAGATATCTTTTATATAGTTAATAATGGAGATATCTTATTTACTTAATAAGATATCTTATAAACTAAATGAGATATCTTATTAACTAATAGAGATATCTTATAAACTTATAGAGATATCTTATTAACTTATAGAGAAATCTTATTTAACTTGTTATAAAGATATCTTATTAAATATATAAGATATCTCTATAAGTAAGATATCTCTATTAGTTTATAAGATATCTTATAAACGTTATAAGATATCTAATAAAGTATGTGTTTAAAAGATATCTTTATAAAGAAGTAAGATATCTTATATACTTTATAAGATATCTTATCAACTAATAGAGATATCTTATTAATTTATAGAGATATCATATTTACTTTCAAATTAAATAAGATATCTTATAAAAATTAAAGATATCTTAATACTTAATATGATATCTTGTTAAATAAATAAGATATCTTGGAATTTGAATAAATATAAAAACGTACATACACATACCTCGTTTCCCCAGGGTGTTATCACCACTCCCATCAAATCAATAATGTTCAATTATCTCATAAACCGTTAAAATCCCCACCCCTAAACCATATATTTTCTTATTCCAAATGGTTAGACGCACCAAATAACATATACCTCGCTTCCCCAGGGGGTTATCACCACTCTCATCAAATCAACAATGTTCAATTATCTCATAAATTTTCGACGGTCAAGTGCGACGTCATAATGAAGAAATGGCGGTGAGAACGATGCACATCGTGATCCATTTAAATGATACATACCTCATTACTCAATGGGCGTCATTCTCGCCCCCTTAAGGTTGCACTCCACAAATTAATAGTACCATTTTCTATGTGAAGTGAGCTAACAAATGTCATGGTCTTGTGCCATTTTCAGAGTAAATAATACCCATATACATATATATATATTCTGAAAGGCCATTATGTTAGCATTGTTTCAATCATGATAAAATAAATAAAAAATATCCATGGAAACCTAGTTGGCATAGCAACATTTCAAAAATTGTCATAAAAAAAGCTTTAAAAATGTTAAATTTCACTCCACTTCGGCTTAAAATTGAGGTCTGATGCAGCGTTTCAATCCAATTGAGACTTAATTTTCAGATTCTGCATAAAATTCCATTACATATGTGGGGAAAAAAAGGTTTGCTTTTCCGGCTCTTTTTTTCGCAATTTAACTTACCAGTGCAGGTGCTTATTATCACTGTCAAAATTTTACACACCACATGTCAATTCACAAGTCCCAGTTTATGACCTCCCATTACTTGTCAGAAGCAAAATCAGTTAATGTTTTCGTATTTTTTTAAACTAAAATCTATCCTCTTTCAGACAATATTACAATTTTGAGGTTAAGACATTTATTATTTATCTATCATATAGTCAAACTTTACCAACTCTAATAATTAATAAAATTCTGGGGGTGCATTTCTCCGAAACTAAGATAATTAGTGGAGTGTAACCTAAGACAATTATCTTAAATTATATAAAATTAAAAATCTGTAAGAAACCCGACACATAAACCGTATATTTATTTATTCCCCATGCCAAGACACGTGAACTGACATATACCTCATTTACCCAAGGGTTCATCCCCACCCTCTCGAATCATTAGTCTATAATTATCTCGTAAAGCATTGAAATCCCTGCCCCTAAATTATATATTTTCGTTTCCCCCATGATAAGACAGATTGGTAAAAACCTAACACCCCACAAAAAAGGGAGGGGCGTCATCCTCACCCCTCAAATCAATAATTTTTTATTATTTCAAAATCCGTCAAAATGTTTATCCCTTTAACACGTTTTAATACGCAACGTTCAAATCTTATAAACCATTTAACTCCATGTCCCGTAACCATGCACATATTTCTCATTGCCTATAAGGAGACGCAATAAATTATTTTACACATTGCCCCGAGAATGGGGTATTCCCTCGTAAAAAATCAACAAAAGACATTGAGATTCTTGGCCCTTAATAACTAATTATAAACATTTTTATTCTTTTGGAAAAAGCTCAGATATCCTCCGAGTTCATGTCCTACCCCTTTAAACACTGGGTGTATCATCGGTGTTTCTGAATACCTTCGAAACTGCTGGCCGGGATAATCATTATGCCCATGACAAGACCTAGTGAATGCACATTTGGTATTGATCGCGGGGATAATGTACTATTCCCGGAAGATATATCATAAAAAAGTCTCTAATAATATTTTATACTAAACTGTATTGGTCTAACTTTTTATTTTTTTGTCTGATGTTTATTATGTTCTTTGCTGCGGAAAAGAAAAAAAATCACTTTCGATCCGTTTTTGTCTATATCTGTTATCGTTTTTGAGATATAAGGTGACGCGTTAATTTTTGAAACTTTTAAATTCTTCATCGGATTTGATGAATTAAAAAAAAAAGATTCCTTACGAAAAACCCAACAAAAGTTACTGCAGAATTTTTTTTTGGTATCTGTAACCGTTTCCAAAATAAAAGGGTCAAAGGGGCCATTATAAGTTCATTAATGCTTACCCCATATCCTTACGTTTTTATATGTATATTGAATTTTGCCTCCCCTTACGCAAATGAATGAAAATGAAAGAGAAAAATCCTGTTGTTGTAAACTCTAGTGGGTAAAAGGTCGACAAGGTCACTTACTAGGAGAAGAAATTTTGTTTCTCGATGATATCTATCAAAAGATGACACTGATTTCGTTCTGCCATCTCAAATTTAAATGTAAATATATGCATATTTTTGTTAACCCGTTTAATGCATTTTTGCAGGGTATTGTTCCTGGCCGGGGATCATGACTGTCCAGTTGTTTTTTTTTTTCTTTTTTGTAGGTGTTCTTGTGTTAAAAAGAAATTAATAGTTGTCTTTCTTTATAGACAGAGCAACTGAAATATATTTTTTTTTATTATTAATTTGGTTTTTTATCTTTAAATTATTTTATTTTATTTCCTTACATCATATTGTAGATTTAACATAATATTGATACAAGTGTAATAATAGATATTATTTCATTTGCTCCGTCATACATTAAATATAAATTTTGTTTTGTGTTGTAATTGTATCTAAATATAATTCAAATTACACTGACTTGATGTTACGACAGGTAAGAGGTCTGCATTATCTGTTTATAAATGTTTCCCTGTTACATGCTTACAATGTAGTTTCATGTGCAGTTTGGTGCTTAATTGTTCTATAGTATGAGCTATTACTCATTGTTAATTGACCCTTGTTCAATCAATTCGCTTCGTTGCATACCACATATCTTAACATTTTCATTGAATTTCATATCAGAAATGACCAACAAATGAATACATGTATGAGGAAGTTACATTTATAAAGTGGTTCTTTAAAAGTGAGGAAAACGAATGTATGCAGGCATATATCTAAATCCCTAAATATGGTGCAAAATGTGATTGTGTCACATAATAAAATTATAGGAATACGTTTCACCTGCTAAAAATTTAACAATTCCTACATTGCATTATGATCCATTTATTTACAGAATTTATCAGGCGTTAAAGCTCATTGCTTCTATATTTGATATTGAAATTTATTTTTTAACACACCCAATTAATTCCGAATAAACTCCTGATACTATTAATATAGCTTAATTTGAAGTCAATTTCCTGAATAAAACAAGTTAATTCAATTTACGAGAAATTGAGCCAAAAACTAATGACGTCCAATCAAAGACTATTCGCGTACAATCTTTACCGAAGGCCTTAACTCTCTTGTTTTGATTTAAACTGTTTTGAAAGCAATGTGGCTCTAAGGACGTTTTGTAATTACTTGACGTGTTCCCCGCGAATTCTGTTATGCTGTAAACGGAAGTGTGCCTTGTAGAGGTAGAATATCGTTCTGAAAAGAAATGTTTGTTCAATATTCAGTTCACTCAAGGAGATGCAGAGAAATCATGATTATATAATTTTATGTGACATCAATGTAAATTAGACTTCTAACGCAAATTATCATGCCAACTTTGCATTCTAGAAGTACAAGTTTATGTCAGTCAATTGGATTACTGATAATAAAATATTTTAATTTGGCTCTCGTTTTTTCTTTTTGAATTACTAGCTTTTTACAAATAAAATAAATCAGTGTGTTTAACAATGAAACAAAGGTAATGAGAATAATAAACTACTAGTGGTTCCAAGAAACAATTTTTTCTGTCCCATTGTGACTATTTGATAAAGTTTTATCATTATATATATGTGTAATTTAGCTAATAAAATTAACTTCTAAGATCTTAAATTAAATTATCAATACAGATCTAAAATCAAGTAATTTTTATTTGGTGAATGACTTGCGTCAAACAATAGACGCAATTGATATCTGGTGTAATTTTAGACCCATTTTCGATAAGTTTGGTTAGGTTTTTCATGGATACTTTTGTTTTATTAATATGCTGTCAGCACTTTAAATTATTAATAGAATGTATTATATATTCTGATATATTAGACATCGTCTTTGAATATAGAAACATATAACGGTGAGGTCTAACCATATATAACTTTTAATATAAAATGCTTCCGGATATGTGAAACCATCTGATTAAATTTTAGAAGTTAATGTCTGGGTCGTGTTATCTAGCATGATCTAAACTACATATGGTACAGACTATTTATTCAGATAAAGGAAACAAAACCGCATTGAGCAACTCCAAAACAATTTTCTCCACATAAGTTATGAGATGAGAATAGAAGCTCTTCTATTTTAAAAAGGGAAATTCTATTTTATTCCCTTTTCAAACAAAAAACCATGGATGCAATAATTGTAAGTATTTAACTTAGGAAAAAACAAAATATGATAGCAATTTGATAAGTTTTTATTAAAAACAGGTACCAGTTCTACTATTTGCATTATAAACATAGCTATTTCAATGATATTATATGTACATTTCTTTAAAATAAATGAATCTTTCTAAGTTTTTCGGGAAACTTCCCGATAAAATTTACGAACAAGTTTTCGGGAAATTTCCCGAAACTTTTTCCTCATTAGCATGTTGTGGTATTAAAAAATAAATTTGATGCAGTATTATGCATCATATTACATTATTTGTAACATCAGCTAAATGTATTCGGGAAATTTCCCGAAAATATTTAGTTGACATTATTGTTTATTTTTTTTTACAGTTAACAACTTTTCGGGAAATTTCCCGAAATCTTTTCATCATACATGTAAGGTTGCTTAAGTTCTATTTTCAATTTTCTATGGATAAATAACATTGAACTAGAGGTTCATTTGCACATTTTAAAACATTTTTGGCACTGAGCACAACTGATGAGTCATATGGGATAGAGAAATAATATGTAAAACATTGTCCTGCTGTGATGTCCTAAAAACCCAGAAATGAAAACATCTTAAAAGATAAACTAGAGGCTCCCAGGAGCCTGTATCCCTCACCTGGACTATGTCCATCTTGACTGGCAACCTGTCAAGTTCCAACTGGCTCACTAGTTTCAAATAAGATCTTTCAGTGATTTTTCCACTTAGGTCCTATGTTAAACACTGTTCGGCTTTGGTGGCCATCTTGGGTGACGGGTGGGGTCATAGGATATAATTCTGAAATAGGACCACCTAAGGACCATTGCTGTCAAGTTTTGTTCCAATTGGCCAAGTGGTTTCAGACAAGAAGATCTTTAATTAAATTCCCCATAAAGTCCTATGTTAAACTATGTTCAACTCTGGCAGCCATCTTGGATGACAGGCCGGGTCATCGGATAAAATTCTGAATAAGGACCACCTAAGGACCATTGCTGTCAACTTTTGTTCCAATTGTCCAAATGGTTTCAGACAAAAAGATCTTTAAATTCCCCATAGGATCCTATGTTAAACTCTTATCGGTTCTGGCGGCCATCTTGGATGGAGGATGTGGTCACCGGATCGAATTCTGAAAGAGTAGCACCTAAGGACCATCGCTGCTAAGTTTTGTTCCAATTGGCCAAGTGGTTTCAGACAAGAAGATCTTTAAATTCCCCATAGGGTCCTATGTTAAACTCTTTTTGGCTCTGGCAGCCATCTTGGATGGAGGATGTGGTCACTGGATTGAATTCTGAAAGAGTAGAACCTAATGACCATCGCTGCTAAGTTTTGTTCCAATTGGCCAAGTGGTTTCAGACAAGAAGATCTTTAAATTCCCCATAGGGTCCTATGTTAAACTATGTTCGGCTCTGGTGCCCATCTTGGATGACGCGCCAGGTCATCAGATTTAATTCTGAAAGAGGACCACGTAAGGACCATTGCTGCTAAGTTTTATTCGAATTGGCCAACTGGTTACAGACAAGAAGATCTTTAATTAAATTCCCCATAGGGTCCTATGTTAAACTATGTTCGGCTCTGGCAGCCATCTTGGATGCTGAGCTGGTTCGTCGGATATAATTCTCAAAGAGCACCACCTAAGGTCCATTGCTGCTAAATTTTGTTACAATTGGCCAAGTGGTTTCATACAAGATCTTTATGTAAATTTCCCATATGGTCCTATGTTAAACTATGTTCGGCTCTGACGGCCATCTTGGATGACGGGCCGGGTCATCGGATATAATTCTGAAAGAGGAGCACCAAAGGACCATTGCTGCAAACTTTTGTTCCAATTGGCCCAGTGGTTTCAGAATTTTGTTCAAACATCTAGAGACGATTTTGGGTATTTATAGTCTTAGACTTTGGAATAATATGTATTAAGAAAATGAAAGTGTTACTGTGGGAAATTCCTTCAGTTAATAACTGTTTAAATATAAGCAGGTCTTTGGAATATTACATTTTTCACCATTTATAATTGTATTGTAAGAAAACTGTAACTGCAAAGATGTGTTGTGTTTCCTTGGTAAGTATATACTAGCTGTTACATTAATCAATATTTAGCATATCAATCAACTATGAAACAGTTCTACATTGAATCTGATATGTTCATATTTATAAGATACATCACAGTCGTTTATATATATTACAGTATTTTTTTCCTTTTTTGAATATTTTTATCACTAAAATTCAAACGACTGTGGATACATGTAAAATCCAGTTCTGTTCATCAGTAATTCCTTTGTTCTTGATCACATCCTCACATGATATAAACTGGTATTTTGTCAATGAACTGATCCATCTGGAAGGAATAATCTACAAGGATATATCACAGATTCTTTTTTTTTATGTATATAAAACATAAAATTAGCCTTAATTCGGTTTTTTTTAAAAACAGCTTTATAAAATTTTACTAGGCTACCATGTACTTGTAGTAACACCTAGCATGAACATTTTTTAAGACTCCAACATTGTATTTTAATAAATTTAACTTTTAAGATATAAAAGCATTATTCAGCATAAAAAAATAATAAAATAAACTGGTGCAAATGCAAAACATTTCTTGCCTACCTCATGTTTAGTTGAAGCATGAAAAGGTGACATATGTCAGACAGACAATGAATATTCTCTTCAACTTTTTGGATTGTTGTGTATGTTTTTCATCATTTTAGATGTTGAGTGCAACTGATGGGTCGTAAATCGACGAAATGTGCACATCTTGCAAATCTTATGCATCAAAATTGGTATCAAAGAATTTTATATTTACAAATTACAAAAATGTAACTCGAGTCCATGAAATGAAATACAATTATGTTTTTTTAAATCTGATTTTTAAACCTTGTTTTCCAACATAAAATAATACTGTATCTCATAATACAGTGAAGTGTTAATTACCTAATGATTTCTTCATTAAAACCCTGGCATGGTATATGTATTGTTCTGTCTCAGTAAGCCATACTATATTCTTTACAGTACTAAAACAGCAACAGAAAAATCATAACAAATAAATAATGAATAAGACATTTTTGGTTTACCATCAATCAAAATATGAACAAAGTACACCAAAACAGTAAGACTTATATTTGAGGGGAAACAATTTTAAGAAATATTTTAGATATATGAAAGTTTCACATTATATCCTACTTATATAAAAATATGAATATATCATGTATATCCTATGAAAAAGAATGAGGCTTAAATTCATGCATGAAATGTACAATGTAGGTCATATTCATTCAAATGTTGCTGATTATGATGAACTAAAAAAAATTATTATTTTTTCACTGCCATATCATAATAGGTTTTTAGAAATGGACTAAAATGTAAAAATTCAAATTAAGTCGCGTAAGCATAAATTTCATCTAATAATGACCATGATTACTCAAATGTTGCTAAGTTTTGTACCATACTGTATATAAGTTGATTATAGCTGTGAAATATCATTAAAATACATTGTATTACCATAGGCTCTTTAAAAATACACCCGTCTTTAAAGCATAAAATGTATGTTACAGTGACTCAAATGTTGCTGATTTTGTTGTAGATAAAATGAAGTGGTGTAAAAGTTGGTTTCTGAGAAATGGACCTACATATAAATGCAAAAATTTTACCACCTCACTCAAGCATGAAATTTAGGTCATAATGACCCAATTGTTGGTGAAATCTCTTATATCATGTAAAGGATTATTGAGATTGAGTATCATTGATATAAGATACATGCATACAAAACTTTCTAAGAGTCACTTATGCATTAAATGTAGCTGTTTTCAGTGTTATAAGAAGATTAAAGTGTCAGATATAATATCATTAATGGATCTGGATGGATTTCTGAGAAATGGACTTAAACATAAAAATTCAATTAATAGACAGATGTACAGACATATAAGGGTAAATCTGTATGCCCCGGCCACAATCTTGAAGAGGGCAGAAAACTTTACTAGCTGCACACACTGTGGGTACAGTCAAAGAAACAGGTGGATTAGGAAAGGGCTGTTACACTTGAAACTGAACAGGAAATCTGTATAATGTACATGTATGACTGAGATGGCATTATGCCCATTATGCCACAAGCTACACAACTATAACAAATATGAAAATGGCTTAAACTATTACAAGATAACAGATATGGACTGCAGTTGGGTAAAACCTGTTTTTACACAGACTACAAAGCTAATTTGACTAACTTGATACTGTATGACATGAGAATTTATTAGTCCAAATTTTACCTATTTTTCTCATTGGTTGTATATTGTCCTCATCTGAAGTATCATTACCATGTTCAATATTATATCAACACTGCCGATAGCTGGTTTCACATTCATCTTCTGCATGTCTGGTCCCATGTCTTGAATTAAACTCTCAATCTGATATGAAGTACCTCACCTTAAATTAAAAAACTACACTTAACAGTAATATATTATATTACAGTGAAAATTAACTTAAATAACAAATTCTCTCTAATACCGGCTGAAAGGGGTTGGTCCAAAATTTCCCTATTGTTTTAACATTAAACATTTTCTGTGACAACTGGACAATCCCAATTCTAAATACCGCTGTAAACCTTGTAACAAAACTAATATTTGTGTAAAATTTAACTTCTGAAAACTAACAGGCCATGCCAATTTACCAGACCGATAATTGATACCAAGTGTAGATGTATCCTGTGTATAATAATTTTGATTGACATGTTTGCAACTTCAAAAGATAAATATTAGGCCAGATTTGTTTTATTTTCTGTTTAAGGGGAAAGCCAACCCTATCATTTTACAAAACAAAAAATAAAATGAACTTTCCAAACATGTTTTTGCATCTTCTCCCCAGACTCCAGATTTTTTAGATCATAAAAATAAAATTAGTGACTTCAGTATGAGGAAAACAAAAATGCTAATTAAAGAAAACAAAAATGCCAACTATAATCTATACTGATAGATACATGTACATGTAGCAATAAAATATTATATTTTTTTAAACCACTGTATTAAAATACAAATACTTCTGCTCAGCATTTTCCCCATTAAACCTTTTTTTTTTTTGACACCATTTAAATATCTTATTTGTCATTTAAATAAAGATTTCCGAAATTCGGAATCACAGATCATAGAAAAATTTGAAAAGTATCTAGACATAATTTATATATTTCTGAAATTGATTGTAACAATTTTTTAATTATAGCGTAAGGCCTTTTATTTTTAATTAATTGGTTTACGGATTTTTTTTTTAAAAAATAGGGTTGGTCGGTCGGGAAAAAAAAGAAAAAAAAAGAGGGCAAATCGTGTACTTTTGAACAATCTTGGTTGTATTGCCAAATATACAAAGGTTGCAAATGATTTGAAACCCAAATATCACAACACGTATCTTGAAAGGTGATGTTCAGTAGACCATTCCCTTTTTAAGGGATTCGACTCGTCAACTACGACAAGATAAAATGAGTGGATTCGATATCTTACGGAATCCAGATATTCATACAAAACGAACTTAAAAGCCGCATGGATTGTAATAGGAAATTCGTTTCATCAAACTTGTTTCGGAAATTGGCATCAACTAACGGCTATAAATAGATTTTTTTTTTGGATCATGTTTGCAAGTATTTTATTAATGGATAATCTATTTTTAGACGAATTGGAACATCATCTTTTATGAAATTTTGATGCAAAAGAATTTTAATTTATTTTTATTTTTGGGATGGCTGATTTCAGAGGGTCGGCGGTAATAAAAAACCAAAATTTTCGATTTTATTTTTTTTCTTCAAATGGGCAAAATCGGGTCGGCGGATCCGTAAACCAACTAAATAAAAATAAATGGCCTAAGAAATAACATCAGGACTATAGGTATTTTGAAGAAATGAAGTGTTATGCGAATTGTATTGGGGAATTTACAAATGTCACGACTCAATTATATGGTCATTGACTGTACGAATGCCAGACAACTTGCCCCCTCTCCAACTCACACCCACTTCTCACAAACTCACCCAACTGTGAAAACAGATTCATACTCATGCACTCCAACTGTGAATCTAATAGTAAATTGCTCCAACTGAGAATCTAATAGTTATCATATTTACTCGCCCATGAGAAGTCAGTTACAACTCGGCCCATTAGGGTATCAGGACAACATACCCCATTTTGGCAATGAAATATAATAGACAATTTTCAAAGCCAAGGTCAACTTTTACAAGTTGAGAAACAAAACAGTTAACTAACTGGCCCAACTTTATAAATCATTAGGAGTTTGGCTTTTGAATTGTGGTTATAATGCTTCATTCCCCCCCCCCCCGACTTTCTTTTCATTTTCTTTTTCTTTTTTCAGAAACTACTCACAAAGTATATATGAAAATACAAAGTCTGTGTTATTACTTTTATTGATCATCATCAGCTTCTATTGATTAAATTGCATTAACCCAATTACTCATTATCATTCAATCAAAATATTATAAACAAGTATTGGTGTGACTTTGTCGCTATTATTTTACTTAGCGTGAGTACGGAGCTGATTTTTATTGTTTGGGGAGAGTTTAAAGTGGGGTGATTTGTCCTTCACCAGAGTGATCAGGTGAGTATACGTTATCTGACAAGGTGATTCATTTTGAATTTTAATTTTAACTTAAAGAAGGCACTGGTAGGGGAAATATATGCCTCAATATTCTCCAGACTGTAATTAAACAAGAGGCTCAGTGGGATGAGCCTGTATTGGTCAACTGGCAGTCACAAACTTTTGATTTGATTTGACAGACTAGATTGATTTATGCAAACTTTGTAAAGGACCTTCCATAGAAGCTACAGGCCAAGTTTCAGTTCAATCAGGAACTGTATACATGTATGAAGGGGACATGAATCTATATGTAAAGTCTTTGTAAATTGACAGATCTTGCTGCGACTCGGCGGAAATAATTCATATCCGTCTCTGGGATCACCCGGTCGTTTCCGGTATACGCCTTTTTGTAAGCATGAGTGAAAAAATTCAATTCCAAATTTCGTAAAATTGATCCAGAGAAATTGTTAATAGGGTAAATTATTTATGCCATAATGTTGTGATAGTATTATATGATCCCTGGTTCGATAGGTCCAGGGGTTTCACAGGAGAAAATGAAAATGTAAAAGTTTACAGATGGACGGACGGATGCCAAGTGATGACAAAAGCCCACATGGCCTTTGGCCAGGTGAGCTAACAAAAAAAGTTAGCCGGTCTAAAATATCACCATGACAGGAATTTTTTTCAAGCCCTGTCTCTGATTAAAGCCCCTTTCGACAGATAAATGTTATCAGTGGATCATTTTCATTAAAATTACCTGTGAAAAAAATATGTTCTTTTAAAGGGTCTTTCTCATACTTATATATTTATCGATGTTCACGAAGAACCTTCTAACACAGCCACAGGTTTCGCGCCTCCGTCTGCTTATCACGTTAACTCTGATTACTTTCCCTCAGATGCAATGACTCCTATCTTCATCGTTGCCAGTTTATAACTGTTAAAAACTGTGTAATGTTACCTGCTCACCGGGCCTGCTGACTGCCACAGATCCAACTGATGGAGAAGGTATCCTAATTGTGTCGCCTGCGGAACGCATGGTCGACACATAGGGATCACTATCTGTCGTCTTGCGTCTTGCGTCGTCCTGCGTCTTGCGTCTTGCGTCGTCACACTTTTCTTCTATCCTCAACTACTCGTAAACCGCTCAAAGGATTTTGATGAAACTTTCTCTGTGCATTAACCTTAATGCACAGGTGTGCATATATATTTCATTTTTAGAAAATTAAAATTTTTTTGTGGTAAAAATTGACATTTTTGCAAAAAAAAAGGGGGGGGGGGGGCAAAACTTCTATCCTCAATTACTCCATAACCGCTCAAAGGAATTTGATTAAATTTTCTCTGTGCACTACCCTGAATTTTCATTCCATTTTTAGAAAAATTTATTTTTTTTTTTTGTACAAATTGACATTTTTTTAACAAAAAAGCGGGGGGGGGGGGGGGGGGGGGGGGGGGTCAAAACTGCTATCCTCAACTGCCCCATAACCGCTCAAAGGAATTTGATGAAACTTTCTGTGCATTAACCTTAATGCACAGATGTGCATATATATTTTTTAGAAAATTTTTATTTTTTGTTGTTGTACAAATTGACATTTTTGAAAAAAAGGGGGGGGGGTCAAAACTTCTAACCTTAATGCAAAGGTGTGCATATGTATTTCATTTTTAAAAAATTTTAAATTTAAAAAAAAAAAAAATTACATTTTTGAAAAAAAAGGGGGGGTTCAAAAGTTCTATCCTCAACTACTCCATAACCACTCAAAGCAATTTGATGAAACTTTATCTGTGCATTAACCTTACTGCAAAGGTATGCATATATATTTCATTTTTAGAACATTTTAATATCTTTGTAAAAATTGACGTCCGCAGGCGACACAATTCTTCCTTGGAAGACTCACACATTTTATTATATTAAGAAAGGTTAAAGTGAAAAAAAGATGCTATGCAGTTGAGACGGTGGTGATAGTATTTATAATATAAAGGATTCATTTGACTTCAGCTTTCCGGCCTCTTGTTGTAAAATTTAGTTTTCCTTTGAACATTTTTTTTAGTCCCCTACCAGCTATATTGAGTTTCAAGCTGATCGGATATTTATTGAGAGAGTTATTGCCCTTGGACATATAAATTATTGCCTAAATAATAGTTTTCCACACTTTTTTGGCAAACCTTTTTACCTATAAATCCCTTTTGGGATTCTGTGTACGGAGCAATTTGTCTACTGAGGATGGCCAAGTCAGATAATTACTAAGTGATCTTATTTTTGGTATTTGAGCTTATAATGATGAGATACTCATCAAGTTTGAGTTTCACACAGCACGAATAATTATTGTGATAGTTATGGCCCTTGAAAATAAGAATTATTGCCTAAATAATAGTTTTCCAGACTTTCTTAGCAGGCATTTTTACCAAATAGTCTTATTTTTGGTATGTGAGCTCATAATGATGAGCTACAGAGTACACATCAAGATTGAATTTTATGCTGATCATATAATGATTGTGATTGTTATAACCCTAGGAAATTGGAATTATTATCAAAATATTAGTTTTGTGGACTTTTTTTGCAAACCCTTCTACCAAGTGATCCTATTATTGGTACATGTATGTGAGCTTATAATAATGAGCTACAGACAGCTGATCGGGTAATTATTGTGTACCCCTTACAAACATTGTTTCAGGATTTTATAAAGTCAGTCTGTCCATACGTCTTCATCCGAATCACATACTCGAGGAGATTTTGCATGTTTTCTCATAGCTCAAGCCGGTAGGGGACATTGTATTGCCCAGAAATACTTTCAGAATGCTTGTTTTTTATGCCTCGCCACAACTGTGATTGGGGCATATAGATTTACCCTTGTCCTGTCCGTACAGTACATACGTCCCGATTCGTTTAAGTTTTGCGTTTAGCTCCATTTCTCAGAAACCCACATGTATAGTAATATCTCAATGATATTTCACCGCTACAGTCCTCTTGTATAGTACAACGAGTTCAGCAACAATTTGGTTGCTATGACATACATTTCATGCTTCAGTGACTTTGGTTAAGTTTTGCATTTAGGTTCATTTCTCAGAAACCTATAGTAATATATCAATGATATTTCACCACTACAGTCCTCTTGTATAGTACAACACAGTTCAGTAACACATAGGTCGCTATGACCTACATTTCATGCTTCTGTGTCTTTGGTTAAGTTTTGCGTTTAGGTTCAATTTTCAGAAACCTATATTGTTTTTAGGGTGGGGCATCCGTGTCTTATAGATACATTTTCTAGTTTTTAAAGTTATAGTCAAAAATGTTATTAAAGCCATCTTTGCGTATGAATTAACAATTTGCGTAAATTAACATTATGCGAGTATAAAAAGGGGATTCAAAACCACCATGAAATATAATGTAAGTGAAATTATTCAGATATGTTGTTGAAATGCAGTTCTAAAAAGTGCAAAAAGGATAAGAGTTTTTGTTATATTTTTCAGCTATTTTTCTTTGTCAAATAGGGACTCTAAGCATAAATTAACAGTTATTTTGTCAGTTAATATTTATAATATTGAAAAATGTTCAGTCTTAAAGATCTCCGAACAAAAAAATCCATCGCAAAAAAACGAATGAAAGTCAGTCAACAGACTCAAAAGTGATATGCTTTAATTCGGTGACAGATATGAGGCATATTTTGGAAATCGTCGGCAGAATTTTTAGAATTTCTGAAAAAGAAGCATTTTGAACCTTTAATTAATTAAAATATCTATGGTTAAAATTAATTATTAATCAATATATTTATAAACCTTCCCTCATTTGTAACTAGAACAAAATTTCAAATTCAGATCAATGAAATGACAAAATTATTCCTTATCAAAGATCAAGTAAAAAGTGTTGGACTTAGTGTTTTTTAGCTCACCTTACCTGAAAGGTCAATTGAGCTTTTCTCATCACTTGGCGTCCGTCGTCCGTCGTCATCGTTAACTTTTACAAAAATCTTCTCCTCTGAAACTACTGGGCCAAATTGAACCAAACTTGGCCACAAGCATCATTAGGGTATCTTGTTTAAAAAATATGTCCGATGAACCCGCCTGCCAACCAACATGGCCGACATGGCTAAATATAGAACATAGGGGTAAACTGCAGTTTTTGTTTTATATCTCAAAAACTTAAGCAATTAGAGCAAAATTGACATGGGGTAAAAATGTTCATCAGGTCAAGATCTACCTGTCATGAAATTTTCAGACGAATCGGTCAACCCTTTGTTGGGTTATTGCCCCTGAATTGTTAATTTTAAGGAAATTTTGCAGTTTTAGGTTATTATCTTGAATATTATTATACATAAAGACAAATTGTAAACAGCAAAAATGTTCAACAAAGTAAGATCTACAAATAAGTCAACATGACCAAAATCATCGATTGACCCCTTATAGCAGTTTTTGCCCTTTAAAGACGGCATCCAGCGTAAACTTTCCTTTAAAGATCTTTTCCTCTCAAACCACTCGGCCAATTGAGACCAAACTTTGGTCCTTGGGTGGCCCCCCCTTCCAAAATTATATCTGGCATCTCCGACTTCCAACCGATATGGTTGCTGTTATTAACTAGAGGCTCTCAAGAGCCTGTGGCGCTCACCTGTATCTAATGTGATTTTGGAAATTATGTAAAATTATATAATGATTGAGACCAAGATTGGTTTAATTTGACACAGTATTTAAAATTAAAAACAGGTCATCTTAGTGTAGTCTTACAATAGCTACTGAAGACATCTTATCATTATTATTTTTGAATATGTGGTCAAGTTGTGACCATTCAGAATTTTTTTTACAATTTTCTGATAAACTTCTAAACATCTTGGATGATGGATCGGCAACAAAGTAACAACACTTGGTCAGCACCTCATAAGGAACATTCATGCTATGTTTTGTTACATTCCATTCAGTGGTTCTCTAAAAGAAGTCATTTGTATGCATTTCCCATAGGGTCCAATGTTAAACTTAGTCCTCCGCTGGCGGCCATCTTGGATGATGGATCGGCTACAAAGTAACAACACTTGGTCAGCACTTCATAAGGAATATTCATGCCATGTTTGGTTTCATTCCATTAAGTGGGTCACTAAAAGAAGTCATTTGTATGCATTTCCCATAGGGTTCTATGTTAAACTAAGTCCCCCACTGGTGGCCATCTTGGATTATAGATCGGCTACAAAGTAACAACACTTGGTCAGCACCTCATAAGGAACATTCATGCCATGTTTGGTTTCATTCCATTCAACGGTTCTCTAAAAGAAGTCATTTGTATGCATTTCCCATAGGGTCCTATGTTAAACTAAGCCCCCCTCTGGCGGCCATCTTGGATGATGGATCGGCTACAAAGTAACAACACTTGGTCAGCACCTCATAAGGAACATTCATGCCAGATTTAGTTTCATTCCATTCAGTGGTTCTCTAAAAGAAGTCATTTGTATGCATTTCCCATAGGGTCCTATGTTAAACTAAGTTCCCCGCTGGCAGCCATCTTGGATGATGGATCAGCTACAAAGTAACAACACTTGGTCAGCACTTCATAAGGAATATTCATGCCATGTATGTTTTCATTCCATTAAGTGGGGTCACTAAAAGAAGTCATTTGTATGCATTTCCCATAGAGTTCTATGTTAAACTAAGTCCCCCGCTGGCGGCCATCTTGGATTATGGATCGGCTACAAAGTAACAACACTTGGTCAACACCTCATAAGGAACATTCATGCCATGTTTGGTTTCATTCCATTCAATGGTTCTCTAAACATGCTAAAAGAAGTCATTTGTATGCATTTCCCACAGGGTCCTATGTTAAACTAAGTCCCCCTCTGGCGGCCATCTTGGATGATGGATCGGCTACAAAGTAACAACACTTGGTCAGCACCTTATAAGGGTTCATTCATGCCAGATTTAGTTTCATTCCATTCTGTGGTTCTCTAAAAGAAGCCATTTGTATGCATTTCCCATAGGGTCCTATGTTAAACTAAGTTCCCGCTGGCGGCCATCTTGGATGATGGATCGGCTACAAAGTAACAACACTTGGTCAGCACCTCATAAGGAACATTCATGCCATGTTTGGTTTCATTCCATTCAGTGGTTCTCTAGAAGCAGTTCAAAATGTTAACGACACCGGACAGGTGAGCTAAAAATAGAAAAAAAGTTGGGGGGGGGGGGGGGGGGGGGGGGGAGGGGGGTGAATTTAAAAAATCTTCTTATATGAAACTACAAAGCCAGTTGGAACAAAAGTTGGCAGTAATGGTTCTTAGGAGGTTCTCTTTCAGAAATATGTCCAATGACCCGGACTGTTAACCAAGATGGCCGCCACAACCGAACTTAGTTTAACGTAGGGCCCTATAGGATAATTCGTTGAAAAATCTTCTTGTCTTAAACCATTTGATCAATTGGAAACAGACTTGGCAGCAATGGTCCTTAGATGGTCCTTTTACAGAAATGTGTCCGATCATATGGATTGTCAACCAAGATGGCTGCCACGCCGAACTTAAATATTGGATCCTATAGGAAAATTCATTTAAAAATCTTCTTGTCTGAAACCGCTTAGCCAGTTGGAACAAGACTTTGCAGAAATGGTCCTTAGATGGTTCTCTTTTAGAAATGTATCCGTTGACCTGGACTGTCAGCTGAGATGACTGCCACTGCTGAAATTAATTTAACATAGAATCCTATAGAAAAACCAGCCAGATTGACTGCAACACTTAAATTTTTAGGTCTGCTCAAGGTGAAAAGTTAAATCCAGGTGAGCGATACAGGCTCTTGAGAGCCTCTAGTTTCAGTTGCACCTTAAAAATATTGGGAAAACCATGCTTGTATTAGACATTTCAAATATTTTTGCCGAAATCAGGACCAAGACCGAATCCGAAACCGAAACCAACTGGTAAAGTCTATATAAACTGTATATATTTCTGTTTAATTCTTGTATATTAATAATTCTTAAATCACATGTACATGTATATCACAATAATGAAGTTTTTGTTTATTGTTTCAACAACATTACCGGAAATGTCTGTTAGTAAGAATGAATTTTATTTTTGATATTTCAATACTTTCTTAATTTGTTTACATTTCCAAGGGTATTACTTTGGGGTAATTTGATAAATCAGCTATTATGACACATTTCATTAAAAAAAAATGTGATAATTGAAGTCTGAACATCGTAACCAGTCATGCCAGCCGCGAAGCTGATTTTCATGCTAGTTATTTTTTAGAAGTCCTTATACTGGACTGTGAGAATTCAAATTTTAGCAAAATAGCATACAATTATCCAATAAATTTATTTACCTTGGATACTCTTTTCTTACACACTCATCTAATAGGGCACCAAGGTCATTATTTAATTTGTTGAATGGCCTCTCAAGTGAATTTAGTTGTCTGATTACTTGTAAAATAGGGAATTTTTTTATCCTAGGAATTAATAATTGAGACAATTGTGAATACTGTGCAACACTCCAGGTAAACTATTCACAAATATAATGCCAATCCATGCTCAAATAACAATAAAGTATGGTTTTCATGATTTATTTCTTGAACAATTTAGAATGAATCTGCAGTGAATTTTAGCATTTAATGAACCACCAGTTCTTTTAAAATTAATTTAATTTATAACATTACACAAAATCAAAGAGATGGAAATAGCAATTAGGTATTCTTTCTTTTTTTGTTAGTTTGTACATACAACAACTGATGAAATTTAAGTTTGGATATTGAAGAAATTTGAGTTTGAAACCAAACTATGGCATTACCATAAAACAACCAAGTAACGACTACATACATGACATATGATGAGATAAGATAAGGACCTATTACATTGTACTTATAATCATTTTTGCATGACCGAACACCACTCCACAGACCCACCCTTATACATGTACACACATATATAAAAACATTTGCTCAAACCGGGGCCCTTCCCCCCAATTTATGTCTTCATTGACAGCCCTAAGGGTAATGCAGTATCACTGATGACACCCCCCTAAAATGCTCAAATAGCTTTTAATTGTATATCTCTAAATTTATTTCTTAACATTGATATAATGGATTGCTGGATTGTTTGGTAATTGTAGAGACATTAATAGGCCTAAGACTGCTGTCCAATTCATTTGTTGTTTGTACGAATTAATAATATATACATGTATATATATATATGAATTGAGTTACATACAGAAACTTGAAGAAAAGACACACTTAAATACTAGACATACATGTATATACTAACCAGGTTTACGAACATATTTTCATGATAATATCATAAAATGTGAATTTCTAAAATTAATCTTATGTTGTCCTTTAACATAAAAAAAGATTTAAAAAATATGTTGAAAAAATAAAGGAATGAAGAAATGTTATAAGCAGGTTACACTAATCATTATCATTTGTATGTACATGTACAAAATAATGTTCTAGTATCCCATTCAATGTAAATTTATTGCCTGAAATGTCCCTGAATCATTCTAATGCTCTTAAAATTTAATACACCTACATTGTAATATAAGTACATGTACAACCAAATTTTTAATTTTACTTCATGCAGTTGACTGCAAATTTTAAATTCAAAAATGTTCATAATTTTGTTTTTGAAACATAGATTTCTTATGATCACATCATTTAAAAAAAAATTAAGCGTTCTGGTTTCAGTCTCCTGAGGGATTGTTTCTGAATACAAATAGATAATATATGAAAAATGTATATAATTACCATGATTACTTACCATCATTTTATCTACATGAATACATCTGTGGAAGGCTTTATATAACTCATTAACTGATCCATAAAAATTGAAATTCTCAATGAAATATTATTTCTGTTTAAGAAGAGTTGTCCAAATAACTAAAATTATATGTATTATCAGAAATACACACCATATTATTTGGTCACCACAAACTATTTTTAAAAGTTTTGTTAGGCCTGCAGATGGTCTATCTTGTATCTGATTGGTTGGCAATAACATCTATTGATAACTGACCTCTAATTACATTTTTGTACCTGACCCATGTTGACCCATATATGTGAAGAAGAAATCTGTTCAATTCATTAACATGTGACTTATATTTATACATGTTATAGTTTAAATAACTGCAGACTGTTCAGCTTGTTTTGGGAATACCTATACATGAAAATGAAAATGGTTATGAAAAGTCAGTATAGGTAATTATATCATTTTATATAATAGCTCCTTTAGCATGTTTAGCTCATAATAAATTTATAAACTTTGACATGATTAATGCTGTATTGCAGTATTCATATTTAGAAGAAACATCTAGCAATTGTAGAGCTACATTCAATGGCAATTTTTGAATGAAATAATCTATTTTTGCAGTTGGATCTAGGATCTAGGAATGTCAACATTTTAATGGCCAAAATACAGAATGGTCACATGTATGGATTTTAAGTGTGGGATTTTGAAGACTTTTTTTTTGTTTTTGTTTATTTTTTACTTTAAACAGAACATAATGATACATAATTCCCTGCATTGTAGACTGGTCTTTAAATCACATGGTTTAAAAGGCCATATTGCCTTTTGCCATCACTTGTCCATCCATCTGTCCACAATTATAAAACAAAAATCTTCTCCTCTGAAACTGCTCAGCCAATTTGGACCAAACTTTGGTAGAATGGTCCTTGTGTGGCCTTCTTTCAAAAATATCTCAAGCATTCCCGACTTCCAACCAACATGGGTGCTATGACTATAGATAGAAAAAGGGGGGATGAATTTAAAAAATCTTCTCCTATGTATACTCTCTCAAAAAAGAAACGCAACATACAGAAAATAGGAAATTTACTTCATATATTATTTTCATAATTTATGATATAAATAATTTACACAGGAATGCAAAAATTGGCACACTTCTTGTTCATGAGTTCTTTTACCTTGGAATATCACAGTTTGTCACATATTGTCAATAAATCACTCATAAATTGTCAATATCTGTTATGTCCACCATTTGCTTGTAACACAGCCCCGACTCTTCTTGGCATAGATTGAATTAAACGCTGAGTTCGAACACGCGGTATCCTTTGCCACTCAAACTGAAGTGCCTGCTGTAATTGTTGCAGATTTTGCGGTGGTGGTTGTCGTTGGCGCACGCGCCGATCCACTTCATCCCACAAATATTCAATTGGATTAAGATCGGGTGATCGTGACGGCCAACGGATCACATTGACATTCTGTTGTTCTAAAAAGTCTACTGTTACACGTGCTGTATGTGGTCGGGCATTGTCGTGCTGAAAAATTTCTCTCCGAATGACAATTACGGGCAATAAATGAGGTCGTAAAATTTCGTCTCTATACCTAACAGCGTTCAGATTGCCTTGGATATGTATCAGCTGTGTGTTTCTGGCATAAGAAATAGCGGCCCACATCATAACACTGCCTCCGCCAAAATTGTCTCTCTCCACAACACAGTTTTGCGCAAAACGTTCGTTTCGGCGCCTATACACACGTATGCGACCATCTCGCTTTTCCAGTTGAAAACGTGACTCATCGCTGAACCATACTCTTCTCCAGTTCTGTAAATTCCATGCACGAACTGTAGTACACCATCTAACCCTCGCTCGGCGGTGTTGGCGTCTCAGTGTTGCTCCAAAGTAAGGTCTTCTTGCCCTCAATCCATGAGAACGTAACCGATTGCGTACTGTCTGTGCTGATATACGGCGCAACCCAGGGACGTTTACAGCTGTTTCTGTTGCAGCAATAGTCCTATTCCGCAGATGGAAAAGTCTGATGTAACGATCTTGCGCCCTGGTTGTAACACGCGGGCGCCCTGAACGTGGCCGATCTGTCGTAGTACCAAGCTGCAGGTAGCGTCCCCAAAGGCGTGAAATTGTGCTACGATGAACATTGTACGTTACAGCAACAGCATTCTGTGATTCTCCGGCCTCTAGTCGTCCGATAGCGATATTCCGGGTAGCAGCGTCTAACCTTGGCATAGCGTCACCTCATCAGAATTTTATTTTACGAATGCATTCATGAAAAGAAATACCGGGTTTTTATACCGACTGACTGAGCTAAAAAATAACCCATGATTTGCACGTGAAAGTCGACCCAGTTTTTGGCAATGCGTAAATCGTAGGGTGTCCCAGATTGCGACCAAAGTCGTTTACGGGTGGATGAATTTAAATGATTGTACCTGGAAACTTTTTATGAAGGTGTAATTATGATCATGTGTACATATATTTTGATATTTATTGGTTATTTGTCCGGAAAAATAATATTTCAAAAAGATAATCTGATGTTGCGTTTCTTTTTTGAGAGAGTATATAACAACATGGCCAGTAAGAACCAGACGTGTGGTCCTTTTTCAGAATTGTGTCCCATGACCCAGACGATGAACCAAGATGGCCACAAGAACGGAACTTACATTAACATAGGACCCTATGGGAAATTCATTTAAAAATCTCTTTTTCTGAAACTACTGAGCTAATTGGAACCTTGCAGCAATAATCCTTAGATGGTCCTCTTTCAGAATTGTGTCTGATGACCCAGAAAGTCAACCAAGATGGCCACCACAGCCGAACTTAGTTTAACATGGGACCATAGAGGAAAATTCATTAAAATATCTTGTCTATAGAGCCTTAAAATCAACAAACAAAACTTTTTATTTTGACTACATGTTTTAAGAATTGAAATGCTTTTTGCCCAAATTATTTTTGCCAATGTCCAATATTCCAATATATGATAAAAAATTGATAAATAAGCTTATTCATATCAATATATTTTAAGGTTATTAAAGTTTGAAATTTGAGTAAAAAGTTTAGGAAAAAGATAAACTATAAAAGATTTCAATTAAATAATTGTTACTTTTGTTGGAATATGAAATTCTAACACTGATGTCATAGAAAGAAGAAAATGAATAAGCTAAATCACTTTAAAGATAAGGAAACAGAACTTTTAAAAAAGATGTGTCAAATACATCTTTTGATCACCTTTGTGTGCCCCTTCGTACCTGTTGATGAAATTGGCTAACAGGTTGAATTGTTATGCATTACTACTGAAAGTGACCATGTTTCTATTTTGTTTACATGTTCGGCAAAGTGACAATATAGGGGAATCGGAGATGGAGCAATTTCTAATAATGTATTTTATTTCTTTAAAAAAAGTTATCGTTTTATTGTCACAGTTTATGAAATAAAGGTTCATATTATAGTGCACATTTTTAAATTCATCAAGTAAAGCAAATCAGTAATTTTGTAATTTATAACACCTGTGTAC
The DNA here is from genome assembly GCA_028015205.1 of Mytilisepta virgata. Classification (NCBI taxonomy): domain Eukaryota; kingdom Metazoa; phylum Mollusca; class Bivalvia; order Mytilida; family Mytilidae; genus Mytilisepta; species Mytilisepta virgata. Next base: position 93,402,071 of record CM051521.1, read on the forward strand.
TTTCAGTTGTATAAAATATGCAGTTCATTTAATGTTTTTGAATTAAATTATTTCTCCAGTCGTTTTTTAAAATAAATGTAAATCAGTGTCTTGCAAAATTTTAAATAATTTGCTTCTTATTTATCTATTTTTTGAACTAGTACATCTATTATTCACATTAAAACAATTACTTTTTTCTTGATAATGCATCTTTCTTCCTAATAATGTACTGTCATCAGACAAATTAAAAGTTGAATAAATTAAGCCAAAGAATTTTTGAAAAACCTAAGTACAATATATATAAATTTATTAATCATTGCAGTTTAAAAAACTTTGACAATCAAGTTTTACATGTTATTGAAAAAGTGTCCTTTTATAAAACTTTACAAAACATAATAGTTAATATTGGAAAATATTTTATATTATTAGAATTTTATTGAATAATTTTACAGATAAAAAATATTGAAAAAAGATAAAACTTAATCATGTTAATTTAACCAACCTAGAAATGTTACATAACCTTTTATTGACTCTTAAAATTGAAAATTTATAAAGATGAGAGCCTCCTTTATCTATTTGCACATTTTATTTGACCACTTTTTATCACCTCATTAAGAACTAATTTTCACCATTACTGTTAGCAAGGAGACATATACCATAATAAAATGATTGTTTATAACTTCCCCAGATGTTGTTATCTTATAATGTTTTCTTCTTCAACATGCTGACCAGTACTTATGTTACAAGTAACATTTAAAGGTTGAACTGTATGGGGTCAGTAATCAAGTGTGGATAATTATTCCAATAATCAACTTAGTTTAGACATGTTAGAACTGCAAGTTTCATTAATGTGAAAGTTAACAAGATCATCTGGTCAGTGTAGTTTTATTACATTTCACACTATCAAAGTCAACTTTGTTTTTTTTTAATTTCCTAAATATCTTTTGGGGCCTCAGTGGCTACTAATGACAAGTAACCTGTCAGTACAGAGGTTGTGAGTTCGAATTTCACCTGGGTGGGATGTGTTTGACTGATCTTAATTGACAAGGATTGCAAATTTTCCTATCTATTAAAGGATGGCGGTTCTCTCTGGGTACTCTGGCTTCCTCCACCAAAAAAAAAAAAAAAAACTGGCAGCCTGAAAATAGTCAAATGTGCTGAAAACGGTGTAAACCCAAACTAAACAAACAAATAAATATCTTTTAAACTCAGTAAGTGAGGGGAAGTAATTTAAAGGGTATTGAGTATATGCATTAAATTCATTTAAATTCTGTTTAATTTTATGATAGACCAGATAAAATTAATATTAAGTGATTCTCTTTTCATCAACCCCTAGGCCTGCATTTATCTATGGCAAAACTTGTTTTAATTTGAATTTTCCATCTGACAGAATGTTCATATTCAAAAAGGCAAACAATGTTAAAAGTTGACATTGCCAACAGATGCCCCCCGAATTGTACAATTATTGGGAGTAGGGAAACACAGAGTTGTCTGTCATATTTCTGGTGTGGAAAACAGTATGCTTGTGAAAGTATTATGGTTGTGTATTATTCCTCTGGTGTTTATTTGGCCATTTTCAGATAAATTACCCATAGAATCTTACAATTTGCTATGATGACAGAGAATATATACAGTTCTCAAGATATCTAAACTTTCATAAAAAAAGGGATTGAAACTATCACCCCATAGGGACAAATGAAATATATAATTTGATTGAGGAATTATTAAGGATGGAGATCCCAACCATTTTCATGATATTTGAAAACTTATATGCAGGGGACTTTAGTCACAGAAAGCTCGACATAGGGATAGTGATCTGGCGGCGGCGTTAACTAACTTCTTAAGAGCTTTATATTTTAGAAGGTGGAAGACCTGGATGCTTTATACTTTGTATATAGATGCCTTATGTTACGAAGTTTCCGTCTGTCATATGTACATTGTCCTTGACCTCATGTTCATGGTTCAGTGACTACTTGAAAAAAAAGTTAAGATTTTTTGTAATGTTAATTTCTCTCTTATTGTTAGTAATAGGATAACTATATTTGGTATGTGCGTACCTTACAAGGTCCTCATCCCTGCAGACAGTTTTCAATTGACCTCGACCCCGTTTCAAGGATCAGTGAACAAGGTTAAGTTTTGGTGGTCAAGTCCATATCTCAGATACTATAAGCAATAGGTCTAGTATATTTGGTGTATGAAAGGATTGTAAGGTGTACATGTCCAACTGGCAGGTGTCATCTGACCTTGACCTCATTTTCATGGTTCAGTGGTTATAGTTAAGTTTTGTGTTTTGGCCTGTTTTTCGAATGCTGTATGCAATAGGTCTACTATATTTGGTGTATGGAAGGATTGTAAAGTGTACATGTCCAACTTGTGGGTGTCATCTGACCTTGACCTCATTTTCATGGTTCAGTGGTTATAGTTAAGTTTTTGTTTTTTGGCCTGTTTTTCGAATACTGTATGCAATAGGTCTACTATATTTGGTGTATGGAAGGATTGTAAGGTGTGCATTTCCAACTGACATGAGTCATCTGACCTTGACCTCATTTTCATGGCTCAGTGGTTATAGTTAAGTTTTTGTGTTTTGCTCTGTTTTTCGAATACTGATAGCATTTACTTTCATTAGAAATACATGACAGGCGAGACATTTTTGTGTGTCCACTCTTGTTTTAAAAGGGAAGGTGGAAGATTTATCCCCAGAGCCTAATAAATATATAATATAATTTAATTCATCATTACAAGAAAGAAAAATAGATATGGCTCAAGGCACATTTTCAAAATAATTGAAAATTTATAAAATGGAGGGGTGTAGATTACCCGGAGGGACCAATTAAACATATAATTTATTTTATTTTAAATATAAAATATTCCATGTAGTAAAATTCTGTATTGATGAAAATGTTCAGTGACCTTGACCTTTGATCCAATAACCCCTGAATTCATAAACTTAAAAAAATGTATAAATTGAAGTTTCAGAAATGTTAAATTTCTCTTTCTTTTCTTCAGACCAACTCTTTTTCAAATGTTTGAAGCAGCATTGAAAGTTGTTCAAAAATGTGGAGCAAGCCAGTAAAAGTGACTATGAAAAGAACATAATGAGGAACAAATGTAAGTATAAAGTATGAGTTTTTCCAGATTTTATCCAAAGTTTGAAATGGTTATAAATAATTGACCCCTTATGGAGTTTTTGCCCTTTAAAGACAATTTTTTGCATTTTTTGTCATCTTTGTAAACTTTCAAATATTTTATTCTCTGAACTACAGGATCAATTTCAGCCAAACTTAGGCCGAAAGATCCTTATAAAGACATAACCAAAGCCAAATTTTACCAAACTTGGACAGAAACTTGCTCATTATCAAAAGATAGAGGAAAATTTTGTTTAATTTTTTTTCCCATTTTTCCATATTTAACTTATAAATGGACTTAGTTTTTCTCCCAGTTAACATTACATACAGTCTGCAGTTAAAGTTTTCAAAACATTAATTACTTTCTTAAACCATCCTGGATTTTTACCATACTTGGACAGCGGCTTCTTCATGATCAATAAATAACATGTGGAGAAAAATTATGTACATTCCACTATTACACTGACATATAGACAACTGCGAAAGCAGGTGAGACACTGAGTGCTGTGGAACCTGTACAAATTTTTTTAAGTAAGAAATACAATAAAGACATTTTTATGTAACTTTTGTCATTGCAAAGATGAAGTGGCCAAAATTAGCCATTTTGAGGGACCAATGTTTCTTTTTTTTTAATCCAATTTTAATGGTGATTTTTTCTTTTAATTCGTCTATATGAGTACTTTCAGTGGTATATCAACAGATTTTTCCTATCTTTTACAGTTTTGATGGTTTAAGGGCCCAAAAAAGCAAGGTAGCTGGAATTCTATTTTTTTTGGTTTTTCATCTAGTATTTGTGGAAGGTACAATATTTCTGTGTAATGTATATTGTATTATCAAATACTTTATTGGGTAAAGCTGAATATGTCCAAATTTATACTAATTCTTTACCTGTTGACATGTTGCGGTCGTATCATGCTGTGCTTAGCAAAGCCCTTTATTCAATTTTCTTTGAAAACTCAGCATTATTGATTAAAAGACTTTTTCCAGTTCAGAGCAGAACATTCCTTAATTTTTATTTATTATTGGATTATCCAATGGAAAAAGTCCTGTTATTAGCTCACCTTGCCCAAAGGGCCATGTGAGCTTATGCCATCACTTGGCGTCCGTCGTCATCCGTCGGGGTCGGCATCGTTGTCATCACAAACTATTTCAAGAATCTTTTGCTCTGAAACTACTGGGCAAAATACCTTCAAACTTTTAACTGAATGTTCCTTAGGGTATCTAATTTATAAATTATATCTGAAGTTTTGATCTATCAACAAACATGGCCGCTGTTGCTAAAATTAGAACATAGGGGTCAAATGCAGTTTTTGGCTCATATCTCAAAAACCAAAGCATTTAGAGCAAAACTGATGGGGTAAAAATGTTCAACAGGTCAAGAACTACCAGCCATGAAATTTTCTGATGAATCGGACAACCCTTTGTTGGGTTATTGCCCCTGAATTCTTAATTTTAAGGAAATTTGCAGTTTTAGGTTGTTATCTTGAATATAATAATAGATAAAGACAAACTGTAAACAACAAAAATGTTCAGCAAAGTAAGATCTACAGATAAGTCAACATGACCAAAATCATCAGTTGACCCCTTATAGGAGTTTTTGCCCTTGAAAGATTATTTACAGGTAAACAGAAAATAATGGTCTGACATTGTCACAGATGTTTAGGGCGTTACTTGAAATAAATTAAATGGTAGCAGTACAAGTAAAATGGAGTGTCAAGGGTCAAGGTCATTGAAAAATTCCATAGCAACCGATGAAAAAATCCCTAGCAACAGATGAAAAAGTCCCTATCACCCATATATATTTGGATTAAGGACCTTATAATTTACCTGTACAAGTTAAAAAGAAAGGTCAAGTGTCAAGGTCATTGAAAAAGTCCATAGCAACTGATGAAAAAGTCCCTAGCAACCAGATATATTTGGGTTCAGGACCCTACAATTTACCTGTTCAAGTCGAAATTGAAGGTCAAGAGTCAATGCCATTGAAAAGTCCATAGCAACCAATGAAAAAGTCCCTAGCAACCATATCTATTTGGGTTCAGGATTCTATATTTTACCTGTACAGGTCAATATTAAGGAGGAAATTGTGACTGTAAACATCAAATAGCAAAAATAATACAGGGGCACTTACAGATTAATTAGAAATGACTAGAGCCGAAAGACCATTTTAAGATTTTGGAGGATTACTTTACCAATATCAGTGTTATTACTGAAAATAAGAAAAACAAATAGCACACAATATTTAAGAATCAAGTTTGAGGTCATGCCAATGCCAAGTTACATTTTCAAAGTTGTTTTGGGCAACTCTGATAATATGATATGAATTATAAGAATGTTTTTAGTTTCATAAAGATTCACCATTAGTAAATTTTGCTGTTTTTTTTCAGGAAGACAAAGAAAAATAAAAAACATCAAAACCTAACCAGACAGAGAGGAACAGAGAATTTTTAAGAACATAGTGAGGGAAGACTGTCAATCATACTTTTCGTGGTGTACCATTTGGTGGCTTTAAAAATGTGGTCAGGGAATGGTTGAACTGATTTATTAATTTGTAGCAATTTTGTTTGAATTGGTATTGACACTTATTTATACATTTTAGAGATTGATAGATTATATTCTGGAATGCAATAACCCATATATTAATTGATCTCTGATATTCAAATGCTCATATGTCATTATTGCATAGCACAATTACTGCAGAATGAAAGTCTAGGGATATTGTCATTGTATTTATCAATGGTGGTCTCTTGTGACTTGGATTTCTTCATCAAGTCCTTTGATTGTCCCCTGTCAAAAGTGTGTCTGATATCCATACAGGTGAGGGGGAAGGATGGGGACTGGACCTTGTTCAAGAAACAATATTTCAGAATTTCTGAAACTGCCAATTGAAGCTTAACTTAGTGGTATGGTCCTTAGCCTGGCCTCTTTCAAAATTCAAAAGCCAAGACATTGGACCAATATGGCCACTATAACTAAAAATAGAAAAATTGGTCAAATTTAAAAAAAATGATCTTATTCTGACCAAAAGTGTAAAGCCAAAATATGTCTAAAGGACAGAGTTGTGCACTAGGAATATACTCCTTAGTTTTCACAAAATTTAACTTTTAGTAACAGTAAATTTATAGTACTACCAATTTTGGGCTAGTATTAAAATACTAGCAACTGATCTGATTGTACCCTCTGTAACGTGAGTCCATCATCAGATGTATCGAATTAGTGGTAATATTAAATTCTATGATGCTAATTTTGATGCACTATATGTGTACATTTCATGGATTTATGGCTCATCAGTTGTGCTCAAGGCCAAAAATGTTTTTTAAATGTGCAAATGAAATCCAAGAAAGTGAAACAGGCTTCTGGGAACCTCTAGTTCAATGTTATTCATCCATTGAAAAAAGAAAATAGAGGAATTTAAGCAACTTTATAATGCTTCTGAAGATAAAAGATATTTTCGGGAAATTTCCCGAATCTTGTGTCCTGCATATGAATATAAAAAAAAGGCAACTTAAAAGTTTCGGGAAATTTCCCGAATAGGTGATGGTACATATATTATAATATATTACACTGCATCAATTTATTTTTGAAATATCACAACATACTTATAGAATTAAGTTTCGGGAAATTTCCCGATAAATTTGTTGCAAACTTTATAAGGAAATCTTTTTCGGGAGTTTTCCCAAAATATTTAGAGAAAAGCAAATATTTTTAAATAAATTACACATCTTGTTGTAGTTGATATATAATGAAAAAGCTATGTTTATAATGCAAATAGTAGAACTGGTACCTGTTTTTAATAAAAACTTATTAAATTGCTATCATATTTTGTTTTTTCCTAAGTTAAATACTTACAATTATTGCATCCATGGTTTTTCATTTGAAAAGGGAATAAAATAGAATTTCCCTTTTTAAAATAGAAGAGCTTATAGTTGGATTTCAGATGGGAATCGTTGTATGCCAATAAAACGGGTAATAGAATGGAAAATATAACTAATACTAATATTTATATGACTAAGCATGGGAAAGCTCTACAATATAGTCTCCATATATCAGTGAAAATTACAGCATGTTTTTAGTCAATTTTTGTATTATTCGATAAAGCGAGTATCACAATCCAATCCAGTTATATATTTGTCTGGCTATGAATTCAAAGTAACATGGAAGTCGCTGAAATGTCTTTGCCCTTGAAACAGTTTAACCTACGCAGATCATTTAAAGAAATTGTTTTACCTGTTCATATATACACAGCCTTTTTTCAAAAAAAAAAAAAAAAAAAAAGAAAGAAAGAAAAGAGAGGCGAAGAAAAAAAAAAGGAAAACAGTGTGTTGTATTAAAGATTTTACAAAAAATTTAGCTAAATCGTTTGTTTATCGACGCCTTCTCGAGGTTTCAATTACTTAAAAGGGTTCTATTTTGGAGATAAAATTGGTGGTTTTGCTATTTTTGTAGTTTTTAATTTACAGTGCCTATATTACTATGATACATGAAGGACTATTGAATCATCTTTCGAAATACACACTCGTCAAATCAGATATATGAAAAAGGCACTTTTCTGAAATCAAAGACTCAGTCTATTTGAGGACTTTCGAATCTTCACCAAAATATGATGTCTGAATTTTACACTTCTTGAATCAATCTGGGTAAGTTACTGTATACAGGGTCTAAGCCGCCTGAACCGAATCCTTTGACATCTGAGAGCTCTGCTGACAAGGTCAAGGATAAATCACTGGAGACAAAAAATGTCTGATGTTGATCACGTGAACGTAATCCTTTATGGATACATGTACAAATCGACGGAATGTTGGAAACTGAAATATTACAATTAGACCCTTTTTCATCTATTTTTGAGGATGGTAGAAGTTAGAAGTACTCAAAACATAAAGGTCTATAAATTGCTGCAATTACTATTCCGCTTCCTCCTACCAAAACCTTTCAGTTACAAAGAACGAATACTAGAACTTACATGTGTTCGTTTTTACGACAGCCGATGTACGAAATCGAAATCACGGGAATCCGCGGTAATGCGTGTACACCGACAAATCGTTCAGTTTGTTTTAGTTTCACTCTACAATTTTATTAACCTTGAACACTAGTACTATTGATGATTTAAAATTACTAAAATCAGTCATCCAAATGTATAAATTTTTAATTGCATATAAAATCAAAACATCTACAATAATTTTTTTTATAATCAATTACACAATTGAGATATATGTAGGAAAAACCCAATGAATGCTGTTATGATTTGTTCAGCAATTATTCTCTGTAGAATTTTATGTTTTATGGAAAGTTGTTCATGGCAAAAAATGACCAAAACAAATGATGTTTCATACCAACATGACAACTGAATAATTCATTCTTTCTAAAAAAATAAAATAATTAAAAAGTGCATCCGTTATTTGATGTGTATTTAATTCAATGATTTAATCAAAATGATCAATGATATTTTTGTTTTGTATTGCACAGATGCAGTTATATCTAAAAATCAATCAGAGCAAACCTCATTTCTATATTTTATATTACACTGTATTTAAATATTCATAATAAATAATATGAATTAAACAATACCCAATTGAAATTGATGCGTTATATAATTATGCTTATAGTGTGCATTTGGATTAAAAGGCTATAAATATTAATCAGTAATATTTGCAAATATTCTCACAGCTGGTCTGAGATAAAGTGACTGTTGACAGTTTCTTGAATAAATTGTCTATAATTATCTATTGATTATTGGTGAGTATATACTTTGTTCACGGCGCCTTAACTGTAAACAACAGACACGTCAGATATCAATGGAACATGATAAACTAATCACTTGGAATTACTTTCTAATAAATTTTCACAGATTTTACGGAATATTATTACAATGCGATCTATTGGAGAAGGTTGTATTTAATGCCGCTTAATGGTGAGTGGATTTTAATATTAAGAAAACTATACAGACAAATTTGTATTTTTGAATTTTCTTTTAAACATGTAAACAATATAAAGTATAAAATAAATTTAAAAAGTACAACACTTTTAGACTAATTTCCATTATATTTATTCTGTGAAAAGTAAATTTTAAATTGATCTACACTTTTTGAACACGTGATAAATTACTTTTTTATATAGAATTTAGCTAACAAATGTACGAATTGACCGAGTCTTCTTTTTAAAGTAAGTTCTGTAAACGCTTGCCATAGTTCGTCTCGCTTTTAGTTTTCCAAAGGTATACGGTATAAACTTTATAATATAGAAAAATCTAAAACAGTTATTTTGATATGCTATACAATTTTGAAATAATTCGCTTAGATGGAATAGGACTCCGACTGTTGTATTCGTTTTAAATTAATTTAATGCAAAAAATGTCCTTTTGAAATACAAGAGATAGAATGTGTCCTTTTCTACAAAATATTTGAACTAATTCAAAGACAATTTCTTTACCTTATTTTTCCTTTTTATTTTAATTTTATCTATTAAATCATTTTATATATATTTGCTATTCTCAAACATTTTCATTTGACTCCCATTGCTTGATTCGACCAAAAATAAGTTTAAACTACACTTGATACATGACATTGTATTCTTGGCATCTGGATTTGACTAGGACCGATAACTTTGGTAGTGGACTTATTGACCCCAGGTTTACATGTATAAGACTGTAACCTGTATTAGTTTTTTTTTAATTTGAAGTTGGTCATATCTAGGGAGCCGTCGTGTGGTATTTACTAGTGGAGGGGCGGTTGAATATTCTAGTCCCAAATATCCCAACCGCTATGATGTATTCTGTTTAATTATATGGAATATCATATACTAAATGTAGCAATGATAAATATTTTACAAGGGAACCGCTGGAGGGAAAATTAATTTTTGCAATTACCCTTCTGCAGAGGGTAAAAAAGGACAAATTCAACCGGAAAATACCCCGCATGTATACAATGAAGGGAAAATGAGATGATTTGTGAAACAAATACCCCCACTATCGAATCAACCAATCAGAATCCTTGTTTTTATATTAGGTGTAATTAAACAATAATTCCACATCACGAGACAAGCATGCAATGGTCCTGAAAAAAGTCAACTTGGTGTAAAAAATAGACAAAGTTGAATTCTTTTTTTCATGTGTTTACTGCATGCTTCAATTGTCTTCATGCATGTTTGACATCGAGGACAATCTAAGAAAGATAACATATTAGTTATTTATTTTTGAGATTTTGATATTACAATATTAAAAAAAGGTACAGGTGATACTTTCTTGTGACTGTTGGTCGTTAGACAGCAAAATTGTTTTTCTGTCTATATGTTGTTTTTTGTGGTCTTTGCTGATGATTTATAGAAGCTAGACTGTAATGACTTTGGTTAATTGGCAAGTCAAATTTCGCATTTTCAGCCGAGTCTTATTATGCATAAAATTTGATTTTAAAATATTTTCCACGTGGAATAGATGAACGTTTTTTCTGTTTGCATATCATTTGAAATATTGTTCCTGTAGGGGAATCTATAATATACGTGACAAATGGAAGTGTCTATAGGCATTAAATCATCAGTTAAAACCAACTGCTTTCATAGCTTTGTGAGCTATAGTTTTACAGTTTCCTGGAAGCTGATTTAATTTCATAGTTTACATCTATTTCATACAATATGTTTTTTGTTAATCGCCCATTATTTTTCAGCAAAAGGATGGGAAAGAGATATATTTCTTTTCAGTGCTTTGTACATTGTTTAGAATTACGAAAACTGATAACGACTGTCATGACTGTTGATTATTTAATATTTTTCCTTTAAAGTTCCCGTTTACACGATCACTTTTTTCCATCAAAAACTTTGTTCATTTTTTTTATGCATTTTTACACGATAAAAAACTTTGACAACGAGACATTTGAAAAAAAAAAGTTTTTGATGGAAAGCTTTGATCTTATAAACGGGCTTTTAGCCTATAAAAATGTATTTGATTAATTATTCATTTGGCATTTTTAAGTGACGTAATCATTTTGTGACTTATTCAGATATACATGGATAACGGTTTCTATTTGAAGCCATTTTTAAAAATTCCTGGTAAGGTTCGTTGAACAGACATCATTTGTACATGAAGAAATCATTAATACATAATTTCAGTTTCAGAACTTTCCCGTTTTGACATTCTGTACTTACGGACATCTGGAATGTTTCCAAAAATAAATTTGATGTGTGAAAAATAAAAACAAATTAGACAAAAGGAAAGCTACCTGGAACATTTAACAACTTTGGTATTAATTGAATTCTTATTGATTTTTCATTATCAGATCCTTATCAGCATTGGAAAGAAAACAGTTATAACGACCCAGCTGTGAATTTATTGAGTTTTTATATAGTGATGTCTAGTGCTATAAGTCACCTTATTGACACATGAATGTATAGTTCTTTAATTCATATCAACCGATAGCCTTTTATACAACATAGGCATGAATTGCCATGAGGACAAAAGTCTACAGCGAAAAAGCAATGACTCATTTGAAATACAATTTATGTTGTATAATTAAGTTATAAAATGTCTCACTTTTATGCACACATTTGGTACATGTAACGAACTAGTATGTATGGTGTACGTTTGACGTAACACAGTCACACTGAGATGCGGATTATAATTTTTATTTCAAGTGTCTGACATGTCCGAAAAAGAATACCGTAATATTAAACAGGACGAAATCTCAGCAATATATTTTCAGCAATATACATAAAAATTACCTTATCGGGTATATTTTACTGTTTAGTATATCACAAAAACTCCATCTTGCATCAAATGAAGAAATGGGGCCTAAATTGAAGTTTTAGTCCGTTTCTACTTTGTCACAAATTTTACTATGACATTGCCTCCTGTAATAGCGCATCTAAGTTGAATCTAGGGACGGTATACAAAAGCCAAGACTGTCATCTTGAAAGAAGCTTGAAACATGCGAGATTTCATAATTAAAGTAAAAAATTAACCATTTTCAGTGCATGTACAATCGTGTGAGTCTCAACTGTAAAATGTGAGATATCCCATACTGTAATAATCGCCATGCTCACAGTTAATATGAAATACTGTCTGACCAAAGAAATGTCAGACAAAAATCCAGTCGGTCAGACAAAAATCCAGTCGGTCAGATAAAAATCCAGTCGGTCAGATAAAAATTTTGAGATTCTTTAGTTGAACATACAGGAGTAAAATGCCAAATTTGGGTGCCGATCAGACAAACCGTAAAACAATTTCGTAAAGACTGTGCTAATTGTTATTATTAAGTAATGGTGTCTTATTGACTTATAATCCATATCCTATCATTTTTGTATTCGATGCTGTTGACTTGACCGTATTTTAAAAGTGTTACAACTTAATTGGTTTACTTAATAAATACATTAATAGTATAACTTTCAGGTGTGCAGTAATGTATATACCTGTTCCCTTTGTTTTAGAAGCTATCCAAAAACGTATATTTTTAATTTTTATTAATGTAACCATTAGAGTTAAAGAATGGACAGTTTTTTTTATGATATAACAAATTATTGAGAATGTTGTCCTGATGAATAATCTAAACCTTTAATCATAAAGCTTTAAGACTGGGTACACTCCTTAACAAAGTGATAGATTTTGATACCGATACAATCAACATGTTTATAACTGTTTTCTGTTTCTTTTATAGGTGTTGCCAATGGATGGTCTTTTAACATGAAATCAAAGACGGTCTTATGTTGTGCAAAACAAGGACAATTTTCTAAATAATTGTCAAGCAATTCCTATATTGTTGAAACTTTTGTATACCTTCATTCTTTTGTTTATGTAACAGAATGTTAAAAGACAAATATGGGAGACGTTGACCAACGAAACCGAGTCGTTTTTCTTGGAGCTGGATGTGTTGGGAAGAGTTCAATCTTACAACGTTTTTTATTAGGTACCTACAGTGAAAAATATAAAGAAACTATTGAAGATTTATTTGCAAAAGAATACGATATAAACGGGAGTCATTTAAAGGTTGATTTTCTTGACACAGCAGGGAACATTGCGTTCCCAGCAATGCGGCGCCTTAACATCGTTAATGCTCACGGCTTTGTCCTAGTGTATTCAATTACCAATGAACAAACATTTGAAGAAGTCAAACAATTATGGGAGCAAATTAAGGAAGTGCGAGAAAATTATCAGGAAATTCCCTGCGTAATTGTAGGAAATCATTTAGACGAAGAAAATAATCGACAAGTTGAAAGATTCGACGCTCTTAACTGGGCCTACAACGAAGATCTGGGTGGAGGATTTATTGAGGTTTCCGCAAAAGAGGATATGGGGATTACGGACATTTTCCGGCTACTGCTAGATCAAGTAAAGACACCTAGGGCCAAGCACAGTGATCGATTTCTGCTCCGAAGAATGAGCGTTCATTCCTTAGAATGTCCCGAGCCTGAAACTACAAAGTTAGTCGATGCACAGTCAGATGAAAAGTCTGTTTTTGCGCGTAGTCGTAGTCTTATTAGAAGGGGTAGCAAGCCAAAAATGAAAAGATCTACAAGATCAAAAGGTGACTGTGTAATTTCATAACCGTTTTGTTACTTTTTAAATGATTTTGTATGATATTCCGAACTAATGGCTACCAAATGTGCTTAGTACTGATTTTAAATGTTTACATTTATCTTATGCAACATTTGTTTAATTATTTGTAAAAAAAAATGAAAAATAATACGAAAGTAATTCGATCAACAGATATTACACCGTGACCAAAAGTAAGTTGCAAAGATTTTATGTACGTACTGCCATTGTATTGCTGACATTTTTGTTTGTTATGGTACTTTTATGCTCAGTATCATTGTATACAAAATTTATATTGTTCGTTTATATAAAAAGGCTTATTTGGGAATCGATATCTTATTTATATATATACATATACACATTATTTACAAAATTTTATTTACAACGACAGATGTACTCAAGTGGTAACCCAGGCTCCTCTACCTAAAAAGAAGGGCGATCGATAATATGCATTAGCTATTGTACACAAAAAGCCTACATATAGTGACTGCTCTTCTTTATTCAGCAAAAAGATGGTAATGTTTAAATTGTGTGAATACTGAGAAATGACTCCTTCGTCCTTATATTGTAGCTCTGTTCTTTAATGGATTTGTTTTTCTGGCGAGTCGTAAATCTTGTGCAACACAATTGACATCATGGAATATTTACATGCATAAATTTGTCGAAATTGTTTTTTGTTTGTTTAGTTGGGGTTTTACGCCGTTTTCAGCACATTTAGCTATTTCGCGGCGGCCAGTTTTTATTGGAGGAAGCTTGAGTACCAGGAAAGAACCACCCACCTTCGGTAGGAAAATTGGCAATCCTTGTCAATTTAGATCGGAGTCGAACACACCCCGCCACAGACGAGATTCGAACTTACAACCTCCGTGTTGACAGGCTAGTGATCATTAGTAGTCATGACGAACTACCTAGACCACTCGGCACCGGGTCCCCTTCAACATCGCATTTCGTGAAAGAATTTTTGAACTTTGAAACACACCACCAGGTGAAGCTCAGTTACTAATATCTTGACCTTAAAAGTGAACGTGAACACGATTAACTGAGAAATCTAATTGACAGGTTGATACGTACAAGTTTACCAAATATCCAGTATAATTTCATGCACCATATTTTGAAATTTTGAAAATTTCTTTCTTTCTCCTGGAAGCTGAAGGGTTAATGTCCAAAATAAGTCTGTATTCTAAACTTGAGCACATGTCAACGGAAATACTACAATGTGCTAAGCGAAGGATTTAACTGTACGTGTATTTCCAGCTGTTTGTTTTGGGGGTTTTGTCCACGGTTTTGTCAATTTTCAAATGCAATAAACATGATAAATAAGAAGCAATCGTAGTGGTCCTTTGGTTTGTAAAAAGCATTTATCCAGAGTGAATGAACTTGAAATTCTAAAAAATGTAAGAAGTAGTGAGTACAAAAAGTTTAACCTTTAACCGAACTTTAGCACCAAAAACTTCTTATTAAGTTACAATATTGGTCTCTACAATCTGTAATTGATTGTCGTGTGTTCGTTATCGACGAATCACATCCGTCTCTAGCCAGGAACCCGATGAAATAATTGGGTTCGATGGTAATTGTATCCGGCATACCGATTATTCACCTATAAATTACTAAGTAATGACCAGGTTTATTACTTTGAAGTTATCGGACATCTCATTATCAACGCTACTTAGAAGCAGTAAATGCCTGACTAAAAGACACCAAAGATTGACGGATATATACCGAACATAACGACAATTTGTCATCTTGTTAATATTCCTTATTTGAGGTAATTGTCCTGAAAGTGTTTCTTCTGTTGCTATTTTCCATCTTAATTCAGAAACCAATCTTTTAAATACGTTTTTGTTGTCCTTGGAACAAACAGCAAGCTCGGCAAATCAATGACTAAATTGCATACGGCAATAATTGTCTGTATATAATGACTTCTTCCTTTTCTATGTTCGTCTATTTCAACAATACACAAATTTAAACGATGATTACTTCGAAGAAAACAATACTTTTATATGAAATACGAAAAAAACGAATATGGTGGACTAATTCTCGATACAAAACCCCCACATGGCTGTGACAAATTTTTCAGCTAATTAAAGAACAGAGATGTATGCATATGAGTATTTACAAATGAATACCAACGTGACAAAACACAAAGATCACATGAGAAACTGGCTCGCAATGTTGGAATAACAGAAAATCAACATTACATGGCTCTTTTGCATTATATATACGGGGGCATCGGTGGCCGAGTGGTCTATGTAGTTCGTCATGACTACTAATGATCACTACCCTGTCAACACCTTTGACGGGCTGTGTTCGACTCCTACCTAAATTGACAAGGATTGCCAATTTTCCTACCGAAGGTCGGTTGTTCTCTCCAGGTACTCCCGCTTCCTCCACCATTAAAACTGGCCGTCGCGAAATAGCCAAATGTGCTGAAAACGGCGTAAAACCCCAAATAAACAAGCAGTATAGACATCCTTTTATATATCCACCAAAATTATATCAATTTTTTTTCTTTATTTGAAAATAGTAAAAGATATCTACTGATCAAGTTGCAAGACGGACGGACAGTCAGACAGAAGGAAACAATGCCGCATATACTATTATTATTATTATTACTATTAAAATTATAAAGCAACCATACTTGGTAATTTACTGCGTTCATCAGAGCATGAACATGTCATTAATATATGTCTAGACCAAGATTTAATAAATTATAAACATCCAAATTATTAACTGGAAATAAAAAAAAATGTATAAAGTTGAAAAGTTCGTGGCAAGCTCAAAAGCTACTTTCTATCTAAACTTGCACAGCTATATATATCAGCTTTTTGAAATTATAAGAAATCGTTCAACAAATTAAAATAGAATCATCCCATAGATCTTACTACGATAATTACATATAACACAGGCACTCCTAAAATAGTTTGATTTTTAAGGGGAAATAAATATCTTAGATCTTGATATTTCACACTAACCACACAGCTAGATTTTTAAAAATTATTTTCAATGGGCTTCCTTACGAATTTTTTTAATCTTGATAAATTTAAACTTTGTATAAAGTTAGGTAAAAATCCATTGAAGCTTTGAAAATCAATAGCGCTCAAGATTTTCCTAAGAACTAAGTGGTACGTAGTTGGATTTAAGTATCTACCAAGTTTTGTCAAAATCCATTGAAGGATGTTGCTTCTAGAGTGTTCACAAGGGTGTAAAGAATTTACAAGTTTCACTGTAACCTATGACCTTGAAAATCAATAGGGTTCTAGATATTCATAAGGACTAAATATGTGCCAAGCTTGGTCAAAATTCCTTGAGGGATGTTGCTTCTAGAGTGTTCACAGGGGTGCAAAAAATTTACAAGTTCCACTGTGACCTTGACCTTTGACCTTGAAAATCAATAGGGTTCTAGATATTCATAAGATTAAGTATGTTCCAAGCTTGGTCAAAATCCCTTAAAAGATGTTGCATCTAGTCTTCACAAGGGTGCTATGGACGAATGGAAGGACGGACGGACGGTAGCATTACTATATCACCTGGCAACTATGATACCGACAATGTCAGAAAGGGCCCCGCCGGCTTGTGTGATTGAACTCATGGGAATCAAAAACACTTCAAAATCTATATATTCCCCAAACAGTGTTTTCCGATTTTCCTAAAAATCAAAAGGGACCTTCCTCTGATCATGCCCAACACTGCGTATAAAATTTATGAAAATCTGTGAAGGCAATCTGAAGTTATCATACGACATAGTGTTAATTCTCAAAATATGCATTTTTTCATATAAAAACTAAGTTTTCCCCAAAAATTGCTGTCCGATTTTCCTCAAAACCGAAAGGGACCTTGCTTCGGTCAAGTCCAATATTGTGTATAAAAATCATAAAAATCTGTGAAGGCAATCTTAAGTTATCGTACGACAAAGGAAATGCTGACTGACAGACAGACGGATGGACAGACTAATTACTATAGACCTTTCTTTGATCATGTCCAACACTGTGTATAAAATTTATGGAAATCTGTGAAGGCATAGTGTTAATTCTCAAAATATGCATTTTATCGTATAAAAACTAAGGTTTTCCCCAAAAAATGTTTTCCAAGGGACCTTCCTCTGATCATGTCCAAAACAGTGTATAAAATTTATCAAATTCTGTGAAGCCAATCTTATGTTATCATATAACATAGTGTTAATTCTCAAAATATGCATTTTTTTCATATAAAAACTAAGTTTTTTCCCAAAATTGTTGTCTGATTTTCCTCAAAACCGAAAAGGACCTTCTTTTAATCAAGTCCAATATTGTGCATTAAAATCATAAAAATCTGTGAAGGCAATCTCAAGTTATCGTACTACAAAGGTAATGATGATGGACAGACAGATTGATTACTGTGTCACAAAGGTACTGAATTTTTGTATGGTATTTTGTATATAGCATATAACAGGCAAAAATCATATCACATGTTGTATGAACCTGAGCTATCACCCTGAGGGATTATACGACATGCAATACAGTCATATTTTTTCACCATTCTCTTGAAATTGCCAATTGGGTTAAAAGAACATGTATGAAATTGCTCACTTATTTTCTGCTAAAGACAACCTAGGCAACTAATGAGTTCTGCAAAGGAGTGTTATAAGGAGTACCCATCTGTTACAAGGTGAGAGTGATATGGAATATGCTGATATACTAAATATGTGATAATAAGATTTAATCAACAATATTTAATATATATATATATATATAGACTGAAGCAAAGCTAAGGTCCATATAATGTTTTTGGAGTGAAATGCAGGTCCATATATTGCCATTTGGCCCAAAGTGTCATGAACTATTTCTTATATTATATACATACTTATAAATCATATGTAGATTTCCATACTGCGTTATCCCATGAGGAGATTAATTGCCTTAAACATCCGTATATAGTATTTTTTCTCCACTCCTTCTAAAAATTAGTATTATTCATATACAACCTGAAATATCAGTCTAAATAAATTTTTTAAAGGCCTTGGAAAATTCTGAACCCCCAAAATATCTACAAAAGAACATTTTCACGCTCCTCCCCCCCCCCTACCATCAAACATACATTCAATTTATGATGTTATTCATGTTAATTGGAAAAATCTAGATGGTTGATGCTTACAATCAATAACACTTATGTGCACAAAAATACTTCAAAGTTTATTTTATACCCCTTTAAAAAGTAGCCAGTTTGGAAAATAAATACTCATTTTAAAAACATAATAACCACCCCCCCCCCCCCCTCCCCAAACCATTCACTTTAGTATCTGCAGAAAATCATAAAGACAAACCAATGGAAAAGAATGACATTCTGCACACAAGAAAAAGAAATGGAAAAAATCATAGTTTCTCCCTTTTAAATTGAATTTACAAAATCAATTATTCTTTGTAGTTGTTCACATTTCTGAGAAGCCACCGAATTATTTTGGCCATCAGATGAATGTTTACTGAAATTAAAACACAAAAATAAATAGGTAAAAAATCGTATATTGGCCTGGAGCTCCGGTCCATATAATTATAATTATATGGACCAGAGAAGTTTACCTAGATAAATAGGAGAAAAAATTCAATAAGTATAATATATATTCTTAAACTGATAGTCACTGTCAGGGAATTAACTGGGAAACCGTCAATTAAATATCTTTGAGGTAAGTTCACACTATCACTGCCAATAATACTACCGGTACAATAGCAAGTAAAACAATGGCATCCCATCAGAAAAAATTTGACCCTGAAATTTGTACATTAAAGGGTGTAAAGAATTTACAAGTCTAACTGTGACCTTGACCTTTTACCTATGACCATGAAAATCAATAGGGTTCTAGATATTCATAAGGACCAGGTATGTGCCAAGTTTGGTGAAAATTCCTTGAAGGATGTTGAGTGTAGTGTGTTCAGAGTGTTATAGAATTTATAAGTTCCACTGTGACCTTGAAAATCAATAGGGTTCTGGATATTCATAAGGACTAAGTATGTGCCAAGATTAGTCAAAATCCCTTGAAGGATGTTGAGTCCAGAGTGTTCACAATGGTGTTACGGATGGACGGTAGCGTTACTATATCCCTTCACAACTTCGTTGGCGAGGGGATAATTAATGGTCAACATAACAGCACTGTGGTTTTGTAGGACAGCAATTTTCCTATCCTTATTAGGTGGAGTGTAACTATATAATTTAGGTATTGAACAAAATACATAACTAGAAAATTAATAGACCAAGAAATGATTTTACACTGTATTGTCATATGGATTTACTTGTAATAAATCGGATTTAGCAACACAATGAAGACCAGTGTGTATAACTAACAGGGATTACACACACAATAATTCCATGTTTTCAAAATCATTTTCTATAAATAATGGACTTTAAATAGTACTACACAGATCATTCATTTCTATTTTCATAAAATCAACATAGATCTAGAAGTATGCATATACTGTTATTGTTTATTATATTCATAAATAATTACTTTATATCTCAACAAAGTACAAATTAACAAACAAACAATACTGTGTATTCAAATATTATAATTGAACACAGGAGAACAAAGCCACATCACACAGTATATATCATACATTTATCTATTCTCATACAGAAAAAAAAACATAATCATACAAATATTAGTAATTTAAGGGAATTTAAATTTTTTCTAACCTTGTCCTGAAGAAAAAAAACTTATAAAAACAAAAAATAGACATCCATCCATCTGCTAAAATTGAACCAGCACACTGGGTATACTGTTTTTCCAGATGACCATTTTTAACATGATTTTTTTTTGGTTGATACTTGAAGCGAAAGTAGGAATATTGGTAAACTTTCCTCTGAATTTTTAAATTTTACCATAGTTTTACTTAGCTGATAATGGGAATGTTGAACATGTTTTAGAGAATTACTAAGATAAATCAGCTGTGGATAGCTTTGAATTTTTCAAGTGAATTTCAATAGTATTAGCAATAGAGTCTTGGAGAGGAGTATACCATTCTACTCCTTTTCCCACTCCCTTCAGTGGTAGTTTGAATTGAAAATTACAAGATTAATTTCATGTTTTTCAGTTTGGCAGACAAAAGATATCTCTCACTATTAATCATGTAATGGTGACACAACATTCAATCTTCGATATGTTTTTTTAATTTCATTTCCGTTTAACCATAATTGAATTATCAAAAACAAAATATATGAGAGGTTTAAACAATATTTTATTATAACGTCATTCAAAACTGTGATAGCATAGATATTTGAGAATGAAATTTTTGTTTATTTGTTTATTGTATTGCTGTTTATCAGATAATGTTTAATAGGTCTTAGGCATACACCATATCCTTTAAATTTACAATGAAGAAAAAGATCTCATGCTGATGTGATAAAAGTATCTTTAAAGTATTTGTTATAATAACAATTTCATGTTTTAAGAAAGATAACTCTGGTATTCAATTTTATCAATGTACAGTTCACATGAAGTTTTCATAAAGTTTTTACATTCATAGAAAACAGTCATGTGCACAAATTCTTTCATTCTAAAGTAATGTGAAAATCTTCCAACACCACTTTATATAACTTTTAAAACTTTTTAGCAAGAATACATTCACACTACATTACAGATTTACAACAATCAGTCAAAGATCCCACTTGTATAAGTAAATTAAAATTTACTTGAATAGGTAACTGAAAAATTGCAAATTGGATTGCCTCCCTTTTAATACTGTGATATTAATTTACTTATACAAGTAATTTTTTTAGATACCATCTAAACATCACAAGATGCTTTCAGGTCAACTTTCATATCAGAGTTGTTTCCCTTAGTTATTACTTGTACAAGTAAAACGCAATTCATAATGATAGATAGGCCTGTATGGTGTTAACCACTGGATATGAGTGGGATTTGTTCAGTTGAAGTAATTGTTTGTATGTCCAAAAGAGCAATGTCCAATTGATTGATCCATACTTGTGGTCCAGACGCAGTCTGTACATGGACAGATACATGCTAATCAATAATTAGCTTGATGGGTGCCTGAAATGTATCATCTGGGAACAGTAATGGAATATTTAAACTTAGAAGTATCATTTTGTCAAGTCTGAATGAGAAAAGGGCACTGCCAAGCGGTTGAACACCCCCCCCAATTTTGTTGAATCGTAAGATTGATTAATGACAAAAAAGTGGCTTTTCCTATCTATTCTAACCAGCTTGAACACTTGAACGACCCTTAGATGATAGCATTTTTTTTTCAGATAGTGTCCCGTTGATGCATACTTTGTTTTTTTCATATTGAATAGAAACATGGCCAATTTATTTCTATTAGTTATCAAAAAATACCCACAGTAATGACAGTATGTTCTTTTAATACTTATTTTTAACATACACAATGACATAACTAACAAATTAAAAATATAACATTATATTTACAACCGTCATGGCAGCATAATGAGATAATGGAATTCCCACCATTTGAATTTCTTTTACATGCCTAATACAAGTGATACATGTAATGACACTAAAAATATAAAGATTATCAATATCAAGTAACACATGGACACATTTTATGACATCCCTGAGACAATGCACCATACATCATGAGAGACACTGTTTAAAACACTGAGCAATAAAATATTCTGTAAAAGAAAGAAAAAAAAACACGAAAAAAATATTATCAAAAACGCATTGTTTCTAATTAATATATATACAGCACAACCTATGATATGCTTGTGAATTTCTTTGTTGTTAATACCCTATATTGCAAGATAGGGCAATTGGGAATATTCATTAATGCATATTAAATCCTTCACTGTTCCAATAGTGCTCTTACAACTTCAAATAAAACTGATCTACATGTAAATAGTATATTATATAGTTTACAGGGTACATTTTTGTACAAGCTTGCAAAGTAAAGCATTCCGATATATACACTGAATACACAATTTTTCTGAAATTTACTTATATAAGTCTGATTTGTTTTACTCGCTGAAGTAAATCTTTTATTATACAAAATATTTGAACTTTGTCTTAATTCGGAAATTTAATTCTATCAGATTTAATGTTTTTACTCCACAGAGTAAGTGAAAAGTATAATTAAACTTTGCCATCCATGAAATTTTCATAATTTAAATTTTTTTTTTTGTCTTATAAAATCTGTTAACTTAAGTTTTGTTTTTTTACTCCTCGAAGTAAAATTTTATCATACAAAACATTGTAATTTTGTGTTGTGAAATTTACTTGTACAGGTATAGTTTTATTTGTTTACTCCTTAAAGTAAATCTTTTATTAAATGAAATATTAAACATAACTTTGCCTTGTGAAATTTACTTGAAGAAGTCTTGTTTTTCTACACTTTATAATTATACAGATATTTTTTAACAGGAGTTCATGTAAGCTTGTTCAATTTGGGACAGTACAATTTCAAATAAAATTACTTCTCCGCCTAATAAAAAATATTTGTGTTGTTGCTGAAATGCCTTAATAAGTAAAAAATAAAAATATGTCATGGTAGGCCCAAAAAATTAAGGTTGGTTTGGTTAGGTCGTAATTTTTGGAGCATATTACCTATTTCTTTGCTACTTAACCGAACGTCAAGGTATATTTAATAATAAAAAAAGACCAACTGCATACAAATCTACATCAAATCATATGTTGTCAATAAAGGTATAAATTTCTTATACAAGTAAACAAATTTTTACTCAATGAAGTATATTTCTATATGAAATACATATGTGATATAAATTATTAAAACCTCACCTTAAGAGATTACTTGTATAAGTAAACTTTTTTCCTGATTGAAGTATATGGTGCTATTGTGGCTCTTGTTCTTAAAATGTTTACAAGGTTAATGTTCAAATGTAAAAGCAATAGTGCTGACCACAACTAATTGCAGTTGTGAAAGGATTGACTAAAGTTAATAAATTAAATTAGACACACTTTACATTACATTGTATTAGAAAGTATAAAGGATGCTTGTGAATTTCTTTGTTGTTAATACCCGATATTGCAAGATAGGGCAATTGGCAATATTCAATAGTGCATAAATCCTTCACTGTTCCAATAGTGCTCTTACAACTTCAAATAAAACTGTCCTACATGTAAATAGTATATTATATAGTGTACAGGGTACATTTTTGTACAAGCTTGCAAAGTAAAGCATTCCGATATATACACTGAATACACAATTTTTTCTGAAATTTACTTATACAAGTCTGATTTGTTTTACTCGCTGAAGTAAATCTTTTATTATACAAAATATTTGAACTTTGTCTTAATTCGGAAATTTAATTCTATAAGATTTAATGTTTCTACTCCACAGAGTAAGTGAAAAGTATATTTAAACTTTGCCATCCATGAAATTTTCATAATTTAAATATTTTTTTTTTGTCTTATAAAATCTATTAACTTAAGTTTTGTTTTTTTACTCCTCGAAGTAAAATTTTATCATACAAAACATTATAACTTTGCCTTGTGAAATTTACTTGAAGAAGTCTTGTTTTTCTACACTTTATAATTATACAGATATTTTTTTTAACAGGAGTTCATGTAATGCTTGTTCAATTTGGGACAGTGAAATTTCAAATTAAATTACTTCTCCGCCTAATAAAAAATACTTGTGTTTTTGCTGAAATGCCTAAATAAGTAAAAAATAAAAATATGTCAAGGTAGGCCCAAAAAACTAAGGTTGGTTGGATTAGCAGAAACACAGATATATATTTTTTAGGCCTTACTGAAGTAAGTTGTTACATATGAACGTTTATCAGACTCTTGTCCTAAGGCTAAAAAGTTCAATGGTTAAATGTAAAAACAATATAGAGTAACGTTAACGACAAGGGAAGTAACTTTCAATTGTGTCTTTCGCGCGAAAAATATGATCGCAATGTCAAAATAGAAATAATGATAAATTATTAATGCAAGTTCAAATATCAAGTTATCCTTTACACCGACGCCTAAACAAGCACTATTTAAGTTCGAATGTTTTCATAGTACAACTTAAGGTAACATATATAAAACAAATAAAACGTAATGCCTACCTATCTACCCTTTTTTGGCATGTTAGCGGAAACGCAGGTATTTTTTTTATTAGGCCTTAATTAAATTTACTAACTAAAGTTTATTTTTTTTACTCCCTGAAGTAATTTTTTATTGTGCAAAACATAATTTGTCTTACACGTCATATGAAATCTTACACGTCAAATGAAATTTACTTATACAAGTTTCATTTTTTTTACTCCTTAAAGTCAATCTTTAGGGGACTAGTCACTTTTTTCTTGTTCTTTGTGTTTAAAATGTTCAATATTGTGTATTTGTTAATCTGTTTTTTGTTGTTGTCACAAACTATGTTTAAGGACTATAAAGTAATTTGATTTAAAAAATTGATTGAAATACTAAATAGAACATTGCCTGGTGAAATTTACTTGTATAAGTTTTATTTTTCACTCTTTATACAAATGATTGTTTGACAGTTCATGAAATCCCTGCACAATTTTGACAATAGTAGAATCTCAAATAAATTTACTTCTCAGCCAAATAAAAAATACTTGTGTTTCTGCTGAAATGCCTAAATAAGTCAGAGTTGTAAGGTATAACGTCGGGGTATCCAAATCGACCACAGGTACCCAAATCACACGTGGTACTTTATTTTTTAACGCAGCATAAAATGTATGAACTCATTTTACAGAAATTTATTAAAAATAACCTTCTTTAACAAAATGTAATTGTTTTTCCTGAGTTTTGTCAATGGGGCTGATATTTAACCATTCGCGATTTGGGTACCCCAACGTTAGGCATTATTTTTTTATTTCTCTAATTTTACGTGCATTTTTCACATCTCTGAACCAGTGTTAGAATAATTTGATAATCAAGAATTGGCTGAAAGATAAACGTTCCATACCTTTATATGTATGTCAATGTATGTGTTTCAGGCATCTTTGAGATATGGTTTGGTGAACAAAAAATTCTAGACTCCATATTGAAAAGAAAAGAAAGATTAAAATTTCCTTTACAGGCTTTCAACTAACAGACTAACCATTTTTTTTAAATGTATCCCCTACTCCCCCACACGAAGGTGCTTGTTGCTTGTTTTTTTTTTTTTTTTTTTCTTATCTAACCAGCTTTTTTACCCCAAAAAGTCCCCATCCTAAGTACAAGCCCATGTGCCCCCCTCCCCCTCCCCATTTTTTGATTACTTTTAATATGAACACTTAAGATGCTTTAGGTATGAAACCATTTTTTTTATCCACAAACATATAAAACTCATGATTGGAGCCCCTGTCCCGACAGTTCGGAGACATTTTCCCATCCTGATTGTTGTCCCCAATAAATGTCGATAACGGTAGCTTCACGAAACAAGCTACAAGGACGCATGAGTTGTCTCCCCAAAATGTCTTTAAAATGAAAAGAAATATTTTTTTACTTGCATGCGTAAATATTAAGGAACAGTGGTCAACTTAAAATGACGTGCGTCAACCCATAACCGCAGTGCGCTTCTTCGTTATATAATAAAATAGACTGCTTAACCATTCTGTTTTATCAGAAAACTCTCCGTATTTCTAGATAAAAGTTTTCTTCAACAAACCAATCTCTTGAAAACTAGCCCAAAAAACACAAATTACGATTAAAATCTTTCAATAAAAACTCTTTCATATTTACCTTTCAAAACTCCACGTGATATTTTCGATGGCTGTGATGTTCTGATTCTCCCCAATACATTTCGGGAGTGCTCTGATACGTCAATAAGCGGCAATTTCAAAAAAATTGTCGATCTCGGGAAAACTCTCCGATCAACCATTTACGCGATCGCGTAAATTTTTTTTACCCATATGAGTAAAAATCGATTTACTTGTACAAGTGGGATCTCTGACTGACAATATTTATAACTTTCTTGTAGTTACTATTAATTATGAAATAAGATTGGTCATTTATAAATATCTTTTTCCTTTCATTAACCTTGTTTGTTTTATTTTTCCACTCATTCTATATTATTTATTGATTGCCATAAAAGCAAATATATATGGCGACAAAAGCTATGACCAAGCACACACATGTACTAATTAAGTGCCTCAAAACATACACAAATATAAAGTATTTTGCACATTTTTGATATTAAAATATCAATGTCATAAAAGAATACACCATTAAATTTCAACAAACTAATGCTATTCATTAACAAAAGATATTTTTTTTTTATCTTTTCTCCTTTCTTCAGTACTGAAGGATCTTTCTATTCTTTACTAAAAACAAACTGAAAGTTCAACTTTCTCAAATTACCCAAAATTCAAACAAAGGCCATCAATCATTAAAATTATAAATCTCATATAACACATTTCAATTCAGTTAGAAGATGACAAACAAAAGTTTGAACTGATCTTTGGAATGTTGAAATATGTTGCCAATGTAAATCTCAGAAACAGATGTCTTTGGTCATCTGGACAACTTCTTAAGATAAACTATTCAGCGAGAGATTTCCTTGATATGGGCAGATTTTTTTAATATCCATTTTCTAATTCATACAAACACACTGCCAACTAGCAACAGCAAAATAATGATCCTATTATGACATTTCAGTTATTCATATTATCAGTATTGTCTGCTGCAAACTTTAAGGCATCTCTTATTCTTGAATGACTGAAAATATAACAAAAGTATATCTTAGGTGTTACAGCAAATTTAATTTTATGCTTCCATTTCTAATGATATCAGCCCGACTGATTATACACTAACATATCACAAAAAGAAATTTTATCACAATGTGTTAACTTGGTGCAACATAGAATGAACACTTTACATGCAAAACAATACTCTTCAATGTGGAGGGAGAGAAGGGCACTTTTTGATTCTAGGCGCAAAGGAGAAAAGGACTGAGCAGAAGATCAAGTGATCATCAGAAGTATATAGTGGACCAAGTAAGTGTACATCAGTTAACATTGGTAGCAGAGCAAACAGTGGAAATGGCTACAAGCAGCAATTATAAAATTCCACCCGTATTCGATCCAAAGAAAATGACATATGAGACATGGAAAAACGAGATTGAAGTCTGGAAACTTGTAACAGATTTAGATGAAAAAAAACAAGCACTGGCAGTTTCATTGTCACTGTCAGGGAATGCCAGAGAAACGGCCATGGATATACCTGCCAAAGACTTGGCAAAAGAAACTGGTATGACAACTTTATTGGAACAATTAGACAAAGTTTTTCTAAGGGACGATAAAGATAAGGCTTATGAAGCATATAAGAGTTTTGACACATTTAAAAGACCAGAAAACATGTCTATGACAGATTACATTGTTGAGTTCGATAAAAGGTACAATAAATCGAAGAAATATGATATGTTGTTACCTGAGGCAGTTTTGGCGTTCAAAATATTAGACAATGCTGGGTTAACATCTAAGGACCGACAATTAGCATTGACAGCCTCGTCAGATATAAAGTATGGGCCAATGAAATCAGCTCTACAGCGTATCTTTGGAGAAAGTGCAACAGTCTCGAATGACTGTCCCAGTATAACTATCAAAGAAGAAAAAGCTTTTCTAACGCAACACAGAAAATTCGGTAAACAAAAGTATGAGGATGCTCCTAAAGGTACCAATCCACTGAATAAGTATGGAAAACGAACAAAATGTGCAATCTGTCAGAGTATTTATCACTGGGCAAAGAATTGTCCTGAAAAATCTGCATCAGCTAAGATAGTCGAAGATGATGCTGACACGGTTGACAACTGTAATCTGACTTTACTGACAAAAGAACATGTACAGCCTACATATACAGCTCATGAGATTTTCGTAATAGAATCGCAGGGTTCAGCTGTCATAGACACAGCCTGTACACGGACAGTTTGTGGAGAAAATTGGTTTAACCAGTATCTAGGAAGTGTAGATCATGATTTAGTCAAAACGTCTGATAGTCGTCGTCTTTTCAGATTTGGAGATGGGGAAGTTGTTTACTCCTTTAAACATGCATCAATTCCTGCAAAGATTGGAAACACTTATTGCAAGATAGAAACAGAAGTGGTTAAATCAGAAATGCCTTTACTGTTGAGTAAATCTTCATTGAAGAAGGCAGGTACTGTGTTAGACTTAAGAAATGATAAAGCCATTATGTTCAATGAACCAGTTGAACTGGAGTTTACCTCGAGTGGACATTATTGTGTGAATTTATTGGATTCATTGCACAGCAAAACAGATAATATTGATGAAGAAGTGGTTTTAGCAGTAGAAAGTGGTATGACTGAAAAAGAAAAGAAAAGGACATTGACAAAACTGCACAAACAATTTGGGCATGCTTCTGCCGAAAGACTGAGTAAATTGTTAAAAAATGCAGGAACCTCTGATAAACAACTACTAGATATGTTGGAGAAAGTAACAATGGAATGTGAAGTCTGCACAGTTCACAAAAGACCAGTGGCAAGGCCTGTTGTAGGATTTCCTCTAGCAACAGAATATAACGAAACAGTTGCTGTTGATCTTCATGAGCTAGAAGCCCACAAGACGTGGTATCTTCATATAATCGATGAATTCACTAGATTCAGTGCTGGATGCATTATACATAAAAAAACGAGTTCCGAGTTTGTAAAGAAATTTCTTGAAGTATGGATATCAGTACATGGAGCGCCAAAGCGACTTTATAGTGACAACGGTGGCGAATTCAATAATGAAGAAGTAAGAGATATGGCAGAAAACTTTAACATTGAGGTTAAAACAACGGCTGCTTATAGTCCATGGAGTAATGGATTACTAGAGAGACATAATGACACTTTAACAGAAATTTTAAAAAAGGTAAAAGAAGACAACAAATGTGACTGGGAAACAGCACTCCATTGGGCCTTGATGGCTAAAAATTCTTTGCACAATGTACATGGGTTCAGTCCCTACCAACTAGTCTTCGGTAGGAATCCAAACTTACCAAGTGTACTGATAGATAAATTACCAGCTTTGGAAGGAACAACTATAAGCAGCATAGTAGGAAAACATATTGCATCACTCGATGCTGCCAGGATTGCGTTTACGGAAAGTGAATGTTCGGAAAGAATTAGGAGGGCGCTTCGTAAGCAGACAAGGTCTAATGGGGATGAGCATTACTACACTGGTGACAAGGTATACTACAGACGCCCAGATTGTAAAGAATGGAAAGGGCCTGGAATTGTTATTGGGCAAGACGGAGTTGTGGTTTTTGTAAGACATGGAGGAACCTATGTCCGTGTTCATCAGTGCAGATTGATGAAGGCTAAAAATACAAACTCAAAAACTGTCGATGGTAAACTTGAAGAGGGAACAAAAAATGAAAAGTTTGAAACAAATGACCTGATCGATCCACAGGTAAAAGACAACGACGATTTTGATAGTGATAAAAATAATCAAGATAATGACAAAGGAAATTTAGAAGTTAACAACGAAATTGGAAATTTAGAGGTGAACAATGATCCCCAACCTGAACCAATAGAACAGCAAGCTTCTGCTTCTAACATCTCAGTAAAAACAGGCCAAATAGTTAAATATATTGACAGTGATACAGGTAATCGATGTGTGGCCGAAATTATAGGACGAGCTGGAAAGGTGACCGGCATGAACAAAAACTGGTACAACCTTAGATATTCTGAGCCAGAACTGTTAAAAGATGCAGAAATATCTGTAGACCTAAGTAAAGTTGAAAAACTGGAATATGATGATCAAAACAATCATTCAAATTCAGACTCTGAAAACAATGTGTTAGTTATGGAAAATGTCTCATTTGAAACAGCTAAATTGAAAGAATTACAATCGTGGATAAAAAACAAAGTTTATACTGAACATGTAGACATTGGACAGAAGTGTGTGTCCACAAGATGGATATGCACTTTAAAAGAAAGCTCAGAAGGCATTAGACCTAAAGCTAGATTGGTGGCTAGGGGTTTTGAAGAATCTCAGATAAATCACATCCCAAAGGACTCGCCTACATGCAGTACGGAGTCCCTTAGACTGATATTAACAGTTATTGCTCAGAAAGGATGGAATGTTCACTCTATGGACATTAAAACAGCCTTTTTACAAGGATCAGAAATCACCAGGGACATTTACATAAGACCTCCTTCAGAGGCACAATGCAAAGGAAAAGTTTGGAAATTGTGTAAATGTGTCTATGGCTTAGCAGATGCATCATTGAGCTGGTATAATAGAGTATGTGAAGTAATTAAACAATGTAAAGGACAAATATCACAAGTAGATCCTGCAGTATTTTATTGGAGAAACAAGGCACAAGAAGTAAATGGTGTTTTGGCCTGTCATGTTGATGACTTTCTTTGGGCGGGATCTGATGATTTCGAAACTTATGTTATTAGTAAAATTAGAGCTACATTTTCCGTAGGTCAAGAACACAGTCAGCAGGATGGAACATTTCCTTATATTGGAATAGAATTGTCTTACTATGAAAGTGACATTTGCCTTTCACAGAAAGGATATTTAAAGAATTTACACACAATTCCTTTGGACAAAAATCGTGTGATCGAAAAAGATGCACCACTTATGCCAAAAGAACAAGAAGCACTACAATCAAAAATAGGCCAAATATTGTGGGTTGCGAGACAAAGCAGACCGGACATTATTTTTGAAGCTTCACACTTGGCATCTTCACTCAAGCAGGCATCTGTTAAGACAATTATGGAGGCTAATAAAGTGATAAAGAAACTGAAATATGAAACTGTTGAACTTAAATTTCAACCACTTGGATCAGAAGAAGACCTGAAAATGGTCGTATTTAGTGATTCATCACTTGGTAATTTGCCAGATGGTGGTACTCAAGGAGGACACTTAGTTACAATTATGGGAAAAGATGGATGTTTCTGTCCTCTAACATGGCAATCAAAAAGAATAAGGAGAGTAGTTCGAAGTACGTTAGCAGGAGAAACTCTGGCAATGGCAGATGCTATAGACAGTGGTATTTTTTTAGCAACTTTATTTAAAGAAATTACAAAAGGATATGCTAAACCTGAAAAGTTGCCTATAATATGCATTACTGACAATAGATCCTTATATGAGGCTATAAGATCCACCAAGTATGTTTCGGACAAAAGATTGAGGCTTGAAATCAGTAGTATCAAGGAACTCATAAAGTTAGGTCAGATCAAAGCGGTAGAATGGATTGACACCAAGCACCAACTTGCTGACTGCCTAACGAAAAAAGGGGCTTCAACATATAATTTGTTGAAAGCCCTTAGTGAAGGAGGATGGTGGGATGAATGCTTGGCTTAGCCCTCAGGCACCAAGCAAGGAATTGTACATAGTGTAATATATGTTAAAGGAACTTGTATAAAACAATGTACATATCAACTGTAACATCAAGGAGATGTTTTTTTTGTTTGTGAACTTTTGGAGATGGAATTTACATTTATTGTGAGTTTAAATTGTGTGACAATCTTTAAAAAAGAAAGAAGGGGAATTTGTTAACTTGGTGCAACATAGAATGAACACTTTACATGCAAAACAATACTCTTCAATGTGGAGGGAGAGAAGGGCACTTTTTGATTCTAGGCGCAAAGGAGAAAAGGACTGAGCAGAAGATCAAGTGATCATCAGAAGTATATAGTGGACCAAGTAAGTGTACATCAGTTAACACAATGACCTAAGGAATAATTTAAAACATTAAAAATTTAATTTTCCTATAGATTTATGCTTGGTTTTCTTCTGTTTATTACACCTCTTATTTAAATTTTTAATAGTCTTAGTAACAAGGGGCTCCCAAGAGCCTGAATTGTTCACCTGTTATATTTTGTGTAGATCTTGCATCAATGATTATTTTTGCTATTTAATGTATACCGTCACACTTTTCTCCTTAATATAGAATCATGAACCCAAATAGATATGGTTACTATGGACTTTTTCATCGGTTGCTATGGACTTTTTCAATGGCATATACTCTTGACCTTCCATTTTGACTTGAACATGTAAATTGTAGGGTCCCGAACCCAAAAATAACTGGTTGCTACGGATTTTTTCAATGACCTTGACCCTTCATCCTCCATATTGACTTGTACAGCTATATTATAGGGTCCTTAACCCAAATATATATGGTTGCGAGACTTTTTCATCGGTTGTTATGGACTTTTCAATGACCTTGACCTTTGACCCTCCCTTTTACTTGTACAGCTACCATTTAATTTATTTCAAGTTATGCTCTAAACATTTTTGACAATATGTCAGACCATTATTTTCTGTTTACATGTAAATAATCTTTCAAGGGCAAAAAATCCTATAAGGGGTCAATTGACGATTTTGGTCATGTTGACTTTTGTAGATCTTACTTTGCTGAACATTTTTGCTGTTTAAAGTTTGTCCTTATCTATAATAATATTCAAGTTAATAACCTAAAACTGCAAAATTTCCATAAAATTAACAATTCAGGGACATCAACCCAAAAATGGGTTGACCAATTTGTCAGAAAATTTCATGGCAAACAATTTTACTACTTGTCAGTTTTGCTCTAACTGTTTTAGTTTTTAAGATATGAGCCAAAAAGTGCATTTTCACCCATGTTATATGTTTAGCTATGGCAGCCATGTTCCTCGAAGGACAAGAAAATAAACACAAAATTTATACTAGATACCCTAAGGTTTTTTCAGCCTAAGTTTGGCTGCAATTGATTCTCTAATTTCAGAGGAGAAGATTTTGAAAAGTTTACAAAGACAACGAAAAAAATTTGAAAAATGGTAAAGACAAAAACTTCTATAAGAGATCAATTGACGATTTTGGTCATGTTTACTTATTTGTAGATCTTACTTTGCTGAACAATTTTGCTTTGAACAATTTGTCTTTATCTATAATAATATTCAAGACAACAACCTAAAACTGCAAAATTTCCTTGAAATTAACAATTCAGGGGCAATAACCCAACAAAGAGTTGACCGATTCCTCTGAAAATTTCACAGCAGGTAGATCTTGACCTGATGAACATTTTACCCTGTCGGTTTGTCTCTAAATGATTCAGTTTTTAAGATATAACCCAATAACTACCCCCTATGTTCTATTTTTAGCCATGCGGGCATGTTTCTCGACGGACAAGAAAATAAAACACAAAATTTATTCTAGATACTCTAAGGATCATTCAGATTAAGTACGGCTGTAATTGGTTTAGTGGTTTCAGAGGAGAAGATTTTTTAAAAAGTTAACGACGGACAGACAACGGAAGCCAAGTGATGGCAAAAGCTCACATGTCCTTTTAGGACAGGTGAGCTGAAAAGTAGCCCGTCTATATCAATTTGTACCATCTTTTTAATTTTTTTCAAACAGC
Source organism: Mytilisepta virgata (assembly GCA_028015205.1). Taxonomy (NCBI): domain Eukaryota; kingdom Metazoa; phylum Mollusca; class Bivalvia; order Mytilida; family Mytilidae; genus Mytilisepta; species Mytilisepta virgata. The sequence goes on from CM051521.1 coordinate 93,435,918, forward strand.
AGAAAAATATAAATTGAAATAAAATCTGTCTCTCTATGAACAGCAGGTTAGAAAAGGAATTGAATAAGACTTCATACCATGCTGAAGTGCAAGTCAATCCATTGCAGACAGTCTTATCTTCGTAATTATTTTATGATTATAAGACTAATACAGCAAATTAAAAAGAGTACTTCTTTTTATCTACATCCCATACCTTGAACTTTTAACAAAATTATGTGATTGTGAAACACTTTGTTTAGGTGATCTACTAGAATCAGGAGCCTGTGATGGTAACTTCTCTAATGTAGACCTCAAAAACTCAAATCTATAAAAAATAATAATACAATTAGGAAAATGATTTTATTTTAAAGTTTAATATCATATACTCACTCCAAAAGTAGGTCAAGAGGTTACATGAAAATTTAATACCAAACTTTTTCATTTCGAGGTTGTAATTTTTACAAATAAATTCATTATTCTTCATTCTATACTTTTGATTTGGTAGCCCAACTGTCTGACCTTTTCTATGTTCATTTGTACAAAAGAATTTTAATAATCAATATAATGCATTAAGAACAAAACATTATCCAAGTTTTCAAACAATAAAAAGGTTACTTTAATGCAGAGTATTTATTTCATATGAGCTGAAAAAAACCAACACCTTTTGGTAATGTCATCTTCCATTACTTTCATTTCACTGTCCATCTGTCTGATCTGTGATTCAACTTGTCTTACTGTGATTACTGAAATACAAACAAACTTAAAAATTGAAAAAGATATATTTCAAGTTTATCTAATTTCAGAAATTTCTAGTAATACATCTCTACTAAATGTATATTTTGTTGATTTCTTAAATATCTGGTTTGATAATATCCATTAAAATTTGTATCCATTGGCACATTGAATGTGTCTTACAAAATAAATTGAATCCATATTACATTGTATATGAAACTTGGTCATGGGTTTGTTGGATTGCCAAAGTTTAATCCAGTGGTGAATTTATCCAAGCAAATGATTTCTGTATAGAGCACTCAAATCTAAAATTGCAAAACGTTTGCCCCAAATTTTGTCCATATTATTTTCTTTAAAATTTTTCCATAGCTACCATATAATTAACTAAATATATTAATCTGGAAATTTTTATACATAATCTATAATTCATAACCAAAACAATACTCATATTCAAGCAAGGGACATGAATGAAATGATACGTATTTATAAATTTTTTTATCCATCACTGGATATGTGAAAGAATAACTGTATATTCAACTATATAAACAAATATAATTTGAATAATAGACAAAATCTTTAGATCTTATAGTAATATTTACCTGATGAAGCTGACATTGGTCTCATCAGTGGAGCACCTTTGTGAGTTGGTCTTTTTAAATGTGCCTGAAATGGTCCATATATATTCAACTTGCATACTTTTTTATGCAGCATGAAGTGATTTTACAAATCATTTAAATGACATTTTACAAAATGCATTCATGCTTTTTTTGTGTCAGTTTCTTATAATGGATGTGCACCGTTTCTATTTTCTAACACTTCGGAATGAAAACAGATATTTAGAAAAAACACTATTATGTCTAAAGACAATAGATTTTTTAATATTAAAAGTGTTGCACTTTAAGTCTTATTCTGTTATCTTTGTACCTTTAATATACAAATCTAGTTCTGGCTCTCTTATGAACATTTTAATTCCTACCCCATCTATGATATTAATTCTTGGGAATGTTGATGGATATTTTGATACTTACCCCATCTAAAATATCCAGATCGGGGAATTCTGATTGAACTTCAGTCATGTATGAAATATGTACACCATCATCTTGTGAAAAGGGATTTCCAGAAATATACAGCTCTGACATTTCATCCAAACTACTCAATGTGCACTGAAAATAAATACATATATCAACAGACAATTTGTTAAAAATCTAACAGTTTGTAGTTTGTTTATGTGTATAAAATATTCAATTTATTACTTCATCAGTTTTCTTTTGAAGATTTTTTATCGTTTTGCTAATGTTCTTGAAAATCTTGTTTACATACTTCAATTAATTTTCAAAAGTAAGGGATAATCTTACTTTATAAAATCTTATAGAAAACACTCTCAATTTTTTGGAAATTATTTTTGGCCTTCCAAATTTTTGGTCACAAGTGTATATTTAACGAAGATAAATCGATAAATGTGAATTGTACTGTTGTTGCTGTCTGATTTTATTTTCTTCCTAAATAAATTAAAGAGTAAAGAATATAGTTTCAACTCTATATTAAAGTAAAATTGACATTATCTTGAGTTCAGCTACTATGTTTAGGCCTGTTCGATTTAATGAATCTCATAATATTTAAAATGTAAGTATTTTGGCTATCATTTTTTGGCTTTTCAATGTTTTAGTCACACGTACAGCTGGTGAAGGTTACACCAGAAATTTTAATGGTACATGTAAGCATTTAGTTTGATATCAGAGTTCATCTTTGTCATTTATTTCCTGAACTTGCCCATATCTCCTAATGAACCGATTACAAATTTTAACCAAAAGACCTGTAATAAAAATATTTCTTACAAGATATGAAATTTCTGAGGTAAATCTAATAATGTATCTATCAACACTGAAGATATGGAAATAAGGAATTTATAGTATGAATAAGGAGATCATCTTAGAATAAAAACTCACCACTTCATCAAACGAAGATATTTCATTTCTACTAACATTAAGGATTTCCAATACTGGGAAGGAAGATGACATGTATGACAATTCTGTTATATGATTATCTGCTAAATAAAGTTCTGTTAATGATCTAGAAAAAAAATATAAATCAAAATATATAATAATGTATATTAAAATTTATTACATGTATTATTTTGTCATAATCATGATAATATCTTGCTATTCTGGTGATAAATGGAAAACTTGTAAGACTCTAAGGTACCTCAATGACAAAGTACTGATGCAATATATCATTTTATCGAGGAAAGGGGGGTTCAAATAAAACTCTTATAAAATATTTATCCTACTAACAATATGTTTTAGGACTCATTATTGAAATGGAAGCAAGTGATTTCGACTTATTTACTCAATAATTTATATGTTGACAGAAGTATGCCACTGCCATGAACATTACCCCTCCTCCTCACTCATATCTTTCTAGCTTGAAAGCTGAACAAGCAATTATATATTATAAATTCTTCTTGTTGAAATCATACACATAAATGTGCCAGCAACATGGTCTATATTATTTATCAGTTTTTCAGGTTAAATTTCCAATTTATCCAGATTTTATCAAAACTACTTTTAATGGAATTAATAAATTTTAAACTATGTCATTCCAACATAACTTTTCTGGCTATATTTAGTCTTTGAGTTTACACATCAATAAAGTCCTTCAAAAACTGCCTTTAGTACTATTATAATAATAATAGTGTGAAGTAATGATCTTAAATTTACAGTTTCACTTGTGTACTAGTGGAAAATGTTTAACATTCAAACTTAAATTTTCCAAAAGCTTTTTTTCAGCAAAATTTATGTCACATTATGTATTTTTTGCTCTGAAATGTTACTTAATGTCTTTAATCAATCTTTCCTCTTTTCTCCTTTCGGCCTAAGGAATGAAGGAAGCTTTTTACTTATCTCCCTTGGTAATGATAGGAAGCAGACAAGCATATTTTACAACATAACAGATTCCTTTACAAATCTAACTTACTTCAATTTTCCCACAGGTTTAAGGGTTGTTATTCTATTACTAGAAACATTAAGTATATGTAAATGTGTCATTCCTTTGATTCCACTTAGATCACGGATATCATTATTGGATAAGTCTATATCTTGTAATTTTTTACACCGACTAAAATCAATAGTTCGTAAACGATTACCACTGGCATTTAATTCTTCTAAATTTGGAAGGTAGTTTACAACCTACAACAAAATCAGTAAAATTCAAAAAGATCATAACTTAAATATATAGATCAATAACTAATGCCAAAATTTAATGTTACTTGAAAGTAATATGCATTTCAGCAATGTATTGAAAACATAAATAAATGTATGTCTCAGATCAACAGCAACATGTTTTTAGGGATTATATCCAAAATCTTTAAAATATCACTAAAAACTGAATTTATCTTTTATTCCCTTTACTAATAATATTACTTTCCAATGCTGAAATACCTCAAATTTTCCAAGAGGACAGATTTTCCATTGTGTATGTATATGAATCATAGATTTTTGTTCATATTATGAATATTTTGTTGTTGGCCTGAATGTTATTAGAACTAGATGCTCACAAGCTCACAAAGGATACCCCCGCTTTGAAGTCCAATTACCTCCCTTGTGTGATATCGGAAAGCAAAGATTTTTCTTCATGCACATCTTTGGATGATGTACTTCCTTTCTGTAAAGTTTCGTTGAAATCCATTGAGTGGTCTAGGAGGAGTTGCGCTTACGAGGTTCATATATAATGTATAAGCCAAAAAAACAATAGAAGTCCAATTATCTCCCTTGTGTGAAATCGGAAAGCAAAGATTTTTCTTCATGCACATCTCTGGATGATGTACTTCCTTTCTGTAAAGTTTCGTTGAAATCCATTGAGCGGTCTAGGAGGAGTTGCGCTTACGAGGTTCATACATAATGTATAAGCTAAAAAAAATAGAAGTCCAATTATCTCCCTTGTGTGATATCGGAAAGCAAAGATTTTTCTTCATGCACATCTTTGGATGATGTACTTCCTTTCTGTAAAGTTTCGTTGAAATCCATTGAGCGGTCTAGGAGGAGTTGCGCTTACGAGGTTCATATATAATGTATAAGCCAAAAAAAATAGAAGTCCAATTATCTCCCTCTTGTGAAAAATCGGAAAGCAAAGATTTTTCTTCATGCACATCTCTGGATGATGTACTTCCTTTCTGTAAAGTTTCGTTGAAATCCATTGAGTGGTCTAGGAGGAGTTGCGCTTACGAGGTTCATATATAATGTATAAGCCAAAAAAAATAGAAGTCCAATTATCTCCCTTGTGTGATATCGGAAAGCAAAGATTTTTCTTCATGCACATTTTCAGATGATGTACATCCTTTCTGTAATGTATCGTTGAAATCCATTGAGTGGTCTAGGAGGAGTTGCGCTTACAAGGTTCATATATAATGTATAAGCCAAAAAAAATAGAAGTCCAATTATCTCCCTTGTGTGATATCGGAAAGCAAAGATTTTTCTTCATGCACATCTTTGGATGATGTACTTCCTTTCTGTAAAGTTTCGTTGAAATCCATTGAGCGCTCTAGGAGGAGTTGCGCTTACAAGATATATGGACAGACGGACAGATGGACAGACGGACGGACAAGGTGATTCCTATATACCCCCCCAAACTTTGTTTGCGGGGGGTATAAATATGGAGAATCGTGGTAAAGCCACTAGTTTTTCTGTGGGAGACACAGTACGTAAAAGTTATGTGTGGAATCTTTTTGAACAATATCATTGTACCGACAGTTATATTTTTTGTTTTTCAGTTCCTCAGAAAAGGAATGTACGTGCATTCAAAGATTCAAATATTATATAGTTTATGTGCATTTTCATTCAAACTTCATTAAATCATTGCAATATACAAAATTGCTTTCTTTAAGTTCAAATTATGTTTTCTTGTATGATATTCCTATTATGTAATTTATAAATCCCAAATATTCTATTGATTACAGCTAATAAAACATAATTTAATAATAAACATCACCATGCAATTAGACTTCTCATTTATTCATCTAAAACAGCTCAGAAAAACAATTGTTTAATAGACACCTTGATATAACTGGTAATGCTGAATGATTGTAACAATTTGATTTCACAGTGTATGCTTTTTGCAAAAAGGTTAAAAGTATTTTATTTTCTAAAAAAATTGAGACAGTCTATGCCTTTTATAGCCATTAGTTCCAATTCTGAGTCTAGTTAAATTTGCTTCAGGCTAAAATTATTCATCACTGGTTTGACTGATCTATAGTAAAAGTTACTTTGTCTTCTAAATCTCATTATTTTAATCTGGTATTTTTCTGTTCTGCCTAGTAATTTTCTAAGTGTTATTTGCCATGTTGTTACTGAATTGTATTGTCTTTGTTTGGATTTTATACCAATAAAATATTTGAATTTCAAAAAAAAATTGTAGTACCCTAACTAAGTTTTGAGTGCAAACTGCAACTTAAGCCAACTATCAGTATTTCAGAAAATATATATGAATTTCTGCTTGAATGATTGAGAAAACTATTTGCCTTCTTGTGAACATCACATACATTTCATGAAAGGAAATCTCGCAAGATCCAAATAAACAGATATCTATCTTGCTGAAAATCTCCAACTTTGAGAAGTGTTACATTGTGGATATGAGTAAAAAAAATAAAGAAATACTTACTGATAAAGTATCTATCATGTTACAACTCAGATCTAGTACTGTGAGCAGTGAGCAGCAAGACAGCTCTGCTGAATCTATCTTCATTATATGATTAGAACTTAAGTTCAAAGTCTTTATCTTTGTACACTGATGTAAGCTTTTACCTACAAAATGCCAAAGGTCCATTCTGTTACATACAGAGACAGCTAATATATAGGGAAATTTGTGTTTATTATGCATAACATCTAAGGTTATTGTCAAATATTGGTTACTATGTTTTTAATACACTTCATTAAGTGTGAGCATATCAAAGGTATCATAGGACATTAATCAAAACTAAAACTGAAGAGTAATCTCCCTTTTGCTCTGAAAAATGACTGGAATAATATATGTTTTTATTACCTTTTGACGATATAAATCAATCAAGATTCTTAAATGACCATAAAACATGATGAAACACACTCATTTCTTAAAACTTTGCAATACAACAAAAATTATCAAAAGACCAAGAAAGCCTAAAATAAAGTTCATTAAGAAATAATTCTTCAACTATGTCTATAAATTTTTTTTTTAATTCTTTATTACTTTCTAAGCACTACTAAATCCTGCCTGAGTTTAATGCTAAATAAAATAGTCACCTATAGTTTTAATTTTATTGTGTTGAAGCTGTAAATTACTCAATTCTTTCAAACTGGAAAAGAAAATGTACACAAATAGGGAATTTCAGTATAAATATTCCAAATTATTCTTTTTAACAATATTGTTAAAATAATACAATTCAAACAAATTATATACTATAAAAAGATAGACATAACACATTTTGTTCCCTCAAAGTTGTACATCCTAATGAATATCTGAAAAATAAATTACTGTTGTTTTTTCTTTTGGTATTATTTCTGAATCTTTACTGACAAGATATAATGGGTCAAGAATTAATTCACAATATCCCCTTTTTCATATTATAAGTGAATTTTTTTTTATATTTTATAAATGTTTTTAAATGTTTATATAATACTAGATATATTTTACAGAAAATGTCAGTATACAAGAATTTGTTTATTAATCAACTAACATTTTTCAATCTAGTTGATGCAAAGAAAAGTAGAAAATTGACATAGCAAACAGAAAATCAAGCAGACCCGTATCTTAATGTCAATAATACACTTTTGAAAGTAAAAATAGTAAACCGAGGCAAACTAAAACTAATGTCTTTAAATAATTAATTTCAGATGTATAGATGGACACACAGAAAATGGAACTTGATATCTATATAATGGTCAATAATTCTACCACCATGGAAAGATTATTTCTGAGACAAAAGTAACATTAACATCCAACAATGTTCTTTCGAGGTCAATGCCATCTGAGTGATATCAACCATAATTGTGATTATCAAATTTGTCCTTCATTTTCTTGTCAATAATACTAAATTAAAAGTAAAAGCAGAAAGACATATGCTGAAGTAAACAGATATTACGATAAAGAAATTATCCGTTTCTAATAGAAGAATGGTCAAACGGACAAATCAGCAGCTGTTTGCCCTGTTATGATATTGTAATTATTATATTTATTTATCTTGGCCTGGTTTGTTTTGTGTGGCCTTGTGACGTGTATAATGTGTTTACATAATACTTATAGTTGTTTACCAAATAATGTTATAACTGCGCAGTTTAGAAATCACTGGAACAATAATGGATACTGATGGAATGACTAGAACTTTCTATTTGACTTACGTAATAATTATGGTGTGATTCGAACTTCTACCGTATTCCAGAAGTTTCCGTTCTACAGTATATATATGGACACGAAAGTTAAATTTGCAGATCAGAACGTGTTGGACCAGATATTCTTGTGTTCTCAGCTGTTGGATTTATTTACGTTTCACACATCGTACTTTAAAACAGACTTTTATTTTCGTTACGTCATACTAGATTGTGACTGATTGGATATAATATTCCGTTTGGATTCAGGCAACAGTGACCAGAATTCCGGATCAAGAAAAAACAGGATTTTGAACAGTTAAGTTGACATTTTATTTTTGTGTAATACTTTTTGTAAACTTGTATATAATAAATCTTGTTAAATTTTATTATTGATTTGTGTCTTTTGTTGGCTACAATTTAAAAGGTGATTTCGGCCGTAACAGAAATTGGGGGCTCGTCTCGGGAGAACGTTAATATCTTATTAAATTTTTTCAGTATTTTTATTAGAATTAGCCAACAAAATTCTACAAAATGGCATTTGATGCTGGTAAATTTTTGAAAACGCCAGACCTGGAAGGGTTTGATAAATTAAAGAAAGAAGAATTAGTGTTGCTTGCTAAACATCTAAAAATAGATTTTAGAACATCTATGAGAAAACAAATTATAAAAAATTTGGTAATAGACAATTTAGTTGATTCAGAAATTTTTGGTGAAGAGGCTCTTGACCTCAAGGTCGAAAATGTTGATGTTTTCAAATTAAAACAGCTTGAATTAGAACATGAACTTAAAGTAAAACAATTAGAAAAAGAAGACGAATTTAAATTAAAACAATTGGAAAATGAAGTTAAATTAAAACAATTAGAAAAAGAAGATGAATTTAAATTAAAACAATTGGAAAACGAAGTTAAATTAAAACAATTAGAAAAAGAAGATGAATTTAAATTAAAACAATTACAGGCAGAACTTGAAATGAGGGAAAGGTTAGAGATGGAGAAAATAAAAATAGAAATGGCTAAAGTAGAAAGCAACACTCAGTCAAAATCAGAACATTTTGAGGCAGCAAAAAATATACGTTTGGTTCCGAAATTTTGTGAAAAAACGGTGGATAAATTTTTTCCACAATTTGAGAAAATTGCTCAAAATTTGAAATGGCCAAAGCCTTATTGGACTACAATGTTGCAAAGTGTTTTTGTGGGCAAGGCCGCTGAAATTTACTCAGCACTTTCTTCAGAAAAAAGTTCTGATTATGACACTGTTAAACAGGAAGTTTTGAAAGCTTATGAGCTAGTGCCAGAAGCATATAGACAGAAATTTAGGTCTTATAAAAAGTTTGAAACACAAACCTATGTTGAATTTGCTAGGGAAAAAGAAGATTTATTTGATAAATGGCTTACGTCAAAGAAAATAGATAAAAATTTTGATAAATTAAGACAATTAATGTTATTAGAAGAGTTCAAGCAGTGTGTTAATTTAGACTTAAAAACGCATTTAGATGACAAAACTGTTGAGATATTGCAAGATGCAGCTGTTGTTTCCGATAATTATACCATTTCACATAAAAGAAGTTTCAAAGGTCAAAATTTTAATATTTCTAGTGGAAATTACAAAAATCAAAGCACTGAACGTACTGATATTAAGCCTGTTGCACAGAATAAGAGTCCGTCTAGTTATAATATGTCTGGTCCAAAATTTGATACTTTTGAGAAGAAGTCACTAACTTGTGCTTATTGTAAGAAAAATGGTCACCTGATGGCTGATTGTTTTAGACTCCAGAAGAAGAATGAACGAGATAATAAGCCCAAGTCCAGTGCTTGTACGACACCCGTTGTTACCAATAAGTTGGAATGTCCTGCGAGTCAGGCTTTTAAGTCCAGTTTTTGTGATTACATGGAGGATTATAAGCCCTTTATGTCTGATGGGTTTGTTTCTATTGTTAATAATACTACTCCTCAGCCTATTAAGATTTTACGGGACACTGGAGCTTCTCAGTCTTTGTTGTTAGAAGGTGTGTTGCCTTTGTCCGAGGAGACGTCCGTTGGTGCCTCCGTTTTGTTACGAGGTGTGGAGTTAGGTTGTATAGATGTTCCCCTCCATCGTATTTATTTGAAGTCAGATTTAATTACTGGACCAGTTGTTGTGGGTGTTCGTCCTACTCTCCCTGTTGAGGGTGTTTCATTATTGCTAGGAAATGATCTAGCTAGGAACAAAGTGGTTGCTGAACCAATTGTTACAAGTGAACCGTTGGTGGATGTTAAATCACCTGAAGATGATGCTGAACTGTATCCAGCTTGTGTTGTTACTAGGGCAATGGCAAGAAAACAACAAGATGAGGATTTGCAAGAAGGCCAGTATGATTATATGGACCTTTCTGACACTTTCCTTGCCGACATTGAAGGTCCCGGTAGCTCAAAAAAGGCCATAATCAGACCACCTGGTACTAACGAACGTGTAATTATGCCATGGCCAGACGTGAACAGCCATTCATTAGACAAAAGAACATTTAGGGAAGAACAGAATAAAGACCTTGAGGTTCTTCAGCTCTGCAAGAGGGCTCTACCCCAAGAAGAAGCAGACAAAGTGGCCGAATGTTACTACCATCAAGACGGCATTTTGATGAGGAAGTGGAGGCCCCCTGATGCTATCCCAGAGGAGGAATGGAGAGTGGTATACCAAGTGGTGGTGCCTAAAGTCTATAGGCAAGAAATTATTGGTCTTGCCCATGACACCCCCTTGGCTGGACATTTAGGTATAAGGAAGACTTGTCTTAAGATATTACAACATTTCTACTGGCCCAGACTTAGAAATGATGTCACAGAATACTGCAAATCATGCCATATATGCCAGGTTGTTGGCAAGCCTAACCAGACAATACCACCAGCACCACTTCTGCCAATTCCAGCCTTTGAAGAACCTTTCAGCCGAGTACTTATTGATTGCGTTGGACCTTTACCAAAGACCAAGACTGGAAATGCTTATTTATTAACGATCATGTGTACATCCACTCGCTTTCCTGAGGCTATTCCCTTAAGGAATATCAAGACACCAACTATTGTCAAAGCTCTTATCAAATTTTTCACATTAGTAGGACTTCCTAAGTCTATACAGTCCGACCAGGGTTCAAATTTTATGTCAGGTTTATTTCAGCAGGTCGTTTACCAGCTAGGGATTGCTCAGTATAGATCAAGTGCTTATCATCCAGAATCTCAAGGTGCCTTAGAACGTTTTCATCAAACATTGAAGAACATGATTAGAACTTTTTGTCTTCAATTTGACAGGGACTGGGATGATGGTGTTCACTTTCTACTTTTTGCGGTCCGAGAGGCTGTTCAGGAATCCCTTGGTTTTAGCCCCTTTGAGTTAGTGTTTGGTCATACTGTAAGGGGACCTTTGAAATTGGTTAAGGAAAAATGGCTTACTGAACACACTGACTTGAATCTTCTAGACTATGTATCTAGATTTAAAGAAAAATTGTATACTGCTTGTCAAATTGCTCAGAAAAACTTAAAAAATGTACAGAATAAGATGAAAATATGGTATGATAAAGATGCCAGGGACAGAGTTTTTGAGCCTGGTGATAAGGTACTTGTATTTTTGCCAATCCCTGGGCATCCTTTACAGGCTAAATACTGTGGTCCTTATACCATTGACAGTAAAATCAATGATTTGAATTATATTGTAAAAACTCCAGGTCGGCGTAAACAAAATAGAGTGTGTCACATTAATATGTTAAAACCATATTTTGAGCGTACTAATGAAGGTGAGAGTAAACCAGTTGCCACTTTAGCCATTGTTAAATTGGAGAACGATCATGACAAACCAGACATAATTGAACCATCTTTTAATTCCAAGACTGAAGAACAAACTGTTAGATTGAAAAATTCAGAAATTTTGTCAAATTTAGACTCAAAACTTGCACATCTGACTTTCGATCGCAGAGAAAAATTGAAAACTTTGGTATTTTCTTTTAAAAATCTTTTTCCAGATGTGCCAAACAAAACCACTGCTGTTTGTCATGATGTTGATGTAGGCGATGCTTCTCCAATTAAGCAACATCCTTACCGGCTCAATCCACTTAAACTTGATGTTATGAGACAAGAAATTAGATATATGCTTGACAATGATATTATTGAGCCGAGTAACAGTGAATGGAGCTCTCCTTGTCTTCTTGTACCCAAACCAGATAAAACCTTTCGTTTCGTTACTGATTTCAGAAAAGTAAACTCAGTCTCAAAATCTGACTCCTATCCGATTCCAAGGATAGACGATTGCATTGATAACATTGGACAATCAAAATTCGTAAGCAAATTTGATTTATTAAAAGGTTACTGGCAGGTCCCTCTGACACCGAGAGCTCGTGAAATATCAGCTTTTGTCACACCAGACGGCTTATTTCAATATACTGTCATGCCGTTTGGTATGAAAAATGCTCCAGCTACATTTCAAAGAATGATCAATAATGTTATAAAAGATTTAGACTGTTGTTATGCTTATATTGATGATCTTATTGTATGTAGTGATAGCTGGGAAGAGCATTTAACACATTTATATGATACTTTTGATAGATTGTCACAATCAAATTTGACTGTTAATCTTGCTAAAAGTGAATTTTGTAAGGCCACTGTTGATTATTTAGGGCACACAGTTGGCCAAGGTCAAGTGAAACCTATTATGGCTAAAGTGGATGCAATTACCAATTTTCCTCCTCCTACAAATAAAAAACAACTTATGAGATATTTAGGCATGATTGGATTTTACAGAAAATTTTGTTCAAATTTTGCTACTGTTGTTCAACCATTGACTCATCTTTTACGGAAAGATTCTAAATTCATCTGGAGTGATAATTGTCAAAACGCCTTTGAAAAAAGCAAATCACTTTTAATTAACAGTCCCGTTCTTATCACTCCAGACTTTAAAAAGCAATTCAAACTTGCCGTTGATGCAAGTGATGTAGGAGTTGGAGCCGTTTTATATCAAGAAACAGATGATAATGTTGAGAAACCTATATCATATTTTTCCAAGAAATTAGATAAACATCAGAAAAATTATTCCACTATTGAAAAAGAATGTTTTGCACTGTTGTCTGCACTTCAACATTTTGATGTATATTTAAATCCCACTATGCATCCTATTCTGGTTTATACTGATCATAATCCTCTCACCTTCATACATAAAATGAGAAACAAGAACCAGAGGTTGACTAGGTGGAGTTTATTGTTACAGGAATATGATATTATTGTAAAACATATTAAAGGTAAAGATAATGTAATAGCAGATGCTTTATCTAGATCTTATTAAAACACTGTATACATACTATATATTTTTGTATATATTGTTCATGAAGTTCTCGTTACACTCAAACTTCTTTTAAGGGGGGAGGTGTTATGATATTGTAATTATTATATTTATTTATCTTGGCCTGGTTTGTTTTGTGTGGCCTTGTGACGTGTATAATGTGTTTACATAATACTTATAGTTGTTTACCAAATAATGTTATAACTGCGCAGTTTAGAAATCACTGGAACAATAATGGATACTGATGGAATGACTAGAACTTTCTATTTGACTTACGTAATAATTATGGTGTGATTCGAACTTCTACCGTATTCCAGAAGTTTCCGTTCTACAGTATATATATGGACACGAAAGTTAAATTTGCAGATCAGAACGTGTTGGACCAGATATTCTTGTGTTCTCAGCTGTTGGATTTATTTACGTTTCACACATCGTACTTTAAAACAGACTTTTATTTTCGTTACGTCATACTAGATTGTGACTGATTGGATATAATATTCCGTTTGGATTCAGGCAACAGTGACCAGAATTCCGGATCAAGAAAAAACAGGATTTTGAACAGTTAAGTTGACATTTTATTTTTGTGTAATACTTTTTGTAAACTTGTATATAATAAATCTTGTTAAATTTTATTATTGATTTGTGTCTTTTGTTGGCTACAATTTAAAAGGTGATTTCGGCCGTAACAGCCCCCTCCCCCAAATCTTTCAAGAAGTAGAAAAAAAGTGGTACGTTACATACCAAGTAAGGCTTTCTATCTGATGAATTCTGTTGCCATACAACTTTAACTCTCTTATATCCTGAAAATAACAATTATATAACACAAAATTTTACAATAAATTCAGATATTAAAATGTGTGCAGTTTTTAATGTGACTTTTTAAAATTAACTTGGATACCTAAATTTCTCCTAAACAGTTTATGATCTTATAGTAATTTTTAGTTTCTCACACAACATTATTAGAAAAGTCAGTTTGCTTAATCTCGTCACACTATATGCAATAATAAAACCACAACATGAAGTTGGCACCTGCAGTAAGCTTCTATTGTGAACACTTAACTATAACATTACTGGTATGTTATTAGGAATAAAACCAATTAACACACAATTTGGTGTTTTCAGACATTTGGAAGGATGGTGAGAATTTTGCAGAATGACCTTGAAAATAGTTTTTGAATTTTCCAGTAGTGTCCCATCTATAACTGTATCCATATTGCCCAATATTTTTAAGACATGCATTCTTTCCTAGTTGTCTCTCTTATTGTTACTTCATTAAAAGACCAGAAAATAAACCAAGGATAAATCTTTGGATTCACACTTTCAGTTCAGTTTATGATATGGTGCAGGGAAAAAAATCTTACCACATTTTCACTTAAATTCTCTATCTTTGGAATATAATTACATGATAAATCAAGCACTCTCAACTTCTTAAACTGAAAAAGAATAATTAAATTAGGTTTGTTGATAAAACTCGACATAATAAATGTGTTTCTACCTTCATGAAAAAAAGAATGAAACACTCTAAACCTAGCAATAAATATATACAAAAATTAAAGTACTGTTTGTTTCCCTACCTAGGTGTGAATAATAGGTACTAAAATAATTTTTCTGAGTTGGATTGATTTTGGGTGATATTTAGTTGGAATTCTTTTTTAAAACAGAATATTAATTCTGACTGGAAGATTACAAGCAGATGCAGATGACTTTGTTATATCACATAATGACATATAAATGAACAATTTTCCTGTCAAAACCATGTTTACTAACCTTCTGGAGATTACTGATTTTTGTCAGCTCTGAACCATACAAATTGACTTCATAAATATTTTCTGGATCAGTCTCATGGTTTGCATCGAGCTATGTTGTAAATGTAATAAAATATAGATGTACAATTCAGCTATAAATATAATGGTAAAAATTTGACAAAAGAATGAATACTCAAAAGATTTACTATCTCTAAAATTTTATAAAATTTGTTAATTTTAATTCAATACAGTGTTTTTCTGAAGCCTTTCTTTGAAATAAGTGAAGATCGTTATTGTTTATCCTTTGAGAAAAATCAAAATCTGACAGCTGCCATAATGCATAATGCTTGAATTTGGACATTTTAGTAAAATTCTGTTTGTATGATAGAGGAGAACTACTGGTAACTTCTGTTTCTGAAGCTTACTGGGAGAAATGGCATTAAGATATTAATTCTTTAAAATGCTTATTTTTTATTCTGATATTGTACATGTATTTCAATTTAAAGTTTCATATTCAAATTTCTGAACTTTTACCCATATGGAGTATTTTTTTTAAACATGGCAATCTCATTTGTAATATATATTTATTTTTCTTACAATTTCTTGTGGATTTACAGTTTTATGTGGATGAAAAATGTCACCATCATCCTCAGTTTCTGCAGGAAATTCTTTTGGAGTCTTTATCTCCGATGTTGCAGAGGAAGGGCGTCTTTCCTTTCCTTTAGCACCTGAGAAAGGACGCTCATCTTGTTTTACAGAACCAGGGGATAGACGTTGCTGACCACTGTGCTTCCTGGTACTTGGAACAGGACTGTAGTCAACATGTTCTAATTGCTTTGATATCGACCTTTGACTTCCCGACACAAGAGGACTGGGTGGGCTATACTTAGCCCTTCCAGACAAGGGGAGTTTATAAGAAGTGCTGAAATTTAAAAAAGTTCAAATGTATCTCTGAATTTATTTTAATTTCCAGTAAAACTATATAATATCATACATATATCTGAAAAATATTCAGTACTATATCACAACTCATTAATCAAATTAATCTCAATATTCCCATGAACACTATGAACTGCTATAACCCATAGTTGTAGTAGGTTACCTCCCTTGGAAATGATATAAGCGGCCAGGGCTAAAAAACTAACCATCAGTGAATTATTCACTGTTTTTTATCATGTTCATGCTTTTTGATAAAAATGCAAGGTGCAAGTTAAATTTATATTTTTCGATCATCTTGAATGACAGTTTTATCTAGTTCATAGTTCAACACCCCCCTCTGTTCTATAACTCTCTTTTATTCAGAAAATCAGCAGGAGTGTAAACTTATCCCCAAGATTGATGTTCAATGAACTAGGTACTGTAGATTCATTAATTTTCGTTGTATACCAATTTTCGTGGTTTTCGTGGGTCCCAGTAAACCACGAATTTAAATATCCAACGAAAAATAATATTTGTTTTAGCTTAAATGCACTGAAGTTTGAAACCACGGAGTTTTGATGTACCTATGAACAATTGCATTTTTACAGCATGTAAATGATGAGTCAGTTATATCCATAGAGGATATAGTGTTTAGTGTAATTTTGTCTTTGGTAACATATTAACGCTTAAACAATTTTCTTTAAAGATATCTTGACTCCGTAAATTGTCGCGGAATTCACTTCCGGTTTTTTATTCAAACATTAAAGAAAAATATTAATCTTAAGTAGGCCTAAACAATACAGAATTTCTCATAAATTACAGTAATAACATCTTGTAAAAAGATAATAAAGCAGAAATTATTAAAATTATGGTAATCGGATTAAACATATGTATGTATATGCCCCGAGGTATTTGTTGACAAGTGATTGCAATTTTGTCAATACATATTTCATACCTAATTAGCCTAACAAGTAAATAATTACGTCAATCTTGTTAATTTCATGATAAATTTGAAGAATCTGTTTGTTAGACTTTTGTTTTATAAGCGCTTAAAATCAGTACTTTACTGTACAATATAAAAGTCTCATCGGCACGTTTTCTCGCAGTATTTTCATGATATCTGATGTGCCAAGCCACGAATTTCAGTATTTCAACAACTTTTTAATTTTTTTCTAAGCCAGCAATCCACGAATTTACGTATCCCACGAAATGCCTTTTTTTCTCTATCCACGAAAATAAATGAATCCACAGTAAACAAAAATAATTTTCTCTAATTGTGTGCATTTATACATCTCTTGACCCGTTAGATAAATTCTGATCACTACACGTTGGATAAATACGGCTTGTGAAATTTCCTGCCAGAAATCGTTGGGAAGACTTCTCAGAGTTTTAAATTGTCATTAAAGAAAAGATTCTGAAACTCTTGACGCATTAACCCTTTCAGTGCTACAAGAAATTCACATAAATTTTCTTTCAGTGCCAAGATGTTTTTTCCAGCCGATTGTCCAGTGACGTTCACAATAGCACAGCTTCAGTCTCCATAAGGGGGTAAGATAATGGAATATTAATTCTGAATATTGAAAAATTTAGAAATTTTATCTCATGAAATATTCTTTAATGCATCCATATATAAGATCAGCACATTTCGTCGATTTCAACTTATCAGTTGTGATCAAGGTATCATTTTTAACTTATTAGATATTTTCCGTAATGATATATATTGAATTTGTCTAAGGATGAAGAATAATTTAAAAGTACAGTTTCGCGGTAAAACAATTGATGGGACTCGCACCAAATTACAAGATGGAGAATTTTTTTGTTTAATATGGCATTGTGGAAGACTATATAAGTGATGGACTCTTTCAGTGTGTCATTGTAGATGGTGGATGTTGCATTCAGCCCATAGCTTATCCGTTCATTTTTGTCGAACTTTTATCATGTAAACAAGACATGGCGATCCTACATTCCGTTGTTGTCGAAGCTTCTTCATGATCAATAAATAACACATGGAAAAAAATTATGTACATTCAACTATTACACTGAAAACATAGAAAATTGTGAAAGCAGGCGAGACACTAGGTTCTGTGGAACCCTTACATATTTTTCAAATTATTAGACAAAAGTGGCTACAATTTAAAAAAAAAAAATGTTTTATTATGGGTAACTCGAATCACCGAAAACCTCCCGGAAACACCGAAAACCTGATATAATATTACCTAAACCTCATCAAATGTTGCGAAAACCACATCCATTCGATCGGTATGCCAGTTTTACATCTAGAAAACATAATTTTATTGATATTGTTTAAGAAATGTGACTTTTATGCATGATTTTCTTAGACATAGTGCATTCTATATTAAATCAAAATGGCGGATCGAAACACCGAAAACCTGATATAATATTGCCTAAATCTCATCAAATGTTGCGAAAACCACATCCATTCGACAGGTATGACAATTTTACATCCAGAAAACATAATTTTATTGATATTTTTTAAGAAATGTGACTTTTATGCATGATTTTCTCAGACCTAGTGCATTCTATATTACCTGTAATTCAATATGGCGGACGGACAAATCGATTAAATGCCCTAAGGTAAAGTACAATACACTATGTGTATACCTTGAATAAATTATGTTTATTACCGATTTTGTTCATGTTGGACAACCATTATTTACAATTATCATTACACTAATAATGTAAATAATGGAAGAGCCCTCACGAAAATAGTATGATTTTAAAAGTTATTTATTTTTATATTTTAAAAATATAGTTAAAACTATTGAGATATCCTGCACAAGGCACGGGCATATCAGTAATAGTCCGCGAAAAAGTTTTTTATTTTTATATTTTAAAAAGATAAGTTAAAACTACTGAGATATCCTGCACAAGGCATGGGCATATCTGTAATAGTCCGCGAAAAAGTTATTTATTTTCAAAATAAAAAAGATAGTTAAAACTAGTAATATATCCTGCACAAGGCACGGGCATATATGTAATAGTCCGCGAAAAAGTTTTTTTATTTTTATATTTTAAAAATATAAGTTAAAACTATTGAAGGATCATCAATTTAGTAACGCATTATTGGTTTCTATTACAGGTCAAACAGATAGAAGTGGACAGCAATAAAAGTGTGACCATCCCAATTAACAAACTTGTCAGAAATCAAGGAACTGTATAATACACAATATAATCGATGATAAATGTCAGAAAGATTTAATAAAATTAATTTTAATTTACCTTCAGGCATTAATCTATACGTTGATCAGCCATTTTGATTTAATATAGAATGCACTATGTCTAAGAAAATCATTCATAAAAGTCTTATTTCTTAAACAATATTAATAAAATTATGTTTTCTAGATGTAAAATTGTCATACCGATCGAATGGATGTGGTTTTCGCAACATTTGATGAGGTTTAGGTAATATTATATCAGGTTTTCGGTGTTTCGATCCGCCATTTTGATTTAATATAGAATGCACTATGTCTAAGAAAATCATGCATAAAAGTCACATTTCTTATACAATATTAATAAAATTATGTTTTCTGGATGTACAACTGGCACACCGATCGAATGGATGTGGTTTTCGCAACATTTGATGAGGTTTGGGTAATATTATATCAGGTTTTCGCTGTTTCCGGGAGGTTTTCGGTGTTTGCGGGAGGTTTTCGGTGATTCGATGTACCGTTTTATTATTGAAAAATAAAATTTGTGTTTATAAAGTTAAGTAAATTTTCAGGTCCTTCTCCGTTCCGGTCCGAACAAGCTGAACATTCCTGCTGTCTATGGAGCTTAATTCTTACAAATTCACTCAGACCAGCCTTGCAGTTTAAATATGAAAATTTATTTATTTTGAGTTGATAAATTTCATAATCAACTGGTCATAGTTGTAGAATCTATATATATCTACTTGTAGCAAAATAATAACCAGAATATAGGAATAAATATTGATACACAAAACGAAGTAATATTTAACATATCATCAAAACTGTTCTCGTGATCTCAACTTCAAGTTGCGCACCTTGGACTTGGTTTTGGTCTTCTTGGCCGAACCGGTGGATTTCCTACAGGTAATACACCAATTTGTCGACCAAGAGAATTTGGAACCGTAGCTGTTATTCTAGATTTAAATTTTCCGTCCATCTGTTCACCATTTTATGGTTTTTCTTTGATTTTGAATTCAAGCTGCTAGCTGTTTACCTTGGTTTCCAATCGCCATATTGGAATTTGAAATAAAATACGGACCAGTTTCGGATAAAGTAATGGGAGATAATCGCACAGGGAAATTTGAAATGTTGGAATGATCAATCTGCTACCAAAAATATGTGTTTGTCAAAGAATTTTAAGAAATTCTATTCTGAAAGTTTTATAGAATCACGGAAAGCTCGAGTATTTAATTCACTTAAATATATTAATTATAGAATTTATAAGACATAATTTGGTTTAGAAAAATATCTTACATTGCTACCTTTTTCGGGATGCCGGGATCGGCCATTTTATTTTACGGGAATTCGGGATTTAATGAAATAATCGACAAGAATTCGGGATTTACTCGGAGCGGGATCCGGGAAAAAAATCAACGGGAATTCGGCATTTTTTGCTAACGGGAAAGGATTTTTCGTAAGTAAAATATTTTTTCTTCACTATTTTTAAGTGAATCAGGTTTTATCTAAAACTATTTGATAATTAACTAGGGAAAATAGAATAGATACTTTTTTGTCATCTCGTATGAGGGTCTTGTATGAATTAGGTAAGAATTCGGATTTTTTTCATATCTTTCACCAGTATTTTTCATTTGCTTACACTCTTTCCGGTAGCAGACGAATTTTTGAAAAATGGAATTTAGTTGTTGTTTACGGGAAATTGGGGTTGGTCCGTTTTTTAACGGGAATTCGGGATACATCATTTATTTTCACGGGAGTACAGGATGAGACCCCTCCTACCCCCCCCCCCCCAATAATCTTTGTATTATCGTGCTAATGAATGCTGCAAAGCTCCGCCTTAGTGACGATCCAAATGTGGGTGGTGGCCATAACCATAAAAGGCTCGTTTTTGCACAAGATTTTCTGTGTGTTGACGTAGAGAGTAATAACAATTACAATAGAAGGCTTGTTGTATAGCCCACACATAACATACCGGAAAATGGTTTGCCCTGAGTTTTTTTTTAGTTTTTGTCTGCGCGATAGGAAAAAAACAACATTTCGCGGCGAGATATGACCGTATAATCTGTATTCGTGATGTAGACCAACACAGAAATGATCATGTCGAAAAAA
This sequence comes from Mytilisepta virgata, assembly GCA_028015205.1. Classification (NCBI taxonomy): domain Eukaryota; kingdom Metazoa; phylum Mollusca; class Bivalvia; order Mytilida; family Mytilidae; genus Mytilisepta; species Mytilisepta virgata. Next base: position 93,457,194 of record CM051521.1, read on the forward strand.
TATTAAAAAGTGGTAGAAATGTGGAAAACAGGGCCAAGAGCGCCCTTAGATTTCTTCATTTTTTTTTTTTTTTTTTTTTGGGAACTGTGGGATTTGCACTTTTAATATATGTATTAATTAACAGTATATCGATGTTTTTTTTATTTCAAATTTAACTGCGGGGTTCTTTTTACTTTAATATTATCATAATTATACTACATTTTTATTTTACACCAACACATCTGTTGTCGACTTACGTCATGCACGAATTCTATTGTTCTATTGTTACGCCCCTTTTGCAGACGAACAATACGGAAAATCACGTGCAACCACAAGCCTTTTATGGTCATAGCCATTACCCATATTTGGATACGTCACTAAGGCGGGGATTTGCAGCATTTTTTGGCACGACCAGAAGTTTAGAAAAAATTGCAAATTGAAGAAAGAATCTGTGATTTAGGTAATTTAAATGAATTAAGGGATGAATTTCACTACTTGTTTATTTGTACTTTTTCAATTCTGAAAGACAAAAATGTTTGCCTGATGCTTTAATTAATGTTAAAAATGATGTTGGATTAAATCAATTGATGAAAAGTGAAGATAAATATACACTTATTGGAATTTAAAAATTCAGCCGCACAGTTAAGTCAATTTTCAATACAAAATGATTATGTCAATAGCCTTCTTAAAATTGTTAATATTCAATATTATGTATTACCTTCCATATCATTATTAGTAATACCATAATTTGTTGAGAACTATATTCTGTATATATGTTATTGTGTTCATGCATTCGTACTTGAATTTATTGTTGTTTTATTATGTACTTTTGTACTTTCATGTCTCATGTGAGGCCTTAAGTGAAATAAAAAGACTTCAAAGAATATTAAAAACCCCCTCCCCCAAAAAATAAATAAAAATAATTAAATAAATAAATAAAAACAAACACCACAATGTGTATACTAAAAACAATTTTTTTATTTCTTATTATTAGAAGACGAAAAGTGTGTAGTTTTCTTTCGAAATCGATATATGTTACAAGTAACTAAACGTCCTGTTGTTAATATTTCATGTATTTGTACTAATCGCGATTCCATAACAATTCTGCTGGCTGATTTGTGTATTAGTTTTTCGTCCCTAGATTAGTAATAAGTTCGGTTTCCACTTTGGTGTCACTAATGAGATTTCAGGGTTCCTAAAGTTTTCTTTTTTAATTTATAAAAAAGCAATGTGTCTTAAACACGATAGATTAAACCAACTATTTTGGTTCTTTTATACTGATGTTTCTTTCCTATAATTCTAAATTATTTTGTTTGATAATCCGTTCGTTTATGAATATTGCGGAATTATTTAAATTTCGTGGATTTCAGTCAGTTCGGAAATACTGTACGCCGCCCGGTTATTTCGGGGAAAATCACGGTTTTGTAGTTTTTGGCCGGGTTATAGTATGGTGAATTTCGGGCGGGCGGCGGCGGCGGGCGGCGGGTGGGCGGGCGGGCGGGGAAAATGGGTACCTATTTTGTGAAATCAACTCCTCCTACAGTTTTTCACCCACATCCTTGAAACTTCATAGAATGTTTCTATATATATTGAAGATGTGCACCTCACTTTATGGAATTATTTCAGGAATTATTTCCCATTTTTCCAAACTTTGGAACTTGGTCGTTTTTTTTATTGACATCTTCAATAGAGGGTACCTATTTTGTGAAATCAACTCCTCCTACAGTTTTTCACCCGCATCATTGAATCTTCGCATAATATTTTAATACAGATTGAAGATGTGCACCTCACTTTATGGAATTATTTCAGGAATTATTTCCCATTTTTCCAAACTTTGGAACTTAGTCGTTTTTTTATTGACATCTTCAATAGAGGGTACCTATTTTGTGAAATCAACCTCCCCTACAGGTTTTCACCCACACCCTTCAAACTTCATAGAATGTTTTTATATATATTGAAGATGTGCACCTCACTTTATGGAATTATTTCCCATTTTTCCAAACTTTGGAACTTAGTCGTTTTTTATTGACATCTTCAATAGAGGGTACCTATTTTGTGAAATCAACTCCTCCTACTGTTTTTCACCCGCATCATTGAAACTTCGCAGAATGTTTTAATACATATTGAAGATGTGCACCTCACTTTATGGAATTATTTCAGGAATTATTTCCCATTTTTCAAAACTTTGGAACTTAGTCGTTTTTTTTACTTCAATAGAGAGTACCTATTTTGCGAAATCAACTCCTCCTACAGTTTTTCACCCATATTCTTGAAACTTCATAGAATGTTTCTATATATATTGAAGATATGCACCTCACTTTATGGAATTATTTAGGAATTATTTTCCATTTTTCCAAACTTTGGAACTTAGTCGTTTTTTATTGACATCTTCAATAGAGGGTACCTATTTTGCGAAATCAACTCCTCCTACAGTTTTTCACCCGCATCCTTGAAACTTCGCAGAATGTTTTAATATATATTGAAGATGTGCACCTCACTTTATGGAATTATTTCAGGAAACTAATTAAATTGATGACTGCCTCTGTGCTCGTACACCAACATACAATGTGTCTGATTTTGTCTATATAAATATTCATGACTGCCAATGTGCAATATGATCTTGTAATCACCTTTGTCACCACTACAGTAAACACCCAGTAAAGCAACCCGGCCATTTGTGTCTTTGACCCATTTTTAAAAATATGATTTACAAGTGTAAGTATTGTAAGTGGATTTTCAAAAGAAAAAATTCGGTCGTATGGACTGGCGGCTCGAAACAGTCATGAAAGTAAATCTGGTGGTGTCTTCTGGCTATTCCAACATTTTAAAAAATAGTATTCTGGCTATTCCTACATGCAAAGAACAATAGGTGTTGTTGTAGTGGGTTATGTTGTTTTAGTAATTAGTCACTAATTAATTTTACAGGTAAATTTACCTGAGATTTGTTGGATTCCAAATATTTACCTACATTTTTAATTAAGATAAATAATCATATGATAAATGATGTAATAAAATTTTGTTTGCTTCCCAGCTAGATCTCTATGATCACGCAAGCTAATTAAAAATAATCATAATAGCAACAAATTAAGCATGGATTATCAATGATAAAAGTAATGAAAATGACACTTGCTTGAAATGTATCCAGATCAGATACATATTAGACAGTTTCTTGTCTGGTAATAACATAACATAACAGTATGAAATATTCCTTTTTTTTGGAATTTTTGCATGGCCGTGAATTGTCCCTCCTGATGGGGGATGCTGTAATCACAGACCGCAGATCATACTGAGTACTCAAGTCATGGTGCAAAGCTCTTTTTTAGGACGTTCTAAGATTTACTGCGAATCTTCACTTTTAACAAATTATAATGAAAATAAAGCAAAATATTTTTTTTTAAATTTCATTAAACCAAAACTAACTAGATGTCTTGTATTTTTAATTGATACATCAAAGATGACAAAATATCTTGATAATCACATTTTCCGTGGCTTGCCGAGGTAAGGCGTATAGGATTTGTATAGCATGAACACTTCTTTTTATTTATGTAATTTTATTTTTGCTCGAAAGTTGGAGGAGACCGCTCCTCTGCATTGATGAAATATAAATGTATCATACGTTTTTTTTTTTTGCTGAAGTATTGCGATTATCATGGCATTAAAATAATTTTCATAAAGAAAGAAACATTTAAACAAAGTATTAAACTTTAAGCACAGAATACGTAGCCATGTTTTAAAAGTAATTTATCGTCATGACTTTCAGTTCAATGCTATATATTATTTTGAATAATTTCCCCCTTTTGGCCTTTAGAATGACTAATAAAAGAAACCATTTTTTAAGATATAAAAGCATTAATGACCTAGTTTGTCTCCCAAATTGATATAAAAAGGTGGAATACCTAAATAATATTTTTGTGATTGCAGCATTTGTCTAACGCTTTTCTCATCAAATTTGCCAACAAATAAAAACTTGAATCAACTGATTAGACCCTATTTTGTCTCATAATCTAAATTTCATAGCCTCCAAAGCTTTCAATGGTCAAAGCCGGGTTATTAAAATTGCTGAGAAAATGCCGTTAATTTTTGTTATATATATTTCATCGGCAGAAACACGTTAGCGCACATTTTTGACATCTTCTTTTGCAATTTTGCGTAAAATCTAGTATTGCGTTTGCGCACAATTACCAGGCACAAATTGTACAATATCTGTTGACCACATTTGCTTCATGAAGGTGGATAAAAGATTTACATCATGCCATTGATATCCATTGTAAGTGTAATTTCGTAGTTTGTCTTTACTCTAATTGAAAATTCAGCTGGAACACAGTATCCTTCGACTGATGGCTAATTAATGACAACGAGTCCGATATATCTGAATACAGAGGAATTTCATTTATAATATTAAGTAATCCTCGATTCTTAACATTGGATTCAATCTTACCTTTCTAATTTTGTACTTTACACCAAGGTCGATACAAATGCCAAAGATGTTTCGTAAGTATCAACTACCTCATCCGTGTCAACATGAAATGCATATTACATGTACCAAGAACAGATGCATACCCTTACTTAATAGCAGCGTATTTCGTATATTTGACAGTGACAACAACGATCAACCTGTTGACAATAGGGAGATGGCTTTTGTGAAGGAAATATAGAACCATGTACATTGTTTGTCAAAATGGTTTGTAACCTAACGATTTTCCCATCCAAGACAAGATAAAAGGCAAAACTGATTTACAGCTGAAATAATAGACGAAGTTCAAATTCTTTCATGTCCTAGGCATGATCATTATTACCTCATTAAACCAGGAGGGAAATGGATACTGAGCTGAGATAACAAAAGTAATGACAGTTTGCAGGTTAAGTATCTACTAAAACTCTTGCAAATTCAATGTTTAGAATTGTAAATGTAACTTCGATACAAAAAATTAAGAAGAAAAGAGAATCCACAAGAATAATATTCCACCAACAAAAGGTTGAAAATACATGTTCTAAGATTGTTGTAAAACATAAAGCAAGTTTTTTGTGTAAAAATACTCGGATAATAATGCATAGTTGCCAATTTCTGGATTAGCCTTCAGAATGTGGCCAAAACACATTGGAAAAAATATCATTACAACATTGCTCCTAACATTCTTAAACGGGATAGCTGAAATCTGGGCTGGCTCAACTTTGCCTTAGTAATTAGAAATAAAATGTATGTTCCTAACATGCTTAAACAGGATATCTGAAATCCTTCGCCCTGAAGAAGCCTGAAATAATTGCCATTGAACGTTAAGCAACAACCGATCAAATCAACGTTGCCTTAGTAATTGTGAGTAAAACTTCTGTTCCTACCATGCCTAAATAGGAAAGCTGAAATATAGACAGGGTCAACATAGCATTGGAAATTGGAAATAAAATGTCTGTTCCTAACATGCCTAAACAGGATAGCTGAAATCTAGACTGGGTCAACTTTGCTTCAGTAATTGGGAATAGAATGTCTGTTCCTACCATACCTAAACAGGATAGCTGAAATCTAGACCGGGTCAACTTTGCTTCAGTAATTGGGAATAGAATGTCTGTTCCTAACATGCCTAAACAGGATAGCTGAAATCTAGGCTGGGTCATTGTTGACTTAGTAAATAAAATATATGTTATATACAAAAAAGTCATCAACACAACTTGATTTTTTTTATTTATACAATTAACAATTGTTCAAATTAGAAAAAAATATAAGTTAAAAGGAAAAAAACAAATCTTAATAAGCACATAACAAGATGAAAATATAACTTCAGTTATCAATCCTTATTTAGTATACCTAAGAAATACATGAATTTTGTTTTCTTCCAGTTACAAACTACAAGTACTCGCTTGAATATAATATACACCATAAAATGTGCCAACTGTAAGTCTCCTATCCCTTTTCCTGTTTTTCTTCATTATTTATAGAATAACTAATTCAAGAATTTGAATATCGCAAAATATTCAACGAGTGACCGAAAAAAACCTTAATTCACGAATGCGCACAGCGCATGAGGGAATTATTAGTGTTTTCCGGTCACGAGTTGAATATTTTGCGATATTCAAATTCTTGAATTAGCTATTATCATTTACATTGATAAAATAGACAAAAAATGTTTCAAAAGTGTCATATTTTTCTTAGATCCCTTCCCGAGTCTTTCGACGTCATATAAAAACCGATCTTTCACTAAGCGAAAATCGAATTTATTTTCACTGCAAATTACGATAAATCAACATCATCAATGTAATAATTGAATGAAATACACTGTACCACCAATAAATATTTATCAATAAATGTAAACATTACATGTAGCTGGTCCATTATTACATGTTATAAGACAACACTTATCATGACCAAACGTGATTTTTTCAATTACCATTCAAATGTAAAATAACTATATATGTTTAATCATACTGTTAGGTTAAACGTGAATTATACCAAAATGTATTTACAATAGGTAAAAAGGTCACAATAATATTAAAAATAGACAAATGCAAGGTTTTGTATTCATATAAAATAATGTAAGAGCATGATGATTCGTGTTGTTTGTGTTTATCAAGTTATAAAGTTCGAAAGTAATCTTTGTTTGCTATTTTGAAATCTTAAATTTTTATCAAATTTTACTTTTTGAAAAAAAACAGTAAAAAAAGGTACATGTAAAAGCAATTGTAAATAAAACAAAATATTTAAGTCCAAATTATATAGACCAGATGGAATGATAAATGATAGAAACTTTGTGAAGACTGACTTTAAGTAAGACTGGATATGCTCATTAGTTAAGCTGAAGATATATCAGTTTTAAATTCTCCAAAATGTAAAGTTTGAAAAAAATAGCATGAACTTAAACAAGTAGAAAGAATGAATGTATGCTATGTTAATTAATCAGATAAAAGTAATTATTTTTGTGCACATATATGTTGAAAACATGTAACATTACAGAAAGATATTGAACTATCCTTTGTTGACTATGGACCACTGGTGAAACGTTTCAACAATATAAGTAAGCATTAAACATGAAATATATTTATCACACTTTGTGAAAATGTACAAAAATCTCTTGTTTATAAATAATGCACTTTAGTAGCGACAATGTATAGAAATATTAAAAACTGTGCTTACAAACTCTACCTATCACAGTCATTCTGGTCATAATGACCAATTTGTCCAGTCAAAATCTAATTTACAAATGTATTATCACTATTATCATGATTATGGGAAAACAAAATGAACATTACTACAGATCACTTGCTAATACTATTTGGTCAATATATACTCAAGGACATTTTACATATACATTCTCAACAATGCATAATTAATGTTTTGAAATCAGCACAACTTTGGTTGCTTTTCGTTAACAAATAAATTATATTATTAAATTAATTGAAATAATTTACATGGTATATCTGTTATAGAGAAAGTATATTTGTAGGTTTTTCTGGTATTAGAATACACCGAGGGGTGTCAGGAATTGGTTGTTGAAAAATCGAGCATAGCGAGGTTTTTATCGGCCAATTCCTGACACCCCAAGATGTATTCTAATACCAGAAAAACCTACAAATATACTTTCTCTAACTTATAGACCGTCAATTTAATGAAAATTTAATTTATTAAAAAAAATCTAGCTTGTTTTACACCTAAAAAATGATGGAATGTCCCTCAGTTAAATTCAAAACACACTCTTGTTAACATCAAACCAATTGGAATTAAGTACTAATCTAGTACATGTATATATTGTTGTGGTTTTTTGCGAAGGCAGAGTTAACTGTTTAACTTGTGGACTGTCATAAATTAAAATACTGACAATGTGAAAGACCATTTTGTGAGTTAAAATCTATTTGAGTTAAAAAGTAACAGGTTCTGAAACATTGTCTTTTGTCATGAAGATAGAGTTATTTTTTCTCATAGATTATAATTAATTACAGCTTCCGAGGGAACTATGTAAAAAAAAATGCAAAGTACCCCCCCCCCCCCCCCCCAAAAAAAAAAAAACAAAAAAAACAAAAAAAAATATGAATTTTGGGCGGTTGGGGTCAGTTCGTAAAAAATTTCCACCCCGCCTCCCATTTAACTTCTGGATGGCAGTTACATGCATTACATAATCATGTGTGGTGCCATACATGTACTTTCTTTTTTACTTCCAGAATTTCTGCCCCTCCCCCCCAAAAATTGTCCCAGCCCAGAAAATACTTTTTTTATTTATCCAAACAACTCTGTCGGTTATAAAAAATACTCAGGAAATGTTTGTAACTATTATACATGTACCTCTGACTATACGTCGTACATTGGTTGAAAGTCCTTTGTTTTAAGAATGAACCGTCCTAGGTTATTATAGAAAATAATAACCTTGTACATATATACAACAAAGAAAAGAGGTATTGCCTAGGTTTTTCTTTGAAATAAAGACTTTGCTTTCTGAATAGACAAAACCCTCTATAGGTATATAATTTGATATATCAACTTTTGGAAAAATATGTAAAATATGTAGACTTAAAAATTTTGTGGTTTTATCAAACTTTTCGATAAATCATGTCATTACATCACTTTCAGGAATAGTCAATGGGTATGCTCCATACACTTATCACCACTTTTAATAAAGTAATAAATGTAGTCCTACACAAAAGATCCTCTAAATGGTAAATTTTGACCTCGACCACTCCACCTTTCCTTCATGGTCTTAAATGATGTGGGTATTTTCTCAAAATCATAGAATCCTAGGTTATCTAACAACTGATAAACTCCAATTTTCACAGCTACCTGTAGAAAAATGAAAACATTATAATATAAGGATAAAATATTTTTTTTTTGTAAACATAATTTTTGTTTCAATTCATCGAATTCACAATTAGCAGTGCATTACAAGTTGAAAGTTTTTTGCCATGGCAAGATGTTTTAGTATTTACTAGAAGGAGAATGTTTTTAATTTGTTTTATTCTTCTTCTGTAATTTCAAATAGAAATACATTTAAAATATGTGCATACTTGTTTATTTAAATCAATGTGTTAAAATGATGCATTCGAGAACCTTCTAAGGGATATGTTGGGAGAATTCATATCGAAAAGTGCATGCAAATTCCATTTGCACAAGTTTAAATTTATAAATGCAGATTGTCAAATCCGATAATAACCTTTATAATCTGAACCATACATCGTTTATTTTGAACCACGCGTTTTGCCGCCTATTCGGCTAATTCGTAAATTTAGTATTATAGATTCTAACTTATAAAGTTTATTAGATATCTTGAAGTAAGATTCAATAGTATTTTTGCCGTTTTTCAACTTCACGGTCGCTCTACACTCTCCTGAAATTGGCCAAAAACTCATATCTCAAGCAAGAACACGACAGCCCCTATAGTGTCGCTGCAAGTGGTACTTGCTATTTACGGATAATCGCAGCATGCGTCTATTTTTTTCACAGATGCAGCTCTGTATCATCATTAAATAAAAAATTGCTAAAGTGTTTTAAAAAACAACTGTAATCCGTTGCCGACAAATATACACAACACAAGAAAAACATTAAATCAATCAAAGATAATTGCAAAATACTTGACAAAGGCAACTCGGGAAAAATCAACAATTTGGCAGCACCAACCATTCAATTCATACACATGCGAGCATTATAATCATAATTCGAAAATTATAAGGAACTTCCAATGTCGTATTCTTTTACTTATTTGTGATTAATAATTCAATTCCGGATTCAATTTCCTGGGTAACCGTGACGGCATGAATTGCGAATCCTTTCCGTAAAATAGATTCTCTTCTTTCATACGATTTTTTTTTATGTCAATTTGTTTTTTTTAGTATTTCTATATTTCTATATTTTTTGCATTCCTTGGGTCCAATATCTGTATAATTTAGACATGATACCTACATGCAGGTGTTTATTTTTTTCATTGACAGAGCTGTTACAAGTCTCCACTGTATGTGAACATCACAAAGATTTTCTATTTGGAACAAAGGATACATGCATGTACATTTTAGAATAGGCACTCGATATTTGAAAAAAAAAATTAAACATACGTCTGAACATAATGGTATGATTTAATCTTTTTCATCACATCATTTTCCATATGAATGTCCAAGTCGTTAATAAAAAAAAAAACAAACAAATTTCATATTACCTTTTGCATCCATTCGCTAAATGATCTTTGCCATTGTAATTTCTTATCTTGATGAAGATATGCATTGAACATTATAAGATACAAATATCTCTCTAAAGCATCAATGCTTTGTCTCTTAAGATTCTGTTTCTGCTCCTCTGTTTTTCCATTCTTTATCTGAAATCAGACAAAATTATCATTTTTCTTTTCATTTGTACGTAAATTATCATCTTTAAGATTTTTCAGGTATATAAAACAGCCTCCCGCAATTTCAAATTATTCAGGTTACAAATATATAAGAAAAAATGAAAGGACGTATGAGGTAAGAAATAATAAGACGGATAATAAGGAAGGTCAACAACGCCATATCAAACAATTTTGTCATTTGCCAATCAACGTATTAAACAAGCGCCCTTTAAAAATGTTCACAAAAGAAAAATTCAGTCAATGACATGCATTTAAAATCAAATAAAAATGTGAAAGCGTTGGACGAGCTTGGAGAGTACTCAACAAACTATTTGTACCTAAGACAGTGGAAAGATAAATAAATGAAACAAGTAAAACATTAAAAACCTGTAAGGATAACAAATTAGTCGATAAATACTGTACTTATTTTCTGAATATTATCAAAAGAATACTGAAGCGAAAAAGACAGCGTGGAAAAGTCCGTCAATTCGAAATCCACGCAAAGGAAAAGACAAATTCATGAGAATGTAACAGAATAAACAAAAATGCCACGATAGATTTATAACTAAAAGACAAGAAAACGTATAATAAACTTAACAGAAACAGACAACACATAAACTAAAGCACAAGCATTGTGAACTCCCACTAAAAACTGGGGGTCACATTAGGTGTTCTGGAAGGGTAAGGATGTCCTGCCCTGTTAACAACCCCCGTCACATTGCAGGCAGCAACGACTCCAAAGACAAGGAGAACAAACACTACAAAACATACACCCAAAAGAAATAAAATACATTGTAAATCAAGACAAGACAAAAAAAAAACAAGCAATATGAACCCCTATATAAACCAGGAGTGACATCCGGATACACCGAAAAGGGTAAGCATGTCCTTCTCGTTAACATCACCTGTCACATTGCCTGCGAGCAAAATCCAGCAAAGTGTCAAAACCACAAGGACGTGAAATCTAACTGGAGATTATCACATTTCTGCCTACCCGTCATCTTTTTGGAAATCGCACTATCTTGGCTTTGATAATGTTTTAGATACCAGAGTGTTAGGTTAGATAAGGAGGAGGTCCGGATACCAAGTCAGACTATCCTGACGCTATGTTTTCTTTTTTTGTGTCTTGCGCTCTTTCGTTTTATGTTTTATCTTAGGATTATATTGTTTGGATGCCGTTAATTGATGCATGTTAATCTTTTTGTTTTTAATAAGAGTGGTAAAAATTGATATAAATATACACGTATGACATGTAAAATCACAGAAATACATATTTCAAAGCTATAAAAAAATAACTACCTTGTTGTATATTACAAATATAACTTCTCTAATGTGAAAGTGCATTGGTGACATGGTTTCAAAGATTTCATCTAAAATAAAATCAACTTCACGTTTTATCTGCTGTCCTTTTGGTAGTAATCTCACCAGTTTCTGTACAATCTGTTTAGAAAATGGAAAATCTAAACAATGTAATGAATTCTAGAATGTGAAATGTCTGCAATCCTCCCTGAAGCAAGATATTTACATATACACTGTATTACGAATGTTGCAGAATTTTCTATCTGAATGAGCAATGGCTATTCAGTAAAAATACCAGACCTTTATATTATTGTTTGAACAACGATGGAGTCGGACATGTAGCCATTACTTTTAATGCAGCGAAATCCTAGTTTAAACATATCTTTTAATGGCAATTTCAAGAACATTTAAACAATCTAAATGTGTATACTATACAACATTTTCAAATCGGTCTCATATTTTGATGAGGCTGTAAACATATTTAGTTGAAATGTTTTACATATTTGAAAAAGATTACTATTTTCGGGGTAAAAATCATTTAAAAACATAAATGTATTAAATATTTATTGTCGAAAAAAATTGAAGAACTTGAAACTATAGCCTGTGACAAAAGTTGGGTTCCGATGGTTCCATGTTAACAAGAAATTGTTGTGAAAATCTTCAATTTCGATACATATGTATGTCTCCTACTCCAATTAAGACAAAACCTTACCAAAAAAAAGAAGGTTTGCAGTTGGTCTACAGCAAACCTCCTGCGAGCAAATTTGTTTGCAGGAATCAAAATTACATGTTTGCAGAGGTTTGCAGGCAGGCGTAACCTTCTTGCGAACATTGCTGGTGACATGCTGCAATATCACAGAGAAAACGCGGGCAATCAATGTTCGCAAGAACATTTCAAAAAAACTAATTAAACCTGGACATGCTTAGTTTCCACTTTCTGTTAGTTTAAATTTGAAATTTGTGGGAATGCCATGAGCTAGGTTTTATGAATAAGTGCATAATTTGAAGGAAAAATGATTGTATTCCATGAAGTAAGATGTTTCATTTATGCTGATTTAAATACAAAAATTATTGTTGAATGTTTTATAGATATATAATAATGTATAATAATGGCAATTACAGTTGCATGCATGTATAATTAAAAACTGAAATCAATATAAGTATATGGGTTATTTTAAGAAAAAAGTCATTTTCCTGTCCACCTATGTTAAAAAAAAACACAATGGCATAATTTTTCTGTGCTTAACCAAATGTTCGCAATTTTTTCAAATCGGCACATCTAAAATAATAACGATTTTCTCCTTGCAATTCCAAAAAAAATGTTCGCGGGAAGATTGCAGGAACCTATACAAGGCTATCTATGTTTGCCGCAGATCTGCTGCAACCAGAATTTGTATTGGTCAAAATATTTCTGCGACCTTGCTGCGATGTTCGCAGAAACATCGCAGAAGCCATACAAGAGATTTTATTAGTTTGCAGCAATACTAATTTGCATGGTAAACATATTGCAGCACCCCTTCCGCAATCATTTGCTGCAGACTTGCCGCGATGTTTGCAGCAAGCTTGCTGCAAACATTCATAGGAAGGCTTTTATTTCGGTAAGGGAATGTATCCAATTTCTGTAAAGTAAATAAGTAAGAAACCGCTTACCATAAAGTCTCCTTTTGTGTACTGAGCATTAGGACATGAAACCCTTTCTTGTTCGCCGATGTTTGCTCCCTTCGGAAATCCCTACAAAATAAATTGCAATAAAGATCAACAATGAACTAGATGTGTCGAAACTGACAGGAATGGCCCCGTTATTTTGGCAAAATTCAGCAGAGCAGAACGAAACCTAAACTCGATCTGAAACTCGCATACCAAAAATCCGCTCAATATCTGAAGGCGTTTAGAAAAAAAAGTCCTGAAAGGTGTTATTTCATGAAATTTTCAAAGTCCAAAGCCCGTAATTTCTGAAAAACTCAGCTGAGCGAAACGAAATGTAAACTCGATCTGTAACTCATCATGTCTGATTCGCTTACAAAAACTCAGCTCAATATCTGAAGGCCGTTAGAAAAAAAAAACCTGAAAGGTGTTTGTTGCGGAATGACGGAATTGTGGACAAGGGTAAAACAACATGTATATGACCCCGACCACTTAGTGGCGGGACCATAAAAAATATAAATATAAGAACTGTAAATTGTTTAAATTGCTTTTTGCGCTCATCAGTTGGTAATTGTTTCTAAAAGGCACCACATAATATTATAAATGTATACATTCCAGCCATTCCTTCATTATAAATTTTTGCCAATAAATGTACGTAGAAACATGACTGCGTATCATTTCAGATCCTGTACAAGAAATATACTATGCTTTTTTATAATATCGTATACCGTATTTCCCTGGAGTTCGTGTAATCTTATCGTTGTACGTAAATATGCTAAAAATATGACCCATTCATGCCAATAGAGAAATTACCAAAGTAAAAGAACACTGGAGTAATTATTTTCTTTAAATCTTTAAACTTAATATATACTATATACTGTGTAAATTATGTACCCGTATATGACACATAACTAGGCCTGATATAGCCATTGCTAATGTTGTCCTACTTTTGCCTGTCCGACAAAAAAACAGAAAGGCTGTATGGTTGATAGGCTGTTTCTTTAGACAATGTTCACATACCACTGAAGCTATATTGTCAAAATCCTGTGAAAAGACATACGTAAGTAAACAGCTACATACTGATGAACACGAGGCATTAGAAATTTTGTATAAATAAGTCAATAATTGGTAGATTAAGAAAGTAAGTGATACAAAAATACATAACCACAAAAGCATAAAAGGTACAACAAACACACACATTTTAGGTAAAAGACAATAATTTTATTTTTGTCATCTTGTATTATCATTTATTACTACAGGAGAACTATCGGAAGTGTGTAAATCTCTGATGGCATTTAGCAGTTATGAAGGTTAATCCAAAGCAGTTCATTATACGCAAGTAATTTAGGTATCCAAGCTTATATTACTACCAGTGATGCTCCAGTTGGTGGAACTTCAGCCCCCAAGGGATCCGCTGCCGTAGACATTGCTTCGGTCATGACATGGCTTTTAGATACTGGCGTTGAAAGGTGTTCAATTTTGAAAAGATGTTAAAAGTACCTGTTCACAAGGTGTGGTGTCATGCTGTAGAGGAACTCTGTAATACTGCATATCTAAAGTCTGTAACTTCTGTTGTAAGGCTAGTTCTTGAGGGGTTAAAATACTAGTGATGTCTACAACTTCTGAACGGCCAGATAATTCTTTATAAACCTGAGAAAGAAAGAAAATTTTGACGTATTTGCAGAATTAAGCAATGTTTGAATTTGGTCTGTATGGAATTTTTTGTTCAACAACTTTTGGGTTAAAATAATATGTATTTTCTTTCCAGGATTCTGTATCAGTAACTGATGTAAGAAAACTAGAGGACTCCAGGAGCCTGTATCGCTCACTGGACGTTGTCCATCTTGAATGGCAGCCTGGAACATTGCTGTCAAGTTCCAATTGGCCGACTGGTTTCAAACAAGAAGATCTTTCAGTGAACTTTCCCATTAGGTACTATGTTAAAATATGTATGATTCTGCCAGCAATATTCAGTGGCGGTCAGGGTCATCAGATATAAGTCCGAAAGAAAACCAACTAAAGACTATTTGTTGCCAACTTTTGTTCCAACTGGCCAAGTGGTTTCTGACAAGAAGATCTTTTAGTAAATTTCCGATAGTGTCCCATTTTTAACTATGTTCGGCTCTGGCAGACATTTTGGATGGCGTGTGGGGTCATTGGAAAACTTTGTGAAAGAGGATCACTTAAGGACCATTGCTGAAAAGTATCGTTCTTGGCAAAGTGGTTCAGACTAGTAGATCTAAGTAAAATTCCAATAGGGTCCTATGTTAAACTATGGTCGGCTGTGGCGGCCATCTGGTATGGCGGGTGGGAACATAGGAAACATATATGAAAAAAGACCACCTAAGCACCATTTCTGCAAAGTTTTCTTCCAATTGGCCAAGTGGTTTCAGACAAGATAATCTTTAAGTACATTTCCCATAAGGTCCTATGCTAAACAATGTTCGGCACTTGTGGCCATCTTTGAAGGCGGGTGGTGTCATCGGATACAATTTTGAAAAAGACCACATAAGGACCATTGCTGCCATGTTTTCTTCCAATTGGCCTAGTGGTTTCAGATAAGAAGATCGTTAAGTACATTCTTCATAAGGTCCTATGTTAAACTATGTTCGGCTCTTGCCGACAACTGGGATGGCGGGCCGGGTCATAGGATACATTTCTGAACGAGGACCACATAAGGACCATTGCCGCCAAATTTTGTTTCCAATTGGCCTGGTGGTTTCAGACAAGAAGATCTTTAAGTAAATTACCCATTTGGTTATATGTTATATGTTCGGCTCCTTAGGCCATCTTTGATGGCGGGCGGGGTCATTGGATACAATTCTGAAAGAGGACCATCTCAGGACCATTGTGGCCAAATTTTGTTCCAATTGGCCCTGTGGTTGTAGAGATGATTAAAATGTGAATTGTGGACGGTCGACGTACGATGGAGGGACCACGGACGTACGACGGACACCAAGTGATGGCAATAGCTCATATGGCCTTTTAGGCCAGGTGAGATGAAAACAAAATGGTATACATACAGTGTCAAAACTCGCATAAGAATTGTTCAGTTATAAACAGAACATGAATGTCTTATTTATAACAGTGATTTTCTCGGTTATGCCGTTACCTCATGTGTATTCTGAACAAAATCGGCATAATTAAAGCATTTTTTTCAACAGAATATATAAATCTTTATTTAGAACATACATGTATAGGTACATTATTTGCTAAGAAAATAGTTTGGGACTAAGTTTGTCATGTTTTTTGCCAATATATACCTCCGCAGATTTATGAGCTTTAAGTGCCTTCTTGATTTCTTCTCCTTTGTTCTAGAATTAGAATGATCGCTAATGTCAGAAAAGAAAAAAAAACATCAAAGTATCAAAAATATATGTAGTTTCAGCAGTACAAAAATTTGTAAATAAACGTAATATAATATGCTCTTTCTCCAAATGGCTTGAAGACTTTAAATTCATATTGGCCTCTCACGAATAATGTCGATTTCTATTGAACTCTATGACGAGATAGCATTAAACCCTTTTATGGCAGTGTTATTTCAGTTTTTTGAGTAGAGCGACAGTATTCGACCTGTAGATATGAGGGCCTTAGCTAGTTTTACAGTTAGAACAAGTACATTCTGACCCCGCTATCTAAATTATCTACCGTCCACTCTAGTTTCGAAGTTCTAGGAAGCAGTCACCTTGTTGTTAATCATACTGGATTGGTTTGTATTATAGTGTTTTATAGTGTGTTTTATACACCAGATGGTCAGGATAGAAAAGGGGAGGTTTAGGTAACCATAATTTTCAAACCGGTTTAAACCCACCACTATTCAGTGTCTGTACCAAGTCAGTGAGAATATCCTGACTCTATTGTGTTCATGTTTGTGTTTTGTACTCTTTGTGTTATTTTTGTCCGGCGTTCTGTCATTTGGGTTGGTTTGATTGATGGGATGTTATTATTAACCTTTCCTGTTATCAATTTTGTTTTTTATTTCTAAATGTCATTTGTAATAAAAAAGGCAGAATAATTATAAATAATTTTTATAAAAAACAATTTAATATGAATTACTACCAATAAGTGGACGCCTTCGCTGGTAGTCTCCAAGTTCTCGAGGGTATCAGGGCTCAGTTGCTAGGATTTTGAAACTAGCTTGAAATGATACTTTAAAATTTACTGTTATTAAAATGTTATGTTTTTGTGAAAACGAATAATATATATTTACGTTCTTTGATGGCTTTCGCTTTCACAGTTTTGTCTTTTTCGCATTTGAATCAACTCTTGAAAGTTTTAGGTTATTATTTTTGCTTTCAACCTTTTTGGCCTTGAGCACAACTGGTGAGTACTAAATCGACAAAATGCGCATCAAAATTGGTAACATAGAATGTGTATTATAATCTTATACACACCTCTAATTCATTATTTGTCAATAAAGGATGTGTTATTGGTTCCTCCAGTAACGTACAGTCCCTGATACTGTAAGTCGTTCCATCACATTCAACAGAACAATCGTTTCTCAAATTTATGAGAACTAGAAAACTGTGACCTACTTTTTTACTTAAGAGATGGTTAGTTACTTTTGTTACTCCCTGAAAATATACATAATTGTAAGTAAATTACAAATAGTGCATAATTTTTACAGTAATTAAAAGCTGGCATTTTAAAAATAAATATAGTGCTACATGTACATTTATAACGGTCAATTCCGGATGATATTGATGTCCGTTGTTAAAATAGTTCTATAAATATATTTCTATCATTATAGAGCTAAATTTAAACATGATAATGACATTGACGATATTATATAATAATCTTAATAAAAATGTATAAAGATTTAAAGCATGCTTTGTTCTTTGATATGTCCGATATATACTATTTATATCCAATCGATTTGTGATTATTTGTTTACATGGCAGAATCATGAGAATGCTTTTGTTAATAATATAAAATATCTGATATGTTCAATGTTTTGAACATATGGGACTCACATCTCTTGCTGGTTGTGCCATACCATAAATAGGGAAACCTTTGATATTTATTCTCCTAAAATTAGAAACCATGACATCTGGTTGTGTACTGAGAACATCCAATCCAATATAGTCATCGGCTACCTAGGAAAATAGATTACATTTTTACAGATGTTGTAAGCAGATGAATACCAGGTGTTAAACTGTACTTAATGTTTAGAATAAAAAAGCTATAAAAAGATTAACAATTAACAGGATTAATGCAGAATAAACAAGGATAACGTATTAGTTATGATCTTGCTCCTGAGATAAAAATCAATGGACTACAAAGGTATCACAGCATTTATCAGACTACAGAAGATTCAAAAAGTTTACAAATGCATGGAGATTTTTCAGTTTATCACAGAGTTAAAAGTTTATGGGCCAGAAGCCTTATAATACATCCTTTACTTAAATAAATATTCAGTATATGAATATATAGGCAATAAGTACACACGTTCTGGTATAGACGGCATCTAAGGGAACAACCATTTAACTTCAAAGGGGGGGGGGGGGGGTTATGGTTTTTCGTGAATATATATCATAGGGAAGGAAAAAAATAATCTTTTGCAGCAAGGGCCCAAAAAAAAAAAAAAAAAAAAAATAATCTGTTTTACGAAACTATGGAAAAAAATTTTCTGATTTAAATACAAGAGTGGATTTAAAAAATCACAAGCATTACAAGAAAAACTTTAGACCATTATTTAATACAAACATGACTTGATTTATTTTGACCATAATAAAATATTTTCCTTAGTTTTTCAGTCATACTTGACCTTTCAGTGATTAACCATCAATATAAAGAGCAACAATAATGACAATCAAAGCATTGTTCCTTTTTAGCTCACCTGGCCAAAGCCCATGTGAGCGTTAGTCATCACTTGGCGTCCGTCGTCTGTCCGTCTGTCTGTTAACTTTTCAATTTTAATATTCTCCTATGAACCACTGGGCCAAATGGAATAAAACTTGGCTGGAAGCATCATTGTAAGGTCCTTTATAAAGTTTGCTCATTTCGTCTTGATCGGACAACAAACATGGCCGCCATGGACAATTATTGTTTCTGATCTTCCCCTCTGAAACTGCTGGCCCAAATGAAACAAAACTTGACAAGAAGCATATATGGGGGTGGGGTCCTTTATAAATCTTCCTCATTTCGTTCCGACCGAACTGAAAATTTGGCCGCAATGAGCAGTTCTTTTTTCTGATTGGCTGATACATAAAATCTTCTTCTCTGAAATAACGTGACAAACATGGCCATCATTGACAATTCTTGTTTCTGATTGGTTGATTTAAAAAAAATTCTCTGAAACTGCCTGGTCAAATAGAGTTGGCCAAATAGAGCTAAACTTGACAGAAAGTGTCTATGGCATATAACAAAAATCTACAGAACTACAGCATTGCTTGAAACCAAACATGGCCTGAATGTTCCTCGTAAAGTTCTGACCAAGTGTTGTTACTTTGATGCCAATCCCTCATTCAAGATGGCCACCAGCAGAGAACTTAAGTTAACATAAGACCCTATGGGAAATACATGCAAAAATCTTCTGGAGAACCGCCAAATTTTAGAATATGCTGAGTAGAAGGACCTTGATGAAGAAAAAATCGGGTCCTACAAGGCTTACCACACTTCATAATGATAGGGAGAAGTGACTTCTCTCTTTGAGGTACATCAATAAAAACGGCTTTCATGCCAGGTGAGCGATACAGGCTCAGGCCTCTAAGCCTCTAGTTTAAATATGCATACATGTAATTCGGTTCCTACAAGGCTTCCCACACTTCATAATGATAGGGAGAAGTGACTTCTCTCTTTGAGGTACATCAATAAAAACGGCTTTCATGCCAGGTGAGCGATACAGGCTCAGGCCTCTAAGCCTCTAGTTTAAATATGCATACATGTAATTCGGTTCCTACAAGGCTTCCCACACTTCATAATGATAGGGAGAAGTGACTTCTCTCTTTGAGGTACATCAATAATAAATATCTAGTTTAAATATGCATACATGTACATATACCCAATGTGTGTCTACTCAGTACTGTGTGTAATTATGATTATTATAATAAAATACAGAGAAAATGATGTTATATTCCATTTCTTAAGGAATTAATACATAAAAACAAAATAAAAGTCATTAACATATCAGAACAAAATTTAAAAATGAAAAGTACATGTATATGCAAATCTTTTATTATAAAAAAAAATTCATAGTATATACCAGTTTTATTTACTGCTAGTGATTTCATAGTAATAAATACATCTTTTACTATCTGGGCATTGCTAAAAAACTTTCTGATTCGACTTTGTAAGAAAAATAGATAATTTGGTTTGACTGTAGAAAAAAAATAAAATTGTGTGCATGTCTTGAAAAAAAAATTTCAAACCAATATAAAAAACCATAATCCCCCTTGATGTTAAATGGTTGTTCCCTAAGTCATCTGCTTTTATATAAATCATGACACGACACAAGCTTCCATGGGATTCATATATAAGGACTATTTGATTATCTAAAGCGTATAAAATATATAACAGTATTATAACAACAATAGAATAAAAGGAATCTCACGAGATAATGTTGTCCTGTAAATAGTAAGTCTACTGGGACTTGGATGTGTGGGCTGCTTACGTTTCCTCTGATTCTCATAATGCCGGGTTGTCGTTGCATCCATTGACTAAAGCTTAGAGTAAACCACTGTGAAAACTGCAACAGTATAATATTCCATAGGTAAAACATTCTTAAAGCACAGAAAATGTGTTATATTGTAAGTAATTTTTACTAGACCTACTACGTGTGTTGTTAAATATATACATGTAACCAGTATTTATGAAATGTTTATGGCGAATATTGTGAACAACCAAAATGGTGAGATATGGTTCTTAGTTTCCCAAAATGTTTAATTAGTTTAAATAAAACAGAAAAAAACTATGAAATCGTTTTAAAATCGTAAATCTTTATTATTAAAGTTTGAATTTCTGCTTGTTTCATTTCTCAATTCATTCTCTGAATAAAACAAAAGTAATGAATGAAAAAGTGTTATTCCTGTCATCATGGTTAAAATTTAAATGAAAATTACCTGCTCTGTTAAATACGCATTGAAACAAATAAGAAACACATATCTTTCTAAT
This sequence comes from Mytilisepta virgata, assembly GCA_028015205.1. Taxonomy (NCBI): domain Eukaryota; kingdom Metazoa; phylum Mollusca; class Bivalvia; order Mytilida; family Mytilidae; genus Mytilisepta; species Mytilisepta virgata. The sequence continues at coordinate 93,478,517 of CM051521.1, forward strand.
AATCTGCAACACCTCGAAAAAGTATGGTCTATCAAATCACTGGTCTGAAAAAAGAAAAAGTTATTTATATGCTGAAGATGTACTTTTTACATTTTATAGACTGATCTCATTCCAGGGTTAAGTGAAAGTTCACACTGCTAGTGCTTTAGTTTCTGTGCTGTCCCTTTCTTGTTCTGTTTAGTTTATTATATGTTTTTATCCTTTTTATTATAATGGAACATTGGTTTGTTATTTTATACGAGTTAAAGATTTCAATCTTAAGGACGTATGGCAATGTTTTGTTCATTCGGTATTCTTTTGTCGATGAACAATGACACTGACAATACGAGGCACATATTTTATATGTATTTTTGAATTTCGATGAAAGGTCAAGTTTATAATTTTGAGGATTAGTTTTCATGAACATGATTTTTGTGCGTTTGATGATGTCCAGCCTTTGTGTTACCAAAAGTCGTTTATTTTGTGTACATGCTATTGAAAAAATGCACCTTTTTTGCGACTTCTTGTTTAAACAGAGAACATAAAAAATGAATGAAATCACAATTGTTAATATGTAGAAACAGTATAATTTTTGACATCTGACGGTTAATGAATTTTACTACTGTAATGAAACTTACTGCCTGTGTATCGTCTCTCTCAATTTTGTCTAATTCCTTCACAAGTTTGTAAATGTCATTTCGGATATGACAATGATCTGAGCATTGGTCAATCAACAGATCAACCTATAAGACAAGACAAAATATTCGTAATACGCAAATTTTGGAAAAAGGTATTGTTTGAAAACATATACATGTGTAAGACCAAAACAGCATTAACAAAACGAAAGATATCTAACAAAACATCAAAATCTTTATAAATAGCAATGCGAATTCCCATTAAACACGATGAGAGTGTTATCAGATGCTTGGTAAGCTAAAAATTGTGGTAATTTCTAATAATTCATTGAAATATTTAAACAAACTGAACATACCTGGTTTTTGATATGGCTGCCATTCGGAATAATTTTGATAAGCTTTCGTACTGAATAATATTCTCCTTTCTGTAAGCTGTTGTTATCTTTTGTAGCGTTCTTTTTGGGACTTCTGTTAAAATAAATACATATAATAAAAAAAAATAAACTAGAGGCTCCAGGAGCCTGGACTATGTCTATCTTGACTGGCAGCATGGAACATTGCTGTCAAGTTCCGACTGGCAAACTGGTTTTAAACAAGAAGATCTTTCAGTGACCATTAGGTCTTATGTTAAGCTATCTTGTGCTCTGGCAGTCAGGGTGACCATCTAACCACTATTGCCTCCAAGTCTTGTTCTAATTGGGCCTGTGGTTTCCTACAAGATCTTTTAGTAAATCTCCCATAGGGTACAATTAAACTATGTTCGGCCCAGGCGGGGTCATCGGATTTAATTCTGAAAGAGGGTGTACTACTTAAGGACCACTGCTTTCCAGTTTTTCCAATTGGCAAAGCGGTTTCAGACAAGACGATATTTCAGTAAATTCCTTATAGGGTCCTTGTTCAGCTCTGGCAGCCATCTTGGAAGATGGACGGCGTCGTTGGAAATAATTCTGAAAGAGCACCACCTAAGGACCATTGCTGCCAAGTTTTGTACCGATTGTCGAAGTCATTTCAGAAAAGAAAATCTTTAAGTAAATTTCCCATATGGTCCTATGTTAAACTATGTTCGGCTCGGCGGCCATCTTAGATGCATGCGGTGTCATCGGATATAATTCTGAAAGAGGACCACCTAAGGACCATTGATGCAAAGTTTTGTTCAAATTGACATAGTGCACGAGGTTTCAGACGAGAAGATCTTTAGGTAAATTTGCCTTGGGTTCTATGTTAAAATATGTTCGGCTTTGGCAGCCACCCTGGTTGACGCGCAGGGTCATTCTGAAATAGGACCAACTAAGGACCATTGCTGCCAAGTTTTATTCCGATTTGACATAGTGGTTTCACACAAGAAGATCTTTAAGTAAATTTCTCATAGGGTTCTATGTTAAACTATATTTGGCTCTGGTGGCCATCTTGGATGACTGGCGGGGTCATCGGATTTAATTCTGAAAGAGGACCACCTAAGGACTATTGCTGCCAAGTTTGTTACATTTGGCCAAGTGGTTTCAGTGAAGAACATCTTTAAAAGAAAGTTTACGACAACGACGGACGCCAAGTGATAGTAATAGGTCACCTGGCCCTTGGCCCAGGTGAGCTAATAAAACGGATTACAGGAAAGGTCAACAAAACATACATGTAAATATACCAAACAATTAACGTCATCCATATATTCATGTAATCGTCATTAACAGATTACTTCATCGCACGATAATAATTTAAAAATGGTTTTCCCCCAAATTCTTACTACTGATTCACACAGCAGACGTTAGTAATCTCATTTGTATGCTTAAAATATGTACTAGAACCATTTAAGATATCGACTCTCTTTTAAAATTTCGAAGCATTAGTAGAGAATTTCTGATGTCCAAATTCATTCTTATATATAAGGAACAGAAAGCTATAAAATACTTACAGATACTCAGGTAGAGTTCATACTTACTGTAGTTCGGCAGGGAAGCCATATTTTTGTGCTAAAACCAGACACCCCATAATGGAACCAAGAGTGGATCGCTCTTGACCAGAACTACATGTAAACAACATGCCAGTGGAACATGACTTAGATTTTTCGAAAAATTTTGGGCACTCCTGCAACAAAGCGTAAAAATTAATAAATAAATTACTATATAAATTTTTATTATCATAAAATGATATTGTCTAAAGCTCGGAAATGCAATATACAAGCTTAAGGTTGTAACATCTTTAAAACTACATAATATATTTCTTCATGCATAGTTTCGTCATTAATTGGTCTAAAACAATTAGTAATTGGTTATTTTGATATCGCTGCAAAACTACTTTTGGAAATTGTTTACTACAGATTTGACTTCGACCTGTACTTAAGAGATCATTTGAGATATTTGCATCTATCCCATCAACCTCTGCGGCATCAAATATAGATATTAACGACTTTTATTCTAATAATCATGAACAGAAAATATGTAAAAACCTATGCTAATTAATTCATAAATTCAGTCCACTTACGAAAAAGTCCTAGATTTCTAAATGACCTGTAAAATATTGTCTCTACTTATAAAAGTCGGATATTTACGGATTCTGGACAATTCCGTCCAGAATTGGCACTTATCAATGTTTTACAATTAAATATATTCATTTTCTGTGAAAAATTCTTTCCTAATAAACCTTATTCAAATGTAGATAAGATAGTGTTCCATATTTTTAAGATATAATTAATAACAGCTGCTTGTTATACATCCAGATGACAAATCTGTGTCGTCACCTGGTCAAATAGGCGATCTCAAGTTTATGAAAATTTTTTTTTTTTTTGAGAATGTAATTTAAATTGTTAACTACGTGAAACATATACGTTGTACGGAGTTTTTCGACATATTTTAATTTGAAATTCCCAAAACAATTTATGATAAAAGAATCCCTGTTTTATATATGCACTGCTCTCTAACATCACTACTGTCTGGACACCTCAGTTCATAAAATGATTTTTTTTTTCACATTTTGAAAGTCTAAACGTTTTAATTATTAGAAAATATTGTTTTTCGGTTAATTAATTAAAAAAAATATAAAAATATAAGAAAATATAAAAATTGTAAAGTTGTTTATAAAGGTTATGTTTGTATACTTAACAGATGATTCTGAATGGGAAATTTCCAATAAAAAAGTTAATGCACTTGAAAATTTCAAAAAATTACTCATTTCACTTTATCAACTCAGACCTATCTTAAAATTTGTAAAACTGCTATTTCAAATATTTTTAAAGCCCTTTCTGCATATTTCATGCATCACGGGGTTGTAATACTTAATTTTATAAAATCTCATGGAAGAGTTATCTCCCTTTTACATTGCAAATTCCATAGGAATAATTTTTTTGTTTCTCTGGAAGACTTGATTGAATAAAATCAGGTATGTTCAATTGTTTCAGTTACGACTTAGCTCATTGCATCTTTAACCCAAGCGACTAGACAAATCACACTGAGTACGGTATTCAAATTCTGAAAAATCCATCTTACGAACTGAGGTGTCCAGACAGTAGGTCCAATCAAATACTAACACAGACCGTTTAATTTGATGCAAGAGGAATCTTGCGCTAACAATCTATCAACCTGTTTACGGATACTTTGCATACTTATATACTTATATTTGAGAGCAAGCCTTCAAGCAAACATTGTAATGAATAAATAAATATAAAGTATTGCAACTACATAATATGTATTGTTCACAAGTATTTCAGATCAATTTAAGTTAGTACGATTAATTCTTTCGTTTATTTGCTGCATTTTAAATATTTTTTAGATGGCTTCAAAATTGTTTTTGTTTTACAATTAAACGAAAACCATTCACAAAGTTAAACATAATATAAGCTACTTCATATAACATTAATCTTAGAGAAATAAAATGCCTTATCTTACAATGGTTTCTATGGAAACAGTGTATGTCTTCTTAGATAATGAAGTACATTTGATAGCTAGAATGCAATCCATATATTTTAGTAAAGAATAGTATTTCGCCTCTGGTGATGGGATCAGACATTTTCCTGCCAATATAGCCAATAAAGAAAAATAGAAATCCTCTAAGGTACAATAAATAGCAAATTGGTGAGATTATTAATAACTCATAGACTATTTTATGCTCAGTGGAACTAAAGACACAGGATAATATGATTCCTTTGTGATATTAATTATAAAAGGACAGAAGTCGTCACGAAAGTACATGTAACTACACAATAAAGAATAATTCGTACATCACATTTTACAAAAATGATCATTAAAAATTAACCTCATTAATTATAAAATTTGATCAAACTAAAAAAAAGCTGTTGTGAGGTAAGTCTTTTAAAAAATTGATATCATGGTTGTTAATATAACAAAAAATCTGCGATTACAATCTGTAGGGAAGCGGGGGCAAGGACATCGTGAACAATGACCCATACAATACACAATCTTCTCGGTAACTTTACATACTTCCAGGAAAATGTCTCCAAAGTATTTATATTCCTATCTATATTCACAACAATGCCATAAAAATTGAATGGAATGATAATTCATAATACTGTCTCACTCGTAATTACTGGATAAAGTGTTCTTAGACTAGTGTCTTTTCTCGACTATTCTCTTTTATATCGGACAAATACTTCAGTGACAATCCCTAATTCTGGTCATCAATAACAAGTAATGGCACAAGCCTGATTAGATATCAACATTTCGTGATATTTTATCAATATTTTGCAAATCCAATTATCTAAATCTAATTCAGAAGAGCAGTTAATACATCTTTTGTTACTACAGATCGTTACCAAAAAATCAAGCCTTAGGAATCAAACGTTAGAATTTCACTGTTTCTTTAATTAAGTACGTTTCTAGGATAAAAGCTGATAATTTTCTGTATCACAATACAATAAAAATGTAGAAGATCGGTTATTTGTAAAGACACTATGTATGTACAAATTACTAAATGAAATGAGACTGTATAACTGAAGCCTATAATATCATTACGATGTTTCAAATAAACGTCACCGTAGTTAGAATAATGTTTGCATCATGTTTATATTTATTTATTTTTGAGCGATTGTGACGAAGTGAGTAAATGTACTAAATATAATCTCCATGATCTTGATAAAATCATTTCGATTTTAACACGGCTACAAATGTAGTACATGCAGGTTATGTTGTTGTATTTAACGTATGGCATGTAGATTAATTTCCTAGTGAGGGTTCGTATTTCTGTGTTAATTAACCCTAAAACTTTTTTGTTTCATGTATAGAGGTAACTTTACATGAGAAATTGGTTCATTTAATTTTTAAACAATACAAATGAGGAAAATAATTATGAAAAGAACTGCAGTAGAGGGGAGCACGCTACAACGAGACCACGGAGGCGGTTCTGAGCTATACTGGGGTACAAGACTAATACATTATGCTTAATAATAAAATTGCAGTATTTATTAATATCTAATTTCATGACCAAGCAATGACTACTAATCAGATTGTACCCTCAGGACTTATGCGATCCATAAGCAGTGGTATGGCTATACAATTTAGTGCATAATATTGTTGTCGATTGAACAATCATATATTCCTCAGGTGTGTACACAAAACAGCTGGACTTGGAAATTTTTCTATTAAAATAAGTGTTGGACACAACTTTCCCCAAGGCATTCATCCATATGACTTTTTAATTATACGGTCATACTCTCAGTGATTTAAAATGTGTATTTGGGTCAATTTCTGATATTTTCTTTATATTTCCCAAAATAGTTCTCTGTATGCCCTCAAAGTATTTAGATCTAATTCATTTATTAAATTATTGTTACAAAAGGAAAGTACTGAAATCATTTTTCCTCCAAACAAGAGGCTCAGTGGGCTGAGCCTGTATCGCTCACCTGGCAGTCACAAACTTTTGATTTGACAGACTAGGTTGATTTCTGGAAACTTGATCTTCTATAAATGCTTCATACCAAGTATAAGTTCATTGGCCAAACGGTTTCAGAGGAGAAGTTTTAAATTTTGACCGATTAGAACATATAAAGGTTTCTGGTGGCAATTTTGTTTCACGGACTAGAAAGATTTATGTAAGTTTGTAAAGGACCTTCCATAGATGCTCCATACCAAAAATCAGTTCATTTGGCTTTACGGTTTCAAAGGAGAAGAACTTTTAAATTTCGACCAATCAGAACATGTAAATGCTCATGACGGCCATTTTGTTTCACGGACCAGGAAGATTTATGCAAACTTCCTAAAGTACCTTCCATAGATGCTCCATACCAAAAATCAGTTCATTTGGCTTTAAGGTTTCAGAGGAGAAGAAGTTTAAAATTTTGACCAATCAGAACATGTAAATGCTCATGGCAGCCATTTGGTTTCATAGACCATGCTGATTTATGCAAATTTTGTAAAGGACCTTCCATAGATGTTCTATATCAAAAATCAGTTCATTTGGCTTAACGGTTGTAAGGAGAAGAAGTTTTACATTTTAACCAGTCAGAACATGTAAATGCTCATGGCGGCCATTTTGTTTCATGGACCATGATGAGTTATGCAAACTTTGTAAAGGACCTTCCATAGATCATCCATACCAAAAATCAGTTCATTTGGCTTTACGGTTTCAGAGGAGAAGAACTTTTAAATGTCCACCAATCAGAACATGTAAATGCTCATGACAGCCATTTTGTTTCACGGACCGGGAAGATTTACGCAAATTTCCTAAAGGACCTTCCATAGATGCTCCATACAAAAAATTTCATGATCACCATTTACTAAGGATACAATGTTTACTTTAAAAACCAAATATTGTAGAAATCTGAGCAAGTGTAAAAAATGGCGGGAAAATGGCAGCCATTTTAAAAATGGCCGTCCAAAACAAACTTTCATCATCACCATTCAACTCGGAATACCATGTTTACCTTGAAAGTAGCTTTCATCTTCATTTTCTTTCTATAATTCAGGAAAAAATAGCAAAAAACAGCATTTTGACCCCTATGTTCTATTTTTAGTAAGGCGGACATGTTTTTCGACCAATCAAAAATCCAAGCATTAAATGTTTGCAGGATACCCTAAGGAACAATCTTACCACGTTTCATTTGATTTTGAATAGTAGTTTCAGAGAAGAAGATTTTTGAAATAATAACATAAAAAAGCCAAAAATGTCAAAAAAGGGCAATAACTCTAACATCAGTTGACAGATTTTCACGAAAATCAGCACACAGGTAGCTCTTATCATGCTGAACACTTTCAGCCTGCCAGAATTTGCCGTAACCTAATGATTTTTGAGATATACTCTCTCAAAAAAGAAACGCAACATACAGAAAATAGGAAATTTACTTCATATATTATTTTCATAATTTATGATATAAATAATTTACACAGGAATGCAAAAATTGGCACACTTCTTGTTCATGAGTTCTTTTACCTTGGAATATCACGGTTTGTCACATATTGTCAATAAATCACTCATAAATTGTCAATATCTGGTATGTCCACCATTTGCTTGTAACACAGCCCCGACTCTTCTTGGCATAGATTGAATTAAACGCTGAGTTCGAACACGCGGTATCCTTTGCCACTCAAACTGAAGTGCCTGCTGTAATTGTTGCAGATTTTGCGGTGGTGGTTGTCGTTGGCGCACGCGCCGATCCACTTCATCCCACAAATGTTCAATTGGATTAAGATCGGGTGATCGTGACGGCCAACGGATCACATTGACATTCTGTTGTTCTAAAAAGTCTACTGTTACACGTGCTGTATGTGGTCGGGCATTGTCGTGCTGAAAAATTTCTCTCCGAATGTCAATTACGGGCAATAAATGAGGTCGTAAAATTTCGTCTCTATACCTAACAGCGTTCAGATTGCCTTGGATATGTATCAGCTGTGTGTTTCTGGCATAAGAAATAGCGGCCCACATCATAACACTGCCTCCGCCAAAATTGTCTCTCTCCACAACACAGTTTTGCGCAAAACGTTCGTTTCGGCGCCTATACACACGTATGCGACCATCTCGCTTTTCCAGTTGAAAACGTGACTCATCGCTGAACCATACTCTTCTCCAGTTCTGTAAATTCCATGCACGAACTGTAGTACACCATCTAACCCTCGCTCGGCGGTGTTGGCGTCTCAGTGTTGCTCCAAAGTAAGGTCTTCTTGCTCTCAATCCATGAGAACGTAACCGATTGCGTACTGTCTGTGCTGATATACGGCGCAACCCAGGGACGTTTACAGCTGTTTCTGTTGCAGCAATAGTCCTATTCCGCAGATGGAAAAGTCTGATGTAACGATCTTGCGCCCTGGTTGTAACACGCGGGCGCCCTGAACGTGGCCGATCTGTCGTAGTACCAAGCTGCAGGTAGCGTCCCCAAAGGCGTGAAATTGTGCTACGATGAACATTGTACGTTACAGCAACAGCATTCTGTGATTCTCCGGCCTCTAGTCGTCCGATAGCGATATTCCGGGTAGCAGCGTCTAACCTTGGCATAGCGTCACCTCATCAGAATTTTATTTTACGAATGCATTCATGAAAAGAAATACCGGGTTTTTATACCGACTGACTGAGCTAAAAAATAACCCATGATTTGCACGTGAAAGTCGACCCAGTTTTTGGCAATGCGTAAATCGTAGGGTGTCCCAGATTGCGACCAAAGTCGTTTATGGGTGGATGAATTTAAATGATTGTACCTGGAAACTTTTTATGAAGGTGTAATTATGATCATGTGTACATATATTTTGATATTTATTGGTTATTTGTCCGGAAAAATAATATTTCAAAAAGATAATCTGATGTTGCGTTTCTTTTTTGAGAGAGTATATTTGTGAAAAACTGTTGTTTGACCCCTGTGTTCTATTTTTAGCAACAGCGGCCACGTTTTTCGACGAATCAAAAATCCCCACATCAGTTCTATGCAGAATACCATAAGAAACAATCTTATTAAGTTTCATTTGATTTTAAAAAGTAGTTTCAGAGAAGAAGATTTTTGAAATAATAACATTAAAAAAAGCCAAAAATGTCAAAAAAGGGCAATAACTCTAACATCAGTTGACAGATTTTCACGAAAATCAGCACTACTGGTAGCTCTCATCATGCTGAACACTTTCAACCTGCCAGAATTTGCGGTAACCTAATGATTTTTGGAGATATTTGTGAAAAACTGTTGTTTGACCCCTATGTTCTATTTTTAGTAACAGCGGCCACGTTTTTTGAGGAATCAAAATCCCCAGATCAGTTCTATGCAGGGTACCATAAGGAACAATCTTACCAAGTTTCATTTGATTTTGAATAGTAGTTTCAGAGAAGAAGATTTTTGAAATAATAACATAAAAAAAGCCAAAAATGTCACTTTCAACCTGCCAGAATTTGCCGTAACCTAATGATTTTTGAGATATTTGCGAAAAACTGTTGTTTGACCCCTATGTTCTATTTTTAGTAACAGCGGCCATGTTTTTCGACGAATCAAAAATCCCCACATCAGTTCTATGCAGGGTACCCCAAGGAACATTCATACCAAGTTTGGTTCTAATTAGTCAAGTAGTTTCTTAGGAGAAGAGTTTTGTATAATTGTTAACGACGACGACGACGGACGCCAAGTGATGGCAATAGCTCACATGGCCTTTGGCCAGGTGAGCTAAAAAGGGAGAAACTTAATCATGACTTAAGTCTCTATGTAGGAATATCAAACTCATAATGCTCAAAATTGAATTCTACATCCCAGTATCACATGCTCACTTCATTAAGAGAATACTATTTTTTGACATTCCTAATAATGTATTTAATTTCAAGCATTTCAATGTTTTCTTTGTTAGGTCTGTTGGAAATTAGATGTTTTCCCAAGAAAACATATTAGTGCTAGCTAAAATTTAAAATTTTCAACATTACTAGCGAGTTCATATAGTTTATATCAACAACAAAAAAATATCTGAATTACAATGTTGCTCTGTTGTTTAAAGAGTTTCAATACCGTGATTTACGAATAGTTTGTATTTTTATACTGTATGTGGGTAATAAGGAATCCATTTTAAAAAAAATACTGTTAAAACAATTTTGAAATCTGCTTTATTGTTTTGAATTTCCATATATTTGGCGGTAGGTATTATTGAGACAAAATATGGCTAAATATGCATGTATAGTGCATCAATATTTGTGCCCCGTGGATCTTAAAGTGAGGTGTTTATTAAAGCTTGTTATGTTCATCAGTTTGTAACAGTGAACTTGCTTTGTTCTGTTCTTTCCAGTTGTAGTAGCGCGGGGAATAGATAACACTGCTGCTATAAGTTATAATTCTAGGAGTTCCTTGACAAAGAATGTATGTCAACTATTTTCCTAATAAAGGATGCTTCCATTTAAAAAAAAAACTGAATCCTCTTCTTTCGAAATAACCCCCTCGTCTCAAACAAAAATGCTTATAATGATAGCTTGTGAGTCATCCTTTGACGATCTTAGCATTGAAATCAATATTATCCCTGAAATTCTTTCTACAAGAAGCATAATGACAAGAAAATTGTAGAAATGGATTACATAACAATGCAGACAAAGTGTAAGGAAGCTAATAACTTACTGGTTTAATACCATTATCGTATATCTTCTGATAAATCATTGTAATCTAGATCTTCTTATTTTACCTTAAATGTAGCTAAAAAGTCATCAATGTCTTCGTCTGTAGGCACTGCATCCAATGGGAAACATAATCTTTTAAATCTGAAAACAATCATATAATGTGATTATATGAGAACTTGTCACTTCTTAAAGGCAAGGTTGTAAAACGTAATATTCTTACACAAAAATGCTGCACTGATTTTTTGGTTTCACAGTAAATTAATCTCAAATGAATATAAAATCACGACTTAGTATACACAGACTTCTGTTTAGAATTCTGCAATGAGTTCTAGTAACTTTTAGCATTAAATTTACTTTCTCTTGGTTAAATACTGATGTTTGCTTATGTCATGTGAAAAAGATTTCTGAAGTTTTAAACATCAGCTAATGGATCATTATAAATGCATCCAAATATAAAGAAATTCCTATTTATTGTCAGTTAAAATGTCAAGCCAAATGACAAACTTGTATATTCAGTGTTCTTGCCTTACATTGTAATGTTTGATCTTGTGAAATTTGTTTCTTTTCATTTTGTACGGATATTATGTATGATAGATTGATCTACACTGACCTCACACTGTGAGAACAAAGCATATGTCTAGAATACACTTCCTCTGATACAAGTAGGTTGTCTTCATACTGAACCTGAAGTTCTTTTAGGTCAAGCTGCGGATTTTCTGCATCCCCATAGAAAAAGAACTTATTTTTATCATTGAGGATAGCTAAATCTATCACCTGAAACACAATCATTGAACATTATTTCACAAGTTATCAGCAATGGAATGCCGTATTTATATTCACTTAACATTCAAGATATCTCATATCCTTTATAAAATACAACTATCTAGATCTTCTACGGGTTATACGATATCTCGTTAAGTTTACTGAAGTTTATAAGCTACATGTATCTTATAAAATATCTTATTAACTATAAATTAGTTCAGCTATCTTATAAAGTTATAAAGTTTATAAGATATCTTATAAAAATAGAAGATATCATACGAAGTATACGAGATATATAAACGCTGATAGTCGGATATACATACTCAATGCCGAAAACAACAGACATGTAGCTATAGCTTTACGTTTGATAATTTTGATTTTTGATATGCTCTAAAGGATTTCTGGTTATGCATGAGGAATATTCCATTAATAGAAATGTGTTTGACTGTTTACGTGAAAATATATGTTTAGTTATATACAGCGAAAAAAGTACAAATATTATGTAATCAACAATGATATCGAAAGAGAAACCTTCAGAAGAGAATTCCAAAGACTTTTATAAGAAAATTACACGGTAACTGTATTTTATCAATTCTTTAAAATTCTAAAATAATAAGATCAATGTAACAGAAATTTGGTAGTTATCGGTTGATTATTTTTACCTATAACTATTAACCGTACCTCTTTTCGGACCCTTGCTTCTGCTTCGTCTGCTTCCTGTGGACTTCTTCCCAACAAAACTGGTTCTCCCAAACAATCTTTGTCTCGAATGGTATAGGGTAACATGTCGGATCCATTGTCTATAAATAACACGGGTTCTTCTCTAAGGTTAAACAGTAATATCTCCTAAAATTAGTATTTGAAAATATCGATATTTAGCATAGGAAGTAGCTAGTACTCCATTAATTGTTTCGTTATCTTGCGTTTAGTGTCTGCTCAAAGCTTTACAGTGACGATATAAATATACAATACATAGCCATTGGCGGGAAGTATAACATTTATTTGGGCTAGTTTTTGAAACATGAGAAATGGGAGCTTTAGGGAGCCTTTTCCCCCCTGCTTCGGAGCGAGCCCAAATTGTTTTTTATTTTCCGACAATGACATCCTGCAATCTTTTAGATGCGTACAATATCTTAAAATTCCGTTATTCTTCTTTTTCTCAGTCTCCATTTAACAGGACATATGGCACCCCAGGTGTGTATATCTTAAACAGAATAAGCATGTGGATGTATTTATGGGGGTGCCAAATGGGACTCTCGCCTAATAATCAATAAAAAAATAAATTAATAAATAAATTAATAAATAAATTAATAAAATAAAATAAAAATAATATTTTCTTTCTTAACATTATAAAAGTATTAAATTCTTTTTAGTTATACTGGTGATGGTGCCAGGTGTAGAAATTTACAAGTGAATATATTCATAAGAATACATAAAAAGTATAAAAGTCATGACCAGCTAAGCTAAGACACCAACTAGATACCAAGTGTGGACATATAAGTTAGGTCTGAACTATTTGGGTCTTTTTCAAGCTGTTGATATGCTGGCTAACCGAAACATTGGGACATCCACTTTGTATTGTTGTTCATATTCATTTTGATAGTAATATTTACTTTTCCTTAATTCTTCTGCAGCCCATTTCACAAGATAATATTCTCATTATATTTTGTTGGAATAGTTTTACTAGCCACGCTAACTGTTTTGTTACTTTCTATTTTATATTGTATATTTATTAAGTATGGCTTACAGTAAATCCTTCATTCGAAAGACTGTCAAGAACTGTAGAAAGTCCGCGTTCTGTAGGTTGACCAGAAGCCCATACGGACAAGCCCGGGCATGGTTTTCTGAAATTAGGTGCTCTGTACAATTCATATGTTCTGTCCGATTTCTGTGGAACATCTTTTACTATAAAATATTTCCCCTAAAATGAAAGAAATAAAAAAAAATATATTTTAACGTAAAGATTATTCTGGGTATAAAATAAATTGTTCAAAACAAATTCTGATCAGCAACTTTTTGGTTTGTTTTTGTTTTGATATATACATGTATAAAGTAACAACACTCATTCTAGTTTATCATTGTCAAAGAAGAAAAAATGTTAACATGAGTTGCAATCCAGCATGTATTGGGTTGATAATAAACACTGATAAAAAAACATTATTAATTAACGTTCTCACTACCTGGTACGTATGAAAGACACTTAGAGGAAAACAAAACCATCATATCATTCCGCAGTTTTGAAAACGTATCTTTGTTATTAAACATTTGCCTTCAAAAATCTGCAATTATGCCCTCGTATGTCAGTACCTGTATCCAATATCCATACTCTAAACATAAGAGCACATTCCAGCAATTTTGATGAGTAATCCAATAAAAGATGAATATATGACTGCTCACTGACAGATTTTACAAAAGTTATGACATTTTGAATATGAACCTACTAATAAACGAAAAGGTACTGTTTACAAGGACATGCGTGTGTGTGTGTGCATGGGTATAATACAGACTTACTCTCTGCCTCACTGTGATAATTCCATTAAGAGAGGGTATTATTGTATCAATTATATCATCAAGTATACATTATTACAAATAAACTATTCAGAGAAATTTCAGTATCATTTCTATAGCTATCGACCAGTTACAGTGCTAAATAATATTTGTCTTTGACTATCGTTTATCTTGCAAAATACCCATTTCACAAATTTTATTACTCATAAAACCCCTTTTAACTTTATCATTATTACCTTGTGAGATATATAGCTAATTGGGTAATGTACTGGATATTGCACCTAATTGGTTTTACTTTGCTAAACATCAGAACATTTTAAACGAAAAATAAAGAAAAAAAAAACATCAAATTTTCGCTCATGACAACAATAATTTTTTTAATTTGTTTGCCCTTATTACATACATAAAAGTAAAATATAAAATACAATATTCACAAACCTGACCATCCAAATTTATATCAGCAATTATGCTTTTCGAATTACATTTGTACATGGCAAACGTAAAGCAACATTTAGAAAATCTATGTCCTATCATGGTTGCTTCATGACAATTGTAGATTCTTTTTACAGGTAGATGTTAAATAGAAGACAACAAGCATCATCCATATGAAAGTTAACAAGTCTATACAATGACGGATATCTTAGATTTTGAAATATTTTGGACCACTTATTAGACAGAATATTTTACATCGTTAATTAAAATCAGGACAATTCAAAATTATAGACAACTAGGTACGTGAAGCACTTGGGGAACTTTAAACAACAACAGAGGTACAATGTATGTCCAAACAGTGGGGAAAAATAATTCAAAATCTACATTGTACAACATTTCTTGCTTACAAGGCATATTTCTGGCTGAATTTTCATAAAACATACTCGTAACAATAACAAAACTTTGGGAAACCCAAAGAATAACAAAAATAACCAGAGCTAACAAGTGGGCACATTGTAAACATAACTGGGATATAATTTAGGGCCATTTTTAATTATTATGGCACCCTTTTTAGCTCTCGATGTACTTTGTAGCCGAAACTTCTACTTAACTGTTGTTTCATTTTGTTATTCCTGTTTACTTTTTATTTATTTTTTTTCCTACAACACATTCGACAGCCACAACAGAATTAGATACTGACAGGGTATTTAAAATCAATAATAAGACCAACTTAAGGGAGTTGGGAGTAATGTGAAAAACCGTCAAAAGAAGAATACTAAGCACTAAGATACAAGTCCAAATTCTTAGGAAACCGCGAATTATTCATCAACACAAGAACTAGCACTACATCGAAATAACAAGTTACAAAACAAGACAAAACAACAACAAAAAAAAAAAATAAATAAATAAAAAAAAAAAAACAACTAAAAGGCTATCGAAATAAAATGCCACATAAACCGGGGTAAATATCAGTGTACTCGGAATGATAGGCACTTTTTGTCACGTTATCAAAGTGCTAAAATACCAATCAAGTATTGACAGCATCATTTCACTCAAGTGACCAAAAATTACTCTCATAAACTTTATCTCAAGATATTTTGCACTCAGACTTTTTAAAGTTAATAAGAAGCGGATGTCCGTTAGAACCTTTAAAATGTGAACTTAATGTCTTATTTGGAAGTGATAATGCAAGTCCTTATACAAATGCAATTATTAGATTACGTAAGGCAACACCATCTACTCGATAATTACCAGTTTTACACTCACAGTTTAGCTTTATATTGCACAATGTACAATATCGAGGATTCCAATAACAGATAAATTTCTCACGACGGCTGTAGTAAATGGATTCACATTTTAAAACTAATACATTAAAAGACTGTGACATATTGTTTAAAATCTTGCAAATGTTATATTAAAATTTATGCATGTAGCTCTGCTCTTACAATGTGTTTGGGTTTACATTTTTAAAATAATTTCAGAATCTCAACAACATTTTGAGTTAACAATTAGGCTTTAAGTGTTTTACTGGCGAGTCTTAATTTGACAAAATAAGCATCAAAACTTGTCACAAAATGTGCAGTAATAACTATACATTTAGAACAGTCTAACCTATGATACCTTAGCAACACACAACATTTCTCTACATGTCTAATAAAAAGTAAATTTATACTGAAATACAATCCATTAACTTCGTTAATAGTTATCTACTAATATTCTGTACTTAAATATAAAATGTAAACATAATTAGGATCAAACAATCACTAATTTTGTTCTTTGAATTGACAAAATCAATACATAAATGACAAGATAGAACTGATTATATACCTGTGTTGTCAGAAGGAGCCAACAACATTCTGAATTAGATATATCGACCATGAATCCTTTGAGTAGATTGTAAAATTTTTATTTTTATGAGAGTTGAGAGAGGGCCGGGTGGGATAAGAAAGTGACCTTAGATCTGGATTTTTAGTGGGCTTTATCGCCCAACTATTTTTTTCAAGACATACTACTGTTTAATACCAAGTAATGTTCAACCATGCCGTTTTCCACTAAATTTTCGAAACTGCCTTTTTCAAATTCCTCCCTTCTCCCTTTAAAATTCAGTAGTTGTTCACTTAAATACAGTAAGAGACTAGCAAAGAATCAGTTAGGTAATTAACTTATTTTCCATGTAGTCATTTTAAGTATATCGAGTGATGAAGAAGCATGTTTCCTAAAAGTTTGAATTGTCAAATTAAAAATTTTGATAAAACATAAATTTTAAAATTCTATTAAACCCTCACGATATACATGTAACAAAACATGTATTTACAATTGCACTCACCATGGTAAATTAACAATTAAACAATTTTGAGCAAAAGTCATCTGGCATTATAACGTTAAACCATTGATCTAATAATGGAAATGTTGTTTTCTTTTGTTCTTCATTTATTTGTATAGTAACGAAATAGCCTTAGAATGTTAAAGATTATTTAGCAGACAACAAAGTTTGCAATTTTAAATGGTGAGCAAATTCGCACACAATACTTTTTTGACTACACAGATGTAATATTTCTATCAGGTATACCATTGATTTGATTTACATTTTGTACAGTATACATGTATGTTTATTATCTATGATCTATTTACGTACATGACATAACGAACACAAATAGCACTTTGTCGATAAAAATGCTATTTATGCTTGTATAACTGACAGGTGTTTTTGTTTACGGTTTCTGGCCCGACGTATTACCGTCATTGACCGTCAACACTGGTCATTTAACAGAACTGATAATTTACCATGAATAGTCTTAAGCAAATACAATAACTCGACTAAATTGATATAAATGACAGAAAATGACACACGGATAGTCCAGAATTTGTTTAGTGATAAGAATTCTATTTTGGAAAAAAAAATTCCTATATCATCAATCGCAAATTATATCTGCAATATCTAAAGAACACTATGAAGGCGTGTTGGAAACTTATTGCAACCTTGAAGATGCACATTGAACTACGGAAAAAAGAATGATTATGTCTTAAGATGTAGATTATAAATTGCGAAAGAACCATTTAATTTTTATGGAATGGCACAGGGGTTAAAAATATGATCTTACACCCCATAATTTAGACTACCTACAAATAAACTATTATTGTCATTTTAATCTAAAAGTGACTAAGGCAAAATATGAATTACACAGCCATGTATATGAAATACAACACTGTGACTTCAATCGTAATCAACGTGGTTAATAAATAAATATATATATATAATCTACTACTCTAAAGACTCTGAGGAAAATGTAGAGAGCAATACTAGTATGTGGAAGAGATTTGGTTTGAAAAAAATAATCCAAAGATACTAATATTAGATATAGTAAATTTGTACTATGCTGTATACGACGCATTTCAAGGAGTTACCTCTCATCAGAAGCATTAAAACCGGAACATTTGGAAGACCAATAACCAGACATATTTTAAAACAAGAAGTTCTCATAACCAAAAAATACCGAAATAGGAAGCCAGATTTCAGCTAAGGATATCTACCATGTGCAATACAAGGAATGAATCCTTAGTATTTTTTTTATTTTTGAATTCTGCTAAATACTGTAATTTCTATAACAAATCAATGAATAATCATGTCAGACAAGTCTGACGATTGGGTTGGCGAATACCCTCGGGGACCTAGGTTCCACCATGCAGAGGCATCGTCCCAGTCATTTTTCCAGTAGTTTCAAAATAACAATCCAAAGATATTAATATTAGATATAGTAAATCTATACTATGCTGTATACGACGCATTTCAAGGAGTTACCTCTCATCAGCAGCATTAAAACCGAAACATTTGGAAGACCAAAAACCAAACTTATTCAGAACAAGAAGTACTCATAACCAACAATACCGAGATAGGAAGCCAAATTTCAGCTAAGGAGATCTACCATGTGCAATACAAGGAATGAACCTTTAGTAATTCTTTTATTTTTGAATTTTGGTAAATACGGATAATGTCTATAATAAATCAATGATTAATCATGTCAGACAAGTCTGACGACTGGGTTGGCGAATACCCTCGGGGGACCTAGGTTCCACCATGCAGAGGAATCGTCCCAGGAGTTTCAAAATAACAATCCAAAGATACTAATATTAGATATAGTAAATCTATACTATTCTGTATTCGACGCATTTCAAGGCGTTACCCCTCATCAGCAGCATTAAAACCGAAACATTTGAAAATCACACGAACAGATGGTTTATTAAAATAGGGCAATACTATCTTGGCACTGATATCAAGTATTTCAATGTATTTTATAATTTAAATGATTCCTACATTAATTAAATTTCTAGCTGATATGTTATGGTCGATACATTCTACCAATGATTGGTGCTTACTGAAGGACCGGTTTAACAAAGCTGTCATATAGTAATTAAATACAGCTATCATTGTACCACGGAAGATCGTGACCCGCTAATTGCATCAACCAAACTATGCGTTAATGTGAATCAATACGTTTAATTTTGTGGTAAATCGCCTTAATAAAAAGTTTACGCTTAATAAAAAATACTATGAAGCTTTTAAATTATTTGCAGTCCATGCATTTGCTATGGATTTTTTTCAGGGTCTTTTTATGTTTACAAATTTTTATCTAGCAACTAGACAAATGAAGAGTGTCGAATATTGTTTTCGATATTCGTCTGGTGAGCGAATATAATGTCCTAATACTCTTGTGTTCGCTTGCAATGAAAACATATGTGCATTGCGATCTGGTTCACAGTGTTTATGACGTCATGTTATCTCTAGATGACGCGCCAAAAATTATCCTTCTAAAATAGGCTAGAAATGTGCTATTTTCATGACTTTTATCGATAACAGAAAAATCTATAATTGTAGGTTAAAAACAATATACATATATGTACATTGTCGGAAAATATACAGTTTATTTGAACTCGCCGCGAAACAGGTGTTTCGGTCAACCTCGCATTTCTACCTGTTTCCAAGGCTCGCACAAATAAATTATAGAATAGAGAATGAAAACGGGGAATGTGTCAAAGTTATAACAGCCCGACCAAAGAGGAGAAAACAGCTCAAGGCTACGAATGGGTCTTCAACGCTCCTATTCATGGTTGCCACTGGACGTTTAACAATAACTCATCCATCATCCATCCAATAACAGAATTAATGCCTAACTGAGAAAATATTTTCCTTTTCATTAGCGTCAGTAAATATCGAATTTCTCCAACGAAGAGCCTTGAGACTGTCAACGCCAGCCAATGAAAATTGAAATTAAATCATGTTGCATCAGAATAAACAAATAACAGTTAATCCGTCAACAGGGGATGGGAAATTCATAAGCGTAGTCTTTTATTTGCGACACGTAGCACAAAATATAGTAACTGCAGTTGAGCTGGCTTGTTAACGTCTCATCAAAACATATGACGCCTTACCATTTCATTGAGAACAGATCATGAGAAATGGACATTGCTCTGCTTAATTTATGACATCTAATTAAATCTTGGTTTAGAGGTATCAAACCTTAAATACGATGGCTCATTAGTTCCGGACACGTCTTTCCAACTTATCAAATGTAGAATTGATGGGAAAATAAAGCCAATGAAATGACATATTTTATACAAAAGCATTTGAATTTTGAAGATATATTCAAAAGCATGACGTTTGTTTACATAAAGTTATTACATGTAATCCTAATAAGGCACATGATCACTACAAAACGTATTAAACATTGTTATAAAAATAAATAAAAACCTCTTAACAAACAATACCAAGACCTACAAAATCCTTTATTATACTTTATGTAAAAATGCAAGCTTTTTATCGGTCAAATTGCGGGTAATTTTCTTATCTAACACATTCCTTAACATGCAAAATTTTTATTAATGTTACCCTCTCGTGCTTTGTGTAAAAATGAGTTTCCCCATGTACTAGACTGCAGACACATTATAAAACACATCAATTAAAAACAAAACAATTAAAACATCTGTGTCTATTTTAGAATAGATGCATTTTCACACACGTGCAATCATGGATATACTAGTTTAGATAAAGTACATGAACCAAACACTGTCAACATGCAGTTCTGAAATATATATATATAAAAAACAACAAAAAAACCATTTAGTGATAATAAATTGAAAAAAAAACCTTTGTCAGCCTCGGCTTCGTCTCGGTTGACAATGTTTGCTCGTGGTAACAATTTGCTTTATCAGCTTGTCAGTCATATGATATTTATATAATAACACATTATTGGCACGAAACAATAACTACGACAGAGGACTATCTTAGACTATCTGGAATACAGGAATGGCCATAAAATTACGTTTTTGTAATTCCTGTTTAATACAAGTTTCCCTCAAATCAATAATATCCATTTAGTTTTTGACACGGGTCAGTAAAATAATGCAGAAATAATGTGATCGTCAGTAATTTATGACCCGACCATTTTATTAATCTTACTGTGTGTCTTTCCCGCAAAAACAGTTTGTATAATATTCAGTTGGTAATCATCTAAAACAGACTTATTCCTGATATAGATCGGAACTTATTTTGAAATTACGTCATTTTATTGAACTTATAGACACCGTAAAGTTTATGGCCACTATGATATGTATGAAGTAAAGTCAAGAAATACCAAAGGGATATTCGAAGGAGAGAAAAATCGTAACAACTGACAAACTCCGGAGAACAACGAAGACAAGACCAAAACAATACATGCACTACAATTAAAAACTAAAAACGTATGAACAACATGTACCCCACCAAAAACCGGGTGTAGACTCAGGCGCTCCGAAATAGTAAGCAGCCTCTGCTTCCTGCAGGACACCCGCCATGCTGCCCATGTCAAATCCGGTATGCGAAAGGGATAATATCAATGGAACAGGTCCATTTTCATTTGGGAAACGGTTTTCTCATACCTGTCAACCAAGTCATGATGACGCCCATAAAACTTTAATAAGGATGACTTCAGCTTAGGAGTAACGTACCCCTGTCTGAGCAACTTTTCCGTCAGGAGCCGGGCTCTGTCCATAAAGTCAATGTATATGTCACAAGCTCTGGAATAACGTATGAGTTGTGAAATATATACCCCATGCGCCGGCGCTTCTGGAATATTGCCGATCAAAAATGGAAAGTTGACGATTGGAAAGTCAAAGTCATCCCGTTTGTCGTAAAGTTTTGTATTCAACCTTCCTCTGTTGTCAATTTCGAGGTGAAGGTCAACATAAGATGCAGCGAAAAGACAAATATGTACATTTGTATATACATGTAGTGGGCGTTCATGTTCGTATTTTCTTCATCTTGAATACTTAACCAAACAATAGAACTTAAATTCTTATACTTATGAGTACTTAAAAGTTTTTAAAAGGGAGATATCATCTGATTTTTATAGGAGAGGAAGTGATCTTGAATCCTGATTTTTTTCTACATTGTACTACGATTTGAATACAGATGATATTGAATTGTGCCTTTTCGTCACCAGATTTTTAGTCTTTTAAGGCCTTTTCACCAAATTGCGGAGCTGCCTTTTTAAATTCCTTTCTTAACAAATCCCAATGAAAATTAAACGGAGTTTTCAGTCCATTGTTTATGTATTTTTCTTATTACTCTTTCGGTCTTCCATATTGTTGGCCTTGCGAACTGCTGTTAAGTGCTTGTTTAAATATGCATATAACGTCACAGAACCCAAACTGCAACCATTGTCACTATTTTGTGTTTTAAATTCAGTCACTAAAGCACTACTAAAGACTGAAAATTTTTATTTTTATTGCTGCTATAGACTTTCTTATCAAGATATTACTGTTCTCACGTACTGTTTGTGAATGATATGAATGTGAAAAGGTTTTCACATAGAGCGAAATTGAAAAGGCGATCAGATTTCGTAAACTTGAGAATAAACATTCAGGGGTAATTGGAATTGCATCATAATTTTTCTCTATCAAATTTTGAAACTTTTTGAAAAAATGCTGATATTAATTCATACATTAGATTTTTAGTAAGCGGCAATCTAAAATAGCATGGAAAATCCTTGACGTCGCAGGGTGGCATCCTAGGGCAATTTATAGAAAGAAAATGTTTGTAAGCTTTTATCCGTAGTGCTTAATAATGAGCAAACACACATTTTTCGTTTTACTCTGTTGAATTGCAGTTTGTGACTTCCACCGGATTGACCTTGTTGAACTTCACGACGGGTGCCGTATACGGAGCAGGAACTGCTTACCCTTCCGGAGCACCTGGGTTCACTCCTGGTTTTTATAGGAGTTCGTGTTGTTCATTGTTTTTAGTTTTCTGTGTTTATTTGTTGTGCTTGTGGTTGTTCGTTTGTCTTCCCGGGTTTGTCTGTCCAATGGATTGCGTTTTTTTGATTGCTCCTTAGGTATATTTGTCCTTTTTTTTTTTTTTAAAGATTAATATTTTTTCTGCTATTCGAGGGACACATTATAATCAATGCACCGGTCACATTTTGGACAATCGGTACAATATTGATTCATTCTACAGTACAATAGTAACCCGCGCATATATATAAGGACTTCATTTTCATTGCTTAAAGAAGCATGTTTGACTCCAAAAAATCTCTATGGAGCCAAAAATGGTTCTGGGTATGGTACAATTCAAATCATATTTAAATGCATTCAAAGTATAAAGAAACAGACCAAATCTTCAAAATTTGATTTTAAAAGGATGAGTAAAAAACACATTAGAGCCTATAATGTTAAAGAATGGGGAAGTCAAATGCACAGTTACTCAACTGGAAAGCTTGAAAATTATTTGCTACTTGTGAGGAATTTTAAGCAGAGGAGAATTTTGACCAGATTTCGTGTGTATAAATTGCGCGTTGAATCTGCAAGATACCAGGGTACTCTTCGACAGGATAGAATCTGTATCAGGTGCACCTCAAATGAAACTGAGGATGAAAAACATTTTTATTTGTTTGTAGTAAGTTCATTTTAGAAAGGGAGAATGTTTTTCTGAATATTATTAAGACTTGTAAAATTTTGCTTCATTAGAAAATAAGGATAAGCTTATATGGTTAATGACCACTGAAAATCTGGAAGTTTTAATTTGTCTATCAGAATACATTAAAAATATGAAATGTAAATGGCTAACAACCGATTTAACAACTCTATGATAAATTTGATACTAATTATTATCATCCATGTTTCAGATATTTGAGTACTTGATTTACGGTGCTTGTTTTTTCTGCATTTGGCACGAGGAGAACTTTTATGTCCTTGGTTCCTTTTGCAGCTGAATAAACATTAACCTAAATTTACTCATGTGATGCAATGAATATTTTTATGTTGTACTTTATAGTTATTTGTAATTTCATGTGATAATCAATTTGTTTATGTACTTGTTTATTGTAAAACATGCCCCTTGTGGGCCCTTGATTTGGTGAATACATCTATCTTTCTATCCATACGGTTTGTTTGTATGTATCAAAATAATAATAATCACGTTTTAGAAAATAAAAAAATAACTATCCAAATATACTAATATTAGATATAGTAAATTTATACTATGCTGTATACGACGAATTTCAAGGAGTTACCTCTCATCAGCAGCATTAAAACCGAAAAATTTGGAAGACCAAAAGCCAAACTTATATTAAACAAGAAGTACTCAACCAAAAATACCGAAATAGGAAGCCAAATTTCAGCTAAGGAGATCTACCATGTGCAATACAAGGAATGAACCCTTGGTATTTCTATTATTTTTGAATTTTGCTAAATACTGGTAATTTCTGTAACAAATCAATGAATAATCATTTCAGACAAGTCTGACGACTGGGTTGGCGAATACCCTCGGGGACATAGGGTCCATCAGCAGAGGCATCATCCCAGGAGTTTCAAAATAGCAATCCAAAGATACTAATATTAGATATAGTAAATTTATACTATGGTGTATACGGCGCATTTCAAGGAGTTACCTCTCATCAGCAACATTAAAACCGAAACATTTGGAAGACCAAAAACCAAACTTATATTAAACAAGAAGTACTCAACCAAAAATACGGAAATAGGAAGCCAAATTTCAGCTAAGGAGATCTACCATGTGCAATACAAGGAATGAACCCTTAGTATTTCTATTATATTGGAATTTTGCTACATGACAAGGCGAAGAAGCTTTATAAAATTCTGAAAAACAGGTACACATGTAATGCGATTTGCAAACCATGATTCAAAATGAAATTCCCAACAGGACCAGTGATAAAGTATAAGCCTTACTTGATTTATCGATCTACAATGGTTTTGCAATGAAAGATGAATACCACGTTATGTAGGTGTACACATATTTTATTTGTACACTCATGACAATAGTGATCTTTATTGCAAATGGAATATTATCACAGAAAATTTTCGAAATTTATAACATTTATTGCTAAACCTTTAAAGGCCACCTTCGAACTACAAAGATAATTTTTTTTCCACATATACAAATTTCATATCAATGAATGTAGTTATAAATGTCCCCTTCTGTACTTTAAATATTCAACACGAATGACAGAACACTTCTATAAAATATATCATTTTTGACGTGCAAAGAGAAAATCAGACACTAAGAACAAACTCATTACAGCAATGAGAAACCCAAATTATGCCTGTGAAAATGTCGTCTGCTGTTTTTAGTTCAAAATTGATTCTAAAATTCAATCAAGCTTCCTGATTTTCCCGCAAGCAACAACAGCATAACAAGACACATTGACAATTACTGACAATGTTCATTATTTTTTTCCGGACGACACTAGGCATGTTTCACAGTGCTATTATGGATACAGATAAATAAAGCCATTTCAAGATTGCCGAAAAAAAATGAAAGCCATATATATATCGTGTAAATAAACGATATTCGTTAGTACAATTTCAATCAAGTTACTATATTACCCGGGTATATGACAAGGCATCTTTAGTAATTATGAGTGTTAGTTCAAATTGTATTTGGTTTATGTCAGTAACTAAAAACTCTCTCTAGGGCATTGAAGTGAACATAATAACAGGAAACCGTCTAATTTTACGAATGAAAAGTTTTCCGGATTGTAAAACATCTTTCATAAATAGCTGGTATGTAATGCGATTCGATTGTTTACTACAGTCTTTAATAACGTCAATACTACAGGCTGTGCATAAGGGAAATGTTTTTGTCAGTGAATTTGTTCTTCTATTCACAGTTTCCTGTAATCTATTCAATTTTTGTGAGAGATTACTTAATCATTATAACAGTAACAGTGATCTCGGTTTAGGAAAGCTTTAAGGATGGTTCATCAATGAAATTAGAAAAAACGGATATGAAATTAAAGAACATGAGCAAAACCTTTTAAAAAGGATAATTTGCCTGTTAGAATAAATACAATCCACAAAATACATTTTAATATATGTACGATATAAAAAGCTGTCTTACCTGTCCGAATGACAGCAAAACAACCAAGGAGAAATAAAACACTGAAATTTGTACTGTGAGGTACTGATAAAACTTTAATCAACCTACCTTAATGAGAGGATGCTCTGGCATATTCTCAGCAATCCTTCCGAACACAATGGGCTCCTTAAATTCTGAGACATGCTGGAATTCTTCTCTACAGTTATGTATAATAATTGGTGCAACTTCGTTGGTTCTGACTAAATGTCTATTATTTTGCTGTAAAGCTGTAAAAAATATATTTTTTGCTTAAACAGACAGAAATGAATATGAGGATGAACTTAGCAAGTATAAATAATCATAATAAGAATACAAATAGGAACAAGTTTGCAGAATTATTTGTTGTAAACGTTTTTTTTTCGCAAAATATTTTAATTTTTTGCTACCGGAGAGTTTTCTCCCCAATGCATTACTTTATACGTTGATTTTTATTTTGTTCTATTTTTTTTGTCATTGCAGCATTTAAGGTTTAACAACATTGTCAGTCTTGAGCCACTGCTGAAAAGATATGAATTGTTGAAATTCACATACAGCGCTCAAAATCGGGTTTTAATGTGGTTATTATGATTGAAAAGTTTTTATACAAAGTCTTGAGACTGTGCTTCAGGAAAAAATATTTTTTTTGTTATAAATCTGTCACTTTTACCTAACAACTGATAAATTTATTCGCTAAACATATTTAAGTTGAGGAATTTTATCATTCTAGCGAAAGAAAATCTATCAATAACAGAACAGACAAAGTAATAAAAATCAAACCCAAAATGCAACAACAAATGTAAGGAAGATAAAACTTCAATTTGTCAATTTATCGCCCACTAGCATTAGCTAGAATATTTTATATTGAAATCCGTTTTACGACTTGTACTATATATTTCACAATGCAAATGGAATTCGGAAACCTCGCTGATCTGTCTTTAATGGTTATTGTCACAACATGACAACTATTCCCCTCTACAGTAAAGAATCAAACCAATAGGTACCAATACTACTGGAGTATTAGAAACTTCAGTAGGATATCAGATACAATTTTCATAGTACAAATTCAAATAATATGCATTCATTATGATCAATACACAAAAACCCCGAGTATAAAAACAAAAAGTAAACCAGGGTTGATATGTTCAAATTTCCAAATGACTTCCCATTCAAAGCTTGCGTCGCTTATTCTAAAATATCAATTTGGGTGCATTATACTTGGATGTTTCGTTAGCTCATGAACAGTACATGTAATCCTTAAGGTAAAATATGAATGATTCAGAACATGATGATATTCCTAAGTTTGCAAAAAATTGTTTAGCAGCAGTTCCAGAAACGACATAGCAATTAATTTATCAACTGCGATAGACATTTTTGAAGTAGAAATTTAAGTAAAGGCTTTAGTGCAATGTATTAAGAATAAACTTACTTTTACAATAAAACATATCACAAAATACGGAAATAAATTTGATGCACTGTATGGCCATTTCGTTGACTGACAACTCATCAGCAGTGCTCGAGATCAAAATATTGGAGAACCGGTTAAAGATATAATGATTTATCACATATTTTATTGAAATATTTTATTGGTTTTGCATGTGTAATAAAAGCGTAATTTGCATCATGTTATCTGCCCTCTCGTGAGCATCACCGACGTCACTTCCGCCCAACCGTAATTAATCGTCGGGTCATGTAGGAACAGTAAGACGCTGGTCAAACGACAAGGAAATCTAATTCAGCAGTAAAATTATTTATTTTTAGTGGCAAAATATGTGATAAATAGATTAATACATGGCCTTTTTCAAATTGCTCTTGTTATCAGTCCTAGACTGATATCGTCCCTCTGGCTAAAGCCCTCGGGGCCGATATCAAGGTCTGATAACAAGGGCAATATGAAAAAGACCATGTATTAATCTATAAGAATTAATAAGCACAACCATTAAAAAAAAATCAAAAATTACTTTTACAAATAATGACATAATTTATTCATTGATTTGAAAATTACTTTTACAGAAAAGTAAAATAAATCCAAACTTACAACGTGAATTTTCGGATAAATCTTCATTACGTAAATGTACAATTGCACATTCGTAACCAAAACTTTGGAAATTTAAAAGTAACAATCAAAACATTGTGAGCAATACAATTCACTAGAAAGGTAAAAAGCAGTGTAAGAAAACTTTTTCTAGGAAATTTAGGCTTTTAAATAAACATACTATAGGATGGTAAAAATCTAAGCAATATAAATGTTTTCTTGGGTTTTTATGCTTTCCAATATATATATATTTCAAAATATGAACATTTCCAAGTCACATAAATATTTTCTGGGAAAAAGTATGAAGAATGGTAAAAGGACAAATAGAAATTCAAAAATTCGCATTAATTTACAACAAACACAGAACAAAATATACACCACTGTATATTGATACTTAAAGCTACAGATACATGTACAGCTACATTGTAAATTAACCGAAAGTAAAAAAAAAAAAAAAAATTTTTCGATGTTTGTGTTTTTCGCACTTTTATGGTAATTTTTATTCTGTTTTGTTTAAGGTTCTGTCGACTGTATGGCGTTAATTGTTTGATATGTCCTGTTTTCATTGTTTATTTTTTATATATGTTGCAAAACAGTTTCTCAAATCAAAGTTCACCAGATGCTAATATCATTTAACACTTGTTTAATTTTCAATTTCACATGCGTTTCAGTTTATGCTTTAATCGTTACTAAAGAGTTTAGGTTAATCTGTCCTTCAAGATGTGCATAATAATCATGATACTGGCATTAAACATTTAAAACTATGATGTGCGATACAGATGTAGGCATCAGGTGTTCTAGGAATCTATATTTGTCATCATAACTCTATATTGAGGAAAAATGGCTGATTTCTGGGAAAGTTTCTATTATATTAACATGGCAATGTATTAAGTGAAATCGATTAAATGGAATGCCTGCTGACAATATTGCTGTGCTGACCCAGGATAAATACCAATTATAAGTTAATTAGCTGAGAGAGCAGAAAGAGTTTTCAATTAAGGACAGATTAAAGCCACGAAATCGACATATTTACTATGATTTAACTATTCATCTATTCATTAGGAAACGAACTATGATGAACGTTGTCATTACCCGATTCCATAAAATTCTAACAAATATATTTTTTTCAAGAATAATTAGAATACTGATTATATGATTTGCATTGAGTGAGTTAACTCTAGTGTCTTGTATTACTGGTTCCGGTAATTCCTGTAATACGATTGTATGCACATTTCGTTTATTTACGAATCACCAGTTGTGCTCGTGGCTTAAAATGTTGAAAACCTAAACAATAATCTAAAATGTCAAATTTGTAATTGCCAAAATGACCAGAAGGATAACACCAAAGGCACCTAAGTCAGAGCTAAACACCTATGCATGCGCGAGATACTCCTTGGTTTTCATTAAATTCAACATTTTTCAATAGTAAATTTAAAGTATCAATTTTGGGTTGGTATCGAAATACACGTGCTAGAAAATACGCTGGTGATACTCTTGGTGAATAGAGACTACCATCAGCTGTATCGGTAGTAATAATAAATTCCAAATTATGTGAAAAAGTAATGCAATTTATAACATTAAATTCAAGGTAGTGGTATACTGACTTTAAAACTTAGTTATATATACATGAATTTTTTTCCAGATAATGAAAATCAAGCAAACGAAGAACATCCATGGTCAATATTCAGACGATACAAACGCTACATGTATTTAATTCAAATTTGCATGATATACATGTAAAAAAAAACCCAGAAAGGTAAACATATGTACGGGGGAGACTGATATCATATAAATGATGTTTTTCATAAAAAATTCGTATTTACAAGGATTGCATAAAATATGAACAAAAAGGGAAGGTTGTATTTAGTATTTAGTTTGCTTTTAAACTGAAATACAGACAGAATGTAAATTAATCCTTGTTCAGAAGAATATCAAAGTTAAAACTAATCTTGACAACGGAGAAAAAATATCTAGAAACTGTTCTACCTTAATTCTGTTTATTCAGTACTATTTTTAAATAAAAACCGTGAGCAAAATAAGATTTAGTACTTAAACATGTAAACTTTATTGCGAAGTTTGTCTTGAATGCTGAATTTGATATTAGTATGCCTATTTCATACTTAATTTCATCCTGAAATTTAATTACCACTAAAATGTTCATGTTAATGCACAATATTCTGTCAACCCTGTTAAGACGCTATGTGCAGGTTATTTGCTTTGATTGCCAGTTTTAAATTGGATTAAACAGCATGTTGTCAACTTTAAGTTTGATTACTGAAGTTTAAGAACGTAACGTAAAGCTGACATACGTTCAAATAATCATTTTTTTTTATTAATTCGCAGGCGAAAAATTTAAATACTTCATTGAGCTTCATAGATTTAACAAACTTTAAGAAGTACACAAGGAGCGTTCTGAAATGTTTTGAGTACAAAAATTAATTAATTTATCAGAATAACACACGCGCTAAAAGCAGATTTTTTTTGTCTTAACGAGAATTTGTCATACATATTTTAACTTCAAAATGTAATTTATTTGAGGCAAAAGAATTTTTTTCTAATTCCAAAACGACAGTTATGTGAATTATACTTTCATTTGCAATTAAATTGTTAATTGCTTAAGTTATTTTTGAAGATCAACTGATCTAAAGCCTACTTATATTTCCAATCTGAAAGAATCATGGGAACGTGGAAAGATATACTGCCGTTTTAATATGTGTAATGCACTATTAAATAAGCATAAATCAGCAGTATTTGAAATATTTATTGATATTTTCCTATTACCTAATACAAGCAAATACAAACTCTTAAAATTAAATAAATACGGTACCGGTTACAGAATCCATAAACCAGAATTCCGAAGTTCCCTGAAATGGCCGTTTTCGTATCGATTTAGAAGTAAGGTGCTCCTAAATACCATTTTACGTCAGTGGAGCATTACGCTGTTGCTCAAGGTAGCGATGAATAAATAAACACTGGAAGATTTCACACGACGCGTCTGCCAAATTCACACGGTATTTTTCCATTTCTGACTTATCACACACCATGAAGCCAGATTGAAGACCGAACAGTTAGAGAACTTTCCTTAATCTCTCTTAAGACAATATGCTCATAAACCAATAAAATTGTTTCATTACCGTTTGCACACTTAATGAGACATCTACTAGTACTTGTACCTATTTAGTAAAAGATATGTAGAAAGAAGGTCATGTGCATGGACAAGAAATAGTTGCAAACTAAAATAAAGCACATAAAATAAACTAACCGTATGAGCGTCTAAGGCGCCTGTACAGTAATTTGCGAATCAAAAGACAGGAATCAAATGTTTTTACAAGAGAACAAACTATATGCATAAACCATTGCCGCAAAGATTAATTAAAGAAATTATTAACTTGTTTTTGAATCATAAACTAAACATTGTGTAGGTTGAATAGCATTTGCGAATCTCCCTTTCATATACCACCCCGATGTTTCTCATTAAAGCAAATTCACTGCCTTATAAATTTTAGAGACAAGGTTATGTTCTGGACAAATATTATTCTAAATATTTTACGGGCATCATCACGAATTTTCCCCTTTTCTTCAGTTTGATTTCATGTGTTACTTGAATCGAGATCCATCCATTACACATTTGCGCTGTAATAGAACAAAACATCCCTCATGCTTACAGTACACTAGATTTATATGTTACTCTGTTTCTTTTTTTAGTTTTTTTTAATTGCTAGTGCTTTATTCGTTTTTATAGGTGTTGTTCCTCTATATTATTTAAAGGATCACCTTCGTTTTTGTGTTGGGAGTTTACATTGATAGTACGTTAGATTTTTTTGTTCCAATTATGTCTGGTTTTTTAATTAATTTTTTTTGGATAGGTCTTTGTAGCGTTTGTTTGCTTTATTCACCAACAGCGTTGTCTTTTGATGTTGCCACAATGATTTTCCCCCTGTATTATCACTTTGGTATTGTTTTGTCATTATACAAATAGTGTTCTTCTCTATGATTTTTAAACTTACCTTCATCATATCTATCTCAGTGGATTTGAAATTAAAGAGAGAAATTAGGCTTCATATATAAATTCTAATTCATACTTATACAAACCACGTATTAATAAGACCATTCAACCAAACGTGGGAATTTTCCTGTTAGAGTATTATTCTATAAAGATGTCTACCGCGTACGGTGTCTGCATTTCAAGAGTTATTTTTCTCCTTTTGTGATATTAAAGGTGCCATCCTGAAGCATGTCAAGTGAGCGGAAGTACTTTTATAAAACTTCTTGGTCAAGATGCTCATCATTAAGTTAGGCAATATTATTTCAGTGTCGTCGTTACGATTTTATTGTCAATTACAAAATTATTTCATAAACCAACAGGAAAAATGTGTTCTGCAATGCTTTATGTTTTTTCTTTACATTTTGTACAGTGTTATCAATTAGAAAAAAAATAACTGTTCTGCAAGTTCTCAAACGTTCAAATATACGAATGCAAATATAGAATCATCACCGGAAACCCACGGCCGGCCACGCTAGCGCTTTGCTACACTTACCGACCGTGGGTCAATTAATTCATTTTTTCACGTTATCATGAATAATTCATGAACCATTTTGGTTGGTTTCCACACGATTCAGTAATGGGTATACAGCCAATCAAGTGATAGTTAAAAGACGAGCTTTGGGGCCAGATATATTTCATCGCCGATACTGGATTCAAAGAGAATTGCATTACTGACCACGTGAAAAAATCACAACACAACTATATTACGCACGTGGGCACGGTTTTATTTTCCGAAGTACTATTCAAATCTCCAAAGTGGAGAACGTCACTATTGTTGCAATCTCCAAAATGGAGAATTCGATAACTGTTAGCAGTAATTTCAATGGTTAATTTAATTCATGAATATTCATGAAAACGAGAAAAAATGAATGCATTTTCCCACGGTCGGTGGGATCAAAGCGTAAGCGTGATCGGCCGTGGGTTTCCGACGATGATATAGAATTTGACTGACTATCGCTTAAATGAATTATCTGAAACTGATTGTACATCAATAAATACGAGAGGCCTTATTAATAATTTGCAGCTGTATATACTTCAATAATTTTATGACAATGCTTCTATGTTTATGGTCTACTCTCTGTGGACAATGGCATTGGAAGGCAATACAATCGGCTATGTCATAAAATATAGTGAATATAAAACATTCAGTCAGTTCTAATTAATATTTATTTGGTATAGCCAGAAGTAGTATTATATTTCACTTCATATGATAGAAAGTAAATAAACTCACTGTTTTCATAACGGTTAAATGTAAAGTCTAACATTCAAATCTGTTTTCTTTTCATAGCATGCACAACCTAACAATTATTTGTCTCATTAAAATTTTTATTGACCTATTGTGGTTGATTTGGATTTAATTTTAATTACCGACTAAGTTATACTGACAAACAACTTGTTTCTACTGACAACATAGTTTGTTCACATATTTTAAGCTTTAATTTTGCACTAAGGAGAAACATCCCCAATCTCTCTCTCTATATGTTTTTGACACCCTCCACACAAGGGTTATAGTTTCACAATAGTTAATAAAAAACCCTTGCCTTCAGCTCTTTTCTTTCACTGCGGACTTCAAAACATTTTAATTGTTACGTACTTTTTTCATATCACCTTCAACCTAACGGTCAACAAAATCGGAACTACTTGCATGACAGCACAGTGGAATGAGTTTTTTCATTATGGCGCAAGCTGTGAGTCCATTCAGTGACGACTAAAATTTAATATCACAAGGATCTTTTTCTTTAAGTTAGTAATTAGTATTAGAAGGAAATATGTAAAAACATTAAAAAAAATGGTTTAGAATGTGAAAGATTATGGTGTATATTCATCCACACTCGTGCTAAAAATGACAAGATCTTGTCATGTGTGAATACGGCTGAAGGCAGGGTCCTTTTCCCAATAGAGATGATCCTGCTACGGAGGTGGGTTTTTGCTTTACTTTCAATTCAGAACATTGTAACTGAATCGGATGTGATAAATTTAATATGTGATAACGGAAAATAAGCATATCCTGTGCAGATTGAGGCACACGTACGTGTTGGTTGGTAGCTTCGAGAAAATTGGAACAAAAGAAAATGTTTGTAATTTCCCCATCACGCAATTGTAAACCTTTTAGCGAAACCCATCTGGGTTTCTACAACATAAATATTCCCTGACACTACTTTTGATGAAAAATCTAAACGAAAAGTGTGACAGTCTTGGTTTCGGGACGCCAAGTCAGACATTCATTGCCTATTATGGCTGCGCTTTTTCTGTAGCTACAATGTAGATACAGCGTGCAGCGAGAGAATAAAGATTACATTTTAAATCAATTAACTGTCAAATGTTCTTATATTTTTGTAATTTAGTTGCTTAACCAGTTGCAATAATCAATAGTTAATGTCAGCTCATGTTCAAAATGTGCTTTGCTCATTTACATCTGACACATATCGGATGAAATATTTGAATTTGATACGTGATGTCTTTTAAGCGATGCAATCGTAGTTTATGACGAGTCAAGACGTATTGTATTGGGGTCGCGACATCTTTGCATTAGACCGGTAAATGATAAATGGACGAATCTTGTTTTATTGGAAATTTCTATAGTCACGCGAAAACTATTATATTAGTTCACTAGATACCGCGCTGTCCAATGAGAAACTTACAGTATATTTTCTATACAATAAACAGTCGACGAAATTACTGTACAAGCAATAAATTATAGCAACTATATTGTTGGTTTAATTGAAGATAACAGTTATTCCGAAACAGAAATTGTTTGTGACTAATGTACAAGCAATATCGCGAGTCTAACGTTTTTCTTTGTCTAAAGTAAGAAAGTATTTGCACATCATAAATTATGATACATAATTTCTGCCCGTACGTGGAACATAGATCACTTAGTCTTCAGTTTATATTAATTTATGCTGCTAAGTATTTTAACTCGACGTTCGTTTCGTGGATTTTGAAATACTGTAGTCTCTGCTTATATTTCCTTAGTTTGCCCTGATTTGCCACAACCCCAAATATTTTTAGTAAAACTTTATTGGCTTAATGCTCGGGGTAAAATTTTACTCACCTAATGCTATCAGATGATATATTTAAACCTCCTACAAAGCATATAGCTGTCATGAATTATTTCTTAAACAAGCGAAAGTCTAAAATACATGTAATTAACTATTTTTTTTTGCACAAAAGTTAAATAAGGTTACATGTACGTATAGCATTGTAAATCGTGTATAAAATCGTGCTAAGCTGCTTTGCAGCAATGTCTATTCGCATTTGAATCATATCCGCAAAGCATTGAATTCCTACACTTAAGCACTGTTGATTCGAAATGACTTGGTTTATTGTCCATCTAGAGTGCATTAAAATTGTTATGAAATAATGTTTTTTGTAAGAATTTTAACAGAGTGAAATATGTATGTTACTCTACCTGTACTTTCAGTAGCTCCCATTATCTAATCCAAAGAAAATGTGAGAAAGATTATTCCATAACTGAAGCTCTGTTTCATTATGAAGACTCCGTTCGTTACATTTGTTTATAAAATCTCTATTATTGTCATCAATTATTTACAATGCATTATGTTACCATTGTATGACGTTACAGTTTTAGATGGATGTGTTAACTTAATTTCCCAAATGAATTACATTTTAATCGTTGTTTTATATGGAATAAAACTAAATGTGATATTACATAAACAATGCCAAAGATATCAACAATATATGATTGCTTAAAACGTACACTTGTTAAACATAAATTTCAGTAATTGTTTCTCAATACCCCAAAGAATTCAAAATGATACATTGCCAACATTACGTTACAGAATGTGAAGTTTATAAATTAAATATTTTTTCCACATTAAATGATTTAAACTTCACCGTGCATGTATCTACGTTTCGTCGAAAGATTGAATTTGAAGATTGGAATAAGTGGAATTTGTCATATGCAACTATTTCGGTCATAATAAAATTAGGTAACTCTGTTCAGACTTATCAACTGGTTATCCAATTATCATTTACTGGTCCGTTCACGCCAGGTATTTATCGTACTTCGATAACTCTGTACTGATTATAGCACTTACTCCTCGTCTTCACTTTAAAAACCATGTAGTAACATTTCACATGGATTATAATTCCAATATATGAAATTGTGAAAATAATTAACAATATGAAATGTATCACCAATTTATGCAAACTGGCAAAAGTACATAAGTACATGTGATGAAGGGTTATGTTGCAAGGTTTTTTTTTCTTCATTTTTTAAGCCACCAAAAGCGATTTTTTTTGGTAAAATTTATTTGAGTTTTATCTTAAGTAAATTTACCTGTAAAGAAATTTATTCTCCGCAATTAACATGCTATGTGTTTCGGGTATTATAACTAATTAACGAATTGACATGTATATTGTACCTTGACTGTCCGGATGTTTATTGTTCCAACCCTTAATAAAGGTACACAGGTACATTGTATGTATACAGGTAAACCGTTTGCTGACCAAAAACAGCGTGATTTCATTTTTAACGCTACATTTTTGATAATTAATGCAGTATTTTGATAAAGAGCTGTGTGTTTAAAGGGTGGTGTCACAAATTTGAATGCAGAGATGAAATATAATTTCAAAAGTGAGATAAGTAACATTAAGATTTATTTTAAATTAATAATTTATATTTTTTTTTTGTATTTATATATGGTAAACATATGACATATTATAATATTAATTATCTTTACTTGTATGAACGATATTTACGTGGAAGCTGATTGGGATGGGCGCCATCTTGAATAATTTCACAACAATCGTTAAAATATCACATTTCAACCTTAATTGGAAGCAAAAGAAAAATGGGACCCCAAATTAATTGGTCTTCATGATGATATTCTATCATATATTAAATTTATTTTGTGGGGTTGGATGGTATTAAATATCAAGATGAAATCATCATTATCTTTTATAAAATTCACGTATGTTATATGTATTTATTAGGCGTTAAACACGAAAAATTCAAATGCAATTGGAAGCAAACATGTTATGCCATGGACTGATTTAAAATACATATCGAAAACGACCAAGTGACAAGCTATACAATGAGGGGTTGGATGGTGTCAAACACACGATAACAAATCTGTTATGGGCATTTAATTAACAAGTCCCATTGATTTGTATTGATAAATCGACAGCCATTATTTGACACCTATTTTTTGTGACGACCGAAATAGCTGGATATGTGATGTACATATAATCATTAAAATCAATCTAACCATTTAAAACACCCACCTGTCATTTAAATACAATTTCTCGTTAAATATAAAATCAATTTGGTTCATTCCTAATATTTATTTTTGCCACATACAACTAAAAGTGACAAAGTATTGTACTAATACTAATATTATCAGTAACATTCTGTAAGTTTTATTGTTTTCCAAACTTATTTTCAAATTATTTAATGTTCTACTTCATGGGTCTGTAATAAACAGCGACCACACATCAGCTTCTCTCGGTTTTATAAACCTGGCAATACGAACCTAACTACAAGCCAAACGGTTTAGAGAAAATACGCTGCCACGAAACAATTAATCAATGTTCTTACGTTATTTAATTTATGTGTAAGAAAACACCAAATTTGACGGAAAGTACTGACGTCTCGAAATTTTCAACATATGAATGTCTCTACAGTGACTTTTAAACCAAAACACATAAGATTACGAAAAATGTCACACAGCAAATACGCCAAATATCAAAATATACAGTCATAATTTATTTACAGGTTGCGGCAAATTGTCTGCCTGCTTGTACCAATATTATTTGATATATCATTTTTGTTATTAAACATAGTTAAAATGCTAATATTTCGATGTTAACCTATTTTTTCAAAGATAAAAAATTCCCAATAGTTAGGAAAGAGACCGAATTCTATACGAAAACGGTATCGCTATGTATATATATATATATATATATATATATATATATATATATATATATATATATATATATATCCCAAACGTACAATAACTCCAAGAACAACATCTTATATTATAAATAATTGTTTTCCAATATATTTGTAATACTATCTAAAAGCATTTATTTAGGCATAACACCTTTTATCTCCATATGAATGCTATCTGGAGTTCACATTGCTATTGTTTTAGTTTCTGTGATGTCTTGTTCTATTTTAGTGTAGTTTATTATATGGTTTTTATTGTTTTACTTTTGGCGTTTGTTTGTTGTGTTCAACTCTCATGACCTTGTACTTTCCTTGGATTTTGAATTTAGGGACTTTTCCCACCGTTTTGTCGCTATTGATCAACTATAGACTTTTAATGAGGCAAATTCATTATACATAAACCTGGTAGAACAATATCGTCCGAGGACTTTTGATATTATTCTACCAGGTCCATAAATAATGTATTGACCAAATTAAAAGTCCTTAATTGTCTGCGAGAATGGTTTCGATAAACGATGCTAGTCCCAGACCTGTTTACCCCATTTAAGCTAGTAGTGTAGTTTATACATTTAGAAAGTGTAGTTTTCAATATTTAGGTGTAGTTTTAGATTTTACAAGTCCTAAACATTACTATCACCGATGAGCGGCGCAACGCGCCGCGAACTTATTAGGGGGGTCTGGGGGCATGCCCCCTAGATATTTTTTGAAAAACTAGATGCAAAATCCTGCATTCTGAGAGCTTTTAGAGTCATGTTTTGAAGATACCAAATATATAAATTCAATAGGATTAGTTATGTTGAACACAATAATGATATATCTTTTCTTCCTAAATTTTATTAAGTCATTCTCTTGTAAATCCAAAGATACAACCATGGTCATGAAAAGTCCGACTGATACAATTTGCAGTGAACATACTGGTCCCCTTTCTGTGAAGAATCAAAGCATTTCCACATTTCGGCATACTCCTGCCTGAAACGCTGACATGGGTTCTTCAGCTTGTCAGTGTTACCTTCAACAACATTATTCTTTCGTTTCGGCATCGCGCCATGTGTCAAACTTGACAGTCAACGATCACCAGAGCGTTTGTAATAAATACTTATATATTCATTATCAAGCGCGTAAAAGACAAAGACTCCGTTTTGCGTTCGGATAACTTCCTTTAGACACAAAATTACATCCTGCCGATTTTTTTTACTGTAACATCTTTGAAAGCGTAGAAATGACCTATTTGGGCGTAGAGCGTAATTTGAGTACAAAAAATCGTAGAAACTACGCCAAAATCGTAGTGGTAAACAGGTCTGTAGTCCGTCGGATGGGGACGAAAAATGGCTGTCTCTTGTTAAGAGAGAGCAAAAACCTTAGTACGTAAAAGAGTCCTCTGTAGATGCCGAAAAAGAGTAGGCTAAAATGCCGCTCCTTGGGCCGCTCTTACACCCACCAAGTGGAGAAGGATTAGTATAATTGAAATTGTTTTCATTCAAGTTGTGTATTTAGAAATTTGTTTAATGTAAAAATGCCATGGAATTAAATATTAAACTCAAGACGCCGCATCGCGAATAATTTGCGAATTTTCGCAAAACTTTTTTTTTTATTAACTATGAAATATCTTAGCTGTCATTAAATTTCAAAAATCCTAAAAAATCAGCATAGTCTGGTTATCATCAAGATCTTACTTTATCCTATTCCACAATATCCATTGGAAGCACACAATTAAAATGTGGATGGACGCAATTGAGAACGAAGCCAGAAAATGGACTAAGATAGAGAAGAAAAAAGTCGAAACATCTTTTGGACCAGGTCGATATATTAATTCCTGCTCGCATTAAGCCCCAAAGAAAATATATGAGATATAGGAGACTATACTATTTTGACCACCCACAGATCAGGAAAACATTATTCCATCTGATAGTTATGTCACTGTACCAGCCTGCAAAACTTTTAACGTTGTTGTTTGCACTACAGTGATTGTTTGATCAAGGAAATGCGTGTTTGACAACTCACTTAACAATCCCACTTATATGCACACTGCGATATCAAAGGACGACATTATCATCAAATAAATATCCGTTTGATCTTCCTATGGTATTGGACGATAACAACAAACTCCCAAAAACACTAAGTGCCCAAACAAACAGGTATATCACAGGAACCTACAAGAGCACCACTTAACTCCTTTGGATAGTACTTAAAACATACATGGTACTTATATCAGTAAGGAATGGACTCGGATAATTACTGTGAGTTAAGGGTCCTGTGAATCAAGTATTAAGTAGCCGTACACACTGATGATATACGCATATGATTTTTCTAACCTACTAACCTATTAACATCGGTTTTGGCTAATCTAAACTTCTACCACTTATTAGCTTTGCTTATAGTAAACAACGGCTGACAGAAACCAAAACTTTTGAATAATTTTAACTTTATAAGAGCGAACCTCCATTTTCTTAGTGTAAATACATGATACTTTATTTGGCAATCATGGCGCCCATTGCTGAGCATTATAATCATAGACAACATAATGTAAATACACAATAATCAGAATATAACGTTTCATTGATGATGATGCCAATGTCTTAAGCTTTGGTGTTTATGTTTCAGAGTGGTTAAATTACTCTTGTACAGAGACTTTCCTAACACAGAAAACGGTCATATAGACTTTTTAAAAGGGTTAAGTTCAACCTTCATTTATATAATAATTCAGGATTTGAATGACCGTTACGAGGCTTCACTAGATCCCTTCAGGCAGATTTCATATCTTACTGCAAAAACTGTAGAAATAAATATAACTGTTGACACACTCTTTACATATATATACAGATTACACAGGCCATTGGTCCCTAACACAAAAGTGGAAGGTTAATCCTATAATTCAAAATTTTGTACG
This sequence comes from Mytilisepta virgata, assembly GCA_028015205.1. NCBI lineage: Eukaryota > Metazoa > Mollusca > Bivalvia > Mytilida > Mytilidae > Mytilisepta > Mytilisepta virgata. Next base: position 93,519,606 of record CM051521.1, read on the forward strand.
AAAAGCGTAAGAACCGTACATTTTTATACCATCTATGGACAGGCGATACACCCAAAAAAGTATCATAAAGTAAATTAAAACGTAATTCACCTTCAAATATTTCGTATAAATTTCTATGGTCCTACTGAGTTCGTAAGGAAACATATCTATATTACAAATAACATAAGATTTACGAGAAAAAATAATCATAAATATTCAATGAAGCAATAACATGTAGGATAACAGAAGAATTATTTACTAAAAACCATATTTAAACCAATTGCATGCATGTAGAAAATACTGCAAATGATAATTCATAGTTTGTAAGTCAAAGGTTTAGATATACTATTGGACAGTTCATTTGATTTCAAAATATTTTGTATTAAGTAAACACAAAAAAAAACAAGTCAACTAAACTTACCCATTATACGCCGCTTCCTCCACAAATTTATGCAAGGGCTCAAAAACAAGATAATTGCAACTTCTCCAGGTCACATAATTAGCATGTCAAACAAGCTAATAATTGTCAAAAAGTTCTGTTCAATCAATCTGTTCGCTTTTCCAATACTGATACAAAATCAAAGAACTATATGTCTCTTATACCTAACAGTTCCTAAATCAATAGCTTGCCACTAGGACTCCTCTGTGTTCCATTAACATTGTCAATAGGAATTATTACTACAGAAGCATGTTCTATATTTCATATCCACGAGGAATTTTCTTATTCACACCGATGCTTAACTAAATAGGCTTCATATAAAGTCAAATATAATTTCTACTTCATGGTTTTAATGGTGTAGGGAATCAAAAAAGATTTCCTGGCATTGACAGGGGACTTCACATGCGGATAGAAAAATTAAATTATTTGCCATTCATCATCGCAAAAGGAATAAGGAAAGATAACAGTATTTTTTTTTCACTTACGTCTATCATTGTCTTTCGTTGAATAAAAACCAAATCCAACATTTTCATAATATTTTTATGGATACTTTCGCCAATATACAAGATAACAATATTAACCAGTCAGTATAAAAAAAGAAATATTAATAACAAAGAAATGTTAATTTGAAATATTCTGTGATGAAATGTGGTAAACAGCTCTTTTGATTATACCCTTTCCAGGGCGATTCCTAAGTTATAAAGTCAACCCATTTCTGTACATGAATTTCTATAAAATTATCCACAAGTAAAAAGAAAACTGATATTCTGTCAGAAACAGATGCCTGTTTATATTTAGCGAGTTTTCTATATACTATATATTTTAATGATTGTTTTACTTTTTTGCCAGCGGGAAATTTGTCTATTCATAGTCCTGATTTTAGAAGTAAGTTTCAACATTAGTTTCATTAAGTAATTAAAAATTGACTTTTATTTGCAACTAAACATTTACAGAGCATGTTTTATATATTTAACATGCCAATGTGTTTACTGGCTATTGTTTTTTTTTATATACTTGAACATGTGCATATGGGCTTTTTCTTATATCTACATGTACATTCTTGAACAATATATATACCACCGGTTAAATCATAGTTCTGAGACGTAAATGTACTGTTCCGACAAAACTTTATCATGAGAATTGATACATGATGCTTGTTTTTCGATACTAGCATGAAACTGATATTTTACATTTACTGTTGTAAAAATGTTAAATTATGTGAAAACTAAGGGAATAGCTCTGTTCGGAGGTGGTATTGGCTTTACCTGTTTTTTGGTCATTTTGGCATTTGATTTTGCTCTTCAAAGTTTCGGGTATTGTTTTGGCTTCTATCATTTGAGGCCTTGACTACAACTGACACTTCTTTAATCTTAGGCATCAGAAATTGTATCATGGAAATTCACAACTATCGCGTTAATATGGGATCTGGCGAATCATGTCATGACACAAAATTTATATATACATGTACATTTACATTGTACAAATGTATGTGAAAACAAGTCTAAGCACCAAGGCAGATACTACTAGAAGTTAGGCGGATCCTACTACACGTTTGACCTTAATTCTTTGATAAATTTCCATTATTTTCACATCTGCAGATTAGAAGACACGTGCAATGTCATGTAACAAATTTCAAACATGAACGTTATGTACGATCCTTTTCGTACTTATAAAAATATTTCGCACATTTTTTTAGTAAAATGCCAAGATAAATGCAATATGTTTAATATCATTGTACATACATGTATAAACAAATATTCAAATTTTCTGAAATCTGATTTTAAAATAACCCTCTTTTTTCACGATTTATCATTTATCAAATTGGTATCTGCTATGTTTTTTTGGAAAATTAATCACACTTAAATTTGACACTTCCGCAATTGTTTTCCTACCTAAACTTGAAAGCCTGCAGACTGAATATATCATGATATTATATTACGAACCATAAGTGAAAGTTCTTAGGTAAACAGCAAGTGTTTATATTGTGAAATAGTGAAAATATCTGTAATGTTGGCAATCGCCAGGAAATTCCTTTCATTTTCCCTGTGGCCATTTATCAGTTTCGAACTGAGAAAAAAAATATTGAAAACTACTGAACATTTACATGCTTTCTGTAGTTTCAGAACAAGAGACGATGTACTTTACTAACAATGATTACACGAACAGATAATAAATTATTTTTGTTTAGTTAAACAACTTACAACAGTGATATAAACTTTTCTTGTGCAAAAACGATTTTCTTTCCAAATCCATATTGTTAAGCACGCCTGCTTATCTCTTGTATGCATAACAATTGATACTATTAAATATTTTCATTTATTTATGTTTTATTTAAAAAATCCAAGAATGTGATTTGCTGTAATATTATTTCCTTGCTCTGATGATTTAATTGTAGTTTAAAATTAAATACGAGTATAGCTGCAAAATCCGCTCTGAACTAATTTTCAATCTCTTTCATAGCCAATATTAGTTTGGAAAAAAAAATTCAACCATAATTGTATGTATCTAAATGCGATAATATACATACATCAAACAGGAAACATTTCATCGAATCACATTGCCCCAATTTGGAAATTACTCAGTCTGCAAATTGTAAAAATTACCAACTGTAAGAGAGATAAGTGGGCGTGTTAAGGATACACACATGTATATTTACATATACTTCTGATTAATTTAATGTATTCAAACACCTGAAAAACGTTAATTTTATGTTATGAGAAACATCAACCAGTTACCGCCCTTGACAATGTTACGCAAGGGAGCTACCAAATAGCCTCCCTTATCCTTGATGACAAAAGGGATCAATTTCAGTTATCTCTCATTGTTCATTGTGTTAAACTGTCCAATGTTTGTCATTGTTCTAATCTTTTAGCTCTTATTTCATGGTTAATTTTTACTAAATTATGGGAAATACACAAGCAAAATACTATTAAACTCAAAACAGAAGAGCGTTTAGTTCCATTAAAGCAAAAATCATATATTTGTTCGAGTCAATGTTTTTATGCTTTTTTTTTATCACAGAGAGATAAATCATCATAAACTTTGTACTTCACTACACATGTAGTTCATTGAAAAAAAAAATGCATGCATCTTTCAACTGGTGTATTTGTATTTCTACTGAAAATATTTGCAATTAATTCTATACAGCTTACAAAATATTTAAGTCGTACCTCAATCAGTATTTTAGTTTTTCAGTGAATGATAACAATTTTTTTCAAATAATGCCTGCTGAGTAAAAGTTTCCAAAGAGTTCTTATCAAAAACAAACAAACTAAAGATGACATTTCAATATGTTTACAAATATTACCAATGCATATACAAGTAAACCAAACAGATTTCCATTCTAAAAGTAAAAGTAATTTCAATTCAACTCTATTTCAATACCATTTATTAAAACATTTCAGTGTACACAAATATTGTTTATGAATACACATTAATTAAATTGTGAATTTTCATAGGTTTTATTAGTATATTTATTTATTCAGAGTAAAATAATTTAAGTTTAAACATACATTAACTAATATTCTGATATTTGAACAATAAATATTTTATATGAAACATGTCACATGGATCAATGATCAATTACATAACTTGAATTACTGACATTTATTATTTGTTTGTCGGTTTCCTGTTATAACTGTGTTCCTTAGAGAAAATTGCAGTAAGTTCTTTAATTCAGCAGCTTTGCAAATAAGTTTTATTGGTTTTTTAAATAGATAAAATATATATTAGAAATGCAACCTTGCTATTATTGGATAAGTATAACTTACGAAACTGTTTTCATGGTGAATTACTTGTTATATATTTGATAGCGAACCACCAACTAACCCTTGCTTCCAGATTAATTCCAAATAGCTCAATGGTTGAAATTGGCAAAGATTGCACGCAAAGATCTTCCAGCGAAGTTTCCCGTGCTCATCTTAGTTCTGCTTTGTACAATATTGTTTATTCTAATATGACGTCTTTCTTTGGCTTTAATGTCAACAAACCCATGTTACTTATGGGAAAGCCAAAGAAGGACGTCATATTAGAATAAACAATATTGTACAAAATGTCCTATATTTGCCATATATACTTTATTAGGTATTTATACTTACTTTTGCAGAATAACGCATCACCCATATGATGTGTCCTTGAACCTGCGAGACCCGCGGTTACTATATCCAATGAGAGGCCTTCTTACAAAATCGTGACGAGAGAATTCATTTGCATACAAAATAAACTTTTGTGACACAAAATTGACTTTTGTGACACAAAATTGACTTTGGTGACAAAATTGACTTTTGTATTAAATTTTCACTTCTGTTTAACAAAACTCAATTTTGTATGCAAATAAGTTTATATTTGCATACCTATTTGACAAAATTGAATTTTTTCATGACAAAAATAAATTTTGTCATTACAAAATTGAAGTTCTCATAAAACAAGTCTGTATCACATAGTTTTGTAAGACAAAAATGATTTTGTTATGACAGAATTGAATTTTGTGTACACAAAATTGATTTTGACTACAAAAAGTTCAAGTCCCATTTGGCGCCCCGTATCGGCTACCCAAAATTCGTTCATACCCCAGAATTCGTACGAATGTTTGCGTACGGTGAACGTGCTTTAAATTTTGATTGTTACGTCACTTACGCTGAAGTTACAAGTGCCATCACTAGACGAAATTCTGTGTGTTATTTAAACAAAGAAAATGCGTTTCAAGTAGGTAATATAAGCATAATTGTATTCCACAGCTCCAAAATCGCCATTTTCCTTAGTCCGGTTTTAATCGACAGATAAAAACCTTATATATTACAATAAACAGAGCACACTTTGAAAATCCCTCTTCCGTCGCCATTTCTGTTGTCATAGACTCTGAATCAGTAGTGCGCTTTAAATATTTTTAGGCCAATACCAAAAAAAATCTTCGTTATAAATTAGTAGTTCCTTACAAATCAACACCATTTTACCTGTAATGGCGTCCACAAAGCTGACAATCGATACACATTAAATACACATTGAAATATATTCAAAACAGCACAAATTATTCCGAAAAAATATACCAATCATGTATGAGAGATAATTAAAATTGTTTTTATTTAACCAACGTGAAAAAAAAAGAAGAAAAATGGAGAAACTGCAATAAAAAAAAGTACAAAAAATTAAAAACTGTAAAAACAGAAGAGAGAAAAATGCAATAAACAACAGCAAAAAGGAAAAAAATCCATTAAGAAAAGGAAATTACCAGAAAAAAAAATGAAATTAATATGATATTAAGTATAAGAATAATTACTGGATTAAAAGAGCATAGGCTCTAATGAACTTTTATTTTATATCTTTCAGGTAAAAGCCCAGCCGTTTAAAACCAAGTACAGACACTACAGTTCAAACCAATTGACGAATGCCTACCTAGCATTTAAAGCCGGAGGTGTATCACTCCGTGGAGCTGCCAGACAGTATGGAGTAACTGTACATACCTTGAGAGACAGGACCAGTGGAAGGATTTCAGTTATTGCCATAAAGTCTGGAAGAGCGCCCGTGTTAAACTTAGTAGAAGAGACTATCCTGGTACAACATTTGAAGGAAATGGCCAATCTTGGATATGGTTATACGAGGTCAGAAGTCGTAGACATTGCAAATGATTACGCCCAAATGCTGAACATAAGAGATAAAAAAACATCCACTAACATTAAGATGGTACCAGGGCTTCATGTCCAGATGGGAAAATGACATAAAGCTAGTAAAGCCAAGAGCCCTAGAATACAAAGAGCTAAAGCTGGAAATATCAACTCAGTAAATTCATATTTTGACGAATTAGAAATCATCATTAAGAAATATCACACATAGGATAAACCCCATCTCATCTTCAACGTGGATGAAAAGGGTATACAGCAGAATCACTCTCCCCCATCTGTAGTAGCTGGTCGCACATTAGCAGTTCAAGAAGTTGTGCCAGGGAAGTCATCAACCATCACTATCTTAGGCTGTGGGAATGTAGCTGGAATGTTGATCCCACCGTACATCGTCTTTGAAGGAGCCAGGATGAGAAAGAGCTGATGAATGGTAAGTCTCCTGGCGCCAATGGTTCATTATCTCCGACAGGACTGTCTAATACAGATATATTTAGGAAATGCATCGAGGAGCACTTCATTAAGTATGCCCCTGGTAGAGGGGAAGATGAAATACTACTGTTACTGGACGGCCACAGGTCCAATACATCTATTGGTTTGGTTGACTGGGCAAAGAACCACAATATCCTACTTTTTGTACTTCCAGCTCACACAAGCCATTTTCTACAACCTATGGACGTGGGATGTTATGGACCTTTTCACAGGATATTCAACAATGACCGCCATAAAGAAATTAGAACACTTTAAACAGTTATTACAAAGTACAACATATGTGAAATTACATGCAGAGCATACTCTAAAGTCCTTAGTCCAGATAATTTACGATATGCCTTTCGCAGAACAGGAATATTTCCACTTAACCGTACCGCCATCAACTCGGATTACTTGCTACCGTCACAAGTTTTTACAACGCATACTGCCCAGGAAACAGATAAACGAAAATGAAGATGACGAAGAGGAGGTCACAGCTGATCAACAGGAGGAATTAATTTTAGTGCCCGGTCCAAATGATAGTGTTATGGGAGTTACAGAATAAGACACCGTAATAGTACCTGGACCAGGAGGAGATAGTGCAGAGCAATCACAAGTACTGGAAATTGTCAAAATAAGGTCATAAATGTTCAATGATTTTATTTAATTAACAATAAAAAAATTACAAAAAAAAGTTTTCATGAGTAGAATTATTTAATTTTTTGAACTCTATTGGGTACATCTATGGTGTTAAATATGGTAAAAGTTAATAAGACATAAACATCCCAGAGAAAACTATAAAGTCTCATCTTTAATGTAAAAGTCTTCGTTTATTTGTCAACATTGAGTTTCGTATTATTAACCAAGAGATTCTTCCATAAACAATTTTATCATAGAATTGATTTCCTTTGTAAATATAAATGAGAATATAATAACGCAAAAGTCGTTTATATTCAACCCATCCGTCATTTTGCGAAACGCCAATTTTTGAATCTAAGTACAGACATTGAGATGATAAATGTATGTAGTACAAAAATAATAGAAATACTAAGGGTTCATTCCTTGTATTGCACATGGTAGATCTCCTTAGCTGAAATTTGGCTTCCTATTTCGATATTTTTGGTTGAGTACTTCTTGTTTAATATAAGTTTGGTTTTTGGTCTTCCAAATGTTTCGGTTTTAATGCTGCTGATGAGAGGTAACTCCTTGAAATGCGTCGTATACAGCATAGTATAAATTTACTGTATCTAATATTAGTATCTTTGGATTGTTATTTTGAAACTCCTGGGATGATGCCTCTGCTGGTGGACCCTAGGTCCCCGAGGGTATTCGCCAACCCAGTCGTCAGACTTGTCTGACATGATTATTCATTGATTTGTTACAGAAATTACCAGTATTTAGCAAAATTCAAAAATAATAGAAATACTAAGGGTTCATTCCTTGTATTGCACATGGTAGATCTCCTTAGCTGAAATTTGGCTTCCTATTTCGATATTTTTGGTTGAGTACTTCTTGTTTAATATAAGTTTGGTTTTTGGTCTTCCAAATGTTTCGGTTTTAATGCTGCTGATGAGAGGTAACTCCTTGAAATGCGTCGTATACAGCATAGTATAAATTTACTGTATCTAATATTAGTATCTTTGGATTGTTATTTTGAAACTCCTGGGATGATGCCTCTGCTGGTGGACCCTAGGTCCCCGAGGGTATTCGCCAACCCAGTCGTCAGACTTGTCTGACATGATTATTCATTGATTTGTTACAGAAATTACCAGTATTTAGCAAAATTCAAAAATAATAGAAATACTAAGGGTTCATTCCTTGTATTGCACATGGTAGATCTCCTTAGCTGAAATTTGGCTTCCTATTTCGATATTTTTGGTTGAGTACTTCTTGTTTAATATAAGTTTGGTTTTTGGTCTTCCAAATGTTTCGGTTTTAATGCTGCTGATGAGAGGTAACTCCTTGAAATGCGTCGTATACAGCATAGTATAAATTTACTGTATCTAATATTAGTATCTTTGGATTGTTATTTAGATGAGGCAAATTTCTTGCAAGGAAAATTACTTAATTTTGCATGTTGGATAAAGAATGATGTTTTGTGTATGTCCAAACAGATTTTAATGGTAAATCTTAATAATCCATTCTTTTCACCATCTGTCCAACGACCCCCTTAAAGTATTTTGAAATCTTCAGCTTGGTTCCATAAAAGAACTGCAATGTACATTATACCATTGTAAACACACAACAAATGGATAAGACCGTTTATAAAGCCATTCTGATGAATACTATATAATGAAAATATAGACTTCCATTGTGATACAGCAATGTATTGAACCCAATTATTATAAGCATTTTTGGTCATGATCAATATCACATTATATTTATTACGTGTATTTCACAAGTCCATAATTGTATAATGGAAAATAGGTTTTACTCTTCAGTTCTAATTTCTACATTCAAGAGTTTTAGAAAGCTTTATTCTTAATTTCTCCGTATCTTTTGGATAAACATAAATAAACATTGATATCAAGTTAATTTTGATCTAAAACAATACAAACGTTCTTCAAGACACGACAGATTATTAACGGTAGTTTGTTCTGTCTGAGGAATCTGTTAAAATAATGAAATAAGTATGTAAAACTGCAATTATCTTCTTCGGGAAGGATTCACATTCCAACTGGTTATCAAATAATGGCAGATATTAGGAAAGAAAATGGCAATAAATTGTCAATCCTTCTTTGTTTATCTTATTTTGTTTGTATTCTAAGGACATTCTATACAGTCGTGAAACTGATCTGTTGTAGCCTAAAGCAAATTATAAAATCTTATTAGCTCAGTTATTTATATGGGATTTCTGTTGTTTCTAACAAAGACTGATTAATCTTTACTCTATTTTATCTATTGGTGACGATACATGAAAACAGGGATAAGGAACGTCATGATACAACATTTTAAATATATGACATTAACTTGTTGCCTAATATGCTATAAGCAACTGTTTCCAGTTTGAAATTACCAAGGTAATACATAAAATCGCACTGCAAAATCATAAACAAGCAAACTATCCAGGGCATAAATCAAATATTCGGTTACAATAACTACCCCGCAGTGTAAACAGCTGTAAAATGTATACAGTACGTATACTATTTACAATAATTTCAACAAATTGTTTTACTTACATGTTCTTGAAGACCGAAGATGTTTTCTAACTGTTGCAGGACTTTCTGGTTCTGGGGAAGAGGGTGGTGTCAATGTACTGGCTCCAGAACCCATCACAGCACTGAAAAAATTAATTCATTATCATATACAATACATTGTAGTTTATGATACCATACTGTGTACTTAACGTGTATTTCTATTGTTTGTAGTAACGAACAGTGCTGAAATATTTTATACTTTGGTACAGTTATTTTTTTCGAAAATAAATTTCGATTCACATCTGTGTTTTTACAGTATTGGTCTTTCATTGTCGGTTTGCATTTTGCTATGATTTATTAGGTTTTTTTATTTTTCTTTCTACATTTTTGTAGGTATTTTTTCTTTTTACTGTTTTTAAAATTCTTAGTTACATGTACACGTTGTAATACCTAGCTTTTCGGTTTCAGGAAAAATAAATGTTACATTGATGTTATTTGCCACACTAAACTGACATGTACAAGGTGTATACGACAAAATTGCCACATTAAATTGTAGCTAGTTTCAATATTTGTTAAGTTAAAACCTTTTACCCAAATATGCTACAAAAACCATTATCACCAGTCTTTGATGTTTGAAACAGTATAAAGGCTATCAAGCAGGAAATTACAACAAGAGTTCAATTTGTATGAAAGGAAATATTGGAAAACCTATTATTCTCAACGCAGAATCAATGTTCCATCTGAATATCACTGAATAATGGTGGATCACGTTGATGTGAAACAACATTGAGACAGGAAAATGCGTTTTAGAAAATTGAAAAAGAATGGTTTTAACAAATATTACTTAAAAGGCAAATCGATATAAAAGAAAATTGACTTTTTCATAAAACTGAAAATCTTAATTAGTGTAAAAAAAGTCAAACATCCATTAGTGTAATTATTTTAAATATCTTTATATTCGAAATAACATACACTATGACTACTCAGAATTTTTCAATTGGTAAATAAAGTTACTGTACTACGAAAAATATCAGGCCATTGTTAACACTCACTCCAAAGAAAGTTGCAAGACGAAATCTGGTGCCTCATTTGCTTTCTTTAACCATTTAATTTAAGGATTATTGTCTTATTGACATTTACGACATAATTATATCATTTCATTTCCAAGCTTAAGCAGGACAACCAAAATAAAAGTTAGTTTTTTGAAAAAGTTAAAATTCATTACTTTTAGAAAAATTGTTATATTTACAACCTTTGAATTTCAAATCTGTGAAATGTACGTAAAACCGAAACAGTGAAACTGATTGGATCGTAAGGGAGTTACGGTTCTTTGGAAAAGAAGTGCTCTTTGGTAGAACGTTGTACTACAACGATAAGTACCGAATGTAAGTGCGATGATGCATTTTTATTTTTCTTGGATCAACGAGCAATTTGTTTCAATAATGTAATTCAAATGTGATTTTTATCCGAACTACTTTGACTTAAAAATCTATTTTACAGTAGCATTTTTTAGTAAGTAAATGTGCCTTCTTTAAATGTTTCAAAAATATGTCTCATCATCAGATATAATATATGCAAGTTATAGCTTAAATTACATGAAATACGATTTTATTAATCAAATCTTTGATAAAAAGCAAGAGAGTCTCTACATGTACCATTATGCAAGTATTAGATAAAAAATTCCTTTATATACCTATTTTGGCGAAAGGACAGAGCTTTTATTAACGTTCTTCCAAGCGAAAATCATTAAATTCCTATCGATAATTTTTATACCTTTATTTCACTTTTCAAAAGAAATTCACATTTGACATCAGTCTATGTATTGGCATTATAACAAATTAACAATCGTAAACATAATACAGAACTAAATCTTTAATATCTAAAAAAAATCTAGTTAAATACTAAAGAAAATCCAATTAGTCAATGTCATTAAGATGATCAGAGTGTGTGCTTACGTGACAAGGTACTTTTACTTATTTTACTGCTTCATTAAATAATAAAGAATGAGAAGAAAAGAGTGCAAAATAAGAACAAGCGGTATATGGACTACTTTTATTTTAAACTCTATAGATCATGTACATTTTTTATAACCGTTACGGTTTTTCTTTTCTTATGTTGTACGAATATACATGTACATTTACACGGTGGCCGCCGTTATTTATGGTAGGAAGTACCTAAATCCGTTAAATTACGGATTTTCATGAAATTTTACATGCAGCTAGAATATTCAAAACTGTATCAAAATATCGAAAAAGTTATATTTAGCTTTTATATTTCTTCAACAAGGTTGATTTAAAATGCTTAAAATTAAGATCTACATAGATTTCATATAAAAACTGCTGTAAAAAATTCATAATTTCACTTTAAATCGTAATTTCTCAAAATGAAATCCATAGAATTTTCTTTAAAAATGATATTTTATTGCTTTCAATCTTTTTGTTAAAAAGATACTAAAATAGTATAAGGTCCACAGCTACGTTTTATCAGTGGAAATCATTCAACTATATGCCTGTCTGTTAAAAAATTAAACATATACATTTTACTTCGTCGCGACGCTACGCTTATTTTGGCTTTTTAAAGTTTTCGCTATGCATATACATGTTGTAGTAATCAATTTAATGAACTGAAAAAAAAAAAAACGCATCTTGTGACCCCTAATAAAATTTGTATAAAAATATAAAAAATAAGAGAATTTCAATGGCAATAATATATTGTTAAAAAAAATCTATGGACATAATCTTGAGAAATCATAAATTAAAGTCTAAAGATTTTACTTTTTTTCAGTACTATACATTTACACATTCTATCTGGCAAAATTTCAGGAAGTACATGTATTAAAGTGATACACATAATTGTTTAATTTCATGCTCTAGTTGCATGCAGAATTTTAATAAAAATTATGAAAATAGAACAGTACGTCAGGCATTTTAGGTACGGTTTTAGGTTTAAGTCAACTTCCCAAAATAACTCTTCCATGTTTGGATATATGGTGGTGTTACATTTGTCTAGAACTGACATCTATATTTAAAACGTATCATCTGATGGTTTGGACAGAAGACATGCAGTTAGAATTAAATCAATATATATATATGTATGTCCAATCTTAGACCTTATCACCCCAGTAAACCTTTCAGCTCAGTCCACATTGCCGGTGAATTTACGAACCATTCTTGCTTTATAAAATAAATGATGAATTTACAATATCCTTAACCCCCTCAACACACAAACACACACATTTCACTTGTATTTTACTATCGCGTTATTATATTTTTTAAAGATTTCATTTTATACTTCAGTAGTTGTTGTACCAGTATGCATGGGAGACTTATTTAAAGAAACATCACTGATCTACGCCTCGTTCCAAATTCACGTGTCATGTTAAAATTTCCATTATACAAACTGATGATCAATTCTTTTTATGTAAAACCTTTTAATATTGTAATCAGTATAGAACATCAAATAAACTTAATAACAAATGTGTCAACTTTTCGGAATTAATATCTTATTTTCATTAAGAGCAATTTGAAGAAGAATTCAATACACCAAGTAATTCTATAAAACACGACATTATTTTCAATCTGAATTAAGAATACGGTTGTTGATCTTTTTGAGTAATTATTGACTGTAAATTCATTACTTTTTTACCAGACTGTCAGACAAAATTTCAAGAGGAAATACAAAACAGAGCACAAAACCAACCTAATATGAAAGAAGAGAAATGGCGGAATTAATTATTGAAATATAATCCCCACATATATATGTAAGTGAAAAAAGTCCAACAAAAGGAACAGCGTGTGTTTTAGTTGTTTTTCTTCATACATGTAGACATGCTCTTGGATACTGATGCGACTGTAATTACATAATTAATTTTATAGTTGCATGTACATTTATACGTGTAACACTGGTTCCCAGTAAAAAAAACAGATTAAACCAAAATGACAATAAAAGTCGCAAGGGTTATCGATTATTGGGACTAATTTTGAGATATGAATAAATTCTTATTTAATTAAAAAATATATATATTTATCATTTTTGCTTTGGCCATCTGTCCATAATCGTTTTTATTTCTTCTAGGTTTTTCGTATATATATATTCGGGGAAAGGTGAAAATAAGCCATGCAAGCTTTTATAACTTTAATGTTAAAAATAATTGTACATCCTATAAGTGTAATGGGAAAGATAGGATTTAATTGGATTAATTTGTTTAGATTATCTACACAACACGTATTATTGTAATAATCCGATAATCTGAGGAGTTCAAGCTGAATTTGAGCAACCATCCGCAAGATATTGACGCATGAAATTCAATAAAAATTGACCTTACAATTGATTATGTGTTAGATTATATATTTACACCATTGAACATGTTCCAATATTCTCATAACATAAAGAATAAGGGCCACTTCTCAATGTATTTGTTTCACTCGTAAATATTAATCATAAATTTTTTAATATTTACCAATGTCTGTATTAAACAATGGCACAAATTATATCTAAATGTTTAACAAACATAAATTCAATGATTTATCATTTAAAACTCTTTTTCAACACTTGCAGGTGATAGAACAGAAAGATTTTGGGTCAATTTTAAAGATTTTAACATGATTTTCTAAGAGAACGGCCGGTGGGCGGGCGACTCAAAATATTGAAGGAAAATCCAATTTTCTATCATAGACAGTAGAATATCAACTCCACTAGACCCTATGAGGTCGTAGAACAATTACGTTACTTATTAGAAATATAAAAATAACAATCAAAGGATACTAATATTAGATATAGTAAATTTATACTTTGCTGTATACGACGCATTTAAAGGAGTTACCTCTCATCAGCAGCATTAAAACCGAAACATTTGGAAGACCAAAAACCAAACTTATATTAAACAAGAAGTACTCAACCAAAAATATCGAAATAGGAAGCCAAACTTCAGCTGAGGAGATCTACCATGTGCAATACAAGGAATGAACCCTTAGTATTTTTATAATTTTTTAATTTTGCTAAAAACTAGAAATTTCTGAAACAAATCAAAGAATAATCATGTCAGACAAGTCTGACGACTTGGTTGGCGAATACCCTGGGAAACCTAGGGTCCACAGCAGAGGCATCATCCCCAGAGTTTCAAAATAACAATCCAAAGATACTAATATTAGACATAGTAAATTTATAATATGCTGTATACGACGCATTTCAAGGAGTTACCTCTCATCGCAGCATTAAAACCGAAACATTTGGAAGACCAAAAACCAAACTTATATTAAAAAAGAAGTACTCAACCAAAAATACCGAAATAGTAAGCCAAATTTCAGCTGAGGAGATCTACCATGTGCAATACTAGGAATGAACCCTTAGTATTTCTGTGTTTTGAATTTTGCTAAATACTGGAAATTTCTGTAACAAATCAATGAATAATGTCAGACAAGTGTGACGACTTGGTTGGCGAATACCCTGGGAAACCTAGGGTCCACCAGAAGAGGCATCATCCCAGGAGTTTCAAAATAACAATCCAAAGATACTAATATTAGATATAGTAAATTTATACCATGCTGTATACGACGCATTTTAATGAGTTACCTCTCATTAGCAGCATTAAAACCGAAACATTTAGAAGACCAAAAACCAAACTTATAATAAACAAGAAGTACTCAACCAAAAATACCGAAATTAACTGTCTTCAAAATTTGTCATCTGATGTCAAAAACTACGGGAATTCGCCTGAATTGTAGCAACAGCGGAAAATAATGTCAATTCTGGTATTCAGACAGCTCTTAATCATATCATTACTTTGACTACGTCCTGACAGATTTGAAAGACAATTTTTAAAAATTGCCAAAGTAATGAACAAAAGTCCGCCATTGCTGAAATTCGTACAAATTCCCGTAATTTCTATCATCACAAAGAAATCGTCTGACGTCACAATTAAAAAAGTAATTGTTCTACGACGTCATCGAGGTCAAGTGAAGCTGACATTCTACTGTCAATATGTCTATTAGATGATCTGAGATTAGCAAAGGAACAAGAGTGATTTGTTTATTTAAAACTTAAACGTGTAGTTGTACAATTTTGGTAAGAACACTTCTACATTATATTACAATCATTAATTCATAGTCTTTGCTTTTTAATGTATTACTGATTGAAACTTTTGGGTAGTTGGCCGGCATGGTTGTTATTTTCATCCATTCATTTTATTTTTATCAATGATTCAGAATAGAGTAAGGCAATGGACTAATTACCGATACATTCCGTGTAATCCTGTCTGAGCAAGAACCTGAAATTTCATTGACATTATTTTGGGCCGGAAGCTCTTTATTTATTGTATTTACTGCATAACGTTGAGTTTGGTTCTGTAAGGGTTCACGTACTCTCTTTAAAGTTCATCACATCACGTCGGAGGCACATGGGAAATGGATTTAAAGTCTTACTACCCCCATTTTTCTCTGCCTCCCGTAACATTACTATTTTTATTTTCATTCAATTTTTTTTTTTTATCACACAGGAGTTCTGCTAAATGCATGTGATATAGAGTTAATTCCTTACATAAAATGTTGTTGTTTTGACATTAAGTGTTTGGGATCGGTTGTAATGAAAAAAAGAAAGGATGCAATGAACCAAATCCGTATAAAGGTGTCGATGGCGATAAACTAACTCCGCGTCAAAGATGACTGTGTAACAAGTATAAAATTCAATTATACTAATTCAGATGGTGTCATCCTGGTTTGCCAACATTTAATTACATGTTAAAATAAACATAGGTGTTTTTGTTGTTTTACTAATTAAAGTCTATATATTATTTGTATCTATTTGTATAATTTTTACCTGAATTTACGTGTAAAATATCAGCTTCACAGAAGTACAAATGCAAAAATAAAAAATTAAAATAAAACAAAATTGATATAATAAACGCAAAAATATAGAATCATGGCATACAAATCTTGAACAGACTATAGTTTACCGTGCTTATGAAGCCCTTTGTCTTTTTTGTTTGTTTAACTGTTTACTATATACCCTAATTAAATGTTGGTAAACCAGGATTAAACCATTCAGATTCAGATTCTTTATTGTTGTGTGACTTCTTATATTTAAATGTAGATAATATATTACACACATTAATAAAATGTTATTTTCAGAGTTGTGAGAGACTGTAAAATACATTTGGTTTAAAAAAAGCTGATTTTTTTTATCTAAAACTTTACATGTAAATCTACTATTTAAATCCATGTTTAAATCTAAGCAGTATAGCATTCAGATAGGGTATGCTATCCGAAAAAAGTTTAATATACCGACAAATAGTTATTTGTAGAT
This sequence comes from Mytilisepta virgata, assembly GCA_028015205.1. Classification (NCBI taxonomy): domain Eukaryota; kingdom Metazoa; phylum Mollusca; class Bivalvia; order Mytilida; family Mytilidae; genus Mytilisepta; species Mytilisepta virgata. The sequence continues at coordinate 93,536,543 of CM051521.1, forward strand.
AAAACTGCAGCGCCTATTCAAAATAGCTAGGGTTTGGCTAATTTAAATTCTAATTGATCATTTTGAAAAAAAGAAACAAACATTTATCATTATCTCGAAAATTCTCAAATTCTGGATAAATGATACTGGCATCTTCAAAAAGTGTCCCCCTCAAATCATCATGAATATTGCATCTTATAATGACAGATTGTTAATCCAACAACATATTGAATCATATACATTTATTTAAACTGGTTAATAGACTTCAATGAGTAAAACATTCTTAACTTTTCAAAGGACTAATAGATTGCATGCATTGCTTATAACATTGATTTCATGTTTAATTCTTAAGAACTTGGATAAGTAAGAATATAATAAATCAATAAATAGATATATAATAAAATCAACTATCAGTATTACTAAAAGATGAAAAAGAAAGGTTTTACCCTTTTGAAAGATTTATGATAAAAAGGTTCCTACATTACAGTTGTGTTAAAGGCCGTGCAAAATTGAATCGGTAGTAAGTGAAGTGGTAGTAGGAATACCTTGAAACGAAATTCATTCCGGCAAATTACAAACCCAGCAATTCCTTACGGACAACCTCAAAAGATATATATGATAGATAATAAGTTTAATTCGTGTTTATAGGGGTACCAAAACACCAGAAAGTTTTCATCTGACATCGGTTTTCAAAACTTTGACATGTCAAATATTACATTTCGACTACTCTGGCCTAGGTTGTATCAGTAATCGAGAAAATACTACAGAAATGCACTTGATAATAAGATCTGCAATGTACTCTCAAAACATATTCTCTGTCCGTCAATAATTATTTCAAATGACACGTACGTTGCCTTGAGAAAGGGTAGGGATTCTACAAATAAAAAATACCCAATTTTCATCTCCTAAGATTAAATTGAATGGATTTAATGAAATATCTTTGTCTGACAATACATATTTTCAGCGGAGTCCAATAAAGGTTATATGAACCTAAAATAAAGTTTTAATTTGTTCAACGTCATTTTGGTAATAGTTGCTGATAAATGTTATGTGGTAAGTACCTTGTATCATATATGTATTTACAAAATTTTAGTATATCTTAAAATAAAACTGTGGCGTGTATTTACCATTGTTTACCAAAAAACAACAAAATACTGTTGGATAACTAACACATATTTATATTTTTTCAGTCTCTATACTTAAAATTGAAAACAAATGGGTAGCCTGTAGTGACATTAGATAAAGAATAACGAATCGACAAAACAGTGAGAAAAGTCTGTAAATTCCAAATCCCAGGAAAAGACAACGTCAAGAGAATGGAACACGACAAACAAACGGCACAATAATATATCTACATTGTATAACTAAAGGAATAAAAAGCATATTATAAACTTAACAAAAAAGGTAACATATTTAGTTGTTTGTAACCTAATCATGATCATCATCTGCTGTATATATTCAATAAGACCATTTATCATATATTTAATACTAAATACAGGAATTTTGTATATTTGATAAAGGTTCTTTTCTCTAGTCTGTATCATCTACCCTGTATCGTATACCCTGTATCGCATAGCTAATCCCGTATCGCATACCCTGTATCGTACCCCTTTCGGAACCTCTCATATGTTACTAACCGGTACACCTCAATTTTATTGTCAGTCGCAGACGACAATTACTGCCATGTCCCCGTTCAGTTGAAATGGGGATGAGACTGATGAACCAACTTTAGAAACCATTTCTCCCCCCGAGTTACATTTGCTACTAGCAAGGATTAAAAAGGCCAATGAAGGAGAAGACAAGCCTGACATCTTGAATCAATGCAGGCAGCATAAACCGGTATCTAGGGAAATATGTGTCGTATTCTAAGGTGGGAACAGCCCATAATATCATTTGTGAATGCATTTAATTACATGAAAAAAATCCTCGTCTCAAAATGCTCTTATACATGTATATTTGTGAATAGGTTATTAGAGACATTTCAGTTTGGATATATTATTTAATATGAAAGATTCCGAATTTTTATATGAGTATCATGAAACAGGATAATCAAATCAGGAAGTCTATGAAAACAAAAACAATTCCAAGTCACCTGGAGAACTACAGGAAAATCTTCATATTCTTGTCTACCCTTATTCTTATATTTTCGGACGATTGTAAACAACGACAAATCACAGACCTGTTATATATCATGAATCTGGATCTATTAAAGTATATGATAAACAGAATAATATATGGCAAAATCCGTATCGCATGCTGTATCACCACTCGACCAATATCGGACCTCGGGACTGATATTGGTTCCTCGTGGTGATACAGCATGTGATACGGATTTTGCCATGTATTATTCTATATATACTATATCGGCAAATTAGAAATAATAAAGTGGCTGTTAAAAAAACATATTATACGTATACCATGTACTTTTTCATTTTATTCCCATAATAACTTTCTATTTCATTTTTACATTTGGTCTAATATATATTTTACAATCGTGAAGAAATCAATTGCCTGTTATTGTGTCAATTAAGAACAGCTGACACCTTTGACAAGTTTGGTAATAAGAAAAAGCGAAAATTTATACATGAACTAGACATTGAACCCGCGCGAGCGCGGGAAAATAAGCATTTTTTTTTATTTATTTTTTTTTTTTTGTGGTGGCCATATTGACTATAAAAAGTTGTTGCGGCCATGTCATTGATGGAACAGGAACTCAATATGGATGTTGTGGCAGGCTTCCCATAAACTTTCCTGTCAAGTAGGTGGTTTCAACTGATAGTTTCATGTCTATATATGATGTAGTATTCCAGAATTGGATGTGAATGCAAACTTTAACCAAGTCAATGAAGCGTGAAATGTAGGTCAACGTGACCCAATTGTCACATGGCTGTTCGTTACAACCGAAGATGGAAACACTGATGAAGTAGACTATATGCCACGTAGAATTACCAAAATGGACCTTAAGGTTCCATCAAAGTCAAAATCTATGACGAAAACACAACCACATAGATTGTCAATATTTTTATTGTTACAATTAATTCTGAACTGGAACTTGATGAAAAGCTTTCATTAAATACACATTTCATAATGCATTACCTTTTTCCTTCAGAATAAATATGAAAATGAAATTGTAGATGTAAAGATTTCCTTAGTGACTGAATTTTTCAAACGATGCCGTGAGTTCCGTAGAGCATATTTTTGGAAAATAATTGTTCCAATTGTTCCATTGTCATTATGAGGAGGGCAAGCGAGGCTTAATTTCACAAATATATCCAATAATCAGACGATAAAAGCATTTTTAGTGTGTGGCTGCTTGTGATGTCCACGTTTATATATTTATCAAAAATGTCCGAGATAAATTTCGTCATTAATGATAAAGATGACCATTTGTTAAACATATTTTTATCTAGGGCTTACAGGGAATTGTATTGTAGAGATATATTTAGACAGTTACAAACGATGTAAAAATAGATAATGGTTGGTGTTATCACTTTGTGCAAGGTAAACATCCGAGCAATCCAAAAAACACTAAGTTAGGAATTCCTTTGAACTTTACCTTATTTCTTCATAATCTTCAAAGTTCATAACCTTTACAGTTAGGAGAAATTGCGTTATTGTTGAAAAACAATCCTGAATACATGAAGCGGAAACATCCCACTTGAAGGGGAATGTTTTTAATTTGTTTTATTCTTCTTCCGTAATTTCAAACAGAAATACATTTAAAATAAGTGCATACTTGTTTATTTAAATCAATTTGTTAAAATGATGCATTCGAGAACCTTCTAAGGGATGTGTTGGGAGAATTCATATCGGGAAGTGCATACAAATTCCATTGGCACATAAACAAAACTGTAGTTTAAATTTATAAATGCAGATTGTCAAATCCGATAATAACCGTTATAATCTGAACTATACATCGTTTATTTTGAACCACGCGTTTTGCCGCATATTCGGCTAATTCGTAAATTTAGTATTATAGATGTCATGGAGTCAGTTTGGCAAATTGAGATGCTATAAATATTTTTGTTAAATGTATATAACATACAAGCGCTTTATGGTCCAGAAGTTTTTTTTTAGTTTGCAGTATTCTAAAATTTAAGGAAAAGTTTGTCTCACCCCTAGAATTCCTAATATTCTTGATCATTCTTTATTAAAAATAATCTTCAAAATCTCATTTTTGATTAGTTTGTATTGATCAGATGAATGATATGATAAAATATTATTAAAAGAGGACCGTAGCGTCTATTCGTGCAATGTAACTAGCATTCAATATTCATGCAATATTCAACCTTAAAGTAGTTTTCTTTTGAAAAAAATATAAATTTTCAAATAACAGGGTCAGTATAGAAGCAATATATATATGTGTAGGCAACATAAGGTGTAATTTTTCAGGATAAGTATATGCAGTTCTAGACTGCCATCTCTGATGTTAAAATTCCAAACAAATATGACAAAATGCCGTTTGATGTAAGAGGAATTTAGAAAAAGGAATGCATATATATTATGCATAAGAAAGAAACAAGACGAAGTGTAGGAATTTACTTAGCATTTCTTAGCGGTTATCGACTAACATGACTATTTCTGACAAATAACCATATCTTTCTTATAAATTGCGCGCGCGTCATAAACATCACATTTATTCCTCTAATTACTAATTTTTTCTCATAAAAACACGAAAAAGATGTATTCTATTTTTTAAATTTCAGTGCCAATTCTGGAAATAAATGGATCCAATATCTATCATTTCAGCTGTTTATATCCGAGATAATTATTAGGTACAACATAAACATGTATACATGTAAAATAGAGCTAACAGAGAATTAATAAAAAAAAGTCTAAAATCTGTTCGAGACAAATGAAATAAATCTATTAAAAGGTAAAAAAAAAAAAAAAAAACAAAACAAAACACGCACAAAAAAAAAACACAAGCTTACCTTTCTAATAATACACAATTGATGAAGACGACGATGTTAATCCTTGGAACACCTGTCTGCAGGTGTATATCTACTAACAATCTCAGGAAGATATTAATATTCTTCTGTTAATGACATACAATATCGATGTTTAGAAAAACCAGTATAATACGCCAATTGGAAAAAAGTAATATATAACAAGAAAACCGTTGTTATCACCTGTACTTCTGTTTCGACAGTTACTGAAAATAAGGTTATTTTTGAAATGATAATCAACGAAATATCGATTTGTAAAGATATATTTGGAATAGGTCACAGTTTTACTATGCGTATGTATAAATAAATGAGGTGCTAATAACTGATGAAGCGTAACGTAGTGGAAAGTATATATGTATGAAAATGAAGAAAAAACACAGCATGTACTACAGACAAGACGTCAAAAAGTCCTTCAGGTCACGTTTGTTTTTTTATATATAGGTTTCTAACTCTTGATGAATATTCAGGTTCATTGCGTCAAGTTCTGAGTTTGGTCGAAAGAACGTCATCCTCGTTTGCAAAATTATGAAGTGATGCCGTATTATAACCCCAGAAATGTAATTTCTTATACTTAGGCAAACTGAGCAGAATATCATGGGAACAATACAATATAATATATTTAATCTGAAAATTATTCGGAAACCTGTTATTTCGTTTAACTAAATCAACACAATGATATTTTTAGAATTATTTATTTTTTGTGTACTTTAAACTCTATTGAGTATTAATATTGGTGTCAATCTAACTGACACTTTACTCGAAAGCCAATGATATTTATAAAAAAAAAGTTCGATTCATGTCTCTATCAACAGCGTGAAAGGTAAACAAGTACTATCTTTAAAACAGATAGGCGACGTAGTATCCCTGACTGTATTTATTTCTCCATTCTTATCATATAATAATGTGTAGGTCGGCCATTCTTAGATGAAATCGCATTTCAAGGATATTTTTGCAGTACATGTATATATCATACAATGCGGAATATTTATACATTTTTATAAAATTTGAAAAACACTATTTCAACAATAGAACTCCCACCACCAGCATCCCCCGACGGGTGTGTATACGACATAAACGTAGGCTAATTAAAATAATTAATTTTAAACATAAATTTTCAGGTGATAGGATTACACTGTTTTTTTTCCATGGTAAATGCCAGTAAATGTCTCGTCACACTTAACAGTGTTTGTCCGGTATTTATAATAAATTTATGTATTATAGATTTAACGTGGATTAAGTTTTCCGAGAAGTTTACAACATTAAATAAAAGTGTATTCAGCGGCATAAGATAAAAAAGTATGAATTTGGATATTAAAAATTTGCATTTTGTTGAAATCCTGCCAATCAAACTACATTAAAAAAAAAGGGAAATTGTAGTGAAAATTGAATTCAAATTAATTTTGTTAAAATTCTGTTAAAATAGAATACTTTTGTCCTGGATTTCTAAAATAGACGATAATATAACGAAAATAACAATAAATACAATTCAAAACGAAACTTTAGAAGATCGACTATGAATAGGTTTCATTGAGAAAGTTATACTTTTCACATTTAAAAAAATCAAATTAAATTTATTAAGTTTTCCACAGTCCCGGGCTTCGATCCGTTTCGCTATCCGTAGCCCAGAAATTTATTCAGTTAAGATCACCAAAAAGATACTTGAAAAAAGGGATTTTTTTTATCAGGAATACTGCTTGAACTGCGTTCATATTAAAAAATATTTTGTAATTAAAAATAATTCATTTTTTACACATGAATGCAGTTTCTTATGGCATACGATCTATAAATAGAAATACACACAGTTTTGTCTCCATTCATTGACGCTAACCACACTGTGTTGACCTACATCTTTGAAATGGCGATTCTTTAAATCACAGCAGTATTTATAACTAATTAGAATTGTTGACCTTTTGAATTTCGTTTTTTTTTTCAAGTTTAAAAAAAATGAATACAGTAAAATTGTGAAAAGTTATAGCTTTTCAAAAGCAGAGGTTCGGGCACATTTGGCCGATATTAGAACAATCGCGTCAAATGAAGAATTATATTCGACCATCACCAGTTTCCTCAATGTTATCCAATCACACGGCTGCAAATTTATCACAGGCAGTCTATTGTCATGGGAAAGCGTCTCTTTAGTTAAACAGGTGAAAAGCAAGCTTATACGACTACGTCGAAAAATGCGGAAACAAACCAAAAAGTTGGATTCGAAGTGATATATATCTGAGGAGGATTTATTGTTCCCGTCATAAATTTGTCCATAATCATCATGGTATTTCGACTACGCCGGGCATTGTAATTTTTATCATACATGTGGGCATCAGATGAAATTTATTACAATATTTAGAAGATTTATAGTTAGAGGCATGCAAGGATTTTTCACAACAAAGATATTAAAGTGGTAAATTTTATTATAAGTGCAGTAAATCAAAAATTCTTCGAACACCCCGCATTGTCTTTAAGCTTATTAATTACTTTGGTATATAACGTAGGGAACCCGATTCGCCGAGGGTACCCACATCGTCCTTCTTTCCTAATTTCTTAACACCACAGAACAAATTTGAATACAATTGCTAGAATGTACTAAAAAGTCATAAATAGTATTTCTATGCATATCTGTTGATGGGGTTGATATTTCTACCTGGACGATTTTGGTGCCTTCTCTGTGTTTGTCCTTATTGATTATTTTAATGGTGTCAATTATAAATATCCATGGAGTTTGCAGATTTCAAACTTATTCATGAAAAACACTTAAGTTATCTACTGGTCATTTAATAATCACCAACAAATTAATTGCTACTGTTTTTCTCCGGTAAGTTAAAACACTCTTTAAACTGGTCAATTTGGGTACCGCGGTTCAACAAATTTTACTATACCTCAATAGTGTGTTTATTGATCTTGCTACGTACAATGACAACCTGTTTTTAGGATAGACACATCGTGTTTCAAATACTGATCGAATGTACATGTATACTTTAAAAATTATATGCAATATTTTCTAAGCAAATGGATTTTGAACAGAAAGGGGCGCACATTTTTTAAATCGAGGATGAGTAAGGGAATTCTATTCAAAATAAATCATTAATTTTCATATTTGTCACTGTGTATTTGTTATAGAACTGATTTAGCAAAGTCATCTAACGAGTAGAGTAAAATACTTCTGATTTCATGTTGGATTTTCAAGAAAATAACACCCGAAAACCGCAAAAAGTCATATTTACTTTGGATGTAATTTTCTACTAAAAATATGCTCGTTTACTGATAAATGGAAGACAAACTGTTTGCAACATGCTTTTAGAAAATGATTATACATGTGTATGCCCGACAGAATTTTAAACTTTCTATTATGTTGACATTTACGATAAATTGGATTTGAGTTTGGAGAGAATACTACTATATTTCTCGATAACTATTAATCTATTCTACCCCCGAAGGAACCGTTTTCCTATAGTGTTGTATGTTGAGGAAACTATACCTCACCAGACAACACTATACGAAAACTTTTCCTGAGGTAGAAGTCCATAAGACATTTAGTATATAAAATGTAAAAATCTTGGCATTAAAAGATAACCTTCCCTTTTGAACTATGAACATTTGTTTGTTACTCTAGACTATATATATGGGACACTATACCTAACGACGGGCAATATACCCAGGTGACACGTTTTCCTGCGGACTATACTTCATGGTTAATTGATTTCCCTGTGATTAGTCAAAGTTAACAAAACACTGTTAAGAATAGTTATTGCTCATTGTCCAATCGAATGTAAGGATTCTTTTACATATTATATACTAATAGTACATGTATATAAATATTGACTGTGTATGATAGGAATAGTAAGTTTATTGTCTCCGATATACCAACTACAAAATGTATTGCCTTATTACATTTTTTGTGTTTTTCATATCGCTATCGTCTAATATATCTTGTTAATCCCCCTCATATAGTCTAATATGACTGTTTCCCTTTGGAAAATATTCATGAACAATTAAGATGCTCGTTGTATTCTGTAAAAAACAGAAAATTTATCTCAACTATTTTTGTATATAGAATGTACGAACTGAGGTTTTGACGAAGTTGACCTTTCAAGTTGCGTAAGGCTAGTCCATTTCATTTATTGTATATTTAGGACGACAGCCGTTATATTTTTATGTGGCAATGTTGTCATTTGGTACTATAGAATAGACAAATATTTGCAAAACATTCATTTTGCCCGATAGTTTCCATTATAAATATTTTTTTTTACATTATGTGTAAAAGCAATAATTATTTGCTAAAGACATGATCAATATCCATACAACTGGATATGAATGGGTCATTAATTATAACTTGACATATACTCTAATGAAAATGACATTTCCGTAGTTATTCAACCGATATGAGCTCCGCCTGATCAGGAGAAAAAAATCGAGTAATACCACTGTGATGGTACTGTTTATATATGTATAGTAAATCCACTGTTGGTTAAGGTTTTAATTGTCTACTGCCAGAACTTTTTTCAACTTCTAAATCTTATTGTGCATTTACAGCTACCCTTCTGTTTTTTTGTCATATTATTTTATCATTGTTTAAAATAAATTGAAACAAATTATTTTCATCTCGTCTGTAGACACCTGTTTATAGGAACAATTTATGGGTTCAAGGTGTGAGATTTCTACCGTTCACAGATACTACAGGTATATATTGCGGTTCTTTCTCTCGGTTTTTGCTGTCTATATACCTTTAACAATTATCCCATATTTCATTATTTAAAAATGATAAAAATCAAAACGCCAGATAGCAAGATGTATATAACAATCATTCGATTTATTGTCAAATAAAATATTTGTTATAATTTTTTTATCTTGTTTTACATTTTAATACATGAATAACAACGTTTTCTGTCTTTATTTGCTATTTAAGTGCGTAATCATCATCACATCCTTCTAGTCCCTACTTTCACGACCAGAACACACTTAACAGTACTTTTGTTTCCCGTTACTGGAAGTTTCCTCAGCGTTATCCTTCATTTGCCAATTACAAGTAACGGGACACTTTCGGCTACAAAATGTATATTTTCAATTTTCTTTTATGCAAAATAAGGTCAAATTACTTTTTCAAAGGTTGATCAGAGGAATGCTTTTTATATATGATATATGTATTCAACTGCAAAGTCGATGTCTGCTCTTACGTGTAGCGTGTATATTTATTTAAAGATTTTAGATTTTGCGTCAATATCAGTGGCATCCTTCTCAAACTCACGATGTGCATGAATAAGAATCCCCCCCAAAGAACAACATTTAAAGTATTTCTCTATTTTGTGTAATTGCGTCAGGTACATTAAACGAATTTTTTAACATTTTTTGCCTTACTAGAGGAAAAGACCTGAAAAAATTGTCTCAAAATATATGTACATGTAGATATAAATAGTACATGTCAATTAACCCTTGTATTTACTGCTCTATCAAAATCCAAGTAACTTGTGCGCTTCGTGCTCTGCTTTGTTGTCATATACATGTGTATACAATGTATGTATATCAAATATCGCTTTAATTTTTAAGCTATAGTTGGAATGTACTGTACCTAGTTCTTCTTCGGGCATATTATAGTTTCAACAGACTAATTATAAAAAAACTGACGATATACCGATATTCAAATATCAAGCATGTGAATAACTATTATCATTATGGCGCAGGTTATACATTGTACTGTCATTGTAAATGTCAAAGAAAAAACTTTTGAAAAAGGTATCTGCTAAACGTTTGTCGTAAATATTTTGTTTCTCTGTAATTAAGTGTTTAGTGTACAAGTTCTTTGCTTCCCTGGTGTTGAAAACTACGGCATTTCGTTTGGGGTAATTTCACCTTTAATTCTTAGAAAGGTCTTAAATGTAAGAAAGACAATAACAACAATTGTTGGTCAGTTGCATTTTTCTGTAATTGCATTACACCTCAACCTATTTTTTTTTAATGTATTTTTTCGGGGATATCATTTTTCGAATGACTATCGTGTCATTATTTCAACAGGAATAAGTACCTAATGCTCAACGAGACTCGAAACTTGCATTGTTGTTAGTCGTCTGTTGTATTTCATTTTACATTGACTATTATAGACATGCCTATGATGGATAATTCATATTATAAAATAGAATTTTATTTACCTACCTTACATCCGAATGGCAACAATTTTCTTTTGAAGATTTAAATGTCGATAAACATTTTTTTCCTCAAAGAGTTCAATACAATACAATAGCGCTTTTGTTGCTGATGGAAATTCAATAGCTGCTGGGAAACTCTCTTGAAATTTAACTTAAATGAGAAGAAAGCTCGCGTGTTATCAAATTAAATGGTGTAAAATTAATTTATACCTATATTTCTTGCGACAACAGGTATTGTTGCTATGGAAACGTTAGATGACACAGCAGATGGGGCATGTTCTCTTAATTACTAATGGTTGTTCTTTCAATTTTCTCCTGCATCAAGTACATTTTCCTGTTAATTATACATTGAAAATTTTATTGGACGCTTTCAGAGCATTGCCCTAGATACTAAAAACCTAACAATGAAAATATGGATTTCTTGTTTTAATGAAAAAAAAAGATCTGATAGAAATAATTAATTTCAATTTATAACATCTATGATTATTTACTTTAGCTTGTTCATATATATATTGGACCAAAATATCTAACTAGATAAAATATTTTAAAAAACCGGTTTAAGGAGCAGTATTTAATTAATAACCAGATACCGATTTGTCCATGCTGATAAAGTACCGAACCCATTTTAAAAGCACTTTTAGCAATGGAAATCCACGGGAAATATTGATTTTTATTTTAAATCGAATTTTCATTCTGTGTGTTTGTTGCAGTCGGGATATAAAATTATAAATCCCAAAAGAGCTGGGATCTGTGATAAAAGGGCTATCCGCTATTTTCTACTGGAATCTTCTAATTGATAAATGCGTATGGATCGGAGATAAAGTTATGTAGGGAGTTAATCGTTACATGTAAAAAAAAACCGATAGAATTTCTAGAAACTGTTAGGAATTATTTCGAAATAGGCATAGGCATGTCAGAGAAGAATGCTTTTTAAAAGAAGGTAAAACAAACAAAGAATAAGAATAACCAGCTAGAATAGGAGAGAAAATGTTTTTATGTTGAAGGAATAAGAAACGGAAATAGATAAACTGCATTATAATCAACAATTTTTAATCAACACTAGCGTGAATACAGCAAAACAGAATAACAAGATTAAATAAAAAAAGACGAAATCAAGAACGGCAAATGCAATGACACGATTGATATGGTAAACACGTTTACAATCCGAGATATGTTGAAAATCGACAAAAAAATTAAAGCACGGAACGGTAACCGTAGGAAATCAATGAACAGATACAACCAGCAAAAACTCAAGGCCAAATAAATGGAGGATCATAACAGAAATCAAAAACAAACAATGCAAGATTATTGTTATTTGGAAATTCTTTCAAAACGCACAAAACCAATAATTACAGCTGCTAAAGAGGACGTTCATAATTACAAAGGAGAATGTTATTCTACCAATGAATAACATGTAGTAAACTAAAAACTTTTTTCGTGTCTTAACTTTGATCTTTTTTGAACAAAATTAATAATGTATCAACTTCTCGGTTATATTTGTGACAGTTCATCCTTGTTGCAACATTGTTGGGTTGTTGGTGCGTGGTATATGAGCCCACTTTTTTCACTTTTTCTTTATCTCTGAGTTACAAAGATGAATTCGATATATATTCTTGTCCGACATCTACAAAACCACAATAAAACGCTTTTGTTCACCTCCCAGTCCTATCAGTCTGTTCATTTATGATTTTATTGTAGGAAGGAATACGTGGACTAGAAAATATTTACGATCTTTACAAACACCATGTATAATTTGTTCAGCTGCCCCAAAATCTCACAATTAAAAAAAACGTACATGTTAACATTACAGGTATTGAAACATTACCATACATGGTCTTTGTCAAGTTCTAAATAATTTCACAATAATCAACAAGAGAAACTGGAGTTACCGTTTTCCCTTTTTTAAATTTGATATGTACCGGTTTGAAATCAATGACTCGTCTTTCGAATGTTGATATCTATGTTTTGTGCATGCTTGTTATCAAGGCTACTTACATGTGCACGAAAAGTTGTATCTTTGATCTGTTACATTTTGATTGCTTTACGTCATTCGATGACTGATGATTTTTCATTGTTTGCATTAATATATATCCCGTTGGGAAACATTTTGTTTTACAAATAAAAAAAAAAATATTAACTAGTGATCTCCTATATTCAAATTTAATATATTTTTGCTCTAACATGTCTTATTTTATATTTCTAGAATTTTCCAACAAAATTTATTATATGCAAATTAACCTTTTATTCGATAAAATTGAGTTATTCCGAATATCAAGAAAATGGCATATTTAACCAGAGAAAAATATTAACTGAACTTTGTCAAAGGTACCAAATGGTATTAAAAAATTTTCAGTGAATACATGTATTCTAAGTTTCATAAGAAATAAAATTTGAGTAGATAATATGGATGTCGACATATATTGTATGGTGTTCCAATATTAGTTTGACTTGCTTTGAAAGAAAAAAAATATTTCTATTCCCATTCACTTTAATTGTGCGTCATAGAAATGTATTGATTATTTCATAAAATATTTTACTATGAAAAATGTTTATATCAGAAATATAATTTATTGACATTGACATTTAAATCAGATAAAAATGGCATACGAACATTATTTTGTCTTTTGAGGGCCTTTTCTTAGATACTCATTAGTGGTTGATAAGATCTTGATTAAAGAAAAGGGGTAGCAAAATTAGAGAAATAAAATGGCTGTTGATGAGTAGAGTTTCACAAAAACAAAACTCGAGGAAGACGTTATTAGGTTACCATAGAGTTGCTTCATAAAGATGTCTAAGCTAAAAAATCCTTTGACATTTCATCGGGGTGCGAATGCTTACTCAAATGGAAATAAAATTGTATAAAACAGCTTCTTCTGTCATCTGATGTTAAATATGCAGGCATTATTTCTGATGATCTTATGTTTATCAAATCACAAACATTCTCTTCACAAAGGAAAATGTTTATACATCAGAATGACACAACTAGCGGTACTGGTTTTAATTTGGGATTATCTCTTTTACATGGATGGATGGATGAATTATTGTTTAACGTCCAGTGGCAACCAGGTGCATATCAGGACGAGAACATGTTGATATGACAATGAATATGATCCCTGCTTTGTACTAGACCGACACGCTAAGTTGGAGTTTTAATGTGCTAGCTCACGAGGTAACTGTCCGCAGGAAGACATATCACCTCACTCGGACACATTATAGTGACTCCGAGCCGACCAGTCTTTGCTCTTACTCCTAGATGCCGCGTGCTTGACGGAGAATCAGCAAATACCAATTTTAATGTCTTTGGTTTGACCCGGCTGGGGATCGAACCCGCGACCTTCCGCACTCGGGGCGAGCACGCTACCAAGAGAACACCGAGGCGGTTTATCTCTTTTACACATAACACTTTCCGTAAATGTAATTTGGGATTCTATTTTCTATGAAAGAAAATTACTCAATGATGCTACTACCTCTCAGCAGATGTTGCAGGACTTGCTCCCCGAGTTTATCACCTGCTGAGCTTCCAGTTCTTCGTTATCGGCTTGATATTGTTTCATGTACTTACTGTTGTTAAAATAATATTGAACTCAGAATTATTGCAATGATACCTAATGGTTATAAATTTGTTTGGTCAATTTGAATTGAATCTTTTTTTTTTACAATATTTTGAGTTACTGTTTAAAGCATTGTTATAGATCTTTTAATGATACATGCAGTGCATCGATACTTGCAGTATCATACAATGTTTAAGGTGAAAAAAAATAGTATTGTTTTTTTATTGGAGGGGGGGGGGGGCATCCAGTCCCAATGAGATCTATATACTCTAAAATATTTATTTCCAATTATTTTTAAATGTACACATGTTAATTAAGTTTTATTGTTTTGTCGTCACACATTTGTCATAACAATTGAATTGATGAGAGCTTTCATTTAAAGATCATTTAACATATCCTGTGATACAAATGTTGGGAAAATGTAGTCTTTCTCAAATACACTTTATGAAAAAGTTTTTACATCTTCTGGTCTTGAATGTAAATATCAAGAACAATTATGTAAAAACAGTCCTGCAGAAGTGTACATATATGGAAGGTCAAGAAAATAAACCATAACAGAACCAAGTAACAGATTCAATACTAAGAAAGATAACTCCGAAATATTATATCTTCTTCTTCTATATGTATTTCCTTCCAATTATGGAACACCTCCTCAACGGATATTATCCAGGTGGGGAGTTAATTAAAACTTAAATAGTATGCAATAAAAGTTTTCCACAACGACTAAAAAAAATTTTTTTTTAGATTCACTGTACACGGATAAAATCTAATATATTTAAGGACAGATAAAAAAAGAAGATTTTTACGCAATTAAAGGGAAAACATATCTAGGCCTTGTCAATATGTATTTTAAGATTTTCTGTACACAACTAAAATCTAAAAAAGGGTGCTTTATACAATGGAAAACAGGACACCCCTGCCTCTACCTTTACACATATGTACATAGTGTTCATCTCATATCTTTCCTTATTACACTGATTGTATTAGCTATATATTTAGCGAGACAGTTATTATTTTCCTTGTAATTTCCATACACGCTGAGAATGAAGTCTATAACACATGTCCATAGCTAATCTTTGAATTTTGTCCAATTTGGTCCTATTTTAAGCTTTGGCAGCAGAAAAGAACTGTCGACAATAAGTCTTATCAGTTCCAAATGTCCTTTAAATTCTTTAGACCAATATCCCAAGCCAATAGCTGATATCACATAAGACTTAAGTTTGCTGAATGTTTCCTTTCTCTGCTTGTGTAAGGCTGGACACAACAGCAGGAAATGGATTATATCTTCATCCGACGTTCTACAGCATTTACATAATGCCGACTCCCTGCCACCACTAAATTCAGATCTGTGAGATTCAAGTAAATAAGTCCCAGTTAGTAGCCGGACTTTTATCACTCCGTTTTTAACATCCGAGACGGTTGAAGAAAGGCTGGTCCAAACCGGAAGTGTAGATCCAATTATTAACAAGGTGTTGTCCAAATATTTTAATGAAGGCTTTGTTTCTATTTCTTTAATGAGGGTTTTAGTCCAATAATCCTGAATTACTAATTTAACTGTTGCTTTCCATTTTAATTTTGACCTGTAGTTATACTTGGCAGATCATATAAAGCTAGCACACCTGTGACCTTACAGAAGAAGCTGAGATGGTTATCAATATTCATGATGATTTGTCTGTCTACTAAGCCTTGAATTGTCGAATTGTTACAAGAAAGAAAATTGTTCAAAAATGAGAGTTGCCTTTTATGTATTTCTACATCAATTGTTATCATAAACAACAATTCCACTGAAATATATTTTTCTTTTCAAAACAAATCGTCTTTCAGACATTATTCATGTTATTTCTTATATAATAAAATGTCAAATAAAAATATATAAAATAAAAATTTATATAAAATAAGCAAAGTATGGATACCGGAATTTTACTTCACGACAATTTAATCTAATATTGCTGGTTTGTATGGCATTTTTATCAGTCCATTGAAATATCTCCCATCTTTGATAGGTTTGATGTTGGACATATGCAGTAATTTAACCGTTTCATGACGAGACGCTATTGTTTTAAATTTTAATGACAAATGACAGTCGAAGGTCAAATATACTTATGATTTTCTTTCTTTGTCCGAAAGTTAAGGAAACGTTTCTTTAGTTGTGTAAACCAACTTATTAAACAGCTTTTGAAATATTTTTATAACACCCTCGTTCCTTAATGAGCTATTTTTTTTACAATTGGTACTTATAGGCATTGTCATATACCATTGCCCCTGACTTCTGGGAGTTCAAACGTTTGTGCAAAAATAATTCATTATCCAATTAAAGTAAAAATGGAGTATGGTTTCTTTCTGGTTTCTAGAATTGAAATTCCTAATAAGACTAACCCTAATTAATATTGTTTTCGTTGAAAGGATGTTTATATTCAAATGATTACGCCAGGCTTCTTTTAACACAACAATCAAGACCAGGTGCAAGATTTAATTTAGACGTGTGTTTAAATTGTTAAACTCCAGATTTGATCTGCTATCTTCTTGCCGGTCACCTCCAGGTCAGACACACTAAACTCACTCTTGATCTGGAATGTCTGTGTCCTTCCATTCATAGTAATGGTACAGTAGGAAGAGGAAAATGAAACTCCGTTGTTTGTGTGGATAGAAGCTGGATCATATTCCACCTAAAAGAAATTAACGATCACGAAATATCTCTATACAATCCAGCATATTAGGTACGTCGGGTGCAAATGTACAAGTGGACAGGTACACGTACTTTATTTGTATATGTAAAATCTTGATATGTTGGAAGTAAATTTATTTTAAAAAATCCTATTAAAAAGGAACATTACAAAAATAATTTACTTTTGAAAGTATACAATTAAAAACAAGTTGTTAAACATTCAATCAATGGAATTGAAACTCTATCGCAAGTGTAAAAACTGCATTGAAAAGAAACTGTAGGACCTAAGTAGGTTAACTATATGTATATTTCTGATAATCTCTGCTGCTGTATATAACTAAATGTATATTTCTGACAATCTCTGCTGCTGTATATAACCACATGTATATTTCTGACAATCTCTGCTACTGTATATAACTACATGTATATTTCTGACAATCTCTGTTGCTGTATATAACTACATGTATATTTCTGACAATCTCTGCTACTGTATATAACTACATGTATATTTCTGACAATCTCTGCTACTGTATATAACTACATGTATATTTCTGACAATCTCTGCTACTGTATATAACCACATGTATATTTCTGACAATCTCTGCTACTGTATATAACTACATGTATATTTATGACAATCTCTGCTCCTGTATATAACTACATGTATATTTCTGACAATCTCTGCTGCTGTATATAACTACATGTATATTTATGACAATCTCTGCTGCTGTATATAACAACATGTATATTTCTGACAATATCTGCTGCTGTATATAACCCTTTGTTTGCTTTGTAATTTTATTATCCATTAATTGCTTCCTTTATACCCCTTATAATTTCTTTTGATGTATAAGTATGCAAACACATTTGTTATTATCTATTATCAACGAATAACATGTTGTCTCATTGATTCATGGCACATATTCTGTTTATGTTCATGGTTGTATTTTTAGAATCCTTTTCAATTCTTTTCAACTATTGTATTTTGGAGAAAAAAAATCATTAATTTCCCTACACTTTGTTTAATACTTTGCATTGATAGCGGTACGTTGTTAAAGACCACGTATCATTATATTGCTGTTCTTTGTTGTCTTGAAAAATCCTGACGTTGGTAAATGAAAAGATTTCCAAGAATATCAAAAGTGCAAAACCAAAAACAAAAACTAAAACTGAAATTGTCGTATGAGCAAATTCCATCTTATCAAAACAGTGAACAAAAACACACTAATACTAAAGCCTCAACCTAAAACAATGCCAATTTCCTTTAATAAAAAATGGAAATAAAGTATACACCAATGAGACACCACACAAATACATCAGAATAGAGTGGTGATATTCTAGAGAAGTCATGTAGGAGAATTTACCTTAGATAGTAATGGTTCGAAAAGTGTGTCGTTGTACATTTGTTTCAGTGATGTCAGATAATCAACTGTTCCTGCCTGGTCGGCTAGATACTGCGATCCACACACTACAAATAATAATCTATATTTTTCACCCTTTTACAAACAAATGATGTATCTCTTACTTCATTGTTACTTAGTACATTAAAGCAAAATATGTCTACGTTACCTTCTGTTGATTTAGTGAAATTTACCCCATGTTACTATTGTTCACGAACATTGAAGCATTCTAAGACTTATATTTTAATGGTTTTATTTAAAAAATATTATATTCCCTTGTAAAGTATGAAGATTCGATATACACGAATCTTGTACTATGATATTCAGGAGGTACATGTACTGCAGCGAGTTTAAGTACATCAATAAATGACTTAACGTTTATCATGCATATGTAGGATCACATCGAACATGCCAACAATGAGAAAGATCACATATACTTGTTAGTAAAAAATGTATTTCGTCATTAGCAGAAAAACAGATGTGATAAAGTCTCTCTAATTTTCATTTAAACATCAGATATAAACTTTGTAAAAGCCAACGAAAGGACGACTATAAAACTGAAATGATGACACTAACAACATCGAAAGCCTACCTTGGGCGATAACACAGTTATTAACTATATTTAGGAACATAATGTGCTGATCACAAGCTAGACAATTACAGCAATTGGACTGTGAAAAGTATGAAGAGCTGAATAAAAATCCAAAATAATTTTCCTTATGGTCTAAACTGACGAAATTACACATTAATTCTAACAACTACATTTTGTTGTAATAAATAAAACGGTAAATATATGTACCACATGCATCTCTTATCTTAATGCGGTAGCATTCAAAGGAAACATATTACCTGCTTTTAGAACCTCGGCTTTGGTATGTACTGTTAAGTCTAGTGTATTGCATATTGGACAGGATGTGCTGCATCTTTTTACTTTAAGTTGGGCTTTTCTTTTACCAAATATACCTGAAATAGTTGGTACAGTAGTTCTTAAAAATGATAAACAAAGGACATTTATCACTTCGAAAATACAATATATTGCACGAAGAAGAAAAAACCCAATTACAAATGACATTGGGATATTTATAATAATAAAAAATGCTATTGGCGTACCCGTAATCAGGCGGAGGGGGTAGTTTTATCATTTTTAAAATAAACTAGACGGAGAGAGTCGGAAACAGATATCCCCGCACTCCCTACATGTTGTATTCCTGTGCACAACTAAAGGAATCATATATTGGAAAATCAAAATTCTAAAACCTTCTTGCACGTCTACAAACGATGAGTTACAATACTGTATAGAAATAAAAGGCATAAAATGAAAAATATTAAAGATTAGTTTAGGTCAAAAACTTGAATTCACAATTGAATCTGTGGGCCCAAATTTTTGAAAATTAAAATTCTAAAACATTCTTGCTCATCTACACACAGTATATGACAATAATGTATAGAAATTAAATGTATATAATGAAAATGAAAGAGGAGTTGAATTCCCAATTTTCGAAATTAGACACCTGTGGGCCTCAATTTTTGAAAATAAAAATTGTAAAATCTTATTGCACATCTACATAAAGTATGTGACAATATTGTATAGAAATTTAAAAAATACATGAAGTTAAAAATGAACGAGGAGTTTAGGTCACAAGAAAGTATGACCGACGGATGGACAGACGGGCAGGGGAAAATATATACCAAATATTAACGAACTTCTTCGGAGTGCGGGAATAAAAAAATGTGTGTGTTTTAACTTTTAATAAGTCATTTAAAATATTCATACTGCAGGTTTTATTTAAAATAATATTACAAACAATAAACTTAGTTAATAGTTAACTTACTGTGGAACAAATCGGTAACTTTGTGACCTACGGAACTTCCAAAATTCTTCAGACCATCACCAACCGTCTGTCCTAAATTAGTTATTACGCTTCCAGCCGACTGAAGACTATTTAGCACCTTTTCCGCCCCATGGCCAACTTGACTTAGCAAATCACCGGCTCCAGTGCTAGTAATTGAAAATAATTTTTCTGCACCATCACCAACTTTGTCGATGAGCTTAGCAGCCCCTGTCACTAAGGTAGAACCGAGTTGTTCGAATTCCGACGATATACCATGAAAAACAGAGGAAGCTTCGGAAAATGTGTGACCGAGATCTTTTGCCAAACCTCCAACCTTTTCCACGAACAATTTCCCCCCACTGCCTAGTAGGTCTACAGCAGATGGCAGGCCCGCTCCTATTAAATCTACAATACTTCCCACCAGCAGCTGTGGCTTAAAAATCATTGGTACCAAATTCGTCAGGATACCGTTTAAACTGAAGTGTAGCTGTGCACTGTATAGGAAAAGAACATACTACGTATAAAAAACCTTTGAAATTCAAATCTTTTAAATTAATTCTTTTGAGGTGTATTTTTAGTCAATTTAGTGCACACATTTTAGATATCAAAACTGCAATGTTTGAGTTTTATGTATTACTTCAAATTTAAAACATCGCCATTTTAACTGATCTTTACTTTGAGGACGAATTAAGCATCGTTTGATTTATAATGTTTTTTTTAGATTGAATTAAAGTTTATTGGTAAAAGTGTACAATAGGCACTCGAATGTTTAAGTTTTAAATATGTTAATGAAACATGTATAATAAATTTCTGATAAGTTGTTTACTGAAAAGATTTAAACGGTAAAATATTATCTTTTCGATTTGAAGAAAGAAACCATTTTTATTTATTTATTTTAAGCCTGAAAAAGAGACCAAAAAAAAATCGATTCAAAGATAAACCAAATAAAAATTACAGACATGTAGGGTAAGTTTTTATTTTTGGATTACTCGTACGGACGTATTCCTCTCCATCACCGAGCATTCCGTGTAAGAATCTATTTGTCGTGCGAGAATGGAAAACTAATTTAGGATTTTCAAAGCAATACTTATACGGATACGCATTCGAATTTGTTAAATAATAGAAATACAATGTATCTATTGTGGTGATCGGTATTCGTGTACATTAAATCTGAGTGCGTTTAATCTGTCGCTCTCAAAAATAGATTTTACTATAACACTGAGTAAAATTAAAATCAAAAAAGGGGCTCACCAGAGCCTGTATCGCTCACCTGGAGTCTGGTTTTCATTGGACAATTAATCAACTATTTGACCAAGTTTGTTGCAATTGGTTCAATTGTTCAGGGAAAATTTGTTGAAGATTTATTTTTCATAAGGTTTAATGTTAAAATATGTTCCCTGATGGTGGTAGTCCTGGCAGGAAGTTGACCAGGAATAAGGGTGAACCTTAAATAAATGTAACAGAACCCGACCTCACATTACACAAACCAATAACTCCTAAATAGAATTTGGGATTCCCTTCAAAATTTCAGGATAGGTAGATCTCAACATGGCAAACATTTTTCAATTTATATTTCACTTCTATCTCAAATAGTTTTGGAGATAAATGCAAAAATGTTAAAATTTTGAAAATTTGACAAAAAAGGGCAATAACTCCTAAATGGGTTTTGGGATTTCCTTTAAAATTTCAGGGTATGTAGATCTCAACATGGCAAACATTTTTCAAATTTACATTTCACTTCTATCTCAAATAGTTTTGGAGATAAATGACGAAAAATGTTAAATTATGAAAATTTGTCGAAAAAAGGGCAATAACTCCTAAATGGGTTTAGGATTTCCTTCAAAATTTAAGGTTAGGTAGATCTTGTCATGCTGATCAATTTTACCCCATGTCAGATTTTTGATATCTGAACGGTTTTTAAGTTATAAGCCAAAAACAACACATGCACCCCTATATTCTATTTTTAGCTACGACAGCCATGTTTTATGTCAGATCAAAATAAATTGAGGATCGTTTGTAGAGGACATGTCATAGATCATTTCTATTAAGTTTCAAACCAATCGGCCCAGCTGTTTTAGAGGAGAAGATTTTTGAATAAAAAATTTTTGAAAATTTTACAAAAAAGGGCAACAACTCCTAAATGGGTTTTGGGATTTCCTTTAAAATTTCAGGGTAGGTAGATCTCAACATGGCAAACATTTTTCAGATTTACATTTCACTTCTATCTCAAATAGTTTTGGAGATAAATGACGAAAAATGTTAAAATTTTGAAAATTTGACAAAAAAGGGCAATAACTCCTAAATGGGTTTTGGAATTTCCTTCAAAATTTCAGGGTAGGTAGATCTTGTCATGCTGATCAATTTTACCCCCCGTCAGATTTTCGATATCCGTAACGGTTTTGAGTTATTAGCAATAAACAGCAATTTACCCCTATGTTCTATTTTTAGTAACAGCGGCCATGTTTTTCGACGAATCAAAAATCCCCACATCAGTTCTATGCAGGGTACCCCAAGGAACAAACTTACCAAGTTTCATTTGATTTTAAATAGTAGTTTCAGAGAAAAGATTTTTGAAATAATAACATAAAAAAAGCCAAAAATGTCAAAAAGGGCAATAACTCTAACATCAGTTGACAGATTTTCACGAAAATCAGCACATAGGTAGCTCTCATCATGCTGAACACTTTCAACCTGCCAGAATATCCTGTAACCTAATGATTTTTGAGATATTTGCGAAAAACTCTTGTTTGACCCCTATGTTTTATTTTTAGTATAAGCGGCCATGTTTTTCGACGAATCAAAAATCCCCACATCAGTTCTATGCAGGGTACCCCAAGGAACATTCATACCAAGTTTGGTTCTAATTAGTCAAGTAGTTTCAGAGGAGAAGAGTTTTGTATAATTGTTAACGACGACGACGACGGACGACGACGACGACGGACGCCAAGTGATGGCAATAGCTCACATGGCCTTTGGCCAGGTGAGCTAATAATGTGGTTTAAAGGTAATAAATATGTAATAAACCATCTTGCCTTTGTTGATTTTGTTTACAGATATCGTTGAAGCAGGCAGTACAGGCAGAGAAAGAATTGTTGACCTTCAATTCACATGCCTTGGACTCGATATTTTGATGTGATGTCGTGTCTTTTAATTTCCCTAGTATCTTGTGCAAGATTTCCCTTCGTACATAAGTGTCCAAGTCTAAGAATACATATAAATAACTAAACAGACATTAATCCTGCTGAGCATCCTATGTTTACCCGTGGGGGAAAATGTCACATTTGTTTAGTGAGCATTTATTGAAAGAAAAAATATAAGGGAATAATTTTCTGCCTTCTAGCATAGTACCAAATATCTCAAAACTCATAACCGGAATATCATTACTGTAATATCTTAGCTATTAATTTTGCTTTCCTTGTTTCGGTACCCTCACTAAAGATTTTTCGCAATTTTGTGGTTTACTAATAAAATTGAAGGATACTGAGCCTACCTCAATGGTACACCATTCTTACACAATATTAAAAGAATGTTAATCTAATATCATTTATTATTGTCATAATCTCACTCGCCACAAAAGCTTCATATTTTGATTCGCGGTTACGATGGCCGAGGTGAGCCGTACAAATCTAAATTTGTTTGGAAACTTTTTGTACACAACAATTATAAATTTGCTCATACGTCATGTACGAATCTATAAATGTTTGGAAACTTTGGTACACAGCATTTATAGATTTGTACATACTTCATGTACACATCAAAATGAAAGCATTACATTAAATAACAAAACCAAAACTAAAATACCACAGTCATACATGCAATAACAATTTAGGATATGCAAACATATGTCTCATCAACTAGAATTTAGATTACGATGTACATGTACATTGTCATTGCAATTTTAATCGTGTCCCATCTGAAAATAAACTCACTTTTTAAGGTGTTTGTATCCACCGAAGACAGAGTGACATCACTCAAAACAATATTGGAGAGGCATGTGAATATGGAAACGACAAGTAAGAACGATCCCATTTTGTAAACTTAGAATTTTGTCTGGAGTCTTATCAAATGTATACAATGTATATACCGTATAATCGAAGTTGTTACTTTATCAGTACAACTTACACATTTATGAATTTTCTAAACTGAAAATAGATTAATATAAATATTAAGAAAAATGTAAACGAATAACGAGTAAAAAGTTAATCCTGGAGATTTTCTAATGTCAAATTCTTCTTTTGGGGAACAAGGACATCGGGGACTTCATATGAGAATGGGATCTTTATCGATTCTTTCAAGTAAACTGCATATAAATTTTAATTTTTCGGAAGTAAGGAAAGACAGAAAATCGAACACAAAAATGATTAACGATTCTTTTGAGGATGGATAATTTTATCAGTTTTATATGTGATATATCATGTCCTGCACTATAGTGACACACTCTTCTATCTTGTTTAATCTTGAATGTATTGATTTCTAAAATTTAAATTACCAGTATTTAGCAAAATTCAAAAATAATAGAAATACTAAGGGTTCATTCCTTGTATTGCACATGGCAGATCTCCTTAACTGAAATTTGGCTTCCTATTTCGGTATTTTTGGTTATGAGTACTTCTTGTTTAAAATAAGTTTGGTTTTTGGTCTTCCAAATGTTTCGGTGTTAATACTGCTGATGAGAGGTAACTCCTTGAAATGCGTCATATATAGCATTGTATAAATTTACTATATCTAATATTAGTATCTTTGGATTGTTATTTTTTAGACCAAATCAAGATAGCAACTTAAGAGAAGAAATGTTAAATATACATTGCAGTCAACCAAGACTGGTTTAGACCAGTGCATAAAGGTTAAGAATGAATTGTTATGTTTAACTATAAGGTGATCTTAATTTATCTTGACCGAATGTCATTAACTGAAAGACATCATATGTAAAATCAAGAAATACCAGAGGGATATTCGAAGTAGGGAAAAATTGAAACAAATGACAAAGTCCGGAGAACAACGAAGACAAGATCAAAACAATACATGCATTACAATTAAAAACTAAAAACATATGAACAACATGGACCCCACCAAAAAACCGGGGGTAGACTCAGGTGCTCCGGAAGAGTAAGCAGTCTCTACTTCCTGCAGGACACCCGCCATGCTGCCCATGTCAAATTCGGTATGAGATAATTTGCTTTGAAAATATCGTGATGCAGAGAACATGTACGAATAAACGAATAAAAACAACTAGGTCTATGTAACATATAATATGGATTCCTATGGCCAGTTTTGACAATGGTCAGAAGAATATATGAATGTATACAATTAAAAAAATCAGTCTAGACTGCTATGTCCGATTTTACAATCAATTTAGTCATATTGTATTTCATTTTTAAACTGATTTTCAAACCTAATATTGAATATCAATAAACTGTTAAATTTCAGATTAATAAAAGACTAAAACAACATATAAGAGGTATATTTGGTTAATGGTGAAACATTGATTTTTGTTTTAAAAAGCAAATATATCTGTATGATGAACAAAAGAAAAAAATCTAAACAAATAACACTGATTGGCCTGCCATTACAGTAACATGTAACTACAATGTAGGTTTTGTCAAATGCACCACGGACTATATTTTTGAAAGGGTGAAATTGTATTTTAAAATTATCTGGCAGTTTTAAAGTTATTTCTGTTTATGTTGGACATATTGTTACTATAATATATTGCTCTATGAATACTTTGTATAAGTTAAAAAAAATATTCAAATGCAACTTTAGATGTAATGTAAGTTCGACAATCTACAGTGTTCAGCATTTTTTGTTCAAATCCAGCAGAACTTGTATATCTATATCAACAGACACTGTACAGGTAATGTCTGAAAAATGACACATTTTAAAATTTTCAATCTTGATACTTTCAAAAGGGATAAATTTTAATGAAATCGAATCCCAAAGGGATATTAAACAAAAAGCTTATTTAAAATATACATTTATCTGGAAATCTTCATTCCCACATTAAGCCAAGCATACCTTCGACATTAGGTGAGTTTTATATATAATAAGATTTCAAATTATTTTTTAACTATGCTATTTCTATTATCAGAAAATGGATATTACTGTATGGATTGTAATAACACTTTGGGTTTTAATCAAACCAGGAGGAAGTTCTCAACCTATTGTATTTACCGAAAATTCGCCGTGGACACATGGCAGTATCTACCGATCTGGAGGTACATGTACTTATCAGCTACTCCGGTCATACTCTCCAGAAGAATGGAAAATTACAGTCACCACAGATAAACTTACAGATAATATAAACGTATGGTTATTTGACTAGATAATATAGTTAACGAAAGTTCATTTTAAATTCATGCTCCTGGTAAAGACGCACAAGCAGTTGTCTAAATGTTTTAAAGAATCCCATATTAAGGACACATAACCCTGGTTTAAAGCTTTTACAACGTACTAACATTATGAAAAGTATATATATGAAGAATCGTGTATCAATAATTTTAAGTTGGACTAGCTATTCCAAAGATGTAAACGAAAAATCCAGACGTTCCACACAACATTTACAAATTAATTTCAGTCTCTTACGAAAAATGAATGCATGTAGTTTACGTCACATCACGAACGTACAGCATTTCCACATTACCGAATTTGCATTGTGGTCTGTTTCGATCATATTATAGCATATATATATATTTGCCCATTTCCTGGTTTATTGAAAGCCTTTAAAAAGAAATAAAAGTATTGTAATCAAGCATCCATTGAGATCAAAATTGTTTTACTTTAATTTGATCAGAAAATTTTTCTAGAAAATAGAAAAAAAAGTCATACCTCCGTCTCAAACTATTTTAGTTCCTATAAAATTTCTAATATAAAGCATTTTTGTACTTGCATGTAAATATAAATTAAAAATGAAATATTTTTGCAGATTTGGAACTGGAATATCAGACAAAAAGTTGGCCATTCATACTTCCTTGACAACATATACAGCATCGGACCTGGGAATACTGAAGTAACATTCCAATTTGACCAAACACAACCCGATGAGTTAACTGGATACTGTCAGAGTAATACAGAACCAATAGGTATGTTTTTACAATCTTAGCTTTTTATTTGTAGTTTCCTCTTTCGTCATCTTTTGAGTATGTATTCAATTACATGTAGGTCAGAACCTCAATACATAGGTAAACGATTGTAACGAGTGACAATAAGCTAATTTGTAGTAACAACTAACAATAATTCGCATGAAAATAATTGAGGTGTTATTTTCGAATCCGACTCGGATATATACTCGACTCGGATATCTATGGATAAGGATTACCAGCTTTCCTGCTGATGATAGCTAGATCTCACGAAATGTACGATATAGCCATCCAATCGAATTACAAGACACTAAAATAAAGGTTTCTTCTCTGTCCTTAGATGACTTTGGCTTATCCTTTTAGTCATTTTGGTATTTTGAATTTGCTCTTCAACATTTTGGATTGTTGTTTTGGTTTTCAACATTTTAAGTTTTGAGCAGTACTGATGAGTCGTAAATCTACGAAATGTGCACATTTTGAGCATCAAAATTAGTATCAAAAAATTGTATTCTTATTTATATTATTATACAATTATATTAATTTTTTTAGGTCTATTGAAACTCATATCGATCGATACAAAAGACTGTAATTGTTTTATTACATGATAATCCGTTAACTCCTTAATTTTAAATCCAGACTTTGATATTCGACTTCAATATATACCCCCCCCCCCCAAAAAAAAAAAAAAAAAAAGAACCGCCTTCTTCATTACTTCATATTTTTTAATTTACAGGTGGGATAAATATGCAATTTCAGAAAGGCTTTTTCTATGTTTGTGTAATTTGGCAAAATTACGAAATGTTTATTATTACATAAAAGATTAATTTTGATAATCGAATTGAATAAATTATTTTGCATAAAACAGTCAAGGCTTATAAAATGTACATGTATCGAAGAAATCAAGTCACTAAAGTACTCCGGGAAAATGTTGACTGCTCTGTACGTTTGCGTGGTTCCGTTTTCAACTTTATTTGGTTCAGATGGATACGGGTAAAGGTAACAAAATGTCAAAAACGATGAAAGAAAGAAAAAAAAAATGATATGCACGTTGTACCGGTAATTTGCAGTTTGAACAATTTGCACGAAACAAACGAAAATCTACCATCCAACACGAAAACGAGTGAAATAAAACACTGAAAATAACCTTGTTCCACCGCCATAATTTTGCTCATTTTGATTTGCGTTCTTTCAGTCGGACTATTTTATGTCTATTCAAAGCGCTGACAGTACAACAAATCTTGTTTGATGATGAATGAAATGAAATTAATGCTAATTGGATAGCTTGAAAAAGAACAGCGTGATTGCCACGTGATTGAAATCAAAGTAAAAGCGAAAGCGAAAGGACTCAATGTGATTTTTAATCAAACAATATCAAAATAAACGCAATATCATGTGACCGCATACAGACCAATTAGATTATCTGAATAAACTCATTATGTAATAGAGAATATAAATACATGCATATTTCCGGCTTTGAAAAATAAATAATAAATAATAAACAAAATTTAACTTTTGATTAATTATTTATTCATATGCCAGAAACTACAAGCACCCCTTTCCGGACCACTGGAGAAAGTCTTGCAGACTCAACTACAGAAAGTAGTGACTTAACAATAACTACAGCAACGTCGGTTTTAAATTGGAAAACGACTGAACAGGCAGAAGTAAAGATCAGCCCAACATCTACACTCTTTTCTCAGTTTGTCACTGATAATCTGCAGACATGTTACCAACCAACACAGAATTGTCATATCGTATGTAATGAGAACATAACGTACATTCAAGCAAAACAGAGAGCTGCTTTTCTTGTGGAAGATTTAAAGATTGACAAAAAAGCTACATCAAAAGGTGCCTGTAAATATATTAAATCCACACAAAAACGACACAAATAAATAAATAAATAATTACATATTAAAAAGCAAAGATAAATTTAAACTATATGTTCATTTAAAAGTTGACCTTACCTGCAGTTTGGCAACTCTGTTTTTGGTTCAATGCCCACAACTTTTTGATAATTCATTGACTTTCCATGTTTTGGTCGAGAACATACCCGATGAAATTCATCCAAGAACTGTGCATTGTGGAGAAGAAGTCAAGTATGAGACCTCGAGTCGATCTTAATGGTATACAATGTGTCATTTCTTTTAAATCACCGTTCTTACCACCTTCGTAGTAGCTAACATATTTCGCGTGCATCATATATGTGGTCTCTATAGAATTACAAGATACGTGTAATGAATGCATCTTCCCATAAGGAGTAAGAAAATATATGATTATAGGGTGGGTATTTAAAGGGTTTCCAAATTATAAAGACAAATATATTTTACTTGTTTACTTTTTCAGCCAAACGCATGAAAATCTGCGCTCAGGATAATAGACCAACAGCTGTCGTTATAGGAACAGCTGGAATTCTAATGTTGTGTTTTGCAGTTGGAATAATAATATTTTGTGATTTGCCCATTTTCATACGTTATTTCGAAGACTTTAAAAGATTTTACTACAGATATACATGTACCGGTAAAACAACGGGTTTTCATGCTTATTAAATGTATTAACTACTGTTTTTTTAAAGAAGTTTGAAGTTATTTCTGCGCAAAGAGTGGATAACAAATAAATAAATAAATAAATAAATTAGTATTACCCTGATTTTGCCTTGAAGGATTTTTCTGACCTTTTTATTTTACGTGACACGCAAGAAAGGAACTGCATGATGTATTCATTATCTTGTGCAAATTTTAAGTAACTCTAGACTTTGTCTGAGATAATTAATATTTACTTGTACTTAAGGTATGACAATATATTTAGAAGAGATTGTAATCCATTCAACTTAACACATGTAAATAACGTAATGTCCGTTTGAGGAAGATGTAAGGATGATTAAAATAAGTTTATTACCAGAATAGTAGAAAACTATATTCTCACATGCATATGTGAAGTCCCATATATTTACTGTAGATTTATGTTTTTGTTTATCGTTGCAAATTTCAATCTAATAAAATGAAATTATTATATATAGAATGTAGTTTTAAGAGATAAATTTGAACTTAATGGAACATTCAATAAAAAGACCAACACTGAACAGTTTCATAAATACATGTACATGCATTTACCATAGTTTACAAGAAAAAGGTCTGAATGGTATTCATGTACAATTTTTTGTCAAAATATTATTGAAAGTATATAAACAATATAGAGAATAACAGGAAAGGTCCAATCAATTAACGCAGTCCAAAAGACAAGTCTTCAGACAAAACAAAAAAGAGCACAAAGCAACAAAGTCAGGGTAGTCTGAATTGGGTACAGACACGGAACAGTAAAACTTACTGACATGTCTCGTCTTATTATCCACGCGTTTTGATTAATACTGAGATAAAACAAAATTACTAATTTTTATAAAAATAGATTGTGTAGTTAGGAAAATCAGTGTTTTTTTTTATCTGTTTTGCCTTTTAATATTACACGTATATTGGATAACTAATTGATATCATCTCATTATTTGAAATTCGAGCAACGATGTTTGCAGTAACATAACTTATGTATCTAGTTTATCTGTTTTGTATGAATAAGGTCTGTGGTCATAAAGTAACGATGTCTTTTTACTGCAACAGGATATAAACAATTTCATGTCATCTGTAACAATGAATAGATGTTCCCCAAACATTCGACACTTTTTAGTCTAATCGTTGCTCTTTATTGAAAAATAACTGAATTCGAATTACAAAATACTGTGAACTAGCCGGTCCTAACCATTACGGAACTTGAATATCGAAGATGAGCAAAAAACAAGGGGCCTTTAGATTTGCAGATTTTCAGTCTGTTGTCACATCTTATACATGATATTTTCTTGTCCGAAGACAATAACGTTTCATATTGGCTAGGTTGAACATCTAAAAAAGTAATAACAAACTTCCCAGTTATTACCCAACAAATCTGTCTGCGTTCGCCCAATGATGACAAACGATGTTGGCCCAACGTTCTAAGTGCAAAGTGGCCCAACGTTGGATCAACATGTTGGCATAACGTTGGGCCATTGTTGTGTTTTATTTATACTTACATTGGGCCAACGTTGGCCCGATGTCAACTAATATATAAATGACAATGGCCTAACGTTAATCATTAGTTCAGTAACAATGGCCCATCGTTGGCCCAACACATATATTGTTGTTATAACGATGGACCAAAATTGGACCAATGTGATAAATGTTAGGTATTAAATTTATTTAACACTGAGCCTAAATTATTTATTTCTGATGATACCAACATTATGTGGACAGTCTACTATAAATGACGAACACTTCTTGTTTGTCCATACATGTAATATCAATAAGTGATGTTGCAAAGTTTGATAAATATATAATATAAGTCAAGTCATGAAATACCAAAGGGTTATTCGATAAAAATCAAATTTGTAATACAGATATTCCTAAGTAGGTATATGTAAAAGATACTGGGGAAAAGCAGATAAACTTGCACCCTTATCATATTTTCAATCTACATATCCACTGATGAACTCCTGACAGCCCCGTACAACACTTTCTGAAAATTCAATTTAAACAAAATATCCAAAATAAACCTGTCCAAAATAAAAAAAACTCTGAAATATACAACGAAAAGCTCTCAATTTTGTTTTACTTATTTTCTAGATGATACAGATTAGATACACATGTAATAGAAATCACCATTCATATAAATAAAATCATTGTATAACAGGCTATCGCATCGTCCAAAAGATGTGTTGATACATAGGCGATGACTCACATTGATAGGAATACTGAATGACTGTCACATATCCACTTTCACATATATATTTTGATTTCGGATTCATTTCTAAGAGTTCGTCAGACCATGATGCATCCTGAACACCTGTAATTCTCCTCATGGGAATAAAAACATTCCTGTTTTACGATCTCCATTAAAATTAATGTACATGATATTATTCCGCTATTGAATCACTTGAATACACATTTTAATCCACACAACTTTGTAGTTAGATTGTATTAAGTTAATATCAAGTTTATTTTTCACACCAGGGCTCATCAAATTGTATCATGCAGTTGACACTCAATTTAAAACTTCATGCACATAACCGTCTGTAAAAATGCATTTGCAGGTCCACATCACAAATTATATTAGGATTCAGGGCATCTCTGAAAATTTCTCAAAATATTTAAATATTGGTTGCTGTACTTGTTTCCAACACTGATTTCTGTAAAGAAAAATAGTCAGATTGAATATTTTCATATATTTGGTATGCTAAGCCAATTTTTAAATATGTCTATGTACTGTATACTTTATCTTAGTAAATGTTGTATCACTATGAAATACAATACTGACAGACAAACTTATAAATGTAAATGTAAATGGGGAGGGGGGGGGGGGGGCATATATATACTACAAAGTAAAGTTGGGAAAATGGATGATAAAGTCAATGATCCATGTGTATCAATTGTTACAAGTAGTCAAGAAATACCAAAGGGACATTCGATAGAGGGAGAATCGAAACAACTGACAAACTCTGGAGTGCAACGAAGACAAGACCAAAAACAACACATGCATTACAATTAAAAACTAAAAACATGAACAACATGGACCCACAAAAAAACCGGGGGTAGACTCAGGTGCTCCGGAGGAGTAAGCAGTCTCTGCTTCCTGCAGGACACCCGCCATGCTGCCAATGTCAAATCCGGTATGAGGAAGGTATAACATCAATGGAACAGGTAAATTGTCATTTGGGAAACGGTTTTTTCATACATGTCAACCAAGTCATGATGACGTCCATAAAACTTTAATAAGGATGACTCCAACTTAGAGGCAACATACCCCTGTCTGAGCAACTTTTCTGGGAGGTACGGGCTAACGTCTTCTGTTTTTCCTTAAGAAGCCCGTCAAGGAAGTCTGCCTCATATGAGTAAAGGAACAAGTCGACCAGGAGAGGCGCACAATTCGTACCCATAGGAATGACAATTGTCTGTTGGAAAACACGTCCATCAAATTGAACAAATATGTTGTTGATCAAAAATTCAATCATCAGGACAATTTCGTCCTTTGTATATTTTTGTTAGATTTAGAGTAGTTTTTTTAACAAAGTATGATTTATGTCTACCAATGACAAGGTATATATGTGTATCTGCTATTGCCATTTTTATTTTGAAAGCATCGATGGATTAGATCTTTCAACTTCTCCTTCAGATGTGAATGAGGAATGGTGGTATGGAGGGTAGAGAAATCAAATGTTTTTATGCTGTTACATGTGTTACAGACAGAAAAGGACCGAGATCGTAAAATATCCTTGAAGTCTTTGGAGTTCTTTAATATCCACATTTGGTTGATACCACTTCTTGAATAGCTTGTCTCACAATAACTTTGGAGGCCCGTTTTGACAACTGTTAAAATAGTCAAAGTTAGAAGTTGAGACAATGGTTTGGGGGAAGACTTGCCAGATCCAGATGTAAAGCATTGTTTGTATGGACGCTTATGGAACTTGGGTATCCTGCACAAGGTAGGCAGATCACAATCAGCATCTTTGATGCAAATACCAAAATACGGTAAGACCGATCTATGATTGTCGGTTATGTCTTCCTTTGAAAATGTAGTAGCTTTATAGGTAAGATGCCAAGTGAACTAGCAATCCGTAGTTCATTAATCAAGCATTGAATATAGTAGCTTTTGCATACAAACACGATATTATTAGGGGCCTTGTCTACAGAAACAACAACATATTTGTCATGAATGGCGGACAATGTCTTGGTAGTATCAGGGTTGCTGAAGACGGATGTTCCTTTTTTTACTCATAGACCTTCTAAGTTTATCAATTCGGACTTGAATCAACGATCTCACCGCT
Source organism: Mytilisepta virgata (assembly GCA_028015205.1). Classification (NCBI taxonomy): domain Eukaryota; kingdom Metazoa; phylum Mollusca; class Bivalvia; order Mytilida; family Mytilidae; genus Mytilisepta; species Mytilisepta virgata. The sequence goes on from CM051521.1 coordinate 93,570,970, forward strand.
TTAACCCACTCTGAAAGCAAATCTAGTGGCTCTTGTTCACATTTGCTCCATTTTCTGGCATAGTCCTCAACAGCATCCATCAGTAGTTTGAAATTAACATTTACAATGTATTGTTAGAAAATAAAACCAGTCAATCAATTTTACCATCAATATTTATATTATCTTGATGTCAGTATTGAGTGTCTAACGACAAAAAATAAACAACTGAAATAACTTATTTGTTGAAAATTTTGCTTTAGAAAACTTGCATTTGTAGGTTAATTATTCGAAAACAGTCATTATATAAATGTTTCGAATGTAATTACCAAAAATTGAATTGGACTTCCACACAACCATCTAATTATATACTGCACTAACGCAACTGGAACTGTGTATATTTGCGCGCAACATCCTTCTGTCCCACATTTCAATTTCAAAATTATCGTAGTCATAACGAAACATAAAAGCCGGAAATGATGACGGATATCAGTCCGCGTTTTCAAAAGTTATTACTTTCTTTAATTATTTTAAGCGTATTATTTTTATATATAATACTTCATATCAATGATAAATTTATGATCTAGTGTTTAAAGAATTTAGACTGTCCAATCGACAATGCGTTTTTTTTTTAAATTTAATAAGAGAGTTATCAAATGATAAAAATCTGGATATTGTATTTAGGCACTGGCTAATGTTCAACTTTTTTATCATATGCATGAATGTCATGAATTTATATATATACATTTAAAATTTACCCAATAAGGCCAATAATAATTTTTTCCTTTGGCATATTTGCCCTATTTTTTCTGTATTGACCCGGTTCCATTATTATATAGGCCAATTAATCACACAGGACTGTAAAAGTTTACACAAAGTTTAAAAAAATGATGAAAACACCCAACGTAGGTACAATGTTGAAATATACCATATTCTTTTACAGTTGGGCCAACAACGAAAGCATACCAACCAAACGGATGGCCAACGTTGGGCCAACGTTAGGATAACAGCCCCAACGAATGGCCAACGTAAGAATACCAACGCTAACGGATGGCCAACCTAAGCATAACAACCCCAACGCATAGCCAAAGTTGGGCCAACGTAAGCACACCAACGTAAACGGATTGGCAACGGTACAACCAATTCCCAACGTAGGCAATCTTATCAATGCAACAACAAAAAAATGGACACGTGGCAGTTTAGTTTGCAGGATTTTGCGGTTCTAGTTTATTATAAATAATAAACATGTATATACTTGATTAAAAGAAATAAAATAATCTTGTCTAATATTACATAACCATAGGAACAATTAATACCATTTTTTAGCATACATTCCAAAATACTAAGACTGAAAGTAGATGAATGGTAGATCATTCAAGGATACGAACCTACACGTATAAGTTGAAACATTATATCATTTATATTTTCACAATGATATCGTGATTCGGAAGCGTTTTTTAAGTTAATGATCTAATAATGCTTTTGTCCCTAACAACGAACATCAAAGATGATGGTATATGTCAATAATACGGGCATTAATGACTTTTTCATTTTAAAGAAGTTCCCGGTAATGGTTAAGAGTTTTAAGAAGAATAAGAAGAGATTCTTATAGCTACTCACACTATAGCGAAACAGGTCGCGGAGCAAGGAAAACCGTTGTGGGTCTGGCAATTTTTCAAAACAATACCACAAATGGGTTGTCAAGATTTATTAAACGTAGTTACTAAAAGTTTAGTTGTATTGTTAATCTGGAACTATTTCAGGATTTCGAATATAGTTTGTATTCAACCGATAGTCGTAGTAAGAGGTCCATGGAAAGATTACACAACTAAATCGTACGTTACAGAAGGTGTGTGCACATTTTTCCTCGATCGTACATATCGGGCATCCGATTGGAAAATGACTATAACTACTCAAGCACCAACAATATCATTGCTTGTAAGTATGTATTGAGCCTTACGTTTTAAAATTAAATAGAAGAATTGTAGGTAGAAAATACGTACATGTGGACGCAATTTTTATACCATTTAACTCTATTTACGCTGTATTAACCTTACAAAGTTGTAAATCTTTTTAAAAATTACTTCCAGTCTGATGCAAATATTATCCCTTTCATCAGCCCAAATGATTCAAACGTGAACAGTTTTAATGTAAAATTATATCTACGAAAAATTAAAATGATTAAATTCGCAACTGATGCAGTAAGGGGATTTCAATATATAACTTTGAAATTGCCCTTTTTCTAGAGACAACGAATCTTATATTATTCTAACGATTACACATGTATGTCCATGTACTGAAAAACCTTAAAACACGTCGGATATAAGCCTCCAACGATCGAATAGGTAAAACTGGTCACCACATTCTTTCACTTATTCGCTCGTATCTGTCAGAAAATAATCCAAAAAATGAAATCCGAAAATGTCTTGTACGCAGTTTCTTGATTATAATTTATATTTGAATTTACATACATGTACCGTGCATACAATTCGGAATAAAAGTACCAGTCCAGTAGTTTTCTCGAAATTCAAAATACACTTGTTAGTGAACATTACAGGCACAAAATATAATGAACCTTTCCTTATAACAGATATGGAAAATGGAAGAAGTAGAAAAGGTTGAAAATACATATTTTCTACAGAGTTTGTATAACAATGGTCCAGGCGTTATCGACGTGCTTTTTCAGCTGCATCACACACCTTCAACACAATTTGCAGGAGAATGCGATAGTAATGTAAATGCCACTTCGAATATCCAAGGTATGTGTTATATTTTAATATAATTCATCCCTCTTTGGCTTGAATGTTTGGCTCAAAATTTTATACTGTAAAAGCCCATCCAGAAATTAAATTTACAAGATAGACTGTAACAATACTCGTAATCATGACAACACTATTTTAGGTATGCGAAGCATATTAACTTTAGGATATTGCAATCTTGAAGCGAAAACGTTGATGTCACAATGAGAAAACGACAGCTGTGTAATAATGATACTTTAAAATTTCATGTTTTTGAAAACAAACAAATTAAAAGATCAGTCTCTAGAGGGCTTTGGCGTTACCCTATTGGTTGTTCTGGCATTTGAACCCGTTCTTTTCAATTTGTTGGATAATTGTTTTGGCTTTCAACATTTTAGGCCTTAAAAGTTTATATATGCATAAAGGTTCATTTTTATCACTGAGTTTTGCTTTAATGGTAGATTCCAAGTTCTCCACGGTATCACCAGCTGAGCTGCTGGTACGTCGATACAAGCGTATAATGATGCTATAAAATATAGGTTTGAAATCCTGATACATATTGTGAGTACAAAGTATATCTCCTCCGTGTATAGTATCATTATACGCCCTCAAATGGCTGTAGCGTTACAACTTTTGGACGTTTTGGTATTTGATGCTGCTCTTCAACATTCACTTTCAATATTATCGGCTTTATATATAAATACAACTGTATCTTCTACGTCAAATTTGGTATTATATGACAGTTATTACAACTCAGGATTTGTTGCATATCTTGAAATAACCGATACTACTGACACTTGAAAGTCAGCTGCCTCTGTACAACATTTTCTACATAAGGATAATATAGAGTCTTTAAACTATGCTTTAAATAAGATAGGCTTGTTCGCCTCCTGCTCAGGGTTGAGAGCCAATTTTGATAAAACACAAATTGTATGGATTGGGGCAAAAAGGGGCTGCAGTGAGGAGTTGAAAACAGATAAAAGTATCATTTGGAACATTTCAGGTAATTTTAAACTTCTTGGTATAAATTATTGCCTCTCAAAACCAAATATATGTATAGACAATTACATAAAAAAAATCCAAAAAGTAAAAAATCTGTTAAGTGACTGGTGTTTTAGAAATGTAACCATCTATGGAAAGATCACAATTATTAAAACTCTTGCTTTACCAATTCTTATTCAATGTTTCACTGTCTTACCAGATCCACCTCCAGATATCCTCGCAGAACTAAAAACGATATTGTTTAATTTTGTGTGGGATGGTAAGGGGGACAAAATTAAGAGGAATATATTAATTTCTAGCTATGAGGAAGGCGGTGTAAAGATGCCACACATTGAATCTTTTATTAAATCCCTCAAACTGTCATGGATCAAAAAGGTCTTAGACCCTGAAAATACTTCATCTTGGAAAGTGTTATTGGCCGATACTTTGGAAATATTTGGTGGGGAAAACATCTGGTATCTTTCAAAAGCAGCATTTGATAAAATAAAAAAAAAATTTAACCCTTTTTGGCAAAATGTTATAACCTCGTGGTCTTCACTGTATGAAACTCCTTCTGCAGCCCCAAGTGACATTTTGTCTCAACCACTTTTTTTAAATGAACATATTAGAATTAATGGAAAAACTATTTTTTATGACAAATGGATAAAAAATGGTGTTTATTTTATTAATGATCTATTAAAGGAAAATGGAAAATTTTATAATTTTGAAGAATTTAAGAACAGTTCAGAAATTGATACTAATTTCTTAGAATTCTATGGAGTATTACATGCAATTCCCAATGAATGGAAAAATATTATACATGCTCAAGTTAAGTCAAAATTGAATTGTGTCACTCAAAAACATATAAAAGCCATCAAAATATTTAAAGTTTCAAAACATTTTTATAAAATCTTTGTTGATAAAATTAAGGAAGCACCTTCCAATATAAAGCAGAAATGGGAATCAAAACTGGAAATGGAGTTTCAGAATGAAGAATGGGACTTCTATTTTGGCATTCCATTATCAGTAACTGAAAATACTACACTTAGAGCTTTTCAGTATAAACTACTCCATAGAATTCTAGGAACAAATAGCTTACTTATGAAATGCAAAATCAGTGAAACAGAACTTTGTACTTTCTGCTCAGAAACTAAAGAAACTTATATACACCTTTTTTATGAGTGTCCTCCTGTAAGAACATTGTGGTTGAACTTTAGTCAAAAATTGGAAGAATTTTGTAATATTATTTTTCACCCCACAAATGTGAATATTATTTTGGGTATCAATTTTCATGATTACAATGACATTCTTAACACATGTATTTTAATTCTTAAGAGATATATCTATCTCTGCAGAATTAAAATCAAAACTCCATCTATAAATGAGGCCATTGAGTGGCTAAAATATTATTACAGGGTTGATATGGCCTCCAGTTATTTATGCTCTATCAAAAAGTCAAATAAAATCAGAGAAAAATGGTTAAACATTAAAAACATAATATCAACTGAGGCAATAAGCTGAGCATTAATTTTTTAAGTGTATATTTTTTTTGAAGGTTTTATGAAAATACACTTTCTTCTGTTATATATGCTTTTTGTATTGTAGATTGGAAATATGACATAAAAATAAAAAAATATATATTACAAAAAAAACATTTTCTACATCATCACTTGATCATTCGACGGAAGTTGTCGCGAACTTGTAGACCGTTATGAGATAGCAGAATCCTAGATAAAATATGATCTCTTTCATTTTTTATAATTTTGTCGTCACCAAACGACAATTTACTGGACATGAAATTGGCAACATAGCTGATGTCGTAGGCAAAAAATGATAAATAAAAGGGATAACCGTTTTTTTTGTTGAGTCTTTGTTGCTTATTATGTTTTGATTTGTTTATGTTGTGTTTCTTTTGTTTGTTTGTTCTTGTCCTTTCCTGTCTCGGTCTACGTGTGGTTGCCGATGATCTCAGTAGATGATTTGTTAAAACAAAAGTTCATTACCGTCAAAAACGACTTTTACGCGACTTCTTAATTCTCGGAATCGATCGATAACACCATAACAACAAATAAACATGTTGAGAAAATGTATTTCGTAACAATCATGATTACTGAGGCATTATAAGGGGATTTTGGTTTAATTAAAATTAAAATGTACTTAATAATCATTAGAAAAACAAATTCTGAAAAGGCTCGGACTTAAAAATTAGATAATTTACATTGTAAGTACATGTATCTCGATAAATCCGAAAATCCTCTGGAATCAATGTACGAATCTATATTTAATTACTTTACTATCTATAATTACTTTATCATGATTGCTTAATATGTGTCTATTGCGTTTTAACAGTATGTGTTAGATGTCTATGTCTAGATCTGCTTTTTTGTGGATAATTTGTTGGTGCACCTGGAAGTGGTGACGTTGAATGATACAGATGTTACGTAATTGACATTTAACAAAGAATTCCATTCAAACCGCTGGACTATCTTGAACTTGCTGTGGGGTTTGAAATTTATTTTCGTTTTGAATGCAACACCGTGAATTTTGGATGAAAAGCGGCAATAGATTAAAAAACTGTTACTTTGCTCAAATCTTTTATCATGTATCTGTTGGGGTTTTGTATCAAGAATAAATCCACCATACTCCCCCTTTTTACACCTAGTTTAACATTACGTTAAACTGATCTTTCCGATTATTTTTATTTGTCATTCAACTTTAACTTTTTTTTTTATTTTAAATATAATTTTATGAGCATAAAGACATTTAGCCTATCAGTAGTATTATGAATAAAAATATTAATACTGCATTGTTATGATATCTGTAATAAGAATTTTTTATTATAGTAACATCTGAACAAATGGTAACAAAGATTGTTTATCAGAGCGATAGTCCAGGGATGCTGAATTTAGACCACGAGAACGTAGTTACTGCAAAGACGGAAACAGAAAAGTATATGCTTCAGAGTAAAACAACAGTTTTAAGTATTAATACTGACAAAACCAGCACAAGTACAGAATTTCGAACACATGCTGATGATGCAATTACAATTAGTCTGCCTATCAGAGATCAAACAATAAAATCAGAAACATCGGCTTTAAACACAATGACCACACTATCAAATACAGATATACCATCCAACAACAATTTTAACACAACTACAACATATCTATCCCGCAGCATTGAGAAGGTTACTGGAAAGACTGGTACTTCGGAAAATAGTTTATTATACACCATACTTTCAATTCAGGATTCTGTAACCCCTACGATCGTGGACCAATATGATATAACAAACTCCATGCAAGTAAGTAATAGTCCAGAGAAAGAAAATCTTACAATTATGACTCCGCTGACATCAGGTACACATGAAAATGAACTTAGATTATTAGACAATGATAAACTAACAACGTATTTTTCATCACAAAAAACTAATCGAGCGTCAATTAGCCTCAAAGACAGAACAAAAGGTCAAACAATCCCAACAACGACTGTGTCAGATAAATCAGATACATTAACATATTCAGAGGAAAGCTCTGTAGCCACAACATATGATGATACCACATCCAAGAAACAAAATGAACATACAACAGATAGGGTAATTACCACAAATATCATTGCTTTCCATGCCTCTTCCGAACTCGATATTGGAATATCGGATATGACAACCAAACGCGATCATGGTGGATCTACGAACATTGATATGTTACCGTCTGAAAAAGAATTAGTTGATGAATTGATGACAATCTCTGACAGATTAACGAATACTAACACAGAAGCAAAAATACTCACAGATAGCACAGTAGCCGATTTGACGTCAAGGCGTACATCTGAAATTAAAAATAAAATAACAGAAAATATGCCAGATTTCAGAAAGGTTAGCACTACCTATATGACAAATGACCATTCAGATTTTTCTACTTATTTTCGAAGTTCAGATGTTGAAAAGAAATCTTCAGGTTTCGATCCCACACACCCTACATCCATAAGCCAGAAAGCCATTCGAAAACCAACGACTGATAGCACACACGGCTATCTTCCAAACGGTGGTAAACAAGAACGCACTGATTCATTTAACCTTTTAACAACTGAAATGAAACAAAATGAACATTCGACGCCATGTTTTGAGGTATGTCATTGTGTATATGAGAGAAATCTGACAACAGGAGAAGTTCTACAGAAAGTTGAAAATCTTGTTAATGAACTAAAAATTAACAAGAAGGAGACAACTGCTGGTATGTGTTTAAATTAAATGTTTGTTTAGTTTCTTCATTACCCCATCATATGTATCTTATCTTAAGACTAAACCTGCGAGTTGTCTAAACAGTAAAACATTTACGAGAAATGGTGCATGTAAAGTCTTCATCGATCGGCGACAGTCTACATGTACAATCAACACCAGAAAACAAGCACCAAATACACATCAGATTCAGAAGGGATACAAGAAGAAATATGTTCCGGTATGGGACAGTATCACATTTTATTTGTGAGTTTACACAAACCAGATAAATACAGGTTTTCAATTATCCTGATATTTTTATTTTTCTCCTAAATCTACGATGTACCGATAAACACAAAAATGAAAGCATGGAAACAATGATAACCAATTACAATTACAAGAAGAAACCAAGTCAATGATCGTTAAAAAGGTAATGTGCAGACCTACTAAAATTACCCACTGCATGACCAAAGTATTTATAAAAAGAAGTTTTGTTTTTCATAGTTTTCGTGTTCGGAGTAGCATTTTAACGGATAACAGGAAAAGTAAACTATGAAAAATTAAATTTCCTGACGCCATCAAATCGACAGATTCAGGCAAAAATAACATAAAACACTAAACACAGAGAGTGAAAAAAACAGAGAAGCAGTCTGATTTGATACAGAAACTGCGCAGTGCTAATATTAAACCAGTTTTACGTACTATAAATGCCGACACCAACAAGGTTGCCGCTAGCTAGAAGTTTTAAAATTGGTGGACGGTACATAATTTAGATAGAATTGTCATAGCCTAGATGAATGATAAATTACTGGTTGTCCTTTTCATCAAAACAAAAACAAAATGAAAGTAAATTTATAAACCTGTTGTATTTTTTCAGCCAAGAATAAGAAGATCAGTGCTTCTGACCAACGACCATCATCAAAGGCATTTGGTTTCGTTGGCATAATGGTTCTATGCTCCCTAAGTGGGCTTATAATACTAGGTGACTTGGAAAAAATGATTCAGATATTCAAGAAAAGACTTAAAAGGGGAATTAGAGTTCTAAAACTAAAAACCAATTCAAAGTAGGCATAACGAACATGTCACACGTAAAATGAGTATTGACTTGTTATTTGCCATAAATACTGAAACTTTTGATGAAAAGAAATAAGAAACCTGTTAAAATATACAGAAATTAAAAAAGTTAACGCAAAGTATTTACGTCTCTAGTATTTAGCTAGAGTAAAAGGTGATGAAAATTTGTTTTGTTTTGCCCCAGAGGCAATTACAAGAGGCAATGTGAATACATTTATGCCAAATGTGGCTGGCTTCCATACGACTTTTAAAAATGGAAGAAACAGTTCATCGAAATTGTTATCGTAAAGTGTTTACTTTTTTTTTTACCACAGAGTAGATGCCTCTGTTTCAAGCCCGAGGTCCCCAAGGTTATATCACAAGATCAATTGTTAGTAATTCGGTACTACATGTAATTATGAATTATTTAATAATACAGTTGATACTACATAATTTAAAGTTATAGATTTTTTTTTAAAAAAACAAAGCAATATTGGCAATAAATTTTATCTATCCATTTAGATCATTTTGGTATTTTGCTCTATTCCGCAATATTTTGCTTATAGTTCCAAATTTCAGCATTTAAGCATTGGATACAAACACGATTTAACAAATTTGGATATTATCTTTTAACATATGTTATTTTACATTTTTCGTTGTTCTCCGGAATTTGTCAGTTGTTTCGATTTTTCCGTCCTTCGAATATCCCTTTGGTATTTCTTGACGTTACTTATATATAGCCCTTATATTCAGTAATTCATCTTAAATTTTACATGTGGTATATGTAGAACTATTCTCCCAAAGCAAAACAGGAGCTATAATTCTAACTAAGTAGAGAGGTGCAATACCTCAGAAACGAGTTGAGAAGCATTCTTAAGACCATATTACAACGCAGTAAAATACTGTCAGTTTTCCTGGTGATATTAGAATTTAAGAGGTGTACATAAACATACCACATAAACTTTGAGCCATGCATAATTCTGCATCTGATTTTTTTATGATAAACTCATGTTAATTCTGTATAAATTTACATTTCAAATTACATTTAGCTGTTTCTTTATTTGGAAACAAACGTCCTAACAACGTCAATCTGTACGTGTTTGTGTCAACCTTGATTTTACACGATCCATATGGGCCCCAAGTTTTGAAAATCAAAATTCTAAATCTTATTAATCTAAACTATCAATACTGTGGAGAAATAAAATGCATAAACCTACAAACGAAAGAGGAGTTTAGATAAATGTGATAGATATACAGTCGACCGGAAAGACAGACTGGTGCGATTACTATACGTGTATCCCCATTTTTTTCCAAAGTGAGAAAATAAAAGAAACAAAAAACAAAGGAAGAAAAAAAAAACAAACAAAGAAAAACGAAATAACATACAAAGCGAATTTGAGCTACAAAAAGCTTTATATCATTTGATGATTAACATTTCAATCAATGAAAATCACATCTAAGAGTGTGTCCACACCAAACACTAAGTACTCTGCACTTGTTTACAATTAGTTTCGTGTACTGTGCACTGCTTTGACATGTAAATTGTCTTCACCTCTACGCCCTATGTGATTACCTGTACATTAAATTTGTTAACATCAGTGAGTAAAGTCAAGAAATACCAAAGGGATATTCGAAGGAGAGAAAAATCGTAACAACTGACAAACTCCGGAGAACAACGAAGACAAGAACAAAACAATACATGCACTACAATTAAAAACTAAAAACATATGAACAACATGGACCCAACCAAAAACCGGGGGTAGACTCAGGTGCTCCGGAAGAGTAAGCAGTCTCTGCTTCCTGCAGGACACCCGCCATAAATAAACGATAAGTAAACGATAAATGGTGTAGTGTTTTGAACTTACCGTGGAGTTATACTGGGTACCTATAAGCAAGCTATGCTATTTTTCACCTAATTTGGAACATTCTGCAAATTTTTGGAAAAATTGTCAAATTATTTGACATAGAGACACTTCCACGCCCTTTTATAACACATCACTGAGGAAAAAGCCAGAATTGGATTTTACAAATACTTGTTGTTTCAATACAATTTAACTTTAAAAATACCTAGTCATAGTCAATATTCACATATGAGGCAAATTGTTTTATTTAAAATTTACCAAGGCTAAAAATACTTACGGAAACCAAAACGGAACGGACGGAAAAGCGTAAAACTTTATGACCAAAACAAAAAGATACCCAAACAAATATACTACCCAATCTCCTCCCCCCCCCAAAAAAAAACACCCGAATTTTTCGCACATCCCTGTTTAGGTTTATATAGGGAGTTACCCTCGGGACCGGAATCTTTAAGACAGGGAACATAGTTTTGTACCTAAAACCTCGTCGAGTTCATACAAAAAATCAATAAAATAGTTATATCGTTTTCTATGAATTTTATATATACAGTTTTTTTTATTTGTGTAAGATCATTCCATATCCTGTTTTTATTATGATATTTATATGTTAAAATGCAGTTAAGTACCCATGCAGTGTTATGTACACTGGGCCCCCACAAGGCCTACATTTACTATCGATTTAATGTAACGAAAACGGTCTAACACAACATGTAAACCTTGAATCGTATGAGTGAGAACGCAAACATCCACACTCGATACATTTAGCTCAGTGTGAACACGGCAGAAGATACGGAATACATCAATTGTTGGTTGACATCTATCAAAATGGATTCTACAACAATTGATGAATTCTGTATCTTAGGCCATGTCATACTGAGGTAAACTTATATAATACTTTGTCCTCTCTTTCTAAGCTATATTACATGAACGAAGCTTTTCACAGAAAAATATAATGCAAATAAAATTATTCTTTTTCACATCAAATCCAATTTAAAATTCATTAATTCTATTGAATTTCAAATGCACGGAATTCTCATTGTTAATCACTCAATTTTCATTGTTTGTGACATTTATATTTTCCTTTGCGCACAAAAGTCATGAAAGTGTGAATTTAAATTTCAGATTTCAAATATTCACAAAAACCTCTGATATTCGAAAATATCAACTGTCATATAATGAAATTAGTACAATAAAGGATTTCTGACGTTCGAAAATCAAAGCTATTTCAATTAAAAAATCATTGTCAGTGATAACTGTTTTTCTGATATAAGTCACGGAGCGAGAGAGTGCTTTTCTAAAATGCTAAGCACAGTACATGGAGAACGGAAAAATCTTGCTGAACAATAAATACTTTTGTAAGTATTATACTTTTAAAAATAGATAAATCAATCTATTTGGAGTTACTGATGTATATTTTGGCTATCATGGCTAAATATTTAATATTTGATTTATTTATTATTTAAATTTATTGTACAGTAACACATTTTGCTCAATTATATGTAGAAATTACTTTTAAATTATATTCTTCAAAAATGATATTATTTATTTCGTTTGCTTCTTACACCACAGAATGGGCGTGGTCAAATATTCATTCTGTGGCTTTCTAATGTTCGAAAAAAACGTCTTTTAGTAATATATTTTGATATGTTTAGTAGATTAAATTTTAACTCCTTATATATGTGTAACTTAAATTTTATCGTAAATAAATAATAGTCTTTTTAAGAAATAGCTATTTCCTATAGCTAAAATACTTACTTCATGTGGACAATTACAATTTTTATGGCTGACTATCATGTTAGATGTTTACACGAATACACTGGTTACTTAATCCAAGAGGGGGGGGGGGGGGGGGGTTAACGTAAACATAGATGTACATGTCCGTAAGACACAGATGCCCCGTCCTGCTGATTATAGAATTCCAATTATTTATCACAGGAAATCATTTTAATAAATACAAACTAAATACAAACAACTGGTCATGTTGGATCATATGCGCTAATTTGTATTAATATAAAAAACGACAATTGTTGTCGAAAAATCAAGTTTTTGAAAGCTACAATGCACAAATTAAACCAAAGTCACTCAAGCATAAATTATAGGTTATGTGACTCACATGTTGCTCAGTAATGTGCTAGTTGTGTTGTACTTTATAAGATAACTGTAGATGTGAAATATCATTAGTATATTACCACAAGTTCTTTAATGATATACCGAAATTTTAACCTAAGTCAGTTGCTAAGTTGTTTTCTACTAGACCAGTTTGTTGTGGCTAAGTTGTTTTCTACTAGACCAGTTTGTTGTACCTGTGAAATATCATTAATTTATTACAATAGGCTCTTTACGAATATACCTAAATGCCAAAAATTAACAAAGTCATAAAATGTATGTCGTTGTTATTCAAATGTTGCTGGTTTTTGTTGTACTATATAAGAAGAACAAAGTGGTGTAATACACGCACCAATGATATGCTCGCTAGGTTTTAGAGAAAAGGACCAAAACGCAAAAACGTAACCGAGTCACTCAAGCATGAAATATAAGACATAATGACCCAGTTGTTGGAGCAATCCATTATACAATAATATTATTTAGAGGATTATATGAATGAAGTATCATTGATATTACACCTTGGATTCCTATGATATGAAATAAAATGTAAAACTGAATATGAATCAAAGTGACCTAAATATAATTCAACTGTGTTCAGTGCTATAATAGAATTGTAGTGATATCATATCATTGATGTATATAACGACTTATTATGTTAACAAACAAACTTTTTATGCTTTATCATTAATTAGTTTAGGTTTTTACCCACAAATAGTCGTTTTAGACGATTTTGGTCAATTTGGAATATTGCCAAGGAGGACACTCAGAACCAAAACTTCGTTATTGTCACATGAAAAGAGATACATAAAAGCACATAGAGGAAATAATTCGTTTTGGTTCGAAGCGTCCTGCACTTCGAACAAATGTATCTTCTTTGCTAGAAATGTAAAATTGGTTGGATAGGGTATATAATTTAGATAAAAGGCCAGAATTTAATTGTAAAAATGGCTAACGCTCTCATACCTGGTGGTCGGATACTGTCGCATAATAGTCAGAAAACAACCCATCAATAAAGAATTTAATGATAACAATAATATATTTATTTCAAGTGCAACCCGACTTGACATGTTACAATACAAATTACATCTTAGAAAATTTTCAGTCAGCTGTCAATGGTTTACGATGCACAGTTCAGTTTAAGTATCAATATATGCAAATTAATGTCGTAAATGCCATTGAAATTTAACCGCCACATGTATATGGTTTAAACTAAGAGAATGTCTCCCTAATTTTCGATATATCAATTGGAAATTAAATTACTGTCCATAGTAAGTAAAAATATGAGTTTTTCTTCGTCGGTCAAAAACGAGAAATTAATGTCATAATTAGTCTTTACAAGATTGAACAAAGTGTTCCTTTGTATCAAATAAAGAGGATTTCCCCCTAAAAATGTTTTACATCTTCCACACTCGAACTTCTATAAAGTTTACAGTAACGCCTATCAGCTGGTATCCCATGGTATGGCCCTTTCTCCACCTCTAGCTGAAAAGTCCCATTTCTCATTCTAGCCAAAACTGAACGCTGTTGTCTTGTTAACTTTTTTGTGAGATATGACTGAGCTTCAAAGTTAGTGTTTAATAACTTAAATGTTCGTAGTTTATGCATAATGTCGAATTCCCTTTTCCACTTTTTGCGATGAAAGTTCATCAACATAATTTCAGAAAATGTTGCTAGACACTTTGCGCTTAGACCATCGTTAGTATTGGCATTAAATAAGTCAATTAATCCACAGTTTTCCATTAATCGTTTCAAGTCATTGTACCATGTATTTTTGTGCATTATCGAGAAGAGTACCATAAGAAAATTCGTCGAGGAAGTCGATTGAAGTTCATACTGACTATTCTATGCCAGAGTCTTATAATATTGCAATGATGTCGGATATAATCCGGATTCCATCCCATATCACCACAAATTGATGGAATCGGCGCGCATATTCCTACTCCGAGTAAAGTCCTCACTGCCCTGTATTTAAGTCTTTCCATATTATTGTAAACTTTGTAACCCCAAACTCCTGACGAATAGTTCATCACTGGCACACCAGTACTCATGAATAACTTGACAAATGTTCTATAATCGAGACAGTCTATTTGGAAATAATTCGACGTTAAAGCTCCAAGAGGTCTACTGCCCGCGGTTGTCAATTTATCGACGCTCTCAGTGTAGTCCATATGTTCCGATATTGTAAATCCTAAATATCTGTATCTAGCTGTATAGTCAATAGTTCTTTGTCCAAGTTTAAAAACATGAGCAGATTGAGCACTTGTAGTCTTACGTACATGAATCACTTTAGTTTTGTCACTATTTGCTCTAAGATGCCATTTCGATGACCACTCGTGTAACTTTGATAGTTGTTGTTGTAAGCTCCTCTCCGAATCAGCTATCAATACGATACCATCTGCGTATAAAAGAATACTGACTATTAGCTTTTCTCCTAGTCTGACTCCACAGTGTAAGGTTATATCCGCCGTAAGGTCATTAATAAATATCGCGAACAACGTAGGGGTCATATAATCTCCTTGCTGAACACCTATCGAAAATCAGTCTGTTAAGTCACCATTCAGACGTACACAACTTTGTAGATTAGAGTACATGCTTTGTATCGTTCGTATCATATTTTCGTGTATCCATGACATTTTAATTTTATGCCATAGGTAGAGATGGTTGACCGAATCGAATGCTTTACAGAAGTCCACGAAATACGTATCTGTTTCTAAGAATAGTAAAAAAGGTATATATGTGTTCAACACAAGATCATAGATTCCGAAATCCGTTTTGTTCTTCTGATAAAATGTTTTCGCGGTCAAGAAAGGTCACAAATCTCTTTTTAAGAATAGAACTAAGCATTTTTGCGATCGTCGACATCAAACGTATGCTGCGGTATCCTAGGGGATCCCGATGATCCTTACCGTCCTTCAAAATTGGATGAATAATACTTCGACACCATGTAGCTATAGACGGCACCACTACTACATTGAAACACAAGTTGAATAGTATTTATAGCAGAACTAGTTAGGTTTTTATTTTGAAGTACTTCGTTCGGTAAGTTGTCAATGCCTACTGCTTTTCCGAGTTTTGCGTTTTTCATTGCTTCGATTATTAAATCTAAAGATATATCACTATTCATATCGTCTGGAACAACTATTTCGTCGTGATCAGGTTAATGTTCGAGCGCTCTTTCCATTTGGCGATTCAAATCTTCGAGTCTGCCTATAAATGCGTCTTCCACGAGTGTTACATCTGACTTGAACTTTGGAATATTCGTCCCTTTATTGTATCTTGGTAATAACTGATACTACCATCTTCTAGAAGCCCGCAATCAACGCTGGAGTTTTTCGATTTGCTTGGTCCGACTTTGTTGACTTCATTCCAAAACTCTTTTGGATTATTACTATTTTTGGTTCGTCGAGTTTTAGCGTTATATGTACGTTCGCAGCGACGCAAATGTTTGTCGAAATCGTTTCTGGCGAGAATAAATGTACTTTTCAGTTCACCCCGTCTGCGATTGAGTTTTTTTGTGCTGCAAGTATTCTTTCTCCGACGCGTTTACTTTCTTCAGCAGTTCCGCGAGTTTGGTATTCCAACATGGCTTTGCAAGTAACTTTTCCCGTCGTTTAAATGTACTACTAGCAACAACTTTGAATGATATGTTTTGATCCATTTCACTATGTATCATCGTCACAAAATTTTCATAAAGAGCATCATTTCGTTATTCAAATTCAAATGATTTTCTGCCTGCTCTATTAGATCAACTATAACTCGTTTGCATCTTTCGGAACGGATGAAACATCGTACACTCGTCGCTTACAATTACCATCTCGTAACGCATCATCCTGCAGTAAGGTTTCACTGTAATTGGTAATCGAAAGCTCGAAAGATAAAACTGAATGATCGGGAATAGGTGCTCCTGCAGCCGGTAAAATATTGTTTTCTAACAGTATAATTTATTCGATATCAAATTAATACGGAAATTTGAGTATTTCGGCAAATAAGAATACGGAACAAATATGTAATCCACCACTGATTTTCCCAATGTTGACACATACGTGAAATTGTAACGATCATCACCTCTCCCGTTTAAGACGCACAGTTTTGCGTATTTGATAATTTACAAAGACATTTTTCACTTGATCTACATTCCGTTTTTGAGGAACACAATCAAGCTTGTCATCAGCATCTTGCTGATTCCCGATACCCCCGTTAAAATCACCACAGATACACATAATAGAACATGTACTATACAAATATATTTGTGACAAAAGAACTTCGTAAAATTCCTGAGCTATGTTGCCTCTACTAGAACATTTCGGTTGTAAATAACACACGCACAGATGAAATATTAAGATCGAATCATATTTGCTTTTAAAACATATCCAAAGAATATCATCATATGAATCGCATAAAATTCCACGATCGAAGTTTTCAAGTACGGATTTCGAAATAAAAAAACCTACGCTTCCAGATTTGCGCCATAAAATAAACGAACTAGTTTTCCTGTTATTTCCGTACCATTCGTAGCCGTCAAAATTTATTCGTTCCTCAGGTTTTAAGTGGGTTCCGCATAAGTCAATTATATCAAAATTAAAAGCAATTAGCAATATTTTCTGCTCGTAGTCGTATTTTCAGAAATTTACCATCCTTTGCAGTTCTAACTGCCTATACAGAATTGCGACTTTGAAGGCTGGACGAATTCCTACCTGTCTAAAACTTTCCGCCTCGAACTTCGAGATTCGGTATAGTTTTAATAATTTTGCGAACGTTTGCTTCTTGCAATCGTTCTTGTATAGACTTGTCTGGTTCTATGTAGATATGGCTGTATGTTAGATTGTTCATATCCCTTTTCTTCTTTAAAGTTCTTGTTTTATATGATTCGTCATCAAATGTTGCGATTATTGTCCGTTTTTGTTGATTAGCTCGAGCTCCAACCGTTAATACCTTGAATTGTAAACCCAACGAAGCAAAAATCCTGTTACAGTAATACTCAGTGTCTTTTGTGCTCTCATCCGTGTCAGTGTCACGATTTTTTTTAAATACTAGTATTTCGCTCTTTCGCCAACATTGGTTTCATGATATGACGACACACAGTTCAATTGAATTTGGCAGTAATCGTTAGGGGCAAGCAAAAATATAAAGTCTTTATTGTGTTTATTTGTTGGGCTTGTGGTTGTTCGTTTGTGTTCCCGGGTTTGTCTATCCAATGGATTACGTTTTTTGATATATTTGTTCTTTTTATGGCATAGGTAGAATGGACAATTTTGAAAGAATTTTATAACTTTAGCCTTTACTCTAAAACGTAATACTATGTAAGCAAATAAAAAAGCTAAAGGATGGTAAATAAAAGGTAAAACGGTAAATGAAATGGTAAAGTAACGTAATTAAAGTACGTTGCACCGAACTGAGTCTCATATTTTCTATATTTAACGCAAGCTTTAGCAATATCCGTTTGAAAAAATTAGGAAAGTGTTCTCCAAAACTACCGGTAACTTTTACTCGCCTCCGTTTTATCCTATACCCATCAAATTTTGTGGTATACAGTATAAAATTCAACTTGCTAAAAGTTAGCAGTTGGACTGACCCATTATTCAAAAAGGTACTCAGGTAAATACAGGTACATGTAACTATGGAAAGTGAGGTTGCCAAATTTACAATCCAATAGTTTTTATCAATTTTCTCTTCGTTTTTCAATGTAAAATGCTATATTTGTAGGAAGTATCAAGGGGTTGAAATAAATTGTCAATAACAAAAGAACGGTTTTTAACGAATTTGCTTAATTATGAAAAAATGAAACTAACCGGCGTATATATGCCTCAGAAAATGCATTTATATAAGCACGTTGTTTTTTCCTTTTTTTCGAAGTGTATAATTACAATATTTCCTAAATTCAGATTTTCATATAAGGAAGTAACCTTTCGAATTTTGGGGTGAGCGGTACGTGGTGGGCGCAAAAAAGTGACCGTGTAACCTTTAGTTTTCCCTGTGCGTATTTTTGACAAAATTGTTCATTAATTTTCAAATTTATTTTGTTACAGAAGAAAAATGGAAAATATAGCATGATTTTAATTTGTCTCGAATTGTTGATACCTTCTAGATACCTCTTTAATGCGTCCAATCCTTATTTAAGGTATCCGGACCATAATAGATAATGATCGAAAATTGTATCTCTTTTTGACCGTGAATGGCTGAACCAAACAGTTTAAAACTGGAATTTTGTATATATATTTTTCTCAAGTTGAAACACACTTTATTGCTTATATGCAGAGTCTGTAAAAATAAGTTAGTTATATTGGCATTTCCGAAGTTTGCCGATAATTACCGACGTCATTTCAATTGCCTTGTATGGAACATCCGGGAACTTTTAAATAATCAAGTGGTCATTTATGGTCCGGATACCTTAAAGGTTTAAAAATAAAGGCCAAATTTCAACTAGTTTGAAAATGAGTCAATAGGAACTCACGAAATACAATAAAAGTGCATCGGCGAACCGCTAGAAATAAATCGAATCCACTGAACTTTTCTTACCTACAGAACAATGGACTATTCGAAAGGTTAGTAAAGGTCATAAAATGTTTCTCTTTGTTTATAATGGACGAATGTAAAAAGTTAGGACAAATGAGAAAGCTTATTGTTCACATCTAATATATAGTTGCCAGTAACTTCTGTGTTCAGAATTTAGTCAATAATTTTACCCATTACATTAAGCCTTCAAACGCGTGCTATTTATCGCAAACCGAGAGACTCAATTCATTGCAACGTACTTTAAAAGAAATTATTGATTAAATAAAAAAGGTTTTATATTTTAAGTAACAAAATCTCATCTTAATATTTTTGAACAACCGTATTCGATCGACTTCTGAATGTGTTTGCTATTACAAACAATCATGTACTTTACGTAATTTAATAATTTTCGATTTTTAATTTTAACTTTATGATAACACGCCATTTGAAGCAATCAGATTTTTTTTACTGAAGAAGACATCTTTGATGTGGGTAAGACCAAACTTAATGTTTCTTTTGAATGCTTGATATGAGAATATAAACATCACATTTAATCAAAGGTTCAGGGATTTATGTACTCTGACTCCAAAATTATATTATTTGATTCTTACACGATTTGTAAAATATTGAATACACAAGTTTACAATGTAATTTTACCAATGCAATTAATTTTGACAATAAGATGTTTCTAATCTTTGCTGAGTTTGGAGAGCATGTTGTTCAACAGACGATCGGCATTTCGATGGGGACAAACTGTGCGCCACATTTGGCCGACCTCTTCTTGTTTTATGAGGCTAAATTTTCACAGGTTTGCCTCAGAGAATACATTTATATAAGCACGTTGTTTTTTCCCCTGATGTATATCTACTGAATCGAAAAGAAAGAATCTAACCCAGTCCTTTAATTTCAGTTTCTTCTATATAGATGATGTTCTGTCATTTAATAATCCTAACTGTAAGGATTGCCTACATCTCATCTATCCCAGTGAACTTGATATTAAAGAAACAACAGACACACCAACTTCTGCTTCATAACTAGATTTGTAATTGTACATAGATAATTAAGGGCCTATTTAAATCAAAACGTTTGACAAACGTGGTTATTTTAATTTTTCGATTGTGAACTTCCCCTTTCTTAGCAATAACATACCAAGGTCTCCAGCCTTTGTGGTGTACATTTCACAGTTGATTCGTTACTGCCGTGCATGTGATTTATAAGGCGACATTCTCGACAGAATTATGTTCAGTCTCTGATAATTTCATTAGAACTCCAAACATTTTACGGTCGTCATCAGGAATTGATTGTCCGATACGAAGTTTCTATCTCGTGTATGAGACTAGATATCTTCAGGGAGATTTCATGCCCTTCTTTAACTAACGCCTTATCAGACTTGACTCTTCACTGGCAATATGACGAGCGCATTAACGGAGCGGAATATGCTTACCCTTCCGAAGCACCTGGTGACACTCCCGGTTTTTATGTGGAGTTCACATTGCCAGTGCATTAGTTTCTGTGCTGTCGTGTTCTTTTTTGTTTTGTTTATTATACGAAATACGAAATATTTTATTCAGGAAAGCTCAATTATGAACATAAATCAATAATAGCATAGATACAACAAAGAATAACATTTAAACAACAATCTCACTATAATTAATACTAAACAAGTATCAAAATATTGTGTGTTCCAAGGGGAGTAACTCCATTATATATAGATATGAAATCAGTTAATCACTGTAGATATACATGTACATTCTAAATAGCCAACAAACAGACAAAACAAAACAAAAACAAAAAAAAACAAAAACAAAAAAAACAAAAAAAACAAAAACAAAAAAAAAATTACACTTTTGCTCTAAGTAAAAAACATATGTTAAGGTACTTAGCTATACTTCTGAATACATCAGTGTCTTCATTACTTAACAACCACATAAACTGAGAATAAATATTTTTACTATTAGTAATGTTGTTATTTAAACTGTTGTACACTAACTCCTTCCTTAAATGAAAAAAATTTGGACATTTTAATAGAAAATGTAACTCATCTTCCACTGAATTTATATTACAGTTCTTACAAATCCTGTTATCTATGGGAGTTTTTGGTATAGTGTATCTACCAATTTCAATATGAAGTTTATGGCTGCTGGTTCTGAACCTTGTCATACGTACTCTATCATTATCACTATTTACAATAGATAAATATTTTTCAAATTAAAAATATTCTTAAATAATCTATATGTCCTCAATTTATCACTAGTTTGTAGTTGGTGAGACCACTGTTTTTCAAATTTACGCTGAAGACACTTTCTTACTACTAACAAAAAATATTTTTAATAGATTGTGGATTCTTATAAAAGTGTGACAATCCAACTCCATTCATAATACATTTAATACAACTAAGCCAACATTGTTGGTTATTATCTGTCATGGTAATATTTTCAGCAAATGCTTCCGAGAGTAAAACATCTTTAGGTTTATCATTATACAGTCTAATCCAGTACTTAACCATTGACATAATAATATCAATATATAATGGAAAATGGCCTAGCTCACCATACAATGCCAGTTTACATGTTTTTCTATTTACTTTTAGCAAATATCTGCACATATTGAGATTTATCTTTCAATTGGTACAGTATTAAAAAACTGGTCCAATATATTTTCACTATTATATGATTTTTATTCCTTTAGTCAGACATGTATCATTGTGGCGCTTTTTGTTGTGTTTCATTCTCATGGCTTTGTCTTCTCCTTGGATTTCGAATATTCTTTTCGATATTTGGTTCACAGAATAATCAATGATACCCATATCACATGTACGCTTAGTAGCATTTAGATTTGGAATTTTTATTTTGCTGTTTGTTCATATGTCTGTCCTTTTGTCATGTTTGTTATAGATAGTAATGTTCTTCTACTTTGTTGCTCTATGATTGATTCTGTTATAATTCGGTGTATATGAATTTGTCACATGAACCTGTACTGAACACGAAATATTTACACTCTGCTTAAAAGAAGTAAAAGGGAGTTGTTTAAACTTTATTTAATTCATATATTTACATACCAAATTTTATTCGTTTAAAGAAAACTTTAGCTTCTAATTTTTGTCTAAAATTGTTTAGTTTCTTTTTTTGCCAAATGTTCTGCAGATTGTCGCAACTTATAATAATATTTAGAAAAAAAAACGCAAAACTAGTTGAATATTTTGACAGTGAAATCAATGGGCAGAAGTAATCACCAATTTGATGTGAAAATAATGAGGCAGTGTTTAGTTCACCATACTTATCAAATAATATAAAATATTTTCAGACGCATGGGTAGCTTTCGTCTGCTAGCAATACTTTTAGGGATAATTAAAACGACAAACAGTCGACAGCCTATTGTATTTTCATCGAAATCACCATGGCCTGAAGGTAGTATTTACCGATCCGAAGGAGAGTGTACCTATATACTAGACAAGCAGTACACTGAAAATGAATGGACGATGAATATTACAACTGCACAACCAACAGAAGAAATAACAGTAAGTCGATTTGTTAGATCAGTTTTTAAATGTAAATTGCTAAGTAAACTATTTTGAAACGTATCAGTTTAATCGGCTTAACCCCACCAATGCTAAATGACTGCACCAACACCATGTAAATAATAGTGTTTTGTGCACTTTGTTATTGTTGGTTTGAAATAATTCATGGCAGCCATACGTTTGTTGCAGATTTTAATATGAGTAACTTTATTGGAGGAAAATTTTATATCGACCGTTAGGGAGAGTTATAATCTAAGCAAATAATGTTACCCATGTTCAAATCTAATACAAACGTATGGCTGCCATAAATTATTTGGATTCTATTATAGCAAAGAACGGACATTAGGAAAACGAAGCGGTACCGTTAGGTTTTTCAAATGACAACCATTTTGACTTTGCAGCTTGTAAAAATGAAATAGAAATCGGTAGAAAATAATAATACTAATACGAAAATTGACAAATTGATAACAGTGAAACTTACTTTCGATTAGATGTTATTGCATTTTGAAGCTACTAATAATAAGAAGAACATTCAGAACCAAAACCATTCTTCAGTCATATTAACATGAACATATTTATAGCAAAAAAACTCGGTTTTGTTCTGAAAGTCCTTTACATTGAAAAACTGTCAAAAGACTTTTAATTTGTCAAATTTGTGTTAAAACTGTCCTCCAAAGCAATATTCTGGTTTATAGAAGAAAAAAGAATTTAGTAACTTATTTATTAGCCATTATAAGCAAATCTTCAGAGGTCACATACCAGACTACATGTATGTAGACATTTTGAAAGGTTTTTAGGTGATTTTTTGAAAATGGACCTAGACGTGAAATAAATGCGGGAGAAAATGGTCATACTTTTAAAATATCGTTATTTGCAAAGCTTAAGCAGCACATCATATTAGAACTGTTTATTTATTGGACGCTGTTTATTGATTGATGTGTATTTACAGGTGTATTTGTTATAACCTGACAGTTTTATCTCTTCTTACTTTAAATATATACTGCATTGCTTCATTCATAAATAAAACCCATTGATCAAATATTCTGTGTGTTCACTTTTGTAAATGATAAGCAACATTTGATGGACATTGTAAAGTTTTTGTAATGACCGTGAAATGTTTGAGCCACTTATGTAACTAACATGATTAAAAAGGTTGTTCTGAACGGTAGACAATCGGAGTATTATTGCTGAACATTTTCTAGTATTTGTTATGGCGAAGCAAACTCAACATTTTACAAGAATACTTTTGTTTCTTTGAATTTTAGTTTGTCAATAAACAAACAAAATATTAAGGGAAGCCTTGGCTTGCAACACTGAAGGATGAAGTTGATTATCAAGACATATTCTTCCACAATAAAGTACTCAAACCATGCAGGAAATACAAAGTATACAATTTGTTATAGACACAAACAGTCGTCAGACTAGTAATGTGTTTGCATTGAGTTTAGCTTGACCTGAAGGCCTTACATGTATTTACCGATCCGAAGGGAAATGTACCAATTTGTTTGTTCATTCATATTATTCATAATTTTCATCAAGATCTTCTCAAACATAAGGATAAAAAAAACTAGCTCAAACCTTTAATTTCAGCTTCCGCTATATTGATGATGTTCTATCACTAAACATCTTACGATTTGGTGTTTATTTACATCTAATATACCCAAATGGGCATTAAATAAAGGATATCTCTGGTATTAGAAAGTCGGCCTCCTACCTTGACCTTTAACATGAAATTGACAACAATGGGGAATTGCACACGAAAATCTACGACAAACACGATTAATTCACTTTTTCCTGTTGTCATATTCCCATTCATCAGTAGCAACATCCCAGCAGCACCGGTGTATGATTTTTAAATTCGTTATTCCAGGGCTTGTGACCAAGATTTCTCGAATGGGTTTGGTGGCTGACGCAAAGGCTACAGAAACAGGTTCTTTATTGTTCCTAGACCAAGTCATTACTTTACAAATTCTACGGTCTTCATCACGAACATAAAGTTATGGAACATTAAATTTACAAGATAAAATCTGATCTCTTCGCTGTTTCCCCATCACCGAATATTCTACTAGACTTGGCATGAGCAACATAGCGGGTATATTATAAGAGGCAGGAAATGCTTTCTCATCCGGACCACCTTAGTTCGTTGTTTGCTGGGGTACATGTTTTTGATAATTTGTTTTTAGTTAGTGTGTCTGTTTGTGTTCCTCCTTCTGGTCGATATCCCTAATTCAAAAGTTACTTAGATTTTCAATGTCTTTACTTCCATATTTTATATCTGATGCAGGGCTGTGATATATGAGCTTTTAGATTTTACTTTGGTAGAATTGCACTAATTTCTAGCATATTTTTCAATATTTAGATATGGAAAATGAGGACACAAAATATAACTGGTAATACATATTACCTTAAAAGCAAATTTGACGAAGGACCTGGAGTCATAGTAGTAATTTTTCATTTGGATCACACAAATTCTACTCCTTTAACTGGATATTGTTACAGTAATGTAGAAGACAATCATGGTAACATATTATATATAACACTATTTAATTCTTGGAATTTATTTCACTTCTACGCATGGTGGTAATGTGATTATATTGTTTTAAATTGCAATGGGCAACAAACACAAATTGACATAGGTTTAAAAGGCAGTGACTGATTAGAAATAACAATCCAAAGATACTAATATTAGATATGGTTAATTTATACTATGCTGTATACGACGCATTTCAAGGATTTACCTCTCATCAGCAGCATTAAAACCGAAACATTTGGAAGACCAAAAACCAAACTTATATTAAACAAGAAGTACTCAACCAAAAATACCGAAATAGGAAGCCAAATTTCAGCTAAGGAGATCTACAATGTGCAATACAAGGAATGAACCCTTAGTATTTCTATTATTTTTGAATTTTGCTAAATACTGGTAATTTCTGTAACAAATCAATGAATAATCGTGTCAGACAAGTCTGACGACTTGGTTGGTGAATACCCTCGGGGACCTAGGGTCCACCAACAGAGGCATCATCCCAGGAGTTTCAAAATAACAATCCAAAGATACTAATATTAGATATGGTTAATTTATACTATGCTGTATACGACGCATTTCAAGGAGTTACCTCTCATCAGCAGCATTAAAACCGAAAAATTTGGAAGACCAAAAACCAAACTTATATTAAACAAGAAGTACTCAACCAAAAATACCGAAATAGGAAGCCAAATTTCAGCTAAGGAGATCTACCATGTGCAATACAAGGAATGAACCCTTAGTATTAATTCCTAACAAGGCTATTAAGAGTCATTCCCCGTACGGATCAAAGTGTGATGTATATCTTTGGTCGGGTTGTTGTCTCTTTGACACATTCCCCGTTTCCATTCTTTATTCCATGTGCTATATACATTTACGATGAATACCTTGCAATTTACGTTTAGTGCGTTACATTGGTAACAACCCACCTATTATTTGTTCCATGAAATCACTTAATTACCTGTGAAATCGATTTTTCCATAAATTAATTCTTAAAACTAATGTCTATATGGTAAGTGGATTGAAATAAACACATTTAATGTTTGCGCTATCTTATCAGAAAAGTGTGTCAATAACCACTTAGTCTAGTAATAATGTGGATTTTGAACATTATTCTAAAAACTCAGGCACCGGAGGAATTGATTTATCACCTGGAATAATGTTAACAATGTTATAAATAGAAATTAAAAACAACTAAACTAGGAGGTGCATGCAGCTGAAGGAAATAAACTTCAGTTAAAGTATCAGAGAGTTAATTCCCTTTTCATACCACTGCCTTAAGCTATTAAGGGCGTATTGTTGTATGTGTAGATTAATGTCACTAACGAAATGTAGTATTCATTACATACATGTAATATGAATCAACTTAGTTTAACCCGATACATGAACAAATCATCATTAGGTACTCCAAATAGACCACTGTTTAGTTGAGTTTGGATTCCTGTTTTGTGTATTTAAATTGTTTTGATTTTTGATGGTTGTGCTTATTAATTCATCATTATATCTTTAACCGGTTTTCCAATATTTTGATCTCGAGCACTGCTGATGAGTTGTCAGTCAACGAAATAGCCATACAGTGTATCAAATTTATTTTGTGATACGTTTTATTAGACTTTTTACTGTATGTAATGTTTTGTTTTCCTCTAACGAATACATTTTAAATACATGTAATATGTTGTTATGATTTGTATTCCGCTTCTTTTGCTTTTATTTAATTTTTAAATATACGTGTACGCAGAAACAACGAGACTCTTCATAGAGTCAACATTCCAGACACAGCTGTAATTTTTTAAATTTTGTATTTTAAAAATATACTACTGTAACATTTATTTGTCTGATTTACTGTACAGTTAATACCACAGTGGATTCACCATCAACGGAATCAACAAAAACCTCTACCGAGGCAGACATAGTATCTACTGTATTGACCAGTACAGAGAATAGAATCGTTGTTCCGTGCGCACAAATCAAAACGAAATGTCCTTGTTATTATAAAATGACGGAGGAAGAATTGCAACAGAAAATATCGGAGTTGGTTAACGAACTGAAAATTGACAGTAAAACTACAAGGAAAGGTATTTTGATACTTATTATCTGTAGTTCTATAACAGGTTAAGTTTTCTCGTGACCATATCTTAGGAAACGTTTAAATGATAGATTAATTTGTCCTTCATTGGACATTTAAGTTCCCATGGGGTTATGCCCTGAAAGTGTAAGTCATATTGTCACATCGTCCATTTAATTTAAATAATTATGACACAAGAGGAAGGTTGAATACAAACTTTACGACAAACGCGATGACTTTGACTTTCCAATCGTCAACGTCCCATTTTTGAGCGGCAATATTCCAGAAGCTCCGGCGTATGGAGTATATATTTCACAATTCATACGTTATTCCAGAGCTTGTGACATATAGATTGACTTCCTGGACAGAGCCCGGCTTCTGACAGAAAAGTTGCCCAGACAGGGGTACGTTGCTCCTAAGCAGAAGACATCCTTATTAAAGTTTTATGGGCGTCATCATGACTTGGTTGACAGGTATGAAAAAACCATTTCCCAAATGAAAATGGACCTATTCCATTGATATTATTCCTTCTTCATATCGGATTTGACATGAACAGCATGGCGGGTGTCCTGCAGGAAGCAGAGACTGCTTACTCTTCCGGAGCACCTTAGTCTACCCCCGCTTTTTTGGTGGGGTCCATGTTGTTCATATGTTTTTAGTTTTTAATTGTAGTGCATGTATTGTTTTGGTCTTGTCGTCGTTGTTCTCCGGAGTTTGTCAGTTGTTACGATTTTTCTCTCCTTCGAATTCTTGACTTTACTTATACATATTTGTCCGGTCATTATTTACGCCAATATTTATGTTTAGGCTCTGACAGTTCAGGAGTTGTATGACGACAATTCGTAGCTACATGTACAAATATTCCTCTAATTATCCGCGAAAACATTGATAGAAATTGAAAGAAAGACATTAATTCCTAACAATTATCTTTCATAAATGTATATGAAAAAAACCATTCAATATTGGATAATATAAAAGCAAATGAACAGTGATTTTATTGCTTTTTGTCATGCATGTTCAAAGAAGTTCTTACAGCAAGATCTTGGCGTCTAGCAGCACTTTAATTCAAAATTACTCTTAAGTCATACAGGTTCTATTATAACTCAAAAGTGATTTTACTCTTAAATGGCTCCAGACGCGTTGACGTAAGAGGTACACAATAATCGTAGGAAACTGGCATTTTCTACATTTGACTTTACTATAGAAATTCATTATCGTTTTGTATTTGTTCTAGTTAGCTGTCAATATGTAGCTATAGGTAATCATACTTTAATGAGTGTTACATGTACATGTATATGCATTACTAAATACAGATAAATAAGTTGTTTCATCGGTATTTTATCGCTATGTTAATACGTTAGCGCGCTTCTTATTCGGAATCAGAATTTATGCAGTATCTGTACATTTAAGATGAAATATATGATAAATTGTAAAATACATAAAAACTCAATATCGCATGTCGCATTTCTCGACCAGTGTAATCGGTCCCGTAGGTCATAGGCGTTCGTCTGATATTAGCCTTTCGAGATCACATGGCGTGCGATTCAGATTTTGTAATGTTTTAATTTTTCAAGTTAATGAATACTATTATGCATACTCTTATTGAAAGTAAATAGGTAAATCTATTCAAAAAGGATTATCTGCGTTAAACGGGCTTTTAACACACCTTTTTCAACTGATTCCAGAATTTTTCACGTGCCTCGCCGTCAATTGTCGGTGGCTTTATCACGGTGTCTTCTCACTTAACCTAAATTGTGTTATTCTTAATCACATACATGTACATCTTTGTTCATTTCCATAATGTCTCTTTGCTTGGCTGGAAGCATATGATAAATATATCATACATGTACATGTATCATGTCATTTTTCATACAACGCCCTTTGTAAGTCTTCGAGTCCTATCGACCGTCGAGCTGAAATATGGAGATGGGGCGGATAAAAGGTGGGTATAAAAGGTCATGTTATATTCAATATAGACTAATCGATTAACCGGATCCGCTCAAAATTACACTAGTAGACAACAAAGATCATAACATAAATCACACACTTTAAAACATGGATATTTGAACACCCATTATATACAAAAGAAACGATACAGCTTAATGCATTTCTCATATATTCAAATAGCTAAACTAAGCAGAAAAATAGACCCGCGATTTCCATAGTAGATTGTTTTCTCATCAAAAGCATGGATTTTGAGGAAAAAGATTGAAATGAAAATTGCAATTGTTTAGATTTCAAAAATCACATTTTCAACCCAGAATTGTAAAATCAGTGTGCGTGACAAAAGATTTGAGTTTTTTCCATTTATTTCGGCCACTGGATTTTAATTTTACAAAATGTGTCTTCTCGATTTTACGCAAATTTAATTTAACCCTCTTTTGGAAATTTCCATTTTCCACCATTTCAAGTTTTATCCAAATTCCAAAATGAGACGCATTAGATTGAGAAATGAAGTAGTAAACCACTATTGCCCTCATACATAAGTTTTTTTAAGGAATTACCAAGATATTTGGTTCCGAACTCGTGTATCGTTACTTTTGTTGACTAGTATGTATTCTGTGCATCAACACCTTTTATATTTTCCAGGCATCAACATTAGGACGCTGTTGTAACAGATACAGATATTTACAAAAATATTGGTACTTTTTCATTTAAAATAAATTAGCAACCTGTGAATCTCATTCAAAATTTGTACGATCACGGAAAATAATTGAATTAAACTGGATTAAAAAATTAGTTTATCCTCTCGGACCTAATGATAATATCATGGGATTGGTAGTATATCCAGTACCGATTCTGTTAACATTTTGGAGATATTTTCTAAAACTTAACGTAAAAACCATTCTCATGGGCGTATAATAAATCGCAATAAGAGGAAATCTCGTACTAATTAATATTTCTAAAAACAACCGCAAACATAATCTGTTAACCATGCATCTGTTTTCATTTTATAAATATTACCGGTATTCTTAATGATCATGCTGTTAAAGAACAAATTCCTGGTTATTTTAATAATACTGAGCTTTCTTTTATTTGTTACGTTTACAAAAAAATCTACCCGGAAACATTTTTTGAAATTATATCGAGTTGTGTAATGGTTATTATCTTGTACGCCATGAAATTTCAGTAATTCCAAATACACTTATGGCCCCAGTGCCCATATTATAACAGGAGACCCTAACATCTTTCAGGACCGAGTCATTCATTAGAACAGGACTTTAATATCGTCCACCGTCAATTACATTGTATTAAGTGGAATTAGTGTCGTAACATCATCCACGACTCACTCCATACTTACTGTAAAAATGGATAAAACGAGAAAAAGATCACCAAAATTTCTTTTTTTTTCAATTCAGTAATGAAAATGATTAATATTCGTATTAACATTTAAAGAACATTTTACTCCTAACAATAACCATAATAGCCCTATTTTTCGTATCAAAAATAAGCTACATTGTAAAAGAACTTGGAAAGAAATTTGTTTCTGTCCCGGCTGATTAGGCTGCCAATAAGATCGTTATTGTTTGAGGTAAATTTTATATTGAGGTTCTGGAAAAGGAAATCACAAATTCACCTACATTCCAACTGACCCAATTGTCGGAAAATGACATCGTCAACACACATAAAGTTATTGCTACCTATTAACAAGCAGAACCAAATAACATGAAAGTTCCAACTATGTACTGGCTTCCGAAGCTGTACAAAACACTGTACAAATATAGATTTATTTCGTCTTCATGCCATTGTTACACTACTAAACTGTCTATTCTACTTACTAGTGCGCTTGGTACAATCAAAAACCTGGTAATAAATTTTTGAAATAAGATATAAGAAAATAGTGGTATTAATTACTTTTGGAGTGTCAAAAATTCGTTGGAAGTACTTGATAAATTGTATGCTCATATTGGTGATTTCGAATCTGTTCAAAGTTTGATATTTCTACCCTATATTCCACTTTGCTCCATAATCTCATTACGAAATAAATCTAATTATAATGGGCGTTTAAAAAGTCATTTTTGTTCGCTAAGGACATTCCGTATATCGCCAAGTAAGCGGAATTCCGATGGGGAATAGCTATGCACTACTTATTGCGGACGTATTTCTGTATTGTTCTGAATCACAATCTATGTCTATAATCAGCAAAGACTTAACGACACAACATTTGATGCAAAAATTTAATAACAATTTTAGATATTTGGATGATATTTTGACTGTCAATAATGACGACTTCAGTATGTATACTAAAGAGATTTATCCTGTTGAACTTACTTTCTATAAATATAATAATAACAATGAATACTGCCCTTTCCTGGCAATGATATATATATATATATATATATATATCCGTTAGTAGATGGAGAAGTTCCCTTGGCACAATCGTATGATGTTTATATTTATTACTAGTATATTCTCAACTTGTTTGATTCGATCGTGTATATAACAACGCATTTGATTTTAACGAAAGAAATCTCTGTATTACTGAAACATTATTACAATAGGGATTACAATATCCCAAACTTGCCAAAACGTTTTCTAAATTTTATCATCGATACAAGGACACATAAATCAACGTGCAAACATCTTATATATTCAGGTATTTCTATATTCTATGGTAATATTCTATACAAAGCACACAAATTTCGTCATTCACCTGAAAAGCTAACCAAACCTTTAAACAGACTTATCCACAAGATGGCATTTTTTAAAATTAATATTGATTCACTCACAGGGTCTTTGCATCGAAAATAAACACGATTCGACATTTATTCTAAAACCAGTTGTTGGCATAATACGGGTTGTGTTTTTCTGGTATAATTTATGATAGCATGATACTAAACCCCTAAAGGGAGGGATTGTGGCTGATTTTATATATGATAAAGACATAATCTTTCGATCATTTTAACTGAGGTCTGGAGCTGGCATGTCAGTAACTGCCAGTAGACCTTTGTTAATTCATATTGATCATTGTCATTCTGCTTAGTGTCTTCTGTTACCTTTTCTAACATCGGACTCGGAATTTTTTTAACTGAATTTTCCTGTGCGTATCGCTATATGTTCGTTAATTCCACATTGGCTAGAGATATAGGGGGAGGGTTGAGATCTCACAAAACATGTTTAACCCCGCTTGTTCCAAATCAGGAACCTCTAGTCTTTGTAATTCTTGTGTGTTTTTTTTAAATGTTGGTTCATTTGCATGTTTCGACGTTAAGTGTTACATTATTGTTTTGGGGCCAATTGAAGCCCGCCTCCGGTGCGGGAGTTTCTCACTGCGTTGAAGACCCATTGGTAGCTAGCTGTTTTCTGCTCTTTGGTCGGGTTGTTGGGCTCTTTGACATATTCCCCGTTTTCATTCTCTATCCTATTTTTCAGTTTATTTCAATGGTTCCTCCTGGATCTTAACATTGGGCCCTATGAAGTTGGTACATGTGATATAATCTTGTTTTAACCGTTTAGTTTTATGTCTTCGAGAAATGTAAACTTGACACCACATAAAAGTTTAATTCTATTTTGTTGAAAAAACAGATAGTTACAGGAACAAACGACGATATGGAGTTCATGTTGATGATGACGACAACACTAAAACGGAATCCGATAGTCTCTCAATATATTACCAGCACTTAAACACAGGAACGATATATTTCAATGTTTCCTTCTATACAATGTATATAATTAGTAACAATCAAACCATATATTAAATGTATACTTTAATTAGAATAACATACTTGCGTTATTTAGAATATAATATACATGTACCTCTGCAGGTGCATTAATTGTATTGTATACTATGTTAAATAATGCATACAAATTATGACAAAACGGTTACTTTTATCTACAGCAAAAAGTTTGAAGATATCTGCTGAAGACAACAGACCATCTGCAAAGTTCATAGGGATTACAGGATCTCTTATACTATGTGCTTGTCTCTCAGCATTTGTCGTACTTGATATTATAAACTTGATAGCTTTCATCAGACGTTCAAGAATACAAAAGTGAATTCAATAAACTTTCTGTTGTTTTCTCCAAGAAATAAGTTATTAATTTCCTTGTGAATACAGTCATGTAGCTTAGGTAAATTTTAAACAAAATGTTCCGAGATTAAATGACCATTTTGGAAATTGTCATAAAATAAAGCAGTGCTGTTATTTGATCGTCATTTTCTGTGTTTTTTTTTATTTATTTATTTTTAGAAATGCAAATATGTCGATCCCTTATTTTGTTCCTATGGATATTTACAAAATGTTGCATACGAAATTTTTGAAATGGATAAAATGGACTAAATAGTAAATTAAAAGCGATTATAATTTATAATCGATCCATCGAGACATTATAGACAAGATGATCAATAGTAACATTGACCGATTGTAAATTCCTTTTTGTGGAAGAAAGAGTTATTGTTAATGATTCTAGTTGTCTTTCATAGCAGAAGTTCGGTCCGAGTCGACAATGAATGATCAATTTTTCATCATCTGATAAGTAATATACCTCAGAAAACTGAACGAAATACAGACTGGACTAGTGAAAAGATCTCTCCCAAAATAAGCACCAGGACGTGGAGTCTTACTTTATTAATAGGCAGCAGAGAGACCCAGAGAATTGAATGCCGTGCGACGTACACTTTATACTGGGTTACAATGTTTTTTTTTAGTACATTATATTCCAGGGGTAATTATTAGTTTAATTGAGCCATGACATTCGTTTTATTGTGTGTATTAAAAAGTGGATAAAAACAAAACTCAGTACATTTATCTATGTAGCAGATTATACTTGACAGTCGGTTGGTTGACATCATCCAATAGTAACATATAATCGTGCACTTCTTCCAAATAAGAATGACCATTCTAATACTGCAGTAAAGATACCTTCATACCTTCAACAATGTATTCAATTTCCTCTGTACGTACATTGTACATCCGCTAGAACAAAAACTACGACAAATAATACAGCCAATTAGCATGGAAATTAAGAATTATTCATTGCACAATGTAGCATGCGTGTAAGGGCATGCATGCAGAACATTAATGTATAAATAAATAGCTGAACAGATTTTTGAAACCAATGTGAATCGGTCAGTGATATCACTGCAATAAAATAACCTTATGGCTTTCAAAAATTTAAAATTAAACAGAACCTACATTCAATCACCACTAGTTAACAAGCTTTGTCTCAGTGCCAATGCTTGTAAATTGTAAGTATAGACAAATTTATTATTCTAATATAATAAGCCCTTCAGAGTCTTGTTTATATTTACGGATGTATACATGTGCACAACGAGGGGTCTCTATTAATAACGTCTTTATCAATTATTCAATGTAAATACGGATGTATACATGTGCACAACGAGGGGTCTCTATTAAATTTTACGTCTTTATCAATTATTCAATGTAAATACGGATGTATACATGTGCACAACGAGGTGTCTCTATTAATTACGTCTTTATCAATTATTCAATGTAAATATTAGCTTTTTATTATTAATTATATGTTAACATTGCCGAATGTTTAGCATAAGTAGATATACAGGTTTTCGTTCTGTTTACTAAATCGATGGTTGTCAAGTAATTTTTTTCCGAGAATGACGAAATTGTATGTTAACCATTCTTATAGAAAAGGTATACATTCAGATAATATCAGAAGTAATCGGAGATAATTCGTATACGAATACTAACTATTTCACTTTTCAAAGTAAGTTGATCTCATTTTCAAGAGCCATTTAGGTAAGAAAATACACCAACAATATGTACATAAAATACACCAACAATATGTACATAAACAACAAAATTGATAATGAATAAGGTTTTGAGACCTCGCAAATTTCAATTTAGATATGATTGCATTTGATGATATCACTTAATCAATTACCAATTTCAAAAATTATGACAAACGTGAATACTTCAACTATCCTATTGTTAACGTTCTCTTGTTGAGGAGCAATATATCAACATCGCCTGATTATGGCGTCTACGTTTCTCAGCTTATCCGATATTCAAGAGCATGCTTGAGTTGCCATGACTTTCGACAAAGAGGATTACTGCTGTCCCAACAGCTGCTTAACCAGTGTTTTAATCGGGGATAAGTATGACATCACTTAGGAAATTTTACGGTCGTCATCATGAATTGATTGACCAATATTTAAGATGATGTCGGACCTGTTCCCACTGTCGTAACTTTTCATGTACCGCCACCGATTTGTGACTTCCACTGGATTGACTTTGTTGAACTTCGCGATAGGTGTCGTATACGAGGCAGGAATTGCTTACCTTTCCTGAGCACCTGAGTTCACTCCTAGTTTTTTATAGTTCCTAGTTCATGTTCTTCCTTTTTTAGTTTTCAGTGTTTATTTGTTTGCTTGTGGTTTTCCAGTTGTCTTCCCGGGTTTGTCTGTCTAATGGATTGTATATTTTGGTTTGCTCCTTATGTATATTTGTCCTCTTTACAATTAGTAACTAGGGCGGTATAGATGACGTTTAAATAAACTGCATTATTCGCTGCACATCAGTCTAATTCTTCAGTTACCCGCGTTGGAAGTCTATGAGGTCCAAAACTAATATTAATGTTGGTGATAGCGTTGTTATACTCTCATAGTACATACGTTTACAAAATTTACTTCGAAAATATTTATATTTGATACTTAAATCGTATTTATCAATATAATTATCTGATTAGTTTATATACAGTTCTACATAATATGCACAGTGCATCTTCTTTACAGTATTATGTTTAAGCCAATGAACATGGCATATGTTATTGTGATAAGTATTGCGTTTCAAAGGACGGAAGCAACGTCCCAGTCTATAATATTTACTAATGAATCACCATGGCCACAAAGAGGCATGTATCGTTCGGAAGGCAAGTGCCATTATACACTTGATCGTGTGTACCTTGCTGGGGAATGGAAAATAAATATAACAACAGATCAGTCAACAGAATCAATAACTGTGAGTTCAAATTGTACTATAATTGTATTCGTAATTATTTGTGATCCACAGGATGTGGACGTATGGACAATGTACAACTCTTCAGTTTTGTCCACGGCCTGAAATGTTGAAAGTGTATATAAATTTCATAATATTACATGGCATTGAACCTGTTAAAAGGCAGACATAGTTATAATCTTCAAATTTTGTGATGTACTTCTAATCAGTACTTAACTTGCAATTGAAAACAGTGCTTGGAATTTGTTTTGAGTTTTTATAAGAAGTATGTAAGACGACCCTCAAGCCTGTCAAACAAGACCAAATTTTAACATTGCACTGAGGTTTTCAAAAATGACATTAAAATGATCTAATATGGACATAAACACTTGTGAATAAGCTTTGTGAGCTAATATCCAAATACACAGAGCAAGTTTATATATAAATGAGTTCATTTGAAAATTTGTCAGTTATGTTTGAGCCTGGAAAGTGGAATCATTGTCTAAACCTGAAAGTTATATAACATTTTGTATCCAAATACGTGTATAATGGATGGCCTTGTTATCTTATATACATACTATTGACATGCATTCAGTGTGGGGATTAAATTTTGTGGTCAGCCGGTTGTCTGTATTGTCGGAGTACGATTTTTTTGTAAGAGGTGGGAGGCAGCATCATTTTACTTCATTTTATTACCATAATTATTTCAATTTCAATATTTATTTTTATAATTTTAGTCTATTTCATCAATAAAAAGGGTAATTTGTTTAAAATAAGTCTAGATATACTTATATCGTTTACAAGTAAAATTAATGTAAATTTTGTGTGATCAATAAAGAACAGACTATAATTGTTAAAACACAATATCATTTATGTTTATATATGCATGTAATTAAATGTATGGGAACTGTATTGAAACCCCTTAATATACATGTATAAAGTGTCCAAAAATGCGTTAATTTATCTACATTGTTAATTTCAAAAGGACAAAATAAGACAATAATAGCAATAAAATCCAGCGGGCCTTAACAGGATTGAAGCAAAATATCACTTTTAATTAAAATGTTAACATCGCAAAATGTAATTGAATATTTACTTTTTAAATATTTCACTACATATTTTATGTCTATACAGCTATGGAGAATTGTTGAAAAAAGTAAAAGTGGAAATACATATTTCGTAGAAAGTCGACATAACTTAGGCCCTGGATCACTATCGATTTCAATGCAGTTCGAACATAACACATCGACGAAATTAACAGGTTACTGCAAAAATAATACTCGGGAAGGTATTTTATTTTTTAACTAAATCTGAAATACTACTTTGTTTCTTTTATAAGTCCGATAGTTTTGACATGATACATGTGCATGGAGATGTACGTGAGAGACTAAGAAGTAAAATGAATGATAATGTTTTTTAGTTACATGTACATGTATGTCCCTTACATAATAGAAATCATGAAATTATTGAAAGATTCAATCAGCCATAATATTTCATGCTAACAAAGGAACTCACATAGAGGGAATTTATTGCTCTTATCCCGTCGAGGAGCTCACTCCCGAAATAACAATCGAATTCGAAACTCATTTTTGAAGGTGCGAAAAAAAATGTAAAACTTGGAGAAAACATTAAGCAAATGTGACCTATTTTATTTATTGTAGAACAGGAAAATATAACTAAGGATCAAACCCAAAAACACAATACATTAGACAGACAAACCTGGGAAGACACATTAACAACCATGAGCAAAACAAATAAAGAATGAAAACTAAAAACAATCAACAGCACGACAATCCGTTTACATGCAATCCGTTCCTGCACCTTATACTGTACCCGTCGTGAGGTTCAACAAAGTCAATCCGGTGCTAGTCACAAATCGGTGGAGGTACATGAAATGTTACGACAGTTGAAACAGGTGGAGCAAGAAGATCGTCTACAGTGTTGTATTGCATTTTTGGAAAGCTCGTACTTTATAAAGATGCAGTAAATGAAATAGTTTTACCTGACTTTTTTTCTAAATACGCAAACACGTGCATGTCTTAATATACATACTATATATGTAAATGGAAAGTGAAGAGGGTAATAACATTTTTTTATAGTTTCAGACATCAATTCCTTTCTTGTACACGTGTTGTTAGACGTATAATGTCGATACAATAGACTGTGTGTCAATGGATTGTCCTACTATATGTTTACAGATTTCTCATTTTCAGTCGCACGATTTGTTTTAGTTTAAACAATGGTTCAGGTGTGATTTATATTGCATAAATTAATATCTAAAATATAACCTTTGTCAAGCTATTATGGTCTATAGATGCAATGTAAAATAACCCTATACTAAAAATTTACCATGTTTAATATAAAGTGAACTGAGCATGGCTATTATAAACATTCATTGTAGATGTAAAATTTATTCCCCCCGCATCATATTCTGGAAGTACAACAAATCCACTTTGTACAAATTTTAAACAAGTGTGCCAATATGTTTGCAATGATATTTTAACTGATCTGCAAATACAACAACAAGCTGCTGATCGATGATTTAGCTGACAAATTAAAGATTGACAAGAAAGCAACTTCAAAAGGTAACTTAACTATGCAATATACAAATAGCTAGTCAGAGACAACAATTAATTCAACGTGCATTTTATAGTATAATATTATTGAAACAAATAGCACCTGCGTAAACTTGACAATCTTTGTATACTTACTTCCAATCATAATTTAAAAAAAAAATCATCAGTGATTACTTAAAATATTGGCAAAAATATCTCCAAGGGAAGCAGAATTCTTGAAGACAGGAGACGACAACCTAAATGTTGACCCTCATCTGACCAAATCACCACTTTTACTTATGACAACTCATTCAAAGATTTTAAAACATCACTTTGGAACCTTTTAATATAAATTTAGAACAAAAGCCATTTACAAATGCTTTTATAAGGGCAGAAAATGAATACGGAAGAAATACAGTAAATTTATAGAGGGGATTATATTTGTGGAAAACGAAAAGTGTGCACTAATTGTGGTCTGGCGCCTATTACTAGTAGCTGTGGAATACATTTAATACATATACATTTTATCAATGTACAGATTTAACAAAATGCACATCCAGAGCTTCAGAATTTTGCGTAAAGTAGCCATTACACATGTCTCTAAGAATAGGTGTTTTTAAAAGGTATGTAATTATGCTCTTCTTCCTTCAAGACATCTATTTCATTGCAGGCTCTATTGCAATGTAAAACGTATCAAAACGATAACCCTTAGAAAGATATTTAGTCCCAGTTGTATGATACATGTAATTATATGACAATTAGACAATACACGTTCTGAAAATTCTTGTTGGTGAAATTTTAGATTTTATTTTAGTTGAAAGTTAATCGTAAACATAAAGTAGCAAAAACCAATTTGTATAAAATGCACACTAATTCAATGTTTTTCAGCAAGGAGCTTGAAAAAATGTGCAACAGATAACAGAGCATCTGCTATAGCCATTGGAACCACAGCAATCTTAGTCCTTGTAGTCTCGTGTGGAATAATTATCCTCAGTGATATGCCTTTATGCTTGAAATATTTAAAAAGGGTCAGAAGAATCTTATTGAAAAAACAACCATAGTAAAAAGTTAAAATTACCCAACTTTTCGATCAATATGTCCTTGATCGCGAGCTTGAAAAAATAAAAATAAAAAGGTGTTGACTCTTTGACTCAGAGCAAGACTGGGTCCGTAGTATGTTTGCTGTGTTACCGTTTCCAAACTTTTTCCCTTTTTCTTATCCGTTCAATATTCTTTTTTCGATATTTGGATATTTTTCTTTTAAATAAACTACTTTCCACATAGTATATGATTAGTTTTTACCTACATCTCTACAAGTTATCCGTTTGTTTTTACAATGATATATAAAAATACTGATTCAAAAGTTTGGAAAATCAACATTTGTATTAACTATAGGGGGAGAAAACATTAATTTCTATCGGAAGTTATATCCTTTTATGTAAATTACTCCAACTTACAATGTATTAGTAACTTTCAACTTCTACGCCCTTAAAGCATACAAAATGTACAAATAGACGTAAAAAGTTGTACGCTGCCAATATTTAGTGATGTAAATGGCTTGAAGAATCTTTACATTAGAATCGAGTGTAACCGGCCTGGGTCTATTTTTTGCATAAATAAACTCAGTTCTGGGGTTCTATTTGTTGGTGTGTATTTTGAAAATGCACTGTTCAAAGGGCAAAAACTCATATAATTTTATTATAATAATAGAAATTTCCTCTGGATTATTCAATTATTTAAATATAATTAAAATTCTATTAAATGTAATTTATTTAAAAATAAAATTGATGAACAGAAGTTGTATGTATTCATTAACCAATCATTGAAATAAAGCACACAACAACATTAACCAAATTATGAAAAGATTTATTTTGTCAAAGTATTAAATTAAAAATTAGACATATCGTATATTATATGAAATGTACCACACAGAAAATATTCATATTTAACTAATTTATCAATAATAAACAATAAAACGAAACACACATACACATGACACAAAAACAAACAATAGTTCAACGGCCCAAAAATGAGTGAAAGTTGGTGTTTTGTATTGATGTAATCACAATTAGCTATTATAGAAACTCTAGAGAAAGAATATTTACTTGAAGAAAATATCAAATATGCTGCCCCTGAATGAAACAAAGAGTCGTATTTATTTTTATCATCGATGTCACACTCTTGTTTTTAAAGCGGACAGAACCACCCTTTTGTGTTATTTCTTTTCGCAATTTTAACACAAAGATATTATCTTGTGTTTTATATATTTTTTAAGCCTTTCAGTTTTTCAATTTTTTCCATTCTGATTTAAAAAAAAATGACAAGTCCTCCAAGAATTTGTAATAGATATCTCCATTTGAATGTCCGTATTTGTACCGATAAATGTATTCATCTAATAAAACAGACAACTACTGCCGACTCGCCGCCCTGCCTATGAGGAGTTTAAGGCACAAGCTTAAATTCACTATTTCCGAAATGGAATCCCAGTGGGCATCAAGGTGTCAAAATCAAAATTCTAAAACCTTATTGCGCATCTACATACAGTATTTGACAATATTCTATAGATATTAAAAGCATAAAATGAACAATGAATAAGGAGTTTAGTTTAAATTTCCAGTTTTCGAAATTCGACCCCTGTGGGCCCCAATTTTTGAAACTCAAAATTCTTAAACCTTATTGTACATTTACATTTGATCTACACATAGTATGTGACAATACTGTATAGAAATTAAATGCATGATGTTAAAAATGAATGAGGAATTCAGGTCACAAACTTAAATTTCCAATTGTTAAAATTCGATCCCTGCGGGGCCCAATTTTTGCAAATCAAAATTCTAAAACCTTTTTGCGCATCTACATACAGTATGTGACAATATTGTATAGAAATTAAATGCATGACGTGAAAAATGAATGAGAAGTTTAGGTCACATGCTTAAATTCAAATTTTCAAAATTTCGACCCCTGTGGGCCCCAATATTTGTAAATCAAAATTCTAAAACCTTATTACACATCTACATACAGTATGTGACAATACTGTATAGAAATTAAAGCATATAATGAAAAATTTCTGAGGAGTTCAGGTCACAAGCTTAAACTTCCAATTTTTGAAATTCGACCCATGTGGACGCCAATTTTTGTAAATCAAAATTCAAAAACCATATTGCACATCTACATACAGTATGTGATAATACTGTATACACAATAAAAACATAAAATGAGGAGTTTAGGTCACAAGTTAAAATTTCCAATTTTCGAAATTCATCCCCAAAATTCTAAAAACCTTATAGTGCATCTACATACAATTTGTGACAATACTGTATAGAAATTAAATGCATGAAGTTAAAAATGAACGAGGACTTCTGGAGACAAGATTATCTAACGGACGGACAGACGGACAAAGGGACAGATGGACGGACAGACAGATCGATTACAAATATCCATGAACTTCACCCGAATTGCGGGGATATTTACGGAACATAATTATACAGTAATGACCCAGTTCCAATGTATTCTGGATATTTCTAGAATAGCTTTAATTAAAAAAAACTTCAATAAGGACTTTTTAAGGTGTTATGTACTACATGTATT
The DNA here is from genome assembly GCA_028015205.1 of Mytilisepta virgata. Lineage (NCBI taxonomy): Eukaryota > Metazoa > Mollusca > Bivalvia > Mytilida > Mytilidae > Mytilisepta > Mytilisepta virgata. The sequence continues at coordinate 93,613,552 of CM051521.1, forward strand.
TTGTACACTATGGATTAATATAATATCAATTCTAAAACATACATTGTACCTTGAAAATTATTAAGAATGTGTGTTCAAACATGTAAAATTATATTAAGGATACATTATAATAAGAGCGGTGAGAAGATTTTAGCCATTATATCTAATGACACACTTTGCATGAAAAATGTTAGAAATAACATTGTTATATTTTCTATTGTCAGGCAATAAGTATTAATTGCACCATTTACGGTATAATGATTTCAAATCAATGAGACCATACGCTATGTTGCGATCGCAATTATATTAGATTAGTAAATTGCTGTTGTTAAATATTTACGAGACTAAGTTCAATATAATGTCCACACTGGGAGATATTCTATACGTCCAAATGAATAACATCTTAACACAAAGACCAGCGAACGTTGACTTCCACCGTAAAACTATGCATAGCTGGTTGAGGATGTACAATTTAGTCTTTTGTGTCGGCAACCAAACTAGTTTATTTTCATAACTCTTCATTATCATGGTTTTCGGCCAGGCATTCTGTTTAATGACCGAAACCTCCAACGCCAAATGTCCGCAACTCTGGGACGACATATGCAGCCTTCTATATATACATCAAAGTAATACACGTACATGTAGCAATAGAAACAGTCTTCAAAATTATCAGGTGTAGACAGAACAGCAATATAGTGTCCTGTTAGACAAAAATATTCAAAATTTAAATTATATCATGGAATCGTCGGCACCAATCAAAGTGTCCAATGTCCTTCATTATTTATTTAAACTTTATTAATGTATACAGTCATACGTACAAATTAACAAGTTGACTTCTACTTAACCTCGCTGAAATTATTATTTAAGTAATTTATTATCTGTATAAAATTAAAAATCACTCTACTAGAAACATTTATTACAAATCAATTGGTTGATGAGCATTCATAACAAGTACGACCTTTACACAACAATAATGAAAATAACAACGGAAATCTTTTCTATCTGTGTAATGTTACTTGCTGGTAAGGAAAAAGTCATTCTTTTAAATGTTTTTTAATTATTACAATTACATTTGTTGTTTCCAGAATTATCATAGTAATAATATTGAACAGTTGTTTGGTCATAAAGTAACATACATATCATGCATATACGTTGTATAATCAGAATAGCGTATAAGTCTTCCAATACCGGTAGGCTAATAGTCATTACAATGGCTTTAAGACAAATAGTACATGTACGTTGTATGCACATCTCAAAGGCAAGCGTTTTATATTTTGACCAGCAATGCAAATAATTCCATATGGAATAAAGAAAAATACTTGCCAAAATCTGTGATTAAGAGTATTTATGGCAGTTTTTCACTACTTTTGAAAAAAAGTCGTTAACAGAACATAAGACACTGTTTTATAATATTCGTTTTTGTTACAGTACACGCTGGTGTAAATTCTAAAACAGTAGAGCGACTGTGGCCACTAGATAGTCAAACATGTGAGTCTGAGGTCCTGAAGAACGTTTTTCAACCTAATCAAGACTGTAGTAAACATACTTTCCAATCTCAGCCTAAAGATGTTCCATTCAGAACTATGGTATTTGATGGGTCCACACATATCGACACAAGGGTAGACCTGAGCAAATCTAGCACAGAACACTATGGTGTTCAGGCATTAGTTTACATTACCGGAACTACAGGGATGTTGTTTCACTATAAAGCAGACCAATCAAACAGAGAGGCATATTTAATGATTGAAAATAGTAAGATTAAAATATACAGGAAGGTGCGTTCATCGTCTCAAAGCACAAAAACCGGAAGCATATCTCTCACTTTAAATACCTGGTACTATATATCTCTGGGTGTTGGCGGCATTGGATATTTCTATGGAAATATTAACGGTACAAGAGACATATATGGCTTACTTGGTAACAGAAATAGTCCAGAGATACCAGGGAATCTTAGGATTGGTGGACATATGACTGGGAGTCAACCAGGATTTCAAGGTCGTATAGCATGTGTTGCATTTCATTGGTTGGAAAGAGAACCATCTCTAAACGAAATACATAATCTGTGCTCAACTACTCCATGGATGCGTAAGTTTAACAGTCATATAAGGTCATGTAAATAAACTTAAAGTAGAAAAATTAATAGTTAAAGGATACTCTATGATAACTATACTAGTATTCAATATTCTTGAATTATTCACAGTACCAACTGCATTCTATTTAATCTTTAAATGTTATTGAAATTTATATCAAAGAATTCTTTCTCAGAAGTTGCAAATCGAAGAAAAAGAATGAATACAGAAGTGTCAAAAGAGGGTACGTCCGTGGACAAAAAGCACAACCGGGAACACCAAAAAAAAAAAAAAAACGAGAAAGGACAAAGTAACAAACAACACAAAAACAAAAAAGTACACACAGAAACAAGCAGCACGAACCACACAAAAAACCGAGGGTGAACTCAGGGAGGGTGAGTAGTTCCTGCTTCTTGCAGGACAGCCATGCTGCTCGTTGAAGGTCATATCCAGTGAAGGAGGATTAACATCTACGACAGCTGGAGATATTTTTTCATGTTGGAAACTGACACTCCATAGCGGTCAATAAGATCATGGTGACGACCGTAGAATTTTCGAAACGACGACAACAATCTATGTGCAATATAACCCTGTCCTAATAGCTTATGCGTAAGCCGCTTAGCCCTATCCAGAAAATCGGCATAATGGCCGCAATTGCTGGCAAAACGTATGAGTTGGGAGATAAATACTCCATACGCTGGAGCAGCTGGAACGTTACTACACAGAAATGGAAAGTTGATAGTGGGAAGATCAAAGTCATCGCGTTTGTCATTAGAGTTTAGTGGTTAACTTCTTTCCATTGTTCTATTTCGAGATGAAGTTCAAGATAAGAACCAGACTTCTGAGCGTCCTTAGTGTCTTTAATCTCAAAATCTTTGGGATATATGAGGTGAAGATAGTCGAGGGTTATTTAGTGATAAAACATCATCTTTATAGCGGAAGCTGAACTTTTTTTGTAGTAAGCTTTGGATGAAGTCTGACTCATATGAATGGAGAAAAACATCAGCAAGCGGAGGTGCACAATTGGTGCCCATCGGAAAGCCTATTGTCTGTTGCAACACAAGTCCAACACATTGGACAAATATATTTTCAATAAAATAATCAATTGTCGACAATTGTGCAAATATGAAAAAGATGGAATTTGACAAAAAGAAATACTTGAATTACTTTATTTTAAGTTTTGAATTAAAACTAATACACAATCGCTAAGCATTTTTTTCTTTTGTAGCTTTAAAACCAGAAAACAGAATATACTTGTCAAATGAGAACGACCCAGAACTTTTTCCTGCGCCTCTCACAGCTGTTACACGTTGTTCACTGCTGCAATGTGTGTACGCCTGTTTACGTGAAGCTACTTGTTACCACGTTTATTATGATGAGGATTCTAGTGGGGAGTGTAATACCTGTTACATGTATAGTAGGGTTGAAACTACTACAAATAACAACCAGGCACTCAAGCTTTATACAGTCAAACTGTGATAACTGTTAAGAAACAGGCTATACCAAAATCTCATTAAATGTCTTCGACAAAACGGATGTATAGACAAAAAAGTTCATTAATATTCTTGTTTAATTCCTAATAAACCAATATGTATCTTTATGGATGACTTTGGTCCATGGAATGAAGAAGTTTTGATACAGTATCGTCAAAGATGTACTTATTTATTTGTTGATAAAAATTAAAGCCGCAAATCACTGAATTTTAATTTAGCAGGAATATATTAATTAACAGTCATTTCAATTGAAAACTATTCATTTCAACAACAATAAAACATTTAACGTTTGACGATAATTTTATATTGGATATGACGCGTCATTTGATTGGTAATTTCTTTTGTTCATCATTTCACAGACTAAATGCTCTTTTCTTTTCTACTATGACGTCATTAAAGAGAATCCCTTTCAGAGGTCAATAAAACCGTTAGTATTAAATTATAAGGACTGACAGAAATTTAGTTTTCAGTCTATTCGAAATAACCTCAATGTACATGGTGCACAATTTCAAATAACCCGCTACGCGTGTTATTTAGTGTGCACCGCGTATTTGAGGTTATTTCTTCATAGACTGATTAAAAAATTACAGTCAATCCTGGATTACAAGGTAACGTTACAATAAAGATATCTACAAATAACCGTATCCGCATTTGTAACGTATCCGAATCCGTATCAAACGTACTACACATCCTGTAACGTAAAAATTAACATTTCTAGCGTCCGTTCATCGTATGTAAAGCGTCCGTACATCGTACGTACAACGTCCGTACATCTTCCGTACAACGTCTGTACAACGTCTGTACATCGTCCGTACAACGTCCGTGCATCGTTGACTTAATGGTAACTCTCAGCGTTTGGAGTAAAACAGCGTTTAGCGTTTCGTTTAGTGTACGGTTTATGATATATTAACAAAATTTAAACAAAGACTCTATTCATCGGTACGTCTAAAAACCGCATAGGTTGGGCTTAGTGCACTTAACCTTTCAAAATGCACTTAGCCGAAATGGAAAGATGAACCATTTGACTTTGTAACTGTTAAGCAATCAGGTCCTGAGGGATAACCTGGTGTGTGATCTGTGAACTTGATTTTATCAGTCATATATATACATCATTGTACACATACGGAATTGAAAACAATTAGTTCAATGAAATGTACCTGGTACAGACACAAAAATGACCTCCCCCCATCATTTTAATGGTCCCCCTTTTCCATGCAGGTAAAAAAATCTTACTCCCCTTTTTAGCTAACCTGACCCAAAGGGTCAAGTGAGCTATTTTCATCACTTGTCGTCCGTCGTCGTCCGTTAACTTTTACAAACGTTTTCTCCTCTGAAACAACTGGGCCAAATGGAACCAAACTTGGACACAAGCAGCATCTAGTTTTAAAATGTGTCCGATGATCCCGCCTGCCAATCAACATATATCTGAAAACCAAAAGCAATTTGAACAAAAATTTATACACATGTTCATCAGGCCAAGATTTATGTGCAATGAAATTTTCAGATGAGCCGGTAAAAACCCCTTTGGGTTATTGCCCCTGAATTGTTAATTTTAAGGAAATTTTGCAGTTTTAGGTTATTATCTTGAATATTATTATAGATAAAGACAACTGTAAACAGCAAAAATGTTTAATAAAGTAAGATCTACAAATAAGTCACATGACCAAAATCCTTGTTGACCCCTTATTCCCTCCTTGCGGTTGACTATCCCGCCAAAAGTTGTCGTTCTTTACAGCATGTGTCTCACTAGGAACACACCGATTTATCTTTCAATCCGAATGATAAAACAAAAAACCCCGAAAAGTGAAGGGAATTCCTCATTATATAGGATGTACCGTCAATTTTATGTAGTTGGGATACATTTGAAAATTTTCAATGTCTTACCAGTGAAAAAAATGGAAAAGCCCTAAGTCCTCGATTGCACAGTTAATATTTTTTTAAGGAATTCCTCAATTTTTTCCCTTCATTTCTGTTGAAATGCAACAGTGACCTCGAAATCACACCTGCTGTGAAGAACGATAACTCTGTCAAAATATGATAAAATACGTATGCATCCCCAGCTCTGCAGGTAGGAAATAGGAGTTTTTCCTCTTTAAAGACGGCGTCAGAAGTAATTTGACCTTTAAAGATATTCTCCTCTGAAACCAATTGTCTAATTGGGACCAAAGTTTGGTTGAATGGTCCTTGGGTGGTCCCCTTCCAGATTTATGTCCGGCATCCTCGACTTCCAACCGACATGGCTGCTGTTACTAAAAATAGAAAAAAATGTGGATGAATTTCAAATTATCCTTCTATGAAACTACAACGCCAATTGGAACTATACTTGGCAGTAACGGTTCTTAGGAGGTTCTCTTCAGAATTAAGTCCGATGACCCGGACTGTCAACCAAGATGGCCGCCACAACTGAACTTAGTTTAACATAGGGCCCTATAGGAAAATTCATTGAAAAAAAATTCTTGTCTAATGGGAAGCAGAATTGGCAGCAATGGTCCTTAGATGGTCCTCTTTCAGAATTGTGTCTGATGACCCGGAGTGTCAACCAAGATGGCCGCCACAACTAAACTTAGTTTAACATAGGGCCCTATTGAAAAATTCATTGAAAAATCTTCATGTCTGAAACCACTTGACCAATTGGAACCAGACTTGGCAGCAATGGTCCTTAGATGGTCTTCTTTCAGAAATGTGTCCGATTTCGTGGACATATTTTTTGTTATATGTTGTAAAAAATAACAATCCAAAGATACTAATATTAGATGTACTAAATTTATACTATGCTGTATATGACGCATTTAAAGGAGTTACCTCTCATCAGCAGCATTAAAACCGAAACATTTGGAAGACCAAAAACCACACATATATTAAACAAGAAGTACTCAACCAAAAATACCGAAATAGGAAGCCAAATTTCAGCTAAGGAGATCTACCATGTGCAATACAAGGAATGAACCCTTGTAAAAAGCTTGATATATGTACTCTAAATAAACATTATATACACGTATAATTGTTTTCGTTCTTTTATATTTTTTTCTTATCGGCATTTAATAGGTGATTATAAAAGGTGACAAATTCCTCAACGGTCAGATAACTAATTACTCTAGGTGGTAATCTGACAAAATAAGTCAGGCGCTACGCAAAATCGTAACACTACTTTGGATTTATTGTTTTTTTATTATATATATTTAAAAAAGTTTAATTTACATACAAAAGTCACTTCAATTACAGCTAATTGCTTTTCAAAAGACTAAGTGCACTAACCCGAGCTATGCGCTGTTTAGACGTCCCATTTTTTTTAAAAGAGGATATCTTTTAATTAATCTTTTCTACTAAATCAGATAAAAAGCAATAAGCAGGGCGGTCTCAACGTTTTTTTTTTTTTTTTTTTTTTTTTTTTTTTTTTTTTTTTTTTTTGTATATAATAATAGTAGGACGTCTGCTGATACTTTTACCCAGGTGGACAGCGTCATAACAACTCATTAATAGAATTAATTTTAATATTAACATAGGCATTTCCATGTAATGCAATATGTACCGCTACTACCGATATAAACAAAATAACAATCCAAAGATACTAATATTAGATATAGTAAATTTATACTATGCTGTATACGTCGCATTTCAAGGAGATACCTCTCATTAGCAGCATTAAAACCGAAACATTTGGAAGACCAAAAACCAAACTTATTTTAAAACAAATACTCATAACCAAAAATACCGAAAAAGGTAGCCAAATTTCTGCTAAGGAGATCTACCATGTACAATACAAGGAATTAACCCTTAGTAAGTCTAAATTCTATTATTTTTGAATTTTGCTAAATACTGGTAATTTCTATAACAAATCAATGAATAATCATGTCAGACAAGTCCAACGACTGGGTTGGCGAATACCCTCGGGGACCTATTGTCCACCATGCAGAGGCATCGTCCCAAGAGTTTCAAAATAACAATCCAAAGATACTTATATTAGATATAGTAAATTTAAACTGTGCTGTATACGACGCATTTCAAGGAGTACCTCTGATCATCAGCATTAAAACCGAAACATTTGGAAGACCAAAAACCAAACTTATTTTAAAAATTATTTCAATACACCGAATTATAATTTCACACCTGCTTGTTCTACAGGACATTGAATAGTGTGCTACATTAAGAAAACGTGGTATATATATACAGAAAATTAAATATTTGTAAGAAAAACATGTATTTAATTTTTGACCTAGTAAATCAAAACAACCGCTAACAATGCAGAACATGTATAATGTGATATGCATGTAAGTTAACACTATTTCAACATTTCTTTAATTTTATTAAGCATGATAATACACCAATTGCTAATCTATTTTGAACAAAAACAAGAAAGAAAGAAAAAAAAAAAAAAAACAACAACAACAAAACAGTAAAATATAAATTATTTAAATTAATTCAAAGTTTATTGAAATAAATTCTTGTCCTGCAAAAAACTTCCATATATGGCAAAAGCTAAAATTTCCATATAGGACAAACGCTAAAAATTACCTTATAAGGAAAACGCAAAAATATATCATATACGATACACGATACGATGTACGATAAACCATACAACCTACATTGTAATGAATGATATTGTTCAATAGAATCAGATAAAAAAAAGTATTGCTTTTTATTTCAATTATCAATCACGTCTCCTTTCCCACAAGTCATAAAACTCTTGTAGAGTATCTTTTAATTTGCATATGCTATTATATCACTATATTAATCAAATTTTTGTTAAAACGGTGTCAACTGTCATCGTGTTCCTCTTGAAATGCATTCTTGAAAACAATATCTTTGAACGTTTAATGGCTGTTTATAAACAATAGATAGGGGCGGCCAAGTTAACAAATTTGCGATATTTCACTCTAAGGATTTCTTGAATAAATAACAAATCTGAAGAGGTTTAATACAAGGCGTCGGTTTAACTTATTTAGTCCTCTTATTAACCGAACAAAAGTTCAAAATAAAGAAAAATCAATCTTCAAACAGTTATTTACTGTGGTCCATTGAAACCTCAAGTCGTCCAGAATGGTTCTAGAACTGTCATAAATGGTTCTGGGGTAGAACCGTCCAGAATGGTTCTGGGCCAGAATTATTATTGTGATTTACAATTTATTTTAGAAGCAGATTCTTGTGTCAAAAAGACGACGTTTAAGATTTTTGAATAAATAAACTCATAATGGTTCTTGATTATTTGATGTATTAAATTTATAGAATACTTTAAATTCCCAATTAAGCAGGTGATATATTTTTTTAATATCAGACTCTATGGGGAATTACAGTATCTAAACAAAGATTTAATATATCGTTTCAAATTTAATAATTATTTAAATTATTCATATTTTGATGTATTAAATTATCTTTTTCGTTTTTGTACTCTGTAAACTATTACGGTATGTTAAGATGTGATTTGAAAATTACGCCCAAAAAATTAATTATTCTATTTATTATAATATTGATTCATAATTCATAAACTATCGCCAATGTCATAAATGTTTCTAGGGTAGAACTGTTCAGAGTGGTTCTAGGGTAGAACCATCCATGGTAGAACCGTCCAAAATTGTTCTAGAATGGTTCCAAGGTAGCATCATCCATGGTAGAACCGTACAAAATGGTTCTAGAATGGTTCTAGGGTAGAACTGTCATAAATGGTTGTAGTGTAGGACTGTCCAGAATGGTTCTAGGTCAGGACACACCCTGTCATAAATGGTTCTAAAGGTGTCAGGATGACAGTTCCAGAACCGTCCTAGAACAGTTCTTCTGACAGTTTAGGAGAGTTTTAAAGAGAAGTTAGAAGTGAGCCCAACTATATTTATAAATCAAGTACCCTACTGGCGAAAGTAAATGTTTATCTTCCAGCTTGTAATACGATAGGCATAGCCTTTGGTGTCAGGATAACAGGAAAGTGTCTCATATTACAGAAATCCGATGTTGCAATTTTATTTAATTTCATCATGTTAAATTAAGTTAAATAGTCAATTTTAATAAATTTATACCAGACATCGTGTTTTTTTCATAATTGACATCAAAATACTTTATAGCTGTTCTGGTCTATTTGTTAAGGATTTCTCCTAACCCGTTTGGAATTCGTTTTCTGTTTGAAGAAAAAGCGCCTTATTGATTTAGATTGATTTTTACGGTCATGTCCCCGTCCTGTCCTTAAGACGCTGTTATCGAGAATGAATATCTATGAAATGAAATATCGATGGGAGGCAAATTTGTCACTTGCCCGCCGGCAAAGAACAAGCAGTGATTTACTTGATCGCTTATTTCTAACACTGAATTCTCTGTATGTTTCTCATTTTATGTGCATGTACAATAACGTAACTAACGAAAGCGAAAGTAATAATCCTGTATACTGAAATTGCACACAGAAAACAACAGGTATTTATTTACACAACAGGTTTCATAATAACATATTAACTCCAATGTTTAATTGCTGAAAATTTCGTTCTATAATTTATATGTTTATACATAAGTAATGAATGAATGAAATCATTTTTTTTTTACCACTGTACATACTATGCCATTTCAGGACTATGTACTAGTATGACATATCCAAACTAGCTTTTCACTGTACTTGAGTGACTGGTACGGTGGTATCAATACTGCATTATGGATAATTCAATTAATACTTGAAACGAACACTGTAATAAACCCTTTCAAATGGAAAAAATGCACGGAAGTATCGTTTCATAACTGAGACGGTGATGATCTCTAATAAATACTCCCACTCATGTTTAATAGACCATACTTAGTAACTATTTCTGCGCTTTGCAGTTCATTTTGAATTGCGGTATTTTCATGACTTTACCACATTTTCCACGTAAAACGGTATGGACGGCCCTAACTAAAATCTATAAAGAAAGGATCAGACTCCTTTTTCTCTTGTGTATTTTGGCAAACAATCAATTCACTCTAGCTACATGGTAGGAATATTCTGAATTTCCTCCTTCTCGACTTCACTTGTTTACTATATGTTTTATATATTTCCAGTACCAATGATGAATTCATTCACTACTGCTTTTCATATTCTGGACTGAGTTGTTTAAATATCTGTGTAGTGTAAAAGAATACAGGTGGTTACTTAATATTATATTAATGCAATATAAATATATCGCTTTGAACAGGAAAAAAAGGACATTGTTATAAAAATTAGCGCATCAAAAAGTTCCGAACATCATAATAAAGTCTGCACATAATATAAAGAATAAAGTACTGCATATAATAACCTATCTATTTTATATAAAAATCTTGATACTGAATACATGTATAAATATAAGCTTCGACCATTCATCATCAAGAAAAATTTACATATTGTAATGATGTAACCACATACTATAACAAAGAAAGCCCACAACAGTATAAACTGTCTACATAATATAATAAAATAACTACATAACATAATAACGCAACTACATAATATAATAAACTACATAACATAACAACCTAACCATATAGCACATTGAGGTACATGTACTATACTACAACATAACGTATCTACTAAATATAAAGCAGACACTACATGATATAATGAAAGAACTACATATTAACATATAAAAACAACCCCTCTACATAAGACAGTTATGGAGTTCCATACTGTACGGTAATGTCGCGATCGTTGTTAAATATTTACGAGACTTGATTAAATATAATGACACTGGGAGATATTCAATACAACAAAATGAATAAAATCTTAACAAAGTTGCGAGCAAACGTTAAATTTCACCATAAAACTGTGGAGAGTTGGTTAGGGATCGACAGTTTAGCCTTCTGTATGGGCAGTTTAATTAGTTTTATTTCAGAACTGTCCGTTATGGTTTTCGGCCAGGTATTCCGTTTAATCATCTCTGAGACCCCCACCCCACTTCCAAGGACGCCATACACATGTACATGTATGTATATTTCTGTATAGACACATATGTAATACCCGAATAAAGACAGTCTTCAAAATGATCAGGTGTAGACACAAAAGCAACTTAGTATCCTATTAGATAAAAATATTTAAAATCGATTTAAATTGTATCATTGAATAAACTTTCCAATGCCATTTACAAGCAAACGTCGTGTGTACCAATCAAACTTTTGCATGTCTTTCATTATTTATTAAAACATAATTAACGTATTCAGTCATATGTACAACTTAATAAATTGACTTCTACTTTACCTCATTAAAATATATATTTCAAACATTTCTTATCTATATTTGTATCTATGTTTAATATAAGAAAGTACTCTGCAATAACAATTTATTGCATATCAATTCGTCGGTGAGAATTAAAAACAAACATGGACTTTACGTACTAATGATAAAATGACACCAGAAATGTTTTCTATCTGTGTATTGTTAATTGGTGGTACATGTAAGTAAAAATTCGTTTGATTTGCTTTGATTTTATTCATTCATTCATTCATTTATTTAGTTTTTTGGAAATTATTACAATATTGTTTCCAGTACAATCACAGCAATAATATTGAACTTTTGTGTGGATATAATTATTGAATAATATTATAAGGAACATAGGGTATCGGGTACATAGGGTATCTGGTACAATTTCAACCAATACCGGTAGTTATATGTACACGTATATATATATATATATATATATACGGGTAGGCTCATAGAAGTAGAATATTTTACGCAAGCGTTTTATGTTCTGACTAGCAACGTAGATAATTAAATATGGAATAGAGAAAAAAAAACATGCCAAAATCTGAGATTAAAAGTATTTATGGTAGTTTTTTTAAAAGTAGTTATCAGAACATAAAACAATTATACAGCATAGTATAAATTTACTATATCTAACATTAGTATCTTTGGATTGTTATTTTAGTTATATTCGTTCTCGTTACAGTACACGTCAATGTAAATTCTGAAACCGTAGAGCGACTGTGGCCACTAGATAGTCAAACGTGTGAGTCTGAGGTCCATAGTAACGTTTTTCAACCAAATCAAGACTGTAGTAAACATACTTTCCAATCCCAGCCTCCAGATTTTCCATTCAGAGCTATGGTGTTTGATGGGTCCATATATATCGACAAGAGGGTAGACCTGAGCAAATCGAACGCAGACCACTATAGTGTTCAGGCATTGGTTTACATTACTGGAACTACCGGGATGTTATTTCACTACAAAGCAGACCAAGCCAACAGAGAGGCATACTTAATGATTGAAAACAGTAAGATTAAAATATACAGAATGGTACGTTCATCGTCTCAAAGCACAAAAACTGGAAGCATGTATCTCAATTTAAATACATGGTACTATATATCTCTGGGTGTTGGTGGCGTTGGATATTTCAATGGATATATTAACGGAACAAGAGACATATATGGATTGCTTGGTAACCGAAACAGTCCAGAGGTACCAGGGAACCTTAGGATTGGTGGACATATCAGCGGAAGTCAACCAGGATTTCAAGGTCGTATAGCATGTGTTGCATTCCATTGGTTGAATAGAAAACCAACATTAGATGAAATACATAATCTGTGCTCGACCACGCCATGGATGCGTAAGTTTGACAGCAATAAATAAACTTAAAAGTAGAAAAAATTACAGTTTACAGTTTAACTATGATAAATATATTTAATATTCTTGAACTGTTCTCAATACCAACTGCATTGCATTTAATCTAAAAATGGTGTAGAAATTTACATCGCCAATACCTCAGGGTAATGTTATTTTGCAAATATGACAAAGATGACATTTATCATAAACTTTAAGCTTTGAATTATGATATTTAATACAATTAAAATCGCACAAACAATATTTTTTTTTAAATGGAGTATTGTTACTAAACAAGAATATATAACACCAGTATTATTCTTGACAAACATTGCAGGAGCCGACGGAGTTAGTCTAGCAGTTTTGAACTACACAACCTTTTCTTTTGTAGCTTTAAAACCAAAACACAGAATATACTTGTCACATAAGAACGATCCCGAACTTTTCCCAGGACCTCTGACAACAGTTACGCGTTGTTCACTGCTGCAATGTGCATATGCCTGTTTGCGTGAAGCTAATTGTTACCACGTTTATTATGATAAGGATTCTGATAAGGAGTGTAAAACATGCTACATGTATAATAGGGTTGAAACTACTGCAAATACCAACCAGACACTCAAGCTTTATACAGTCAAGCTGTGAAGACTGCTATACCATATCTTCAAAAGAATAGGTTTCTAGACAAGAAAAAGATCATAACTTAACTTGTTTCATTCGAAAAAAACCAATGTGTATTTGTATGACATGACAAAGTCGTGAATAATTTATGGTATAATTTAAATGGTATATGCTTTTGAATTTAGTTTTAGAAAAGTGTTATAGTCAATGACATGTACATATATACTTAGAAACTCTTGCTTTGTTGTATGCAGACGCTACAGTTATTTTTGCTGATACCGTTAAAGAACTGCAGAATGGTCTCAATGTTTTAGAAGCATATTGTTGTCGACTTTCTGTTTATACAGACTTGGTATTTGTTAAATTATAATGTCATTTGTTAGTGCAAAGAAAAAATATTGGAACAACCCTACGAAGAACGTTTTGCTATCTACAGTGATATGCATTTAACTATTGATAATCAAATTTATTTTACGATCTAGTACAACCAGAAATATGTTGAAGAAATTCATTTTCCAATAGAAAAAGACAAAACACTCAAAATTTCATTGTTTTTTGGGAATTAGGGTCACCGTGGTTTTTCACTAGTAATAAAAGTCAAAATAAGAATGTTGTCGTTCTGGAATAGATTGGTTGCTTCTACTGAAGCTACAATAAAGCGGCCTTCATTACAACGGAATATTCAATTTCACACATTCAAGAATCTCTTGGTAACAAATGTGCTTACATGTTAATTCGACACAACACAACGGAATATTCTGTATCCGGTAATTTCGGTAACAAAAATGTTATATGTTTTGTAATTTGAATCATTACATTGGCCCATCAATAATTTGTCGGTTATAAGATGTTTTCAATATTGGATTATTGAGTTTTTTACAGTTGACTGCAAAAGTCAGTCACCTATTTATGTGGTTTTCTGACGAGTATAATTATTTAGAATATAGCAAAGTGCTCTCGACCAAAGAGCTGTGTAACCTTGGCAAATACTTATTTAATGCTTTCAAAATTAGAAATGGTGTTTAAGGTAACATTAATTTCTGACGTATCAATTATTGTGTAATACTGCTATATGATTATAATTTGCTAATGCTGATATTATACTGATAAACTGTATAGTTTAAAGTTAATAAAGAATTTGAATTTGATTTGAATTTGACCAATGACATTATAGGATTTGATGTTTCTTAATTGTGTAGAATGAATGTAAAACATGTTCTTAGTAAGGGATTATTCTATTGTTTTCTTACCATTCAAAACAATGAATTCCTATAAATGAGTTACAATTGCCCCGAAGCACATAATTTATCACCTTACAGAATTTGTTAGTGGAGCTAATTAAAAATTGAATTTGAATTTGAAAAAAAAAATATTAAAAATAATTAAGTAACTGTTGTAGTTTTTAAGATTGGTAATGTTGAATGTTACACACGATAAGACCATTACAAAAAAAAAAGAAACATCTCATTAATCAAATTTTACCTACATCTTTATCTAAAGGCATTAATACTCTGAACTCAGATTCGTATCTATTTGACCCCCGGCTTTAAGAATCGAAATTTCAAGTATTCCGATATAATTAAAACAGGAGGTAAAATTTATATTAGAATTTAATATATAAAAGGCTGATTAATTATTTTTATTTGATCATGTTGATTTGAACATTTAAATTTTAGCTAATTACTTTATATATGAAGTAGTATTTAAATTATGTATATCCCTGTGGAATAAAATATAGTTATAACTCATATTTTGAAATTTATTGATTTAAACTGTAAATAAACAAAAAGATAATTCCTTACTTAAATGTTGCATATTTTACATTCGTACTCACAATAAGGAAAGACAATTGCATCGTATGTGAATGTTTAAAATTATTAGAATGCCTTCCATCACTACGATTATTTCATAAATGAAATATATAAAAGGAAATCATGCATTAACTATAAACCTTGCACTGACCTTGAAAATAATTATACTTAATTAAAACCAATCGAGAGGTCATTTGAGCCTTGAGCACTTTACAATATTCCAACTTTTTAAGATAATAATAACCCCTTTATTCATCTAGAGTTTGTCTCGAAGTTGTTTTTGGATTGACATGATTAAATGGCACCCGAGCCGTCTCGGTGTCGTAAAGTTTAGTCTTTGTAAGAGAATGATAATCCCTAACGCTCGTACTTAATCATGGAGAAAGGGATTAGCATATACTAAACTTTACGACATCGAGACGGCTTGGGTGTAAGTAACAGTGTTTAATTAAATAAATGTTTTTACAAAATCGCCATTTAATCATGCACCCAAAAACAACTTCGAGACAAACTTCAAATGACGCGCCATGATTTCACATGAGGGCAGCACATGATCGTAATCCGGATTCGGAATGAAAACTCACGAATATAATTGGCTTTGTTTCTTTTGTCTTTATATAAGACCAAAGTCAATTCCATTCATAAGTTAAAGAAAAGAAATAATGACATGTGTATAATTTTTTAATATTAATTTGAATTTATTTCCTTATATATATATATATATATATATATATATAACGCAAATTGGGAAGCGTAATTATACCGAACTTGATTTTACTGTTACTAGTTAACAAAACGTCCAGGAGCAAAACCTTGATTTAATTTTTTTTAAATTGTGTCTGTATGCCATTTTTTTATCCTTTGAAAGAATAATCTTATTTGTTCGTTGATTATAGGGAACTAATTGAGTTTTTCTTCAAAAAATTTGACGATCGCGATTTGAAAATTTCAAAAGTAACACAAATTAGAGTTTTATTTAAAAAAATTTTCACGAAATTTAAAAAGTGACGAAAAATTATATAATTCCCATGAACAAACAAAACAGAATATACAAAAATAATTGCCATCATACATTGTTTAACAGGGACATTGTAAATGTAATGGGCTCAAATGTTTATTCCTGTCGACGGAATCTGAAAATGGACAGATTCATTATTAAAGCAAATTCAGTTTAATGTCAATGTTGGGCTGAAACCAACATGGTCGCTGCAAAAGAGGGTTGACTATAATTAAATATGTACATTTGAATGATTAACATGTGTGAAATCTATTTTTGAAAGTTCAGGATTGGGTTATATATTTTTAAAGTCAATATATATTGAATATGCACTGTACAAACATCATGTCCAACAAAACTTACAAGTCAGTTTCTTCTGAAGTGGTTTAGCAGCATAGAAGCTTCGTGTCGTCATAATATTATAACTTATTTAAGAATGATCGCTGGTCTAATAGGAAATAAATAGGATTTGAAATAGTGTTTTAGTTTGAGAGAACATATGAATAGTAAAAAAATAAGCAAGAAAAAAATATAGTTTCATGTGATCATTTTAGAGCTATAAGGCCTTGATAATTTGCAGGAAATGGGTTTTCTCTGGATTTTTCCTTGTCTTTGCATTGGCAACTTCAGTCTCTCAAAAATGTATGAAAAAAAAGGATTTCATAAGATTTTGTCAATTACCATTTTACGGTATACATGATTGAATTATAAAAGAAAAAGTAGGGGTTCATGGACAAAAAAAATTCATGTTTAAGAAATGGATAAAACCTGAGGATTCCGAAAATCTGAAAAAGACCAAAATATGACCAGCGAGTATCCTTAAAACAAAGTTTGCCCTTGAAACATGTCTGTGACGATATCCAGGACAAAATAATGTGTCTTTGTAAATTGAAACCATCTAATCTAAACTGGAGGATGGCACAATGCCCCTAGGTACGATCGAATGTTTAGTTTTTGTAATTACACTGGAGGATGGCGCAACGCCCGTAGGTGCGATCGTATGTTTAGTTTTTGTAATTAAACTGTAGGTGAGGAATTCCACTATTTATATACATGTATCAGTAAAATTTCTGCTATCAGTGACTATAGAAAAAAAATATATCCCAAAATGCTATGACCCTAACAGTTCATTCTACAAAATGAAATTTATGTTTTTTATGTCGTTCTCTGTTATTATCGAATGTCTCAATATTTATATAGAAGTTGACAAAGTGACTAACCTTACTATTTGTATATGTATTTTCTGGCTTTTCTGTCATTTACAAATGTATTGTATTTCTTTTGAACATTGTCATAGTATTACATACGTTTTTTTCTCGGAGTGTAAATAAAACGTTGAATTAAACTGTGAATCAAGGATGATTTTATTTGAAAAAAAATATACAGAAAGGTGAAATGAATATTGTTTGAAAATAATTATTTTTTAGTTTATTCGTCTTTAAGTTTTATGAACATATCTTGAAATCATACATTCCGTACGCAATTACATTTATGTGTGTAAAAAAGGAAAAAAAAACAAATACTTTTTATTAAATAATAAATAATATCACATTCACCCAAGTTTGGTATACTGCCACACATAAAATCTATTTTCCATACAAAAATATAACATTTCATACGGATGAAATTTTCAATTACATGTTCATGGTTAATTCTCTCTTGTGATATTTTTACTGTTAATAAAAGTAATCTTTAAATTATATACCATGTACTATGTACCATATACGCTAGAAAACCATTTATTATTTACGCTGTACCGTTCGTATACTATGTACCATAAACAATATACGCTAAAAGATGTAGCAACACATACGATTTACCATATTGTTCCATGCACTATACATGCTATAAAACACTAAAACAATGGAAAAGATGTACAAATGTATCATTTGCCAGGACTGTACAATGTATGCACGATTTACGGACACAAAATTCATATACTTTATAGTATTCAGTGTGCTCTGTTATGTTTGTCCGGTGTTCTGATTGGTATGTCATTTGTTTTCTTTTTCTGTTATCCATTTTGTTGTTAATGCAGTGTTTGTTAGGGGAAACACACCTGATTTGTAATTCCATATTCGTATGAAGCCACAAAAAGTGCATTAAAATTTCATAACTATTTGACAGATATTTTTGTTGAAATGAAATATATAAAATGTATCCTTATCTAAATTTAAATCCCTTATACATGAACGATTTTAAGTATTTTATTCACCCGCTAAATGGTGTTGGGGATATTGATGACCTTATTTTATATATTTCTTTTTATTTTTTTTTTGTCGACGATGTGGCATTAATAGAAGATGTTGGACTGTCTAAATTGCTAGTGTAGGAACCGTAGAATGACAATACAGAGAGAGAAAACTTATATGGCGACATTTCTGTGGATTAATTTGAGTTTAACACCCGCTATATACATCGATGTTGTGTGTGTGAAACATGTAATACATGTGTATAAAATACTGTATAGAGGGCTAAAAATTGTATTAACCCGGTCATGATACCGTCTGAAAAAACTAAAAATCGATGAACAAATGTAAGTCATTTCTTCACATTGATTATTAATAGGGAAAGTCTAATACATGTACCTGTAATATATCTCACATTTCTATATGTTTGGGACAGTTATATTCCGTGTGAGACAGCAGTGTGAGATTCATGCATCTCACATCACATGAACTACCTTGACGTAACAATGCAAAAAAACGTATTAAAGCGCAGCTATTTCTAAAGGTATTGTTGCAATGTGATGAGCATACGAACACAAGGCGAAAACTCAAACAGCAATATTGTCGGGCACGTGATGATTTTGATAGACATTTAAGAAAAGTGAAAAGACAATTACAGATGAAACTGCAAGTTGACTTGTTTAATAAACTAGAAAAAAACAAATACTAGAGACTTTTGGAAGCAAATCGGTAAAATTGGAATTTCAAATGAAAGAGTCAATAACATTTCAATGGAAGTTATAAACGACGAGGGTAGGCTGATTACAAACGAAACTGACGTTTTACAAAAATGGGAATCAGATTACCGGACTTTATTTAGTGAAGCTTCGAACACGGGCAATATGATCATTGTCATCTTGAGAATATTATCCGGCTTAACTTGAATGACTTGAATGCTGACAGTTCGAGATATCTGAAACTACATGCTTAAACAAACCTATAAGCCGACAAGAAGTAGAAGATGCTGTTGACCGTTTGAAACTAAAGAAAACTTCTCTAATCGATAACATTCCGGCGGAAGACCTAAACATTGCGACTTGTGTTAATATACTACATGATATAATTCTCTTCTGCTTCGGAATTGGTGCGTCTCCTGTTCAGTGGGAGCAAGGTATTATCAACCCTATTGTTAAATCGAACAGTACTGATCACAGAGTGCCTTTATCTTTTCGGGGAATAACAGTATTGTCCGTGCCATATAAAGTGTACTGTGATATTCTTGATCACCGATTTGGTGAATGGATGGAGACTCAGAAATGTTAGTAGACGAACAATGTGGCGTCCGTAGACAACGTAGCTGTTTAGACCATATTTATAGCTTATAATCTATTGTAAATGATAGAAAGTTATCAAAATTGTCCACTTTTTCATGCTTCATAGATTTGAAAAAGGCGTTCGATAATGTCAATAGAGATTGCCTGTGATATAAATTGATGAAATATGGTGTTAGTGGTAAAATATTAAATGCTGTAAGATCTCTTTATGATAATACTGCTTGTGGTGTTCGATTGAACAACAAACTTAAATCTATGTTTCCTGTATACAGTGGTGTAATACACAAGTATTTAGGTTTGTGGTTTAACGACCATGTATCCTGGGACAAAGCAATTAGAGAACTGCCTTAATCTGCCAGTTGTGTGTTAGGATGTCTGACTACTAAATTTTACGTCTGTGGTGCAGCCTATATTAATATATGGTGCTTCTATTTGGGCACTTACCGAACATAGAATGATTAATAATGTCCAAAACAGAGCTGCAAAAATATTCCTCGGGGTATCTAAAAACACTAGTAGCATTGCTGTGCATGGTGAATTAGGATGGTTATCATGTGGTGCTAAAAAGAGACTTGAAGTAATTAGATGCTTTTATAAACTGACCCTTATTGACGAATCTCTCATTGTACATAATATTAATCTATGGTCAAAACGTAAACGTAGATCATGGAACTTTAAAGTATCGAGGTTGATGAGTGACTTTTCTCTTGATCATTTACTATCAAGTGGACTGGATAGACACGTTTTTATGAACAGTGTCAAGTTAAAAATTCCTATGCACAACGAGCAATTTTGGTCCACTAAACTATGGAATGATAATTTTGAACATTAATGGTAACAAGCACAGGTTTTACAGACAACTTGGTCTAATATAAATCACCTCCCAACTAAATACTTTCCCGAGTGTCTTTATAGTGTGATTGTCTTTAAAATTTGGTATTTATTTAATTCCCATTCAAATTTTGTTTACTCAATGACTTGATTTCATATCTACATGTATATATTTGTATACCTGCATTATTTTAACTTGTATATTGCAGTAGACCAAGTTGGAAGTTAATCTTTCGGCTTTGGTATGTTTTAGCTAGGAAAAAAGTTCTTTTAATAAGTTATATTAACACTTCATGTGACGTTTACATAGATACATGTATACATTGTATGTTATAACTATACAAATACAAAATATCTATTGCTATCGTATCATGGGAAGTTACCTCACACCCCTTTTGTACTACAACATATAAAAGGTTGGACTTAATCACCAGTTGAAAAATTCCTTGAATTTATTATAAAATGAACTGACTAAATTAAAATGAATTAACTGTTTAAATTAAAGAGTTAATTAGACTATTTGAACAGTTTTAGTACGTGTGAATCAGTTAAAAAGTCTGATGAGTTAACTCTTGCAAAATTGTAACAAATTAATTGTACACATTTGTTAAAAAATTGCAAAATATGTGAAGTAGTTATAAAGGTAAAAATGAAGTGGGTCATAAAGTTTATGTTTAAATGTCTAAATGAAAATGTAGTCGCTAATGATGAATTAAACCTTTTAATACCTAACCATACAGCTCTTGTTGACTAGCCAGTTCGTTCCAGTAAAGCTTGTGCAAAATAAAAAGACAGGACCAGATGTGAAAAAAAATGCAGGACCTTTGTCAATGGGGAAATATTTTGGTTCAAATGGATAAAAAAAACTTAGGCCACAATTGCAGCCGAAAAAAAGCAGTTCTTATTGACGCTTGCACGGGTCAGTATGTTTTATTATGGACATTTTTGCACAGGTAGCACTTAAAACCAAAAAATCATCCCATAGGGACAATGTAAATTAAAAAGTACATGAAATACCTGAGCTTGAAACCATAATTTCTTTTATTTTGCCTCATAATGATGGTGGTTTTTACTTCATTATAACGAACACATCTCAATTCAGGAAGCATTTTAAGTAGATATCATTTTTGCTACAAATGTATGGTTCGGGTTAGAATTAACATAGATTGCCTGAAAAAAAGACATCAATTAACTGCAAATTTGAGTTGAGACTTATTTTCTGTATATATACACATTTAAGTAGTGTTCATTTTTATTTTGCAATAGTAAAATTATTTGTGACTTAGTAAAGGGTTTCTACAAGAAAATGTTTGGAATATATTTATAACATTGACCAAAAACACGAGAAAAAATCATCTCAGATTTACCACAATCCCTAGACATACACACATGTAGGATTTTTAGTATTATTGGATTAAACAATTGTCAGGTTTGGTTAAAGTTAAGGGTTGTGGACCAACATACTGCTTTTTATATAATAAAATGCTATATAATGAAATATTCTGATAATCAATTCATCGAAGTGCATCCTAATAGTTAACTGGTAAGAATACAATTTAGTGTACATGAATAATAATATACATTTTGGTGGAGCACATGATTTATCACTTCTAAGTATTTGGAAATGAACATTTTGTTGGTTTCTTTTTTGCAGACATGGTTAAGTAAAGGTCGAAGCAAACAACTTAATTAATTGATAAAAGTGTTACAAGAGAAGACGAGCTAAGCTGTGGAACGGGAAAGATTAGCAAATTTACAAAAAAAAAAAAACATTAAATGCATATACATGTCCTGTCTTATGTCAGATTTTAAATTGAATTAAATTTTGTTTTGTTTGGCTTTGTTAAGTTTTCGTTATCATTGTTTTTGTAAAATACGGACTGTTACAAAATTATATAATATATAAAGAAAATGAAAATCAAACATTTATTCCCGTCTCGCATGCGAGACGGGTTAGTAATCAAAAGCTAAACAGAGGGAACCAGTCGTTAAAAATGACCAGAATCAATCTCCTGATTGGTCGTCCCAACATCATGAAATGGACGCATGCATGATCAACGGCCTCTGATTGGTCAGTCAACTGGAATAGCTGATCTGTGGATGCAACTCCGTACATGATTACGGGATAGCATCACCTAAACTAGGGAAAATCGTCACGGGCTGCACAAAATACAATATTTGTTCAGTTTATCATAGTAAAGATTTAAACTTATCGCTGGGTGTCTAATAAAACACAGAAGTTCATTTGGCGCTTTTAGTTTGTGGCTTTAAAAAGCGTATTTCACACTGTCGTACCTGTACATCTACATTGTATCAATAGGCAAATAGCGGTCTATTTATAGACACACTGCCTGAATACATATCGACATAAGAATAACTATAGATCTGATTGGCTAACCGAGCGAGGGAAAGATCACTGATTTGTTTTTCATATGAAAGAGCTGAAAAATTAAAAACTTTGAATATCCTTTTCTAAAAAGAGGCAGCCCAAAATAGCCATAAAAACACTGACTTTAAAAAAAAACTATGTAGTAATATATCTATTGAAAGGTAGTAATAATACATATGATAATGGAAAGTTTAATATGATGACATTAATGTGATGACATTATGAACATTTAATAATATATAAAAAATAATACTCTTTATTAATAAACAGGTAAGAGACGGCTAGCTTTTTAGAAAAGCTATTACTTGTGATCTCTATTATCTACCATCACTAGACAGTAAATTTCTATATCAAATCATTGTCTCTAATGGCAGTGTGAGGATGTCCCTGTCATAAGCAATCCTAGTAAAATTAACCTCTGATTAAAGTGCACAGCTTTCAATGTCTTTTTAGCTCAGTCCTGGACCAAAAGCTGAAAGCACAGTTTTCAGGCTTTGTTTTTAATGATGTTTTTAATTCCCCTTTATGATTTTTTTACACAAAATATTGCACTAGTGAAAAATACATGCTTCTGGGAGCCTCAGGTTTCATAAGAAATTTAACAATATGTAGTTCAAATGGCACAAAGGGTTATAGTGAACTATATAATTGTAATTTTAACCCACTATTGAATATGACTACACGATCTAGTTGCTAGGAAACATTTAGCAAGTGAGACAATTTTGGAGGAATGGTATAGAATTAATAGTTTGTGTCACATTTAGTACCTGCTCTATGGTCTAAGTTTTACCAATACTTCGCAATTTGCAGAACGAAAGCGCATAAGTAATGGAAATACTTAAATGAAGATAGGAAAATAATTTAAAACATTGATATTGATGATTATCTATTTCTCTCATTTAATTTGAATTGGTTGAAGATATTCTTACAAAAATAGGATTGACAGCTCCCAGATTAGCAATTAATAGCTTTTAATTAGCTTTTTAGTCAATGTTGGTAGTTTATACAAAGAAAAATTTCTGGGGAAGTTTTCAGTTTCTGACACACAATCCCATGTGACTCAAAACATACATGCAAGAGAGATTTGCTAATCCACATGAAAATAATTTATGATGAAAAAAAATCATTTATGCAATTAATCATGTCCATTTGATGGAATAGACACCAGAATACTTCAGCAACATTTGTAACAACTGCCAGATAAATAAAATTCATTATAGAAAAGAATTTTTATTTTGTATTGTATCTATCACTTTTTGGAGAACATTATGAACCTATATTATTTATTAAGGAGGTAGTTATTCCAATCACCTAACATTTATCTGAAGGATAATGACCTTAATCATATGAAAAATATATTAGAAATAAGTTTCAAAATGAAGAAAATGGTACATTTAATAAATTGAACAAACATAATAAGCATTTACAAATAGTCAATATTTCAATTTGTGGCTAATTGGTAATTTTATAAAGTTCCAAATTACACATATCCATTTGAATTAAACAGCATACATGTAATACATTAAAGTATACAAAATAATACATACTTTGCCAAAAATAAAGAATAGTAACATATTTCTTACATTAAATATGTAAATTATAAAACCATCACCAAAATGAAGCAATTTAATAAAAATCTGAAGTTTCTGATGATTTTGGCAACTTTTCACATAAACCTTGCAATGGGAAATTGCTTGCGCATGCAAGAAACAACTTTATATTTAACCTCAGTATGCATTCTGATAGTATGCATCTTCTTTAAAAATATCTTTTTGTTTCTTGAATGCGCATAATGTTTTGTAAGCAAAATGTGCAAGGAAAACTTCTAAAAACAGCTATTTTCAGATAGTTGGTCAATGAAGTAATATTATGACACCATTTTGACGTCACAATGCTTGATATTAAGCTGAATTAAGTATTTTTCTACAATATAATATATTGTACCAAAGGTAGAATCCATTCCACAAATGTTTATATTTTATGGCAAACAAAACGGGCCCTATTGCCCCTACTCCTTAAATTAATGTCAATGTTTCACAATTCAAATCTGTCAATAAGTGATAATTCAAAGTATATGAATTTCATGTTTTTCTGAAAGTTCTTTCTTGGATAATTTTACAATCCTTCATTTCCAGAAAAAGTTGTGGATGTAATTTATATATTTCAAATCTTTTCATAAAATATGTTATAGTCTACATTTATTTTGCAAATAGGTCCCCGAGGGTATTCGCCAACCCAGACTTGTCTGACATGATTATTCATTGATTTGTTACAGAAATTACCAGTATTTAGCAAAATTAGAAAATAATAGAAATACTATGGGTTCATTCCTTGTATTGCACATGGTAGATCTCCTTAGCTGAAATTTGGCTTACTATTTTGGTATTTTTGGTTGAGTACTTCTTCTTTAATATAAGTTTGGTTTTTGATCTTCCAAATGTTTCGGTTTTAATGCTGCTGATGAGAGCTAACTCCTTGAAATGCGTCGTATACAGCATAGTATAAATTTATCGAGCAGGTACATGTAATAATTGCGGCAACGAACACGTTAAAATTGAAAATATTTCGATTCTTAAACGAATCTTCATTTCCTTCAACACTCTTGAGAAATCAGAATAACAGGCGTAACGCGGATACACTAAAATTTACAGTTTATCGTTGGCCATATATTATGATGATCAGTAACATTAGATGTGAATATATCTAAAACAAAACATAAAAATTGTTATATATTTATGGATATAGTTTTCGATAAGTGATTATACTCGTGAATACACTAATATTTGCACCGGATAGTAACTTCACCTTTCGAACAGGTACGTGTAGATAAATACACACAGGTTATAATGCTGGTAGCAGATGCGATCAAATCGATATTTGTTATTCTTCAAAGAATATATTTTTCTTTCTACATCTCGCTGAAAGTTATCTTTATTATACTGAATATCAGACAAGAACCGGTTGAACTTGTATTTAATGCCAAGTAATTACCAATACACTGAAATTAAAAAAAAGATATCTTTGGATATATATTATGACGATCATTATCATCAGATGTGAATAAACCTAAATAAAAACAAATAAATTGTTTTCTATTTTATTATCTATTTATGGATATAGTTTTGGACAAGTGATTTAAATCTTGAATACACATCTTTTGCACCACACAAGACAGGATAAAAACTTCACCTTCCAGGTTAATTAAGTACTATAGCTGCCATACAATTCTTCTGAGATCGATAAAACATGGCCGTTTTGTCACGCTGCGTGCAACCGCCACGGGTGGTAAAAGTTATCCGTCTTTTCCTTAATGAAAGCGGTCGCTCATTAATATTACGGAACACCATTAACTCTATCGGTATTGGCTTAACTCTATCGTTGTTGGCTTAACTCTATCGGTGTTGGCTTAACCTCCTCGGCTTATGCGTAATTTCAGAGGGTTTGCTTGATAGTTAAGCAAAAACCGCTAATCTTAAGCTTTTCCCGAGGATACTAAGCATTAGCTGTTTCTAGTGTTACTATATCTAATATTAGTATCTTTGGATTGTTATTTTATTAACTGTAGGTAATAATTAGTTTAAAGGATATTTCTTATTGAAAGGTAAACAAATACAAAAAAATGAACTATCAATTTACAAATTTTGAATGTTTAAATATCATATTAAAAATCATTGTCAAGAATGGGAAGTACTTAACTTTGAATAAACCAAGAACTATTTACAATATTCATACTCAGAATGTAAACATTAGAAGAAGTATGTAAATATAAGTTCATATACATAAATTGTTTATTGACATCATATATCAATCTTAACCAATGACAAAATTAACTTGGATCACATGGTTTTCGCGGCATCATTGTGAATTTTCATCTACCTGGGTGGAACTGTCAAGAAAATTTTTGAATGGATTGTTTAGTTGGGGTTTAACGCCGTTTTCAGCACATTTGGCTATTTCGCGGCGGCCAGTTTTTATTGGTGGAGGAAGCCGGAGTACCCGCAGAGAACCACCTACCTTCGGTAGGAAAATTGGCAATCCTTGTCAATTAAGATTGGAGTCGAACACACCCCGCCACAGGTGAGATTCGAACTCACAACCCCAGCGTTGACAGGCTAGTGATCATTAGTAGTCATGACGAACTACCTAGACCACTCGGCCACCGAGGCCCCTTTTTCGAATGGATTTGATAAGCTTAATTCAATGAATTCCCCCCTCCCTATGTTATCCCCTGTATCTGGGAACGAACACTTTTTGGACCTTAGATTTCTTGGATTTTCCATAAGCTTAGCTGGCCACAATGTAAGAATCCTTTGTTTGCTTTGTATATAGTTGATTTATATAACGGAAGTAATTTTTCATTGTGTTTTATTGAAGTGTTATCACCCTCTACCATGGTGAACCGTTTCAGGGAACCTGATAGCGAGAACATTAAGACCAATGTTCCGCGCGCATGTGCAGAGCGGGAATCTCCCTCTTCCAGATTGATGATCTATCCAGTTAGACTTAATCCACGAAGAGTACGGAAAAGAGATGATATAAGGTACTAGGTATTTGGGACCCTTTCAAATTGTAAACCGCTGATCTCAGTGTTCCATTGTGAGCGGGAATGCGAAGGGTTTTTGGCCCGCAGATAATTATAAAAACACATCATTATTATGTATTTTTACGGAAATAGAATATTTTCATGACGTCACATCACAGGCACTAGACGTTCTATCAATAATAATAAAATATGGGCAATGGGAAGAAAATAGTGCCAATGTGTATGAAAAAGGAGAAGGCTTGCAATGCCAAAATCGGCAAAATGTAGATAAAACAGTTTATTTTTTTTCGTGAAAGGTTTGCGCTTTGCTGTTGCGTTATTTTTTGACAAAGGACTAATTATTTCTACGATGTACTTTTACTGGATATAAAAAAACTAGACATGGCCACTGACCACGTTTATCTTGCTGTGGAAAATATTCGACTTCCATTCTGGAACTGTCATTACGTCGCTATCCCGCACAGAATATTAGCATGCGAAATTCTAATAAAATGTTCGAAGAAAAATATTATACATATGTATGTATTGCTCTTATTTTATTCAATAGGTATGTATATTTTATATTAGGAAAGAAGCGTCTTTTAATTTTATAATATTTAAGTAGAAGGTCGTAAAGGGAGGTAATTACAAATAAAAAGACGTTATTTCAAAGTTTCCAAGGCGGAAAATTAAAAAATACTAATAACAGATTCGAATATATTTTGTAAAATTTGAAAAGTTTGAAAGAATCAGGCAATGGCCAAATGTATTGATGCATATGTTTGGTAAGAACAATTTTTGACATCTAACAAACTAGCAAGCTAAATATTTTCAAGTTCAGAACACAGGGATGGGGTGTGCAATGCTTACCCATTTAGTTTCCAATGCGACAATGACCATTTTGAAAATTTAAAACCTGGATCCATATCCATACGATGAACCATCAAGGGAAGTTTCAACCTTAAATTGCGGATGTGAGCACCATCTAGTCGATTGTCATTCTGCAAAAAAAAAAAAAAAAAAAAAAAATCTTAAACAAGTGCTGGGTTCATCTTCAACTTGCAGTGAGGTTAGAGTTTTGCTCCTTGTTGAAGGTCTCACTGTGACTTTCAGATGATATGTTTCCCTGTTCATGCACTGATTTAATAAAAAACATTCAAAATTCATCCCAATTTAAAATATAACCTTCATTCTCAGTAACACAATGCAGTCTCGTGTGGTAAGCAATGGTAAGGGGTGAAATATTTTATTCTTTAAAAGTTCAGATCTTTACAAGTAGCATATTCTGATGGATAGTTGTCTCATTGGCAATTATACTACATCTCCTTATGTTTATATAGGTTTGATTTTCTAACTATTTGGAAAGTTTTAAAAAAGATGAAAGGACATGTGGGGTTAATATCAATATGATAGCAATGCGACAATACAATAAAACCAGAGAAGATATAGAGGTCAACATAAGACATTTAAATTATCTAATAGTGGCTCTTCGTTTGTATTGTGCTTCATGGTGTGCTATATAATCTTTTGTCTTCAGGGAAGGTTATCTCACTGGCGATTGTACCAAACTCCTTTTTTACATATGACAGAGAAAATCTACTTTTTCAGTGGCACTAGCTTACCGAGATACACTATGTGTGATACATGATACAGTATTTTTTTTTATACAAAATACAGTTTCTCTGTTAACTGTCGAATGATCAATTTTCAGAAACTCCCATTTCCTTAGACATTTTTTCACACATACTCTTAAAGGGGGAGACCTAAAAAGTAATAAAGGTTTATTGCATTAATGTAAGTGATAATATATATTCTTTCAATTACATGATTTGGTTGCCTTATTTTTCACTTAATTTAGATTTGGTAGTACTTTCTCCTTTTCCTTTTCTGCAGGTGACACATTTCCAAATAGATACTTCAGATTGTAGAAAATTTTCAGTACCCTTTATTCCCATTTAGGAATAATGAAACCAGTTGTTACATGAATCACATGCAATACTCTGATCTGTTGCACATTCTGGTTCCTCAGAGCATACGTTTTAAAATTTTCCACAAATAAAAATATCGGAAGAAGCGATTTCATTTTCCAAAACATTTAGTTTCAGTTTTTTTCCACCGACTTTAGTTCTTTCAGATAAAGCTTGGATTGAACTGCGCAATGCTTGTTTTTTTTTTTTTTGTTCTTGGTATTGCTTCTTTAAATTTGGTTATTGCATCGGCCAATGATATACGTAAAAAATGTTCAATGATAACTTCAAAAAGTTAAAAAGGCATGATTAGAAACACTTCAATTTCATCATCATCTTCTTGATATTCAAATAAGTCAATCCACTTATGAATAAGTAAGTCATTTTGCATTATGAAATGTCTACATTTCAGATGTATATTATTAAGATGTGAATGCAAATTACTTTCTGTTAGTTGTGTTTGTACCTGATTATGTAGATCAGTAAAAATGATACACAGCATCACTGACGTGAAGTAACCCTCTTGTAGCACCAGGGTTTTGTTTATATTCTATTTCTGTAAAGTGCCTCTGTCACTTGTTGTTCTTGTAATTTCTTCTTCTGTTAAAGTTAGTGTTTTTAGGATTTTTTGTTTTTGGTATGACCATTTTCCCTCCAGTTTTCCTTTCTTACTTGTCTTTCCAAGTCTTCTCATAACAGTGACATTCAATCGCATGCAAATTTTGTGTCTGCATGCACCAGCTATATATCGGATTTTCCTTTTTGTTGCAGCATTTGGTTGTGTTACTGTTGATTTCAATTCTGACTGCACTGACTGCTTGTTAACTACAGCATCAGCAAGTTTGTGTATTTCTTTATCAAGAATAAAGAAGAAAAGTTGAGTGGACATTTTTTGTGCTTTGGTTGTTGCTTTGATATGACTACATCTTTCTTGATGTTTTTCACCTATTAAAAAGTTATTATCATTGCTATATAGTTGTATAAAATCATCACTACTTTTTGGATTTTTCTTTAAAAAATCTTTTACGGTGACAAAATTGAGGTTACAGATTTTTTTCAAAATTTCAATATTATCCACAACTTCCATAAATGAACAAACTTTAAATTGGTCTCGAAACTCCTGCAAAGACCTTGAACATTTTTCTTCCGTATCCGTCAAAACTGTTGTTTCGTGACTCGTACTTGGCATATTTCTGGCGGATATTTCCTTTATTCCTTCTAATCCTTCTTCCTCCTGAACTTCATCAGGTTGATATCGTTTCTTGTAGCACAATACATATGCCTCAGGCTTTGTACTTTCATGAAAGTAAAAGTCATATACACTATCTGAATAAGCAAATTGGCTGCTCTGGAATTATAATTTACAATTCTGAGACAATCGGTGGATCGTCCAACAGCGACACCTAACTGCCCGGGGGCAAAGAACGAGTAACAGTCCACCTCCACTTTTGGCAAAGTCATTCCTAGGGCACGGCGAACAGTTAATGCATATGCCAGCTTAATTGGAAACTGCTGTCTTGCAGTTAGGGACTTTTTCTGCCTAGGATCATAAATATCGAACCGCACAAGTTCCAAAGGCACAATCCTTCCACCAAAATTGACAATGGGTGGATGATCATGCTGTAGTTCTACCACTTTACCAAGCATTCCATTCATTAATCCACCAGATAACATTCTCACCAAAACAACAGGAGCCCCTACTTTCAAAGTTAAAGTTGCACAACCGGGACACTGTAGAAGTAAATGTTTTGGAATACAAATTGCAAAGCATAATTCAAATTCATAACTCTTTCAACTGAGAAATAAAATATTGTTTCAAGACTACATACTTTAGGAGTATATCAAAGTTCAAAGGATGACTAAACTTTATGTCTTAGTTTTTAAAGTAATGACATCATATCCTATGACAGCACAAAGTAGCGTATATTGTACAATTTACACAGAAATCTCATGAATATATACAAATGTTCATTTTTTTTTTCGAATCGGAAATATCATGATTTAATTAATGTTAAAAATCTTTAAGATGAAGGTTTTACCACAAATACCACATAAAGTAAGATTATTAATGATCGATTTAAATAAAGTCAAGGTCAGATGAACACGTACACCTTACAATCATTCTTAGTATACATATAGTTAACATATTGCTTATAGTATCTAAGAAACAGACCGAATTACGAAAACTTAACGTTGACAAATGAACCACGAAAAAGAGGTCTAGGTAAGGTAAATTCTGTCTGACGGACATGTTTACATTGCAAGGATCCCATATACTAAATATAGTTATCCTATTACTCCTAATGAGTGAGAAATTCATATGACAAAAAAACCTATAGAGACGTAGAGACAGACATGGGTAAAACTTATCTATAACAATATCACAGTCATACAGACTAAGTCAGTAAAGCATGAAATCTAGGTCATAGTTACATACTTCTTGCTGGATGCTTGCATCCTTCCCCAGACACATCTGCATTTACAGTACCTGAGATATGAACTGAAATCATGGTCACAGTGACTTAATTCTTGTTGTCTCCTATCTCGTATACATCTGTCTAAAAGATAACATAATCCTATTTTAGACTTTAACCAAATTGTGGACCTGGTCGCTGAAAATAGTAGAATAGATTGATAAATTTTGCTTCACCCTGGCAAACATATTTGAATGCAGTTGGGTTGTATACTGTAATTCTAATAAACTGTTGACACACAGATTCGTCTCGCTTTTTGTAAATTGATAGTAAAACGCAAATGTTGAAATTAAAATGACAATTTTAAACTTACACCAAGATGTCGTTAAATGAAATTGGATATCCTGCATTTACCATGCTTTTCAATAACATATGGTCAAATCACTGAAAGACCCCCCTCCTAAATTATTGAAAATTATAATTCTGCATTGACAATAATATCTTGGTGTAAATAAGATACACCAAATCGGGCTAACGCCCTCAGAGGTGTATCTAATACATGTAAACTATGCAAACCATTCAAAGTAAATGAACCATGCCTGGAGGTGCAGAGCCAAATAACATCCTTGGAAATGAGAAATGCCAGTGTTTATAAAACTGCATACCAAATACCATTGACTTGTCAGAAGTGGTTCCCATTAAACTAACCTAAACACAAACTTTAACTTGTAAACTATGCAAAAGTTTTAAAGTCAGTAAACCATGGCTGAAGGGGGGGGGGGGGGGTGTCCAAATTATCTCTATGAAAATGAGATATGGCTAATGTGCTAATACAACTGCATA
Source organism: Mytilisepta virgata (assembly GCA_028015205.1). Taxonomy (NCBI): domain Eukaryota; kingdom Metazoa; phylum Mollusca; class Bivalvia; order Mytilida; family Mytilidae; genus Mytilisepta; species Mytilisepta virgata. Next base: position 93,646,501 of record CM051521.1, read on the forward strand.
CCAAATATCACTGACCTACTACTAGTGGTTCCCCATAAACTGACCTAATCACAAACCAATACATTGTTAACGCCGCCGCCACCACCAGAAACAGTACGCCTAAGTCTCGCTTTTACGACTTTGTCGAAGAGAGAAAAAAAAAGGACCGATGCATACCTGCATCTTTTGCTTTGAACAAAAACAGTTCTCCTTCCAACTCTTCCAACATTTCCTGGTTAATATATGAGGTGTCAGAGTTGGTACCAAAAAGTTTGGTTATGTTGTTACGGCCGAAATCACCTTTAAATTGTAGCCAACAAAAGACACAAATCAATAATAAAAATTAACAAGATTTATTATATATACAAAGTTTACAAAATAATATTACACAAAATAAAATGTCAACTTGACTGTTCAAAATCCTGTTTTTTCTTGATCCGGAATTCTGGTCACTTGCCTGAATCCAAACGGAATATTATATCCAATCAGTCACAATCTAGTATGATGTAACGAAAATAAAAGTCTGTGAAGTACGATGTGTGAAACGTAAATAAATCCAACAGCTGAGAACACAAGAATGTCTATCTGGTCCGATAAATGATGTTCTGAAAGTCTAACTTTCTTGTCCATATATATACTGTAGAACGGAAACTTCTGGAATACGGTAGAAGTTCGAATCACACCATAATTATTACGTAAGTCAAATAGAAAGTTCTAGTTATTCCACCAGTATCCATTATTGTTCCAGTGATTTCTAAACTGCGCAGTTATAACATTATTTGGTAAACAACTATAAGTATTATGTAAACATAGTATACATGTTATAAGGCTACGCAAAACAAATTAGGCCAAGATAAATAAATATAAATATAATAATTACAATATCATAACACCTCCCCCCTTAAAAGAAGTTTGAGTGTAACGAGAACTTCATGAACAATATATACAAAAATATATATATATAGTATGTATACAGTGTTTTAATAAGATCTAGATAAAGCATCTGCTATTACATTATCTTTACCTTTAATATGTTTTACAATAATATTATATTCCTGTAACAATAAACTCCACCTAGTCAACCTCTGGTTCTTGTTTCTCATTTTATGTATGAAGGTGAGAGGATTATGATCAGTATAAACCAGAATAGGATGCATAGTGGGATTTAAATATACATCAAAATGTTGAAGTGCAGACAACAGTGCAAAACATTCTTTTTCAATAGTGGAATAATTTTTCTGATGTTTATCTAATTTCTTGGCGAAATATGATATAGGCTTCTCAAGATTATCATCTGTTTCTTGATATAAAACGGCTCCAACTCCTACATCACTTGCATCAACGGCAAGTTTGAATTGCTTTTTAAAGTCTGGAGTGATAAGGACGGGACTGTTAATTAAAAGTGATTTGCTTTTTTCAAAAGAGTTTTGACAATTATCACTCCAGATGAATTTAGAATCTTTTCGTAAAAGATGAGTCAATGGTTGAACAACAGTAGCAAAATTTGAACAAAATTTTCTGTAAAATCCAATCATGCCTAAATATCTCATAAGTTGTTTTTTATTTGTAGGAGGAGGACAATTGGTAATTGCATCCACTTTAGCCATAATAGGTTTCACTTGACCTTGGCCAACTGTGTGCCCTAAATAATCAACAGTGGCCTTACAAAATTCACTTTTAGCAAGATTAACAGTCAAATTTGATTGTGACAATCTATCAAAAGTATCATATAAATGTTTTAAATGCTCTTCCCAGCTATCACTACATACAATAAGATCATCAATATAAGCATAACAACAGTCTAAATCTTTTATAACATTATTGATCATTCTTTGAAACGTAGCTGGAGCATTTTTCATACCAAACGGCATGACAGTATATTGAAATAAGCCGTCTGGTGTGACAAAAGCTGATATTTCACGAGCTCTCGGTGTCAGGGGGACCTGCCAGTAACCTTTTAATAAATCAAATTTGCTTACGAATTTTGATTGTCCAATGTTATCAATGCAATCGTCTATCCTTGGAATCGGATAGGAGTCAGATTTTGAGACTGAGTTTAATTTTCTGAAATCAGTAACGAAACGAAAGGTTTTATCTGGTTTGGGTACAAGAAGACAAGGAGAGCTCCATTCACTGTTACTCGGCTCAATAATATCATTTTCAAGCATATATCTAATTTCTTGTCTCATAACATCAAGTTTAAGTGGATTGAGCCGGTAAGGATGTTGCTTAATTGGAGAAGCATCGCCTACATCAACATCATGACAAACAGCAGTGGTTTTGTTTGGCACATCTGGAAAAAGATTTTTAAAAGAAAATACCAAAGTTTTCAATATTTCTTTGCGATCGAAAGTCAGATGTGCAAGCTTTGAGTCTAAATTTGACAAAATTTCAGAATTTTTCAATCTAACAGTTTGTTCCATAGTCCTGGAATCAAAAGATGGTTCAATTATGGCTGGTTTGTCATGATCGTTCTCCGATTTAACCATGGCTAAAGTGGCCACTGGTTTACTCTCACCTTCATTAGTACGCTCAAAATATGGTTTTAACATATTAATGTGACACACTCTATTTTGTTTACGCCGACCTGGAGTTTTTACAATATAATTCAAATCATTGATGTTACTGTCGATGGTATAAGGACCACAGTATTTAGCCTGTAAAGGATGCCCTGGGATTGGCAAAAATACAAGTACCTTATCACCAGGCTCAAAAACTCTGTCCCTGGCATCTTTATCATACCATATTTTCATCTTATTCTGTACAGTTTTTAAGTTTTTCTGAGCAATTTGACAAGCAGTATACAATTTTTCTTTAAATCTAGATACATAGTCTAGAAGATTCAAGTCAGTGTGTTCAGTAAGCCATTTTCCTTAACCAATTTCAAGGGTCCCCTTACAGTATGACCAAACACTAACTCAAAGGGGCTAAAACCAAGGGATTCTTGAACAGCCTCTCTGACCGCAAAAAGTAGAAAGTGAACACCATCATCCCAGTCCCTATCAAATTGAAGACAAAAAGTCCTAATCATGTTCTTCAATGTTTGATGAAAACGTTCTAAAGCACCTTGAGATTCTGGATGATAAGCACTTGATCTAGACTGAGCAATCCCTAACTGATAAACGACCTGCTGAAATAAACCTGACATAAAATTTGAACCCTGGTCGGACTGTATAGACTTAGGAAGTCCTACTAATGTGAAAAATTTGATAAGAGCTTTTACAATAGTTGGTGTCTTGATATTCCTTAAGGGAATAGCCTCAGGAAAGCGAGTGGATGTACACATGATCGTCAGTAAATAAGCATTTCCTGTCTTGGTCTTTGGTAAAGGTCCAACGCAATCAATAAGCACTCGGCTGAAAGGTTCTTCAAAGGCTGGAATTGGCAGAAGTGGTGCTGGTGGTATTTTCTGGTTAGGCTTGCCAACAACCTGGCATATATGGCATGATTTGCAGTATTCTGTGACATCATTTCTAAGTCTGGGCCAGTAGAAATGTTGTAATATCTTAAGGCAAGTCTTCCTTATACCTAAATGTCCAGCCAAGGGGGTGTCATGGGCAAGACCCATAATTTCTTGCCTATAGACTTTAGGCACCACCACTTGGTATACCACTCTCCATTCCTCCTCTGGGATAGCATCAGGGGGCCTCCACTTCCTCATTAAAATGCCGTCTTGATGGTAGTAACATTCGGCCACTTTGTCTGCTTCTTCTTGGGGTAGAGCCCTCTTGCAGAGCTGAAGAACCTCAGGGTCTTTATTCTGTTCTTCCCTAAATGTTCTTTTGTCTAATGAATGGCTGTTCACGTCTGGCCGTGGCATAATTACACGTTTGTTAGTACCAGGTGGTCTTATTATGGCCTTTTTTGAGCTACCGGGTCCTTCAATGTCGACAAGGAAAGTGTCAGAAAGGTCCATATAATCATACTGGCCTTCTTGTAAATCCTCATCTTGTTGTTTTCTTGCCATTGCCCTAGTAACAACACAAGCTGGATACAGTTCAGCATCATCTTCAGGTGATTTAACATCTACCACCGGTTCACTTGTAACAATTGGTTCAGCAACCACTTTGTTCCTAGCTAGATCATTTCCTAGCAATAATGAAACACCCTCAACAGGGAGAGTAGGACGAACACCCACAACAACTGGTCCAGTAATTAAATCTGACTTCAAATAAATACGATGGAGGGGAACATCTATACAACCTAACTCCACACCTCGTAACAAAACGGAGGCACCAACGGAAGTCTCCTCGGACAAAGGCAACACACCTTCTAACAACAAAGACTGAGAAGCTCCAGTGTCCCGTAAAATCTTAATAGGCTGAGGAGTAGTATTATTAACAATAGAAACAAACCCATCAGACATAAAGGGCTTATAATCCTCCATGTAATCACAAAAACTGGACTTAAAAGCCTGACTCGCAGGACATTCCAACTTATTGGTAACAACGGGTGTCGTACAAGCACTGGACTTGGGCTTATGATCTCTTTCATTCTTCTTCTGGAGTCTAAAACAATCAGCCATCAGGTGACCATTTTTCTTACAATAAGCACAAGTTAGTGACTTCTTCTCAAAAGTATCAAACTTTGGACCAGACATATTATAACTAGACGGACTCTTATTCTGTGCAACAGGCTTAATATCAGTACGCTCAGTGCTTTGATTTTTGTAATTTCCGCATGAAGTATTAAAATTTTGACCTTTGAAACTTCTTTTATGTGAAATGGTATAATTATCGGGAACAACAGCTGCATCTTGCAATGTCTCAACAGTTTTGTCATCTAAATGTGTTTTTAAGTCTAAATTAACACACTGCTTGAACTCTTCTAATAACATTAATTGTCTTAATTTATCAAAATTTTTATCTATTTTCTTTGACGTAAGCCATTTATCAAATAAATCTTCTTTTTCCCTAGCAAATTCAACATAGGTTTGTGTTTCAAACTTTTTATAAGACCTAAATTTCTGTCTATATGCTTCTGGCACTAGTTCATAAGCTTTCAAAACTTCCTGTTTAACAGTGTCATAATCAGAACTTTTTTCTGAAGAAAGTGCTGAGTAAATTTCAGCGGCCTTGCCCACAAAAACACTTTGCAACATTGTAGTCCAATAAGGCTTTGGCCATTTCAAATTTTGAGCAATTTTCTCAAATTGTGGAAAAAATTTATCCACCGTTTTTTCACAAAATTTCGGAACCAAACGTATATTTTTTGCTGCCTCAAAATGTTCTGATTTTGACTTAGTGTTGCTTTCTACTTTAACCATTTCCATTTTTATTTTCTCCATCTCTATTCTTTCCCTCATTTCAAGTTCTGCCTGTAATTGTTTTAATTTAAATTCATCTTCTTTTTCTAATTGTTTTAATTTAAGTTCATGTTCTAATTCAAGCTGTTTTAATTTGAAAGCATCAACTTTTTCGACCTTGAGGTCGAGAGCCTCTTCACCAAAAATTTCTAAATCAACTAAATTGTCTATTACCAAATTTGTTTTCTCATAGATGTTCTAAAATCTATTTTTAGATGTTTAGCAAGCAACACTAATTCTTCTTTCTTTAATTTATCAAACCCTTCCAGGTCTGGCGTTTTCAAAAATTTACCAGCATCAAATTCCATTTTGTAGAATTTTGTTGGCTAATTCTAATAAAAATACTGAAAAAATTTATTAAGATATTAACGTTCTCCCGAGACGAGCCCCCAATTTCTGTTACGGCCGAAATCACCTTTAAATTGTAGCCAACAAAAGACACAAATCAATAATAAAAATTAACAAGATTTATTATATATACAAAGTTTACAAAATAATATTACACAAAATAAAATGTCAACTTAACTGTTCAAAATCCTGTTTTTTCTTGATCCGGAATTCTGGTCACTTGCCTGAATCCAAACGGAATATTATATCCAATCAGTCACAATCTAGTATGATGTAACGAAAATAAAAGTCTGTGAAGTACGATGTGTGAAACGTAAATAAATCCAACAGCTGAGAACACAAGAATGTCTATCTGGTCCGATAAATGATGTTCTGAAAGTCTAACTTTCTATTTCGATATTTTTGGTTGAGTACTTCTTGTTTAATATAAGTTTTGTTTTTGGTCTTCCAAATGTTTCGGTTTTAATGCTGCTGATGAGAGGTAACTCCTTGAAATGCGTCGTATACAGCATAGTATAAATTTACTATATCTAATATAAGTATCTTTGGATTGTTATTTTTAAACTTCTGGGATGATGCCTCTGCTGGTGGACCCTAGGTCCCCGAGGGTATTCGCCAACCCAGTCGTCAGACTTGTCTGACATGATTATTCATTGATTTGTTACAGAAATTACCAGTATTTAGCAAAATTCAAAAATAGTAGAAATACTAAGGGTTCATTCCTTGTATTGCACATGGTAGATCTCCTTAGCTGAAATTTGGCTTCCTATTTCGATATTTTTGGTTGAGTACTTCTTGTTTAATATAAGTTTTGTTTTTGGTCTTCCAAATGTTTCGGTTTTAATGCTGCTGATGAGAGGTAACTCCTTGAAATGCGTCGTATACAGCATAGTATAAATTTACTATATCTAATATAAGTATCTTTGGATTGTTATTTTTAAACTTCTGGGATGATGCCTCTGCTGGTGGACCCTAGGTCCCCGAGGGTATTCGCCAACCCAGTCGTCAGACTTGTCTGACATGATTATTCATTGATTTGTTACAGAAATTACCAGTATTTAGCAAAATTCAAAAATAGTAGAAATACTAAGGGTTCATTCCTTGTATTGCACATGGTAGATCTCCTTAGCTGAAATTTGGCTTCCTATTTCGATATTTTTGGTTGAGTACTTCTTGTTTAATATAAGTTTTGTTTTTGGTCTTCCAAATGTTTCGGTTTTAATGCTGCTGATGAGAGGTAACTCCTTGAAATGCGTCGTATACAGCATAGTATAAATTTACTATATCTAATATAAGTATCTTTGGATTGTTATTTTTTTCTTGTCCATATATATACTGTAGAACGGAAACTTCTGGAATACGGTAGAAGTTCGAATCACACCATAATTATTACGTAAGTCAAATAGAAAGTTCTAGTTATTCCACCAGTATCCATTATTGTTCCAGTGATTTCTAAACTGCGCAGTTATAACATTATTTGGTAAACAACTATAAGTATTATGTAAACATAGTATACATGTTATAAGGCTACGCAAAACAAATTAGGCCAAGATAAATAAATATAAATATAATAATTACAATATCATAACAATGTCATCAGTTGAATCTGGTAATGACCTGTCTAAACTTTTTAAAAATTCCTCTGTTTCTTGTGATGGGTTTCCCTCACAGTTCATTTACTGCTTTTATTAAAGACAGCTCATTATGACGTACAACCTGAAATTTAAAGTACTTATGATGTACATTACGGTAGATAGGGTGTTCAATATACAACAGAAACATCTAATACTTGATATTTTAAGATTCATCTATCAAAAAATTAAGTGTCAGTAAGTGTATTAAATTCTTTTAAATTCAAGGGCAGATAATTATATTGAATTTGAAAGGACAATTTGTGTTTTTTTATTTTTCAAGAAAATAAGGCCCGCGACCCCTATTTTTATTTGATATTTCCGATGTATTTATGAAAAGCAATTCTCTCAATGAATTTTAACCGATTTTATTGTTTAACGTTTCCTCGCTAAGGAAAAATTTAGTTTCCCCTAAATAACTCATATAAAATAACTGTGATTTCGTCAATTTCAATGTATTTTAACGAAAAAACAAGGTCCATGATTAATTCTGGAAGACTCCTTACAAATAAAGTATTTAAAATATTAATTAGAAAACAAAGGCACATTCGTCATCGAAATTTGATGACATCACAAGATCTCTATTAAATAAATACACGTACAACATCTAACTTAAGTTGATGTGATGGGGGGAAATTCCCTGAATACGTCACCCAGGAAACAATGGTTGCCCATGTCGCCAAATCTTATCTTGGGAACTGGCGGGAGTTGTTTGAAGTCTCCTGAAGCTATAACCTGAAACAGACCAAATTAATTTTAAAAAGATGGACACAAGTGACAAGGCATTTACAAATGAACATATTATATAACTTGATTGGAAACTGTTGTAACTATACTTATTCTAATGAAACAAGCTGGCCTGTACATCACGGTACATGATTTAAAAAATATATATTTGTTTTTGTAAATTCAGAAGCATTTTGGATGTTAATGCAATCGTTTGTGTGTTTTACCCCAATGTTATAGATTTATTCACAATATAACTTTGCCCACAAAGCTGTGACATAATTTTTAAGGTAGACACATTATGAAAGTGTATGCCACAGAAGTTTCAAAGTAAATCTTTAAAAAAAGGTACACCAACCACAAATAAAGTGATGGCAATATCTCATTGATCATTTGGTCCGGTAGCATACAAAAGGTATTTTGGCCATGTTATTTTTAAATAAAGAGGTCAAAGCCATCCTAAAAATTAACCGGTCAAAGATATAAATAGACTGGATTGAATGTTTTTAACCCATACAGAACAATAGAATTCGTAAGGATTGACTGTAATAAATTTTCTGTTTGTTGAGCAAAAGCCTTAATCGACTGGAAAATATTATAATCCGCACAATAGAGATTTTGTATATCAAATTTGTTAGCCAATAGGATTGGACTGGTTCATGAATATTGATTTGTTAAAATATAAATGTACCTGTAATTCACCAAATAAAAGGTCACTGTGTTTTACAATTTGACACACCATTTCTATCATTTCAAATATTAACTGTGAAGCAATTCCAATTTCATTTATTATCAATACATCTGTACTTCTAATCCTTTCTCTAGCATCACTGCAAACTAGTTCTTTAAGTTGTCTTTGGGAATACCTCCCATCAAGGATACCACAGCAAGAATGTATAGTTGCAGCTGAAGTTCCCAAATGGGTACTGGCAATTCCAGTTGTTGCTGTAACTGATACCTTTGTTCCTTGTTTAAATAACCTTTTTTATGATGCACCTGTTTTTGAATATGAAAATAGTGTTATATATCAAACAATTATTGAATTTAAAGGCAAACATCAAACAATAATAACAATGTTGTATTGCAAGTCTGTGTACCTTCAAAGTATGCACTTAACATTGTATATCAATTGGATGGTATAATATACAAAAATTGACTGGTATACAGACTACATATTTTAGTTTGAGGGTCTATAAAAAATTACTTAAATTTCTGATTTTTGGATAAAAGTTTTTTTTTAAGTTCATTCATCTCAACATCTTTCACTGATCTTTTTGTTTTAGCAGGTATGTCTGGTAAATGTACACGAGAAAAAAAAAAAAAACGCATATATACAAGAGTAAACACAGTGCAAAGGAACCACACTTTTATTGCTGTTCTTCATCTTGAAATTTACAATAATGTCTTTAACTATAATGGAAACACTGACAACTTGAGGCAAGTTCAAGATGGCCCCTGTTTATTGTCCATGCATGATATCCACCAGTTTCACTTTTATGTACATGTACTTCTACTTGTATGGTATGAAAAGCATAAAAATGGAAATGGGGTATGAATTAAATTATTTTTATATGATTGTTTTGATTTGGTGATATCATAGAATTACTGAAACATGTTGACATGACTTTATATGGCTTGTAACAGGATAATCAGTGTTAAATATAAAGTGTTTACCGTTACCAATAAACTCAACCCGGCCAAGTCAACACAATCGAGCAAAACATACAAAACCAAAAGGTCAGAATATGCCTGTTGGTTAAGTTACACCAATTTTATTTCTAGAATTCTCTTAAAAAGTAAGAATGTGGACAGGCAAAATAAGTGTATATTTTTTTCTTAATAGGTTGGTTACAACTTATAGTATGAATACTTCTATCAGTACCTCAAGTAAACATGGAGTTCTTCTGGATGATATGTTTAAAAAATGCACTAATTTCGTTAATGAGCAGAGAATTTAATGCCAACAAAAGTAATGCTGGGATAATTAGTGTCTACAGTTTTAAAGACAAGTTCCAGAACCAAATATATAAGCAACAAACCAGTTACCTATTTTGATACACTGGTAGAACAGACACTTTCCACTAATACAACTGAACTAAAAATTCCACCTCATTGCCAAGTCAAGACAGGAAACTCTGCACTCACCATAACTTGTGCACGCGAATATTGCCACAATGGAGCAAGACTGCAATGCACAGCAACAGTTACACCAAATTGTTCAAGTATAGAAATTTTAGGACATACAGTAAATTTGAACATAATTGTAGAACCCAACTAAGAAATTGTTAATGAAATTATATTTTTGTTGGAAAATTTGAAATTTTACAAAGAAATGCATTTAGAGAATGTACATGTAGCGATACAATCAGCAATAAGTCAAAAATGATAATTTATCTATAATAAAAAACAAGTTGATGAAAGACTTTGTTCTAAAGGATGTGAAAAAATTAGTTCCTGGAACTCTGGAAATGACTCCTGTGGTAACTGTGCTCGTCTGGTGAGGAGTACTGTAAAACGCACAATGGGACAAGAACTCCCCATAACCCAAGTTCAGATAAGTACACCAAAGAAACAAAGCATGGTTAATAATTCTGGAAACAATGAAAATGAAGATGACAAAAACCTAAAAAAAAAAACACTAGCTAATGTTGATGTGAATGAACTTATAGACAGACTTTTATCAACAGGAGCTCCAGAAAATTTTAGAATTGGACTAGAATCCCAATTACAAAACTGCAATTCAGACCTAGAAATACACCAAAGGAGATGGGATAGTAAAATTATAAGCCTTTGTCTGACCCTGTACTGTAAGTCACCAAATGCCTATGATAACGTAAGGCAATCTGGACTGCTGTGCTTACCTGCTAAATCAGCACTGATTTATTACAAATATTGTGTTAAACAAAAACCAGGAATAAACCATGATCATTTGACATGGATGCAAAAGGAAGCAGAGCGTCAACAGGTCAGTTCTTTTGGCCATAGGAGAGGGCTATTACTAGATGAAATATCAATCCAAGATGATATTGAAATAACACGCAAAGGTGATGCCTGGGACTTTTTTGGAGTAGTTTACATGGGCCAGACAAACAATACAATAAGCACTATAACAAATGGTAAAAAGGAGGTGAAACTTGCAACACATTGCTTACAGTTTACATTTCATAGATACCAAGGATTTAGATGGCCTGTGGCCTATTATGCATCAAATCCAGGAACTACCCATCAATTGTATGTAAATATTTGGGAAATGTGCTGATGTTTTAAATGAATATGGTTTTGACATTGACTATTTAATGTTTGATGGAGCTATAAAAAACCGTTGTCTTACAAAATTGCTTCTTGGTAATGATATAAGGGCCTCAAATTTTCTTGCCACTGACATTTGTGATAACAGTCATCAATTAGCAATAATCAAGACATTAAACATGTATTAAAAAATTAGAAACAGTGTTTTGATAAGTTTTAAAATCAGTTCTACAGTTCTTCAAAAAATGGGAAGAAAATGTACAGAACAGCATATTGCTCACAGTAAAAAACATCTTATTGTATTGCATACAGTAAAAAACATCTTATAACACAGGAAACACGGGATGACTTAAACAGTTCCTTGAATGGATTTGTTTTCCTTTGTAAAATAGGTTTAGGAAAAGGAAACAGTATTTCACCTGTTTTTCTAAATTCGGACCTAATTAAAAATCACTTTTGTCAACAGAGAGGCATATGTAATGGGCAGAATACTAATCCAAAAATTAAGCAGTATGGACCATCAAACAATGCATGCCAATCATCCTTGGACAATGTACTGTATTTACAAAAAGAAATTCCACAACAAAAGCTACATTCTTTAAGGCTACCACACCATGTCCGTTCAATAAACAACAAACAAAGGCTGCTAAGCAAAAAAATCTTCGGCTATGATGGACCGTTCATTAAGAAAATCACAACAAAGATACAAATACAGTGCTGGTTTGATATCATAGCCAACGGTGGTAATATCCACGACGTGCTCCCTAGCTCAACCTCTGCGCTTGTAAAATGTTGACCATATCAGGTCTTTTAGATTTTTCCTCCAGAACAAGCATGAAATATTTGCCACTGAATATTTATCAACCAACAATCAATCAATCATAATTTAACAATATAGTGGTGATCAAGATACTTATATAATTATAATTTTGTACAAAATCAAACGTTATTAACCAACGGAACGAGTGGAAAACAACTGTCATATTCATAGAATTTTGAGGAATATATTGGATCGTGATATGATCTTTTGTTGGGTGTCAATGAATGGGACATTACTGTACTTGAAATTGCTACCCACATGCACATGTACATCTACATTTAGGATCTAACAATATATATAGTTTCATATGGATACAATTTACTATGTAGAAGGGAATGGTTGGGTGGCGTGGCTGAATTTTCTGAACTAATGATCAGTCCCATGGCAACAATTACAAAGACTAATTTACTTATTAAAGATTTATACCTCAAAAGAAATGTTTTGACAGTTCCACACTGACCGGTCAATATTATATCATGCCCCTGCAAAGCTATATCAAGAGCAAACTGTTGCTTTTCTGTCAGCTGAATATTACCCGCAATATTTCGTTAAGTAAATTACCTCCCCTTAATATGCTAATATTCTGTGCAGGATAGCGACGTAATACATACTGTAAACACACTTAAACAAAGGCTGGACTACCTAGATACGTGTGAAAAAAATAATTCAGACAGAATAACTAACACCCAGATTAACTACTCCTGGGAACCCGTGAAAGGGTAACAAAGTTTGTGTTGAATAAAGTTGATTATGAACGTAGTTGGCTACAATTTTCTGACTATCAATTTCAACATTATACCGGTGCTTATTCTGGACAAGCACACCATTCCCAAACAAATAATAGATACGAGTCCTATTATTAAGATATCAATGCTAGTAACTACGCCAGGGATTATGATCCGTACGTAACTCAGGGAGGCGATGGTGGGGCCTACCACAACGTCCCTCCTGAATGGCAAAATCCTCAATACATAAATTGGTGTGGGTATCCAGATACCACTGCAAGATTCTATTCTGATTCTGATGTTCAGGCTTATGACAAGTTTGGTGCTAAGTTGTGGTTATGGTGGTGTATCAATCCTATGGAAGAAAGATCTAGATCATAATATTACAGTTATAAATCATGGCAATGAAAGAATACAGTGTATTGAATTTGCGGCTAATCAAAATATTATCTTTATATCAGTTTACTTACCATGTAAGAGCTCTGAAAATCATTTCAATGAGCTGTGTGAATGTGTTGACCAGTTACACGAAATAATAGAAATCTATAAAAATACACACCAAATTATTATTGGGGGAGATTTCAATGAAAATATATTGAGTACTTCAAACCCGAAGAAATATATCCTTGACTTTATGTTAGAACACAAACTCTCTACCATAGAAATTGGAATTACCTATATGCATCTCAGTGGTAAAGCTTCATCTGCAATTGTCTACATGTTATTCCAAGAAAAATTTAAAGACGGTATCATTAGTCTGAACATTGCAGAAACTGCATGTAATGTCTCAGATCACCGTCCAGTTTTATTAAAATAACAATCCAAAGATACTAATATTATATATAGTAAATTTATACTATGCTGTATACGACGCATTCCAAGGAGTTACCTCTCATCAGCAGCATTAAAACCGAAACATTTGGAAGACCAAAAGCCAAACTTATTTTAAACAAGAAGTACTCATAACCAAAAATACCGAAATAGGAAGCCAAATTTCAGCTAAGGAGATCTACCATGCGCCATACAAGGAATGAACCCTTAGTATTTCTATTATTTTTGATTTTGCTAAATACTGATAATTTCTGTAACAGATCAATGAATTATCATGTCAGACAAGTCTGACGACTAGGTTGGCGAATACCCTCGGGGACCTAGGGTCCACCATGCAGAGGCATCGTCCCAGGAGTTTCAAAATAACAATCCAAAGATACTAATAAGATATATAGTAAATTTATACTATGCTGTATACGACGCATTTCAAGGAGTTACCTCTCATGAGCAGCATTAAAACCGAAACATTTGGAAGACCAAAAACCAAACTTATTTTAAATAAGAAGTACTCATAACCAAAAATACCGAAATTATAACTCAAATGTGGAACATTTGAACATAAGGTACAAGATCTTGATAGCTCAAATTATTTCAGAAGTAAAATCAAATGGAACACAATAGATAAAGTTAAATATAAAAATGCCCTAGATCGTGGTCTGAAGTCTGTCACTATGGTACCACAGAACAAACAAGATTTGGCTGATGCATTTGCTACTCTAAACAAAGTAATGACTGATGCAATGATGGAAGTTGCTCCCAAAAAGAAAATTAAGAAGAAGAAACCATGCAGAAACCAAAATCAAAAATTATGACAGAGAATATTTTCAATGCGATCAAAGAGAAAAAAGATGCCTTTTACTGCTGGAAACAAAATGGGCGCCCTGAAGACCTGGACAATGTATTTATGATCAAAAAGAAAACGAAACACATATAATCTTCGTAAACAGTGCAGAATTAAAATGGCACTTCACAAAATGCAAGAAGGTCAGAAAATTATTAATGCTAGACCTCGTGACCGGGCCCTTTTTTATAAGTTAGTGAAACAACAAAGAGGAAAACCTTCTCGTCTCACTGATATGTTAATTGTAGATGATCACATTCTTCAAACTCCAAATTCTATTATGGAGGGATGGAATAAGCACTTTGGTGACCTTGCAAAATCATCCTCAAATGATAATGATACTGTTTATTTGGTACTTATGAAAGAAGAAACAATGCACATTATTCAGTTATGCAAAGAAAATTATATATACCAGGAGTTTACATTAGTCGAACTTAAGAAACTTATAAAAAATCTGAATACAAATAAGACTGAAGATTATTATGGTCTTAATGCAGAAAGTTTTATCTATGGTAGCGAGTCTTTGGTCAGATATTTGCAACAACTCCTACATCTCTGCTTTAACTTTTGCTATATACCTGATATGTTGAACATTGGTACGTTATTTCCAGTTTACAAAAACAAAGGTGAACTTAAAAAATGCACAAAATTACCGAGGTATTAATGTGACTCCAACTTTTACTAAAATTGTTGAAAAAATTTTAAGAGATAGAGAAAATACCAAAATACTAGAATCTCAAAACACACTTCAAAAAGGATTTACTGAAGGTTCTTTTCCATTACTCTGTGAACTAATCATTGAAGAATTTGAACGTGAAAACATAGACCTAAAACGTCAGACGTATATTGCCCTTCTAGATGGTAAATCAGCATTTGATGTTGTCGTACGTGCTAACCTTTTACGGCGCTTATTCCAGATTGGTTTTTCTGAACAATCCATTTTATTATTAAACAATCTATATCAAAATGCATTCTCTTCTATTAAGTGGAACAACCAAACCTCAAGTGAGATGTTTAAAATAGAGGAGGGAGCCCGTCAGGGAGGTGTATTTAGCGCTGATTTGTACAAAGTTTACATAAATCCTTTGTTGAACTTTTTAAGTAACTCAGGTCTTGGTGGTAAAATTGGTGATATTGATTGTTGTGCTCCTACATCCGCTAATGATGTTGTATTAATTTCAAACGACCCTTTAGAACTGCAAATTCTGATTGATATTTCCGTAGACGTTAGCAAAGAGAAGGATATATATTACAGCCTATGAAAAGTGTGGTCATTCCTGTAAAAACTGGTGATAAATCTTTAGATATTAAGGATGGTTTTTGGACACTTAATAGTAAAAAATGCATATCGCAACAGCTGCTTCCCATATTAGAATTCAAAAATCTTTAAAGGACTCTGTTTTAAATACAGTAGAAGCAAATATAAAAAAGGCTAGAAGAGCTTTATATGGCTTAATGTTAAGTCAAAAATACACTCCTATTGGAAATCACAAATTGAGGAAGACTTATGTGGCTATTCCACTCTGCATCATTTGGATCCTAGCTATTGTATTGGTCATGTTCGATAACGATATTAGAAAAATTCCTATTCGTCTCAAAATTGTGACATTAAATTACATCTTACAATCACATAAAGCCTTATTTTCAAAGAAACCAGTCAGTGCAGTGCAAGTTATGTAACAAATCCGAAGAGACGATAATACACTTCATTTTTATTTGTGAAAAACTGGACAGTTAGGAGCGCACTTATTACAACAATTTTCACTGAGCGAAGTTTTTTCTTAGCTAAAAGTAATTTGAATAAACCAGTTGACATTCTACAGCTAATAATCAATCCATTTTACTACCTAACCCTAGAGAAAAATCAAAGTGTTGTGGATAGAGTTAATAACTTTTTGGAGCCTTTGTGTAGACAGTTAATATTTAAACTGCACAACTGCACAATAAACGCGTTGCTTTATTGGCTGATCTAGATAGAGTGGACAGTAGAAGGCTAAATATAACCTGCAAATAACAATTTCATTTTTGTGTCTTTGGGTATACATGTTGGGCTGTTATTCCAAAAAGCTAATTAATTCATTCTTTTTATTTGTAGCTCTTCACCTGACTTTCTTTTGTGAATAAATGGTTTAAACTGTCTGCAAAGTTACTCTACATTGTTGTACTTATTTGCAGAACAGTGACCTACGAACAACTTCATTTGATAAAGCTTTGTCTATAAACCCTACATTTGCTACTATGTTATGTTTAGAAAAAAATATATTTTTATTGCAAAATTGTGAGCTTCAATATGATTATATTATTATTCAGTATGAAAATAAGACGCCGTGCGTTGCTAGTCAAATAATACAATATCTTATTTAAGATTATTTTAGATTTTAAAATGTCTTTTACAATTTATTTGTTTATCATATTGATAGATTTATTTTCTTAAAGCAGAATTTTATTTTTTATTGAATTAATCAATAATATAAAATACACATATTTATTTATTTATTCTTCCTTTAAATCTTAAGTACACACTTTAATTAATTTCATTAATTTTCAATTATAAATTTATGTTCCCTTCTTGTAGTTTTATTTTCCTATTCCTTTTTTTTTTCTTGCCATTTTATTTTTTTTCTTAGTTTTACTGATAAATGCACATTGTTGAAAAATGTTAAAAGCGTGTCATAGGTCAAAATTGGTCGGGTATCGGATTTTTGTAACAGTTGAATTTTAACATGTTATCATGTTGTAAGTATATATGAACTTTGTATATATATATTGATATGACTAATTTGTTGTAAATCTGATATGTGACACTATAATAAATAAATAAACAATTCATTATTAGTATTTCGAGAAATCACATACTAAAAGTATCAAAAACTGTATTCAATTTAATAATTTTGTCATTTTCTCCGAGTTTGTCTCACTGCAAAAACTCATTTAAAATCCCCGTGTTTGTCAGGTACCTGTGATAAAGTAAATATGTTGTTAATTAGTTTTTGTGTTGGTAAAAGGAAGTATTACCTTTTTAAACCCATTATTTAAAATTACATTTTGTATATTATATCTAAAACATCGACCTTGAACCCGTGCTTTGAAAATGTTGTATAAATAAATTAGTCTCTTTGTGTGATCATTAAAACACATAGCAGACCTGTTATGGCGGTATCATTTATAGTTTTTACTGTACTCTGCTCTTGTTTATATGCTGAAAATGTAACGGGTAAGTATAATTTCTGGTGTCAGTGAATCGTTTACATTGTATGTCCCAAATCAGATTTACTTAAATTTCTGATGAAAAGTTTTTAAAACATGTAAGTGGAAGTATAAAATATTGTATTTAAGGAAGTATAAAAATAGGATTCGATTTTAAGACCTAAATGAAATGAAGTATTCAGGAACATCCATAAACCGAATTTCAGACCTCCATAAATATATCAGGACTTCTTATTTTTGAGGCCGTGATATCATGATATTTTAGGACATCCCTATTTCATTTTACAGATGCCCTCGTATATTCAGGATATTCTAAATCATCACCACTTTCGTCCGTCGTCTGTCTGTCCATCTGTCGTCCGTCCGTTAACTTTTCACATTTTGGTCTCTGAAACTCCCAGGCCAACTGAACTGAAACTTGGTATGAAACATCTATGAAAGACCTTTATAAAGTTATCCTGATCGGAAATAACGCATGGGCGCCATGAACAAATCCTATTTTTTCATTGGTAATTTTTTTCAAAATCTTCCCCTCTGATATAATATAGCCAAATGAACTGAAAATTGGTAAGAAGCATCTTCCGAAGGACATTTAAAAAGTTTGGATAAAGTTTGATAACAATTATGGCCGCCATTAACACTGGCCGGACGATTATAAATAGTGCATATTTTTTTCTGACCGAACAACTGACATGGCCACTATGAACAAATCCATTTTATCATTGCCTAAATGTAAAAAATCTTTTCCACTGAAATCGAAAAGCCAAATGAACTGAAACTTGGCATTAAGCATCTATAGGAGGACCTTTATAAAGTTTGCATATTTTTCTGGATCGGAAAACAAACATTTCGTCATGAACACATCCTATTTCTCATTGAACAAATTTAAAAATGTTTTCCTCTGAAACCACACAGCCAATGGACTAAAACTTAGTACATGTATTAAACATTTGTGGAAGGACTTTTATAAAATTTGCATATTTTTTCCAAACGGGACCACTATCATGGCCCCTATGAACAATTGTTTATTTCTGATTGGTCCAATAAGAAAATCCTTTCCCCTTGGAAACTACAAAACCAATTGAATGGGAACTTGGTATTAAGCGGGTGGTCAACCTTCATAGAGTTTGGATAATGCATCAAAGTCAGATGACAAACAAAGCCACCATTTAGCAAATCAGAAATAACTGTTGATATTTTCCGACCTTGATCTTTTATAGATTATTTTGTTTTTGGAATAAAACTGTACAAAATGTAACACCTACATGTATACAAAACATATACCCAGTTACGAATTTGATTGAAGTGTATTAAACAGTAATGTCCCCTTATTCTGCGCACCTGTCATTTTGGTACTTTCCAAATGAATATTTAGAAATATTCGTAATTCGTTTTTTTTTCATTATCAGACTTTGTTCCATTTTTTATCCGTGCAATTTTAGTGTGGATCAACAGTCCGTTTGTGTAATGGTTTTCTGAAAAATCTTTAAAAATGCTACGACCCCATACAAAAACGTCTTTCTTAGCAAATTGAAACAACACTTTGATGGAATAATTTAGAATATCAATATTCTCCAACCATTCTGCATCTGTTTTTACTGATTCCTGATTTTGAAGTACAACACACCGGCAATGTCAATTTCCAAGCTAAAAGCGCAGAATTAGGGGACATTTGACGGTATTACAAAAACAAGAGGTATTGTGTTTCTGCACAAATGTATAAAAATTTGAATTAATCTGCCTATTGTTTTCACAAAAGAATAATTACAAATGTATTCTATGTTGTTAACAAATATTTGTGTGTCGTTCTTGGCTATCAGACTTCAATTTATTATGAAAAGGCTTATGTGCGCAGATATTGGGGACGGCAGTATATGAATACTACGATGAAAGAAGAAGACATTTTACAATTGACAGTCGTTAACTAGCTCCCGACAATTGTCCAAGATTTTTAACGGATACAGTTTAAATGGAAATCACTTGATGTTGGAGTTGTCATTTAAATGGAGACGCGAGTATATTCCTGATACAAAAAATTGAAACAGAAAATATCATAAAATTCTTACGTAATACCATGGTATATATCGTAATTTGTTTTAATTTCAGAAATTCAGAAATAGGTTGTTTAAATATAAATCGAACACAGCTTTCTAAATAAAGTTTTATAACAAATCTGGAACACCGAGAAAAGTTTCATATTAATCAAATCAGACAAACTGGCAAAGCCGGGAGATATGCAAATACCCAGAACACTTGAAATCTACAGCCATACTCCTGATGTACCAGTATATAAATAACATGTTCTAAGAGGGCGACAGAGTATATTGTAACCTCGAGAAAATATTGTCAACCAAGGAGAATTACTCAGACACCGAATAAATTTGAGTTAGACGTTTTCGTACCTCAAGCATGTCAAGTGAATTACATATGCTGCCGTACCGTTTCCTTGTACTTTTCGGATGAAATGTGTTTAAAAAAATCAAATTTGTCACTGAAATTCTTATTTTCTTCACAGGCTTGAGTTGGTACAAAGTGGAAACAGGATTTATTCCGATATACTCACTCTATCCTAACTGTAATGAAACACATTCTAACAGGAGAAATTTTTCAATCACCACTGCTGATAGTAACGAAAGCTGTAATGGATATGAAAACTTCTGCACAGTAACAGAACAAGGAAATAACAAAAGTTTTGAACCTTTTATTTGTTTGGGGAACAACATGGCTAAAATTAACATTTCTTTCTACTGTAGATCAGGTACCATTGTATATTGTTACTTTAATTTTAATATTGACATCAATTCATATTCATTTGACCCTAAATATAATTTATATAAATACACTTGATGCAACATAAAATTGAAAAAAAAATCCGTGCACGTGCATATACAATCACTCGCGTACATCTACACAATGCTGCCGACTACTTTTAATTCGTTCAACTTGTCTTCGGTTGATAATTCGATAATTTATAAATTTTGGTATATAAAAAGGATTTTTTGGAATAATGATAAAATCTATTCATTTATTAGTCCCCTACCGGCAACGCTATGGGGAACTATAGTTTTGCACTCCATCCATCCGTCAGTCACACTACAGTTTTCCGGCCTTTTTTGAAAAACCATTTAACCAACTGATCATATATTTGGTAAGTGAGCTTATAATGATGAGTTACAGATCAAGTTTGAGTTTCACGCTGAGCGAATAATTATTGTAAGAGTTATGGCCATTGGAAATAGGAATTACACATGTATTGCCAAAATAATAGTTTTCCGGACTTATTTTGGTATGTGAGCTTATAATGATAGGCTAGAGATAAAGTTTGAGTTTTACACTGATCGGATAATTGTTGCGAGAGTTATTGCCGTTGGAAATAGAAATCATTGCAAAAATAATAGTATTCAAGAATTTTTTTTCGCAAACCCTTCTACTAAATAAACTTCTTTTTGGTATATGAGATAATTATTGTGAGAGTTATAGTCATTGGAAATAGGAATTATTGTCAAAATATGAGGGGGTGGAAAGGGTATTGGGAGACAGGGAGAAAGGGGGCAGGAGAAAGAGGGCGGGAGAAAGGAGAGAGGGGGCGGGAGAAAGGAGAGAAAGGGCGGGAGAAAGGAGGGAGAACTATCAAAGGGAGACGAACTTTTAATGTTGAAAAAAAAATAAAGAGGTAAAAAAACGAAAAAACTGGATACTAAATGTTCTAATAAATGGACAAATCTTTGAAAAAAGGCAACATTTATATTTCCCGAACCATTTTTGCCATTTCCGATCATTTCTAGAAATCATCCTTTCAACACAGAATTTTCTCTCCGTTACGTTTTCCTTTTTAAAATGCCCCCATCATTTCCGTTTTGCCTTCACATGTGGGTATCTGTTTCCTCTAAGTATTTGGCGATCTTCTACAAATTTAAAAAGAAGAGATGCTGACAATGTCAGAGAGATACACTCCCTCCTCTAAACAATATTACATGTACATAACGCGTTTTCCAGGTCACCTTAAAATATTTACGTTATCCACTTGACCATACAAAGTAAGGTGTTCTCGAGGACAGGGAAAAATAGAGATGACACAATTAAAAACTATGTCTAATTTCATGATCCTCATACATGACCATACATATCAAAAATGAGTTTCTTGACATTGGGACATGCACAATGCACCATTGACAACATTCCAACATTGTATATTAATTTGCGTACGAGTCGGAGGCAGGCCTTGTTCGTAAAATCAGTATATGCTTTAATAAAGACCTATGCCACCTATATATGGTCATATATTAATTCAAATTTGTATTAAAATCGATTGATCTGAAAAAAGACGGTTGTTAAGGTGGGATATGGAAGCAGAGGGGCGGGAGAAAGGAGAGAGGGGGCGGGAGAAAGGAGAAAGGTACCCCCCTTTCCACCCCCTCAAATATTAGTTTTCTGCATTTTATTTGCAAAACCGTTTACCAAGTGATCTATTATTGGTATGTGAGCTTATCGAGTAATTATTGTGTACCCTTGCAAACATATATAGTTTCAGGATTTTTGAGGTCACTCTGTCCATATGTCTTCGTCCGATGCACATAGTGATAAAATGACGTAATCGTTTTTTTTTCTATTTCTGATTAATTAAAAAATATCGAATACCCCGATAAAAGAATACAAAATTGCAGAATTAATTATATTCATTATAAGACTAAACCTTTACCTTTACATAATACACTTGGTCCGCACATGCATCTACTATGTTCTAATATTTACACTTTTTTACAATTTCATAATTAAAAATTCTAATTTCAGTGTTATTGAGGAATGCTAAATGATGTTTTCGGATATTTCAAAACTGAAATGAGATAACAAAAAAAAAAAAAAGAAAAAAGAAAAAGAAAACGAGAAAGTCAAAAATGTAGATAAATAGATTCTACGATCAAGACCGAGCAGTTTTTAAAATGAAAATTTAATTATCGAGAGTGGATAAATTTCATATTTAACCATCAAGAGTTTTTTTCTCTAATGAAAATGTAAACCTCCGAGAGGTCTTCCGAACATTTTTTGGCGGGAAATTTCACCAGCATTTAGCCACAGTGTGGTGAAATCAGAATGTATCAAACGGGTCAAGAGATAAATGTGCACAGAATTAGAGAAACTATACTAAAAGTGAAATAAATAATATTCGTACACGTATCATAATAACCATAATATACATCTTCTAATCACTTACCCTTGTCAAGTTTAATCATATGATTTTCAATTATAAATTTCCCGTTGAGGCCAGTTTGAGATAAAGTCAAAATTTTTACGTTTAAAATGTCAAACTTGAGTCTGAAAAATATTTGTCGATCCGAAATATTTTTTTTAAGGTGCCCTTATATAATTGTACCAATGGATCAAATCCCTCAAGGTTTTTCGAAAGAGGACGAAGGCTCCCACTACGCCGAACCACATTCGCATTACCCCATGGATAAAACAACATTTTATATTTGATACTATGTGACTTCATGGGAATAGTTATTTTCAATAACAATACTTTAAAGCACACGGCGTTCAGACTGGTACCAGTTTAGAAACGGCCACTCATGCTAGACAAGAGACCCCTTTATCTTGCCAGATCCGTCTATCATGAGCACCGTGACAATTTTATTATTATTATTATTATTAAATTGCATCACGAAAGATAAAATGCAAAAACATAATTCACTGAAAAGGAAACAGCGATCGTCAATAACATAAGCACATTAAATGTACAGAGAGTAATAACTCTCACTTCCAAATGTAAGGAATCGTCTCCTATTGTCACTCAGACTAAATTCTCCTTGTTGGCACAACTTCATGGTTCTTTCAAATTGAATGTTCTCAGTTCATAACAAGAGTTCGACTTGAAACTCGGCACAGCATCGAGCAGGATTTTTCGCTCCCCGAAGGCTTGAAAAAAAAAAAAACTAGCAGCAGCAAATTGAATTTTTGATTTTGGGGGGAAGGTTGGAGAGGTTTTCAAAATCAATGGAAAATGTCTGCAATGCAGCCGACACATAAAAACAGGTGCTTGGGTAATTTTTCACGTCACGTGACAATAAAGATATAGGCCTAGTGTAAAACTATGAAATTATTTACGGAACGGAAATTTCAGTTTTATTCAATTGGTTTATCAAATAAATTAGATAAAATTGATTATTGTTTAGGGGCCAGCTGAAGCCCGCCTCCGGTTGCTGGATTTTCTCGGTGCTTTGAAGAACCATTGATAGCCTTGAGCTGTTTTCTGCTCTTTGGTCGGGTTGTTGTCTCTTTGACACATTCCCCGTTTCCGTTCTATAATTCTATTATTGTGATGTTTTCTGTTATGTTAATCGTGTAGTTTTTCATTTTTTAGAAGAATCTACTGTAATTAAAACTATTGATGCGAATCCTGATCTAGTGCAGGTAATGTTTTACCCCAATGACAGCTGTGATGATCCAGCTATCATTAGATTGGATCTAAAATACAAATGTCACAATTCAGACCAAATCCTAATGGATAACTGTACAGAGTCAATCAATAAGGTATTAACGAACTGTTCAATGGAATGCAGTGACATGACTAGCCATACAAGCTGTACTATTGATATGAATTGTCTCAAAAATATACCGAATCCTGGATGCTTAACTCAGAAGTTTGTGAATGCATCGTATATTTGCGAAGGTAACTTATTTAAAAAAAAAAAAATTGCAACTGAACAAATAAATGTACAATATATATGTAAATTGTTGGAAAATATACACTTCAGGTTATTTATGCAAATCTAAAAAAGGTAATAATTTGAGGTTTACCAAGCATTTTGCTCAAGTTTTGCGGTGATTACAGACAATGGATATATATACAGTGTTTTCATCGTGCAACGATAAATTGTTATCTGTTTAAAAAAAAATCATGAAAATGGGAGTTTTTAGGGACCCCTTTGAAGGATGCTGAACAATCTCATTACCGTATATACACATTCAAATAACTGATTTTCAACGTCTTTTATTATTTCATGTAATTGTTCTGAGAGGGTAGATGTCTTATATTTGTTAATGTGTCACTGTTGAGCACTCGTGTTGAATTTCTTTGTTAATCTAAAATGTATCAGAATTACTTTTGATTGAAACTCTATAAATAGCAAGAAATCTTCTCATTTTCCGATAACCTTAGTTTAATCTCTGTTTATATACATATAAGCATTGTCCATAGTTTTAAACTGTCTTTGTTGAGAAACACCCGAGGTGTTCATGAAAAGTAGTTAACGACATTCATGTACGTCACATTTCAAATTTGATACACAAAATAATCTAAAAGAAATACAAAACAGTCCTCGTCTGCCCAAAGTTTAACAACAGAAATCTAATTGACAACCTACCAATAGCCAGTGATGGAAAAACAAGAAAACTACACCTTCTAAAAATTAGTCGCATAGTTTCTATATAAAAAGATAATAACACTGTCGCAGAGTGAAGAATGTCTGAGAGATATTCATTCCTTCGACTACACTCTTAGATAACATTTATGTGTCGAAAGTTTCCACATACTGTATTTAATTTATTATAAAGATACAGCAAACATGGCAGCATAGATGATTTCTGACGCATATACAGTATTAACATGATTAATGTGTGAAACCCAATAACCGTATAAATCTTAACTTCAGACCTGGTATTTTTTTTTGCACCCGGGTGTCAGCGTCTAAAATGACAGTTTTATAAATATCTATTTTTAAAAGTTAAATAAAATTTTAAAAAATATTTTATTTATTTTTTCATTTATTAATTTCTTCAAAATTAATATTTCTTTTGAAAAATATAAAATGAAATAAAAATAAAATATCAAAACTCTTAACTAATTTTAAAAAAATACCAAAAGAATAGGGAACTATATTCCCAGATATCAGCTATCTAGTGTTTAACGCACCGAAAGCTAATGCTTATAAGCTAGCTATAGCAATTTGAACACTAGCTAGATTTTGTCACCAGCTATTGATCAGCCTGGCGTTAAACATAAGAGAGCAACCATTTTATTTTTAACTTTTGAGTGTATTTATATTATGTAAGTCAAAGTGTTCAAATATATTTCAGAAAAGAAACCAGAACAGGAACATGACGTAATATTCAATATTTCAGCTCCTTTAGAGTCAACCACTCTACCATTCATAAATTGCATCGACAGTAGAGTGATAAATATTACACATATATCAGCTGGACAAAGGAATCATAAATGTGAGGTTGATCCAGCAATTTGTAATTTACAACCAAACGACACTTATAACATCTATCAAGCTTGCAATGGACGACACAATTGTTCTGAATTTGATCAATTGAATTGTGGTCATGGGCGAGATTTGCGTTATGTTTTTGTTGTGTATATCTGTAAAAATGGTATGTACCAGTATAGGTTAGCAAAATGTTACAGGAAATCTGGTTTATACTTGATACATCTATACATTGAATCGACAAAAAAACATCGAAACGAAAAAACAGTGGGGAGGGACGGTAAGATCGAAATCCAAAGGAAAGATAAACATGTAAAGATTTAAAAAAATATTTTCTTTTAAAATCAGTTGCTCTGATTAAATTTTAAAATGCAAATGTGATGAATATACATGTATGTACAATGTATAATGTTTTCTTCTGCTTGTCCTTTTTATAACTACAGTAGAGTATTGGACAGCAGACAAAAATGTCGAATACATTATCAAAATAAAGTGATTCTCGTCTTGCACTGTTCCAAACGTTTCAGGGAAAACTCAACGTACTGGCCTGAACCTTTAAAAGAATTGTGTTATTTCAGAGTTTAATTGTAATCAAGAATTAAAAGTTCGTGTTACTCGCAAAAAGTAGTTACAAAAGGAAATATTGGTGTGGGGTTAGGGTAGAAGATACTTTAATGTTGCAATGTCTTCAACAGTTAACTTGAGGTCCCCTCTGGTGTTTATTTCAGAGTTTAATTGTAATCAAGAATTAAAAGTTCGTATTACTGCAAAAAGTAGTTACAAAAGGAAATATTGGTGTGGGGTTAGGGTATGACAAAGCGCCGATTTTAATTTTGTTTCATTCAAAGTTGCCGTTCTTTTTAAGTAACATTATCAAAAAGCCTACCATTATATCGTTGTTATTTGGTTGCCTTTTTCAGATTTTGGTGTTCGCCTATAAACATATTTAAAAATATTTTCTCACCCCTTTGAAAAAAGCATTCCTCGGTTTTCGTTAGGTGAGATTTTTCTGTCTTAGGGGTGGGTGAGACAAGCTACACATTGACTCTATTTCCCATATTGTTTTTCCACGTGGTTTTGCCTTTTCTTTACTGTTATCATAATGAGTAAAATCATGTAATAGAAGCTTAAATTTTTAATCCAAAATTACAATAAAATACGCTAAAATAATTATCTGGAAATGTTTTTAAAGCGTCTTGTCAACTTGTTTGCTTATGTCTGTAAACCATAGTTGTTAGAAAAACAAACACCACTAAACGTGCAAGGTTGAGAAATCCCAGAACCTTATATAAAATTCCAGTGTTCCCTAACTCGGCAAGTGCGATAGATAAATTTTGGAATCTTACCTTCTTGTAGTAGCGTAGCATCGCATAGGCCAAAAAAACAATACAAAAAAATAAAAAAGAAATCGCGTGAAAGAATGATAAAGAATTAAAATGTCTTCTAAATCAAATTATCTAACGGTTTTGCATAATTACACATCCACAATATATTTTCGAATAAAAGTGCGGGGATATTATTATTGCCTACCGTTGGCCTCACTTATGTTCCAAAATGTTATGTAAGCTATTGTCACTGCTTGATGGCTGCAGTCAACCGTGACTGAATGATCGAAGTTTTAACATTTCAATCTTGTACCAAACAGAACTAAAATACTGCAACTTTGCTAATATCGGCAAAAGAATACCGAAGCGACAAAACAGTGGGAAAAGTCCAAGGAAATGACAAAGTCAGGAGAATTGACCACAATAAAAAAAAAAAAAAAACGCCACAAGGATACGTGTATAACTAAAAGAATAAAAAAAAGTATAATAAACTAAACAAAACTAGAACAAGACAGCGAAGAAGTGATTTGATATATATTGTTTTTAATTTTTATAATGGGAACATATTCTATAAAGCTTTGTACTTTACACTTTCTGACCTTTTCCCCGAGCACTTGTCTATGTTAACAGAAAATAAAAAAGTTAGGTCCTCCAATTTCACCTACATATATATTAATGATGTTCTTTCCATTAACAGAAAATAAAATAAGCTAGGTTCTTTAATTTCACCTGTAGGTACATTGTATATTGATGTGGTTTTTTCCATTAACAATCCTGACTTTGCAAAAAGGATTCCATTAATATATCCTACAGAATATAAAATTAAAAATGTCCGAGACTTCTTCCCCAGCCTTTTTCTTAGACCTTTATCTGCATTATGAGAACTCATGCCTTCTTCCTTCCATCACAAACGTCTTTGACAGATGTATGACTTTGTAGAAAATATTAAGTTTCCGTTTCACATTATAAAGGATGGTCTTGGTGAAATTTTTTGAGCGATTTTGACCACTGTACATTTTTTTTTTTGCTGATGTGAACTATGAATCGGTTGTTTTGGTATCTACTCATTACCGCAAATAACACAGAATTATAGAAACTGTAATATGAGTGTTGGGGGGGGGGGGGTTTGGCATACCGTAAAACCTTTTTTTTCATATGAAAATGCCTGTACCAAGTGAGGAGTATGGCTGTCCCAACTTTACTAGTTTGTCGGATTTTGATTGTGGAATTTCCGTGGAGTTCCTTGTTTTGCTATTTGTGCTTCCACATCAATCCAAGCGTAGGTACATGTACGCCGATGTCGGGTGTATCTTGCACTTTCACAAGCTCATGTTAGATTCTATATTTCTTACATTTGAGATAGTGCAGTTCCGATTTTTACCGGCATGAGATTTTCTTGTGTTACCTTTGGATGAGACAAATCTCGTGCAGTGTTCGGGGAAATAATCTTTTAATGCTGCTGATGAGAGGTAACTCCTTGAAATGCGTCGTATACAGCATAGTATAAATTAACTATATCTAATATTAGTATCTTTGGATTGTTATTTTATTATCTTTAAACTGTGTCGAGGAATCTAGATTCTAAAACGTATTAAAAGTGAAATCCATGCCCTTCAGATTTTTTTCAAATAAATTCTACACTGCCCCAAATCAAAAAGCTTTATCAAAATAAAGTGATTCTCGTCTTGCACTGTTCCAAACGTTTCAGAGAAAACTGAACGCACTGGCCTGAACCTTTAAAAGAATTGTGTTATTTCAGATTTTAATTGTAATCAAGAATTAAAAGTTCGTGTTACTGCATTATACCTCTCATTGTAATAGTTACCCGGTTAGTTATAACACTAAAGATGCATTGGTTATTTTTTTCAAATCCTATTTCTCTGGGTGTATTTCCCGTTTCTAACGTTGTTCGGCTCGATGGTTACATCACACAAATTGGAATGTACACTATAACGCACCGTAAACAAAAGTTAGAAATAGAATCAAACAACGGTTCGTAACTCATTCAAGAAAGGAAATTCTCAGACACCCTCGTTAGAAAAGGATTAAATCTTAACCTCGAGTGCCTAAGATTTCCTCATTTTCCTCATTCACATAGGTGTTAGATTCTTAATGTCTTGCAAAATATATAGACTCTAAGTTATAAATCAATTTAAGTAGGTTAACTGATATTCAGTCTCAGAGGAAAAAGATTTAGTAGATGTATCAAACAGTTAGTACTCATTTAACAATGAGCAGCAAGGTATTTTGTTGCTCTTTCTATGTAAAGTCTTATTAGTAGTAATTAGGACTATAGTTTATATTGTCTGTCTTTTCTTCGTTCACCGCTGGCCCGGGATGCATAGAGTGAATGTGTACTCAAATATACATGCAAATGTATATTTCCCATCACAATGATCTACTTGTATATTCTTCTGTCTCCAAGACAGGAAAATGTATTCCAGTAATTTGGCCTGTCAACTTATTTAAAAGTTTTTGTACAGTTTGTTATTATCATTCTTGTTATAATTGTCCCTCAAACGAATTTTTTACACAGTTTCTTCTTCTTATTATTATTATAAGTTCACCTGGCATAAAGGGCAAGGTGAGCTATTGCGTAAACTTTCCTTTGAAAAACCACTAGGCCAATTGAAACTAAACTTTGGTAAAATTGTGCTTGGGTGGGCTCCTTCAAAATTTTATTTCGGCGTTCCCGACTTTCAACCGATATGGCTGCTGTTACTAATACTCTAATACTGAAAAAAGGGATGAATTTTAAAGAATCTTCTATGAAACTACCTAGCCAGATAGAAAAAAAAAACTAAATACTAATGGTCTTTAGGTGGTCTTCTTTCATAATTGTGCCCGATGACTTGGAATATCAACCAAGATGACTGCAACTATTACAGCTGAATTTAGTTCAACAAAGGACCGGATGGGAACATTCTTTTAAAAATCTTCTTGTCTGAAACTACTCAGCCAATTGAAGTAAAATAAGACAGCAATTGTCTTTAACTAGTCTTCTTTCAGAAATGTGTCCGATGGCCCGGACCGTCAATAAAGATGGCCGCCACAGCCGAGCCTAGTTTAACACAAAACTCTGTATGAGAATTCAATTAAAACAGCTTGTCTGAAACCACTTGGCCAATTGGACTTGGCAGCAAGGATCCCTAGATGGTCCTTTTTCAGAAATATGTCTGAAACAATTGACTTTAGCTTAGCACAGCCGAACTTAGCGATGCTATTATTCCTATGACTAAGACTGTCAACTAAGATGGCCATCAATGCCTAAAATAGATCATTTTGGTATTTTGCTCCCCCATAAAGTATTCTGTTGTGACACTTTATCCAGTTTAAACAAATCTTGGCAGCAATCATGATGGTAATTACATCCCAAACACCAACCAAGCAGCCTCTCGGTTACTGTTTTTATGACGGTTGATTGAATCCATGTAGGCGATACAGGTTCCTAGGAGCCCAGTTATTCTTATTATTTCCGACATGAACGTACCGCGGACACTGGTAGTCCATTCTTCATGAAACTACACTTGGATTTTTCAAAATGACTGTCGTTGCCATGGAAACAACCAAAATGTAAAAAATCGCCATGAACATTAGATCTTTAGTTCTCGGAAACTGTTTACTTGATCATGTTGATCATTTCAATATTTTAACAATTATAATAATAACACCCAAGATAGGAAGTTAAAAAGATGGTTTGTGGGGGTCATAAGAAGGTGCGGTTTCAATAGAAACATAGAAAACAAGAAGCTCTTTTGCTTAACTATATCAGATCGAATAGTAGCCATTCCACCTAACGCCAGGCGGAGGTATTTTTCCGGAGTTATTTAAACACTGGGATAAAAAATATTTATCACCTACGTATAGACGATTTGGTACCAAATCTTATGTTTAAAATCGAAGTTTCCGCCCAGTTCTGCACGAATTGCTACAAATAGGTGAAATATTTTATTGAGGGGCTCCATCCGGAACGTTCTTAATATGCAGGTCTTTGTTTAATAACCTTATCACCTTAGATATAGTATTCCCCGAATTACGATGGGTGAGACTTTTCTGTCTTGGACTGGGGTGGGTAAGACAAGTTACACGATCTATTAAGTATTCATTTAAATTCATTTCACCATAATACAAAGTAGTTTGAACATAAAATAAAAAAAGCATCAACTAGATGCCAATCTAACGTCAATGAGCTCTGAGTGAGAAAATTTAGTATTTTGGCTTATATTAAATGAGATATAGAAAACGTATAGAGAAAATTTTTCATATATATATAACATTAGGATCATATTGGGAATTTTCGAAATTGCTTTCGTTGCTATATGTCATGAAAAAGGCAAGCATTTAAATATTTTTATCAACTTTCAATCTCGAAAATTATTTCCTTGGTGATTTCAATATCATGAATATTATCATGATTATACGGAAATTTAGCCACATGTTAAATTGTTTCCTCTATTGACACCTATTTTAACATAAATATATTTTGGGGGATCAAAAGAAGGTGGGGTTTCATTAGAAACATATGGGAAAAATAATGTTTAGTTATTGGTTAATTACATTTGTATTTTCCTCAAACTTAATTAATTAATAAGATAATTAAATAAACTTTTAATATGAAAAACATCAACAAGATGCCAAAGTAGCATAGACGGATCTTGTTTTTAAAAAAATTAACGATAAAGAACTTAAATGTACATTACATGTATAAATCTTTAAAAATATGCCCTGATGGTTAAATTTATCAAGACCAATGGGGGGGATATTTTATTTAGGGTATCCAGTGGGTTTTTTTTTCAAATGAAGTAATCATATTTCACCATAATATACGATATGTTAACTTTGGGATACCCAATAAAGGAAATATTTGTTGTAGGATTCCATAAGGGGATTATTATTTTAGAAAGTTGAAATAAGTAAATAATGTTAATAATAATATCTGGTAAGATGAACTTGATTATGAAAAGTATCAAAGGGAGCAAACATAGCATAATTTTAGAAGTTCAGAATCGTAAATGTAATATTTTTTATATTAATTGATATATATTTAAAACATAATGAAAAGATATAAACGTGTCTTTATGGAAAAAACAGGATAATGTCCATCTTTATTTCATATGGAATATTTTAAGGGGTCTTTCAAAGGCTTAGAGACAAATTACGATTTCTTAATTCACAACGTAGATATATATTCCGTTCTTGAACCTAAAAAATGAGTCCTTTGAAGTTATATTTTAGACGGTATTTTTGAGGATCCAATGAGGAAACCTTTTTAACAATAGTTTAAAGATCTTTTGAACAATATAAGACTCATTATTTTTTGAACGGTACAATATTCAAAGGTAACTGCAATCGTTTGGGAGACTCAAGTATTAGTCCACTGATAAAGGATTATTATTTTATTATTATTATTTTTCTTCCTCTACTTTCGCAAACTTGTCCGATCGATTTCTCAGAGATGCCGATTCCAAACTTCATGTGGTTGTAAGGCATAATGTAATCTTTAGTCTTGTTGCCACGGAAACAGAACAAAAGAAAATGAAAACACAAAAATTCTCAGAAATACTGACCCAAAATATGTATACAGTGTATACAGTGAGTTTGGGTATTTCCGATCCACGGTGGTCATATAGTACCCGTATTTTAGCGTGGTATTCGATCGTAGAAAGTCTTTAGTCTACGTATTGTATGTACACATTTATTCCTTCTGACTTTCATCGTTTTCAGATAAAGGTAAAGTGCAACATAGTCCGTGCATCAGTGTCAATGATACTAAAACTTTTTCATGCAAAAATGAAACCATAGAAATTCAAACTATAACTTTTTTTCCTGAGGATATCTACTGTGATAAAGATACAGATTTTGAGAATATAACCAGATGCAATAATACAAACTGCATTGTTGGACCATTTAATCTAACAGATGAATGCATAACAACAAGGCGAGAGCTGAGGATATCTTACACTTGCATTGACCGTAAGTTAGAATATGGCCAAATTATATTTTTAAAGAAAACAATGATATCTGGGAAGGTTTTTGTTTACTACTGAGTTGTTGTCTGTGCTGATGAATTGGGAGTTTCACCAGCTACATTTGTAATAGGTGTTTATTGGAAATGGTAATGTATCGGACAACAACTAATTGACTTATTGATTATTTATAATTAGGAACTGGGTTTTGTTTATTGTTTTGACCCTATTCCGTGAAATTTATATTTGCTCTACAATATGTGTACAACGTTTTGGTTAATTGCTTCTGATCTTCAAATATTGAACCATGAGTACATAAATAATTGAAATGTGCATGTTCAGTACATCAAAATTGGTAACTGAAAATATTTTTTTTTTATGTGGGATCCTGTTAATTAAACATGTTCATATAACGTGCATATATTTTTTAAACATTCGATGATCAGTAACTTGCAAGTATTTATCATGTAAACGGAAAGAACAAAAAATGACAACATTCGCTAGTATAGATTATGACATTAGAAGTTTTTTTCCATATTGCATTATAATACTGATATCAGACATTATATGTAACATTCTCTGACACCTTCTAGTAATTTTATCAATTCTACGATACTTACACATTCGAGCTGGACTTGTTCATACTACGAAATTTATGTTCTACGATACTTGTTCATTAGAGCTGGACTTGGTCGCACTAGGAAATCAATATAATGTTGACTCATCCTATTTCGTCCGGTAACACATTTGCGAATTCATAGGGATAATTTACATATATCGTATAGTATACTAACTACAACTTTCCAGAGCCATGTGCTTTTGATTTCTCCGAAAGAAGTAAAGTCAAGAAATACGAAAGGGATATTCGAAGGAGGGGAAAATCGTAACAACTTACAAACTCCGGAGAACAACGAAGACAAGACCAAAACAATACATGCACTACAATTAAAAACTAAAAACATATGAACAACATGGACCCCACCAAAAACCCGGGGGTAGACCCTGTTGCTCTGCAGGACACCCGCCATGCTGCTCATGCCAAATCCGGTACGAGGAAGGGATAATATTAATGAAACAGGTCCATTTTCATTTGGGAAACGGCTTTTTAATACCTGTCAACCAAGTCATGATGACGCCCATAAAACTTTTATAAGGATGACTTCAGCTTAGGAGCAACGTACCCCTGTCTGAGCAAATGTTCTGTCAGGATCCGGGCTCTGTCTAGAAAGTCAAGGACTTTCAGCAATTTAAGAAAAATTCTAATCTCAAAAAACAAAGCCTGAGCGAAAAATACTCAAATTAAGAATTCACGCTTTGCACTTGCTAACGATTCGGATTCATATCAAAATACTGGCTACCACAAAGAAAAGGAAAGAAAATACACCAGTCCTTTAACTTCAGTTTCCGCTATTAAGGCCATGTTATGTCACTTAATAATCTTAACTTTTAGAATTAGCTACATCTTAATATCCTAGTAAACTAGAATTTAACGAGATCACAGACATTCCCACTTCTGTTTCTTACCTAGACGTGGAAATAGACTGAAATCACGACCTTACCTTATGACACACGTAATGATTTTAGCTTCCCAATATGAATTTCCCCTTTCTTAGCAGCAATGGCATGCCAAGGTCTGCCGCCTATGGTGTGTACATTTCACAGCCAACTTATCAACTCCGTGCATGCGATTGCTGTCACATAAACTAAGACAGAGTTATGTTAACTCATTGTTGAATTAATCACTCCACCTATTTTGTGGTCGACACCGTGAATTGATATGGCCTATACGAAGCTTATGTCTCACAAATAAGACTAGATATCTTTAGTTAGATTTCACGTCTCTTCCTCGAATTATCACTTTACCGTTACTCAGTGGAAATGTAACGGCTGTCGTGAACGGAGGACATACTTGCCCTTCCGGCGCACTTGATCTCACTCCCGGGATTTAGCGGCAGTTCATATTGCTAGTGCTTTAGTTTTTATGCTGTCCCGTTCTAATTCTCTTTTTTTATAAAATAGTTTTCAATATTTTAATTATAAACATATCCTAGCGGTATTTGACTGCTATGTTGCATTTTCATTACTGAATAAATGTATATGGTCTCATTACTCAACGGTCCATAAAATGTATTGTTTGACTAAAGTATTGTCGCGAATTGTCCAGAGACATGCTTGTATATCGCTTTGTGAAAGATAAACAAAAGTTTCAAAATAAATAAATCTCCTCACGAAAAAAGGTTTACCCCATTTGGAAGCTTACTTTCAACTATTGTTAGACCAAACAGCCAATAAAAGCTGAGTTACAGCGTCCAGTGTACCTTTTGCTAGCAACTATTAATAGATGGTTGATCACTCCCATACAAGACTGGGATGATTTCGGGATAAAATTATTTCAGATTATTTTATGAAATTATGCCTACTTTAAATTTCTCTGATTAGCAGATATAACTATAGTGGCATTGAATAGAGATTGAATTTTTCTACTTAACGATTTATAGATGATCCAGAAGGATTATGGATATACGTTTGCCTCCTCATGTTCTTTACAGCCCATTTTTAATTAGAAGGAAAGTACATGTACGTGAATATTAACGTACCGAATTTGAAATAATTTCAAATTCCACCTATACTATACAGATGTCTTGCATGGAATTCCACTCAGACTGCTGCTAAAGGATATCTTAAACTTGGATTTTAAACCTCGCTTAAACATATGTCATGTTCAAGTTCTTGTAGGAACTAATCCATAGCCTTTTTAATGCAGTATTTGTAATTTGTCTAAATATGTTTAAAATGCTTATGATAACAGTCAGTTAGCTTACAAATATCTTTATTACTTGTAAAGCTTTAATAGTTATGACCAGTGACAGTATAGATTCAACAATGTCTTCAGAGAGAACGATAGATTCATCCGAAGTCTCCTACTCATCGACTACGCAATCTAGACCACAACCAAAGGAGAAACAGTACTTATGTAAATTTTATTAAGTATATTTTTGAAGTTTTTGTGTTTGATAATGTATCAATCAATCAAATCTGAATACGCATTTTGACATGAAATTGATGTTTTATTTTTAATTTATTATTATAAAATTTTCATATTTAATTCCCTTACTGAAATTCATGACTTGTGATAATGCTACTGGTAGCCTTTGGAATTTGAATCCACGAGGAGACGCTTTTAACCGACCTGTTCTTGTTGCCATATGAGGCTATGTTTTTACAGAGGCTATAACAAAGAAACTACAGGGAAAAAAAATCTCAGGCTTTAGTTTCAGTCTCTATAAAGATAATCTACAGTCACACAATAATCATACCTTTAGGGATTACATGAATTTATCCCAGTGACTTGAAATTAAAGAGACTACAGACTCATCCACTTCTGCTTAATATATGAACTTTAAAACAACCTTCCCCTTCCTTAATGATAACATACCAAAGTATTAGTAAGTTTCAGTTCCGGAAAGATTGCTCATTTTATATTTTTGTACAATATCATACTAGAACCTTTCATCTATCAACAAGTCTAGAAATACGAAAGGGATATCCGAAGGAGGGGAAAATCTAAAACAACTGACAAATCCCGGAGAACAACGAAGACAAAACCAAAACAATACAACCACTACACTTAAAAAACTAAAAACATATGAACAACATGGACCCCACAAAAAGCCGGCCTTTTAAGTTATCTGTGTGTAATTATTCGTCATATGATTTTCATGCGTCCAAACGTTACCAAATTTAAGAATCAAGATAATTATGGGATGCATTATCCGCAACTAAAATTTTAAGAAAAGTCGCACCTTAACAGAATAGGACATGCTTACCCTTCCGGAGTACCAGATGTCACCCAAGTGTTTGGTTGGTGAGATTTCACATGGCCAGTGATTTCGTTTCTGTTTAGTTTATCTCATGTTTTTTTATTCTTTTATTTATGCATATATACTTCTGGTATTTGTTTACTGCTTGTAGAATGTATGTTACATTCTCAAGATTTTTTATTGTTGGCTTTTGGATTTTGGTCTTATGGACTTCCCCGCTGTTTTATATGTCATTTCGGTATGCCGATAGATAAAAAGTATGTCCAACGCCATATTTAAAAAAAAATGACAAAAAATTAGTTTGTAACATTTTTTACAGGTGAACATTATTTTAGGAAGTGAAAACCTTGAAAAATATTGAAGTTCCCGTTTACATTTTCTCTCTCTTAGGGGCCATAAAGAAATAAGTTGACTGTAAAATACTTAAATCAGAATAAAACAATCACTGACAATAATCTGTAGTCTGTTATATCTTGGTAAGAATTCCTTTGCGAAAAACATATTTACAAAATTATAAACTACACTAATGTCTTGAATAAACAAACATAAATGTGGTTTTGAAATAAGGTGAAATTTCTTAATTTGCTTACATCAGTAATTATATCGTTTATTTTTTCTCTCTTGATATTAAAGTATTATAACAAATATACAATAATAAATCGGTATATTGTAGCAGGTATGGTACAGAAAAACATAATGGATATACATTTTGATATAGAATCTCAGATTAATTGTTTTCGTTTCAGTTCTTATAATTGCAGGAATCTCTGCTGGAGTCGGATTGGTTTTCCTTTTTGCCTTCATATTCTGTTGTATTAAAAGGTAAAAACTGATTACCCGAATATAACAAACACCTAACCTGAAGAACTGTTTAGATCATGATTTGGTAATAACGTACTATTAGCTAAGTACTTTGAGCTAGAAGTTGTTTTATTTTGCAGGATAAACACATGTACATGTATTAAAGAATTTAGTTTTGTCAATTTTTCCCAAAATTACATTGATTTCTGGTTAAGTTATCTCGACACACCCTGTACCCCAATATTTCAAGGTATAAAGTTTTTATTTTAAATGGTTGTACACATATTGAAGATGTACATGTACAGTTGAGATCAGTTTAAACCTCTCAACAATTCTGTCAGGACAGTTCTAGAACGGTTCTAGGGTAGAACTGTCATAAATGGTTCTAGGTAAGAATTACCTTTTGGCTTTACAATTTATATTATAACAACTATGCATGAAGACGGTTGTTGTGTCAAAAAGATGATTTTTAAGATTTTGAAATATTTAAACCAATAAAGTTCTTGATAATTTGATGTATCAAATTTATAAAATACCTGAAATATTAATTAGGTAGATGATATATTTTTGTTTAATTTAAGACTCAACGGAAAATTACAGGATCTCAAAAAGGTATTTTTTAAAATGTTATTTACTCTATAAAATATTTCGATATGTTAAAAGTTTAACAACAAATTACTTATTTTATTTCTTATAATTTTGATGTTCAAAATTCAGAAACTATTGCCGGGGTCATACATAGTTCTAGTGTAGAACCTTTCAGAAGGTAGAACCGTTTAGAATGGTATTAGGATAGAACCGTCCAGAACTGTTCTAGGGTAGAACCGTCTAGACTTGTTCTAGGATTGAACTGTCATAAATGGTTTTGGGGTAGAACCGTTCAGAATGGGTCTAGAGTAGAACCGTCAGAATGGGTCTAGAGTAGAACCGTCCTGATTGGTTCTAGGATAGAACTGTCATAAATAGTTCTATATAAGGACACACCCTGTTATAAAAGATTCTAAAGCTGTCAGGATTACAGTTCTATAGCCTTTCTAGAATCTGACAGTTTAGGACAGATCTAATATTAGTATCTTTGGATTGTTATTTTGAAACTCCTGGGATGATGCCTCTGCTGGTGGACCCTAGGTTCCCGAGGGTATTCGCCAACCCAGTCGTCAGACTTGTCTGACATGATTATTCATTGGTTTGTTACAGAAATTACCAGTATTTAGCAAAATTCAAAAATAATAGAAATACTAAGGGTTCATTCCTTGTATTGCACATGGTAGATCTCCTTATCTAAAATCTGGCTTCCTATTCCGGTATGTTTGGTTGAGTACTTCTTGTTTAATATAAGTTTGGTTTTTGGTCTTCCAAATGTTTCGGTTTTAATGCTGCTGATGAGAGGTAACCTCTTGAAATGCGTCGTATACAGCATAGTATAAATTTACTATATCTAATACAAGAATCTTTGGATTGTTATTTCTAAAGAGAGGTTAGAACTGAACCTTACTGTACATTCCTCAAGCATTTCAGGCTTCGTCAATTTTTCAAAATGTATTCATTTTTTGGATGATACGAGCATTCAAGGCACATGGTTTTACCAGATAACGTTTTTATGACAGAGGATGGTTCTACCAGATAACGTTTTTATGACAGAGGATGAACTCAATAAAAAGGCTGACTGTACATATATTGAAAGAGTGCATACATATGTACTAAAATGGTATAAATTTTGATCAATTGTTGAAATGGTTCCCTATGAAAATCAGCTAAAGAACACAGAAGACAGATGATAAAGTAAATAAAAGTCGGGAGAAAAGAACAATGACATAGAGAACAGATAATACATAGACATAAACAAAATAAATACATTTATTACTTAATAATTAAAACATTCAGTATGACATCACAAAAAAACTCAAGCAATAGCATTTCAAACTTTCAAAAACGAATTGGATTTCTGCATGTCCCCGTGTTGTCAAGCAAGTATAATGTAACGTAACTGTCGTCGGTACATGTACATATAGTAAATCTATCGTAAATTGACACTGTGATCGATATATTTTTTTTTAATGTGAACAATACAAATTATTTTTTTACAATTTTTAGGCATTTGAATTTACTTAAGTTGATAGTTATGAAAACACAATATTCCTTAAGCTTTTGATATAAAAAAAAGACACCTACAGTACTATCTCCGAATCTTATATAACTTCTGTGTTTTCGGTTCAGGTCAAGACGAAAGAAGAGCAAGTATAGGAACATTTCAAATCAGCCTAGCATTCATACAAAATTCCAACAAGATTACACGGGAATACAAATGGTTTCTTTTCCAGACGGAAGTGTAAACGATTCATTCGGTAACCGAAGTAAATGTGATACGGATGAAATGTGGAATGAACCACCGATAAATCGATTTGATGATTCACAAGATAACGAATCAAATCCGTACTCCGTTGCAAAACCAGCTGTGACTGATGAAATTGAGGAAAACAGCCAACGTAACATTGCGAATGGGGTTTTTCCTGATAAAGAAGATACATGTATAAACCACTATAAAACAAATCCCCAAAATGAACCGGAAAGCAATGTATTAAGTGATGCAGAAAATCCGTACATGTATTCGAAAGAAGGTGAATATGAGAGTACGAAGGCTGAAATTGAAGAAAATAGCCCATATAGCACTGCGAATGGAGTTTTGTCTGGAAAAGAAGATGAAAAGAACCCCCAAAAGGACACCGAAAGCGATGTTTTTATTGATGCAGAAAATCCTTACAAGGATTCGAAAGAAGATGAATATGACAGTACATTTTATAGTCGACGTAAAGAGAGGAATGAGGGATTATATGATAGATGTACTAGAAGTACGTACGACACCACTAGCCATGTTACGAAATGCAAACAGTATGACGAAAATGACGCGTACGACCATTTTATTGGGACAAAAACTGTAGACAATTATGAAATGGTTACAAGAAATAATACAATTGTTAACGATGACACTTATGGCACAGGTACAAATTGACACATTTGTCTAATGCAAACTTACTAACAATATTAACATGTTGATAAATAATCGAGGTTATCTTTCTTACATCTATATAACATTTAAAAAAAAGAAACCATCTCATTTTCCATAATGGTTTGAGTTTAATTTTTATAGATATACATTTTCTCCTGGAACAAAGGAATACAAAATAAAGGACATAAACTATTTTTTTGCTTCCATCTGTCTATTTTACGATAATTAATCTGACAGCGTTCATATTATATGGTGGCAAAGTTCATAATATTACAAAGCAAAATTGATGTGACAGCAAGCAGGGGGTACATAGTGTAATAACTGGATTTTCAACAGCTGTTTTGTTTGGTCCTCTGGCAGAACTGTATAACCTTATTCTTCGGCTTCAAGCAACATCTCAGTTCTCGACTCAAATAAAACAGCTGTTGTCCTCGTAACTAGTCGGCTACTAGTTATTGTTGTTGTTAAATGAAAAGGAAGCTAACTGAAGATAAGAGGTCGTCTGTGTCATGCTTTTCTTATAAGCACATACTTTAATTATTAAGTAAATAAATCAATTATATAATATACAAAGTAAAATGGTTACAGAAAGATTTGCATTAAAAAATAATTACATATGTACATGTCTGTGGAATGCTTAGTCTCAGATGAATTCACGAAGTAAAATTCTGACATTCCACG
Source organism: Mytilisepta virgata (assembly GCA_028015205.1). NCBI lineage: Eukaryota > Metazoa > Mollusca > Bivalvia > Mytilida > Mytilidae > Mytilisepta > Mytilisepta virgata. The sequence continues at coordinate 93,687,971 of CM051521.1, forward strand.
ACAAAAATGTCTGGAAAAAGCTGCTCGTTTGATGTCGAAGGAATATGGCTTGGATCCGTGAACACAATTCCACCAAAGTTTGGTCTCAATTGTCAAAGTAAATTAATAGAACATTTTAAAATAATTTTGTTGATTTGAAAAAAAATTATTCATTAACGACATCCATAATGGCTCAAAGTTCGAGATTTTTATCAACTCAATTTATATAGAAAATGTGCCGAGGAAATTTTGATACTCTTGTAGACCACAAGCAATGGTATCGCCTCAGGAATAGTAAAAATAACTCGGATACTAAATCTGTTGTGTTAAAATCACATTTCAGGTTCTTTTAATCAATTTTCTTCTTCAATTTCATTTTTCATGTTTGTACATAATTTGATTTGAACACTAGAAAGGCATAAATCAGTCCTAATTGTTATTCTGTCATTAGGAAATTAATCTCCATTGGAATTTTATCTTCAATATTTAGACAGATATAAGTTTATAACAAATATCAATTTCTCAACAATGACTGGTGTCGATTTAAGCATTATATAATTACAAATATCGTTTTTATACAAAATGCATTTATTTATTTTGATTAGTTTTTATAGTGTAAATAACCAAATATTTTCTTCCTGAAGCTCAGGTTTAAGTTTCTATTCATTCTTCCTAGACGTAGAGGCTTCAAACATTACTTTTCTGTTTTCGGCATTTTAACAACGTACATACAGTTTATGGTGGTGATTAAAATGTCAATTAAAAGTCTGACAAAATGTCGATTCCAGCAATTCTTGAACTACTTTATAACATAGCAATCATTCCTTAAATCCTAATAAATAGCTTGACGAAAATGCATGCTACGAAAGTAATACCTTTGTAAAGGTTAAAACTGAATTTAGATCAATACTTCTATGAATATATTTTCTGTAATTTATATTCGGATGACTGTAAATTAAACTTAAACTTCTTGTCTAATTAACTGAAATTGAAGTTTTCAAGTTAACAATGAATTTAGAGTCGATGAAAAATGAAACCTTGTGACAGGAGAAATTGGATCTTCATCACAAGTCTAACTTTTATTTCCTAATATAAATTCGAAAATATCAAGTCTATGATGTCACATTTTTCAGTTTTTTAATATCAAAAGGAGTAGGGACAATTCCCCGTGTATTTATTACACCCATAACCATTAAATTTTTAATCTTAAATATTTACCTACTTTTTATCGTAAACGATTGAATTCAATGCATTTTTAAGGTAAAAATTTAATGCTTTATAATAAACATGTTAAAGCTTTCTAAAAATCTTGTACATGTATATAAGCAATTTGGGTCAACATGCATCACTTTTTGGAATATTGCCAATAGAACCAAAATCATTATAATCTCACTTACAGTCAGAAATTCGTTCTTTCACATTGTAAAACTGTCTTAAAGAGGTTTATTTTGTAAATAGTGTTAAAACGGTCTACCAAAGTGATTTTGAAGTAAAAGAAACATTTATAAGAATTTACTTGTGGGTTTTTATTAGCAAATATGTAGAGACCACATACCAAGCTATGCCTGCAGAGATTTTGAAAGGTTTTAGCCGACATTTTGAAAATGCCCTAGAAGTGAAATAAATACAGGTGTAAATGGCCCTACTTCTTTATTATTAAAACGCATGCGCAGCATAACTGCAAAACAAGTGCGATATTATTCAAAAAAATGTAGTTTACAGTCTTATTATTAAACAGAACGACTGCGGTCGAGTTGACTTATTGCCATACTACTGGAAGCAAAGTTTTATATTCATAACAATACTGAAAAATTATGTTTTTTAATATAACTTGTTATTAGTGTTGTCCTGATGAGTTCTTTATATCATGTAGCTTTATAATGTAAAAAGGACCAATGATCTTTATAGTTATCACAATGATGTCTGGGGAACCTTTTATTAATAATAAATCTTCCAGACAGACAAATTAATTGGCCTACGACAAACTTTACTGTACAACGTAGCAACTTCTTCTGACAGTTAATCTCAATTTCTCATAATAGTTTTTTTTTTGTAATTTCATAATAATTTATACAACGTGTATTAATATTAATAAGCGAGATATATATATATATATATATATATATATATATATATATATATATATATATATATATATATATATATATATATATATATATAAGTGTGTATATACTGAGTTCGGTAAACAAGTAGACATCCGTCTATCTTCTAATATGATGCTAGAGTAAAAATAAGTGTATGTAGATGTAGTTAATCATATGGAAAGTTCTTATTGGTGCTTTTTCTATATCCTTACATTTTCCCTTTTGTGTAAATTCCAATTCCTGACATGTATTATATGAAAAATAGGCTGCAGGCTCCTTTGACGCTCACTGGATTTAAATTGTGAATGTACAACGACAATAAAGAGGTGTTAAAAAATCGTAAAACACAAGCCCTTATTATTTGGTTGCTTTTCTGGCGATTTTTATTTCAGTAACACTGACTGTATTAGTTGAATATAGAAATTGGACACATATTTGCAAAAACTATAAAAAAAAAAAAAAAAATTCTAAGGACTATTCCACCAAGGAATGATTTCAATTTCCCTTGACATTTCAAAATCCGGACATAATGTATAAAACTACCAAAGGACTATTCCACCAAAGTTTTATCCCATTTAGTTTAAGAAGAGAACGGATTAAAATAAAATTTTACGACGGAAAATAAACACGTGACCTATGGACACATGTTGGATCAGTTGATTTAAACAAACATTTGATTTCTCTACCCTCTATACTACCATTCCTCATTCACAACTGAAGAAGAAGTTCAAAAATCTAATCCATCGATGCTTTAAAAATAAAAATGGCAACAGCAGATACATATACCTTGTCATTCGTAGAGATAAATCATACATATTTGTTCAATTTTGTGGACGTGGTTTCCAACAGACTATTTGCATTCCTATCGACACTAATTGTGTGCCACCCCTGTCCGACTTCCTTGGCGGTCTTCTTAAGGAAAAACAGAAGATGCATATATGTTAGACCGTACCTTTAAATTCAGTTTTCTCTATGAAGACGATGTTTTTTCACTCAAAAATTCATGTTTTGGGAATTTCTTGCATCTCATCTATCCCAGTGAGCTCAAAATTAGGGATACCACAGACACTTCCAAGTCTGCACCTTATCTTGACCTTAACCTCGACATTGACACCAGAGCAAGGCTGAATACAAAACTTTACGACAAACGGGATGATTTTGACATTTCAATCGTCAAATTCCCCATTTTTGAGCGGCAACATTCCAGAAGCGCCAGCGTATGGAGTGTATATTTCACAACTCACACGTTATTCCAGAGCTTGTGACATATACATTGACTTCCTGCAGGATAGCTCCTGGCAGCTAAGTTACTGATGCAGGGGTATGTTGCTCCTAAGTTGCAGTCATCCTTATTAACGTTTCATGGACTTCATCTTGACTTGGTTGAAAGGTATGAAAAAAACCGTTTTCCAAATAAAAATGGACTTGTTCCATTTACGTTGTCCCTTGACATCGCTAGCATGACGGGTTGTACTGCAGGAAGCAGAGACTGCTTACTCTTCCGGAGCACCTGAGTCTACCTCCTGTTTTTGGGTTGTCATATGTTTTAAGTTTTTAACTGTAGTGTTTGTATTTTTTTTTGGTCTTTTCTTCGTTGTTCTCTGGACTTTGTCAGTTGTTTTCGATTTTCCAATCCTTCGAAGATTCCTTTGATATTTCTTGACTTTACTTTCAAACACTGATTATAAGGAAGGAATTAGTGCAGATTTATCTACATATATACCCAGGCCTTTATTTTCTAGATTGGTTGTTGTTTTTCTACGATTTTGTATTTGGTTTCGTTCGGCTTGTATATTTTGTACAGTTAAGTCGTTTTATCCCCTTTTGACAGCTCACCATTTCCATTTATTTTCCTTGTTTTCTAATACAGCTTTACACCTCTTCCTTTTGAAACCGATTCAGGTTTCAATGTGATCTTCTATGCTGAGGCAGCTTTTCTAGCATTAAGTTGTTAAGATTTCCTATTGCCAAGATTTTCATTATATAAGATAATAAGCACATATTTATAACACTTCGTAGCGGAATTCCCCACGGTGTTGGTCAATATGTGGCCATAGCACGAATTCCAGGATCTATACAAATGTATCACTCTAACAGGTACAAAAAATTAAAACAAAGATTCAGTTTGTATGTTAGATGTACAAAATGTAAATTATGAACGTAAACAAACACATATTCTTAACCTAAACCGATATCCATGTATTTCAGCAGTAAGAACATGTAGAAAAAGAAATACTACAAAATATCTCTAACCGATATCCATGTATTTCAGCAGTAAGAACATGTAGAAAAAGAAATACTACAAAATATCTCTAATTACCTGAAAGTTTATAGGTAAAAAAAATCTGAATGACTCTTCCTACCACAGAGGCGTAAATCGGTCTATATGGAAATATATTATGCTGGTATCTCTACAGTATGTCAATCTCAGTTATTTAAAGCTATAGTTACTTGAATATTGTAAAGAGTACAAACTATTGATATATTTCTGTCAATTATAAGGAACACCAGTTGGCTTTGATAGGTTATATCGAACTAAGTGCATACAAATTTTTTTCATCGTTTGTATCCAGGATCTGTTTATTATCTACGGAAATCAAAAGTCTGAAGTAAGGAACACCGGTAGGTCTTTCTACCCTGAAACTTAGATGACTGTTTTATTTGACATTCCTCACATAGAGACGTCACTCGTCCTATTGGAGGAATGCTGGTATCTGTATATGTCAATCTATAAGATTAGTTTTTTTGGATACAATAAGCCTGTGAACTATTCATTTATTCCTATATGATTACATGTATCAGGAATATTTATTCCTGTGGGTAAAATGTTGGCATTCATACGATGAAAGGTGTCCTTAACTCCAAAAGGAAGTGCTTTCATGTATATATTCTATATATTTTTCTTCAACTTTTGTATTGATGATCTGTTCATTGTCTACGGAAATCAAATGTCTGAAATGAGTTTTTATTGTTGTTATACAAGGAACATCTCTAGGTCTTTTTACTCTGGTACGTAGACGATTTTTGTTTTTATCTAAAAACGTCCTCTCACATCTGATTTTGAAACATGAAAAACAAGTTATGTCTTAAAATAAAAATAATTTATGGCTATTCTAGTCATCTTTATAATGAATTATTTTTTTTTTACATTTTATTGTTGAATACAGATATAACCTATACTGAAGTCAACAGCGATTTTGAGTAAAGTTTGATAATACACGACTGAAAGAACAAAATGGTTCGTCGTACGGTCATCTGTTATCCTTTTTATAGGGGAATGTGGCAAAACTCGGACCTTTATTCAACAACAAGTCTATATCTTGGTATATGGTTGGCAAAAGCATTGCCACATGCAATTCGTCGACCACTCACCTAAAACATACATTCAATAAAATGAACATGTATTGATTGATGTTGGTTTTCTTAAAATCCAGTGCTAAATATTTCGTGGTTCTGGACGAGAACGAGTTCAACAATTTATAAAAAAAAATCAAATAGGGGTGAAAACTACAGAGGGGTTCTTTAGCGTGCAGGGAGTGTAGCATTCTCAAAACACGTTACCCACTATCGTACCCAGTCAGGCTTTTCGGATTCTGACCTGAAAACCCCCAAAGAGCGGGTCCACACTTTTCGACGCCAGGGGACGCGCTCGGCAGCTATGAGATTGAGCTACCGATATCCATCATAGGTGCCTAGAAAATGAACTAGTAAACTAGTAGCAACAGTACGCATTTTTGGATTAACTACACATGCATCTAAATTAGAAACATTGGTTGACAAAAATCCAAATAATAAAACGCCATGCGCAATAGAATCAAAAGGAGAACACACAATTATTGCATTGGGTATATTACATGTAAGTATCGGAATTTCCGATTGACAGAAAATCCGATAATAACTAGTGAACAGAGGTCATAATTCACTCTCGGAAATGACGCAACAATAGTCGTCACCAACGCCATTACTGTACAAACGTCGATGCGTAGTCACATAAAACATAATTCATGGTATTTGCTCATTATATTGTTTGAATTTGTTAATGTAATAAACACAATGACTAATCTTGACATTCGTATACTAACAATCTACAACTTCAAAATGTAATTACTGAACAACACTAATAATTTACTCGTGCGTTACACGTACTTGTATTTGTGAATACATGTTCGGGTCACCGGTTTTGGATTTTAGGTCTTCAAACTTATGTTATAAATATTGGTAAGGCTTTTTCATAAGTAAAATTTTTCCTGAAAAGAGTTGTATATGAGTAATTGACGAAAGACAGATGATCAGACAATATACAAAAGTTCTAACCAATGCTATACTTATAAATAATACAGAAGCTAACAATAACAATGTCTCATTTGCCTCGTGTTTTTTTTCCTGACAAGTGGGCTCTGAAAATGAGGACAAGGACATGGAAACTCTGTCGAAAATACAAACATCTGGTTGAAATATATTGTATGTCATATTATGTTAAAATAGAGATTTTATGTTATTCGATGCTGACTGTACTAAGCTATGGCTATCGGGCATCCGGGTTGCCCATGTACCGAATTGATATATAATTTTATAATGTGTGTATGAATTATGTTTGTAGGCTACAGGTTATTTTTCATTGATGTACAATAAATAATTTGAACACTAGTGAGTCATTTATGGTAGCCCCGTTACATAAAGGAACTTTTATAAAAATATATATGCGACAACTGTCGGACGCACATACACTCCTCGTAATCAATCTACATACCAAACAACAAAATGGATAACAGGAAAGGTCAACAACAATATAATACCAATCAATCAAAGCAACTCAACTGACAGGACGCAGGACAAAAAATAACAATAAAGAGTACAAAACACAAGCATGAACAGAACACAGAGTCAGGATAGTCCTCCATCAAGTAATATGACTGTGGGTCGTTTGGTATCGGAGAACTGAACTCGGAGGTAAAACTTAACCTAAGTCAATGGAGCGTGTTAAGTAGGTCAGAGTGACCAAATTTTGGTGGTAGGCTGTGTTAATCCCCGGGATGCACACTGACACCAAGTAATATGATTGTAGGTCCCTTGGTATCAGAGAACTGCGCTCGAACGTAAAACTTAACGCAAGTCAATGAAGCGCTATAGATCGGTCAAAGTGACCTAATATTGGTGGGAGGCTGTCTCACTCCCCGAGATCCACCCTGACACCAAGTAAGATGATTGTAGGTCTTGGTAGGACGTAAAACTTAACCTGAGTCAATGAAGCGCAATACGTAGGTCAGAGTGACCTACTTTTGATGGGGGTTGTGTTACTTCTCGATATGCATCTTCACACCAAGAAATTGATTGTAGGTCACTTTGTATGTTAAAACTAACTCTTGACATAAAAATTAAAAGCCAGTCAACCTGGTAATATGGGTCGTGTGAACCTTCATCTTATGTCACGTGGTCAGTCACTTCGACGTGCCCCTCTAAACAAAAATTTGACCATATGTCAACTTGTAACTGAGAACTAGATGTGGACGCGCATGCATAAGCGCACGCGAACATGGACGTCAGGGTACTCCATTAGTCTCCCTCAACTTCGTTGAGGCGAACTAAAAACAATGTACATAATTTACATAGGTTGCCAAAATAATGGCTCTTAGGGTTATATACCGCATGCAGTAGGAAATATTATACCAATTCCTCACTGCATGTGACAAATAATCTTTTTCAGTACACGTTTCCACCAACTCTAACATGTAGAGTATTCTTAGAATTGTGCAAACTAAGTATTTGTTTATAATAGTCATAGTATTTTAACACATTTAGCCTCAAAGAAAATAAGAAGATAAACAACCAAATATGTTATTATATTAATTTGTACAGGTCATTTCCATTTTTATGCTATCAAAAGTCCGACGAACGATTTCTAAATAATCAATATAACAAAGGCAAGATCTTTATTGTTATCAATCTTCTTTTGAAGAGAAAGTGATTTCTCCTCATTTCAATCTGTTAATGGGCTATATATAGGAAAGCCCTATATTCCTATAAGAAACCATCAAAAGAGGCTTTAAAACACGTTTGAACATTTTCCATACTCTTTAATCCTCTCTTGTACTGTTATTGGGATTTATATCTGATAGATCGAACTAATTTGCAAAATAATAAAATTTATTAATGTCAACCTATTTAGGATAATTGTAATCGATATAAAGTGGCATTTATATTTTAGTTGTCTGCTTTCCTTTGTCCATATATTCCGAATAAAATGAAATAGAAAAGCTGTTCTATTGATCTATCTTCATACAATCATAAATATGCAAAGAACTATTAACATGTAACTATTATAAATTTCTGACAAATATAATACTTTAAGGGATCAGACTACATGAAAAACAAAATCGTTTGATAAAGAAGATTTACATATTCAATAGTCTACTGTATATATATATATATTCTATGAAAGAATAGATGACAAGAGCAAAGCTTATACGAATAGCAAATGCTGTCCCTTTTCATATCTTACTATAAATATCGAAAATGGCCAGGTATATACTAAACTTTATGACAAGATGGACCTTCCCCCTTTCTTGACAGAGACGTGTCTGTGACACAGTCGACTGTGTACATATCACAACTTGTATGGTCTGCACGTGTTTGCTCTAGGTTAGATTATTTTAGAGCTAACCCATACGATTACTTAAAAACGTCTATTACAGGATAAATTATAGATTTTACAAGCTTAATGATTTCGAAAAGGTTTATAATTATACTGGCTGGCGACCCAATCTCTCTCACATTTTCAATGTTTCAACTCTCAATATTCACACATTACACCCTACCCCAAAAGTTACCCCACTGTTGACATCTGTGAAGTACCCTTTGTCCTTGACCATGACCATTTCCGGATTGGTGCGCATGCGCATGCGCGAAGGCGGGAGATATTATTGTTTTGTTTATCTTGACTGCGAATTCAAGAAGCACGGTACCCAATCTCGCCACTTCTTTTAAATCGACAAAAGCGGTTTACACAAGACAGCGACATCCTTTAAAAGTATTGTTTTATATTTATTATGAAACCCTTTGTTGATCCAGCAAAAGTTACGATAAAAAAAAATAGTAAAATTTAGTCGTAACCGGATGACAAACACAGCATGAAAAGAATGCCTTTTTGCGCTTGTCAACGTACGTTGTTATCGCTAAAGAAATTAAACTTCAAACGATAGAAAAACTGTTTAAAATTAGTACACAACGTGCCAAAAACGAGGAAAATAGATGTCTTTCGACTAGATTAGCTTTATAATCAGTAAATATCGAAAAGTTCGGCAATAAATATGAAATATCGTCGAATGCAAGGTGCTCGTTAAAAAGCATACAATTTGGCGCTATTTTTCTCTGCTTTCACAGATTAAGTTTCTGAGTGTTCTCCTTAAAACAAGTTGGTGTTACGCCACAAAAACGTATTTGTAAATGCACTAGCTAACCTTTTATGATAGTTACTTTGTAGTAGTTATGATTTCCTAAAATTAAATTCACTTTGGAAGGATTTTGGTGCTACAAAAACTAGAAGTTTTCAATGGGGAAAATAACTTTCATAATACAATTTTACAATTTAATGTTAAATTCAACTATAAATGTCATTCCATTGTTGGATAAAATTTCACACACTTGTTTTTGGTCAAAATAATTATAGTATTAACTAATCCACCCTGAAGAATATCCAAAATAATGTCACGAATGCCGAATAACGCAAAAGGATTAAATGAGTTGCGGAATTTGTTCCGCAACGAGTTTAATCCATTGCATTATTCGACATGAGTAACATTTTTTTTGATATTTTTCACTGTTGATTAGTTATGGTTTTTATTCTATAGATTTTTTCAACAGTTTTTAGGCTATTTTACCGAGAAGTATATTTTTCATGTCAATACGCATAGACGTTTACTTGACGACGGCAATTGTTACGTTACTTCCGGGAGTGACAGAAATCTTATATTGTCACCGGTGACAATATGAGATTTCTGTCACTGAGAAAACTCTGTATTTCATCGCTATCAATATAATAAAAATAAATAATATAGGATGCAGCTTTCAAATACAATGTACATGGCTTGCATGAATTTTGTTATTGATTTTTTTTTTAAATGTCACATACCTTTACTAGACTTGGTTTCTTTTGTGCATCCATCCATTTGTAATTTTGCAGAATATGTTGATTTTTCTACGGTAATTTCAAGTTCAATTAAAAAATAGACGAATTAAATAACGTCAAAACTTTAAAAACAACAAAATACAACAATAAACGCTTTCGGAGTCCCTAATGGCTCATTCCTCCTCTGTCCGTATACATTTTTCACATATAAATTCGACATCTTCCAACACATTCTGGATGGTACCACCTATCACATATCTCGCACTCAATCCATTTCGTATCTCCATCATCATTTTCAGGGTCAGCCAAATTGCATATGTCACATAAATAGTATTGATCAGTTTCCTTTGTTTTCTTTTTACGTTGAACGGTTTTCTTTTTCATACATTTTTTCACTTTTTTTGCTTCCTTATCTTAATCCTTCTGTACTCTGTTTTCCTCTCTTTTTCGTTTCCTTTCTGCAATTTCTTCTTTTTTCTTTTGTTCATTTTCTGCTTTCTCACGTAGTTGTGTGGAAAATTCCAAGCTGGTTAGTACTCTAGCTTCTGTGACTAGTTTCCTGCGTGTTACAAGAGGCTTTGCCGGGACAGCTTGCAAAATATCGGAGAGGTGTTGAGGTATTAAGCCTTCCTTTACTAACGGATTGCCGCCTAGAAATGTACCACAGGTAATACAAATTTCCTTTGAAGAGGTTGGTGTATTTAATGTAGAATTAGTTGTTGACGTAGACGGAACTGGTTCTGGAGCTGAATCAGTGTTGGATGTTGAGGAAGTATCATCAGTGTCTGCAGAATGTGACTGAACAAGCTGAGACTTGTCTAAGGCATCTGGATTTAAAGGAACAATACCTGTTCTGCGAAAGGCTTCTTTAATACGCGCTGGAGAACAGAATTGATCAATAGAATATGACAATACCACAGAGAATTTGGCTTTGTTAATAGTTTGGTACTTATTCAGGTGTCCCATGATTACTGCAGTTGAACTAAATTTTGCCTTCAAAGGACCATTTATATAAACATCTAATATTTGGAGTAGTATGTGGAGGTAAACCCATTAATTCAATTTGGTTTGCTTTTGCTAGATCTATGACATCAAGGTTGATATGGGAATCGTGGTTGTCCATCAGTAATAGCACTGGGCGTTTACTGCCACAGTTTGGAATGAATATCCTGGAAAAAAAATATGTGTTTTGACATTTTGTTATTTATAAACAACCATCTCATCAACCTTCTACACCAGTCGGGAGTATTTACTACATATACTTTTTTTTTTTTGCTTTAATGAAAAATCCAAAGGGCATTGGGAAAATGGGTACCTATTTTGCGAAATCAACTCCTGCTACAGTTTTTCACCCACATCCTTGAAACTTCATAGAATGTTTCTATATATATTGAAGATGTGCACCTCACTTTTGGGAATTATTTCTGGAATTATTTCCCATTTTTCCAAACTTTGGAACTTAGTCGTTTTTTATTGACATCTTCAATAGAGGGTACCTATTTTGAGAAATCAATTCCTCCTTCAGTTTTTCACCTGCATCCTTGAAACTTCGCTGAATGTTTTAATATATATTGAAGATGTGCACCTCACTTTATGGAATTAATTCAGGAATTATTTCCCATTTTTCCAAACAAGAGTTTATCAACATGTAATCAAATCAAATATTGATTACTTCACATATTTCTAATTAAATTGATGACTGCCTCTGTGCTCGTACACCAACATACAAAGTGTCTGATTTTGTCTATTTAAATATTCATGACTGCCAATGTGCAATATGATCTTGCAATCACCTTTGTCACCACTACAGTATACACCCAGTAAAGCAACCCGGCCATTTGAGTCTTTGACCCATTTTTCAATAATTATTGTGTTATATATTTTCCATATCAAGATCATACTTTTTTATGCAGTACTATTAAACATATCAAGAAACTAGATGCTCACCTGAGCTTGTATCGCTCACCTGGTCCTGGTAGCCATGTTTGATTTAAAATGATCATGTAGTAAGATGTATTTCACCATAGGATCCAATGTTTAAATTATGGTACTTATTGGTGGAAAATCTTTGATGGGTCATTGACCAAAGCAACATATTTTTTTTAAATGGATCACCATAAGACTGTTGTGACCAAAGTTGGCTCCAATTGGCCAAGTAGTAACAGAGGAGGAGATTTTTGAATATTTTCTCATAGGGTTTAATGTTAAACTTCGATCCCTGCTGGTGGCCCACTTGAATTGGGTACAGACCCAAGCGACACAATTTTGAAAGGGGACCATCTAAGAACTATTGTAGCCAAGTTTGGTTTCAATTGGCCAAGTAGTTCCAGAGAAGATTTTTAAACGTTTTTTTCCATAGGGTCCAATGTTCAACTAGGGTCCGCACTGGCGGCCATCTTGGATGAGGTACGGACCTGAGCGACACAGGTTTTAAAGGGGGCTACCCAAGGACTATTGTGACCAAGTTTGGTTTCAATTGGCCCAGTGGTTTGAGAGGAGAAGATCTTTGAATGAAAAGTTTACGACGGACGGACAGACGACGGACGCAAAGTGATGGCAAAAGCTCACCATAGCCAGGCAAGCTAATAATATAATACCTTTCGAACCAAATACGAAACAGTTCCGAGTCCATGTATCCACTCTCTGAAAATCCAAACATCCAATTATCAGGAACTCCATCCTTATATGCAATATGTGCCAAGCTTTTCTCAAATATTACAAATGTGGGTAAAATTCTCCCATCTCCACCAATACAGAGATGAGCAGTTATGTGCCCAGTTGAAGTCACAGCCTGTTGATAGTTATGATGACCCTTCACTCCTATTACCTTAACTTTAAATTTTTCTTTCCCACTCCAGCCAGTTTCATCGCAGTTGAAAACCTGTGATGGAGTCAGTTTCAAATTGTTTACTGTGTCTGCAAGAAGGCTGAAATACTGCTTCATCACCTTATCATTTGACATTCTTTGCCGGGCCCTGTCTTGAACTTCTGCCTCCCTTTGACAAAGTTCTGGATGCCTAATGAAAAACTGTCTAAACCATTTATCACTTGGCCCTTTCTCCAAATTAAACCGTGTTTCTCTCTGACTTTTTTTTATTACAGAAATAATGAACTGCCTTGTAATGTTTCTTGTCATAGGGAATCCACGTTGGGACATGTATTTTATATAATTAACAAGAGGGAGCTCTTCTTCTGGTAGCAGTTGTAAACTTTGCCCAGGCTGTGTACTTTTAACTCTATTTTTAACATGGTCATCCAGAGTTTTTCTTGGGATGTTGAACTCTTGAGCAGCTTTGGCAATTGACAGTTTTCTGTTTTGTACAAGTGTTTTGGCCTGATGTAAATCATCCAGAGAGTAATTTCTGGTTTCTTTGCTATACCTCTTTAATGGTAACATTACTGTAAAAAAAAACACAATAAGGACTTTAGTTTTACTTATTTTTGTAAAACTTTGATACTTATTTTTTATTAAAACAATTAAATATATTTTTCAGGGAAAAAGTTACAAAAAAAATTGTTTTGTCCTTTCCTTTAGAACCCCTGTTATCTGGATGATTATACGGAGTGAACCGGGCCATTTTTTCTAAAGACACTTGGACAAATTATACTTCAATCAGATTTACATAAACCTTTATAGAAGAGTTAAGATACAGTTTTTTTAGTTATATACATAATGAGGAGGTTTAGCTGGAGGTGCTTTAATAAAACCCATTTTGATTGTGTTTTAATACAAAACAAGTCTTTTAAAAATGCCACGGAAATGTGACCAGCATATTTCTTTTATTAAAAACAATAAAGGATCCCTTGAAATTTATTGGTCACGTGACATAAACAACATTCCGACGTCTGCCATTTGCAATCAGAGGGAAATCTGAAGATGGACAGTGTGCTGTAACCAGGTGTTTTTGGAATATTTTTTCGAATGAGTTTATGCACAATTTCTGAGGCAGCCTGAGGTTTTACCTGATAATTTTGTCGCTAAAACACCTAGGTGCACAATTTTTGGTGTGGCCTCTTAGTATTACATCACCAGTCGTCTGTCAAAATTTGCCGTGAAAGTGTGCGTGCATTTTCGCGTTTCGCGAATGTGGCGAGATTGGGTCGCCAGCCAGTAGCTATCAACATCATGTCGCTAAATACGTTCAAGAAACGTAATTATCATGAACCTGTTTTCCCATAGTTTCTGTTGTAATATCATGAATAAATGAAAAATTCTTACCAATAACCCGCAGAACTGGGAAGTACCTTAAAAAATCCACTCTAATCATTAGTCCTCAAAATGAGTGATATAACGATAGTTGCTAGTTTTACAATTAATACGAGCAAAAATTGACACTGCTACCTAAATTATGTACCGTCCAACCATTTCGTACTTTCCAGTTATATATTATCTTCTAAGTAATCCTATTGTACTAGCCTTTATAGCATGTATACCGTATCTTATTGTGCGAGAAGGTCAGGATAGATAAGGAGGCTGTTTGGGTACCTATAAAACCGGTTTAACCCCTCTATTGTACAGTGTCTGTACCAAGTCTGACTATTCCGACGTTCTGTTGTTTCTCTGTTTGTGCTTTTTTCATGTCATTTTTTGTCTGTGTTTCTGTCGATTGTATCGCGTTAATTGATTGGTATGTCACTGTTGACCTTTCTCGTTGTTTGTCTATATAGTAGATTGATCGATTATTCTTCAAGCAAAGTTTTCTTGTTGTTCTTCGTCTCAAATTCATATTAAGGTCTTTAACACTGAAAAAATATCTCACACCATCGTAAGTTCAAGACAGGTCCTACATATTTCATAGGAAAGGACAATTAACAAAAAACTTGAAATAAACGTTTTATGATAAAAAGCTTGCTGTACTGAACTTAAATATTATGTTATAATAAATCTTATCAAAAGTGCTCAATACTGTAGAAAGCAGAAAATCGTAGCAATAACCAAACATCTTCCTGAGTACTTTTAAGTGAAGTTATATTCCAGAACGGCCTGAAATATAACTTTATGAGAGTATAGCTTAGCAATTGCGGGGGATTAAATATTATTCCAAACATATTGCAGTATTTTATATTGATTTATTGTATAAATTCTGGTTCTTTTTGGCAAATGTTGAATGATAAACAGAAAACGTGGAGTTGTACCTTTTAAATATTATCACAGAAAACGACACAAAAAACTTCTGTATTTTATGTAATGTCCAAAGAGAACAGATTTAAATCACCAAGGAGGAATAAGTTTCATATTTATCTATACATTGTAATTAATCATATCAAGTGTTGCGAACAATGGATTTATCTTTCAATTGACACATTCTACTGTTAATACATGTACACTGTACCATATACTTTGAAGTTGATGTATATTATTTGGGTTTCACGTTACCTTCAGCACTAATGGCTATACAAGTGTATCTTATCGCGTAATTTTGTACTGGTTGAGGAAGCTAGAGTACCATCGACCATCGGCAAGAAAACTGTTACATGTAAAGCTTGTGAAACATAGATCATACGTACAGACAAATGCACCGAATCAACGGTGTCATTAATTCAATTCGAACCCACAACCCCAGGATGTGTAGGATAATGTCACTTGTAGTTAACGACAAACACCATGGACTACTAACCAAACAAATTATTTGAGATTGGGAGTTTTTTAGGTTAGAAATTGCTGTTTGTTAAAGGCCAGTTATCAATACCTTTCAGTAAAGAATTGTTTGCTTTGTTTCCTGACATTTGGAATACCATCCGTAGGAGGAAGTATATTAGGAAAATTAAATAGACATGAGCTGGTATTGAATGACATTATTAATTAATCCTGAGGGTTTTTAAGAAAAAAACATGTCATGTTACAATACATGCAAAATGATATTTTTCTTTTCAATAAAATCAAAACAGGAAACGAGTCTTGGACTCGTTAAGAAATGATTACAAAGAAAAACGACAATAAATATCGACCAGATAATATCTTACAATGAATATAACTCTTTGTACAGAGTAACTCGAGAATTCTTAACAGAAACCATATTTATTGTCTTTTTAATGACAAAATCTACTCTTTGAGAAAATTTCACTGAATTTAGTTTCTTTACCATTTTAAACATCTAATCTAAACTGTATTTAGTAATCACAAACATCGCATTAAATGATACAGAATGCGAAAAAGCTAATAAAACTAAAACAATTTTGTCACTTTAAAAGTCTCTGTAACGTTTTCGTCGGTAATTCCTATTCATAAAGAAGCGGTATAAAAATAATTGTTTCATTATTGCAATGACATGCACATAATTTTATATTACTGCATGATGTCAAACTCATGACCTGAGATCTCATACAGATACCCACGGCCAACGACTTTAGTTGAACGTACCTCCGTTCACCATGAAAGATAGGGTAGTAGTTTAGTGCAAAAAACCCGGATGTGATATCAGATAATCCAGATGTTTGGGCAAATCTTGCTCCGCATACAGCACAGATCACACTACCAAGTAACAATCCAGATATAGCAGGTATAAACGGATATGCACAGTTCTGCATAATTTTGAATAAACACAAATATACAAACATATTATGATTTGGGAATACATTATATGATAACAATACCTTGTGCATATAGAATTGGTAAACTCAATTTACCATTTTGTTCCGATTAGGGCATGCACATTTCTGCATGATTTTTAATATGTACACATTTACAAATACATGTATCTGTTGATATGGGAATACATGATAGGTACCAATACCTTGTGTTCCACATTGACTTGTTCATATAATGGTAGAAATTGAGATGTATGATTTACCGTTTTGCGCTGATAAGGGCATGCACATTTCTGCATGATTTTGAACAAGCACGAAATTCAATATACAAAATTCTGTTGATCTTGGCATAAAACACAGTATATGGTAAACCTACCATCTTTTTCACTAACTGTGCATATAAATGTAGAATTAAGCGTACCCCGATTTTGAAATAAACATGAATATACAAAAATATGTTGAACTGGGCATAGAGTATTACATATATGACAGAAAGACTGCACAGTTAAGCCAAATATTGCATAAGCGAGTATTATCTCTCCATGCATTTAATTTAATTTCAATTTTTAATTTTTTTTTACTATTTGTGAGAAAAAACAGGAAAATAAAACTTTAAAAAATAATGACGTGAGATGTATCTATCTTTAATTAGCGCATGCACTTTAGGGTTAACTAACTCATTTGCATGTATAGAAAAAACTGAACATATCATTGAATTATTAGTCAATGTCATTTCATAATTCATATTACTAGTTTAGCAAATAGATTCTAATATTATTTTCAATCAGATGAAAAAAATCCATCACAAATGAATATTTTCTGGTCGTTCATAAAAGCAAGAATAATTAGTGAACGTCACGAACAACGATTTCATATTCACACATCCATCATTTCTATTTCTGTTTATGACTATCAGGCATATTGTTGGGCCAATTTTACAGAAGCAAATACTTAATAATTTTGACAAACATGTCGCCATTACGATATGTTGGCAAACCGGTATGATTGATATAGGGTATATTCTGGAGAAATCATCGCTGACATGATCTATGGAAGTACCCAATCAGAAGCCACAGTTTTATGTTTAATCAACCGATTTTCTTTTGTAGGAGATTAAATTTAAAATAATCATCAAACAGAGTAATAACATTTCCTCCTGATATAATTCAAAATAATTTAGAAACGAAAGACATGAAAAAAATTTATAATTATCACGTAGGTTTCGATTAAGAGAAGGGTCATTATTTATCAGGTGAGGGGGTTGGAGCAAATTGTTATGGTAAACACATTTCTGAGGCAACCACCCTTCTGTACCATTAGGCAATTGAAGACCCCAGCCCCTAAACACCATGCTAAGGAGACATGGCCCTCCTCCCCTTTCCAACTAAAATGAATCGGAGATGGTTTGTTCTCTTGTTTTTTTTTTCTCACACATAGTAAAAAAAATAATAATTAAAAATTGAAATTAGATTTCTCAAATTTTAGACTAACGTTTTGAATATTGAACTTTTTGGAAATGACATGAAATAGGATAATGTCCTATAAAACCACTCTTTTTATTGTGAAGAAGTGAAGAATCAAAATGAAAGTGAAAACTTCGCACACCATTAAAAATTTTAAAGGTTATTTATTGCATAAAAAATTCTTTATTCATAAATGTTATTTAAATTCAGTTTTGACAAAGTGCAAAATGGATAACAATTTCTGTAACATTTTTCAGCTTTTTAGGAGGTATATATGCATTTTTGTGCTATACCTGTTTGTCCTTTCAGACAGTCATTCAAGAAAGATCCAGGTTATTCATCTTGACCATTTGCTATTTTTTTCATTTCATTGATTTGTCTGGAAACTGTTGAATTTGAAGATTTGCGTTTGTTGACAAACTTGCAGCATTGATTTTTAGAATTTAATTAATCACTTTTTTCTTTTAACATTGATTTAATTTATAACTTTATATAACACCAAAAGATTAATACATATTTTTTCCTGAGTTAATATATAGTAAATGTGGGATTTTAATAATAATGATCACTTTACTGTCCTTAAACATATTTATAATGTTTGTGACATACATAATACAAAACATATACAAACACATAAAGTACAAACTGTTGAAATACAAACTGTAGTACATGCTTGGATTAAGACACTTCTGACCTCAATTCTAATGATTGTTTAATACAACTGATTTAAAACTGAAGAAATTGCAATTTGTAAAGTACATGTTGTGGGATAAGATAAGATAATGACCGACTAGTCTACTTATAAACCCCTAAAATTCTCAAACCCTACTGTCCGATAAATAATGACCCTTCCCTAAATAATTAAAAGTTTTAAATTTCAAAGTTGATTCTGCTTTGCTTTCACCTTAAAAAAGTTTGTTACCCCCGCTGTTCCAAAATATCTTCTATACCAGTACAACGTACGTTTATATCTGAGTTTCAAAATTATGTTTATATACCCCAAAATTAAGAAATAATTCATTGGTGCCATGCTCTATGGTTATTTTAACATGGTTATGCCTTATATTTGTTTATATTTTACACCGAGCTTTAGTGCGTTAAAATAACCATAGAGTATGGCACCAATGAATTATTTCGATTCTAATAGGACCATATGCATAATTTCTGTAATCGAAGCGAACCATATAAGGCGTCATATACGGGCAGCCATGTCTATTTTAATTAAGGACAGCATTTTTAAAGAAAAACGTAAAATGTCTTTAAAGAAACAAAATAAAATCAGACTTACATTTTTGTGAGATTTTAAGCAAATAGCAGCGTTCCAGAGTCTGTACAACGTACGATTTTCCGTTTTTGACTGTCGATCGGGCGTCATTTGAATGAATGACGTTATACCTTGGATTGTGACGTCGCACTTTCGACGGTCATACCATTTCGCGTGACAGTTATCGTTGTTGTATTTCGAGCTTTGCTTAATGTTTGCAACGCGCTATATGTAAGATAGATTCATTGAGATGGAAGAATGCGACTTTGAAACTATTTTATCAACAAAATTCAACAGTTGTGATTTCATGTGTGCTTCACGCTTCATGTCAACAACGCATTGTACGCATGTGTCAATAATAATTGTTCCATATAGAACACGGTTGTGTTTCTATAGCGAAAGCGGCACGTCATATTAGAATAACCTGTTACAAGTAGTTGGTAACTCTTAATCTTTGTTGTGCACTTGATGATTGTACATTAATTGTATTGACGATTGGTAAGCAACACCGATACATTTTTTTAAATTGCCTTTGCAGAAATGATATATAGTATATCCGACTCTCTGCTGTGTTTATGTTTGTGTTTTGTACTCTTATATGTTATTTCTTGTCCGGGATTCTGTAAGTTGGGTTGCTTTGATTGATTGGTATCTCATTGTTGTCCTTTCCTGTTATCCATTTTGTTGTTTGTTTATACTTTGTTCTTTAAATTCTCCGAGACTCACAGCGCAACTCCTGAAGGATTATCTGATTTCTTTTCGCCTCTTTACTACATCTGGATAAAATTTACCATATATGGAAAACGCCATAAGATACAATACACCATGTCCTGCACGGAAAACCATGCCTTAGCTTATCATCAAGATAAACGCTAAATGAACAGATAAACCATACCAAATACGCTTTATAAATCGCTCGAGCGTTTATGGTATTGTTTATGGACTAAGGCTAACCATTGTTCATTCATCGTTCGTATATCGTCCGTAAACATGCCACAAATCCCTATACATACAAGCTAAATTCACAGCCATTTCAATTGTAACAAATTACAACCGGAGTAAAATTACAAAAAGCATATCCATAACTTACCATACGAAGTGTTAGTTTTTTATGTATGACTTACGGATGGAAATGTAATGTTTTTGTTTTAAGCATTTGGTTTTTTCCAAACTAATTTACCGGAAATATCTGATAAAATGAGTCCGATTCTGCATACTTTTTTTGATTTAAACGAGGAGAAAGTTTGACACATGTAAAATGATCTATTCATTTATCTTCGGTAACGTGACACACTTTCCAATCTTTCTAATGCAGAAATTAATTTTAGCAATTCCTCATCTGAATATTTGATAGTATCACAATCGTACCATCAATCACTGGCGAGTGAAAAATTAAAACGATTGCATAAATTAATATATTGTTAAAAATGCTATTCCTGTAGATTCAAAGAAAACAAATATTTTTATATTTCAGAATTTTGTTTGGTAAAATCTATAAGCCTTAAACACAACAGTCTTGGCTGATGAGTGTGCACTAGGACATCGTAGGCAAGCTAATATTGTGGGGTTCTATATTCTGAAGTAGTTGTTAGATAAAAAAAACATCAAAGCGAATATCAAAATGTTCAGTCGAAAAGGCTGGAAGGTTGGTGTTCTCCAAATTTTAAGCAGGGTGAATCTTGTAAAATGTTAACACATTCAATAATAAGAATCAGAACTTGAATAAGATCCCAGAAATTCTTGCTTAAACAAAACGAAAGGTTAACTTTCAGTATTAAACCGCCGATCAAAATTTTTTAATCGAACTCAGACTCATGCTTATGTACAGGTATATAAAATATGTCAGAAAGTTAACCAATGTTAACGTTAGAAATGCAAATTTGCGACACAACTTTTTGTCATTTCTTCAGCGGGAGTCGAACCCATACTGGCTGAGACATCGTGGCAACACCGCCTGTACTGTGTCCAGCGGCTTAAACAACTAGACCAACTTGACTATGCCACAAAATGTAATTGATAGATAAACGAAAATTTCAAAGAAAACAAAACTAGCGGAATCCAACACCACACAAAAAATCCCTCAGGGACAGAATATAGATTCCAGTATAGTGATTTATTATGATGCAAAATAATTCATTCTATAAATAAATAAACTTTATTTACATAAATTGTATTTACAGAAGAACAATTAGCAAATAATACAAACAATTAAACAGTACATGCAGCAACCCCATCAAAAATCGGCTGTGTAAAATCACGGGGTTTTTCATATGTGAAAAGCCCTGTAATTTTACCCAGCCGAAGTATATATAATTAGTAATGGGAACTTTATTGACCTCATCCAATATTTCTGATTGGTTCCCAATCTATTCACATATTTTGCAAAGTCGAAAATGTGACCTATCCCAGCGGTACGTTCTATCTACTTGTATAAGAAGTGCCTCTTCCTGTATATATACTAAATTACCTGTATATATACCAAATTAACAAGATAATTTGTTATCTTTTCCCCGTAGGTTATGACAACATTGAAACCTTGCAAAAGGAGATTATTTATCAGAAGTTGCTGATCTGCATGGGATATCAATTGCTTCAGCATCATGTTGTAAAATCTGTTTGTCATGACATTTGTGCAAACGTCCAGAACATCAGATTTCCAACAGAAGATGCTGAACAGAGGGTTGTCAAACAAATGTTTTACAACATAAGCAGTTTCCCTAATGTGTTGGTTGCAATCGATGGAACCCTTAAAACCATTCCGGGGATGTCAGGAGATGACGAACCAAACTTTGTCTGCAGGAAGCAATTCCATGCTATAAATGTACAGGGCATTTGTAATGCAGATTTAAAGTAAGCTATTCTTATCCGTTCACCAGTACATTAACAAACAATGGCCTCATGGTTACAATTTCACAGGAAATCAATATCGAATTATGCCCGTCACTAGCTAGCAAGCTAAGTATTTTTCGATCTTTGCCATACCTTACTTTTCTACTTTAAACCAATGACAATAAATATTATACTTTTTACTGTTGTGCTTCTTTTGGTAAGCACCAACCATTTTATTACCGAGGGATGGGATGGTGGGGAGGGGGTTGGGGTGTCGCTGGGATTTTTTAATTGTCACGTGTTTACAGACAATTTTTAACTGTTATATATGTTTTAATGTACACTTTATTTAAGAAATATTGTACATCTATCCTGGTCTATCTTTAGTATGCATTTTTATTTTCTCTCCAATAATAGTTACATTAATAGAATTGAATAGACAACAAATACAAAAGCTGTCAAATCACAAATCTAATTTTCATGTACATATATACCTTTGTATAATAGCAGCCCAACATTTGTTTTTGGCATCATTAGAGATGGATGAGTTCAAATTTCCTTTCAGCAAGCTTATATTTGTAGAAAAACTCTCAGTGAGCATTAAGCTCCTCCATTGTCCAGTTCGGCTTTCTTTCAGCTTGGGGTAATTCAGTTGCCTTATTGACTATATGAATCTGTTATTACTTATCAGCAGACGACATGCTGTTTAATTTTCTTTTGAAATAATAATTTTATCTAACCTTATATATCAAATGGTACCAATCAGTTTTTGGTCACAAAGGTACACAAACGATATAAAAAGCCAATCTATAAAAATCTCAAACAGACGTGGTCAGTGTGGTTTTATCACATTCACATAAACTATAGAATTTCATTCATATTTTTTATGAATGGAACTTTGAAGTCAGAAAGATAGATCGACATTCATACAGCTGTGCGATATGAGATGAAATCTCTACATATTTACTAATTTGAATGACGTACTTGCAGTGCTGTTAACTGTAAAGAATTTTCCCTTCTCGCAATTTGTGCTGACATTTTGGATACACGATAACCGGAATTGACGTCAAATTGCGCATGTAAAACGAACATGAAACTAGGTTGCTATGCAATTGTTTATCTTACGAGTAGTCGTACGATTTGAATAATCTTAAGTTTAAAATAAATCTTATTACAGCTTTTGTGAAAATGACTAAAGATTTCTCTTAGTATATTCGAAAGTTGAAATCTTAAGATTTATCTTAAGAATTTTTGTGAAAAGATTTACTGATACAATATTCCAACACAATACAATTAGTGGTATTACTAAATGATTTTAATGTACAATGTTAACGTTAATAACTTTCTATGTATTTTATATCAGTCTGCTCTGAATCAGTATCAAGATAAAAGGTAACTATACAAATGTAATAAATGCTTTAATTTGAGCTTATATGTATCTTCTGTTTGCAAGAAAGATACTCAAAAAAGAGAAAACGCCAAAATTTAAGGCATTAAGTACTTACATGTATCAAAGAAAAACAAGCATATCCCACCCACTCGCCCGCACGTTACAAAATATATCAGTAACAAACGTTTGTTTGTTTGGAGTAATAATAAAATTATGACATCATATGTATAACTTTATGCAATTCAGTAAAAAGTCCTCTTTCACCAAATCACTGAAGACTATACTGGCCTCTCACGAATATTGTCGATTTCTATTGAACTTCATGGCGAGACGGTATGAAAGTCTGTATGGGAGTGTGGTTTCTGACTATTAGTATTTCGTTTAAACGAACGACATTATCTACGCAGCTACTAGGGCCTTAGCTTGTTTTACAGTTAAAAACAACACATTCGGACCCTGCTGTCTAAATTATGTATCGCCTAACTGATTGTTTATAGTTCTAGCAAGCGGCCAGCGTATTGGTATTCATACGATTTTGGCTTTTATAGTATGTTTTATACAGAGTACCTGGATAGATGGGTGCCCCACCACCGTTCATTGCGACTATGCCGAATCTCTGTTGGGTTTATGTTTGTGTTCTTTCATGTTAATTTTTGTCGGGATTTCTGTCTGTTCGGTGGCGTTGATTGATTAGTATGTCATTATTGACCTTTCCTGTTATCAATTTTGTTGTTTATTTATAAAGAGAGACAAGAACAATTTGGTCGTGATAGTACACCAAAAAATGACAGAGGTTCTTCGAAACAATAACATTTCACAAAACCCTTCGACTAATCTGAGTCCTCGAATACAATTTTTTTATTTGACCTTCTTGCTCAACTGTTGCCCTGCTTCGTATGAAAATATTCTTTTTCCCAAATTTACGATTTAATTCACAACAGGAGGCTGATAGCTAAAAATGTATGATATTTGTTATTACAGTCGAAGAAACAGATTAAATTCAGCCATGAATCGATATTTAAACTATAAACAACACAAAAAATACTAATGTGTAATACAATCGATTGTCTGTAGACTTTCTCAAACTCCAAAAGAAGAATTTTGAAATTAGCTTAGACGTAGTCTGATTTGAAAGGTTTCGATTTGTTTTAAGTGATATAAGACTTAAAGGATATTTTATGATCTCGGTCCATTTCAGTGGGTAACTGCATAAAAAACATTTGATTTCTCTACTTTCTATACCACCATTCCTCATTCACAATTGAAGGACAATTTGAAAGATTTAATCCATCGATGCTTTAAAAAATAAGGATGGCAACAGCAGATATACATACTTTGTCATTGGTAGAGATAAATCATACTTTGTTAAAAACCACTCTAAATCTAACAAAAAATATACAGAGGACGAAATTGTCCTGATGATTGAATTTTTGATCGACACCATATTTGTTCAATTTGGTGAACGTGTTTTCCAACAGAAAATTGGCATTCCTATGGGTACTAATTGTGCGCCACTACTGGCCGACTTGTTTCTTTACTCATATGAGGCAGACTTCCTTTTTTTTAAAGGAAAACAGAAGAAGTTAGCCCGTACCTTTAATTTCAACTTCGCTACATAGATGATGTTTTATCACTAAACAATTCACGTTTTGGGAATTTCTTACATCTCATCTATCCCAATGAGCTCGAAATTAAGGATAACTACACTACCAAGTTTGCATCTTATATTGACCTTCACCTCGACATTGACACCAGAGGAAGGTTGAATACAAAACTTTACGACAACCGGGATGACTTTGACTTTCCAATCGTCAAATTCCCATTTTTGAGCGGCAATATTCTAGAAGCACCGGCGTATGGAGTATATATTTCACAACTCATACGTTATTCCAGAGCTTGTGACATATACATTGACTTACTGAACAGAACCCGGCTCCTGACAGAAAAGTTGCTCAGACAGGGGTACGTTGCTCCTAAGCTGAAGTCATCCTTATTACATTTGTATGGGCGTCATCATGACTTGGTTGACAGGTATGAAAAACCCGTTTCCCAAATGAAAACGGACCTGTCCCATTGGTATTATCCTTTCCTCATACCGGATTTGACATGGGAAGCATGACGGGCGTCCTGCAGGAAGCAGAGACTGCATTCTCTTCCCGGAAACCTGAGTCTACCCCCGGTTTTTTGGTGGGGTCCATGTTGTTCATATGTTTTTAGTTTTTAATTGTAGTGCATGTATTGTTTTGATCTTGTCTTCGTTGTTCTCCGTAGTTTGTCAGTCATGTCAGTTGTTACGATTTTTCTCTCCTTCGAATATCCCCTTGGTATGTCTTGACTTTACATATCACTGAACGTGAAAAAACTTAATACTCAGTCTTGTAAAATTGTTCGCTTATGTATTGTTTTTCCCCATATCTTTCATAAACAAATTCTGATAAAAAACACTCAATCTAATAGCTCCGAATGGCTAAAATTTACAAAAGCTTATTCCAACACTATATTTATTCTATAGAGACATTTTTACAAACGGATTGCAACCGCATTTCCGACAGGTCTTCGGTATCGATATAATTGAAATGAACTTGATATGTGCACTCGGGGATTATATAATACGTGTGAATACGTCACATTCACTGCTTTTGAAGAGAGAGAGAAAGAGAGAGAGAGTGAGGATCATAGCCCTTAACTTAAGAAATCGTTCGTTTTTTGGGAGGAAAAGGTTTAGCAATGCCATTTTGAAAAGTCATATTGTATATTAGAGTAGAGGAAACTTATGTTCCGAAAAATTCTAATAATTTGATTAATAAAACACAAATGCACTTTTTTCCTTACATATTAATTATATTTAAACAAATTATTAAAAATCCGATGGCTTTTAATTGGCAATATTTCAGGCAAACATTTAAAATGTGTTAAACCCAACACTACGTTTGTTTCATTTATTTTATAACAAATATAATTTCAGGCCTTCAAAAGTCGAAATAACATGCCTGTCAGTAGTCGGCAGTGATGTTATTCTTGTGAATGTACGCGGGAAGTATATAATAAAGTGATAAAATGGAGCAAACCCTCAGGACCTTTATCATTGAATGGAAATTACATGGGATAGGATTTGAATAAGGACAAAGATTGATATGTTGAGGACCAAAATCAAGGAATACTGCGAACCTCACAAAAATGATATAAATTCGTGATGTTTTATTTACTCACAACAAAGGACAACACCAACCGGTTGATAGTTACACATGTGTGTAACAGACTTGAAAAAAGCAAAACCGTGTGAATTCGAACATTTATCAGATGGTTTGATTAGAGATCGTATCTTTTAGGGAATTCAGAATGAATAATGCAGAGCAAAACTTCTACAGGAGAATTTTAACATTAAAAATGCAATTGACATTTTTCATTCAAAAGAAATTAGTTTACAACAAACGAATTTTGAAAACCTACAGAGGAACATCAGTAGTAAGAATTACAAAGGTCCGTACACAAAAACAAATCTAGTAAAAATCCAAGCACAAAAAGGGGCTGATAGTGTTGATCTTCGGGTTAATTGTAAACGTGAAGAAGAATTTTGAATTCAAGTTTTAAAAGAGAAATGCGAATGGTAATCTTTTAGCATTAGATGTTGTAATTGATAAATATAATCTTGCCTTTTTGTCTATATGTTGTCCTAATATAGATAACCGAATTTTTATGACCAGATTATGAATACAATTAAAGATTTGAAAGATGACAGTTGTATATTGTGTTGTGATTTTAATTTAGTACTTAACCCACTCATGGAATAATGTAATTATCTATAAATAAACTCTTAAATTACATAATTAAGCAAATGGTACAAACGACGCTAGTTATCGTTCAGCCTATTCTGTGATGCTTTTAGATTTAGAATATAACCCCCTTTGTCCACTGTAAAGTAAAGTGGAACTTCAACAATTTATTATTGTATGATATAGAAATATAAATATTGTTGAAGAAAAAATGAACAGTGCATTCGTCTGTAATTTTGAAAATACAATTGGGCTCAGTTCTAACCCGTCTTTAGAATTGTCCTAAACTGTCAGAATAATTTGTTTTAGAACAGTTCTAGAACTGTCATCCCGACACCTTTAGAACCGGTTTTGACATGGTGTGTCCTGACTGATTATCGTCGTTCTACCCTAGAACCATTCTGGACGATTCTACCCTAGAACCACTTATGTCCCTGGCAATAGTTTATGAATTTTGAATATAAAAATTAGAAGAAATAACATAATGAATTTGTTGTCATAATTTTAAAATCAACTTTTAGCGAAATATTTTATAGAGTAAAAAAAGAAACATTTCACTCCCAATAAAGTTTGTACTAAAATTAAATGATTTAAAAACTAGTCGATGTTATTTGGTAGTACATAAAACACCCCTCTACATTTGTTTCGACAAGAGAACACTTTAAATCAAGATTTGCTCCCGTCCCTTCTCAATTTACAGTTCTACACTAGAACCATTTATGACAGTTCTACCGTAGAACCATTTATCACTGTTCTACCTTAGAACCATTTATGACAGTGTTGATTCTACCCTAGACTAGATTTCTAATTGTCCTCTCTGACAGAATAATTGAGGAGTTAGAAATGATCTCAACAATATACATGAATTTTCATTTTAATATAGTCAGTTGTTTCTTGAGACCTCGTAATTAGATAGTAAAGGCAAAGGTATCCAACAAAGTAAGAAAAAAGAAAAAAGAACTACTGTAAGAAAAAAATCGGTATCAGCATTTAGAAAGGTCAGTAAACCAAAACAAATATGGTTAAAAATCCAAGCAAAAAAAAATTAGCTGATAGTGGTGGTCTCCGGTTCTGACTTTATTTATTTTATTTTATTTTTTATTTTTTTTTTTTTTTTTTTTTTTTTTTTTTTTTTGGTTTTAACATTTTTATTAGACAATAGTAAATACGTCTATTTACGTTTTTGCAAAATTAAAATCAACACGACTGCCCGCAGATGTTCGGTTCGCTTTGATTACAAAAATGCATACCATTAGAATCAAAATAATTCATTGCTGAAATGCTCTACGCTTATTTCAACATGGGTAGGCTTTATATTTGTTTATATTTTTCCCCGAGCGATTAATACATATATAACATATTCATATTTGAATAAGATGTAACATGAATTCTTTTTTTCCCTTTGACCTTTTAATGGAATGTATTCAGGAAAGCAAGCACCATCCAGAAACTGCAATTAAAAACAGAATAATATCAGGATATTATGCATAACTCCACCAGGATGCGTATGAAATTTCAACTGAGAACAGACCGTGTCATAACCAATGATCTAAATCCGATAATGAAAAGCTAAGCTCAGTCTCGAACAGATAATGACATCACCATAAAAATGCAAATTTTACTTAGACAAAGTTTTATTCAAATTTAAACAATGTTTCAATTAAAAAAAGATGAAAAATTAGCATAATAAACTTTAAAAAAACCTTTCTCTCTGAACAACATCATTAAAATGTCCCTTTTTCAAGAGGTCCGATCTCTTCGAGATTGAAAAAGTAAATGAAGTAAAAAAACTTTCAAAAATGAGATAAAATCTTGCAGCCAGTGGTTCTTTTCGGCAGCATCCATCAAGTTAATTCCCGCAACACTATTGCCTTTTTCATTCTGGGTGCTCGCCATTCGTTGAACACCCCAACAGACCACTTCAGTTGGTGTTATTAATAGTGTTCGCATTAGTTTGTGATGATATTAACTATTTTATTTCCTCGTCGTACACATGCGAGTCACTTGTCGTTGTCTTGATGCTGACATTATTGAGCCCAGCTGGATTATTCTATGTGTCAAAGTTGACGAGAGTTAAATGCAAATATTCTAGATCTTTAGTTCCTGAATCATAAATAAAGTCAAGAAATACCAAAGGGATATTCGAAGGAGAGAAAAATCGTAACAACTGACAAACTCCGGAGAACAAAGAAGACAAGACCAAAACAATACATGCACTACAATTAAAAATAAAACATGAACAACACGGACCCCACCAAAAAACCGGGGGTAGACTTGGGTGCTCCGAAAGAGTGAGCAGTCTCTGCTTCCTGCAGGACACCCGCCATGCTGCCCATGTCATATCCGGTATGAGGAAGGGATAATATCAATGGAACAGGTCCATTTTCATTTGGGAAACGGTTTTGTCATACCTGTCAACTAAGTCATTATGACGCCCATAAAACTCCGGGCTCTGTCCAGGAAGTCAATGTATATGTCACAAGCTCTGGAATAACGTATGAGTTGTGAAATATATACTCCATACGCCGGCGCTTCTGGAATATTGCCGCCCAAAAATGGAAAGTTGACGATTGGAAATCAAAGTCATCCCGTTTGTCGTAAAGTTTTGCATTCAACCTTCCTCTGGTGTCAATTTCGAGGTGAAGGTCAAGATAAGATGCAGACTTGGCAGTGTCTGTGGTGTCCTTAATCTCGAGCTCATTGGGATAGATGAGATGTAAGAAATTCCCAAAACGTGAATTGTTGAGTGATAAAACATCATCTATGTAGCGGAAGCTGAAATTCAAGGTACGGGCTAACTTCTGTTTTGCCTTAAGAAGCCCGTCAAGGAAGTCTGCCTCATATGAGTAAAGGAACAACATAAAAATTCACTGCTTGTGACAAGACCATGTCGTAAAAATTATCCGTACGGGTCATTTGCGAGAGAGGAATATCGTATTCATTTTCAACCGAGGCTGCAACCAATGACATATCTTTCTCAACATCGGGTAGTAACTGCAAAAACACAATCAAAATATTTCAACCCATGGCAATTGTTAAAACAGAAAATTCGAAATTTTAAATAGCAATTGAAATGGTATCTTCTACAAACATAAAAATTTTTAAAAAATGACAATTATTTGCAAGGTAATTTCCAAAGAATTATGCTTGTAGAAATTGTATTGTAATACAATAACAAAAAACCCAGAAGTGCTACTACCTGTGATATATAGTACCAAACCGTCCTGTTCTAGCCAGTCGGGTAAATCTTTGGATGATGTTTGTTGCGGGATAAATTTTCAAGCCATTGTGTTTTATCCCTTGCCGATCTGGCCGAAATTTTCATAGTACCTGTTACAGATAATTTATAGCACCGAATTTCTCGTTAAACGGTTTCGCGTTCGAAATTTTATTTGTCTAACTCTGAAAGCCATGCCATAAATAAAACATAGAGCATGGCATCAATGAATTATTTCTTAAATATTATATTTTTATCAAAGATAATTTGACATGACAGTTTCTTAAATAGCAGTGACAAATATCATTATTAAATACTGTATATAGAATTTTCCCTGGGGTTTTACCTCCAACGATTAACTGATTGATATGGACAAGACGGGTTTTATCAGTGGGATTTTTATCAGGGATAACATTAGACTAATTTACGTGTATGACATTTTACATTATATTGAAGAAAATTGAAGACATATCTAGTCTACTACGTTTTATTGATTTTGAAAAAAGCTTTGATCCATATTGTGGTGTTGAGACTTATGACGATAGAATGTTAACCAGTGATGAGTTATAACATAATCAAATGGCTGGAATGAGAACCAAATCTTTCTTAAAATAGAATGTAGTCAATATACAACAAGAAGGGAACAGATTAAATTTCAACATTAATTATCATATTCAATGCATAAATGAAAAAGGACGGGAATTGATAAATAATCAAAGTATGATGATGGTATAATATCAAAACACAATAACTAGATCTAGAAAGTCGTGCGCAGTTTAATGGTTAATTTCTTTAAATTGCTTTAATAGTATGTGTTATGCAGAGTACCTGGGTAGATAAGGGGGATATTTCTAGACCAAAACAAAACCGGTTTTACCCCACCACTGCTCATTACGACACAATAATTGAATATGGGGGAAATGACCATTGGCACACAATTGGTAAAAAAAGGTTGATACAGGTGTGAAATGTATCTTATCTTTGTACTTTCAATAATAAGGATAAATCCATCCTTTATTCTGTAATATAAAATGCATTTAACAGCGTTCCGATTTCCCTCACCTCTGTCAACATTAATGTTTCACATATATACATGAAATTTTAAGAGCAAATTAAAAAGAAACTTTGCTAAAAGTGATCCAATTTGGGTCAAGTTACTGTTTTCATTGTCAACTGAACATGCTCAGAATATTGCTTGATGTTTTTGAGTGTAGTGTTTGATTTGTTTTGGACTTGTCTTCGTTGTTCTTCGGAGTTTGTCAGTTGTTTTCGATTCTCCTCTCCTTCGAATATTCCTTTGGTATTTGTTGACTTTACTTATACCAATGTACAAATATCACACACACACAAAATTTGGTGATCACCTTGCAGATAAACTATAATAATATATTAAATAAATCTGATTTTAATAGTCTCAAAACTATTAACCCGCCGAACTAAAAGTTCTAAAAATTAATACATATAAATAGGAGGTGGGTATGGAGGAAATTTTCGACAGCAAAAAACTTGAACACCTTATATGGAAAATTCCACTAAATAATGAAAATCAGTGAATTGCGATCAAAAAAGAAAACTTTGAAGTGAGTATTTTTTACATGCTTGGCTGACTTTACCTAATGAAAGAAAAAACAATGTGTAAGAATCCATAAAGTATGATGTATTCCGAAAAGAAAAGTTGAGTTCCAAATTAATACCGGAAATATAGTAATTACATATTATCATGCAATAAAAATAAACCAATATAGAGTGTACGAAGAATTAAGCCTTCGCTCGGAAACTGTAATCGTGCACAAACGATCATAGTATGTTGATCTACTATCATCGTGTTTGCTTCGTTTGACTAGGAATGTTGAGTAGGTCAGTGGCTGTATATATATATATATCGGTTTTCATGTCATAAAGTAAGTTTTAAATGCTTCGACGTAAAAACTGTAAATGCGATATAAACGTACAGTTTATGCTACACATGCTCTATGTGTTGTTTATTGCTTTTTTATGTTTTGAAAAATTCCCAATATTAATTGAGATACATTTTACTTGGAAAAAAAACTATACTTTTATTTGAGTCATGTTTTCTTACTAAAGTATATATCTAAAATCGCACTGATCTTACAAAATTCTAGTGTGATCTGGAATTTTTATTTGTCCTACGATTATTCTATATAGCCTTTAATTGTACTTATAAGTATCAACTTATTGCTATTTGTTATTATATCGAATATATGTACGTCAATTGTTATTTGATGGTTACAATGTACTTCTGTTGAATGTTGTTTTTGTGCCGTTTAGTGCTTGTAATGTGGTCAGGGTTGTGCTTTTATTGTGGTCAGGGTGGTTGCCTATTTCTGAATTCGACTCTACAATCCCTTGACGTAAAACATTTTCCCTTGTACATGTACTTTCCAATGGGCTGTCGTCTCAATGAGGCTCATCCCTAATTATTACCTAATCATATATTGGAGAACAAGCGCTTATTAACCCGCATCGCAGACGTTTTGTACAAAAAAAAACAATCATATGTAAAGGTAATATAATAACCAACCATATAACATTTGAATAATATCCAAATGCATGTAGATCTACGTGTAACTGTACTGCTCAAAATAAATTATAATACAATTTAGAAAAGCAATGTATCTATAGAAATGTACTACTAGTAATCATTGTAAACGAATATACCTGGTGAATTTGGTGTTTGATGTTCTATTTACATGTAAGAAGAACACTCTTTTCAAATATTTGTACTTTATAATTAAGCTTTCTGTAAACAAAAGATAACAGCTGGAATAAATATAAATATCTGTGACTCAGGAATTTATTTTGAAGAAATAACCGTCAACTTCTTGATCGAATCAGCGAATTGAACAACACGAATTCTTTAATCAATAAATTAGTTTTGCTTTCAGGAACATGCAAACTTATGACACATATCGCTAACACTATTTTATAATCTTGTTTGATAATACACTGTATTAGCGGTCATTATGCTACATGTATATATATTTGCAGATGACAATTCAGAACTCTATATTAAACATTTGTTATGAAACCTAGAGAGTGCACACTGAAATGACAAAAGACAAATTAATCAATTACTTCTTGAATAAAAAATATGAATTTTTCGTTATCTTGAAGTTAAACACCAGGCTGTTCAATCGGCTTCGCAAAGAATATATTTCCATTTCTGATTTTGATTTCTAAGCTTATTTTATATGAAATGTACAACAAATTAAATTTCGGTTCATGAATGCATTGCTGAATTGAGTTCGACTTCAAGTTATAACTTTTAGTTTTATAGGCTTGATTTATATGGATTCAAAAGTTACAAATTTCAAATCAGTACCCATTAAACCAATCACCTTGGTCATTCTTCACTCTTAAAAATGTTATCTTTTAATATTCAGTACTAGATACAAGGGAAAAGTAAGGAAGTACCTTCAACAGAGGAAGTACAAAATGTAGAAGTATCGCAAGTATGGAATCGTACTTTTCTTACAGCTCATAATGGTCATGCTTCAAACCAATTTTGGACTAGCTGTAGCCCAACATTTCTATAATCCATTTTGTAAAAAAAAATAATGTTGCATCGTTAAACAGGAAGTACGTATAGGTGTGGAAAAGGTATCAAATATTTATTCAACTTACAACAACTCATCATGGTCATGCTTCGCGCCAAATAACGAAATAGCTGCACTTATACATTCTGAGTAATTTGAGACCAAAATATTTTGCAACGGAAGGACGGACGGACAGAATTAGACAAGTATTCTAAAAATTCTTGTAAATATTCACAACAACAAACTTTCCTCCAAGAAATTTTTTACAATCTTTTTGTGATTCACACTTTCATTTATATATGTTTTTTTTCAAAGTCCTTCCGTGTCCAATAAAAAAATCTAAATTTTTCCTAATTTCTCTTTAAACGATTTTGCTTAAACACTTTCTGAGTGGGTGAAGGCTATTAGGTCAATGATACAACTCCGAATTAAAAACCCCAAGGGTCTATGAGCACTAAAGCGAAATCCATCTTTAAAGACCCTCAGGTTGTTGAAAACTTGACTCGCCTCCATGACAAATATGTAGTTGTCCCAGCTGACAAAGCCCCAAATAACATTGTTTTTTTCTGCAAGGACTATTATTTTGAGTGTCTTAGAAACGAGGTGGGAATAGATAACACTGCGCGTAACCCAACTTATTCACCGACGACACCCACTAAGCAGGAAGTCCTTGATAACCACAAGACCGTTCTTCATTCCTTTGGCATTTCCACAAAGGGTTAAGAAATGGACCTTCCTGCTCTTTATTGGATTCCCAAAATACATAAGAATCCGTTTAAACAAAGGTACATTGCTGGGTCAGCTAATTGCTCTACAAAACCTCTTTAAAATATTTTAACATTCATAATTAAAGAGGGTTTTCAGAATACTCAGTGGCGTCAATCAGATGTAGAATCTTAAAAACTCAAAAAAATTACTACAATATCTAAAATCAAAATCTTTGGCTACATGCAACAGCTTAAAACATTCGAATTTTCTACACTCTACACTACCATACTACATTCTCAATTAAAAGATCGCTTAAAGCAACTAGTTCGTCAATGTTTTTTCAAGAAAAATGGCACACGGAGGTATACATTTCTAATTCTAGGTAGAGGTAAGCCTCATTTCGTGAAGAACCAACTTGATTCTGACAAAAAGTATTCTGAAGATGAAATTACAAACATGTTAGATTTTCTCATAGACAACATATTTGTTGAATTTGGCCGTCTAATTTTTCAACAAACAATCGGCATTCCAATGGGAACCAACTGTGCTCCTCTCCTCGCTGTTCTGTTTCTGTACTCATATGAAGCGACTTCATTCAAACAATACAAAAAGAAACTAGCCCAATCATTTAATTTCACTTTTCATTATTTAGATGACGTGTTGTCATTAAATAACGACTAATTCCAAGATTTTCTACATCTAATCTACCCCAGAGAGGTTGCAATTAAGGATATTACAGATACACCAAACTCCGCTTCATAGTTG
This sequence comes from Mytilisepta virgata, assembly GCA_028015205.1. Taxonomy (NCBI): domain Eukaryota; kingdom Metazoa; phylum Mollusca; class Bivalvia; order Mytilida; family Mytilidae; genus Mytilisepta; species Mytilisepta virgata. The sequence continues at coordinate 93,723,674 of CM051521.1, forward strand.
GATTTGTTTCTTGAAATAGACAATGAGGGACATTTGAAGACAAAACATTATGACAAACGTGATGACTTCAACTTTCCTATTGTTAACTTTCCCATCTTGAGTAGCAATATACCATCATCGCCTGCATTTGGCGTCTACGTTTCTCAGCTTATCCGATTTTCAAGGTCATGCGTCAGTTACCCTAACTTTCAACAAAGAGAATTACTGCTGTTACAAAAGCTTCTTAACCAGGATTTTATCAGGGATAAGTTGATGTCATCACTTATGAAATTTTACGGTCGTCCTCACGAATTGATTGACCGTTACAGTGTTCCAATATCTAAGATGATGTTGGACCTGTTCCCACTGTCGTAACATTTCATGTGCCTCCACCGATTTGTGACTTCCACCGGATTGATTTTGTTGAACTTCACGACGGGTGCCGTATACGGAGCAGGAATTGCTTACCCTTCCGGAGCAAATGGGTTCACTCCTTGTTTTTATATGAGTTCGTGTCGTTCAATGTTTTTTAGTCTTCTGTGTTTGTTTTGCTTGTGGTTGTTCATTTGTCTTCCCGGGTTAGTCTGTCCAATGGATTACGTTTTTTTTATTGCTCCTTAGGTATATTTGTCCTTATTAAGGTAGATTCAGATAAATACGTTGAACTAAATGTTTTAAAAATTAGTCTTATACTGCTGATGTTAATTAAATAACTTGAGATAATAAAATCGTTTTATCGTGATCACCTTAACAATGTGATAGCACATATTATGCAAATAAATATTTCAGAGGGCAAAAAACTTGCAAACTTTTAGATAATGTAATATTCATAATCATGATGGCTTTTCTTGTTGCAACTATTTTCGTTTTGATATATACATACATACTGTCTTATTTATCTTTTCCTTCAGGAATACCACCATTACTGACTTTACCATCAGAAACATGATTTCATCAATTGGAAAAGCAATGTATCTATAGAAATTTACGCATCATTGTACACGAATATTCCTGGTGAATTTGGTGTTTGATATTATATTCACATATAAAAAGAAAACTCTTTTCACATATTTGTACTTAATAATTAAGCTTTATCTAACAAAAGATAACAGCTGGAATAAATATAAATATGTGTGATTCAGGAAATTATTTTCAAGAAATAACCGTCGACCTCTTGATCGAATCAGCGAATTGAACAACATGAATTATTTAATCAATAAATTAGTTTTGCATTCAGGAACATGCAAACTTATGACACATATCGCTAACGTTATTTTTTAAAACTTGGTTCATAATACATTGTACTAGGGATCATTATACTATATATTTTTGCAGATGACAGTTCAGAATTCTACATTAAGCATTTGTTATGAAACATAGATTTCACACTGACACACGTCTCACGAATATCTTATCCATATCATCTAAAAGACAAATTAAGCAATTACATGTTGAATAAAAATATGAATTTTCGTTGTCTTGAAGTTAAACATCAGTCTGTACAATCGGCTTCGCAAAGAATATATTTCCATTGCTGATTTTGAATTTCTTAGCTTATTTTATATGAAATGTACAAAAAATTAAATTTAGGTTCATGAATGATCCATTGCTGAATTTAGATTGTCTTCAAGTTATAACTGTTGTTAGAGACAATTTGATTTTAGTTTTATAGGCTTGATTTATATGGATTCAAAAGTCACAAATTTCACATTTAACCGATGTTGTTGTGGTAATTTGAAAAGATCGTTTATTATATAGGAGCATCGTATTTAAATCCCAGTGATAACCATCGATAAACATTAACTACTACATATAATTATTATGATAAATTACAATAACTTTACGGACGCGAGATGTTAAAGCTTACAAATACATGTACCACCGATAAAAGACATTCCAGACTGGTGCAAAATTTAAGATACTAATTGGATTTTTTGTAGAAAAAGTAGACTTGTCATTAGTAACGAATCAGCAACCACTAAACAAATTACCATGGTCATTCTTCACTTTCACAAATTTTATATCTTAATATTTCAATACTAAATACCTGGGAAAAGTAATGAAGCATCTTCAAAAGAGTTAGTATAAAATGTAGCAGTGTCGCAAGTATGGAATCAGTATTATTCTTACAGATCATACTGGTCATGCTTCAAACCAACTTTGGACTAATTGTAGCCCAGAATATTGTGTCCAAAATTTCTATAGTCCATTTTGTGAAAAAATAATGTTGCATCGTTAAACAGGAAGTAGGGGTGAAAAAGGTATGAAATTGTTATCCATCTTACAACTCATCATGGTCATGCCTCGCGCCAAATAACGAAATAGCTGCGCTTATAAATGTTGAGTAATTTGCGACAAAAATATTTTGCAAACAGAAAGACGGACGGACAGAACTGGACAATTATCCCCAAATCCATGTAAATATTCATAAAAATAAACTTTCCCCCGTTTCCATTCCTTATTCTATTTCATCCAAGAAATTTTTTACAATATTTTGTGATCCACAGATTCATTGATCCATATGTTTTTTTTTCAAAGTCCTTCCATGTCCAATAAAAACAAAAACTTGTATAAATGTTTCCTAATTTCTCTCTAAACGATTTTAAGGTAGATTTAGATAAATACTTTCAACTAGATGTTTTACAAATTACTCCTTTACTGCTGATGTTAGTTGAACAACTTGAGATAATAAAAGTGTTTTATCATGATCACCTTAACAATGTGATAACACATATTATGCAAATAGATATTTCAGAGGGCAAAAAACTTGCAAACCATTTAACACTTTTACAAAATGTAATATTCATATTCGTGATGGTTTTTCTTGTTGCAACTATTTTTTTTATATATAAAATACATAATTTCTTATTTATCGTTTCCTTCAGGAATGCACCAATACTGACTTTACCATCAGAAACTTGATTTCATCAATATCTTCATCTTTTTGGTAAATTTACCTGGATGCCATTTTTGATGCACTGACTATAAACAATTAGATGATTGAAGTATACAAAAAGGTCCCTCCTCCCAATAAAATTCTTCATTTTCAGTGTTTTTGAGGATAAAAATATACAATCATGTAAATACAGAGATATCAATTACTTGATTATTGTGGAAAAGGTTAAGGTGTAAACAAACTGGTATCACAATGAATAGAGTAAATTAATGTGGACAGCTGATTTTATTCTTTTCAATTATAAAAAACAACGTTTGTAAAATGTTGTTTTGCTGAACGGCTGAGAGACATTGTTGGAGGTACTTTGTATTACGAGTAGATTAGACCTTTAATTTGTCAGATGCAGGTGTGGCTTCAGGGTTTGATTACAAAAGCTAAAGTTCTTTGTCTTCACCTGTTAATGAAATTGTATAATGACCATTATGTTTAGACGGAAATCTAATTATTTGCGTCTCAAGTTCATGTGCTTATGGCATATTCAATTTAGTCTTTAACCAATATTCGATTTATCATTTCTCAATGGATCAGAACAGTTCATGTCGTCTCCTTTAATGTAAGATATCTGATAGAGAATAAACAGTACACACAGCTTAATATACATGTAGTAAACATACTCAACGGATCATTGCTATGTACAGGTACCTTAACAATTCATGTAGAATTTTGATGCTTAAATCGAGTCTTTTTCGATAGTTAATAGGTACATGTACGTATTGTTTCATATTGAAATGACTATTGAAATTAAAACACTGAACATTTCTTTTCATGGCAGCAACATATCAATCATGAAACTTAAGAGTTGAACCTTTAGTGTCATGCATACATGTATGTGCGGAGACTTTTTCGACAAAGTGATGTAACTGTGACATTACGTTCCAATATAAGATAACTAGGGCTGTGTCCATGTTTATTGATATCATTTTTAACACTTAAACAAATTTGATTTTAGTGAGCGATAAGAAGTTTCTATCTCACAAATGGGACAAAATATCTTTCATTACAATGGCTATATTTGACAATTCACTGACTGTTTTGAACGGGTCGCATTTAGTAGGACATGTTTACCTTTCCAGGGCTATGATAGTACTCGTATTGTTTTCACAACGCTAGTGCGTTACGTTTTGAGGCATTTGTGTTCTAGTACATACGTTTGCAATCATATCGTTGTCGCTGACGAATGTTAAAATGTTCATAAATCTTTATGACAGAGAAACTTGAAAGCACAGTTTTAATGAACTTCCATAGCTATAAAGTACCTCTTTAAATAATATTTTAAGTACAGGTCAGTGATAGTTACAAGTATGTACAGATTGAACACTATATTGTTTGGAGGTAGTAGTTTGTGATTTGCAGGTGTTTGAAAATGTTAATGAAACAATTAAAGTTACTTCTTCGTAGTAGAGGAGGGAAAATGTGCATTAGAACTACTTTTCATAATTTACATGTTAGTGTGCATGCTATGTACATATGTTTTACCTTCATGCCATACATTTTTTAAATCAGAATTCAAATACATCAAATATTTTATATACATATACTTTTAAACCACTTTGCCCTGTTTATTTAAATTAAAAAGACTTTATTTACATAATCAAAGCACTGCGACGCTGTGTCAATGAAGAATTCAAAATTTGTATCGATATTCATATAATGATGTTCTTGCAACTGCTGTTTGTTTTAAACATCAACACCATGTAAGTAGGAAATACAGATAATTGTTGCACAAAAGATTGTACGACTACAATTGATCGTAAATGAGGAAATTTATATGGAGCTTACGATTGTGTTAATCGCCTCTCTAATTTAGATATTGGTTTCCTTATAGCCGTTACTTTTATTTTGTTTAAAAAGAAGGTCTAGTGTGAACTCAGTAATATGATGGACACAATACTATGCCACATTAAACAATCCATCCTTGTAGATAATAAAAAAAATACGGAATGCATTTATTTGCCACCTTTTACCTCATTGATGTTGAAAACGGTAAAAGATAAGAGGAAATATGCAATTGCAACCACGACTGCATCAAAGTATTATACGACCGCAATGTAATAAAACTGAAACAATTGTAAGCATAAATACAATAAACAAAAAGATCTATGAACGAAGTCTAATTATAAGCATATGTGATTATTTATTAGGACTATTGTGGGCTTAGTGAAATACTTGCCTATGCAAGCTAATTACTACTGATAAAATTTAAAATAAATTTATATGATTTTCATGTGCAAAACATGATTTATGTGCAATCCAAACTGCAAAAGTACTTCGAATTACTTCAGAGTTAAATAAAAACATTTATTGGGATTTTTTAAGCTAAAATTTTAATGAAACGCAGAAATCTCTATCTTTGCATTTTATTTTTACTTTTGTTTTCGGTAAAAATAATTATTAACATATGCTTTAAAAAAAACTTCGAATATACATACGTCTACAGCTATAGATATGATATCAAATGTCCCTAAGATGATATATGCACACTTTAAACTTCACCGTTTTCGTTACATTCATTTACATTTCGTTTGCGATTGCAACAATTTTTAAAACTGATTAGCCGTCGCATATATAATATAAATTTGTATATAATGATAAAACCACCAAATAATTAAAAAGTTACATATTCACCGTGTGAAATAATAAGAAATATATAAATAACCCAAAATGACCTACAAATGTATTCTTAATTCTTTACAAATTTATATAATTAGATGTCGGAGGTCAAACAGTAACATTCACAGCAATGCACTTATCTCTGTGTACAAGAACTATCTTTAACTCGTTATATAGACCTGGCAGTATATCGTCTGTTTTTTTAATTGGATATTTATATAAATAGGAGTAACTTGATATTTTTATATTTTGACTTTGAATTAATTATTTTTACATTCAAATCAGGTCAACTAGATTAAGTGACAAAAGAGCAAATTTTTCATTTACCGCATAACACAATATTAAATATGAAAATGTCAGTGACATGGTATCAATAGGTTTATGTTTGCTAACGCGGATGTATGTATAATTTGACTGACAACCGCTCTTCGTTTTGACAATTTTCTGCATCCGGTAATTCTCGCGATGCCTATGTCTTCATTGACAAAAATGATCATAGTAGAAGCTAATTTGTACTTTGCACAATATCTTGATATGCAACACTTATGCAGAAATTTAAGATTATCAAAGTTTTTGTTCAGATTTATCTTGTAATAGAGTCTATGATTGTACCTGGATACAAGTATGGTTAATTCTCCCACACAAACGGAGTTAACGCTTGTAGATATAGTTTAAAGACAATAACAACATATGCTACACAAAGAACAAATGCTGAGATTATATCAAATGGAGAAAGTGAAAATATCAGATGAAAATATACCATAAAAATGTTTAGATGGATTGAATTTAGAGTTTAACATAAGGACTATAATAAGAGATATAACAGTGAACGCAAATGACATTGTATTGTGTTCTGTTAAATGATGTTAATAAAAAGAGAAGTTACCAATATTAGGAAAACGAAATGAGTTAAGCTACCAACGTAAGGTCTGGCAAAAATCTCTTAACAATATATTTTTGAAATTTCGTTTGAAACTGTTTAAATTAAATTTTGTTTCTCATTAATGCCCATATTAAGCAAAGCCACTGACTTAATAAAAGCTTGTAATGCATTTACAGTGATCAGGTTATCTGTAAATTAAATTGTTAAAATTTGGATTAACTGGACTCATGACTACATATACAGGAATTTTCATTTGTAATTCACAAAAAGGAACACATAATTATTAATATTTTACAGACACATTAAATGAAGATTCTCCAGTTATAAAATACTGGTCTGTACGAAGGAGTAAAAAAAGATGAATTATTAGACAAATAATAATCGAGAGAAAGGTGGACTACAAAGAAAAAAATTCCAGATATACAGAATGTATTTTGACTGATCAAATTAAGACTGTTTTTATGTAACTTTTTGACTTTTTTCTGACTGATCTTTTTGGCATTTCAAAGGCTCGGTTTTCTCAGATGTATGTGACATGCATTAATGACAGTGTGTTCACTCCAATATTTACATGGCCATCTCTGAAAAAAACATATACCGAAATGTTTTTTAAAAACACAACTGTAATCATTAATTGCAGTGAACGTCAACTAGAGAAACAAAGGACCCCGACTACCCAGTCACATACATACAGTTATTATAAAAGTAGAAACATTAGAAAGCTCTGCTCAGCATTACACCAATTGGTGCTTTTAACTTTATTTCAAATTTATGGGGTGGAAATACCACGGATAAAATCATGGTCTTCTATATTGTGTTAAACCCAAAGACAAAATAATGGGCTACTTTAATTATTCGACCTTTTACAAGAAAAAGTTCTTGGGGAAAAGGAAAACTCCTTACTTCTATAGACATATCAGATACGAGATCCTGTCCCAACCAAACTGCCCCCTTTTCCAGTGGCAGTCAAAGTTTTGTGGCCCATCCAATCCCCCCTGTTCATTCCTTTATCATTTCATGTCCATTGTTATCTTCCAATCATTTTGAGGTATCACACTAACAATTGTCACAATTCTCTAAATCTGATAGAGTTGAAAGATTTGTTTCCCATACTTCTACTTCCCCGAAAATTGAATAAATTATTTCTTTTCTGAATCGGCAAATTAATCTGATTTTTGTCCATATCAACCTTTTTTGTTTATTCTAAACGCATTTCTACTGCAAGCTTACAAAGTTTCAATAAGTCAACTTTGTTCCGTAATGAACCACTTATACAATGTATCACGCTTTGATAAGTACTTAAGCTTGAAAACTTTATACCAGCAGAAATCAGTCTCCATTTAAATAATATTGTTTATGCGTTCACAGGACGTACGGTTCTTACAATTACATAAAAGTCACGTGATAAAACGTTAGAGAACAATATCAAATGACAATACTGGAAACCAGAATTTTTCAGTATCTTCTGGAATTGCGGATACTGGAATACTGGTACAAACATTTGTTCTAAACAACAAAATGGTTAACAGGAAAGGTCAAAAATAACATACCAATCAATCAAAGCAATCCAACTGACAAAACGCCATACGAAAATTAACATAAATGAGTACAAAACACAAGACAGTTTGGATGGTCTGACTTGGTACAGACACTATATAGTGGTGGGGTTAGACCGGTTTTATTGGAGCCCAAACTTTTCCCTTATCTATCTTGACACTCTTGTGTATAAAACACTATAAAAACCAATGCAATATGATTACCAACATAGTGACCGCTTGCTAGAACTGAAAATTAGAGTGGACGGTACATTAATTAGATATGTTTTAACTGTAAAACTAACTATGGCTCTTATAGCTGCAGGTCGGATTTTTCCGATCTACAAAACGAAAAAATCTAAAATAAACTTCTTTAAAGGGTTTAATGTTATCTCGTCATATACTTCAATAGACATCGACAGTATTAGTGAGAGGCCAGTATGAATTTAAAGTGTTCAAGCCATTGGGAGAAAGAGCAATTGTTACAGAATTGCACATAATTCATTCCAATGGGAACCAACTGTGCTCCTCTCCTCACCGATCTGTTTCCGTACTCATATGAAGCGGACTTCATTCAAGGGCTTCTACGTGAAATTAAAAAGAAACTAGCCCAACCCTTTAATTTCACTTTTCGTTATATATAGACGTTTAGTCGTTAAATAACGATAAATTCTTTTTTTTTCTACATCTCATCTACCCCACTGAACTTGAAATTAAGGATACTACATATACATCAAAGTCCGCTTCATATTTTGATTTGTTTCTCGAAATAGACAATGAGGGACATCTGAAGACAAAACTGTATGACAAAAGTGATGACTTCGACTTTACTAGTCTACGTTCCTCAGCTTATCCGATATTCAAGGGCATGCGTGAGTTACCATGACTTTCGACAAACATGACAGAGGATTACTGCTGTCACAAAAGCTTCTTTACCAGGGGTTTATCAGGGATAAGTTGATGTTATCACTTAGGAAATTTCACGGTCGTCATCACGAATTGATTGTTACAGTGTTCCAATATCTAAGATAATTTTGGGCCTGTTCCCACTGTCGTAACATTTCACGTACCACCACCGATTTGTGACTACCACTGGATTGACTTTGTTGAACTTCACGATGGTGCCGTATACGGAGCAGGAACTGCCTACCCTTCCAGAGCACCTGAGTTCACTCCTGGTTTTTATAGGAATTCGTGTTGTTAATTGTTTTTCAGTTTTCAGTGTTTATTTGTTGTGCTTGTGGTTGTTCATTTGTCTTACCGGGTTTTGTCTGTCTAATGGATTACGTGTTTTTGGATTGCTCCTTAGGTATATTTGTCCTCTTCATATGTGTAGTCCTTACTGTGAAAATATCTAAAGTAACGTCCAGGTTTCTGTGGGTTACTAGCTTAATACGGAAAACCCGTTCATTCTGGAAGCTGGATAATAAGAAAAAATATGTTGATACGTGTATCTATTAAAAAACTTTTAAAAGGTAATTTCTCTCACTTTGGTCAACATCACTTGCATGTGTATGACATCATAGATTTTACGAGAAACGGAAATGATAAAAATTCTGAAAATTCCATACTGGAATATTAAAATATGAAACTGGGTTGGGGCGATAATCTATTAACTAACTTCATTTGGCCTTAGATAGTGATTCATATTATAAATGAAATTTCAACTAATAATGGTATTTGAATTTTCGTACCATCCCTTCGGGCTTTGCCCTTGGAAGATTTTAAAATTTTGTTAAATCGATTGTCCAATATTCCTTTTACATAACTGATGATAGAAACATGAAATTACCCGTATTAATAACACCATAAAAATGTCAGTGCCGAAGGTTTCATGGATAAGTGCCATAAGGGCAGAATTATGAGGAATATATATATTTTGAGGTATGTATTACGATAGAAATCTTTTAGGATGTTGAAACCTATGTGGTGACTTACATTATATTTGTTATATCTAAAATTGTGTTAGTAGCATTTGTAGGAAGCGGGTGCCGAGAATCTGCAGTATATAATTGCTGTGTTTTTCATATTTTCATTGTATTTCTCGAACAAAATCAGATTACTTTTTTATTTTATATTAATCGACGTGTAACAATTTATAAACACTTATTAAGTTTTAATATATAAAATAATATTTGAAAATTTTAGAATGTAAAGTCACGAAAAAGATGGAAATGTGTTTAATATACAATTTTAGAAATTTAGATCTTCCATATGCATTGTATTCTCAATACGACCTCACATACCGAATGACTTGGTGAATGCATGTGCACGTTTACATGTGCCTATCATTTCCCTGGATTACCTTAGTCATATTCGCTCATCACTTTGACGTCGGGAAGGCAACAATATCAAGTTAGGACTGTTTTAGTTCAAGGGCTTAACCTTACTGTAACAGAATTGCAAACATTGTAATAATTGTATCATAAAGTGTCATTACACAAATATTGGGGGTTTTTTTTAGTATTTAATTTAGGAATATCTCTGTTATGCGCAACTATGTCACAGATGGCTTTTGCTTTGTTTTTATCACTTAGAATATGTATTTGTTGTTTTTAAATTCAGTTTATAAGTCTGACCATACGTTATTTATTAAATTTAAATGTTCTCTACGACGTTTATTCTTGGAAAAACAAATATTTTAATTTCCACTGACCATTCATAACTGATATAACAGAATTTTTATTTACATGTTGTACAGAACATATCCAAAACTTCCACTTTCAATATAAAAGAAACAATGATCAACTGATCTTAACACCTTTTGGAAAAGTAACAGTCATAGGCGTACGACAGTTACAATAACAGCTGAGGCTTAATACGGACTTGTGAATGATATATTCGATAAAATCCCAATATATTCAAGTACATGTTCATTGAACTACAATATGTAGATGCAAGATAGTTTCATGACGGAATTGAATTATTTGCATAATCATGTTTAACGTTGACAACATTTTTATGAAATTTAACTTAATACAACAAACCCATTATCGTACATTACATTGTTTCAGATCATGATCTCGCTGCCTTTATCCTAATGGACTTCTTATTACAGCCTTTTACTTGTTACAGATTTTAAGGAAAACTATAGTATTGTTTTATCAGCTAAGCTTCTCGTACTGGGAATGATAATCTGCGAATGAATGGGAACGTGTTCAGAATATAAAATATCAAAGCGAATAAGTATATTATTAATGATGAAAATTATGAAAAACACTGAAAAGGCTCCACAAGAAATGGTTTGAAATTTAGGATCTCACACTTCTTCCGTAGATATTTTCTTCTTGCGGGACAATTTTACCAATATTAATGAACAAATCATATTTATTTCTTATGTATGAATTAACAGAACTTTTAACCAGAGGTTGACGCAGATTTCATTACCTGTTAGTGTATATTATTAGTTGATAAAGCTTCAATTGCACAGATGTGACGACTCGAACGACAATTTAAACGTGCTCAATCCATTGCTAAGGGCAGTCTTTGCCTTGCATTCTTATAAAAAGAAATTGCACGGAATATTACTTTCTTTTACATTGTAACCTTTCTTCAGTCCCGAGCTAACACTAAGAAAAAACTTCGCCGTACTAACTGGGCTTAAGGATTTTTCTTTATTACATGCAGCAAATGTAATTATTATGATCTTATATTGTTCGTTGAAGTTGAAATACCCCACCTTCGAAATCCCAATAAAGTGCCAGCGAATTACTGTAGAATTAGATGGCGAAGGATAAATTATTGCATTAATCTGTAATTCAGTATTTTCTATATAATCCCAATTACGGTGGTGCACGCATTCTTTTTTTTTATTATTTGGAAAGTAATTCCGAGAGGCTATTTTGAATAGATCAAAAACAAAATCACAGTCCATCTTTATGCATTGTAATAAAATGCCCAAAGTTGTTATAAAGTCTGAAAAGTGAATTTCATCGGAATTTGATGGTTCGTAATATCCACGTAATAATGTACATTTTTTGTGTGTGTTGAATACTGGGTCACTGGTCTCAAGAAAACCATGCAAATTAAAGTAAACAACGTATTTTTGATGATTTTATTCAAGTAATCGTATATGGAATTAAAACCTCGTAGACGAAAAAGATTTTTATTAACATTTGTTGTAATTGAATCACAAGAAGTCAATGTTTTAAAGTTCAATGAAATAGGGAAGTGTCAGTGACGTGCAATAATCAACAAATTTAACAAAGCAGTGTTGCATACAGACCTGAGACATATGATGACAAAACAGTTTAGAGAATGAATTATTAAAAGAAAGGTCTTTTAATTACGATATTGAATGATGTGCCTTTGTTTCCTCTAAATAACCATTATCCATTATCCAATTATCTAGATATATATTTGACAGTAATTTGATGTCTTAATATTATATTCACTGTCATCTTCATGGACATCACTATTGCATAAATGGTAGTCCATTGGTTTCTTAAACATTGTACTAGCAACAATGAAGGTGCGTGTTTTAGCAGTACATTTGCATCCTGTTTTCGCATTTTATTTTTTGGCCAATTTACAGTGGTTTTAAATAAAGAAGAACAACGAATTTGAATTAATCTAACTAACAAATGTAATTCTATAGATCCTCCTCTTTTTGAAATGAAAACTGAACAATTTGATGTCAAATTTTAAAACGTCATTATTGTTCGATGTCACGAACTCAAATGGATAGACGTTTTGCTTTAAAATAACAATTCAAAGATACTAATATTAGAAATAGTAAATTTATACTATGCTGTATACGGCGCATTTCAAGGAGTTACCTCTCATCAGCAGCATTAGAACCGAAATATTTGGAAGACCAAAAACCAAACTTATTTTAAACAAGAAGTACTCATAACCAAAAATACCGAAATAGGAAGCCAATCGTGACTATTAAAAGTTATTATGCAGAGTGGTCACATTTCTAATTTTGGAGAGATTTAACAATGAGATCTTTCTGTAATTTTCAGATTTCGGGTTGTGATGTTGGACATTCAGTTTAATATAAGTTTTTTTTTCACATGACAACGATTACCGTCTGTCAGATATTTATTCGATAGCCCAGTATGTGCACAAATACGAAGTCCTCAATCGAATTCAATTTTACTTTGAAGAAAGTTCAACAGCTTGTCTAGATCTAAACATTCTGGAGCTATTGAATCTGGCCAACCTGTACACCAACCAAGACGTCAAAGAGTAACCTGTTTTAACAAGGGGTTCTTAATCCTCACGAAAATTGGAATTGTTATCGGGTGACTCCCTTTCTAGTTAAATCGTATGATCATGTACCCGTAAAAAAATCTGGTCCCTATGGAAAAGTATCGTTAATCATCTTGTATGTGATCCGATGAAAAGATGATTGTGACATCGGATTTTAGTTGAACTTAAGACATGATTGAAAATTATTATTAAAATCGTCCTTTCAGAAATTACCTTTCCGATTGCAATTATTAATCATGTGTTATAAGGCGAGAAAATGTTTCAGTCAGAGGGCCATTTTCTGAAAGTTGTTATTATCTGTGAAATTTATCATTTTCTCATAGTAAAAAACTGTTCAATTTTCTGCATTGATAAATCGAACACAAACTTACAGAAAGCTCATAAAAAACGTTGAAAACGCATTTTTGTCATTATCGTGGGGTTTTCCGCAACATGTATTTGGGAATTCCCTGACAAGCACCTCCAGAACCAAATACATAAAACGATAGCACTAATGATAAAATTGTTTGTGTTTCCTGTTTTTTTAAGGTTTTCCACACTGGTATGGTTATTGGTCGAAGGCAAGCCATATTGGACTGAGGCGAGGCCGAAGTCTAATATGGCTAGCCAAGGACCAATAACAAAGTCAATATGGAAAACCTTGCGCAATTATACCTTTATTGACTAAACAGTCCAGTATGTCATATTGACTAGTCCAATATGATCCTTTAATTTGTCCAATATGTCATATTGACTAGTGCAAATATGATCCTTTATTGACTAACCAGTCCAATATGTCATATTGACTAGTCAATACGGCATATTGGACGGGTATGTGTCGTATTGGCATACTTTGACATTTTGTATTGTATTGACCGGTTTTATCATATTTAGGCTGATATTCTATCGTTAGTGAATAATGTTGGTTATTAAATAACTATAAAACTGTCTGCGAGTTCGAATCTCGGAGAGAGCTATGCTAGATTCGCATTTGTTTTTCATATTTTTTAAAACCGCAAACGTTTTCGTTCTTAATTTTCCCTACTAGAGCCGTGACTGATCGCTGCTAGCTAACTTATTTTAAGACTTTAGTCAACCGGCATGACACACGGCTAGAAAGGTTTCTATCGTTTAGAGTATACCTTAGACTAACTTCTTTGCCCGGTCGTATAGATTTCCCATTGTGCAGTTTTTTATTGAAATTAAAAATCGAAGGCATTTCGTTTTTTATAAAATCAAGAACTATATTTTGGTCGATTCTTATTATTTGTCAGTTTATATTCTATGTTTCATTCTTTTTTAAAGTTGAAGATCGTGATATAAATATCAAATTATATACATGTAAATTGTCCGAAATCAGTTCTTGTAACGGCATTTGCATATTACAAATTTTTTTGTATTTTTAGCCGTCTTCATTGCATTCCAACGTCAATATTTAGATATAATGCAGATATATAATACAATTTCTAATTTTTTTTTTTACAATACTTTAACATCTAAAATACTTTTAGTACTTTTTATATTGTCAATATGTATGTATAAAAGTTTTGAAAGCAGAACTGCCCTGATCTCAAATTATCACCAACAATCAAATTATGGGAAATGTTTTTGAAAGCAGAGGAAGTCATTCTTGTAAACTCCAGTGCTGAGTGAACGGTAGTTGGACTCCTAACTTGAAGTCAGTGTCTTCTATGTTGCCATATTGGTTTGTATCTAACAAAACAAACTATTCTAGATGGACTCCAGCATACATCCTGGACTGCTAAATTTGCCGGATGAAGTAAGTCTGCTTTCTGTCGGACAGGTTTGCACTTAGCGAAATTGCCGGCACATTTAATGGCGTATGGACTGGTATCGCAAAAAAGAAGGCAGTGATAACAGAAAGCAAGAGAAATTGTGGTATTTGTGGTCTGACTCTACAAAAGTCAGCTTAGCTTCAATGGACGATTGTCAAACAATTTAGCACGTTTTGCTTCTAGCATGAAGGATAGGTTAAGGTGCGACTGGTTTTAAGTCCGAACATGGGGAAAATCGTCAGAAATCTATGACACGCGACGAAGATCGTTTACTAAGCCATATTCAGAAAAACATGACAAATCCATTCATATAGGAGGAGTCTCCCAAAGAGTTTATTGAATATTATATATATATATATATATTGATTCCTACAAAAGTTGTCCAAAATTCATTAAAATGCGTAGATCAGGGTCATCCAATGGTAAACATCATTTATTTTTCATCATTTCCCTCTTGATCTTTTCCATTTTCTTTTTTTTTTGATTGATTGATTGATCATTGTTTAACCCCAATTTTATCAGTATTTCAGCTATATCGTGGCGGTCAGTTTTAGTGGCAGAGGAAGGTGGAGCGAACCGCCGACCTTGAGCAGGTATCGGTACGGTTGCATGTCGAGTGCACCTTTTTTGTTTGCAAAGCGGGGCACGAACTCGAAACACAGAGGTGATAGACTGCAGTGATATTGTATAGGTAAACCAACTACCTTAACCAGTCGGCCCTCTGTTCATTTTTTGTTTTGTTGCTAACCTTTATTTTAGTTGGAAGTAAAAGATTGTACAGCTTGTATAGGTCGTGGTGGAGCGATTTTGTAGTTGTTAACGTATTTGTCGTAAGTTTTAATGTTGTTATTTTGCTTGTTTCGATTTTGTTGTTGTTGTTTTTTTTTTTTTCTTCTCTTTGTTTTTTTATTTTATTTTATTTTACAATTTAGTAAAAAAAAAAGAAAAACATGTGTATAGTTCAACCCCCCCCCCAAAAAGGGAAAAAACTATAAAAAAAAACAACAAAAAAACACAAAGAAAAACCAAAATCGAAACAAGCAAAATAACAATTAAACTTAAAACCTTACGACAAGGACAGTTGCAACTTTGGGACTTTTTCATCGGTTGCTATGGAATTTTTCAATGACCTTGACCCTTGACGGTCCATTTCACTTGTACTGCTACCATTTAATTTATTCAAGTAACACCCTAAACATCTGTGACAATGTCAGACCATTATTTTCTGTTTAAAGGTAAATAATCTTTCAAGGGCAAAAACTCCTATAAGGGGTGAATTGACGATTTTGGTCAAGTCGACTTTTTTGTAGATCTTACTTCGCTGAACATTTTTGTTGTTACAGTTTGTCTTTATCTATTATCATATTCCAGATAACAACTTAAAACTGCAAAATTTCCTTAAAATTAACAATTCAGGGGCAATAACCCAACAAAGGGCTGTCCGATTCATCTGAAAATTTCATGGCTGGTAGATATTGACCTGTTGAAAATTTTTACCCCTTTTTGCTCTAAATGCTTTGGTTTTTGAGATACAAGCCAAAAACTGCATGTGATCCCAATATTCTAATTTCAGCAACAGCGGCCATGTTTGTTGATAGATCAAAATACAATTTAAAAACTAGATACCCTAAGGAACATTCAGTTAAAGTTCGAAGGTATTTTGCCCAGTAGTTTCATAAGCTCACATAAGCTTTGGGTCAGATGAGCTAGAAACGTAATCCATTGGACAGACAAACCCGGGAAGACAAATGAACAACCACAAGCACAACAAATAAACACAGAAAACTATAAAAACAATGAACAACATGAACTCCTATAAAAACCAGGAGTGAACCCAGCTGCTCCGAAAGGGTAAGCAGCACCTGAAGTTCAACAAAGTCAATCCGGTGGAAGTCACAAATCGGTGGAGGCACATGAAATGTTACGACAGTGGGAACAGGTCCAACATCATCTTAGACATTGGAACACTGTAATGGTCAATCAATTGGTGATGACGACCGTAAAATTTCCTAAGTGATGACATCAACTTATCCTTGATAAAAACCTGGTTAAGAAGCTTTTGTGACAGCATTAATCTTCTTTGTCGAAAGTCAGGGTAACTCACGCATGCCCTTGAAATCGGATAAGCTGAGAAAGGTAGACGCCATATGCAGGCGATGCTGGTATATTGCTACTCAAGAAGGGAAAATAAACAATAGGAAAGTTGAAATCATCACGTTTGTCATAAATTTTTGTCTTCAAATGTCCCCCATTGTCTATTTCAAGAAACAAATCCAAATATGAAGCGGACTTTGGTGTATCTCATTTATTCTCATTTAACGACAATACGTCATCTATATAACGAAAAGTGAAATTAAAGGATTGGGCTAGTTTCTTTTTGTTTTCACGTAGTAACCCTTGAATGAAGTCCGCTTCATATGAGTACAGAAACAGTTCGGCGAGGATAGGAGCACAGTTGGTTCCCGTTGGAATGCCGATTGTTTGTTGAAAAATTAGACCGCCATATTCAAGAAATATGTGGTCTATGAGAAAATCTAACATGTTTGTAATTTCATCTTCAGAATATTTTTTGTCAGAATCAGAGTGGTTCTTCACGAAATAAGCCTTTTCGCTACCTAGAACTAGAAATTCATACCTGCGTGTGCCATTTTTCTTCAAAAAACATTGATGAACTAGTTGCTTTAAGCGATCTTTTAATTGAGAATGTGGTATGGTAGTGTAGAGTGTTGAGAAGTCGAATGTTTATATGCTGTTGCATGTAGCCAAAGATTTTGATTTTAGATATTGTAGTAAATGTTTTGAGTTTTTAAGAATCCACATCTGATTGACGCCACTGGTGGAATATGATGTTTCATAGTAATTCTGAAGGCCCTCTTTAATATATGTGAATGTTAAAATCTTTGAAAGGGATTTTGTAGAGCAATTAGCTGACCCATCAATGTGCCTTTGTTTAAACGGATTCTTAATATGTAGTTTAGGAATCCAATAAAGAGCAGAAAGGTCCATTTCTTCGCCGTTTGTAGAAATGCCAAAGGAATGAAGAACGGTCTTGTGGTTATCAAGGACTTCCTGCTTAGTGATTGTGCTCGGTGTATAAGTTGGGTTACCCGCAGTGTTATCTATTCCCAACTCTTTTCTAAGACATTCAAAATAATAGTTCTTCAAACAAACACGATGTTACTGGGGGCTTTGTTAGCTGGGAGAACTACATTTGTCTTGGAGGCGAGTCAAGTTTTCAAGTTTAGGGTCTTTAAAGATGGATTTAGCTTTAGTGTTCATAGATCCGTGGAGGTTTTTAATTCGGATTTGTATCATTGACCTAATAGTCTTCACCAACTCCGTCGGTGTGTCAGCAGGTTCCTGTTCCTTTGAAATCCATTTTCTGGCATAATCCTCAACAAAATCCATTAGCAATTTGACATTATATTTACAATTAATTGGCTGAGGTTTTCGGTATTTGGGGCCTTTGGGTAGCATATCTTTTAGCTTTTGATTATCAACTAGATTGAAATTCCCAGTGATAACATTACCCACAGGACTATAATTGAATGGAGATGTCGAACAGGAGCAGTCAGGGGGTTTAGACTTGAGATCATCGGAATTACGGTCCGCAAATGCCCGTTTGTAATTGAAAATCTTGGTTACAATGGGTTGTGTATAAGAATAAGAAATAAGTGGAAAAGTTTGGTCTTTGAAATATGGAGGAATTTTTATTTTACTGTTTTGTGGTGAAGGATATTGCTGAGATTTATGCCATCCAACCCTTTAGTAACAAAGTTAACTTTAACATGTTTAAGGAACGACCTTTGGTGAGATTTGTCGTTATGGGTGTGAACTGGTTTGAATAATCTGTGAGAAGCAATATCCGATACCACAGCAGCAAGTTTGTATTAAGCTGAATTAAAATTCGTGATTTCCTGCTCCATTGCTTTTTTTTTTTGGAGTGAGCTAAGCTTACACAAAGGAAAGGAATATAGTTTAGTTCGAATGTGATGTAGTTCTAAAGGTGTTTGTATATACCTCAATAACGCATTTAAAGAGATGTCATGGTCAATAGGCGAAGTGTAATTTCGATGACCACGACTGCGTCTACGGCGTGGAGTTGTATTGAAAATATTCATCACATTGATTTTGCTGCATTTTGGGCTTGAAAGATTCCCAGTGCTGTCAATGTTATCATTGCAACCATATGGCATAGCGGTACCCAATTCCTTAATCCAAAATTCGTCTGTTTGTCTGTTAGTAGGGTGATATATTTTTGTCTAATATACGGACTTTCATTGATAGGATGGAATGATCAGGAAGGTTAAAATATTGATAAACAACCTGATTGGTGCTGTTGTTAATACCTGGTCTATGTCCGTTCATTCTTGTATTTAACCTACCTTTAGTTTCACCCACATAAACAAAACCACAGAAATTACATTCTACCCCGTATACAATGTTAGTCGATCTACAAGTCAGATGATTATGGCTTCTAGTAGTGTAAGATTTTCCGTTAAGTTACTTGTAAAATACGGTTCTGTTATAAGAATCTTAAAAGTTTTACGATTTTTTGATTTGCACGGTGAAATGGTGCAGTGTGGCATTGAGTCATCATATTGTAAAATGCCTTCTAAAATAACTTCACACGGCACAATCTGTTTAAAGAGGTCAGAATTTTTGTATTGAAAATGATGATCAAAGTCGCTTAAAAAATGTTGTTGAAACAATAAACAAAAACATACATGTGGTTTAAATATTTGATATATAAGAATTTAACAGAAATTTATATGTAGTTACCACTTGGTTTCGGTTTCGATTTCGGCGCAAATACTGGAAATGTCTATTAAGAACTTCTTCGAGGGTCAAATTTCTTCCCATTTCCTGAAAGACCTGATTTGTACCTGTAAACGTAAAACTGTTTGTAGCGAGTCCTGTATCTGTTTTGAACAGAATTTTGCATGTACCAGCGATTGCAGTTGCCACAGAAACGAAAACTGTAGAAATGGACTTACCCTAGGATAAGCGTAGAGAACGATGACGATTAGTTTGTTTTAAATATTAGTTCTTTAACGTAGTTTCCGTCTGAAATACCCAATCGCTCACCACTAATGTTTACATGTACAAGAATGACTTGACGTACAAGACTTGTACTTCCATAGGTGGAGTGTAGTACATGTGGAGTTATATGGATACTGGTTTTTTACATGCTTAATAAATATGAATTAATTTTCTATGTTTAATACCTAACTTTTGGTTAACATATAATCTGCTAGAAAATGAAAAGCCTCATTACTGCATTTCGGGGCAGTTTCATCGTCCATGGTTTTTTTTTTAAATAATTGGTAAAAAATTATCAGATACTTCATAATCAATGTAAATTAGTTATTCTAATTGTACGATTAATAACTGACTTGAACTTCCGGTTTAAGATAGGAGACTGCCGATTTTGACTGAAGACAAAAGGGGGCATAATTTAACATCTCTCACTGTTTTTTCCCTTGATTGTTTTCTATTTCTTAGATCAAGATATCTGAGCTATAACAGGAAAGAGAAATTAATGGACATTTTTGCTTGGTTGGCAAGATATACAGTGAAACCTTTGAAATTGTCAGAAAAGTTGATTTTGACTTTTTGAACTTTAACTTTTAATCTCGGAAATTTGCACAACTTGTTGACTTTACGAATATCCCTTTGGTATTTCTTGACTTTACTATTTACGACGAGTCGAAATTGAAGGCCCATACTATTTATCTCATGAAAAGGTGTAAAATAGCTGTGTGTCAGGGTGGTTGACTAAACTCGGATATTGGCTATTGAAGTCATTGCACTATACCTAAAATTGTTGATTATCACTAAATTACTCCCCAAGTTTGATTATATTGCTTCGCTTACATGTACACGAGTAAATGGTACTGAAAGTGGACTATAGGTTTTTTTTTATTTATAACATCACTCGTTTTATCATAATCATGTAAAGAAGCACATGTAAATAACGACGATGAAGTCATTCCGTTGTGCGTGGTGCAAATCAATGTCTAAACAAAAAATTCCTCAGGCACACTTTAAAGTCCCTAATGGCAGTGACAATATATGTGATGTATGCAGTCAGAAATTCTACAAATCTGATAATTCTTTATAGTATTTTTGACCTAACATTTTTCCAACCTGTTAGAATTTATGTTGAATATTAAAATGGATACCTGAATATTATATATTATTTTAGGTTTTAGATATTTCGAAATGTCCTTGTCCATTTAATACTCAATTCGTTTTGTTTTTAATATAATGCCACTAACAGTTACTGTAACACAGGCAATGATCCACTGCACTGTATCGCAAAAGCAATAGCTCAGTCATAATTCCATTTAATTTAGTTTTTTTTTTTTCATCATCAAGTGGTAATAAACTAATTCATGTATATATACTAGTCAAAAAAAAAACAAACGTTACATACCTTTAAATCCAAATTTATCTAAGAATATTGAAAGTGGTCAAAAAAGGCAATTATTCTGCTAAAATTTATCATTCAATAAAAATTATTTGATTCATCTCGCTAATCTGATATGGCAAGAACAGCTATAAAATCTGGATTTTTTATCGAAAGGCTCAAATTCAGTTTCAAATTCGCAAAAATCATGACCAAAATCATCATCAGAATAGGAAAATCAAAATTTATTGAATCTGAACATTATGGCAATGAGATTATTCGTGCTTCAAACTGAATGTGAAAATTGCAATTTTTAAAATTTTTGGTAAAAAATTGGTTTTTAAAATCTCAAAAAAATGCGCAAAAAATCTAAGGTATTGACGAGAAAACGATGCCCTGTGAACACGAGAAGGATCAGACAATTTTTAAGCTCGCTACGACGTTTTGAAATAATCTTGTGTCCATTGGAAATACATTACAATGTAACGTTTCTTTTTTTAACTAGTATATATTAGCTTGGCCTTGATTGGTGGTAAGGTAAAAATAGCAAGGTGTGATGTAATTATCTATTTAAATATAGCATCAATACATTTAAAATTAAACCTACACAGGTAAACTAACGGAATGAAACAATATCAGGAGAAAAGGGCCCTTGGTCTTAATGGAAAATATGCATAATTTGAAATGACTTTCCCTATCTGTATCTAACGTGCATTGCATGTCTATTTAATAAGTTCAAATGTTTTGGAATGGTGTTGGAATCCTATGTGTTCATCGAAGACGAATATATTAAAACATATACCCATATGAAAAGATTGGTTGCCTGAAACAATTTCATCTATTAAACTTAAATAAGATGGTCATTTACTGGATTTTTGACAGAATTGTATTTGATTAACCAGAGTTAGCAACAAAATGTAAAACATCCGATTTTAAGGCAGTCTGCTGTCAAGATGAAACATTTTGATCACATGAAATCTGACAGGAGAATAATGGATTTAGTTACGACAACCATATGATATGAACAATTGTCTTAAAGAGGAAAAGCATTTTGTCTGATTGCAGGTATGTCACAGGATTTTTAACAGAAAATTTTGCAAGAGAGTTTACATCTGAAAATATCTTTATTGATCACAATATCTTAACATTTTACAGTTTGAAAATCGATCAATCCTACACAAAGTTTCATCAATTTGAAAATGAGAAAAGCATATATATTGGATAATGTGAACAATATTACTGCATTACTGATATGTAACAAATATCCATAATAAAAAGATATTGCATTAAACGCATCATACTTTAAACAATGGTAATATATTATTTCTGAAATTTGAGCATAACATGAACCTTTATAAGATTAAAAGACCTGTTTACAAACATTGAAAAAAAACAACTGCTACCATTAGAAACAGATTATCACCATTCATTATATTTCTATTTGAAAATATATCATTATGAAATAAAGTAATTTTAAGAGATAGTGTACATTTCAGTATACATGGTATATCATGGTTTCCTTGACAACCAATTTAATATACATATCAATTAAGTCATTTTCATGTTTTTACTGTTAGCATGACAACGATAAGTTCCTTTGAAATTGGCCATTTAAACTTATTCACCAAATATGTTATTAAAGGTGACAAAACTACAATTGATTGTGTAATAATATTTTTGAAATTTATTGAAATCGAAAAGTATCTCTTATTAAGTGATATTCAACTTGTTCTATATTATTCGTTAACGGTCGATTACTATAATGCAACAGTTCTAATAGAAAACATAAAAAAGATGAGTAAAGATAATCAGGTTAAAATGGTGATAAGTTAGTTACCATAGAAACAGTTTAATTTTCGGCTGCATTTTGAACTTTTTTTGTAAGTCATGAACACTACAATTCTTTACTTGGTGACTACATTGATACAGTTTTTTTTTATACCTTTGTTTCTAAAACTTTTCTATTATACAAAAGTCGCGTTTTAAAGCATTTCGCTTTCTTATATACCGAATTAACTCTATCCAGCATTCTTTTTATATCCTTCTATGATTTGCATTCACCACCTTTTTCTCATGATTTCATTTTGTATTCCTTTAATTTCAAGTTTATACTTCCGTTTTGTTTCTTTTTTTTTTTTTTTTTTTGGCACGTATTGCTCGAATGATTTATTTTCGTCGGTTGCTTGCTTCATTTTCATTAGTTCGTTCGGAATTTCTGAGTTTTCTTTCACATTTTTGTGGCATTGATAGAATTTTCTGACATTTCTATTCTTTGGTTTTTTCCACTTAAAGGTTTTGTTCCTCTTCATCATTACTGTTGCAGAGTTTTCAATGGATCGCGTTATCAAAATCTCTAAAAAGGGCTCTGCGGACAAATATGTTGTTTGACTTTGAGTACATGTAGTACGCATGCGATCTGATTCAAATAAAAATACAGCTTTGCCATTTTCAAGGTGAACCGGAAGTTGTCGATTAACAACAACAAGAAGCAGGACGCTGCTGCATAAATTTTGTAGAATGGACTTCCATTCATCAGCACCAACATTCATACAATTGTCTATTTTGTGTGGAAACAGAAATGTTCTGTAATAATGACCGAAATTATAGCTAAAGCTTAAATGTGCATTACAATATTTTCATTCTGTAATTTGGCGAAAACGCTTTTGGTTTTTCCACTAGGATTCTGAATATAGATGTATTCAGCTAAAAATGATTTGATTTCATTAAGATGAAAAAGAACCCCAAAAGCACCAGCTAATAAATTATTAAATCGATTTCCGGTGTATGACCGTTTAATTGATGATTTTTCGAGCATGTTCATGTACACTAACCAGTCTTTTTCATCTACCTTTACGTTCATGGCCCGCGATTCAAAATGCCCTTTCAAAACTGAGTTTACAGAATTATGAAATCCGGGTAATACATGAGCAGAACAGTAGATATAGTACAACAATGGAATTTCGATTTCTGGCAAATTTTCTTCTAATAATTTCTTTCGCAATTCATTAAATAGCAAGTTGTATTTTTTCATAACACTAGAACAGTCAGATATTAGACACGATAACCTAGAGAGCATTTGTGTCAATATAAATAAATAATAAAAAGTTTTAGAAACAAAGGTATAAAAAAAACTGTACCAATGTAGTACCTTAATATTATTTAAGTTAGAAGCAGTTTCCGTGAATGTGTTTAACAGTTGATTTCTCTGTCACTGCATCTTCCTTTGCAATACTTTTAAAGCCAAGGCTTATCATACGACCACGGACAAATGTGTTCCTGCATCAAGAATCTTTCGACCGTCGCGGCTGGTACAATCTGTAAATAGATCCCAATTTTCAGTTCCAGAAAATGCAGAACCGATGTGTTGTCTTGACAGAAAATGTCCCTCATACAAAATGTTTTGAATCGTAGTCCGTGATGGAAGATTTTAAATATTAGCATGAAATATGTTGCGACTAACCGTTTGAATAATTGAACCGATTTTATTACACAGAAGATCGAGTTTGCAGCTGCATTATACATGTTTTCCTCCAAAGTGTCTACAATTTTCAGATCATCTTGCATCTTACATTCTAAATTTTCAGTTTCCCGCTGCATATTGCCTCTAGTAGCATTAATAAAACTTGAATGAAATGCCGTATCCCTTTCTACTTGCTGTGTTTTGTTTTTGCTTTTTACATAATTTACTTTGTTTAATGCTTTTTCCTCTGAAATTTGAGCTTAATGTACTTTACTTGTTTCACTTTCCATTTTTTCAGTATTTCAACATCATATTCCAACCTTTTCAATTTCAATTCTTGTCATTTTAGTCGTTTGTAAATATTATCTTTTTAACAGATGTTATTTTTCTTCTCTGTTCATGTATTTCCATGTTTAGTTGTTTGTTCTGTCTTTATATTACTTCAGTCTATTTGCAAGTTCTATATGTTCCTTTGTGTCGCCTTTTTTGTATTGTTCCAACTGTGTTATTTTTACACAGTGTTCCTTAATTACACCTTCGTTTAATGAGATTCACATTTTCCACATACATGTCTACTTCTTTGACCTCAGACATGAGTTTCATTAATTTCTATTTTTCTACACCTCGTCTTTTAGTTTATTCTTTTGAGATGATCAGAAATATTACATTTATTAAAACTTTTAAGTTCCTCTTTCTTTTTGTGTTTAGATATTTTTTACGTCTGTCATTTAACCGTTGGTATACTTTTATTAATGCTACTCGAGGCACTTGCATTTCAGATATATTTTCTATTTATTGTGACACATCATTCTAAGTGAAAGGCCCATTTTGCCCAAGCCTATAAATTTCTAAATACATTATAAAAATTTCATATTTACTTTAAAGTAACAACTTATTATTATTTTATGTAGGCTTGTTTTAACCAAAAGGATAGAGATAATCCAGGTGAAATTGAAATAACGACTTTATCGAGTTAAAGAGGTCACAGGTTTTCGTCGCAAAGTCCGCAATTGAATCGTTAAAATCTTTCTTGTATATATAAAAATACAGTTTAACTGAGCGAGAATTAAAGTAATTAAAACTCTGCAGACTATTTTATTTTTATGTACGGACTCGGTCTTGCTTTGAGTTTCAGAGTCAACACCTTTTTATTTTTATTTTTTCATACTCATGATCAAGGCCATATTGGTCGAAACGCTGGGTAATTTTATTTTTTTAGTTTGGTTGTTTTTTTTTATGATTTTGTTTTCGGTTTGTGTATTATGTAAATTTAGGTCGTTTTATGCTGAGATCACCCTGTAGATAATATTAAAAATCGTTATTATTATCAAAATTATGTCTTTAAAGCCACAATCACAATACACAAATGAATAAACTGATGTAATCGAACCTAAGTTTTTTGTTTAAAAATTGGCGTTAATATTTGACTAACTGCAAGCAAAATATTTGTGAAGAAATATCTGTACTTTTCAATCATATCCCTAAAGTACGATGGCCGATAGCGGCCTAACAAAAACCACGTTATAAATCGTTTTTTTTTTTTTTTGCATAACAAAACGTACAATGTAAGTAAAAAAAAAACGTTCGCAACAACCGTTTATTGAATTTGTTCTTGTACATAACAAAACGTATGTACAAACGCCGTTTAATTGTTCATACAATATTAACATATTAAGTATTGGATATAACCCTGAGGGCGTTAAATATCCTATTTATATCATGTTACTCTGAGAAGTGCAAATGACACGTTTTAATAATTTAGAAGGGAGGTCTTTCAGGATTTTCACCTTGTGCAGTGCTAATGCAGGTTATCTGATTACATTTTACGGCATCATGATACATCAATGTTATTGTAATGAAATTCATCACAGGAAGAACATAGGACAGTCCATTTTAATACTAAGTGCCTTCACAATACATCGGTAGCTCAATATAGAATGTTTATACCTTGTCCCGTTCGTTCATATATTGTTACATATTCTACTTTCACTTTTGAGTTATATTTAGCGATAGTAATACGAAGTCATAGACGGATACGATGTTACATATTCTACTTTCACTTTTGAGTTATATTTAGCGATAGTAATACGAACTCATAGACGGATACGATTTCCAGA
This sequence comes from Mytilisepta virgata, assembly GCA_028015205.1. Classification (NCBI taxonomy): domain Eukaryota; kingdom Metazoa; phylum Mollusca; class Bivalvia; order Mytilida; family Mytilidae; genus Mytilisepta; species Mytilisepta virgata. Next base: position 93,750,618 of record CM051521.1, read on the forward strand.
TTTATAGCCTAATTTCAATCACAGATTTACCTAGTCATCATTGAAAAGCTTTACTGGTGTTAGCAGGTTACGGTTATTCTTGATCCTATGTTAGCAGGTTACGGTTATTCTTGATCCTAGTACAAGACCGAATTTGGATAATTAACTCCAATACGTTCCCACAGATATATTCCCACTGTGTGACGTGCAGGACCAATCAGTCCTCGCTACCCCCTCGCACGTTACATAATTTTGGCGGCAGCGGCGGGATTCGGTCGGAATTTTTCGAGTTAAAAATGGAAAACGTAAAGGATATATAATTACAGATCAGCATGATAGAGAAGGAGTTGGGGGAGTTTAGACTTTTAGAGAGGGAACAATCGCCAAAAATACAATCGAGACATAGAGAAGGAGTTGGGGTAGTTTAGACTTTTAGAGAGGGAACAATCGCCAAAAATACAATCGAGACAAAACCTGAGTGATTCAGGTATAATTACAAGTCGAGGACCAATCGCATCATTAGTTCATGATAGAATTGAAGAGCAAACAAGATCCAAGATGAATCTGATTTTAGGAGCTCGACACCGAAAGATGCAGGCGCCAGGCCAAAAGAACCTGTAAGCTTAAGTACGCCGACAATACCGATAAAGCAGACATCTAGGCTTGTAGAAGGGATGTCACAGGCAAATGTTGGTTCAGATACGCGATATTTGAAGACCAATCAGAAAGCTGAAAAGAGCACAGAGAAAATGAAACGTGGAGGATATATTAAGGTTGCTACATATGACGGTAACGGCGAATGGATGGATTACAAATCCTATTTTGAGGCATGCGCGAAAATTAATGGTTGGGATGAAACTGAGAAAGGACTTCATTTCGCAGCAGTTTTAAGGGGACAAACACAGGGTGTCCTTGGCGACCTTCCAGATGACGATATGGAGGTTTGATCACTGGAAGAGAGATTTGCACCCCAAACCAAAAAGATTTGTACAGAGTACAGCTGAAGGAAAGACGACAACGACCTCATGAAACTTTACCAGAGTTGGGGCAGTAAGAATATTGATCAATAAGGCATACCCGAAGGCACTATCTGAAGTTAGGGAAACTCTGGCCACTGAGAATTTTCTGGAAGCATTAGTAAGTCCAGAAATGAGAATTAGGATAAAACAGTTAAGACCTGCTAATTTAAACCAGGCTGTATGCTTAGCTGTAGAGTTGGAGGCATTCTATAAGTCATAGCAGAAAAAAAAAGATTTTAGTAAAGGTATTTACGAACTACGACTCCTGGCTCCGTAAATACGGAAGAAACAGAACAATTGAACAGAGATTACCAGTTAGTTAAATTGATGGCCATGTTCAGCGAAAAACTTAATGCCATGCAGAAATAAATAGATGATTTTAATAAAGCCAGAGAGCCAGCATCTGAGAGATATGAAGAAGCAAGAAGGAAGAAAGCATGTTTCGATTGTGGGAAGATCAGACACTTCTCTCGGGAATGTAAAAGACTTAAAGATGAAAATGGGCCTGCGAAGAAGCCGTCTGCCTATCCGCTTGATTTCAAGAGAAGTGGGAGACGGAGAAGAGATAAGGACAATGCATACTTAGGTATAAACACATCGACTACAGAGTCCGGAATGTATACCGACGTAGAGATTAATGGTGTAAAAGCCAAATTTTCAGTAGACACAGGGGCAACCCTTAGCCTTATATCCGAAAAGACATTCTATGCAATTTCACGAAATGCCAGACCTCCGCTAAAAACACTCTACCAAGAAGTTGTCTCTGCTAACGGCATTGGACCTAAAACTAAGGCAGAGGCATTTTCGAAGTAATATTGGGATCTTCAAATTTTATAATGGAGGCAGTGGTTGCGGATATGTGAGTCAGTGGCATTATCGGGATCGACTTTTTGAAGACAAACTGTTGCCAAATAGACATGAAAAACGATGAATAGAGGTTTAAATATCAGACCTTTCTTCTGGAATATCATGGAGAGTTAGGTTGCTACCGTTTAACAGTCGCAGAGAATGCGAGTTTGCAGCCGGGAGCAGGAACAGTTACTAACGGAAAGTTAACAAGATTGGTCGATGTTAAGGAGGAATGGGGCTTGATTGAGCCCTGTGAAAAGTTTTTAAGTAAAGAGTCTGCGTTATTGGCCAGTATATTAGTGAAGAATGCAGAGAAGGTTCCGATTAGACTTTTGAACGTTACTGATACAATTCAAGTTAAACATGCTGGAACAGAGGTTGGGGAACTAAACATGGATGCCTGTATCCTAGATGAAACACACCAAAATAGAAACAGGAGCGCAAATGGAAACAATGAGTTACAATCATTAGTAGACCGTTCGAGTGTTCACTTTTACGAATCCCAACGCAGTAAAGGAATTCATTGGGAAGTATCAATCTATTTTTGCAGCTGCAGATGGAGATCTTGGTAGAACAGACGTTGTTAAACATTCCATTAATACCGGTTACAACAAACCAGTCAAACAAGCACCACGAAGATCGCCAGTGGCAATGAGAGATGAAATTGATAAACACATAGACGATATGTTAGAGCACCGTGTGATAGAACCTGGTGATGGACCTTAGTCATCATGCATTGTTCTTGTCAAGAAAAAGGATGGTTCAACGAGATTCTGCGTCGACTATCGCCGTTTAAATGAATTAACTGTAAAAGATGCATATCCATTCGTCAATGATCGACAATTCATTGGAGCAGCTATCCGGAAACAAGTGGTTTTCGACTTTAAATCTTTCATCAGGGTATTGACAAGTTGAGGTGGATCCATTGGACAGACCGAAAACAGCTTTTGCAACAAGACGTGGTTTATTTCAGTTTAGGGTAATGCACTTTGGTCTAGCTAATGCACCGGCGACGTTCGAAAGATTAGTGGAACAAGTGCTGTCGGGAATGCTTGATATATCTAGATGACATCATTGTTGTTGCTAAGACGTTTGATGAAATGCTTAAGAATCTAAGCCATGTGTTTGATCGTCTCCAGTGTGCTGGTCTCAAGCTGAAACCGAGGAAATGCAATTTATTTGCAAAATCTGTAGGACATGTTATCTCTGAAGAGGGCGTAGCAACAGACCCAGGATGAGAGTAAATGTAATTGGCCGGTACCAAGGAATGCGAGCGAACTAAGAACATTCCTAGGCTTGTGCAGTTATTACCGGTGATACATCCAAAACTTTTCCTCAAATGCAAAATGTTTGCATAGGCTGACACAGAAAGGAAGATAATTTCTGTGGACACAAGAATGTCAAGAATCATTCAACAAGCTTAGAGTTGATCTCCGCACCAATACTTAGTCATCCCGATTTGAGCAAAGAATTTATTCTCGACACGGAAGCAAGTAACTGTGCAATTGGAGATGTTTTATCTCAGCGGATAGGTCAGCAAGAGAGAGTTACAGCTTATGGCAGTCTCACATTATCTAAAGCTGAGAGGAAATATTGTGTGACACGGAAGGAGTTGTTAGCCGTTGTCCATTTCATTAAACATTTTCGTCACTTTTTGTACGGTTGCCCTTTCATAATAAGGACCGCTCACAGTTCCATCCAATGGATAATGAACTTCAGGAATCCCGAAGGCCAATTGGTGAGCTGGTTGGAGGTAATCAGTAGCTATGAAATGACAATACAACACCGGCCTGGAACTCAACATAGAAACGCTGATGCCATGAGCAGAATTTCATGCAAGCAATGTGAATACCAGAGCAATTGGGAAAGTGCTATTGTTCAAGTCAATGGAATGACTTACGCTTAAGAGATGATATCATTGTCAAGATCACTGATAAGAGGATCCGTACAGTAATACCAATGGCTGAGAGGAGGAGGATACTCAGGGAAGGTCATGACAGAAAAACTGCAGAACACCTAGGGATACGAAAAACCACGGGGCGGTTAAAAGACAAATATTATTGGCCAGGGCTGAGGAGAGCTATCAAAATATACATAAATGGATGCGAGTCCTGCGCAAAGCGCAAGGGTCCGATACCGCACAAAAGAGCTCCGATGAAAATACGGCAGTCAGGATATCCTATGGAGCGCATACCAGTAACAGAGCGAGGAAACAAATATATATTAGTAGTAAGTGATTACTATACTAAATGAAGTGAGAGCTTCCTGATGCAGAACATGGAAGCGTCTACTGTAGCAGAATTAATTGTCACGGAAGTTGTAACGCGTTTTGGCATCCCGACAGTCATCCATTCGGACCAGGGCGCACAATGCGAGAGTGAGCTATTCACAAGAATGTGTAGCATCCTCTAAATCAGAAAAACCAGAACAACCCCATATCACCCTCAGTCGGATGGTATTGTAGAGCGGTTCAACCAGACCATCGAGGCAATGTTATCGGCCTATGTAGGCGAACACCATTCCAACTGGGATAGTATGCTGCCATTCGTTATAATGGCATACCGCTCCTCGGAGCACGAGACTACTGGATGTTCTCCTAATCGGCTAATGCTTGGAAGGGAAGTCTGCACTCCCTTAGTTTACGAATTGCCCTTCGGAGAAAAAGCAGTTCCAAGGAACATGTGAGCATAGGAGCGTCAAAACATGATGGAAGAAGCACAAAGGTTATTGTGAAGACACGCAGAAGGTGAGATTTTGAGACAGAAAAAAGTTTCATGATCAAAAGTCTAAATGGGAAAAGTTTGAAAAGGGAGATAGAGTATTAGTATACTTCCCTACTAGGAAGTCTGGCCAGTCGCCGAAGTTTGTGAAGTATTGGAGAGGACCATTCACCGTCCTAAACAAACACTCAGACTGGACATATTCCATAGACTGCGGGCGAAATTCGCGTCAGCAAGTTCTTCATGTAGACCGTATGAGGAAGTGTAAGTCTCAGAAAATGTCTGGGGAACAAATAACCCCGGTAACTACTGAAACCATTGTAGAGGATGTTACCGAAGTCATAAATGTTGAACACAAATCGGACATTTTCGATGGAAATGCTAAATCCGAAGAAGTTGTTACAGACGAAGCAATTGACAATAATTGTCCGTTTCGAAGAAATAAAAAGCCGCCAGGCTGGTTTCGGGATTTTTGTAAGACATTAGGGATGTATAGCATAAATGTATAAAGTACTTGTATATAAGGTAACGATATACTTTAGTAAAATTCATTCTATTGTCATTTCAGATGCCGTTGACCAACACCACACCAAGAAAAGAACGGAAGGGCACCGATGAAGCATATGTGGTACTAATTTCGGGACCATAGGGGAATGGAGAGACCACATAGTACAGTGCGCCGAGGAAAGGAAAAATACATTATCCTACATCTGTAAATATTCGAACTGCACTTATGCCACTTCTAAGGGTGCCGACATTACTCCAGGCGGCACAGAGAATCTGGTGGAGCAGTAGATATCAGTGAGGAGAGCGACTGGGATAGGGATCCTGGCACCCTGTCAGATATAATTGGTGATAAGAAGACTCGGGGCCCTGAAGTTCTGAACGTTACACGTCCAACTCTGATAACAACGGGACCGGAACGAAAAAGGGAAGTTACTAGAACAACTGAGGAGCGAGGTGGCGGTTGTCAAGAAGATCAACACCCCGCGGACTATTGTCGCGGCAGGGGAGCGTACGGCCAGCCCCATAGCAGAGGATGAATCACCAATGATATTTTCTTCACCGGCAACCTCTGAGGTCTCTTTGGTGCAGTGCACGGGAATTCGCCCAGCGCCCAGGATCTTCTTCAACTCTCCGATACTGTCTGAGACAAGCTAAGAAGTACCCGGATGGAATCCTCCACCCTCAGAAGAACCCAGAGGCAGGCTAGTTACCATCGGTACACAGACAGACGGGGTCCTAAGACATCATAAGCGGATAAAGATAGTATCTTATTTGGAGAATGGAGACAGGATCAAGGAGAGGGAGGAAGAAGACTGGATGGAGTGAAAGGCCAGGGGTAAGACTTCATACTATGTTGCAATTCGTTGCGTTGAAGGACGCCGCCACAGAATGTCCGTGTTGTACAGTCGACAAGAAGGAAACTTGTTTCTGGTAGACTATAGTGAAAGAAATTTTTGTTGAATCACAAGGCAGGAAGCGCTTGTAATAAACAGTTGGACAGACAAAGTATTAGTTATAATAATAATGTTATGTAATGTAATTCTTGTATTATTTTATGTGTCCGTCGGATGGGGACGTTAAAGTCCCGTGTTTAGGAAATGTCACGTCCTGAGGTAATCAGTTAAAGACCCCTCTAGCAGAGTTCGAAAAAGAGTAGGCTCCTTGGGGCCGCTGCAGAGGCAAAATTCTTTCATAACCGGTTTTTAGGCACTGTACTTTTCCAGTGGCAGTCAAAATTTAAAAACATTTTGGGAATGAAAAACTTCGACAGGTATCGATGTGCTTAACTATACGGGTAAATGCGGGGAGGCATTTTTTGGGGGCGTGGATAATGTAATGAAATTCATCCCAGGAAGCACATAGAACAGATCATTTTAATACTAAGTGCCTTTAGAATACATCGGTAGCTCAATATAGTATGTTTATACCTTGTCACGTTCATTCATATATTGTTACATATTCTACTTTCACTTTTGAGTTATATTCCAATCACGGATTTACCTAGCCGTTATTAAAAAAGCTTTACTGGTGTTAGCACCCCTGTAATTACAATAAACGTTTCAGTGATATTTTATAGAGTCGTAGAGTGGACTTGTCTATCTATGAAATGGGTTAGTCCAAACAGGTGTATATAAACCGCCGTTCTTAGTATTTTAGGTTCTATTGTACTGTCGATCGAGCAAGAAGATTAGAAGTCCAAGGTGAGAACACTAAAGCGTTAAGAGTAGTGGTTAGTGCCAAGGTTGTATATATAGGAGAGGTGCACTGGTAGCATTGGATTTGGTGCACGGGGGACAACGTGACGCACCGGATTGAGCCGAGGTTGTTAGGTGCACAGGCTACAAAGCAGAAGTATACTGATAGACACAAGTTTCTCATCTGCAGTGCCAAGGCAATCGGGTGGAAAGGTGATATTGACTTAATGCAGATGCGTCAGTACCACAAGTGCAGTGCACAGGTTAATGCTCATTGGAGAAGTGTTGTAAGAGACCTGGTTATAAGCGCATTGGTCAACCGACAAGGAGCGCACTGCTTAAGAAGTGTGCAGGGCACTGCTACATCTATTAAACATGAGACTGTGTGGCTTGACGTTCGGAGATAGCACTGATGAACCTCATGGATCGCTTAGGTGCAAGAGGGACAGCAGTGTGCGTATTTCAAGGCGCACGGGTATTCTTGATCCTAGTACAAGACCGAATTCGGAGTATTAACTCCAATACGTTTCCAGAGATATATTCCAACTGTGTGACGTGCAGGACCAACCAGTCCACGGTACCCCCTCGCACGTTACATTACCAGAAAGATGCACAAATCTGCGAATTTGCAAACTGTTCTGAAATTACGGTAACTTCATATGACGCTCCTAATGATTGTCGTGGAAATGATGCACTATTGATACATTTTTTTAACCTGTGTATTTAGAAAACAAGAAAGCACAATCATTTGGGGTATTTTTTTAACTAACGTGACCTCGCTATTTTTATCAAATATCATATAATTGTTTTTGATATTATAGCGAGCAGCCACCTTGTTGGAAATCATGCAGTATTTGCTTTTATAGGATATCTCATACACCAGATAGTGAGGATAGACAAGGTTGGGTCAAACTATCCTGACTCTCTGCTGTACTTATGTTTGTATTTTGTACTCTTTTATGTTATTGTTTGGCCTGAAGTCTGTTGGGTGGCCTTGATTGATTGGTATACCATTGTTGACCTTTCCTGTTATCAATGTTGTTGTTTATATATTTATATGCATTTCTATAGTTTTAGTATTTAGTATAATGCGTGTGCTTTAATCTTTTATCATGGCGAAAATAAAATTGCGAGATCACCATTTTAACAACCTTTATTAATTAAACAGCATAAAAATATGTATACAAACGTATTTACTGTACTAAATTTACATGTATAATGAAAGTGTGTACGGTGTGCAATACTGTTATCATCCATTTATGGAATTTTTATACAGTGTACGTAGATAATTTTTCCTTTACTTTTCTGTCAAAAGTTATAACCACAAGATAATAGAAATATTAGAACCCTCTATTATTTATTCAAAAAATAAATAAGGAAGTAAATAATGACTGACATATGACATGTGTCAATGAAATAGGCGTTTAGGAGACAGTTAACGTCTTAGTTTAAAAAATTGACAAACATGTATATTGGCCCCAAGTTGTGAAAATCAAATCTATAAAACTACATATAATGTATGACAACATGATATAGAAGTACAAGCATACATCAAAATATGAAAAAGGAGTTTAGGTCGTAATTTACAATTCACTACATGTATTTTCGAAAATCAAACACTGTAGGCTCCAATTTTTGAAAATCAGAATTCTAAAACCTTATTCCCCATCTACGTAGAGAAATTACAGTAAAGAAATTAAATGATTAAAGACAAAAATAAAAGAGGGGTTTAGAACAGGAGAGTGTGACTTACGGCCTTTCTTTATAAGTTGGAATAAAAGAAAACAAAAAACAAAAAAAGAAGATGATTCAATTATAACTCCAATTATTATAGCTTTTCTAAAAAGAATAAGCTGAACTCTTTTAACGGTATAATATATCACAGATAATAAACTACCATAATTGTATTTGCTTAAGGGTAATTTTTACATCGTTAATAATCTTCGATTGTTACTTTGAGAATGATAACAGGAATCGTTAGAGAAGACATATAAATGACTTATTTGTTTACATTTAATTCCAAAGTATGCATCGAATGTGATTTCTAGTTCGTTTAACATGTAAAGTAAAAACATACCAATGGGATATTCGAAGGAGGGGAAGATAAGACAAAAACAATACAAACATACACAGAAAAACTAAAAACATATGAGCAACATGGACCCCACCAAAAAAACCGGGGGTAAACTCAGGTGCTCTGGAAGAGTAAGCAGTCTCTGCTTCCTGCAGGACACCCGCCATGCTACCCATGTCAAATCCGGTATGAGTTATAAGTACTTATTAACTCTGACGTTCATTTCATTGAAAACTATTTTAAAAAAATTAAAACAATTTATAAAAAAAACAAGTTACAGAAATAGTTAATGCCGTGCGCCAAATGATGCTACAACTGTGTTTACTTATTTCGTATCGGTTTTGTTGCAGAATTTATTATGATTCACGAGGCATTATGTTTTCACTTTTAATAAAATATCATGGATATAATAATACCGAGTCTAAATACCAAAATTCCGAGCTCAGACCTAATATGAGTTTTGCCCCGTTTTGAAAACCGGTCGTGATGAAGATTCATGCAATGGTTCAAATATGTATGTTTTGTTTACATGAAAGAAGGCATTATAGTGGTAAATAGATACTCTAGAATAACAGTATTGATTTCAACATTGAAAAGATCCCCCAGATATGCCATTACCAATGTTTTATTTTAACTGAAACAAAATTAGGATGTATGCGTTTCTTCAATTTCTTGATTATATTTTAAAGCAATTACCTTTAAATTCAATTTAAATTTGCCAAAATACGAGATTGTGAGTTACATTAAAAATACCAGCAATGCAAAAACATCATCGAAAGATCAAACGATTTACAATGTTGCAATTGATTAGCAATCTAGGCTACGCAATAAAGACATCGATTGCAAAAATATTAACATTCCAGTCACAGAAGAACAGAAGTATTGTTTTACACATAAGACTTATTACTTTGAGAGAATGCAATGGCTATAAAGTGTGACAAATTGACATGTATAACAATATTGCTTAAAGTTTGAATTGTACTTTGACGCCTCTAATATCATTTACTGGAAACATTGTTCAATGTAACAAAACAAAGCAACCAAAGCGGCAAAGGGATACCAAAATAGCATAGGAAATCAAAAACGACAAAATCGTGACCAAAAGAAATGACCAGAAAAAAGAAACAAATATAGCACACAATATAAACTTCCCTTAAGCGTTTTATCTTATTAAGTGGTCCATATGAGTATGTCCTACACCGTTAAAACCCAATGCGCTCAAAGTGGCAAACATACATTTTTATGTACTGTGAATTCAGTTATTTTCGTGGACATCAATTTTCGTGGATTTGGGGAAAAAGACATATTCGTTGCTTCTTAATTTCGTGGATTTCAAATTTATTAAACAAAAAAAAAACAAAAAAACAAAAAAAAAAAAAAAACAAAAGATAAATAATAATTTAAAATAAACTAAAAGCACCACAGTTATTGAGTTATTGTTGGATTAAACGCGTTCTTACTCAAAAGTTAAATATAAAACATGTTTCTATTGTGCAACAGATTTACTTTGAAGTGTAATAAAAAAGGTCACCGATATCGTTTATCTAAGAGTTGATTAATATTTAAAAATGACAATTAAAGGCTTAATGAAAACAAAATGTTGTACTACCGATGCTAGCAACAAAACCAAAGAAATTACCAATGGAAAAGTTGATTGAGTAAGAAAAACCGTATATTAATTATGGAAAATTTTGCCTTCCATGAACACTATACTATGGCTCACCGGACGTGAGATATAATAAACATAACGCGTACATTATTTGAAGTATTTCTATATTTTCATTTATAATCTAAAGCCCATATTTCTCCCTGTTTAACATACTAGCATATTTTTCCCCTGGTAACATGGTAATTGTAACTTCCTCATCCGTTTGAATGTACATTGTACTAAGGTCAAACAAAGAGCTAGCATTCTTGGCAATGAACGCGATATCTCTTCGTAATAAAAGTGATTGATATAAATATTTCAATAGGTGTTTAAATTCGTTTATAGTATTTCCCCATGCCTATATCTACCTGCTGAGGCCTTCACAATTTCCCGTATTTCGGCACTGTGACGTCGTAAAGAGTTGACCCGACCCTAATATGAGCTGACCCGAATATATCAGCGACGTCATAATGTTTGACCCATACGCTCACTCGCCCAAAAAGCTTCCCATTGTGTCTCGCGGCTGATATTTCACGATATACGTTTGTAGAAAACCTGATAATATGTACGTATAAGGTTGTCCATGAAATCCACGAAAATTGTTGTACAACGAATAATAAGTGTTTCACAGTACTTCACGATTCAAAATATACAACTGGAGTAATAGTTGGTATTCGTAGAATTGTTTATGCAGTGAAACAGGTTTTTTTTATTTCTGGGGGGGTTTCTCCATAATTCTTTTAGTCCTCAGTTATTTGCCGACAATTCAGGTCCGACATCATCATTTATGCGCAACTTTTTGGTGTCCCCAAATATAATTCCCTTTATAAATTTATTTCTTGCAATCTATCTTTTGCCACTTATAAAAGCATTTAAGATGGTTTATACTTTAAAATAATAGTAGAATGTTCAAAGTTGATGTTATACAAAATTTGAATCACCTTCCATAAGTAAATGTGATGATTTGGTCAGATGAATTTATGTCAATATTTAGGTTGTCGGCTGTTGTGTGCATGAATTCTGCTACCCCTATCTATAGGATATATTTTTAGTAACCGCAGATTTAATTTTTCAAAAGTTTGGTATTATGACAGCAAGTAAGTATAGTTTTCACCCGAGACAGATTTTCAAGATTGAACCGGTGAGATTTTTAAATGCAACATTATTTTAATATACAAAATGAGCTTTGAATTAATCGTGATCTCGGCCTCGGTTTTTATAACGTTAGTAGTGAATAGAAAGAGTACACATACATGTATATTGTTACCGGTAAATGCCAAGTTCTGACGCTAGGAGCCAACTTTGGTGTTTTGAATGTTGTTGCAAATCTTACAGCAATTATTTAAAATAAGCAACAGCAATAGCAGCACTGTTTACTCGGTTTTTAAATTGTATTCTAGTAATTCATAGTGTTTAATGTACATTAAAACCAAAACTCCGTTTTATCTTGTTATGTTTGACATGCAATTTGAGAATCATCATTCCTCAAGTGTTGCATTAATGCATTCTTCGATGACATGTCAGTCTCGCATATTTAATGGTAATCATAACAAAAAGGGAATATAATTAATAGAGTTGTTACATAAAACTACACAAGCGAGACAAATTCCGAAGGCAAAAATTTCCAACTCTGTATAAATGTTATTAATCAACAATAAATTTAATCCGATCATGTTTCGAAATAGTATAACTATTATACGATTTATTAAATACTAAGAGAATAATAATTTACTATGATTATAGGTTATTTGTACGTATAATTTTGCTTACAATGGCATTCAATTTTTCTTGCGATATAATACAATATATATTTAAAGTGCACTCTTATGTATAGTTAAATGTTCACGAACCGAATGGAAAATAACATTATTTGACAATTCTTGAAAAAAAGTTGACTTCATTGGTGTTTGCACGAAACACGTTGAGTACAAACCTTGTAGAATACAAACTCATAAAATATATACGACAAGCACGTTGAACCAAAATTATTCTTTACTCCCTAACGATTTCATACTTCTAGACTGGTACAAATGTCACTCCAGTAAAAACAATTGTGCCATTATTGGACAAGTGAACTTTTTATATCTAAAACTTTCAACCCTGTTGACTTTAAGAACACACTGAATTATATGTATAATATGTATTTAGAACGTAGATAATTAAAAGATTATACTTTGCATTAAAATTTCAGTTCCCGGAGAGTGTTGGACCCATTCCACACACGACTTTAGTAATTACATAAAAATGACTGTTTTACCCACCAGAAATTATTTGTCGTGTTATCGAATACGAATAACATTACCTTTACAGAAACGAAGTAAATGGGGTTAATTATGATGGCTGTATTGTTAATATAATCTTTCGATACAAATTTTGATGCACACGATGTGCACATTTCGTTGATTTACGACTCATCAGTTGTGCTGAAAGCCTAAAATGTTGAAAAGCAAAAAAATAATCCAGAAGTTGAACAGAAAATTAAAAAAGGCCAAAAGATCAAAAAGGGTAAAGTCAAAACCATTTAAGGAGGGAGCTATGCAACAGGGACATATTCCTTAGTTTTACTTCTTTTCTAATACGAAATGCATTCAGATAAGTAACCGATTTTGATGTTTTTCATCTGATTGTCACAGTGAAGCCTATAACACACCCAGGAAGTTCAGCAACCGGTTTGAGGTGACGTTTTTACTAGTTTTCAATTCATAACATATATATGTCTATTGACACTGCTGAACAGATAGTGTTGCACTATTAAAATCATATAACATTTTTGTTTTGGATTTAATTGAAATCGACACTCATGAAATAGCAACGAAAATTGTAGTCTTCATTCAACTAAGATGATGGTTAATATAATTTTATATATGCAACCATTAAAGTGAAAATATCTAGTATTTCAGATTGATATATGCTATTAACAAGAGTTTACGTGGTTACAATTGAAACTATGATAGTGTAACAAGCATATTTCTTAAAGCTTCATAAATATACATTTACATGTAGTTAACAGATGTTGTAGAATATTTTGGAAGGATTCTGTAAAATATTGTAAAAGAGTTCGTAAGATTTCGTTCGTTTAAATCATAAATACTAATTAAAACCAAATATGTGCTAAATATGACAAGTTCCGATGCCTATATGTCACAACGGGCATATTTCAAATTTTGTAAAAATAAAAAAAGAACAGCCATGTATTTATGTTACATGCAACTGTCTTCAACTGCAGCACTTTCAGATGAATGTTTCAACGTCCAGTGGCGACCATTAAGTGTATAACAGGACGAGAACATGTTATGATATGAAATGAACTCTGCTTTGTACTAGTCCGACACGCTGAGCCGGACTTTTAACGTGCTTGCTCAAGAGGTAACAGTCAACAGGAAGCCTTAAACATATCACCCCAGCCGGGCACAATATATACTGACTCCAAGCCGACAAGTCCTTTATTCCTACTCCTGCAGTAGATGTCACGTGCTCGGCGGAAAAGCAGCAAATACCATTTTTTTTTATTCGGCCGGGGGTCGAAACCGCGACCTTCCGCACTAGAGGCGAGCACGCTACCACGAGACCATCCAAATTCTGAAATAATTGACGCAGCTCTTAAAATGGTAATATAAACGAATTTTCTTGATCCAATCTCAAGTCCTGAAAGTGGAGTTAAAGGAAACTTCAGTTTTCTCTTTTTGGACCACCTTAGGAATATGCCGCCTGGGGGTCACATGAAAATTTCAATGCTACCGGTCGAGTTGGCATATGTGCATTGTTGAGTTAGTAGTGCAGATCTCACTAGTTACTGGATAAATGGAAATACGTTTTCATCCATATTTCTGGCCTCAGGGTAAATATCTGAACTCCAAAAGCTTTTGCACAGACAATTCTTATAGTTTAATATCAAGCCAAAAATCTCCCCTCAAAATATGTACGCTTATATATAATTTGAGTATTTGTTAAAATTTTGTTGTAAATTATTGTATAATATTGATGTGAAGTAATAAACATTTTACAAAGAATTCCTCTTAATTGGTGTTATAGTTGCAGTCTTGAATTTGCAATGAAGCAGGGAATTTTGGCATTTATGGCCTCGCTGCGACTTTGAGAAGAACACCATAAAAACAAAATCCCTTTGCCAAATATTTTGTCACGTGTACATATATGCCCCTTCTTTAATATCATTATAAATATTTCGGGAAAAAAAAGAACTTGTATACATGTATGAGTTTTATACAGAATAAACACCACTACATTTACATAGTAAAGTTTCACTTCTTAACTTGCAGAAATATTACAAAGTAATAGCACAATGTCATCAAGGAAAAAACATCAATACATATAATCATGCATGCGGGAAACTTTTTTTGTAAAAAAGTCATGTTTGGATTTCCTTGTCCACATAACGATTTGTCTCTTCATGTATAGACGCGACACTGTCAGCTTTCATAAGTCCAACATTTTCAGCTACTGTCATCGTAGTTAATTCGTATCGTTCTGGTTTATGATTGTTTCTTCCACTCTTCCGTTTCCCGCTTGCTTTCGTAAAAATGCTGTTCTCGTTTACCAGACTTTTGTTGATTTCGGCAGATGTCGCACATTTGAATGCTTTTGAAAAACTTTTTCGGAAATTTTCACTAAGGAAAGCATACAACAGAGGATTTAGCATGCTGTTTGCGAAGGTTAAAACAGTAAATGCATTAAAAATGTAAATCTCCCATTTGTTCGGAATTATTCCTTTTGGTTGGAAAGTCAGATTAAATTGAAATACCCAATGTGGTAACCAGCAAATAACATAAACAGAGATCACAGTTAGAACCATTTTAGTTACTTTTCGGTGTGACCTTTTCTTCTCTTTCGATTTAATTGCTGGTCCAACAGTTTTTAATCTTAATATTACAGACAGATAAAACACGGATATCATGGATACTGGTATTGCAAATCCAAGCAAAAAGGTGTACCAGGTAAATGCTTTTTCTGGAGGAATTAATTGATTTCTAGGCCATTTTATTGTGCAGGTTTTCCAATCGTGATTCTTCCTATTCGGAACAGTATTTGAATAAAGAATGATTGGCATCATGACAACAAAGGACACTGTCCAGATACATAGACATATAAAAAAAGCCTTGTTGGTTGTTCTATACTGTCCGGATCTGATTGGATGACATACTGCAAGGTACCGATCACCGCTCAATGCCGTGAGAGTAAACACACTTGTTATAAAATTTATAGAATACAAGACAAAGAATATTTTACACATGGCCGTTTCAAATATCCAATGTTCCAAAATCGTTGTTGTTATCAAAAATGGCAAACTTATTAAGAATAAAACATCTGAGATTGCAAGATTCAAAATATACAAATTAGTCACTGTTTTCATCTTTGCGAATCTTGTTACGACATATATAACTAACACATTACCTACCAGTCCAGCAAGACAGATGATTGTATAGGATGAAACTAGAAACACAGTCATGGCTGCTTTGTTTATAGCCTCGAATGGTTTATTCGTTCCGTTCTCAAATTCATTGGTCAGATTTTCGTCACAATAAATATAATCGGTGAAATTTTTTTCCATATTTATAATTTTTGAAAGACTGTTTTACTATTCAGAGTATCTGTAATTCGTTTTAATACGACTCGTCTTCAAGATACTTTAACATAAGATTCAGTTCTGATCACTTCAATAAATAGATAGCACTTATTTATTTATTTCTAAATAAAAAATGCATTCTTTATCAGTTTAAGCTGAATGAAATAGGAAAGTTCTTACCGGCTAAGTAAATAAGTTGACTTGATGTATTGTCACTCAATTGTGGTCTCAGAAGAAAACTAGAAGTTGATGAAGTCTAAGGTTCCGATACAAAGAAACACCGATTTTCCCAAAGGCAAATTACTTCAAGTGTGGTCATTAACCAGTAAGTTGATTATTTCGTCTGTTGCCAAAGCCACTAAGGCAAATGAAGAGTTTTCCAATGTCTTCAATTTTTATTCAGTCGCATATAATATTAGCTGATTCGATATAATAGCAAACGTAGACGAGTCCACTTTATCAATCCTATGTACTAATTTCGCAGGGAAACAATCTAGCGGATAATTACATATTAAATTCTTGAGACCCATACAATAATAAATCAATTTCTGGTAAAGTTTGTATCAGATTTCTTTTTCTCGACTTGATACAATTTTGTAGCTTCAAATGACATTTCTAGTATCAGTATTAATTTACGACTATGTTTTATTAGTGAAATGAGAACATTACTCGTTGTTGATACATAATATTTATTTGTTAGAATCTTAATCATGGTCTCACAATTGAAAGTTATATTTTTTTATAGTGTATACACATTATAATAATAAATATATAATTTTAATGTCTGAAAAAGACAAATGGATCAAAACTTGGTGTATGTAAATTTTATTGTTAAATATTTTTGTTGTAAGTAAAATAATTGATAATCTAAAGCTAAAATTTCTGGAATGAAGTTCAGAGAAAGTATAACATTTTACTTTTTTAGTGGCATATAATTGCATATACTGGATGTATATATACATGTACATGCAAGTATTTGCCTCCCTTATTTGGAATTTTATGTGTTTATGTTCAGTTCATTTAAAGAACAAATATAAAGAAGATAAAGTAAATTGAATTAAAATTAATAAATAATAAAAACGATAGCAATACCAGGAATATATATAATAATAACTGTTTTAAAGTCAATACACAAGTAAAGATTCACGTAATAATTTATCGATATCATTATTTTTTTGGTGATGAATCAATGGTGAATGCGCTATACTGTACATGTATCACCAAATGGTAAACAAAGACTGGGAATATTAAATGCTACATTTGTATTGATGTGTTATTATCTTATTAATTATCGTTTATTTTCTATTAAGTATGTTACCTTAAAAATGCTTTATAATCGGAAGATGCCAAGAACAATGCAGAGATTTGTTATATTATCAAAATGGAAATAGTTCTCTCATTTTAGATTTTTTCTTCAAAGTTTAAAAAAAACCATGTCTTTTGTGGTGTGCAGTTTAAATTCGTCGAAGAACAAATTAACCTTAAAATACATGTAATGATTACTCCCATATCTCCCTGCCATAGTTTTCTGTTCTTATGTTATTGTTTCCGACATCTTGTAATTTCAGAAAAAAAACCAGTTTTACTTGACAATGACAGTTGCACTGTATATACAAGAGAATATTATCTTTATTACTTAGTATTTAATGTGCGCAAGACCGAAGAAATGATATGTTCAGATCAAATTTCTAATCCGGTTTAAAATTCTAATGGACAGCTATAATTGTATTCAAGCCTGTGCAAAAGAGAGCAAATAAATTCCTTTTGAAAAAGAAACATCCCGTAAAATTCGACGACATGAGCCATCTTAGTGATTTCTCCACCCTCTATACCACCATTCCTCATTCACAATTGAAGGAGAAGTTGAAAGATCGAATCCATCGATGCTTTTTAGCAGACAATTAGCATTCCTATGGGTACTAATTGTGCGCCACTTCTGACCGACTTATTCCTTTACTATATGAGGCAGACTTCCTTGACAGGCTTCTAAAGGAAAAAAACAGAAGAAGTTAGCCCGTACTTTTAATTTGAGCTTTCGCTACATAGATGATATTTTATCACTCAATAATTCACGTTCTGGGAATTTCTTACATCTCATATATCCCAATGAGCTCGAAATTAAGGATACCACAGACAATGCCAAGTCTGCATCTTTTCTTGACCTTCACCTCAAAATTGACACCAGAAGAAGGTTGAATGCAAAACTTTACAACAAACGGGATGACTTAGACTTTCCAATCGTCAACTTCCCATTTTTGAGCGACAATATTCTGAATGAAAGTATGAAGTGTATATTTCACAACTCATACGTTATTCCCGAGCTTGTGACATATATATTGATTTCCTGGACAGAGCCCGACTCCTGACAGAAAAGTTGCTCAGACAGGGGTATGTTGCTCCTAAGTTGGAGTCATCCTTATTCAAGTTTTATGGACGTCATCATGACTTGGTTGACAGTTATGAAAAACCGTTTCCCAAATGAAAATGGATCTCTTCCATTGATTGTATCCCTTCCTCATACCGGATTTGACATGGGCAGCATGGCCAGTGTCCTGCAGGTAGCAGAGACTGCTTACTCTTCCGGAGCACACGAGTCTGCCCCCGGTTTTTTGGTGGAGTCCATATGTTTTTAGTTTTTAATTGTAGTGCATGTATTGTTTTGGTATTGTCTTCGTTGTTCTCCGGAGTTTGTCAGTTGTTTCGATTTTCTCCTTCGAATATCCCTTTGCTATTTCTTGACTTTACTTAGTCTTGCCATGAACACTGAGCTTTTGGTTTTTGTTTAATAGTGATACATTTATAGCGACTTTTACCATGTTTAAGATGAAGAACCGTGTTATCACTTGTAAGCAAACAAATAAAAGTCGGTCGGTCTGTAGCAGCCTACGTTGTACATTGATAGGCTGCTGGTAAAACCCACATCGGGAACTGTTTTTAAGAATCTACTAAATTAAAGCTTGGTTTCAATTGCCAACAAACAAAACCAAATGTAGATCTCAAAATTTTGACCAATTTCCCTATTTATATTGCACTTTCAAAATGGCCGCCATCAACTTATTTTTGAAATTCGTGATAAGTACATGTAGACATTATGTTCTACTATTTATACATACCAATTTTTATTTATGCCAAGTAAGTTTAAAAGAAGGACACACACCTTTATATTAATGTATTACATTATACTATAATGGTTTGCCAAATACTAGTACTGCACTAAATCGCATGATTTATGATATTGCTTTTGAAAATAGATTTCTCAGTTAATGGTTGTATACTGTCCTTTTTTATCATACATCTGTAGATATGAGTTTTTAAATAATTTTGTAACTACGTAGGAGATTAAATTTTAGATTGAGAGAGCAGACTTTTTAAATTGTCTTGTCAATAGATTCTGGAAATTTCTATACAAAACACCTGCGACATAATTTAAATCCTTATACATGTTATATGTACAATGTACTCGATAATTCTTATTCTTGGAGTGTCTTGTAATAAACATTCTGAAACAAGTTGCTGCTTTTAAAAAAAGCAATACGTTGGCCCTGAATTATTTATAGTTATATTTTACGCAAAAATGTTTAATGTTTAAATTTGTGTTTGGATTTCAAAATTAACGTGAATTGGTTCAAATTTTCATTCAAACTAACAATTTGTAGATCTACGTTTTGTTTAATTTATTTAATTTCGGAATTCCGATTAGTGTGAGGGGAATTTGCGACATAAATCTTTCTTTCGCGTTTTGTTTGAAATGAAAACCGTACACATGAACAATCCATAAAGTCAGATCGAAACAAATACAGTCATGACAGTGAGACAATAGGTTAACATTATTCAAATCTAAGTTAACAAATTTTACTTCATGTACATTTGTAAATAAAGTATTAAATTCATCGGCTTTTCAGAAATCATTCCGGACCATAATATGGAACATCAAGTTCTGATTGGTTCGGGATAATCTTAACGTGTTTTAATTGTTATGGACTTGACTACTTTTATAATTGCCTAAAGTATATGTACAAAATGTACCATAAGCGTTGTTGTGTTTCGGGTATTATTATCCCCGCACTTTCGAATACAGTTCGGGGATATAGCGATTGTCTCCGTCCGTCCGTCCGTCACACTTTCTTGTGACATCAACGCCTCCTTCATTTTTGGGTTTAGGAATTTAATTTCTATATAGAATGGCTGCATACCGCCTGTAGATGCACAATAAGGTTTTAGAATTTTGATTTTCTAAATAAGGGCCCACATGGGTTGAATTCAACCTTGTGACCTGAACTCGTCTTTCATTTTTCAATTTATGCATTTTATTTCTATATAGTATTGTCATGCACTATATGCAGATATGCTATAAGGTTCTCGAATTTTGATTTTCTAAAGTTGGGGCCAACAGTGGTCGAATTTCGAAAAACTGTCAAGTTAAGGTTATGACGTTTTTACAATTTATGCATTTTATTTCTATACAGTATCATCATGCACCATATGCAGATGCGCAATAAGGTTGTAGAATTTTGATTTTCTAAAATTGGGGCCCAGAGGGTTCGAATTTCGAAAAACTGTCAATTTTAGCTTGTAACCTAATCTCCTTTTTAATTTTACAATTTATGCATATTATTTTTATACGGTATTGTCATACACTATATGCAGATACGCAATAAGGTTTTATAATTTTGATTTTCTAAACAAGGGGCCCACTCTGGTAAAATTTTGAAAAAAATATCAATTTAAGCTTGTGACCTTAACTTCTCTTTCAGTTTGCTTATATATAGTATTGGTCTACACCATATTTAGTTGTACAATAAGAATTTAGAATATCGATTTGATCCGGTGGCTCACACAGGCCAATTTCAAAAATTGTCGGTTTAAGATTGTGAACTAAGGCTTTTTTTAATTTTTCATTAGGTTTATTGATTTAATTTCTTTATAGAATGACTGCATACTATTTTTGGATGGGAATAATAGGTATTGTATTTTTGACTATTGGTAAGTGGCCCGACTACTTACAGGGGGTGCGGGGATCACTGTCGATTCCGACAGTCCAGATTTCTAGTTCTAATTTTGCATGTTATTTACTTAGTCACATTTATAAACTGTTACCATACAATGTTCTGCACTTCACTACTCATATAATTGTCTTAATTAACGTTAACAAGCAATAAACACACCAAAATGCCCGTTATGTTCTGTTGTGCTCATGCGTCATTTACAGAGGTAATTTTTAACTTAAAATGACAGGAAATGTTCGACATACACTTTTAATTCTTGTTTTATTTCTTCCGATGTTTTCAAAACACGACTAAGAAGTGCATTAACTAAGGTAAATTGCAAGGAAATAATCTTTTATTTGTAAGAATGTTTGGTATCTTGGGTCTATTTTAAGACAAACAAGGTAATGTTTTTGCAGATGTGGTAAATAGTATATGACCAATATACATGTACAAAAAAAATGTATCTACTTTAAATAAAAAATGCTAACTGGGACAATATTGTGAAATTTGTTAAAAACATGAAATGTTAAAAGAATAACTCTTACACTTATACAAGTATGTATTTCAAATAATATATAGCTTGAATTGATGCCTGTATGTGAATATTATGTGTTGAAATAATTACAAAGTTATTAAAAGATCTGGATGGTATTCGGCCTTGATTCTTGCAAGCTTGGCCTAGTGTTTTAGCAAAACATGTGACATGTACTTATCCCCACACATCGAAGAAGTTCAGGGATATTGTTATCGCCCCGTCCGTCTGTCTGTCCATTCGTCCGTTACACTTTCTTGTGACTTAAACTCCTCTTTCATTTTTAATTTCATGCATTTAATTTCTATAGAGTATTGTGACATATGGTATGTTTATGCGAAATAAGGTCTTAAAATTTTCATTTTCAAAAATTTGGACCCACAGGGGTCTAATTTTTAAAATTTGGAATTTGAGCTTGTGACCTAAACTCCTCTTTTATTTTTCATTTTATGCATTTAATTTCTATACAGTATTGTCACACACTGTGTGTAAATGGGCAATAAGGTTTTAGAATTTTGATTTTCAAAAATTAGGGCCTTTATGGGTCGAATTTCAAAAATGGGGAATTATAAATGGATGACTGAAAGTTTTCTTGCATTTTTTACATTTTGTTTCTATACATTATTGTCATAAACTGTATGCAGATGTGCAATAAAGTTTTAGAATTTTAATTTTCCAAAATTTAAGCCTGTATTCAAAAGTATAATTGTGAAAAAGGTGCACAAGGATACAAAATGTGGGGAGTGCGGGCATAGCTGTTTTCGACTGTCGAAGTATAGTCTTAATTTGTCATTGAATAGGGGTATTGAACGAAATGAAGGGAGTCCGAGTCTGTCCAATTAACAAACAAGAACAGTAGACTTGAAATTTTTTTTTTCGAAGTTCTTTAAAAACCTGTAAGCATATCGTTGGTTGTTTTCAATATTTTGGAATAATCTACGGTATTTTATCTATGAGAAATATAAGGTAGAAAGCTGGGCTGTCGGAATCGATAGTTATCTCGCACCCTTGCAATTAGTTGAGATACTTACCCAAATGCAGGAAACCTTATGCCCATTTAAAGATTTTATGCAAATACCTATAACGAAATTAAATCAATAGCTCCAATTACAATGAAAATAATTTGTCACAAACTTAAATTGACAAATTTTGAAATTCGACCCTGTGGACCCCAATTTTAGATTATAAAAACTCTAAAAGTTTATTGCACATCTATATACTGTGCATGACACTACTGTAAAAATATGAAAAAATTGAAAAATGATAAAGGAGTTACAAATGAAAATAATTTAAAAAAAAATTAAATTGACAATATTAGAAATTCGACGCCTGTGGGCCCCGATTTTAGATAATTCTAAAACCTTATTCCGCATCTACCTAATGTGCATGACACTATGGGCCCTAATTTGAGAAAATTAATTTTTTTTAACCTTATTGCACATGTAAATATTGTGCATTACACTAATGAATAGAATAAAATGCATTAATTGAAAAAATAAAGAGTTTGTGTCATAATCTTGAATTGCAAAGTTTTGAAATTCGACCCATGTGGGCCCCAACTTTAAAAAATTAAAATTATAAAGCCTTATTGCGCATCTATACATGGCACTTGACACTACTGTATAAACATAAAATGCAAAATAAAAGAGGAGTTTACGTCACAAGCTTAAATTGACAATTTTTCGAAATTCGACCCCTGTGCGCCCCAATTTTAGAAAATTTATTTTCTGAAACCTTATTGCACATCTGCATATGATGTATGACAATACTGTACAGATTGAAAAATGAAAGACGAGTTAAGGTCACAAGCTTGAATTCAAAATTTTCGAAATTCGACACCTGTGGGCGCCTTGTTTAGAAAATCAAAATTCTAAAACCTTATTGCGCATCTACAGGTGGTATGCAACCATCCTATATAGAAATTAAATTCATAAACCCAAAAGTGAAGGAGGAGTTTGATGTCACAAGAAAGTGTGACGGACAGGCGGACGGACGGATACAATCGCTATATCCCCGAACTTTCTTCGAAAATGCGGGGATAATAATCTGGTACAATGTAACTCATTATACATCTTTATTTCAGGATTTAGAACTTTTAATGAATATTAAACAAATACATGTTTGACACATCTTTTGGAACCATGTTTATATTCAAAGTCAAATGAAAATGAACTAGAAATCTGGACTTTCGTAAACGACAGTGATCCCCGCACCCCCTGTAAGTAGTTGGACCACTTACGTATAGCCAAAAATATATATTACCTTATTCCCATCCAAAAATAGTATGCAGTCATTCTATAAAGAAATTAAATCAATAAACCTTATGAAAATTGAAGAACCTTAGTTTACAAGCTTAAAATGACAATTTTTGAACTTTGGCCTGAGTGAGCCTCCGGTTTAAAAATCGATATTCTAAATCCTTATTGTGCAACTAAATATAGTGTAGGACAATACTATATATAAACAAACTGAAAGAGAAGTTAAGGTCACAAGCTTAAATTAAAAATTTCAAATTTCGACCCATGTGGACTCCAATTTTAGAAAATTAAAAATCTTAAAACCTTATTGAACCTCTGCGTATGGTGTTTGATAATACTGTATAGATGAAATAAAATGCATCAATTGAAAAACAAGACGAGTTTATGTCACAAGCTTAAATTGATAATTTTTCAAAATTCGACCCATGTGGGCTCCTTGTTTAGAAAATAAAAATTCTAAAACCTTACTGCGCATCTGCATATAGTGTATGTTACGTGTACCTCTAGGGGGCGTGAACAAACTTTTACGCGCACCTCTAGGAACATGATAAACGCGAAAAAATAATATTTCATAATCACCTTTCTGTTGTTGAGTAGTAACTTTCCAGCAGCCAAAAGCATATGGCGTTTCATCTCTCAATTCAAACGCTATTAAAAAGCCGCTTACTTATATGAAAATAAGGATGCCTACCAAGAAGCTGCTCATGCTAGGATATGTTTAATCTAGGTTGCAGTCTTTCATATAAACGTTTTGCTGATGCCATCACGACTTTGATCACCGTTATGAAAAGACCAAATCTCGTATACAACCGGGCTTGACGTGGGCTTCATTGGCAATATCAAAACTAGTTTAACCCCACCGCATGTTATGCACATGTGCACAGTACTAATTCCTTTTGGAGGGACTGTCCAGAACTTGCTTCATGTGGTTGAATTTCACTTTTGAAGACCATGGGGTGTCCTCTACATGAATTGTTTTCATCCGTAAATGTGTCAGTTTTGCTTTATTCGTGGTTTGACCTCATTACCATTCATTTTCATATGTATATCAAATGTACCAAGTACAGTATATTAAAGGTAACAGTACATTATAATTGAAGTTTATTCAAATAACAAACAACAAAGAATATAAAGAAATCTGTTAAACAAACTGGAACATGCACCTTCCATACATGTACATTGAGATCTCACAAAACATGATTAACCCCACCGCATTTTTGCGCCGGTCCCAAGCTAGGAAGCTCTAGCCTTTGTTAGTCTTGTGTGTTTTTTTAAATTTTGGTTCATTTGTATGTTTCGGAGTTTAGTGTGCCGTCCATTTCGCTGAACTAGTATGCATTATTGTTTTGGGTCCAGTTGAAGCCCGCCTCCGGGTGCGGGATTTTCTCGCTGCGTTGAAGACCCATTGGTAGCCTAGAGCTGTCTTCTGGTCGGGTTATTGTCTCTTTTGCACACTCCCCGTTTCCATTCTCTATTCTATCATTCCTACCTTAATAGTCCGGATAACATCTTCTATCGAAAAAGTAGTATACCGGAAATGCTTAGGACCAATCATGGTAAAGGATTTCGAATTACGTATACATTGTACGTGTACCCTTTTTTACTGATATAATTTTTGACATAAAATGTGCATATACAATGTTACCAACCAAATGACAAATTTATATGGTACATTAATTGTATCCAACGCAGAAGAATGTACATGTATCTTGCAAATATATATGATTTGGAAACACCCAAAGAAACTTTTTATTTATTTGCACATTCGCAAGTGTTTGACTAGGCTGTCCAAATGACTACCCTGTATGATAGATTGTCTTGTCGTACATGTTGTATCTGAAGATACATGTTGTATCAGTATAACAAGAGGCTCTCAAGAGCCTGTGTCGCTCACCTGGATTTAACTTTTCACCTTGGGCAGACCTAAAAATTTAAATGTTGCAGTCAATTTGGCTGGATTTTCTATAGGATTCTATGTTAAACTAATTTCATGCTGCCAAGTCTGGCTCCAATATTTCAAGTGGTTTCAGACAAGAAGATTTTTCAATGAATTTTTCCATAGGGCCCTATGTTAAACTAAGTTCGGGTGTGGCGGCCATCTTGGTTGACAGTCTGGGTCATCACACAAAATTCTGAATGAGGACCATCTAAGGACCATTGCTACCAAGTCTAATTCTAATTGGTTTAGTGGTTTCAGACGAGAAGATTTTTTAGTGAATTTCCCATAGGGTCCTATGTTAAACTAAGTTCTGCTGTGGCGGCCATCTTGCTTCACAGTCCACGAAATCAGACACATTTCTGAAAAAGGACCTCCTAAGGACCAATGCTGCCAAGTCCGGCTCCAATATGTCAATTGGTTTCAGATAAGAAGATTTTTCAATTAATTTTCCTATAGGGCCCTATGTTAAACTAAGTTCGGTTGTTGCGGCCATCTTGGTTGACAGTCCGGGTCATCGGACACATCTGTGTAAGAGGACCATCTAAGGACCAATGCTGCCAAGTCTGGTTCCAATTGGCCGTGTAGTTTCATATAATAATATTTTTGAAATCCCCCCCACCCTTTTTTCTATTTTTAGTAACAGTAGCTATGTCGGTTGGAAGTCGGGGATGCCAGACATAATTTTGGAAGGGGGCCACCCAAGGACCATTCCACCAATGTTTTCATCTTGACTTATTTGTATATCTTACTTTGTTGGACATTTTTGCTGTTACAATTTGTCTTTATCTATAATAATATTCTAGATAATAACCTAAAACTGCAAAATTTCCTTAAAATTAACAATTCAGGGGTAATAACCCAACAAAGGGTTGACCGATTCGTCTAAAAATTTCATGACTGGTAGATCTTGACCTGATGAACATTTTTACCCCGTCAGTTTTGTTCTAATTGCTTTAGTTTTTGAGATATAAGACAAAAACTGCAGTTTACCCCTATGTTCTTTTTAGCCATGTCGGCCGTGTTGGTTCGCAGGCGGGTTTTTAAACTAGATACCCTAATGATTCTTGTGGCTAATTTTGGTACAATTTGGCCCAGTAGTTTCAGAGGAGAAGATTTTTGTAAAAGTTAACGGAAGACGACGGACGACAGACGCCAAGTGATGAGAATAGCTCACTTGACCCTTTGGATCAGGTGAACTAAAAATGAATGGTTATGGCTTACAGCGAGACAACAACCAAACTACCTAGCGTCTACCGGTTTACCACGACGTATGTGTAGGTATTAAAACTTCTTACACGTCAGACAGGAATAATTATTATTTTATTTCATGCACAATTTTATATGGTGCACTATCCACAGTGTGGGAGCGGAAGTGTACAGTATTTGTTTCAACATTTGGGTTGCGATTCTGTCAAGCGCTAGATAAGGATAAAAGCTTTGGAGAAGGTAAGCTTTTGACTATTTTCCATGTTTACAAAAATATTTTTCAATGAAATAAATCGGTAAGAATTTAAAACAATAAGATGTTATACATTCATGCTTGTTAAAACCTACATTTATTCATTATAAAAGACATATCAAGTAAAAAATACCTCGAAATCATCTATTGTTGGTACAACACGGCTTCTTCAAATGCTTTGTAAACGTGATTTCTTTATCGCTTCCTAAACAACATGAAAGCAACATGACGTCACTGGAACGTTTCTTTTATGAAACGTTAATATCGGACGTGTGTTGGTTTTGCATTCGTTTAAACATTAATTAAAGACATGCGAAAAGTACTTTTAAATGTATGTAATATATCTATTTATTTATAACATAAATTAGGAAAATCGATATCGGTTATTAGATATGGATGCTTTTTCCAAGTTAATTTTGTGAATGTTTAACAAAGTTTTGTGTCACTTGTATTTTTGTAAGCAAGTTTTAATAGTAACCAAAATGTTCATTTATAAAATTTCAGTTTTAATATTTTTGTTCAGACCCAGACACTGAGACAGTTGTTCTTGTCCATTTAATCATGTAATTAACAATATACTACAAACCAACATCCAACTGATAATTTATTTACAAATTAAAAGTTAGACATCTCAACAATGCATTCAGCTTTCGATAAAAATCAGAATTATGATACTCTACTTTCCAAACACTTTCTTCTTCTTCTTTATACATGTATTTATAAAACAAGTTAAACTTTTGTCTTCCGAAAAAATAATCAATAGATAATTTGTAATCAGAATACGTAAATGTATGCTGAAATAGAATAACACTATTTCCGTTGTCCCTAATCTGCAATTTCCCTATATCTTTGGTGTTGTGACATTTAACATGAAACATGAAATACACTTAACATCATCATCCCAAGTCAGGATTTTGTATCCACGTTCCTTCCTACAAACCCCTGACATCCCATATTCATACAGGTCGGAAGTGAAAGATTTTCATTGGTTACTTCTCTACGTCAAAAGAGAATCCATTTGCGTCGTAGGTAGAATTTTCTAGGTCACACACCAGGCGGCGATAAGTTCGACCCGCAAAATATGAATGTGTGATGTCAGGGGTTTATAGGAACGAACGTGGATACAAAACACTGACTTGGGAGGATGACTTTACATGAACCATTATATATTAAAAAAAACCTCCAAATCACATATTTTAAAACAGACAGTGGCATAACAATTGGACGGTATATGTCAAATGTTAAAGTTAAAAGCACATATCAACAGACAATAATTACAAGGTGTAACAAAAAAGTAAAATTTTGACATTGGTGACATCTTTACTTTAGAAGAACTATACGAGACATTAAAAGCAATACTTTTGTTTCATTGAAACTGGAAATAGATAGACTGACACCACAAGGGCCAAATTAAATAAAAGAAGACACACACGTTGGAGATTTTCAAAACATTTGTGTATTCACAAATTAACTTCTCGTAATTGTATGTTAATATATTTTGTATTTTAAGTTTCGGGTATTATTAAACCAATTTTCATTTTCTGAAATTTATCAACAAATCACCAGTGTTTTTCAATAGTAGCTATTAATACTGATACGCCATTTTTCACGATAACCAATGTCTAAGCGGTAGCCGTGATCGATTATGCGTACACAAAACTATAGGGGGATAGGAAGATGATGAGTTCGAACCTACAAATTGAACTCCAGCTAGTTTATGTTGTTTATATAATTTTTGGTTGGTTTTATGTTTTGTTTTTTGTTTTTTTTTTAAATATAATAAAAGAAATAAAGGGTGCCATTAGTAAAAGATTTGACGGCAGACTTGGTATTATTAACATTTTCGGATTTAGAATATTAGAATTTAGAATTTCTACATTGCTTCTTTCAATCTTGTGTCGCCTGCGTAGCAGAGTCTACACATAGGGATCACTATCTTTCGTTTTGCGTCGTCGTCCGCGTCGTCGTCACACTTTCATTTATCCGCAACTGCTCTTAAAGCAATGAATGGATTTCCGTGAAACTTTCAGGAAATCTTTCATACCTCATGTCATTGTGCACCTTCTATTTTATTTTTTGATCAGAATCATCTACTGCCGTTCAACGCTATTATGTCACGAGTATGCAATCACAGATATCGCATCGAAGTCACACACAGATGTTATTAATAGCGTATTTAAAGCTAAATGTTCGAAAAATCTGTAATCTGCATTCATTCGTAAAATAGAAATTCTTCAGTAAGTAAATTCTTATGTTTTAATATTATAAAATAATGCAGAATTAATAAGTATGGATTTTTAAAAGAAAATTGTTTTCCCCATTATATCACACATACGGTCAATTTTAATAATAATTGTGCAGTTTATTTCGTTATTTATAAAATTAAAAAGTAAAACATTACAATTTTATCCTGTTTCTGGTAAAAATAAAGGAAAATTAGATAAAAAAAAATGAAAATTATTGTGCAGAATCGAACCTGTCATCTACTGACTGATAATCTTGCCACGCTTAAACGATCACGGCTATCATGTCCGACCCTGTAAACTTTCTTATTAATGGAGTATTTAAAGCTCAGTTTTGGAAAAGTTAGTAGTCTGTGATCGTTTTATGATTCCTTTCTAAAATAGAAATTCTTTTGTATTACTAATATACTTGGTACGAATAACAAATCCGAAAACTATCGGTTTAAAATTACCCCGGGAGAATTACTGGTTTTGGATTTTTATAAGAAAATTAGTGCGCTTAAAATATCCTTGAAGTACTAGCTTCAATTCTTAGATTAATAGTCACTGAACTTTTTTATTTTTATGTTCTTATCATTCCCATACACTTACATTTTTTAAAAAATGAAATCAATCGAAAATTTTGGTAACAAAAGTAAACATATTTTCATAGATTCGAACCCGTTCTCAAAAACTTCAAACGTTGAACAGCAACGCAGAAGCGATCGCGGCTATGGCGTCTGGGATGTGAAATCATGTAAAAATATATACATATGTCTCCGATTTTATAATATTTTATATTTATAAAATATTTTTTATTCATAATAATTGTTTCGTTCAGTCATATCAAGGAAGAAACCTGTGGAATTCTAGTGTTGAACGTTTACAAACATAACATTACGTAAAATTTCACTAAAAATGTAAAATGTAGTCTCTTATATATATATATATATATATATATATATATATATATATATATATAAAAATTAAACTGCCTCCACAGGCAAGTACCAACAAAATATTTCAATATGTGTAGTACCTTTCCTTTATTGTTTTATATTTATAAGGAAAAGTTGGGACTCGCTTGTGGAGGATGTTTAATTTGAAGATATATACAGGAAAACTGCATAATTTTCACAATTTTCTGTAAACCGGGTGTTTTCACGTGCTGCTTGTGACGTCACACAAAAAAAAATAGATTTTAAGTTTTGATTTTTAAAACAGATATATTCATATCAGTTTTAGGGGCAAATGCACTTCAATTAAAGTATCTTGAAAAAACTTCATTTCTGGGGCCATTTATGGGCCTTACCGCCGCTGGTCCTTTGAGTAACCTTCTTTTGATGTCTAAAGGTCGAGAAATTTAGTTTATCGGCAATTCATACTTTTTTACTTTTGATTTAATAGTCAGACATTTTTCGCATTCGTCTCGACCGATATTCAACGTGATAAAGCCAGTATCAAAAACCATTAGTGTCTATTAATTTAATTTGATTGGATGAACAGTATAGATCAACATTGGTTATACTGTATAACCTGGTTTGGTCTTTAATTAATCCGCCACTTGTAAATTAAGTCCAATGTCATTATTGATTCTTGAATCAAGGGATCATTGTACTTCTGTTTGGAAATTAAATATTATAAGAAATGTTTCCAATTTTTTAACAGGTTAAATTTCAATAACCTGGTTTGGGTCAGTTTATGGCATTCATAAACCGCTGGTTTATTATGCGTAAATTGACACA
This sequence comes from Mytilisepta virgata, assembly GCA_028015205.1. Classification (NCBI taxonomy): domain Eukaryota; kingdom Metazoa; phylum Mollusca; class Bivalvia; order Mytilida; family Mytilidae; genus Mytilisepta; species Mytilisepta virgata. The sequence goes on from CM051521.1 coordinate 93,781,832, forward strand.
AACCAGGTTATATCGTATAAACTGTTCAAAAATTGGAAACATTCCTTAAATAATTATTTTATGTCACCGAAATGACTATTTTATGCGATCATTCGCATAATACTCTATCGCTATATGAATTGTTGTTGTATAGCAATGTAATATTCCTTGTTAAACACAACCAAAAATAAGCGCTGATATTGCACTGAGTGCTCATCGGTAGTTTTCTTGGTTGTTGGAAGGTCTTATCCATTTGATATACAATGAAGGCGCTATTACACAAAATTTGGAAATAATGTCCCTTCGTAGAATATTGTATCACATCCGCGAGCTCGTGCGATATTACATTCTACTACGGACAGGGTTTCCTAATATTCATGAAATAACCCCATATTATAGTCCAAGTACATTATATTGCAACAAGTGACTATACAAAAAAAAAATGCAAGCGCCCGTACGGTACACATACAAGCACCTATACAGTCAGAGAAATGATGTGTTGTTTGTTTGCAAGTAATTTACTTCATTTTATAGGCAAAATAATTTGATAAAATTTGGATTTAGGGTATAAAAATGAATTGACTTCTGGATAACTTAAAGAATACCTTCTTATTTCTTACCAGTTTTTACTTATTCAGTTTTAAAGTCAAAATTTCAAACACTAAATGTAAGAAGCATCGCGATCAAAGCTTGATAAAAGTTATATTAATCATATTTGTGAAAAAAATGTGATGCATTTTTATAGGCATTTAAACAGCCAAGTGTCAAAGGAGCCAACATACCTAAAATTGCCACAACATCTGTGTAAAATTAGAAAATCTATTATTTAGTATGAGCGATCTTCCTTGCAAGTGACCGATTTGCTGCTATACAAAATCGCAACTTAACAGCTGAGAGAAAACATGTTCATTTCCGCTCCCACACTGTGCTATCTTTGTGTGAAGATTCATAAAATTCCATTTGACTGTTAAGAAGGAGTTGCTCGTACAAGATTCCTGGCCAGAGACACATTGATACAGTGATTCGTCTGAGGGGTATACATGTAATTACACGGGAATTTTGTAAAACATGATATTTTTAACTTGTATTTTAAAAAAAACTTTCGATATGATAGCATATGTTGCATTCAGATCTGTAGGGGCTTCTATGAAGAAAACATCTTTGACTGTTAATTATTAAACAGACAGTTATTTTCTTAAGTATTCAAGAAAAGTGTTTTTGAAAATGAGAAAAATACAGACTTTCTAAAAAACCAAACGATTGTCTTGTATAGAAGAATCCTCCGGGATATGAAGTTACAACGTAGAAAAATCCTGATGACAGAAAATAACATTATCTAGATGTCAGGTTATTCCCTTTTGTATACTTACTAATCACCTTTACGTTGTTTGCCTTGCAGATTCATTCGTTTTCAGGTTCAAATAATCTGTATGAATGCATTATTACCATTCTTTGTATGAAACCTCAACTATATTTTTTTCAAAAGGGAAAGGACAGAACTATGCTATTTCATTGTAGATAAGCATATTTATTTCTTTCCCCGACTCTTTTAATTAAATTATTCTGGAAGGTCTGTTTCATTAGTATCTTCATCAAGTAAATTACAACTTGAAGTAATTTTGTGGAAGCAGTTGATTAATTCAATCAACGCGGCATTGCTCATTTCGATATGCATGTAAATATCTAACATAAATCTACAAAGAAATTTCCGGGGCCTCGTTGGCCGAGTGGTCTAGGTAGTCCATTTTGACTACCAATGACCACAAGCCTGTCAACACGGTATCTCTGAGTTCGAATCTCACCTGTGGCGGGGTGTGTTCGACTCCGTGGATTGCCAATTTTCCCTTTTGCCGAAAGTCAGTGGTTCTCTCCGGGTACTCCGGCTTCGTCCACCAATAAAAACTGGCCCCCGCGAAATGGCCAAAATGTGCTGAAAACGGCATAAAAGCCCAACTAAACAAACAAACAAAAGAATTTCCTCTACCATGATGTTTAGGTGGTGTTTTATTTTATTTATATTTTTGGGGGGGAGGGGAGGGGTGTATTTCTGTATGATTCTACTCATTCATGAACTATGGCATTGTGTTTATCATAACATTTTTTGAATTATCGTACAATTCTGATTTGGCTATTTCACAAAGAACAGAAATTATTTTTTCTAAGTTTTGTTTTGCTGGATGATATTTAGTTCGATGACACAATATATTTTCATAAATATAAAGTGTTGGCTTTACCCGTATGTTCAATTTGACATTCTGTAAATTTGCCCTCAAGCGTTTTCGATTTTTGTTTAGGTTTTCAACATTTTAGTCCTTGAGCTCAAGTGATGAATCGTAAATTCACGACATGTGCACATTTTATGCACACTGTGTGCATCAAAAATTGGTATCATAGAATTTATCATATATGTAAAGAATTTGAACAAATGAAATTGTCGTGAATTTGTAGATTGATAGTTGTAGGATGATCATAAAATTATGAAAAAGAAATTAAAGTGTACTTGGTACTATCAATTAGATAACATGTGATGATTCATATAAAATGTGTCTTTATGCCATCATGGCGTCTTCAAAGATCAGGAAGGACCCACGTCACAAAGCATTACAGAACGACAAACAAAATTACTGGTATTAATGTTATCGACATTCCCCAACCCTTGAAATGATATACGTGTGCTTATTTCAGTGCTTCAGTGGCATTATGCAACAAAACTCAGGAAATTACGCAGAAAATGAAATGTCTATTTTTAGTAAAATTACCTTGACCTTCAATCTTAAGGCTTTAACTTTGTTTGACGAGCCTAAAATATCTGGAGTGATAATACGTATTATTATATTTTATGTAAATTTATCTACTTTTAATGCATTTTCATTGCTTTACAAGAATGTGGTATTTAACTCGATCACGGCTGGAAAAGAAACAGCGGGTGACAATTTTTATACCGTCACCTGCTCGTAAACCCATCCCAACAAGAAAAACCAAATGAGCTTCTAAATGAAGATGGTGTTAGAACTAAAAATGTCAATGACATTTGTAATGTTTTTAATAAGTTTTTTACGTCATGTGTTGAAAACCTGAGAACTGATAGATCTGTGACCAATAATCATGATTATGCAAGATTAACTCAGTTTGTACAAAAGAAATTTACTAAGTTGAAACAAGAAAAATTCTCAATTCCACCAGTCACAATAAATAATTTATTTAATGAGATTATCAAACTTGACATTAATAAATCCACCGGATCTGATAACATAGGACCAAAAATTTTAAAATTAAGTGCTCCTTTCATAACTTCATCTTTAACTTACATTTTTAACAGAATAATAGATACAAGTACAATGCCCACTGTTCTAAAGAATGCAAGAGTAACCCCTGTTTTTAAAGCTGGGGAAAGATTCATGGCAACAAATTATAGACCAATTTCTGTACTTCCTGTTTTATCAAAACTTTTAGAAAAGCATGTTTCAAAACATTTGTATGATTATCTAAAAAGACTTAATCTTTTACACCCAGCACAGTCTGGGTTTAGACAAGAACACTCTTGCCAAACTGCCCTTATCAATATCATAGATAAATGGGTACAGGACATGAATGACGGTAACATCAACTTAGCAGTCCTATTAGATTTTAAGAAAGCCTTTGATGTAGTAGATCATGATATTCTCTGTAAAAAACTTGAAATTTATGGATTTGATAATGCTGCTGTTTCTTTTTTCAAATCCTATTTGAAAGAAAGAACTCAACAAGTACAAATTGGTAATGCTCATTCTGAAAAACTTTATATCAAGTATGGTGTCCCCCAAGGCTCCATATTAGGGCCTCTTCTGTTTATTTTATACATAAATGACCTTCCTATCTATATGAAAAATTGTTGCACTGACTTATATGCTGATGATTCAACTTTACATCTTTCTGGTAGTTGTTATCAAACTCTGCAGTCAAAGGTACAAGAAGATTTGCATGGTGTTGAGGAATGGTGTAATGATAACAATATGTTCATCAATAAAAATAAAACAAAATATATGATTATTGGAACAAAGCAAAAAGCAATGCCACATTACAGTGAAAGTTGTTTAACTATTAACAATCAAGTGATATAATCTTCCACATGCGAAAGTCTCTTGGGCATCAAAATTGACCCTTCCCTCACATGGACAAACCAAATTGATTTGATCTGCTCAAAAATTTCATCTAGGCTATATCTACTATTAAAGATTAAGAAATTTCTAAATCTAGACTGCAGAAAATTATTTTATAATGGTTATATCTTACCACTAATTGATTATTGTTGTATAGTGTGGAGTAGTTGTAGCAGTGAGGGTTTAAATAGGATATTAAAATTACAAAAGAGAGCTGCTAGAATAATACTAGAAACAGACCCTTTCGCTCCTTCTGAGCCCTTATTCAAACACTTAAACTGGATGACAGTTGAACAGAGAATAAAATATCACAAGTTTGTGATGACATTTAAGTGCATCAAAAATGATGCCCCATCATATCTTACTAGCAAGTTTCATTATGTTTCAGACAGAAATCCATACCCCTCGAGAAATGCTGTTCAAGGAAACCTCATACTCCCTAAACCAAAAATTGAATTGTTCAAGAAATCTTTTATGTATTCTGGACCATTCTTGTGGAACAATTTGCCTATATCGTTACGAAATATTACAAATGTTAATTCTTTCAAATTCAAAATAACAGATCATTTATTGAAATCAACCAATTGAAAAAATATGTAATATTAATTATTTCATCATGTTTATTTTTCTTAACATTTTATGCAGTTGTATTGAACATTATCATTGCTTGACTTTTATACTAATGTATGCCATGTATATGTTTGCATTTTTTGTTTATGCTTTTCTATGATGAGGGCCTCAGGGAAGATTAGTTATATAGCTAACTGTGTAACCCTCTTAAAATAAAGTATTGTTGTTGTTGTTGTTGTTGTTGTTGTTGTTGTATAGAGTTCTTAAATGTCTCGTGTCCTGATCTACATATACAATTCAAGACATTCAGTATAATAAAATAAATAACAATTTTCTAAGAAGGTGACGGAGTAAATTGTAACCCCTAAGAAAACATTTTTCTAGGGGTTACAATATACTCCGTCACTTCGCCTCGGTTGACAATGTTTTCTCGGGGTTACAATATATTCCGTCACCCTCTTACCTCGGCTTCGCCTAGGTTGACAATGTTTTCTCGGGGTTACAATATACTCCGTAACTCTCTTAGAAATGTGTTATTTATATATTAACAGAGTTTGAACATAACCTTGTCTTGGAAGTATATGTGACGGTAACCTCTCTCTATCAAGAAAGTATTATATCTGTCTATCTGTAGTTTTCATTTCAATCGGGAAAGGCAAACATGGATTATCAAGCGAAACAAAGACAAACTGGTCAATGAAGAAATTCATTCGGTGAAAGCATTATTTGGAAGACAAACTAGGTGCATTTGTAGAATTTCATTGTTCGCTACATGTACAGTGTATACATTCATTTAAAAGTTGCAATCAATATAATGAAATTAAAACAATAATAGACAAATGCGCTCTTTTAATTAAGGTCCTGTTGGACGTCCTTTAAAAACACTTAAATGAGCACCAGAAACTGAGAATGCACAGTCAATTAAGTTTTACATATTTACACTGTAACCATACTGGCCAGTGTTAAAATAATAGGTGAAAGTTCATTTCAAGAGGTTATTTAATACAAAATTCAAAGTTCTTAGCTAGACGTTCATATATAGTCTAACAAACGGACAGATGAAAATGATAAAAATATGCGACATTTCTCTTCTGTATTTCGTGTTGGCAATTTTGGCATTACCTAGTTTTACAAAGCACTACGGATGTGATATTCATAGAAAATTGGTATTCTGCATTTACTGTCTTTCAAATTATTTAAATCCTCAGACGTTTTATTGGGGAAAATTAACAGCGATATCAATATTCATGAGAAGGTGATATAAAGAGATAACCAGGCTGTACGGAAACTTAAAAACAAAAAAATGAAGCAGGGACGTCTGTGAAGTAATGAAATTAGTTTAACACAAATATCCATAGATGATTTGTTTACGTGAATCTGTTTTATTGTTTAATGAAAAATACCATATGTATCGTTCTAAAATATCCTCTAGTGGTATTAACGTCCGTTGATTGATACTCACGTTGACAAGAATTTATTTCCGCGGTAATAATTTGTCTGCATATCTGTCCTTCCATATTTATGAGAAAATATTTGATTCACGTGAGGACTTCTTCATGGATTTAGATTTATTAACAGACTGACATTTATGCGACATTTTCTTTTAAGTAGAAACTATTAACAAAATACGTTACAATAATATTTTATTGAATACTACACTGGTAATTTGCTGGCTACTACATAGCTAGATGAGTCTTCAAATTTTTGGCAACAACAGCAGCACGTATAAAGTGGTCAAATATTTGATTTCCGACTTAGTCCGGAATTACCGCATACGGGGCAGAAATTATTATTCTGAACACAGGACTTAAGTGTTTTGTTAGGCATGAGAATGGCGCTTTGCACATTACGAGAGTGAAATGAAATTTGAAGTATGAAGCAATTCGGGCGAGTTTTAGCTTTCTGTATTCATGTCATGATATACCCTTCTAGCACAGAAATTGTTGCAACTCTGGTACAGTTTTGTAGCAAAATTTACCTGGACTGCTATATTGTTGTTGTTTCTATGCCTAACAAAACGCCATTCTTTACCTCCGTCGCAAAGAGCGATCTATCTCGAAAAATATTCAGTCGTCAGATTGTACGAGCTCTCTATTGGTGAACATAATAGGCCAGCTAATGCTAAAGGGTGGAAAGCCGACATCTATAGGCTTTGATTACCACGTATATTTTAACAGACTATTACTTGTACTGCATGTAGAATTAATACGATAGTTTTTTCTGAATATTAAAACCTATTACATCGTTATCTGTCTATCTACCTATCTATCTATATATATATATATGATTTTAAATTTTATCAAAATTGATTAAGAAATTATTATTTTAGTAAGATTTTGGATGTTTATTTGAATAATTCTTAATATTTCTAGCTAATAACTAATCTTTAAATTCGGATATCTTAAATCTACATACACAACGAGTAACACGTTAATTCGCGAATGCGCGATACAAAATAGTCAGCAATTCAATATCAAACAAAACCCCTTTTTCATAAATGTATTCAGATCCCAGTCCAAATTCTAACAATTTGCGATACCAACGTTCTTATCACACTATATCTTGTCAAATGACCAGAATTGAATTGCCTTCATTTGTATCCCAAACATGAGAAATAATGACCATTATTATTTAGTAATTGGCATTCTGTTGTCTTGGTTAGGAAGCCTGTTGAAGGTTCCCCTACTAATGAATACAACAAACATCTGAAAAATTAATATTTTGTCCAATATTATTTTTATTCAATTAACATCATGAGAAGAATAGTTTGATACTGTTAATTCAGAAATTATTGCGTGCATTTATTATTGCGATTTTGTCATTTTAGACCAAAATGCGATTTTAATTTTTGCGATATTGAGAAAAATCCCGCTTCATTCATTTAAAAAATTCCAAAATGCGAGTTTAAATTATTTCGATTTCAATCCTGTTGAATTTTTCGCAATAATAAAAACATCGCAATAATTTCCAAATTTACAGTATGCTAAAAAGATAAAATTAATCTTCCTCATTTACCTGTACAGTATATGTCATATAAATATAAATGCATGTGGGATATAATTTTCCGCAGAGTCTTGAGTATATTAACACTAATTTAATAATATCTCTCGTGAAGTCAACCAAGTGAACTTCTAATTATCAGAATTTCTTACATGTCGGTTTAATATCTCCAACAAGTAAAACCGAATCAGTTTGCTTATTTGATACGCCTGATTTTGTTCTGAGTGACTGTCCATTTTCATCGGAAATTTTGGTCATTTAACTAACGACATACATCTTAGGAAATAACAGTCATTTTCTCTTCACTAAATGGAATTATGGCAACTATAATTCCATCAATGATTTATTTTAGAATTTATGGAATAAGGAACAAATACATAAATTACATACTGAGAAGTACCAAACCGTTTAATGTATTCCATCAATAAGAATTGACAGTTAAACCGTTTCATTTTTTCTGGTTATTGTTAAAAAAACTAAACATTTTCAGGATTGAAAAGAATGGGTCCCCCCGAATAAAAACTTAACACAATGACGCAATAAAACTTAAGGTTTTTCATTACGCCAGACAACCATATAAAAACAGTTAAAAAATATAATTATATAATACGTATGGATTATCGGGTTTTCTGCACATTGATATCGTAAAATATCAGCCGCGAGCCACAATATGAAGATTTTTGGCGAGTGAGCGCAGCGAACGAGCCTAAAAGATTCATATTGTGTCAAACGGCTGATATTTTACAATATATTTACGCAGAAAACCCGATAATCTGTTTATCGTACAAATTCTGTACATTTTAGTCGCCCCTGTAAGACATTTTTTACGCTTTTGTCCTCCTGGAGGTAAGCTTGATAACGTCTGCTCTCACATTGTGACGTCGCTAATAAGTCCTGCTCTCATATTGTGACGTCGCTAATAAGTCCTGCTGTCGCTGATAATGTCTCCTAATACGTCACAAAGCCTTAATACAGAGATTACAGAGCGGCTGAGCAGGATGATATATAAGCAGGGAAGTACGATAACGTATTTTAGTGTGCATGTTGATTTAGATATTTTCATGTATCCCAACATTCGTGGTATTGTAGCACAGTGACGTCACATTCGACATGACTGTATGAATCATTTTACCTCGTTTACTGGCCTTACAGAAAAAAATCTTAATATTATGTCTTTTGGCAGATACATGTATATTTAAAGATTTACAATTAAGTATACACAAACCCGATTGTATATATAAAAAACAAACAAACAAACAAAATGCAAACAACAATAAAACCGAAAAGCAGACATTATTTTATAGTAGCTTGGTACTATAAGTATGAATTTTTTTAGCTCGTTCCCTGGGCTTGGATGATGATGGACCTGTTCCCACTGTCGTACTGGGAATAGGTCGATCATCATCTTAAAACATACTAACAATTCGTGTCCAAAAGGAATCTACAATGTATTTAATCTGATGTTTTGTAGGACTGTTCTAGAAACTATTAAATGGTACGAAACACTAATGTCTTGACACGTCTTCTTTAATTTGTCAAAATAAATCCAGGAAATCTGTAATGATACATCTGCTTGTAACATATAGACATCCTCTGGCAAATATAAAATATTGGGTATCAGTTTTCAGTCGCATATTAAATTGTATTTTAAACATTTTTTAGCTTTATATAGAACATTTTCCTTTGAACAACATGTTTCTGAGTGGCAGCCTAATCTTTTATTCTTGTTTTTTATAAATAACGTTGAACCTCTAAATGAAGCAGCATAGTTGGAACCTTTTGTCCATGTAAAGCACTAGTACGCATTAGTCTCAGTGCATGCTCTTATGGAGTACTTGCTCGTGAGAAAGTTGTTGACGAATACTTCTGTTTTTTAAAGTAAAAATATAACATCTTTGTACAATGTATCTAGTCAATATTGTCAGTTTTCCAGATAATTCATTCAATCCTTATCGAGCTTCAAATGTTTTATTCATTGTAAAGAAATCAACAAATCAAGAGTCATTGAAAAGGGACGTAAAAAAGAGTTTCCGTTGAAACTGGAACGTATGAATAATTGTAAAGTGGAAAAGATAGTATGAGATGCCTCTGGTGTGGAAGTGCTTGTTTTAGAGTGTCTAGAAATATAAACTGAGAAATAAGTCGAACATGTCGATTTTCTCAAGAATCCTCACTTTTGTGTTCAATGACATACAATACCAAGAAAATCTTATATGCTGCACTCCTACAATTATTTATCAATTCAATAAAATTTATTTGGTGAACCATAATGTTTACCTCTTGTACCCTTAACCCTGGATCAATATGATACTTTAACAGTTCACCTGCATATCTGTATTAATTGTGAGTTAGGTATAGGAGAAGTTTCAACCTTTTGTAATACAAACGTGGAAGATAGCTTGAATGAAATAGACAGGATTGGTATTTTTTGAAGGCTCGTAAGGAAGAAGCAAATAATTTGCGATCAATGGAACCCCCTCTTTGAATTAATCTAATGATGAGTTCATATGATTACATTGAAATTTCATAGAACGGGCTGTACTTTCGATCCAAACAAATCACCTGAAAAAGTCCAACTTTGGGTTTTCAAAAGACCTTTATATATGTATTACTTATTATCCACCAGCTGAATCCAGCTATACAAAAAAGTTACAAGTCCATGGAGAAGGATATGGAATAATATGGAAAAAATGGTGATTTCTTGATTTGTGGCGATTTTAATGTCAGGTCAGAATTAAGTCTGATTGCATAATGCAGGATGATAGAAATTTCTCCCCCTCCCCCCTCTGGTGACAGTTATACAACTGATAGGAAAACAATTAATATATAAATAGAACAGTCGCTTAGCTCATTTAAATTGCACAGTGAAAACAATTATCATAATTTATGATGCAAACTTCATTTGCCGAACAAAATAACTTGTGCGAACGTAGTGTTGAGACACGGCCACCAATCGCTCTAAGTCACATCCAAATGCTGTGAAAGAAAAAAGTTTAAAGGAATTTCTGGTTGTGACTTGGAGGAAACCATTTACGTGACCTTTTGCAGGTAGGTCGTACATTTATGGTTTCGTATGAGGTTTTTAAAGACAATATGAAAATTCTTAGAATGTCATCATACCGTTTAAAAATTCTCTTGTCACATATTAACAGCGTTTTTACATCTGTAATATTATGTTTGCGGTACAACTTTTGGCAGACAGAAGTTGAGGTGTTTCATGCTGTAGACTGAATTTCAAATCATGTTTTCCGGAGCGAAATGGATGTTTCTGGATCACTTCTTTTATTCAAAAGGAATCTATTTGCCGACTAAACATTCAAGCCACCTTTAATAACTAAAGTCGTTGAATTGCCAACAAATACGGACATTTAGTTCAATGCTGTGACTGAGAGAGGCCTGTTGTGACTTGGAGGAACTAGATGTGATTTGGAAAAATCAATATTTAGAAAACTTAGTAGTGCATTAATATTTGTATTATATCCCAGTCGCAAGAGTGGTGGTATACTGGATCACTTTGTTCGTTCGTCATTCCGTCCATCATTCCGTCCGAAACTTCCGTCACAACAATCTCTGCTTTGAGGTAAGGTACGTATTTACTTCATAGAAAGGAATAGATTAGAATATAATATTTTATTAAATCCAATCACGGGCCATCTCTGGCATATCATACATGAAATAACAATATACGATTCATTTAACAATATCAACAAAAAAAAACCTGAAGGCAGTGCCGGATCTAAATAAATTGACCATGTTAGGGGAAACCAACAATTAATTTTTCTTGGCCCAAATAATCGTACAGTTGCCTTTTTTTTTTTAAATTTTAATGTCTTTTAGCCACCGAGAACAGAAATGATCGCTGCCAGACGTGAAACCAAAATTGTGATTTATGACTTTTAATCCCATAATTATGAATTTTATTATATTCATAATTATGACTTTTAACTTTTCTTACACTGAACAGTTTAGAAGTCATAATTGCGAGATTATAATCCACAATTTTATTTTCTATAGAGTATGGCAGCAATTCGCTTTCATTTGGTAGATTTTCATGACGGATAGTAGTTGTGACTTTAATATGCCTTGTTTGGAAAGTTTGGAATAATCTATCTATCATATGTATATACTTAACAAACGTATAATTACATTGTATCACATGCAACAGAAAGTGATTTAGGAAGTACGATTAGATTTGTCTTTCAATTACAACAAAAATTATCACATAGCAGCTGACGGACGTTCAGGTCATCCAAGTATTCAGACGGATCGGTTACTATAGTATTGTGTGTTGAAAACTATAAAGTGGTATGAGTTCAATGTAGAATCAAAGCGTATCAACATTGTAATCTGAGCCCAGTTGTTCAAAAGTGCCGTTAGTTTTAACGATGATAAAGCATAAGTTAGTAAACGACTGTGTTAAATTTTGTTGTTCAAAAACATTTAACGACAAAATTAGCTAACACAAAAGTTAATCTGTTAACGATTTATAATTAACCACCTGCTCCCATAATACATTACACTTTGTCAACTTTCTGCAAAAAATGTCTGACGGCAACAATTTAAAGGCCCCTAAGCCTAGGAAAAGGAAATTAAATTTTACATTTGCTGAAAGCAATTTAATGAGTGAAATTTTTACTGATCAACTTGACTTGGTGAAAGGCAAACACTCCATGGATGTTACAGATATAAAAAAAAAAAGCAGGAGATGTGGGCTGATGTTACAAAACAGGTTAATGCCCTGTGTGTCTGTCTCAGGACAGAGGCAGAAGTGAAAAACAAGTGGAGGAATATGACAAGAAGGGCTAAAGAAAAGTTCACCCTAGAAAGAAAAGAAAGGTCAAAGACAGGTCCTGCACCACAGAGGCCAAATCCTGCGGAGGAGAACATCATCAATGCCCTGAAAGATATTGCATCTTTCAAAGGCATTGATGGTGGTTTGGAAACCAGCATCACAGAAATAGAAGGTAATATATCAAAGATATGAATGAAACTATTGCAGTTTTCCTTTTGCCAGGTTAGTTTGCAAGTGGAAATACAGTACAATGGCTTTATTTTAGTTTATGTGTCTTTATTTATTGCGCTAGCACCCATCTTTGTTATCGTCTGCAATTTTTACAATTTACAGGCATTTCCCTATCATGTGACCTTGACCCAAATATGAATAGATTTTAATTATATCTTTGGAAGTTTCTCCTATATTCATCCTTTTAAATGGCACGGCAATATACAATAGAACCCTTTTTGTTTCAATTATATCTGATACTATGGGTAAAGCAAATGATCAAAAATGCTTGGCAAACCTTGACAAATTCTTTACAAACAATATAAGTATCTGACCTGATTTTCCGCCATCGCTGAATTCTGTCCCTTATATCAATAAACATTTTGTCAAAAAGTGTGTTTGGATATATGCCTAAGGAGACCTATGGTAATTTTGAGTAATAAATCTGACCATGGGTGACCCTTTGTACCCAAAGTGTACCAAACAGTTGTTGTTCATTTACTACCCATAGGTTGCCAACCCATACCCACAGTTGAAAGCCTGGCTAGAGGAAATTATTATGTCACACACATGGCTGAAAGCATTGCCTTAATGAAGAAATTGTTCTTATGAATTTTCAACCAGGTAACTGGAACAACAAAACACTGATAAAAAAATCAGAATTGCAATATATGTTTGATAGTAAGTTCAATAACTTGAACAAAAGTCGTTTGGAGTCGCTTTGCAAACCACAGGTACCCATAGGTACTAAAACTAAACCTATAGGTGGCCTATTGGTCTTGGGGGGGGGGGCACCTTGTCAAAATGTTGACAGGTGGGTTCTTCCAGCACATTTGGACCCCAACCCCTTTCCAGACAAAATTTTACCATGTTACATATACCCCATTACAATCAATCTGTGTCTGAAATAATATTGTCTTTCTGTCGTGTGAACATAAAAAGCATATCCCTTAATCATTGTTAATTATAATAAAAGCAGTACAAGTCAATCGTACTGAGGTTGTTTCCTTCAAAGTATAACCCCGTTCTAGATGTTCTTGACATATAACCGCATTCCAGATAACTTTGTACATGTTGTAGAAAAGAGAAAAAAGTATACCACATCACAGTTGTTTTGCGAAAAAATCCATCCCCTTTTATCGAATCAAACCTAGAACCTCATAGAAAGTAAGTGCTCCCCCCCCCCCCCCCGCTATCAACCAAGGTTAATTTTCTGCCTATCGGTTACCTACAGGTAGATTTCCTAACACACCCAATATTCAGTCATTTCTAAACTTTCTAATTAAAATCTTTTCGATTTTAAAACAGCCCCGAAAATGTTAATGAAATATTTTTCCCCGGAATACCATAGGATGTGCTCATTACTTTTTTCATGGACCCATTATTACCCCCTTGATTTTAGGTATGAGACTATGTGTAGTCTATTTCATAATATCGGGATAAGAGTTGTTTATCTTCATACGTTTTCTTTTTTCGTCAACCAAAAAAAAAAAAAAAAACATAATAAATATATGAAATTTTGCACATGATTTAGATAAGTCAAATTATTCACATTCTTTTCAATTAATTCAAAAACAGTTTCTGTCATTCATAATAGTACTAATTTTAATGCACATGATATGGGTATAATTAGAATAATTAATTCTCTTCTGTAGTTCTTGAAAATGAAGAGATTGAAAATCCAAATTATTTTCTTTTTTTTTATTACTCCCAGGCCTCATATGGAGGTTTCATGCAGTTAGACTTAATCACCATATGGTTCAGCTCAAATTCATGTCATTTTTCTTGGTTTAATCATCATGCAAATTTTTAGTTATATTTTTTATTAGAGTCCTCTGTTTAGAGTAATCTGATTCTACAGAGAAAGCTGAACTGGATTTAACGCTTAATTCAAATGAAAGAGCGTTTCAAAAAGCTTAAGACAGACATTTGGCAACCACAGGGACACCTATAGCAGACAAAAGCCAGACTGGAGCCAACATTCTTGTAGCCAGTGATGCAGACGTTGGAATTGATCCTGTTTACCCAAGCAGTTCTAGGTACAGAAGCTAATTAATTTAAATCAGTTGGTCATTTATTCAATAATTTTCCTACCAAAGTCATAATTTTTTTGTCGTCATGATCAAATTCAATGTTTCCTTTTACTTTAGGAAATCTTCTTTACTCAAATATTAACAAATATGTGATGAGGCATACAGAATCCACGCAATGTCCGATTTTTCCGTTTGAAGAATCCAACTTGCGTTGTTTAATATATGATGTTGCAATCTTGACTGTGACGTCTGTGCAGCAAATGTTTGGCGGAATTTTTGAAAACGCAATTTTCATCTATTTTTAAACCATTTCTCATTAAAGAGGAACTAAAACGCTTATAGAAAGTTATTTTCATTTTATACTACTAAAAAAACGTATAAAAACGCAAAAAACCCGATGAAATGTGGTAACTTAGTTTTCGAGATATTAGCAAAATACTGGCCGATCGTCATTTGCACACCTGAACGATTTGTTAAAAAACTCGCCACTTATTCTAATATTACTACTCGCCAGAAGTGACGTACTGTGCGGTTCAGATCTTGTACATAAATAGGTACGGGTCATTTGCAAAGTGAAAGCAGATTCGGTTGATTGTTTATACGTTATTAGTGACAATTATCGATTGACAGTGCTTCTTATATATTCACCGACACTTGTTTGATGAAGCATTTTACATAATTTAAATCTACAATTCAACAATGGGAAGGAATTGTGCAGTTGCGGGATGCAGCAACTCTGCAAAAACGGGACATACTCAACACGCTTTTTTTATCCACCCCTTTTCAATAAATAAGCACATTATTTAAACGCATGTCCATTGCATCTGTTGTACACTATGACTTATTATACATATAAAGTATATTAAATTTATAAAAATAGTTGTGATATTATACAATGTATGCAAATCCACCAGAGACTTAGCAATGTATATGAATAAGTTTGACTTGGCATTACTATCGTGAGTTTGAATACCTAGAGACTTCAGAAATAATATAAAGCGTCATAATTCTTTGCGCTAAACAGCTGATGTGCATTTGGTGCCATAATAGAATTATAAAAGTTTAATTGAATAAAGACTTAACCTATGTTTGCTCACTTTTATTACATTGTGTCTTGGATGGAGGGTTGTGATTTATATTTTGCCTAAATTGTTCATATATGTATAAGAGGACTTTAACTTACTATTTTAATATATATAATTTTATATATTTCTACTTGTGTGAAAAATAGGCAACCAGCATGACCATTATACATATCCTGATAATGCAGAAAATAATTTGGGTAAAAATGTAGCTTTTTTTTTAAAAGACATTCTATTTCATTAGGCAATGTAAAGCTAAAGCAAAGTTTGAATGTCTTATTATTTATTAAAAGAATATGTATTTATTTATTCATTATTTATTAAAAAAAAATATATATATATGACACTTCCAATCGTGCAAGAAATTTTATTTTCCCCCTAAATAGTATTAAACACCTGTGAAAATTAAAACTAGTTCATGATATAAAACAAATTAGTAAACATTTCCTTAATTATCACCTTAATTTTATCACCTTTAATCCTGGTAATTAAAACAGTTAAAGTTTTAGCACCTATTAATTAACATCCTGTTATCTAGTAATAAAGATCAAACAAAAGTTTTAATCCCTCCAATCAGGTAAATAACAACTTGGCCATGCACCTACTACCTGTGGAGTAAATCAATATAACAAAGTCATTAGAAAGGTGTTATGAAAACCAGTTTTGACTGATATTATAATTCAAATTACACAAAGAGCATAAAGTCCCATAACCAATATTAACCAAATTATAACTCTACAAATGTGGGAATTATTTTATAAGTTGAATATTTTTTTTATTAAAATCCATCAAAATCTTTTATTAAAGTTTTAGGTGTACAGTGCAGTTTCTCCAATGATTCTCTACATATTTTTATTATTACAACAAGGATTGTAAGAAATTACTTATCCCTCTCCACATATATGTCTCTGATTAAACTAAGAAATTTATTATATTTTTATAAGAAAATTCTGAAATTTTATGAATCTGTCAATTCAATAAAAAAAAAAAAAAAAAAAAAAAAACACATTACAATTCTACATCAAAATCTATATTACTATTCAGTAACTTATATCACTATTTGTAAAACATCTGTTTTAAAACTATCAATTAATATTGTGTCTTATATTTGCTTGTTTAAAAAAATAGTGTTTGCTTTTTATTCCTATAAGATGGTCTTCCATTTGTATTTATGCTATACACACCTTTCAAAATATCTATGATTTTATTTTCATTCTTTATATATATATATATATATATATATATATATATATATATATATATATGGGGGCATTTATTGAAATTTATTGGTTATACGATTATAGTTATTACCAGAATTCCCCATTTCTAGAATTAAATTATTATTTCAAATTGGTAAGCACTGATAATTCTGGCCGGTCAACTTCTTCAATGCTTTCAAATGATGAGCTTTGAAATGACAGCGATAAATCACTAGTCTTGCTGTTTCCATCCATGATATATTCCTTCTGGTCAATGTAAACAAGTTCAAGAGTAGCCCGCACTGTACGTCATTTCCGGTCAATAGGGGTCACTCAGCGAGGAAACCCGATTGGATTTCCCAGAGGTAAAAATAATCCAACTTCACTCGCTATTTTCTCCGTTATTACTTGACCAAATTTCATCGGTTTTTTTGCGTTTTTGTACGTTTATTTAGTACTATAAAATGAAAATAACTTGCTATAAGCGTTTTAGTTACTCTTTAAATTTTAACTATTATTGTCAGTATCATCCTTAACATTCATTCTTTTACAACATTCTTCACATATGTCTCATTTGAAACTTTAAATAATCAAGAAAGCGCATGAATATACTTGTCAAATACGGGTTTATCGATGTATAAACCTTTATGATTTTGCATTTCCGACCAATGAAATTCTCGTATTTTATCATATGCAAATTAAAATGGAATTATCACAATTTTAACTTTTTGATCTGTCAGCCTAGGCCACTGATTTGATTTACCTTATATGATTTTATGAAAAAAAATGGCCTGATTTGATTTACTTTATATGATATAAGAAAAAGGAATAAAACAAAAAAAAAAAAAAAAACAAAAACAAAAACACACAGCTCAGTTTGTTTAATTGTTTAAATTTAAACAACGGTTACTAAGGTTTGAAAGGGTAACAATAAATGAAAAAAAATCAAGATTGGTAATTAGTAAACCTCATCTATTGATCCTATTTTTCATGTAAGGATCAGGATATTTTTGTTTATTTTTTGCTGCAGAAAATTACAAATTACTGTACATTCATGAGCAGGTGCTTGAATTATTTTGATACAGACTATAACACATTCTAAATTTAGCTTTTTCAATATTTCAATGTTGTAAGGAGTTTAAGTTCAAGGTGAACTGAATGAATGGAAACATAATCTTACCCTCTGCATCACAAATGGCCTGCATATTTATGCTGTGAAAGCCTTTCCTGATTACATATGAGGCCTCATCTTTATGTGGGGCTTGAATCCGGATATGTGTGCCATCAACTGCACCAATTACGTTGGGGAAACTTCCGATTCGGATAAAGTCAGCCTTGATTTTGTTCCTTTGAACATCTGACTGTGGCCATTTAATAAAACGATCCCTCTTTGAGCACAATGCTTCTACAGTACCCTTTACAACCCTTCAAACTGTGCCTTTATCAAAACCTTCAAGGTGACAAAAATCACTTACAGTTCTAAAATCTTAAAAAAAAGGACGGACTAGCTATAAACACTGTATATTTCTTTGCATTTTATACTAAGTATCTGCATTTTTAACACAATAGCATAAAAGCTGCACTTATATGACAGTAAAACCTTTATCAAGCGTATTTCTTTATTAAACTGTTTTCAAAGAGGTATTTATTGTTTTCACTTATTTATGTGTTTTGAAATAAAATTTCCATACCTAGTGTGTCTCCAATTACTTGCACGAAACTACCACTAGCCAGAAACCTCAGAGTTATCATTACTTGCTCCTCTACTGTGAGGGCATGGTTCTTTCTTGTTTCTCTTTCTAGGTCATTCTTAACAAGATCTGATAAGAACATGATGCTCTCCATGCCAAACCGGTATCTTTGAGTTCTTCATCCGTAAAATCAAGGGAGAGGGCATCTTATTTCTAAAATGCTTTCTCTGCGTTGGTGTGGAACCTTAAACAGAGCAAACCATATTTAACACGTCGTTAAAATTTAATCCATGTCCAAAATGTAATTAAATTTAACGTCTTTTTAACGATATTTCAACACAAAAAAAATTTTGAACAACAGTTAACGCTGGTGTTAGATTTTAAAGACTCGCTAACCAAAATTTAACAACGGCGTTAGCCTAACGACAGTTTTGAACAACTGGGCCCAGATGTATTTTTTTATTAGCAAAAATTAAATTTGTAAATTATATCTGCAAAATACCAAGTTCTTTGTAAGGCAATGATGAACTACTTATTTCAGCCCACACTTCAATCATAAATCATAGAACGAAACTGGTAATTTCTTTTTGAGCAACAAAAGTTGCCAACATCCTCGTTATACAGACTGTTATATTACAAGGGTTTAGAAATAAACGAATCCCAAATATTTAGGTAGATAAAATATTCCACAGTATTTCAGGCTGCCGTATTTGTTTTGCTAAATGTTAATGATAGACTCAAAAGGTTTGAAACGGGCAAATCAAACTGCTCACCTAATAAGACGCTAGAGTTATAGACCTGCCTCAATAAAATTTTAAATCAACTAGGTTGCATTGGGATTTAATTTTTCATTCCATATTTGACAAGTTCAGTTTAATTTTTATCTTGTTTTTTCATTTTGGTTAGTATTTCCAATATCAGAGGCACTCTGTCATAGTATAACCCTTAAAGACACAAACAGAACAAATATGGATATTATTTTCCGTTAATCTCACCTATTAAAATAAAGGTGGAAAATCCGATGAAGATCCAAGTCTCTTGAGGCGACCAGATCAAACGAGAAACGTAACTGAACATATTTTGAGACATACAAACTCTACACCGACGGAAAAGGTGCATGTGATAGAAATTTTGCTTTACACGACAGTAACGAATCAAACGGTGAATTCAAGACGGAATACTCTTGAGGCACTGCTGCTAAGATAAAATGGCTTTCTATACATGTATATACATGCATATTTGCCGCCCATAAATGTTGAATACTGTTACAAAAGTTATATCGAGCCCAATTAATCTGGGATAACAAAATCCAGATACAAATTATTAATTTTTATTCATTAGTTTATTAATTCATTTTTAAAATTCAAACAATGAGAAGTGATCTTCATTACAGCGGCCATAGTATTAAATGGATACCGAATACATGTACTACATAATAATCAGAGGACAGACGATAATAAAAAGAGCTCACACTGCCCTTTTCATCAATAAGTTGTTTTAATATTAGATTCTCTAGGAAATTACAGCTAGATTCAGCTAATTCAAACGAGTTATACCTGAACAACTGCCAACGTGAATTCAGCTTCATTAAAACATCTATTTTAACCATGACATCGCTAAACTAAGCAATAAGAGCATTTGATCTTTGTCAATTTAATGATTGTATTGTTTTTATTTGCCTTCCATTCCACATGTTTAAAACAGCAAAATCGTTGACCTTTTTATCAGAAAAATGCCCAACGATTATAAAAAAACATTACTAATCCCTTGCATCATATTTACGGAAATTTCAAGACTACACGATTGTATGTATACACGGTTGTAAACGTCGACCGTGTGCGTCATAAAACTATCCAATACAAATTGTAAGCAACTTAAACTTCATAATTGTTTCACATTTCCGGTACACTTTCAAATCAAATTCACAGTCTTTGGATGCTGGTAATTTATTAGACATAACAATATTTTCAAGTTGATTTTGTCATTAGGCAATCATTGTCTTTGCAAACTCTGTATTTTCTGTACACCCGAATCGTACTAAATGGTAATATAAGTTAAAGTTACATTTACGTGAAGAATAAACAGTGAACGTGCGAAGAGAGGCACTGTGTTGCTCAACGATTCTTATATTATCAATGAATTGACTGGATGTACCAAGCTTTATTTTTGTCTGTGTACCAATTTAACTGCAAGGAGTGATATAATCTTACGTATAACATTTATAAGCTACATGTAGTTTACCTTGAACTTATTCTGCATGGTCTAGCCATAATCAACTACCTGCGTTCCTATAAAATCGCTTCAATTCATTTTGATAGTCAACAGCAAATAACGTCAAAGGATAACTTTGGTCTTCCTCAAAATAGTATCACGTTGATCTATCAGATGTCTTACCAATTAGAACGCGCATAAATCCCCAATGGCCAATAAAAAATGCGCATTTTACTTAAAATGTAAGAATGGTAAAAGTTTACTGTCATTTTGTCAGTAATGTGAAATTTGGATTATTAAGTAACACCTCTAGTTAAGTAAATAAATCAAGATTTAAAAATAAATACATTTAAAAGGTCATACATGAACAATGTACAAATGCATGATCCCTGATGATTTTATTAAACTTAATGATCTACAAAACGCAAAGTTTTAGAGTGAATTGAATAAATGTTTCAAAAACTCAGATTCCTTTCCATTGGTACAAGTATAATTGCCCCAGATTTTCCGCAAACTGTCAACAATTTTAACAGATGATAAACTGATTAAACGTCAGAGCTGCCAAACATGTACAAATACCTTGCGTGATCTTTGACAGTCTTCCGTAATAAGTTTCATCAAAGTAATCAAATGCAATAATCAAACTTTCAAAGAAAACAAAACTGGACTGAAACAAACAAGCTTAAATTGAATTACATTACAAGCAAATAAGAACCATATATATACGTTACATTTACTGCACTACAGTTGCGACCTGTCATAGTCTCTCGCCCATGTTAACTTGCAGAGCAGTTCTGAGAATATCTTCATTTCATCAATTGTATGCGAATGATCTGGACATGTAAATTTGTCACCTGTGAAATTAAATAGACTGACTCCCTACATAAGACAAAGGATTGTTAATTTTCGGAATAGTGGAAAATCACTCGAAGAAATCGAATAGTGTACCTCTAAACCATCTGCAAATGGCGATGATGAAAACAAGGAACGGCTGCGGCAATGATGTTTTTGTAAATTTCGATATGCTGCTTCGTGATTATTTTCTTTTTTATTCTTCAAATGTGAAAGTTTGACCTTGGATGTTTTATTCGCTTGTTAAAGACGCATAAAAATACCCCAATCACGCATACTAGACCATGTCAATTAAGAGCTCTTCTAGACCATGTCAGCTTAAAGCTGTTCTTGACCATGACAACTTAGAGCTGTTCTAATCATCATACTAATATAATAGCGATCAGGGGCCAGGTTTTCGAAGATGTCTTATGACTACGACATATCGTGATGGTCTTACGACGTGTCGCAGTCATAAAATGTGTTTTCGAAAGGGTCGCAACTTGTGACATGTCACAAAATTTACTGTACATGTGTAGCATGCATGTACATGTAAATCAATTATGGAATGTGACAGTCTATTAACATGGATCGATAAAACCATTGCAAAAGTTTATCGGTCTACTCTATTTTAATATGAATAAGAACTGCCTAGGGTTCCAACATTCAAATTCTCGCTTAGCGAATTATTCGTGCTTCTATACATCATAAGACCATCTTTCGACATCTTCTTTGCTGTCGTAACTTTGTGACAAATTTTGTGACATGTCGCAAGTTGCGATCCTTTCGAAAACATATTTTATGACTGCGACAGGTCTTAAGACCATCTTACGATATGTCGTAGTCATAAGACATCTTCGAAAAACTGGCTCCAGTATTATAAATGAAGTTTTATATTCACATATAATGAAAAGCTTTTTATACAAATACAAAATACAAATATTTATTAGCACAAACTCATAGGTAGTACATGGTTAAGGCACAATGTTATAAATGAAACATGCAAATGCAATACAAATCTTACATTAATTATAATTAATTATAGTTATATAACAAGCAATTAATACAGCCAATTGAAATATGTTTTGTCAGTATGACATATCATTTTCTTAGTTCAAAGCATTCTAAAATAAATGCAGATTAAGTTTTAAACCAATTTCAGATTTGGTATTTAATAAGGAGCTCAACAGGGAATTGTTATTTGTTGAGAGATTTAAATTTGGAATAAAACTTTTAATTTTATCAAAAAATGTATTTCTTAACTTTCTATAGTGTTTGCAATGTAGAAGGAAGTGTTCTTCATTTTCAATTTCTTCTGCATCACAAAATGGATATTTTCTATCTGTTCTATTTAGTTTTAGGTATCTTCCCTTCTCAATCATTAGATTATGAGCGCTGACACGTATTTTACAAAGAGCAGCCCTGTCCTTAACTTTTATTAAGATATCTAAATAGTGAGGTCTGCATCCTATTTTAAAGATTTTTCTAAAAAATTCTAATTTTGAAGATGTGTTGATAAATGAATTTTGATTTTGGAGATTTTGATCATTTAATCTAATTTTTATTTGATTAAAATAAAGTTTAAGTGAGTTTATATCATTATTTATAAAGGAAATCCTAAATTATTTAGTACTGATTTCAGTCTGACAAACCAGTTGTTTGAATTGACTGAATTTTCAAAAATATTTTTTACTAGAGAGTCTTCTGAGTCTAAGATATGTACTAAATATTTGATACTTGAGTACATAATTTTACTTTTTAATGGAAGTCGACCTAATTCAGCTCGACATGCATCATTAGTTGCTTTGCAATGTACGCCTAAAATTTCTTTTATAAATTTAAGATGATTTTTTTCAAATGGTTCAGCATCTTTAAAGTTTGAGAAAATACCCCATATTTCACTGCAGTATGTGATGATGGGTAAAATAAGTGTGTCAAAGAGTTTTTCTAGTAATTTGCATGGGTTATTTAAACCAATTAGCTTTTTTATTTTAAAATATGCTCTTTTAGCTTTTTCCATCAATGAGTTTTTTGCTAGATTGAAGTTGCCATTGCATTTTAATAAAAGGCCTAGGTAACAGTAGTGAGAGACCGTTTCTAGATATAAATCATTATATTTAAATTGGTTTAAATAGGTTTTACCATTCGAATTAAATACTACTACTTTAGATTTATCAACATTTACATGTAATTTCCATACTGAGCAGTATTCCTGCATGGCATTTAAACAGTTTTGCAACCCTTCCCTACTCTGAGATATTAATACTATATCATCAGCATAAAGAAGAATGTTTACTGAAACACCACCCAAGACCACTGGATCGTATTTGTTGTCATCAAGTTTTTTAGTTATATCATCAATAAAAAAGTTAAAAAGAAGAGGGTGAAAACATCACCTTGTTTGACACCTCTTTCAGATATGAATGGTTGACTTAGACCATTTGAAAATTTAATTTTACACATAGTATCAGTATACATGGAGTATATAATTTTAAAAATTTTATTTGGAATATGTATATTATACACTATCATGACTATAGCTGACTTGAGATTATAGATGACATCCCCCTTTTCCTGATGTTACTATTGGTCATTGAAAAATGAGGTTTCCATCAATCCCATTCTTTATTGAAAATCTCCAAAATATTTGTTTGACAGCAAGAAATTTCAAAGTGCTGAACATAGATTTTAGGCTCTGTATCAGTGCTTCCAGACTCTAAGATTTCCCTGCAATCTCATTGTATAAATGTAATATTTAATTTGAAGAATCATAATATAAGTTAAACATGGTTTGGATAGATTCTTACTAATAAGATCTCCAAAAATGAAAGTGAGTTTGTTAGAATTAATTGGCTTCCTATTTCGGAATTTTTGGTTGAGTACTTCTTGTTTAATATAAGTTTGGTTTTTGGTCTTCCAAATGTTTCGGTTTTAATGCTGCTGATGAGAGGTCATGAAATGCGTCGTATACAGCATTGTATAAATTTACCATATCTATTATTAGTATCTTTGGATTCCTATTTTGAAACTCCTGGGATGATGCCTCAGCTGGTGGACCCTAGGTCCCCTAGGGTATTTGCCAACCCAGTCGTCAGACTTGTCTGACATGATTATTCATTGATTTGTTACAGAAATTACCAGTATTTAGCAAAATTAAAAAAAAATAGAAATACTAGGGATTCATTCCTTGTATTGCACATGGTAGATCTCCTTAGCTGAAATATTTGGCTTCCTATTTCGGTATTTTTCGTTGAGTACTCTTGTTTAATATAAGTTTGGTTTTTGGTCTTCCAAATGTTTCGGTTTTAATGCTGCCGATGAGAGGTAACTCCTTGAAATGCGTCGTATACAGCATTGTATAAATTTACTGTATCTAATTTTAGTATCTTTGGATTTTTATTTTTATTTTACATTAGAAATAAAAACTGTTAATGAACTTTTTTATAGTTACAAAATGTAAGTTAAACACATGAAAGAGCTTTATAGTTTTTTACAAGTTTACCATAAAATAATATGATATCGTTGGACACGTGCAATAAACAACAAAATGGATAAGGGGAAAGGTCAACACTGTTATGCTAATCAATCAATGCCATCCAAAAGACAGAATCAAAGACAAAAAATAATATATATAGCACGAAACACAAAGATAAACACAATAGAGAGTCAGGGTAGTCTGGGTTAGTGCAGGAACTGAACAATGATGGTGTTAAACCGGTTTTATGGGTACCCAACCCCCCTTATCTATGCTGATATTCTGATGTATAAAAGGCAACACAATATGATTACGAACAAGGCGACCGCTTGATGTGTTTCGTTTCACACTACGACACGAAGTATAGAAGTTCATTACAAAAAATAGTTTTCTTATTATTCATACACAATGTTAAATGACACCATCCATTAAATTTACATCAAATTATAGGAAATTTGTAAATTTATTAAATATAAATCAGAATAGTTACCAAATAATTTAAAAGTAAATAATGGACAGAAAATTAAGAACGATATATGTGTAATTATGTTCTCATGGATTTTCAAAATTGTATACAGTATACAAGGTCACAACGGTATTATTTAAAAAGATCATTGCGGTAAAGTAATTTAAAATTACAAAGCAGTACTTTTCATGAGTGTGCTTGACGGATTGTCGCCGAATCGAAGGTCAGTAATGATCTTTTATATCTATTAAAATTCGTATCGACTCTATTTTATTACATATATGTAATAATCCGTTCACTCCGTAATTGTAACTTTAGACTCTTTGATATTCGTTTTTTCATCTCCCCAAAAGCTATCTTCTTCACTAATTCCTATTTTTAAAGCTGGGAATTTATACGGGTGAACTTAAAAAACTATCATACACGATGAACGAAAAATGAAAAAAATGACATGCTCCTTGACAAAGCCAAAGCAATTTGCAGTTTAAACTATTTGCACGAAACAAACTAATATCTGCGATCGAGCACAAAAACAAGTGAAATAAAAACTGCGTTCGTCCGAATATAAAATAATTTTATTCTATGAATAAATGTAAAACAACAATAGTTTAGGTGTGCTACTCGCTATAACCTCGAGCCAAAGGGGTTGTAATAATTTGAACAAGTAAAAACATAACAAAGACCAAAAAATATATGTAAATATGTATCAAATTCCAAGCTTAAATGAAACCGTACGTTGACTTTTAATATTATCTTTGATGTAACCATCCTTAGCTACGTCCGACCACCAACGGCAATGTTCCTTAAATCAACCGATCAGGTATATGGTTATTGGCAGCTGCAGTAGCACCACCACTACGTAAACTATGCAAACAAAAATCTTTACTGTTAAGACCAATATCTGATAACGTTTCTAAAATTATCTCTCTTGCCCTGGTGTAAGATAATGGACGATTGATAGATACCAATTTATAAGTATTTAAGGATTTAAAATACCTTACTGATCTAAAAATGTATTGATCACTACTGAATTTTAACTCTGCTAACTTAATATAAGTCAAAAGCCATGTAACTGGACAAGTGGGACAACCAGTTTTTGCAATAATAACATTATTGCATTTTCTGTACGGATCAGTTTTACCCCCTTCAATATTTAAAGAAATATAAGAATCGAAAAATTTAATGTTATACATTCTTAAATTCGAAAGTTCATTGTAACGTAGAAAACCAGCAAAAGCAACTAGCATCATAGTACATATTCTAACCTTTGGTAAATGTTTCCGGTCCGCGCCAAATTTTCGAACAATCTTTTCCAAATGAATAGCGGTAATTAATATTCCTTTTTCGTCACTGGTTTCCCGAGAATACGCTTAGATCCTTCAATCATCATGAGAATTAATTTGCTATCACACGGATTTTCCAATAAATTGATATCATTAAACCATTTTATACTATAAAAATGAGCTAATAACACTGATTCAGACACTGATTTTTGCACAAGACCACTTAGATAAATTGCCACAGACGCAACACTGGCAGGCGAATAATTAATTGAATTTCGTACACACCATTCTTTGAATTTTTTAAAATAAACATCATACTTTCGATTGGTAGATAACGCTTTACTGCTTCTTACGATTTTCCGAATATGGTTTTCACAATCTGCGAACTGTTGATTTGAAGAAGACAATTCTGAAATGTCAACCCATGTAGTGCGGATCTGTAAAAATGTAACAAATAAATAAAACAATGCAAACAAAAACAGTTATCCTACCACTAACTACTAAAATACTTTTTTGCCCACAACAACAATGTAATGTTTAACATGTAAAATAAACCTAAGACGCATTAAGCATCACTTCTATACTATTTGCCACAAAATGTATTCTATAAAATATCCGTATATGGTGTATTTTTAAATGTTCCCGAATATATCTGCTAAAGATGCATTTCCAAAATACCCGCACATGGTGCGTTAAACTTCAATGTGAATATCCGCACAAGGTGCACAAAACTTAAATTATCCACACAAGGTGCATAAAACCTAAATTATCCGCACAAGGTGCATAAAACTTAAAATATCTGCACAAGGTGCATAAGTTTAACATATTCGCACAAGGTGCATTAAACTTTAAAACCCGCACAAGGTGCATCAATTTTTTAAAATCCACACAAGGTGCATTTAACTTCAATATTCGCACAAGGTGCATTTAAATTCAATATTCGCACAAGGTGCATTTTACTTATATATCCACATAAGATGCAATAAATCTAAATATACTCACAAATTGCAAATGGAATATGTGTGTGTAATGTGTGTATTCGTTGTGGGTGTACTCGAATACAAAATTTTAACTAAGACACTAAAATCAATGAACCATAGCGTGGAATTTGACCTGGGTAAAATTATAAACGACAATCGATTTTCAATACAATAACATTACTGATAAAATGAGAATGGGCAAATACACTGTCCTTATATGAACCTGGATTAAAAAATTGTTTGGGGCAATGAAATTCAACCATGTCTTTCACAAAATTATAAAATGTTTGTTCAGAATCATTCCATAGCATAGGCCAAAATAAAGCTGATTTCCATTTAGGTATAACTAATACTCACTTTGCTCTGCAGTTAAACATACGATTCAGAACTCTACATACTAATCCGACTGGCGGTACAATCCAATTATTCTCACCGGCCCAGTCAAACGCAAAAGCATCTACTCCAGTAGTACCTGGTACCCAAAATCTGGAGTTAAATTTCTCAACTTTATGATTTTTATCATCAGCAAATCTATCAAAAGTAATTTGACCCCACCGTTTATTAAACATTTGAAAAATGGTATCGGCAACTGACCAATAATCAAAATCAAGTATTCGACTTAACAAATCTGCTTGTTCATTTTCACGTCTAGGGATCCATTCTAATTCGATAATAATACTATTAATAATGCAAATTTTATAAATATTCATAGCAAGATTGTGTAAACCTGGTTTCATACTTCCTACCTGACAAATATGGACGACATTTTGATTGTCTGTATATACTTTAACTAGCTTTCCTGCTAATTGTGTATGCATACTTTCTAAAACAAATTTTACTGCTTTTAACTCCCCCCAAGTGGAGCTCAAGCATCTCTCTTGTTCAGTTAACATGTTATGAGCAATTTGTAAAATATTACCTACAATAAAACCTGCACCAGCGTGAGAACTTGCATCTGTAAAAATAATTCGTTCTGGTGTTTTTTTGTATAGGACACACAATTACATTTGGTAATAAGTTGCAATTGTCTAACCAATTAACTCTGTTTTAACTGACATGGGAACATTGAAATAAGAATCCCAGTTATCTCTTTGACAAACGGTTATACATAATTGCCGTGTCATTAACTGGCAAATGTTACCGAAAGCAGGAATCAGAGAAATTATTTTACCCAAAATAGAAGCTAAAATCCTAGCTGTAGAACGCTGATTAGACATGATCTTTTCAATGGACATCTGTATTTTTAGAATGTTTGTTCTAAGTACTTCTATTACACACAAATCTAAATTCTAAGTGAAACCTAACCAATCTAGTTTTTGTGTTGGAGTAAAGATTGATTTTTCCATATTTGGTAAAAACCCTGAATCTAATGACTGCAAAATGAAACTTGACATTCAAATGCACCGCTCTAAAATATCACAATACCAGCCATCATCTAAATAAACAACAATAGGGAAACTTTTTGATCTCCAGAATTTTACAAGTGTCCTAACGACTTTGGTAAAAATATGACCTGCTGAAGTAAGGCCAAATGGCAAAACAGAAAAAATAAAATATTTTTCTTCTCCATCAACTATCCAAGAAAATCCGGGATATTTTTGGAGTTGAACGTGAATATTCAAATGATGATAACCCGACCTTAAGTCATATTTCAGCATGAAATTACCTTTTTTAGCATATTGTTTAGCCTCTTTTACGCCTTCAAATTTTATTTTTTGTTTTTGTACATATTTATTTACGTGTCTGACATCTAAAACTAATCTACATTTTTTCGAATCATTTACAGAAACTGTTAAAGGATTAATAACATATGGCTTTTGAAAAACTTCAGTGATACATCCGTTAGTTTCTAATTCTGCAATAGCTTTTAATACGAAATCTGAATTATCATAAGCTGACTTGTTATTTTTTAAATGAACTGAAGGCGGGTTTTCAACAAAAGGAATGACATACCCGTACTTAATTGTACTTAAAACAAGCTCTGATGGATTCAATGTATTTATCCAAAATTCGACATTATTTGTTAATCTATTTTTAACTGTAGGTGTTTCTGAAGCATACTCGTAATTACAAGAACTAATATCATACTCAACTTGTTCAACTAGATTGTCCGTGGGAGCTGGCGCTACCGGCTGCGGCTGGCTTTGACAAACTGCGTTGTTTGTATGGACAAAGTCTGGCAATGTGTCCTGGACGTTTGCAGTAAAAACAGAGAACGTCGTTGAACTGTCGTTGCATGTTGTTTTGTTGCGTTGAGTTGTCGTCACTGCGTGCATTTCCCTGGCTGAAGCCACGAAAAAAGGCTTTGGGGTTTAACGCCACCTAGCCCCTCCTCTGTTGTATGGTTTGTTTGCAGCGCGTTTACGCGTAACTCTGTACACAGCAGAACGTAACTTTGAGGCATCCTCAACACTATCAGCAAGTGGATCGTCAAGATACTCATGCACGGTATCCCATCCATGACGGTCAGCAATCTTTAAAATTTTGTTTCTGTGGTTTAAAATGTCAATTTCAGACTGAATAACAGCTTCAATTTCACTGGTATTTTGAGACTTGAGCAAAAGTTCAATTCGGCGTAGGCAAGAAATTCTGTCAGTGTTAAAGTTAAACTGAATTTTAGTGCCTTCCTGCCTAAATTCAAATGTTGAAGGCTGACAGGCTGCGGATGTTAGCTTATTTGAAGTAACGTCTGCACTTACTGTAGTTTTTGAACCAATTGTCTTTTGAATACTTGATAAAAGGTCCGTCTTTTGACGTTCTAGTGCACTGCTTAAAGAAGCGTTGAAAAGCGACACAGCATATGCATTTGTCATATCATTGTCGTCATCTTTCAGAAGTTGAACTTCATCAATTTGTTCAGTTGCAGACGAATCCTCGCGCGACATAATAAACGTGTACTATCAAGGCTATAGCGAGAGTCGATAAATTCAAAAACAGAACGCACGGGTTTTAAAAGTAAGGAAAATCACATGATATGTTCATGTATGAATTCATGAATATTCATAAGCTATACAACGAAATGAATTTTATGTCAGGTTGATCTTGATGTAAGTTCTGAGCTTCTTTTTCGTTCGTAGAGTTCTTAATGTTCAAAGATTTTGAGATATAGAACAGCAGTTAAATCATTGTTCATTTTTGCTTTTTTGTATTAGGGTCCTTGCTTTTTTGTATTAGGGTCCATGTGCTTATGTTCTGAAGCAGGTCAGTTTTAAAAAAAATAATACATATCTATACTACTAAAATTAAGGGCTCGATTTCTTTGGGCCGTCA
Organism: Mytilisepta virgata; assembly: GCA_028015205.1. Taxonomy (NCBI): domain Eukaryota; kingdom Metazoa; phylum Mollusca; class Bivalvia; order Mytilida; family Mytilidae; genus Mytilisepta; species Mytilisepta virgata. Next base: position 93,813,043 of record CM051521.1, read on the forward strand.
TCACGTAACTGCAATAAACACAATTCAAATAAGAATTTGACTGATTGAGGATGCATGTGTTTTCTAAGAATTTCACGCGTCTAGGTTGATACGTTTCTTTAAATGCTGGAATTATCGATGAGTTAACTCAAACGTTCTTAATCCGTAATGTGTCCATGTTCGTCATTCGTCTCCACTTCCGGTCAGCCACCATATTCTATTTTTAACTTTTTTGGTCATGGACTTTCCATAAATTATTACTCCCTGGATTATTTTGCATTCGTTAAAATAAACTTTTATTACTTTTATTCCTTGGTTTTTAAGGCCAGTTCAAAGGTAGTATAACTTTAATTGGTATTAACTGTTTCAACCTGAAATGTACATATGACAATATTAAGTACAATTGCAGTGAAAATTTATTTTTTTTAAAAGTTCTAATTTAGCGTTCATATTTGAATTTAACACTGTCTGTTCTGAACTTACGCAATGACGGCCAATTAACCACTTGTGATGTCCATTCCAATGGTACAAAATGTATAAGGATTTAGTACTTTGGTTTTCCGTGGACAAACACGTCCAAAACCAATCAACTGGGGGATCGAAATGATCACAAACCCAGTTACTACATAGTATATTCAGGACAAATCCGTCATGAATGATTCCGGAATTATTCTCAGATTTATTAGTTCGTCATACATTCCAAATCTGATAGTAAAGTTACATCATTTGTTATCGAACGATACAATCCCTGATGGTGATAATATATAGTTAGTATACGTAATTCTGTCGATTAAACAATACAGCTACAATTGCGTTTCATCAGTTAAAAATTAAAATCTGAAACAGCTGTAACGTATATGTAAATATTTTCGGACAACTCGGACCTCGGGGATTTGTGTCGATTTATTATTTGTTTCTTTACCTTTTACTTGTATTCCTCGAATTGCTCTGTCATGTCTGTTAAGACCAACTCGGAATATTTTCATTCATACATATTTCCAAGCATAGACGATATACCACAAGTACATGTGTGATGCATCTCCTCTTTTCCTCTTCCTATTCCCTTTTCTCTGCAACACTCCACAATCTTTATTGTCAATTCTTATTTTATATTTTTCATTATTTTATGAAAGAAATGAACGCAATTTCACAATAATATAACGTACCTGAAACAAGAAAAAAAATCACAATAAAGGTGTTGTAAGGAAAAAAGGGAGAGAGGAAAAAACGTGGGACGCAAAACTCTTAAATCCATCCCAATATTCTGTGTCTGTCGACGAAATTTGGCCATTTGATTTATGCTATAAATGATGAGGAAAAATGACAATGAAAGTTTTTAGGGGTGTTACAGAGAAAAGGGGCTGGCAACGCACTCCTTCCATTCTTCAGGTACCTGTATGATATACTATAAATCGTACTTTATTCAAGGGCTAGACGGGAAAGGGGGTGAAAGAGAGGACATATCGGTATGAAATTTATGACTTCTTAACCATTTAGATGGATATCTTAACGTCTCTCAAATCGATAGATATGTAAAACATGATAACATATGATTTCACACGACAGAAAAATCTCAACCTACGAAAATGGTGAAATTTCCTGTTGAAGGGGTATAAGAAAAGCACGGGTAGTTTCCTAGTAACATATAACAAGAAAGGGCAACAATGACATACATGTACATGTACCAATAGATTCACGTCAACCAATCGACAGACCTTCACTTTCATCGATGACTTGTTCCTTCATTTTAAATGTCGTTTAACTGATATTCAGAAATGCGGATAAACTGATTCACGTCCTCATCAAGTGGTGTACATACATTGGTATATCATTGCTGACCTTTCCTGTTATCTATTTTGTCGTTCAGTAATAAGATCATCAATATCATATTTACAAACACAGTTATGATCCATTGTTTTCAATTAAAATTTGGACTGAGTCTGTTTATTCGATTCAGTCATTGTTGTGTTTCATGTATTAAAATGTTTAAAGTAACAACCTTTTTGTCCAGTACAGTCATTGTCGGTTAAGTACTGATAATCGCTCAGTTGCAGATGAATTTCATTATATGTTTATGTGTTCAAATGTTCAGTTAGTACAAATATGTCAAATATCGGAATCATTACAAACTGTATGGGCTCTTATCTTGTTGCAACGCTTTAGTATTAAAACATTTATCTCTTTTTGTATCCATCAAAATATTGTATCTTTAGGTTGCGAAATTAGTATTTCCCTCCTATTTGTGACAGTGTAAATACTGTCTGAGAGGTATAATAAACTGAATTATAACAGTAACAAATACATACATAAATTAATTAATAAATTAATAAACATACACATAGTACAATATAACATACAGTTGTGACCACTCGTAACCTCTCGTCTAAGTTAACTTGCAGCGCAGTTCTGAGTTCTGAGAACTGCTCTAAGTTAAATTAAAGCAGTCAGAATGAAGAATAGCCCTGGTCAAGAACAATTCTGGTCAGAAGTAGAACAGCTCTGATCAAGAATTAGAGAAGTTATGGTCAACGACTGGTTTTTAGAACAGCGCTGGTCAAGAATTAGGGCAGTCCTGGTCCACGACTGCTTTTGCGACGATCTCGCTTCATTTCATCACTTGTATGCAAAGGATCTGGACATGTAAATATGCCACAAGTGATATTAAATAGACTGGCTCCCTACATAAGACAAAGGATTGTAAATTTACGGAATAGTAGACATATGCAACATAAAACTAAACACTAGCGATGTAAACTCCCACAAAACCAAGGGTGACATCGGGTACTTGGAAAGATTAAATATGTCCTGCTCTGATAACGGTGCCCATTCCATTGTAGGTCCGATAGGGAGCTTAGTAAGATGTAATTATTTTTCTTGTTAAAACAATATATTTAGTCTTTAGTACATGTAGGATACCAACGTTGGGTTTATTGATTAAATCATGATGAAGACCGAACACATGGAACATCATTCACGACCCTACAACACATTGTTACAGTTATTTTGCTCTTTTGAAATCATGCGTGTCATTAACGATTCCACCGTAAAATAGACTGAAGACATTGATGTCGTTTAAGTAAACCGTTAAGGCTTTGGGTGCATTTACCCAATGTGTTGGTGTCTGTTAGCTTACAACATTTTTTCATCCAAAAATTATGTTTTTATGTTTTAACTTTTCGACGTTTTGTTCATGGTGAAGGTTGATTAGCAAATATCACATCGTTCGCTAGCATTTTAGGTACCTGATTTCATTTTCATGCAAGGAAAGAAAATCTGAATCTTTATTCAAGATGACTTCGTTTATAAAGTTTTTATTTATATTATCCTTTGTGGGGATTGTTATAAGTTTAAGTATGAAACAGGAGTAGATTTTTTGGTGATATCTTTAATTTAAAGTTCACTTGGAGATTCGGGTTGTTGTAAATTATGTTATGGTGTAAAAGGGCACTTACTCATTCAAGGGTCTGTATAATGTACTTTTCAGAAGCCAGGAATTATCGGTCGGAATCCTATAATATTCTAGACGACTGTTTCCACATACTACGCGTCTGAAAATAATTTTTTGAAAAAGTACATCTTAGGCTATAAATAACGTAATCACATTTATTGAGATCTAACTCTGCAGTGTTTATGAAAAATCTCCTTAAACCAAGATAAATTAATGGATATTTTTAACAATTCCTAAGGCGTACGTACTGTCAATAACACCGAGCTTATAAATATAAAAAATTAATTCATCCAAAAGAACTTCAGTTAAATAAAGCTAATTCTCCTTTTTAGATCTTATCATAAATATCGAAAATGACAAGATATATTGTACTAAATGTTATAAGAGGGACTTTTTTAATTTTCCGACTACTAATTTTGCTTCTTGAAGGAAACGTGCCTGTGATACCATAGTATGTTGTGTACGTGTCACAGTCTGTACGATTTGAATGTATTTTCTCTAGATTAGTAGATTTTAAGGAACACTTAACACTGTCGTAACATTTCTTGTACCTCTACCGATTTGTGACTACTACCGGATTGACTTCGTTGAACTTCACGAAGGGAACTGCTTACCCTTCCGGTGCATTGGAGTTCACTTCTGGTTTTATAGAAGTTCGTGTTCATTCTTTTTTAGTTTTCAGTGTTTTTTTCTTGTTCGTTTGCTTGTTCATCTGTCTAATGGATTGCGTTTTTTTTTTATGCTTAGGTATATTTGTCCTCTTTATTAAGAACGAGTGTTCCCATCCTAGATTTATACCTGGAGGAAATAAGAAAAATGTCTTGTCAGAGAAATGTCGTACATGTATAAGCCATCATTTGTCAAAATGCAGTGTAAAAGTGCCATTTCATAAACATATTCGGTATATATATAAGATAAATTGATATAAAAAATTGGCTTGAATTTCAAATTTGTTCATTGTGTGGATTATCAGTGTATGTAAAAGTTAGAAAACATGAGTTTGGTTTATGGTTCATTGAGTGTGATTTACGGCTCATGTTGACCATACAATTAGTAATAGATACAATACAGAGAGAACAAAAGAAATGTCCTTTATAAGACGTTAGAGGATACCTTTTATGCACGAGTACCTTGACCGAGTACGAGTGCATAAAAAAGTATTTACTTTCATGTTATTAAGGCCAATTTTTTTCTTATTATATTGTACATGTATGTGACTTGTATGACAATCCACACAATTTAGAACTCCATTGCAAATATGTGCACGCTGGCCAACCTATCGGGTAGAAGAACGTGACTGTCTGGAAGGTATTGTTTATTTAAATTATATTACAAATAGAAATACTACTTTAAAGTGCATTCCTCTGAAAATGAACAGGTTGTAAAACTTTATAAACATTTTTGGTTAACTCACCAAGATAACGTTTTTTTTTTTCGAAGTCCATTACATATAGATTCTCCTTCAGGTACGAGTGAGTTATGGAATTTCTCCACCCGAGATAGTTAAATTTTCGATTTTCATCACGCGAGCCTTTAGCGAGCGTGTTAAAATCTAAAATTTAACTATTGAGGGTGGAGAAATTCCATAACTCACGAGTAAATTGAAGGAGAATCTGTTTGTCCTATGATTTTCGACAAAAACCTCAAGAAAATGTCGTTGCTATGTAGTTTGTTTACATAGACGTCATTTCGGATCTTCTCTAGTTTATCGTTCCAATAACTGTAGAAAAAAGGGCGGCAATTCCCACGTAGAAATTTAATCACCGGGAAGTGGTTAAAGATATTATGTATTTTTATCCCACCGATTAAACACGTTAAGAATAGGAGAAAAAGTTGTAACATTTAACACAAAACGGAGAGGAAGGGTCACACCGGCGAATAGAATTACTTAATGTCATATAACTATGCATTCATGTGATTGTGTGCAGGCTTACAAAATATTATAACATATACATTATATAGAGCAAAGTGCCGTAAAACGATCGAGTTCTACAACTATTTTCTCTTAAATAACGTTTATACTTTTAAAAAATGTCCGTAATTAACATTATCCCCAACAAATTCTACATATGTGAAACAGGCCGTTTGACATCAGAGAATCTCGAACAGACACAAGGACAGAAAAGTCCAATAACGCAAATTGACAATGATTGACTAAAATATTTTTTTTTCTTTACTTTATAGTACATTTATATTTAACTTTATTCCACGAAATGTCTATCAACATGTTCATAGTTGGATAGTTTTTTTTATATTTTCGAACCAGGTCACGTGGACAATGGAGTCTCAAGGCGGACACACCTAGGGAAAATGTCACATGAACTGAATTTGTATTTTTTTGGATTCTGTAAAAAATACTGTATTTAAAGATAAATAAAGATTATGACAGAGGTGTTCTTATTGATTAAGTATACGATATACATGTATTCATACGAAGCTATAAGACAGTATGAACTATATTATATGATAAGCTTAATGATTTTTCTCACGTAAAATGCTAGATATTACAGCTGCAAAACATATTTAAAAACACTTTTGCATTTTTAGAGATGCTGCATGAAAATGAAATGAAGCTTTTCAATCTCAAATGATATGTCTGTTACTACTTTGGTCGATATCGAGTTATTTTCGTGATTGTTTTATTCAACTTTTTTTAAATTTTCACGACAAAATACAAATCTGAAAAAAATATATTCCGATAACATGATTTTCAATCAACAATTCCAGAATAAAAATTCATAATTTGGTTATTTTGACTGATGAAATAATAACACTGAAAATCCTTAGCAAAAGGAATAGTGCATTTTTAAACATGAATTCGAAAAAACTTTCGTGAATAGGCTTACCTTTCCAGAGCACCTGGTGTCACTCTCCGTTTTAGTGGGAGTTCACATTGCTAGTGTTTTAGTTTCTGTTCTGACTTGTTCTTTCTTTGCTTAGTTTTTTTCATTCTTTTAGTTATACGTGTACAATTTACCCTTGTGGCGTTAGTTTGTTGTGTTCTATTGTTATAACTTTGTCTTTTCCTTTGATTACGTATTGATGGACCTTTGCCACTGTTTTGTCGTTTCGGTATTCTTTTTCCGACAAATATTACACATGACGATTGAGAATGGATACATGGAAAACTTGAACAAAATGATTATGACAGTATTGAATTCATCTTATCTAACTTATTCCCATGGTTCATTATGTTAAAAATACATTCATATATTGTATTTTGTCTTAAAAATGTATCTACTAAAGACGTCCTCCAAAATATTGTTACAATTTCCTGTTAAAGAGGATAGCCGATTGGTCATAACTCGATCTGCCGCTTTGGTATTGTGCATGGTGTAAATCGGACTGGTAGCTAATTGGATCTGTTCTAGGTGAAAATATTTTGATATATTGTAAATATTGTAAATATGTGTATCTCTATACCATACTGTATTGTTGGTTTATGAGAATAAAGTGAATTGAAACTCAATCAAGTTCTTATTAGGAATACTGTTAATTGTTTGTCTTTATTTATGACCGGCACCCAAATATTGGAGGAGGTAGAGTTGAGTAACCGTAGAAATATGAATCAAGTGACATTATTCATGTCCCTTGTGCAGATATACCCGCACGCTTGACGCAAATGTAAGTTTTAAGTGAAGTCAGAGGACTCTGGGACTCTTAACTTATTCCACTTCTCGAAATTAGATGGGCGATGTGAAGTCCATTGGAAGATGATATTCAACCTTGATTTAGTTTATGAATTTCATCCAAAACTCGTTATAAAACTGCCATCGACTCTCATGAAAATGGTTCTAGGCATTCCTAATTTTTTTAAGTTGTATCCATTCTGAGAAGACTTTGATCGAGAAAATTTAGTTTTGTACAACATATAATTAGGCAGAAAATAATATCCTTTGGGGGTTCAAATACCATAATTAAAATTTACTGATGTCACAAAAACAATTAATGAGTTAGGTTAATCCTATAATTATTGCTGCTTTTAGCAAACCCAACCCAAAGGCTCATATTAGCTGTATCTGCGTCACTAGTCAGTTGTTAACAAAATGATTTGTTCTCTACATGTATGTTACGACGAGTTCTCAACGCATACAAAGACATCCATAATAAGTTACAATTATATAAGGTGTTATAAGTCAAAAACATTATCAAGTTACACGCCCCTTCTTCACCTAGAGTTGTTATATGGTCAAGGTATGTCCTGTCGGGTATGAAGACATCTTCCTGACACTTTGTTACAGTTTCCCACGAAAGAGGATAGAACTGGCCACAACTCTCAATGACTGTGTTGCATTGTGAGTCCTTGTTTAAATATTTATCTATTACCCTGTTAATGGTTCTAAACAAGATTCAGAACATTTAAGCTATTGGTACCTTAATTACAATACCGAAACCAACGTTTTTCCCCTGAACAGAGATAAGTCATTAAATTCATACAATCCTATAGAAAAGACAATTAGTTTCCTTGCATATTTTCGGTCAGTGAGAATTTATTTTACAGGTTTATGAAAACCGATTATTATAAATACAACCAGTGCGGAGAAAAGGATTTCAAGCTTATTTCTTTTTGTTATTATAAAGAAAACAATGATTCTAAATGTTAATGTCGTTTTATTATATTGACAGTATAATCTGATTAAATGAATGGAAATCCGTGTTATTACAGAAAATATTTAACGTTTATAATCATAATAATAACACGGTGTAAATTAATATTTAATCAGAAATGAATTTTAACATCGGACTCGGACATCTTTTGAACTGAGTTTTACTGTGTGTATCTCTGTGTATTTCTTTATTCTACAATGGCTAGAGGTATAGGGGGACGGTTGAGATCTCAAAAAACATGTTTAAACCCGCTGCATTTTTTCGCCCGTTCCAAGTCAGGAACCTCAAGCCTTTATTAGTCTTGTGTGATTTTTTTATTGTGGTTCATTTTATGTTTTGGAGTTTAGACTGCCGTCCATTTTGCTGAACTAGTATGCATTATTTTTTAGGGGTCAGCTGAAGCCCGCCTCTGGCTACGAGATTTTCCCGCTGCGTTGAAGACCCAATGGTAGCCTTTAGCTGTTTTGTGCTCTGTGGTTGGGTTGTTGTCGCTTGACACATTCCCCGTTTCCATTCTCTATTCTGCTGAAACAGTATTGTTTAAGTTTCTTTTACACGAGTTATTTGAATTTAATGAAAGATAATAATTATAACAACTCCGGTCTTGTAAATGAACCAACATGCACAGAAAGTGTAGATTTCAATAAACACCATTAAAAAGTATTTAAATTCCGTACTTCGACATCTCGATCAAAAGAAACTGAATAAAATCCTATGCAATTTACACGCCTGGCACAAATTGTCTTCGTAGACACAGTAAACCTACACATCCAGAGAGAATTGAGTGCAAAAAACCAAATGTAATGTCATCACCTGAGCCTTCAAATATCTCACTACCATAATAGACAAAAATTCATGCAACCACCTTTATGCTACACCATTCAGATCTTGAAAATATAATAAAGCAAATAAGAAACATTATCCATAATGAATTGCCCGACTCTTTCCGATCTCTTATTAACGTTGATAAGTGTATGTACTCTGTAAGAGATGGAATATAGTCGTTACAACTTAAAAATAAAGCTGAAATGGATGCTCTGCAGCATTATGGGAGGCGTGAGCTTCTCCGTTTTAGTAATATACAATGTACTACAAACTCCCACTGAGGGTACAACACTAACTGTAGCTGACATTATTAATTAATATGAAAAGAATAGCCTGAATAAGGCAAATTTGGCACGACCAATATTTTTACGTTGCTCTGGTTTTATAAATAATGTATATGAATATTTATTCGGTAAATAATTTGATACAGATTTTCGTCCCAGGGCAATATACCCCATATTTAAATGCTTAAAGCTAAATGTTTGAAGGCATTGGATATTTTAAAAATTGTTTCCAGCACTGACTGGGATGCTGACAAAAACATTTTGTTAAATTTATATCGATCACTTGTACGATCTAAACTTGATTATGGTTCCATTATATATGAATCTGCTCGCAAATCCTATATAAAAATTTTAGATACTGTTCACCACCAAGGCCTACGTTTGGCCTTGGTGGCGTTCAGAACATCTCCTGTGGAGAGTTTATATGTAGAGGCAAACGAGCCGTCTCTTTATAACCGTAGGATAAAACTTGGTTTACAATATGTAACCAAGCTAAAAGCATATCCTTCAAATCCTGCCTACGACTGTGTTTTCAATCCTCTGTATGAGGATATATTTGAACAACATGATAATAAAATTCCTCCATTTGGTATTAGGATGAAACCACATATTTTTGGTTGTAACATCAACCTTGATGTAATAGCTCCTATTGATGTACCGCAATCGCCACCTTGACTTGTACCTAAACCCAAATTCATTTTTGACATCAGAAAACATAAAAAGTCGGAAACTAACCCCATTGAAATTCAGCAACAGTTTGCTGAAATTAAATCAAATTTTCAAGGGTTGAATACCATTTATACTGATGGATCAAAAGACGGAGATCAAGTAGCTGCTGCTGCTGTTTATGGACAACAGGCAGCGACTCTTCGTCTTCCATCTTCCAGTTCTATATTTACAGCTGAGGCAAGACCTATTGTTCTTGCCTTAAAATTCATTAGATCTTCTGACAAAGAAAACTTTCTAATTTGTTCTGATTCTCTTTCATATTTATTGGCCATAGAAGGTCAGAAATATAGAAATCCTTTGAATTCACATATCACAGAATTTTATAAAAGACTTTCTGTTTTGGGTAAAGAAGTAGTTTTTCTCTGGATACCAAGTCATGTTGGAATAAAGGGAAACACAGTCGTAGATAGAATAGCGAAGGATGCTCTAGAAGACCCCATTACTAATATGTCAGATTTTAAAACTTTAATTTACCGGTATGTTTTACGTCTGTGGCAGTCCCAGTGGGATCTGCTTACAGACAATAAACTTCATTCTATAGAGCCAACTGTTGGCAAGAATGTCTGTTTTTTCGGCAAATGCCGACGAGATCAAGTTGTTTTAACTAGATGTCGCATTGGCCACACCAGGACGACTCATTCTTTTATTTTAGAGAGTGAGCCGCCTCCTAAGTGTTTACTATGCCAATGTCGACATAGTATTAAACATCTTTTGATTGACTGTGTAGATAAGTCCGACATTATTTGTCGGTACTACACAGTCAACAATATGAAAGAGTTGTTTACAAAAGTTGCTGGCAACCGTCTTTTACAGTATTTGAAAGATGTTGGACTGTATTCAAAAATATAGTCTGACTGCATTCTTGAATAGAGTCCAATAATTTTAAATTTGCTTATATGTTTTGAATGATGTTAAATTATTTGATAGCGTATCTGTGATATTATGTTGGAAATTTCGTCTGTGATATAATTTTTCATATTGAAAGTTTGTCTCGTGTTTGTTTTATTGTTTTACTTTCTCCATAAATATTATTTGTAAATAGTTCATTCTTTTTATATAGTATTTGTTTTAATCAAACTTAATCTAATTAGCTCTCGCCGTGATATGGCTTAAATGTCGCCCACACGGCGTAAAACAATAATCAACCCCAGGGCAATACGGAAAGTCATATTGCCCCGTTGTGCATCCACTAGGGCAATACAGCTTCCAAACAAGGCAATATGGAATAACATAAGGACCGGTTTTACACACAGGTTAATCATTTCATACAGATTTTCGGCCCGAGGAAATACGGAAAGTCATATTGCCCCGTTATTCATATACTATGGTAATACAGCTTCAAAACAGGGCAATATGGAATTCTATACGGACCGGTTTTAGAAAATATTTTGTCATACGGACTGGGGAAACAGACCAGCTGTATACACTGACTTGTCATACAGACTGGCCATACGGACCAGCTGTACGGATTGTTTGGATTATTTATTTAAAGTGTTACGAACTTGCCGATTCTGTATTGATTCTAGGTCACCTGTATTGGCCCTTGGCCATACGGACCTCAGGACCAATACAGCTAACCTTGAATACATACAAGGGCCAATACAGAAACAAGTAAGTAACTCTATATTATTAAATCTATAGACCAACAATTGTCCGATAGTGACATTACACGGTCTCATCGAGTCGGTAAGCATTCTTCATTCTCATCGAAACCTCAACAAGTTATTGTCAGATTGTGTGATACAACTACAAAACCCAGAATACTCAGACCCAGTAAGCATCTTGAAAATAGTAATATCTTCACCAATGTGAACATTAATGAAGACCTCACTAAAGTCCGCAGTGGTATTGCGTACAGAGTGCGTCAATTAAAATCCAAGAACTACATTTCCCAGACTTGAACAATTGATGGCAAATTTTTTCTGAAGTAAAACAATATCGTATCTCGACTATCACGACCGATGATGCGCCAAAACGTTTTATTCATTGGAACATTCCAGATGCTATGAACATTGCGTATCCTATTTTACCGAAATGTACATCTGTAGGGCAACATGCGAACTTTACAGTTGTTACATGTATTAACACTCCATATTCTACTTCACAGAGAGATGCATTTGCAGGACAACACTCGTCATATGCTGCCTGTGTTTCCGTCCAATGCCGAAGCCCAACTAGAAGATCTGGACCAACTCGGAGCTGACTACCGACATGATTTAAATAAACTTCATCAAACATTTTGTTTCATTCCTTAAATGTATAATACGTTTGATCATGAATTGAACACTTTTTTGTTTTGTTTTTTTCTCTACAATGTGTGTACATTAAACACAGAGCTTTGATAGTAAATATGTTCGCATATCGTATAATCACATCTTGAAATCCATATGGCAAATGTCTTATCTGAATTTGAAAAAACGTGTTCATTCATGATTATTTACATATTTTCGTTAAAAAAGTATACTTTATTTGTAACTGCAAGATATATTTTTCCCATTTAGACAATCTACTGACAAAATATGCGTATAAACTGATTTATAAAAATCTTTTTCTATACAGTTACATAATCTTGATATAAATTTAGTCATTGTAAGATATCAACCAAATTAAAAACTTAGCTTATCTAGAATATCCCCACCACCTTAATCTATTCGAAATATGTACCATATGAATTTCCTGTATTTTCCCTGTATACATATTCTCTGTTATACTTTTCGTTTTATTCCTTTTATTGACTAGGCACATGTGACGGATCACGGGATCTCAATCCATAGAGCTGCCTAGCGCGTCACAGGTGGCGGATAGGAGAGACCCTCACGTTGGGGGTTGTCAGCTCATTATACGAAAAACTTGACCGCAGACCATAGTGGGTAACATGTTTGGAGAATGCCACACGTCCTGTACGCTAAAGACCGCTTCTGTAGGTTTCCAAAAAGAATAGGCTGGAGGCTAAATTACCCGACCCAACTCAACCATCCTCTCTTTACAGTGGCAGTGAAAATTGGTTCCCATTTGTGTCCTATTTGCATTGCTCGATAAATTGAACTGGTTCTCTAGAGGAAGCATGCAATATTTGTCACTGGACCTTAAGCAAACAATCATTTATTTGATTTAATGCAGCAAAATCGTCTTTATATTTTTTTTTATTTGTCTATATTTTTGTTGTTCGCTATAAGAGTAATGTTTACTATTTTATGTACCACTGCCACTCACATTTTTGGTTGATCAGTCAGGCAGTACATAATGGGTATCGGTATTGAACAGTTTAGATTGGTTTCAATTCCCGAAAGTACTAAATTATTTGCACAATAACTAATACATGTATGAATACTAATTGTATAACAATGTCAACATAACGAATATCTCTATTATGGTAAAGACGGTTGATAATAATTTCTACATGTATTATAAAAATTATACGTATTTTTGGAATACTCTTTCATAACACATTCCGAGTTTGAAACCAATCCAGGTCCAGCGTCAGATAGTGATGATGACTTGAGTTCATCTTTTGCTACTAGTACTTATTCAGACAATGGCCGCGCATGGGAGTCTTTTGATATATTTTCAACATCGATTTCATGTTTACACTTGAATATCAAAAGCTTGGTTCCCAAATTTGACTTGATAGTAGTCGAATATGAGGATTTTGATAATGTGTGTTTTAAAGAAACCAAAAACTATTGAGTTCGTATGGATAGAACTGAAAATTAACAATAAAAAGTTTTTATATGGAACGTTTTATGTACCAACAAAATGTACAGTGTACCTTAGATGTTTAGAATACATTTAAAGATTCTATTGAATCTGCTGTTAATGAAGTTATCTGTGATAATGTTATTGTTACTGTTGATTTTAATGATAATCAACTTAATAATAGTTCCAAAGTTAAAACTATTTGTTTGAAATATAGTTTACAGCAACTTATTGAAGATTGTACAAATTTTACTGAAAATTCGTCGACCTTGATTGATCTCATATTGACTGATAGCCTTATGTTTTTGTAGTATGCTGGGGTAGGTCTTGATCAGGTATGTTTTCATTGTCCACTGGTAGCGTTTTCACTCAAGCATATTCAAAATTGCTTTAAGCGTAACATTTGATTATACAATCAAGCTGATTTCGATGAATACATGTACATTGGCTGAAACTGACTAGGATAACATTTTTCTGCAGATGTTATTGATATAACTAATCGTATCTTATATTCAGCGTATCTACTATTCCAAACAGAATTGACACTGTACGAAAATCGGATCCAGCATGATTAACAAACGAGTTAAACAAATTTATTCGGAAAAATATCGTATTTATGCGAAAGCTAAGCCCCTTCAAAGAACAGATGACTGAAATAAATTTAGAAAATAAGAAACCTTGTGACGTCGAAGGTGAGATGATTATCATAAAAAACTTAAAGATCAATTGCCAAATATTAGTAGCTCTTATAGATCACGGTGAAACGTTTGTAATCAACTTACTGGTATCAAACCGATACGTGCTGGTATACCAGGTCTATTAATAGGTAACAGTCTCATCTTCAGTTATCTGGATAAGGCGAATGAATTAAATAATAAAATAATTCTTTTGCATTACAGACCAATGTAGATGAAACAGCTGCCGTCTCTCCTAGCTTTTTTGATATCGATTATTGTTCAGATTATATTGTATTATCAGAGAATAAGATTTATGGCGTTTTGAGTTTTAAACCCCAGCAAGGACTCAGGTCCTGAACTGATAAATTCGCGCCTGCTGAAGGAAGCTTATCTCACTTGAAATCTCCACTCTGTAAACTTTTTAATATTTCGTTGTTTTCGTCATTTTTTTCAACTAATTGGAAGATAGCGAGTGTAACTCCTGTTTTTAAGAGCAACAGTCTTGTTGAAGTAAAAAAAAAAAATTACAGATCTATTTCTCAGTGATGATGAAGTGAAAAAAAATATGAACCTATTTCTTTTTAAGCCTACTTTCCAAGTGTTTGGAGGCATTTGTCTATAAACACGTTTAAAATTTTCTGTTAGAAAATAAAATAATAAATTCCTGTCAATCTGGCTTCACTAGAGGTGACTCAACTGTAAATCAACTAGTTAATATTTCTAATGCCCTTGGGTAGGCTTTAGATAATGGGAAGAAATAAGGGTTATATTTTGTGATATAAGTAAAGCTTTTTACTGTGTTTGGCATAAAGGACTCTTATTCAAACAGTATGAAGTTTTACTAATGGCAGCAAATTGCACAATTTTCTTCGAAATATCTCATTTGTATCTGTAAAACGTTTGACTTCTAAAATGACTAATTTCTAAAATTTCAAACCCATAATCTTATTTATTACCAGAAAGTTCCAAAACTCCCCTTTCAATTAAGAGAAAAAAAAAATTGGTCCATTTCACCTGTTTTTTTTTCAGGAAATTACTTCTCATTTTTCACTTGTAAACATCCTTTTTGTAAAACGTTCAATAAATTGGGATATACACTCTGAGACAATGCTAGGCAAATCATGATTTTTATACGGATGGGCGGGTGTATGTTAAATAAACTGTTAATGAAACTCTTCTTTGAACTATTCCCTATCTTTTGAACTTAATTCACAGGTATTATATAACATTTATTCTTAATTTACAGCAACTTAATCTTCAATATAGAGTATTATTTCTTTTATACTTGGAGGACAAAATTCGAAACTTACAAAATGAAAAAAAAAAACTATTTACATAATGGTACCTCAAAGGGTAGTTTTAATTGGGAATACCTCGGTCTGGAAACATGCTAATGCTGGAGTTCCACAAGGGTCTATTCTTGGTCCTCTTCTTTCTATTTTATTTATTAACGCTATTGTTTGCGACATACATTCATGTATTAATCTTTTTGCAGATGATACTAGTATATATATTACTGTAGATACTCCAGGTGATGCCGCCGCTATTCTGAATGGTGATTTGGATGAAATCCATAGATGGTCAAATACGTGACTCGTAAAATTTAATCCGCGGAAATTCGAATCTATGGTGATATCTCGAAAGTCAGTTAAACCTCTACATCCACCGCTAGTGATGAATAATTACAATTTGCAAGAGGTTTTTTTTCACAAACACTTAGGTATTATTTTGTCATATGATGGCACATGGCATGATCACATTAAATATTATAAAAAAATCTTACAATAGAATACGAAAAAAAGTACGTTATATGTACAGTATATCCAAGACTATATTTCCTTTATAAGACCTTTTCTTGAATATTGTGACATCATTTGGGATAATAGCGTACACTTACTCGTAAATAAGATAGAAAATGTTCAGGTAGAAACTATGAGACTAGTTACTGGGGGTACAAAATTAACATCTATTCAGAAGCGCTGTAATTAAACGGGATTGGAAAATCTTTCGGGAAGGAGGTAAAATCATAGATTGGTTTAACTATATGCAATTATCCATAAGATGACGCCACAGTACTTTTAAAATTTATTGCCATCGGCGATGGCGTTAAGACACGGTCATTTGTACTAGACAATCTATTAACCTGTCTGTCATTCGTTCTAGAACTAACTTCGACTCTGATTACTTTCTACCGTCATTCTAATACGTGTCCTAAATATTACTATGTAGTGACAAGAATGGGACAGATGTTACATGCCAGATTACGCATGAATAGTAGTTAATTGAATGAACATCTGTTTTTAAGGAATCTGAAGATACCCTGCTCAATATGTGGTATTGTCGAGTCATCATCTCAAATTGTGTTGTATTGTAATAAATATGCTTTATTACGTAATGAAACTATTACACCTATTCAATATCATGGAAAGCCTCTCTCGTGGTGGCGTGCTCGCCTCGATCCCCGGCCGGGTCAAACCAAGGACATTAAAATTGGTATTTGCTGCTTCTCCACCAAGCACGCGATATCTAGGAGTAAGAGCAAAGATCAAATGGTCGGCTCGGAGTCAGTATAATGTATCCGAATGGGGTGATATGTCTTCGTATGGACAATTACTTAGTGAGCTAGCACGTTAAAAATCCTGCTCAGCGTGTCGGTCTAGTACAAAGCAGGGATCATATTCATTATCATATCAACATGTTCTTTTCCTGATATGCATCTGGTTGCCACGGGACGTTAAACAATAATTCATCCGTCCATCCATCGATATCATGTACCCTTGATCATAAATATTTTCCTTTTTTGGGTCAGAGAGTCTTACCTTAGAACAAAACACAGAATTGTTCCTAAATGTTCAGAAGTTTATTATCAGTAGTAAGAGGTTTACATCTCATAGCAGTATTTTGAGCTCCTATTTTCTTTCATCTCTATTAATTACTTTCTTTGTTACAACTGCTTTTTTCATTCACTTTTTTCCCTAGATATTCATACTTAATTTTATTTTATAGATATTATGACAGTCAAAAATATATTATAAAATTAATGTTAGTATCACTGTTAATATACTTGTATATATGTATATAAATATATCGGAGGAGACGGATTCATACATGAATAAGTTGTTCTTTGCATGTTTCCGAATCATGTTTCTAAATGTTTGTTCTATGTAAATTAACATATTTCTACTGAATAAATATGTTTAATCTAAAGGAAATCTCTGCCATTTTTCCCCTTGTCGATATTTTACGATAATCTTGTTGAATATTAACTTTTGGTATTGTAAACAAAGACAGTCAAAAGCGAGACAACCCAAACCAGTTCGATTTAGTTTCTTTAGCAAATGATTTTAATTTGTTCAAAGTTAAACATATGCCTTTTCATTACTATCTTTGAGGAAAAAACAATGTCCACATGTGCGATAATCACATTTTAGTCACATTTTTTCGGGATATTTTTTTAATGTAATTTGGTTGTATATATGTACGGAGACAAAAAGACACAATTTAAGAATTACATTAAATTTGGGACATTTAAAGATTTACAAAGAGGCAACGGTTTCAGGACAAGAGGAGCCAAATCATACTATTATTTATAAACCTAATTTCGTGGAATAGTTTTTTGGCATTTTGAAAGTCTAAATATTAATTATAATGCATTGTTTTGTTTATTAATTAACCTTGTGAGTCTTCCAAGAAAACATTAAAATTTTAATACAATTGTTTATAAATTAAAGTAATATGTGTACACCTGAATGGGGAATTGCCAATAGAAAAGTTAATGCACTTGAAAATTAAAAAAAAAAATAAGAATTTGATATACTAACTCAGAGCTATCCTTAAATTTGTGAAACCAATATTCTTAATAGTTTAATGAACTTTGTGCATCTATCATGCAACACGGGGATGTAATAATTAATTAAATTAAACCTCCATAGAAGGGTTATCTCCATTTTACAGTGAAAATTAAATAGACGAAATGTTTCTCTTGAAGACATGATTGAAAATTAACCAGGTAAGTTCCATTGTTTTAGTTACAAATGTACGACCCATGGCAAATGCCATCGTTCAGCCAAGTGAGTAGACAATTCACATTGATTAAGGTACTCAAATTTTGAAACATCCATTCCGCGGACGTAGGTTTATAGACAGTAGCATGTGTAGTGTTACTAATATTATAAACCATATAATTCAACACAAATAGAACTATAGAAGAATAAACAAGGAAATGCACAACAAAATATGCAAAAGTCTTTATCACTTTAAACATGGGCAATTTCAACATAATTTTGGTGGCATGGTCCTTAGATGGTTGCATGTCAAAACTATGTATGTGGTTTGGGGTCTCTTACAAATATGGCCCCTGTTACTGGAAATAGAAAAGTCAGCAAAAATATTTAAACAAGTCCTCTTCTGAAACTACTGACTGAGGCAATTGATTTCAAGCCTTAGTGTCATGGCCCTTTTGGTGCTCCATTCTCAAAATTGTGTAAGAGAATACATACTTCTAACAAATATGGCCTGTTGCTAAAAGTAGACATTGTATGGGCAACTGAGTGCAAACTTTGGTTAAATGGTCCTTTGGAGGTCCCATTGTAAATATTTTTTGGAGGTCCAGACCTTGGACCAATATGGCCACTGTTACCAAAAATACAAATAGAAAATGAGCAAAATAATGTTTAAAAATCTTCTCTCCTGAAACTACTGGGCACATTCATACTAATCTTTATCGGAATGGTCCTTAGATGGTCCGCTTCCAATATTGTGGTCACTGGTCACAAACCAAAAAACATTTTTTTTTTAATCTGCTCTAAAATAACTGGCAATTTAGACCAACATTTTTTGAAGCAGCCCTTCGGTTATCCCTCTTCAAAATTGTGTCTAAAGGTCCATATCATTGAACAATATAGACACTTGTACTAAAAAAACTGCAAATAGCAACCATGAGACTTTACCAGGTGTCTCAGCGATACATTCTCTCGAGAGTTCTAGTTACATTTTTACACCGACGTTTTCTTCTTAATGTAAAAAAATACTCGAATGCAAAGTTAAGCATTTTTTTTTTATGGCGGATATTACTATCAACTCGGTTATTTTACTGACAATAGTTTCAATTGTTCAACAGCAATAAGAGATAAGCGTTGTAATTATGTCCTTTGTTACTTAGATTTATTACCTTCGAGCTTGATCACTGATATCCTTTATCAATTCTACTCTGTTGCTAGCTTGTAACCATGTTTGAGTGTCTTTTCTGTCAGCAGCTGAGCCCTGTACAATGAATGCATTGCATGAATATATACATGTATAGGTAGAGTAATTAAAAATGAACATGAATACAGAAAGACACTAGACGGTCCTCGATCCTATAAATTGCATGTATTGAAGCTGGGATACATGCAACTATGCAAAATGGCCTCGGAAAATAAGTTTATGTTGTATAATACGTACATGTAGGTGCTTTACTAGGTGATCTTTCATCATGTACACATCTATCTGGATTTTTTGTCACAGTCTGTAAAATGATAAATACGTTCTACATGTATGTGGTTTTCAATATTTTAACCGTTTTAGTCAAATCATAAATATGTACTAAAACTGCGTTATGGACAGTAACCCAGATTTTCTTTTACCACTATTTGGAGTACACCGGTACAAATGTCCTATATACAGGATTTATTTAGTTTAAAAATCCGTTTTAAAAGCAGACTTCGTCAAATCCATCTTTATTTTAGTAAATGTACTTTTTTATGATTGTTTACAAGAACAAGACAAAAGAAATGATGTTTTAAAAAGACGAATATTCTCAATTAAATTCTCATGACGAAAGAAAATTTGTACTAATTACAGCAATTATTTAAATTAATCATATGCTAATTTTCTTGAAAGGAAATGAGACCACAAAATATTTCCGGAACGAGTAGTGTAAAAAAATTTCAAGTCTGGACACCGAACTATTGTATATTATAAAATCAATACATTTAGGTTGTCCTTGGTGAAGGTAGCATTAATATATCAAAGTACTGAAGTACTGAACATCAGAGGACCTCAAGTTATGTTGGATTATTGATAAATGACAGGTGTTTATATAGTACCTGCCAGACAGATGTTCACCTTACAATAAAGTACACATAATATAATTTGCTATCATATCTGAGATACTGTCTTATAGTAAGAAACTTATCTTTGTGAATTATCCATGAAATGATGACGTGGTCAAATGAGAACTGCTAGATTGCCATTATGACCGTATAGTTGCACACTTGCAAAAATCTTTAGCTTATTACTTATGACAGAGAATCAACATAGCAAATATTTTTTTGACTAGTCACTGAATTATGAGAAAGAGGTCAAGACAATCATATTAGAACAGATAAATTGTAATATTTGGGTGAAAGATACCACATGAACAGTAAACTCATATATCGATAATATTATGTCTAAAACTGAAAAAGACAAATAAGAGTACACTAGAAACAACACAGAAAACTAAAGCCTGAGCAACTTAACCCTATCAATAGTTGGGGTGATCTCAAGTGCTCTGGATGGGTAGTAGCAATGAGATGATTTTGCACCATACATATAGATCACAATTAATTTTTAACAGGTACTTAGTATTATGGTTATTGTGATATCACTTATTCAAAGGGCACAGTTCATTTATAGCCCAAAACGGTCTATAATATAAATCTTACAATTAAACTCCAAATAGTTCACAATTTGGTTCGTAAATTGGTCGATTTCAAATGTATTAACGCTCAATAAATCAGTTCTTTCATAATAGTACATTACATTCTCCAAATTAGGCCCATTTTGTCCAAATATAATGATTTGGTGCAATTTTCAGACATGAAAGCTTTAGGAAAATTTGGCCACCATCTACAATCCAAAATGTTTTGTAACCAAAAGACTCAAAATTTGATAAAGAATTCATCAAAATAAAAACTTTTCGGAATTGTTTGGCAGCCATGGTTAATTATGCCAAAACATATAAATTTCAGACAAAATTGACCAAAAATACAAATAATGTATAATTATGGGGTCATAGCTTCAAGATATTTAATAGTAGGTGCCAAAATAGTATATTTTAGTCTTAATAGAATTATCACAAGTATTTCTATTTGAAATCTGTAATCGCTTGACCAATTTAGGGCCATTCTAACCCTTCGTGAACCTCTCTTTTCCTATAATATGTAGTAAATTTCTATTTGATATTCCTTAAAATATTCACATATACCAAAATACATTTTTTATATTACATTTAACGAGAAACATTTTACATGATCCCATATATTTGATTTAATCCAGTTATATATATGCTAAGCATACAGTTATAATGAATGTAGGACTATATTATATGAACAGAATTGAGCATTTTATTATTTATTTAGCATATCTGATATGTTTTCAAATCATTTATCTGTATGCTGAGCTAGCATTTGTATAGTCTCTTAATATTCTAAAATGGATTAAAAGGATCACATGTGTTACAATCAAACTTTGGATTGACCATTAGATAACTTTAAAAAATGTCATAACTGGTATATATAAACATTTGGATTTATTATTGTATTATCCATTGAATTCATGCTATTTGCATTAAATACAGTCATATACAGTTCAATAGACTATCTATACCTATTATTTATAGTAAAAAATGCAAAAAACTATAAATATATACATTGGACGAACATATACATTATTCATAAAAATTAATCATTTATCAAACTTCAAAAAGTTCATCACATCGCATAGCATATACATGTATACATGTAGTTGTACATAACTCTAAACTATATATAACAGTAAATAATTTGTGAATTTATCAGTGGTACTTGCTTGCATATTAGTTACTATGGGACACGTCTCTAGAATAGTGAAAGAATCACCATTCAATTTTGCGTTTGATTATTTTTTTTTGTTTTTTTGTGGGAATGAGCACTTTAAAATAAATAGTGTTTTGTTTAACATTTGTCTGCGGCAAATAAGAGTTCGAAATATTATTAAGATAGTAAAAATATTTCCACATATAAATGGAAATATAACTATAATGATAAGAGGGACACAATCTAAATTTTAAATTTATCTGGTTTTTTTTTTTTTTTTGGCGATAATAAACATTGTTTATATATTTAATAACATTCAGTTGAGCCATATTAATATTATAAAACGGAAATCACTTTCATGATGAACAGAGATTTACATACAGACAGACAACGGTAACATTGACTGCCCCCATCGGCTTAGCAAAAGGGGCATTAACATTGGAATGACTAGTATAGATGCATTGGGAATGAGAACAGCATTATTCATGCATTGACAATCTTGTCTACATATATATATCCAAACAGTAGTTCATAGCATACAGTTTTAGTTCATATATATATATATATATATATATATATATATTCATCCGCAACAACAATTTTTCGGTACGTCATTGATATTAAAGATTGTTTGATTAATATACTAATATTTCTAACGACAAAACATTTTCATATTATTAATTTGGATTTAAAAAAAAAATCTGAGTATTCATTGAAAACATGAATTTAAAAGAAGCGATAAGGAATTTTATTTTGCACTATATAATGTCCGCGGGTCTATAATTTTTATAGGTCGGTTATCATTCCAAAACTAATTTAAATATATGCATATATGCAAATAAGCGGGAAATTTAGGCGATGGCAATACACCCGAGGCCCTGACGGTCCTCTGATGTAAAAATGTGCCGACATTTCGGCGTAACCTCTTTTACTAGGTGTTCTATATTAATCAACTGAAGTATTTACATATTAGACGAACGTCAATCGTGACTTTCTTATCAAAGGTCTCAATCACTTTACCTGAACTGTAGAACATGATGAAAGTCTGTGTGTGTGGGACATCTGGCAATAATCAATCTTTAAACTACATGGTGTTCTATGAACTGTCTAAACAAGAACTATAGTATCCAGAAAATAATTCTATCATTTTTAAGTTTATCAAGCTTCACTTTGGCAAAGATAATTTCAGAATTGAGCAAAATATAGTTTTTGGGGCATTAGGAAATTATGCAGTTAACTTAAAATCCTAGCAGGTACATAAAAAATATCTAGGAGTGGAAATGAATGTATCTTTGGTGTTTAACGCTTCGAATTATTGTGTAGGTCAGAACATTGTCATACAGACGAATAGCTGCACTGTCGGGTGGCTATTGACATTTTTTTTTTAAAGTTTCACAATAATTCTTAACATATAAGTACTGCTTGTATTTTTTCAAGAAATAGTAAAGTTTAGTGGGACTTGTCATTATCTTTTTAAAATTCGGACTCCTTTGAATTAGATTTTGTATACGTGTACAAATGTATAAACATCCCAAACGTTTGTATTTACATAGAATCAAAACAGAAACGGTAACAATTGACGGATCCAATGACGCACTGAATTTAACGACTGTCAAGATAAATGATCATAAATTGACGCCAGATTCGGTTTCGTTCCTTGTGATGTGAATGAAAAACTTGCGAATTGCAATGTTATATGTACAACGGCGACGTTTGTTTGAACGATATCGCGTCCAATTATATGTAGGAAGTATTTTTCCTTATCAGAGTTTTCAAATAAAACTTAAGTCCGTCTGATTGAATAGGTGTGAAAAAAATGAAGGACCTGTGTCAATCAGGAAATGTTTTGGTTTAAATGAAAACAAAATTCAGGACCCAAAATTTCGATGAAAAACATAGTCAGGATCAAACATTTGATCCTAGCCCCCCCCCCCCCCCCCCCCCCCCCAATAAAAAAAAAAGAAAAAGAAAAAATCAAATGGTTGCTCCCTTATATATTTAAAAAAAAATGCGAACCTTTGTGAAAACAATATATAGTTTTAAATGTTCGACAGGCTAAGTACATGTAACTGTAGACACGATTATAATTAACACATCGTTCAATCCGTTTTCCAAGTGGCGTTTGTTTGTTGTGCTCCATTCTTCTGACTTCGAATTTGTTGACGTTTCGAATATGTTTTGTCTCTTCGGTCTTCTTTTGCCGATATTGTTAATTGTCTACAAAAACCATGTGGAAAGAAGAAAAAATGTATGATATGACTTGAAAAGTGGAAAGTTAGAGAATTGGCACTTTTGAGTGATTTTGGACTAATAAACACAATGCCCTTTAATGTCTCCTACGTATTCCTTGTTAAATTAATAACAAATGATTGGTATAGATGGCATACGCGTGTCTTCTAATTTTATTTTGATAGGTCAAAAACAATAATACTGATGAAAATGATTGTTGAAGATAATGATTCAAATGGTTAAAGAAGAAGAAATAAGATTTTCTTAGCGCTCTGAAGTTACAAGGTCAAGGCCAAATCTAAAGTCAGAGTAACCTATTGACTAGCTCCTTTAAGTGGAACCTAAGTTGCTGGCACGATCTCATTTGGTGAGTCAGAAAGGATGGATGGATGAATTTTTGTTTAACGCCCAGTGACAGCCAGGTGCATATCAGGACGAGAGTCAGAAAGGAGAAGACTACATGTAAGTAACGTGTACCTTAGCTAACGGAACACTTAAATCGTGACATTAGATTATGCAGATGACTTTAATTGCCTATATGATAATAGTTAAAATAGGGGAAAAAACTTCTTTTAAGGACTTCAACACCAATCCAAGATAAACTGTTCTAATTTTAATCAGAAAGATATGACCGGTATTTGGAAATTTATCAAAACCTTGTTTGTACTAAATTCAAAAATAGACACAAACAAAAGGTCCTATTTAAGTCGATGTCAATTTAGATACAAACGTTCGGCAAAGAATACAAATTTTTAAAACAATAATTGAAGAAATAAATAAATGTCCAGACACAAAGCCAAAGCCCCAGAACAAGTTTATGTTACGTACAGAATTAACAAATGGCATATACACCTGTTCTCACTAAGACTTCAACGCTTGACCTTTTCATCTGTTGAAAGTTAGAATTCTTTTTTAATGTAAGATCATGGCATTTCTTGCATGTGAATAAACTTTTCTCCCATGGGTGTGCGTATTTTCATACCGTTCAGCCCATTGAATAAAAATAATTTAATGCTCTAGAGCAATTAAAACGTCTCGTGCGGAAACGGAATTTTATTGGCCGTCCTAAAGGTCGCGACCTCGCACTAAACAAATCGTCAAGCGATATCCGGTCGAGCGTAAACGATAACAAAAAAAAAACAAATGTCGGGGTACAATTAGGGATCACCTAGATTCTTTGTTACAAACGTATTGGAAGAAACAAATTCTACTTCAATTTCTCGTGAATTACAAGATTTCTACACTCTCGAGAGTTAAAATTAAGATTTAACATGCTCGCCAAGGCTCGCATGTTAAAATCTTAATTTTAACTCTCAGGCGAGCATGTTAAATCTTAATTTTAACTCTCGAGAGTGTAGAAATCTTGTAATTCACTAGAAACTTAAATAGAATCTATATGTAAACCTTAAATGGGTCATGGCTTAGTTACAACTTATCGTGTAGTTCAAACATGCGTCTTCGGCATAGTCCATTATTGAAAGGGTTTCAATATTACAGTTCGTATGCTTTCGAGAAAGAAATATATATTTATGCTGTTACTGCTAAGCAGTTTTTTTAAACAGTGCACAAGGTAATTATGATTTATATTATTTTTAATTTTTTACCCAATTTGGTACTAAGATAAATTGTAGGTCGGTACAATTCAATCCCTCACACAAACAATGTAATCTGTAATCTTCAGATAAAGGATCGGTCTATGAACAAAACCTGAAAGTGTGTCCATTTACAAGATACTTGGCTGTACACACCATGTGGGCTATTATTGTATTGTTTTCAGTTGGTCTGGTACTTGGTAAGTTACATATACATGTGTATTAATATTGATTGTTCACGCAGAAGGCCAGTAATTAAGACAGGGCAGTTTTTTGTCAGTTTCTGAACCTTGTAACTAACGAAATATGCTGACAATCAATCTGGCAAGTCTATATTTTAAATTTACGATTTCACAAATTTATCGGGAAAACGGATGTCTACAGGTGACAATATATAGGGTTTCAGGTTTCTATTCAGTGCGGAATTCTATTCGGTACTAACCGGAAATTACCTGTCCGTTGTATCAATCCATCGTAGTGTCTGCTAAACATCATTCAAACTGCCGATCAGGAACCTTTGAACTGTTCTCAACTGGTCAGCAAATGCCCACAAACTGCGTAAGAAGTGACAATTATATACCAAGGACTAAATTTTTAGGAAATTTATTCAATTTATGACCGTTTGCTGCCTGGTATGTGATATATCATCGGAAAAAATGTTTGAAATAACGATTTGAAAATTGGCGGTCAAAAACTCGTGCATAACCTTTTGTTTTTTCCTATTGTTTTCATTGGGTATAAAGCATATTACGTTCTCAAATAAGGTTTTCAAGCCCCTGTGCGAAGTGTTTTTATAAGACGAACTTTTTCGACGGTGTTAAAATTAACCGGATTTAACGCTCAAGGGATCAGAACTTTATTGAACTTTTCAATTCGAGTTATCTCTCTGTGACCGCAAACCTTACCTTAATATAGCTGCCAATACATGATGATTTTTTGATTCGTTTCTATTACTAAAAGATACATATGGTAATATAAGAAGTAAAATAGTTCATTGATGCCACGTTTTATGCTTATTCTAACATGGGTAGGCATTATACAATGTACAAATGTATATTTCATTCTCTTCGTTTGAAATTGGGATTTTCCTTTGATATGTTTAACCTGTTATATAACACTACTCTTGTAAACCCATTCAAGTAGTCAATGTTCTATAGACTACAGCAAAGTGCTCTCGACCAATGAAATTATAAAATTTGATGTTTCTTAATTGTGAAGAATGAATGTAAAATATGTTCTTAGTAAGGGATTATTCTATTGTTTTCTTACCATTCAAAACAATGAATTCCTATAAATGAGTTACAACTGTTCCAAAGTACATTTATCACCTGACAGAATTTGTAAGTGGAGCTTATTAAAAATTGAATTTGAATTTGGAAAAAAAATAATAAAAATGATTAAGTAACTGTTGAAGTTTTTAAGATCGTTAACGTTGAACTTTAAACACGATAAGACCAATACAAAAAAGAAACATCTCATTAATTAAATTTTACCTACATCTTTATCTGAAAGCATTAATAACTCTAAAGTAAGAATCGACATTTAAAGTATTCCGATATTATTAAAACAGAAGTTAAAAAAATATTACAATTTAATATATATTAAAAGGCTGATTAATTCTTTTTATAGGATTTGAACGTTTAAATTTCAGCTAATCACTTTATATATGAAGTAGTATTTAAATTATGTATACTATAAATTACTCATATTTTGAAATTTATTGATTACAACTGTAAATAAACAACAAGATATTCCTTACTTAAATGTTACATGTTTTACACTCATACTCACAATAAGGAAACACCACTGCAACGTACTATTGTGTCTGTGAATGTTTAAAATGCAAATAATTAAAATTTCCCAAACTATTAGAATTATTATGCATAACATCACTACGTCTAATTCATAAATGAAATGTCTAAATAAATACAAAATGTATAAACCTTGTACTGACCTCTAAAACAATTATATTTAATTAACACCAATCAAGAGGTCATTTGAGCCTTGAGCACTTTAAAATATTCTAAGTTTGTAAGAGAATGATAATCCCTTTCTTCATGATAAGTATTCGCTAAGGTTCGTACTTAATCATGACAAAAGGGAGTATCGTTCTCTTACATATACTAGGTATTTATATACGGATGGATGACTGGAATATGACTGCTTGGAATAAGTTTTGGCGCTATTTTGTGTGCGGTATGCTTTTTAGCTCACCTGGCCTGAAAGGTCATGTGAGCTTTTGTCATCACTTTGCGTCCATCGTCTGTCCGTCGTCTGCTCGCCCGTCTACAATTACAAATATATCCAAAAGCGCTCTGTCCCAATTTGGACCAAAATTTGATGGAATAGCCATTGGATGGCCTCTTTCCAAAATTGTGTCAGGCATCCCCGGCTTCCAACCGTCATGGCATCTATGACTAAAAATAGAAAAAAGGGGGATGTATTTCAAAAATGTTCTCCTATGTAACTACATGGATAATTTGAACCAGACTTGGCCACCAGAGCCGAACATAGTTTAACATAGGATCCTATGGGAAATTCATTTAAATATCTTCTTGTCTGAAACCACTGAGTCAATTGGAACCATAATTGGCAGAAATGGTCTTTAAATGGTCCTCCTTTCTGAATAACCCAGAAAGTCAACTAAGATGGCCACCACATCCCAACTTGGTATAAATAGGGCCCTATTCCGATGATCCGGAATGTCAATTAATTTTCCCATAATGTCCTATGTTAAACTATGTGACAGCCATAGTTAGTTTAACATAGGACACTATGGGAAAATTAATTGACATTATTAAAATATCTTCTTGTCTGAAACCACCAAGCCAAATGGAACCAGACGTAGCAGAAATAGTCTTTCGGTGGTCCTCTTTAGAATTATGTCAGATGAACCGGAATGTCAACCAAGAAGGCCGCCACAGCCGAACTTAATTTAACATAGGATCCTATGAGAAAATTAATAAATGATCTTGTCCGAAACCAAAGAGCCAATTGGAACCAAACTTGGCAGAAATGGTCCTTTGATGGTCCTCTTTCAGAATTTGTAAGACGACCCGGACTGTCACAATGATGGCCGCCACAGCCGAACTCAGGTTAACATAGGACTCTTTGGGAAAATTCATTTTAAAAAATATTCTTGTCTGAAAGCATCCAACCAATTGCAACCAGACTTGGCAGCCATGGTTATGAGATTGCCTTCTTTCAGAATTATGTTCAATAATACAGACATTTGTTTCGTCAGTGCTTTCGTGGTTGTTAATTGGCAAATTGTATCCACATGAGCCTCTAGTTTGGGATTTAAGAACGAATGTACGTTATGTATGAAGTTGGTCACCATAACAACGTTTCGGCTGGTCAGGTTAGGTTTCTATTTGATAAATTTTTTATTAAATAGTTTTATACAGTTTCTAATGAATGTAAGGAAAGATGAGAAGTTACTACGAGCGATAATTTCTATATCATGTGTCTCTAAATTCATAAATACTTTAAATTCCGACAAACGTAAAGTGGGAGAATTTAAGTGCTTATGTTCAGATACAAGTACGCATGAAATGAAATTATTTTCTGCTTTCATGAAATTAAAAATGGTGTGAATGATGAAACGGAACTCAATAAAAATTGTAACCGGACAGGTCAACATGTCAATGTAAAAACATCGCACAACCGGTTCTTAAAGAAGTGTGGTTAATAACGACTTTCGGATTTCCTTAAATAGGCCACAACGATTTATGTGTAGTTCATATTTCAGCTGCCCACTTTTTTCATTTATTTAATTTTTCATTTGTTTGTTTATTTATCTTTTTTTTATTTCGTTATCATTTATTGCTCTTGTTTTTATTAATTTTTGCCTTGCGCAGTATGGTGCGACATTACATATATTGTTAAACTATGAATTATTTCTCATACTTTTCTTGTGGCTTCAAAACTATGTGTTAAGAGTGTTCTAGTTCCGTTGTTTAAAACAGGATTTGTCGATAAAATATTTGATATCGCATGTTGAAAAGTTATTTCTCTTATTCTATGTCAATTTAAGCTTTTGTTTATCATAACAATCAACTTGTTACCGACGATCTCAGTCGATGTTTGGTTAAGGCAAAATGTCATAACCTATCGGAAAGACTTACGTTTGTATTTCTCGGAATCAATTAATAACATTAACTTATTGCGCAAGTGTTAACGTAACAATCAGGAAGGGATTTTGTTTTGACAAATGATAATCATTGGAGAGACAAATTCTAGCATCGTTTGTCGAGGATTATCGGATTTATCAAATCTCGCCAACGCTCATTCTTTAAAAAAGTTTTTAGTAATTAAAGTGGGGTTAAAGAAAATGAGAAATGATATTTACTTGCAAATGGTAAATGCAAGTGATACACATGTAGAAATGTGTGCTGAATTTGTATACATCTGACGGGTTTGTTGTTGAGTTTTATGGTGTTTTCACTAATACACAAAAATCTGTATGATAAGAGTAGAAAAACAACCTTCTGATTATTAAGTAAAACAAATTAAGATAACATACGAAGTTATCTTTGTTTGAAACATGTATACAATGTAGCAAGTGTTATATTAAGTAATTCTTGTGAAATATGGGGCTTCCATAAATTTGAAGTTATTGAGAAATCGCATCCGTTATTCTGTATTATCTGAAAAGAGAATCTAAATATACGGAAAATAACTATAAATTTTATGGTATATTTTGAATATTAGGCAGGGTGCCGATGCCAATAACTAGGTACCTGTAGTACCAGTGATTTAATTTGTTATTGGTTGCGACTACTAGAATTTTAAAGCATTTATATTGAGTATGATAAATTATTTGATACCACTTTTGATGCATAAATCTTTTATAGTACGCTTCCTAAACGTTTTACTCACAATTCAAACTTTAAAATTCATATTTGTAGATATAAGTAAACATCTATAATTTTTTCATACGATATATCAATATCAGACATTGCAAAAAATGATTTGCGCGAAAACCGTTTCTATCGAGCTCTAAATGAATTTGGTTGTCGTAAGTAATTGTTATAAGGCTCTAAAATATTGACCACTTTTTACTGGATTAGTGCTATTAAAACACTCCCGGACTCCTTTTTAACCCATTAACAAAAAGTAATTCGTATGAGATTTACTTAAGAAACAACGGCTAATTGGCGTGGATTGATATGATAAAAAGTGAGGGTTTCCGATGTACATTACTTCTATTTTTCTTAGTTAAGTAGAAACTGAAGTCGTTTTATGCATATGACTTAAGTAAATTGCTTAGCTAAGTAAATGCTTAGCAAAATCTTAGTTTAAGAAATACTTAAGTTAATTTGTTTTATGCATACGGGCCCAGGGGTGTATGCATAAAACTACTTAAGTTAAGATTTTGCTAAGAAATGACTTAACTTAAGTAAACTCCGCCCACCCTGCCTAAGTAGTATGCATAAAACAGCTTAGGTTAAGATTTTGTTCAGCAAACTCTTAGTTTATTGAAACCCCACCCACTCCACTTAAGTCGTATGCATAAAAATTTAAGAAAATGCTTAATATTTGACTTAAGTCTAACACACCTATGGAGGTGTCTTAAGTCGATTCAAAACGCGATTAAATCATTTATCTGTACGACTTAATGAATTGCAAAAACTTAAATACAAGCAAAGTCATATGAATTTTGTAATATTTTGAGGAGAAAAAAATATCCTTTTAACCCCTTGTTCTCTTGGCGTGTGGCATATTTAAAAAAAAATCTTATTTGTCTTGCATGTATTCATATACTACATACATGTACATAGTATTTAAATTTTGTTAAAATCTACTCGCTCAATACTATATATATATATATAGGTTTATAACAATAATTCAAACTTAGCAACATTTTCGGATCACTGAGATCCTTCACCAGTTCGGCTTAACAAATAGCCTTCGTCAGTGTCGATAGTTTTTACAATACTAATTGTATGTGGAACTAGAGGCTCTCAAGAGCCTGTATCGCTCACCTGGAATTAACTTTTCACCTTGAGCAGGACTAAACATTTAAGTGTTGCAGTCAAATTGGTTGGTTTTTCTATAGGGTCCTATGTTAAACTAAGTTCAGCTGTGGCAGGCATCTTGGTTGACAGTCCAGGTCAATGGACACATTTTTAAAAGAGAAACATCTAAGGACCATTACAGCTATGTCTTGTTCCAACTGGCTAAGTGGTTTCAGACAAGAAGATTTTTAAATGAATTTTCCCATAGGATCCTATATTTAACTAAGTTTGGCCGTGGCAGCCATTTTGGTTGACAATCCAGGCGAACTGACACCATTCTGAAAGAGGACCATCTAAGGATCAATGCTGCCAAGTTTAGTTCAAATGGGCTCAGAAGTTTCAGACGAAAAGATTTTTGAGTGAATTTCCCATAGGGTCCTGAGTTAAACTAAGTTTGGCTGTGGTGGCCATCTTGGTTCACAGTCCACGAAATCCGACACATTTCTGAAAGAGGACATCCTAGGAACCACTGCTGCCAAGTCTAGTTCCAATCTGTCAAGTGGTTTTAGACAAGAAGATTTTTCAATGAATTTTCCCATGGGGCCCTATGTTAAACTAAGTTCAGCTGTGGCGGCATCTTAGTTCAAAGTCTGGGTCATCGGACACAATTCTGAAAGAGGAGCATCTAAGGACCATTGCTACCAAGTCTAGTTCTAATTGGCCTAGTAGATTCAGACAAGAAGATTTTTGAGTGAATTTTCCATAGGGTCCTTTGATAGACTAAGTTCGGCTGTGGCGGCCATCTTGGTTCACAGTCCACAAAATCCGACAAATTTCTGAAAGAAGACCTCCTAAGGACCATATCTGCCTAGTCTGGTTCCAATTGGTCAAGTTGTTTCAGACAAGAATACTTTTCAATGAATTTCCCATAGGGCCCTATGTTAAACCAAGTTCGGTTCTGGCAGCCATATTGGTTGTCAGTCCGGGTCATCGAACACAATTCTGAAAGAGAATCATCTAAGACCCACTGCTGCCTAGTCTGGTTCCAATCTGTCAAGTGGTTTCAGACAAGAAGACTTTTCAATGAATTTTCAATAGGGCCCAAAGTTAAACTAAGTTCGGCTGTGGTGGCCATTTTGGTTAACAGTCCTGGTCAGCGGACATATTTCTGAAACAGAACCTCCTAAAGACCATTACTGCCAAGTTTGGTTCCAATTGGTTAAGTGGTTTCAGACAAGAAGACTTTTCAATGAATTTCCCATAGGGCCCTATGTTAAACTAAGTTCGGTTGTTGCGGCAATATTGGTTGTCAGTCCGGGTCATCGGACACAATTCTGAAAGAGGATCATCTAAGGACCATTGCTACCAAGTCTAGTTCTAACTGGCTTAGTTATTTCAGACAAGAAGATTTTTGAGTGAATTTCCCATAGGGTCCTATGTTAAACTAAGTTCGGCTGTGGCGGCCATCTTGGTTCACCGTCCACAAAATCCGACAAATTTCTGAAAGAGGACCTCCTAAGGACCATTGCTGCCTAGTCTGGTTCCAATTGGTCAAGTTGTTCTGGACAAGAATACTTTTCAATGAATTTCCCATAGGGCCCTATGTTAAACTAAGTTCCGCTGTGGCGGGCATTTTGGTTAACAGTCCGGGTCAGCAGACATACGTCTGAAAGAGAACCTCCTAAGGACCATTACTGCCAAGTTTGATTCCAATTGGCCTTGTAGTTTCATAGAAGATTTTTGAAATTCATCCCCCCTTTTTCTATTTTTAGTAACAGCAGCCATGTCGGTTGGAAGTCGAGAATACCGGACATATTTTTGGACAGGGACCACCCAAGAACCATTCCACCAAAGTTTGGTCCCAATTGGCCCGGTTGTTTGAGAGGAAATGATCTTTAAAGGAAAGTTTAGACCGGATGCCATCTTTAAAGGGCAAAAACTCCTATAAGGGGTCAATCAATGATGTTGGTCATGTTTACTTATTTGTAGATCTTACTTTGTTGAACATTTTTGCTGTTTACAATTTGCCTTTATCTATAATAATATTCAAGATAATAACCTAAAACTGCAAACTTTCCTTAAAATTAACAATTCAGGGGCAATAACCCAACTAAAGGTTTACCGATTCGTCTGAAAATTTCATGGCAAGTAGATATTGACCTGACGAACATTTTTACCCCATGTCAGTTTTGCTCTAAATGCTTTAGTTTTTGAGATATAAGACAAAAACTACAGTTTACCCCTATGTTCTATTTTTAGCCATGTCGGTTAACAGGCGGGGTCATTGGACACATTTTTTAAACTAGATACCCTAATGATGCTTTTGGCCAAGTTTGGTTTCATTTGGCCCAGTAGTTTCAGAGGAGAAGATTTTTGTGAAAGTTAACAGACGACGACGACGACGGACGCCAAGTGATGAGAAAAGCTCACTTGACCTTTCAGGTCAGGTGAGCTAAAAATAGCTCAGTAATCCAGGTAAGTTTTGGTCTAATGATTTTAATCTTGAACTTGATCTTCATAATTTACAACAAAACTCGATACTCAAATATACGTAACTCAGTATATGTATATCCCAAAATGAGTGTAAAATAAAACTGTTAGTATTTCTTATTGATGCCGTTTGGATGATGAACATTTAGTTCCTTTATCCAAAAGCTTTCCCGAGCCTGTCGCTGGGCATCACTCCAGTGAATGTTCTGTTCAATCACTAGGATTTTCATGCGGTTAAAGTCATCAAGTTTGTGACCCAATTGTCTGAAATGCTGAGAAACTGGGAGAAGTGGCACTGGCTTCTTAGAGATATCACTACTATGGCCATTGAGGCGTTTGTGGAAAGGCTGCTTTGACTCACCAACATATTGGAGGCCACAAACCGAACATTCTAGAATGTAAATAACATTCATACTTTTGCAGGTAACAATGCAAAATATCCTATAGCTCTTTTCAGTTGCCTTACTGTGAAAAATTGATGAGGGATGCATCTGTAGACAGCATTTGCAGCGTTTTTCATCACACGAGCGACATTCTCCAGAAGTACTTCTATTATCAGACACTTCAGCCCGCACCAGCAGGTTCCGCAGACTATTGGGTTGCCTAAAAGCTATCATTGGAGGCTCGGGAAAAATCTTGGATAATTTAGAATTCTTTTCAACTGTTTTCCAATGCTCACGAATGACACCGAAGCTGTTTTTGAGAGATGGATGGTAAGTAAGAACACATGGAGTCCTTTTATTTTTCTTTTTATCTTTGTAGTCTAACAATTTACTCCTTGGAATAGTTTCCGCTTTCTGAAAACTTTTTTGGATAATTCTGTGTTTGTAGCCCCTTCTCTTCAAGCGGGTTTCGAGTTGACTTAGTCGTTTTTTAGTTGTTTCTCTTTTAGGCTACCCAATAGTCTTCGGAACCTGCTGGTGCAGGCTGAAGTGTCTGATAATAGAAGTACTTCTGGAGAATGTCGTTCGTATGATGAAAAACGCTGCAAATGCTGTCTACAGATGCATCCCTCGTCAACTTTTCACAGTAAGGCAACCGAAAAGAGCTATAGGATATTTTGCATTGTTACCTGCAAAAGTATGAATGTTATTTACATTCTAGAATGTTCGGTTTGTGGCCTCCAATATGTTGGTGAGGCAAAGCAGCCTTTCCACAAACGCCTCAATGGCCATAGGAGTGATATGTACATATCAGGTTTTCTGCAAACGTATATCGTAAAATATCAGCCGCGAGACACAATGTGAAGCTTTTTCGGCGAGTAAGCGTAGCGAACGAGCTAAAAAGCTTCATATTGTGTCGAGCGGCGTATATTTTACAATATTTGTTTGAAGAAAACTTGATGATAAATTTATCGTATTGTTTACTAGCAATCTTAATGGAATTTCTTACTTTTCAATGGCCATCTGCCTATAACCGGATGTTTTCCTGATATATTCGGGTCAACGTTGGGTCAAACATTATAACGTCGCGGATATATTCGGGTCAGCTCATATTAGGGTCGGGTCAACTCTTTACGACGTCACAGTGCCGAAATACGGGAAATTGTGAAGGCCTCAGCAGGTCGATATAGGCATGGGGAAATACGATAACTTTAAGAAGCCAGTGCCACTTCTCCCAGTTTCTCAGCATTTCAGACAATTGGGTCACAAACTTGATGACTTTAACCGCATGAAAATCCTAGTGATTGAACAGAACATTCACTGGAGTGATGCCCAACGACAGGCTCGGGAAAACTTTTGGATAAAGGAACTAAATGTACATCATCCAAACGGCATCAATAAGAAATACTAACAGTTTTATTTTACACTCATTTTGGGATATACATATACAGAGTTACGTATATTTGAGTATCGAGTTTTGTTGTAAATTATGAAGATCAAGATCGAGATTAAAATCAATAGACCAAAACTTACCTGGATTACTGAGCTATTATTACACATACCATTAGTATTGTAAAAACTATCGACACTGACGAAGGCTATTTGTAAAGCCGAAATATTTGTCAACACGATTTTATAACATCATCTTCGTATATTACCATCTTATATATAGTACCGTTGTGCAAATCTTTAGGCTTATATAATTTTTTCCTTATCTGGCAGTATCGTCTATTCTAGACGATCCGGTACATATTAAATTTGCTGGTTGGTCTTTTTTATAGACTTCTATACATATATATTTATATATATATACACACACACACATGTGCTGTCTGATTAAACAGTGCTTACTATTATGACACGCACGAAATTAATGCGTTTAGTATATGTAAGAGAATGATAATCCCTTTCTTCATGACTAAGTACGAGTGAGTGTTTTTCATGAAGAAAAGGGATTATCATTCTCTTACAAACTTAGAATATTATAAAGTGCTCAAGGCTCAAATGACCTCTTGGTTGGTTTTAATTAAGTATAATTGTTTTCAAGGTCAGTGCAAGGTTTATAGTTATTTAGACATTTCATTTATGAATTAGTCGTAATGATGTAAGGCATTTCTAATAATCATGATAATTTGGGAAATTTTAATTAATTGCATTTTAACCATTCATAGACACAACAGTACGATGCAATTGTGTTTTCTTATTGTGAATATGAATGTAAAACATGTAACATTTAAATAAGGAATTATCTTGTTTATTCGCAGTTTTAATCAATAAATTTAAAAATATGAGTTACAACTATATTTTATTCCACAGGCATGACAGGGAATCACGGCCCAGTGTATACTTAATTTAAATACTACTTCATATATAAAGTAATTAGCTAAAAATTAAAAGTTGAAATAAAATAAAAAAGAATTAATCAGCCTTTTATATATTAAATTCTGATATTTTTTAACTTCTGTTTTTATTATATCGGAATATTTGAACCAGACGCGGGTCAAGTAATGAGAGTTTAGAGTTATTAATGCTTTTAAATAAAGATGTAGGTAAAATTTAATTAATGAGAATTGATGTTTCTTTTTTGTATTGGTCTTATCGTGTTTAAAGTTCAATGTTAACGATCTTAAAAACTACAACAGTTACATAATTATTTTTATCATTTTTTTTGAAATTCAAATGCAATTTTTAATAAGCTCCACTCACAAATTCTGTAAGGTGATAAATGTACTTTGGGGCAGTTGTAACTCATTTATAGTAATTCATTGTTTTGAAAGGTAAGAAAACAATAAGGATAATCCCTTACTAAGAATATGTTTTACATTAATTCTTCACAATTAAGAAACATCAAATCCTATAATTTCATTGATCGAGAGCAATTTATTATATTCGTACGGATAGCTCAGGTAACCGTAGTTTATCTATTGATAGCGAGATCAGATAATCGCGATTTAAACCAAGTTTTAGCTTTCTAAAAAGCTGTAGACTGCTTCGCTGTATCTTAATTTATGGTAATATGTGAGCATGTGGTTGTTGATTTAGTGTTGGAATTCTCTGTTGACCAGTAAAATTTTCCGCTCGAAAACAACAAATAGACACGACTCTGGAAGTGTGCCTAGATTGGCAGAAGTTATAAAGTAGAGATCATGCATTTTTTGTTGTAAACATAGTATTGCAGTGTATACGATTAAGCAAAACAAACCGTGTGTATTGCAGATTAACAAAGCAAATATACACGTATTAATAATTGATTTCAATAATGAATTTCAGAATATATGAATATTACAAAAACATGTAATGACAGTTGATCGGAACTGATATACACCTAGTTAATTTTCCGGCTTTTGATGACTTATCCAGAATGAGTAAAGTCTGTAATTCTTTATCTCATTTAAACCAATGGCTGTTGCTGTATCTCAGCCGCATCATAAAGTAACGAATCAGCGATCAGTAATTATTTCAAGATGGCGTGTATGTCTATTGAAACTAATAGCTCCGCACCGTGATGCGAAGCAATAAGCTTATGCTGAAGATGAGTTGAAGTTCGATTGACAACGTGTCTCTCATCAATTTCTTACCTGACTACAGCTTTAGCTTAGATTATATTTTGTTAAAGTGTGATTATGGCTGCAAGTAAGAAATCTCCTAACTTTACTGAATTGGAAAAGACAGTTTTAATCGAGCTGGTAGAATGTAGAAAAAGTATAATAGAAAATAAACAAAATGTTTCGATTTAAGTCTATCTCTGATTTCTGATAGCAAAGCCGAAACACATTCTTTACAGAGGTGAAATCTGTCAATAATTTCATCATCTGAATAATTCCAAAATGGATTTTCTCTGTCTCGAACAATTTGTTCTCTTCTTATGAATTTTTCCACCATATCTATTCTGTCAATTTGATCAATAAAATCAGCCATATTAACTTAAATGTCGATTTAAACCTACAATGTATCATATACCTGGTTCAGAGTTGAGCTCACATCTGAAACCTTACTGTTAAAAATTAAAAAGGTATGCAAGTGAACCATTAAATTTAAACCAAGCTTAAGCTTAGATCATATTGATCCAGGGTTGATCTTAACGTGCGCAAGTGGCCATTAGTCTTTCAGTGAGTTGAATTCGAAGTGTCATACACGTTTTTATACGTTAAAGAGTTCAAAAGGCAATTCTCGTGCATCTTTTTCATATAAATAAGAAGATCTTTAACATGTTTTATTCAGACAAAAACAATACACGTATGAATATGTGCAAGTGACGGAATCAACATTTTACAGATCCAGAACTACATATACTACTGGATGAAGTAGAAAAGAACAAATCTCTTCTTTTCAGTAGACTAAATATTTCCTAAAAGGTAGGACCATCCTAAGACCATCCTAAGTCACCTAATTTGGTTTCCTAAACTTAGGACAATTCTTATGAAAACCATAAGTTACCACATGTTCGAAAAACCCATTAAGGATTAGAATATGTCCTAAGATTGTCTTAGGACATCCAAGTCCTAAGAGAGCTTCGATAAACGATAGCCTGTCTTATTTCTTTTTTAATTTTCATTATAGACTAAAACTTACAAAAGGGGGAATGTTTTGATACCTAATCAGCTAATCGATATCGAGATTCAATGTCAGTTTCGGTATTATACTTGAAATGGGCTTGGGGCGTAATGAAAATGGACGAGGCGTACAGTATTTGGGACCTACTGAAAGTGGGGGATAATGGCTTGGGTGAATCGTCTGTAATTCAGGAAGAACTCTAAGAGGGCAGACACAGTCAGTTTGCCTTATTTTACTGTATAAAGGGGAATAACTCGAAGAAAATTAATCTGTCAGTTCTGATTTTCATTATACCTGAAATGGGCTTGGGGCGTAATGAAAATGGACGAGGCGTACAGTATTTGGGACCTACTGAAAGTGGGGGATAATGGCTTGGGTGAATCGTCTGTAATTCAGGAAGAACTCTAAGAGGGCAGACACAGTCAGTTTGCCTTATTTTACTGTATAATGGGGAATAACTCGAAGAAAATTAATCTGTCAGTTCTGATTTTCAAACGCTTCAGAAACACTTTGAAATAAATTTGCTTAAAATCTTTTTGAGACATGTACACGTCAGACTGCTTACAAGGAAGTAGTGTAAGAAATTCATCGGTGGTGTTTTTTCGATTTTGTGTGAAAGGAATTCTAAACTTAAGCTTTGACATACACATTAAAATCTGTTTGAAAATATAGATCGCTTACAAACTGTGACGGACGTACGGACATCAGCGTTTCCATATCCTCCATCGCGTTGCGGGGGAGGGGGTCAATAGATCAGTTTATCACAACTATGTTGAAAACGAGCAGTGAGAAAGTAGATGTACATTATATTGAAATTTCGGGTATATTAAATTCCGTTTCGACTGGAGACGGACTAAAATCATTCTGTAAAAACATTTTTCATTTAAACACACATCTTACAAGCAGCGAAACGAAGTCCTATAAACTGTGGCGTTATATATAGCAAAGATACAGTTGTGTATGATTTTATGACCATTCAAAACTATTGAAAAAGACAAAATAAATATGGAAGGGGTGTTATAAACTTATTTAGGTTAATTATGCCACACCGATTGGAAAATCGTCTTGTCTTAGATTAATACATTAATTGATTTATATCTGTGTGTCTATATTTAGCAATGTAATTTACAGGTAAGCCAAGTACTAAAAACACAGGTTGTGGCACACAAATAATCTCACCTCACAAATCTACAGGGTATATTGTTGGAGGAAGGGAAGCCATCCCACACAGCTGGCCTTGGCAGGTAAGTATATAAAACCATATAGACAAAATACAACAACAAACCACACTGTAGTCAGGATAATGAGTATACTCATGTTTTCTACTGTAAGGTTAGTATGAAAAATATATTTCAAAAATAGATCATCTTTATTTCTTCTATAATTTCTTTAAAATTTGTCAACCTTTACATATTTCTCCTTGGCCTATCAATTCTTCATTGAAAGTTAGAATATGGGAAAGAGAACAAAAAAGGTATAATTCAGAGAGACTCTCAACTTTGGAAATGAACGCAAACAACAAATACAAAAAAAAAAACAATACATATAAATCTGTTTACATCTTGTATTAAATTCAACAGTTATGGCTTCATTATTTATTGAAATATTTTTACGTAAACCATCAAAAGGATTTTCCTTTTAAATTGCATCGCGATTTATCATTATAAATAAAAGGTATTACATATATAACCGAAAGCCTATCAGTGGTTATTCACTGACTATTTTTTCCAGTAACAGCTGTGTAGTACGGTTTCGCAGGGTCACTTAATACCATTCTGTCAGAATTTGGCCCCAACTGGAGTAGCAGCTTTGAAAGCCATTACTCCTTTCTGAAATGTGTTAACTGGATAAGACGTGCAGATAACTTTTTTATTAACAAGAAGGATAAAATATGTAAAAAAAAATGCATTGCTTTTATAAATAAAATTAAGGCATTACAACTGGGCCATTACAGGATAAACAGTTTTACAGAAGATTTTTAGAATCAAAACAGAAACAACAACAGTGGGCGAATTATATTCAACATTGTAAGCTGTCGCCTGATTGGATATCGTTCCCTGTGGTTACAATAACGAAAACATTTATTGTTTATTCAATTTTTGTTACGACGTCAACCCATTTTGGCCAAAATGTAGGAAGATTTTTATTCTTACATTTGTATCAGAGTTTTTGATAAAATTTTAATATTCAAATTATTTTTGTCATATGGGAATACACTTTTATAAAGAATGATTTAATGAACATTGAACGGATGAACATACAATTTTAACAGATGCAAACCTTCGAGAGAACACAGTGTTAACACCAGAAATTTTGAATGTTCGAAAGCCTTATCTTTAAGTTTAGCAGGTTTTGTAAAAGTTATGAAACGCGAAATGTTTTTTGCTCAAATATATCGACGGTATCTTTACAAAAAAATTGTTAAACTGGCGACAAAAATTATACTTTTGCAATATTTTTTAGGGCTAATGCCACCCCTGAAAATGTAGATTTGTTTTCATCCTTTTTTAAATGTGTGTTTAATACATGAAAGAATTGTTGATAAGTTGAAACGTATTTTCATAACACAGATCTGGATATCTATGAAAACATTCCCAAGAGTATGTGGTACTGTTTGAATTGGGAAACTGGGCATATAACATGAAACATATATACACACTGCTATAAATGTATATATCAATCCAATCTTTCTGTCAATGCTGTTTCAGTACTTTAATTTGTTAGATGTATGTTGCGGCCATTTCCCAAGCACGTGCAATAAAAGACTACCAGATTCCTTGCGTACAATGCGCATTCGTGGATTAACCGTCATCAGATAT
The DNA here is from genome assembly GCA_028015205.1 of Mytilisepta virgata. Classification (NCBI taxonomy): domain Eukaryota; kingdom Metazoa; phylum Mollusca; class Bivalvia; order Mytilida; family Mytilidae; genus Mytilisepta; species Mytilisepta virgata. The sequence continues at coordinate 93,855,133 of CM051521.1, forward strand.
TCCCGTTAGCAAAACAGTTATTGAATGTGTAGCCATGCAATAAACCAGAAAAAATTACTGGGTACAGCTTAGTGTTCTATTGCCCGAAGTCAACGGCTGAGGGTATACATAGAGCACTTGAGTTGTTCCCAGTACCAAGGGAAAAGGGAAAAATTGTCTGCATGGTCTATTGCCTGGCTATACATTCAATAACTGTTTTATTACTTAGTGGTAGTTCTGGGATGCACATTTTTCTATTTTCAAAGTTTGGGGATCGAGTGATAAGAATCAAGTAATTAAATTGTATTCTTCAAAACAGTCAACAATAACAAATATATGTGTTTTTCGTTAATGGTAATGAATATGGAATTTCATAACATTTTGAACATACATATTGTTTGGCACACGAAAGTTTTTTTTATGAATGTTTTAAGTTCTTCGAGTCCTTATCTAATAAATCGTCTTCGTCAACACTAACGAATCGCTCATTTTCAGCTATGTTGTTGTTGTCGTCTGTCAGTGAATCACTGAAATATTCGAACGTTTTATTACATTTTGAATGTAGACGCATTGATAAAAATTTGGTCGAGTTAAGGAATTTTCTTGAGGCATAATCATGTGGTAATTAACCAATCATAAAGCGGGTCAAAAGGTCGCAGGAATCAATGTCATAAATATCTGTTTTAGTACATCCTAAAATGATTTTAATATATACTAAATTACAATTTAGCATACCCTAAATTGATTTAAGGGTTTACTAAAAAGATTTTAGTATATACTAAAATCATTTTAGGGTATCCTAAAATCAATTTAGTATATACTAAAATTAATATTTATGACCTTGATTCCGCGCCAATATTTCTGTATAAGGTGAATATTTCAGTATATGCTAAATTGATTTTAGGGTATCCTAAAATGATGTTAGTACATACTAAAATGATTTTAATATACCATAAAATCAATTTAGGGTATGCTAAATTGTAATATAGTATATACTAAAATCATTTTAGGATGTACTAAAATCAATATTTATGACCTTGATTACAAACATACCATACAAATATACATAATAGTCGCAAATACGTAAATTAAATTAGAAACATTTATACATAACGCAATATGGAAGAGAAGTGAGTGATTTAAATATAAATTTAGACTAGAATAGAAAAGAAATGTATTGGTCGAGTGACTGATTATTGAATTATCCACGTGGTGAAAGCTGTTCTAAATTCACACAGTAAAGTTACTGGAGGAAATTACTTTTTTAACTGTTTTTAAGGATATGCAAAGGTCAGTTAGGACACTTGAGTTACAATACTTTAACATTCCATACAGTTTATTAACATTAGGATATGTTGTATAATACAATGGTATATTGAACTACGTTTACATTTAAGCAACGTGCTACATAATGACATTCGTCTCTAGTTTTACTGAGATTACAAATTAGTTCATCTACAGGAATATTATTCCATTTTCCCGTCTAAAGATGGAGTTTAATATTATGTGCGTAATTTACACATGTACAATCTATCAGATTTTGTTTTGCCTTAAGCTTGTTAGATAAGAATCTTCGCACAAATGAAGTTTGAACTGTGAATAAAATTTTCCTCTAGATAAAAGATCAATATCTGAAAACCATTTTTGAATAAACTGTCTTGAAGGCACTGCTTAATTATTAATAGTATATTTTATACAATTCAGAGTAATATTGTCATATTTGTCCCACATGTCACTAATACCAGCATCATCAAAAATTGATTTAAACAAGAGGCTCAGTGGGCTGAGCCTGTATCGCTCACCTGGCAGTCACAAACTTTTGATTTGACAGACTAGATTGATTTCTGGAAACTTTGTAAATGATCTTCTATAAATGCTTCATACCAAGTATAAGTTCATTGGCCAAACGGTTTCAGAGGAGAAGTTTTAAATTTTGACCGATCAGAACATATAAAGGTTTCTGGTGACAATTTTGTTTCAGGGACTAGAAAAATTTATGCAAAGTTTGTAAAGGACCTTCCATAGATGCTCCATACCAAAAATCAGTTCATTTGGCTTTACGGTTTCAAAGTAGAAGAACTTTTAAATTTCGACCAATCAGAACATGTAAATGCTCATGACGGCCATTTTGTTTCACGGACCAGGAAGATTTATGCAAACTTCCTAAAGGACCTTCCATAGATGCTCTATACCAAAAATCAGTTCATTTGGCTTTAAGGTTTCAGAGGAGAAGTTTAAAATTTTGACCAATCAGAACATGTAAATGCTCATGGCAGCCATATTGTTTCACGGTCCAGACTGATTTATGCAAATTTTGTAAAGGACCTTCCATAGATCATCCATACCAAAAATCAGTTCATTTGGCTTTACGGTTTCAGAGGAGAAGTTTTACATTTCAACCAGTCAGAACATGTAAATGCTCATGGCGGCCATTTTGTTTCACGGACCATGATGAGTTATGCAAAATTCCTAAAGGACCTTCCATAGATGCTCCATACAAAAAATCTCATCATCACCATTCACTAAGGATACCATGTTTACTTTAAAAACCAAATATTGTTGAAATCTGAGCAAGTGTAAAAAATGGCGGGAAAATGGCAGCCATTTTAAAAATGGCCGTCCAAAACAAACTTTCATCATCACCATTCAACTCGGGATACCATGTTTACCTTGAAAGTAGCTTTCATCTTCATTTTCTTTCTATAATTCAGGAAAAAATAGCAAAAAACAGCATTTTGACCCCTATGTTCTATTTTTAGTAAGGGCAGACATGTTTTTCGACCAATCAAAAATCCAAGCATTAACTTTTTGCAGGATACCCTAAGGAACAATCTTACCAAGTTTCATTTGATTTTGAATAGTAGTTTCAGAGAAGAAGATTTTTGAAATAATAACATAAAAAAAGCCAAAAATGTCAAAAAGGGCAATAACTCTTAACATCAGTTGAAAATTTTTCACAGATGTTCTCATCATGCTGAACACTTTCAACCTGCCAGAATTTGCCCTTACCTAATGATTTTTGAGATATTTGCGAAAAACTGCTGTTTGACCCCCTATGTTCTATTTTTAGTAACAGCGGCCATGTTTTTTGGACGAATCAAAAATCCCCACATCATTTCTATGCAGGGTACCCCAAGGAACATTCATACTAAGTTTGGTTCTAATTAGTCAAGTAGTTTCAGAGGAGAAGAGTTTTGTATAATTCTTAACGACGACGGACGACGAGTGGTGGCAATAGCTCACATGGCCTTCCGCCAGGTGAGCTAAAAAGCACATCCATTTTAAAGAACGGTTACCCTTGTTATATAATGTACACATAATTGTATACAGTTTATCATATCATTTATTAGTACATGTATGCATTGATAGTTGTACCAGAAGTAAATCGTCCTCGTCTTTATTTGAATTTACAGAGGGAAACGACTACGTCGTCCATAAACTATAAAATTAGGAGTAGAGGAACATCTCCTTACTTTGCAGATGAATTTTCTCACTATTCAATAATTTTCCCCCGATAGAAAATTAAAATATTGTTGTATTCATCAGAACACACAATTTCGTCTTAGTGGGTTTTGAGGAATTTTAATCTCCGACTGCCCGGGATTTTCGTTGGATTGGTTTTTCAATCTTATCGAGGGATACAACAGACGTCTATGGTAATTCCGTGAGTAAAAATTAGGCGAATTAGTCCAGCAGATTAGTGAAAAAATCGTTCACATTGTGGTACAAGCACCAAAATTGACATGAAGACTCCTTTGGGGCTACTTATTCAGAAAATCCCGTTAGCCACGTGAAATTCAAAATGGCAGCCATTTTTTAAAGATGGCCGCCATTCTAGGTAATCAAAACTGGTTTTATTATTTAACTTCACATACATGACGAAACTAAACGGTTTTTGATCAGAAATTATACATATTTTTTATGTATATATATACACAAAAATAAAAAAATATGGTTTTTTCCTCGTTATGATATTTTTTTTGTCTTTTTGCGAGTTTTATTAAAAAAAAACTATAACATTTTTTTTTTTTGATTTTTTTTTAAAGGTTTTTTTCTCTTTTATTTTCTCTCAAATTAAAGAACTAGTCTTGTCTATGAATAGATTTTAGCCTTCACAATTGCAGTTACACAAAGCCGTACATGGGAGACTAAATCGATAACACTTGCATCTGCCACGACATTCAGTTTTGCAGCCACACTTCGTAAGCTGTTGGCAACTCTGAGCAATTGGTGGAAGTGCTGTCCAAAAGATATGCCACATGTCATTTTGCTTTTTCCAACCCCAGTCAGCAGGGCTTTCGGTTTCCATTATACATATAGTTGATTGGCCCCAAATGCAACCTGCTTGGTATGCAGCACGCTTAACATGTTGAATAAGAGCTGCTTGTGTTGGAGGAATTGATTCGTATGACCTCTGTTTTCGAGCAAACAATTCCAGTCTTGCTTCATCAATACTATCAGTGACACTAGACCTGTCATACATAGTGACAACGAACCTCTCAAGAATATTTTGATCTTCTTCGTCAATTGTTAACGGGTACTGACTGAGTTTTATAAAAACAGTAGAAGCCTCAGGGCATACATTCCATGTTTGCCATGCACTCTTTTTTCCTTTACCACGGAACGCAGATACTACATCAGAGCCAGTAAAAGCGTGGAAAAAAGAAGGCCCTTGGACTTTTCTGGGCCAATTGACATACTTATATCATGTATGGGAATCCACCTCAAGTTTTGTCCTTGCCCAAATGCGACCCACAGCTTTTCTACACCAAGATGCTGTAGAATTGGCAGAACACTGACCGCAATGACAAGGACATCTGTGTCGCTGGCTTTAATCATAATGGTTTTGTTACCATCTGCTGCAGCGTGTTTTGCATGCAAGAAGATTCGCGTGTCTGCTTCCTCGTGATTGCAGTGTTTAAGTCCTTCAAGACTTATTGACTGATTGCAGAGAACACCCTCTTCTTGAGTGACTATAACTGTATTATTTGGACATATCTTAACAATTTTATCTGCCAGAAAGTTAAATAGCTCAGTCTTGTTGCTGTTGTCTCTCAAGAAGCTACGCTAATTTTGTGGGATTTTCCCTTTGTCAGTCACTCTGCGTCTAGCGCCTATGCCTCGCTTTGATCGTGTTTCAGCTTTTAAACTAGAGGACCAGTATACGTCAAACACAATATCTGTTCTCGTGTAACTACAGCTATATGTTTGTACTTTTGGGGCTACCTCTAGTGCTGCATATTCTTCAAACGTCTTTGATATCCTTGGAGACAATGAATTGATTAAAGCCGATCCGTCCAAAATGATGACGCTAGCTTCTGGCTCAGTATCAGAAGTAAAGTGAGTCTCCAGAATTGTCGCAAGCTGCGATTTCTGACAGCTATGGAGATTACCATTATCACTCAGTGCAGCGGGAAAAGACTGATTCTCATGCTGAAAAAATTCCATCAGGTCACATTCTCTAGACTGGCAGGATATGAAAAGTGTAGAGAATAGACGACAGTCGTCCTTTAAGTTTTTTTCCTTTGCATCAACCGCTTTCGGTTCCGGCTTTTGCCGAAAGAAATCTGTCTTGTTCTTCTTAATTGGCTGATAAAATGAACACTCCTCTGTATCCAGCCCTTTCAGAAACTCATTGAAGCGAGTTTTACCGTTATCATAATGAGAAGCAAGCGTTTCAGCAGCACTAGGATGGGCAATACTTTTTGAATCTAGTGTAAAAAGATCTCCAGTCTCTTCCATAAATGGATTGCCCATATCTTTCATTATAGTGTACAGCTTCTGTACTTTTTCGAAGAAAGCCTTTTGTGTGTGTTCTGTCTGTTCATGATGTCTGGTATTTTCATTTGCATCCTTGGCTTCAGATGCTGATTCATACTGAGCAACCAAGTGACTAACTTCTGGTCCGGCTACCATCCATCGTCGTAGTGCAGATGGGTCTTCTGTCACACCAATGGCACCACCATCACCTTTGATAAAAGCATTCGCTTGCTCATGAGCTTGATCAATAGCCAACGCTGAAAATTCACGATTAGATTTGTGGACAACAAATTTTCCGTTATAGAATTCTGCAGCCAGCTGAGGATGTATATGCTCAAGTAACATCATGTCTCTGAAATGAATGGGGAGCCATCGTGCATAGTTCACATTGTTGTTGGCAAAAAAGAATGGTATCAACTCGCACAACGATTGACGGTATAAAGTAAAGTCTGCTTCTCGAAATGATCGGACTAGGGACAAGATTGTTAATTCCATTGTCAACACTAGATTCCAGAATTGAAATTGTGGACTTTCAGTTTTGCGTCTTTTACACCAGTCTTCGATACTTAGCACATCTTGTGTTTGTTCATTGGCTTCTGTACAGTAAAAGCTGTAGGCTTCCTTAAGTAGCTTGTAGAGAGTGCTTACTGTAACCTGATGCATCTGCCGTGTCCTAGTGACACTTGAAGCAGAAAGAAATGATTCTGCTGTCCCAGAGGAAGCAATCCCTGCCTCAACAATGGCCCCTGTCCATCCACTATTTTGAAGGAGGGTTCCAATGGACTTGAGTGCCGCCATTTCAATATGCAGACCCCCAAACATAATGACAAACTTGTCTTCACCATAGTTTTCGGGCCAATGCCACTGTATCTGTTTTGCTACTGCGTAGATTGGCTGGTCAGCAGCAATAACAGGAATCTGAAATGGATTATGGTATGCAACCGTGTCTTTGATCTTATCCATGACATGCCGTACAGTGGCCACTGAATGGGCTTGGTCACGAAGAAGAGGTAAAAGCGATGTAATACTCACTTCAAATACTGGACCTCTTTTCTTGGAGGCATGATGAGATGACCAAGTAATGTTTTCTTCTTCATCAGATGTCTCTATTCGGCTGACCTTCTCAAGCCATTCATGCTCAACTGTCAAATCAATTTTGAAATTATTTGTATCAAAGTCCAATGGTATATTGACTTTGGGGGGAGTTGGATTCTTTTTCGTAAAGAAAGTAGGGTGTATGTTGGTGAAAGAATCAGGAAGTTCCGGAACTCTCTTTACCTTGCTGTCTTTAATGTGAATTGACTCACGCTTTTCACCTGCATTGCCAGTTGATGGATGCTGGAAGAGCGAAATGCTTGTTCCATGGAAAGAAGTGGTTGCTGTTGTTGCAGTAGGATTATGGTCTATGTTGTCCATAGCAGCTGTCGTAAACAACCCTTTCCTCATGACTGTCGGACAAACTACGCCTTCTTTCATGTATTTACTTACAGCTGCATCTCCCAGTTGCGCTGAAACTTCAAGCACCCTATCATATGGAATGCTAAGGCCATGTTCATGAAGCATTTCTACAAGGAGTCTTTTTCTAGTTTTGGCATGGACAGACATCCCTAAAAAGACAGCAAATGGTGTTTCACGGTCTTTTGAATGCCTGTGATTTGCTGCACCTTCTTTGTACTTAGCACAGCAATTATATTGTAAAAGTTGAGCCATTGTAAGATCGGTCTTGGATGCACCGAACCGTAATTGTGACTTTATATCAGCACCGTGCTCAATCATGCACACAAACTGAAGAAGAGCGGAGGGAATTGCACTTTCAATACATCCTTCATGAAATGTTCCAGCAAATCCTGACTTATGTTCAATCATGTGTCCTCGCAAGATCTTTGCAGCTTTGCCAAAAATAATAGCTTCTGAATAATTGGACGCTTGTGACAAGGCTGCACCAATATCCTTTTTGAAAGCTAGAAGAATATCCCTTCCCTTCTTATGAGCTTCAAGTTCAGGAATTTCTGCGAGCAATTTTTTCTTTAATCTAGTGGAGTTGACATCAGGTGATTTCATTCCTAATTGTTCAAGTTGCTGTTTGTAAAGACCGACTAGATCTGCAAGACGGAATACAGCAGGATTATCACTATTTGTTTTTGTCTCCACTATGTAGGTGAGGAGCTCAGAAAACACAAGTGGATATACTTCCCTTTCTTGAGACAGTTCGCTGTCATTCTGATTTTCAATTGTTAACAAGTAAGCCCTCTCCTTGTTGTACAGAGCTGTCAGACAAGAATAACGATACTTCAGCTCTTGTGCAACAACATCTCCTCCACTAAGTACAGCCAGAAGCTTTCCATCATTTAAGTTTCGGGCACATTCATTTAATCTTTTATCAAGCTGCATTGTCATGGCTTGTCGCAGTTCAGATGTTGGATTTTCCTTTTGGCATAAAAAACACACATGACTTTCAGTACTGGTTCTTCTAACCTTGCTTTGTCCATCGTCTGGAGAGATCTTACTACTAGCTGCCCTCTTCCTTGCCCTGTCTAGCTTGGTGTTATTGAAGAATAACCTACAGTTTTGGTGATATTTGGCATTGTTCCGTCTCAATGTGTCTTCAATGCCATCACCTTCATCTAATCTGATGGGATCTAAAATAATTGGAAGTTGGTTGATGGCTTGAAAGAGCGGAATGTTCGTTGCGATCATGTAATAGCCATCATTTTCCTTGCTGCATGAATAGTGAGTTGGTGGGGATTTTAGATCTTCACCTTTCTTATCTGACTGACAAAGGCAACATTTGTTCCAATCAGTTTGAGATTTGGATTTCAATGGGGTCACATCTGACATTCTAATAATATATATCTCCACAATTATAATAGATTGTTAAAAATATTTTCAACGTTTTAAGGCCGAGGGATTATCCTTTTACCACCTTAAACTATTAAGCACATTCAGATATGGGATACAACTAGGTTCGGGCATAAACTAACTGCTCTACACCTAGCCCGATCGTTCATCCAGTGTCATTTAAGTCCCGTGCGATCTGTACACCATCCGGATAACTAATGCCCCGTTATCCTTGGCTCGGCTCTCCCGCGCTGGCACATCCTGTCAATTCAGGTGCGGCTATCTAACTGGTCCTGCATTAAAAAGACTACAGGTAACTGAAGTAAGGTACAGTACCCATGCAACTTTTGATACTTGTATCACAAACTGAACGATTTTTCTGAATATTGACTTAATCTGCCGGGCTAAATTAGAAACAATCGCTTTCGGTTCAAAAATGGCGGAGATTTATCTTGTGCATATCCCCGGTATTTGAATTTAAAAAAAACAAAACTGGTTTTAAACTATCTTGCTAACACTTCTGATTTAAAATTTAAGAAAATAACTTCTTACACTTCCGGTGATGTCATTTCCGGTTACATGGTTTCCGATGAGTGACTTCAGTTCGGTCATTTTCGGTCACATTGCACCATTTCAAATAACTGAATTGTGCCCATATACAGCCAATATTTATTATTTATCAAAGTAGGCAACTTTTGTGGCAATCTAGTTGATTTCATTCAGTTCTAGAAAAAGGTCTATAAATGTCAATTACGTTAGGCTGTGTTTGCCATTCTTCATGGCGTTTGAGTCGTCAAACAGAAATTTGGGAGAGGACCACCCAAGAACCATTGCAAGCAAGTTTGGTTCCAACCTGCAGAAAGATTTAAAACAAGATCTTGGAGTAAATTTTCCCTTGTGTGGCTTTGCTATACTAAATGTTCATAACGGCCAAATTAGTTGGAGGTCCAAGGACCATTGCTAGCAAGTTTGGTTCTTATTTGCTCATAGGTTTCAAGATGACTTATGTGTGAATTTCTCATGGATTCCTTAGTTACAAAATTGTTGGCTGTTGCAGCTTTCTGGCGATGGTCCAGGAATTCGGATACGATTCTGAAAGAAAAATATCTAAGAATTATTGCTGTGGAGTTTGTGAGAAGATAAAAATCTAAAGGTTTGTAAGGATTGACGGACACAATGTTTTGGCGAGAGCTAGTTGCATTTATATGGAACTCTGGCCCCAGTAAGCTAAGTACACTGTATAGTGATTTAAACATATATCAATATTCGGCGTAGAACATTACTGGTACAAATGTATTTAACAGATTATTTTTGTAGACTTGCTTTGGTCACAAAGAGGCATAATTGCAGAAGTTATGAGATATATTCAAATGTTTTATCATATGGCACTTCCATTATGATAACACGTATAGAAACACCAAAATAGTTTTTAAAAAATTGAAATTGAAGTCGAGGCCAATATAAGCATTATAACTTTACTTATTCATAGGTACTGTTGAGGTACAGAACAAGTTCATTGACCTGTGGAGGATCTTTGATCAGAGGTTCTGGTGGATTAATAGTGATTACAGCTGCACATTGTGTAGATGGGTAATATGATATAATATGAAGAAAAATGTCTCTTTAGTCCTGTAATTGTATTGGCTAGCTCAGTTAATATGAGATTATATTCCCGTGGTTGCAGATATTGAAATGGAAAGATGCATAACAATTCCATCAAATACCTTTAAATGATAAGATACGATTGAAATAAACAGTTTTGCATGCACACAATACATACTATATAATTGAGAATAATTTCCTAATATGAACATAAATTAAGTGGCGGAATGTATTTTTGGTTATGAGTACTTCTTGTTTTAAAATAAGTTTGGTTTTTGATCTTCCAAATGTTTCGGTTTTAATGCTGCTGATGAGAGGTAACTCCTTGAAATGCGTCGTATACAGCATAGTATAAATTTACTATATCTAATATTAGTATCTTTGGATTGTTATATTTTTAAAGAGGATATACGTGTAATAAGCAATTCAATGTCATCGAACACCTACATAACACAGAGTTTTGCTGCTAAAATAAGGACACTTCAATCTGATTTTATTTAATTTTCAAGCCTCATGGGAATATGAACCCATATCCCATGTTTTTTGTTATACATGTTTCCCCGGTTTAAAATAACCCTTCTCGATTTACTAATTATGTATATCACCTTCTTCTGAAGGACATAATTGTATAATATTATTCTCTCTCCTTACAGTCAGTTCTAATGACTGATAAAACTGCTTTAGGTTGGAGCAGAAATGACTATTGTATTCTTTAAAAAAAAATAAAAAGAAGAAATAAAATAAATAAAAATTAAATCTGATGATGCTTTCCCAAGTACATTTATTAGTAAATTTTCTTTAATTACAAATGACATGCCTCTAAAAATATTCCCAGATCAACACTATGCGACCTATGACTTTTAACAATGATGAAGTTATCTATTTATTAAAACAGCGAAGGCGTATACACATCGTACACATTTGTTGTAAAGCCTTTTGCAGAGTCTGTGGTAAATCGTACCGAATATCAGGATTTTCATAAATCGTTTATTAAAATAAAACAGAATTCAAAACAAACAATAATACAGATTTTATCTGACAAATATGCAAAACGAAACTATAAAGTTATCAAACATGAATAACTCGAAAGTGTTTTTATACTAAGACTGAACTAAAGAGGATAACTTACTGAAAGAAACTAGTTTCAAAAATAGAGAATTGTTGACAAAATATCGAGTCACGTATGACACGTATTATATGTATTAAACATAGAAACCTGTGGGTACACATGGCTGAGCGTGTAACGCACCAAACCAAACTCACACGTTACACGCACACGATTCGCACGTTACACGATTTCCGACCGTGCATTTCTATTTAAATTTAAAATGCATTTGATTCTAAACAAATAAGTACGATATGCTATTTCTTTAATGGGACATTTATGAAACTTTATAACAGAACTGTGAAATTATACTTCAAATTCATTTAAATCAATCATCCTTTTCATGTTATTCTTACCCAATTAGCTATTGTATGTAAACCAAAATTGATATAGTAAGAAAAAAATGTCATTAAAATAAACATTTAGCCACAATATTGTATGGCTTCTCTCAAACAAAAGATACCATGGCATTGGGGTATGTTCCACGAGCGACTACTGGGCTTCTTATTTACCTGTACATCTACCTCAGATATACAATGGTTAATGGTTTAATTATAAGGTAAATTGTAAAAATGCTTTATTTATTTATTTATCTATAATATGATATATAATATATATACAATACATAGTCATTGTCGGAAAATATAAAATTTATTTTGGCGAGCTTTAGAAACATGAGAAAAGGCGAGTTTTAGCGAGCATTTTCCCCATGTTTCGCAGCGAGCCCAATAAATTATATATTTCCGACAATGACTTTGTATTTTCTTTATCCTGCAATCTCCTTTCGATGCATAAAATCCCTTAGAATTACGCTTGAAGTTGAAATCCAACTGCCGTGTAAACGAGGGAAACGCCAAGACCTCATCTGGTACATTCACTACGCTCCTCGCGCTCTTCATGTAAACAAGTACCAGTAGACTGTATTAGGTCATGGATTTAATACGACTAAAGTTTATTCTACCCTTGTTATTAGACAGGAAATGGCTTGGTTGCAGGATAAAAAATATTAACTGTAAATATATATTAATATCTGGTTGATTTAAATATAATTTATTATTATTTATTCATTTAAATTATAATTAAACCATAAGTGAATAAAAATATTTAATATTCTCTATGTAAAACATTAGTCCATAAAATATATTTTATAATATAAATTGAAGTTTATCTGAAAATTTAACTCTAAATGGATAAATTTGTGTACATATATAATATTTATTTTGTTTATAAATTGTTTTTATTGATTTATTTCATTTTCAGTAAATACATGTATACTTGACTTTATCAAGAAAAATATTAAACTATGTGAGATTTCTTTGGTAAATCAACAGATAAATAGATATTTTGTCTTCATAGACCTCTTAATCGCTTGTCTAACATGTCTAATTACATGTTGTTTTAGTCCAGTAGCCGTCGGGGCAATAAAACGTTCTGGGAACATAATACTCAAACAGTAACTTATGTAAAAGATGTAGTATAAAGATATAAATTAATAAATGATATTTGTCAAAAAATAAAAAAACGTCGCCAGGCTTTAAGAATAATTTAAGATATTTTTTACAAACAAGTTAAGTTTCAAATCTATGTTTAGTTTTCAAATGTTGTATGCAAGTTATATGATCATTTAATTTAGGAAATATTTTACTTGATTTATTTTGTTCATACCGAATAAATTGAATAATTTACATTAGTAATAGAAAATATTAATATCTGTGCAGGATTATTAATATCAATATTTTCCAATATTTGACACCGATGAAAGTTCTTTCCAAAAATATTTTAATTCGAGTTCGAAATATGGTCCGATTTGAATTTACACTTTGTAATACATGTATCTGTCTCGACCAATGAGATATCATACATTCAAATCCCACGTTTATTGCCACACACATCTTTTGGTGATTTACACGTTCGACCAAGTTTACAAAAATATTCTGCAAAAACACAAATTATGCTCTGATTCTTAGGATAGTGAAGATGAACGTTATTGTTTCCTCTACTGTAAAATGAAATTAAGCAGCTTCAAAATTAAGACATAAACATAATAACAAAATGAAAACGATTATGAATTACCACATGTTTGATTCTAACGTATATCAGTCATGTAGTATCTACCGGTCATTGCGTCTGTGTTTCTGTAAAGTTGTATGTTGTTTAATAGTTTGCATTGCTTTCATCCATATGAGGGTTAATTGCAAATAAATAAAGCTTGCTTCTGACTGCAACAACTAGACGTCCAGATTTCTCCCGTTATTGAAATGTGAAGATCTTTTAACAGTAACTGTAATAGTGTGTTCTACCAAAGGTCATATTTTGTAAAGTAAGGCAGTTCCCGAATTTTCTCCTATATACATTTAAATATAAACCTCAACATTCTATCGTTTTAGAACTCTGGGAATAAATTCATTATCTGCCTGAGTTAAGAAAAACAACTACATGAATGGTTTTAACATTTTTCATCTATAAACAACATGTACATTCATATAAAAAGATTTACATTTACACATACACTCACTCACAAAGACAGACTATGGTATTGCTGCACTCATTTGTTGCCCACTCAAACACCATATTATATTTAGTAAGGTAAAGTTAACACACATGTAACAAATTGAATGAAGTGATGCCACCGTTGAACGTTTTTGTAAACCAGAAGCGAATGTGACAAATATATCGGAAAAAGATTGAAATTTCGAGAAACTAGAGACATGACACGATAAAATTGAAGTTTGGAAATATAGAATATTTTGTGGAGTTTAATTGTTTTCATTATTGTTATTTATGTACATAATAATTAGGCCTGCAAGCATAATTCAATTTAATGAATAACGGATATCTCTTGCTTCATTCATAAAGAAACCTTGGGTGGTTTTGCCTAATCTCTCAGAGGATAATGTTATCAGAAGATTTAATGCAATAAAGATATTTAGTTGTTGTTAAAAAAGGGGGAAAAAATTGGTAATGCAAGACTTATTGTATCAGTATTTATTTTTTATTTGATTAAACAGGACAACTAACAGACCATCTGATTGGAAAGTTGATGTTGGTGTTCACTCTAGATCTGCGACTGAAAGTAACCAGGCCGAATATACTGTATCGAGAATTATAATGCATTCTCAGTACAACTCTCGTACTTTTGCTAATGATATTGCTATCATGGAGCTATCTGGGAGTGTAACAGAAAATGAGCATGTATCTCCAATCTGTGTGACGTCAGCCGATACTAGTGATTTCTTTGGCCAGGAATGTGTTGTGACAGGATGGGGAACAACAACTGAAGGTAATAAACCTTTTCCTAATTTATGAAAGACATAAATATTGAAGTGGTTTATATTTAATTATTCAAGTGCGTGTGCATACATGTACATGTACACTGCCTATAGTGTTTAAAGGGTAAAACCAATCATTATGCAAACAGAACAATAAGCTAAATTGCAAATTGGTGTGACATACATATGTAATTAAAACCAAAAACAATGTACATGAAGTATATTAACATATGTTAATGAAGATAAGTGTGCGAAATACTCATTTACTTTTTGCAACCAAATATCCAAACCCTGAAGGCAAATAATAGCAACTGTATCTAGTCTGCTTCGTGTAGAACGTTTCAACCAGTAACTGACAAATATTTCCAGTCGTTACTCATCAGAAATCAGGTCAAAGCTACAAAGATGTGAATTCGCATTCTAGCAACTATTCCAGCAAAATTTCCGAATGGCAATAAATTTTGATCATACAATTATAATACACAAATATATTTTTGAAAAGAACATGTCTAGAAAATTCTTATAATTACGAAAATCCTAATTTAGGGTATCTGGGGCATGAAAATATAACAAGAAATAAAGTATATCCTTAAATATTCATGGGAAAATGATTTGAAAGCTAAAACCACCAGGCTTTAAATTTCGGCCTTTTCAGTAAATTTCATGCACAATTAGATTTTATGTACTTACATTAATAAAATACATTTCAGACAACTAGTACTTCACATAGCAATAAAGTATACAAACATTGTGGTGTCGCACAAATTCCAAAAATATTATAATTTGCAATCGTGAAAATGTTCGTTGGACAAAAAACAAAAGGAGACAACTCTTCTAAACATTTATAACTATGGACTGCACGATTCCCAATACAAATAAAGGAGGCGCCGGATCATTATTGACAAGAATTTAAGCCTCGGTACATATAAAAATGTAACCTGTACTGCTGTTTAATTAAAATGAATACTATTATTGAACCTCTGACAAAAGGTAGGAGAGGCTTTAAATATACGAATATATCCTTTTGTTTACTAAAGGTGGAGGCACGTCGGATAGACTACAAGAGGTTTACAAACCAGTACTGAGTGACACTGCGTGCAGAGGCTTCCTTGGCAGCTCATATGATGCCAGTACAATGCTGTGCGCAGGTCTCGACGCAGGAGGGAAAGATGCCTGCCAGGTTTATATTTCATGAGTATAATATAACAATGATTCAAATATTACCTGCATCAAACGCTTTCAGTCTATATCTACATCTGTGGTAGAATATGGTCCGATACCACTATTAATTCAGAGTGCATTTTCATATTAAAATAAAAGTGAATTTAAAAAAATCGCACCCGCGCAATATTCAAAATCTTTCTCATGTAGAAAGTATACTTACTTCCTGTCATAATATCGTAATTAAAAAAATATGATTAGTGCTAACTCAAAATATTGGCAAATATATCTCCTAGGGTAGCAGCATTCTTGAAGACAGCAGACCACACCCTTAATATTGACCCTTCCATCTCACCAAATCACCACTTTTACTTGTGACAGCTCATTCAAACTTTTTAAAACATCAACTTTGAACATTCTACTATACATTTAGAACAAAAACATTTAAAAATTTTGTATTAAGGGGCAGAAAATAAAAATGGAAGAAATACAGTAAATTTATATAAGAGATTATATTTGCGGACAACGAAAAGTGTGCGCTAATTGTGGACTTAGGCCATACTGATATTCTGATTCCAACGTCACAAGCTGTAGACGACTTGTTTAGCAACGTAATAGTAAAGTTTCCCACAAGCTTTAACGGGAGCATAGTATAACTTGCGTTGTGTAATTAATGGCGTCTTCGAGTCTGAATACCTATGTTGCAGCATTTACAAATGTCATAGAAACTGTCCTACTAGAATAGAAATGATTCACTGTCGCTCGTGGCGAAATATGTAGCATAGCCACTCGTGGTAAAATCAGTATATTGTGAAGCCACAAAGATGACAGTAATGTTGACTGGATCCATTCATATTTATCTTCGCAATCACAGTGTTTGTTTATTGTTTCTCATGTATCTACATATACTCCCGCTTTTATATTTTCATATAGTTTATATATTTTACGTTGCTCCGTGACAAAAATTATAACCATCCGAATAGACATGATTATAAAATCTACAGAAGATATATCAATTAAACCGTATAGCATAAACAGGGTCAAATAAAACGAGACAAAACTATCGCTGTGGCAATTTGAATTATCATGGTAAAAAAGGAGTCACTTCTCGGGAAGGACTCGTCCGTAACATTGCTTTGGATGAATCACTGAAAAAGTGACTTCTTATTCACCTGAGCAAAAAAGTACAACTCAGAAAAATCACAAAGCGGAAAGCTAAGGAGATTTTATTTCAAAATAACCCAGATTTTTTTAGAACCGCAGCAAAGGGAATACACTATACACTCAGTTATTTAAACGAAGCTGTAAAATTATATGGAAACATAACTAGAAATATCAGAAGACAACACCGGCAAAATGAAGACTCGCAAATGCTGGGAGTCAAAAAATGTCCTCATGGAGATACTTACAAATCCCTTTTCATTTTTCTGTAAAATTACAAAATATTATTGTTATATGGAACATTTTTCATCAAAATTGCAAACAGGGATTTGTTAATCGCATAAATTTACGTTTAATATTTGAAAATATTTGAAGTCGACAGTCGGATTACATCTAGTATCATGACATTTTTCAACTAATTATTTCTTTTATGCTGTATGTGTATTGCATGCTACATTTGTGTGGGTTGGTCTGTAATCTTTCTACAACAAGTACATAGAGTTGTTGCGCTTTCCTCTAGATTACGTGCAATATAACAAGTGTGAGGTCAAGTCACAGTATCTCTTCACTAGATGAAAATCACCCAAAGTCGTCTGTCAAATTTTGTTTTTGTTCCTCAATTGCAAGGTTCTACACACACAAACACTTTTCATATTCATGGTTTTATTTTGTTACCGATTTCACCGATATCTATCAACAGATTACTAGAGTTATATACATACACGATCTCCGTAATGCGCAGGATGCCTACAACAAAAGTGCAGTTTTCGATATAATAAGTGCCCTTTTAAACGGAAATTCATCTATTTAATTAAATGTTTAGTGTATCTAATATACAGTTGAGATCAGCTCTAACCTCTCAACTATTCTGTCAGAGAGGACGTTAGAACCAACCCTGTAATAAATTGTTCTAAGGTAGAACTGTCATAAATGGTTCTTGGGTAGAACTGTCATAAATGGTTCTAGGGTAGAACTGTCATAAATGGTCCTAGGGTAGAACCATTCAGAACTGTCATAAATGGCTCTGGAATAGAACCGTCCATGTCCATGTTTGATAACTCTGTATTGATTATGGCAAGTACTCCTCGTCTTCGCGTTTTCGAAACTTTTAACCACATTTTTTTTAAATATGCAGTAACAGTTCACATCGATTATAATTTCAATATATGAAATTATAACAACAATTAACAATATTAAATTTATGACCAATTTATACAAAGCTGCAAAAGTACATATATGTAATAGAGTTTTTTTTTCATTTTTTTAACCCACAAAAAAAACCGAATTATTGTTTTTGTTAAAATTTGTGTGATTTTATCACAATATTTTCAAGCAGGGACGGAACTAAATCTTGATTTAAAGTGTTCTCTTGTCGAAACATATGTAGAGGAATGTTTTATGTACTAGAAAATAACATCGACTAGTTTCAAAATCATTTAGTTTTAGTAAAAACTTTATTCTGAGTGATTGTTTTTTTTTTTACTCTATAATATATTTCGGTATGATAAAAGTTGATTTATGATAAAAGTTGATTTTAAAATTATGACAACAAATTAATTATTTTATTTCTTATAATTTTGATGTTAAAAATTCATAAACTATTGCCAGAGTCATAAATGGTTCTAGGGTGGAATCGTCCAGAATGATTCTAGGTTAGAACTGTCATAAATGGTTCTAGGGTAGAACCGTCCGGAATGGTTTTAGGGTAGAACTGTCATAAATGGTTCTAGGTCAAGACACACCCTGTCATAAACGGTTCTAAAGGTGTCAGGATGACAGTTCTATAGCTGTTCTAGAACAGTTCTCCTGACAGTTTAGGACAGTTCTAATGAGAGGTTAGAACTAAGCTCAAATGTATGTACATACAATTAAGCTAAGATTAAATTTGTATGAAACGTTGGCTTGGATTATGGTTCATCGGACACTGGAACGAAACCTTGATAATAGAATATTCTCAAAACAGTTTTGTAAAATTCATGTTTGCAAATACTTTAAAATTATTTCTGTGTTAGAGCGTTTTCTGTCAATAATTAAAAATAAATTAAGAACTTTCTAGAGGGGTCTGGCATATTGATAAATATAAGTACGACTATATGCTTTAATTCTGATCTTCTAAAATAAAGATTTTATAGCTGACTGAGGAGACCTAGTCCTGATATTTAGACTCCACATTAATCTCCTTTTTTATACCATCGTAGATTCCTTATGTATCGTAAAAATATCCCATTGGTATTTCTTGACTTTACTTAAGCAAAATAAAAATACATGTATAAGAGTTTAACAACACATTTTTTTTTGTACGCAGGGAGATTCTGGTGGACCGTATGCCTGTAAAAATGCAAATCAAGAATGGGATCTTGTCGGTAAGATTATTTTACATTTATAGTTATAATTCATATTGGATATTTCGCGTCATTTGATTGGTTAACTTTTTCCTTTCTCCATTGTGAAATCATCAGGGGAATCCCATCGTATTGGACGTTAAAACAACCGTTTGAATGTTAGTAATAAGGATTGACTGTAATTATGTTTTCAGTCTATTTGAAATGACCTACGTGGTGTACACTTTGAAAATACCACACTATCATACCAAGATTGTAAAGAAAAGAATTCTTTCAATTCTTAATTGTACCTGAAAACTATAAGAAAGGTAGTAAAAGATGTCATTGCACATAGTTTAACCGGCTTTTTATGGATAAACTTAGATCTGTGTAATTTCGAAACATATTTCTTGATCATATTGATTAATCCTTATACCTCAATATTATTGTTTTTGTATCCATTCTTCCTTTTACTGTAAATAATTGAACAGTTTTAGAAATTTTGAAGTCATACAATAATCCAAAACATTGATGAGTATTTCCAACATTCCAAAATGACCTAAATGGTAAAGGACAGAATTATGTATGAGGGAGATACTCCTTAATTTTCACAGATTTAAGAGTTTTGTAACAATGAATTTCAAGTGTCAATTCCGAGCTAGAATCAAAATCGGCGCACATCATTTGCGCCAATTGATCCATCAAATGTGCCAAAAATTTTCCGACACAAAGCACATATCATTTGTGACAAAAGGAAATATTTAATTTTTGTCAGTAACACAGCTAAGTATTCTTACTCGTATTATGTACTAGTGTTAACCTCTCCGTTCACCAGCATTACCCGTTTCCTCTGCTCACCAAGGGGAGGTGAAAGTAGGTTTTCGAGCAGGATAATGTTTTGTAAAGAACGTTAAAACACTTTATTTGTACATGTAATGCATAAAATCCTTATAAGGGCACTACATCTATGAAATATGAGCTTCAATCCAACTTAAATTGAAAGCAGTACAAATTCAAAACTGCAAATTGCAAAAGTTAAAGCAAGTCGATTACTAGTCTGTTCTAGGTGAAAACTTGTAAGGAATTATTCTAATGTACTCCACCCGGCTGATTTCCCTACGCTGGTACATTGCCTTGCAGGATTTTTTTGTGTTTCTGTATGATATGTCATCGTTCTTTAGCACATTGTAAAGTCTATAGGTGTGATCATCGAATATTACAGTTTTTTTTCCTCTATTCGTCTACAAAATTGTACTGTCCATCTTGATGCACTGAACATATGATCACTTTAATTTAGATTTTTTCTTAACCCTCAGTTTTTATATAGGGTCGAGAATGAACACTTTCACCAAGGGGTCAAAAGATTATTTAATCCGTATCTCTCTCACATTTGATATGTTTTAAGTTTGCATATCTCATATATATATACGTGCATATCTTTTATTTTTAGTACTTTTTATAACTTACCTGAAAGGCAAATGATGTATTGCCCCGTGGCGCAAATGATAAGTTTGGCGGAAATTTACTAATGTCTTGCAAGAATACAAGAAACTAGGCTGGTGATATACCCTCGAGACTTTGGAGTCCACCAGCAGCAATATAGACGCGGTGGTTATAATAAAATATTTGATACCAGTTTTGACGCAAAAAATGTGTGTGCAAATTTCGTCGATTTACGACTTATCAGTTTTACCCAATGCCCAAAATGTTGAATACCAAATCAATAATCCAAAACATTTAAGAGGAATTAAAATATGCAAACATGACCAACAGTATAAAATAAAAATATCCATTGATATTCATACAATCTTTGATATCAATTTAAAAAAAAATAATCGATTGAATAAAAGAATCAATGGAAGCAAATCATTTTTTTTTATCTCCATATATTTTGTTTGTTTTAAGGAATTGTCAGTTGGGGATATGGATGTGCTAGACCCGAGTTACCAGGTGTTTATGCTGATGTTCATAAATATCTCCAGTGGATTAGCGACAACTCCTAGGAAATGTGGAACCTAAAAACAAACCAGAAATACATAATTTTATCAAAAATAAATAAATTGATAAAAATGTGTTATTTAGTGAAGCAATATTGTTCCGTAATAATTTACACCAAATATATTTTTTTAATTTTTACTGAATTTGCTGCGACCTCATTCTTACGATCCCTAACCCTATTTGTGGAATATTTATATACTTGTACATGTACACATACATGTCCGTTCAAATTGCATTTCCCTTATTTTTGGCTCAACAGGCCCAATGGGCCATGTGAGATACTGTAATCACTTGGTGCCCATCTTTGTTTCTTTAAATATCTTCTCTCTGAAACCAGTGGACCAATTGCAACAAAAGTAAGCAGCAATGATCTTTAGGTAGTCCTTGGTCAGAGTTATATCCGATGACTCCATCCGTGATCCTAGATGGTTGAAAGAGCCCAAAATAATTTCAATTAAGCATTTTCTTGTCTAAAACCAGTCAGCCAAATTGGGACCTAATTTGACAGCAATGGTCCTTCATCAGACTTGTATCCGATGACCTAGACCGCCATCCAAGATGGTCGTCACAGAAAAACTTAGTTTAACATATCACCTTTAGAAAAATTTCACAGATATTCTTGTCTGAAACAGGATAGCCAATGGGACCAAACCTGACACCATTGGTTCTTAGTTGGCCCTCTTTCAGAGTTGTAACCGATGACCCGAACTGCATCGAAGATAACTGCCGCATCTCCACATAGTTGAACATATTACCCAATGGAAAACTCATTTAAGATCTTCTTGTCCGAAACTAGTGAGCCAATTGAAACCAATTGTGGTAGCAACGGTCCTGAGACTGTACTCTTGTATGCGATGAAATGCACAGCCATCCAAGATGACCACCACAGACAAATAAAACGTATCACAAAATACGAAAATAAATTTGATGCACTGTATGGCCATTTCGTTGACTGATAACTCATCAGCAGTGCTCGAGATCAAAATACTGGAAAAACGGTTAAAGATATAATGATGAATTAATAAGCACAAACATCAAAAATCAAAACAATTAGAACAAAAAGGTATCCAAACTCAGCTAAGGGTTCCCTCTGCATCAAAAGGAACAGCTTAGAAATTTCTGGTAATGTTTGTGATATTTTAAAAAGAAAAATTATAGGCATTTGCGTAATGAAGGATGCCAGCTACTACGCTGATAATGCCCTCGGGGACTAACAGTCCTTCAGCAGTGACATGGACCCAGTGGTAATAATAAAACGTATCACAAAATACCAAAATAAATTTGATGCACTGTATGGACATTTCGTTAACAGACAACTCATCAGCAGTGCTCGAGATCAAAATATTGGAAAACCGGTTAAAGATATAATGATGAATAAGCAGCCTATGGAAAATTCCCTCGTCTGGAACCACTTAACCAATTGGAATTAAACTCGGCAGGATTTTCCATAGGTGATCCATAGGTGATCATCTTTCATAATTGTATCTGGCGACCTAAACTGACTCCCAAGATGGCCGCAAATATAACACAATTGGCAGTTATGATCCTTGGATAGTCCTCTATAAAAAAAAAGTACCCGATGACATTGCCGATAATCAAAGATGGCCGACACATTCGAACATAAATTAACATTTGACCTTATGGGAATATTCACGTAAAATCTTCTTGTCTGAAACTAGCTATTTGAACCAAATTTGGCAGCAATAGTCTTTAGATGACAAAGCCAGTTAGCCGATTGTAACCCAACATGACAGCAATATTGCAGACTGCCAACCAAGACGGACATAGTCAAACAATTCATTCTATTTTAAATCTGCAAATGATATCCAGGTGAGCGATACAGCTTCTACATGTAGTTATAAATCGATTCTGGCCAACACGAATAAAAGTTTTTTTATTTTCATTAAAAAAATATCATAAATTTTAACATCTTTTTGTTTGCGTGTGTGTGATCAAATCTAGTTAGTCGAGACGGTAAGCCTTTTATTATTTTACTTTTATTTTTGTTTTTTATTTAGTATTACTTTTTGACATTTTTATATCTGATGTACCTGTTTTTGTTGATATCTTATTAAGACAGATGTCAGAAAAAGGGGCGACAGGTAATAATGACAGGTAATTTAATAAAATGCCATGTAGCGTTATCTTTTAATATGCCATCTACCCGTTCTTCCGAAGAGTTCACGCAAGGCAGAGTGTATCCTTTTTCCTATACAAGACAATGAATTCTTTGATACCAGTTTTGATGCACAAGGTGTGCAGATTTCGTTTATTACGGATTCAATCCCCTATTCCAATAAGACCAAGCTGAATCTTTGTGCACACGACACAGTCAATAAGCTTCCCTCAGCAAAGATTCTGTTTAATGGCCGGACTGCAGAGGACCAGGTAGATTACTAGCTATTTTCCCACGTCCATGGTACTGTAAAAACTGATGAATCTTGTAGAGTTTCACAAGAATTACGATGATTAATATGTTTTGCTTTAATATTCATTCATGTGTCTTATATCTTGATTTGTTTCTTTGTACTGAATACTAAAGTGTAACGAAAACGCACTTGACAGCGGTGTATCGTGATATTGTATTTCAAGTCCCAATTCCAAATGTTTATACAGCCTTATAAACCCTTCAACAAGAAGCGAGAACAAGTATCTATATTACATGTATACTATTATTAATTGTATCCTATTTAATATCCCTACATCCCCATACTATTATAACTTGGAAAGGTGATTGTATGTAGATTGTTGAAAAGTATCACAGCACAAATAATTACTGGTTGTTTGGAAGGGTCTTTGTTGCTTATACGTTTTTGCTTTGAGTATGTTTTAGCTCACATGGCCAGTGGCAAGTGTGAGCTATTGCCATCTCGTGACGTCCATGGTCTTTTCACATTCGGATCTTCTTCCTGAAAACAAATGAACAGTATTTAACCAAACATGGCTGATTTTATTGTTTTTAGGTGTTTGGTAAAGATTGGTCAAGAAACATGGACAATCAGAGCCTATTCTAATTCCTGATTGGCTGAACTTGAAAAAAAACTTCTCAAGAACGATCTACCCTATTGAACCAAAACGTTACTAATACATTTGTATGTTTCATAAAATCCTTAACAAAATTTGTTACTAAGATAACAAAATCGGATAATACGGTGCATCTACCAAATGTGAAAATGTATTAATCATTGCTCTTCGGAAGAACCATTCAACAGAATGATTTCATACCTACGAGAAAACGAAAAATTCTAGTTACTTTAGTGAAAATCTACCAACAACATGGCTGCCAGGCCCATCAAGGCCATTTACACATTGCTTAAATTTCGAATATATTGTGTGAAACTACTTGAGGAAAAGATTTAAAACTTGTCTATTACTATTTTTGACTGGCTAATCTTTGAATGATGCTTAAGAACGATTCATCCTTTTGAACCAAAACAAATGTTTCTACAAAGGTCCTTAACAAATATTGTTACTTTGGTGCCGATCGAAAATTCAAGATATCTGCCAGTAGCCCAAATCGGTTATCATTGGGCCATATGTGAAAATGTATTAAAGCTTCCTGTTCTGAATAACAGTTCAACAGATTGATACCAAGCTTGGTGGACTTGATACATATGAGGTCTCGAATACTTCTTGTTACTTTAGTGAAATTCTACCAATAAACATGACTGCCAGGTCCTAAAAAGTTTGTTGTTTGTTTGTTCTCGTTCTTCCAATTCTCGATTTGGTTTTAATAGTTGATTTTGTTTATTAAATGCAGAAGGTTGTATATATTTGAGGTGATTGCTCCACGTACTAGTATCAAATATTTTCCTCTGTTCATTCAGAACCTAATGCGAAAAATCATAGGTACATGTAAGTAGTAACTTTTTTTTCTCCTGGGTATTTTATCGATGTTCCGTACTATTTATTATCCATCCTATTAATATCTATTACTGTTTTTTAATTTCCAATCGTCAACTTTCCATTTTTGAGTGCCAATACTCCAGAGGCGCCGGCCTATGGGGTATATATTTCAAAACTCATACGTTATTCCAGAGCTTGTGACATATACATTGACTTCCCGGACAGAGCCCGGCACCTGACAGAAAAGTTGCTCAGACAGGGGTATGTTGTTGGAGTCATCCTTATTCAAGTTCTATGGACGTCATCATTTCTCGGTTGATAGGTATGAAAAAACAGTTTCTCAAATGAAAATGGACCTGTTCCATTGATGTTATCCCTTCCTCATACCGAATTTGATATGGGCAGCATTGCGGGTGTCCTGCAGGAAGAAGAGACTGCTTACTCTTCCGGTGCACCTGAGCTACCCCCGTTTTTTTGGTGGGGTGCGTGTTGTTCTTATGTTTTTAGTTTTTAATTGTAATGCATGTATTGTTTTGGTCTTGTCTGCGTTGTTCTCCGGCGTTTGTCAGTTTTTTCGATTTTTCCCCCCTTCAAATATCCCTTTGGTATTTCTTGACTTTCAGTAATAATCCAAACTGTTTTAAAGGTGGTGCAGTTTATAAATAACAGCTCTTGTATTGTGATTTGACTTTGTTGTGTTATTATTCTATTGATTCTGAATCCATGATTTTAAAATCAAGTGAAATGTTTTATTAATAAACAACAAATTCGATGACAGGAAAGGTCAACAATGACATGCAAATCAATCAAGCAACCCAACTGACAGAACGCCGAACAAAAATTAACATAAAAGAGCACAAAACACAAACAAGAACACAACATAGGGTCAGGATAGTCTCACTTGGTACAGACATTTGATTAGAGGTGGGGTTAAATCGGTTTTACGGGTACCCATACCTCCCCCTTATCTATCTTGACTCTCTGGTGTATAAAACACACTATAAAAACCAACACAGTATGATTACCAACAAGGTGACCTCTTGCTTAAACTGAACAATAGAGTGGACGGTACATAATTTAGATAGCAGGATCAGAATGTGCTCGTTTTAACTGTAAAACTAGTTAAGGCTCTTATAGCTGCAGGTCGGATACTGTCGCTCTACTAAACGAACAAATCTGAAATAACACTTCCATAAAGGGTTAACTGCTATCTCGTCATTGAGTTGAATAGAAATCGGCAGTATTCGTGAGAGGCCAGTGTGAATTTAAAGTTACTAGCGAGGCTCGTACATTTATTCACGATATTACAGTAGAAACTAGGATGGGAAAACCCGTTCATAATAAGTGCTTTTCTAGAAGCTGGATATTTAAATAAAAGATGTTGATATCTATTACAAAATTTTTTAAAAGCATTAAGCAGCTTGTGTAATCTAAAACCTGTAATAAGTTTTTTAGTTATCGTATGGTTTGCCGAGAGCAAATTCGTGCAGAACGTACAAGCTGTGATATTTACACTTCATACGATGGTGCCACCGGCACTTCTCCGCGAAAAAAGTGGAAGTTACTTATTTAAAAATTAAAATCGTCCCTTTTATCATAAATTTTAGTACGTAAATGTATCTCTCCATTTTCGATATTTATAGTAAGTTCTAAAAAGGAACAGCATTTACTATTCTTATTAGCTTTGTTAACATTAGCTCTTTTGGATAAATGTCTTTTGCATATTTGAGAAACTCGCGGTTATCAATAGTAAGTACATCGTCAAGATACCTGCAGTTATTGTTTAAAATGTCAATTAATTTGTCATGGTTCTGTATTTTACCTTTACTATGCCTATTTGGTTACAGTCGTATATTCTCAATTGAAACGCTGCCTTTTTGTATCATTTTTTTAAAAAAAACTTTTTCAGCCGTCATCAGATATAATCAATCCTAGTTACAAGATCATAAGTAGCTTATTAAGATACTTTGATTTAGTTTTATTTGTTTAAATGTTCAGCTGTAAAATGTCATACGTCAGTTGCAACAAGATCTAATTACCACTTGATAATCTTAACTGTTCTATGACAGCAATCTTCTACAGCTGTTGATTATTAGTACATAAATTACTTTTAATAGTTTGTGCAAAGCAATGTACACGATCATACGTTCGAGCATTAGTGATTGGTCCCCTTGTTTGTGTTTTGTAGAATAACTCTTGCTTGACAGGATTTCATTTCATTTTTATAATACTGAAGCACTTAAACAATTAAAATTAGTTTAGCATACATTATGTTAAGTTTATGTTAAGAATAATGTTTGTTGATAACAGAAAAAACTATCACTAACAATAGTACCTCAGAATAACCTACATCGTATCTATCCCACTGAACTTGAAAATAAAAAGACATAGACATATCCATTTCTGCTTTATACTTAGAATTGTATTTTTTGCACAGACGATAAAGTGCAGTTGAAATCAAAACTTTACGACAAACGTGATTATTTAAACTTTCCAGTTCTGAAAGACTCCTTTGCGAACAGTAACATAAAGGGATGTCCGGTTTATGGTTTATACATTCCATAGGTGATGCCGTGTGTGTCATATGTGATATGTACAACGGTTTTTTTTTTTCAGATGAGCGAAATTATTTTTACATAATGTTCTAAGACAGGGTTATGTTACTTCCTTGTTGATATCACCACTCTTAAAATGTTAACGTTCCATTT
Source organism: Mytilisepta virgata (assembly GCA_028015205.1). NCBI lineage: Eukaryota > Metazoa > Mollusca > Bivalvia > Mytilida > Mytilidae > Mytilisepta > Mytilisepta virgata. The sequence goes on from CM051521.1 coordinate 93,882,881, forward strand.
GATAATTAGTTGGCCGAGACATGGTTATGTTCAGTCTTTTTTTAATTCATCACTCCTAAAATTTTATGATCGTCATCACGAACGGGTCCATGATTGGACGAACAGAACTTTCTTTCTCACAAATAAGACTAGACTGGAATTGACACCTCGCTCACTGACAATGAAATCGGTGCCAATAGCTGAGCAGGACATGTTTATCCTTCAAGAGAACCTGATGTTACTACCGGTTTTTTTATGGGATTTAGTTTTTTTCTAATTTTCTTTAGTTTTCTATATGTGTTACTCATTTGGTTGTCTCCTTGTCTCATGAGTTTGTCTTGCTTTTGGATTTCTCCACTCTTCTTTCGCTCCAGCATTCTTTTATCGAAACATTCTAACTCAGAGATAAAACTTCGGTTAAATTGTTCGTCTTTTGGAACTGACACTTTATTGAATTTGATACGTCATTGAATGTCACCCATTTGCACCATGACTGATGTCTCGTTCAAGTTCTGTTACTTTGTTATGTGTTGTTTTATTATTTTTTTTTACTTTGTTACGTTCTCACGACTTCGCCATACCTTTTGATTTCGGCGTTGTGGACTTCCTCCCACTGTCTTATCGTTTCGGTATTGTTTTTGCAGATATTTTTAGGAATAATAATACATGTGACTGGACAGATGCTTTCTTATATTTGTCTTTTTGGCGAGTTTACCAAGCTGATATATGAAATAGAGCTACGATTTTGTTGCATTTCTCTGCTTTAAAGAATTAGTATTTGTTTTTCTTTCAATGACATGACATATATTTGTCACCTCCGCTGTGACTACTGACAATACAGTAAACCCGGATACTGATGCGTGTGTTTGTTTTGATACTGGGAGTTGATGAAAATGTTCACAATAAATGAATATTCAACTTTGTCATGCCATATTCTCTTTGGGAACCTCGGTTCATTAAATGGATTTTTCGCTTTTTTAAAGAACAAAAAGACAATTTATTTTAACAAAAATTAAAGAATCAAATTAAATAATAAAGATAATTTAAAAACGTAGTTTAAATATGTGGATAAGTCAATAAGTTTGGGGTAGTCCACATTTTATCAAATAGTAATAAGACTTGGAAGTATCGAATTGTGTATATTCGCTTTGAACTAATTTCTAACGATAGAAGCCCAATCTATACATCAAATATTGTGTTTTGACTTAAAATATAAATATGTAGGAATGCTAATTTTAAAATATATCTTAAATGCGGCCTCTTTTATCTGACATTTTGTCTATCATCATTGCATAGGTATATATTATAATCTTTGATGGGACATTTTTATTACTCTAAATTTACTTCTTTATGTTTCAATTGCATTTTATTATTCGGTTTTCCTATCTACTCAATTAAAGCGCGATGACAGCTAGTAACGATATAATCAGACAAATATCAATTTCCACCACAAATATGCGCCTCTTTGATACATATCATATGGTCGATTAAGCAATATATAAACAGAAACTTGGATTTATTTACAAGTCTATCATGTCTATATTGATTTCAGACACACTCGTCTACACTTGAGAAAACGTTGAAGCTGGAATGATGATATTAAATCGGATATATGTTCTCCTTTGCAAAAAGGTGTTTCCATTACAAGTTTTATAGAGAATCGTATTTGACAGAAAAAACAGTTTGATGTTCATTGTATATACCTGTTTAGTTTTATCTACAACCAATAATTATTCATTTACAAATTTGATTCTTTTGCCTGCCTTCGGTGATGGATAAAATATTGATCTATTGTTTTAAATTTGAAAAGGTGTATTTTCTTTTATTTTGTTTTCAGATCTACCTATTTTTGTATATGAAACATTTTTTCTTTAATAACTAAGATAACATTCGCATACATGCTAAGTCGTCAAAATTGGCTCTAAAAATTAAAAATTCCCGAGTGAGTATACTTTAGCAAAAAATCTTCTTTTGTCTGCATAAGTCTGGGAATTCAGAGGTTAAAATCGTCAAACGTATACAGACCCTAAAATAAAAATTTTCAAGAATATGCTGTACTTTGATGAAAAAAGGTCATAGTATACCGAAATAAGTGCGAGACATCTGGAAAACTGCATTTTTTTACCCCCCACTCCCCCCCCCCCCCCAAACAAAAAAAAAATTAGAAGGAAATTTACGGAGGGACAACAGCATACTAGAATATATCCGTCCTTAACGGACGTATAAAGGCCCTTAATTCAACAGTAGTTTCAATGATGTACTTTGAAAAAAGCCATATTTATATTAAACTAATTTTTCCCCAATTTGAAGAAGATCAATATTTATTTTCTCAACTATAAACCAAATAAACGTATTATAACCTTTACAAACATATCAAAAGTCACAGCAGTTTTCTCATTTATCAAATTTCGTATTAAATTTTTGCAATTAAATGCAATATGGCTGCTATCAACAATATTAATCAGTTTTTGTGCAAGATGAAATATATCAGATACAATGTATGAATTTCATCCAACTTCCTGGGAAATTCAAACTCTATACATTAGGAAAAACCAGCCAACAAATATAAAACAATTAATTTTAAGTCACTAGAGATAAAATATAAATCTAGCAATATGCTTGCAACCTATTTTATATTACATTCGTTTCCATTGCAAAGATTGTATTAAATATAAAAATATAATCAACTGCGTACCAAAGATAATCGCCTTTGAAGACATATTCTTTTCTTTATTGGGATATCATTACTGGAATGTTAAATGTATACTGTTACGGCCGAAATCACCTTTTAAATTGTAGCCAACAAAAGACACAAATCAATAATAAAATTTAACAAGATTTATTATATATACAAAGTTTACAAAATAATATTACACAAAATAAAATGTCAACTTAACTGTTCAAAATCCTGTTTTTTCTTGATCCGGAATTCTGGTCACTGTTGCCTGAATCCAAACGGAATATTATATCCAATCAGTCACAATCTAGTATGATGTAACGAAAATAAAAGTCTGTGAAGTACGATGTGTGAAACGTAAATAAATCCAACAGCTGAGAACACAAGAATGTCTATCTGGTCCGATAAATGATGTTCTGAAAGTCTAACTTTCTTGTCCGTATATATACTGTAGAACGGAAACTTCTGGAATACGGTAGAATTTCGAATCACACCATAATTATTACGTAAGTCAAATAGAAAGTTCTAGTCATTCCATCAGTATCCATTATTGTTCCAGTGATTTCTAAACTGCGCAGTTATAACATTATTTGGTAAAGAACTATAAGTATTATGTAAACATAGTATACATGTTATAAGGCTACGCAAAACAAATTAGGCCAAGATAAATAAATATAATAATTACAATACCATATCAAAATAAAAATAATAATACAATATCATAACACCTCCCCCCTTAAAAGAAGTTGGAGGGTAACGAGAACTTCGCATGAACAATATATACAATAATATATAGTATGTAAACAGTGTTTTAATAAAATCTAGATAAAGCATATATCTAATTTCTTGTCCCATAAAATCAAGTTTAAGTGGATTGAGCCGGTAAGGATGTTGCCTAAATGGAGAAGCATCGGCAACGTCAACATCATGACAAACAGCAGTGGTTTTGTTTGGCACATCTGGAAAAAGATTTTTAAAAGAAAATACCAAAGTTTTCAATTTTTCTCTGCGATCGAAAGTCAGATGTGCAAGTTTTGAGTCTAAATCTGATAAAATTTCTGAATTTTTCAATCTTACAGTTTGTTCCATAGTCTTGGAATCAAAAGATGGTTCAGTTATGTCTGGTTTGTCATGATCGTTCTCCAATTTAACCATGGCTAAAGTGGCAACTGGTTTACTCTCATCTTCATTAGTACGCTCAAAATATGGTTTTAACATATTAATGTGACACACTCTATTTTGTTTACGCCGACCTGGAGTTTTTACAATATAATTCAAATCATTGATTTTACTGTCAATTGTATAAGGACCACAGTATTTAGCCTGTAAAGGATGCCCAGGGACTGGCAAAAATACAAGTACCTTATCACCAGGCTCAAAAACTCTGTCCCTGGCATCTTTATCATACCATATTTTCAGCTTATTCTGTACAGTTTTTAAGTTTTTCTGAGCAATTTGACAAGCAGTATACAATTTTTCTTTAAATCTAGATACATAGTCTAGAAGATTCAAGTCAGTGTGTTCAGTAAGCCATTTTTCCTTAATCAATTTCAAAGGTCCCCTTACAGTATGACCAAACACTAACTCAAAGGGGCTAAAACCAAGGGATTCCTGAACAGCCTCTCGGACCGCAAAAAGTAGAAAGTGAACACCATCATCCCAGTCCCTGTCAAATTGAAGACAAAAAGTTCTAATCATGTTCTTCAGTGTTTGATGAAAACGTTCTAAGGCACCTTGAGATTCTGGATGATAAGCACTTGATCTATACTGAGCAATCCCTAACTGGTAAACGACCTGCTGAAATAAACCTGACATAAAATTTGAACCCTGGTCGGACTGTATAGACTTAGGAAGTCCTACTAATGTGAAAAATTTGATAAGAGCTTTGACAATAGTTGGTGTCTTGATATTCCTTAAGGGAATAGCCTCAGGAAAGCGAGTGGATGTACACATGATCGTCAGTAAATAAGCATTTCCAGTCTTGGTCTTTGGTAAAGGTCCAACGCAATCAATAAGTACTCGACTGAAAGGTTCTTCAAAGGCTGGAATTGGCAGAAGTCGTGCTGGTGGTATTTTCTGGTTAGGCTTGCCAACAACCTGGCATATATGGCATGATTTACAGTATTCTGTGACATCATTTCTAAGTCTGGGCCAGTAGAAATGTTGTAATATCTTAAGGCAAGTCTTCCTTATACCTAAATGTCCAGCCAAGGGGGTGTCATGGGCAAGACCAATAATTTCTTGCCTATAGACTTTAGGCACCACCACTTGGTATACCACTCTCCATTCCTCCTCTGGGATAGCATCAGGGGGCCTCCACTTCCTCATCAAAATGCCGTCTTGATGGTAGTAACATTCGGCCACTTTGTCTGCTTCTTCTAGGGGTAGAGCCCTCTTGTAGAGCTGAAGAACCTCAGGGTCTTTATTCTGTTCTTCCCTAAATGTTCTTTTGTCTAATGAATGGCTGTTCACGTCTGGCCATGGTATAATTACATGCTTGTTAGTACCAGGTGGTCTTATGGCCTTTTCTGAGCTACCGGGACCTTCAATGTTGGCAAAGAAAGAGTCAGAAAGGTCCATATAATCATACTGGCCTTCTTGTAAATCCTCGTCTTGTTTTCTTGCCATCGCCCTAGTAACAACACTAGCTGGATACAGTTCAGCATCATCTTCAGGTGATTTAACATCCACCACCGGTTCACTGGTAACAATTGGTTCAGCAACCACTTTGTTCCTAGCTAGATCATTTCCTAGCAACAATGAAACACCCTCAACGGGGAGAGTAGGACGAACACCCACAACAACTGGTCCAGTAATTAAATCTGACTTCAAATAAATACGATGGAGGGGAACATCTATACAACCTAACTCCACACCTCGTAACAAAACGGAGGCACCAACGGACGTCTCCTCGGACAAAGGCAACACACCTTCTAACAACAAAGACTGAGAAGCTCCAGTGTCCCGTAAAATCTTAATAGGCTGAGGAGTAGTATTATCAACAATAGAAACAAACCCATCAGACATAAAGGGCTTATAATCCTCCATGTAATCACAAAAACTGGACTTAAAAGCCTGACTCGCAGGACATTCCAACTTATTGGTAACAACGGGTGTCGTACAAGCACTGGACTTGGGCTTATGATCTCTTTCATTCTTCTTCTGGAGTCTAAAACAATCAGCCATCAGGTGACCATTTTTCTTACAATAAGCACAAGTTAGTGACTTCTTCTCAAAAGTATCAAACTTTGGACCAGACATATTATAACTAGACGGACTCTTATTCTGTGCAACAGGCTTACAATCAGTACGCTCAGTGCTTTGATTTTTGTAATTTCCGCTAGAAGTATTAAAATTTTGACCTTTGAAAGTTCTTTTATGTGAAATGGTATAATTATCGGAAACAACAGCTGCATCTTGCAATGTCTCAACAGTTTTGTCATCTAAATGTGTTTTTAAGTCTAAATTAACACACTGCTTGAACTCTTCTAATAACATTAATTGTCTTAATTTATCAAAATTTTTATCTATTTTCTTTGACGTAAGCCATTTATCAAATAAATCTTCTTTTTCCCTAGCAAATTCAACATAGGTTTGTGATTCAAACTTTTTATAAGACCTAAATTTCTGTCTATATGCTTCTGGCACTAGCTCATAAGCTTTCAAAACTTCCTGTTTAACAGTGTCATAATCAGAACTTTTTTCTGAAGATAGAGCTGAGTAAATTTCAGCGGCCTTGCCCACAAAAACACTTTGCAGCATTGTAGTCCAATAAGGCTTTGGCCATTTCAAATTTTGAGCAATTTTCTCAAATTGTGGAAAAAATTTATCCACCGTTTTTTCACAAAATTTCGGAACCAAACGTATATTTTTTGCTGCCTCAAAATGTTCTGATTTTGACTTAGTGTTGCTTTCTACTTTAGCCATTTCTATTTTCATTTTCTCCATCTATAACCTTTCCCTCATTTCAAGTTCTGCCTGTAATTGTTTTAATTTAAATTCATCTTCTTTTTCTAATTGTTTTAATTTAAATTCGTGTTCTAATTCAAGCTGTTTTAATTTGAGAGCATCAACATTTTCGACCTTGAGGTCAAGAGCCTCTTCACCAAAAATTTCTGAGTCAACTAATTTGTCTATTACCAAATTTTTTATAATTTGTTTTCTCATAGATGTTCTAAAATCTATTTTTAGATGTTTAGCAAGCAACACTAATTCTTCTTTCTTTAATTTATCAAACCCTTCCAGGTCTGGCGTTTTCAAAAATTTACCAGCATCAAATTCCATTTTGTAGAATTTTGTTGGCTAATTCTAATAAAAATACTGAAAAAATTTATTAAGATATTAACGTTCTCCCGAGACGAGCCCCCAATTTCTGTTACGGCCGAAATCACCTTTTAAATTGTAGCCAACAAAAGACACAAATCAATAATAAAATTTAACAAGATTTATTATATATACAAAGTTTACAAAATAATATTACACAAAATAAAATGTCAACTTAACTGTTCAAAATCCTGTTTTTTCTTGATCCGGAATTCTGGTCACTGTTGCCTGAATCCAAACGGAATATTATATCCAATCAGTCACAATCTAGTATGATGTAACGAAAATAAAAGTCTGTGAAGTACGATGTGTGAAACGTAAATAAATCCAACAGCTGAGAACACAAGAATGTCTATCTGGTCCGATAAATGATGTTCTGAAAGTCTAACTTTCTTGTCCGTATATATACTGTAGAACGGAAACTTCTGGAATACGGTAGAATTTCGAATCACACCATAATTATTACGTAAGTCAAATAGAAAGTTCTAGTCATTCCATCAGTATCCATTATTGTTCCAGTGATTTCTAAACTGCGCAGTTATAACATTATTTGGTAAACAACTATAAGTATTATGTAAACATAGTATACATGTTATAAGGCTACGCAAAACAAATTAGGCCAAGATAAATAAATATAATAATTACAATACCATATCAAAATAAAAATAATAATACAATATCATAACAATACATGACACTTTCATATACTTGACTCAATCTGTATAGGTAATAAGTAAAAACTTTCTCGATATACTAAACAGAAACAACAAAAATAGATTTATCCAACATCATTTTTTTTACATTAACAATAAAAAAGAACATACATCCATTAAGAAAGACTCATGACTTAGGAATAACAGTCACTTCAAAATGGGCGTGGTAGAACCAGATTCAAATCTCCCCTCTTTAAGGACCGTGGCAAATTCAGATAAGTAATAGCAAAAAAAATATACCGAAATAGTGGGAAAGGTCCGTAAATTCGAAATCAAATTAGACAAATTCTAGGAAAATGCAACACAAAAAACAAAAGCCACAATGATACATGTATAATAAAAGGAATAAAAAACCATAATAAATAAAACCGGAAGGGTAAGCATGTCCAGCTCCGTTAACGGCACCTACTACATTACATTGGCAGTGTCAAGTCCAGAAAGCTGCCAACTCCAGAAGGACTTGAAATGTAACTGAAGTTCTTGACTGCTATTTGTTTAACGGCCATTGGAAAATATTTTGTTTTAAGGATGAAACCATTTACATAATTCTAATCGGGCTGAAACTGGACACAAAGGGGAACCTATATTGACTGCCACTGTAAAAGGGTGGATGGTTAAGTAGGGTCGGATAATTTAGCCTGCCAGTTTAGGGTACTCTTTTTCGAAACTACAGAAGAGGTCTTAAGCGCGCATTTCCAAACACGATACCCACGTTGAGGCTTTCCGTATCATGACCTGACAACCCCTCATTGAGAAGGTATCCTCTATCCGTCACAGTTGGCTCTTTGAGCTCCCGTGATCTATTACAGGTGCCTAGAAAATGAATGAAAATTCTTTTATATAATGATTTTCGCAAACCATATAAGGACAGAGATGATGATGAAAAAGAAAAAAATACAGCTAAATCTTTCTGCGAAATGCATGTGCATGATGAAGCTATATTTTTTGTTGCCGAATAAAGTTACCACCAACAAATAATATAATTATACAGAAAGAAGGTGTTGAAAATTCATTACATCAATGAAAGAAAACTTCTATTCTGTACTTTATGTAAATAAAAACAATATGGAGAGACAAATCAATTAATTGGAAATCGAGCGGAACACCAGTGAGTGTAAATCTAACTTATTCTGAAAGGAATGTAAAAAAATAATGAGAAACATTTTTTCAATTCAATACTTAACATATGGTTCGCTCGTCAAATAATGCTGTATATTTTTTCTGTAAATATAATCGATGATAAATTAGTAAATGTTTATTTTCTTACGAGTAAGGTTGTTTTTATCAACTAGTGAAGCGTTGATTCCACTGATAACTATCCTAAGGACGCCTGGTTTCTACTATTGACTCATTTTGCTACATTTAACGTTAATTAGTGAATATGTTCATGCATACATTGCAATGATCGTTAAACAGATCGGACTTCAAACGGCAAGTATTTACCTAGAGTGTGGAGTAAAATAATTTCAGAATAAGACAACGGTTCATTTTAACGCAGCCTAACATCTTCTACCAAAATTGAAAATTTCGGTCGTAGAAAACGGTCCATAGCGATAACAAGGTGTAAAATATTAACACATATAATGCCTACCAATGTTAAAATAAGCATATAGCATCAATGAATACGTTCGATTCTAATAGACAATTTTCACCATTTCCGTAATTGAAGCGAACCCTAGCTACGTAAGGCGCAATCAACGGTCAGCTATGACCACGGCGAGAACTTTCACGGAAAAACGTAAAAAGTTTTAAAACCAAGTAAAATCAGAATTACATTTTTGCGAGATTTTAAAGTAAATCCGAGTTTTCCTGATCCTGTACAGTGTATGATTTTCCGTTTTTAACTGTCGATTTGGCGTCCTTTGAATGTATGACTTTGTACATGGACCTTGGACTGTGACATCACACTTTCGACTGCCAAGCCATTTCGCGTGACGGTGTTGTATATCAATTTCCCCCCCATTTTAGAGAAAAAAATCTGGTTTGACCCTATTTTTCCCTTAGGATCAGAACCCTTTTAACCCTCAGTAAAACTATAATATACGTATACATACATGTACATGTATTGCAGTTTTTCCTCCGTGCCAAATTTTCACCCTTATTGTCTGAATATAGAACTAACATATTTGTGTTTTGCCTTTCAAAATAAACATTTTGTTCGTTAAAAATAACTGTTTCATTCCTCAGAAATAACATTTCATTATAAAGAAAAAAATACATATCTCGTTCGCATGAGTCATTATGTTGTTCCCTCGAAATAATTAAACATGTATCTCAATCGTTCGCAGGAAATATTTTTCGTTCGAATTTCATGTATTTAGTTGAAAAGAAATAAATCTCAGTGTGAACTTTTGTACGAACGAGCGAAGGTTGTCTTTTTCGAGCTTAACTCAGTAAGTTCATAATATTTTTTTGTTCAAAGAGAGGACTAACCTTGTCCCCTGGTGAAATATATTTCGCTGCGCTAGCTCGTTTCAAATACATCTGGAGGATAGATGGCCGATTGGACAAAGAGGATTACACTCCGGATCCACGATTTAGGGACATATTGTGTGATTCTATTATAGCCAAATTCATATAAATATGGGAGAGGGACAAGACTCCAGTCAAAAAGTGTTTATAACTACAAGGTTTAACCTTGACATTTCAGCAAAAAGTTTTGAAAGGATTGTCAACATAAGCGTTTTAATTTGGACTTTTCTTCTATAAAGTGCGACGTGAAGCTGAATATAATTTCTCTCTAATAACTTGGTTTTTATCTAGTTTAAATAGACGAATTGAACGATATAGTTCTTTGATAAATATTTTAACCCAGTATCGATGTCACCGATTGGATCGATCAAGTCTGAAAATCTGGATCATGCCATTTTTGCCGGGCAGGTTAGTGTGGGCTTAGGATGGGGTTAAACAACTTCGGTCGAACACCCCCCCCCCCCCCCCCCCCCCCCCCCCCCGAGGCACGGGGAAAGGGTTGAAGGAAACGATTATAATTGTAATCTAATGCACACATTAACAAGAGAAAGCATGATGGATGTAATTGCTCCTGTTAGGATTTGCACAACAGAACTGTAGAACAACAGACATTATACAATTATAGCATGTTGGTGAGGTCGATCCATGACTTTATCGCACTGACCAAGAACAATATCGACCGAATCGACCCCATCAACATGCTATAATTGCTTTATTATTTTTCAACTTGCAAATCATCATTTTAAAAGGGCTTACGTAATATTCCAATTAAGTCTTAGAAACAAAATTTTAATTGGTATTTAAGTAGCAAGTTAACAAAATTTAACAACAAATTTTTAAACAAATGATGTTGACTTGTTTTGCACGTTTTATTTCAAATAAAATTATAACTTTATGAATGACGTCATTACAAACAACCCCAATAGGTCACAGGTTATGACAAACATACTGTTATTCTAACATGGTTATTTTTGGAAATCCCAAATCCGTAAAAACTGTACAGCATGCTTTACATGTTTTCTAGTTTGTCACGTGTCCTGTGCTAATCCAATAGAAAAAAGGTTTTATATAGCAAAACAATAAGGCTATTTTTAGAAACCCCCAGTCAGTAAAAAACTTATAGCATGCAATACATCTTTTTCTAGTTTGTCACGTGGCATATGTGCTAATCCAATACAAAAACAGGATTAATATAGAAAAATAATAATGTGAGATATTTTACAGCAAGTTTCCTATAGATAGTTTATTTTTACATGCAACTCAGATTTTAGAATAATCGAATATAAATACAACAATCACAATATACTACCCCTGATGCAGCATGTACATATTCCCTGGGGGCCTCGGTGGCCGAGTGGTCTAGGTAGTTCGTCATGACTACTAATGATCACTAGCCTGTCAACACTGAGGTTGTGAGTTCGAATCTCACATGTGGCTGTGTTCGACTCCGATCAAAAATTGACAAGGATTGCCAATTTTCCTACTGAAGATCGGGGGTTCTCTCAGGGTACACCGGCTTCCTCAACTAATAAAAACTGGCCGCCGAGAAATAGCCAAATGTGCTGAAACCGGCGTAAAACCCCAACCAAACAAACAAATAAACATATTCCCTGTTAATAAAATACTACACGTATACCCTTATGAATAAACAAAACACAAGAAAAATTAGTTCGAAGCCAAAACCTAAAAAGACTCAGATTTACTTAGATCTGATGCAGTTCTAATTTTTATGTCATTAAATAAAGGTATAAATCTATGTTTATTTCTGGTGTTTGTTTGGTTCTTTTCTCTAAGGCAGTTTTTGAGTAGACCATAAATATTTAAAACTATTCTTGATATCGGTTTTTTTCTCATAGGAAACCAACACCTGGGGGTATTTTATTGTAAATTATAGTACTAGCATGCCTGATGATTATGTTTTGTTAACAATGCTTTAATTTATTGGTCGTTTAACATCAGCCATGTTTGTTCTGTGGATAGCAATAATGGTCGTAAGAGAAAAAATACGACGAAATGCAATTATTGTTTTCCTTGCCTCGACAAATACACTTACAAAACTTAAATTAAATCAGTATATCAAGTTCAAATGTCAAAATGACCAATAATTTACCAGCTCTATATCTTGAAAACCGCTTAAAATTGAATAATTATTCTTTTTATGATTGTGTAGCACTAATGCAAGTTTCTCAAATGTCAATGAATATAGTATGAAAGTTACATGTACGGTCACAAGGTTAGTTTAACTTTTCAGACTATGTGTACAAGTTTAGAAATCTATCTACAGTACTGTTTAAAGAAACATTTGTAAATGATCATGCATTTTTATAATTGTTTTCCACCTCTGCAAGTCATTGTCTTGAAAATCTCTACCTCGACGTGAAGCTCAAAAACTAAGTAAATATGTACAGTTAAATATTGATACTGTGTAAAAAATGTAATTGTTCTTCAGCACAAGAAGTTGTGTAAATAATTAAGCTAAACTCCTATCTCAAAGTTATTGGTCACAAATTAAAATTGTTCTTGTAAAACCGTGTGAGCTCTCTTTCTCCAACAATCTCTTTCTTGAAGGTCAAGGTCACATATTTAGTTTAACTTTGCGCAGCTGAAGCTATGTTAAAAATATTATGCCAGAGTTAGAAAACGATACTTTACATGTATATATGCATCACATCATATAACTGCTAGAAGGTGCAAACCATTCATCAAGCGTTGAAACCTAGAAGTCAAATATATACACAAAATGTAGGATCCTTAGAAGAGATTTTTTCGGTTATGCATATTATATAACTTCTTGGCGTAGAAGGATGCATCATATACCGTAATTACGTTCGAATAGCACTTGAATGGGTTATTAGCCTGGGGTTTGCAAATACATGTAAGGCTTGTTATGCAAGAGCCATTAAGTACTAAGCATATGATAAAATGAGAATAATACATGGCAACATCCGTATCACATGCCATATCAACTCGAGTTACCAATATCAACTAGAGGGCCGAAGGTATAATACGGGTTATATTACTAGTCAAAAAAGAAACGTTACATGGTAATGTATTTCCGATGGACACAAGATTTCAAAACGTCGTAGCGATCTTAGGAATTGTCCGATCCTTCTCATGTTCACAGGGCATCGTTTTCTCGTCAAAAGCTTAGATTTTGTGAAAAAAAACAAGAAATTTTTATTCGCATTTTTTGAGATTTTGAATTTGAGCCTTTCGATAAAAAATCCAGATTTTATACCTATTCATGCTATATCAGATTATCGATATCAATCAAATAATTTTTATTAATGATAAATTTTAGCAGAATAATTTCCTTTTTTGATCACTTTCAATATTCTTTGATCAATTTGGATTTAAAAGTATGTAACGTTATTTGTTTTGACTAGTATATATGTATTCTTCAAGTTCTCATATATATATATATATATCAAATAATGACTTGATACAGAGTATGCGGTACAGGTTTCAGCTCAGCGTCTGTTTTAGACATTCAAAATCTAATAGCTACTACATATATGATAAAATTCAATAACATACACTAAGTACACAGTGGTAAAAGGTACATGTAATGAGTTGTTACAACACAACACAACACAATAGTGTAGTCTGCTCTGGGCCATTATAGTGCCAGGGTTTGTAATATGCCCTCACACTCTGGAAAATGACCAGTTCTAGGGTCCGGACTATAAATTTACAATTTGAAATACATGTAGCTTTATCTTCACAACAGAGAACTTCGTCTACGTGATTGTCTGTGTGAACTGTGAGAAGGTTTACACAGGAGAGATTGCTTTGTGGAACATTTTCATTCTGTAAAGAATTGTACTGACTGCTCTGTTGGCAACACCTTTGAAATTCGTTGCTTTGTTGATAATTCGTCCGGTTTGCGTTGAGGGGGTAGACAATATAGAAAACTCATTGATTCCTCCGCCGCAGTAAACATTAATCCTACATAGTTAACTTAATGTTTTTATTTTCTCTTCTGTACAGTCTACATAGATCTTCGTTCTTTTACTTCCCTTAATTGCAATACAATTTCCATATTTCTAGAGTATTATTTCATATGTCTGTTTAATCCAAACGCGAACTTAATCTTTGGTGAGATTTCGAATTTTAAACGCCAATTAACCGAGTCTTTTATTTTTTGATTTTGATTTTGATTTTTGTCTTTATGTTTTTTTGTTTTTCATCTTTAGACAACTCACCAATATTTTATAATCTGGACTGAATTATTGCCTGATACAAAAGGGTTCATGTCATGGGTTTTTCATATTTTAAGTAATTCGATGTATCACTTACCTGTAAGAAGCAATTAACCCTGTTATAACCAAATATCGTAAAAAGAATACCGGAGCTTCAAAACAGTGGAAAAATTAAAAGTCAGGAGAACGGAACACAACAAAAAAAAAGCACGACACGGATACATGTATAGCTAAAAGAAAAAAAAAGGATAATAAACTAAACAAATCTAGAACAAGACAGCACAGAAACCAAAGTACTAGCAAACCGATTTATTTTGTTCTTGATGTCTCCCAAAGAAACGAAATACGTTTGACCTATGGATATCTCTTAGGTGATTTTTTTTAATTAGGTACATGTATTATTAATATTACAACACACAGTTGCACCAGATATGCAAAAATGGATGGAAAATATTTTTAAAAAAATCATTGTACAAATTATAACGGACATGCAGCTTTGCGATTTCACATGTACTTTCACGTTTTATTATATTTTTTTTAAATTATTCATGTGCTTTATTTTTTCTGTGCAATACAACAGTTTGTAAAACAACTAGGTAGGACATGTACTGAATAAAGATATGACACTATGACAGTGGGATGTTGAATGAATTCCATCGTGAAGGTAGCTGATATGTGTATTACGGAAAATGTAAGATTTAGATAGAAACACTGAAAGGTGGAAAAGTTTCATAATCGCACGCCCTGTTATTGAATATTTGAAGCAACAAATTAATGATCTAAACGACAACTTACTGCAAGTCACAGAGGTTTATACCCTAGCAATGACAAATAATGAAAGGAAATTTGACAGGAATACAAAAAGCGGGTAGACCTTGTAACTGTTCAGAACAATTGTCCTTTTAATCAAACTTTTTCTCACAAGAAAGTAGGTTTTGTTAATTAAAATATAATTAATTCAAGGTCATCAAGGTAGGAGGTACCCAATTGGGCTGTATTTCAGATTTTTATAAAATTTTGCATGCAACATGTTGAACTGCATCTGAATATAAACCAAAAATGTTTATCACTTTAATACTTCCAGAAAAATGCTTTATCAAGCTTTAGCAAATAAAATGTGTAAATACATACAGTAGAATGCACGTCGAGGTCGCTGCAAAGATCCAAATCTTAAGACTTTAAATTATGATTTCTTAAAATCCTGTCCCTAGGATTTTTTTTTAAGAAATGATATGTTATTGCCATTGAAATTGTCTTTTTATTGATAAATGTTGTTTAAGGGATCATTTTAACAGCGAAAACCAAACTGGTGACCCTATATTTATTTAGTATAAATGAAACAGAAAAGCTGATAGCAATACGTTATCATTTTATAGAAAATTCTAGGGATATGTTGTTGAGAAATGACGATTTAAAGTGAAAATATTAAACTTTTTTCGGCAGTTCTTATATGACACCTTCAGTAAAAGACCTTGATTTCAAGGATTTTAAATCAACCTTATTTACAAAATTATAAGAGCAATATATGATTTTTTTATAATTAGATGCAGTTCCGAATATTCCAGCTGCATGTAAAATTTGATATAAATCAGTAATTCAACGGATTTAGATACCTCCTATCTTAAAAGGCTAACCGCCTCGGTGGTCTCGTGGTAGCGTGCTCGCGCCGAGTGCGGAAGGTCGCAGGTTCGATCCCCGGCCGGGTCAAACCAAAGACATTAAAATTGGTATTTGCTGCTTCTCCGCCAAGCACGCGGCATCTAGGAGTAAGAGCAAAGACTGGTCAGTTCGGAGTCAGTATAATGTGTCCGAGTGAGGTGATGTGTCTTCCAGCGGACAGTTATCTCGTGAGCTAGCACATTAAAAATCCGACTTAGCGTGTCGGTCTAGTACAAAGCAGGGATCATATGCATTATCATATCAACATGTTCTCGTCCTGATATGCACCAGGTTGCCACTCGACGTTAAACAATAATTCATCCATCCATCCATCTTAAAAGGCTGATTCGCTAAACGAATTGAAATTAGGATAAATGCATAGGTCATTTAACATCAAGAGGTAACACTTTCATCCAATTAAATATAAGCTATATCCGTCTTTCACCATATTTGAATGAATAAATTTGTACTTTTCAACCCACATCATTAAGAAGAAAATACAATGATGCTGTCATTAAAATATGGATAAAAATATGTTTAAACTTGATATTGGAGTAATCTAAGAAGAAACGCAGATGGTCTCTAATTTATTGTTATTTAGAAATGTATATAAAATGTAACCGAAGTAAAATGAAACGATTATTGTATTCTACTTATATTGATATATTTAAGAGGATCCATAGAAAATCAAGCCTGATAAAATTTTTACGACGGACACCACTTACAAATTCCTTATATGGTTTGATAAAGGTAGAATAGTCAAAATCTGTAAGCGATGTAAAGGATACATGTATTCAATAGAGCTACATGTACTTCCCTAACAAAAAGATGGAAACGATACTGATCTTAAGGCATGTAAGGAGGTACCCAATACTTTGACTAAAATAAATTTGGCTCGTTTAATTTTCAGAAAATTTTGACGAAATAATAATTTTGACCTATTGACAAAAATTTTAAAAATTCAAGAAATTTGAACCACACAATTTACGATAATAATTTCATTGGATATATAATGTAGCAGTTTGACAAACACTAATTTTGATAATTGAGAAGCTTGATTTCTCTTTATCAGTTGTATCTGATTAAAACGTTCAGCTGATTTTTAAAGAGTTAACTCCTTTAGGTGTTCTGTAACAAAAGCAGTATTAATGTTTTAACTTATCCGAAACACGGCAAGTAAAACACTACTTCTGAAACAATCTTTAACTGATTACTATGATTTAAAATAATTTACCATTTAGTAAAATATTAGTGATCAAACTGGTATACACCATTTGTCATGATTTCGATACAATTGTTCAACATAAATGCACATGTACATGTATATCCTTCAGAGTAGATTTTGTTAATATGAAAGCAATTATCTTATTCAGTAGAATGACGTGCCTATGTATGTATGTATAACTTACGGAATATCCAGCTTTCCTTAACAGAACGGACATATAGGATTGGATGATAAATGCTCGGGAGAAACATGTTTGCGCAGATGTTTGAGTTCGTTTGTGCATAATTTAATATTGTACACATTTTGAATTTAAATTTGCGCAAATTAACCTCTCTAGGTACATGTAGCTAGATGCAAATTGTACAAGCATGATTTTAGATATACTATTAGTTCATATATTTGTTTACTGTGTTCTATACGTGAAGTGGGATTATGATTCAGAGCAGGACATAGTTATAATAATTTTGAAAATGGAAGATTAAAAAGTTGGAGATGCTTATAACCGTGATTTCACAATCGTAGTACAATATTTACACTTTACAGTGCGCAAAACATAACATAAAAAATAGGTAGACTTTGTGCGATCATGTATTCATTTAATACGAATATGCGCCAACGTTATGCGCCAAAACGATCGAATAAAAATCGTTTCAAGGTTTCAAAGTGCATTCAAAACCCAACGATCCACTCATAAGACACGGTATTCTGACTCCGAGACGAGTGTATCTTCCAACTTCCAAATACCGAATGATTAGCGGAGAAGCTGTTTTGAAGTCCTTGGATTGATCTGGCAGGGGATTCCACTATCTACCTCCAGCATTCGAGGTCAGCACGCAACCCTGACTCCACTGTGCGGATTTAGATGGAACAATACAAACTTATATCCACTACATTCATGACATTCTAGGAGTCGCAACAGCTAATGATCACAAGACGAGATAAGCACTAAATACCCCCTTCCCCCAGAAAAAAGGAAAATAAATTCAAAAATCTATTAATGAGATTTAAGGAAACAAACAATGAAAAGTCAAGTCCTTGTTTCAGACAGTTTATTACCCCTTCATTTAATCTTTGGTATGTAATGAAAAAAAGGTAAACAAACTATCTAAAAGGACGGGGTGCATTATACGTGTGTGATTATATTAAGTATAGAAATTTAGTGGTGTTACAGTGTCTAAAGCATCTTCAATATGTGTAATTTGTATAAACGTTATAATCGTGTAAGCTTTCAGAAACAAAACCCAAAGTTTGGTTTCACTAAAGGAGATACATGTAAACAAAAAATCAGAATGGATAACATCAAAGGTCAATCACTCAACCCAACCAACCGACAGAACCCCGGACGAATAACAACATAAAAGAACACAAAACACAACAGAGAGTGAGCTGAGGCTGGTCTACTTGGTACAGACACTACACTGTAATGAGGTTAAACCAGTTTTATTTGTCCCCCCCCCCCTTCCCCACACCATTTATCACGACACTCTGGTCTATAAAATAAACCATTTAAGCTAATACGGTATGATTACCAACAACTTTAGATAGCAGGGTCATAATGTGCTCGTTTTGAGTAAAGTCGAGAAATACCAAAGGAATATTCGTAGAACGGAAAAATCGAAACAACTGACAAACTCCGGAGAACATGAAGACAAAACCAAAACAATACATGAAGTACAATTAAAAACTAAATACATACGAACAGAAAACCGGTTATAGACTCAGGTGCTCCGGAAGTGTAAGCAGTCTCTGCTTCCTACAGGACACCCACTCCCCCCCCCCCCCCCACCACCAGGCTGCACATGTCAAATTCGGCGTGAGGAAGGGATAAAAGTAATGGAACAGGTCCATCTTCATTTTGGATACGGTTTTATCATACCTGCCAACCAAGTCATGATGACGTCCATACAATTTGAATAAGGATGACTCCAACTGTGGAGCAACATACCCTGTCTGAGCAACTTTTCTGTCAGGAGCCGGGCTCTGTCGAGGAGGTCAATGTATATGTCACAAGCTCTGGAATAACGTACGAGTTGTGAAATATATACTCCATACGCCGGAGCTTCTGGAATATTGCCGCTCAAAAAATGGGAAGTTGACGATTTGAAAGTCAAAGTCATCCCGTTTGTCGTTAAGTTTTGTATTCAACCTTCATCTGATGTCCATAACGAGGTGAAGGGCAAGATAAGATGCAGACTTGGCAGTGTCTGTGGTATCCTTAATGTCGAGCTCATTGGGATAGATGAGATGTAAGAAATTCCCAAAACTTGAATTGGTGAGTGATAAAACATCATCTAGGTAGCGGAAGCTGAAATAAAAGGTACAAATTAACAAAGAAACAGGCTATGGTCGAATACTTTCGCTCTATTAACGAAAAAGTCAGAACTAACACTTCAATAAAGAATTAATGTAATGGAATTCAACAGAAGTCCATACTACAGAATCATCTATATTTAAAACTAAAATAGTAAGTTCGGTACTGGAACAAAATATGTACATAAAATAGATTGGTCATAAAACAAAATATGTTTGATAAACAGAACGAAAAGTACTTCACTTTTAATTGACAGTTAGCGCACTAAATACTAAATTGGTCATGATAAGATCACTTTCTCCTAGGTTATAGTATCAAACATAAGTTTATATAAAGTGTCGAAAACTATTTATTTTACGAAGTACTATCAACAGACAATTGGGATACCATGACTAGTGCGAATTTGGCTATAAACACTCATAAATATAACAAACCCATATATGACCCAACAAACTGCGATTTATAAATAAATATACAATAAACATTTATCCCAAATCTAGCAGAGGTTCTGCTTAATGTTACGTAATAAATGTCCACAGAAATAAATGTCACATTAACGCCTATTATCGTTTGAGTCCATGTAATAATGTCTCCATAAACAAAGCTCCTGTCTAGACAAAACTGATGACAATCATTGAATATAACATAAATCCGACATTTGACCGATATCAAATTATGCAACCCTGTCTTTGTTAAATTATTTCCTTCTTTTTTGTTGTCGTCTCTTTTAAAATTGTAGGTAATTAATTTAAAGTAAATGTGACAGAAAAAATCTTGAATATCCAGAATTCATAGTAATCATTTCCTGTTTGTGTCAGAAAACACAATTTGATATCCCAATCGTATAAACTCTAGTTTGTGTAGCAGTTATTACACCAATTTGGATATAGTTCATAAAAATGCTTCAATGACGTAAATGTTTCTAGTGTGAACTCTGATACAATTTCCCTCCGTAGAAGTTTTATTTCATCAAGTCACAAACACTTTTGAAAATGAACATAATTTTGACATTTTTTTTTAAATGAAGGTGGTCTAAATCCAGGTAAGTTCAATTGAAAATTAACCGCCTCGGTGGTCTCGTGGTAGCGTGCTCGCCCCGAGTGCGGAAGTTCGCGGGTTCGATCCCCGGTCGGGTCTTACCAAAGACATTAAAATTGGTATTTGCTGCTTCTCCGCCAAGCACGCGGCATCTAGGAGTAAGAGCAAAGACTGGTCGGCTCGGAGTCAGTATAATGTGTCCGAGTGAGGACAGTTATCTCGTGAGCTAGCACATTAAAAATCCGACTTAGCCTGTCGGTATAGTACAAAGCAGGGATCATATTCATTATCATATCAACATGTTCTCGTCCTGATATGCACCTGATTGCCACTGGACGTTAAACAATAATTCATCCATCCATCAATTGAAAATTTGAACAAAATGTATTCACAAATCGTGCCTTTGCCGAAAGAGATGGTACACTCGGGGACAAACAGATCAACAGCAGTGTGGTCGAGAAATAAATTCTGATGCCAATTCCGTTCGTACAGTGTGAAATTTTAACCATTTTCAAAGTACCCTCTTGACCAACATTTTAGGGAAAAAATTTTTGAACAATATCAGCTTTGTCTGGTGGAGTCGAAACCATACTTTAACCTAGTCGTCAGACTTGTCTGACATGATTATTCTTTGATTTGTTACAGAAATTACCAGTATTTAGCAACATTCAAAAATAGTAGAAATACTAAGGGTTCATTCCTTGTATTGCACATGGTAGATCTCCTTAGCTGAAATTTGCCTTCCTATTTCGGTATTTTTGGTTTTGAGTAATTCTTGTTTAAATTAAGTTTGGTTTTTGGTCTTCCAAATGTTTCGGTTTTAATGCTGCTGATGAGAGGTAACTCCTTGAAATGCGTCGTATACAGCATAGTATAAATTTACTATATCTAATATTAGTATCTTTGGATTGTTATTTAAATCGAATTTAAAAATATGTCGACAATTATTGAAGCTTTTAATAAATGTAACCAAAATCGTACCGTGTCTGAAGTAGGTACTGTCTGGGATGATACTCTAGGACCACCAGCAGATGTATAGCCTCATTTGCAGTAAAATAACTCCAAGATTCTTCGCATACACTTACAGTGTGCATTTCCTGATTAAACACGATGTACATGCATTGCAGACATTGAATGCTATGGGTAGTTCTACATGTATATAATACTGTGCATGTATTGACCAAACGTTTTTTGGCGACATATCCAAACAGTACTGATTTATTGCTTCTGCTTTGTTTTGCCAGTCCAACTGAATATAATATAATCGGATATTTTTAATTGATATGATCTTACTTTAGAGAGTATAGTGCATTAATTACACGTGAGTCACTATATTCAGTGAAAAGAATGCTAAATTGGGTTTCTATATTTACCTATATTACCATAGTTTGTTTTGTTTTTTTAATCTACATGTTACATTTTATAAAGTCCTCGGATAGTATACGTTTTCTTTTACGCATATTACATAAACATTCTTCAGCTTTCATATTTTCACAAATTTTTGGCACATATTAACTGATCCTGTCGGAGTGGTGGATGCATGCAAACAACGATTTATATAATATATTTTTTTCATCTCTGCTGTATTAATTACATCTAAGGAGAGGTGCATTGAAAAGATTTGAAAAGCATTGACGTTGTTGATAATGGAATGACCCAAAAGTACTTTGACATATATGAAATATCTCCTATACAGTTCCTCTTGTGCTGAATCTTGAGGACCACCTAGTATGATGCATTTCATATTTGATTGTCAGTATCCCTGGTCTTGTTCATTAATCTCAAGTGTAAGTGAAATCGCATTTAATTGCAAACAAAATCAATTTAACAATTGAAAAAGTGAATGCAAAAAAAAAAGCTTTAAAGTTGGAAACAAAATTAATCTTCAGATATGCGTCAAGTTTAAAGAATTTTCATTGAGTTAAATAGTGTTCAGATTGACGGGATAAGCATTTCCAAAACGATGTATCAATTTTTACATTTATCATCGGAGTGTGGTATCTTAAAAATTTGCCTGCACAATACCATATAATAAGGTTAAAACACGAATGCAAATTTGTAATCTGTAATGAAGTCGATAGTCTGAAAGCATCATCAGTAGTGTGTTGGAATTCGTTTGGTATTGTGCTTGTTTTAAGACATGTTCGTTATGTAATGGTTATCTTTGAAAATATAAAAAGTGTAAGGCAATGTTTTTTTTTTTTTTTTTTTTTGTATTTTTTTTATAAAAGTGGTAAATGTAACGATGCTTCAACATGTTCAAAGAAATTGCAAAGAAAGAACGCGAAATTTAATGAAAGAATTAATGAAAAACAGACTAATTACGCCATCAACATAAACCGATTCGCAGGGGAGCTGTAATTTGTATATTTGAAGGTTCTTTAAAGACTAATTCGTCTGAAGAGATTTTCTCTAAAGCAAGTTTTAATAACACAACATATGATTTTTCTTAATCCATTGTAATCAGAGACAAAACATCTGCTCGAGATAATTAATCTTAAAGTCATTTCGTATTACGGCAGATGTATCATCTACATACTGTACATGTATAATTAATATACAATAAATTGAAAATTTTCCATTAGAGAGATAAAATATAACGTCTTTACAAATGTCACAATTTAAATTATAAGATTTTAAATTTCAGTATTGCAACATACATCATATATGTAACATTTCAAAAGAAGGTGGATGTAAAAACCACCACTGGGGTAGCTGTTATTAAAAACACATTTGCATGTACATGTACTTTTTGTAGAGGGCTCTCTGGAAGGAATGCGATTTTCGAAAAAATGTTGTTGACCAATACGTTGCATAACGTGTTCAGGTTTACATTGTACATTTACATCAGGCTGGTGAAAACAATATATATATATACAACAGTCTAGCTCAGATTGAATTTTCTCACAATGCTTTTATATGGAGCCATTAAGAGCTTATTTTTTCATTGCAGATTAACGTCGACATGTTTGTACGTTTCTGTTTCAGGATGGTTGATTTATCTAACTTTACCTTTTATCTTTCATTCCTATTTCAATTTTACACGGCCTTTTACGTGTTGTACTCAGGTGTACTTGTATGTGCAGTAGTGGTTAATAAAGTAAAATCTGAAACACATGTATAAATGACATTTTACTTGACAGTAATTGGTTTCTACTTGCTTAAGAGTATGAAATCGATATATTAAGAATGAGACAGAAATTGCGCAGTAAATTACATTTGTTATGTAATGCTCTACAAAGGCTTATAAAGAATATAAGAATGGATAAGTCTGCATATACTTGACAGCGAATTTATATCTGTAACACTGATTGATACTTTCTCGTAGTTTGAGATATACCAGGTGTTATTGAGTAATTGGATACCTACACAATGGTGACAAGAATTAGACAACAGTATTAACGTACCATGTAAATCTGAAAACTTATTTCATATGGACGTAAAAATCTATGATAAGGGATATTCTAAACTGTATCAGGAGGTATAAATGAGGTTCTGAATAGTTTTGGCACTTTATCGTGTTGGCTTTCTTGTAAAGTATGTTTTGACCAGAACATTGTCAATCGGAAATCAATCCCACATTGTTAGATTCCATACCTATATTTATCTACCACATGCATCAGTGTACAATTGCTTTACATAACCCATATTAAATAACTGATAGTAACTTTCAATAGAAATGTTTGGTAAACCGATTTCTGCGATTTTCATACCTATGTAAAGGACACAAACGTATAAAATGCGTAAACTGTTAACAATTGAGAATGTACACTAGTGCTCTATCGCAAGACAATACAGTAACACTTTAATTTTAGTTAAATGTTTCTTGTATAAAAGTGGAATATGTTTACAAAGATATAGCTGAATACAAAACATTGGAACCATATTATCTATACAGTAGACACTTATTTGAATAACTAAGTTCTGTATCAAATTCTTGAATACAAACATCATACAATATGTATTTAATCATAGACAAATGATATCTACCACATTCATAGCCAAATCTGACGTTGTAGCATTTACATTTTAAAATTCTTTTACAAAATTCCAAAAGAATTTTCTCTTCGTCTGGAGCTTTGTTAAAACCGCAAATCGTAAATCAATAATACACTATAAGCATAGGTGTCACACAAAGACAAAGTGTGTGATTAAACTTGAAGAAAAAATATTTATATTTCTAAGTCATGTAAGTATAGCAAACATACACTTTCTTCTTTGTTCTGCTATATTTTGTTGAAAAGCATAGACCTTTTCGTTATAATTAAAACCAAGAATGGTATGTACAAACTTTAAGTAACTACAACTACTTTTCTTCATATCTCTAATATTATCACCACTTCTAGGCTTTCTGAGGGAAACAAATTTATCATTGCACTATGCTAATGCCCCGAAAGTTATTGCGATAACCAGGGTTAAGTGATCAGACAAAATTTAGATTTAAGTTCACACTTATTGCAATATAAAGTTTGATGAGATGGCGAAAATTTATTTATGTGCTTGTATCTAAGCAGAATGAAACAGGTGCCAAAAAAGTGAGTAGATTTCAGAACATGCATCAATTCAATATATTATTTAAATTGACTTTGAAATGAATGGCTCGTACGGATACGATATATACTGGTGAAATTTTGAGCAATGGACTTAAAATAATGCCATATGCATTACAAAGATACATTCCAGAACAATTAAGGTAAATTTAGTACTTTAATTTTAAATGATTTTTAAGACTTTTCCATCCCCTTCTGTAAGAGTCAATTGTGTCTCTTTGTGACAGATGCTATATAAAACACTACAAAGTTTTATATTTATCTAGTTCATTGAACAGGATTGTTTTATTTATTTGTTTGTTTATTTATTCCGGGAAAAATCGGAAAAAATATTCTTCGTCTCAACAAAGTAAAGCACATTCACAACAAAAGCTTTTGATATGATTAAATATCCGCTCTGTGCCTATTATAGCCATGGTAATAACGAAAAAGAGGTGTCTAGCTATAGGGTTATTTTTCTATTCCAAATTAAATGTAATAATTGTGTACTTACCTGTGCATATTAAAATGACGCAAATGAAATATTTATTTTTGGCGCAAATGAAACTAATTTTTTTACAAATTGCTCGCCTCGAGTGCGGAAGGTCGTGGGTTCGATACGGGTCAAACCAAACATTAAACCTGGTATTTGTGTAACAAAAAATTGTTTCGGTATGAAAGTGGTTCCCGCGAATCCTATTTTATACTATAAAAGGAAATTTGTTCCAGAGAAACATTTTTTTGTGAAATAATTCCTGGAACAAATATCACAGTAAAATATGCTCCAAAGACATTACAACTGGTCTTTGTGTAACAAAAGATTTGTTCCGGTGTGAAATTGGTTCCCACAAGACCTATTTCATTTCATACTATAAGGAAATTTGTTCCAGCTGAACATTTTTCTTGTGGAATAAATTCTTGGAACAAATATCACAGTAAAATATGTTCCAGCGTTGTGAAATTTATTCTGGAAAAAAATCACATATATCTACATGTATGAAAGAAGTTCCGGAAAAATTAGATCCGCTAAAAAGTTTCACGCAGAAATGATATTTGTTCCTTTTCGTTTTTATTATTGTTTTGTTTTAATTAGTATTTCAACACCAACTTTATTTCATATTTCAAAACTTTATACGCCCATAGGTTGATGTAAACATTGATGCTTGTGGTCAGTGGCAACTAACATTGAGTAATGTAAGAAAAATCAATTACGGAAAATAAAAAATTAATGATCTATTATGTTCAATGAACATCTAATAATTTTCAGAAAGGTAATTGCAGATTTTGTCTTATCCAATTGTTTACACATTACATGTACATACATGTAAAGGAATAAAGAAAATGAGAGACTTTAAATATTTTTTAGACAATGAATATTTGTCAGAACCTGTTTTGCATGACCAATATATTTCATAGTAACGGAACATATTTCACCAGATAAATAAGGAACTTATTTCAAAACTTAGAAACTTATTTGATCAGGTAAGGAATGTACATGTATTTAATAGCACTGAAATTAATTTCACCAGTTACATTGTAAATACAGGGACATTAATAAAAGCAGTGGAAAATTTTAAATAGTTATTTGCATGAAAAAGGTTCCACCAGAACTTATTTCCCATGACATTAATTCCAAGGGAACATATTTCACAAGATCAAATTTTGGTTCGCATCTCCGTCAAACACGCGGCATCTAGGAGTAAGAGCAAAAACTGGCTGTCTCAGAGTTAGTATAATCTGTCCGAGATGGATGAGATGTCGTCCTGTGGACTGTTACCTGGTGAGCTACAATGTAGCACGTTAAAAATTCGACTCAGTGTCGGTATAAAACGAAGCAGTGTTCATAACAATTTCACATCAACATGTTGTCGTCCTGGTATGCATGTTATAATTCCCACTGGACATAAAACAATAATCCATCCATCCAACCATGGAATAACAAATAATCACAAATCGTCTTTTACCACAAGTATCTTAACCTTTAACCCTCCCCCTCCCCTTTTTTATAGTCACTTACCAAATAATGAATATGTTGTTCAAGTTCAAATCAGACAGGCTAAAATTGAGCATACGACGTGAATCTCCTCTGTCATTTTAATTTTCAATTTATGGATTTTATTTCTATATATGCTTTTCATTTACTGAATTTCAATAAAACTTCCAAGAAAACTACATTGTAAATGCATTGTACACTATCTATTCCTGGTTTGATTGGAATTACATTATTGAATTACAAGGGGTTGTGAGTTCGAATCTTACCTGTGGCGGGGTGTGTTCGACTCCGATCTTAATTGACAAGGATTGCTAATTTTCCTACCGAAGGTCGGTGGTTCTCTCCGGGTACTCCGGCGTCCTCCACCAATAAAAACGGGCCGCCGCGAAATAGCCAAATGTGCTGAAAACGGCGTTAAACCCCAACTAAACAAAAAAAACAAAAACATTGTAACTCAGTTATTTATTTGAAATGAAAGATATTTATGACAGTCAATATCAAAATATTCTATATAATTTGGGGGAGCATCACAGAAGTAAAAGTCAATCGCGATATTCAACAAAAAGAACTACTAAATTCTGTCCTTATTTTCCAAAGGTTACGTGTATAATAGACAACAAAACGGATAACAATAAAGGCCAACAATGATGATTGCCATACCAATCAATCAACTCCACCCAGCAGACAGAACCCTGGTATAATGTCTGTCAGGTGTAAAGTTTGTGATGAATATAAATCAGACACGACGTTTGAAATTGTTGCCAGATTAAAAATTGTTTTGAAATTATAACGCCCGAAAGTGTACATTGTTTTCAGATGAAAAGTTCACTACATTTCAGACAGTATTGAGTAAAAGATATAACAACATTCACATAAAAGGGATGTTGGATTGTTACGTAAGCAAGCAAGGGTAATTTCGGAGGAGGGTGAAAATTATCTATGGAAAGACGGGTTTCTCGGCAGCAAAGACCCTGAGATACTTCTACACACCATTTTCTACTATATTTTGGATCGTGGAATAAATTTTGATTTACTTGGACGGAAATATTACAGGGGTATTTCTTTGAAAAACGTCAGAATCGAGAAAACAAGGGATTGTGGTAAAGAATTTCATTATTTGGAGACAATATCCAAAACGAAGGGGAGGGTTTTAGAACATTGGATAATCCTGCAAAGACTTTCAAACAAAACGAACCCCCAGATCGATGTCATGTTATACTTTTTGAGCTGTTCTTAAGCAAACTTCTGGACCAGGAAAACAAGCCGAACTACATGTACGCTTTTTACTTTCAGCCATTATCGAATTTAATGAATAAATCAGTGTGATATTCAATTAAATTCGATGGTACGAATAAAATGGATTGTTATGAATATGGTTATAAAGGCGAATATAAAAGTTTTTACAGATCATAGAGCAGCTACATCAAACTGGCGATTGGAGCAATGCAATATATTCTGTCATATAACAGGGCAAGTGAGATATAGAAGCGTAAGGTATAACAAATTATTAAATGGCAAGAATAGAATGAAAACTAGCAGACACAGTATACCAAAAAAGCTGGCAGCATCTAATCAGCTATGTTATTCAATAACTCGAGTATTCGGATTAACTTTCTCTAATAAAACCATTGAACACGTTGAAGAGATAAACAAGAAGAATAAATATTGTTTCTATTTTCTTTTTTTTTTTCTTTTTGTTTTTAAACAAACAGCTCACTATGGATTGGATTAACTTTGACTTGCAATGACATATTAAATCTTTCTAAAATATACTCAAACAATTCACATAGAAACCGCTGTCGCTATCTGGTAAGCACAGTCCATTGATTAACAAACGTGTCCAGCTGAGAGGAAAAAATCAAAATCCCAGAATTGTAAGAGACAACTGATAAGGAGGAATTAATCGAATAAAATCACATTCATGTTCTGTCATGTTCCTCTAACAATGTCCGTTTCATTGAAAAACATTAAGATTACTGTCACTCAAATATATTACCATAACTTGCAAATTGTATAAATCTTAATTTGTGATCGTTTTAGAAAAGATGTGGGAGAATAAACAGGATACAAACTCTCAATATAATCTTTATTGGTTCTATTCATGTATCTGAATACATGTAGTTCAAACAAGTAACATTGTTTTCTGAAAAAGATAACGCAATCGTGGTGTGGCTTTAGTACAAAAAAGGGAATTTTGGGTTTGGAAATTTGCGGGAAAAATCATATTAACAGTTACGTTCAAGGTACTGTAGAAAAGGAAGTATTAAACACAAGACCAAATTAATAGATCAGTGTTGATTGCTTTGGTTTGTTGCATCGGTACAGTTTACTTTATCATGGCGGCCAATTGTTGAGAGGATAAAAAAAAATTGCTACTACAGAATACAATAAATATTATAATCAGATATTCAACTCTTCCCACCGCTAGAACAATTACGAAGCTTTTCAGCTGATTATTCTGCTTTAAATCTACGGTAAGATGTAAAATTTTTCGTGGTGACATTTAGATGAAGAAAAGTAACAATAACGCCTTCCTTACTTGGAAATTTTACCACTTGTTTCAAGCATATGTGTAGTGTGTATATACGATATATTTGTACCCATATATCTTTCTTCCTTTTCGTAAGACAAACATTATTTGACTCTTAATTTTATCAAGAAAGTTTTCTGGGACAGCAGTGGTATAGATGTATACAAACATATTTAAGTACAATAAACCAGATTGAAATGTCTTCCCACTTGCTCTCACGAAGACGTATTAACCTCATTAATACGGACCTGATAGCACTTAAATTGATATATCAAACAAGTGTAATCTGTCTATATCTGTTTATTGCCTGACGAAGAAATAAAATTAACCGATTTGGTTCAGCACAAATTGAACGTAATTTGGATCGTTGTTTCGTGTAATATGTGGGTCATCCGATGCTAGTACAATGTATAATGTCTTCTGAAAATGCCGACATTTAAACAAAAAATATTGAAATGACAATGTCATGAATGTAGTTTGTTAAACTTTTTTCACTATTGATCTAATAAGTTAGATATATTGTATTAAAATTCATATAATTGAAGTTTTGTTTATTCTACAAAAGGTAAAACCAAGCGACTCCGAGAGGCACTGCTAACGCTACCAATGAAACACGCGCCCTTTACATGTGTATGTATCAAACATTCTTGTCAAATTTCGTTCTTTTTATAGACATTTTAAATTTTAAGTCTGCTTTCGAATCTACGGGGCACTTAAAACTAAAAATTGGAGCAACGTTGACAGGTGTTATATTAATATATGCAATGATTCTACATTCGGACGCCTCTTAGTTAACCATAGAATTCAATAAGGAATTTTCACTTTGTATTTTGTTTCTTAAAGTTTTCTGTTTTAAAACAGTTACGCAAATAATTATGGTTATCATGCTTTATTGGTTTGTTAAGATAAGCCCCAAGTCTTTATTTACTCCACAACAAATTTTCATATTCCACTACATAATATAACTTATTGCCTAGTACCTTTCTGGGCAGAAGTAGTATTAATAGTCGCAGGGTGTTTATAATTTCTGCCCATTATAGACGATTATTATTCAATAACAGTCATAAATAGTCATTTTGGATGATAGTGATTGCCAATAATTTCACCTCTCCATATGTAAAGACCGTGTTGTCTGAAGTCAATTGGCTATATATGAAGCTATATATATTGTTAGTCTTGTGTGTTTTTTTTTTTTTTTTTTTTTTTTTTTTAATTTTGGTTCATTTTTCTGTTTTATGACATAAATTCCATAAATTTTTAGTAAGGATCTCGCTGAAAATAACATTTTTTTTAAAATATTTATAGAAAAAAAAACGTTGAATCATCCTTTGACAATACAATGTACTATATAATCTAACAATGAAAACGAAATGAAAAAACAAAGTTAATATTTCTGCCATAATGTATGAAGTTTCAGCTTAATGATATCTAGATCCGACTTAGTGTTCTAGTTGAGCTTTGGGGACTTCTGTGCGCAT
Organism: Mytilisepta virgata; assembly: GCA_028015205.1. Taxonomy (NCBI): domain Eukaryota; kingdom Metazoa; phylum Mollusca; class Bivalvia; order Mytilida; family Mytilidae; genus Mytilisepta; species Mytilisepta virgata. Next base: position 93,914,010 of record CM051521.1, read on the forward strand.
AAATTTTTCATCAAGATTTGTGTATGGAAGAGTGGGAAAAAAATTTCTAGGGAAAAACATTTACATTAACTAATTATTATAAGTTTGCATATACAAACCACATTACAAATTTCTTTCAGACTGTTTATATTACTGTGTAATTAAAACCAGATGTATTCGAACAGACATACATGTATGTAACAATATGTTTCTTCGAATTTGGTATGTACATGTTGTTGTTGTGGTTTTACCAAGACAGCCATGTTAATCGTAAATCAGCCCAAAAATAGCACTTATTCAATTCTTAGTAAAATGGTTGATATGTGCTTTTCATCTGATTATGAATTAATTAACAAAAGTGTTTTTTTTAATGAATAGTAATTTTTCCATTATTTCCTGAATTGGAAGAAGAATTATTGGAACCCGAATTATTCATTAAAATCAAAAACATTAGCTAATGTACTTATTTTTATCTTAGGCGCGGGGGTGTTTTTAAAAATGCTATACTAAAATTTAGGTCTCATTTTCATATTTCACTCATCTCAATATTTTGAATACATGTACATGTGGCTGAAGACCACGGCAAACGTGACGACTTTGCATTCTTCATTTTGATGATTTCAGTATCCAAACAACTGGAAGCAATACTCTAACACAAGTTTGGATTAGTAAATGTATCATCAATAACAAAAAAAAACCAACTAAGGTAAACAATAAATAAAAGCATTAATTTTTTGTTATCGAAGGAAACCTCGTTCAATATCTGATGAATATGAAATAGTTACTTGTATACTGTTGTTTTTTTTTTTTTTTTTTTTTTTTTTTTGCCTACGATATTTTCAACAAATTATGTTAACAAGGGATTTACATGTACACGTCCGAAAAGAGGTCTTGAAGTCAATATATTAAACTTTTCAAAAAGACCATCAAAGAATTGTGTGTAAACGATTTGAGTTTTAATAAACAAATAAAACTTGAATATTTTGCGTCCAGTAAAAAAACACAGGACGTAATTTTAATTTTGTACATGAATTAAGACTTCCAAATACTATGCATATTGTACATTTCTCGTATTGAAAAATAAACACATTAGCATTCGACTGGTAAAGCATTCATTAATCAAGTAAATCAGTTAAAGATGTCTGGACGTTTTGACACTAACATTTACAAGTATCTATTTATCTAAATTCTGCTTGTTTCAAAAAGTAATTTTTCACTTTTTAGTCTAATAATTAAACACTGCCAATAATTTGCCAGCGTCGTTACAATGTTTTGTTTTAAAAAAATATACATTTAATTTGGCCTACATTGTACATGCCTGTTTTGTATAAGTAATATTGAATGTTTGTTTTTGTTCCAGCTCACCAAGACATCCACAAAATGCATTATGTCGAGAGTGAGCCAAAGCCCACACAACATGACGTCAAAGATAAACCAAATATTCGATATATATATACTATTAGATTATTACATTGATGATGGTGATTTATCGTTATTCACAGTGAAAATAAATTCGATATTTTCACTCGGTGAAAGATCGGTTTTTATTTAACGTCGTCAAGGGCCTTACTAACAAATGACGTTTGTGATGTCGACGGATTGAGGAAGGGATCTAAGGAAAATATGACACTTTTGAAACATTTTTTTTGTCCATTTTATCAATATAATAAACAGTATAACTAATTCAAGAATTTGAATATCGACAATATTCAACTCGTGACCGGAAAACACTAACTATTCCCTCATGCGCTGCGCGCATTCGTGAATTAAGGTGTTTAAATTTTCGGTCACTCGTTGAATATTTTGCGATATTAAAATTCTTGAATTAGTTATCCTATAATTCTACATTAACGATGACCAGATGATTATGAAATGAAATTTGTCAACTCGGATAATTAAATTTTAATTTTTTAACAGCGATGCTTGTCGGAGCAGTTTAAAAATGAAAATTTAATTATCGAGAGTGAATAATTTCATAATTAACGAGTCAAGAGTTTTAGAATCTTTTTCTCTAATGACAATGTAAAACTCCGAAAGATTTCCGAAAGTTTTTTGCGGGAAATTTTATGTGGTGATATCAGAGCGGATGTATAAACGCGCACAGATTTAGAGAAAAAAACCAATATGCCACATTTTTACATGAACAAATGTGTCACATATAGAACTTAATTTGTGGGCAGTTGAGTATCGTATTTCTGTTACTAACTTGCAGATTCTTTTTTGGCCTTTGTTTTGATTCAAGGTGAGCTGTATTGGTCCCGAGGGGCAATACAGCTGAGTCAGACCGAGAATCAATACAGGGCTATTACAGAATCAGCAAGCTTGCAACACTTTTATTTACATAATCTAAACAGTACGTACAGCTGGTCAGTATGGAATTCTATATTGCCCTGTTTCTTGCTGGGCTCTTGATTATCTTCGTTGATCCATCAGGAAGCCTAAATGTATATATCCCTGCAGTTTTTCTTTCTTGTTATGATTTTTTCACACAGAATATTGCAGACTTTAGCGGTAATTTATATACGTTGCTACATGTATGTAATCGAAGGGGAAATTTTCATTGACCATTCAGCGATTGAGATCAAAAAATCAGTCAGGTGGAATATCAATTTTTTTCTCCATCTGATCGGATACCATGAAAACAGCAAAGAATTAGAGAAAAGAAAGAAACCAAAAGAAAATACTTCGTTTGTTGTAGTTATTCCACTTGTGCCATTAGCATTTATTTATTTAATGTTTATCTAATAATAGACGAACATAAAGATAAACAATATGATTCATACAGAAAACGTATGTCGACAAACAAACATTGGAGGCATTGCGATAAAATTATTTGTATGTTCATTTATCTGTTTATCATTTTTATAACAAAGTCGCAAATGGTTTGCAGTTGATTAATTTATCTCATTAATCAATTGCTGACAGGAATATTTGATATTTGCATGCCTACTGTAGTATACCGAAAAAATTATAGATTACATATAGTAAAGATCAAAACAATAATTCTTTCTACTGTGTTCAGCAGAAGCAAATTCATTCAAGATAATATTACAAATGGGAGTCTGTAGAAAGCGAACTGCCTTCAAATGTAAAATGCAATTTAGAAGTTTACTTAGTACAAAAATTATATTGCCCATCTATCGTCTGTAAACATGTGTTCTTGGAACCGATTTTTCGTAAGTTACGTATATGTATCTTAATCAACTCTTGCCACTTGGCTGTGAGATACAGTTAGAGGAGTTGTAGGTGAAACAATTAAACATACCTGATTTTGTGTAAATATTTCTTTAAGAGAAACAAAAATGTTCCTACGGAATTTTCAATATAAAAGGGGGGCCTCGGTGGTTGAGTGGTCTAGGTAGTTCGTCATGACTACTAATGATCACTAGCCTGTCAACGCCGAGGTTGTGAGTTCGAATCTCACCTGTGACTCCCATCTTAATTGACAAGGGTTGCCAATTGTCCTACCGAATGTCGGTGGTTCTCTCCGGGTACTTCTACTTCCTCAAAAAATAAAAACTTGCCGCCGCGAAATAGCCAAAATGTGCTGAAAACGTCGTAAAACCCCAACTATACAAACAAACAAATCAATATAAAAACTTGTGACAATTCAATTAATTAGGTATTGCATCCAAATATGCATAAATGAATGAAACGTATTTAAAATAGTGGTGTCCCAAATTTTAAAAGAAATTTTGCATTTATAACATTAGTTAAAATTTTAAGTTCCCTAGCAAGATCAACAAGAATAATTAACTAACGAAATTAGTTTAATAGGTTCTCACACGAGTTCAAAATGAAGACTGGGAAATCTTCAACGAGTTTTTAAAATTCACGTCTTTCCCGAGTGGAGACAGCGGAATATTTTCAGTATGAAGAACCGAAAAGGTATTTTAACTTTATGTTTGATTGGTCAAGAATGTATTAAGGATTCTCATTGGACGTCATACCGACACATGAACTCGTTATCACTCGGTCGTCTCAACTCGAAAACGGCCATTTACGGAAGAAATGTTAGTCTTTTCTTCCAGCATTTAGATTTTAAAAAATCCAAAACCAATTCCATGAACATAGGTTTACGGACAGTAAACTTATTACACTTCCATTCTAATTTACCGCTGTTTTAATTTCTTAAATCCCTCCGGAAAATTAAGATAATGAATTCGATAATATTGGCATTCTACAAATGTATGTACAGTATTTGAACAAAAGGCTCAACAGTAATTGTATTTGGTTGTTCCAATTTATTTAATGGATGTTTGTGCGGAAATAATTTGAAATAAATACTGCCAATATTTCATTTTATTTAATTATGTGATGCTTATAGAATCTCAACAAGAGACTTAAAGTTTATAATATCTAATTCAATTATACTATTTCCACATGCAGTTATTTCGCATTGTAAACACAGGTTTAAAGTAATTTGAAAGGGCACTGCTCTTAATACTATTACATTGCTGCTTACCATGGCCAAAAGAGACTTTTGAGATTTGAGATTTTCTCACCATGCAGTTCTTCCTGTAGGCCGGAAATTAATAGAAAACAAAGAACCGATTCTACTAGAATTTTATGCGGAATGGTTCTTTGGATGTCCCCTGCTAAAATCGTGTTTCAGGTAACGAAAAAATGAATGGATACTTATAACATAATGTCTATGGAAAAATATTTAGAAAGGGTATATGGGTCACTTTCCCAACATGCAGATTACTTGCATTTATTTCCCAATAAGTAATTTGGTGTTATAGATCGGAATACAAAATGGTCATTATATATTTGTGTTTTCTTTTATTCGTTATTGCCATATGAGAAAAGTACTCGGAAAAATATAAACCCATAATTTTGAATTCTCGTATATAAACACGGGATACTTATATAATCAAGAAATATGTACATGTACAAGAAACTCATACTTGTATTTAGGTCCGAATATTAGAATTGTGGAGCGAATTTCAAAACTCGAACCCTTATTGCACATTTACCTACATGATACAGGTAACACAGTATATAGAAATAATTGAACTACATTTGTACATGTAGGCCTTCAGAGGACGAAAGCACCCATCGAAGATATATATTCCTGAACTTCATTGGACGCGGATGTGGGGGGGGGGGCAATTATATCTCAATTAAAGAAATAAATACAAAATCAGATTTTTTCAGATGATCGTATTTGTTTAAATAAAATCAGATATAAATATGTTCCTCTACATGATATTACTAATTGCCTACTGCTGTATACTGTAGTAGTTTGTTTCCAGAACAATTTAGTATTATTGGTCTCGGGGATGTCAAGTCACTTATGTATACACACAATAGGTTATACATATTGATACAGGAGTAATACTCATACATTATGATATGATTAATGGGAAACGGTTAAATTATTTATAGATTATCATATACTTAGTAATAAATATGACGGTTTTTGCGATTGTGTAACGACCGGAAGTGAACAACCCATATCTGCACACCTGGGCTAATAACGCATTATTCAAGTGCTATTTGAACGTACCCGGGCTGATATGGCCTATTCAGCCCGGGTGAATCACGTGGTCAGGAAAACGTGACTATAGCAGACCGGGTGCGTTCGGAATAAGTACTTAGGCAGTATATAATAAACGAATTAATGCATGACGTAATCCATATCGGACGGGGTATCATCCCGATACTGACATATTGGACCGAGGGATGATACCCAGTCCGATATATATGGATTAGTTCATGTATTAATTTGTTTATCATATACTGTTTTAGAATTCATTCCGAAAGCACGCGGTTTGATATGGCCATATCAGCCTAAGAGCGTGGCACACCCGGTCTTATAAGGCCATATCAGCCGAAATGCGATCGAATAGCACTTGAATGATGGTTTATTAGCTTAAGGTGTGTAAGTACAAAATTGTATGGGTTGTTCACTTCTGGTCGTTACGCATGGAAAAAAATCACATCAAGTACTAGGTAAATGATAATGCTAATTATTGTGGTGGTTAACCATTTCCCCACCGCCTTATCTAAACACCGTGTTGTCCGAAGTAAGTTGGTTATATATGGTCGTTCCAATAAATGCTGCAAAGCCCAGTCTATGTGATGTATCCAAATATCGGAAATGGCTATCACCAAAAAAGAAAAAAAAGCTTGTGTTTGCTCGTGTTTTTCCGTTTTGTCAATATGTGATTTTCATCTGTGAAAGTGGCGTGGCAATAGTTTTTCGGGACGCAAGTCGAATTAGATAAACAAAACTGTTAAAGTAAAATAAAAATGCAGTATATATTCAAGAATGACAAGAAGTAAAAGAACCCCTCAGTTAAATTTGAAATAAGAAAATCATCGATTTACGTCCATTAATACATATACTAAAGAGGACAAATATACCTAAGGTCTTTAAGGGGCAAATAAAAAAAAACGCAATCCATTAGACAGACAAACCCAGGAAGACAAATAAACAAGCACAACAAATTATCGCTGAAAACTACAAAAAAAAAAAACCCAATGAATAACACGAACTCCTATAAAAACCTGGAGTGAACTCAAGTGCTCCGTCTTACCCTTCCGGAGTAATAAAATAAAATAAATATGCAGATCTTGCAGTTCATTAAAATATGAAGAAATCTTACGGCACTCTAGGCCTTGTTTTCCCCATTTCTGCGATATTTTTTTTGGAGTTAAGACGGGTACTACTGCCACCAAAGAAGAGATGTACAGAATCTTGACAATGATTAGTCCAGTCTTTTTCAATTGCTTTTTAGTATGCATTATATAGTTTTCTCTTTATTTGTAATATTTAGTTTTTGTTCATAATGTGAAAGAAATATCGGCATAAAATACCGAGCGACATAAAATTGGGAAAAGTCCATAAATTCGATATCCAAGGAAAAACCAAAGTAATGAGAATAACACACATCAAACAAACGTGGAAAACTTTCCAATAAATATAGTGTTTATTAATCTATCAATAAAACATTGAAGAAAGAAGGAATATATACATCATGCATATTATAGGTATCCTTTCCATTTAGAATTTCTTGTAATGGCTGCTTAGAATTTCTTAAAATGTATGCCTGTAATAAGCCTGTGTTAAGTATTTGTTTGTGTTATTTAATATATATGTATGGGTTTTCTTTCAGAAATTTTCTAGTTTCGGTTGAATTTCTTCTCGACTTCATAATACTTGGCCACAAAGAGCTTATTATATAGTGTGCACAGAAAAGTTAAGTTTCATATAGTGTTGACACATGCCCAGAAAAGTTCAGTGTCATGCAGGCTCGTTATATAATGTTGACACATGCCCGGAAAAGGTCAATTTCGTACAGGCTTGTTATATAGTGTGGGCACATACCTAGAACAGTTCGTTTTCTTTTAGACTTGTTATATATTGGTGACAGATGCCCAGAAAAGTTTCACAAAGGGTTGTTATATAGTGTGGACACATGCCCAGATATGTTCAGTATCACGCAAGCCTGTTATATAGTGTCGACACATACCCATACAAGTTCAGTTACGTTTAGGCTTGCTATTGCATTGCAATTTACCCCATATTCTTTTATTGTAACAAGCTTCATTTTTATTCCAAAATTGTCAACATAATTTATCAGGTATGTGCACGACGGTATGGTTTTCAAGTTTTGAATTTGGAAGTTTTCAGATACATTTTGTAACTCATTTGTACCACGTAAAATTAGGATTTCATAATTTCTCAATGGCCAAGGCCAATTTCTTTGTAAAACCTATTTGCTCTATAATGTGAATCTTTATTTCGTATATTCTGGCATTGAATGTTTAGAATACAATTGTGTTTAAATTGGTCATTTTCAATAGTAACGCATTACAATTTATATAACATACATAGTCTTTTTTATTATGTCGTTAATTAATCGATATGGGGCTAAGTTAATTATCATATATTCCAGAAGTTTTCCCCTTAACCTTTACATGTATTAAAATGCATAAACATATCATTTTTTTCAGCATACATTTAAATTTCTAGCATTTCAAAATACAATTGAGCAAGCATTACGTCGTATTTCAATGTTTATTGCAAGGCTCTCATACCATGTGTTATTTACTATTTCCTCTCGCACCGGTGAGTAACCAAATCGTCCCGAAAACTTGTATGATAGGCGCATGGTACACAACAGGCGTTACACGGCAATTGTCATGATTTTCTAAAACACCCAGAAGATCACGTGCAAACACAAGCCTTTTATGGTGATGGTCACTAACTCGGTTCTTTGCAGTATTTTTGATATGATAATATATATATGTGTGGGGGGGGGGACACATCTTTGATTGTAAGAATAGTAATCTTGCCATTGCATACCCTCGCGACATAAAGTGCATTGATGATTCCAAGCGACTTATGATGTTCCTGCTTACCACGGCCATGGAAACCTGTACCATTTTTATGGAGTTACTTGCTTTTTTTCTAGTCAATAAATGATAATTAATGATGCAACAAGTAAAGAAATTCATAATGTTCGACTATACGAACACGATATTCAGTTGCATGTCTCGAATATTTAATTTAGAATTCACACGTTACAGCATTTGTAATGTACCGAGCAATAATGTCCAGCTTTATATTGTCTTTATAAAATTAACAGCGTGTGCGTGAGTACGAACAGAGTGTAGATTTGTTTCGTAATTTGATCTTCTTCTAAGTAGGATTATAACAAATACAATATAAATTCCCTGTTTTATGATTGGTCTGGACGATGGAATTCAAATCTGGTTTTGGAGATATTATTCCATAGGCTTATGGAATAGCTGTAGTTAATTATTTCTATTTCGACGTAATTGATTTTTAAAATTGTAAGGTTCATTTCGCATGGAAAGTTGAGCTTATAGGAATAATTGACTCTACTAAAAGTGCAAATCGTGTCACAAATGTACACCGGGGAACAGAATACATTGTAAGTAAATCTGTTAATTTCAGTTTTTTGTTGTAATATGTGTCGGACTTTTTTCTTATATGTAGATGAATGCAAAATAACATGGAACTATAAGAGGACATAAAATACAGAGATACGTTCATGTACGTGCTTATATGTAATACTCAATATAAGTGGTTGTGAAGCATTCGTGATCGACAATACCAGATTACAAATGTACATCTAACAATAATTATGAAAAGAGAAAAGCATCGTACTGTTGCTGTTATTTCTAGGCCATCGTGCACTCTAAGTAACGTTCAAAAACAATAAAGAGCCAAATTGGTTTTATAACAAAAGACCCCCCCCCCCCCCCAAATGTCAAAACTCAATGACATGAGCTAAATCTTGAAAACAATTTTGGAAGAGTTCGCATGAACCTTGTCACCGATTTGTTCTCAGCTCGTCATGGTAAATTGCGCACGTGTATATTAATTCAACTCGCGATACAATTCTACTTACATGTATGTTATATACGAATGAGATTTCTGAAATTGTCATGTCACGTGCTATATGTATTTGTAAAGATATGGTTGAGAGAACATTAATTTATAATTGTATTAATAAATGGAATCAGGGGGAAATTTCCTTTACCATTAGCATTTATGGTGTGAACTAAGTTCTTGTTGATGAAAGAATAAACATATAATAGCTTTCGATCTTCATTGTTGGCAATGTATAAATTGCATTGTTTGCTAGTTTTGTATGTCCTAGTTTAAGCAAAGGAACGGTACTTTTATCATTATTCTAAACTTTTGCACATCAATGCAAGTTCATGAAGTAGGCCCCTATTACATGTTATATTCATATATTATAAAAATTTGTATGTTTTAACAATGAAATGTGTTGTCTTTAAAATATGTTAATCCCTGGTTTACAGTCTACTACATCTGGAAGTTGAAGTAAGTGTCAATAAAATATAATTTTGAAATATCAGGATTAAATAAAGTGTTACATGTAATATGATAAACGGACTAACAATATTTTGAAATGCCACGATTAAACAGCGTTAAAAATATGATCTTGGGATTAATATTACTTTAAGATGTCTGGAGTGAATAGAGTGCAAAATAGGATATTAGGACTAACATTATTTTGATATTTCAGAAATGAATAGAATGCAAATTATTATATTCAGTGTCGTAGCTTCCATTGAGGCAACGAGAAAAAAAATGAAAATGGTAAAATTGTCCAACCAACTTAAAATTTATGAATATTTTTAACCAGTGATATTTACATCTGATTGTATCCACTGAACACCTAGACCAAAGGAGCTTAAACTTGTTTTCTTCGTGGCTGACTATACCCATTTACGAACTCGTGAGTGAGGCGTTTATAATGGATACAATATGGTAAAATTCCTCAAATCAGCTCTCTTTCATGGAAATTGCTTAACTTTTTTTCCCATTTGAAAGCTTATAGATTACCGATAGGACCTGGATATTCATATTTTCTGAATTAAATTTGTAAATGTATTAATGGCCTCCGTTGAAAAATGTTTTTAGATAATAACCTATAATAAGAAAACTTTTAATATTCAGTTATTTATTTTTGTAATGAGAGCATGTTGTGGTTAGGTTACATTTTTGGAAAAAGACTTGATTACAACAATTTTCTGTTTCTTTTATTGTTAGTATTTCATCTGATGTTTCCACAAAATTGGAATCTTATTACATTGTATCTACATTTAAAGTGATATATTAGTGAACGCAAAATATATTGTCTCAATATGACCATTATAAATAACTAAGATTTACAAAATGTGTATCAATCTCGGGATTATGTTAGATCATAATGGCTGGTGATTTGAAATCAGACAATCGTCTTAAAAGTCTTTCTCCGTGCCCTTTGGAAGATAAAGGATAGTTTTGCCTCATATTTAGAAATAGACACGCTACATTGTACGCCATTGGATATTTGGACTACTGTGTGTCTTTTTTCATATTGCAAAAAAGTATTTATAAATCTATCAACTGATAAGGATATCTAAATGTTAGATATTAATTGCAAGCTTTTTGTCAGAATGTAAAATATCGCGAAAATTCCACAAATACTGGGGAGAGGACCCTCTCGGAATTGACTTGTATACTACGACAGCGAATCCCGCATATAGCCATAGTTAAGTTGATGAAATATAATTTGAAATGAGATACAATGCATTACAATAAAAATCCAGTCATTTATGAGATTTGTGTTTTGTTAAGCATTAATACAATGAGATGCAATCATCAAGATGATGATATTTCTAAATAATTTCCTCCCATGTTGTTGTAGAGCTTTTTGTCCTTAACATTGATATCGACTGGTTAAAGTCTTATGGCAACAACACAGTTAACCAGACTAATTGCTGCAGAATTCGCTAAGGCCGTTTTTACAAAGACCCTAAGATTGAAAACGGTTGTAAGTCATTTTACACAAACATGTACCTTAGAAAAGCGGTCGGTTGACCTGGCCTTCTGATGTTTAACTTGCTACATTTAAATTAATAACGATGAAATGACAGTATAATAAAACGGTAGAACAATTAATTGTTTTTCCCAACCCACACGTTTACTGGTATACATTTACGATATTGAAATCTATTTTTTTCTGTTAGATACCAAGTATTAATTTCCAATAAATTATTAATTTATCTGAAACACCATCTGCGACTGTACTTTAATTACCAATTAAACTACCAAAGGAATATTTTTATCACGACAGTCATTTTTTACGCATTGCCAAACATGTAATTTAAGATTGTAAAGGGCCTAAAGTTGGCGATAAAAATAGCCTTTCAGTTTTACTATAAGCACCGGTTTTATATTTTAATTAAAAAAAGGTTTTGGATACACTTTTAGTTTGTGAGAGGTATATTTTAAATTACGTGTACATGTAAGAGTACTATTTATTGGTGTTTAAATTGTTAAATTTATATTAATAACTATGAAATGATAGTATAAAAAAACGGTAGAACAATTAATTGTTTTTCCTAACCCACATATTTACTTTTTTTTTTGTTAGATACAGATATTAATTTCCAATAAATTATTGATTTATCTGAAACACCATCTTTAATTAATTGATTGTACTTTAATTAATTACCTAAGGAATATTTTTATCCCCACAGTAATTTTTTACGCATTTTCAAACACTGTTTTCATATTTTAATACATGTACATGTACATTCATGACATTGTAGGTTTGGGTTACAGCCTTTCTTTGTGAGAATTATATTTTAAATTACGAATACTAACCCGGGTTTCAGATGTTTAGCTTGCTACATTTACATTAATAACGATGACAGTATACATGTAACAAAACTGTAGAACAGTTGATTGTTTTTCCCAACCCACATGTTTACTGGTACACCAAATGTATGCATTTACGATATTGAAATCTATTTTTTCTGTTAGATACCACGTATTAATTTCCAATAAATAATAGATTTATTTAAAACACCATCTGCGTTTGTACTGTAATTACCAATTAGACTACCTAATGAATATTTTTATCACGGCAGTAATTTTTTTTTATTGTCAAACATGTAATTAAAGATTTCAATGGAATAAAGTTGGCGAGAAAAAACTGCCTTTCAGTTTTTCTATTAGGACTGTTTTTATATTACTGTATATGTACATGTAGGACTGGGTTACAATCTTTATTTGTGAGAGTTATATTTTAAATTAAGTGTACGTGTGCGAGTACTATTTAAAAGGGGGGTGGTGCTAGTGAAAAAGTCATTAAATTGTGATGTTTTTTTTTTATAACTCAACCGTGATAATTTGACGAAACTGTTATTATTTGAATGTGACTGTCCTCGAAAACGTGGTATTTGTATAGACCCCCACATACATGTAGGTATCCTCATCTGGAAATGCATCTTTATAATCTTCCAAATGATTAGGGGAAAAGGAGATAATTTTATTTTGCATATGAATGGATACAGATGTACATGTTTTTCATATATGGACATCTTTTCAATCCTAAGTATGGTTACATAGTACAAGGAGACATTTTCACAAACATTTCAATTTCACCTTTTAAAAATAAGTTGCTTTTCAAATTGGATTAGGTCTAGCCCTGCGTACATGAGTTACTATTTGATTCTTCCTTGTCAAAATAAAACAAATAAAATTTTGAATTATAAAAATATTTTTTTATAATTTTCTATAAATTTATAATTCAAAATTTTATTTGTTTTATTTTGATATTGTTTTGCAACTTTTTAGACGTTTATTTATTTTTTGGATGATTCTGACCATTATCGGCACTTATGGCTGTTTGAGTACAAAACATTTATCTTCTACCTTGAAAACTTTACATTTTGTATATACTTCACTTCAATAACCACGGTGTGTCGTCAACGGGATAGGATATGCACCTGGTGTTACGTAATTCTTTTTTGTCTTTTCTTTGGATGTGTCCTTTTGTTTTCCTAACTTCCAGTAGAACATAATACATTGTAGATTCAGTATGCTAATACAATTTGATATGTAATTAGTACAAGTAATTTTCCTCTCGGTTCTTTCGTCATAAAAATGTGGATAACAAGATAATATAAGAATGTAATAACATCTTATATTTCTGTAAATGGAACATTAATGCCATATAATAACCATGAAAATATCGTAACACAGCAATTTTGCAGAGTATTATTGATATTGAAAATGGTCGTCAAGTGTCTTCGTCTTGACATTGTAATTAGTAATCAGAACCACATGTTGTGTCTAATGACCGCTGATGTCACAAAACACAACACTGGACAATATACATGTCGCTATTTCATACCTTAACCATTCTTTATTTCTATAATTGTAGAATAATTTGACCGGTCCATTCAAAGATTGTAATCAGTTTCTGTTTAGTATTCATCCAAGTGAAATGACAATGAATAACAAGTCTTACCCATGACTTGAGGAATGCTTTATAACATATAAATAAAATAACTATTAATATAAAAATCACATTTATACCTTATATATGATATATGTACTTCTGTAATATAATATTGTGTATTTTCTGGTCGTTTAAATTGATTAATAGTTATAGTCCAGACCACTTTTGCAGTAATATCCAGTACGAGAAAAATTATAAAAGTAATTCATCAATCTTCTCGAAAGAAATGACTTAGGAGGACCGGTTATAACTTTGTACTTTTATGGTTTTTGCCCTCTTGACATGTCAATATGCATTCACGTGTAGACTATTGAGTAGTTTGAAAACTATCGATTTGACGTTATTGTTGAAATGTGTTTCAGTCTAATGTAACAGAACCGATATAGAATATCGGGAAAAGCATACCGAAGCGACAAAACAGAGGGAAAATTCCACAAATTCGAAGTCCAAGGCAAAGAAAAAAGTCAGCAGAATGGAACAAAACAAACAATCGCCAGAAGGATACATGTATTACTTAAAAGAATAAAAAACGTAAAATAAACTAAACAAAACTAGAACAAGACAGCATAGAAACTAAAACACTAACTATTTGAACTCCAATTAAAAACCGGGAGAGAAATAGAAGGTTCATTTAAGATAGAAGGATTGCTTGCTGGGCATTTTCCTAGTAATGTTTGTCGTTTTCACATCTCTTGGGATATATCGAGTCCATTATGATTTGGATATCATTTCACCTGATATATATCTGATATAACAAAAATGCAATTTAAAATGTAGAATGACCTTTACTTGAAGACTTGTTTGAACATTTAATTCTTCTTTCGAAAATGAAAATTCCTCTCCCCTTTCGAAAAATTTTAATCCAATTGACCTTAATACTGATAATAGAGATTAGAGTTACAATGTGTACAGTGTTAAAAGAGGACAAATATATAAAGAGCAAACCAAAAAACGCAACCCAGATAAACCCGGGGAAGACAAATCAAAAACCACAAGCACAACAAATAAACACTGAAAACTAAAAAACAATGAACAACACGAACTCCTATAAAATCCAAGATTGAACTCAGGTGCTCGGGAAAGGTAAGCAGTTCCTGCTCCGTATACGGCATACGTCGTGAATTTTAACAAAGTCAATACGGTGGTAGTCACATATCGGTGAAGATACACGAAATGTTACGACAGTGGGAACAGGTCCAACATCTTAGATGTTGGAACATTAACTGTCAATCAATTCGTGATGACGACCGTAAAATTTCATCAAATTATCCCTGATAAAACGCTGGTTAAGAAGCTTTTGTGACAGCAGTAATCCTCTTTGTCATGGTAACTCATGCATGCCTTTGAATATCGGATAAATTGAAATTCCAACAGGATGACCTCATCAAGAACCACATTCGAAACTGCCGTCGAGATTTTTGTTTTTAATTTTTTTAAAAAGTACAGCTGTGTTGTGTATTCTTCACTGCATGAGGAGTCGCATACAAATTCATATGTTTTGTCAATAATTATAATAGAAGTCTTGTGTCTAGTTAAATTTGTTTATCATAAATATCAAACATGTTGATTTCGCCTTTGAAAACCGTTTCACTCGAATTTTCCTTTCAGTACTTTATGAAAAATTGTCGTCATGAAGGAGACTCAAATCCAATTTAAGGTTTTGCTGTGATGTAGTAGTAATATTAAAAAATGTCGACATTGACAGTAATTGTCTATAGCTATGAGGTTATTGAGTAAAAGTCTAAAATGTATTAATGGATGAACTCTGAAATCTTGTTTTCTTGCAATTCAAACGACTACAATGCAGTTTATTGGTCGACAATGTAAGCATGGTAAACGTATGAAACTTTGACAATTCGAGTGAACTAGATGAATGCAGTCCGAAGCGAGTTATTCCCGCTGTCTCTACATGCTATATCTCATCTGGTGGTCTATCTATTACTGCACCACATTCTCAATCATATGTTTGAATATGGTCCCAAATTTCTAAAACCTTACTACGCATCTAAATATAGTTTATCACAATACTGTAAAGAAATAAAATCCATAAAGTCAAATAAAAGAGGAATCTAGGTCACAAGCTTAAACTCACAAGTTTGAAAATAAGACCCCCGTGAGCACAAAGTTTTGAAAATCAAATTTTTCAAAATCCTATTGCGCATCTGCATAGAGTGTATGACAATACTGTGAAGAAAAATAATGCATAAAGTTAAAATAAAAGATAACTTCACATGAAAAGTGTGACGCACGGACGGACAGACGAGGGCGATAACCCTTATTCAAAAACTTTCTAAACAGAAAGAGAGAGAGATGTTCATATCTCTTTATTTTTTTCAAAACTATCTTCTACAATACTACACGGTTTCAAAGTAACAGTCTCAGTAAAAAAAATCGAAAAAAGGTCATTATATCCGTTTTAACACATGGATGATGTGAAATTAATGTTGCTGTATCATATTTCAGATACAAAAAAAACTATTTGAAAACCATGACCACTACGTATTTTTTTTTTTTTTTTGTATTTGTCAGCAAAAAATTATCAAGAAAAAATGAAATGGTTTAATGATGGTAATTACTGCTGATCATAGCTTAGTTTTTGGAAATTATCTGAAAATGCAGCTGTTTACATTTAGCTATCAAATGGAAATGCTAAAATAGACAAGGGAATAGATTTAGAATGATTAACTATTTTAATATCTGATTTCGATATATTGTGCTTCACGAATATCAGGCTTTAGCGAATGTAATTGTTTAGGATGATAAGGTCGCTGACGATGAACGATCAATGTGATATTTGTCCTTGTAATTTCACTAAGATAATGTCACTTTGATGTTTGTATGACATGTAATCAATGGAGGATCAACATAAAATGATCGTCATACAGTACCAAATTTGTTGAAGGTAAACGCTAAGCTGTCAAAGAAGCGACTGATCAAATGATCACTGTTGAAAAGCAAAAGATTTAATGCTATGATCACTGATAACACTTTGGCTACAGCTGACAAAAAAAGAAAATTTGATGGTATTTACTAAAAATATTTTACCATGAAATCATGATTTTAAGTCAATTTATCCAAATTTGTACATACAATTGGTTTAATTTCAGTGTCATCGGTTCGAATTGACAAGTTAAAAATATTAAAAGACAAGGCAGTAAAACAATATACATATATGAATGTAGAATATCAGATTCGTATGCAAAATAATCAACAATAAAAAAGAGGGAAATAATTAAAGAGTACAAATATACCTAAAGGAGCAATCCAAAAAACGTAATCCATTAGACAGACAAAACCCGGGAAGACAAATGAACAACCACAAGCACAACAAATAAGAACTGAAAACTAAAAAAACAATAAACAACACGAACTCCTATAAAAACAAGAGTGAACTCAGGTGCTCCAGAAGGGTAAGCAATTCCTGCTCCGTATACGGCACCCGTCGTGAAGTTCAACAAAGTCAATCCGGTGGTAGTCACAAATCGGTGGAGGTACATGAAATCTCGCGACAATGGGAACAGATCTAACATCATCTTAGATATTGGAACACTGTAAATGTCAATCAATTCGTGATGACGACCCTAAAATTTTCTTAGTGATGACATCAACTTATCCCTGATAAAACCCTGGTTAAGAAGCTTTTGTGACTGCAGTAATCCTCTTTGTCGAAAGTCATGGTAACTCACGCATGCCCTTGAATATCGGATAAGCTGAGAAACGTAGAGGCCATATAATATCAGGTGATGCTGGTATATTGCTACTCAAGATAGGAAAGTTAACAATAGGAAAGTCGAAGTTATCACGTTTGTCAAAGTTTTGTCTTCAGATGTCCCTCGTTGTCTATTTCGAGAAACAAATCCAAATATGAAACGGACTTTGATGTAACTATAGTATCCTTAATTTCAAGTTCACTAGGGTAGATGAGATGTAAAAAGTTTTGGAATTTATCGTTATTTGACGACAACACGTCATCTATATAACGAAAAGTGAAATTAAAGTATTGGGCTAGTTTCTTTATGTTTTCACGTAGAAGCCCTTGAAAGAAGTCCGCTTCATATGAGTACAGAAACAAATCGGCGAGGAGAGGAGCACAGTTGGTTCCCATTGGAATGCCGATTGTTTGTTGAAAAAATCGACCGCCAAATTTAACAAATACGTTGTCTATGAGAAAATCTAACATGTTTGTAATTTCATCTTAAGACTACTTTTCATCAGAATCAGAGTGGTTATTAACTAAATAAGCCTTTTCTCTACCTAAAACTAGACATTTATACCTGCGTGTGCCATTTGTCTCGAAAAAAAACATTGATGAACTAGTTGTTTCAATCGATATTTTAATTGAGAATGTGGTATGGTAGTATAGAGTGTAGAGAAGTCGAATGTTTTTATACTGTTGCATGTAGCCAAACATTCTGATTGACGTAACTGGTGGAATATGATGTTTCACAGTAATTCCGAAGGCCCTCTTTAATACATGTCAATATGAGTGTTAAAATCTTTGAAAGAGGTTTCGTAGAGCAATTAGCTGACCCAGCAATGTACCTTTATTTAGACGGATTCTTAAGTAGTTTAGGAATTTAATAAAGAGCAGGAAGGTCCATTTCTTCACCTTTTGTAGAAATGCCAAAAGAATGACCTAAAGACTTGGGTCAGGGAAGTTATATGAGTTCCTAAGTTGCGCAATTTTATAACAGTAAATTTTAAGTATTATTACACTATCACAGAACTACTAACAACTCGAATCAGAGGCTCCCAGGAGACTTTATCACTCACCTAGATTTAAGTTGTCAATAAACAGCCATAAAAGCAGCTACGAAACAACAGTAGGGATTATTGGACATATTTCTGACAGAGGACCATCAGATATCCATGGTTCACAAGTCTTGTTCTAACTGGCCAAATACTTTCAGACGAGATGATTTGTAAATGAATTTTCCCATTTGTTTTTTTTTTTTTTTTTTTTTTTTTTTTTTTTTATTTAATTATATTTTATTGCATATATATAGCAATTAGGATTGGGCAACAAGTTATTCAAATATTAATTACTGCCCTCTCCTCACAAATACATTTCTGAGAATGAACAGATAAGGACATAAATCTATAATGACACAAACATACAAAATGTCAATTGGTTTAGGTGGACTCTGCTGATTAGTTCAGAAACACATTGTTTTACTTATAAATGAACGAACTTTCCCCAAAGATTTTGAATTGGTTTGAAGGCTTAATAGGCATTGCCAAATAGTAGAGTCTGTGTTTTTTTTTTTTTTTTTTCTTTTTTTTTTTTTTTTTGACAAAATGTAAATCTTCAAATAGCAAAGTTCGTTGTGTTTGATACATTGGACATTCAAGAAAAAAATGGATTACATCTTCATGTGGCGCACCACACGAACAATTCGGAACAGGGAATAAGTTAACTTTAAAAAAGTTCCGCTTTAGACAACTGCATTGATGACGTAATCTTGTGTGAATAATATTGAATTTTCTTTTACCCTCTCTATAATATTCTGACAGTTTTGTAGCATTTTTTAAAAGAACACCTAGAAACTTTCAAAGATTGGTATATGTCTAATCGATAGGTATAAAAATAAAAAATAACAATCCAAAGATACTGATATTAGATGTAGTAAGTTTTTACCATGCTGTATACGACGCATTTCAAGGAGTTACCTCTCATCAGCAGCATTAAAACCGAAACATTTGGAAGACCAAAACCCAAACTTATTTTAAACAAGAAGTACTCATAACCAAATATACCGAAATAGGAAGCCAAGTTTCACCTAAGGAGATCTACCATGTGCAATACAAGGAATGAACCCTTAGTATTTCTATTATTTTTTAATATTGCTAAATACTGGTAATTTCTGTAACAAATCTATGAATAATCATGTGAGACAAGTCTGACGACACGGTTGGCTAAATTATCCCAGAGAGTCATGGGGCTGATGGAAAAAAGATCTTTGAGACACTCTTAGTCTACTTCTTTCGGGCAAGTAATTTTCGTTGTTTCGAAGATTGTGAACAGTCCCTGTTCAGCATTTGGATAAATGGGAGGCATTAAAACAAATATTCAGGACAGAGTTTATGATTAATTTTGTAAAATATATAAGCTTTCGAATTTTACGTCTCTTAGCAAGAGTTATCCAGACAGTTTAAAAATAACTTAAAAATCCCTACTTGCAAATTTAGGCAGACCAGTAACAATTCTTGCCGCCTGGAGTTGAACTTATTCTAGTTTTTCAACATCATGTTCATATACACCATCCTTCATACTTCACGTGCATATTCGAGCAGGGGTCTTATAAGATATATTTATATGGACTATTTGTTGAAAGGGTATACGTTAATTCACGGAGGGTGTTAACTTGTTTCATCTCTGAATTTACAATATAATTGTTTATATGGATGACCATGTTAAATCGGATGAAAAAATGGCAACTAAATGTTTGTGGCTTCTGACTAATTCAACATTTTCACCATTAAAGTTTACAATTGGAACATTATAATTAATTTTAGAAATAATTAGAGCCTTTGTCTTTTTTGGATTAAAATCGATAAAACAGGTTTTGGTCCAATGATTGAAACTTTCCATAACGGAATTAATTCTTGGTTCAAGCGCCAGCAGATTAGTCCCAGAGCATCGTAGAGGGATGTCATCAGCAAACAAGCGAGCTATCTACCCTAAGGTGTCAGTAGTATGATATATATATATATATATATATATATATATATATATATATATATATATATATATATATATATATATCAACAAAAATAACAGAGGTCCAACCCCTGAACACTGTGGGACACCAACCCTGAAATTGCCCACGAGATTTCAATATTGATAAAGACGACTTGTTTTCTGTTACTAATATAATCACTGATCCAGCTCAGCAAAGTTCCAGTTATTTCATATTGCTTTTATACATGTAATTAAACCATGATGCCACACTCAATCAAATGCCCAAGAGATTTCACAAAAATTAGGACTGTTGAAAGCATTTCATCTAGGTAATTGCAAATTTTACTGTCGAGTTCAATCAGCTGGTAAACGGTAGAGTGGCCAGGATCGAATCCGGACTGGTACTTATATAAAAGAGAATGTTGAATAATGTAATTGTAGGTATACTTATAAACAACTCTATCCATTACCTTACCGAACGATTTTGGTCTATTTGACGGACTAGATCTATTGTCTTTTTGAAAACGGGCATGACTCTGGCTATTTGGAAACTTACCATTTTCAAGCGACAAATTGAATAACATAAATAAGGGACGACAAATAGAGTCTGCAGTGCCTTTTAGCATTTGGTGACTGACATTATCTATACCCGATGCTTTCCACATTTTCAAATTTTCAGGAACACCATTTCACTAGTTACATATCAATAAGAGGTGGTTTAACGTTTAAATTCTTGTTTCCTTTCGTTCACCTGTTCATAAGTGACCAGTATGCTTTTGTATCTGTTTTTAAAAGCGAGTCAACAATCTCATCTATGGTTAAAAAGAATTGCATGTATGTTAATGTTGTTCACTTTATTCCTTTGGTCTTTATTTTTTCGAATATGTATCGGTGTTGTATTCCCTCTTGCCACGTGCACTCTCTGCATCCGATATCTAATTCTAATATCTTTTCTAAGTTCTGAGGTAAACCTTTTGGACGAACCTAAACCATTATGGAGGGTACGTGCCTGTGTTCAAGTTCAAAATATCTATATGTGAAAGTTTCAGACATAACGCTAATGTCTTCGATATCCGCCTAGATGTGATTCCCAGTCGAATTAAAGATGGCATTATTCAATGAATTAAAACTAAACCTTTCTTTTTGTAGCTTTCTTTGGGAGGTTTGAGATCGAAAGATTGAGTAAGGTTTCGTCGTGATCACTTTTTTCTGTCTATTGAAATCACTTCTGCATGTATAACTGTATTTGAATTTGACACTAGAATAGGATCTAACAGTGACCAAATTCTCGTCGGTTCTTTGGTCAGGTTAGACAGGTAAAAAAATGTAGATATTTCATCCAAGAGGTGATTTGTATCGCGGAGAGGATCAACATTTAGATTTCCCGTTTTTATAATATTTGCACTAATATTCAGAGCATGTCCAATAAAATGTTCAAAATGATCCCAAAATTGACCCGGATTTCAGGAGGGCGATACCCCTACAGATAAGCACTTTAAATTTTTTAAACAAATCTTCGAACCATAAAATTTCACTGCATGTATCACCAAATTCTAGATCGGGCAAGTTTTTACACTAATGTAATGACTATCTGCTATGTAGACGAGAATGCCGCCGCCAAATTGGTTTCGGTATTTTCTTAATATAACGGGAAAACTTGGGATCGAGATATCTTCATTTGAAAAGTTGTTATCTAGATGATTAGATGTTATGAAAATGAAAGAGTATTCAGAGGCTAAATTTTTAATGAAATCATTTTTTCCCTAAGACTTCTAACATTAATATGAAACATGGAAAGTTCGCCCCTCATTTGGGTTTGGATTTTGATGAACATCGTTGTCAAGTAATTATAAAATCAATAATATGAATATGTATTGAAAATTAACTGCTGATTGGTCCCGAGATATCAGCGCAAGTGTGCGAATAATATTTGTAAAGGATCTGATAAATTTTTGAGAAATTCAATTTGCCACACCGGTAAACCAAAAAAAAAAACAAAAACAAAAACACTTTTGAAACATCAATGAGTAAACATAACACTACCTATCGAAATTCTGCATATTGTCAGATCGCTACCCATTATCTAGGGGGAATGGTTGCTGTACGCTTGTCGGATTTCGATAGGTTTCTGTGTTCTGAAACACAACAGATCAACAGAGTCTATGTAATCATAAATAAAATGGCATGAAGTAGTGAAGGCTTTGTTTTTATAAACTAAGTTCGGCTGTGACGACCATCTTGGTTGACATTCCGGGTCATCGAACACAATTCTAAAAGTGGACCACCTAGGGACTATTTCAGACAAGTTGGTTCAAATTGGTTCAGTAGTTTCAGACAAGAAGATTTTTAAATTAATTTCCCCATAGGGTCCTATGTTAAATTAAGCTTGGCTGTGGTGGCCTTATTTCTTGAGATTCAAGGTCACTGGACTCAATTCTGAATGACAAACTATATGTAAGAATCATTTCTGCCAAATCTGGTCCAATTTTGTTTCAGACAAAACGATTTTGATATGAATTGTCCCATATGGTCCTATGTAAAATTAATTCAGCTGTTGTGGCCATCTTGGCTGAAATTCCGGATCATCGGGTACAATTCTTAAAGAGTAACATCTATGGACATTCCGGATCATCGGACACACTCCTTAAAGAGTGACATCCCTGGATCATTTCTGCCAAGTTTGGTTTAAACTGGTCCCTGGTTTCAGAAAAAAACCAATTTTTTAATGAATTTTCCCATAGAGTCCTATATGTTAAACTAAGGTTGGCTATGGCGGCCATATTTGTTGACATCGAATACAATTCTAAGAATGCAAACAACAGTTTCGTATAAAATTCCAGTGATTTTTTCCTAAATATATTATGTCATAGGTATGGAATTCCCTCTATTTATAAGTTCTAGATATTGATTTCTGATTGTTTTTTGGTTTCATTATTTAAATTAGAGTCTTGACTTTATTTTACGTTTAAAAAAATGCATGAAATGTAAAAAAGTAATTATTTTCATAAAAGTTTTATTAATGGGAGACTACTCTGAAAACATCCAAAAATAGTGTAGGTGAAAACACAACATTTTTATTCCACTTCATGTAGCAATTTTAAAAGTGCTGAAACCTGTTGAATGTGTACTTTGGAAAACACATATACTCAGTTCTCTAAATTACGCAGGAGTCTTTGCTAGGATGCTCTGAGGTTGGTCTGTTTTTGAAATATTTGAAAGAGGGAGGCCTATTTTTTGTCAGTTATCTTTCTGTAATGGTAAGAATTTAGAAAGGAATTCCTTAAAAATACTTGTATACAGTGAAAGCTTGAAGAAATGTTTTATTTGATATATGGTTGTCTATGGGTATATGATACACCCAATTGTCCAGCTATCAATCTTTTGAGTATGTTCCTTCAATTCATGACGTCATGAAAAGATCTAAGAAAAACTGTTGTGTGCACTCTAAAAGAGGACCATCTAAGGACCATTTCTGCCAAGTTTGGTTCCATCTGGCCATGTTGTTCAACAGAACTAGATTTTAAAATCCCCCCCCTTTTTTTCTATTTTAGTAACAGCGGCCATGTTGGTTAGAAGTCGGGGATGCCGTACACAAATTTGGAAGGGGCCATTCCTCCGAAGTTTAGTACCAGTTGGCCCAGTGGTTTCAGAGGATGGAGACCTTTAAAGGAAAGTTTACGACGACGACGGACAAAGTAATGACCTTTGGCCAATGTGAAATAAAATGTGATATGCTTAAGGGCGTGAGTCAATCCATTATAATTACAAACACAAATGTAGATGGAGGCGGTCAGAATCGACAGTATCCTTGGACTCACCATATGCTCTATCCCTTCAGGTGTATTAAAATTTTGCACATTTAACATACACAATCATATGGTTGACTATAGGCACCAATTTTTGAAAATCAAAATTGTATGGCACATCTACATATAGTGTATGAGAGTAATATATAGAAATACAATCCATACATTTAAAAATGTTAAAGGATTTTAGGTTACAAGCTTAAATTCACAAATTGCGATATACGACCCCTATGGGCCCCAATTTTGAATTCAAAATTCTACAACCTTATTGCGAATCATTTAGTGCATAACATTATACAAGGATTCTAAAAGTATTGCTGGGCAATACAATGTCCCCTACCGGCTTGAGTTGTAAGAAAATACGCAAAATCTCCTTGAGTATGTGAATCAGACTATGGACAGAGTGACTCCTAAAACTATGTTTGTAGGGGTACACAATAATTACCCAATCAGCTTGCACAATCATTACCCGTTCAGCGTGAAACTCAAACTTGATCTATATCTCATCATTATAAGCTCAAATACCAAATATGAGATCACTTGGTTAAATGGTTTGCAAAAAAGCCTTGACAATAGTTCCAATTTCCAAGAATAATAACTCTCACAATGATAATCCGATCAGCGTAACACTCAGGCTTGATCTGTAACTCATCACTATAAGCTCACATATCCCAAATAAGATGAGTTGGTTGAATTGTTTATGAAAAAAGTCCGGAAAACTATTATTTCGGCAATATTTCCTATTTCCAAGGGCTATAACTCTCATAATAATTATTCGATCAGCGTGAAACTCAAATTTGATCTGTAACGTATCCTTATAAGCTCACACCAAAAATAAGATCACTTGGTAAAAGTGTTTGCGAAAAAAAACCGGAAAACTATTATATTGGCAATAATCCCTACTTCCAAGGGCAATAAATCTCACAATAATTATCCGATC
Organism: Mytilisepta virgata; assembly: GCA_028015205.1. NCBI lineage: Eukaryota > Metazoa > Mollusca > Bivalvia > Mytilida > Mytilidae > Mytilisepta > Mytilisepta virgata. The sequence goes on from CM051521.1 coordinate 93,939,222, forward strand.
AGCGTGAAACAATCATGATTATAAGCTTACATACAAAAAATAAGATCAGTTGGTTAAACAGTTTCTGAAAAAAGTCCGGAAAGCTGAAGTGTGACTGACGGAAGAACGGACGGAGTGCAAACCTATAGTCCCATTCGTTGTTGCCGATAGGGGACTAATAAAGGTATAAAATGAATAAAAGGGACTTTAAGCCACAAGCTTAAATTTACGATGTTCGAAATTCTACTCCGCGAACCACACGTTTTAAAAGTCAATTTTCTAAAACCTTACTGCTCATTTGCATATGGTTTATGAAAATACTCTACAGAACTGACATACATAAATTGAAAATCGAAAGAGGAGTTGTTAAGCTCACAAGCTTAAATTCACAATTTTGGAAATTCTGCCAAGTTGATAAAATCAAAATGCTTAATCCTTTGGCGCATCTACAATGTAGCCTTTCTACTTAAAAAATGAAATTTTATTAATAAGTACATGAAAACATTTTTCTTATTGTTTCCAGTGTAAATATTCATAATCATTCTAAAACACTTAAATCACCGTTACTAAAATAGGGAAAAATGGTTCCAAAATATTGCCAAGTTCTTTGTATCTGTGATCAAAGTTTGGAGTTCCTAAAACGACTAATACAAGACTCACTAGACTGACATTTCCTTAGGCTCCTTCCAAACTGTCGCTTTGTCCATAAAACAATCAAATATGTACGAAAAATCACAAAATTAGCAATGTCCGGGTAAATTAAAAAACGTGTCGACTTTGAACGGCTCAATATGTCTTGTTAAAATCTGAAACATACTTTGTTAAGATAAGTATCTTTCAATGGTTAACAGCTAATCAATGCTAAACATATAGCTTCAACTCATAGTTTATGTTTTAATTAAATAAAGTTTACCCTTGACTTCATGAAAAACGTCCAGTAAAAAGCCTAATGTCATGAATGTCGGGCCTTATGTATACGTACGTACTGTATTTGGCAATATTATGTAGAAATACAGTGCGTAATAAGATTTAAATTACAATTACAATTTTCGAAGTTTGACGCCTGTGGAATCAACCCAAAAGTGAGGAGAAGTTGATGTTACAATAAAGTGTGAATGAAGGACGGACGGAGACAATCGCAATACCCTGAACTTGCTTCTAAAGTGCGGAGATTATAACATAGTTCTGGCTTAGGATAGGCCTATGAGGAGTGTGGTGATTTTAAATTTCAGTGTAACTACTCAACACCTACTTTTATTTGTTTGGTTGATATATAAATTAAATGTAGCTAACTTATAATCAACCCAGTAATGAGCGGTTTAAATTGTGCTGTGAAAGATATGTTTAAGTTTCTCACTCTTACAGGTAAAACTCTTATGGATAATGGTTATGGCTTCATTCATTTGTGTGATGTAGAAGCTGTCGTAATGCGTACGCGCAACAGATTATTACTGTACATTGACACCAAACAGATTAGTCATTTTTGCATTCGATATTTTTGGGCTACCAACGGAAAATACAATAAATACTGCATAAAATGTTTCATAATAGCGTGTTTATCGCTACCATTGATAGAGTATATCTGTTAGTGAAGTCAAGTTCATGATTGTTCAAGAATCTTGGGCATTGTTTGGGTGTTGCTAAACGGCGGAAACGGAATACGGAACGGAAACGGAAAACGGAAACGGAAAGAAATGTTTTTTGGACAAGGAACAAGTTTGAGAAAATAATGGAGGTTCTAAAAAGCCCGTGTTGATCACCTTGGTCTATGTGCATATCATAAACGAAGGACACAGATGGATTCATGACCAAATTGTGTTTTGGTGATGGTTATGTGTTTGTATAGCTTACTTTACTGAACATTATTGCTGCTTACAATTATCTCTATCTATAATGAACTTAGCCCAGTAGTTGGACTATAAAGGGGCAATAATTCCTTAAGGGGTCAATTGACCATTTTGATCATGCTGACTTACTAACAACGGGTTGCCTGATTGGTCTGAAAATTTCAGGGCAGATTGACCTTGACCTAACAAACAAATTCATCCCCGTCAGATTTGCTCTCAATGCTTTGGTTTCTGAGATATGAGCCAAAAACTGCATTTTACCCTATGTACTATTTTAGCCATGTTGGCCATATTGGTTCGCAGGCAGGGTCATCGGACACATTTTTTTTTAACTAGAAACCCTAATGATGATTGTGGACAACTTTGGTTAAATTTGTCTTAGTAGTTTCAGAGGAGAAGATTTTGTAAAAGATTACAAAAATGTACGAAAAATTGTTAAAAATTGACTATAAAGGGCAACAACTCCTTAAGGGGTGAATTGGACATGTTGGTCATGTTGATTTTTTTGTAGATCTTACTTTGCTGAACATTATTGCTGTTCACAGTTTATTTCTATCTATAATAATATTCAAGATAATAATAAAAAAACGGCAAAATTTCCTCAAAATTACCAATTTAGGGGCAGCAACCCAACAACGGGTTTTCCAATAAATCTGAAAATTTCAGGGCAGATAGATCTTGACCTGATAAACAATTCTACTCCGGTCAGATTTGCTCTTAATGCTTTGGTTTCAGAGATATAAGCCAAAATCTACATTACATTTAACCCCTATGTTCTATTTATAGCCATGGCGGCCATCTTGGTTGGTTGGCCGGGTTATTGGACACATTTTTTAAACTAGATACCCCATTGATGATTGTGGCCAAGTTTGGTTAAATTTAGCCCAGTAGTTTCAGAGGAGAAGATTTTTGTAAAAGTTAACGACGACGGACGACGGACGCCAAGTGATGAGAAAAGCTCACTTGGCCCTTTGGGCTAGGTGAGCTTAAAATGAAATAATAAATGAATGAAATAAATAAAGGAGATATAAAGCCTATGTTTTGAAGCCCGTTTGATTTTTCGGATTTTCTAAAAAAACAATTAAATGATTAAAAAGATGTGGGATAAACATCAAATAGACAGCAACATAACAACACACAAATATCTACTGCCGTGTCCTTACGTATTATGTTTGTTGATCGGGTTATTTCGGTTTGTTTAAATGTTTTTGTACTGCTTATAATTAGCTTTGGTGGTAGGATATAGTCTCATATGTCTGTCACGTTTATTTTTGTGTTTGAAGAATTAATTCAATGGTATTGTAAATTGGTATGATTGTCAATGAGACAACTCTCCAGATTAAAAGAGACCAAATTAGAATCAAATGGATCATAAATTAGCCACTACAGGTCACCGTACAAGACTTTATGTGCACCACATTTGGTGTCTGTACCAAGTGAGTCTGTCTCGATAATATACTGATATATGTGTTTGTTTGCTCAGTGGTATATCTGTGTTTTTTCTCTACATTGGTGATTTTTTCTGTTATCTGTTCTTGTATAATGGAAAGAAAACGTAAAATAAACCCGATAAGACAGTCAAGTATGGATAACCACAGATATGAAACCTGGTAACTAGACATAGAAACTGTATATAAAATGCATTTATCATCGAATTACAATACATATTTACTTTGGTGTTATTAATGCCGGAAGAGCAGTACTCTGTTCCTGGATCACCATATATGATATCAGGCAAGACGGGAATACAATACAAAATAATAACGTATTAAAGACTCCAATGCTTTACTGAACAAAAAAAAACATAACACTCCTGAAGTCATAAAATAACGAACTCAAAATATGTAATCCATGATAAAGTTTGCGTCAAGATACGAACGATGTAACGCTGTAAGATTTGGTGTGACTGACTTTGGAGATCTCACTTTTTTGTTGAAGGCATCGTGTTTTTTTAATATATACTGGATTCTGCAGTGGTAATGGACATTTTGTGGCTGCAGTGTAGTTTTAGCTGTCCGTCCATGTTAAAGGTTCTGTACTCATTTTGGCAAATAACAATGTCATACGGTGGCGGTGGAATATGTGGCGGCAATCGAATTGGCTGCCCACAACTATAGCATGAACGAATCTGTGTACCAATCAAGTATTTTAAGTAATATCCATCATTATAATTACCCAAGTCTTCCATGGACGTATTAGTCACTATGCTATCCTTTGACCCGAAATCCCTCGTAGGCTTTCTTTTGTTTGATTTGGTTTTTTGATTCGGTTTTCTTTGTGGGTGATTTGGCATATTGACCTTTGATAACTCTTGAAGATTAGGTGCCGACTGAGATATTTTATAAGTTTTTGCAGCTTTCTTCCACATTCAGAGGCCGCCAATACATGTGAGCATATGCTTAAAAGTTTGAAATTTTCACAATTGCAAGTGCCCTTTCCGCTTTCTAAAAGACGTACAAAATGTGGATCTTTTCCAGAGGTACTAGCAACCATAAACCCGTTTTGGACACCAGGCGCTTTATTTACCAAACCAGAATTAACAAGCTACTCTGCTTTTTTCCAAATCGGCTCATGAATTGTGGGATCAAGATGAGTATCTTCTAGTGAAATAGATAAACTTTTATGATGTGGTTGTGGTTCAAGAGATGTTCCTGAAGTTCCAGCCTGTTCACCAACGGAAATCCGTATTGATGACCTAAATTGCGACGGTTTAAGTGGAGCCTTTAGGAAGGCTGTTATATGCTAGCTGCGGGACGACTCGGAAAGTTTGAACCAAGCATTACATGGCTGCACCTGTTCTATGTACTCGGTACGGATCTGATAGGGTCCCATACCAATAATCACCTTCTCTGTGTCATTTTTCTGCTCGTCAGCAAGTTCCCGCATTTTGGTACAGAATACGGTACTTCGTTCTCTTGGTAATCCGTCTTTTGTTTTAATCTGTTATTCAAACTTTCGTTCGTATTTGTTGTGTAATGCGAAAAACCGAAACCACAACTAATTCTTAATGGAAGTAATAAGCAGTTTTGCACTAGGTTTTTTTATACTTCAAAAACCATGTATAAAACGCCGACTCCGTCGTTTTTCTCGATTCACATTCTCTCAAGTTCCAAATTGGCTTCAATTCCAACAATTTATTTTTGAAGTCAGTGTCAGTTAAACAATCTGCAAGTCCAACATTTTCTCACAAATATCTTTTATTAACTGGTTTGTATATGGATTATTTATCCCTAATGTATGCAACTTTCTCTCAAGATTTAATCGCACATGACGCTGGCACTGCATATTTTTGGAAATTGGCATGTACCTACTAAAGCTGTTAAAAATCGAACATTCATCATCTGTTCCTATAAAGAGTGTGTCAGCTAAAGTGTTTCGGAGGGACACAATTGAAGAGGCAAAGAAATCAAAGGCTCTTTCCGTTTTGGTTTGATGAATAAGCACTGGTCCCAGAAACGTGGAACATTCACCTATTCTGCGATGAATTAGCTTTAAATTCTTGTACAGAATGGGCGTTACTACGAATTCGCAGAGGTTAAAAGTTGGGTCTATTCCCATAATTTTACACTCTGAGGGATTAGTAAGAAACATATCCATTTCCATAAGTTGCAAATCTGATGAACAAAAACAGCAGAATTCAGGTGCACATTGTACTAGTCTAATGTACGGATCTGCAAGTGATTGTTGGTCCTTGCATGCTTTTATCAGCTGAAACATACTGTCCCTATCCTTTCCGGCAAATGCGCTTTTCTGTGTTTGCTTTACATTGTAAATCTGTTTGGTGTTTCTCGGCAATTCTAAAGGGCTACTGACATGCTTCATACCACCTGCATCTTCAAAAATCACATCGAAAGTTTCTTTTGCGCGTTTCCCAGCGTCAAGATGTTCGCCTATATCAGCCAGTACTCGCTTACTTGTACGTACGTACGGCGTGTTTCCCGTCTTTATGTTACCATGCACATTCGTGAAAATAGGAACAACTCCTTCGACTACATACTGTAAAATTGCAAATCTAGTTGGTTTTCCAGCACTGTCATGCAGTTCATACAATCTTCTCTTAAAACCTTTAGTGTTCTTAGACATCCAATATGTTCTTGTTAGTCTGTAGACAGAATTTCTCATCACTGAAGGTTTTTTCTTTAATACACTTATATTAGATATTTCTCCATCAGAGATATGTATACAGACAAAATCACGCTGGACTCTATTGTTTTTTCATGGCCCCTGCCATATGAATCCGTAGGTCGTCACGATCTTTCAGAGCTAAAGTGTCAATGACAAATGTTGACGTCTCAATGCAATCAACTGGTACTGAGGACACATAATCTTCTTTATTTCCTTTTAGTACAAGTTTACAAGCCTGTTTCACGGTTAACTGTTTAGCAAATTGCTCTATGTCTTCCTTTTCCCTAAAACGTGTACAATAACTATATAAGTCATGATGAAGCATAAAAACCTACATAAATTTAACTTTATATAGCTAAATCACTGCACAAAATCAAAGCTAAAGAATGAACTACCGTATGAAATTTTGAATGCTCTTGGTATCCTCAATAAAATGCATCTTTATAAAGGTCTAATTGGTCTTCGTATGACGAGTTAAGCCCATTTCCAACAGATATTTATTTTTGGTAGTTTTCTTTATGTTATACTGTTATAACACTGTCCCAAGTCAGAATCATGTATTTAGTGGTTGTAGTTTGTTTTGAATGTCATATTTGTTTTTCTTTTTAATTCACAAATCAAGGAATTATTATTTTTCGTTTCGTTTGCTTTACATTCGTTATTTCAGGGTCTTTTATAGATTATTATGCGGTAAGGGTTTTGCTCGTTGTTTAAGGTCAAACAGTATCCTATATATGTTATTTTGTCGCTGGTGGAGGATGGTCTCAATAGCAAACATATCACATTTTCTTTTTTAACTTTCAGTAATATGTTTATGGTATCGCAAACTTATTTCCAAGTTGAGCCTATTTTATTGATTTTGTTTCATGTGCGTCTACCCAATACCACAATTGGATTCAGCTAATGGAGGTCTGGTCTAAGCCAATATAACATCGGGCAAGAATGTGACAAAAATATCGCAAGTGTTCGCAGATTGTACATGGGTAGCTGTCAAATTTGGATCTTTGTTATCGTGGAATTTAAATACAGTATTTATGAAATTGCTAGTGGAAAAATGTACGTTTTGTTTTAAAGATTGTTACTGTTTTACCTAGATAAAAAGGGGTAGCCAAAAGTTCGATTTTTTGGTTTTCGATTCTAGTCCCAACATAAATACGTTTCCTTTTTTTTCAATTCTTACAAAATTTTCTTAATTTTTTCATATGCGATCTAGCCTGCAGTTTCTGTTCGAGCTCTCGATTTAAAAGACTTGAACTAGATTATACTACTTCCCAGACAGAAGGGCTCGAAAGGAGATGGCCCTCGCGAGTTTGGAATTTTTAGATAATTTGCGATGCATTTTTCAATAGATAGGATTCACGTCATTATTTTAGCAAAGCTAATATAAATTTCTACTTGTTAGGTTGGTGTCGTGTTGTTTTTTAAATGTATATTCTGCATTTTTTAAAGTTTACCTGATTGTTAATGAATCGCTGCTATCATTGCTGAGATTAGTGCTGCTAGATATATTGATAACTGGTTGGGGATTTTTTTCGACAGAATCATCATCACTGTTACTTTTTTCCATGGTACAAACATTAATAGGATCAGTAATAATGTCCAATGACGGTAAAGAAAAGGAATCAGAATCAATGTATGAACGGTTGCTAAAACTTTCAGTTTCATGCTTTTTTCCCTCCGAATCTGTCGAAATCAGAATTAAATCTGAATCTGCACAAATAAGCCCTCTCTCTCTCTTTCATCCCAAGACCCGAATGATGAAGAAGTTTCCACGGTTTCCTGGTCTCCCCTTAAAAAAAATGTATATTAGAGTTTCTACATGCATCATTCAGTTTTTTTTTCGCCAACCTTATAGAACTAGAGGAAGACTAAATAGTATACTGCACCGACTAAATGGTCGATAAAAAAAACTAACCATTACTTGTTACCGAAGTAACAAAACAACCATTGTAGTCAATGATAAGAAAAGAGAAAACATTTTCAAAACAAATTCCTGTTTGATTACTGATTAATGAGGGAAATGCCATTATTGGCTCTTACTGTGTTCCATGCCTCTTTAAGGGATGTACACATGAAAGCAAATGCTGACGGTCGGCACTTAAAGTTAACCACTCATGAGTGCTGACACTTATACATGCAGCATAAAGCATTTACCATCCATTTCAAGTGATTTTGACGTCATCGTGTCAAGTAGTTTGGTTTCCATGGCAACAAAAAATGATTTTTTTCGTCAAAAATGGCATTTAGAAAGCGGCTTGTGGTGTTGTATTATATTGTATGTCCTTCATCCCACCCACCCATCCTTAAACACCTCCCATTGACCCCGGATCATGCTGTTGATTTGAATATAAAAGAAAGATGGGGTTTGATTACCAATTAAACAAATCTCGACAAACGACTGAATGACACAGAAATTAACAACTGTAGGTCAACGTACGACCTTCAATAATGAGCAAAGCCTATACCTCAAAGTCAGCTATGAAAAGGACCCGAAATGACAAATGTAAAACAATTCAAACGAGAAAACTAACGGCAAAATTTTAACGAAAAACAAATGTATAACATATTGACAAACGACATTAATTGAAATACTAGTACAGGCTCCTGACCTGGGACAGGCACATACATACAGAATGTGGCGTGGTTAAACATGTAGGTGGGATCCCAACTACCCCCCAATCTTGGACAGTAGTGTAACATAACAGATCATAATAACATAAGACCGAACTATAAAAATCAGTTGAAAAAGGCTTAACCCATCGGCTCATTAAGGATGTACACCTCAGAAAAGCCATAAATTTCTTGAATTAAACTTTTCTTAACCTGGAATTTTGGCTAAAAAGACTGACTTGATTAGTAATAAAATTTGAAAAAATTATTACTCAAAAATTAGTAATAAAAATTGAAAATATTATTACTCAAAAACTACTTTTTTTTCAGAGATAACTTTGATTATAATTTTTTTTTATATTTTCCACAAATTTGGCAGTATTCCAGATAAGTTTGACGCAAAAATAAAGAAATGAAACCCGAAACTTCAAAGATTTATAATCATTGCGTATCAAACACACTGACAAAGTCCTGGTACTGCATTGAAGTTTATGTCGTCGAATTCTTGTTTGTTTGTTTTCAAGTATGCAAATGATTATTGTATTTCTTAGTGCATCATATTTCCTGTTTCAATTGAAAATTTTATCCGCGCTTGGTATTTATCTCTCTGTGACCTAAATAGACCAAGGTAAGGATGTTCGGTCTGGTTCCATGATTAATAAAAAATTTGGGATTTTAAACCAATAAAGTCTTATCTGATCTTATCTTAACCAGCACTATGAAAAGAGAAAATTACAAACTGGTACTATTTTATGTTTATATGCCCTCACTCTATTTCATTTATATTTACACATTTAAGCATACGTCTGTAGAAACTTCACAAATTCGTCTTCCCACATGATTTTGCTTGACAAGTAGATACAATATGAACCCAAAAAGTAACGCCACTTCGTTTTTAAATGCTTCACGCTACACTGACCTGACATCAAAAAGGATTAACATTGATCAATACTTCAATCAAGTCTCATATCTATTGCAATAATCTTCATCAAAAGATTTAAAGAATTGTTGATGACAAAATAAATTGATTTTACATAGAAGTTCAAAACTTCAAACAATGACGATTATGATTTATGATTGCGTAGATCTGGTGGGATTTTTTTTTTCAGAAAAACATCATTAGGGGAGCTAAAAAAACGGGCCAACTATTTGATTTTCACGGGAAGGGGCAGGAATATCAAAAAAAAAATATTACTTTGACCCGGTAAGAACTAAAAAAAATGACTTGGCATAAAGATGGGACAAAAATGAATTGAACTATCATGTTGAAATTTATAAGTAATAGTTACTCTGATTTTTATTTTTGAAAAAGTTTCCAAGTGATAGGTGCTAATTGTTCATTCAGTGCTTCTCCTTTTTAACGGTCATTTTCTGCAAGGGCTGTTTGTAGTGGAAGTATTCTTTTTTTCAAAGCTGCAAGTTATGTATTTCCAAAACAGGTGCTACTTTCTGTGATATCTGCTGTCATATTTTCGACATACTTGTTGTGGGGTGTGACTAAACATCGAGTTCGAGTTCGAGTTAAAGTTAGTTAGAGTTCGAGTTAGAGTTCGAGTTAAAGTTAGAGTTCGAGTTGAAGTTCGAGTTAGAGTTCGAGTTATAATTCGAGTTCGAGTTGAAGTTTGAGTGAACTCGAGATATTAATTTCTTATGTCATTTGTCGAGTTACATTACGAGTTAAAGTTCGAGTTAAGATAAAGGCACTTGTTCCTGGTACAAATTTTTTTCTAATACGGAAATCAGTGACGAATTGGGAGTGTTGTTCAACAGACATTTTAGTCACAGTTCACATGATAAAATGCTGCTACGTGGGCCTTTAGAGTGCTTCATCTGCTAATAATATGTAATTTTTAATTTTTTAATAAAATTTCAATGAGAATGTAAGCCTTCTTTTATTCCGGATGTAGACCATCAATCCTAGCAAAACAAGTCAACCAGACTCTACCATACGATCTTCAACATATGGACGGAGGTATATACACTATATTTGCCCCAAATTTAGAAAAATGTCAACACGACATATCAAGCCTACAAGTACTCTATACTACAAACAATATTTCAAACAAACAAGAGGCATATATAAGCTCGCCCGTAAGGGGACAACATTTAACTTCAAGAGGGGGGGGAATGTTTTTTTTAAATATTGGTTTGAAATTTTTTTTCAAAGTATGGAGACAATTTTGTTTTTTTTTTAATACAATCAAACCAAATTATTTTTTTTCTTACCAAGTCGAATCAGAAATTTTTTTTGAGCAATGCCCAGAAAGTAGCAGTAAATAAAACTGGTATATACAATGAATTTGTTTTTATAATAAAACATTTGCATATTTCTTATATGTTAATGACTTTTATTTTGTTTTTGTATATTAATTCTTTAAAATAGAATATAACATCATTTTCTCTTCTCTTTTTATTTTATTATAACAATTATAATTCCACACAATAATGAGTAGACACACATTGGGCATATGTACATGTATGCATATTTAAACTAGAGGCTCAGAGGCCTGCATGAGCCTGTATCGTTCACCTGGCAGAAACAAGAATTGCCCATGGCGGCCATCTTTGTCACATGATCTAAACAAAATGAGAAAAGTTTGTAAAAAAACCTCCCACAGATGCTTCATGTCAAGTATCGTTTCATTTGGCCAAGCTGTTTCAGAGAAGAAGATTTCATTATATCAGCCTATCAGAAACAAGAATTGTCCATGGCAGCGCTTGTCGTCCAACCAGGATGTAAAAGATTCATTTCATAAGACTTTCCAAACGGATACTTCCTGTCAAGTTTGGCTGACAGTTTTGGCCAAGTATTTCCAGATTGTTTTTAAATCAACCAATGAGAAAAAAGAATTGCCCATGACGGCCATGTTTGTTCCCCGATCGGGACGAAATGAGGAAACTTTGTAAATAACCTCCCATAGATGTTTTCCTGTCAATATTTTTATATATCAGCCAATAAGAAACAAGAACTGCCCATGGTGGCCATATTTGTAGTCCTATCGGGAAAAAATGAGGAGGCTTTGTGCAGAACCTCTAATAGATGCTTCCTGTCAGGTTTCATTCCATTTGGCCAAGCAGTTCCAGAAAAGAAAAAAAAATTAATCAACCAATGAAAAAAAAGAATTGCCCATGATGGCCATGTTTGTTGCCTGATCGGGAGGAAATGAGAAAATTGTGTAAAGAACCTCCCATATATGCTTCCTGTCAAGTTTAGTTCCATTTGGCCAAGTGATGTCAGAGAAGAAGATTTTTTTTTTATTCAGCCAATCAGAAACAAGAACTGCCCAAGAAAGGAACAATGCTTTGTCATGATTGTTGCTCTTCATCTTGATGGTTAATCACTGAAAGGTCATGCATGACTGAAAAACTAAGAAAAATCTTATATTATGTTCAAAATAAATCAAGTCAGGTTTGTATTAAATAATTATCTTAAGCTTTTCTTGTAATGCTTGTGATTTATTAAATCAACTCTCAGATTCAAATATTCATTTTGGAAAAAATATATCTAATCCATAATTTTTTTTCCATAGTTTTGTAAAACAGATTACATTTTTGGCCGTTGCTGCAACAGATTATTTTTTTCCTTCCCTTTGGATCAGAATTTTTTTTCACAAAAAACCATAACCCCCCCCCCTTTTTGAAGTTAAATGGATGTTCCCTAAATGTTCGATGCATCCTCCGACACAATATTGAAACTGGACACCCCTAATGATGAATTAGGCGAAATTGCCCAGTGGATTTAGAGAGAGGTCACCGTGGTAGCAGAGGTCGGGATTAGCTGACACCGTTTTGGAAGAGGACCATCTTAAGATCATTAAAGTAAAATTTGGCTGATGTTGACTTTTTATAGTTTCAGAGGAAAATATTTAAAAAATTTCCTTCCCCTTTTTCTATAATTAGCTCCGGCAACTATCTTGGTTGAAGCTCGGGAACAACAGACATATTTTAGATGGGGACCACCAAAGGACTTTTCCACCAAAGTTTGGTTCTAATAAGCCCAGCAGTGTCAGAGGAGATTTTCAAATTGTATTCCCCATAGGGTCCTAAGTTTAATTATGTCGGGCCGTGACGGCAATCTTGGATGACGGACGAACACGCCAGATAAAAAGTTTAAAGGGGACCATCCCATAACTATTATAACAATTTTTGGTTCCAATAGGCCCTGTAGTTTTAGAGAAGATTTTTATATTAAAAAACAATAACAAAAAAGCTAAAAATCAACACTTCAGGGGCAATAACTACAAGACGGGTGATACGATTTCTACAAAAAATTAAATGCAAGTAGATCTTGTCCTTCTGGTTGTTTTTAACTTGCCAGATTTTCTCTAAAAGACATTTCTTCTGAGATAATTTTCAAAACAACTGTCTGAACCATATGCTCTATTTTTAGTAGCATAGGCAATGTGTTTTGGCTTCCGCATCAGTCAAATATGCAATATAAAAAAACAATAAACAATAAAATGGTTCCTATTCACAACGGTTGTATTATTTAGAAGGATATAGTTTTGTAACACAAACTTTTTTTTAATTATACAGGATCCACATGCATTTGATAGCTATATCCGGTGTCCAGATGATTATAAACGGCGAAGAATAAAAATCTACGCAGAATAACTTAATCAACCCAAAAAGGGGGGGGGGGGGGTACTCCCCAACATGTTCTGCACTTAGGCTAGTACTATTTATTCTCGATTTTACTATATTGTTTAGGGGTCCCAAAATAGCGTATTTTTCTGGGTCTGAAAAGTGTAGAGATATCAATATGGGGGTGTCAACAAATTTAGCTATTCTTTTTTTATGAGCCTATGTACAGGCAATTTTTTTTTACCTCCCTCCCTCTAAACTTAATCCGTAACTCGAATTTTAACTCGACATGCAACTCGATAGATGACATTAGAAATCAATATCTCGAGTTAACTCGAAGATTAACTGGAACTCGAACTCGAACTCTAACTCTAACTCTAACTCCAACTCGAACTCGATGTTTAGTCACACCCCTTGTTGTGTGCTTTTGTTATATCACTCTTTATTGATTTCGCCAGTTCTCATCATTTTCCCCCTGATATTCCACCAAAAAACCGCTTCTTTCCGTTTCCGTTCCGTATTCTGTTTCCGCCGTTTAGCAACACCCGGCATTGTTTATATGTTCAATCTGACGAATTGTATTCGATTGTATATACATATCATAAAATGCTTACTAGAAACAAAATCAGTTAATCATACATGCATATACCAATAATTTGCAAAACATTTTCTTTAAATGGATAAAAAATTGTTTAAAGTAATGGATGCAGATTCCCCGCCCTTTGAGGTTCTCCAGACTTTTTCAAACTATACCTATAGAGATTTGCGAAAAGTCTCGATACCGATGCTAGTCAATTTAAATTCTCTGTGGACGGAACTTGTTTTCATTGCACCTGTAATTTGATGTAAAATAGTCATAAGAACGTTTTCTTTCAATCTAAAAATAAAACAAAATAACTTCCTGTTTACAGGAGAAAGAAATTACCTAACTAAATAACTTGGAACGAGAAAATCTTCTTTATATGCATTGCCATAAAAAATCGTTAAAGCATTTCAATGAAAGCCATTATCATCATCTATGGGCTTGCAGTCCTACATTTTGCGTATCCTGGCTGTTATTTTTCCTTCTTAGAAATATTTCTCTTTTGAAAAATCGGTTGGATTTGTATAATAAATTGTGTCCATACATATTGTTCACCTAATATTCATTTAAAAATAACATGAAATTTACATGAACTTTTTCAAGAGAATTTCACCCAAAATTAGTCTTTATGATCTGTTTTTAATTATTTCTTGCCGTTTTCGAAAAAAGGGGCCAAAAAAGGAACACACCTTAATTTTCGATACTTTTTTGTTTCTTATCCGATTTTGAAGGGGATCTTTTCCTTTAATTCATCTTAAGGAGTGCTTTAAGCATTATGTCAGCGGAGTGTTCTTATCTTATACAGTTTTTTAAGAAATAAGGGTTAAAAGGGTCAGAATGGCAATTTGGCTTGATATATATTTTTTTTTTTATTTTTCATGCAATTCCTAACGAGGATTTATTTTATTTCACCTTGATGGGTGCTTTTATTGACGATGTTTTTCTATCTTGTATTGTTTCCGAGATTGTTTCCGTCAAAGTTAGCAATTTTGGAGGAAACGCATAGTTTTTATTTATCATCCGATTTCAATGTAGATTGTTTTAATTCATCTTGATGAGTGCTTTCAGTAGTATGATAACAAATCTTTCCCATCTTTTCCCGTTTTTTCAGTTATAGCGGGTTAAAGGGGGCAAAAATGCAACGTGGCTGAATTTTTAAATTAGTATTGTTTTTCATCTATATTTTGTGGTAGGTCCAATACTAGTATGTGGTTGTAGAAATTTTCAAGCAAGTTTAACCTACCTCCGTCCATTTTTGTGTATATCTAACATGAAAATAGTTTATTCATCTAACATGAAAATAGTTTATTCATGCATTGTTTTTAATTGAACAAAATGCAATGTGTAGAAAAAAGTTCAGTAATCATTTGAAAATATTTCAAATCGGTTTGCTTAATCAGACATTTACAGGTATTCTGGTTTTATGTTCATGAGTATTAGTTTGATGATATATTCGTTTACTTGACGTGCTGTTTTATGGTGGCCCTTGTTTTTTATTTGTTAAAATAAGCATATAAATCAACTGCGCCGAAAAATTTACTTTATGAGACAACCCCGTTAATTTTACCGGTCAGAGTCGGTGTCAACAGTGGGTACCGAGACTTTCCGTAAATCTCTTATATGTATAAAATAACAAAAAGAAACTAGATTTGTATAAATCATTGATCATGGTATGTCATAATTTAAAACCCATAGGAAAGCAAGTATATCATGGAATCTTAAAACCGCTTGGGAATTCTTTTGATATTGCAAATATGTAGTGATAAAATATTGCCTTTTTCTAATTATTTAAAACATCATGTCGGGTAATAAAATCTAACAAATACATATCAAATTCAATGAAAAACGCCATCGGAGGAAATAATAACGTGACAGAAGAGTTTTTGCTGTTATTGGGTTTTTAAAAATTTCTATACGAGTTTTATGTATAAAGCAATAAGATATTAATGTTATACAGTATGGCACGTAACGTTTATATTAAAAACTAAATTTCCCGTGTGCTTTCAAATAATTTTGTGCATTATGATTTGACTACTTTTATTGACTATAATAATATCCTTACAGATGAAATCTAATTAATTAACTACAAATATTTGATACCGAACCTTAATATATGCGATAATATCTAAACAGAAAACATTTTGTACCATTGAAATGTAATACTTTATTCATCAAGATGGATTCTGTTAACATGTCATTCCCTTTTTCCATATTTTTATTGGCAAGTGAGCTGGTTTTTGTTTTGATTTGCTCTGTGCAGTGAAGTTGTTAATTTTTTGTAGTATTTCTCTATGTTTTTATTCTATGTCTGGTCGTGTTTCAGACATTTTATAATGTTACATTTTCTCTTAGTTTCTGTACTATGTGGAAATTATCAAGATGTAAAAGTGTTTAACAATGAACCAGTTGAAAGTTAAAACACTACTGGTTTCTGGAATTTTAGCCTTAGTACAGCTGAGTGACAGAATATGTTTTAAATGGTGATTTTAAAAGGCAATTTGCATATGAATCGGTTCTAACCTTACAGATTAAGAGTGCTATTCATTTTCAAAAATGAACAGTGCACCTCTTATAACAATTCTTTCTTGATTAATACCAGTTGATATCCTGAATTGATATTTGCCGTTTTACTATTAATTTGTAGTTACGTTCAGTTTCAGATTGATTGTGATTTCAGAAATCAATAACCTGTAGAGAACATAAAGGCGTTACTATTCATCGGTGATTAGACCTTATTAATAACTGCGTTAGTCGTTGTTTGATACACTTCTGAAATTCTTCTTGTCTGGGCGGTATATTCTTAAAAACAAAATAGCAACGGCTGCTGTGTAGAACTTTATACCATAACACTGTTGTTGAAATGGATGTAATATTATGGGAGCTAAACTGGTAAGTTCTTGCGTAATATGTATTAACATAAATGTTCACACATTCTTTAGTTCAACATGCTTAGTATAGATTCGTACGAGTTCTTTATTTTTAAATTCACGTAAATTTTAATCTCCATTGTTAGGTTATGACTTTGCAAGAAAGTTTTCTAAAATGTTTAGTATTCTGAAAATACAATTTTCGAAAATCGCTGCAAGTTTAAGTAGTTTTGAAATTCACATGACACACATAAATGTATATAGAAATTAACGTTACATGGTACCAGATTTAAATTTTCAAATACATGTAAAATTACATTTTGGGGATTACAAACTTAAAGTTTTCCACTTCTAACTTTTCATCAGAAAAAAATATACCTTGTACATTCACGACTTTGTAGATATTAATGCTTCAAAATGCTTTATTTGATAATTGAAAATTGAAGGATATTTGATTGTACAGAAACTCTTACGGTTATAGTTGTGTATACTGGTCGTCAGTTAACTTCTAATGGAGAAAAATGTCAAATTGTGCTTTGTATAAACATTCAAAACCATTTTACATGTAAGACAATGGATGGTGAAATTTTAATGAAATATATTATAAAGTTACTATTGCAAGCTTGTTTTTTTCCTAAGTAAAAAAAGTAACAAAAAGAATTAAAAAGAAAACTAAAAACGTATCTTATAAACAATAGTGTCAGTTTTATTTTTTAAAACAATAATGAACAAGTCTATAAGGAAAACTAGATTCATTTTGCATTTTAAGCAAAAACGTGCATTATCCATTCAATTGTTGGTGTATCCATGCGTACCCAATGATAATAAAATAATGACAAGAAGATAAAAGTATGAAATTTTGGTATAATTGTGGATAGAGTATATGATCTTGAAATTCGTGAAAAATTTATATCGAGATCAATGATAGCAATGACTTTTTTGTTTTAATTTCTTCAAATATCAATCAGATTGTGTGTTAGTACATGTAGTATTGGTATGAATATCTCCTTGTTAACTAAATAACTGTTAATTTTATAGGAAATAATAAGTATTACAATGTTTAATGCGTATAGGTTATGACAAATGATAATGACAGTTTTCGGATTCAGAAGTCATCGGTCGGTGCGTCATATATATATATCTATAGATAACATTGGGTGGATTCAAGATTCCGAGGTGATCTCCGTGCGAGTCGTTGCAATGAAACTAATACATGTACTTTTTAACATAAAGTATGAGGTATCACAGGATTTTCACAGAAATAATACATGTACAAGATTGTTTAACAAGCTAATGTTGTAATCATCTTCTGGTGTAAGGGCCGAATTACAATAAAGCGCTTGTGTTTCTTTTCAGCAACTTATAATTATTTTTAATGAGTTAATTATCTGTTTTTATTTTTTATGGTCAATTTTTTTACCAATATTATATTTTGTTTCTTCCGCATCTAGTCCATTTTTAAAGATAAAGATATTATAATATAGTATGCTAAGATTGTTATTCTAGTGTGTATATGTATATAATTACAAAGAAAATCAAAGTTGTCCAGAAAGTCAGCATTGGACTAGCATCAGTGTCCAAGGTTGTTTTTATGTCTTTAGCTTGGGCGATTTAAATATATTGATCTGTAGAGGTCAGACTTATGCTTCAAGAAACCAAAGATTTTGGTGGTTTTAATTGAGGTTCAAATTTAACTTCAAATATGAATATGTAGCCAGAAAAAAATAATGTATGTTTCTATTCTTCGTTTGTATTTTGATTTTATGGAAACTATGCTACAATGTAAATACTAAAAATAACTCCGAGATTATCTGAAACACACACATGGATTATATTACATTGTAATCTGATAGAAGTTATTAGAATAGAAACATTAAATAACTATTTAAATATTAATAACTAAAAGTTAATCCTGAAACTAATACCGTTTTATTAAATAATGTATTGATTCAATTAATTACAGAATATAAAAAACAACTATAATTCCTATATTATAGATCTTATTTAATTAAAAAACACATTTTAACATATTCGAAGGGGAAAGCCTTTTTGTATTTCTAATAGATCTTAATAGAGCATATCGTCTGTAACCAAACTATAAAGTATTTAACATTAGAAAAAGGTGTGAGCTTCTAGTTTATTGCCGAAAACATTATAGAAACTTTTAAGACGAGGAACAATAGTAAATGGCTGTTTGTTTTAATTATTATTGTAATATGCATCAAGGTTGCATGTTTTGATTTCGCGGCCTTGTGAACATACTTTTTATATAAAACTTTGAAATTCGGTCGGTAATCGATGTGTTGCCACTAATAAATCTATTTTCTACCAAGAAAACATGGTATGCTTCATTTCAGAAACTCTGTGCGCATTTATAGATCTCTTAACCCGTTTGA
This sequence comes from Mytilisepta virgata, assembly GCA_028015205.1. Taxonomy (NCBI): domain Eukaryota; kingdom Metazoa; phylum Mollusca; class Bivalvia; order Mytilida; family Mytilidae; genus Mytilisepta; species Mytilisepta virgata. The sequence continues at coordinate 93,958,213 of CM051521.1, forward strand.
TAAATTCTGATATCACCATAAGTTGGATAAATACTCGTGAAATTTCCCGCGACAAAACGTTCGGAAGACCTCTCGGAGTTTATCATTGTCATTAGAGAAAAAGATTCTAAAAGTCTTGACCCGTTAATTATGAAATTTATCCACTCTCGATATTAAAATTTACATTTTTTTAAACTGCTCTGACAAGCCTCGCAATTTAAGTATGAAAGTTAAATTATCTCGAAATGATAAATTTCATAATCAACTGCTCATCGTTGTAGAATCTATATGTCTCTTTAAATTTTATAATTTTAAGCAATATTACAAAGGAGTTAATAATGACCATTGACAATAAAAGACGAATTTATGTCGCGCTATTTCATTTAGCTTTGTCCAAAACGGCAATCTCAAATTTGTTTTCAAGGTAATTATTCAAATGTTTATAGAAGTGAAAAATAGTAGGTATTTTTGGTAGAAAATTAATTTGACATTGATTCACGTTTTTTGCAAAAATTTCCAGTTTTATATATGATGTATGATCTGACGCCCCACTGCCACAATGCAACCAATTGTAAAACTGGCCGTCGGACGCCAAAGAAGAAGTTTCCTGCGTATATTAATTCAATCAACTATGTTAAATTACCGTCAAATGTAGGATATTAAGGATTATAGCAGATTCCCCTTATATTAACATAAAAAAAACTCCCAGATACACATATATTTTGTTAATGTGATTTTGGGGGTTCTGTCTCTTTAAACATGCACCAATGGCAATTTTTCATGAGTCGTCACTGAATGTCTTGGATAAAATGTATCGGAGAACATCAAATTAAACCAATTTACAGATGGGTTCAGTTCTAACCTCTCTGTAGAACTTTCCTAAACTGACAGCAGAACTGTTCTGGAATGGTTCTAGAACTGTCATCCTGGCAATGTTAGAACCATTTATGACAATGTGTGTCTTAATATAATTCTACCAGCGAACCATGAATGGCAATTCTACCTCAGAACCAATTATGACCGAGTGTGTTCCAACATAGAACCGTTCTAATCTAGAACCATTATTGACTGTTCTATCCTAGAACCACTTATGATAATTTTACCCTAGAACCATTTTTGGCAGTTTTACTTCGAAACATTTATTACAGTTGCAATAGTTTATTTAGTTGTATATTTAAAACAGCAAAGACAGGAATTAATGGTATTCTATCAATTTCACTTGCTGCAAATCTTTAAAATTATCTTTTTGACATACCGCAAGAACTTGTGGAGTAAATCTGTTTAGAAAAGAAATTTTGGTAATTTAAGAATTTTGAACATTAAAATTATAAAAAAGGATAATTGCTGTGAATTCAATTATTTTCATTGATATCAATTTTCGTGGATTTGGGGAAAAGGGCGTATTCGTTGGTTTTAAATTTTATTGATTTCGAAATTCCAAACAATAAAAATAAAAATTGTTGAAATGAAAAGTTGTTTAATTTGTAAATGACTGATTTACATTGAAATATGATTAATTCCAACTAGTACACCTTCCTGAATCCTTATTTTACTGATGGGATTTTTGGCCTCTCGATATTTCTTCTTACAGTGATCTGTAGGTTTATATTTCGTTGTCTCTGAAATTCCTGGATAAATCTGTCCACGAAATCCACAAAAAGTTATGTACCAGAATAATAAGTGTTTCACAGTAACTCATGTGATACGTTACAATTCAGTTTTTACATAAAGTAATAGTTCAGGGAGTACAAAAATTTAAAATTAAGTTTTTTTCTGCATTGAAATATCAAAATCTGAAGAATAAAGATATTCATTTTATTGCGATATACAAATGTATTAAAAACCACCTTTTTTAAATATACACAGAGTCTGAAATAAAAATCTCACCTGCAAAGATATAAATTTTTGTATATTATAAATTTGATATATCAATTATCGAAGATATTCTGGAACGGTTCTAGAACAGCCTTCGCAGACAGAATAGTAGAGAGGTTGGGACTGATCCATTCTGTACATTTATTTCTTGGTTCCTCCGTGCTGGCAGTACTAGCCCTAGTCCTCCTACAGTGGCATAGCTTCTAATTTGCCAGTGTAAATACATTTAAACCTTGGATATTTTATCTGTTCATAATAATGCTATATATTATTGATTCAATGTTTGCTAATGATACTGTCTTATATGTATTAAATGTTACCGACAAGAGGTTGAATAATTAATCAATCACGCAATCGACCATATGTCTATCAAATGACTGGACAAACAACAATTAACAATTCGGATACATTTACGGGCCAATATTCATGTCCATATTTTTTCAGCGATGACAGGAACTGTTTCGGATCATGACTAATTTAAATTAGTCCATGAAAGCAATAGTTTAACTTGCCAGTGTTTAAAGACTAACATGTAGATTGTTTGCCGAGAATTTAATATTTCTTATAATATATATATATATATATATATTTTTTTTGATAGAAGCACCTGCAACACTCATTTAGAAGCATAGATTAAAGATTAACGCCGAAGACCTACAGTTTACGAGATGAATTTACTTTTCGACGGTAATACATCAATGACAGAGAACTTTACTTACAAAGCTGTAAATAATGTTACAAAATTATTGTACAATATAACTGACTTCCTAGATTATTGTGATGATAACATCACGGAAACAAACCCTTTTAAAAATCGAACATTCCCTGCTGGACCATTTATCAACAAAACAGCTATAACGATTTTCCTCATCACATCTTATGTTATCATATTTCTAGTGGGAATTGTTGGAAATTCGTTGGTTATTTACGTCGTGTTGCGTTTTGCCAAGATGAAAACAGTAACAAACTTGTATATACTGAATTTAGCCGTCTCAGATGCTGCATTTTTAATCAGCTTACCGTTCATTATAACTACAACTCTCATGCACCATTGGATTTTCGGCACGGCAATGTGTAAAATTTATAATGTTTTATACTCTATAAATTTTGTGACGAGTATTTTAACTCTGACTGTGTTGAGCGGAGATAGATATTTAGCTGTATGTCACCCTATTAGATCTGGAAAATATCGAACGGTCAACATAGCCTATTTCATATGCTTAATTATTTGGTCCGTATCATTTTTAGTAATGTTACCAATCATTTTATATTCGACCACTATTCCGAATTACAAAAATCCGGCATTGGAAACATGTACAATTAAATGGCCTTCCGATCAGATTCTTCCTCAAGGAAAAGCATTTACTTGGTATACATTCCTACTGGGGTTTGCCATCCCGATTTCTATGATAACATTATTTTATACATCAGTTATTGTGAGACTCACCTGTGTTGGAACTATTGTAAAGTCAAAGGGGAAGAAGAAATCTCATAGAAAAGTTACCAAACTCGTTCTCACTGTTATTTTGGTATACGTTTCGTGTTGGCTCCCACACTGGGTTTTCCAAATCAATTTAACTTTTCAGCCACTAGGGAAGAGACTTCAAGACTGGGAAGTTTATTTGTTTAATGTATTTACCGTTTTAACATTCACAAACAGTATGTTGAATCCGCTGCTCTATGCCTTTCTTAGTGACAATTTTCGACGAAGCTTTGCCAGAGCTTTTAAATGCATAGCTGCTAAGGAACTTGATAGAAAGACGACAGCAGCAGACAGCGTGTATCCGAAGGCTTCAAATCAAGCAGACGACAAGGGAAAGGGCAAAAATGCACCACCTAAATATGAACTTGATACCATGAGAACAACTGGAACCGCTTTTCTGCTTACTCCAGATGAAAACGTTAATACTTCTCTACTGGAACAAAGCAGCATATATGTAGATAAAGAAAGTCAAACGCAACAAGTCGAGATATAGTTATATGAAAACGCCATTCTGTAGGTATACCATTTAAATTCTTCAAAAAGGTTCTACATTCAAAGAATTACAGAAAATTAGTGTAAATCACATGTTTAATTATTGATGTTTCTATGATTAAATTCATAAAAAAACAAACGAGACTGGTCCAGTCCTTCAGTTTTACTGTGTGTTAAACAGTGTCTCTGAATAGCTCTTAGGTTAATAATAATCAATTGAAAATGGACCTGTCCCATTGATTTTATTCCCTTCCTCATACGGGATTTGACTTGGGCAGCATGGCGGGTGTCCTGCAGAAAGCAGATATGTCATAATTTAAAACCTATAGGAAAACAAGTACATCATGGAATCTCAAAACCGCTTGGGAATTCTTTTGATATTGCAAATATGTAGTGATAAAATATTGCCTTTTTCTAATTATTTAAAACATCATGTCGGGTAATAAAATCTAACAAATACATATCAAATTTAGTACATGTAAAAATGTACTTGGATAGAATAGAGAATGGAAACGGGGAATGTGTCAAAGAGACAAGAACCCGACCAAAGAGCTCAAGGCTACCAATGGGTCTTCAACGCAGCGAGAAAATCCCGCACCCGGAGGCGGGCTTCAGCTGGCCCCTAAACAATAATGTATACTAGTTCAACAAAATGGACGGCACACTTAACTCCCAAACATAAAAATGAACCAAAATTAAAAAAAACACACAAGACTAACAAAGCGGGGTTAAACACGTTTTGTGAGATTTCAACCCTCCCCCTATACCTCTAGCCAATGTAGAATAAACAAACACACAGCGATACACACAGTAAAACTCAGTTCAAAAGATGTCCGAGTCCGATATTAAACAGGGTAACAGAAGAAACTAAGCAAAATGACAATGATCAATATATATTAACAAAGGACTACATTGGCGACCAGTCATAACCTCTGGTCCAAGTTAACGTGTAGAGCAGTTCTGAGAACTGTTCTAAGTTAACTTCTCAGAACTGCTCTTAGTTAACTTAAAGCAGTCGGGAAGAAGAACAGCTCTGGTCAAGAATTAGAGCAGTCCTGGTCCACGAATGCTTTTTAGAAAAGCACTGGTCAAGAAAAAGAGCAGTCCTGGTCCACGACTGCTTTTTAGAACAATAGATAACAAGAAAAATAAATGGAAATGTGAGCTGTTGACTCTTTGAAATCTGTAAGTTTCAACACCTTTTAATTTTTTACATGCTCGTGATCAAGACCATATCGGTCGAAACGTCGGGTATTTTTAACATTTTAGTTTGATTATTGTTGTTTTTTACGATTTTATATTTGGTTTTGTTCGACTTGTGTATTTCAGACATTTTAGTCGTTGTTTGCCCCTATTGACAGCTCACCATTTCCATTTATTTTTCTTGTTATCTATTGTCGCATGAGCTATTTCGCAACATACTTAGATTTTTGATTTTTAGAATAACTCTGGTCAAGAATAAGAGCAGTCTTGATCCACCGCTGCTTTTGCGACGATATCGCTACATTTCACCAATTGTTAAATCATCATTTTAGAACCCATCATCGGAGGCGATCCCTTTGTTTGATAATTACTTACTCAAGAAAAAACGATCTTCAGTAAAAACAAAATAATAAAATTAAAATTAAAAAAAAAGGAATTATATTAAATTAAAATTTAAAAAAAAAAATACAAAATTAAATTTAACAAAAAATTAAATTAAAATTTAAAAAAAATGTCAGGTAAGTGATACGACCCATACCATGAATGGGTGGGTAACATGATCAATTCTATAAAAATGTTATAAAACTGTTCTAGACCATGACAGGTAAGAGCTGTTTTAGACCATGACAGGTTAGAGCTGTTCTTTACCATTACAGCTTAGAGCAGTCAGAATCGGTCAAGATTCTGTTCTAGAGAAGTTCTAAAGCAGTCAGCAGAACTACTATAAATTAACTTAATGCATTCAGTAGAACTGCTCTAAGTTAACGTGCTGAGAGGTTATGTCTGCACCTAACTGTACATCAGTCACTGACATGCCAGCTCCAGACCTCAATTAAACTGATGGAAAGAGTATGTCTATATCATATAGAAAATCAGCCACAATCCCTACCGTTTTTCTTAGGTGTACATTTACAGCTGATTTGTTACTTCTGCTTCAGTTACACATATTCAATGATTCAAAAAGAATGAAACTACATAATTGACATTCTGCCTCTTAAGAATAAGTTTCTCAAATATATAGTTCACCAAAACTTAAACACGAACACCTGATTTACTCGGGCTCCATTTTAAAAAGGTTTTGAATATTGGTACTACAAACAGTTGTCCACTGCTGTTATTATAGTAACAAGCCGTCAATGTTTTATAAAAGTATTATCTGACTGTGTTGAGCGGAGATAGATATTTAGCTACAACAGGAAGTTAATACATGTACCGACGTTATTTTTTAAATGATTTGCAAAATGAATGTTTTAAGCGAGAAAACAGTTTCATGGGATTTTTCTTTCTTTTGCTTCAATGTAATGTTAGAGCAAAGTTAGAATTTCGTAGCTTAAATATGTACACATATACTTTGTTGAACCGACGAATATGCGGTCAATGCGTTTGGAGACATACTCAGTTTTAATACCGATTTCAAAAACAATTCTTCAGACAATCCTTCATATTATAACTCCTCCGGAGCATCTGAGTCTACCTCCAGTTTTTTTATGGGGTCCATGTTGTCCATTGTTTTAGATTTTTCCCTCCCCTCAAATATCACTGTGGTGTTTCTTGACCTTATTTAAGATATTTTTTCTTGTTTTTAAAATTCAAAAAAAAAGGAAAACTTACTTTTTCGATAAATTCTCTATATAAACCGTTCTACAAACGTTTCGGCCTCAGGCCTTCTTCAGTGAAAACTTTTCTCCTTTTTCCTACATGGTTAAATTGTAGTATTTTTATGTTTTGGAGTTTAGTGTACCGTCCATTTTGCTGAACTAGTATACAATATTGTTTAGGGGCCAGCTGAAGCCCGCCTCCAGGTGCGGGATTTTCTCGCTACGTTGAAGACCCATTGGTAGCCTTCTGCTGCATCTCTGTGATGTCTTATGTGAGGATTTTCTATATGCAGATAGTGAGAAAAGCAAGGCGTTAACGGATGTACTTATTTCATGACAAACACGCTTTGTAGTCTGTCTAGTCCAATTATTTCCATCCATGTATTACGTTGGTGATAAAAAAAAATGTCGTTTTCTTAACCTATAATTGTATATGCTACATGTAAGTGAAGGGACCCTTTTTATACCAAGGTTTGTTATCTGAAAGAGATTTGAAAAGTATACATATATTTAACATTTATATTTCATGAAATCGGGACATATTCGATTCGATAGTTTTGTTATATGGCAAAGTCTATGAGGAATTTTAATGAATGTTTTTTTTTTAAATATTCAAAAATAATTGTCAATTATGAAAAAATATATCATAAAAAAATAATGTAAAAAATTCAGTATTTTTAATATATATGATTTATTTTTTTTGGTAATATTTATAATACATTGTTGGTTTTCGGATTTTTCTCCTTTTTGTGATATTGAAAAAATGTTTATTTTTAATATTAAAATTTTTCTATATTCACAAATTAAGTTTTTAATATAAAAAATGAAGCATTTTCGTATACTCAAAATCAACGTTTAATACAATAAATATGCAATTTTTAATATTAAAAACATCATTTATTAAAATATTTTGAAATTATTCGTATTCTTCAATACCCATTTACAATATGTCTCTGACAACATTTGATTAAGATATAAACGTATAATTCTGTCTGGATAATTAACTGAAGTTATTTCAACCTTAAACTGTAAGAGTTTGCAATTATCAAAACTGTGATCAAATAATATTTCCAATAAATATTTATATATCTTTATTCTGATAAACCGTTGTAGGTACAATGGTATATAGATGGTAACTAATAAGACAATAAAACACACAGGCAAAATTAATAATAATTATAATAATAACAATAACATCATATACAGAATGAAACATATAAAAGAGTTATATTTGAGTAGTGAGCCTGGAGGCCAAACACTAGAGTTAATATGTATAGCGGATAACTTTGCATAGTTTCTTTAATTTTTTATTTATTTTTGTTAGGTTTAAAAGCGCGCTCAATTTCAGGATGTTTGGATTTGGATAGTATTTGTTTCAAGTGCTACATTTCATTAAAATCATCGATCATCGATCATCGATCAAATCGTTCTCAAAACAAGCTTTTAAAAAATGCATTTACTATTTTAGTGTATATACCGCCCTGCACATACCAAAAAAAGTTTTAATATTATGAAAAGACTAAGAAATTGGTAACTTCCTGTGAATTTGTAAATACCGAAATTTGATAAAACATTATCTCATCTGAGCCTCCGTAAATCTCTGGCCTCATTTCAAAATCGTGCCCACCAGTAGATCAATACAACCGAAAAAATGAAAATCAGTCGGATAATAGTCACTGCATCCTTTGAGTCTCCAGTTACAAATATGAAAAGCAGTAACGAATCGTATCTCAATATTGTGCAAAAACGATAAAATAAATCATGTTTTTTTTCTGAATGTATAGTATTGTTCCGGTAAGATACTTTTCGTGCTTCTCTTGACAAACAAGTAGATAAATTTGACAGGTTAATGTTTCTCAACATTTTTTTGCATTTTTCTGACACCATTTATAGATACTGATCAGATGCCTCAGCTTTTGTCAAGTTCCTGAAATCTCAGGTTTATATTTCTAACATAACACAACAAAAAAGTTCCATTATCACATAGCAGTTAGATTTAAAGATATAAATGTGTATGTTATGTTTTTTGTCAATGTCAATATAGCAATTATTTGACGAGAAGAAAATAACATGTTATCATATCTTCTCTCTCTTTTGTTCCCACATCGCAACAAATACAGGAAGACATTTCAAGCCTGAATTGCTAGAATCGATATAATTTAATTGAGAATGATTGTTATTTATTAAATTAAAGACAAGATCTGTCTACTTGTAACGTTATATTGGCATTAACGTCATGTCCTGTTTTCGTATTACGAAAGATATTTTTACAATGATAGTTGTATAACATTCACGTATGTAATTCAGGATTTGTACTGATAAATTCTTAGAAATATATATCGTTCGTTTTGGTGCATCAATCAAAATATTGCCCTTTCCTTATATATATACCGCACTCCTCAAAACGAATATACGGTAAGTTTTGCAGGTCCGAAATTTAATGTTTATAGAAGATTCTGAATTGACAATATTTTTCTCTGCTATGTCTGCAGTGTATTCTAAAGACACATTTTCCAATGTTTGTAGACTTTCATGTTTTCTCGTATTGTATGTTTATAGAGCTTTTCTATTCTACAATGTACGCGACATTTATCGTTTAAGATCCCAGCTTGTCAGTAAGATTAGAAGATCGTCTCAGGGTAACATTTTGGCAAATTATTGCGGCTGGCAATATTTTCGGACTTCAGTGGTAACTTTACGAAATATGGATGCATTTATCTTTGCATCTTAAAACGTATATCACTAGACAATACGGGTGCAAAAATTGCGTTACCCTAAAGCCATTTTTTTTTTTTTTTTTTTTTTTTTGGGGGGGGGGGGGGGGGAGGATAAACAACAGAACAGGATCAAATAAATGCCAAGTGCAACGCCTGTGTATTTTTGGAGATACAATTTTAATACTTTCTTATGGTGAAATTATTGTTATTACCCATGTGGATGCGTAGAATTTACATATTTGGGAGAGAAAAAAATAATCATCATAATGTAAATCTTAGATTTAAGACTTTGACGAAAAAAATTCTATTACATAAATTATTATTTGGTACATGTATCACAGTTTGTTTTCGTTATACTAGTACCCACTTTTGAGGAAAATTAAAGTGCCAAAATGCCCACTTCTCTTGTAAAAACAACCTTTGTTGTTTTAGTAATTATATAGTCTATTTCTATATAGTTACAGTTATATACAAATGCTTTAGATTAAAAACAAAAATGTTACTAACAGCTAGAGCTATGACGTGTATATGTAACTACACTGTAGTACCGTTCCTGATTTTGTATTTCGAGCTAAATATTGTATATGTTGTACCCTGATGACAGTGCCCTAGGCACCAAAACGTGTCGGTGAATAAAAAGTAGACCATACAAAATTGATTTTTAGTTCTTTGGATTTCGCCGCACCGATTTTTGGACTTTGTAAATTAAAAGAATCTGCCGGTTTATTTTGCAGAAATGCTGAAAATTTGCCCTCAATTCTTATTTTTATCAAGAAATTAAAAAAAAATAAAACTTGTTCGCCCGCTCCTAAAATTTGATTAAAAAGAAGTTAAATCAAAACGAATGTTAACTTCTTATTCATGACTATAAAATATATTTAGATTTTTATCTCTAATTCAAAACAAATCCCACTAAGCCCATCACATATTTCACTTGTATTTTCAAAAGTGGGCATAATTGGAAATGTATATAATAAATAAATAAATGTTCTCTTGTTTTTCCAGTTGTCCTGTTTTGTGTTGATGGAAATATGAAGACTATTACACTATGTATAAACAACGCAGATTGACATGGATTGTAAAGCCTAGTACTAGCACTTAAATATAAATTGATGAAGATTGTCTAATGAAAGCATAATGTATACAATTGATTGCTGTATATTGTGATTAATTAAAAGATGTCACTGTTCCGGTGTATATGTATGTATTGTTGTTTCTCAGATATCAGCGTGGGAATATTAAACTTGGACTTTTAAGACGGTTGAGAGATTATATAAATAATTTAAGGTTTTTTATCTTCATAAGAGAACTTTTGTGTACCGCTCAACTTATTTATAGTCGTTTTCATGAATTAACCGGATTTTGCGACGAGATTGTTATTAGTTTGGCGATGTACGGGCAGTCGGTTGACCCAAAACAATGAGTACAAGGCGTCGGGGCTCGATATAGTGATCAACAAAAATATCCTTTGCTGTCAATTAGACCGCCGTTTTATTGTTTTATTATGTTTTGCAGCGTGTACAGTGCATAATATTTAGATGTTTATATCTCAATTTGTTTCCTTCGCTCGTGTATGTAACAACGTATATGATTTTAACGAAAGAAATCTCTGTATTACTGAAAAATTATTACACCAGGGTTTTCGATACCACAAACTTATCAAAACTTTTACTAAATTTTATCATCGGTACAAGGACGTCATTGGTAAATATAAATCAACGTGCAGACATCTTATATGTCCAGGTATTTCACACCCCATCTTTTATGTCAATATTCTATGCAAAGCACGAAAATTTCGTCATTTATCTGAAAAGCTAACCAAACCTATTAAACAGGCTTATCCACCAGTGATATAGTTACGATACTGTTGTCAAGTCAAGGGATATAGTTACGATACTGTTGTCAAGTCAAGGGATATAGGTACGATACTGTTGTCAAGCCAAACGATATAGTTACGATACTGTTGCCAAATCAAGGGATATAGTTACGATACTGTTGTCAAGTCAAGGGATATCGTTACGATACTGTTGTCAAGTCATTAAAGATGGCATTTTTGGAATTAATATTGATTCACTGTTATGGTCTTTGCATCGGAAATAAACAAATTTATTCTAAAACCCGTTGTTGGCATGATACGGGTTATGTTCTTCTCGTATAATTTATGATGGCATGATACTAAACCCCTAACGAGAGGTATTGTGGCTGATTATCTATATAATTAATACATAATCATTCGATCAGTTTAATCGTATGGACGTATGGAGCTGGTATGTCTCTAGCAAATGTGGAATTAGTGAAGATGTCCGGAACCTCTAGCCTTTGTTAGTCTTGTGTGTTTTGTTGAATTTTGGTTCATTTGTATGTTTCGTAGTTTAGTGTGGCGTCCGTTTTTCTGAAATAGTATACTGTTTAGGGGCCAACCGAAGACCGCCTCCTGGATTTTTTCGCTGCGTTTAAGACCCATTCTTTGACTTGGGCTGTTTTCTGCTCTTTGGTCTGGTTGTTGTCTCTTTGACATATTCCCCGTTTCCATTCTCTATTTTATTATAATTAAAATCTATAAATAAGGACTAAAAGAGACAAAAAGGATAGGGGGTAGGTACCGAGGCATGAGGAGTACTAATAGGTTCAAGTATGACAGAAATAACGTTTACTACATATTCATGTTATTCGCTTTCTACTCTTACATTGTATTTCAAACGTCTGTTTAAAACTTATTTTCTTTTCGTAAAATTTGTTATAAACAAACAACAAAGCGGATAACAGGAAAAGTAAATAGACTACAATAAACATAGACTACAATAAACAATGTGACATATAATGAGTCGATACTTAATTTCCGAAAACAATAAAGTTTGCAATTCTCAGATTCATTCTTGATTTCAACTAATAACAACTTTTTATAACAGAAAAAAGAATTTTAACGGTATTTAAATTTTCTTTCGGTTACATTATTTTTTCTATTTTGTTTATATGTGTATGGTTTTTTACATGTCTGATTTTTTATCAGGAGCAAGGGGACTTACGGGAGGTAAGGAAAAATACACACTCAAAACTGTTGTGAAAAAAAACCAGCCAAACAAATATATCCTGGACGAGAAATACCCCCCCCCCCCCTCTTCTATATATAAAACATTTCTTCTCACTGATTTTAAGTTAAACTTTATAGACAAACAAAAAATGACAGCTTTGTTAGATGTTTACCACAGTGTACCATGTAGTATCTCCCTTGTCTAAGTTACCCAAGAGTTACATCCCAGCTCCTTTGTTCTAGCAGGGGTGATCTGAGTCGGATCACCCCTGCCAGATCACCCCTACTTTTACAAAGGCTATTGTCCAGAAAATAATAGGTAAAATGTATTCAGGTGCACAGTTAAGTGCCATGATTGACTTCTTTGTAATGTTAACAAGTTATTAAGAGTTAATTCTTTACAGAATGTAATACAAATTTATCCTGATTTTAATAAAATGAAGACAGAAAATTTATTACCGTTATCCAACCAAAAATTGACCTTTTAGCAGTGGATTTAATTTGCAATAAAGTAACAATTGAAAGTGATACAAGGACCCCCCACCCCCCCCCCCCCCCTAACCTCCTTTACGCTATTTGGGGTTTTTTTTCAGAAAAGGGACAACATTTAGGCCCATTATCAGTAATAAAAAATGACTTTACAAAGTACTTGAATTCAAATGAATTAAGAATGTATTGCAAAAGTATTGGCTGCAGTCATATCCTGGGTCTCCTATTATATTAAAAACTGCTACAAATGAATGCTAAACTTGAAAATCGGCTTTTGTTACCCTAATAGATAAGTACCATAATTAATATTTGATTTACAAATACCTTCTGTGGATCTAAATGAGTTCTGGGTTATGAAAATAGATTCGTCATCCGCTGCCTCGGCCAAATCTAAGGCCTGGCTGAGTATTTCATCAGTGTCGTACCTGTCCGCCATGTCATTTGAGATGTATACGAGTAAAACAAATCCGTTTAATTTCTAATATCGAATGGTGAGATGTGTTCACCCATACTACAAACTCGCAAGGACAAGAAATGGGGTATGTTGAGGGATAAACTATCAAAACGTAATGTTCCATTAAAAAAAAATAAGAGTGAACAACGCATTTATTGCAAAAAGATGTATTTAAAAAGTGTTTATTGTTTTTATTTATTTGAGCTTGGATGTAAAATAGTTATCCCACTCGGACTTGGTGTGTCTGTATAAGATCATCCCTCGGGCCTCCGGCCCTCGGGATGATCTTATACAGACACAGCGTCCTTGTGGGATAACTATTACAGATAACAAAATACCCTCCCTTTAGCCTTGAGGACATAAAGGAGACAATTTCAGGTATCTCGCTTTGTTAACATGGTTAAGCGAGATAACTGGCACATATTTCTAATTGACTACAAAAGCTGAACATTTGTTAACGTAATGTAAATTTAACCCATATCATTTCCCTTGTACATTGTACTACTCGAAGTTTTGTTGCGAGTCATGAATGGTGTTCACTTATTCTACCGGTAATACATAACACAGATAAAACTAGATATAATTGTTACGCACAGCGTAACGGATGTTCCCCCAACGTTTCCATTGTTACAGAGGCTCCTAATATCAATTTCTACGGCTTCTTGAATTTTTTTTATTTTTTTTAAATTTTGCATATATTGTATTTGTCTACCATCATATAAAATTTGGAGTTGCAAGGACGTATAGAAAAGTATTGTTCTAGAATGTTCCATGTAAGACATTGATGAAATCTACGTTTTGTTTGCCAATTTTTTACGATTTATTTCGACTTTAACAGCCGCCAATTTGAAAAGGCCGTTGACCGGAAGTTCTTAATCTGACGAGAAGAGATCCAGGTGACCTTTGATTTTTTTGCCAATTTTGGTCGCAAACCTTTCAGCCGTTTTCGAGAACATTCTCGGACAAAACTCGGTCGGACGACAGGAAAAACGGAGTAAAAACAAAAAGTTCCCCACTCCGTTGCGGGAAAATAAGTTGGATGAACATTATAACATTAAAAATTAAAAATTAAAATATAATATTCGCTTGCTATTTGACAAGGAAATCCCTTCTTTTTCAGTGACGGTTTTTTGAGATAAATTTGTTTTATAGTGCGTTGTTAGATTAATAAGACAGTTATTTAATGGATATCTGGTCAATAGATGTAACTGTATACTGTTAATTATTACTTATGCCTCATTATATGAAATTTGTATGACGTCAAAATGTAAATCATCGTATTTTCCTACTTGGAATGTCACTTTTGCATTAGCTTTGGATATTCCCGTTGTCAACATATATACACTCATTTGCCAATAAAAATCTCCATATTGTGAGTAGGGGCTGATATTTTACTATTATATCAATCTGCAATAAAACCCGATAATCTGTACGTATTATTCGGCAAGATACATGTATATCATTATTGCCAACACTTATAAAATATTTATAATACATAACCTTATTCACGAAAATTATGTTACACTATTTCCAGTGTTGTGATTTTAATATTCAGTTACTAAAATTTCTAATTACTCTGAATCGACAAGGATTTTCTGTTTGATTCTCTTCAGGATCATTGGTACTACTGCTACAGCTATTTTAAAGTACATGTATACCAGACTTATGCAACTGGTCACGTTTTCATGCACATGGTACTAAACTAGCTAACAACGAGCATTTTAAGTTCATACAGTTTAACGAAAATCTTTTTAGTAGATTCTATCTACCTTGTTGATTTTTACGCGAGGATTCCTTTACCAGATGCTTCTGGTCGGCTCGGAGTCAGTATAATGTGTCCGAGTGGGGTGCTATGCTATGCTGGCTCAGCGTGTCGGTCTAGTACAAAGCAAGTGAGATTATGACTGATTGGCACTATCCCTTTCTCAGGTACAAAGCTAAAACTCAAATTTTAAACACTGTTCCTTCAAATATCTGTAGTGTACATCGGTACCAGGGCTATCGTTGCTTTGTATATACATGTACATGCATGTCAGTAACGAATTATATATATCTTGGCATGTTTTCTCAAAGAGTGTCTCCTTTTTGACTAATCGAACATATTCATGTGAAAAGGGAACAACGGCAATGTATGGAATATTGCAAAAGGTAGACGGAACAATTTATCCATCTCCTGTTTATTAGATTTATTTGACTAATTTGTCTTACCAATTATACTATATTGATCATAAATTTTGGGGTTTGAAAACATAAATACTGCAGCTAAAATTTTGTAAAATTATTTTATATTTTAAGCAGTCAATACCAGACTTTATTGTTTATGCAGAATTGGGCAGGGCTTGAATTGAAGTAGCTGTGAAAGCACCTATGATAAACTTTTGGGGGTAGACTTTTGAATGACAAAGATAGTAAGATTTCACATGTCTTGTATAAGATGCTATATATTAATTACATGAACTATGGTATAGAAAACAAGTGGTTATTATTTATAGAGAATACTCTTGACTATTGTGGGATGTCATACATTTGGAATATGCAATATGCAGACAAAATTGTAGTTACAAATGTTGAACAAATACTAAAGCACCAATTTTCACAATTATGTTTATCTCGGATGATATGTCTCCGAAACGTCTCTGCTACAGAATTTTTAAGACTGATGTTCAGTTTGAGGAATATTTCAATATTTTGCCTGATGATTTATTATTTACATGTACATTTCGTAAATCCAGATGCGGGAGTCACCGTTGCCAGTCGAGACGGGAAGATGGCAGGGTGTCGATCGTAATGAGAGATTCTCTAATTTTTGCGCCTCAAATGATATCGGCGACGAATTTCATTATTACTTCCTCGTGTTGTTCAGTGTTGTTTAGTTTTCAGTGTTTATTTGTTGTGCTTGTGGTTGTTCATTTGTCTTCTCGCAGGTTTGTCTGTCTAATTGATTTTTTTTTTTTTTTTTTTTTTTTTTTTTTTTTTGGTTTGCTCCATAAAGAATGTACTTGTCCTCTTTGCAAATCGTTTCAAACAGAAAGGAAAATATTACTACCAAATTATTGTCAAACAAACCCAAACACTGTTAAGTTTAGAAATCTGTTTAATACCAGAAATAAGATTGTACTAGGAAATATCTGTAAATTTCTAAAATTTGTAAAGAGTCAGTTCTCCTTGATAATCATTGCATTATTTAATGTTCACACATGCACTTCCATTTATTTGTATAGAGTCAAATAAAAAAATGGAGGCATTTTGAAAATTATAAACTCAAATATAAATACGAGAAAAGAAAACAATTATCATAACAGATACATTTGTTGATACTTAGACAATATATATCCAAAAAACTAAATCACATATTTCTTGCAGATGTGGTGAAATATGCACCAAAGTACAAATTGTCAATGATGTTACGTGGTAGAAATCTCAAAATTTAAGAATGTGTTAATATATTTTCTTTCAGAAGTACAACACAGTACTATGAATTGTCTCAAGTTGATTTATTCTAACTATTTACATGTATCTTGAGTTTTAGATGAACAATGTGACATGAAAATGTCTTAAATATACAAAATTAGAAGATACTGTCTAATTAAAAAATCTTTTAAGTCCCAAAAGTCTTTCGAAATAAACGATAAACATAAAACAGCTATACATGTTGATGTTGAAGAATTTGGTTAATCAAACTGCAGAATTTGAATTTAAAATTGAGCTATAATCATTTTTGTTATTAAGATTATATATCAAAGTACATCACTGACACACATGGTTACACCAATAACTGACAATGTAACATCACTGACATTATTATAAAATTACTAAACAATTTACTCTTTGACTGAAAACTATTATGTGTTATAAAGCAAAATACCTACTGAACAAAGACATACAGTGTATGAACCTAATAAAAAAATGAGCTCAAGATGGTATAAATGGTATTTTTGTTATTCTTCTGTAACATTATTGACAACTGCAGTAACAGCACTGACAGTATTAAAAAGGATATGGAATGCATGTCTGTGAAACAAAATATCATTTGGACATATCATGTATATGCAGTAATATATTACGTTTTACATTGTGGATTATCTTTTGACACAATGTGATAAATCCCTGTCTGTTGAACAAGCAAAGCACTGAATGGCCCCAAGATATTTATATAAAAACTGACCAAACAGTCCATTTAGGTCTACCGTATTTATTATGAAAAATGTATAACAATAAAATGCAAAAGATAACCTCTGAAAATGCATGATCCTTACTTCGACTAAGTATATATCCTTAGAAATGTAATCGTAATCAATAAATGTAATATCTCTCCTCTCATCATCGCTCTGTCATTAGATAAAGCCACAGCCATCAGAACCTTGGCTAGTTTTACAGTTAAAACGAGCACATTCTGACACTGCTATTTGAATTATGTATCGTCCAGTCTAATTCTGCAGTTCCAGAAAGCGGTCACCTTGTTGGTAATCATAATGTATTGGTTATAGTGTGTTAAATACACCAGAGTGTCAGGGTAGATAAGGGGGACATTTGAGTACCAGTAAAACCGATTTAACCCCACCACTGTTCAGCGTCTGTACGAAGTCAGACTATCATGACTCTCTTTTGTGTTCATGGTTGTGTTATGTGCTCTTTTATTTTATGTTGTGTCAGAAGGTTCGCAGTTGGGTATCTCTGGTTGCTTAGTATGTAATTGCGTACATTTCGTGTTATCCATTTTGTTGTATGTTTACGCAATGTAGCTGTTGCATTGCCCCTTTCATTGTTTTGGCATTTGTACATAAACAAATACATTTTGTAATGTTGTAAAAACGAAGCATTCAGAAATATTAACATGTTACATCTGAATTCTGAGAGAATGTATATTGTAAACTTTCATGGAAAACATCATGAAATCGGGTACAGTGTACAAATACATGAAAACTCGATGTTAAGCTGAATAGGACAAGTCTAATTAAAACTTTAGTATGTTTAAATGCGTTATGTCAGTTATGTAACATGAAAGATCAGTGATGTTATATTTACCAATATTATGAATATTTTTCAATTCAAATACAGAGGATTTAGAACTTTTTATTTCGGTTACTTTATATTAGAATTTGTCTTAAGGATAATTGAATTATAAAGTCTTTATATATTCGGAAAATTAAATTTAAATTAAATTTAACTACATGTATTTGCTATTTGAATTGAGTCACTGATATCACAGAAAACGTCATTGATGTCAATTTAGTTTTCATAACATCAATGACTATAACACCAGTGACAAATTTGCCTTAAAATGATTAAAAAATGTTATATGCTAACTCTAAAAATCAATGAAAACTTCGAATATGCAAAATTTGCAAAAAGTCTTTTCTGAATTGTATTCAACCTATTCATTGTCATGTGTTTATAGATATGAATGAAGAGTAACATCAATGAGACTTTAAAGTTACTTATGTCAGGTTTATTCAACTATATATTATCTTACATCTATGTCCTTTGTTTACATCTTCATTTCCAATTTAGCGTCAACAACATACAGGAAATGCTTTTTAAGCAATATTATTTTCATATACTTTTATGGAAAGATAG
The DNA here is from genome assembly GCA_028015205.1 of Mytilisepta virgata. Taxonomy (NCBI): domain Eukaryota; kingdom Metazoa; phylum Mollusca; class Bivalvia; order Mytilida; family Mytilidae; genus Mytilisepta; species Mytilisepta virgata. The sequence continues at coordinate 93,977,111 of CM051521.1, forward strand.
CGTGCATATCATACCAAACTTGAAAACCTAACTTCACTGACCAAATTTTTGGGACATATGCTTTGTTCCTTTTTATTTATAATATCTGTATGGTTCAGATGAAACATAATTGTCTTTTTAAAAGCATCATGTGTCTTGTATAAGACAAACACAAAAGAATCTGACAAAAAAAGAGTTTTTTTTTTGCAGTAAAAGAATGCTAAAGTTGGTTTTACTGAATTGGGACACCCCATTTTTCAAGAAGATAACATATGTAATCGCATTTTTCATTTAATCATGACATGTTTGCACCAGTTTAGCATAAATAATCTTTAATACAGATTTTGTAAAGAAATTTGATGAATTATTTAATACATCATGCCTCCATTTTTGCAAAATAAATCGCTGGGACTTAAAAGCCTCCATTTTTTTTATAATAACTCATGTACATCTATAAATTATGTTTCTTTGTAACTCTGTAACACAGTTAATGAGAAAAAAGATCATTCATTTATTCATTCATTCTATTCAACAGAATGTGTTTGATATACAATTAGTAGAAACAAATCAAATTAATGTATACCAAATTTTACCTAGTGCAAGTTCTTTTTAACTTTATACATGTACAGTACATCCAAGGTTTAAATCAAAACATACGATAAACGCGTGGAGAATTTAACTTCATCTTTTCTATATAATAACACATGAATTCCAGAATAATAAAGATAACTCACTACTTAATGTACACTGATCTTCCATTTTGTGGTATTAATATAACCAGGATAACATGTATATAGTTTTTGTTCATAAATTCACCGAAATCTCAGTCTCTTCACCAAGGTATGATTAAGTTTTTAGGGAGGGTGTTGTGAATACCAAATGATATTAAATAACATTATTTAGTTTCTGGCCATGAGGAAACATAACGAAAATGAATCATGCCAAACTGTAATTTATACTTCGTTGGATTTTTCAATTTTCAATGTGGCGGAAGAAGTTAACGAAACAGGATATACGAACCCCTCCGGATCAGCCGATGTAATTCTCATTTGTTATGGAAACTAATTATGTCACTTCGTGTTTCAAATTGATTGATTGATTGTTGCTAAACGTACAGTGGCATATATTTCATGCGTCTTCAGGACGAGAACCAGTTCAATTTATCAAACATTTCAAATAGGGATGGGACGCGACCCGTGAAAAAGGGGAACTAATTTTGACTACCATTGTAAAAGAAGGCTGGTTTGGTAGGGTCGGATAAATTAGCCTTCTGTAACGGGCATCAGTCTACTCTTTTTCGGTAACTACAGACGGGGTCTTTAGCATGCAGGGAGTGAAGCATTCTCCAAACACGTTACCCACTATGGTCCGCGGTCAGGCTTTCCGTATTATGACCTGACAACCCCCCAACGAGAGAGTCTCCTCTAACCGCCACCTGGCAACTTTATGGGTTTAGCCGTTAATCCGTTACAGATGCCTAGTCAAATAAATTGATAAAAATTGATAATAAACAATAAATTAATGTGGGGAAGCTCCAAGTGAGAGAATAAATAATATATAATAATATACTATTGTATTATTGTCCGAAAATTGCTGACTTATAACAAAATGTTTCCTATCATTTGACCAGTAAACCCAAGAGAAATTACTGGTGGAAAACACAAATTGTTTTGATTGTCAATGATTGTGATACCGTGGTCTAATTAGCATTCTTACAGCGTATGGCGTCAGTTCTGCGAAGTTAAATCAATTTGACTGCAGACTGATTATCACTGATAAGAAAAGTTATTGATATTTGACACTACCTTGATCTGTCAACATTTTGCTCTAATTTCTGTTTCGGTTTATGCCTCAAAGGAGAACCTTATAATCATAGAACAACTTTTACACCTGGCAGTGTTATAAATTTGTCACATTGAATTGACGTTAAACTATAAATGTAAATTCAGAGAAGGCAAAATAAACTTGTATATGAATTATTAGAAAGATCTGCTTCCTCGTTCTTTTGTAAATTATTTCTAGATAATGAAGTATGAATGAACTGGCAGTCAGAATCCCTAAAATTTTAATTTTTTAATGTATTTTTAATTTCCGATTTATTTTTTTAGATTTGTTACATCTAGCACTTTCTGAAAAAAAAATATTGTTGTACAAAGAAAGCTTACATTGACTAAGGAGTATCTTATCTGTCTTTAGAAGGTTTAGCTTTACCCTTTTGGTCCCTTTGGGATTTGAATTTGATCTTCAACGTTTTGTGTTACTTTTTCTGCTTTCAACATTTTTAATTAGGTCGTAGCATAACTGATGAGTAGTTAAGCGACGAAATGTGCACCCGTTGTGCATCAAAATTGGTACCAAAGAATATGTATCTAATGTGTCAACATTGGTACCATGAATATTTTATTACCTTGTTTTACCTGCGTCGCCAACGGCGAAAGCAGGTCTAGTAACCGCTTGGCTCCGTCCGTCCGTCTGTCTTACCGTCCATCCGAAAAACCTTGGGTAGGAAACTTTCGTCAAAGTTTGCTTGGCTTCTACAGAAGGGAATGATTTTATATTTTTCCTGCAGCTTTATAATGTTGAGTTATTGCGCGTAAGCAATATTTGGATCTGTTGTGCAGCCACTTCCTCTTTGCCGATAGTAGAAAATTCAACAATACTCAAAACACTACAAAACATTTTGTGAAAGTTTTCTTGGCTTCTACAGAAGGGAATGATATTATACTAGTAATTTGTCTGCAGCTTCATAATGTTGAGTTGTAGCGTGTAAGCAATTTTTGGATCTTAACTGCATGCTGCGACGGGGTTTTTGGTCTTGTTTCTACTTGACTCCATCTTTTGGGTAATCCTACATATTTAAGACAGCAAGATTTCATATATGAAGATTACATTTTTCCACGTACTTCCATAATGTGTCAATTTTTTTTCAAATATATCAAAAAAATATAATAACGAAATAATACGATTAGAAGCCAAATATTCTAAAATAATTAGAAAATAATGATTACAGCAAAGGTCAATAATGAAGAGTCAACCAAGTTTAGTATCTAAATTGTATCATACAAAGGGTAAATTTTTTTTTAAATAGTTGTATATCATGTTTACATGTATTTTTTTGAAAGAATAACCATTCCAAACTAAACATTATGTATAGTTACTGACAATTTTGAATACAATGTTTTAGTTCAGATATAAGCAATAAATTTTCTCTGACAACAGGTGAATATATAAACAATGGACAGTCTCTGAGATATGTCCACTTATATTTAACATTGGACTGTTGTTGACTTGCCTCACTGACATAAAGATAATGCAAAATGTTTTCAATACATTGTGATGGTGTGGTACATATCCCCGGGTAAAATGACTTGTTTACAATGATATAAATTTATACATGTATGTTCGGATAAACGTTGAAAAAAATAATAAGCTCCCGAAGGGAACTATTATCATGGTAGAAGTGTCGATTTGGCTACTGTACTTAGATTTTTTTATTCAATTGAATTCAATATTGAGACCAACTTCCGGTCTTGCGCTAAGACGCGAATGTGGGTCCGTTCGCCCCAGTGTACGTACATGTATTTTCGATCCTGGATCCGTTCAAAGCCTTTGTTAAATAATTTTTCATAGGGAACATGGATACACATTTCCTGATATACCCTTCTTAAAAAACTGAGGAAGCACATCAGGTAACACCTGCCTCATATTATTCAATTTATTTAATGTTGCTTATATATATATGTATATGTTATGTTATATAAATACATCGAGATACAGGATATTAATGATACATTGAAAGAGATTTGCTCTTTGGTTCACTTTGACATCAACCATATATATTACAAAAGATTCTACAGAACGAACGTCGATATATTCCCGCCAGAATATATTTGATGTATGGAAAAAAATCTGTAAAGATTGTCTGACATCCAACAGCAGAGAAAAGAAAAGCTTTACAATTTTAAATTTTCGAATTAATCAAATACATTTTGTATTGCTTGTCATCAGTTCTTTAGAACTTGATATGCATAAAAGAAAATTCTAATCATCATTCTCTTGGCGATTAGAAAGGTCCTACCTCTAGAACGAGACAACAATTTGTTCGAGTTGACACAAGTACATTGGAATGGTAAGATTTTTTTTATTTAGAATAGTTATTGTCGGGAAGATTTATGGAGAAATGAATTTTTTTCTGTCTTGAATTCTTATAACTCATTGTGATTCGGGTAATGACCAAGAAAATGTTTTTTCGTTTGGCTTAGGGGTTTCAGACAAGAAGATTTCTTAATAAATTTTTCCATAGGGTCCTATGTTAAACTAAGTTCGGCTGTGGAAGCCATCTTGATTGACATTCTGGTTCGTCAAACACAATTCTAAAAGAGGACCATTTCAGGATCATTTCTGCCAAGTTTGGTTTCAATTGGCTCTGTAGTTTCATATAGTATAAATTTACTATATCTAATATTAGTATCTTTGGATTGTTATTTTGAAACTCCTGGGACGATGCCTCTGCATGGTGGACCCCTAGGTCCCAGAGGGTATTCGCCAACCCAGTCGTCAGACTTGTCTGACATGATAATTAATTGATTTGTTACATTATTTAGCAAAATTCAAAAATAATAGAATTTCTAAGGGTTCATTCCTTGTATTGCACATGGTAGATCTCCTTAGCTGAAATTTGGCTTACTATTTCGGCATTTTTGGTTATGAGTACTTCTTGTTTAAAATAAGTTTGGTTTTTGGTCTTCCAAATGTTTCGGTTTAAATGCTGCTGATGATAGGTAACTCCATGAAATACGTCGTATACAGCATAGTATAAATTTACTCTATCTAATATTAGTATCTTTGGATTGTTATTTTCAAACAACAAGATTTTTTAATGAATTTTTCCATAGTCTCCTATGTTTAACTAATTTCTACTGTAACGGCCATCTATAATTCTGAAAGAGGGTCACCTAAGGACCATTTCTGCCAATTCTGGTTCCAATAGACCAAGTGATTTTAATCAATTTTCCCATCGGGTCCTATGTTAAAGATCGGTTGTGGCGGCCATCTTGGTTGACTTTCTGGGTCATCGGACATATTTCTGAAATAGGACCCTTTAAGGACCATTTCAGCCAAGTTTGGTTCCAACTAGCTCTTGAGTTTCAGTCAAGAAGATTATTTCGTGAACTTTCTCATAGTGTCCTGTGTTAAACTAAGTTTTGATGTGGCGGACATCTTTTTTGACATTCCGGGTCATCGGACATATTTCTGAAAGACCACCCAAGTACCATTTCTGCCATGTTTGGTTCCAATTGCCTTAGTAGTTACAGACAGGAAGATTTTTAAATGAATTAGGCAGATGTTAGGAACCACACACCATGTATATTATACAATTATATAGTCTTTCGTAGAGGTAAATATGAGTTTCAATAGACCTTAAAAAATTAATATTGACCGCCGCCGAAGGTGCAACTAACATGAACTAACATGACGTCTTCGCCAAATAAATACAACCAATAAATAAAATTAACATGTACAATTAACATGTACAAATGTCAGTTGAATTCGTACAGGTAAACAATTTTTCTTGCGCTAAAATGTCCAGTAAAGTTTCTGGTAAAATGTCCATTCACACCGTTAGAAAATCCGCTAAAATGTTCTGCGCCCGTTTTATTACATAATAATCCGTTAATTCCATAATTTTAAATCTAGAATCTTTGATATTCGTGGCCATCCCCCCAAAAAACCCTCATTTTCTTTGTAAATTCCTATTTTTTTAATTCAAAACTGGAATAAATATACGTACATGAACTTTCAGAAGATATATCTTTTAGAGTAAGGGTTTTTCTAGGTTTGTCTAATTTGGCAGAATTACGAAATTTCTATTATTACAAAAAAAAATCGATAATCGAAATGAATGATTTATTTTGCATCGGTCGATATGAGTTTTAATAGACCTCGGCGGCGGTGAATATTTTTTTTTAGGTCTATTAAATCTCGTATCGGCCGATACAAAAGATTGTAATTAATTGTTTTATTACATAAGAATCCGTTAACTCATTAATTTTAAATCTGGACTCTTTGATATTCGCACCCAACCATCTTAAATATACATGCATGCACTTTCAGAAGATCTTGTAGAGTAAGGGTTTTTCTAATTTGTCAAAATTACAAAATTTGTATTATTACCAAAAAATTTAATTTCGATAATCGAACTGAATGATTTATTTTGCATAAAATATACAAAACTAAAAAAATCGTTTCCAAGTCACAAAAAACTCAGGGAAAATTTTGATGAGTTTTCAACTTTACTCGATTCGTGCAGAGGAATATATACATGTACCAGTGAAAGTAAAAAAAATGTCATGCACGATGAAAGAAAAATGACAAAAATGACATGCACCTCGTGTACCGGCAATTTGCATGAAAGAAACGAATATATACCATCAAATACGAAAACAAGTGAAATTAAATACTGCAAAAACGTTACAAGAAAATAACCTTGTACATGTACCACCGCCATAATTTGTCCATCCTCACGTCTACGACCGTTCTTTCAGTCTGACATTTTTTCCTGTTATTCACAACGAATGTCGTTGGATGATGAATGAAATAAAATTGATTCTGATTGGTGGCTTGAAAAAGAACCACGTGATTGCCACATGATTGAAATCAAAGTGAAAGCGAAAGTGAAACGAGTCCATATGGGTTTTAATCAAACAATATCAAAATAAACAGAATATCATGTGACCGCATGCACGTACAAACCGATTATATTATCTCTATAAAAGCATAATAAATAAATGAGAAAGATAAAAATGAAGCACAGGGACTCGTTACAATTGACCCAGTATGTCATCTGTGACTGATCCGGCCCCGATCTATAATACCATAACACAAGGGAGGAATCAATTCCGAGAGCGCCAAATTTCAAATCATCAGAATTTTTTTTCTGTTCTCCATCCAGTCTGCTTTTTTGCTTATTTCTGCAGTAAAATGATTATATTTTAACAAAATGCCTACCTTTTAGCTCTAATTTCCCACCAATCGGTTGTATTGGCTCATTTTAGTCCCATTTCTGATGAAATCATACTTCCACTGGCCGGAAGTGACCCACATTTGTAAAAATTTCCGCAAAATTGACATATCCATTCCGGAGATCATTTGGAACTTACCAGAGTTTTCCTATCCTCACATACTTTACCCCAAAGGTATTCCGATAAAAAAAGTTAAGTTCCAAATTATCTCCGGAATGGATATGTCAAATTTGGCGGTAATTATACAAATATGGGTCACTTCCGGCCAGTTGAAGTATGATTTCATCAGAAATGGGACTAGAGCCAATACAACCAATTGGTGGGAAATTAGAGCTAAAAGGTAGGTAAAATAAAATTAACATTCTTCGCCTGGATTCGTACTTATGCATCCTGTACATATAAACGGACGCCCTCCCAACATGTGTTCAGTTGCCGGTTGTTTGAACACCAGAGCCCATAACGTAAAGTAGATGTATTGTAAAATTCATGCCACCGTAGGTGAGTTTCACTTTAGAACCAAACACTACTTGTTAGTATCCAAAAAGTATAAATTATATACATAATTTGGTTAATAGGCATATCGAAGAAAGGCTACCGCTGAAAGGTTGTACATATACATTTTAGTTTAACTTTTAAGAACAGCACTGATCAGAATAATAGTTAAATCACTGACTATGATTTGAAAGGGCAGATTTTCCATAAGGAATTAACAGACCTGTGAAATAAATATGTTTCAGAGAACAAACTTTGCATTTCAACAACGAAAAATGTTGCATTCAAAGACAAACTGGAAATTCATCGAGCAGGCAAACAAATCTACATTTTGCAAAGTACACGGAAGTTTTAAATATATATATATACATTGTCCTATGTAAAATCGTGAAAGAAACCATAGCGTCAAAGTTTTTACGTGGTCTTTTTTTTACTTAGATAATACTGAAAGCAAACTTGTTATCCGTAATGATAAAAAAAAGCTGCAATTAATCACAGACATGATAGCCTATGAAAATGTTTATTACATGAAGTGGACGTTCAGAGACAGATAAAATATGATTCTACATGTAATGTTTCACATCGCTCTCTCTTTCACGGTTAACCGTTAAAGCCGAAAACGTTCGCAAGCATACTTTATATAAACATATATATCTAAAATGTTGCCTCACCAATATCACTTTTATGCAATGTATAGGACATTTTAACAACAATTATTCAACAACATAAATTTCAGAGGTAGTTTCCATCATTTCCGTGATAAATATACGTAATGGCTTTTATTTGACCTTTCACATCCAGCCTGAAGGGTTAATTAGAGATTGTAGCGTGGGAAGTAAAATAAGTAGGCGTTATTAAATTTGCATTTTAATGAGACATAGTCTACATACAAAGTAAACAGTCAATCAAATAACAATGTCAAAAATTATGTTGATGAAATTAAAGATACCCTAACTGAACCAAGTATGAATTACCTTCCCTGCTTTTTAACAACGGCTATCAGTCCTAGTAAATGTATTACAGTACACCAAAACTCGTGACGTTTATTCCTGCAATAAACAACTTAACCTGTTCCCCTGGATGGGGATACTTGACTGAGGGTATGTGTATATACATGTACCATATCACTTACACAATATGATTTAGACAATTATACAGGTAAAGTTTTGTTGTACTGTACATGTATATATTAAGTAGCCCCATAAACATTTACATAGTAATAGCCCAAGTTAATAATCAGGAAGGGGGGAGGGGTAATAAATATAAAACTGAAAAGTGGTCAATTGCTTCTATTGTCTCCACAAGGAAGGAAATGTAGGTTTTAGACAATTATACAGGTAACATTTTGCTGTTAATATTAATAATGGGGAGGCTGGGGAACGCGAACAACACTGTTTATTGACTCTGTTGTGCGTGTATTAAATAACTTCAAAATTAAATATTATAAAACTTTCAGATGCCTCAGTTACTTGTACTTTGAATGACAAATAACTCTTTAGCTATGACAAGAACATGGAGAATGGATTGGGGTAACTTCCTTGTTCATTCACGTAACGATATTTATTTAGAAATACATTTGTAAATACTGTAACGTTACTCTCTTAGAAATACTACAGAGGACTGTTACTCATGCATGTATAATGAACATATGTATTTTCACGTGTAACTGTTTGCTTTATTATCAGTAGTGTTACATAGTTTAAAATATGCGTCATATCTAGTATCGAACCCCGTAAAATGTTGTTTATGATTATTCTTTTCTTAATTTGAACGCTCATGTTAGGCTGACAGTATTACTTCTTGAGAGAGATGTCCGAAAAAATCAGGAAATTTCTTTTATTTGCAAATATAGAACAAACGCAGATAATTTGCCGTTTCCAGTTTAAGCACGTTTTCTTTACCGCTTTATCAGAAGTTTGAGATTTAAAGCAAACACAATGCAGCAAATTTAGATCTGATGGTAATAAATTAAAGCAAGTGGTTCATGTGTCACGTATTTCTATCTATAATTCGTTACTGTATAATAAATGATCAGACTCGGAGATTATATAACCATAAAACGTCGCCGTTTTACCACCACCATTCCTTACAGCCCATACCAGAATCTGGTCATTCATGGCTAATTGGTGTGCTGTTTGTGTTTGTTCACTCTGTGCATAGTTCTGAAACGGTGCAAACGTTGTCATGGTGACATTGTTTTATGATTGAAGTGTCATTGTTGACCTTTCCTGTAATACATTTTTCGTAGTACGAAAAACTAATATATATAAAATATGATAGTTGATAAATAACATCTACTCTAACGTTGCATTATTTTTTCAAACATGGATAATAAACCTAGGTATTACTTCTGAAACTTGGGGCCATAGTGTATGCAGAGGAGTCGCTTATTTAAACGGAGCTTATCTTTGAAAATTGCCAAAAATAAAAAAAAACAGCTAGAAAGCCACTGTCGGTATAGCTAGTAATTACCACCGCCCGCGCCCATCCCCCAATTCCCACCGCAACCATCAGTCAAAAATACAAAACCTTATTGCTCATCTACACATAGTATACAAATATTCTATTAAGAAATTAAATTACTAAAACCAATGAAAAATGTAAAAAACAATAGGCTAAAAAGTTACATTCACAATTTCTGAAACCTTATTGCGCATCTACGTATGGTGTATGGCAATAATGTATAGAAATAAAATGCATAAATTAAATGATTTGCTACCAGCTTTAATTCACAATTTTCCAAATTCGAACAATGTGGGCCATAAGTCTAGAAACCTTATTTCGCATCTACATATCATTTGCAACTAGAAATTAAATCCTAAACAGAAAAATAAAGGAGGAGTTGATGTCACAAAAAAGTGTGGCGGATGGACTGAGACAATCGCAATATCCCCAAACTTTTTTCGACAGTACGAAGACTAGTGCGTGATAAGAGTCCCAATTTTTAAGGAAAACATATAAAAGGCCATATCTTCGAAGAGAAATGCTAATCTGCCTATATTTAATTGTAAAAATAGCTTTGTATGAGTTGCACAAAACATGTAACATTCAGGTATCTGCAGCTTATGGTTTTGAAGATTTTAAACTTAAACTGCACAAAAATAGCATAAGGTGCTGAAATAAAATGTGCGGCCTCTTAAAAATTTTGAAATTTATGGTTTTCTTGAGTGTGACAGTATGTGATAAAGATAACGGTTTTTCAGTTACATATATGAATGTACAAAAGTGAAATAGATAGAAATAAAGTTTATGTTTTAGTTATTTTGTTGAAAAGTATGTTTGCTTATTGGGTAAATAAAATCAGTTTTATCATAAAACCGTGCTTATAAGATTTGAAACTTGTGATTTTCCAAAACAACGTAATCCTCTTCATTATTTATTCAAAATGAAGATCAAACCAAAAATTGAATTCACAGTATCAAACATGCTGTCAGAAACAAAGAAACGTGTACATTTCAATATTTAGGTAATTTTGTGTTTGCAGTGTTGGATATTTCTACAGATATTGTCTTATGTATTAATGGTAATGCGGCCCTACATATGTATTTACATGCATATACATATGTATTTTGTTTGAATGACCTAAAATATTTCGGCTCAACTGTAGTGTGCGGATAAGTAGTTCCGGCTGAAAATATATTTTTTCATACGCATTTTGGAGATTAATGCGCGATGGGAAGGTACTGAACATTATAATAATGCGCTGGTCAGTAGGTTGACAGATCGGCTGGGCGGCTGGTAGACAAGTTTGCAGGTCGTCTGGTCAACAGGTCGGCTGTTTGGCATGTAGAAAGGTCGGCTAGTCGGCAGGTCGACAGGTCAGCGGGTCGATAGGTCGGCTGGTCGGCAGGTCGACAGGTCGTCATGTAGAGAGGTCGGCTAGTCGGCAGGTCGACAGGTCAGCGGGTCGATAGGTCGGCAGGTCGGCTGGTCGACAGGTCGTCATGTCCACAAGACGACAGGTCGGGTAGTCGGCTGGTCTACAAGTTGGTAGGTCGGCATGTCGGCTGGTAGGCAGGTCGGCTGGTCGGCAGTTCGGCTGGTCGGCAGGTCGGCAGGTAGGCAGGTTGGCTAATCGGCAGGTAGGCTGGTCGGCTGGTCGGCAGGTAGGCAGGTCGGCTAATCGGCAGGTCGGCAGGTCGGCTGGTCGGCACGTCGGCTGGTCGGCTGGTCGGCACGTCGGCTGGTCGGCAGGTAGTCAGGTCGGCTAATCGGTAGGTCGGCTGGTCGGCAGGTCGGCTGGTCGGCAGGTCGGCAGGTCGGCTGGTTGGTTGGTCAGCGGGTCTGTTGTTCTGCAGGTCGGCTGGTAGGTTAGTCGGATGGACAGGGACAAAACAATACATATTCTCTCTTGTCTGACACAGGAATATACATATTGTAATTGAAAATAACACATAATCAATTAACAGAACAAATCATATTCAATATAAGAAAAATATTTATTAAGTATTATTTTAAAAAGTCATATAATTATCTTTTAACAGAACAAAATTCTCATTAATAATAAAAAGAAAAAGATTTCATTGTGTATAACAAAAGTTTTCTTATAATTTTGGCTAACCCCTGCATTATTTTCAAATTATTAGAATTAATTTTGAAAAGATTAAAATTATCATTCACAATGAAACTACAAAGAGCTTAGATTGCAATGTAATGAATCAATTAATTAATGTAAGTGAGCAAATATATATAAATACAAATATGATATAGAAATTTATAGGCTTCTTTTGAATAAACACTTTTTCCATAAATGTTCTTACAGTACAAATGTATACATGTCTTTGTAATTAACTGTAATGTACGGCATATAGCATATAACTGAAAAAGCAATGTTTTATCATCAGTCACTATCTGCGCCATATCGGGTCATAACGCTCCAGAGTAGGTAACAAATAATGTCTAAACATCATTGAATATATCATCGAACTCATGAATATAAGGGTGATGAACACGACATATCTGCCTCATGTCAGCCTCTAACTGTTGTACGCTGGTAAAGGTTTGTCTATAGGTCTCTATATTTGTACCGGCTTCCTTCAATACATCTGAATGATTTCGTAGTTCAATGTCGATCAATTGTGGTGGAAGCTTCATGAAAACCAATTTAGTTGATCCCCTCATTTTAATGTTTTTACATACTCCAAATCCTTCTCTTTCTAACTTCTCTAATTCAACTAAAATAATACAATACACATACATATAACAATTAGATCATGGAGGAAAATTTCAAATTGATTTTATATTATGCTTTGGCTTTAAATAATATTTCAAATTTACACAATGTTGACATGCTGACCTGACGAGTAGCCATCATGGTGACTTAATATACTTAAAATTTACTCGTATGCCGGCTTCTACCAGTCGACCTGCCGACTTGCCGACCTGCCGACCCGCCGACTTGCCGACTTATTAACGTTTGTATTATTCTACTTTAAATGTATCCATATTCTGAATTGCCGACCTGCCGACCTGCCGACCTGCCGACTTGCCGACCTGCCGACCCGCCGACTTGCCGACTTATTAACGTTTGTATTATTCTACTTCAAATGTATCCATATGCTGAATTGCCGACCTGCCGACCTGCCGATTTGCCGACCTGCCGACCCGCCGACCTGCCGATCTGCAGGCTTATTTTTCACATCCCAATTTTTTGTCCAAGTTGCTGTCCAGCCGATTTTTTTAACTGCTTATTGGCCGATTTACCTATTTCTTTGGGACTATTTTTGTAACTACTCACTGTAAACATAAAATTCCATAAACTGACAGCCGATTTACTCAATTGGTAAAAGATTGCTCATTTAAAGAAGGAACTATATATCCGCATACTACAGTTGAACCAATATTTCTGCATTGAATTATCAATGTGATATATGTTATTTTCAAATTTAGTTTCATCATAAATCAGATCATGGTAAATTACCGGTATCTTGGAAAGTCATTTTTTACAAACTGCTAGTCTTTTTGGTCAGTAAATTATTTTAACAAATTGAGATAAAGCTATTTTTAATTTTATTGTTTACCATCTAACAACAAATGTAGATTTGAATTTTTTTTCATACTGTTTTCATACCTGTTAAAGAAGAAAACTATAAGGAAGGTAATTTCGTCTATATCTTACCTAAAGAATAAAAGGATCTCATTTGTTTAGATTTTCAGAAGAATATATGTATTTTTCTAAATGATTTAGCTTGCTACCATCATTTGTTTTTCTTTGTATTAATAATAGAACGACTTGGAAGATTTATAACGTGAATCTGTAATATTTTCAATAAATTATAACCACATGAACCATACTGAATGTTATTTGATATGAAACTTATTTTGAAACATCCAATTAGAAAAGTGAAATGAAATTTTCAATATTGTTAGATCTATACTTGCAATAAACGTTTTAAAGCAAATATGTAATTTCCTCATTCTAGTCAATTAGGCCAGAATCTTGTGTACGAGACAAAATTACCAAATATTAGAAATGACACATATTTTAGAGACAGCTGGATTCTAAAAGTAATAAAATAATCTTTTGAAAGAAAAACGTATTCTTTAAAAAATTTACTCATAATTATCTGTAGACTTGCTACAAGTCCCTCTCTTTTCTATTTTCATTTCTTTCCTGTGTTAAATGTAACAATTACTATAAGAGAGGCATAGGGTATTGGTAATTGCAGTTAATCATTAAATACATATTGTCTCTCTGATAGCAACACATTGAATAGAGACAAAACAAAAACGATGGGACTTGTAGCACGTCTAAACTATTTGTAATAGTGTCTATTTTCTAAGTAAGTTTCTAGGCATATTTCACGATATATATAAATATGATCAACAGCAGATTCATGTATAAAAAAATTATTTTTTGTTTTGTTTTTTGCAATAAAACTTAATTTTTATTTTCATTTTTCTCCTTACTAAAATCATGGTTTTCAAAATAGTTTTCTTCCTTATAAAGTGGATTTTTGACGGTGTGTTCCATACGTACATATTTGTTCACTATCCTTTGCAGTTAAGTACATCTTTTATGTTATTTAGAAGGGTCTTTTTTTAGTGTCCAGAATTCTGTTCCATGAATAATAAGTGTTAAAAGTATATATAAAAAGTTACATTCAAGACACTTTATTTTTCAACCAATATACGCTTGTCCAGGGAATGTTAATAATAATGATGTAAAAAAATAAGATTGGCATAAACATCAAACACCTCAATTGCCCTCTTGCAGTAATGATAAATGAAAGTGATACAATGTACATATACATTTAAATATGGGTAATAAGAAAAAACATCGTTACAAACATTGAACACCTAAATTGCGAAAGGATCAAATGTTTGTAAAATCTGCCATGAAATTAATTAAGAATACACAACCAATTTAACAACAGTTGGTTCCTCTTTAACACTGAATAAATGGATCTTAAACAGTTTCACCTTCATCATTTTATCAATCGAACCAATTAAAAGAGAGGTATTAATGCTGTTTAAGATACTGTACATGGTTAATTAAACACGCATCTTAATAATTGCTTAATTTTATGAATTAAAATGTTTTTGTAATGATGCGAAATAAACAAAGTGAAAGATATCACAGTGAGGTTATCTGTGTCATGTAGAGAAGCTTTGAAATACTTGTAATGCTAGCGATTTCTATAAAGCACCATGTTAATAATGCACGATTTTGTAATTACCTCAGTCGGTTAAAAACGGATTCTCGCAAATTATGTGTTATAATTCTTCAATGGACCATAATATTGCGGAAACATTCAGCATTTAGAAGGATACAGATTGCACTTAAATGAAGATTTTCATATTAAAGCATGAAATTAAATAAGAAATGCATGCATATCATAAAACCGGTGAAGCATGCAGGGTATGATAAGTTTAAAATTCCTTTTTATCAATATAACTTGTACATGTAGATCGCACCTTCATGATTTCAGTTTTGCCATTTTTTATATTTTATTTATTTTTTATTTCTAACGATGTTGTCAACAAAGGCATTTTTTTCTATTTTGGCTTTCGCCCTTTGTCATTATTTACATTTTATTAAAAAAAAACTTTGTGATTGCTTGGTATGTGATTTATACCTATAACTATAGCTCATGTACATGCATGTTAGACGATCAAGATTCTTGAGAAGAAAATATACTATTTTTCCATATTTATCTAGCAGTTGATCCGTCAGTACATAGTGTAATTAACATGCAAGTTTGCAAGTATATGAAACATGTATAATGGCAATATTTGATGATACCAATTTTATAAAATACTACTTGCAAATAATATAAAATGAAGGATATGTTGGAAGCCGAAACACTTGAATCCAATGTTACCAGATGCACTTGAGACAGCTATGCAAAATGTTAATTTGCAATATTTTAACAGTTTTATGATGGTCAATTACATATATAAAGTATATATTAATTTCGCATCAGTGTGAATCATCTAATTTAGAAATCGGAGTCCAAATGATGCATGCATGAATCCTCGCTCAATTGGGTAAGATCGAGGTGGCGTTCGGAGTGGTACTTCAGGTTCAGAATTTAGTTGTTGAAACCCATAATGTCTATAAAAAAAATTGACTTTTTACAATTTTTCATGTAAATAGAGGCATAACTGCCACATAAATTAGGGTTTAGTCATCTTATTTGACCAACATATAGTTAGATCATTTGTATTTATACATTTGTCCAAACATGTACTTGAATCTTGGGGATAGAAGTGCACTAGCAAATTCCCGGAGTTAAGAAAAGAATTAAGGTCAATCACTTTTGAATATCAATCAAATAACATGTATCCATATTGCATGTAATTGATTAATCATTACATAGATTTGGCTTTTACATCCGTTGATATTTGCAAAGCATCTCTGCAACATCCTTAACATCAGTTTTTTGCTAAACTCGTGCTTCTTCTTAAGGTGGTATAGGAGTTTAAATTTTCGCGCCTTCTGCGCAAGAAGTTGCGCATCTGATATCGACATTCGATTTGTTGTCGTAAATGAAATACTTTGTACCAAGATGAAAATAAAACATAATTTTCTTCATTCTGTCCTTCAATTAATATGGTTCACTGTTGTTGTTGAAA
The DNA here is from genome assembly GCA_028015205.1 of Mytilisepta virgata. NCBI lineage: Eukaryota > Metazoa > Mollusca > Bivalvia > Mytilida > Mytilidae > Mytilisepta > Mytilisepta virgata. The sequence continues at coordinate 93,993,682 of CM051521.1, forward strand.
AAAAATTCAAATACGCATCTTTTAATAATAACATTTGGCAGTGATCACTTCCGGCATGCACGGAAAAGCAAAAATGGACAAAACGAAGGACGTGGAGATGTTTAAATTGTTCAACGTTGAACTGCTTTTTACTATAACTAACTTGCTGCTCAGAAAATATAGAACAGGAGCAGCATTTTGGTGTACTATGAGGCAGTTTCACATAAATCACATACATAGAACGAATCCTCAAACAGTCGTGTTGACCCGTCGACAGAAGAAGAAAAAAAGGTATTTTTCATGTTTTATGCGACTATCGTAATATCTGTATATGTCGTCTGCCTTTAGAAATGCCTACCATTAGGAGTATTAAAGGGCGCTTTTCAACTAAGAAACCTGTAGAAAGAATACATAATTTTATTGAAAGTAGTGAAAAAAGTTAAAACACAATCAAAGACGTTCTCAGTCTCAGACATAGTTTTAGAAGACCACCCTTATTTTATTTCATCATCACTGCCAACATCATCTACATTAACCAAATATCCTCCTGAAACCAACAAAAGCTATCACGAACATGACAGAGATGATTTATTTCATGAATATATTCCATCTGATCTTGTCCCCCTAGACCATTGTAGATTCCTGTGTGAATTAGAGTATTTCAACTATTTTGCTAGTCAGCTGAAAAGCTGTATAGGGTGTAACAAACCCCTTCATTTGCACAATGCAAGCGGTGTTAGATGCTATGGCGTTTCAGGAATTTTGTATATTATCTGCCATAGGCCAATATGTGGTCGTTTAAACAAAATTAAATTAGGAAAGACTCATTACCCTGGTGAAAACAAGAGAGGCATAGGTGTATTTGATGTCAACACAAAAATAGAAACAGGTTAACATGCATTTAATTTTATGTCTATTACAGAAAGGAAATTTATGAATACACACATAATAGTGATAAAGGGACACCAGTTCCCCTACCAGGTTTTAATGGTAATGATATTCATGGAAGTAGGGCAAATCGCCCCACTTGTGAAAAGTGTTAAATCCTATTAATTTTCCTTCTGCCAACTCATCCCACTTAATGAAAAAATACAAAATCTACATAAATATATAATTTTCATGTCTGCCAACTCACCAAACTTAAAAATAAGTTGGCATAAACGTCAAAGAAATACTGATAGTCACTTATACAAAATAAATATAAGAAGATGTGTTATGAGTGCCAATGATGACATCCCTTCGCAGAACCCAGTGTCTCGCCTAATTTATGAAGCAAATAAATGTTAAGGAACTTCAACTGCAGATTGTGTGTACTGGAAACTGGAAAAAAAAACCACGTCCATATATAAGTAACGTTTTATTATACAAATATAAAATACAAATAAAAACTTTAACCTGGCACAGACATGACAGAGTGAATATTTATTTACATGTATCTAATGTTTTCATAGATATTGATTTTATTTATGAGTGGGATAGGAACATGATAAATATACAACAGGATTGCATCTTTTTAATCAAGTGGGGCGAGTTGGCATTACTAAATTCATCAGGATTAATCTATTTTTCGTGGGACGAAATAAGGTAATTTTTACCCTTTTCATAAAGGGTGCAAGTTATACAACCTATTTTCAATCCTTTTTCAGAAGTAGGGCGATTTGGTAAACCTAAATGGGTCAATTTTTCAGAAAGTGGGGCGAGTTGGTGAAATAGTGGGGCGATTTGTCATGGATTGGATACATGTATACATCTGGCAGATCCCAAATTTGTTTATACATGTGTATTATATGCCATAATTTCATGGGTATATTTGAATGTTCACTATGCTGAATTAAATATGAATAAAAAAAGTGGGTTTATTTTTTTTAAGTGCAAGTAAAAAGTTGAAATCCGTCCAGATTTAAATGATTACATATATAGTTCTCATAATCATGATACATGTAATTGATATTTCAAAATGTGCATACATTTTGCTGTTTTTCAACTCTCCATGCTGGCAAAATGTTTCAAGAATTACAATGTATCACCGCCCAAGGTTTGACATATATTGAAGAGCATATCATTTTTTTTGCAGATGCATTAATTTGTTCAATTTACAATTCAATAAATTAATAAATTGATATGTGTGAAACATGCTATGTCATGATCAGTATGTATTAATCAATCAGATATATATGAAAGAAAACCCACAAGAACAATTATTAAATTACATCAAATTAAAAAAAAACAGAATTAATTACTATAAATGAATAGTAGATGTGGTAGTATATGATTGCCAAGGAAGTAAGAAAATTATATATGGGCAATAATAACCCCTTCACCAAAAATTGATAAGAAAAAGAAAAAGTGAAAAAACCCATACTGCATGTACTGTATGGTCGGCTATAAAAGGCTTGCATGATAAATTTGAAATAATTCAATAGACTTTTTTTTCATATTACCTTATTTTACAGTAAGTTACCTCAAATTATATAACTTTTAGGTAGGTTGTCTAGTCTGTGGTGTAACATCCTTGCACTTGGTCAAGTAAGACCAACCAGAAGAGATATAATCAGAGCAATTTGGGTCAAAAAGTGACTGTTTTCTGATGATTTTGTCTTGTATAGAAATCATAAAACAGTTATAATGTGTATAACATACATAAGTAAGCAATAGCTAGCTCACAGTCCATCTTGTTTGTTTTTTTAAATCATTTCTAATATTTTAAATATGTAAGCTTACAACTATCATATAAACTCAACAGGATAAAAGAAAATGAAGTCAAGGTCATAAAAACCTGATAAGAAATTCATGTACACCTTACAATCATTCAATATACTAAATACAGTTGACCTATTGCATAAAGTTTCAAAGAAGCAGAACTAACCAAGAAAACAAAACATTGACCAATGAACCATGGAAATGAGGTCAAGGTCAAATGAACCATGCCAGGCAGACATATACATCATAAAATATTTCCATACACCAAATATAGTAGACCTATTGCATTTAGTATTAGAAAAAAGACAAAACCTCAAAAACGTAACTTTCTAGACTACCGAACCATGAAAAAGTGGTCAAGGTCTTATGACACCTGCCAGTTAAACATGTACACATAACAATCTTTCCATTCAACAAATATAGTAGACATATTGCATACAATATAAGAAAAACAGACAAAAACACAAAAACTTAACTATAACCACTGAACCATGAAAATTAGGTCAAGATCATATGACAGCTGCCGGTTGGACATGTACACCTTACAATCCTTCCATACACCAAATATAGTAGACCTATTGCATACAGTATTCGAAAAAACACGCCAAAACACAAAAACTGAACTATAACCACTGAACCATGAAAATGAGGTCAAGGTCAGATGACACCTGCCAGTTGGACATGTACACCTTACAATCCTTCCATACACTAAATATACTAGACCTATTGCTTATAGTATCTGAGATATGGACTTGACCACCAAAACTTAACCTTGTTCACTGATCTTTGAAACTGGGTCGAGGTCAATTGAAAACTGTCTGACGGAGATGAGGACCTTGTAAGGTACGCACATACCATATATAGTTATCCTATTACTCATAATAAGAGAGAAATTAACATTACAAAAAATCTTAACTTTTTTTTTATGTAGTCACTGAACCATGAAAATGAGGTCAAGGACAATGTACATATGACAGACGGAAACTTCGTAACATAAGGCATCTATATACAAAGTATAAAGCATCCAGGTCTTCCACCTTCTAAAATATAAAGCTTTTAAGAAGTGAGTTAACGCCGCCGCCGCCAACGCCGGATCACTATCCCTATGTCGAGTTTTCTGCGACTAAAGTCGCAGGCTCGACAACAACCTGTTAAGTTTCAACCTTCACACAAATACATGTGCAGTTTATTACACTCAGAAGTATTAGTTACAGGACATATTGGGATATCTTGATGAGACAGCAATCAAGCAACACAAATATACAACATAGAGTTTTAAATCAAATACATTGCAGCTGTATTGCAATATGAATCATCATTTCTATTATTGAGCAGTATGTAATAATATGTGTTATGACTGCCAATTAGAATATGTAACAAGAGAGCATGGTTCTACATTCAAAATAGGTTATCTCCTCCTGGACTCAAACCAATGACCTCTGTGACAAAAGGCAGCCTTTTTTTAAATTTTCATAAGCTCAACAGGCTACGGCTGACTAGGTATTAAATAACAGGAAAGCAATCCTGTCAAATAGACAACTCTCCTTCACATATACCAATTGACATAGCGGTAACTCTCCTTCACAGAAACCAATTGACATAGAGGTTACCGCTAAAGGTCACAATTAGCATTCAACAATGAACCAAATCCATACTGCATAATCAGTTATAAAAGGCCCATAAATAACAAAGTAAAACAATTTATACGAAAAAATATATGGGCTGATATATTAACAATACACTGAACAAAAACAAAAATGATTAACAACAACAAAAAATTCTCTAGAAAATCATCAAATTTCATTGAATTGCGTTTTCTGGTTTTTATATTTTTAGTTTCCCTAATAACAAAGCATTCATATAAATATTTTTCCTCGATAGTTATGTCAACCAATTCATTTATTTAATTGTTTTTTTTTTTTAACTCTTTTAAAACATCCATCTAGGTCATATGTAACTGCATTTTCAATTGAGTATTTTCATTTTTCATGTAAATATTGGGACAAGATTACCAACTTCAATGTGATTGTTTCATTGGTTTCCATAGCAACCGTTTTTTATTTGTGTTTTTTAAAGTCTATATTCTTGCACCTTTACATCATTGATAAAACAATAATAAAATTCCACTATTTGAGCCTGTAACTATCCCTTAATTGAATATTTTCAAGAAATATCGGTAAAGTTTCCATGGAAACCAAAATAAAATGATATTTTTCTTTCTTATATGCACGGTGACCTATATTTTTTTTTCGTGTTTTTTTAAAGCTTATAGTATCAGCACTTCATCTCTAAAATATATCAAATTTCTATCATTTGTTTTTTAATGAAAATATGACTTTAAGCCTAGAAGGTGACTAATTTCCCTATATATCTATACAAAATAAGCTGAAATTTATGGTTTTTTAAGGTTCGTGTAATTTTCTTATATGGCCGGTGACCCCCATTTTTTTTTATATTTTCGCTATATACCTTGTAGGGATCAACTGTGCAAAGTTTAAGAAAAATCTATCATTTTTATTTTAGACACCTATACCACCTTAAGGTTTTTCTCTTTTCCATATTGTGTATTTTAACTTTTTTTCGTATGATACTTTCATGTACATTTGTAGTAGAAGGTGCTGGATTCATTTTAGGTGTGCAGTATACATGTACAAATAACATGGGAACATGCAGTGGTATGAAAGAATGTTTTTAGCTATATATTTATATTTATTAATATAATGATTTTTTTTTTTTTTTTTTTTTTGGAAATTCAACATTTGTAACCAAAAATTCTGTAGAATTTGTAGCTCAATATGCCTGTAATAAAAATGTTTGCAAACAACTGTAGAAAATAAAATCTCTACAATTTCTAAATCTTCGTATTAAACTCACACGAGTTTTATTGTTTGCAATAAATTCTAGAATATCTTTAGACACATAAAATAAATGAATGATCCTGATAATAATGTATTTAGAGCCATTTACACGATTTGACATCATTATTCCAAAATGACTTGGTACATGACTGTTCTTTTCTAATAGCTTAATTGTACCTCTATACAATGTATGTACAAACAATGTATATAGAAAAGAGTTTTCCTTTGATCGACTGAAGACCATTAAAATAGATGTAACATGTGCTCACAGTTGTGAAGAACAAACATTTAGTACTACATGTACATGTATAAGAATATCAAATGCCAAATGATGTAAAATGGCTCCGACAGCTGTTTTGTAACTGAATAACTACCAATTTCAAGTCTTAATTACTTTTAATTTCATGCAGGTATTTATTTCTGTGGCCATAGATAAATCATCGATGTGTATTAAAAAGATTCTATAGAACTTTGAAATATCTTTGTATGTGAATTAACAAGGAAACCCGATATGAGGAAAGGTCGACAATGATATACCAATTAACGCCATCCAATCCACAGAACTTCAGACAAAGAACATCATTACCATAAACATTGATAAAAAGAGCACAAAATACAAACATCCAAACATCGTGTGTGTGTAAGAATTATCAATTTAAATATTTGTAACTTTTCTTGTTAAAATTGCAGAACCAACTCTTTTACACGACATTAAAATCACGTAAATAATTTTAAAAATTCTTTAGCATCTCAATATATTCATTGTATACTAATGTTTTGTAAATGGGGATGATGGACAGTGTTTGATTGCATTAATCAAATGTACTAAATTGTTGGATAAATTGTTGAACTGGTTCTCGTCCTGAAGAATCACGAAATATTTGCCACTGGACATTAAGCAAACACGTATCAATCATTCCATTGTCCTTCCGTATAATATGCTACTATTTTCACAATCAATATATACTTAATAATGACATGTTTTACAGCCTCAATAACAAAGTCGCATTTGAATCTCATGAAATTTCGAAAATACAAAAACTACATCAATTCTTAAATTTAATACCGTTTTGTGTCGGGTCTTAGTATTATGTTACGGAAGAATGACAGTACATGCTACTAAAAATTGAATATCTAATTCTTATAAAATTTAATTACGAATGGGCACAGGTGTTATGTTCGGAAAAACATATTAAATAATGATCACATTTATCTATAACCAAATGTCACTTTTGTCTTTATCAGCATAATAAAAATATAAAGAAATTACTCCTTTTCGAAATTTATTTTCTGACACCCAGATTCCTAACAATATAGTTCAAAGATAGACAGCAGGAAAACATTTTCATAGTTTTTCAAAATTCCTTATAAAAATGAAAATAAATCCGTATTCAGCCCTTTAAGCGTCAAAATGAGAAACAGTATAGGACATCTATTACAAAATGTATTGAACATTGAACTGTTGTAAGTACTATATGAATTTTGTATGAACAGTTCGGTAGGTGTCAAAACGTTTTAAAATTGAATAGAGAATTGGTTGTGTTTTTGTTAAAATTGCCAATCGGTGTATTTTTGTATTTTTCGAACATATCCCTCAAAAATAACCCATACTGCACTGCACAAATACTCGTGCTACTTGTTCATGTCGTTTGAGAATCAGTTAAAATATTGCTTCCTGAACTGGAAGTTTCGCCAACTGCAGATGATATGAAATCGGTACACATAATTTGATTTGCAGTTGTCTTGTTCATGTGAAGAAATGTATACCATATATTTTTTTTCCCATTTTCATTTACACATATTATACATCCAGACAAAGTCAATTATACAATCATCTTAAAAATGCAAACAAATGGAATCAAAATTGAAACATACATAAAGAATACATATATAATTGTAAAGCCAGTGCAAGGGGTCTTGCAAATTCTTTGCTTTTTGTATTAAATACCAGTGAATGGTGATATGCATGAACATCATACAATTAATGTCTTTTGATGAGGCTGATACGATAATTTATCAACCCCATTGGAGTTATATCAACCGAGTCCAACGGCCGAGGTGAAGATCACTTCTCTATGGTTGATAAACTTCGTATCAAAAGTCATCAACTGTTTTATTAAATGCTATTTACCTCATCAGATGTCGAATCATAGAATCTTATATTTTTATTGCTATGTGTAATTTGGCATATGAAAAAGAGTAAAGTTTCAACAAATTTTAACAAGTAACAATGACATTTTGACATTCAGGTGGTTGGTTCAAGAAATTGAACATTTATCAAGAGAAGGGAATATGCTTTCTTCGTAAGTTGTCATCAGTAAATCACTTGTTTCGGACTCGAGAAAACCTTTATTTTTATTATCAGTGACATTGACCTTTAACCTAATGACCCCAAAATTTAAAGGGGTTCTTCCCCTCTCGTAAGGATATACTTCAGGCAACTTCGGTTTCAAGAGAACAAAAAATCTAAGATATCATCAGGAAACCTTTTGTTTCGATGACGGAAAATTCTATTTTCAGTATCAGTGATCTTGAACTTTAACTAACATAATGACCCCAAAAGCAATATAGTTCTTACCCTCCCGTGAGGGCATAAGTCACCCTAATTTGGTTCCCATAGAGCAAATACTTCTTAAAGTTATCACCCGGAAGCCAATCGTTTCAGATCTGATAGATGCATGGGTAAAGCGACGACAATATGTTTCCCTGAAAAATCATTGGGAAGCAAAAAGGCCATAATACAATGTGGTAGGTCTATTAAGGGGTGTATAGTCTGTTTGGGGTTACATTTTGAAGTCATCGAAATAGATTTAAGATACAAGCATTTTCCGACATTCCACACATATGGAATTACCATGACAAGAACGTAAATCTTGAACGGAAAATTTTAATATATGTCAACGACAGCTACTTTGCTTTAAATCAGTAATAGGATTTACAGTGTCACTATGACATGTCACTATGATATGTCTACAGAGATTTTATCGGATTAACATTTTGTTAATAAAACTGTCCTATTATAACTCCTAGCAGAAGAATTATATCGGAGTTAAAATGAACTAAAGATTACAAAATACGAACCACTGAACTACACATAATGGAAAAATACAAACTGTGAAAATCTAAGACAACGTGACAGGCCATTCATAACTGCATGACCGAGAGAAGTACATGATATTGCTTTACAAATGTACGAAAGATTTCAATCTGACTTTTAAAACACCAAACAATCTTATAGATATTTTCAACAATTCTGATATTCTTATGTGTTCCCAATGAACATCAGTGCAGTAATGAAAATATGGAATTCTTTTTCACCGGGTTCGGATGCATTGCACATGTGCAAATCATGTCACATTACCAGAGGTCAAGGTCAAAAATACGATTTGAATTTTTTGCTTATTTATTAATGAATAGTTTAAGGACCCTGCATAGAAAACAGAAAATATTAATCAAAGCAAACCACTTTTCGTGTATTATCTGCTATATTGTAAAAATGTCAAACTATACATTCATAATTAACACAGTGTAAATGATATAGTATATATACACCTAAGTCGTCTAAATCTATTTATAACTCTGAAAGTGTTTGAGCATTGGTTTCCGATTGTACACTGAAATTAAAGAATTAAGAGACGTCACAAAAGCCAACACCCACTGACGTTTCATCCAAATATCAAAGAGTTGTTTAAGCATTCTTCTCATTTCATTTTATAGACAACATAGATGCAAACATCTCGATGAAGGCAATAAAACAAACTCTAGAATACCTATCCACGTCAGTGTACATGTATCAAAATTTTCGTTGGTTTACTGAATGCATTCTTCCTTATTACTTACAGTACGGCTCAACTAAAACATCACCTCAAGTTAACTTCAAGTTAACATAATCTCTGGTTCAAATCTCTAGTCTAGGACCAAAAACCAGATGTTAGAACACCTAGGACCAGTCCTGAGACTAGTCAACCAGAGAGTGTCTTAGAAGGTTTGCAACAGATTTTCACTATGTTGCCATATCAAATGCACGACAGTTAGCAGGACGATTATTATTCAAATCTCTGGTTTTATCAGGGGAACAGCACGTGCGCAGTTGAATAAATCAGACCGGAGATTTGAAAAATCAATAAAGCCGAGATTATAACTGCACTGGTCAGACCAGAGATTTGGACCTGTCTTAATCTCTAGTTATTTTCAGCCTTCGTAAATATCACTTCAAAAACATTACTGAGATCAACAGGTTTGGTCGACCGGTCTGAATTTTCTATCTCATTTATAATAAATATCTTTATTAAGATTTTACATATTGTATTAGTGAAACTGATACTTCACCGGACTTGACATTCTACATGTTATCCGTTATTGGACAGGACATATTTACATTTCCAGAGCACCTCACGCATTTGTATCGAGTTCAGTTTACTAGGTATTTAATTTTTGCGTTTTCTTTTCTAATTATATTCAGTTTGAAAAAACAAAATGGTTATCCATGGGAAAGCCTACACCTTAAAAACTATATTTATTATATATTTTTAGTATGTGTTGTCTGCACGGTTGTTTTCACAAATTTGCGCCTTTCGATTAAGATCTTTTGGAATTCCTCTTTATAATATCGCTTGGATCATCCTTTTCCGACATTATATGATCATGTGACGATTTGGAGTAGCTGCTTTAACGTCTTGCCAAATTTTTGCATACAGTACCTAAAGTGTATATTTTAACCATATATTAAGGATCGATTTGGTTCTTTATTCTAGATGTGTGCAAGATAAATACTATTGGTCTCTATATTCATGAATCTTTTCTTGACAAATGATGTTTTCCGCTTGATTTACTGTCGTTACAGAAGTCAATAAGCCAATTTACGAACAATTCAATCTTATAGGCATTATATTACTAAATTTGGAAAGGAATCCATTTTACGAACAATTCAATTTTATTTGCATTACATCACTTAAGTTGTAAAGGATCTCTTTCATGTCGTTACCAAAATGTCATTCTAATAATATTTGATGGTTATGTAATCATTTAACGAAGTAAAGTTTCTGATGCAAAATACTGGGGAATGCATTCGATATTAAGACAGTTTAAAAATTCACGAGTATAAATAGAAAAGGGAAGATTAAAGCGATATCATATAGATATCATCGAAATTATATTCCATTTAGATAAAAAAATTCAATATAACTACATGTATGTAACTTTGTTTTACATCGCATGTACGGATATATGATTTTTTTTTAAAGATTCTTGTTGTGATAGATTTTGCAAATGATTTATTAAATTGATCATAAAATCAGTATTAAATTCTATGCATATATATCAATATACATGTAAATTATTAATAAAATTTCATGTTACATGCGTACTTCCACGTCTGCATACAAAATTCTTGTAATTCCATGTATACATACAGGTTTTACAATCATGGTTTATCGCTAACATACATTTGTAACAGACCTGATTTTAAGAGAGGAAAAACGAAGATATTGGTAAGCTTTGTTTTCATCCTGGTTTATTCTTTTTATCACGACGATCAGCACAGAGCTCATGTCGTCTTTAAAAATAAATGACTCCTTTCAACATGTTCAAACTGGTACAACTAATCATACGATTGTCACCGAGTAATGCTTCAAATCTACGACGCTTTCATATCAAGTTTCAGCTTCAATATTAATATATAAACTAAATTAAAACTATTAACTTCTTCGAACCCTATTAAAACATCATTTCATTTGTAATTTCTACTACTTTCTCTCATGATACTGAAAATTTTAATATATCGAGAAATAGCTTTCAATTTACCAGTAGTTTGACAGTATTTTCATTAAAAATCTAATGGCCATTTGAGAAGATTTCAATTAACTATCTATAAAATCAGATTGACGTTTCTCATTTTTGAATATTTTAATAGAATTTTTGTCTTATCGAAAAAAAAAATTCATAATAACCCGTGAAAGTTACTGATACTTACAATCGGTTGACAAAAAAGATAACTGTTGTCTTATCTGATACCAAAATTGAATTTGAAGCGGCCATTCAAACGACTGCTTATCAGTATTCACCAGTTAAGATTTTGCGATTATTGCTTCTTTTTAAGTGAACTTCTCTTATCCATTTAAGGAAGCTGAAAGTGTGCTTGACTTGTTTGACAGTCATCACATAATGGAGCGTCTACAATTTATATACAGCTGGCTACTGTTTTACTAAAGGTCGTAAGTATTACGACTGATCGTAAATCCTTTAAATATATACTACTTACGACTGATAGTAACTCTTGCGACCTTTAGCGAAACAGTATCCTGTAGTCTACGTTCACGCTTTGTCATATATATTAATTAATTTTATTTAAAAGAACTTTCCTCTTGCATAACTCTGTTCCTAGACTGTTTTTACTTTATTCTTTGGCATTTTAATCTTGTATACAATGTATATTTTTGCCCACATATTATAGTTTCTAGGACTGATAATGAGGCATAAATGTGTACATTTGGTATCAGAAAATTTCAACAGTTTTCTTGTTGCCAATAGCCTTGTTTATTAATGTCAGATGTACATTTTTATATCACTGGATAAAATACCAGGAAAAAAAATAACAATACATGATAGCAATCAAGACATTGATAGGACAAAGGTAATGAGATTTTTCTTGTTTTTGGAAAAACCAACGTTAGTTAACCAAGGTATGAAACTTTCGAGCGCTTTCCAAAAAATAGTAGATTTGAAAAAAATGTGCTTACAGACAGACGTTAGTGGTTTTTGTTATCTGCAAGGGTACATACATGTTTTATACATGTAATAAAAATAAGATACCAATTATTTACGAAACAAGTAATAAGATACCCTTGATTATGAAAAATGCATCTTTTTTGCGTAACTTTTTCAAACACAAAGGTAATATAGATCAGACATTCGATTTCTCTATCGTTGTTTCCATCACAATGAACTGATCTGCAAATTACGACAAATGAAAGACAATACGACAATCAAATCTTCAATTTTATCAAATTTACAGAAAATGTAGATTCGTTAAGTCAAATCTAGTCATGTTGGTATTCAATGCAGGACACAATTATCACTCTTGAAAACTTCAGATGTTTGGAATTTGATGATACATTTTAAACCATCTTAAATGCTGGATAAAAAATCAATGACTCTTAACACTTCGGTAAACTAGTACTTTTGAAAACATGTCTGAAATATAAAAGTATAAAGTTAATATCTTTTTATAAGATTAACTACGTCCGTCTAATTTGTTCATCTGTACTGTGTTTTAATTTGCATTCTGTTGATATCTTTATATTTATGCACATTGTTTGCCACGAGACAAATAATTTTATTTTCCACCTTTTATGTGTGACAGGTAGAGAAACGTCTGTACACGTGCGTTCAATATTATTTTACCTAACTGATTTAGTAAAAAGTATATATTTTAGAAAGTATATTTGACATGAATTTCAAAGCATTTAAGACCCATGGAAGATAATTGCATGATATTGTCTTAAAATTCTTTTTTATGTTAATAAACACATTTACAGTATGTATATAGTATATTCAAATTATGCATCTCATGCGAATATTCTGAGTTATTCTGTTGGTAAAAGTACAATACACCGAGGGATGATTAGTTATACAACGATGACCAGTTGATTATGAAATTTATCAACTCGCATTCTCCGAAGTCAGGTTTTGTATCCACGTTCGTTCCTACAAACCCCTAACAACACTCATTCATATTTAGCGGGTCGAACATATCGCCGCCTGATGTGTGACCTAAAAAAATCTACCTACGACGCAAATAGAATATCTTTTGACCTTGAGAAGCAACCAATAAAAATCCTTCATTTCCGACCCGTAAAATATGATTGAATGTTGTCAGGGGTTTGTAGGAACGAACATAGATACAACATATGGAGAAATCTTGATCATTTTATTCATGAGATAAAATCACGTGACTAGGTCATGAATATTAATTCCGTTCGAAATTTTGAGATTTTACCTATTTCAAAATGAAACTAAAACGTCATTTGCTCTTCGAAGCTGGACATTGGACTTTTTTTAACGATTGTTTACATATTCTTAAAATACAGATTTTATTATCGAGAGTGGATAGAGTTTGAACTTTCATAATTAACGCGTCGAAGAGTTTTAGAATCGTTTTCTTTAAAGACGAGGTAAAACTCCGAAAGGTCTTCCGAATATTTTTTGGCGGGAATTTTCACGAGCATTTAACCAACGTGTGGTGATATCAGAATTTATCAAATGGGTCAAGAGATGTATGAATGCGCACGGAATTAAAGAAATAGAGAATAATACATGACAAAATCTGTATCACATTCGTATCAACTGCGATACAGGTTTCAGCTAGTAAGCGTCTGTATTATAAATTCAAAACTAAGTAATCAATATAGAATAATAGGTAGTTTCGTTTTTGATACTGACTATATCATGTGGAATATCTAGACGAGCTCGAAACTACCTGTTACTCTGTTTATGGGTAATTCATTTTTTTCTGAAAATATCACTTTTCAACTAATTTTAATGTCCACTATTTTTCATAACGGAAGAAGTTTATAATGCGGTTGATCAATCATTGGCACGTGACATCATTTTGAAACCCATAACTGACAGTGAATGGGAACGGAAAATATTGAATTTTGCGTGAATTGACGACTTGTCGTCGATGATTTCCGTTATTCATTTTCATTGGACGATTAGATAAGTAGATCCTTCCGCATTACGTCACACAATGTATTGCCTAATATTTTCAGTGATACAGCCTTTATGTGATACTCGAAAATATTAGGCAAAACTAGAGTTACTGTGGTCTAGTGGCCCACAAATACACCACCACCGCCAACTGCTTTGTAAACCTGTCCACATAATCTGTCCTTAACGGACTATTGACACCCCCGATCATGCATCTGTTGAGCCCTCTGCATTTTAGAAAGTAAAAGCTGTAAGAGGAATAGATGAAACACCCTGCAAAGTTTCAGACCATTGATTTAAAGCTGTAAGGGTTGTTGATTACACAAAATGGGTACTCTTCATACAGAATATTGTTGGAAAATGAGCAAGTCCAAAATGCAAAAATGATGATAGAAAATGTTAATGACTTGTTGCAGGTATGTAGATGATTTTATCAACATGATAATTCATTTTGAGCTATGATTGTGCACATCATCAGGCCGCCCTCGTTTTGTCCACTTCCGAATTTCGACACTTTTCCAAATATTTGTGAGACTTCACCAGTAAAACATGCCGAGTAAAAATCTATGGGAGTTTGCAAAGTCGAAAGTTCTACCATCAGTCGAAGTGTCGTGAGGATAAGTCAAAGTTCTTAAAGGGGGAGGGGGGGAGACATTTGCTGGAAAAAATGCTGGAAAAAAGTCCAAACTTGAAAAAAATGTGGGCATAGTTGCCTCTAGAAAATACGCTTTTTTACCCCCTTTCCTATCACCCAGACCATAATAAAGGAAATTAAGAGAGAGAGCGTGAAAGACAAGCTGGGACAAATTTCATTTATCCTAATGAAATCTTACTTGTCTTTGTGAGAAAGTGTTTTTATGTTGAAAGTTGATAAAATGATCTACATACCTGCAGCAAGTCATTAATCTGGAAACATTTCCTTAATGCAAATTGTAAGAAGCGGAGCTGTACTAAATGGGAATTCATTTTGAGCTATGATTGTGCACATCATCAGCCGCCCTCGTTTTGTCCTCTTCCGATTTTCGGCACTTTTCCAAATACTTGTGAGACTTCACCACTAAAATTTACCTCCGTGAGCACATGGAAATATTTGTGAGACTTCACCGACTGACACATATGCGTAGTACATAATATAAAGGCTACTGGCTTCATCATGCCGCCATTAAATGATGCCGAGTCAAAATCTTATTGGAAAGACGAAAGTTCTACAATCAGTCAAAGCGCCGAGAAGATAAGTCAACGTTCATTCGAGCGTCCTTTAACTTTATGCCTGGGCATATCGACATGTCGCGAAAGCGAGCGAATTTTGCGTTTTTCTTTTTTTACCGTTTTACTTAGTTGACGTAGAAAAACGTTTAAGAGGGCGGAAGGCGTAATTTGGGGATCTGAAAATCGTAGTGATAACGCTAAAATCGTAGCGGTAATCAGGACCGAATAAGCTGTAACGGGAATTGATAACGCAAAGCATGTACACGTAGTTCGGACAGACGGACGGACAGACAGACAGACTGAAACTTATATTACCCCCCCCCCCCTTCTAAACTTCGTTTTCGGGGATTATAAAGATCAAAGGAAATATGTACGAATTGCCGATAACTACTAAATATATGAAACAAAAACACCTTATATCAGCTCTGTTTTCTTTTCTCAATCAAAGACACAACGGTTTATTTTTGCTACAGAATTACTCCTAAATATACTTTATTTGAATACCATTACCTTACGTAGAGATAACATTAGAAAATCCCAAAAATAATTAGATCATGCAGCTCTGAATACTCCTGGTACAGAGGTTTTTGCCATTTATATTAAAAGACATAAATACATCTCGGTTCAGAAATGTTGCCGGAAAGCAGAAGTACGTTGTAGTATACCCCTAATAACCGTTTTTTGACTTTTGATTCTCTAATGTCACGTCGGTTCATTGCTAAGATCACATTTTTATTTTCTTAACAGATTTTCTGTCTTAATGTATAGTTTAATTGATGTATTGCCATTAAGGGAATTATCTACATCAGTCAGCACTTAATGTATGTTTCCTAAATGTAGACCAACTTTAAGTGGTCATCAATAACATTAATGTTTGAGATTCTGTTTGTCTTCCATTAAGCCATTACATTGTATGAATCCGAATTATCTTTAGACATCTAGAAAGTAAAGAAGGTGAATTGATGGTCATAGACTGGTAAGCTACGTTGTACAAATCACAAAATTATGGAAATACATAATAGCATTGTCAAGTGATTTTATTATCGTGTAATTGTTTTCCGATTAGTAAATTTGGGATGATGACCTTTCGAAGTGGAATCCATTACATTAGCACTTAACTCTTACGGAATAACGCATAAATAAACAATCTGATCTCAGTATGTATACGGGTCATTACCAAAAAATGTTGCAGTTTTCTTTTATTCTTTTATATATTTCCACATGTGCAAAAAGTCTCCATAAAATGTATGTGTTTATACAATGTAATTTTCTTTAATTTTGACATTAAATGTTTGCTGAAATCACTATCATTATTTCCACTACTACGGGATGACCTTTTTTAAAGCCAAAATATGCATGTTATTTTACAAGTACTCATTATTCAACTACTATTTACTCTTTTTGTTTTAAGCTTTAACATTAAAATGTTATGTTAACGTTAAACATGTCTATGGCAAGATTTATTTTATCCTGTCATAGTTAAAATCACATCCCTGGAATTACAGTTTAAATCCAACTTATACAGATATCAGTTGTGTTACCATATACTTTGTTTGTATTATAGTTTCCTATTTTTAGAAACATGAACACCCTGTAAAATATCCTGTGCAGACAGCAAAGAAAAAATTGTTTAGAGAGAAATAATGGCGAGATAGGTAAGTGAAGGTAGGGTAGAACAACATTTTTATGTTTATAAGCTAATATCTTAATATAACAAATTAAACGAATTCTAAAATATCCGCAATATTTCAGTTGATTTTCAGCACAGGAAATGCATATAAGATATAGCAAGGTAGCATTCATTTGTTTTAATAATGAATATAACTCTGTTCGGTCTGTGGTGTTATTGTCTGTGCTGTAGCCATTACAACTGGTTACACCAGACATTTTTATGAAAATAAACATCGTACACAAAAGGTAGATGGTATTTTATCACATCCTGTAACTAATTATTTTGAACTGAATAAAAATAAATATTTACACATTTTTTTCAATCGTTGTAAGTATTCCTACTTGACCAATTGATATTATGTCCGTGTCAAGATTGAGTAACACCACTGACAAAATATTAAATAACACCAAAGACAAAAGTTTTAAATTGCATTTAAATGTAATAAATTGACAATATTTGAGAGAGGACTTGGATTTCTAGTGTGCGTTCCTTGGCAAAAAATGTAAGATCAAATAAAAAATATTGTTTCTGATGTCCTTGGGTGTTACTGTTAAGTCTTTGGTGTTACTACTAGCATGATAAGTCAGTGGTGTTACCGATGACATTTTTCAAAGATTTACAGACAATGTCTATAGTACTACAATGCTGAGATATTAGTTACAATGGAATTCTTGTACGTGTATTTGAATATGACCGCTTTTATACGCCCGTCGTAGACGGGACATATTATGGTAGGCCAATGTCCGTCCGTCCGTTCACCGGTCAACACTTCGTACTGTAACTGAAATTTGCTTCAGTAAATTCTCATGAAATTTTAACACAACATTAAGTTGATAGAAGATAGCTCCATTTCGATTTTGAGGATTTTCAAATTTGTTATTCTGGAGTTATTGAACTGAGATTGTCAAAAAAAGCAATTTTTGACATGTCGCACATTAACTCGTGTACGCCTTGACTGATTTTCTTCAAACTTCAACACATTATTATAAATGGTGGTCATACTTTTTGACGATTTTCACTTTTGTAGTTCCAGAGTTATGGGACTTAGATTGTCAAAAATATCAATTTTTTACGTGTCGCGCACTAACGTTTGGACGATTTTCACTTTTATTATTCCAGAGTAATGGGACTTAGATTATCCAAATATAAGCAATTTGTCACATGTCGCCTTGATCGATTTTCTCCAAACTTTAACACATTCTTACAAATGGTGGTCTGAGGATCTGTATACTTTTTGACGATTTTCACTTTTGTCGTTCCAGAGTAACTTCATAGCTGTTGCTGGGCACGAGCGTATCATGCGCATGAGGCACAGCAGTTTATTCAAAGTTTCCTTTAAGGAACAATAAATTTAACTGTTATTCTTTTTTTCAAAAACATGATTGATCTGATAGTTTAACATATAATATCGAACGATAGGAATATCTCGAAATCTATCAAAGAGAGAATTTCTTCACGTAAGTACATTTTGCATTTTCATGAATGACATTCACTTTTTTGGGGAATTTTTAAAATAAAATGTTTGGATAATATTCAAATTAAAGTTAGTAACAAAACCGAAAAAGATGGTACAACCAGGTGCAAAATATTTGCTGAAATATTTTTAAAGGATAGTATAATGAAGTGTATGTTCTGTATTTATATTCTTGGATACCACAGAAATAAATAAATCAAAAAGAAAGAGAGAAATCATAACTTTTAACTCAACAAAACATTGGAACTGAAACGGAGGTATATTTTGATAATGATCCATATAGTAAAATCTAATTTGTAATTAAAAAACAATCCAAATAGCATATTCATTACTTTTCTGTATATCTTCCTCTATTACGTTTGTGAACAGTATCATAGTTCCTGTTTCTACCACTGAGGGCCGCTGTTAGCGGGCTGTTAGTTCCTGAAATATCAACTGTTCACATGACATTAATTTTACATCAAACGGTCTTCATTTGATTGCATGTTCTGTGGTATGAATTCTCTCAAGAAACGTTGATCTTATCTGGATTGTTTTTCTCTTTAATCTGATAACACGCACAATATTGATGAATTTGGGTTTATATACCTGATGAGGACAATCCAGAAAATAGCATTTTGTTTAAAGACATTTTTCACCTGTTAAGAATAACATTTTGTGTAAAGACAGTTTATACCTGTTAAGAATGTGTTTTGAAATAGTTCTAACTATGATGGCGATTCAAAACGATTTACTCCGTGTTTTATTTTATTTTATTTTTTTTTAATTAGAACATAAGGAACGTTTATCATTGTTTATTACATTTTTTAAAGATGATCGCTAGTCTAATAGGAAATAAATAGGATTTGAAATAGGTGTTTTAGTATGAGAGAACATATGAATAGTAAACAAATAAGCAAGAAAAAAATATAGGTTCATGTGCTCATTTAGAGCTATAAGGCCTTGAAAATTTGCAGGAAATGGGTTTTCTCTGGATTTTTCATTTTCTTTGCATTGACAACTTCAGTCTCTCAAAGATGTATGAAAAATAAAAAGGATTTCATAAAATTTTGTCAAATACCATTTTAAGGTATATATGATTGAATTGTAAAAGAAAAAGTGGGGGTTCATGGGCAAAAAAATTTCATGTTTAAGAAAAGACCAAAACATAACCAGCGAGAATCCTTAAAGTAAGGGGCATCTTAATTGTCGTACCTTTATAAATATTTATTTATATTTCCAAGGAAAATTGTGTTCGGCTTCTACATACATTTTCGAATATTCCGTGTAAAACGTTTGTTTCAATTATTCGGCACAAGATGGCCATTTTTGTTTTGTTTTATGCTACCTTCGTGGTTTTCAAAATATCTTAAATTTCATACAATACTTTTTGTTTCGAAGTGCGTTAAGCAAAGGCGTCTTGGCGGACTTTGAAATAATTATTCACACTCTTTCTTGTGATTGTTTTGGCGAAGTTTGGTTGTGTCAGTATGTTTGCTTTCTTCAAACCTAATGTTTTCCGTCAATTTGTAGATTTTTCGGTGACACATTTATTCCCACATCTTCGAATGAAGTTTTGAGGATATTATCATTATCACAAAATTAAAACAGATAAATAAACACATCTTGAAAGGGTTAAAGTCATACGGATGACAGAGGCATTGTCTGGGAACAAAATCAAAATCCTGACTTTGATCAATGTGCTATAAAAACTGAAAAAAATATATATATGTGCAACAATCAATACCAGATTAAATCTCTACGTAATTTGTATATATCAATCCGTAAACAATTATACAATTGATTTAAATTATAGATTTCCTTACATTATAAGCCATCTGAAATTTTTTTCAAAGTTCGTAAATTTTCAAAGTGGGTTTTAACAGACCTGTCCTGTTTGATTTCAAGGAAACAGGTCTTATAATTCGACATACACACAATGTATCGTTATCTTGATTTTGTTTGAAAATATTGTGCTGCAGAAAAGTGAAGCAAAAGATTAAGAGTTGATAAGACTCAAGTAGAATGGGCGTTTAAAATCCAATATATGGATTAACAATTGAGGCAATACGTTAATTGTGACGGTAAAAGTATGTTTAGTTCTAAAAGTACTAGCTTTTTATTTTTATTTCAAACACCAAAAATATGTTTGATTAAACACAACAGATATAATTGACAATGTTGATGAAATCTGTTATCCACTCCTTTTTACCTGTGTTTATTCTCTACAATGAATTTAAACGACAAACAATTTTCTTTACATGTGTTAACGTTATTATGTAATACGGTATTTTTTATACAATTTTTCCCACACTCCTCATTTTCCCAAAAGAATTTGGGTTATTTCTCTTTAAACACCTAAAATGGATTCTATTCACACACAATGTATTTTCTACTCAAACCGATTAAATTTAAATATTTGTTTTACTCTTTCTCCGGATTAAGAATAAACTAAGATGCAACCATTGAATATTGTGGATTTCGACATAATGCAAGCTATCTGGGCACCTCAGCTCATAAAATGGGTTTTTCATAATTTGAATACCTTAATCAATGTGAATTGTCTAGTCACTTGGGTGAAAGATGCAATGAGCTAAGTCGTAACTAAAACAATTGAACTTACCTTATTTTGTTCAATCATGTTTTCCAAAGAAACAAAAAAAAAAAAAAAAAAAAAACATCCGCCTATGGAATTTTCAATGTAAAAGGGAGATAGCTCTTCCTGTGAGATTTTATTAAATTAAGTATTACAACCCCGTGATGAATGAAATTTGCATAGAGTGCATTAAAAATATTTAAAATATCAGTTTTACAAATTTTAGGATAGGTCTGAGTTGATATATTCAAATGATTAATTTTCTAAAATTTTCAAATGTATTTATTTTTCTATTGGAAATTCCTAATTTAGAAACATTTGTGAGGTATACAGATATAACCTTTATACTCAACTTTACATTTTTGTTTTTGTTTTCTTGGACGACTCAATAAGGTTAATTAACCAACAAAAGATTGTCAAATGATTCTAACGTTTAGGCTTTCAAAATGCGAAAAATCAATTTTATGAACTGAGGTGTCCAGACAGTAGTCAAATCTATCTATACACAGTATTGGTTGAGGTATTCAAACATAAACATAATACAATTACAATTAAGTTCCTGCTTAGCAGAATAAAAAAATGGATTATCATACAATGCAGTGTACAACACGGGAAAACACTGTACACTAAAGTTAGAAATAGCTGAGTGACCTTAGAAATTTACAGTATTGTCATAACAGCATCCCAAACATTAAGCCAATTAAAAAAACTGGCATGCCTTTTTTATGTCTACAGGACACCACATCAAAATTGAATTGCATCAATTAGCTAACTACTTTATTGCCTTTACTTTAGTACAGAAGAAAGGCAGGGGAAATTTAGCCAATTATTATTGAATTAAGAGCTAAACTTGTGATTTAAGGGCCGTTAAAGTGCAGTTACATAATTTGGTTCCGCTATATAAGACAACCAAAGAAGGCAAATGAAATTAATTTGATGAGATGTTGCAGAATTTCATTGCTGGTGTGTTTCCCCTGCAGATAAAATAAAACAAACTGACGCTATATAAGTGGGAGAGCTATTTGTCAAATCGACTTTATAATGGTCTAATTAATTTCTACTGAAAACCGTGTTGGCGGTTCGAAGTGTTTTTTTTCTAGATTTTCAAATGGATATTACATAAAGTGTGATTTAACTATTAACTGAATTCCTTTGAGTGGAAGGTATTATTGTTCTGCATTGTATTTATGTCATGTAATTTAGAACTACCAAACAATCCTTTGAGATAACAACGTATTTACAATATTTCTATTAATATTTCAGTGGTGCCTCATGTGTCGTACTGACATACAAAATATTGCCGTTGCGCAATTCTCAACTCGTAAAATGTATTCTTCCCTAGACTAAAAAAATCATTATATATAAAATATATAATGAGGTCATGATAGGCATTTTATTTCAGGCCATTTTTAATAGCTGTGTTTGGGAAGTAATTTTAACCCTAACAGTACATTTTATCTTCGTACAGTACTAGTCCATCAGATTGCTAAATCTTTGGAATTTGCTACAGGCAAGCAACATATCTATGTTTTAATAGTACGGAGTTTGCAACCCCTGTTTCATCAAGATTTTTTTTAATTTTTAAGTCACATACAAATGAAGCAAAATCATACTGCCCACCCCAGTGCTTTTCCACAGGTAGAAAACCGGGAAAGATCAAAATAATTATTTTCTCTGATTTGGTTTTAGAAAGGCTTGTTCATTGATTCCAGTCACAGATCTGTATTTATCTTTATTTAAACCATTGTTGTGACGTCATCTATTGAAGAAACAGTGGATTATTTTTTAGGAATCCACTGAAGTTCTGATTGTGTCTATAAATACTACTCACCACAGTTCAACGAATTTCGTGTGAATGAGTATATTTAATTACAACCGTAAAAAAAACTCTATCTACAAATTGATAGAAAATGAATGTTGTAAACGATAAGGCACCAACTATCGAAACTTTTTTTTTTTTTCTCGAGACAAAAATTTATTTTTTCAGTTGGTCAGAGGATTATTTTTATTTTACATGTAGGAACAGGATTTTTCAAAATAAAATGTCGTTAGTGAAACAAACGATTTCTTGCCAATACTTTTGAAATATTTGCTTCCCATAAAATTTAGTACCCCCATGATGAACGTCTTACTGTAAGGTAATATATATTGTTGCTGTGCACCTGCAACATTTTATGCATGGATTTTTTTAAAAAGAATGCATTCCCATTTTTCCGGACTTTGGAACTTAAATGACGGAAATTTTTCAGCAAACTTAATAACAAAGGAAAGTACAAGTTTTGTGTAATTAACCCCTTCTCAGTTTTCGAGGTAACTGAAGTTGTACAATTTTTTCTGTACGTGGAAACTAGCTTATTTCAAGCAAATTGTACAAAGGAGGGTACAAGTTTTGTGTATTCAACTGATTAACTACTCTGACGTTGTTTAACTGAGACCTTTCAAATATAACTGCATAGGACCGTTTTAGAACATCATATATATACTTTAGAAAAAAAAGGGGGGGGGGGGCAAATACCTCGGGAAAAGTGGGGATGAGGATTTATCTCTAAAGAATCAAATAAATATAAAAATATAATAATAACCTTCTCACAGAAAGCTCTTCTATTTGATTATCAGACACTATCTTCTTTATTCTTGACGGCCCTGGTTTGGTTCGTAGCTCAGAATCTACCTTATCGACTAAGGTACACATTAAATCCTCGTCTGATGCAGACGATATTTCCTCATAAATAGGTTTTATAACAGGAAAATTTTCATTTTCAGATGCCGACGAAATGTCATCATACATTAAAAAAAGTTTGCACTTAAATCCTCATCAGATTTTTGTGGATTTTCACAAAATTTAGATTGCGTTATAAAAATATCCTCGTCGTCCATTTCCATTGTCAAATAAATTAATGATGAGTAGTTTTTATTCAAACTTCTACACTCATATATATAGTAATATTAGACTAGGGGTAAGTTCAAAAAACATTTTTATGACAAATGTTCTAGCGTCGTGATTTAATGCTACTTTTAAAAAAAACTTTTGGAATTGTAGCTTTTTTATAGTGATTTTAAATTAAATACATATGGTTATTATTCTGTGTTAGAATTATCTGTATTTATAGTCTGACTATATTCATTTGTTTGTTTAATCGATTTTTTATTTTCATCTTTGAAATAATCCATCCATGACAAAAATCCATGCAGAACGAATAGTGATTTTAAACTCACTCAGAATTAAAATTTAATTTTAAAAATGTGTTTCGAAAGGGATATATTTTATTCGATTCCGACAACAAAAATGTGAACAAACTATACATGCTATAAGGAAACGCTGAAATTGTATATCACAAAGAGTAATGAATTAAAGAATACATAGGAATGGTTTAAGTGAGAGAACTTATAAGAAGTAGTGAATTCGGAATCGATGATCAACTCGCGACTAACCGTCGCTCGTTGATTATCTTTTCCGAATCCACTACTTCTTATAAGTTCTCTACTACATAGTCACACGTTTGTTTTTTTTTTGTTTTTTTTTTGTATGTATGCAGCTGTATACATGTACTTTACGCTAACATTTTGATTTTCAGAGGGTATCGATGCTATCTTTGCGGTTTCTGACCCAGTTGTGTGTAGTGATGAGTAGGTCACATCTGGTACATGTATATTCCCCACCCCTCACAACTAATACCAGGAAATTTAACAATTAAGAAAATTACAATATACAAACTAAAATAAAAATTGATAGTTATAAAAGCTTGTCCTAAATAAATATAGTCGCATGACGCGGCATTTTGAGTATATAACGTGTATTTGCAAATAACGACAACGAAGTTTATGTTGACAGAAATCCGTTTTAAATGCGATCATATCCTTTACATTTTAAACTACTAGTAGAAACCCGTGGTTTATGATGATATATGATTAATGCACCATTCATAGCTGAAGTACTAAGCAGTGAACGTAATATGCTTTTGGACGGAAGGCACAAAGCCATGAATTGAAGAAGTAAAAGTGCTCCCAGTTACTTAAGTTCACCTGGATGCTGTCAATAAAAGAAACATTTAATCTTTTTCGATGTAATGTCACTTTAAAGTTCAAAAGTAATTAAAATTATTTTTTTAAAGTTACACTGAATAAAAACTTAGCATCTGGAAAGGACCTGGCAGATTAGGCTTTAATTTTATTTTTTTTTTAAGTGGCAAAAAAATAACAACCTGTCACCACAAAACTGACCCGAGCAGGTTAGGGGAAACCAACCATCATTTTCCCTTGGCCTTACCTAAGTAAAAGAAAACGCAATTTCCAGTGTTAGTCAAGTTAATAACAAATACTGATAAAATGCCAGAAATTCCTTTGAAATTTTTCATGTTTCTGTCTGCAATAAGTATGTAATTTCCAGTAGGATAAATAAAAAAAGTTGGTCAAAGTCAGAAAAAGCTGAATTTTTTTAAACAGAAAGTTGATGAGCGACAGACCTGAAATTGCATATATAGTATGGGTCACTCACCTGAGGCTGCATACCAAATATCAGGAGCCTCTGACTGATAGTTGCTGAGAAAACTGTTATGGAAGTTCATGTCTGTTTTTCCCTGCCCGCCCAATATTCACCATTTTATAACCCAAACAAAAATAGGTTTGAAGCAAAATCATACATGTGATTTTACTAAATATGCCAATTCCTTTGGGAACTTGGCCACATCTATCTGATCACTATTCTCATCTGCCACTAAATTTTGTCGAGATAAATGGGGTTAGTCTGTGTATGTTTTTCAACCTGTAGGCTAACCCCTACTACAGGCTGATATACTATACCTGAATGCATGTATATCATTGTCAAATCTGCAATATACGTAACGTCGTTTAGGTCAATATTGCGAGTCAAGAGAAAATTTCATGGTTTTACTTTTTCGTTTAAAAATGGTGAATTTTAAAATTTATTTTAGGCTATGGTGCCCTAACTCAAGTTACGAAGTGTACGCACATTATTGCAGACGATAGTTTTTGTTTAATAAATAAGACGTGATGTGCATCTTCTGTTGTCTTGGGTAGTAACCTGTGAAGTGTTTTTAGACGGGGAAGCAGATTTGCCTTTTTTATTTTCATGCATGTCAAGTTGGGCATGTGGTCACTTTCTGTTTTTAAAATTTCCAGTTGCCGACAAAATGTTTGTTTTTACAAATATAAAGACGCGATGTGCATCTTCTCTTTTTGGATATTTAATCCCTGGAGCCTTGGGTGAAGTGTTCTTTATAAGACGGGGAAGCAAGCATATTTGCCTTTTTTATTTTCATTCATTTTGGGCATGCGGTCGCTTTTTAAATTCCCAGTGCAGATGATTGAATAGAAAGACGATTGTTCATTTTCTTTTGTGCATTTTTCTTTACACTTACGCAACGAAATCCTAAACCGTTTTCTGTCGAGCTGTTTTAGACAAACTTTTCCTCGGTCGATACCGGAAACTTCTTGTGATGTATACTTCCGGAACGGTATCGGTTTTCGTGATCCGGATTAATTAATTAGGGGTAATTAGCAAAACGCGGAAACAATTGCGTATGTACTGATAAAAGTTTTAAACTGCACAATGGTCTCATACTTCTGATATATAAAGATCGCACGTCGCATTTGTTGTTGAAACGGCAACCCGGCTAACAAAAATTTGTCTCATTCTTTTAGTAGTATTAATATTTTGTTCACTTTGATCTAGGTGTTTTCCTGAAAAAGCCGAAAAACCCCCGGAAAAAACCGTATTGGTAATATTATAGATACTTCGAAAACCCCGGTATATGGTATTTATATTTCCCTTCGCCTATCTCGCCCTGCAAAGTTCTGTAGGAAATTCCATAAAACGGCGTTCTGTTCTGACGTCAAAAACGTTAATGCAGGCTGTCCCGATTATATAATCAATCGGTCGTCATAATATGAACCTTCAACGCAAGAAGTATTGAGACGCTTTTTTTATTATTATTTTTTTCTTTTTTATTTTTTAAATAATAGATCGGGTGAAAAAAAAATTTAAAATATTTTTAGAAAATTACTGTCTTCAGTATTACCGCATGATTACATGTTATCTATAGAAATACAAAACACGTGGCGGTTTTGAAATGGTAGCAAAAAATTAAATTGATTTCGACGTGTTTAAATATCTTTTGCAATAGAACATTTTTTTTTTCTCATTTCATATATTACACCAAACTCTTTAAGTAATGACCAAATTCTGTTAGCAAAGAAAGAAAACAAAATCACATTCGAAATATAAAAAGAATAAAAATACTCAACGGTAAATATTTACTGACTGTAAATCTTTCACATTTAATATTTGTGCAAAACTGCATCGAACACCGTATGCCTGCGATTATACCCTAAAGGACAATCCTTGTCAGTAGGTGATAAACTGCCTTCATCATAAATATTCTCTGATAAATATATTAATTTACTGAGAAAAATTGATTACAAAATTATAAGATTGATCGATAGTCCCACTACTTTTTCCATGATATAAATTATGATCTGACAATTTGTAATTGTCCTTTATTGCTATTTGCAGATGTACCGTCCCACTAATCATGAACCCAAATGATTCCAGCAATAACAAAATTAAACTTGCCTTGTAGATCACACTTTTTATATTTCTTAAATACGGTCCTGACACATTCTTTTGTTAGGAAAGGGAAGTAACAGCAATACACACTCATGTGATATTAACACTTGGATAAAAAAATGTCTGATGGTAGGACTGGGCCAAGTGGAACCAATCTTTGTCTTTGTGTGGCACCCTTTAGAAAAGTGCCCGGCGACCACGACTTCCAACCAACATGGCTGCTGTTACTGAAAGTAGAAAAAGGGGGTGAATTTTTAATATCTTCTTCTATGAGACGTCATTACCAGATGGAACCAAACTTGACAGAAAAAAAAAATGGTCACAGTACCGAGGGAAACATTTCTGGTCTATTGCCTGGATACAGTTAAGGCTCATCTCTCCTATGGTGGCTCTGTGTCTATGTTTAATTGGATTTCATTTTATGGTGTTTGAAGCGTTGCCTGTATTTTGCCATTTCTGAATAAACATACATGTATATGAATATTATTAACTCTAAAACTGTTCCATGATCAAGAAATCAGTGAGGCCACTTAAAATGAAAAATTTCACATCTATTTTGGAGTCTAACCTCACTTATTAATTCAAATCGCAACTGTAATTTCTTTAGTAATGATATTAACAAAGAAGGAAGTCAACATAAACCTGTCTTAGAAGTTTATGTGTCTGTAATTTCGTTTTTCGAGAAAATCAATATACAGATTACAGGTAACCAAACATCAATTTCATAAGAACATAAAATATAATGACTTTGCATTCAAAATGACAAAAGCGTCTGATAAGTAACACACCTGTGTCCTTCTGACGTAACTATATCTTAAAATAAATTCGCTACTTATATAGTAATAAATATCGTAAATACATTTAAAATATATCAAAATCTGATAAATTTCGAGTCCGAGTAGGCATATATGCATTTGCCGGAAGTTGAAAAACTAATAAATTGAAATTAATATAACTCAGCAATACTAATTTTCTAGCAATGAGGAAACCATCAGCTTCAATAAAGCCCTGAACATTAGAAAAATAAAACTTCGGGTACAGTTTCTTTTGATAAAAATATGCTGCATGACCGTAGTACCAACTTGCCTGATAAAACCTACTGTATATGTATTAATTTATATTTGGAACTTACTTTACAATAGGTTGTTTTACAGTCGCCTACCGGCAACGCCGAAGGGGACTATAGGTTTATACTCCGTCCGTCCGTCAGTCACTCTTCATTTTTCCGGAGTTTTTTTCAGAAGCTGTTTAACAAAGTGATTTTATTTTTGGCATGTGAGCTCATAATGATGAACTTCAGATCACGTTTGAGTTTTACGCCGATAAGATCATTTTGTGAGAGTTGTTGTTCTTGGAAATAGAAATTATTGCAAAAATATTAAACAATAAATATTTCCGGAATTTCTTTTCAAACCCTTGTATCAACTGACCTTTTTAAGGTATGTAAGCTTATAACGTTGAGCTACAGATCAAGTTGGAGTTTCACGCTGAAATAAGAATTATTGTCCAAATATAGCTTAAGCCCGTAGAGGACATTGTATTGCTCAGAAATACTCAGAATGCATGTTTATTCTCAAGTAGTGGTCTTCTGAGGAAAACGTTTGCTGAAATAGATATTAACGTGCAGGAAATGTGGTTTTCGGGATCAAACTACATTTGTAAGGCTTTAAGATCCCCTTATCTAAATCAGTTTATCAATCGGAACCGTTACCATAAAACTATAGTCTTGTTCAAAAGCACCAAATATTTGTATGATTAGCAATTTAAAACCCGGATTAATAACTATTTCCTTAGAAGCTTTCATGTTTATTTTATATTTAAATCTGATTTACTTAGTGCTGAATATTTTAATAATGAAGATATGTCTGCAGAAATGCCCTTTTCACATAGCCGAACCTTCGAAAAGCCTGTTATTTGAAAGCAAATTCATTATGGTGACATTAAAACTGCAGTTAAATTAAGTTTTCGTGGAATTTGATGTTCAGTTCTATATTTGATCTCTCAATCCAATTGGTAAAGTAGGTAAATCCATTTACGGAGAAAAGAAAAGTGTACTTATAAAGCGATTCGTTCTCTTGGATTTCAATTTATATCAAGCGAACACATGTATAATTAGAAAAAAGCCCAAGACATCCTATTACCGATTTGGATATAAAAAATGGTTTAATACCCAGCTCCCAGAAAAGCACTTATTTTCGAGTTATCCCACATCTTAATATCGTGAATCAATCCCGATAACTTCATACTTGCCTCTCACGAATACTGTCGGTTTATATTGAACTCAATGACAAGATAACATTAAGCCCTTTACGGGAGTGTTATTTCGTTCAATAGAACACCTAAGCTAGTTTTACAGCTAAAACGAGTACATTCTGACCATGATATCTAAATTGTGTACCATCCAACCAATTGTTGCAATTCTATCAAGCGGCCATCTTGTTGGTAATCATACTGCATTAGCTTTTATAGTACATTGTGTGTGTTATACACCAGAGTGTCAAACTAGATAAGGGGGGGGGGGGGGTTGGGTACACATAAAACCGGTTAAAACCCACCACTGTTCAGTGCCTGTACCAAGTAGACTATCCTGACTCTCTGTTGTGTTTATGTTTGGGTTTTGTGTTTTTTATGTTATTTTTCTTGTCCCTGGCTCCGTCAGTAGGGTGGTGTTGATTGATTGATATGTTATACACCTTTGTAGTTGACCTTTCCTGTTATCCATTTTGCTGTTTATTGATTTATTAACTGATAATACAAGAATATAATCTAGACTTCAGTTGATATATTTACTTCTTCCTGAAACACAGAATAGAGAGACGTGAAGACTCTATTTCTCTAATTCTTTACGCGTTTTCGTTTTCAGTGTATGCGACCATTTGTAGAAGTAATGGATTATCAACGTGGGATTTGTTTTTCTTGATCACGGATTGGTAGACAAAATTCCCCTTAGATTTTCTCGATGCTTTTCGAAGATTACGTAGCAAGGTAAAGAAACCACCGCTTAGGTCTGCAATATTCTGGATAAATAAATGTGACTTACAGCAGAATCAAACCGTCCGGGTTTTAGAATGATGATCGGGGATTATCTTGGGGTTTATTAACATTTTGGTTTCCAAATGCATTGATATGATGCATCAAATGAAAGACAAGAGAGGATCAATTACGGAATTCATGACAATTATGTATTATTACGGGTACTTTAAAACTGTTGGAAGAATTATAAATTTAAAACAGTCTTACTTTGCGTGCAGTTGATTTTCATATTTCATATAATCAACTGCTCGTATAGTAAGATTCTATATGTTTCTTTCTGTTCGATAGTCACTTTAGATAAAAGGAGGAAACGAACAGTACATTACACTCGAAATTCTATATTATTGTCACAGATGTCTAAAAGATCTACTGTACACTCTTTACGGAGGTAAAATATTTCGGATGACAAAATTATTGAAAGGAAAAGCACTAGAAGATGCGTTTGATGTTTTAAAATTAGGTAACATGTGCAACGTTTTGATCTTTTAGCTACATATACTATTACTAGTATTAATTTTTTTAGCTCACCACGCCGGAGGCCAGTATGAGATATAACCATCACTTAGCATCCGCCAACCTTTCTCATGTTGATCTTCTTAAGACCCACTGAACAGAATTTGACCAACCTTGGCAGAGATGTTTCATGTGTGTTTCTCATAAGTTACTTTCCAAGAGTTGTTACTTTAGTGCCGATTGATCAAGAAACAAAGCCACCAAAGCTTGTTCTAATTTCTGATTGGATGAGCTTTGAAACGTCTTGTTTTTACGTGAATTATATGAATCATCCTCATTTTCTGTCGATTCTTGGATAAACTTATAGAAATACTAAGGGTTCATTCCTTGTATTGAACATGGTAGATCTCCTTAGCTGAAATATGGCTTCCCATTTCGGTATTTTTGGTTATGAGTACTTCTTGTTTAAAATAAGTTTGATTTTTGGTCTTCCAAATGTTTCGGTTTTAATGCTGCTGATGAGAGGTAACTCCTTGAAATGCGTCGTATACAGCTTTGTATAAATTTACTATATCTAATATTAGTATCTTTAAATTGTAACTTTTATTATTTTACAATTTTTCATTTTCATTTCTAAAAAGTTTTGTTAAAGTATTATACCTCTCAGACTGTGGGATTCACATTGTTATTGCTTTAGTTTATGTGATGTCTTTTTCTTATTCTGCTAGTTTATTATATATCTTAATATTTTTGTTATACATGTTTCCTTTTGATATTTGTATTTTGTGTTGAATGTTCACTTTCCTTTGGATTTCGACTTCCGGAATTCTCCCCACTGCTTGGTTGTTTTGGAGTTCTTTTGAGAAGGACATTCTGTTTATCATTTTGCCATGCAATGAGATACAAAATGTATATGCAACACAGAAAACATGTTACCGGGCAATAGCCGTTTAGGCCAGTGTTTCTCTAAAGTGGGATTTTTCAAATCAAGGCATTATAGGACGCACTTTGACTTTATACATGCACGTTGTAAATGTAAAACGGATAATGGTTCATATGACATTTTTTTCACGGCTGGTTTTGATAAATTGTTATTTTTGTGAAATATATTAACATGTTATTAAATTGTTATATAATGATTGATGACACGGATGATTTATTTCTTTTAAAAGTTTACATTATAAAAACAGAATAATTATATTAATTACTTTCTTTGATAAATATTTTAACAATACTTAGTTTTTGTTGTAAGGAAGGGCCTTTTCAAGTGGCGTTACTTTGGTGCCGATTGCTCACGAAAAAAGATCAATAGCCTATTCTAATTTCTAATTGGTTGAACTTTGAATTTTTTTTTCTCAAGAACGGTTTAACCAATTCAAGTTTAGCAATATGTTACTATAGAGTTCCTTAACAAGTGTTGTTACTTTAATTTGATGTCGACCGGAAATCAGCAGCCGAATCGTTTCACATTGGTCCCTATGGCAATATGTTTTAAAATGTCCTGTTCTGAAGAAAAAAATCAAAATACTCATACCAACCTTAGATTATTTGATACCCATGAGGGCACAAATAATTCTTGTTACTTTGTTGTCATTCTATGTACAAACACACAAAAGGGGCCTTTCGGACTGATTCAGTTTCGAAGATCTTGCCCGAAATATATGAGGCGTAGATTTGAAACTTTTCATTAATTATCATTGCAAGGTACTACCTATGCAGTGTTACCTTGGTGCTAATCGCAAATCCAATATTGCCGCCATTGTCGGACGTTGTTAACATTGGACCCTATGGGAAATTATTTATTAATAAATTATTCTTCTGATCAACAATTTAATAGAATGGTATGAGACTTGGTGGTAGTGATACTTATAAGGAGCCTAAAAAATTTTATTTCTTTGATTCCATTCTGTTATCAAAAATGGCGGCAAGGCCCAAAAGGAGATTTTTCTAAGTTGTTAGATTTTCAAGATCTTGTTTTCTGAAACTACTTTGCCCATTGATTTGAAAGTTTCAAGAATATCCATTGCAATATGCTTCCTAAGAATGGTTTTTTTTTTGTGTATTAATTGGAAATCAAAGGTGATCAACAGCGCCTGATTTAGTTGAAAGTTATCCTTAAGGCAAATGCATTTAAAACGATTCTTTCAAAGAACAATTAAATACAGTAGATTGCTACCAAACTTTGTGGAAGTACTAATACTCGAAACATTTATCTTACTGAGTACCGGCCAGCTAGCAAACTTAGCTCTCGGGTCCCAAAAAGGCTTTTCTGATTGTTTAAATTTCCTAGATCATCTTTTCTGAATGGACTTGTCTTATGGGACTGAAAATTTTTATAAATGATCACTGCAAGGTATTATCCTAGAATTTTTATTATGATTGGAAATCCTAGATGCCTGGACTTACTTAACATTGACTATGTATGTTAATCTTTTATAATTGTGTCCATTGACACTAAATTGTCACTTGAATGGCAAATAAAATCCAGGTGACCGACATTGGGAACCTCTATCTGCACCAATTCAGACTATCCTGACTCACTTTTGATTTTATGTTTTGTGTTATTTTTCTGTTCTTTCATGTAGTTTCCCTCCTGAGATAAGTGCATGTTATGGCGTAAAGTGATTGATATGTCATTGTTGCTTGTTGCTGTAATCCATTTTATTTTTTTTTCTTTTGTCTGTTTTGCTGTGGGAATAAATTATGTCCAATTCCAAGTTGCACTGTCCACTGGTATCTATATTTAAAAAAAAATATTTTAAGATTTGTCATAGAAATTAATGTATTGACACGTAGATATTTTTTAAATTGATATTTGAAATGTGCGATATATCAGAAAAGCAAGTACAATGTATTACTAACCTCACTCCTGTATGGTTTATCGGTTTCAGCACCCCCTCCGTTGTTATTTTGGATTACCGTTATTCAACGCTTTTAAAAATATCCAAACAGCTGTCGCTGAACTTCTGTCTGTATGCTTAGTTACTTCACCTTTTACATGCCAGCAGGTTTTTCATTTTTGTTGTGTAATTTGTAGATATTTGCGTAAAGTATGACATCACCAAAAACGAATTTCACAAGATACAAGAAAGTTTTGTCTCCAAAGTATTAAACCATGTTGACTTTATTATATTTCGTTCTTTGAACTGTACATCATTTTAGCACAACCGTTTTTCAACTGGCAACAGAGATATACATGTATGTGTGTGATACTTGCAGAAGATTCCTATCATATAATTTTTCAGTAATCATATAAATTGTTTTTGGCAAATTGAGATCACTTCATGAAATCAAAATTTATATGAATACACAATCAAAATCAGAAAAATTACAAAACACCCGTCGACTTTTTCTTATGACAAAAGTATATAACAATCACTCGGTATTTTTAAAAATTATTGTGATAATTACACCTTATATAAGAAACAAGATTGGATGAGATATATTTCTCCGATCATCTCATTGTACCTCTGCAGAGGGGGTATTTTCGGAATCTATTCTCTTTATCACCGCTGCGTTTCAGTCAATGATGTATATTCGCTGTAATAAACATATATATCCGAAGTGGTCGGGTTATTTGTGACAAATAGTAGATTTAAGAATAAAATCTTAACTTATATTTTAAATTACCGTCTCACGGATAGTATTTTTTGAAAATTTTCCTCCAGGTGATGATATGTCTGTGAAAACCTGGTTTCTGTAATATGGATTTTGGATATATTTTTAATCTTAATTATATTGTATATTTATATATCTTAAGAGCAAAGCTGTTGCATAATTATTTCACTAGACAGGATACATTGTTTGTAAAACATATAAACACACTTTTTTCATTGATAAAGATTTCGGTTTAATAAACTATTAACAGGAAATCTACCAAGAATACTTCTGTCAGACTGGCTGTTCTCTCGGTTACGTTAAAAACATCAAACGAAGTTGGGTTAAGTGTACATTGTAATTTGTTTTCTTATGTTTATTTTTGTTTTAATTTGAATATATTTGAAAGATAAGTGGTTCAGGCTTAAGGAATGTGGTGTAAATTTGTAATTTATCATGATAAAGATTTTGAATTACTTAAAGTAAGACTTTCAAGTTAGGCGACTTAGCCAGTGATCATATGTTTTAACTGTTAGTAGATTTATTTCAGACATGTTGAGGCTTCGGCTGAATTTCTTGACGTTCTTCTATCGATCGGGTCATTTAGTTTGATTTTTATGCTGTTAAAATGTGCCCTTTAAAACAGGTTTGACTGTAATTTGCATTTTTAAGTTTGTTTAGGGTTATTGTTTCATCGACATGTACATGTACGCAGTATTTCTTTTTCTTTCTACATTTCTACAATAGAAACAACAGTAACAATAACACGAACAACAAATCAGAAGTTACAATCTTTTTCGCAGTATTAATGTACAATTATCATCTGTTTACCGTTTACACATGGTTTATATAGGTAGTTTTACGCATTTGATACTGCCCACAGTGAACTTGCCATATTATCACAGCGGGATGATATGGGGAACCATCTCAAAAAAGCAATATATGATAACGAGAATGTGACGTAGATTTATTCATTTCATACCCCATATCAACCCCTCGACCCATATCAACCACCGGGGTGATATTGGTGTCTTGGGGTCGATATAAAATATGATATGAAAAACCCGTATCATATTCTACACATATCAGTGGCCCACATAGAATGTTTTATTATATGTTTAGAATATGTCTTTGCTGATAATATATATTTGCTGTTGAGCCTTAGTGGATGTTTAATAATCTCTATCTAAGTTCCTGGCACAACCAATTTATTTCGATTGTGAAATGCAAATAAATAAATTATCCCTGCACTGCAGCTGGGGAAGGTTTAAAAGATTATCTCCTTCATATCTGTTTTAACTTGTGTCCCACATACATTGTACTTCATTAACCGATTTCTTGAAGAATAGTCTAGAGTAATTCTGAACATTCCAAAATGCTATGTAACGCGGACTGCAATAATGAAATTTATTTGCAAATAAAATAAATTGGGTTATCGAAGCATTTGTCCATTTTTATAATTGATTAAAATCACCCTGAATAGCACCTTTTTTGTAAAATAAGAGGTAATTGGTTTACTGAACGGAGATTAGCATTGCAGCCAGAGTTAGATTGGTAGCGTTTTAAACACCTATCTAGTACGCTCTGTAGACATGTGTTATTTTGTATTATGTATTAAACTTTTCATAGTCTGTACTTTAACTTTTTTGTGAATTAAAAAAACATTAAAAAAACTTAGAAGTTACCTCCCTTTTGAGTTTAACACAGGAAGTTGTTATTTTTTTTAGAATTCCCCCATTGGTTGGAAAATATTATGTAATATTCCAACTTCTTAAATTAAATAAATACAATATGGCTTACAGGCTGTGTATATAATAGCATTGAAAGTAGATTTACACATCAATATTTATAATATTGCAAGAAGAAGCACCTTTCCCTTATCAGTAATTCAATTTAATGGCTATTGATTTACATTCTTTACAGGTTTGAATCTAAAACTAAAAATTATGCTGATGAGGGAAGGTAATGAATCATCAACCATATGCAGTGAAAGAAATAACTTCCAAATTCTTCTGTCACCAAACATTTGTGGAGGAAAATGAAACTTGAAGTTCTCAAAGTTGACATACATTGACATAAGAGATGTGAATATTATTATAATGAACTTCCTTGTGATAGTGATTTTTGCATTGATGAATTTTCAATTATACATCAAGCTTTTATGTTTGTGGTTTCTTCAGCTATTAATGTGTGTTTTTAAAATACATTTCTCTCAACAGATTAAGAGATTTATTGTCAAAATATACTAGATATCTAGTACAGAACAATATCAAATATTACTTCCATGTTAAAGCTGTGAGGATAAACTTAAAGCTTTGAAAATCTGAAGCATCTCTGTTAAAGAATAATAATCATAGTAGCTATAATTTATCTTTTAAAGAATATTTGTTTGTTTGTTTAGTTGGCGTTTTACGCCGTTTTCAGCACATTTGGCTATTTCGCGGTGGCCAGTTTTTAAAGAATGCATTTTATTACACATTTACATGATAGTTAAATTATTTATTTTAAGCCTCACCTCAACATTTTGCCTGACATACAGTAATGCAAATGTGCAATAGCTCATCATATACATGTTCATGATGCTGAGGGGTGTATTATCAATAATTAATGCCCACCAATGGACTTATTGTTTTTATTGTTTCTATGATAGCTACATCCATAATTTTATATAAGCAAAGGTAATGATTCTTGTGTAAAGATTTACTTTTGCCTGTCCATCCAATCAGCAGAAACAGTATTTAAAAAAAAACAAATAAAAACACATACCTAAATGATACAGTCACAAATGGGAAACATGTAAAGTGATAATATTTTGTATATGAATTTCACATAGGGCAGACAAAAAACCTGTGCAACAGGATAAACTATTTCACCAGGCAAGGAACTAATTTCATAGACAAAGGAACTTATTTTACCAGGTAATGAACAAATTTAATAACAAAGAACTTAATTCACATATACAGAACCCATTTCACAAGGTGTAAAAAATGTTTAGATAACATACATGGAACAATTTTCATACATGTTGAACTTTTAACAACATTTTGCTATTACAAAGGTTCTGCTAGAACAAATTTCATTTGAATTCTTTTGTGGATTCATAACAAAGTACCGTTCAAACTGGAAAACTCACACTAACATCTCCCCCCCCCCCTACCTTACCCCCAGAAGTTTAATAAAATTTTGACGTATAAAATTATTTATAGAGATATATGTTGTGTAACTTTATCTACGCCATAACAAGGATGACATTTTTTAAAAAGTTATTTCCTATCCTATTTTTAAAAGGGGAGGGGGTTGTAAGCCCATGAATACAAATGTGAATTTAAATTGATAGGAGGAACGCCTCCACAATGCAGATGGTGATAATAGAAGTCAACATATATGGTAGGGAGAAAAAAAATTCAATTTCTAAATTTTACATGCTTGATATGTGATTATCACGAAAATTACACTTGATAATCAAATATTTTGCAAATAAAGTTGCAGCAAATTTTCATTAAAAGGAACAAATGCGTATTACAAATCAAAATTGGCAAAAATTGGTGATTCAACTAAACTAATATCGTATTTGTACTGTGTCGCGTTGAAAACTTGTATACCAAATAACCCCCTTTGGTAACACTTATAGAGTCTTCTTTGCGTTTGTAAGTAATGGCGGGTGAAAAGTTTGCACGACCTGCAGACTGAAATCTGTAGAGTTTAACTATCTAAGGTAATTATTTCTTAAGGTCATGCTATTTCTTGGGTATCACACTCGAAAATCTCAATTTATATTTATTTTTCGTCAAATCTGCAGAAGCGGGTAGAATTTTTCTGTTACTTTGATATGTAGGCTTTCGATGTATGCCAATCAGTTGCCAATAGTTAAATAAACAATCACGCCTAGGCGCTTGCACTTTTTCGATTTAGTTTTGGTACTAAATATAGAACTTTTGAGAAATTTCGATGATCACGTGACATTGTTTTGAGTGGTATGTGGTGAAAATTAAAGTAGTTATTCTAAGCTGAAAACTGTAAAGAAACCAATATATAAGTTAGGCAAATTATATTTTTACGCATCTTATAAAACATAGTTAAAATTATGGACCATTTTTGTCATATTTGAAAAATACAGCATTGACCTACCTGCGTAAGAAACCCAAACTACCCTGTTGCATAAACCGCCGTAAATAATTCTGTTTCATATGAAGATTTACAAATAATGGGTAAAACCTTATGTATGCGCTCAAGACAATCAAGAGTAATTTGTGCTCTTGTGTCTAACCTACTGTGCAGGCGTTTTATACCTTCAACCTTTTATGGACAATAAAAGTCTGTGTCACATCCGCGGCATTCATGATTTTACATTTATAACCTATACCTGAGAGATACATGCGCACTGAAGCTGCGGAAAAGCCCCGTAATGACAAATTAGCAACATATGATACAACGTCATTTAAATGTGGCGGTCTTTTTTGCAATAAGGAATACCATGACCGAAACTCATCGGAAAATGTGTTACCCCTATCGTATGCAGTCCTATTGTTTTCAGATAATGTGGCATCAATTAGTCTTTCTCAGGAAAGATTCTGGAACCCTCGACGGCAGACTATTCGAATCTGGACTAGTTCAACACAATACATGCATATGGTGTTTATAACTTTTTTTAATGTCTGACAATTAATATGTAAGCTGACGTCTATAAAAGCTATTAGCTTGTTTCAGAATCCTATTGTTATTCATGTAATACACTATACTATATTTGTCTACCATTATTTATCTTTATTACAAGATTAAATATGTCTGAATTCACACTCAAGATAAACCTAATTTTCCTTCTTTTTTTTCCAAAAGTTTTGGAATCTACATGCTATATGACTTTCCTTTTCTACGTAAGGCAAATGTAGGCAATGAGCGTTCAACGTATTTCTTTAATAGTACCTAGCGTTTAGGTGTTTTATAATTTTTTGACGTATTATTAATAGGAAATACTAAAAAGAACCTAATAACGAAAAATGTATCTAAATACAACTGGGAGAACAATGTACATGTACTGAAACACTGCAACACAGACTTCCAAACGACAAATACCCTGTTGGCTGCTTTCCAACAATTCTTTAGCAAATTGTATTTTCCCTCATTGAAAAAAGCAAAAAGAAAACATTACCCATGAAAAAATCTCTGAGAGTTTTATCAATTATATTAACAGCAATATTTTCATGCACTTTAAATATTTTTTTTTAAAAGCTGGTCACAATATGAACCTAGATCTATCATCATAAAGACTGTTCAGATATAATTTCTCGTTTTCAACCAATCGTGTTGGTATAGTAAATGGTGGACTCTGGCATTTTTTTTTTTTTTTTAAAAACTGTAATAAACTTTCAATTGTTATTACTCAAACTATCGATTCTTTATTCTTAGAAGATTGAATAGGTTTTTTAGAATCAAATCACAGAAAAATGTCATTTAAATGTGCTGTGTGATTTTGTAATGTAAAAGGTACAATATGTTGATCTACACATTGTATACATATTTTCTTTGCGTTCAGCATATCCAAGTATCAATTCACTGGGAAGGAATAAGCATAATTGTTTTTAACTCCGTTGTTTTGTCCAATACATATGACATTGTACAAGGATTTTTAGAGGTCACTTTTTATTAATTTGTTTTGCGGCATTCACCTATCACGTAGATATTTTTCTTGTATTAATGTGACATTTGACGATACGGTGTAACTCAATAGGCTCTAATTACATTGTGTACCTCTCTTTAGAAATTCCATATTGAAACAATAAAAGAATACACTGCAGTTTTAAAGCTTACTGTTTTTTATATTACACTGTAATATCAGTAATAATTTTTATGTTTAAATAAAAGTTTTAATGCGTTTAAAATTCAAATGTGTTGAGAATATTTTATATAATAACTAAATTTAAAAATATATACTTTCTTTCTTGAAATTACACTCTTAGAGGTAAATCATAATACATTTAAGTAAGCTGTTTCGTTAAAAACATGAGTGTTAAAATAACAGCAACATAATTTCCTTTATCATAGTGTGGGGCCGTCCGATGTGCCTCGACAAAAAACAAATAACCAGATATCTCCGGTTTAAATGGTCCTATTATATGATCTGATTTGTCTTAATTTACAGGTGAGCTCAGTTCTAACCTCTCATTAGAACTGTCCTAAACTGTCAGAAGAACTGTTCTAGAACAGTTCTAGAACTGTCATCCTGACACCTTTAGAACCGTGTAGACAGGGTGTGTCCTGAATTAAAACCATTTATGACAGTTCTACCCTAGAACCATTCTAAACGGTTCTACCCTAGAAACTGTTATGACAGTTCTACCCTAGAACCATTCTGGACGGTTCTACCCAGTAACCATTTATGACTGTTCTACCCTAGACCCATTTATGACAGTTCTAACCTAGAACCCTTCTGGACGATTCTACCCTAGAACCATTTATGACCCTAGCAATAGTTTATGAATTTTTAACATCAAAATTATAAGAAATAAAATAATTAATTTGTTGTCATAATTTTAAAATCAACTTTTATCATACCGAAATATATTATAGAGTAAAAAGAAAAAAAATTCACTCAGAATAAAGTTTTTACTAAAACTAAATGATTAA
Organism: Mytilisepta virgata; assembly: GCA_028015205.1. Classification (NCBI taxonomy): domain Eukaryota; kingdom Metazoa; phylum Mollusca; class Bivalvia; order Mytilida; family Mytilidae; genus Mytilisepta; species Mytilisepta virgata. The sequence continues at coordinate 94,035,148 of CM051521.1, forward strand.
AAAACTAGTCGATGTTATTTTCTAGTACATAAAACATTCTACATACGTTTCGACAAGAGAACACTTTAAATCAAGATTTAGTCCCGTCCCTTCTTGAAATTAATGTGTAAAATGTCCATATATGTACGTTGTATCTATGTAATTTTTCGATAAATTGGTGAAATGCACTTCTTATTTAAAAATGGCGGTACTCTTCCCAATCATCTTCTACCTTGTCATAACGAAATAAATATCGTTCATACGAGCAAAGAGAATTAATTATATAATATATTTACTATATAAATATGGTAAAGAAGATAAATTATTAATTTAAACCTTATACACACCTCTTTATTCAAATGCTGTATTAATTATTTTAAAATGTAGCGTTATAAAAATTTGAAACCCCGCTGATTTTGTCAGCAACACGGTGTACATGTATACATACACATGAATCTGTGTACCTTAAAGGTTGAAACAATAAACATCCGGACAGTCAAGGTACAATATACACATCAAAACGTTAAATTGTTATAATTACCTGAAACACACAGCATGCTACGGAGAAAAAATTCTTTACCTTTAAATTTACTTAGATAAAATCACACAAATTTTAACAAAAACAATAATTCGTTTTTCTTGTGGGTTAAAACAAAATGAAAAAAAACTTACACCATAGCTCTTTATTACATGTATGTACTTTCGCAGTTTTGGTCATATTTAATATTATTAATTATTGTCATAATTTCATATGTTGAAGTTAATCGATGTGAAATGTTACTACATATTTCAAAAAAAAATGTAGTTAAAAGTTTCGAAAAAGCGAAGACGAGGAGTACGTGCCATAATCAATACAGAGTTACAAAAATGTATCGGACATGGAAATGGACGGTTCTACCCCATAACCATTTATGACAGTTCTGAATGGTTCTACCCTAGAACCATTTATGACAGTTCTACCATAGGCACAATTCTGGACGGTTCTACCCTAGAACCATTTATGACGGTTCTACCTTAGAACCATTTATGACAGGGTTTGTTCTACCATAGAACCGTTCTAGAATGGTTCTAGAACCCTCCTCTGTGACAGAATAGTTGAGAGGTTAGAACTGATCTCAACTGTTCCCTAAGTTATTGGAGTGATCTTTAATTCAGTTCCTAAAATAAAAACCTATAAAACGCAAAAATATCAATATGAAAATTCAATTCTAATATTAATACTACTTCAAGGTCGATCTTTCTTCAAGTTCGAGATGTTTGATATTCCTGACGAAATTTTTTCTTGCAAATAATCTCCTACTCTTTCATACAGACAAGTCTTGGATTGTTGCAAGAATATGTGATACAACAGTATACATGTAATTAGTCAACAGAAATAATGGGACAAAACTTAATGTACACGAACAATGATGAATATAATTACATGACTTGTAAAGGTTTGTATGGACATTTTATATTAATAGCAGACATTTTGTCGTAGATTTTCTGACTTTCCCCATTAAGAAGCAAGGGATATCTATTATAGAACTAGACGGTAAGCCATCAAATTCCAATAAACTGTAAGTAGGCGAGAAAATCTTTATCGTTTCTAATATAAATGAATTAAGTCTAATATTTCAGTCATTAAAATTCACAGTAAATTTATTGCTAGAATACGTGACTTAAAAAGGAAACCAGATTTAAAAAAAACTAAAACGAGTTGTGTGTGTGTGTGTGTGTGTGTGTGTGTGTGTGTGTGTGTGTGAAATATTGGGAATGAGCGCTTTGGTAGGCATAAGGTATTTTGTATAAACAGTAGGATAAGGCCACAAAAAGGGCATTAAGGCAACCTCAAAAATTTTGTGAAAAGAAGCACGTATGATTATTATCACTAATCATACATATAGTAGCACATGTATACTTTGTTTTAACTGTTGGGCACTTGTACGCCCAAAACAATTATTACTCATTGATACCGCTAAAAAATTCAGTATTTTAAATTACTTTCTTGTTATCTATACAAATCTAAATGGTTGTAAGAAATGCAGTAAAAAAGTGCTCTTGAAGATATGGAGTATTTGTTTAAGTCCGTATGCCTTAGAAACATATAATATTACATGCATGGATGCGGGAGTACCTTTAGATCTTCTTTAAATGAAAAAAAAATAAAATTACAAATCTGTCATGTCAGTGTGATAAACGGAATCTCGTGGGACGATCTGTATCCTTTTGTCTCATTTCTGACTCGTGTTCCTAAATAAAACTTAAGTGTGAGCGCCTGATTTCCAAAATGTTTCTTTTATGTACTTAAAAGTACATCTGTACGATAAATCAAGACCTGTAAAATGTATCGGTTACATGTACTATTATTTTTATTCAGCTCCTGTTCAAATGATTGAAAAATAAATTACGCACACTGATTCCATCAAAATAGAAACAGAGGGAATATTTATAAGGGTGACAAACAAGATTATTTCAGCCCACAATAAACTATGACGTCATGTCATTGTTGTTTTGAATCGACAATCATCTAAAGATATTGACATCTGGCACGATCAGAAAACAGCAGCGGAACGAAATAGTGGATTATGCGCAGTTGAAGTCTTGTTTGTCGTTAGTTGGTATATGTTTACAAATACGCTACTGTGTCTGTTTTGATTCTAACTTATTAGTCAATATTAAGAATAAAAACTGTTTTTCACTCAGATATAAAATTTCAAAATAATATTAAGTCTGTAAGTTTATAAGCCGATTCCATTCGAGAACCCGAAGCTTAAGATAAGGCATTTTTAAAAATTTCACAAAATCAATACAAACATTTATTTTTTATACAGAAGATCAAACAAATAGTTATTTAATGTACATATAATGTTCAAACAAGCAACCACATTTTAAAAACAAATCCACAGGGTAAAAATACTTCTGTAAAATGAATTTTGAATTAGATCTAAAAATTACTTTTTTTCTGTTACAGTCGAAAGCAATCATCTGAAGCATTAAAGTTTGATTCTGGGTAATTATGGATGTCACAAGTATCGTGTCAAGAGCTATCTGCATTACGCAACCGAATAAAATAATCAACTGTAAATTGATTTAATCTCTTGATTATTGCAGATAATTGCAATTCGTTGTTTAACGTGCAGCAATATTTAAATGTAGTGTATAATACAATTACGTGCAATGGATATTCAAGAATTTCACTAAAATAAAGCTGGTTTTATCAGGATACAAAATGAAAATGTTTAATTTGTTTGTATTTCCTTGTCAACATATAAACTCGTTGCTTCTTGGTGTGAAGGATGGAGAAGGCCATCTGCTGGTAAAATTAAGGCACTACCAATAGCTGTAGTTAAGGTCGCCAGCTCATATCGGGCTTTTGTTTTTGAGATTGGTACAGTTTTTGCTTTCTTTTTACTGCTTTTAGGTAAAACGCTATTGTCGAGTGTCAGACGGCGATCAACGTCTATCGTATCGGAACATTTAAAGGCTTTACGAAAGCATCTACGAAAGTTGTCACTTAAAAAAGCATACAGCAATGGATTCAGCATACTGTTAGCATACGTTAAAACGGTCAGACCGTTAAACAAATAAATTTCCCAATCTTTAAGCCTGTAATTTTTGGGTTGATAGGTTAAATTTACCTGGAAAACCCAGTGTGGAAGCCAACAACAGATATAGACAGAGATCACCGCAAAAACGAGGCGAGTAACTTTTCTTCTCGAGCGTTTTTTATTCGTAGTACGCATGCCCGGGCTGACGCAAGACAAATTCATAACAACAGACAAATAGAATACTGAAATCAAGGAAACTGGAATAGCAAATCCAAGTAAAAAGGTGTACCATGTAAAAGCTTTTTCAGGCGGTATGAGTTGATCATCTGGCCATTTCACTGTACACGTGTCGTGTGACTTATCGTAGTAGTTTGGGACCGTTGTTGAGTAAAGAATGATTGGCAGCATTACAAAGAACGATACAGACCAGATCACAAGACAAACGAAAAATGCAATTTTTGTTGTCCGGTAACGTCCTGACGATACTGGGTGGCAAACAGCTAAATATCGATCACCGCTCAAAGCTGTTAGAGTTAGTACACTCGTCACGAAGTTGATGGAATATAAAACAAAATAAATCTTACACATAGCTGTATCAAATATCCAGTGCTCTAGCACCGTCGTCGTTATCAGGAATGGTAAACTGATTAAGAACAAAGTGTCAGATACTGCCAGATTTAATATATACAAATTCGTAACTGTCTTCATCTTGGCGAATCGTAAAACGACATATATAACCAATGCATTACCGACAAGTCCAGCGATACAGATGATGGTGTATGAAGAGACTAAAAACGTTGTAATTGCTGTTTTGTTGACTGTGTCGTCTTTTGTATCAGTATCGTTGTCCGATTCATTTCTTCCAACTTCATCACAATAATAATAATAATCTGTGAAGTTCATTGTGATTTAATCGATGGGTTTTCTTCTTGGATAACTGCCTAAAATTAGATAAATCGCTTTTTACTAAGTTGTGAGCACTTCTTTCATACATTATTTCCATCTTTAACGACGTTTGCATGTATGCATATTCATGACATTTTTACAAGAAAGATTTATTAATGACATTGATTTTCTCTAGAACAGATATGTCAGACTTTTCTGAGATTTTACTACGTTACATCTGTAAAAACACAAATCAGTTTTCAGACAAGACTATTTCTTGCTTACTTAGGTGTTGAAATTATCTTCAGCTTGATAAAAAAACAGACATATCAATGCAACTGTTTTTCTTGTCATTGCATCAGTATTGCAACAATAACCTAATATAGTTTATTTTTGTTTGTCTGCAAACCTTTAAGATCTAAGAACAACTTACCATCAAGTTAAAAATCTTTGTCGTGCATTTTATAATTACGTATGGGTATGGATCTACATAGCGTTTATTTATCAACGCCTACATCCACTCATTAACTCTGGGAATTTCTATAGAGAGTATGTTAAATAAAAAATAGTTCTAATCAATTAAATCTTCTAGGAGCAAACAGCGAAGAAACTTTGTAGAATATAAGTTCGTTTTGTTACTATACATGTACTCTTCGAATGTTTTTTCTGTGACTGAATTCTGGCCTTAACTATATGTCTTTTGGAAAACTGTTCTGTCTTGTCCTTGTAGACATGGTCTACTAGTATCTTTTTCAGATCACTTTCACAGTGAAGGGATGGATTTTTCAAGCAATTTGTTTGACTGCTAAAGGGCGTATTTCATTGATTATTTGTATTATTCTTTATTTTATTTCCTTATTTTTCAGAAAAAAGCCAAAATGTGTCAATGTTACACGAAGAAAGGGAAGTTTTCAAAGCAAGAAATTTTCTCATTCTAATCAAACATTTCAACTGGACATTTCGACGGATTAAGAAAAATTATTTAAACTAGAAAGACAATTGTTCAGAGAACAATTGCAAGGTCTTTCCCGTATCAAATTGCAGTCAAGGCTATCAAGCATGATTGTTGACCTGCTATTTTGACTTGCATAGTCAAAATATAGGACTCTGTCACAATGACCTTGACCTTTGACCTTCGATTTTGACCTCTACAGCTCTAAAATAGGTCCCTGAACATAAATATATATGGTTGCTAGGTACTTTTACATCAGTTGCTAAGGACTTTTTCAGTGACCTTGACCAATGACCTTCCATTTTGACCTCTATGGCTCTATAATATGATCCTGAACATAAATATATATGGTTGCTAGGTACTTTTCCATCAGTTGCTAAGGGGTTTTTAGATGACCTTGATCCTTGACCTTCCATTTTGACCTCTATGGCTCTATAATATGATCCTGAGCATAAATATATATGGTTGCTAGGTACTTTTCCATCAGTTGCTAAGGACTTTTTCGATGACCTTGACCCTTGACCTTCCATTTTGACCTCTATGGCTCTATAATATGATCCTGAGCATAAATATATATGGTTGCTAGGTACTTTTCCATCAGTTGCTAAGGACTTTTTCGATGACCTTGACCCGTAACCTTCCATTTTGACCTCTATGGGTCTATAATAGGGTCCTGACCATAAATATATATGGTTGCTAGGTACTTTTCCATCAGTTGCTAAGGGGTTTTTAGATGACCTTGATATTTGACTTTTGACCTTGGTACTAAAATGTAGATCTTTTGAAACTGAACTTTTTTTGTATTAACATTTTCTTCATATCTATAATGGTTTTCGAGCTATAGTATAAAACAAATATGCATCAAGGGCAATAACTCCTATAAGGAGTCATCGTACAACTTCAGGTCCAATGAGACAAATTTAGATCTTGACAAGATAAACATTTTTCCCAATATATTTAATCAGCTATCTCTTGCGGTTTCTGAGCTATTTCGATAACAAGGTCTGTGGTCAAAGGTCAAGGTCAAAATTGAGATTTGACCTTGACCCCTTACAATAGCTTATTTGGTTCTGTGACCAATAGTGAAAGTCCCATGCCTGTACATGTCATAGTTTTCGAGTAAAAATTTTTAGCGAAAACTGGTTTTCATTAAGGGGACATAACTCTTATTACGACATTTGAAATCCTTTCGGTTTTGTGTCATGAAGCATGCAGTCGATAAACCGAACACTTTCCACCTTTCGGTTTGCATCTAAGTTTTACGGTTTCAGAGTTTAAGCGATAACAAGGTTTCGCTACACCGGGCAGATAACTCTGTAACGACAAAGAGTTCGGCTTAGCAGGGTGTTTTTTGAAATCGGTGTTTGAATACGACACATCCCACCAAGTTTCGAAATGATATGTCGCGAAATGGCAAAAACGAATTTCTGGCGGAAGAAAAAAATAATAATAATAATAATAATCAGAAGAAATACAATAAGGTCTTCCCTTTGGAAAGGGAAAGACCTTAATTAATACTTACGTTGTAAGTATATAATGTGTCCGGGGTATTATTTTGAAAGTTTGAGACTATCAAAGGTTTAGTCATCAGCGTGACTTTTGTGAATAAATCTTCCTTCTTGTGACAAAATTTTCCTGGATCTATCAACTTTTGGTCAACATGCATCCATTTCAGCTCTATAATAGCACTTACCTACTAAGGCCCTACTCAGTGTATTTGTATTTTCATCCACTGATAAGGTTACCGTTTCACAAGTTAGAATCAAATACACATGGATATGCGTGTTTCGTTATGATATGTTACTTATCATATTAATGAAGAAATATTTTTGTGATAAAATTATCTTAAGCCTAAAAGTATGTGCGTTTTTTTTTTTTTTTTTATTTTTTTTTTTATTAGTTTGGTATATTATTCATTTGATGGTTACTTTTAAGTAGTACACGTTTACAAAAAATGCAGTGTACCAAAACATTAGATATGGTATTTTATTACAATAATTCCAATGTTGTTTTCAACACATCAATTTCAGTAATTTCATTGGCTAGCAGCAACTTCCGGTAAAAAGTTTATAACATGATAAATTCCTTTTATGACGTCGTGCGTCATATTACGTATGCATGCAATATAGTGCATGAGGAAAATGTTATTTTCAAATGGAAAACGTAATATTTATGCATTACTTTGGAATTATAAGTAATTTTTTGGTATTCATCAATATGTAAACTCGGACTTATCACTCACAAACTTTGCATAACGTCCTTCGGACTTCATTTAGTTTGTGAGTGAATCGCCCGAGTTTACACATTGATAAATTACTTCAAAATAACCTTTATTACTATATTAAATTTTTAACCGTAGACGACAGGTAAGGAGTCCATATTTTATCTATAACATTATTTTATACATTTTTTATTTTAATTAGAAATACAAGCATCTTTGTTGTATTTGTTATGGATGTTGGAGTTTATGGTCCATGTGGTCAAGTTTCCCTGTTAGTTCTCATACATTTACTTGCGATATTTGTATATATATACAAAATGTATTAATACTATATTAGCATTGCTTCGTGGATTTCCTTAGTTTTCACAAAATTCGGATGTACCAATTTCTCTTCAAGTATCGAAATACTAGCAACCGAATTTATGAAAAGATATATTTTTTAAAAGATGTTATAGATTACATCAGAGAAGAAAATATGCAATTTGAAAAATATTTTTTTGCCATTTCAGAAAGAATTCTCTGTATCTGCTTTGTAATATTATATACTCATTTACATTGTGTTATATTTAATGTTTATGAACCTGCTTGATTACATACATTGGACATGTAAATACTTCATATGGTACATTTAAAGGAATTATTAGTAAAGTGTCATTTAAAGGAATTATTAGTAAAGTGTCATGTAAAGGAATTATTAGTAAAGTAAATTGAACAGTTATTCATTTGCTCAACAAACAAAATAAAAAATTCGAAAAAAATCATTTTTTCTATATTTACTTTTGTTGCGATAAATATTCATATGATACACATCAAATGCAGTAATCTAGATAATCATGATAATTTTCAGACTTCCGTCCTACAAATTAATGCCAACAGATGGAATATTGTTGATTTTCTAATTTTGTTTATATTATTCTGCCTAAGAATTAATCCGCCTTTTATCTGCTTTGTTATCGCGGAAGTGTACTCATATATATACATGGTGATAGTGAAATTAAACGATAACGTCAGATAAAGTGAAACAAAAAATTAAGAAAATAAATAAAAGTTTCAAACAAATCGAACTGAACATGATGTCAAGTTTAATCAGTCTTCCTAAATATTGAATATGTCTGTCTTAGTACTAACATATCAGTTCTGTGGAGGCAGTAATGGCCATCTCGTAATAATGGTAAAGAGGGTAATAATGAAAACTGAGCATCTACGAATCTTTCTTTAAATTGAAAATGTTTATTTCATTCTGATTCGTTTAATTGTAATTTATCATCATTAAGTGATAATATTACATACAATTTTATTCTAAAATCGGCATGACCTACATGTATACGTTGTAAAAAATAGCCATCTAGTTAAAAGACACTTTGGGACAGGGTTATACTCCGGGAAGTGATGTGTCCGTTTTGTCTCTGGTCGAAGTTACGTAATCTGGCATCATAAAGAGGACAAATATACCTAAAGAGCAAATGAAAAAAACGTAATCCATTGGACAGACAAACCCGAGAATACAAATGAACAACCAAATGCACAACAAATAAACACTGAAAACTGAAAAAAAAACAATGAACGACACGAACTCCTATAAAAACCAGGAGTGAACCCAGGTGCTTCGGAAGGGTAAGCAGATAGGGTAAGGGTATCCTGCTCCGTATACGGCACCCGTCGCGACGTTCAACAAAGTCAATCCGGTGGAAGTCACAAATCGGTGGAGGCACATGAAATGTTACGACAGTGGGAACAGATCCAACATCATCTATAATCAGGTTGGATTATTTAATAAGTGCTACTAATAGGTCGTAACGAAGTTATATGGAACCTTGAGCCTGCACGTATGCATTGCCGAATAAACAAGTTGTTTACTGTAATGTTTTCTAAGACGTGACTGTATGTTTACATGTTTGTCTTTGGATTGTTTATCCTTCAACTGGTCTATTTTTAGCAGAATTAAAGGTTTCGAACGTTTTTTTATGTTATATCATCTCCTGGGTTCATTGTCATCACTTGCAATGATAGTTGATATTCAGTAAATGGATGTTTGCAATGGGAGATGACCCATTGAAGATTTGTTGCACATGCATCGATCTCTCACTGTTGTTACGTCCAATCAGAATACTTTTGTCATACCTTTTGACCAATCAGGCGTAACATTATTTAACTTCGTTGACTGTGCTCAGTAAATTTCCCTTGGTAAAGGAAACCTAAAAATCAAGCACTGAGGAAAGAAATATGTACTTATACTAGTTCAGAAGTGAATAACTGGAAAATATTCTACTCGTTTTTAAAATTCAATGTCTCTCCCTTCATTCGGCTGTGCTGCACTCGGGAAAGACGTGAATTTTAAAAACTCGTTGAAGATTATCCAGTCTTCGCTTTGAACTCGTGTAAGAACCTATAAGTGTTCTGGTTCAGAGTGTTTATGAGAATATAAACAACATATAATAAACTACTGTCTGCCCACCTCAGTTCGTGGAATGGATTTTTCGCATTTTCAAAGTTTAAACGTTAGAAATATTAGACAATCCTTTGTTAGTTAATTAGCCTTATTGAGTCGTCCAATGGATGGATGGATGAATTGTTGTTTAACTCCAGTGGCAACCAGGTGCATATCAGGAACATGTATGATAATGAATATGATCCCCGCTTTGTACTAGACCGACACGATTTTTAATGTGCTAGCTCACGAGATACTGTCCGCAGGAAGACATATCACCCCACTCGGACACATAATACTGACACCGAGCCGTCCAGTAGATCTTTTCTCTTACTCCTAAATGCCGCGTGTTCGGCGTCTTACTCCTAAATGCCGCGTGCTTGGCGGAGAAGCAGCAAATACCAATTTTAATGTCTTTGGTTTGATCCGGCCGGGAATCGAACCCGCGACCTTCCGCACTCGAGGCGAGCACGCTACCACCGAGACGGTTTGAATCGTCCAAAAATTGTAAAGTTGTTTGTATACATCACAAATGATTTGAATGGGAAATTTCCAATAGTAAAATTAATGCACTTGAAAATTTGAAAAAAAAAAAAAAAACAAAAATTGAATTTATCACCCCAGACCTTTCCTAAGATTTGTAAAACTTTTATTTTAAATATTTAAATGCATTTTGGGCATATTCCTTCCAACAATGAGTTGTAATTCTTAACTTTTATCTCCCTTTTACATTGAAAATTCCATAGGCGGACTAGTATTGCTTCATTGAAAGACATGATTGAACAAAATCAGGTAAGTATAATTGTTTCAGTTACGAAATATATTTTTTGTAGCTCATTGTATCTATCACCCACGTGACTAGATAATTCACATTGATTACTTAAGGTACTCAAATTATGAAATATCCATTCCACGGACTGGGGTTTCCAGACACTAAACAAAATTAGAAGAAAACAGAAACTAAAGAACTAGTAATGTGATCTTGCACTAAAAAACCGGGAGTGATCACAGGTGCTCTTGAAGAGTAAGCATGTCCTCTTACATTTATGGCATCCGTCACATTGCCAGTGAGTAAAATCCGGAGAGGTGTTAATTCCAGAAGGACGTGGAATGTACATGTAATTGAAGATATCTTGTCTCACATGTCAGATATAAACTGCATAGCCAAGTCAATTCGTGATGACGACTATAATGTTTAGATAACAATAAAATTGTTGTTTTGCTTATAATTTTTTCACGTATTTGTTTGGGTTTGACTCGTGAATTTATTCATTATATTCTTTAAGCTTATGACCTGAGAAAAACAAATTGAAAAACGATCGACGCCGTCACATTTATTTTTGTCAACATCGTGTTGCAAAATCACAAAGAACCACACAAACATTCCGACAAGTGAAAAATTGTGTCGTTTGTGTAGGGAAGGATTGGTGATGACTGCACGAATGATAATATTGTTAAAATCAGACTAAGATATATTCATATGTACCTCTATATCACTGTAGAAACCTAGTAATATGAGGACTAAGATTCATTGTTGTAATAAACCTCTTCACAAAATTGACAGTATTCGTCAATAAAATGAACACTTATTGGTTGAATTGACAGTAGTGCCAAATTATTTTAATGTAACTAATGATACATCCAACATATTTTTTTTCCTGTGACGTATATAGCGCTCATGTGTTCATTTAATTTTAATTTGCTGTATGTGAGTGATGCAATAAAATTAAAATCTTGACAAAATTTTAAAAATTTACTTTTTGGAAAACTAGAATCGTCTGAGCATTGGTAAATAGGCAATAACGTATAAAGTCAAAAAAATCACAGTTTCTGTTTTTATCTTTTTTTTTTAATAAGTTTCAAATTCATACAATACCACGACTGTATTCGATATTTAAGCTGCAATATGTATCTTGCTACAACATGCAATTCTTTGCATTAGAACATTTGTGAGACGTGGCAAGTGTCGAATTGTTTGAAATTTAATGTAAAACTGTTACTAAGATTATTTAATAGACTCAAAACACCAGCCATCCTCGTGACTATATAGAATTCACAATGATTCAGATGCAGTTTTAAACAATTAAAATTTTATTCAAGCAATGATAAAGAAAGAACAATAGAACTTACCTTCAACTAAACTGTTGTTGTTTTGCAATGAACTGAAATACTAAGGAAATACAATACCCACTGACATTTTCATTCTCTGTCTCCAAACAGTTAGATTGAATCAATATATAAGAAAAGCGCACAAATAAAATATTATTGTCTATTATTTCTGGCTGTCTGTAATTACATCGACGAAATAATTAAGCAAGCTTTCTGAGATATTTATACCAAATTTGTTGTAATTGAATTCCGCGTAAGATTTCTTCAGATCGCCAATCATTACGGTTACACCAGCATAATAAAGATATTATTGATCCTTTTATCCACTAGCTTTTAAGTTTGTAAGCACAACGTAATAGCTTTCCTGAATAATTTTAATGCAAGTATAATATAGAAAAAATGTATTTTTCCGTCATCAGTACATCTTTCTATAAGAAAGTAAATTTCTCCATATGCGGCATCGAGAATGTAAATGAAAACTGACCGATTGGAATTCTTCCTAGTATCCTTCCATTAAATTGTTCAGAATAATTTAGTGTTTACAGAAGATAATATTATGCGTAAGTACAAAGTACAAAAGTCAGCAAGCATTGAAATTGGTTCGCAGGTTTGCTTTATTTTCAATTTTCACCTTTCTATACGAGTAGCATAGACCAATTATAAAACTACACATCCAAACTTTTTCTTTTATGTTTTTTTCCATTTCTTGGTTTCCATTTTTGTTACCATCCCTAGATCATGTCGCGTTTTGGTATACCGTGGATTCATTTATTTTCGTGTATACCAATTTTCGTGGATAGAGAAAAAAAGGCATTTCTTGGGATACGTAAATTCGTGGATTGCTGGCTTAGAAAAAAATTAAAAAGTTGTTGAAATACTGACATTCGTGGCTTGGCACATCAGATATCAACAAAATACTTTGACAAAACTAGTAAAGTACTGATTTTAAGCGCTTATAAAAGAAAAGTCTAACAAACAGATTCTTCAAATTTGTCATGAATTTAACAAGATTTCTCTTGAATGTTTGAATGAAAAATCCGGAAGTGAATTCCGCGACAATTTACAGTCAAGATATTTTTAAAGAAAATTATTTGAGCGTTTATATGTTACCAAAGACAAAATTACATGCAACACTATATCCTCTATGGATATAGCTGACTCATCATATGTCAGTATCCAAGTACATGCTGTAAAAACGTAAAAACGCAATTGTTCAAGTTTGTCTCGGATATGTACATGAAAACTTCGTGGTTTCAAACTTCAGTGCATTTAAACTGAAGAAAAAATATTATTTTCCGTTGGATATTTAAATTTGTGGTTTACTGGGACCCACGAAAACCACAAAAATTGGTATAAAACGAATAATAATGAATCCACAGTATACGAAGTCTTCGGTAACAGGTCAGATAGGGAAAGGATAATGTAAAGAGTAGATCTCGAGCTGATTCACGAATGTTGTAACAAAGTATAACGTGTTTTACGTAATAATCTTCAACTGGTTATAAGAATTTGCTTATACTTTGCCTAAGTGGTTATTCAGATTAAGTGGGTTTATACAGTCATGTAACTAGTAAACGGAGTTATTAATAAGAGTTAGCTGTTTCGAGATACACCCTTGGATACGTTGATACATATAAAGGTATCTCGCTATAACGAGTTCGTTAACATCTATAAGGAGGTAGCTTAGGTATATATATGTATTATGTAGGCAGTTGTAGATTTGTTTTTCGTTTTGATATATGTTACTGTATATTTGATACTAACATAGTTTATTTATTATTCGTTATTCAAACACTGAGTAGGTTTTAAAATATGACGTACTGATATGCTTCTGATAATTTCCATAGAGTTTTAAAATCTCTATTAAGCTAAAATCTCATCCACATATATCCATGAAATTATGACGGTAAGATTTGATGGATGTTAACATCCGTTTTTTCTTTGCTATTTACTATTTTCTTATAATTTTGTGTTCACAGAAGATAATATTATGCGTAAGTACAAAGTACAAAAGTCAGCAAGCATTAAAATTGGTTCGCAGGTTTGCTTTATTTTCAATTTTCACCTTTCTATACGAGTAGCATAGACCAATTATAAAACTACACATCCAAACTTTTTCTTTTATGTTTTTTTCCATTTCTTGGTTTCCATTTTTGTTACCATCCCTAGATCATGTCGCGTTTTGGTATACCGTGGATTCATTTATTTTCGTGGGTACCAATTTTCGTGGATAGAGAAAAAAGGCATTTCGTGGGATACGTAAATTCGTGGATTGCTGGCTTAAAAAAAATTAAAAAGTTGTTGAAATACTGAAATTCGTGGCTTGGCACATCAGATTTCAACAAAATACTTTGACAAAACTAGTAAAGTTTATTTATTATTAATAAACACAACGTAATAGCTCTCCTGAATAATTTTAATGCAAGTATAATATAGAAAAAATGTATTTTCCCGTCATCAGGACATCTTTCTATAAGAAAGTAAATTTCTCCATATGCGACATCGAGAATGTAAATGAAAACTGACCGATTGGAATTCTTCCTAGTATCCTTCCATTAAATTGTTCAGAATAATTTTGTGTTTACAGAAGATAATATTATTCGTAAGTACAAAGTACAAAAGTCAGCAAGCATTGAAATTGGTTCGCAGGTAATATCGACATTTTGTGACCGGAGAAGACTACATGGGGGCCTATAGCTGCCATTAATTTGTTGTTCCTTTTCTCGGGAGCCCTTGTTATATGTATACAATTGTACCTTACACCGGAAAATTAAGTATTTTATAATTCATTAATGTCTGAGGAAATTATTTTTTACCTGTTACTTATATTGATGTTATACAAAAATTTACATTAACTTGTACTATGATGATTTTAATAGTTGGCTAAAATTTAAAAAAACACTAACCTACTGTTTACCTAACAGATACGCTATAATTTAGTGTAAAGTATATGTTTTATGTTTACTTTTTTATTTGTTTTTGTTTTTGTTTTTGTTTTTTTTTTTTGCTTTGAAATCTCACAACACAAAATGCCAACGCAGTCATGTAGATTTAAATCAAATTGTTAAATACGGGCAGTGTCAACAGCATGATTAAGAATAGCGAACATGGCGAATTGGATTTCTATTCGATAAAAATGCTTGTTAGTATATTTTCAAGAGACATTTTGACATGAATTTTCAAACAAATTGACCAGAGAGATCAGAAGATTACAATATTCTGTTGTAGAAATCAATTTCATACAACAGATTAAGCTAAGACTCCATTTTTATTACGCGACACTGGTGATTTATAACAACGGCCTACAACAAAGGATCAATTGCTTCTCGTGATGTAAATAGACGACTTTTTATTGTTTAGCATTTTATTAACAAAATACTCTATAGGTTTGCATTGTAAATATTACACGCTAAGACAGGATTCAATTGTTAAACAGCGTGAATCAATCCCAAAGTTTACAACTGCTTTGTTCAAACATAGTGCATGAAAAAATTAAACAGAATTTTATAAGCCATATGTCAGTTTTGTAAATTTCCCATAAAAAGGTTCAACTCAAAAAAAATCAGAAAATCCTCTATGTTCTACAAAGTATATAGCAGACATTAAAAACCCCGGAGGAATTTAAATCCATTTTTTTTATCGGTTACTTGAACATTTCTGTTTTGATAGTTTATCGCTAACATATTCACAGTAGAAATGTATCAGTTAAATCAGGTATGGTGGATAAATTCTTGACTTTTGTTTCATTTAATCAGACGTACATATACATTGACGGAAACACATCTTTGAATGCATCCTTCGTAACATACATTGTAATTTACTGATGTGTACTAATTTATTTTCAAAGGGAGTAGGGCCACTTTTCCCTGTATTCGTTTCACTCATAACCATACATTTTTAAATCTTGAATATTTACCTAATTTTTAACGTAAACGATTGTATGCAATGCATTTTCATGTTAGCAAATAAAAGTTCATGCTCAATTATTTATAAGTTCCAGTTTTCTCTCCGCCAAGGTCGTGACTATAGGCTAATTGGGTCAATTTCTATCCCTTTTTGGAATATTGCCAAGAAGGACATTCAGAACCAAGACCATTCTACTTGAAAGATGATACAGAACCTCACTTACAGCCAACCATTCGTTTTGACTCTGATTGTCCTTAATGTTAAAAAAAAACTTTTTTAAAGACGTTAATTTGGCAAATTTGTGTCTCCAAAAGAGATATTCAGGTATGTAGAAACAAATTTTACTAACTTATTTGTTAGTTTTCATCAGTAAATCTTAAGAGATCGCTTAACACCCTTTGTCGCAGAGATTTCGAAAGGTTTTAGTCGACTGTTTGGAAGTGGCCCAAGAAGTGAAATAACTTAGGAAGAAAATGGTCCTACTTCTTTGAAGAAGGACAATGTTTTCATTTGATATACATTTAATGTACATTTAATATGTTTTTCTTGCTGAATTTTATATATTTGTTCTGGTTCCGAATAAGAATAAAATACCGGTATTTCACGGTAACTGGGCAGAAAGCAAACAATCAATACAACTTCTCCGTCACTGACGAAATCAAACCATAATTGGAGGTTAAGACCTAAATGGAAACAAGAGTTATGTACTATTTGTGCCATAAGTAAAGCTTATCAATATTTTCAATTTATTTCGACACCTGTCTGTGACACTGGTCAGATATTGTCAATCTTTAGACTGCATTGATTAGCCTTCATGTCCATGTACAACAGTTACTGACAAATGACTGACCTGAACAAGAACCTTCTTTCAGTTTCAAACGTTTAAAAAGGAAAACAGAAATTTTTAATAAATTGAATTGTTTTTATATTTTAAAATGTATTCATCAGTTTCTTTATTTAATTTTTGAATTAAAAATATAAACGAGAATATAACTTACCGTTTTCATAATGAAACAATGTATTCTGACAGTCGCATCCTACTAAGAACATTAAACTGTTGTAAGGAGTTCGGGTGAAGAAACATGGCGAAAAATATCTTGCAGTCCAGGCATTATATGCTTTACTGTAAGCCAGCCATTTTTATTTTTTTCAACGTAAATGACGAATCCTTATAATATCTACATAAAAATTTATTTCATTACAGTAAATGTAGAAAAAGGCAACATGTAATAAAACATCAGATAAAAAATTTGACCCAGGAGGCGCACAAAAATCATCGTATTGAAATTTATCAATTTGTACTAAATTCAATTCTCATATGTCCTGAAATGTGATTAAATAAATATGATGAGTGTGCATTTAAGCAATTTGCAAATGTTATAGGAAATATCGCACATACATGTCAGCTTATTTTATGCTTTTAACAACCTTCCAGGTATTTTTACCTTGATTAGTACTTTAGAATTTAGTGTTTTAGAATTTTAAGTTCTTTAAATTTTATCAACTGATACATTATCAACTGAAAATCTGAAAATAATTTAGTTGTGATGTTTATTTGTAAATTACAGTCAGTTAGAATCTAATTGGAGCGCTGCAGATGTCTCGTAGTAGTGTGTATGCTCTTCTCGAGTGTTGAAGGTGACTGGTTCGTTCCCGCCCGGGTTAAATCAAAAACATTAAATTTGGTATTTGCTGCTTAACCGCCAAGCACACGGGATAATAAGAGCAAAGAGAGTCAGTATAATGTGTCCAGGTGGGCTGATATGTCTTACTCTAAACTGTTACCTAGTGTATCGGTCTAGTTCAAAGCAGGGTTCATATTCATATTGCATCAACATGTTCTTTCCCTTTTTGCATTTAATAATTAAGACTCGACGTTAAGCAATTATAATCCATCAATCCATCCATAGAATTACATGGAATTAATAAGTCATTAAATTTCACTAGTAAGATATTAATTTCAACATTGAAAGCATTCACTGTTACTTCACAAAAGAAAAAACAATGAATTGAAACTATTAGACAAAACCATAAAGAACAGTTTTAAAAGACAAAGTGACCAAAAGTTTTTTAAGATTATATTTGAATAGCTGCACGTATATAAGTATTATAAGAATGGTCTTTAACTGAAAATTTTGGCTTTAACATCAGACCATTTTTTAGATTTCTACAACCTAGCTGAATATGTACAACCATTAATTCTTAGATTATTTAAAACTTTTGTTCACCGTTTAACTACGATCCAAATATGTTAAAACTACTAATAACCTCATATTTGTTTAATTTGGAAAATGTCTTGCTGAACCGTACAACTTATCTCAGTACTGGTTTATATTCATTCAAAGTAACACTTTTTTAGAAAAAAAACATCACTAAGGATTTATTTCGCAGAGGACGCATTATGGTGTAAATTATTGCATTATTAACTAGAACTGCCCAGGAGTAGTAATATAATTGCTTTTCAGGATTAGATAATTTTTCAATTAAGTCAATCCATTCCTTGAGGGAAAAATCGGATATATTCGCCGGATAAAATATATGATAAAATTAATAATTACTAAAATGAGACAATAAAATGAATGAATCAATTAGACAAAATACAGTAAGTGTATAGATGTCAGTTTGTCAGTTTTTCCACTACATTTTACATATATAACAGTACTATTGCACGCGTTCTTTGTGTAGTTCTAAGCTTTACAAAGAAAGTCAAAATTTCAATGGAATAGAAAATGGAAACGGGGAATTTGTCAAAGAACAACCCGACCAGAAGTGCAGAAAACAGCTCAAGGCTACCAATAGGTCTTCAACGCAGCCAGAAAATCCCACACCCGGAGGCGGGCTTCAGCTGGCCCCTAAACGATAATGCATACTAGCTCAGCGAAATGGACGGCACACTAAACTCCGAAACATACAAATGAACCAAAATTCAAAACAAAACACATGACTAACAAAGTATTGATGTTTCTGACTTGGGACAGGCCCAAAAATGCGGCGGGGTTAATCATGTTAATATAGTATATAGGACATCTATCTTATAACATGATGCTTCATTTGTTGAACAGGTGAATTGTTTTGTTACAATATACAGTCCATGCTTCTTGTTTGAAGATTTTCAAGAACAGCAGTAAAAACGCTGTTTATTTAAATTTTCTTATAACAGTACATGTATTGAAAGAATCAATTTATTCGTGTAAGAGAAGTCCATTGGCAATTTATTTTGCTTTCTTTTTATTCATAAAAAATCATCACTGTTCCATAAAAATATGTTAAAATGCACGCAACATAAACATTTACATGTATATTTCATAAATTTTCTCTTTTAGTCATTGGAATAAAACTTTTTCATGAACATGCTAACCTAATTCCATATAATAGTAAGTTTACCTGAAGGACATGAAAATGTCATGCTTTTAACAAAATTGAAAATAATATCAACTGAAAATCTCATTTGATGTATGATTATCGACGAAATGTCTATTGTTGATAATTTCCTCGAGGAGTAACATTTCACCAGAGGTTGTATCACCTCTATGGTAGAAATATATAAACTCGTGACATCAGATACTAAATTCATTGCATTTCTGGAATCGCCTGTATGATTTATACAACAAAACAGAATCATGCAAATCAAAATTGGAGGCTAATTACAAAGGCTAGCGTTTAATATAGTTATAGGGCACAAGACGCAGTCAAAATACAGGGGATACAAATCTATCTAATACAATGTACTCAAATTATGTGCCCGAATTCTTTGGGCCGTCATCACGTAACAACTGCAATAGACATTTGACTAATTGAGGATGAATGTGTCTGAAAATTTGACACGTTTAGGTCGATACTTTTCTTTAAATGGTGGCATTATCGATAAGTTAACACGATCCGAACCAATCCGACATCTTTCAAAGGATAATTGTTCAGCTATGAGATGACTAGAGGTAACCTGACATACAAAAAATCTACCAATATGCGCATTAGTTATACCGAAGATTAAACTATTAATAAACTTCTAATTTTACTTCCAAATATTGAAAGAGCGGGTGGTTTTAACATGTTTTAATTATAAAAGCAATGGGAAGGTTAGACAGTCATGACAGTGGCATGATTATTTTACACAGCATGGACTAATAATGGAACAATTAATTAAGAAAACTTTATTTCATACTTGGATAACACATAGAATCATAAGTCTTAAGCCCCCTTTACACTGGTCGAAGACTGTGCTACGCTCTCCATGACCTCTACGATCGCCAAGATCGCAGCAGGGTCGTGGAAAAATTGGAAAACCATCTTCATTGTAAAGGTATTCACGACACCCCTACGCTTACCATACGATCAAAATACGTTTTTTTTTTCGATAATCTTTCACGTTGCTACTACGCTCTCCTACGTTTTCGCTACGATGCCTGCGTTTGTGGTACGTTCAAGCTACGACAATAACACGATCACACGACGCCCCTAGGCCGATGTTGTGACACGACATCGATACGCGCTTGACGATCGCAATACGTTGTCACTACGCTGCTACCACGAGTATTACGACCTTGCTACGTTGTTCTCACGATCTAGCCACGATCAGCAAATAAACTATATAAAAGGATAATTTCTTGCTTGAATGTATATTAGTTCTCACTACGATGTCTCACTACGATGTCACTACGATATCTCTGCGCTTCCTCTACGACCAGCAAATAAACTATATAAAAGGACAATTTCTTGCTTGAATGTATATTAGTTCTCACTACGATGTCTCACTACGATCTCACTACGATGTCTCTGCGCTTTTTCTACGACAGCGGTACGATGTCTGTACGATCAAAAGTGGCGACGACCTCGCTACGTAAATTTTGAGCATGTTCAAAACAGTCCTGGCACCTGGAGATTCTACTACGACCTATCACGCGCAATGCTGACGACACTACGCTACTTGAAGACCTCAGTACAACCCCACTAAGATGTTCCACGATCAAAACATTTTTTATGGTCGTACTGCAGTCTTCGTTCAGTGTAAAGGGGACTTAAGTGAGCTTTTAAAACGAACACACTTAACATAAATACGACAAAAACATAACAAGAAGACTTTTTTTCTTTCTTTCACATAACAAGAAGACTTTTTTTCTTTCTGTTTTAATTTTGAAAAGAATTAAAGTATTTCGGTTTACTTTTGAATATTGTTTCAATTTATTACAACGACTTGGTATCAATAAATGATTTTTGTTATATGGAATAGACAAGTCATAATAACAACAAAGCCGGGAGAATCCGCTTGGAAAAGCAATATATAATAATGTTTTTCATCCATTTCTTTACAAGAAACAAATATATCACCCTCCGAAAATGGTTGGTTGGTCTGATCAAGAAAATCTATTCCAACTTTTTTAACTATCCGTGATTGCACGTGCAATTACCCAGTGTAAAGTTAAACCTATACATGTACAATGTATGTAAAATGAGAACAATGCATTACGTATAGTTATTTGAGTCCAGTAGTAACAGTTCCGTGAGAACGATTTAAAAATTAAAAAATATAAATAATTTTGAATGCAAGGGCAAAAACGTTAAGACCTGTTTCTGTCAAAGTAATTTTCTGAATTGAAACAAAATATGGTCAATTTTCTCTATATAGTGGCATATCCTTAGTTAACGTGTGTTGCCTGTCATATTAAATTCTGCTGTTTTTCCTCATCTGTCCTAAATATAATAATTAGGAACTTCCATAATCATGATAATTGTGTTACCAATGTAACATTCCATCTAAATATAACAGTGACTGTTTGATGTAACAATTATAGGAATAAATACTAGATTAAAAAAAAAAACATTTCGGTTTGAAATAAAAGTGAAGTACTCAATTCAAACTTAAAGAACATTTGGCATGCGTTGAATAGCATCTTCGGGGCAGTAAATGTGCTTAGACAGTTAGGTTGCCCTCTATTATTATAACACATAATAATATTATATTAAGATTTATTTTTCTACTAAATATCACAATTATCTTCATTTTTCATGCAAAAAACTTTATTTAATATTTAGTAAATTTTTATTGCGGAATTTTGATTTTTGTTCTAGACGTGGTTAAGTTCTGGACATTTAATAAGACAACACCCAACAAAAAAAAATCATCCATTAGAAAGATTAAATCCATACCCATTTATGTATGCAGCTATATGTATGGATAAGGGAGATGCATGCACAGTAAAGGGGTAGGGCTAATTTTCACTGCGTCTGATTCACTCATAACCCTTAATCTTAGCATTAGGAAACTTTTTCAAAAAGACCCTAGAAGTGAAATAATCGCAGGAGAAATGACCCCGCTTCTTTAAAGTACCAATGTCACTAGATAGTATGGTGATACTTAGTAACGGAGCTGGTGATACCATATGGGACTTGGATTTCTGTAGCAGAGGCATCCACTCAATTGTAGTAATAAAGATTCTATAATATACATGTATGCATATAACTTATCAGTTGTAAATGAACCTTTCTGACAACACCTGTTATCTGAAAGCCACAACCGGGCTTGATAATTAGATAATTATCTCCTATAATATAGTCCAAGAACTCTTACTCTTCGATCCGGGTTAAGTAAAAATGGTTAATGATAACCAGTTTAATGTTTAACGTAACGTCTTCATTTATAACACATTATTCCGGGGCCAACAGATATTATTGTTATTAAGGGCTTTCCCGTCTCCGGACGGAAAGTCCTTATTGTATTTCTTCTGTTTAATATTATTAAGGGCTTTCCCGTCTCCGGACGGAAAGTCCTTATTGTATTTCTTCTGTTTAATATTATTATTATTATTCTTTTTCTTCCGCCATTTCCTGACAAGTGAGTTCGCGACATATCGCTTTCATATTTTGTCTATGATATCGGTCATGAAAATGATTTGATGTGTTATGGGAATTATGTCGTAAACTTTGTCGTTACGGAGTTATCTTCCCCAACACCAAAAAGATTGTGTGTACTACTCCTCTGAAACCTTAAAAGATATCGCTTCAAAATCTTTTCTAAAGTCCTCAGTCAATCCATACGCAACTTTGTTGAATGTTAGCGGAAAGGATCTGACGACATCTTATGGGAGTTACCTCCCCTAAAATGATTCGTGTAAGTGATATACAAGTATATCTTAAAAACCAGAAGTGATACAGACCTAAAGTCTTCACCATAGACCCTCATGACCTTTCATCTTCAAAATAGAAATAAGGTCAAAGGTCAAGGTCACGTTCTATATTTTGACCTTTGCTTGTGTGCACTACTCCTCTGAAATGATAAAAGATACAGGAATGGTTGGGGGTGTAAAATGTCTGGCATCTAAAGACGCAACTTTGTTACATTTCCATGAAAAGGATCTGAGGTCATCTTATAAGAGTTATGTCCCATTGAAGCATTGGTAAATTAGTTTTTCGGGTAAAACTCAGTAACTTTATATGATAGAGGCATGGGGTCTTCAGTTTTGATCATCGGGGGATGTGACCTTGAGGATGACCTTAGACCAAAATGTCAAGGTCAACGTCCTAATTTTTGACCTTTCTATTATTAGAAGATATTTGAATGCTTTCTAATGAGAAAAGGACTCTGTTGAAAGGCAAATCATAGTCACGGTCACATGATTACAGGTCAAGGTCATTTAATGAAAAATACGTCTTAGATTTTAACCTTTTTTACCAATAGAGATATTGAAGTGGTTCTTCTTTAGAAATATTCAGCTTAGGAAGACAAATCAACGTGAACGTCAAAACAGCAAATGTCAAGGTCATTGAGTGAGAAAACGTCCTAGATTTTGACCTTTTTTATCGTTAACGATACAAAAGTGGTTCTGCTTCAGAGATGTTCATCATTTGGGGTTTAATCAATCTGAATGTCATGAGGTCGCATGTAAAGGTCATTTAACCTGGGAAAGCCCTCAATTGTTCTTTGAACAATTGGATCTTTTCATTATAAATATTGTTCTAATACATGTACATGTATATTTAATTCAAGAACAAGAAAAGGTATACATGTAATAATATCCAATAATCTGTTTGGTAAGTAAAAATAAAATACAAATATTCTTGACAAAGATATTTTTATATAATAAATCTATTCGATGTAATGCGTTATCTTATTGGTTAATGTTTTAGTCTATCGTCGCATAGCTTTACTGTGACGTCTTTGAAGGGAATCGGAACATTTTATGATATAAAATAAATCTGTGATTAAATTATAAGTATTGATTAATTTTAGCTTCGGTCTATTCGAAATAACCTAAATGCATGTGGTACACACTTAAAAATAATACACTATTCGGGACTATGTGATTGGGGTTATTTATAAATCCACAGTCATGAAATAAAAACAATAGAGAAGCATATATACCTACTTGTATCAAGTATAATTTGTTGACATTACCTCGAATCTTAACTGATAAAGCTTCAGTGTGATTCACATTTACAGTTGTAGGGAAGAAAACGGAGATCAGAATGTTCCACACGGATGAAAGATATACATTCTCGGAAGACAGCAGAAATACCGGAGAAAGAACCGGGCGAAGAAATAGACAATACGCCATTCATACCTTGGAATTATGGACGACGAGTAGTGGATCTTCTTAATCTTGCACAAGAACTAACGGCATGTGGTTCCTGCCTACAGTTTATCGACACGGAAGGTGAAAAGCGGCATTGCTTTGGAAGCTCCAACACCTGAATCTCGGCATCCCGCCATCCATATCCACACCTTCTTTAATATCGGACTCACTCAGAGCATAGGGGTTTGCTCTCGTCATTTGGTTTGCTAGAAAATTGTCTATAATACTAAAAATGTCATGAGCAACCAGCTAGCCCTAGCTCCGTGCTTCGAGTACCAAAATTGTGCATATTTTCAAAAGATACTCAGAACACGTTTCTCTTTTTAGAACCAAACAAATTGTTTATAATGATTTATTACAACAAATTTCAGGAATTTGACACAAAACAAAACAACCAGACTATAGTTGTATAGAAACGATGTGAGTTCGAATATCACATGTGGCGGGGTGTGTTCGACTCCGATCTTAATTGACAAGGATTGCCGAAAAATATTGTCAGTTGTTCGAAGATTAGTTCTGAAACCAAACTGTTGATCTGCAATTTTTTCTTCATAAAAAGACACTAATCTACCATTAAGAACTGAACTGAATAATTTAAAAATGCAATTTTGTAATGACATCGTAATAAAATGTCAAAATAGACATTGTTCCTGCACTAAAATGTCAAAATTTGGAAAAAAACAAACGGCAATGACATTTAAAACAAATATTTGACGTTCTCACCAGAACTCGCTTAATCATTATATATAGGGGTGCGTAAATGGTCAGTTGTAAGGCTTAATTTTGCAATCCCTTCTCAAGTCTAAAATCTTTTTCCATTGGCTTTCAAAATGTGTTTCCCCTGTTTTCCACATCCTATGCCCACTTTTTTTTAATGGTGTATTGTTTAACTTGTTATCTTCCATGTTAGGCATGACATATTTGCAACTAAACGTTTAGCACCCAACAATCAATCATCAGAAATGTAGGTTTTTAGGAAGAAGGTCGGTCCTTTTTTGAGGCATTTCATAATATTGTACGTAATTTGGTCTCTGCGTTACCTACCTATGGATACCTATGGATCTTTAGAACTCTGGTACTGTTGTACAAAGCCATGGAGAATGGAGTTTTGCTTTTTGTCAGTAAGGAGTTAAGCTGAGCGAGGAAAATTTGATCCGTTTTAGTTCTCCGGGTGGAAAATGGCAGTCCAGTGAAAAAATAAAGTCATGACCAACTTGTCCTTTGTGTTAAACTATGCTCAAATATTCAATTTTGTTAAAAATCAGAGCATTGTTTTCTTTTCAGTCGATACAGGTATTACGAATTCAGTCAAGGGGTAAAGTCTAGTATGGATTCGGTCTAGGGGAAAAATCTAGTATATACTTATTTTCCTACCTTAATTTAGGGGGAAAATCATTATATACTCAATTTTCAGGGGGGCTCAGTATATACCCATTTTTCCGGGGGGGGGGGGGGGCTGAGTAGGGGTGAATCTAGTATGTGACACCGACATGGGGAGTAGCACATCACGTCAATTCTCATGTTTCTTTGTCTAAAGTCACTGTTACCCATGAACTTTAGTGTATTGTTACTAGGCGCACGATTTGTACAACGTGTGCGCATATGCTTCTAACATAACAAGTGTTTATAAATATATAACTTGATTGTACGAGTAACTAATTTGAGCGCACTGTTTGCTAATTTAAGTACACGATACAGGCTGTTGAATTGATTCATTTGAAAACTCAAGTTAGAAACGCCCACATCCATTGCGATTAGAATATCAAGTATCACAGTTTACAACATTTTATCATGTATATTGAAACTTAAATTATATATTGTATAGGACTGACCGATGCTGGCATTGGAGCAAGACAGCTTAACAAATTAGTGACAACTATGGGTATTCCAGGAATTACACCAAAAACAGTGAAACGACAGGAGAGAGAGATGATATAACAAGGGATTCGTGCCAACAAGCGATTCAAAAAGAAATAGAATTAAAGAGGTAAAGTTTGTAACGGCATTTCCTTTCACTTGCTTTTTATTATACCAGAATATCTAGTTTTATTCTGCAATTTCATGTGTAGGTTGTATATATATATATATATATATATATATATATATATATATAAGTATCCTGGTAACCTTTACATGTGGTCATTGTTATGAGCCTGTGGTAAACTGTGGTAAACTGATCTTCATCCAGTTAATTTTGGGTGTCTTCCATAAGATCCGTGTTAGATAATGTTGCACCTTATTACATATTCAGTTTCTAAAGTGCAAAACAACTTTAATCTTCCGCTAATATATATACCTAATTATAAATACGTCAATGCTAAGTAAAACTAGAGGTAGGGGTTGTCGGGACGACAGCTATACCCGCACCCCACATTTATTTGTAAACAAACATTCTTAACATTTTCAATTTCCATTGCATTGCAGTTTGCATTTGTAACAAATAACCTTTGCAGAGATATATCACAACCCACTTTTACTGTAATCTAACTTTTTGGCCTCTTTTCCCATTTTGGCCCTTTAAGTTCTCAACATGCAAAATAAAAGCATTCTTAGCATTACAGTTTTCATCTGTAACAAAGAACCTTTTCACAAACATATCACAACCCACTTTTACTATAACAATTTGCACCATTCTAGGGACCTATAGCCCCTTAAACTGAAATTCAGAAATTTATTCATTTTTTTTTTCTTTAGATAAAATTTTAGTAATTATGGTCTTTTTGGTCCCTCCCACCCCCTTTAAAAAAATTTGGAAATCCAAAACCTTACTGCGCATCTACAGTTGGTAAGCAACAATATGGCAACAATAAAAATGATTTAAATTCAAAAATGAAAAAGGAGTTCGCGTCACAAAGAGTTGGCTCTTTGTCCATTTTGCCCTCGTTTAAAATTTGGAATTCCAAAACCTTATTGGGCTTCTACAGTTAGTAAGCAACAATATGGCACAAAAAAGTGGTAAATATTCAAAAGTGAAGGAGGAGTTTGCGTCACAAGAAAGTGTGACGGACTGTACGACAGACGGAGGGACGGACGGACGAACGGACGGACGAACGGACGTACGACCGCAACGACAATATACCCGAACTTTCATTCGAAAGGTGTGGGTATAAAAATGGTATTACGTAAAATGTAGGTCATGCTTACTACTTTTACCTTGATGTTTAAAGACCTCAAAATAAGTGTCTGTGTAAAAGAAAATAGAAATATGAAATAAATGGTCATGAGATATTAATCCACAAAAAGGGTATACAGTGCACTATCGCAAACAGAGATCGCCGTAAAATCCTCAACAAAGGGTAACAAGGCCACCTCGGTATGCATGCTTGGTTAAACCTTGTAATTGGGCGCCAGATATTCTCTAAGGGGAAGAGACACTATCATTTTACACTGAATATTTTTCGGTTTCTAAAACCCATTTTTATTTTATTATACAGCAATAAACGAAAGCCAAAAAGCATGGAAGGAGGTTTTGGTCAGTTATTTTTCTTATTTTTTCTAGAGAAAGTGTTCTGTGTGAAGAAAAGCCAGTTACACCGGAAGGTTTTAAAGTGAAATATGACATGTGCTGGCAAAAACGTGGGTGTGGGAGACCTTATAATAGTCCGTCGGGTGTCGGTTCAATAATTGGTTTAAATAATGGAAACGTTTTGGCTTTTGACATATGCAGTACACATTGCCGCACTTGTGACACTGATAACCACATGGGAAGACATCCATAGTCACACGAATGTACCAGAAACAAGGCAATGGAAGCTAACACAGCAGCTCGAATTCTTAGAAGAGACAAGTGGGATTCCCTTAGATACTTTAATTATGGATGACGCGATTCCTCAACTCTTGCTCGGGTAAAGCAAGAACTGGCACGAATGTAGACAATGGAGCGATATTAATCACCACAGCAAGGTCCCTTAGGGACGAGATCAAATGTTCAATGTAGGATAAAAAACTTAGTTCAAATAGTTTGAGGGGGGGGGGGGTAAAAAGCGCTGCAAGTTTTGTTATCCGACATCGATTTTCGGGTTGAAAAATACAAATTCAAGTGATGTCCAAGTCAATATACAGAACAAACATACATTGTTGAGGAAAAACAGGACCCATGATACAAAAAGTATACTCTCAAAGCATATGCCCATATTGGTCAATCAATTTTTCCCAAATTAATTTAAGAGGGTGGGGTGGGGGAGTGGGGTCAGTGAAAAAAACTATGTGAATTAAGTTGTTTATCCTAAATTGAACTTTTGATCTCGTCCCTTAGTAATGCCCTCTACAACATAAATTGATAACAAAGGACGTAATTGACCACTTGAAGCTTTGCTTTTCTTACGCTATACATCAAAACAAGGACAACCCTTTGAGTTTAGCAGATAATTTACTGGTAATTGTTCCTCACTGTTTTTGGTATTCATGAAAGATATGGAGTCTGGTGTAAAGCATCAAATGAGGGATACATGTACAGATCTTCAACAAATGGTAAGCCCTTCTCCGGTCTTCAACAAATAGTAAGCCCTTCTCTGGTGACGACATATTTACAGATTTGTGAACAGTGATTAAGACAATGCCAAACAAAATGGGACCCTGTGAATCGACCAAAGACGTGGAGTCACTCCACAACATATACACTTCAAAGGCACCGGAAAGGCTATGTTATAGCAGCAGCGAATCTTTGTCCGAATAAACGCCTCTGTAGCCCAGAAAAATATCGGATATGACTATATATATTTCAGTCGTTAACGAGAGAGCCGGTTTGTCACCGAATAAGGTGACAAAAACACATGCAGCACAACTTGAAAGGGAAAGAAAGAGACATTTAGAGTATTCCAATAAACAGGAGGTGAAAAAAGAAAGATAGAAAAAATTGAAATGTAAGAAAAGTCTGAAATTAAAAGTACAGAAGGAAGGCGTAACCTACCAGAGTGGAATGGGCTTAAACTCGATAGCCGAAGGTTGCGAAATTCCAGGTATATCATATAAAGGAGTAAAACCTACGGTGATTGTTTTTGACCTATAGACAAGTTCGCTAACAGAAGATAGTGCAATATTGCAACTAGCTGCTACATCCCTAAATGGACAGTTGTTTCAATCCTACATAAAATCAACAAAACCAATATCGCCTTCAAGCCCGTCGATAAATGGCTTGACTA
Source organism: Mytilisepta virgata (assembly GCA_028015205.1). Classification (NCBI taxonomy): domain Eukaryota; kingdom Metazoa; phylum Mollusca; class Bivalvia; order Mytilida; family Mytilidae; genus Mytilisepta; species Mytilisepta virgata. The sequence continues at coordinate 94,064,866 of CM051521.1, forward strand.
GTTATGGGGAAGTTTTATTTTATCATGGCACACCAGTTTAAACGTGTACTCCCGAGGAAGTGTATCAACATTTTACACTATGGCTAGAGGAGCAAACGCCAGCTTCGTTTGCTTAGTAGGTCACAACGCCAAATCTTTTGATTCCAGAAGACTACTTCACAATATTTCAAACTATACTTGCTTTGCAGCATTCAAAAGAATGCAGTTGACTTTGGTGATGCGCTACCCTTTTTAAGAAAGTTTATAAACTTCAAGGTTATAAGTAAGAAAACTTGTATAAGCATGTTGTTGGGGAAGAATACAATCCACATAATGCTGTAGATGATGTTTTGTCTCTCGAAAAAATAATGCGCAAGGCCAATGCCGACATCAATATGCTGATTCAAGAATCGTTTACAACTGTATCAACTAACAAATTAAATATGTGAAACAGACGAAAGAAAAAGTGTTACCATTTGCTACCCTAATTCAAGGAAAATTTGCCTCCAATGGCATTGTGCACAAAATGGCGGAATCAGGTTAAAATTGTCCCATTTAGCATTTGCGTATGAGCGTAATGGAAATGATGGAATTAAGGAGGTGTAAGTAGAGCAAAGATTAGATGATAAACCAAGTGTCAAAAAATAAGGCAGTGCTTGACAAATTGTTGAAGTATTTCATAGACGTCTGAACAGTTACGATATTTTTTCCAAATCAATGTATCATTGTTGTTGATAAAGACTGGATAAATGTTCATTCAGGATAACAGGAGCAGAGATTAGTATATTAGACTGAGAATTATCACTTCGCTTACATTTGAGTTTTGTATCCGTCGCCCATCCATTATCATTAGATGTACATTCCCAAATGCCAGTCTATCATCCCTAATACACTGAGCATCTTTTTCGGACATCTTGCAAATTTGTATGTAAATATATATTTTCAACGAACAACTATTTTTTGATATAATGTAAAATTTATATCTTAAATTTATTTAAATAGAAAAATATGACAAAAATGCATAAAAAGCAAAATTACAAAATTTTTATTCTAAAAAGAATTCTTTTCGGTGGAGATTATTGGTAGAAAAGTTTTCTAATGAAATTTAAAGGAAATTTTAGTTTTTTTTGGAAATAGCAAGAAAAATGAACGGTGACCCTAATGTTTCTTTTAAGAATATAAAAGCATGTCAGATAAGTGTTCTTTTCACAATTTTATAAAAAAAAATCTGCCACTTTCCCTGTATAATCTATATAAAATGTACCCATATTAAAACTCAAAATTAAGAAAGGTGACCTATATTTCAATTGAAATTTCAAAGTATTTCCATCCAAAATCCTGCCTGGAAAACATTAGGAAAATATATCTGCTAAAGATATTAGTATTGATCTACCTTAAGTTTCAATGGCAAAAATCAACTAGACGCACCCTTAAGTGTCAACAGTGGTTTCTCCAGTGCGACGAGGAGCTTCTCAAAGAGTATAGTGAAACATAAGAGGGAACAAACGGAAATAATACATGTATATATTAACTACCGCCTTAGTCCTTAGTGGCCAGGGAGGTAGGGAGGAAGGGTGCCCCGGGTCCCCTTTTGTGGGCAAAATTTGGTTGAATATATAGGAATTCACTGAAGCATGACCAGAGCGGCCCCCCTCTTAACCAATCAGCGTCCACCCTTTCAGAAGTTCTAGATCCGCCACTGGTACATGTAGTACTTGTAAAAAGTCACAAGTCTTTCTAGAGGAAATGAATGAGGTAAACACGGCTAGACAAAATTCATAACTTCAATTAAAATTAGTAATACCGATCGAAGTGTCAAAAGAAGGGAATCAGTGGACAAAAAACACGATCAGGAACATCAAATAGGCGACAGTCAAACGATAAACAACAAATAACACAAAATACTAAAAAGTACACACAGAAACGAGTAGCAGGAACCCCACCAAAAACCGGGATGAATTCAAATGCTCCGGAAGCATCAGCAGTACCTGCTTTAGGTTACTCTAAAAGATGGAGTTTTATGGGTTTCATGGCGGAAAGTTTTTGCTTAAAAGGGGGAGCTTTGCCCATTTTGGAATAGATAAAGATTCCGATACATTGACGTCTATATTTATAGTACATGTAGTTTTAAAATCCCTTTGTTCAAATAGTGCATGAATATTGTGAGAAAGTGACAGTGTACAACTCCCATGTATCATGCAGATACATTTGCATTTTTGTACATCATCTAATAAAAATGAAATTAGAGAATTAATTTCTCGGACTTCATAATTTACGGTAACTTGCTTTATTTATTTTACCCTGAGCGCTAGCGAAGGGTAAAATAACGGCATAAATAGCCAGCCCGTGGTAAAACAATGATAAACTGGAGTCTCCGTGAATTATTTCGATTCTAATAGGACAGTTACGCTGTTTTTTTTAAATTGCCGTCACCTAAGGTGAACTCTGATTTCCGCCATATTTGGCTGTTCCGGTAATTTGACACACAACGTCACAATTACAAAAAACTTGTTTTATGTGCTGTTTTTTCTGTTTAGAGGTGTGGATTTTCACGAAATGAAGAGGAGAATGTTTATTTATCGATTACACCTATCGAAGATTTTGTTTAAATTCACATTGTCATATTGTAAGAATGGATTTTTACAGAACGGTAATCTTACACATGATATGTGTGTACAATATTTTTCCTAAATACTTCTGAATCAGTATGTGTAGTGTCTTCAGGGAGGAATTCCATGTTGCCCAATTCCTCGTCAGACTTAGAATCCCTCAAGAAATCTCTCTCGTGTCTGAATTTCTTTAGGACACGGCCTGATGACAATGATTGTATGACATTATGTCCTGCAAAATTTGCATAGGGTTTTTCATAGTCAACGACTTTGAACTTTTCACTTTCTAGTTCAAGGAACGTTTCAACGGCAAACACCGGAGCCATGTTTAATAACAGTATAGTTCCGTATGCAGATGACACTGGAGGGGGGGGGGCAGTGCTCAACGGGATTTTTTTTTTTTTTTGGGGGGGGGGGGGGGGGGGGGGCTGGGGAATCATAATTTTAATTAATGGTTCAAAACTTTTGATAAAACATTGCTCAAGTCCGTTTATTATGTTTTGTTATATTTATTTAAATTTTATTCGCGCTACATCAGAATGAATTAAAATGTATTTATAACAACTACAACGACATTCAGAAACCCCTATGCTAAATATAGAAATTTAATCAACGGTTCAGAATTTCAGAAATAACAACCAATCAAATTGAACGGATAAACGATTTCCGGTGGGAGTAACTGCACTAGAACAGCCAACTTAGTCGCGTGCAGCTCATATGGCAACTAATGTTTTACCACGCTTGTGGTCCCAAAGCCTTTAAAGGCCGGCATATTAGGATGGAGCTTAATTACGTCGCTTAATAATAGTAGTTGATTAAAACTGTGTAAAATTGTCCTTCAATTCCTTATAGTAATTTTCTAAATGGATTTCTATTATCAATTGATTGATTCAAAAATATAGAAAAAATTAGTTCAAACAGGTCACGAAAATTAATATTTATCTTTATTCTTTATGTACAGTTGAAGTTACAAATGCTTTTATTTTAAAAGTAGGTTCTAATTCGACATATGTATGGAAAGCTCGGTCTTAACATGATTTTTTGCTTTATAGTTTTGACCATTCGTGGCATTTAAAATCTGCAGTCTTGTTTCGGAATTTAACATTTCCGCCTTCAGCAGTAATCATGAGTCTTTTTGACGACATATACATACATAGTGCACCAGTCTAGGTACCATGGAACATTTGGATCTAGTGCCTCTGTTTGTGGGGGTATTACCAGTCCAGTAAATAGTATTTTGATATTTGCCAGAAATAAACACTAAGTATTATTCTTTTAAGAAAAATAGTTTTTTAACAACGTGCAGTAAGGAGTATTCCATTTGATCATTGCGTGATTAGACTACTTATCTGCGGGTATTTCGGCCTTTCAATCTGCTCTTCAATGTTGTTTTGGTTTTTTTTTTCGGTATTCAAAATTTTATTCCTTGAGCACTCCTGATGTCACGACATATTAATTTATATAGTCACGTATTTGCCACTAAGAATAAGAGAATGTGCCTTTTATGAATATGTGGCCCTATATATACATGTACATATAGGTTTATTTCACATTCAAGTACATTTCATAATATAAGGATATTGTGTGACAGTGATGTCTATGTAGAGTTTTACTTCAAAGTAGGTTTTGCACTAAAGTTGGCGGCATTGATACTAATGAACCTATTAATAAATCACATATGTACCCTCCTTCGAATATCCCTTTGGTATTTCTTGACTTTACTTATTTACATATTAAAGTGAAGTTTTGCCATGTTTCTTCATCGTCTACCGATTATTTCTTTTCTTCACATTGTCTTGTAGAAGTATTAACAAATATTTATTTTACAGTGAGAAAACATATCTAGCGATTAACCATCCAAAACAATTGAGGTATAAATCCAGCAAAATTACAGAAATATAGATTCTCCTTGAGTGAGTTATGGAATTTATCCACCCGTGATAGTTAATTTTTCGATTTTCAACGCGCTAGCCTTTAGCGAGCGTGTTAAAATCTAAAATTTAACAATTGAGGGTGGAGAAATTCCATAACTCACGAGTAAATTGAAGGAGAATCTGTTTCCCCTATGATTTTCGACAAAAACCTCAAGAATATGTCGTTGCTATGTAGTTTGTTTACATAGACGCCATTTCGGGAGTTCTCTAGTTTATCGTTCCAATAACTGTAGAAAAAAAGGGCGGTAATTCCTACGTAGAAATTTAATCACCGGGAAGAGGTTAAAGATATTATGTATTTCTATCCCACCGGTTAAACACGTCAAGAATAGGAACAAAATGGATCTATAGGTAAGCAAGCTGCTTTAAAAACTAAACTACGTAATACTAGAATATAATGCAAGTTAACAGTGCTGAAATTACTCTTACGTGTAATAACTTTAATCATTCATGTATTAATTATAGTGTGGATTTTTTTTCCATCCTAGGTTGAGGATAGTTAAGAAGATTAAGAATTGGGCAACAAATGCCATATGGATCTAATAAGTCAACAAGTCAGAATGTCCTGTTTATGTTGATTGTATGTTAAACGTCGGTTTTTGAGTCATATGTTTTCTTTTTCAGTGCTGCTTTTTCTTATATGTCCACAATGTGAGAAAGGTTACATGTACATGTAGCAATAAAATGTTAAAAGTTCAGCCTAATCAGTCTTAAAATCGATTTTAGTTATTTGTTTGTTTAAAAGTTTGGCCGTTTATATAAATATACGACGTGATTTATTCTATTTTTCTATTAAAAAAAATCAGTTAATAAATTTTATTTTTTTCGATGAAAGATGTTGACTAGTTACTATTCTGGACTGCATTTTATAATAATAGTACAATGTCTAGCGTTAGTTAATTAAGAAAAAAAATGATTCTAGCCAATGTCTAAAATGTATTGCTACAGACGCACATTCAAAGGTTCACCTGGAAAATATAAACCTTCAAAGGGTCTAAACATGTACTATCTTTAAAAAAAGGCGACGTACATGTAGTATCCCTGACTGTATTTATTTCTCTATTCTTATCATATAATAATGTGTAGGTCGGCCATTCTTATTTGAAATCGCATTTCAAAGATTTTTTGCAGTACCATACATCATGTACATATATCATACAATGTGGATTGTTTATATATAAAATTTAAAAAACAATATTTCAACAATAAAACTTTAACCACCAGCATCCGCGGACGGGTGTGTATACGACGGAGGACGATATTAGAGATGCCATAAACGTCTATAATTAAAATATTTAATTTTAAACATAAAATTCCAGGTGATAGGATTACACTGCTGTTATTTACATGGTAAATGCCTCTTTACACCTAAACAGTGTTTGTCCGGTATAAAGTTATTTATTATAGATTTAACGTGGATGTAAGTTTTCCGAGAAGTTTTGAACATTAAACAAAAATGTATTCAGCGGCACAAGATAAAGAAGTATGAATCTGGAATTTAAAAATGTACATTTTGTCGAAATCATTCAAACCAAACTACATTTTAAAACTAGAGGCTCAGTGGGCTGAGCCTGTATCGCTCACCTGACAAAATGCTTCTACAAAATTCCATTAACTATTTGGTTAAATTTGCTTCAAAAGTTTCAGAGCAGATGATCAAAATATATTTTTCTCATAGGGTCCAAAGTTAAAAGTATTTCCCCCCTGGCGGCCATGTTTTTCTCAGATTTGAACATAATGAGCCAACTTTGTAAAGGACCTTCCATACATCATTCCAGTACAGTTTTATTCAGTTTGCTATTATAGTTTTAGAGGAGATGATCAAAATATGTTTTTTTTCCATAAGCATGTATATTAAACTATGTTCCTGCTGTCAGCCATGATGTTTGTCGCATTCGAACGAAATGAGCAATCCCTCTAAAGGACCTTCCATACATCAGTTTGGTTTAATTTTGTTTAGTAGGTTCAGAGAAGATGATCCTTAACATATTTTCCCATAGGGTCCAATGTTAAACTATGTCCTTTTGCAGCCATGTTTTTTTGGCGGATCGGAAAAATTTCTGCAATCTTAGTAAAGGTCCTTCCATACATCATTCCTGTAAAGTTTGGTTAAATTTGCTCAAGCAGTTTCAGAGAAGATGAACTTTAACATGTTTTCCCATAGGGTCCAATGTTAAACTATGTCCTGCGCTCACAGCCATGTTTTACTGCGGATCGGACAAATTTCAGCAAACTTAGTAAAGGACCTTCCATACATCATTCTTGTAAAGTTTGGTTAAATTTGCTCAAGTAGTTTCAGAGGAGATGAACTTTAACATGTTTTCCCATACGGTACAATGTTAAACTATGTCCTGCGCTGGCAGAAATGTTTACAGCTGATCGGAAAAATTTCAACAATCTCAGTATAGAACCTTCCATACATCATTCCTGTAAAGTTTGGTTAAATTTGCTCAAGTAGTTTTAGAGGAGATGAACTTTAACATGTTTTCCCATAGGGACCAATGTTAAACTATGTCCTGCTCTGGCAGCCATGTTTTTTGGCGCATCGGAAAAATTTCGGCACTCTTAGTAAAGGATCTTTCATATATCATTCCTGTAAAGTTTGGTTAAATTTGCTCAAGTAGTTTCAGAGAAGATGAACTTTAACATGTTTTCCCATAGGGTCCAATGTTAAACTATGTCCTGCACTGGCAGCCATGTTTTTTGGCGGATCGGAAAAAAATCGGCACTCTTAGTAACGGACCTTCCATACATCATTCCTGTAAAGTTTCGTTAAATTTGCTCCATTGGTTTTAGAGGAGATGATCAATATGTGAAAGTTTACGGACGACGGACGCCAAGTGATGGCAAAAGCTCACATGGCCTTGGCCAGGTGAGCTAAAAAGGAAATTGAAGTGAAAATTGAATTCAAATTAAATTTGCTAAAAGAGAATATTTTTTACCTGGATTTCTAAAATACACGAAAATAACAATAATTACAATTCAAAACGAAACTTTAGAAGATACACTATGAATACATCTGTAGGTTTCATTGAGAAAATTATACTTTTTACATTTAAAACGTTCAAATTAAATTTGTTAGGTTTTCCACAGTCCCGGGGCTCGATCCGTCTCGCTATCTGCAGTCCAGAAATTTATTTAAAATCACCAAAAAGGTACTTGAAAAAAGAGTTTTTGATCATGAATACTTCTTGAACTGCATTCATATTAAAAAATATTTTGTAATTAAAAATAATCCATTTTTTACACTTGAATGCAGTTTCTTATGGCATACGATCTATAAATAGAAACATAAATGTTCATACACAGTTGATCCATGCTGTGTTGACCCATATCTTTGAAATGCCGATTCTTTAAATCACAGCAGTATTTATTACCTACATGTATTAATTAGAATTGTTGACCTTTTGAATGTCGTTTTTTTTTTCAGACAAAAGTTGAAAAGAAATGAATAAAGTAAAATTGTGAAAAGTGATAGCTTTTCAAAAGCAGACGTTCGGGCACATTTGGCCGATATCAGAACATTCGTGTCAAATGAAGAATGATATTCGAACATCACCATTTTTCTCAATGTTATCCAATTACAAGGCTGCAAATTTATCACATGTGGTCTGTTGTCATGGGAAAGTGTCTCTTCTGTAGTTAAATAGGTCAAAAGCGAGGTTATACGACAACGTCAAAAAAATCATGCATTTTGTTTTAATTCCTGGGGAAAGTATTATAAACACCTCCAGATCTGCGGTACCACATCCGCATGTGTCCGGGATCTGAATGAGTGCCAACTGGCTATGCCTTTCGTTTACAAAATTACAGATTGCCAACAAAATCCCGGATGTGAGCCAACTTCGCATTTGGAATGCCTGTAGCTTTTTTTAATATTTACATCAACGGTTGCCAACAGTGTTTCGGATGTGAGCCAACAATAGCCAACATATCATTCTGCCTGTCTCTTGATCTAACTATGTAATCAATAGATTCGGTAGCAAGCGTTGCCAACGAGGGAGCCAAGATTGCCAACAAAATATTCGGAATATCGCTAGATCTTTCACGTTCAGGCTTGTAGCTGCCTATATATAGCTATGCCATCATTTAAATGTTAAGAGAATTTCAATGTGTGAGCAGGTTTTTTTCAAAAAGAGCTTCTTATAGTTCAAAAATACTAAAAATCTAAACAATCGATTGTTGCTTTTCAACTTAGGGTCGTTATGAACTATGAATTATGTATCATACTTTCTATATAGACGCCCACATTTTAAGTTACTAAAATCCATTTATTTATGTGTATATCTATATATATAATATATATAATTTATGTATCTTTTATTTTTAATTTTTTTTTACTTTCATGTTTTTTCTTTGGCTTTTATATTGATATTTGAATATTTCTTTTCATTTCGGGTTACACTTATTGGTTCAGCTTCTTAACAGAATAGAACATTTAAAACAAAAATAAAAAAAATGCTTAAGTTTCATCGGAAGGATATTTGTTTTATACAGGACAACACAATACATTGGTGCATTATGTCGCGTATTTTTAGATCTTTAATGAGAAGTGTCTTTTCAGTTTCCGAATAAATAATGGCGGTTCCTGAAACTATTGTAATTAGAGATAAAATTTCTGTTAGTTAATGGCACTGTGAAATTTTATGTCGGACTTCCGTGACATCTAGTATAATTTACTAATGTCATCTTTAATGCATTCATAAAAAATAATTGGATGTATACTATTAATACTGCAATGTAAAGAATATAAGAGAGATTTAATTAAAATTCGAGTTGATGACGTACATTTGGCATTGCCGGAAAGAAGGCGCAAAAATGAAAATTACATGAAAATCAATCAAAAATAAAGTATGATGCATTCGTGTCTACTCAACCTAATTTATACTGTGGAATACCAAGAAAATAACACCACACGGTGTAAACCAAGTTTTGATGTCTTGTTCTGAACAAGATGAAAGGAAAGATTGCATAGTTATAATACACATGGAGCAATGAATTGTTTTTAAATGTAAATCTTCCTAAACGAGCAATCACAAATTGCGAACTAGAATGTTTTATTTCAGTTAGATGTTAAGAGTACATATGTACTAACTATGCTATGCTTATATGACAGACAAAATTTTATTTTGAAAAAAATAGATCCAATTAATACTGGTATAGAACTTCTCTTGAATGTTATGTTTTACTTATTTGCTTTGTGACTTTATATACTTTTGCTTATTATACAGCTGTCAATACCCAAGGGCATGTACATGTTGAAATAATTTTTTGGAGAAAGGTCAATTGAAAAGATGGTAATAGATGAGGATACTAGACATTGTGAAATGTATCCTGAAATCAGCTGATTTACAGGGTAAGAAAGGGGCTGAGTAAATTTCAGCTTTATTAGACTGATAAAATTTCCTGATCCTTGTACCCTTATCTTCACATTCAATCATAGCTTTTATTGTATTCTGGTATATGGCGTCATGGTTTTCCTAGGTAAGGGGCAAAAAATGTCTTTTAAGTTCATCTGGCCTAAAAGGCCGTGTGAGCTATTGCAGTCGTCCTTCGTCGCCGTCCGTCGTCATCGTAAACTTTCTTTTTAAGATCTTCTCATCTGCAACCATTGGGGCAATTGGAGAAAAACTTGACAGCAATGGTCCTTTGGTGGTCCTCTTTCAGAATTGTATCCGATGTCCCCGCCTGTCATCCAAGGTGGCCGCCAGAGCCGAACATAGTTTAACATAGGACCCTATGGGAAATTTACTTAAAGATCTTCTCTACTGAAACCGTTTGGTTAATTGGAACAAAACTTGGCAGCAATGTTGCTTAGGTGGTCCTTTTTCATAATTATATCCGATGACACCGCCCGCTATCGAAGATTTCCGCAAGAGCCAAACCTAGTTTAACGTAGGATCCTATGGGGAATGTACTTTAAGATCTCCCTGTCTGAAACCACTTGCCCAATTGGAACAAAAATTGGCAACAATGGTCCTTATGTGGTCTTCTTTCAGAATTTATATCCGAGTTTAACATAGAACCCTATTGGAAATTTACTTAAAGATCTACTTGGCCAACTTGTACAAAACTTGACACCAATGGTCCTTAAGTGATCCTCTTTCATAATTTGTTCCGATGACCCCACCCGCCATCCCAGATGGCTGCCAGAGCCGAACATAGTTAATAAATAGAACACAATTGGAAATTTGCTAAGATCTTCTTGTTCAGAAACCACTCTGCCAATTGGAACAAAACATGACAGCAATAGTCTTTAGTTGGTTTTCTTTCGAACTTTATCTGATGACCCTGTCTGCCATTGAATATGGCTGCTAAAGCCAAACATAGTTTAACATATAGTAAATAATGGGAAAGTTCACTGAAAGATCTTCTTGTTTGAAACCAGTGAGCTAATTGGAACTTGACAGCAATGTCCCAGGCTGCCATTCAAGATGCAGGCTACTAGGAGCCTCTAGTTTCAAATTGGCTTGAAATGTCCCATGTTCAGTTTTTTTTTATAACTGATAAGGAATTAACGTTGCATGATAAAAACAATGTACTTATATATAATCAGAGAATATACAATTTACTGTACATTGTATTGTGAAATAGGCGACAAATACTTGCTAAACATCCCCTTTGCTATGTGTACAACATTTCGCAGATATTTGGATATGAAAACAAAGATACTATTCATGTACACAAGCTTTGAGGATGAGCACAATATGAACTTTTGTTACTAGTCTAGTCCGGTTGTAATAAAACCCATTCATTCCTGAAGTTGATTTTTTTAAAATTATGCTTAAAATTTTATGATGTTAATTGTATCGGTATATTGTTATGACCGGGTAAGACATGGATTTCAATTTCACTTCTAAAATTTGAGTGCTATATATTTTGTGAACGACATTTGACAGGGAGCATTAGCATTTGAAAATAAAGTATGAATATTAGAAAGAGAAATATTTTTCTTCATGTGTGACTTAACGTAACTTAACATCTGGCGTTCTGGTGTACCTTTCACTGTTTGTATTTGCTGTATATTCCAACAGAGTCCAAACAGAAATGGACAACCAAACGTTTCACCCGTTCGGTCATAGTTCGCCGGTCTTTCCTTAGACAAAATTGCCCTTATTTTGTCCTATCACTAATTGCATTTCATCGAAAAATAACATTCTCCCATTTCTGATTGCTAGACCAACAAAACTTACCCTAACACAAGGTGACATTCATTTTTAGCTTGAGATTTTAAAGATTCTATATTATATGGCCCTCACTGCTCTGATTACAAATTATAATCTTACAAAAATACAATTATATCAATAAAGGAATATCAAAGCAATATTATACGATAAAGGAGACATATACCAAAATCCAAAGACAAGGCTAAATCTTTACAGATCGGTGACACAGAGAACGAATGTTACAAAGATACAGTTAAAACAATTATAATGAAGGAAATATAAACACACTGCTTACCAAAGAGATTTGAACAAGAAATCCCAAATTTTATTTTCATTGAACCATGTGAACGTAAACTTTAGAGGTCATTATCCACTCAAGAGATTCTTAAAAGTCCGATACGTGCCAATGGCAATTACATATACGAAATCAGATCGCGAAGTTTAATAATCAAATTAGGGATTCCAGAAGTTTGTTGGAATCTAATATAAAACAATAATGTTTATGATTTTATTTTAAGATGTCAGTCACGCAACTTGTTCTGAGCAATATATTCAATTTACTTCATCTTTTGTGTGATACATCGTGTTTAATTTTTTAGCTAATGTCACGTAAGACAAGGGATCCTCTCTATAGAATTATGTTATAGAAACGAAGAAATATTTCTTATCAAAAAATAAATCACTGGCACTTCTTTTTAAACATTTCATGGGTCAAGACCAAAAATATTTAGCTTTCTTCAACAGAGATCTAACACTTAGAGAAAGTCATAGCATTTGTGCCCATAATACTTAAAATTAATATTTTTATGCGTTTTCATCAATGAATTTATCTTTAAATACATGGAATAATTAAAATATTACGTTCTATCAAAAAACGTGCAATACTTTTTATGAGATGGAATACATTTTTTTAGAAACTTTCGTAACAACTGACGCTATATGAGATCATAATACTCGTCTTATCGTTAAGGGCTCACCTTCCCAATACGATCGTGTTATAGCCTTCGTTTATAGAACTTGAAATTAAATGCAAATCTAAATTTTATTGATACTGATAAAATACTACTTCTTCTCTTTACAGTAAACGATGTCCAAAATAAAAAAGGAAAATTCATGATTTCCTTTTTATTGACTGATTTTTATTCTATTTTGCATCAATTTTAACATATTGCAAATATGTTTTTCCTATTTGCGTATAAATGTTTGAAATTTACACACAAAAACTGCTGCCTTTGCCTTAACAACCGTTTCCATTGCAGAACATGTTCCGCCCCTATATGATAAACGATAAATATGAGGTTTATGTACACCAAATACTAACACAACACAAAAAGCAAGTAAACATTGTATGCTGATCTTCACGATAAATGTGTCTGTATGGTCTTCAACATTGAGCCAAAACCTAACAGCAAGATCAACACGATTCTTAAGCAGTACTATTTGTCGTTTGCCAATAATCGCTAGATCCGTCACCATTTTAACACAGGTTGGAGTGTATTAAGGAAATGCTTGTTGAGTTTAAAGCCCTTGCTTTTATTGGAATTACAAAATGGACCACCTGGAAATTACATCTTACAAATTGTAGGTATCGTAAATTCATGTCAATGTAAAAGCATTAAGAGATGTTTTCTTTAACACTGTTCTGTGGTACATGTATATCAAATTTTGTACCCCCTTCATATACGGATTTCGTATTTGTTAAATTAAATGGGCGATTAGATTAGCTGTGTATCCAAATAGAAAACGATTGTTTCTGATAATGTATTCTTTCAGTAGATGTCCGAGTTAAATCAATTTATACAACTTTATCCGAATAACATCTAGGGTCAAGAATAATAAATCGAATAAACTTAAAGTCGTCTGCTCGTTACCATGAGACCTATTGACAAGAATCATGAATTATTTCAGTGTTATATTAATCAATTCCGACATAATCTCTTAGTTAGATGGTTAATCTTGTCGCCGAACACGACATTCATTAGCGAGGTCTAATTCATGAAAGACTTACTGCTGCTTTATAGGAGCACTTTAATGACTAAAAATTACACGTAATGACATTAAGATATTCTCAGACAACAACAAAGCTATGTTAATTGGCTTTATATGTCTAAATGCTGAATATAAAAGTGAAACAATGACATTTAATAATAAACAGTAGACATCACGAAATTGCACGACATAACAATAACGTGAATGATCCAATTTTAGTACTTCAAACCTTGGAGAATTCAAAACATGTTTATAGTCAATTTCGTGTCCATTATTTCATTTACTTATCCGGCAATAAATTTTATAAAGATAAATTCATCACTTCACCTTTGTAAACTTTTCTAAATACATATATCTGTCTCGCTGAATGTACTTCCATTTTATGCGTTAAATCATTCTGTAATTTCATTTTTACTTCACTTGTACATGTATGTCTATTTTAGCAAATTATTTCTTGATTCGGTTGCTTGAAAAGCTGGAAATTTCTAAAAACGAAACAGTAGCCCTAAATTACCAAAAACATTCTTTGTCATGGAGTTAAAGATTTTTGTTTACAGATTCCCCTTGTTTTTTTTTTTTTTACATTTCCTGAACTGTCGTTAAATTCTAGTCCAAAAATGTTACGTTTATTTTGAAAACTAATGAGTATCTCCCTCTCCCCTCTTTCCTCAGACCTCTGTGGCTTTAACCTTTTTCGGTCGTATCGGCACTTGAATTTGCTCGTCAAGTTTTTTTATTATTGTTTCCGTTTTCAAATTTTTGCCGCTGCGACAAGAGACGTATCCAAAAATATCATCATATGTTTAAATTTATTAAATCGACGGGAACAAAGAATTGAAAAAAGTCTTTCACACGAAAAAAATCAGGTTTTTCAGCAATTTTTATCAATGCAATATCTGACATTTTTATTTGTATATAATAATTTATTTTGCATGTTCATGAAATAATGTAATCATATTGTTACACGAAGTATACGCTATGCTCGTGTGTTATTCTATAAAAGAATTAATATAAATGAACAAAACCTGGTAGACAGTAAGTACCCGAGGATGTCATCATATCGACAACCAAAAATTTTGTAACTAAGGAAGTGCAAAGTTTGTCTTAGCTTAGCTTCTTAGTTTAACAAGCCTTTGTCGCACTACGGTTACCTGATGAAGATTAATTCAGAAAGCACTTCATGTGAAAAAATCTGGTGCCAAGTGTACATGTATCTGTAGTTTATAACAATCGTGATAACGGTAATAAATTCTTAAAAGATGTTAATTCAATAAAAAGAAGAAAGTTCTAATTTTTGGTAGAATTCTTAATGCTATCAGCTAGTAGAACATTCAATATTTTGACCCCAGAAAAATGACGAAACAGAGTATATTGAGCATTAAAGTATACATACATAATAGGAACATTTCTATAATATACTTTCTGGATTGGATGTATATATAAATATGGTCGTTATTCATGTATGGACTAGATGAGTTAAATCAAAATACGCGATGCAGATTTCCCAAATCTCTCATCAAATGTATTTTAAGTTTATTTTCAAACAGATCAATGCAAGACTGCCGTGGAACCAAGTGGAAGGTATACCATTCTATGGTACCGATTATGATGCACACGATGATGCACAAGATACGTGTGTATGCATATTTCGTCGATTTACGACTCCACTGGTGTACTCGAGCCCTAAAATGTTGAATCCGAGACAAGAATTTAAAGCTTTGAAGATCTGAGTTCATATATGTATACTATATAATACTTGTTTAGCCTAGCAGCATTTTTGCGCCTGTCCCAAGTCAGGAACCTCTAGCCTTTGTTAGTCTTGTGTGTTTTTTAAATTTTGGTTCATTTTTATGTTTCGGAGTTAAGTGTGCCGTCCATTTTGCTGAACTAGTATACGTTATTGTTTAGGGGCCAGCTGATGACCTCCTTCCTGCGGGCTTTTCTCGCTGCATTGAAGACCCATTGGTAACCTTGAGCTGCTCTTTGGTCAGATTGTTGTCTCTTTGACACAT
The DNA here is from genome assembly GCA_028015205.1 of Mytilisepta virgata. Lineage (NCBI taxonomy): Eukaryota > Metazoa > Mollusca > Bivalvia > Mytilida > Mytilidae > Mytilisepta > Mytilisepta virgata. The sequence continues at coordinate 94,080,555 of CM051521.1, forward strand.
TCCCCGTTTCCATTCTCTATTCTATATATATATTGGAGGATTTTGCAAGTATTTGTCACTGGAACAAACTTATTGAAAACTATAAACTATGGATAATATAAGACCTGAGATTGCTAATCCACATGCGAAACTAATTTAGGTAATAATGAGCCATATACAAAATCAAAGTGTACAGTGAGATCGTTTGTGTTTTGTGTCTTTTAAATAACTGTAAGGTCTTTGAAGAAGCATAGAATCAAACGCTCATAATTTATGGTAAGGTTAAAATGATCAGATTCAGTGTAAATCATCAAGTTATAAAAGTGTTAATGTTTTTAAACTAAGGAGTATCTCTCTAGTGTATAGCTTTGTCCTTAGATTGTTTTCGCTCCACCATTTCGGTCATTTTGGCATTTTTGAATTTACCGTTCAATTTTTTTATTATTGTTTTGGTTTTCTCAATTTATGCCTCGGGGAAGTAGTTGGTATCTCGGGGACAATAAAGTTACTATAATACCTCTCATTCCTGTAATATCTTTATCAAATTTAAACACACGACGTTGTTCGTATGCGACATCCTTGAAAATAAATTAGCTACATGTATATTGCGTTTCCAAAGTTTGCATATAATTACCGAAGCCATTGCTATTACGTATTATGAAACATCCGGGACATTTGGAAGTAACAATCGGTAATTAATGGCCAGATACTTTAAAAAAAACAAAATGACCAAATTATACTTTGTTGGAACCTTACTGGAGTTGACGGGAAATTAACAGCGACAACAAAGATTTTCCTATGGTTATTTTGAACATGTTTGCTCCTATTTGTAATGCAAGACATGAAATTGGAAGTCGGCAGTAATTAAATTTAAAATGATTTACTGGACAATTCAATGACTAAAAGGTCTTGATTTTGAGTTCAGATTAAGAAAAAGAATTGCATGAAAATCAAAGAAGAAGAAAAATATTTTGCATAAAGAATCAAACTACTCCGTTCCTTTTTTATAATTTGACCTGCATGACTATGTACTTATGACATGTATGAGGTACCTACATTATTTAAGTGACATTTCAAATTGAATTGAAACAAAAAATTTATATATATTACAATATATTTGAATAAAATTTCACATTTTTCAAATAATTTCCTTATACGGTTGTATTTCACAAATTAAAAATTGCCTGAAGATATACAGTCCAATTTAAATGCAAACCGCTGTGCCTTTATCATCGTTTTTAGAATTCTAATAAAATAAGTCTTTCAATCATTGTCATGATTGTAAACAGTAGATCATTAGACAAGTTAATAATATTACCATAACCACGATAACGTAAAATGTTCAAAAGAAATTCAATAAGCTTTTCTAAAATAAATTTGCCTTCATCAAATTATTTAATATCTCTGTCAGATGTCAATCAATTTGAATACATTTTTAAACAAATTTTAAATTCTTGAAGAAATCAACTTTTCTGTTTAATATTATTGGACAGATAAGATTTGATTAAGATTGTACACGCATTCGACATGGTAGAAGAGTTCATAAAAATTGTAAACATTTTGCCATATTTTTTTCAATGTCATTCAAACAAGTAGATAGGCAGATCAAGTTGAATAATACCAAAGTCAGCTTCTATGTTCTTATTGAAATTTTATTCATTTTGTTCATTATATGCAGAAGGCTGACCAACGGCATTCCAAATAATGCAAAAAGATGACACAAACACAGAACACAGAACAAACTACAAAAATTTTTTTTCTCGAAAATGACAAGAAGACTTTAAATCCATATTGGACTCTCACGAATACTGCCGATATCTATTGAACTCCATGACTAGATAGCATTAAACCCTTTATGGGAGTGTTATTTCAGACTTTTTCGTTGAGTAGATCGACAGTATCGGACTTGCAGCTATGGGAGCCTTAGCTAGTTTAACAGTTAAAACGAGCTCATTCTGACCCTGCCATCTAAATTATGTACCGTCCAGTCTAATATTGCAGTTCTAGCAAGCGGTCACCTTGTTGGTAATCTTACTGTAATGGTTTTTATAGTGTGTTTTATACACCAGAGTGTCAGGATAGATAAGGGGAATGTTTGGGTACCCATAATACCCCACCACTGTTCAGTGTCTGTGGCAAGTCAGACTATCCTGACTTTCTGTTGTGTTAATGTTCTTGTTTTGTGGTCTTTTATGTTATTTTTTTTTTGTCCGGGGTTCTGTCTGTTGGGTTGCTATTGTTGATTTGTATGCCATTGTTGACTTTTCCTGTTATCCATTTTGTTGTTTATACACATAAAACAACATAATCAGGATAGTCGTGATTTGATTCAGACACTTAACCTATATTCAGGTTTTTATTTGCACATTTATGCTTTACATTAAAAATTATACAGAATTTTGAATCTCAAGTATGAAAAACAAAATTTTATTTAACAATTTCCTTACGTTGGAGGTTATAGGACCTGACTGTTCTTTATGAGAGTGACTGTGTGATAAATTAGTGCAATGTCAGCATGGTGGTATTCATTTGTGCATGTTTATGACAAAGTATTTCCAGTAAATAATTACATGTACGATGTAGCTTTAAAATATTTTCATTTGATTTATTAATTCGATACCGTGCCATATTTGATTAAGGTGTAATCATTAAACAATTTTTATACATCGCACTAAACGCCACGACGTTATGTTCACCAGGGATACAAAGTAATCTATTTTGATATTCTTCCCATGTGTTCGGGCCTAACATAAAGATAACTAGTTCAAATATTACAACAATAAACCAAGTTAAATGTTTAGTGCTTCTGTCTGACTTCCAGATAATCAGATTATTAGTCTTTTGTAAATCCAGTTCCTTCTAAAGCAAGCCAAAACCCTCTGCTGCATCGTTCGGATTGATTAGTCTGGACATTTCAATTTAAAACCAATTCTTATTATGCAACCTCCATTTTTCTTATTTTTTGCATGAAAGCAAACAAAAAGACACGCGTGCCAAACAATCATTTCAGGATATACAGGATAATTCTTTAATACCCTAGTGTTATATACACTTTCTAATTATGTAAAAATTGACTTGCAAAAATGGTTTTAGAAACAAGGAATTTTCTAGTCTGAAAATAAGTCTCATTATCTTTAATCGTGTTTAATATAAAAGCATATTATTTGAAATATTCAAAAATGATAACTGGGACACACTTTTTTGAAATTTGATTATGAAAGTGCAGAATACTTGATTGCCTAATACAGATAAAGCAAATACTCCGGTAAAAATCGTGATGGAAAAGTTGAATGAAATCGTGGATAACGACTACAATGATCTTAACAAAACACATACTTCCGGACGTTAGCGTAAACGTTGGGAATATCAGGGTCGTGAGGTTGGTAACTTTTATATTGACATTATACAGAAGGTAAAAATTGCACTGTACGCAATAGACGATGGGAATTCCAAAGCTTACTGGGAAAAATATTTTCCCCAAATGTCCGAACGGAAATTAAATGAAATACTGTCCGATGAATGAACGCAGCATATCTGTGTCGGAAATTAGAAAGCTGAAAATATTTCATTCAATGAAGTAATATTTATTCTATCATAAAGACTTTAAAAAAAATGTGCAGATTATTGGGTTTGGTGCAAGTCAAAGATAAAATCTGTATTATAGGCAATTTAAAGCAATTCTAGTTTGAGTTCCAAAAGCAACCAACAGTAGATGTGTTGAATCCTTTAATCAACCCTTTTCGTCAAAAAAGTCTTCGCTAACAAGTTCAATGGAAGATTTTTATATGTTATGTTTTTGTGATATTGTTTATCGTACAATCTCAATACGTCATTTACTAAACCGTATTAGTACTTGAACTGTTTTTATTTTCAAATAACATTGCAAATTGTCTAATAAAAAATATTATGACGGGTTAAAGATTAAATTTTTGAGATGATTTAGGCAAAAACAAAACTCTTATAGATGATTGGGTAATTGACCTTTTAGAGTAGAAGGATCTTCGAGCATCTTTAATTTTGAATATATGATCTAAAGTGCTTACTAACTTACTTCTGTAAAATCATCAAAATATAAAAAAAATAAATGCAATGAAAGATTCTGTATCAATTTGTCTGTGTGCTAGTGAATACTTTTCAATCACTTTTTTAACAGAATTTTCCTCATTTTAAAATAAATTTGGTGCTACATGTATAGATTACTATAAACCCAGATTATAAATTTGGTATGAACCATTAATGCACATTTCTGTTATCTGTTAGATATATGTAGTTTCATGACATATACATTCACTTTTAAAAATCAGAAATCTTGAGAAAAAAGGGAAAACTCGAAATTAATAAAACTAAACAAATAAAACTGACCAGGTATCACTTCTTTAATGTGGCTACTGACGGCTCGAAAACTGTAACAGTTGAATAGTTTTAATTAGAGCACTCTATAATGTTTCTGACAAAATTTGTTGTCTTTTTTTACGATACATATTTTCATTAACTGTTTGATCATGTTCGTAAGTCATGTAAGTGAGTATTGTAGTCTTTATCGTATTTCAAACTGTTGGTACATTATTTGACTTGTTTTTTTTAACTCTAACGGGATACGTTAGAAATATTTCTTCTCGATTGCTCTTATTAAATTAGTTGTTTAACATGTAGTTTAGAAAAAGTATCTAACCTTCGCAATCGGTAATGTGATAAATAATGACATCTGGATACAAAAAACTACGAATAAGCGTTGTTCTTTGTTAACAACAAAATGTCCGATGTCTTTACCCTGTCATTCTCCTGTGCCCACGATAACATTCATTGATTGAGTCATCACTTAACCAAATTTAATAAATAACAGAAGATTTGCAAATGTAATACAATTTGGAAGTCATTTATTTTTTAATGTGCTATTATTTACATGCATTGACAGTTTGCGTCGTATTTTTCCTGTTGAATTGTCTTTCGTAGAAACTGATTTTTTTCGATTTTGTGGATAAATACGATATATGACGTAGGGGAAATCCAATTTCTTCAAGGAAAAACAATTACAGTTGTGAATGTTATTTAATTCTTTAATAACATATCAAAACGGAGATGTCTTTCTATTTTTTTTTAATTTTAAATACGAAGCAATTCAATGTCATCAGACTTAATTCTAGGACACACAATTTATCATTTGCTATAATGCACCTACTTAAGGAACCATCATATTCCTAAATATCTTTGTTAAAAATATTTAAAATGAAAAGTGAAATAACTTTTTTAGCAGAGCAATCATTGAAAATTTAGAATGGACTTGTTTACCGAGGCACAGCCGAGTAGTCTAGCTAAAATGTAGTTTATGATGTAGCACTGTTGCGATATTCCAAATATTCTATATCACACTCATCACAAAATATGGATTACTTGAGCCTGCTTAAATATGATGAATCTAAACTTACAACAGTAAATTGTTCTTATTTTCATACATTCTTACACATTTTTAAACGAGAAGAAACACAAATCATTAATTAAAAGTTCTTATTGGTTCTTGAAAACTAGATTTCATATGCAGATGTACGGTAAATTAATTTATATAGGTTGCAACGAAATAACCAAATACATTAGTGATTGATGGGTGAAAAACCCATTGAAGTTTGCACCGAGTACTGAAGAAAAAAAAAGTGCAGAGAAAAAAACTTTTGTCACACAATAAAAAAATACCAGTGCTACTAAACTACCTAATTCATCATTTAGTATCTGAAACTCTGTTACACGTCATATTATTGATGACAGTACGGTTTGCTTAATATGTACATCTTACGTGTAATGTAGATTACGACGTTGTAAATACTTATGCTTCTTCTCAACCAGATGAAATGTTTATGGCTGTTACATGTATGGTGAAGCTTTCAGAAGTAGGACTTGGTATATTACCAACATATATGTCGCAAACCGGAACGATTTCCAGAAACTATAGAACCACACAATAAGCTTGAAATTAGTTTAAGACCATTTAAGAATCTTTAGTTAAAAAAGAAAAAAATCATTCAAATGTATATTGAATGATACATCAGTCTTGGAACATGTATATTTACATTTTACTTTGGAACTTATACGTAAAACCGTAAACTATTACATGTAACCGTATAAATATTTGAATGAAAGAAAAGATAGTTTCCAAGAAGTATTTCATCTATTTTTGGTATACGTCAGATATGACAGATATATTGAAATACCTTACATGTACATGTATTTGTTTTTATCAGTTGTTACATGTACTATTCTATTGCTATATGTAGTGTCATTTAACATTTTAAAACTATGATATCGTTCTTTGTCACTCTGGACAACTTTTTAGATATAAACATCAAGCATTATTTTACTCTTTTTTTAAATCGTGTTTTTTATACCGTTTTAAAATTCTTTACAAAACTGAACTTTTGATTTTTTTTTACATTCTGCTCCATGTAAAATGAGAACAAAAGTTTTCGTAACAAGGAAGTGTACTTCCTGAAATATTAAATCTACTACAATTATGTTTTATTCTAAAGATTAATGTTGAAAGAGACGAGACATGGCCTTAGGCAAATCTTAATAAAGGAACTCTCTTAAAATCATAGATGAGAAATCAATAACGTGCAATTATAATTTTGGTCATACAATATTACCAGTAATGGTATGCTAATGGTGTTCAATAACCTACAGTAAAAGAAGACAAAAAGCAGATCGGATCGATACGTTGCTCTTTAAAATTGACGATGTTTCTTTGAAAAATTTTGCAGAAGCGACTTTTGACAAGTAATTACAATGTATATTGTTTTCCAATAATCATTATGAAATTGAAATGAGCGTTAAAGGGAAGCCTTTGTAGCCATAGCAAGATTTAGAACGTCTTATTGCATTAAACATGAAACCTTAACAAAGTCACAATTTCTAATTCTAAATCTAGACACCTGTGATGGATCACGGGTGAAGAAACCATAGAGCTGTCCAGGCTGCGAATAGGGGAGACCCTCTATTAGGGGGGGGGGGGGGGGGGGGGGTCGAGTCATAATACAGAAAGCCTAACCGCAGACCATAGTGGGTAAAATAAATTGCCGATGAGACAACCACATACGATTTTCAATAATGCTTTGTACATGTTTTAAGGCTAGATATGGTTTCTAGGAGAATGATATCACTTCATATACTACTTTAATATGTCGTAACAATAGTACAGATAGCAACATATAATATTGTTTTTCTTTTTTAAAGTATTCCAATGGCTCTCTCTTGCTTTGTTTTGTCTATTTGTGCTATGATGGTAAAACAAACAAATATATGTCAAGGCTAGATACATGTATGGTTCCTAGGCGAATGGTATGACTTAATATTTGGGCATTAAATTTATTTTGTTTTGTTAATTAAAAAGGTCACAGGCAAAGTTTTTATGTTCATTTATTTTACCAACATAGCCAGTTGATTTCGAAAATTTCTGTATTTTTTATAATTTTCCAGGCATCAATTTATAGGTGTATTGAAATAGGTAAACGGAGACAAGTACCCATTGTTTTACATTTGTACATGCACTACTAACAGTCTATTAAGGGACATTTTGAGTAAGTTTGAGATTTACAAAAATTATCAAAAGATTCAATGTTTATTATTATTTGTTTGTTTGTTTGTTTAAAAATTGCATATTAAAGGGATCTTTACAATATCTAGTGTCTACTGCAATATTTCTACCGCTCAGTGTTCCATTCACCGTTGCTTTAAGTGAAAATAACATCTTAGTCAAAGATTTTATATAATGCATACCACTTAGGAACAAGTTAGGACACACTTAGGAACAAGACAGGACACACTGAATGTTTCGCCTGCGTTGAAGACCAATTGGTAGCCTTGAGTTGTTTTCTGCTCTTTGGTCGGGTTGTTGTCTCTTTGACACATTCCCCGTTTCTATTCTCTATTCTATCCTTAAAATTCAACATTTTAAGAGTATTTAATAATAGCTTAAAATATGTTTTTCGTTACTTTTTGATTTTGGAATTCATGGGGCAAAGTACCAGACCAAATCATACCATGTCCTTTATTGCCATGTATAAGTCAATTGAATTCTGGAAAAACAAGGTAAACATAGAACAAGTTTAATAACTAAAATAAAATTCAAGTTTTCATTTAGTCAGAAGATAATAAACTCAAAATCCATTAAAACTCAGCATGCACTGACAAATATACCTAAGGAGCAATCAAAAACGTAATCCATTGTACGGACAACCCCGGGAACACAAATGAACAACCACAAGCACAACAAATGAACACAGAAACCTAAAAAACAATGAACAACACGAACTCCTATAAAAACCAGGGGTGATAATGGGGAATTCCCTACCCATTATTTATAGCTTTGGGGGGAAACTGGAATTTTATACGAAACCATTGTTTGCATTCCAAGTTATTATAAAGGTTTTTAGAAATTTTACACCGCCACAACCGGTAATAATACCTATATCGCGCCTTTCGGAAGATTAGTCGCAGACGAGACAAAAATGGCCGGGGTTCAGTTAAATGTTTCCTTGAGAGAATGTTTTAAACTAAGTGATCCTGACTTTCAGGGTGAACTGAAACAGGTACCCTGTTCGTAGAAAGTTCTAAGATCAATATTTAATAAATACTTTAAGAAGAATAGAGTGTTTGAGTATGTAGGTTCTCTCTAAATTAAACAATTAACTATTTATAGTCGGCATATTTTTCACATGAATGTATTACATCATACATGATATAGATGTGATTTTCGATTTTCATCAGAACAACTAGTGGTTATCAAAATGGCGCATTCTTTTTTTATTATTTCTTACTTATTTTTTATTTATTTTCTATGTACATAGCATTTAACATGAAATCGTAATTTATTGACAACCTCCATGACCTCCTCATGTATTTGATATAATATCTTGCTGAATCAATCGAGTAGGTCTGTTACAGTTGGATATGCCTGACTGTCATTGTGAGTGTAACATAGAAAACCGTAATAAAAGCGTTGTCTCCTTTGGTTAAACTTTTATCACTCCCAAATATGTTTAGTGTCAAAAATTTGTTCATTTTATCTGATTTTTCATAATAAGTAAGTATTTAAATGACAGTAGTTAGATGTAATTATTTTTTTATATTAATTTTCAAATAAGGATTTTCATGGTTATTGAATCTTTACAATTTTTGTTATGAAAACCAAATGAGTAAGTATTAACAAAAACATCTAAAGGATATAAAAATGTCACCCATCATCAATGTAATTAAACTCAAGAAGTTTTACGGGCACCTTTCAGTGAGTATTGATTAAATGACTTGTCATTTAGAAGTAATGGATACTTGTCTTTTGATGTTGTATGAAGCTTGCTGACATTGTGATTATGAAAAGAAAATAATTACTTTGTTCATTGTCCTTGCTTAATTTTTCAAATAAATATATTACCTGATGTTACTCCCTGTTTTTAATAGGAGTTCACATTGCTAGTGGTTTAGTTTCTGTGCTGTCTTGTTCTCTCTTTTTGTTTACTTAATTATATTTTTTATTCTTTTAGCTATATGTGTATCCTTTTTGCGTTTGTTTTTTGTGTTCCATTCTCATGACGTTTTTGCTTGGGTTTCGAATGTACGGACTTTTTCCACTGTTTTGTCGCTTCGGTATTCTGTTGTCGATAATTAACTCTCTGTGATACTGGTTTCCTTTTCACAGTAGTAGTATAGTACTAGATAACTACCCGTGCTTGGGTATCATAAAAAGATTGAATAGCTTTTCTTACCCCTTGGACAGAGCACCTCCGCTATTTTCGGAGAGCCAGGTATTTGTTCCATGTAAGGCAGTGAGCAAAAAAAAACCCATAATATTGCTTTTATATACAGATCTCTCACCGTGGTTCTCGGAAACAACACGATTTTACCGTGGCAATGTGACCACCCCACGCTAGTATTATCGTGGCAGTCCACGCTGAGAAAATCGTGGCGACATCGTGGCGTGTCGTGGTGGCTACCGTGGCTATCGTGGCACGTAGCGTGGCAGTAGATGCATGTCCACGTTGATATTAATCGATTACGTAAGAGTGGTAAAACACTATGTATCGTGACCGTTATCGTGACCTGCCACGTTATTTAGTGGTAGAAATTAACCTGTATTTCAATATATTCATTTTAATTTATCGTGCAATTGTTTTCTCTTTCAAAAAGAAGACTCTCTGTTTAAAATTTTCGTGTCAACAGAATTGACGTTGGTTTGAATGTGGATTGCTTTTTTCTTTTTTTTTTACCCCCCGCAAACAAAGTTTGGGGGGTATATAGGAATCACCTTGTCTGTCCGTCTGTCCGTCTGTCCATATATCTTGTAAGCGCAACTCCTCCTAGACCGCTCAATGGATTTCAACGAAACTTTACAGAAAGGAAGTACATCATCCAAAGATGTGCATGAAGGAAAATCTTTGCTTTCCGATATCACACAAGGGAGATAATTGGACTTCTATTTTTTTGGCTTATACATTATATATGAACCTCGTAAGCGCAACTCCTCCTAGACCGCACAATGGATTTCAACGAAACTTTACAGAAAGGAAGTACATCATCCAAAGATGTGCATGAAGAAAAATCTTTGCTTTCCGATATCACACAAGGGAGATAATTGGACTTCTATTTTTTTGGCTTATACATTATATATGAACCTCGTAAGCGCAACTCCTCCTAGACCGCTCAATAGATTTCAACGAAACTTTACAGAAAGGAAGTACATCATCCAAAGATGTGCATGAAGGAAAATCTTTGCTTTCCGATATCACACAAGGGAGATAATTGGACTTCTATTTTTTTGGCTTATACATTATATATGAACCTCGTAAGCGCAACTCCTCCTAGACCGCTCAATGGATTTCAACGAAACTTTACAGAAAGGAAGTACATCATCCAAAGATGTGCATGAAGAAAAATCTTTGCTTTCCGATATTACACAAGGGAGATAATTCGACTTGTATTTTTTTTTTGGCTTATACATTATGTGAACCTCGTAAGCGCAACTCCTCCTAGACCACTCAATGGATTTCAACGAAACTTTACACAAAGGAAGTACATCATCCAAAGATGTGCATGAAGGAAAATTTTTGCTTTCCGATATTACACAAGGGAGATAATTGGACTTCTATTTTATAACTAATACTCTTAATTCTAGATCTGTATTGGTATATGTTTCAGGTTCAATTTGAAAAAAAAATAACAATTTTTGCTGTACCTATACTTCCCAAGTTACATCAGCCATTCGAAACATGAACAGATATATCATGTTTTGGAGTAGTAAAGGCAACCATGAGTATGCTTAAATTGATGCAAATATCTTATGAAACTTTACCCTGGGCAAGGCAAAGCGGGGGGTATCCTTTGTGAGCTTTGCTTACAATACATCTAGTTTTTTTTTTGTCTTGGGGACGAGATCAAAAGTTCAATGTAGGATAAAAAACTTAATTCGCATATTTTTTCACTGACCCTTGAACTTGAATCCGTATTTTTCAATCCGAAAATCGATGTCGGGTAACAAAACTTGCAGCTATTTTTACCCCCTTTTGATTTAGATGAATTTTAGATATCGTTAAATTTGGCCGCGTGAATCATGCTATGCAAATGCAGAGCCGAAATAGTTCCGTTACAAGTACCTTTTCAGATAAATTTGTTTACTCTTGTATCGATTTCTTCTCAGATTAATGCAAAATAAAATGAATTCCAGTTTAATAACAACTAGACAAGACAAACCCATTAGAAACCAACTCTGAACAGACATTATTAAACAAACTACGCTAACTTTTATAAATATGGATATATATATATGTGTGTGTGTGTGTGTGTGTGTGTGTGTGTGTGTGTGTGTGTGTGTGTGTGTGTATACATGTACATACATGTATATGCTAAACAAATGTCTCTTTTTTCAGCTGTGTTTGCAGAGCTTTAATATTATGTATTTGTATAAATTAAAATTCTAAACGAAGTAAATGTATTATTATATGTATATTGTGCATATTTTTCTGTCGTTAGAAATTGTACATTTGAATATGAAAATTAACGTACATTTATATGGAGCAAATGGCAACTATGTGCATGTATATGGTTTTAAAGCGTACATGTAGTTCCAAATATTCATCCGTGCTCACGGTAGAACGTAAGTACACAACTATAGGAAACAAAGATTATACACTGGGTTTTTCAATTTTATATTAGAAATACATAATACTATAACAATAACACAGATATCCATCACTATTACCCAATAATCATATTTATAAGTTGGGTTTTTAGTTTATTTAAGACACGAGAATTCAACAAATACAAAGTTATCAAAATTTCCCATAAATTTCTGTGTGTATATGAATCTTACAAAAGTAATGGATTAAAAATGTTACAAAATCATGAAAATGCACAGTTTTTATAATAACTTCCTACACGTCTAGTATATGGTATGGGTCAGCTAAAATCTCTTGGGTCAAGGAAATATCTGCAAACATAGCAGATGCATTGTGATCAGCAGTTACGACTGGTTCTCCTGTGGTTTTTTGTTTTTTTCTGCTTTGTTGATCTGGACGGCGTAGTCCTTCGTTGATTGTATTGACAACAACATGTTGGTATGATGAAGAGTTCAGGGTAGAAGTAAAGGACGTACCTTTGTATAACCATCTTTCTGACTGGGTCAAGAGCCCTTTTATTTTTCGGTCCACCACCGTTATAACAGAAAGTGTTACGTATATTCTCAGGCCCAAACAGTTCAGGAAATAGTTTTTCAACTAATCTTTTTGCGAAATTGCCCGGGCCCTTGGAATCATGATTTAGCTGACGAAGAGAATGTAAGGTCTACCTTATATTCAGGTGGAACGTTTTCGTTCAGTGTGTCACCATTTGACTCAGGTTGATTTTCTGTGGTCAAAGCTGCGTCTGGAATATCTTGTCTTGCTGCATTCAGCGTAGTGGTTTGGCGGTCAATAAGAGAACGCAACTCACGCTGCCCATTTTCAAGATGACTGACACGTCTGGTTAGGTTTTCCAGTTTTGGAATAATAACAGCTTACAGTTCATTCATATTATTTAAAACCTTGTCACCAATCTGGTCTAATTTGCGATATAACAAAGTAAAATGGTTTGATGGTGTCACAGATATTGCTGATGTTGACTGATTAACAATTGCATCAGGTGTCATACTACATTTGTACATTGTTGTTACTAAGACTTGTCTTTTCCCAATAACGATAATCATTTATTGGTAACAATTTATTGCAAATAATTGAAACAATATTCATAAGTAAACCGAAATATTGAAGAAATTCCCTTCAAAATAAAAGATCTCTTGTTATGTGCTTGTCGTATCTATATTAAGTGTGTCCGTTTTAAAAGCTCACTCAAACTTATGATTTTATGTTTTATTCAAGTATTAAATAAAGTGTTCTTATATCACTCGAACTTTTGATTTTATGTTTTATTCAAGTATCAAATAAAGTGTTCTTATATCACTCGAACTTATGATTTTATGTTTTATTCAAGTATCAAATAAAGTGTTCTTATATCACTCGAACTTATGATTTTATGTTTTATTCAAGTATCAAATAAAGTGTTCTTATATCACTCGAACTTATGATTTTATGTTTTATTCAAGTATCAAATAAAGTGTTCTTATATCACTCGAACTTATGATTTTATGTTTTATTCAAGTATCAAATAAAGTGTTTTTATATCACTCGAACTTATGATTTTATGTTTTATTCAAGTATAAAATAAAGTGTTCTTATATAATTCGAACTTATGATTTTATGTTTTATTCAAGTATGAAATAAAGTGTTCTTATATAATTGTTCCATTGTTAGTCAGTATTGTGTAAAAATATTCAGAGCATAATCTCTATGTCATTGTCTTACCTTCTCATTATTTATATTAAAAATGTAAAAACCACACGCTCTTTCAATAATTAGAAGTGAAATTAGTTAGTTTATTAATAACTTAATTCGTCTGCGGTATAATTAATACGCGTACAGCTACCTCTGCTCACCTTATAGCTGAACAATTATCCCTAGAAAGGAAGTGCAGCGTATTGAGCAGTGATGAGTAACATAGAGCAATATGAGCGGCGAAGAGCAGCGTCTTGACTAGCGAAGAGGAAAGAGTAGTGTGAACATAGTCTCAGTAGTGACTTTCGTATAAAAGAAGGGCCCAAACAGTGAGTTGAGATTTCACACAGAACACAGATTTGATGGATGGATGAATTATTGTTTAACGTACAGTGGCAACCAGGTGCAAATCAGGACGAGAACATGTTGATATGATAATGAATATGATCCCTGCTTTGTACTAGACCGACACGCTAAGTCGGATTTTTAATGTGCTAGCTCACGAGGTAACTGTCCGCAGGAAGACATATCACCTCATTCGGACACATTATACTGACTCCGAGCCGACCAGTCTTTGCTCTTACTCCTAGATGCCGTGTGCTTGGCGGAGAAGCAGCAAATACTAATTTTAATGTCTTTGGTTTGACCCGGCCGGGGATCGAACCCACGACCTTCCGCACTCGGGGCGAGCACGCTACCACGAGACCACCGAGGCGGTCAGAACACAGATTTGAACGACACGACAAGAGAGAATCACACAAACAACGATGGTGTTCGAGTTGCCAAGAACTGTGGGATCCTAATGAACAGACAGAAGCAGTACTCGTCACTATGACGTCAAAATCCAATCAGCCAATGAAAGACTTTTAACGACAAGATAATCCGAGGTTTTGTTTAATTTCCTCGGGTGTTTGAAGACCGTCAAACACATGCACACACGGATAGATGCAATTTCAAACGCCCTCTCGTTTATTTATTGGTTCCTACTAGATAGTCAATACCAGTGGATCCTTCTAACGTGGAGACAAAACCAGAAATGAAAAGGAAAATACTTCCCACAAAGATCAAGAGAACCAAAAGCCTCGACATTACTACTGGAGAACCTAACAATGCGGGAATTAAGAACAAATGTACTAAATGCCAGATGGAAAAGAACATTCCGGGCGTCTACAAATATTTGAAAATCTGCAAAGGGTGCATAAGGATTTACAATTGGAAAAACCTCAACATATTCTTCATCAGCAAATTAACTCTGCTAAACAAAGATCTCAAAAAGAATAATTTGCCAGACACTTAAGCCAACAAACTGGACTAAACCCATAGCAAACAAAGGCACCCGCAGAACGGATGCAGCTCATTCGGGCATCGAATCTCAAAAGGGTAAGATGTCTTACAAAATATATACCTGTGACATATGTGGATATCAGTCCTAGCGAAACTTCGACATAGTGCGTCACAAAAAGAATACACGCGGCATGGAAGAGGAGTACAGTGAATCTGATTCAGCCTCAGACACCACAGAAGCCGATAACGACGAATCGGAACAAAGCAGTGACCATGGTCCCAACGAGGATTCCGATGAGGAATGCCAACAGTCCCCTCGGGACGTCATTAGGAACACAAGATTCCTAGTAAATCACCCAGAGTACAAACAGAAAGTAAACGAACCATTCGAAGGCGGAATGGATAAGAACAAGGCACGCTTGGCAGCATAAAGAGACGTGTTTGATTTAATATAATAGGGTCATACATAGAATGTTTGCCAATGAATTTGTTTCTTCTGTATTTCATATTAAATTAAATTTTATACATAGAGTGTTTGCCAATGAATTTGTTTCTTCTGTATTTTATATTAAATTAAATTTTATACAAACCCTTTGTTATCAGTCTCCTTAGAATACAACGAAAGATATAACATGTTGGCTAGTGAATGACAACCCCGCTAGTTTGTATTATTATACCTTTCTTCTCTTTTGCTATGTTATTCATTGTCATAAAAATACTATTTTATTCAAACTGCCTGAAAAGTACTTTTCACCGGTGAACAGCACAAATGCTATTCACCGACCAGTGAATAGAACTTTTAAGCGGCAACTTTTATTGGACAACGTCACGGTAATGGGCGTGTCAGGTCAGAACGAATGACATCTGTTATCACGTTGGTGTAGTCCCGTTGCGAGTTATCTTAAAGAAAACAGATTTTAAATATTTTTCTTGTCATTTCATTCAAATGTTTGGTAAAATAAAACGGTTATTTAACAGTCATTTCGGGATATAGCTATTTTATTTGTCCCCTCGACACATTGACAAATATTCAGTGTATCGGGACAAATAAAACGGCTATATCCCTCAATACTGTTAAATAACTGAGTGTATACTATTTTCGCGACCATCTGATATAATCCTGATCAAGCAAATATATAACGAAACAATACATGACAATCGATCTAGGCGAATGGTGAACGTTAATTGTTCTGAAGAAGATATGCAAGCAGTAGGCAAAACGTAAGGTTTTTATTAAAATGCAAAAAAACTTAAGTCATCGGATTTTATGTTTATACCGGATAGCAATTACTTGGTGTGACATTTTAAAAGACATGTAAATATCTTAAGGATAAATAAAAAGATCCGTGTCAGCAAAAGTGCACGCCAAATTAATTGGTGTTAACGTACGACGTTGGTAATTAATAAACTCACAGTAAATCCATTTTCACAAACACAAACAAATATTTACATATTTAAAACCGAAGAAATGTTTCGTTTAGTTTTCTTTAAGAATCAATGAAAAAATCCAAATGAACACTTATAAGGTTTAAAATATATAAGGAATATCAGTAAATTTTCGTTTTATTTTTAAATGACGCATACCATTGGTATTATGATCTTTTTGTTTAGACCTTTACATTATTTAATATTATTTCAATCGTAGTGGACGTTTACTGATCCAAGGATAATGAGACAAAGTTGTTGGTGTGGCTAGTTTGATATATATTCCACAATTTTCTTGAAGATTAAACAGACTTTCGCAAAATAATTTCACCAAATAAAGCATACTCTAAAATCTATGAAACTTTTGGGGACTGTAAAAGCCTTTATGTCTCTCCCAAGGCAGAAACCGTATCCGATGGCTGTATGTTTCCTTTCACATTTTATTTATTGATAGATACATGTTTGTACATTTAGCAGTTAGATATTTCAATGAATGTTCGTAAGATTTTACATTAGACTATTTTAAAAAGTATATCTTTTTTGAATTGCGTTTAGGGTCGTTGTCTTGTCGACAGTCAGTTCTGTTATCTAGAATTATTTTAGTCGCTTGTAAAGCGAGAACTATAATTTTGTATAATGATTTTCTCTGACTTGGATTTTTTTCATAAAACTAAGAGCAAATAGAAAATCATTTGAAAAATTGTATATATTACACCTTCCTTTTTTAGATTTTAAATTGATCTCTTTTGAATTAGTTCATTTACAACCTAAATGTCAAATTAGTTCTTATTCTCATATGTATTAGTAATTTGATGAAAGTTGTTATGTTAAAATTATATATCAGTCTTAGACCAGACAGACATAATCCCTGTGTATCTTTTAACTGTTAAATCATAAAATGTTTTTACACGACTAGTAAATGAATTTGTCTGACAGAGGACGAAAATTTTAGAAGACGCACTATATATAATACCCTCAGAAGATGACCCACATACATGTAAATTTGATCACTCAGAAAGATTACAGCAATAAATTATTAGAAAACATGGAAAGAAATATGAATTCAAATTAACTTGGATACTATATAATATTCCCTACATACTATACGTATTTCTGTATTACCAAAGTAATAACCAATATAATGTGAGAAATTCAGTCAAGTGGACCTTAATAGGAAGTACAAACATGAACCCTATATGTGTTCCTATTTGGCTTAACAATATATAAAAGGATAAATAACCTGCATGTAGTAAGCCGAAATAGTGACCAAACTAAGGTTTAGTGACAATTTAGTGTACCTGAGTAAAAAGTTTTAGAAAGCTTAGTTTGGTTAAATGTTGTTCTTTGCTGTCCCTCATGCATACATGTATATACGTTTCTTTACTAGATGATAATACTAAACATCAAACGACTCCGAACGGTTGCATAGTATAATCATACGGGCAGTTTGAAATCCACTTAACATGCTTGATTAATGGATTGTGTTTCCATTTTGCATTAATTAAAGGAGTAGGGTCACTTTCATCTGTATTTGTTTCACTCATAACCATTGATTTTTTAATTTTAAATAATCTTCAATACTTACCTACTTTTATCGTTAATGATTGTATGCAAGACAGTTTTGTGTTAACAAACAATTTATGTTTAATCATTAATAATTTTTTAACCCGCAAAGATCGTTTATATAGGCGAGTTGTGTTAATTTGTATCACTTTTGGAATACTGCCAAGAATGACATTCGGAACCTAAACCATTCTACTTTCATATAAAAGGAGATACCTAAACTCACTTACAACAAAAACTGTGTTTTGTTTTTGAGTGTCAAAGACGTTAATTTGTGTCAAAACTGTCTCCCAAACGTATATACACGTAGTAACTTATTTATTAGTTATTATTAGCAAACCTTTGGAGACCACATACCAGGCTATGCCCACATTTATTTTGAAAGGCTTAAGGCGGCTTTTTTGTAAATGGCCCTGGAACAGAAATCAGTATAGGGGAAAATGGCACTATTTCTTTCAGGTAAAAGAAGGGTAAATAGTCCTTGTAAGAATTAAGTTAAGAAAAAGAAAGATTTTTTGAATATGTTAATTTTTCGATTTTCCTTAAGAACCGCTATATAGTTAGCTACCAATATATAAATGTATTTGTTGCGTCCAAAAAGAGGCACATAACAACCTTAACTGACTCTTTACAGAACTAATTGATATCGATAAACTGATACAACCCGAACTTCTTACCAAACTCAGTCAGACTGGACATGCTTCCTACAAAGTCACCCAAACGTTTCCTACATCAGAACATAAAGTTAAAGATAATGAATCCACTAAATAAAAACCATCAGAAACTCGTTCGCTGAGCTGTGTGGTTGCCTTTTCCGTAAAACAATTTAGCCGATTTCTAATTCCTGTATGCCCCTGGACATGTTCCTCAGGAACATCGAATTAAATTGATTTTGTGACAGAAACATGGACTGAAAGAAGATACTAACAGACCCATTACCAGTAAGTATTCATTTTTGAGCTCATCTAGCTAGCTGTCCCAGGGATAGGTGATATATTGTCATCATTTGGCGTCTGTCGTTCGTCGTAGTCAAATATTTTCCTTTACAACCAGTGGGTCAATTAGAACAAACCTTGGCAGCAATGGTCCTTAGGTGGTCCTCTTATAGAATTGTATCCGATGATGGCCACCAGAGCCAAACATAGTTTAACATAGAACCCAAGCTTAATTTACGTAAACATCTTCTTGTCTGAAACCACAAAGCCAATTGGAACAAAACTTGGAAGCTATGGTCCTTAGGTCGTCCTCTTTCAGAATTGTATCCGATGACCCTGTCTTCCATCCAGGATGGCCGCCAGAGCCGAACATTGTTTAAAATAGGACCCTTTAATTTACTTAAAGATCATCTTGTATGAAACAACGATGCCAATTGGCACAAAATTGGCAGCAATAATACTTAGGTGGTTCTATTTTACAATTGTATCTGATTACCCCGCCTGGCATCCAAGATGTCTGCCAGATATTTTAACAGAGGACCGTATGGGAAGATTCACCGAAATTGTTTGAAACTAATGACCAATTTGGCCAAATCAGTGAGCCAATTGGAACTATCAATGTTCCAAACTGCAGATCAAGATGGACATAGTCAAAATTTATTCTGCAAATTATTTCCAGGTTGGCGATACAGGCTACAGGGAGCCTCGAGTTTCTGAACATTTTATTGAATTAATTACATGTATGCAGACATATTTGTTATAGAAATATTATTATGTTAATAACTTGGGTTCGTTTTTCTGTTTACAATAGCTAAAATTTATTTTATCCTCTTTTTGAATATTAACTACCTACATCATGTACATGTAGATATTTCTGCTGAATATTTTTCCTGATAAGAGTGTAAAGATGAAATGGAAACAAGTCCTCAATGGAATTTATGTGACATGGGGATATTTTTTTCAAATTTACGATTAAGACCGAATGGTAAAAAATTACAGTTAAGACCCAATGGTAAAATTTACTGTCATCTTTCACCGAAACACAACATATTGATCTATACTGAATACCTGTCAAAAATGTTTTACTTCTTGAAATAACATTTTAACATTAGCCTAGAAGAGCTTTGTATGTAACGTGACCTATTAAACCTACTATTTTCTCCATAATTTACTACTGGTTCGTTCACTAAAATCATCTTGCCTAGAGCAAATATATGTAAAATGTGCAAGTTGTGATACATTCACACGCTGGCGCCACAGACAAGTCTATGTCAAACAAAGGGAAAATAGTAACGGGGAAATTAAATTCGGTCATTATGTCAGAAGTATTTTAAAATTGAATAAATTATATATATTTACCATTTTCGGTAAGAAAGGAAAGCACCTGATGTCACTATCGGTTTTAGATGTGAGTTCATATTGATAGTGCTTTGGGTTCTCGGCTGTCTTGTTTTAGTTTTGTTTCGTTTATTACGCTTTTTCATATATTTTAGTTAAACATGTATCCGTATGGCCTTCGTTTGATGTGATCGTTTGTATTACTTTTGCCGATGTATGATATCCGTATTAGCTTTGTTCGGCTGTACATTGTAGCTCTTTTGGGTAAATGTCAACTCGGGGTTGACAGTAGGTACATGTAAGTCATCAAGATACCTCCAATATTATGCTGCTAAAAATATTAATTAATTTATCATCATCCTGTATTTCACTTTCATGCAGTTTCTCCGTTTATCGTATTATAAGGAGTACTGTTTGTACCAATCGTAATCCCAATGACATGCACAGTATTGCAAAAAGAAAAAAAATATTGTCCAGCAAAAGTATAAAACCTTGGACATGTCATTGATAGTCCACCAACTGTCATACTTCGTATGTCTGAAAAAAAACTTAAAATCAATTCCAACAAATAAAATTTGCTTAACACGCCACGCTTTATACATAGTTTATCAGTAGATAAATGTACCGACGTGACTACGAAAAGACCAACTGAAGAAAAATGAAAAAAATTCAACAAATCAAAACATGTATGTACTTTGTACAGTCCAAACATGTACATTGTAAAGTCAAAACATATATAAACAATACGCGAATACAAACAACAATCACTCTTAGTACGACTTTTTCAAGATCGGTCGCTCTTTGCGACGGAGGTAAAGAATGACGTATCATGTGACGTTTTGTTAGGCATAGAAACAATAACAATATAGCAGCCCTGGTAAATTTTGCTACAAAACTGTACCGGAGTTGCTACAATTTCTGTCCCAGAAGGGTATATCATGCATGAATACAGAAAGCTAAAACTCGGCATTATTCTTTAAAATTTCCCTTCACTATCGTAACGTACAAAGCGCCATTCTCATGGCTTACAAAACACTCAAGTCACGTGATCAGAATAATAATGTCTGCCCCGTATGCGGTAATTCCGGACTAAGTCGGAAATCAAATGTTGCTTTTCCATCATTGTGTCATAAATTACGTAATTTTAGTATTTGTTGTTCTGATTTTGTTTAATCTGATAAAGTGATTGCTTCATCACCACATGTGTTATACGGTCGTTGTTAATATTTACTATGTACTTCAGCTTTTACATTTAGACAGGAAAGCTTATTTTAAACAGCAGTTATTTTCGCTTTTTGTTAATTAACACACTTCAGTCTTTCACAAAACTTCAGTTTGATTTACATTGTAACTGTAGCGCATGTGTAGGTACTGGATGCAAAGCTATCACCGGTCCATTTGATAATATATTTTAGTTGCCATAAAAGTGTTAAATATATTGTAAATTTCCTGAAATATTTAAAATTTAAGATTATTTTCTC
Source organism: Mytilisepta virgata (assembly GCA_028015205.1). NCBI lineage: Eukaryota > Metazoa > Mollusca > Bivalvia > Mytilida > Mytilidae > Mytilisepta > Mytilisepta virgata. The sequence continues at coordinate 94,102,404 of CM051521.1, forward strand.
TGTACATAACTCAATCTTTAGATTGTTTTGCATTTTGCAACTAGCATCGCCAAAAGTACCATCTTTAGTAAACCTATAATGAAAAGAATTTCAAATGAAACTATATATTTATCTAGCAGTTGTCAGAAAATAATTACGTTAAGATAAATTGTCGTGGTTATTTCCAGATTTTTTAGTTCAAACTCTCCTTTTTAATTCCTGATAATGGTTTCGTCAGACCACTAAATGATAATACATCATTCGTGTCAACTGAAAGTAAGACAAGATGTAAATACGAGACATGCTTTGTAAAATTCATCTTTCAATGTCATTTTTTCCCTGCGTGCAACGAATTCATGTTGAAACCTGAAAACAAATTTTCTACGCAATTAGATAGCTTGACACTGCCTTTCTTTAAAAAGTTAAATCCGAAGAAATAATTAAGAATTTGTGACCATTTCATATTTTTTCATACACGTTAAATAAACTTAACTCGTGTAAAACCTAAAATTCATCGCACTTCTCTATGATACATGTACCAAATTTTAAACACTGGATGTCCACTTCTGACATTTTTTCAAAGAAATGTTTTACAGTTTGTATTAAATTTTACTTGATATTGCATTTATAAATAACCGGTCAATGCAACTGTATGTGGATATGCTACCATAGCTACATTCAGTATTTGATATAGGTACTGAAAAAGAGTTTTCTCTTTGTTTGACTCTCAGATGTACATGTATATATGAAAATGTAAAGATATGGTTTAGTGAGACAGCATCCAATACGGGAAAACTATTACATCAAGGGGTAGTTATGAAGGCGTCAACAAGGATTTATTTTATTTACTTTTTATTAGTCTTTATTAGATAAGACTTCTCAGTAATTCGCCTTATCTTTTGAATTTGTCTAAATTTACATCACATGTCATAAAATAAATATTTTCTGATTGATTTTATAGAATATTAATTATTACCACTGAATGAAATTCCCCCTGGCATATTTGGTACTAGCGTGAAAATGACACTAAAATATTTACTGTTTTAAAAATTGTTAAATTATATGGAAACTACATGTATTAAGTGAATGTACTTCATCCAAACCCCTTGTTTATTTTTGTCTTTGAAGTGCTCTTAAATACTTTCGGCTTTCCGTATTTGTTGTAATTCTACGAAAAATGCATATCGAAATACGCTGACTATCCTAATTTCTTGATTAATATCGGTATAATTCGAATCATTTTTCTGTACATGTAATACTGACATTTATTGAAATCATATTCCATTGATAATTTCTTATAAACTATCAATTCTGACACTTGACAAATCATATTTTGCTCCATAACATTTGTTTTTGTATTGGATGACACCTCAGAGGATTTAAAAGTTCAACATTGGTGTCATCATCCTTTCGCTTGTGACTCATATTAATTTACAATTAATTTTTTTATAAGCTTTACGCTTATAAAATTTTATTTGATAAGCGTTTTCTGAAAGTTAAAAAGGTGACGGGTGCTGTTAACGTAACGGGACATGCTCACCCTTCCGAAGCATTAGGTTCTGTGTTGTCTTGTGTTTTTTTGGTTTTTTTTGTTTAGTTTATTCTTTTAATTATACAGTCATGTAGCCTTGTGCCATTGGTTTGTTATATTCAATTCTCATTACTTTTACTTCCGGAGCACCTGATGTCACTCCCGGTTTTAATGGGAGTTCAAATTGCTACATGTGGTGCTTTAGTTTCTGGGCTGTCTTTTTCTAGTTTTTTTATTTAGTTTATTATACGTTTCTCATTCTTTTAGTTATATATGTGATCTTGTTTTTTTTTTTTTTTTTTTTTTTTTTTTTGTATTCCATTCTCCTGACTTTGTCTTTTCCTTGGACTTCGAATTTGTAGACTGTTGAACACTATTTTGTCGCTTCGGTATTCTGTTGCCGATATTTAACGATTTGCTTTGGCTTTAACAAGAAAAAATACCTAGATATTTCAAATCATTTCATTTAATAAGCAGTCAAAAGAGTAAAATGAAACCAATATGAACAAATGTGAGCAGTTTAGGACTAAATAAATACAACATACACATGATTATGCCTTGTAATTCCGGTGAAACAAATATTTCTAATTTTATAACAAAATTCCCTAACAGAAGTAAAATGCAATTACACAGAAACACACATTCAGAGATACAACATTTTGTTAAAAAAAACTGATAGGTGTTAATATATACCACAGAAGGGTAGTGGCTAAAGTAAATATCTGCATTACGACAATTTTTAACATATCTACAAGATACGTGTATGTTCTTATTAAGTGAACATTGATGTAAAATTTGGAAATGAACATGGAACATTGTCTATCAGCATTATATTTTACCCAAGAGTAATTATATATACCAATACAGAAAATGAATTGGTTTGAATGGAAATTAATAAGCTCTCGGATAACGGGAGTGTCGAAACATTTACATACACACAAATCAGTTACAATTTAATGACATAAAAGGCACAATAACAGGTTTTATTATATTTTTCAAAATGTTTTCCGGCAAAAAAAATTCAATTTAGTAGGTACATTCAGTGAGTGTAAGATTAGAACATTTTTATTAGATTTCCTTTTTAAAATGTATTGACTACATTTCAATTTATAGAACCATTACTATGACTAATTGAACACAGCAACAAAAGTATTTCACTGATTAAAACAATTTTGAAAAACTATTAACCTTGTAAGGAAAAACTATTAACTCGTAGCTACAAAATAAAGCAAAAGTAAAATGTACTTACTTCACGAGGAAAGGAAGACTTTGTGTTTGATAAAAGTTTTTGTAACACTTCGCAACAGCTCTGCTTTACGCGTAATTATATTAGCCGACATGGTTACTTCGCATTCTGAATAGGAAAAAGTTTAAAACACATGGATTAACCGACATACCTCTAACAAAATCAGTTACGTAATAAAGAAAAGAGGAATTACTTTCCAAATAGCACATATTTGTTATCAAATTCTATTTTATATGATAGCTTTATTAACAACGAGGTCCTCGAGTTATTAAATTTTAGAACCAAGAAATTTTGAATTTCCCAATCTGTTCTGTGTTTTATGCAGTTATTACAAAGATAATAAATTGTTATTAGGAAAATGCTTCACGCTTCAATTTAATTCTACATGTACATTGTACCAAAATAGACCTATAAATAACTGCAACTAATAACCAAAATATTTGATGCAAAGTAAATCAGTGAACATATTTCCGTCAGTGGTGACTATTATAATGATAAGTAGCATTCCAAAGTTATTTGAATTTCACTTGGTATACTTGTCGAGGATTGAAGATTTTAGCAAACTTAAAAGAGTTGTACTTCCCATGGTGATATAAAACGGAGATGTTTTATTTGCAGATTTGTTTCTGATAGATGAACCTTCCTACAAAACTTTGGTCAATAATATTTGTTTTCAATGTTTTACAATATTTACATTTTGATATGATCTAAATAAACAACAAACTGGATACATGTAACAGGAAAGTTAATACATGACTACAAAATCAATCAACGCCACCCAAACAGATAGAGCCCCGGGCAACAAATATAACATTAAAGAGCAAACAAAAACCATTAACTCAACAGGGATATTGAAAAGTGGTGGGGTTGAACTAGTTTTATGTGTACCTGAACCCCCCTCTTCTCCATCCTCATCCTCTGGTATATAACATACTATAAAACCCAATACAGTATGATTACCAACAAGGTGACCGCTTTTCTACATGTAGAACAGCAACATTGGTTGGACGGTACATAATTTAGATAATATGGTCAGAATATTTTAACTGTAAACTACATATAAGCTAAGGCTTGTCCATGTACCAGTAAGATGTTTGTGAAAAACGTTAAGGTTTTGATTTATGAACAGAAGCTGAAATAGCTCGACACGGATATGCCCACTTTAAATGGTCCAGATATGCTCAAAATTATACTGAAATGACAGGTGTTTCATTGGATTCAGAGATGATCCAAAAATTGTCGTTTTAAAGATCAAGATATCTAATGTTTAACTTGAAAGTTACGTGTGTTTATTCTATATATTTCAATTCCTTTGTAATTATACTTGGTACTATATAATCACTTAATTTACCTGTAAGAACCAACGTTGATTAAATTTCACAGTGTATATTAACACTAGCTCAGTGCAGCAGTAAGATTAATTAATTTTTATAAGATTTAGAAGTTTTTGCAGAAAAAAACTAATTATGTTATCATAATTTAGTTAATTTGGACATGTTGGACAAATTTAAAGTTGTTGGTGGGGACCAATTAACCAAAATGAGAGGGTCTTCGTTTGTTATCCCCCACTTCTGCGGGGCGATTGGGGCATCTTAAACCAAATTTTGTGAATTATGGCATCTGAAACAAGACTTTTTGGAGGTAAGAAATGTAGTAGCATATTCTGGTTCACTTTTTAAAATGAAATTTTTACATGTTATTAAAAAAATTTCAAAAACAGTTATTTATTTAATAATGATCATAATATGAAACAATTATCTATCGGGTACATTGAAAACTGCATTATAAGAAAATAATGAATGCGATCTCCCTTTGACAAGATTCTCATTAAAATTTGATACATGCCATCTTTTACAGAAATGTTTCAAAAATTTGCACAACTCAACGTCACAGAGACAGGAGGGAACTTTGGCATATTTAAAAAACGTGTTGAAGAAAGTAAATGTCACTGGAAAAGTTAAAGGAAAGTTCCAATCGCACAGCGATTTTCTTAAACTCTTCACAAGGCAATGAAGTTATCTGAGATGACAGTCCAAGCATTTTTCCAGAAAATGTTAATAAATTCTCTAGGTCTTCAAAAGAACAACTTCTGTACCAAACCACCATGATAATAGAAAATGTTCATTACTTAAGTGAGGTTTAAGTGGGTCCTCATGATAACACAGATGATCAGCTTTATAATCATTGTTTAAATTTGTGTTCATGGGGACTACACTTGTTTGAATGGATGACACTGCAACAGAAGGGGATATGTTTGCCCTTCTTTTACTCACATTTCTGCCAAAATACTTGGAACCGGCTACAGATTAGGTCTGTAAAGTACAACATTTGCTCTCTCTTCCCAAACGAATAAGAGTTCTTGGGGGGAGTTTTATAAACAGAAAAGGTGGTATAGGTAATAATGTTGAAGCTGAACTCGTTCAAGAACTGACTAAAGGTTTAGATGCTAACAAAACAGATAATGCTATTTCTGTTGTAACATCTGCTGCACCAGCTACTAGTATTTTTTTTTAAATTTTGATAACACACTTAAGATTTCAAAACGCAGTGGACGACACCCCAGGAAATCCTCTTAGATGAATCAAGAGACTATAAGGGAAGTATGTGGTAATATTCATCCTTTCAAAATCCAACCTGGTAGAAAACGTATGATTTGTAAAGGTACAAAAAGCAATGTGATTAAATTGAATGAACACCATGCAGACTTATCATACTGCCCTTATTGACCGTGTATTGAAAGGTCATGTTGACCAGGAAGAAGAGTTCACTTCAGATGAGGGTGAAGATGTAATTTCCTTATATTTTTAAATGTTTATATGTTCTGCTATATCCCTATGTTTGCTCACAGAAGCGACATATAGGGATCACTACTCTCCGTCGTCGACGTCACAAAACATTTTGTCGCACTTTTCCCAAAAATTTCATGGAGCAGACTCTTGTCCGTAGTGCTTGAAGTCGAAACGTTGCAAAGCCAAATAAACACTCGAAATAATGTAGAACATGGGCAACCGAAAAAGGTCCAAATTGGACAAGTCAAATCCAGCTAAGGGCAGAGGTAAATATTTGTGCAAGATTTAAATACCGCTTTGTGTAGAAAGACTTGTCATCTTTGTTAAAATCAAAAGTATTTAGTAACAGTGTTCTCAAGCAAGAATCTGACTTGCGAAATGAAACATCTTCTGTAATGCCTGGTAGATGTTTGGAAATTTCCTCTTTAATATAATACAATGTTGCTTTACTAATTTGTCCCATCCTACCAGCTCAACCAATTTCCTGAAAATAATTGGTTACATTTTTAGGTGGTTTGACATGAATGACATGTTGAACAGAAGGTTGGTCAAACTCCATTCTAACAACTGAAGAAGTGAATCCTAATCGAAATCGTGGTACCTCATTTTGTAAATCTAATAGTATTGTGTCCATAACAATTTTATCTTGGTTAGAATACAGACAGGCAAATGGTGAATTTTCTAAAGATACATTGGATTTGCCTCCAATAATGAATAGGCATACTGCATTGCAGCAGCCATATACTGCATTGACATAAACATCAACGTAACAGGATAGCTGGTACTTTGTTTTTTGTTGAACTCCGGCACAGCAGAACAGCATTTGGGAAGAAGGATCTGAGTATTCCGAATTCAGACAATGATTTTCTGACCTCTTTCCCCCCAAAATTGAAAAGTTGCATCCATGAGTAATATGTATGTGTTTTGTTAATTTGTTATGCAAATTGGTACATTGTACTTCAAATAATATGAAATATAATGTCAAATTAATGAATACATTTAACTCTGGTTATGCTCTAATAGTTGATCTTTTTCAGTAAGAATTAAAAGAAAATTTTATCATTGGTCATATATTACAAATAATATATCATTAGTTTTAATTGGAATAAGTGCATTTTCCATATATGTCTTGTATGGCATACTTTTTTACAGACTTTGGTTAAAGTCACTTTTGTTTATTTATTTTTGTATGATGAACAGACTGTTTTCTATCTGCTTGATTATTGATACTATTAAGTCCATTGAAAGTGACAATAGAAAAAATGCCGCACTTGCAGTACTATGAAACTGTAATTCACTACTGACAATGTCACAGTTTAATGTGCAAGTCCAAATGAAGAGATAGGGTTCTTTTTCTATTGATTGGACACAATTTTAAGATAAGGGTAACAATACAGGTTTTTTGCTGGTAAACAATAATTGAGCCATTGCAAAATGACATTCTAAAATTCAATTAACATTTCGTTTGTATACAGAATCAGGTTTTTCGCATACTGGTACCATAAAATATAAGACACGAGACATAAAAAGGGCTTAATATTGCACCAAACAGTTGATCTTTTACAATGTCTATACATGTATGAACAAAACCTGATAATTAATTTAATATATGTTTTACGAGCAGACTGGCTCGTACTGAGTCAGGTCAAACGTTATGATGTTATTAATAAGTTCAGGTCAAACTTATCAATGTGGGGTCAATCGTTTTAGATGTCACAAAGTCATGATATGAATGTAATTGCACTGTTTCATTTAGTGCTATCAGCTAGATACTTGCTAAATGAGCAAGTTATAAATAAGTGCAAGATGTGCTTCATTCCAACTGACTTGCTATGTGTGCCACAAAAATAGGGGAGGAAATTACAGGAGTGTATCAAATAAAACTTGCGCGACCATGGATTTTGGACAATAAGCAGACACGAAAAGAAAATAGACTGCAATAACCAGGTTTGTTTTTACATACATTCTGCGCAAACAAAATTCATATTTAATAAATCTTTTATCTAGGCCCTATACTTTAATATTTCTTAAAAGGTTATGTTTTGTTGTGTTCATGCATAAAATCACAACAAGAAAGTGGTCATTTTTTTTTCAATTCGTTCTGATGAACCTTAATTTTACTATAGACTATTAGTATAGAAAGAGGTTGGGTTGGGATCACACAAATTTAACCCCGCTGCATATATCATTCCCCAAACGTCACGGCGGAATAAAGCAACAGGAACACAGGGCATCTTGAACTTGTGTGTTTAATGTGTCAGGTAATTGAGGCCAAATATTTCTCAGAAACAAGTGCCTGTGGTGAGGCACGCGGGAGAAATTCACTTGGCAAAACTTGAAAGAGGAGGTTTTTTCCATAAACAACTGGAAAATTTACTCCAACATCCTGACATTTCAGAACACTTTCAATACAAATAAGCTGTTCTTTTTTTCAAAACAATGCCAGGAAATATAGAGGGAACCTCTCGTTTCACAAAAGCACGTAGGTCATCCATGTCTAGTATCTAGCATCCACAGTTTCGAATATAACGTAAAAAATAATCCCAATAAAAATGTAATTGATACAAAACAACAAGTGCCTTTTCTTGTTAAAATCCCTCTATTTCATGGAATCGCTAAAACAATCGTTTTCCCGCAATTATAAGATTTTTGAAATTTCGAGAAGGGCTGTCAGCAGCGTCTAAATAGTGAATGTACGGAGCTATTTGACGCGGTTTCGGAGCTTGACATTAACATTCACTTGACCCAGTTAAATTGTGTTGGATTATTGTTATGTATGAATGTAAGCATCAATTTTAACATTAGCCCCTTTAGTTGTAATTTCCTCCCCAAAACGTAATCAGCATTATTTTTATGATATCTCTAACAAGACCCTCCCTAATTGAAACTCACCATAGATCATAAATTTTGGCGTGCTAGCCTCACTTTTAAAAGGGTTTTGCTAGATTTAAGATGTATTTTCGCATTAATTTTCTGATCTTCGAATCCTAAATATTCCGATGAATATATTAAATATCGGGAAGAATATAAGATAGTGGAAAAATTCTACACGACCAAAACCCAGACACAGGAAACACTGACAACAAAGACACGACCAAAGAAGTAAATCACTCATAGCTATCTCAGGAGAGTCAGAACAAGACATCACAGGAAGTAAAGCAATTGCAATGTAAACTCCCATAAAAATGGAGTGACGTCAGATCCTCTGGAAGTGTAAGCATGTGCTGCTCCGTTAACGACACTCGCCACATTGCAAATGAGGGAAAATGGGCGATATTCATTTGTCAAATAATTGTAACCTAATGTCAAATATCTCTATTATTTTTTTTTTTCGCTTATCAGACACATGTCATGCTGACCAATATTAATAACATATATTTACATTTTATTGCATTATAAATGGTATTGTATGCAATTCAACATAATGAAAATGTGTCAGAATCAGTAGAAGTTATTTCTAATATTAAAGCGTCCACTTCTACTCCATAGTAATCCGTTTTCACTGCAGCTACCTCCAACTCATATTTCCCTGTCTGTAAGTGGAAAGGACTGTTTGTTTCCTTTTTTTCTACTACATTCCAGTATTTCCCATAATTTGTATTTTTCGATGTAGGAACTGAAATCAGGTTCACAGGTTGTAGGCTTACAGTTAAAAGATCTTCATGTCCATCATTGGATAAGAGCATATTTTTTAACAGTATTTTCACCCTACCTTGTACACATATTGAACGCTTTATTCTATCCCCTTCTTTCAAGTAAATACTTTTATGACCACTTGCATTTGATCTGTAACGGAATCCTCTGCTTTGTCCAAACGGAAATTCTTCAGCTTCTAATAGAAGCTCCACTGTTCTTAAACATTCCACGTTGGTGAGATACATATCGGGGGAATTGAACTTCAGACTTATAAAATCCAGTTCGACACCTTGTTTATCGGTTACTTCAGCAACTATTTCTAAACTGTGCTTCCCTGCTTTTAAAGAATTATTTATTAATGGAACTTCAATGTAATTTCTCATGTTTGATGTTGAACCAATAACTGAAACTCGAGCAACGGTTACATTGTCTATTTTCAAAACTAATTGGCCATATCCATTAGATGTATAAAATAGTTTGTCAAAATTAACGTCTGTTTTTGAACGAAGACAAAAGTCCTTTTGTAATATTTGTCCTTCATTTATTCGAACAGAAAAATTTCCTGAGGATCCAAGATTTTCAATCAGTTGTCCACCATGAAACTCCTCTGCTTCTAAATTTACATCTGATGAACAGCGAAAAGGGTGAGCACTGTCGTCGACGGTATCAATTGTGAAAATTATACAATCTAATTCTATACCATATCGGTCTGCTGTTTCTATAGATACATCAACACTGTGACATCCGGGTCCTAGGCTAAATGTATTCCCTAACTGACCGCTATTTTTTATATCGTTCCATCCGAATCCAGCGTTACTGAAAGCCGAAGTGTCGAATTTGTCAACTAGTTTATTATCGACACTGACGGCTACAACATCAGATCCGCCATCATTACCATATACTACATCATTTATTGTGAGTTTAGTGTTATACTCAAGGCAGAAATTATGACTTATTGTTTCCCCTTCATACATTAAAGTTGTCTTTTGTTCTGATGCGTTTGACCGTAGCATCGTATAGGAATCGTGGCCATTAAGAGACGAAAAATTTTCAAATTCAACCATCACTGTATTATTTTGTGGCACACATAGCAAGTCAGTTGGAATGAAGCCAATCGGATTATACAAAGTGATATAGTCTATTTCAAGCCAGTCTGATCCATTCGTGACGACTTCAAAACTCAAAACATATCGCCCTTTTACTAACAATACAGATTCACCAACCGGACGGCCTGAATTAAACGTATTAGATGGACTAGCCACCGTATTTAAAGACCATGCCAACTGACCATCAATTAGTATGTTTAAAATTCCCGGTACCATGTTATTCGAGTATCTTATTTCTTCAACCGCAATTTTAAACGGATTTTTAACACATAATTCATACTGAATAACATCCCGATTCATCATAATGACTGACTGCATTTCTGAGGCCAGTGGCCTCCACATCAAAACTTGAGATAAATTTACTGAAGGCGATGTTTCGAACTCAAGTTTGATTGATCCAGAGCATATGGATGTAATGGAGTAAAACAAAAATACTATTTCTGTGAGCTTCTGTATGACTGACATGGTTTTTTCTGTTCTGAAACATAAAATTCAGATTGTCATGATAATAGCAGTCTCACATATACACGTATATGATCTTGTATTTGTGTTGTATTTTGGCTAAGATAATAATTATAACGGAATAACACAAATTTAATTCATCAAATATTATACTTTTGCAGGGCTTGTTATGTAATTTTGAACATGAAAGAATATGTTTATTAATTGGTGTGACATTATTGACCTTTTCCTTGATATCTTCTTTCGGATATAAATAGTAAAACAAAATTGATATCAATGTTTGTTTTTTTTCACTGTACAGCATATTTTTTATTACATAAATTGTCATTTTTCTCATAACATTATGCAATATAAATATACATGAACAGCAATATCAAGTCCTATCGACATACAGGATATTTGTATGTTCTTCTTATCTTTTAAGAGATGTTTTATAGAGATCTTGGCAACAAAACACGATTTATAATAATTTATTTTAGACAACCTGTGTACATGTATCAGAAATAAATTGTTCTTAAATTCAAAATTCACTAATAATGTTTATGGATTGCGAACATTGAACTTAAAAATTGTACAAAAGATGTCTAATTCCGTATGATTTATTGCCCACAAAGTTTAAATATTGTTATTTATAATATTTATTAATTATTTTGAGTTAATTATTTAACAGAATGAAAGGGTGTTACAAGTATAACAGCTGTAAATTGACAACATTGCGTGACTGCATGTATAAAGCTATTTATTAAGTTGTTTAATCTTCAATTCATATCCCGATGTTTTATCACAATAAAAAGTGTAAATGACAGATTTCAAAATCGTAAGGACGCCAATTGCACTTCAGCTCTATTACTTGAAGAATTTAATGTATTTTTGCGAAACTAGTTACAAAATTCCTATCTTCAATTGCGATGGATTAAAGGTAGCATAAATATTTACACAATGCATTTTTTTTCAGCATGCGTTTACCACGTACTTTTGTCAAATAAAAAGGAAATTATTTGGGAAGAACTTCGCATGTCGCTGAAGTGTGTCCTTGATTATATTAAATAGTGTATGTGAATAAACTTTCATCTGAATCCTGTTCCACATGTCAAATATTCAGGTATACATCAAATAAAATAGAACATCTTGAAGTCTAGAACACCCAGGAAATGTCAAATAAAATGGACAAACAATGAATTTAAATTTATCTTTTGACTATGAGTAAGTTAAATTTAACAGAAAAACACGCTTACCTGCAAAGAAACTATTCAACAATTCGTATGATAAGGATTATGATGTATTTATTGAAATTTATTTTTGTCATGATTGTCATTTTAATTAGTCGATAGATAACTTATGTCATTACTTGTTTGATACACCTGTATGATATCATTAATTTACAGACTACTGTTTTTGTACAATATCCTTCATTTCACACCACAAAACCATAAAAATACATGAAATTACAAGTACTTGTTACGTAGGAATACAGTGAAATACCTTTAACGTAAATCATTAATTTAAAAAAAAAAAAAATAAATAAAAAAACACCTTTATTCCAGCTACATTGTGAATTAAAGAGGCGGACGTCGTTTAAATTCATTTTTGATATAGTTTAAACACCTGTGGTGAATAAAATTTTCCCCATATTACAGTCTTAGAAATGTCAAATGAAAAATAATTCATTTTACATACATTCATGGAAAACCACAAGTTTACAACAAGGCCACTCTATAAACTGTTACATACGTATACGTTTTATAGTATAAAAACACGAAAACCTAGACTATCACCTGACGGCGAAAACTTGGGTAGAACATTTTTACTTAGGCTTCCCATACGGAGGTTAAATAAGAGTAATTTCACAATGTTTCAAAAGTATGAAGTCCGGCAAGGTTTTTAACCGCTTGTGGTTTAAATTAAAGATACATGTCATAGCTTTTATTTTACCCAGAGGTTAAGTGGGTTAACGCCTCTGAGGCCCACATTAGATTTTCAAAGTTGAGTGGGAGGAGGGTCCGGACATATAATTTCACAATGTTTCAAAAGTATGATGAAGTCCGGCAAAGTTTTTAACCGCTTGTGGTTAACATTAAAGATATACATCATAGCTTTCATTTCACACTTGGCTTTTGTGGGGCCCACACTAAATTGTCAAAGGTGAGTGGGGAGGGTCCGGCCATATAATTTCACAATGTTTTAAAGGTATGAAGTGTGGCAAAGTTTTTAGCCGCTTGTGGTTTGAATTAAAGATCCACACCATAGCTTCTATTTCACCAAGGTGTTATGTGGGTTACCGACCCTGAGGCCCACACTAGATTTTCAAAGTTGAGTAGGGGGGAGGGTCCGAACATATAATTTCATAATGTTTTAAAAGTATGAAGTCCGGCAAAGTTTTTAACCGCTTGTGGGTTTTTTTTCAAAGCTGGATTTCAATTTTTTTCATATGATTAATAATTACGATAGAATGGCAAGGAACTATTTGATTATGCACTATTTTCAGATTTCCGGTCACGTCACGAAAGACATATTATCATTTTCGTATTTTTTGTTACTTTATCAAAAGGTTTTCTCGTAATCTTTGGTTAATTTATTGCAAAACGAATGTTATCTATAAGTTTTATTTGAAATAATAAAGTGTTTGAATACTATAATCATGATAATGGCATGTACCGTGCCCCAATATACAAGATACATAATTTTCGTAGTTTTGTCCCGCACTGGCCTCAGTGACTGTTTTTTTATAACATCTGTTCTTCCGTCAGTGACAGCAGAAAAAAAAATAAAAAAATATTCACTGAGGCCAAGGCTGGACTAACAGTTTCCATATTGCTAAATATGTTCATTTTGTCGTTCAGGGTTGTTCGAGTCTGTTGTAATTTATAGGTTTTTGCATATATCTCAAAAGTGGCTGCTCGCTAAATGGCTGCTGGCATTTCCAAATGTTGTCTTCTTATAAAAATTGTTGGTTTTTAGAGATTTCAAAAAAGTGGCTGCTAGCGAATGACTGCTAAAAAGTGGCTGCTAGCTTGAGTCTGTTTAATAAACTACAGGGTACAATGTAATATTGCATGACAATATTCAAGGACAAAAACTATTTTAGCTTGTAGGTTCTCAGATAGCAATAAACATATGTCCAGATGATATTTCAAGTGACAATGTTTTATTTCCTATTGTTTGTAGAGCAGATTTAGTGATTGTCAACCAGGCTTTGGGTGTATTTGTGTTTTTGAGAGTTACGCTGTAGAATTATGATAGAATGATCTCGTCTTACACGAAGGCTTTTATTTAATTATAGAACGTTTTGAACATAAAAAGAATATCTAATAAGAAAGGAAACTTTCTTTGTAGTATAAATATATTAAGAATAAAGTACCTTAAAGCTTTAAAACTATTTATTACCAAATATTAATACATACTGAAATTAATATGGGCTAACGACAATCGAAATCTACTGTTACAAAATTGTAAAATGTGTGAAACCTTGTTGTTTTGGATTACAACCTTTTATGCCATGAGCACAACTGATGAGTCTTAAATCGAAAAAATGTGCACATCTTGTGCATTAAAATTGGTATCAAAGATTTTTATTGTGTGGACCAGCAAGTATTCTTAAATTGTTATCATGACTTTACGAAGTTAATCCAACCAAGAACACCGTCTAAGAGACACAAAGCACACCCTAACCTCAGGAGAAAAACCAAAAAAAATATTGTAGAAAATACTGGCTACCAAATCATATCGTTTCCATTTGCCTATACCAGGGTGTCAAGTGGTCCTATATTCCTATAGTTTTCCTATATTTCCAGGCAATTCCTATATCTCCTATATTTCACTGAAAATTACCATATTTTCACCCTTTTTCCTATATTTTGGAAAAAAAGTTGGAAAAAATATATATTTTAAGAAAAATTATTAATAGTGGAATGAATCACATTATATTAGTGGAATGATTCACATTATGTATGTAGGCTGCAGTTGGTTTAAATGCTTATACTGATTGATCACAATATTAAGCTAACCTTCTGCAGCAAAATTATTTGTTGTTTTTATTAATATAGGATTTTTTATGTAATTAATTAATATTTTGCACTTCAGTGATTCTCTCACAGAACACAGGTTACTTGATATATAAACTGGAACAGAAATACACGAACATGTATCTGACCTACATGTGTAGCTTACAACAAGACATTTATCATGATTGATGCAACAAATAGAGGAAAAGAATTTCACAAAACGTCTGATTAGTAAAACAACCTCGTGGAATCAACAAAAAAAAGTAAGAATGAAAGCGGTAATAATCATGAAAAACATGAAGGCTTTAATGAAAAATGGCAAGGGGTTGTAATAACTTTTATAAAAAATGGTAAGGGGTTGTAACAACTTTTGTAATAAAAGTAGGGCCATTTTCGCCTGTATTTAATTTACTTCTAGGGGCATTTTCAAAAGGTCGCCTAAAGTCTTTAAAGTCTTTAAAAATTTCTGTGGGCATTGTCTGGTATGTGGTCTCTAAAGATTTGATAATAAAACTAACAAATAAGTTACCAACAATTTTTTCTACATACCTGAATATAGCTTTTGGGGACAGTTTAAACACAAATTTGCCAAATTAACGTCTTTAAGGCAGTTTTTCAACGTGAAGGACACTCAGAACAAAAACAAATCAGTCAGTTTATATATCTCCTTTCATACAGTACAAATGTAGAATGGTTTTGGTTTTGAATTTCCTTCTTGGCGATATTCCCAAAAATGGTACAAATTGACACAAGTTGCCTTTATACACGACTTTTGCGGGTAGAAAATTTGAACTTATTAATGATTAAGTAAAAGATTTCTATTTGCTTAACATAAAAATGCATGGTATACAATCGTCTACGATAAAAGTAGGTAAATATTTCAGATTAAAATATCAATGCTTATGAGTGAAACAAATACAGGGGGAGGTGGCCCTACTCCTTGAATTCGCTAATATTACAACAGAAAAAGAACAGAATGAAACAGAATGGAATTGGAGAAAGAATGAATTTAATATTATACAATGGTCAAAACCCATAAATGACACATAACATAAGACACTCCAAAATGGACATTGACAATGGAACGAACAATACATTAGCAATATATCAATATCACAAGAACAATGACCACAAACTTCATATGAGAAAAATGAGGCCATAATGGAAAACAAGTAACCGCTAAACGGTGAAATGAATGTCACAAATGATGCAGATCAAAATAGCAGATGTAAACATAGAGAGTAATTACGAGAAAGATTCTTAATGTAAGTGTTGTTTTTAATTATTCTCTATGGCAACATTTCCAACTTGGCAGTCATCACTTGACCTTGTCATGTTTGTAGCGTATCAGTCTTATCATGTAATCGGTAATTTACTTGCATAGAAATGCACGGAGATACTAAAACAATGTTTATTAAACATAAACTAAATAATTTAAGCTCTAGTTGGTTTTATATGCAAGTAAATAAAACATTCCTTTACATATTTATCGACAAGAGAAACCCTTGAAAATCATGATTTAGTCCCGTCCCATCTCAATTGAAATTTTGGTGTAATATTTCCATATAATTAGGATATGTAGTTATTCGATAAAATTAATGAAATTAGCAGCACCCTATTTAACATATAATTCATTCAAATCACCCACGATATCGCTTAGTCGGTGTTATGTTCATATAGTTTGAAAGTGTATTCATTAAGCTAATGCTAATTCAATAGACATCGTACCGGCGATCCGATTTCAAATCTTGGTAATTACTTTAAAGTTGGTAATCTGTTTTCCCACTTTTTTAACAAATATCTTTATTTTTTAATTTATAAGTCAATGTAATCTGAAAATACGTTGTACATATATAGTGACATCAAATGAAATAACTCCTTTTTAAATATAATTTATATAACAGATCCATTTTGTAATTGTTGAATACCGGAAAAAATATTTGTTTGGTAAAAGGTTTAAATACATGTATTCATTATAATGTTACTTTTATTTAGGTATTAAATACTTGTGAGCTGGTATACATGTACCTGAGATATACTAATATTTATTATATCAGTTACAATGTATGGACAAATAGATAACAGAAATACTGACATACAAAATACATATTAATATGTAACAACTGGAAAAGTGAACTCGGACAAAGAGAGATAACACAAATTAACAGTAATGTAAAAAGAGAGAAACAACTTTTTCTTTCCCTTTTCTTTTTTCTTTCTTTATCTATCTCCCATTTACATGCACAGGGGCCCGACTTCTAGATATTTATTTCTTTTTCATTTTATTTTTGTTGTTGTTTATTTCATGAGTACTTTTAATAAATATTTACTATTACAACGAATATTCTGCGTTTATTTTCAATGTGCTATACACTATCGACGTCCTTATACTAAAAATTCCTAAAGGGACATAAGCCGCCATTTTTGATTTCCTACCCCTACAACGATTAAAATCAATTAAAAATACTTCCATGTGACAATTTATTTCATGTCTGCCCTCAATCTCCTCCAAAATGAATGATCTTCAAAATCCAGTCAACATTTTACCAAGATGCGGCAAAAACTCTTTTAACTCGACAAGCAAAGTCAAAAGTTCGCGGATTTCGTGTTGAAAGCATCGTTACAATATATAAGTCAATGAGAATCGAAGTTGTTTCCCTTTGACAGGCAATAGTGAAGTAACGAGGAACGTTGCTTTCGACACGAAATTTGACAACTTTTGACTTCGCTCGTCAAATATTGAATTTAATGTCGAATCTTGGTAAAATGATGTTTGGACTTTGAAAATTATTCGTTTTGGAGGAGATTCGGTGCAGATATGAAATAAATTATCACATGGAAGTATTTTAAATTTATTTTGATCGTGGCAGCGGTAGGAAATCCAAAATGACGGCTCATATCTCTTTAGGATTTTTCAGTATAAGGACGTAGATAGTGTTCGGCTTTAGTGGCCATCTTGGTTGATAGTTTGGGTCAACAGAAACAATTCTGAAAGAGGACCATCTAAGGACCAGTGCTGCTAGGTTTGGTTCCAACCTCTCGGTAGTTTCAGAAAAGAAGATTTTTTAATGAATTTTCCATAAGGTCCAATGTTTAACTATGTTCGTCTGTGGCGGCCATCTCGGTTGACAGTCCAGGTCATTCGACATAAGTCTGAAAGAGGAAAATCCATGGACAATTGCTGCCAAGACTTGTTTTAATTGGCTCAGTGGTTTCAGACAATATTATTTAATGATTTTTTCCTTGGGTCCCATGTAAAACTAATTTCGGCCATCTTGGTTGTCATTGTAGGTCATTTGACATATTTCTGAGAGGACCATCTACGGACCATAGCTGTCAAGTCTAGTTCCAATTGGCTCAGTAGTTTCAGACAAGAAGATGATTTTTTAATGAATTTCCCCATAGGGTCCAATGTTAAACTATGTTCGGCTGTGGCAGCCATATTGGTTGATGGTCCGGTTTATCGGGCATAATTCTGAAAGAGGACCATCTAAGGACCATTGCTGCAAAGTGTGGTTGCAATTGGCTCAGTAGTTTCAGACAAGAAGATTTTTAAAATGAATTTCCCATAGGGTCCTTTGTTAAACTAAGTTCGGCTGTGGCAGCCATCTTGGTTGGTCGTCCGGTTAATTGGACATACATCTGACAGACGACCATCTAAGGAAAATTGCTGCTAACTTTGGTTGCATTTGGCTCAGTAGTTTCAGACAAGAAGATTTTTAAATGAATTTCTCATAGGGTCCTATGTTAAACTAAGTTCGGCTGTGGCAACCATCTTGCTCGGAGGTCGGGGCCATCAGACACCTTTTTGAAAAAGGACCACCTTATTTTGGTTCTAATTGGCAAGTAGTTTCAGACAAGAAAATTTTTATGTAAATTTCCCATAGGGTCCTATGATAAACTAAGTTCTGCTGTGGCGGCCATCTTGGTTAGATGTCGAGACCATCGGACATAAATTTGGAAGGGACTACCCAAAGATTATTTCAGCAAAGATTGGCTGAGATTGACAAAGTAGCTTCAGAGGAGAATTTATTTTAATTTTGACCTCCTTTTTCTATGTTTAGCTTGGCCGCCATCTTGGTCGATGGTCGGGGTCAACGGACACAAGGTGTATTGGAACCTTTACGGTAGCATACCACCCATACAGCCCATTGCGACAAAGTCCGAATCAACAAGACGAAAGGCACATTCGAGAAGGGATATACGCCCCGCTGGACCGAGGAGGTGTTCACCGTGTCCCATGTGTTGGGTACGCAGCCACCCACCTATCGCCTCCAAGACTTCAACGAGAAGGAAATCCGGGGGTCCTTCTACGAGTCGGAGCTTCAGAAGACCGACCAAGGCGTCTACTGTATCGAGAAGGTCTTGCGCCGGCGGATTCGAAATGGTGCTAAGGAGCTATATGTCAAATGGAAAGGTTACCCCGCCGCTTTCAACTCGTGCATGTCTATATCACCACCCAAAACACCACTTGTTGCAGGAAAGCAATCTGACTTGTCACCCTTCTCTTCTTGTAAGCGTCGGACTAGTTTCTCTAGTCCGTTGATGGTTGTATCGTATGACTTTTTCATTTGCTTGGTTTCTTCTTGCTGTTCATCGTTGTCTTTTATACCACCTTTCAGTTGTTGGTTGACCAAGCGTTTTGTCACAGCATCCGAGCTCTCCCGGGGGTTTCCCAGGCTAGTGATGCGATTGTCGTTCATGTCGAGGTCCTTGCATGAGATCCAAACTTGTCCATTTATTTATAGTGTGAGAAGACTGCATCCTCCAGCGACTTTCCTGCCGCCAGCATCTTCAACACATACCGGCAAAAGTGTCCACACACCACGTCCCCACGCTTCTGCAGTTCATCGGTGTTGTATTAAATCTCGGGCTACATCTCGTCGGCGGTGGCAACACATAAGAGTCAAAGTAATAATTTGTCGGTCTGCGCTTGTACCAACACGTCCAATGTGTTCCGCGACCCTCCCAGCTCTCGTGGTTCGAGATGCCGCATCCGGTGTGCTACGCCTTGGGTGGTAGGGTATCGCGCATCACCGCGCCCCGGAAGAGTGGAATCTTCAAGGCGGTCGCAGCCTTCTCGAGCTCGGCGTTTACACTGCTGACAGAAACTGCTGCATCTGTTACAACTTTAAAAGATAAGTGCTGTGTCAGTTAAAATGTGTTTGACCCAACGCTAGAAAAGGTTGAAGCAGTCATATTTCAACCATAGCAGCACATATTTTGTCTGACACAACGTTTGCAGTCATTTGCAACTATTTTTGCTGTCATTTACAGTCAACACATGTCCTTCGCAGTTAACGACTGACATTGGTCTTTTCAGTCATTTGTTCTGTCGGCAGTGTTGAGAGTGGTTTGTTGGGGAGGACTAGATTGTGCACCCGTATGCTGCTCATTTGTTTACAAACACTCTACGTGCGTACTGGCCTATGACTTCCTGTGTTATACCTTGCTCAAAAAATCTCGAAATTCCGTCTGGGTGGAATGTAAAGTGACTAGGGTGATTTCTGCCATAACCCTGTTCTGTGCATCTATGCGTTCCATCTCAGATATCCATCTCCTCTTCTCTTCATCCGACCATTGTTCAGCAGTGTTCCGACGTTCCAGGGCCTTTTCTTTTCTTTCGAGGCATTTCATTCTCAGAGGAGAAGATTTTTTCATATCAACCAATCAGAAACAAGAACTGACCATGGCTCATGGCCCTATCTGTAGTCCGAACGGGACTAGATGAGGAAATTTTATAAATCACTTTCCATATATGCTTCCTGTCAAGTTTTGTTCCATTTGACCGAGCAGTTTCAGAGGAGAAGATTTTTTAAAACTCAGCCAATCAGAAACAACAATTGCTCCTGGCGGCCATGTTTGTTGTCCGATCGGGACGAAATGAGCATTTTTTTTTATCAAGAACCTTACATAGATGCTTCCTGCTAAATTTAATTCCATTTGGCCCAGTGGTTTCAGAGAAGATTAAGATGTAACAAGTTAACATACGATGGACGCCAACTGATGACAAAAGCTCACATGGCCTGTGGCCAGGTGAGCTAAATATATATAAAACATACTTTTTATTTGTCTAAACAGAATAACTCTTATTTCATTCGTCGTTTAGAGTGATTTGTTGTATCGTCAGCCCCTGAATAACGCAGAAAATATATAATAACTGCTATTAAAGACATGTTGAAAACTATACAATACGTAAACAGAGTAAAAATATGTCATTGACCATGAATACTTGAATATTGGCAGGAAAAAAAAGTAATTCTATTACTTCAAATTAACTTTATTGCAAATCAAACCCTGTCGGGCTGAGCAGATACAAACATTATAAGATATTATACACAATATATAAAATAAATAACACAAGAGACATACATAAATAAAGTTATTATAGTTCCAAATATGTTTGCACTTGACCAATATGGTTCTCATTTTCGGAATTCCAAAGACTGCTTTACAAAATCAACAACACTGGACTGGATTTAGAATAATTCGTAATTTATCTAGAGAGCCAAGCTGGTTATAATTAGGGTGCATATTTACAATATCATTTTGAAACTTTAGTCGTATTTCCTTATTGATTTCTCAATTTAAGAAGAAATGATATTCATCATCAAGAACATTACAAATGTTCTTTGTTCACGGGGTATCTTTTTAAAGCGTCACAGCTCCAACTCTAAATCATGATCACAGATACGAAATTTTATTAATAACCTACGGCTTCAAAGTTATTATTTTCAAGATCGTTTTTATCTAAATTAATTTTTTTTAGTCCTTTTTTTAAACTTCTTGTATTGACTTTTTAAATTTCCCCTTACTATCAATAATATTTCCAAGGAAATTAAATTCTTTGACTTCAGTTAGCATATTTTCTTCATAACAGAAAGTATTTTGAGCAGGTTGATAGCCACCTTGAAAGACAAGTATTTATTAGTTTTATTAGTATTTACAGTTAATTGCCATTTATGACAATATTTTTCTAACTTATTTAATGCTTGTTGTCAGCCTTCTGCAGATTCAGACAAGATAACGAGGTCCTTTTCTTCTTTCTACATGTCTTTATAACATTAAAGTCTGGAATATTTACCTCAGAATTTTATCATGTTTCCAAAAGGATATTTATATCATATTTAATGTAGGACAAAAAAGAATCATCTTTGCATTTGTCTCCCAATCCATTTACGTTCCGAGATCCTATCGTAAATTTATCGGACGTA
Organism: Mytilisepta virgata; assembly: GCA_028015205.1. Taxonomy (NCBI): domain Eukaryota; kingdom Metazoa; phylum Mollusca; class Bivalvia; order Mytilida; family Mytilidae; genus Mytilisepta; species Mytilisepta virgata. The sequence goes on from CM051521.1 coordinate 94,124,368, forward strand.
CATGTATCTATTAATGGCATAGTATCAAATGATACAAAATAGAAGTCAAACTAGCATAGTTAATACAAAAGTCATGAAATAATGAGTATATCAAATATATAACATATAAACAGATTATTCATATCAAATACAGCAAGTTCTCTCAACTAGAGTTACCTCTCTTTTGCTCTATATATTCTATAAAGAATAACAGTTTTCAGTTTCCACATTTCATTTAATTAAAATTGATAATCTATGCTACATGTATAACATTAATTACGTAATTTGCTAAAACGAAAAGGAAACCTAATTTTCAGGTCTTCTGAAATTATATTTCTTTCACTTTTGAACTATAAAATATAATACAATAAAAGTTTTTCTTGCTTAAAAATTCTGGAAATGTATGGAGTATAAATGTCAAGGAGACTAGATTTTAAATTGTTAATGAGTTCGTTGATTTTTCTGAAATAAAACAACTATTAAAGCTTTTTGTTTTGGTCGATATGAGTTTTAATAGACAAAATATATATCTAAAAGGGTACAACATCACCAAAAAATGATAAAAACAAATATTTCGGATAAAGGATACCTTTCATCAGTATGATGGCAGACGTTGAGTACGAAATTGCGACTGCGCAGATGGTTACAACATTTAAAAGTAGAAAGTTAAAAATAACAAACAAATGAGGGGGTAGGCAACAATCAAGAGAAGGTGTATACAATGTACATATGTACACAGATTAAATAAGGCAATTGAAGGGGGCTGCGACGAGAAGCTGACGATGACGGACGAGACTATGCTTTTCATTGATCCCCTCTGGAGAGGCTGTCCGATGTTTCCGAATCCAAAAACTTTCCCGAGCAAGTCTTTTTTAAAGACGAACTCAAAATTAGCATAAAACTTATTGACAATGATTGAAGATATCTATATTCGCTGAACCAGTTTTTTGTATTACACCTTTTTAACTGAAAATAATGTAGGGCATATTAGGAAATAATCATGACTTAATTTTTCACTAAATTTTGAAAGATCATTTACATGCCACAGCCAAAATTCTACCAAGTGGTAAATGCCTATCACCAAAATCTCAAATTAGTGGCATTACCATGTAGTCTTTGCTGAAATTTTTAAAAATTCACCAAAAACCCAAATTAGTAGCATCATCATGTAGTCTTTGCTAAAATATTAAAAACAACAAACAAAAACAAACTAGAGGCTCTCAAGAGCCAACAGGCTCACCTGTATTTAACTTTGAGCAGACCTAAGAATTTAAGTGTTTTCTATAGGATTCTATGTCAGACTAATTTCAGTTGTGGCAGTCATCTTGGTTGACAGTCCAGGTTAACGGATACATTTCTAAAAGAGAACCATCTAAGGACCAATTCTGGTAAGTCTTGTTCCAACTGGCTAAGTGGTTTTAGACAAGAAAATGTTTTAATGAATTTTCCTATAGGGTCCAATATTTAACTAAGTTCGGTGTGGCAGCCATCTTGGTTGACAATCCGGGTGATCGGACACATTTCTGAAAGAGGACATCCTAAGGACTAATGCTGCCATGTCTGGCTCCAATACGTCAAGTGGTTTCAGACAAGAAGATTTTTCAATGAATTTTCCTATAGGGCCCTATGTTAAACTAAGTTCGGTTGTGGCGGCCATCTTGGTTGACAGTCCGGGTCATCGGGCACACCTCTGTAAGAGGACCATCTAAGGACCATTGCTGCCAAGTCTGGTTCCAATTGGTCAAGTGATTTAAGACAAGAAGATATTTCAATGAATTTTCCCATAGGGCCCTATGTTAAACTTTGTTGAACATTTTTGCTATTACAATTTGTCTTGATCTATAATAATATTCAAGATAATAACCTAAAACTGCAAAATTTCCTTAAAATTAAAAATTCAGGGGCAATAACCCAACAAAGGGTTTACCGATTCGTCTGAAAATTTCATGGCAGGTACATCTTGACCTGATGAACATTTTTACCCCCCTGTCAGTTTTGCTCTAATTGCTTTAGTTTTTGAGATATAAGACAGAACTGCAGTTTAACCTATGTTCTATTTTAGCCATGTCGGCCTTGTTGGTTGGCAGGCGGGGTCATCCGACATATTTTTTTAAACTAGATACCTTAATGATGCTTGTGGCCAAGTTTGGTTCCATTTGGCCCAGTAGTTTCAGAGAAGAATATATTAGTAAAAGTTAACGAACGACAACGGACGACGGACGCCAAGTGATGAGAATAGCTCACTTGACGCTTTGGGTCAGGTGATCTAAAAAAAAAACATCAAAAACCCAAATTATATAGTAGTATCATCATGTAGTCTTTGCTGAAATATTGTTAAAAATTCAACTCTTTTTTTATTAGTTAACCCGGAGCGATAAACTTTCTTAAAAGCATTCTCTTCTGAGACTTGGGCATTTGGGACCAATTTATGATGGAATAATCCTTGGTTGGTACCTTGGCCAATCTAGTTTCCATTCGAAAAAAAAAATTAAAAATGATAAAATTAGTCGTGCAGTACTAAAACAATATTCTCTAAAACGTTGGATCAATAATTCCATTCTTGTAATAAACCGTTAAAAAAGCAAACAGCACTATTCTTTTCAATTGAAACTACTGGGATTGTTGGGACCAAATTATGATATAATAGTCTCTTTATCGACGCTTGTCAAAACTGTCCGAGGGACCATCCTTGGACCTTTACTAAAATATAACGATTCAGTCAGAATGTTTGAAAATCTTTTCTGTTGAGTTTGCTTGGAAAATAAACTCAGACCTTTATGGATAATTTAAAAGAAAAAAATATTTGTCAAACTTATCTATGAGAATATTTTTTCAATATTGGCAAACTAGTGGCAGTTGAACGATGGGGTGCCCTATTTTTACCTATTTCCTGGATAATGTTTTATTGTCAACAACATTTTATATTTTACGAATCTTTCTGTATTTCGTACATCGAATAATCATGATAATGTTGTATATTTTTCCATACACGCTTTTCATTCGGGAGAAAAACATTATATATGTATTCATTTAATAGATTTTCTTTAAAATCCCGTTCAATATATTTCATTATACAGAATGGTATACATACGTTTGTGAAGCGGACGATTTTCTCGATAGAAAAAAGTATGAGAAATATTTCATGTTTGTTCGTATTAGGAAATATATGTGTATCCATAACAACAGTCTGCTGCTTCCTTAGATTTTCAGCTGACGACGATGTTGAATTTGAAGGTACGGAACAAAGTATAAGTTTTTTCAGGGGAGAGGGAGAAAATCATTCATAGAAAAAATAGTAGTAATATTATTATTATATATTATATATTTATATTTATCTTCATCATCCTCGTCATATGTAGAATTATACTACTATTTACATTCATCCATTTTTTAGACAGAAAATGAAGACTTTTGAGACAGAAAATATGAAAGGACATTTTTTTCTCAATATTTTACTCGCAAATGTTACATTTCTTTTTAATTTTTTTATTTATTTATTCATTCATTTATTTTTTAATATATTTATATAAAAATCAGACATATCAATTTTGTAGTAGGCGATTCCTGCACAGCTTCAATTAATACCATGCATTCCTGGTGCATGTATGTTTTATTTTGCTAACATATATCAATGATACTCAGAGTGTCTTTCTTTCACTGTAAATGAAATAAAATAGGAAACCGCGTTGGCAAAGTGGATGGCTATTCGGTTTTCAACTAATAAACTGTGCCTTTGCCATGCTAATGACTTGACTGACCATGACGATTCGACATTAACTCTTTCCAGATAAAAAAAATCTGGATTGTATTTATTTTTAAGTTATTCTTACTGATGAATACTGTTATGTATTTTTATTGTAGAAATGATTGCTTAGATAATTGTATGTTTGTAATATCATATTTTATAAGCTTTGTGGAATATTGTAAATTTATAATTTAAGTACATGTATACTACGTAAAAATGTTTGAAATTGATAGAAGAAACCTAATAAAAAAGTTTAGTTACTTAAAATGGTATTATGGTGAGCTTGTTTGGGGACGGACACTTTGTGTCCAATAGAAACAGTGCCGGGTATAAGCTATGTGGAATGTTGTAAATTTATAATGTAAATACATGTATACTAAGAGAAAAAATATTGAATATGATAGAGGAATCCTAATATAAAAAGTTTAATTACTTTAAATGGTATTAAGACGAGGTTGTTTGGGGATGAACAATTGCCGGGTGCCGGGAAATTCTGTGTTAAACAAATTAATCTTTACTCATCTCTATTTTTATACATGTAGGTCATTCTGTCGAAAAGCCAAAACAGATGGAAAATTATTGCAATCTCATGACGTAGGTTTAATGTGTTTTTGACGAAAAACTCTTTCTCTGCCTACATGTATTTGAAAGATCACGTTGGCGGTCAGAAGTCATAGAATGTCGTGGAAACTTAATCTGATGATCATTTTCTTGAAAATAACAAATCGCACTGACCTTTACCTTAAACGTTGTTGTTGATCTATCTTACAAGGACATATACGTTGTGATTGTAAAAGATAGCTGATGAAAAATGTCATCTTTTACCATGTTGAAGCCAATGCTAATTTGATAACTCTTTATTTGAGTTTTTGCCTCTTGAATGTGAGCAAACGTAAACAGTTATAATCATAAACCTTTGGCAGAAGGCTTAGGACTTCCACCAGTGATCATCTGCGATGAAAATAACATCAGTATCAAAGGTCAAGGTTTGACCTTTAATTTTTCTATTACCTTAAACGAAAGCTGATTAAATGAAACCGGAAAATTTCAACTCAATTGAATTCAATAATTGGGATATAAATTCTTTGTTCTAGAAACAAATGACTTTGCCGCTGAAAGGGCCTTATAATTTTGCAATTGCCGTTTAAATTTAATTTAAGAGCAGTTCTGTACGAAATGCATAACCCTAAATAATACTACAACTGTCATATGTAGTCATGTCTAACTATGGAATTCATTAACAAGGTTTTGGAACATTTTGGAAACTCGTACATTTGTACTTATGTCATGTAAAACATTTTTGACGTCGTCAACGTATCATTACTTTGTAATGTAAAAATATATTGGGAAAAAGGATATAGAAACATTGTATACATGTAGTAGATTTAAATCCTAAAATGACCAAAAGGGTAAACCGAAAACCAAGGACGGGGCTAAGCATGATATTCTGTCCTTTCCTGTTTTTTAGCTCACCTGACCCAAAGGGTCAAGTGAGCTATTCTCATCACTTGGCGTCCGTCTTGTGTTATTGCCCCTGAATTGTTAATTTTAAGGGAATTTTGCAGTCTTAGGTTATATCTTGAATATTATTATAGATAAAGACAAACTGTAAACAACATAAATGTTCAACAAAGTAAGAACTACAAAATAAGTCAACATGACCAAAATCATTAATTGACCCCTTATAGGAGTGTTTGCCCTTTAAATACGGCGTCCGGCATAAACTTTCCTTTAAAGACCTTCTCCTCTGAAAACCACTGGGCCAATTGGGACGACACTTTGGTGGAATGGTCCTTGGGTGACCCCCTTCCAAAACTGTGTCCGGCATCCCCAACTTCCAACCGACATGGCTGTTGTGATTAAAAATTTAAAAAAAAGGGGATGCATTTTAACAATCTTCTAATTAACTACATGGCCAATTGGAAGCAGACTTGGCAGCAATGGTCTTTAGATGGTCCTCTTTCAGATTTGTGCCCAATGACCGAGACGATCAACCCAGATGGCCGCCAAACTTAGTTTAACATAGGACCCTAGGAGAAATTCATTTAAAAATCTTCTGTCTGAAACCACTTGGCCAATTGGAACCGAACATGACAGAAATGGTTCATAGGTGGTCTTCTTTTAGAAATGTGCCCAATGACCCGGAATGTCAACAAAGATGGCCACCACAGCTGAACTTAGCTTAACATAGGACTCTATGGGAAAATTCATTAAATAATCTTTTTGTCTGAAACCACTGAGCCAATTGGAAGAGTTTGCAGCAATGGTTCTTAGATGATTCTCTTTTAGAAATATGTCGGGTGACATGGACTGTCAACAAAGATGGCCGCCACAGCCAAACATTGTTTAACATAGGACACTTTGGGGAAATTCATTAAATAATCTTCTTGGCTCAAACCACTGCGACAATAGGGACCAAATTTGGCACCAATGGACCTCAGATGGTCTTCTTTCAGAATTATGTCCGATGATCAGGAATGTCAACCAAAATGTCCGTTGACCAGAAATGTCAACCAAAATGGCTTTCACAGCCCAACTTAGTTTAACATAGAACGCTATGGGAAAATTCATATAAAAATCTTCTTATCCGAAACAATTTGGCCAGTTAGGATCAGACTTCGGAGCAATGGTGATTAGATTGCCCCCTTTCAGAATTGTAGCCGCTGACCATGCTGACCATGCTGACCTGGCCGGTCAATCAACATTGTCAACAAAGCTGAACTTTGTTTAACATAGAACCCTATGGGAAAGTTTAATTTGCATATCATCATACCTTAAACTTTGCCATTTGGAACCAGACTGATGACAGCAATGGTCCTCTTTCAGAATTGTGTTTGATAACCTTGAATGTCAACTAAGATGGCCACCACACTCTAACTTTGTTTAAAATTGTACCTATGGGAAAATCAGGCAACATAACTGCTACACTAAAAATGTTCAGTCCTGCTGAAGTTGGACAAGTTAAATCCAGGTGTGAGCAATTTAGGCTCTTGAGATCCTCTAGTTATTTTGTTGCTTCCTTATTTTAAAAAAAAATCACGTTTTACAACTGTTACCTTAAGATGGTTAAGTATCAATGTCATGGCTATGTCTGCAGAAATGCTATAGAACCTGAGCTGGTGATTCCGAGAACACAGACATCGAGTCAATGGTAAAAATAAACATTCTCGGATGCCAATTGTGCATATTTCAACAACATATTAGCAGCGTTAATGGCCTAAAATGGGGACATCGGATACAATCAGCAGAACTCTGTAGAGCAACATAATATTAAATATTTCGTATAATATGGTCACACTAAATTTGATTTAATACAAATGTAAGTAAAGAAGGTATACATAGCAAATATACACCGGCATACATGTATGTGTTGGACTTTTGTTTAAAAACCCAAACCCAGGTGATTTTGTAGTTTTATATTGTAAATTCTTACGAACATTTATATTACAAAGTTTATGAATGTTTATCATATATGATTATACGTTATATGTATGTATAACCAACTCAGTAACATTTACATAATACTTACAATATCTTTAATATCATTAAAACGGATATCGATTGAATGTTAAAAGTATCTATTTACGTGAACAATGGAACTTGTAAATTTGAGAACTCCGACACAACTTCTCCAAATTGTTTCGCCGTTGTAATTATCGGCCTTTTGGTTGTATACTCTATTGTATATACAATGTATTATATACAAACAAACCATTTACGTCACTTTTTATGCAAACAACAGTAAAGTGTCATGAAAAGAATCATCCACAGAGTGAAAAGTAAATACTTCAGACTGATTGTTACAAAAACATGTTTTAAAATAAGTTATTATTGAAACAAAGTGCAATATACCGTAAACCTGAATGCCGTTTTAACGATTTGGCTGATTCTTAAGGAAATCCTATATTGATTTAGTACACTACAATCTCTCGTTTGACTTCTATGTCCTTTATTTATTTATTTTATTTTGATAACCTCCACTTGACATACTGATTCAACTGGATTGACGTTACTCCCGATTTTCGTACATACTAGGGTAACATGACGTAGTCCGTCACAAGCGACGTTTTTCAATGATTAAATTAAATATGTTCTTCTTTTTTAGATTTGCAGGTTAAAATAATAATTGAAATATCAAAATCTTACAAAATTTAATATACCTCAATTGAAATAGCTTGGTTTCTCCTCAGGTTTCTCATTGTCGACGATCCCGAATACCTTAAAACCATTTCAGAAAGTTTTCTTTTCAAAATTAAGTACATGAACAATAGCCAAAAAATATATAAAAAATAAAACAAACAAAAATTCCGAATTTCTACCCGCATTTTACAAAACAGTATAATACATGTAACACTAACAATTACATGACCTTTAACATGGTTTAATTAGATTAATTACACATTAAGATAAAAAGTGTATAAACATGTAAACTGGATAAAAACACTTCATTTTCGTAGAATTTCTATATATTAGTTAACCGTCCATTTATTTCATTTAATATACAAATCCATTTATTTCATTTAATATACAAATGGTTTAGATGAAGGAGGACATTCATCGAATAGAATGAGCTTAAAAAAATAACTCTAGATCTGCACACGGTTTCTACAAATTAATGAAAAGGAGAGTCCCAGTACCACTTTCCATTCACGTTACAAAACATTTGAATTATATTCTTTGTTTCATTTTCAGATGTCTTCATACGATTTCAAGAGGGAAAAAGAACTCGAAGATCTGCAAAGGAAAATTTAAATCCAAGCACATATGATTTTGACGTTTCAGTGGCTGGTTCTGCACTTCATGTGCACCTGAGGCGCAATGACCATATAAAGACTAACGTTCCAACATTGACAGTATCTAAGGGTTTAATCAGAACACTTTCGCTTATGGACAAAGAGGTTTCATCTCCAAAAATCATATACTTCACCCCCACTCCATCGAATAATAACATGCTGTTGAAATTAGTTGTCTAAACGTCTATGTATATCGTATGCGCGCAACGAAACAATTTACTTGAATGTTCTTTCATAATTTAGAAATGTTTCCACACATAGAGCTCAACACACATGCACAGAGGGTCCTGTGACATTTACCCCAGTTGTCGCCATCCAACAACTTTTATATTTTTATTCCTATAATATATAAAACCACTTTACAAGTTTGAGCAAACTCAACAGCATTTATCTTTTAGAATTGCACACAATGAAGATACCCATCCTAGCCTATATTAGTTAAACATAGGGCTCTATTGGGTATATTCCCTTAAAGGTGTTATTGTTTGAATCTACTGGATTTAACGTATGGTCCGATATTTGAAAATTTGCTTGAATATCTTCAGCCACTTAAAATCTTGGCTTGTACCTTACAAGTGGGAGATTGGGTGATGATTAGATGTTTAAAACTTTTACATTTCTGTGCACGTGGGTTGAGTGAGTTACGATCTCTTTTCAGAAAAATTAATCCAATGTACCTGTTTTCTAGGAATCAGTGTTTTACCAAGACATCAGAAATGGGGGTGTATTTGTTATGCAAAACGACAAGACTAATGGAAGTAATATGGTAAATATTTTAATTGCTTGAATTGTTTTATAGTTTGGTTTATATTGTATCCATCGTATCCTTTACGAGGTGATTTTGAAATATAACCTCTGATTTATCTGACACGACAAGGTGACCGATAGTTATACATGTAGGACCCCCTTTCTGTACTGGTGTACAATCATTCTTCTTATGTAAACGGAATTTTACGCTAAAAAGAAATTGATTAAACCGATTTTTAAAAACGCAAACAATGTGTGAATATCGACAAAAGGATACCGGGATTTTCGAGTTTTCTTGTAAATTCATTGTAAATGAGTATACAAAGAGGAAAGTCTTACCTGAAGATTCGTTTGAAGAATAATAAATAATTTTGATATTGATATTACTTTGAAAGTTTTTGTCTTTTTATTCCAGTTTGGAGTTCTTCGTGTTAATGGAGAAAAATATATACTACAAACGTATGAGAAAACCATTCTTTGGAGTGGTTATAACAAGTTTCAAATCGTCAAGGAAACCCACCAGAATATCACCTTCAAGGACATTCTTAAACAACGTAAGTGCACGTTTTCTACATTCAGCACCTTTTCTGTCTGTACAACTTTATGGGTACTTTAAACACAAATGTTGTGATGTCTACATGATGAGTACACTGAAAATTGTTATTTTTAAGTCGCAGTTTATTTTTGTTTTTGCCTTCGTGGTCTGCAAAATCGATGTTTTTTTAAAGGAAGTTTCTGTGCTAAAAAGCTTTAAGAAACCTGAAAGATAGCGAGGAAGATTGTGGTCGGAACAACATACTGCTGTTGGAGTGGCTGTTGTGTCAGTCAAGTCCAATAAATCACTATACTGGTTACAAGCTGCGCAATAGCGAAGTTGTTGGGGAATATTAAAACACCATACACCGGCCCTGGAGGAAAGCTCATTAGAAGAATAGCTTAATCTCTGTCATGTCTGTGATAAGACAGTTCAAATTAATAAATATACTAGAGACTGTTAAGGAACATATCTTTAGTCAGTGTCAGCGACTTAAATTTTAACTTTTTCAAATGTTTTGTGATTTTTTCCAAATTTTTTGTTAAGCAATTTAATAGCGCTATCAAATAAAAGGCAATGTTTGGTATATGTAAGCATTTTTTTGTATTATTTTATGGCCATAACCTCGTCAATCAAACTAGAAAAAAAAATTTAATTTTAAAATGTGTTATGACAGACTATAAATCTCTGCACTTTGTCCTCTTTTACATGTAAACATAATTTAAAAGACTAGATTTTCATTTAGGAGATAATATACAGACTTTTGTTTAAAAATTTGATATTGCATATTTTAAAGACCTTTTGATATTGTATATTTTTAAAAGCCTTTTAATATATTTACGTATAAGTGTATAAGTGTATAAGTAATAGTATATCTTGACAAAAATGACTTATGAAAGTGAGAAAAGGGTATTTGTTAGCTGTTTCTTTTGTTGCTTTAATAATAGATAGAAGAAACGTTTTTGCATTGTATAAATATAGAATATTAAATGTTTTTTTTTCATATCACATCCCATATCAACCTGAAACGCCCATATCAGGGTCTTATATGGATCGAGGGTTGATATGGCGCACGATATGAAAAAAACCAACTCATATTCTTTTTATCATATATTTAAACTTTAGATGAATGGACATGACAAGTTTTATACTGACATTGTTTAATTTGTATCCAGCAATATATACTTGCATATATGATATTAAACAGATTTAATGTTTTCACCTCTGAAAATATTCCACCATATGGTCATATCAAATTAATTCTTATGTTTAATTCCCTACGGAATTGTCTTCGTCTTCCACCTTGTCTGTTGTGTCTGGTGACGTCATTCTTCGATCATACGGGATTTTCGTAGGAGTGTGATAGGGGATCAACCCGTGAAAGGTGATATGCACTATGTGCTTAAATCAATATCATATACATTTGTATACGGAAAGACCATATGTAGTACTAAATTTTCATTTCTTTCATTTGCTAAACTTATTTTCCTTCTGTAATCGTATACATGGTAAGAAGTATAATTGCTTAAAGTTCACCACAAGGTCTGTTAACGTTTCAGTACTTCAAATGAGGGTCACAGTCGGTATTTGTAAAGAGAAAAAACGTGTCTCTATAAAGCATTGCCGAAAGCTGTTTTTTTTTTGGTCACAAACCGCTTGGAGGTTAAAGTTTGGATAAAATAGAAAAGCTTTCTAAAATAATCGTGTATGTATATCTAATATCTATCCAGGAGGACATATAATATATTTGGATATACCTGGTCTAGATAAAGTAGATTCGAAAAGTGATTCAAAATTTAGGGAAAGTCGGTTTAACTAAGTTTAACTTAATTAGTTTAACATAGTACCCTAAGGGAAATTCTTTTAAAACTCTTATTGTCTGAAACCACTGAGTCAAACCACTGAGTCAATTGGCAGCAATGGTCCCTAGATGATTCTCTGTCAGAAATGTGTCCGATGAACCGGATTGTCAACCAAGATTGCCGTCACAGCCGAACATGGTTTAACATACGACCCTCTTTTCTTAAACTACTAAGCCTATTAGAACCAAACTACACAGAAGTGGTCCTTATGTGGTCCTCCTTCAGAATTGTGTCAGATGACCCTGAATGTCAACCGAAAAGGCCACCACAGCCGAACTTAGTTTAACATAGGGGGAAATTAAAAAGAATCTTCTGGTCTGAAACCATTGAGCCAACTAGAAATAAACTTGGCAGAAATGGTCCTTTGGTGGTCCTCTTTCAGAATTTTATCAGATGGCCACCACAGCTGAACTTAGTTTAACAAAGGACCTCTATGGGGAAATTCATTTAAAAAATCTTCTTGTGTGAAAGCCAATTGGAACCAGACTTGGCAGCCATGGTTATTTGATTGTCCTCTTTCAGAATCATGTCCAATAATACAGAAATTTGTTTCTTATGTGCTTTTATGGCTGTTGATTAGCACATTGAATGCAGGTGAGCGATACAGGCTCCTGGTAGCGTATAGTCTGTTGCAATGTTGAGTGTTGAAAAACTGAAAACTATATCGATGTGTGTAAAGTAAAACTTAATAAGTTGTTACATAAACAATAACAGTGTATTGACTTTACATAAAATCGATATACGGATGAGACTTTGAATTTGGTGAAAATGCGAGGGTTTTATTGTCTTTATACTGCAATCTTTAGTGACATTAACTACCAATTTCAATATTATTTATAACATGTGTTACCCTCAAGAGGCCCCAATTGATTTGACGGGAGAACTCACCTTTTTGATTAGCAGGTATACCATTGATACTCGAATAAGATTATTTAAAACAAAGTACAATTTGGCTGCAATTAATTTTTTTAAACAATAAAAATGATTAAAAAGAGAATAAGTAATTAAATTCCAAAGATTTAAGTCAGTAAGTTTGTTCATTTCCGCCCCGTCAATCAGGTCAAGTAGATTTGGCCTAGATGGTATATACGTCAACGCATATGGATGCTCAAATAGAACGGTTGCAGTATAAATGTATATGGCCAAATCATGGCAATTTATCATTGAAATCATATAGTCCAGTGAACTTATTATCATATCTGCATACATTTGTACGACGGATTGTCAGGTGTTGAAACATTAATCAAATAACTTCAAATTAAGAAAGAAAACAAACCAACTTTAGCCTTCTATCGACAGTGAATGCCAGCAGATTCAGTAGGATACTATATTGGTCAATAAGAAAGGCAGCATCATTTGCTGATTTTACAGCGTTCATGTTTGTAACCTAAAGAAATAACTAAATATTTTGTTTTGTTTTTAAATTGATTCTCGAATGTCGTTAATATGATAATGTACTAAGTAGGCGAACATGTGCCGTACCGTTAGTTTGTCTGCATTTATTAATATACATGGTAATAGAGGATTTATTGAATGAAACATTTATATTATGCACATTAGAGATTCCACAGAATGAAGAGTATGGTGTTCATCACAGACAAAAGCGTGCGTCGGGATCTTACCATATAGAATTACTTGTCGTGGTGGATTTTTCTATTTTCCAATAGTGAGTTGAGTATTTTCAGATGTAATGAAATAAACAGGAAGCTAAATAAACTATATAAAATTTTACCAGATTAAAATTACAGAAAATAAGATCTAAAATTTAATTTAAATTTGAAGAAGATGTAATAAATATTACGATGAAGAAAGATAATATTGCAGCATTTGGTTTTTTTTGGTGGCGGGGAATTATTATTTATATTTTTTATACATTTGTAAATATACAGAACTTGTCATACTCTTAATATTATCAGACTCGTTTAGCTGGAAAAAATATAAAAGAAAATAGGAGTCAATTCTATGAATAAAGTGGGCACAAAGGGACGAGAAAAAGCCTTTTCTGAACAAGGGATTTTACTGTATAATATGGGCTGGGACTATTATACTATAATAGTCCCAGATATGGGTGTGTAAAATGCACTTCAGACTTCATATCTAATTTTTCATTTACAGCTGGTACGACAAGAGCACAAAACCAACAACGTTAGAACGAGAAGAGGAAGCTTTGATTACTGTCAGACAATTCTATGCCTTTGTTATAAATGGGGTGGGTGAATCTACTGCGCATAACATTGAAACAAAACGTGTTCTGTATCGTCATTTATTTTGCTTAGCTCTCTCTGGGTAATCTGTATGTGCATAAGATATCTAAACACCTACAATGTAGGTCCTAAAACTTTATAGATAGCTCTCTATCATTATGATGACAACAGAAAACAAAACCTTCAAATTGTTACCAGTTGAATATCATCTAAGTCATAAATGTATGTCTCTATGCGTGTCTTATGTACCTTGCTTTTTCTCCGACTTTAGTATACCTCTAATCAACAATTTAGACCCATACATGTGGACAATATTTAATTCAGTGGATCTGATAAAGTGGAGATATTAAAAAAAAGGAATAACTTAGCAAGAGACGAGTGACAGGTACAGTTATTGGAAATGGGTTTGCAAATATTTGAGTGGTTTAAAGATCAACTTTCATTGTTTTAATTGTTATTGCAGGTAGATGCTATGTACAAAAATATACAAACCTCGGCGTACACCTTAGCCGTTGAATTTGCTGGAATCACCATTGCGCAGGTAATAAACTTTTCAAATATGTTGGGGCAAACTGTGTGATCACATGATCTTTTCGGATCAAGTTGACCACATTTGAATCCAAGAACGTCATATAATTTATCCAAAAATCTTCAAACCAAACTTAGGCTTAAAAACATTAGAATCAATTTTCTGATATTCGTCAGCTGCAAAGATTCTGTCTAACAATGCTCCAAAGATGAAAATTTTGACACAAAACAGAATTTCATGAAACTTTGTAGTTAATAAGGACATACTATGTAGATGTGCATATCGACAAGAGATTTGGATTCATTTTTTCCTGGGAGCTACACGCGTTTGAACTTCGAACTTTGACCATAATATACTGTTGCAACGGTTTTTGAGCGAAGCTCCTCTGAAACCACAAAACAGAATTTCATGAAACTTTGAAGTTAATAAGGACATACTATTTAGATGTGCATATCGACAGGAGATTTTGATTATATTTTTTTTCTAGGAGTTATGCGCCTTTGAACTTAGAATTTTGACCATAATATACCACTTCAACAGTTTATGAGCGCAACACCTCTGAAACCACACGACAGAATTTCATGAAACTTTTTAGAAAAATAAGAAAATACCATTTAAATGTGGATATCGACAGGAGATTTTGATTATATTTTTTTCTAGGAGTTATGCGCCTTTGAACTTAGAATTTTGACCATAATATACTACTGCAACAGTTTTTGAGCTCAACGCCTCTGAAACCACGCATGATTTCATGAAACTTTGTAGTGAATAAGGACATACTATGTAGACGTGCATATCGACTATGATTCAGTGTGTTTTATAGGAGTAATGCCACTCTTAACTTTATATATAATTTTGGCCTAAATTTACTACTGCAACAGTTTGTCAGCGCAACTTCCCTGAAACCACGCAACAGAACTTCATGAAACTTTGATGAGGACATACTATGTAGATGTGCATATCCACAAGAAATTTTTATCAGTTGACTTTTGTGGGAGTTATGAGTCTTTGAACTTGGGAATCTGGTGAGATTTTGTTTGCCTAGTGACAATGTGAGGGCGTGGGTATGTGAGCGAGCTCATAAAGGTTCTTTCATATGACTAGAAGGATTTAAATTGTTTTCCAGACGCCCTCTGATTCAACTTGGACTGAATCAATAGCTGTTACAAGCACAGTTCCTTATCAGGTAGATTCTTCTGACGCTCTTAATAACTTCAGGACCTGGGTACAGTCATCAAGCGGTAGTTTACCAGGACATGACCATGCAATGTTGTTTACTAGGTAATCTAAAACCTACTAGTTTACGAAAGACCGACAGAGCAAAATGTTGATAATGCTAGACATGTAATGGACTTAGTTACGAGACTAAGGAAATAATTTTAGTACTGAAATTTTCCGGACACTTTCAAGATTTTTAACCCAACAAACTACAACAAATAGACAACCACAACTATACCAACAATTGGAAAACAACACGAGTAGCTAACAAAAACTCGAGAATGTACAAATAGAGAGGCTATCTCAAAATAAATTCTTGGTATAGTTAGCATACCAGAGATCTTAGGTATCAAAGGGTATCAGTATTATTGAAACGAAATGTTTAAGTGTAAACCGAGGTAAAGTCTGTCGTAAGTCCGTAAATAACGTAATCTCCTACATAACAAAGTGACACATATAGTAAAACCTTCAATTATCTGACTGGAAAAAGAGGATAGTTTGAAAACATTTATGTATAAAGTATGAAAAAAAGTTTTAAAATAATAGTTTGCAGAAAGATAGTACGTATAAAGAATAAAAAACAAATGCTGTTACGGCCGAAATCACCTTTTAAATTGTAGCCAACAAAAGACACAAATCAATAATAAAATTTAACAAGATTTATTATATACAAGTTTACAAAATAATATTACACAAAAAAACTAAAATGTCAACTTAGCTGTTCAAAATCCTGTTTTTTCTTGATCCGGAATTCTGGTCACTGTTGCCTGAATCCAAACGGAATATTATATCCAATCAGTCACAATCTAGTATGATGTAACGAAAATAAAAGTCTGTCAATTACGATGTGTGAAACGTAAATAAATCCAACAGCTGAGAACACAAGAATGTCTATCTGTGGTCCGATAAATGATGTTCTGAAAGTCTAACTTTCTTGTCCGTATATATACTGTAGAACGGAAACTTCTGGAATACGGTAGAAGTTCGAATCACACCATAATTATTACGTAAGTCAAATAGAAAGTTCTAGTCATTCCACCAGTATCCATTATTGTTCCAGTGATTTCTAAACTGCGCAGTTATAACATTATTTGGTAAACAACTATAAGTATTATGTAAACATAGTATACATGTTATAAGGCTACACAAAACAAATTAGGCCAAGATAAATAAATATAATAATTACAATATCATAACACCTCCCCCCTTAAAAGAAGTTTGAGTGTAACGAGAACTTCATGAACAATATATACAAAAATATATAGTATGTATACAGTGTTTTAATAAGATCTAGACAAAGCATCTGCTATTACATTATCTTTACCTTTAATGTGTTTTACAATAATATCATATTCCTGTAACAATAAACTCCACCTAGTCAACCTTTGGTTTTTGTTTCTCATTTTATGTATGAAGGTGAGAGGATTATGATCAGTATAAACCAGAATAGGATGCATAGTGGGATTTAAATATACATCGAAATGTTGAAGTGCAGACAACAGTGCAAAACATTCTTTTTCAATAGTGGAATAATTTTTCTGATGTTTATCTAATTTCTTGGAAAAATATGAAATAGGTTTCTCAACATTATCATTTGTTTCTTGATATAAAACGGCTCCAACTCCTACATCACTTGCATCAACGGCAAGTTTGAATGGCTTTTTAAAGTCTGGAGTGATAAGAACGGGACTGTTAATTAAAAGTGATTTGCTTTTTTCAAAAGAGTTTTGACAATTATCACTCCAGATGAATTTAGAATCTTTTCGTAAAATATGAGTCAATGGTTGAACAACAGTAGCAAAATTTGAACAAAATTTTCTGTAAAATCCAATCATGCCTAAATATCTCATAAGTTGTTTTTTATTTGTAGGAGGAGGAAAATTAGTAATTGCATCCACTTTAGCCATAATAGGTTTCACTTGACCTTGGCCAACTGTGTGCCCTAAATAATCAACAGTGGCCTTACAAAATTCACTTTTAGCAAGATTAACAGTCAAATTTGATTGTGACAATCTATCAAAAGTATCATATAAATGTGTTAAATGCTCTTCCCAGCTATCACTACATACAATAAGATCATCAATATAAGCATAACAACAGTCTAAATCTTTTATAACATTATTAATCATTCTTTGAAATGTAGCTGGAGCATTTTTCATACCAAACGGCATGACATTATATTGAAATAAGCCGTCTGGTGTGACAAAAGCTGATATTTCACGAGCTCTCGGTGTCAGGGGGACCTGCCAGTAACCTTTTAATAAATCAAATTTGCTTACGAATTTTGATTGTCCAATGTTATCAATGCAATCGTCTATCCTTGGAATCGGATAGGAGTCAGATTTTGAGACTGAGTTTACTTTTCTGAAATCAGTAACGAAACGAAAGGTTTTATCTGGTTTGGGTACAAGAAGACAAGGAGAGCTCCATTCACTGTTACTCGGCTCAATAATATCATTGTCAAGCATATATCTAATTTCTTGTCTCATAACATCAAGTTTAAGTGGATTGAGCCGGTAAGGATGTTGCTTAATTGGAGAAGCATCACCTACATCAACATCATGACAAACAGCAGTGGTTTTATTTGGCACATCTGGAAACAGATTTTTAAAAGAAAATACCAAAGTTTTCAATTTTTCTCTGCAATCGAAAGTCAGATGTGCAAGTTTTGAGTCTAAATTTGACAAAATTTCAGAATTTTTCAATCTAACAGTTTGTTCCATAGAATTGGAATCAAAAGATGGTTCAATTATTTCTGGTTTGTCATGATCGTTCTCCAATTTAACCATGGCTAAAGTGGCAACTGGTTTTCTCTCACCTTCATTAGTACGCTCAAAATATGGTTTTAGCATATTAATGTGACACACTCTATTTTGTTTACGCCGACCTGGAGTTTTTACAATATAATTCAAATCATTGATTTTATTGTCGATTGTATAAGGACCACAGTATTTAGCCTGTAAAGGATGCCCAGGGACTGGCAAAAATACAAGTACTTTATCACCAGGTTCAAAAACTCTGTCCCTGGCATCTTTATCATACCATATTTTCATCTTATTCTGTACAGTTTTTAAGTTTTTCTGAGCAATTTGACAAGCAGTATACAATTTTTCTTTAAATCTAGATACATAGTCTAGAAGATTCAAGTCAGTGTGTTCAGTAAGCCATTTTTCCTTAACCAATTTCAAAGGTCCCCTTACAGTATGACCAAACACTAACTCAAAGGGGCTAAAACCAAGGGATTCTTGAACAGCCTCTCGGACCGCAAAAAGAAGAAAGTGAACACCATCATCCCAGTCCCTATCAAATTGAAGACAAAAAGTTTTAATCATATTCTTCAGTGTTTGATGAAAACGTTCTAAGGCACCTTGAGATTCTGGGTGATAAGCACTTGATCTATACTGAGTAATCCCTATCTGGTAAACGACCTGCTGAAATAAACCTGACATGAAATTTGAACCCTGGTCGGACTGTATAGACTTAGGAAGTCCTACTAATGTCAAAAATTTGATAAGAGCTTTGACAATAGTTGGTGTCTTGATATTCCTTAAGGGAATAGCCTCAGGAAAGCGAGTGGATGTACACATGATCGTCAGTAAATAAGCATTTCCAGTCTTGGTCTTTGGTAAAGGTCCAACGCAATCAATAAGTACTCGGCTGAAAGGTTCTTCAAAGGCTGGAATTGGCAGAAGTGGTGCTGGTGGTATTTTCTGGTTAGGCTTGCCAACAACCTGGCATATATGGCATGATTTGCAGTATTCTGCGACATCATTTCTAAGTCTGGGCCAGTAGAAATGTTGTAATATCTTAAGACAAGTCTTCCTTATACCTAAATGTCCAGCCAAGGGGGTGTCATGGGCAAGACCAATAATTTCTTGCCTATAGACTTTAGGCACCACCACTTGGTATACCACTCTCCATTCCTCCTCTGGGATAGCATCAGGGGGCCTCCACTTCCTCATCAAAATGCCGTCTTGATGGTAGTAACATTCGGCCACTTTGTCTGCTTCTTCTTGGGGTAGAGCCCTCTTGCCGAGCTGAAGAACCTCAGGGTCTTTATTCTGTTCTTCCCTAAATGTTCTTTTGTCTAATGAATGGCTGTTCACGTCTGGCCATGGCATAATTACACGTTTGTTAGTACCAGGTGGTCTTATTATGGCCTTTTTTGAGCTATCGGGACCTTCAATGTCGGCAAAGAAAGAGTCAGAAAGGTCCATATAATCATACTGGCCTTCTTGTAGATCCTCATCTCGTTGTTTTCTTGCCATTGCCCTAGTAACAACACAAGCTGGATACAGTTCAGCATCATCTTCAGGTGATTTAACATCCACCACTGGTTCACTTGTAACAATTGGTTCAGCAACCACTTTGTTCCTAGCTAGATCATTACCTAGCAATAATGAAACACCCTCAACAGGGAGAGTAGGACGAACACCCACAACAACTGGTCCAGTAATTAAATCTGACTTCAAATAAATACGATGGAGGGGAACATCTATACAACCTAACTCCACACCTCGTAACAAAACGGAGGCACCAACGGACGTCTCCTCGGACAAAGGCAACACACCTTCTAACAACAAAGACTGAGAAGCTCCAGTGTCCCGTAAAATCTTAATAGGCTGAGGAGTAGTATTATTAACAATAGAAACAAACCCATCAGACATAAAGGGCTTATAATCCTCCATGTAATCACAAAAACTGGACTTAAAAGCCTGACTCGCAGGACATTCCAACTTATTGGTAACAACGGGTGTCGTACAAGCACTGGACTTGGGCTTATGATCTCTTTCATTCTTCTTCTGGAGTCTAAAACAATCAGCCATCAGGTGACCATTTTTCTTACAATAAGCACAAGTTAGTGACTTCTTCTCAAAAGTATCAAACTTTGGACCAGACATATTATAACTAGACGGACTCTTATTCTGTGCAACAGGCTTAAAATCAGTACGCTCAGTGCTTTGATTTTTGTAATTTCCGCTAGAAGTATTAAAATTTTGACCTTTGAAAGTTCTTTTATGTGAAATGGTATAATTATCGGAAACAACAGCTGCATCTTGCAATGTCTCAACAGTTTTGTCATCTAAATGTGTTTTTAAGTCTAAATTAACACACTGCTTGAACTCTTCTAATAACATTAATTGTCTTAATTTATCAAAATTTTTATCTATTTTCTTTGACGTAAGCCATTTATCAAATAAATCTTCTTTTTCCCTAGCAAATTCAACATAGGTTTGTGTTTCAAACTTTTTATAAGACCTAAATTTCTGTCTATATGCTTCTGGCACTAGCTCATAAGCTTTCAAAACTTCCTGTTTAACAGTGTCATAATCAGAACTTTTTTCCGAAGATAGAGCTGAATAAATTTCAGCGGCCTTGCCCACAAAAACACTTTGCAACATTGTAGTCCAATAAGGCTTTGGCCATTTCAAATTTTGAGCTATTTTCTCAAATTGTGGAAAAAATTTATCAACTGTTTTTTCACAAAATTTCGGAACCAAACGTATATTTTTTGCTGCCTCAAAATGTTCTGATTTTGACTTAGTGTTGCTTTCTACTTTAGCCATTTCTATTTTTATTTTCTCCATCTCTAACCTTTCCCTCATTTCAAGTTCTGCCTGTAATTGTTTTAATTTAAATTCATCTTCTTTTTCTAATTGTTTTAATTTAAATTCATCTTCTTTTTCTAATTGTTTTAATTTAACTTCGTTTTCCAATTGTTTTTCCAATTGTTTTAATTTAAGTTCATGTTCTAATTCAAGCTGTTTTAATTTTAAAGCATCAACATTTTCGACCTTGAGGTCAAGAGCCTCTTCACCAAAAATTTCTAAATCAACTAAATTGTCTATTACCAAATTTTTTATAATTTGTTTTCTCATAGATGTTCTAAAATCTATTTTTAGATGTTTAGCAAGCAACACTAATTCTTCTTTCTTTAATTTATCAAACCCTTCCAGGTCTGGCGTTTTCAAAAATTTACCAGCATCAAATGCCATTTTGTAGAATTTTGTTGGCTAATTCTAATAAAAATACTGAAAAAATTTAATGAGATATTAACGTTATCCCGAGACGAGCCCCCAATTTCTGTTACGGCCGAAATCACCTTTTAAATTGTAGCCAACAAAAGACACAAATCAATAATAAAATTTAACAAGATTTATTATATACAAGTTTACAAAATAATATTACACAAAAAAACTAAAATGTCAACTTAGCTGTTCAAAATCCTGTTTTTTCTTGATCCGGAATTCTGGTCACTGTTGCCTGAATCCAAACGGAATATTATATCCAATCAGTCACAATCTAGTATGATGTAACGAAAATAAAAGTCTGTCAATTACGATGTGTGAAACGTAAATAAATCCAACAGCTGAGAACACAAGAATGTCTATCTGTGGTCCGATAAATGATGTTCTGAAAGTCTAACTTTCTTGTCCGTATATATACTGTAGAACGGAAACTTCTGGAATACGGTAGAAGTTCGAATCACACCATAATTATTACGTAAGTCAAATAGAAAGTTCTAGTCATTCCACCAGTATCCATTATTGTTCCAGTGATTTCTAAACTGCGCAGTTATAACATTATTTGGTAAACAACTATAAGTATTATGTAAACATAGTATACATGTTATAAGGCTACACAAAACAAATTAGGCCAAGATAAATAAATATAATAATTACAATATCATAACAATGCATTCATTGATAAAAGAGATCCAACGTTTTCTCATGTCGTTTTCTTACTCAGATATGATTTGACGTCAGGAGGATCTTCTGGAAATGCAGGTAACTATATCACAATTCATTGCAATGATTTAAAGATGACAAGTATGGAGGTCGCTTCTCGGCCTGAGAGGCACTATCCTAGAAAGTTTCATTTCAATCAAGTCTTCTGTTTAAAAAGTACATGTATAATAAATCAAAATAAAACACAAATACATTGTTTGCATTAAACGAAATGCATTTATGCAATACAAACACAATATCTCCCATTTGAAACATTGGAAAAAAAAGTCGGAAATGACATAAGGGGCTCAAGACGGATAAGTGCGTCACAGTTCGGTAACTATAGAAACTTGGAACCCATTAATAAAACTGTAATAACACCGATTTCTAAATTCTGGAAAAGGCATTAATACCAAAACTGGTCGTCTGTCATTTTATTGCGCAAAATCTATGCTAGTTTAAGGAATGCGGGCAATAGAACCAACACCATTCTAAAGAAGAATATTTACAAAAATTATTTTTTTATATTGCCCCGACTTATTGAGATTATTTCTTTACTGGCTGAAGTCATACTGTCACTGAATGAATAATCTATTTTAGGTCTTGCATATGTAAGTGCTGTTTGTACATCCAGCAGCCAGTCTATTGTTGAGGACCACTTCAATTTTATTATGCTGACTGTTGCCTCCCATGAGTTAGGCCATAGGTATGTTTCAGTGAAGTCATGAAATCACTAGGACAAGAAGTTAGATATACATGTATAAAATCTTCTTCGTGATGTAAAAGTGTTGTCACATAGTGTAGAAAAAATGTCTATACACGTGTCATAGTAAAAACATAATATTTTATGAAGTTCTAATAGTAAGCAATAAGTAAATATAAGTAATAAATTAAAGGATATTGATGTCTTGAATGTTTTTTCATATTCACATATTATTAATTTGATGTTGTTTACAGCTGACTGCTTATGCATGTAATTGTCAGCCACAAAAATAGCAAAAACTCGCTTTTACATTAAATCTCCATAGTAAATAAGCCTAATTTATAAGTTTAGGCTAATTTGTTTTGATTGGAACTCCTGGGAAACAACTTGCCTTTTACGATACAGAACACTGAATGAAATGAAAACCAGCATCGAAAAAGAGAGACAAAATTTGGAAAAATGATCAAAATACTCAAGTTGATACTCAAGAATAATTTATAAAACAGAATTGAAAAGACAGAAAGTGAATGAAAATATGCGATGGTTCGAAAAGGACGCCTTATTGCCGAGCACACACCTTGCTCTCGAATAGTTGTACGGTGTCGCAAACCTCAGCTTTCCCCAACGTTCCTTTGAGGTGGAACCGCCTGTTGTTAAAACATTTGCTGGGGCTGTGGGACATCAGAGCGAACTCCGTATATAAAACTTACTAGAAATATTCCGATTATATGACATTTATCAGTGTTTAAAGACTAGTAATGTATTTTCTACAACAAAAACCTGCTTCACTTCTATAACTATTTTTCTTTTTCAAAAGTTTAATAGTTTAAGAAATGCTTCATAATTATTAAATAAATAAATATAAAGAATTGTTAAATAAGATGACAGATTTGTGCCTTTTCTCCAAAACTTGAAAGTTAGAAATACAACACTTAAAATTCAACACCATTGTTGCTGGTTTTTCAAAAACTTTAAAGTATAAAAGTGTTCCAAAACAAAGGCCCGGGTAGGTTTCAAATTAACTTTTGTTTGATTCTTAGAATTTGTCTGATAAGCTTACCACAAAATCAGCATGATTTTCAAATTTCAGTCTGAGTGCAGCTCATGATGGTGATGGAAACCTCTGTAGTTACAGTGAAGCTAATATAATGGCGTCATCTACCAGTCCACAGACAAGCGATTCTACAGCCACCAACTTATGGAAGTTTTCTTCATGTTCCACAGACTATTTTACTTCTTATATTAATTCATTAGAAGCGTAAGTTTAGATGTTCAAACTTTCTCACAAGAAAAGGGGACTGAAGAATTGTGTTAGAACGTTCAAGCCACCAACATAAATATTTGTCTTTGCAATTCGTGGTCTATATTTGTCAATGTTTTCAGGTTTAAATTTATTTTTGTATGATTATTAACTATGACAATCGGATTAATAAAAATAGAAAATAATAGAAATAAAAAAAGGAATAAAAATAAACAGGAAAGGAATAGAAATTAAAAAAAAATTAAACAGGAAAGCCAACATAGTAAACCAAGGTCCTATGTAATCATACTAGCAGTTTAGATACGCACTACGACTTATTATGTTTTTGAACATAACATGACACGTTTAAATGTCAAAGCAAATTGACTAAAATATTATATGAAGTATGCAACGTGTCCCAAATGGACTGCTGACCTAGCAGCAGTGGGCTATACTTGTTTCTAAATGGTAAAATTTCGAAAACTCCTTTTAAACTGTTTGGATAAATGAAAACAATACTTAATATCAGACATTGTAGATGGTTTCGAGGTCATAAATGTTGAAATTATGATTATGTTAGTCAAATATATATTAAGATTCTATATGAGCGAAACTCTGATTCATATTGTTCGGTTTTTTTTTTTTTTTCAGAAGCAGCGCAAATTGTATGTCAGTGCTAAGTGTAGGTTTTAATTCCTCTGCATTATCAGAGTATGAAAACGATATGCCAGGACAAGTATATGATGCTGACAAACAATGTGAAAACATCCGTGGTTTTGGTTCTTACTTTTGCAAGGTAAATTGCAATATTTTTTCTAGTTGGTAAATTCTGTTGGCAGTGTGGTTTCATCTGTATTAGACAAAGTTGAACACACATGTTCCTGGATTCAAAGGCCGTTTGATTTGATTGCTCATGATCTCTGGCTTTCAGCTAGGTTCAATGCGCATTTTATGTAATAATGTATACAAAGACATATTTTAAAGCAAGACTATATGCTATTTTAAAACTATAATCATTAATAAATTATTTAAAAATATCATTTTACTATATTGTTGTTATTAAACCCACATTGGTTTATAAGTCCGCGGTAGTACATTGTATACATGTATATCCATTAATTCTCATAAATCATCAGCATTAGGTATACATGTATTTACTTGCAAAATTTAATTTTGATTATCAGTGTGTCCTTATTTTTCAGGATCGATACTCGGGTGATTTCTCAACCATATGTTCTGTTTTATGGTGTTCTGATCCTGTAAATACCGGATACTGTTCTACGTCAATAGCAGCAGACGGCACGTTGTGTGGTGATAAACAGGTACATTGCAGAAACAAATGCATTAGCGCTATACTAACTGCACTTGGTGCTTACAGTATTTTATGATGTCGTGAATAAATAGGGTTTATAAATATGAGAACATTTTCTCAGGTTGTGTCTCTGTATCTTATATGTATAAATACAGTCAAACATGCTTTAAAGGGCACATCTACTGTGAATATGCTCTTATCACGAACACCGGTGATACAACTTCTTTATAAAGGTCACCTGCTCATAAAGGGTACTTCTGGTGCCCAGTATACACAGGTTTGAGTGTATATATTTATTTCCATTTTCCGCACCACAGAATAATTTAAAATAAGAAAAGAAGAAATTAATTCATTTATACTTGAATGTCTATATTCATTTGTTAAAATCAGAATAATGATTAATAAAAAATGTATTGTCACTTTTTCAAATATGTGTTGCACAGAAAATTCGGCCTCTGCTTCAACCATTTGAGATCTGAGTGAAAATGGTGTAACCGGAAGTGGACGGTTAGTATCACCAATGTCAATTGACAACAAATTTCTGTCGAATCAGGTCGATCTGTCATAAAACATATTTATCCTAACTAAACGCATGCCCGAGAAGCTGAGAGGTACGACGATTTATCCTTTTAATAAATTATTGCTTTTCATATCAATTGTACGTCTTCATATACATGTACTAGTATATTGTTTTAGTGGTGTGTTACTGGAGTATGCACGTATGATTCTCGAGCTCCTTCTGGAACTAGTAAGTATAAAAACAATAAGTGTCTGTAGCATAGTTACTTGGAATAAACTTTGATCTTGTATATTTTTTTCTACTTGAATGGAAAAAATGCATATTTTTCAATGTTTGTTCATGCCTAATCATACCTTTTTATTATTAATTTCAAAGAGAATATTTGATTTATTAACATCATCTTCGTATATTACCATCTTATATTAGTACCGTTGTGCAAATCTTTAGACTTGTATAATTTTTTCCTTATCTGCGCAGTATCGTCTATTCTAGACGATCCGGTACATATTAAATTTGCTATATGTATATATATATATATATATATATATTTATATATATATACACATAGAAGTCTATAAAAAAAGACCAACCAGCAAATTAAAAATATATATATATATATATACCGAATATGAGTTTTCTATATATATGATGATCCGGTACATATTAAATTTGCTGGTTGGTCTTTTTTATAGACTTCTATGTGTGTATATATATATATATATATACCGAATATGAGTTTTCTATATATATGATATTGATTGAAGCACATAGTCCGTTATGATATCCATATCGTATCACGTGATCGATGGATGACTTTACCAGACACAACAGACAAGATAACTTGCATGACTTGGGAGACGAATACGCTTCTGTAGCAATTAATTTTATATGGCCATATGGTGGAACATCTGCTTTATCTCATATACGCAAGAATGTTTTACTGGATACAAACGAACGTCAGATATGAAACTATTTGTATGTCAATTCATCTAAGGTGTAAATATATGGTAAAAAGAATATGACATGGCTTTTATTTAATCATATCACACCCCCTTATCAATCCACGACCCATATTAGATACTCGAGCTTAACCTCTTGGGCTGATATGGTCGTCTCAGGTTGATATGGTGTCTGAACACATGCCATGTAATATTCATTTTTATCATATATTTAGTAGTAAATACAGTTGTTTTGAATATTTGATAAATAGCCTGCTGTTTAATCCGTATCGCTCAACTTTGATGCGCACCCTTTATCACACCCCTTTATCGCATGTCTACCCTTTATCACATGGCTTACCCTTTATCACATAGCTTTTTTTCATTTTTTTTGCAATTTTACTTTTTTGTATTTTTTTTTTTTTTTTTTTTTTTTTTTTTGTTATTTGTTTTTTTTTGGGGGGGCGAAATTTTTTTTTTTGGGGGGGGGATTTAAAAAAAAGCAAATGTTGTTCAAATTTTTTCCCGATTATTTGACTTTTTTGCAACCCCCCCTATTTTTTTTATTTTTTATTTCACAAAATATTTTCCCCAATCAATTTCATTTGTAGCAGTAGACTTTAATTTGGAAAATTTGAAGTCCTCTGTTTAAATATATGATAAAGTGTATAATACATGTTAAAATCTGTATCACATGCTGTATCAACCTCGACCAATATCAGCCCTCGGGCCAAGGCCCTCTGGCTGATATTGGTTTCTCGGGTTGATACAGCATGTGATACAGATTTTACCATGTATTATTCTCTATATTATCCCCGCACTTCGAATGAAGTTCGGGGATATTTGTAATCGGTCCGCCCGACCGTCCGTCGTACCGTCTGTCGTGCCGTCTGTCCGTCCGTTAGATAATCTTGTCTCCAGAACACCTCGTTCATTTTTAAATTCATGCATTTAATTTCTTTACAGTATTGCCACAAACTGTATGTGGATGCGCAATAAGGTTTTAGAAATTTGATTATCAAAAATTGGGGCCCCACATGGGTCGAATTTCAAAAATTCGAAGTTTAAACTGTGATCTAAACTCCTCATACATTTTTCATTTTACGCTTTAATTGCTATATAATATTGTCACATGCTATATGTAGATGCGCAATAAGGTTTTATAATTTTGATTTTCAAAAATTGGGGCTCTTAGGGGTCGAATTTCGAAAAATGCAAATTTAAACAAAACTCCTTATTAATTTTTCATTTTATGCTTTTAATTTCTATACAATATTGTTACATACTGTATGTAAATGCGCAATAAGGTTTTAGAATTTTTATTTTGGCAACTTGAGGCCCACATAGGTTGTATTTCGGAAAAAGTGAATTTAAGCTTGTGCCTTAAACTCTTTCATTTTTCAATTAGATTTAGCAAATTTATTTGTATATAATATTGTTCTTTATTTTCTGGAGATGTGTGAAAAGTTTTTTTAATTTTGAAAATCTATTAAGGGTTCAAATTTTGCGACCGCAAATGGTGAAATTGCTAATTTTGCCTTGTCTCTGGAAATAATCATTCATTTTTGGTTTCAGTAGTTTCATTTATTTACAATATTGTTCTTCACTATGTGTAGATGTGCAATAAGGTTTTTAATTTTGAAATTTGATTCAGGGTTCCAATTTACAGACTGAAACTGTTTTAAAATTGTTTTTTTACTTGTGCAGTGCGGGGATGGACATAGTCTCTGAATGCACCAATTTCTAGTTTTCATATTTCTACTGACATTGAACTTATACATTTTTGATGACTATATATCCCTCTTGTCCCTTTTTAGGTTCCTGTTTGTATGGAGACATGGAAGGGCAAATATTTTCAAACCAACCTTGGAATTGTTCAGATATTGCCAAAATAGCACCATACAATTGTCCTGTCGTTCCAATAAAATGTTGTGACAGCTGTGCTCCATACATATCTACAACGACTTCTACAACTTCACTTCCGACCTCATCATCCTGGTTGACATCAGGAAACGAGTCAACAATGACTCACGCTTTATCTCTTTCGGAAACAACAACAAATAGCCCAATATCAACCCACATCACTGGAGCAGATATACAGTGCGAAACCAGTAAAGGCACTGGCTCTTTTATGTGCAGGGTATTTAAAACATTGTGCTAGAGTGGATAACTAAATAAAAATGACTGTTTGAAGATGTTTTCATTAATAGATTCCTTCGAAAACAAATTTCATTGAAGCAAATTGCTGTTTCATCTTTCCTAATATTTTGGCTTTGAAAATCCCTGAACAGAAAAAAATTATTCAATTTATCATCTTGTTCAACCACATTTAAAGATTTAAAAATTATAGAATTAGGACATCCAAAATGCTAAAATAAGCTTCTAAATATTTCAAACCTTTATGGAATTTGCATAAAAATGTCTAAATGTCTGATATATAGTTTATACAAATAAGCGTATCAAAAAAAGTATTCAACTTGTCTTTGGACTTCGAGTTGCAAATAATATATAATTACACACAATTTGAGCATCCGTGAAGAGATATAATAAATCGATATTAGCACCCTCTGCATCAAATTTCACAACTTAAAATACGATTTTCCTTTACAAAAGCATAATGTGAAAAGCTTGTCTAATTGTGTGCCTTAAGTATATAGTGATGTATTATTTTGCAGAGTCTGTATGGAGGTGATTACACTTCTATCTGTAGTACCCTTTGGTGTTCTAATCCTACAAATGCATCACAATGCCATTCAGAAACGGCATCAGATGGCACACTTTGTGGCAATAAAAAGGTAAAGTTTTAATGTATACTTATAAAAATTAAATAAATATTTATGCATCTGTATACACTATAATCTAAGCTACTACACTAATCACCAAACTACATGTATAGTCATTTAAACTCTTTAACGAGATAATGATGGTACAATACAATTCCAAAAGGAGATTCACAAATTAACCTTTAACACATAGATATGTCTCGCCTGTCCGTAGAAAATTCGAAAAAAGACAATCTGATGGACAGCAACATTGCTAATTAAGT
This sequence comes from Mytilisepta virgata, assembly GCA_028015205.1. Taxonomy (NCBI): domain Eukaryota; kingdom Metazoa; phylum Mollusca; class Bivalvia; order Mytilida; family Mytilidae; genus Mytilisepta; species Mytilisepta virgata. The sequence continues at coordinate 94,154,467 of CM051521.1, forward strand.
CGCTGCACCTTGAACTAGGGCACAGGGCATAAAAATGGTCGACAAACTTAGATGTACTGATAGTAATTCACCTTGAAAGAAAATAATAGTTCCTATCAAAATAACTTAAGCAGAAAACTTAACATTAAAATAGCTAATTATTTGAAAGTCGCTGAACCATAACCTAGAGATCAAGGTCTCGAAATAATCGACAAACTGAGATGTACTGATGGTAATGCAACTTTTGCTCTACAAAACCTCTTTCAAAGATTTTAACATTCATATTGACATGTATTAAAGAGGGCCTTCAGAATTACTGTGAAACATCATATTCCACCATTGGCGTCAATCAGATGTGGATTCTTAAAAACTCCAAAAATTTACTTAAATATCTAAAATCAAACTCTTTGGCTACATGCAACAGCATAAAAACATTCGACTTCTCTACACTCTACACTACCATACCACATTCTCAATTAAAAGATCGCTTAAAGCAACTAGTTCATAAATGTTTTTACAAGAAAAATGGGACACGCAGGTATACATTTCTTGTTCTAGGTAGAGAAAAGGCTTATTTCGTGAAGAACCACTCTGATTCTGACAAAAAGCATCCTGAAGATGAAATTACAAACATGTTAGATTTTCTCATAGACAACATATTCGTTGAATTTGGTGGTCTAATTTTTCAACAAACAATCGGCATTCCAATGGGAACCAACTGTGCTCCTCTCCTCGCCGATCTTTTCTGTACTCATATGAAGCGGACTTCATTCAAGGGTTACTACGTGAAAACAAAAAGAAACTAGCCCAATCCTTTAATTTCACTTTTCGTTATATAGATGATGTGTTGTCGTTGTCGTTAAATAACGACAAGTTCCAATACTCTCGGGGCCTCGGTGGCCGAGTGGTCTAGGTAGTTCGTCATGACTACTAATGATCACTAGCCTGTCAACACTGGGGTTGTGAGTTCGAATCCCACCTGTTTCGGGGTGTGTTCGACTCCGATCTAAATTGACAAGGATTGCCAATTTTCCTACCGAAGTTCCAATACTCTCTACATCTTATTTACCCCAGTGAGCTTGAAATTAAGGATACTACAGATACACCAAAGTCCGCTTCATATTTGGATTTGTTTCTTGAAATAGACTATGAGGGACGTTTGAAGACAAACCTTGATGACAAACGTGATGACTTCAACTTTCCTATTGTTAATTTTCCCTTCTTGAGTAGCAATATACCAGCATCGCCTGCATATGGCGTCTACGTTTCTCGGCTTATCCGATTTTCAAGGGCATGCTTGAGTTACCCTGACTTTCGAAAAAGAGGATTACCGCTGTCACAAAAGCTTCTTAACCAGGGTTTTATCAGGGATAAGTTGATATCATCACTTAGGAAATTTTACGGTCGTCGTCACGAATTGATTGACCATTAAAGTGTTCCAATATCAAAGATGATGTTGGACCTGTTCCCACTGTGGTAACCTTTCATGTGCCTCCACTGATTTGTGACTTCCCCCGGATTGACTTTGTTGAACTTCACCACGGGTACCATATACGGAGCAGGAACTGCTTACCATTCCGGAGCATCTGAGTTCACTCCTGGTTTTTATAGGAGTTTGTGTTGTTCATTGTTTTTTGGTTTTCTGTGTTTATTTGTTGTGCTTGTGGTTATTCATTTGTCTTCCTGGCTTTGTCTGTCCAAAAGGATTACGTTTTTTTATTGCTCCTTAGGTATATTTGTCCTTTTTATAGAAAATATCATTGATCTATCACAAGTAGTACCTTTTTAAACTAACTTAAGCAGAAAACTAAACATTGAAAATTGCTAATTAATTGAAAGTCACTGGGCCATGACCTAGGGGGCAGGGCCTCAAAATGGTCATCAAAATGAGATGTACTGATAGCAATTCAACTTCATAGAAAATATCATTGATCTGTCATAAGTAGTTCCTATCAAACTGACTTAAGCAGAAAACTTAACAATTGTTGACGCCGCTGTCGTCGAAGAAAAGGAACACCTATGTTTCGCCTTCCGCGCCTTTTGTCGCAGGCGAGACTAAAACTGTAGTAAACCAAAGATAGTTAAAACAAGAGACAGCATAAAAAAATGTATGTTTTATATACAAAAATGAAATATTTTGGGGGTTTTTTTGGAATATTATAATTCATTTAGAGAACTAAGGGTCGGCAAATTGCCTAAAGAGGAAACTTTGCCAGAGGGAGATGGAAAGGGGAAATAGACATTTACTGTAAACAAGCACATGTATCCATGTACCAAAACAATGGGTACTGTGGGTATGATATCATACTTCGATTCTTCACTTGAATTATTGTTTTCCATATTTCAATGCCATATTTTGCTTTCAGTATTACAATCTGACTTTTTTTTATCAGTGGTGTATATCAGGAGTGTGTACCGCAGATCAAAATGCCCCGACTGGAGACGGTAATATTTTATTATATTTCTATTGTTATATTTTTATGTTCTTTAAAGTCCATAAACAAATATTATTTTTTATTTTATTTTATATTGCCATTTTGTAGAAAAACTGAAAGGAAAGTAGTTCACCTGGCCTGATAAAAACTGTATGTTATTATTTTTGCCTATAAAGGAAACAACAAAAAATATGAAATGTTTGTAGACGGAAAGTCATTTTATTGTAGATTCATGTTTGTATGGTGACAGAATAGGACCTATTTTCACTAATGGTTGGAGTTGTGTTGATATGGTCGCTAATGCTCCACATAATTGTCCATCAGTACCAGTTGCTTGTTGCTATTCCTGTAAATCACCAACTACCACAGAATCTCTGACAACAGATCTCAATTTTTCACCAACTGCTAGCAAATTATTCACTGGTCCAACGGTAAATTCTCTTACAACATACTATGCTATGTCACCTTCCGTATCAACAAGTAGTCCCTCTCCAGTGGTATCAATGTCATCGTCAATATCAAGTAATGGACAAGAGATTACAACCAGAAATTGGACAGAAATAACGACACAACCGTCAATATCTACATTCGGGCAATATGTTGCCACATCATCATCAGTGTCAACGCAGAGTCCTTACGAAACGACGTCATCGTTAATATCAAAACAAGGGCCAAATATTACAAAGTCATTACTATCACCAAGCCACAGTTCAGACATAACGACAGCATCGCCAATATTTAACTTCGTTTCAGATGTATCAAAGTCATCACCAGTAACAACGCATGGTCCAACAAGCGAATCCGATACAAGTGGATCATATACAACAGTGAGATCGTTATCACAAACAAACAGATCCGATATAACTGTTCAGTCACCATCAACAACGCTTGGATTAGATGCAACAATGCAATCGTCATCACGAACAAGAGGATTAGAAACAACAGTACCATTACGCACACATAGACAAGGCGAAACAAAAAAGCATACGTCAACGTACACCACTGTGTATTCTCAACAAGAACAGTCAACGTCATTTTCTCTAATTCAGGATCGGATGACTACATCAGAAACATTCTCTTTAACAGGGGCGGTGACGTCAATTTCTACAGATTCTAAGCCTGTGCTGGTGCACTTGAATTTTGGTAAGTAAAGCGTCTACAGTCGTACAGCACAAGAAATCAATAGAAACGACAGAATTAAACTGAGATATCAGTTCAGGCACATTTTTATTAGAGCTTTATCATACAACATCTATTTGAAAATAACTATTTCAGGTGTTTTCCCCAGAAGATAAAAATACATTGAAAATTGATAAGTTTTAAAAGATGATAGGAATAGAATGATTTATCAACCAACTAACAGTATCATATCTCACAGTTCTGTGTCGTAGACTTCATTGAATTTTAATAATGTAAATATCCTTAATCAGGAATTTTGAATACATTATACAATTGAAATCAGCCACAATGGAAACTATTTACAATGTAAATTAAGTCTGTTATTATTACACAACTGTTGGTAAATATAGAAAACAAGGAAAATAAATGGAAATAGTGAGCTGTCAAAAGGGTCCATAAAACGACTTAAATGTACAAAACTAATGAGAAACCAGAGTGAATTATATTTTCCTAACCAATGTAGGTAAAGGGAGATAATAAATTTGTCTCCCTGCTAGCCTCAGGACAAAAGAGAGAAAATTTAATTAAACTCACTCTGGTTCCTCATTACATTTTTGTACATTTAAGTCGTTTTATGCCCCTTTTGACAGCTCACCATTTACGTTTATTTTCCTTGTTTAAGCAAAAAAAAATACACGAGTTTCCGCTAACCCTTCCTAGCCTATTTTGAACGAGTACTATTAAAGTCAGACTGTTTCCCTAATAGTAATCAGCTAAAAACTGTGTGTTTGTAAAATAAAATAATATTGCCTACCTACCTACCCTACTTTTTTCAGCACGTTAGCGGAAACACATGTATTATTATTTTTTGGGCCTTACCATTGTCGTATGAGCTGTGTCGCAACATACTTTGTTTTTTGTTGGTAAATATACATGTTTACCTGTTATCAATTTATGTATTAGCTATTCTAGTTTAAGGATTACAGTGATATAATTACACCAATGATTTACGTGTACGTGTATACAGATGAAAGATGCGAACCTACACAAGATAATATTTCGAATATATGGATCATCCAAGCAATGATTAAACCAAAACTTTGAAATCTTAATATTTTAGACTTTTCTAAGTTATCACAAAATGTAAAGCCGCTGCCAAAACACACTTAAAAATATTCTTCAACCCCAAAATAACATTTCCAATAAGAATCGTGTTTATTTTTACTTATACATTGGTGCAAAATTGCATTGCAGCTAAATATAATATCAACCAGTTGTAAAATATATTTCATCTGAAAATATAAAGCCATGAACCATTAATTATTACAGATTCTGGTGCCTCGTCTGTGACCAAGAAATTAATGATGTGGAGACTTCTAATTGCAGCTCTAATAATTGTGATACCGTGAAGATTTTAATTTGCAGACATCAGACGGCCATGACGGCTGTACATACGAAGTTCTTTCCTACACCTTTTCTCTCCTAAAGACATAATTCATTGCGAGAAAGGGTTGATTCTTCCGAATTCGAAACTTCTTTTACCAAATTTACCTTTTCGTCTTCCAAAACTTTACCACTGCTTAATTGTTATCCCCTTGCCAGTTTCTACATATTTTTACTTCTTTGCTTGTGCCCAAGAGCCATGTAATGTTAATGCGTTTTGTTCACTTCCTATAATTATCCTTATCTCGGCAATTTCAGAAATTTTTCTTGTCATTGCTTTCAAAGTCATACAACTCCTACCTGTTGTTCTATACTTTAGTTGTTCTGAAAACATAGTGTTACTCCATTGCAAGAAACGTGACGAAATCACTGTAAACATAGTGAATAAACAAGTATTTTGATTGTTATGCAGTCTTATTGGACAAATGGTTAAAGAGCTTTAGACAGTATGATGAGAATAAGAACCTTCTTCGGCCATTTTCGATTGAGATACTGGAATGATATGTATTCCTGTTTGATCCAAGTTGATACTGAATTCTGGTTGTACATTATATTGCTTTGAACGATCCTGAAAATTTTTCACTGTCAAAGTTTTTAAAATGTTTCCGCTTTTCTTTTAAGTCGCACCTTTACGTTTTACCTTGTTCGTTCTTATTAATAGCGATAATGCCCATTCAAGCGTAACAGAATTCCTAATAAGAGTGACCTATCTTTCGAGATAACTAAACCTTTTGCAGCTGCTTGCAGGATTGTAGTATTGATTAATTCTTCTGACTTCCATACGGTGTTAATGTACATTGTATTTCTGTATCGGAGGATCAAGTTTATCGCCAATCGTGTGCTTTCGGCCAAGTTTTGTTTTCTTTTTTCTTTGGTCAGTTCAGTAATATCATGCTTTAAGTACTGTCATCATAAAGTAATTTCCCTTTTTTTCGGCGAAATTTCTTTCAAATAATACTTTCATTTATTTTATAATTAAGCACATTAGAAAAATTCTTGACGGTATCACTCGGGTCGTGTTCAGCAGCAACTTTTCTTTAGTCTGCTTCGGACTATAGTTCGACGAGGTGGTTTTGGGCCTTCTGCACGCAACTTTTCAACTTCCCTCCCCCCAACAAATTCTTTATTTGTTCCTGCAGACAAGGCCCTTAATAACGTCGTTTTTGCACCGAACTGAGTCTCTCACATTTTCTGTATTTAACGCAAGCTTTAGCAATTCCGGTTTGAAAAAATTAGAAAAACGTGTTCTATAAAACTGCGGGTAACTTTTACTGGCCTCGGTTTTATCCTATATCCACCCAATTTTGGTATAAAGTATAAAATTCAACTTGCTAACGGTTAGCAGTTGGACTGACCCATCATTCAAAAATGTACTCAGGTAAATACAGGTACATGTAACTATGAAAGGCGAAGTTGCCAAATTTACAATCTAATAGTTTTTTATCAATATTCCTTTTGTTTTCCATGTAAAATGTTGCAGGAAGTATCAAGGAGTAAAACAGGTCGGTTAGTCAATAACGATAGAACAGTTTTTAAAGAATTTGCTGAATTATGAAATAATGAAACGTACCGGCGTATATATGCCTCAGCAAATACATAAATATAAGCACGTTGTTTTTTTGTTTCTCTTTTTTATCGAAGTGAATATATATATATGTAACAATATTTCCTAAGTTCCAACTTTCATATAAGGAAGCAACCTTTCGATTTTTGGGGGTGAGCTGTACGTGAAAGTGACCCTGGATCCTGTAGTTTTTCGTATTTTTAGCTCACCTGGACCAAAGGTCCATGTGAGCTTTTACCATCACTTGGCGTCCGTCGTCGTCGTCGTCGTCGTCTGTCGTCGTCGTCTGTTAACAATTTTTCAAACGTTAACTTGTCCGACACCATAAGTCCAATTGCAACCAAACTTGGTACATTTGTTTAGTGGCATTATGTGTACAAAACTATCGTTTGGATTTTTGATTCGTAAAAAAACATGGCCGCCATGGCTAAAAATAGAACATAGGGGTAAATTGCAGTTTTTTGCAAATAACTCAAAAACCATAACAGATATCAAAATTCTGGCATGGGTAAAAGTGTTCAGCACCTCAAGATCTAACTGCCCTGAAATTTTGAAGAAGATCCAACGACCCATGTAGGAGTTATTGCCCTTTTTCTGCATTTTTTCCAAATTTTGCACTTATTAAGCTCAATATCTTGGATACTATAAAGGAAATTTGAAAAATTTAAATTTCATATTGTTAGGCACACAAAGATCTACAAAATTTGTAACAGGATCGAAGTTGTAGGTTCGTTCCTTTTAGGAGTTATTCCCCTTAGATCGTCAAAATTGACCATTTTTGCAGTCTTTATTCATTGTAATAAAATCGTTAACTCCTCTTACACCATAAGTTTAATTGCAACCAAACTTAGTGTAGTTGTTCCTTGGCATGAGTGCTACTAAACTATCGTTTGGATTTTTGATTTGTAAAAAAACATGGCTGCCATGGCTAAAAATAGAACATAGGGGTAAATTGCAGTTTTTTGCAAATAACTCAAAAATGGTGACAGATATCAAAATTCTGATGGGAAGCTAAAGTGTTCAACACCTCAAGATCTATCTGCTTTGAAATTTTGAAGAAGATGTAACCACCCATGTAGGAGTTATTGTGCTTTTTCTTGATTTTTTTTTTAATTTGTACTTGAAAGACTCCCTTAAAGCTTAAGGACCAGGTGAGCGATTCAGGCTCCTGGGAGCCTCTTGTTTACAAATTTTTTCATTAATTTTATAATTAATTTTGTTATCAAAGAACAATTGCAAAATTTACCATGCTTTTAATTGGTCGAATTGTTTAAACTTTGTTGATATTAATGCAATAAAGCAAAATGTTAATTGAAATAAAAATAAAATATAATTTTTTTAAAAAGGTCAAGAAGACACTGCAAAATGCCGTTGGTATTCGCTACTTGTATAAATGAATTTGTCTGCTTTATGTAATCATCCTAAAAAATTATTTCGTATTACTGATTCAGCAGTGTTTTGCGATCTCAAATGAAATACATAGGCATACCTTATTTACATGATATATACCTCTTTAATGCTATAATAATGTATAATTGTGCAATGCCGTCCAATCGTCATTCAAAGATTTAAAAAATAAAGGCCAAACTTCAACTAGTTTGAAAATGAGTAAATAGGAACTCACGAAATACAATGAAAATGTACCGGCGAATCGCTAGAGATAAATCTAATTAACTGAAATTTTCTAACCTACAGAACAATGGACTGTTCGAATGATTAGTAAAGTTCATAAAATTTTCCCCTATGTTTACAATGAACAAGGTTAAAAAGTTAGGAAAAAAACTTAAATAAGAAAGCTTTTTGTTCGCATTTAAAATATAGTTACCGGTAACTTCCGTTTTCACAAATTAGTCAATAATTTACTATAATGATTAAGCCTTCGAACGCTTGTTATTTATCGAAAACTGAGTGACTCAGTTCGGTGCAACCTACTTTACCGCAGTATAGTTAGTTGCGTATGTATAACTCCGATACGTACCAAATGTTTTCGTCCATGAAATATAGTGCTATTCTTTCAATCAGATCGAAAGATATCAACATGGTAGGCATAAAATGGCATAACAGTACTGCCAAAATCAAAATCAAAGCAAAGTGAACTTATCACCAGTAATATATATTATAGTGCGTATACCAAGAAAACATAGTTTCAGAGAATGTTAATTTTCCCCTCTGGTTGAATTAAGTCACCGGAGGTACCACCAGCTAAGTTTCTACCATTTCGGTACTAGCCATAAAATCGATATTAAAAGATTAACTTTCGCGAAATTACTGATTTTGTGGGAGTTCACATTGATACTTTAGTTTTTGTACTGTCTTGTCTTTTTATATTTTAGTTTGCAATGTGTATGTGGTTGGGGAAACTGTGAAATATATTCTTCATGCGTACCTATGTTATTAGACCTTTCGATTATTTTCATTTACAACATATTGGTCTATTGTTTCGGATTTCAACAATGTTATAACAGTCCTTACATGTGTAGCTCAGTTAGACTATTGAACCAAAGATTTCGGGCTCAATCCCCGGATGGTGTTATAGATAATTTTGGGAGACAAGTAATACTGTTCTGTTACATTGCCCAACGTGTCGTAGATGTAGCCTGAATTACCCGCATCACTGAGAAAGATAATTAAAAATCTATATTTACCTGCAGAAATGGTTTTTCACAAAATGATTTATTTTCTACATTTTATATAATGTCAGTCCAAAAGTATGAAAAAATTGTTCAAAGTACCATATTGATAGTATAATTTAGGAGAGAAAGTGACCCAGCTAATATTCTAAGATAGCTTTCAGTCAACAGCATTCGTCAGAATGATACTTTTCCATGTTTTTTTTGTTGTTTTTATGTAACGTGTATTGTTCTTCTACCAAACTTATCTACCCCAGTGAGCTTAAAATTAAGGATACTACAGATACACCAAAGTCCGCTTCATATTTGGATTTGTTTCTTGAAATAGACTGTAAGGGACATTTGAAGACAAAACTTTATGACAAACGTGATGACTTCAACTTTCCTATTGTTAATTTTCCCTTATTGAGTAGCAATATACCAGCATCGCCTACATATGGCGTCTACGTTTCTCGGCTTATCCGATTTTCAAGGGCATGCATGAGTTTCCCTGACTTTCGACAAAGAGGATTACTGCTGTCATAAAAGCTTCTTAGCCAGGGTTTTGTCAGGGATAAGTTTATCTCATCACTTATGAAATTTTACGGTCGTCATCACAAATTGATAGACCATTACAGTGTTCCAATATCTAAGATGATGTTGGACCTGTTCCCACTGTCATAACATTTCATGTGCCTACACCCGATTTGTGACTTCCACCGGATCGACTTTGTTGAACTTCACGATGGGTGCCGTATTCGGAGCAGGAACTGCTTCCCCTTCCGGAGCACCTGGGTTTACTCCTGATTTTTATAGGAGTTCGTGTTGTTCATTGTTTTTTTAGTTTTCTACGTTTATTTTTTGTGCTTGTGGCTGTTAATTTGTCTTCCCGGATTTGTCTGTCTAATGGATTACGTTTTTTTTATTTCTCCTTAGGTATATTTGTCCTTTTTCTTGAATTTGATACTTATAAGAAAACAGATTTTGCTATAACCACGGATCATTGGGAAAGCTTGAGTTGTAATAGCATGTATCATAAACATAAGCCCATTCAGGTTTTAACTGCGTTTGAACCGAATTAAGTAACTGTTTACTGTTTACCTTTTTTGTTATTTTTATATGTTAATCTCAACAAAAAATGTGGATCGTTTGCAGAGGGTATTGTTGTCAACAATCCTGCAAAATATTTCACATTGTAGTTTCAGAGGAGAAGATTTTTGAAAATTTGTCAATCAAAATCAGATGGCCTCTAAAGACCATGTTGTCAATACATCCTGAACCTAAGGTGGATTGTCTGTAAAGGTCCATCCATACATCCTTCCTACCATGTTTGGTTACAATGCGCCATGTAGTTTGAGAGAAGAGGATCAAAGATTAAAAACTTTTACGAGCGACGGGCGCAAAGCGCTGATATAAGCTCACATGGCCCTATTGGTCTGGTGAGCTAAAGATAAATTTTAGATTATACACTAGTGGTAGGCACACCATTATGAGGTTCTCCTGCATATTATTAAAGTTGTTATTGTTTGTTGCCGTCGGAGCTTTTATACCACAATGTATACACTTCAATTATTATTATTCTCACCCAGTTGGGTACTCTCGTTAATCATCTGTACAAAGGCTCGTCCCTGGAAAAATTTTAACCCTTTACATGCTTTAACCCACCAAAAAAGAAACTTCAAAACACCCCAAAAAATAGATGTCTAAATAAGTGACCCCCAAAAAATATCTAAAAAAAATACGCAACTAACAACCACGTTCTTGCTTTGTCATAATGAATTGCTTCTGGGTTGGTTAAACCATAATTTTGTCATTAAATTACTTTCCTTTTCTTTCCATACCCACGTCCCGTGTTTCTCATTATAAATGTGTTACAAAATGGTGTATAAAGAAAACACATATTCTATGATTTATTTTAAATTTTACGAAATTAAAACTATAATCTATTACTACGAAAGGCCAAATCCTAATTTATGTGTTAAATAATATTGTAAGAAATAGCAGCTCCACCCCAGGAATTAGCAACTAACAAACACTTTCTTGCTTTGTCATAATGAATTGCTTCTGGATAGTTTAAACCATCATTTTGTCTTAAAATGACTTTCCTTTTCTTTCCATCACGACTTATGGAAACGACATTATGAGACTCATAGCCGACGACAAAAATATCTCCGTAGCCCAAACATGCAATAGTACAAGGTGATCTTAAGATGTCATCGTTGAACTGCCATATTGGGTGGCCTTCTAAATCACAGCAATTGACAACACCCCAGAAGTTTCCAGTATAGTAAATTCTATCGTTGTCCACAGTACAATAACACCCCTTTTCAATCAGAACCTCCACAGGAATTGTTTTTATTCTCATTCCAAAAAGATTTAATACTTCAATTCCTTTCTGAAAAACTACAACATAAAGTTTTCCATCTGCATACGACACTCCCCAGCAGCTTTTACCAAATTTGATGTCATGACAAATCGTGTGTTCGTTCATATCAAATATTTGAAGAGTTCTGTATTTTCCGAAGGAAACGGCATACATTTCCGGTTTAATAATTGCAATGTCAAATGGAGTGTAGGCTAACTTTACGTCTTTCTCAAATGAACCAGTCGGGTGATGCAGAATTACTCTGTCATTACCCTGATCAATGAAAATAAATTTTCCGTTCGGAAGTGTTGCACAACTTTTTATCCAAAGGTCTTCGTTTCCTTTTTGTATTTGGAATTTTTTCTTCAGCATCCAGTTGGAATCCATAGTAAGCAGAATATTAAAATCCCTTTAAACTCTACAAATGTTTGTTTATAAAAATGGGCATCATTGTCAGCAATTTTTTCTGAGTATTCCAGATAAACTATCAAAGAATTCCTTTAGCTTGAAATAAAAAAAGATTTAATTAGAATTATAGTTTTAATATCAATTGAGCACAGTTTTTTTTATATCTAAAAATAAAAGCGAGATTTATCTAAATATTTATTGAATACCTGTGTGAAATGACATAAACATGCTACAAGTGAAGATCAATAATGAAATTGTTTTCTGTATTTTGTTTTTGTTTTTGTTTTTTTGCATGTTATTCTGCGTAATTTGTCAATAAAACGTCGACATCTGGCAAAATTTTATTGTTCAATGGTAGTGGCCAGTGCGACCTTTCTCCTATGTTGAAACTAACTTATTGAGCTTTTAAGACTATCAAGGAATGGGCAGTTCCTTGGCTTAAACTGACGCACATGTATGTATGTGTTTTGTATCAATACATTAACCACTTATATTCTTTCTAGCCTATTGTATGTATTTTTTTTAATTACAATATTCGTAAAAATTTTCCAAAATAATAGCAACACTCAACAAATATGATATCAGAAGGTACAAGGCTAAGTATATAATGATTGGTATTGTCGTGGGTACGTAGTGGAGTTAGGGACAAGGAAACGATCTCGGATTCTGGATATTAAGATCAATTTATATAAAAATTTTTGTTCTGTATTAACATTTTCTATTAAAGAGTCTTGAATAATTCATCGTAATTATATAGTATTATTAACCAATGTGTTGAAACATCAAAACAACCATTTATTAATAAATAATATAGTATTATAAATTATCTATTTGATACAATTCCATGTGTCTGAGAACGGGTCATTAATACGGGTCTAATACAGAAAATCCTGTATTAGACCTGCATTAATGATCAGTTCCGGTTTTGTATCAACTAGACAGTTTTCAGCGCATTGGTTAATAATTCATGTTATTCTTTCAGAATTCTTTATTCGTTGAATACGTTAAAACAAAATCAGTACAAATCCACTGTTGAAGTTCTACAGAAAATTATTTATTTGTAATAAAAATATGTTGGTCTAATTGTATTATTTACTTACTTTATGATGTTAATAGGACTTTTTCAAGATAATACTTCTCTGATATAGTTTATGCGTGCAGCTATTAATTTTAAAAAGAATATAAAATAAGTATTTTATACTTTACAAATTTATACTTATTATAGGGAAATTAAACAATGGTATATCAAATATCGTACCAGTTTGACTGAACACAAAACAAAGAAATAATCATTAAAGAAATTTAAAATTTGTATACGCTTAGTAATTTTACACATTTAGAATAACAATTCATTGTTTTCGCTGATTTCTTTATACAGAGTATAAGAATTAACTTTAATACGAGAACTGTCAAACACGTTGTTTATTTTAATTCGTCATATATATATTCACAGTGTCTCTTGCTGGTCATGTTTTGGTCTTTTTGTCAGATTTTCGGAATCCTCGGATTTTAGCCATTTCTTAAACATGAAATTTTTTTGCCCATGAACACTTACTTTTTCTTTTAAAATTCAATCATATATACCTTTAAATGGTATTTGACAAAATCTTATGAAATCCTTTTTATTTTTCGTACTATAGTTGCAAATGCAAAGACAATGAAAACTCCAGAGAAAACCAATTTCCTGCAAATTTTTAAGGCCTTATAGATCTAAAATGAGCACATGAACCTATATTTTTTTCTTGCTTATTTGTTTACTATTCATACGTTCTCTCAAACTAAGACACCTATTTCAAATCCTTTTTATTTCCTATTAGACCAGCGATCATCCTTGAAGACTGCATGACATCTTCATTGATCTTGTGGATCGATATTGCTCACATCCAGTAGCAAAAAAAAAATACCAAACAGAAGTTATATGTTGCACGTGAAGTCCTAAAATAAATTTTCTTAGGAGCAGCTGTTGTCCGTCGTAGCCATACAATAGTCGTGATCAAAGGAATTTACGTGGCTCCTGGACGTTTGAGCTTTTTTTAGAATTGACTCGAGTCATAGGACGTCAAGGCGTACGCCATATATGAAAGTAGGAAATTTGCCGAATTCGTTCGCAATCGACAGTTAAGTTTTTAATCGCGAAAATGTGTATCTTCTTAAGAAAACCTTAAATATCTTATTGGGGGGATTCACTTGTTATCAAGAAGTTAATAAATAAAAACTGCTTGGAATTGATGATGTGTTTTCGTCGTCTTTTTTAATACCAGAAATTACCATATCTGATGTAAACGAACAATAGGTTTTTTTATAAATATTCAAGTAGATATAAGGTTTCCTCGATAGAAAACTAATATGCAATTCTAAAAACGTTCACTTGTACAAATCTCATTTGAAAAATTATTAAGTGTAGTCTTCAAACAGTTTTAAAAGTTCTGTTTTAAAAATATTAATATGATGTTGGCGTGGCCAATGATGCAAGCGCTGCAATAGCCCTTTCCAGAAACTCATTTCCGGTATCACGATTCTGACTCTAGAATTATAATTTGAAGCAAGTTATTTCATTTACTTTACTTACTTCCATTTCCTGCGAACGAAACTTTTTCTAGCCTAAGTATGTAGCAGAATATGGCTGCCCCCATTAAACAAAGACTTTTCGAAATGACCCATATGCTCCTATAGTGCTCGCTTGCTCGCTATCAGAGAACCATATACCCTTCGTTGATAATACCTACTTGGTATATCGTGTACTTTCATTTTGCCTTATTAAAAAAGACAACCCTACAACTGACAAAAATACATGGAAATAAATATTGAAAGGTTGGAGAAGTGAATCACATGGTCTTATTTGCGTAAATCTAATTTGAAATTCGAAAAATATTGACAAATGAGGTGTGCAATATTGCACAAATTTATGTTTGGAGTGAACTCTGACGTCCTACGGACCAAGCCAATTCTGAAACAAGCCGTTCAAAATTTCTCGACTATATAGTGTGTTCTGACGTCCCATAACAGTTTGAAAAATATGATTTGATTTATTTTTCGGTACATGAATAAGGTGTTTCGGTTTTAAATACATTTAAAATGTTTTGATTTTAGAGACATTTTATAAATTAAGTGGAGTTTCTATTACCGTAATCTGAAATCTAACTTGTTACATATTATACCACGTCCAAATCAGATCTTCATTGTTCTGATCACATGATTGTTTAATGCTTATCTGTAAAACTTAACAAACTGACAAAAGCAAGAAAAAAAAGTTCATAGTTGTAAGGTGTTTGTCCCTACAACGCCAGTTATATGCACGCACAAGTCTAGCAGTTTGGATTCAACTGATGAATGGTATGAAGTCTTGTGAGTCCCTATATCATGAAATGTGAATATTTCCAGATGAATTTTAGACTATAAAACCAAAGCTACCTATTCCCCTGAAGAATAAAATATATGTATTTTCACCTAATTAGTTTTATATATAGATATATAAATTCCAAATTATAGGAATATACTGAGATTTTAAAGTTCCTTGGAAATTTACAAATGCTTTCAATTTAATTTCTGTCATATACATGTAATATGGTAAATATTTTAATATTTACTTCATTCTTTGGTTTCTAATTAGATTAATTACTTTTCTGTATATAGTTATCCAAAATATCATGACTCTTTCAAGAGCTTTATCAAAGCTGGAATTCTGATCCATGTAATTGCTGCTGTTCTGATCCAGTTATGTCATATCTTTACAGACCCGTACTTTTCAAAAAATAAAAGGTTCTTTCTGTTGTATTTTGTTTTTAGAAACCCGTGCTTTATAACAGTGAGAACTATTGATAACGTGTATGTAGACCTATAAATCTCTCTTGTGAAACCAATAATCATGATATCTAAGCTTTTAAAAGATATATAAACAAATGGCATTTGCAATAATAGAATGAATAACTTGAAATAGATTTAAAACATATAGCACTGAAGTGTTGATCTGCAGCGCTGCTGTTACATTTTTCGCACTAACCTCATTTTCCAATGCCTTATTGTTCTTTTGAGTCTTAACAGGGTTTCTGATACTGCACTAACCGTCATGCTGATACTTCACTAACATATAATAAATTTACTTCAAATCTACTATTGTGCAATAGAATAATTGATCATTGAACAAATTTGAAGACATTTATACTATTCCATTTAGAAATTATGTTGAACGGATATCTTTAACAAGAAATTCAACTAATGGATAAGCTGAATGGTTTATTAAAGACCATCACAATCCATGAATAACTAGAACTGTGGGTGACCTCAATGAGTGATACCTCATTTGCAATATTAGTAGTTACGCTTACAAAATTCAAACCCATAAGTTGTATTATCTCCCTTTGCAAATATCTGGCGATAATTGTCTTCTTTCATGTATATCTACATATGGTTAAGACCTGCAATGAACTTTGACCTGAGGGATACAAAAGAAGTCCTCAAAAAAAATTTATTGCACCATGATATATGGACCTACTGTAACAAAACCAACCATGATAACTGAATAACTAGAGTTGTTTTAAAAGTGTATTTACCTGAAGCATTTGACATAGAAATATTGAAAGGATTAAATAAATAAAAACAAGAATTTTTTATTCTACGTGGAGGGCATGAAATAGGTAGATTTTACTTTGCGGAATGAGACTTTTTTACCATGGCTCGTGATTTCTCAAATTACGGAAAAAGTAGACACATCGAAATTTTAACTGGATATGTGCCAGTGTATGGCGATAGTTTTGAGCCATCTCCCATGTTTCAACGAAACTTACAGACTTTTATTTCATGACTTCTGTAACAGGAAAACAATTGCGCGTCTTGTCCCAATTTGGAAAAATAACTAATGTATGCCATAAAAAGGCAGACTTACGGATGTTCGGGACAAATATTGAATTTGGTGATATCCTCAACGGGGTAATACCGACCAAGAACGGATGAAATGGATAATAGATAGATTTTCAAAAGTTTTAATTGTTGTATTTGTACTTGAGGAAAATTCCCAACACAGGAAACGTTACATTTTGTAAACAGACGGCGAAATTTGATTTCATCTTAGAACGAAATAAAGATTAATCAATGACATTTATTCCGTTATGTACAAAATGTATTAGTATAGGAAGCTTATCAAATGTTGTTATCATTATTTTTTTTCAAAAGATAACATTTTTAAGAACCAAATAAGTGCAATTTGACTATATGCATTAAGAAAAAAGTACTACAGACCAAACAAAAAAATTCTCAATTGATGACATTTATTTCGTAATAATTTGTAATCCAATTTGAAGAAAATTGCCGGAAATGAAAGACAGACAAAAGAAGTAAACGGGGAAATTTTAGGAACAGTATACAAGACAGTGTTTCAGAGATACACGGCGGTATTTGAGGAACAGTATATAAGACAGTTTCAGATTTATAAAGATGGGAAAATTGACGATATAGCCTATTTTGTTTTTGCCGAGGATAAGTGAGAACGAAATTTGATAAATGTAACCAGAGACATGTTTTATATGTCTCTGATGTAACGTCATTCCAAAAACGTTCAATAACAAATAATAATTTCAAAAACGATTGATAAGTCTTGTTCTTGGATATATATATCGTCATCCAAAACCACCCCATCGAGTGGAATGGTCGCTCCATAGGAATTTCATGTGTTGCAAGAATGTCGACATTACGACCAAACACTGTTCAGATAATTTGTATGCTCTACTTATTGTCGATCTTCCAGAGAGTCAAATTAGATGAATCCAGTATGGAATCGACAAAAATAATATGGCTCAATTAATAATTATAAAAATAATACATGTGTTTTATTAATAATCCTTGTGTTCTCTCCTTAACCTTAATTGTTGTTTCTTTTATTCCATTCCGTATAAAACATTGTACCATTCTAAAATAAGAATGAACTGCACACTTCGCATATTTTTTTCCTTCATATAATGAGAATTTATATAGACATTCTCCGTGAATTCATGTGTACTTAATATTTCTGAGCATGCGCGATGAATTGTCCGCGATCTGATTAAAATGCACGCCATATGCAGCTATATCAGTCATAATTATGTTAGGTAACTCTGTTTAGACTTATTAACTGGTTACCCAATATCGAGAATCTACTGGTCCCGTTCATGCCAGACATTCATCGTACTTCGATAACTCTGTATTGATTATAGCACGTTCTCCGCGTCTTCACTTTAAAAAACTTTTTATTTGAAATATGTATTAACATTTCACATGGATTATAATTTCAATATATGAAATTGTGACAATAATTAATAATATGAAATTTATCACCAATTTATACAAACTGTCAAAAGTACATAATTACACGTGATAAAGGGTAATGGTGCAAGTTTTTTTTTAATTTTTTAAGCCGCGAGTAAAGCTTTTTTTTGGGTAAAATTTATTTGAGTTTTATCGGAAGAAATTTATTATGCGCAATTAACATGCTGTGTGTTTCAGGTAATTATAACTAATTAACGATTTGACATGTATATTGTACTTTGACTGTCCGGATGTTTATTGTTCCAACCGTTAATTAAGGTACACAGGTACATTGTATGTATACAGGTAAACCGTTTGCTGACCAAAAACAGCGTGATTTCATTTTAATAAAGAGGTGTGTGTGTGTTTAAGGGGGGATCACAAAGAATGCAGTGATGAAATATAATTTCAAATGTCAGATAAGTAACATTTTAATTTATTTTAAATTAATAATTTATCTTTTTGGTATTTATATATTTAACATTTGAGATATTATATGAGTAATTCTATTTACTCGTATATATTACTAGAAAGTGTAAAAATTACCTATTTTCATTTGAGAAGGGACGAAGGAAAATCGTAAATTAAACTGACAAATATGGTCTGTTTGAACTTTCAGGGTTTTTGCATTTTATTAGACATATAGCAACCTATAAATATAGTTTTATGTCTTAAACACTAAGAAATAACAAAAGGAACATTATTATTACAATAATGGGACTATTTTCATAATGAAAAAGTATTATTTAACAAAACCCGTTTATTTATACAATTTTGAATTTTACCGCCAAAACTACATCCGGTATCGCCATTTTGAGTCCAAATCATGTATATTTTTACAAAATATCGGTCATTTTAAAATTAATTTGGAAGTGATTTCCCGAATTCAATATCTCATTTAGTTGATATAATCTTAAAGTTCCATGTTTTATCATAGTCAAATGGGCAGCACATTTTTATGAAAGTAAAGAATTAACGTGTAATTCTTGAACAAACTAGGGAAGGTTTCATAGATTTCGACATTTTTCAACGTTAGCCATATAAAAATCTTCAGTAAAAATATGATTTTTTCAAATCAAATTGGAAGTGATTTGCTCAATTCAATATCTATTTAAAATGGGCTCAAAATATTGGTAATTGATCATACTTTTACGAGATAGCAGCACATTTTTTTTTGTTATCGATAAAATTAAATACAAATTAGAGATAAACATGACACTCCCGTGCATTTCTATATAAATCGACATCGCCATATTACGATCATCACACAGGTGACCAAAGTCACGTGATGACCGATATAGTTGGATATGCCTGCAAACTCCGTCTGAAAGGCGAGTTTGTTTACAATTATTTAATATAAACAATATTTTATTCATAAAAGTTATCATGAAAAACATTGATCAACATGATAACCCTATATAAGTCCTCTCCGAAAAACACTAAATAGTCTAGAAAGATGTGTACGAACTTGATAAATTGATACCGCCCTGTTTGGGAAACAAACAATTATTTATTCTTTGGTCATACGCAAAAATATTCATGAAATATTACGGTATCAATAACTCGCAACAGCACAACGGAGCCTGTTATGTGACGACCGATACTGACCATGAACTTGTTTTAATTCTCAACTGGCCGGTGTGACTTAGCGTCGAATAGTATTAATAGATTAGGTGATGGACTTGACCTATCTTTGATACACGCTTTCTGGATTGTATAAACATCGAATTAAAGGCTTATAACGAGTCGCATTGTACAAGAATTATGTAATTAAATATGTTTAAAAAGAAAGAGATCAAAATGTCCCCAGGTAATGCACAAGCCTACAACTGAGACTGGTTCAGGTTGAACGGGGCCCTGATAATAGAGACTGCACTACTTTCAAACATTGTATCAATGCACAAACAGTAAAAAATGCGGAAACATTCATAGAAAGAGGTTAGATGGCTCAGTACAAAGTTATTGCCAGCATGCTAACAATCTTACGCGCAGCGTCAGCTAGATAAGCTAAAGCTTATCTTCGCTGCAGCAGGGCTGTAGCAAAATAATCTCTTTTTAAGCCATATAACAATACCTAATTCTCTGTTCATGTGGGAGATTACTGGGGATATTTGTCTTTAGTTTTAGAAAATCCATTGGTAACAAAAGGCACAAGGTAATGTTAAGTTTATTCTTTTCCACATGTTTACATATTATGTGTCTTTCAACTAGATTTACATGTATTCTACTCATATAATAAATTCTATGTGCTCAAGATGTGTACAGTTCGACATTACTACTAATTGATTGTGCTCAAGGTCAAAATATTGAAAACTAAAACAGTAATCCAGAATTCACAAAATGCCAAAATAACCAAAAGGGTAAAGTTAAAGCAGTCTAACGACAGACCAATGCACGAGGGGTATAGTCTATCTAGTTTTCAAAAATGTAACATTTTGTATTAGAAAGTAAGAATTTCGGGCTAGTGTCAACACATGATCAATACATGCAGCTGAGCTTTTGTTATCTTCAGGGACTTGGAGTCCACTAGCAGACAGTGGCGTAGTCACTTAATTGTTAAAATTGTCCAAGAAAAGTCAATGTTTAAATTTTTAGCCAGTACTGCTTTCAATTAAATTATGTTGTTTTCAACGAATGCATTCGGCCTAAATGGACCAAAACTACTCTCTGTTGTGCTTGGCCTCTCCAATTTAATAAAATATGAGCCCGTGGTTAGTTAAAAAAAGAAGCTAAATTTCAATGAAACTAGACATTGAACCCGCGCGAGCGCGGGAAAATAAGCTTTTTTTTTGTGGTGGCCATATTGACTATAAAAATTTGTTGTGGCCATGCCATTAATGGAACAGGAACTCAATATGGATGATGTGGCAGGCTTCCATAAACTTTCCTGTCAAGTAGGTGGTATCAACTGATAGTTTCATGTCTATATGTGCTGCATGTAGTATTCTTAGAAATAAATTTTAATGCAGACTTTA
The DNA here is from genome assembly GCA_028015205.1 of Mytilisepta virgata. Classification (NCBI taxonomy): domain Eukaryota; kingdom Metazoa; phylum Mollusca; class Bivalvia; order Mytilida; family Mytilidae; genus Mytilisepta; species Mytilisepta virgata. The sequence continues at coordinate 94,175,640 of CM051521.1, forward strand.
ACCAAAGTCAATGAAGCGTGAAATGTAGGTCATCGTGACCCAATTGTCATGGCTGTTCGTTACTACCGAAGATGTATCCACTGATGCAGTAGACTGTATACCACGTAGAATTACCAAAATGGACCTTAAGGTGCCATCAAAGTCAAAATCTATGACGAAAACACAACCACATAAATTGTCAATATTTTTATTGTTATAATTAATTCTGAACTGGAACTTGATGAAAAGCTTTCATTAAATACACATTTCATAATGCATTACCTTTTTCCTTCAGAATAAATATGAAAAGGAAATTGTAGACGTAAACATTTCCTTAGTGACGGGTGAATTTTTCAAAAGATGCCGTGAGTTAGTTAGAGCATATTTTTGGAAAATAATTGTTCCAATTGTTCCATTGTCATCATGGGCAGGGCAAGCGAGGCTTAATTTCACAAATATATCCAATAATCAGAAGGTGAAAGCATTTTTAGTGTGTGGCTGCTTGTGTTGTCCACGTTTATATTTATCAAAGATGTCCGAGATAAATTTCGTCATTAATGATAAAGATGACCATTTGTTAAAAATATTTTATCTAGGGCTTACAGTAGAGATATATTTAGACAGGTCACATGACAAATAATTTAAAAGTAGATTATGGTTGGTTTTATCACTTTGTGCAAGGTAAACATCCGAGCAATCCAAAAAACAACTAAGTTAGGAATTCCTCTGAACTTTACCTTACTTCTTCATTATCTTCAAAGTTCATAACCTTTACAGTTAGGAGAAATTGGGTTATTGTAGAAAAACAATCCTGAATACATAAAGCGGAAACATCCCACTCGAAGAAGAATGTTTTTAATTTTTTTTATTCTTCTGTAATTTCAAACAGAAATACATTAAAAATATGTGCATACTTGTTTTATATAAATCAATGTGCTAAAATGATGCCTTCGAGAACCTTCTAAGGGATACGTTGGGGGAATTCATAACGGAAAAGTGCATACAAATTCCATTTGCACATAAACAAAACTGTAGTTTAAATTTATAAATGCAGATTGTCAAATCCGATAATAACCTTTATAATCTGAACTATACATCGTTTATTTTGAACCACGCGTTTTGCCGCCTATTCGGCTAATTCGTAAATTTAGTATTATAGACATGATAGATAGCTTAAATATACACCCACGTGAAATTTTTTAGATTAATTTAGTTCCTTTGCACGTACGGACTTTTGTATAATACTTGTAGGAACTTTGAGTAAAAAATTATCTAGCATATCTCGTCTTTCATAGTTATTCTTTAATGGAAATACATAAATGACAGAAAAAATGATTTGGAGGCCTTCTTACGAGAGGACATTTGAAAATGTTAACTATCCCTTAATTAACAAAAAAAACTACTGTGGATTCATTAATTTTCGTTGTATACCAATTTTCTTGGTTTTCGTGGGTCCCAGTAAACCACGAATTTAAATATCCAACGAAAAATAATATTTTTTCTTCAGCTTAAATGTGCTGAAGGTTTTGATGTACCTATCCGAGACAACATTGAATAATTGCGTTTTTACGTTTTTACAGCATGTACTTGGATACTGACATATACATGATGAGTCAGCTATATCCATAACTGTTAAAGGATATAATGTTTCATGCAATTTTCTCTTTGGTAACATATAAACGCTCAAATAATTTTCTTTAAAAAATATCTTGACTCTGTAAATTGTCGTGGAATTCACTTCCGGTTTTTTTATTCAAACATTCAATAAAAATATTAATCCTAAGTAGGCCTAAACAATACAGACTTTCTCATAAATTACAGTAAAAACATCTTGTCAAAAGATAATAAAGCAGAAATTATTGGTCGTAATCGGATTAAATATGTATGTATATGCCCGGAGGTATTTCCATGGTGACAAGTGATTGCAATTTTGACAATACATATTTCACACCTGATTAGCCTAACAAGTAAATAATTAAGGATTCTGTTAATCATGTTAAATTCATGAAAAATTTGAGGAATCTGTTTGTTAGACTTTTGTTTTGTAAGCGCTTAAAATCAATACTTTACTGTACAATATCACAGTCTGATCGGCACGTTTTGTCGAAGTAATTTGTTGATTTATGATGTGCCAAGCCACGAATTTAAGTATTTCAACAACTTTAGATTTTTTTCTAAGCCAGCAATCCACGAATTTACATATCCCACGAAATGCCTTTTTTTCTCTATCCACGAAAATTGGTATCCACGAAAATAAATGAATCCACAGTAATTGAAAGGGAGAGACAAAACAAAATTTTGTATGTTGAATTATGTTCAATAAACATGATAAATGTTATAAACTATTTAGATTTATATACAAATTAGTGTCAAATATTACGCACATTTAATAGGGAATTTCAATATGATTGTAATGTTTCCAACTCATTAGCACACCTGCGGAAAATAAGACCAGAAAACACTTCATAGCCTTTCTACTTAAAAAAATGAAACTTTATTAATAAGTACATGAACACATTTTTCTTATTGTTTCCAGGGTAAATATTCATAATTATTCTAAAAAACTTAAATCATCCTTACTAAAATGGTGAAAAATGGTTACAAAATATTGCCAAGTTTTTTGTATCTGTGATCAAAGTTTGAAGTTGCTAAAAAGACTCACTAGACTGAAATTTCCTTAGGCTCCTCTATCATGTCTATACTGTTACCGTATTAAAGTCAGATGTTGTTCTGGAGTTATGTCGCCTTGTCCGAAAAAAAATCAAATGTGCACGAAAAATCACAAAATTAACAATTTTTGGGTAAATTAAAAATCGTGTAGACTTCGATGTGCTCAATATATCTGGATAAAATTTGAAACATACTTTGTTAAGATAAGTATCTTTTAATGGTCAACTGCTAATCAATGCTAAACATATAGCTTCAACTCCTATTTTGTGTTTTAATTTAATGAAGTTTACCCTTCACTAAATGACAAACGTCAAGTAAAAAGCCTACACTTTATATACATTCAATTCTGTACATTAGCCTTTCTACTTAAAAAAAATGAAACTTTATTAATAAGTACATGAAAACATTTTTCTTATTGTTTCCAGTGTAAATATTCATAATTCTTCTAAAAAAACTTAAATCATTGTTACTAAAATGTTGAAAAATGGTTACAAAATATTGCCAAGTTCTTTGTATCTGTCACAGAAAGTTTGAAGTTGCTGAAAAGAGTCACTAGACTGAAATTTCCTTAGGCTCCTCTGTACTGTTACCTTATTAAAGTCAGATGTTGTTCTGGAGTTATGTCGCCTTGTCCATAAAAAAATCAAATATGCACGAAAAATCACAAAATTAGCAATTTTCGGGTAAATTAAAAAACGTGTCGACTTCGATGTGCTCAATATATCTTGTTAAAATTAGAAACATACCTTGTTAAGATAAATATCTTTTAATGGTCAACTGCTAATCAATGCTAAACATATAGCTTCAACTCCTATTTTGTGTTTTAATTTTATGAAGTTTACACTTTACCTAATGAAAAACGTCAAGTAAAAAGCCTATGTACATGTATCTGTAATAAGCAGTTTTAAAATGAAGGGAGATAAGAAGATCCAAGATATTCGTGTTCATTTGAAGCACAAAGTATTAAACTAAAAGAAACATTCACAAAAAAAAATAGTAAACAAAATTTGAAATAAGTTCACATAACTGACAAAAAACTAATTTGTCGGATCTCAAAAAATGGCAACAGAGCAGGTATGTTTTGTCAAAGTAATTGTGATCGTACAGTTCGGGGCGAGCTTTCCTAAACAACATTGTATAAAATCGACAACTTTTTAGAGTTGTTTCCTAGACTGGGTGTGACTTTTCTTAGAGAGGGGGCACATTTTCTTGTAAGGGATGTGACCTGTTACCTATTCTGTATATTCCACTTTTGTCAGATGAACCACTTCTTCTTCTTGAAGTTTAAGAGTCCATTATGCCACTACTAGCATCACACGTGTCGGATAACATTTTATGTTTTGCTTTATATAGAATAATACACATCACACCGCCACCACACTTATTTATATCTTTACAATGTGAAATTTATTCACTCATTAAATAGCTTTCCTACCAGATTTTATCCTTCTTCTTCTTCTATACTGCAACTCTTAAAACTATAAAAGAGATATTAATCATCTCTTCTGGGGCATGTGACCCTATTACCATACTTTCATATAAAAAGAAATTGTTTCTTCATATTAAAAGAATAAAATGTAAATACTCTATATACCACAGTCCACCACCTTATGTCGTGTCCTTCCTTTTACCATATTTAGAACTAAGTGTTTTAAGTTTAAACATTACTGTTCAATTAATATTGCCCGTTGTTGAAATAATTTATGGCAGAGACCTCTAGATATTGTTTCTATTCTCTCCTTTGTGTTTTCACTAAAACACCTGTATTTTGAGCAGACACAAATGTTCATCGCTGGTCATTAATTCATTTGTAATATCTTGATCCCCTAAATTTTCAATTAACACTTCATGTATAAGGTTTAGAAAGTTACTTCTTATCCCCTGGAGCGCAGAGCAGTTCACCACAAAGTGAAGAATATCTTCATTATCCTCTCTACATAGCTGACAAACTGGCGACACATGTCCATTGCTAAATTTAGCACGGTGATATTGGAGGTATATTGTCCCTGTTGCTAACTTAGCTTTTACAGACGCAGAGGTAATATCATACGGCTCTGTGCCACAGCTTTTCCATATGTTGTGTACTTGCCCTTCTTTCACATTTTCATAATTAAGTCGAGCCAAAGTAGGTTTTGTGTGAGCTTCATTGATCATTTGTTTTATACAGTGATCACTAATTGTCTTATTAACTAAATTTTTCCAGTACTTGTTTTCCAGGTGGGTTGTCTATTAGGTCTAATGGAGATGGTAAATCATATATGTTGGCAATTTCAACTGTCTTTGTGACCAGCTACCAGATTGAAGTAATTTTGCTGCTAGTTGTCTAACGGCTAATTTTCTTACGATTGAGCTTTCATTTCTGATAATGTTTCCAAAAGTTTTAAGAATTCGTTTGTGCACTTCTGATTCTATAGTCATACGCCCGAGTAGTAAATGTGAAGCTACACTGACAGTTCTGTCTGGAAGATGCTGAATTTGTCTTAGAAGTTTTCGGAAATATGCTGATAGGTTTTTTATATCTTCTGTTGAAAGCTTGATGACATCTAGACCATATAATAATCGTGGTAGAACATACGTTTGAATCAAATGCATTGCGACTTTCGGGTTTACTCCATTAAGTCCATGTAGACCAGCACCCGTCAGTGCATAGACTGTTCTTCTTGCTGTAATGATCCTGTTTTTGACGACCAATTTTGTGCCTGTGTTTGAGGTATTGTCCCTTTCGATTCCAAGACGTGTTGATGAGTTTGGGGTTGCCATAAGTTTGCCATTTAAATGCCAAGTACATTCTGAGGAATCGATAAAAGTAAGCACCACTGACTTTTGTTCGCTAATTTCATAGCGGTTCTTATTTGCAAATCTTGATTGTATATCTAACATGGTTTGAAGCTCATATGGGTCGGTTGTAACTAATGTAACGTCATCAGCTACAGTTGGTATACCACAGTATATTGAGCCAATGGTGGCACCAATTTGATTTTCTTCAAATGTTGTTAATGATGAGTTGACGAATAGTTTATATGCTGATGGGGACCATATGCATCCTTGGCGTACTCCTTGTTGTTCTATAATTTGATGTGATAGTTCTCCTCTCCATTTTACTTTTGATGTCAGTTCTGTATACCAATTCTCAAAGAATAGCCAATCGTTTCCTTCAAGTCCTGTTTTGTACATTTCTCGTAAGAGACCCAGGTGCCATAATATATCGAAGGCCTTTCTTGCATCCATCAAAGCAATATATAGGCTGGAGTTATTTTTCTTTGCCTCAATAATCAGTTCAGTAATGATCAGTGCCGCAATACACGGTATTTCGCCTTTTGTAAATCCTTTTTGAAGTTTACTTTGACGTAATAACATTTTGTTTTCATTTCTAGACAGATGTATCTTGTCCACAACTTTGCCCACTGAACTTGTGATCGTTATTTTTCTATATGAGTTAGGGTCATCTTTCGGTTTTCCGCAATTCTTAATAAAAGCTAAAACAGACATCAACTATGATCCACCATATTTTAGGTGTTCAGCAGATATATTCAATTCATCTGGTGACTTCCCATTCTTAAAAGATAAAATTGTTTTTTTCCACCATGTCAGTTGTTACGGATTCGATATTATATTGTTTTTCTTCTGTAAAGTACTTATGTAAATTTTGTACATCTTTTTGTACATTGACTTTGAAAAGCGGGTCAAAGTTAGGATTTTCCGTTGGTGTGGCTAGATCGTAAAAGTAGTCAGTCCAGGCTTCTCGGATTGCAGAATCAGTGTTCATTACTTCACCATTAAAAATAAATAATGATGCGCACGAATTCCGTGGATCTCTTTGTTTACGGATTAGCTGGTAAAAACCTTCACTGTCATTTTCGTGTTACTCGTTACTGTCATACATTACTGTTATCCTCGTGACTTGTTTAGGACACGACTGGTCTTGGGGCGAATTGGCCTGATCTTTTCTCTCCCCTTCCTTATGTAAACTCCCGTTTCCAGTAAGATCTAGATTTCGTAAGCCAATTTGGAAGAACGCAGAAACGCATTTTTCAAACCCTGTCAGAGCTGTTAAGAAGTAGGAAACATATGCTTTAGAAGGTAAAAAGATAAACCTAAGAACGGACTCTTTGAGTTTGACAATGACAATTTCGGAAATTTTAATTGATAGTCTTGATCAAGTCTTGAAATTCCATATTTTTACAAAAGAAACATACATTGAAATCTACATACAGTCGTCTTCTTAATATAATTTTTTTACCTTTTATATATTAACAATTAAATATCACTTTTACGTTTTCTACATCAATAAAAACTATTCAGTTGAAATTTTTTTTTTTACCAAAGTCAAAGAGGGGCAACCCTGCATTTTTCACAGCTGGGACCACGAGGCTTGTATCATAGATGTTTTGGGAAATATGTGCCAGTCGACTGGTGTGTGTTCTACATTATGTTTATAGCGGAAAGGAATGAAAGTGTTTTGTTACCGCCAATTTTAAAATTTAGTTTTACCCTTTCTTTATACTTTTTCGCTAGTCTTGTGGCATTTTTTTGTTTATTTTTTTTTATAATATTCATGAAATATTCCTACCATTCTGTCTGTTTTTTTCCCCAAAAGGATGAATGGCCACTTTTTTACCTACTTTCTTGACGAAGGACATAGGTTTCTTGTAACTCCCATACTGTAAAAGAAAGCAATAACGCCTTTGATTCAGTTATGGTCAACTTTCCTTGTTTCTCCAGAGAACTTTTCAGCATTATTATATAATTGTCGTTTTGTATCTAAAATTATATAATTAGGCCAAAAAAAAAAATATGTGTTTATTGTTACCCGACCAACCCTAGTTTTATCGTCCCAACCCTAACTTTTTTTATCAGCAATTTTCTGAAATTCTGGAAATTCCCGCCTTTTCCATCACCGGTACCAGTATTTATCATATGACACAACAATGGCGGCCTCTAGTGCCAGCACTGCATCGCCAGCATTTTGTTGCTTGCTTTTAAACAGTGTCCCCATTTAAAAGCAGACAAAAATGTCATAGCTCCGTTTAACAATTCAAGAACTTTCATTGATATTAATGTATTCAATAAACATCATGATAGTGACGATTGTCATTTGAAAAACAATGATTCATGTAAAGTAATGTCTCCAAATAATTGTGAGGTTACTCCTACATTGTCAGTCGGAGAAGTAGTGACATTTTCCAGTGTTAGACAGTTCACTTCTACCTGTTTGAATGAGCCCTTAAAAAAAAAATGTTTTTAAAAAACCGACCTACCGACCCTATTTTTTTTCAGCATGTGACAGTAAACTCACATATTTTTTTTTTGGCCTTAACATGATTTATGTTCATTGCAACATGTATCATTAAAATTAATGAATTTGAATAACATTTACATTGGACAAAAAATCAGAACCTGTCACTTGTCGCTAAATGATGTACAATTCTGATGGAAACCAATGTGTTTAAGGTAGACTGTTCAGAGATTTCTACGGTTAAAAAGTTTAGTAGTGTATGTTTGCTTCTGTAATTATAGTCTGTTTAGGCTTTTATTTCATCCGAATGGCAAGGTGAATAACCTGCGTTTAACATGTCAGTTTGACATTGGCCAACATACATTTTAACGATATGAATACATAATGATTAACTGTAGATAAATGTAGAAACAATACAAAAACAGATTGTTTCTTTGACAAATTGTTTCATCAGAACTACTGCAGATAGAAATACCATGGTTTGCTACATGTATTGGCACAGCATTTATAGGCGGCATGTCCATAGTCCCTGGCGGATCACCGTTAAATTGCAGATCCTCAAGTGGTTCTGTTGGGAAAGACCGGAACCAGGCTTGAGGATGTCATATTATGGAGGACATCATACATATACATGTAGCGAACAAAAATATTTTTGGGCTTTCAGCCACTGCTTGATAGCCAATGGTACAGTTTTTCAGAAAATCCAGTCTTCTGGTTCTTGATTAAATAGATCAAATACGACCTAGTACATTGTACCTGATGCAGTACCTTGGAAATTTAGACAACAGGCAAAATTGTGTGGTGAGATCACTCAGTTAGCCAAATTGTATAACAATTTTTTCACTGTCTAAATTTTCATGGTACAACAGGCACTTGGCTATAAATATTTGTGTGATTTTATAAGCAATATTTCAGTAAGAATTAATAATCAAATGAATTACCCTGGATTTGGCTGCTGACAAAGGTCACTGAACAGTTAATGTGGACCAGTGACATGGCTATTTGGTCATTGTGTGGATATGCTTGTTATCTTGGGTGTGTAGTAAGTTTGGTGCATGAAAAGATCAAGGATTTCATGGATTTATGAATATCAGTGAGGCCCAAAAAAATATTGTCTTGTTTCCTGCTACCCGACCAACCCTGTTTTTTCATGCCCGACCCTGAAGTTTTTTTGGACAAAAACAAAAAAAATTGATTTTCCAAATTACTGGAATTCGGTGCAGTCACCGAACTCAGATTTCGGTCTTTCTCTAACAATATGGCCGCCTCCAGTGCCTGTAGCGCTGTTGTGCTCGGTAGCTGTAGTGTGTTGAAGCTTACTTTTCATGAATATATTGTAGCCTTTATTCAAATAAAAGACATTTGCATATTTATTGAACTGTCACATGTTACATTATTACATGTATGTCACAGAATACCTGAAAAATGGAGAGAAAAAATAAAATCATTTTCCGACTTACCTACCCTATCTTTTTTTTGGCCTGATGAAGAAATAGAACAAAAGCATAAAAATATATACCTGTATGTACATATATATATATATTACTAGACATTGAACCCGCGCGAGCGCGGGAAAATAAGCATTTTTTTTGTTGGCCATATTGACTTTAAAAAGTTATTACGGCCATGTCATTCATGGAACAGGAACTCAATATGGATGTTGTGGCAGGCTTCCTATAAACTTTCCTGTCAAGTAGGTGGTATCAACTGATAGTTTCATGTCTATATATACTGTAGTATTCCAGCAATGGATGTTAATGCAAACTTTAACCAAAGTCAATGAAGCGTGAAATTTAGGTCAAGGTGACCCAATTGTCATATGGCTGTTCGTTACTACCGAAGATGTATCCACTGATGAAGTAGACTGTGTGCCACGTAGAATTACCAAAATGAACCTTAAGGTTCCCTCAAAGTCAAAATCTATGACGAAAACACAACCACATAAATTGTCAATATTTTTATTGTTACAATTAATTCTGAACTGGAACTTGATGAAAAGCTTTCATTAAATACACATTTCATAATGCATTACCTTTTTCCTTCAGAATAAATATGAAAATGAAATTGTAGATGTAAACATTTCCTTAGAGACTGATGAATTTTTCAAAAGATGCCGTGAGTAAGGTAGAGCATATTTTTGGAAAATAATTGTTCCAATTGTTTCATTGTCGTCATGGACATGGCAAGCGAGGATTAATTTCACAAATATATCCAATAATCAGACGATAAAAGCATTTTTAGTGTGTGGCTGCGTGTGCTGTCCACGTTTATAAAGATGTCTGAGATAAATTTCGTCATTAATTCTAAAGATGACCATTTGTTGAAAATATTTTTATCTAGGGAATTGTATGGTAGAGATATATTTAGACAGGTCACATGACAAATAATGTTAAAATAGATAATGGTTGGTATTATCACTTTGTGCAAGGTAAACATCCGAGCAATCCATTACCTTACTTCTTCATAATCTTCAAAGTTCATAACCTTTACAGTTAGGAGAAATTGCGTTATTGTAGAAAAACAATCCTGAATACATGAAGCGGAAACATCCCACTCGAAGGAAAATGTTTTTAATTTGTTTTATTCTTCTTCCGTAATTTCAAACAATAATACATTTAAAATATGTGCATACTTGTTTATTTAAATCAATGTGTTAAAATAATGCATTCGAGAAGCTTCTAAGGGATATGTTGGGAGAATTCATATCGGATAAGTGCATACAAATTCCATTTGCACATAAACAAAACTGCAGTTTAAATTTATAAATGCAGATTGTCAAATCCGATAATAACCTTTATAATCTGAACCATACATCGTTTATTTTGAACCATGCGTTGTGCCGCCTATTCGGCTAATTCGTAAATTTAGTATTATAGATAAATTTGTGTTATCTTTAACAATAATAACCAAACCGTGTAAATATTGTATGTGATAATTTACAAAATAGTACAAAGGAAATTGGCCATTAAATGAAGTATTCCACTTTTCTTAGTTGCAGGATTCCTATTCCATAAGTTAATTTTATTGTGAAAGTTTTTAAAAAGGACAAAAATGTTGGTCGCAGGGCTTTCCAGAATACCAATTACAGCTTTTGTATCTGGACTGTCCAAATCCTCAGTTTTAAAACCATCAAAGACCACCATTGCACGTTTCCAGTTTTATGCCAATGAGACAAGAACAGCATCACGTAGAGCTGCACAAAGACAAACTTTAAAAGAAGCTGTGACAGCTCCAGCAGGAACTGGAGGTACATAATTTTAATTATTTTCCACCAATTGACATATCTCTCACCATATTGATTGAATAAATGATCTATTCTTTTTTCGAATAAGCAATGCGTACAAAAAATGACGTGTGTCATAAAACATCAGTGTAATTCAAACTTTTATATGTGATCTGTCTTTCCATGTGGTATTTTTAAACAGCAAAGTACACATTAGAGTAGGACAAACCTGTACAAAATGATATATTAGTGCTTTCCCCAGAAATTTGTAAAGGCATGGTAAATTTCGTATTTTGAGGGCACACTGATATGCCATTGAAAACAGACACACAGAAAAAGCGCAACCGATACGGTGAATTAAAGTCCACTTCTCCAGAAAAATGACCACTTCTCCCTAATCCATCCTGGAAGGAGAAGTCACTTCTCCCTCTTCAAAATCCTAGATTAGGCCCTGACTGGTTAAAAAAGATAATATTGGGGGCACCCCACCTTGACATGAGGGGAGTATATTTATCAGAACCTGCAATAAACAGCCTTCACCCTAGTTTGATGGTGTAAAAGTGTCATAAAAGTGTGCAAACACAACAGGGGTACATGATTAAATGCAAATCAGTTTCAAATAGATAAGATTAAACTAAAAATTGAAAGTTAGGTTTGGCTACCTGGGGGCACAATGTAAAATTCATGATGAGGGCAACATGGTGCTTAAAGATGGAGGCATGGTGCAGTGCCATGCTAAATTGGTTTAGGGAAATCTCTATTAATATTGAGATTTTACTCAGTTATTGAGTTAATATTATAATAATCACTCTTGGAGAGAAGTATAAAAAATATATCTTTGATATGAGGAGACTTTGTGTAGGCAGTATAAATCATTCTAAGGAATTAAACAAAAAAAACTTGGTACTTGTATGTTTGTCATAAATGTTTTGATTTTTAGCTCACCTGTCCTAAAAGGCCATGTGAGCTTTTCTCATCTCTAGGCATCTGTCGTCCGTCCGTCAACATTTCACTTAAAGATCTTCTCTTCTGAAATCACTATGCCAATTTGAACAAAACTTGGCAACAATGGTCCTAATGTGGTCCTCTTTCAGAATTGTGTCCGATGACCTGGTTCATGATCACAGATGGCCACCATAGCCAAACTTAGTTTAACTTAGTACCCTACGGGAAAATCACTTAAATTTCTTCTTGTCCGAAACCACTGAGCAAATTTGAACTAAATTTGGCATCAATGGTCCTTAGCTGGTCCGCTTTCAGAATTATTTCCGATGATATGGACTGTGATCCGAGATGGCTGCCACAGCTGAACTTAGTTTAACATAGGACCCTATGGGAAAATCACCAAAATTTCTTCTTGTCTGAAACCACAGAGCCAGTTTGAACCAAACTTAGCAGCAATGGTTCTAAGGTGGTACTCTTTTGGAATTTTGTCCGATTACCCAGACTGCGGTCCAAGATGGCCGCCGTAGCTGAACTTAGTTTAACATAGGCCCCTATGGGAAAATTATAAAATTTCTTCTTGTCCGAAACCACTGAGCCAATTTGAACTAAACTTGGCAGCAATGGTCCTTAGGTGGTCCTCTTTCAGAATTGTTTCTGATGACCCAGTCCATGGTCCAAGATGGCTTCCACAGCCAAACTTAGTTTAACATAGGACCTATTGGAAAATCACTAAAATTTCTTCTTGTCCAAAACCACCTAGCTTATTTGAACCAAACTTCGCTGCAGCTGTCCTGAGATTGTTCTCTTTCAGAATTGTGTCCAATGACCCTGTCTGTGATCCAAGATGGCTGCTATAGCTGAACTTTAGTTTAACATAGGACCCTATGGGGAAAATCACTAAAATTTCTTTTTGTATGAAACCACTGAGCCAATTTGAATTAAGCTTTGCAGCAATGGTCCTTATGTGGTCCTCTTTCAGATGGTGTCCGATGATCCAGTCAGCGATTCAAATGTGAACCAATTTTGGCAACCATGGTGCTCAAGTTCACAGGTGAGCGATCAAAGAGCCTCTGGTTAATTATCACAAGTTCTTTCAAATTTATTCTTGAGCATTTTAATTTTCTTTGCAGCATTTAGCTTGGGAAGAGGACTTGTTGCAGGTGCATCTGTCTTTGGTCTAGGTGCCTTATGTTATTATGGCCTCGGATTGTCCAATCAGCTGGGAGCAATTGACAGAGCTGCGTAAGATTTTTATGTTTTATAGAACATATTAATATTTCTCATTTGTTAATTTATCCAAATGATTTTTCTACCAAAAAAACCTGGTTCTTAATAGGTCATCTAAACTTAACTTGTTCTAAGACACAGCCACCCCACTTAAACTGTTGCAAACAGGACAGGTTTATTTGATTTACAGTAAAAAATTACGACGTTCTGGTATTTTTCCGTAAAATTAAAATTTGGAATTTGGCACCAAAAGAACTTTTCAAGCATCTACCGACCCAGACTTGATATTCAAGCATTATGTGACATTGATTAAATCAAATCAAAAGTAATAAAAAGCTGATAAATTATTGTTGCAGTGAGTTTGACTAGAATATTTGCTTCAAACATTTGATGGACTATTCAGCGTACAATGTCCATTGAAAAGCTCTGCAGAAGAGTGTTTGCAGGAGAAATGGAGGAAATTTGAATCATTGAAAGCAGATAACCCATTTGTTAATTAAAACATCATACATTGTAGAAGTGAATGGATCCAAACTGAATTTATATATTGCGAAAATAAACACAATAACTGAAAATCGCTTACCTTTTTTGACAAGAAATAAACTACAACAATATTTTCCCTAGTACCTATCTTGCCTTTTTTGTAAAATCAAATGTCTGAGAACCAAAGAATTTATTTGAGATGACCTAAGATGAAGTACATCAGGTGTGGGCTAGTGGGTGGAGGCCCCAAACAGTGATGACATAAAATCCAGTTTGTTGTCATTCAGATAACTTCAATCTTGCTTTTGTTTGCCAGATTGGTCTTGCTACTTGATATAAAGCATTATCATTGACTGTTCCTTGATTTTATGAAATCTTGAACCTCATTGCAAAACTGCAGTAAACATACTATATTTTAATTACATGATGCCATATGTATGTATGTATGTATGTGTGTGTGTGTTTCCATCTCATAAAAAAAGAAGGATCTGTATTTATGAATTTGTTTAGCAAAGAGAGGTGACATGTCCTGAAAGCAATGTTATGTTTGATTTGAAAGTTTTGCTTTCTACAGTTACATGTACCATAATAAGTATTAAGAAAGGATATGCTGGGTAAGATTTCTGACAAAAGCAAAACAAAGTACTTTTATTAATTAGGGTGTGGAAAGGGTTAGTATGATAGAGAATAAAGGCCTAAAGAATTAAAGAATAGTGAATGATAAAATTTTACAATTTAAAGAATAATCTAAAAACTGGATAAAGAATTTGTGGAAAAAAATACTGATTACAGAAAATAACAGCTCTACAGAAAATATACAATTGCTTTAAAAATATAAGCATGTCATTTGAACCTTTTTTTAAGTTTGAAACTTAGTTTCATATTCTGAAGTGAAAAGAATATCAGCCCCACAAGATTTTACAGAATGTTTTTAAATGAATACAGAAAAAATGGAGCAAACATTAACTGAACACAGAATGTCACCCTCAATCCAGAACCTCTTTTATTGCTTTTTTGTCAGATTTTCTAACACAAAAAATCTTAAGTTTGGCAATGTACGACAGGCAGGTTTGTGACTCATTTAGTCTAATTTAAAGTCATAGTGAGGCTATTGTACAGAGAAGAATCTCTCACACCTCACTGAGAGTCCACATCTTTGCTAGATGTTGATCATATTACATCTACATTAAATCAAATTCTACATGCAGGTAGAATCAACAAATTGCATATTGTTACAGGCAAAGAAATAGAATTACAATGATTTTCCCGTTAATTTCTCAGTGAAAGTATGAATTGAACATAAGATAATATGGCCTGTATTAGATTACATTTGATTGGAATTATTTTGATCGGAATGATTGCAAAGGACACTGTATTAAATACAAGCTCAGTGTGCTTAGCAAACTGATATATTAAATGTATTGAAAAATATACCATTAGTAGTGTTTTATAATCCATTCCAACTAAATGTAAAAAACATAACTGAATACATTGCAATTTTGATATCCTTATAGCTTATGGCCAGCAGAAGTCAGACAGAGAATACGAGACACCTACATGTATTTTGGTGGAAGTGTTGGTATAACAGCTCTTTCTGCATTAGCTGTCAGCAGAAACCCTAGACTGATGTCTATTATGATGAAGAATTCATGGCTGGTAAAATATTAAAATTTCAACATTTTTTATACAATTTTTTTATGGAAGTGGTGGAACAATGAATTAAAGCATTGCGCAAAATGCACATTTCATACCACATTATTTCTAGAAAATTAAACTGGTATTCCTCATTTTGAAACAATAAACTTTCACCAGAACACACAATCTTTTACAAAAAAATAAATATCAAATTAAAAAATCCAATTATTATAAGAAAGGTACAAGAAAACAGATAATCTGGATGGATTTCTGAACTATTTGAAAGTTTATTTTTTTAAATTCTTTTATGTCTGTTTATATTGTCTAGTTTTTTTACCCCCACTCTATGGAGTGGGTGATATCATACCTGTCATCTTTCAGAAATCTCCATGGGGGTTTTTCAGCGTGGAAGATTTTTTCATGTTATTTTGTTTGCGGCGTTTTTTTTTTTTTTTTTGTGTTTTTTGCCACAGTTCATCATGGTTAAAAATATACAACTGCTCCATATTATAAAGTGTTTTCTTATATTATACATCTTGAATAAGTTGTTATCATGTTTTGACAGCTCCCAATCCCTTGTTTTGTAGTAAAGCCTTCTTATTTTATAGAAATAAATAAAAATACAAGTTATAACATTTAATATTGAAATTAATAAAAACAACATCATGACAGTAAGATATATCACATAAATAAGGCACTATGAGTCTATGAATTAGCACTAGAATTACAATACTTCAAATGTCTTTAGTTGTTGCTGGGATGGTCATTTTAAACTGGTTGCAGTCAGTAGAGCTGTTGATCTTTGGTGGACTGTGAACATAGTGTCGTGAACGAGTTATAGCGAACAATGATGACTTGCCTTTCATCGTCGTGAAATTTATTGAACAAGTATCCAAGCCAAAATATCAACTCACTATTACACCCAAGCCTTAGTCTATTGTAACTGTTTATAAGCCGCTTTTGATCATCGGTGATTAAAAATAAATGATCGAACTTTTGAAATTACTCAAAATTTCTTCCAAGCTAATTGTTCCTTTGTACGCAATGCGGTAATTGATCAGCTGTGTATCACCCAAGCTACTGTCCTTTGCACTTATTTAATGCCACTTTTGATCATCAAATAATTAAAAATAATGAAAGTACACACATTTCTAACCAAGCGGATGTTTTCATTTCTGTTTACATACCGCCATTGATCACACTCGCAAAGAATGATAAAGACGTTTTTGATTGGTCAAACACATAAGATAGAGTTAATTCCCTTTGATTACTGGAAATCGTGTACAATCATCAGAAATCGTGCATATTTTTACGAAATCGTGTTTTAGCCCAAATTTTAGCTTCACGATCGTGTAGTCGTGACAGAGCACTGAAATCGTGTAAAATACGATTTGTGGGGGTCAGATGACACGTATGGGTGATATACTGAATTCACCTTGTCAGTCCGTCTGTCCGTTCATACTGAAATTTTTCATCACACATCTCGGCTTCTGTGCAACGGAATGTTTGGATATTTGGCCTGTAGCTTTATGACCATGAGTTGTATCGTTTCTCCTATTTTAAGGTCTGTCAAGGAACCACTTCCTGTTTGCCTATACTTAAAAATTTTACAATACCTTATGTTTACATGAAATTTTTCGTCAAACTTTTCAAGTCTGTTTTCCCAATTTTCAAAATTAAAAAAGAGTGGGGGTATACTTTGCACGATAACACGTGCAACCTCATGTTTAGCACTGATTTCTCAAATTTTCATCTAAAGGTAATGTAGTAATTTTATGGTCCCACAATAATGCCATATAATTTATTCACAACATGAACTGAAATATTTAATATGTGTATGTGTCAGCCAGTCCTTAACAAATATCAATAAGTGTGAAAAATAGAAACCCAATTAATTTGTGACAGATTGATGATTAAATATCAACTTCATGTAATATACAGTATTTAATCTGATTGGTGAATAAAGGTGATTCACCTTAATTACATCCCAGATCATCCCTGCCAGATCACCCCAAGGGATCTTTGTTACGTTTAAAGTTGGCAGGAACAATTTACTCAGATTAAAACTTAGAACATTTATGTAGAAACATAAAACACATTTAAAAATTAACATTAAAATGTTTGGAAGAATCTACTGAGATTCGAACCTGGGACCCTTAGAATATTGTCCAGACGCCTTAACCACTAGACTGCAGAAATGTTAATTTTACCTATATAAACATTATGTTATCATGAGTTCCATTGGGGGTATTCAATATGTAAAATATATAGAGGTAAATCTATAAAATATAATAGTACTGACATCTTTACTTTGAGTTTATTATTATTTACCCTTTATGAACTGGGATGTAAAATAGTTATCCCACTCGGAGTGTCTGTATTAGATCATCCTGAGGCATCCTTATGGGATAACTATTACTTATCTCCTTATTAAGTTGTAAAAAATGGAAGGGAAACACTGAATAATATTATAAAAAAGAACTTTTAACTTTTCAGGATCCCGATGGCTACAAAATGGTGCCTCTAATTTCAAAGGTCACTTTGGGTAAAAAAAAATGAAATGTTTATTTTTAGGCCATTGGAGCTACTTTTGCTGCAGTAATTGGTTCAGGCATGGTATGTCGATCAATACCATATGAAGAAGGTTTTGGTGCCAAACAGTTGGCATGGATGGCATACAGTGGTATATTTGGGGCTGTATTGGCCCCTATGGCCTTGATGGGTGGGCCTCTGTTGATTAGAGCAGCTTGGTACACTGCAGGAGTTGTTGGGGGTAATTTTTAATGTACAATTAATATTCTTGTTTGAGCAACAAAGAGTAAATTTAAATATAAAATTAAAATGGCAACAGGAGTGTATTATTAAGAGAACACATCCCATTGGTGTATTAAGATGGTTAACAGTATTCCAGATTTACAAATGAGTTATAATCAGCCGGAGCCAACGGAAGTGGTCTGGATTTTCTCTAAAATCCTTCATTGTACAGATGTATACATGTATGTTAAAATTTATGATTAAAGAGGCAAGAGACACTTATAAAGTTTTTGTGGCTAGGGACTTTCAAATACATGTATAACATGATGCTTTGATAAGTGTAAAAATAGAAATGATAGGAAAAAATCAGAGGTAGGAGGTACCCGAATGGTTGTTTTACACTTTTCTGTAAAATTTAGCATTCAGCTAAAATATATATCATGTACATAGCTGAATGTCATTATGGAAAAGAATGTATTTGAAATTTTTACATCTTATAATTTTATTTATATTACTTACATGTAAAAGGATGGTTAATGGTGAAATCATGTGAAAACACTGAAAAAGTGAAAAAACATTCACTTTACATACTGTTTCTCAAAATCTGTTTCCATAAAAATTTTTAGTAGAAAATAATGTTATTATTGCTAAATTTTTGTTTGATTCCAGTTCTAATATGACATATCCCATTCGCCTTTTTGAAAGAAGTCATGAAATAAATATAACAGTTATGACTATCACACGATATGACATCACAATCGAAAGTGAAATGTCAATTCAACGTATAACGTCATACATTCAAATCGCTCCAGATCAACAGTGAAGTACAGAAAATCGTACATTGTACACGGTCTAGAATGCATTCATTTGCTTTAAAATACATGTATTACAAAAACATAATTCTGATTTTATTTTGTTTTCTGTGAAAGTTCTTGCCTTGTTAAAACTGACATGGCTGCCTGTAGGTGATGCCTTGTAGGGTTCACTTTGATTACAGAAATGATGCATGTTGTCATATTAGAATTATAATAATTCATCGCTCGGTGAAAAATACAAACTAATATACATGTGTAATGCACATCCATGTTGAAAAAAGCATAGAGCATGACATCAATGAATTATTGCTTAAATATATACTGGCTCACCAGATTCATTTTTACTGTGAAAATCAGACAACAATAAAATTTTCTTTCACATAAGTACTTCCAATTACTTTCAGGATTGTCCACTGTGGCTATGTGTGCTCCAAGTGAGAAGTTCCTTTCCATGGGAGGTCCTTTGGCTATTGGACTTGGATTTGTATTTGCTTCGTCAATTGGTAAGTTGCAAGTTAATGAGGCAGCTGAATTAATATTTTGTTCTAGATTCAGTGGTCAGCTACTTCGAACAGATTTATTCTAATGGTTTACATATATACTGAACCGCAAAAGAAACGTCGCACAAAATGACATGTTCACATACATTTATTTCAAAGTGACATTTATATATTTTAAATTAATTTTTACAAAATTTAATGAATGATTTACAGTCTTTTGGTTACAATGTTCACAAAAACGTCACAATTGTCGCAACGTCACATTTTCAATGCTGTGCTCCCACGTCCGTTAATAACGTGTATGTCCTCCACCGGCACCAATTACTGCGGCACATCTTCGGTACATGGAGTTGATGAGCCGATTAATAAACGCCATCGGAATACGTGCCCATACTCTCCGAAACGCTTGTGAAAGTTCAGCTGCAGTTGTCGGACTTGGCTGCTCATTATTCAACCGTCTTTGAACTTCGTCCCATAAATGTTCAATAGGGTTTAAATCTGGACTCAAAACCGGCCAATCAATAACATTAATGTTATTCTGCTGTAGGAAGTCTCTTGTGGCTCTTGCGGTATGAGCACGTGCATTGTCCTGTTAAAAAGTCTTGTTTTGATGACGTGCGAAATGGGGCTGAACATGGGGTGTCAAGACTTGGTCGATGTAACGGGCAGCTGTTACGCCATTTCCTCTGCCTGGGCCAAGGTTCTGAAAGATGACTGGACCAAGTTTAACGTTAAGGCCGATTCCACCCCATACCATGATGCTAGGTCCTCCCCATGCGTCTGTTTCCAGAATGCAGCTGTCTTCGTAACGTTCCCCGCATCTTCTCCACACTCTGGTTCTGCCATCGGCTGTTGAAATGCAGTAACGGCTTTCGTCAGAGAAGATGATGTTACGCCATTGTCGATTTCGCCAATTCTGTCGCTGAGTGGCCCACTGAAGAAGAGCTTGACGGTGTCGAGGAGTAAGAATAGGTCCTCTTGCTGGACGGCGACATCTCATGTTTCTAGCAGCTAATCGCCGACGAACCGTATCATCACTTATGGGTCGTCCATGTGTTCCAACAGTGTTTCTGGCAGTTTCGGCAGCTGGGGTGAACCGATTCATCAAATGGTGACGAACAATGCCTCTATTCTGTCTAGGGGTAGTGACTTGGGGTCTACCACTCCGTGGACGGTCATTTGTGCTGTTTGTTGCATTGTACCGTGTCCGTAGACGTTCAATTGTTCGAACAGCACAGTTGAAGTCGTTGGCAATAACTCTGGCAGATTGCCCAGCATCCAATCGACCAATGGCCTGTTCTCTCTGTTGTGGAGTCAGACGTGGCATAGCTTCTGTGTCAACACTGATACTAACACTCTTTAATTTTCTCCGGCCTTTTATACCCATAAAGGAGCATGAATTTCACGAACATTTAAGATTTAAGAAAAATTACCGCCAAGTGTGTCCCACGAGTGGTTTTAGGTACGGTCGCTCTACGATATCAACTGAAAATTATTCAACCGAAAATTTAATTCACAGGTAATTTAATCTTACCTGGTGATGCAATCGTAATACTGATTATATAAAAATCATTAATTAATATTTATTTTGAATTTTGCTAACATTTTGAAAAAGCGACGTTTCTTTTGCGGTTCAGTATACATTATATACCTCTTGGTTAAGGTTCATTGAAATTTCTGTCACTAAATATTATTTACATGAACTTAATCTGAACCGTTTACGAGAACTGATTTTATTGTATGGTGTAATAAAATGCATTTGTTTTCATTAAAACGACTATTTACCTGCTGTGATAAGTTTTTCCAACATCAAGTCAGTGTAATTTGAATCATATTTATATAAAACGATATAGTCATTACAAGAACTTTTTTAATTGATGACCAAACAAATGAAATAATATCTATTATTACATATTATGTCTGATACATTGATGTCTTCCTTGTATCAATATTATATTAAATCTACAATATGATGTAAGGATAGAAAAAAAAAAGATAAAGCACCACATTAATAATAAAAAAATATCTGAGTTGGTCTGTCTATAGAGAAACTTAATTTCTTTTTAACACAAGAACGCCTACAAAAAAGAAAAAATAACCAACTGTATTATATGTCTCTGGTATCAATGAACTTATAAATAGCCCCATTGACTTTTTATTATGGAAAGAATGAAAATACAAAAAAATTCTGCAGTAAATTTTTTAGGGATTTTCGTGAGGAACCATTAAAAAATGCATCAAATCTGATGTGGAATTAAAAAGTTAACAAAATTAGTGCGTCACCTTTTACGTGTATCTCAAAAATGATAACAGATATAAACAAAAATGGATCGAAAGTGAATTCTTTTCTTTTCCAGCAAGGAAAATAATAAACAAGCCCCATAAAAATCAAACAAAAAATAAAAAAGTTAGACCAATACAGTTTAGCATAAAATTTGGAGAATTGTTTATGATATATAACAATTTATTATCTTCTGGGAATGGTAAATTATCCCCGCGAACAATACAAATTGTGCATTCACTAGGTCTTGTCATGGGCATAATGATTATCCTGGCCAGTTTCGAAGCTATTCAGAAACACTGATGATACATCCAGTGTTTAAAGGGGTGGGGCATGAACTCTGAGGATATCTGAGCTTTTCACAAAGAATAAAAATGTTTATAATTAAGGGCCAAGGATATCAATGTCTTTTGTTGTTTTTTACAAGGGAATACCCCCATTCCCCGGGCGTCTCCTTATAGGCAATTAGAAATATGTGGTTACGGGGTATGGAGTTAAATGGATTTGAACATTATGGATTGGATTGCGTATTAAAACGTGTTAAAGGGATGAAATATTTTACCGGGATTTTGAAATAATTAGAAATTATTGAGTTAGGGTGAGGATCATCCTACTGAAAGAATGAGATAAAATGTCATTTAATGTTGTTACGCAGAATAATAAAATATATTATGATTTAAAGCTATGAATTTTAATTGCATATGGAATTTTTGAAAATTATATACTGTGGTGGGTGGGGATGACCTCCCTAGAGGAACCAGTTATATGTGATTTAATAGGTGTCACAGTGTATAATCAAATATATGATATGAGATGGTTATTGGTCACTCTCATAGTTTTTTTCCATGAAAAAACAATTTCCCCATAGGGTCCTATTAGTAAACCCCTAGCCTCTTTGAACTGCTCATTATACGTCTCATTGACCCCCATCAAATAATGAATAGTATTAGGCACTTCTAGAAACATTGATCTTTCATCATGGAAAATCTCAGATCCATATCTCTGTCGGTTATTGAGAACTCGAACGAACAAAATCGCGGAGGAAGAAAAAAAATGTTCGATAAAAATCGCAAATCAAACTCTTCGTTTGGGAGACTTTATATATTACCACTGTAATAATTTGCTTTATAAAAACTTAAATTGTAAAACTAAGAAACATTCACCACTGGATCATTCTGAGAAATTGCCTTTTTAAAAAAATTTATATTGGAAATAATTTGGAAACAGAGGTAATCTGAGTTTCTGATTTTCAAGTAAAATGTCATACTATTTCAGGTTCAATGTTTTTGCCTCCAACAACAGCACTTGGAGCCAGTCTCTACTCTATCAGTATATATGGGGGTTTAGTCCTGTTTGGAATGTTCCTTTTATATGACACGCAGAAAATTGTAAAGATAGCCGAAACCCATCCTACTTATGCTGTTAAGAAGTTTGATCCCATTAATGCGTGAGTACTTAATATTAGTTGATTTTTGGTGTTGCCAGCATACAATGTCTACACATAGGGATCACTTTCTGTAATCTTGCATCATCATCAGTGTAAAACTTTTTCTGACTGTCATTTCTTTAACCTGTTTCTATGAAACTTTCAGGGAATCTTCATTAACTAATGGCACTGTGCATCTTTATTTTTAACTCCCTGGCCAAAGGCCATGTGAGCTTTTGTCATCAAGTGGCGTCCATCATACGTCTGTCATCTGTCCGTCATCCATCTGTTAACTTTTCACATTTCAATCTTCGTCTCTGAAACCACTGGGCCAAATGGAATTAAACTTGGCAGGAAGCATCTATGTAAGGTCATTTATAAATATTGCTCATTTCGTCCTGATCGGACAACAAACATTGCCGCCATGGGCAGTTGTTGTTTCTGATTGGCTGAGTTTTCAAAAATCTTCTCTGAAACTACTAGGCCAAATAGAACAAAACTTGACAGGAAGCATATATATAAAGTTTCCTCATTTCGTCCCGATCGGACTACAAATATGGCCACCATGGGCAGTTTTTGCTTCTGATCGGTTGATACCTTCTGAAACCCTTGGCGAAATGGAACGAAACTTGACAGAAGGCATCTATGGGAGGTTCTTCACAAAGTTTCCTCATTTCGTCCCGATCGGGCAAAAAACATGGTCACCATAGGCAATTTTTGTTTCTCATTGGTTGATGTAAAAAAAAATTCTTTGGAACTGTAGGGCCAAATGGAACGAAACTTGACTTGAAGCATCTACGGAATGTTCTTTACAAAATATTTTTATTTCATCCCGAATACAAATACAAATATGGTCACCATTGGCAGTTCTTGTTTCTGATTGGCTTATATAAAAGAATCTTCTCCTCTGAAATTGCTTGCCCAAATGGAAAGAAACATCACAGGAAGCATATATGGGAGATCCTTTATAAAGTTTCCCCATTTTGTCTTGATTGGAATACAAATATGGCCGCCATAAGCAGTTCTTGTTTCTAATTGGCTAATATAAAAAAAAATCTTCTCCTCTGAAGTCGCTTGGCCAAACGGACGAAATTTGAGAGATAGTATCTAATTGGGAGGTTCTATACAAATTTTCCTTATTTCTTCCTGATCGGACAACAAACATGGCCGTCATGGGCAGTTCTTGTCTTTCATCGGTTGATAATTTTCTTCTTTGAAACCGCTTGGCCAAAGAGAACGAGACTTGAGGGGAAGCATCTGTTGGAGGTTTTTTACAAAGTTTACTCATTTTGTCCAGATCAGGGAACAAACATGGCCGCCATGGAGAATTCTTGTTTCTGATTAGTTGATTTAAAAAAAAAAATTTCTCTCAAACTGCTTGGCCAAATAGAGCCAAACTTGACAGAAAGTGTCTATGACACATAACAAAAATCTACAGAACGGCAGAATTGCTTGAAACCAAACATGGTCTGAATGTTCCTCTTAAGGTGCTCACCAAGTGTTGTTACTCTGGTGCTGCCGATCCCTAATTCAAAATGGCCTTCAGCATAGGACTTAGGTTAACACAAAACCCTGTGGGAAATAAATGCAAAAATCTTCTGGAGAACTGCCAAATTTTAGAATATGCTGACCTGTAAGTAGAAGGACTTGATGAAGAAAAAGTTGGTTTCTACAAGGCTTACCACACTTCATAATGATAGGGAGAGTGACCTCTGTCTTTGAGGTACATCAATAAAAATGGCTTTCATGCCAGGTGAGCGATTCGGCTCAGCCCTCTGAGCCTCTATTTTTTATCAGAATGATTTTTGTAGTTTTCATATCAAAACATGGACTTTTATACGTTTTTGTTTTCTGCAATCGTCTACGACAGGATATGGTAAGGGAGACAAAGCCAACAAATCTGAGTAAACATTTCGCAGCTGTAGCATCTGTTTTTGTAATAGTATACTGTTGATTTGTTTAACATTGTTTTATGTGTTCAACCTGTCATTTCAGGCTTTATGAGTCCTATTTTTAACCCATACAAAGTGAATTTTGGTCATGGGAAGTGAATTTGTAGTGGTTAATTATTTCTTGGGAAGGGAAAAGTTTTGTATAAAATTTATTAAACATTATCAAGTGTGACTCATTTCTGTCCTGACCGGTATCATTACTTTTGCCAGTCCAAATTTCAATATTCAAGAGGATTTTTTAGATTGGGAAGTTGAAATTTTCATCCTTTTGATATTTGGAAGACACTAAGATGGCCACCAGAGCTGAACATAGTTTAACATAGCACCCTGTGGGAAATTTACTGAAAGATCTTCTTTTCTGAAACCACAAAGCCAATTTGAACAAAACTTGGCAGCAATAGTACTTAGGTGGTCCTCTTTCAGAATTGAATCTGATGACCCTGCCTGCAATCAAAGATGGATGCCAGAGCAGAACATATAGTTTAACATATGATCCTACGGGATATCCCTTTAGTATTTCTTGACTTTACTAACATAAAGACCTTCTTGTCTGAAATGACAAAGCCAATTGGAATTAATCTTGGTAGCAAAAACCATTAAGCCAGTTGAAACTTGACAGCAATGATCCAGACTGCCAGCCAAGATGAACATAGTCAAACAATTTATTCTGCTTGAAGTCTGCAAATGATTTCCAGGTGAGCAATACAGGCTCCCAGTAAGTAGCTTATGGTTTGTGTCTGTCAAATCTAGCATTGTTCCCCAGGTTTTCTCAAACATCTGAGAAAGTGAACATTTCATATGGGAAAGAGATTTTTGTCGAGCCTGTGACTTTTGTCACGGAAACGAGACATAGCGATCCTACATTCTATAGTTGGCAGAGGCGTCAACATTAACACACTGTGGTTAAAGTTTTTAAAAGATAAATAGGTTTTTTAAACTATCAAGGATTTTTATCAAACTTGGACAGCAGCTTGTTCATGATCAAAATATAGTACTATGGATTCATTTATTTTCTTGGATACCAATTTTCGTGGATAGAGAAAAAAAGGCATTTCATGGGATACATAAATTCATGGATTGCTAGCTTTAAAAAAAAATTAAAAAGTTGTTGAAATACTGAAATTCGTGGCTTGGCACGAATCAGATATCAACAAAATACTTTGACAAAACTTTGATATTGTACAGTAAAGTACTGATTTTAACATGTTTAAGTGCTTATAAAATAAAAGTCTAACAAAAAGACACTTCAAATTTGTCATGAATTTAACAAGATTAACAAAATCCGTAATTATTTACTTGTTAGGCTAATTAGGTGTGAAATAGGTATTAACAAAATTGCAATCACTTGTCACCAAATACCTCGGGGCATATACATACATAATACGATTACGACCAATAATTTATGCTTTATCTTTTGACAATATGTTTTTACTATAATTTATGAGAAAGTCTGTATTGTTTAGGCCTACTTAGGAGTAATATTTTTCTTGAATGTTTGAATGAAAAAAACTGGAAGTGAATTCCGCGACAATTTACATTGTCAAGATATTTTTAAAGAAAATTGAGCGTTTATATGTTACCAAAGACAAAATTACATGAAACACTATATCCTCTATGGATATAGCTGACTCATCATATGTCAGTATCCAAGTACATGCTGTAAAAACGTAAAAATGCAATTGTTCATTGTTGTCTCGGAAAGGTACATCAAACTGACTCTGTGGATTCAAACTTCAGTGCATTTAAGCTGAAGAAATAATATTATTTTTTGTTGGATATTTAAATTTGTGGTTTACTGGGACCCATGAAAACCACGAAAATTGGTATACAACGAAAAATAATGAATCCACAGTATCCAGAGGGATATTTTGTAATAATTTTTTCCCCATTTTTGTCTTGCCTGCGACAAAAAGTTGCGAAGGCGAGATATAGGTATACTTTCCAGTTTCGACGGCAGTGTAAACTTTTCTAAAACTTTAATAATTTTGCACATGTAATACTTACAATTAAGATTTATGGTCCTCAGATATTTATCGAAAAGGTTTGCCACAGTATACTTGTCTTGTGACCGTGACCTCATTTTCATCGTTCACTGACCTGTGTCACATTTTCGTGATTAATTCCATTTCTTAGCAACTATACTACCTAAGCCAACCATATCTGGTCAGTAGATAGTTCTTAGTTCATGCCAGTCTGACACCTGTTTCTGGACCTTGACCTCAATTTAATGCTTCAGTGACTTTTGTTACATTTTTAACCGGATTTTCATAGGAAAATATCGGTTATTAAATTGGTGATGTACGGCGGGCGGCCGGGCGGGCGGGCGGGCGGGCGGTCGGGCGGGCGGACGGGCGGCTGCCAAACAGTGTCCGTGCAATAACTTATGAACTGTTCAACCAAAGCTTTTCAAATTTTAATATGTTGTTACTGATGACAAAATGGAGGTCAAGTTCGATATTGACGATTTTCACTTTCACCGTTCAAGAGTTATGGTTCTTGAAAGATTGAAAAATGGCTTTTCCAGTGGTGTCCGTGTGATAACTTATGAACTGTTCAACCAAAGCTTTTCAAATTTTAATATGTTGTTACTGATGACAAAATGGAGGTCAAGTTCGATATTGACGATTTTCACTTTCACCGTTCAAGAGTTATGGTTCTTGAAAGATTGAAAAATGGCTTTTCCGGTGGTGTCCGTGTGATAACATATGAACTGTTCAACCAAAGCTTTTCAAATTTTAATATGTTGTTACTGATGACAAAATGGAGGTCAAGTTCGATATTGCCGGTTTTCACTTTCACCGTTCAGGAGTTATTGTTCTTGAAAGATTGAAAAATGGCTTTCCCAGTGGTGTCCGTGTGATAACTTATGAACTGTTCAACCAAAGCTTTTCAAATTTTAATATGTTGTTACTGATGACAAAATGGAGGTCAAGTTCGATATTGACGATTTTCACTTTCACCGTTCAAGAGTTATGGTTCTTGAAAGATTGAAAAATGGCTTTTCCAGTGGTGTCCGTGTGATAACTTATGAACTGTTCAACCAAAGCTTTTCAAATTTTAATATGTTGTTACTGATGACAAAATGGAGGTCAAGTTCGATATTGACGATTTTCACTTTCACCATTCAGGAGTTATGGTTCTTGAAAGATTGAAAAATGGCTTTCCCAGTGGTGTCCGTGTGATAACTTATGAACTGTTCAACCAAAGCTTTTCAAATTTTAATATGTTGTTACTGATGACAAAATGGAGGTCAAGTTCGATATTGACGATTTCCACTTTCACCGTTCCGATATTGACGATTTTCACTTTCACCGTTCAGGAGTTATGGTTCTAAAAAATTGAAAAAAGGCAGTTCAAGTCTCAAAAATTCCAATATTTGTCACTTACTATAAATAGGAGGTCAAGATTGATTTTTGCCTTTCCATTTCTGAACCCTACAAAACCCTACAAAAATTCATTTATATTTCTTTACTTCATCCTGTTTGGGAATCCAGATTTGCAAACATCATTTCCATGCAGGGAAATCCGGTTTGCTGTCATTGGACAGCCTCTTGTTATGTATGTGGCCTGGGGATATAGATTTACCCTCGTCCGTCCCAATTCAGTTAAGTTTTGCATTTAGCTCCATTTCTCAGAAACCTATCGTAATATATCAATGATATTTCACCACTGCAGTGGTCTTGTATAGTACAACGCTGTTCGGTAACACTGGTATTGCTATGACCTACATTTCATGCTTCAGTGACTTTGGTTAAGTTTTGCATTTAGGTTCATTTCTTTGGAACTAGGCATAGTATATCAATGAGACTTCATCAGTGGGTTTGCCTTTGGTAGTACTGAGCAGTTGTATGATATTTGGGTCATTATGACCTACATTTTATGCTTGAGTGACTCTGGTCAAGTTTTGCGTTTAGGTTCATTTCTTTGGAACTAAGCATAGTGTATCAATGAAACTTCATCAGTAATGTGCATTGGATAGTAATGAGCAATGATACAATAATTGGGTCATTATTTTTCAGTCCTGCTTAAGTTGCACAAGTTAAATCCAGGTGAGCGATACAGGCTCTTGAGAGCCTCTAGTTTCAACATACCAACCCAACATATTTCATTTCCAGATTCCTGCTCTGGGGCACCACCTCCAACATACATTTTCTTTCAAATACGACCACCCACATAAAAAAAATAGACTTGCCTTCCTAAGGGGGGGGGGGGGGGGGGGGGGGGAGGAGATAGTATTTTCTGGACAGCCCTAACTGAAGAACTGTATGAAAACAGTGAAAATGCTAATAAATTGATTTAATTTTAATTATTTTCTTCCAAAGATTTTGAGTATTATTTTACCATTAAATGAACTCTGAAAACTTTTATATATTTTAACACTTGCACAGAGCAGTTTATTTAATTGTTTTGATGACTTACATATTTTTATTACAGATGCATTGGGATTTATCTGGACACCATCAACATATTTATTCGCATTGCTACGATCTTATCTGGAGGTGGAGGACGAAAAAAGTAAATCATTACAAACATTCAGTTGAAAAATGACAAACAGAATCTGCTATTTTTGTGTTCCTTATATTTT
This sequence comes from Mytilisepta virgata, assembly GCA_028015205.1. Classification (NCBI taxonomy): domain Eukaryota; kingdom Metazoa; phylum Mollusca; class Bivalvia; order Mytilida; family Mytilidae; genus Mytilisepta; species Mytilisepta virgata. The sequence goes on from CM051521.1 coordinate 94,205,351, forward strand.
GTCATGAAGCAGTTTTTTGTACTTAAGTTATGATATAACTTAAATGAAAAGGGGATGCTCATTAGTTTAATGGTGTCCATTAGTTTAATGAGCATGAAAGTACATAGATTGTTAGTTGTTATTTATGGTATATTTGTTATTGCCAGGACTTGATGTTCTTGTATTCATATTTATAGCAGTTTAGTTATTGGTCATTAAAATAAATTACCTATAATTGTCACTTTTTCAAATCACCTGCATTTTGTGTTTGTCACATGTAAATACTTTGACAGATCTAAAATCCTTCATTTGTTACCTAGATGCAATGTATACAGGGCTCACCACACTTGAAAATAACAGGGAGACTCAGAGTCTCCCTCAGGGTAGCAACAGGGAGACTTCAGGGCATGACAGGGAGACTTCCAAGTCTACCAAGGAGACTGTTTTTTCCCCCAATTTGTCGCCTGTCGAGTAAATACCTGTTATTTTGTGTCTTATAGTGTATACTATACATTCCTTTATTGTGTTTTATCCTGTATTGTTTGAGATTTTATCTACATTTACTCCATATCCTTCCATTTTAGTCATAATCTGAGATTTTGTCTCATGTGCATTTAATCAATATCCTTTGAGAATTTTTCATGATGAGTCCTGGGACTCATCATTTTTCAGAATGGTGAGTCCCAGCTGATTTTGATGAGTCCCAGTCCCAGGACTCATCACCACTTTTTTAACGTACATTACTGCATGATTTTGACCATGGTAGGCCTATTGTACTATTGTTAAAGTTTAATTTAAATCATGTGCTGCCTTAAAATACTGACGAATATAATTTGAAATAAAAAAAAAAAAATGAAATTATGCAGTGGTGCTCCGAACTTGGAAGAATATTTCTGTTACAGATATGAGCAAAAATATTTGTAGCTTTTGACACAACTTATTTATTATTGCCATTTTATTTTTTAATATTTATTTATCTATACTCTTTACTATTATTTTTTCTCAAACATACTCTTAAAATCTTCTCATTCACCTTACTTGAACACCTTTCAATACATGTATTGACAAAATTTCCATTTGTGCATAGATATGTCAAAATCCGCTAAATTTATTTTTAAATAAGGTCTACATATTGTTACCGGTCGGTAAAAAACACCGTGACCAATGAAAAATCACGAGAATTCTGATTGCCGCCATTTCATTTTCTAGCTTACTTTTTGTCGTTTCTTTCCCCTTCCTCCAAGAAAACAAAAAATGGCGGCTCGAGATTTTTAATGAAAATAACGGTCTTCAGATGCAGCTGATTACGTACGTTGTTCAGAGGCGCCTTACATAAAAACACAGGGCGACTCATTTGTCGCTCTGGAGCCGATGACAGGGCGACATTGGCGAGCATTAGGCGACTTAATCGCCCTAATCGCCCAGTTTGGTGAGCCCTGTGTATAGTTTGAAATTCATTACAGTTTATTGTTTCTTAAATACCTGTAAAAAGCAAAATAAAATTAATAAAGAATCATTTTGGTGTTCTTTAAAAAAAATTATGTTTGTTATTGTACAATAAGGCTACACTACTGTCATAATTATAAAATATGTATATATATGCAGTTCATTCAATTGAATTCAAAGGATCAAATGAGCAGATCTGCATTGTCCACTACCATCATAAATTTTCTTTAAAAAAAAATTCTCTAAAGATTAATGGCTAAATGTCAACATCTTTGGTTGAAATTTGAAAATGTTCTTGCTTTTTGCCATTTCAAAACTGTGTGAGATAGTTGTGCCCTCCATTGAAGATGAACAATTGTGAATTCAGAAATTTATTCAACTTTTGTTACTGTAATAACTGCAGCTGTATGAATATGCTGCAAAAATTGTGTTACTGCTTAAGATTTCCCAATTTTCGGTCACATGCATTTGTACTATTAATAACAAAACAGAATTTGTTGAATATTTAAATCCAACAAATAAATAAAACAAAATTGACGTCATTTAGTATCAGTCATCTTAACCTCACATTTAAATCAAAGTACAAAGCCAAAGAAATTGAAACTTGGTAAGAGGAATTTATAGATAGACCTCCATTAAGTTTGCATGTTTTTAACCTTGTAACAAACAAACATGTTTTGATATGTGTAATGTTTGCACAGATTTATTCAATTGGATGTTTTTTTGGAGGCCACATGGTGTGGGCTTTTTCTGCTCATTGAAGATCATGTCTTGACATCTAGAAATTTGTTTTCTTCATTTCCATATTTGTTCTTACTCATATGAGTGTTGATATAATATAATATACAGTAATACTATATAGTATCATGAATATGGTCATTGACTGGCTGTAGGACAGCTACTCATAAACACAATAAGTCTTCTTGGATTGCTAGTTTGTGGATTTTTGGAAATGTACAATTTCGAAATTATGAAATTCATCAGTATAAGGCTAAACAGTAAATTAAGATTATGTGTTTCCAGTGATTGATGACCCATAAATTGTTTTGCTGAAGAATATGTTTTTAAAGAATGTTTTGCTTAAACAAGTGTTTTTTGGAAAATTCAACCAAAGTTTTTCAATAAATAAGAAAATTTCTGGAAAAACAAGCAAAATAGATAAAATTTTAATAGAAAACCCACATATTTTGGTGTTTAGCATATGGACGTTGGGTTTCTTTTTCAACGAGATAAAATAAGGACATTAACTTGTTTTTTTTTTTTTTTTTTTTGTTTTTATGTTGGAAGAAGAGAGCTATTGGTTACTGCTTGAAGATATTTTTAAACAATTAATTTGGTTGCTGATTAAATGACCGAATGTTTGATTCAATGAACTGAATGACAATTTTTTTTTCCAAATAAATAACATGAAGTTTGTGGAAATTCTTGTTTATGTTTACCCAAATTTCAAAAATCTTGTCTGATTAAATGCACATGGAAATTTCCTGTCTAATTAAAACTTCATGAGTTACTCTCTTAAAAGTAAAGCATACGTTGAAGACAAAGAGAACTGAAATGACATGTGTCATGGAAAAGTGGACACACAAAATATAGAAGTTAGAAACAAATATTAAATATGATATCACTAATCATATATATACAATATTTGTTTTGAAAAGAAATATATGTTCTACATATATGATGCACTTTATAGATCTAAATAAAATTTCGATCTCAAAATATTTAATCTATCACTGATTTCTAGTTTATGGAATTGATATTCAAGTAATAGCAGAATGAAATATTATTAAGAAATTATGAATTAAAATAAGTGTATACTAGTGTCGATTTCTGGTTTATTTCGAAAACTGAATTGCATAGTACATAATACAGCATTTAAATTTTGTGAGTAGATATCTCATACGATCAAACGTACTGCACTTTATTGTAAATTTGGTGAGTAGATATCTCATACGACCAAACGTACTGCACTTTATTGTAAATTTGGTGAGTAGATATTTCATACGAGCAAACGTACTGCACTTTATTGTAAAATTTGTATTTGAAACTTCAAATTTTATGATCACGGAAAATTCTTGTTCCTTTATAGAACATCCACTTGTTTATTACAATGTTTAAATTTATTAAGGACAATTAAATGATGTCATTAATTTTTTAATAACTGATTTAATATAACATATTTTATTATAATCAGTTTGTGACATGTCTAGTTTCAGGTATGTTATAAACTTTGAATTGCGTGAAAAACATTTTCTGTTCAGTTTTATTCATTTTTCAAATTTGAAAATCCAAATACTTAACAGTTGTGCAAAGTTTCTGGACGTTTGTACACTTAAATGATATTAATGACAGCTTGTTTAGTATTTTACAAGATAAACTAAAATGAATATTTCTGAAAACGATGCACAAAAGGAAAAAAATAGAGTATATGTAATAAATAGTACTGTGTTTAATCGGAGACGCTCATCTATTCATTTACAAGAGGCAGAAAATGATCTTGATCTTCGCGCCAATACTTTGATTGGACTAAGTAAAGAGAAAATTCACAAACTTGTGAACTTTGACAACGAGTATTTCAAGCAACTGTCGAAATCACCAACAGGGAGATTTAATAGTCCACTTTTTAACGGTAGCGATATTGCAAACAAGTATCGTCCGCCGCAAGATTCTTCTGGTGTAAAGCAGACGGCTTATTTTATTGACAATCATTTTTCCGGTCCTAATAGAACCACAGCAATGGAACTTCGACGTGCATATTCAAATTTAACGAAAGGAAGCCTAAATATAACCGACGCAAACAATATATATCAGCATGCATTGAAGCGTTCTAAAACGGATATTCAGGAGATTTACACTGACCGTAGACTCAACCTTCCACCTGTAAGTAAAGCGTCACCAGAACCCCTAATAAGAAAACGAGTAAAATTTGGAAGCCTTAGGGCGTTTCAGAACCCACCAACGATTGAACATCTTCCTCCCATTCAAATGAGACGACTTAATAGTAGTAAAAATGAACTTGATGAAAACGTAATGGAGGAAATTTCTAATAGTATAACAGAAAAGAAAGAATTCGAGGAAACGATTCAAGATGGAAACGGAAAAGTTCAAAAAATTTTAGCGCTTCGTTTCAGTAACGCGAAAGGAGCTCATGCGTATCCTGGAGAATTGAAATTACATGCAAATCGGTCAGAATTGGATGAATTGATTGAAAAAAGCAAAAATCCGAAACCGGTAGCAAAGTCAAGAAATGTTCTTCGTCGCGCAAGAACCACCAATGACATGGGCTTTGTCATTGCTTCCACATCTAATGCTGACTCTTTGAAAGAACAAAGAGAACCAAAAAGTAATTTTGAAATTCGAAAGGAATATGGAAAAAATCTAGAGAAAAATTGGTTCAAGAATTTCCTTCAACAATCTAAGGCCAGGAAAGGGGATCCCGCAGGAAAGTTTGATTTAAATTTGGAATTATTTTACAGTCCGGAACCACAAACCCCCGAAGAATCCGTCGTGAGCGATGTTGATAGTAGATGTGATGAAAACTTAGAAAACAATGAAGACAGCAATAATATTTCCGAAATGAAGCAATTTAAAATGAAGAAACATTTATTAGACATTTCAGGATTGTTTTCGTCTACAGACGTGTTAACAGGAGAAGATAATGAACTTGATCGTGATACTCCGTCAGAAATTGAGTTTGTTTTGACAGATAACGAATTGATACAAAAGAAGACAAAACACAAAATGAGACGAAAACGGAGAAGGAAAGAAAAACGTTGTAAAGTTCTCTCCGCCGAAAATAACGAAGAATTGGCACCTCTTCCTCAAATGACTGACAAAGAATTGAGAGCAATACGGCTGAACATAAAGAAGAAAAAACAGCCACCAGTACTGACAGGAAAACGCAAGTTCCTACAAGCAGCAAACGCTGTCTTTGTCGCTGTTCAATTCCAAAAGATTTTGACATCCGTACGCGACAAAAATAGAAAAAACAGACAACGCAAACTGAAAAAGAAAATTCGACGGGTAAAATGGAAAGCACAAGTAAATGACTATTCCGAATTTGAAAGACCAGTAAATGTAACACCACCGACTCTCGGAGAAAAATTCATGAAGGAAATTGGAAATAGCTTATTAATAGATATCGATAAACTGAATATAACATGTGACCCAGAAAACGAAGAAGAAAAGGATGCCATAGGTTTTCATGATGAAATCAAAACAAGTAAAGCTTTATCAAAATATGCTTTCGAGGCAAGTAAGGCGTGTATTGAAGATGTTACAAATTTCCTCACAGATCAGAATCGTGCACTGCAGAAATTTAGCCGTCTTCGAAGACACAGTGCTCCGTTGTTGTCAATGCCGGAAGGACTCTTGATTGAAGTTTCTGACAAACCGAAAGGTAAAAGACGAGACAGAAGTAAGTCCGTGCGGCGCGTAAAATCTGCTAAAAAGAAGCAAGAAAAACGTAACAGGTCACCTAATTTGGTACCAAAATGTTCATGCAGCCACAATCATGCAGCCGATAAAAAGACATCCTTTACTAATCTCTCACGGTCTCAGTCAAAAGTTTGCATACACAAGGAAGAGTCGGAAGTTCCGGACAAAAAATATTTTGTTTTTCACAGAAGTCAAGTTTTAAAGAGAAGGTCTAGTTTAAATGAACAAGACCTCAAAATGCAATCTAAAGGCGTAGATTTGTCTGAATTATTACGTGATGTTGACATTCCTGCAAAAGACATTAGGATTCAGATAATTCAAAGGAAAATGAGAAAGCAAAAACGCCAAAAGGAAGTAGCTCTAAACATGCTTTATCAACCTCCGGAGGAATCTCAAGAATCAGAAATTGAAACCGAATCAAGTAGTGAGCCCGAAACCGATGATAGTTCTTCGGATTATGAATTTACAACAAATTTTACATCTCCATTTGTTTCCTCTGGAGTAGCCTGGAATCAAGTAAGACCTAAACGTGCAACTTGGTCTTCAACCGATGTCGATCGAGAACTGAAAAGAGTCACTAGATTTTTCTTAGAAATGAAAGACTGTTCTTACATCCGATTTACAGGAATAAACCAAGCAATTATTTCAAAGCTGGACGAAATTATTACTTGACTGTTACACAGTACATTTGAAAAAATGAACCTATTGTTTCAAATACATGTACTATTTTAATGAATTTGCTCATTTTTTTTTTATTTGATAATTATATATATATATATATATATATATATATATATATATATATATATATATATATATATATATATAATGTTCCACTGCGGTGAAAAATGTGTTTGGTAGATTTATAGAGTGATAATTATATATATATATATATATATATATATATATATATATATATAATGTTCCACTGCGGTGAAAAATGTGTTTGGTAGATTTATAGAGTGTGCCTAATAAAATTTGCCTCACTACTCGTAATTATATTTTAAGTCAAATACTGTAAATTCAGAAATTATTGCGTGCATTTATTATTGCGTTTTTTGTCATTTTAGACCAAAATACGAATTTAATATTTGCGATATTAAATTAATCCCGCTTCATTCATATAAAAAAATTAAAAATGCGAATTTAAATTATTGCAGTTACAACCGTCGCATTTATCGCATTAGTTTCCGAGTTTACAGTATTCAATTCATTGATTGGTTCAGTCATTATTTACATACATGTATGTTTGAAAATATTGGGTATGCATCAATAAGATCATATTTCAGTAAGACATATAAACACGTGGACTGAAACACAGAAGGATAGCATCAATACCACTTCTTTATAATTTATTTACTTATGGTTATCGAGGGATTATTCATAGAAAATCCGTGCTGTCTTATTCCAAATATTGGAAAATAGAGTTCCGGAAAGTGTTTAGTAGAATCTTCCCGGTGTGCTCTCGTGATTTACTTCTTGATTTTTCACATCTGTACAAGTTTCGTATCAATCTTTCAAGAAATTCGTCCATGAAACTTATAATATTAGTGACCAAAAAACTATCGGAATGAAACTTTTGCAGATGTAATGAATCAAGTAGGGAAAGGATTCTATTGATTTTAAGCTCAGTTGGCTTGGGTCATTACTTTTAAAGTACTATTTTTCATAAAGTTCTACTTAAAACGTTTTTAGATTTGAGAAATAGAGGATCCTGTGCTGAATTTGACCCATCGCGCCTGAGGTATAGTGAAAAAGTTATATATTTCCTGAACAGTTTTAATATTCGGCATGTATGACGTGTATGAACTGACGTATTGCTTCTTTCAATACTTTACCAATTAAAATACTATTAATGATTTGGGAGAGTGGAAACGTCTGTTGGTCACTAGTAAAATTCGTTGATCACACGGAAAAAAACATGTATATGATAAAAAAAAAAACATTTATGACCCCCTATTTCCATATCATTCTTGATATCAGCCATCGGTCAATGCCTCGATCGGCATAATATCGGAAATGACACGAACAATGGGGTATAATAATCTATATAGCTCATACATTGTATCTTCTGAACTTTTTACTTCATGTGGTACTCATGTCATTGGTTTTGCTCTTGCCAATGATTGATCATGGGAAGGGGACGGACATTTATGGTAAATTAATATTTTTTTTTATTACTTATGCTTTTTGTCTTACATTGTTTCTCTTTTCTCGAATTGTTGTACTCTGTGGTCATGAAGTTTTGTGTGTTTTGTTATTACCATTTTATTTTGATAACTTTGCATACATTACGCTATGCGGTTTCTTCGATTTTCAGATAATTGTTTAGTTTATTGTGCCCCTCAAGAACTCGTATTAATCTGATCAAGCAGCGTATCTGATCTGTTTGAACTCGTCATTAGTTTTTTCCCCGTGTTGATGTTCAACATATTATTATGAGGTGTAGTACAGGCTGGTTTTTCATTCTGAACGACAGAAATCATTAATTTGAATGCATTTGATTTTAAAAATCTTCAGATAAATCAGAGTGATAGAAATAATTGAAATTGTTTTAATTAAATTAATTTCCATCAAAGTTCATTTTTACGCTACATAAGAAACTATCATCCTATTTTATAAGCAGAAATTCGACTTACAGACAAGTCCAGAAAAATAAATTGAAAGACTAAAACTTATATATATTTATATATATATTTGTGTGCGAGTGTGTGTTTTCATATCTTGAATTTAACAATATAAACAAATATTTTGGTATAGTGTAGTTTAACTTCAGCTTATCTATAGCGGACTGGAAAAAAAAACTTACATTAATCCCTTTTAATCAAAAGATGCGTGCACGTGGGCGGCCGCATTTTAGCCGTTTTTTCTCTTTTTTTCGTCGCGTCTTCGACGTGCTGAATACTTTAATACCATGAATACGTACATATCGTTTTTGGTCCCCATTTTACTAACAAGCATCGTTTATGGAGAATACACACACAAATACATTGCAGTCTCTACTATGTAGATCCCATACTGACGATTGGTCTCGAATTAGGAATCCCTGGCTTCGCAGTTTGGTAGCTTGCGCCAACCACTATACCACAAGTATTTGGTGTTGTATTGTAGAATGTAAAAATGTGTATTATTTTAAAAGTAAATTGTTCTACCAAAATACCTATTCAACTGACCAAAATCAAAGTACATTCGCATTATTCAAACGTTGAAACAACACAAATTTCTTGGGAAGAGGAATAAGAGAAAATATCGCATATTGATTTTTGTCCGCCGCCTGTTGTGTGCCTTCATTTTATGTCGATTTTTCTGTAAAATTAAATTGATTTCCACTTATTGCCAAAAGTTGGTTCAGATCAGTGGGTTTCTGAGAAAATAGAAATCTCTCAGTTTGTTCATGAACGACTGACGAACCGAATTACTTGAAATACATAATAAAGAGCTTCGCTAAGCGCAGCATGATACGACCGCAACATTGGGGTTTTTTAGTCACCTTTAACCCCACTGTATCTCAAGAATTTAAATTAAAGATAGTAAAAATTTGTTGACATAAGTAATCATCAAGATGAATTAAAAGAAAAAATGTCCATTGAAATTGGATGAAAAATGAAAATTTTATGTTTCCTCACAAACCCCCTTGTATGTCAAAAACAATAAAAGATAAACAAAATTTGTGACATACTAATGAAAGCATTCAACGAAAAAAAAAACTCATTAAAATTGAATGAAAAATTTTAAAAATTACATATCAAGCCACACTCCTTTTTTTTTTTGGCCCATTTAACCCCTTTTATGTGGGCATACCACTGGAAACACTCATCAAGATGAATTGAAAGAAAAAATCCCCATTAAAATTGGATGAAAAATAAAAATTTTAGGAATCCTGCAAAACGGCTAATTTTGGCCCCTTTAATCCCTTTTATCTCTGCAACGACAAAAGTAATACAAAAATGCATAGCGTAACTTTTATTGTATTTCTTATGGAGAACCATTTAAAAAAAACCATCAAAATCGAATAAGAAATAAAAAAGTTTCGAAAATTACGGTGTGTCACTTTTTGGCCCCTTATACTCTAAAACGGTAAGAGATAGTGAAAAACGGATCTTGGAAATGTTTTTCCATTTTCATCAGGGAACATTATAAACTAAAAATAATAAAAACATGAAAAAATGGGATGAAAATATAAAAAGTTACACCAAAATTATCAAAAAACCCTTAATGACCCCCAGAAAAAACCTGAGGGGCCAGATTTCCCATAATTAATCCTAATATGTATATCATATGGGGACCACTGTAGTAAAATATTATAAGGGTACGTCCAATAAAACAAAAGTAAATGAACGGAAACCTAACTGTCTACAGACGCCGACGCCGATGACAGGCTCATACCATAATAAGACCACAAATATTTGCGGTCGAATAAAAAGGGGAATAAATATAAAAAGAAAAAATGTTTTGGAAATTGAAAACTTTCATGTTATTTTCAATGTAAGAATGTTGATAGTCCATTCAATTTGATAGGTAAATTATTACTAATTAAAAGATAATTCAGTATTTTCATGTTCTCAGCAGTACTGCTGTTAAAAATTTGGAGTACCATAATCAAAAACACATTTCACATTAGATATATTTTAATCATTTGCTTTTATTTATAATAAAGTACAAGATCCTCGGATTATCAATATTAAAATTAATAAGTTCTTAATCATTTTTATCATTGAAAACAATAAAATCGTTATAGATAAATCACAACGGGATTATATGGATTCATAAAAAAGGAATCTTGGTAAAAAATCTTAGCTGACTTGGTCTGTCGGCCTCATCAGGATATCATGTACCTAGAAATAATAATAAAAACTTTTGTTATTATAAAAGTACACTGTGTAACTTAGCATAATAAGGACTAGGTTACTGCACTTGACAGAACAAAACAAGTGATATAAAAAGCACCATTATCAAGCAAACAGTACTTTTACTTATTACCTTTGCCCATTTTTTGTAAACCTCTCTGTAGTTTTATATTATCACAGGAAAAGTACCCCCTGTTCATTTGTAAATATTCATCTGTGAGCTGTATATTTGATTTGTAAATAGCTTTCTTCGTTAGCTGCTTATTAGAAAATGTCACCAAAGACATACCGATCAACATAAAATCGACAAATGTCTTAATAAAGACCCAAGGGCCAGATTAAGGAAAGGTACATTTATAGAAATACATCCTGCAACTACAATCCATTTGTCCGAGATTGCTCTGTCTGACGGCCTTTTTTGTGATATGCTGGGGCCGTTGTCCCACGGCCCCAGCACATCACAAAACAGGCCGTCAGACGTCAGAGTAATCTCAGACTACAATCCACATGAATAAGCGGATCAAACAGCCTACACACTAAGCTTACTGAAATCTATAATATCACTGGAAGAATGCTGGATTAGTAGTTTTCAAACAGAACCTAAAATGCTCTTCATTTCATAATAATCAATTACTGAATTAGATCTTCTGGCCAAATAATTATCAAACAAAGTCCAGTCTATCAATACAATGCCATGTAACAGCACATAACAAAGAGCTATAAGACCAAGCAGTGATGTATAGAAACAAAGGTATCGTTGGATTGAACGTGTCTTGAGGAGTGAAAATTGATTTGTAGATCAGGATAAGTACTGGGTTAGTCCTAGAAGGAAACTGAAAAGGATACAAGACAGGAAGTTGTGGTCTGGAATGGTTGAGACCTTATATGTTGATTGGTACTAAAAGGATATGTAGGTAAGATCAAATCTGTAAGAGTAGCTGATTAGAGAAATCATGTACCTGTACGTACAATCTAATTAAAAACCGATCTCTCATCGCCTCCGTTTTCTGATATGTGGCGTGGGAGCTCCAACGCGACATATCAGAAAACGGGAGCGATGAGAGATCGGTTTTTAATTAGATTGCTGTACGTAAGAACAAAAAATCCTGAATGTTTCCGACTTTTAGTCAAGGGGAGGTATATGTTGGCATGGAAATCACTCCTCAAGACAGTGTTTAAAAACTAAGTATTTTATTTCTCACGCGTAGCTTGACGTATTCTTAAAGGTTTTTTGGTTTTATCTCATTTTCTTCTAAATGATGAAGTAGCCCTTAAATCTTTTGTGATATTGTTTCATACATCCTTATTTTCAGCCTCAAGCATTACTGGCATTAGTGTTGAAACTGCAGATACACTTATAGGAAAACTGGCATAATAAAATGTTTATAATTTTACACATTCAATTTTATTCATTAATGTTTCATTTAAAAGTTGCACAAGAAATATGTAAATGAAATAAAAATTGCAATTACCTGAACATGAGCTGGAGCACTCAATGCATACACCAAAGCAACAGCTATGTCATCTGGCTGTAGACACTGAAAAATAACAACAAATCTTATGTGCTAAAAACATCGCTAAAGCATTAATATATGTGTAAAAATTTGCTTTAAATGTTCACAAATATATTAAAGTTTAAATAAAATATAGTTGCAAATCTGCCAATTATAGAAATTTTTCGTCTCGTCCTGGACATGCATGTTATATTTGTCTGTGGATATTAAGCAAGAGAATATCTATCAATCGAGCGGGATTCATTTTTGCTTTTAAGAGGCATCAGTAAAGAAATCTGGATATTGAAATAAGGGGCTGTTTTATTTGCCACATCTATGTGACTGGATTTTTTTATCTGCACAAACATTTTTTAATTATCTTTCGAAAACAAAATACAAGTATTAGTTTTCAGGCATAAATTTAGTCCTGGATCACAATTTTGGAGCGTGTATTTTTAACATTCATAAACTGGCCTCGTCCTTTTGACTCTAATGTTTGCTCAATTAATACCTGTATACTGCTGTACAAAGCTTTTGCAGATTCATCATCTTTTCTCATTCTAAATGCAAATTCTGTTTCCACCAAACCAGGACTTATAGACTGTCAACAACAACAAAAATCATTATATCATGGAACTGAAACACAAATATATTTACGTGATAATTTGTTCTAAAAATAGTTTAATAGAGAAAAGGAAAAATACAGTCATCGAATTGGTCAATGTCACAGATCCATCACTGTGACGCACCTATCAATAGCAGCAGGTCGATATAGCAAATACGACCTGCAGACCTAACAAGGGGCTCCTAGTAGCCTGAATCGCTCACCTGTAATTTTTTGTGTATATCTTGTACAGCTAAAATATATACAATCCTGAGCCCAAATATATATGGTTGCTAGGGACTTTTTCATCAGTTGCTATGAATTTTTTTCAATAGCCTTGACTCTTGGCCATTCATTTTGACTTGAACAGGTAAATCGTAGGGTCCTGAACCCAAATGGATCTGGTTGCTTGGGACTTTTTCATCGGTTGCTATGGACTTTTTAATGACATTGACCCCAGACCCTAAATTTTACTTGTACAGCTACCATTTAATTTATTTCAAGTTACGCTCTAAACATCTGTGACAATATGTCCAACCATTATTTTTACTGATTATTACTGTTTACATGTAAATAATCATTCACGAGCAAAATCTCCTATAAGGGGTCAATTTACGGGTTTTGTCATGTTAACTTATTTGTAGATCTTACTTTGCTAAACATTTTTGCTGTTTACAGTATGTCTTAATCTATAATAATATTCAAGTTAATAACATAAAACTGCAAAATTTCCTTAAAATTAACAATCAGTGGCAATAACCCGAAAATTGGATGACTGTTTCATGGCAGCTAGATCTTGACGTCATTAAACATTTTTACTTCGTCTCAGTTTTACTCTAACTGCTTTAGTCTTTGAGATATGAGCCAAAAAGTGCATTTTTTCACCTATGTTCTATTTTTAGCCACGGCAGCCATGTTTCTAGATGAACAAGAAAATAAAACACAAATTTTATACTAGATACCCTAAGGATCTTTCAGCCTAAGTTTGGCTGAAACTGATCCTGTAATTTCAGACAAGAAAATTTTGGAAAGTTTATAAAGATGATGAAAAAAATGTGAAAAATTGTCTTTAAAGGGCAAAAACTCCTATAAGTGATCAATTAACGATTTTGGGCATGTTGACTTATTTGTAGATCTTACTTTGTTGGACTTTTTTGCTGTTTACAGTTTATCATTATCTATAATAATATCCAAGATAATAACCTAAAACGGCAAAATTTCCTTAAAATTAACAATTAAGGGGCAATAACCCAACAAAGGGTTGACCGATTTGTCTGCAAATCTCATGGCAGGTAGATCTTAACCTGATGAACATTTTTACCCCGTTAGGTTTGCTACAAATGCTTTAGTTTTTAATATTAGATATAAGCCAAAAACTGCAGTTTACACCCTATGTTCTATTTTTAGCCATGGGGGCTATGTTTCTCGAAGGTTAAGAAAATTAAACATATACTACAAACATGGTACCCTAAATATGATTTCATTTAAGTTTGGCTGAAATTGGTTCAGAAGTTTCAGAGGAGAAGATCTTTGAAAACGTTTACGACCTACGGACGACGGACGTCAAGTTATAGCAAAAGCTCGCATTCATTTATTTGACTTTACACTTCATTCTGTCTTATCGCCTCTACCATGATGACCAGATTTTATTGGTACTAAAAGCCAGAGTTAAAAAAAAGCATCGTCCTTTGGTAGGAAAACTGCCAATTTACGAACTACCTAGAACACCAGACCACTTCGATCTCCTGTTTAAAGAGACTAACAAAAAGTTACACATAGAGCAAATTGCCTAAGAAAGGATCGTGTTTGCATAAAATTAACAAATTTACTCAGAATTTAAATCGTAACATATGAAACTTGAAGAAATCATCTAACAGACTGAGTATTGTCGTATTTACGTAGAAACAAATATCTTTTATATCTTATATTTACAGTTTGTATTTATCTTAATATTAGGAATTCAAAATTTCTCGAATACAAAGGCCGATTTCCCCGTGAAACTTCTTGCATATTTGCACTGTAATATGAACCTTTATTCAATAAAATTTGGCAATAGAACGAATTAAATTCTTTAATTTAAAGAATGAAAATTAACAAGCATTCTGAAAGTATTGCTGGGCAATACAATGTCCACTACCGGCTTGAGCTGTGAGAAAACATGCAAAACGCAAGATAGGACAGTGACAAATCAAGGACGATGTAATCTACTAACCTGAAACTTCTTCAAGATTCAATGCCAAAACAAAACTTCAAACTGCAAAAAATCATCGAACGGAACGACATTTGAACTTGATCTGTAACATGTCATGGCAAAACTATATACCAAATATCAAATCAATATCTTCAAGTATGCCGAAAAAAAGTGGGGGAAACAAGGAACATAAATCTGCAAAAAAATCATCAGACCGGAACAAAATTCAAATATGATTTGTAACGTGTCATGATAAATCAATCTACCAAATATCAAGTCAATATCTTCAAGGACAACTGAAAAAAGTGCGGAAAAATGATTATTTGCGTGAATTTTCTAAGTCCAAAAACCATATCTCTGCAAAAAATCATCAGACTGGAACAAAATTCAAATTTGATCTGTAACTTGTCGTGAGAAAACTATATACCAAATATCAAGTCAATATCTTCAAGCACAAGTGACGGATGGGTGGACAGACGGACGGACGGACGGAGCGCAAACCTAAAGTCCCCTTCAGCTTTGCCGGTAGGGGAATAATTATCCGAAAATTCCTCCATCTCGGATTCGCCGTTTGTCACTTTATAAACAATGTAAACGCAATAAAAAAAATTATCTTCAATAGTAATACATAACAATTAACCGCTTTGCCAATTTCATCAACCAATAGGTGTGTAGAGACAAATGCAGGTGATCAAAAACATATTTGACATAAAACTTTAAAAAAAATCATGCATATTTCCAAAAGTGATTTCCGGCATTTTGTTTCTATTCTTTATACAAACTCTGGTTAAATAATTTAATATTCCGCCAAAAGGGACAATTGTTTCTGTGCTATTTCAGAAATCTTTTAAAATTAAAAGTAAAACCTTTCCTAAACCTTTAATTCAAAATTGTAATTTTAACATTAACATTTATTGATGTATCAATTTTTCGCGGGATATTAAAATTTCAGACGTTTCTAAAAATAATTTGCCGTAAAATAATTTAAATTGTGCACCAATACATCGTATTTTGATATCTTAAATTAAAATTTTGTAATCAAACCAAACAGTTTTGTTTCCCGTAATTTATTGTTAGATTCTATAGTAAAGAAAAATTCATAATCTATAAATAAATACATGTAGTTAATAACATATATCGCTGGTCACATTTTATTGACAAATAGTTTCATAAACCCTTTGATTTGGATCGGTCAATATCAAATTGACCGACCGGAAGCCTATAACTGTATACTTTTTTATTGACTAACAATAGACTGATGAAATAAGCATAAATATGATAAAATCTGTCAATACAATATAAAATGTCAAAGTACACAAATACGACACATACCCGTCCAATATGCCGTATTGAACTAGTCAATATGACATATTGGACTGGCAATTCAATAAAGGGTCATATTGGACTAGTCAATAAAGAATCATATTGGACTAGTCAATATATGACATATTGGACTTGTTAATCAATAAAGGTATGATTGCGCCTCAGTCCGATATGGAAAACCTTACGCAATAATACTATAAAGTAAGTACATTGAAAATTACAGTACCGTCAATCTAATCTTTGATTTGATTTCACGTAGTTCATTTCTGATACCATCTCCTAATGCAGTAACAGCAAACTTTGTAGCAGAATAGAAATGTCCACTAGGTGATGGAATAACTCTATGACCTGACATACTAAACAAATGGAAAACAATCATTCAGACATCCCTTTACCTACAGAAATGATATATTGATCTTGGCTAATTTATCAATTTACGACAAACGGGATAACTTTGACTTTCCAATCGTCAACTTCCCATTTTTTAGCGGCAATATTCCAAAAGCGCTGGCGTATGGAGTATATATTTCACAACTCATACGTTATTCCAGAGCTTGTGACATATACACTGACTTCCTAGACAGAGCCCCGCTCCTGACAGAAAAGTTGGTCTGACATGGGTATGTTGCTCCCAAGTTGGAGTCACCCGAAAAGTGCAGAAATAAATGTTTCAGAAATAATATAAAAATGTTATTATCCCTTTGATTCCTAGTGAGGTAATATCAGTTCAAAATGAATGATAAATATGCTGAAATATGCACCAAGAAAAAATAATGCAGTTTTATGGACGTCATCATGACTTGGTTGACAGGTATGAAAAAACCGTTTCCCAAATGAAAATGGAACTGTTCCATTGAGGTATGTTATCCCTTCCTCATACCGGATTGATATGGGCAGCATGGTGGATGTCCTGCAGGAAGCAGAGACTGCTTACTTTTCCCGAGCACCTGAGTCTACCCCCGATTTTTGGTGGGATCCATGTTCTTCATATGTTTTTAGTTTTTAATTGTAATGCATGCATAGTTTTGTTCTTGTCTTCCTTGTTCTCCGGAGTTTGTGAGTTAATTAGATAATTCCGTCCTTCGAATATTCCTTTGGTATTTCTTGACTTTATTTACTGGTAACGCTCGACGGGAAGCAATAAATGAATATTCCCTTTTTGCAATTTAGATTCCATGAATTTTTTTTTTCGTATTTATACATACATATGTATACATGATCCATCACACAATTCCACAAGTAATAATTTGAAATGAAACTTGACATTTGGAGAGTTATTCAAGGTCATATATCATGTATGACATTACTAAGGAAAGTTTATACATTATACAAAAGTTATCCATAAAAAATAGTTGCTTAAGCTTTAAAAACAAAAGGGAGGTAAAGAAAGAAAAGCACTAAAGTCATTCCTCTGTCGTATTTCAATGTCGACTACCTTTAATAGCGTTGCCGGAGTCGTACTCTTTGGATCCACAACTCCTCGTAAACCTATGACTGGATTTCTATGAAACTTTCCGGGAATCTTAGTAAATAATGCCACTGTGGACCGTATTTGCCCCGATATGAGAAAGATGACCCGAAAAGTGTAGAAATAAATCTTTCAGGAATAATAAAAAATGTTACTATCCTTTTGATTCCTAGTGAGGTAATATCAGTTCAAAATGAATGATAAATATGTTGAAATATGCACCAAGACAAAATAATGCAGTCATACCTGTTTATCAAAAAAAGATGTCCATCATCTGCACCCTTTTCTCTCATTTGTTTTATCGCTTCTCTTGTACAAATGGATACAGCCAGAATATTTACCTGCAAAATTTTGAAAATAACTATATTTTTGTTTCTGGATGTGAAGAAAAGTTACCAGTACAGCTTTGGGAATCACTGTGTGCTGTCAAGGCTATTACGGGGGATTTTATTCTATGCATTCAGGACTATGACATTTTTGATGTGATAAAAAAAAAGAACCATGCTTTCGGACAGGCTGACAGAAGGAGCCGAATTAATGCTTAAGGTAACAATCCATGATTAGACATATCACCCTACCCATGCAGACGCATTATTTTAACTCAAAGCCAACAAGTCTTTGTTCTTAAATCTTAACTCTATGTGCTTATACCAGTTTCATTAGTCTTTGATTTGACTCGGCCGGGAATCCAATACATGACCACTTGGCCAGCATGCTACCAAAAGAACACCGAGATGGTTGAGATATCAATAACATTTGAGGTAACACTTACATCTAACATTTCTTTCCAATCTTTAGTTTCACCACTCAACAACGGAGATGCATGAGCCAGACCTGCATTGTTTACACAAACATCTACCCCACCCAAATCCTTTTTGACCATTTTAAACATATCCAGTATGTCCTGTTCATTTCGTAGGTCACATTTCACTGGTATCAGCTGACCTTTGGCTCCAGATAGCTCTTTCTTGATGGCCTGATTTTAAAAAATGTACTGCAATATTACTACATTGTATATGAATTATAACAAGAGGCTCACCAGAGCCTGTATCGCTCACCTGGAGTCTGGTTTTCATTGGACAATTAATCAACTATTTGACCAAGTTTGTTGCAATTGGTTCAATTGTTCAGGGAAAATTTGTTGAAGATTTATTGTTCATAAGGTTTAATGTTAAAATATGTTCCCTGATGGTGGTAGTCCTGGCAGGAAGTTGACAAAATTGACCAGGAATAAGGGTGAACCTTAAATAAATGTAACAGAACCCGACCTCAAATTACACAAACCAATAACTCCTAAATAGAATTTGGGATTCCCTTCAAAATTTCAGGGTAGGCAGATCTCAACATGGCAAACATTTTTCAATTTATATTTCACTTCTATCTCAAATAGTTTTGGAGATAAATGCAAAAATGTTAAAATTTTGAAAATTTGACAAAAAAAGGGCAATAACTCCTAAATGGGTTTTGGGATTTCCTTTAAAATTTCAGGGTATGTAGATTTCAACATGGCAAACATTTTTAAAATTTACATTTCACTTCTATCTCAAATAGTTTTGGAGATAAATGACGAAAAATGATAAATTTTGAAAATTTGACGAAAAAAGGGCAATAACTCCTAAATGGGTTTTGGGATTTCCTTCAAAATTTCAGGGTATGTAGATCTCAACATGGCAAACATTTAACAAATTTAGATTTCACTTCTATCTCAAATAGTTTTGGAGATAAATGACAAAAAATGTTAAATTATGATAATTTGACGAAAAAAGGGCAATAACTCCTAAATGGGTTTTAGGATTTCCTTCGAAATTTCAGGTTAGGTAGATCTTGTCATGCTGATCAATTTTACCCCATGTCAGATTTTTGATATCTGTAACGGTTTTTAAGTTATAAGCCAAAAACAACACATGCACCCCTATATTCTATTTTTAGCTACGACAGCCGCCATGTTTTATGTCAGATCAAAATAAATTGAGGATCGTTTGTAGAGGACATGTTATAGACCATTCCTATTAAGTTTCAAACCAATCGGCCTAGCGGTTTCAGAGGAGAAGATTTTTGATAAAAAAATTTTGAAAATTTGAAAAAAAAGGGCAACAACTCCTAAATGGGTTTTGGGATTTCCTTTAAAATTTCAGGGTAGGTAGATCTCAACATGGCAAACATTTTTCAAATTTACATTTCACTTCTACCTCAAATAGTTTTGGAGATAAATGACGAAAAATGTTAAAGTTTTGAAAATTTGACGAAAAAAGGGCAATAACTCCTAAACGGGTTTTGAAATTTCCTTCAAAACTTCAGGGTAGGTAGATCTTGTCATGCTGATCAATTTTACCCCTGTCAGATTTTCGATATCTGTAACGGTTTTTGAGTTATTAGCAAAAAACAGCAATTTACCCCTATGTTCTATTTTTAGTAACAGCGGCCATGTTTTTCGACGAATCAAAAATCCCCACATCAGTTCTATGCAGGGTACCCCAGGGAACATTCATACCAAGTTTGGTTCTAATTAGTCAAGTAGTTTCAGAGGAGAAGATTTTTGAAATAATAACATAAAAAAAGCCAAAAATGTCAAAAAAGAGCAATAACTCTAACATCAGTTGACAGATTTTCACGAAAATCAGCACACAGGTAGCTCTCATCATGCTGAACACTTTCATCCTGCCAGAATTTGCCGTAACCTAATGATTTTTGAGATATTTGCGAAAAACTGTTGTCTGACCCCTATGTTCTATTTTTAGTAACAGCGGCCATGTTTTTCGACGGATCAAAAATCCCCACATCAGTTCTATGCAGGATACCCCAAAGAACATTCATACCAAGTGTGGTTCCAATTGGTCAAGTAGTTTCAGAGGAGAAGAGTTTTGAAAAATTGTTAACGACGACGGACGACGACGACGACGACGGACGCCAAGTGATGGCAATAGCTCACATGGCCTTTGGCCAGGTGAGCTAAAAAAGATACAGACATTTTATTTTCCTAATTTTTTAAGGACTCAATGCCGGAATGGAAACAAGCATTGCCTAACTTTATATATTATCTCTTTTTAGTTAACTGAAAGGTGTGTTCCAAAACATGTGCAAGTGAATCATTAGAATTTTGATATTTCAGACTTTTCGCAAAAATAGTGATTCTGAAAATATACAAAATCTCAGTTTGTCAATATGTCACACATAGCAAGTTAAGTACGCAGATAGTATAGTGTAAGGATATAGTGTAAACGTCACCGAGACAACAATGAGTAGGTATGAACAGTCAATATCCCATCACAAGATAAGCTCTAGTTTGTCATGGACACATTCATATCGAAACTATATAAACAAGAGGAACTATAAATCCCAGAATTCCATACTATAAACATATACAAATAAGAAAGCAAAAGATAGTACATGTGTTTATTGTATGCCCATTAATAGAAGCCTTAATAGAAGAACAAAGTGGGGCTGAGGCTTATTCGGACATAACTTTCTTAATTTACTTGAAGTATTAAGTCCTGCAAATTTTTAACCGCTTGTGGTTTAAATGAAAGCTATTAGCAAATTCATATTGATGTACGGACAAAACATTTTTCATTTCCCCACGAAAACTTCGAGATCCTGGATTGTTGGCAAATTTTAATGATTTAGATTAATATTTAAAATGATCAAAATGTTTATGTTAATTTTGAACGATAAGACTTTAAGACATTGTAAAATATCATCTCTTTGGCTCAGTGGTGATATTTTAAGATAGCTATGTGTCAAAATCCATAAAACAAACTTTTATTTTACGGTACCACTGTCAGCTGTCGCTCAAATTCTCAAAAAGAGAGGAGGCATCAGTTAAACTTTTAGAAAACACATACCAAACCTTGCAGATTATTTACTAAATGTATGTACACTCAAACCACTAGAAGACTTACCAAATAACAAAGTATTGAACTTTTTAAAGTTCTTCAAGCCAATAGACATGATAGAGCATTGTGGTGTTTCGAGTTGTGGCAAATGATGTATGTATATACATTTTGAAATCCAGAATCTTGCAAAGGGAGATACCGACTGATTTCTTGAAAAGCCCAATGACTGCTAATTTTATTCTAGTCATTATATATCTAATAATATATGACAAATTCAATTCAAATTTTGTATCAAGATTTGGAAACTACCTTTCTTTAAAGAACATAAAAAACCACCATTTCATGGAGAGAAAAAATACAAATACATAAATATTTTTTTTAAACGAAACACATATTTCTGTTCAGCACATTAAAAATCTTATATATTGAATTTTTGACTGTAAATACAGTTCGGTCAAAAAGTTTTTTTCACAAACATACCGTAAACAGTTACAACACTCACCTCAATTTTATCAACATTTCTAGCACATCCTACAACTTTCATGCCATTTTTAACAAGCTGTCTGACAACAGATGCCCCAATACCGACAGACGCACCAGTTACAAGAGCAACACGCCCCGCCCAACGGTCCATGATGTCCTAGATAATGAACGCAAACACTAAATGCGAAGCAAATGTAGGTCGAGTAAGAATTAAAGTCGTATTATCGTGATTGTTACTATCTAATAATATAATAATAAATACTTTATTTAAAGGGGGTAACAACATTTAGTATACAATACTAATTTCCCCTGTGGCCCTCGATACAACAAATTAACTCAGTATTGAATATTTTCAACATAAATATGAAATATCTTACATACACAACCAATTATACTTATAATATTACATTATTAACAAGTAAATATCTTCTTGATTGAAAAAAAGAACAAATACATTTACATTTCTAACTATTTTGCTTTATGAAAAGGTGTTCAGAGAACCTTAGCTTAAATATTTCAACATTATTTGCATTTTTTTTATTGGCAAAGGAATATTATTCCATAATATTGTGACTGTATAGTGAAATGTTTTCTTCATAAAATTTATATTTGGTCTTGGTACAAAAAGACAACCAGATTTTGTAGAGCGCAATGAGTACTGGTTTGTACTAAATTTGAACATATCACATAGATAATCAGGAGCAATATTATTTATGGATTTATACATTAATACACCTTTATGGTACAGAATTCCGTTTTCGTAAGAGAGGTTTAGATGGTGCATCAAAATTGTTATTCATTATTACATGAGCAGCTCTTTTTTGGAGTTTACATAATTTATCAATGTTTCCTTTGGAGGTTTCACTCCATATAGTACAACAGTTGAAGGATATAACCATTATAAAATAAACATAACCCTTCTTTTGCAATATATGATTTAAGTCTTGCAAGTAAAAATATAAAGAACAAACTTTATCAATTTGTTGATCCCATGACATATTTTTGTCTATATAAATACCAAGTACATGTACATGTAGCTTTTCACATTTAACCTCACTAAGCAATTCATCATGACAATATATATCAAGGTTAGTATGAACATTCATTAACCTTCGCATAGACCCAAGTAACATAACATCAGATTATTTTGTACATGTATTTATACCATATCATTATCATTACATCATTTTCCTATGTTAAACATATCAACATTAAGTTTGGTACTTATGTCTATAAGAGATGCTGATGAATAATGAAGTTCTATACGTGCATCTTTATATGATAAGTTTGATAAAAAAATCATTATGGCCATGACTTTATTGGAGAGAGCAGCGCATTTTCCTGGGGCCGCGTATGGGTGAAGCCCGGTGAGAGGTGCAGGGGGCGAAAGCAGAAGAGAAATAGGAAAAATTGGTTTTAAAATACCATCTCCTAGATTTCATTTTTCAGTTTATTTCCTTTGCAAAAATTGTTAAAATTTACTCATTTTTAACAACATTGAAACCAATCATCCACGCAACCACATTGTTTGTTGACCCGACACTAATTTAGTGTTTCGGCAGTTTTCATGCTTCCTTAGGGATGGTTTATTTAGATTTGTGTTTACCTAGACATTTATCACTTGCAGATATAGTGTGCTTATTATTGTGATTTGGCTCCCCTAGATTACTTCACCTTTGATGAAGTTAATAAATCGCGAAGATTCTTCTGTTTCTTACGGGCAATTAAAGATTTTATTTTAAAACCCTCTTTACATTCAGGGTCGAAATCTAGCAGATTCCAATATTTTGATAAAAAAAAACTTTTTTTGGTTTTCCTTGATTATATTTACTACCCAAGACTAATGGAATATCTTTACTATTTTCCACTTTTTCTTTCAATTAATACTTTTTGTATATTCCCGTTATTTCTATTTCGTCATGTCCCCTTCTAATCAATTTAGTTTTAAACTCTGAAAGTATACTATTTAAATCGTCAGCATTATTTGTATTTCTGATATGCCGTAATATATAGTTTCCTCTTTCAGGAAACCGGCAAACATATGTTTTTTTACACCTATTTCTTTGTAGATACAGGAACTAGTTTGTAGGTTTGAAGAATGTCGTCATATCTAAAATTCCTTCAGATTCAAACCGATTTCCCTTATATACATGATAGATATGCAAATCCAAAAAAATCAATGTCTGTACAGGAAATATTTTATGTAAATTTCAAATACATGAAATACTAATGAAAATTGTTGGCAATTTTAAGATTTTTTTCATTTCTTCAGCTGACCCATGGTATATTATGAACCCATGACCTCTGTATTTACCAGCATAAAATGTTTTATCTTTTTATCTAAAACTGCTGACTATTTCTTGAAAAATGTCATCCATTAAAATATCGCAAATTTCAGGGCTAGGAACTGCATCAATTGCCGTACCAATTTTTTGTTTGTAAAATTTTCTTTAAATTCAAATTATATTATTTTCGAGAATTTCTTCAGCAGGAAAATTAAATCTTTAGTAGGAGGATATCTAATTTTGTACCTCATTTTATCAACATTCTAACACGACTTTTCAATTACTAATACAAACTCATTAATTGGCATATTTGTAAACATAATCGTTATATCATATGATATTAACAAACAATTTGCTTGTGGTTTTGACTATTCTAATTTATTAATAAATGATTTAGTATCTTTTATGTAAGTTTCTTGGTTTATTTAGATATAAGGCAGCTTGAAAAACACTAAATAAAATTAATGTCGGGTCCACTGAACAAACAATGGGGATGCGTGGATGATTGGTGTCTAATTTTCTAATTTGTTAAAAAAGAACTTTAACGAAGAAGTTATGAAGACAAGTGAAGTTATTACAATTTTCAACCTTAATAGTCAATGTTTAAAAAAACTTTAAAAGTGTTTAGTGGTTTTCAAAGTGGAGGGGGTTATAAAAAGAGGTGTTTTTTCAAATCTGCCACAGTTGGGGTTCAAACAGTTTGAAATATTTTCATGGGGTACAAAACTTAGGAAGTATTTTATAGGCGTCGAAAAATTATGTGGTATAATTATCGGGTACATATTATTTTTAGAAAGGGTGGGGGGTAGGCGCAGAGCCAAATTTTTATAAGCAGTGATTACATATTAACATTTAAATGACACTTTCATTGTCATCATGACACCCATCATTTAAAATCACAAAAATATGATGTGTATGAACATTTTCTTTTAAGGTAGGTGTATAGGAGAATTTAAAATAGACGCTTCGGTCATTTTTCAACGTTGAAAATGGACCCAAAAACCATTGAATTTTGATCTTTATCATCAAATATTAATCCAAAATAGGCTTTTTTCTACAATACAAAAGCAAAATCTGGCAAATCTAACATGTATATACAGTTATGATCTTTTTAATCCAAAATAGGCTTTTTTCTACAATACAAAAGCAAAATCTGGCAAATCTAACATGTATATACAGTTACCATTTAAATTCTCTTTTGTTGTTGTTGTGAAAATAACAAATAAAAAATAGATTTGTATCCATTTTGTAGTTGACTTATCTATAATATGCGCATGCTTAAACAAAACAAGGAAGATTGAAGAGTAGGGTCTATCAGGTACATCCATGAGGGTACTCGTACATCATTATACAGGCACGCATATACCGGAAGTTGTAATATGAAAGTTGCGCATAAAACGGAAAGTAAAAGTAAGATGATGAAAGCGAAAGTGAAAACACATGTTTTTTTACATTCGTAATGGAACAACGAGCTGCCGGTGTTTATGATTCTTTGGAAAGTATAATATGTAATTTGGAAAGATGCAGGGACTGCTGCACAGGAGACTATACGTCATATCATTGTCCACTCTGTCCTGTGTGGCAGTAAACCTAGACAACTGTCTAAAGTCAAGAAACATTTGGAGGTGCACTGGAAAACAGCCGTGCAAGGAAGAAATGGTGAGCACATCGATTCAGTAATATCTAAAATGTACTGAGCTATAGTATTCGCATTCTAAATTTATCTTGACCTGTAGTCAAAACTCGCATATACATATTTTTACGATGAATAATGTGTATTCATTTATTTACTGATGATTTTTAAAGTTAACATAATTTCTTCTGACATGTTAAGTATTTTTTGTTGAAATACCAGGAGTTAATCAGTAACATTATATTAAACAACACATAGCCTTTCTACTTAAAAAAATGAAACTTTATTAATAAGTACATGAACACATTTTTCTTATTGTTTCCAGGGTAAATATTCATAATTATTCTAAAAAACTTAAATCATCCTTACTAAAATGGTGAAAAATGGTTACAAAATATTGCCAAGTTTTTTGTATCTGTGATCAAAGTTTGAAGTTGCTAAAAAGACTCACTAGACTGAAATTTCCTTAGGCTCCTCTATCATGTCTATACTGTTACCGTATTAAAGTCAGATGTTGTTCTGGAGTTATGTCGCCTTGTCCGAAAAAAAATCAAATGTGCACGAAAAATCACAAAATTAACAATTTTTGGGTAAATTAAAAATCGTGTAGACTTCGATGTGCTCAATATATCTGGATAAAATTTGAAACATACTTTGTTAAGATAAGTATCTTTTAATGGTCAACTGCTAATCAATGCTAAACATATAGCTTCAACTCCTATTTTGTGTTTTAATTTAATGAAGTTTACCCTTCACTAAATGACAAACGTCAAGTAAAAAGCCTACAACACATGTTCTACTCAGATAACCTGTGGATAAAAATAGAATGGATAAAAATAGAACTAGGGAAATTGTTTCATAGGTTTAATTTTATGAAGTGTTTATTCTTACAAAAGTTTGTAAGAATAGGCTATTCGTACAAAAGATATAAAATTAATAATTTTCTGATTATTAACAAAGCGAATTATCTTAATTGATTAACTATTTTACATAAAAGTAATTGTGCATAATAAAACGATGTGATCGTTCGAATTTTCCCACAAAAAGATTGTTTTGGAATACAAAAACCTGCAAAACTGAAACCAATACAAGATATTTCACTTTATTGTATATTGTATATCTATCTATTTCTGTTGATAATTGTTTCATTGATACAGTTGTACTTTTAAATGTAAAAAATAAGAGTGTTAAAGTCTATTTATGTGCCTCTTTCAGGAAACGTAAACAATGGTAAATCTTGATTTAAATTAACCTTTGAAAAATTAAAAAATAAATCAGAAATAAAAGATAAAAATGAAAATATAATAACTTAGTGTTTAAATTAAATATTAATTACTTTAATTGCTATATACTTTCAGTAAAATGAAATGGAAATTTAGAAATCCCCTTTTTAACGAAATATAGAAATTACCTATATACATCTAAAGGATCAAATTATAGGTTTTTAATAGTTAAAATGATGGTTTTTTTCGCTTTTCTAGGCAGAATAGCACGAAGTAAGGATATACAAGTAAATAATTCGTTTCATTAATAATCAGAAAATTCCTATTTTTATACCTTTTGTAAGAATATTCTTGAATAGACATGCAATTTCAGCATGCACTTCCTTAATTTTACATTTTATTTTTGTCGCGCGGGTATGAATTTAGTAATTGAAAACATAAGATTTATAAAAATAATTGTAGTAAATGTTTCATGTTATACACGCGACTAAAGTATTGCCTCTCCTGATAATTTCCCTATATATTTTATATAAAAGCAATACACTAGAAAATCCCGTCAAGGCACTCTCGTATCCGATTTTTTACACAGTAAAAAGAAGAATAAACCACATATTTTAAATCTAATTTTGTTAAATTTCTAGGGATTGTGTAATCTTTGGTTTGAAGTATTCAAAAGATAAATTTCAGTTGTGACACCACTAGTACTGTTTCATATACATGTATGGGTTTATTCTGCTGAATTAGCGGTATGGTCTTTAAAACAAAATAATAATTTTTACTTGTGAATTCTTTCTTAGGGAGCAACCATTTGATATTTATGGGGGGGGGGGGCATGGAAGGGATTTGAAATAAAAAGGCAGGATGCAAATTTTCAATGAAAAAAAAGGCAGGATCAAATTTGTGAAGAAAAAAAAAGGCAGGATGCCAATATCCCAGGATTCAAATAGTGTTGAATATTGAAAAAAAATCTAGGCGCGCTTGCGCGCCGAAAAAAAAAGGCAGGATAAAAAATGTCGCAGAAAAAAAGGCAGGATCCAAAGTTCCTTCCATGCCCCCCCCCATAAAAATCAAATGGTTGCTCCCTTACTATCATATCATAATACGCGATGACAAGTAACATTTCAACAATATGCCAAGACCACGAGAAGAAATATATTTGACTTAGCTTCTAATAGAAAAAATTAACTGTAAACAGCAATATATATAGTTGATTTGAAAATAAGTTGTTTTACAAACAAGGATTAAAACACCTCAGTCACAGTTAAAAGTATTTTCCTTACGCAATAATTTCAAAAAACAAAAAGGACGAAGGGATTAATGAGAATATTATACACCATATCCCTTCTTTCTTATTACTTTTTGCAAAAAAGAAATGTAATAAAGAGGGTAACTGTAGTATATAAGGTATATTACATCCTCTGACATTACATCCATGGGGGCATCTGTGGTAATTAAGGTATACAGAACATGCACGAGGGTACCTGTAGTCTACAAGGTCTACTACATCCCTAGACATTACATCTACGAGGGTACCTGTAGTATATAAGGTATACTACATCCCCATACAGTACATCCATGAGGGTACCTGTTGTATATAATGTATAATATATCCCAATACAGTACATCCACGAGGATTCCTGTGGTATATAAGGTATACAACATCCTCAGACATCACATCCATGAGAGTACCTGTGGTATATAAGGTCTACTGCATCCCTAAACAGTATATCCACGAGGGTACCTGTAGTATATAAGGTATATTACATCCCCAGAGAGTACATCCACGAGGGTACCTGTAGTATATAAGGTATATTACATCCCCAGACAGTACGTCCACGAGGGTACCTGTGGTATACAAGATAAACTACACCCCAAGACAGCACATACACGAGGGTACCTATTGTATATAAGGTATACTACATCCCTACACAGTACATCCACGAGGGTACCTGTAGTATATAAGGTATACTACATCCCCCGACAGTACATCCACGAGGGTACCTGTGGTATATAAGGTATACTACATCCCCAGACAGTACATCTACGAGGGTACCTGTGGTATATAAGGTATAATACATCCCCAGACATTACATCCATGATGGTACCTGTAGTATGTAAGGTATAATACATCGCCAGACAATACATCCAAGAGGGTACCTGTAGTATATAAGCTATATTACATCCCCAGATAGTACATCCACGAGGGTACCTGCGGTATATAAGGTAAACTACATCCACAGACAGTACATACACGAGGGTACCTATTGTATATAAGTTCTACTACCTGTAGTATATAAGAATTACTACATCCCCAGACAGTACATCCACGAGGGTACCTGTGGTATATAAGGTATACAACATCCCCAGACATCACATCCACGAGGGTACCTGTAGCATATAAGGTATAGTACATCCCCAGACAGTACTTCCACGAGGGAACCTGTATTATATCAGGTATCTTACATCCCTAGACAGTACATCCACGAGGGTACCTGTATTATATAAAATTAACTACATCCCCTACAGTACATCCACGAGGGTACCTATAGTATATAAGGTATAATACATCCCCAGACAGTACATCTACAAGGGTACCTGTTGTATATAAGGTATACTACATGCCCAGACAGTACATCTACGAGGGTACCTGTGGTATATAAGGTGTACAACATCCTCAGACATTACATCCACGACGGTACCTGTAGTATATAAGGTATATTACATCCCCAGACAGTACGTCCACCAGGGTACCTGTGGTATAAAAGATAAACTACACCCCAAGACAGTACGTACACGAGGGTACCTATTGTATACAAGGTCTACTACATCCCTAAACAGTACATCCACGAGGGTACCTGTAGTATATAAGGTATACTACATCCCCCGACAGTACATCCACGAGGGTACCTGTGGTATATAAGGTATACTACATCCCCAGACAGTACATCTACGAGGGTACCTGTGGTATATAAGGTATAATACATCCCCAGACATTACATCCATGATGGTACCTGTAGTATGTAAGGTATAATACATCGCCAGACAATACATCCAAGAGGGTACCTGTAGTATATAAGCTATATTACATCCCCAGATAGTACATCCACGAGGGTACCTGCGGTATATAAGGTAAACTACATCCACAGACAGTACATACACGAGGGTACCTGTGGTATATAAGGTCTACTGCATCCCTAAACAGTATATCCACGAGGGTACCTGTAGTATATAAGGTATAATACATCCCCAGAGAGTACATCCACGAGGGTACCTGTAGTATATAAGGTATATTACATCCCCAGACAGTACGTCCACGAGGGTACCTGTGGTATACAAGATAAACTACACCCCAAGACAGCACATACACGAGGGTACCTGTAGTATATAAGAATTACTACATCCCTACACAGTACATCCACGAGGGTACCTGTAGTATATAAGGTATACTACATCCCCAGACAGTACTTCTACGAGGGAACCTGTATTATATAAGGTATCTTACATCCCCAGACAGTACATCCACGAGGGTACCTGTATTATATAAAATTAACTACATCCCCTACAGTACATCCACGAGGGTACCTATAGTATATAAGGTATAATACATCCCCAGACAGTACATCTACAAGGGTACCTGTTGTATATAAGGTATACTACATGCCCAGACAGTACATCTACGAGGGTACCTGTGGTATATAAGGTGTACAACATCCTCAGACATTACATCCACGACGGTACCTGTAGTATATAAGGTATATTACATCCCCAGACAGTACGTCCACCAGGGTACCTGTCGTATAAAAGATAAACTACACCCCAAGACAGTACATACACGAGGGTACCTATTGTATACAAGGTCTACTACATCCCTAAACAGTACATCCACGAGGGTACCTGTAGTATATAAAGTATACTACATCCTCCTACAGTACATCCACGAAGGTACCTGTGGTATATAAGGTATACTACATCCCCAGACAGTACATCTACGAGGGTACCTGTGGTATATAAGGTAGAATACATCCCCAGACAGTACATCCACGAGGGTACCTGTAGTATATAAGGTATAATACATCCCCAGACAGTACATCCACGAGGGTACCTGTAGTATATAAGATATATTACATCCCCAGATAGTACATCCACGAGGCTACCTGTGGTATATAAGATAAACTACATCCCTAGACAGTACATACACGAGGGTACCTATTGTATATAAGGTCTACTACATCCCTACACAGTACATCCACGAGGGTACCTGTAGTATATAAGGTTTACAACATCCCCAGACAGTACATCCACGAGGGTACCTATTGTATATAAGGTCTACTACATCCCTACACAGTACATCCACGAGGGTACCTGTAGTATATAAGGTATACTACATCCCCAGACAGTACATGAACGAGGGTACCTGTATTATATAAGGTATATTACATCCCCAGACAGTACATCCACGAGGGTACCAGTGGTATATAAGATAAACTACATCCCCAGACAGTACATCCACGAGGGTACCTATTGTATATAAGGTCTACTACGGCCCTACACAGTACATCCACGAGGGTACCTGTGGTATATACGGTATACTACATCCCCCTACAGTACATCCACGAGGGTACCTGTGGTATATAAGGTATACTACGTCCCCAGACATTACATCCACGAGGGTACCTGTGGTATATAAGATAAACTACATCCCAAGACAGTACATCCACGAGGGTACTTATTGTATATAAGGTCTACTACATCCCTACACAGTACATCCACGAGGGTACCTGTAGTATATAAGGTATACTACATCCCCAGACAGTACATCAAGGAGGGTACTTGTGTTATAGAAGGTATACAACATCCTCAGACATCACATCCAAGAGGGTACCTGTAGTATATAAGCTATATTACATCCCCAGATAGTACATCCACGAGGGTACCTGCGGTATATAAGGTAAACTACATCCACAGACAGTACATACACGAGGGTACCTATTGTATATAAGTTCTACTACCTGTAGTATATAAGAATTACTACATCCCCAGACAGTACATCCACGAGGGTACCTGTGGTATATAAGGTATACAACATCCCCAGACATCACATCCACGAGGGTACCTGTAGCATATAAGGTATAGTACATCCCCAGACAGTACTTCCACGAGGGAACCTGTATTATATAAGGTATCTTACATCCCCAGACAGTACATCCACGAGGGTACCTGTATTATATAAAATTAACTACATCCCCTACAGTACATCCACGAGGGTACCTATAGTATATAAGGCATAATACATCCCCAGACAGTACATCTACAAGGGTACCTGTTGTATATAAGGTATACTACATGCCCAGACAGTACATCCACGAGGGTACCTGTGGTATATAAGGTATAATACATCACCAGACATTAGATCCACGACGGTACCTGTAGTATATAAGGTATAATACATCCCCCTACAGTACATCCACGAGGGTACCTGTGGTATATACGGTATACTACATCCCCCTACAGTACATCCACGAGGGTACCTGTGGTATATAAGGTATACAACGTCCCCAGACATTACATCCACGAGGGTACCTGTGGTATATAAGATAAACTACATCCCAAGACAGTACATCCACGAGGGTACTTATTGTATATTAGGTCTACTACATCCCTACACAGTACATCCACGAGGGTACCTGTAGTATATAAGGTATACTACATCCCCAGACAGTACATCAAGGAGGGTACTTGTGTTATATAAGGTATACAACATCCTCAGACATCATATCCACGAGGGTACCTGTGGTATATAAGGTATACTACATCCCCTACAGTACATCCACGAGGGTACCTGTGGTATATAAGATATACTACGTCCCAAGACATTACATCCACGAGGGTACCTGTAGTATATAAGGTATAATACATCCCCAGACAGTACATCCAATTGGGTACCTGTAGTATATAAGGTATATTACATCCCCAGATAGTACATCCACGAGGGTACCTGCGGTATATAAGGTAAACTGCATCCCCAGACAGTACATCAACGAGGGTACTTGTGGTATATAATGTATACATCATCCTCAGACATCCCATCCACGAGGGTACCTGTGGTATATAAGGTATAATACATCCCCAGACAGTACATCCACGAGGGTACCTGTAGTATATAAGGTATACTACATCCCCAGACAGTACATCAACGAGGGTACTTGTGGTATATAAGGTATACATCATCCTCAGACATCCCATCCACGAGGGTACCTGTAGTATATAAGGTATAATACATCCCCAGATAGTACATTCACGAGGGTACTTGTGGTATATCAGGTATACAACATCCTCAGACATCACATCCACGAGGGTACCTGTGGTATATAAGATAAACTACATCCCAAGACTACATCCACGAGGGTACTTATTGTATATAAGGTCTACTACATCCCTACACAGTACATCCACGAGGGTACCTGTAGTATATAAGGTATACTACATCCCCAGACAGTACATCCACGAGGGTACCTATTGTATATAAGGTCTACTACATCCCTACACAGTACATCCACGAGGGTACCTGTAGTATATAAGGTTTACTACATCCCCAGACAGTACATCCACGAGGGTACCTATTGTATATAAGGTCTACTACATCCCCAGACAGTACATGAACGAGGGTACCGGGTACCTGTGGTATATAAGATAAACTACATCCCAAGACAGTACATCCACGAGGGTACCTATTGTATATAAGGTCTACTACGGCCCTACACAGTACATCCACGAGGGTACCTGTAGTATATAAGGTATACTACATCCCCAGATAGTACATCAACGAGGGTACCTGTGGTATATACGGTATACTACATCCCCCTACAGTACATCCACGAGGGTACCTGTGGTATATAAGGTATACTACGTCCCCAGACATTACATCCACGAAGGTACCTGTAGTATATAAGGTATAATACATCCCCAGACAGTACATCAAGGAGGGTACTTGTGTTATACAAGGTATACAACATCCTCAGACATCATATCCACGAGGGTACCTGTGGTATATAAGGTATACTACATCCCCCTACAGTACATCCACGAGGGTACCTGTGGTATATAAGGTATACTACGTCCCCAGACATTACATCCACGAGGGTACCTGTAGTATATAAGGTATAATACATCCCCATACAGTACATCCACGAGGGTACCTGTGGTATATAAGGTATAATACATCCCCAGACATTAGATCCACGACGGTACCTGTAGTATATAAGGTATAATACATCCCCAGACAGTACATCCACTAGGGTACCTATTGTATATAAGGTATACTTCATTCCCAGACTGTACATTTACGAGGGGTACCTGTGCTATATAAGGGATACATCCTCAGACATCACATCCACGATGGTACCTGTGGGAATAGCAACGGTAATGCAGTCATATTGTGAATTAAACTTCATTAGATCATGAATTTCCAGGGGTCCATTGGTTTCAAACACTATCAGTCCAAAGTTACACATAGGTTTAAGTGGCAAAAAGCTTTAAAATCTTGGTTAGAACCAGCAATCAGAAGTCATGTTTTGCACGAAGGAACGGTGGGATATGGAAATTCAATGTTATATAAACAAATGTCCAGAGGTACATAGGTTTGGTGTACTTGTGGTCCAAGGATTCACGAGGAACCAGGTGAGCGATACAGACTCAGCTGCTCCTCTAGTATTTTCATCAAATTGTATATATTATTGGTGTTTCCATAAATTGTATTCATTTAATGTTCTATTGATTCTTGTTCGAAAATAGATAAAAGGATTTTTGATGTTGTAGATTTATATTCCGTTGTTTGTCACCAACATCACCATGAAGTGACCAAAAGACACTTTCACTGCCCTACCTGTGGGAAAATAATAAAAAAGAAAGAAAATCTAAGAAGCCATGTCAGGTCATGCACAGGACCATCACCTGAACATCAAACGACGGAAAATGAGGGCTGTGGATCAACATCTGCCAGAAGGAATGCCAGTCATACTCTTGTGGTGGATGGAGAGATACACGCTGATTAGAGGAGTAATCAAGCAGAAATGTACAAAAATATCCCGACCCTCCTTACGAGATGCAAAACTTTTCGAACCCCTCTAAAATCAAGCACGAAATTATGGTCTCATTTATTCCTCCTTTTATTTCCTTCAATAATAATGCCAGTATTTGAACTAAAACACTGTGAGAGAATGCTTTTATATATGCAAATACTTAATCAAATGACTTAACTTGCTATTTTCATATTTTGTTCATCAAGTTATCTAGCAAACAGGTAATTGATCAGCGTATAATTCAGATAATGATTTAAATGGAAAACACTTTCCTTTGGCAAAAGTTGCATTTCTGTTATTGTTCAATACTTTTCAAGATCAAAGATACTATATAAAGATTAAGATTAAAAAGCCTAACTTTCTACGACAGATAATTTTATCAGACAAAGTTTCAGACAGAGAAAAAGAAATCACAGGACTAAATTGACTAAAGATGAGGAAAAGAGTAACATTTTAATCCTCAATTTACAAAAAGGTTTCTTATATATTTTGCAAGTTATAGATTTTTTTTAAATGTGATTCCCCCATTTTTCTAGTTGTTCGCAAAAAATAGTCTCCACTAATTTGGACTGCTGAAAAAAAATTGTCCCCCCTTCCAGAGGTAAGGCGCTCACTCTCCGGACCATAATAAATGAAATTTCCGGGTAAATAGAGTATCTGAAGCAGAAAACTGTCCTTCAGCATCTACATTTTAGTCATACACAACTTATTTTTTGGTATTTTACTTTCTTGTAGCTAAAGATCAGCACGAGGATTTAGATCTGCCAGACATCGAACCATCCGAACATGTGTATGCAGAAGACAAACCTGTTCCATTTAGAACAAAGGAACAGAGAAGGGCAGACTATGAAAAAGCTACGATACAAAGAATCAATGCCAAGTTGGAGGAGGATAAAGAAAGCTTAAATCCCCATCAGTTACATCGTAGCAATGGTATTGCTGTCGAGATGTATAATTATCTAAATGTCGTGCTACTTTGCAATAAGTTGAAGCCACCTTGCGATGGATTATATTGGACAAATCGCTTGGAAGAAAAAGGAAATAAACGTACATTAGCAACTACTCTTGGTGCTAAAGGAATCTGCTACAGTATCCTTCTTCGAGACAGTTTCAAAGGGTATAATGAAAAAGATATTATGTTTAGTATTTTAGTGCACGAGTTTGCTCATGCTCACCTTCTGGTTAATGGATTGAGCGACTATTCTGCTCACGGGTCCGTATGGTACAGGATAGTAAAAAAATTCATCAAAAAAGTGAACCACAACAGACATCTTAGACCAGAAAGCCTGAAAGATGTATGCATACGAGAAGACTATGTTTTTAATAATTAATGTTTGAGCCAGCCGAGTCAAATAATTAGATCCTGTACAGGTGCATGTAGATTGAAGACAACAGTCGTTTTTATGCAATCTCCTATGTATCCTTTCACCATCCCTTTTGATATTTAAACAATGAAACTTTTCGACACATTATGGTATGTATAACCCTGTCTGGTCTCAATATCGACGACTTACAATATCATTTGATAACTGTTTAATAGTGAGTGTTAGAGATCAGTTTTTAGGTAGTAGCATAATGTGAAATTTTGTAAATTTAAAAATGAATTTATTTGAACCTTCATCACACGACCTGTGATAATTTAACAGGTCATTTTTGGAATACGAAATCAAAGAAATGACTTGTGGACTCCAAACCTGGATTTCACTAGTGCATATTTTAATGTGATTTGTGCATAGCGGTGTAATATTGTAAATTTATCGGAAGTAGTATGTAGTTTGAAACGATGCAATAGTATAAAGAGGACATTGTAGTTTAAAACTGTGTTAATATAATTATGTAGATAAAAATACTCTTAATTGATTGATCAATACAACTACAGTTATTACACGTATGCTGAAGGATGCATTGTACTCAACTGTAATACTTAATAAGTGTAATGTACAAGATGGAATAGCGAGTATGGACCGCTCGAACGGCAATCAATGAAAAAGGCAGCATTGTTCATTAATCACGGTTACACCTGGAAATAAAGTTTAATTTGATATTACTAAAAACTGAACGTGTTCTACACAGTTCTCTTTTTGGTGTAGTGTAAACTGGTGAAGAACTATGAATACGGACATTAACCATTTATAGAAAACTTAATTGATGTTGCGTCTCAATACGAAACAGTGACACAATTTATCCCCATCGTTACTACAGAAGTGGATGAACTGTATAACTATTGTAGTAATGAATGTAGAATAAATCGGTGGTATACAACATATATAGATTATCGGTATGCGAATCGGTGTACTTCTTGTTAAAGCAGTAGTATTTATCAATTATTCACCTTGACAGCACTTGTGCCTGACGATTGGTAAAAGCATTCAATCGCTAGTAACGGTGTAATACTGTTTACAGTACAGTTGTATTTGATACTCTTATTTATTGCAGAGATAACAACAGCTATATTAAAAAAAAAGTTGTTGATCTATGTGTTAAATTTTGATGGCTGTACTATAAATATAATATAACAAACTCGGGCATCCGTCCTCGTGTTATATTCTTTACTTATGCAATTCATTTATATATAGTGCAAACATGTTGTATAGTATGTACCCAGACGGATTTTAGTGTATGATGAAGAAATGAAATATGTGGACAAATGAACATTATAGATATAGTGTATTAAAATATGCACCAAAAATGTCCATCTATTCATAAATGTAAGTTGTTTTAGTAAAAAAAGTCAAGACATTTATTGAAGTGCAAAATGGTATAATGGGTCTATAATAATGCACATAGAACACCAAATTTTGACACGGAACGGTGAAATAATGTATTTGGCCCGCACATACTATAATGAAAGTAGCATATATATAGGTAAGCAATTGAAGTGTATTTAACTAGATACCAGTGTAGAGAGAAAATAAATTGTGAATGAATGCAGTATAAAAGTGGGGCCAATCTAACGAATATATCTGATTTATTGGTCCCAGATAAAAGTATGAAAAAGGAATTGTAGATCTTAAATACCTCCAAAGCAGTCGTCACTGTCTCTTACACCAGCTAGCTGGTTTGACAAGGATGGTGTCGATTTTTTTCTGAAAGCGGATGAACTACACATACTTCAGTGAGGTAATAGTATAGAAGCCAAAGTGTAATCATTTAAGAAATTAGCTTTTTATATGGCGTCACAATGAAAGAGCCATGGTTAACAAAGCATGTATATGGACTAAAATATTGTTATTTATTGCTAGTACCTAATTTTGGCTGCAATTTTTGAAGACATGGAGTTGAGTAAAAACTTTCAGAATACAAATTAATACATCAGTTTTACTTTGCATTTTGGCAAATCCAAGGGACAAAAAAGTCCCTTATCATACCTCTCTTTTCATGTTAAATTCATTGGAGCATTCCCAGTGTCTGGTTGTAGTATTGTCGGGTATTATATTAAATGACGTTTGACCTCGCTGAGTCTGTCACATTTTTGAATTTCTTGAAACAGATAATGTCGTATTAAAATTTTGATTGAGATGTACTTACGGCAACTACATTTTGCACCTGCTATCGCTTGTTCCGTACTTGTGTGGAAGGCGACGATTTTTGGACAAAGTTGAAGTTTTAGATAGGTAGAAAATAACTTATTTCCAGAGACTGCATCTGAATTATTTTTCTACACAATATTGATAAGTATTTAACTATATGAAATATGTTTCCACAATTCATTTTTTTTTAACCGTGACCTCTATGACCAAAAAGGTAAAGACCGCAATACACCATTTTCTCACGTGGGAGGAGCAAAACTGGAAAGCAATATCAAAAATCGGAAATATACAAAAGTTGCCGTAACATCATTTAAATAACATTTCATATCAGTTATGTTATTTGCTTTTCGAGTATTTTGTTTGATCAATGAAACATGACAGACTCGGCTCGGTGAAACGGACTTTAGTGTACATGAAACACTGATGTAGAGTAAAATATTTCATTCCTTTGCATATGTTTTTTTATTTGTATTGCTTTCATGTTTTGCTTTGATTTCTCACATTATTTCCATAAAACAGTTTTCTACGCTAATAAAATCTTTTTCATATCGAATTGTGTATGTGTCAGATTTTTATGAGCTCGTATTACTGAATCTGTAGTCTTTGTTTGTGTGAATGATTATGGTACGTATATAAAAGACCTTATATACCTAGTAAGTATATTTCAAATTAGTGTTAAAGTTATCAGATATGGTAAAGGCGCCAAATACCTTTATCTACGATGGACCGGGTAAATATGACGTTTAAATTCTTAACATATATTTCGTAATACGTTTACAACCCTTTGTGAGACAATAAACCACAGGAACCCTAGTGGTTGTAGTGCCTGATGATGTAGTGTACTTTGTATACCACAGGTACTCTTGTGGATGTAACGTCTGAGGATCCAGTGTACCAAGTACACCACAGATATCCTCGTGGATGCACTGTCTGAGGATGTACTATACCTTATATACCACAGGTACCCTCGTAGATGTTATGTCTAAGCATGTAGTATACCTTGTATACCATAGGTTACCTTGTGGATATACTGTCGGAGGATGAAATTTATCTTATATACTAAAGGTATCGTTGTTAATATACTGTCTGAGTATGTATACCTTATATACCACAGGTACCCTCGTGGATGTACTGTATGGGGATGTAGTATACCTTATATGCTACAGGTACCCTCGTGGATGTACTGTTTTGGAATGTATTATACCTTATATACCACAGGTACCCTTGTGGATCTGATGTCTGAGGATGTTGTATACCTTATATACCACAGGTACCCTCGTGGATGTACTCTCTGGGGATGTAGTATACCTTATATACCACAGGTACCATCGTGGATGTGATGTCTGAGGATGTTGTATACCTTGTATACCACAGTTACCCTCGTGGATGTACTGTATGGGGATGTAGTATACCTTGTATGCTACAGGTACCCTCGTGGATGTACTGTCTGGGGATCTATTATATCTTATATACCACAGGTACCCTTGTGGATGTGATGTCTGAGGATGTTGTATACCTCATTTACCACAGGTACCCTCGTGAATGTACTGTATTGGGATGTAGTATATCTTGTATACTACAGGTACCCTCGTGGATGTACTGTCTGGGGATGTAGTATACCTGATATAACATACGTACCCTCAAGGATGTACTGTCTGGGGATGTCGTATACTTTATATACCACAGGTACCCTCGTGGATGTGATGTCTGAAGATGTTGAATACCTTATATACCACAGGTACCCTCGTGGATGTACTGTATGGGCATGTAGTATACCTTATATGCTACAAGTACCCTCGTTGATGTACTGTCTGGGGGTGTATTATACCTTGTATACCACAGGTACCCTCGTGGATGTAATGTCTGGTGATGTAGTATACCTTATTTACCACAGGTACCCTCGTGGATGTACTGTATAGGGATGTATTATACCTTATATACCACAGGTACCCTCGTTGATGTACTGTATGGGGATGTAGTATACTTTATATACCACAGTATATTTTATGTACCACAGGTACCCTCGTAGATGTGATGTCTGAGGATATTGAATATCTTATATACCACAGGTACCCTCGTGGATGTACTGTATGGGGATGTAGTATACCTTATTTGCTACAGGTACCCTCGTGGATGTACTGTTTTGGAATGTATTATACCTTATATACCACAGGTACCCTCGTGGATGTACTCTCTGGGGATGTAGTATACCTTATATACCACAGGTACCATCGTGGATGTGATGTCTGAGGATGTTGTATACCTTGTATACCACAGTTACCCTCGTGGATGTACTGTATGGGGATGTATTATACCTTATATACTACAGGTACCCTAGTGGATGTACTGTCTGGGGATGTATTATATCTTATATACCACAGGTACCCTCGTGGATGTGATGTCTGAGGATATTGTATACCTTATATACCACAGGTACCCTCGTGGATGTACTGTCTAGGCATGTAGTATACTT
The DNA here is from genome assembly GCA_028015205.1 of Mytilisepta virgata. Classification (NCBI taxonomy): domain Eukaryota; kingdom Metazoa; phylum Mollusca; class Bivalvia; order Mytilida; family Mytilidae; genus Mytilisepta; species Mytilisepta virgata. Next base: position 94,246,677 of record CM051521.1, read on the forward strand.
TATATACTACAGGTACCCTCGTGGATGTAATGTCCCGGGATGTAGTATACCTTATATACCACAGGTACCCTCGTGGATGTAATGTCTGGTGATGTAGTATACCTTGTATACCACAGGTACCCTCGTGGATGTAATGTCTGGTGATGTAGTATGCCTTATTTACCACAGGTACCCTCGTGGATGTACTGTATAGGGATGTATTATACCTTATATACCACAGGTACCCTCGTTGATGTACTGTATGGGGATGTAGTATACTTTATATACCACAGTATATTTTATGTACCACAGGTACCCTCGTAGATGTGATGTCTGAGGATATTGAATATCTTATATACCACAGGTACCCTCGTGGATGTACTGTATGGGGATGTAGTATACCTTATATGCTACAGGTACCCTCGTGGATGTACTGTTTTGGAATGTATTATACCTTATATACCACAGGTACCCTTGTGGATGTGATGTCTGAGGATGTTGTATACCTTATATACCACAGGTACCCTCGTGGATGTACTCTCTGGGGATGTAATATACCTTATATACCACAGGTACCATCGTGGATGTGATGTCTGAGGATGTTGTATACCTTGTATACCACAGTTACCCTCGTGGATGTACTGTATGGGGATGTATTATACCTTATATACTACAGGTACTCTAGTGGATGTACTGTCTGGGGATGTATTATATCTTATATACCACAGGTACCCTCGTGGATGTGATGTCTGAGGATATTGTATACCTTATATACCACAGGTACCCTCGTAGATGTACTGTCTAGGCATGTAGTATACTTTATATACTACAGGTACCCTCGTGGATGTAATGTCCCGGGATGTAGTATACCTTATATACCACAGGTACCCTCGTGGATGTAATGTCTGGTGATGTAGTATACCTTGTATACCACAGGTACCCTCGTGGATGTAATGTCTGGTGATGTAGTATACCTTATTTACCACAGGTACCCTCGTGGATGTACTGTATAGGGATGTATTATACCTTATATACCACAGGTACCCTCGTTGATGTACTGTATGGGGATGTAGTATACTTTATATACCACAGTATATTTTATGTACCACAGGTACCCTCCTAGATGTGATGTCTGAGGATATTGAATATCTTATATACCACAGGTACCCTCGTGGATGTACTGTATGGGGATGTAGTATACCTTATTTGCTACAGGTACCCTCGTGGATGTACTGTTTTGGAATGTATTATACCTTATATACCACAGGTACCCTAGTGGATGTACTCTCTGGGGATGTAGTATACCTTATATACCACAGGTACCATCGTGGATGTGATGTCTGAGGATGTTGTATACCTTGTATACCACAGTTACCCTCGTGGATGTACTGTATGGGGATGTATTATACCTTATATACTACAGGTACCCTAGTGGATGTACTGTCTGGGGATGTATTATATCTTATATACCACAGGTACCCTCGTGGATGTGATGTCTGAGGATATTGTATACCTTATATACCACAGGTACCCTCGTGGATGTACTGTCTAGGCATGTAGTATACTTTATATACTACAGGTACCCTCGTGGATGTAATGTCCCGGGATGTAGTATACCTTATATACCACAGGTACCCTCGTGGATGTAATGTCTGGTGATGTAGTATACCTTGTATACCACAGGTACCCTCGTGGATGTAATGTCTGGTGATGTAGTATGCCTTATTTACCACAGGTACCCTCGTGGATGTACTGTATAGGGATGTATTATACCTTATATACCACAGGTACCCTCGTTGATGTACTGTATGGGGATGTAGTATACTTTATATACCACAGTATATTTTATGTACCACAGGTACCCTCGTAGATGTGATGTCTGAGGATATTGAATATCTTATATACCACAGGTACCCTCGTGGATGTACTGTATGGGGATGTAGTATACCTTATATGCTACAGGTACCCTCGTGGATGTACTGTTTTGGAATGTATTATACCTTATATACCACAGGTACCCTTGTGGATGTGATGTCTGAGGATGTTGTATACCTTATATACCACAGGTACCCTCGTGGATGTACTCTCTGGGGATGTAATATACCTTATATACCACAGGTACCATCGTGGATGTGATGTCTGAGGATGTTGTATACCTTGTATACCACAGTTACCCTCGTGGATGTACTGTATGGGGATGTATTATACCTTATATACTACAGGTACTCTAGTGGATGTACTGTCTGGGGATGTATTATATCTTATATACCACAGGTACCCTCGTGGATGTGATGTCTGAGGATATTGTATACCTTATATACCACAGGTACCCTCGTAGATGTACTGTCTAGGCATGTAGTATACTTTATATACTACAGGTACCCTCGTGGATGTAATGTCCCGGGATGTAGTATACCTTATATACCACAGGTACCCTCGTGGATGTAATGTCTGGTGATGTAGTATACCTTGTATACCACAGGTACCCTCGTGGATGGAATGTCTGGTGATGTAGTATGCCTTATTTACCACAGGTACCCTCGTGGATGTACTGTATAGGGATGTATTATACCTTATATACCACAGGTACCCTCGTTGATGTACTGTATGGGGATTTAGTATACTTTATATACCACAGTATATTTTATGTACCACAGGTACCCTCGTAGATGTGATGTCTCAGGATATTGAATATCTTATATACCACAGGTACCCTCGTGGATGTACTGTATGGAGATGTAGTATACCTTATATGCTACAGGTACCCTCGTCCATGTACTGTTTTGGAATGTATTATACCTCATATACCACAGGTACCCTCGTAGATGTGATGTCTGAGGATGTTGTATACCTTATATACCACAGTTACCCTCGTGGATGTACTGTCTGGGGATGTAGTATACCTTATATACCACAGGTACCATCGTGGATGTGATGTCTGAGGATGTTGTATACCTTATATATCACAGGTACCCTCGTGGATGTACTGTAGAGGGATGTATTATACCTTATATACTACAGGTACCCTAGTGGATGTACTGTATGGGCATGTAGTATACCTTATATGCTACAAGTACCCTCGTTGATGTACTGTCTGGGGATGTATTATACCTTATATACCACAGGTACCCTCGTGGATGTGATGTCTGAGGATGTTGCATACCTTATATACCACAGGTACTCTAGTTGATGTACTGTATGGGGATGTTGTATACCTTATATACCACAGTTACCCTCGTGCATGTACTCTGGGGATGTAGTATACCTTATATACCACAAGTACCCTATTGGGTGTACTGTCTGGGGATTATTATACCTTATATACTACAGGTACCCTATTGGATGTACTGTCTGGGGATGTATTATATCTTATATACCACAGGTACCCTCGTGGATGTGATGTCTGAGGATATTGTATACCTTATATGCCACAGGTACCCTCGTGGATGTACTGTCTAGGCATGTAGTATACTTTATATACTACAGGTACCCTCGTGGATGTAATGTCCCGGGATGTAGTATACCTTATATACCACAGGTACCCTCGTGGATGTAATGTCTGAGGATGTTGCATACCTTATATACCACAGGTACTCTAGTTGATGTACTGTATGGGGATGTTGTATACCTTATATACCACAGTTACCCTCGTGCATGTACTCTGGGGATGTAGTATACCTTATATACCACAGGTACCCTATTAGATGTACTGTCTGGGGATGTATTATACCTTATATACTACAGGTACCCTATTGGATGTACTGTCTGGGGATGTATTATATCTTATATACCACAGGTACCCTCGTGGATGTGATGTCTGAGGATATTGTATACCTTATATACCACAGGTACCCTCGTGGATGTACTGTATGGGGATGTAGTATACCTTATATGCTACAGGTACCCTCGTGGATGTACTGTTTTGGAATGTATTATACCTTATATACCACAGGTACCCTTGTGGATGTGATGTCTGAGGATGTTGTATACCTTATATACCACAGGTACCCTCGTGGATGTACTCTCTGGGGATGTAATATACCTTATATACCACAGGTACCATCGTGGATGTGATGTCTGAGGATGTTGTATACCTTGTATACCACAGTTACCCTCGTGGATGTACTGTATGGGGATGTATTATACCTTATATACTACAGGTACTCTAGTGGATGTACTGTCTGGGGATGTATTATATCTTATATACCACAGGTACCCTCGTGGATGTGATGTCTGAGGATATTGTATACCTTATATACCACAGGTACCCTCGTAGATGTACTGTCTAGGCATGTAGTATACTTTATATACTACAGGTACCCTCGTGGATGTAATGTCCCGGGATGTAGTATACCTTATATACCACAGGTACCCTCGTGGATGTAATGTCTGGTGATGTAGTATACCTTGTATACCACAGGTACCCTCGTGGATGGAATGTCTGGTGATGTAGTATGCCTTATTTACCACAGGTACCCTCGTGGATGTACTGTATAGGGATGTATTATACCTTATATACCACAGGTACCCTCGTTGATGTACTGTATGGGGATTTAGTATACTTTATATACCACAGTATATTTTATGTACCACAGGTACCCTCGTAGATGTGATGTCTCAGGATATTGAATATCTTATATACCACAGGTACCCTCGTGGATGTACTGTATGGAGATGTAGTATACCTTATATGCTACAGGTACCCTCGTCCATGTACTGTTTTGGAATGTATTATACCTCATATACCACAGGTACCCTCGTAGATGTGATGTCTGAGGATGTTGTATACCTTATATACCACAGTTACCCTCGTGGATGTACTGTCTGGGGATGTAGTATACCTTATATACCACAGGTACCATCGTGGATGTGATGTCTGAGGATGTTGTATACCTTATATATCACAGGTACCCTCGTGGATGTACTGTAGAGGGATGTATTATACCTTATATACTACAGGTACCCTAGTGGATGTACTGTATGGGCATGTAGTATACCTTATATGCTACAAGTACCCTCGTTGATGTACTGTCTGGGGATGTATTATACCTTATATACCACAGGTACCCTCGTGGATGTGATGTCTGAGGATGTTGCATACCTTATATACCACAGGTACTCTAGTTGATGTACTGTATGGGGATGTTGTATACCTTATATACCACAGTTACCCTCGTGCATGTACTCTGGGGATGTAGTATACCTTATATACCACAAGTACCCTATTGGGTGTACTGTCTGGGGATTATTATACCTTATATACTACAGGTACCCTATTGGATGTACTGTCTGGGGATGTATTATATCTTATATACCACAGGTACCCTCGTGGATGTGATGTCTGAGGATATTGTATACCTTATATGCCACAGGTACCCTCGTGGATGTACTGTCTAGGCATGTAGTATACTTTATATACTACAGGTACCCTCGTGGATGTAATGTCCCGGGATGTAGTATACCTTATATACCACAGGTACCCTCGTGGATGTAATGTCTGAGGATGTTGCATACCTTATATACCACAGGTACTCTAGTTGATGTACTGTATGGGGATGTTGTATACCTTATATACCACAGTTACCCTCGTGCATGTACTCTGGGGATGTAGTATACCTTATATACCACAGGTACCCTATTAGATGTACTGTCTGGGGATGTATTATACCTTATATACTACAGGTACCCTATTGGATGTACTGTCTGGGGATGTATTATATCTTATATACCACAGGTACCCTCGTGGATGTGATGTCTGAGGATATTGTATACCTTATATACCACAGGTACCCTCGTGGATGTACTGTATGGTGATGTAGTATACCTTGTATACCACAGGTACCCTCGTGGATGGAATGTCTGGTGATGTAGTATGCCTTATTTACCACAGGTACCCTCGTGGATGTACTGTATAGGGATGTATTATACCTTATATACCACAGGTACCCTCGTTGATGTACTGTATGGGGATTTAGTATACTTTATATACCACAGTATATTTTATGTACCACAGGTACCCTCGTAGATGTGATGTCTCAGGATATTGAATATCTTATATACCACAGGTACCCTCGTGGATGTACTGTATGGAGATGTAGTATACCTTATATGCTACAGGTACCCTCGTCCATGTACTGTTTTGGAATGTATTATACCTCATATACCACAGGTACCCTCGTAGATGTGATGTCTGAGGATGTTGTATACCTTATATACCACAGTTACCCTCGTGGATGTACTGTCTGGGGATGTAGTATACCTTATATACCACAGGTACCATCGTGGATGTGATGTCTGAGGATGTTGTATACCTTATATATCACAGGTACCCTCGTGGATGTACTGTAGAGGGATGTATTATACCTTATATACTACAGGTACCCTAGTGGATGTACTGTATGGGCATGTAGTATACCTTATATGCTACAAGTACCCTCGTTGATGTACTGTCTGGGGATGTATTATACCTTATATACCACAGGTACCCTCGTGGATGTGATGTCTGAGGATGTTGCATACCTTATATACCACAGGTACTCTAGTTGATGTACTGTATGGGGATGTTGTATACCTTATATACCACAGTTACCCTCGTGCATGTACTCTGGGGATGTAGTATACCTTATATACCACAAGTACCCTATTGGGTGTACTGTCTGGGGATTATTATACCTTATATACTACAGGTACCCTATTGGATGTACTGTCTGGGGATGTATTATATCTTATATACCACAGGTACCCTCGTGGATGTGATGTCTGAGGATATTGTATACCTTATATGCCACAGGTACCCTCGTGGATGTACTGTCTAGGCATGTAGTATACTTTATATACTACAGGTACCCTCGTGGATGTAATGTCCCGGGATGTAGTATACCTTATATACCACAGGTACCCTCGTGGATGTAATGTCTGAGGATGTTGCATACCTTATATACCACAGGTACTCTAGTTGATGTACTGTATGGGGATGTTGTATACCTTATATACCACAGTTACCCTCGTGCATGTACTCTGGGGATGTAGTATACCTTATATACCACAGGTACCCTATTAGATGTACTGTCTGGGGATGTATTATACCTTATATACTACAGGTACCCTATTGGATGTACTGTCTGGGGATGTATTATATCTTATATACCACAGGTACCCTCGTGGATGTGATGTCTGAGGATATTGTATACCTTATATACCACAGGTACCCTCGTGGATGTACTGTATGGGGATGTAGTATACCTTATATGCTACAGGTACCCTCGTCCATGTACTGTTTTGGAATGTATTATACCTCATATACCACAGGTACCCTCGTAGATGTGATGTCTGAGGATGTTGTATACCTTATATACCACAGTTACCCTCTTGGATGTACTGTCTGGGGATGTAGTATACCTTATATACCACAGGTACCATCGTGGATGTGATGTCTGAGGATGTTGTATACCTTATATATCACAGGTACCCTCGTGGATGTACTGTAGAGGGATGTATTATACCTTATATACTACAGGTACCCTAGTGGATGTACTGTATGGGCATGTAGTATACCTTATATGCTACAAGTACCCTCGTTGATGTACTGTCTGGGGATGTATTATACCTTATATACCACAGGTACCATCGTGGATGTGATGTCTGAGGATGTTGCATACCTTATATACCACAGGTACTCTAGTTGATGTGCTGTATGGGGATGTTGTATACCTTATATACCACAGTTACCCTCGTGCATGTACTCTGGGGATGTAGTATACCTTATATACCACAGGTACCCTATTGGATGTACTGTCTGGGGATGTATTATACCTTATATACTACAGGTACCCTATTGGATGTACTGTCTGGGGATGTATTATATCTTATATACCACAGGTACCCTCGTGGATGTGATGTCTGAGGATATTGTATACCTTATATACCACAGGTACCCTCGTGGATGTACTGTCTAGGCATGTAGTATACTTTATATACTACAGGTACCCTCGTGGATGTAATGTCCCGGGATGTAGTATACCTTATATACCACAGGTACCCTCGTGGGTGTAATGTCTGAGGATGTTGCATACCTTATATACCACAGGTACTCTAGTTGATGTACTGTATGGGGATGTTGTATACCTTATATACCACAGGTACCCTCGTGGATGTACTCTCTGGGGATGTAATATACCTTATATACCACAGGTACCATCGTGGATGTGATGTCTGAGGATGTTGTATACCTTGTATACCACAGTTACCCTCGTGGATGTACTGTATGGGGATGTATTATACCTTATATACTACAGGTACTCTAGTGGATGTACTGTCTGGGGATGTATTATATCTTATATACCACAGGTACCCTCGTGGATGTGATGTCTGAGGATATTGTATACCTTATATACCACAGGTACCCTCGTGGATGTACTGTCTAGGCATGTAGTATACTTTATATACTACAGGTACCCTCGTGGATGTAATGTCCCGGGATGTAGTATACCTTGTATACCACAGGTACCCTCGTGGATGTAATGTCTGGTGATGTAGTATGCCTTATTTACCACAGGTACCCTCGTGGATGTACTGTATAGGGATGTATTATACCTTATATACCACAGGTACCCTCGTTGATGTGATGTCTGAGGATGTTGCATACCTTATATACCACAGGTACTCTAGTTGATGTACTGTATGGGGATGTTGTATACCTTATATACCACAGTTACCCTCGTGCATGTACTCTGGGGATGTAGTATACCTTATATACCACAGGTACCCTATTGGATGTACTGTCTGGGGATGTATTATACCTTATATACTACAGGTACCCTATTGGATGTACTGTCTGGGGATGTATTATATCTTATATACCACAGGTACCCTCGTGGATGTGATGTCTGAGGATATTGTATACCTTATATACCACAGGTACCCTCGTGGATGTACTGTCTAGGCATGTAGTATACTTTATATACTACAGGTACCCTCGTGGATGTAATGTCCCGGGATGTAGTATACCTTATATACCACAGGTACCCTCGTGGATGTAATGTCTGAGGATGTTGCATACCTTATATACCACAGGTACTCTAGTTGATGTACTGTATGGGGATGTTGTATACCTTATATACCACAGTTACCCTCGTGCATGTACTCTGGGGATGTAGTATACCTTATATACCACAGGTACCCTATTGGATGTACTGTCTGGGGATGTATTATACCTTATATACTACAGGTACCCTATTGGATGTACTGTCTGGGGATGTATTATATCTTATATACCACAGGTACCCTCGTGGATGTGATGTCTGAGGATATTGTATACCTTATATACCACAGGTACCCTCGTGGATGTACTGTCTAGGCATGTAGTATACTTTATATACTACAGGTACCCTCGTGGATGTAATGTCCCGGGATGTAGTATACCTTATATACCACAGGTACCCTCGTGGATGTAATGTCTGGTGATGTAGTATACCTTATTTACCACAGGTACCCTCGTGGATGTACTGTATAGGGATGTAGTATACCTTATATACCACAGGTACCCTCGTTGATTTACTGTATGGGGATGTAGTATACTTTATATACCACAGTATATTTTATGTACCACAGGTACCCTCGTATGTAGTATACCTTATATGCTACAGGTACCCTCGTGGATGTACTGTTTTGGAATGTATTATACCTTATATACCACAGGTACCCTCGTGGATGTACTCTCTGGGGATGTAGTATACCTTATATACCACAGGTACCATCGTGGATGTACTCTATGGGGATGTAGTATACCTTATATACCACAGGTACCATCGTGGATGTGATGTCTGAGGATGTTGTATACCTTGTATACCATAGTTACCCTCGTGGATGTACTGTATGGGGATGTATTATACCTTATATACCACAGGTACCCTCGTGGATGTACTCTCTGGGGATGTAGTATACCTTATATACCACAGGTACCATCGTGGATGTACTCTATGGGGATGTAGTATACCTTATATACCACAGGTACCATCGTGGATGTGATGTCTGAGGATGTTGTATACCTTGTATACCATAGTTACCCTCGTGGATGTACTGTATGGGGATGTATTATACCTTATATACTACAGGTACCCTAGTGGATGTACTGTCTGGGGATGTAGTATACTTTATATACCACAGTATATTTTATGTACCACAGGTACCCTCGTAGATGTGATGTCTGAGGATATTGAATATCTTATATACCACAGGTAACCTCGTGGATGTACTGTATGGGGATGTAGTATACCTTATATGCTACAGGTACCCTCGTGCATGTACTGTTTTGGAATGTATTATACCTCATATACCACAGGTACCCTCGTGGATGTGATGTCTGAGGATGTAGTATACCTTATATACCACAGGTACCATCGTGGATGTACTCTCTGGGGATGTAGTATACCTTATATACCACAGGTACCATCGTGGATGTGATGTCTGAGGATGTTGTATACCTTGTATACCACAGTTACCCTCGTGGATGTACTGTATGGGGATGTAGTATACCTTGTATGCTACAGGTACCCTCGTGGATGTACTGTCTGGGGATCTATTATATCTTATATACCACAGGTACCCTTGTGGATGTGATGTCTGAGGATGTTGTATACCTCATTTACCACAGGTACCCTCGTGAATGTACTGTATTGGGATGTAGTATATCTTGTATACTACAGGTACCCTCGTGGATGTACTGTCTGGGGATGTAGTATACCTGATATAACATACGTACCCTCAAGGATGTACTGTCTGGGGATGTCGTATACTTTATATACCACAGGTACCCTCGTGGATGTGATGTCTGAAGATGTTGAATACCTTATATACCACAGGTACCCTCGTGGATGTACTGTATGGGCATGTAGTATACCTTATATGCTACAAGTACCCTCGTTGATGTACTGTCTGGGGGTGTATTATACCTTGTATACCACAGGTACCCTCGTGGATGTAATGTCTGGTGATGTAGTATACCTTATTTACCACAGGTACCCTCGTGGATGTACTGTATAGGGATGTATTATACCTTATATACCACAGGTACCCTCGTTGATGTACTGTATGGGGATGTAGTATACTTTATATACCACAGTATATTTTATGTACCACAGGTACCCTCGTAGATGTGATGTCTGAGGATATTGAATATCTTATATACCACAGGTACCCTCGTGGATGTACTGTATGGGGATGTAGTATACCTTATATGCTACAGGTTCCCTCGTGGATGTACTGTTTTGGAATGTATTATACCTTATATACCACAGGTACCCTCGTGGATGTACTCTCTGGGGATGTAGTATACCTTATAAACTACAGGTGCCTTCGTGGATGTACTGTCTTGGGATGTAGTATACCTGACATACCACCTGTACACTCGCGGATGTTATTCCTAGGATGTATTATCCTTTTTGCATCCTTTTCAGCGCTTTAGAAAATTCAGTATCGCAGTTTTTTTATGTTAGGGATATCTGTTAGAATGAAAATTTACACCACAGGGTAACTTATCAATTGAAAGAACTAAAGCTAAAAATTAAAAACAAACGCATGAAAATGACGAAATTATGGGGTTACAGTGCTGTGCGTATTCCATTTCACCAGATTTGGTACGAATTGGACTATCTTGTATTTTGTCTTTTGAGTTTTCTCGTTTTTGACAGTAATCTTCATAATATAATGGAAGTGTCTATTCAAACAAACGTTCGTAACAATAGTCTATAGGCTATTCTTACAAAAGGTATCAAAATAGGAATTTTCTGAATAATAAGGTACGAATAATTTACATGTATATCATCCATTTCGTAGCATTGCGCATATGAAAGCGAAAAAAAACTATTTTAACTATTAAAAAGCTATAATTTAATTCTCAAAAAGAAATAAATAGTTAATATATTTCACAGAAATGTAATTAATTCCAATTTTATTTGACTAAAAGTATATATATAATATAAGTTAAATTAATGTTTAATTTAACCACGAAGTCATTTTATTCATTTTTTATTTTTCTAATTTATATTTTGTATTCTTTTAGTTATCAAAATATGGTTTAACTTGAGATTTAAGCTACTTTAGAGAAGCACATAAATGGACTCAATGTTAACAGTCTTGTTACATTTAAAAAGAAAGAAACGCAATACATGTATATACATGTAATGTACTTAAATATCTTGTATTGGCTTCAGTTTTTGCCTCCCCAATACAATGTTTTTGTGAGGAAATTGAAATGTTTTATTACACAAATCACTTTTACAATGGTCATTTACATGAAATGGTTAATTAATTAACATAATTTGTTTTGTTTATAATAATAAAATTCCTAAATTTATATAGCTATTATTAAAAAACTTTTGTAAGAACAGACATCCTAATATAACCCTAAAGAGGATTATAAGTATTATTATGATAGCTCAATGATTTATCGCAACACTTTATAAAACATTTTTATTGCATTAGGTTAGCATGTATCGAAGGCAAAATATTTAGGAAATGGAAATAATGGTGACTTTTCATTAATATTTATTACGAAGTTATGCAGCAAGTCGATCATATTTACGATGATTACCAATGCACATTTTGAACATACTGATTACAGAAAATGAAAAAAAAAAAAATCAGAACACCGGGTAGGTTCCACTAATTTGAACAATTTTTACTATTGATTTATTTCATTTTTTCTGTAATCTTAACTATAACTGCATAGTTGTTATGTAGCAATACCAAACTATAAATAGATTATCTACAAGGTGAAATAAAATTACTTCCGCAATGAAAAATCTACAAGTTATATTCTGACGATAAATGAATAATTAAGACATGATATATTTAAATATTAATTGCTTCCGTAATAGAAATTAAACGAGTAATTTTTTACTTAAAAGTTTCTTTTCGTCTATTTTGGGATGCTAATTTTAGAATAGTCCAACCGTACGCACATCTCATTGTGCACAGGTACGCTCGTGTCCTTCCGGTATGACAGTGCCTAGTACACTGATGGATGTAGTTGATAGATGCTGTTGAGATTGAATGGTATAATAATTACGTAATTATACAAAATAAAGTTGGTTCAAGGTTTGGCTATTACTACATTAGAGAAAAGGTCACTCTGTTTTCCGTGTGGACGCTTGCAAACGTGTGGGTGCTTGCAAATTGAATAATGTGAAATGAGCTGATCTTGTATTTTTGTTTGTGTGCTTACTATGCAAAACAATCGCGAATTGTATGTATTGACGAGTGTGTATGCATAAATATTTCATTCCCCCTAAATGAATCTTTAAGCGTTCGTGGTTTTTAGTCTGATAAAATTTTCATCATTTAGATCAAATTTGATTATTATTTATCAGTTCTGTATATTTTCAAAACTTTTTTTTTAAATTGATTTCCTTTCAAATATTTGCATAAATTGGACACAGAACATAATATACAACATCAGTGCCAGTGGCGGATCCAGAGAGGGAGGCGAAGAGGGCGTACACCCCCCCCCCCCCCCCCCCACCACCTTGGTCGCCAAAAACATATTTTTTACCGATATATTTATATATGATTTTTTTAGCATAATATCGTCAATAAACAAATTCGCCTCGTGGTGTCTTAAAAAACCTCCCATTTCATAGGGTAATAAAGGGCTTCCCTAGCGACCGCAACATGTCAACAAGTACAGAATTAAAGTAAAGGGGAGCAGTTACGATGTGATGACCGACACTTACCGCCGTCCGCCATGAGAGTTCATTCATTCGACAAATACGCTCAGAGTAAAAATTTTACAAAAATAAGGCGCATCCGTGGTAGAATATCCCAACAATCCGCAGTATGCCATGAATTACATGTATTTCTTAATTAATAACATGTTTGCCTTGCACTTGAAAGACTAGTCTGATGCAGCTGCGCGCTATCCTTTTCATAAACCGAGGAATCAGTGTCATGTGGAGGGTGCAGTGTTTCCGACTGCCTCCATCCTCGTTGATTCTTACGCTGTCCTTTTTTTCTAAATCAACATATTTTCAAACAAAAACAAGACAATAGTCAAGACATGTTGTCTTGTAGTGCATCAAGATCAGTCAAGACAAGACACCTGGACATAAAATTGATTGGGTCCAGTAAAGGTCCATTTCATAAAAGTTTGGTATCAATGGTAGTCCCAGAGGAAATTATGATTTTTATATTTTTAGTAACGGCAGTCCTATTTGTTCATAGTTTGGATCCCTAAAAAATGAAAGGGCCAGTCCACAAGTTTGGTGTCAATTGCCAAAGCAGTACCAGATAAGTTTTGTTGTTTGCCATATTATTATTAACAATAGTTCACATGGACCTTCTATCCAGGTGAGCTCAAATGTTACTAAATTTAAATAATAATGTAAAATATGGCTTGTGTTTAAGGTACATTGGTTCAATTAATCACATGTAATCATAGAGCTCTGCTGGTCGCACTAGTAAATAGAGTATAGATGTATTTTTAAGAATGTAAAAGAAGACTTAAGGCATACATAAATTACGATTTATAATTTAACACTCCAAAAAATCAATTTCTCCGTAGGATTTCTTATTGACACTTAAGGATACTCGCTGGTAACGTTTTGGTCTTTTTGTCAGATTTTCGGAATCCTCGGGTTTTATCCATTTCTTAAACATGAAATTTTTTGCCCATGAACCCTCACTTTTTCTTTTATAATTCAATCATATATACCTTTAAATGGTATTTGACAAAATTTTATGAAATCCTTTGTATTTTTCCCTGCATCTTTGAGAGACTGAAGTTGTCAATGCAAAGACAATGAAAAATCCAGAAAAAACCCATTCCCTGCAAATTTCCAAGGCCTTCTAGCTCTAAAATGAGCAGATGAACCTATATTTTTTCTTGCTTATTTGTTTACTATTTATATGTTCTCTCAAAATAAAACACCTATTTAAAATCCTATTTGTTTCCTGTTAGACCAGCGACCATCCTTAACTTATTTGAAGTGATTACAACTTTTCTATATACATGTACATATGACAAAAATAAATAAAACCAGAAAATTTAAAAGTTTTAAGATTTTAATGCAGAATATTATTAAATGAGTAGTGGCAAGTTTAGTTCTAGGGGAAATTAATAAATGAAATAAAACAGCATATTTGACAAGAGATAATAATTTAGCATTCAATAATTACATTATATATATATATATTACATATTTGTTTTACAGTAAATGAACATAGAACTTTGAGTTCTGTTTTGAAAACATGTCTGATGATAGTTATTCCATTAATTCCTTTCCTGGGGAGTATAAAACGTATCACAAAATACCGAAATAAATTTGATGCACTGTATGGACCACCTTATACAAACCTCTTTATTCAAATGCTGCATTATTTTAAAATGTAGCGTTCTAAAAATTTGAAACCCCACTGATTTTGTCAGCAAAACCGTTTACCCGTATAAATACATGTTATCGGACATGAAAATGGACAGTTCTACCCTAGAACCATTTATGACAGTTCTGAATGGTTCTACCCTAGAACCATTTATGACAGTTCTACCCTAGAACCATTCTGGACAGTTCTACCCTAGAACCATTTATGACAGTTGTACCCTAGAACCATTTATAACAGTTCTACCCTAGAACCATTTATGACAGGGTTGGTTCTACCCTAGAACCGTTCTAAAGTGGTTCTAGAACCGTCCTCTCTGACAGAATAGTTGAGAGTTTAGAACTGATCTCAACAGTAGAACCGTTCAGAATAGTTCTAGGGTAGAACTGTCATAAATGGTTCTAGGGTAGAACCGTCCAGAATGGTTCTAGGGTAGAACTGTCATAAATGATTCTATGACAGAACCGTCCAAAATGGTTCTAGGGTAGAACTGTCATAAATGGTTCTATAGGGTAGAACCGTCCAGAATGGTTCTAGGGTAGAACTGTCATAAATGGTTCTAAGGTAGAACTGTCATAAATGGTCCTAGGTCAGGACACACCCTGTCATAAACGGTTCTAAAGGTGTCAGGATGACAGTTCTAGAACTGTTCTAGAACAGTTCTTCTGATAGTTTAGGACAGTTCTAAAGAGAGGTTAGAACTGAGCTCAACTGTACATGTAATTTCTTTCATGGCGAGTATATTTGCACAATTTAAGTTGTCTTATCATATATTCTAGAAATTTCTATCCATAAAAGTGTGCTCCCAAATTGTAATTAATTGCATGCATTATTCAAGTAATTCCTTTCCAAGAAAATGTATCATCTTATGAATTCAATGAAGCCTTTCCCGAAGAGTGTATTCCCACAATGTAAATAATGTTTCTCTCTTTGAGAGTATAATACAATTCTTTGATATATTTGTACCAATTTTGATACACAAGATGTGCACATTTCTACTGATAAAATGTAATTTATTTTTTGAGTTATTCCTGGAGAATACATCCCCCGAAAAATAAAACAACGAGCGTTGTCTTCGGGACGTCAATATTGCTGTATCCCAAAAATAAGGCCATATAAGGCAGCTGTGAACCCGTTCCTTTTGTTCAGACTCCACACTACCATGTCCTTTTTATTTTCTACAGATTCGACAATTACAAAGAGGAGAGAAAACAATCGTACAGTTATTCGTCTGGGATACTGCCGGTCAAGAAGAATACGACAGGCCAAGAATACGATAGGATAAGACCATTGTCATACTAGAATAAAATCTGATACAACCTAGGAATAATGTATGATTTTTCATAACGTGTTTATGCATTTATTTAACGTATCTAAATACTCAGAAAAAGTTGATTTTCTCAAATCGGGGTCAACTTTTTAAGACAAATAATTTAAATTATTTTCTAATAACATTTGTCAAATAAGGCTTTGTTGGTGAATATCAAACTTTTATTATAAACTAATGCAGATTAGACCTCCTAGTGTAGGATATAATATATGCCTGTGATAAATTCAGTACGATGTAATGTTGTATGTACATGTACTAGTTTTCTTACTTTTTTATGTTCTGAATGCAGTATTGAAAACTATATAAAGTGTTACCAATTAAAATTCATTACTAATATTCATTAATCATATAGTTATTCCCCCTCGATTTTGTATTTTCGGTCCAGATTGTGCTCATATAAACAATTTAAGTAGTACAATGTATGTCAATAATTTATGATACGTAGTTATATTACATCCGAAAGGAGTGGTTTGTATTTCAAGTTCATATTACTAAATCTGTATTGTTTTGATCATCGCAATGGCGAACACAATAAAGTGTGTTGCTGTCGGAGACGGGTATGTTAAAGTATAAACGTAAATTAAATTTCATTGTAGTTAGTATTACTGCCAAACTTACTTTTTTCTTATTTAATTTAGAAAATATATATATGAATAATAAGGTCTCGCAATGGATGATTATTATTTGAGCCCTCTGACATATCTGATGACATGTACAGGTATGACGTTAAGACGTTGGAAGTACAATAGCCGGTAATATTTGTGTGGACTAAGCATGCTAAGTGGCTTCATTATCACCTAGTTACTATTTTGAGCTTGATGCCAACAACGTTTGTTTTCCTTGCCTACCTACGAAACGTGTTTTTATACAATTATTATACTCCCCGCACATAACATAGTTTGGGGGTATATAGGGATCAGCCTATCCGTCTGTCTGTCTGTCCAGAATTTGTTTGTACCCGCAGTTTCTCAAACATGACTTATCAGAGGTTAATGAAACTTTGCATACTGTTAGATCTTAGTACGTAGATGTGCGCATGTGAAATATCTCCTGGTCCAATACTTTTTGGCCGGGTTGCACGAAGTGCAAATCCGGGTTATAGTATGATTATGTCGGGCGGGCGGTCGGACGGCCGCTGAAAATAGGGTACCAAGCGTGTGCTAACAACTGCTCCCATTTTGTGTCATCAACTCCTACAGTTTTCAATCCAGATTTATCAAACTTCACAAAAAGATTGTAAACATATTGAAGTTGTGCGCGTGCTATTATGGAATTGTTTGAATAATATTTTCCAATTTTTCCAGACTTGGGAACTTAGTAATTTTTCCATCAAAATGTGAAAACACAGTACCCATTATGTGTCATCAACTCCTCCTACAGTTTTCAGTCCAGATATATCAAACTTCACAGGAAGATTGTACACATACTGAAGTTGTCCACCTGCTATTATGAAATTGTTTGAATATTTTTTTTTAAATTTTTCCAGACTTGGAAACTTAGTAATTTTTCCATCAATATGTGAAAACACAGTACCCATTTTGTGTCATCAACTCCTCCTACAGTTTTCAATCCAGATTTATCAAACTTGACAGAAAGATTGTACACATATTGAAGTTGTGGACCTGCTATTATGGAATTGTTTGAATATTTTTTTCCATTTTTTCAATACTTGGGAACTTCGTAATTTTTCCATCAAAATGTGAAAACACAGTAGCCATTTTGTGTCATCAACTCCTCCTACAGTTTTCAATCCAGATGTATCAAACTTCACAGGAAGATTGTACATATACTGAAGTTGTGCACCTGCTATTATGAAATTGTTTGAATAATTGTTTTTAAATTTTTCCAGATGTGGGAACTTAGTAATTTTTCCATCAATATGTGAAAACACAGTACCCATTTTGTGTCATCAACTCCTCCTACAGTTTTCAATCCAGATGTATCAAACTTCACAGGAAGATTGTACACATATTGAAGTTGTGCATCTGCTATTGTAGAATTGTTTGATTAATTTTTTCTAATTTTTCCAGACTTGGAAACTTAGTAATTTTTTTCATCAAAATGAGTTTTTGTTTTTTATGTTTTATACGCTTTTAATGCACAGTGGTTTGTTGTTTGCGTATTGTTGTGGGGTCTGTCATTGTTGGCATTTGTTGTTACCCTTTTTTATGTTAATTAATTAAAAACAATAAATGCATTATACAACAACAATCTACAGTTAAAGTATCAACATTCCAAATTGATTTCATACAATACCTTTATTTAAAAAGATACTATTAACTCCTCTCATAACCTTTTCTTTGCAACCCGGCCATTTGTGACTTTGACACATTTTTTCCATAATTTTATACCCTTTTGGACTTAGAGATTCTGAATATCCCCCAATTTTTTTTACCCGCAGTTTCTCAAACATGCCTTATTAGCGGTTAATTAAACTTTGCATACTGTTAGATCCTAGTACGTAGATGTGCGCATGCGGAGTATGTCCTGGTCCAATACCTTTTCCCATAATTTTATACCCTTTTGCACTTAGAAATTCTGTCTACCCCCCAATTTTTTTTTTGTACCCGTAGTTTCTCAAACATGCCGTATCAGAGTTTAATTAAACTTTGCATACTGTTAGATCCTAGTACGTAGATGTGCGCATGCGGAGTATGTCCTGGTCCAATACTTTTTTCCAGCAGCATGGGTATAGTTAGTGAGGTCCCCTCAAAGTTCTAGTTTATAATTTAAAATATTGTAGAAATTAATGGAAGTACAGTTCAAACGTTGATGATACAATAACCATGAAACGGAAACTAAAGTTTGTATTATATTTGACATAAGAGTTTACCTTGTCATATAGCGTGTTTGCCTGTTTTGTGGGATGTTGCTCGCCGAAGGCACCTAGATCCCATCAATCTTTTCCCACTTTTAATCTGATGGCACGTTGTTTCACTGACGTTTAATTCATATCTTTCCATTTTAATAGAATAAGAACCACAAAAAATTATAGTTTTTTTTTCCTTTTTGTAGCGATGTGGGGAAAACATCTCTGCTGCTAGTTTGTTCTGGTGATAAATTTCCTGAAATGTACACTCCAGTTGTGTAAGATTATTCAAGATTTTTATACAAATATTTAATTTTGCCTTACATCGATATTTATATACTATAAAGATGTTCTTCTACTCTTGGCCTACTCTTATAACGAGCAAACAGAAATTTTTGTGTCACAATTCATTCACGAAGTTGTCACAATTCGCGTTTCAGCAATTTTGATTTTTTTTTGTGAAAACAGTGAAGACTATAAATAACTGTAAATATTATGATTTTTTTCCACGCATCATTTACAATTTCTTCAACGAATGCTTAATTCCTATCAAGGTATGTTCTATTAGAGTCCTTTTATTGCAGCACCCATGTACACATTGCACTTTTTTTTTCCACCTGAGACAACACCATATTTATCTAGAATTTAGTAACTATGGTTTGTCTTATTTACCTTGACTTACTACACTGTCATGACTGTGATGTAAAATTCTTATAAAATGTCTCAGGCGGTTCATGAAAGGAATGTTTAATTGTATACCGAAACTTAAATGTTGTATAATGTCAGTGTTAAGTCTTAAAGTCACTAAAAGAAACATACTTTATATTAATTTGACTTATTTTTACTTTCGTTTTGCCAAAACTAAATCCACCAAATTATACATTTTAGAAACTTGCATGTACTGTGTAATGTTTGAAATTGTTGAGGTATAGATGATGGTTTGACTTTACCAAATACCAAATCTGTTTTAGGATTACTGAAACAGTCAACATTTCGATAAAGGTTGGTAATACCTATATGCAAGTAAGTCTCTGGGATACATATGCTGGCGAGGATTACAAAAGATTAAGACCATTATCATATTCACAAACAGTAAGTTAACAATTTTTCGTAATCCTTACTGAGTAATCTGTTTGCTAGAGAACACACTCACAGTAAATGTGATAGGTTGAAATAATTATATTCCAATATGTAAAAAAAGTCATCCAAAAATGTTCTAAAGGAGATTTAGTGAAAATGGTTGTGGTTTAGGTAATAAACATGTCTAGCGAAAACATGATCAACAATGCCATCGTGTTGTATCATACCCTAAGAAAATACGCAGTAGATAAGTCGGTGTTTCAGAAACGATTTGAAACGTATAATGTTATCTTACCAAAACCAAGCGACCAAATTTTCATACTCCGAGAGCCGGGAAAAATGTAAAATTGTCTTGCACCTTAACAAGGACATATTATATATTACACTAGGGAAATAGTTCTGAAATTCATATTATATGTAGGTACATTACACTAGGGAAATAGTTCTGAAATTTTGTCAAATTACCATGAAAATCACGTTAATTTTCCAACATAGACAAAGAAAAATAAAAAATAAGTGCCTCGATCAGCTTCTTATATTTTCTATATATGTGACCAT
This sequence comes from Mytilisepta virgata, assembly GCA_028015205.1. Taxonomy (NCBI): domain Eukaryota; kingdom Metazoa; phylum Mollusca; class Bivalvia; order Mytilida; family Mytilidae; genus Mytilisepta; species Mytilisepta virgata. The sequence continues at coordinate 94,267,805 of CM051521.1, forward strand.
ATTTCATCCGTTAGAGATCTTTTTTACCAGTCAGGAAAAAAAATTGTTAATGTCGACCATGGTAAGTAATGTATCAGTAATTACCCTGAACATTGCCTTTGTCAGCGATGAAAAACATTTATATTTTTTTTTTAGCTGATGTAACTAGTTTTGTTAATGTTGATCATCAGTATTTGTTTTTCAGGATGTGTTTCTTCTGTGTTTTTCAGTGGATAATAGGACAAGTTTTGTAAACATAGAACACGTTGTAAGTTCAATATCTGAAATATATTAGCCTGAGCAGTGAGTGCTGAACTAATCTCGTCATACATGTACTTCTGCTTAACTTATCTAAACTGATACTGACCTCAGTTGCTTGGCTACAGATATTTTATTATTGTAATTTGGTTTATAATCTGTTATGCGAAAAATCTAGAAAAACCTAAAGCAGTGTGACCGTTTAAGACAATATAAACACATGGAAATTGATCACAAAGCAATAAGATTAATGCTGAATTCAAAAAGTAATTCTATTGATAAGGTGAAGACCAGAGAACAAGGAATAACAAAATTAATAAAAAACAAAAATTAGTCCTGTGCTTTCGAATAGTAAGTATGTTGGAACAACACTCTATTTTCAAGTCGGAATATCCACTATACAGTCATTTCGGTGAAGTATCTAGCCACACAGAAGAGAATCTATAATACTAAATTTACGAATTAGCCGAATTGGTGGCAAAACGCGTGGTTCAAAATAAACGATGTGTGATTCAGATTATAAAGGTTATTATCGGATTTTACAATCTGCGTTTATAAACTGCAGTTTTGTTTATGTGCAAATGGAATTTGTATGCACTTTTATGATATGAATTCTCCCAACATATCCCTTAGAAGGTTCTCGAATGCATCATTTTAACACACTGATCTAAATAAACAAGCATGCACATATTTTAAATGTATTTCTGTTTGAAATTACGGAAGAAGAATAAAACAAATTAAAAACATTCTCCTTCGAGTGTGATGTTTCCGCTTCAAGTATTCAGGATTGTTTTTCTACAATAACGCAATTTCTCCTAACTGTAAAGGTTATGAACTTTGAACATTATGAAGAAATAAGGTAAAGTTCAGATGAATTCCTAACTTAGTTGTTTTTTTTTTTTTTGGATTGCTCGGATGTTTACCTTGCACAAAGTGATAAAACCACCCTTATCTATTTTTACATTATTTGTCATGTGACCTGTCTACATACATGACATACAATTCCCTGTAAGCCCTAGATAAAAATATTTTTAACAATTGGTTATCTTTATCATTAACATGATTAATGACGAAATTTATCTCGGACATCTTTAATAAATATAAACGTGGATAGCACAATATAAACGTGGATAGTCAATATGGCCACCACAAAAAATGCATATTTTCCCGCGCTCGCGCTGGTTCAATGTCTAGTCATTACAAAAAATATCGAACTTTATTGTGAGCAACATGTAGGAACATCGCATCAGTCAACATAATGACTAGCAAAATATTTTAGGTATGACCCTGAAGTACATGCATCATGGTAAATTATTCCCGTTTTTATTTCAATCGTTTATCGTATTCAGTGAAGTGTTGAATTTCGTTTGATACAAATTTACTAATATACAGTATTTAACATGTTTAAACGAAAAATAATATTTACACAAAATTTGACATTGGAAACTCGGAATCCATGGTGGAATGATAAAACGAGGTCAATGGCGTTCATGACAATTCCACATTCTTGACTGCAGCTTATTCTTAAATTAAAGATAAAATACTTGTTCATCTTTGCATTCAACTCAGTTCTACAAGTTTTTGGGTAATTATTTCGACCAAATCTGCCACGTCTAGATCGCTGGCGGTAATAATGTGATGAAAAGTGGGAACCCAATAAATAAAAAATCATTAAAAATTGGATGCTTTGAAATGGAAAATGATATTAAAGAATTACTGAAAATGACAGTCAGAATAATGTTGTGTGTAGCAATGACCATGCGAAAGTAACTTAACTTCGGCTGACAAAATAATGTACCACATTATAAAATAAATTAAATTTTCTTACAGTGGTATCCAGAAATTACAGATCACTGTCCATATATAACAGCTGTTTTAATTGGAACCAAACTCGACTTGCGAGCGGAGACAAAATCTGATATAAACAATGTTAGAAATGACAGCATGTATATTTCTTACCAAGAAGGATTGTCAGTGGCAACGAAAATGGGAGCCCTTGCATATTTTGAGTGTTCCGCTAAATCAGGGGAAGGAATAGAATCTTTGATGTCTGAAATAATTGGGGCACTTCTAGGTAGCAATGAAAGGAAAAAGAAAACCAGACGGCGAAGATGTCAATTTCTCTAAATCTGTACAATTTTACCAATAAAACTATTTTATGTCCAGGTGTTATTACTTATACACATGGATACAAGATATTTGTTGTAATGCAATTTAATGAAAAAAGGAAAATTGATAAAATTTATGGAAACTCCAGTATACAGCTGCATATATTTTCTACTTGTTACCTATGTCGTTTGCAGTATCGTATTTGTCATATTATAAAATATATATATATATATATATATATATATATATATAGCATTGCACATGTACTTGAAGCTAGTTGCCGGTAATTAACAACAGTTACTCTAACCATAGTTCATGTAGTACGATTCACTTTGTATCTTTGTTGTCTATTTTCATGTCTGATTCAGAATTTATTGAATTACGTGTTAAGCGGGACAATTTTTTTTTATCTTTTGTCAATTTTTAATTAACCACATTTCTGGATTTAGTGAGGACTGTTTGTATATAATCATTTGTCTCCAAAAGACACGTGTATGAATCAATCTTCTTCCATAACTACATTTTGTCTCGTTAACTCATAGCATACATTCGCATACTTTTTGACTTACAATCTTACGAAATAAATAAGTTGTTTCAAATATATATATATATATATATATATATATATATATATATATATCACTTAAACATGCTCAAAGTGGCCTTTAACCTTATAATGTTAATTTTGACCTTTATTTGAACATACAGTGTTGTTGCAAGTAAATATTGACACTCGTCTTGTCAGAGTGATTGTGCTCTATGTTCAATTCCTTGTTCTACAATGGTTTGCTAAGGAGGCCTGCAACTCTTTTGCTGAATCTCGCACAATTACTCTCAGTGCTAATGAGTTCGCTTTTGATGCAGTTTCAATATTGTCAACACGGAAACTTCAAATACTATTTACATGAACGGTATGAATCAACAGAGTATATTGAAGTGTGCCATGAGTGTAGCTGGTGGAGACGAAACTGCACCGGCGCAGCGCTATTATACATTTGTACATGCAAGATGGCCTATATGGATAGATAATGTGAAATCTATGCCAGTCCTCGGATTTGGTACAGAATGACACACTTTATGGAATATCATTTCAGTGTTTATTTTTGACATAGTTTTGAATGATATATGGACGTTCTTGGGTGATTTTGAGTTGTTTTTCCCAAATAAAGAATTTCAAAGTAATAAATAAGATGATACCATTTGGATAGAATATTAAAGATCAGATTAAGTCCAAAGAAATGATAATAAGGAGATCAGTAACAAAAAGGTATAACCAAAATAAGTTATAAATAATATTGTTAAAAGTGTTCTGGTATAGAACAAAATCTTCCTTCTTTCATTTAATTCCTCTTCCCCAATGTCTTCTAATTTTTCAATAAGGTTATTATAAAATATATATATATATATAATAGAATGAACATAATTTACATTCAGCATACTTTTAAAATAAACTTGATTATTCTGAAACATCGACTATCAAATCAGTTATAAAGACACTATAATTCGCATTTTCTATCTTACTTTATTGATGAGCTGACCAACAACCATTGAAACATTTTTAGCTTTTGAATAAACAAAGGGTATTATGAGCAAAACTCACAAATATATATTCCCTGCTATGGGTACAATAATGTAAAGAAATGTGTAAATCCATGTTTGCCTATGTAAACCCCAAAAATAATTTCAATCAAAAAAAAAAATTGGTGGTGCACAGTGGTAATGTACACTGAAGATTCCCTCACTAGTTTAGAAGGGGTTGAGGACGGGGCATTCCTACCTCCTAACATTACATTAAGAAATGGCAAAGTCCATGTTTGTCTGATAAAAATCCCAAAAATCATTCTGATTAAAAATATTATGGGTGGTGCACAATGGTAATGTAAACTGAAGATTCCCTAAAAATCTTACAGAAATACATTCACTGTTAGGCGTTGCGGACATGGCATGCTTATGTCCTTTAAACATTATCCTATTATGAAGAAATGGCAAAGTCTATGTTTGTCTGTAGAAACCCCAAAAATCATTCTGATCAAAAATAAAATAGTTGATGCACAATGGCACTTCGTACTGAAGATTTTTTGAAAAATTTCAATGAAAACCATTCACTGGTGAAAGAGTAGTTTTAGTAAATAGCTGCGGACGGACGGACGGAAACACCCCATCGCTATATATCCCCCGCTTCGCATTCAAAACCCATAATAATACCACCTGCAACAGTGGATATAGTCTTCTTGACATTTTATTCCATATCCGGATAAGTTTTGGCACATTTGGACTTTGGAATATTGCTAAATACAAGACATATTTGATTGATTTAATATCATACTTCTAAGGAGTATGTTTTCCGAAATATTAAAAGAAGTTTCAAAGCATATGTTAAAGATGCCTTATTTTTAATAATCCTTATAAAAGGCGTGTAGGCCATAATGTACCTTTGTTAAAAGATTGAGAAATAAAAGATTGTGCGGGCTTTCCGTTGTTATCGGTTGTACGCCATAATGTACCTTTGTTAAAAGATTGAGAAATAAAAGATTGTGCGGGCTTTCCGTTGTTATCGGTTGTACACGGTGAATGGCGGAAGATATAACGGAATACATCTTTCCATTTAATTCCGGATAGTGACTTATACTTGTGATCGAGGACAAAGAATAACAAGTACAAGCTGTTTTATAAAGTTGTTTCCTTGGTTACTTTGTCAAAATGGGAATCCTGTACATCAAAATCATTACCTAACCTAATCAATGTTTTTCATACATGGATGTTTTATTTTGAATGACTTTGAAAAGCAATATAAAAAAAGTTTTTTCAAGGTAAAGTTTTCTGTCTTTCTTTGTTAAATATTTCCATAAGTTGCTTCTAAATCGACAATCTAAAATTTTGCATCAAGTTCATTGAGTAATGATTATAAGTTATCGGAGGATTTTGTTCAAGGGAATACAACTATATTTCACTGAGTGGGCCATTCATGTCATATCCAAAGAAATGTTCTAATGGACGACGCCGAGGGCAACTGGCAATATAAAAATTCAATGTCATGATTGCAGCGAAAGAAAATAGTCTTGCATGCTAACGTAATCTCAAGGAATATTTGATATATCTATATTACTATATTTATAGATACTGACAAATAATTTGTTCAAAGAAATTTTTAAAATGAAAATGTTAGATTTAAAATAGTAAGAGTCACCATAACGCACCCTTGGATATAAATAAAATCCAACAAAAGTTAAATCACGTAATATAATGTCAGTTCAAGACCCTTTCTTGTACACATTTTCTTATATTACATTGTGATAGAATTTAGCAATAGCTTTGTTTACTTCGGCATTTTATACATGAAAGTACAGCCGACTGGCAATTATTTTTCTTCTAACAGACCAAAAAGTATAATATTTTAATCTTATTCTCATCGTCATAGAGATTTATTTTGAAAAGAAAACGAAGATTTTTTAGTGGTTTTTGCTGTTTTCTAGAAAACTTACGGCTTGTTGAAGAGAACAATGCAAATACTTATTTAATACACTTGTGTGACAAATATTTAACACTTCAATACACTTTAATTCTGAAACCTTACGTCAAGAATATATATATATATATATATTTGAAGAACTGAATGTAAATTTTCAGTAACTTTATTTGTTTACTTTGTTTTTTTTTTAATTTTGGATGTGGTTTTCCCTCTTTGTATATGTAATTCAGGAAGTGTTTTGTTTAATTTTTTACACAGAAAATTCAACAATGAACATACGACAAGTTAAATGTGTAGTCGTAGGTGACGGGTAAGTGTAAATATTTCATTTTAAATACGAAAAATTTAAATTTGTTATATTTCCTTGCTGATAAAATGTAGGAAAGCATATTTTATGCGAAAATAGAGATACAATATTATCAACACGAGGATCCTGATTATGACTCTTGGGATTTTAAACCATTGAATTACGTTGTGTGTACATCCTTTTTTTTCATACAGACCATCCTCCTATTTCGACTTCGTGATAAGTCAGACAAATAAAACTGGATAGGCCGTAAATGTCCATGAGACATCAACTCTGAATATGTTCTAAAAGAGGTATTGTACATTTGAAACGTCCAAGAACATCAGATAAAACATGAAAATTATCTGTTTTTTGTTTTTCTTTTAAAAGGTTCTAATTTTCAACTGCCTTATAGAATACATGTACCCTTGATATAACTAAATGAATATACATGTATTTATAATAACACGTCTTCATTGTTTTAATTTGCTATATTTGTACATGTAATACCTTTCAGGTATGTTGGCAAAACATGTCTTCTGATGTCCTATGCAAACAATACTTTCCAGCAAGAACACATTCCATCAATGTAAGACCTTTAGCAATAGTTATAGGGATGTAAATGAACAAAAACCAAAAAAAAAAAGAATTTGTATATACTTGCATAACAGTCTTGTCTCTAGTGTTTAGTCTAAAATATCCAGTTTTAATGTATTGCATTGGTATTCTGAAACCGAAACCCAACATGTACTAATCAAAAATTTTCTTATAAAAACGTGAGCGAATATCTGTAAACCTTCACGTTACACATTTACTTATGTCAGAATGAAGATTCCCTATTCTCTTCTAATTCAAATATAAAACCTGTACATTCACTTATAAAGCAGTGACATTTTTTATGTATGTCAGATAGGAATAAGGAAGCTACAGTTAATCAGCAAATAAATTACGGAAGTTAACATAAGGAACAATAAGAAATGAAACAATTCAAAACGTTTGGGTAAATACAGTTTTTAAAAATATTTTCTATTTCAATTTCATGCATGGATAGATTGAAAACAGACGAAAAAAAGTTAAAAATCTTGTACATTTTAAAGTTGATCGTACATTTTTTAGATATGATAATTACAATACTCATGTGATGATTGATGGAAGGTATGTAGATTTGGGACTATGGGATACTGCAGGTCAGGAGGATTATGATAGGCTTCGTCCACTATCATACCCTCTCACTGTAAGATTTTTACGTCTTAATTTCCCTTTTAATTATGTTTTAATTACTAAAAATGAAAAAAGGTTTCAGAATGTGCATTAACTAGTTGGGTAGATTAAAAAATCATAATATGAAAAATTTAAGCAATCCTAACAAGATTCTATTAAGGTACATGTATATTAAAAACCAATAATTAATTTGTGGGAATCTATTAATTTTCCAAATAAGACGTCGAAAGATGATGAACAGTTTAAATATATATTATGTAATTAACTCTGTTTTCCTTGAAATATAAAAATGTTTATTAGAATGGTTTACCAAGTCTTAAATCTAATATCAGACAGACCAGGGGGGGGGGGGGGGGGTGAATATTTTTGCAAATCACAAGAACTAAAATATGATGTCGAAAGAAAAAACATTTCGTACATTATCTGTCATTTTCTTATCAGATTGATATCAATTCCACAGAGATATATTTTACACCACTGTTGCTTGATGAGCACTTTCTTAACAAGCAACAAAAATTCCAGACATGTTATAAAATTAGTAGTATTAATTTTTATAAAGAAAACATTATTTTTATAATTGACATCAATAAAAAAAGTTCATTTTATACAATTACATTAATCATCACAATTTGCCTTAAACTTAAATTTATATAAATGTTGTAGGATGTTTTTCTTGTATGTTTCTCCTTGGATAGCTTAATAAGTTTTCATAATGTCGAACAAAGAGTAAGTACATCTATATATATATATATATATATAATTAAATTAAACTGTTGGCTTCCTCCACCAATACAAACTGGGCGCCTCGAAATAGCCAAATATGTTGAAAACGGCAAAAAAAACCCAACCAAACAACAAACAAACATTTAAAGATTATCTTTGTTACACAGAAATCCCGATAAAAATTCTGAATTTGGGTACATAAATATGTGTATGTATTTAAAAACAAGGAACAATTACAGTTTTTCTTATTTCTCTCGCAGAAATGGTGGATTACATATGGAGCAAAACGATACTATCTCTATCTGAAAGTTAAATAAAAGAACATCTATTCAGAATGCTTTCATTTTATCTATTTACTTTATGACAATAATTTTAACAATATTTGTAGCATTCGAGATGACAAAATGCGTGAGCTAATGGTGGGGCGGAATTAGTAAATATTTCCATACAAACTGCCTGTTACAATTACGGTCCTCCAAAGGAGTAGGGGCACTTTCCCCTGTATTTGTTTCAGTCGTAACCAGTAATGTTTTAAAATTAAATATGTACCTTCTTTTCATCGAAAACTCAATGCATTTTGTTGTTGAAAAACAAAACTTTAAAGATGAATCATTAATAAGTTCAAGTCTTCTGTCCGTAAAGGTCGTGTATAGAGGCGATTTTGGTCAATTGCAAAGCGTTTGGTAAAATGTTTGGAATATTGCCAAGAAGGACATTCAAATTTCAAACCATTCTATTGTCACATTAAACGAGATGCACAAACTCACTTACAACATAATATTCGTTTTGGTTCTAGTATAAATATATACTAATATACTAGGAAGTGAAATACATGAAGTGAAATACGTGCATGGGGGGAAAGGTCCTACTATATACACTACTACATGTATCTAACATGTAATATTATACTTATCTCAATTGAGGAATGCTATTTTTTCAGTGGATTCCAGAAATTCGGCATCATTGCCCAACTATACCAATTGTTTTAGTAGGAACTAAAGTGGACATGCGGAAAACCGATGAATTTTTACATAATATAGACACTTTTGTTTCATATAATGAGGGACGAGCTTTAGCAAACAGAATAGACGCAGCAAAATATGTCGAATGTTCTGCTAAAACACAAGAAGGACTAACTCAAGTGTTTGAGGCAGCAATCAGAGCTACATTTGTTTCACAAAAAAATAGAGATGAACATCGTAAATTATGCATTTTATGGTAAATATAAGCTGTTAAGAAGTGCAATTTATTATCGACATATTCGAAGGAAAAGCATTAAAAGAAAGTTATGTTGTACTTAGAAAATATTTTTTAAGACAATTTCCTGCATTTGAAAACCACAATCAATTTTGTTCATAAAATAAATAACATATAAATATTTCTTTATCCACTTTTGATCCATGCTATACGTATATTTCGTCGGACTCTGACGATTCAATTGTGCCCAAGGTTGAAAAAGCTGAAAGCCGAAAGATAACCCAAATATTGCTGAAGAGCTGTATGACGTTCTGATGTTCTTTGAAAATTATGAATACATAAATCTTATTTTGCAAACTTAAAATTAATTCTTACTATTAAAGGTTTGAAGAACAACTGTAAAAGAGTTGTTTCTTTACAAGGACGTTTGTCACATGCATGATGGAATTCGTGTCAAGAGTTAATCCATCTCGTCTTGTGTTACATGGTTTCTTTGTATCTTGCCTTTCAATAACTTTCATATAAAGAGTATAAAAGTTTTGAGAAGATAAATTCAACATATGAACACATAGAAATTAAAGGTGATATGGGATAAATCTAAATGAGAAAACAGCCATGATACAGAACCAAAAACTCGCCCTCAAAAAATCGTAGTACAGACTTAAATATGTGGATTGACACTATATAAGCTCTTAGCTTCCCCATATTAATAATTGGCGAAGAAATTCAACCGAGACTACAAAATTTGTGAAATAAAAACATATTTCAAAAGCAAATAAACAACACTAAGACACGTACAACAACTGCCAAAGGCTCTTAACATGGTACAAGTACAAAATAAATGAGTTTAATGAATACTCAAACCCCGGCCCCATCATCCACTTTTGCGTCTGTGACGGTCGCGGATTAACACTTTAACAAAAATATGCATACAGCAAATATTGGCAAAGAACACCAAATAACTCAGGCTGTGAAAGGCAAAGAATTTAAAATAACAAGGTATATTAAGATTAAAACTGTCGATTCCAGACAGCGCCAACAACATCGTATGAACGATATCACATCTCCATCCAAACTCCAACCAAAAAAGGGCAAATTTAGGATTTTTTCAATTTTGGAACACTTACAAAATATAACCTACTGTTTAAGTCAAATTACGCTTCTTAAAATCAAGTTGCTCGTTTCATTTCATATAAGATTATAACAACCTTAAATGTAACTTACAGTCTGATAGTCAGAAGACACGACTCGTTACAGAACACACAAGATTGTTGATAATATGCAGTGTAAACACACGCCACATTAATGTACTGTGTATGGAAACGTTAAATAATACCAAATTGTGAATATTACTTTCTTGTACAGTGTGATGAAGATAACAGGTGCAAGTTAGCACCCTATGCAATAGGCGAAACGATAAATTCAATTTTTATGGTCAAAGGCATTTTTTACGGTGACAGAGATGCATTATGGGAAAATTACGACTATAGGGACTATAAAAACATGTAACCGTTCTAAATCTAAATAGATCAATAGAAGTAAAACAGCAAACCAGCATTACATAATATACAATGTACTCCTTACGGTAAGAAAATATAGTGCTCTAAGATGGATTAGAACATAGTAAAGTGCTTTCGACCAATGAAATGCAAGAATTTTCACCCTCTTAATAGTGAAGAATGACACAAAGCATGTTCTTAGTAAAGTATTATCTTATTGTTCTGTTATAACATACAAAGGACCATTTACTGTAGCAAAATATTGCCTACAGACATTTGGCAAGGAAAGTGTGTTCAAAGAAAATTTTATGACCCCAGGCTTTTGAATTGACATTTAATTATTTGTATAAATAGTAACTGCAATAAATAAATCTTTAATACACAAGTAGTTCAAATTTCCAAACAATATCTTTTTCCATTTTTAAAAATGACAACTCTGTTTATAGAATTTGGCACATTTATTGTCATGGTATTGTCACCATTTTCTTTGTTTTCGATTTCATATCGATAAATTTTAGGAACAGACAAGTCATTTTCCTGCTTTATATGTTTGTTAACGGGTGGCGGCTGTATTGCCTTGCTAACATTTTCTTGCAATGTTTCCAACGGACGCTTATATGTATCAACAGCCGTCGATCGGTGACCACTCCTCGACTTTACAGTGGAATCACTAAATCCGGCATTGAAAAGTGTAGTGCAACAGGTAACTTTTCCAGAATGATTCGATATATTGCGATCTGTCATTGATATTCCCGCAGCCTTGAATAATTCCTTCATTTTGCTAGACAAAGTGTTTATTCCTATCGGTTGTACGCTGAACCGAATAGAACCATTTGTATCTTTATGTGGTAGAGGCTTACGATAAAACCTACCCTCACGTGGAATAAGGGACAAATACCTTTCGTAAATTTTAACCAAGCATCTAGGGTTTGATGGATCACTTTTTTTGAGTTATACGTTTAACATCAACATTCCTATTATTAAGCCCCCCTTGCACGTTCTTGCACAACCTCCCGGTATAATGCAGTAACTTTTTTCCATTTGTGTCAACAGAGATACGGAATTGACTAGCATCAAGCTCTTTGTGCTCATCAAGTGCACGAAATCCAAAGAGCTTACAATTATAGAAAAAAACAATGTTGGATAGCCCAGTTGCAGTGTCACAATTGAAAACCCCACTATCCCACATGGCTTCCTCGTCCGCTGTCAATATAGGGTCTGCTCTTTTAACATTGGTTCCAATACCATTATTAGTTAGTTCCTTCATTCTACTGTCTAGACATTTTCTAAAATACGCAAATGGAACGGAATCCTTTTGAAAAAAGTTTATGTCATTCCTGTTACAATCTGCTCTCAAATACCTACAAAAAATGCGGGTTTTACTTCTTGTATAACTACATCGTAAGGATTATTGGGACTTTGTTTTGTTAAAATTTGTCCATTGGTGTAAGAAGATATGATATTTAAGAAAAGTAACAAGACTGACCGGTGTATGGGAATAGTTTGCCTTTCCAAAATTCGTCAGATGAGATTATAATATACAGCCTTGAAATAAATTAATATCAAAGGAAATTTGCCACACGAAAACTAGTTTGACTCATTGTAGATACTGTAAAGCTGTATAATAGTATGTCTTGGTTTTTAGTGTTGTTAGTCTCTAATACATTATAAGTTTGTGTCCAAAAGTCGCTATAATTGATGTAATAAAATGCACCTTTAAATTATTTTGTCGTTACAAAAAGACATTTTTCCGTAGGAAGTTCTAAAAACAATTTCTATTTTTTTTTTTATATATTTTTGGGGGTAACAGGCTGGGGATCATATTAACCCATTTGGGTTATTATAGCCCAAATGAGATATAAATTGTCAGTGCAAAAAATTTTGAAAAGCGCATTTGTTTAGGTCAATAGTAGCAACTTTTGGTTAGCGACTTTTCCGGAAAATGAACAAGTTGCTAGATTGGTCCCTCTGAAAATCAGCATCTTCCAAGGGATCAAAATCATAAACAATCATGTATTGAGATAAGTTGCTGCCTTTTGTATAATCATTTGCACTTTGTGATATTTTCCCCTGAATCTATATAAACGGTTTTTTTTTTGCACAGTAATATTAAATCCCGTTTGAGGTATTATAAGGGTTTGGGGGATACAGACACAGTTTCAAGTAGAAAAAACAGGATCCTAAAGTTACAACATTAAAGAAAAGGGTTTTACATTAAAATCAAGTAAATAGATACATTTCAACAGTTGCCCCAACCCCCCGAGAAATTTTAAAAGGGATTATCATGTTCTTACATATACAGGGACATTGACTACCAGAGCAGATGTTACGTACCAATTATTTATATGTATATAAATATATATCATTATTAGTGAGTTGTTATCTGCAGAGGAAACGTTTTCGTGTGTCTATATTTGGAATATAACTGAAATTGGCAGTGTGGTTAATATGATATCAATGCACGAGAACATATTAAGTGTAAATTTAACACTGTAACAGTATAATAAACAATCAAGTGGATAATTCAACCACTTTTTAATTGTTTTTTTTTTTTTTTTTTTTTTTTTGGTTTTTGTGTTATTTCTTTTATTTCCTTAATTTTTTCGTTTTTTTGCCTTTGTCTCTGGATTTTTAATTGTGTATTTCCCTCTTGATATTCCTCTTATTGTCTTATTTGGGTTTTTCATATTAGCTGTAAGTGCTTCAACAATGAGCACAAAGCTCACAGCTTGGTCCATAGTTTTACTGTATTCAGTTCTACAAAAATTTTTACTATTTATCGAAAACCGCTTTAAACCGCTCATGTAAATTTTTCATGTAAAGTATCTGCTTTTCATTGTGCAGTTTGCTTAACAAAAATATTCAAAGATTAAAGCATATAATAGTAGATGACCACCATTTTGCGTTTGAATTCACCGACGAAAAAGGGAGAAAGTCAATTCTAAAGATGGTTTTTTTTTTTAAACTTTGATAACAAAATTATAATCTACGGTTTGACAGCGGCAAAGACAACTGCCATCATTTCCGTTAAAAACATGCATTTGAGGAAAATCAGTATTGTGTATAATCAAATATGGTCACAACTTCGCGTCTGTGAACTGTTACATATTTGCCCCTGAAAGTATTCAGCAAACTGGATCCAACCTTCTCTTTTAAATTTAAATCAAGTTTAAATTAAACGTTGGTAGGATGGTTCTGACGTCCCTTGCCACCATCACTAAAATAAAATAACCATCTGAAATAATATTTTAATGTCTTTCATCTGAAAGTATCAAGATGGTTTGGGAATTACAAAAATTCCTCTGATGTCAAATGGACTGTTTTGTTGAGACGTCGGAACGCACTCAATATATTTATATACAGGACTGGCATATATTTTAACAATATTTATCAATGTTTGTGGATTGTATTTCAAATTATTTTTCTGTCAACCGTGTATGTTTCACTGACTGTTTGAAAAAAAATCTTCGAAAAGAATTTTCCTGAACTTGAGTTCGTCGTTTTTAACAAGCCAAATTGGGGGCCTCGGTGGCCGAGTGTTCTAGGTAGTTCGTCATGACTACTAATGATTACTAGCCTGTCAACACTGAGGTTGTGAGTTCAAATCTCACCTGTGGCGGGGTTCGACTTCAATCTTAATTGACAAGGATTTTCCTACCGAAAGTCGGTGGTTCTCTCCGGGTACTCCGGCTTCCTCCACCAATAAAAACTGACCCGCGAAATAACGAATGGGCTGAAAACGGCGTAAAACCCCAACTAAATAAACAAACAAACAAGCCTAATTGAAAGTAGGATACATTCGTTGGTCACATTTACAAGCAGTTGTTATTCACGCTAAACACTTCTTTCAAAGTTTCAAATCTTTGTACAAGTTAAATGTATTAGTCATAAAAAAAAACACGATAAGTACCGAGTTTTGACAGAATCGGCAAATTCACTAGTTTAATGTGGAATGCTCTTTGGTGTTCCCCTTTCAAAATTGTAAGAAGACCTTCGCAAAAATTCGAAGTCTCTGTTTTAATTCTTTATGTAAAAAAAACACAAATACAGCTGAATAAAATTTTATTCTAAAACATGCTATTTCGAATAAATTTTACTCAGCGGTTTTTGTGTTTTTTACATAATACTTAATAGATAAGCTAACACTCTTTCTTATTCGCTAAAATATGAAGACATGAAATGGTTAGTTAAATTGTGAGAATATTGAGCTGAAAAAGTTTGTTTTCCTTAACAAATTTAATAAATTGTTATGAAGCGTCTGAAAATTGAGGCTCATCTTCATTGAAATGCCACCAAAAAAAACCATATTTGCAGTGGAAATTGCATATTTTTATCATTTCATTAAAAAAAAATGAAATGTTTTGTGTAACTCTTTTTCTATGGTAAATTTTCATTTCTTCTTTGATGTTCGAAGCGCCGGTCGTATTTTGTCATTTCTGAATATATATATACATGTATATTGATATTGATATCAACTCCGAAATTGCCCCATAATCAAGAAATCAGCGAGGCCACGTAAAACGAAAAATATCACTTTAAATTTGGAGTCAAAACCTAACACTTTTACACACGTGAGGCTATTGCCGAAAGACAAATTCTAAGCATTGAATAGATAAAAACATGCGTTCCTGTATAATGTTGACTGATATCCACATGTTATATCGATATTTTAATGGTATCTGGGTTGAGGGATTATTTCAAGGCTGATTAGAAAACATCACGTTTTAACCTCTTTATAATATACTTTAAAAAAGATACCATTAATATAGCAATATACTGCTCCAGAGGACTTTATTACAGTCTGCCACTGCAGCAGATGTGCTTGTGCAATTGGACGTTGAGCGATATACATTACTCAACCCTGACCGGTAAAGCACGGCTAATTAACTTACGGTCATTACAACTGAGCAAAAACTATCACATTTGACGTTAAGTATACAAACTAACTTACGGTCATTACAACTAAGCAAAAACTATCATATTTGACGCCAAGTATATAAACTTACTTACGGTTATTACAACTAAGCAACAACTATTATATTTGACGCCAAGTATATAATAAACTAACTTACGGCATGATTCATTACTCAAATGCCTCTAAATTTTCCGTTCAAAATTTGACAAAATTATCAGAAATTTCTAAGGCTCTTCCTGTTGATGCAGAGGTAACCATTAGCTTAGTTTGGATTTCTGTTTGTTTTAATTGTTTTTGGATTTTAACGGTTGCGCTTATTAATTCAACGTTTTATCTTTAACTGGGTTTCCAGCACTTTGATCTCGAGCACTGCCGATGAGTTTTCAGTCAACGAAATGGCCTACCCAAAAAACATTTTCGCGCTGATCCGAAACAATTTTGTTTTGTAAAGTTATGACCGCATCGCCTGCAGGAATACAGGAATGGGTTTGCAATGTATCGTTTTGTTACATCTTTTTGGTTCATTTTAAAAGAAATGTTACGATGAAGGATAGTATAACATACCGAGAAAATGAACAGTTTTACTGTTATTTGTAATTGTTCGTGAGACGCTTTAGCAACAAGAGCTGCTATTCCACTTTGGACGTCTGCGAAGTTAGTGGTCGTCAGAGAAAACAATGCTGTTGTACATCTTGATTCGCCGATTATATATACTCTCTCAAAAAAGAAACGCAACATACAGAAAATAGGAAATTTACTTCATATATTATTTTCATAATTTATGATATAAATAATTTACACAGGAATGCAAAAATTGGCACACTTCTTGTTCATGAGTTCTTTTACCTTGGAATATCACAGTTTGTCACATATTGTCAATAAATCACTCATAAATTGTCAATATCTGGTATGTCCACCATTTGCTTGTAACACAGCCCCGACTCTTCTTGGCATAGATTGAATTAAACGCTGAGTTCGAACACGCGGTATCCTTTGCCACTCAAACTGAAGTGCCTGCTGTAATTGTTGCAGATTTTGCGGTGGTGGTTGTCGTTGGCGCACGCGCCGATCCACTTCATCCCACAAATATTCAATTGGATTAAGATCGGGTGATCGTGACGGCCAACGGATCACATTGACATTCTGTTGTTCTAAAAAGTCTACTGTTACACGTGCTGTATGTGGTCGGGCATTGTCGTGCTGAAAAATTTCTCTCCGAATGTCAATTACGGGCAATAAATGAGGTCGTAAAATTTCGTCTCTATACCTAACAGCGTTCAGATTGCCTTGGATATGTATCAGCTGTGTGTTTCTGGCATAAGAAATAGCGGCCCACATCATAACACTGCCTCCGCCAAAATTGTCTCTCTCCACAACACAGTTTTGCGCAAAACGTTCGTTTCGGCGCCTATACACACGTATGCGACCATCTCGCTTTTCCAGTTGAAAACGTGACTCATCGCTGAACCATACTCTTCTCCAGTTCTGTAAATTCCATGCACGAACTGTAGTACACCATCTAACCCTCGCTCGGCGGTGTTGGCGTCTCAGTGTTGCTCCAAAGTAAGGTCTTCTTGCCCTCAATCCATGAGAACGTAACCGATTGCGTACTGTCTGTGCTGATATACGGCGCAACCCAGGGACGTTTACAGCTGTTTCTGTTGCAGCAATAGTCCTATTCCGCAGATGGAAAAGTCTGATGTAACGATCTTGCGCCCTGGTTGTAACACGCGGGCGCCCTGAACGTGGCCGATCTGTCGTAGTACCAAGCTGCAGGTAGCGTCCCCAAAGGCGTGAAATTGTGCTACGATGAACATTGTACGTTACAGCAACAGCATTCTGTGATTCTCCGGCCTCTAGTCGTCCGATAGCGATATTCCGGGTAGCAGCGTCATCAGAATTTTATTTTACGAATGCATTCATGAAAAGAAATACCGGGTTTTTATACCGACTGACTGAGCTAAAAAATAACCCATGATTTGCACGGTAAAGTCGACCCAGTTTTTGGCAATGCGTAAATCGTAGGGTGTCCCAGATTGCGACCAAAGTCGTTTACGGGTGGATGAATTTAAATGATTGTACCTGGAAACTTTTTATGAAGGTGTAATTATGATCATGTGTACATATATTTTGATATTTATTGGTTATTTGTCCGGAAAACTAATATTTCAAAAAGATAATCTGATGTTGCGTTTCTTTTTTGAGAGAGTATATATAGGGTGAGTAGCGTGGTAGTAAAATTGTGTTCATTTGTATTTCATATTGAAAGTACACATGGGACTTCCGGTCAGTGTTTTCCTATTTCATATTGAAAGTATACACGGGACTTCGGGTCAGTGTTTTCCTATTTCATATTGAAAGTATACACGGGACTTCGGGTCAGTGTTTTCCTATTTCATATTGAAAGTATACACGGGACTTCGGGTCAGTGTTTTCCTATTTCATATTGAAAGTACACATGGGACTTCGGGTCAGTGTTTTCCTATTTCATATTGAAAGTATACACGGGACTTCGGGTCAGTGTTTTCCTATTTCATATTGAAAGTATACACGGGACTTCGGGTCAGTGTTTTCCTATTTCATATTGAAAGTACACATGGGACTTCGGGTCAGTGTTTTCCTATTTCATATTGAAAGTATACACGGGACTTCGGGTCAGTGTTTTCCTATTCCATATTGAAAGTACACATGGGACTTCGGGTCAGTGTTTTCCTATTTCATATTGAAAGTATACACGGGACTTCGGGTCAGTGTTTTCCTATTTCATATTGAAAGTATACACGGGACTTCGGGTCAGTGTTTTCCTATTTCATATTGAAAGTATACACGGGACTTCGGGTCAGTGTTTTCCTATTTCATGTATTTCGTGCATTTATTCTGTTTGATGGGAATTATAATACAAGGTTAAATTGTCAACTAAAACAACTATTCAACGTTTTGGAACGACAGCTGTATGTTGAAAACCTAATAAAAGATGTTTTATTTGAATTTTTATCAGTTTTCAGTGTTCATACACTACTAAAAAATATCTTGACTATTGTGCGGAATTATATATCATTCGATCGTCAGACGATAGGAATTATTAAAACTAAATATTTATTTACAAGATTTTCTATAGAAAGAAGCCTTGCTCATTTCTTGACTATGCATATATCCTCAGAAATAGCCACATGATGCGAAGGCGCTTCAAAGGTGAAAAACTTGAACACGGGGACTAATTATACTAAGCGTCGTCATGTAGCATGAAAGTCAAACCCATCTGAGGACAGATCTAATCACGAAATTGAGAATGTGAAGTGGATGGCTTTGAGCAATTGAAATCAGACATTTATACCGAAATGCAGTTTATGTCATTTTGTATTAAAGTTAGTTAATAGTTTCTAATATTGCTTATATTCCACAATTTTTATTCTTATGCACAAAGAAAAATAGATAATTTGTCAAAATACGCATCCCGAGGGTCAACATAAGCACCGCAGGGATTTAGTAGCCTGACAATTGAATACCTCCGATGACAACTTAAAGTGGATGATTTATTAAAGAAAGAAAAAAAAATTTTTTTTAACTAAGATCTATATTTAGATTTTAAGTTGGTTGTAAATTTCCTTTTATTTAAATCACTACTTAAATAACTTCTGGGATAGTAATTTCTTACATGTATATAAATGAACCAATATTAAGGTGCAGCTATGTTCAATATTGTTAACACTAAAACAAGGAAGCTAACTTGTACTCGTATACGATTATTATAGTTCGAATTTTAATCGAACATTAAGACATGCAACATATCAAGTGTGTAGTAGTCGGAGATGGGTAAGTTGTTTAAATCATTCTCTGTATATGATTGAAACTAGCTAAATATTCATTAAAGTGTTTTCTTATTTCTAAAACATAATACAAATATATTTTCATTTAAACACTTCTTTTAATGTACTGAAATTTTTAACACATCTGAAGTTTACTGAGATTTTTATGGATCAATATTTTTTTAATTCACGACCTCTGTACAAGGAAGCCTTTCTGTTGTTAGAATATTTTCGAATAATAATACACGGAAGATGTCTTTATCAGTTACCTTTAAGAAATTGTTGTGAGAAAAAAAACGACATTGTTAGTATATATATATTTTTTTTTATTTTGTTTTATGATTTTATTATATTTCAGAAATGTAGGGAAAACGTGCCTTTTAATGTGTTACTCGTCCGACACCTTCCAAGAGGATCACATCCCAACTATGTAAGAAATGTTTTAAATTAAATCACATGTATATTTACATATATAATATTCAATTTAATTACTAAAGCTTCAATGCTACTACTCCGGTATACTTGTGATATAATATATCTTAATCTTCTAAATGAAGAAATTCGTGACTGTGTGATCGTATGTAAATAAACTCTTGAAGTATAACTAAAGTCTTGCCTTGCCTATGATTACATATTTAAGAGTCCTATCGAATCCCTTAAAAATTATAATTTAGTTATAACCAGCAATGTTGACATATTTTTTAATTTATTCTTAGATATGCGTAGTTATTCTGATTAAAACTATGTAAAACTATTCTTCCTGTCAAGTTCACAAGACCCCTCTCCGGAAATGTTATTTATGTACCACGTACGCACGTAAATAAGATAGTGTAGATTGTACGTTAAACCCCAAACTTTCCACTTACAGTTTATAACGTAATATCAAGTCGGAAAGTTTTTTTTTCGAAAAGTAGGTGTATTCGAGAAAGCAAATTAACAATGAATACATGTAGGCAAGAAAGGATGATGACGATAAATTGGAAACTCAAAACATGAACGTGACAAAGGAACTTTGCTTTTATTGCAGTTCCTCAGATTAAAGTCACAATGAGGCTGCAGCACAGAAAAAATTTTGCACCTAACTTCAAGTTCAAGCTTTCTTTTGGCAAATAAGTGGAAATATTAGCTAGATAATGATCACGTTAAGTATTCAGATGAGAGCTAGTAGATGTGTATCAAAATATTACACCCAATAACAGAAACCTTATACGGGGTAAATTTGCCGCCTGACAATTTAAAACATTTATATGTTATCCTTGTTATGCTTGTTATGTTTTAGATTCGACAATTATAAAACAACGGTGACAATAAATGATAGGACAGTTGAAATAGGTCTGTGGGATACTGCTGGTCAGGAAGATTACGATAGATTCCGTCCGTTATCATATCCACAAACAGTTAGTATTTTATATGTGTATATATTAAACACATAGGGCCGTATTCATAAAAGTGGTTTAATGTAAACCTCGTTTAAGCTTAGACCTGGTTTAGTTAAACCAAGAAACTAAGTTTAAATTAAAGTCTATTCATGAAAGAAATTTAATCCTAGTTTAGGTAAACTTAGTTTAAAATTAAATAAACTTGGTTAATTTTTTTAAACTAAGTTTAAATCTAAACTATGATTACGAAAATAAAAACAACTGGCTCCGAACCGCATTTCATTGTGACGTTCTGTTTATGACATGATTAAACACATCTTGACACTAAATTCAAAGCTGCTAGTAAATGCTCGAATGAAATGCTAATCGACCGTAACAGTGTTATTTCAAATTAAATCTTGAAACTGAATGCCAATTATAAGAAACTAGAGGCTCTCAAGAGCCTGTATCGCTCACATGGATTTATCTTGTCCACCTTGAGCAGGACTAAAATTTAAGTGTAGCAGTCAATGTGTCTAGTTTTCTCATAGGGTCCTATGTTAAACCAAGTTTTGTTGTGGTTTCGGGGTCATCGGACATAATTCTGAAAGAGAACCTTCTAAGGACCACAGCTGCCAAGTATGGTTCCAATTGGTCAAGTGGTTTCAGACAATAAGATTTTTTTTTAAACTTTCCCATAGGGTCCTATGTTAAACTGATGTGGCAGCCATCTTGGTCGACAGTCTGGGTATTCGGACACATTTCTGAAACAGAACGAAGTAAGGACCATTGCTTCCAAGTCTGGTTACAATTGGATTCAGACAAGAAGATTTTTAAATGAATTTTCCCAAAGGATCCTATGTTAAACTAAGTTCAACTATGGTGGCCAACTTGGTTGACTGTCTGGGTATCGGACATATTACTTAAAGAGGGCCATCTAAGGACCATTGCTGTCAACTCTGGTTCCAATTGGTCAAGTGGTTCCAGACAAGGAGGTTTTTCAAAGAATTGTCCCGCAGGGCCCTATGTTAAACTAAGTTCGGCTGTGGCAGTCCGGGTCACCACATATATTTCTTAAAGAGGACCATCTAAGGACCATTGCAGTCAAGTCTGGTTTCAATTGGTTCATTGGTTTCAGACAAGAAGATTTTTCAAAAAATATTTACATTATGTCTTATGTTAAACTAAGTTCAGCTGTTGCGGCCATATTGGTTGTTAGTCTTGGTCATCGGACATAATTCTTAAAGAGGACCATCTAAGGACTATTGCTGTCAAGTCTGGTTCCAATTGGTCAAGTGGTTTCAGACGAATAGGCGGCCATCTTGGTTAACAGTACGGAACAACGAACATAATTCTGACAGAAAACCTCCTATGGATCATTACTGACAGGCCTGATTCCAATTGGCCATGTAGTTTCATAGAAGATTTTTGAAATTCATCCCCCTTTTTTCTATTTTTAGTAACATCAGCCATGTCGGTTGGAAATAGGGGATGTCGGACATAATTTTAGAAGGGGGCCACCAAAGGACCATTCCACAGAAGTTTGGTCCAAATTGGCCCAGTGGTTTCAGATGAATGTTTACGCCCAACGACGACGTACGACGGACGCCAAGTGATGGCAAATGCTCACTTGGCCTTTTAGACCAGCTGAGCTTAAAAAATCATGTCAATCCAAAGTTTCTAATCAGAAATCTTGATAATTGTTTTCCCTCAGATAGAAATAGCAAAGCTGCATATTTTTCATCCATCCATTTTACTGACGGTAACGTACTTGGAATTTTTTTTTTATTTCCACGAAAGCAGAAGTTTAAATGCTCAAAGTAATGTGTTCAATTACAAATAAAAATTTTTCTCATACAAAATTTTTAAATTCGCGAAGAGGTGCTATACATTAGGTTCAGTACAATTATCTACAAGTATGATTCCCTCCTGCCTTAGAAAAAAATGTTAAATCTACTAGGATTCGTGATCTCAAATAGACGGTGCGGGACAAAAGAGAATGACATAAGACACCCCAATCAACGATATCATTATCATCTTAACTTATATCCATTAGACGCTTTTTCAAAACAAAATGTTGCCAGAACAATATTTGCTGCCAAAGATAAAAAAAACCAAAGAAATGAGTTATTAACTAGATTAATTATTAAAACCTTATAAATACTTTACTACGACATTGTTTACATCATTTGGAGTATATATTTATTTTCAATATTTTATCTAAGCCAAATTAAATCTCTTCCTGTAGCACACTAAAATCTTCTTTCCTCTCAACATTGTTCTTTGATTGCTCCTTAGGTATATTTGTCCTTTTTATTCATACTCATCCGTTTGAGATATATTTACTAAAGTTTAAACGATGAGATTGCATTCTTTGAAAGGACCTGGAGTGTTTTTTTTATTTATTATTATTTCCTCTTTTCCTCTGATAAAACGATTGAAAATATATATTTCGTTGTATTTTTAAATTCGTGGATTGCGTTGTCCCTGAAATCCACGAAAATTGGTGTAGCACGAATAATAAGTATTTCACAGTAATGTGAGTATTTAACATTATCAATGTAAGCAGTTGTTTAGTGCATAATCTTATAACAAAAAAAACCAATAACAGGAAACACAGTAAGAAAAACATAACATGAGTCAGGATAACACTAATTTCTCCAATTGTGTGCACATTCATACGTCTCTTGACCCGTTTGATAAATTCTGATTCATCACACGCTGGTTAATTGCAAAACGTTCGGAAGAGCAATCGGAGTTTTACATTTTCATTAGAGAAAAAGATTCTAAAACTCTTGACGCGTTAATTATGAAATTTATCCACTCTCGATAATTAAAACAAGCCTCGCAGTTTAAAAATGAAAATTTAATTATCTCCAGTTGATAAATTTCATAATCAACTTTACTGGTCATCGTTGTAGAATCTATATGTTCCACGTATTTTAGAAAGTTCATATTGTAATGTAAATGTGTACATAGTTCAATAATGATGTCACCCCATTTTCATATGAAAAAAACTTCAACGCAAACCTTAACAGGAGGCGGGACGGACGTATGGATGGTCCAACAAACGGAAGCACATACCTGAAATTTATACGTTCCGCAACTTTCGTTGGCAGGACATATTAAAGAGTTAGAAACAAAATACTTGGTCTGCAAGGTAAACAGCTCGGCCTTTAACAGTGATCGGAAATGCGTAAACGTTCTGCTAACGATGTCATGACGTTCTACAAATATTCATCAAAATTAGTACCTTATTGTAAGTTTCAACACCCGATACAAGTCGATCAAGGTGACCCCAAAATATTGTTATATCATCTGAAATATGTGCCAATATTAGTTTTTCACGAATCTGTAGGATAAATATCGATGATTGTTACAGACTTCGATCGTCATTGTTGGATATTCGACTTTTTCCCTAGTCTATATTAATAGTTAAAGAGACTCGAATTTGTGTGTTGCTTCTTCTTCTTTCGAGTAGATTAACATAAATGATCAACGCACAGTGTAGTTGTTCGTCACCGCGTTTGAAGATCTGTTTTGAGTTATTTGGGGGATTAAACGGGAAACAATTGTTTGGATGTACAGTCCTTCTCATCGCCAAACTCTGAATTTTCTTTCCGCTCTTCATGTCCGGCGGCGGTGATAAACGAAACTTTTTTCTGTTCAAAAGGGTGGATAAAGTTATGTTAGATGAAAGGACGGGTCGAATAGGTTTTTACCAATCGATAACTTCGTACCCGCAATTTCGTGGTTGTGATCCTATGTAAAAAGTACGATTCAGAACGTGTATTAAAAGGGTTATAGCAAAAAAATCGTTTGCTTTTTCATGTTTTTATTTCATATTCAAATGTATAACGCTTATATTAGCTTCACATACTGACAAAAAGGGATAAAACTGTAGGATACTTTCAATTTCTTCGACCAAACCTTATGGAAGAAATGAGCCAATCTATTAGAAATGTCGCAACTGTAGACCACCACCCATTCAAGATTACCGTTGCAAAAAGAAATTTAAAAACATAGTTATACATAAATAAAACAATGCAACATGATAACGACAGATACAACTAATCAACGAAATGAACAAATAAGCGTATATAGTATATACTTAAATTTACAAAGACACATTTTCTTGTACTTATAATTTTACAATAACGTCATTTTCTATTTTTTAAAAATGTATACATGTATCCAAAACAGAAGTTTTGTAAATGATATATATAGCGGAATGTATTTGGAAATATATCTTGTTTTTAGCTTTAAACCAAGATTTAAACCTGCCTTGTTTCAAGTTTAATTTAAAACAGGTTTTAGGCTATTTCAATCCCGGTCTAAACCAAGTTTATTTTAAAACAGTTTCCTGAATAAAGTTTATTTTTAAAGATAAACGTTCAGTTTGATTCCGTCTGAGCCTCAAGAATATTTCAAAGTTAATAGCAAATCAATAAATTCAAATTGTATCTATTGTAGTTTTTTAACAAACATTTTGCGACATTGGGATTTTATCAAATTTCCTTTATTGTAAGTAAACTTCACATTTAAAATGTGGGTGCATGTTTTAGATGTATACACAAGGTCAAAAACTCGCTTTTTCTCAAAGAAATTACCACCCGTCAGTACACTGTTCGAAAGACAATTTTCTTTTAACATGAGACTTGCATGAAGATTTCAGCCCAAAAAATCAAAACAAGTTTCGTCTTACAAGTTTTGAAAAAAAATTGCTAAGGTGTGCAATTGGTATTTGGTCGGTAAAGGTCGCTCAATTTGCCTCTAAATACACATGAAAATGGATAACAGGAAAGGGTAACAATGCCTCTGAATACAAGTATGGAATGATATAGCAATCTGATTGGTTGAATTCAGTAATTAGACCAAAGAGGTCACTAGTTTAATCCCAGGAAGATGGGGGTATAAATGGTAAGTACCTCCTACCACTTATGTTCGATATTATTCAAATAAAAATCCATTTTTCCCTCAGTTTTACAGGTCAATAAACCGCCCTCTTCCTTCGTTTTTTTTTTTTTAAATCGTTTGGATCTACTGGTGTGGTACATTTTATAGCATGATCAATTTTGCAATCGATTTAAAATTAAAAACAAATACAACTGTAAGTAGTTTCTTGAAGTTGGTTGGAAAAGTTGCATATATATATATACTAGTCAACAAAATTAACGATACACGAGTTAGAAACCAAATTTCTTGGTAATTCTTTTAAAAAAACTTTAGTATTTGGACAACAGTGCTTTGCTACTTCATTTCTTGATCTAATGCGTTTCATTTGAAATTTGGATAACATTTGAAATGGTGGAAAATGGAAATTTCCAAAAGAGGGTTGAATTAAATTTGAGGAAAATCAAGAATGAAATCGACACACATTTTGTAAGATGAAAATCCAGTGGCTAAAATCAGTAGAAAAAAACTCAAATATTTTGTCACACAGACATTGTGATTCACATAACGGGGTAAAAATACTGATTTTTTAATTTTGGGTTGAAAATGTGACTTTTGAAATCTCAAAAATTGGAATTTTTTATTTCAAACTTTTTGCACAACCATGCTTTTGATGAGAAAACAATCTACTATAAAAATCAGACGTGTGGGTCTATTTTTCTGCTTAGTACAACTATTTGAAATATGAATATATGAAAAATGCATTACCCTGTATCGTTTCTTTTGTTGACTAGTATAGCATTACTAAGTTTTAAGTGATATAAAGAATTAAAATACTGAACATTCTTACTAAATAGTTTATTCTGAATTAATAAATCTCGTAATATCTAAGTGAAACTGAATGTTTCACCAGGTACAAACGTAGCTGTTTGTATACTAAGTATTTAAGAATGATATACCTTGTGGTTTCAGGATGTTTTTCTTGTATGTTTTTCACTTGTACATCGACCAAGCCTTATCAATGTAACAGAAAAGGTAAGTTTTTGTATTACTGTAAAAATACAAGCACATCATTCTGTGCTAGAATTAGTGTCGGTATTCGTATTATTCAAATAGATCACTATGGCAAACAATGAAATGTGATTAAAAAGAAAAACTCAATTTAGATTTTTTAAGAGATTCAGTTCTCAACACCAAATCCCCGTAGTTCAAGGAAAGTTACAACGAGGTCATTCATGTATACGGACGAAAATTTAGCATCTCGTTGCAAAAGGTGACATTTTGTTTGATCGGGACACATTATAAATGTTGATCTTATCACTTATGTGTTACTGGACGAAAGTATTGTGAGGTATATTCAGAACAGAAATCTAACATTTTGTGAGACACACCATATCCTTTGGTTCTCAATGACGATGATATATCTGTAGAACTGAATGCAATTGCACGAACTCGCTGGGGTCTGTTGAAAGGACACATTTCAGTCTTCATTAACTATTAACTGAACACGGGGGGAAATGGGCTATTGCTAAGATTACACAAAGTCTTAGGTTTGCCTTCTTTCAGTAGAATTTTTTACATTTCAAATACACTGACATGCAAAACGACAACATAGTTGGTTCCTTATTGTGTGATTATTTTGCGCTGACATCTATAAAAGTTGTCCAAATCATCTGATAGACTATTATAATGTCAAAGCATATGTATTTGAAATCATTGTAATGTTTTACCTAGTATGAGTGATAGTTTTCAAATATTCATTAGAATACTTGCATAAATTTCTGAAATGTTATTACAATACTAATTGCAGTGGATTCCAGAAATACGACATCACTGTCCAAATCCGCCAGTAGTGTTAGTTGGAACAAAGTTGGATTTACGAAATGAACAGACTCAAATAAAACAAAAACACGTAGATAAACGATACAGTCCTGTTTCACACGAAGAAGGTCAGGCAATAGCGAGTAAAATCCTTGCTGTGCGATATGTAGAATGTTCAGCAAAAACACAGGAAGGATTAACTGCAGTGTTTGATGAGGCAATAAAAGCCGTACTATTTCCGTCAAAAGTGAGAAAAGAAAATCAAAGAAAATGTCGCTTACTATAATTTTTAATGATTATTTAATTGTTATTTTTATTTATGAAAAAAGATCCATATCTTCGGATGACATAATTTGTGACACTATTTATTCATAAAAAAGGATAATGAGGATTCAGAGATTTTACAGGAAGAACTAGGAGTCATAAATTTTAAGTACGAAAACAAAAAATTTGTGAAAAGCACCTACACTTTACAAATGATAGATCTATCTAAAATACAAATTAAGAGTGACATGTATAGACATGAGTTTATTCTTCAATCCCTAAATATTTATCTTGTATTACATGGCTTCATCTATCCAACGTTTTTCATGTCTTACTCGCCCTACATTTTTTAAAAAATTTTTAGCAACTCTTATAAAAGACCCAATATTTTGGCACGAAATAAAAAGACAGTTGTATGTTGAATACCTAGTAAAAAACATTTCTACCAGTTTTTAGTGTTTATATGCGATACATGGCACCAAAAACTATAATGAGGAATTGAATAGCATTCAATCATTAGGCACTAGAATTTCTTTTGGATTAGATTAGAGTAAAACTAGTTTTCTTTATAAAGAGGACTTACAATTTTTTTTTTACTATAGGTCAGTTTCAGAGTAAATAATACTCCTACATATGAAAATATCTTCAGAAATGGCAACATAATGGCGGTACTTCAACAATAAAAAATACTGAAAACTAGAAGTAATTAATACTTTTGATCATTTTTTGTTCATTGGGGCACAACCTTCAAACAAATGTTTAAACATATTACCCAAAAATCAGCCAGTTATTAAACACGATATATATTTGTAAAACCACCACTGACATTCGTATTAATGACTATACAGTCGAAGCTTCATAATATATGTGGTTCATAAAACATTAGGGGAAGTGTGCCATATGGTTATACAGTGCTTTAAATAAATTATGCTTTTGGATAACCTGGTTATGTTAATTAAAGGAACGACAGATACAGAAACGTCACAATAACAACCAGGGGTGCTAAAAGTATGATAAACACAACTCTATATTAAGAAAATCATGCTAAAGCATGGAAAACATTTAAGCTAGACTAATTTTGATACACAGGATATGTATCGACTCATCAGCATTTGGACTCAAGACAAAAAAGTTGAAAGCCGAAACAATAACACCAGAGGCTCTCAATAGCCTGTATTACTCACCTGATTTATATAGACAATAAACAGTAAAATGTGAAATTTCTAATTAGATGGCCATGGCCATCATGTGTTTCATGTATGATTTGTATAGGAGAGTAGAATATGTGCGGTTCTAAATTATCATTTGTGGTGGATCATCCGGAAGTGACGTCAACCGGAAAAGACGTCACCAGAACTGGAAGTCACGTGATGTTTTTCCTCCATTTGTTTACGGAAGTGACGTAAGTCACGTGCCAAGAACCGGATGTCCGATCGCGCATGCGTAACCGGAACCGAAAGTATCCGGAAGTGGTTTGCCCGCATGCGCAACCGGAAGAAGTGTTTCCCCGCCATTTTTCCATTATTTATTTACGGAAGTGACGTAAGTCACGTGCGTGGACCTGGATGTGCTATGCTTGACTATTATCTCCTCTCTCCCGTGCTTATCGGTCGTCTCTGGGTGTTTCATCGGTCTCTTTAGAGTAAGGGTCTCGCATCTAGGGACTGATACTCTCACTGTTATGTAGAAGTCCGAGAGTAATCGAAGTACAGAGAGGTGATTGGATTATCTCCCCTTATCCCGCTCTTTTCATTTGCGGGTGATGCAAGACCCTTACCCTATACAGACCGATGAAAGACCCAGAGACGACCGAGAAGCACGGGAAAAAGAGTAGATAATCAGTCAAGCATAGCACATCCGGGTCCCAGCACGTGACTTACGTCACTTCCGTAAACAAAAACCCACTACTTCCAGTTGCGCATGCGTGCAAATCACTTCCGAGTACTTCCGGTTCCGATCACACATGCGCAGACGACATATCCGAGTCCGTGCATGCGACTTACGTCATTCCGTCATTTTCGGTTGACGTCACTTCCGGGTGATCCACCACAAATGATAAATTAGAACCGCATATATACTACTTAGGAGTGTGTTTAAATGTGTGAAATGTTTTCTGAGAAGAAGCTGTTTGTATGTATTTCCCATAAATCTCACAGTAGCAGCCATCTTGGATGTCATATTGGCATGAAACCAAAGAGGACCATGTAAGGATCATTCCTGCAATGTAATGATTCAATTGTTTTTGTAGTTTCAGAGATAAAGATTTTTAAAATTTCATTCAACCATTCACCAAAAACATCTTGTTAAGGACCATTATCTGATCATTCAGTCATAATATTACTTCGATCTGTCAAACGGTTTCTGACAAGATGTTTGTATGTATTTCCCATTGGATCCTATGTTAAATGTGTCACAGGGGGAAGGAAATCTTGGATTTCAGATCGGCACAAAAACATAAACTTTGTAGAGAACTATGTAAGGATCATTCCTGCAATATATCAATTCAATTGCTTTTGTAGTTTGAGAGAAGAACATTTTTTAAATTTCAGCCAATCGGAGTGCATAAATGGCCCTGGCAGCCATGTTGAATTTTTCATCAGACCAAAAAGATAAACTTTGTAGAGAACCATCTAATAAAACATCCGCCCAAATTTTGGTTTAAATTAGCCATTGAGTTTTGGACAAGAAGATTGAAATGTGAAACATTAACGAACGGGCGACGGACGACGGACGCAAAGTGATGGTAATAGGGCAGATGAACAAAAAAAACACTGTTGAACACTTCCTGTGATAACAGAGAGTGTTATCTGTATACTAGATTGATTCATTAGCAGAAAAATTTAACTAAAATTTATATTTAGATTTTAAGCTGGTTATAAATTTCCTTCTACTAAAATCACTACTTAAATAATTTCAGGGATAGTAAATTATTACATGTATATAAATAAACCCATATGTCCATTATTGTTAATACTAAAACGAGGAAGCTAACTTTTACTCATATACCATTACTAAACTTCTACTTTAATCGAACATTAAAAATGCACATATTTGTGTGTAGTTGTTGGATTAAATTATTCTCTAAATATCATTGAAACTAGCAAAATATTTATTGTAGGTTATCTTTTTTTTCAAAAATTTGATTTTTATATATTTTTTGTAACTATTTCTTTTGATATACTGAATTTTTAACAGAACTCAAGTTTATTGGGATTTATACAGATCAATATTTTTTAATTCACGACCTCTGTTGTTATGAAATCTTTTCAAAATAATAATACACGGAAGATATCTTTATCAGCTACCATAAAAGAAATAGTTTTGTGAGAGAGAAAAACGACGTCGTAAATTATGTATTATTCTTTTAAATACATTGCATTTTTTTTTATCCCCTGCTTGTAAGTGAGGCCGGGGATACAGTTTTTCGGTTTGTGCGTCCGTACGAGGTTAAGGTTCAGGTTTAAGGTAGTTTTTCATGAAGGAGTTATGGTATCATGATTAAACTTTGTACATGGATAGCTTGTAATATGAACAGCAGCATTTTGGGATCGAAACGGATGCTGTGATCTTGAGGTCATGGGTCATCGATTTTTAAATTCCTTATAGAATTTCAATATCAGAACCCAGGTTAAAGGTAGTTTCTCATGAAGTACGTAGAGATAGTATTTCATCTACCCTATCGTTGGGGACTTCAAAGTCAACAATATACACAGGTAATTCTATTTACTAAAAACTTACATCATTGGCGGGGCATGTAGTGTCCATTGGATACATATATACTTGTTTAATTTTATCATTATGTTCTCACTGTGTTTCAGAAAGGTAGGGAAAACGTGCATTTAAAGGGGTGGTGGACAGGGGCGGGAATCCGGTAGTAAGGGGGCGGGGAGTGGGAGTAAGGGGGTGGGAAGCTGGAGTTAGGGATGCCGGAACCGGGAGTAAAGGAGGCAGCCTCTTTCTTAATGAGAATAAAACTAAACAGATATAAATGGCCTAAATGGACCTAAATGTTTCTATGGTAGTCAATACCAACCATTTTAAAATCTTAAATTGTTCTAAATTGGCTGAAATCGTAATGTCTTAAAATCATCCGGTGCCGGATTTCGACGGTATCCGTTTCCTTTTTCTATTTAGATAGATACAGATATTTCCGGTATGGTGCGATTGTTGCAGGGGTACACATTTACCAAAAAAATGAGAGGACTGCAGTTGATAATTATTTCATTTATCTCATTGCAACAAGGAACACTTTTTCAGAAATTCTTAAAAACATCAAACATGTACATAAATTATCAGATTGTTGTTCTTTGCACGGCATATCTTTTAACGAGATTGAAGTTTGAGTGTTTGAAAAAAAGAATCAACGTATGATTGTTGTTGACAGTGAAGGAGGATGGTGCCACGCTTACAAACAGCTCGTCAAGAGGAGGCCGATTTGCATGGTTTAATTTACAAATGAAACCATTTACTGGTTTTGGTTTTGACTTGTCCAGTTTAGGCATTTTTCGGTTCCTCGTGCTCTACATCATTTCGAGTATGTTTATTTGGTTTTCCAAAGTTTCGACCTCAAGTACTACTGAAGAGATTTTAGTAATCAAAATATGGGCATATCTAGTGCAGCAAATTGGTACCCTGTCGAATATTCCAATGATAAATATGTATGACTAAAAAACTTAGAACAAAATCAGACAGGATGCACTTTGTTAAATGAATTTTCACTTTTTGGTCTTTTGGAGATTGTTTGTGCTGTTTACACTCAATAGTATTAATAAATAAATTATTTTTGCATGGAATGTATAAATATGTGTTTTTAATCCAATGAATATACATGTATTCAATATAGGTTTGTACATTTGTTTTTTTTAGAACTGAATATATATATTTTTTTTCAGTTAAAGTGTTTAATATTAAATCAATAAAACCCTGAAGTTACCAAGGAAGACTCAGTGCTCGTTTGTTTTTTTTGGCTTTCTTTTTTGTTGGTTGTTTTGTGTTGTTTGTGGTATTTGTCTCTGTTGGCCTTGATTTTACTTGGTTTTACACGTTATTTCCTTTTTTCTTACATGAAGACTGTATGTTAACCAAATAAGAAAGGGAAGTTGGAACATAGAGGAGAGAAGTTTGAGTATAGTGGGAGGGAAGTGGGAATAGCAACCTCCCTGTCCACCCCCTCTTTATTGTATTACTCTTCCAACACCTTCCAAGAGTATCACATCAAAGCAATGAAAGAAATGTTTTAAAGGCATTTATACTGCAATCGTTCTATTTGAGCAGTCAAATTGCGTTGACAGTACATTTACAAGTGATACTGACAGTATAAAACATTTAGGTTGCACCTATCTTCACCTGATTGACAATACTGAATTATGAACAAACTTACTGACTTAAATATTTAGAACAAAATTTCAATATTTATTTTCTTTATTGTTGAAAAAAAATATTTGCAGCCAAACAGTCCTTTGTCTTAAATAGCCTTATGCGATTATCAATGGTATACCTGCTAGTCAATCTTTGACAAGGTGAGTTTTCCAAATCAGTCGGGGCCTCTTAAGGTTAACAAACGTTATAAATAATATTGAAATTGGTAGTAATATCAGTTAAAGTCACCAAAGATTGCAGTATAAAGACAATAAGAGTAAGTTGACTTGACATACAATCCGATATACGAATCCGGCACGATTCGGGGAAAATGCTTTGGAAATCCTCTCATTTTCACCCAATTCTAAGCTTCACCCGTATATTGATTTTATCCAAAATCAATGAACTGTTATTGTCTATATATACAGTAAATGTATAATGTTCAACTTAATCGCTCAAGCTACTACTTTTGTATAATGGTGAAGTATATACTTATTGCCACCTAGTTTATAACTGTTAAATCAAAGTACTGAGGTACTGTTTACTCGGATGGCCTCATGATCTGATGGCTGATGAATTAATGATAGTGATTTAAACCTAACTGTATATATTGTAAAAACAGTTTGATAAGGAGATATGTTTCACCTGTATCCAATTTTGATAGTATAATTCAAATGTTGAAATGAATAAGGCATCTCTTAAACATGTGAATAATGCAAAACTTTCAAATGTTGACTGTTCCCCATAGACTTTTACAACATTTACAGTATAGTGGAGATTCATAGTCACTAGAATATAATTGACCTAAATGTTACTCAACTTGGCAACAATGTAAATATAGTTACACCCAACTTGGCAACAATCTATCTATAGCTGCACCAAACTTGGCAACAATGTATAGTTGTACCCAACTTGGCAATAATGTATATAGCTGCACCCTACTTGGCAATAATGTATATAGCTGCACCCTACTTGGCAACAATGTACATACAGCTACACCAAACATGGCAATAAATTATGGAATAAATACTAGTATGATATTAAGAACAATCTTGAACGACGAGGGTATATTATACATATATATCTGTTTGTAACTTTCTAGTAATTCTTTTTTGCAGAATTAATAACTTGAAAAGTATTAATCATTTGAGGTTTTCTTTAACATTTGTGGATCTGTTTATGTGACTTTATATCAAAGTATTCCCTCTACGTTTTTGACAATATATGATGTTCTGACTTTACATAGAATAACTTATGTAAATAGTTTAAATTCAAAATCGAAATACATGTAGTATGAATTGTCCTTATGATGAACTATATTGATATGATACATATTTTTTATCATAGTAGTCTGCTCTTTTGACAAGAACCGAATGCTGCTTTGGTGCATTTTTAGGTGTGATGGAAATTTTACATTTATTGCAAAATGCAAAAATATGTTAAATATTTAGATAAAATATAGCAAGAACACACGTTTTAACATAGACATGATAGGTATAGATGTGCACAGTATTATCCCATTTATTTCATATATTTCCATGCAAACAGGGATAATTGGAATACCATTTTGATTCCAAATATTTTTAATAAAAAAATACACTGCAGTATTCTCTATCACAATTCTCATACACCGTATATTTAAAACCTTAAAAATATAGTCAGATCAGTGAAAATAAATAGCTGGCATGTGTATTGATACATGTATGTTTTTCATAGTTTTAGACATGGGATATATGTATAGCAACACCCGACACGTCTTATTAATAGCTGCAAACGACATAATTCTGTCAAGTATCATCTCAGACAGGGGATGCATCCTCATTGTCGAGGATCATCTCGGGCGTAGGATCATCATTGTTTCAAATTTAGATCCTGCTTGTCTTGTTATCTTTTACACATTGATCTTACAAGCAATTCAGTATGAATTTGTCTTCTTCTTGTTCATAACCTATTATTTGGCAGATGTGTGTTTTCTCCGGAGGGGAAGTCTCAATCTATAAGTAAAGTTATATGTATATTTTCTCAACTAGAAGTATTCCTGGTGAAATTAAGATAAAAAATATGGTAAATTTATGTTCGCCTAATTATATAGCCATGATTGACATGCCCAGCTTATACACATGTACATGTACCCGGGTAACCTAATTATTGCTTTCAAATTGTTAATACTCAACTTTGCAACATACGCCAAGTTTGTCTCAATATAGTTTAGCATGCTCATATTCAGAGAAATTTAGTTTTTAACTCACATAGGGAGAATTATTTAATTAAAGTTAGCTTGTTCAGTAAATTATCAGGTGAAAATAAATTGAGAACTTACCGTGATGTTAAACAAGAATTTAAAAGAGAATTGTACATATTTGCAGATGTAGATAAGCAAAATCTTAGTAATTTTATAAAGATTCGAACTAGTAATAGTAAGTTGAATATAGAAAGAGGTCGATATATGAAACTATCAGTTGATCAAAGGATATGTCAGTTATGTAATAGGGATGCTGAGGATGAGTTACACTTCCTCGTGCATTGTGTAAAGTTAAGTAAAGAACGTGAAGTTTTGTTTAGAAATGTAAATGATGTTGTGCCTTCTTTTACAAATATTTCAAACATCGAAAAATTTAGATTTTTATTATCTAGTCATGATTTAGATTTATGTAAGATTATAATATTAGGTATTAGTAATATGTACAAGGTAAATCAGTTATTGAAGCAGAATCAGTAATCATTTAATCGGTTACATGTAACTATTTTGATATCAAGTAGCCTTTCTACTTAAAAAAATGAAACGTTATTAATAAGTACATGAACACATTTTTCTTATTGTTTCCAGGGTAAATATTCCTAATTATTCTAAAAAAAACTTAAATCATCCTTACTAAAATGGTGAAAAAATGGTTACAAAATATTGCCAAGTTCTTTGTATCTGTGATCAAAGTTTGAAGTTGCTAAAAAGACTCACTAGACTGAAATTTCCTTAGGCTCCTCTATCATGTCTATACTGTTACCGTATTAAAGTCAGATGTTGTTCTGGAGTTATGTCGCCTTGTCCGTAAAAAAATCAAATGTGCACGAAAAATCACAAAATTAACAATTTTTGGGTAAATTAAAAATCGTGTAGACTTCGATGTGCTCAATATATCTTGTTAAAATTTGAAACATACTTTGTTAAGATAAGTATCTTTTAATGGTCAACTGCTAATCAATGCTAAACATAAAGCTTCAACTCCTATTTTGTTTTAATTTAATGAAGTTTACCCTTCACTAAATGACAAACGTCAAGTAAAAAGCCTATATCAAGTTCTAGTTGTCTTATTAAAGAAAGATAACCCTAGTATGTATGAATAATATGCTCTATGTCCTCAGCTGTGATGTCTACTGTCATTGAATACATTTTTTTAACTGTTGATTGTTATTTTGTTCATGATGTATTTGTTATTTTTTTTTTTGTTTTTTTTTGTTTGTTCTTGCAATTGATTGATGGTAGATCAATGTTTGGTCTTTAAATCAATAAAATTATTCTTATTCTTATTCTTATTATATCACATTATTGCTCTAATATAAGGCTCACGTTTGCTCAAACTATATCACTGATCATCTTCTCAAATATATGTTCTCAATTCAGTTAGACTTGACATGCTCAAGTAATACATCATTATTGCGTTACATTATAAAAGATTAATTATGAGTTAGCTCTTACACATCACTGATCAACTACACCTATGCTAAATTCAGGTTCTCTCCCAAAATATATATATTTACATGTAATCCAGAATATTAATATTTAAATACGATAAATTTAACTTGCATGTATATAAATTCAAATATCTTATAAACAAGGTTTGTGACAAAAAAAAGAAAGAACATAACAAATAAAAATAAACAGAAAAACTCTACATACACATTTGTAAATACATTTAAATAAGAAATGATAAATTAAGCCACTTCTGCCCTCAGTTCTAATGACTGCCGATTCATTTTACATGTACCTGAGACAATAGATTTAGTAATTTAGTTTATTAAATAATTCTAATCTTATTTTTTTTGTATAATTTACATTTTAGGAAGAAGTGTTCTTCATTTTCAATTATATGACAAGATTTACATAAACGATCTTCTCTTGGCATTTTGAAATATCGAACTCTCTCTATTTCAAGATTACGATCACTTAAAAATAATTTTGTAAAACACTTCCTGATAGTAAAATATAAAAATATTCTGGATTGTTACATATGTGGGAAACTGATCATTAATTATAACCAAAGTTACCATATATATGCTGCATCTGCACACACAAACATTATTTGTGCATTATGGAACGATTATATAACTGAAGATATTTTTTAGAAATAAGTAAAATGGCCAGGTATGGTACATCATAATTACGTATGTATTAATTTCAAATAACAGTGTGATAATGTTACAGCTCTTTTCTGATTAAAACTGCATTATATTCGCTTATTAGAACATGATTTCGAAATCTCAAAGGAGGGCACGGTTGTTAACCCCAACCCAAATGACATACTTATCAGCTGATATCCAGATTGGCGACAGGGGACACCGAAAGAAAAATTGTACCCGATTCAATAATCACTGCTCTCCTTTAACAATATCTCGTTAATATATATTATATTAAACTACGATTAAAGCTAAAACGATTAAAGCTAAAACGATTAAATTCTATAAAGTACAATATATTTACCTTTCTTGTGTTAAAATATTTACTGATCACCTCTCATTTCCTCTTCGTCTAACCTTTGACCACTGAAGCTGGTATGCATCATCAATTGAGGAATCCATCCGAGTTTATTAATATTTATTAATATATATTATTCTCGGTACAAAACATGTTGATATAAAAACATGTCATAATAAATATGTTCATGAAATTGTTTTGATAGAAAGATTCAAATATATGAATTGATAAAGAAATCTATTTTGCATAAGATAATGTCAGCGTATTCATACAATAAAAAATGAGTAATTGAGTGTTAAAAACAACCAAGAGCACTGGAATAGAATGGTTTTTCTCTCTTCGAAGTGAGCCAACCTAGTTGCAAGCGGAAGTAAGTTAGCTTGCCGGTTTAAGATTCGGGGCGATAGCTATACTACGGATAGCCATCCTTGCAAAAATAAATACGATCTACCGATTCTTCTAAATGGCTAAACACGTGTATTGAATAGGAAGTACACATTATCAGGTTGAAATATTTTTTATGCAATCAAATTACTGAAGTCTTGCATTACCATGATGATGTATTATTGGGTGCCATATCACCCGCTATGAAACAATAATTTAATTATAACCAGCTAATTATGAAAAAAATATTGACATTTGGTTAGACTCAGCTATCAGGTGTGAAATTTTTCGTTTTAAGTGGCCTCACTGATTTCTTGACATGGGAAAGTTTCAGAATTAATAATAGTCATATACATGTATAAATATACAGAAATGGCAAAACACAGGCAACGCTTCAAACACCAAAAAATAAACAGAAATAGATTTACCATACTAGCATTTCAAATTGGTTTGTGAAAAATGGTAAAACAGTATGCAATTTTTTCAAAGTTCGACTGAAAATTAAGGAAACTTTTTGGATCATTTTCTAACAATTTAACTTAACAGTTCAAGTCATAAAACTACAACACATGTCCTAGTTATTAACCCCTACTTGTATTTTCACAGCTTGTTCTGTTTAAGTTTTCGCATTTCATCATTCTAAAACATATCCATTTACACTTGATATTCCTTATCTGTGGGTAATATATTCGTTACATGATTACCATGCTGTCATACATTACCAAATTTAAGAATCAATATAATTATCCGAAACTTAAGTAATTAGTCGAGTCGCCCTTTTAAAATTAATAAAAGATTCTGAGAAAATAAATCCAACCAGAAATTAAAGCAGATTTTGGTTAAATGTCAATTTGTTCAATAACTCTGAACCTGAACTAAAAAATTAACCCAAAACAATCGTAATAAATCCTTCAAAATGATGATAACACTATCTAACAAGCTCTTATATAATTAGCTTCCACATACTAATAAATTGTGAAGACATTCAGCCGAAACTAAAAAATATGGAAAATAAAAAAAAATATTCAAAACTATGTAAACAACACTAAGACACATACAACCACTGACAAAGAACCCTCATTTGGAACAGTGAAAAGGAAGGGGTTTTAATGTGTACTGAACCCCACCACCCTCCCTTTTCCCATCACTCCCTTTTGCTTCTGAAATAGTAACGGGACATACACATGAAACAAATAATAATAAAGAACAACAAATTAATCAGTACATCACTTGATACGAAAAGCAAAAAATTAAATAACAAAGTCTGTTAAGATTTAAAAATATGATATCAGAAAAGGTCAACACTAAAACGCAATCCTACATGTCATATGAACAACATTACATCTCCTTTCAAATTTCAACACAAAAAAGGACACATAACAAACTTAAATACAGCAGACAGTCAGGATAGTTAGAACACATGACTGGTAACAGGGCATTGCTGAAATTACGTTCGCTATGCATTTTGGGCACATTCCACATGATAAAGTCTGTACGACGACCTATTTTTGTCCTTTTCGGATTCCGCTTGAGGATTATTGCTTATCGTCATTTTTCCATATCTCCTTTTATCTATATACATTAATGTATATGAGAACATTAAATAATATCATTTTTTAATATTACTTTCTTGCAAAACGTGATGATGCTGGTTTTATAAGTATATATACAATAGTGTGAAAGTGCCTACGTTTTGTAAATTGGCGCGAAGATGGATGGGTGAATTATTTTTTAACGTCCAGTGGCAACCAGGTGCATATCAGGACGAGAACATGTTGATATGATAATGAATATGATCCCTGCTTTGTACTAGATCGACACGCTAAGTCGGATTTTTAATGTGCTAGCTCACGAGGTAACTGTCCGCAGGAAGACACTCACTCGGACACATTATACTGACTCCGAGCCGACCAGTCTTTGCTCTTACTCCTAGATGACGCGTGCTTGGCGGAGAAGCAGCAAATACCAATTTTAATGTCTTTGGTTTGACCCGGCCGGGGATCGAACCCGCGACCTTCCGCACTCGGGGCGAGCACGCTACCACGAGACCACCGAGGCGGTCGGCGCGAAGACAAAAAAAGGTAAATGCATTCGCTGCGCTACTTTTCATTATAATCGTAACATATCGTTCTCTCGACTTCGGTCGCATCTAATGGATTGTGTCGCAAATGTATGAAACGTAGACGATGACCGTTACAAAAAGATCGACGCGGACAATAAAGGCAAATATTCAACAAATTCATTGATGTATGATACTCGTATGTAAACGGTGTCCATGTGAAATTTAGGATGTGATTCCACAGGGAGGTGAGCGATATGGGAAACATCGAGTTGCAAATCTTCTCTCTGATACCTTATCAGTGCTTATGAATAATACTAATATGTGTTTGAATTCCACATATTGGGTCTTCTAAATCGATAAGAATAGATAATTGCTCGAAATGCACAGCTGGGGGTAAACTTAAGCATCACAGTTCTGTAGCCGGACAATTGAACATTTCCGGTGATAACAAAGAGTTCTATTTGAGCAGTCAAAAACGGTCACTGACAGCATATAACATGCCACATATGAATGCTAGACAACTCGCCCCACTGCAAACTCGCTCCATACCAACTCCAACTCGCCCCAACTCGGAAAATATTTGTTACAAACTCGCTCCAACATTGAAAATCATCATCACCAACTCGCCCAAACTAGATAATATATTTGTTACAAACTCGCCCCAACTTTGAAAGTAATGATTTTAAAGTAGCTCCAATGGTGAATATCATATTTATCAACTCGCCCCAGTTAGTGACTACATTAGTTACAAAGTCGCCCCAACTTTGAATGTAATGATTTTAAACTAGCTCCAACGGTGAATATTATATTTACCAACTCGCCCCAACTGGTAAAAATATTGGAAATCGTATAGTGTCGTTATCCTAAATAAAAATCAGAATGTACTTTATAATATTTTATTTATCATCATTACTATCAAAAATAAACAACAAATGCAACAAACAAAAACAAATTAATACATCAGCACTAAAACATATATCATAATTACATGAGAAACACAAAAAATATTTACAAGTCAACGTCTAAGATGGGACCATTCACACGAGCACACTGGTTCAGCAGGGTCGTTGTCGATATCAAATTCCTGGAATACTGGTCCCACAAGTTAAAAAGAATTGACTGGTTGGTGCGGACAAGCTTACGCTGGTAACGCGTCAGCTTGCCCTCGGACACCATCTTCCTCTGCAGCGGCAACAGCTTTGCTTCTTGGTGCATAATGGGTATCAGCTCATAGAAGGGTGGCTTCTCGTCTCTTGCTTTCTTGTTGAGTCTTCTGTGCCACCCTTCCACATCGTTGTTTGTACGCGTTGGCTGTTGGAAGACACACCAAGTGGCTATCTGGTAAAAGGAGTTGTCGATCCATGTCTTGCGAACGTATTTCACAAACTTCTTTAGTGTGTCGTCGTGAATGTTCTCTGTCAGTTTGTTGAAGGCTGGCTCTATGTGTGTGGCAGGCAAAAAAGGAAGGGCCATGATGTTACGACAGAACTTGAAAACATCACCACGTCTGTGATAGTCAAACTGAAAAATCAATAAAAAGTAATAATGAGCGTGCAGGGAAAGTTACAAATAACATATAATAAGTATATTATTTTCCTCTGACAACAATCCATATCCGTACACGTGAGAGTTTTTGTGTAGTATTGGTGTATATTGTTCATAATTACAAGGACTTTAATATCAAACATTTTTTTTCTGATTTCTTCTGACATAATCTTCTTACACAATCTTCTTAATAACGTAAGATTTTGCAAATTAACATACATATTTATAAACTTACTGCAAGCCCAAGTTTCTGGATCCGGCGCCATATGGCCTGGTTGAAGTGAAAGCAGCATCCCTGGATACGGATACCTGGTAACACCAAACGTAGACCTTTCCATAAGCCTTTCTCAAAGTCAGCTACTGCTACCTGGACTAGAGGACGGATTGGAAGCGATGAAACGATGGCTGTTAGAATCTGAAAATATATAATTATGTTATTAATAAGATTTCTTAGGTTCATAAACCACGTCAACATCATCATATTATTTTCATGTATCATCATGTTCAGAATCCATTACTGATGAATGGTTAATCGACGAAAAGTTTAGAAAAGAGTTATATACTTACAGCCTTATAGTCTCTGGTCAACCTGCGGGACATCAGACAAAATGCCAAAGGAACCTGTTTGGTACTGTCTCCACTGGTGATGAAAGCATGAACAGAAAACATCTGGACAAAAGGCTGGCGTACAACTTTAAATGTGCCATCAAGGTACCATGTCTTTGCCTTGGATAGAACCTTAAACTGGTCATCAGTAAAGAATATCAGGTGGCGAAAAAAGTCTACATGCAAGTCTTTCACGATGAAACCATCTGGGATGTAGTTGTAAGCTAACTGAAAATAGAGAAAAAAATGTTGTAACATTATTGTACTAATACATATCAATTTAAGTTATAATTATGTGGCAAAAGAAAATGTTGATGAAACACATTCCATGAAATTAATAACTTAATACATATAATCATAATGATAAAAAATACCTCAAAGTCCAGATTCTGCGGTTCTTCCGGACGTAGTGCTTCCCTAACTCTGTTGGCAGTGCGTACAAGGTTATTCTGTTTTGGTCGACTACCTTCAGGTTGGTCTGGGTTTGCATGCTGAGTGAAAGCTTTCTCTACGATGTTGGAAGCGGCCACGTGGACTGTCAAGGTTCCAGGTAAGACGGCATGGGTGTGGTTGTTACTGGCTATGAATGTGTCACCTTTCTGCTTTACTCTAGCTGGACATGTCAGGGTCTTATTGCGTACTGTACATTGCCAATCAGTTGTTGTCTTGAGTTGACGCTGTGAAGAAAAATAATAAATTATAAAAGGTTATCATATTATTTAATGGACAGAACATTAAAAAAATAAAGAACATTTCTCCACATTAATATTGTTAATTAGCTCATTATCCACGACTTTCATATTTATTCAGATTATTACTAATTTTTGGAATTATTATTTTCATGAGTTGGGGCGAGTTGGTGACTATGATATTTACGTATGGAATTATTATTTTCATGAGTTGGGGCGAGTTGGTGACTATGATATTTACGTATGGAATTATTATTTTCATGAGTTGGGGCGAGTTGGTGACTATGATATTTACGTATGGAATTATTATTTTCATGAGTTGGGGCGAGTTGGTGACTATGATTTTCACAGTTGGAGCGAGTTTGTAACAAATATTTTCCGAGTTGGGGCGAGTTGGAGAAAAGTTGGTGCGAGTTGGTATGGGGCGAGTTTGAAGTGGGGCGATTTGTCCTGC
Source organism: Mytilisepta virgata (assembly GCA_028015205.1). NCBI lineage: Eukaryota > Metazoa > Mollusca > Bivalvia > Mytilida > Mytilidae > Mytilisepta > Mytilisepta virgata. The sequence continues at coordinate 94,311,391 of CM051521.1, forward strand.
ACCCCCACATATAGGCTCTTGACCTGACTTACGATTCGTTGTCACCGATGTTGATTGAAATGAACAAACTTCAATCTTTAGAACAAAATTTTGATACATGTACTTATTCTCTTGTTACTTTTTTTTATCCGACTATCAATGGTACAAAAAAATGTATATTTCCTGCTCATCGATTTTAGAAAAAAATGTGAGATATTCATCTAATTATATTACCCCTCCAAATCAGTTAGTGCATCTGTTTTAAATAACTCGTAGTAACATCCACTAATGTTACCAGATTGCAGTATAACGACAATAACACTGCATTGACGTTGACTTGACTTAAAATTTGATAAACGAGTTGCGCACGAATCGTGGAAAATGCTCAGGAAGTTGGTTGTAAATTTCCTGTTATTTAGATAGCTTCTTGGATAGTAAATTCTAACATATACAAATAAAATCATACGTTAAATATTGTTAATACTAAAACGAGGAAGCTAACTTATACTCATTATAAAACTTTGACTTCAATCGAACATTTAAAAATGCAACATGTCAAGTGTGTAGTAGTCGGAGATGGGTAAGTAGGCAGCTATAAATATTTATTAAAGCATTTTCTTTTTTTCAAACATGTAATACAAATATATTTTCATTTAAAATCTTTCTTTTGACATAATGAATTTTTAACACAACTGAATTTTACTGAGATTTTTATGGATCAATAATTTTAATGCACGAACTCTATAGAACACGCTCTCTTATCTCCCTTATTCATAACAATTGGTTATGTTTCAATTTTTACAAAATACTGAGTAATTTCAAAATTTGGGGAATGCGATTTAAAGTTCTGTTTGATGCGTGTGAATTACCCTATGTAGACAAATACAATTATTGTTGAAAAATTTGTTCCAAAATAATATTTGCTATGAAAGAGAGTGAAAAGATTTTACAGCTATACTCGTATGTAATTAACTATAATTAAATCAGCAAACTAAGGAAATGAAATCACAGCGGATCACATTCTCGGATTTTTTTTTAAAACAGAATGAGAATATTTAACGATATCAATTATGCACGAGAGAGATAATCAGGTGTGTAGGATCAAGGACGTATAACTAACAATCTAATATACGTCCTTGGTAGGATGAAGCCTTTATGTTGTTAAACAAACTTTTCAAAATTATATTTTTATAATTTTTGTGAGAGAAAAAAAGACATGGTACATTTTGTATTATTCTTTTATATACAGTTTTAGATTTAATCATATTATGTTCTCATTGTATTTCAGAAATGTAGGGAAAACATGCCTTTTAAGTTGTTACTCTTCCGGCACCTTCATAAAGGAGTACACCCCAACAATGTAAGAAATGTTTTAAATTTATATATACATGTAAATTCTATAATGTTCAATTTAATCCCTCAATCTAAAAATAGGTCAGCTACTACATCTGTATAATGGTGAAGCATACTAATTATACTGCCACGTAGTTTATCAGTGTTAAAAAATGAATCCGATCTACCTTATCCTTCTAGATGACTAAATACTTGTGTGAATCGGAAGTCCACACTACCAGGTTGAAATTATTATAGTATTATACTAATAAATTACTGAAGTATTATAACTAAAATCTCTCCTTGCCATGATTATGTATTGAAAAGTCTTACCCCACCCTGGGACTATTATAGCTATTACTTATAATAGTCCCAGCCCACCCCCATGAAACAGTAATTTATTTATAACCAGGCAATTATAGAAATAAATATTTACATATCAATATTTCAATCTGTTTTTTCTTCTTAGTTATGCATAGTAATCAAGGCAGTAGCTACCGTTGAGGCAAGTGAGGCAATCGCCTCACTAAAAAAAAATCCATGTTTAACACTTATTTAAGAAATAAAATGTAATAGACAAACCATCGAGGTTATTCATTTAGGAAAAGGTTAACAGAGGCCTTTATTCCTCAGAAATAGTTTCAGATTTGAGTGAAATGAACAGTTAAATCATAATGCTAGTAAAATCCTTTCAGCAATTTTTTTTTTTTTTTTTTTTTTTTTTGGTTTTCTCTTTACAAAAAATATTACCTGCAAGTGACTTTTAGTTAATCTTTCTTGTTTATAGCTTTACTGCATATCAACAAGTTAACTCAAATTTATATTCAAGGTAAATCTGGAAAAGTACTAATTAAAAACTATTTGAAATTTCGGTGTTGAATAGCAATGGTATATTGAACGGTTTATTTAATGTTCATTTCGGTTGTTTCACCTCCAAAGACTTCTTTTACCACTATAATCCACTTTGTTCCACAACAAAATATAAAAAAAATGGTAGATTTTGAGTACAGAAAATTTCATCTTCTATTATACAAATATACGTCTGGAAATGCCCAGGATGCAGGATTTCTCACCATTTTTCGAGAGCTGCTGTGGGCCTTCAGCGGCACCCAGACCCCCGGCCGAAAATTTTTTGACTCGCCCCGCTCGGTGATAATTATTTGTCTCACTAAAAATAAAGGTCCTAGCTATGGTAATTTTGATAAAAACGTTGTTTCTTCTTGTCATGTTCATATGACATCTCTCCGGCAACCTATTTATTTACCATGTACGAAAGTAAAGAACATTTACAGTTAATAACCTAATATCAAGTATTTCGAAAACTAGGTTTATTTCAGAAAGCAAGTTAAAAACGAATACTAGTATATGATGTTTGGATAAATTGAAAACTCAACACACGAATCTGACAAAGGGACTTCGCTTTTATTGCAGTTCTTCAGTTTAAAGTCGCCATGAAATAAATCTTCAAGTTCAAGATTTCGCCTAATACACAAGTTTGTGTAGAAATATTAGCTAGATAATGATCATGTTCAGTATTCAGATGAGAACTAGTAAATGTTGTATCAAAAGATTACACCTGCAATAACAGAAACCTTACACAGTAAATTTCCTGTCCGACAATTTCAAATAAAATTTATAGGTTATCCTTGCTATGCTGGTTATGTTTTAGATTTGACAATTATGAAGCCCAGGTGACAATAAATGGTAGGACAGTTAAAATAGGTCTGTGGGATACTGCTGGTCAGGAAAACTACGATAGAATACGTCCCTTATCATATCCACAAACAGTAAGTATCTTACATGTATATGTGTATTTATATTAAATACATAGTTTTAATTATTTGTCAAAAATGTGTAATAAGTGAGAAACAATTTGTTTTTAGGGGGGAGGAAAAGGATGAAATTTGAAATAAATAGACAGGATCAGGATGTTTGCAAAATAAAAAGCCAGGATAAATTTTGGTGTGGAGAAAATGCAGAACCTGTGTTAATCAGGAAATTGTTTGTTTTTATTTCAATAAAATCTTTTTCTTTCATTTTTAGCTCACCTGGCCGTCTGTCTTAAACTTTTCCTTTAAAGATCTCTGAAACCACTGGGCCAATTGGGATCAAACTTTAGCGGAATGGTCCTTGCATGGCCCCTTTCAAAAACTGTATCCGGCATCCCCGACCGCCAACCGACATGGCTGCTATGACTAAAAAAAGAAAAGGGGGGGGTGAATTTTAAAAAAATCTCTTCTATACTAACTACATGGCCAATAGGAACAAGACTTGGCAGCAATTGTCTTTAGATAGTCCTCTTTCAGAATTATGTCTGATGACCCGGACAATCAACCAAGATGGCTGCCACAACCAAACTTAGTTTAACATAGGACCCTATAGGAAATTCATTTTAAAATTTTCTTGTTTGAAACTACGGAGCCAATTGGAACAAGACTTGGCAGCAATCGTCCTTAGATGGTCCTCTTTCAGAATTGTGTCCGACGACCCGGACTGGCAATCAAGATGGCCGCCGCAGCCGAACTTTAACATAGCACCCTATGGGAAAAGTCATTAAAAGATCTCCTTGTCTGAAACCCCTGATTAGAGCCAATTGGAACCAAACTTGACAGAAATGGTTCATAGGTGGTCCTCTTTCAGAATTATGTCCGATGATCCTAATTGTCAAATAAGATGGCCGCCATAGCTGAACTTAGTTTAAGATAAGACACTATGGAAAAATTCATTTAAAAATCTTATTGTCTGAAACCACTAACTAAAGCCAATTGAAACCAATGTTGGCAGAACTGGTCCTTAGGTGGTCCTCAGATTTGGCACCAATAGTCCTTAGATGGTTTTCTTTCCGAATTATGTCCGTTGACCTGGACTGTCAACCCAGATGGCCGCCACGGCTGGACTTATTGTAACATAGGCACTATGGGAAAATTCATTTAAAAATCTTCTTATTTGAGACCACTTGGGACCAGAATTGGCAGCAATGGTCATTAGATGGTCCCCTTTCAGAATTGTGCCCGCTGACCTGGCCTATCAATCAAGATGGCCACCAAAGCTGAACTTAGTTTAACAATTAGGACCTTATGGGAAAATTTAATTTGCAGATCATCATACATTAAAGTTGGCCATTTGGAACCAGCATAATGGCAGCAATGGTCCTCTTTCAGAATTGTGTTTGATAACCTTGAATATCAACTAAGATGGCAACTAGACCGTAACTTTGTTTAACATTGTACCTTTGGTAAAGCCAGCCAGGATAGCTGCAACACTTAAATTTTCAGTCCTGCTGAAGATGAGCGATACAGACTCGTGGGAGCCTCTAGTAATAGGTCAATAAACACCCCTCCTCCCCTTGATTTTTTAATTATCATATCCAAAACAGTATATATGTAAATATTAAATATTTACAATTTTATTTAGTTGTCAAAAATGTGTAATAAAGATCAATGTTCATTCCATCTGAGCCTTAAAAATATTTTCAAAAGCTAATAGTAAATAGATAACTTCAAATATTATCCATTATCAACCATATTTATTTTCAAAAAAAAACTTTTTGTGATTATGTGATTTTATCTAAGTTCACAAAGTGTTTCCTTTGTTCTAAGTAAACGTAACATTTTCAGTTTTATATGTATATACTGAAATACCTACGAGGTCAACAACTTGTTTTTTATCTGAAAGAAATTACTGGTATGGTTCAAGCTTAAAGGTTTCATAAGAAATATATTTCGGCTTAAGAGTTTTGATAAAAAAAAAAAAGAATCTTGCTAGTGTGTGCAATTTGTCGGTCAAGGTAGTTTTGTTTGGCTGGAAGCTTAACGGGATGTAAATATTTAATACGACGTCATGACTGTTTCCAATATACAAAATAGATATAATGTTCATACATATTTACCGTGATTGTACTTTCTAATTCTGATTTTTTTTACTAATACCACTTTTTCTCATTAAGCAGCTGTAAACCAAATATCATTCAAATAGAAGTATTGGATAAAATTAGCGATCTGATTGGTCGAATTCAGTCATTGGAATAAAAAAAGATCACTCGCTTAAACCCAGGAAGGTGGGGTGTAAATGGTTTGTACACCCCTGCCCCTAATATTTGATCTTTTGAAATAAAAATCCATGGTTCCCTCAACTGTATAATTCTCTCATCCCCAACCCCCGTTTCCACCCACTAGTGTGATGCATTTTTCAACTATAGCATGATAAATTTTGCAGTCGATTAAAAAACGAAAATAAAACTGTAAGTGGTTTGTTGAAGTTGGTTGGAAAAATTTCATAGTATTACTATTTTCGATCAGTCAATTTTTTTAAGTGTTCAGTGATATTAATAATCAAACCACTGGACATTCTTACTAACAGTTTTGTTTTAAATTGACAGAATCTCTAAGTGAAACTGAATGCTTCACCAGGAAGCAGTTTTTATGTTTACTATTTTATCGTAGTATATCTTGTGGTTTCAGGATGTTTTTCTTGTATGTTTTTCACTTGTATATCGAGATAGCCTTATCAAAGTAACAGTACAAGTATATTTTCAAACAAATTTTTTGTGACAATCTGATTTTATTTAATTTCACAAAGTGTTTCCTTTGTTCTAAGTAAAAGTAACATTGAGATTTATATGTATGTACTTAAATACCTACGAGGTCAAGAACTTGCTTTTTATCTGAAAGGAAATACTGGTGACGGTTCAAGCTTAAAGGTTTCATAAGCAATAGATTGCCCGGCCTTTATACTGTTTGAAAGACCATTATTTTTTCTTTAACGTGAATCATAAATGAACATTTTAGCCCAACAAAAATCGGCTTACGGGTTTTGATAAACAGAGTCTTGCTAGTGTGTGCAATTTGTCGGTCAAGGTAGTTTTATTTGCCTGGAAGGTTAACGTGATGTATATATTAAATACGACGTCATGACTGTTTCCAATATATAAAATAGATATAATGTTCATACATATACCGTGATTGTAGTTTTTATTTCTGACATCTTTTTTACTAACATCACTTTTTCTCATTCAGCAGCTGTAAGCGCAATATCATTCTAATACAAGTATTGGATGAAATTATCGATCTGATTGGACGAATTCAATCATTGGACCAAAAAGATCACTCGCTTAAACCCAGGAAGGTGTGGTATACATGGTATACAACGGTATACCAATGCGCCTAATAATTCATCTTTTGAAATAAAAATCCATGGTTTCCTCAACTGCACAAGTCCCTCGCCCCAACCTCCGTTTCCATCCACTACTGTGATGCATTTTTCAACTAAAGCATGATAAATTTTGCAGTCGAAATAAAACTGTAAGTGGTTTGTTGAAGTTGGTTGGAAAATTTTCATAGTATTACTTTTTTCGATCATTCAGTTTTTTTAAGCGTTCAGTGATATTAAAAGTCAAACCACTGGAAATTCTTACTAACGGTTTTGTTCTAAATCGAAAGAATCTCTAAGTGAAATTGAATGCTTACCAGGAAGCAGTTTTTATGCTTACTATTTTATCATAGTATATCTTGTGGTTTCAGGATGTTTTTGTTGTATGTTTTTCACTTGTATATCGAGATAGCCTTACCCATGTAACAGCAAATGTAAGTTTTTTATTAGAATACAATCACAACATTCTGTGCTAAGAACACACACAATTTAGTCATAGTATTTGTATTAATCAAACAGATAACTATAGCAAACAATGAGATGTGATAATTAACAAGAAACTAAACATAGAAAGAAAAAACACAAACCAGATGAAAAATGTGTTTGGTGATTACGTTCTAAACCCAAAATCCCCGTATACACTTGCAAAATGTTCAAATAAAGTTACAATGAGGTCTTACATGTAAATACGAAAAAATGTAACACCTAATTGGGTATTTGCTACATTGTAGATGTTGATCTTATCACTTATGTCAATGTATGTGCTACTGAAGGATAGTATTGTGAGGTATATTCAGAAATAGTACATTTTGTGAGACACACTCTATATATATATTAGTTTTTCAATGGGGATGGTTAATCTGTAGAACTGAATAAAATTGCACGAACCCGTTGTGTCGGTTGAAAGTATGCATTTCAATCTTCATTTGCTGAATACACGTGTAAATGGATTATTATTAACATCATACAACGTCTTATTTTTCTCCTTTATTCATTAGAATTTTTACATTTCAAGTAAACAGATACTCAAAACTACCAAGATAGTTGGTTCTTAATTTAGTGAATCTGCTTATCGAAATCTGCGCTGTCACCTATATGTGTTGTACATGTATAAGTCATCTGATATACATGTATGTCTAGGTATGATTGATAGTGTTCAAATATTCATTAGGATAGTTGTATGTATTTACAAAGGCTTGTTATTTTCTTTTAAGTTCTGAAATGTGCTTACATAACTAATTGCAGTGGATTCCAGAAATACGTCATTACTGTCCAAATATTCCATTAGTGTTAGTTGGAACAAAGTTAGATGTACGAAAACAAGAGATTCAAATGAAACAAAAAAAAGTAAATAATGTTTCATACGAAGAAGGTATGGCAGTGGCTTTGAAAATCGGTGCGGTGAAATATTTAGAATGTTCAGCAAAAACAAATGAAGGAGTGATTAAAGTGTTTTATGAGGCAGTAAAAGCCGTATTATTTCCATCGGAAATTAGAAAAAAAACTAATAGAAAATGTCGCTTACTATAATTTGTAATGATAAACTAATCATTAATTTTGTTTATTACAAGCAACGGATTCAAATGATGGGATAACATTATTGTGGTACTAATTATTTATGGAAAGGATACTCAAGAATGAATTTACAGGAGATCTGAGACCACAATTAATTCATAGTGCATTTTAATATTAAAATAAAATTGAATTAAAAAAATAGCACCTGCTCAAACTTGAAAATCTTTCTCATCTGCAATGTACACTTACTTCCTGTCATAAAATTTTAAATTCATCAGTGCTAACTCAATATTGACAAAAATATCTCCCAGGATAGGAGAAATCTTGTAGACAGCAGACAACAACCTTTTCCATCGCACCAATCACCACTTTTACTTATGACAGCTCATTCAACCTTTTTAAAACATCAACTTTGAGCATGCTACTATAAATGTGGAACAAAAACCGTTTTAAGGTGGTACCCAACACTTTCACTAAAATTAATTTGGCTCGTTTAATTTTCATAAAATTTTGACAAAGTATTTACTTTGACCCATTGACCAAAATTTTAAAATTTCAAAACATTTGAACCAACCAATTCATCAGAAAAATTACACTGATTGTATAGCAGTTTGACAAACACTAATATTGATCATTGAAAAGCTTAATATTCCATTAACAACACAATGTTATTAAAACGTTTAGCTGATTTTACAGAGTTATCTCCCTGTGGTGTTAGGTACCACCTTAAAATGCTCTTATAAGGAGCACAAAATAAATGTGGAAGAAATACATTAAATGCATAGAGGGAATTATATTTGCGCGTTAACTGTGTTCTTGTACCTATTAGAAAGGAAACTTTTTTTCTTTTTTTTTCTGCAAAACTTGACATACATGCGATAACGGTAATGTATTGCAAATTCAAATGCCCCCAAGTTTTATAAATATCTGTTCATATTCAGCAATTCAAGACCTATTTCTATAACATTTGTCATATACTTTCATGTCATTGGTAATTTGTGAGTAATTTTGATACAGATATTTCAAGTGAATTTTTTTTCATTTTGATATATTTGTTCCTATTTTTGTAAGGTGATATATCTTTTATTCAATTCAAATCATTTGTAACTATCTGGATTACTTAAAATTTCTGGAAATGGCAAATCTATACCTTCCTAATGCTCAAACTGGGTTTTCAGAGATGCACAGAGGTGTACTTATAAAAAGTGAAACTGTTTTGAAAGAAAAAAATTATATCATTACAATGTCCACTCTGTTGCTATCTACATATATCATGTATATTGTATCTTTTTTTATACTAAATATATCCAAATAAAAAGTCGCATCTATGAAAAATAAGGTATCTTAGCCCTATATTCCACATGTGAAAGTGTCTGGTATTTGACCAGTTACTCCATTTCTAAATAAAATCAACAAAAACTTTCTGACTAATCTATTTAGCTTGTATCTCTGAGTTATACAATCTAGAATTAATCTCCGTTTAAATGAAATTATGAATTAAAAGTGTCTTAGATTTAAAAATGTATCTCTAGGGTCACATTTAGCTTTCAATGATGGCTTTGGTAAAAGTCATGTGTTGGCACCATAGCTAAGAATTGTGACATTTAACTTGCAAATATGGCAATATTTCAGGTTTATTTGTTTTAAAATGTGGTTAATCTCCACATTTGTTTTATATCAATATTTACTTGTATTTCTTGAGCACAGTTGATGGAAGTTCCACAATATGCTTTCAATTTCACACTAAATTGCCAGTGCCAAGAGCCAAAATGCTATAATTTAGAGGTTCCAGGAACTTTTAAAAACTATTAGATAAAATATAATATCGGACAAAAAATCATTTTTTATGTACTGAAAGATTTCAATGACAATAAATTAATCTGAAACATGCATTTAAAAAACTGAGGCGTCAGAATGGCAAAAAGCTGAAAGTATGAGAAAAATTTTGTTTTCAACTGAAAGGTGCTAATGACTCCTAAAACTAACAATATTACTACAATTTCCAAATAATTAATTTATATTTGATGCAAGGGACTAAACTCAACCAATAGTGTACCCCTAGAGTGTCTTACAAGAGCTTTTCCATATATTGTCAGAGACCACAATTAATTCATAGTGCATTTTTATATTAAAATAAAGTTGAATTAAAGTAAAAAAGCAACGGATCTAACTTGAAAGTCTTTCTCACGTGCAAAGTAAACTTATTTCCTGTCATAATAACAAAAATTTTTAAAAAAATCATCATTGCTATGTTAAAATATTGACAAAAATATCTCCTAAGGTAGCAGAATTCTTGCAGACAGCAGACAACCTAGTAATTGACTCTTTTCCATCTGACCAAATCATCACTTTTACTTGTGACAGCTCATTCAAGCTTTTTAAAACATCAACTTTGAACATTCTACTGTAAATACAGAACAAAAACCATTTAAAACTATTTTATAAGGAGCAAATAATAAATGTGGAAGAAATACAGTAAATTCATAGAGTGGATAATACAATGAAAATTGCGCATTAGTTGTTGTCTTGGACCAGGAAGGGTGTCATAAATTTGAAATACGACATAAAAATATTTAATTGTGAAAAGCACTGACACTTTACAACTGACAGATATAATAAAAATCAAGTGTTGTATGTACAGACATGGGTTAGTTTATTCTTTCCCAATACTAGTGATTTATTTATTCAACATCACGTTAAATATCGGCAAAAGAATACCGAAACGACAAAACAGCGGGAAAAGTCCACAAATTTGAAGTTCAAGGAAAAGATAAAGTCAAGAGAATGGAATACAACAAACAAACGCCACAATGATACATGTATAACTAAAAGAATAAAAAACCGTTTAACAAACTAAACAAAACTAGAACAAGACAGCACAGAAACTAAAGCACTAGCAATGTGAGCTCCCATTAAAAACCGGGAGTGACATCAGTTGCATGTCCTGCTCCGTAAACGGCACCCGTAACATTGCTAGTTATTAAAAGCCAGTGTCAAGTCTGGTGAGGTTTCAAGCCCGGTGAGATGGCAATTGCAGAAGGACGTGAAATCTAACTGAAGATATCTTTCTCATACGAGAGACAGAAACTTCGTATCGGCCGATCAATTCGTGATAAGAACCGTAAAACCTTTGGAGTTATGAACATAACCCTGTCTAAGAAGTGTATATGTATGTGACAGCAGTCTTGCGTTGCCGAGAAAGTCGCCATATAAATCACATGCGCGCATGTAACGAATCAACTGTGAAACGTACACCCCATGATCAGAATGTTACTGCTAATAAATGGGAAGTTCAACATTAAAATCATCACGTTTGTCATAAATTTTGATTACAGATCTAGATATGAAGCAGAAGTTGGTGTGTCTGTAATCTCTTTAATTTCAAATTCACAGGAATAAAGGAGATGTAGGTAATCTTTGAAGTAAGGATTATTAATTGACAAAACATCATCTATATAGCGGAGACTGAAATCAAAGAACTGGGCTAGTTTCTTTTCTTTCCGATTCAGAAGCCCCTGTAAAAATTTAGCTTCATATGAAAATCAGCACAGTTTGTCACAATTGGGATATCGATCATCTGTTGAAAAACATGTCCTCCAAACTCAACAAAGATGTTGTCGATGAGAAATTCCAGCAACTCAACAATACCAGCCTCTGCGTACTTTTAGTTAGGATCTGTGTGGTTTTTTTTTCAAAGTAAGCCTTCTCCTTACCTAATACCATACATGTATATTTGTAAAACTTGTTTAGTGTAGAAACATTGGTGAATTAGCTCACGAAAACCAGATTTTTATTTATCATGTGGGAGGGTTGTATACAATGTAGAAAATTCAAAAGTATTTATGCTATTACAATAGGAAAGGTCACCAGAAGGAAGAAAGTCCTGTAAGTCTTTAGAATTTTTTAGAATCGACATCCGATTCACACAACAAGTTGAGTAGGGGTTATCACAGTAGCTCTTGAGGCCGTCATTAATTGCTGTAAGTAAAGTAGTAAGGAATTTTGAAAAGGTAGTGAATTTGGCATAGCCTGCTATATACCTTTGTTTGTATGGCCACTTATGAAGTATGGGTATCCAGTAAATGGAAGGGAGGTAAAAATTGTCATCACTTACAGCAATACCAAAGGAAGATAGAACAGAAATATGATAATAGATAATATCCTCCTTTGGTATCGTAAGTGATGTTGCCAAGTGAATTGTCAATAGCCATCTCCTTAAAATTAACATTAAAATTAAAGCATGTGAATATGATAGAAAACGCTCCCGTTTTGTCAATATGGTTTAGTGTCGTAAGGGGGTCCCTCGTATAATCTTGCAAAGATGTGTGTGTGTGTGTGTGTGTGTGTGTGTGTGTGTGTGTGTGTGTGTGTGTGTGTGTGTGTGTGTGTGTGTGTGTGTGTGTGTGTGTGTGTGTGTGTGTGTCTGTGTGTGTGTGTGTGTGTGTGTGTGAACATTATGGAAAGGCACTACACGTATTAGAATACACACCAACAAAGTGACTACCTTTTGGAAAGTCACTACATACACTCTGGTAGTGACTTTGTAAAATTTATTAAAAAGCTCATTTTGGTGAGTATAACAAGTTCACAAATTTTTACTCGTTGTTTCATTTTACGGTGTGTGTGGGTTTTCCCTCACAATATTTCAACGTCGATTTAATGACTTCACACATTTTACGTCAAAATATTTCGCGCCAAAATATTTCGCGCATGCTCGACAGGAACAACATGGTGGCCTCTGGAAGAGCAAGGTACGGTAACGGTACTTGTTGTTTTTGTTCAACATTTTATCACGTTTTCATGAAATTGAGAATGGAAATGGGGAATGTGTCAAAGAGACCATACAGTCGGACCGCCAAGTCAATAATGGCGTCGTTTTTATTTACAGAGTCAGGTGACTTTTCATTTGAAAATGGGTCATTTTTTGTAACGTCAATCAGCTGCCGGTTTTTTGGCCATACATGACGTATAGTTTGAGTTTGGTCTAAGGGGTGGTATTAAACGGTTTCTGAGAATATTTTCTTTTCATATTACTTTAAAAAAAGATATTTTTAGCGTGCTTTTCCTACAAAATTTTACAATCAAAGTTGGCAATGATGCCGACGATTTTGTCACCGTTGGTCGGAAAAAGGACAATTTCTTCAATGTCAGATCTCGGGACGGGGATTTTTAAATCGGAAAAGGTGTGCTGTTACTTTTCTGACGAACGGTTCAAATATTTCTCCGCAAAACCGAGTGAAACGCAATTCGAGCGAGCTTTTTCTGTGAAAATTACGTGATAAAGGGGGATAATCAACGTTGACGTTGTCAATAAAATGTAAACAAAGAAGGTATGAAGGTAACGATCGATCAAAAAAGGAAATATAAATAAGTTTCACGCTTGATTGTCAAATGATATAGTAAATATGTGTCAATAAACATTAAACAACCCATATTTAGGAATAAATAATGAACCAGGGAAAAAGGGAGGGGGGGGGGGGGGTGGTCAGGCAGGTGCTTCCACTGACTTCCATCATTTTCTTTTGGAGGGGTTCATAAATTTCCTGTTGAATGGTAGAATGTGCACAAATGAATTTAAAATTATTTTCCATAGAAATTAACACATGAAAGCCTGTGGAGAAGCTGAAGTACTGCTATAGGTTTATTTGAGTAATTACAAATGTTTATTGTTTTTTTTCAAAAAACAGGTCTGAATAAATTTTTTCACTTTAATTTTTAAAACTACTTGCTCAAATTTCTACTTAAATGGTTTGTGCATTTTGCAATGTTGAAACTATTAAATAATGGATTTTTGTCTTTATCAGGACCTAAATTGTGAGCTGCCTTTTGGTTAAAAAGTAACAAATAAAAAAAAATCAGTGGGAAAAAAGAGAAAATTTTATTAAAATTATCCTTATCCATTACACAATTGTGAAAAACTGTAAGGATCTGACATGGACAGATTTATTTTTGCCAGCAAATTACATGAATCATATGCATATATTCTTTTCAACAAAAGGAAATTTTACATTTGTACATTAATTTATGCCTTCTCAAGTTTTTCATGAATTAATATTAATTGTATTGATTAAGAAAAATTATTGCTTTTTGTGTATTTGACCTATTTCACCCCCTGTAGTGCCAAAATTGTTAAAAAAAATATATACATGTGATTTTATAGACCAATTTCTCATGCTTATTTTTGAAAAATTTGCTGACTTTCCAAGTAAAAAGTAAAAATCTGGACAAGAACATGAATTAAAAATCATGAAATAACAAAATAAAATCATATGTATAAGAAAAACTTTAATATGGCAGTCTAACCCAAGATCCTGGATTTTGAATTAAACTAAAGGCAAAGCACACAAAATAAAAATTTTCAACAGAATTTAAGTTAATAGGTCTATTAATGCTGTGTATATATGTAACATGGTGAAATTCAGGCAAATGTAATGAATATTCTTTGAATAAGAGAACACAACCAAAATATAATAAAACTGAAAACTATACCTTGATTGAATCATAGACTATTCTAACTAAATAGTCCCAGATGACACCAGAGGGTAAAAAAATTTAAATCATAAATGAAAAGAAATTAGATAACCTTACTTACAAGTGGCTATAAAATTTGAACTTGAGTTGTAGATATTACAAGATTACTATTTTGACAAAAATTTTAAAAATTATACACATAAAGATATATATGAAAATCATACAATATTCTCCATCCAAAGTAAAACAAATATACCTAAAATATATGTTTTGATAAACAATTTATTTACTAATAGTTTTCCTGTACATTGTCAATGATAAATAAATAAAACTGTTAGCTCATAGGTTGAGTATTTATGCCTAATTTCACAATATTGTAAAAGACTGAAAGTGTTCCAATACTATTTATTCAAATGTTGTCAGTGAATCTGTTTGTTTTTAAATTTTTTATCTTATTTTAAAAAAAAATCATCTCATCATGGATTTTCTTCTGTCCATAATGTAACTTATTAGATGAACCTGAGTAAAATTTTTTTTTAAATATATATATATATATACAAAGTATGAAGTATCCATATGAAATATTAAGCTTTTAAATTGAGAGCTAACATCACTTATATGTGTTCATGTAATTTTGTATTTCCAGGAACAAAATGCATGCCTGAAATGTCTTCATTACATGTACCGAGAGGCAAATCTGTGGTAAGTTTGAATGTCATTAAACCAGTTTAAAATAAGCATACATGTCCATGTACTTGTGTAAGTTCAGACTTTTTTGTTCATCTAGCATAGTTCCTTTATCACTATCATGACTTTGTCCAATAAAACATGTAAAGTTATACTGCAAAGATCTACTTAATTCTATTCTTAACTACTTTAAATTCAGAAATTAATGTGTTGTTTTTATTAATGCGAATATTTAAACTCATTGAGTAACGTAATAACAAGAATTCGCATTCTGATATATGATACATAAATATGTAAGAAACTTTTCCTTAGATCACTTTAATTAAAATAGCATATTTATGTTAAGTCATTAACAATCCCAATAATTTTAAATGCACGAAATAATTTCTGAATTTACAGTATCATTGCATCTGCTTTTACAAAATACAGTGTTTTCCCCCATAAATCGAGATAGCACTTGTAGTTCACACTGTTTAGTGACATAGCAAAGCTAATTAGGGGTTTAAAAAAAATAAAAGTGCCTTTTATTGCTTTCTCATCAAAACTAAAAATCACACTAGGATTTTTATACGACACGATTGCAGAGGGGAATACATATTACCCTTGTCTGTCTGTACATCCATAAGTCTGTAGGTCAAGAAATTGGTTTCCATTCTCTAACTTTAGTCTGCCTCAACCAAATGTTATGAAACGTATACACAATGCTTACTGCCATGATCATGATGATACACAGATCAAGTTTGAATTTGGGTGGTCACTTTTTTACTTCCTCAAATAATGCCCCTTTTCAATGGAAAAATTGCTGAATTTCTATTCCCCATTTAGAGGCATTATGTTTTTCAGTCTGTGCGTCGGTTCGTCTGTTTGTCCATCTGTCCCTCTAAGTTAAAGTTTTTGGTTAAAGTTTTTGGTCAAGTTAGTATTTGATGAAGTTGAAATCGTATCTACTGGAAACATGTTGCTTATGATAAGATATTTCTACTTTTATTGCCAAATTTGAGTTTTGACCCTGATTTCATGGTTCACTGAACATAGAAAATTGTAGTGTGAGTGGGGCATCTGTGTACATGGTGTACATTAATTATTATTTTTTTTAGGGTCATTCTATATTCCTTGCATTAAAATGATAATTAGATAAGTAGTTCATATTGATTTTGTATTAGTCTTCCAACAGTAGTTAAATTTTGGTGTTTATTTTAAGTAAGTGATTAATACATGTATTAAAGCTGTCATAAAATGTGTGTTTTCAAATTAATACTGTATTATGTCCTGGTGCAGAGGTATATAGGGTCTCAATCTGCTGTATTGGCCCTCTGCTATGCCTGGTGCCAATACAGCTTACCTCTACTGTACTTGAACAGTAACATAATACAGGATTAATATGAAAACACACATTTAATAATCATGATAATACTATAGTATAATTAAATTTGTATGTAGCAATATACTTCTGAATGTGTATATTTATTATTTTAGCTAAAGTTATCTTTGAATAAACATGATGAACCAAGTAAAAAGGTACAGTTATTTACATTGATACATGTTTATCATATTGTGATAGTTGTGGTTTTGCCATCGATATAGTTTTCTAAATAAATATAAATTTGACTAAGTTTCTGGCTTCGTAGTTATCCGAATTTTCTCAGAATTCTTACCTGTATTTATTTTATCTCCTTTCATTAATTATAAGGGTTTTAGGTCCATATTTGTTCAAAGTCTTTAAGTTTTCATTCATTTTATTCTCAGCTGATTTTATCGTCAAACCGGAAGCGGGAGTTAGCTCGTGCAGCTAACTCCTGCAGAAGCTCGAACTTTTAGTAATTTAATTTCATTGGTCTATTGATAACTATTTTAGTCAATCAGAGCATGCTATGTAAAAATTATTTGTAGTCTTTCGGGTAGATAGTTATTTTTATATCCTAAAAGCTAGGTATTTTCGAAGTTAAAACCTGTGAACTGTAAAGGGTTCATTTAAGTTGAAAAGGTCACACTTTTTCTACTATATAAGTCCATATATTTCTCATACTCATTGGTAAATGTCTAATGGCGACAGGTATGTTACCCGAGGGAATTGTTTTCAATTCTAGTTTTTGAGACCGTTTACTTGGTTTAATACCAGAGAGGATTGTTTCAATCCATTTTTTTATTGGTATTTAAACCTGCGCAATTTTTTAGCTTATATAACCTCCTTTTTGCTGGTATAATTTTTGTTAGATTTTTTTTATAGATACTCCCGGTAGGTAAACTGTCACACAAATCCTGGTTTAAAGTTAGGAAATAAATTAAATAGAATTGTTTGTTAATTGATGCTGATTTCATAATTTTGTACTTTGTTATAATAAAAGTTATGTACTTTAAAAATCTTTGTTTTCCTAGCCTACAAGCATCCGAGAGATACGAACCAGGACGGGTACTCCATTACACGGTCCAGGACTAGTCCCTACCGAACCCCACCGTGTACTGGGACCTGCTCCTGTTACATGTCCCCCATTCAACATAGACACACTGGTTGTTTGTATGTCCCAGTGCCTAAAATAGCCGATCCACTCGCCAAACGATACTACTTTTGTGTCAGGGTGACCAAAAAGTTGTCTGAAGACATATAGTTACTGGCTCAATAAAATGCCAGGGAGAATGCCCTCCAGAACAGCTAAAACACTTACTTAAAAAACATCAACTTTTAATGGCCTCGCCTCTTAGTGGTCAACCCATATATTATTACTCTTGTCTGTCATTCACTCATTTTGCAATGAGTAGTTCTACATACTATTTTTCTAAACGCTGTCAGATATTGAGCTGATATTTGGTGTGCAAGTTTTACTATGATGAGTTATAGATCAAGTTTACTTTTAGTTCTGCTCTGCTGATTTTTATCTAAAAGCTTTTGACTTTCAAAAAAAAAAAAGGTGAAGGATCCCAAGGTGAAATTCAAACTCATAAGTTGAAAATAAACTAAATGATATTCTATGTTTACTTGTTCTTGTTAATATTTCTTTTTGATGAAGTTAAGTCAGTTAATGATATTTTATAGTCTGCAATCTATGTTATACTGTTATACTACTGTTTCATGTTAATTGATATTTTACAGTCTGCTTTCCAAGTGGTTTTATGCCACACCTAGGGGCATTATGGGCTTTTTCGGTCTGTGGATCCGTTTGTTCGTCCATCCATTCGTTCTTTCGTCAGTCTGTCCCGCTTCGGGTTAAATGTTTTGATCAAGGTCACGTTTTTATGCCCTTTACGGGACTTATTATGGTAAACCGTTGTCCGTCAATCCGTCTGTCAGTTGTCAACATGTCAGACAATAAGGAAAAAACACTTTCACCAAATTGCAAGAATTTATTAATTGTTTATATCTATTGACATGAGCTCCCTTTCGATTTTTATAAATATTAGATTTTACGTTTCCGAGTTGTGGGGTTTTATTTATTAAAAAAGGGGATTTTCCAGTTTTCCGACAATAACTCAAAAATGCTTATAGCAGTTTTCATGAAACTTTGGTGAATTGTTTACATCTATTGACGTAAGCTCCCTTTGTTTTTCATAAGTTTAAGATTTGACGTTTCAGAGTTTTGCCATTTAATTTATTAAAAGGGGTGATTTTCCAGTTCTCAGACAATTCTTTGAGCATCTATCATGAAACACTTGTGACTGGTTTATATCTATGAAGATAACCTCCCTTTAGTTTTACATTAATTTCTGATATGACATTGAGAAGTAATAGAACTTTATTCTTTGAAAAAGCGACGGCCATATCATGTGCTCATGACACAGCTGTTTATTGATGAGATTGAAGCCCAATCAACTTGAAACTAAGGGTTACCTATGGTATGACCTTTATAACAATCTGCTACACTCATAGTGTCTGATCAATCACTCTTGTTACAAAGAGTAGGATATATATGTATGCATTTATATATAGGTTAATATTTATAGAATTTGTACAAGCACATGTACATGATGTTAAACAGACATTTCATACCAACAAGATTAAATATTCCTACAATGTTGTAGAAAAGACGATCACCATTAGGCTGGGCTGAAGTTTGGTGTGAGGCAGGACTCGACCAAGAGGGACTTAAAAAAACTTTCATCTCTAAATATATTGGTATGTATTATGCATATTTGTTATTATTCAAAGCAACTTTGTATTAATATATTACAAAACTTAAAGGTTTAATTAAACACCTCCTCAACTGCTTATTTGATTTTGATGAAACTGAAAATATACGGTCTCAAGTAAACAATTATGTGCTCCTCCATGTTAGGATTTTGATGAATTCTGTTCAAAGTAAATATGAAAAAGAAACATACCTCCCATTTTGAGCTTGTAAATCTTAATAAGCATGTTGTAGTTACTTTGTGTTTAATGTTTTATAGGGTTTGGAGTGATAGCCAATACAAATTTCAAAAAGGGGGATTTCATAAGAATGGAAGGTCAGTCGGTCATTTGCAGTGAAACGGTAGAAAGAAATGTATGCTTATGTATCTTTTCAATAGCCATATTGAAGATTTAATAATAATTTTACCTTTAATTCAGATTATTTTAAATCCTTGTAATTGCATTATTGGGAGCGTATTGATGGAGACAAAGCAAAAATGAGAGAAATAATGAAAAAATCATTTGCATACTCCTCGTCGATATTATGGAATAACTTACCACTGAATATTAAAATCTCTACAAGTTTGAAAACATTTAAAACAAAATGTTTTAAATATATTTTTGAAACTGACCCTTAAAGAATATATCATGAACATTGAATGTATATTCTTTTTGTCTTTTGTGTTGACATTTGTTACAAACTATATATATTAATATCTGCATGCATAGATATGTTCAAACTGTATGTAATTTTTGTTTTATATGTATGTATGTTTTGTTTGCTGAGGGCCTCAAGGAAGATTAGTGTTAACTAATTGAGTTACCCTCTTGAAATAAAGGTTATAATAATAATAATAATAATAATAAGAGGAAGGAAACTGCTATATTTTTGGCTATAAATATAATGACAGATTTCAGTGGTAATTTTGAATAAAAATGTGTAATATCTACATGATCTATACAACAAAGGAAAAGACCAATTTCATTGAGCCGCAACTCCTCTGAAACTATACAAAGTCGGAAATATTCGCTAAAAAGAAGGCTTATGATTAGATACTCTTAACTCAGTCACAAAACTGCAATATCGCGGGTGTGTTCTAGTAATTTAAAAAAGATGTGGTAGTGGAGCCCGATGATCGATTTTAATCGAAAATCAGTCGATTGTAGTGCTATTTCAAGCACTCGATTACAAAAGTGACATTTCCGATTAATCGGAAAATATTTACGTTCACTTCCGGTTTTGACTTTGTTTTTATTTTTTGGGTATTTATTTTCGGATCTCAAGGAAATGTACAAAAGTGAAGTAATTAAAGCGGTTTGACCCATTTTGAGGCATTTAATATCAAAAGGTAATGAATTAGACTAAATAAACACCGCGATCTTTTATTTCTCCCCAATTTCAATTTATGTCAGTTTCGTATCATGAGCCGGTTTCCGATATTTTGTTAGCGTTTCCAGGTAAGATCTATGAGTTAGTCACCAGTCTAGACAAGGTCATTGAACTGACATGGATGATGGAAAGTTGTATCCATACCCTGGAAAGAAAACCAGGTCCAGGGTATGGACGTACTTTGGATTTAAAAAAATAAAAGAGGGACAGGCTACCAAAGATAACCTGGACATGTCAAAATCCATCTGCAAACTTTGCAAAAAAGGAATATGCTTTCAAAGGTTTGTGAAGTATTCAACTCCCATGGCCATGGTCCAGTTCTTCAGCGTGTTTATGAACAAATCATGATAACAAAAATAAACCCTGCATTGTTGATATTACATTCTTGGCCCACTTTGGTCAGTCTAGTGGTTTTCTAGCCAAGAGACCTTGTCAAACCCAAACCCCCTTCAAAGCCCCTTGAGTCTACCACGTGATTTAAGTATATAGTAATAATAATTATCAAGTGTGGAAAGTCCAGAGCATATTGTTACCTACAACTTAGTACAGACTTGTTAGAAAAATGTGGTTTAAACATGGTTTTATTTATGAATATAGATGCATTAAACCTTTAAATTGCAATATCCAACCATAAAATCTCCAGTGAATGAACTCACAAATTAGTGTATTCTTTATTAATCAATACATACATAGTACACAACATTTATTTTTAGAAATGTGACATGGTACACATGTACATGAAATATATACACATGATTCCTTGGAAATGTAAATAACAATATTAACCGATTATTAATTGATCATTGATCTGTTGTGTAGAAGCGATAATCGATTATGAAATTTCTTCCGATTCCCAACACTAACATGTGGTATGATTTCCAATGAGACCAACTCACAGATTCATTAACAGCTGTAGGTCACAGTGCGGCACCAATGAGCAAAGCCAATACCGCATAGTCAGCTATGGAAAGCCCCAAATGAAAAATGTTAAACAATTCCACCAAGATAAAACTGCTTTCTATTAAAATAAGGAGATGAGGTATGATAACCAATGAGACAACTATCCACCACAGTTTAAATGAAGTTAAAAGTGGATGTTTTGAATGTTTAGTAATCAAAATGGAAATCAAGTTAACTACTGTTTTAAATAAAAGTTAGACATGTTATTGTCTATGTGGAGCTGGTGTATCCTCTCATGTTATCAGCAATACAAGTTCATTTATTATAGGCCATCTTTCAGATATGAATGAGTGCCTGAAGTCAGAAACACTATTTTTTGTAGCCTAATATGTATTGTCTTTGTAATTGAAAAGTTATCAGTTTCTTAAAATTATTCCAATTTGCTGCTTTCTAATACGGTAATAATCAAAGCGCTATTTTGTTGCATTTGTAAACAAACATGTAGTTTTATTTCAGAACAGTTTCCTGTGTTAGATTATCATATCTAGATGTATAATCTAGTATATGGAGAATGTATAATTTTTAATGTTGACATCTCTTTATTTATTAATTAACAGACCAGTTTGACTCTTATGCCCCCGCCGTAGGGGAGGGGCATTCAGTTTTACCCTTGTCCGTCTGTACCTACGTACGTCCCAAAATTGGTTTCTGTTCTCTCACTTGGGTTTGCCTCAACCAAATGTTATGAAAATTATATATTTAGAAATGCTTATTACCACAAAACACAGATCAAGTTGAATTTTGATGGCGTCACTAAAACCGTTCTAGAGTTATGCCCCTTTATAAATGGAAAAATTTAAAAAGAATTCGTTTCCGTTCTGATACTGAAGTTTGCCTCAACCAAATGTGATGCAACTTAATGTGGATTCATTTATTTTGTGGATACCAATTTTCGTGGATAGAGGAAAAAAGGCATTTCGTGGAATACCTAAATTCGTGGATTGCTGGATTAGAAAAAAATAAAAAGTTGTTGAAATACTTCAATTCGTGACTTGGCAAATCAGATATCATGAAAATACTGCGACAAAACATGCCGATCAGACTTGATATTGTACAGTAAAGTACTGATTTAAAGCGCTCATTAAACAAAAGTCTAACAAACAGATTCTTTAAATTTGTAACAGAACAATTAAAGCTTGTCATGAATTTAACAAGATTAACAAAATCCATAATTATTTACTCATTAGGTTAAACAGGTGTGAAATATATATTGACAAAATTGCAATAACTTGTCATCAAATACTTTGGGGCATATACATACATATTTTTAATCTGATTACGATCAATAATTTCTGCTTTATTATCTTTTGACAAGATATTTTTACTGTAATTTTGAACAGATATATCATGTTATTTAAAGGAGGGGTATTTGCGAAAAATACCAGTCGAGAGAATGTTAAATTTCACAAGCCGTAAGGCTAAGGAAATTCATTCTCAAGACTGGTATTTTTCCCAAATACCCCTCAAGAACATGCTATATCTGTTTAATTACACCGAATGTTAACGTACAAAACGCATTGATGATCGTGACATTACAAGCGTCCAGTCGGATAGAGTATTTTTTGGCAAATACCACGACAGAGAGGGTAAAAAAGGCATATCCTTTTTGCATATACCCCGGTGCTGTTTAAAAATAAACGATATTCATTTGATAAAAGTAAATTGGTGAAAAATACACTGGCTACCAACCAATCAAAACCCAGGATTTTTACATAAGGTGTAATTAATGAGAAAGTCTGTATTGTTTAGATCTACTAAGGATTAAGATTTTTCTTAAATGTTTGAATAAAAAACCGGAATCCCGCAACAATTTACACAGTCAAAATCTTTTTAAAGAAAATTGTTTGAGCGTTTATATGTTACCAAAGACAAAATTACATTAAAAACAGTATCCTCTGTGGATATAGCTAACTCATCATATGTCAGAATTAAAGTACATTCTGTAAAAACACAATTGTTCAAATGTCCGTGGTTTCAAACTTCAGCTCATTTAAACAAGAGTAAAAATATTATTTTTCGTTGGATATTTAAATTCGTGGTTTACTGGGACCCACGAAAATTATTATTAATGAATCCACAGTATACACAATTCTTATTATTACACAATACAGATCAAGTTTGAATTTGGTAGCGTCATTCTAACTGTTCTAGAGTTATGTCCCTTTATAAATGGAAAACTTACAAATTTTTTAATTTTCATTCTCTAACTTACGTTAATCTCAACCAAATGTTTTGAAACTTTTACACAATGTTTATTACCACAAAACACAGATCGAGTTTGAATTTTTATGGCGTCACTTTAACCGTTCTAGAGTTATGCTCCATTTAAGGAATGGAAAAATTGCTAGATTTTTAGTTTCCATTCTCTAACTTAAGTTTGCCTCAATGAAATTTAAAAAAAAAATAGATGAAACTTAATGCTTACATGTATTACCACAAATCACATATCAAGTTGAGTTTTGGTGGCACTTCTTTCACCATTATCGAGTTAAGCCCCTTTATAAATCGAAAAATTGCAAAATATTTAGTTTCCATTCTGTAACTTAAGTTTGCCCCAACCAAACATTATGAAACCTATACACAATACTTATTTTCACAAAACACAGGTTAAGTACAACTTTGGGTAGTGTCACTTATATCGTTCTTAAGTTTTGTCCCTTTATAATGTTGTATACAAGCGGGGGCATCATCATTTATTAGCCCCCTACCAATGATAATTGGTTTATAGTTCTATCATTTCAAGTTACAGTTCGAGTTTGAATTTTGTTCTGGTTTGATGTTGTTGTGCAGAGTTATGGCCCTTGAACGATGAAAATTCACTCAAAATCAGTTTTCTGCACTTTTTTTCGTCATGCTAGAAGATATTGACTTGAAAATTGGTATGTAGTTTAATCATGACAAGTTACAGATCAAGATCGAATTTTGTTGTAGTCTGATGATTTTGTGCAGAGTTATGATCCTTGAATTTAGAAAATTCACTTAAATAATCAGTTTTCAACATTTTTTTGTCATGCATGAATATATTGACTTGATATTTATTACATGTACTAATATATAGTTTACACCATGACAAATTATAGATCAAGTTAGAATTTTGTTCCAATACAATGAATTTTTAACCAGTAGGGGACTATGTATTGCAATGCAATACTCACAGAATGCTTGTTTATTTCAAGGATTGATGCCTCAAATACACTATGTGAACGGCTAGGTGGTCTGGTAAATGATGCAGAAGAAGGTACAAAGAAATGCTATTGTAAAATGAAACTTACTGTGGTTAACAAGTACCCAAGATTGTGTCTTTTTTCCAAGCGTGATATCAAGCAAGGGGAGGAAATTCGTTATGGAGAGGAGTCAAAGAAGTTGCCATGGGTAATACTTATATATGTATACATTATACAATAGGGTAGATAGACAATTAAAATTACATTGTGATTCATTTGAAATTTGTCTCACAAAAAATTAAGTATCCATTCTTCATAAGGGATTTTATTTGAATGTATTAAAGATTTTAGCACATTTTCTTTCAATAACTACAAGTCAAAGATAAATATTTACTTTTGAAGAGACAGTATATCATGGTAGGTTTTCAATTTCATATGTATCTTAATCCTAATTACATCTTATATATACAGATGAAGGTATCTGATTGGTTGATAGAAAATGATAGATGTGGTGTTTTCTCCATGTTGAAGTGTTTTGTCTTCATAGCACAGTATTGCACAACAATTTCAATAGGAATGAATTTAAAGACTCAAATTGTTTGGGTTCTTACTGTATATTTAGATTTTGGATACTGTGAAAGTACTTTTATTCTTGGGGAAACAAATTATCTTGGTTTTTTGTGGATGGCATTATCAACTAGTATAAATGTTCAACAAAATATAAGAACTGCTGTCTGAATCAGGACATTGAAAGATCCCTATAACTGGTTTGGATACAAAAGCAAAATGAACCAAACATGCGCCTACAGACAGGATTTTGCCCATCTAATCTTAAAACAACTTAAAATGTACGACTTTTAACTTTTTAATTCACGAAAATTAGTTTTGATCATTTTATCTCATCGTGATTCTCATACGAAAAATAATGAAATAGATAATTTCACATTGTGCTTGCTTTTGATTTTTTTTATGAGTTAATTCTACAATTCAAAGTACATTCGTAACTTTTTAGCTCACCTGACCCAAAGGGTCAAGTGAGCTTTTCTCATCACTTGGAGTCCGTCATCCGTCGTCGTCCGTTAATTTTACAAAAATCTTCTCCTCTGAAACTACTGGGCCAAATTGAACCAAACTTGGCCACAAGCATCATTAGGGTATCTAGTTTAAAAAATTTGTCCGATGACCCCGCCTGCCGACCAACATGGCTGACATGGCTAAAAATAGAACATAGGGGAAAACTGCGATTTTTGTCTTATATCTCAAAAACTAAAGCAATTAGAGCAAAACTGACATGGGGTAAAAATGTTTGTCAGGTCAAGATCTACCTGTCGTGAAATTTTCAGACGAATCGGTCAACCCTTTGTTGGGTTATTGCCCCTGAATTGTTAATTTTAAGGAAATTTTGCAGTTTTAGGTTATTATCTTGAATATTATTATAGATAAAGACAAATTGTAAACAGCAAAAATGTTCAACAAAGTAAGATGGTCCTTGGGTGGCCCCCTTCCAAAATTATGTCTGACATCCCCGACTTCCAACTGAGATGGCTGCTGTTACTGAAAATAGAAAAAAAGGGGGGGAGGAGTGACTTTCAAAATAACAATCCAAAGATACTAATATTAGATATGAAACTACAAGTCCAGTTGGAACCAAAGTTGGCAGTAATAGTTCTTAGGAGGTTCTCTTTCAGAAATATGTCTACCCGGACAAAGATGGCCACCACAATTCATTGAGAAATCTTCTTGTCTTAAACCACTTGACCAATTGGAACCAGACTTGGCAGAAATTGTCCTTAGATGGTCCTCTTACATAGATGTGTCCGATGACCCAGATTGTCAATCAAGATGGCCGCCACAGCCGAACTTAGTTTAACATAGGGCTCTATAGGAAAATTCATTGAAAAATCCTCTTGTCCGAAACCACTTGACATATTGGAGCAGACTTGGCGGCATTGGTCCTTAGGAGGTCCTCTTTGAGAAATATATCTGATTTCGTGGACTGTGAACCAAGATGGCCGCCACAGCAGAACTTAGTTTAACATAGGACCTTTATGGTAAATTCACTCAAAAATCTTCTCGTCTGAAACCACTTGACATATTGGAGCAGACTTGGCAGCATTGGTCCTTAGGAGGTCCTCTTTCAGAAATTTGTCAGATCACCTGGATTGTCAACCAAGATGGCTGCCACACCGATCTTTGTTAAATATTGGACCCTATAGGAAAATTCATTTAAAAATCTTCTTGTCTGAAACTGCTTAGCCAGTTGGAACAAGACTTAGCAGAAATGGTCCTTAGATCGTTCTCTTTTAGAAATGTATCCGTTGACCTGGACTTAACCAAGATGACTGCCACAGCTGAAATTAGTTTAACATAGAATCCTATAGAAAAACCAACCAAATTTACTGCAACACTTAAATTTTTAGGTCTGCTCAAGGTGAAAAGTTAAATCCAGGTGAGCGATACAGGCTCTTGAGAGCCTCTAGTTTTATTTTGTTTTTTTTTTATATACATGATATATTTCCGGATTTATTTAATATTAATGTCATGAACATTGATGTCTTGATTTAAATATATGTTTTTATACACCTTGCAAACCAAGTTTTGGGGGGTATATAGGAATCCGTCTGTCTGTCCGTCTGTCTGTCTGTCCATATGTCTTGTACATGTTGTAAGCGCAACTCCTCCTAAAAATATGGACCGATAATTATGAAACTTTACATAATATTTCACTTGTCCACGAGCAACCCAGACAAAAAAAATACATGTCCGGGTATTCAAGTGTACGAGTCGGGCAAGTCAGGTATAGCATTTCCACACCCCTGAGTCCATATCTCACCTAGAGCAACAATATTTGGAATATAAATGATTCACTAGGGGTACATGTTAATTTGCCTTGACCTATTTTTCACGGTTCACTGAATTTGTCAAATTTTGGGTTTGGAATTTTGTGCATTAGCTTAATTGCAGGTGAGACATATTTGTTAACTTCTTGGTGTGTTAAGATCTGTTTCTCAGATTTTAGTTATGTCACTTTCACCGACATTTTCTGCTTTAACGAACATATAGGTCCTGCTCCTGGTGTGGTTGTATAGTGGTATGGTGTCTGTAGACAGTTGGTTTCCTGAAGCTAAATTAAGTTCTCTTTGTTTAATCCTTTTGAAATTTGAATATGTTATTACATGTACTTATATCAGTAAAGGTACAAATGTAGGTTCCTATTTAATTAAGAGATTGCTAGCCCATATTAAGCAACTAAAATTGCTACTTTTGCTAAATTAATTAGATATAGGGCAATTATTATTTTTATGCCCTTACCAATCGGTGTCTGAAGCAATAAGTGTTAACGGTGTGCATTCAGTCATGTAGGTAAATGGTTGATCTGAAGTTTTAAGACATACAAGTGCATGTGAGTGAAATGCATTACCAGGGCTTTCAATATCTTTTTAGCAGGAGATCTAGATATACTTTTAATAAAGCAGATGTTCTTACTTAAATTTGACATGGGTCTAGGGCCACTTAAAAGAAACATTAATGTTGATTTTAATGTTCTCTGACATCATGTATTGTTGACGTCGTAGACGTTGCATAGCGAAGAACACGATAAACACATTATTGTTGGTCTACTTCACACAATCTATCTCATATGATACAATAATCTGCAATTACCTGGTTATCACATGATGTATTTATAGATGAATTAGAAAGTGACAATGAGAGTGAGCAAGATGCTGAGGAGGATGGGGAGGAGGAAGAAGAGATAGTCATTGAGGAAGTACATGTACCCATTCAGGAAGCCACCAAAAATAAGTCAACAAAAAAAGTGCAGAAAAAGAAACCTGAACAGAAGCGAGTGTGGAGTTCAGCTGAAAAGAAACTGTTGAACAGTAAATTTGAAAAAGAAATTAGACTGGGGAAAGTTCCAGGAAAAAAATATTATTGTAACTGCTCAGAGAGGATCTCCTCTTTTAGCAGCAATCCCTTGGAGCAAAATAAAGTTTGCTGTGTATAATATTATAAAGTCAAGAAAGAACCTTAAATGTAAGGTGATTTAACACTTCAATAATATCTTCATTAATCACATTTTTCATGTTCGTTGGTAGATTAGTGCATACCATGGTAAAAACATAAGAACCAGTCTTAGAGGAAAACATCAAAACATTCATGATGTAAAATTGAGTTTATTTCTTCAAGAATCAAACAAGTCAGTCCTAAAATTGTAATATTTCACCAGATACATGTATATCAAATGGGTATAATACCGACAGGTTTTTAGTTTGTTTTTGAGATATAAGTGATTTAAGATTTTGCTGGAGACTGAACTCCTGTAGTTTTTTCATAAGTTTAAGACAGACAATGTTTCTTCATAAAAAACATGAAAATAATAATTGAACTTTCTGGAATATTTATATGGTTGCTTCTTATGATGTGTTTTGTAGAATTATGAAAAGAAAATAGGTGGTCAAAGGGCAAAAAAAGTATAATGTATTTGAATGGATAAAACAAGAGGAGTCTGAAAATTTGCAAAACCTCAGGATCATATCTCCTTAATTTGTAGATTATCATTGACCCTCCAAAACCGAAAGTTTATTGGGCAGATGGGGGATTTTATTCATTACTCTTTGTTTTCAACGAAAAGATTAAGCTAAAGTAAACATTGATAATTGGTAAGTTTCTGTTATCAATATTGTTTAAATAGGGAAACAGTGAACGGATTAACAACTTATGCTTTGCATACTGAACAAATTGATAGAAAGTACAAAACATATCAAATTTTGTTGTTCTACCAGACATGAAGAAATTCCTGAATTCGAAATTTTAACAAATAATTTGGAGCCGTGGGGATGTTTAACACCTAAAAAATTATATATGGTCAATTTGAACAGTTTTAGAGCGCCTTAGGTAATGAGACACCCTATGGCATATGAAATGTGTACTGAACATAGTTATGGAAATCATCTAAACATTTCCATTCATATTTGTTATATGTTTTAATAGCAAATTCAAAGAGATTAATCTTCATCATGATTAAATGAAATTTAGTACTGAATGAAAATTTTTTCTTTTTCACTTGCCTAGCCAAAGGCCAGTGTGAGTTTTTACTCACACTTGGAGTCTGTTGTCCGTCTAGTGTTAACTCTATACACATCTTCATCTTCTCTGATGGATTTTTTCCATCATTTTTCTGTTCAAGGGACAAGAGGATTGTAACTAATTTAAACCACAGTAACTTTTTGATTCAGTGGAACCAACCAATACATCAATTTTGTAATAAATATTTATTGTTGTTTTCTATATATAATCAACTGACCCAAAGGCCATGTGAGCTTTTGCCATCACTTTTCGTCCGCCGTCCGTCCATCGTAAACTTTTCATTCAAAAATCTTCTCCTCTGAAACCGCTGGGCCGATTGGTTTGAAACTTAATAGGAATGATCTATAACATGTCCTCTACAAACGATCCTCAATTTATTTTGATCTGACATAAAACATGGCTGTCGTAGCTAAAAATAGAATAAAGGGGTACATGTGTTGTTTTTGGCTTATAACTTAAAACCAGTTACAGATATCAAAAATCTGACAGGGAAAAATTGATCAGCATTACAAGATCTACCTAACCTGAAATTTTGAAGGAATTCCCAAAACCCATTTAGGAGTTATTGCCCTTTTTTCGTCAAATTTTCAAAATTTAACATTTTTTGTCATTTATCTCCAAAACTATTGAAGATAGAAGTGAAATGTAAATTTGAACAATTGTTTGCCATGTTGAGATCTCCATACCCTGAAATTTTAAAGGAAATCCCAAAACCCATTTAGGAGTTATTGTCCTTTTTTGTCAAATTTTCAAAATTTTAACATTTTTGCATTTATCTCCAAAACTATTTGAGATAGAAGTGAAATGTAAATTGAAAAATGTTTGCCATGTTGAGATCTACCTACCCTGAAATTTTGAAGGGAATTCCAAATTCTATTTAGGAGTTATTGGTTTGTGTAATTTGAGGTCGGGTTCTGTTACATTTATTTAAGGTTGACCTTATTCCTTGTCAATTTTATCAACTTTCTGCCAGGACTACCACCATCAGGGAACATATTTTAACATTAAACCTTATGAGAAATAAATCTTCAACAAATTTTCCCTGAACAACTGAACCAATTGCAACAAACTTGGTCAAATAGTTGATTAATTGTCCAATGAAAACCAGACTCCAGGTGAGCGATACAGGCTCTGGTGAGCCTCTTGTTTAACCAAACTTGGCCACAATCATCATTAGGGTATCTAGTTTAAAAAATATATCCGACCTCCCTGCCTGCCGACCAACATGGCCGACATGGCTAAAAATAGAACATAGGGGTAAACTGCAGTTTTTGTCTTATCTGACAGGGGTAAAAATGTTCATCAGGTCAAGATCTACCTGCCATGAAATTTTCAGACGAATCGGTCAACCCTTTGTTTGGTTATTGCCCCTGATTTGTTAATTTTAAGGAAATTTTGCAGTTTTAGGTTATTATCTTGAATATTATTATAAAGACAAATTGTAAACAGCAAAAATGTTCAACAAAGTAAGATCTACAAATAAGTCGACATGACCAAAATCATTGATTGACCCCTTATAGGAGTTTTTGCCCTTTAAAGATGGCATCCAGCGTAAACTTTCCTTTAAAGATCTTTTCCTCTCAAACCACTGTGCCAATTGAGACCAAACTTGATGAAACAAGGCCAGTTGGAACCAAAGTTGGCAGTAATGGTTCTTAGGGGATTCTCTTTCAGAAATATGTCCAATGACCCATACTGTTAACAAAGATGGCCTCCACAGCCAAACTTAGTTTAACATAGGGCCCTATGGGAAGATTCATTGAAAAATCTTCTTGTCTTAAACCACTTGACCAATTGGAACCAGACTTGGCAGCAATGGTCAGATGGTCCTCTAAAGTACAGAGGTGTGTTCGATGACCTGGACTGTCAACCAAGATGGCCGCCACAACTGAACTTAGTTTAACATAGGGCCCTATAGGAAAATTCATTGAAAAATCTTCTTGTCTGAAACCAGTTTACATATTGGAGCAGGACTTGGCAGCATTGGTCCTTAGGAGGTCCTTTTTCAGAAATGTGTCTGATTTCGTGGACTGTGAACCAAGATGGCTGCCACAGCAGAACTTAGTTTAACATAGGACCCTATGGGAAATTCACTCAAAAATCTTCTTGTCTGAAACCACTAAGCCAATTAGAATTAGACTTGGTAGCAATGGTCCTTAGATGGTCCTCTTTCAGAATTTTGTGCGATGACCCAGACTGTCAACCAAGATGGCCACCACACCTGAACTTAGTTTAACATAGGGCCCTATGGAAAAATTCATTTAAAAATCTTCTTGTGTGAAACCGCTTAGCCAGTTGGAACAAGACTTTGCAGAAATGGTCCTTAGATGGTTCTCTTTTAGAAATATATCCGTTGACCTGGACTGTCAACCAAGATGACTGCCACAGCTGAAATGAGTTTAACATAGAATCCTATAGAAAAACCAGCCAAATTGACTGCAACACTTCAATTTTTAGGTCTGCTCAAGGTGAAAAGTTAAATCCAGGTGAGCGATACAGGCTCTTGAGAGCCTCTGGTTTTTTATACGACCGCAAAATTTTTGCGGTCGTATATTGGTATGACGTTGGCGGCGTCGTCGTCGTCAGCGTCGTCGTCCGAAGACATTTGGTTTTCGCACTATAACTTTAGTATAAGTTAATAGAAATCTATGAAATTTAAACACAAGGTTTATGACCACAAAAGGAAGGTTGGGATTGATTTTGGGAGTTTTGGTCCCAACAGTTTAAGAATTAGGGGCCAAAAAAGGGTCCAATAAGCATTTTTCTTGGTTTTCGCACAATAACTCAAGTATAAGTAAACAGAAATCTATGAAATTTTAACACAAGGTTTATGACCACAAAAGGAAGGTTGGGATTGTTTTTGGGAGTTTTGGTCCCAACAGTTTAGGAATTAGGGGCTAAAAAAGGGCCCAAATAAGCATTTTTCTTGGTTTTTGCACAATAACTTTAGTATAAGTAAATAGAAATTTATGAAATTTAAACACAAGGTTTATGACCACAAAAGGAAGGTTGGGATTGATTTTGGGAGTTTTGGTCCCAACAGTTTAGGAATTAGGGGCCAAAAGGGTCCAAAATTAAACTTTGTTTGATTTCATCGAAAATTGAACTATTGGGGTTCTTTGATATGCCGAATCTAACCAAGCATTTAGATTCTTAATTTTTGGTCCCGTTTTCAAATTGGTCTACATTAAGGTCCAAAGGGTCCAAAATTAAACTTAGTTTGATTTTAACAAAAATTGAATTCTTTGGGTTCTTTGATATGCTGAATCTAAACATATACTTAGTTTTCTTATTATGGGCCCAGTTTTCAAGTTGGTCCAAATCAGGGTCCAAAATTAAACTTTGTTTGATTTCATCGAAAATTGAACTATTCGGGTTCTTTGATATGCCGAATCTAACCGTGCATTTAGATTCTTAATTTTTGGTCCCGTTTTCAAATTGGTCTACATTAAGGTCCAAAGGGTCCAAAATTAAATTTAGGTTGATTTTAACAAAAATTGAATTCTTTGGGTTCTTTGATATGCAGAATCTAAACATGTACTTAGTTTTTTTTATTATGGGCCCAGTTTTCAAGTTGGTCCAAATCGGGGTCCAAAATTAAACTTTGTTTGATTTCTTCGAAAATTGAACTATTGGGGTTCTTTGATATGCCGAATCTAACCATGCATTTAGATTCTTAATTTTTGGTCCCGTTTTCAAATTGGTCTACTTTAAGGTCCAAAGGGTCCAAAATTAAACTTAGTTTGATTTTAACAAAAATTGAATTCTTTGGGTTCTTTGATATGCTGAATCTAAACATGTACTTAGTTTTTTTACTATGGGCCCAGTTTTCAAGTTGGTCCAAATCGGGGTCCAAAATTAAACTTTGTTTGATTTCATCGAAAATTGAACTATTGGGGTTCTTTGATATGCAGAATCTAACCGTGCATTTAGATTCTTAATTTTTGGTCCCGTTTTCAAATTGGTCTACTTTAAGGTCCAAAGGGTCCAAATTAAACTTAGTTTGATTTTAACAAAAATTGAATTCTTGGGGTTCTTTGATATGCTGAATCTAAACATGTACTTAGTTTTTTTATTATGGGCCCAGTTTTCAAGTTGGTCCAAATCGGGGTCCAAAATTAAAGCTAAAAAAGGGGTAAATTATTTTTTTTTTTGGGGGGGGGGGAATTCTCCACAGCATATTGTATTGCACAAGAAGCAAAAAATTGAATATAAATTCAAATCATATGACCAATTCTAAGTTCTTTATTTCAGTTATTCTGTGTCAGAAACCTATTATGTGTCAAATATTTGAAGAAATTTTCAATTGCACAGTATTGCGCAATAGCAAGAAATTGATATGTGTGCCCTGTTATCAAAACTTTATTATTAACAAATTCCATTGGAAATTTGCCAATAACTCTAGTTTAATGAACTTCATTGGAAATTTGCCAATATAAAATGTGCTGATGAAGCTTTTTTGTTTATCTCATCTAAACTGCTTTTAAATTATGTATATTTAAAATTTGTCATCCATGACTATGATGTCATTTTCTATTTTAATATGTTATGGTGTATTTAAATGGGCTGTTATGGTTGCAGAGTATAAAGAAATAGGGGGGGGGGGGGGGGGTTGAAAACAAAATTTAGGGGGGGGGGGGGTAAATGAGAAATTGGGGAGGGGGTAATTTTTTTCTCATTTCATATTTCATAAATTAAAAAGGAAATTTCAAATTTTTTTTAGCAAAAAAAGGGGGGGGGCTTACAATAAATTTTATTGTTTTTTGGGGTTTTTTTTGGGAGGGGGGGTCAATGTGCAACTTCATAGTGTATTGCACAAAAGCTAAAAAAAGGGATAAATTATTATTTTTTTTGGGGGGGGGGGGTTGCAATTCTCCACAGCATATTGTATTGCACAAGAAGCAAACAACTGAATATAAATTGAAATCATATGACCAATTCTAAGTTCTTTGATTTCAGTTATTCTGTGTCAGAAACCTATTATGTGTCAAATATTTGAAGAAATTTTCAATTGCACAGTATTGCGCAATAGCAAGAAATTGATATGTGTGCCCAATTTTAAATTTTAAATTGGTTATTTCTGATTTATATATAAAAACAAATAATACTGATATGGTGTGAATAGGTAAATTAAAAATTTTTAAGTTCTTAGACAACATTCATTCTGTGTCAGAAACCTATGCTGTGTCAAATATTTATTCAGAATCCAAATTCAGTATTGTATCAAGCTTGAATGTTGTGTTCATAATTGCCCCAACTATTCAGGGTTCGACTTCTGCGGTCGTATCTAGCTGCGCCCAGCGGAGCATTTTATTTACTTTTGAGATGATGTCATATCTACAACATCATAATCTCTCCCGGTTTCTGTATCATAGCGTAGTTTAATTTTTGATCTTATAAAGGCAGAACTCATGATTTTTGTAAAACAGTTATAATAAGAACAAGTTTCAGGGACATAAGATTTTCAGTATTTGATGATAAAATTTCGATTTTTCAAATATCATTTGCTACTGTATTTTTTATTTAACACAATTTTTGTTTTATTGGCCTTATATTGTTTAAATAGACATTCTAAAACTATTAAGTGACCATTGTTGTTCCTTCGGACTGTTTCTTAAAAAACATAATTGGGACAAGAGAAGGGATTATGGATTAGTCACTATAGGTGGGTGTACATGTATGTTTTAATTATATAACACATTTATTGTTCATGTTCATCTGTAAGAGATATTATCACTTGTTGCCCCTATTATTCTTGTTTATGTTTATAATAGTTTATGTTTGTTATTGATTATGTTTTTTTACTCGAATGTTTAAATATGTTATTGTTTAAATAAATTAATGAATAAAAAGCTGTTTTGTCATGTAAAAGAGTGTCTTCCTTCTTTTCAAGAAACCAATTTCGTGTAATGTTTTATACAATTAAAATTAGTTGTTGTTGTTGTCACTCTCTTCATACGTTTTTTAACACTGTTTTCAATTATCAAATCTGTAATAGA
Organism: Mytilisepta virgata; assembly: GCA_028015205.1. Taxonomy (NCBI): domain Eukaryota; kingdom Metazoa; phylum Mollusca; class Bivalvia; order Mytilida; family Mytilidae; genus Mytilisepta; species Mytilisepta virgata. The sequence goes on from CM051521.1 coordinate 94,347,226, forward strand.
ACATGTAGAATTAAAGATGTACTGGTTTACCATTTTATGTCTGTCTGGTTTGTTATAGCGCTAATTCTTGATCACATTTTCTCATCAACAACACATTGCAGAATCCTGATATTTGGTAACAAACTTCAGTCTAGGAAAACATGATCTAGTTTTTTTATGTTTCTTTTGTGCTTGCTATATATTGATCTTATAAGTCCTACCTTTTGCAACTGATTTTAATAGGTTGTTATCAGACCTGTTGGGACTAAATTGTTATTTTCTATTTAAGAAAGCAGACCTTCGTGGTGAACGTTAGATTCATATGAACCATTTGAATTGTGGTTTGTGATTTCAATTGAATGTGTTTATTATTAATCTTGCTGTTAAGGGCAAGACCTAAGGGTAATTGACAGGTACCACTATGGCTCTTTGGCAGTATCAAGATACAGGTACGTATACAGAACCTTAATTAGTCAATCCGGGAATCTGGATAGAGACCTCTATCAAAGTTTTTATTACATAAAAATTACCCTGTTTGTATACATTCCATTGACGCAGAAAGGTCCCAATTTAAACATCTTTTGTAACACGAAAAGTCTCCATTTAGAAATCTCACATCATACTGTGTACCATACTATATACATTAAATGAAATATTTTTCTCTTGACACTGCTAGGGAAAGAGCATAGTTTAACAGACTATATCTCACTGGCCACCTTGGTCTCTGCTACGTGGAAATAAATATGGTCATGCTGAATAACATTCCTGTATGCAAGAAAATACTGACAAACTACCCCCACTCTTGCTAGTAATAAGCAATATATCAAAATTTCTATACCGGACCAGGATTATTTGGCTCTGCCGAAACTGGACCCATATCTGGTACATTAAGGTTTTTGAGACATAGTGGCACAAAGAAGCAAAATTCATCCACAGCACCTCTAATCAACGATGAAATACAATGGCAAGCTCAGGACGATTCTCTGATGAACAAAGTGTCAAGTTCTGTGACCCAAAGAAGTAAGTCAGTGTTACAACTAATAACAGTCTCGATGTTTAAACAATAACATCGTTTTTGTAACCTTTGTGATTGAGTTTATTAAGAGGAGAAACAATTTTTAGGATTTCTAGGCTTTGTACCCGAGCAGTCGTTGAGCTAACCTGAAAACTTAACCAAAGTTACTGAAGATTAAAATGTAGGTAAAAGTGACTCAATTGTTGCATGACCGTACTTTACTACCAAAGACGTATCCACTGCATGATGAAGTTTCATTGTCACGGGATGTCTAATACCATAGATTAAGAGCTAAACCGAAAACTTAACCAAAGTCACTGAAGCTCTTTCTCGTCCACATAAACGACCTGTTAACTCTAGCGTGAAACTTTTTGCTGATGGCTGCCTGTTGTATCGTCCTATTCGATCCACTAGCGATTCCGCCAAGCTGCAAGACGACCTAGATAAACTAAAAAAATGGGAAAACGATTGGCAAATGGCATTCCACCCACATAAATGTACCACCATCCATATCAGCAAGAAACACAAACCGATCATATGCGATTACCATCTGCACGGCCACATCCTTGAAAGCGTCCCAGGCGGGAAATACCTTGGTTTATACATCAGCAAGGACCTGTCTTGGCGTAAACACTGACTAGACGACAGCAAAAGCCTCCAGATCTGTTGGATTCCTGCGTAGGAACCTCAGAAGTTGTGCACAGGAAGTAAAAGGTGAAGCCTACACAACTTTAGTGAGGCCTGTCCTCGAGTATGCCAGTGCTGTCTGGGATCCCTACCAGCATCAGCAAATCCAACAACTCGAAAACGTACAACGCCAGGCTGCCAGATTTGCAATGGGGGACTTCTCGAGGGAACTTGTTTGGGTAACCAAAATGTATGGGTATGTGCGTCATAAATATCTATGCCTAGGCATAAATCCATTTAAGGCTATGCATAAATGATTTATGCCGAGGCATAAATACTAATGGTTAGCCTTAAATCGATTTATGCCTAGGCATAAATACTTATATGTCTATCCATAATTCGATTTATGCTTAGGCATAAATCGATTCATGCTTAGGCATAAATATTTATGGTTAGCTTAAATCGATTTATGCCTAGGCATAAATAAATATTTAATCGATTCATGCTTAGGCATAAATATTTATGGTTAGCCTTAAATCGATTTATGCCTAAGCATAAATCGAATTATGGATAGCCATAAGTATTTATGCCTAGGCATAAATCGATTGAAGGCTAACCATAAGTATTCATGCCTAGGCATAAATCGATTTATGCTTAGGCATAAATATTTATGCCTCGCCTTAATTTGATTAATGCTTAGGCATAAATATTTATGCCTAGGCATAAATAATTATTTGTGACGCACATACCGCGCCATAAAAATAAAAATGACTCAGCAACTAGGTTGGGAACCACTGGAAAACAAAAGAGCCAGGAACAGAGTTATCATGTTCTACAAAATAATAAATCATGTCGTAGAAGTTCCTGTTCACCACCTGCTCAACCACCATAACACCAGAACCCGTGGTTCCGTGTCTAATAATAGGCTGCCCAGTCAACAAATTTTATCGATTTGGGTTAACAGAATAACACACGGCTGTATTTGACATCATTGGAAAGACGAGAACAAGCCTCATCGAAATATTGATGTCGTCGTTGTCACGATTTTCTTAAATTTGGGCTAAAGGTCAAAGCTAAAATTTCAAGGAAAACGCAGAGTCACGTTTAGACAGCTGGTCGCTCCTACATATACGCGTTTATAGCAAAATGAATTCGAATATTTCAAAGGATTATGACTATAGTTTAGGACTAATTTGATATTTATGTTGCCAAATATGGTTCCAGATTGACATTTGTACTAAAGCCCCCTTTACAGTGAACGAAGACTGCACTACGACCATAAAAAATGTTTTGATCGTGGAACATCTTAGTGGGGTCGTACTGAGGTCTTCAAGTAGCGTAGTGTGGTCGGCATTGCGCGTGATAGGTCGTAGTAGAATCTCCAGGTGCCACGAATGTTTTGAACATGCTCAAAATTTACGTAGCGAAGTCGTCGCTACTTTTGATCGGACAGACATCGTACCGCTGTCGTAGAGGAAGCGCAGAGACATCGTAGTGAGATCGTAGTGAGACATCGTAGTGAGAACTAATATACATTCAAGCAAGAAATTGTCCTTTTATATAGTTTATTTGCTGGTCGTAGAGGAAGCGCAGAGACATCGTAGTGTCATCGTAGTGAGAACTAATTTACATTCAAGCAAGAAATTGTCCTTTTATATAGTTTATTTGCTGATCGTGGCTAGATCGTGAGAACTACGTAGCAAGGTCGTAATACTCGTGGTAGCAGCGTAGTGACAACGTATTACGATCGTCAAGCGCGTATCGATGTCGTGTCACAATCGTGAGAGGTCGTACAACATCGGCCTAGGGGCGTCGTGTGATCGTGTTATTGTCGTAGCTTGAACGTACCACAAACGCAGGCATCGTAGCGAAAACGTAGGAGAGCGTAGTAGCAACGTGAAAGATTATCAAAAAAACGTATTTTGATCGTATGGTAAGCGTAGGTTTGTCGTGAATTCCTTTACACTGAAGATGGTTTTCCAATTTTTCCACGACCCTGCTACGATCTTGGCGATCGTAGAGGTCGTGGAGAGCGTAGCACAGTCTTCGACCAGTGTAAAGGGGGCTTAAATATATGTTGCACATTTACAATTTTAATTTACCTGTTAAAAAACAGTGCCCTTGACCTATTAAAATTTCAAAATTCAAAATTTTTCATTAGATTCGATATAAGTGATCTCTCGAGATGTTTTTTAGTTATTAACATTTATAAGTTCCCTTTTCAAAATGTAATTTTTCCGTCTTTTGATAGAAGGTGTTCGTAATGATTTTTTAGGAAAAAATCCAGTTTTCTTTTGGTGAGTGTGGAAGCACATACAATTGTACTTAGTTTTAAAACTGGCGTAATATTAACGTATAATGGATTGGTTTAGCAGGTCTGAGTATATCTTTGCTCCATAGAAATAAGAAAGACTGCAAACGGTCTTTTATCATGAGTTTTTATTGGCAACTGTTCGGTCTTCAACAAAGAGAAAAAGCCATACCGTAGGCTCAGATATAAAAACAATGAAACAATTCATTTGAGAAAAATAACGGTATGATTTATAACAAAACAATTTGCCAAAACAAATTGACAGACTTGAAACAACGACAACCACTCAAATATACCAGTTCGATCCTGACATGGAACAGACATATACAGAAAGTATTGATTAATTGATCGTTGATAGCTTTACGCCACATCAGCACAAACAGGCCACATCGCGGCGAGAATGTTTATACATATAATCCTTTTCTCTAAGAATTTCGACATAATTCAGTCAGTTAGTAAAACTTGCTGTACCAATATAATCCTAGTTTTTACGGTAAAGATGTCTATGATCATTCTTTTCTCAGACTATAAATTGATAACTCCCTTCAATAAGCTTTCTTTAAGGGAACGACTATTTGATTTCGAAAGAAGGGAGGGGAGGAGGATTTTGAAAGTCAATAACTTTGCCTGGTATGAACTGATTCAGAAAATCACAAGATCTGATGATAATGAATACTCTGTAATATGAAATGCAGGATATTTAAGGATATATATGTTAAAATTATTTTTTGCACAGGAAAGCTGCGGAAAAAAATAAGGATGTTTAGCAACAGACGAAACAAAATTCCTGCTGCCAGTTTGACACATATAGGTCATTGGCTTCAGAGGTTTGCTCGAACAAATCTAAAGCTTTGGAATTATTGCAGTTTTTTCTGCTGATGTATAATTTATAGAAGGAACGATGATACATTTTTTTTGTCTTTCACACCAAGGGGGATTTAGGTAGAAAAACATCATGCAAGACTGTAACATAGACTTGACTGACTACATTTCCTTATACACACCGACAACTGACTACATTTGTCTTATACACACCGACAATTGACTACATTTGTCTTATACACACCGACAACTGACTACATTTGTCTTATACACACCGACAACTGACTACCTTTATCTCATACACACCGAAAACTGACTACCTTTGTCTCATACACACCGAAAACTGACTACCTTTGTCTCATACACACCGACAACTGACTACCTTTGTCTCATACACACCGACAACTGACTACATTTGTCTTATACACACCGACAACTGACTACATTTGTCTCATACACACCGACAACTCACTACCTTTGTCTCATACACAGCGACAACTCACTACCTTTGTCTCATACACACCGACAACTGACTACATTTGTCTCATACACACCGAAAACTCACTACACTGGCATTACAATACTTATTGATAAAGAAAGCTGACTATACGTATCGACTGTAAACGGCGCAGACGTTTATATATAACACTGAGTTGTTTGAGGAGTATGACCACTATACACGTTCATATAACACTGGTACTGATTTGTTTTAGGTTTATGACCACTATTAAACGTTTAAATAGCACTGCTACTGAGGTGAATGACCACTACGGAACATTCTTTTATCACTGTTACTACGTTATTTGAGGTGTTTGACCTCTAGATAACGTTCACATAACACTTGTACTGACACAGAAAATCGTTCTGATAGAACCGCTGCTGATTTGTTCGAGGTATATGACCCCTAGATAACGTTCACATAACACTTGTACTGAGTTGTTTGAAGTGTATGACCACTATAAAGTTCTTATAGCATTGCTACTGAGTTATTCTAGGTGTATGACCCCTAGATAATGTTCACATAACACTGATACTGAGTTGTTCGAGGGGTATGACCACTATAAAACGTTCTTATAACACTACTACTGAGTAATAAGAGGTGTATGACCCTTATATAACGTTCATATATCACTGTTTTCTGAGTTGTTTGAGGTTTACAATCACTATAAAACGTTCCTACATGAGTTATTCGAGCTGTATAATCTAGTTAACGTTCAAATAACACTTGTACTGAGTTTTTTGTGATGTATGACTATAATAAAACGTTCTAATAGAACTGCTGCTGAGTTATTCGACGTGTATGACCTCGAGATCTATAACGTTCATATAACACTGAAACTGAGTTGTTTGAAGTGTATGACCACTATAAAATGTTTTTATAGCACTGTAAATAAGTTATTCAAGATGTATTACCCTAGATAACGTTCATATAATACTGGTTCTGAGTTTTTTTTAGGAATATGACTAGTATAAAACGTTCTTAAAGCACTGCTGCTGAGGTATTCGAGGTGTATGACCTCTAGATAACGTTCATATAACGCTTGTATTGAGTTGCTCGAGGTGCATGACCACTATAAAATGTTCATATAACACTGCTACTGAGTTATTCGAGATGCATGACCCCTAGTTTATGTTCATATAACATCGGTACTGAGTTGTTTGAGGTGTATGACCCCTAGATAACACTGGTACAGAGTTGTTTGAAGTGGATGACCTCTACTTAACGTTGATATAACACTTCTACTGAGTTATTCGAGATGCATGACCCCTAGTTTACGTTCATATAACATCGGTACTGAGTTGTTTGAGGTGTATGACCACAATAAAACGTTCTTATAGCATTGCTACTGAGTTATTCGAGGTGTATGACCGCTAGATAACGTTTATATATTGCTACTGACCCCTAGGTAACGTACATATAACACTGGTACTGAGTTGTTTGAGATGAATGAGCACTATGAAACATTCTTTTATCACTGTTACTAAAATATTCGAGGTGTTTGATCACTAGATAAGGTTCATATAAAACTTGTACTGAGTTTTGTGAGGTGTAGGACCACACAAAAACGTTCTGATAGCACCGCTACTGATTTATTCGAGGTATATGACCCCTAGATAACATAAAAGACCGTTTTAAGCTCTTTGGGATTTACAACACTTATTAAGAAGATTTTGAATGCTTTATGTGCCGTGTTGAGCTATACATTTCAAATACGCAGATTCACACAGACAACTGACTACATTTGTCTCATACACACCGAAAACTGACTACCTTTGTCTCATACACACCGACAACTGACTACATTTGTCTCATACACACCGACAACTGACTACCTTTGTCTCATACACACCGACAACTGACTACCTTTGTCTCATACACACCGAAAACTCACTACACTGACATTGCAATATTTATTGATAAAGAAATCTGACTATACGTATCGACTGTAAAGGGCGCAGACGTTCATATAACACTAAACATGAGTTGTTTGAGGAGTATGACCACTATAGAACGTTCTTATAGGACTGCTGTTGGGTTATGCGAGGTATATGACCCCTAGATAACGTTCACATAACACTTATACTGAGTTAGTTTGAGTTGGAAGAGAACTTTAAAACATACCACTAAAGTGCTGATCTGCAGCGCTGCTGCTAAATGTTTCGCACTAAGCTCATTTTCCTATGCCTTATTGTTGTTTTGAGTCTTAACAGGGTTTCTGATACTGCAATAACATATAATACATTTACTTCAAATGTACCATTGTGCAATAGAATGATTGATCATTGGACAAATTTGGAGACATTTATACTATGTTGAACGGATATATTTAACCAGAAATTCAACTAATGGATAAGCTGAATGGTTGATTAAAGACCAACACAATCCATGAATAACTAGAATTGTGAGTGACCTCACTGAGTGATAACCCATTTGCAATACTAGGAGTTTACACTTACAAACTTCAAACCCTTAAGTTTGATTATCTCCCTTTGCAAGCATCCAGTGATAATTATCTTGCTTCATACACATCTACGTATGATGCCCAACTTCATATAAAGTTTCATCAAAATGAATTGAACAGTTTAGGAGTTGCGCTTACAAGCTTTAAACATGTAAAACCATTACGGTGAATTATCTTCCTTTGCAAGAATCCGGTGATAATTATATTGCTTCATGCACATCTACATATGATGCCCAACCTTCACATAAAGTTTCATCAAAATCAATTGAACTGTTTAGGAGGAGTTGCGCTTACAATGTATATGGACAAAATACTAGCAACTGAGCTGGGGATATCGACTCCAATAGTAACAAGAGAGCAAAGTTCAAGGTCAACATCCTTAATATGCCACACATCATCTTGAGGAAATCTACGTACACAACAAATATCCAAGGCCTAGGTCTTAAGGCAAAAAAGTTTCAAAAATGACCAATTTATTGACCTTGAGGTCAAGGATCAAGGTCAATATCCTCAGAATGTGAAACATCGTCTCGAGGTAACCTACCTACACACCAAAGATCCAAGGCCTAGGTCTTTAGACAAAAAAGTTACAAAAATGACCTATTTATTGACCTTGAGGTGCACGGTCAAGGTCAATATTCTTGGTACCCGACATATCATCTTGAAATAACCTATCTACACACCAAAAATACAAGGACTAGGTTTTAAGACAAAAACGTTACAGGCCGGACACGAAGATGATCTAAAATGACTTATTTATTCACCCTAAGGTCAAGGGTCAAGGTCATAGGTCAAAATTTTTGAAACATGACACATCTTCTTGAGGTGACATATCCACATACCATAGATCTAAGGTCTAGGTCTAAGACAAGAAAGTTATAGGCCGGACACGATTGGCAGCCGCCCAAAAATGTCCTATTTATTGACCCCGAGGTCAATATTCTTTGTACGCGACACATTATCTTGAGATAACCTACCTACAAACCAAAAATCCAAGGCCTAGGTCTTTAGACAAAACAGTTACAGGCCGGACACGAAGATGATCTAAAATGACCTATTTATTCACCCTAAGGTCAAGGGTCAAGGTCATAGGTCAACATTTTTTAAACATGACACACCGTCTTGAGGTGACATATCCAACATATCACAGATCTAAGGTCTAGGTCCTAAGACAAGAAAGTTATAGGCCGCACACAATTGGCAGCCGCCCGCCCGCCCGACTTCACCAATTCAATAACCGGATTTTTCCAGAGGAAAACCCGGTTAAAATACAATTCTTTGATACACAAGATGAGCACATTTCATCGATTTAAATCACATTAGTTGTATTCAAGGCTTAAAATGTTGAAATCCAATACAATAATCCAAAAGGTTGAAGACCAATTCAAAGTCACCAAAATGGCCAAAAGGGGTTATGCCAAAACCACCAAAGGGCAGATCATTGTACAAGGGAGATACTCTAATGAAAAGAGTTCATGTAAAACAAAGCATTAACATATTAACACATCATTAAAATGATTCAAAAAAAAATACAGTTGTATATTTGTTCTGTGTTTACAAAGCTAAAGTTAAAGATAGTACCAGAAAGTGGCATCCAAAACATCGCATGTGCAAGTAAATAAACCAGAGGCTCCAAGGAGCCTGTATCGCTCATCTGATATTTCCATTTGTTCATTGATAAGGGACCCTGAGATTAACATCCATTCCATGTTTGGTTTCAATCTATTCAGATATTTTCAAGAAGAAGCCGTCTGTATGTACTTTTCATAAGGCCCTAAGTTAAACTAAGTCTTCCACAGAAGGTCATCACGGATGACAGATCGGCACCAAAGTAACAATACTTGGCCAGAACGTAATAAGGAACATTCATGCTATGTTTCGTTTCAATCCATTCAGTGGTTCTCTAGATGAAGATTTTTGTATGAAATTTCCCGTAGGAGCAATCGGAATAGGTATAATGGACCGAACAATGCCCAAGCTTTTTTTCAGAATTGCCCACAAACTATCCTATCCACGTTGGGTGGTTATTGACTTCGTTGAACGTGGGCATCCTTTATCTGGTGAAACTTCGTTTTGACTGTGGAAAAACACGGTGGATGGTCAGCAGATGGATATAATAAAAGGGTTAAAAATTAACGTTATGGTTTCTTATTGATTTAATTCCAATCCTTTTCATAATATTATAATTCTTCCTTTTGATGCAGAGGTAACTCTTAGCTGAGTTTGGATACCTGTTTGTTTTAATTGTTTTGATTTTATTAATTCATCATAATATCTGTAACCAGTTTTCCAATATTTTGATCGCGAGCACTGTTGAGTTGTCAGTCAACGAAATGGCCATACAGTGCATCAAATTTATTTCGGTATTTTGTGATACGTTTTATTCGTATACAGTCGGGAGTTTTTTTCACCTTGTCCAACATCGGTGTCAGCATAAATAAATGGGTCAGCTGTAGACCAGAGAATGATTGACATTAATCTTGACCGCGGTATATTGTGTTATGAACTTAGTTGTGTAACATGAATTGACAAGACCGCAAAAATCTCGTACAAAAACTGGCGGATACGACGGTATGATAATATCTTCAATCAATACAATTTGGAAAAATAAGTTATGTATGTTCGGGACAAATATTGAATTTGATTATATCGTCAACGGGAGAATTTGATATGACCTATATTGCAGACCGACCAAGAACGAATGAATTGGATAAAAGATAAATTTTCAATTGTTTTGTTGTATTTGTATCTGAGGAAAATTCCCAGCACAGGAAACTTTACATTTTGTAAACAGGCGGCGAAATTTTATTTCATCTTAGAACGAAATAAAGGTTATGTACAAAATGTATGTAGTATAGGAAGCATCTAAAATGTTGCTATCATTACATTTTTTCAAAAGATAACATTTTTAAGAACCAAATACATGTACGTGCAATTTGACTATATGCATTAAGAAAAAAAAATACTACAGATCAAACAAAAAAAAAAAAAATATCAATTGATGACATTTATTTCGTAATAAATTGTAATCCAATTTGAAGAAAATAACGAAATAAAAGACAGACAGACACCGTTAAAGAGTTAAACGGAGAAATTTGAGAAACAGTATATAAGACGGTGTTTCAGAGATATACGGGGAAATTTGAGAAACAGTATATAAGAGTTTCAGAGATACACGGGGATATTTAAGGAACAGTATATAAGACAGTTTCAGATTTCTAAAGATTCCGAATGCATTTTTGAAATATCACCGTATTGGGAGTGGACGGGGAAAATTGACGATATAGCCTATTTTGTTTTTGCCGAGAAAAGTGAAAACGAAATTTGATAAATGTAACCAGAGACATGTTTTATATATCTAGGGCGTAACGTCATTCCAAAATAATACTTTCAAAAACGATTGATAAGTTTTGTTCTTGGATATATATATCGTCATCCAAAACCACCCCATCGAGTCAAATGGTCGCTCCATACTGAGGAATTTCCCGTGTTGCCAGATTGTCGATATTACGACCAAACAATGTTTAGATAATTTATATGCTGTACTTATTGTCGAAAATAGCCGAGAGTCCTGTATGGAATCAACAGAAATAAATTGGGTCAATAAATAATTATAAAAATAATACATGCGTTCTATTATTAATCCTTGTGCTCTCGTTAACCTTAATTGTTGTTTCTTTTATTCCATTCCATATAAACAGTGTACCTTTCTAAAATAAGAATGTACTGCACATTTCGCATATTTTTTTTTCCTTCATATAATGAGAATTTATATTTAGACATTCTTCGTGAACTGTGAACTAAATATTTCTGAGCATGCGCGATGAAATGCACGCCTGCAAACTCCGTCTTAAAGGCGAATTTATTTATAATTATTTAATACAAATCGTATTAATAGATTAGGTGATGGACTTAACCTATATTTGAGACACGCTTTCTGGGTTGTATAAACATCGAAATCAAAGTCTTATAACGAGTCGCATTGTACAAGAATTAAATAATTAAATCTATTAAAAAAGAAAGAGATCAAAATGTCCCCAGGTAATGCACAAGCCTACAACTGAGACTGGTTCAGGTTGAACGGGGCCCTGATAATGGAGACTGCACTACTTTCAAACATTGTATCAATACGCAAACAGGAAAGAGGTTAGATGGCTCAGTACAAAGTTATTGCCAGCGTGCTTACAATGTTACGCGCAGCGTCAGCTAGATAAGCTAAAGCTTATCTTCGCTGCAGCAGCGCTGCAGAAAAACGTCCTTATAGCACTGTAATGAGTTATCTGAGGTGCATGACCCCTAGTTAAAATTCATATAACACTGGTACTGATCTGTTTTAGGTTTATGACCACTATTAAACGTTTAAATAGCACTGCTACTGAGGTGAGTGACCACTACGGAACATTCTTTTATCACTGTTACTAAGTTATTTGAGGTATTTGACCTCTAGATAACGTTCACATAACACTTGTACTGACCACAGAAAATCGTTCTGATAGAATCGCTGCTGATTTGTTCGAGGTATATGACCCCTAGATAACGTTCACATAACACTTGTACTGAGTTGTTTGAAGTGTATGACCACTATAAAAGTTCTTATAGCACTGCTACTGAGTTATTCGAGGTGTATGACCCTAGATAACACTGGTACAGAGTTGTTTGAAGTGCATGACCTCTACTTAACGTTCATATAACACTGCTACTGAGTTATTCGAGATGTATGACCCCTAGTTTATGTTCATATAACATCGGTACTGAGTTGTTTGAGGTGTATGACCACAATAAAACGTTCTTATAGCATTGCTACTGAGTTATTCGAGGTGTATGACCGCTAGATAACGTTTATATACTGCTACTGACCCCTAGTTAACGTACATATAACACTGGTACTGAGTTGTTTGAGGTGTATGACCCCATAATAACGTTTATATACAAGTTTTACTGAGATGTTGGACGCTTTAACCACTACACCACAGTTATCCTATTGAAGGATACACATTTTGATTCATGGTAGTCAGACTGCTGTGTGTATCCTCTCCGTGTAGTGACTTCACCGCAAATTTCCTAAATGTGGTTAGTTTTCGGTGTGTATGTGTTAAGGTAGTTACTTCGTTTGTGGAAAACATAAAGCGATCCAATTGCAATTTATACTTTGTTTACCTTCAAATGTTTATTTTATTGTTACTGTTGTAGCTCAGTGGTATTGTTTATCCTTTACACGCACTGGAAATACAGGTAGTCATTCTCCGGGCAATTGCCAAATGTAGTGACTTTTCCGGGTAGGTCTGTGTATGTGTGTGTGTGTGTGTGTGTGTGTGTGTGTGTGTGTGTGTGTGTGTGTGTGTGTGTGTGTGTGTGTGTGTGTGTGTGTGTGTGTGTGTGTGTGTGTGTGTGTGTGTGTGTGTGTGTGTGTGTGTGTGTGTGACTACTTTGTGTACAATGCAGTGATATATGCATGTGCACAGCGAACAGTTCGGTTTATTTGAAGATTCCTCTCCTTTCATACTGTCATTTTATTTTTTATATGTGAAACGGTGATAGCTGTTACAAATAATTAAATATAGACTACGGGGAAACACGAAATAAAAACAAAACAAACAAGATTGCTACACGTAGCCATATGTCCTCCCACCGCAGAGAAAAGCCGAAGCCCCACAAGATATAAAAATTGTGTATTATTGAAATGGTGGCACGGTATCGATGGCAACACATATTAAAAAAAAATTGCAGTACAATACAAATAAAAATTTGCGTCCACAAAGTGTTCCTGTAGTGTCACATGAACAAAAACATTAAAGTCCCATAACTCCCATAACATTTGTCGATTCAAAATTGCGGTGCGATAAGACCAAGTACATTTGGTGACTAACAATCCTACAACATTTGAACGAAATCCGATCAGCGGTCTCGGATGAGTTGCGCTGACAAAGTGTTCCTGTAGTGTCATATGCACAAAAATGTCAAAGTCCCAAAACTCCGATCAGCAGTCTCAGAGGAGTTGCGCTGACAAAGTGTTCCTATATTGTCAAATGCATGACAAAAAGTTAGTCTCATAACTCCCATATTTTTTTCAAATCAAAAATAGGATCCAGTACATATGGAGACTAACAATCCGAAGAAGCTGAAGATTCGCAACGAAAAATATACCAAGATCCGGTAAGAATTTTGTATACATATGTAGATGTCTTTATACTGTATTCATTTTGTATAAATTCAACAGGAAATATTACTATTCATTGTCATTAATGTAACCATTGACAATAATTAAATCAGGGCAAATAGTTGTATTTTTTGGAGGCTATAGTATTAGCTTTAATCATGCTTGGTGCAAAGCACTGCTAATGCGACATAATAATTGTGGGGCTTTGTCGTACATTGGAGATGAAAATAAATCAAATTCGCACATCTAAATGTAAGGAGTTCAGTGTAAGCATAACAACATTTCATATTATTGAAAAACATCGGAACACATTGTAAGGTCGTCGTTAAATGCCCTCTAACAAAAAGCAAAAGACGAGCGCTGAATCGTCCAATGAAAAATGTGGCGGAATTAAACATGTTTAAAAATACTCAATCCACTTCACTTTAAATCCCTGCTCAATTCCTTAAAAAAAGGTTGACAAACATAAAACAGTCCCAATACGTAATTAATTCTATAATGCGTATTAAAACAAAAACCTTTACATAACAAGACCAAAACCGGGTCTGGACCTGCGTCTCAGCATGTGCTATTCATTGATCGGCAAACAGGGTGTGGCTGCACGACATATCCAAAAAATTGCTTAAACGCTACAACTCAACATTATCAAGCTGCAGATAAAATATAAGATCATTCCCTTTCGTAGAAGCCAAGAAAACTTTCACGAAAATTTTACTAGTGTTTTGAGTATAGTCGAATTTTTAACTATCGGCAAACAGGACGTGGCTGCACGACAGATCCAAAAATTGCTTACACGCTACAACTCAACAATATCAAGCTTCAGACAAAATATAAAATCATTCCCTTTGGTAGAAGCCAAGAAAACTTTCACGAAATTTTTTCTAGTGTTTTGAGTATTGAATTTAAAACTATCGGCAAACAGGAAGTGGATGTACGACAGAACCAAAAATTGCTTACACGCTACAACTCAACATTATGAAGTTGCGTACAAATTAAATATAAAATCATTCCCTTCTGTAGAAGCCAAGTAAACTTTTGCGAAAGTTTCCTACCTAAGGTCTTTCGGACGGACGGAGTTAAGTTGTTACTAGACCTGCTTTCGCCATTGGCGAGCCAGGTGAAAACGCCAGACATGGTGAACAATTATACCTTGGTTTGAAAGCTTGTTGTTAATTGACAACTAGCTCACTGGTGATAAAAGACTACTCTTTCCTTTAGACTAAAGTATTTGCTATGGTTCTTCGAAACTGAGTTCATACCATTAGAAAATAAATGTAATAGGAAAATAATGATCTGGGGCAAAAAAATACATATCAACACACAGTAGGGCGTCGTCAAACCTGTACTGTATGAGGGATAATTTTATTCCAAGGAACGACAAGTTTCAAAGGACATATTAAATTGATATGTCTTATAGAAAAATTACAATAAAACTAAGGTTGGTAAATTCCCCTTTTGATAAGATCTGTTCGAATGGTCCTAAACTCTCATAACAGTTCCTTATAACCATGATATGAATAAATCAACGTAACAACAGAAAACCTCTTGAGAACCAATAGTGTGTTTCAAACTAGTCCATATTTTTTTTTTATATTGTACAGTGGTAATATAGTATTATTGCGTAAGGTTTTCCATATTGGCTTAGTTATTGGAAAACCTTGCGCAATTATACCTTTATAGACTAACCATAAAATGTTATATTGACTAGTCCAATATGACCCTTTATTGACTAACCAGTCCAATAAGTCATATTGACTAGTCCAATACGGCATATTGGACGGGAATGTGTCGTATTGGTGTACTTTCACATTTTGTATTATATTAACAGGTTTTATCATATTTAGCCTCATATTCTATTGTTAGTCCATAATAAGCGATGTTGCACGGCGAAATATTTTTAGAAACAGGTGATTTCCAATTTTATTTTACATATACATGCATGCATGCTGATGATGCAAACAAACAAATCTGTGTGTGATATGTATAGTTGGGTACCATTCAACTGAACGCCGACCAGATTGTCAACTTTTAATTTACTGTGTAGTAGTGCAAAACATCCATTATATCTACAAAGCTGTAAATATGGAAGGGTTTTATCTGATATTCATTGAAACAAAAAGAATGTAAAGGCCTTATCAATGGTAAGTTTTGGTTATTGCTTGTGAGCAGTAGACCATAAAACTTGCGAAATTGGTACAAAGTTGACTTGAAGGGAGAGTTTATCTTCAAAAGTATTAATTTAAAAGTGAAATGTAATAAAACAATTATAGCACTTCAGTGTCGTGCAATATTATGTTTTATTAACCACTGAAAGCAACATTGAAATGTTGGCCTTGGATGAATCATGATCTCAATCAACGCCATCCAATCGATAGACCTTTAGACAAAAACAACACAAAAGAGCACAAAATATAAACATAGAATTAACAGGGAGTCGAGGTAGTCTGACTTTTTACATGCATGTTAATATACCTTGGCTGTCAATGGAGAATAGCGGGTGTGGTTATCATCAATTCACAGCATCAAGCAATATCTAAATATCATTTTGAATTTATTTTAAAGGATGCGTTTCCGTTGATGGCAAGAATAAGTTTTGACAATGTCCAGAACAAAGTATAATAATTTAGTATATTTTTATAATAATGAAATCCTGAAATCATTTTGGAATCTAAGAATTACAATGTATTCGCTCAGTTTTTCATCAGTCGCTAACTTTTTCAATTGGTAATTTTAATTTGAATCTGCAGAACAACACTCTGACATGACTTGTTTCGGCTTGCCATATTTTCGGCCTTCAGCACTCCTGCATAGACGTAATTTACTGAAATATGCAGTCCCCTGATATTGACATCAGAATATATAGTATATAGTAGATATCTATATCTATTTAATGAATATGTGATTTTCTTCAGCATCATAATCCAACCGCTAGAACCGTTCGATCACATGTACAAAATATAATTCAGTTCTGCAAAATCTGTAATATATGAACGGTCCGTTTAATATAACTCTAGGTCGGTGGGTTTTACTGGACTTTTGTTGTTCCGTTGCTGGATTTTAGCATGACCGTTGTTATAGAATTGATAGAAATATCTGTTTAAAGGGAAAGAAAAAACTCGGTGAAAAATTAACAAATAAAAACGATAATATAAAAACACTTAATAATAAAAACTATCGAAAGCTCAAACTCCTTGTGATATACTATTTGATGAATACATTTTTAGCAAAGACAAATCATGTTTTATTGTGACTACCACCGGATTGACTTTGTTGAACTTCACGAAGGAACTGCTTACCCTTCCGGAGCACCTGGGTTCACTCCTGGTTTTTATAGGAGTTCGTGTTGTTCATTGTTTTCTAGTTTTCTGTGTTTATTTGTTGTGCTTGTGGTTGTTCATTTGTCTTCCCGGGTTTGTCTGTCCAATAGATTACGTTTTTTTATTGCTCCTTAGGTATATTTGTCCTTTTTAGGGTTTTTTTCAATAAAGTATTAGTACATTTTGGTCGGAAACAGGAAGCTTATTATAACTTGACAATACTAAGAAATAAATAACTGATCAAACGCTTTCCTCTTGTCAACCGTTTTACTAACACAAACATGAGTTCAAATTTCCGTTCAGATCAAATTATAGGATTACATTTGACTCCAGTAGATTTATGTCTAATTTTCTTTTTCTATATTTTAGTGGCACAATGAACTGAAGAAACAATCTCCTACCACTCCATGTATGTTAGTTGGTACAAAGATTGATTTACGGGACTTCAAATAGACACCAAATATAACAAATAAACAATTTGTTTAATACCAGGAATGAAAAATCATAGCAAAAACATTAAAAGCTGTAAAATATATGGAGCCTCAGAAACAGGTAGAAATGCGAGCTTTACCGAACATATTATGCCAGTTTCGCGGCGAGTACAATAAATTGTATATTTTCCGAGAATTTTCATATATTGTTTTTATCCTGCAATTATAATTTATTAATTTTTTCTCGAGAAAAATCATGAAAATGGCATATTTCTAATCTGTTTTCAGAAGACTATTTTTGGCGAGTGATCAGGGATAACACCAGGCGTCATAAACATTGTGAATCAGCACACAATACAAACTTTCATTGCATGTGAAGAAAAGCAGGGGTTCCAATCTAATTGGTATGTGCATAAAATGGCGGATTCGAAGCGCACGAAAAGTTTAGGTGCGTATCTGTATTTGTTTGCAGAGTTTCACTATTTTTTCGACTGAAAAATATTGCCTTTCCATAGGCCAACGTATAGAATATCTAATTCAGTTGGAGTGACCCATTTCTTAGCCATATCATAACATTAAAACTGCTTTTGATATGTGCAAGATGGTGTACATCAAAATGGTATGTGCATTTTTTAAAGGCATATGTCTTGAGAATGATTTGATCGAAGCTTTTAATAAAATGTAGCACATGAAACTTATTGTTTTCATCACACGTTTGATAAATGCAATCTCTTACAGTTTAAGGACGAAACAACTTCAGTTTAATTATCCACCAAAATTATACGATCGTAATCAAGAGACATATTTTAAATGAGTCATTGAAGAATATAAATAATTTCAAAATAATATTTTCTTAAATATATGCTTTTTTTAATTTCATAAATTGTAAAAGTTAATTCTGGATACACGAAAATGCTTCATACTATAATATTAAAAGCTTAATTTGCAAATATAGAAAAAATTAAAACATTTTTCAAAATGACCCTAAAAAACCAAACAATATATTCTAAATATTAATTATTTTTAATAAATATTTGATCATTAATAGATACTAATTTTTTTAAATGAAAAATGTTTATGATATAAAATATTTTATGAACATTTGAAAATAAATTACTTCATATATTTTACTAAATATTTAAAAGAAAGATAAATATACCATTTACTAACACATACTTTTTCATATTAATTTACAATTATTTCTCAGTGTTTGAAAAAACATACTCATTAAACTCTTGAGTTACTTTGTCATACACCATAACCATCAAATTATACATAAAAAATTTTCTTGGGTTCAAGAATTATTAAAGAAAAATATGAAAAATATACTTTTCAAATACCTTTAAGATATAAACATGCCTTAGTGTAAAAAGGGGACCATTCAAAAAGTATATATATATATATATATATAGGTAAAGAAAACGACACCTTTTGTCACAAGTCAAATATACAGCGATGGAAAAAAATCACTAGATAAGATTCCAAAGCGTATTGGTCATGTAATAAGTACACCTGTTAAACGGACTAACGCCTTGTATTTCTCACTATTTGCAAAATTAATGCAAAATCAGCATTCCGTGATCATATATACAGAAAAATGTATACAGAACTGAAGAAAAACAACCACACTGCAGAGGTGCTTTTAGTGTGGTAAAGGAATGTCAATGCATGCTCCACAGAAGCGGTGGAGGGGTGATCACTCTAATAGATTGTACATAGGCCCAATATTTGAATATTTTTTTTTACATAAATACAATATCATTTGATTACTAAACCCCAAGAAAATATCTCGGAATACTTCTTAATAATAAAAACAACAACAACAAACTATTAAACAAACAAAAAACAAAACAAAAAAATATAAGCACACAAAAAACATAAAAAACGGAAAAAGGAAAAAAAACGCACAAAAAAATCAATCTTTATTTGCATTTAACACACAAGCAATTACAAACAAACGATATAGAAAAAAAAATCCAAAACAATCATGGCAATATCAATATTGTTGATGGGTACATGTAATAGGCCTTTAACCGACACCCTTTATAAAGTGACAAATGTCAGACAAAAGTTCTTTTGGAGGACAAAGAATAGTTTTTAATTTAATTAATGGTGGATCGATAGTGGAATCCAAAATGATTATTCAAATATTACATAACAATAGTTTCCGAAAAGTTAAATTTAATTTACAATGTGGAAAAAATGTTGTTCATCGTCAACCTCAACATAATTTTTACGCAGGCTATTCTCTACACAACAATAAATAAAACTGATATTTTCATGATTTTACTCTATTAAGGATGGCCATTCTACTGACTTATGTTTATTCGTTTTTAAAGAAATTGTACCTTTCTATATGTAACGCATGGAAGTCTTGTGTTTGCCTGTTTTTTAGCTATACACAAGGCGTTTAATAGGGTTAATCATCTGACTTTATTGCAAAAATTACTGCAGACAGACATTTCAATCTTTATTATTCGTTTTCTTATGTTTTATTCTTATGTCTTTGTGGTTTGATATCCAGATTTATTGTATTCAGAAGGGCGAATCGCCAACTCTAGTGAATTTAATGTACATAATGGTGTAAGACAAGGAGGTATCTTGTAACTTTATCTGTTTAATTTTCTTTTATTAATTATCTGAACAAAGAGTTATCTGGAGCCAATGTTGGTTGTTTTTCAAATGGAATACCAATAAATGATTTTATTTATGCAGATGATATGTGTCTGTTAGTCCAGCAGTTGCAGGTTTGAGCACATTTGGCTGTTTCGCGGCGGCCAGTTTTTATTGGTTGAGGAAGCCGGAGTACCCGGAGAGAACCACCGACCTTCGGTAGGGAAATTGGCAATCCTTGTCAATTTAGATCGGAGTCGAACACACCCCGCCAAAGGTGAGATTCGATCTCACAACCTCGGTGTTGACAGGCTAGTGATCATTAGTAGTCATGACGAACTACCTAGACCACTCGGCCACCGAGGCCCCACTATGTATTTGTCATATTTGTATATATCTATGGATTGTCTATGTCTGAAATAAATCGTGATTATTATCATTACTAAACTTGACTGTTTGGTAGTTGTTAAGAATAAATTATTATAATTTAGATAAATATCTATGGACTGATTCTAAAATAATTAAACGTCTGTGATATTAAGCAGTTAAGTCAGTGCAAGTACCAAAATCTAAGTGTACACCGCCTTGCACATACCAAAAACAGTTTTAATGTTATGATATGACTTAGAAATGGGTATCTTCCACTGAATTAGATATTCTATACTTTGGTCTATGGGAAAGCAATATTTTTCAGTCGAAAAAATGTTGTAACTCTGCAAACAAATACCGATACGCACCTTAAAATGTTAGACGCTCCAAAGTTTTCCGGTATCCTCCCCAGGTTTTCCTTCAATAGCTTTTACACGAAGTTTTTAATCACAAACTGAATAGCCGTGCGTTTCCCTGAATAAATGGGAAGCCGAAATGTAATAATTTTATAAGACATAAATCCATCAGTTTGACAATATGGCACTAAGATTACTCCCCTTTCACTTTTCGTCCGCTTCGAATCCGCCATTTACCTTAGCACTTACCAAATTAGGTGGTGCACATACCAATTAGTTTGGACCCCCTGAAGAATGTGAATCAGAAAAAAAATGATGTTTTTCGTTTTTCGAATCCCAAGTTTACATAAGGAGTTTGCCTAGTGATATTCTACAACACTTGTCAATAAATAACATATTATGTTTGACCTTTACTTGACCTAAGTCCACCAGCCGAGGTATCCTTTCAGTGGTGAGTATTCAATGATACCAGGAAAGGGATGGTCAAGGAGTTTGAGCCAATAAGGCGAGAAAATATTTCACTCAGAGGGCCATTTTCTGAAAGTAGTTATTATCTGTGAAATTTATCTTTCTCATAGTAAAAATAGTTTCTGTTTGCGTGTCAATTTTTTGCATTGATAAATCCAACACAAAACTTACAGTAAGCTCATAAAAAATGTTGAAAACGCATTCTTGTCATTTACGGGGGTTTTCCGCACCTTTTAAGTGGGAATTCCCTGACAAGCACCTCCAGAACCAACTCATGACATAAAACTTTTCCTGAAAGACTTAACTAATGGTCAAATTCTGTGTTTCCTGTTTTTGGTTCTATATGTGCTTTTCAACGTAAATGGAACTTTTCTAAAAAAAAAAAAAAAAAAAAAAAAAAAAAAAAAAAAAAAAACTGTCAGCGAGTTCGAATCTCGGAGAGAGCTAATTTTTTGGTCTCTTGCTAGATTCGCATTTTTGCCATATTTCTTAAAGCTGCAAAAGCTTTCTTTCTTAATTTTCCCTACCTAAAATCTTTAATTATCACTAAATTTTTATCACAAAATAAATTCAAGATTCCCCCGTTCCTTTGGGCAACTTCCTCCCTAAGTTTGATTATATTGCAGTGCTTACACGAGTTAATGGTAGTGAAAGTGACTATAGTTTTTTTTTTTTATTTAGAGCATCACTCATCTTATCATAATCATGTAAAGAAGCACATGTAAATAAAGACGTTGAAGCCATTGTGTTGTGCGTGAAAAAACATACTCAGGCACAACTTGAACACTTAAGAGCAGTGACATTCTAATAAGCTTTCAGTTTACATCCGTGGTAAAACATGGATATATTGGTTCCACAGTCACAGACGTCAGACGGCTTGTTTGGGAACGTCGTAGTAAAGTTTCCCAAAAGCTTTAACTACGTCATAGTAAAACTTGCGTTGTTTAATGGCATCTTCGCGTCTGAATACCTATATTGCGGCGTTTCAAAATGTCTTAGAAACTGTCCTATTAGAATAGAAATAATTCACGGTGGCTTGAAAATATCCTGATTTTACAACAGGTAGGCCCTTTCTACCGATATTTTATCACTCGATATTGATAAAAATGTATTAGTAACTATATAGTTTTCCAGAAAAGGACAGTCTAATAACAAATGCCTTTCATCTTCTACATTTTCTTTATACAAGTTACATTTTCTGTCTTTGATTTCTAAATTCAAATATCTACTCTTTCTATATTAAGGTTATGATCACTAAGTCTAAATTTGGCAAATACCTTTCTTTGCTCATCTGAGCCTATAGTTACATGTAAATAAGTGTAACAGGGTGGATTTCCACTCTTTGTGAATAAATCAAAACTCAAATCAGGTTCAGGGTTTATTTTCATCAAAGTTGTCAAGTTCATAGTACAAAATATAACCCTGAAATAACAATACACAATTCGTAAATAACAACATCATTAGTATTAAAAATAAACAATATTCTATTCAAAGGAAAACAATCTGTTTCGTCATTATTTTCTTAAAAATATTTGTTACCAAAAATATGCTACCCAAAATAATAATTCATCATTTTGATAATTCACATTCAATAATCTTCTATTTCATGGCAAAATGATGAAATTTACCAGTAATCTCAGTAATTAACAGATTGCTTGAAATGTTTATTAAACATAAAAAAAAATAATAGCATAAACAGCTCTTAGTGCAAAACAAGACATTATAATAAAACATGTACTTGACATCACAAATAAGCATAAGCATAAGCATAAGCAAACATACACAGAAATACACAGAAACCTACCTCGCATGAGGTACAAAGGTCTTGTACCATATAAAGTACTAGAAGTTAATCATCATATCTACCAGTACATCACAAGAATAACATGAAGAACAATATTAAAATAATAACTACATGGTTCATTAATGTGAGAACAGAGTTATCTCCAATTAAATCTTATATTTATCAAATTTACACACTGAACCATTAAATCAATTGTTAAAATCTTTATCACACTCACATTCAATCAGATTAAAATAACTTTATAAATCTGAATTTCCAGCTTTGGCATTTGTTTTTATTATCATTATTTAATTTGTTATGTCAAAGATTAATAAATTTTGTTTTTAAACAATGCTTTACTCTATTTTTATGCAACTATGTTTATGTTTTAAAATATTAATAAGTGCTCAAGATTAAAAAATTGAAATATATGATGAATACAATTTGATGTATGCAGGCAGAAATTCTACAACTCTGATAAGTCTGTATAGTATTTTTTACTCAACCTTTCCAACCTCTTAAAACTTAAATATTAAAATGGATACCTGATTGTGATTATTATGCCCTGACCATTATTGCACTGTCACTTTAATTAAAACTTTAACACTGTAGGTTTCGACAAAAGGATCCATCACATTAGCTTAGCTTTGATTGGTGGCAGGGTACGAATAACAAGGTGTGACGCAATAATGCATTTAAATATAGTATCAATACATTTGAAAATTAAACCTACACACGTAAACTAATCGAATGAAACGTTTAACAATATCAGGAGAAAAGGGCCCTTGTTCTTTAAAATAAATCATACTTTAAAACTATAACTTATTGTTATGAAGATAAAAGAAAAGGTTAACAATAAACCACTTAGCACTAAACACCAATTAAACAGCACATTATAGGCATAAATAAATAAGACGTATTACACTCTTAACTGTGGTGAAGTAAATCCGCTTTTACTGCTAAACAAACCCTCCCCTTTAAAACCCAAAACAGTATGATATCCAAATAATAGTGGATCAGTACAATGCTTCAATAGCAAGATCAAATTTTTTAAAAAACATTATATAGCTCCAAGTTTATATTTCTTGAATATCATAAATCTTTAAATAATCTGAAATGGCTAAACCGTATTTATGTCTGTTTGGAAGTCGATGAAAATATTTTCCTAACCTTAAAAGGGAGGTAGGCTAAGAAAATTATGCGAGAATTGTGGTTTTTCACAGTGCTAATGGATTAGTTTTTTGTAATATCTGTTTATTATACATAGTCTGTATTTGTAGTATTTGTTTATAGAAATCTCATGAATTCTCAGCAATAGACGTTGCCTTCGGATTGTGGTCGTATTGACTTTCCTCCTATTCGGTCTTTATTTTCATCTCTGTATGATCATCCGGAAATATGTCTACTACTTATTCAGAAAGGAAGGATACGCCTTAACATCAAAGGAAATTCAACGTCATTCATAAAAAAAACCACTTAAATTATTAGGAAGTAAAATAACAATATGTTGAAAATCTGTCGTTCCTTAGGATAATAACAGAACTTGGGATAAAATTTAATATGCACGAATGGAAAAACTAATCTATTGACATTTTTATTTGGTTACTTTTTAATTCTGTCAAATAATATTTCAGTTTCCTGATGTTCGAAGTTGACCTTACAGAGTTTTGACTTCTCATTAATTCCGTGCGATATTTTCTGATTTGTTTCTCTTCTTTCATTCTCTTTTTCTCACTGAACTCTTTGGTATGGTCTAGAATGGACAGAAGTTTACATATTAGTTTTTGGTCCTTGATTGTAAATATCTATGTCTGTATAGCAGACAAAATAGCAGCATTTATTGCGCTTAAACCTCCACACATTTATTTCATATTTTTTTTTATTTCATTTCATAAAAGATCTATAGTAATTTCTATATCTTTCAGTGGTTATTATTGGAATAAATACTGAAAAAAAATATACTTGTCTTTTTGCTACATTTTTTAATGTTCTTAATGTTTTTAATTTTCTTTAATTCTTCGTTGCTCATTCAAACCATAACAAAATTATGAATTGAGGACATTTACATGCTTTATTGGGTATTTCCCAATGTGAAATATTAAATATCTTCAGTTTAATAATAGATACAGCTGTACATGTACATACGCACAACCAATACGGATGAAAAACCACCAATCATAATCTGTTTATATTTAAATTTCTAAATATATCCTTTCATATTTGAAATTATATAAAGAAACCAGATAAATTTATTAATCAGTATTTAAAAGTATGGCAACAGCAAGAGACATAAAATGTGTTGTTGTTGGGGATGGGTATGTAAATAACATTTTAAATTTATTCTTAAATGGTGTCATTTAGTTTTCTTTTATTGATATATTAAAGCAACTTGTCAAACTATGATACCGACTTAATTATTCAAAAGTTGGAATTGAAAAGAAAAAAAATAACAAATCAAGGTTTTCCCCTCTAGTATTAATTAATTTCTATTACATTTACATTGATATGCTTTGATCTTTTTTTTTTGTTTATTTATTTATTTATTTATTTACCTATTTATTTATTTATTTATTCATTCATTCATTCATTTATTTTTTGTCATTTTTTATAGTCTTTTGTTGATATTACATCCCCATCTGAACAATACAGTGCAATTCAATACTTCTACCATTCCAATATATCTTAAGATATTTCTTTTTTTCATTTTACAGGACAGTTGGTAAGACATGTTTACTAATAAGTTACACAACAAACAAATATGCTGATCAGTACATACCAACAATGTAAGTATATACATATCAATGTTATACAGTATAAATAAGATTATCCATCCAATAAAATTGCTACTTACATGCATTTCATGGAAACATGTTGAAATACAAGTGTACATATATTGTTTCATACTAAAAAGTGAACAGTTATCTGAAGTTGAGAAAGTGCATCAAAATGGATCGTTTGAAAGTATAGCGATGCTTTTGGAAATTAAGCTCGACTAACATTTTTACATCATGCATAGCAACTTTTTTGTATTATCTTACACTTGATAAAATGTATCGAGATGACCAGTACTTGTTACCAGAATCGTGATACTTTTTAAAATAAGACCATATAAGGTAACGGGATAAACTAAGTAGAACAATTTTTACAAGAAAGGGGCGCTGTGATTACGCTTTATAGATTTGTCAGTATAAGTTTTCAAGATAAAACATTTCTTTTCTTTTAAAAATGTTTAAACTAGACATGAGCTTTAAATCGTGTGGCTGGCAGGCAATGCATATATAGAAGATAATTATTACTGACCTTCACGAAGCGCCTGATCTTATTGCATTTGTAGTTTCGATTTCTGTCCCATTTCTTCAAAACGGACACTGTCTTTATATGAATTTCAGACTAATTACATTTGGTATACTTTAATATTCAAGTTACTCTATCCTGTATCCTTTACAGATTTGACCACTACATTACTACAGTTTAGGTGGACAAAACTCCAGTAAACCTCGGTTTATGGGACACTGCTGGACAAGATGATTTTGATCGACTAAGACCACTGTCTTACCCATTAACAGTAAGTAGTCTCAATGATCGCAGAAAAAACACACACTGACATACAATCCCGGGCATGCAATATAAAAACACGTACATTGTAGTTTTAACAAATTTGCAAATATCATTTTATCAAAAGGTCACACTATGAACGGAAATAAATAGTATGAACGTCAACTTCCTAGCAAACATTTCCTTCGGTTCTAAATGTGACAACATACATATTAAAATGCACTTGAATGCTTAAATAACATCTAAATTTTTTTAATTTTCATGGTGTTAGCAAGGAAGGAATATGAAATAAGACAGTCTCCCATATTGGTGAAAAAAAGCAAGGATTGTATATCTTCTTGAATCATGTAATGGTTTTTTGCATATGGTACCTCTGTATAATATATATTGTATGTTTTCAGGACGTTTTCTTGGTATGCTTCGCAGTAGACAATAAAGCCAGTTTCGAAAATGTTCGACAAAAGGTAAGAATATTATATTAACTATCTTATGTGGGATGAATAATTAAGTTTAATGTTAGACATCACAATGGTATATCCATAATTTCAGTCATTCTTTCAATATTTCTACAATTATAATATTTATAATACCATGTCTACTGCACATAGATTAATTTTTAAACTTTTTATAATAGAGATTTATTTCCCTTTTTTACAACTTGTGTATTTTTTAATTAATACATATAACATACCTTCTGTGTAACATTACAATTTTAACTTATGGTTTGTTTGAATTAATCGACTTTCAGAGATTTATACTATAATTGATGAAAGCGTATCTAGCCTGAAATTCGTTTCCCATTCAATGTATTAATTCTAGCAGATATCTTTACTTTTTTTATAATTTCAATATATATATATATCGAATCCTCAGTTTTACCTAGTAACAATTCTCTACTAAGTGTTATTTTCAATGATCCTTATATTCTTTTGACCATAAAGTGTCATGATATTTTTCACTTTATCGTTTTTCAGTGGTATCCAGAAGTCAGTCACCATTGCCCACACGTTCCAATAATACTTGTAGCTACTAAAGTCGATTTAAGACCCAAGAATAAAAATGATAAAGACAGTACAAAAGGAAAAACAAATAATATAATAACATATGACAAAGGGAGAGAACTAGCCAAGGATATAAAAGCCGTAAAATATATAGAATGTTCAGCAAAAACACTACATGGTGTTAAAAATGTCATGGACGAAGCAATCAGAACAGTTCTTTTTCCAGCAGAAAAACACAAGGTTGTAAGACATAGAAAATGTTATGTCCTGTAATTAGACAGCAAACATTACATGATACTGAGATGTCATGGACGAAGTACACAAAATGAAGTACTTAATTAGAAGTAAAAAGTCTAAGGCATAGAAAATATTCTGATGGAAGTGTTATATCAATGTTAGTTCTGTTGAATTTTTAAAATGATTGTTGGTTTAAGCTTACCTAATTGTTATCTTTATTGTTAATGTTGAAACAGTAATATATTCATTTACTTGTTTTCTTAATGTGGGCAATTCCGCAGATGATTTGAATATTCTGAAACAAACATAGAGTAAACTTTTCATAAACAGAACATTGATGAGTTAATACGACTTCTGGATATTTTATTTTTTTCTCACACGTACATTTAATAAATATTTATTATAAACACGAAGATTCATGGGTTTATTATCAGTGTGATGTATACCATCCATGTTGTTATAATTCATTATAAATATCTAGAATTGATATTAAATTTTTATTTATAAAAAGTATGCGTGAGAAAATAATAAATATCCAGAAATAGGGCCCCTGTGATTCATTAAAAGTACCTTTAAGATGATGAACAGCATTCCTATTGTTGGGTTGGTTAGTTTTTCATTTACATGCACATTATTAATAACCCATTGTACTGCACGTGTCAATTTTTTTGTTATCAGAAATGGGAAGCGTTACATAGTTATTCACGCGGACTTCGAATCTCTTAACTATTGGGCTGAAACCAAATATCACAAAAACCAACATTTATTCATGAACCCTACTTGCAAAGGGTTATTAATTTATTTCATTCGGTTTTATAATCATAAAACGAACTGCATACAAAATACTTTACAAGAATAACATACACTCATTACAGGCGTTCCTTGACGTAAAATACTCTTATCGCAGTCATGGTCCACACGTATGAAAAGCGGGTATGTCTGTATGTACACGTCCCGTGTTATGATATTGTTTGCTCTTCCAAATAAAACTATGTTCGCGGCAGGTTATTATACACTGTCTCTCAGATTATAACAAAAACATAACGTGCCCTAGAAGTAACACAACGCCGGCTACTTAAGAATGAGTTATGCAACTAAAGATTCTATCAAAAGTAGGAGGATATACAGTAATCTGAAATGAGACGAATTTATTAATCATTTACGTCTGCACGAGGTATGTACCAAGAAAGTCCCTGTACTATATTTAGAAATTATATAACCATGTTCTGGACAAGAAGGACCCAAACCTCGAGGTAAACGTGTAGGAAATAATACTCTCTGGTTGTTTTTAAGTATTAGAGCCAAAACCCAGGTGATTTATCTAATTCAGTTTTAAATTTCCAAATATGGCTTTCAAATTTTGATTACGTAATGGAAGAATTTGATTACCTCTCCTTTTTGAAAATAGCCACTTTTTCATAATTTTGTTTATTTTTAAAAGGCCATTAAAGACCAGTCATGTATATCATGTATACACTGACTAAATCGCTTTACGCCGAAAGCACCTTTCCAATCTAATGTTCATACCGTTTACATATATGTAAAAATATTTATAATACATGTATACATCTAATTCCACTGTCGTCAATCGTACACACACAGGTGAACAGTATACAACGTAAATAGTATGTCGACGGTAAGTCAAGATTTTATTTTAAACATTTTAAACATTGGCATATTATTTAACGACTAAGGTTTACATTAATTAAAAATTGGACTTGATACTTCATATTATGTATGACAGTAAAACAGTGTCTTTA
Source organism: Mytilisepta virgata (assembly GCA_028015205.1). Taxonomy (NCBI): domain Eukaryota; kingdom Metazoa; phylum Mollusca; class Bivalvia; order Mytilida; family Mytilidae; genus Mytilisepta; species Mytilisepta virgata. Next base: position 94,376,990 of record CM051521.1, read on the forward strand.
GATACATGTATGTACATGCATTTTTTCTGTTCCACTTTTTTGTTTCTTCCATACAATGTTGACACGGTGCACATGTACAGTCAATAGACAAGAATACTACAGGATCATTATAATCTTTGGTTACTTATTTTCGTGGTTTCTAATTGCCTATTCGAGTAAACATGCTAAAATAGTGTGTGTATATTTCATAATGTGTGGTTTTGGAAAGCCGCTTTAATTACGCATTTCAGAAAACATATAAAAGGGGAAATAAAAAAATTAACACCCAGAGACAAAGAAAAGTCGCAAGAACATATGAAGTATACGAGGAAACAAAATATTATGTAACATTAAAATTAAAAGATTATATACCACAGGACACGCCATATCAACACATTCATCTAGAGTTTAATATATAGACGCTGGAGTGCGAGAATCATATTTATTTGAAATTAAAAATAGAGTATCAAAAGAATAGTTAAAATTACCAAAATTACAGCATGTGCAACCTCAACTCTTGTAAATAAATAAATTAATTCAATTGAATTTTAAAAAGGAGCAACTCATCCACAGTGGACCTTTATGATATAACTTTGGAGTGTTATATTGCGTTGAATTTTAAGAATGTTGATCCGAAACCGCACGTTTTTGCATTTTCGAGTCGTTCACAAAACTTTCTATAACTTTGCAAGGAAATAACATTTTTCTCGCGGTTTTTTTAGTTTTTTTGTAAAAGTTTCCTCTTTGTATCGGCAAAATTTATAATTCATATATATGAGCTATACATGAATTAACGTGTGTGTTATGGCTATATTTGAGAAAAAATACAAATTTCAGTTCTTTTGAATGATTATTGGAAAAACTCACCATTGAATTCTTCTTAAAAATTTTAGTATAATTATATAGAAGCAATGGACATCTGTTTGCAAAAGAAAAAAGAAAAGTGGGGGTCCATGTGCTTATTACGGAAAAATCTCAAATTTTAGGATATATATATATAGTATAACGGCTTTTCTTGAGAGTTAGTACAACGTCACAATAGGTATCTCTCGTCTACTTATAGGACAAGCACCGGTTTCTAATATTTGTCTCTGTTTTACACTGAAATTGATTGTTGATACAGCTAAGTGGATAATGACTTTCCCTACTAAATTTGATTAACTTCACAGTTGGATACAATGTTGAATCTGATTTATAATCTCTCCAGTAACACATGTGGACATTGTTTATCAATCAGCATAAAATATGTAACAGATAATATAAAAACAATGGTTACTGAGTAAAGATTTTACTTATATGATTATTTTTTTTTAAATTCACATACATGTACAATACAAAATACAACTGTGTGTTATAAAAGCTTTAAATCTGCTATAAATGTTTTATATGCTAATTTAAAGTACTAATATTCCAGATAATTTTACTGCCTAACAAATACTGAATTGACTCACGCTGATAGAATATAGCAGAAAAATAATAAGATTAATTTTTATATGGTTAAGTGAAAATAAATTTATTAATACCGTGATCTGTCATTATAATTTATCTGCTTTCTCCAAATGAAATAATTATAATATTTTTGTTATTCCATAAGATATTTATTTTAGTTAAAAATAAATAATGGATACTGCCAAATTAATCATCTTAATCTATGGAAGAAATGTACAGTTTCTGAAAAAATTCAGCTCTTATAAATGTCTATTTGAGCACTTGTTTTCAGCACAAAACTCCTTTATGTGTCATCAGTACTGGACCCACTCTTTTCTGGAAAAAAAAACATTCATTGTAAATATTTTTGCTTTTGTCCCTCTGCTATCAATCGTTTCAGTTCATCAAATTTAATATAGCACGTTTTGATAACATGAGTTTCTAACTCTAGACTTTTTACTTATAAATACATATACTTACATAGGAGTAGACATCATAGTCTCTTTCTGTCGTTGCCTTGTTTTCACTGGAGTTTTTTCAAAAGACCTTGCCCTTTTTGTTTTTGGTCCTCTCTTCAAGGGTTTCATTGCATGCATTGTGATTTTCTGCAGTGCATCCTCTGTAGGATTTCGTCGATGTTTTCAACTCGTGCATCATCTCAAAAATTGTACTTAATATTTCCATTGGAGTCTTTCATTAAAAAGCCTTTATCAAGGACGTTTGGTAGTGTAGCTTCATGGTCCCAAACAGTTAGCAAATACTCAATCTGGCTGTTGATAAGTTCGGCAACATTTGCTAATGCTGTCGTTGGTGGATTCCACAGTTTAGGATGCCTTTATTCCTTTCCAGGCGGTTTTACTGTTAACTGCCTCACAGTATCAAGATTAAGTTTTGTTTGATCCAAATGCAACGGCGGTATTACCTCCCCCTGCTATTGTATAGTATTCCCTCAGAGAGTCAAGTCCTTCAGTAAAACGAGAGATGTCTATAAGGTAGAACGTAAAGGGCGGTAAAATATTTCTGAAGCGATTATAGTAATTCATTATGAATATATAAATGGCCAAGATAGTTATTTGACAATAATATGGCATTGATGAAGAAGGTACTGTACTCTCTCTCTATCCATTGGAATCGCAGAACATCTTTATGGGAGTGTTATTTCAGCCTTTTTCGTTTAGTAATTAGACAGTATCCGACCAGCAGCAATGAGAGCCTTAGCTAGTATTGCAGTAAAAAGGAGCACATTCTGACAATGCTATCTAAATTATGTACAGTCCAGTCTAATTTTGCAGTTCTAGTAATCATACTGTATCGGTTTTTTATATTGCATTTTTATACATCAGGGTGTCGTGATAGCTAAGGGATAGGTGCGTTTACTCATAAAACCGGTTTCACCCCACCACTGTTCATTGGCTAGTCAGACTATCCTGACTTTCTGTTTATGTTGTGTTTCGTGCGCTTTCATATTATTGTTTTGTCCTGAGTTCTGTCAGTTTCGTTGCTTTGATTAATTGGTGTGTCATTGTTGATATTTCCTGTTATCCATTTTGGTGTTTGTTATACTAAGTATATTGTATATCACAAGATCTCCAGGGATCTGCCTGTGATTGTTTATGTTTTTTTTCAGGTTTGAATTTCTGTTAAGAAATTGTCTGGAAAATAGTAAGGAATTCAGCTTAGTCCATATGGAGATTTTTCTTTTAGTTTTAAGCCTCAGTAAAAAGTTGTTCCTTGCTTAAACATTTGTCCTGTTCATATATATATTTTATGTCCAACCTTTACTTGACATTTTCAAATTACGTATATATCTTACAGATATTTGAAGATAAATTGCTTTCATTATGTTCTTGGTTGTTCTTTATTTCATAATTACAGCTATATTTTTTTTTATTGCAGGACAAGAACTTTGACCATTTACACAAATCAAGTGTACCTTCGTATTTCCATGTGCCGTATGTTGAGAAAGGTTACCGGCACATCAATCAAACATGGCTGTTTTACGTCTACAGCATATTTAGATCGAATATGGAATGCATCAACGTTTGGACGCATGTTATAGGAGCATTTGTAATGTTAATGCGTTGGTACGAAATATTGTCTACATTTGAAATGACTAGTCCGGACATTTGGCCATTGCTTGCATCCATATTGACATTTTTTCTCATGTTTGTCACTAGCTTTACTGCTCATATGTTTTCCCACAAGTCAATGGAGGTAAATTGTGTTATGTTTATGGCAGACTTTGCTTCTATCGGTCTCTATGGATACGGAACTATTATCAATCACTACTACTATTCACTGGATCGTTCATTCTCAGAATCTTTTTTACAACAAAATGCTATTTCACTTGGATTCGTGTTAGCTGTGGTGACTTGTGTCTTTGGATCAGTTTCCAAAGTGATTATATATGATGTGAACTCAAGAAATCGCACAGGCATGATCGTTTCGTCGATAGGTTCGGTGTATCTGATTTCCAATATCCCAGTATTACATCGGATGTGGAATAACGAACAAACAGACGGTATAACGTACCATCTTACTCAGATAATGAGTATGCTATCGGTTTGTTTCTTTTATTCTACGAAAATACCGGAAAGACTGTCTCCGGGTACGTTCGATTTCGTAGGGAACAGTCACCAGATTTTTCATATTTTTCTTGTGCTATGTACTCAGAGCCACATTGATGGCGTTGTCTGGGATCTCAAATTTCGAAAAACATTTCTTCATCTAAATCATATACCTTCTGCGTGGAATACTTTTGGTGCGGTTTTCATTTTGATTTTGGTGGACGTGTTAGTTATAACCATTTTTTATTCTATATTCAGAAAAAGAGTTGTCTGCCATGAACATAAATCTTGATTATTCTTAATTAGTAATAAAAATCAAATTCACAAAGATCACAGACTGTCCTCAAATCATAGGTTAAATTTTCAGTTTTGCAATCCCTATAAACCACAAATTTAGATCGGTGGAAACCATTTTAATGTGATGACGATTCAGTTTATGTACAAGCCATGCAAAGTGAGTTGCTTTTGAGTTGAAAGGTTGTCATCTTGATAAAGTTGAATTTTCTTAACGATTCAAACATAACATTTATGAATCAACTACATATGTTTATAAATTTATCTGCGAAGATATTTACTATTTATATAAACAGACTTTCTAGAAAATAATTTATGTTGTAAAAAAGTGTTATAAAGCTCATCGGACTTCTTACTCGAATTAAAATGTTATCATCAATAATTTTGAGAAATTCATGTTAGAATTTAATATTTCTTTTTGAAGTATTATTGTGGTGTATTTAAGCTTTTATCTGAGCAAATTTTGTAAGAGGCTTGGAATTATTTCATATTCGAAATGTGACCATGGTGAAAGAGAATATGTGCAAATATGGGGTAATAGGTACTACTCATCTCAATGTTAACGGTCTGTTGGAAAAACAGCCAACATACATTAAACACATTAAATTGCTTCAAAAGAAGCAAAGGAATGCGCTGCGCAAAAATAATCCTTTTGTTATTGTGTCGATTATATAGTATAGTATACATGTGTGAAATGATTTATCTATCATGTTTGGAGAGAGTCTATATGATTTATTTATATCTTTACTTAAAAAAAGGGGGTAACATTCGTTTTGTCTGTAACTTTTGTAATAGACTTTAAAACAGAATTTTCCTTATCATCATGGTTGGTGTAAGGGAGAATTTTAACCCCGGCCGTTGAAAATTGATCCTTCAGTCATTTTTCAACGTTGAAAAACCATTGAATTTTGACCATTTCCGTTGAAATTTGATTTTTATCATCAAATATTGATTCTACAGGGTTGGCTATTACTACATTTTAATGTTGAAGGGACGTTGAAATTTGAATTTTATGTCATTTTTCAACATTAAAAATTGACCATGTCATATTTTAACGAATAATGATCCGCTGGTCACTTTTAAATGTTGAAATATTTAGTGGAATCAAGTGTTGCTACAAAAAAAATTATCAGAGTGCTATTTCGAACGCGTATTTGTATATAGGTTGGCGGCCATTTGTGAGATCGGGGTTATGCATGTGAATAGACAAGCAACTGGACCATGAAAATGATGTCAAGGCGAAGTGACATTTGCCAGACTAATCCAATAATATAAACACCAAATTATTAAAACCCAATGAGAAAAAAACTGACACAAGTCACTGGACCGTGAAAATTAGGTCACAGTCAAGTAACACCTGCCAGAATGACGCGTATACACCTTCCAATGTTTCGATCTGCACACAAAATATTGACATATCCCATCTAGTCATTGTGAAACGGACCTTATCACGAAAATGTTACACAAATTTATCAAAATTAAGTCGGTCAACCGTGAAATTGAGGTCAAGGTTAGATTAGATACCAGTCAGGCAGATACACCATCTGATGTATTTTTCCCTTATAGTTATTGAGAAACAATTTTTTTGAAAGTCACATGACCATGAAAATGAGGTCAAGGTGAAGTGACACCTGGTAGACTGGCATGTGCATCTTGCAATGTATGTGCACACATAATATAATATAGATCCTGAGAAAGGACCTCATTACGAAAATTTGTCACTCATTTATCAAGGCCAATCAACTGTAAAATTGAGTTCGTACATCTGAGCCAAAATGGGCCTACTAAGATGAGCAATTTAAAATTTCTGCTTGCTAATTTTAAATCATGCTTGTTAAAAATGACAATTGTAATTTTTGCTTTGCTACATCAAATTAATTTACAGAGTTAAGATTCTCGTCAACCTTTATTGAAAATTTTTGGGCAGGTGGGTTTATTTTCTCTATCAAACTGTAATGTTCTCAGGTGACGCAAAACGGATACAGATGACCAGATTGTTTCTAAAAAGATTGTAAGATAGGATAATATTAGGAACCAGTTGATCGGAAGATACTGCGTTACGTTTTTATCCAGAACCAAACCGCTGTATGCTGGAGGAAAGTATCGAGGTAATCCGAGTCAATAAGAAAATTTAGGAAGACAACTTTAGGCTACACTTAGGCTACACAGAGCCATCTTAGTATCACTGGGGGAGAGCTGTGGTTGCATAATTTTGAACCAATGTCAGTGAAAAGAAAAACTGCACAGAATAAATTTTTCTGAAGGCTGACAGAAATTCACTTTTCATTCTTTTTGATTGATGAAAAATTACTGCATTCCTATTTCACACCCTATTACCGGCTATCGGTACTACAGATACAAAAGATTGTTTTCCATCTGCCGTTTACGATAGCAATTACAATTGTTTTTAATGCAATCGGTCGTAGTAGGGTGTGTATTTTCAGTATGCTTTTAATTCCGTTTTATACACACTTTTTGAAAGGTCAAAGGATGTGTGTAAATTATTTAGGACGTTGATGTGCTTAAATTCAAAACTGTATAGATACGAAGTTACGAACATCATCGCACAGTTCTAAAAATGCAACGACATTGGTTTAAAATTATGTGGGCTGTGCTTAACTTAAGTTACGAACCACGGCTTTTTGGAAATAAGGGTCCCAGATGGGAGCCAGACGCCCAATAACCATCGCATAATAAAAAAAAACACAAAATACAAAAAGCAATGCGCATCATAACCAAAAAATGTAGACAGAGGCTCATTGTGATTCTGGCTTTCGTATAAAACTGACAGTTTTGTCCTATTTATAAAACTATTAGTTTTGGATCAATTTTACTATATAGAAACTGTTAGTAGTACAAAAGTGGGTGTAGGATACAAGTACAAGGGACAAACTCGTGATTACATCGCCAAGGAACAAACACAATGAAAAATAGTTCTACCTCAGTACTTGTAACCCTGTTTTTGGTTTTTGGTGTTGTATACCCACACTGCTCTGAATCCATTATTGGCTTCGATATCTTCCTAAGACGGTTCCTACCAAAACTATGGGTGCTCCAAAAGTATAATTGTTTGCAATGATGCATCTTTCACGATACCCCTTTTAGTTCGCGCCAACAAAGTTGAGGGGGACTATTGGAGTCACCCCGGCGTCCACGTGCGCGTCCGCGTCCACAGCCAGTTCTCAGTTACTAGTTGACTTAGGGTCATATATTTTTGTGTGCAGGTGCATGATGAAGAGAATGACCATTTTACATAAGATGATGGTCACATGACCCATATTACACGGTTGACTGGATTTTAAGTTTTATGTCAAAAATCAGTTTTAATGTACAAAGTGACCTACAATCATATTACTTGGTATGAGGGTGCATCTCTGGGAGTAACACACCCTCCTACCAAAATTTGGTCAGTCTGACCTTTTAATCGCAGTTCATTGACTTAGGTTAAGTTTTGCGTCCGAGTTCAGTTCTCCGATACCAACGGACCTACAGTCATATATCTTGGTGTGAGGATGCATCTCGGGGAGTAGCACAGCCTCCGACCAAAATAGGTCACTCTTACCTACTTATTATGCTTTATTGACTTAGGTTAAGTTTTACATCTGAGTTCAGTTCTCAGATACCAAGCGACCTACAATCATTACTATCTGTAATGGTGAATCTCGGGGAGCTACACAGCCACACACTAGAATTGATGGGGGGACGAGGTGAACTCTGTAATCGTAGATTTCTGGTAATTATTGGTTACTGTCCCTTTTGGGAAAGTGGATTTTACCTTGAGTTTAGATGATTAGCTTTTTTTTTTGTGTGTGTAATTTTCGGCCTTCTAAAGTTTTGGTCCTGAATGCAGCTGTTAACGGCTAATCAAGAAAAGAGCTTCCATCCTTATTTGCAGTTATACATGATTTGACTAAAATTAATATGATTTATTATATACAATTTTAAATATAGAATACAAGGAAATAAATATATAAAACGGAAATAAAAAATGTCCAAAGAAAGGTATTTTTCTTCCTTTTAAAATCTATAAAGCTTATCAGTTATCTTGATGTAAATTGAGTAGTTACTAATTGAATACCACATACGTCTTCAACTATAGTCGCCTATATATAGTGATCACTAAATCTTTGATGAAGATAAAATAGCGGAGAATAATGAAGCTCTAGGAGATGCTCTCATTGAAAGTTGTTGCCGTTGGAGACAAGTAAGTGTCGATTTATTGTCAGTGTGTTGAATCGTTAGTTTTTAAAGTCTTGCAAAATTATATATATGTGTTTATTTATTCGAATAAAACTTCCGTATTTAACTTGTAAACATGTAATTAATTTGTCTAAGGTCGATTTTTACTTTAATTCGCAGTAAGCTAAAGGGCGAAAGTAGTTGGAAACGGACAGAAGATTTCCACCACAGTAAACGTAGTATTTAACATCGAACTTTTTTGGTATTAAACCAAAGTATTACATCAAAATAAATGAATATTTTATAATAAGTATTATTTGTTTACAGTTTGTTTACATACATTTGATCATCCTTTATAGCAATGTTGGTAAAAGATGTTTACTGAGGACATACGTGGAAGGAGAATTTCCAAAGGATGATAAGAAAAATTTGACGTGAGTAACAATGAAAATATATCTCTTTGTACTTCTGTTTACCAAGTTAACGGCTATATTTAGAAAATATTAGCATATTTCCGAATACACGGTAACCTGGTATATATAGAAATCCTATGCAGAAACGTCATGCAGTCAATTGTAAGTTAAAAGCAACGGTGACATAAGAAATGACAAACGTTATAGGCAATAACCAAGATATTCTGCTTTATTTAGACTTGTTCCCACTATTGTTACCGCTACCCGCTGATCGGATTTAACTTAATTGTCGGTCCACACGACGGATGGCGTATACGAAGCAGGAACTGCTAGCCCTTTCGGATGCGGTTAGTATATACATATTCCCAGGTTTATTTGTCCTTTTAATTGGTTTCTCCTAAGGTGTTTTTGTATCCCTTTATAACGTAAAAAGAGAGATGCTTTTTATTGCGTCATCTATATACTACATGGCGAACTGATATTTGCTAGTCCGTTGGCTTCATCTGTCCTGTCATATTTTTTAAGGTTTTTTCCCTAAAAATGTCCACTACCACTTATTCTCCATATAAACCTATTTTGTGAGGAGTGAATTTTTGAATTTTCTAGTAAATTTTGACTCAGAAAGGCTTTCCAGAACAAAAAATCCGGAAACAAGAATATTGGCGGGTAATAGTCTTACATGTGTATGAAATCCTGCTTTTTGTAAGAAATTGAACAGATTGAAGGCCATATACTTTAAAATTTCGTAGAACATGTAAAATGTTTCAAAATCCTGTAAGTATGGAATTTATTCATAACAGGGAAGGCTACAAAACAGATATACAGATATGTGACAAACCAGTACGACTAGTACTATTGGATACAAATAGCAGCGATGTTAGACTCCGATATTTGACATATCCTTTAACGGTAAATTTGATTTTTCTGGTGTTTTTCCCGATTTAATTTTTTATCTGACATTGTAACAGCTACAGGAAAGGGGCAGTTTCATTACTTCTTCCTTTTTTTTCATCGAAACTTCTTTATTTGCATAAATTTAGCCCCCTTTAGTTATGTTATTTCTACAATTATTTAATTATTTCGGTTATTTTTCATAATGATTTTTAATTATCTCGTTCAATTAATTTTTTGTTTCAAGTTTCTGATTAAATTTGGCAATTCAAACATGGTTACCAAAAGCTTGTTTAAATACACTTGGCAGCATTTTTGCTTGAATCATACAATATTAGGTTTATATTTCCTGATTCACCACTAACTGAACTGTACAATATTTAAAATGATGTCTAAATCTTTTGCAGGACGTATTTCTTTTATGCTTTTCAGTGGTAGACTCAAAAAGTTTAGACAACATAGAGGAGATTGTAAGTTGAATACGTGTGTATGAAGGGACAATCAATTTTGGAGAACATCCGTGTGATTTTATAAGGAAATGTGAAAGGAAGGGGAAACGATAGCAAAATTCGTTGAAATAAGACAAGCTGCCCCATACCTTACATGTACATTTTATGTGTTTTTATTGTGATTTATCACGCTTATAATGCTACCATGCCATATTGGTCTTGTGTCTATATTTACACATTGAGTTTGAAAAAAAATCCTCACCCAGAGCAATTGTTCGTATTATTTATAATGGTGATGCCCAAGATTTGTATTTTGAGTAAAAATTACTATTATTCAGTCAATAAATATAATTATATGCAATAAATACCTGTGTAAACAATAAAACGGTAACAGGGCAATAAATCGGATAACAGGGAAGTTCAACAATGACAAATCGACATAAACATTTATTTGTTGTAAGTTATTTTTCATACCTTAATTACAATTTCCAACTTTATTTAATATTTCAAGAAAGTGCAGTGCAGCTCTTTCGAATGCTCTGGTTATACTAGACCAGTCCTGCATCTGTGTATACGCAGCAATTATATTTTAAGGCTATCGGACGTGTTTATGTAATATTGAAAGAATTAATTTCTTTTCTCATTGATTACAGTGGCATCCAGAAATTGTTAGACACTGTCCAGAAACACCCTGCATTCTAGTCGGAACAAAGTGTGATGGTATCAGTACAAAAGACCAACACAAATCAACACATACTAGAGCTGAAGCACTATCTAAACGAATCAAAGCACTGAAGTACTTGAAGTGTTCTGCCTTGGATGGAGAAGGTCTTAATGAAGTCTTCTCAGAAGCCATCAATGCCGTCTTTGCTCCTTCTACAAAAAACAAAACAACCGAACAAAGAACTAGAAAAAAGAGTGGTTCTTGTAGTATATCATAACGTAATGCACAACTTCAGGAATTAACTATTTTGACCTTCGTACTATGTTATTATCGAAGTGTGTTTATGCGTTTTAAGTCCCGTATGCCTGTAAACCTTTTACGTGTAAATTTCAATATCTCATTTTGTAATGATACATCAGAAATTCATTGAATTTAAAAGGAAAACGTGGGTAATGGTACACTCTAATTGGAGACCTTCTGTCTTCATAAAAGGTATATTGAGCATTGAGTTTGGCTTTGGTCGTGGGTTAAAGCACACACAAATTTGTGACGTCCACTTTATATTCCATATTGTATGGCCAAAAACAGTAATTCCAAGTTGAAGAACAGTATTAGAATTATTCATTTGATTATAGAAGCGAAAAATATGTTTTTCTCTCGACAATCTAAACAATATTGATACATGTCTTTCGCCAATCTTTTGCCAGTTTTACAAAAATGATAAATCAAGAAAACTCTGTTGTCCCAAGGTCCACGCCAATATAATAATAGGCATATCTCAGATTGTTATAAATACGTTGAAGTTGCATTCGTCAAAATCAGTTTTTCAACAACAAAACGAAAAAAACAGCATAACGTCATATTATATAACATGTATAATGGGCGATTGAAATCAAAACTTTGTGACAAACGTGATGACTTTAATTTTCCGATTGTGAACTTCCCCTTTCTTAGCAGTAACATGCCAAGGTCTCCAGTCTATAGGGTTTATACATTTCACAGTTGATTCGTTACTGCCGTGTATGTTATTTATACGGCCACTTTCTCGGGAGGGCGAGATTGCTATCACATAAACGTCTGAGACAGTGCTTTATTTTCTGTGCTGTCTTGTTCTATTTTTGTTTATTTTGTTATATGTTTTTTATTCTTTTAGTTATACATGTATCCTTGTGATGTTTGTTTGTTGTGTTCCATTTTCATTACTTTGTCTTTTCCTTGGATTTCAATTTATGGACTTTTCCCAATGTTTTGTCGCAATATATATATATTCAGATTGTTATATAAGAAAGAGTTCAGTTTAAGCTTTTCATATGCCTAGAACAAAATGAAAAATTTATGTTTCAATAAAGATGTACCCTTTTTCAGTCTAGTAAACCCATGAGAGGCACAGAAGACAATTCGTGGAAATCAACAGATCATCGGTCAGATTTTATTATGAGATTTATATACATTTCATAGAAATTTCTATTTCTTTTGTTTAAAGTCTTTACAGAATTACAGAACGGTTTCCCTACGCTTTTTAGCATGGTGAAGCATGTTGCCTTCTTCTCTGGGCCTCATGCTGCCTCTTTTGAACATGTTGAATGTGTCGTGAAAATACTTTTAACTATGTCTCTAAAATTTTATAAAATGTACTCTTTCGTTCTGACAAGCTTATTGCATTTATTTATCCCAGTAAAGAAATTATAAGATTTTCAAGATGTACATATTAATTGATAATTAGACTCAGATATTTTTATCTATTGAGACTTTACTTTATGATGTGCCAAATTTATGGGGGATACTCTATACAGATGAATTAATTTTGGAAAGATAGACGAATTTAAATTTTTGGCATAATTGGCTGTACACAATGTGTTAATTGTGCAAGTAATTTTGTTATCTAATAAAGCGACAGATGGCATTATTATCCAAGAAAGAGACAGATGACATTGTTATCCAGTAAAGAGGCATATTGCATTGTTATCCAGTAAAGAGACATATGGCATTGTTATCCATTAAAGAGACAGATGGCATTGTTATCCAGTAAAGAGACAGATGACATTGTTATCCAGTAGAGCGAAAGATGGCATTGTTATGCAGTAAAGAGACAGGTGACATTGTTATCCAGTAAAGAGACAGATGGCATTGTTATCCTCTGTAAAGTATACGACTTAATTATTGTACTGTACACCAATAACAAGGCACTTGATATGCGTATCTCAGCATGTCTTACCTGTATGCCTCGGGAACAAAATGCATCGAAACAGTAACAGAAAATTGTTGAACAAAGAACAAAAAGGAAACCTACTGACACACTATTTTTATTCCAATGCAAAGAAAAGCAATTAAACTTCTATTCCCACGAGTATCACATGCGTTGGTTTCTCATGTACACTAACTGAAGGCCCATTTCTCTCCTGTTTAACAAAACAGGAAAAAAACGTTGTACTCATATTTTTCCGACGTAGTTTGATTTGGTTATACTGGTCTTCATTGCATGTTTTTGAAGTTTTTATTGTTCATTTTTGAAGTTTTTTTTTCATATTAGATTTAAGGTTTTCAATTTTATCTGTTAGTATGTACACTGGCCAAGTGGGTTCACGTGATACATTTTGTATTCACGTTAGATTAATGTGAAAATTTTCACTTTAGATGTACACAAAAATATGTCGTAATTTTTACAGATACCCAAGAACTATGACTTTAACGATTCAAACATATAGTTTTAGGAAAATATTTATCTCCCTAGACTGTACATATTATCTTCACATGGAAAACAGGCAGGAAAAGAGTTAGTACATATACGTCTATTGTTGGAGTTTGGGTCTATTTTTGGAGTTTGGGGAATTCCCTTTTGGCCACCATCTTGCCGCTTTACGTTTTTACTGGCACTAAAACCGATCACTCTCTACTACTGATATTGCTTTAGAACAGTCATAATTTCCGTTTCATTGTCTAGAATAGTTGTTTAATATTATGCTTATAATCCGAAAAATAAATGAGTAAGAAAACTGTTTCATTTCAATATTCTGTAAATTCCCTCATTGAAATAAAAGCCTTCCTGTTAATGTTTACGGCAGGTTTGCTGTAATATGTTTACCATGCAAATTAGTATTGCCGCAAACTTGCCACAAACTAATAATATCTTTTATATGGCTTCTGCAGCAAGGTCGCAGTAAGATTTTGACTAATACAAATTTTGGTTGCAGCAGATCTGCGGCAAACATAGATAGCCTTGTATAGCCTTGTATGAGTTCCTGCAATGTTTCTGCGATCATCGAAGGAAGGTCGCAGAAACATTTTGACCAATACAAATTTTGTTTGCAGCAGATCTGCGGCAAACATAGATAGCCTTGTATGGGTTCCTGCAATCTTCACGCGAATACAGATAGCCTTACAGTGTAAGAAAGATATTGACCAATACAAATTTTGGTTGCAGCAGATCTGCGGCAAACATACTTGCGATATTCCTGCGAACATCGCAGAAAGGTTGCAGGAATTACTCTTGCTATATGTATAAAAATTAGAATTCTATACACATAATACACATCAATTCTTGTAAGGGTTATCAAACTTGGAAATGATCATGCATCAAAACATGGCTAATGTATTATAGGAAAATAAAGAAATAAATGGTTTAGGTGGGCATGAATATTTCAGCTGCATTATCACTCATGATATAAGTCTTTTGTTGGAAGAATTCAGTTTGTGAAGACAGTACAATATCTGCATGTGTAAATTCACAACAAAAATTAGCAACCATTTCATTTCAGTAGCTGCTAATTGTCCTAATTTAAAAAAAAATAAGTTCTATAATAAAAATTATAGATGTGGTATTTATACTTATATTGATTTGCATGCAACTGTAATTGCCATAGTTATACATTGTAACATATATAAAACATGTAACATGAATTTTGTGTTTAAATCAACATAAATGAAACATCTTACTTCATGGAATACTATCTTTGTTTCTTCAAATTATGCACTTATTGATAGAACAACTTAGCTCACGGTCATTTTCAAATTTAAACTAGGAAACTAGGCATGACCAGGTTTAATTAGTTCTTCTACAATGTTCCGAGCATTGATTTCCCACGTTGTTTCTGTGATATTGCAACAAGTCTGCAGCAATGTTCGCAAGAAGGTTGAGGTTACCTGCAAACATCTGCGAACATATAATTTTGATTCCTGTAAACAAATTTGCTTGCAGCAGGTTTGCTGAAGACCAGCTGCAAGCTTGCTGCAAACATTCCTGCTTGGTAAGGGTGTAATATTATTAAATTTATAATATGTAATCCGTAATAGAACTGTTATAAATTCTCGAATTTAGTCTGAAAAACGATATTTTCAGAAATTGCCTGTCGTGAACTGGGTTCGTTTTTACGAGTCGATATGAACAACCGATGATACATCGGGAAGTGTTGATCTCTGCTTTAGTTCGTTGCGTGCAATTCATTTTAATAATTTCCCGTCGTGCTGAAGCTCGTAAAAAAATTAATTCACAAACACTGTATTTATATTTTAAAAATTCGCTCCCTAACAAATAGTAAATTTAGGACGTTTGGGCTTTCATATATAAAATTTGTACATTCAGTATAATTGTATATGTGATATTTTCAACTACAGTATCTTGAACTATTTGTTTTATTACAAATGTCATGTAATTTTGCTAAAAAAAATACTTACTTTTTTAGATTAAAGCGGTAAGAAATTGATACAGGGAATGTGTTTAAAAGTACGTGTCGCTGAGATCAACGCCTAGGTACGGGTGGTGGTGTACTATTTCTAATGGCTCATCTTTCATGGTGTACTGATACGTACATATTATCAGGTTTTCTGCAAACGTATATCGTAAATTATCGTATTTCCCTATGGCTATATCGACCTGTTGAGGCCTTCAGAATTTCCCGTATTTCGGCACTGTGACGTCGTAAAGAGTTGACCCGACCCTAATATGAGCTGACCCGAATATATCAGCGACGTCATAATGTTTGACCCAACGTTGACCCGAATATATCAGGAAAACATCCGGTTATAGGCGGATGGCCATTGAAAAGTAAGAAATTCCATTAAGATTGCTAGTTAACAATACGATAAATTTATCATCAAGTTTTCTTCAAACAAATATTGTAAAATATAAGCCGCTCGACACAATATGAAGCTTTTTGGCTCGTTCGCTACGCTCACTCGCCGAAAAAGCTTCACATTGTTTCTCGCGGCTGATATTTTACGATATACGTTTGCAGAAAACCTGATAATATGTACATATCAGCCGCGAGACACAATGTGAAGATTTTTCGGCGAGTGAGCGTAGCTTCATATTGTGTCGAGCAGCTTATATTTTACAATATTTGTTTGAAGAAAACTTGATGATAAATTTATCGTATTGTTAACTAGCAATCTTAATGGAATTTCTTACTTTTCAATTGCCATCCGTATAAAACCGGATGTTTTCCTGATATATTCGGGTCAAGTTGGGTCAAACATTATGACGTCGCTGATATATTCGGGTCAGCTCATATTAGGGTCGGGTCAACTCTTTACGACGTCACAGTGCCGAAATACGGGAAATTCTGAAGGCCTCAGCAGGTCCATATAGCCATAGGGAAATACGATAAAGTCTCTTCTTTGTTGATGTTGTGAACGGCATAATGGCACATTTCTTGACCTTGAACTCCATTTGCCATGTTTCGCTCCATTGTACAAGTGTGTCCAGGTCTTTTTGCAATAACTGTTGTTCTTCATCGGACTCAATGGGTCTATAGATGAACATTCTGGTAGTTAAACCATCATCGATGTCATTGATGTAAATCAAGAAAAGTGAAGGGTACAACCCCCTGTGCAACTCCTGATGTGACTGGAGCTGATTCGTTGTCTCCTGGTGTTGTCGGTCTTTCAGAAAATTGTCTATATCTATCTACATGTGCTACTCTGGATTCCTTAATGATGAAGTTTGTTACATAATCTGGCGTCAGGAACTTTATCAAACGCTTTTGAGAAGTCTAATATTCACTTGTTGTCCATTATTTAGTTGTCTTGCTATGCCGTCTGTTGTTATGAGTAGCTGTGCTTTACATGATCTCTTTGCACGAAAACTATTTTGATTGTCATGAAGAATAATCTGTCTATCTAGGCAATACATGAGGAACAGTCCGACCACACTTGCTCAATTTGCCAAAAGTCTTAGTGTGTTATTCTTCATTCTAAAGGAATTGGTTCATTACAAATTGTCGCAAAAATGAAAATGTCCCCGTCCCCAATTAAATATGACCCCAATCGTGGTACACATGCTCTCCCCCCCCCCCCCCCGCCATAATATTTACCTGTACACGGTGGTATACGTCCAGTATCTAATGAATGTTGAAATATAAATTACTGTATTGGTGTTACCGTATTACATTCCGCTTCTTTGCTATTTTTTTTTCGTTCTTATGTGCTTGTTTATACAATCTTTCTTTCTTAAACGAATCATTCTTTTAATTTCCTTAGACATTCAGGGTACATATTATTTTTTTTAAATAATTTATTTGAAATCCATTTGTCCATTGCCTCAAATATAGATTTTTTAAATAATGCCCAATTCTCTTCCATATATAATGGTCTTGTATCTTCTGAGTGAAAATAGTTGCAGCTCTCAAACATTTGTTCTTTCCCAGATAGATTTTCTATAGTTATAGACAGTTCTTATCGTTTTGGTTGGTCTAGATGGCCTGACAGTGTCCTTACAGCTAACATGTCATGGTCACTCATTCCTAAAGTGGGACAAGTAAATTACTTTTGTACAAGATTATGGTGAGATGTAATAAAAAAATCTAACATCCTATCTTGTCGTGTTGGCAAGGTGTTAACTTCTTCTAGGCTATGCTGATTTAGTATTGTGATCAGTTTTTCACGATGTGCCTTGTCTCTGGTTTCAGTGGGTACACAACCATGCACTGTCCCAGTCAATATCTCCAAGCAATATTTTCCCTTTTTTATATTTCTTTGAAGGTGAAAATCTTTGTAATGGACAGTGTACGTGTATAGTCAACCTTAACTGGCAACAGGGGTCAGGATTTTTAGTTATAAAGTTATGAATATATTTTAACACTCATTATATATTTACATGATTTTATTTCGATCCGACCCGCAGTCGGAACGGTCCCAGTTGATCGGTCTCCAAGTCGATCCGGCCTCGTCTTACGGTCGATTCGTCCCAAATTCAGTAATAAGATGGATATAAGACAAAAACTATATATAAATACAGGTTGGTTTTTGTTACTCCTCTTCCTATAACAAACTCTAACTTTATGTGGTTTAGATTAAACAAAAACTATTTTTCCCTTAGTAGAGATTTATACATATGTTATCTTCATATCCCTCCTGAAAACTCAACTTACTCTATAAATGAAGGGGACCAATTTGATAACCTTATAACTGATGTTTCAAATTTTTATGATAAAGGGGATATAGCATAATTAGGGGATTTTAATGCCCGTGTTGCTATAGATGCTGACTTCATACCAAATGATGAAAGTTTTATATTTGATGTTGATGAACATTATATTGAATATGTACCATGTGTTATAAGACAGAGTCAAGATCAGGTTAGATGTGGCAGAGGGAAGAGCTTGATTGATTTGTGTATCCCGAGTAGATTGAGGATCCTTAATGGGAGAACCCTGGGGGATTTTTCTGGGAAATATACAGCCCATTGCTCTCTAGGTAGTAGTGTTATAGATTATATAATTGGAAGTGAAAGTATTTTGCATAGATTTCTAAGTATGAAAGTCCATGATTTTCAAAAATCTATCTCTAATCATTGTATGTTGTCATGTATCTTATCAGTCAACTTTAGTGAAATTGATGTCACTGAGACAACACCAGTATATCCACTTAATTTAATTTACAAATGGACAGATGAGTCAATAACTAAATTCAAGAAAGCTCTTGCTAGTCCCTCTGTTTCATCTAGACTTGATAATTTTATAAACTGTAATATAAGTTTAGATAAGGATAGTATTGAGAAAGCTGTTGTTGATGTTAATAACTGTATTTTAGATGCAGCTAATATTTCTCTAAAGGCAAGGAAAAGGGTTATTAGGAAAAGTAAATATAAAAAGAAGAAAAGTTGGTTTACTCCTGATTTACATGATATCAAAAATTATCTCAGTAGACAACTTGCCTTTAGACCATTCGATAATGAACTCAGTCATAAATGTTTTTGTCTTAGTAAAAAAATAATAAAGCAAGGAAGGAAAGGCGACGGAATCATTTTAGGGATATAGTTAATAAAATGAAAACCCTTTCTACAAAAGATCCTAAAGAATTTTGGGGAATAGTTAATTCGCTCAAAAATTGTGAAAACGATAATGAAGATATACCTATAAATCCCGAACAATTATTGGATCACTTTAAAGAGTTAAATAAGGTTTCAGGTAAGAAAAGTACAATTAATAACCATTTTAATGATATTTTAAGTACAATTAATATCCCTAATGGAGTACATGTATTAGACAAACCAATAACATTTAAGGAGGTAAGTAAAGCATGTTTAAAGCTTAAAAACAATAAGAGCAGTGGTCATGATGGAATTCTAAATGAAATGCTGAAGTATGGTCAGTTTGTATTAATGCCAGCTTTGAATAAATTATTTAATTGTATTTTATCTTCTGGAATTTATCCAGAAAGGTGGTCAAAAAGATCTAATAATCCCTATTTTCAAACATGGAGATAGACATGATCCTGGAAATTATAGAGGAATCACAATAACAAGTTGTATGGGTAAAGTATTTAACTCCATTTTGAATAAAAGACTGGAAGATTTTCTTAAGTTAAATAATGGGATTGCTGATGAGCAAATTGGCATTAAGGAAGGTTGTAGAACATCTGACCATATATTTAAACTTCAAACTATAACAGATAAGTACCAATCTAATTAAAAACCGATCTCTCATCGCTCCCGTTTTCTGATATGTCACGCGACATAATCAGAAAACGGGAGCGATGAGAGATCGGGTTTTAATTAGATTGGATAAGTACTTAAACCAGTCAAAGAAGCTCTTCACTTGTTTCATTGACCTCAGAAAAGCATTTGACTCTGTGATCCACCCAGCCCTTATATTAAAGCTTAGAAAACTTGGTATTGGTGGGAAATATCTTTCAACTCTTCAATCCATGTACAAAAATATTAGACTCCGGGTAAAAATTAAAGAAAGGAGGTCTTCAAAATAGTATGAATAGAGTATTTGAATATTGCAATGAATGGGGGCTTGACATCAACTTTCAGAAATCCAAAATTATGGTCTTTAATAAGGGGAGTAGAGTAACAAAAAATAAGTTTTACATTGGTGAATCAGAAATAGAGACTGTAAAACAATACAAGTATCTTGGTGTTGTATTTAGTACAAATGGTAGTTTTAATGAAGCCTTAAGTGACCTTTATACCCGAGGCCAAAAAGCTTTTTTCAAATTAACAAATTGTTTCAAAAACATACCTTGTGACCCTGCAAAGTTTCTATATGTATTTGATCATACTGTCAAGCCAATTCTTTTATATGCATCTGAGATAGTTCAAACCTTCGTCAAATGAAAATTTATTTGAAAATGTTTATAAGTATTTTCCAATAGAAAAACTTAACTTGAGTCTTTGCAGATATATTTTGTCAGTCAATAATAAGACATGCAAATTGGCCTTATATGGTGAACTGGGTCGATATCCTTTGTATATTGATGTTGTTGTATCTATGTTGAAATATTGGACTAGACTTAAAAATAACAAAACAGGTGATAATCTTTTATCCCATGCACTTGAAGAAAATCTAAAGATGGTTAAAGGTAATCAAAACTGCTGGTTAAGCTCAATTCAAAACATTCTTAAAAAATTTAATGTTTAAATTAAAGAATTTTTATTTAGATCAGCCTAATAGTTTATCATTTAAAAATAGTAACATAAAAAAAAGAATAAAATCTGTTAAAAGTGAGTTTGAATCTAATTGGTTTCAACAGTTACAAACTAGTGAGAAATTGAGATCATATAGAACGTTTAAAAATATTTTTAAATTAGAAAAATATCTCACTAATATTTATAATGAAAATGATAGATTTAACATGAGTAGATATAGAACCAGCAATCATAGACTACAAATTGAATTGGGTAGATATACAGTACCAAAAACACCTGTTGATGACAGAATATGTAAGAATTGCTCTTCTGGTGAAATAGAAGATGAAAAACATATTTTATTGACATGTGATAAATTTTCCTCTTTAAGAAAAACCTATATTGATATTTGTTATAACAAAAATATTTCTAGTAGCATTGATAAAGATAGCAAATTTATATGGCTATTGATTAATGAGGATGGTAACATATGCCGTAATGTATCTAGATTCTTGAGTTTAAGTATATTTAATAAGACAAATGAATCAGATGAATAGTAATATTCATTTTCTGTCATTGGGTATTAGTCGTATTGAATTATGTCTTATTGGAATTGGATTGTCTCCCTTGGTATATGATTTATATCATATTATATTATTATGTTCTTCTTTAATATCTATATCCATGCAACTCTTTCTCAATATTTTTGTATATGCTTTTATGCATTAATATTGTTTGTTTTATGCTCTTTGTGAGTTTTCTTTAAAAAATAACTTTGAACTTTGAACTTTGTGTTTTGTACATTTTAAAAGTCGTTTTTTTTTGCCCCTTTTGACATCTCATCATTTCCATTTATTTTTCTAGTTTTCTGATACCTATTTACATTATTTGGACTCTTCTAGATTCCTATTTTCTTAATTCAGTCAATGTTAAAGTGTAGATTTGTAAATGTAAAAGTGCAAGTGACATGGTATGTCTTCTGAAATGGTCTTTTTTTTAAAGTAGAATAACTTTTATTTATTTAACCAATTAAATACATATAATAACAACAATATAGGGGACGAGATCAAAAGTTCAATGTAGGATAAAAAAATTAAATCACCCCCCCCCCCCCTTCTTAACTTAATTTGGGATAAATTGATTGACCAATATGGGCATATGCTTTGAGAGTATACTTTATGTATCATGGGTCCTATTTTTCCTCAACAATGTATGTTTGTTCTGTATATTGACTTGGGCGTCACTTTTAAAAAATATTGGAAAAAAAGTGATCTGTATTTTTAGTATGCATCAAAAAAGGCACTGTTAACTTATAATTTTATACATATCATTCAAAATGTGTTTGAACAACATAGATACTGATTGATTTCGCCCCAATACTCTCGACCAAAAATTTGCTTTTCAGTACGATTTGATGGCTTTTATTTGCTTTAAAAGTCCAAACATATGTTAGGGCCGAACTTGAATCCGAATTTTTCAATCTATAAATCGATGTCGGATAACAAAACTCACAGCGATTTTTAACCCCCCCAAACTATTTGAATTAAGCAAGGATGTATATTAGATATGTTAGTTATACGTCCTTGAATTAAGTTTTTTATCCTACATTGAACTTTTGATCTCGTCCCTAAATGATTACGTAAATGAATGAAAACAACATTAAACTGAGAAAAATAACAAATTTTAAAATACAGTGTAACGATCATGTTATTGAATCACAGCCCAGACTTAAATATTTATTCTATATTAAAATTTATGTACGGTAAAGCAACAGACACTCGCAAAACTCTTACGACGGCTTTAATCCAATGTCATTTTGACTATTACTGCTCTTCATGGTATGCCGGAGTATCGCAAACCTTAAAAAACAAACTTCAGATTGTCCAGAACAAAACGGTAAGATTTATAAAAAAAACTTAGGTCCAAGATCAAGTGTTCGCAAACCAAAAATATGAAATGTTGGATTTTTAACTATAGAAAATAAAGTAAAACAATTGATTAGGACACGTACACAAAATCTACAACAAATGTCCAGCATATTTAAAAGATAATTTTATTATAAAAGTTAACGAACACCATGGATAATACAAGATCAAGTCAATTGAATTTTATTGTTCCTAAAATTAAAGGAGTGGACTCTTCATCATTTTTCTTTAGTTCTATTAAAGTTTGGAATGCGCTTCCAAATAGCAGTAGCAGACCACGATGGTTTTAAAACTGCATTAAAACAACATCTGAAAAATTAGTAAACTAAATATTATCAACATTAGTTGAAATTATGCCACGGTCTTAATGTAATGTAAAGTGATATACACTAAATTTTTAAAAGAACCCAATTGGAAATAAGCGGAAACTCTTTCATGGGTCATCCTTGGAATGATATCAACTTGTTAGTGCATTTAATGCTTGTAGTCAGGAACTATATATGTTATTATTTCATATCAGATAAAATTTAGTTGTTTTTATTGGTTAAAACATGGTCATGTGGTATTTATTAATCTTCGTTAAAATACCAAGCGGGCATTATCATGATAATGCCCGCGGGCATTACCACACGGTAATGCCTGCTTGCAGTTTAGAGTTACGTCCCCTTTTTAAAACGCAAACGTGATGCAGCAGTTGTTCATTAAATTCTAGACATTTCTAGATGAAATTTTGGTTTCAATGAAATAAAAACAATACTTGCTCAAATAGTATTGTTGTAATATTATATAACAGGGTGCCTTTTTTATGTACCTAGTAGGTTTGGATATTTCGAATAATAAATTCTTGGCAGTAATGCTTGAAGTAGAAAAAAGAATATATATGGGGAACTTCCATGAATGTACAATATACCAGCATAGCACCAAAAGTAATGACAGAAACATAAACACACCTCCAGAGGTCATCATGAGGTATTCAACATTCATGTACATGTAAGGAACCCACACCCAGCAGATTTATATTCTTCAATGAAATAAACACAATAGTTGCTTATATAGAGGGCATTATCATGATAAATTGACTGCCCTCGGGACAGATATTGCCTTCAACATTGATAATGCCCTCGCCTGCGGCTCGGGCATTATCAATGTTTCAGGCAATATCAGTCCCTTGGGCAGTCACTATATCATGATAATGCCCTCTATATAAGCAACTATTGTATAAGTATTATATGATCCTTGTTGTAGTACGTGTTTTAATTTATACTTTTATAAACTCAAATTTTTAGATACACTAAGTCTTGTGCATAGTTGGTATCTATCCTAAATGAATTTTACCTTTTACCTAATATTGAATTACATTGTGTAATTACATAAAACAATTACTTAATTACTTGCAATCACAGTGTACTATTATAAGTCCATATCTAAATGTACTAGGTCTATATATATATATACATAAATATGGAAGAGAAATAAAACTCTAATTTAACAAAGTGGCTCTTAATTTAAATAATTCATAAATGTACTTGACAAATTGTAATAATATATGTTCATTTTCGTTATTCGTCATTCATTATACTATAGTTTATTAATTCGAGTTAAGTTGAAAATGTTTTACATGAATCACAATATCTCGGTGGGGGGGGTAACTTTACCATTTTATGACGGGGGTGCGTCGGTGAACTTGAAACCCCTATCCGAAATTATCCACGTTATATATCGCATTTGTGACCTGCAAAATATCCAGGAGAGCTAAAATTACATACACTACATTATCCAAATATAATAAAAGGCAGTTATCATGATGAGACATATTTATACATTTAATATTTAAATATCTTGTCTTTCGCCCGGCCTTCCATTGTGAAACTCAACCTGAATTTTCCTCAGTGCTTTATAAAATATCTACCCCCCCCCCCCCCCCACACACACACACACCATTACATCCGAGCACAATATATCATGAAATTTTCATTATAGGTAGTGTAACGTACCCAATCTGTATTTTCTCCTCAAATTCTTATTCTTTTTTGTTATAGAACTTCAATATTATCTGTACATTATGACATTATTCTCCACCGGTAATTCTTTGAGCAATCATAATCAATTTATTTTTAAAAACGAATGTAAGCCCCTAAAAAAAGTTTCCATCCGGGTCGTTTGCGTTATTTTTGGACGAGCTAAAAATAGCGGAAGTGAGTCGGTTTATAAAACTTTCGACGGCCATTTTTCGGCAGTGTTTACGAAGGAGAGGCAGGGTGAAATTTTCAATTATTTTAGTGAAATTAATGAACAATAAGACTTTTAATTCATAAAATGCAGGCTATAAAATGTGTAGTAGTAGGAGATGGGTAAGTTTTGTAGAAAAAGAATAAGAATTAACTTCAAAGAGTTTTTCGAATGCGGAAATGAGTGACCTGGTCAGAACGGGATCCTACACACTTTAGTCTTTAATGAATCTCGATGTATTTTTAACACGCTTGTTAAGCCTTTATTCGGAAAACAACATGTGTTATGAAAGCAATTTATGATATTTAAACAGTGATAGCATATATGTATCTTGGATTTTTTTTTAAGTATTTGTATTTTGCCATTTTGGGCTAGACTACATGTAGACTATAGAAAAGGGGGTTTCAGCCATATTAGTGATATAACTTTACTAAAGTAGTTGGTCTGATACTAAATTTGATAGTAATATGTACCTTATTTAGGAGATGTTCTGGTTTTTGAAATGCAAATCTGATGTTTACAGGAGGGAGAGTTTTTTTCTCAAACAATTAAATGAAATATACATATATTGACAGTATGTTGGATTGTTTGAGGAAACTGCAATGTTTACAATATACATGTATTTTGTTTGATAATATATAACCAATGAATGATGATCCTTTTGCATTCAAGTTTATCCTTATTAATACTAGAATAATGGAAAAATAAAAATTGTGTTGTTTTACACGTAGGTATTAGTGCTTGTACACAGTGATACTTGGTAAAATCTTATTCAAAAGTTTTAAAATACCCGAATCTAGCATGAGAAGAAAAAAAATGCCAAGAATAAAATACCAGTGTTAACTAAAAGTAATATGTAAAAAAAAATCATGATTGTGGTACATCAAGGTAGCTAGAAATTTATAGTTTAAAATCTTTAATTGTCAATTTCATGCTACACATGTACAAGTACATTTTGTAGTTTCAAATTATTATCAGCTAGACTGGTGATTCTTTCAGGGAATTTTAGTTTGTTGTGGTAGTTTGCTTGCAAATATTAAAACCTTCATTTGTGGCTCACTTCATTTAAATGGTTTTAACCACCAACTCATCGCTCATCTCCATTATGATCAAAGTGCATGTTTTAATTCAAAGATACAACACTTTAATCGATTCAAATGAGCAATAGCTAATCAATTTAAGCACTTTTGGTTCAACCTGGCCATGCCCTGTAACTACAGGCAGTCCTGAACATTAGTCCCATTCCAATTCCTGGGTCCTAGTAAAATTCAAGTTATACAAGTAAATTTTTTTACTAAACTAGACCAGTTCTATTTCAAGTTCATAGCAGATTAACACCGCCTCGGTGGTCTCGTGGTAGTGTGCTTGCCCAGAGTGCGGAAGGTTCGATCCCCGGCCGGGTCAAACCAAAGACATTAAAATTGGTATTTGCTGCTTCTCCGCCAAGCACGTGGCATCTAGGAGTCAGAGCAAAGACTGGTCGGCTCGGAGTCAGTATAATGTGTCCGAGTGAGGTGATATGTCTTCCTGCGGACAGTTACCTCGTGAACTAGCACATTAAAAATCCGACTTAGCGTGTCGGTCTAGTACAAAGCAGGGATCATATTCATTATCATATCAACATGTTCTCGTCCTGATATGCACCTGGTTGCCACTGGACGTTAAACAATAATTCATCCATCCATAGCAGATTAAAATTATTTTCTTCTGAATAAATAGTTGTATCTGTTTATGCATTTACAACTGCTTTGTTTATACCTACACTATAATGTTATGAAAAGAAGGGATACTACACTAATTCTTGGATAATTTCAGACAGAGAACAGCAAATTATTAAACATGTGACAGAGGTACAAAAAACATTTATCTTTTTGAGTTATATTTATAAACAGTCATCAATACATTGTGTATTCCTTTTTGCTGTCGAAAAAACATGTACATGCTATTGTATCTACACAAAATGTATCTGATGTTCCCTCAACCCCCCCCCCCCCTCCCCTCCCCCCCCCCCCCAAAAAAAAATAAAGACCTACATGTACCTACCTACCCACTCTCTAAAAATATGAGTCAATTTACAGTAAACATTTTTTTTTATGGTCTAATGTTTATAATCTAGATTCTGGGATCTCCAAGCTATGCATGTACAATGTACATACATGTAAACAAGTGCATTGTATAATTACTACATACATGTAATTTTACATAATTTATGCATAAAACCTATCAATAAATTTGTATAAAACTATAGGGGTGGTTAATATTGCTGGTAAATGATTCTGGACATTTAATAGATGCTGAATAAATACACATATATAAACAACCATTTTTAAAACTGAAATCTGATACTTTCTTCTAACATTTACATAATATTTTTCCTCCTTAGGCTTTTAGAAATGTCTGAAATTCAAGTAATGCTGTAAGATATCACATAATAAGAAACAAATTTACAGAGTCGTGTTTGTACATTTGTACATATACTGTTTTGCTCTAGGTGACAGTGAGTCAATTTGTTTGTCAATAAATTAGTGGATTTATGTCAATTTTTAAACAAACATTTTACTCATTAAATACATTCATAATGCCCCCAATCAGTTAAATACAAGTATTTGTAGCCCCAAACCATACATGTATTATGACAAATGAAGTTTTAAGGTTTGAAATAAAGTTCTCAAATTTAAAGGCCTAAGAAAAAATCCTGGCCAAGATTCTCCTTCAGACTAATGCAAACTTTCATATATCTTTTTCTGCTTTTGAATCTTTTTATAGTTTATACAAAATGCAAAATAAAACATTTGTGGTGCCTTAAATACCTGTACAGTGTGCATGGTGTGTGGCTGTGAAAAGTATAACAAGGTAAATTCTATCCAACAATTATTAAATTTATATGTACTGTAACCAATTCTGTTCATACATTTATAATTGTCACCATTTATTTGTCATGCTTGTATTTGTAGATAAAGATGTGATGTAGTTTTTGCATCTTTTCACTATCTCTTCATGAATTTTATTTTTGTTCTTCAGTGCTGTTGGTAAGACTTGTTTATTGATCAGTTATACGACAAATGCCTTCCCAGGAGAGTATATACCCACAGTGTAAGTATGAGTATGGTATACTCATTTATTAAATATAAATGATATTTAGATAATTTTTTTTTAATGTCACAAAGCATGTGTGCCAACTTCTAACATATGCAAGTTGTTCCTGTACCTGTACATTGCAAACAAATTTTTATCAACTGTAACATGCCTAGCAGATGTACCTTTAAGGAATATATATGTATGTTCTATAAATTAGCTATACCTGTACAAATGTTGGTCATTATCTTGGATTTAGGATAGCTATTTTTGCTTTACGGCCCATACATTTAGATGTACGAGAATTGATTTGACATTGCATATATTATTCCTTATTTAAAAATAAATCTGCTATAGATATTTGCAGATGTAATATGATATGAGCCTGTCGGAGTCAGAGACAGTTAGGTTTCTGCTCATTTACTTTTGTTCCATTGAAACAGGCGTTTGTTTTATAAATAACAGCCCCATACACTACTATGTTGTATAGTAATGTATGGGGTTGTTATTTGTATCAAACAAAAGCCTGTGCACAATGGTCCTACATAAGAAATACAGGTTGTGATTGATTTTGGGAAATTTGACCATGTTTTTTATGCCCCTTCCGAAAGGCATGCCGGGCATACAATTGTTCGGTCTGTGCATCTGACCGTAGGAGTTTGAGGTTCAGGTAAAAGTAGTTTTTCACGAAGGCGTTATGGTATAATCCTGAAAGTTTGTACATGGATAGTTTGTGATATGAACTGCAGCATTTTGATGTGAAAAGGATGCTGTGACCTTGAAGTCATGGTTTTTCGACTTTGAATTTCTCTTTGGAATTTCAATATAGAATCCAGGTTAAGGTTCAGGTTTAAGGTAGTTTTCATGAAGGAGTAATGGTAGCATCCTGAAACTTTGTACATGGATAGCTTGTGATATGAACAGCAGCATTTTGATGCATAACAGATGCTGTGACCTTGAGCTCATGGGTCTTCGTCTGAATTTCTTTATAGAATTTCAATATTAGAATCCAGATTAAGGTTCAGGTTGAAGGGTAGTTTTTCATGAAGTACTTACAGATAGTATTTCATGTACCCTATCGATAGGGACTTCAAAGTCAACCATAAACACTTGTAATTCTATTTACTAAATACTTACATCTTTGCCGGGGCATGTAGTGTCCATTGAACACATATATACTTGTTTTTCTGGGGGTCATGAAGTTTTTTTTTAATAATTTTGGTGAAACTTTTAAATTTTGTCCGAAATTTATGATTTTTGGTTTACGTTCTTTGATGAAATTCATGATATTAGGGGCTGAAAAAGAGACACACCTTAATTTTCAAAACTTTTTTTTTTCTTATCCGATTTGAATGATTTTTTTTAAATGGTTCATCATAAGAAATACAGTAAATATTACTCTGCAGTTGTATGTAATTTTTATCGTTGCAGAGATAAAAAGGATTAAAGGGCCCAAAACCATTTTACAGGAAATCTAAAAATTTTGGTTTTTTTGTCCGATTTTAATGGAAATTGTTTCTCTTTAATCCATCTTCATCAAATGAGTGCCTTCAGTAGTATGACAACAGATTTCTTCTATCTTTTTTTTGATTTTTGAGATATAAAAGGGCCAAAAAAGACTTGATATGTAAATTATTATGAGGATTTATTAGTCAATGGAACAATTTGAACATCTGTCTTTGTACCTCCAGTAATACTTATGCGGAAAATGGCATCAAGTTTTATAGTAATTTTCATTGATGACTAATAGAAATGGTCACGCTACTGTAGATGTCGAAAAAGGGAAGGCTAATATGCTGCTACAGGGCCGCTCTCGCACCCACCAAGTGGAGAGTTATTTTAGTATAAGTTGGAATAACTTGTTTCCCAATCCACAATAAATAAATAAGTTTAAACTAAAATGGTCAGATTGCATTGAAACTGTCACTTGGCATTGGTAGTTTTTGTGTAGTCATGTTCAGTATATTGACTTATTATATTTTATTTATTGACCTTCATTTAGTCTCTAAAATACTTTTGACTTTCTTATTTGGAAATTCTATAACCAAGATAAAATTTAAGTTGAATGTTAAACTCAGTTCCATCAAGTAATTTCATATAGCAACACTATATGATTGATGTGTACATACATGTATATATCTAATCATTTGCCTAATATGAATTCAATTTGGAGGAAGAAGTTGAAGCATATCCGTTGATCATGTTGTCTACTTTATATGTCTTTATATGCAGTGATATAGAAAAATAAAAAATTACCAAAAAAAAAAGTAATTTCATTTCATTGAAAAAATTGTTGACTGGTGTCTTTACACCAGCAATTTTTACTAGCATTTCAACATTGGTTTAAAATCTAGAATTAATGAATGATTTCTCAGAAAAGTATGATTCTGTAATGATCAGAAACTACATGTACTGGTAACCTTTATTGACTTTTATTCACCAGTTGACAGGTTTTTTTTTTATTTGAATTGTTGAAACAAAAGAGGATATGTTTATGTACATTTCAAGTACAATGTTATATAAAGGTTTTAACTTTTAAATGTTTCTTTAAAAATTGTAAAAAATAGGTATTTTACCTTTATTTTATTAAAATGTTTTTACTTCTTTTGTATTTTATCAGTAAACATAAGCTTAGAACCAGGAACAAATTAAACAATTATATCGCACACTTTTTAAAAAAATTAAGTAGGTTATCAAAGCAGGAAGTAATGTGTTACTGATATACCTATATACTTATCTTTTGACATTATTATAGCATTGTAATACTAGTTATGGTAGTGGTAAAATGATAAAGAATGCTTACTTTTATACACATAGCAGAAAGTGTTTAGTAAAAACTTATTTGTATTCATTTTATGGATACTGAAAAAGTAAAACAGAACTATTTATTTTACTCTAGAGTTTATTTCTAAAGTGCAGCATAATTGTACTTGAATTAAATTTATGAAATGTCAATTTTATTTCATTTCCAAATTTGTTTGAAATACATTAAAATATATTTTTATTTCTGCAGTTCAAAGCCTGAAAGACTGGCATAATTTTTTTTCTCGTGAGCCTAATTGGCTCAAGCTCATATTTAAACAAAATTTGGTTGGGAAATTTTGAAAAATATGTTATACCGTACCTAATATTATGTTTCATTATTTTTTTTATTGTATATTTATATGTGCATAGTGAACATTTTTGGGTATTATACACATGTATCTAATTGTTATTTTAACATAAGGTTTACAAGGTGTAGAATTACACACAACCAATATATATATATATATATATATATATCACTGTGATTAATTTTAAAGAGGATTGTGATACACAGGATGTGAAGAATGTAATTTATGTCAAATGGGAAGTCACGGTACAATATATTTATGTACATCATATTTGGTACAAATGTGTGGTATATTTCAAATAGAATGAATATTAAATCCATATCAGTTTTACATGTACATGTATGTGAAAGGAAGTTTAATGAACACATCCTTTAATTAATGTGTATAATCTGTTTCCAGAAAGTAGAGAAATATCATCTTAATCATCAATAGTCCTTGATATTTATCCTTATTGACCTAAATAATTGAGTTTATCCCTTTGATTTTTTACATTTTAGTTTACATTCAGGTTTTGTCATTCTTTTCAGGGAAAAACTTCCCTTTAAACCCCCCTAAATGGCAGGATAATTACATGTATGTAAAAAGGGGTTCAAGTGGAAGTCTGACTTTATTGGAACCTTGGTTGCTAGTGGTCTATTAAAGTAACTTTTAATAATTGCTTGCCCATCAATATTGTAAATGCAAATTTTACTAGACTCTAAATATAAGGAGATACATGTATGACAGAAACCCAAACATGTGCTTTTGAAATTTTAGAAAATCAAAGATACCATATTTTTGTCATTTCCTTGATATATACATGTAGCCTTCATTGAATAAAGCATGATAATGATAGTTTATTATAAGTACTAGCTATGTTAAGTGTTTTATACAATAGATACTAGTAAAATTGTTTAATTGATAAAGAAATTATATCCTTATTGTCAAGCTGAATTTCCTGTCAATAGCTGCATTAGCACAAGTATGATTTCTAAATTTAATTCATATATTATTGAAAATATATTGTTGCATACTGTTTCAACACAATGATAAGAAATCAATAATTAAACAATAATAGCAATAATTGACAGATATTGTAGGAGCTTTTAGAATGAGCCAAACTTTTCTATAAAGGACAGTATAGAGACAAGAAAACTGCTTTATACGGAGGTTAACAAGCTTTGTTCATTACAAAGACATTTTTACAGTGTTCTTTATAGATAGTAAATACACTGTATAAAGAAGTCCTTTAAAACAAGTTTGACTGCAATATATCGTGTTTCTCATACATTTGTATAAACAGTTTAAAAGAAATTCAGTATCTTTGTTGAGCTAAATCTATATTCAGCAATAGATAATGCTGTTACTCAATTCAACTCAAACCAGCATCAATATTGGGAAACATTCTTAAAAAATGAGAACATATTAAGAAATAGCCAAAAATGACAAAATAATCCTGCTTTGGCTTAAAAATCACTTAGTGTCATGATACAGAATTATAAAAAAAACATATACATTTAAGAATATTTGTGAACAAGATAATCCTTCAGTAGAGATTGGGGCCCAGCATATCACAAAAAGGCTGTCATCTCGGACTAATTCTTCAGATGATACATAAATCTTTTGTGTAACCTTTCATGTTACAGAAACCACAAGTTCTTTATAAAACTACATTAGTGTTGACAACCACTGAAGCAGACATGCTTTAGGATCCCATAACACATGGAATAAATAAAAATATGTTTATAAATATACAATTAAAGTATACGCAAAATCAAAATTGGTGGAATGGAATATTTTTACACATTCTGAAAAACCCTGTATATACCGGTAGTTATGAATTTTATTTTTTTTCAGATTTGACAATTATTCTGCAAATGTTATGGTAGATGGCAAACCTATAAATTTAGGACTATGGGATACTGCTGGTCAAGAAGATTACGATAGATTGCGTCCGTTATCTTACCCACAAACAGTAAGTAGTCACTAAAATACACATATACGTTCTGTTATTCATTCAAACAATTAGTAAAAAGTCAATGTTCCTACGCCAAGGAGTATACAATCTGCTTATGCCACACATTGATCCTTGACAGATTTCTGTGATATACAGTGTTCCGGAAATGAAGAAATTTGACTGGCTTAATCCTTTTGAAAGACAGACCAATGAAAATAAACTACTGGGGATCATTATATATTTGTAATGTCGATAGATAAAATTGACTGTTGTAAACCACAATCTGAGAGAAAAAAGAAGGTATCGTGTACGGAAATTTTTTTTATCCATCGACATTACAAATGTATTGTCAACAATGTATCACAACTGCTGAATACATAGGTAGTAAATCAGATGTATAGAGGTGTAACAATAAGTTTCAGTGACAAACGATGCTTATTGGGACATTTGGTGAGATAAACAATATGTATTATAGAATAACAGACACTTTAAAACCAAAGTTTATTGCTAATCGGATTGACAAATTCTATTTAAATACATTTGAAGTACAAGTCAATTTAAATGATGTTTATTTTCTATTTCTAGGATGTTTTCCTTATATGTTTTTCTTTGATAAGTCCAGCAAGTTTTGAGAATGTTCGTGCCAAGGTAAGTCAAAGTTATGATGAAGTATAACTCACTTTAAATGGTTTACACCTTAAACATTGGACATGCATGAAGGATGAAAAGTTCTATTTGAATTTTTTTTTTTATTTTGTATGGATTACACAGTCAATATGAAATGCTGTCTGACCGAAGAAATGTAAGACAAAAATCCAGTCGGTCAGACAAAAATTTTAAGATTCTTTAGTTGAACATATAGCAGGGGTGTTTACTATTACAGAATTTCCGTACATGTAGTTGTCCCGGATTTTAGATTCAAAATACGGATTATTGATTTACATACGGAAATTTCGCTTCAGGTTTTGTACCAAATTTTTTTTTATTCCTGGTCATGTAAATGCTTTGTAATTGCACTTGATTTTCCAGTTATGAAAAGCATTTTAACGAGATTTATGATGAAAAGTCAGATTATTTCTAGACTTAACACAATATAAGATGCTTTGATGGTGGGTCTCTATGGTAGTTTTCATGCTGAAATTTGAGATTACTGACAAAGGGCCCAAATTATTGAAAAAAAATCATTAACATTACTGAAAACACCAGAAAGGGGTAAACACCTCTTATATACATGTAGGAGCAAAATGCCAAATTTTGGTTTTGGTCAGACAAACAGTAAAACAATTTCGTAAAGACTGATTACAAATTTGACTAGTAAACAGGTTGCAGGTGTATGGTGTGATGTTGTAGGTGTTGTTTTTTTAACTATGTATTAACTTTCAAAAAATTAAATCGCTGAAGAAGATATCTTTCCTGGAATTACGCTTCTCTCAAGATTTTGATGAAAGATTTCAAAAAAGATAAAATATAAGAAAGGTAATTTTTGCTTATAAACTTTCACCAAAAATGTATTGCCTAATTTTGGGAAAGATTCTTTGCTTAAGCTTCATAATGACACATATTTAGATAATAACAAACATGCTTCTGTTAATGCTTTTTTTTGGGATATTTGTTTAATTTGATATTAATTTCTTATTATTTAAATGAAATCTTAACAAACATAATTTAAAACAGGATATGAAGTGTTAAATGTTTAAAAAGTATAGATAAAAGATTTGAAACATTTTTACAACAGAATTGATAGTTTCTTAAGGAATCTTTTATTTTGTTATGCTTAGTCCACCTAAAACAGATTCTCTGGTTCTTAGACAATTGATTTTACAATAATGGCAAGGTAGGTAGGGAATTTATTTTTTTAATAATTTCTTGTCAAAAGAGGCAAGGAATTTTCAGTTTAGGTGTTTATTTTGGCAACATACAAATCTAGTTTGAATCCATTCACTTCTATGGTGTTTTAATTATACAAATGGGTTATCTGCTTTCAATGCCTCGAAATTCCTCCATTTCTCCTTCTGCAGAGCTGTTCCACGGTAATTTTGGACTGAACAGGCAGTCTTGTCCATGGAATGATTTGTTTGGAGTGAATATTCAAGCAGACTTTTACGGAAAAACACCAGAAAGGTGGAGATTTTTTCCTGTAAATCAAATAAACTCATTCCATCAGCAACTTTTTAAGTGGGGCAGGGGTGTCTGAGAACCATATATTTAAGTTTAGATGGCCATAGATTCCTGTGACATGTTTTATGATATCAGTGTGAATAATAGATCATATTAATCAGACTTATCTTGATGGTGAAAATGGGGGTATAAGTCATCAAAAAATTTCCAAAAATGCTCCAAAGCCACCAGCTTTTGATTTCAGGGCATAGAGAAGTCATTGCAAAATTTTTGCTGAAGGGAAATAACTCTTACTCTTATTTTGCAAGTTGTAAACAAACAAAATGGCACAAGTCTTGACATTTAAAATTTGATAAATATGTGATACAAAATTAAAATGGTTATGGTTTTATAGGAATATTTTAACAGGAATAATCTTGAAATGTGAATACCTAAAAATCTACGAGTTACCGAACAACACATTAATTCACAAGTGCGCTACGGTTTATTCTGTTTATTACATTGACAAATTCTGTTTATTTAACGAGAAAATACAAGGGATTATGTTTTTATGCGACTACGCGACACCTTTTGTGAAATATGACTTTCGATTTCACTGGATGAATTAACGGATTTGATTTCACTCGGAAATCCTGGCATTTCACCAAACTCAATGTAATAATAAACTTTCTTTGTTTCTGCACACCATCTACCGCAACAGCATTATAAGCTAGCCGAAAAGCTGTATGTCTGAAATAAAGTAAATACTGGAAAGACAGCATCAATATTAATTGAAGATTTTTTATTTATAATTTTTTTATTTGAGAAATTAAAGCATGTTCATGTATAAGACTTGCAGTTTTGCTCAAGATGTCGAACTTTGATGGAGAAATCTCTTGAAATTTGATGACGTCAAGTCTATTGTACAAAGAGAGGACAACTTTTTTTTCGAAATTAGATTTAATTAAAAGGATTAAAATTTGATGTACATTGTTCTGCTTAAAAGGCTGCAGACATGTTGTTTTGCAAACTGAATCGAGAGTATAGATAAAGTTCTAAATGTATGGTAAATCTGAGGAAAATATCACCTGCAGAATTTTTTTATAGTGGAAAATTTTGTTACTTTACACACTTATTTTTAACAAAAATAAAAATATCGAACATATAAGCATGTAATATAGAAGGCTGGAATTGTGTGTTCTTCATGTTAAAAAATTGTGTTTATGTTCCAAATATTTAACGAAAACTTTATTTCCAATAAGCACCACAGATCAGCAGTGAGCATGATCACATCGATTGTTAGTTATCAAACTTGTATTCAATTCTGTTACCTGTTTCTTAACTGACTTAAACAAATTATAACAACTGAGATATTCAATATCATTTGGGATATACATGCACTATTTTCTCATTTTCTTTGACCAATTCATAAGGGGCTTCACATCCTCCCAATTAAACCAGAGCATTCTCTAAAGCAAAGAAAAAAAAGACACTAATATTCTGCAATATATGACACTCACAAAATTAAAGATCAAAGAAAATTCAATGATATAATGAGTGAAGAAAGCTGTAACTGAAAAAATGAGATTAGAATTTGTCTTTCCGAATTGTTATCCACAAATTGTACATTCCTGTTAATCCGAGATAAGTTCACTTGTCCTAATGAGTCCATTTCTCCAAAATCTGTGTTTTGGGGGGCGGGGGGGGGGGGGGGGGGGGTATAGATTTCTACCAAATTATCAAAAAAAATTGATCCCTACAGTATGTTGACAAACTTAAAATGTATAATGATATAAAATTTTTTAGAATTGATCAGTTGATGAAGGAAGAAGAATTTATAGTTTATCATTGTATCCAATCAGTTGTGCTTAAGTCAATGTAAAATCATTCATTTTTGGGAAATATGAAGTACAACACACTACTCGGTTAATACATGTGGGCTATTGTCATCACTTGGCCCTTTGGGCATCGTCGTTGTAAAGTTTCCTTTAAATATCCTCCTCTGAAACCACTTGGCCAATTGGAACACAGCCAAACTAAGTTTAACATAGGACCCTATGGGAAATTCACTCAAAAGTATTCTTGTCTGAAACCACTAAGCCAGTTAGAACTAGACTTGGTAGCAATGGTCCTTAGATGGTCCTTTTTCAGAATTGTGTCCGAAGACCTGGACTATCAACCAAGATGGCCCCCACACCTGAACTTAGTTTAACATAGGGCCCATGGGAAAATTCATTGAAAAATCTTGTATGAAATCACTTGACTAATTGGAAGCAGACTTGGGAGCAATGGTCCTTAGGAGGTCCTCTTTCAGAAATGTGTCCGATGACCTGGACCCTGAAACAAGATGGCCACCACAACCAAGCTTAGTTTAACATAGGGCTCTATGGTAAAATTCATTGAAAAATCTTGTCTGAAACCACTTGACCAATTGGAACCAGATTTTGCAGCATTGGTCCTTAGATGTTCCTCTTTCAGAATTATGTCCGATCACCCGGATTGTCAACCAGGATGGCCGCCACAGCCAAACATAGTTTCATATAGAACTCTATAGGAAAATTCATTTAAAAATCTTCTTGTCTGAAACCACTTAGCCAGTTGGAACAAGACTTAGCAGTAACCGTCCTTAGATGGTTCTCTTTAAGAAATGTGTCCATTGACCTGGACTGTCAGCCAAACTTAGTTTAACATAGAACCCTATAGAAAAACCAGCCAAATTGACTGCAAGACTTAAATTTTAGTCCTGTTCAAGGTGAAAAGTTAAATCAGGTGAGCGATACAGGCTCTTGAGAGCCTCTAGTTCTTGAAGCGAAAAAGAATAGATTTTCCATTGAAAATTATTAAGGGATCTAGTGAAGGTAAAAGTTTGAAATCAGCTTGTGACGACGTGAGTTCATATTAGATCTTAATTGACAAAGATTTCTTGTTTTCATACAGTAAACCAAATTTAATTTGTTCCCAGCAGAATAAAATATATAAAAATCATTGTTTTGAAAAAGGGCCTTCCAAAATAACTTGAGCTGTTTTTGTGGATTTTTGTGCTTTTTTAAGTGCTAGAGATAAAAAAGAACTAATACTAGAGGATTTGCAAGATTGAAATCTCAAACACGTTAAATGTTAAACTTAGTAATTCTTATAAGAGAATTTTTGAAATTATGCTGTCTTATTCTCAGATTTTTCTG
The DNA here is from genome assembly GCA_028015205.1 of Mytilisepta virgata. Lineage (NCBI taxonomy): Eukaryota > Metazoa > Mollusca > Bivalvia > Mytilida > Mytilidae > Mytilisepta > Mytilisepta virgata. Next base: position 94,415,258 of record CM051521.1, read on the forward strand.
CCTTGCATTTTCACTGGTGTTAGATTCTATTAATAATGTTATATTCTGGTAATTCTTAACCACGTTTAACACATTTTACTGATATTAACACAGTAATTAACATATATTTTGACATAAAATTTTAAAGAACAAGAACAGGAGAATTTATTTTTGCATAATTGTTTTTTTTTCATCAGAATTTAGAATTTAAAAAAAATAATAATGACATTACTTAATCATTGTTCTAGACATATCATTTTATTTTTGTATATTTAAAGTGTTACATTAGGTTAGATAATAAAATACACAAATTATCTTTCCAGCAATTTTTCTGACAATTTCTTTTTCTTTTTCAGTGGTACCCAGAAGTAAGTCATCATTGTCCAAACACCCCCATTATATTGGTTGGAACAAAACTAGATCTGAGAGAAGATAAAGAAACTGTAGAAAAATTACGAGAGAAGAAGTTGTCACCCATCACCTACCCACAAGGTCTGGCTATGGCAAAAGAAATCAATGCAGTTAAATACCTAGAATGTTCAGCATTGACACAGAAAGGACTGAAGACAGTTTTCGATGAAGCAATCCGAGCAGTACTGTGCCCTAAACCAAAACCAAAGAAGAAGAAGTGTAAAGTCTTATAATTAGGACATTAGGTTTTATGTTTATTGGGAAGGATATTGTTATAATTATAGAACTGATGTAATAACTTTTATTTTATAAACTTTATAATTATGTGATAAGATCTACAGAGGTTCTGGCCAATCATCAAGATATGCTTGCTTTTGTTTCACAGAGACATAGAGAAAATTGGTCAATACCTTGTTCTCATTTGGTTTTTATATTGTTCTGGTAATTACTATTTCATTGATTAGCAATTTTTTATTCAATGATATCACCACAATTTTTCTTTACGAGAGTCAATAAGATCATGTATGTTATACAAAAGGGGTTGGGATTTTACAGTTGCAATTTGTCAATGTTTTTATCTTCTAGATATAGATGAAATACAAATATAATGATGATTTGATTACAAAAGCAAGCATATTTGGTTTATTGCCAAAGTGTTACATATATGGGATGCAAACCATGTACAACTGGTAAAATCTAAAAGATGTACAATTTTTGATATCTCAGTTTTACTGCTCGGATCCCTAAAGCTTTTAAAATAAAGCATATGTTTAATATATGCATTAGAAAATAGGCCATTTCCTCAAACATACTTCTGATACCTTCAATGATTTTCATTTTCTGTAATTTGAGATGCATTGTGAAGAATTATTCTTGTAAATATGAATAAACAATAGTTAATCTTTACTAAAAGTAGCTTCATTGAGAAACAAACAATCTTTCTATTATTACCAGTTGTACAAGGGGTATGCAGCACAGGACAAACAAACTGAAAAGTGTAAGGTTAAAAAAAAACAGATGTAGATTATGAATTTTTTATATACATTGTATGTACATGTATATGGAAAAGAATTCATCTAAATATTTGGAATTGCTAGGAAGGGTATTTTCTTATTGCTGTGAAAACTTTTTATAGATCTTGGAATAGTTGATCTATTTGAGATAATGATCATGTGTCTACCTAGATGTTTAAACTTTTTAGTGCTAATTGTTTAAATCATTTTTTTATGCTTAATCAATTTATTACCAAAAAAATTAATAATTGGTATAAAGTAAAACTGTATTCCTTTCTGCTATTTAGTGCAAGAAAAAATTTCATGTGGCATTACAACATAAATAAAATCTGAATTGAAATATTTTTTAGAAGAAAAGTATCATAAAGACAGCTTAGCTTTTCAGGAATAGATGTTATGGTTGCTGGGTCTTGAATGCATACCTTTTAAAATTTGGTCATTGATGGCTGTTTTAGAAAATTCAAAATTCAATATTAATATATCTTGATAATATGAAATATGAAATAATCAACAACAAAAATGGCACCACTGACATAGTTTTTCTTGAACAGCCTGAACTTAGCTTTCAATTGAAATTGTTATTTTAAAACAAGAAATGTTACATCCTGCATTCAAGTTTGACTAAAAATATTGTTAACGGGTTTAGTTTGGCTGTGTTATGAAAGCAAGTTTTTTTTTTTTTCCAAATAGTGATAAATGAAAATCTGGGTTTCTATTATTTTGACAGGTCGTTTCTTGTTTTATAAATATTTTGAAGACAAATTGAACAAATCAAATGTACTTTGAAGTAGTTGGAATCATAATATTGTATAGTAATGCCAGTTTTCTATGTTTGTGAATTTTTAATTTGATTTGTTTTCCCTATGTTGCTTCTTATTAAAGCTTACAAATTTTATTTTTAAATTTTCAACGAATGTTTTTTGTGACTTGTTATTTTTTATCATAGAAGTTTATCAATCTGTTTTGTAGTATAGCACTGTATATAGATCTTGTGTTGTATGAATTAACTGGATAAGTATCTTTATCTCTAACTTGTTCTGTTGCTATATAGTGATTTTGTTCCATGCAATGTATTTGTGTCAAATGTTCATAAAATCCTAATGTTTTTTTTTTAAATATCAATTTTTATTAGAAATATTCTTATATCTTTACATAGATATAAAGGCAAACAAAACTCAATGCTTCAAAAATTGTAATAATAGTATTTTTACAGTAATTCAATAAATAATAATTTAAAACTGAATCAGTTTTGACATATAGAGCCTGTTATATATATGTTGTTACATGTATATAAAATTATATACAGACTTCAGCCTTAATTCTAATACATGTATAAGAAATATGAGCTGGAGGTTTTTTTTTGGAATTGGCTATACAAAATAAAGGTTATTAAATGAATTAAAAATTTTATGCATGGTTGGTTAAATTAAGATGGCCAACAATACTACATTTATTTTTCAGACTTTTCAGTTAGAAATTGTGTAGAACTGTGGAAGGATATTGGGAATTACTTTTGTTCATAATATCTTTATGAAGGAAACAAGAGAAGTTGTAGCTGATCTTCCAAGGTTATGTTGTATGTAACCTTTAACATGATACTTTACAAGTATTACTGATTTTCCAGTAAGTTTGTATATGAACTTGGTTTCTAGAGATCTTTCAAAAGTAAAGAAGATGAAAATCTGATGACAGAATTCAGGTTTGAAAGTCCAGGAACTTGATAAGCATGTCCGTTTACCCAAATTTAAAAAAAACCAGTAGTAATGATGTACTATTTGATAGGTATTAATTTTTTTAGCAGAAAATAGTTCACAACAAAAACTAATACACGTGTATGTATATATATATATATATATAAAACTAATGGAACAAAGTGCACTTTTTAATGTCATTGGAGGAGTATTGGCCCGTGTGTATAATTACTGTTTTCGCAGAAGTTATCATACTTCTAGCATATTATTTTCATAGAGTCACTTTATTTATAAACCATATGTACAGACAGTTGTATAGGTTATATTAGTCTTTATAGTGGTTTATAAGTACATTTATTAATTTTCTTTTTCAAAGATTTTAAACTGTAAATTTCTGTATTGTTTTGCTTATTGTGTTAGGGATAAAGATAGGTTTCAGAAATAATTTGAATATACATTTGTATATATGAATATAATTTGGCCATATTAAAAGGGTCAAAATATATTTAATTTTTAAAAGTGTATCTGTTATCTATAGAAAATTTGCTATATTGTATGAAATAGAAGTAATGGGGCAGGTGGGGTAAGAATCTGTGAAGTAAATCTTATCTGGTGTTATGCAAACAAATGTTCATTTTTAGGCAGGTTAATCCATTGTTAGTAGATTGTTGAACTCTGTTAAAGAAGTGGGTTTTTTTTCTATGTAGGAAAATGTTAGTTCTAGGTGAAGTTTAATGGTGCCAATTTTCAGCTATGCATTTCTATTTTATGTTAGAAAGTGTACCGTTTATTTATTTACATGGATTTCTGAAATATGAGTAGTTGATAGCAAACGTTTCATTGCAAATTGTAGTTAATTCTTTGCAAATATTTTTACACTGCTTTCATCATTACAGAACATTATTTTTTGCCTTGTCTTTCTTTGATTGGAAGTTGACAGAAATAGCTTTTATGGAGAATATTGAGAAAAAAACATTGCTACATAGAGTATCAATAAAAGATAGAATAATATTCTCTTAATAATTTTATGTATTATTCACACACCTTAATGTATGATTTTAGTATGAGTAAATATTTCCTTCATATATTTTGATGTTTTTTCTCATTTGATGTGAATATATATAACAAATGTATATGTTCATATAAGCTTCATTACTGATCAATAAATATTAAATATAAGTAATCATTGTTTGGTTCATTAATCACTTTCTGGACAGTGTCCTAGGTGATTGTATGAAGATGTGGGGGAAATCTAGGTTGCAACAGTGTACTGAATATATAGAGAACTCTCTGAATATGCTAATGTGACACTGTTTAACGATAGTTTTCAATTTTGGAACAGGATATAACCTACTTTGAGGCAATTCATAAACCATTACAGAAGCAGATTATGTTCAAGTATAAATTGACCTGAGTATGTGATAAAAAAGATAACCTGTTCCAAGATTTAAAACATTCTAACAAGAATCCTTTTCAAGGAATTTTCTTATGTCACAGTAGGTTGTATGTACCAAATTTCTGGGTTCAACTTAAGATTAACGTATTCGAGTGCTAATGTCCTGTTGATACTCTGCATGGGGTGACACCCAGATGAATGTCTGCCAGAAACAATGGTCTTATTTTTTGGCCATATTAAAATGTTCAAGTAACTGTTTTCTTGCCTCATTAAATTTTCAGGTGTTTTCAAAAATAATTCCAAGATATTTGTAATACATTGTACTTGACCCAATCAATATTATTATCACCGTTTCAACAACTTACCACCTCTATTAAATATTATAACATTGGTTTTCTTTGAGTTCACCTCAAGACAAGATTCTTCACAATAGTTAGTATGTAAGATATTGAGATTAACTTGTTCCAGATCTCAAATATTTATCTATAATACATTTTAAAACAAAAATATAGTCGGATGTACGTGGTTTTTTAGAGAAACCAATTTGGGTTTCATGAATAATATTATTATAAGTCAAATTTTTATCAAATCTATGATACAATATTAAATTTAAAAGTGTACCTACACTATTATTCTTATACATGTAATGAATGCACGTTATTTTGAGGTACAATAAATATGAAACGTCTGGGTCCTTATAACATTAGATATCAGTAGTTCTACTAATTGAGGTTGGACTTTTTTGGCAAATCTTAACTGATTTGTTAATGTCAGTAAATACGGTTTCAGAAAACTTATGTAATTTAGTTACAGGCAAATACCGAATATATCTTGCACAATGTTTAAATGGTAATTCAGGACAGTTTGCCAGATTTTTCATTCATTGCCAGCCTGATAAGCAACTTCCATTTGTATCGCCTCTGAAATTCTTAGGCCAAGAGAACTGAATCTTAATATGAGGACTGAATTAAAATAAGACTTGTTCCTCCAAAATTGTCCCGACCAAAGTTTTATTGACTTGCGAGTGACAATTTTTTTTTAATTTCCAATTTTTAGTAGAGTCAAATAAATCCTTTTTATCACCTCGACCACCGGGTTTGGGAGGGACGTTTGGTTTTTTCGTCCGTCAGTCCGTCCCACCTTCTAAAGGTCCAGATCTAAGACGATGCAAGTCATATACTTAGTATATAGGTATAGTATTTTACCAGTGAATGCGTCTTGGTGGTCTGAAAATCATGAAGGTCTGTATTAATATTGGACCACCCTGACCTACATTGTATGCATGAGCGAACCTGGTTTAGTTTTGCGTTAAGGTCCAGTTCTAAGACACTTAGTTATATAGGTATAATATTTCACCAGTGGATGCGTCTTTGAAAATAACGAAGGTCCCTATGAAAATTGGATCACCCTGACCTTTATTTTATGCATGGGTGACTGGTTAAGTTTTGCGTTAACGAAAAGTTCAAAGACGCTTCGTGTTATAGGTATAATATGTCATCAGTGAATGCGTCTTGGAAAATAACGAAGGTCCCTATAAGATTGGATCACCCTGACCTACATTTTATGCACGAGTGACTAAGGTTAAATTTTGCGTCAAGGCCCAGTTCTAAGACATATAGGTATAATATTTCACCAGTGGATGCGTCTTGGAAAATAACAAAGGTCCGTATAAAAATTGGATCACCCTGATCTACATTTTATGCTTGAGTGCCTCTGGTTAAGTTTCGTGTTAAGGTCCAGTTCTAAGACACTGTATGTTCAAACAAGTGAAAATACGGGAGACGGGGATTAGCTGTCGTTTACGACTGCTCCAATTACTCGTTGTTCCAATGAGTTCACGAATTTAATAATCAAAATCATTTCCCCCAAAAAAATGAATTTTGTTGCTGTCATTTCTATTGCCATCATTTTTTATATTTTTTATTGCCATGTTGATTATGTAATAAAACTATAATATCCGTAATATTTATAACTCCGTAAAATATTTATAAAGTGGTCCTTAAATTTTTTGAATAATGTGGGAAGATAATTTTTGGTATGAAACTACCATGAAAAGGGTCGGTCCGTTTTAGAATTGTCCGGGTCCATGAGACGCCAGAGCGCACTCCATATATAAAACTGAAAAATATATTGCAAACAAAATAATATTATAAATATGTTTGTGTCGCCTGCGTAAAGGGATCACTATTCCTCGTTGTCGGTGGCACACTTTATTTATTAGCAACTCCTCACAAACCAGTGGATAGATTTCCATGAAGTGTTCAGGTAATCTTCAATTTTAATTCCCGCTTTTAAGAGCATCCACTTTTTCTTAACAATTTTAAGGATTAATTGTAGCTTATCTATCTCACTGAACTTAACATCTAATACTACCCATACAGACACTTCTGCTTCATCCCTAGACATATGTACATAGACCGTAAATTCAAAACTTGTGACAGCTAACATGGCTAACGTGGTAATTATACCCCCCACTTAGCGAAGCAGGAGATATGTGGGGATTGTTCGTCCGCACCTATTTACTGTAACTACTCATACATTGGTGAATGGATTTCCGTGAAACTTTCAGGGAGTATTCAGTGTACACCCCCCCCCCCCCCCCAAAAAAAAGGAATTGAATAAATTTTAAGAGTTTGTGATATCTAATGGATGAAAAGGAGAGAAAAAAGGGGGGAGGTGGTAGAAAATTGAAGGGAAAATTTTCAAATTGTTAGTGAACCACAGAATGTCGAATTTCATGTAGCCTTGATTCAAAGAATGTTAAAAGGCACCCCCCCCCAAAAGGAATTGAATAAATTTTAAGAATTTGTAAAGTTTTTCGGGTTTTTTTATATTACTTTTTAATTATTAACAAGTGCTGGCTGGGCTTACAATGAGACTTCCAGTCAACTATTCGGTATAGACTAGGCTTCAAGATCCAAAAATAGACTTTCGTGGGCGACAAAACAAGTTCTAAAAGAAATAGTGCCGTCTATCAGCACACTTCATGTGGAAAAAATGTTGAAATCTAATGGAATATTAGATTCTATTTAAGAATAAAGATAGCAGGACACTAGACCTTTCCAATGGTCTAGCTCTTATGGACCTAGACCCGTACAACAACTTGGCGAGCCACTTTGGCGAGACGACATCCCCCTTTTTTCGTTTTTTTTTTTAATTTAAGTTTTTGACAACTGTGGGCTAGTCTCACAGTAGGGCTTCCGGTTCCTTTCCTGGTATAAACCAGGTAGCAGAACATTAGACCTTTCCAACTGACTAGCCCTTATAGACCCTAGACCTGTACGACAACTTGGCGAGCCACTTTGGCGAGACGACCCCCCTTTCGTTTTTTTTTTAAATTTTAGATTTTGACAAATGTGGGCTGGACCCACAGTAGAACTTCCGATTAACTTCCTGGTATAGACCAGTTAGCAGGAATGTAGACCTTTTAAATGGACTAGTTCTTATGAACCCTAGACCAGTACGACAAATTGGCAAGCCACTTTAGCAAGACGACCCCCTTTTTCGTGTTTTGTTATTTTAGATTTTGACAAGTGTGGGCTGGGCCCACAATAGGGCTTCCGGTTAACGTCTTGATATAGACCAGGTAGCAGAAGACTAGAACTTTCCAATGGACTAGTTCTTATGAACCTTAGACCCGTATGACAACTTGGCGAGCCACTTTGGCGAGACGACCCCCCCCCCCCCCCCCTTTTTCGTTTTTTTTTAAATTTTAGATTTTGACAAGTGTGGACTGGACCCACATTAGGGCTTCCGGTTAACTTTCTGGTATATACCAGGTAGCAGGACACTAGACCTTTCCAATGGACTAGACCTATTGGAAAGGTCTAGTGTCCTGCTACCTAGTCTATACAAAGAAGTTAACAGGAATCCCTATTGTGGGTCCAGCCCACACTTGTCAAAATCTAAAATTAAAAAAAAAAACGAAAATGGCGGGGTGTCGTCTCGCCAAGTTGTCGTGCGGGTCTAGGGTCTATAAGAGCTAGTCCATTGGAAAGGTCTAGAGACCTGCTATCTTTTTTCTTAAATAAAAGCTAACATTCTATTAGATTTCAACATTTTTTCCACATCAAGTGTGCTGACAGACAGCACTATTTTTTTTATAATTTGTTTCGTTCCCCATGAAAATCTATTTTTTGGAATAGTGATCTTGAACCCTAGTCTCTATCAAATAGTTGACCGGAAGTCTCATTGGAAGCCCAGCCAGCACTTGTTAAAAAATTTTAAAAAGTAACGTAAAAAAACCTGAAAAACTTCACAAATTCGTAACATTTATTAAATTCCTTTTTTTTTGGGGTGGGGGTGCCTTTTAACATTTTTTTAATCAAGGTTACATGAAATTCGACATTATGTAGCTCACTAACAATTTGAAATTTTCCCCTTCAATTTTTTTTAACCCCCCCTTTTTTCTCCTTTTCATCCCTTAGATATTAAAGTCTTGTTCTCTAAACATCAAATATAGGCAGAATTACACGAATGAAGGGTCACGCATTCGAAAATATGAACTCTTCTTTTTCATAGATTATCTATGTACAGTTAACGAATGCACCTTTATTATTGTCAGCTATAGCTTCAACATAGTGCATCTCCGACATGCATGCAGCATTTAGGAGTAAGATCAGACTGGTCGGAGTCGGAATAACGTGTCCGTGCGAGGTGACATGTCTTCCTGCTAACTTTTACCTCATGTGTTAGCACGTTAAAAATTCGACCCAGCATGTCAGTCTTAGTTTACATAGCAGGATTTGTGTCCATATCATACCAGCATGACCTAAACCTAATATCCATGCATGTAATAATTGCAGCTGGATGTTATACAATAATCCAGAAAATGCTTACTTCTGTACCTTATGTAACTCATCACAACATACAATGTAGCTTGTGCTTCAGTTAGTGTCTTATTCCAATTGGTTATATTTTTGTAGAATTTGTTTTATGTTTGTTGTTTTTCGAAAGGTATAAAATATGCATGCATAGAGAACTTCAGAGCACTGGGAAAAAAATACACAAAAATTTATTAAAAGTACTTGCAATATTAACAAAAATCAAAGTTGTTTCTAAGTATAATGGTATGCTTCGAGAAGCACTTATGTACACTTCCGTGACTTTGTGTCTGTCTACTAAGGTGTATTAATTTGATTCTATTAAGATTTTAAAACTAACACAATCTATCTTCAGTGGTATCCAGAAGTTGTTCACCACTGTCCAGACACCCCAATAATACTTATTGGTACAAAGTCAGATTTGAGAGACGACAAGGACACACTCGGCCAGCTCCGTGCAAAACAACTGTCCCCAATACAACCACAACAAGGAATGGCTTTGGCCAAGGACATAAAAGCCGTCAAGTATATGGAATGTTCAGCCATGCAGATGAAAGGATTGAAACCGATTTTCGACGAGGCAATAAGAGCAGCATTAAATCCACCACCTGCACGTCTCAGAAAGAAAAAGAAATGTAAACTAATGTAATTCTTTCAGAATACTCCTTACTCCAGAATTATCTGTCAGTATATTTTACTTTACAAAATTCACTTTATGAATACAAAATTTCTGATTTTATCTGCATGTGAACTGTTGTTTTGTTACATACCATATGTTATGCAGCATTATTTTATAATAAACTGTTGACACAGGGATGTCATTCACTTTTCCGCAAGTCCCATACTTTACTCCACAAACCATGAAAAAAGTGTTTTTACACGATATCTTTTTCCATTTCATATTAATGCCCTTGTTGAATTGATTAACTTATAACATAATGATACTGATTTTGTGCTCACATGGTGCGATTTCCCAAAAAATTCTTACGGAAAATCGTATCCTGTAAAGCCCATTGAATCATATCCTCGGAAATTATCAGAAACCTTGCAAAACAACTCAAATTTTAGGATTTCCTCAACTCAATCAGATCTCTAGAAATTCAAAATTAAAAGTAAATAGTCAACAGTTTGAGGTAAATCTGAATTGCTACTGGTAGTTTTGTGAAGTTTTATGAAACCAGGTCTTGCATAACAAATATCACGGTTTCCATTTTAATATGAATAAACAGTCTCTGGCGTGGTGCTTAGCTGTCTTCATGGAAGTCATGTACATTTATAACTTAAAATACAAAATTTCACCAATAACAAAAACATTTAGAACTTGTCTTAATACTGGAAATGTTGTGCCTTTAATACTACATTGTGAAAAAAGTTAAATAACGTTTTAATGATACATGTAAAATTTGCAGTCAAATCTTATTGGTTAATTCATATTTCTCTAGTTTTGTAAACAAGAGGCTCAAGAGAATTGAGTCTGTATAGCTCACCTGACAGTCCCACACTCAATCCATTTTATTTCAAGTGAAAAAATTGTTATGGACATTCCACAGATGCTTCCTACCAAGTATCTGTTAATTTGGCCATATGGTTGCAGAGGAGAGGACTTTGGAAATTTTGACCAATCAAAAATAAGAATTCATCATGGCCGCCATATTAGCTCTCTGACTGGGATGAAATATGGAGACTTTATAAAGGTTTTTCCACAGATGCTTCATACCAAATTACAGCTCATTTGGCTTTGCGGTTTCAGAATTTTTTTTTTTAAATTTTGACCAATCAGAAATAAGAATTCATCATGGCGGCCATATTAGTTCTTTGACCAGAACAAAATATGCAAACTTTATAAAGGTCCTTCCATAGACGCTTCATACCAAGTTTCAGTTCATTTAGTTTGGGGTTTCAAAGGATTTAGATTTTTAAAATTTGTCCAATCAGAAATAGGTTTTCATCATGTCGGCCATATTAGTTGTCCAACTGGAAAATATGCAAATTTTATAGAGGTCCTTCCACAGATGCTTCATACCAAGTTACAGTTCAGTTGGCTTTGAGGCTTCAGAGGAGATTTTATAAATTTTGACCAATGAGAAATAAGAAATCATCATGGCGGCCAAATAATTTGTCCAACCGGAACGAAATATGCAAATTCTTTAAAGGCCCTTACATAGATGCTTCATATTAAGTTTCAGTTCATTTGGCTTAGGTGTTTCAGAGGAGAAGATCAAAATGTAAAAGTTTACAGACGGACATTGGATGCCAAGTGTTGACAAAAGCTCACATGGCCCTTTGAGCCAGGTGAGCTAAAAATAATCATAAAATACAGGCAGCACAATTTTAACTGCAAACAATTATCTCTTTACTTAGATGTGGCTTAATTTTTGACAATACTGTAGGACTTGGGTATCCATGCATAATTCAGTAATCTGAAATGGTTTTCTTCTGTATGACACATTTTCCTGGCAACTTTCAATCCTCCACTTTTTTAGCTTTGATACAGTAGTTGCTTATAATATGGAGATGTGAGCTGTAAATTTAACCTGGTCTGCTTTTGCAGATAAAGATATTCTCAAAACCAGTTTATTTATAGTATACAGCAACATTGTACCAAAACCTTCTATGACAGAAAGTTCTGTATTTAATTTACACTTTGTGGTACGGATAACTAAAGAAGATAATCCAAAGGTAAAGGGTACTGATAAATATCTACATGTGGGTATCATCTAAGTTGCCTTGTAAATTGCTTAATGGAGCAATATTTTTTTTCAATGAACATTGTACCTCAAAATATTACAAGTAAAACATGGAAAAAATATTTCAATTACTCATCATAAAATTTGTTTAAGTTATCACAAAGTATAAGTATTTAAAACAGAGATTTATTTTCCATGTATATACTATCATCCTTAAAATCAGTTTTACAAAATAAGTTGGATTATCTGCTACTGGCATCTGTTTTATGAAAAAGGGTAAATTGATTATAAAAATAAGTTGAAATCACCAAAAATTAAGTACATCATTCTTAACAGCTCAGGGATCTTTAACAAATAACAATAAAGTAATCTGTAAAATTTTACTAAATCAACAAATACATGACAATTTCACACGTGGAATTGTTACATTATCAATGCATATTAAGTCCACTTTTGGAGCACTAAATAAATTCTTCTTATAATCTTTTATCTAAAAAATATAAAGAAATAAAGCATGTATTCAATCACTGAAATAAACATAAAATCTTATAAACTAGTTGGTTTTGAGTGTCCCCTCACACCGACGTGTCTTGAACTATCAAAATATTTGATGTCCGGTGACTTCCCATTCTTATGCCATAGTTATGACATGTATTTTATGCACAATGTTATCCTGATTCTCAAAATGTCTAAAGACAGTGATGTACTTTTCATCTCATTAATTTTAATCTGTCAATGTTTACAACCATGTACTTATCCTAATAAACTTTCTGACAAAATATACCACACAAATATTAGAATCAAACAAAATTATGTCCTTCTTATGACCAATATTTTGTGTTAACAAAACAACTATAAAATATGGAAATTAACAAATGTCCAAGAAAATAGAATATATGAAATTTACCACACATTGTTTAAATGCTAATAAAAATTAAATGACTTATAATAAAGACAACCAAACTTTATACTTTATGATTTCATCTTTTTCATGAACAACTTGCATTAATAATTTGATATATTTATGGACACTTATAATTACAGAAACTTGTACACTTATAATTACAGAAACTTGTACACTAATAATTACAGAAACAAATTATCTGATTATGTTTCCTTTATATGGGATTTTGAGATCACACCGTCTTGAATTAGAATTAGTATTTGTTTTTGTTTGATGTAAATAAATTAAGATAGATATATCTCTGTTTAATCAGTATTTTTTTTATCATAAATTATAATTATGTGTACAACCTACTTCTACCAGAAGTTATTCTATGACATCCTCTTTATCTACTATATACTGTACAATATCTTTTGGTCTCATTAATCTGTCAGCATCAGAATCTGGTATTTCAAAAACTGTACGAAAGAAATTTCTTTACATCAAATATTATGCATTACAAACATATGTATGTTACAGAAAATAGGTTAAATACGATTACATGGAAATAACTGACCAAATTATTTAAATATATTTTATTACTATGATGACCAGTTATTTCGTGTTATTACTGATACTAAAATTTTATGCTTATTTACTGAATGTTTTACATTTTGTATATTAACAGGTAATTGTTGTTTTATGTAATAATGGAAATTTTATGTGAGAAAAAACAAAAAACTAAAAGAAAATCACCATAATTGTTCCCTTTTTCAATCAATATGTCATGTTACCCCCTACCCTGAGAATTTCATACATGTAAATTCTAAGAAAAAGCATGAAACTAGGAATGAAATAAGTAGATAGCGTAAAACTAAGCGTAAATTTTACAGACTACAGAAAGAAATGCATGAAATGTTTGCTTTAACTGATTCACCAAATTATTTAACTTATTTTATTGGGTGTGTATGAACAGTAATTTTCCATCTGGTAAGCACAAATTAAAAACGTTTCTGACGGCCCAGAAAATATGAAATTAATTTGTGAAAGGGTCCCACACTCCCACTAGGACTTGGGACCTTTGAGTTTTGAGTATGTGCTGTAGTTTGTTTAACATGAAATTTCATCAAATTCATCACTTTATTCCATTGAGAGATTTGAAATACAGTGGAACATCTGTAAACTGAACAGCTATGGGACCATATAAATTGCCCGGTTTTCAGAGGTTCCAGACTGGACTGCCATTTGACCTGAAGTAAATTAACTGAAATATCGGAAGACATGAAAATTACATATTTACTAAATTTGCATTGTTTCTTCCTTAACTGTTACTAAATCTTAGTCTTTTAGCCTCACTGTTAGTTTTTGGTAGAACGGCAAATTAAAATCCTTTATGAGGAACGAAATTTTTCCTGTACACATCAATGAGGCTTTGTTTAAAATACGCTACTCAATAAAGAGAATTACAGTTTGGCCAGTTTATTTCACAGGAATATATACATGTATGTTTTGGACCGGAAATTATCTACGCTATTTGGAATTCAGAGGGGCCGGATTTTGGAGGATTTATTTACTTGAAAACACAGGTGTAAATTCCGGACCAAAAAATTGTTCGGTTTGCAGAGGAATTTGGTTTTCAGAGGGGCCAGTTTAGGGGAGTTCCACTGTACTGTTATTTCTGAGTGAAACATAAATTGATTTTTTCAAAATAAAAATAAAAGCTATTTTTTCACAAAAAAAAAAAAATATTTAACAACACACATGGCAACAACAATAAAAATGCTGAAAAGTTCAAACACAAAAAATTATCCCTCATATTTCCTTATTAAACTTGTTAATTTGACATTGTATTGATAAAGTAGAGTTTGAAGAAAAGCCCGCCCAAATGTCCAAGATGAGGAACAGTTTTTTTGGAGGTTCCAGATTGTCAGGACTGGCAGAACTTTTGCAGGACTGGAAAGTTTCATAGTCAGCCAGCCCTGTGGTCTGGTAGATTTTTCAGTTAGTTTCAAACCCTGGATAAACAGAACAACTTATGTCACGCCCTAACCTAGATTTGGAAATTGATATGTTGTTCGGTCAGTTGTGGAAGATTTCAGTGTTCACATTTCAAGATCAGTAATACTAATATGCTGTTGGCATGGCCAATGAAGCGAGCACAGCAATAGCCCTTTCCAGAAACTAATTTCCGGTATCACGATTCTGATGCTAAAAATTATAATTAGAAGCAAGTTATTTCCAGGCAAACTAAACTTTTTCTAGCAATAGTATGTAGCACAATATGGCTGCCCCCATTAAACAAAGACTTTTCTAAATGATCCATATGTAGAAAATGCATATGCTCCTATAGCGCTTGCTGCACTCGCTATAAATACCAGCATACAAAATGGTTCAATTTCTGTACAAGAACAGATGTACGTTCATATTAATGATACATTACTTAGTTTTCTCTAAAACCACTGCAAATAATTTTAAGCATTTGTAATTCTATATTGTGGGCACTCACAGAATTCATCTTCCATAGCCATGATAATTTCCACTTGGTCTAGACTGTCTAATCCCAAGTCATTCAGGAAGTGGGAATCTACAGTTAGCTGCAAGAAAAATTATGTGTACAAACCATGTGTAAAATATGATATAACTTAAAATTAAACAAAGTATTGATGTGAAAATTCTTTAAAGCATTAAAATTAATTCTTTAAAGATTAAAGACACAAATCTTTTCTGTTCTGAAAATGGTAATATGACTTTGAGAATAAAAAACTCTGGCTACCATATTTTACTTAATAAATAAATAGTTCTTTCATCATGTTTATTTTTTACCTTCCTTCAAAAGAAAATTTGAAGAACAAGCTGAAACGCAAGGTACATGTAAAGCAGAAAAGTAATTATAACATTCTCAAGAGTTTGTCAGAGTGCCTATGAGTGTACTATCAAAACCAAATTGATTCATCTTACCTTTTCTGGGTTTATTTTATCATATAACTTCAATACAAGCATTACCCTCTGTTCTATGGTATCATAGGTCTTAGGAATCTCTGCGCCATAAGTTCTGACAATGGTAAAATTGGGTGTCTGGAAATTAAATATACAGAGAATTAGAATCCTCATACCTTATCAGCTGTTATTTTGTCATATTCTTTCAACACTTTCATGACTCGTTCTGTAATTTCTTCTTCTGTTAGAGGTTTTTTTGTCCCATAATGACGTAGCAAAGGTGTCAATATTGAAGGTGATATCTGAAGCAGAAAATTATCAATTATCTAGGAAAGCAACTAACTTTACTGTGAACTGTAACTGGAATTAATCCTGTTTGAGTGTTTTCAATCAACAGTTTTTCCATTTATAACAGTAAAATGTAAAATTCTAAATAAATAAAAAAAAATTTAAATGTTACATGTCTACATATAGCTGCACATCTTTGTTAGTCCAATAAGTAGTTAATTGAAAACCACAGTAATTTTAATGTAAAAAGAAAATGTAAGCAGGGCTCACGCTTGCATTCAAAAACTTGTCACCAAAAAAATCACCAAAGCATCATTTTTGTCGCCAGTTTCAAAATTTGTTCGCCAAGTCACCCTCTCCCTTTTGGAAGCATTCTGCCATACGTGATTGTTCTTTTATTCATTACTATTTGAAATAACATGGCTGAAAAGTATTTTTGATGAATTGTTTTAATGACAGTTTTTGTTGATGTTAAACTGGAAGTGACATCAAAATCTTTGCACATTGGAAATTTTATGATATAATGCTTTTAAACACCTTTTAAATGTGTTAAAAAGCATGCAGATTTAATTTCATGACTACTAAAATTACCTAATAAAAATTTGGATAATATAAATACTATCTTAGTGTATAAATTAAATTGTCCTCAGAGTGGTTAATCAATTGAGCAGTCAAGTGTAAACGATCTCAGCATGTGCAAGTTATTGTGTTTATTTACTGTTGAAACACCTGCTGTGTTTATTGGCCTGATGTAAACTGTTCAATTATCAAAGATAATTATATAAAACTTACAAATGATGTTTCTTAGTCACCAATTGAAAATGTTTTCACTTAAGTGGCAGATTTAAAAAAAACAAAAGATCGAAAAATTCTGCCACCAGAAATATCGCCAACTATAAAATTCTGTCACCAGATTGAACAAAAAATCTCTTTTGGTAAGGACAAGCAGTAACTGTCAATGAAACAACATCCGGCAGGGCTGAACATGACTGAAGATTAATTACATCTACAGGGCTCCAGATTAGCTGTGTGTTAAAACAGCACATAAAGTACTTCGAAATTTATTTCATACAGTAATGTCGTAGTAAAAAATCATAAACATGAGCAGTATATACACAAATGTATATCAACAGCCAGAAGACATTTTAATGTAGGAGGCAAATGACGCAGGCAAGTAAAAATCAAAAAAATTAACTACAGATAGTTGTGTATCAATGACTCAAGAAGTGAGCTGAAGTTCTGTCCATAAAATGTGAGATTCTCAGATATAACAACAATGATTTTATAATTCTATAATTTCACAATTAGGTAGCTATCCAGTTTCATTGATCAAAATTTTGAGTAAAAGACTTTTTATTCAAAATGGCACATGTTAAAAAAAATCCATATATTTCTCTAAAAGAAGTTATGTATCCAAAAAACTCTCTATTTCCTTCAGAACACCTGCTAATTTTCATTTATATGTTAAATCCAAATGGTTTTGACTGTAAAACTGTTAATCATTTGAAGAACAGCTGCCAACTTTAAACCTATTCTCTAATATGATGTTGGCGTGGCCAATGATGCATGCACACCAATATTAGCTCTTTCCAGAAACTCATTTTCAGTATCACGATTCTGACTCTAAAATTATAATTTGAAGTAAGTTGTTTCCCTTAGTTTACTTACTTCCGGTGAACTGAACTTTTTCTAGCCTTAGTATGTAGCACAATATGGCTGCCCCTATTAAACAAAGACTTTCTAAATGACCCATATATAGAAAATGCATATGCTCCTATAGTGCTTGCTATAAATTTGCAGTGTGTGGAAAACTCTCCACTGTGAAATTATATCAAAACATGGACATGGATTTTTGAAGGTTCTCTTTCTTTTATTGTATTTCTTTGAAGACCTTTTCTCTAATCAATGTTCATTAAATTATGATAAGAACATGAAAGAATTGCATACATCAGTCATGTATACCATGGATAAACAAAGCCAAAGTTACAAACCATAAGCTTTGATTGGATCATTTTAAGGTTCATCTATACACTGCAACAAAAATGGCAGTGTTTACACCATGAAATTTTCTCTGAATGCAGACAAAACTGTGTAATTTTAATAATTTTAAATCCTGGCAGCACCTAGATATATACAAGTTGTATTCATTTTGTGTTTTAAAAAGCAAAAAACTTTTGTGGATTTTGCTAAACATTTTCTTTCCTTGCCACAGGAGGTGTAAAAATAAAGAAAGTCTGGTGAAATCTTTGATATGGTCCCCCTCAGGTAATTATTGTATTGTATCATATTGATTGATAAGGACAATAGAGGGACAATAGAAATCTACTCACAACAAATGTGATTTAAATAGTGTAAATGAGTGGAGTGTATCAAAGAAAACTCAGGTGTTTGTTTATTTCACCATCTTTTGTGGCAAGGAAAGAAAATGTTCATCAAAATCAATAAAGTGTTTTAACTTTTTAGAATATAAATTGGATGTAACATTTATTTATCAAGGTGCTGCCAGGCTTTAAAACTTTTAAAATTACACAGTTTTGTCTGTACTCAGAGAAAATTTCATGGTGTAAACACAGCCATTTTTGTTGAAGTGTATAGATGAACCTTAAAATGCAGTGCAAAAGTTGGCACTTCTATAACTATAAATTTCTGTGCATGGTTAAATTATTTACAGATATGGGCATTTTTTCATCAGAAAGTATCAATTTTGGCTACAGTACATGTATACCATTATGCCATAATCAATATGATTGTCAGACGTTGGGACCCTACATGATACAACATTCTTTCTAATTTAATACATGAATTATTCTTTTGAATATTGTTTGAAATAATGTTGTTCTTTCAGTTTTTTTGTCTTCCTATGTTTTGTCCTTCAAAATTTCTCTTGTGACCGGCTTTGGGGTTTTTCTGTCAGTTTACCTTTTCTAAACGTTTATGCAAATTTCCACAACAAAGAGAATTTTTCTGATTTCTGTTATGTACATATGACACAGCACTAAATCTACAAAGCGAACGTCTTAAAACTGATGGTTGAATATTAAGCAGCAACCGCACGTTCCTCGCAACTGAAGCCATTTTTGCTGACCTTCACCCGAGCGGAGATCTTAATATCCGAAACATGCAGGTACATCTCCGTATGAAATTTGTAGATGATCGGAGTTTCTTTTATGGGGTACAAGACACAAAAATAAACACCATTACTTTATACAAGATCACAGCTACATGAGCACAGGACCCTGTGATTGTTCTCATGTGTTCCTAGTATAGAAAGTTGCGGGTGGAATAAAGTAACCGGAACTTTTTGGCTAGTTACATGAGTTAAAAATTACATGAGCTGGATCATTTGAACTAGTCATAAATTTACGGAACATTTTAACTAGACATAATTGGGAAATAGTTCCATATGGTACCCAAGCTGTGTATATCTTGACGGAAAAAGCATATATATAAAGATATACTTATGGGGGTGCCAAATGGAACTCGATCTTGCCCAGACAAAAAATTGAACTTGAATGTGACGTACAGATATGATTAATTAATTATTGATTGATGAATTATAGAGTATCTAGTACTAAATTAATGATTTTGATACACAAGACAGGTGAGCTGTTATCGCAACAGGTTAGTGTTTTTTGGGTCATGGATAACAATTGTTGTAAGAGTATAAACAAATCGTTTTGTATCTCAACGACAAAAAATATATATTTCGACAGGGATAATGATAGTGAAAAAAGGTGCAAGTTTATTCCATTTAGATGATGATGGAGAATTGTAAAATCTTTCTGAAGCTGACGGTGAAAACTGTTATTACTAAAGCATGTAAAGAAAGACCTAACATATATAGTAATAAAAACGTGTCATAAGGGTCATTTAATTAGTACCGTAAAAGTGGTATGGTATATCCTCTCGTAAGAAAAATATATGAAAAGGAACAAAACTTTGGTTGTTGTTCTTCATCTTAAAGTCTTTTTGATGTGAACGAATTGGACAGTACGCCTTTAAGGTATATATGTGAGATGAGACACCTAAGGCAAAATCATATAATCAGAACAACATGAACAAAGTAACTATAGTTATATGTATTATAATTCAATCTTTAATTGTCATATAAATTACATATGATTTGTGACAATAATAAACAAAATATAATATAAAATAATGACAAGAATTACTCCTTTCTTTAGATAATTTGCATAAAATTGAGCAGACATTACTTCGTAATTTCTAGCCAAACGTTTTGTTTGAAAAGATGTACTCGAATCTTAGTTAGGCACGGACCATTCATCTTTTGTAGGGGAAGGGGGCATGGTTTTTTTCTGAAATAATGTTTGATTCCAGAACTTGATCTATGGTTTATGCCATATGGTCACAAATTATATTTCCAAAACACAAATGGCTCTGTTTGGGAATTCTCAAATTGTCTATGCTCGATATAAATGGCATGAAATAGTGCATAATATTATTAAATTTATGATAAATTTTCTTCTACAAAGTATTTAATACAAGTTTATGTATAAGTATAAAAGAACAAAAAGATACCCTGCTAATTGTTCTTAATTGGAAGCTATGCTGTTCACTTAACACTGATATCTTTGAAGCACATAATCATAATTCCGGCAACATTTAAAATTCAGGTATAAGTATTCATTACAGGCAGTCGACCACTGGACCTCGTTTCTCACTTTTCTGCTTTCACTTTATATGACATAACAATCTATTTCTCTGGTGAAGGTCTACTACTATGAGTAAAATTAGAGGCCCACAGAAGCTTGTTGTTCACCTAGATTTTATTTGACATCTTAGTTAAAATTTAGATCAATGGATACAATTAAAAAAGAGTAACGACTATAATCAATGTTAGGTAGGTCCAGTTGCAGTGTCGGTCATCTTGATTTGAAGAAGTATCAAAGAAAGAACTCTTGAATAGTACCTTGCAATGGTCATTCATGACAAATTGAAACGATATGTGAAAAAGTTATTTCAGAGAAGATAATCTAGGAAACTTATTTACCATCAGAAAAGCCCTCGTTGGAACCGGGCAGTATGTTCTACTAGATCCAGCACCCGTGTAGGACAATTTGTTGTGTCTCTATTGATATCACTTCAGCGAAGTTTAGTGTCTGTCTGTTTATTTTTTCTTCGGAAGACAACTTCAAATGCATTTCTCATGATGTTCAGTGTTAAGGGACGAGATCAAAAGTTCAATGTACGATAAAAAAAAACTTAGTTCAGATAGTTTTTTCACTGACCCCCACCCCCTCCTTAACTTAATTTGCGAAAAAATGATTGACCAATATGGACATATGCTTTGAGAGTATACTTTTGTATCATGGGTCCTGTTTTTCCTAAACAATGTATGTTTGTCTGTATATTGATTTGGACATCACTTGAATCCGTATTTTTCAATCCGAAAATCGATGTCGGGTAACAACACTTGCAGAAATTTTTACCCCACCCCAGACTATTTGAATTAAGTTTTTTATCCTACATTGAACTTTTGATCTCGTCCCTTACTAAGTCGGGCATCGGCGAAAATCGACACCTTAGTAATACTTCTTACGAAGTATCTTGCAGTGATCATTCATGCCAACTTTCGAATCCATGCGTCTAGTAGTTTCAGAAAAGAAGATCACTGAAATTTAGCCCACCGTAAAAGTCGCTTTTTGGGGGCCTTGTGGCCATATTTGATAGCAGAATGGTACCAAACTAAGAAAAGATTATTCGGC
Organism: Mytilisepta virgata; assembly: GCA_028015205.1. NCBI lineage: Eukaryota > Metazoa > Mollusca > Bivalvia > Mytilida > Mytilidae > Mytilisepta > Mytilisepta virgata. The sequence continues at coordinate 94,437,092 of CM051521.1, forward strand.
TCCTCACAAGTATCACTTCCACAAAATTCCATACTATACTTCGTCAGAAGAATTTTAAATACATATATACATTTCTTAAGAGCACACTGTTTAGAAAAGTCTGACACAGGCAGTTATCTTGAATTTCCAATCGGCACCAAAATAATACCTCTTGGGTAGTGCATTGCAATTATCATTCATGACAAGTTTCCAATTTATAACTATAAAAGTATTTTCAAATTAAGATATTCGAAATTTAACCAAAAAGCCCCTTTTGGGGCCTGTCAGTAATGTCTGCTGGTAGAATGGCACTAAAGTAACAAGAATTATTCGTGTCCCCATATCATTTTGAATTGTTCTTCAGAACAGGAATTTTTAATTCAGTTTCCCATAGGGTCCAATGTTAATCAGTTCAGTTTCTTGCGACCATCTTGGATATGCGATGGGCACCAAAGTAACAACTCTTGGAAAGGACCTTATAACAAACATATCTGCAAAGTTTGGTCACTGGTTATTCAAGAAGATCAAAATGTAAAAAGTTAACAGACGGAAAATGCAGATAAGTGATGGCAACACTTTTTTTAATTAGCAGAGTTGGGCCTACATCATGGAAATATTTTTTACTGACGTATATATATATTGGTTAAGCAGAAAAAGAAAAACTAGGTCCTGTCCAGTTGTCTATATGTCCTATGGATATATATTTATATATATGATCCTTCAGTGAGACGTTTCTGTGAAATTTTATCCATTTTTAAGTGAGTTTTGGCACTTCAAAGAAATGCTATACTTATTCTTACTTATTCAACAAGTGAATTGCCAAAATGTTGGTTTCAACCACAGATTTATCTTTATAGTTAAAGAGTAAATTGTTTATCTTATCCTTGAAACCTAGAATTGAACTTGCAACTCTTTAAAACATATATGTGATCAATCCAAAATAATCAGAGATGAGACATACCCCAGTTAAGGGTGAGATTTTGAAAATTTAGAAAGAAAGTCAAAGAATTTGAGGAATTTATGGATGAGACGTATATAATTCTATAATAAATTTTGAGCGGCAACATTACAGAAGCGCCGGCGTATGGAGTGTACATTTCACAACTCATACCTTATTCCAGACCATGTGACATATACATTGACTTCCTGGACTGAGCCCGCCTTCTGACAGAAAAGTTGCTCAAACAGGGGTATGCTGCTCCTAGGCCCAAATGAAAATGGACCCATTCCATTTATGTTGTCCCTTCCTCATACTGGATTTGACATAAGCAGCATGGTTCCTGCAGGAATCAGAGACTGGTAACTCTTCCGGAACACCCGAGTCTACCCCGTTCTTTTGGTGAGGTCTTTGTCAGTTTTTTTCGATTTTCCTCTCCTTCGAATGTCCCTTTGGTATTTCTTGACTTTACTTAAGCACTTTTGGGAATACAATAGTTTAGTTCCCACCCTAAAGTAGGAGATATCATTATTCACCAACGTTAACTTTTTGAGGTATTTTTTATGAAAAAGCCAACATCAGATTTCTTACACTCCCCTCCCCCTAACATGGGGGAGATTTTGTTGTCCTTCTGAGTCTTGAATGTGATTCATGTATCGTTTGCATGCTTTTGTAATTTTGTTACATTACGTATTTATAAAAATGTAATAATATGGTTTGTCAGTGAGAGATAATTCAAAGACCATTCACCAAAGTTTAGTCCCTACTGATCATGTACCGGTAGTTTCAAAGAAGATTTTTAAATATCTTTGCTGATTTCTTGTTTTCTAATAATGGTGACCAAATTGTTCAAGATATGGCCCCTGAAAATAATTTCGAATTGAAACCACAAAGTGTGGTTCCAATATGCCCAGTGGATTTAGAGGTACAGATTTAAAGAAAAGTTCATGGGAAACACGTACCGTTGTCAGTTAAAAGGTGGTGGCAATATAACACCCGTGGTCTGGGCGAGGTAAAAATGAGAATGATTGTTGTTATCTGACAGCTGTTGTACTCAGTTCAAAATCATACAAAGACTATAATAATAATGATCTAGTGAGGGACCATACATGAATTATAAATAGTAGGAAGACGGACAGCAATTCATATCGGGGAAAAAATCTAACAAATTTATCCAGTGGTGTATCAATGATCCAACAAGAGAATCAATGTTCCATTCGAAAAAAAACACTAAAAATCTTAAAACTAGTATTATAATAAAAGCTATAGCATTTTAAAGTACGTGTACTTCAAAGGAAGCACATGTTTTATGGACAATATTCCCTTTCTTATAAAGTCTGCAAGTTAAGTGGTGCCAAATAAAGTCATTTTTAGAGTAATTTATGGTATCAAAACCTTTAGTAAGTAATTAATTTGTGCCGTATTTTCTGTTTATTTGAACAGACATTAATTTTTAAACAATTAACAACCCCATACAGGCATTCATTCTATACAAATAATAGCCCATACATTATTGTATACAAGTAACAGAATGGTAATGTATGGGTATTCTGTTGTTATTGGTATGACACGAATGCCTGTGATATTTTGACAGTAAAATGCCAGCAAAATTGTTTGTTTTGCCTCTGCTCGATAGTAAAAAAGTCTTTTGATCTAAATTTTTGACCCCGGAAAAAACCCATGATCACCCCCTCCCCCCCCAAACAAAAGATAAATTATCCGTGCCTTACACATACTGACACTTTTTTTGAACTATTTTAACTCAACGACAAAATCTTTCAGCGTTAAATTGTCGTTTAGTTTATTTTTAGCAGTTAAAATAGTTCACAAAAAGTGTCCGTACGTGTTACTAGGGTTAGAGTACACTTATTCAATAGCTTTGCTGGGGTATTGTCGTACAAGAGGTCAATCTAATATGCAACATCTTGGTAATCATGTGATCAAACTAACCAATTAGAAAACAGGAACAAAGCACTTTTCTGAGTACTATATCATGTCTTACATCCTCCAAAGTCAGGGTTTTGTATGACGTTTGTTCCTACAAACCCCTGAAATCACACATTCATATTTTGCGGGTCGGAAGTGAACGATTTTCATTGGTTCTTATCAAGGTCAAAAGAGAATCCATTTGGGTCGTAAATTTTCTAGGTCACACACCAGGCGGCGGTATTTTCAACCCGCAAAATATGAATGTGTGATGTCAGGGGTTTCCCCTCGATTCAAACTATTGCCCTCGGCTACGCCTCGGGGGCAATAAACTTAACATAGTCAATAAGTATATAATATTGCACGCTAGTTTTTGGTTACTTTCTACGGGGAATATTCCGTTGCTATACAATAAAACATGAAATTGCAGGACAACCATGCATGGCAGTAAAGTGCATGTTGTTATTGTATTATTATATTTCACTTAATACTTTTAAACATGAATTTTCTCTGCAAGTCAGCTTTGTACCAACTCCACAAGTTTAACATGATATAATGTTTAGAAGCAATAAACAGAACCCTGCCACTGATTAGGCCTATAAAACCCTTTTCAATGAATAGCAGATAATTCAATTTTACAATTTTGTAAATATTTACCAAGAAAATATTATTTAATATTAAAAAATATTGGGATTGTTGAACATGCTTACATTTCTACTATAATTTCTTAAATAGTATAGGGGGTCCTTTTCCAAAACAAAACATAAAACGACTCATGACAGGGGATACTTTTAAAACAGACCAAAATCAAATCTTTATAGGGTTGTATTTAATGATTGATACAATATTGTCCTTTAACTTTCTAAAATATTAGTGAATCAGACACGAAAAAATACCAATTTTTTAAATATTAAGTGAGCGTAAAACTTGAATCATACAAGTCAAATCCACAAATAATCTAAGTTTACTCATTTTTATGACTGAAAACATATTTGGTCACAGACCAATGGATTCCGGAAACTACTGTGATAAACGAACTGTCGGTCAAGATTACCATCATGCCCTCTATTTTGAAATAATTTAGTGATATTTAAGAAGAAATTAAATTGGGTTTCATTGTAACAAAATTATACCCGATTTATATCATGGTCGATACTTCTGAAAATGCAATTCAATTTGATAGTTTAATCAATTTAGTTTAGGAGGAGGGGGTCTTTCAGAAATGATGTAATTTATATAAATATTATAGATACCGGTTACATTTTATGGCATCATTGTACAATTATTGGATATGACATTCTCTTGTCTACTCTAAGCTAAGGTCCTGGGTACCGTTTCTTACGAATGATCGCAAATTCATTGACTTAGGTTAAGTTTTACATCCGAGTTCAGTTCTCCGATACCAATGGACCTACCATCATATTACTTGATATGCGGGTGCATCTCAGGAGTAACACAGCCTCCCACAAAATTAGGTCATTCTGACCTACTGAACCACACTTCATTGACTTAGGTTAAGTTTTACGTCTGAGTTCAGTTCTCTGATACCAAGGGACATACAGTTATATAACTAGGTTTCATGGTGCTTCTTGGGGATTAATACAACATTCCACCAAAATTAGGTCATTCTGACCTACATATCGCGCTTCATTAACTTAAGTTTTACGTCCGAGTTCAGTTCTCAGATATCAAGGGACCTACAATCGAATTACTTGGTGGGAGGGTGCATCTCAGAGCGTAACACAGCCTTCCACCAAGTTAGGTCAGTCTGACCTACTTATCACACTTCATTGACTTAGGTTAAGTTTTCGTCCGAGTTCAGTTCTCCGGTACCAAGCCACCTACAATCATATTACTTGGTGTGAGAATGCATCTTGGGAAGTAAAACAGCCTCCCACCGAAATTAGGTCACTCTGACCTACTCATCACGCTTTATTTACTTAGGTTAAGTTTTACGTCCGAGTTCATTTCTCTGATACCAACCAACCTACAATCATATAACTTGGTGTCAGGGTGCATCTCGGGGAGTAACACAGCCTCCCACCAAAATAAGGTCACTCTGACCTACTAATTGGGCTTCATTGCCTTAGGTTAAGTTTTACGTCATAGTTCAGTTCTCCAATACCAAGCGACCATCAATCATATTACTTGCTGTAAGGGTGCAATTATTGGATATGACATTTTCTTGTCTACTCTAAGCTAGGGTCCTTGGTACCGTCAGTCCTGGGTACCGTTTCTTACGACTGATCGTAAATTCTTTGAATATGTAAACAAAGTTTCGACTGATTGTAACTCTTACATCTACCACATTTAGTGAAACAGTACTCTGCAGATTAGACAATATCAATTAATTATTTTGGCTTATTTTCTATATTAGATTGTCATTGGTCATAAAATTGATTTTTTGTTTGTTTAGTTGGGATTTTACGCTATTTTCAGCACGTATTTGGGTATTCCACGGCGGCGTACGCGTCCACAACCAGTTCTCGGTTACTAGTTGACATACCTAATGCAACACCAAAATTAGTGGGGGAACGAGCCGAACTTTGTAATGATCGTAGATTTCTGGTGATTGGTGGAGGAAGCCGGACTACCCGGGGAGAACTATGCACCTGTCTTTGGCAGGAAAATTAGCAATCCTTGTCAATTAAGCTAGAGTCGAACACAATCCCGCCACAGGTGAGATTCGAACTCACAACCTCAGTGTCGACAGGATAGTATCATTAGTAGTCATGACGAACTGCCTAGGCTACTAGATCACCGAGCCCCACCCCCCCCCCCCCCCCCCCCATAAAATTGATAAAAACTTGAAACACCCAGGCCAGTTCTTACGATCGTCTATACTTTCTCCGGAATGTTTAATGGGCATTGTGTAGCCATCGTCGTCACTCATGTGTCACTGATATCTTAGTTTTAATTACTAGTAAAAGACGATGTTGTACGTATTTTAAAACCCTTGCCAACTTATTATTTAATGAGGTTTTCAAATTATGTTGATAGAAGATATAAAAGATACACCTATTGTGTAAATGATAATAAATTGGGCATTAAGATAAAAACAAATATATTATTATATTAAACTAGAGGGTTTAGGGAGTCTGTATCGCTCATCTTGACTTTATTTGCACACTAGAGATCAAAATGATAACTGATAAATTTCTTAAAGTGGCCATCGTCTTTGGTTTTATATTTAAACTTTAACAGACAAGAATGTACGACCTACGCGATCCTTTAAAGTTACTGATTAAGCACATTTTTCAATGTTACTCTATTTTACATCATAGTCCGACGTTAGGACTAAGCCACGGTCATTTAACTGGATGGTTTATTCAGACTGAGTGACATACATGTACGTGACCTTTGATAAAGTAATTCAGTTTATATATAAATACTGATAACGTGTCCTCATTAAAAACAAATATCAACCACAACTCCAAACAAACTCATTTTTAGATAAAATAATATACTGGTTTAACCAAAGCTATGAATTATTCAATCCATGTTTGCTGAAAAGCAGGTCGATTTTTTAGTCTGTTGAGATATTTTATCAATTCTGGATAGTCTTTCAGTAAAATTCCTTCTTTCATTTCTGATGCCCACCAGAGATTATATCCTAAAACACAGTCAGCTACAGAAAACCTGAAAACAGTAATTATACAGATCCTTAGTAACAGCATGAGTGTATTTTAGTCATACATTTCATTTAATGTCAAAACAAATTTTAGATTTGAAAATTATATTTCTATCATAAACAAATTTGAACTTAGAAAGTCCCTTTGTAGATTTAGAATATCAGCTCCCAGACTTCTTATTGAAACTGGGCGCTACAATAAAACAGCACGCCATAAAGGAATTTGTAAAAATTGCTCCTATCATGAAGTTGAAGACGATATTCATTTTCTTTTTAAGTGCAGCAAGTATAATGGTCAGAGAAAAATAATATATGAGATTATATCATCCAAAGTTCAAGATTTTTACAATTTATCTGATTTGCAAAAATCTTTTTGGATTCTAAACTGTGAGGATCAAGAAATGTATACTCTGTTGCCAGATTTTTGCATGATGATATGTATGCCCTAGTTTCCATACTATCATATCAATATTATATTTATTTTGAAAATTGTTCGTGTCACTCATGCTATGTGTGGATTCTATCAACGAATGCTCTTCACTCCTTTTTGTCTTGTGTGATGTATCCTTTATTATACTTATTGCACTTTAATGTCCTTTGATTGGAAATAAAAAATGTTGTTGTTTTTTCTTGTTGTTCAGAGTTTGCTAGAATTTACTTTATTTGGCATTTATTTTGCTACGTAATTAACACTTTTATTTTAGTATATTTACTAACTAACTACATTTTTACCTATATAATGAATAAAAATATTGTTTATACACTGTATAACATTTTTAGTAGGACCCTGGACAAACGGTTATTGCATTGGTCTTTAATTTGGTTTATATACAGTTTTATCAAAGTTCTTTGTTATTTCCATCGGTTACTCTTCCTTATTAATGGTGAATAAGTTTTCGGTCGGTGAATTCTGATATAATTGCAATAAATTATAGATAGTTGGACTAGTTCTGTATCAAAGTTTTTTTATTTTCTTTGGAAACAACACCTTGAATTTTTTTCCGGATTATACATGTTATATGCGATTGTTTTTGATTTGAAAGCAACTGACAAGAAATGTCTTATAAACGAATACTTAGAATGTAAATCACAATGAAAGATAGTCCGATATTCCACTGACATCAAAATTAAGGCTTTTTAACTATAGACAAAATGGTGTCTAAACAGCCCTTTAGACCAAGATATGAATAACAGAATCGCACATACTATCCCCTGGAATCAAATCCAAAATGATATTAAAATGAGTCCATGAGTTCGTCTGATTTAGACCCTCAATCAACAAATACAACATAAAAAGTTAGACATATATATATGATCATATATGGACAACGAAATTCCTATTTAAATCCAGTTGCTGTGGTATAGGTAACACAATGCGTAACCAATCGGTCCAGTAGTTGGACAAACAGTTGTACATGGATCTTGTGTATTATACAATCATGCTAAAGATATACAAAGCAATCTCGTGTAACATATAAAACATGATGTGCTGCTATATCGGAAGAGGGGGAGTGGTAAATGAACATTTGATCTACACATAAAATCAAATGGATTTGATGTTACATATACATACAGATCTCCACAAATATATTCCTTCCTGCCAAGAACTGATACGATATATTTTGCACATGTATGGAATTTTTTACTGGCATGTTCGATTTCACTTTTGTCTTCTTTTCCTTGTGGTTCTTTGAAAAAGAACTGAATAAAAAGTCTTTCTTGTACTTCATCTAATGTGCTGCAGACATAAAACATTATACTGAAATTTAAAATGTAAACTGTAAATATTTTTCGTTTCTATCAGATAACGATAATTTTTTCTCTAGCAATTCAAAATAATCTACCCTGATTGAATAAAAACTGTCCTGTAATACAAAGGCTTGTTCTCAGATTGCAAAGCTAACTCAAAGTACTCATTGGATTAAAATTTGACCGTTTCCTATATACTTAGCTAGAGTCGCCTTATATTCTAAAAGAATTATTTAGTTCAACTATAATATTTATCATGAAGAAATTTCAAATATGCATTTGAAATCGTTGTGCTACTTGTTAGATGCAAGGAGGTAACAAAACTGAAATCGTTGACATCATTTCAAACAGGGGTAAATCAACCCAATCTATATATTATATATAAAGTCAATTAATTGTTGAAGGAACGATTTCGTAACAATTTGAAGTAGGAATAATTCTGCAGAAAACTGGTATACTTTAATTAGAATTTGTGAATGTCTAATAAGAGTCACCATACAAGGTATATTGTTTCGTTTTATTTTCACAAAAAATTGTGAAAGGCCCAACACGCCATGTTTTCCTTCAACTTTCAAGGTATTGAAGTAGACGACTGTTTAATCCTTCGTCAATATAATTTTTTTAAAGAATTTACTTCCTTGTTTTCCTTGTTTCGGTATGAAAAATTGTTCTGATTGAGAGTTATACTTATAATATTCAGCTAAGTTGTTTGGTATTAGCTTCTGATATTTTTCTCCCAGATACATGCAAATTGCACCGGATTCTAATATCCTTGTGTTTTCACATTCTAAGGCTGGCACTGTTGTGTGTGGATGGACTCTGTTGGTGTATTCTTGACAGTCCTTTGACGTTTTGTCCCACACATCGACATCAATAAGTTCAAAATCATCTAAGGCGTTTAATTCTGAATTGAAAACAAATTATTCAGAGATGCTTCTTTAAATCGGACAATGTTTTCAGTTTATTCAAATATTCAATATCAGTTAACAATTTTGATGCAATTTTTATATTATTATATAAAAAGAAAAATGATTAATTTACATGTAAATACAGAAGTTGTTTTAAAAATAGTCTGCGTGTCTGTTTTATAGGTATTCAAATAGCACTGAATTTTAAATTAAATGCATATATCATTCTAAATGGCAGATATTCCTAGAATGATGAAAGAATACACCAAAGTCATTTTTTAATCTCTGTTGAATTGTTTAATAATATTTTACATTGGTAATAAAGCATGCGGGAGTGGCTTAATGAATTTTTTGAAGAAAACCAAAATGGTTATTGCCAGTTTCGGTAGGTCAAGAAATCCTGGGAAGTATCCTGTGTACTAGCCAACGGTAAAATTGAAATGCCAAATTATACCCCGAAGGGTTGACAGCATTATTTAAACATTAAAATAACATAAACACAAAGAAGAACGGAAATAAATCAAATAATGTGGAAACCAATACACATATTATGCAGCTGTAGAGTCCACTTTCGTCAATACTATGGACTTTTTTTTATAAATGGAGCAATTTAAACTGCATAAGATCGTTAGAAGATAAAATGATTTTTAGTTTTTCAAAAGGTGAATAATTATTAATTACTTATACTTGGTTGTATGTCAATGATGTTATTGAAGCAATCCTGTCTTAAAATGTCATATTTTGTGCAATTGAAGAAGAAATGTATTTCATCCTCTATCTCATTTAAATTACATTTTTGACATATTCTTTTTTCTCTTAACCCCAAAAGATGAAGAGCAAGTTCAAATTCCAAAGTGAAATTAGTAACGTGGAACTGCACCTTTAAAACTATTTGTCCTCAAAACCAACAAATATACCGTTGAGATTTCAGCGTGTTGGCAATGTCAGTCTCTGTTTCAAATCAAAAGACTGTATAGCGTATGGCACGCCGTATTTATATTTATTCCGTTTTGAAGATATCTTATATAATTTATAAGATATCTTATATAATTTATAAGATATCTTATATAATTGGGTTTTTATAAGATATCTTATAAATTATATAAGATATCTTATAAACTTTATAAGATATCTTATAAATTATATAAGATATCTTATAAAGTTTATAAGATATCTTATAAAGTTTATAAGATATCTTATATAGTTTATAAGATATCTTATAAACAAACGTTATATAAGATATCTTATATAGTTTATAAGATATCTTATATAGTTTATAAGATATCTTATATAGTTTATAAGATATCTTATATAGTTTATAAGATATCTTATATAATTTAGGAGATATCTAATATAATTCTTTTTATAAGATATCTTATATAATTTATAAGATATCTCATAAACTTTATAAGATATCTTATATATTATATAAGATATCTTATATATTATATAAGATATCTTATAAAGTTTATGAGATATCTTATAAATTATATAAGATATCTCATAAAAAGATATGGCACGCCGTATTTATATTTATTCAACTTTATAAGATATCTCATATACTTTATAAGATATCTCATAAACTTTATAAGATATCTTATAAAGTTTATAAGATATCTTATAAAGTTTATAAGATATCTTATATAATTTATAAGATATCTTATATATTTTATGAGATATCTTATAAAGAAAAGTTTATAAGATATCTCATAAACTTTATAAGATATCTTATAAACTTTATAAGATATCTTATAAAGTTTATGAGATATCTTATATACTTTATAAGATATCTTATAAACTTTTCTTTATAAGATATCTCATAAAATATATAAGATATCTTATAAATTATATAAGATATCTTATAAACTTTATAAGATATCTTATAAACTTTATAAGATATCTTATAAAGTTTATGAGATATCTTATAAAGTATATGAGATATCTTGAACGTTGAATAAATATAAATACGGCGTGCCATAATAGCGTATTTCTGATGCCCCTGACGGGGGATTGAGGCTCAGTTGTTATTGTAGTCAGCTTAATGGTTAGTATTTGGTACTTTCTTAAATTACACTTCACTCAGTAACAAAACTTTGAGACTACTAAAAATGTAATAGAATATTCCTCTCGAACACCTTCTGTAGATGGTTTGGGGTATGCATATTTTCCGTCATTTTGACATTGATTACTTCTGTATAATGTTCTAAGATATTACTTTGATTTCCGTATTTAAATTTTCCCCAGCTTCAATTTAACAGAAGGCGTTTGTTGGAGTGCACGTTGTTCGCTCTATATTTGTATGTCTCAGATATATCGACAGCAATCCTGAAACCGAACTAGAAAATATAAAAAGGTTTTCGTACAGCTTTCGATCGGATTTTCTAGCTCGGACATATGTCTGATGCTCATTTTGTTTGTCTTGGTGGGGGTGTTTTTTTTTTAATTTATTTATTCTCGAGTTTTGCTGTTTCGTTTTTTGTTTTTTGTTTTTTTTTTTTTTTTTTTTGCTCTTCCATATTTGCTTTCTTGGGAGTTTTCCGTGCAGGAGTTGAATTTTTTTTTATTTGTTTGTCAGTTAGAACTAATATTTACGATAAATTTTAACCTTACCTCGAAGAAGCCATATACATCTGTTTGAACGAAAACACAAATGATAAAACAATTTTCCTTTTTTCACCGATTTTTGCTTTCCTGAAAGAAATTCTGTTTTGTTAAATATTATGCTTTTAAACCATTCCATAATCACTGAACTGAAGTCATTGAAGTGAGACATGTATCATTAACCTAAATTGATCAGGCGGAGCTTAAATCGGTTGAACAACACAGGATAGTCAATCTCATTAGGGGTGTCAGGTATAACCTAATTAATTTCATTGACAGTAATAATCTTTTAGACTTTTTTTTTTAAGTCAATTTACAAAAAATAATTACATGAATGGAAATTATTAGATAGTTTGAAATAAATTATATCTCTTACCGAAAACCTTTTTTCTGTTTTTTTTCATTTTGTATCAACTGACATTAATATGTTTATAACGGAAATTGTCCTGAACTTACACAAATCGAATAGCCTTATGCAAATTTGTAGGTTAACTCCGCCCTATCAGTTCAATAAAATAGAGTAATATCCGTAACCGTGGATTAGGCTAAGTCAGCTACTGATAGTGTGAATATCATTCAGCTGTTCATGAAATCTACTACCGCTTTGGCGTAGTTAGTGTCAGTCAGATGACTATGCATCCATATGTATATGGTCTTTTAAAAGTGATTTTAGAAGATATGTCCCAAATCTAAAAGGTCGTGAAGAACAATTTTGGATGTTTGATGATATGAACAACAAATAAATATTTTACATGTCCATCTTTCAGGTGGGTGTGAAATGAATATATATAATATACATGTATGTTACTGCGTGAGAACAATGTTTACTTATAATTATATATGACTGATTTCGAATATATGATCCATATTGATGCCTCATTTGATCGATGTTAACAGAGGATTATATATATCTAGAACTTTCTAACAAGACCATCTTTAACCAAAATCCCACAAGAATCAATGGATTCAAAGTTATATTATAGATAGAATAGGACAGCGGAAACGTGGAATGTGTCGAAGAGACAACAATCCGACCAAAGAGCAGAAAACAGCTCAAGGCCACCAACGGGTCTTTAACGCAGCGAGAAAATCTCACACCCGGAGGCGGACTTCAGATGTCCCCTAAACAATAATGCATACTAGTTCAGCGAATGGAGGCGGCCACACTAAACTCCAAAACATTAATGAACCAAAATTAGAAAAACATACAAAACTAACACAGGCAAAAATGCGGCGGGGTAAAACATAATTTGTGAGATATCACCCCCCCCCCATACCTCTAGCCAATGTGGAATAAACATTGTTTACCGGGTCGAATCACTGCATCATCACATAGTTAAGCCATAGAGGACAGCTAATTAATTATCCTACCAGATTAGTTGTCCTGCTATCAACACTACATATAGTTTCACTAAAAGTTGTAAGAGTTACGACGGATTGTAAATCCTTTGAATATATACAAGTCACGAATTATCGTAACTCTTACGACTTTTACATAGTGAAACGGTACCCATGAAAAGAACCCATCTGAAGAATTAATATTACACACAAAACGTTAATGATGTTAATATGGTGATGGCGATGTCTTCACAGTTAAGCGAATGCTTGAACAGACGAGCTGAAAAAATACAAAATAAATAAAATTCAATTTGACAGAAGGTTGGTCAGTACAAGCGAGATATCATATTTAGTTTATCTCAAAACAAATATATGACTGGTTAAAACAGGTCAAGTACCAGATCGACTATGTCAAACTCGTCACAAATTGGCCATTGAATGAAAAATGAGACAGTCAGAGTTTAAAGATAGACGGAATCACAGTTTACCTTGATGAAAAATTGCAAAATATGGTGAAAAAATAAAAGAAATGATATATAGATAAAGTAGACAGTTTTCTTCTTTTTCGCCATATTTTGCCATTTAACACCATATGGCACTTTGTATGGATAAGCAGAGCAGGTAAAAAAAATATAGGTCAGATTAGCTGATAACCTTATCGATCGATTGGAAACTGGTCGTTGAACTTAAAATTACATTCAGTCAAAGATCCCACTTGTACAAGTAAATTAAAATTTACTTGAATAGGTAACTGAAAAATTGCAAATTGGATTGCCTCCCTTTTAATACTGTGATATTAATTTACTTATACAAGTAATTTTTTTAGATACCATCTAAACATCACAAGATGCTTTCAGGTCAACTTTCATATCAGAGTTGTTTCCCTTAGTTATTACTTGTACAAGTAAAACGCAATTCATAATGATAGATAGGCCTGTATGGTGTTAACCACTGGATATGAGTGGGATTTGTTCAGTTGAAGTAATTGTTTGTATGTCCAAAAAAGCAATGTCCAATTGATTGATCCATACTTGTGATCCAGATGCAGCCTGTTCATGGACAGATACATGCTAATCAATAATCAGCTTGATAGGTGCCTGAAATGTATCACTCTGGGAACAGTAATGGAATATTTAGACTTAGAAGTATCATTTTGTCAAGTCTGAATGAGAAAAGGGCACTGCCAAGCGGTTGAACCCCCCCCCCCCCCCCCATTTTGTTGAATCGTAAGATTGATTAATGACAAAAAAAGTGGCTTTTCCTATCTATTCTAACCAGCTTGAACACTTGAACGACCCTTAGATGATAGTATTTTTTTTTCAGATAGTGTCCCGTTGATGCATACTTTGTTTTTTTTTCATATTGAATAGAAACATGGCCAATTTATTTCTATTAGTTATCAAAAAATACCCACAGTAATGACAATATATTCTTTTAATACTTATTTTTAACATACACAATGACATAACTAACAAACTAAAAATATAACATTATATTTACAACCGTCATGGCAGCATAATGAGATAATGGAATTCCCACCATTTGAATTTCTTTTACATGCCTAATACAAGTGATACATGTTATGACACTAAAAATATAAAGATTATCAATATCAAGTAACACATGGACACATTTTATGACATCCCTGAGACAATGTACCATACATCACGAGAGACACTGTTTAAAACACTGAGCAATAAAATATTCTGTAAAAGAAAGAAAAAAAAACATGAAAAAAAATATTATTAAAAACGCATTGTTTCTAATTAATATATATACAGCACAACCTATGATATGCTAGTGAATTTCTTTGTTGTTAATACCCCATATTGCAAGATAGGGCAATTGGGAATATTCAATAATGCATATTAAATCCTTCACTGTTCCAATAGTGCTCTTACAACTTCAAATACAACTGTCCTACATGTAAATAGTATATTATATAGTGTACAGGGTACATTTGTGTACAAGCTTGCAAAGTAAAGCATTCCGATATATACACTGAATACACAATTTTTCAGAAATTTACTTATATAAGTCTGATTTGTTTTACTCGCTGAAGTAAATCTTTTATTATACAAAATATTTGAACTTTGTCTTAATTCGGAAATTTAATTCTATAAGATTTAATGTTTTTACTCCACGGAGGAAGAGAAAAGCATATTTAAACTTTGCCATCCATGAAATTTTCATAATTTAAATATTTTTTTGTCTTATAAAATCTGTGAACTTAAGTTTTGTTTTTTTTACTCCTCGAAGTAAAATTTTATCATACAAAACATTGTAATTTTGTGTTGTGAAATTTACTTGTACAGGTATAGTTTTATTTTTTTACTCCTTAAAGTAAATCTTTTATTAAATGAAATATTAAACATAACTTTGCCTTGTGAAATTTACTTGAAGAAGTCTTGTTTTTATACACTTTATAATTTTACAGATATTTTTTTAATAGGAGTTCATGTAATGCTTATTCAATTTGGGACAGTACAATTTCAAATAAAATGACTTCTCCGCCTAATAAAAAATATTTGTGTTGTTGCTGAAATGCCGTAATAAGTAAAAAATAAAAATATGTCATGGTAGGCCCAAAAAATTAAGGTTGGTTTGGTTAGGCCGTAATGTTTTGAGCATATACTTATTTCTTTGCTACTTAACCGAACGTCAAGGTATATTTAATAATAAAAAAAGACCAACTGCATACAAACATCAAATCATATGTTGTCTTAAATGATTAGAAATAAAGGTATAAATTTCTTATACAAGTAAACAAATCTTTACTCAATGAAGTAAATTTCTATATGAAATACATATGTGATATAAATTATTAAAACCTCACCTTAAGAGATTACTTGTATAAGTAAACTTTTTTCCTGATTGAAGTATATGGTGCTATTATGGCTCTTGTTCTTAAAATGTTTACAAGGTTAATGGTCAAGTGTAAAAGCAAGAGTGCTGACCACAACTAATTGCAGTTGTGAAAGGATTGACCAAAGTTAATAAATTAAATTAGACACACTTTACATTACATTGTATTTGAAAGTATAAAGGATGCTTGTGAATTTCTTTGTTGTTAATACTCCATATTGCAAGATAGGGCAATTGGGAATATTCAATAATGCATATTAAATCCTTCACTGTTCCAATAGTGCTCTTACAACTTCAAATACAACTGTCCTACATGTAAATAGTATATTATATAGTGTACAGGGTACATTTGTGTATAAGCTTGCAAAGTAAAGCATTCCGATATATACACTGAATACACAATTTTTCTGAAATGTACTTATATAAGTCTGATTTGTTTTACTCGCTGAAGTAAATCTTTTATTATACAAAATATTTGAACTTTGTCTTAATTCGGAAATTTAATTCTATAAGATTTAATGTTTTTACTCCACGGAGTAAGAGAAAAGTATATTTAAACTTTGCCATCCATGAAATTTTCATAATTTAAATATTTTTTTGTCTTATAAAATCTGTGAACTTAAGTTTTGTTTTTTTTACTCCTCGAAGTAAAATTTTATCATACAAAACATTGTAATTTTGTGTTGTGAAATTTACTTGTACAGGTATAGTTTTATTTTTTTACTCCTTAAAGTAAATCTTTTATTAAATGAAATATTAAACATAACTTTGTCTTGTGAAATTTACTTGAAGAAGTCTTGTTTTTATACACTTTATAATTTTACAGATATTTTTTTAATAGGAGTTCATGTAATGCTTGTTCAATTTGGGACAGTACAATTTCAAATAAAATGACTTCTCCGCCTAATAAAAAATATTTGTGTTGTTGCTGAAATGCCGTAATAAGTAAAAAATAAAAATATGTCATGGTAGGCCCAAAAAATTAAGGTTGGTTTGGTTAGGCCATAATGTTTTGAGCATATTACCTATTTCTTTGCTACTTAACCGAACGTCAAGGTATATTTAATAATAAAAAAAGACCAACTGCATACAAACATCAAATCATATGTTGTCTTAAATGATTAGAAATAAAGGTATAAATTTCTTATACAAGTAAACAAATCTTTACTCAATGAAGTAAATTTCTATATGAAATACATATGTGATATAAATTATTAAAACCTCACCTTAAGAGATTACTTGTATAAGTAAACTTTTTTCCTGATTGAAGTATATGGTGCTATTATGGCTCTTGTTCTTAAAATGTTTACAAGGTTAATGGTCAAGTGTAAAAGCAAGAGTGCTGACCACAACTAATTGCAGTTGTGAAAGGATTGACCAAAGTTAATAAATTAAATTAGACACACGTTACATTACATTGTATTTGAAAGTATAAAGGATGCTTGTGAATTTCTTTGTTGTTAATACTCCATATTGCAAGATAGGGCAATTGGGAATATTCAATAATGCATATTAAATCCTTCACTGTTCCAATAGTGCTCTTACAACTTCAAATACAACTGTCCTACATGTAAATAGTATATTATATAGTGTACAGGGTACATTTGTGTACAAGCTTGCAAAGTAAAGCATTCCGATATATACACTGAATACACAATTTTTCTGAAATTTACTTATATAAGTCTGATTTGTTTTACTCGCTGAAGTAAATCTTTTATTATACAAAATATTTGAACTTTGTCTTAATTCGGAAATTTAATTCTATAAGATTTAATGTTTTTACTCCACGGAGTAAGAGAAAAGTATATTTAAACTTTGCCATCCAAGAAATTTTCATAATTTAAATATTTTTTTTGTCTTATAAAATCTGTGAACTTAAGTTTTGTTTTTTTTACTCCTCGAAGTAAAATTTTATCATACAAAACATTGTAATTTTGTGTTGTGAAATTTACTTGTACAGGTATAGTTTTATTTTTTTACTCCTTAAAGTAAATCTTTTATTAAATGAAATATTAAACATAACTTTGCCTTGTGAAATTTACTTGAAGAAGTCTTGTTTTTATACACTTTATAATTTTACAGATATTTTTTTAATAGGAGTTCATGTAATGCTTGTTCAATTTGGGACAGTACAATTTCAAATAAAATGACTTCTCCGCCTAATAAAAAATATTTGTGTTGTTGCTGAAATGCCGTAATAAGTAAAAAATAAAAATATGTCATTGTAGGCCCAAAAAATTAAGGTTGGTTTGGTTAGGCCATAATGTTTTGAGCATATTACCTATTTCTTTGCTACTTAACCGAACGTCAAGGTATATTTAATAATAAAAAAAGACCAACTGCATACAAACATCAAATCATATGTTGTCTTAAATGATTAGAAATAAAGGTATAAATTTCTTATACAAGTAAACAAATCTTTACTCAATGAAGTAAATTTCTATATGAAATACATATGTGATATAAATTATTAAAACCTCACCTTAAGAGATTACTTGTATAAGTAAATTTTTTTCCTGATTGAAGTATATGGTGCTATTATGGCTCTTGTTCTTAAAATGTTTACAAGGTTAATGGTCAAATGTAAAAGCAAGAGTGCTGACCACAACTAATTGCAGTTGTGAAAGGATTGACCAAAGTTAATAAATTAAATTAGACACACTTTACATTACATTGTATTTGAAAGTATAAAGGATGCTTGTGAATTTCTTTGTTGTTAATACCCCATATTGCAAGATAGGGCAATTGGGAATATTCAATAATGCATATTAAATCCTTCACTGTTCCAATAGTGCTCTTACAACTTCAAATACAACTGTCCTACATGTAAATAGTATATTATATAGTGTACAGGGTACATTTGTGTACAAGCTTGCAAAGTAAAGCATTCCGATATATACACTGAATACACAATTTTTCAGAAATTTACTTATATAAGTCTGATTTGTTTTACTCGCTGAAGTAAATCTTTTATTATACAAAATATTTGAACTTTGTCTTAATTCGGAAATTTAATTCTATAAGATTTAATGTTTTTACTCCACAGAGTAAGGGAAAAGTATATTTAAACTTTGCCATCCACGAAATTTTCATAATTTAAATATTTTTTTTTGTCTTATAAAATCTGTGAACTTAAGTTTCGTTTTTTTACTCCTCGAAGTAAAATTTTATCACACAAAACATTATAACTTTG
This sequence comes from Mytilisepta virgata, assembly GCA_028015205.1. NCBI lineage: Eukaryota > Metazoa > Mollusca > Bivalvia > Mytilida > Mytilidae > Mytilisepta > Mytilisepta virgata. Next base: position 94,456,219 of record CM051521.1, read on the forward strand.
CCTTGTGAAATTTACTTGAAGAAGTTTTGTTTTTCTACACTTTATAATTATACAGATATTTTTTTTAACAGGAGTTCATGTAATGCTTGTTCAATTTGGGACAGTAAAATTTCAAATTAAATTACTTCTCCGCCTAATAAAAATACTTGTGTTTTTGCTGAAATGCCTAAATAAGTAAAAAATAAAAATATGTCAAGGTAGGCCCAAAAAACTAAGGTTGGTTTGATTAGCAGAAACACAGATATATATTTTTTAGGCCTTACTGAAGTAAGTTGTTACATACATGTATGAAAGTTTATCAGACTCTTGTCCTAATGCTAAAAAGTTCAATGGTAAAATGTAAAAACAATATAGAGTAACGTTAACAACAAGGGAAGTAACTTTTAATTGTGTCTTTCGCGCGAAAAATATGATCGCAATGTCAAAATAGAAATAATGATAAATTATTAATGCAAGTTCAAATATCAAGTTATCCTTTACACCGACGCCTAAACAAGCACTATTTAAGTTCGAATGTTTTCATAGTACAACTTAAGGTAACATATATAAAACAAATAAAATGTAATGCCTACCTATCTACTCTTTTTTGTCATGTTAGCGTAAACGCAGGTATTTTTTTTATTAGGCCTTAATTAAATTTACTAACTAAAGTTTATTTTTTTTACTCCCTGAAGTAATTTTTTATTGTGCAAAACATAATTTGTCTTACACATCAAATGAAATTTACTTATACAAGTTTCATTTTTTTTACTCCTTAAAGTCAATCTTTAGGGGACTAGTCACCTTTTCTTGTTCTTTGTGTTTAAAATGTTCAATATTGTGTATTTGTTAATCTGTTTTTTGTTGTTGTCACAAACTATGTTTAAGGACAATAAAGTAATTTGATTTAAAAAAATTAATTGAAATACTAAATAGAACATTGCCTGGTGAAATTTACTTGTATAAGTTTTATTTTTCACTCTTTATACAAATGATTGTTTGACAGTTCATGAAATCCTTGCACAATTTTGACAATAGTAGAATCTCAAATAAATTTACTTCTCAGCCAAATAAAAAATACTTGTGTTTCTGCTGAAATGTCTAAATAAGTCAGAGTTGTAAGGTATAACGTCGGGGTATCCAAATCGACCACAGGTACCCAAATCACACGTGGTACTTTATTTTTTAACGCAGCATAAAATGTATGAACTCGTTTTACAGAAATTTATTAAAAATAACCTTCTTTAACAAAATATAATTGTTTTTCCTGAGTTTCGTCAATGGGGCTGATATTTAACCATGGGCGATTTGGGTACCCCAACGTTAGGCATTATTTTTTTATTTCTCTATTATATTTCACATCTCTCAACCAGTGTTAGACTGAATAATTTGATAATCAAGAATTGGCTGAAAGATAAACGTTCCATACCTTTATATGTATGTCAATGTATGTGTTTCAGGCATCTTTGAGAAATGGTTTGGTGCACAAAAAATTCTAGACTCCATATTGAAAAGAAATGAAAGATTAAAATTTCCCTAACAGGCTTTTTCAACTAACAGACTAACCTTTTTTTTTTTAAATGTACCCCATACTCCCCCACACGAAGGTGCTTGTTGCTTTTTTTTTTTCTTTTTTTTTTCTTGCCTAACCAGCTTTTTACCCCAAAAAGTCCCCATCCTAAGTACAAGCCCATGTGTCCCCTCTCCCTCTCCCCATTTTTTGATTACTTTTAATATGAACACTTTAGATGCTTTAGGTATGAAACCATTTTTTATTTTTTATCCATAAACATAAAATTCATGATTGGAGCCCCTGTCCCGACATTTCGGAGACATGTTCCCATCCTGATTGTTGTCCCCAGTAAATGTCGATAACGGTAGCTTCACGAAACAAGCTACAAGGACGCATGAGTTGTCTCCCCAAAATGTATTTAAAATGAAAAGAAATATTTTTTTACTTGCATGCGTAAATATTAAGGAACAGTGGTCAACTTAAAATGACGTGCGTCAACCCATAACCGCAGTGCGCTTCTTCGTTATATAATAAAATAGACTGCTTAACCATTCTGTTTTATCAGAAAACTCTCCGTATTTCTAGATAAAAGTTTTCTTCAACAAACCAATCTCTTGAAAACTAGCCCAAAAAACACAAATTACGATTAAAATTTTTCAATAAAAACACTTTCATATTTACCTTTCAAAACTCCACGTGATATTTTCGATGGCTGTGATGTTCTGATTCTCCCCAATGCATTTCGGGAGTGCTCTGATACGTCAATAAGCGGCAATTTCAAAAAAATTGTCGATCTCGGGAAAACTCTCCGATCAACCATTTACGCGATCGCGTAAATTTGTTTTTACCCATATGAGTAAAAATCGATTTACTTGTACAAGTGGGATCTCTGACTGACATTTCGATGTGAAATTCAGCGACCTTTATATATTATATTTATCGGTAAGAATTAAGGTCATTTTCCCCTGCTTTGTGGTTATTTTCAAAGATCTTCAGACAATTGCGTAATGCCTTTCACAATCTCTTGAGGCATAGTCTCTTACATAATAATAAAGATTTGCCAATAAAAACAAACATAAAACTTGCAAAAAATCTACATATTTGAATATCACTTTCATTGGGAGACAGTTTTAAAACAAATTTTCAAAATTAACTTCAAGTTCGTTTTTCAGTATGAATTTTAAGGACCCTAGCTTGAGCTCAGAACCAAAACGAATTTTTGCTCTGAGTTCAACTCTGAATGGTTTTGGTTCTGAGCTATAGTTTCCTTCATGGCAGTATTCGAAAAAAAAAATAATAGACTAAATGCTTCGTAATTGACTTTGCAGTAAACTACTTTTCCTGTGGAAAACTTGAACTTCGATTAGCTCTACATTTTGTTCTTTTTAAATTGTAAGGCCGGGTCATATTTATAAACTAAGTCGACTTGCATGGTCTTTAAAATAGCCTCCAATAACTAAATCATCGCTATGACATGTGTCAATTTCTGCATCCTATAAAAAGATACTAGAGAACTATTAGTTTGAAATTGCAAAACTCCATCTGCTCTGATTAACTCAAACAGATAAATTATGTTATGTATGTCGGAATTAAATCGTTGAATGTTTAAACATGCATTGACATGTATCTGCTGTACAATCTACTTTGATCACAGGCACCTGGGGAATGGGTTTAGTATGTTGCATCCCCTCTTTTTTCCTCTGCATCCACCTTTTTTGTAACACTACACGACCTTTATTATTTAATTAACTTTTTTCTACTTTTCATTATTTTATGAAAGAAATAAACGCACTATCACAATTTTATTACATAAATCAAATGTCCAAATTTCCGGTCAAATGACTTATAAATTCTTCTTTATAGTTCTTAAATTATCTTCCTCCTTTATATATAAATGCCTTGAAATTAGAAACAATGTAATTTAATTTGATTTCTGGAATTATTGTGTTACATCATATTGTAATAATGGGCCTTTGCCATTTATTGTAAATGAGTTTGTGCCAATAAAATATTTGTATATGTATTTATAATTGTACTATCAGTTGACGAAATTTGGACATTTGATTTATGTTAATTGCGATACTGCGTTTATTTCTTTCAAAAAATGATGAGTATTCCTACTGATATGAAAGAACAAAGGCACAAAAAAATCACAAAGTACTCAGTCCCACTACCAAGGCCGTAAATTCCAGAGGGCGGGGGAGGCCCCAAATTTTGAGCAAAAACATTTTTTTATTCATACCTTTTAAATAGAAATTAAAATTAAAAGAGAAACGGGATAATTTATACATGAAAACTAAAAGTGTAGTTAGTCTCGTGTAACCAGGGATCATATAATACTAACATACTATCATATACAGTTCCTGGTGTAACTAAGGCTAACTTCAAAAGACTGCCGCAGAACGTTTCTTTTCATGCTGCAGTATGCTTAAAAAATTACGCGTTAAATAAACTTCATCACTTCAAAATGAGACAAGACACACAACTAACCTTCTTTTGCCAAGGTCACAATTTATCATTTGTGGTTCTATAATCAGTCATTCAATGTTTATTACAAAATATTTGGTACGTGTTTGTACGCTGTGTATTCTTTTCAGTCCTAATCGATTAGACTGATTTCGAATGGCGGGAGAAATCAAGGACAGTTACCGATAAGTTTGATCGGAACACCCATGATTTTTTCCTTGGAAAGGTTAAAGGATTTACTTTCGGTTTCAATGGCAGATCCTGAGCCAGAAATTGATGTTTTAATCATTGGAGGAGGCATTTCAGGGTTGACAGCGGCATATACCATTTCTAAAAGAGACCATAATTTGAATTATGTTGTTTTAGAGGCTAAAGGTTAATTTCGAAAAAATGAACAAAGGATAAATTCGCTTACTGTTGTTTATGTCTTTTGATAGATCAATGCTATGCCTGTAATGGACATATGTCGTATGATTAGGAAATAAAGTTTGGGTACAAGCATACCTGATAACAAAGAAATATGCATTATTCACAAGAAATTTAATATAAATTGAGTTATTTTCAGCGACAGCAAGTACATAACTTACAAATATGACAAATTATGCATAGAAAATTGAAAATCATCTCTTGTTACAAATTTGAGATAACTTAAATGGATAAGGCAATATTAGTTTTTCTGAAGAATTACTTCAGTTTAGGTTGGACAGTAGGCATCAGTATTATGATATATTAGAATAGTGATCATGTATCATGATACCTATTGATGTATAGCTTTAATTTTAATTATATTAGAACAGTACACAAGTTTTCCAAAAATATCATATACAAAATATTGTAACGTGCTCGCCTACGCTACAATTTTAAGTTCAGCTATAAGTGTCTGGCGAGCTAAGCTAAATGGCAAATCAGGCAATTATACCAAGAAAGTTGCTCTTAAACCACTTTATTATCAGTTGTGTTCAATTAAGACATGGTCATTTTAGCAATGAAATGACAATAAATGTAAAAGAATAACAATTCAAACAGGTGTTGACAGGTCAGTTATTAATAACCACACTTTGTGGTTGAAATGTTTACCACACTTTGTGGTTAAAATGGTTCAGTCATTGAAGAGTTCAACCATAGTGGTATACCTTTAATCAGAGTTAACCACGATTTATGGTAAAAGTTTACCAACAATTATGGTAAAAGTTAACCACACTTGTGGTTGAACCAAATTAGTGGTTTTAATTAGTTTCTTAACTAATAGGTATATTCACCATGGTACTGTCTTGGTTCTTACTTCCTGTAACTTCTACAGACTGAACACAGGAATATAAAAATCAACAGAATTTATACGACTGACCAGTCACGTGATATAGTTATTTAATTCACACCTGGCTGCTCTCAGGTAAATAAAACGTCATTAATAAAACATCGACAGGTGACAATATGGAACGTGCACCTGTTAAATTATAAATGGGTTTACATCAGTAAACAAAATAAAGTAATCAAGATATGTATAATATAAAATAGTACAATACAAATTATGATATTATAGGTTCGTGACACTACCCCCTCTTAAAAGTGTTTGTCCCAAACATGAGAGTAAATGATATGATGATATAATGGTTAAGGTACCACTAAATTTACTAAACCTTATTCAATTCAGTGTACTAAAGTTCAAACATGAAAATAAACATGAACTTGAGATCACAGTCATACACAAATATTGTTCTAAATACAAGAAATGTTCTCAATTCTCCTCTCCACAATTCCAACAAGGCCATCTAAACGGAGATTAATGCAAAGTCTCTTGAGTTCTAATAAGGGACCAATTTCCTTTGGTAGTGTCTGTATGTCGATCACACCCTCACTTCTCAAATAATTCAACACGTAATTGAAGTAAGTAGGATCTTGGTCAATAAATATTGAACGGCGTCCATTATAGCCATAGCGGCGGCTAGTCGATATTGCGAGGATCGAACTAGGGTCATATCTCAATGTCATGGTGGATGTCTCAAATATCTTTCCTCCAACGTTTAACGACACTCTATTATCTTCGGCCAATTTAAATTTGTCATATAAAACCTGATTAAGTTCATCAGTTGCTTTCGTTAACTGTTCAGCTGTCATATTCTTAATCTGATTAATGGTTGTAATTACCGGTCTTTCGGTCTTCTCTTTCGCTGGTGTTGACTTATGTCTAGGAGACAAACTCCCACAAGTGGACGGACACGACAATACCTCTTGACGAGACAAGTTACCATTGTAAATAGTCGTTGACACTACGGTTCTACCTGGAGGTTTGTATTGTTCGTCATCTGATTCTGAGAGCGTGTCTTCCATGTACTTTGAATTATTATTATTATCATTCTTTTTGGGTGACTTACTGCGTGTCGCTTCAACGATCCGCACTGGTTCAGTTTTCTGAGGTGACTTACTGTTTGCTGTTTCAACGATACGAGTTGTTTCGACTTTCTTCTTTGTTGGTGTTTTCTGGACTTCTTTTATCTCAGACAATGATCTGCTCTTCCTTACTGGGGATTTTGTCGAAGACTTGTCAGCAGTATTTACTTCAGACTGAGATACGCACTTCCTTCCTTCAGAACAATGACGCTTTGGTGATCTTGATCGTGATCTCGCACAGGCAGAGGCGGAATACGATCTCTTGTACGGAGAACGTGGTCTTGAGTAATCCATCGGGGGTTTAACTTCAACCACTTTTGACTGAGCTTGTGTTTTCCTGTATTCCTCGTATGCCCGTTTTGCTGCTTCTCCAGTCACACCAGTAATTCTATTATGACAGACGGATGTAAATGGTCTCTCTCCTCGTGAACACCTTGAGTGCTTCCCGTTTTCCCTAGCTGTGACAAATTCACAATAACTACACTGCCAGCCGAAGCTGCTGTGTTTTTCCATAATATGCCGTTCAGCGGCTGCCTTTGTTGCAAACGAATTCTGCCTGCTGTCTTGTTTGCATATTGAGCACCTGAAGGTACTTTTATTCTGTAAATAAATAAAAAGAAGGTTACACAAAATCTTCAAATCTTTTTGGTCTAATTATCATTCGACCTCTTCTGTCTTTTGTGATAAGTTCTGTGTCCACAGCCTGCTCAACAGCGTCTGGTTCATCTTGAACCAAATCGTTGTTGTCTAATTCAGACTGGGCTGGGACAGATTCGTCATCATCAGAACTACTACTTGCATTTTCTGACTCGTTTTCATCGTAATATTGTTCTATTTGGTTTTCTTCTGTGGAAGTGTCTGAAGATGCTGTGAACCAATTCGGTTTATTTTCTCCAGAATATTTCTTTAATTTGTTATAATGCACAACTTTTGGTTTTGTATTCGGTCTTTCTTGAATTCTAAAGACAACGTCGCTTAGACACTTTGTAATTATATAAGGACCCTTCCATGGACATTGCAGTTTTGGACTTCTCCCCTTTTTCCTGACCAAGTTGGATAACCACACACAGTCTCCTTCAACTAAGGGTTTAAAACTTGCCTTATGATCATAATTCTTTTTCATTGCCTGTGAGGATAACTCCAAATGTTCCCTAGCAAATTTGTGAATAATTGCCAAAGATTCCGACAAATTATAGGAATAATCCGAGCTTTCTTCTCTTGGTTCTTCTCTAGGATTACCAAAGAGAAGATCTACGGGTAAAGTGATCTCACGACCAAACATCATTAAACAGGGTGATACTTTGGTTGTATTATGTATAGATGAACGATAAGCCATCATAAGAAATGGTACATGCACATCCCAATCCCACTGATTTTCATTACAGAATAATGCTAACATGTTTTCAAATGTTTGGTTGAATCTTTCAACCATTCCATCGCTCTCTGGGTGAATAGGTGTTGTCCTGGTTTTGTCAATTCCAAGTATTGAGCACATCTCTTTAAAGATCAAAGACTCAAAGTTTGTGCCCTGATCGGAATGCAGTATTCTTGGAACTCCAAAAAGGACAACAAATCGTTCAACCAGTATTTGAGCAACTGTGTGAGTTTCTTGATTGGGTATTGGGTATGCATCCATCCATTTAGTGAAATAATCCCCTATTACAAGTAAATATTTATTCCCCTTGTCTGATGTTGGCAGTGGACCCAAAACGTCGACTGCCACTCGTTCGAGTGGTGCTCCAACATTATATTTTTGCATTGGTGCCCTGTTAGCTCGAGGTGTTCGTTTCCTTGAAGCACATTTATCACAAACATGGCACCAATGGATGACGTCTTTTCGCATAGCGCACCAAAAGAATCTACTTCTAAGCTTGGACAAAGTTTTTGTGATGCCAAGATGACCAGAGTTTATGTTTCATGTAATTGTTTGAAAACAAATCGCCGAAATTTCGTCGGAAGAATTAGCTGCCAATCAAATTTTGAACCATCAAATCTTTCCCATTTCCTGTACAAAACTCCAGACCGTAAATGAAGAACATTCCATCTTGCCCAATAATATTTAAATGTTGTGGACAGATTTGATATTTCTGACCATTCGGGTCTATCCCCAGCCGCTTTATATTCAATAATTCTCTTAAGATCTTCATCTCCCATGTGTTCTGTCCGCAGGATTTCAACATCGAGAATGCCATTGTTCAACAGATTATAGACATGTCTTTCGTCGTCGCACATCTCTTCATTATAATTATCTGTGGACAACTCAGTGACATTTTTTGTCTCATCTACTGAGCATATGGGCATTTCTAGTTGAAAACCCTGGGTCTCGACAGAATCACCTTCCATCTGTTTTTCTTTCTCTTCCGCCTTCGTACAGTACTTACAAGGCTCTGGGCACGGTCTTCGTGAAAGAGCATCGGCGTTTAAATGACTACGCCCTCTCCTATGTTCAATCACAAAGTCATACTCAGACAAAATCTCAAGCCATCTTGCAAGTTGGCCTTCAGGGTTTTTAAAATTTTTCAGCCACCTGAGGGATCCATGATCAGTTCTTATGAGGAATGATCTCCCATAAAGATAGCAATGAAAGTGTTTAACAGACTGAACAAGTGCGAGGAGTTCTTTTCTAGTTACACAGTAAGATCTCTCTGCTTTGTTTAGACTATTACTGTAGTAACCGATTACTCTCTCTTGTCCACCCTGAATCTGCGAAAGAACCCCACCTACTCCAAAATTACTTGCATCTGTATCCAGAATAAAAGTACTATTTTCTTGAGGATAGCCTAAAATTGGGGCTTGAACTAATTTCTCTTTCAATATTTTGAAAGCTTGATCGCATTCTTCCGACCATTGAAACGATATTCCCTTCTCTAACAATCTATTCAGAGGTCTTGCAACATGGGAAAAGTTTTGAATAAATCTCCGATAATAGGAACACAGACCCAGAAAGCTTCGAACTTGTTTAATGTTTTTAGGTGTGGGCCATTCTTTCACTGCTTTTACTTTTTCAGGATCAGTTGAGATCCCATCATTTGATACAATATGACCAAGGAATTTTACTTGTGTCTGGAACAATTCACATTTATCAGGATTAAGTTTCAGATTTGCACTTTTTATTCTTTCAAATACCAATTTTAAATTTTCGATTTCTTGATCAAAGGTGCTGCCAAAAACAATAATATCATCCAAATATACCAAACATAATTGATAGGTCAACCCAGAAAGTACACTTTCAACCAATCTTTCGAAAGTAGAAGGTGCATTACATAATCCGAAAGGAAGTGTAACCCACTGCCAAAGACCACCGCTACCAGTTACAAAGGCTGTTTTCGGTCTGTCATTCTCGTCGACCTCACACTGCCAGTACCCCTTGCGCATATCCAAGATGGAAAACCAATTCGCATGCGAGAGGGTTTCAAGTGTGTCATCGATTCTAGGCAATGGATGCGAGTCTTTTATGGTTACTTCATTTAGCTGCCTATAATCGATGCAAAACCTTAGGGTTCCATCTTTTTTTCTAACCAGAACAACAGGGCTTGACCAAGGGCTCTCACTTGGTTCAATTACGCCCATCTTTTTCATATCTTCGAGTTCTTGACGAACTTCGGCTCTCTTAGCAAGTGGTATACGTCTGGGAGGTTGGCGTATAGGTTTACTTTTACCAGTATCGATCTTATGTTTAACCAACTTGGTTCGACCTATATCGGTTGGTGATTTTGAGAAAATATCTCCAAAATCACATAAAAGATTATGCAATTTTATCTTTTGAGGTTGTGATAGCTCTTTGCAAGACGACTGATATAGCCTGTTCAAATGGGACGGAAGCTTTGTTTCTTTCGTGTTTGTTGATACAGAACAACTGGACACTGTTTGCTTATTTTCTACAAGATTTACAATTTTACATGTCGCAGCTATACAACCCTTTTCCAAAGTGACTATCTGATTGGTTGCATTTAAAATTCGCAATGGAAACCTGTCATTACTTCCACGATTAATTGACTTTGCCAATAAAAGATTATTGTCCTCTACAAATTTTGTAACAGGTTCAACCATAACAGATTCGTCACATTTGAACTGTTTGGATGGTACACCACTTATAATTGTCTCGCTATTGGCAGGAATTGTCGTGTTCTCTGCTATCATAATACGACAACAACTAGTGCCAACAGGAGACGAATGAAGTGGAATAGTACTTTTATCGCCAACAGTCAAAGTGAAGTCATTCATACAAATGTTGCATTTATGCTTTGACATAAAATCAAACCCCAGAATTGCTTCATTTTGTATGTCTGCAAACCAAACCTCATGGTGAACTATGACACCATTCATTTCAAAAGGAACTTTGCATTTTCCTAAAAATCTAGATCTTTCGCCTGTTGCAGTCAATAAAGAAGCGTTAACAGTTTCCAGATGTTCTGTAATTCGTTTTGGTAAACACTTAAGAAAGTCTGATCTAAGTATCGTAATTGTGGCACCTGTATCAACAAGCATAGTGAGAGGTAAACCACAAATATTGGCGCTTAAGAAAAGACCTACATCGCTTGACCATACTGTTCTAGCAACAATTATATTGGGTCTATCTATTAATTCTAATGTCGTGTCCTGACCCTTGGACCCAACTATTTCTAGTTTCCCCCTTGTTTTGACTGGTCACTCTGACCAGCTTTCTTATTGATAGAAGGTTGGTCAGTCTTGTCCTTGGGTGGTGTTTCATTTGTTCCCTGCTTTTGAACATTTTTATTCTGTTGGGTACCATTGTATTTGCCCTTCCAAAACTTTTTACCAGTCTGATACTGGTTATTTTGCCTTGAACCAACAGTTGACTTAATCAAGTCCACATCATTGCTTATCTTACTCATGAACGTTTCAAGAATGGGCATTAACTGATCAGCCTTTTCATCAGGGTTTTCTGATTCGTTCTCTTTCTTTTCAGAAGCTGTACAGACTGTTCTATGCTTAAATCTGTCAGCATTCTTAAAGGTTTCTAGCCTTATCGCTAAAGTCTCAGCCTGAGTAATTGAATCTGGCTGTGACTGTCTAAGTCTAAGGCGAATATCAGGGTCTTCAAGGGCATCTATGAAATAATCAACGGCGAGGGTATCCAAAAGTTGCAAATTTGCTTTTGGATAAGCTTGACGCGTAAGCTTCATTATTGAAGAAGCCAGTTCAGATATTGTCTCTGACTTTTGACGAAAGCGACTTTGGAGTTTCGCTCGGTACATCTCGGCTTTATATTCACTGCCGAATTTCCGCGACAATGCCGACTTTAACCTTGAAAAATCCCGTCTCTCGTCTTGAGTAAGATCACCAAGTATGCTTCTAGCAGTTCCTGTAAGACTGCTAGCAAGATATAAACCCTTTGAATTATCGTCCCATTTATTAATATCGGCCAGAATTTCAAACTGGGAAAGATATTCTTCCCAGTCTTCAAGACCATCATACTTTACAGGACGCATTTTAATATGGCTTGATGTTGGGTCATTTTGTGAGATTGTTTGGCTTTGATCATCACTTGGAATTTTGTTTGAACTTGTATCTTTAGGATTATCTGATTTGGCCAACTGCAAAAATTTGCTTGGACTGTGTGTGGCTACTGTTGCACTTACAGGAGTACTGGAGACAACGGTTTTAGGACCTTCGGTGTTAGAACCCTTTTGATCCCCTTTATAAAAATCAAAGCATGAATTGTCCACAGGTAATGGGGTTGCTGGTATAATTTTACTTGTAGATTCCCATTTTAATTTGGACTCAGAGGGTAGACTTATTTCCCTCGTCTTCTCTTCAATATCATCTATTTGGTTTGTAAATTTTTGAATGATGCTATGGTTTTTAATTTGTTTCTGTTCTAAAGCATCAAAGCTTTCTTGATTCTTAATTCTTAAAATCATTATTTCATCTTTTAACTCCTTTAAGGAGTTCCTTAGATCAACCTGTTCCTTTTGAATCTCATCTTGTCTTTCTAAAACATATGTTTGTGTAGATTGTATGGTTGAAATAGTGTCAGTTACCTCTTCTACTGCATGACACACTTCGGAGAAATTTTCCGATAAACCTTTGCAAACTGAAGTCAACACCTGTTGGTTTGATTGCAATTCTTTATCAACCATTTCAAATACAATGTCAAATAGATGTTGATCATACGACTTTGGCTTAGATTTACTGTCTGTATCAGACATTTCACTTTTTGGAGCTATTTCTGGAGAATGTAAAGTTGCCATTTTTAATATAAGAAAATAAATTTAACAGACACTTAATTTAAAGGGTCCCGTCGGAGGTACCAATGTAACGTGCTCGCCTACGCTACAATTTTAAGTTCAGCTATAAGTGTCTGGCGAGCTAAGCTAAATGGCAAATCAGGCAATTATACCAAGAAAGTTGCTCTTAAACCACTTTATTATCAGTTGTGTTCAATTAAGACATGGTCATTTTAGCAATGAAATGACAATAAATGTAAAAGAATAACAATTCAAACAGGTGTTGACAGGTCAGTTATTAATAACCACACTTTGTGGTTGAAATGTTTACCACACTTTGTGGTTAAAATGGTTCAGTCATTGAAGAGTTCAACCATAGTGGTATACCTTTAATCAGAGTTAACCACGATTTATGGTAAAAGTTTACCAACAATTATGGTAAAAGTTAACCACACTTGTGGTTGAACCAAATTAGTGGTTTTAATTAGTTTCTTAACTAATAGGTATATTCACCATGGTCCTGTCTTGGTTCTTACTTCCTGTAACTTCTACAGACTGAACACAGGAATATAAAAATCAACAGAATTTATACGACTGACCAGTCACGTGATATAGTTATTTAATTCACACCTGGCTGCTCTCAGGTAAATAAAACGTCATTAATAAAACATCGACAGGTGACAATATGGAACGTGCACCTGTTAAATTATAAATGGGTTTACATCAGTAAACAAAATAAAGTAATCAAGATATGTATAATATAAAATAGTACAATACAAATTATGATATTATAGGTTCGTGACAATATCATATAAACCACATACTCCTGCATAAATCAAAGTATCATATACAAAATATCATATAAACCACATACTCTTGCATAAATCAAGTATCATATACAAAATATCATATAAACCACATACTCTTGCATAAATCAAAGTATCATGATAAACTAGTATACCTTTAATATATTATTACACCCCTAAATTTTCAAGAGAATAGAATAGAGAATGGAAACGGGGAATGTGTCAAAAAGACAACAACCCGACCAAAGAGCAGAAAACAGCTCAAGGCTACCAATGGGTCTTCAGTGCAGCGAGAAAATCCCACACATGGAGGCAGGCTTCAGCTGGCCCCTAAACAATAATGTATACTAGCTCAGCAAAATGGACAGCACACTAAACTCCGAAACATAAATATGAACCAAAATTTAAAAAAAAACACAAGACTAACAAAGGCTAGAGGTTCCTGACTTGGGACAGGAACAAAAATGCAGGGATGATTCCACATGTTTTAAAATGGGTCCCCAAATTATCAAATTAGGAATTTTCCAGAAAATTGGGAAAAATTGTGAACCGACAACAGCAAGATGATAAACAACAATCATAGCACTGTTAGATTTGAATGATATTTTGAAAAATGTTCCTCTTTTTGTATTTCTGTTAAAATGTATAGTTTTGTCAGCTACATGTAACTATAAACATTTTCAAAATATTTAGGATAAAAAATTCTTTAAACTGCTAAAGGCTGTCATAATTATGAATGTCAGCAACTACTATGAAGTTAATAATAAAAATGGGAAATTCTGCAGAACGCTGTCACTGTGCATTAATGCACGATCCATTTACGCTTCTATAATACATAGACAAGAAGTATTTACAAGTTAAAATTTTCCTGTTGGGATTAAATAAAGTCCTTACCGTTTGTTTACTGTTCAAAATCTGTGTTATTAATTTCAGCTAAAACAGATTAAACTCATTAAACGTCAGCGTATCAGATGGAAACCTCATAACACGATTAAAGCGTTCTAGTGATCAATAATTTGTGCTTCTAATTACAAGTCAATTTCGGGCCTGTAAGAATTTCCGGAAATACCGATAATTTTTTTAGGGGAATTATAATTTTGCCTCAATTTTTTTAGGGCCGCCAGCACTTTTTGGGGCCGCCAAGCAGCCCTACAGGAATGGTAGAATCATCCCTGAAAATGTGACGGAGTTAAACATGTTTTGTGAGATCTCAACCCTCCCCCTATACCTCTAGTAAATGTGGACATTTTACTTTTACATAATAATCTATTTACCAAACACCAGACTTTTATTTGTACCTCAACATTTTAGATAGAATTGGAGGAAGGACATTGTCTGTTCCACTAAAGACCGGGACAGGAACTGATATATTTGATCTTGGAGGACAATGGGTCGGCACGTAAGTTGTTACAAGTTCACATTGTGCTTTAGAAATGTAGTGATAATTTATGGTTATGTCATGACACTAATGATTCCATTTTAGCTCTGGTTAGAAACTCATTTCTTGTTTCACTACTTATCTTAAACTATAACTTTATTAAAGGGAGTTGTTTCCGGTTTGTAGCAATGGAGGGTAATGGTTAATCACTTTTTTATCAATGTCAATCATTGTTTTGCATTGTCAAGAACTAGCAGTCTAAACATAAAGGGGAAATAACTTCAATTTGAAAAATTGTATTAAGTGATTTTTAATAATATTTCTGAAAATGGAAAAGGGTTTCTTAAAAAGCCAAAATGGGCAAATTTCTGGTTTTGTTATATGATGTAGTATCTATTATGCATTAACTTTACCGGTGCCTTCAGAATTTGTTAACTTTGAAATAATTAATTTTTACAAACCACAAAAATTGATATCCATTAAAATAATTAACCGCAAAATGTGTTGATTAAATGGTTAAATATTATCTTTCTCTTAACTTTTTGTATCATTCTTACTTGTATTCACATTAGATTTATCTTGGCAATATCAATGGATTATAATTTAGGAATTTAATCACAATTAATGTATACTAATAATATAAGAATTATATAAAAGTACTTTTAGCTTAAATCAAACTAAGATCCTAAGGTAATACTCCAAAATCTTCAGTTAAAAGGAAAAGGGAATGACAATTTTTAATGTTTCAAAAAATTCAGTGTAAAGTAATTCTTGTTAAATGATTTTATGATGTACTAAATATTTTGATGAAATCTTTCTAGGTGTCAAGTAGATGTTATGGATTTATTGAGAGAACTGAACATCGAGACATACAGACAATATCTAACTGGGAAAAAGTTCATGCAGCTTGGTGGGGATAAGATATCTAGTTATACATCGACGATTCCTTCTCTGTCATTGTTTTCATTGTTAGACTTGAATTCTGTAATGAAAAAGGTGAAAAGTTATTTATAACATCAAAAATTTTAATGAAATTATTTATTACTGAATACAGGATTGATTATAAGACGTTTGATTTACCTAGGGAAATTAACCAGGGGAAACCCATAATTGCCAACTGTTTTCAGAATGTCCATAATTTATCCTAATTATATGGCCTCAAGTATTTGTGGTCTTATTATTGTATTTGCCTGTCTTCATCTGGATGAATGTATACTAATAATATAATAATTTCAGCATCCGTAGACAGATAGGTTTCCACTCACTTACTTTTGTTCTATTGATCATATCCATGTAATATGTTACCGCAGTGGTAAATAAGAATTACAGGTTAGGATTGATTTTGGGAAATCTGGCCACTTCCTTTATTCTGGGGATTATTAAGGGGTTTTTGATAAGCTTTGCTTATCAACCTGACGCAGGGTGCAGGGTGTAAGATTGTCAACATGCTGGTATTACTGTTTGTTCTAGGACATCTAACTTCTTCCCTCTAAATGATCATACTGTTTGATTTTTCAGTCAATAATAAGTCATAGAAATGGTTTTAAATGCTTCTTGATGAAAATAGAAAAAATTATGTTTATCTTCTCATCACTATTGCTTACCATTTTAGAGATATAAGGGACCAAAAAATACCTTAATTTTTGATACTTTTTAATTTTTTTATCTGATTTTAAGGATGATCGCTGGTCTAATAGGAAATAAATAGGATTTGAAATAGGTGTTTTAGTTTGAGAGAACATATGAATAGTAAACAAATAAGCAAGAAAAACTATATGTTCATGTGCTCATTTTAGAGCTATAAGGCCTTGAAAATTTGCAGGAAATGGGTTTTCTCTGGATTTTTCATTGTCTTTGCATTGACAACTTCAGTCTCTCAAAGATGTATGAAAAAATAAAAAGGATTTCATAAAATTTTGTCAAATACCATTTTAAGGTATATATGATTGAATTATAAAAGAAAAAGTGGGGGATCAGGGGCAAAAAATTTTATATGTTTAAGAAACCCGAGGATTCCGAAAATCTGACAAAAAGACCAAAACATGACCAGCGAGCATCCCATAAGGATTTTTTTTAATGGTTTGCAAACAGATTCTCCCTATCTTTTACAGTTTTCGAGATAAAGGAGGTTTAAGGGGCAAAAAAAAAAGCAACAGGACTGGCATTTGTGGTACAAAATATATATTCCTGTGAAATATATATTTCTATGAATATTTCCATGAAATGTATATTAATACTATGATATCCAACACTTTACTTTTTCGAGCATAATATTTTGTCCACACGTTCTTGTCCTTTATTTTTAAGGTTGTTTCCATATTCTCCATTCTATGGGCCATTTACAGATATGGGATAAAGAAGCAAAGTTGATTATACTATAATAGATATGAAAAGAGATCACATTTAACCACATTCCTAGCTTTTAAAGTCAATTCTTCATGTTTATATGTCATTTTATGGAAAAAGTATTATTAAAAAAGGGATAATGAATATGTCCAAAATCCAATTTAATCAGATATCAAAAGTAACCCTTCTTTCCGGGAGCTGTTATCACTTGGGTAATTATTGTAACCTTAGGCTTAGGTATGAGTGTCCAATAATTTCCTTAAAAGTAGAATCATTTGTCTGAAAGTGGTCATGGATTTTGCTATCATACTACATTGGAATTTTCATATTTTCTGGTGGCTTTTTCCAAATTTGTGTACTTGTCAGTTGTCATTACACACCCCAAAAAAAAACAACATAAGACGTTATTTTCTAGTTCTTAAATTAATTATCTGATTTAATATGTCTGTAGATCCACTGTAATGATTTAAATTCATGCAGAAAATGACAGATGGAAGCTCATGCATTGCTTCCAGCCTTAACATTAATAGAGATATTTGTTGTGATAGAGTTTATTTAACAGTGTATGATCATGTTGTTTGATTTTTCAGCCAATAATAAGTCATAGAAATAGCTTCCTTAGTTTTTTTAATAAATGCTGTTATTAAACAAATTTCCATTCTCTTTTTAGCTCACCTGACCCAAAGGGTCATGTGAGGTATTGTCATCACTTTGCGTCCGTCGCCGTAGTCGTCATTGTCGTCGTCTGTAAACTTTTCACATTTTAATCTTCTTCTCAGAAACCACTTTAATAGCCAATTGGAACAAAACTTGGCAGGAATGTTCATTGGGTGGTACTTAACAAAATTTGAGTTTTTGGTGCTGATCAGAAATTCAACATGGCTGCCAGGGCCAGTAATGCGTTCTGATTGGCTGAATTTTCAAAAATCTTCTTCTGAGAAACCGCTTGGCAGATTGAATTGTTCCTTAGATGGTCCTCTACTAATTTTGAGTTTTTGGTGTGGATCCGAAATCCAAGATGGCTGCCAAAGTGGAACATAGTTTAACAGAAAATTCTATGGGAAATACATACAAACAGCTTCTTCTCAGAAACTGTTTTATACATTTAAACCAAATCATGCACAGATGATACTAGGATGGTCCTCTACTAATTTGAGTTTTTGGTGGTGAACTGAAATCCAAGATGGCCACCACCGTGTTATATAGTTTAACATAGAACCCTATGGGGAATACATACAAATAGCTTCTTCTCAAAAACCATCTCACACAAACATACCAAATCATACCAGGGATGATTCCACATCTTTTAAAATGGGTCCTCAAACTATCAAATTTGGAATTTTCCAGGAAATTGGGAAAAATTGTGAACCGACAACAGCAAGATGATAAACAACAACCATAGCACTATTAGATTTGAATATTTTGAAAAATGTCCCTCTTTTTGTATTCCTGTTAAAATTTATATTTTTGTAAGCTAACTATGAACGTTTTCAAAATATTTAGGATAAAAAATTCTTTAAACTGCTAAAGGATGTTATAATTGTGAATGTCAGCTAACTACTATGAAATTAATTATCAGGACGGGAAATTTTGCAGAACACTGTCAGTGTGCATTAATGCACGATCTATTTACTCTTCTACAATACATAGACAAGAAGTATTTAGAAGTTAAAATTTTCCTGTTGGGATTCAATAAAGTCCTAACCATTTGTTTGCTGTTCAAAGTCTGCATTATTAATTTCAGCTCAAGTGATCAATAATTTGTGCTTCTAATTACAAGTCAATTTCGGACCGGTAAGAATTTCCGGAAATACCGATAATTTGTTCAGGTGAATTTTAATTTTGCCACAATTATGTTAGGGCAGCCAAGCAGCCCTACGGGAATGGTAGAATCATCCCTGCATACCCAAATAATCCTAGGGTGGTCCTCTACTAATTTTGAGTTTTTGGCACTGATCTGAAATCCAAGATGGCCACCACCGTGGAACATAGTTTAACATAGAACCCTATGGAGAATACATACAAATAGCTTCTTCTCAAAAACCATCTCACACAAACATACCAAATCATGCACAAATGATCCTAGGGTGGTCCCCTATTAGTTTTTGAGTTTTTGATGCCAATGAAATCCAAGATGCTGCTACCATGGAACATAGTTTAACACAGAACCCTATGGGAAATACATACAAAGATGTTCTTCTCATAAACAGTCTCACACATTTAAACAAAATCATGCACGAATGATACAAGGGTGGTCTACCAATTTTGAGTTTTTGGTGTTGATCCGAAATCTTAGATGGCCACTGTGGAACATTGTTTAACATAGGACCCTATGGGAAATACATACAAACAGCTTCTTCTCAGAAACTGTCTCAACTATTTAAACCAAATCATGCAGGAATGTTACTAGGATGGTCCTCTACTAATTTTGAGTTTTTGGTGGTAATCTGAAATCCAAGATGGCCACCACTGCAGAACATAGTTTAGCATAGAACCATATAGGAGATACATACAAACAGATTATTCTTGGAAGCCATTCCACAGATTTAGACCAAATCGTACAGAAATAATACTAGGGTGGTTATGTTCTAATTTTGAGTTTTTTTGTGCTGATCTGAAATTCAAGATGGCCACCACCACAGAATATTCTTTAACATTGGACCATATGGCGAAAATGTTTTAAAATTCTCCCTTCTCTAAACCACTTAAGCATTTAAAAACAAAATTTGCTGGAAACCTCATTTCAGAGTCTTCTACAAAATTTGTTTTTGATATATCAGGTAAGCGATCTTGAGAGCCTCTGGTCTATTTTAATATTTTAAAACATTGATCTGTGGTTCCCTATGAGAAATATAGTTTGGAATTTATTTTGGGGAATCCAGACTAGTTGGTTTATTCTGTTACTGATTTATGTTGTATTTTAGCTTGACAGTATGGCAGACTTAGTCAACATTCAAGATCCTTACAGCTGTCCTAATGCCAGGCAATGGGATTCCATGACTGTAGATACATTTCTTAATCAGAATGTATGGACTAAAGGTTTGTTATGTTAAAATTTAATTTAGTCAGTGAAATTTTGAAGTTGAAAAAAAAAAACTGGCATGCTGCTGTTCTTTTAGAATCTTGTTCAGATGACTTTGCAGGATAATGGAAAACTATTCATAGAAAATACATTAGTGTGCTATATATTTCTATTTATACTGTAATACAGTGAATTATAAAATATGATATGTCTCCATAATTGATTTTCTGACTGGATATGGACTATCAATGACACACAGATATTTAATGAATTTGAGATAGCTAGATAGCTGTGATCAATAATTTTGTATATTTCAGGATAATTGTTTTCTCTTAACTTTTAACATTTGGTTCAGTTTTTAATTAAGACTTGAGATTAATTGTCTCACATGTAATCAAAGATACATTTGTCTAGACTTGGGTCTGATTTTTCCTTAGATATTGGAAGGTCATTGCCATATGCTCCAACTTCCTTGAAAAAAAAAGCTGGTTGCAATAAGAAAAGTTCTGCTGGAAGTGATATAAAACCCAGTAAACCAAATCTTATAATGTTAAAGTGTTAAAATTGGCCAGCCAGAGTTTGCGAATATTGTCGATCCTATTGGTCCCGAATGCCAAAATTTCATTAGGTCCGGTATTTGAGCATCTTGTGTTGGTCTGATTATCCGACTGTTTGTTCTGAGAAAAAGTATGCTAAAATAATATTAAAACCATAATTTTTTTCGGGGACCAGCAGAAATTTGCATTCTGTCAGTCCTATGTCTGACAGAAAATTTGAAGTATTTACGAACTATGACCAGCAGAATATTATATTATCCTATACATGTGTATATCATGTTATTTTTAATTTAAGTTTGAACTAATTTTTTCTATTTATCTAATAATCATTTTTAATAAGTTTGGTATTATTTATGTTTAATCATTACCATTATTTCAGCCGCTAAAGATGCATTTATCTCTGCTACTAGGTGTATGATGGGAGTAGAATTATCACAGATTTCACTTCTCTACTATTTATCTTACATAAATGCAGCAGGATCATTACAGAAGTTGTGTGAAGCTACAGAAAATACTGGACAGGAATTCAAAATTAAGGTGAATTTGTCATTTTTATATGTCCATCATAGAGGGGACGTATTATGGTATACCAATATCCGTCCGTCCATCCGTACATCCGTTAACACTTCGTACCATAACTTAAATTTCCTTCAACAGGGCCTAATCTAGGATTTTGAAGGGGGAGAAGTGACTTCTCCTTCCAGGATGGATTAGGGAGAGTGGACTTTAATTCACCGTATCGGTTGCGCTTTTTCTGTGTGTCTGTGTGTCTGTTTTCAATGACATATAAATAAAAGTAGATTCAAATCATATATTCACATTGCCAAAGACCTTTTGGGTCTTCCTTATACCAATCAAAGCAATCTTGGCTCATAACTTTACTAAATTTCTTTGGCTTAACATTTTGATCAGTCTAATCTGTATTTTTTCTTTTTAAGTTTGATTTTGGTGATTGAGACTGATTTGGTTTTGGGGATTGAACCCCTTCTTTTTAAGTTTGATTTTGGTGATTGAGACTGATTTGGTTTTGGGGATTAAACCCCTAACCAGTTAGCCAAAGACATAATATTGCCAAAAGCAGTTTAATTTAATTATGTTATGATCAGTGTTAACAGAATTTTGAATTTGATAAACTATAAAAAAAATTAGGACAGTTATATACAGTTTGATTTTCTTTTGATCTACTAATTTTGAGTACTTGAGTAATTTAATTTTCACAGCTTACCAATATATTTTATTATCAAAGGATAAGTTTTCAAAACATTGTGTCATTGTAACTTGAGATTCTCATACTCAATGTCACCCAAGCCAACTTTCAATCACATAAATAACCTATTAATGGCTAATTATCTTTCATCATAGGTGTTTCCTTGTAATCCTAACTGTAGAACAAAACAACATCAGCTGATCATATAAAAATATAAAATTAGTTGACTTTGTGATTACGCAACATCGTCCTGATGCCATGCATCTTCAATTCATAACAAACGAATGAAACGATATTTCGATTTCCCTTAAATAGTTTTGAATATAAAATTCGAATAGGTTTAAAATCGCCGTTGTATTTATTTCAATCAAACATTGACAATATAAGTCGTGGGCCACTTCAAAATTCCGATTCTTGATGGTTGCCCTTTTGTTTCAAAAATTTACCTGTGCTTAAAATTTCACGAGTTATCTCCCATTTACTGATATTTTGATAGCGACTTCACTTCACCAAGAAATGAATAGGCCGGCGAGATTTAGCGATTTTGAAAATTCTTTGGCGACTTAAATCGTCATTTCGCCGGCAAGATTAGGCCCTATGCTTCAATCAATTTTCATGAAATGTTAACACAATTTTAGGATTGACAGAAAAAAGCCTCCTTTCCATTTTGACGATTTTCAATTGTGTCATTCTGGAGTTATGGGAATTAGATTGTCCAAATACGTATAAGAAATTTTCACATGTTGCACACTAACTCGAGTATGCCTTGACTGATTACTTTTTGATGATTTTCACTTTTGTCTTTTCAGAGTTATGGGACTTAGATTGTCCAATAAAAAACAATTTTTCACATGTTGCACACTAACTCGTGTATGCCTTGACTGATTGAACTTTAACACATTATTACAAGTGGTGGTCTGAGGGTCTGTACACATTTTGACTATTTTCACTTTTGTCGTTCCAGAGTTATGGGACTTAGATTATCCAAATATAAACATTTTTCACATTTCGCACATTAACTCAAGTACACCTTGATGGATTTTCTTAAAAATTTAACCCATTATTACAAGTGGTGGTCTAATACATTTTGACAATTTTAACTTTTGTCATTTTTTAGATGTTATTTCATTCATTATGTGCAAAGAGTTCTTCGAACTTACAGTTGTAAATATTAATTTAGGAGATGTATTTGGAATTTTGCACATAGGATATAATTCTGTCAAGTTTGAGTATTGATAATTAGGCATGGTGTACATACTTGGAAAATGAGGCATTCTGATTTGTCAGAATTAAAGGGTGGTAACTCCTAAAAATTCTTCAGGGTATGAAATTCCCTTATTCCGATTTTTAGGTCTGTAAGTACATTAGAACTATTAAATTTATAGTGGCCTAAACATAATTTGAATGAAATATTTTAATTTAAGGGTGGAGCACAACAGATATCAGAAAAATTAGTTAGTAAATTAGGCAGGGATACAGTCAAGCTGAATCATCCAGTTACCAGTATAGAACAGGTAAATTTTATTTTGTAATAATTTTTTGTCGAGGCTGCGACTTTAGTCGCAGAAAGCTTGACATAGGGATAGTGATCTGGCGGCGGCGGCGTTAACTAACTTCTTAAAAGCTTTATATTTTAGAAGAATGAAGACCTGGATGCTTTATACTTTGTATATAGATGCCTTATGTTACGAAGTTTCCGTCTGTCATATGTACATTGTCCTTGACCTCATTTTAATGGTTCAGTGACTTGAAAAAAAAGTTAAGATTTTTTGTAATGTTAATTTCTCTCTTATTATGAGTAATAGGATAACTATATTGATATGTGCGTACCTTACAAGGTCCTCATCCCCATCAAACAGTTTTCAATTGACCTCGACCCCATTTCAAGGATCAATGAACAAGGTTAAGTTTTGGTGGTCAAGTCCATATCTCAGATACTATAAGCAATAGGTCTACTATATTTGGTGTATGGAAGGATTGTAAGGTGTACATGTCCAACTGGCAGGTGTCATTTGACCTTGACCTAATTTTCATGGTTCTGTGGTTATAGTTAAGTTTTTGTGTTTTGGCCTGTTTTTCGAATACTGTATGCAATAGGTCTACTATATAATTATGGTGTATGGAAGGATTGTAAGGTGTACATGTCCAACTGGCAGGTGTCATCTGACCTTGACCTCATTTTCATGGTTCAGTGGTTATAGTTAAGTTTTTGTGTTTTGGCCTGTTTTTCGAATACTGTATGCAATATGTCTGATAGCATTTACTTTCATTAGAAATACATGACAGGCGAGACATTTTTGTGTGTCCACTCTTGTTTTTAAACTATTGAAAAGATAAGAAAAGTATTACCCCAAAATTAATAACAAAATTATCAGAAATAAATAAAGCTAAATCAAGATAATTGATAGATTTTCATCAACCCCTTTTAAAAAATTTGGGTAGAAGGATTTTATTCTCTATTATTTATTTTTCCATGATTGGCTGGGCCCATGTGCAAAAAACTTCTTGCTGTTGGCAAGTCTAAGATAGCAGATGTTGGTCAGTTTTGCCACTCACAATGTCAGTGTATATTTAAAATATTGTTTTTCGTATCATAAGATTTTATACAATTATGGCCCTTTTTGGAGGGATATATCCAAAATTGTTAACCCTTAGCAGGGATGACAGTTTTGGGTATCTCCCGACACACAGGGCTGTAACTGTTTTATTTTACCAAACAAATATTTGTGTTCAATTTGAAAAGTACTATTTATGTAATTAACAACCAATTAGGAAGAAATTGTCTAAATTATTTCACACCATGTGATCTTTTATTAGCCAATAGATTTATCCTATTACAATGTATATTGTGAGGTATAATAAGATACAAAACATTCCTTTCTCTCAGGGTTGATAATCTGTCAGTAAACTTTAATAGGCCTTACAAGAATTGTGAGATGCTGAAAGTGTAATCATGGGGTAACAGATAACTTGATGTCATAAATTTTAACACAAAAGAAATTGATATAATGAGAATCAAGCTGTATTTAAAAATTATTTGACAAGATACTTTAAATTTAATGGTAATAAAAAAATTTCAAAAGTGAAATAGTTTCAATTTAACACATTTTTTATTTTTATTGACCTTATGTAGCCTCATAGAATTTGTCCATGCAGATAATTTGATTCAATTTTTTTACAGACCAAGGACCATGTCATTGTTCGAACTGTAAATGGTAAAGAGTTTATATGTAAATCTGTGATAATAGCCACACCTCCAAATATGACAAGTAAGTTTTTATCTCACCTGCAAAGTCATACTTTGCAAAACTTAGGAATTAATTTTTGGAGCAGCTTTAACAAGGGCAAATTTTTATGTGTAAAAACCAAAATTTATATTTAGGTTGCCCTTGACTCCATTTTCCCACTACAGTGGTTATATTAAGTTTTTAGGAATAGGTAGTTATGTAGATCGAAAATATTTGATTTGTGGATTTTTTTAAAAGAAATATGATTAATTGACATGTGATTTGGCCTTGACACTCCATATTCACACTCCAGTGGTCACGTTAAGTTTTCATGAATTTGTCACAGACAGTACATCAGAAACTGTACTTGTGAGTCTACAATATTTGGCATGTGTATTGCTTAAATTAGGAGTATATTTGCATCTGAAATGTTATATACCGGTAGCCTTGGCACCATTTTCATACTCCAGTTTTCAGGATAAGTTCTACAGTAGCTATGAAAAGTCAAAGACATTTTCCTTGTAATGAATTTTTGTAAGTCCGAATGAGTAACTGCCATGAAAAATTACAGGATAAGTACTCTTCACTAGGTTTGTCATATTTGGAGTGAAGATAATTTATTGCTTAAGATTTTACCATGACCATTTTTAATATGTGTTTTTCAGATAAAATTGTTTTCAAACCAAACTTACCTATCCCAAAGAGAGAGATAATGAAGAGAATGCCAGTTAGTTTACTTGTCAAAGTAATTATTACATATGACAGAGTAAGTATAAAAAAAAAATTTCTTGATACTTTACTTCTCTTTGTAGAAGTTTTTTTAAGATGCATAAATGTTTGATATTTTTTTTTTAATTTCAATAATGAATAAGGATTAGGCAATAGACATAGCCTGCAAAACATTGTACAATATTTTTCACAATAACGCCTTTTTACCTCAACTGTCCTAATGTAAGCTTTTGCCATCACTTAGCGTCCGTCGTCCATCTTGTCATCCGTCGTAAACTTTTTCAAAGATCTTCTCCTCTGAAACCACTGAACCTATTACATTCATATTTAGTCCTTAGGGTATCTAGAATAAAGTTTATGTTTTATATTCTTGTCCTTCAAGAAACATGGCCGCCATGGCTAAAAATAGAACATAGGGGGTAAACTGCAGTTTTTTGCTTGTATCTCAAAATCTAAAGCATTTATGGCAAAACTGACGGGGTCAAAATGTTCATCAGGTCAAGGTCTACCTGCTATGAAATTTTCAGATGAATCAGTTGACCCATTTTTGGGTTATTGCCCCTGAACTGTTCATTTTAAGGAAATTTTGCAGTTTTAGTCCAGTCAAACTAAGTTTTAACTTCAAACTAATTGCAAAAGAAAATGTTTTAGTTCTAATCTATAGCATTAAGCCCCAAATATACACAGAAAAAAGCCCCGTAGAATCTAACTTGAGGAAAACTCAAAATCAGCATATAACATTGAAGGGGAAATAACTCTGCAAAAATGAGTCTTTTTTGTCAGTTTTTGGTTGATTTTCTTAAAATTCATGTAAAGTATGATACTTTGATAGGGTTATAAGTTCATACTTAACTATATTATATAATCTTCTGCTCATGAAATGTACAAAACCGAAGTGTTATGGGTATTTTTATTTTTTTTTTTGTGCATTTTTCATTAAAGAAATTGCAAATTTGTGGCTTTGTGACCATTTTGAAAAAATAATGTGAAATTTTGGTATTGTTTATATCTGTAACTTATATTTGTTCACCATCTACCTGGTTTAAAGAAACTTTAAACCACAAAAAGAAGAATGTATGCTTAATTATTTTTATTAAATTTGAGATTCTTTATCTTGACATGTTGAAAAATTTAATAAATGGTCAACTAATGAATTACGAAATCTAGGTTGTAGCTTGTTAAAAGATATGAAAACACCTTTAGAATTGTTTGTTTTACTCTAAAGACGGCTAAAATATCAAGAATCAATACATTCTGCTGAAAAGAAGCAGTAAAGTTATAATTTTCTATCAATTTTTATTGATATTTCTGCCTTTTTTGCAGAGTTATCTCCCATTTTCAGTGCAAATCTCCATAGGAATTTTAAAATCATGATTTTTTAGTCTTCCTCAAGTTAGATTTTGTTGGACTTTTTTCTATGTATATTTGGGGTATAATGCTTAAGATTAAAACTTAAAAATCTTCTGTTGCAATTACTTTAATGTTAGGGTCAAATTTATGCTAGATTGACTGGACTATTTTAGATTATTAGCTTGAATATTATTATAGATAAAGACAAACTTTAAACATCAAGTCCCTTGCAACCTATATATATTTGAGTTCAGGACTCTACAATTTACTTGTTCAAGTCATAATGGAAGGTCAAGAGTCAGTGCCATTTAAAAAGTCCATAGCAACCAATGAAAAAGTCCATAGCAACAATATATATTTGGGTTCAGGATTCTATATTTTAGCTGTACAGATCAATATTAATGAGAAAATTGCCACGGTATACATTAAATAGCAAAAATAATCATTGATGCAAGATCTACACAAAAATAACAGGTGAGCGATTCAGGCTCTTGGGAGCCTCTTGTTATTATATACAAAGACATGTAAATAATTTAGGTAATAAAATACAGATGGAATGTAGTCAAGATTTAGCAAAATAGTACACTCAAATCGTAGCTAGTGGCCATCATAAACTTTCACTGGGGCAGGAATGATTTTAGTCAGTTACCGGTATTTAGAATTGCAAAATTTATTTGAAAAGTTGTCAAACTGGGCAAGAGCTGCCAGAAAATGATATTTTTGCACACCTAACTCCCCTATTTCATTTATTATCTCACCTGACCCGAATGGTCATGTGAGCTATTGTCATCACTTGGTGCCCATCGTCTGATGTCAGTTGTCTGTCATCTGTCGTCCACAATTCACATTTTAATCTTCTCCTCAGAAACCGCTGGGCCAATTGGGACCAAACTTTGATGGAAGGGTCCTTGGGTGGTCCCTTTCCAAAATTGTGTCCTGTGTCCCTGACCTTTGACCAAGATGGCGGCCATGCTAAAAATAGAAAAAAGGGGGGTCAAAATTTTTAAAATCTTCTCCTCTGAAGCTACTATGCCAATCTTAACCAAATTTTCCTGAAATGATCCTTGCATAGTCCCCTTCCAAAATTGTGTCCGGTGGTCCCGACATCTGACCAAGATGGCAACCACAGCGGAACTTTGTTTAACATCGGACCTTATGGGAAATTCACATAAAAATCTACTTGTCTGAAATTATTTACCCAGTTTCAAACTGTGGTGGAATGGTCATAAGATGGTTCTCTTTCAAAAATGTGTGTGATGACCCCGACCTCCGACCAAGACCACAGCCGAACATAGTTTAACATTGGACCCTATGGAAAATTCATTAAAAAATCTCTGAAATTACTGAGAGGTTTGAACCAATCTTAGCAGCAATGGTTCTTAGATGGTCCTCATTCAGAATTATGTCTGTTAACCCAAACTATCAACCAAGATGACCATCGCTATATGTAATAGGCAATGCACTATCAGGTGAGGGATACAGGCTCCTGGGAGCCTCTGGTTTTTAGCAATTGTCAGTTCTTTCCTTTGCTCATAAAAATCATCCCTGATGGGGTAATCAGGAACAGGAATAAAATAGATATTCTGTGTCAAGAATTAATCCACCAAAGCTCTTCTGTCATATTATTGTATATAACAAAAATGTCTGATCAAAACATACTTATGCTACAATGAGATATTTCAGGAAGATGAATTCAGAAATATTCTTTGAAATGATCAATTCCAGGGAATCAATTGTTGATTGTCATTACATTTTCAGTATCTCCAGTTGTCAGCCAACATTTAAATTTCAAGTCAAAAATGAGTATTTTTTCAAATGAAATATCACTTCAACATCAGCAACAATATTTTACACACAAATCTGTAAATATTTCAAAGTTTTTTTTCAATTTTTAGTATTTTTTTTTCACATTAGACAGCTAGTATTCCTTCCTAACATCTTGTTATACTTATAAAACATTGTGATTGTGTAGGCATTCTGGAAAGAAGCAGGACAGTCTGGAGAAATAGTTACTATTGGAGGACCAACATCTACAGATGAATGTGATGAGGGACCACTCTGTATTGTATATGATGCCACATCGGCCTATGGTAATGCAGCTCTTGTGGCTTTTTTAGGTGGAAAACAGGCAATTCAGTGGCAACAACAATCAGTAAATAACTTTCAGTTCAACTTGCATTATCAGTAATTTCATTCTCATCATAGTTTGAAATCTGGCTTGCATGCAAACACACAGACTATACCAACTGTTGTGGAAACATTATACAGTGGAACTCCCCTAAACCAGCACCTCTGAAAACTGGTTTCCTCTGCAAACCGAATGCTTTTTTTGGTCCGAAATTTATGCCTATACTTTCAAGTAATAAATTCCTCCACAAAAAACCGGCCCCTCTGAATTCTGAATACCCGATATAATTTCCGGTCCAAAACATATATATTCCAGTCAACTACGCCTCTAAAAACCAGCCAAACTCCCATTCTCTTCATTGAATGGCATATTTTAAAGAAAGCGTCATTGATGCATATAGGGAAATAAAAGATTTTAACTTCCCTTCCAATAAAAAATAACGAAAACAGCTAAAAGACCAAGATTTTGTTTCAGTTAAAGAAAAAACAGTGCAAATTAATGTAGGATATATGTAATTTTGATGCCCTTCGATATTTCAATTTATTTACTTCAGGTTGTATTTCAGTGCAGTGCAGAATCTGTCAAAACCAGCACCTCAGAAATCCAGCCAATTTATACAGTCTCTTAGCTGTTTGGTTTACAGAGGTTCCACTGTACTTAATTGAATTATTATGTTTTTTGTAGGTGAAATTGATTTATTTGTGGTGTAAGTTATTACTGACAAAACCACATTGAATTAATTAAAAATGAATTAACAATTGTGCAAGAAAGAAATTGTTTTTTTATTTTCCTTTCTGATATATAAAAGCTTAATATGCTATATTTGTTATAAAATCAAGAATATATATTATTTGAGAACTATGATACTCTTTGCATCAGTTTATTTTAGATAAATTCAGAACAACATTCTCTTTATAGGAATCAGAACGACAGTCAGCAGTATTAAAAAGTTTGTCGACATTCATTGGTGATGAGGTTTGGAACTTTAAAGATTACCGTGAGAAAGATTGGGGACAGGAGCCCTACTCAGAAGGTAGTCCCGTATGTTGTGCTTCACCAGGTTCAATGCCTCACTTTGTCAGTGGACTGCGTCATTCGTTTGATAGGTGAGAAATGATTCTTGTAAAATTTATGGGAAGGATCTAGTTGTACTTTATATTTCAGTCAAAGCACATTATGTTTACTCAATACATAATTCATGTGAAAATTACTCTTTGTGGAGCACAATTTGATAACCTGTACATGCTGTATGTAATATATCTGGTTTTGTTGTGTTCCCCAAACTGACAGTAGTCAGATTCATAATATTTAAAATTTTAGTCAAAACATAGCAAAACAAATAAAAACTGTTAAAAACGTCTGTGTGTTCCATATTTTCATACACTGTCTAATGCAGTTTTTTTTTAGCTCACCTGCCATCACTTTGCGTTCGCCATCGTTAGTCGTCTATCATTCGTCTGTCCGTTAACTTTTCACATTTCAATCTTCTTCTCCAAACCCCATGGCCAATTGAAACCAAACTTGGTGGGGATGTTCATTTGATGGTCCTCTAAAAAGTCTATGTTTTGGTTCTGATCCAAAATTCAGCATGGCTGCCAGGGTCAATTACCGGTATGCACTCTGATTGTTTGAAATTTCAAAAATCTTCTTCTCTGAAACTACAGAAGCAATTGAATTGTTACATTGCAGGAATGATCCTTACATGGTCCTCTACCAACTTTATGTTTTTCATGCCAATATGAAATCCTAGATGTCTGAAACTACTACTTGGCAGAAATATGTCCTTAAATGGTCCTCTCTCAGAATTGTGTCCGATGAATTCAATCAAGTTGGCCTCCACAGCCGAACTTAGTAAAACAAAGGACCCTGTGGGAAAATTCATTAAAAAATCTTCTTGGTTGAAACCACTATGCCAATTGGAACCAAACTTGGCAGAAATGGTCCACCAAAGCTGAACTTAGTTTAACATAGGACCCTATGGGAAAATTTGATTTGCAGTCACCATACCTTAAACTTCACCATTTGGACACCAAACTAATGCCAGCAATGGTCCTCCTTCTGAATTGTATTTGATAACCTTGAATGTCAACTAAGATAGCCACCACACCCTAACTTTGTTTAACATTGAACCTAAGGGAAAACTAGCCACGATAACTGCTACACTTAAAGTATCAGTCCTGCTGAAGGTGGACAAGTTAAATCCAGGTGAGCGATACATGCTCTTGAGAGCCTCTTGTTCAGAATTTTATCCGATGACCCAGACTAAGAACCAAGATGTCCACCACAGCGAAACTTAGTTCAACATAGGACCCTATGGGAAAATTCATTTAAAAATCCTCTTGTATTAAACCACTGAGCCAATTGGAACCAAAGTAGGCAGAAATTGTCATGAGGTGGTCCTCTTTCAGAATTCTGTCCGATGACATGGACTGTCATCAAAGATGGACACCACAGCCAAGCTTAGTTGAACATAGGATTACATTATTCATTTAAAAGATTTTCTTGTCTGAAACTACTGGATAAATTGGAACCAAACATCTTAGCAATGGTCCTTGCCGGGTCCTATTTTGGAATTGTGCCTGATGACCTGGACTGTCAACAGAGATGGCCACCACAGCCAAATTTAGTTGGGAAAATTCATTAAAAAATCTCGTCTGTAAGAACTTGGCCAATTGGAACCATACTTGGCAGCCATGGTTATTAGATTGCCCTCTTTCAGAATTATGTCCAATACTTTTGTTTCTAAGATGCTTTTATGGCTATTGATCGGCAAATGGAATCTAGGTGAGCAATACAGGCTCCTGGGAGCCATCGGTTATTGAGTAATTAACTTTGTCAACAAAGAAAAAAATTTAAAAATCATGATTTTTGAAAGACTATTACGATTTTATTACTGCCAACCATGGTGTTTTGCCCTTGTCTCATTTTATTTCAATTTTCCCCACTTGAGAAATCATGAATTTATTCATGTCTGTATGGGAAATGATTACATGTATTGCTTGTTTATTTCATTTACTCATTTACATGTATGATGCAAACTTTGTGGTATTTATCATCTGCTTGATAGAATATCAACCACAAAATATCATTATGAGTGTAATGTTAGTGACAAAAAAAAACTATAATTGAACATAACCAAGAACTTAAGATCAACAAGACCATCAAGTGCCAGTTGATGAAAAATAAATTATCTGCCCATCCACTCTGATGTAAAAAAAAAATTGGATGAGAAGCAAGAAATTAAATAATTCATTTTGACCTAAAGGTTATATTTTTATACCTCAAAATATTATGGGCAATTTCCAATAGTAATACACATTTAGTTGCGAAATTACTGTCTAACACCTATCTCTGTAAATCATGATTCAACAAAATCAGGTTAGGTCAGTTGTTAAAAGTGCATCTAACAGGCAAGTAATATGACAATATCAGTTGAATGAGATAATTCAATTATGAAAACTATGTTCCATAAACCCAAGTTTTAATTGTTTATATTGTTACTGTATAATACTGTTAACATGCAGAATATTGTCTTATTTATATATGTACTATTATTTCATTTTTTATGCAAAGATTTATATACCAGTAATATTTCAGAATATATTTTGCTGGTACAGAATCTGCCACCAGGTGGTGTGGTTTTATGAATGGCGCTGTACAGGCAGGAAAACGAGCAGCATTTGAAGTTATTTACAGATTTCATCCACAAGCCATAACATATGAAGAACTCAGTGAGGCATTTGTTGTTTCTAGATCAAAAATTTCAAGCAAAAAGCCATCAAGATTTAAATATTTTATCAAAGTTTCATTTGGTATTGGGACTGTTGTGGGTGCTGGTTTACTCTTTACAATGTATTATCGTAAGAAATGAAGTCATTCTTAAAAATGCCATCGTGGATTATATTTTTTTATGGGTTTTATATGGTGATTCTTTCTAATAAACTTTTGTAAATTTTGAGTGATTTACATAATTTTTTAGAGTTTTTAAATTTTAAAACTTTCTTGAAAAACTTTTAAACTCTAACATATTGAGGAAGGAGAAAGTTTGTTTGCTAATGAGAGTAATAACCACAGAAATGACCAATTAATTTGCATTGCTCTGATAAGAAAACATTAACAATAAGTATTACTCCCTATTCAAATTGAAACTTCTTAATTATTCAGAATCTTTTAATATCAGAGGTACCCAAATGAAATATAGAATATTTAATATCGATCTTGATATAGAAAATTTGTTCACTGTAGATTTCATGTAAGAACAGCTAAAAAAAATTCATTTCACTTGAAGTAGTCATTTCTCAAAGACCCTTCCCTAGAATAATATAATATGTTATTACTGTCAACATTTCAGTTCTAATGATACTAAACAAAATATATGGTAAACAGATTTGTTTTAACCTTGGAATTATTTAAAAATTAATGTACTGTATGTCCCGTGTGTAAAAACACTAAACATCTATGTTTTGCAGTGTAAGGTTGTCATTATGTTATGCCTATTTTGTCTTTTTGATGCTTATTTTCACTATTCATATTTTTGATATTCAGAGGCACTCAGTTAATTTTATAAAAATCTGAAAAATGATCCCATTTAGGTATCTCCTTCCTTAAGCAAGATTTAGTAATTTCATTATACATGTATTTGAAAAATGATACATTAAACTTTGTTTGCAATTTTGTTTCAAATATCAGTTATTTTAGTACATATTGTTTTTATTTCACAAATATATTTATTGTTTCTAGGTTTCTTAATCATCAAAAAGGCAAATTTTTATAAATATTTACTTAAGAAAGAATATCAACAAATCCAAAATTATATGAAAAGTAGAGAGAATTTCAAGTAAGGAACAATAAGATGCTAGTAAGATGTTTGCAGGGACAGAGATTGGAACCTTTTAAATGACTAAAATATGTATTAAAAAAGGATCTATAAGCTAGGTCATTATTCAAATACAAAATACATTATAACCCTTAATAAGGCTTCAGTATCTCAAACTGCCAAGTACACATATTTTTCACTTAACAATGTACTGAACAGGTCTTTTGGATGTCACTCTTTTACTTTTAAGTTCCACTTTTCTGTTTCAACAAATTCATGTTTACTAGCTATAAATATGATAAAAGTGCAATATTGTTTTTCTGTATATTTTTCAACCCGCCTTCAATGTTCACAGATTTAACTGCAAAAAATTAAGAGTACGTACAAGTTATATTTGACATGGTTGATTTTACTTCATACAAAAAAGGAATCCAACCTGTGTACTTCAGAATCAATTCTTTATGTTGTGAAGAAAGGACATGATTTGGCCTGATATTTGGCCCCTTGAATCCCAAAATCAAAAAGTAATGAAAAGCCTTCTCTCAGCTATCATTAAGCACTCTCAAAATGTTCCATTTTAAGGAACATGTTTTATTTTCAACAAGAAATTTCTGTAATATTCTGCAGTATGCTGTCAGTGATGGCCAATTGTGAATAAATCTGTGAAAAACACCAAATTTCACTCATTTTTGGACCTTTGAATTACAATTTTGATATGAGCAACAGCCTTGCCCAAAAGGATATTTCAATCAATTGTATCTTTATGATGGATAAACATTATATTATGTTGCTTATAGTTGTCTTTACCAAAATCTACTTTGTAAACAATTTTCTCAAATCTATAATTTAGCAGATGTTCATGACATTGCTGCTGCGTCATAGGAAGGAATTTTGTACAATGATCAATAGCTTGTTAAAGTCCGATCATTGCTCAAATAAAATCTAATAAGGTTGTTGATTATACTTCAAAGTATTTTTATCACATTGAAAATTGTTTATTTACATGTTTGTATTAACTTTAAAATATTTTTGAACATTTTTAAAATTTGAAATTAATAAAATAAGAACTGACAAATAGGCTCTTCCCATGAAAGTTGATGTCAATGAAAATTCACAGTAAAAGATTAAGAGGTAGACATATTTTACTGAAAGCTGTAAAAGAATTTGATAATTTGTTTCATAATAATGAGAAAATGACACGTCCTTTCTTCCTTATGTGAAAATAAATAAAATTACATTGGACTTAAAGATTAGCCTTATCTGTGAAAACATGAAATATCAGACATTGTCACATGATTGTTTTTCATAATTAGTTTTTCAAGAATTTAGAAAAGATTTCACAAGTGAAAGACCTGACTGTCAGTATTCAGAAACTACCTGTAAAAGATGTTTGGTTTTATGCTGAGATGACTTCTTCAGCATACAGTTATTTTTATCATGTTGTATTAAATTAGGTACAATTACATCAAGTGAAAAGATATATTCATGAATATAATTGTTAATTTGCCTTTTGTTTGATGTTGATTATTTATTTGTTATTTATATACATGTACATGTAATTGAAATGATATTAAATGTTTAAATCATTAGCTGACATTCAATGGGAGAGACTTGAAAATTGCAGTAATAAAGATTATTTTATTAAAGATTATCACAGTTATTATAGAAAAATGATAATGCAATGACAAAAAATATTCCCAAAATTTATATACATGTAAATTATGAAAACATGTATCACATTATGTGATCAGACTGTTTCTCTTATGATCGACTGGTATTATCTAACTGTTAGACAGCTAGGGAAATTTGAAACCACCTCGTGTACAGTACAAAATGAACAATTGATATGAAAAATTCTTATATTTTAATTGGTCAACAATTGCTTCACAGTGGCACCTTATTTGAAAGCTATATTTGCATAGCAACATTTCATGTCACAGAAATGTGAAGGGTAAGATTTCCCACGACCCAGACACTAAATCACAGACAATTATTCCTGAAGAATCAAGAGATATAGGTAAGCGGTATCTAATTTGGATACCAACCAAAGGCTCATTTATTTGTTACAGAAATTACCAGTATTTAGCAAAATTCAAAAATAATAGAAATACTATGGGTTCATTCCTTGTATTGCACATGGTAGATCTCCTTAGCTGAAATTTGGCTTCCTATTTCGGTATTTTTGGTTGAGTACTTCTTGTTTAATATAAGTTTGGTTTTTGGTCTTCCAAATGTTTCGGTTTTAATGCTGCTGATAAGAGGTAACTCCTTGAAATGCGTCGTATACAGCATACTATAAATTTACTATATCTAATATTAGTATCTTTGGATTGTTATTTTTTTTTTTATTATTATATCAGAATTAAATAACTCGAGTTTATATCAAGCAGTATTTAATTCTCATTGTGAATTCTATAAATAGCAGTCAATCAAGTATTAACTGATGTGAATTATATAAGGACCACAGGTGCAGGTAATGATATAGTTGCATGGTATGTACAGATATTCTGCAGTCCTCCCCAAAGCACGTATACTATTAGGTCATACCGGTAATATTAAGTTTCAATATTCTATACAAATTTTTCAAGTGATTTTACTATACTGTATTTCAGAAGTAATATTTTCATCAGTAATTCTCAAACACCTTAGGCACTAGCATCTATTATAGTGTTACACATATACCTAAAATCTTATTTCTATTTTCATTGGTACAAAAGGACTTTTTGGACATCATTTTTCTGAATACTTGGACACCTAGAGGTCATTTAGCCATATGAAATTCTTTTCGGAAATTAATTTGGAATCCTATTTTGGAAGAAGGCACCTTATGTGGCCCAGGGATCATATAATACTAACATATACAGTTCCTGTGTGGCCCTTTTAAAACTGTGTCTAGATTCAGACTAAGGATGATCGCTGGTCTAATAGGAAATAAATAGGATTTGAAATAAGTGTTTTAGTTTGAGAGAACATATGAATAGTAAACAAATAAGCAAGAAAAATATAGAGGTTCATTTGCACATTTTAGAGCTATAAGGCCTTGAAAATTTCCAGGAAATTGGTTTTCTCTGGATTTTTCATTGTCTTTGCATTGACAACTTCAGTCTCTCAAAGATGTATGAAAAAATAAAAAGGATTTCATAAAATTTTGTCAAATACCATTTTAAGATATAAATGATTGAATTATAAAAGAAAAAGTGGGGGTTCAGGGGCAAAAAATTTCATGTTTAAGAAATGGTAAAACCCGAGGATTCCGAAAATCTGACAGAGACCAAAACACGACCAGCGAGCATCCTTAAACCAATATGATCAATTTTCATAAAAAAAAGAATAAATAAGCAAAACAATTTTCAGACCTTTCTCAGAAATTCGGACCATCTCCGATGTAATGGTTGGTTAGTGTCAATTTTCAAAATTAGGACCTGTTGAACCAAACCTTGGCCACCTTCACAACAAAATAGAAAAATTGACAAACGTGTTGACCACATATTTCTTAAATCAAAGGAATAGTTTCTAGAATTCCATTTGTAAATTATGAATGGGTTTCATGTAGATAAACTCAATCAGATTTGCATAAATGTTTCAGACATGACACATGCCCCATGTCATGCTTTGGAAAACATTTGAAACTTCACCCTGGCCTAAATTCACATTTTTTTTAACAGATTTAACATTAGCATGTAAAATGCTACAGAAATTATTAGTTGACTAAAAGTAATTGTCAGTTAATGAAGAACGGCTAGCAAACACTTTCTTTATATTTCTGTATTTCACTTGGTAGTTTTTAAATGAACAAAATCTCTGGTGGCATAACCTGGCACATGGTCTCTAAATATTTGCTAATAATTAATAAGTTGCTGAAAATTTTTCTAAATACTTGAATATCGCTTTGGGGGACAGTTTAACACAAATTTACCAAATTAATTTCAATGTGAAATACTCAGAACCAAAACGATTTTTTCCTGTAAGAGTTAATGTATCGATCGCCGTTGGGACAGTGGAATGTTTTTTGTTCTGAATGTCCTTGGCAATATTCCAAGAAGTGATAAAAATTCACCCAAATCGCTTTGCCGGTAGAAAACTTGAAATTATTGAATTTTTACTTGCTAACAAAAATGCATTGCATACAATCATTTACGGTAAAAAAAGTAGGTAAATATTTAAGATTAAAAAGTCAATGGTTATGAGTGAAACAAATACAGGGGAAATTGGCCTTACTAAGAAGTATCACCCTCGTGCATAGCCCCACCCTTAAATGGTTTAGGCTTTACCCTTTTCGTCATTTTGACATTTTTGATTTTCATTGTATTGTGTTATTGTTTTGGTTTTCTACATTTTGAGCACTGATGAGTCGTAAAGCAACGAAATGTGCAAATCCTGTGCATCAAAATTGAATTATCAAAGAATTTATTATAAATGGTTATTGGATCAAATAATTCAACAAGGAAACAATCGTATACATGACCAACATTTTTATAAGGCTCTTTAGATGATTACATCAAAATAATTGTTCATCTGCATATGTTGAAACTGCAAGCAAACGTTTTACATTTTATTTCTAAATTATTAATTACATATATAGGAAATCAGTAGTTGGATAAACTTCCCATTCTAAAGACGAACTCTCTCAATATGAAACTATTTTAAAAGTATTATAACCGGATTCTCTATAACCAGAAAGTCGCATTACCAATTCGGGTAGATTAGAGGATTCTACACCTGACAAAATGAAATTTACTCCATAATACATTTTTGAGATTCCAAAGAATATTTTACCCCCATACCATGATGCGCTTCGCAAGCTGTCTTCAAGATAGAATTTCCCCACTGCATGATCACTAATTTGCAAAATAGCACACTCATTTCATAAAAAAGAAACTCTCACATGTATATAACAAACATACAACGATCTCAACAAAAGTAACGTGGCACTTACGGTAATTGCTACAAAAATATGTACAAAAATGTTACTTCTTTTGTGGTACACCAATTCCATCCATGAAAGATTTTTCGCGTGATACATTATGAAATGTATTTCCCAGTTTAGTTGGTTGGTGTAAAGGAGGAAATATCGTGCTATTTGTATGAGCAGAAAGCTTTTCAGATTTTCTAGATTCGTTGTCATCGATACGATTGTCAATCTTATCCGCAACTGCATCCAGTTTTGCAGTTGCTGTTTCCAGTTTTGCCGTTGCCTCTGCTATTTGCCTCTCCTGCTGTACACTTTTTTGGGACAAGAGTTGGACTACTTTTAGAAGTTCTTGTTGTCCTCTAGCCATTTCTTTCATCAACTTGTTCTCAAAATTTTCTTGCGATTTCTTCAGGTCAAGATAGTTGTTATTGTCGGAACCTTTTGTTGACGAATCTACCTCATCTTGCCCGCTTCCAATTTTATTTGTCACCTTTTTTAACATTTCATCACGTGCAGCAAGTTTGTTCATCAAATCGTCTACCTTTGTTTTTAGTTGGTTATTCTCTTTTGTCAATTCCCTATGTTCTCTCTCCAGTTGTTTGTATTTCTTTTGTTCCGTCTTTTTCACCTTTTCCATTTCATTTTCAAGAAAGCGAATTTTTGCCTCGTTTTGGCGTTTCGTTTCTAACAAGTTATCAATATGCCGTTTGAAAACTTCATCGTGCGACTTTCTTTCAACATAATTTTCTTTCAGTTGCCACGAAGTTGTACGCTCTCTGTGAAAAGGTGCGAATGCAGCTATTTTTGGCGACAACAGTGAAATCTGGAAAAGAAGAGATTCGGACAAGATGCCACAAAACATTTTATCAACTATTCCAGTCATTTAATGATTTCAGACACGATAATAAGATTTTATTTCAATAAACTTTTATCAATAAACTGATATAAAGTTGAATTTATTTGTTTCCCCCCTACATAGATTGAACGGTGCATTGTATAACGACAATGTTTTTTTTTTATTTTTCTAAATTCGTTGATGAGCTTTATACACTTTCCTGTTTTAAATTAAACAAATGACATTTATTTTCTTGTAACTTACTGTGTGAGGCTTAGGTTCTTTAATTTGACCTGCAAAAATTTAAAACAAAAAGATAATTATATGATTATATGAAACTGTCTTTCTTTTATATGCGATCTGATATATAATAACATGCAACGTGCCCAGCCTGTATATGTTAAAACAAAATCCCAAAAATTCATGCCAAAAGAGCAAGCAAAGGGACATTTGAGATATATTATAAAATGAAAGGAACATATGAATTACAAGCAATTTGACATAGCTAATTCTTTAAAAATTCACCAATGTGTCATGAATCGAGTCCAGTAATTTCTTGTCGTAAAATTTAAAACTAGTGTCTAGATAATATGACAGTTATAAAATTTAGAATACCGCAAAAGTCACGACATTCTATTAGTTATTTGGTACTCGGTCTGTAACTTCTCATTATATTTTTATACCAATAATCAAATAGCTATCCAAAACGTATT
Organism: Mytilisepta virgata; assembly: GCA_028015205.1. Classification (NCBI taxonomy): domain Eukaryota; kingdom Metazoa; phylum Mollusca; class Bivalvia; order Mytilida; family Mytilidae; genus Mytilisepta; species Mytilisepta virgata. The sequence continues at coordinate 94,496,782 of CM051521.1, forward strand.
TTTAAAAAGAGTGTGGAAAACTGAAAGGTTAATGCAATTTTATTAGTCCTGGTAACTTTTTTTTTTTAATTCTGACTCCATCTGTAAAATTTCATAATGTAACCATACATACTAAAATGAAATCAATATCCAGAGCCGTATTTAAACAAAATTGCGGAAAACAATGGAAAACTGAAGTGTGACGGGCGAAGGGACGGATTGCAAACTTAAAGTCCCTTTTGACTTCGTCGGCAGGGAACCAATATATTAATCACTACATGCGGAAAAGGTAAAAAGTTGTTAATGAATTCGCTGTGACTGAAAAAAAACGAAGGATCATAATTATACCTCATTTTGTAAATTACTTCGCATTTATTGTACATGCATAACTGGTCTATTGCTAGATAGGATTTGTAGGGACGTGGGAAAGAAACAATAAAAAACGGCAGTTCAACATGAAGGGTATTTACATATATAAACCATAATAACAAATTAAAATTACCTGAAACTTCTTTTTGAGTTGTAAGAATTTTGTCGACAATCAGACTTTGCCCCGTCCTTCTCAGGGCATCAATAAACACTTGCTGCGCACGACGCTTCAATACCATGTCTATCATAGTGTGAACTCTTTCTCCTGGTGTCTTACAGACAATATCCTCACGTTCCGACATTTGTATGACATCACTTTCTAATAAAAGGTCCAAAATTCTGTCTACAGAAGCGATGTTTTCTTTGATGAAGACAATATTTTTGGTGATACACACCGTGCTGTATTTTGTCGTCATTCTGTTTGTCTTTAGTACTTCTGAACATGCAATTTCAAATCAAAAATATGTTCGAAAATGGATTTTATATTATATCAATATAAATACAATCTTAGGAGCACAAGTCAAAATTGCCATCAATCCAAAATTAATTTTATACATAGAGTAGCCTTTCTACTTAAAAAAATGAAACTTTATTAATAAGTACATGAACACATTTTCCTTATTGTTTCCAGGGTAAATATTCATAATTATTCTAAAAAACTTAAATCATCCTTACTAAAATGGTGAAAAATGGTTACAAAATATTGCCAAGTTCTTTGTATCTGTAATCAAAGTTTGAAGTTGCTAAAAAGACTCACTAGACTGAAATTTCCTTAGGCTCCTCTATCATGTCTATACTGTTACCGTATTAAAGTCAGATGTTGTTCTGGAGTTATGTCGCCTTGTCCGTAAAAAAATCAAATGTGCACGAAAAATCACAAAATTAACAATTTTTGGGTAAATTAAAAATCGTGTAGACTTCGATGTGCTCAATATATCTAGATAAAATTTGAAACATACTTTGTTAAGATAAGTATCTTTTAATGGTCAACTGCTAATCAATGCTAAACATATAGCTTCAACTCCTATTTTGTGTTTTAATTTAATGAAGTTTACCCTTCACTAAATGACAAACGTCAAGTAAAAAGCCTACATAGAGCCTAAGTTGCAGAAATAAAAATTGTAATCAAAAGGCGTAGATTTTTTCGCCTATGAATAAGAAAATATCATATTTAATATTTTCAGTTTTTAAAATGAAGCATACAAACCTGATTTCTCGGTTCCTACATATTTCCGTCGTTTTAATTAATTATATAATAAAAATTTATCAGGCAGTTCACAATATAAGTGACAAAGAAAGTGACTAATTTGTGAATATAGATTAAATATCTATGACCTACAACAAAATGTGATCAAAGGCTTCAATAATTTTGAAAAGAAGTAAAATAAAATCTTTGTTTCCATATGGCTGATTACAAAAAACAATGTAGATTGTTACATAGGCACGTATAAATATATTTAAAACACAGATTTAAGTTACAGTGTATTTCATAAAAAAGTATCCAACTATCTTTATGATTTTTACAGATATTTTTACTGGGAAAAAACGTGGCATTTTATGCCAGCTGAAAAGATTATCAGAACCAGTAAAATCCATGCCTTTTAATATACTGTTACACCAGTTCTACCGAGACGTACTGCTTTGGGTTAACTAAGTCTTGGACAGATCTACACTTATTTGGGGCTGTCGGATAGTAATGTTCTTGAAAATACATGTAGTAAAATTTCGTTAAAATGGCGATAAACCAGTATTCATATACTGACAGGAAACTTAATTACAGGGTCATTTATGCGTTTGTCATAACTTTAAGTATTTCGTTTATCCTTCCATCAGTCTTTTCCTTTATCGATTAATTCTCACGTTTTTATCTTCTACTATGAAACCCAAGGGCCAAAGAAACTTAACTTGGTCATACTGACGCTTCTATGAAACTTGGCATACTTCATAGTAGGTATACGATTAGCAAGACTGCCACGAACAATGAATTCTTGTTTCTGATTGACTGACTTTAAAAATCTCATGGCGAACTAGACTAAAAGAAAGAGCCGTAGGCTTAGAGCTTACAAATACATTTTTGATAGGTCCAAAATTTAAGATGACATTGTTAAAGATGGTGAAAAGTGTTGGTAGTCATGGTTAATGAGGATGAAGGTACAATAATCTGTATATCACCTTAAAGCCCGCCATAATCATGCTTCATTCTATTTGTAATAAAATAACAATCCAAAGATACTAATATTAGAAATAGTAAATTTATACTATGCTATATACGACGTATTTCAAGGAGTTGAAATAGTTTGGCTTATAGCTGTTAAGATTTTCTTAACAAAGAATTCCATATTCTAAATGGTGAAAATGTAGGGTGGCATCATTAAACAGGAAGTAGATATGCAACACTACACAACTGGTACTCACTGTAAAACTCATCATGGACATGCTTCACACCAACTTTTAATTAGTTGTGCCTGTAGTTGCTGAGAATTTTGCAACCAAAAATTTTCAGATTCCATATACATGTAGTGGAAAGTGTAGGGTGACATTGTTCAACAGGAAGTAGATGTTTCACAGTTACAGAATCAGTAAGCACTTGACAAATCGTAATAGTCATGCTTCACATCAACTTTGAATCGGTTGAGGCCTGGAGTCCCGGAGAATTTTGCGATCTACAATTTCCATATATGGTGAAAAATGTATAGCGGCATCGTTAAACATAAAGTATATATTTCAAAATCTGTAAGCAATTTACAATTCATCATGGTCATGTGTCAGACCAACTTTGAATTAGTTGTGACCTGTAGTTGCTGAGAATTTTGCGACTAAAAATTTCCAAAGGTCATATGATGAAAAATGCATAGCCGCATCGTCAAACAGGAAGTAGATGTTCACAGGTACAAAATCGGTAATTATTTTACTACTCATTATGATCATGCTTCACACTAATTTTTGAATTAGTTGTGGCCTGTGGTTGCTGAGAAGTTTGCGATTAAACACTTTTTGACACACGGACGGATGGACATACAGAGGTAAACCACTATACCCCCACTCCTTCGGAGCGGGGATATAATAAACTGAAGTTTTGTGTGAATGATCGATACATAATAACATTATTTCATAAACTTTGTATATTTCGTCTTAGTCGGAAATCAAACATAGTCACCATTTCAAAATGGTCGAATTTCTTCTTCTCTGAATACACGTCGCAGTTGAAAAAATGGCTTGACAACCAAGAAAGATGCATTTTTTTTTCGAATTCCAAACACATTCTCATCTGAAACCATTTAGCCAAATGAATTGAAAATACTGAAGGATATCAGTTGGAGGGTCTCCAATCCTTAGAACCGCAAATAATGTTTTTCCTGAAAAAAATAATTGTGTGAAATAATCTGAAAATTGGTATAAGGTATTTATGAGAGGATAGTTGCATATTTTCTTCCAGTTTTGAAAACAAGCATGACCAGCACTAGCAGTTTTAACATCTCCTTTGAGTTTGTAAAGTCATACGGGACAAGACGCACAATTGTTTTCTTGTTGCTGAAATCCTGAACATTAAGTCTGTAATTGGAGATGTCTCAAACACTGACGACATATCCAGTTAAAATTTCGGGGTTTGATGTCAGATTACTTTGTCCGTAATTTGACAAATCACGAGCTATGGTAAAAAATTCTCCTTCCGCAAAGCAAAATGTACCCCTTTCATGCTCCCCATGTAGAATAAGTTTTTGTGGTTTTATTTATTTAAACCTTCCAACTTTCTATGACAAATGCCTCAGGTAAATCAGTTTTAAAACAACACTAGTTATTCAGTTATCATGGTTCGTTTTGTTACAGTAGGTCCATCATGGTGCAATAATTTTTTATGGACTTCTTTTGAAATGAACTGAAATTTGATCAGCCTGAGGGTCGGCATAAAGTTTGTTCCCAAATCTGACAATATTTACAATATTCATAGCGCGAGGCAAGTGTAATATGGTCATTTGCACTTCAAACGTATTCCAAGAAACTGCATAGTTCATGTAGTTTGAATATTTTGTGCCAGGCTGAACTATAGTGTTGTTATATTGTTAAGTAACTGGCAAATCAAAATTTTAATACAATATCTTACCTACAGATTATTGTAAAATTTCTCTCCGTAAAATCTTGACCAAATGAATAAAACTTGATACAAGTCTAAATGTTTAGCTCGTTGGAACTGCAAGGTGACCGATACAAGTTCGGATCTTGAGTCTCTATAGTTTATAAATAGTATTTAAAACTTTTAAATCTTGTTTTGTTCTCGTTGCAGTGTTTGTATTGCCTAGTCAATTTCAGATATTACGTGGACGATGAAATTAGGTTCCGTATTTCAAATAACGAATCTAATTGCTTCGATTGTTTTGCTCACAATGTACTTTAGGTAAAACAAAGATTGCATAAAATAATACTTGTATTATTTTGTTTGCTGTTTTCTTCTGCAATGTGTCACTCAATTATAAAATTATAAACTTCACAAAAACAGAATTTTTCTGGACTCTGCAGTTCATATGTACTGGCTCATACTATATTAAACCTTTAACGCTTTGTTGATTTGTACCTGTTCACATTAACTATTCAACAGCATAAAATGTGACTGCTGCTTTATTTCAGAGTCACGTGCATGAAATGTCACTAAGCTGTACGTGGCAAACAGCTCTATAACATCATATGGCCTAAATGTAACCCATTCCAATTGGAATTACAAGTGTAAAATATTCAGTCAACAAACGAAAAATTCAAAACACTTGAACAGACATTTAAAAAAAACAAACAAAACAAGAGTGGACACACTACATGTCTCGCCTGAGTATGCACATGGACACAGAATAATGATTATCTGATACCCGACATTTTGCAAGTCAAGGAAAATGTGTTAAAAGAAATTGAGGTCAAGGTCAAAAGGCAGGTGTCATACCGACATGTATCTACTAAAAACTATCCATAGACCAAATATGGTGGGTCTAGGTATTAAAGTTGCTGAGAAATGGACCTAATCTCGAAAATGTGACGGTCACTCAATCATGCAATTGAGGTCAAAGTCAAGAGACAGGTGTCAGAAATGCATGTACCCAGTAAGAACCATCTATAGACCAAACACGGATGGGTCTAGGTATTACAGTTGCTTAAAAAAGGACTTCAGAAATTTGGATGAAAGTCACTCAACCATGAAATTGAGGTCACAGTCCAGAGACAAGTGTCAGACTGGCATGTACCAATCAAGAACTATCAATAAACCAAATACAGTGGGTCTAGGTATTAGTTTCTGAGAAATGGATGGACTTAACCACAAAAAGTGACAAAGTCACTCAAGTATGAAATTGAGGTCAAGGTCAAAAACCAGATGTCAGACTGACATGTACCCACTAGGAACTATCTATTGACCAAATATGTTAGGTCTAGGTATTCTAGTTTCTGAGAAATGGACTTAACCATGAAAAAGTGACAAAGTCACTCAAGCATGAAATTGAGGTCAAGGTCCCAAACCAGGTGTCAGACTGGCATGTACCCACCAAGAACTATCTATAGACCAAATATGGTTGGCCTAAGCATTACAGTTTCTGAGAAATGTGACGCAGGTCACTCAAGCATGAAAATGAGGTCAAGGTCAAAAGGCAGGTGTCAGACTGACAGGTACCCACCAAGAACTATCTATTGACCAAATACAGTGGGTCTAGGTATTACAGTTTCTGAGAAATAGACTTAACCTTGAAAAAGTGACAGAGTCGCTCGAGCATGAAATTGAGATCAAGGTGCCAAGCCAGGTGTCAGACTGGCATGTACCAACTAAGAACTATTATAGACCAAATATGGTTGGCCTAGGTATTACAGTTGCTGAGAAATGGATTTAACCACAAAACTTGGGCGCAGATTTTAAATTCATGTTTGTGAAGTCAGTGAATCATGGAAATGAGGTCACAAGACAAGTATACTGCGGCAAACCTTATATGATAAGCTACCTTGTGGACCATAAATCTTAATTGTGATATTAAAGTTTAATAAAAAGTTTATGCCGATGCAGCTGGAAAGAAATACCTTGTCGCAAGCGATACAAAAATAATAATAAATAAAATCAAACAATATGTATTCAAGAGACAGCCACTTAAAATGTCAGCTTTCAGCAAGCATTCATTAGTCTGTTAGTTAGTTGTTGCTTTTATCCATACATTTACGAAGAAAGGTCGGGGATATTGTAATTGTCTGTGTCCGTTATTGTGACAGCAACTCCTCCTTTACTTTGGGGTTTAGGATTTTTTTTTCTCTATACGTTGGTTGCATATCAACGGTAAATGCACATTTCAATTTTCTAAACTTGGGACCCACAGTGGTAGAACTTTGAAAATTTTGAATTTAAACTTCTGAAGTAAACTCCTCTTTCATTTTTCAATTATGCGTTTTATTTCTATACAGTATGGTCAAATGCCATATGTACATGTACATATGTAGATGCGCAATAAGGTTTTAGAATTTCTGTTTTCAAAACTTGGGGCTAAGAGGGGTCGAATTTCAAAAATCATGATTTAAGCTTGAGACCTAAACTTTTTGAATTTTTCATTGGATTTACTAAATTAATTTCTTCATAGAATGATTCCATAAAATCTGATTTTTACTTCAAGTGTGTCAACTAAATGTGGGGATAGCAGGGATCAGTTTGTTTCTAGTTATTTGTCCTGCAATTTGGGTCCAAATTGAAAGGGCTGAGTATTATCTTAACAAGCTTTAACTCCTCGCAAAACGTTTTTATGTTCCAGATTAAGATCATTGTAAGTAGTCAGATGTAATATAAATGGTAAATATATATGTCATTTCCACATTACTGGTAGGGGTATAAAAAAAACCAACTATCAATAGCTTACAAAGATTTATTACTTGAGTATTAGATAAATTCAGAAGAATTTTTAAATAACTGAATTGCATAAATACAAGGCATGTTAAATCAGTGATGAAAACTTAATGCTGCTGAAACAAACTTTTCCATATTAAACTGAATTTTTTTTTTGTACGATATATCAATAAAATTAAGTTTATTTTTGTTAGTTTTGTTGAACAGTTGTTTGCTGTGCCAAAAAACAAGAATTTCTTGAAACTGAACAATCCATTTCAAAGCAATGAAATATATTCTATATATAAAATCAACATCAATTTTTATGAACTGAAATGAAAAGACTTGGTTTCGGTTTCTGAAGTTCATGATTTAAATTTTAAATGGAAATTTAATCCAATTTTAATATGACTATTAATGGCTTACTCATTACACAAGGTGGATAATGTCTTCTTGACTAAAATAAAAGTAAATAATTTATTCAAATTAATCAAAGATTTATGTCCTATTCAATTTTTACCTTCTTGAAATGAAAGTACCAAAAAAATGATACACCACAAAGCAACTTTTCACAGCAAACAGATGGCAAATATTAAAACACCCTGCTATGTTTGATCAAAATGGTATAAAGAATAAAAAGTATTTAAAGGGTCAATGAGACAACACCACATGGAAATGACCACACGAAGGGATTAATTACATCTACAATCCACAATAAATTGTGTAATACCTACATGTTATACTCATGATAGAGATTTTTTTTAAATGTCAGCTTATTTTACTTATTCTATTAAAGCAAAAATTAAATAGAACGTAAATCTTTCAACACTTCTTTGAAACTGAAATTTATCCATGAAAAAGATGAATCCAATTTAAAGTTAATCCAATCAGAGAAGTAAAAATCTAGCTAAATATCCACTGAACTTTTTCTTTTTAATTTAAAATCTTTATACTGGTTGTAAATTTAAGAATCTTTATAAGTTGGATTTTCTTCTGAATGAAATATATGCCATAACAATAACAAAACTCAATGAAATCTATAAAATTATGACATGAATTTTGATGACTGTTTTATAGCACCATAATCATGAAGCTAAACAAAATGGTTTTACTACGCAAGCAACCTCACTAAACATACTAACAAAAAACCTATCCTAAAATATAAAACACACCTATCCTTAAACCTATAAAACTGCATTAGTCATGAAAACAATACAAAAAATTATAAATAACACAGAAATAAAACTTAACAATTAATTACAATGGAATATAATTGGTCAGTCTAGGGTGTAGGACTATACTGGTTAAAATAACTTTGCAATGCTAATTTAATTACCAACATAAATGAACTGCTTCTCAATAACAACTGTTAAAAATACATAAGTTATAAAGTTAACTCCGTCATTCAAAGGGACTGGTAAGGCGAATTCCTTTTATAGCCATTTGAATTTCATAATGACTTATAAATATAATGACCAATGTAACAGATACCTTTATCACCACCATAAAAGAATAATAAAGGAAGAGTCTTCTGTAAGGCTATTGCCTCATTCAGATTCTCTCCATTAAAACAACTCAAAGGACAAGGGCACTAAGCCCCCTATTTGGCCTTTAATAGGACAAAAAATTAAAATCAGAGTAATTTGGCATGAATATGAATTCGAATAATATACATCTCCTGTAAAAATATTTTTTGGTTCCTCGAATGGAGACAGTGTTTTCTGAGGCAAAATGTGCATGGGAAACTGCTAAAAATCAGCAATTTTCAGGATTTTGGGTAAATAAAGCAAAATTATAATGTCATTTCATGTCATAATGCTGTAAATGAAGCTGAATTGAGTTAGATATTCATATTTTTAGGCCAAAACGGGCCCTTAACGCCTCTACTTCTTTCTGAATGTCTTACACTACATAATAAAAATGTCTAAGATGTTGAGGTAAATTTGGTATAAATCTTTATTTAATTATCGCTTTTCAAAAACCTTTAAAGCTTCTTTCATATTTAATTTCAGCACCAGTATGTACCCATGAGGACTTCAGTATTCTATGAAATACAGAATGAAAAATGTATCAAAATCCATATTGGTGAAGTCTATTATTTTCAAGATATCATTATTTAAAATATTTCTGACCAATTTCTTTTTAAAAATATCCTGTCAGGTGTTTTTTTTCAAATTTATCACTTATTTCTATAATCAGATTTACAGTAAAAGACTCTGCCAATATTATTCAAAGGTTTTTTCCTGTTAAAATTTGACTGTCTGCCATGTTTACTTTCTACTATGGAAACTGAGTATTTAAACTAAAATTAAACTTAAAATTTCCAATACAGTACTCTGAAAATAATTTTTTTTAAATTAAATATCCTGGTTTACTCAACTAAAGTGTGATGCTTCTGCAAATGAAGTAACCACTGCAAAACAGTATGATACTGTGACATAGTACAATGTACAACATATTGTTTGTTACATAGACATTAAGACAGATGACTTATTGATAGTTGACAAGTCCTGAGTAAAACATCCATAAATAGCCCAATCAAAATGCTGAAACCCTACACAATTGTGGAATCTATATTCCCTACTTGTGGATTTTGAAGTTGTCTCCCATTTGCATGAGTTATCTTTCCTAATAGAAGATGTCTGGTACACATGTATGTTACATAAAGGGCAAAAGTTATTTCAAGTTCTTTCTAAAAATATTGAATTCAGGAAGGCCTTCATCAGACATTAAAAATCTGGGAAAATATATCCAAAAATATATCATTAATGTTTTTTTAGTATATTGTTAAAAAAAATATTTTGCAGAACAATGACAATTTGTCCATTGATGTCTATCGAAGACACCTTCTTCAAAGAGCAGATAACTCCATAAATGGGAGATAACTCAGATGCACCAAAAAATGGGGAATAAAAACCAAACAAATTGTTCTGCATTTGTTTTCATCCAAGATAGATACACACTCAGATACAATAATTTAAAAAGCTATGTAAGTCGATAAATATTGACCTCTTTTCTGAAAGATTGGTTAAATTAACTTTTTGTATCTTTGGCCAGAATCTATAACTGGAGGATAAAATGCAGAATGCAGAAATAGCCTGAAAAATCTGAACAGATTACAGGCAATCTGGAAGGGTTGACAACTAAGTAATTACATGACATTAACTGTCAGATTCAATTTTGAGAATTTAAATTTTAAATAGGATTAGACATCAAAGTACAACATCTAATTATCATGATTATAGATAATTACAACAGTTACCATGTATATATTCATATAAATCATAACATTATTATTGAACCTGGAAAACAATATGACAGTAGAACATGTACAATATTTCTAAAAAGATAATACCAAACAGCATCAAAAATAGATGTATCTTCATTTGACAGATAAATTTTTAGCAATAAGTTATGTATATGCTGATATAAACTGAAGATGATCTTTCTAGGAAGTCATTTTACCAGAACAATAAAATTTTTAGTTTTAGACACCACTGTTAAGTTTTTCCAAACGGTGTAATGTAACAGCAAATTAAAATATCAATTGCACAGGTGTAATTCTTTTTTACCAGTTCCACATTCCTTTTTGGATAAAGCTAAGTATGTTTTCCTTCAGTATCATTTATTTTCAAATTCTGAGATCAAATTAAAAACATACATTTATATCAATGTATGCATTAAAAAAGTAAAAACATATTCATATACAGTATTCTTCAGTCTTGCAAATATTATTATATTTCCTTTGGCCTATCAATCCGATGGAGCCGTAAGAACTTGCTATATATTGGCATTGTGATATCAAACAAATTCAAGTTTACCCAAATATATCTACAACATCTTAATGCATGTTTAACTTGATATTGATGCAAATATAGTGAGTTTACTTCCAGCTGACTTGAAAAACATTAAAAAGTATAAAGGTGTTGAAAGCAATTTCATTTTTTCTATAATACGGGACCAATTACAATCTTCAGATAAATGCTGAATTTGTTGTAACCATCACACTAGTCTCAGAAAAACTCATTTCACTATATAGTATAAATATACAAAAAAGTCCATAAAATATGTAAAAGTTGCACAATCTTGTTGGCATTTTTCATGAAACTAAAAAAAAAATCTTAAAAATTTCCATGTTTTTAATGGAACATTTAAACTCCTTACACCAATCTAACCCAATTGAATTTTTAACAGTACCCTTTGCAGTATCTTATACATACATGTATTAAATTGCTGAATTGTCAATATATTATGACATTAAAAAAGCATTTTTGCAACCATAAATACATAATTACAAACAATATTTTCATAAAATACACCACAAGCTACTAAATATCTACATGTATAACTATTATTTGGGACTTGGATTCAATATTCAAAGAATGCTGACTAGTTGGATTTGAATTTCTTGACTTTTCCCTGTATTAAGGACTTGATAGTATTGGCTAATTTGCCGAAGTATTTCTGCAATATTCCATTCCTCCTTATTCCAGGAACTAGCAAGATCAAATTCACTAAAATAAAATAACAAATTGTATATATACAAAGTCTTATACATGTAAATCAACAGTTTACTGATGGAGAATTTACAAGTAACTTGATTGAATCTTTACTCAATCAATAATTACATAAAATTTTCTCTTTGAAAATAAAATATTAAGAGAAATAAAATAAACTGCTGTAATTAATGTTCATGATCAGCTCATCCAAGCAATAGTTACAAGATTGTGAAGGACCATCCCAAATCCTCATCTTAAGTTGGTATAGTTGGCAAATATCCTTGGTGAGCAATATGTAGCACATATACAACTGGAATGAAGATTATACTGGAGGACATGAGCGACATTAAAAAAAAATTGTTCATCTAAGTCCCATAACTATGAAACAACAGAAGTGAAAACTGTCAAAACGTACATGTATAAAGACACTATTACTTGTAATAATTTGGTACAGTGTGAAGAAATTGGTCAATGCATTTTCCTTAATTGGCTTAAACTGTATGCAACAAATAAAAATTTATATAATCAGTAAATTGTTTGAAAATGTAAGTCCCATAACTCTGGAATGACATAAATGAAAATCTTCAAAAAGTATAGAGACCCTTGGACCACCATTTATAATAATGTGGTGACGTTTGAAGAAAAATACATACTGAAGTTGGTCAAAACATACTTGAATTATTGTGGGACATATGAAAATTGCCTTTTCTTTGACAAACTAAGAGCCGTAACTCTTGAAACACAGTAGTGAAAACCATCAAAAGTATACAGACCCTCAGACCACCAATTGTGATAATATGGTAAAGTCTGAAGAAAATAGGTCAAGGGATGCTCAAGTTAGAGTGTGACATGTTTTACGCCGGGTGGACAGACAGATGAAAGAACAACAGTAAACCATAACAGGTCAATTCTTGATGGGCATATAATACAGCTGTTCTCTGAATTTTTATGTAATTAGAAATGATGACAAAACAGCAGACATTTTCATAAAAAAACAAAAAAACAATCTTATGATAAATTTTTCACATATGTATAATTTACTAGGTTCAGTAACTAAAATTTTAAAATTCAAGTATGACTTTTTCTCTACATGTACTTACAAAGGAAGTATGTCATCCACAGGTTGTCCATTTTACATCCAATCCATGCAAATGCACTAAGAGTTCCCATGACAACAACAAAATACTGAAAATAGTTCATTTGACATATTCAGAATTTAAAAATCAAACTAAGCTTCGATTTTCCTTAAAATGTATAAATATAACATACACAGCATCTACAGAATTATGTAATGCACAAGAACTATATTATATTAAATGACATCCTCCTTAAAATGTTTGGTAAATATATTCTTTATTTTCACACTAAAATATGACAAATGTATATTTGATAAGAAATTATAAAATCACATTGTTTAATATACAAGAATATGGTAATTAAAGCAAGCATAGCATTTTTTAGCAAAGAGAAGTTGCCAAGAAATTTTGGAAAAAGGGAAACAACTCTAACTCATTTGCTTCTGGCAAATTGTGAACAAACGGGAGTCCATCAGTTTGTTCAGTCATTTCATTGATTCAGTTTTGGTAAATATTTCAGATTCGGATGAAGCCATGAGATAAATGACACTTAAATACAGAATTAATTTTGAAAAATGTCTTCAGGCAAATATTTTAACAGGATGATATAACTTTAATAATATGTCAAGTGAGGAATGAAAAATTGACCTCTCCTATATAGTCTCCACTACTCCCAAAAGCTAAAGTCTAGATTAAACCTTGAGAGACTTCTATTTTTTAGAACCTGATTGTTCAAATAACTGCTTTTGTTTCTGGTGTTTGATTGATTGATTTTTCTCTTCCATTCAATTTCTGACATGTTTTTGTAAGTGTTTTGTATCAGTGAATTTATCACATCACCCTCACAGCTTTTCTCATTGAAGGTGTTTATGTAGTTTAACTCTTATTAGTTTGTAATCATACTTATAAAGGATTAACATTGATTATCACAAATAACACTTTCATACATTCAACTCTACACATTCTGCAGTTAATCTTGATCTTTCATTGAATATTTTCACAATCACATTTTAAAATTGTTTATACTAATACTTATTAATCAAATACCATCTTTGGTCTGTTGGTTTTCAGCTCTACCAATGCCAAATAGAAGTTCGAAAAATGAGTCTTTGCATTTAATAAACGAGTACATATGTCTTCATACTGTCTTTCATCTCTTCCACTCCTAGAAGGTATATTTTTAAAAACAAATAACTTTTAATACTTGAGTAATTAGTATTTCTACAATACAAGAAAGAAGATTTTAAGGTCAACCCTCTGGTAAGTCAGCTGAAAGTAAAGTCCACCAGGAAACAAGCTTATCTTCCAATAAACAAAGCCAAATTATTTCTACTTAGAATATTTTGCAATATTGTACGCCCATTTATAGCTTCAGTTGTCAATTCTGACCGTGTGTTTGCTTCAGCATCATCAAAGGAAAATTACATTATCTGAATAAAATTATTCCAATGTACAATGTTCTGGCCTAAATATGGAACACATAGAGCCGTGTATATTATAATTGTAGGAATTGATGGATAGGAACTTCTATTCAGCCCTATATCCCTAAAATTGTTTCGCATGTGATAAGAAAACAATTTATCTTTCTTATATATATAGCATGTATTAATAACCTGGCACCTACCTATGAAATTAAGCAATTTTTCTCTATATTTTATGTTAGATTTAGTGTCAGTGTTATTTACAAAATTACCATTCAGTATTAGACAATGTCATGTCTCAGACAATATACCGAATTTGAGGTAGGTAGACATTTAGTATTCAAACAATTTGCAATTTAGTAATTTGATGTGAATTTTGTTAATATGAATATCAATCTATTAACATGTTTATTACAAATGCAAAAAATAAGTCTTTTTGATGACTATCTGTATACCAGTCAATCTCTGTAATCTGATTGGTGGAAATAAATCATGTGAATGCAAACACAATAAGCACTTACATGAGCATACACATACATATATAAAAGAAATCAATGATAGTACATCATGTACATGTGTATATGCTATCATCACAAATCACCTGATGTTAAAAATAACAGTGTTCACTGTATTTGCTATTTTTTCACGAATATCTATTTTGTCAGAACATCGCCTGCATATGGCGTCTACGTTTCTCAGCTTATCAGATTTTCAAGGGCATGCGTAAGTTACGCTGACTTTCGACAAAGAGGATTACTGTTGTCACAAAAGCTTCTTAACCAGGGTTTTATCAGGGATAGGTTGATGTCACCACTTAGGAAATTTTATGGTCGTCATCACAAATTGATTGACCATTACAGTGTTCCAATATCTAAGATGATGTTGGACCTGTTCCCACTGTCGTAACCTTTCATGTGCCTCCACCGATTTGTGACTTCCCCAGGACTGACTATGTTGAACTTCACGACGGGTGCCGTATACGGAACAGGAACTGTTTACCCTTCCAAAGCACCTGGGTTCACTCCTGGTTTTTATAGGTGTTCGTGTTGTTCATTGTTTTTTAGTTTTCTGTGTTTATTTGTTGTGCTTGTGTTTGTTCAATTGTCTTCCCAGGTTTGTCCAATGGATTACGTTTTTTTGATTGCTCCTTAAGTATATTTGTCCTTTTAATGCAACTTTTGATATCATATGGTTGTATAAGAAGTGTTTCCAAATGCATGTTTACCTGTTTTGTAATTCATACATGTAGAAAATATGCTAAGATAAATCATTTTACATGTCAATGCAAAGATGCATTCCATTTTTGTAAGAAATTTCACACAAATGAAATGAAAACATTGAACATGACATTAATATTCTTACCATTTGGATGACACCAGATTTGGGCCAATCAGAGGTACCAAGAAGTCTATCAGACTAACTGACAATCCAATAAGAGAAAAGGTTGTTAAAACTGATGGTTCAAAGTACCAAATAAGGCTGAAAATAAAATCAAGCAAACAGTGAAATTATTTTTTCAAAGGTAAAACAACGTTAAAATGAAGAAGGTCTGTTCACAACTCACATTAATGGTCTACATTTATTTATAAGTATGTCAGAGAGAATTACTTAATTATGACATTGACAAAACAAAATCGACTTGGCTACGGCAAAGTTAATTTTTATTTTGGCCTAATCCACAAGAAATATACTTGACTATAATTTATTTGTATAATTATAATTTGATGTGTTATAAAATACATCATATTTATTTATGTTGTAAATATTCACATTTAATACTTACTTAATTAATTTGTTGTATTTATAATGAAGGGGAGATAAATATTTATTCACCACAAGAAATGCAAAGTACTTAAAATCAATGAAACATTACAAACGAAAAAAAATTATGAGATAAATCTTTTTTCAAAATATATTCTTTGTTCTTAAGTTTAATATATATATAATTTACAAATGTATTGACAATCAGCATAACTATAATATTGCAAGGTGGGTGACCCTCCCATCTCTTATGATCTCTTTGTTATCTTTTGTAATCCAGTGCCACTACATGTATATAGTCAACTCTCATTATCTAGAATTTGTGGGACCAGGTTGGACACATCTGTAGTTTGACTCAAGCAGAGGCTAATTAAACATAACAAGTTAAATCATAATTGGAAAGTGTGTCAATAACTCACTAATTATCTAAGATAACAAGTCAAGGTAACCTCAGATAAAGAGAGGGTCATCATTCATCAATCAGTGGTTAATGACCAGAAATTTATTGATTTTTGGATTAACTAATGGAGAAAAGACATGATGCCAAAAGGAAGTCAAAATACACATAATTGTATGGAACAAATTTTGGAACCACAAGTAAATTCTGCCTTATCCAAAACTGTGACTCAAACAAGTTTGAGACAACGGGAGTTGACGGTATTTGCATAGTGACTAGCTATTGTTAACAATCCAAACAAAATGATTAAATATATATGCATGGATATATACATGTATATACAATGTCATTATTGTCTCAATAAAAAATCACTGTTTTTTTAGATGTGCTTTGTGAATATAAAAGCTTACTTACTAGTTAAATTTTCTATACAACTTACAGAAAGATAAATGTATTAATCCCAACAATAATAGCTGGATGGTAAGGTTTTTCCCAATTTATCAGACCATTTAGGGGAATCAACACCTCTTTCCAACCTTCTAAATCTTTCTTCATAGCTTCTAATCGTAAATTATCTTGCTCCTCCTGAAAGGATATTAAAAATGTATACTTGTTATTTTTCAACACTGTCTTATTTGTAGATTGGTCTATCATTATTGAAAACATTTTCTGAACTAGACCATTATCTGTAAGACAAGGATGCCTCGTCCTCCTGAATGTAGAACAGCCATCCATTATCTATGATGGGAAATAACTTTAAGAATTACTTAAATATATGAAAGTTTAATAATATATCCTACTGTAATCCCATAAAAATAATGAATCCATAGTCCTAAACAAGGACCCAAACACTAAAATTTAATGCAGTCACTCAATCATAAACTGTAGGTCATGTGGACTTGTAATTTGCTGGTTTGTGTTGAACTAAAAACAGACTGATGAATGTAGGTGTCAAATATCATTAATATATCACCACAAGTTAAGA
The DNA here is from genome assembly GCA_028015205.1 of Mytilisepta virgata. NCBI lineage: Eukaryota > Metazoa > Mollusca > Bivalvia > Mytilida > Mytilidae > Mytilisepta > Mytilisepta virgata. The sequence goes on from CM051521.1 coordinate 94,514,101, forward strand.
GAAAAAGTCTAAAATTCTAAAATTTAATCAAAGTCACTCTACTATACATGTAATATATAGGTCATAGTGACTCAAAAGTAGCTGAGTTCTGTTGTACTATATAAGATGACTGTTATCATTAATGCATTACCATAATTTCTTTAATAATATCACATGCAAACATTTAATTAAAGTCACTGAAGCATAAAATGTACGTCATAGTGACTCTAGCATGTCACAAAAAAGGCTGTCAGATGTCAGAGCAATGTCCGACTATTTCAGGTATGTTACAGATATCATGGAATGTCAAAGCTTACAAACTGAAATTTTAACAACAATTTCCCCGTCCTGTACTTAAACAAAAGTCCCTGTTAATTGAGAATGAATCTTGGAGAATGGTGATCCCTGAAAGTACTGAAGTACTGATTGGAGGCAAATTTTTCACTTGCTAGCCGGGAAAGTACAAGCAGTGATTTACTTGCAAAAAAGGGATTTCAACGTTGTCTGGCAAGCGGTTATTTCTAGCACAGATTAAACCAAGAAAACCTAAATTTGTTTTTTACAGAATTGTCAATATCCTTTATGAATGATTTATCTTTTTTTATCAATTAGATCAAACAGCCAATACATGACCAAAATTTATAATATCAAAACTCAAAAATTAAAGAATGTGAAAAATTATCCTTTTTATGTAGTATCTATGAGGAAAATGAATATGTGCCCATAACCTTGAAATTGAAAGAGGTTGTTATTTTCAAATAAATAGAACCAAAAGACATTGCAAAATATGCAATAATTTAGAAATTGAAGATGAAAACCATTTCCTTTGGCAGTGTGAAATATATACGTGTAGAAAGAGAGAAATATTATTTAAAAAAATAATAATAACATTATATTATAAAAAAAGTTCCAAATTTCCATAATGATATAATGAAATTATTACTTAACAGTATATAGGTGTGAATTATGCACAGACTATCAGGGACTACGCTGGGCTTCGCCAATGTTGCAAAATGTGATTTTTTGTTCAATCTGGCAACATAAGTTTTCAATCTTTTTTTTTAAATCTGGCACTTATGTGAAAACATTTTAAAATGGTGACTAAGAAACATCATTTGTAAGTTTCATATAATTATCTATGATAATTGAACAGTCAAGCTAATAAAGACAGCAGGTGTTTCAACAGTAAACAAATATATAATCAATAACTTGCATGTGCTGAGATCGTTTAGACTTGACTGTTCAATTGATTGACCACTCTATGTACAAAATGTATACACTACGGTAATATTTATATTATCCAAATTTTTATTAGGTAATCTTGTTAGTCATGAAATTAAATTAAAAGGTGTTTAAAAGCATTTATACTATAAAAATTTCCAATTTGCAAACATTGTGATGTCACTTCCGGTTTAACATAAACAAACACATGTGGAACAATCAATGTTTTATTACAGGCTTCCCATCAAAATAAAGGTTATTTCAGATGAAAGTTAACTGTCATTAAAACTATTTCATCCAAAATACTTTTCAGGTCATGTTACTTTAAATAGTAATGAATAAAATAAAAATCATGTATGGAAGAATGCTCCCAAAAGGGGGAGGGTGACTTGGCGAACAAATTTTTAAACTGGCGACAAAAATGCTTTGGCGATAAGTTTTTGAGTGCCAGCGCGACCCCTAACTATATATCTAATTTGTTAAAATTTAGACAAAACAGTTAATTACACAATTATGTCATTTATGTGATGTCTATGATGTTAATTTAGTATATATTGCATAGATAGGGTGCAGGACAATTCGCCCCACTTCAAACTCGCCCCAACTCGGAAAATATTTGTTACAAACTCGCTCGAACTGTGAAAATCAGTCACAAACTCACCCCAACTCATGAAAATAATAATTCTATATGTAAATATCATAGTCACCAACTCGCCCCAACTCATGAAAATAATAATTCCATACGTAAATATCCTGGTTACCAACTCGCCCCAACTCATGAAATTATTATTCCATACGTAAATATCATGATTACCAACTCGCCCCAACTCATGAAAATAATAATTCCATATTCGATTATTACAATAACGATTTGAATTCCAAGTGTGGAACTTGCACCAATTACATCTTATATATTCAGCCTCTGAAGATGTGATTGAATAATAATTTGTCATTTGATTAAAGCCATATAATCAATAGATATTTAGGTCAAGTTACTTTCTATTTCCGAAGTTGTCAAAACAATTAAGGTTAATGATTGCTTATTAACCAAAGATTAAAGGAAACAAAACTACCAGTTCTACAGTTCAAAAGGACGAAGAAACCAGAATACCGACATAGAAATGAGACATTTTTCCAAATTTTTTGTCAGTTTGGTGGACAAACTTCATAAAAGCTATAAAAGAGGACTGCATCTAGAGTCATGCATGCAGTACAGTACAGTCAGGGTGGAACTGTGATTTTCCCTGCATTTTGCAGGGTGGAGTCCACTCAAATTTTGAGTGGTGTCCACTAAAATTAGTGGACACCACTCAAAATTTGAGTGGACATTTGTGGATAGTCAGTAGTTTTAACTCTTAAATATTTGCTAAGCAATAAGAAATGAAAAAAAAATATATAAAATAATAAAGTATGATTATTTAATTATGAATATTTCTTATTTCATATATATTTTGTAGAAACAGTTTACATGTATATATGGTATGCAATTACTGACTATCCACAAATGTCCACTCAAATTTTGAGTGTACACCACTATTTTTAGTGAACAGGAAGTTGTGGAATTTGAGTGGTGTCCACTTGTGGAAAGTGGAAAATCACAGTATCACACTGACCATACTGTATGTCTACGGTGTACCTCTGTGTTGCTTGTGACTTCAAAGTTGGGGCGACTTTGTAACATGTGTAGTCACTTGTTAAGCGAGTTGGTAAATATGATATTCACCATTGGAGCTAGTTTAAAATCATTACTTTCAAAGTTGGGGCGAGTTTGTAACATATATTCACTAGTTGGGGCGAGTTGGTGATGATGATTTTCAATGTTGGAGCGAGTTTGTAACAAATATTTTCAGAGTTGGGGCGAGTTGGAGAAAAGTTGGTGCGAGTTGGTATGGGGCGGGTTTGCAGTGGGGCGAGTTGTCTAGCATTCCATAGATACATATCTCTATTGCTACTGTAATACATTGGGCCTTTACCGATTATTATAATTGCATTTTTGCCAATAAAATATTGTCTAATATTTTCATTTTTAAAACTTCGTACGGGAAATTCCCCCCCCCCCCCCCCACTAAAAATTTTCTCAACAGATTTACACTGAACTAAAAAATTATATCGACAATGAGTAAAAACATTCCTGTTTAAAATAAAAGAAAGTTTATGCCAGACGGTAATTGATGCCAAGTGACTGCAATAGCCCTCTGGGCCAGGTGCGCTATAAAAGATAGAAAAAGCTATGTAATATCCCAACTGAAGGTTTTCCCGAACCTATAATGGCTGTATTGTACATTCGTCATTTGTATAAAATCATGAAATGAAAGTTGAAACTGAAAGAAATCCTCCCTTTATGATTGTGCATGCATATATTGCTTGATCAGATGGAAACCTTATTCGACACTTTATTTCTACACTTTCACTTTGATATTAGATGCATCTTAGTTTACCGTGTCATTGCCAATTTCATTGCTGTGGACTGAGCTGTGTCTAAATTCCGCCATCTCTGCAGCTCTGCCTCTCGTTTGTTTATAATGAGCATATAGTAGAAGGGATGCAAAATCAAAAGGTGTTCCAAACTGTTCCATTTATTCTCTGGCATTTTCGTATTGTCTAATATAAATTTTTTATTTAAAAAAATGTTAAATTTAATTGATTTTAGAATTTTTTACATATTTTTTATTATCAAATTTATATCTGTTCTATATTTTCTATTCTTTCCTGAAAAAAGTATTAAAAGGTTGCAATCTCGGACAAACGAGACTTCATCATTTTAATTTTCCAAACTGGGTCAAAGAAGAATTTGAAGAAATTTGCACTGTCCAGCAAATAAACATACTCACACCGTATAACGTACCAATTATATATAATTATAATGTCAAATGTAAGTTCAGAACAATTTGTTTTATTACAAGAGATCACGAGTTTAATCAAAACAGAAAAATTTATAAAACAAATAACAAAATATGCAATTCACATCATACAACATCATGACATGTACATACATAAATACAACCAAGGAAGGACTGCGACATAGATTTTGTTCCTTGATTCATAAACCATTATTCCATTGTACAGACGTAGTACTTGTAGATCAAGTAACTCTAGTAAGGCTATTTATTCTGTGTGTATCACATTAATTACAACCACACCACAGGCACCTGGGGAACGGATTTAGTATTTTACATCCCCCTTTTTTTGCAATTAATTAAATATTTGGAAACAGGACGTTTCAACCATGCTACCAATTTGTCCTTGGTTGATTCGGCCTTAGTTGTTTCAGCCATACTACCAGTTCAGCATATAATAAAAGTCGTTTCGGCCATGGTATTATTTAAGAAATAAATCTCCGAGACTTCAGTTTATCATTGTTTTACCCCGGGCTGGCCATTTATGCTAGTGCTTAGGGTAAAATAACAAAAATGCCCAGCCCGGGCCGTGGTAAAACATGATAAACTGGAATCTCTGTGAATTGTTTCGATTCTAATAGGACAATTTCGGCATTTTTTTTCTGCAGCGAAGATAAGCTTTAGTTTATTTAGCTGACACTGCACGTAAGATTGTTAGCATGCTGTCATTAACTGTACTGAGCCATCTAACCTCTTTCTATGAATGCTTCAGCATTTTTTACTGTTTGCGTATTGATACAATGTTTGAAAGTAGCACAGTCTCCATTATCAGGGCCCCATTTATCCTGAACTAGCCACAGTTGTAGGCTTGTGCATTACCTGGGGACATTTTGATATCTTTCTTTTTAAATAGATTTAATTACATCATTCTTGTACAATGCGACTCGTTATAAGCCTTTAATTTCGATGTTTATACAATCCAGAAAGCATGTCTTAAAGATTGGTCAAGTCCATCACCTAATCTATTCATAAGATTCGATGGTATGTCACATCGGCCAGTTGAAAATTTAAACAAGTTCATGGTCAGTATCTGTCGTCACACAACAGATATGAATTCCCACGCTCAGGTGTGCTGTTGCGAGTTATTGATACCGTAATATTTTCATGAATATGTTTGTGAACGACCAAAAAATAAATAATTGTTTGTTTCCCCAAACCGGGCGGTATCAATTTATCAGGTTCGTACACATCTTTCTAGACAATTTAGTGAAGGAAAATAAAATATGTGAAATGTGCAGTACATTCTTATTTTAGAAAGGTACACTGTTTTATATGGAATGAAATAAAAGAAACAAAAATTAAGATTAACGAGAGAGCACAAGGATTATTAATAAAACGCATGTATTATTTTTATAATTAATTGACCCAATTTATGGAGCATATATAGAGCATATAAATTATCTGAATATTGTTTGGTCGTAATATCGACAATCTTGCCACACAGGAAATTCCTATGGAGCGACTATTTTACTCGAGGGGGTGGTTTTGGATGACATCAATAGTTTTGAAATTATTATTTGTTATTGACGTTACATCAGAGACATATAAAACATGTCTCTGGTTACATTTATCGAATTTCGTTCTCACTTAGCTCGGCAAAATGAAAATAGGCTATATTGTCAATTTTCCCTGTTCAGTCCAAATACGGGGATATTTCAAAAATGCAATCGGAATCTTTAGAAATCAGAAACTCAGTGTTTTCCCCAGAGGGTTTATGCATGGTGGTACCCCCATGCATTAATTTTAGTCCCCCATGCTTGAAATTTTTAAATTCCTTCTAAAACTATATAAATTTATTTTGCCCCCATCCTTCAGAATTCATGACGACCATCATTTCAGTCAATCCCCCCATGCTTCAAAAAATTTCTAGGGAAAACACTGAAACTGTCTTATATACTGTTCCTCAAATATCCCCGTGTATCTCTGAAACACTGTCTTATATACTGTTCCTCAAATTTCTCCCTGTATCTCTGAAACACTGTCTTATATAATGTTCCTCAAATTTCCCCATGTATCTCTGAAACACTGTCTTACATACTGTTCCTCAAATTTATCCGTTTGACTCTTTAACATGTTTAATGCTGTCTGTCTTTTATTTCGATATTTTTTTCAAATTGGATTACAATTTATTACCAATTAAATGTCATCAATTGATATTTATTTTTTTGGTTTGGTCTGTAGTACTTTTTTAGCTCACCTTGCCAAAAGCAGTGTGATCTTTTGTCATCAACCGTCTGTCATCTGTCCCTCTGTAAACTTTTACATTTTCACTTCTCCTCTGAAACCCCAGGACCTATTAAACTGAAACTTGGCCTGTAGCTTCTATGGGAAGTCCTTTACAAAGTTTGCATAAATCATCTCGGTCCGTGAAACAAAATGGCCGTCATGAACATTTACATGTTCGGATTTTTCGAAATTTAAAACTTCCATTCCTCTGAAACCGTTAAGCTAAATGAACTGATTTTTGGTATGGAGCATCTATGGAAGGTCATTTACAAAGTTTGCATAAATCATCCTGGTCCGTGAAACAAAATGGCCATGAGCATTTACATGTTCTGATTGGTTGAAACTTAAAACTTCTTCTCCTCTGAAACATTAAAGCCAAATGAACTGATTTTTGGTATGCAGCATCTATGGAAGGTCCTTTACAAACTTTGCATAAATCTTTCTAGTCTATGAAACAAAATGGCTGCCAGAAACCTTTATATGTTCTGATTGGTCGAAATTTAAATCTTCTCCTCTGAAACCGTTTGGCCAATGAACTTATAATTGGTATGAAGCATTTATAGAAGATCATTTACAAAGTTTCCAGAAATCAATCTAGTCTGTCAAATCAAATCAAAAGTTTGTAACTGCAAGGTGAGTGATACAGGCTCAGCCCACTGAGCATCTTGTTTCTTAATGCATATAGAATTGCACGTATTTGGTTCTTAAAAATGTTATCTTTTGAAAAAATGTAATGATAACAATATTTTATATGCTTCCTATACTAATACAATTTGTACATAACAGAATAAATGTCTTTGATTAATCTTTATTTTGTTCTAAGATGAAATCAAATTTCACCCTCTGATTACAAAATGTAACGTTACCTGTGCTGAGAATTTTCCTCAAATATAAATACAACAAAACTATTGAACATCTATCTTTTATCCATATCATTCGTTCTTGGTCGGTCCACAATAGGTCATATCAAATTTCCCTGTACACGGAAATTTGACGATATAACCAAATTTGATATTTGTCCCAAACATCCTTTTTATGGCATACATTAGTTATTCATGTTATTTTTCCAAATTGTATTGATTGAAGATTTTATCATACCGTCGTTTATTTTCCTGCCAGTTTTTGCACGGGATTTTTGTGGTCTTGTCAAAGATACATACTTCAAACAATATACCGCGGTCAAGATAATTGTCAATCATTCTCTGGTCCACAGGTGACCCATTTATTTATGCTGACACCGATGTTGGAAAAATCTGTTATTACGAACGTAAAAAACCCGAGTGTATAGGAATAAAATGCATCACAAAATACCGAAATAAATTTGATGCACTGTATGGCCATTTCGTTGACTGACAACTCATCATCAGTGCTCGAGATCAATATAAAGTTACAAGAAAAGATATAATGATGAAGTAATAAGCACAACCATCAAAATCAAAACAATTAAAACAAACAGGTATCAAACTCAGCTAAGCGTTACCTCTGCATCAAAAGGAAGAATTATAAAATTATGAAAAGGATTGGAATTAAATTGATAAGAAACCATAACGTTAATTTTTAACCGTTTTATTATATTGATTTGCTGACCATCCACCGTGTTTTTCCACAGTCAAAACGAACTTTCGCCAGATAAAGGATGCCCACGTTCGACAAAGTCATCACATGTAAACCAATTCTTAAAAAATTTGGGCATTGTGCGGTCCGTTTTACTTATTCCGATTACTCCTACGGGAAATTTTATACAAAAATCTTCAACTAGAGAACCACTGAATGGATTGAAATGAAACATAGCATGAATGTTCCTTATGACCTTCTGACCTAGTGTTGTTACTTTGATGCCGATCTGTCATCCATGATGACCTTCTGCGGAAGACTTAGTTTAACGTAGGACCTTATGAAAAGTACATACAGACGGCTTCTTCTTGAAAATATCTGACTGGATTGAAACCAAACATGGCATGGATGTTAATCTCAATGTCCCTTATCGATGAACAAATGGAAATATCAGGTGAGCGATACAGGCTTCTTGGACCCTCTGGTTTATTAACTTGCACATGTGATGTTTTGGATGCCACTTTCTGCTACAGTATGGTCAGTGTGATACTGTGATGTTCCACTTTCTACAAGTGGACACCAGTCAAATTCCACAACTTCCTGTCCACTCAAAATTACCTGGCCTGTAATACTTTGAATACAAAAATCTTTGATAAACATAACATTTTGATACAATTTTGCCAAAAACCAAATTTTTTTACTCAATGTTATTGTTATCTAGTCTGAAATAAAGGGGTGCAACACATTGCCCATTTAAATACAACTCTCAACCCCTTCAGTGCTACCCTTGACTCTCTGCATGAAGTATCTTGTAAATAAAATATAGTAGAAACGCATTTTAATACAGTTATAGAAGATACCTGAATTGAAAGTACATTAAAGGATTCAAATAATCTAAAAGACCTCAAGGACATTATCTTAAGTTAACATGATTTTGATTGCCATTTTCAGCATTAAAGTGCCCTTTAATCTAAATATGTTCCCCTCACCCCCTAACTTTAAAGTACATGATGATGAAATGCAAGTTTTAGTAATATTGTATGTAGTATAGGTATGTATATAATATAACAAAATATTTTATATATTAAAATTTGTTTAAAAATTATAAACGTAAAAAGGTTATTCATATGGGTATGTGAAGGTTAAGTTTGCCTTATTCTGCATATTTCTTGAAAAAGTGGACTTTTAGACTCATCCAAGAACACATTTTAAAGAGTCTCATAAGGGAATAAAGATGAAGAAATAGGAAAAAATATCTGTATTTTTTGCCTGGGTTGGGGGGGGGGGAGGGGGGTATTTCGTGTATTATGAAAATCTCTTCTGATGGAACTCAAATAAGCTCATGGTAAAGCATATTTAAATACCTAAATATAGATGCACTAAATACACAATTATATTAATACACTAAGTACATTTATTTTTAAGTAGTGTCTGAATTCCAGGAGGTATTTTACAATTTCTTGTTATTGCAAAGGACATACATTTGTATTGAGGAACTTTGTGTCATTAGTGTGTTTTTATTACAGGTTTCAAATGTAGAAAATTTATCACCACAAGTAATAAGGGGTGTAGCAAAAGAAATAGCAGACCTGTGTAATGATCCTCCTGAAGGAATAAAAATATTTCCAAATGATGAAGATATTACAGATATACAAGCACAGATAGAGGGCCCAGGTATTTATTTTTTGTTTTTTATTTACCTTCATGTAAAGTCTAAATATAAGGTAAACACGAGTTCATACTTTATTACACTAAAATACCTTTAAGCTACATTTTATTTTTTTTTTCTTTACTTTCACAGGTAATTACTGGTGTCAGTTTATAATAATACTGGATTTCATACAAAAAACAACTGATTTTATTTTTTTTTTTGAAAATTCTTGATAAAATCTTTTAGGGTCGTCAGTGAAAAAATTGGGGTGATTTGAAAGCAGGAAGCAAGAATCCATAATATATTTTTTTTGTCCTTATTTCTCTAGTTCAAGCATAGTGAAGCATATAATGCCCGTATTTATTGTTATTAATAATTGATAATTGTGGAAAAATATGAAAATATCTTGTTTAGAATCTTTAATAGCTCTCAGATAAATTATAAAAAACTTAGTCCTTATCTAACTGTTCAAAATAGCAAAATAAATGCACTTTATCATATGTAATTTTGGTATTCCTCTTTAAACAAATTTTATCGATTTACTTTTCAGCTGGAACACCGTATGCTGGAGGATCATTTAGAATGAAATTAGTGCTTGGAAAAAATTTTCCTTCAGAACCACCTAAAGGATTCTTTTTAACAAAAATATTTCACCCAAATGTTGCAAGTAATGGTGAAATATGTGTAAATACATTAAAAAAAGATTGGAAAGCAGAATTAGGAATAAAACATATTTTACTGGTAAGTTTTTCATCTAGTCAACATTGTTAGATTAGATTTTTGTATATCAGGTACAGTGGTAATTTATTACTGAACTGTTGACCGTCAACAACCGTCAGCAAATGTTACAGTGTAATAAAATTTAAAGTTTTCCATATTAATAGTTTTATACATGTGATGAAAAACATGTACATGTATATATTAACATGATTAATATACAGTTGTTGACTGAGTAGGCTGAGGGCAACACTTCAGTCAGAGGGCCAAAGGAAACAGCAGTTGTCCGAGGAACCAGTTAATAACTGTTTTGTTATACGATAGTGATATACACGTGGAGCTGCTATTTATAGTAACGAATCAAAATAAGGCAAGCGGTCAACAGTTCGGACCCCGTCCAACAGTTCAAAACAGTTCAGTAATCTGAAGAATCCGAGCATTGTTTTAAAGAAGTCAAAATGTTGATTATAATCTCTATTAAATTTATTTCAGGGAAAAAAATATGTATAACGATAATAAATATTGTCTCTGAAAAGACTATTTTGTGCAAGGCTTAGAAACAGGAATAAAATTTGAGGTTAACTATTGGACCAATTCTGGGTTTTTTTTTGTCAAGTACAAAGTAACTTTATTTGTGGAGTTATCCTTCAGTCTCAATAGCCTAAAATTCTGTGAAGACAAAATATTTATTTTGTTTATTCCCCAATCTCAATAGACAATAGCCTAAAAATCTATGGAGAAAACACATGTATTGTCTTTATCCTGCAATCTCCATATACAGCTTACATTTTTTTATGTCTGCCTTGTACACTTTTTAATTTGATAAGTTAAGTCAAAGTTTATCATATTCCACATTGAAAGCAACTTTCCTTGTTACTGAACAATTACCTGTTAAAGGGAGGCAACTCCGACTCTCATTAAGAAATATACATTATCACAATATGCAGAACAAGTTTTGCATTTTGGTATGTTGGCTAACATTCCCGAGTTGTGAATTTTTTATTTTCTGAGTTTACAATGTACCTAGTTGATATGTACATGTAATATCGCCAAAATTGAGGCTTCTGTTCAATAACTGGACTGTTTCAGCAAATCATTGAAAATTTTTAAGTGTTGTTTCGGACCACTGGATGCAGCTCAACTTAGAATTTGACATATTTTAACATTTTTTTATTTTCATGTTATATCCTATTATATTGTAGACCTAATTTGGTATTATTAAGTATAAAGCGTAGATAGTTGGACAGGGTCATCTGTGTCCCATAGACTCATTCTGTCTTTATGTTATATGAAGTGTTTTCATATGGTGATCTTAGTTATCATGTAAAGAACAAAAATGTAACAATTTATGTATAATGTGCTCATGTAACAATTACAATTTTAATATGGTGTGCTGCTTTCCCATAGGAAATAAAATTTTTGATTTATTATGGGTAGCACGTGCCTGACAGTCAAAATTACACCACCATTCTTTGATTGTAGTGTTGGGAATCAGATGAAAATAATAATCGATTAATTGAAATAATCGGGAAGCCTAACCGATTCATATTATCGATTATAATCGAAATTGTAAGATCCAACTAAAGTTATTGCCAGATTGGTTTAGAAATGTTTTAATTATCCCTTTGACCAGAATCTGTACTGTATAAGTACATGTAGGCACTATGTCAATACCTTGGATGAAATAATGTGCTTTTATTTATAAGCCTTTTCTGGACATGATTTGACTCTTTAATATCCTCTAATAACTGAACCAAATACAAAAATTTCTGCATTTTGTTGAAAAAGTCTGTTGTGTCCGATTATCAATTATGGCCAGAAAAAAACCCAACAATCGATCGATAATCAGAACATCTCTATTTGATTGTACTGTCATAACAAGGAAGTACTACAATTTTTTTGACTTTTATGATTCAAAGTAGAATAAAATCAAATGAAAAGTAAGTTTTATTATGAATCAAATTTATTGTATTTACTTTTCAACCATTTCTGATTTCTTTTTCAGAAATTCCAAAATAAAAATGGCCCTTGTAGTATCACTTCATTTACCAATTTTCTGTTTTTGCCATATTAGAATCAAAATATTTCATGGGAGCCATATTAGATTTTAATATGGGAAACGTTATTTTCATATATTTTAACTCTTGCTATTGCTCGGGATAAAATTGGACTCAAAAATGTTACCCATAATTAAATCTCCAACAAACCTATGGCTTCCATTAATTATACCCCCGCTTTGTAAAGCGGAGGTATATTGTGATGGGAGATTGTCTATCCATCCGATAACATTGTTCCACTTTTGTATCCGCAACTCCTCCAAAACCATTTATTACAATTTAATGAAACTTTCTCAGATTCTTTATCATATAATGCCATTATGCACGTCTAATTTTTAGCTCACCTGGCTATTGCCAGGGTGAGCTTTTGCCATCACTTGGCGTCCGTCGTCCGTCCGTCGTTAGCTTTTCATTCAAACATCTTCTCCTCAGAAACCATTTGGCCGATTCCAACCAAACTTTGCATGAGTGGTGTATGGAAGGTCCTCAACAAAGTTTCCTCATTTAGTTCTGATTGGTCAAGAAACATGGCCACCAGAGGCAATTCTTGTTTCTGATTGGCTGATTTTCAAAAATCTTCTCCTCTGAAACCACTGGGCCAATTGGTTTGAAAGTTAATAGGAATGATCTATGACATGTCCTCTACAAACGATCCTCAATTTATTTTGATCTGACATAAAACATGGCTGTCGTAGCTAAAAATAGAATATAGGGGTGCATGTGTTGTTTTTGGCTTATAACTTAAAAACCGTTACAGATATCAAAAATCTGACATGGGGTAAAATTGATCAGCATGACAAGATCTACCTACCCTGAAATTTTGAAGGAAATCCCAAAACCCATTTAGGAGTTATTGCCCTTTTTTCGTCAAATTTTCAAAATTTAACATTTTTCGTCATTTATCTCCAAAACTATTTGAGATAGAAGTGAAATGTAAATTTGAAAAATGTTTGCCATGTTGAGGTCTACATACCCTGAAATTTTAAAGGAAATCCCAAAACCCATTTAGGAGTTGTTGCCCTTTTTTGTCAAATTTTCAAAATGTTTTCATTCAAAAATCTTCTCCTCTGAAACCGCTGGGGCGATTGGTTTGAAACTTGATAGGAATGATCTATGACATGTCCTCTACAAACGATCCTCAATTTATTTTGATCTGACATAAAACATGGCTGTTGTAGCTAAAAATAGAATATAGGGGTGCATGTGTTGTTTTTGGCTTATAACTTAAAAACCGTTACAGATATCAAAAATCTGACATGGGGTAAAATTGATCAGCATGACAAGATCTACCTACCCTGAAATTTTGAAGGAAATCCCAAAACCCATTTAGGAGTTATTGCCCTTTTTTCGTCAAATTTTCAAAATTTAACATTTTTCGTCATTTATCTCCAAAACTATTTGAGATAGAAGTGAAATGTAAATTTGAAAAATGTTTGCCATGTTGAGGTCTACATACCCTGAAATTTTAAAGGAAATCCCAAAACCCATTTAGGAGTTGTTGCCCTTTTTTGTCAAATTTTCAAAATGTTTTCATTCAAAAATCTTCTCCTCTGAAACCGCTGGGGCGATTGGTTTGAAACTTGATAGGAATGATCTATGACATGTCCTCTACAAACGATCCTCAATTTATTTTGATCTGACATAAAACATGGCTGTTGTAGCTAAAAATAGAATATAGGGGTGCATGTGTTGTTTTTGGCTTATAACTTAAAAACCGTTACAGATATCAAAAATCTGACATGGGGTAAAATTGATCAGCATGACAAGATCTACCTACCCTGAAATTTTGAAGGAAATCCCAAAACCCAAAACCCATTTAGGAGTTATTGCCCTTTTTTCGTCAAATTTTCAAAATTTAACATTTTTCGTCATTTATCTCCAAAACTATTTGAGATAGAAGTGAAATGTAAATCTGAAAAATGTTTGCCATGTTGAGGTCTACATACCCTGAAATTTTAAAGAAAATCACAAAAACCCATTTAGGAGTTGTTGCCCTTTTTTGTCAAATTTTCAAAATGTTTTCATTCAAAAATCTTCTCCTCTGAAACCGCTGGGGCGATTGGTTTGAAACTTGATAGGAATGATCTATGACATGTCCTCTACAAACGATCCTCAATTTATTTTGATCTGACATAAAACATGGCTGTTGTAGCTAAAAATAGAATATAGGGGTGCATGTGTTGTTTTTGGCTTATAACTTAAAAACCGTTACAGATATCAAAAATCTGACTTGGGGTAAAATTGATCAGCATGACAAGATCTACCTACCCTGAAATTTTGAAGGAAATCCCAAAACCCATTTAGGAGTTATTGCCCTTTTTTCGTCAAATTTTCAAAATTTAACATTTTTCGTCATTTATCTCCAAAACTATTTGAGATAGAAGTGAAATGTAAATCTGAAAAATATTTGCCATGTTGAGGTCTACCTACCCTGAAATTTTAAAGGAAATCCCAAAACCCATTTAGGAGTTATTGCCCTTTTTTGTCAAATAAATTTTCCCTGAACAATTGAACCAATTGCAACAAACTTGGTCAAATAGTTGCATGAGTTGATTAATTGTCCAATGAAAACCAGACTCCAGGTAAGCGATACAGGCTCTGGTGAGCCTCTAGTTCATTTGGTAAAAATCATTTTTGGGGTTTCTTTTCCCAAAACATGGAGTTCGCCATTGCGTATATTGGGGGTATCCATTTTGTATCTGTAACTCCTCCTAAACCACATACTATAATTTAATGAAAGTTTCTCAGATTCTTTACTATACCATGCCATTGTGAACTTCCTATTCTGTTTTTTGGTCTAATTGATTTTTAGGGTTTACTTTTCCAAAACATGAAATTTGCCAGTGCTTAATATGGGGGTTATGGGGGTACTCAGATTCTTAATCATATAAGGCCATTGTGCACCTCCTATTTTGTTTGTGGCCAAAATCATCAAAATAATTTTTGAAAACTTTATACTTTTGGAAAGAGAAAAGGGGGGGGGGGGGTATTCCTTTTGTATCTGCAACTCCTCCTTAACCACATCATAATGTAGTGAAACTTTCTCAGATTCTTAACCATATAATGCAATTGTGCACCTCCTATTTTCTTTGTGGCCAAAATCATCAAAATCATTTTGTGGAACTGGTTTTCTTTTTTTTTGGGGGGGGGGGGGGGGGGCATTTTGTATTCGAAACGCCTCCTTAACCACTCATCATAATTTAATGAAACTGACTCAGATTTTTAACCATATAATGCCATTGTGCACCTCCTATTTTGTTTATTGGTCAAATCATTTTTTTTGGTTTGGACGTTGTAAGTGGCAGGGGTATCATTTTGTGAGCTTTGTGCACAGTACCTCTAGTTTAATTAAGTTTATGCCAGACCCTTATCTCATTGTATTTTTCATGTACATTTCAGGCTTGTTACATATAAGCTAATAACATTTATCTTTTCAGACAATAAAATGTTTATTAATTGTACCAAATCCAGAATCCGCGTTAAATGAGGAAGCTGGAAAGTTACTTTTAGAACAATATGAAGATTATTCCACGAGAGCAAAACTGTACACAGAAATTCATGCCAAACCTATGAAGTAAGTACAGTAAAATGTACAACAAAAATTGAAAGTTTAAGTCTTATGTCTGAAACTGTTTACATTTGCATTATTGATGTTACTTGAATATATAGGTTTTTTCAAAACCTCAAAGTGCAGGCCACGAAAAAAAAGTTTGTTACTGGACAGATTTTATTCTCATTCTATATGCATGTGAGGAAAAGTTATCAATGATTCTATTCTTCCTTGCTTTTTGTATTTTACTCCTCTCATTATTCTCTGTATGAATGTCTGATTAAAATTATTGATCTTGTAATAAAAGTCTTAATAATCTAAATGTTAAATTATTTAATTTTGTAAATTGTTAAGAATTTAGTTATAATGATCTTTTTTTTTCAGATCATTGCCTGAAGAATCAGAAATTCCAGCATCTAAGAGTAAAAATTGTTTAGAAGGACCAATGGCAAAAAAGCATGCAGGAGACAAAAAAGTGATAGACAAAAAGAAAAAAGAAAAGAAGAAGGTGTTGAAGAGATTGTGATAAAATGTTGCATATTTTGATCATGTTTTTTATATGATAATAGTATTTATGATGAGAGAATGATGCAACTAAAATATTTTGGTTGGTGTGAAGTGTGTGTAAATGAAATTTTGTATGTGTGTTCGTATTACAAAGCAGGAATTTTTTAAAATGACAGACCTCTTTTGTATAAAAGGAATCATGAAATACCATTTTTGTCATTCATTGGAAACCTGTGTAAAATTTGTATTGCGTCCAGCAGACATTGTTTGTCATTTTAGCTATTGCAATATGATTGTGACGATGAAATGTACACAACGATCTGGTCAGTTTTATTTGTTTATTTATTTTTTGTTATATAGGTATTTTATTTCATAGAAAACTTACTCATTTATGTTTTCTAAGAGTATTTTATTTAAAACTCCAAGTTTGTGAATGCTTCATTTTCACTTTCATTTGTATCATAAAATTCTTAATTATATAATATGTGTCAAATAAATTTAAAAAGAAAATGTGAAATTAAAATAATAATTTTATTTGTATCTGGACTTCTGTAATCTAAAGTCTGTTTTGATCACCAAAAGGAGCTGTTACAGTTGGTGTTTATCTTCATCCAGCTTAGAGTATAGCATTGTGTAGCCTTTCTACTTAAAAAAATGAAACTTTATTAATAAGTGCATGAACACATTTTCCTTATTGTTTCCAGGGTAAATATTCATAATTATTCTAAAAAACTTAAATCATCCTTACTAAAATGGTGAAAAATGGTTACAAAATATTGCCAAGTTCTTTGTATCTGTGATCAAAGTTTGAAGTTGCTAAAAAGACTCACTAGACTGAAATTTCCTTAGGCTCCTCTATCATGTCTATACTGTTACCGTATTAAAGTCAGATGTTGTTCTGGAGTTATGTCGCCTTGTCCGTAAAAAAATCAAATGTGCACGAAAAATCACAAAATTAACAATTTTTGGGTAAATTAAAAATCATGTAGACTTCGATGTGTTCAATATATCTGGATAAAATTTGAAAATACTTGGTTAAGATAAGTATCTTTTAATGGTCAACTGCTAATCAATGCTAAACATATAGCTTCAACTCCTATTTTGTGTTTTAATTTAATGAAGTTTACCCTTCACTAAATGACAAACGTCAAGTAAAAAGCCTACATAGTGTACAAGACAGCCTAACTTTTACTATCAAGAGAATACCTGCTGGCTGATTGGGTGTTTTTTCCATTCTCAAAACATCAAATATAATACATGTATGACCATGTTCTCAATTTCGTAGTAACTGCTGTAGTATTCTCACCTCAGGTTTGGGAATTCATGGGTTTGATCCTGGAAACATGTAGGTCAAGCTTAAAACTTTAGCTCATAGACTGAATAATATGAGAGTTTGGATAGGGTTTGTCGAATATTGAGTGATCACACAGTTCAAATAACTATCATTTGTTAAAAACCAGACTGATATATTCACGTCCAGTCGTATATCTGCCCTTGATGTATCATTGTCATCCAAGCTTACCTTGTTAAATTCCATTCCCAAAGTATAACTGCAATGATTTAAGACTTGAAAATTGCACATTCTATTTATCAATAGTTCAAAGTATTCTCAGTTTGATTATCATATCAAAATCTCATCAAAGATTCAGAAGGGAAATTCATTCTCTGTACAGCTCCGTTTCAATAAGAACAATAAGGGCAGGGTTCTCACTAAGAATTTTTCATGATGAGTCTTGGGACTCATCACATTTCAGAATGGTGAGTCCCAGCTGATTTTGATGAGTCCCAGGACTCATCGCCACTTTTTTAACATACATTCCTGTATGATTTTGACCATGGTACAAACACAATGTAGGCCTATTGTACTATTGTTAAAGTTTAATTAGCTTTTTAGGACAACATGCGTTCCATGGACGCATTAGTTTGAAGGATGACGTGCCCAGTCCAATTTGAGCACGTCCAGGACACATATACACGCCTTAGCGAGAACCCTTAGGGTCTGTTGTGAGTTGTGATAATGCCCTAACACATTTTTATTAGAGAATAATGACCTCCAAAGATAATGAAAAGAGAATATTGACATTGAGAATAATTTTAAAATAGATAAAGAATTAGAAAAAATAATACCTGAACAAAATTAAGACATTTTGCTAGAAAGTCTGTATAGCCCATTATGGACAAGTATTTAATGCATACAGAATCTGAGAATGCCCATTGTCATCCCTACTTTCTCTCGTACTGATTTAAACGTTGTACAGTGATGTGCATCTTCTATCTTTGACAAATTCAGGTTTCTGAAGATCTCCATTTATCACTCACTGCTGGATATCATTTACAGATTTAAAGGAAGAATAAATTATTCTATATCCATCTTGGTTGGTAGTATGGGTTCCATTTGGCTCACTGGTTTCATACGAGAGGATTTTTTAGGTGAATATTCCAGGGTCCTCGTGATCTGCATGGTCAGATATATTTCTGAACAAGAAAATGTGTTGACAGGACGCGATGCCCTGCTGCCAGGGGCGGGTCCGGGTGAGGGCGTAATGGGCGTACGCCCCCCTTTAAAAAAAAAAAAAAAACTAACGTAACCTGCTTATATTGTATTGAATATGGCAATTTATCATATTCATTAATTAAACACATACTCTGATTTCTTTTTTAAACTGATTTTCTCATCCCAGGGGTGATCCGTAAAATTTCGTTTCACGTCAAAACAAAAGCACCAGAAGACCTTAGACACCTTTTTTAAACAACCAAAACGGTAAGTAAATCTATACATGAAGGTTGTTTTCTGTGACACTTCCCTAATGGTCATTCTCATCTACCCCGGGAGGGGGGCACTCATTATATATATGATACCGGGTATGTTTTTTTCGCCTTGCCTTGGAAGGGTCAGATTTTACTATCTAGAACGGGGTATTATAAATACAAGTCTAAATTGAAAACAACGTTCAACCCTATGATTGCGTTGGATGAAAACTGCACATTTTATACGTGTGCATGAAAACAAATTTCTTGGTAGAGGGGTCTAAATGACTATTGAAATATTAAGTAACGCCTTATACCCTAGAATTTGGAATTTCTCGTTACTGGTCTAGTGCTGTTAAGATCCATCCAATCATTTTAATATACCATAGATAATTAACGGAGAGAATTCGGCATAAAAAATATCAAACCCTGACACTTTAACTATAAAATATACATGCTCCAAGTCAGGAACCGTTACATTAGTGCATTTCACAATTATTTTATGTTTTTTAGCACACAAAAAGTCCAAAAATTTTTTATTATACGCCCCCTTTCAAATATCCTGGAAACGCCCCTGGCTGCTCTATCATTCTCTGTGTTCAAGGAATCATGAAATTGAGGTCAAAACTTGACCACATTATAAGGACATGTGTACTAAGTTTCAAGTCGATGTGACTACATCTTCACCCTAAACTACCTTCACCAAAACTGTAGTGTTTCCACACTTTCATATTTCTATGTTCAGTGAACCATGAAATGGGGTAAAAACCCTACTTTGGCATGCAAATTACAAAGACCACATTATAAGGAACATGTGTACTAAGTTTCAACTTGATGTGACTACAGCTTCACCCTAAACGACCTTCACCAAATATTTTAACCTGAGAATGAACTGTTTCCACACTATCATATTTCTATGTTCAGGGTCAAACCCCTAGTTTGGCATGCAAATTAGAAAGACATAAATATATAAATAACGTGTACATGTACCAACTTTCAAGTTGATGTGACTACAACTTCACCCTAATCTACCTTCACCAAAAACTTTAACCTGAGAATGAACTGTTTCCACACTATCATATTTCTGTGTTCAGTGATCCATCAAAATGGGGTCAAAATCCTAAGTAATTTGGCATGCAAATTAGAAAGACCACAATATAAGGAACATGCTGCCAAATTTCTGTCCAATGTGGTTTCAGACGAAGGTTTTTTAGTCAATTTTTAGAAATAAGTCTTACAGAAAAAAAAGATTAATAATGCCGATAATTAAAACGATCTGATTAATAAATGCAAGGAAATCAGTGACATTCGTATGGAATTTAACTGACTATAAACATCTGAATACCAGACCATCAAAGGTAAATTAAAGAAAACAGTGTCTGTTTGTTCCTGCTAATTAAGCTACAAATACAAATAGTGCTTAGGAAAGAAACCAACCTGGGACATTGCAATATACGACTCTGACTGTAACAAGAAAGTTCTTACTATGTATTGGATCCTAAACCTTCACAAAATCCTTTTAAATTTCGTTTTATTCAGCAACAAGTCTACTTACTACACGCGTCTCTGTTTTACTGACTGCTACGTACTCTCACTGCTCAGTGGATTGTTATGATTGATCACATTAACACATTCTCATATTTTAAGAATAAACTTACATGTAATCAAATGCCCTTTCGAAAAATCTGAATGTAACTATCTTAAAGCATTTTTCTGAAAATACGACAAACACATAAAAACGGGACATATTTAGATATGATCAATGTAGTTGATTTATAACTTTATAAAATATATGTTTGTATTGGAACAATGTAGTAGGTATTCCTATGGGTACCCTCTATTGTTATGAGTCACAATTCATTGCAAAAAAGATTACAATGAATTTATAGATCAGTTTGACAACTTTAGATATTTGGATGACCCGAATTTTATAAATTTGCATATGAAATCTATCGTAAAAACTTACGCTAACTAAACTAATAAAAGTAGTGCTCACGCTTCTTTTCTAGATATTGATATAATCACATTGTGAAACCAGAAAACCAAAATTAATGATTTCTCCTTTCCCGTGGTTAATTTTCCGTTTCTTGACGTCGACGGACTATACCTCTTTCTTATGTGGTCTACATTTCGCATTTTGTCCGATTTAGTTTGATGAAAGCCGGCGAGCGGCCAGGCGTCCACAGTTCGTTTCCGGATATCTTGTGATGTGCATGTTGTTTTACTATATGACACTCAGAACTCCTTTGATTTTGTGGTCAATCCGTGATACAGTTTTGTGGAAAAACTTGTTTTGTTTTCTCCAGAAATAACAGATTTTGAGAATTTCCAATATCTCCAGTTTACCAAACTTCAGTATGTTATTAGATATTAAGAGACTCTGAAGCCTATTCATTTTTGTGTTAGACAATGACATTTTTTATGAGAAAATTTGATTTTTTACTGAGGAATCACATATTTTGGGAATTAACGATATCTTATGTTTTCCTCTGCTGATTTCTACCAAAAATCAATGTGTTGTTAGACAATATGAGCCTATTCATTTTTTATATCTACCCATGGTATTGTTTTTGGAGAAAATATTTTTTATAAAAAAAATCACAGGTTTTAAGAATTAAGTGTATACAAAGCTAGATCTCAGAAAACCTTTTGCTGGACTCTTTCAGTGCTTAATAGAATACCCTATGTGTCTGGGCATAATTTTAGTTTTGTTAAAATATCCCAGAAGACTTTCATACCTTTAGTTTTGGTAAAATAATACCTAGCAACCATATATTAAAATGCCTAGCTGTTTTTTGAAACTATGGAATTGCAAAAATTTCAATTCTATCTAAGTAAATATCCTGGAACACTCTCGGACCTTTAATTTTTGGGAAAAGTACCTAGACCATTAACGTAATCATCTGTGCCGTTGAAAAACTGAATTTCAAACACTGCAATTCTATCTTTTAAATATCCTGAATCCTCTCGGAAGTTTAAATTTTGGTAAAAGTACCCAGCAACCATTCGTATGTTAAAGTCTACAACTGTGAATAGTTTAACATTGGACCAGCCAAATTGTCTGCTACACATACCGGCCATGTTGATTGACAGTCCGTGTTATGAGATAACAATCTGAGAAGGACCACCTAAGGACTTTAGCTGTCAATTTTTTTAGAGAAGAAAAATAAGTTTAAGGAAAAAGCTCATAGGTCAAGACGATTGGAAGTCAGACTCCCCTAGATGCTTCTCCATACTATGGACAACATGCACGACTATAGGTCTCATAGCACACGAGACCAACTCACTGACGAATTATTCAATAAACAGTGAAATATGGGTCATGTGCCCAATATTTGGGCAGAAAGAAGAACTCCTCTAAATGTATCTACATACCGACTGAATAGAATTCAAAAGTCTGATTATGGAAGTAGACATACACACCAGGGGTACTCCTATTGTTTGTAATCAAATTTGTTCGGGGGAAAAAGGAACGATTTAATATTTGAGTTTTTACATGGAGACCTCTCAAAGTATACCATTTTTCTTATATAAAAGGTGCGTAAATCTGGAATAAAATGAGTGATAATTGTCAAAATATACTTAACCTTTATTTAATAAGCAGTTCGGTGAGTAATTGCACGAAAATCACCGAAAGTCCCATTTATTTCGATCAAGGAGGATAAGTCTGGAACAATAGTTCTAATGGTTAATATTGAACCTTATACTTTGTCACCATGGAAATGAGATGTACCGATACTATCTAAATGCAACTGCATACAAATATTATTCATTTACTATTGAAATACCTGAATTAAAGACTTATATAATTACTGTAACATCTATTCTTGCATTCACAACTTCCCAATATATAGTAACGCTAAAGTCCATATTTTTGTTTAGGAAATCTGAAAAAAAGATAATCTTTATATCTTGCACAGCGCCTGTATTCAATTCTGCCAAGTTTCATCCATTTCCAACGTAAACTGTAAATTTTTCGCAAAGTTCACAAATCTTATTCAAATATGAAAATCCATTTTTGCTATGGAAATTGACTTGCTACAATTCCCTTATTTGTACTATGGAAAATAAAGGACTTCGTTATAAGCGCAATACGACTGCAATGTTGACCCTTTGTATCTCGGAAAAAATAAAAGATAGAAAAAGTTGTTAAAATACGTATGAAAGAACACATTAAGTTGAATTTTTTTTACATAAGAAGCAACGTACATTGCCTTTTGTTCCTTTTAACTCCTTATACCTCAAAAACCGTAACAGATAGAAAACATCGGTTGGCATACTACTTCATGGGAGAAATCATCAAGATTAATTAAAAGAAAAAATCCCCCATTCAAATTGGATGGTAAATAAAAATTTTAGGTGTTTTTTAGTTTTTGCCCCTTTAATCCCTTTTATCTAAGCAACGACAAAAGTAACACAAAAATGCCTTGAGTAACTTTTACAACCTTTCTTATGACGAACCATTTAAAAAAAGAATCATCAAAATCGGATAAGAGATAAAGGTTTTGAAAATTAAGGTGTGGACCTTTTTAGCCCCTTTTATCTGTAAAACAGTAAGAGGTAGTGAAAAACGAATCTTAAGAAGTTTTCCCATTTTCATCAAGGAAAATTAAAAATCAAAAATCTGAATAAAGGGCTTCGCTAAGCAGAGCATGATACGAGCATAACATGGTTTTTTTGCCACCTTTAACCCCCTGTATCTCAAGAATGTAAAAGATATAAAAACTTTGCTGACGTACTGCTGAAAGTCATCAAGATCAATCAAAAGAACAAACATCTCCGTTGAAATTGCCTAAAAAATTAAAATTTTATGTTTACTCTAAAATTGTTAACTTGGACACCTTATATCTCAAAAACAATAAAAGATACATTTTTTTAACACATTAATGAAAGCATTCACCAGGGTGAATTAACAGAAAAAATCCCATTAAAATTGGTGAAAAATAAAAAAATTACATATCAAGGCACATTGCTTTTTTGGCCCTTTTAACCCTTATATATCTCAAAATCTGTAATAGATAAAAGAAATCTGTTGACATATTACTGGAAACACTCATCAAGATGAATTAAAAGAAAAAATCCCCATTACAATTGGATGAAAAATAAAGTTTAGGTGTCCCTCAGAATGGTTAATGTTGACCCCTTTAATCCCTTTTATCTCTGCAATGACAAAAGTCTGGATTAACTTTATTGTATTTCTTATTACAAACCATTAAAAATCAACAAAATCAGACAATAAATAAAAAGTTTAAAAAATTAAGGCGTGGCGTAGAGATAGTGAAAAACGGATCCGGATTAAATTTTTCCATTTTCATCAAGGTACACTAAAAACCAAAAATAATAAAAATCGGACAAATATTAAAAAAGTTACACCAAAATTATAAAAAAAACCCCTAAATACACTCCCCCACCAAAAAACGGGAGGGGCCAGGCCAGATTTTTCAAAATCAATCCCAACCAGTGTTTCTTTTGGGGGACAATTGTGGTAAAATATTTTTTAGGATACATTCACTAGAACAAAAGTAAGTGAGCGGAAACTAACTGTCTACGGATGCCGACGCCGACGACAGGCTCATAACATAATACGTCCGCAAAAATTTGCAGTCGTGTAAAAATGAAATGGATTATCACACATATTGTATGCAATATCAAGTCAAGACATAAAAATGTTCTCATTTTGATAAATATCTAAAACACCATGTCATAGAGTTGTCTAAATAATCTGGTCAGTAAAAACATTCAAATTATTCTTTCAGGTACAGCAACATTCTGGATATTCCAAGGGTAAGAACCTCTTCTTTTGGAAAAAATTCCTTTCGCTACGCAGCCCCTGTGTTATGGAATAGCTTACCTGAACATTTCAGGACTGAAAATAGCTTCTCTCAATTAAAAAGCTTAATTCAGTCCTGGAATGGATCAGAATGTAGCTGTAGTAGTTTTTTTACTTTCATTTCTTTTTTTTTTTTGGTAAATTGCTTGTGTGGAGATATGTACGTAGACCGGAACAGACAACCAGAGCGGCACTACCACCGGTCTATGTGCAGCTCTTCCATTACTATGTGCTATCTAGTGCTATGCTTTGTTTGCTTTGCATGTCTATTTTTACCATAAAGTAAAATTAAAGTGTATGTGCATGTATATCTGTTTTAATGTTATAGATATGTTATTTTATATTCGGTTAAAAGCTGTCCAGAGCTTATGTTATTTGTGATGTTATTATCATGCCGAATCAAAATAAAGTTTTCTATGTCTATGCCTATGTAGATACGTTGCATACAGCTGTTAACTGGTTAAAGACCTTAACATTTGACTTAAAAAATGTGAATCATTTGCATGTCCTTCCAACATCGGTTAAGATCTACCCCTTAATTCCGGAGCAAATGACAAAAAAATAATCTCCCACGAATACTAAACAGCATCATCTATGTTGTCCACCCAACCAGAACATAATAAGGATAGACTGTAGAGGTCCTTCCATACAATCTGCCCATTAGTTCCTCAGCAAATGACAAAAAAAAATCCTCTCATATGGTTTCCATGGAGACTTTGAGCAACAGCAGGCTTCAGGTGAGGAGCTGAATCTCAACCAAAAGTGGCTCGTTTGTATAGGGTATCAATCCAGCAATGTTTCAAAACATTTCATAATAAAATTTCAGAGAAAATTTTTGAAAATGGGCCAATTAAAATCAAATATGTAGCCTTTCTACTTAAAAAAATGAAACTTTATTAATAAGTACATGAACACATTTTCCTTATTGTTTCCAGGGTAAATATTCATAATTATTCTAAAAAACTTAAATCATCCTTACTAAAATGGTGAAAAATGGTTATAAAATATTGCCAAGTTCTTTGTATCTGTGATCAAAGTTTGAAGTTGCTAAAAAGACTCACTAGACTGAAATTTCCTTAGGCTCCTCTATCATGTCTATACTGTTACCGTATTAAAGTCAGATGTTGTTCTGGAGTTATGTCGCCTTGTCCGTAAAAAAATCAAATGTGCACGAAAAATCACAAAATTAACAATTTTTGGGTAAATTAAAAATCGTGTAGACTTCGATGTGCTCAATATATCTGGATAAAATTTGAAACATACTTTGTTAAGATAAGTATCTTTTAATGGTCAACTGCTAATCAATGCTAAACATATAGCTTCAACTCCTATTTTGTGTTTTAATTTAATGAAGTTTACCCTTCACTAAATGACAAACGTCAAGTAAAAAGCCTAAAATATGGCCTCTGGCGGCCATGTTGTTCATCCAACCAGATCCAAAGGTGGATATTTCGTAGAGGTCCTTCCATACACCATTCCTGCCAACTTTGGTTACAATCTCAGAGCTGTTTACCACTCCGGACTTGTTTGTATTTCTGCAGTGAGTTGTCAGTATTTTGAGCATTTTGTCAGTATAAAAGAATGATATAACATAATAGGCAACTTGCAGTTATTAAACACCTTTTTCATTTGATTGAAGAACTCCTGGTCATATGAACAAGCAATGACTGGTTAATACAAAACTTCTTAAACCCATCAACCAATTTCGAAGCAATCTAATTAAAAACCGATCTCTCATCGCTCCCGTTTTCTGATATGTCGCATGCGACATATCAGAAAACTGGAGCAATGAGAGATCGGTTTTTAATTAGATTGATTTCGAAGCAACTACTATTTATGTCTGGTTCGTAGGTAAATTGGTACTGCATATATTCAATAGAAATAAAATGCTCCGCTGGGCGCAGCTTGATACGACCGCAGAGGTCGAACCCTGAAAAGTTGGGGCAAGTATGGAAACAACATTCAAGCTTGATACAGCACTGAATTTGGATTGTGAATAAATATTTGACAGAGCATAGGTTTCTGACACAGAATGTGGTCTAAGAACTTAAAAATTTTTAATTTACCTATTCAAACCATATCAGTATTATTTGCTTTTATATATAAATCAGAAATAACCAATTTAAAATGGCAAATTTCAAAGAAGTTTAATTTTGGACCCTTTGGACCTTAATGTAAACCAATTTGAAAACGGGACCAAAAATTAAGAATCTAAATACACGGTTAGATTCGGCATATCAAAGAACCCCAATAGTTCAATTTTTGATGAAATCAAAGTTCAATTTTGGACCCTTTAAACCTCAATGTGGACCAATTTGATAACTGGGCCCAAACATCAATTTCTTGCTATTGCGCAATATTGTGCAATTGAAGATTTCTTGCTATTGTGCAATACTGTGCAATTGAAGATTTCTTGCTATTGGGCAATACTGTGCAATTGAAAATTTCTTGCTATTGCACAATACTTATTATAATAATTTACACATCCTGTTTGGTGTGTATCTCTTGCCTTATCATAATTATTTGCTTTTATATATAAATCAGAAATTTAATAATAAAGTTTTTGGCAAATTTCTAATATACATAATTTAAAAGCAGTTTAGGTGAGATAAACAAAAAAGCTTCATCAGCAACATTTTATATTGGCAAATTTCCAATGAAGTTCATTAAACTAAAGTTATTGGCAAATTTCCAATTGATTTATTAATAATAAAGTTTTTGGCAAATTTCCAATATAAATAATTTAAAAGCAGTTTAGGTGAGATATTCAAATGAGTTTCAATTACCAACCTTACACTGCCTTTTAAATTATGTTTTGTACCTAATTGTCCATTAACCTGGAAACCCTTTCCCCCCCTTTTTTGCACCTTATTCCTTAACGGTTTGAGCCATAACTACCAAAGACAATTCTTACCATCCTTTTGTGGTATTCCAATATCCAAAATCTAAATACATGGTTAGATTCAGCATATCAAAGAACCCCAAGAATTCAATTTTTGATGAAATCAAATAAAGTTCAATTTTGGACCCTCTAAACCTCAATGTGGACCAATTTAATAACCGGGCCCAAATATAAAAATCTAAATACATGGTTAGATTCAGCATATCGAGGAACCCCACATATTCAATTTTTGTTGAAATCAAACAAAGTTTAATTTTGGACCCCGATTTGGACCAACTTGAAAACTGGGCCCATAATAAAAAAACTAAGTACATGTTTAGATTCAGCATATCAAAGAACCCTAAGGATTTAATTTTTGTTAAAATCAAACTAAGTTTAATTTTGGACCCTTTGGACCTTAATGTAGACCAATTTGAAAATGGGACCAAAAATTAAGAATCTAAATACACGGTTAGATTCGGCATATCAAAGTACCCCAATAGTTCAATTTTCGATGAAATCAAACAAAGTTTAATTTTGGACCCTTTTGGCCCCTAATTCCTAAACTGTTGGGACCAATACTCCCAAAATCAATCCCAACCTTCCTTTTGTGGGCATAAACCTTGTGTTAAAATTTCATAGATTTCTATTTACTTATACTAGAGTTATTGTGCGAAAACCAAGAAAAATGCTAAAATTTCATAGATTTCTATTTACTTATACTAGAGTTATTGTGCGAAAACCAAGAAAAATGCTTATTGGGCCCTTTTTTGGCCCCTAATTCTTAAACTGTTGGGACCAAAATTCCCAAAATCAATCCCAACCTTCCTTTTGTGGTCATAAACCTTGTGTTTAAATTTCTTAGATTTCTATTAACTTATACTAAAGTTATAGTGCGAAAACCAAATGTCTTCGGACGATGACGACGACGACATCATACCAATATACGACCGCAAAAAATTTTGCAGTCATATAAAAATCTGTGTAAAATAAGAACAATACATACAAATAAACAGCTCTGCAATCCGCCCAATAGTTCCTGAGCAAAAAAAAAAGTCCTTTCCCACATGGTTTCCATGTAAACTTTGAGCAGCCGTGTCGTGTGCAGTATCTCAACCAAAATTCGATCCTTTGTAGAGGGTATTGCAGTCATCAATCCAGCAAAGTTTCAAAACTTTTCATAATAAAGCTGCAGAGAATTTTTATTATTTTTATTGGCGAAAACTGGAGTGTTTTTAGAGGATATTGCTGTCCTTAATCCTGCAAAACAATTTATAATATAATTTCAGAGGAAAATATTTTTGAAAATTGGCCAATCAAAATAAAAAATTGTCTCTGACGATAATATTGTTCATCCAACCGCAACCAAAGGTGAATCTTTTGTAGAGGTCCTTCCATACATCATGTTCCGCCAAGTAGTTTCAGAGGACAAGACCAAAATGAGAAAAGTTTATGGACGACAGACTCAAAGCGATGACATAAACTCACATGACCTAGGTAAAGGTCAGGTGAGGTAACAGTAGTTGTGTACATTTGTACTGTGTGTACAAAGCAGTAATACAATGTTTATATATTTTACATTTTATTTAAAAAATATATAACATTATGTACAAAATGAAGTAAAATTAATCTGTTGATGCTGTATTTGATGTGCTATTATCATAAATCCTGTTAACCTGCCATGATAAAAATGTCCTTATTCCTAAACATGATTCTCTTCTCTAGTTTAAACTAATATTTATCACATTATTAATTGTATAATTCAAATGCACATTTATGCATAAAACTGACTTCAAAATAACAAATGAAATGCTTTGTTTTGGTTTACAAAGCCATACACCTGTATCAGAACATAATTTTATATCATTTTGTCTTCCTCACAAGTAAAATTTTTACACAAAAATTAGAGTTGTGGACACCATCTACTTATAAATTCTGCAATAGATTTTATAAAGTTTTCTTATGAGAATATCATTATTAGATGTCTAAAAAATAAAATAATCCACATTCAATATTCCCACAGTCACAGTTAAATAAATATTCCACCAATTTATATATGTTTAATGTGATGAACTGGAACTGGATCTACTGTAGCGTCTCCGTCTTGCTGGTGACCTTGATCTTGACCTTCGTCTGGGTGGTGAGCGTCTTCTTGGAGGTGATCTAAGGAGAGGAGAAAGTAAATACCACTTTATTACAAAACCAAAAACAAACTTACTTTCTATGACACAATACAAATTACTTATTTCCATACCTTGGTTCAAATATTACATAAGGACATGTGTAGTCTCACAGTTGATTTACATGGGTGAAAGAACAACCTGAAATTGGGAAGAATCCTTTATTTTATATAGGAATATATAAAGACTAAAATGGTCAAAATCTGGAAATTTTTCAGGCGTGAATTTATGAAACTGGAGGCTCCTAGGAGCCTGTAATCGATCACCTGTTTCAGTTTTTAAGAATAAAGCTGAATCTACACATGAGACATTTTCGTCAATAGTGAAATTTTGTCAAATTGGGTGCCTCAATACTGTAATTTCAAGTCTTATGATATGCGTCAATTGCAGGTTTGCATCAAGTTGTATTTTTAGTTATGGCAAAGTTTGGTTGGTATTTGCGCAGTAGATTCACATCTTGGTTGGCAGCTGGGATTGGACATAATTTTGAAAGAGGATTACTACAGGTGTCTTCCAACAAAGTTTAATGCAAATTAGCACAGAAATTTCAGACAAAATTTTTGTGTGTTTTTATGCTGAATTTTCTATTTTGTAATCACAACAATGGTTATGTTAGTTGGTGGTTTCCGTCATCAGACATAATTCTGAAAGAGGACTACCAAAGGACCATTTCTGCAGTTTGGTTCCAATTGGATCAGTGGTTTCAGAAGAGATTAAAATGTGAAATGTGGATGGATGATGATGGCACCAAATTAGGAGCAAAATTTGAAGTCATAAAAATGTTATGTCTACTAGTTACAAATCATTTGGCCTTATAGACTTCAACGGAGCAAATTTTTAACATTTTAATCAATAACAAGAATTGCCTGTGGATGCCATATTTGTTCCCCAATTAGTACAAAAAGATTAAACTTTTTTAAGTACCTCACATATAACATTCCTACAAAGTAAGAAATCATTTAGCCTTGCAGTTTCAAAGGAGAACATTTTTTTAAATTTTGACCAATCAGAAACAAGAATTGCTTATCACAGATATGTTTGTTGTCAGATCAGCATGGAATGAGGAAATTTTGTAAAGGACCTGTCGTACATTATTTCTACAAAGTAACAAATCATTTGGCCTTGCATTTTCAGAGGAGATTTTAAAAATTTTGACCAATCAGAAACAAGAATTGCCTATAGCAGCTATATTTGTCAGCATCAAATGTGGAATGTTAAGGATCTCCCATATATCATTCCTAAAAAGGTACAAAATCATTAGGCAAGTTGCAGTTTCAGAGGAGAAGATTTTTAGAATTTTGACCAATCAGAAACAAGAACTGCCTTGGTGGCTGTTCGTTGACCAATTGGCATGAAAAGAGGAAATTTTGTAAAGGACCTTCCATAGACAACTCCTGTCAACTTTCATTGCAACTGGCCCAATGGTTTCATTCCTACAAAGTTACAAATTATTAAGCCTTATAGTTTCAGAAAAGAATTAAGAATTGCCTATGGCAGCCATGTTTAGTGATTGATCATCATAAAATGAAGAAATTTTGTAAAGCTCCTCCATCACATGATTTCTACAAAGTTACAAATCATTTGCCATTGTAGTTTGAGAGGAGATGATTTTTTAAAATTTAGACCAGTCAAACAATAAACAGCCGTGTTTGTTGCCCAATCAGCATGAAATGAGGATATTTTGTAAAGGTCCTTCCATACATTATTCCTACAAAGTTACAAATAATTGGCCTTATAGTTTCAGAGGAGAAGTTTTTTTAATTTCAACCAATAAGAAATATGAATTGTCGTTGGTGGCCATGTTTGTTGTACGATCAGTATGACATGAGGAAATTTTGTAAAGAGCCTCCCATGCATCATTCATACAATGTTACAAATCATTTGGCTTATAAGTTCACAGAAGATTTTTAAAATTTTGACCAATCACAAACAACCATTGACTGTGGTGGCAATGTTTGTTGCCTGAATAAAATGACATGATGATATTTTGTAAAGGACCTCCCATACACCATTCCTATAAAGTTAAAAATCATTTGGCCTTGTACAATGTAGTTTCAGAGGAGAAGATTTTGAAATTTCAACCAATCATAAACAAGAATTGCCTCTGGCAGCCATGTTTGTTGACCAATCAGCATGAAATGAGGAAATTTTGTAAAGTACCATCCATAGACAATATCTGCTAAGTATGGTCCCAGCTGGAAAAGTGGTTACAGAGGAGAAGATGAAAATGTGAAATGTTTACAATGGATGACTGATGCCAAGTGATGGCAAAAGCTCACATAGCCTTTGGCCAGGTGAGCTAAAAACTGTGCCTTTTTGATAAGAGTTGTATATAATACTCCCCTATACTGGCTACAACTACAGGGACTTAGTCAAAATCAGCATCTTTTATACACTCTACACTGTCAACAAACCGAGTCTTTACTTAATATCAACATTTATCACTCTTGTGTTAAGTTACAATGCACTTTCAGCTGTGCCAGCCAAATTTGTTGAATTGGTGTTGTTCATTGGATGCAAAATGAATCTAAGGACATTGCTGCCAACTCTTGTTCCTACTGGCTCATTGGTTTCAGAAGGGCATTTTCGAATAGGGTCCTATGTAAAACTATGGTGGCCTCAACTGCCTCAAAGTAGGTTATGCCATATAACCTCTTCCAAAAATGAAAGCAATCCTTAAATATTTACCTTCTTCTATCTCTATACCCTCCTCTTGGTGGTGATGGTCTTTCCCATCTTGGAGGTCTTCGAGGAGGACTACGTCGAGGCCTCTGTACAACTCTTGGTGGTAACACTGCAGCAGCCGTCACTTCCTGTCCATCAATTTGACCTTTAGTATGTACAGTAAGAAATTCATTATTTGTCAAAATGCAGGATATTCTAAAAGTAAATTCTTTGATACCAATTTTGATGCACATTTCATGGATTTCAACTCAATAGTTGTGCTCAAGGCCTAAAATGTTGAAAACTAAAACAACTAGAATACTGTGATGTGATTATCACAAAAGGCCCCGCTGCATATATATATATTTCAAGACTGATACAGCATTGTCAATATAAAACTTCCACATAATCTTGTTTAAAATGGATAAAAGAACGTAGAAACTAAAGCACTAACAAGAGAACTAACTACGTCAAGGGTAGTTATTCCCATAAAAATTATCCAAGACTGAAGAGCCCTCTCAAAGTTGATCTCCGATGTGGGGCCCTAATAATTATTCAAAAGGTTGCAAAGCAAATTGAAAAACGTCAAAATGACCAAAAGGGGTTATACCAAAACCATCAATTATAAAGGTATCATAAGAGTTCTTCCAAGACCATTTGCATATATTTTGAACATTTATTGTTCTGATACAGTTTTAAACAGTATAGGAATAATACTATCTTTGTTATCAACAGTGAGAATGGAAGTAATAGCACCAGAATTTTCAGAAGTGCTGGCTTTTCATCTAAAGATGGACATACTTCTGATACTGTTTTTCAATGACCTTTCACCTTTCTTTTTGACTTATATGGGTAAATTATAAGGTCCTTAACCCAAATATATATAAATGGTTGCTAGGGACCTTTTCATCAGTTGCTATGGACTTTTACATTGACCTTGACCCTCCATTTTACTTCTACAGCTGCCATTTAATTTATATCAAGTTATGCTCTAAACATCTGTGACAATATGTCAGACCATTATTTTCTGTTTTTTAAAGTTTGAAAAGATGACGAAAAAAATGTGAAAAATTGTCTTTAAAAGACAAAATCTCCCATAAAGGAGTCAATTGACAATTTTGGTCATGTTGACTTATTGTAGATCTTACTTTGCTGAACATTTTTGTTGTTTACAGTTTGTTTTTATCGATAATAATATTCAAGATAGCAACCTAAAACTGCATATTTTCCTAAAATTTAAGAATTCAGGGGCAATAACCCAACAAAGAGTTGACCGATTCATCTGAAAATTTCACAGCAGGTGAACACTTTACCCCGCCAGTTTTGCTCTAAATGCTTTAGTTTTTGAGCTATAAGCCCAAAACTGCAGTTTACCCCCTATGGTCGATTTTTAGCCATGGCGGCCATGTTTCTCGACAGACAAGAAAATAAAACACAAACTTTATTCTAGATACCCTGAGGATCATTCAGACTAAGTATAGCTGTAATGGGTTCACTGGTTTCAGAGGAAAAGATCTTTGAAAAAGTTTACGACGGACGCCAAGTGATGGCAAAAGCTCACATGTCCTTTTAGGATAGGTGAGATAAAAAAAAGCCATATTTCGAAATCCTTACTTCTAAAAGTGGAATTCCACTCAAAAACAATAAAATCATTGCATTTAGCATACCTCCATTCATGTATTTGATAGCTTTTTCAGCATCATCAGGACTTTCATATTCGATATAAGCATATCCCTTAATGAAGTTAGGATGAACTCGGTCTGTAGGAACATCAATACTCTTAAGTGAGCCATAAACAGAAAAAATTTCTGTCACATGATCTTTGTTGACATTTTTGGTCAGCTGTCCAATATGAACTTTGGTTGGTCTTGGTGTTGGACTTCTTTTTCTTCTCTTAGGTGATCTAAAAATAAAGAACTTGATTCAATGGCTTCATAGGAGCTGCATTCAAACAGAGAAAGTCGGCAGCCAAACCAAAACACAACACTGGACCCCTTTTCAGTATTTCTTTTGGCATTTTTTAATAAACAGCTGCGCCATGAGCGCATGATATGCCCATCGTCTTGTGAAAAAAAATATCATCACGAAAAAGTAAACAGATCTTCAGATTAATATAACTAAGAAGTGTGTTAAGTTTTATGCAATAATCATAAATCGTTTTTGAGATACGGCGCGACATGTGAAAACCCCCCCCTTTTTTTTTTTACAAAAAACTCAATAACTCTAAAATAAAATTTTAAATCATCACCAAAAAGTATACAGATCTTTTAGATTAATATAACTAAGAAGTGTATAAAGTTTTAAGCAATAATCATAAATCGTTTTTGAGATACGGCGCGACATGTGAAACCCCCCCCCCCCCCCCCCCCTTTTTTTTTACAAAAAACTCAAAAACTCTAAAATAAAATTTTGAATCATCACCAAAAATTATACAGATCTTTAGATTTATATAACTAAGAAGTGTGTAAAGTTTTAAGCAATAATCAAATCGTTTTTGAGATAAAAAAACACACTTCTGTTTTAGTTACAAGGTCAAGTAACTCAAAAAGTTTTAATCTTATTTTCACCAAAAAGTATATAGATTGTTTGACCATCATAAGTAACAACTATGTTAAGTTTCGTGAAATTTGGATGAGACGTTCTCAAGTTATGGCGCGACATGTTTACGCCGGACATTTGTATACCATAATACGTCCGGTCAAAATTTTGACGGGCATATAAAAAATAATATGAAACTAAATAAAGAAACGTTTAATGATTTCTTCATTTTATGAAATTCATAGCAGACGTCAAATGCAAAACATACGAAGTAATTTAATACAAATACAATATTTAACAACTAATGGATTAGTGTTCTACTATTTCTAATACCATATTAATGATATTACAAAATGATCTGCAATGAACTGAGGGACGCAAAAGAAGTCAAAATAAAAACAATGTTGTACTATATGACTGAACATGCTGTGACAAAATTGTGTATGACAAATGAACAAACTGTGTTGATTTAAAACTCTACATCTGTGACATTTTCCATAAAACATTTAAAGAGATTAAATAAATAAAACCCAGAAACTTTTTATTCTTGAAAGTTTAAACAGGCCCATTTTCACCATGCCTAGTGGTTCGTGAAATTTTGATACAGGTAATCAGGCATCAGACTCCGAAATGAAAGTGGACATGTGGAATTGTGCAACTGTTCTCTACAAACTAAGTTTGAGAAACAGTTATTTCAGGACTTCTGTAACCCGATTTCACTTCCAGTCCCAAATCAAGTATTTATTTCAAACATGACACTTGTAATCTCTGATATTAACAGTAATGTAAGCTTACTCTGAAGCCTTGCGTTTTGTTTCCTTCGGTTTTTTTGTCCCACGTGGACTTCCATTGGATGAAGAACGACCAGGGCTGGAACTTCCAGATCTTGATGATGAACTACTTCCAGAGCTACTGCTACTTCCACTGCTTGAACTACTATCTGTAGATGATGACCGTGATCTACTTCTCCCAGTAGAACTACCTGATGAACTGAAGCAAAATATAGTTTCTCAGTTATGACGGACAAATATTATGGGAAATAAATCATTACCTTTGCTATAACTGATTATAGTTTGGAGACTCCCCAACTGTTTTCCTGACATTCGGATGTAGTATAGTTTTACATCTCAACTAGAACAGTGAGCAAACTCCATCCCCCCCCCCCCCCCCGCCACTTTTTAACAATATCTAAGTAATTCATGACAAAAGAATCAATGAATCAAAAATGCAATTTCATTTTTACCAGTTAAATTTTGGACTAATGGTGGATTCCACAAAAAGTTGAAAGTCTCAAAGTAATCTTAAGTCAGCAATTTTTGTAATAGATTCTATTAGAAAACAAGACGCTCATGAGAGCATATATCGCTCACCTGAATTAAACTTGTCCTTAAGCATGAGTAAAAATCTAAGTGTACCAGTCAATTTGGCTGGTTTTCCCATAGGGTCCTATGTTAAACTAAGTTCAGCTGTGGCAGCCATCTTGGTTGACAGTCCAGGTCATCAGACATAGTTCTGAAAGAGGACCACCTAAGTACCATTTATGTCAAGTCTGGTTTCAATAGACTCAGTGGTTTCAGAAAAAAAGATTTTTTACGGGGATTTTCCCGTAGAGTCCTATGTTAAACTAAATTCATCAAATACAATTCTGAAAAAGGACCATGTAAGGACCATTACTGCCAACTTAAGTTCCAATTGGCAATAATTGTGGCGGCCATTTTGGATGACAGTCTGGGCCATCCAACAAAAGTCTGCAGACCTCCTCAGTACCACTGCTGCCAAGTCTGGTTCCAATTGGCCATGTAGTTTCATAAAAGATTTTTTAATTCACCACCCCCCCCCCCCCCTTTCAATTTTTAGTCACAGTAGCCATATCCGTTGGCAGTCGGGGATGCTGGACATGATTTTGGATAGGGGCCAAACAAACACCATTCCACCAAAGTTTGGTGCCAATTGGCCTAGTAGTTTCAGAGAAGATCTTTAAAGGAAAGTTTATGCCAGACGCTGTCTTTTAAAGGGCAAAAACTCCTACAAGGGGTCAATTAACAATTTTCAACATGCTGACTTATTTGTAGATCTTACTCTGTTGAACACTTTTGCTGTTTACAGTTTGTCTTTATCTATAATAATATTAAAGATAACCTAAAACTGCAAAATTTCCTTAAAATTAACAATCCAGGGGCAATAAGGGTTAACCAATTCGTCTGAAAATTGGCAGGTAGATCTTCACTTGATGAATATGTTACCCCAGTCAGTTTTGCTCTAAATGGTTTGGTTTTTGATATATAAGCCAAAAACTGCAATTTACCCCCATGTTGTATTTTTTGCCATGTCGGGCATGTTGGTTGGCAGGCGGGGTCATCGGACACAGTTTTTAAACTAGGTACCCCCCAAAAATGATTGTAGCCAGGTCATTTCAGAGGAGAAGATTTTTGTAAAAGTTAACAGACGACCGATGCCAAGTGATGAGAAAATCTTACTTGACCCTTTGGAACAGCAATAGAGTAGCATATTACGGATTCGCCGTTGATGAACTTTAACGTCACTGACCTTTCTATGTTTCTCTTGTTGACGTTAACTAATTGTAACGTAACGTAACTAATGTATACGAGTTCAGAGTTCTCTAATACAAATTGTAACGTTTACTTGTCTCTCTTACCAAAAGCGAAGTACTACCTGATCACAATCCCAAACATTGGTGCCGTGACCAATGGAGAAGTTCAAAGCCACAAGAGGAGGACACAGAAGTGCCGTGTCTCGCCTGATCAACAAAACTGACGAAAAGATTGACGGAGATGTATGTACACCACAGATACTCAGAGCCGCACTGACGACATTGGAGAAGAAAAAAGAACTTTTACAAAATCTAGACAGTCAGGTTCTTGATTCTACGGAAGTGTGTGATATGGAACAGGAAATTCTCGATACGGATGAATTCATGATGAACATTGAAATCGCAATTGAACGCTACCAGGACAAGATGAAGGAATTCACGGAAAACGCACGACCAGCGGTAAGTCAGTTTTCTTATATGCAAAACCGCATGAATCCAGATGCAAATACATTCATACCAAACATAGCTAACACAGCAAACATACCATTATCCGTTAATCACAACACAAACCACTATGATGATCTTCAAGGAGACAACACACATATTCACGCAAATCAATCTACGAATTTTTATCACAAATTGCCTAAATTAGATTTGCCTACATTCCAAGGAGATGTATTAACATGGCAAACATTCTGGGAGTCATTTGAGACAACAGTACACAGAAATCCATCATTGACAAATGTTCAAAAGTTCAGTTATTTAAAATCACAAGTACAGCAAGACGCCGCACACTGCATATCAGGACTTTCTCTCACAAGTGCAAATTATGAGCATGCCTTATGTTTATTGAAAGAGCGTTACGGACAAGAACAAATGATTGTAAATGCACACATGCAAAATCTACTTGAACTACCAGCCCCATTATTTAGCGCACATAGCTTGAGAGTATTTTATGACAAAATGGAAATGAGTATAAGAGGCTTGGAAGCGCTAGGACAATCACAAGACACATTTGGCTCACTCTTGATACCAGTTATACTTGGCAAAATACCCGACGAAATGAGGAAAAC
The DNA here is from genome assembly GCA_028015205.1 of Mytilisepta virgata. NCBI lineage: Eukaryota > Metazoa > Mollusca > Bivalvia > Mytilida > Mytilidae > Mytilisepta > Mytilisepta virgata. The sequence goes on from CM051521.1 coordinate 94,552,925, forward strand.
TATAACTAGAGATCATAGAAAGCGTAGTTGGGATATACAATCTTTACGGAATGCAATAGCAAATGAGTTGTATGTACAGGAAGCAGGTACAAGTAAATCTTATAATTTGACACCAACAGCTTCATTCTACACAGGATCAAAACCTAAACACACAAATAACAGCAATAAAAACGCAAATAGAAATCATAACAAGTCTATCAGGCAATGTGTATTCTGTAATCAGCAACACACCCCAAATGATTGTACAAATCTCACAGATTCTAAGGAGAGATATAATGTCATAAAACAGAAGAGATTATGCTTCAATTGTTTTGGAACCCATAGAGTTTCAGATTGCCAATCTAAATACAAGTGTCGTAAATGCGACAAGAAACAACACACCTGTTTGTGTGATAAGAAGAAAATCCAGAATGGCCTAAATGCAAAAACTCAAGTTGTAAATTCTGCCGCCGTGAACACAGTAGATGTAGAAACTAACGTTGGTTCAGACATGTCTACTCACCATGCATATTCAACATCTACCAGGAATGAAGTTTTACTCAAAACAGCCGTCGCACAGGTACACTCAAACGATACGTCTGTATACGCAAATATTTTGCTTGATGAAGGGTCTCAGAAAACTTTTGTAACAGAGGCGTTGGCGAGGGATTTAAATTTGAAACCAACAGGAAGTAGCTCAATTAGTTTAGCTGCATTTGGGGACTCAAAACGCAGTACACGGAATCTAGATAGAGCAATATTGAAACTTGAAACCAATAATGGAGAGAAATTAGAAATGGAAGTCATGATAGTACCTACTATAGCCGCACCACTTGACAATAATATTAGACATGAGACTTTGAAACTACCTTATCTTAGAGGTTTGAAATTTGCACATCCGGTAAGCAATGCAGAGAAGTTTGAAATTGGAATGCTAATCGGATCTGATTACTACTGGGACATCGTACAAGACAAGATTATCAGAGGTGATGGCCCCACTGCCGTAAAATCCCGTCTCGGATATTTACTATCTGGACCTATGAAAACAAAATCAAGATCGTATTCAGGAACTACTAGCATGATGAATGTACTATTTCAACACAAAAATGAGGAATACAACTTGGAAAAATTCTGGGAATTGGAATCGATTTGAATTCAAAAATCAGAACCAACAACCAAAGAGGAAGATTTTTCTGAAACATATGAGGAAACAAGTATAGAATTCAAGGATGACCGCTACACAGCTGCACTACCATGGAAAGAGGATTTCAAGGAACTACCTACCAACTACAATGTCACAAAACGTAGAACTCAAAACATGATCAAACAACTAAGCAAGAATCCAAAATTATTGAAAACTTATGGAGACATTATCGCTGATCAAGAGGCTAGAGGTTTCGTAGAGAAGGTTGAAATAGATGAAACTATGTGCAATGAAATTAAAAGAGTACACTACATTCCCCACCATGCTGTCAAAAAGGACTCTGCAACCACCCCAATACGCATTGTGTATGACTGCAGTTGTCGAGAATCGATGGAGAATGCTAGTTTGAATGATTGTTTAATGACTGTACCACCAAAACTCAATGATCTTACAGGAATACTCACCAGATTTCGACTAAATAGGTATGGCGTATCCACTGATATAGAGAAAGCTTTCTTGAATATAAATCTACACGAGAGAGATCGTGATGTGACCCGATTCTTCTGGTTGAACGACCCTTCTGATCCACACAGTCCACTCACAATTTATCGTTTCAAAGTAGTTCTGTTCGGGACAACTTGTTCCCCGTTCATATTAAGTGCAACACTAATGAAACATTTGAAACTGAACCCATCACTTACCTCAACACACTTGATGCAGGATTTGTATGTAGACAATGTATTATCAAGTTTTCAAGATGAACAAACTTTGTTGGACTTTTATCGTGAATCACGCTCGATACTAGCCAAGGGACGTTTTAACTTAAGATCTTGGGCATCCAACAATGAGAAACTACAAACAATAGCAGAAAAGGAAAAATGTAGAGATATGAACACGTCAATCAAAATACTAGGACTACGTTGGAACGTGGAAACGGACACAATCACGTTTCAAGATAGCATAACAAATGAAACTAATCTTACAATCACAAAGAGAGAGATATTAAAACAATCATCAAGTGTATATGATCCGTTAGGCATCCTTAGTCCTGTCACTGTTCGTACCAAAATTTTAATGCAAACTCTTTGGGAACAAGAATTTGAATGGGACAATCCGCTACCTGAATCAATCACGTCAAAATGGACCAATATTGCTAAAGATTTGAAGCAAGTTTTACAGCTACAATTACCAAGAAACTATCTTACTGAAAACACGGACAAAGAATCAGAGTTACATGTATTCACAGATGCAAGCCAGGGTGCATATGGAACTTGCGCATATCTTGTGAAAGGAAATGAAACCGCATTACTGATGGCACGGAATAGAGTTGCACCATTGCAACGCATAACGCTACCACAGCTTGAACTAATGGGTGCTTTATTAGGAGCAAGATTAGCAAGACATCTTATTGACAACATAAAACTAGGAAATTGCACAGTGAATTTTTGGTCCGATAGCCAAATTGTATTGAAATGGATAGAGTCAACTAAAGTATTGAAGAAATTTGTTGCAAATAGAGTCAACAAAATTAAAACGGAAGTAGAAAAACAACATTGGAGATACTGCCCAACTAAATCAAACCCTGCGGATTTACTGACAAGAGGATTGACCGCCGATCAATTTATAGAGAATGCATTATGGTTTCACGGACCGAAATGGTTAGTCAATCATATGGAATGGCCTGAATCAAAACAAAGAAAACGAAACCGAAACAGAAGAGAATGTTGAATCAGAACATATACTTGCAACGACAACTAGAAGTGAATTATATGGACTTGACAAAGCGATTGAAATATCACGCTTTAGTAGTTTGAAGAGACTTTTGCGAACCACAGCTTATGTCACGAGATTTGTGTTTAATTGTAGAGTAGCTAAATCAGAACGGAAAATTTCAGCATTATCCGTAGACGAAATTCAATGTGCAATGATGGACTGGATAAGGAACACACAGGAAATCGAATTTTCAGACTCAGTGAGATATTTACGAAATATTTCAAACAGAAAACCATCTATCGTCAAACAACTTGGTCTATACATGGATGAATATGAAACTTTGAGGTGCAAAGGGAGACTACAAAATGCACCAATAGATGAATGCACAAAATATCCGTACTTGTTGCCAACGAAAAGTAGATTAACAGACCTAATCATAATGGATGCACATATCAACCAACTTCATGGAGGCATAAATTACACAGTGACACAATTACGCAAACGCTTTTGGATTCCGAGAATCCGCCAATGTGTAAAGACAATCCTACGAAAATGCGTAACTTGTCGTAAAAGCACAGGACATGCTTACCCTCAATCGGAATCGCTTCCACTACCAGCTGACAGACTACATGAAAACGACCCATTTTTAGTAACTGGCATAGACTTTGCTGGCCCTCTATATGTAAGGAACAATGACAATGCAAAGAGCAAAACTTATATTTGTCTCTTTACATGTGCCACAACCAGAGCCGTTCACTTGGAATTAACACCAAATCTAAGTGAGGAATCATTCTTACTCGCATTCAGAAGATTTACAAGCAGGAGGTTGTTACTGAAAGTTCTTATGTCGGATAACGCAAGTACATTTCAGTCATCATCAAGGGAAATTGAACTCTTAACAAAATCAGACAAATTCAGTTCACTTGGGATAGTATGGAAGTTTATCCCACGTAGTGCGCCATGGTATGGCGGTTGGTGGGAACGCCTAATTGGTCTCACCAAATCATGTTTACGGAAAGTCATAGGAAAAGCTTGTATTTCAATGGAACAACTACACACAGTTATCACGGAAATTGAAGCAAACTTGAATGATCGTCCAATAACTTATGTACTGTCTGATGTCAATGAACCACAACCATTAACACCTTCCCATTTACTCTATGGACGGCAACTGACTAATGTCACTAAGAATCTAGAGAAGTGTGATCCACAAACTGTTCACACATTAAACGAACGACTGAAACATCAAAATGACGTTCTGGAACACTTCTGGAAAAGATGGAAAACTGAATATGTCACAGCTTTACGTGAATTTCACAATGCTCATGGAGACAATGTACAAAACATTCGAGTTGGTGACATCGTTCAAATTCACGATGAGGCCCCGAGATTATCATGGAAATTGGGCAAAGTTGAAGAACTATTACGAGGAAATGATGGACTTATTAGAGCAGTCAATCTACGAACTAAGAATGGAGTAACAAATCGGCCAATATGCAAATTATACCCCATAGAAGTCAATCATAACACTGAGGTGTCAAACGATCGGTTATCGAAAGTGAAGCCCAAGGATAATATCAAGAAATGGACTGCGTAGGGTACATGAACTGTAATTAATCAATTTATTGTAACCTTAATTTCTAGTTTTCGTTTTTTCACTTTAATAATTTCATTTTCACTCTTGGTGCCCGGAGTATTACGGATTCGCTGTTGATGAACTTTAACGTCACTGACGTTTCTATGTTTCTCTTGTTGACGTTAACTAATTGTAACGTAACGTAACTAATGTATACAAGTTCAGAGTTCTCTAATACAAATTGTAACGTTTACTTGTCTCTCTTATCAAAAGCGAAGTACTACCTGATCACAATCCCAAACATAGCATGTGGTCACTGTAGTTGGTAGAAATAGTGTCAAATGGAATACCATATGATGAAGCATGTTGGAGAAGTCACGATGATAAAACGCATGGTGAATTGTCTCACAATTTCTAAGTCCAAAGGGGGGGGGGGGGAATGGGTGGGTGGGGGTATATAATATCAGTATTCAAACTCCGACTAGTGTCTAGCTACTGAATGTTGTGACGAACTGTGATTGGCAAAGTCACTATTGTTATGGCCGTCTGTATGTTTATTATCATTTCATTGACAGCATACTTTAACAAAAGGCTGTAAATTTGAAGAAATAGCTTTTTAAAATAATAACCCAGTGGACTGAAATACTAGGAACAAATTTTCCTAAGCAAATATCTCATCAATATTACAAATAAATTTGACATGTAAAATGTATCTTACATTTTCTATGAGTTTAAATGCCTTTGAATATTTTTTAAAGGCTATAATTTTGAGCTGAGCTGAATTCAAGGATCTTCTGCAACCATAAGAGCACATACAACACAACATTAGGAATACTAATTACCTGCATTTCCACATATTGTAGTGAAGACCACCATATTTCTCATTTACACACATGTACAGAGGAAGCTCTTATGATTTATACATTTTATTTTACCTTTTAAACTGGATACTAGATTAGTCAAAATCATGTTTTTGTCCAGAGATACTGATAAATTATATTCAAATATAAAGAACAGACATCGTGTCTCACCATAACATGAAATTAAAAACATGATGTATTTTGACATGTTACCAATCTGGGTATACATGGGTTATTTTTAAAAATTTAAATGACAGCACTTTTCCTAGTGACATGATCACATCTCTATTCAACATGCCAGCCTTACACATGATTATGTCTCTTGTCTTAACATCTCCCGGCATCTTGATACATTGTTTTACCCACTTTACCATACCTGAAAGTATTAAAAAACACATATTTATTTTATGATCATATAGTCTGACTTTTATAAATCTTCTGTAACAGAAGATCATAATTTGTGTCCCAAAATTATTTACCCTACCAAACTGGGATCACACCCGGGACCTTGGGTTTAGTAGTCCACCGTTCTACCAACAAAGGAGTACTCCAATTGCACAGCTAATGGAGGGTGGTTATAAACCTGTTACGGTTCTTTAACTTCTATATTAATCAAGGGAAGCCCATTACACTTCCTGTACCTCAAGAGTCATCATCCTACGATGACAATATCCAACTTCAACCCATTTGCCAACAGTGGGTTTTTTAGTTGGGCACCAAAGTAACAGTAGAGCAAGATTTGTCTCCCAAAATTACCAACTACATGTATACCAACCCAGGGACTTTCAGTTCAGTAGTCCAGCTCTACCAACTGTCAGAGTGGAGAACTCCACTATCACAGCTAACGGAGGGTGGTTATAAACCTGTTACAGTTCTATAACTTCTATATCAATCAAGGGAAGCTCGTTACACTTCAGATATAATTGATTAAAAAATCAATTTTCAAATTAAAGATTTTTGTTGTATAATCTTATTATAATTTGTTATACAAACTTGGGTACTTATGTTCAGAAGTTTTACTCTATTATAATTACAAAAGTTACCAATTAGCATTATTTAATTTACTGGGATTTTCCAGTCGGAGTGAGTACATTAACAATTGATGTAAGCAAAAACATGGAAACATTTGTAAAGATAGTAGTTTTGGCAAATTGTGTGACTGAAACATTTGAATATCAAATAATTTTAATTTATCGAATACATCCTCTGTAAATAAACAACATTATCTGATATTCAAATCACATGGTATACCTAAAAGAGGTTTACAAATTGTACAATACCTGCTGCTGTCTGAGCCACTGCTTGAATCTGCTTTCCTCTTCTTTTTTTCTTTACTTTTTTCCGATCCACTTTTCTTTCTTTCTCTACTTTTACTCTCACTTCTAACCCTACAAATATAATCAATCTAGTTACTATCATGGTTAAGTTACTGAAAACAAAAGTGTATTGTTTTTGGTTCGGATTAAAGAATTTGCCATTATCTGTGGTTTTTTTTTAAAGAACATTTTACATTTTGTATAAATGAAAACAATTTTTTCAATGAATTACATATAATATATGTCAAATCTTAATGTTAAAGTGCTAATTAGAAAGAAATGTATTAACATCTCCCATCATATTTCCATATTAAACATGTTAAAAAGGGTTACAACTTGGAAACAAGAATAGTTAAATATGTCAAATGTAAACTTTATATGTGGTTAGTGGTCCCTAACAATATTCCAAATTTAAAATGATTTGGTGAAACAGTACTGCGGTTATTGAACGGAAACCTTAATATGGCTTTTCTCACACTAAACCAGAAATCTATGATTACACTACGATTACACTACAAAGTTTGCCTCGTTCCCCTACTAATTTTTGTTGTGGCTTTGTAGCTCCCGGAGATGCACCCTTACAGTAAGTAATATGATCGTAGGTTGCTTGGTGTCAGAGAACTGAGTTAGGACGCAAAAAAACTTAACCTAAGACAACAAAGCGCAATAAGTAGATCAGAGCGACCTAATTTTGGTGCTGAAATTGATCAAAATTTTCTCATGACATGGTTTTTAGCAAACTTGTATAAAGACTATAGGGGGTGACTAGTCCCAAGTCTCGTATAATAACTCCCAAGCTCAATATAATAACGGGCTTGAGAGATTTTATTTTGAGAACTTTATTGGTGTTCTAAACCGGCAAGATACCTCGATGCAATGGTGGCCTTTAGACTTCTTTTCAGACCTCAAAGTGAAAACAATTAGCAATAACTCGCAACTATAGTTAGAATTGTATATACATCTCCATCTACCTATTATTTTTTGTAGTTTTGAAGTAGCTATAGAGTGTGTTAAAATCATTCAAAACATCGTATCTTGAAAACAAGATGATTAATACATTATTCTTTCTTAATATAATGAAACTTGATTAAATGATGTCGCAGATGGGCACAGATTTTTTATATTTTTTTGAACACTTACATCTTGTCGACAACGGACGCTCTATGTGTTTTGTTAACGTCGTGTTGATTGGATAGAACTAATGAGCTCTTAACTTTTATCCAATGAAATTTATTTTTACATTTGAGACCTGAAAAATGGCAGCCTCCATAGAACCTGTTGATCGTAAATTAATTTTGCATGAAATTTCTTGTCAGTTCTTTGAAATGGTTCCAGTTAGACGAATAAAATGGAGAGTTAGTTCTACAAGCTATAATTGATATATGTTGAATTAGAATTCGATAGAGGAAAACTCGAATCCGGGTTATTTCGTCCAGATTTTTATGTAAAGCCTAAATTTTATATATACATATTTTATTGATAATTAAATCAAAGCGATTGGACAACAGGCTTTGCCTATATTAGCTACAATATATAGCTCCTGTGACTACTTTTGACTCGACAGAGCTACCAAGCGGTTCCATTTCTCGTAATGGAGCAGCCAGTTGTTTTATTTACTCACTTTTTAGGCATATTTTCCACCTGTTTTGGTTCAAAAACTGTAAAAATATTATATTTCTATCATCATGATTATTATCAGTTAAAATAAAGCAACATACAATCACGTAGCGGGAGGTTTCCAATCCAGAAAATCTGACATTCAAAATTTTCACCAATGTTTTGAATTACATGTATTTGTTTTCTTTTCAACTACTGGCGGGATTCTTGCTAAAGTCACATTTCAAATAAGAAAGTTTCCATTGACAAAATACTATTTCCCATGATATTGTAAGTCGTAGTCAGTAAGGATATTTATCTAAGGTCAGGCCAAGCCTTCTGCCATCTCATGAGAATCTGTCATGGCAGAAAGAAAAAATTTTGAAACCAACAAAATAACAAGATGTGCAAAACAACGATCTAAACATTAATAATGAAGTAATTTTACAGTTAATATCCTGGAAGTTATACAGTTCAATGATATTTCAGGTAAACAGGACCTCTTATTGCCATACCTAAAAATTATTTTTGCTCCATGATGAGTAATGGGACTGTTTGTACAAAATGTAGCTGCGCTGAGTCAAAAGTTATCACAGGAGCTGCATTAGTGTAGCTACATCTATATATATATACTCTCCTGTACATTACAAGATGGAAAATCAGATAAAATTACAATCTTATACATTATGTATTTACAACAGACACAATTCAAATCAAGCATCAATAATAATACCATAATAGAAATAGATTCTTTAAGATAATGTTCTGGGGGTATTTTTAGAGAATGCAAGACAACTCTGACCAAAGACAACTCGGACAGTGTATTGTATCTTTTAAGTATTTATTAAACAAAGACGAAAAATAAATCAAATAAAATGCGTAAAATTATAATTATTTAAATTTTTTTTTTCACTGGACCGAAGTTTTGACGTCACGGCTATCTCAGTGTTATACTGTGCCGATAATTTCAAATATTTTCCTATGCCTTGAAAGGTTTAATTGATTTACTGATCAAAAATATAATTGCATTATATCAATCAACAACTATACAAGCTTGTTAACCTTGATTAGTTTTAATTGCTATTGACAAAACAAAAAAAAAGAAAGAAAACGAAAAACCCTGTACCACATCAAAGTTATCGATACTTAATTCGACAGGTATACAAAATATGCAAAAATACATAGATAAATAACCGACAGAGTGATGTCTCTTTAAATAGCAATTAGGACAATTGTGTCCAACATGTATTACAACTGGTCCGAGTTGTCTCAAAGTCACTTTCTATTTGGTCAGAATACAGGTCATTATCACTTTTTCAAACTGGTCCGAGTTGTCTTAAAACTGGTCCGAGTTATCTTGGTCTGAGTTGTCCTGATACCTTTTTAGAAAGCATTGTGTCCTAATTCCATTTGACTAGGTTTTAAAGAAAATAATTTAAAATATAAAAGAACAAATTGTATTTGTTAAAAAGAGAACTTCAAATTTTAAATCTAGGATTGAATCCAAAATTGAATAGAAACAATTATTGTATCATTAATTGAAGAAAGGGATACAATTATGAAGTAGAAGTCTTTGGTAGCTGGTTAGAGGGAGCACAACATCTATATATATAACAAGCTGATTAAAAAATATATAATACATGTATATCATCAAATTATGTTATGTTGGCACGTTTGCCTCAACAGTTTTAAATAGTATAAATGGCGCAAGTCAGAATTTTTATTACAGAATTTACATAATCTATTTTGATGTGGAATTTTCTTATGTCTCCCTAACTCTAGTTCCAATTACAATCACAAATTCTTAGTTATCAATTCCAGAAAATAAAAATTTTGTGTGATTTAGATAGAACTCTGGTTTTGTATTGTATTTCAAATATTTATACAAATGCAGTTTATTCTGTTCATTAAAGGAATTTAGTTTATCTTTAAATGATTCAATAAATTATAATAAGTGGTTTAGATGAAGTTGTGGATACAAAATAGTTGATAGTTGTGGATATAAAGCACTGGCAAAGTTCATGTTATGTAAAAAGAAACCCCAAAAATAAATTTGACCAAAAAACAGAATAGAAGGTGCACAATCATATTGTATAGTTAAGAATCGGAGAAAGTTTCATTAAATTATAGTAAGTGGTTTAGGAGGAGTTGCGGATACAAAATGGATACCCCCATATAAGGCAGTTGCAAACTCCATATTTTGGGAAAAGAAACCCTAAAAAGGATTTTTACCAAATAACAAATTAGAGGTGCACAATGGCATTATATGGTAAAGAATCTGAGAAATGTTTCATTAAATTATAATAAGTGGTTTAGGAGGAGTTGCGGATACAAAAGTGGAACATATTGTTACTGAATGGACAGACAGACTCCCCCATCACTATATACCTCCACTTTGCCAAGCAGGGGTATAATAATTTACATAATTTAGAAAACCAGTCAACAGTTTTAAATTTACTACAAACTGATTCTGAGTGTGGCCTGTCTTTTTTGGAAGTAAAAAATCTTTCCTTGAAAAACGGGGGCTGGGACTGAAGTATCTAACAAGAGAGATGCAGCTTGCCATTGGAAATATCAGCCCAAGGGGGTAAAATTTCCGCCTCTGTGCCAGACCTTATAATCAACAACTTGTTGATTGAATGGGTCTGCCAAAATCTAAATTCCTGTTGAGCCCAGGTACTACATTGTACTTGTGCAGAATATTTACGAATGTCTTTAATAAAACCAGTCTCATTAGTGTATGTTGTAAACAAATCGGTTTCTCAGTTACTATACATGGTAGGTCAACTACATTGGGTATGTAGATTCATTGTTGAATGGGAATGTATGTCCGTTGACATATGTTGCATGTCCTTGACCTCTTTTTCTCTACCCAGTGATAATGTTAAAGATTTTGGATTAGGTCTGTTTCTCAGTGACAATACATAGGCTGACTATATTTGATTTGTAAATTTTTTGTTAACTTGCTGAGGGCAGGCAGGCCATTGTGCTCTTCTATATATAGCTAATGGGAACACGGCATATGTCTGTCTGACAAGTGTTGCATGTCCTTGAATTAATTTTCATGCTAAAGTGGTCAGGTAACAGATTTTTGGATTATATCTGTTTCTCAGTAAGTAAAATGAGTTATCAGTTGAAGATATGAAGAATTTAGTCTAGAATAATGTGTAACATATCACCAATGTGCAACATATCCAGTGGGACCTGATTAGATATGTACTGTTATTTGTCAGTGAATAACATATCCAAAAATGAAAAATATTTTCAAAGTATCTCATTAATAAAGATTATGGTCTGTAAGTCAATGAGACAAACCATGTTTATTGGTCCTGACTTTTGATGGTTTTGTAAAAAAAAAATCGAATCTCATTTAGCTCAGACAATCCTACTTTATAAAGTAGGCTTTCGAAAATCTGTCTCTCTGCAACCCTAAGAATAAAGTTCTTCAGACAATCTGACATGAAGAGTTCACAGTTATAGTGATCTTGTCTCCATTAGGTATGGCAAAATAAAACTAGAAAAACTTTATAAATTTTAAGTGTTTGATTTTATTTTCAATTCCAAAGTTTTGCTTTTATTATGGTGATATATAGGAGATATTTTGGCACTACAGGGGGCAGGGGGTTAAAAACATTGAGGTCAAAGGAATGCAGATTCCTCGGATTTTATCATCGACCTCCATTGTAAAACTCAAAAGTTTCAATGCCAATTCAATGGAAACCTATGAGACATTAATAAATAAAAACTCAAAATTTACATTTCTTCGATATCTAAATGATTTTCAATTTTGTCAGGAAGATATTTTATCACTCAGTTGAATGATTATTTTGAATTTAATTGTAATAAGTTCCTAGGAAAAACCATGAGGTTTCACCTCAACTACAGTTGATTAAACATAAAACCATGGCTTCTGATTGGTTATTTCCTTAGACCATGTGATGATGCTTCCAAGATATGCGGTTCTATGAGACAAAGGACATAAATAACCATTTAAATTTTTTGTGATGCCACTTTTTGTTTTCTGTTGGAATTAACATTGTCTCAAATGAAGTCTTATACTTATGATCATAAGAAACATTTCTACTACACGGTATAACTATGCTATATTTTCAGACAGAATTTATTTCAAGTTCACAGATTGGACCAGAAGAGCAGAAAGCAGTACTACATGCAACTGTGTTGAATGATCTCTGTAAAAGTTACCCACCATCAGTCAGTTATCAAAAGGCTTTCATGAAACACTTAATTCACAAGGTATATCTTATGTTAACAACAAAATATAAATTAGCTAAAATTTTTATCGAAGAAAGAGAAAATATGATTGAAATCCGATGAAAAATGTTGAGCGATAAATGTCAGATGTATTTTTGACAGGGGTCATCAATTCTTAATATCATTCCAGTGGCTTTGATGAATCAAGGTCCATCATCACTACACGAATGGAAATTAAAACTGCACAGCTTTTTGTACTTTTTAAAGTCCATTTTAGGATAGTTGTGTCATTGAAATTTACTCCATATCTTGTTTAACTACTATAAAAAAGTCCATTCAGAATTAGAACAGCAATAATACATTTGTAGTTTTGTTCTTTTGCTGAAACTTTGTCTGACACATATATACAGGTATGTAGGGATATTGTGTCAATATTTCATGACAACAAGCCATTTACGTATATGTACAATGTATGGATTTTGTCAAAATTTCATGTCTACATGCTTAAATTAAAATTTAAATATTTTATTGATTTTAAATCAAATGAATGAATATCTGCAACACAAATATAATAACTTTTAGGACAAAAAGTGTGAACCAGAGTTGTATAAACATGTACAAAAATGTGTTTTATCAAAGCTGAGGAGTATTAACTAAGTATTAAAGTCCATCTGTGTATAGTCTTATATACATAGCAATTGAATAAGAAATGTTAGTACAATGTATACAAGTCCACATTTGCACATATTTATTGGGGCCCTTGTTGGCCGAGTGGTCTAGGTAGTTCGTCATGACTACTAGTGGTTGTGAGTTCGAATCTCACCTGTGGCGGGGTGTTTTCGACTCAGATCTTAATTGACAAGGATTGCCAATTTTCCTACCGAAGGTCGTGGTTCGCTCCAGGTACTCCAGCTTCCTCCACCAATAAAAACTGGCCGCTGCGAAACAGCCAAATGTGCTGAAAAAGGCATAAATCCCCAATTAAACTAAACAAAATGTCTTTATTGTAATCAGGCCAAAATTAAAAATAGGTGTGTTTCCGGTCGCCTGACCGACCCTAATTTTTTGGCTTCGACCCCAACTTTTTTTCCCTGAAGAAAAAAAAAGAATTTTGGTAATTTTTGTTGTGATCGGAAAATAAGCTCTTCCTTTAGCATGTCCAAAAATAGTCTGTGTCTATTTTTAACGCTATTAAGAAAGTGTTTTATTGACCATGATTAATATAAAACAAATGGCTGGCTGTAATGGCAAAGTTTGAAAATTTTATAGGGTTGAAATCATGGCCATGTCTTCGGTGACTTTTGAACACCGACTATTCATATCTTATATAATTTACACAATGAACTGATGAAAATAACCTGAGAGAATAACAGATTGATTACAAAAATACACAAAAAAACACAATAGAAGCAGGCCCTCCCCCACCAAAAAAAAAAAAAAATGACCTACCGACCCTATTTTTTTTGGAAATGAAACAGGAAACACACCTATTTTTTTTTGGCCTCACTAAATATATATTATATATGTATAAGTAAACATTGATATGTACATGGTATACTATTTGCAATTATAAGCAAAGATGATAATTACAAAATTTCTTCTGTTATAAAATCCGTTGAACAGAGTGGAAGCAAAATTAACATGATTTCAATCAGAAGCAGATTATTTTGTTAACTTTAAATTGGAAAGCATAAGAGCATCAATGACATGAATAAGTGAGACAACATTCCATCTCATCAAACATTGTGTAAATATAGATTTAAAAAAAACAACATAGATTTAGGTGTCATCCTGTGACAGTGCTATAATGCAACGAGTTTTTGAAAAGTGGAGTAACATAATTATAAAAAACCTCACAGGATTCACACACAGAAAAGATTATTCTGAAATTAAATCTATGTTTTTTTCTTCTTTTGAATATAGAAGTTTTTTTTATATGACATGGTTGGTGATGGTTGGTGATGTTATGGTCCTATTTACCACATAGAAAATATTGATACATTAAGTTGTGTTTATACATTTTCCAAGCATTTTTTGATTTCAGTTAGAAGAAAGTGAGGTAGAAATGTGTGATGAGATATATGAAGTTTACACAGATTTGTTACAACAGACTGAGGATGAAGATGACACACTCTGTTATAAAACTTATTTCTTGGTAAAACATTCTGTGATTTGAAAATGACACATTATGAAGTGTACATCAGTGAGACAAATATAATGCAGGGTAATTGATTGACAAAATCAAATGGCCATCGTGTGGCATTCTTTAATAAACAGCCCAAGAAGTACATTTCAACATCTTATATCTTGATTCCTTAATAAAAGGGTCAACATATAGAATGTCAAAACAGTATTCAAAATTGTTAATCACCTTATTAAGTGCCAATATCACTGAAATGATATAGCCCAAACCATTGGACACCTGCAGATTGACAGTAAAATTATTGTGGAAGCATTTAGAGTTGTTACTCATATCAAAAAACATTTTGTGAAAACAATTTATTGAACTATATGTTGACAAGTCAAAACATTATGTCTCCTTTATAGTATTGACTTCAGGCCAAGAAGGGCAAATGCCAAAGTTATATAGTGTGAGGGAAAATACTAATTCCACAAAAATTAGATATCCAAGAACTGTACTGAAACACTATGACCACAGACTCAAATAATTTAATGCACCTGTCAGTACATCCTGAAAAAAATTAAAATAGAAATCATCATTATTTGCACTCTTTCGGTATTTCTAAATTCATACCTTTCTAGCTTGAAAACTTTATAATTATCATGCAAAATAAAAAACATTTTCTTGAAAGCTGATGGAGTTGTCTGGACATGTTACTTCCAAATTATTAGATGTAAGATTTAATACAAATCCATCCAAAACATTAAAATTGTGTGAAGTTTTCTTTTATGGTAGTTAAAAAAGGTACATCAGTCTTAAAATCCTAAAAATCTCCATCAGTTTATTTACAAATCAAAGAAAAACTAACCATCCAGGGCTCTTCAGTAATGAAAATTAACTAGCAAGATACATATGGTAAAAGTACTTGTAGTGTATAGAAATCTACTCAACTGGATATATGCAATTAATCATTTGCATGGATTATTATAAACCATTGAAAAAGCTCTAATCAATTCTAAAATCATAATTATGCATGAATTGAAAATTGAGTAGCCAATTGAGCTTTTACCAATATGTAATATGTTCCTTTGTGTCATTTTTGTCGAGCCTGCGACTTTAGTCGCAGAAAGCTCGACATAGGGATAGTGATCTGGCGGCGGCGGCGGCGGCGTTAACTCACTTCTTAAAAGCTTTATATTTTAGAAGGTGGAAGACCTGGATGCTTTATACTTTGTATATAGATGCCTTATGTTATGAAGTTTCCGTCTGTCATATGTACATTGTCCTTGACCTCATTTTCATGGTTCAGTGACTACTTGAAAAAAAAATTCAGATTTTTTGTAATGTTAATTTCTCTCTTATTATGAGTAATAGGATAACTATATTTGGTATGTGCGTACCTTACAAGGTCGTCATCCCCGTCAGACAGTTTTCAATTGACCTCGACCCCATTTCAAGGATCAGTGAACAAGTTTAAGTTTTGGTGGTCAAGTCCATATCTCAGATACTATAAGCAATAGGTCTAGTATATTTGGTGTATGGAAGGATTGTAAGGTGTACATGTCCAACTGGTAGGTGTCATCTGACCTTGACCTCATTTTCATGGTTCAGTGCTTATAGTTAAGTTTTTGTGTTTTGGCCTGTTTTTCGAATACTGTATGCAATAGGTCTACTATATTTGGTGTATGGAAGGATTGTAAGGTGTACATGTCCAACTGGTAGGTGTCATCTGACCTTGACCTCATTTTCATGGTTCAGTGGTTATTGTTAAGTTTTTGTGTTTTGGCCTGTTTTGCGAATACTGTATGCAATAGGTCTACTATATTTGGTGTATGGAAGGATTGTAAGGTGTACATGTCCAACTGGTAGGTGTCATCTGACCTTGACCTCATTTTCATGGTTCAGTGGTTATTGTTAAGTTTTTGTGTTTTGACCTGTTTTTCGAATACTGTATGCAATAGGTCTACTATATTTGGTGTATGGAAGGATTGTAAGGTGTACATGTCCAACTGGCAGGTGTCATCTGATCTTGACCTCATTTTCATTGTTCAGTGGTTATAGTTAAGTTTTTGTGTTTTGACCTGTTTTTCGAATACTGTATGCAATAGGTCTACTATATTTGGTGTATGGAAGGATTGTAAGGTGTACATGTCCAACTGGCAGGTGTAATCTGACCTTGACCTCATTTTCATGGTTCAGTGGTTATAGTTAAGTTTTTGTGTTTTGGCCTGTTTTTCGAATACTGTATGCAATGTGTCTGATAGCATTTACTTTCATTAGAAATACATGACAGGCGAGACATTTTTGTGTGTCCACTCTTGTTAAGTTGAGAGGGGGCTATTGGAGTCACCCCGGTGTCCGTGTCCACGTCTGTCTACACGTCCACAACCAGTTCTCAGTTACTAGTTCATGCAGGGTCATATTTTTCTGTGCAGGTGCATGATGAAGAGACTGACCATGTGACATAAGATGAAGGTCACATGACCCATATTGCACAGTTGACTGGCTGTTAAGTTGATATACTAAGTGACCTATAATCATATTACTTGGTGTGAGGAAGCATCTAAGGTAGTAACACAGCCTCCCACCAAAATTAGGTCACTCTGACCTACTTATCGCTCTATATTGACATAGGTTAAGTTTTACGTCCGAGTTCAGTTCCCAGATACCAAGGGACCTACAGTCATATAACTCAGCCTCCCACCAAAATTAGGTCACTCTGACCTACTTATATTGCTTAATTGACTTAGGTTTTGTTTTACACCTGAGTTCACTTCTCCAATACGAAGTGACCTATAATCATATTATTTTGTGTGAGGGTGCATTTCGGGGAGTAACACAACCTCCGACCAACATTAGGTCACTCTGAACTACTTACTGCACTTCATTGACTTAGGTTAAGTTTTACATCCGATTTCAGTTCTCCGATACCAAACGACCTACAATCATTACTTGCTGTAAGGGTGCATCTCGCGGAGCTACAAAGCCACACACAAAAATTAGTAGGGGAATGAGGCGAACTTTGTAATTGTAGATTTCTGGTTTAAAATTGCAACTCGTTTTTCATGAATATCACAAAAGTTTCATTAAAATGAAAGTAAAAAGTATTGCCATACCTTTTTTTTCCAAAAGTCATAATTAATTGTTGGCTTATCCAAAACATAAATGTCTAAAATATTTTACAAGAACAGATTTTCCATTTTTTGTGTGCAATTTTGTTGATTTTTGTGTAAAGTATGACAATGTGACGTTGTTGAACACGTGCAAATTTTGTTTTCATAAGTTTGAAACATGTTGACTTTTGGTATCTACCAAATTGTTATTTGAAATGTACAGAGTTTTTCATTGTGAAATTAGTTAAAAAAAATTAGAAACTGGAATAAAGTTTCATTTATCAAATGAGTGTTTAGGCTTCAAAACAATGAAAGATGTGCTCTGGTGAGTCAACATCCCTAGGCCTATAGAACATCTATAAACATTTACATATACAAGCTTTTAGCTGCTGCTAATTGTCAAAGGCCACAGGACAGCTTCAAGATGTTATCAGTTGATTACCATATGTAATCTATAAAGGTCTTGGAATTTTTTTTGATTGACACATACCACATATCCTATTTTCCAACAGATCAAAGTGTAGCGGATTTAATGTTAAATTCCAACTAAGAATCCATACTATAAGCTACCGGGGAAGGGGAGGGGGGAGGGGTTAAGCAATATACATGTATAACCCTGGAAAATGGTTTAAAAATTCAATAACTGCTTTAAATTCTGAAATTAATGGAAATGCAATATTTCAGTTTTAAAATAGATTTAAAAATGTGACAGGATAAACATGGCAATAAATAAAACAAAAATTTTAATTTTTCTCCTAACATTCCATTACCATATGAATTGGAATTGTTTAAATGACGGTCACATATTTGTCAGTTGTCGTATATTAGCAGTATTAGAGACACACATTAATTACGAAATGTTAAGTACTGTATGTTGGGCTTTTTTTTTTTGCAGCCAAATGGTGAAACTGTAAGTTTACAAGAATCTACACATCTGATTTCACAAGGAACAACAGGACTGAGTACATGGCAGGTAAGCTGACACGTAAAAACTGATTGTAAATATATATATACATTGTAGTTTTGTCTTTGAAGAAATTACCACAATCAGGTAGTGCAGACTAAGTAACCCATGTAGCAGGTACCTCATTTTGCAGGATGATGCCATTGGAGTTGAAAGCATCACTTTCAGAATTCAGATTGTATATTTTTATTTGTAACATGCATTAAATTAGAGCATGCACATTTATCTCTCTAATCATAAAATTTGGTTATTGTCAAATTTTTACAGTATGTGGGGTCTTTTCTTAATTTGGTGAATGTGTTTCGAGGAAATATTTCCAGTTTGATTTGTGTTTGTTACCATATTTAAATGCATACAATCATGGTTCAAATCTGTGCTGAACTAATATTGGCTATGGAAGAGATTGAGAATTAGCTCAGAGCAGATTTTGCCTTTATACTAGTATTTGATTAACTAGAATTAAAGGAACAGACCAAGGAAATAATATTACCATGAATCACATTCTTGGATTTTTAAAATACAACATAATAATGATAATATTTAAAATGATCAATTGTTATGCATGCCACAGATAAGCAGTCATGTAGAGATAAGTGTAATATATCTAAAGAAATAGTACATTTCATGATGTCAACAAAACATTAGTAGTACAGCAACAGTGCTGAGGTTCATCCATGACTATAAATTTGCTATCAAACCAGGGGTTTTATATTGCAATTTTGTAATACATTCCAGAATTTTGTCTTATTAAACTTGATTTTTTTCAACACATTAAATTAGGGGAGATAACTATGTAAACATCAAACTTCTTTATGCATAGTATATTACATATTAAAATGTGCTGTCGTATCAAATTTTAATCATATGAAGCTTAATGTTCCCTCAATTATTTAAATTACATTACAGTTGTCAATGCTGACATTCATAAAACTGACCATGATATCACTTGCATAGAATGATACACACATCCTGCACCATTGTTGTTGTATTCATTGGAATTTACAGAATAATCATTGTCAATATTAGTTAATTTCAATAAGGAGAAAAAAAGGTGATATATAAAAAAATTACATGAATATTGCACATAAAACATAAAAAGCTTTTACAGCAGTTAATTTGACCTTTTCCCTCAAATAGTTAAAGTTACAAAAATGTAATTTATGATTTCAAGCACTATGCATTTAATAATTATTTTGAATTGGTATATTTTAGGCTGCATTACACCTAGCAGAATGGACATTTGAAAATAATGACTTTCTAGAGAACAAGTATGTATATAGTGTCTTTTTTAAAACTTTTTTTGTAAACGGCTCAAAAACATTTATTAATAATAATATTGATGTGCTGACAAAATTAATTCATTAAATTTCTTATTTTATGCATAATTAAATTATGGGTATAAAATACAAATTCAGATGAAAAGGTTATTTGAAGTATAATTAAGTGTGTCCTTTTCACAACAGATTTTTTTTATATTCTACTCTATGTAGTAATTTTTTTTATTAATAAATTTCACAGTAAAGAACAATATACACCCAACAACAGTTTTCAAATTCAAGGTTCAAGTCATTTGAGATCGAATATGACATCATGTTTTCACATAATTACATGAAGGCAATCAGTTTGATAAATTGGACGCAGGATATTTTAGCGGATTTTCTAAAGGTGTAATTGACATTTTTGCGGAAACTTTAGTGGACATTTTAGCGGAAGAAAAATTATTTATCTGTACAAATTCAATGGACATTTAAGCGGAACTATTTTACATGTAACTTTTATTTATTGGTTTTATTTACTGTAAATTCAGAAATTATTGCGTGCATTTATTATTGCGATTTTGTCATCTTAGACCAAAATGCGATTTAAATTTTTGCGATATTGAGAAAAATCCCGCTTCATTCATATAAAAAATTCCAAAATGCGAGTTTAAATTATTGCGAGTACCCTGTCGCATTTTTCGCAATAATAAAAAGATCGCAATAATTTCTGAATTTACAGTATTTGGAGAAGATGTCATATCAGTTGCCATGGAACACATAGTTTGATGCAGAAAACAAGAAATGTTCAGCATTAGGGACATTAGAAGAGATCACTATGTCTGCAAAGTCCGATTTAGGTTGATACAGAGCCAATGTTGATATGTAAATATTGTAAAAATCTTGCTTTTAGTGCTCACTTAAGATTAAAATAGTGCTTTGTTTAACATTAACAGTATTAAAGTGAACTATATCCTACTCAAAATTATCTGGTTAATGGAAGAGGTAGATGCTTAATGACTGAATTCTTCAGCTAAAATGTCCACATAATATTTTAAATCCGCTAAATTGTCCTTTAAATTTTCCGCTAAAATGTTCGCAAAATTTCCGCTAAAAGGTCCATTTTGTTCTGCTAAATTGTCCTATCAATCCGCATAAATGTCCTGCGCCGGATAAATTTGTTTATGATTTATATTCATACAATATTTTTTGTGTTTCATGTAATATGTTAAAATGTTCTGAAGTAAGAATACATAACAACATGACTCAAAGGAATTTTACCCAGACTAAAAAAATGTAGGTACAGCTTAACCTTGTTTTCTCATACTATTCTATGTTGAAACTTGGATAAGTCGAGGTACCCACACAGTTAACTATTCCATTTATGTTGTATATAATCTAAGTTGCATGAGTTTGTGTTGTAAGGATGTCATTTTCATTTTTTTTCTACAGGAATATATTGGAGCTTGGAAGTGGTCTTGGCTTAACTGGAATAGGAATCTGTAAACAGTGTAAAATAAAATCTATGACAATGTCAGACTGTCATCCACAAGTTTTATATCTTTTGATGGTTAACATAGAAAACAATTTTTGCTCTAATTCTGATACATGTGCAATTAAAGCTATCTTGCCAGAAAATAGAAATACTTTGACAAAAAGACGAAAAATGATGCGCAGCATCAAACGACAGCTCAGTGTCAAACAAGACCTTGGAATGGAACAGTCAGACATTATGGAGATAAGTTGTACATCAACTGCATCTGCAGATGACATTGAGGAAGAGTCAGACAGTGATATTGATGTGGGTGTGTTTACACCTGATGAGGACTTATGGGAGGAAGGGGATTGTGCAGATACTTTCAAGCTGTGTAACAATGGAAAAATAAATCTTTTACAGTTAGACTGGTGTAGATATAACTGTCATTTACTGGATAAGTTGGCACCAGATATTATACTTGCTGCAGGTTTGTTCTATTTCATACTGATGATTTGTTTTGGAAAATTATTAGATATCTGGGTTTAAACTTTACAAGAGGGGTAGATGGGTGTGCTTTTATGAATGAAATGTCTTAACGACAGTATTGTCTTTAAAATTTTGTCTAGGAGACCAGCATTTGAAATTTAATGCAAAAAATCAAAGATACCTGACTGTTTCACTTAACCAAGGTCTGATTCATCCAAGATCAAGTATAACTACAAAATGTATTTTAGTCAATCGAGATTTCAAATCAATGAAAGTTTACTCGTGAAAGGTAAAAATGCATTGAATAATATGGAACTTTACCCATTACTGCTACGTTATACCATCTCTCTTACAGATGTAGTGTATGATAAAGATATTATACCATCTCTGGTTGGTCTATTGGTGAATCTACTTAAACCTCGGAGAAATATTGTACCTATAGCTTTTATTGCATCAACTATCAGAAATGAAGATACAAGAGATTTCTTTTTGGTAAATTTAGGTGAGAACTAGAAAATATATTTTGTTATAATCCTGCATGTTAAGTGAAGTGTATATCTTTGATGTCACCTGTAGGTTTGAAATTTTTTTTTGGACAAAATTGAGATAAAAAAGTTTTTAGTTGTTTTTAAGTGTTACTAATGCTGCGGCTATTAAATTAAATTTGGTCACATGTTGTAAACATTAGATTTTACTGGTAAAAATCGCAGTAGAAAATAACGTTTTATTGTTTGTTATTTATAGATAGTACTCATCCTATTTGATAGTGGAGTATCCAATGTAGCACAAAAATATATATTCTTAAATAGAATTTAAACAAATTACTGTTGCATTGAAGGCAGCATCATCAGTCTTATGTTAATTTATGTCCCAGGTGAACAGTGTGAATTAGTAGGAAATTGTTGAATTAGAAATGCACATTTGCACAAGGTTTAGTTAAAGATATAATATTTTATCAATTTGTTTGCATGTATTTCTTTGATTGACTTAAGTTTGTAAGGATAAAAATAAACAATTATCTTAGATATTCAAATCTGACATTTTTCAGCTAATGAAGGTTTGGTTTATGAGATGGTGGACCCACCAAAAGAAAAGACTTTTCATTACGATGACATCATTCCCATTGAAATCTTAAAGATTCAGTATTCAGGAACTTAGTACTTAGGATACTTGTATTTCATTTATATTTGTTTGCATTATATATGTTTTATATTTAACTGGGTTTTCCGTTTAAAAAAATCCAGTTATTTATACTGTTGGCAGGTGGCTATAAACAGCGATGAAGGAAAATCCAAATCGCTGTCAATTTTTAGCTCATTTCTTATATTATCATGTTTTTATAATTTTTTAGGATAAGTTGGAAAGATTTACAGAGTTAGTAATTTTTTATAAATGATTTTGATTCTATATCAACAAACAAGTGTGAGGTAAATTAAAAACCATCACAACAATGATAAAAATAGAAGAAGCAAGGACTACTCCAGTCTTGTGAGAATGTACCTTTTATATTTTGATAATTTTTAATGGGGCATTGTGTTCACCAAAAAAATGAAAAACACAAAATAAAAAAAAGATGTATTTTCATTGAGAGTCAGTTTTATTTTTAAAATTTTTTAGGGACATAACAATTCACTGTAGAGTACCGAATCGCGGCATTTTCAATCAGGGTTTTATACACTGTATGAGGGGGCCGCATACTATTGGATTGATACTGTCATATATGGAGGTTTATATTGAAACGTTTCGTTTATCATTTAAAATTACAAAAATTTTTTCATGTAAAAAGTATCTGATGGAAAAATTGTGCTAGCATGTTCTACACTCCTAAAATATTTTGGAAAAGCTTCATGTGTATCTCATAGAACAAATTATTAAGTACGTATGAATTATTCACAAAACATGGATGTTGAACTGCAGGGATCACAGCCAAACCTTTCCCTAGAATATGTATCACAATAAGTATCATTGTCTCTGAAGCATATCGTTACACTCTCTACCATTTATTTCATGGAAAAATTTTTAATAGAGCTTTCTGATTCCACAGCCTTTCATCTTTTTATGATGTAAATCAAACTTTGGTATGTAGAATCTGTATAAATGCTACTGGATTTTGAAACTGGTCTTTTCAAGTACTGTTTTTTGGGTAAAATCCAGATTTTTTTTACAAGATATCGTTATATATTATTTTCTACAGAAGAGGAGGTATTTAAAGTTTTTAAGGGATTATTTCTATCTTTCTTTTATTTGTGTACAATAAATTGTTAATATATTACAATGTGTATGTATGAAATCTGGTTGTGACCACACAGGTTTGTGGCTCAGATATATGGTGGTTTGGGTGAAGGTTAAGTAAAGAAGTCATGACAACATGAAATTACACTTGTGGAGGTATTTTGAAATCTGAAGCTACTCTCCAACTATTTAATGGAATATCCCTGACTTTTTTTATGTCTTTGTTATTGAAAATCATATACACAGTTGAAATTTTTTTTATGTATTATATGTCATGATTGTTGTTTGTTAAATACTGTTTTGATAAACATATAAGTACTATTGTGACTTATATATAACTATGTTGCTGAGTAGTCTATGTAGTGCATTGAACAGTTGAAACAACATGCAACAATAATTCCACCCCTGTCAAAATTAATACTATGATTCTAAAGGTGTATTCAGTTTATATTTTAATTAGCAAGACATTTCCTGAGATTAGTGGGTGTTACTCTAGGCATCCTATACTAATAAAAATTGTCTGATTCAGTGTAGTCATTTTTCCTGAAAACAGTATAATACCCTCAATTAACAAAAGAATATATCATTTCTGTAGTTATTATTGGTCAATGTTATCATACTTTATCTGATAATTCTCACCATATTCCTTCATTGTCAAGAAAAATATTTTCCAGGTTAAAAAGTTTTGAATGTATGTAAAATATTTCATTGTATGAAGAAAACGAATTGATTTTTTAAATTTGTTAAAAGGCATTTTGATTTTTGATTTTATATTGTAATTTTGTTTTTGTTATTTTGTATATTGTTGTAATTTATCAGCAGGTGCTTTACAAATAAAATGTTTTAGATTATCAATTTTCTTCTTTTCTAGACAGGATGAGTGGCATCTTGACAATATGGCTTATATAGTTAGTCATAGCTACTAGTGATAAGTAGCCTGTCAACACTGAGATTGTGAGTTAAAATATTGCCAGCTTTCATGCTGAAGGGCAATGGTTCTCTCTGTTTATCCTTGTTACTTCAACCAATAAAGATCAGCCAAGTTTGCAGAAGTTGTATTAAACCCTAGAAAACCAAACTAGGATGATCCAATCCATATTCAGTTTTCAGAGTTGTGGCCCTTTTGATTAAAAATTTTTTGACCCTACCAGTATGCATCTTGTCATTGCAACTCTTGTTAGAAACAAACGTTTTTTTATATTACAGCCTTATGTGAATGTTAACAGGAGTATTAAGGAGTATTTCTAACCTAAGACCAAGACTCAGTGTTTTCATTTGAACCTCGTAAGTTTTTGGATTATTTTTGAAGACTTCACAATGACTTTTCATGATGAAGAACAGCAATAAAAGTGTTGTTTACATGCTTTTTGTCTTGCCTGCGATGAAAGTTGCTGAAGACGAGACAGCTATTGCTTTTCGGTGATGGCAGCAGCAGTAATTGCGCTAACAAGGACTACTGTAGGATAACTCATTCACTTGTGTAATGGTCTCCTAACCTTGGCCTCATTTTCACGCCCAAGTGGTCCAGTAAAAGGTTTTCGCATGCCGCAGATTATTCAATTGCGAAAATAAAAACAAATCTCGTTATTGTTAACTTTGAATAGTACTTCATTCATAGTTTTACACTTTTAAAAACTGTAATGAAAATGCTGTTATTGTTAGTATTTTGACCAAAAAACTTGCGTAAACCATGCACTGTATCTCTTGCCGCAGTAATCTCCCCAAAGACTGCATCACATTAATTTTAGAATCCAAAACTAACAATACTCTAGAACTATTAGTATGAACAGCTCCGAGTATTGAAAATACTGTCAATGTATTTTGACTCCTCAAATACAACGATTGCTGTATAAATCACTATTAACTGCTCTTTGTATACAGAACATGGTCAATTTATGACTGGTGAGTACCGGTCAAGGTACTCCAGTATTGATAGCGACTTAATGCAATATTTATGGTCATATTATTTGTTTCTTACATAAATAGCAAATGGTTTTCCCAAATCGTAGAAAATTTACAATTTCATGTTATATATATATATATATATATATATATATATATATATATATAAAGTATCATGTTACATGTGTTACAGATAAACCGATACAACATACCGATAAAAGGTAAGTTTGCATAAAAATCTGTTCATTGTTTTATTTTATAAATATTAAAGTGTTGTACACATGCTGCATAATGTTTTAGATTTTATGCTAAGCCTAATGTATATATTTTCGCAAAATATTGATCAATTTTTCGACTACCAAGAACATTATTCCAAATATTCTCGTCTTTATATTCCTTGTATAATGTTTTAAATATCAATCTTTTGTTATTCTAAACCTGATATCCAAGACTAGTTATCCCAAATATTTCAGTTACGACAGTTGTTGATGAAGATTATTCAAGAAAATATTAAATAATACTAAAATTTATTCTAAATTATGTTTCTATATAGAAAATCGTTGTTACACAGCCATTTATTATTGGGTTTATATTCTTGGACTGTTGTAACATTTCACTCGAACATACAAAAACAGACAACAGATACTCAAAGCCGAAATAAAATAGCAATAAAATCCCTTTAAAGCAAATTCGAATGCTAAACTCACAAAGAAAAAAAAAAAGAAAAAATCCCTATATGAAATGGGATCCATTTAATCCTTGAAGAAGAAAGAAATCAAAGCTGTTCATGGAGCTCGACGGATTAGGGAATGACAACCTCTTATCCTTCTATGAAGAACCTAGTTCCTCAACCTACTCTTTTTAGATGTTTGTGTGTCATATTTTGTTTACTTAATATGTAATTCCCTTTTTTCCTTCCATTTTTCATGCGTGTATTGGATTGCTGCCTTTGTACTTTGATCCATCTTCCTCAGAGATGATGTAGGTTAAAATAAAAAAAAGTATGCAAATAAATACCCAAGAGGTTATAATTTGTAATTATTTCAAATTTGCTTGTATCTTTGTTTGTGTTTTCGTATTTTTGAACCGTAACCAGGGATAGTTTAACTTTTGCACATAGCCTTTGATAATGGTCTCTAAATTTATTTAAATAAATATATAAATGAATGAATAAAAATGAAAAAGGTAATTTACTAGTATGGGATATATAATTTTTTTAGATTATAAAATTTGTTTTGTATCATCTGTCTTATAGTACTGAAAACTTCCAGAAAGATTTTAGCTTTTGCCTCTATTGAACGCCCGTTTTACTTTAAGATTTTTTGTCAATCTTTCAGCACCATATTCTTCTTACATTTATATCGGAAAAGAGAAAAGAGAAAAGAGAAAAGACATCCACTATTATATGTACAATATTATCATACAATTTTACATCACATGAACAATTTATATCAACAGATTTTCATTATTTACAGAAACAAAGCTCTGATTTTGTGCCGTTTACAACAGTTGAATTACCAGTATCAAAATCTACGCCATTTCTAAAATTTTCTAAATGGTAAATCTAAATTTAAACTGCATGTTTATTGCTTGGAGAAAAGTCAATGAAATGAAGCTTTAAAAAGGCAGTCTTAACATTTTTTTTACATCGTAGAAAGACTAAAGGACATTGCCATGAGAGGCGAATTCTACTGAAAATTACTTATGAGTTGGAGAAACCCAACAATTGCTAATATTATATGTATAAATATATACTTATAATAGGCGACAAAATCTTGCAAATGAAAAAAGGAAGGAAAGGAGTATGTATGTATGTATGTATGACATTTTCTGACCTTAATAAAACTTGGGGATTCCCGAAGAAACTTCCATTGGCCTAAATTCTATAAAATTAGGACACATTATTGACAGGTACAGTTAAATAATTTTATCTTTACTTTAATAAACACATTTTATATCATTTTTATTCAAAATATGAAAACAGCTAGGGAGACAGATGACCCAAATATGCATAGCAATATAATATTTTAATATATTTATTTAAAATTGAAGACAGCTGTGCAATTTTCCGTCTAACATCTCCAAATTTGAAAACTTTGTTGGTGGTTCATACTCCTTCAAGATTAATTAGTTCATTATTTTGTTATCTAATACAGGTTCAGAACAGTACCCATCTTTGACAAATATTTGTTTTAAAAAAGAAAAATACTAAACATTGGTAGATTATTGAAGAAAATGTCAAAAAATATATAAATATATAATAATAATAATAAGTATAAAAACAACAACAATAATGATAAAATAAAGGGGGGAAATTAGAAAATTGAAAAAACTAAAACCCATTGGAAATAAATACAATGAAAGACCGATTTATATATTCTTAGTTTTAATATTATTCTATGATTTATATATGTAATATTGACATTTTATTAATTTATCAAAAAGACTGACTGTGTTTAGAAAAGTAACAGTATTTCCGAATTTGGTTAAAAAATGATTTAATGCCCTAAATTAAACTGATGTCATGAGAAATTTGGTGTGGTATGGTGGGTCCCAAACTTAACAAAAAATATAAAAGACTTAAATTTTAAAGGACCCAAAATAAGTTTGTGTACAATTTATATTTTAGCCAAAAGTTAAAACGATTTTCATAGATATTAATTTAGTATTTACTTTGAAAGACTTTTCCAGTCCTTTAACTTTAGATCTTAAATGAATTCCGATTTTTGATCCCTCAGCTGTTCAACTGATTAAAGATTACTTGGGAATTCTCGACCTATTCCATTGAATTAAATTTTATATTTAAGGACCAAACTTCAAAATCAGCAAAAAGGAAAGGGGGGATTGAATACAACGGAGTGATCTTAGGACTGATATTTATTTTTCACAGTATCTTTGAATATTTTTACTTTCCAACACTTGAGTGCACTTTATAGTCCAGAGTTTACACCAATTTGCCCCTTTGTAATATTTTCCTGGTTTACTTTACCATACTCGGGAGGTTTCCTTTTTTTTTTATCCCATTTTAAATCTTGAATATTTTGTTTTCAAATTTCACCCTAATCTGCCATAAAAATAAAATATTTACACGACATTTACATGATTTTATGAAAATCTCTTATGCGTTTATTAGCTACAACTATATTGAATTTTGTGAAAATATGTTTGCAATTTCTCAAATAAATAATAAAAAAAAACAATACTAAAATATGGTATGCTATTTAAATTAACTCGGTCGACAGAGAAATTTGTATGGTTAAATTTATGAATTATGTTTAATGGGTTTTGAAACAAACGATGATAATTTAATTTTTGATCACCCATGACATGAACTTTAAAAGAATGCTAACTTTATTGTTTGTTATAGACAAACCTAAATGTATATTATGTAAGTTAAAACGCTTAGTCTGCATTTGTTTTGTCCTATGACAAATGGGATATTATTTGGATAGTCAAAACTATTTCAAAAATGAATATTTAATGCTTGTCTACACGCATTTTGTGTTTCTTATTGTACAGATCACAGGGGCCCGACTTCTGGATATTTATTTATTTATTATTTTTATTATTTTTGTCTTATTTCCTGGGTACTTTTAACAAATATTTACTATAACAACGAATATTTATGCTTTTATTAACAATGTGCAATTTATACTATCCACGTCCTTATCTTAAAGATTTTCTAGTATAAGGACGTGGATAGTATAAATTGCACATTGTTAATAAAAGCATAAATATTCGTTGTTATAGTAAATATTTGTTAAAAGTACCCAGGAAATAAGACAAAAATAATAAAAATAATAAATAAATAAATATCCAGAAGTCGGGCCCCTGTGGTACAGATGATAATTAGACAAAATATATAGATATCTTTTGTATCGAAATTGGTAATATTGAATATTATTTGGCTTATGTCGGCAACTGATAAAATACAATACAGTTATCCCCATTCTAATGCAACCTCCGTTAAACGTTAAAAAATAGAATAAATCGAACAGCGTTCCGAAGTCCCCCGCCGCTAGAACATCAGAAACCCTTGGACAAGTGAAACATAACAAAATTTTCTCAAAGAGAGAGAATAGAAGGACAAACAATTTGTGGGTATTGCTAAAGTTTTTTACAAGTTAATGAGTGGTATGAAGACATTTATACAATATGGGTATAGTGTTGAAATCTTATTTTACCATGTGTATTGAGAATTTATACTAATGTACATTTACTCCTTTTCAATAAACAAAAATGCTTTGATCAAAAGTATTCCGCCTAACAAACTCTTAAAGACAGTATTTTTCAATTTTATAAGTTTCGATAGGAGTTTATGTATAAAACCTCCCTTTAGGTCCAAGTGTATAAATATTATTCCAATGCAAGGAGAATATAAATTTTCTAGAACACTTAGATGAACATTTAGTCAATTTTCAAAGTTATTAAGGGGCACAACTCCTACAAAAATATTTCGACATGACTCATCTTCGAACTCCCTTGAGGTATCATTGAGTTAAAGCTACTGTATAAATATTATCCAAATCGGTCAAGAAATAAATTTGCTAGAGCGCTTACATGAAAATTTTGTCAATTTTCTAAGTTATTAAGGGGCATAACTCCCACAAAAATATTTCGACATGACTCATCTTCGAACTCCCTTGAGGTATCATTGAGTTAAAGCTACTGTATAAATATTATCCAAATCGGTCAAGAAATAAATTTGCTAGAGCGCTTACATGAAAATTTTGTCAATTTTCTAAGTTATTAAGGGGCATAACTCCTACAAAAATATTTTGACATGACTCAGCTTCGAACTCCCTTGAGGTATCATTGAGTTAAAGCTACTGTATAAATATTATCCAAATCGGTCAAGAAATAAATTTGCTAGAGCGCTTACAAGGTGGACGGACGGACGGACGGACGGATGGACGGCACGACGGAAGCACGGACGGACGGACGCCCGGCATTACCATATCCCCCGCATCGCGTTGCGGCGGGGGACAATAAAAAGTAAACAGGAAATGTCAAATGCGTTTGCGCAACGTTGTCGTCAATGGTTCCGACGGTAAACCGTGGATTTTACGCTTGACGTTATCCAATCAAAAAGGACGTTATATGTTATGTTGCATTAGAATTCGAAATTCCTATAAGGTCAAACTGCAACAGATTTTTGGAAATGGCTTAGCCGTGGGGCTTGAGAGGACATTAAAATGTTTAACTGAAATTCTTTGATACCAATTTTGATGCACAAGATTTGCACATTTCGTCGATTTACGACTCGTCAGTTGTGCTAAAGGCCTAAAATGTTGAAAACAAAACAGTAATCAAAAAAGGTTGAAGAACAAATTCAAAAATGCCAAAATGATCAAAAGGGGTAAACGCAAAACCATCTAAGGACACAGCAATGCACGAGGGAGATTCTCCTTAGTTTTCACTAATTTTACAATTTTGTAACAGTAAATTTTAAGTATCAATTTCTGGCTAGTATCGAGATACTAGTAACTGAGTTGGGGATACCCTCGGGGACTTGCAGTCCACCAACAGTGGCATCAACTCGGTGGTTAAAATAGAATTCTTTGATACCAATTTTGATGCAGCTAGAAGATATGCACATTTCGTCGATTTATGACCCGCAAGTTGTGCTCAGGGCCTGAGCTATTTGCCGATCCTATTAAGAATGGATTTATTTTCTATTTTTTTTTTATAACTTCTAAATTTGTTCTCCGTCATAACATCTCCTTAATCATTTTTCTTAAAATTGAAAGGAATTATATCTTCATAAGAATGCCAAGTGATTTCTCCTTCCTATATTTATCCTTTGACGTTAGTGGAACCTATCTGTCACTAGATAGTATTTAGCTTTGTGCAGAATCGGCTCCACAAATTATTTTTATTGATTGTATTCGGTTTTAAAATTTTTTCAAGAAACCTGATTATTTACTTCATCAATACTGGGTATAATAAAGATGCTACATAAAAAAAAAACTTTGATAAAAAGTTACGATCATAGGAAATTTATTCATTGAATAATTTAAAATTCTGCCACTCAAAAAAATGTAACATGGAATAATTAAAGTTATGCATGTATATGTTTGTAATTAGCTGCAGAGATTAGCAAAAAATACAAAACAATGCAAATCAATAAGTCTTAGCTGGGGAATTTTCATTTCGTCAGATCTTTTTATAGATGTTGAAGCAAACACGTTTATCGTAAATGAAGGTAATATTTATAAGATAGTTCTTTTTGCTAATTTTATATCGTCTATTTAGAGTAAAATATATTCATTTTTAATATGCATTACACATGACTTTGCAGAACCTGTATCACCTACCCTATATCGCTCCCTACTCGGAACATACTTTTATTCTGTTCGGAGTCGGTGTCGCGGTGCGTTAACAGCAGACGATCTTCCATCTTGACGAGGAATCCTCGTATTTCTATTGAAACAAGGTAAAAATGTCACAAAAACTACAATGACGACGTCATTGATATTAGGGGTGGGGGATACTTTACTTTTTTTTCTGCCATAGGCTAGAAAATACGTGTAAAATATATATTCACTTTATCTGTAATCATAACAAAACAGCTATAATTTTACAGATCATGTTGATATTTTGATATTTATAGTAATATTCACATTTCTTACTGGGAACAAAACAATTGTCTTTTGTTGAAATATATGATATAAAGATAAACCTATATCACATGCTATATAAATCCTCGACCAATATCACACCTCGGGCCATAGGCCCTCGGAGTGCCCCGGATATTGGGTATTTGGGTTGATATAGCATGTGATATAGGTTTGGCAATATCTTTCAAATATATATAAAACATTTTGCATATCAGCCTCAGACTCTGATAATAACATAGTATCATCTGCATTAGTAAAGTCAAGAAATACCAAAGGGATATTCGAAGGAGCCGGGGAAAATCGAAACAACTCCGGAGAACAACGAAGACAAGACCAAAACAATACATGCACTACAATTAAAAACTAAAAACATATGAACAGCATGGACCCCACCAAAAAAACCGGGGGTAGACTCAGGTACTCCGGAAGAGTAAGCAGTCTCTGCTTCCTGCAGGACACCCGCCATGCTGTCCATGTCAAATCCGGTATGAGGAAGGGATAACATCAATGGAACAGGTCCATTTTCATTTGGGAAACGGTTTTTTCATACCTGTCAACCAAGTCATAATTTAGCAGAGCAAACATCTTAACAACCATGTCCAAATTTTCAGACGCAAATTGTGAAATATTTTCTAATCCAACTATATTGTTTTTATTAAATTTAGTGAAAAAAGAAAAGGTTGAAAAGTTTCCCCTTGTCTCACACCAATATCACATCTGAAGAAATCAGAAAACGAATCAAAACTCTTAATACAAGATTTAACATTTTTGTATAGACCATGTATTACTCTAAAAAAATCTATAAATGTACAGTATAGTCTCTTCCCAAATGGCAAGTAAATTGAAATCAGATTTGAAATAAAAGAGCAGGACCAGGATTTTGGCAAAATAAAAAAGACAGGATTACCTTAGGTTTGAAAAAAATGCAGGACCTGTGTCAATCAGAAAATTTATTGTTTTAAATGGAAAAAAAATCCAGGACCAAAATTTCGACAAATAAATAGGCAAGATCAAACATTTTATCCAAGCCTTATTCTTAAAAAACTGGAAAAATAACACCTTCAGAACAATGAATCTGGAATGTATGAAGTATTCAAGACTAAATTAAATAGTTTACAGTAAATTGGAAGCAAAATATCTATTGTGTTTTTTTATGTGTTCATTAACTATATTATCATATCCTGAGGCATTATTATTCTTCAGTTTCTTTACTACACACAAAATTTCTTCCTCTGTAATTGGTGAATTCAAAATGGCATTTATATTATTCATAATCAATACACAAATCTGCTCCATTTACTGGTATCTCATTTAAATTTCTAAAATACTCATATAGCTGTCCCAAAGACAAATTCTTGGAAACAGCACCATTCTTACTATCAATACTATGTAATAACTTCCACAAATTTTTTGGACCATTTTTTATTAATTCCTTATAACCTTTTCTGTTCTACTTTGATATTCGATAAAAACTTCTATTCATCTGTTTCTTATAAACTTTACTTGTTTTCTTCATATTATGTCTATTTAGACTTTTTACCTTGCTATATTTTCTTTTGTACTGCTGAAAAATACATTTCTTGTCAAACCATGGTTTGTTATGAGTTTTATTATTTGGAAAAGATGAAAATTTACTTTAAAAACCAAAAATATAATGTGATGTTTCTGTAAAAATATTAATGATGTCTACCACTACATCATTTACCTAACCAAGATATAAGCATATCTATTTCCTATATTATCAATAACAGAATATTTAGTTACCTCAATATGATCAATAAATTCACTCCTCTTACTATCCACCCACCTAACGGGCTAAGAAATAAGTCTCTTTTTGAAAGTGAAATGTTAGTATTAAAAAAATTAAATTGTAGACCACAATGCATATCAGAATAAACTGGATTATAGTCCAAAATCTCAAAATCACCAATAACAGAAAAGAGATCATATGAGGTCAAAAGATAATCCACTGCACTTTTTAACCAATACTCCTATCCATACCAATTCGGGAATTGGCAATGTAAAGATTATTTGATTTGCAAATCTCTAACAATTTATGTAGAAAAATTATTAGGTCTGCACTCACATTGTGAACACAATATTATATTGAGCTAATACTTGAAATTCATAGTAATATTTATACAAATCAACTTACTCCTTTACATCAATAATACTTTTTTCATAAGGCTCCGAAGAATCTCGCATATCTGCGGTTTTGGCATTAAAATCACCAATTAGGGCCAAATTCATATTATCATTTGAAAAATGCACAAGTTCATTCTCTAGAAAAGCATCATTTGAATTATATCTAGAATTTTCAGGAGGGATATATACACATCCAATTAAAGTATCTTTTTCCAAAATTTCAGAAATTTTTAACCATGACACAAATTTTGAATCTGAATTTAAAAATTTTATGTATCTTTTTAAAAAAATTCTGTAAATTACAATAATACCACCAGATTTGTTTTTGTACGTTTCTTTCTTTTTTGCTACATAATCATAATCATTAGGTAACTGTAAAATATCAAAATTATCTGTTTTTGATATAACAAAAAACATATATCACAAGCACACATCAACTCGTTAAATTCTGGCAATAAAAATTTTGATGTAATGCCATTAACATTTAAACTACTACATTTTATTTTAGAAAAAGGAATTTTTCTCTCTGACCATACTGGTATTGTCCATATTATTTAACAACATACCTAGGCAAATTATCAAAATAGAAAATGGTAGTAGAAACTTAACAGTGCTGAACGCACGATTCTGTTTTGCATATTTATTTCTGTATTGTCTGTCCTTTTTATTAGCTCACCTGGCTATTGACAGGCTGAGCTTTTGCCATCACTTGGCGTCCGTCGTCCGTCCGTCGTTAGCTTTTCATTCAAACATCTTCTCCTCAGAAACCATTTGGCCAATTCCAACCAAACTTTTCATGAGTGGTGTATGGAAGGTCCTCAAAAAAGTTTCCTCATTTAGGTCTGATTGGTCCAGAAACATGGCCACCAGAGGCAATTTTTGTTTCTGATTGGCTGATTTTCAAAAATCTTCTCCTCTGAAACCGCTAGGCCGATTGGTTTGAAACTTAATAGGAATGATTTATGACATATCCTCTACAAACGATCCTCAATTTATTTTGATCTGACATAAAACATGGCTGTCGTAGCTAAAAATGAATATAGGGGTGCATGTGTTGTTTTTAGCTTATAACTTAAAAACCGTTACAGATATCAAAAATCTGACATGGGGTAAAATTGATCAGCATGACAAGATCTACCTACCCTGAAATTTTGAAGGAAGTTTCAAAACCCATTTAGGAGTTATTGCCCTTTTTTCGTCAAATTTTCAAAATTTAACATTTTTCGTCATTTATCTCCAAAACTATTTGAGATAGAAGTGAAATGTAAATTTGAAAAATGTTTGCCAAGTTGAGATGTACCTACCCTTAAATTTTAAAGGAAATCCCAAAACCCATTTAGGAGTTGTTGCCCCTTTTTGTTAAATTTTCAATTTTTTTCATTCAAAAATCTTCTCTGAAACCGCTGGGCCGATTGGTTTGAAACTTAATAGGAATGATCTATGACATGTCCTCTACAAACGTTCATCAATTTATTTTGATCTGACATAAAACATGGCTGTCGTAGCTAAAAATAGAATATAGGGGTGCATGTGTTGTTTTAAGCTTATAACTTAAAAACCGTTACAGATATCAAAAATCTGACATGGGGTAAAATTGATCAGCATGACAAGATCTACCTACCCTGAAATTTTGATGGAAATTCCAAAACCCATTTAGGAGTTATTGCCCTTTTTTCGTCAAATTTTCAAAATTTTAACATTTTTCGTCATTTATCTCCAAAACTATTTGAGATAGAAGTGAAATGTAATTTGAAAAATGTTTGCCATGTTGAGATCTACCTACCCTTAAATTTTAAAGGAAATTCCAAAACCCATTTAGGAGTTGTTGCCCTTTTTTGTCAAATTTTCAAATTTTTTTCATTCAAAAATCTTCTCCTCTGAAACCGCTGGGCCGATTGGTTTGAAACTTAGTAGGAATGATCTATGACACGTCCTCTACAAACACTCATCAATTTATTTTGATCTGACATAAAACATGGCTGTCGTAGCTAAAAATAGAATATAGGGGTGCATATGTTGTTTTTGGCTTATAACGTAGAAACCGTTACAGATATAAAAAATCTGACATGGGATAAAATTGATCAGCATGACAAGATCTACCTAACCTGAAATTTTGAAGGAAATCCCAAAACCCATTTAGGAGTTATTGCCCTTTTTAGCTCACCTGACCCGAAGGGTCATGTGAGCTATTGCCATCACTTGGCGTCCGTCGTCCGTCCGTCCGTCGTCCGTTAACTTTTTCAAACGTTAACTCCTCCAACACCATAAGTCCAACTGCAACCAAACTTGGTACAGTTATTAATTGGTATGGGTGCTACAAATCTATTGTTTGGATTTTTGATTCGTATAAAAACATGGCCGTCATGGCTAAAAATAGAACATAGGGGTAAATCACAGTTTTTTGCAAATAAGTCAGAAACGGTCACAGATATCAAAATTCTGGCATAGGGTAAAAGTGATCAGCACCTCAAGATCTACCTGCCCTGAAATTTTGAAGAAGATCCAACGACCCATGTAGGAGTTATTGCCCTTTTTCTGCATTTTTTCCAAATTTTGCACTTATTAAGCTCAATATCTTGGATACTATAAAGGAAATTTGAAAAATTTAAATTTCATATTGTTAGGCACACAAAGATCTACAAAATTTGTAACAGGATCGAAGTTGTAGGTTCGTTCCTTTTAGGAGTTGTTCCCCTTAGATCGTCAAAATTGACCATTTTTGCAGTCTTTATTCATTGTAATAAAATCGTTAACTCCTCTTACACCATAAGTTTAATTGCAACCAAACTTAGTGTAGTTGTTCCTTGGCATGAGTGCTACTAAACTATCGTTTGGATTTTTGATTTGTAAAAAAACATGGCTGCCATGGCTAAAAATAGAACATAGGGGTAAATTGCAGTTTTTTGCAAATAACTCAAAAATGGTGACAGATATCAAAATTCTGATGGGAAGCAAAAGTGTTCAACACCTCAAGATCTACCTGCTTTGAAATTTTGAAGAAGATGTAACCACCCATGTAGGAGTTATTGCCCTTTTTCTTGATTTTTTTTTAAAATTTGTACTTCAGTTGTATGATCATTCCTTTTAGGAGTTATTCCCCTTAGAACATCAAAATTGACCATTTTCACAGCATTTCCCTTAGTTTGCAAAATGTTTAAATGAGCCCTTTAGGAGTTGAAGTTTTGTCCCTTAAATGTCAAAATAACTGTTGATGCCTTATAGATGACCCTTTAAATGTCAAAAATAGCGTTTTCTCTTGTTTTTGCCCTATAGAATGAAAACTATTGTCGATAGAGAAAAGCTGTTGTTTGCTTAAACAATCAGCTCATTGAGCTCTACAAAAGTCTGAATTGGGTCGAAGTTGTCAGATGATCCATTATAGGGGTAATAGCTCATGAAAGACTCCCTTAAAGCTTAAGGACCAGGTGAGCGATTCAGGCTCCTGGGAGCCTCTTGTTTCGTCAAATTTTCAAAATTTAACATTTTTCGTCATTTATCTCCAAAACTATTTGAGATAGAAGTGAAATGTAAATTTGAAAAATGTTTGCCATGTTGAGATCTACATACCCTGAAATTTTGAAGGAAATCCCAAAACCCATTTAGGAGTTATTGCCCTTTTTTGTCAAATTTTCAAAATTTTAACATTTTTGCATTGATCTCCAAAACTATTTGAGATAGAAGTGAAATTTAAATTGAAAAATGTTTGCCATGTTGAGATCTACCTACCCTGAAATTTTGAAGGGTATCCCAAATTCTGTTTAGGAGTTATTGGTTTGTGTAATTTGAGGTCAGGTTCTGTTACATTTATTTAAGGTTCACCCTTATTCCTTGTCAATTTTATCAACCTCCTGCCAGGACTACCACCATCAGGAAACATATTTGAACATTAAACCTTATGAAAAATAAATCTTCAACAAATTTTCCAATTGCAACAAACTTGGTCAAATAGTTGATTAATTGTCCAATGAAAACCAGACTCCAGGTGAGCGATACAGGCTCTAGTGAGCCTCTTGTTGCTTATATTTCGTGTTTCTGATAACATAATGTATTTTTGTTTTAGTGGTTTTACCTAATCAATAAATGTTACATAATAGTTCAAGGGCATGGAGTACAGTCGCACAGATTTAAATCTAAGATCAGTTTATGTCTGGGGCACAATGTTTATTGTTATATGTCTATTTGGAACTGGACGCCACATTTACAAAACTTCTTTCAACAGATTTTATATTACTCTATTCTGTCACTTGACTAAGTTATTTTCTTTCGTCTTAAAATTACTGTAGATTCGGTGTATGGTTTTATATATGTATTATGTTCACAAGATGGGGGTAATATAATGAAAGTTTGAGGGCTCATATTCAGAACGGGGTGACTGAATAGCAATGGCGAGATATTTAGAACTCTAAGGCACGGTTGAAATACATGCAGTGACTTCTTTAGTGATATGAAATAAACATCCATATATGTAAAGTGACATTTCAAGAAATCATGTCTTATGAGCAGTGCTCTAAGGATAAATAGGTAAACAAACCTTCGAAATATACTTGAATAAGATACTACTTAGTTTCCACAAATATTGATAATTCTAGGACTGCCATTTTTAAACAATTACCAATCGGAAACACTAGTAATTTGACTGATGACCAGGGTCCACCAGCAATAAAAACAAAGGAAGAAACAATGCATTTATGTAGAGACTACCGAAACATTTATCTTCAGGTGATTTTACAGCACTACAGTATGCCATGTAAACATAAAATAGCATCTAAAACAACGGGTACAGATAGTTGGCTTTTCTAATTATGGTGTCTTTCCATACTTTAATTACTTTGTCTGAAACTCATACAGGGCATAAAACGTAGTTTTGTATGAAGTTAGCACTTCTTTTTGATATTCTGGTATTCTCCATTGAAATTGCATGGACAAGATATCAACAATAAAGACGACAACCGTCATAGATACAAAATAAAAAAAACTTTAAAAATCTTTTTTAAAAATTGTTTTGCCGTTTACACTTTAATATTGCAGGAAGCTTTTATGGCCTTATTTTAGAATTATGCCAGACATTATTAACTCGAAATAGTTGGAAACAACGTTTTTTTAAGGTAGACCACGTGATTATTCAAAAGTGCCCCGATGTTCTTACAACACAATTGTAATGATGTCGGTAATTATCGACAAACTTCGGAAATGGCAATACAACTAACTTATTTTTACAGACTCTGCATATATGCAACAAAGTGTGTTTCAACATGAGAAACATATGTATACAAAATTCCAGCTTTAAATTGTTTGGTTCAGCCATTCACGGTCAAAAAGAGATACAATTTTCGATCATGATCTATTATGGTCCGGATACCTTAATGAAGCTGCTTAAAGCAAAGGTTTACTGAAATAAACTCAGAGACGCAAATGTGTCTGATGGTTTTAACAAACAACATTAACAAGTTGTGCCACTCATGATTGGCAGGTTAATAGTGGGTGGGCAGCAACAAAAGCTTGAAGAAACTTTCAGAGTCTTATTTCATAAACCTGGCAGGTGACAGGTTAAGTTATTTAAAATCTTGACTGTTTGTGTCCTTGAATAGGTCTATATATATATAATCAAAATCCCCATGTATTTTTGGTATATGGAAAATGCTGACAGTCAAGCGAATTCTTTATAAATTGTCCAAAAGAAAAAGTTGTATGACAACTGCAGTGTATTACTATTAATGGTAAGTTGAGCTTGAGTACTACTACTAACAATATTTAATCTGAGAGCTACGACAAATTCAAATCCATATATATTTTATTAAACCAATTAACAACCAAACTGATAATTTCAAATAAAAACAAAGCTGAAAAATAAAGGTTATGTATTTATTAGTAGTATGAATATGTAAGACTGTTTGAATGAGGAAACGGACACCGATTCTTTTGACATTTAGTACCTCTATGTTTTTTACTATTACTATGTGTTCGTCGCGCGCGTTCTTATATTTCGTTGCTGCTCTGGAATTTGGCTGGAACTTTTAGTTTTTCCTATGAGAAATAGAAATGCTTTCTCCCACAATTTTCTAGAAGGAACTAAAATATGTAGCTAATAGGAAGTAACAATTAGCTTTTTTTTATTTTCATGGTCGGTATAAGACATTAAATGGTAAACTGAGAGCTTAAACATGACAGACCTCAGAACCCCTTGCTATTTGGCGACATTCACTACATATATTTAATCAGATACACGTTTAACATGTGTTTTTATGCATCTATTGTTGATATTGTACAAATCCGGGATGTGGACAGGACTGAGATGGGGAAGGAAAGACAACAACAAACAAAACACAAAAAAGTTTAAAAGAATATAAGCAACTTGGACCTAAAAACCAGATTGCTAAAAAGACCCTGCCTCTTATAAGACATGAACCATAGAAAATCCCACAGAAACATAAGACACAACAGAAACATACAAAAATAATGTGCATCCAACTGACAAAATACACATTTACAAAACAGGACTCCATCAATATAATTATTGGAACTCTTAGCATAAATTTCTCAGGATATATTGATCTTAGCTTAAGTATACCCTTTTGGCTACCCTGTTAAATAAAAAGTATCACAAAATACAGAAATAAATTTGATGCACTATATGGCCATTTCGTTGACTGACAACTCATCAGCAGTGCTCGAGATCAAAATATTGGAAAACCGGAATAGATATAATGATGAATTAATAAGCACAACCATCAAAAATCAAAATAATTGAAACAAACAGGTATCCAAACTCAGCTAAGGGTTACCTCTGCATCAAAAGGAAGAGCCTTACAAATTTTTGGAATTTTTTTTTTAAAACTTGACATTTAAATGGTAGACCATCATACAAAAAGCAGCTGGATGATGGCTCTTCTCAATCTTGAAAGTCCATGTGAGGTCTCTGACAATAAGCCTAATGCTAACACCTTACAGAAAGATAAAGACGGCTCTAGCGTCAAGTTGGTCAGCAGTACGTGTCATTTCCCGTCATCCTTTATATGTTACCCTTCTGTAGTTTTCGAAAAAGAGTAGTCTAGTGCCGCTACAGAAGACTAAATTATCCGACCCTACCCATGACTTTTACAGTGACAGTCACAATTGGTTCCCCTCTGTGTCAGGCCCCATCCCTATTTGATTTTTTTGGATAAATTATTGAACTGGTTTTCGTTATGAAGAAGCAGGAAATATTTGTAGTGTTCTTCTCGTTACATATTTTTTTTATTCACATACAATGACAGAATGAAGACCGAATTGGGAATTAAGTTCTATTTATACTCTCACGAAGAAGAAAACTACAAAACAGTTCGGACAATGATACTATAAGATATTGGTAAAGTTATGATGATACTGAAAAAATTCTCCACATACTTTGGAAGTGAGTTTCCTTCTGAAAGATGATGTGTGACGAACTATATATAATTCATTTTTCATTTTTTACATTTTATTAAACAAGTATCTCTTATTTTTTTAGTGAGTTACTGGTGTATTGTATTTACTCAGTTCAAAAACGTGTTTTTTACCTCATATATATGATATAATATTTTCTAAAAATATTGTAACTATTCAAATATTTTCTAGATGAAAATAACTAAGAAAGTTCACGACTTTAACAAAACAGACAACATAGAAATCGTTGATGTAGCAGAGCAATGTTTACACAGTGAGAGTTTTCTTCCCTTAATAAAGGAAGAAATAAAACTGAAAATACAATATAAAAGAGTTAAATTGGGAAAAGAAGAACTGAAAATAGAACCAAGTAAACCTGTTACGTATCTAGTAAGTAATGTCAATTAACATATTTACGAAACTGTCGTAGTATATCAGAATTTCCAAATTCACATAACAAATAAACAACAAAATGGATAACAGAAAGGTCAACATTGAAATACTAATCATCACCTCAACCAAACAGACAGACTCGGGCAAAAAATAACAAAAGAGCACAAAACACAAACATAAACACAACAGATAGTGAGGATAGTCTGACTTGGTACAGACACTGTAGTGACGTTAAACCGATGTCATTGATACCCAAAGCTCCCCTTTATCTATCCTGACACTCTGGTGTATAAAACATACTATAAGAGCCAATACCCGTATGATCACCGACAAGGTGACCGCTTTCTAGAGCTTCAAAAAGTGGTCGGACGGTACATCATTGAGATAGCACGTGCTCCTTTAACTGTAAAACTAGCTAAGGTTCTCATTGCTGGTCGGACACTGTCGTTCAGTTAAAGGAAAAAGTCAGAAATAAGACTCTCATAAGTTTTTTGTACACAGAAAACAATTATGTAAAATTCATATTTCTAACCTTGAGCATCACAAATAGAAGAAAACAAAAGAAAAAAAGACTTGCACTAATGAGTTTCTTGTGCACCGACAACAAGTGTATTCATTTTAACCAATATATCATTTCAGTTGACAGAACAAGAAATTTTAAAAAGGAACAGAAGAAAAGAACAAAACAGAAGATCAGCAATAAGAACAAGAGCCCGTCAGAAAGTACGCATAGTCGAACTTGAAAAGGTACTTCCTTCTAGTTAAATGAAATTAAATTTTTAATTGCTTACAAAGGGCAAAAGCCAATTCTTGTTTCTGAATGGTCAAAAGTTGAAAACAATATTCTGCACACCTCTTATGAAACATCTATAGAAGGTCTTTTCGTTATTTCATCTTAAACAAAACTCGGATATTGAAGGAATCAATCCGATAAGATCCTAATTTGGGCCCCCATTTCGATGCAAATCATTGCATTATTTTACAAGTTCAAGTATTACAATGTCAAACCGAGTTATATAGCCTGACTGTGAAACATAATGTCAAACCGAGTTATATAGCCTGACTGTGAAACATAATGTCAAACCGAGTTATATAGCCTGACTGTGAAACATAATGTCAAACCGAGTTATATAGCCTGACTGTGAAACATAATGTCAAACCGAGTTATATAGCCTGAATGTGAAACATAAGTCAAAGGTAATTGAAACTGGATGATTGCTTTCTATATCGCTGAAAATAATACATAAAGCTTTCTATCCAAAATATACGTATTTATGTGTATAAAAACATACTCCTCTGGAAAATGGGGCGACCTCCATTGTTGTATAAAATACTCTTTTTTTGGTTTACGCTGGTGACTGCAAGACTTTGGAAATCCAACATCATCAAATGTTATGAAATGAATCTATAATACTAAATTTACGAATTAGCCGAATAGGCGGCAAAACGCGTGGTTCAAAATAAACGAAGTATGGTTCAGAACATAAAGGTTATTATCGGATTTGACAATCTGCATTTATAAATTTAAACTGCAGTTTTGTTTATGTGCAAATGGAATTTGTATGCACTTTTCCGATATGAATTCTCCCAACATATCCCTTAGAAGGTTCTCGAATGCATACTTTTAACACATTGATTTAAATAAACAAGTATGCACATATTTTAAATGTATTTTTGTTTGAAATTACGGAAGAAGAATAAAACAAATTAAAAACATTCTCCTTCGAGTGGGATGTTTCCGCTTCATGTATTCAGGATTGTTTTTCTACAATAACGCAATTTCTCCTAACTGTAAAGGTTATGAACTTTGAAAGTTATGAAGAAGTAAGGTAAAGTTCAGAGAAATTCCTAACTTAGTTGTTTTTTGGATTGCTCGGATGTTTACCTTGCACAGAGTGATAATACCAACCATTATCTATTTTACATTATTTGTCATGTGACCTGTCTAAATATATCTCTACCATACAATTCCCCAGATAAAAATATTTTTAACAAATGGTCATCTTTAGCATTAATGACGAAATTTATCTCGGGCATCTTTATATAAACGTGGACAGCACACGCAGCCACACACTAAAAATGCTTTTATCGTCTGATTACTGGATATATTTGTGAAATTAATCCTCGCTT
This sequence comes from Mytilisepta virgata, assembly GCA_028015205.1. Classification (NCBI taxonomy): domain Eukaryota; kingdom Metazoa; phylum Mollusca; class Bivalvia; order Mytilida; family Mytilidae; genus Mytilisepta; species Mytilisepta virgata. The sequence goes on from CM051521.1 coordinate 94,597,562, forward strand.
GCCCTGTCCATGACGACAATGAAAAAATTGGAACAATTATTTTCCAAAAATATGCTCTACCTTACTCACGGCATCTTTTGAAAAATTCATCAGTCTCTAAGGAAATGTTTAAATCTACAATTTCATTTTCATATTTATTCTGAAGGAAAAAGGTAATGCATTATGAAATGTGTATTTAATGAAAGCTTTTCATCAAGTTCCAGTTCAGAATTAATTGTAACAATAAAAATATTGACAATTTATGTGGTTGTGTTTTCGTCATAGATTTTGACTTTGAGGGAACCTTAAGGTTCATTTTGGTAATTCTACGTGGCACACAGTCTACTTCATCAGTGGATACATCTTCGGTAGTAACGAACAGCCATATGACAATTGGGTCGCGTTGACCTAAATTTCACGCTTCATTGACTTTGGTTAAAATTTGCATTAACATCCATTGCTGGAATACTACAGTATATATAGACATGAAACTATCAGTTGATACCACCTACTTGACAGGAAAGTTTATAGGAAGCCTGCCACAACATCCACATTGAGTTCCTGTTCCATGAATGACATGGCCGTAATAACTTTTTAAAGTCAATATGGCCACCAAAAAAAATGCTTATTTTCCCGCGCTCGCGCGGGTTCAGTGTCTAGTATATATTTAAATGTCATTTGTTGAAATTCAGGAACTTAAAATTCTGAAAAAGCTTTTATAATAGAAAAATCTAATTTGTGTGAAACTACAAACGGCAAGATTTCAGAGATGTTTAGAGACATTTTCTGTTTCTTTTATGACACACCTAATCGTGTTCTTTACAGTTTTTTCGTTCATTCAACTATTTTTATTGTAATTTGTTATTGTAGGAAGTACAGTCACTTGAAAACAACCAACAGAATCTACATAAAAATGTTCAATCCTTAACCGAGGAGTTACAGACACTGGAGAACATTCTAAATACTCATAAATGTAAAAACACATCATTACCGTCTACTTGTCGTCAAGTGGTATCTCTGCCAATATTTAATGAAATTATAATTGAAGGAATGTAAAACATTATTCACCTTTCGCATTCTATTTTAGTTTGTATGATAGAATAAACATTATAAATATACTAATTATACAAGAAGAATCTTGTTAGTAATTTCATTGTGCTGGTTAATGCGTATTTGATACAATGATTCCTCAGCAGCACCGGTCATTGGCTTAAATGTATTCTCAGGGATAAAATTCGAGTTTTTAACGTTTTTATAGGTCGCAATGCAAATACTGTTTTACTTTTTGTATCAGAACTAAATTGAAGATGTTGAGTACAATAAAAATAAATAAATGACAAAAGATCGGTGACCTTTTAGAAGGACTAAAAAACAAATATCCAAACACAAAAATGACAAAAGGTCGGTGATCTGTCAGATGGACTAAAAATTGTAAATACCCAAACAAAAAATGACAAAAGATCGGTGACCTGTCACATGGACTAAAAAGCAAATATCCAAACACAAAAATGACAAAAGGTCGGTGAGTTGTCAAATGGACCGAAACACAGAAATGACAAAAGGTGAATATGGTTTTCGATTCTATTCTTCAAAGTATCAAACTGCAAACATGCTTTCGGCATTCCAATGTTTTGGGAGCCTCTATAAATTCCCATTGTATAGAAAAAGAATAGGTTTCCCAGTTCATGTTCTACCACTGATGCGATACTTCTGGTTGCGGACTTCTTCGGCAGGGACATAGTTTGTAGATGCATGTTATAATAAAACTAAAGATGGAGGTAGAATTAAAGTACAAGAACCATAACCTATTCTAGATCTTGCCGATTATTACTCTTTAATTCTTTTTTTTAAAATTTTCATTTGGTAAATTTTGGAATTCTATTAAAGCAAAGTTACAAGGCTGACCTTACCTAATATGTTTAAGTCAGCTTCTTTTATTTTATTTCTCATAAAGTTTGACGAGTTTTGTTGTTTCCAGTTTCGGTTTAAGGTAATATGAACTTAAGAGTAAAACAATGTAAAAAAAAATGCAGTTTCTGTGTTTATCTTGTTTTAGTGCTGAAATTAACTATATTAAGTTAATAAATCTACGGAATAATAAACCTCTGAATCTGGAAATGGATTAATTACTGCTGTAGTTATGGACAAGTCCCAATATCTCCCAAACGGTAGCGAAAAAAAAAAAGAAAAAAAAGCTGAAATGTCAATATTTATGAAACAATAAAATGCTACAGATGGTGAGCTGTCAAACGACTCAAGGTAAATAAATAAAGTATAAAAAGACCAATAAAATAAAATATAAACAATTAATTATGACAGGGCCAAAGTTAAGAATAGTCAAAAATACAAAAATGAGATGCACATGCATAGTTCAAAATTCCTGCAGTGACTAAATACACACAATACATACACACAGGATTAATTTGTGTAAACAAAATTTTAACATTACTGCGACTTCTAATGTGGCGGATATGAAGAAAAAAATGAAAAAATTCACATCTGTTGTTATCAGTCCCGAAGGCCGACACAGATTTTACATTATAACTTGTATCAGCCCAGAGGATCGACATGAATTTCAAATTTAAGCTCGTATATACATATAAGACCACTGGACCTGACATCAAAATGCAGTCTATCTGTATTAAAACAGGTTTTTAAAAAAGACCTAAACCAGAAAACACTCCAAAAGTACCTACTGCTGTACTATTCAATATAAAAACGCATTAAGCACTAGCAATATAAATATAGGAGTGACCATAGATTTCCAAGATGGTTAACGACCTCCATCACATTGTGAGTAGGACTTTCCCATTTTGTGACGTGAGAAGTGGTGATTAAAATTACAGATTCCATGAAATCATTAGGAGTAAAACATAAAAAACAATGATAATATCAATTATAATTAGGAGACAAAAAAAAAAAAAAAAAACATGAGAAACCCATATAAAAAATTTAAAAAAAATGAAAATAGATTAATTGAGGGACATTCTAGTATCATATTGTATATTATAATACTGATTCTAAACTTTAGTAATTTTCCTCCAAATTTAGACTCATGGAAAGTTCAAGTTATCTATTTATAAACTTGTAAGTATTTCGATATTCTCCATGTTTAGTATGTTTAAATCTATTTTTACACAAGACTTTTTTCTGTGTCAATGGTTTGAAAATTTTCACTCAGTGTAACAAAACATCAATTTTGTATCTAATTGTTTATGTAGAATTCATTTGTATATAAATAGTATTGTCCCCAGGGTTGTCTATTCTTTGCATTATTTTTGATCCCTAGTTTTTCTTAATTTTGCATGGTGTCACTTTGTATTTCAATATTTCACTTATTGTAATTATAAAGTCGGTAAAAAAAAATCAGGATGAAATATACTTTCAAATGGTAAAATTGAATACTACCTGGTATATTTTTTTAACGAAACAACTGATGCAATTCAAAAATGGACAATAATATGAAATGATAAGTTGACATCTACGGAAAAACAGACCATGTCTGTTTTGAATCTTTGGTTAAAAAAAATTCACGTGAGATTCACTTGAGCTATTGTCATCACATGGCGGTCGTCGTCGATCTATTTTTTAATCCTCTTTAAATTTCTGCAACCACTAAACCGAACTAGGCAGCAGGAGTGCCTTGGTGATCCTCTTTCATAATTATATTCAACGACCCAGACCGCCAAATAAAATTGCCCCACAGTGGACTTTAGTTTAATATAGGACCCTATGGGAAATTCAACTATAGATCTTCTCCGAACCCTCTATTTCAACTCGAACCAAACTTGGCAGAAATATCCCTTTTCAGACTTATTCGCCAACAACTGATCTAATATATATACATGTAATTATAACATAGGACGATTATGGAGAATTTTCAAGCAATGCTCCTTAGGTAGCCTCTAACAGAATTGTATCCAATGGCCAGTTTTTAGTCAAGATGGCAACTTTCAGAAATACATTTGTATATCGGTAAAGGTAAAAAATGTTTTATTAACCAAAATGTCTGCCCCAATCAAATTTGACATTTCACTGGATGTTAGCCATTTGCAATTTGACGAATGCCGTTAGCAGAAATGGAAGTAAACATTGCCAGTGCTTCATTTTTGCGCTTTCTTGTTCTAATTCTGGTAGGTTTGCCATGAGTTTTTAATTCTACTTAAAGTGTACAAATGGAACCCAGGTGAGCCTCTAGTTATTCAATGGATTCAGCATATACAAATACTTTGTCGACAAGTGTTCCTGACGTTTTGAAATTGACAAATACAAGCCTTGTTAGAATGTATAAGTATATATTATCAGGTTTTCTGCAAACGTATATCGTAAAATATCAGCCGCGAGTCACAATGTGAAGCTTTTTCGGCGAGCTAAAAAGCTTAATATTGTGTCGAGCGGCTTATATTTTACAATATTTGTTTGGAGAAAACTTGATGATAAATTTATCGTGTTGTTAACTAGCAATCTAAATGGAATTTCTTACTTTTCAATGGCCATCTGCCTATAACCGGATGTTTTCCTGATATATTCGAGTCAACGTTGGGTCAAACATTATGACGTCGCTGATATATTCGTCGCTCATATAAGGGTCGGGTCAACACTTTACGACGTCACAGTGCCGAAATACGGGGAATTGTGAAGGCCTCAGCAGGTCGATATAGGCATTCGGAAATACGATAAAGAATGAAATAGTCCCAATAACAAAATGGCAGTATAGCTAGAAGAAGTAGTAGGGAGTTCAAAAGAAATCAAAGAGTTTTTGAGTCGGCGAGTGAAGCGAGAAGGCTCTTTGTTGTACTACGGATTTTTATTGCTCACTGTGTTTATTGTCCCCCGCCGCAACGCGACGGAGGGACTTAGTAATGGTCTCTGTCCGTCTGTCCGTCCGTCCGCCACGGTTATTTGTGGACGCAACCCCTCTGAGACCGCAGATCGGATTTCGTTAAAATTTTTTAGGACTGTTGGTCACTATATGTACTTTATCCTATCGCACCGCCATACTGATTCAAAACATTTTAAGGGAGTTATGGGACTTTAACTTTTTCTGTATTTCACACTATAAGAACACTTTATGGACGCAACTCCTCTGAGACCGCTTATCGGATTTCGTCAAAATATTGTAATATTGTTAGTCGCTATATGTACTTGATCCTATCGCACCGCCATTTTGATTCGACAAATTTTACGGGAGTTATGGGACTTTAACTTTTTTCTGTATTTGACGACCATAATAGGAACACTTTGTGGACGCAACTCCTCTGAGACCTCTGATCGGATTTCATTCATATTTTCTAGGATTGTTAGTCACCATATACTTGATCCTTTCATGCCAGCTCCAGACTGAATTAAACTGATCGAACGATTATGTCTTTATCATATAGAAAATCATCCACGTTCCCTCCCGTTAGGGGTTTAGTATCATGCCATCAGAAAATTATACGAGAAGAACATATACCGTATTATGCCTACAACTGGTTTTAGAGTAAATTAACGTGTTATATACGATGCAAAGACCGAATCAATATTAATCCCCAAGAAATGCCAGGGGTTAGGGGTTAGGCTTAGGGTTAGGTTAGGGTTAGGGTTAGGGTTAGGGTTAGACTTTACATCTCCAGCGCTTGATTTTACATCTCCAGCGCTAGACTTTGCATATCTCCAGCGCTAGATTTTACACATCTCCAGCGCTAGACTTTACATCCCCAGCGCTAGACTTTACATCTTCAGCGCTTGACTTTAGATCTCCAGCGCTAGACTTTAGATCTCCAGCGCTGGACTTTACATCTCCAGCGCTAGACTTTACATCTTCAGCGCTGGACTTTACATCTCCAGCGCTAGACTTTACACCTCTAGCGCTTGACTTTACATCTCCAGCGCTAGACTTTACACATCTTCAGCGCAGGACTTTAAAAGACACTTTATAATCTGTGTGAGACCAACCGGGCTCCGTAGTTTAAAGATATGGTTAGCTGAACATGAATTTTAGTCAATATAAAATATGTAGGCCTAGTTAATAACGGTAAAAGATGAGTCTGCGTTTGCCAAAGCATAAGGTTGTGTTGAAGAACCCGCTGATCAATAACACTATGCAAAGAGAGATAATCAAATTGGAAAAAAAATATTGCTCACAATGTTAAAGCATGCGACAAGGATTTTTCTCTGACACATCTATAAAAAACATTAGAAATGTTGTATTAAATGTCTCTTGTCAGATTTCACTGAAATATAAAAACCCGAAGCAGATCCACTGAACATATGTTGAGACGATCATAACTAAAGTAACTTAGTTATAGTCTCAGACGTAAATATAAAGAAATTATGGTTTCTAATTGAAATTTTCCATACCGCCCTGCGAGTTGACTCTCAGGTCCCTCAGACCCTTAATTTATTATACAAGTCGACCTGTCATTGTCAAACAGTTACGGCATTATACTTCATACTATTAAGTTGCACAACGCATTTCACACGCGTTAAATTCTTTCCAAATTTCAGTGGAAACTGATGTGGTTGGAGGATCCTAAAATTAAGTCCTGGTGAAATTCTAGCCAAATTAAACTGAGAATATTCGAATCCTTGCTTTCTCTAAATGCTGGGGGACAGTTTTCCCAAATTTTTCTAGCGACGATAATAATTATTGTGAATAATGATGAAAAGTCTTGGACGTTTCGAACACTTCCGACCCATATTAAGTACCTTATAACTAAACATATTTTTAATTTCATTAATTTTAATTTTCAACCTAATGCGAAATAAAAATGCGTGTGGTATTAGCTTACTAACCCAGTTGCAACCTTCGCCATGTTGATACTCCACAGATAATCTAGGTAGAGGCAGGGTTGGACTTTGGTCCGAGCGAAAGGTAAATTACATCATTCAGGCAAAAACTCAAGAATCCTGCTTCTTCTGGTATATATTATTGCCATATAGAAAACCGGGTTTCTGTCGGACTCAATCGAAGAATTTCTGCATCAAAAGAAGGATAACTTTTATTTTGGAAGCAGATTGCCTTAACGGACACCATTTGTTAACACATGTAATTTAACTTAAATATTTAAAAAATAAAGATCTGTCCAGAAGTACATTTTAATCAATGAACAATAAATATGAAAGTTGATTAAAAAAAAGTGAATATTTGCTAATAAACCGTACACATTTAAATGAGTATAAGATAAGTATTCTTAAACTTGTGAATATGTTTAAAATACCAGTAATATGTTTCAATAAGACTTAATATAGTATTATTTAAGAAAAAGAAACAAAACAAAATAGATAATAATAATAATAATGAAATAAAAATTAAAGATAAATAAATAATAATAATAATTTTGCATAATTGCCAAGGAATAAACTAATGCTAATATATTTTCTGTCCCATCAAAGGCTATTGAAATGATGTTTCACCACTGTTTTGTTAGTCAAGCCATAGTAATGTTTTGCATACAGATGGGCATTTGTCATCGATTGTTTATGATTCAGTTTTAGTAGGAAAAATTTAATATATTTTCTATAATAATAATTTTTGGTGCACAAGATGTGCTCATTACTCATAAGCTGTACTCAATATTTTAAGTTAAATGCTAAACTGAGCTGACATGGCCGAAAGGGTAAAACCAAAACAATTTATGGAAAGGGAGACAATCCTTAGTTTTAACCAATCTGTATATAAATACAAAGTATCATTCTCACTAGTCTCGAAATAACAGCTAGAAACTGAGCAGATGGTACTGGGTATTTGGAGACCACTTAAAACTTTATCATTTTGACAAAATAAGAAGAATAGAAGAATTCAGTTTTGTATAGAAGTAATCAGTATGCTGGTGTTCCTCATTGATAACATATTTGTTGTGTTTGAAGGTAAGATATTTCAACAAATTATCGTTATTCCTATGGGAACAAACTGTGCCCCTGTACTTGCCGATCTATTTTTACATTCATACGAGTCGGAATTTCTTCAAACTTTGATTAAGGACAAGAAGATCAAAGAGGCTCGGTCATTTAATTTCACATATAGATATATTTAGGATGTTCTCTCAATTGATAATTCAGACTTCTCTAATTGGATTTCATTAATATATCCCTCAGTGTTAGAAATTAAAGAAACCACTGACACAGCTTATTCTGCCTCGTTTTAGACATATATCTCGAATTTGACTCCAGTGGTCATCTCAGTACCAGTGACGACTTTAATTTGGAAATTATAAATTGTCCACACCTTAGCAGCAATATACCTACTTCACCCGCTTACAGGGTATACACATCTCAACTTATACGATATGCAAGAGCTTATAGCAGCTATTCAAAATTTGTAAAACGTCACCGATGTCTGAGGAAGAAGTCGATGAGCCAACGTTTTCACAAAGAACGTCTGACCCTTTTTCTTAAGAAATTCATCGGTACATACCAAGACCTTATAGACAAATATTTGGTATTTGAGTTTATAATGATGAGATACAGATCAAGTTTGAGTTTTACGCTGAACGGATATTTATTGTGAGAGTTATGGTCCTTGGAAATAGAAACTTTTGCCTAAGTAATAGTTTTCCGGATTTTTTTTGCAAACGCTTTTACCAAATAATCTAATTTTTGGTATGTGAGCTTATAATGATGAACTACAGATCAAGTCTGAATTTCACACTGATCAGATAATAATTGTGAGAGTTATATCCCTTGGAAATAGGAATTATTGTCAAAATAATAGTTTTCCGGACTTTTTTGCAAACCCTTTCACCAAGTGTTCATACTATTGGTATGTGAGCTTATTATGATAAGCTACAGAGCAAGCAGATCGGTTAATTATTGTGTACCCCTAGCAAACATAGTTTCAGGATTTTTAGAAGTCACTCAGTCCATACGTCTTCGTCCGATTCACATACTTAAGGAGATTTTGCATGTTTTCGCACAGCTCAAGCCGGTACGGGACATTGTATTGTCCAGCAATACTTTCAGATTGCTTGTTTAATTATACATGATATAGTCCCGGTATGGCGAAAGTTTAAGGTCTGGCTTGTGAATAGCGACTACAATAGCTAGCTAGTTTTTGTGTCGCCTGCGGAACGCATGGTCGACCCATAGGGATCACTATCTGTCGTCTTGATTCTTGCGTCGTCTCCTCGTACTCCTCGTGAACCACTCAAAGGAATTTCATGAAACTTTCTCTGTGCATTAACCTTAATACACAGGTGTGCATATATACTTCAGTTTTCGGAAATTAAATTTTTTTTTTGGGTAAAAATTTACATTTTTTGCAAAAAAAGGGGGGTGTCAAAACTTCTATCCTCAACTACTCCAAAGGTGTGCAAATATATTTCATTTTTAGAAAATTTTAATATCTTGTAACAATTGACGTCCGCAGGCGACACATGTCTTCCTTGGAAGGCTCACACATTTTTAATTGTTAGAAACGATAGCTATATGTAGCTAGCTAGTGGTCACATTTACAACCTATTTTGATCGGTTATCAGTTTGTTTGAGAGTCAAAGGATTTCAATGCGTTGAGCACTCCTACCTGACAGTGCAATCATACAAAATAAAAATTCAATATCATTATATTATTTTACATTTCTGTTGAATAAATCAATATTTACACATATGAATCTAGAAACTTAAAAATTAATATAAAGATATCTAACAAGTTTAACATTAATCTGATGAAACTTAGCATATCAAAAACCTAAATAGATAACGAGTCTTGATCAATAAAAGATTTCCAAAAAAGATTTTAACTGTTTAAAAAACCAACTTCAAAGTATCTAAAATATTATAAATTCCTTCTTGTCAAACACAATGTATACACATTCTTAAAACAAAACAAATACCTCCATATCTAAATAAACAGTATGTAATTAATTGCATGTTTAATATTCTTGTGTATCATCGATGACGCTGTTTGAACTTGACTTTTTTTTAAAATGAAAAAAATAACAAATTCCTTTTTTGTTTGAAATTTTGTGAACAAATGTGCATTCGGTCCATTCTTTTCGCAAATAATGATAACCTTTGCCAATATTTAAAAAAAATAAGATAGTAAAAACTGAGCTCATATATGTTCGTTATTGTTTTTTTCCCTGCACATTTTCATGTCGAATGTTCTTTCATATATTATGCTGCATATTTGAGAATACAAGAAACAATTAGTCTTTCTATGTTATTCCCCATATGGGAGACCCCAATATGTAATACAATTCCATATTAATTCCTATAAAAATTATATCATTCCTTCATGGAGGAAATATAACGGAATAATTTAAAGCAATTTAAGATCAATGTTCTCGTTGCTTTTACTGCGTGGAAATTAGCTTAAAAAGGAGGATGACATTTTCCCGAAAATCTGGGGGCCCGCTAATGAAATCATCAAATTGCACACTTATTTAAACATTCATGTAAAATAGTTTTACTTTGATTATTTTAAATAAAGATTAACCCTTGTTTTAAATTATTTACCAATTAATTGTATATGATATTGGGAGAGGATATTCATTTTGGGGCTAAATCATCCCTTTATAAAATGGCTGCGCCCAGTGACTCTTCTAATGGTTTATTGTAACCCTTTTCCTTACTTTCAATGATAGTTTAAAATGTTGTCAGTATTTACATGTCTGAGTTTTTTTACGCATAAAAAATCTTCAGTTTGGCTACAAATGTACCACTTCATATATTTTTGTACCTTTTCTCTATAACAGATAATAATTTACACGATTAAGAATATAATGACAAATGTTCGTAAATATGCTCAGGATTTTAAACAGATATATTATGATCGGGAGGGATATTTGCAAAAACTATTAGTCGATAGCCGGTAAAATATCCCGAACCCCCAGTCTCGGCATATTTAGTCTCAAGACTAGGGTTTTTATAGCCTGACCGCTTATGATCATATCTGAATATCATTTATTAAAACGCAGCGATGAAAAAGATGAAAAAGATGTTGAGTATATTTCTCGATTTGCAATATTCAGGTATCTGAAAGCCAAAAAATCATCAAAACGTCACAGCAGTATGAGCATTTGATCGAACAGGCCCAAACACGAAAAAATCCACATAAGATTAATATACTAAAAATGTCAAGACTATTCTAATTTTTTTAATAGTATTACTCTAAAAAGTGAGATTGAATGTTTTTTTTTTATTTAAATTTCTATCTCACTCAAAGATGTTTTACCATATCATATTTATTATTTGCACTTTATATTATCGCATCTGAGAGTTTAGAATGTTTCATCGGGTTTCATGCACATACTAAGCTTCCAACATTGGAGTTATTTTTTTCTAATTAATTCGTTGTACTGTGGGTTTTGCTTTTCTGAAATACCACTCCTCTAAGCATTTATATGTTAATGGCTGATAGTCCAAATATAGTTTATTCGCAAACAAGTGAGGTACTTTTGTAAGTGTCCGTAAATCTTCAATTCCATAAATACAAATATCTCTCACAAATTTTCCATGACATTGATCATTCTTATGCTTCTCATACCAGGTAACATAGGCTGCAAGATATGGTTTTTTGTCCGGGTCGTCTGTAATTAAAGAACAAATATCATGCACTAAAATACAAAGGACCAGAAAAGAAAAAAAAAGAATACAAAAACTAGCGGTTTAGAAGGACTTCAGACAGTACTGTGGATAAAGGAAAAGAATATACAAACATAGCAATAACAGCTGACCTCTAGCACTTATATATTATCCTACATCGTAACCTGAGGCATTCATTAGCTTTAAGATGTCTTTAAAAGGATGAATAAAATTTCAGTACCAAATTCAAAATTATCTATCGCTCACCTGGATTTTATTTGCCATTTAAGTAAATATTTGGTATCAATGGAAACAATATGCACTGTCAGTCACCTCGGATTTCCAATCAACACCAACATACCCAGAGTATTACACATTACAGGGAACATTCAGGACAACTTTTAATCCATGATTCAGAGAAGAAATTTCTTTGAAAAGTAATAAATCATAAAACCCAAATTAAAAATAAAATATTCAGGGATATAAAAATGTATCAGCTCAGAGTTTGATATTAATCTATTTAACTGTTCTATAGAGGAAAAATTTTAATAATAATTTTCCAATAGGATCCAATGTGTATGTTTATTCGGATGCTGGCTGCCACCCTAGATTTCTGATCGGCACCTTAGTAAAAAAAACTTCGGTAGGACAACATAAACAATGCAATGATCATTCATGACAAGTTTCAAATATATTGGTCCTATAGTTACACAAAAGAAGTTTCAGGAAATTCATTCATTCATAAAAGCCTATTGTTGGGCCTGATAGCCATGCTTGGTGGTATATCGGTACCATATACAGTAACAAGAATTATTCGCATCCTCATATGCATCAAATCCACCAAGTTTGGTATCAAACTTTTAAACTGTTCTTCAGAAGAAGTTTTAATACAATGGTAACTAAATCGGCCATCAAATCGGTAGTACTTTACATTAATCATTCATTGGTCATGTAGTTTCAGAGAAGAAGATCCTGAAAATGTATCCATTGCAAATTGAATGACCTTTTGGTGTGTGGCGGCCATTTTTATTGGTAGAATTATTTATGTCCTCGCAGGTACTAAATGTCCCAAGTTTGGTTTTAATCTATCAAATTATTGTTCAGAAGAAGCATTTACAATATATTTTCCCATGTAAACTAAGTCAGCCATCTTGGACTTCCAATCAGCATCAAAGTAACAACACTAATTAAGGACTTGTATAGAAACATGATCGTAAAGTTAAGGCTAAATGGGGTAAGTCGTTCTTGAGAAGAAGTTTTTCAAAGTTCAACAAATCAAAAATAAGAATACAAATAAGAATAGGCTAAGGTTACCATGTTTCTTGGCGAATCGGGCAAAGGAAGCACCCGGTGAGAAACATCTCTTTTAAGTATGGCTAAGATCTGGTAAAAGAAATGACAATAGTTAACATTGGTCTTTGGCCATATGAGCTAAAAATAGATGCAAATGAATTAGGTTATCCATATGGGCGAATTGTATTTGAGCACTTTTTGAAAAAAAAATCCTGATATCTTTTCCGCACCTTTTGACCTTTCTTTTGCGCAACACACACATCAAGTAATTAATTATATTTATAGCTGTATACGTAATAAGTGAACTGCTTTTGGCAAGCAGTTAATTCAAATCAGTATTGAATATTTTGTTTTTTCCGAATTTCAAAGCCCTGAAATTTACAATCTTGCAGACAAACATAAAGGATAAAAGTTTGATATTTGACGACTACACATTTCGTTGTCAGAAAAATGTGAAAAATGGAAACATAAATTTACATCAAAATTATGCAAAGCAACGATTAAAACAGAGAAAACAAAGCAATTATCTAGTGTAGAGGCAAACATTGTCACTAATCTGATAAACAAAAATTGGAGAGGCAGCAAATCCGATGGCAGTTAATAAAAAAGCACTGAAGTTGTGATTTATATATACAATGTATATAGAAACTTTTAGCTGATCATTACTACTGTGTATATAAATATTTTCCCGCGTTTCGTTGTAGTATAGCGGGACATATCATATTATCGTTTAGGTACAATGAATATTCATTGGTTGAAGTTCATAGATTGGCCAATGATTCGGGTCAGGTGAGTTATATAAGATTCGTATTCACTTTCTAGTCGCCGTGCATACATACAAGACTCCTATCCTAAATTAGTTTTCAGCATTGGCTTCGGATACAGGTTTCCAAATGCAACATTCTTATAGCTTTGTTTTTTTTTCCTGGACGGCCCTGACTATCAAAGAAAGTTTATTTTTTCTACTATGATTTTTTATCAAAGAAAAATTGAGTGCCCCTATCAAATGGCCTTTTGAATCTTCTGGTTTAAATTATATTTGTTTTAGCAGTTTTAAAGCATTTTTCTGTCATAAAATTATGCAAATTACAGTTGCTGGACAAGAGATGACATAATCAAGGTCTACACTTCATGCTGGACAACTTTTTGTTCATTTTGGCAATACTGTGTATCGACAGGTCATTGCATGGTATTTCTATGAGAACAAACTGTGCTCCTCTTATTGCCGACATATTTTTATATTGTTACGAACAGTCTTTCATGAAAAAACTCCTTAAGGGTGAAATACAAAATGATGATAAATTAATTGATATTTTAACACCAATTGCAGGTGTCCTAATGATTGATACTTACTGTTGAAAATCCCGAGTTTCTTAAATATGCAAAAGACGTTTATCCAAAAGAGCTACATTTGAATAAAGCTAATTAAAATAGTAAGTAAAGTAAAAAAAATACCAAAGGGATATTCGAAGGAGGGGAAAATCGAAAATAAATGACAAACTCCGGAGAACAACGAAGACAAGACTAAAACAATATTAACACTACACATAAAAACTAAAAACATATGAACAACATGGACCCCATCAAAGAAATTGTTAATGCTTTTTTAGATCTTACTATAAATATCGAAAATGGAGAAATATGTACTAAAATTTATGATAAAAGGGATGATTTTAATTTTCCAATTACTAGCTTCCCCCTTTTTGACGGAGGCCTGCCTGTGGCACCATCATATGGAGTGTACATATCACAGCTTGTACGTTTTGTCAGACTTTTTCGTTTAGTAAAGCAAAAGTATCCGATGGCAGCTATATGGGAGCCTTAGCTAATTTTACGGTTAAAACGAGCACATTCTGACCCTGCTATCTAAATTATGTACCGTCCAATCTAAGTTTGCACTTCTAACAAGCGGTCACCTTGTTGGTAATCATATTGTTTTGGGTTTTATAGGGTGTTTTATACACCAGAGTGTCATGATAGATAGGGGGAAGTTTGGATACCTATAAAACTGGTTTAGCCCCACCACTGTTCAGTGTTTGTACCAAGTCAGACTATCCTGACTCTCTGCAGTTGTGTTCATTTTTGTGTTTTGTACTCTTTTATGTTATATTTTGTCCGGAGTTCTGTCAGTTGGGTTGCTTTGATTTGATTGTATGTCATTGTTAACCTTGGTCAACTGAGCACTAGTTTACTGTTGTGATGTATATACATGTTATAAAATATATCCGGCGTCCATCACGTACGGCGGGCTTTTGGCATTTATATTTGCGTTTTAGTTGTATAATGCCTTGTAAAGAGGGGGGGGGGGAATAGATAATACATATTCTTTGATATGCATGAATATACATGTATTTTGCTTGAGCAGATTGGCAACAAAAGAAATGCTAAAGATAATGCAGAAATGCAAACAAAAAAGTGCGCAAAAAGGAAAAAAGTGCGTGAAGGAAAAAAGTGAAGGAAAAAAGTGCGTAAAAGATATGCCAAAGTCCGCAAATACAAAAACGCCGACCCATATTCATAAGAAATTTTTTTTAAACATGAAAGAAAGATCTAAAACTACTTTACAGGTTTTAGAGCAAAAAAAAAATTCTGCATACACTAGGACAAACTTTATTAAAAAAAGTATATATATGTATCATATTCGCAAATTCCAATTTTTTATGAAGTTTTATTGTCACAATGAGAGTAAAACTGAAGGTACTGCAACTCAATTACAAAGATAATTTAAATTTTTCCCTTCAGGGGCAACCTAGCTTGCCAGAATGACTTCTTTTGAAATTTCTCTAATTTCAACGTTTTTTTTTTTTTTTTTATAGTTACTTAATTTCCGTCTTTATCGAATGTTTATTTCGTCTATATAAACCATTTCAGCTATATGTTTTATTACGATTTATTGAAATAACAACGTTTTCCAGTAAGTTACATACCAGGAAGTATCAGTTTTTTGATTCGATAATAAAAACAAGTTCGGTATGGACTAGCGTATTTGCGTTGTCCTAGAGGAATAAATTTGAAATATTTGAATGGAATTAATTAATTTTATAAAATCCTCTTACTAAAAATTTAAAGATTATATTCACCGATCTTCTAACCATAAACAAATTAAGTCAATAACATAGAACACATGTAGTAAAATTCCTATATGAGGTGCTCCTATACTGGAGAAAGATCCAGATTACGTATTGCAATGCTTGTCAATGGCATGCCGGTTCATTTGAATTTTTTTAACTGTTATCGTCTTTACCATTAAAACAACTATTGTATGGTACAAAATAGATAAATTTCTGAAACGAAAATGAAATATAGCAATACCGCAAATTTGAGGAATTAAGAGTGAAATTGTTTGTATACTACATAGCTGATAATATGGGAGTTCTCGACGTTAAGTAAATTGTGTTGGATGTTTTGTAACTTTTCATATTCATAATTTCATGAATTTAGCCAGACTCAAAAAGCAGCCTTCTTTAACTTCATACAATCCCAGTATACATGCTGCCTTAATGAAAATTTAGTTCTTTGAACTATTTTCAAGTCGGGAGTACTAAGTTCGGCCCATGACACCCTCTTGATGTAAATACTCGTCACTGATAGTTTGATAAGCTTTTCTAAAAAAAAAAAAAAAAAAAAAAAAAAAAAAAAAAAAAAAAAAACCAGTGCTAAAGTAAAATGAAGAACTAGCAATTTAGAAGTGACTTCAGACATTACTTTGGAAAAAAAAACTGCGTATCTCAAAGTTTATAGTTTATATAAGTAAACAGTTCGAAAACAAGTTAGCTCCTGGAATAGGTAATATAATAATATAAATTCTATTATAAGAATCTCGACGTCACAATTAAGCAGGAACAAAAAGCCAAGTAGAGAATGTCCGGTATTTAGAAAATGTTCCTTGTAGTTACGTTGCTAAAGAAAGTAAAATGAAGTGTAGCAATATCTTAAATATTGGTACGAGAAGACTACCGGAACATGAAATTTTTACAAACAATTAAGAGTGAAATGATTAGAAAACTACACACCTAGATATCTACCTGGGGCTGGTATCTTTTCATTGTGATTCAGAATCGCCCAATAGTACTCATCAGGGCTTTGGATATCTTTCATCCAATATAGTAATTCTTTAGCAATGTCATTTTGTAGACAAAATTTTACAAAGTTGTAACTAAAAGCTCCAAGAGCTGAGCCTTTAACTATTGTTATATTTGGATTTTTAAATGGACTTTTTGTACTATTGCGCCTTAAAGTCTTGTTCTGCACAACATAATTATATCTATATCGAAAATCCAGTGTTCTTTTAGGGTCTTTAATCCCATGTATGATATTTGAGCCGTTAATGCTTCGTAGCAACTGCACGATTTCGTAATTAGTTTTCAGTGGGTATTGTTGACTTGGTAAATTCATTACATATTTCCATTTGTAATCGCTGCGTACTAAATCATACATACAGTTTATCTCTGCTTGCAATCTACTGGAATGCTCATAAATGACATCCACTTGCTTTGAGACGACAAACACGTTGTCATAGCAACTAGCAATGGCAGAAACAGCCGCATGGGTGATGTTTGAAGCACTTAAGTCCACATGGATACAATAAACATTCTGTGGTCTATATATAGCTCGCAATAATCGTGCAGTTTGCTCTACATCCTTATACATAAGTATTATAAAGGCCAAAGGAAAGTCAAATTCTGAAATTGAAACTGGAAAATTGTCCGTTAACATATATTCTTTCAGTGTTGAGCAGTTCAATGATAGAGTTATAAAATATGCATCTGATACCATTTTATACGTATTCTTTTGCATATGTAGTTTTGCAATCCGTACTTCGGGGCTATCACCTTTTATTAATTTTCTGCATCTCACTCCATTTACTCCGTAAAATTGCGAAAAATTCTCAGACATTTTGCTTGTAATAAAAATATCTAGTTTTAATTGTTTTGTAAGAATCACCCAACATTCAAGCAAAATCAAAGATAGTAGAACTATTATAATTTTTGTTCTTGCAATAGGCTTCTGTTGCTGTATAGACCATTTCCTGAAAAGTAATTAAGCTCATTATTAAATAAAAAGAATGACAAATATTGTGTCAAAATTATTGACCTTTTTACAAATTTGTACACCATGAACTGTACGATGATCAGCTCAATAACAACACTGACCACTATTACGACTATTTAACGAAGTCTGATCCCATGTTGAAGAGTTAAGAGCAGCTTTTCTGCCAGTTACATCTGCACGCCTGTCTACTACATATATGGGTCATTTTTAAAAAAAAGTCCATTTTCCTGTCCACCTATGTTAAAAAAATATTCAGACACAATGGCATTATTTTTTATGCTTAACCAAAAGTTCGCATTTTTTTAATCGGCACATCTAGAATGAGAATGATTTTCTAATTGCAATCCAAAATAAATTGATTTTGAATCTCAATATTGAGCAATTTGCGAGTGTTCGGATTGAGAGAACCATGTTTGCACTTTATTTTTCAATGATTTTTTGTATGTTTTCAAATCGACATTTAATATATTAATATAGCGAAGTTATAACCAGAAAAGCAAGTCAAACTGATAGCGTACCCTTTCAAAATGTCTATCATGTTACCAACAAATTTATACATTACCACACCCATACGTTCTCAAAAGGGTCACTAACTGTTTGGAAACAAAGGAAGCTAACTAAAAAAAACCATACACTGATGTAAGGGGAGCTGTTATTTCGAAATATAATCAATAAACATATAATTTTGCCCATTCTGTTACTGTCTATCCTGTTACCTTGAATAAAGTAACAAGATAGACATATTAAGTATCAGAATAAACAACTAGTAAAACAATTGTTCTAAGGAACAATTGCAAGGTCTTTCCCTAAATAGATCTAGTTATGTCTATAAATAATAACGTTATCATGGCTCAAATGGCTTTCAAAGTCACAAAAACTTTTAAAAAGTAGATACAATTCTACAATTGTCATTTTGGACCAAATTTCATTGAAAACGTCAAAAATGCATAAAATATGACCTTTAAATTTGACGTTTTGCAAGGTTTTCATGTTTTCTAGATTCATAGTTACAACTCACATAAAAATACATTGAAAACGTCAAAAACAAACGATTTTAGACGTTTTCTTCTCTTCTAGTTAAATAATGACAATTTACATTAAATGCATTTAAAAAAGTCTAAAAATGTCAAAAATATGACCTTCGAAATAGACGGTTTCAGACGTTTTCATCTTTTTCTATAAAGTGATGGCTTACCTCGAAACACAATTTCAATTTTGCACTTTTTATAGCTCGAAATGCTTTTAAAAGTTTTAAAAACCATTAAAAAGTTTTAAAAAATGGAAATTTCGTTATCTAGAACATGACCTTGACCTTTGACCTTGTGACCCTGGTCAAGGTCATTGGTCCTTTGTGTGAATGCAAAAGACCCCATGCCTCTATCACGTACAGAGGTTAAGTTATAAGAGAAAAACCATTAATTTCAACGTTCCAAGGGCAAAAACTCATAGAAGATGACGTCATATGACTTTGGACAAATGTACAAAAACCGCGTCTCAATTTCCTCTACATTTTCCCCATTACATTTCAGTGGAATAATGACAAGCAAATTGAACAGCTTATGTGTTGTTTAAAGGATGACACATTTAAATTTGCTACTGATTTACCGGATAAAGACAGATTTGATATATTTGCATTTCACGCAGCATTACAGAAAAGACTTGGTGATAATTTATTACCCGAATAGCATCGCAAACATTTACTAAATATGAGAAAGAATTATAAGGAAACATTAGTTGAGTACGCTACACGCATAACCAATTTAGTTCGCAAGGCGTATATACTGGTATTGAGGATTCAAATCTATCAACTAGCCTAACAATTGAAAATTTGCTTCGTGGTTTACCTGATCAGAGTTTAGCATATGAGGTCAAAACAAAACACCAAGAAAAGCGTTCGAAAAAATAAGTTAACCGCAATTTGTCATAACATATTTATACATTTTCTTATTGTTCTTACCTCATTTTAAAACAAGTGTTCCTGAATATAATGTTGTAATCTGTTTGTATAAGTTGGCGATAAAATTTACAATCCTCTTTACCTGGTTGAGAATTGATCAATACATGTACATCCTGGCGGAAATGACATGTGGGAGAGAACAGAGTATATATAGGTCTTCACTTTATTTCCTTATTGTTTCATATTTTTTCCTTCATCAGATTGATTTTTAGTTTAAAATATTTTATTTGCAAAATAAGACGCAAAAAGGATGAGACACAAGTTACACAAACGTATGAAGTTTTCTCCTACTATACAACAATTTACAATGGAATTTTAAATGTATGAATTAATGTAAATAATGTTTACACAAAGACTGTAATTAGGCATATAACAAAAGGAACAATGAAAAGAGATGTGATGTGTGGTGATATGTGTTGATTTCATAACGATATAATCTAGATATTCAGGAATCTTTTTGATCTTTTTATGAAATCAAAAACACATTTGAAAACCATTTCATTTTCTTAATTAGTAAGTAAATAACTACCCCTAGTTAAACGATTTAAATCCAAGCTACAGCAGTCAGGTTACCAGTGTAAAAGCTTCTTACTAAATCATTATAAATGTACATGTAAAAAAGAAATGTATATGCATCTTCATATTTACTTCCACAGCGACAAGATGGGTCAGCAATGATGTTGACTTTGTAAAGATCATAATCAAGAAATGAAGCAGAGCATATAACTTAAATGAAACAGAGCATATAACTTGTGTTAGTATTATATATAGTTTGTGGGGTCCGTATGAAAAGTGTCGAGAAACGGGTTCAATATCTCTAAAACTCTGTCTTTTTAGTGCGCTTGAGAATCTTGATATTGATTGTTCCATTCTTAGAAGGTGGAGGGTATAAAAGTTTCTCTAGTAGCCGATAATCGGGAAAAAGGAACAATATTATCATCACCATTTCTTACGGGAAAAGCTGTAGTACTCTGTAGGCAAGGAGGTATCAAATTAATAAGTTAATTTGGAGCATGTATGTTGTAAAACATTTGAAGTTTTCGTCTTTTCCTACGGACCATCAAAGTTTCCCATCCAAGTTCTTTGTAGATTCGATTACTATTGTAAATATTGGTAACCCTGTGACTATTCGCGCAGCTTCAAGTTGTAGTTGTTCAAGCTTATTACAACTACCCACCCCACAATTATGCCAGACTTCACAGGCATATTCAAATATAGGTCTTATATACGTCAAACATAATTTTTCCAAGTTTTGTCTGCTCAACTTGTATTTTAGTTTACACAGAACAATCAAATGTTTTGAAATACTTAATATAATATGATAGATGTTTTGGTTACATTTTGCATCACTACTGAGAGTTATTCCTAAATGTGTGTGTGAACTACATATTGGAATTGAAATTTCATTCAGGGAAAATCAGAAGTGGGGTTTCGATATTTGAAAATGCCATTATTTCAGTTTTGTTGGGATTAAAGGACATAAGCCATTTCCTTGACCATTCGTCCAGCTCTTTCAAGTCGTGATCGATTACATTTTTTATTGGTCCATCCGTACTTGAATAGCTGAAAGAAATGTCATCAGCAAAAGCCTACAAAGAGCTATAAGGGTTTCATGTATACCATTGATGTAAATAAGAAAAAGTAGGGGAGCAAGACCAGATCCTTGAGGTACTCCGACTAAAACATTACAAAGTGATGACGACGAGTCTTTAAGTACCACCTTCTGTTTTCGACCCTTTCAATAGTTTTCGAACCATTTCAATATGTTTCCATTAATTCCATGATTTCATTTTATGTAATCAGATGGGTTGTCAAAAAACCTTAAAGGCGATATGCGAATGTATTGATCAACGTATCGTATTTATTACGTTTTTCATATGAACCAAACTTTAACGAAACTGTAGCATAAAATCTGTAATAACAAATAAATATTCATACAAAGGTAATTTTTACAAATTGTTATTGGTCCTATTTGTCTTACTTTTCATGTTATACAGTTATCAAGCTGTAATTCTTTACTTATGCCTGCTGTATAGAGATTGATCTTTTACATGTGTATTGCTATTAAGAATTTTAACAGCTATTTATTATTCACTATGAACTAAATTATCTGTAATGGAGGGAACTTATTAGATAACTTGAAATTAAACGGTTTTTCATACCACAAACCCTTTCCTAGTCTTTTTTATCTTATCAAACTGACACTGCTAAATATAGTTCAATAATGTTTATGCATTGTAACGGAGGTTGTTCTGAAGATACACAAATGAAATCAAATGGACTTATGCGAAATCAAAGGTTAACTCCGTTCGATCAGTTCAATAAAATAGGGCAATATAGTATGTAAAATTTAACAGGATTTTCAGTTAACAATTTCTTCCAAATTTTATTTATGGAAACTTGATTTTTGTGTTCACAATAACATAGACGTCTGTTTAGTGTCTTATTGGTTGTGTTTCCAAATACCGAAACTCTAAACATAAAATTATCGCTACAGAATGCATATGATTTATATTAAAACATGTGTTAATATGTACTTTACACTATTTAATCTTTTAAAATCTACTTGGTTTGCTGAACATGCATTTACGATATAACCTATTCTAAAATTCTTGACCAGAAGAATCTTGTATACATTGTATTTAGAAGAAATATCTAAATGGAAACGGACATTTAACAATTTATCCCTATTCTTCTTAAGGTCTTCAATCATTTTGTAAGTGGACATCCAGTATCATTCTTCCAACTTTCATTAAAATCGGACATGTTCGTTTATACAAACATCGGGAATAGTAAAAAAGGGAAAAATGATACTTATTCCACCAATCTTATTTTCACCTGTGTTTTAGATAAGATAAGTATTTGCCGGATTGTGCAATTAAAATGTGCGTAAATAGTCAGTGTGTTGTATTTTACTAATTTTTTTTTTAATCTCTTTGCTCAAAAACTCTAGATAGACTTGAACGCCATCCAGTTTTTCTCTGTTAACGTTGTTAACAGATGGTAATTTAAGCTTTGTGTGCATTGTTCGTACACAACCAGGTTGAGATTATTAAAGTTTATTAGATATAGTAAAGAAAAAGAAAGGCAGACAAAATATTCGTTTTTTAAGTATCAAGAAGATAAAGATTGAAAGTGTCTGTTGAAATAAATTTGCACAAACGAGATATTTCTTCCTTATACTTTTGATACCAGTGTCTAAAATTTACTGTAAATAAAATGTTTTAATTGTAAGTGATAAATTCCCCCATGGATAATGTTAATCATCTAGAATAACCACTCATTGTAAAAAGGATATGCCGCGAACATTGTATTTTTTTCAATAATTTATTAAAGTCTCATCTCTCAACAATTATAATACAGATAAAATCAATATTACATAAAATGAGAGCCACTCTGTACAGAATTATAAGAGACTATAATGATAAAAAAAGTAATCATAGCAATTAAATACATGCAATAATAACATTATTTACAATATAAAATATTTTTACGCCTATTTAAAATTAAATAACAGGTTTTGGCACATAAACGTATCATATTTTCATCGGAGAATAAAAATACCAATTTCTGTGTATCATTTAAGAGCATAAAATCTTCATGAAAACTTTCAGCATTTAAAAATAAATCGTTTCTAAAATCATCATACATAGGACATTTTATTAAAACGTGTGCCTCATTTTCAATACAATCCTTACAAAAGTTACAAACCCTATCAACCAGTTTTATATTTTCGTAACGCCCAGTTTCAATACGTAATGGGGCTACCCCACACCTAAATTTAGCAAATGCACTCCTGTAATTAAACGGTAGAGGTATTTTACAATACTGCTCAGGTTCGAAACAATGCTTGAATAGTCTATAAGTCCGCAATTTATTTCCACCTCTTCCAGATTTAGATCCTTCAAAATGAAGACTAGAATTCCAATGAACAATATGGTTTTCAAATAATTTGGACATAACACTTTTAACAACAAAATCAGTGTGAACACAATCAGAAATCGAACAAAAATGACTTAAACTTAACTCACATAAGGTTTTTTTCACATTAAAATTCCAATTTTTGACACATTTATGCTTGCTACTCATATCATCAGCCCACTTAAAAACTTTTCTATTCAGACGATTTGAACTCATATTGTTGAATCGACACCATAAGCGAATCACACTTTTCCATTGCTTATTGTAAATAGGGATTAAACCCATTTCTGCTGTGACTGCCACATTTGGTGTATATTTCCCTACTCCAAGGAAAAACCTACAAGCTCTATTCTGTATAGCATTTATACATGAATATTTTCTTGTGCCCCAAATACCTGCACCATATTCAACAATTGGACAAACCAAGCTCTCATATAATTTTACAAACACATCGTAACAAACACCACCTAAAATCTTACACTTTGCAATTACCAGACCTAAAGCTCTGTTTGCTGAAGCTGCAACAGCTTTTGCAGTTACGTTATAGTCTAAGTACTCGTTTAAAACAAGACCAAGATAAGTATAATTGCTAGAGTATTCAATAATTTTATCATTACATTTAAATACTGTATCAGACTTAGAAATAGAAGGAGGTCTAAAATGTACAATGTTGCTCTTGTCTGCATTAATTGTCATACAGTTGTCCTCACACCAAGTACCTAATGCATTCAGTAAAATTTGTAGTTCTTTATCATCATTTGCTATGATAACAACATTGTACGCAATAGACAAAAAATTCAACAAGAGCTGGATAGAAACCCTTAAAACTGGACGCTCCATAAAAACCAAAGTAAACTGTAATTACGCCGAATTTCCTCACAACTTTTTTATGGGGTTATTACGGGCTTGCTATACACTGAGGGAAAAAGTTACGAATTTATAGTGACTATACATTTGTTTCATTATATTTCATCTACACTGAACATTTACAATGTATATACCCAGCAAAAACTTTTCTGCCGCTACAATGTACAAATATTGCCCCTTCGTCAGCCGGGTTTTTGTTTAAATACACAATAGATAATAAAAATTCATTGGTTATTTATAGCGCTCAATAACTGTGTAGTTTGCTCTAAATCTTTACACAAAAGTATTATAACGGCTAGGGAAAAATCAAGTTCTGAAACTGGATTTTTCAACATACATGTACTATGTTCATATTGCTATGTCATATTTGTTAAAATTTGTCGAATTACACATAAAAAAGGATAATGTTTTCGCTGTATGTCTTCTCGGGAGTCTCTGTGCAGATTGTGTAACCAGTTTTTTTTCCCACAGCCCTACATGTTACAAACATGTATGTTCAGGATACTAGAATACGTTGTATGTATACCAGCTAGACTTATACAGCTCAAATTTATATATATACCTTTAAAAGAAAATAACTCCTGTATTCGTGTTTTTTTGGGTGTGTTGAATGTCTGATGAAAGACCAATATAATACTCATATAATTTATGTTTTAAATCTTTTTCAAACTTTTTAATTTAAAAAAAAGATGTTTGTTTTTCACGAATGTCTGCAAATTCTGTTTAAATCTATACATGTAAATGAATTGTTGTAAAATTTTTATTTTGAATATACTGTACATAGACTCAAATTACCAGGTCAGTTACTAGTATTTCGTAGCAGGAAAATGGCACTGTAAATTGTAAATGCACTTATAAGTTGTTGAGTTTTGTGAAAACTAATATCTTTCTCTAGCATACCTTTGTCCTCAGATGATTTTGTTTATCATTTTTGGCATAGAACATAACTGATGAGTCGTAATTCGACGAAGTGCATGTCATCTGCATCAATTTATTATTGAAGAATATGTATTATTTCCGTTGGTTTATATCAGGAAAATAAAACACGTGGTACGGAATTAAAAAAAAATCCTTTTAAAAGATCCTTCATACATGTAAATGAAACTTATGTTATACTGCTATATTTATTTGTTAATTACATTTTTAGTCTTAAAGACCTTTATTTATTTTCCTTTTACTTTTATATAATTTCTTTATTGTTATACCACATATTAAGTAAATTCGTCGTCAGCACAGGTAAGTATCTGCGGGAGATCAATCGTTCTAAAAATCATTCTCTACTTTTAAAGTTTTACAAATTACAAAAAATAATTCTGTAAACTCACATCAAGCGTAACACATCTAAGCTAATCTAAAACAATAAATTCTACCATGCATAAAAGTCAGACACGTTGCGTGCATGTTTCGGGTCGTATTTCTTTCGTTGCGGTGGGGAAATAAGCCGGTCCAAGGTCAAATGCTACTGATAGATGCTTCGACAATAGTTGTTCCATTTGTTAAATACGGTATACTACTCATTCACCCAAGGTCATTCTTAACTTTAAGGTCTCATTGCTTTTCGAAAATACCACTCTTCCAAACAGTCATACGTAAGTGGTTGGTAATCTACATATATCTTATTAACAAATAGATGTGGTACACTAGTCAGTAAAGGCAAGTCCTCTATTCCAAAAATGCATATATCTCTCACATATTTACCATGACACAATTTATTTTCTTTACCATACCACGAGATGTACACAACTTTTTGTTCCTGGAGATCTTGTTGACCTAATATCATAAAGAAAAACAATATGCTGTTAATTCAATTAATGTTCGTCTTATATATTAGAAAATACATAACTTTCGTCCCTTCCCAATGCCATAGATAGATAGATAGATAGATAGATTTATTAACTTAATTCAGGGGCATGTTTTACAATAGACAAGTACAAAAACAACTTTATTAATATTACATGAAATTATAAGTAAATATAAAGTATAACATAAAAATATTCATTGCAGCAAATGAGTAAGTTTCAGTTAATGTTCATTCAACCGCAAAAGGAACCAAGGGACGATGCACAAGAACATAAAAGTTCTCCTCGTGCCAAATGCAGAAAAATATCTAGAACATGGATGATAATAATGAGTATCAATTTATCATAAATTTGCTTAACTGGTAGTTAGCCATTTACATTTCATTTTTTTAAAAATGTATTCTGATAAACAAATTAAAACTTCCAAATGTTCAGTGGTCATTAACCATATAAGCTTATCCTTATTTTCTAATGAAGCACAATTTTTACAAGTCTTAATAATATTAAGAAAAAGATTATCCCTTTCTAAAATGAACTTACTACAAACAAATAAAAAATATTTCTCATCCTCAATTTCATTTGAGATGCACCTGAGACAGATTCTATCCTCTCGAAGAGTACCCTTGTATCTTGCAGATTCAATGCGCAGTTTATATGCTGATACACGAAATCTGGTCAAAATTCTCCTCTGCTCAAAATTCCTCACCAGTATAGCAAATAATTTTCTAGGCCAAAGTTTTTTTAAAAAAATAACTATATGTTTCAAGCTTTCCACTTGAATAAATGTGCATTTGATTTCCCCATTCTTTGACATAATAGGCTTTAATACGTTTTGTTACTCATCCTTTTTAAAATAAATTTTGAAGATTTGTTCTGTTCCTTTATACCATGAATGCATTTAAATATTGTTTGAATTGTACCATACCAAGAACCATTTTTGGTCTCAATAGAGATTTTTAGAACTCAAATATGCTTCTTATAGCAATGGAAATGAAGTATCGATAATACGAAAAAAATAATATTCTTCAACTAATGATATATTCTGTGTATTTCAAAAAGTCAGAAATCGTAAAATGACTTGAGGATTATTCCTCTTAGAATTGTTTTTTTTTTAAATTTGTTATAGTACTAATAATACCTGTATAATGTATACTCCCAGGAGCATTTATTGATGGGTTATGATTTAGCGTTGCCCAAAAATATTCGTCAGGGCTACTGACGTCTTTCATCCAATTCAGCAAGTCGTTGGCGATTTCACTTTCGAAAATAAACTTAACAAAGTTATAGCTAAATGCTCCAATAGCTAATCCCTTGACGATTGAAATATTGCTATGTTTAAAAGGAGTCTTTCTCCACAATGGCCAAATATCGTTATTAAACACAACATACTTTTTCGTGTATCTAAAATTTAAAGTTCTATTCTGATTTTTTATTCCTTCTATTATGTTTGAACCGTTGTTTGCTTTTAATAACAGAACCATTTCAGCATTTGTTTTTAATGGATACTGTTGACTTGGTATATTTAAAGTGTATTTCCATTTGCTACTTTTCTTCAGCAAGTCTGACATGCAGTTAATTTCAGCTTGTAATCGGCTAATGTGTCCATAAATCACATCTTCCTGTTTTGAAACAAGGAATACGTTGTCATAGCAGCCTACTATTGCCTTCACTGCCCTTTGAATACTTTCTGGAGCACTCAAATCCACATGGATACAGTAATGATTCTGAGGTCTGTATATTGCTCTTAATAAACGAAGTGTTTGTTCCACATCCTTGTACATAAGAATAATAAAAGCTAGGGGGAAGTCCATTTCGTCTTCAGAAATAGTAAATTTATAGTCATACATATATCCTCTCAATTGAGAACAGTTTCTTGACAATCGAATAATGGTTTCTTCGGAAAATCCATTATAACTATATTTTTGCATATGAAAATAAGCAAGTTGTACTTCATTTTTGTCCTTTTGAATTAATTTAGTGCAATTTATTTCGTTTAATCCCCAAAAAATTGGAAACTTTTGAAATATATTTTCTCGTTCGGACATTTTCTTCTCGTGTTCAATAGGAATATTTGTATAAACAACAATTATGATCAGTACAATGTACAACGCCCCTTTTTTCATGAAATTTGTAGTTGAAAATTTCATTCTCTACAAATATAAATATGAGTTAAATTTTCATGTAATATATGACAAAAATGCTTCTATGAAACAACACTACACTGCAATAAAGAAAAATATCAAAAGCATTTCGTATTGTTATATTTAACACTGTACGTACACGTACATGACGTAGCTGCACATCTTCCATCGATGCAACAAACGACATATGATGTTATGCCTCATATGGCATTCAAAAGGTTGCAAAATACAATAATCAAGTTATTTATGTTTAATATTTCGATATTTGTATTCAATATTTTGATTTTTATATATAATACGAAGTTTTTTATGTTAGTTTTTCGTTATTTATTTATGTTCAATACGATATTTTTGATATTTACATTTTCGTTATCTACGGTTGATATGAAGTTAATTATATGTCATATTTCGATATTTTAATTCAATATGAAGTTATTTGTATTTAATAATTCTATATTTATGTAACATATTAAGTTATTTGTATGCAACATGTCGTCATTCATATTCAATAAGAAGAATTTTATATACATGTTTTCTTTATGTTCAATATTAACTTATTTGTATTCAATATGTACATATTATCAGGTTTTCTGCAAACGTATATCGTAAAATATCAGCCGCGAGACACAATGTGAAGCTTTTTCGGCGAGTGAGCGTAGCGAACGAGCTAAAAAGCTTCATATTGTGTCGAGCGGCTTATATTTTACAATATTTGTTTGAAGAAAACTTGATGATAAATTTAACTAGCAATCTTAATAGAATTTCTTACTTTTCAATGGCCATCTGGCTATAACCGGATGTTTTCCTGATATATTCGGGTCAACGTCGGGTCAAACATTATGACGTCGCTGATATATTCGGGTCAGCTTATATTAGGGTCGGGTCAACTCTTTGTGACGTCACAGTGCCAAAATACGGGAAATTGTGAAGGCCTCAGCAGGTCGATATAGGCATGGGGAAATACGATAATTCTATATATCATAAATTCAATATGAAGATATCTATATTCAATAATTCGATATTCACATTCAATATAAAATTATTTGTATTCATTGTTTGGTTATTAATGTTCAGTATGAAGTTATATGTATTCAATACTTAGAATGTGAAGTTATTTGTATTCAATATGTATTCAATACTTAGAATATGAAGTTATTTGTATTCAGTACTTAGCATGACAGTACTTAAATACCTTTACATTGTCCGTTCACAATTTGACAAAAAATTACCAGGTCTCTAAGGCTTTTCCTTTTGATGCAGAGTAACCCTTAGCTGAGTTTGGATTCCTGTTTGTTTTATTGATTTGGGGTTTTGATCTTTGTGCTTATTAATTCATTATTTTATCTTTAACCGGATTTCCAACATTTTGTTTCCGAGCACTGTTGATGAGTTGTCAGTAAACGAAATGGCCATATAGTGCATCAAATTCATTCGGTATTTTGTGATACATTTTATTAGTACCACTGGCTCTATGTCACTGCTGGTGGACTGTAAGCCCCCGAGGGCTTTATCAGCCCAGTAGCCAGAATTCTTTCCTGGCATGATTTATTACTTAAATACCTTTAAATTGTCCATTCAAAACTTGACAAAAATTTACCAGAAATCTCTAAGGCCTTCCTTTTGATGCAGATGTAACCCTTAGCTGAGTTTGGCTTCCTGTTTGTTTTATTGATTTGGGGTTTTGATGGTTGTGCTTATTAATTCATTATTTTATCATTAACCGGATTTCCAACATTTCGTTCTCGAGCACTGCTGATGAGTTGGCAGACAACGAAATGGCATACAGTGCATCAAATTTATTCGGTATTTTGCGATATATTTTATTAGATATTTATTTTAATATGAAGTTATATTGAACATAAATAATGGAAACAAACTTCAGTCTTGAATATAAATATAGGAATATTTAATACAAATAACTTCATGTTGAACATAAATAAGGAGAAAGTGAACACAATTAGCGAAATATTAAATACAAATAACCTGATTTTGAATAGAAATAATGTGACTCAGAATATAAATAACATTAATGCGAATAAAGATAACATGGTTTTGAACATAAATAACTTGATCATTGAATTTTGCAACGTTCTAAATTCCATAGCCTCACTATCTTGAAATACCATATAACATATTCATTGTGAACATGGTGAATATGGGGTAGTGTTTTATTGAATCTTATAAACATTCGCTCTACAAATGTGAAAACTAAAATAATATTTGCTTTTATTACAAAGTATATGTCAGTAGTTCTATTGTAGAGAGAATGCTGATCTGGAATTTAATGGAATAATCCTTTTACGTGTCAATGGAATAAAACGTTGACAAGACATTTCATATTAACAAAAATGTAATAGAAAAAAATTATGTAACACCAGTTTTCACGAACCATGTCAAACCAACAGTTCTACTCAATCGTGTTTCAAGATAATCCAGATGATAATAATCCGTAACAGTGGCATTCAAAAAGAGGAACTCTAAACAAATAGGCCTATACATGTATTATAATCAGGAGGGACATTTGTGAAAAAATACTAGTCGTGAGACGGTAAATACCTAGACATAAGACTAAAAGTTTTTTGCAAATATCCATGTTTGACTTTACACCGAATATCATTTTACTAAAAATGCAACGATGATTAATACCGAGTCCCGCAAATACTGCTCTGCAGAGGATAAACAAAGTTTCATCATATGATCTATAACATTTTTTGGTTGAAAATTTTCAGCAACTATAGGTTACAGCCAATTCATAGTTGGATTGAAACATGGACACGCTGAATTACAAGGTGAAAAGCGATTTTGTGACACAGTTACTTCCTGTTTGTTAATGCTGTCTTAAATATTGGACCTGTCTGAAATACCTTTGAGTGGGGGTCTTTGTAAGCTCCAGGTTCACAGCTCTTTCATTAAAAGAGATATCAGATGTGGATATACAAAACACAACTTTTCGGACAACAGCGATAACAACTGCGACAAACTAATTGTAGTAAGATGCGGTCATTTAGGAACTACAAGTACACTTTACATGTTCCCGACAATGGGTGACCCCTATTCCCGGATTTCATCCTGCTATTGTTATAACCAACTTTACATGTACCCGACAATGGGTGACCCCTATTACCGGATTTCATCCTGCTTTTGTTATAACCACATGTCCATACATTGAACTTGTAAATATAAAACTATACAGTATAAATATTTACTTACTTTTACTCAAAGCAACTTATCCTGTTTATAACTTAAAACACACATGTATGTTTTATCAGTTACGCTATTTTAAGATCGATTCTTTGTTTGGAAATATATATCCACAGGTTTTTGATAACGTTTTATCACATATTCATGTTTAGTAACATTTTAGATTTGGACTAAAAACGCAGACAAACGACACAAAAAGGAATCGTGAGGTCAAATCTCTTGACCTTTTTACCAATTTATGATATCAGGCAGTTTTTAAATTCCGGCTTATTCGTTTGTTGTTACGTGGTTAATCTATGGTTACTTAGGAAACAAATATTATTAGTGCACTCTACCTAGGATAGAAGTTTTTGTTTTGAGCTTGAATGTTTCGAAATTAACTGTGCAGTAACGTTTAAAATAATCATTGTACAAGACTTAATCAATAGTTTTCCTAATATAAAACGAAAGTAACCTTTGAACATGTATTGATAAAAAGAATTTATGACAGATATTCTAAATAAATTCAACGTTGTTTTTTTATACTTCCAATGTATATATATAGTATCCGTTAAACGTTTAAGTCTTAATCTCTAGTTATTCCAATGAAGAAATTCGTCAAATTTTATGAAAATAAATATAATAATCTTTTATATATTATGAATTGAAGTTAAGAAATTAATTAGTACTAATTATATAATCATGCTATTGTCGATTCTAAAATACCAACACGTGAAACATTCAAGCAGTTTTCAAATGTTTAGGATGTTATCTTATTGAGGCTTAGCCCATATCCTTACATAGTTCTTTTTTTTGCCGCCTTTACTTAACATGATATATAACTTTGTTTATTTATATATATTTAATATTAAGTTATTGATACCTCAATAAATGTTAACAATGTGTGGGGACTACATGTATATATCACTACATTATACATACACATCAACAGAATGTTCTTTGAAATCGCCTGAAAATTATTTTAATGTACCTGGTCTCTATATAATTTATGTTATTCTTTATCTCATTTAACACGTTTTTAAATGGCATCTTATGCACTGGTTCCTCTAGAAAAAAAAATCGTCTTTTAATAATAAATGCAACTACCACTTAGTTATACCAGTCAATCTCGTTGATCTGTTGTATTCGTTGTTTCGTACTTGTTTCTAGATCATGAATATATGAGGAATAATCAGTATTATTCAGAAAGCGAACGTGACAATGTAAATTAAAATAAACATCAACATTTTTTGTTCTGTGAAATTTGTATTCAACAGGTCGCCTGAAAACCTTGGTTTTCAGAATTTTACATATCGATTTGGGTTAGAAATTGAAAATAAAAATAAATACCATAGTGTTATTAAATGGATATTTTCAAATTAAACCTGTATTATGTCCGAGTCAGTCGTATTGGGTCGAAGTCATCTGTATAGACCCGAGGCAACGCCGAGAGCCTTTAATCTGATGGAGGCGCAATACGACTGCACGAGGACGGGCATAATTTAGGCTTTATATGAACATACTCATTTTATGACACCTTTATCCTTTATTAACCAACGACTTAAAATTATTTTGTATAGTTTTTATTGTGGTCAAAACTATAAGGCGCGTTAGATATTTTCGTTCAGGTTATATGAGTATCCCTAAATTTAGCTTCATCCCGGGAAATAGGATCTGCTTGTTTCAATTTGCGCCCGAGTCCTTTAATTGTTAATGAGGGTTTTCATCTGTGCATCAAGGAATTTCCGGAATTCGACAAAATCAACATTATTCTCATCAAAAAGTTCTTGTCATACAAAATGACAATAGCCCATATGCAATTATACAAGCTTTTCAGTGGGTATTCGCTACAGAAGAAAACTGAAACTAACAATACTGTTAGTTTGAAATATAATTTTCCTAACAAGAAAAATTTCCAAGAAGCAGAGTAAGAAATACACTCCCAAAGCAAGCATAAGTAATACGATCCCTACAACAGGAAGTTCAGCAATAGAGGAAAAATTGTAAATCGACAACCCGAAGAATACAAAGATACAACAAGAAAGGAAGACGTAGAGAAGCTGGTATGGATCCTGTATTCGCCGACGAAAATAAACATTCTCATATGCTGTGAATGAAGAAATAAGACAAGCCGTAGCGACGAGAAATATATAGGCAAGACAAATAGTTGAATCAATTTTAGGCATCCAAGTCATAAGGTAAATCTCTGCCTCTGGATATTTATTTCAAGACTGCTCTAAATGTATTTGACCATACTTTCAAACCAATTTCATTATATGCTTTTGAGATTTAGGGTATTTTCAGTGACAAAAATACTACAAATTTAAAATTTGAAACATTGCATCTCAAATTTTGTAAACTTATATTATTTATACACAGAAAAAGTGCTTCTCTTTTAGAACTTGGAAGACACCCTTTTTATTATGATTTTGTAAAACGCATGATTAACATAGATTGGAAAACATGTCAACATAGTTACATTGAACATTGTAGGAGCCTCTTTGACTGCCAAACGCTCCTGTCTATGTATTAAACAAAACATGGCTTTATTGCTGAAAGTTTTTAAAAGAGCTCGATTATTGCACACTTGAAATGTTTACAACCTCTTCTTCAACAGTTTCTCTGATAATGAAATATTTGAATAATGGAAAGATTGTATTTATGATTTTTAAATGTAACAATTGAGTTAGACAAGGGAAAATGTGTCATCTTTCCATTTTTAAATACACGTAGATGTAAAAACCTAGTAATAAATTTTTCAAATAAGGTATACGAAAATAGTGGTATTAATTACTTATTGAGTGTGCAAAATTCGTTGGAAGTTTTGATTTTTCTACTCTATATACCAATTTGCCTCACAATCTCATTAGGAAATACCTAATTAAATGGGCATTTAAAAGTCAAAATGTGAATATATATGATCAAACTCTTTTAGGTCATTTTTTAGTAAGACAAACAAAAGAACTATGTAAATTGGGCCTGCTTTAATATGATAACTGCACTTGAATATTTACTAGATAACAGTTTTGTTCACTATGGAGATTCCGTATATCGCCAAGTTATCGGAATTCCAATGGGGACTAACTGTGCACCACGTATTGTGGACCCGTTTCTGAACTGTTACGCATCACAATTTATATCTAAAATCAGCAAAGACCCAACGAAACAACATTTGATACAAAAATTAATAACACTTTTAGATATTTGGATGAAATTTTGGCTGTCAATAATGACGACTTCAGTATGTACACTAAAGAGATTTATCGTGTTGAACTTACTTTAAATAAAGCTAACACTAACAATGAACACTGCCCTTTCCTGGGCCTAGTGGTCTAGGTAGTTCGTCATGGCTACTTATGATCACTAGCCTGTCAACGTTGAGGTTACTTTGATCTTAATTAACAAGGATTGCCAATTTTCCTACCGAAGGTCGGTGGTTCTCTCTGGTACTCCGGCTTCATCCACCAATAAAAACTGGCCTCCGCGAAATAGCCAAATGTGCTGCAAACCGCGTAAAACCCCAACTAAACAAAAAAAAATATATGTCCAGGTATTTCACATCCCATCTTTTATGATAATATTCTATAGAAAAACAAAAATGTCGTCATTCACCTGAAAAGCTAATCAAACCTTTAAACAGACTTATCCAGAGAGGATATAGTTACGTTACTGTTGTAAAGTCATTAAAGATGGCATTTTTGGAATTAATATTGATTCACTCATAGGGTCTTTGCATCAGAAATAAACACTTTTATTCTAAACCAGTTGTTGGAATGATACGGCTTATGTTCTTCTTGTATAATTTATGATGGAAAGATACTAAACCCCTGACGGGAGGGATTGTGGATGATTTTCTATATGATATAGACATTTCGATCAGTCTAATTGATGTCTGGAGCTGGCATGTCAGTAACTGCTAGTGGTCCTTTGTTAATATATATTGATCATTGTCATTTTGCTTAGTTCATTCTGTTACCCTTTTAACATAGGACTCGGACAATTTTTGAACTGAGTTTTACTGTGTGTATCGCTGTGTGTTTGTTTATTCCACATTGGTCACAAAACATGTTTAAGCCGGTCGCATTTTTGTGCCTTTCCCAAGTCAGGAACCTCTAGATTTTGTTAGTTTTGTGTGTTTTTTTAAATTTTGGATCATTTTTATGTTTCGGAGTTTAGTGTGCCGTCCATTTTGCTGAACTGCAGGATTTTCACACTGCGTTGAAGACCCATTGGTAGCCTTGAGCTGTTTTCTGCTATTTGGTCGGGTTGTTGTCTCTTTTACACATTCCCCGTTTCCATTCTCTATTCTACATGTATATATGAAATAATTAAAAAATTATTTGGATACTTAAATTTCGGAATAATTGTCGTCTTAATATTTTTGTCGAACTAATTATTCTGCTTTATGCAGATGACAATGTTATCAATCAAATGGTAAAATCACAAGAAGGCATGCAGAGAAAATTAGATACTTTTCTAAAATCAATATAGAAAAGGCATAATTTTTGAACTTCAAAAATGGATGACCCCTAGCAATTTGCATTTTACTATTAACGATACAGACTTTTTCAAATTTCGATTTCTTGAGTGTATTTTTTTTCCAAAATTAAGATCTTTTAATTATGCTTAAAACCAATATGAAAGCGTTGTATGAAGTAATCAAGAAGTCCAGACTTTATAATTTGTCTATAAAGTTTTTCAAATAGATCTTTTTGATAAAAAAAGTTTTAAATATTTACTGTTATACTGCTGTTAAACTTTGGGATATTATTGAACGGGTACATTTTAAGGTAATGTCGACATGTACCGCACCTAAATTCATCTACGCCGAATGTTATGGTCTGTGCTAAACTAGAAAGGATCCATTAGAGAATGACGTAAAGGTGCGTTTGATCTGATACTTTAAAAAAATATCCAGTTTCGCATATATATCTTTATTTATTGATAATTATGATTTTGAACGAATATAGTATGTCTTATATTTGGAATATACAAATCTGTAATACAAAATAATTTGATTGACCAGTTTAAATAAAATTAGAATAGAGACAACTTGAGTTTGAAAACTACTTAGAATTGCTAGAAGACCGAGAAAATGTCTTATTATAAGTCAATCAGTTACTGTTCTATGTAAGCTCTGTAAGTTTATTGAAGTTGGTAATGAGAGGATATATCCGTCAAGTCGAACACCTTACCATCTTCCCATCGGTATACCGTATTATAGTTGTAAATATATTGTTGTACTCTCAACACCACTGATACATTGGTGAAGAGAATGAAACATGTTTTTGTGGTATAGATGGTGGTTTATTATGAATATTAAAATTATTACTCAAAGTATATGATTGAAATCGTTGGTTTCTGCAGAAGTTATGTACACGATTTAAAAAGTCTTGGTTTTTGAATGCTCTACGTCACAGCAAAGATCAAAGAAAGAGTTTGAATTTAAAATGCAGCATCGATAATGTTTTTCGACTCGTTTTAACCGTCTTCACAAAAAAATTGCAGATGATTTTCTTCATTTAAATCATGCCAAATTTGTCGCGCTTTGGTTCCCATCGCACCCGATCCCTTTATCCGACTTTAATCCTGGATCAACGTTAACCATTTGAATACCGTAAAAAAAAAATACCGAAGCAATAAGACAGTGGGCAAACAACTTTGCTTAAGGATGGTCACTGGTGAGAATTTTAATATATATTTTTTTTCAAATACTTTTAATTTAGATAGAGGTTGAAATCAATAACAAAATAAGAAAAAGAAAACTATATGTTGCTGAACTCGTTTCTGAGATATAAGGTGTTTAAAATTTGGCGGGAAAACGGGTCTCTCTAGATTTATCCTTTGGTTTGAATGGAAAATGTGATGAATCTTTAAAGTTGTATAAACATTGAATTAATATATAGAATTTCATAAAAATTTGATATTTAGATCTTTAAGATATGTATAATAAATAAATGAAAAGAAAGTAGAGGGTTGTTGGTGAAAAAATATCCCATACTATAAATGGATTAACCGTGAGAAGTTCGCATAATCTGAACGAAAGTGACCATTCTTAAGGTATATATTTTCACACAACCAGAGTTTGGCGGTGTAAAAAAATAAAAAATGATATTTATTAATTACGTCTGCGATAAAGGATCGATGGCTTAGACATACTTTTTCGTGGATACGAGACCCAATACGACAATACTTTAAATGAAGATGTCTTTTGAAAGAAGTATATAGTAATATCATGCATGAGCAGTTCTGCTTGTGAAAATTTAAGTTGGTTTTATTGCTTACCTTGTTTGAAGATGTTTTGGCTTTCTAACGTTTTGGTTTTGAGGTTGAAGGTAAATCCAGAAATGCAAGAAACCCGGTTCCTGAGTATGTTGGCATAAATATGTGTAAACATTTAAAGAGAATTACTGAATATTTATACATTTAATAGAATTGGAGATATTTTCGAAACAAGTGTGAACATATTATTTTTTTCCAAAACGTCACGCTATTTCTAAAGTGACCTCATCCTCCTAAGTCAGGGTTTTGTATCCACGTTCGTTCCTACAAACCCCCGACATTATACATTGGTATTTTGCGTGTTGAACATATTGCCGCCTGGTGTCTGACCTAGAAAATTCTACCTACGACGCAAATACATTCTCGTTTGACCTAGAAAAGCAACCAATGAAAATCGTTCACTTCCGACCCGAAATAACTACACAGCCAAGGCAATTGAAATGTTTTTGATGTGTGAATGATCGTTTGATTGACCACTACACAACTATGTTTTATGTGCCGTCCAGAAATTCAATATGGCCGCCACAGCCAGACTTGGTTTAACATTGAACCTTATGGGAAATTTATATGTCCTCTTGTCAGAAACTAGGTACATGTATATATACAAAGCCAATGGAAATATTTTTATGTATGAACAAGCACTGGATGAACCTCTACAAAATATGTTTTTTGTGCCAATTGGAAATTCAAGACTTAGTTTTTTACATTGGACACTATGGGGAAATTTGTGGAAAGGACTTCTTGTCAGAAATACTAAGCCAATTGAAATGTTTTTGTTGCATGAAGATCCTTGGATAAATGTCTGCTACAAAAGTTATGTTTTTGTGCCGATCGAAATCCAAGCTAGCTGTCACAGTTGGACTTAGTTTAACATTGGACACTGGGAGAATTCTTTACATATCTTTTCTAGAAAGGGTGGGCACTGTAGAACAATTCCTTACAGATCTTATCTAGAAGCTCTTTGTCAGTTCTTGTCACCTAAAATCCAGGTGAGCGATTCAGGCTCCACGGAACTTCTGGTTATATTACTACTTCAATATAAAATGGGCAAAATTGCCAATTTTAATCATAAAAAATCTAAGGCAGTCGATGATATACAAACTATTTTTCTAAAAGTTTACATTTGAACAAATTGATTAAAACGTAATCTACAAAATATTTTTGTTATCAAGTACTGCAATCATAACTCTTTTTGCCAAGCAATCTGTCTTTTCAAGATAAATTTGGTCAAATGTTATTAATTTAGATGTTAAAGTTGTTATAACCAAGCAGAATGTGACTGGATACTTAATGTATGACGAAAAAAGTCCCTAAAGGATATACACTTTATCCACTAAGCACCTCACTAACTAACGAAACCAATTGCCTTTTTGAAATACCATTCCTCTAAGCAATCATATGTTAATGGCTGGTAGTCAATATATAGTTTGTTTGCAAACAGGTGAGGTACTTTCGTTAGTATTGGTAAATCCTCAATTCCATAAATACAAATACCCCTCACAAATTTTCCATGACATGGAACTTTCATATGTTTCTCATACCAAATGACATAAGCTACAAGGTACGGGTTTTTTTCGGGGTCACCTGAAATACACAATTTTTTAAATAAAAAAATCAAATATCAACAGAAATATTAGGCCATTATTCAACGTTATTTAGAAAAAAAAACATTTGTTTTAAGTAAGTTCAATTGTAACGATAATGGAATTTTAGGGTGATATTAAAACGAGATTGTGGATGGGTTTTATAGAATACAGAATGATGGCCTAAAAATAATGAAAGAGAATAATTACTTTAAAAAAATACAGCACACAAAATAATGATGTTCTACAATATAAAGAAGATTTTTTTTTGGTTATGAGTACTTCTTGTTTTAAATAAGTGTGGTTTTTGATTTTCCAAATGTTTCGGTTTTAATGCTGCTGATGAGAGGTAACTCTTTGAAATGCGTCGTATACAGCATAGTATAAATTTACTATATCTAATATTAGTATCTTTGGATTGTTATTTTAAAACTCCTGGGACGATGCCTCTGTATGGTGGACCCTAGGTCCCCGAGGGTATTCGCCAACCAAGTCGTCAGACTTGTCTGACATGATTATTCATTGATTTGTTACAGAAATTACCAGTATTTAGCAAAATTCAAAAATAATAGAAATACTAAGTGTTCATTCATTGTATGGCACATGGTAGATCTCCTTAGCTCAAATTTGGCTTCCTATTTCCGTATTTTTGGTTATGAGTACTTCTTGTTTAAAATAAGTTTGGTTTTTGGTCTTCCAAATGTTTTGGTTTTAATGCTGCTGATGAGAGGTAACTCCTTGAAATGCGTCGTATACAGCATAGTATAAATTTACTATATCTAATATTAGTATCTTTGGATTGTTATTTAGAATTAAATATAGAATTTAACGCACAAATACTGATTATAGAAAATATATTAAGTAATATGCAGAATAGAAACATTGCTCATATTTCACATACACACATATTTCATACACATGTATATTCTATTAAATTACTTTGAACAACCCTTTCAAGAGTCACGCGTGTCCTCTGCAACTTATAAAATGCACAATTTCGAATTTCTGACCTAAAATGTCAAACTCAAAATATTGTTCAGAATAATCATATTTTTAACTGAAAACAAAAATGGAACAAAAATTAACCGCATACAGAATTTCAGATCTTTCAAATTTAGCTAGACCCTCTAACAAGGACTGGACCTTACTCCTTGCGAATAGAAATTCAAATTATAACAAATCCAAAATTCCACATATTATTGTAATCCATATTTAGTTTAAAGGAGGATCACAAATTACATCACATTATCAAATGGTGATAATGATAAAGAATTGCACTATATTTCTTTTTATTAATCGTAGATGTTAAATTCAGAACTGTTTTGACTTGCATCTAGTGACCATGTTTTTAATCTAATGTTATGCTGTTACAGACTGAAATGGACCGAGATCGTAAAATATGCTCTAAGTCTTTGGGGTTCTTTAATATCCACATTTGATTGATACCACCTCTTCAATAGCTTGTCTCACAATAACTTTGGAGCCACATTTTGACAGCTGTTAAAATAGAAGTTAGAAGTTAAGACAATGGTTTGGTGGAACACTTGGCAGACCCAGCTATATAAAACATACTATAAAAGTCAATACAGTATGATTATCAACAAGGTGACCGCTTGTTAGAACCGCAAACAATGATTGGACGATATATAATTTAGATAGCAAGGTCAGAATATGTTCATTTTATGTTTAAAACTACCTATGGCTCTCATAGCTGTTGGTCTGATACTTTCGCTCTATTAACATCTACTAACATGTATCATTAACTTAGCCTTTTGGAATACGTTAATAGCTTATGAATACATACCAAGATATCGACCTGGAGCCGGTATTGCTTCGTTGTGATTCATTGTCGCCCAATAGTACTCATCAGGGCTCTGGATGTCTTTCATCCAATTTAGTAAATCCTTAGCAAGATTACTGTGTAAACTAAATTTGACAAAGTTGTAACTAAACGCTCCAAGAGCCGATCCTTTGACTATTGTTATATTTGGATTATTAAATGGACTTTTGGTACCTTTGCGCGTAAGAGTATTCTTTTGCATGATATAATTATACTTATATCTATAATTCAAAGTCCTACTGGCATTTTTTATTCCTTCTATAATATTTGATCCGTTTTGATGTCGTAACAACTGCACTATTTCGTAATTAGTTTTTAAGGGGTATTGCTGACTCGGCAAATTCATTACATATTTCCATTTATAATCGCTGCGTACTAAATCATACATACAGTTTATCTCTGCTTGTAATCTACTGAAATGTCCATAAATGACATCCACTTGCTTTGAAACAATAAACACGTTGTCATAGCAACTAGCAATGGCAGAAATAGCTACATGGGTGATATTTGAAGCACTTAAGTCTACATGGATACAATAAACATTCTGCGGTCTATGAATAGCTCGCAATAACCGTACAGTTTGCTCTACATCCTTATACATAAGTATTATAAAGGCCAGAGGAAAGTCAAGTTCTGACACGTCAACTGAAAATTTGTTCGTAAATATATTCTCTTTCAGTGTTGAACAATTTGATGACAGAGTTATAAATGTTTCATCTTGTAGAATGTTATACGTGTATTTTTGCATATGCCGTTTTGCAGTCATTATTTCGGTTTTATCACCTTTTATTAATTTTCTACATCTTACTTCATTAAATCCATTAAATTCTATAAATTTTCCAAACGTTTTTCTAGTTGTTAAAATTTCCAGTTTTAACTTTTTTGTAAGAATCACCCAACATTCCACCAAAACCACAAATAGTAGAACTACTATTACAATCTTTTTTATTACAATTGGCTTCTGTTGTTGTAAGCTCCATCTAAAAAGTAATTAAATTTGTTACTAAATAAAAAGAATAAAAATTCACAAAAATATTCTTTCCAAATTTATCAAACTTATTAAAAATTTAGGTCATAAAATGTAATGTGATCAGCTCAAGAACAATATTACTGACCACTAATCCTACAGTTTAAGACGAATATTTAACCTGAATTGTCCAATGCATAAGAGTTTAGAGCAGCTCAAACCTTGATA
The DNA here is from genome assembly GCA_028015205.1 of Mytilisepta virgata. NCBI lineage: Eukaryota > Metazoa > Mollusca > Bivalvia > Mytilida > Mytilidae > Mytilisepta > Mytilisepta virgata. The sequence continues at coordinate 94,640,156 of CM051521.1, forward strand.
CTTTTCTGCAAATTACATCTGCACCCCATTCAAATTCTCACTCACTGTTAAAACTTTGTGATATAGGCCTAAAAGAATGATAAATCTTTCTTTCTAACAGGAGCCAATGAAAGTCAAATTTGCATCAAGGTTGAAGGTGAGCGATGCAGGTTCTTAGGAGACTCTAGTTTGGATTATAAATTACTCAGTCTAAATCTGTGAAATAATTATTATTTAGTTTCTGTAAATATAACATTCAGAAAAGGCTATTCAACTATCGATAGCATTTTTGTTCTACATTTACTATTTGAATTACTGAAACTTCAAAAGAAAAAGCTATTTATGCCTTTATTGACTTTGCAAAGGCATTTGATACAGTGAAGAGATCAGGTCTTTGGTCTAAACTTCCGTTACATACAGTGAATGGAAAGGTGTATAATATGATCTAATATTATTGTAAATATGAAATCAAGCATTTTCGATGGCATTGAATAATCAGAATTTTCCCACTGTGAAGTTGGTTTTTAGACAAGGAAAAACCTATATCCTTTGTTGTTTGCAATTTATTTGAATAACCTTGAAGCATTTTTTGAAAGTAAAAATATAAATGGTCTTTCATGTATTTCTGATGACATAGAGAAGGAATTAAATCATTATTTAAAATTATTTGTAATACTATATGCTGAGGATATTGTACTTATGACAGAAACACAATTAGATTGGCAAAAACAACTTAACGCTCTTTATGAATACTGTAATTTATGGAAACTGAAAGTGAATGATCAAAAAGTAAAGTTGTAATTTTTTCAAGAGTTAGAACACCACGTAATATTAGTTTTAAGTACAGTGACATTGAACTAGATATTGTAGATGATTTTAGATACTATTCTTTTTTATTTTCAAAAACTGAAAGTTTTGTAAAAGCCAAAAAATCACAAGCAGAGACGGCAACTCGAGCTATGTATGATATTATAAAAAAAGGGAGATTCCATAACTTCAATATTGAAACTAGAGCTTTTTGAGAAAGTTGTGAAACCAATATTTCTATATGGATGCGAGATATGGGGGACGGGAGACAATTTTATACTAGAACGTGTTCATTTAAAGTTTTGCAAGCTTCTGGTTAATGTAAAAAAAAATCTACTCCAGATTTTTTGATAGACGGAGGACTCGGTAGATATCCCTTAGATATATGCATAAAACTGCGCATTATTTTTTACTGGTCAAAGATTATTATGGGACAAGAAGAAAAACTTCCAGTTATTTTGTACAACCTTGCTGACAAAAAGTATAGTGGAAAAATTACATGGGTTATGAATGTGAAATCAATACTAGATAACTGTGGCCTGTGATAAATGTAGACCACGAAATATTTTGTAAGTGAGGTTGTATAATAGTGTTAAATTAAGTTTAAGAGGTCAATTTAGACAGACGTAGTATGCAGCTCTACAAAATTCGCCAAAAGCAAGCAACTATAGATTATATAAATAATCTCTATTTTAATATTTTGAGTGATAAAAATATCGTACCTTTTTCCAGATTTAGAACAGTAAAGTTCTCATTGAAATTGGTAGGTGGTATATTTTGGCATGTTCGACATTTGAAGAAAACAGATAACATTTTTAAAGAGTCGGGACTCTCCAGGGTAACTATTGTGTAAACATGACACTCCGCCTTACTTTTGTAATTTAGTGTATACATTTTAGTTAATTACTACTTTATAGAGAAGTCTTTATAAGAATAAAGAAAGATATGTGTAAACCCCCTAAAAGTAAATTAATTATTTTTCTGTGTTTATTAATCCTCCTAGATTATGATATAAACCTATATATTTTGTCGGATTATTACGACAGTGATACAATAAGGCAGGTTAACTTTCACACAAAAATTATCTCAGTTCTCAATGCGTTGTCTGTTCAAAATTGTAAACATATGATAGCTATTTTCCAGTATGTGCTAGTAATTACAAATACTTAAGGTTATATTTTAGATTGGCTGATGCCATGGGACGGCAAAGCTAATTCATGTACAGGCGGTTTGACGATAGCGGTATCTAGTACTAGAAATTTGGTAAAATGGACTTAATGATGCTATAGTTAGAGCTGGATTTGCGACCTCTACGTGTAAAACAGTGGACAAACTTATTCAGATAGTTGTCAAGATGTTCCTATTTTTAGCCGTGTTAGATTTTCTGATCTCACCAGCAGGTGAGATAAGAAATTAATTTGCACTTTACCACCAAACCGTCTACTCAGGCTTTTTATATAATACACTTTAAAATAAAGTTGTGCGTTCTTTACGAGAAGTATTAATCAAATATAAAGTTTACATTAAAATGCTATTCCAGTTCAAAAGAACCATAAACTCATTAGAATTGTAATTAAAACAATTCCGCAAACTCGGGCGCATGTTTCATATATTATGACGTCCCAAAAGGGGAATTAATTCGTTTATTTGAACAATGGCATGCAAACCATTTTTGGCTTGTTGTTTTGAGTGTTTGGAGTTGAGAAACAGAATCAAATACCATGAGAAGTACAAGACTGGAAAATTTTAGATACCCTCTGGCAAGATTTCCAACGTCTCCAACTCGGCAAGCCTCGTTGGAAGACGGAAAATCTTACCCTCGGGCGTTTGAGATTTTCCGGTCTTGTACTTTCCCCGGTGTTAGATTCTTTATTTCTATATAAGTTTTTTGATGATCAGTGCGAAAGGCTAATGTGAGAAAATCAAGAGTTGGCATTTTATGGTTATGTAGATGCTTAAAAATTAAAGAAAATATTTTTGAAAAATATAAAACAGGTTTCGATGTATTCTCACTGAAATAAACCAAGGACATATAAAATGTTTAAACATTATTGTTGTACTGAATCTTATTTAAAACATACCATAACCTCATGATTAAAACGAAAAATCTTACTTCCAAAATTTAGATACGGATATAAGAGATAAAACTAATTTTTATTGTATTAATTCTGTTGAAGATGAATTATATGTAATGATACAATGACCTTTATATATGCAGATCTAAGACACAATATGATTACTGAAGCTTTGAATTTTAATTTCAATTTTAAATTGTGATAAATAGTGATAATTCTATTTAGTGAAGATATGGTTTTAAAATAGCAGTCAAACCTGTCATAACAATTTAATTCGAAACTTTTTTATATCATAAATGGATCTAATATAGAACTTTCGTGTGATTTAGGTATAGAAATGTATTCTGTTTTTAAAGTGTTTCACAAATCTTTTCAGAACATGAAAGTTAAAAAAAACCACAACGATTGTTCTATTACTTTAACGCATGCATGTATTGGAAACTTTCATTTTGTGAATAAATCTTCAAATCGACATTCAAACATTTTGATATTACGTAAATTTCATATCCCTAGCCTTCGCTTGATTTAACGGTAAAGTTTCTTCTACAAAATCTGCTTTTTTAATTTTCAATTTAACAAAAAAAAAAACGTTGGAATTCCTTCACCCTGTTGTAGCGTCTAAGGAGTTGTCACGGAAAAGACGTTCAATTATGGGGATGTTATCGGTGCATATATTTGCTCAAAACCATGTAATCGTAGAAAGTTACTGTTGGAATCAACAATTACCCACGCAATCGCCCCTCCGCCCCCGCAAGTAAATGGGACACTTAACTAAGTTAACAATATAAACTTTATTGCCAATCTACAAAAACTATGCAATCATTTTATTGAGAATTAAATCAATAAACCAAACTGAAACTAAATAAATTTAGGTTGCAACCATAAATTCACAATTTTAGAAATTCGGTCCCTGTATACCCAAAATTTGGAAAATCAAAACCTAAAACCTTATTGGGCATCTATATTAAGTAAATGACAATACTATTCAGAAATAAATTATATAAATTGAAAAATAAAAGACTAGTTTAGTTCACAAGCTTAAATTAAAAATTTGATCTCTGTGTGTTCCAAGTTTTGTGCAACTATTCTATAAAAAACTTAAATCACTATACCCAAAAGTGAAGGAGGAGTTGATGACACAAGAAAGTGTGACGGACAGACGGACGAAGACAATTACAATATCCCCGAAGTGCATACAAAAATCAAGCAAAGAAATTATTGTTCTTACCCCATATTAAAACTTGTTCCTGTTGAGATAAAATTTACAATCCTCTTTACCTGTTTGAGAATTGATAAATAATGTACTTCCTGACAGAAACACTGTGTTAGTAAAAGTACTTCAGAATTTTTTTTTATTGGAGAGATTAGTTACTAGTTGGTTTGCAATAAAGCCCAAATATTCGTGTTTTTTTCATTGGAGTATTAGTGTGAGAGAAAACGTGTGGGTGTTGCAACGAAGATCTTGAAAAAAGAATTCCCGGTTAGTGACAAATTATGGTGAATAGGGATAAAAAATTACAGGCTAAGAATAATAAAACTAAAAACTGATGAAAAAGATAAATAAATAACCCTTCCTCCTCTGTTAAAAAATGCACCTTCAGCAATTCTTAAAAATACTGATGAATATAACAAGTGTTCGGAACACTTTCAACATGGCATTTTAAAGTAATTATTTCTTTCCTTGAATTAAAACTTAAGAATATACAACACATTTTAATACATTACAATTGTATAGATAATTACAGAAATAATTTTTCAACAAAGTTACGAAAATTTACTTTCATCAGGTTTGTTGTCACAATATTTTGAAAAACAATAAACGAATGTATTATATACACTAGACATAAATTCTAGTGTTTCCTTCCTTTTCCCTACACATTCATGACATAAATGAGGCTGTAGTGCGAATTCTACAAACTAAAGAAAATAAAGTTAATAAATACTCATATTCAATTTTTATACATGTAGCTCTTTTCTTAGATGGTTTTGGTTTTATCGTTTTTGGTGATTTTGGCATTTTTGAATTTGCTCTTCATTGTTAGTGATTGTTGTTTTGGTTTTCAACATAAGCAAAATCGATGGAATTGTAAATCGACAAAATGTGCACATCTTGTGCAGTAAAACTGGTATCAAAGAATTTTTTCATGTCTTGTTATTTAACCTCTCTGTGGTACTTTCAGGTACTAAAGTCACCGAGTTGTAATTTTTTTCTACGACTTTTGTATAGACCTACGCTACAGGATTTTGAGGCAGCTTTTTTCCAAAGTTTATTTATAAAGTCACACGTGATTTTTTTGGTCCAAATAAAACAAAAATTCATTTAAGTCTCTTTTATTGTTGCTGTTTCCGAATACCCCAAACTACCAAAACATAATCGCAACAAAAGGCAAATGCTTCAAATATGTAAACGCGTTATGAATTTTAAAACATTTAATGCTATTAAAAACGGTGCAGGACAAATCGCCCCACTGCAAGCTCGCCCCATTCCAACTCGCACCAACTTTTCTCCAACTCGCCCCAACTCGGAAAATATTTGTTACAAACTCGCTCCAACTGTGAAAATCATAGTCACAAACTCGCCCCAACTCATGAAAATAATAATTCCATACGTAAATATCATAGTCACCAACTCGCCCCAACTCATGAAAAATAATAATTCCATACGTAAATATCCTGGTTACCAACTCGCCCCAACTCATGAAAATAATAATTCCATATTCGCTTATTACAATAACGATTTGAATTCCAAGTGTGGAACTTGCACCAATTACATCTTGTTTATTCAGCCTTTGAAGACGTGATTGAATAATAATTAGTCATTTGATTAAAGCCATATAATCAATAGAAATTTAGATTACTTTCTATTTCCGAAGTTGTGTTGATTTGTTTTTGTTTGTTGCATTTGTTGTTGATGTTGATAGTAATGATGATGATAAATAAAAGATTATAAAGTACATTCTGATTTTTATTTAGGATAACGACACTATACTATTTCCATCAGTTGTAACGAATATTTTTACCAGTTGGGGCGAGTTGGTAAATATGATATTCACCATTGGAGCTACTTTAAAATCATTACTTTCAAAGTTGGGGCGAGTTTGTAACCAATATATTCACTAGTTGGGGCGAGTTGGTGATGATGATTTTCAATGTTGGAGCGAGTTTGTAACAAATATTTTCCGAGTTGGGGCGAGTTGGAGAAAAGTTGGTGCGAGTTTGCAGTGGGGCGAGTTGTCTAGCATTCATTAAAAATCCATTACATTGGCTCTATATGCAAGAGAACGCATAACCAGAGAATCCTATATATTCTGTAGTTTAGAAGAAATACTGTTTAAACAAACATATAACAATGAGCATAGGTATTCTTCCGACGGACGGCAAGTTCTTTTATCTATTTTTTTCAAGTGGACATCTCGTATCTTTCTACCGAGGTTTAATTGAAATCTGATTTGTATTTTTATAGAAATCAAGGCGGACAAAAAAGGGGGAAACTAATATTGTGCTCTTTTGAGAGGCACAAGAATTCTTCCCGAGAACACTAAAAATTTAAACCAATCTTATTTTCCTTGTGGTCCGGATACGGGCCATATATCGTATTTTCTTTTGGATGGAAAATAAATTGCATAAAAAGCTTAAAGCAGGAATTTCATAAATTTATCTTTCGAAATTTAAAACACACTTCATACGAAGTTTGCCGATAATAAGCGAGTTCAGACACATTACTTTGCATGAAACACGGAACATTTCGAATAATCACATGGTCAATTATGGTCGTGGTACCTTATAATAGTATTATAGTTAAATTATTAGTCCGTCACAGATGGAATTGACAGTAGAAACATCTTTTGCTTTTGCTGATTATGTTATTCGACGCTCAAGTCCTCATGTCCCTTCCAAGACATGAAAATACCAAACAAATAACAGAATCGGATAGAAAATAATTTGAACATTGAAGACAAAATACATGACTTTAGTTAACTGGGACATAAACATTCTGTAACAATCAACCAGCTGATATTGGCAAACGCAATAAGTTTTTGGTTTCCCGATATCAGCTGTTCCTATACGTTTTAAGTTTTGGCCACACCAAACTGATTTTTATCTCTTCTGATTTTTTTTATGGAAAATAGGTGCAAACGAACGAAATTTCAATTTTATCTATTTTTTTTTAGGACTACTTTTTTTCGGGCGAATTTTACTTGCGGCGCATTTTTTTTTAAACTAACATATTGCAAAAAATGGAAAAAATCCTATTGTTTACCAAATTTTAGGAGCCGGCGAACACTTTTTATTTTTAATTTCTTGAAAAATGAACAATTTGGGGCGAATTTTCAGCATTTTTGCAAATTGAAGCGAAAAATTTTTTTTCTTAAAATTTCACAATTTTAAGAGGCGAAATCCAAAGAACTAAAAATCAAGTTTGTATGGCCTTAGAATAAGTCTTTGTTAAATCCGATGAATATCACAATCACTGGTCTGTCGTAACAACTGAGTTTTTGTTTGTACATTGTTGGCCTTGAGTACTGTTGGTTAGATATGATTTGTTGAAATATTCATATATGATTAATCTAAATCAATATTGTACAATATTTGTCTAACCTCACATCAATGTTATGAAATAGAACATGAAATGAAAAATGGGTTTAATGTCTATATTTAACAAGCCAAAAAAGTCCTTCATCCTTTTTTCTTTTATTTTGTTTTCTTAATTGTGTGATCTATAAAAAGAATTTGTAACATCCGGTCAAGGTCTCCGGACAAATAATTAGCATAAAACAAAAATAAAACCCAGAATAAACACAACAGGGAGTCAGGGTAGTCATTCCTTCGACACTGGCATGATTTTTGATATCAGCAAAAGAATAAACTAGGAAAAAGCTGTCAAAATGACAGCAAACCGGGTTTTCTAAAATATATGTTGTTGAAACATATGCATTTGTAAGGTGCAAATCTTGTCTATAACTGTTTAGGAAGTTTATTGTTCCCCTGTTTGTGTTTGGCTTTCCAAACTTTTGGTCTCCAGTGTACCCGATAAGAGCTTTTAGAGAAACATGTTTTGTACATGTACATTAGGTTTATAATATATAGTTAAAATGGTCAATATCGAACTTTACCTCCATTTTATCATCGGAAACAACATATTATAATTTGAAAAGCATTGCTTGATCGGTTCATCTGTTATTGCACGGAAACGACAAAAAGTGACATTTTCAAATTAATCATGGACCGTAACTCCGGAGCGGTAAAAGTTAAAAAAATGGTACATATTGAATTTGACCTCCATTTTATCATCTGGAACAACATATTATAATTTGAAAAGCATTGCTTGATCGGATCATCTGTTATTGCACGGAAACGACAAAAAAGTGTCATTTTACAATTAATCAAGGACCGTAACTCCGGAGCGGTAAAAGTGAAGATTATCAATATCGAATTTGACCTCCATTTTATCATCAGGAACAACATATTATACATTTGTAATATGAAAAGCATTGCTTGATCGGTTCATCTGTTATTGCACGGAAACGACAAAAAGTGTTACTTTCCAATTAATCAAGGACCCTAACTCCGGAGCGGTAAAAGTGAAAATGGTCAATATCGAACTTGACCTCAATTTTATCAACGGGAACAATATATTATAATTTGGATAGCTTTGATTGAAGGGTTCATCAGTTATTGCACGGAAATGGTTGGAAGCCTCCCTCCGCCCACCGTACTTCCCCAAATTAATAATTGAAGTTTTCCTTTGGAATACCCGGTTAAAAAGCAAAACTGTGGGAAAAGTCCGCAATGTCGAGATCCAAAGGCAAGACAAACTATTGAGGAAGGAACATAAGCAATAACCACAAGGAAACATGCATAACTAACAGAATAATAATAATAATAATAAAAAAAAACAAATAAAATATACTCTCTCAAAAAAGAAACGCAACATCAGATTATCTTTTTGAAATATTATTTTTCCGGACAAATAACCAATAAATATCAAAATATATGTACACATGATCATAATTACACCTTCATAAAAAGTTTCCAGGTACAATCATTTAAATTCATCCACCCGTAAACGACTTTGGTCGCAATCTGGGACACCCTACGATTTACGCATTGCCAAAAACTGGGTCGACTTTCACGTGCAAATCATGGGTTATTTTTTAGCTCAGTCAGTCGGTATAAAAACCCGGTATTTCTTTTCATGAATGCATTCGTAAAATAAAATTCTGATGAGGTGACGCTATGCCAAGGTTAGACGCTGCTACCCGGAATATCGCTATCGGACGACTAGAGGCCGGAGAATCACAGAATGCTGTTGCTGTAACGTACAATGTTCATCGTAGCACAATTTCACGCCTTTGGGGACGCTACCTGCAGCTTGGTACTACGACAGATCGGCCACGTTCAGGGCGCCCGCGTGTTACAACCAGGGCGCAAGATCGTTACATCAGACTTTTCCATCTGCGGAATAGGACTATTGCTGCAACAGAAACAGCTGTAAACGTCCCTGGGTTGCGCCGTATATCAGCACAGACAGTACGCAATCGGTTACGTTCTCATGGATTGAGGGCAAGAAGACCTTACTTTGGAGCAACACTGAGACGCCAACCCGCCGAGCGAGGGTTAGATGGTGTACTACAGTTCGTGCATGGAATTTACAGAACTGGAGAAGAGTATGGTTCAGCGATGAGTCACGTTTTCAACTGGAAAAGCGAGATGGTCGCATACGTGTGTATAGGCGCCGAAACGAACGTTTTGCGCAAAACTGTGTTGTGGAGAGAGACAATTTTGGCGGAGGCAGTGTTATGATGTGGGCCGCTATTTCTTATGCCAGAAACACACAGCTGATACATATCCAAGGCAATCTGAACGCTGTTAGGTATAGAGACGAAATTTTACGACCTCATTTATTGCCCGTAATTGACATTCGGAGAGAAATTTTTCAGCACGACAATGCCCGACCACATACAGCACGTGTAACAGTAGACTTTTTAGAACAACAGAATGTCAATGTGATCCGTTGGCCGTCACGATCACCCGATCTTAATCCAATTGAACATTTGTGGGATGAAGTGGATCGGCGCGTGCGCCAACGACAACCACCACCGCAAAATCTGCAACAATTACAGCAGGCACTTCAGTTTGAGTGGCAAAGGATACCGCGTGTTCGAACTCAGCGTTTAATTCAATCTATGCCAAGAAGAGTCGGGGCTGTGTTACAAGCAAATGGTGGACATACCAGATATTGACAATTTATGAGTGATTTATTGACAATATGTGACAAACTGTGATATTCCAAGGTAAAAGAACTCATGAACAAGAAGTTTGCCAATTTTTGCATTCCTGTGTAAATTATTTATATCATAAATTATGAAAATAATATATGAAGTAAATTTCCTATTTTCTGTATGTTGCGTTTCTTTTTTGAGAGAGTATACTTTAAAGAATTAGTTGCTCTCTAGGTATATTTGTCCTCTTTAGAACAAGAGAGCAAAGACACTTTTGTAAAGCATTAGCAATGTGAACTCTAACTAAAAGCCAGGAGTGACCTCAGGTACTCCGGAAGGGTAAGCACGTCCTGCTCTGTTAACGGCACCTATCATATTGTGAGTGAGTAGAATCCAGCGAAGTTTCAAGTTCGATGAGTTGTAAATTACAGAAGGACAAATCTAACTGTATCATATGTGAGATAGAAACTTCGTATCGACCAATCAATTCGTGATGACAACCGTAACATTTTTGAAGTTATAACATTAACAAAGACTGAATATACCAAGCCTTAGAAGTTTATATGATAGCAATGGCGCTCTGCCGAGAAAGTCGTATGAAAAATCATATACACGGTAGTGACGAATCAACTGTGAAATGTACACACCATAGGCTTGAGACTTAGGTATGTTAATCCTTAAAGTTAGAATTATTGAGTGACAAAACATCTGGGCTAGTTTCTTTTCTTTATTGTATCCCCTGTAAAAATTTAGCATCATATGAAAACAAGTACAGATTGGCCAAAAGCAGCGCACAGCATATGTGGTACAATGGTTAATGCTATTTCATTTTATTGTCTGTAAAATTAAACATACCAACGGCATGCAGCGGCTTTAATAACAAACCTACGTGCTCTGAACGGCAGTGTTTTGAAAAGTGACACAAAGTTTATTTTCATCGAAACATTAAGGTCAGAACGTAATAGAAGCACTAATAAATAATAGGACTTTTCCCAAAATACAAAATGAACTAAATTTTTACTGTATTGTTTTTTTTTGTAAATTCTCCGTAAACTTGTCTTTCCATTGTCACAGGTAAAACACAAAGATGGTTGAATGTATCTAAACTTGTTTAAAAGGCAACCACATTTTATGGGATGGTATTGAAGTATTGTCGACAAATCTTTTTATTTCAGTCATTGTGGTTATTGCTGATTTTCTACACAACGTTTTCATACCAGTCTGTTAAGAGAGCAAATTAACAAAAAATAGTAAGACAATGTTAACAACATTTTTTACAGTGATAATATGTTTTGTTTTTTATTCTATAATTTGATATTTAAAAATTCACTTCTTCTGTTTTGATTCTGATTATATTAATTATCTTTGTTTCTGTCTATGTGTGTATCAATAGATTTTATTAAGTCGAGCATTTTTTCTGGGATTGCTTAACTATATGATCAAGGTATTCAATAAATAAATTAATAAACCTGTGGCAATAAACTCAGCAGTTTGATCGGCATGAAGAAGGTCAAGTTCAGACACTGAAATGGGATGTTTTGGTAAGTATATAGTAAAAACTTATATTGTCGACTGATATTAAATTTATTTATATAAGCTTTTCTGTTCTGCTCTATAGCTAGTACAAGTAAATTCTGGACGTAGAACATTATAGCGGATGTTGTATAGGTGTGAATGGATATTTTAGCGGATTTTCTATAGGTGTGAATGGACATTTTAGCGGGAATTTTAGTGGAAATTTAGCGGAAGAAAAATTGTTTACCAGGTAAATATTCAATGGACATTTTAGCGGAACATTTTTACATGCAACTTTTATTTATTGGTTTTATTTATTAGTCGAAGACTGCATATCAGTTATCCCAGAACACCAGAAATCTTCAGCATTACTGACATTAGTCTTTATTTCCAGCCTGGCAGACAATTTGTACATTGCATATGCTATTGTATGCTAGTAATCAAGCATACTTTGTTTATACTGCAATGTCATATACACAAAAAAGGGCATTTAAAGATGTTTTGTATTTTGTCTTCTTTTTGCATGTCACCAGGGTTATTCCATTATTCCATTGCCCTATATAGGTTCAGAGTACCAGGAGATTTTATATCAGAAAATAATACATATTATTTTCAGTTTTGAACAGTTTTGAGCAGTTAATCATATGTTAATTGTGAACAGAACAGAACCGAACTTAATTCTCATAAACCATACATAACCAATGGTACAGAGAAATTGTTACATATACATAATAAAATAGAAATAAATACACAACATACGTACACACATACACGTGCACACACTAAAATATACACCAACTGACAATGCGCAGAGCACTCACTCAACCGTATCTATAATACCTATAATGGAGCCTAGAGAACAAATGATTTGTTAATAATTCTTATAAATCTACACAGTTTTTCTAGTTTAACTTTGACTGAATTTTACAACATTCGGTCTTTGATACAAGTTGCTGTCAATAAATTTGTTCCTATCATTTAAAAATACCTGACATTGCATAATAAAATGATATTCATCACCAATACCATTATTAAATTTTGTACAGAGTCTATTCCAACGGCGTGTCTCAATGGCCAATTTGTGATTTGTAGTTCTAAATTTAAAAAAAGTGTAAATATCTTTATCTTCCAGTATATTAAGAAAATTCTCCAATTCTGGACTGCTTTTAAATAATTTGTAGTTCAGAGCTTTCGGAGAATTTTCTATTTGGGATAGCCACTCTTGTTGAAATTGGTTTGTTAATCTCAGTTTTAATGAAATAATCCAATCATAATTTGGAAAAAATCGGTTTGTCCAAATATTCGAAAAGCCAGTATCATCAAAAATCTTCTTGACAATTTTTATCCACGAGAAATCAAAATAGTTTATGTTGTAATTTATAATATAAATATGGTAGTTTTGTTTCTTTTCCACTCAAAAGTCTAGACCAAAAGGTTATCATTTTAAATTTAATATCTATTTCAAGTGGATAAATACCGAGTTCTCCGTAAGAGAGCTATAAATTCTCACATATTAGATTTTCATAAATTATATCATTTATTTTATTTTCATAATTTTTTTTAGCTTACTTGTAAGAATCGGAACAGTTTCTAACTTATACAACAATTCGTCACTTATCGTTATAATACCAATGTATATGCAATTTATAAACATTGTACTTAAAAATCATTGTTTACTTTAAAGTAAATCTTTAAAAAAAACTATAAAAAAACTTCAAAGGAAACACGCCAGGCTAGGTGGATTTTTTTTTTTTTTTTTGATATTTCAATTTTTTTCCGTATAAAGAAAAAAATAACAAATAAGCATCCGTGATTATATATTCATCACAAAAAACCTACACAATGGGTAAGATCAAAATGCAGAATATTAAGCTCGTTGCGTCGTATTTCATTCGTTCATTTAACGTGGGGTAAAGAAGCCTGTCCAAGGTCAACTAATACTGACAGATGTTTCGACAAAAGTTGTTCCGTTTGTTATATACGGTATACTACCCTTTCACTCAAGGTCATTCTTAACTTTCAAGTCCTATTGCTTTTCGAAAATACCATTCTATGTAAGTGGTTGGTAATCTAACAAATAAATGTGGTACACTGATCAGTAAAGGTAAGTCCTCAATTCCAAAAATTTATAATTATTTATATGTCTTACATATTTACCATGGCACAATTTTGTGGTCTTTATTAAACAATGAGATGTTCCTGTAAGTCTTGTTTACATAAAATCTCGAAGTAAAATACCATGCCGTTAATTCGATTAACGTTTTTCTAAAATATGAAAGTTTAAAGTTTGTCCCTTGCTAATTCTATACCTGGATATATATATATATATATATATATATATATAACATTATTTTGTTTGAAATGATCATTGAAAATGTAGTTAAATCTTAAAAGGAGATACCAAATAATGACTTATTACAAATTTGATATAGACCTTTTACCATGTTCCTGACTAGGAAATATAACGCTGTATCCACGTTCTAGTTTGTTTATGGGGGACAAATTGATAGCTTTTTTCAACCCAAAAAAGTGCCAAATGTAATTGGATCGGAGCAGTGCATATAGTTTTGTTTTAAATTTTATTGGTAAATCAAAGTAATGGATTTTGAACTCGACAAATCCACTATTTAGCAGGAAATATACTATGAGACAAGTAATTGGTTGAAAATAAGACTTTTTCAGTATTTTTGCCGTCAAATTAATAAACAAAAACCACTTCTGCAAAACCTTTCTGTCTTTAACTGTTTATGATCGATGTGATATTAAAATTTATAGAAAGGTTTATTCCTAAAACTTTCATCTGGACCCCTTTGTATTTTAAAAGCTCTGATAAAACTGACTTGTAATGATTATCCATCTTAGACTGTTTAATGTAATTGCGCTGCGCATCAGCGCAGTGCTATTTGTATTTTGTTTGTTCTTATGCGTTATGTGCGTCTGGTTCCCATCTGGGACCCTTACTTCTGTGTACTAGGATAGCTCTTTGTGTATCCTAAATTAATCTCTCGAATTTTTGTATCGACTCGGACAACCTCGATATTTTCCTTCTGTATATATACTGCTGTCTGATAATGGATAATAAACGGAACGTACTTGTGTGGTAGAGTCAAATTTGATGAAATTTGTATTTTTGCAGGTTATCCATTAATTTATTTTATTGTAGATAGAATTAATGAAATTATGTCTAAATATTTTAATAATATAGTTTTCAGAAAGATTCACTGACTGATGACCTATTGATTGATAATTGATATGTTTATTTCAGTCAGATCCAGTACATGTATTATTTACTGTTAGGACATTTAAATTTACATGCTTCATTGAGTTCAATAGGTAATATGATGTTTATATCTATTATTGGAAATGTCCCATGTCCTATGCCCTTTTACCTGGTCAGTTTGATTTGTGATTGGTTAGGTTTACTTTTTGGAGGGAATTCTAGATAGTTCCTTTGTTCTGGCAGAACTGGTTTATATTTTGAATAGTGTACATGTAGATGTCAGATATGTCTTAGTTTTGCTGTTTATCCTAGTATTTAGTCAGGAACACCATTTTCTTATAATACAGGTGTCAATTCCACTGGTATTTGTATGTATAGCTGATGATGTATTATAGCTGATTTATTTTGCTATTGAGGACCTTTGCACCTCATGTGAGGTAAGGATCAAGTGTTGTTTATATTAACATATTTTTAGTTTTGCTTATTGCTTAACAATATTGTTTGCTTATTTTTGCTTTAGCTTTATTACTTGCTTTGTGTTAAAGCTAAGATCATTTTTAATCAAGTGTATGATGCTATAGTAGCAGACTATGTAAAACATAGGTTGAATTGAAATATTGAACTTATCATGCGTACGTTATTTTAACTATGTTCTTCATTTCTATATATTTGGCTAAGTAGTTGATAAATAATATGTAAGAACAAGCAAATATATAAATCCTATTTTTATTTGTATAACTAATACAGTGTCATTTACATGTAAGCTGTCAAACTGTCAGCTAGAGTTATCCTTCTTTACACTGTATTTATGGTATTTTAACTTTGTGTAATTTCAGGGTCTGTGTACATTGCGTTCATTTGCTTATACTTGTTATCACAATAAACCCATTAACCTGAGATGGATTGCTTGTTTATAAGCCCGGTGACAAATGGCGCCCAACGTGAATTGTGATTGATAGTTGTGTTTGAAGAATATTCCAAAAATTTTCTGATATCAGGACTAGCAGGACTTAATTTGTGACGTTTCCGGTTGCCAATGTAAACTTCCGGTTCGAGTACACGTGTACCTGATGATATACTGGATCAACACAGCCAACAGATTACAGACTCAAGTTTATAGTAGGTGTTTATGTTGACTGTATGTTTAAATGTGAATGTCTTTGTACATGTTTTGTTTATGTGACAGTTCTGTATTTGTTTATAAATAGACTTTCTGATATCACTTTGCATTGAAAATAGAAAGCTATCTCTGTACATGTATGCAATTAATATAGACTATTAGATAGCTGTTTGAATATATTACAACCGGTTTACTTATATTATTGTAAATACTAGACACTGATCAGCATTATAAAAGACCAAAACTGCAGTTATTTACACTGACATGTAACATGTGTAATAATTAATTTTGACTTTGATTTTTTTTTGGTTGATATTTGATTACCCCCTTCCCCCCCCACACTTTAAGGTCAAGGTCAACCGGAAGTCAAAGAGACACACCTCCAACACAATGTAAACAACATATACTATAGTATATTAAGCATTTGTGCATACACCAGGGCAGTCTATAGTTGATTTTCATAGACTTTTTTCATCCATACATTAAATTGTAACTTGTAATCTACACATTTATTTTTCATTTTCATACTTTGACATAAAGTAACTTAGTTTTACTATATACATACAGTGAGGTTCATTGATAGTTCAACATAAACAAGACTACATCTTGAATTTAGTTTGAAGTTTGGTTCACTTAAGGCCGTAGTACACTTTAATTTGTCATAGTACTTTAGACTTATAGTAACAAAGCATACATACATACACATTTATACCCAAAATAGCGATATGGTATGACTTTGTGATTTGTATGTTATAGTACTGTAGTATAGTAAACATAGTATATTTATGTTTGTCTATTGTATTGTACTGTCTTGTGTACTGTGTTATTTGTGTTGTATACATCTATACAGTGTATGTACATTAACTTAGTTGTAGATATACATAATGTGTCATTGATTGTATCCGTGTTTGACACCGTATTGTGACTTTGAAAATTATTTCAGATAAATTGACATAATTTAGAAGTTAAATTGAACTTAGTTTAATTTACATAAACTTTTCCATTTGATAATACTTTAATTATTTTTAAATAATTAAAAGTAAATTTAACTAGAATTGAAATTTAAATTAAATTAAAAATTAATTAATTAATTTAAAATAAATTAGTAAATCAATATTGACTGAGAGTGGGTATAAGCTTAGCTAATTGAAAATGCATGCAGCCATTATATAACAGTCATTCCCTAACATTGACTAATTGCTAGTAGCCTATACCTTTGCACATACATTTACCCATAAGCCCTTGCATATCCTACCTATCTTATCCCTTACACAGTAACTTACAGACTTAGATAAGGAACTTAGGTTAGGTACAAGAGGGGATTTGTTTGACTTTTCAAGTATTATAGGCTAGTATTTTGGAAAGTTAGTTAGGTTTTTCAGAGGCTTTAGGGAGATTGAATTTTCCTTTTTGATTGGTCAGTTAGTCTCTAGATACATTAGTATAGTATAGTTTTATACTTTTATACCCGAGATTGTTGACGTATAAGCTTAACATTCTCAAGCCCAACCCCCAAACCCAACCCAGTTTTCAGGTTGAAGCAGATCCTAACAGAGATATTGTGGGGTAGGTACATTTGTGTTTGATATTACTACAACACATATTCATCATATTTATGAATTGAATATTGCTATTTCAGATTGTTATGTATTGAGATACAGTTGCATTGTACTATATTACTTTTATTTATTACATTGTACTTGCAGCTTGCTGAGAATATTTCAGATAACAGACAGACGATATTTATTGTCCAGTTCAGCAATTTACAGACCAAATAGACAATACTTCATTGTCCAGTCCAGACTTATATTTGATATTTGTGTTTTATATTATAGGCCTGTAATTGTTGTTCATTTTCTTTTGCAGATTCTGAGTAGAAACTTTGTTTTGTTTTCAGAATTTTGAATCTGATATTTGACTTTACATTTCTATTTTGATATTTGAGACTTTGTTTTTCTTTTGATACTTGATACTGAACTTTGATCATTTTGATTACCATGGCTACTGGACCTGACGGAAAGGTTATTACAGAACAACCAAAGAGTCCAACTCCTGAAGGATATGACAACTTGCTGAAAACCTTACAAGCCATGAATGTCAATCCAAAGGCAGATAACCCTGAGGAGTTGAAACAATGGATGAAAGATTATTTACAGTCCCAGGGAGAGTTGGAACCCAAACCAGATGTAAAGCCAAAGGTGTTACAGCCACCTCCTCTACCAGTAGCAAAGGACAAACCAGTAACTGTGACTTCATCACAACCACCAAGAGTCAACTGCTTTTCTGGTGCAGGACACAAAGGTGAAACAACATATGATTTGTGGAGGTATGAGGTTCGATGTCTACTCAAAGATCCAACATACACCAAAGTGATGAAAGATAATGCCATACGCCGATCACTACGTGGAGAAGCTGGACGAGTTGCCATGCATCTTGGTATTGACGCATCCATGGAGCAAGTACTTGAGAAGTTAGACAGTATCTTTGGCACAGTGGACAACAAGGAAGAACTTATGGCAGAATTCTATGGCGCAAGACAGAAAGAAGATGAAGACATCACTAGCTGGAGTTGTAGATTGGAAGATATTATTGGCAAAGGACTTGAAAAAGGATTGGTACAACAAACAGAAGTCAACAAGATGCTACATTCCATGTTGTGGACAGGGTTACGACAAGAATTAAAAGACATCAGTGGATACAAATATGAGACCATTAAAGACTTCGACACCTTAAGAGTAGCTTTAAGACAGATTGAAAAAGAACACCCACCACAGAAGTCTAACACCAAGTCAACCAAACCCAACACTTCAAAGTTTGCCACACCATCTGCAGACCCATCTGACATTGATGAATTGAAGGGTATGGTGAAGCAACTCACACAGAAGGTTACCAACTTAGAAGAGCAAGGTTATCCACAACAATATTACAACAGAGGTAAATATATGCGAGGTAACAGAGGAAACCGAGGAAACAGATGGAATTTCAGAACACCAAGACAGAACAACCAGCAACGACAACAGTATCAACCCCAACAAACTAACCAACATACAGAATGGTCTACATCTAACCAACAAGAACAACAAAAAGACACATCTACAAGCCAAGATATACAGTGCAGGAGATGCGGACAATATGGCCACATACAGATAGGATGTAGAGTGCGCATGGACCACAGCCGAAGACATTTAAACTCCAGGAAGCCTATGCCAAGGGGCCGGTCTTAGGCTTGAATAAAGGAACAGCACATGGTCCCGTCATCAGAAACACCTTAGTTAAAACCCCACCAGGAATATTTGGAAAACCAACAGAAGCAGAAATTATTGTTCAAGGAATGAAAGTACCTGGATTATTAGATACGGGATCCACAGTTTCAACTATTAGCGAGTCCTTCTACAATGAACATCTGTCGAACTTAGTACCATTTAAGACCTTGGATACCATTTTGGACATTGAATGTGCAGGTGGTACACAGTTACCTTACAGTGGCTATATTGAAGTAAACATAAGATCACCAGGAGATACCAACACTGATGGAACTTATATCATGCTTGTAGTACCTGACAGTCCATACAACAGACAAGTTCCAGTACTATTAGGCACCAATGTTTTAGACACTATGATTGATCAACTGAAAGAACAACATGGTGAAAGATTTCTCCAGAATGCCAAGCTAACTACATCATGGTATTTGACATTTAGATGTATTGCACTGAGAGAGAAGGAATTAACCAAGAATCATGATAGACTCGCCATAGTTAAAAGTGCGGAACCAGATAAAGTTACCATTCCACCGAATACCACCATTGAAGTCAACGGGTATTTTGATAAGGAGATTCCTTACAAATGTACACCATCTTTATTGACATCATCAACTTTAGCTCAAGACCATAAAGATTTAGACATAGAACCAACACTTATCCAGTATAGATACAGACAGAATGAACCAATGAGAGTCAAGATATCCAATGTAACAACCAGAACAGTTACTTTACCACATAGAGCCACCTTATGTGAGATACAACCAGTCACCATTCAATCCATACCAACAGCAGATAATAGTAAAGACAAGAGCACTGAAGACAAGCAGCTATTGGAAAAGATAGACATTACCAAGAGCGACCTTACAGATAGTCAACTTTTGGAAGGAAAGAATCTCATACTCAGCTACAGTGACATCTTTAGCAAGGGAGATAATGATGTAGGACACACAGACCGAATCCAACACAGAATAGATCTACTAGAAGATAAACCATTCAAACAGAGATATAGACGAATCCCTCCCTCTATGTATGATGAAGTGAAGTCACATCTTAGACAGTTATTGGACACCAACATTATTAGACCATCTCATTCACCATGGGCCTCCAATGTGGTGCTAGTTAAGAAGAAAAATGGAACATTAAGGCTCTGTGTTGATTACAGAATGTTGAACCGTTTAACCAAGAAAGACCGGTACTGTTTGCCACGCATAGAAGAGCTCTTGGACTGCCTCAAGGGAAGCTGTTTCTTCTCCGTCGTCGACATGAAAGCTGGATTCCATCAGGTTGAAGTTTATGAAGCCCACAAAGAAAGGACAGCATTTTCCGTAGGACCACTTGGGTTTTATGAGTACAATCGGATGCCCTTCGGCTTAACAAACTCGCCTGCCACATACCAGCGACTAATGGAGGACTGTCTTTCCGATCTCAATCTCAGAGTATGCTGCATCTTTATTGACGATGTAATAGTCTTTGGGAAGTCTTATGAAGAGCACTTAGAGAATCTACGACTGGTATTTCAACGGATCAGAGAGAACAACTTAAAGCTATCACCTGACAAATGCGAGTTCTTTAAAAGGAAAGTGAAGTATGTGGGACATATGGTGTCTGAGAATGGAGTGGAAATAGACCCAGCCAAAACAGAGAGGATTGTCAATTGGCCAAAGCCATCAACACCTGAAGAAGTTCGCCGATTCCTAGGCTTTGTAGGTTATTACAGGCGTTTCATTAGGAATTTCAGCAAAATCAGCAGGCCGTTGACCGATTTAATGCCTACACCTCAGAAGAAGTCCAGAAGAAAAACCAAGACAACAAAGACATGGACATGGGGGAAAGAACAAGATGACGCCTTTGAGAACCTGAAACAGCGACTCATTTCAGCCCCAATCTTAGGATATGCAGACAGTTCATTACCGTATGAGTTACACACTGATGCCTCCGGTGATGCCTTAGGAGCTGTCCTATACCAAGAACAACAAGGCCAGAAAAGAGTTATAAGCTATGCCAGCAGAGGTCTCAACAAGGCTGAACGTAATTACCCACCACACAAGAGAGAATTTTTGGCACTGAAGTGGGCAATCTGTGATAAATTTAAGGACTACCTGTACGGACAACCATTTACAGTGTTAACAGACAATAATCCAGTTACCTACGTCCTCACAACTGCAAAATTAGATGCAACGGGACATCGATGGTTGGCATCCCTGGCTGCTTACAACTTTGAAATCAAATACAGACCAGGAAAGACAAATGTGGATGCAGATGTGCTTAGTCGTTTGCCTCATACTACAGATGTGGACAACAGATGCAGTATTAGCATGGACTCTGTGCAGGCAATCTGTAACTCCGTCATTCCAGAATGCTACATCGACAGTTTAGCTGTATCACCAGATGTTGTGTTGGAAGATAATGATCCCACAGGCAACAGTATTGGCAACATCATAGATTGGACTAAAGTACAAGCTTCAGACCCAGACATATTCCACCTCATTGAATACGTAAAGGAGAACAGAAAGCCAACTACCAAAGATATTGGACCTAATCCCTTCACCAAACAGTTCAACCGTTTGAAGATACTGGATGGAGTACTCTACCGTGAAACAACTGTAGACGGAGAAACAAAACATCAACTTGTACTACCACTTGAATATGTTCCAACAGTATTGGATTCATTGCACAGTGATATGGGCCATCCAGGAAAAGAAAGAACATTAGCATTAGTGAAGGATAGATTTTACTGGCCTGGTATGCACAAAGACATCGAAACATGGATACAGCAGTGTGGAAGGTGCATACGAAGGAAAACCCCTACAACCCAAAGAGCACCGCTAGTTAACATCGCAACTTCTACTCCGTTGGAATTAGTATGTATGGACTATTTAACATTGGAACCATCAAAAGGAGGCCAGCAACACATATTGGTCATCACGGATCATTTTACCAGATTTGCTGTGGCCATTCCAACGAGGAACCAGTTAGCCAAAACCACTGCCGACGCCTTCTTCAATCACTTTATTGTACACTACGGTATTCCAGAACGGATCCATTCCGACCAAGGTGCTAATTTTGAGAGTAGAGTGATTAAAGAACTGTGTACCATCATGGGAATGAAGAAATCACGCACAACTAGCTACCATCCCATGGGCAATGGAATGTGCGAGCGATTTAACCAGACCCTTCTTAGTATGCTTGGCTCATTGGAACCACACCAAAAAGCGGATTGGAAGGCCTACGTTGGACCCCTTGTTCACTCCTATAACTGCACACGACACGAGAGTACCGGACAAACACCATACCTGTTAATGTTTGGGAGGAACCCTCGTTTACCAATAGATGCAGCATTTGGATTGAAACAAGACGAAAAAGAACCAACTGCCAAGTACATCAAAGAACTTAGAGATCGCCTAGCACAAGCTTACCAACTGGCTAAAGATGCAGCAGATAAAGCACGTGCCAAACAGAAACAGGGATATGATACCAAGGTCCGAGGTGGAACTGTACAAGTTGGCGACAGAGTGCTGGTTAAAGTTGTATCATTTGATGGCAAGCATAAGTTGGCAGACCGGTGGGAACAAGACCCCTATGCAGTCATCAACCAACCGAACAAGGACATCCCAGTATATACCATACAGAAGGAGAGCGGTGAAGGTAGAACAAGAACTGTACACCGAAACTTACTACTTCCGATTGGAATAATAACAGACAAGCCAACACCAGCACCAAAAAAACGACAACCCGTAGCCAAACCTGTACCTGCAAAAAGACCTAAAACTAGGAGACAAAAGGAACAGGAACACACATATTCTGAATCCAGCGATATAACTGACGAAGAATCAGAATATGATGACATCATCATCAGTAAAGAAGAATCAAGTAACAGTGACCCAGCCATCACTGAGGAACCACTGATTCAGGAAACTGATGAAGCACAGACAAACATAGAACAGCCTGTGGATGATGCAGAATTACATGGGGACGCCCATACTTCTACACAGAATGAACCTGTTGAAGAAGATGAATCTGCCGACAGAAGCGCTTCAGAATCAGAGACGGAGCAGGATAACACACCAGCTAGCGACGAGTCTCAAGATGAGTCAATTACAGAAACAGTTCCAGTTCCAGTCCGTAGATCGACACGGGATAGAAAACCACCAGCATGGTACACGTCTGGGGATTATGACACTTCAAAATCTGCTATTTCTTTCAGATCTGATTCGGAGAAAAAGGTAAATTGTATTACCACTTTAGCAGCAGAGTCAGATTTATTTGCAGGTTTACAGACTCAGGCAGGACAGGCTATACTTGACATTTTGAAAACTCCCAATACTCACCCTAGTTAAATGCCGGGACGTCATTTTTCTGCTGGGGGGAGTATGTGGTAGAGTCAAATTTGATGAAATTTGTATTTTTGCAGGTTATCCATTAATTTATTTTATTGTAGATAGAATTAATGAAATTATGTCTAAATATTTTAATAATATAGTTTTCAGAAAGATTCACTGACTGATGACCTATTGATTGATAATTGATATGTTTATTTCAGTCAGATCCAGTACATGTATTATTTACTGTTAGGACATTTAAATTTACATGCTTCATTGAGTTCAATAGGTAATATGATGTTTATATCTATTATTGGAAATGTCCCATGTCCTATGCCCTTTTACCTGGTCAGTTTGATTTGTGATTGGTTAGGTTTACTTTTTGGAGGGAATTCTAGATAGTTCCTTTGTTCTGGCAGAACTGGTTTATATTTTGAATAGTGTACATGTAGATGTCAGATATGTCTTAGTTTTGCTGTTTATCCTAGTATTTAGTCAGGAACACCATTTTCTTATAATACAGGTGTCAATTCCACTGGTATTTGTATGTATAGCTGATGATGTATTATAGCTGATTTATTTTGCTATTGAGGACCTTTGCACCTCATGTGAGGTAAGGATCAAGTGTTGTTTATATTAACATATTTTTAGTTTTGCTTATTGCTTAACAATATTGTTTGCTTATTTTTGCTTTAGCTTTATTACTTGCTTTGTGTTAAAGCTAAGATCATTTTTAATCAAGTGTATGATGCTATAGTAGCAGACTATGTAAAACATAGGTTGAATTGAAATATTGAACTTATCATGCGTACGTTATTTTAACTATGTTCTTCATTTCTATATATTTGGCTAAGTAGTTGATAAATAATATGTAAGAACAAGCAAATATATAAATCCTATTTTTATTTGTATAACTAATACAGTGTCATTTACATGTAAGCTGTCAAACTGTCAGCTAGAGTTATCCTTCTTTACACTGTATTTATGGTATTTTAACTTTGTGTAATTTCAGGGTCTGTGTACATTGCGTTCATTTGCTTATACTTGTTATCACAATAAACCCATTAACCTGAGATGGATTGCTTGTTTATAAGCCCGGTGACACTTGTCTTCGAGCAAATTTTCATCAGTACCAGTTGTGCGTCACCTGAGAACATCAAAGTTTGATAGAGAAAATAAAAATTAAAATATTTTCAGCATATATTATACAAGTTGCGATCATGCCCTTTCTAAAATTACTTACATCTAAATTGTTAAAAAATTTTTAGCGGAATTTGCTTCAACCCACCCTGACTATGTCTCATTTAAGTCGTTTTATACCCCTTTTGACAGCTCACCATTTCCATTTATTTTCCTTATTTTCAGCATAGGTGGATGCCAATCAGTTAACTCTATAAATTAATATGATCTGGCAAAACAAAAAATACAATTGTCCTCTTTAACAAGCATGAATTAAAATTAGCAAGTAGAAACTTTAAAGCATTTTTATTTAATTTTAATCCAGCAATTAGATTTTATTTACCTAACATGAGCATGTATGTACATTATTCATGCACACATTTCATATCCATGTATAAACAAATTGTTCAAGTTCCTATTTCATTATATATTTATAGATTATAACATGGCATTTTTCATATCAGCCCGCTAAGCCAATTCTTATAAGATTTCATATGTTCTTCAGATTCCAAATTTATAAACATGATTACCAGGAATTCTTCCCGAAAAGACTTCCAGGTAACATCCCAGACTAATAGGAAGTGATTCATTAAAGCAGTTGCTTAGCTTACAATATGATCAAAATATAGCTACCATATCCGAACTTTGTAAGTATGGATCTGAAGTTGACCCATAGGATGGCCATTAAGAAACATTATTTATCCAATCATTTCTTAGCTTCTGATGGTAACTTCAATCATTATAATTTTGATTGATCCGTTTGCCAGGAATGAACAGAACTTTGGGGTCTGTAAGGATTAAATTGTCCGGAAGCCTTACCTAAACTTGATTTAAGCAGTAGTATCAATTCTAAGCAAGGCAAATAGGGCTAGGATGAAATTTGAAATAAAAATGAAATACATGTGTCAATCAGAAAATTTTAGTTTAAGGGGGTACCCAACACTTTGACTAAAATAGAGTTGGCTCGTTTAATTTTCATGAAATTTTGACGAAATATTTAATTTGACCTGTTGACAAAAACATAAAAATTTCAAGAAATTTGAACCACACTATTTACGGGAATAATTTCACTGGATATATAGCATTTTGACAAACACTAATTTTGATCATTGAGAAGCTTGATTTCTCTTTACTAATAGTATGTCATTAAAACGTTCAGTTGATTTTTAGAGAGTTAACTCCCTTATGGGTTCTGTACCCCCTTAAATGAAAACAAAATTTATGCCGCGACAGCGACCGAAAAAATAGACAAGGATGAAACATTTCATGTAAACCCCCCCCCCTAAAAAGCAAATGGTTGCTCCCTAATAGGCTTCACTTTTATTTAGTAACGAATCATTTGATTGCTTTATAAAAATGAAGCATCAAAGGAGCAGAACGCTAGTACAGAGGATTTATCAGATTGCATTTATAGACCTTAACAAAGAACTTAACAAGATACGTAATATAGTAGGTCAAGATGACATACATGTGTTATGGATGGATTCTCAAACAGTATATTAAAAAAAATATATACAACATAAAGTTAATGTTATATTATTGTACATATTTATTTACGGAATGAACTCGGGGTGTGTTCGACTCCGATCTTAATTGACAAGGATTGCCAATTTTCCTACCGAAGGTCGGTGGTTCTCTCCGGGTACTCCGGCTTCCTCCACCAATAAAAACTGGCCGCCGCGAAATGGCCAAAATGTGCTGAAAACGGCGTTAAACCCCAACTAAACAAACAAACAAACGGAATGAACTTTTCAAAGAGACCCCTTATTGCTTCTATTATTACTATTGCTCACCTTAGTATTTTTCATTAATTCCCCTCAACTGGCTCATTTGCACAACTTCAATTTGACAGTTGATTGGCATTGATAGATTTGTTACATTTTTTGTGATGAGGTCCTTTTTCATGATCTATAAGTATATATATGTTAACTACATTATGTCAGTCTACATGTCTTTAACTGTTTATGATATGACCTCGTTTTCATGGTCACATGGGTCGTTTTCATGGTCACATGGGTCATGTGACTTTATACACATTGTTCCTCAATAACTATAATGGATAGATAAACAATATTTGGTGTGAAGATGTAACGGTTTATTTTTTCCGGTGTGAAATTATTTCCGAACTCGTATATTAATACACTTCTGACGGAATAAAGTTGGAAAATATTTCATTATATAAAAATTAAGATTGCTATAAAATATTATCTGATTCATATTTTACACAAGATCATCATTTGACGGTCGGAAAATATTTCACAGATATATGAATATCACAGCCGGAATAAATTATCTCTTACAAAGACACATAAGAAGGTGTACGTATCTGACAGGTATCACTTGACATTGACCTTAATTTCACCTTTGACTGACTATGATAAATCTGTGTAACATGTTCGTGATTAGGGTCATTTCCTCAATAACTATAAGGCATATGTCAATTATATTTTGTGTGCAATTCGATACATTGGAAGGTGTACATGTCATTCTGACAGGTGTTACTTGACTTTGACCTCATTTTAACAGTCCAGTGACTTGTGTCAATCTTTTCCTCAATAGGTTTAAATAATTTGCTGTGTATATGCATTGGATTCAGTCTGGCAGATGTAACGTCTCCCTGACCTCATTTTCATGGCCAAGTGACTTTTATATGAAAATTATTATAATTATGTAATGTTCAAGACCACGATCTCACAAATGGCTAAACATTATACAAATACGCATTCTAAGTATAACTATTTCTGTGTAGCAACACTTGATTCCACTAAATATTTTCCTGCAAAGAACACCGGATGATTACAAAATTCTCAACGCACACATTAAATTTTTTTTTTTTGAATGTATCTTTCCAACATATTGCATTCTGTGTAAGAATTTTTCATTCGAATATTTCATTTAGATTCATTTGCTCTTAAATCTGATGTTTATGCACAAGTATACAAATGTGTTACATATATAGCTGAAAAATGAAATTATAACTTGGATATGAAAAGTCCATGTCATGTGCCGGTCATATTGATAAGGAAAATATTGTTTTACAGATCTCTTAAACAACTATTTCTTGAAGTACAAAAATTGAATCATAGACTGTCTCTAAACACGATAAATAAATCATTTAACACATATTGGCATAACATATGATTATTTTGAAGCAGTTTTTACTTGTTTTTTAAAGTATATTTTATACTTAATACCGCACTATATACTGTATATTGCAAGAGGATATTTATTGATGGGTTTTCATTCAGAGTTACCCAAAAATATTCAGAAGGACTACTAGCATTATCCAATTCAGCAAATTATTGGCGATTTCGCTTTCAAGAAAAAAAATAATAAAGTTATAACTGAATGCTCCAATAGCTAATTTCTTGTTGATTGAAATAGTGCTATACTTAAAAGGTTTCTTTTTCCACATTGGCCAAATATTGTTATTATACATAACATATTATTGTGTATCTTGTACTGTTCTATTCTGCTTTTTAATTCCTTCTATTATTTTTTCACCACTGTATGTTTTTAATAGCCCAACAATTCCAGCATTTGTTTTTAATGGATACTGCGCACTTGGTATATTCAAAACTTTTTTCCACTTGCTTCTTTTTCTAACCAAGTCTGACATGCAGTTAATTCCAGCTTATAATCGGCTAATATGTACATAAATGACATCCTTCTGGTTTATAACAACGAATACGTTGGCATAGAAACTTACGACTGCATTGACTGCCATGTGGATACGATCTGTGGCACTCAAATCCACATGAATTCCGAGGCATGCATATTGCTCGTAATAAACATTATAGTGATAGTGTTTGTTCTTTGAACATTAGTTTAACAAAAGCTAGTGGAAACTTCATTTCGTCTTCAGAAAAAGTTTCGGTCATACATTTTTCCATTTAATTGAGAACCATCTGTCCTCTCGTTCGGAGGTTGTCCTCGCGTGATCAATAGGAACATTTTTATTAACAATAATTATTAACACTACAATGGCCAACGTCCGTTTTCGTGAAATTCATAATCTAAAATGTCATTCTCTAAAAATAAAAATAAGAATAAAATTTTCAGATAAATGTAACAAGAAAGGTTCTGTAGTACCACAATACAGAATATAGAAAACTCTTTTTGTTAATTTATATGTTGTTTGTAGTTGCACATCCTTTATATCGATGAGACAAACGGCATATTAAACCCATATAACAGATTTCCCATTGTGAATATGGGAATCTTACAATAAAACTAATGGTAAAGTGTTTCCTAAACCAGTCAGCTTCTACAAATATGAAAACTAACTAAATATTGGCTGTTATTACACGGTGTATGTTAGTAGTTTTACTGTAACGTTAGAAAGAATATTGTTCTTGAATATACTGGAATAATCTTTTGACATCTCAGTGGAATATAAAGTTGAAAAGACATTTGAATCAAAAGTTAAGGATGATAGCTGGTCTAATAGGAAATAAATAGGATATGAAATAGGTGTTTTAGTTTGAGAGAACATATGAATAGTAAACAATTAAGCAAGAAAAAAATATAGGTTCATGTTCTCATTTTAGAGCTATAAGGCCTTGAAAATTTGCGGGAAATGGGGTTTCTCTGGATTTTTCATTGGGTTTGCATTGACAACTTCAGTCTCTCAAAAATGTATGAAAAAATAGAAAGGATTTCATAAAATTTTGTCTAATGCCATTTTAAGGTATATATGATTGAATTATAAAAGAAAAAGTGGGGGTTCATAGGCAAAACATTTCATGTTTAAGAAAATGAATAAAACCCGCGGTTCCGAAAATCAGACAAAAAAAACCAGAAACATGACCAGCGAGCATCCTTAAATATAAAAAAAATCTGAGATACCAGTTTTCATTTTGTCAAATAAACAGTTCTGCTCAATGCTCAATGGTGCCCCAAGCCAATTGAAATGATAACAAGTACTACTGTATCGTTAAGAAAACCCGACCCCGTATTGGCTTAATAATTATATTAACCACAAGAATTTTTGTTGTTGGAAATAGCTATTTATCAAAACTCTATTTTTGATTTTTATGCATGTATTGCTATGAGATAAGATTTTACTTGTATATGAATTTCAATTTTCATCTACTCGATTCAAATTCAGGTCTTCATATACCCCTTGTTTGTTTATTGTAGACTTATTGCAGGGATTAATCTACGGCTACTAGGGAAACAAAATCAATATTTATACACACTACCTAGGATACAAAAATATTTGAATATTTCGAAATTAACTATGTATTAACGTTTTAAAGAATCATTGCACAAGCCGTAATCAATAATTTTCCAAATATAAAATGAAATAAACCTTCTGCAAGCATTGACATAAGTGATAAAAATATTTTATGACAGATGTCCATATAAATTAACAAACGTCGTGTTTTGTGTTTTGTATTTTTCGTTTTGTATTATAGCCTGTAAAGTGTTAGTTTTAACCTTTAGTTATTCCATTGAAGCCAAACGCAACTTTAGTTAGATCATTTTCTTATGCCAGGCAAATTTTCTGATTAAAAGTGGGAGACTTATAGATTTTGATTTGCGATTTTTATCGAACATTTTTTTTTCTTCCTCTCCAATTTTGTTCGTTCGAGTTCAATAATCATCAGAGATATGGATCTGAGATTTTCTATGATGAAAGATCAATGTTTCTAGATGTGCCTAATACTATTCATTTGATGGGGGTCACTGAGACGTGTAATGAGCAGTTCAATGATTGATTGATTGATTGTTGCTTAACGTCCAGTGGCAAATTTCATGCTTCTTCAGGACGAGAACCAGCTAAATTTATCAGTTCAAAGAAGCTAGGGGTTTACTATAGGACCCTATGGGGAATTTTTTTCACCGAAAAACTCTGCGAGAGTGGCCAATAACCATCTCATATCATATATTTTATTATACACCGTGACAACACCTATTAAATGACATATACCTCGTTCCTCTGGGGGGGGGGGAGGGGGGTTAGGGGTGGGGATTTTAACGGTTTATGAGATAATTAAACATTATTAATTTGATGGGAGTGGTGAATATCCACTAGGAAAGCGAGGTATGTGTCATTTGGTGGGTCTTACCATGGGGAATAAGAAAATG
Organism: Mytilisepta virgata; assembly: GCA_028015205.1. NCBI lineage: Eukaryota > Metazoa > Mollusca > Bivalvia > Mytilida > Mytilidae > Mytilisepta > Mytilisepta virgata. The sequence goes on from CM051521.1 coordinate 94,670,946, forward strand.
TATGGTTTAGGGGTGGGGATTTTAACGGTTTCTGAGATAATTGAACATTATTGATTTGATGGGAGTTGTGATAACCCCCTCGCGAAGCAATGTATATGTCATTTGGTGCGTCTCACCATGGGGAATAAGAAATTATATGGTTTACGGGTGAGGATTTTAACGGTTTATGAGATAATTGGACATTATTTATTTATGGTAGTGAGGATCACCTTACTGAAAGAATGAGGTACATGTCATTTAATGCGTCTTGTTACGGAGAATAATAAAATGTATGATTTAAAGCTATGGATTTTAATTACGTATGTAATTTTTCAAAATTATCGACTTTATTATAAATTAAAAATCTGTAAGAAACCAGACACCTAAACATGTGTTGTATATTTTCTTATTCCCCATGACAAAACGTATGAACTGATATATACATCATTTACCCAAGGGTTCATTCCCACCCCATCCAATCATTAGTCTTTAATTGTAATGCAATACTGATTGTAACGTTGATTCTGATTGGACAACGTTGAAAATCTCATGGCATCAAATGCACAATTGATGCCATGAAATTATTTCGCAAGCGCAGAAGTTACTTCCGACGTTTTGAAAATTTCCGTTTTAAAGCGATATTTTGACATCTCTACACTGCAATGAAGATAACAGTATTGTATTTTATTATTTGACGGCATCAACTGATGATTTGATGGTCGCAAATATACGTTTACTGGCTCTGCTAACGCGTCGCCGGTAAACTCAATTTCCGACCATCGAATCATTCAATTGATTCCGTCAAATAATTAAGTATAATGAAGTTATTTCCTAATTATCTCGTAAAGCATTGAAATCCCTGCCCCTAAATCATATATTTTCTTTTCATGATAAGACAAACAAATTGATAAAAACCTAACACCACCTCGCCCCTCAAATCAATAATTTTTAACTATTTCAAAATCCGTAAAAAATTTAACCCCTTTAACACGTTTTGATACGCAATGTTCAAATCTCATAATCAATTTAACTCCATACCCCGTAACCACATATATTTCTAATCGCCTATAAGGAGACGCAATAAATGATTTCACACATTTCCCGGGGAATGGGGGTATTCTTTCGTAAAAAAATCAACAAAAGACATTGAGATTCTTGGCCCTTAATTATAAACATTTTAATTTTTGTGAAAAGCTCAGATATCCTCATAGTTCATGTCCCACCATTTTAACTGGATTTATGATCAGTTTTTCTGAATAGCTTCTGCTGGCCGGGATAATGATTATGCCCATGACAAGACCTAGTGAATGCACAATTTGTATTGTTCGCGGGGATAATTTACTATTCCCGGAAGATAATAAATTGTTATATATCATAAAAAATATCAATAGTAAACTGTATTGGTCTAACTTTTTTATTTTTTTTGTCTGATTTTTATGGGGATTGTTTATTATGTTCCTTGCTGGAAAAGAACAAAAATCACTTTCGACTCGTTTTTGTTTATATCTGTTATCGTTTTTAAGATATAAGGTGACGCGCTAATTTTTTAGACTTTAATTCCTCGTCGGATTTGATGATTTTTTTTTTAAATGATTCCCCACGAAAATCCCAACAAAAGTTACTGCAGTTTTTTTTGTATTTTCACCCTTTCCAAAATAAAAGGGTCAAAGGGGCCATTATAAGTCAGAGACATATATAATACAGTTGGTATTTTTTTTTGTAGCTACTGCTGGCCGGGATAATGATTATGCCCATGACAAGACCTAGTGAATGCACAATTTGTATTGTTCGCGGGGATAATTTACTATTCCCGGAAGATAATAAATTGTTATATATCATAAAAAATATCAATAGTATTTTATGGTAAACTGTATTGGTCTAACTTTTTTATTTTTTTGTCTGATTTTTATGGGGATTGTTTATTATGTTCCTTGCTGGAAAAGAACAAAAATCACTTTCGACTCGTTTTTGTTTATATCTGTTATCGTTTTTAAGATATAAGGTGACGCGCTAATTTTTTAGACTTTAATTCCTCGTCGGATTTGATGATTTTTTTTTTTAAATGATTCCCCACGAAAATCCCAACAAAAGTTACTGCAGTTTTTTTTGTATTTTCACCCTTTCCAAAATAAAAGGGTCAAAGGGGCCATTATAAGTCAGAGACATATATAATACAGTTGGTATTTTTTTTTGTAGGTGTTATTGTGTTTAAAAAATTAAAAGTTTCTCTATATACAGAGCAACTCAGGTATTTTTTTTATTATTAATGTGGTGTTTTATCTTTTAATTATTTGTATTTCTGTCCTTACATCGTATTGTAGATTTAATATAATATTGATACAAGGAAGACAGTAATGTATCAGACATAATATGTAATAAAAGATCCATTTTATTTGCTTGGTCATGATTTAAAAAAAATTTCCTGTTGTGTTGCAATTGTAATGAATCAGATTGTATATAAATATGATTCAAATTACAGGGACTTGATGTTGGGAGGACTTATCACGGCAGGTAAATAGTATTTTTTATTATTTTTATTTAATGAAACCGAATGCATTTATTATTACACCATACAATAACATCGGTTCTCGTAAACGGTTCAGAAATATTGGAATATATCTCTGTCAATGCAGCATGTCGACAATCAAAAGTTGATCAAGTGTGACATTGTTTGACTGTAAAATTCAAAAATACCCATATCACGATTTTCAAGTAACCTCTCCATTAAGCATGCATAAACTTTATAGGAACAATTTCCCAATTTCAGTCTGAGAAAAACAAATAATTTAATACTGAATACAATGTCAGGCATGTGAATAAATACAAACGTCTTGCCAAACACCTACAGATACCCGGTAGTTACTTAAGATTTGTTCAGAGTTAGGGGTATAATTGTGCATTAATATTAATGTCAATCCTGGCCTTTTCCGCACACTTACTATATTACATGCATTGTTGTTTTTGTTCAAATCAAACATTTCAAAGCAGTCAGGTCAACAAACAATCGATTAATTGTTTATCCGTCCGCCTTAAAATGAAATGGTAGCATCCTAACACATAACAATAATACGCGACCTTATTAAAGTTGCATTAAGCTGTTTCCATAATAAAACACACCTGATTGTTTATATATGTATTTCGTCATTTATTAATTAAATTTATTATTTTTAACATGTTTAAAATTTACTTCTGATGCAAATTCCCAATGTCTTGAAATATGACTATTCTTATCATTAATTACATCAATCAAATACTATGAAGTACGTAAACATATGCATGTTGAACACGTATGTTAGATTGCCCATTAAAACTAAGGCTGCCCTTCCATAAGTTCAGAATAAATTATTAAGTTTTAATCACAACACTAACTCTGTGTTTATTACAAAAATGCACGAAAACAAATATAACGTATTTTAATAGATTTGATTCGAGAAGTATAACTGTCCGTAAACAACCTTTGACAAAAGCGCGCGAAAATTAGCATATATTGGTTACCACGTCACAAACTTTGTGTATCCACTATTGCTGATTACGTCTCAAGCTGCTATGTATAGCTGCATGCGTACTCGTAGAAAACTCGGTGCGCTTTTCGTCAAAGAATTTGGCGAACTCGAACTGGTCCCATAGCAGTTTGCAAACAGAGAACCGGACTGGCCTATAACGTTCTTTTTCTTCAAATTGTTTGCAAGATAAACACCATGGACCAGGAGTTTAAGCCAAAACTTAGATATGCCTGACGCCGTGACGTCAGGCAATAACATTGTAAATCTTATCTATACCTCATACACACATGTAGTAATTTGATTTAATTATAATACTCTTTAAGTCATTTAGACATTTAGTTTTCTCTCTTTTCTCTCAAAATTTAATCTCCAACAATCCTGAAGATACATAAATTTTTTATATAAAAAATAATAAAAAACAAAAACAAAAAACAAGGAAAATCCGAAGGGTCATCCAACAATCGTAAATCCAGCGACAAAGACAAAACCGAGATTTTCAGGAACAAGAACAAACAAACAACAAAAACACAACACAAAAAAACTAAAAAAACAAATGATGAGCAACATGAGCCACATGCAAAACGACAGGTCCTTCCTCTTATAAGACATCGTCCGCCATAAAATTTAAAGAAATGATCTTTATCATAGGATAAGATCCTACAATGTAGAACGCCATCATCTGAGTCGAATATACTATCATTGTATAAATCAGATATAGCATTATCGGGGTAACGGCTAATATACATAATAACCTTTTTCAGCAAAAGACCTAAAGTGACAGAAATCAATTGTCGTGAGTAAGGGGAATCAGCTTATTTCACGAGTCTCTTTTTGGGTATTTTTTTACTCCTCGAGACGAAATGAGCAATAATATAATAAAATGTATCACAAAAAATCGAAATGAATTTGATGCATTGTATGACAAATCATCAAAACCCAAAACAATTAAAACAAACAGGAATCCAAACTCAGCTAAGGGTTACCTCTGCATCAAAAGGAAGGGCCTTAGAAATTTCTGGTAAATTTTTGTCAAATTTTGAACGGAAAATTTAAAGGCATTTAAGTAATGAATCATTCCAGGATACTGGGCTGATAATGTCCTCGATGACTTACAGTCCACCAGCAGTGACATAGACCCAGTGATAGTTATAAAATGTATCACAAAAAACCGAAATGAATTTGATGCACTGTATGGCCATTTTGTTGACTGATAACTTATCAGCATATATGATCAATCAATAATAACACTACATTTACATGACATATTTATTATGCAATATTTAACATTTTATTATAAGTTAAATAGAAAGAATAAACTTAGGAAAAGAGAATTGTTATGTACCAAATAACCTTTACTAACATATCTTATCAGTACTTTGTAACAAACTAACAGGTGATCTTGTTTTTATAGTCCATCGCCCAGACTAAAATAAGAAAACCGATTTGCAATATCATGCGGGTTATCAGAACAGTAATCAGAAGGCTATTTTCGATAAAATTGTAATAGTTACGAGACGTGTTGCATGTTACGCGAAGAATTTGATTGTCTTCTTTATGTTTGAACATAAGATAAATGTCAAGTAAGTTTGTTGTATGAAACTTTATTGAAAATCAACAAAAAATGTATGATACATAGGCAATGAAGAATTAATAGTTATATAAATCTGCTAAAAAGCCTGCACGTGCACTTTTAAAAAATATTGGGGTTTTCACTGCGCACTGAACGACATTAACGACATTTTTGTATTTTGATACCATGTTTACTGATATAATTAATTGTGTCCACTGCTTAATTATGGTAATGAGTCGATGTGGATAGCAGAAATTTAATTTTGAAGAAGTGTCCCGCTGAGTTATGTACTGTATAATTGTAATTCTATTTAAAAAAATATAAAAACTATAAAAAAAGAAAATTATTGATATCTAAGGATTAAGTATAAAAGAGATACAGTGGATAAGCGTTGATGCTTTAAAAATAAACCACGACGTCGGAGTCCATTAAAGGAGAGTCGGCGTTGTCCACTGTATAAAGTGATATCGTATTTCCCCATGCCTATATCGACCTGCTGAGGCCTTCACAATTTCCCGTATTTCGGCACTGTGACGTAGTAAAGAGTTGACCCGACCCTAATATGAGCTGACCCAAATATATATCAGCGACGTCATAATGTTTGACCCAACGTTGACCCGAATATATCAGGAAAACATCCGGTTATAGGCAGATGGCCCTTGAAAAGTAAGAAATTCCATTAAGATTGCTAGTTAACAATCCGATAAATTTATCATCAAGTTTTCTTCAAACAAATATTGTAAAATATTTGCCGCTCGACACAATATGAAGCTTTTTAGCTCGTTCGCTACGCTCACTCGCCGAAAAAGCTTCACATTGTGTCTCGCGGCTAATATTTTACGATATACGTTTGCAGAAAACCTGATAATATGTACTTATTTCTTCTTACCCCTTATATATCATTACATCCCTCATCTGGTGATCTGAGGCGGACAACCCCAGCAAGAGTTCTTTGTTACGTTTAAATTTGGCTATAACAATTTATTCACGATTAAAACTTTAGAAACATAAATTACATTTAAAAATTAACATTAAAATGTTTGAAAGAATCTACTGAGATTCAAACCTGGGACCCTAGACTACAGAAGCTCACACCGAGGAAGTGTTAATTTTACCTATATGGGTTCAAATGGGGTATACAGTATATAATGTATCTATAAAAGTATATCTATAAGGTATAAAAGTACTGACATCTTTAATTTAATTTTTTTTTATTATTTACCCCGAATGAGCTGGGATGTAAAATATTATCCCACTCGGATTTGGTGTGTCTGTATAAGATCACCCGTCGGGCCTCCAGGCCTCGGGATGATCTTGTATAGAGACAGCGCGTCCTCGGGGGATAACTATTACGTATGTCTGTGCTTTTGATGTACATGTAACTGTCTGCTTATACCAAGAGAAACAAAGCCATATCAGAATTTAAATTTTCTATCAAAATGTTCTGCATGTTGCGGGATTCGAATCACCGTTCACATCACATAATCAAACCTCACGGCATCGGCTAATGTTCTTAAAACTCAACAATTTTAAATACATAAATTTATTTTAGAAATTAAGTCGTTTAAAAAATATATAAAAATACTGACAGAATCATTTTACTTTTCTGATTTTGATCATAAAAAGAAATGAACATCAAAAGTGGAGACACAGAAAAGTAAATAAATTTTTGGTTTTTTGGTAACTAAATAAGTTTATGTTCCTTAAAATGCAATAGTTCTGCCTGACGAGCGTGGTCATGTGGTACGTGTGTTGTGATTAAATTCGAATATCAGTCATGATCGGTGGTCATTTTGACAATGAAAATTAAATGAAAAAAAGAACATTTCTTTGATTAAATTAATGCAAAGGGGCCATTCGTATGGTATTAATATTTAAAATCGTTCAGATGGGTGAATTTCAAGATTCTTGAAAATTAATACGCAGTTTTGGCGAATATGCTGACGAAAAACCAAAAATGGTGTAACACTGCAGAAAAGAAATTCAATCTGTAAATCTTGTAGACATAAAGGAATATCTACTCACCCATAGATCTGACCGATTTCGGTGACTTTAATTTTACTTTTTTAGTTCCCAGTTTCATATTTTTTGCTTTAAGCTACTTTGGTAGTTATAATTTGTCAACAAATGCATATGTACATAGTGAACGAAAAATGTTTCTACTATTTAAAGAATAATGTACGTATCCGTTGCCAGTATATTGGTAGTCGGATTAAATTGAAATATTAAAATACTGTGATAAACTTTAATACTATCTTAAGTATCTTACTCGATCCCCCCAAAAAATCTCTATTCATGGGAAGTTATTTGATAATTTTAATGTATACATATGATTTGTAATATTTTGGGTTACTGATTTGGTATCGTAAAGTCAAGAAATACCAAATGAATATTCGAAGAAAGGGAAAATCGAAAAACTGACAAACTCCGGAGAACAACGAAAAAGAGACCAAAACAATACATGCACTACAATTAAAATGTGTTGGTATGAAACATCACTGACAAGACAAACTTTGTTGAAATACGCTATTAATATTTAACCAGAATTACTTTATAACATCACTAAATAGATACTTCAAGTTTGACAACTAATTTTATTAATATGGTTTCTTTAAATGCGTCTGTAGTGAATTTTAATTGGTATAATGAAATGTTTATTCTGATGTAAGGATATTAACTGAAGTATACTTGGAGAGTGATTGATTAATAGGGAATATTTCAGTCATATTTAGGTGGAGATCATTTAAACAATTCAACAATATATGTCCTCTATTTCTTAACAGTCACAAGTTATACACTTCCAAACATTTATTGCATTCAAATGTTTCTTGAAATGTAAACCAAAAATTTTCTTATTTTTTCAGTTTCATTCTAACAACTAATTACTAAATAAATTCGGCGGGAAAAATATGTAATAGTCGCTGAAATGAAATGAATCGAAAACTTTTTAATAAAAAAAACCCCAAAACAGACATGTTAAACAAGAAATAGGTTACACTTTTGAATAATAGCCCCGAGGGTGTGTATTATATGGTAACTACGGACATGTTGGTCTAAGAGTCTACCATTCCACCAACTTTTGGCCCAAAGGTTTCATTGGAAAGAAGATTATCTTGTAACTGCAAATCGATTGACGGTCAACCAGTGATGACTGGTCACATGGTTAGTTTATATGATAGAAATTTAAACTTTTAAAGTTTTTATCAAGTCGTGGTGAAAAATTGCCAGGTGATACGCACAGAATTTGGACTGTGAAGCAAAATGGCTGCATTACATTGCACAACTGCGCACTTTTTTAAAATTAAGGGCTGTTTCATGTGCGCACCTTTTAAAATTACAACTACGCGCTATTTTTCTTACATCTGCGCATAAAAAAATTCGAGAGGTGAATCAGATAGAGTGCACTACGTTTATCTAAGATCTTACCAGACTTCACTTACATTTTAGTGCTTACATGGCAATTTTAAAATACACATGTATTTTATGCGTATATATATGTTCGGCTTTTACGTTACTCCTACTTCCACCTCCCCGTTGGTGAGCAGGGGGCAGCAGAGATTTAGTTCGATTAACGGAAGAGGTACTTGATCGAAATATACAATTTGAAACAATATTCTAAGGAAAGTAAATGCAGTGCACAGTTGTATTTTAAAATTGCGCATTTGTACTGAAAATATATAGGTTTGCAAATTGATATGAAATTAGTGGGCAGATGTAATGCACGAGCAAAATATATGTACGGGAATAAAATTTGGTGTTCCGGTTGCTGTCGGCATTTTTACTGTGAATATATTTATTATGTTAAATCGTCTTAAAATAACAGGCTGTCACTCGGTATAAAAGTTTCGTTGAGACATGATAGACAGCATTAAACGATCGGAATGCACTGGGACATGTCCATTTTTATTTTCGGGGTGTCTTGTCATATTTTAATTTCTGGCAATTCAGAGAACCACGAGGCGTGATGAGAATTTAAAAAGTGTTTGGAATTATTTAGTTAATCATTTGAAATATTTTATGTACATTTTCTCAGCTATATACAGTTTTAAATCAACACCAATTAGCATCTTCTGTTTTGTCACCATGGTCACAGCAGGTTCAATCACACGCTGCAAGAAACTTTCTATTAACGTACTTGTTTTGGTGTCAAATTTCTTTATATGTATTGATCCAGATGCCATTGAATATGCATAAAACCATTAAATACATCTTTGGCATATATTCCCTTTTTACTACGCATTTGTACAGGATTTTGCAACAGTTCTTTTTTTCATTGACACGTTTTGATTTAAAATATTGATAGAATTAAATACTACTTGAAAGTACGTAGCAAGTGAAAATTGCAGTATCAACAAATCATGTTGATAACGTTATAATCGAAATATTAAAAACAAAATCTACGAATCATGCTGCTCATGTTATAATCAAACTATTAACATCTTTTAAAATCTTCTTATTAAATTTGATGAGAATCAGAGAATATCAGATAAATTGGCGAATCAAATTAATATCCAGCTTAGTTTATACAAGAAACTTTCTATCCAGTAAAGCTGTTAAAACCACAACCAACAAAAAGCAGTAGATATATATCTTTATATTAGTGTTGTTGAAGTTGGTACAAAGATCAAGGTGAGCAGTAACTGAGTATCACGCAATGACTGAATGTCAGGATACCTTCAGCATCAAAGATCTTTGGATTGTTATTTTGAAACTCATGGGACGATGCCTCCTCATGGTGGACCCTAGGTCCCCGAGGGTATTCGCCAACCCAGTTGTCAGATATGTCTGACATGATTATTCATTCATTTGTTACAGAAATTACCAGTATTTAGCAAAATTAAAAAATAATAGAAATACTGAGGGTTCATTCCTTGTATTGCACATGGTAGATTTCCTTAGCTGAAATTTGGCTTCCTATTTCGATATTTTTGGTTATGAGTACTTCTTGTTTAAAATAAGTTTGGTTTTTTGTCTTCCAAATGTTTCGGTTTTAATGCTGCTGATGAGAGGTAACTCCTTGAAATGCGTCGTATACAGCATAGTATAAATTTACTATATATAATATTAGTATCTTTGGATTGTTATTATAGTTGTTAACAATGAAAATAAATTATTTCTTGTGAACAGCATCACGTTACCCTTAAGTTGTCTTACGGTTTCAAAAATGACGTCGCAATAAGAAATTAATAGCCACAACAATAATGATAACAACAATAGTAATAAACTGCACAACGTGATAATATACTGTACGCATTGGAAATTCGTCTGAAGAGCAATAAGTTCGTTCAATAGTGTGTACCTTCACTCAAATTGTGAAATATATATGACTAAAAAACTTTAGGGGACATTGCAAAATATTGAAGTCTTTTTCCCAAACAATTGTAATTTCGTTTTGTAGGTGGGTGGTTTTCTGTTTCCACAAGTGGAGAAAGAAATTACAATATTGAGTTTCTGTAGAACTGGTCAAGCTTACCAATGTGGAGCAACGAAATGATAATCCAACATGTCCAAGAATAGAATGTTTGAGGGAAAGATTACTCTTACTAATAATGAATCTATCTTGTTAATATTTTTTCAGCTTTTCATTGGCTGCAGTTTGAAATCTCATAGCAAAAATTTTGTAATTGGTAACAAATATAGTTTACTCAATTAGCATCAATCAAATTCATAACTGATATCGGCAAATATCAAAATGCAAAACTTATACGGTCAACATTGGCTTTCTTTTCTTAGTATAATGTCTGACTACTGATTTGGCTTGCTACTTTCCATGACTTTTGTAACATACTGAAATGAAATGGTAAAACGTAAATCAACCAAGGCGTTGCACACAATCGATTAAAAAATCCGAGTTCGTATTTAAATGCATTTCTGAAGAAAACATGTTCGCAGATCCAACAGATGATGAAGGAAATAATGAAGGTCTTGTGATATTTGTAAATGCAAGTTGTTATAGACCATATTTAGATTAACTCTAAAATAATATGTACTTTTCGTTTGGTTTGAAATACAATAGCTTATATTCAAATGTTAAAAGTTAATCAAAAGTTTTACATTCTATTAAAATTTCAAGTAAAATTCCATTATCTTTGTTCGACAAATAAAAAATGACAAAATCGAACGTGAAGTGCAAAAATATTGAAAGTTTTATTAATTCAATATATGAATTTAAAAAAAAAAACGACAAAATTTAAAGGGAGCATCCATGTATTGTGTGAAAATTTCTGGAAATTAATTAAGACAACAGTTAGTTATTTAACGACTTGTAGACCGATGGACTAGCCTAATGTCTCGTTTTCAATGGGTATATAAAGCTGTTGAATGTTTTGTATGTTGTTATCACAATATGGCTATGATAATAATCTAAAGTCCTATCAAAGGTTATCGTTATAACATTGACAGTGCTGTCTTTGTGCTGGAATATGTTGGTTCCCGTCATTCTGCTTTCTAAAATTATAATTGTCTTTGGAGAAAGTAATGGAAAATTGGTACCATCTAAGCGGATTCTTCTTAGTGACCCGGATGTACTTGGTTCAAGACTATCACACCTAGAATCAGAATTACAGACATTAAGAGGTGTAGTTAGTTCTTTACAGAAAGAATTGATCGAAGAAAAGAACAAGAACCAAAGTTAGTATATAATAACAATTAATAATTTAAGACGGTAAAATGAAACGCTATGTGCAAGCTTTAGATATATGCTAGCTAACTATTTCCCCCGTCGTAAATGTACATGTAACACATCTTGTTTATATAGTGACTTTTACCGTACGACTGCTGTCATATACGTAACCAAATATCTGGAGAAGTAAATCAGTGGGCAAATTTTAAAAGAACAAATTCAAGGACAATTCGAATTCGAGAGAAAACACACCAAAAGCATACAACAAAGACACAACCAAATAGAAATATCACTTGTCGCAATTAAAATCATATTTTCTTTCGATAAGCCGAGACGTTACAAACAAAGAAAATATCATTCTGACACCTCTTCAAATAAGTGTATATAAGTAATATCTTAACGAACATGACGAAGGAAATACTAAATTCAATTTATGGTCAACATTTTCATTTTCTAATGAAAAAACCAACCCCACACTCTAAAAAGTGCGTTTAGAATTTAAACACTTTGATTACGCGTTTAGATCTAAACATGTTTAGGATTGTGTTTAAAACCTAAACGTCAGCTTATAAAACGCATTTAATTTCTAAACGCGTTTAGGTTTTGAACATAAACATTCCTAAAATTTAAAACCCGAAAACGATTATATTTGATGAATTTTTAAAACATGAATATTTAGACGAGAAGAATCATCGGTGGTAACAATACTTATTTATATATGATATATTATTATAGTATAATCGTAATAGATATTTTAGATATTATTTTTTGCTTTATTATACTGTTTAATTATTTCATTTAGACCGGTACTAGTAGTTAAAATATTTTTTTTCTCAGGAGGAGAAAAGGGGGGGGGGGGGGGTTTAAGTGTGCTGTATTTTTAATTAGTTCAATCTAAGAGGTAGGTTTATCCTGGACCCTCTCAGCTGTTTTGTTTTCAAACCAAAAACAAACAATGAGTCCGAAATGTTATACAGAACTAAATCTGTGAATATTCCGTTCGATACCGACACAGATTCCTCCAGGTGGCGTGCGCGTATTTCTTGTTACAGTAGATCACAGAAAGGCGCCAAAATGGATGAAATCAACAAAGCAATTAAGGACAAATCAACTGAGGAACGTTAAACGAATTTTATTAATCAACAATTTTTCGGCAATCAACACCGTTATAAATGCAGTTGAAGGTATGACATCAACAGTAAGGGAAAACCGGGTTGGGGAGGGGAGTTGTGTTTACCACGCCATGTTTTTTTTTGAGTACTGAAATTTATGTGTATTATAATACATAATTCAAATATGAATGATCAAATACGTATTGCATAACAATTGTTCAATGAAGATGCATCGCCTGTATTATATATACTGAACATTCAGAGTGTTTGTGTTGGGTCACGTTCCACAGCATGTTTTTGTTTTAATAATGAAAATTATTTGTATTGTTATTTGAATGATGAAGCATTTAATAACATAGATAAAAATTTTCCAATGATACAATGCCTATTTCATGTAAAATTAGAATTATCTAATCATTATTCTACCCCCACCCCTTTTACATGTATTGTTTGGTTCCTTAGTAGAGGGGTAGTGAGGTCCTGGTGCTCAAAATGGGTGACATTGCTAAGCAAGAGATCCTGGGGCTCAAGATGGGTGACATTGTTAAGCAAGAGATCCTAGTACTCAAGATGGGTGACATTGTTAAGCAAGAGATCCTGGTGCTTGAGATGAGTAAAAAGTTGTCAAGAGGTAGAGTCCAGTGAGATATTTTAAGGATATTGTTGAACTTAAGGGTCTTCTGAATGGGTAGAGAAACTAAATTATTAAAGGCTGCAGAACTTTATCTCTTTTTGTCCTTTGTGGTTTTAGTTTTTTAAAGTATTTTTGTGCATTGCCCTTTGCGGTTTTTTAATATGCGAACACTTATATTAATTTGTTTTTTTATAGATGGTGTTGATATGATTGGAGAAAAAGCTGCTGAAGTTTTTGATACAGAACTGGTAAAATCTTAAAAAGAACAGGATAAGGAGATTTCTTCAAAGTTTGGAAGATGGTAGCATAAAGCAAATGCTAGATAAATACTTATATTGACGATTGGGGATTTTGTAAGCATCTATTCATATTATGAACATTCTTTTCGAATACTTGGGTAAGATAATTTATTGTCTTATGGTGTGTATATGTATTTTTTGCATTCATACAGAATGTTCATTACAAATTTCATAAAAAAGACCATGTGAGCTTTTGTCCGTTTGCTGCAGAACTTCTATGAATTGCCTGAAAATTGACATTCCATGTTTATTAAAAAAAAAAAAACAAAAACACATTTGGTCAAAGAAATAAACAAAAATGTATATCTAAGTTCCTTAAAATTTGATATAGAAAATTTTTATTTTTAATGTAGCATTCAAGATTACTGAGAAGACGAGTTTCTAAGTCTAATTGAAAACTGCAACTTTCTCAAGAGAGCTGTTTAATTTGCACACTGCACATGTAGTTCTAAATCAAAGTATGATTTAAAAAGAGAAACAGTAAACAATAATCAACTTGAAAGTGAAAAGAATGTGTTATGATTTGTCATTATTAACATATTTGATGTATCTTTTATTTCAGATTGAAAGTGAATTTTTTTGGCTTAAACTCGGTTGACTAGAGACATATTGGCAGAAAGATGGACAGAGTTATAAACTTTAGATGCACTTTTTCGCTATGATAGGATCTTTATCAAAGAAATCTGTATAACAATATGGAATATCATTAAATATCATATTCTGTTGACGTGATGCTCTTTTCTGTGTCATGAAAATAATTTTCAGGCATAAAAAATAATTTGAGAACTTATTGTGTTGTAATATTTAGCAATTTTTTATAAGAACATAACATTATTCAGTATTTAGTTAAATGCATATACAATCAAGTTATCTTCACTCCTAAGCTAAGCTAGAAAACCATGTGTGTGTTTAGGGTTTCATGATCTGAAAAATGAAGGTATAAAGTTTTTTGTTTTGGCAAATTTGATATATTATTTAACCTGTTGGAGGAATTCTCAGTGTTAAAGGTTTGTTAAAAAATGTCAATAACAATTTCAGGGTAGGCTTGAACAATAAGAAATGGCAAGGAAAACCAAAACAGTTTTATTTGGCCTAGGGGTTATGTATCATTATACATATTACAAACATATCTCAAATAAAATTGCTAACTTTATAAGCTGCTGTCATTTATTTAAAACTTGGTTTGGACCTGTGTTCATTGTAGGTAATTGTTGGAACTATTTGCTGATGTCAAATCGGTTACAAATTAACTCTGAAGTTAGTTTAGACAAAGAATTGCAAGTTATATTTCCAACATTAATATATATATTTCCCACAACCGTTATGGTACACTGCCTACGTTTACTTTGTACACTTTTTGTAAAACAAGAGCTGAGATCCTGGTGCTTAAGATGGATGGCATTGTTTATGCTACATATCATATTGATCAGGATTGGTGACTTAAACCAAGAGATCCTGGTGCTTGAGATGGGTGGTATTGTTATGCATGAGATCTTGGAGCTTGAGATGGGTGACTGTGCTAATCAAGAGATCCTGGTGCTCAAGATGGGTGATATACATACATGTACATTAGATGTAGACCAGGAAACAGAATGCACATGTGATCAAAATAATCAAAAAAGAGAAGCTAGCCACAGCTTCAAACCACTATTTCTTGAGCTATTTTGAATTTCTATTATTTTTATTTAGATTTTTTCTAAACGTGTTTAGATTTTTCTAAACACGTTTAGATATTTCTGGCATAAAAAAAAGGGGACAAGAAAGTGTTTAGGATTGTTTTCAGAATCTAAACACTGTTTTTAGAGTGTAGCTATCAGCTGTAACCATTGCCTTCAAAAATAATTGACTTTACTTTAAACTGCTGTCCAGTTTTATTACCCTTTTCTTCATTTTGGCATGAAATACGTTTATTGGTTTGGTTTTCAGCAAGAATCGCTTATTTTTCTAGTTACAGGTTTAGGATCTACATTCATACATTGGGGAAGAACTGACTGTACAGGTGTTAATACAGAAGTGGTATATTCAGGTACATACAATGAGTTCTTTACTAACGATTAATGGCAATATCAAATTTTAAATGTTGGATGAAACCTTAAGATTTTGGGTTGAAAACTTTTAAAGTGTGGATATTTTAAATTCGACTCCAACAAATGTTCTGACTTTGTTATCTCAATCGTACAGGAAAAATAACAGACTGTAGAAATACTTACATTAGCAGGGGTTTTACAATGTCAACACAGACACTTATCGTCTTCTGCTTCGGCCATATTCAAACCTATTTTAGAGCTCGATGAAAATAAATGGAAATGGTGAGCTGTCAAAAGGGGCATCAAACGACTTTAATGTACAAAATATACAAGTCAAACAAAACCGAATACAAAATCATAAAAAAAATTAAAAATTTAAAAATAAAAATTGCCCAACGTTTCGACCAATATGTTGACTCTTCAAGAGTGAACACCTTTCATTTTTTCCATCTTCCTGTGGGTTTCAAAGTGTCAACACCCTTCATTTTTCATGCTCGTGCTGATTTATTATCTAAGTTTACTGATTAATGATTATTGTTTGGTCTTTTTAAAATTACCAACAGTAGAAGTGTGTTCACTTGAAATTCTTTGTGATGGTTTCTTTGGCTGTGTTGACTTTTTCAGTCATGAAATCAAGCCATCGAATAAATGTTCCACGATAACAGTTTTAGTGCAAAAAATGAGCACATTTCGTTGATCAGTTGTGCTTAAGGCCTAAAATGTTGAAATACGAGGCAATAACCCAAAACGTTTAAAAACAAATTCAAATGCCAAAATAGCCGCAATGAGGTAAACCAAAAAACCATCAATCCACGAGGTAGATACTTCTTAGTTTTCATGGAACTTAGAATTTTTGTAACAGTTTATTTAGATTGTCGATTTCATTGATCGAAAACTGGCTAAACATGTTTATTACCAAGGTGGGCAACTTATGCCATATTAAGTTTCGATGGGGTAGGCGTCCTAGGAAAAACATCTCTGGATAAGGTTTTTATTTTCCCACAGTTATGATTTACATTAATTGCAATAGACATTGTGTGACACCAGCTTACATATTTTGAAAATCTATGTATTCTCAGCGGTGCTGTTGACTAAAAATGCAGAAAAACGAAATCCAAAAAATCTCCAGTAGATGACTGAAGAAGATAAATGCCAAATTTAAATAAAGGATGAAGCCTTTGCTTAAAGGAGATGCAAATTACTCGTGTGGCCCTGGCCTTATCGGTGGAAAAGAATGGGGGTTAAAGTTTAGCTAAATTCGTTTATTCCATAAATCTGATATTATGTTATGTTATTAATTATTCATAAAAGCTTAAATTTTAGAATTGGTCGTGCATGTGATAATCTAAGAAATTGTTTTGAAGATTGAACTTCTGTGTTAAACAATAAGTGATTTGTTGAATGAATAAGACATATTGGAATTGGGACTTTCGTTTTTAGATCTGCCTTAAATCTGATATGAATCTTTGAAAAAAAAGTTTAAAGAAATATAATAATAATGATTGTCCTTAAACCCCATTTTTAATGTAAATGTTAGTTATTTGCCCTTTATTTATGCAAAGAATGGGCAAATTACTAAATTCGGTTTATTATTATAATATTAATTTATTCTAATCAATAATAGAAATAAAAAAATAAAAAAAACATCAGATTAACTGATTTGATAATAATTTTACAATCACATGTTAACCTTGTCTAGTAGATGCTTGATATAATATACTCTTAAATTTTGGTTTATTTCAAAATTATGACAAACAGAAGTACATAACTATATGCATTTTCTAGCTTTTAAGATTTAAAAAAATAAGGATGAATTCAAAGGAAATAGTTTTTATCATGGTGTTAGAGAATAGTCCTTCAAATTTGATGAAAACCAGTATTTATTTTTATGTATCCTATAATCGTTCCAGTTTTTATTGCAAATTTAGGCATATTCAGTATATGTTGACAAATATGCACAATTTCAGATGGTCTTATTTAAAATCAGATGCAGGTACCAAAACTATATTTCAGTACAAGTTGTATACTTTTCAATACCTCCAACATATTCTGACTAATAGTTAATTTATCAAAAACTATCACGAAATTGTGCAAACTTAGGGGTTTTTTAAATGTACTTCCGAAATTTACGCACTGGAACAACTCTTTGAGCATTATTACTCCAAAATTCTAAAGTTCACAAAATCTTTATGTTGGCGTACCCTTTAGCAATTTTATTTGAAATAGTTTCAACTGCCTCAGCCTAATACATGTATGACCTTACCCTGAAAAAGGCAATTTTAAATGTAGTTCTCTCAATGGTTTTATAATATTTGATATTCCAAAGTTTTGATAACGATGTACAAAGCTGGTGAAGTCTATAAAGGCGCTTCGTTCACATAAATTTTCTGTTCAATCGAAATTTGACTATCACAAGAAAAAAGGCAAATAGTATAGGGGGCTTATGAAAAAAATAGAAAATTAAACTTTTTGTTTTTGTTTTTGTTTTTTGTGTTTTTTTTTAATAAAAAATGTTATATTGAAATACTTCCTACATTTACGTTTTTTTTTCAAAATCTATTTTTAACATAGCACAGCACAAGTAAAGCTGAAGGCATCAAATACACTGTTTAAATGAATTACCAAAACATTTATAGAAGAACTCAATGTTTCAATATATATTAATTTTTTACACGAGTAATCACAAAATGTGTTTTGCCATAATTGAAAAGAGATACATATATTAGTATTTTAACGTTGCTTTGATTGCTGTTACATATCGAAAGTAACACGTGCTAAGTTCCCTCTATAGCGACTTTTAACAAATTTGGTATATGAGAAAAATTAATACTTGTATTACTTTCAGACAATCGGTAGACATTAAAGCTTTTTTATCTTGATTTTCAGGATATGCTGCTGGTGAAAAATATTATTATAGTGCCAGTTACCGAGGTGGCGCTTCAAATATGCTTTGTTTGCCGAATAATCCAGAACTTAGTAACAAAACGGGAAGTAGTTCAAGCCAAATCTTCGGTACAGAATTCGAAACAAGTCATTTTGGGTCTGGTGCTGTGGACGAGGATGTACCATGTGTTTTGTGCAGAAGTGTCAATACCACGTCCTCTGTAATGTTCCCGGGAAGAAGATCGTGCTACGATGGTTGGAAGAAAGAATACGAGGCTATTTTAGCATCGAGTTCATACAGCCATAATCCATCACCTTATATATGTGTCGATTCAAATCCTACTTTCATTTTTGGAGGTCAGCGTAATAACGACGAGCATATTCTTTATGCAACAAGAACTCAATGCGGCTCTCTAGAATGTCCTCCTTACAAAAATAATATGGAAGTTTTTTGTGTCATCTGCTCCAAATAAAGCAATATAGTTTCCCTTTGAAGCAATACTGCAGAAGGTTTGG
The DNA here is from genome assembly GCA_028015205.1 of Mytilisepta virgata. Taxonomy (NCBI): domain Eukaryota; kingdom Metazoa; phylum Mollusca; class Bivalvia; order Mytilida; family Mytilidae; genus Mytilisepta; species Mytilisepta virgata. The sequence goes on from CM051521.1 coordinate 94,690,091, forward strand.
GTTTATTAATAAAGCATACATGTTTCACTGGATCTCTGATTGTCGTGAATATATCATGACATGACTAGACGAGTTTTGTTTCCACCGAAACCCAAAATTCAAGACAGCGCGTGTTTCCTTGGCGTTTTAATGTTTCAAGATTTTAAAACAAACTGATATAACATATTGGACTAAACCTTTTCACTTTTGTAATACTTTCGTAAAGTTGAAGTTAAAACAATACACACAGAAAGCTAAATAAATTGTACTATTATGGTCAACGCGTTTAGACGGAAAAGACAATACTAGTACAAATAAACATTTCGTGATGTTAATTTTGGTGAACTATACATGTACACAGGCGTGCCAAAAGTATTCGGTCACAATGACGGCGACATAATTTTATGAAAGTGAAAGTAGATTGTAAACAAACGCTTCCGTGGTCTCATGTGTCACGTATGATCATGAAAGTTATATAAAAAAAGTATTTGGTCACAATGGCGGCCTAATCAAACACTGACAAGAACATACACAATTTTGCAACGCACAGTGTAAAAAATGTACCAATAAAATAAAAAATGCTTATGCACGGCTACCAATCGATCTGAGTTACAGCCAAATACTGTGAAAGAAAAACGTTTAGAGGAATTTCCGGCCGTGAATTATAGGAAACAATTTGCTTGAATTTTTGAAGGTATGTTGGACATTCATGGTCCCGTATGAGGTTTTTAATGAGAATACGAAAATTCTAAGAATGTCATCATACCATTTAATGATTCAACTGTCGCATATTAGCAGCGTTTTTACATCTGTAATATTACGTTGGGGCTACAACGTTTGGCGGACAGAAGTTGAAGGATTTCATGCAGCAGACCGAATTTCAAATCGTATTTTCCAGAGCGAAATGGCATTTTCTGGATATTTTTTTTTATTCACAAGGCTTCTATTTGCTGACCAAAACGAAAAAAGGGACTAAACCGAGAACTCGTACAAAGAGGAAGGCATGCTTTGTATTGACGCCCTTAAAATCACCTTAAAAAACGATTTTTCAATTCCACACCTCTTAAAAGGCCGACTCCCAAGTTCCTTATATGCAATTGGTCAAGTACTATCTTATTGATATCAACCCCAAGATAAGATAAAAAGGGACACATGTTACCGATGCCATCGAAATGAGCAACACTTCCAAGGAGATAATTATCTTGAACAAATTATAGAAATGTTATCACTGGTTTTAGAAGAGCTTTCTTCAGTGGATCAAGATGGTTTTTCAGTTATATAGATCAGGTCATGCCAATCCTTTTTGCTATTTACATTGATCATCTATGCCGTTTGTCGTTTTCCTCTGCAAAGGAAATTTTGAATAATTTATTATGAGCCTTGGTTGAAACTATAAAAGAGAAATCAAGGCAACCACGATTAGAACAACGATCAGAAATAGACAATCGACGGATGGCTGATATAATTATGTAGGTCAAGTGTACCTCATTGTTACTGAAAATGATGTATTACATGTATCTAAGAACATTGCAGGTGTTAATTATCAATGATGTACCACATGTAGTTGATAAGAAATGGACCTAAACACAAAATTTAACCAGATTTACTCAAGCGTAAAATATAGGTCAATCTGATTTAATTATTGTTGAACCTGTTGCGTGCAGCAGTGAAATATCACTAATTTAGCACAAAGCGTTGCTCAAAATGAACCTAAAAGAAAAACTTAACTAAATTGGGACCGACGTATGTACGGAAGAACAAGGTTACAACTATATGCCCTTTTTATTTTCGTTATCGAGTCTAGGGGAAAAAATATTATGTTTAATATCGGAAAGGCAACTTTTATCCCATGATTGTATAATACTCCACTAATGATTGATTACTCCAATTCACATCTCTTCAAATAACAACAGGTCTCTCTCAGTCATAGCTTTGCACTTAATTGTAATTGAATTTGTTGCCAATTCAAAGATTTTGATGGATTTAAGGTGATTTGAATGTTTTGTCAGGAAATAGAAACCTTTTGAATAAAAAAACATATCCAGAAACAACCATTTCGCTTTTGAAAACACGATCTGAAATTCGGTCTGCTGCATGAAATCCCTCAACATCATATTCCAGATGTAAAATGCTGCTAATGTGTGACTGGAAAATCATTTAAGGGTATGATGACATTCTTAGAATTTTCATATTCTCTTTAAAAACCTCATACGGGACCATAAATGTCCGACCTACCTTCAAAAATTCAAGCAAAATTTCAACATTCAATATCCTCTTTGGTATAGATTTGTACAAACTCTAAATGTAGGAAGGGGGAGTGTCTATCCAGATTCGATCAATTTGATCGTACAATTCGTCATTTCGTCATTTGATGTTATCATACCACTGTGAATTTGAAACTTTCTTTTGATATACAACCAAACGTTCTCACCGTTTGCACACCTGTTATTTACAAACGAGTACAACTCTTTCTGTATATCAATTCTTACATCAGCTCCTTCGTTCTCACAGGGGTGATCCGAAACAGATCTCTACAGTCAGATAACCCAGCACGACTTTCGTTGTTCCACAAAAATGTGATGGTAACATCAAACTCTCTGTCAAGACATAGACAATCAATTCTCCTTGATTATTTATGCAAAAGAAACTACTAAACAATTATAAATTCTTTGGAAATTGTTTAGTGTTCATAGCGTGATTCGAACTTGGGACCTATTACATTCTAGACCTGGAGAGACGAAGAGACAAAAGTAATGAGCTATATCTGCTCATATCAGTTTTCCACTAATTGCAGATAATTGGGATGCTGTCATCTTTTCATTCTACTCAAACCGTTATTTATCATAATAAAAATGAATAACTGGTTCCATAATTATATAGTAATATAACGAAGTAGTTAAGTAAAAACTCGCTTCGTCAATTAAGTGAAGACTTTTTACCGGTATTTCTTTTGCGATAGTATTTTTTAACCTTTTACCATGCTTTATCTAATATGATGACACCCATATCCTCTCATTTCAAGAGCAGGCACAGATTTTACCGGAAACTCCCGATATTTGCAGACAAGATACAGATACGCCAAGAATACCTGATGTAATGTCCTAAATGATATTAATGGTACTGTTGAAGCGTTGTATGCCTTTCTTGGTTTTTAAAGTTGCTGAAATTTATGCGTTAAAAAGCTATGAATTAGAATATTAACATCTGACTTGTATACTATTATAAAATTATTTTGCTGAAGAATATATCAGTTTATAGCCATGCTGGAATATGTTTATGTCTAGATCCTTAGAAAAGTAGCCGAACTATACCTACGGGAGATTTTAAACTAATTTAGCATATTTGCACAAACTATATAGATTTTAACAGAAAGACTATGATTTTATTGCTTCTTTTTATTACCTTTAGGGACTTCAAGATTAAGTCTTTGTTGATTTCATTACCCTAAAAATGTTTACGGTTTTCATTACAAATTGTTTAGTCGATACGAAGTTTCTATCTCTCAAATGAGAATAAATATCAGTTAGATTTTGTATCTTACTGAAATTGACCGGACTTTACACTTTTTACTTAAATGTAATGTAACGGGTGCATTTAACGGAGCAGGATTTGTTTACCTTTCTGGATGTCAATCCTTGGGGTTTTTTTTTTTTTTTTGGGGGGGGGGGGGGCGACTTTATATATGTTGCTATTACTTTAAATTATTTTTGCTGTCTTGTTTTGTCTTATTTGCTATTTATTTTTTTTTGTTCTTTTTTATTATATTTTTGATTGCTGTGTTAATGTTCTCGCGAATTGGCATTGGTCTTTGTATTTTGATCATTGTTCTAGATTCCATATTTTTATCAATATCGACGAAACATATGATCTTGTGTTGTCGCTGGTTCTTAATGTTTATTATTATTCTTGTTTCACGAATTGTTGCCTTCGGATTAAGAGTTTAACCAGATTTACAACTTGGCAGTGAGACGAATGACCAGTATATAGCAGTATATAGTTACTCTTCCGGAGCTACTGATATGACTTGAAGTCTTTAAGGAAATTCCCAGTGTCCTGATTATAGATTTAAGTACCATTCAGTGTTAGATGGTTTCTTTTATTCTTAACGGGTTGCATTTCAATTGCAACATAATGATAATCAAATGAACTATCGATGCATCTTCAATTTTTTCATAGGTTTCTTTCTTTACATCAAATGTTTCCGAAATTTAAAAGTAATTGCAATTTGAACTTTTATGTATTTTTAATTTTCATTTAATCTTCATATTTGTTTATCTGAACACCTTCAGTATAACTGACTTACAACTGTAACTGTTTCTTTTACAATATGTCTGGATATAAATATAATATGTATTGCTAGACCGGTAACTGAAACATAATTGACCAAACTTACATACGTTGGTCAATTCAAGTAATTAAGTCACAGTCCCATTATTTCTTGATGAAAATCTGAATAAGTTAATATTTTATATTTACACAGTAAAAGTTCGATACAATAAAATTGTCTGAGTTCAAAGGGTTCTAAACACAAACTCATCTTTCCTTTCTTTAGTGAGATGTCTTATTTTGCACGTATACCCGTATCATTCGTGCTGCTTTTTGAACTATGTAAAAAAAGTACAGCTAATCTTAATCAGTATTGCTGGTACACGTAGCAAACATTATACAGAAAGAAATATGTCTAATAACATTGTTTTGGTTGCAGTTTAATACAGGTCTTCAAACAGACAAAATATAATTTCCTGTGTCCTTTGTAGAATTAGAAGAAAGAATTGCGATGTTATAAATAATAACTTTTACCACATCTTTCTTCTGACATAATAAAAAATCGAAAATATCTATAGGGCTTGTCTGTACTTTTCGCATTCTCTTTGAAATGTAATATTCTTCCAGTATAATTGGAAACAATTCTTATCTTCCGTTCAATCTGTATTACATAAGCTTTTGCACATTTTGGAATTCTGTATTTTAAATTTCTTTGCACTTTCAACTACGTTAAGGAATGTATAGGAAAGTCACCGACACCCACATTCGGAAACTACCATACCGTCATACTTATATTTGTAAGTCGGAACACCTTGCTCATCTATATATAAAATAGATATAGGGTCGAGTTTGGTTGGAACACAGCAAGCTCTGGAATAATCGTTGGGATATGCAGAATGTAGTAATCCTCGAATGATTGCATATTTTGTTGGTGAAAGGTGATCACTTAGGGGAAAGTAGCAACGTCCAACACATTGGTACGCCTAAAAAGAAATTAAAAACACATTGTATTAAACCCTTAACATTATAAAATCATAGCGCAATAAACAAAATCGAATATTTCAGCAAAAACCTCTTCCAATGGAACACGTAAGGTTTCATTGCGGTAAACAGCAAGCAGTTTGAGCAATTGGTTTTAAGTTATTTATTTTCTGTAACGTTGTAGACAAAGGTTGTCCTTTGAAAAATTTTCCGAAAAAACTTGACTCAAATAACGGAATTCTTACAGTTTTGTAAATACACGCAGTCACATTTGCATTAGCCTAACCTAGTTTCACGTGGCTTTAATATGTTTTGCATTATCTCAATCAACTATAACAGTATGAAAGGTGACAAAATATTTGCCTGCCCCTAACAATTATAAAAAAAATTATTTTAGAGTTTGGATTATCCAAATGATAATATATGTAGAATTTGGGAGAGTATATAAAAAAGTTTTTCGAAGCACATAATTCCCTGAGTAAAAATACCGGATCACAATTTCGCGATAGTTACATTTTTGTACCGTATGTAATTATGATTAATATAAAAATCATATGTTTTTATTGGCTTATATCGGAAAGTTAATGGAGTTGCCTTCAATCAGTTTGTATCTCTTTCTCTCATTTATTTATTTATTTATTTATTTATTTTACATTTTAATCTTCTTCGAACATTAGAATTTTCTACATTCTTTACAGGCAAAGAAACGGAATCTGTTAAAATTTACAAGCTTTTATTCATTTATTTTTATTTATGTTTTGTTAACCTTCTGCAATAAATGCATCGTACTTCTTAGATACATTTGTTTTTTCTGAAAATGCATTTATTCCTGCTTACAAGGGAAGTTGAATTAATTCACACCCCTTGAGCATAAATTCCTACTGAGAGGAATATTTAATATGGATATATCTTAAAAAGGGGATATTGTCAACATTAAATGTTGGTTTATGACAGTGCAATAAATGAGAATAAAGTTAACAATAAAGTGTATCACAAAATACCTTAATAAATTTGATGCAATGTAAGGCCATTTCGTTGACTGACAACTCATCAGCAGTGCTCGAGATCAAAATTTGGAAATTCGGTTGAACATATATAATGATGAATTAAAAAGTACAACAATCAAAAACACAAACAAATAAAACTAACTCAGCTAAAGGTTAACTCTGCATCAAACGGAAATGCTTTAGAAATTTCTTGTAATATTTGTCAAATATTTAACGGGCAAATTTAAAGGCATTTAAGTACAACAGTAAATAGCTTTAAAAAATGAAAATAAAATAATAATAATTAGAAACACAATTGATGCTTTTTACTCCTTTTTATGTGTTTTTTTTTTTTTAAGTATTTTCTATTTATTTTAATATTTCTATTTTAGTTTAGTTATCTTAAAAAATAAATAACAGGAATTGGAAGAACGACACATCTATTCTTCAAAGTCAGTTTACCAACGAAAGTGAACTCAGAACCCTTGATATGGGAGGATTCATGATAAACAGCATACTTCAGAATTACAGAATGCATAAAAGGATAGACAAGTACGTGTTAAGATTTGAAAACAAAATGGTTAGATTCTTTTAAAAAATCAGCTACTGTTATATCGTATACCGTGATGAAAGATATGCATCATTGTTGATAAGCGTAATATTTATGTTGTTGTTTTTGATACTTACAATTGAGTTACGGGATTCTAATTGACAAAGTACGGCGTTTACGCCTAAGTCTTACCTTAACTACATCGTAAATTTAAATACAAGACAGCCTACTTATCTGAAACGGCTTCCGATATACTTTGAATTTAACAACTGATAAATAAATTCAACAAAGACACATTGATATATTAGTACTGCAATGGTTCAGTGATTGTTTTCAGTAACAGTTGAGACGTTCTTTCTGCTTTACAATGTTTTTGGGTTATCATGCTAGTTATGCAGTATACAATGTGAGATATTTTATTGCGAAACTTACTCTTAAAATTAAAAAAAAACATCCTTTTTGCAACTGCATTTTTTCATACTGATAACATACATCTAGTCCTATATAAAGAGTTCACTTTGTCTAAAGACGTCTCTTTAATGATATTTCTATGGCACGCCGTTTTTATATTTATTCAAATTCCAAGATATCTTATTTATTTAACAAGATATCTTATTAAGTATTAAGATATCTTTAATTTTTATAAGATATCTTATTTAATTTGAAAGTAAATAAGATATCTCTATTAGTTAATAAGATATCTCTATAAGTTTATAAGATATCTCTATTAGTTTATAAGATATCTCTGTTAGTTTATAAGATATCTTATTAAGTAAATAAGATATCTCTATTATTAACTATATAAAAGATATCTTATATAGTTAATAAGATATCTTATAAATTAATAGAGATATCTTATTGACTTATAGAGATATCTTATATATTTAATAAGATATCTTTATAACCAGTTAAATAAGATATCTCTATAAGTTAATAAGATATCTCTATAAGTTTATAAGATATCTATATTTGTTTATAAGATATCTCAATTAGTTTATAAGATATCTTATTTAACTAAATAAGATATCTCGAAATTGAATAAATATAACAACGGCGTGTCATATATTTCGTTCAAATATGAGATAATCCTAGTTGGAAATGAAAAATCTTATCAAGCCATCATATTCCATATGTAAAACTGGTTATTGAAACATATTTCTTGACATATACCATCGATAGTCTGTAAATTATAGATTTGTATACACAAAACAAAAATTAACTGATATTTCCCATATTTTTTATTGTTTTTGTGCTAAATGATTTTTATGTCGACATTCGTGAATATAAAATGATAATCATTTTTGTGGATATTGCTATGTTATTTCAAATATCATATGAAGTTGTGTACTCTAAAAGAATTCAGTATCTTCTAATTTAGTTTTGCTTGAATTTAATTGCTTATTACTGTTAACACAATAACCTGAATGTCAGTAACGAGTATCATATATTACATAAAATGATATTAATACATATCAGGAAAAAAAATATAAATTTTGTTTATTGTATATAAAGGTTATCGACTAAATCATGTTATAGCGTTACGTTTCATGATATTGTTTCGTATGCTTGATGAAATGAAATCAGTGCCCCGAAGATCAACGCTCCTACTTTATCCTGATAAATATGACTTTTACAACTTTAATTTTATTATATTTCTTCAGATCAAGGAATACATATGCAAAGCATATTCATGTAGAGTACAAGTAAAGAACTGATCATTTAATGTAATGTTTATCACATATTAGAATGGTACGCATAAAAAAAACGTATGTTCGATTTTTGTTTTTCAAAATTAAATCATCTGATTACAACACATCAAAACAGTGCATGCTCTGTAAAACGAAGATTATTAAAATAAAATACAGATGACTGTTTTCTCAAAATTCCTGACATTTCAAATTAATTTGTCAGTACTAAGATACTGCTTTGTGCTATACATTTGTAGATACTCCCTATATCTCGAATTTTCTGCTACCCCAAAATTATTTTCGGCTATTTTATCAACTTTGATCGGGGAAACGTTTTTGACTTCTTGTCTAACGATGTCTTAAAGCCACAAACGTCAAGTATGTCTTATTTTTCAGTATGTTTAACACAAATGATACATACTGCTGTTAACAGTTGGTAACTCCAACGATTGTTCCAAATGATTGATACAAGGTTAACTTCAACCAATGTTTTTATGTTATTTAAAAGTGGAATAACCGTGACTCTTATCTTACAACAGTAACAAAAATAACAAATGATACATCCAAAGGAATACATATCTCACAGCAAATTAAACCTATGAGAATGTGAGGACGTTAATAATGACTGAACACAAACCTGTTCTAGAAGTTTATAAACAAAACTTTCGCTTTTTCCAGATATATATAGCATGCACAGATTAAGTCCTGGCAGCCCTCTCTTTATTTCACCTCGTTTACCCGTTTTTGGTATGGTAGGTATGTCTTTTACTATACAACACAGTGAGCAATAATATTTGTATTATCATTGTTTAGAAGTACTTAACTATTGATTGATTAAAGAGGAAAATGAACTTCAACATATAACATTGGTAGTATGTAAATAGATTTAACTTGTTTTGTTTAGATAATTACATCAGATATATTAATTAATGGCCACTTTGAAATAGCATTTCTTAGCTACGTGCAGAAATAAGAAAGTGCAGACAACCATATGAGATAGTTTCGATTTCATAAAGATGTAACGTGAAATTTAACAGTGTTCTATAAATGTAGATAAATGATGACGTTATGCATGTTCATTAACATCTATACGTCAATGTGTAATATTTCAATACAAGTAGGAATATGATTAATACAAAGTTACTGTTTACAAATTGTAAAAAGGGAAATTAAAGGTTATCTCCCTCCTCATTGCTCAATCCTGTAATCTACTATTTGGCACATGGATACGTTTTGGGGATTTTGAGTTTCTGTTTTAGGTTTCCACATTCTTGGTTTTTAGTACCGTTAATGAGACATTTAACCATATTTCAACAGTCTTCAAAACGATCTTAACGCTGTCACATAGTTCTGAATTGTGTCTTTTTCGAAATGATTGTTTACCAGCCATGGATGGGTCTTTAAAAAGACAAGCACACCTTACCTTTCCGGAGTACCTGTCGTATCAACGAACAGCAGCGATGGGTGTGTCTTTAAAAAGACAACACTTCTTACCCTTCCTATAGGAAATAATATGAATTGCATTTAAGATAAGAACAATGGTTCACGGAGAAGTGTTAGATCAATTATCATCAACAAAAGTCGGTTACACTTTACATACCTGATATCCCAGTGGTGCTATAATCCAGGAATCCCAGTTTATATCACTAAATCTAATGTACATTGGTCTTCTGTGACATGGCATTTGTCTTCTTCCGCGTCGTTTTACACGACTTAAAACAGAACTGTCCATATTATTTTCATTAGTAGGTTGAACATTGACATGTGTTTTAGAATTTGACAAGGAGTCGTCTGGTGATTTTATAACATCAAAAGAATTCATTTCACGTGTTACAAGTTCATGACGTTCTGTCCGATGAAGCCCTTCTATTTTTTTATCACTAGAAAAAACTACAAGTAAAGGTTTTTTTTCGTCCTGCTTTTGTACATTTATATCCATATCTCCCATAGAAATGCCATGGAAAACACTTTCTATTCTTATTTCCAAAATCTGAATCGAATTCAATTCTGTCACCCAATGTCTCACAGCAGATGTGACGTCAAAAGTTTCCCAACCACTATGTCTTCCATAAATATGTTTTGATTCAATCAATCTGTAACTTTCTTTGCTGTCAGATAAAACTTCTAGACAAGATACTTTTCTGTCCACACCAATATATGTATTACGGTCTTTTTCTACAAGTGTGTAAAGTCGTAATTCTGCTAAATCAATGGACTCGTCGGGAGATATGCTTGTTATGTTAAATATCATAGTGTGGACCCTTGTTGGTGTTCCAGGACCAGGCTTTTCATTAGAAAATTTGATATGTTCATCTGCAAGTAGAACATAATTCTGATAACTTATACAAGTAAACAATTTTCTACGTGGCTTTAAATTCAAAATTAAAAAAAAAATGACCATATTACAAATTCTTTAAACCATTGTATTAGTTTGGGTTAAATTAGGTTATAAAAATGGTACAATTAAAAATAAGACCCTGCTTTCCTGACAGTGGAGATTAACCATGCATGTCAGTGGTATACTCGTTCATCGTATTCACTTCCATTCGTCACAATATTTTTTATTTGTCTATCTCTAAACATTTCCGAATCTGAAAACGAACAAAAGCAATGGGTGTGTCATTAAAAAGACAACGACCTCGTACCCTTCCAGAGTACCTAACACCAACAATTTTGTTTATGAGCTGTTCTCATTTGTTTTTAATTTTCTTTTATGCTTCTTTTAGTGTTCTGTCGTCTTTCTTTGTAGATTTTAAAATACTGATTATTTTCACGGTTTCGCTTATTTTGTTTTAGAATGTAAAGAATTCCTATGAATCTATTCCCATTCATCAATGATTTCATGACTTTAGTGACGTCGTAACTTATAAACCGATGATATACATGATCCAGTTTATTGATAAGATGACAATTGGCTTATTTAATTCGGCATGTGTAAATTTCAGATAATAGGACAAAATACTAAAAAAAGTAAATGCGAATGTGGAGATGAAGTGTTAGTTAACAGTTTGAAATAAGTCAAGGATGGAAATTAATTGTTATAGTGAACGATGACATTGTGTTTTATGGAGTAGGTGTTTATGTTTTGCAGCTTAACCTCACACTTTATATATAATCAGACAACGTCATGTATTTGTGTCTTCTCACATAAAGAGTTTTTGTTAGGTGTTTTCAACATTTTGAACACAACACGTTTTTTATTTTACTTTTATTTTTTATTTTTTTGGCAGTGAGAACTTTTCAAACATTTCCATAGAACAACACCATTCAGAAAGTGTCTGTTATATTTGAATTGTCAATTTACATAGGTATTAGGTAAACTACTGATGTTTTTTATAAGTAAAGTTACATCATATGATAAAAATAGATGATACCATTTGGATGTACTGGATTTATGAAATATGAAACGTCTTAACAATATGTAGCCTTAGAACTACAATGTAAATAATAAGTATTATTGAATTTACAAAGTTTCGTTAAAAAATGTAATTTAAAACCACCGCATTATTTTTTTTTAAAACATATTCCTGCTTATTCTCTGTTACCTAGTTTTAATATTTAGCAAAATGAGTAGATGTGTTTATTTCCGTACGAATACCTTATTACATCCTCCAAAAGATAAATTCTCGATATGCTAGTATAATAATTTGTATATTGCTCATGTAGGGAGGTAGTCTAAGAATTTCTCGAAATAGGTAAATAATAATACCTATCTTTCTCACTGATAGTCGAACAGGTCTTAGTTTTTGAAAGAATATAAATTCTGAAATGTCTTGGCCAATGGGACAAAATTTTGTTCGAATGTCGTTCAGTATCTTGATACTAACAAAAACAGTATTTGTAAGAAAAAAATATCAGAACATTAAGAAAAACAGTAATTGTAAGAAAAAATATCAGAACATTAGAGAAATTAGTGAAGTGGTGGCTGTACAATATGTCTGACCGTCCATTTAACTGTAAACAAGTATAACATGGTCATGTTTGAGAGAAGAGAGGATTTTTCGCATTTGAAACAAAAATTCAATTTCACTTTGTATCACCAAATTGTATATAAATTTTATGACAGATTCCAACCCAAAAGAACTAAAAAGGTAAAGCAAAAAACTATGCACCTGAAGAATGTTCTCCTTGCTTTCCGAAAATATGGCAATTTTAATATTTTGATTTTAAGTACGATTTTTTCTCAATTAAAGAAAACAGTGTCAGTAATTGGCTAATACTTTTTTCACCAAAATTGCCTTCATTTGTGAATTTCTTGCATCTCATCTATCCCAAATGAACTCGAAATTAAGAATACCACATACAATGCCAAGTCTGCAACTTCACATCGAAATTGTCACCAGAGGAAGGTCTAAAACAAAACTGTACGACAAACGGGATGACTTTGATTTTCCAATCGTCAACTTCCCATTTTTGAGCAGCAATATTCCAGAAGCGCCGGCGTATGAAGTATATTTTCACAACTCCTACGTTATATCAGCGTTTGTGACATATAAATTGACTTCCTGGACAGAGCCCGGCTGCTGACAGAAAAGTTGCTCAGACAGGGATATGTTTCTCCTAAGTTGGAGTTATCCTTATTAAAGTTGTATGGACATCATCTTGACTTGATTGGCAGGTATGAAAAACCGTTTCCCAAATGAAAATGGATCTGTCCCATTGATGTTAAGAATGCAAACAACAGTTTCGTATAAAATTCCAGTGATTTTTCCCTAAATATATGATGTCATAGGTATAGAATTCCCTCTATTTATAAGTTCTAGATATTGATTTCTGATTGTTTTTTGGTTTCATTATTTAAATTAGAGTCTTGGCTTTATTTTAAGTTTAAAAAAATGCATGAAATGTAAAAAAGCAATTATTTTCAGAAAAGTTTTATTAATGGGAGACTACTCTGAAAACATCCAAAAGTAGTGTAGGTGAAAACACAACATTTTTATACCACTTCATGTAGCAATTTTAAAAGGCGGCGAATGTACCCTGAAACTACATGTGCTGAAACCAGTTGAATGTGTACTTTGGAAAACACATATACTCAGTTCTCTAAATTACGCAGGAATCTTTGCTAGGATGCTCTGAGGTTGGTCTGTTTTTTGAAATATTTGAAGGGGGAGGCCTATTTTTTGTCAGTTATCTTTCTGTAATGGTAAGAATTTAGAAAGGAATTCCTTAAAAATATTTATATACAGTGAAAGCTTGAAGAAAAATGTTTTATTTGATATATGGTTGTCTATGGGTATATGATACAGCCAATTGTCCAGCTATCAATCTTTTGAGTATGTTCCTTCAATTCATGACGTCATGAAAAGTTCTAAGAAAAACTGTTGTGTGCACTCTTATCCCTTCATGATACTGGATTTGAAATGGGCAGCATGGCGGGTGTCTTGCAGGAAGCAGATACTGCTTACTCTTCCGGAACACCTCAGTCTACCCCCGGTTTTTTGGTGGGATCCATATATTTTTAGTTTTTCATTGTAATGCATGTATTGTTTTGGTCTTGTCTTCGTTGTTCTTCGGACTTTGTCAGTTGTTCCGATTTTCCACTCCTTCGAACATCCCTTTGGTATTTCTTGACTTTACTCAAACTCGATATCGTGTAATATATCTTACGCAAACTGTTCCCAATATCTATATCACTGACCCTGGATTGGAAATATTTAGAAGTATTAGCATTGAAAGGAATCATCAAACGGCCATTCCATGAAAATTTGGTGGCTATTTTTTTTTTCATGATTCACTATGAATGTTATATATTGTCAAAGTCAGAGCTGCTTAATCCAGTTTTTGAAAGGGACCAAAAACAACAAGACAACCGATAAAAATGCATAAAAATACTGTTTGTCTTTTGGTTGTTAGGGCCATTTCAACATCGTTTGCAGCAAATTGACTGTGTGGTTTCAGTTTACAAACAGTCGCGAAAACCTCTGATTTGTTCTATGTAGATAATATGCCATTTGACATTCTCAGCTAATGATAACTTAAATATCTAAGTGATTATGTCAGACTATAAACAGGTGTTTAGCATAAAAATAATGATATAATAAAATTTCAATCTTTAAAATAAGATATTTATACTGATTATATTGAAATACAAACGAGATTATTACAATACCGATATCATGATCGGAAATACTGCAAATGTGTCTTTGGTTAGTCACAAAATTTTATATTGAAAATATGACTAATTTTATTTGAGTAATTCAGAGATGTCTCGGAACTATAAAAACTCTTTATTTATAATAAAATATAATTATATTGAAATATTTCAGTTTTATTTGTAAATGAAAGTACTTTTAACTTATTTTTTTTAATTGAAAGCATATACATCCTTTTGCTTTCCAACCCATAAAATAGTCAATTTACAAATACAATATAGTTCATATCATTTCAGGAAAATCTAAGGAGTAAAAGTAAGCGTCGATGTGACATCTCCATACTACTTTAAAAACAGAAAATGTTTATATTATATAATATCTAGGCTCATCATATGGCTACCGAGTAGTATATACATGAACTAGATAATCTTGGTGCCAAATTCTTTGCAATGGTAAAATTGGAAAATTGCAACCCAGTTTTTTGTTGTATTCAGAAAGTATTCGGAGTTAATAAAAAAATGTTATTTAGCTTCATTCATAAAAATTTCACAAATCAAAAGATTTTCTGTTTGTTCACTTAAAATATTTAAAATAAGTAGATATTTTAAGATTTACTTTCAAAATGAGAAGGGGATAAAACCGAAAATTAAAACTCCGTGTAAGTTGACAACAACGTTAGGAACAAAAAAAAACCATGCAAAAAAGCACCGAACAAATCAGCACTTAAAACTGAAATCCAGCACATATGAAATGTCGGGGGAATTTTAGTTGTTCCTGAATGACAAATCGCGCCCTTCCAGCAGTCAGTCAAACTCAATGCTTCATTAAAAATAAATTTAATAAAATATTATTACAATGTAATCTTTGTGATGTTTTGGGGATGGTTTCTTTTACAATTGTTTTAATCTTCTACAATGTTACAACTGAAATTTTTTTTGTTAGCCTTTATAAAAGGCGATACGTTAAACAAGGCGGTAAAGCCTGTTTTTCTCACTGTTAGGCTCTGCACGCATTATATGAACACGCATCTTGTTTATTCAAATGTCAAAAAGTTTAAATATTTTGGTTTTGTACACAGAAAAACTGAATTTATAAATACATCATGTACGCATGACAATCATACCGAACATGTCATTTCGACAGGAAGCCAATCAAGTATCAAATGAATCCTGCCTCAAACAAGACGGACACACAGATTTTAAAGATTAATAATTATTATAACTGAATATCATCGGCGGACAATGCAATCGGAAACATTATTCTTTCTTCAAGGTAACAAGTCCTTTTTCTAACAAATTACAATTCGAAGCAGGAAACACCAAAGCTTGAATAACAGAAAAACGAGTGTGCTATCCATAGTACTACAAAGAAAGTCTTGCTTTTAAAAGGTAACATCATTGTTGATGAGAGGTAACTCCTTGAAATGCGTCGTATACAGAATAGCATAAATTTACTATATCTAATATTAGTATCTTTGGATTGTTATTTCTTTTACACTGCCTCCATGGCACTTTAAAATAGTTTTGATCAAGATGTCTAACACAAATATATTTTCATTGTGTTACATGTCGGTTTTCTTCAAATTCTACAAAGAGAAGATAATTTGTACATATAGTCGTCCTATCGTGAACATCAGTAGGTTATAAAATAATTAACAAAATAGTAGTCAGTACGAATATAAAGTACAAAGAAATTCGGTTAAAAGAACGAAGCATTAATTGTCTGTAGATGTATCCTTAAAGATAAACTATATGATTATACTGAATGTATAAATTTTGGAGTATATGTTTTGATATGACAATGATTACTTAAACATATGTTATATTAGACATTTTGGATGGAAACATCGGAAATATATTCAAAACATTTTTTCGTGATTCACTATGAATACGGACAATTGTCTTGTTGTCATTTATTCCTAGGGCAAGTTTAAGTGCTAAGAAAGGAGAAGTTCACCATTGGAAACTATATCATTGTGTTGATTTCAGTCGCTCTTTTTGCTTATGCATAAATAAATAAATAGCAAAAATATACTGATTACAGAAAATAAAAATTAAATAGAATCAGGACATTATGCTTTATAAATCTATTATAACATATATATAGCATTAATACACATTTATTTTCAATAACCTTTTCTTAAGATCCACATGTCAGTTCATTTAAATAAACACTTAAATTGGTTTGTTATATGTATTGCAAAGAAAGGAGAAGTTCACAATTGGAAATTTTATATCATGGCGTTGATTTCAATCGCTATTTTTGTCCATATATAAATAATTTAATATTGGATGTAACGCATCGTTTGATTGGTCAATTTTGTTTGTCTATCAAATCATAGACCAAATTTTCTTTTCTTCTATGGCGTCATTAAAGGGAATCCCAACGTTTTAGACGTCAAAACAACCGTTGAAATTAAATAATAAGGATTGACGTTAATTTTGTTTTCAGTCTATTCGAAATAACCTCAATGCACATGGTGCACACTTTCAAATAATTAGTGTGCATCACGTGATTGAGGTTACTTCTTTGACTGAAAAAAAATTTTACAGTCAATAAATAAAATACAAAAAAGGTTTTTCATGATTCGTCATGAATATGGAAAGTTGTCCTGTCATTGTTTCGTAGCGATAAATCAAGTTTAAGTGTTGAAGCCTTCCCTTAGTTGTTTTCTGTGAACTTGATAATTGTCTTGCAATACTGATTATTATTTTTTAAATATTTTAAAATACACTGGTTGGATGAAAACTGTCATTTGATTCAAAAATAAATTGAAAGTTTTTACAAAAACTGAACATCGCTGGAAACAACCCTTAGCTATTGTTCACCTCCAAACATCCCAATTTTCCCCGCAAGGGAGACAACTTCGTAATCGTAGGAAACAGCCTTATTAATTTTTCACCGGGAAACAACCCTATTGTTCACCTTCAAACATCCCCATTCCCATTTTCCCCCGCAAGGGAGACGACTGCGTAATTCGTCTGCATTAAACGTCATGAGAGTCAAATTATGGCTTGCTTCTGTGGAAAAAATAATAAAACAATTACGGCTTTCATTTGAGGTAGACATTCAGATTTGGCAACCCTTGACAGATTGTTTTACATCGGGCAAGCCCTCGGGAAAACAACCCCTCTCGGGTTGCCAAATCTGAAAGTCTACATCAAATGAGGGCCGTAATTGTATATTGTAATTACGCAGTCGTGTCCCTTGCGGGGGAAAATTGATGCACAATTGATGCCATGAAATTATTTCGCAAGCGCAGACATTACTTCCGACATTTTGAAAATTTCCGTTTTAAAGCGATATTTTGACATTTGCATTACAATGTAGCCAGTAAACTCAATTTCCGACCATCAAATCATTCAATTGTTACCGTCAAATAATAAAATACAATACAGTTATCTCTTAACTGACAAATCTACAAATTAAAAACCTAACCGCTATTAAGGGAACAACCATTTGATTATTTTGCAGTAGGGGTTAAAGAAACACTTCAAGATTTGATGAAAATGACAAGTTTAAAGCTTTAGTGAGAAAAGATCAAGGCGTGAATCATAATTGGATGTGTCGGTGATCTCTTCTTCATTTCATATTCAACAAGGCAGATAAGATACAAGTATTCTTCCGTAAATGGTCATTTTCAGTGTGAGATTACCCGTTGAAGATCGGTTCACGCGACCTCATCTCCAACTGCGCGAGACCTCATCTTCCACTGCTTTCAGACCATTAAATCGCACCGTTCACAAATGCACATAAAGTTTTGGCCAATAAGGCGTAACGTTATTTAACTTCGTCGACTGCGCTCGTTGAATCTACCTAGGTACCTGTGCTCCACTCGAGAAAGACGTGAATTTTAAAAACTCGTTGAAGGTTTTCCGGTCTTCACTTTGAACTCATGTAAGAACCTATTATTCTTTCAAGTTAGGATTATCCAACGGTAGTAAATTATCTACATGAATACAGCAGTGACTGAAATTAAAGGATGTGTTAGTTTCCTTTTATTTTTAAAGATCGCGTAAAACATAGTAAAACATCAGAGAAAGTGTTAATATTGTTGAAGCATGTAAAACTACTAGAAAAAGAGATATTCCAAAAAACTGTAAGGCTTAACAAGATTCAACTTAAGCTGTTATTCTATGTTCTTCAAATTATATCCGCCAGCAGAATCTATTCAATACAAATAACTATTATACAATACAATACAAAAAAAAAGGTTTGACAAACAAAATAATCCACAGGACCAATATATGTACAAAGGATTTACGTCAAGTTACAAATGCCTTCATTTTTCAAATAATTCTGCAATAATTGGATTGGTAAAGTGAGTCGCCCTCTAAATTTAAACAAGATTGCTACACATAGCCACATGTCCCCCGCCGCAGAGAAAAGTCGAAGCCCCACAAGATATTCAAAAGTGTATTATTGAAATAGTGGCACAGTATGGATGTCAACACATAATAAAACAATTGCAATACAATAAAAATAAAGATTTGGGTCCTAAAAGTGTTCCTGTAGTGTAACATTCACAAAAACATTAAAGTCCCATAACTCCCGTAAAATTTGCCGAATCAAAATTGCGGTGTGATAGGATCAGATACATGTAGTAACAATTCTACAAAATTTGAACGAAATCTGATAAGCGGTCTCAGAGGAGTTGCGTCCACAAAATGTTCCTATAGTGTTGAATGCAGAAAAAAAGTTAAAGTCCCATAACTCCCGTAAAATTTGTTGAAACAAAATGGCGGTGCAATAGGATCAAATACAAAAGGTGATTAACAATCCTACAAAATTTGAACGAAATCTGATTAGCGGTCTCAGAGGATTTGCGTCCACAAATAACTGTGAGGGACGGATGCACGCACGCACGGAATCAGACAAGTACTAGGTCCCTCCGTGGCGTTGCGGCGGGTGACAAAAAAAACTTGATCTTTGAAGTATATACTGCAAGATAACCTTCAACCCCATGTAGAATGGACAGTAGCTACGTAATCCCTCTTGTTAGATTTATTTCTATCTTGAAAAGTACATATACCAGTATAACAAAAATTTCAAGAAAAATGCAGGCAGTAAAGTATAGATGATTTTTTGGGGGAATGTTTTGCTATTTTTGTCAGATACAAGATTTTCTGTCTGATAATGTCCGTAAATTTCCACAGAATTTCATAAATATACTGGACCTCCTTCTTGCTAAACAAAGATAAAATGATTTAATATTCATAAAAAATTACCCTCACAACAGCAATCAGATAATTTATCTTTTAAAAAAAGTATACAGATTTCTGTTTAACATTTCTAGTTAAGATTAAGAAATGTCCAATAGTATTCGACGTAAATATGTAAACTGTTGCATACTAAGACGAGATGCGATCTTTTAATTTACGATCAAAAACAAAAATAAGATGAATTATGCGAAACAAATTAAACGATTTAAAATATTTTAAACGACCTAATGTAAATGCCATATGTTCTATTCATCAAAAACTAATAGTAGTATGACTGAACTTGCAACAACGGTTCTATTACGTGAAATTTAGAATATCACGGTCTCGCCACAATCTCTCGTATATATTTCTGATCTTGACAGAATTTTTTATTAAAGTTGTCGCCGACATCAACTTATATCGGGGAAAAAATTCGGTCTTCGTTTTAGTAATGTTAACTACCCAAGCTGGGGTTTTCGATCCATTTACTATCCCAAGAAAGGAACTCGACATTCTGACTGACCGTTTCGCTCCCGGGAAAATAGTAATGAACAATTGTTTTCTTTTGGCTGGCGATCTTTATTCAGGATGTTTATCATATGTTCATATGTGTTATATGCATTTTTAAAATGTTTCATTTAATGTTACAACTGGAAGAGTGACATTTGATTGATTCGGGTTCTTCCCTTCATGTATGCATTATGAACAGTATGTGTCTGTTTTAAAATGCTGATTCTTGTTAAGTAATTTTCCTGAATAATTTTACTTCTAACATTTTTCATTTACTTATGCCTTTTGAGCAACAGGCTGCTCTAAATTGCCAATGTAATAATTTTTGTTTTGTTGTTTATTAGAAATACTAATACTGTTGGAATCCTACTATTTCTAGATAAAAAAGAAACTCATTGATTGTAGGATCAGGCCACAAAATTAGAAAGCCGAAACAACAACCTAAGCAGTAAACTATGGACGCTTATTGTGTGTACTAATCACAGTTTATTTGCTACTATAGTACTGCAGCATATAGCTTTCTTAGACATAAACTTCTTGGTCTGTGTACTGTTCATGCAGTCATTGTTGATATCATTAAAGAAATTTTACTTTTGTCATCACGAAGTCTCACTCTGACAATAAATGTTCTATGATTAAGTTTTCTTGCACCCTATATAATGTGCAACTATTAATGAATCAGAAGAGATATATATCTTTTGTTAGATTTCGCTTCTTACTAGATAAAACGCCTCCCTTGATTTGCCCACTTGCCTTGTGACAGGTCAACTAAATCTCAAAGCTCAAATACGGCGAAGGTGATTTGTTTGTTGGGCTATGCAGAACCATAATAGAAATAACTGCACCGTAATTACCGAATATAACAAAATGTTTTCTCCTCCATAATGATCCGTGATATGAGTCTCAGTTTGTTGTCTTGCTATTGATTTATTTTTTGTACTATCTTGTTTTGCTTATCTTTGGTTTACTGTGATACCTGATTTCATTCTGTGTCGCCATTTTTCCAGAATTCACTTTTTCTTAGTAAACTTATCTTTTGTCTTCGGTGTTCTTTTGCCGATTCATGTATAAACCCAAAATGTTGTTTAGCAAATCTTAGTTAAAGTGTCACAAATTTGTGGGAATAGAGCTATGAGTGAAGGAGATACTTCTTATTTGGAAAGTTTTACAAATTATAAACTCCTGTCAGCTTGTAAAAAAATGTATTAATTTTATGCCACTAGAGAATTTCAAACTGGTTTTATACCATCCGGGAGTTTAGGCTATTAACACGTGCAATTAGTCATTGGTAGCAATTGGCATATATAGCACTAAATGTGCGTACATGTATTAGGACACGATATATTGCATAGAAAGAACAAAATAAAGGATGCAAAAATTTATGATACAAATCTTTAAACGTGTTTAAATAAAAGTTCGAGAAAAACACAGCTTATATTACCATCCTACATACTTTCAAACTAAGGCATTCAAGAATGGGAAGGACACGCAAAACAAAGCAATCGGTTTCAAATTATTATATATAGGCATAGTCAGCTGTTTTGCATAGTTATAAGTAATTTCAATTAATTTGAATGATAGTAATTGTCTGTTCTCAATTAGCTAGCGAATAAAGCTGTTGCGAAGGAACTTAGAAAATGTAAAGGCAAATTTAATCAAAATGATAAACACGCAATAAAATTAAGATTTGATTTAATTTTTATTTCCTTTTCCCTTTTATCATTGACTTTCATAATCGAGTAACTAGTTAATTGTACTTTCAACGTATGTCACAAATTTACATAAATCTTTCTTTTAAGCCAACATCCCTATTTAAATCATCACAAGGCAATTCAAATATATTGTGATTAATATCAGCAAAGGTTTTTCAACAGACTATAAAAAATAAGGTTATAATAAATATGTTATGATACAATATATGCATACTTCGTTGATATATGACTCATACTGACTTGTCTTCCAGGCCGAAAATGATAAAGAGCAGATTCAAATGCCAAAACGACCACATTCGTAATACTAATGACAGGTCTATAGATGGGGGATACCGTAAATCTAATGACAGATCTATAGATGGGGTACCGTAAAACTAATGACAGATCTATAGATGGGGGATACCGTAAAGCCAATGACAAATCTATAGATGGGGGATACCGTAAAGCTAATGAAAGATCTATAGATGGGGATACCTTAAATCTAATGACAGATCTATAGATGGAGGGATACCGTAAAGCTGATGACAGATCTATAGATGGGGGAATACCGTAAAGCTAATGGCATATCTATAGATGAAGAGAATGTTCTTCGCTTTCACAAAATTTAATCTTTATATAACAGTAAATTTGAAAGAATTTATTTCACTCTTGTACTGGGCTGATGATGTAGTTCACCATAAAAGACAAAATGAGAATGCGCATGAGACACTGACGTACATTTTATATTAAACTTTGCAGCGTATATTATACTGAGTCACAATACAACAGCCAATCAACAGTACTGTTTTTGCTGTATATGCATTTTGAACGTCGCTTAATTGTCTTACTAATGAACCAAAGCTTCAAACTTAATGAAAAATACGGCATGTGGATTGAAATCATACAGAAATAAGGAAACTATGCAGTTTTTCAATTTTCTTGAAATTTACTGCAAATTATTGCAAATAATTTTTGGGTATACCGGAATTCAGCCTTTCGTAAATGATTAATTTATTTATGAAACTATGTTTTTACAAGGACTGCTTTAGAGCCAAGAAAAGAAAAGAGATCAGTTCTTTAATTTTAGATTCCAATATAAAGATGATAAAGATATACTATCTGTTGATAATCCAAATTTTTGGGATTATCTGCGTTTTATCTAATACAGTGGAAATCATCTCAATTCTTGCATTTAAACTCACGACTTCATGAAAAACGTAATAATTTTAACTTTCCAATTTAGAAATTCTCCTTTTTTCAGAAGTAACATACCATCGTGTCAAGCCTTTGGTGCCTACATTTCAGAGTTTATTCAAACATTCTATTGCGTGATATGTACGGTAACTTTCTAAGAGCGAAAAACCTTGGGTGTTATAAACTGCTTAATATTTATTGGCGTTATAGCAAATTGATTGACCAACACGAAATATTTATCACACAAAGAAATCCGTCGAGCACACTAACAGACACAAAAAGGAGTAAAAACACACACGAAACCAAAAATGATCATGTTTCTACTTGAAAAGAGTGTGAGAAATAGCTCGATACTGAAAGGAAAAGTGCTTAATTGTGTCAAATATTGGACATATCGTCTTTATAAATGAGAGAGAGGAATGATGAATATAATAGGCATTTTAATTTTACACCTTTTGAGTGTACGATATGTCATAATGTTAAACTAATAAGCAAAAACAATAAAAGTACCACGATATACAAATAAACTTTGTCATGAAAGTCATTATTTATATGTATATATCTATAAACCACTGATATCGTCAAAACATGATATCAAAAACGCATGTCTAATGCAAGTATTACACGGTTTGAATAACAGTTTTATTAATGATTTGGTCGTTTGATAATAAGGAACAAAACACCTAGTGTTTATTATGTTGATAACAGCTCTTTTTTTGCCTTTGATATCTACTAAATTAAAATAGATGTTAAGTTATGTAAACCCACTTTTATATCATTCGTTTTAAAATTAGAAAGGGTGTCGAACATTAAATTTTAAAATAGACCTGAGACATACAAAAAATAAAGAATGACATATATACATCAGTAAGTCAACTAGTACTCAGACACTGAATTTCAGTAAAAGTACATGGAATCTAAAACGTTATGTCGGAAGTTCCAATTAACAATACAGTCGAACCGTGAATTATTCTTTTATTTTCATAATAAAAAGTCCCTTTTTTCTTGAACTGTATCTAATTTATTTAGTGTAGAGAACAAAAAATTTCAACAAACTATGGCAATTCCTATGGAGAACATTGTTATTGGTCGATCTTTTCTAAGAAATATTTCCAAAAGGTTAAGGCTATTACAGAAAAAAAAACAGAACATGCAGGTAAGCACGGTCCCTTAATTGCCATTTCTGTTAGTCGAACTACCTACACCAGACGACAACGACAATGAACGAAAATAAACCTCTATGACAATGTGATTTGCACTTTCTAATTGTTATCTTCCCCTTTTATAGCAGTACGGATGTTGATATTCATTAAAGTTGATTCGCTACTAATTTGTGGCTTTGCATTTTGTCATTTTGGGTTTTAATCTGCTCTACAGCATTCGAAACTTTAGTTTTTGTATGCATATAGAGCGTACTAGTATCATAATAATATGCTATTTGTCCTCAGCTGTGATTTCTATTGTCATTTGACATATATTTTTTTTATTTGTTGATGTTGTGTTCATGATGTATTTCATATTTTTTTTTTATTTATTTGTTCTTGATTCGATGATAGATCAATGTTTGGTCTTCAAGTTAAATCAATAAAATTATTATTATTATTATTGTTATTAATTGGTATCACAGATTTTTTTTTCACTATATACAACGGCTTTCTATGACTGGCCAAATCATATTTACATTCTAACGTCTTGGTAAGGATTATTTTCGACTTGATACATGTGAAAGTATCGACACGCCATAAATTTACAGCTGATTAGAAGGGTACGGAATTTATATCTTAAAAAAGAGACTATCTTTACTTCTGTTAGGTTTTTGTACTTAGCGATTTAAACTCTTCAACTGATTTTTGTGTCCTCTTTTGTTAACTATTGCTATTATCCTTTTCTTTAGTATTTTGATATTTTATTCATTTCATTTAATATTTCTTTTCCTCATGATTTTCATTTCTTTCGGATTTTTGGTCTTTTAGTCTTTCCAGTTAAACTCATCGTTTCGGCCTTATTTTGCTAACAATTGGATATTATGTATGTCAAAACTAATTAGCATCCAAAGAGTCAATTGCAATTTTAATATCAGCTGTATTGGAGAGATTAGTTTGAACAACAGTTATTGTTTTATCAATATTTTCCACTATTGAATATTAACACATTAAATGTAGCTCAAAATTGTAAGAGGAAGAAACAAGTTCCAAGCCAAAAATATAAATCCATTCAAATCAGACCACAAAAATAATACTATAAGTGTATATACAAGTACATCAATTTAATAATATATAAACTTCACCGTTAAAAAAGATGTACAGAGATAGTCATTTAATATGACGAAAAGAAATCGGACAAATGCATAGGATGCAAAAATAACTGCAATTAAATTCAATAACTTGCAGAATTTATTGTCAAAATAACGTAACAAACAGTTTTATTTAACCTATTTATAGATCAAACCAGATGTCACCAGAACTGTTACAAAGAAATTGGTAATAATAATATGATGTTATATATTGGAATTTCATTTCATGCACATACCGATTTTAACTACAGTATTGTATTCGAAAACAATGCTACCATATTTCAAGTATTGTTTCAAAGTGTCTTGTCGTCTCTTTTTATGTCAATGATGTCCCTACAACTGTATACGACAAGTTGTCAGATTAATTAGGGATCATCAAGATTTTTAATAAGAATTGTAAGACTCACCTTTGGTATTGATGTTCATGAAACTTCTGACAATGTTAGAAGTTGGCTGATTAAGCTTGCTCTTTGAAAATCTCTCGTAAAGCTCCATCATATATTCCGGTGCAGGACTTTTCTTTTCACTTTTAATCCTAATGGTTTCTTTTGAAATTCCAAGGTCTGGTGGGAGTATAAATGTGTCCAACACATTATCAGTTTTTCCTTTGATAAGTGAATTGAATGTCTCCTCGTAGTCGTCGTAACTGTAGTCTTCATTTGAAACTTTCTTGTTTTTCATTTTTTCATCAAAGAGATTTCCTGTCAAATACGTAAGGTTAGTAACTGGTTTTCCAAATGAAATTTCAAATAATGTATTGCAAACTATTGTAAACAAATGAAAAATGTATAACAACTCCATTCCGTATATAATTTACTGAATTAGAAGCGCGGTATAGACCGAGTTTTAGAATAGTTCTAAGACCTGTCATCTGTCCATGAAAAAATATTTCGTGTGTTGATTCAATATGCACTTCCTTTTACTAAAGATTTATTTTTCAGAAAGTTCAAATTTTCTTGGATGTCAAAAAATTGACATTCTCCATGACACATTTTTAAAGGGTCTTGTAATTTTTATGTTTCTCAACATCCTGTTGCAATGATGTCGATAACATAATTTTTATTCAATACAACAGCCAAAAAATCTTTTAAATCACAAGAAGTCATAAAACTTTTGTAATCATCGTTTCAATAAATTTGAAACACGCGTCAAAATCGTCGGTGTGGTATCTTAATTAATGAGAAACCAGTGTCGGTGAAAGGGCAATAATCAACTACACCCATTTTATCGTATTTAGGTTTAAATTTGGATTTCCAGTCAAGTTTTCCATTGATTTAATTCCTCGATTGAAAATTTTATCTTCCAGATGTATTAACACGTGCTTTGCAGTAAATTAGTACAATTTAACTGCACATTACACCTGAATTTTCACACGTACGGTAAAACATAAAGTGCAATTGGCTACACAGGGTGTTACATATAGCTCGTCACTTGCTTTCACTTTTTAAAGAAACTACTAGTCAATATGTATGGAAGCAGCTTCTTTATAAGTAGCTCTCAACTTGCCTAGTATTCCCTTTCTCCTTATTTTATGAATTATCATGCCACTAAAATAAACATTAAATAGCATACTTATAAATGCAATTTATTGTACCTGATAAGACATGCAATTATGTTAACTAGCATGCTATTTTAAAAATGTAGATATCTGATCAAGACGAATAAATAGGAAAAGAAAAATGCGAGAGGCGTTTAAAGACCTCAACTATGTTATTAAAAGCATATATATTGCAAATTGTTTCAGGTTACATCATTTTCTTTATGAAACTTGCTACTACTATGGGAAATATGCTTTAGATGAAAGGAATAGTAGATTTTGGGTGGTACCTTAATATCAATCTTAGTTCAAACGAGGTTATCCTCATAATTTAGGAAATGATACATGCACTATAAAATCTAATTAAATCTTACACATATCTCATTTTATGTAATTTATATATAAAATGTTTATAAATCCTGTTAATAAAGTTGATTTTAGAAATGTTTAGTAATTTTATATATAATGTAAAATTGATGTTTTTCCAATTAAATGATATCACATATTAAGATAGAAAGAACCATTATCTGTGTTTTTAGTGTCTTAAACAATTAAATTAAATTATAAGGGAATGTGCTTTCAATGTTTAAGTACTGTTGATAAGAAAATTTGAATAGAATTTTTATTATGATAATAGATGTTGAATCAGTATAATATGCTCTGTTGCTAATAGAAAATACTTATTGTATACAGCAACGTGATATTACATGTAGAACGTAACCAAAATTTAGTGTGAGGTATTATAGTGTTACTAACTTGCTGATTCTGTATTGTGCCTTGTATTGATTCAAGGTTAGCTGTATTGGCACCGAGGGCCTTAGGACCGAGGTCCAATACAGCTGACGGAGAATCAATGCAGGTCCAATACATAAACAACAAGTTCCGTTACACTTTTATTAAACATGTTAAATGATATGAATAGTCCGTACACCTGGTCCGGATGGAATTCTATATTGCCGTATTTCCAAATTGCCGGTCTGTATGGAATTCCATATTGCCTTGTTTTCAAATTGACGGTCCGTATGGAATTCCGTATTGTCATTTTTCTATATTGACTTTAAAATCTGTATTCAATTATATATTTTCATATAAATTCCAGTAGGTATAAAGACAAGAGGCTCCCAAGAGCCCGAATCTCTCACCTGTAATTTTTTGTATAGATCTTGCATCCATGATTATTTTTGCTATTTTTAAATGTATAACGTTTCATTTTTCGCCTTAATATTGACTTGTGGGGCTACAATATAGAATCCTGAAGCCAAATATATATAGTTGATATGGACTTTTTCATCGGTTGCTATGGGCTTTTTCAATGGCATTGACTCTTGACCTTCCATTTCGACTTGAACAGGTATATTATAGGATCCTGAACCCAAATATTTCTGGTTGCTAGGGATTTTTCCATCGGTTGCTATGGATATATTCAATGACCTTGAACCTACATATTTACTTGCACAGCTATATAATAGGGTCCTAAATCTAAATATATATGGTTGCTAGGACTATTTCATTTGTTGCTATGGAACTTTTCAATGACCTTGACCATTGACCCACCATTTTACTTGTACAACTACCATTTAATTTATTTCAAGTTATACTCAAAACATCTGTGACAAGATGTCACACCATTAATTTTACTGATAATTTCTGTTTACTGTTCAAGGGCAAAAAAAAGATCAATTGACTATTTTGGTCATGTCGACTTATTTGTAGATCACACTTTGCTGAACATTTTTGCTGTTTATAGTTTATCTTTATCTACAATAATATTCAAGTTAATAACCCAAAACTGCAATAACCCGACAATGGGTAGACTTAAAAAAAAACAATTTTACTTCTGGTCAGTTTTGCTCTAACTGCTTTAGTTTTTGAGATATGAGGCAAAAAGTGCATTTTTCACCTATGTTCTATTTTTAGCCATGACAGCCATGTTTCTCGATGGACGAGAAAATAAAACACAACGTTTATACAAGATACCCTAAGTATCTTTCAGCATACATTTAAATGAAATTGATCTTGTAGTTTCAGAAGAGAACATTTTTGAAAGTCTACAAAGATGACGAAAAAATGTGAAAAATTGTCTTTAAAGGACAAAAGCTCCTATAAGGGGTCAATTAACGATTTTGGTCATGTTGACTTATTTGTAGATTTGTAGATCTTACTTTTTTAACATTTTTACTGTTTACACTTTGTCTTTATCTATAATAATATTCAAGATAATAACTTAAAAGTGCAAAATTTCCTTAAAATTAACAATTCAGGGGCAATAACCCAACAAAGGGTTGACCGATTCGTCTGAAAATTTCATGGCAGGTAGATCTTGACCTGATGAGAATATTTTGTCAGTTTTACACTAAATGCTTTAGTTTTTTATATATATAAGCCAAAAACTGCAGTTTACCCCCTATATTTTATTTTTAGCCATGGCGACCATATTTTTTGACGGACAAGAAAATAAAACATAAAGTTTATTCTAGATGCCCTAAGGATCATTCAGACTAATAACGGACGACGAAACGGGCGACGGACACCTGACCACGGACGCAAAGTGATGGCAAAAAGTCATATGTCTTTTTAGGACAGGTGAGCTAACCAGGTCAACGTAAAAATATTGGTCGTGCCGAATTGGTATTATTTAATAGTCTACGGTATTGCACTCTATGCAGTATTGGTTTAAAAATTGACGTGATGGCTGTAGAAAAAAGACTTATTTGACATTTATCACATATTCATATATGAGTAAGGACTGATATAGATTTTGCAATATGACCCTTAGCAAACTAATATGATGCAGAAAGGGTTGCAAATTTGCGTCAGATACAGTAATCTAGTATAAATGTTGATATGAAGTAACAATGTAAATTCCACATTGGTGTTCGCGGGGAAGTACACGTATAGAAGTCTTTGGATAAAATAGAAAATAGCATAAAATTATTTTTAATCAGTAGTGTTTAGAAAAAAGACCAAACCTTCAAAATGTCCTTTTTAGAGCCATAAAATTTAGACATTTGTGTCATGCATACTTTAAGAATTTTTTATCACAAAGATACTTATGATTAACTATAGGCCCCCAGGAGCCTGTATCGCTCACCTGGATTGAACTTTCCAATCAACAGCCATAAAAGCACCTAAGAAACAAACATCCGTATAATTGGATATCATTCTGAAAGAGGACAATCTATAACCATGGCTGCCAAGTCTGGTTCCAATTGGCTGAGAGCTTTCAGACAAAAAGATTTTTTAAAATGAATTTTCCCATAGGGTCCTATGTTAAACTAAGGCTGTGGGGGCCATCTTGGTTGATCGTCCGGGTAATAAGACACAATTCTGAAAGAGGATCATCTAAGGACCAGTGCTGGTAAGTTTGGTTCCAATTGGCTCTGTAGTTTCAGACAAGATTTTTAAATGAATTTCCCATAGGGTCCTATGTTAAACTAAGTTGCACTGTGGCAGCCATCTTGGTTGATCGTCCGGATCATCGAACACAATTCTGAAAGAGGACCATCTAAAGACCATTTCAGCCTAGTCTGGTTCCAATTAGCCATGTAGTAATACAGAATTTTTCTATTTGTAGTAACAGCAGCCATGTCGGGTGGAAGTGCGGGGTGCCAGACACAGGTTTGGAAGGGGCCATTCAAGGTCCATTCCCCCAAAATTTGGTCCCGATTGGCCAATATTTTTAATGAACTAATGAGAAACAAGAATTTCCCATGACGGCCATATTTGTTGCACGATAGGGAAACTTTTTAAAGAACCTCACGTAGATGTTTCCTGTCAAGATTCGTTCCATTTGGCCAAGCAACTTGAGGGAAGATTTTTTTTATATCAGCCAACCAGAAACAAGAACTGTCCATGGCGGCATATTTGTAGTCCAATCGAGACGAAATGGGGTAAATTTATAAAGAACCTCTCAGCAAATCAGAAACAACAATTGTCATGTCGGCCATGTTTTTTGCCTGATCAAGATGAAATGAGGAACATTTGTAGAGGCCTTACAAACATCATTCCTGCAAAGGTTAGTTATACCCGCACAGAAACAGAAAAAGACCATAATTACTAAAATTTTATCTAAAGAAACAAAAATTGAAGAAATTTGTGAATTTCAGTTTAAGGGCCTATAGGTCCCTAAAAAGGTCCAAATAGTTAAATTATAGTAAAAGTGGGTTGTGAAAAGGTTATTTGTTACAGATGCAAACTGTAATGCTAAGTATGCTTTTATTTTGCATTTTGAGGATTTAAAGTGCCAAAAAGGGAAAAGAGGGCAAAAAGTTAGATTACAGTAAAAGTGGGTTGTGATTTATCTCTGCAAAGGTTATTTGTTACAGATGCAAACTGTAATGCAATTGAAACTGAAAATGTTAAGAATGTTTGTTTACAAATAAATGTGGGGTGCGGGTATAGCTGACGTTCCGACAGCCCCTACCTCTAGTTTCAATTGGCCCAGTGGTTTCAGAGAAGATCTTTAAAGAACGGCGGAGGCCAAGTGATGAGAAAAGCTCACATGGCCGTTGAGGCCAGGTGAGCTAACAACAACCATAATAGCTCTATTTCTCATATCAAACATAAGCTAAAAGAACTCGAAAAGGAATTTGTTTTTGTCCCAGCTGATAAGCTGCCAATAATATCGTTTTTGTTTGACGTAAAGATTGTGGCTGATTTTCTATATAATAGACAGTTTAATTTAATTTCGCTCAATTTAATTGAGGTCTGGAGCTGGCGTGTCAGTAACTGCTAGTAGTCCTTTGTTAATATATATTGATCATTGTCATTTTGCTTAGCTTCTGTTGTTACCTTTATTTAACATCGGACTCGGACATCTTTTGAACTGAGTTTACTGTGTGTATTGCTGGGTGTTTTATTCTACATTGACTAGCGGTATGGTGGGGGGGGGGGGGGGGGTTGCGATATAACAAAACAAATGGAAATCAGAAGGAGAGCAGGGTTAAACTGAAAATGAATCACTTGATCTTGCAAAAACTTAAAGCAGAATAAATTGTTTGAGTATGTTTGGAGTCTTGGATATTGCTGTGAAGTTTGGTTCCAATTGGCTAACCGGTCTTGGGTTCCAAAATGCTTACTGGTTTCAGAAGATCTTTAAGTGAATTTCCAATAGGGTTCTATGTTAAACAAAGTTAGTCTGTGGAAAGCATCTTGGATGGCGGTCCGGGTCATCAGATACTTCTCTGATAAAGGACAATCTAAGGAATATTGCTGCCATACTAGATTAAAATTAGCTCACTGGTTTCGGCCTTGGTCATCGGAAAAAATTCTACAAGAGGACCACATGTGGACCATTTCTCGCAAATTTGGTTCCAATTGACTAAGAGGTTTCAGACAACAAGATCTTTTAACTGGATATTTCCATTGGGTCCTATATTAAACTAAATTCGCCTGGATGGCGACGGAGGTCATCGGATACACTTCTGAAAGGGGACACTCTTAGGACCATCGCTCAACGTTTGGTTCCAACTGGCTTAGTGATTTCAGACAAGAGGATCTTTAAGTAAATTTCCCAATCTATGTTTAACTAAGATCGCCTATGGCCGTCATTCTGGATGGCGATGCAGGTCATCAAATATACTTCAAAAAGAACACCTTTAAGGCAATTGCTGCCAAGATTGGTTCATATTCGCTTGGTGGTTTCAGACAAGAAGATCCTTAAAGGAATAGAATTTGATATTAAACATAGTTCGCCCGTGTAGGCCATCTTGGAAATCGATCCAGGTCATAGAATACATTTCTGATAAAAGACAATCTAAGGACCATTGCTGCCAAATTGGGTTCCAATTTGTTATCTGGTTTCGACCGGATTTTTAAATGAATTTTCCATCTGTTCCGATGTTAAACAATGTTCGTGTTGTGGCGGCCATCTTGGATGTTGAGGGTTCATCAGATACATTGCTCAAAGAGGACCACCTAAGGACCATTGCTGTCAAGTTTTGTTTCAATTAGCCCACTCGAGCTGACGATTTTTAAAGGAAAGTTTACTACTACAGACGACGACGGGTGACCAACGCCAAATGATGGCAATAGCCCACATGGCCCTTTGGGAAAGATGAACTTAAAATGACAATTGACGTATATAATGCGCAAATGTATGAAGTAATCAGTATTGCAATCGACAAATGGAAACAAGAGGCTTAAGATATTTCATACAGTTTGAGTTCATTTGGCATTACAGTTTCAAAAGAGATTTTAAAAAATTTCTTCCAATCAGAACATAGACCACACTAAGTGAAAGAGCTTCTAAAGATGCTTCATACCAAGTAGCAGTTCATTTGGGATTATGGTCTCAGGGTAGAATAATTTTAAATAAATGCTTCATACCAATTATTAGTTCCTTTTTGTATTGGACCAATCAAAACACTTAAATCCTAATAGTGGCCATTTTATTGCAAGGACCCGGATGATTTATGCAAACTTTGTTGAGGACCTTCCATACATGATCCATACCAAAAATCAGTTCATTTGGCCTTACGGTTTCAGAGGAGAAGTTTAAAATTTGGACCAATCAAAACATGTAAATGCTCATGGCGGTCATTTTAATTCAAGGACTGGGATGATTTATGCAAACTTTGTAAAGGACCTGCCATAGATGCTCCATACAAAAAATAAGTTCATTTGGCTTTACGGTTTCAGAGAAGAAGATGTTTTAAGTTTCGACCAATCAGAACATGTAAATGCTCATGGTGGCCTTTTTTATTCACAGACCAGGATTATTTAAGCAAATTTTAAAGGACCTTCCATAGATGCTCAAATACCAAAAATCAGCTCATTTGGCTTTATGGTTTCAAAGGACAATAAGTTTAAAATTTTGACCAATCAGAACATATGTAAATGTTCATGGCGGCCATTTTAATTCATGGACTGGGATGATTTATGCAAACTTTGTAAAGGACCTTCCATAGATGCTCCATATCAAAAATCAGTTCATTTGGATTTACTGTTTCAGAGCAGAGGAATATTTAAATTTGGATCAATCAGAACATGTAAGTGATCATGGCGGCCATTTCGTTTCACGGATTTATGCAAACTTTGTAAAGGACCTTCCATAGAAGATACAGACCAAGTTTCAGTTCAATTATAGGTCCAGGGGTTTCAGAGGAGAAGATGAAAATGTAAAAGTTTACAGACGGATGGACGACGGACGACAAGTGATGAAAAAGCTCACATGGCCTTTGGCCAGGTGAGCTAAAAAGTAAATCATGATGAAATAAATACATGTTCATCAGTCGCAATAGATGAAAGTATTGCATATGTTCCATTAATATAATTTCAACTAGTTCTGCTACATGCAAAAAAAATCATTCTGGATTTAGTAAAAATATTAACAGGAAATATTGTTTGGTTTGTTAGAAACCGTATGACAGATGAAAGTAACATTATTCCTGAATTATCAGATAATGGTCCTTAACAAAATGGCTGTTTTTGGTGCCGATCCGAAATTTAACATTGCTGCCAGGGTCAATCATGCACTCTGGCTAATATTTCCATAATCTCTTCCTGGAATGATCCTTACATGGTCTTTACAAAATTCATGTTTTTCGTGCCGATCTGAAATTTAAGATGGCCGCCACCATGGGAGACATTTAACATGGGATCCTATGGGAAAGTAACATACAAACATCTTGTCATAAACCGTTGACAGATGGAAGTAATATTATGGAATTCTAGTCAAATCGGCACCTGGTCAAATCGGCACCTAGTCAAATCGGACCTGGTTAAATCGGCACCCAATGTAGTCATTTCGGCACCCATGATAAATATGTTGAATATATATATTTTTTTCAGTATTTTAAGCAAAAAGATTAAAATAAAGAAGGTGTTGTCCAGAAATATTGACTTATTAACATTTTTGGAGGTAACTATGTTTTTTTCCCGTTCAACTTAATGTGTATTCGAGGTATTGGATATTTGTTATGCATGTTTTAACCAGTTGAGCCCTGCAGTAAGATCTTCAACACGTAGAAATCATTAATTTTCACCCTTAATGACAGTTTCAAGCCACTATAGCACCGATTTGATGCTTTCTTTTATAATGAATAGTGACCAAAGCAGCGATGGAATAAAATGAATGATGATATATAAAAGATACTCAATGTTTAAGTTTGACACCAGGAGGTTTCATTTCTAATATCTTATTAAACTAAAGCATACATGTAATCTAATCACATTTTTTATTCAAATTTTGCAAATAAAACTACTGAGACAAATTGCCTTAATGGAAGCTACGCCACTGTTCCATATTCTAAAGACCAGTAAACAAACGATTTTTTGTGGTGTATTTTTATCCTCTTTTATCCTCTCGATTGAAAAGCATCAGGACATGGATGTATTGTAGGTAATATAAAAGCGAGAATTGTGATCAAGGAGCTACTCCACACCACAACTAAAATAGTGAATTGGGTATAAAAGAAATTATGAAATTGAGTTACGCTTTATGTTGTTCAGACTGTGCTTCTTTCTAAGATGACCACGGAACCCAGATACGGAAGAATAAGAAGAGTCACACTCGGGGCACTTGTACATATATTTGTATACGAGTCCTAGAAATATCCTATTATAACCCTGTGACATATCCCGATAGTATTATATGATCCCTTACAGGGCATATAATCAAGCCCCCTTACTGTACCCCTTCATAACTACTAAAACAACAATATTTAATTATGTGATTTTAAGAATGTTGGCACTCGGGGAAAACACCGTGTCGTCTGACATTGTGATAGTGATAAAAGGGACTCAAAGTTTTCCCTTTTATTGCTTCTAATTTTCTCATGATTAAACAACAGCTTGGGTAATGGCTTTATTGTTTTTATTTAAGTTTTTGAAGAAAAAAAAACATCAATAACTACCTGTATAGAGTTAAAACAACAAACAAGTTAATTATTTAATTGATAAAAGTTATTAATTAATTAATTGAAAAGAAAACTTATCAAAACATCATTCTAGAATGTTGAGAAAATTTCAAACAATTAACTTATGTATTGTAACTGCTTAATAACATGTGATGATTTTTAACGATGTAATGAATGATAAAATCCAACCCCAAAATTTAGAATTATTTATATATATTATATCAAATATCAATACATATTTATACATATTTAAAATTATTTATATATATATATTATTTCAAATATTATTGGATGCCGAATTGACCAAGTAAATGCCGAATTGACTATAATAAGTGCCGATTTGACTTTTTCTATAGGTGCCGATTTGACTTGTACCCATATTATGCCTGAATGGTCCTTAACAAAATGTATGTTTTTGTTTCTGATCCAAAATTCCACATGGCTGCCAGGGCCATTTATGCACTCTGATTGGCTGAAATTTCAAAAATGTTCTCTGAAACTACAAAACCAATTGCATTGTTGTATTGCAGGAATGGTCCTTACATGGTCCTCTTCAAAGTTTGTTTTTCGTGCCGATCTAAAATCCAATATGGCCACCACCGCGGCGGGGGGATCCTATGGTAAATACACACAAACAGCTTCTTGTCAGAAACCATTTGACAGATGGAAGTAATATTATGCCTGAATGATCAGATAATGGTCCTTAACAAAATATATTTTTGGTGCGATCCGAAATTCAACATGGCTGCCAGGATCAATTATGCATTCTGATTGGCTCAAATTTCAAAAATCTTCTTCTTTGAAACTAAAAAAGCAATTGAATTGTTATATTGCAGGAATGGTCCTTAGATAGTCCTCTACCAAGTTTATGTTTTTCATGCCAATACGAGGTCCTAGATGGCTGTCACTGTGAGACACATTCAATGTGGGATCTACGGGAAATACATACAAACAGCTTCTTCTCACAAAACATTTCACACATTTAAACACACTCCTATACAAATCATACGAGAAATGAAACATGATGGCCATGACCATCTGATTAGAAATTTCACATTTTTCTGTTGCCTATATAAATCAGGGAGCGATACAGGCTCTTGAGAACCTCTGTTTTATTATTTGTCTTAACTTAAAAAAATAGTATATAAAATGAAGGTTAAAATTATCAACAATGGAAACTAGATTCAGAGGCAGTCGGAAACGACAGCTATCCCCGCACGTTGTATCTATGTGCATTGTCTTTGAATACAGGCCTAAATATTGGAAAATCAAAATTCTAAAACCTTACTCGCCATCTGCATACTGTATAGAAATAAAATGCATAAAACGAAAAAACAGTGCGCCATGAGCGCATGATACACCTGTCATCCATAAAATTTCACCAATTAACATATAGATCCTTTGATTTTGTTCATTATTTTTGATGAATAAGTCACATCCCGATCGGGAACAAAAAATCGAAATTTCATAAAAAAAAAGTATAAAGACCTTCAGACTATCAGAACAAACAACTGGATGTGTAACGTTTGAAGTAAATCGGACAATGCATTCTTAAGTTACAGAGTGAAATTTGAAAAAAAACAAAGTTCCATAACTCCAAGATTTGAACGAATAAAATTCCATAACCGTCTTAAGTGTGAAAAATTGACAGTTTTCGACGATTTCTCAACAAATAAAGTTCCATAACTCCGAAATGTCATATCGGAAATTTATAAAAGAAAAAAAAAAGGGGGGGGGGGCTTACGTCAATAGATATAAAAAAAGTTTCATGAGAATTGCTCGAAGCGTTTTTAAGTTATTGTCCGAAAAGTGGAACCCCCCCACTCCTTTTCATGAATAAAGTCCCATAACTCCAAAAAGTAAAATCGGAAATTTTAAAAAATTGAAAGGGAACTTACGTCAATAGATATAAGCAATTCACCAAAGTGTTATGAAAACTGATAAAAGCATTTTTGAGTTAGAGTCCGAAAACTGAAAAATCCCCACTTTTTTATGAATAACGTCACATAACTCCGAAACCTAAAACCATATATTTATAAAAATCGAAAGGGAATTTATGTCAATAGATATAAACAATTCACCAAAGTTTCATGACAATTGCTCAAAGCATTTTTAAGTTGTAGTCCGAAAACTGGAACCCCTCCCCTTTTTTATGAATTAAGTCCAACGTAAAACCGGAATTTTTAAAAAGAGAATTTATGTCAATAGATATAAACAATTCACCAAAGTTACAGTAAAATTAATGAAAAGGTTTTTGAGTTATTGTCCGAAGTGTTGACGACGGACGGACGGACGGACAACGGTATACCATAATACGTCCCGTCTTTTAAAGACGGGCGTATAAAAATGAATGAAGAGTTTCGGTCAACAGCTTTTCGAAATTCGACTCATGCAGGCCCCAATTTTTGAAAATCAAAATCCTAAAACCTTATTTTGCATCTAAATACAATATGTAATAACAGTGTATAGAAAATTAAGTGGATAAAATGAAAAAGACGTTTAGGCCACAAGCTTAAATTCACAATTTTCGAAATTGGACCGCTGTGGGCCCAAATTTTTGGAAATCAAAATTCTAAAACCTGATTGCGCATCTACATACAATATGTGACAATACTATATAGTACATGTAATTAAATGCATGAAGAAGTTATAAATAAACGAGGAGTTTAGGCCAAAAGCTGAAATTCCCAATTTTCAAAATTCAACTCCTTGTTGTCCCAAATTTTTGAAAATCAAAATTCTAAGACCTGATTGCGCACCTACATACAGTTTCTGACAATACTGTATAGAAATTAAATGCATAAAATGAAAAATGAACGAGAGGCTCTCAAGAGCCTGTATCGCTCACCTGGATTTAACTTTTCACCTTGAGCAGGACTAAAAATTTAAGTGTTGCAGTCAATTTGGCAGGTTTTTCTATAGGGTTCTATGTTGAACTAAGTTCGGCTGTGGCTGCCATCTTGGTTGGCAGTCCAGGTCAATGGACACATTTCTAAAAGAGAACCATTAAAGGACCATTACTGGTTTCAGACAAGATTTTTCAATGAATTTTCCCATAGGGCCCTATGTTAACGAGTTTCGGTTGTGGCTGCCATCTTGTTTGACAGTCCAAGTCATCGGACAAAATTCTGAAAAAGGACCATCTAAGGAACATTGCTACCAAGTCTTGTTCTAATTGGCTTAGTTGTTTTAGACAAGAAGATTTTTAAATGAATTTTCCTGTAGGGTCCTATGTTAAACTAAGTTTGGATGTGGCGGCCATCTTGGTTAACAGTGCGGACCATCGGACATATTTCTGAAAGAGAACCTCCTAAGGACCCTTACTGTTAAGTTTGGGTTTAATTAGCTCTGTAGTTTCATAGAAGAAGATTTTTGAAATTCAGCCCCCCTTTTCTATTTTTAGTAACAGCAGCCATGTCGGTTGGAAGTCGGGGATGCTGGACAATTTTGCAACAGGGATACCCAAGGACCATTCCACCAAAGTTTGGTCCCAATTGGCCAAGTGGTTTCAGAGGAGAAGTTCTTTAAAGGAAAATATACGCCAAGGGCAAAAATTCCTATAAGGGTCAATCAATGATTTTAGTCATGTTAACTTATTTGTAAATCTTACTTTGTTTGAACAGTTTTGCTGTTTAAAGTTCGTCTTTATCTATAAAAATATTCAAGATAACCTAAAACTGCCAAATTTCCTTAAAAATTCGTCTGAAAATTTTATGGCAGGTAGATCTTGACCTGATGAACATTTTTAATTCATGTCAGTTTGCTCTAAATGCTTTAGTTTTTGAGATATAAGACAAAAACCGCAGTTTACCCCTATGTTCTGTTTTTAGCCATGTCGGCCATGTTGGTTGGTAGGCGGGGTCATCGGACACACATTTTAAACTAGATACCCTAATGATGCTTGTGGCCAAGTTAAGTTCCATTTGGCCAAGTAGTTTCAGAGGAGATTTTTGTAAAATTTAACTGACGTCAGATGACGGACGCGAAGTGACGAGAATAGCTCACTTGATCCTTTGGGCCAGGTGAGCTGAAAAAAATCTGAAAGACCACCTATGCTGCTATGTTTGGTTCAAATTGGCTCTGTGGTTCTCATATGACTCCTATGTTAAACCAAGTTTGGCTATGGCGGCCATGTTGGACTGCTGACCGAGTCATTGGACACAATTCTGAAATAAGACAACCTAAGGACCCTTGCTGCCAAGTATAGTTCAAATTGATTCAGTGGTTAAGGACAAGAAGAAATTTTAGTGATTTTCCAATAGGGTTCTATGTTAAACTAAGTTCAGCTGTGGCGGCCATCTTGGATCGCGGACTTGGTCATCGGACACAATTCTGAAAGAGGACCACCTAAGGACCATTGCTGCCAAGTTTAATTCAAATTGGCTCAGTGTTTTCATACAAGAAGAAATTTTAGTGATTTTCCCCGTAGGGTCCTATGTTAAACTAAGCTCAGCTATGGCAGCAAACTTAGATCACGGACAGGTTCATCGGACACAATTCTGAAAGAGGACAATTGCAGCGAAGTTTGGTTCAAATTTGCTAGGGGATTTCGGACAAGAAGAAATTTTAGGGATTTTCCAATAGATCCTATGTTAAACTATGTTCGGCTATGGCGGCCATCTTGGATCATGGACTGGGTCATCGGACACAGTTGTGAAAGAGGACCACCTAAGGACCATTGCTGCTAATTTTGGTTCAAATTGACTCGGTGGTTTCGAACAAGAAGAAATTTTAGTAATTTTCCCATAAGGTCCTATGTTAAACTAAGTTCAGCTATGGCAGCCATCTTGGATCATGGACAAGATCATCGGACATAATTCTGAAAGAGGACCGCCTATGGACCATTGTTGTCAAGTTTAGTTCAAATTTGCTCAGTGGTTCCGGACAAGAAGAAAATTTAGTGATTTTTCTATGATTTTCAAATTGGCACAGTGGTTTCAGAGATCTTTAAGTGAAATGTTGACGGACGACGGACGTCAAGTGATGAGAAAAGCTCACATGGCCTTTTAGGCCAGGTGAGGTAAAAAAGGCGTTTAGGTCACAAGCATCAATTCAAAATTTTTGAAAATTGACCCCTGTGGGCCCAAATTTTTGAAAATCTTATTGCGAATTTGCATACATTATGTGACAATACTGTATAGAAATTATATGCATGGAGTACAAAATTAACGAGGAGTTTAGGTCACAAGAAAGTGTGACGGAATGACGGACAGGGGCGATAACAATATCCCCGAACTTCTTGGATAATTACAAGGCAATTAATGTTTGCTTTAAATAAAAAATCAGTTAATATTTAAATCTAAGTAATTTGGAAAGTAACGTTTAAAACATCCAAAATCTTCATATCTGAAATTACCAGAACGTGCGTGGAAAAAACATCAGTGGCCTGTCTAGAATGACAGCGCCATGTGAGTATACATACGGGAGAATTTTCATAATCGAGTTGCCAAAGCAACCCAAGTTGCTCGAATGATAATTCCTACTAAATTCGAAGAGTAAATCTAGTCAAGGTCTCACCGGTTAAATGAAATTTCGAAGTTAAAACAAAAGGCCACTTGTTACCATTGAGAATCACTATCCTACAAGAAACGCGGCATCGCGCAACCATCGGTAAACGCCTCATCCCAAAACTTACTCCATTAAAATTATCTGCATAGACGATGTGGTCAATGAAGCGTGAAAGAGGTAAAAATAGTAATAGCATTTGTGCTTTGGGATGCTTGCCACTCGGAGATAAATTTTAACTTGAAAGAAGTAATGTATTTCAAAGGGACCTACTTCCTTCCCTCCTCCCCCCCCCCCCCCGCTCCAAGATACATTTTTTTATACCAGGACGACTCCAGATGCATCTGCTTACCAACATAAGATAGTTGCTAGACAATTGCTTTCAGTTTGTTTAGTTTGGGTTTAACGCCGTTTTCAGCACATTTGGCTATTTCGCGGCGACCAGGAACCCGGAGAGAACCATCGACCTTCGGTAGGAAAATTGGCAATCCTTGTCAATTAAGGTGGGAGTCGAACACACCCCGCCACAGGTGAGATTCGAATTCACAACCGCAGTGTTGACAGGCTAGTGATCATTAGTAGTCATAACGAACTACCTAGACCACTCGGTCACCGAGGCCCCCCAATTGCTTTCAGAGATCTCGTCTGACTGCAAACAAGAATTAAATAAGCTGTTTAATTTCACCTTTCATTCCACAGAATCCCGGGAAAGGTATTTATCCATTTTACAATCATATAGCAGTTCGCAAATTATCCACAACAAATTCCTTAAGTAACACTGTCTATCCATCAAGAAATTTTGGTATAAATTACTTTGCCTACAATTGCATTCGAAGTGTTGCAACACAGAATACAATAAACGTTCTTAATATGGTTCTGACTTCGATTCACTATTTACGTAAACTTCAACAAACTGTTTTTCATCAACGGTGCTCAAAGCCAAAAGTTTAGAAAGCAGACAATAACACAAAATTGTGTGGAGCAGATTTGTATTCATACGAACTGAAATGTTGGAGAAAAACTAAAGATAGAGCTATAGCTAAGAGAAATAATCCATACTTTCCAAAAATATTAAACATTTTATGCTAGAATCAAAATATTAGCAAATAAGTGGAGAACTTGAGAACAGAAGTATCCTCGGAGTACTAGCAATATACATTCTCGGATGCCAGTTAAAATGCTTAGTTTATGCATATTTGAACAATAATAAATCTCAGCAGGTTTTAAAGGTAAACAAGAGGCTCAAGAGAATTGAGCGTGTATAGCTCACCTAACAGTCCCACAGTCACTCCATTTTATTTCAAGTGAAATTTGTAATGGACCTTCCATAGACGTTTCATACCAAGTATCAGTTAATTCGGCTGTATGGTTTCAAGAGATTTTTGAAATTTTGACCAATCAAAAAAAGAATTCATCATAGCTGCCATATTAGCTGTCCGAAATGGAAGGAAATATGCAAACTTTATAAAGACCCTCCACAGATGCTTCATACCAAGTTACAGCTCATTTGGCTTTGCAGTTTCAGAAAATGTTTTTTTTTTTTTTTTTTAATTTTTACCTATCAGAAATAAGAATTCATCATGACGGCCATATAAGTTCTTTGACCGGAACAGCATATGCAAAATGTATAAAGGTTGCTTCATACCAAGTTTAAGCTCATTTGGCTTAGGGGTTTCAGAGAAGTTTTTAAAACATTTTCCAATCAGAAATAAGAATTCATCACGGCGGTCATAACAGTTGTCCGACCGGAACGAAATATGCAAACTTTGTAAAGGTCCTTCCATAGATGCTTCATACCAAGTTACAGTTCAGTTGGCTTTGCGGTTTCAGAGGAGAAGGTCTTTGAAATATCAGAAATAAGAATTCATCATGGTGGCCATATTAGTTGTCCGACCGGAACGACATATGCAACTTTTTAAAGGTCCTTCCATAGATGCTTCACACCAAGTTTCAGTTCATTTGGTCTAGGGTTTTCAGAGGAGAAGATCAAAATGTAAAAGTTTACAGAAGCACGGACAGGTGACGGACGCCAAGTGATGATAAAAACTCACATGGCCCTTTTGGCCAGGTGAGCTAAAAATGTTGAAAGCCGAAACATGACCTCGTAATGTTGTACAGCAAATTTATATCCAAAATGGTTGAAAAACAAATATAAATAATATAACAATCCTTACGAACTTAAGTTGATATAAAGCAAAAGAATGGTTTTCATGACGATTTTATTATTTTTTTTCAAAACTGATCCACTACTCATACCACATGTGTCAATGTTATAAGCACACTCATTTAAAATTATCCAATAGATTCACAACTGTTAAAAACTATAATAAATCATAGGAAACTTCTTTAACAAAAACAAGATAGTTTAACACTACAAAGATATACAATTACACATAACAAAGTTGACTTTCTAAATACTCTATAAGGTCCAATGACTGTGCTGCTCACCTAGTTCTGAGATGTTTATGGTTATTTCTGTCTTTACATTGGCCAGGAAACTAGGTTTCTAAAAATACATCAGTATTCTATAATTCTAAATATTACCGATTTTGTGAAATCATTCAACAGA
The DNA here is from genome assembly GCA_028015205.1 of Mytilisepta virgata. Taxonomy (NCBI): domain Eukaryota; kingdom Metazoa; phylum Mollusca; class Bivalvia; order Mytilida; family Mytilidae; genus Mytilisepta; species Mytilisepta virgata. The sequence continues at coordinate 94,733,994 of CM051521.1, forward strand.
TCTTTAATACAACAGAAGGAAGTATAATCAGGCCAATTTTTGATCCCATTAAAAATTATTTTAGAATTTAAATTTCTTCTGATTTTGTGATAATTTTTGGCACATCAAACTATTTTCCGATTCAGAAAACAGATGAATTTTTTAAATTTCATTTTTGCCTATACACCAGCAAGAGAGTACCAATACCAGCATTTTCATATTCAAATTATTCAAATATTCATATTCACACATAAAGTACCATTTAAATGTGCAATATATTTTGTTTGGTGTTGGACGTGGTAATTTTTAATAAAACTAGTCGTGCATCATGCTAAAAATGACTAAATTTGAAAATTTTATTCAGAATTATCATTAGGCAAACAAAAGTAATACACAGATTTCAAGACCATAAAAGGGTCATATATTGTTATGGCACATTGCCCATTCATCATTTTCAATTCGCATTTTGGCAATTATTCAGGGGGAAAACTTGCATTATACCTCTTTCTTCAATTCCCTACAGTGTAGTTTAAATGAAATGTACTAGAGAAAAACAATGTGTCGATAGTCACACCTTTACAAATGACATGTCCAGCATGTTTGTAGTCTGACATGAGAGCTTACATTTCACTACACATTTCCTCAGATGCTTTACAACATTCTTTGTATTGTATCTTATAAGGATAGCATATAGTATTTTTAAAGGGACTTCTACATAGGGTTTCAACTAAATCTTTATAGTAAAAGATGAAAATATGCACATTCCTATATCAATACAATTATAACTGACCGATGCTAAGTGATGGCAAAAGTTCACATGGTCTTTGGCCATAAGAGCTAAAAATTGCACATTTTTAATCAGTTAAAGTACTGATGTTTAACTTTATATTTGCGACATTTATAAATGAACTACAAAACACTAGTGTAAAATAACACATACATGTATACTTTGGTTATATTACATTCTACAAATCAAGTCTCATTTGTTTTCACAGATACTCCATCTAATCTTTAAGGCCAAAAGCATGTCCTGCATTTATAAAAACCTGAACAACCCAAACTTTCAGTTCATATTCAGAAGTTTTTTTCATTTCTTTTAAAGGATAATTAAAGTCAAATCATAGGAATATATTTTGCTTATTTTTGCCTATACAATAGTAAGAGAGTGCTAATACTAGCATTTTCATATTGAAAAAATGTAAAAAGAAGAAAGTTTCTGTATGTTGTGGATAAAAGTAATATTATGCTATATTTAACAGAAAAACAGGTTTATAAATCTTTTAATTTGTTAAGAAACATAGAATAAAATATGATTATTGTTAGGAAACCTCGGTCTGTGGAATGGATTTTCCAAATGTTTAGAATTATAAGAATTTTTTTTGCTGGTTAATAAATGTTGAGTCGTCCAAGTAAACATACATGTTTTCATGCACTTTGTGCATATTTGGGGGGTGGGGGTGGGGGGGGGGGGGGGGGGGGGGGGGGGGGGGGGGGGGGGGGTTGTGTCACATGGGAGTATTATTTTTCCCAATTCCATTAAAATTTTCCCATTCCCCCCCCCAAATTCCTTTCAAAAATACATGGGTATTATTTTCTTAATTTCCTAAATAATTTGCAATTTTTTCCTTCTTCCTTCAAAAATACATGGGGTATTATTTTCCCAATTCCCTAAAAGTTTGCTAATTTTTACCCAATTCACTCAATTTTCCCAATTCCCCACCAAAAAATTAATCATTCTTTTCCCCAATTCCAAACAGAATGTCACCACCCACTAGTTGATGCAAACTGGGGATGAAATACTTACTTGAAAAAAATCACCCAAGAAGTTATCTCCCCTTTTAAACTTAAAATTAATTAGCCAATTTTTGTTGTTTCTCTTGACGACATGAATGAACAAAATAGGGTAAGTCCAATTGTTTTAGTTATGACTTAGCTAATTGTATCTGTCATTCCTGTGGTAACAATTCAACATGGTTAAGTCCCTCAAATTCTGAAAAATCTGTTCAATGGACAGAGGCTTACATACAGTAAATTTGTAATTGTTTAGTGGCCATAAATACACACTACAAGGTGGCAAAAGACACTATTCAACAACTAGACAATTTACCAGCTATATTTTAGAGAGAATAAAATATAGAAATATAAATGGAATTGGTGAGCTGTTAAAATGGCATAGAACGACTAAATAGCATAAAATACAAAAGTTGAACAAAACAAAAGGCAAAATATAACAAACAAAAATAATTAATAGTTATAATTCCCCGACGTATTGGCCAAAACGGCCACTTTCACGAACAGGGAAAAAAAAAGATGTTGACTCTCTGAAACCCAGAGCCTTTGCTTTTGTCTTTTAAACATATTTTTTAGTCGTTCTATGCCCTTTTAATGGTTCACCACTTCCATTTATATTATATTCCTTGTATTTTATTGTCGCAACATACTTTATTTATTCATTTTAGAGAGAGTCTAAGAAATAAATAAATTGATCTCCTTTTTTTATGTCAGTTGTAATTGTGTACAATCATTTTCACTTTCTTTTTGAACCAAATAAAAATACCAATTATAATTTCAAACCCGGTTGGACGTCATCTGCATCTATTTCAAACAGAAGTCATAGTTCAGTTAATATGTCACCAAATATAAATCAATACCTACATTGTAGTTCTTGAAAACTATAAATTTTCTCACTTCATATGAATATCACAAATTGCTTTTATGAACAATAATGTTTGTATGACACATGTGCAATGCATGAAGTATATAAACTGTAGATACAATATAATGATGAATGGCCATCAATTATATAAAATTGAAAGAATGTTCACTAGATATTATATATGTACATGTAGTTGTTTGTTTTCAGTAAATCACAAAAATGTTCCAAGAATTACTGCTTGGAAAACAAAATAAGCATGATACACGTGTACATGTCGTTTACCCTAATGTACAGCAATTGATCAGTTACTGTGCAGACATTTAAAGAATGATATTGTCAGCTTTCTTATTTCTCCAAATAATAGATTTCAAAATTTATATACTGTGTACTGGAATTGTTTGCATTGGCTTTTTTCCACAGATAGTGAAAAAAATAAGCTGACTAAATTAATAAGAAAAGTTTTTGCTGAAATACGTTAACATAAGATTGAGTTAAGTTTTTAAAAAATTCATCATTGCCAAAAATAACATGAGACAATACATGATTTTGTTAGTAAATGAGCTTGGATGGTAGTTTATATCAACAAGGAATCAATTGGTAACCTTTATGACTGTGTGAAATTTGTGTGTTTCTATGAATATAGGGAATATACACACTCACAGAAAATATACCTGCCATACAAATTCATGTATGCAGATCTTAGCTTCCACATGTTGTGGTCATACTTTTCATCTTCAGTATTGTTGGACAGCATGATCAAACTTTTCATAATTTACGTTGAAAATTCATGATACAGTATAACTGTGAACTAAAATATCTAATATTAATGTTTGACATAACAAAATACATCTTATTACATAATCACAATATTGATTGAGTATGGAATCAGGCTGACAGGACACCAATAGCCATATCACCCCCTTATCTGAAAAAATAAAACAGTTACACACAATAAAATTTAAAGTATATTTGAATTTGATATAAATGAAAGAATGAAATTGTCAATTTCAAATCATTCATTAGATAATTTGCAACAAAAAATTTACAATTACTGTTGAATTTTACATACATGTACTACAATGCAGCATACCCCGTTATATTTATCTACCTAACTTCATCAATTAATGCAATCATTTTTCTAAAGCCAAAAATGTAACAGGATTTGCATTCTATTGTGCAGGCTATTACATGCAGTATAACTTGTTAATAAATGAATATCATTAATATTACTAAAATTATTGCTGATTTTCTAAAATTTGGAATAATAAATGCATGTAATAATTTCCCAATTTAGATTATCATTCTATGTCTTAAATAAATCAATGAATTATAACAAATGCTTGCCCTTAAGCACCATCCTACACATGTAAAATTGGCCGTTTTCTCTTTCATCAATCAGTTTACACTATCTTCAAACAAAATACTATTAGGACTGAGCATATTGCTAGCATATTTACAATTAAAATGACCTCTTTTCTGATCTTTTTTCGCCAGAACGAATTATAATCAGTGTGTATAAATTTTATTTAGTAGCACTAGTAAATGGACAATTTTTTAAACAGAATTACCAACCTAAAGAAGTGGGTTTTTTAAAATCTTAATATTCACCATATGAACACTAATTAAAATAATTCTAGAACTGAAACTTCAAAATACAAAAAAAAAACAAAGAAAAAAAAAACACTGCAATAAGAAATGTATGTCCTGTGATTTGACCCCATACCCAATCTGACTAGATTATTATTATGTATTTTCAATACCATAAAAATTATATTAATTACATACATGAACAGTACACAACAGACATATCTGTAATTATGATTCATTTATCATAAAAAAAGAAAATTACATTTCAGACATGCAGATTATATTCAATGTTCTGACCCTTAGGGTTGTTCCAACCAAACAAACAGGTACCCTGGTATGGTACTATGAGACCACTTTTGCTACTGGGTTTCATATGCAGTACTACATGTATGAATTTGTATTTTAATAATGCAATAATTCTACAGGATAGACATCTTAAGAATCAAAAACTTGCATTTCTTATTTTTTGTCAATCAAGTTCTATTAAAAGAAGTACAAAAGAAAATTAATATAATTCATCTTAATATAAGTATACTGCCAAAGATTTGCAATGAAAAAAGTAAATGAAAATCTCAGCATTTACAAAATAAGAATGTATGGGAAATTTTAAAATGAGCTTTTATGGGATGCTATCTGTTTTCATAGTGCCTTACAAAGGTCCTTTCATTTTGGATAAATTTCAATTTACAACCAATACTACAAATTGTCCATTGTACATGAGTACAAACACCAAATTACGTTTGCTCAACAAAAACATTAACTTTGTATGTGTACTGACCAAGAGTCAAACATCTTGAAATAATTATAATTTTGCAAGTGCAAATCTGAATAAAATGCTCCGCTGGGCGCAGCTAGATACGACCGCAGATGTCGAACGCTGAATAGTTGGGGCAATTATGAACACAACATTCAAGCTTGATACAATACTGAATTTGGATTGTGAATAAATATTTGACACAGCATAGGTTTCTGACACAGAATGAATGTTGTCTAAGAACTTAAAAATTTTTAATTTACCTATTCAAACCATATCAGTATTATTTGTTTTTATATATAAATCAGAAATAACCAATTTAAAATTTAAAATTGGGCACACATATCAATTTCTTGCTATTGTGCAATATTGTGTAATTGAAAATTTCTTCAAATATTTGACACATAATAGGTTTCTGACACAGAATAACTGAAATCAAAGAACTTAAAATTGGTCATATGATTTGAATTTATATTCAATTTTTTGCTTCTTGTGCAATACAATATGCTGTGGAGAATTGCCCCCCCCCCAAAAAAAAATAATAATTTACCCCTTTTTTTAGCTTTTGTGCAATACACTATGAAGTTGCACATTGACCCCCCCTCCCCAAAAAAAACAAAAAAACAAAAAATAAAATTTATTGTAACCCCCCCCCCTTTTTTTGCTAAAAAAAATTTGAAATTTTCTTTTTAATTTATGAAATATGAAAAAATTACCCCCTCCCCAATTTCTCATTTACCCCCCCTCCCCAAATTTTGTTTTCAACCCCCCCCCCCCATTTCTTTATACTTTGCAACCATAACAGCCCATTTAAATACACCATAACATATTAAAATAGAAAATGACATCATAGTCATGGATGGCAAATTTTAAATATACATAATTTAAAAGCAGTTTAGATAAGATAAACAAAAAAGCTTCATCAGCACATTTTATATTGGCAAATTTCCAATGGAATTTGTTAATAATAAAGTTTTGATAACAGGGCACACATATCAATTTCTTGCTATTGCGCAATACTGTGCAATTGAAAATTTCTTCAAATATTTGACACATAATAGGTTTCTGACACAGAATAACTGAAATAAAGAACTTAGAATTGGTCATATGATTTGAATTTATATTCAATTTTTTGCTTCTTGTGTAATACAATATGCTGTGGAGAATTGCCCCCCCCCCCCAAAAAAAAAAAATTACCCCCTTTTTAGCTTTAATTTTGGACCCCGATTTGGACCAACTTGAAAACTGGGCCCATAATAAAAAAACTAAGTACATGTTTAGATTCAGCATATCAAAGAACCCCAAGAATTCAATTTTTGTTAAAATCAAACTAAGTTTAATTTTGGACCCTTTGGACCTTAATGTAGACCAATTTGAAAACGGGACCAAAAATTAAGAATCTAAATGCATGGTTAGATTCGGCATATCAAAGGACCCCAATAGTTCAATTTTCGATGAAATGAAACAAAGTTTAATTTTGGACCCTGATTTGGACCAACTTGAAAACTCGGCCCATAATAAAAAAACTAAGTACATGTTTAGATTCAGCATATCAAAGAACCCAAAGAATTCAATTTTTGTTAAAATCAAACTAAGTTTAATTTTGGACCCTTTGGACCTTAATGTAGACCAATTTGAAACGGGACCAAAAATTAAGAATCTAAATGCACGGTTAGATTCGGCATATCAAAGAACCCCAATAGTTAAATTTTCAATGAAATCAAACAAAGTTTAATTTTGGACCCTTTTGGCCCCTAATTCCTAAACTGTTGGGACCAAAACTCCAAAAATCAATCCAAACCTTCCTTTTGTGGTCATAAACCTTGTGTTTAAATTTCATAGATTTCTATTTACTTATACTAAAGTTATTGTGCAAAAACCAAGAAAAATGCTTATTTTGGCCCTTTTTTAGCCCCTAATTCCTAAACTGTTGGGACCAAAATTCCCAAAAACAATCCCAACCTTCCTTTTGTGGTCATAAACCTTGTGTTTAAATTTCATAGATTTCTATTTACTTATACTAGAGTTATTGTGCGAAAACCAAGAAAAATGCTTATTATGCCCTTTTTTGGCCCCTGATTCTAAAACTGTTGGGACCAAAACTCCCAAAATCAATCCCAACCTTCCTTTTGTGATCATAAACGTTGTGTTTAAATTTCATAGATTTCTATTATCTTATACTAAAGTTATAGTGCGAAAACCAAATGTCTTCGGACGACGACGACGCCAACGTCATACCAATATACGACCGCAAAAATTTTGCGGTCGTATAAAAACCTTATTGACAAAACAAAGACTTTAAATCTACCATCTTAATATTAGAATTTCAATATATAACAACCATATCTTTGGACAGAACTACTTCACTTTAATGTGAATAATTCAGAGAATTCATGAACGCTTAAATACCAAAACCCTAATTACACATTTCAGAAATAAATAAGAAAACAACAGGAGGATTTTTTAAGAGAACTCCTCGGATTTTAGCCATACATCATTTATGTAAATAAACAATTTGACTTCCTGAATCTGGTTAACACCTACCACTGATATACATTTGTAGAACCTATATAAGGTTTAATCCTGGAATCGGCAATATAAAAAAACAAATAACATGTGTCAAATACATCAAACCTGTATACTATACAAATACAGCATTAGGCCCCTCCAACTAACAAGTACAATGTAATAACAATCTGGTAATGCCAGTTAGATTCTTTAAAAACACTTTTTGACAAATTATTCTTGTTTTGGTTCATATATTTATAGCACATTTCTTCTTATGTATTAAAATTTGACAAATTATCAATATTTTCTCCTCAACTGGACATGATTCTGAGAACTATTTCACTCTGCTTGCAGATAAAAACACACCCTTTTATAGACTTGCATGATATCTTAGGGTTATTAGAAATCAAGATTTTTTAATGGTAAGAAATAATTATTTTGATATGGATATTCCATATACATGTATAATGTATTGACCCAATTAAAAGTCTTTAATTATTATATCACATATGCACTGTCTCATGTGTCTGTTTTCAATCAATAAACCATCCTCAGCACTTTCAAACCAAAATACATAAAATGTGCATTTTAATAGTTTTCAACCTTCTGTAAAACAGGTAGACAATGAAACATAAAGTTAAATAGATTTACATGTAATCAAAGAAAATTGAAAAGAAAATCATAGTTTTGACAATACTTAGAAATTTTAACAAACAAATCCAGATCTAATTTTAGTAATATGGAGTCAATATTCTTTTACAGCGTAAATTTGCTTTTACAAGAGGTTAATACATGAAATATCCTGGCAATCATGTGACCAAATAACCAATGAAGAAAAACAGGAAAACATGGCATATGTTATTTAGAACAATATACATGTATGTATCGATCTGTTACAGCTGTTATAAAATAACCTGAGAAACTTTTATTAAAATAGCACTGACTGGAGTTCAACTTTTCCATGTGGACAAAAAACTTAAAAGCAAATATGTTTAAACATTATCTGGTGACATTGCCATTGCTACTGTTGACTAAATTAGTATTCACTACTAAGCCGACAGATTGACAAGAAAAACTTATTTCTTTGCGATATTAACATACTAATTCTAGTACTAAGAACCAAATTGATGAAATTTTAGTTGAATCCCAAATACGCTCTCTAAAATTATGCAGACATTTAAAACAAATAGCAGAACTGAATATTCTTCTCTATATCTACATGTCCTAAATTGTGCCTTTATGACAAGTTTTCACAATATAACACAATTACCTCATAATTGGAAATATATAAATTTAAACATAAAACTGGTGTTTCATTTCATGAAACTTTCAATAAAAAACACATTGTACAATATAAAACAAAAAACATTTTTTTTTAAATAACATCAGTCTATTTCTTGTGAGGTCAGAATATAGAAATAATATTATAATTTTAAAGGTGTGAGCAACAACCAAATTTGAAACCAATCACAACAGACTGACATGCCAAAAAATCATTTTGTGGTCCTTGACTAGATACTATGTCAACTTTTCAAGAAATGCAAATTCTATGAGAGACACATATATCCATTAAATTATGTATTATAGATGCAGTAGTTTTGATGTGAGCACATGACTAAATGATAATAAAGTTATAATTGCAATCAAGTGTACTTGTATTAAACTTATTGGAAATCACATTTCAATAAAAGCAGTTCTCAGAAATTATTTCACCAAAAAAAAATATTTTAAAATTAAAACGATACTGCATTCTATAGCACATGTATTAATGTGAAAGGTGAGAAAAATATGAGGGACTCTAATTTCTGAATTATGATTAAAATTTAAGACTAAAAACTTAGGCTAGAGTGAACAGATGAACATAATTTCATTCCAACGTAAGATGACATAAGAGAAAATTTGACGTAGGAATGTTCAAGTTGTTTTGCTCATTAAACTAAACAATATTTTCTTAAAGACCTTTACAGTAAAATGTTTTGATATCAAGGCCCATAAAAATCGTCCTGATTTAAAAATAAAATAGGAAGTGCACAATGGCATTAGGTACTGAAGATTCTCTGAAAGTCTCAATTAAATCAATTTGCAGGTTAAGGTAGAGTTACAAATAGGGAAAGTGTGGCCAGATGACAGATCCTTAGTTTCCACTCTACTATGCAAGTGACACAAAAAAAATCAGTATGGTCATGAAAGAAAATTTCTTTCTCTAATCATAAGGATACAATTTCTTGGTATTCTAATTCTTACTTAATATGCTAAAATATCGTTAAAATTTTTTTTTTCTTCATATGCTTACAATCATGCATCCATTGATCTACAAAAAATACTGGTAACAGTGGCATCAAAATCAAAAATAATTCACATTACCAGTAATTTGTGTTAATTTGTTATACACAATGTATTATTTTACAATTTGAATGTGTGTCTCTCATAGCTACATTAACATGGCACAAATAACATGACACTCTAAAAAGACTTGACATTTTGATTCTGTTTATCGTTCTGATATTCCACAAAATCATCAAATAAAGAAGGCCAGGCTTCAGTTTCATCGTAAGTACTTAAATCATTGCCAACTTGTTCTACAAAATTTAAAAACATATCCCATGTGTCACGTGGAATACCTCGAATACTGGGATGCTCTTCCAGAAATTCAATCCAATGTTCCAACATTGGTGGTTCATTCTGAGAGAAAATGACTTTCCAGAGGCCAATGGCCATATCACAGGGCAGTGTTCTTTGACCAGTCTCAACATCAAGACCAAACTTGTATGTCCATTTATAAAACTCTTTAAAACTTTGTTTGTTTTTCACTTCATTTAAGAGATCTGTAAACTTTGACTGAATCCCCTTTATGGAGTCTACTTTTAAAATTTTACAGCCATTTACAAATTCTTCTTTTGTAAACTTACACATAGTTTCAGCGTTAAATTTCCATGCTAAAACTAAAACAATAAACTCATCTGGACTAACTTGTAAATCTGAGCAAAATTTTTCAATTCCGTCTGCTAAAATTACATCCTCCTCTGCATCTCTGTATTGTTCAAACAATGACAATATTTTACTTTCTGACACATCCCGGGAAATAAATGACAGTCGTTTACCTTCACCATTGCTATGCTTTTTAATTGGTGGTAATTTTGGGTATGGTGTGAACATTTTTTTATCAGACGATATGGACGACTTTCCTGATGACATGGATGTAAAGCCTGGATCTACTGTTCCCCTATCGGTATCTTTTGAAACAATATTTTGAGTTGGTCTGTAGTCTGACCTCTGTGTACTTGTAAATCTGGTCTCAGTGGATGAGCCTGGTGGTTCACAACATGACTGACACTTGCCCATTGGAAAAGTTCTTTCCCATACAAACTAAATACCTGCAACAACAAAAAGTAATCCATGAATTAAATAGATACCCAATATACAGAACTTACGTCTACCGCAAATGACTGTGTAATTAGACATACAAGGTAAGTATGTCCTAACCATTAACTATTATACTTGGTAATGAAATAAAACTCATTCTCGAAAATGTGCAATCTTCAGCATCTGGTCTGAAAACCGTAGGAGCACTTATCTTGGTGGAAAATAGAGGAAATTAAATATAAGAATACTTATATGAATATCTTCAATATGTCACATGTGTACAATTATCCTTGACATAAAAGGTAAATTCCTTACACTGAAAACTGTAGGGTTGGGGTAAGGCTAGTACAAATCATAGATTTTGTTCAATCGTGTCATTAATTTTAAAATTTCACAGAAGTGTCAGGAGCCTATATCGCTCAACTGGACTATATCCATCTGGCTCACTGGTTTCAAACAATAAGATCTTTCCGTGATTTTTTCCATTAGGTGCTATGCTAAACTATATCTTTAATGGCAGATAGGGTCATCGGATATAATTCTGAAAGAGGACCTACAAAGGACAATTGCTGCCAAATTTTGTTCCATTTGGCGCAGTGGTTTCAGACTAATAAATTTGCTTTAGGGTACTATGTTTAACTATGTTTGGCTCTGGCAGCAATCTTGGATGGCAGGCAGGGTCATCGGAAACAATTCTGAACCAGAGGCTCCCAGTATCGCTCACCTGATATTTCCATTTGTTCATTGCTAAAGGACCTTGAGATTACAGGGCTCACCACACTTGAAAATAACAGGGAGACTCAGAGTCTTCAGGGCATGACAGGGAGACTTCCAAGTCTACCAGAGAGACTGTTTTTTTTCAACCAAATTTGTCGCCTGCCGAGTAAATACCTGTTATTTTGTGTCTTATAGTGTATACTATACATTCCTTTATTGTGTTTTATCCTGTATTGTTTGAGATTTTATCTACATTTACTCCATATCCTTCCATTTCAGTCATAATCTGAGATTTTGTCTCATGTGCATTTAATCAATATCCTTTGAGAATTTTTCATGATGAATCCTGGGACTCAACATTTTTCAGAATGGTGAGTCCCAGCTGATTTTGATGAGTTCCAGTCCCAGGACTCATCACCACTTTTTTAACGTACATTGCTGCATGATTTTGACCATGGTAGGCCTATTGTACTATTGTTAAAGTTTAATTTAAATCATGTGCTGCCTTAAATTACTGACAAATATAATTTGAAATAAAAAAAATTAAAAAAATGAAATTATGCAGTGGTGCTCTGAACTTGGAAGAAAATTTCTGTTACAGATATGAGCAAAAATATTTGTACCTTTTGACACAACTTATTTATTATTGCCATTTTATTTTTTAATATTTATTTATCTATACTCTTTACTATTATTTTTTCTCACACATACTCTTAAAATCTTCCCATTCACCTTGCTTGAACACCTTTCAATACATGTATTGACAAAATTTCCATTTGTGCATAGATATGTCAAAATCCGCTATATTTATTTTTAAATAAGGTCTACATATTGTTACCGGTCGGTAAAAAACACTGTGACCAATGAAATATCACGAGAATTTCGATTGCGGCGATTTCATTTTCTAGCTTACATTTGTCATTTCTTTCCTCTTCCTCCAAGAAAATAAAAAATGGCGGCTCGAGATTTTTAATGAAAATAACGGTCTTAAGACGAAGCTGATTACGTACGTTGTTTGGAGGCTAAAAAACACAGGGCGACTCATTTGTCGCTCTGGAGCCGATGACAGGGCGACATTGGCGAGCATTAGGCGACTTAATCGCCCTAATCGCCCAGTTTGGTGAGCCCTGGATTAATATCCATGCCATATTTGGTTTCAATCCATCCATTAATTTGCAAGAAATTGTTTGTATGTAATTACCATAGAGTCATATGTTAAACTAAGTCTTCCGCTGACGGCCATCATGGATAATAGATTGGCACCAAAGTATGAACACTTGGTCAAAACATCATAAGGAACATTCATGCTATGTTTGGTTTCAATCCTTTCAGTGGTTCTCTAGAAGAAGAATTTTGTATGTATCAGGGCTCACCACACTTGAAAATAACAGGCAGACTCAAGAGTCTCCCTCAGGGTAGCAACAGGGAGACTTCAGGGCATGACAGGGAGACTTCCAAGTCTACCAGGGAGACTGTGTTTTTTTCCCCAATTCGTCACCTGTCGAGTAAATACCTGTTATTTTGTGTCTTATAGTGTATACTATACATTCCTTTATTGTGTTTTATCCTGTATTGTTTGAGATTTTATCTACATTTACTCCATATCCTTCCATTTTAGTCATAATCTGAGATTTTGTCTCATGTGTATTTAATCAATATCCTTTGTCAGAGATTGTGAGTTTGTCTTATGTACATTTGATTTGTATACTTAGAGATGTTTAATACTTTTTTACTATTTTTGCAGGTTTCCTCTACAGCCATGATGATATCTTGTAATAAACTGATTAATTTATATTTGAAATGAATAAAACTCAATTTCTGATTTTCATATTTTATTTATTTGATATTTGAATCCAGCATAACAGACATAATAAATATATGACTAAACAGGGTTCTCACTAAGAATTTTTCATGATGAGTCCCAGTCCCAGGACTCACCACCACTTTTTTAACGTACATTGCTGCATGATTTTGACCATGGTAGGCCTATTGTACTATTGTTAAAGTTTAATTAAAATCATGTGCTGCCTTAAAATACTGACAAATATAATTTGAAATAAAAAAAAAAAAAAAAAAAAATGAAATTATGCAGTGGTGCTCCAAACTTGGAAGAAAATTTCTGTTACAGATATGAGCAAAAATATTAGTACCTTTTGACACATATTATTTATTATTGCCATTTTATTTTTTAATACATGTATTTATTTATCTATATCTTTACTATTATTTTTTCTCAAAAATACTCTTAAAATCCTCCCATTCACCTTGCTTGAACACCTTAATAATCAATGTATTGACAAAATTTCCATTTGTGCATAGATATGTCAAAATCCGCTAAATTTATTTTTAAATAAGGTCTACATATTGTACTGGTCGGTAAAAAACACCGTGACCAATGAAAAATCACGAGAATTCCGATTGCCGCAATTTTCTAGCTTCCTTTTTTTCGTTTCTTTCCCCTTTCCCTTTGATCTCCAAGAAAAAATGGCGGCTCGAGACTTTTAATGAAAATAACGGTCTTCAGATGCAGCTGATTACGTACTTTGTTCAGAGGCGCCTTACTTAAAAACACAGGGCGACTCATTTGTCGCTCTGGAGCCGAAGTCAGGGCGACATTGGCAAGCAATAGGCGACTTAATCGCCCTAATCGCCCAGTTTGGTGACCCCTGATGTATTTCCCATAGGGTTTTATGTTAAACTAAGTCCCCCGCTGGTGGCCATCTTCGATCCCAGATCAACAACAAAGTAACAACACTTGGTCAGCACCTCATAAGAAACATTCAGCCATATTTGGTTTCAATCTATTCAGTGGTTCTCTAGAAGAAGATTTTTGTATTGTATTTGCCATAGAATCCAATGTTAAAGTAAGTCTCCTGCTGGCAGCCATGTTGGATGACTGATTGGTACCAAAGTAACACTTGGTCAGCACCTTGTAAGGAACATTTGTGTCATGTCATGTTTCGTTTCAATCCATTCAGTGGTTCTCTAGAAGTTCAAAATGTGAAATGTTGACAGACGGATGGACTGGGCAAACTGAAATATTTTTAAGGCTGACCTCACAACATATTTGTCATAAACAAAATTATTGCAAAACAAGTTTGTGTAATATGATTATTTTTCCCTTAGGTAAATTATTTTCACTGTACAATCGTGTAAATCCATTCAGATATACTCGAGTTTGCGAGTTATCCAGACCTGTTCATATAATACATGTACATGTATGTGTATATGTCGAGTTTTACATTCCAAGTGTATTATGGGACGAATCAACTGGAGATGGAACAAATGCTGGCAAATAATTGATAACAGACACACGAGCGGTACATCGAATCACCGAAAACCTCCCGCAAACACCGAAAACCTCCCGGAAACACCGAAAACCTGATATAATATTACCTAAACCTCATCAAATGTTGCGAAAACCACACCCATTCGATCGGTGTGCCAGTTTTACATCCAGAAAACATAATTTTATTAATATTGTATAAGAAATGTGACTTTTATGCATGATTTTCTTAGACAGTGCATTCTATATTAAATCAAAATGGCTGATCGAAACACCGAAAACCTGATAGAACATTACCTAAACCTCATCAAATGTTGCGAAAACCACATCCATTCGATCGGTATGACAATTTTACATCTAGAAAACATAATTTTATTAATATTATTTAAGAAATAAGACTTTTATGAATGATTTTCGTAGACATAGTGCATTCTATATTAAATCAAAATGGCGGATCGAAACACCGAAAACCTGATATAATATTACCTAAACCTCATCAAATGTTGCGAAAACCACATCCATTCGATCGGTATGCCAATTTTACATCTAGAAAACATAATTTTATTAATATTGTTTAAGAAATAAGACTTTTATAAATGATTTTCTTAGACATAGTGCATTCTATATTAAATCAAAATGGCTGATCAACGTATAGATTAATGCCTGAAGGTAAATTAAAATTAATTATTGTGTATATTATAAACCAATATTTGTACTCTATGGTTTTAATCAACTTTAACTGCCAATTAAACATTAAAGAAAAACAATGAAAGTTGTATTGTATAACTGTGGTTATAGCCCAATTAGCATAATTGTTTAGAAAAAGATGAAAGATGGTTACTTATTATATTTTGAAAAAAAAATTCTCAAAAATAGTGTTTTTATAAAATGGATATGAGATTTATGTTTTCTTTAATTTAAATTTACTAAATTTTAATTGTATAAATATTTTGTTTTTCTTAGATGAAAACGATCTAAATGAATTTAAAAAAAAAATTGAATGAAGGCTTCTTGATTAAATGCATTATAATGTGGCATACTAAAGCAAGATACATGTAAAAGAAATAACAAATAAGCTATTATTTTAGTTTTTATATAAACAAAACAGCAGTAATTTTATTAAATCTTTTTGAATTTACCAACATGACCTTCATTTGCAGAGGATGTTGTTTCACGGATGGAAAGTTCAATGCTACTAAGTCCCTTGCAAGGTATGAAACTCTTTTAATTATAATATGTATTAAATTTATTTTATTAAATAATGAAAATGCATAATACAATAATAATAAATACAGCTTACAGTTTTATTAAATACAATAATTTAAGTACAGCTAACAATTTAGTTTTATCAATTTATACAAAAATATGTAATTAAAATATAAGTGAAATGACATTTATCATCGATTATATTGTGTATTATACAGTTCCTTGATTTCTGACATGTTTGTTAATTGGGATGGTCACACTTCTATTGCTGTCCACTTCTATCTGTTTGACCTGTAATAGAAACCAATAATGCGTTACTAAATTGATGATCCTTCACCAAAAATATAAGAAAGAAATCTAGATTAAAAATATATATATATAAAACAGACATGAAAATCACTGCTACTCCCCTCGAAAGGCAAGCATCACTGAAACAATCCAAGTTTGGAAATTTTAGTACCAATTCAGTTGATGGTTTAATACATTAAATATGCATATATAGTGCAGTTAAAATTGGTATCATAGATTGTTATTCATAACTAAATATCAATTTGGTGTGACTACTTTTAATTTTTTTTTTTAAATAAATAACTTTTTCGCGGACTATTAAAGATATGCCCGTGCCTTGTGCAGGATATCTCAAGAGTTTTAACTTATATTTTTAAAATATAAAAATAAATAACTTTTAAAATCATACTATGATCAAAATAAATGTATATGTATATACTTTAAAGAAAAACTTAACAGCCCAAATAAAGGTCTGGGATAGGGGGATTCTACCCTCACAACGTTCATGGCCTTGGCGTGGCGTGAGGGCTCTTCCATTATTTACATTATTAGTGTAATGATAAATGTAAATAATGGTTGTCCAACATGAACAAAATCGGTAATAAACTTAATTTATTCAAGGTATACACATAGTGTATTGTACTTTACCTTAGGGCATTTAATCGATTTGTCCGTCCGCCATATTGAATTACAGGTAATATAGAATGCACTATGTCTGAGAAAATCATGCATAAAAGTCACATTTCTTCAAAAATATCAATAAAATTATGTTTTCTAGATGTAAAATTGTCATACCGATCGAATGGATGTGGTTTTCGCAACATTTGATGAGGTTTAGGTAATATTATATCAGGTTTTCGGTGTTTCGATCCGCCATTTTGATTTAATATAGAATGCACTGTCTAAGAAAATCGTGCATAAAAGTCACATTTCTTAAAAAATATCAATAAAATTATGTTTTCTAGATGTAAAACTGGCATACCGATCGAATGGATGTGGTTTTCACAACATTTGATGAGGTTTAGGTAATATTATATCAGGTTTTCGGTGTTTCCGGGAGGTTTTCGGTGTTTGCGGGAGGTTTTCGGTGATTCGAGTTACCCACACACGAGGGATGTACGAAGTTCACTACAAGGTCTATAATTGATTTAATTAAATTTTGTACATCAAAAGTTTTTTTTTTAAATTTTTTCGAACAATTATATTAAACCTCAGGTATGTTGCAAAGAAAAAATTGTGGATGCAATAAACTAAATCCATATTCGGTGCCTTTGAGTGTGATGGTTTAGTGTTCGTCTAAAAGCTGTTTCTAGCATAAATTAATGCTGCACACACGTATGGTTGTAGGAAAATGTCATTACAAACAATCAAATTTATTTTGAATCTGTACATTTTCTGCAAGGAGAAGTAATTGAGCGATCGATAGATGAAAGATGAGTCGATAACAAAGCTACAAAGGCGCACAACGCTACTATTTAAGGAAATTCTATGGAAAATCACCGAAAATTCTGGCTATTTGTCTTCTTGAAAGACATCACTCGTATCTTTTTCTTATCCTCGCATTAAAAGAAAATGTCTAACTGTCTTTGTCTTGCCAGAATCTGTCGATTTCATGCTGATTGTCAGACAGATAGAATAGCAAATGGTGGACTTCCTGTCGATGTGTTCCACGTCATTGGAAAATGTATAAAGTGTACTTGTTTCAATGGCGGGAAATACAAATGATGATAAATGAAATGTTCACTATAGCTCAATTAATTGATATCATTCCAAATTTTCATATGTATACGGATGTAGAGAGATTTAACTTTATTATGAATATAAATGAGTATGTTAATACGAAAATACTCATAGTAGAAATAAATTTATTAAAATATACATCAAATTCTTTGATAAGGTAGGTATCCGTTGAAGATTAACATTGAAAAAGAAAAAAAATACCCGTACAATAAGCTTTTTAACTTAGTTTTAACAGCTGGGATATACATGAAAAAGTAGTTAAAAGGTTATACTACACCCATTTTTAAATCTGTGAACCCCCGACTACCATAAAAATAATAGAGGGGTAATAACAATATGAACAATATGTAATAAGGCAAACTTTAATATTATATTAAATAATAGACTAGATAAATGTTTATGTGATTATAATATTGTACATGAAAATCAGATTGGGTTTTCAAAAATATCAAGGACATCATATCATTTAAGAGTAAAATGAAGTGTTTAATAGACAAATATATTAACACTAAATCATTCAGTTGATACAGTTATTGATGAAGGTTTAAAATTGAAATTATTGCAATGTGATATAAATGGCCTGCTTTATAATATATTATGTAGTATGTATAGACATATTAGCAAAATTGCGGTAAAAATTGGGAATATAAGATGAAAAAGTCATTTGAACCTGAAACGAGTAAAACAAGGGGATGTATGAAACCCAAATATTTTAAAGATATTTTTGAATGATTTTTCTCATATATTGGAAAAGACCGGAAGAATCCGGTCTCTCTGTCTTCGAAAAGAATAAATGTCTACTGTATATGCCGATGATCTTGTGATATTATCGGATAATCCAGAAAATTTACAGTTTTGTTAGATAAATATTCAGTGTAATTAATGATTGGTGTTTACTGGCAAATCAACACTCAAAAGACTCAGGTAATTATCTTAAATAAATTAAGGTGAAGTGTACGAAATTAACCACTCAGTAGAATTTTTATATCTTTTTTATGTAGAGAGGTCTATCGGAAGTACAACAGAAAATGTAAAAAAATAATAGGGTCACCGACTTACTTTTTTCGATATCAGTCGTCGAAATAACCCCCCTATAGCATCAAAATTACACTGAATATATAAGGAAATTCATTGAAAATCGTCATGTTGTTTGTTTTTATTAATTTTCTCAGTAACTGGTCCGTAACTTTAAAAAAAATAACTAAAAAAACATTTAGAAATAAATTCCAAATCGATTGATGCAAAGAAAGTCCTTGACTACCGTGCTAGTTTTCAAGCTGTGATACATTAAAATTTGGAAATCTTTGACGTCGCTCACGGCGGATCTCTTTTCACGACGTTTCCAGCTTTTTGTTTGGTTTCATAAAATTCCTATGTATATATAATTGATATTCAATACTCTTATTCATAAAGGTTATTTAACTACCCTATCTACATGCATGCAGTCAGTGCATGTTTAACACCTTAAACTCTAGAAAGAGTCCTGCAGTTTAAGTAAATCAACAGTATTGCAGGATTGCGTTTTGATGTCGATTTCCTAAAATGAAATGGGCAAGAAAACAGATCTAACATTATTTTTTTATCTGTAAAATTTATGTATGTTTCACATTCGCCTCCGAAACTTTTTAATAATCATGAGCTTAGGGAAGAAAACTTTTCCAGTGCCTTTGTAGTTTGTACTAAAGGAAAATGTCAGAAATATATGATGATATAAAATCTTTTAGTAAATACCAGAAGACATTTCAAAAGTATTTACCACAATTTTTATCACAAATATGGATCCCCTGTTTGCTTACACAAAACAAAACGGCAACCAGCATCCAGAATTCGGAGTCCTCAAACTTTTGGAGCAAAACAATGTACAAATATGTGTTGCTCCCAACACTGTAATAAGATTTTATTTTTCCCAAGAAGAAATTATTATCCCCGCACTTTTGAAGAAAGTTCGGGGATATAACGATTGTCTCCGTCCGTCCTTCGTACCGTCCGTCTGTCCTTCCGTCCGTCACACGTTTTTTGTTACATCAACTCCTCCTTCATTTTTGAGTTTAGAAATTTGATTTCTATATATATAGGATGGTTGCATATACCATCTGTAGATGCGCAATAAGGTTTTAGCATGTAGATTTTTTTAACAAGGGGCCCATGGGGTCAAACTTCGAAAATTTTGAATTCAAGCTTGTGACCTAAACTCGTCTGTCATTTTTCAATCTATGCATGTTATTTCTATACAGTATTGTCATGCACCATATGCAGATGTGCAATAAGGTTTTAGAATTTTTGCACAATGTAGATTTTCAAAAAGCTTTTTATAAAATTTTGATTTCTAAAACTTGGGACCAATAATTGGGTGAATTTAAATAAAATAATGAATTTAAGCTTGTGACCTAAACTTTGTTTCTTTTGTAACTGGAGCTAATGATATAATTTCTTCATAGGATGATTGTATTACATCTTTAAATGGGCATAAGATTTTAGATTTTTACATTTGGGTAAGTATCCCAACTAATTGCAGGCGGGTGCGGAGGATAACTGTCGATTCCGACAGTCAAGCTTTCTAGTTAAAATTTTAATTTGAAATATATAATTTTGTTGTGATATGTTTCCACCACCAACATGACCAATAAATGGATAATATTGGATTTTTTCTTTTGGGGACGTTTTCTGTAAAGGGTCAGTCAGAATTAAGAGTCATACATTGGCAACTCTGTTGAATCGAGATATTTTTCTTCCATTTTTCTTTCATAAATTTTTTTTCGTAAAGTGTCAGCCCGGGAAAACTTCGATCCTTTATAATGGCATATAAGTAAGGTGTGGCACACTTTCCACCATCCAATAATTTGTTATCAATTTTTCCCACTTCCTTGAAAGTACCCATTTTTCATTCTTCCCAATTTTTTGCAAATTCAGATAGAACACCATAGTTAGTTGCACCCCAAGAATAAATTTACAAAATTTAATATGCATTTTCTCATAAGGTAAGATTGTATAAATACTATCTAAATTGCAAGTTTGAGATCTGAATTTTGCTGTGATTGGATTGAATAACCTCCATACTTCAGCGCAATAAAGAAGGATTGGCTTTATAGTATGATCAAAGACATGCATAGATATTTTAACACTAGGATTCAGTGACAGAAAATCGCTTCTTAGATTATAGAAAGCTAGTGCTTTTTTAAATAGTTCCTGTTGAGCAAGGGAGAATGACCCAGAACTGATGAACATGATACCCAGATATTTACATGACTTTACACATTCAATAGCTACAATATTAAACAAAATTTTTGTTGTATATGCCTGCCTGACTTGTTAAAAATTAGAACTTTAGTTTTAGAAGTATTAACACTTAAACACCAGTCTTTACAATAAGTTTGGAGTTTATCAAGTTTACCTTGTAACCCATTAGAAGTTGATGCTAGCAAAACTATATCATCTGTATACATTAAGCAGTGAATAGGATTATTGTTTATTAGACAGGAACTGGAGTATCGCTTAAATACTTGGGAAGATCATTTATAAAAAATTTAAAAAGATTAGGAATTAAATTGTTTAACTCCTTATTCTATTGAAAAAAAAACTATAATTAGATCTGGATTTTTTTGTGGCGGACGTGACAGAAAACACCTTTTTGTATATGTTTATACCGAACGACGTCTTTAAATTAAAAAAAAATATGTAATAAAAAAGAATTTTTATGGTCAAAGTTTATTATAATCAGTGATAATTAAACTATTGATATTATGGTTATCTGAAAAAGATGATCAAACGGGTCAACAAAACTGCCCAGCAAGAGTGCAAAGAATCTGTAAATTTCGTATAATATATATGTACTTGAAACAAACTCTAATAATTGAGCGTTTTTTTTTGTCCTGTTATATATTAGTTTATATGTATGTGCATGTGTTAATATATGTCTTAGTTGTACTGTATCGCACCTAAACTTAATTCACGATTCATGTGTGAATGTATAAGAAACTCCCACATCTATATCTTTCGTTACCACAGCACTCTGTATAGAAAGAATGGGGATGGACAGTTTTTACAGGCCTTCATTTGTTCTGCGAGATGAAACATCTCAACATTTCTTTGTCCCTCTTTCCAGTCTTTTGTCTTTCGAATCTTGTCTTACCTCGGATGCATCTACCTCGTTGGGAGATCTTTTCATTAAATTTATTTTGGGCTTTTATTGATTGTCCGATATCCGTTAGAGGCGCTGAATTACGTACACTTCACCTTAAGGTGAGCGTCTTCTTTGACGAAAATTTTATATGAGTTCTGCAAAAGGAAATCATAAATTCACCTAACATTCCAACTGACTCAGTTTTCGGAAAATGACATCGTTAACACACATTATTGCTACCACTTTACAAGCAGAACAGAATAACATGAAAGTTCCAACTATGAAGCTTTCGAAGCTGCACAACTGAACACCTCACAGATATAGATTTATTTCGTCTTCAAGCCATTGTTCCACCACTAAACTGTCTATCCTACTTACTAGTACACTTGGTACGATCAAAAACCTGGTACAAATAAGGTATACGAAAATAGTGGTATTAATTACTTTTGGAGTGTCAAAAATTCGTTGGAAGTACTTGATAAATTACATGCTTATATGGATGATTTAGAATCTGTTCAAAATTTTAATTTTTCTACCCTATATACCACTTTGCCTCATAATCTCATTAAGAAAAAAAATCACATGCCTAATTAAATGGGCATTTAAAAATTCAGAATGTGAATACATGTATTTGTGTTCAAACTCTTTTAGGTAATTTTTTAGTAACGACAAACAAAAATCAGAACTATGTCAATTGGACCTGTTTTGATATAACTGCACTTGAATTTTTACCAGATAACATTTTTGTTCGCTATGGAGATTCCGTATATCGCCAAGTTATCGGAATTCCAATGGGGACTAACTGTGCACCACTTATTGCGGACCTGTTTCTGTATTGTTACGAATACAGAATTTATATCTAAAACCAGCAAAGACCCAACGAAACAAAATTTGATACAAACATTTAATAACACTTTTAGATATTTGGATGATATTTTGGCTGTCAATAATGATGACTTCAGTATATACACTAAAGAGATTTATCCTGTTGAACTTACTTTAAATAAAGCTAATACTAACAACGAACACTGCCCTTTCCTCTATCTTGATATCTATATCTAAGGGAAGCTTAAATTTACGATAAGAGAGATCAATTTTTCATTTCCTATTGGTAATTATCCGTTTTTAGATGGCGACGTTCCCTTGACACCATCGTATGGTGTTTATACATCTCAACTTGTTCGATTCGCTCTTGTATGTGACAACGTATTTGATTTTAATGAAAGAAATCTCTGAACTACTGAAAAATTATTACGCCAGGGATTTTTTTCGATATCACAAACTTGTCAAAACTTAAATTTTATTATCGGTACAAGGACCTCATTCGTAAATATAAATCAACGTGCAAACATCTTATATGTTCAGGTATTTCACATCCCATCTTTTATGGTAATATTCTATACAAATCACAAAAATGTCGTCATTCACCTGAAAAGCTAATAAAACCTTTAAACAGACTTATCAACATGGGATTTAGTTACGATACTGTTGTCAAGTCATTAAAGATGACATTTTTTGGACTTAATATTGATTCACTCATAGGGTCTTTGCATCGGAAATAAACACATTTATTCTAAAACCAGTTGTTGGCATGATACAAGTTATGTTCTTCTCGTATAATTTACGACGGCATGAGATCTCACAAAACATGTTTAACCCCGCCAAATTTTTGCACCTGTCCCAAGTCAGGAACTTCTAGCCTTTGTTAGTCTTGTGTGTTTTTTGAATTTTGGTTCATTTTTATGTTTCGGAGTTGGGTGTACCGTCCATTTTGCTGAACTAGTATACATTATTGTTTAGGGGCCAGCTGAAGCCTGCCTCCGGGTGTGGGATTTTCTCGCTGTGTTGAAGACCCATTGATAGCCTTGAGGTATTTTGTGCTATTTGGTCAGGTTGTTGTCTGACACATTCCCTGTTGCCATTCTCTTCTATATTTGTTTCTTGTTCCTGTATTTTTGCACCAAACTTCCTGTAAAAATCAAATTATTTCCTCAGTGTAGAAAATTATGGAAATCATGTGATTAAACAAGTATATATGTGTCCAATGGACACTACATGCCCCACCAATGATGTATTTAGTAAATAGAATTACATGTGTATTTTGTTGACTCTGAAGTCCCTAATGATAGAGTAGATGAAATACCATCTCTAAGTACTTCATGAAAAACTACCTTCAACCTGAACCTTAACCTGGATTCTACATTGAAATTCAAAGTCGATGACCCATGACTTCAAGGTCACAGCAAGGTCTCTTGGAAAAGACTAAGTTGCAAAACTTGTTTTTAATCCATTTGTTTTTGATCAATAAAATATGTTTAAACTATAAAGGTCACAGCATCCTTTTCACATCAAAATGCTGCTGTTCATATCACAAACTATCCATGTACACAGTTTCAAGATGATACCATAACTCCTTCATGAAAAACTACCTTAAACCTGAACCTTAACTTCTTACAGACAGACGGACAGATCCACAGACCGAAAAACTATGTGCCTGGCATGCCTTACAGTCTTGGCATAAAAACAGGGTGTAAATCACATATTCAGAACATGTATGCATCATGTACACGTATATCTCTACATGGGATTCTCATTTATTGCAGATTTGCATGTGCACTTACCATTTCAGCTGATGGTATATAAGAAGTGAGTTATTTTGATATAAAAAGTATGTATGTTGCAAAAAAGCTCATATGACAATAAAATACAAGAAATATAAATGGAATTGGTGAGCCACTAAAAGGGCATAGAATGACTAAAACGTATAAAAGACAAAAGCTGAACAAAACTAAATGCAAAATAATAACAAAACAAAAAGGTTAAAAGTTAAATATGGCCTTGTTCATGAGCAGGTAGAAATAAAACGATGTTAACCCTTTGAAACCAATCAAGATTGGTATATTTTGATATAAATTACATAGTGTTTATTGTTTCTTATTATCCTGTCTCATTTATCTTACATTCACTGAGCTACATGTTGAGGGATTTTTTATTCTCATTTATCAGTATACATCGGTAGATATACATTTAATTAAGATATAACAGCATCTTGACATTTTCAACAAACTTTGCTAATACATAAATAAGCTAAAAATACATAATACAATTAACCTGTTATGAAAGTACTTTTACACAAGACAGGAAAGAGTAGTTAAGTCTCCTTTTCAAAATTTTATAAATGAAACATGAACTAGACAACAGTAGTTAATTGAACTCTAATGTTTCCTTCCAATTACACTTGTCCAAAATTTCAATTTCACAACACTAATGCAGCAAATTACAAAATGTAATTTATTCCAAATTTGTACATGTATTTTACAGAACAATATCAAAATCAATTTTCATAAATAAACCTTTCATTAAAAAATTCTTGAACAGCTAAAAACTGCAAAATGTTCTTTATAAAAGACCTCTGAATTTTATTCAACAGAATATATTGTAGAAATGTACTAACATGTTTTAAAATAAAATATATAATTTTCTAAATGCTGTGGTCTTGCAATTTGTGCCACTGTTAAAGACTAACAAAGTAAAATGTTCCATACAGTCACTTGATGAAGTGTACTTTTTATTAATATATGATCATTTGTACAATCTGTGATTTTGTACAACATATTTATAATCTATCATATATCCATTTTTCATATTATGTTGCTTAAAACTTTAATATAATAATTCATATCTTTTGAAAATTATATCAATAGCATTTGCAATAGACCATTTCAAGGTTTCCAGACTAAAAATAAGATTTTTATTACCAGTGTTCATACATGTATTAACTCCTTTATAATGATTTTTTAATCAAATGATTGTTCAATTGATTACAAGTCTAGAAAAACAAATTGGGAGTTAACAGATTTTGTATAATATACCCCCCTTCAGCTTTGAATACCAAATGCTACAGCTGGGAGAATCCTATTAAAACAGAACTAGACTCTCTCAAGAGCCTACATCTATATTATATTAACATTAAAACTTTGTAAGTCTAACTATAAAGGGCTACATGCATAGCAATGAAAAAAACAATGAACCCAGACAATCCATAGATGTGCTGGTTTATTTGGTCAAGCAGTAAAGAGATTTTTCAAATTTCTTGCAAACAGACACAGAGACTCATTGCTATTTCAGTGGTCTGACTGGGAAAAAAATTAGCATATTTCATTGGCCAAATGGGCAAAAAATGCAACCATTACCCTGGAATGGTCTATTCAATGCTTATATTACATATTTATCATATATAACCATGATATTTAAGCAAGAAATTATTTTTGCACATTAAAATTCTACGTATAATCTGTAAATTACTTAGCAAAATAACCAGTGAATTATGACAATAATTATTTCATTAATTTTCAGGTAGTGAAGTCAGAGATGACTCAGATTCTTCAGCAATAGTTTCATATCCAGATTTAGGATTAGTTTCTGCATTTAAAGTTTCTCTCTGTGCTTCAGTCAATTCATCAATAGCTTTATAAAAATCACTGAAATCAACATATGGTTCAATTTTGCCATCTTCATCAAGTTCTAATTTAGCACATTTGTAAAATCTGCTTGGGAACCTAGTTTCTCCACTGCTTTGTGTTGAAGATTCTGTACTTGTACCGTTACTTGTATTAAAAGTAGAATCAGGTAAGGTTGACGCTAATGTACTTGTTGTAGTTAGAATGCTTTCCCTTGGTGGGGAACGTGCCTTTGTTGGTGTTGGAGTTCCTGCAGGTGATTGTGAACTACTATGGTCGGACAGCTCTATACTAATTGATGGTGCCAAGGGCAGATGACTTGGAATTCTTGCAGGCGTTGGTGGTGACAGTGGATTATAGGGTCCACCCCGACTAGGAGAATTTATGGCATTTGCTAGAGGATAATTAAAATTTCTAACTAACAAAGTAATGTCTCCTCTTTTCTTGCACAAGTTTTTAATTTCTGGGCTACCAGTCATAAATGCATCATGGTGCATTCTCACAACCTTATCTACGACAGCTTGTGCCACACCATGAAGTGTGGACTGAACTGAAAATTCAGCTGCCACCATACGAGCCACTTCAACATTGACACGATCACATTGTGTGGCATCTTGTAAAGCTTGATACAAGCCATCAGACATGATTATTAGAAAACTTGAAGATTTATCTAATGGAATACCTCCATGTACATAAGGATCGGCAATTACAGGTTCCCTACTAGCATCCCTGAAAGTAAAAACAAAATAAGTTAATTTCTAGAAACAATATGTATCTGTAAATTACTGTTCCTGTTTAATTTTTTATTTTATTTAAAGTATCTTTAAAAGATGGATTTATTTTTTAAAATTTTTTTCAAGATGACAAATGTTTCTTATGATCAACTTTACTTTCTATTCCAGTTTCATTAGGTCAATTCTCTTATGGTGTTTACATTTCCGAATTTGTTGGCAATTTTTTGGCTTGTAGACAATACAGTGATTTTCTGAATAGGGCTAAACTGCTGGTGCAAAAGCTACTCAAATGGTGGTATGTTGTTCCAATCCAAAAGTTATCACTTAAAAAATTCTTCAGTCTTTATTATGAAATTATAGATTGTTATGGACTATCAGTTTTCAACATGAAATCAGACCTCTTCCATTTTTCATACCGTTAGTTTTGTTGTTTCTGTATCAATGAACATAACTTTGTACTGAACTTAAAATGAGCAACATGGTGGGTGTCTTGTAAGAGACAGGAACTGTTTACCCTTCCAGACCAATTATTTTAATCGGGCACATTTTGCTCATCATTTTTTGTTTTGTTTCTGTTCTTTGCTTTTTTTTCCATCCCTCCCAATCTTGGTTTTGTCTTTATTTCTTGATTCATGGTTGATGGGTAGCCAACCTCGTCTTGGAACAGTCAAAGCAGATTTGGTAACTGGCACATATATAAAATTACTGTTCTTTTTTATTCC
Source organism: Mytilisepta virgata (assembly GCA_028015205.1). Taxonomy (NCBI): domain Eukaryota; kingdom Metazoa; phylum Mollusca; class Bivalvia; order Mytilida; family Mytilidae; genus Mytilisepta; species Mytilisepta virgata. The sequence continues at coordinate 94,762,114 of CM051521.1, forward strand.
ATATAGTTTCAAATTAACAATGCATGCTTTTAATAACTAGTACAATATTTGAGAGTTGCATAAAGGATACCCAAAACTGATTGCATCAATCAGTTGTGAATATAGATAACAAGAAAAATAAATGGAAATGGTGAGCTGTCAAAAGGGGCATAAAACGACTAAAATGTATGAAATACACAAGTCGAACAAAACCAAATATAAAATCGTAAAACAACAACAACAAACTAAAAAGTTAAAAATACTCAATTTTTCGACCAATATGGTCTTGATCAAGAGTAATTATGTAAAAAAATAAAAATAAAAAGGTGTTGACTCTTTGAAACCCAGAGCAAGACTGAGTCCGTACATAAAATGTAAACAAAAACAAAAAATTATTTGACGTGGGTGTCCTCAGTAAAAAGTACTTCATAGAAAATACATAAATGGCAAGGTAGATTGTAAAACTATATAGTAAAAATAAGTAAAATAATATATTTGACTTTGTGATGTATAGAAAATGTACCATATAAGATAACTGTAAAAGTAAGTGTGCATACTTAGTAGATGAATTGAAATTAAGAATTTTTTACATTAATTCCACGGGGTCGGAGTGTCCCCAGGCTAAAAGTTATTTTCTGCTCAAGGCGTTGTCTGTATTGTCTTCCTCCGTTAACTGTCCTTAAAACGGTTACGCGGACGTCTGACAAGCTGTGACCAGGCAATCGAAAGTGATTGCCAACTGGACAATCAGTTCCATTCTTTATAGAACGCAAGTGTTCTTTAAAGCGGTCACCAAGGCGACGACAAGTCTCTCCGATGTATACCTTATCACAATTCGTACAGACAATTGCGTAAACCAAATTATTATCGGTACAGATATACCCATTTTGAATTATGTATTTGTTGTCAGGGCCAAAGATCTCTTAAGTTTCCATGGTGTAGGGGCATGTCACACATCTGGACCTTTTACATGGCCTGGTTCCCCGGTAGTCAGTTTTTTCTGAGGAAATGTTCGACTTGATCGAACTACTGAATAAGTGGTTTTTTAGACTTTTCCCCTTACGATAAGCAGTGATGGGAACAGCCTCAAAAATTTCGCACATCAATGGATCTTTCATCACTATGTTGTTAAAATTGTTCATTAGGATGTTACGGATGGCGACATTATGGGGATGGTAAGTAAGGACCAGTGGAACACGTTTGTTGTTAGATTTCCGACCAGACTTTAGGGTGTTGGGTCTGGTCACATTGGAAACAGATTCAAATGCCCTGTCAATGACCGTTTGGGGATAACCTCTCCTTCGGAAAAAGGTGAACATCTTGTCACACTGCTGTCTGAAATCCTCTTCATTGCTGCAGATGCGTCTAAGTCTAAGAAACTGAGATTTAGGGATGGCATCTTTGCAAGACTTAGGATGACAAGAGGAATAGGTCAGGTAGCAGAGTGCGTCGGTAGGTAAAAGGTCCAGATGTGTGACATGCCCCTACACCATGGAAACTAAAGAGATCTTGGGCCCTGACAACAAATACATAATTCAAAATGGGTATATCTGTACCGATAATAATTGGTTTACGCAATCGTCTGTACGAATTGTGATAAGGTATACATCGGAGAGACATGTCGTCGCCTTGGTGACTGCTTTGCAGAACACCTGCGTTCTATAAAGAATGGAACTGATTGTCCAGTTGGCAATCACTTTCGATTGCCTGGTCACAGCTCGTCAGACATCTGCGTAACCGTTTTAAGGACAGTTAACGGAGGAAGACAATACAGACAACGCCTTGAGCAGAAAATAATTTTTAGCCTGGGGACACTCCGACCCTGTGGAATTAATGTAAAAAAATTCTTAATTTCAATTCATCTATTAAGTATGCACACTAACTTTTACAGTTATCTTAATGGTACATTTTCTATACATCACAACGTCAAATATATTATTTTACTTATTTTTACTATATAGCTTTACTATCTACCTTGCCATTTATGTATTTTCTATGAAGTACTTTTTACTGAGGACACCCACGTCAAATAATTTTTTGTTTTTGTTTACATTTTATGTACGGACTCAGTCTTGCTCTGGGTTTCAAAGAGTCAACACCTTTTTATTTTTATTTTTTTACATACTCGTGATCAATACCATATTTGTCGAAACGTTGAGTATTTTTAACTTTTTAGTTTGTTGTTGTTGTTTTACGATTTTATATTTGGTTTTGTTCGACTTGTGTATTTCATACATTTTAGTCGTTTTACGCCCCTTTTGACAGCTCACCATTTCCATTTATTTTTCTTTTTATCTATTGTCGCATGAGTTGTTTCGCAACATACTTAGTTTTTAGTTGTGAATATACATGTATAAAGTTTTGATAATGACACAAGTTTTAAAATCCCTTAGACTTGACTTACAATAAAATGGAAAATACAAAATGTCTGAAAAACAGTGGGAGGTTGCCTTATTGCACACACCCAATTTCCTTTCATTTCTTTCACAAAAAATTCCAATTTAAAAAACATACTTAAGTAATTCTATGTCTTTGTGTCCACCCTTGACATGATAATCTCCCAGACATCGGGTACTGTCAGAACTACCAATCCGTCGGTGCTGTTTCAACTTTTCTACATCTATACCTAATGATGCCATTCTATTACATTCCTCTTCATTGTTGAGGGAGTGGTCAACTGAAAGCTGCATGACCCTTAACATACCCTCCTGGTCAGTGATACATAATAAGGCTCTGGTGTCACCTAAAGTTAAACCATTAATGCTTGCAATTGAAATGTTCAATTCCCCAGATTCATAAATTCATTCTTGCAGGTATCAATTTTGTGACAAACTTTTTCAGGAGACTAAATGTTTGAACACTTAAAATTTTGTAGACACAAGGATTTTAGAAATAGAATGTGTTAAATACTTTAATTTGTTTGCACCTACAAAAATTAATATCCAACAAAAAAGATGAATTCTCAGTATGCAATATACAATGTCATATATACTCGGTATGAAATAATGCATATTATAATCTCAGGGATTTAGCTAGCGCTCGTCACTTTCGTCATTGATGAATTTATTTTGAAAGTGATGAATAAATTTCAAAATAGATTCGTTACTTTATTTTGCAGCAATCATTAAAATTACATATAAATCTTAAAAATCTACAAAAACAAATTGATGTTATCAACTTTATAAGCCTTTCATATATTTTACTGACCTTTTAACAAGTTTAAAGTTAATTGTCTAATAAATAGACCCTCCGGCGACAATGCTAAACAGCTAGGTGTTGACACTTGAATTGGCAGCGGAGATATTGAACAGTAATCATTTACTCAATTGATTTTAACTGCCTCAGTTATTTGTTTTAGGGAGTAATTATGCAGTCTGTGATTAATTCTACACGTAGGCCTGGTGATAAAATAACATTTTATAGGATTGTTTGTTTAGAAGCACCATTATTCAATTTGTACATTTGTCACATTTGGCTGTTTAACCAAAGACCACAAACATTTTAAAATTGCAAAGCACAAGTACATTTTTTTTTATAAATAAATATAAATTTTAATTATTTATTTTACTTTAAAGAAATAATAGCTTGAGTCTTGGAAAGGCTGAATGAAATAAATTCTTTTATTTTTTATTATTATGAAAGAAGACATACTAATAACTACAATGGTAAAGTCAGTGAACCACTTTCGTGCAAAAGAGACTAATCGTCTTAAAATCCTAGCTAAAACCCTGAATCTTCTAAAGTACACATTCAAATCAACAGACAAAGAAACTTTTTTTATGAATGGCAAAACAAAATATGATTTATGAATTACCCATTAATTTTGAAGAATAGATAATGCCACTGTCAGATAACAGCCTTTTCATTTAATCCCGAATGTTTTCTAAATGACAGTAACAGTTCTTACCAATTGTACTTACCAACATTTGCCACGAATAACTTGTTTTTATAAATAAGTGAGACTGTAGCAGTTGTCCCCCCTGAAATTTCTTTCTCCAAGTTATCTAGTTGTTTCATAATATCTGGGTACTGTTTACAAGCCTCATAATGACTTATACCCTGTAAAAAAATATTTTAAAAAATTGGTAAAAATTACCATTAAACTTTACTATACACTGTTAATTTTTTCACATCACTAAATCTTACATACAGTAGAACTCTAGGTATTAAAAGCACAAGGGAATCACAAGAATGGTTATACTGAAGTTTCACAAGAATGGTTATACTGTAGTTTCACAAGAACGGTTATACTGTAGTTTCACAAGAACAGTTATACTGTAGTTTCACAAGAACAGTTATACCGTAGTTTCAAAAGAACAATTATTCTGTAGTTTCACAAGAATGGTTATACTGTACTTTCACAAGAACAGTTATACTGTAGTTTCACAAGAAGGGTTATACTGTAGTTTCAAAAGAACAGTTCTACTGTAGTTTCACAAGAACAGTTGTAATGTAGTTTCAAAAGAACAGTTATACTGTAGTTTCACAAGAATGGATATCACAAGAACAGTTATACTGAAGTTTCACAAGAATGGTTATACTGTAGTTTCATAAGAACGGTTACACTGTAGTTTCACAACAACAGTAATACTGTAGTTTCACAAGAGCATTTATACTGTAGTTTCAAAAGAATGGTTATACTGTAGTTTCACAAGAAAGGTTATACTGTAGTTTCACAAAAAGTTATACTGTAGTTTCAAAAGAACAGTTATACTGTAGTTTCACAAGAACAGTAATACTGTAGTTTCAAAAGAACAATTATATTGTACTTTCACAAGAACAATTATATTGTACTTTCACAAGAACAGTTATATTGTAGTTTCACAAGAAAGGTTATACTGTAGTTTCACAAGAACAGTTATACTGTAGTTTCACAAGAACAGTTATATTGTAATTTCACAAGAACAGTTATACTGTAGTTTCACAAGAACAGTTATACTGTAGTTTCAAGAGAACAGTTATACTATAGTTTCATAAGAAAAGTTATATTGTAGTTTCACAAGAACAGTTATACTGTGGTTTACTATGTTTGAGCTACTGACGTTCAAACTGCAACCGTTTTATCTGTAAAAACAAGAATGGCACACTACATGTCTCGCCTGAGTATGCACATGGACACAGAATAATGATTATCTGATACCCAACATTTTGCAAGTCAAAGGAAAATGTGTCAAAAGAAATTGAGGTCAAGGTCAAAAGGCAGATGTCATACCGACATGTATCCGCTAAGAACTATCTATTGACCAAATATGGTGGGTCTAGGTATTAAAGTTGCTGAGAAATTGGCCTAATCTCGAAAATAAGACAGTCACTCAAGCATGCAATTGAGATCAAAGTCCAGAGACAGGTGTCAGACTTACATGTACCTACTAAGAACTATCTATAGACCAAACACGGATGGGTCTAAGTATTACAGTTGCTGAAAAAAGGACTTAATCAAGAAATTTGGATGAAAGTCACTCAACCATGAAATTGAGGTCAAGGTCCAGAGACAAGTGTCAGACTGGCATGTACCCACCAAGAACTATCAATAGACAAATACAGTGCGTCTTGGGATTACAGTTTCTGAGAAATGGACTTAACCACGAAAAAGTGACAAAGTCACTCAATCATGAAATTGAGGTCAAGGTCCCAAACCAGGTGTCAGACTGACATTTACCCATCAAGAAATATCTATTGACCAAATATGGTGGGTCTAGGTATTCTAGTTGCTGAAAAATGGACTTAACCATGAAAAAGTGACAAAGTCACTCAAGCATGAAATCGAGGTCAAGGTCAAAAGCCAGATGTCAGACTGACATGTACCCACCAAGAACTATCTACTGACCAAATACAGTATTCTAGTTGCTGAGAAATGGACTTAACCACGAAAAAGTGACAAAGTCACTCGAGGATGAAATTGAGGTCAAGGTCCCAAGCCAGGTGTCAGACTCGCATGTACCAACTAAGAACTATCTATAGATCAAATATGGTTGGCCTAGGTATTACAGTTGCTGAGAAATGGATTTAACCATGAAACTTGGACACAGATTTTAAATTCATGTTAATGAAGTCTGTGAACCATGAAAATGAAGTCTGTGAACCATGAAAATGAGGTCAGGGTCACAAGACAAGTATACTGCGGCAAACCTTTTATGATAAGCTACCTTGTGGACCATACATCTTAATTGTAGGTATTGCAAAGTTATTAAAGTTGTTAAAAAGTTTACACCGCTGTCGCGGGAAAGTAATACCTATATCTCACCTCCGCGACTTTTCGTCATAGACGAGACAAAAAACCAAAATTTTGAAGATAACTGGACGCATGCAGAACACTATTATAAAGAAAGTTTTACAGAATGACACTTACCTCTGGCAGTTGTAACTGTATAGTTGTCTTTTCTGCAAAAATGTGGTCAATGGATTCAAAGAAACTTTTCTCCACTGCAATAAATGCCTGCAAATTATAAAATAAAATCCTTTAATAAGTTTTTTCACATGTAATTTCCCTACAGGCTTATAAAATCAATTTTCATGAAGATCATATCAGTGTAAGGGATGACGTTATTTTGCCAAGCATTTATATTATATTTGAGTATGTAACATTTCATCAAAGAAATAATCATAACACATCATTGATGAAAACAGACTACTATGAGCCAAGAATGGTACTGGTAGATTTGGCAGCTATGTTAATAGTTTTCAATCTGACCTACCAATGTGGTTTTTTTCTTTTTTTGGAAGGGCAACTTTTCTTGCAGATGGTCATCAGATTCAAATGAAACTTGGTACAATTCCTTATTAACAATATGTTAGCATATGCAAACCATATTTTCATGACAACTGATTTGTGCACGTCAATTCTTCTATTTCTGTTAAAGGAAATGAAACTTGATACTCTTTCACAACATCCTGCTTTCCTTTCAGTAAATTTTTTATTGGTATTATTATTTTCATATTTTAATGACTAAACATCTGGTTTGTCAATAAAGCAATAAAGTCAATTTTTTATTCTACAATTAATCTGGTTGCAGAGCTATTAAGACTCTTCAATATACTTTTCTTTGTAAAAATTGTTTAATATACATGCAACTCAGAAAAATCAAACTGTTATTTAGAAAGCTTCTTATAAAGATATAAATTTTTAATTTTAAAATGGACCTGATATAAAATTTCCTTGATCTCATCTTCAGTGCTGTTATTGTTCAGTTGTCCAAGTAGTAACTCTGCTGGCATTCTCTGTGCAGCAAAGTTTGCCACTCGGCTGCCATCGTGGCCATCAAATACACCATAAAGAAAATTATCTGCATCTGTTAACCTGTAACATATTAGTCATATTTTTTATATCAAGTATAATAAATTTTGTCTACATGTGTATGTGCTTTCTATAATATAAACAAATCAGATTTTTTTTTTACTAATTTGCTTGTCATTAAGTCATTTCTTCAATACTAACTCTCTTGATGTGTAATATCTGTTATGTTCTCTTTCTTAGCATCAAGAAATCCTTTAAAATCGCATTTCACTATATAGGACTTTATAGGTTGATACTAGGAGGGCAATGTGGGCAAACTTAGGATGTGATGTATGACCAAAAACCTTAAAACATTTCAAAAACATATTGTTCCAGCAGAATTTATAAAAACTGTATTTTTATTATTTTCATGTATGTCAATTTTTGTATTTCAGTAAAATTTGAATTGTCCTCAAGATAAACATAAAATTTACGTAAAGCAAAAGGTAATGAATATTCAGAATAATGGTCAAGGGTAGTTAGAAGGTTTCTTTATTTTTGCCCAACAATGCATCAAATTTTATCTTTTTATTCTTTTCTTTAATGCTTTTGTCAGATTTATAAATATCTCCTCCATGCATCATAGAAATGAATGTTGACCCCCAAAATCAACTTTATCATATCAAAAAATATTTTTTAACAAAAACCAATTGCAATAAAATATAATTATCTATATTTTGATGAATAATAGACATTCTGATCTTGAAAACTACAAAAAATCCCCTTAAACTGAAAACAGCCATTTTTAAGATTCAAATCTTGGCATAGCCTTGAAACACAATTTATTTTTTTAAAATGCTTAGTTTTCAATTAATCTTAAATTGCTCAAATTATTTTCATTATTTGCATTTCCTTCAATAAATACTTTTGCCAAGATCTTTAAAGGCTTTAGTTTAAAGTGACCCAATTCCAAGACCCTTTCCTTTAGATATGTTACACTCAAAAATGAAGAAAAATTTACATAGTTGAACTGATCAAATAAATACCAATAAGTTTCTTAAAACAATACCTACCAAAATTTGGGCTGAATTCTTTACCCCTTTAAATGGAATGAAATAGGCAAATGCTTCGTCAAGACCACATTGAATAAAATGTACAATACCTGAAATGAAAACTTCTGTCCTCAAATTCATGTTCTTCCTGTCTGAAACCATCTTCTCTATAAATCTGATTGGTTGAAAATCCTACTCCTGATAGCTGACATACTGGTAGATCATCAGTCCAACTTAAAGCATGGCTCTGAAATGATATAATGAAAATGGTTTTTGTAAGTAATATTTTTATGCACTAATAACAAGATAAAGTATGTAAACAAAAATAACATTACATCCAGGTACTTAAAACATGACCTACAATCAAAAGTAAAAAAAAAAAATAAAGTGAGTGGGACCCCAAATGTAATGTACATTTTTAATATTCTCCCCTATTTCATCTGTTTTTTCTATAAAACACACACATATATCTATATAATATATGTACAATGTCAGAAAATATAAAGTTTATTTGTACGAACCTTAGAAATGGGTAGAAATGCAAGGTTTACGAGCATTTCTTGCCCGTTATGTGGCAAGTACAAATAAACTTTATATTTTCTGGCAATGTACATATATTGTTTTTATCCTGTAACACTAAATTGTTATCTGTTTGGGCAAAAAGGCATGAAAATTGAACATTTATAGCTGATTTAAACAAGGCCGTTTTTGGCACGTTATCTAGGGGAACACAATGTCATAATCACTTTGAACCAGAACGCAATGCAAAATATCGTTGAATGTAAGGACAAGGGTACCAGGAGACTATATTGCAGGATAAATATATGTCTTTTTAGGATTACATTGATTTCAACATTAGGTAAATAAAATTATTTTATTTTCTTTTACTGCACACATACGCATCCAACATCCAACTGAGAAAAAATATCTGATAGGGTTTTTTTTATGATGTCTGGATTTGAACTTTTCTAAATATTTTCCTAAGTGTGTGTAATTCATTGATATAGCTGGTTATGGATTAGGAGTTTATACCATTTTCAGTGCATTTGGCTATATTGTGACGGCCACTTATGTTTTGGTGGAGGAAGCTTAAGAACCCAGAGAAAACACCCACCCTATGGCAAGAGAATTTTTTATCAGGCTGAATGAAATCAATTTGATCAGTGAGCAGCAAAGTTGCTGTGGACAGCAAACAAATATCTTATTGGCACTTCTCTTTTTTATACTAGTTTTCTTGACATTTCCAGAAACTTCTTAATCAACGCATCTCATTTTTGGGGTGTGAGCTAATAATGATGAGCTACAGATCATGTCTGAGTTGTTCGGATAATCATTATTGGCCATGGAAATACGAATTATTGTCAAAATTTTAATTTTCCAAACATAGATTCAGGATTTTTAGAAATCACCCTGTCCAAATGTAGGTATATGATTCACATCTGGTGTATTTTCTCATAGTTCTAGCCAGCAGGGGACATTTTATTGCTGAGCAATACTCTCTGAATGCTTGGTTTTTCTTATTTGAAATGTCCTTGAATGAAATTGGATACGAAAGACATAATGAGGGAACGTCTTCTTACCACAGAACATCTAAAAACTAGGGAATAAGTCGAAATAATGTATATATATATGTGGTTCAATAATTATAAATTATTAATTAAATTTTTTTTAAAATGATGTTTTTTTAAAGACTGTAATTATCGGGTCTCTAAAACAATAGAAATTCCCCACATTGAATTTATTTTTCATACAACCTAATTGGGTTAATGTATGTATTTCAATAAATAAATATATTCTTTCATTTTCATTTAACTTTACGTAGATCACAACTGAGTTTATATTTGAGACCACAATTTTTTAAGATTCAGCTTTAATGTCCAAGATAAGGAAACAACAGATTGATTTTGGTGGAGGAGGTGCTCTGAAAAAGGACAGTATGCCTAAATATTCAGCTTAAAAAGGCATAATTTTTATTTTGGAAAAACATGCAAACAAATTTTCAGTGTGAAAATCGTGGATCGAAAGTTAATAAGTTCTTTTCCCTAACTGTCTGGATATTTGAAATAAAAAAAAATAATTCTAAATTGCTTTGATGATCAGGACAAAAATTAAAGGATCACTGACATTCTTAACTCTTCTCAAGTTTGGTTGTGAAGACTGTTGATATGTACAATGTACATTCTTAATATCGGGCGAAGCCCGACTAAGTATAGAATATGGGTCTCAAATCCAGATATCAAGTAGACTGTAGTTTCAATCCGGAAGTAGCATTTGTAAATCTATCCCAGAAACCCTAAAAAATACAGCGGAACTTCCGGTTAAAATATTTTCACACTTGAACAAACTTAAAAAGAAATTATGTTTTGGCGATAGCCAAAACTTAATTTCTATACGATATAATTTTCCACCGACTTTTTTTCGAGTTTTTGTGCGCATTGGGAACTTTATTCGAAAATTTCTTCAATGACCTACAAATATGACACCATAACAACGGCTTCCAAAATGTTCCACAGTCGCTTGTCTCAGAAAAAAAATTACTATATATGCCAAGAGAAAAGAAAAGGTCTCCAACTCGGGCAACACAATTTTACGCACTGTTGATTGGCAAGTAAGGTAGGCGTGTCATATATCATTGTGTTGATAAATTAATATTTTATTTATTGATCCAAAAGTTTTGAGCGAGACCGAAAGGTAAAAGCGATAATTCTTTGGAAATCGAAGCAGGCACGTAAAATTGTGTTGCTCGAGTTGGGGACCTTTTCTTTTCTCTTGGCATATATAGTAATTTTTTTTCTGAGACAAGCGCCTGTGATATGGTCGTGTTTACATGATTTCGGCTTCGCCCCATTTTAGGCTAAAGCGTACTCCTTATTATAAAAAATATTGATAATTTATAATTATCAAAGCAAAAATATACTTTATTTCTACAATTTTGCTAGAAATTAGATGTTCTGTGGTATTCTGGGGTAAAACGACGCACCGACATAATGACTAGTAATACTAGGGGGGATAATCCAAATTTTTCTTGCAAGACTTTTATAGGTGCCAGTCTGAATAAATAAAGTACAGTTTGTATCTATATACATGTAGGTATAATACTAAGAATACAGGGTGGTTATTTTTTTATACATGTATGCAAGTCACACAAGAAATCCTGTAAAAATTCGAACAAACAGACGTACCGCGAAAACCCCCATTCGTGGAGGGGAGCCAACTGATCCGTTTGACAGTCTTGTCGCAGCCATATCAGTTTAACAGTTTTCTTTGAGTGCTACATTTTCGAAATTAGAATCTTGGTTTGTTGCATAGGAAGTAGGTTTTTCGGAATACCTCTGCAAATACCTTTCTCAAATGGTTTAACTAGACACCAACTATTATAATCATATAGAGAAAACTTGAGATTGGCCGCACACCAAGAATTATTATTCAGTAAAATTCCATGAAATGTGGGGACGTTTATTTCAAAAATATATTCTTTTAAATTTTACTATAAAATTAAGATTATTTTAATGTCCAACAAAGGGGCTATATTTATCAGAATTTTCTTGGATACAGACTTTTCAAGTGATAAAGACAACTCCATATTGAAATAGGCACCAGCTACCATGAAGTAATATGAGATAGGTGCGACCTGAGGAGCGAGCGAAGCTTGTGCCTTTTTTTAAATTTTGGTATTTCGATTTATCGAATTAGGTTGACAAATTAAATCGGACGTAAATACCGAAATGGGTCCGAGAAATAAAGGGACGAATGAACTAATGATTTCATGGGGCATGCGCCTAGTGAAAATTTCCGGTTTTACCAATTGTAACTTCTCGGACATTTTCACGGCCCCTGGTGTAGAATGACAGAGGAGTTACGATGGACGCAGTCTTGCCGAAACTTTTTCAATTTTAGAATATACTTAATTGGCCCTTATCTGTATACACATATATATTTGAAATTTGATACACTTAAGAGCTAGCTTATTACTTTATGTTAATTCAAATGGTATTGTACGGTTATGCAGTTGTAAACTTGAATTCTACTGGCTGCCTTGCCATCTGCTAAATAACCAGGTTCGCCATACACAACCCAATCAAATTGCCCCCAAAAAGAAAACTTCTTACAAAACATGTGCCTGTAGCCAACCAGCAATCGCGTTGTAATATGTTGACCTTTAATCATGTGTGCTCAACCTGTTGACCTTAAATCATGTGTGCTATAAAAAGAACAAAGTAAGGAACACGCTGTCTTGTGATAACCTTAGTGTATTGCCCTACATAAGGCAAGTTGATCTGTTAACCGGTCGGCGAATGGAAAATGGTTGACATCTATACATGCATGACGCAATCCAGGGCTTTATCGATCTAGAGCAATTCAAATAAAATATATTTATTATACTTCTCTGTAATATATCATACAAAATTAAAAGTGATAACACATGTAAAAAATACACATCAACTATGCGCTGCATGGAAAATCAATAGATCATCAGGTTACACGATCAGTGGGCGGAGCATACACATTAAGAGTGAGGGTCAAACACGCGGTCAGTGGGCGGAGTAAACATGTGAATTTTGCGAAGTGAAATCTAGGACATTTGTGTGTTTAACGTTTGATTAATTATATACTCAATACGGTTAGCATAACCGCACAAAAATGTTATCATGCTTTGACCCAACTAGCATGATTATTTAGACAGTGTCGAAAATTGTTGAACGGTTCGGGCTTTCGCCCTCACCGTTCAACAATTTTCGACACTGTCTAAATAATCATGTTAGTTGGGTCAAAGCATGATAACTTATAGTTAAAATATCAGAAGCGACTTTCAAATATTTTAATTTATATGGTACTTTTTATTAATTAAAAATTCAAAGTAGTTAAAAATAGGGCCCAGTAAACATTCTAATGTTAGTATCATTAATCCAGGGTTAAAACGATCTCAATGAAGTTAATTATCATGTTTTGTCACTGATAAATCATACTGTGACACTTGATTATATTCTGCCTTAAAGTATTGAGTTGCATGTACTAGGAACAGAATCCCCTTCCACAGAAATTCCCTAAAGGCCCGTAAATTAAAGACACTATCTAAAAATGTAGTGAAAAAGACGGGATTGTATATCAACAGTGGTATAGAATACAGAATGGAACTAACAGGGAATGTGTCAAAGAGACAACAACCCGACCAGAGAACAGAACAACACAAGGCCAACTGTCCAATGGGTCTTCAACGCAGCGAGAAAACTAGTCCCGCACCCGGAGGTGGGCTTCAGCTAAACCCTAAACAATAATGCATACTAGTTCAGCGAAATGGACGCCACACTAAACTCCGAAACATACAAATGAACCAAAATTCAAAAACCACACATTAAGACTAACAAAGGCAGGAGATTCCTAAATGTGGGTTAAACATGTGTTGTGAGACCTCAGTTTAAAAGAAGTCCGAGTTCGATGTTAGAAAAGGTAACAGAAGAAACTAAGCAAAATGACAATGATCGATATAAATTAACAAAGGACTACTAGCAGTTACTGACATGCCAGCCGTCTAGACCTCAATTAAACTGATCATATAGAAGACCAGCCACAATATCCCCTCCGTTAGGGGTTTAGTACCATGACATCATGAGTTATACGAGAAAACATAACCCATATCATGCTAACAACTGGTTTTAGAATAAATGTGTTTATTTTCGATGTATTTTGAGAAAAGGGGAGTTGCTTTCGCACTACTGAACACAGGTGCATGGGTTTGCGAACTGAAATTTCCAGGATCATCCAACATTTCTCTTCTCGTTACCCTCGACACATAGAAATAAAACTTTTCCTCCATCAAATAATTTCTTAACACTTAAAAAACCCATGATTTTAAAAATAGCTATTATTATTATTTATATATGAATCACAGTGTGGGAAAGGAACTGTACGGTTTTTTAATGTTTTGGTCATTCGGGAGACTGTCAAGCGGGGCTCCGACATTCGAAAAAACAACAAGTCGCTGAATGTAAGGTTTGATTAACGCACAAGTTACTATATTAAGTTTCTGCTTCAAGATTTGGTAACGAAAACATTCTACATGTATATATAGACCAATGAAATACTAAAAACGACATATGCACCCAGAAGTTTTCCCTAAAATGGTTGAGCTCCGAGTAAATCGATCAAAATTCTCCATCAACAGCGAATAAAAATGCTAAAAGAATGCAAAAAAATAATCGTCACTACAACAATTTTTACAATTGACCCTTTTCTGATATATAGCCTTACCTCTCTGAAAGTTTGATAACCATCGTCTCAGTAGAAAATAAAATTGATTAATTTTCTTAATGTTGGAAAATTTTATTGACTGTACAATCGCTTGCTCGCTTACTGTACAATCACTTGGAGCTTTACTGTACAATCACTTGGCCAAAATAATAAAATACATTGCATATTTATTTCATTGTTTTCTATTTCTGCACTATAATATTGATGTATTAAACATTTAAATAAGAGTGAACATAAATTCAGTCATTTTTTGCCGATTAAGCTTCTATCAAGTACACCATTCTAACGTACACGTAGTTTTCTATACCAGAGAGACAAAAAATCGAAAATCAGTATACAAGACAAAAAAGAACAACACAAATGAAAATAAATCACTGATAAAAAAAAAAGCTCGCACAAAATGCACATAAAAAAGTCATTATTTCGAATATTCCATTATTCTTTTATATCAAAGTTTTTAATTAAGCTTTTAAGTTTTCTGCATTTATTTCAACTTTTTAAGCGCAATAAAAAAAAAGGTCAAGATTCCCTCTGTTTTCTGCGGCAGCTAGTTCTTTATACTTATAAATATTCCGTCCTGAATATGCACGAAATAATTGCCACTGGACGTTAATCAAGCACCAATCAATTGCTTTCATGCAATCCGGCCAATAAAAGTTCAAATTTGAAATTCCCAATTTTATTTCTTTGATAAAACAAAGTTTATAGATAACAATTAGTTTTTTTCTGAAAGGGATTGATATAACTGCCTCCAATTAAAGAAAAGGTAGGTACTTTGACCTCTGAGTAGAAATGAAAACCCCAATCCCCACTCACTTCACCCACTTCATACTTCAAAAGCTAAAAAAAAAAATCCATGTACTATTTTCGGAAGATTTTCGGAAAAGTGATGCTCATACTTTAAATCAATCATATATATTTAAAAGCCAAAGCCCTGTTTTCTATTGGAAACCCATACAAGATTATACAACCTTTCGAATCAAAATTCACAATGCGACTCGTTTCTACAGAATCCCTGAAAATTTCATTGATTTCATTATCTTGTTTGAAAGGAGTTGCGGACGGGTGATTCATACCCCCTTTAAAACAAATTGTATAAAATAAAAATCTTAGTCCATTGTGTAATTCGAAAGAGACAACAGATAAAAAAAGATAGTAGGTGCACTATGCATAGCCTGTACATGCAGACTCCTGGAAAGTTTCAGTCCCTTTAATGGTTGTGGACGGGAGATGCCTTATCCAATATAACAACAAGTATACAAGAAATTCTGAAGTCCTTTTTTTAAGAAGGAAAACTCCAGCGCTGGAGATGTAAAGTCAAGCGCGGTAGATTTAAAGTCAAGCATTGGAGATGTAAAATCAAGCGCTGTAGATATAAAGTCCAGCGCTGGAGATATAAAGTCCAGCGGTAGAGATGTTAAAGTCCAGTGCTGTAGATATAAAGTAGAGCGCTGGAGATGTTACTTCTACAGCGCTCGACTTAACATCTCGAGCGCTAGATTTTACACCAACCATCTTCAGTGCTAGACTTTAGAATTGCAGCGCTGGACTTAAAAGAAAGACAAGCTCCCTCTTTAAACTTTTTTAAAAATTGTATTTTTCACTTTTTATTTTATTTCGATCCCGATAATTTTGGGATGCTTTTCTACTGAACCCTGTTTGTCTCACACAAATAAAAAGTTGTGGTTTTGAAATTCCAGCGCTGGAGATGTAAAATCCATCGCTGTTGATCTAAAAGTCCAGTGTCATAGATCTAAAGTCCAGCGCTGAAGATCTAAAGTCCAGGCGCTGCAGATTTAAATTCAAGCGCTGGAGATGTAACATCTCCAGCGCTCGACTTTATATCTACAGTGCTAGACTTTAGCATCTGTAGCGCTGGACTTTGGATCTCAAGCGCTAGACTTTAGATCTTCAGCGGTGGACTTAAGATCTGTAGCGCTGGATTTCATATCTCCAGCGCTGGAATTTAAAAACCACAATTCTTTATCTGTATGAGACCAACAAGGCTCAGCAGAAAACAATCCCAAAATTATTGGGATCGAAATAAAATGCAAAGTGAAAAATATATTTTTAAAAAGTTTAAAGGGGGAGCTTGCAGTTTTCTTCTTTACGATGGGTTGTCTGTTCTTTTTTATTGATGAATTTGGGAACAAGTCTCTGTATCTTCTTATATAAAAGTGAAACTCCAAATTGATAGGTGCTTTTACATGCTTTGTATTATCGGATTTATCATAACATCGTTCATCAAAAGAATAACAATTTTATACAAGTCGAGCAAACCGCACTATAATTGTGTAGTTGAAAACGAAGTTTTAATGAATAAGTTCATTTTAGGTTTTCCAAATAAGAAACAAAGTCTTACAATTATCTTGTATTAGTATTTGTCAGCTTGTTTGTTAATAGTAATATAAATCTTACGTGTGTGTGAGTGTACACTCCTGCAAATGATAAGGTCGTCTCGAGTACTAGTACTTTGAAGTGGAAAGTGATTTTTGAAAACACGAAAGCATATTTATATAAAAGAAATTGTGTAGACAGTTGTATAAATATATAAATGTGATAGTGAAAAAAATCAGTGTTGGTTTTAAAAAAATTTGATTTGTTAATCTCCTTTTTTTTAGTTCTGAAGGAGATTTTGAATTTAGAAATACTAAAATCGGGTTTTTTCATGCATACTCTAGCCAAAATCATGACACTGCTCCCAAGCGACAATACAGAACTGCTCCAAGTGATAATACAGTCGAAAGTTGTTTACCGACAAGCGACCGTACAGTGAAAAATATTTAGTGCCATGTATTTGTAAAGATTTAGAACTATTAGTGAGTGTAAACATATTGAAGTTAAATTTGAGGAAAAACTATATATTAATTCTAATAAAAGAGGTTAAATTTTTTGAAAAAAAATTCTTTTAAAGTAAAAATTCAAGCTGAATGAACACAACCATTTGCATAATTTGGGTCGGAGCTCTTAGTTTCATTTCAATGTTTTCCCTGTTTTCTTGCCTTAAGAATGTTTTCTGCACCCCTGAATATTAGAATATTAATGACAGATATAAACATTTACTCATATGCATTACAAGTAAGCCCCAGAGATAATAGTGATAAAAAACACTTACCTCCTCCGTAGCTGTAAATTATTTCGAATGTCGGAGCCCCGCTTGACAGTCTCCCGAATGACCAAAACATTAAAAAACCGCACAGTTCCGTTCCCACACTGTGTGAATGGGGAATCATCCTTAAATGTCTGTTTGCAGTATCTTATTGTGTTAAGTGTTTATTAATAGCCTATATATTTTGATGGATTCATGAATTCACGGTTCTGTCATTATTGATCCCAGTGAAAATATATAATGCAGCATCGGGTCCTTTTTAGCGGAAATAGTCATATGTTGGTGAAAATTGTTTCAAGTTTTTTTTTATGTAGACAGTAGTTTTTTTCTTTATTTCTTTCTTTTTTAATGTCACATGTTCTTACAAAGTCGGTTTTAATACCGTGTATAAGATCTTTTGTATAAGACAGATTCGATAGATATTGTACGACGTATATGTGGATTTAAACCATTCAATTAAGAAGTGCAAAGATGTTCTTCCTATGTATAACTATTCAGATTCATTTACTAGTACCTGTATCTGATCTATAACAATAACATCAACAGTATATTATAAAGTTGTAATTTTTTAGAATCCTCTATTTTTCTGTTTACTTTAAGAACATTTTAAAAATTGTTTATAATGTTGAATCCATCCCTGAAGATTCTGAATGCTTAAGTATGATGTCATCACCACTGAACATTAACTCAAGATAGAACGCCAAAAAACTCCAAACCAAGACTGTACCAACAATTAAGGATTTGTCTCAGGATATCTATTCATGTTTTGATACAAATTGTGCATGCAATTTTGGCACTTAATTATTATATTAAAGGAGAGATTTTGCATCCTTTTCCCAGTTTAAAATCATTTATGCGGTGAGCTATATCAGTTCCCGTTGAAAATATTGAAACGTTGAAACCGTCTTAGTAAAACATATATAAAAAAACACCAGAAAAAGTTTTAAAATCAGAATAAAATAACCGGAAACAACTTTTACCCCCACCTGTTTTCCGCTTTCCAATCACGGTCATCCTTCCAAGCCACAAAAGTTTGTAGGTACGAACGTGGATACAAAACCCTGACTATACATATCTATATGTTGTTTTAAGATCCATACAGATCTTTTCCTGTGTGGAACAGGGGAGGTTTACAAAAACATGCTATATATATTTAAAATGGGTAAATATATATTAAAGAAAAGTTGTGTGTCTCTTCAGTTCGTTGCAGATATATATTATGAAAGATACTTTTAACCGGTCACAGCTAGAAAGTCTGTGGTTTGGTTGAATTTCTTAACAAAGTTGTTCTTTGAATTTTGTTCTGAATATTTTTTTTGGGGGGGGATCTTAAGTTATCGATAAATTTTAATTAACTTTTTTTTTCTCCTCCTGTTATAGATTTACAAATCAGTCAATGGAATGCCATTGTATTGTAATTAAATATTCGGCTTTGTTTTGATAAATATGGAAGCCAGTCATACTATTTGAATAATATAGTTTCTCGAGTGAACAAATTTAAATCATGGTTTTTACGGGTTTGTATATTCCGTCAGGAAATCTTAATATTCGGTAATTAGACGAACTTTGGTATTATATTCGGAATACCTTCACACTTTACATTATGACAATTATAAAATGGTTTTGGTACGAAAATATTATGTTGCATAGTCACAGATAAACGAAATGATATTAAAATATTATGATTTTAATATTTCATATAGATTGGGATGACATAATTCAGCATATCTAATAAGAAAGAAGGGATACGGGAATAAATTCTTGACAACATCCCAGACATTTGACTTATGACTATGTAGTGTAGAATAAGCATTTAACTATTGAAATTAATAAATGATTATTTGAAGATGAAAAGAAAATTTATGTGTTGAGAAATCAGATGAGTAAATCAATATTAAATTCTTTCTCATATGTACAAAATGGGGTTAAAGGAATTTCCTTTAACCCCATTCTGTACATACATCATCGAATGATGAATAGCTACACATGTACGACACAAAATTACTTTATTTTTTACATTTGCAATGGTGTATCCATTTATATGTATCTGTAGAAAAGTGTGAATTACCTGGCTTTGAAAATATGGTGTTTTTTTTTTTTCAACGAAAATTTTTTTTTTATCTCCCCTGGCACTTGTGAGGTATTGTTATTGCTTGGCATCCATTGTCATAAACTTTCCTTTAAAAATCTTTCCTCTAAACCACTACATCAATTGAAATAAAACACTGGCAGCAATGGTCCTTGGGTGGTCCTCTTTCAGAATTGTATCTGATGACGCTGCCCCCATCTAAGATGGCCATCTGAGTCGAACATAGTTTAACATTGGATCCTATATGAGAAAATAAACTTATCAATCTTCTTGTCTGAAATCAGTAAGCAAATTGGAACCAAACTTGGTACATTGTAGCAATGGTCCTTATATAGTCCTTTATCAGAATTATATCCAATGACCTGGTCCAGGTCCAAGGTGGCTGCTAGATACAAAAGTTGAACACTTAAAGTAACTATTACGACAATTTCTACATATCAGTACTATCATGACTATAGAGTTTTCCCCAGAAATATGTGTAGGCATGGTATCTTCCCTAGTGGGGACAATTTAGCATGTCAATGTTAAATATGAGGGCATCCTGTTTTACAACATGGGGAAAATTTCTTAATTGATTAAACAATAAATCACTATGTTAGCCCTGCAATCAAACACTTAAGAATAATTAACACCTTTTATTCCTAAATTAGGTTAAAAAACTGCTATAAATCTGTTTAAAGACAATAAAAAAACTTAATTTGATAGAAAACGGGTCTCTGAAAGGGACTTCTAAATGGTATTTTAGAGGGCAATTAAATTATTCTCAAGATACTTTCTAAAAAGGCTTCAGAGGGCAGCATGGCGCTCAAAGATGGAGGAATGGTGAAGTGCCATGCTAAAATGACCTAGGGAAACCCCTAGTACACAAATATATCTGATATATCTTGTATAAGTGTATTGTACTAGTATAAACAAACTTGATGTTTGGATATTTTTTAGGTAAAGGGGGGTAATTTGGATTGGAATAAATGTTGAAGCCAAAAAAGTACGTTTAGGGTTTTGTTCAAAAAATGATAGGGTCAGTAGATCATTTTATTTTTAAAACCACAAAATTTTATGTCATCCCGAACCCCTCAAAACTTCCCCAACCCCAGAGGTTTGACTGGGATTGACTGGAAGTTTGCCATTTTGTAATCTGTTAGTTGCAAGGATATTTCACAAATTGTTGATGAATAAAACTGATAAAATAAGTTACTGGTTACTACAACTTATATGTTTATGTTTATGAAAAATTTATGTTAATGTATTCCAAGATGTATTAATAAAAATTTTAGGGTCGGTATCGAAACCCAGTGCACACCCTTGTACATTTATATTACGTACATTATGGTCTGTACATAGGATTTAGTGCTGTTAACACAGCCATTATTTGTAAATTTTTTAAGAGAAAAGATATTTTATGAAAGGTATACATTTAATTTTGGACTTATTTCAGAACAAGTTTATGAAAAAAAACTTGGTAAAAATGTCAGTTTTCCTACCTACCTATACCTAGTCTTTATAGCGCTCGCAGGCACATAGGGCAAGAGCAAGGATTAGTTTTCCAATATGGCATAATTATTTTGACAACGTATAAACATATGTATATATTTGTGTTTATTTTACTTACTATTTATAGTGATGTCAACTAGAGGAGAAGTCCTTTCTCTGTACAAAAGGATACTAAGATTGGCCAAACAGTGGACAAACATCACAGCTAGCAGTAGTAAAGATGCTGCCACAGAACAGTCATATATTTATAAAGAGGCCAGAACTTTATTTCGTAAAAAACAAAGATGTAAGAAAAGAGCCGTACTCACATTTATAGCAAGTTATAATTTTACTTGGATATTTTCATTTAAGTGAAATGATATTCATTGAGTGTTCAGCTCAGGCCTACTTACATCTTTTGTGCATAACAATTGATAGTGTTACATATTTACATTATGCTGCCTTATTTAAAAAATCCAGGAATGTGATTCGGTGTAATATTATTTCCTTATTGTTTGTGTTCAATTCTAGTTAATTATATACGAGTATGGCAGCAAAATGCGCTCTAAACTAATTTCAATCTCTTTCATAACCAATTTTTGTTCGAAACAGATTTTTTAATTGTTATTCTGTGTATGTACATGGTGTAATACATGTAATACACACACTTCAAACGGGAAATATTTCATCGAATCATATTCCCCAAATTTTGAAATTAATCAGCATATTGTAAAAATTTAACCATAACCAAAAGTTATGAATTGAAGAGATAAGTGGGCATGCAGCTTAAAGTTGTGATTGAATATTTTTACATTTTTCATTACAAATAGATTTTCAATTTCATAATATCATATGACATGTGAGCATAATATTTCTTTTTCTGCACAACATTCTTTATGCATTTAAAGCTGCATTACTGAAATAAATTTATTCCAAACTTCAGATATTGTGTTATATTTAACAATGAAACATAGTCAGTTACCTCCCCTTGAAAGTAAAGGGTTAATGTGAAGCTATTCTTCATATTTGAAAAAAATGGCAATCTGAGAAAACAATATTTGGAGATATAAAGCCAGTATCATACTGGTAAAAGTAACACTATTACTCCAGAAAGCTGAAAATGTATCTTATAGTCTTTTTGCAACCAGGGGTATGAATTTAGTAATGAAAAGACTCAGAGTCGTTCCCTTCTTCCTCCTTTTCTCCAAAAGTATGCACATGGCCTGAGTGTGATCAGAGAAAACTTTTGCTTCATAAAGAAAATGTCAAAAGTAATCATACTATTTTTTTCAATATTTGTTCTAAAATTTGCTATTCTAGTGCATTGATGATGTATATCCTAGACACAACTTCACACCTACATGTACACATTCAAGCCACAGGGACCCAATTTCTGGATATTCAATCATTTTTTTCCCTTATACATGTCATATCATTAATACATTTGTACATGTTTTAGCATAAACATGGATTCATGCCTTTATTATGAATGTGCTAATACATGTATACTATCCTTTCAGTATAAGGATGTGGATAGTACAATGTATATGGCACGTTGATAATAATTACTGGTAGGGATAAATCTTTGAGATAATGGTATAGATTCATTATAAATTATTTTTATTCAAAAGACAATAAGAAGTACTATAAGTATAGTACTAATTGAGTTGTAGTGGACAAGAATTGTTCTATGTAAATGTATTTTGATTTTTTTTTTTCAGATAAAAGATCAAGATGACATTAAAATGCATATGAAAGAAGCAGAAACAAGATTAGAAATGGGTTTGTTTATCTAAAATTTTGTTTGTCTGAATGGGGCACAATGAAAATCATTTCTGAAATCAACAGTTGTTATAAGCAATTCTGTAACGTATGATAATGTGTTATGGATGGTTTTATATAAAGAATATCTCACATGATGATTAATGAATTGTAGCAAAAACTCTTCTTCAGTAAATGGCTGTTTTCAGTGGGAGATGACCCATGGAATATAATTCTTTTGTCATAACTTTTGACCATTCAGGCATAACGTTATTTAATTTCGTTGACTTTGCTCAATGAATTTAACTAGGTACAGGAAACCTAAAAACTGATTCACAGTGTGCATGTTGCGTGTATGACAACAAGTGAGGTATATAGTGTTTCCAAAGTTTGTTGAAAATTACCAAGGTCTTCTCCCATCACTTTGCATGGAACATCAGGGGAATTTGAAATAGTATTTAGGTCATTTATGGTCCAAGTATGTTATTAACCTACTTAGTTTTGCAATTAAGAAATATTCCACGGTAAGATCAGCTATAACTATTGGTATATGGTATGGCACTGGAAATATGTCGTACTTGAACAAAGATTGGTAACTTTGAACAGATTGGAGTTCGAGACAGAGAAGTTCTACTGTATATTAAAACTAATATAGAATAAAAGTAAATCACATTGCAGAAACTTGAGGTATATCCATAACTGATAAGTCGCAACGATAAGCATATATTGTTCAAATATTTTGTTTTGCAATAAGAATAATTATGACAACTTATATTTATAAGAAGCAGAATGTCGGAAAATGTATTTTAAAATTTTTTTTTATGTGTGTATATTTCTTCAAAAGATGGTCATTGATGATAGTTATTAAAAGTACACTCTATTTATTTCAGCAATACATTACAGAATGCCTTATCCCAGACCTGTAAGTAATTGTGTTACCTCAATACAAATGTTGTTTCTAATAGATTTTGCTTATGCTACCTTCACATACATGGATTTTTCTTACGAATCCTTATGTATGGCACAAATTTGTAAAAGTACATGAATCCTTACAATTTGGCCATTTTTATGAGCGATTTAAAGAGTGATTACGAGTAATTATGAGCCATTTACGGCATGTTACCGTGGATAAATACAAGTCAGTTGCGACATTTTACGAGCTTTTTATGGATAGTTACCAGTATATAACGGAATGTTACGATTAATTTAAGCTTTTACATGTAAATTACGACCTGTTAATGCATTGTTAGGAATAGTTGCGAGTTAGTTACGAGTATTTGAGTCATTATGCTTTTTGCAAAAAAGTATGCAATTCTCTGTTAATCATCAATCTGCAACTGACATCCAGCGAGACAATTTTTATACCTTTTCCTAAATCGTAAAGTATACGTATGTATTCGTAAAGTACTCGTAACTATACGTAAAATGCTCGTAATAACTCTTAACAATCCGTAAAGGCATTGTAATACGACATGAATTGAATCGTAAACATCACCTAAGCATTCTTAATAAACCGTAAGCAAATTGTAAACTAACATTAACAAAGCATAAAACAAATTGTTTACGAGACATATATGGATTCTTGCGAGTAGTTTACGGAGGGTTACGTGTTGTTCCACTGGTTTACGATACTTACGGATTTTACAAGTTATTTACGAGTTATTTATGGAAAATGTAATCCGTTGACAATCGCAAGAAAATTTTTGACATGTCAAAAAATTTGACTCCACTTTCACGGATCCTGCGAGTTGTGACAAATTATTAACGGATACCAACAACTTATTTACAGATGCTTGCGATGGACTACAAGTTGGCGATCCGTAAGGACTTGTAAGAAAAATCTGTGTGTGTGAAGGGGGTATTACTCTGTATTCTGTTAATTTTTGAGTATGTAATGATACAAAAATCGCACGATGAGTTTCCAAGTGAATATTTTTGAGCTTATGATCTTGGAAAAATTTACTGAGCTAAGGTTTTATAAATATTTTACAAATCAATTAAAAATCAGTTACATTATACACTATAAAGTAAGCTAAAGAAGATCACATTTATTTTACTATCTACAAGATTTGAAATTAAAAAGGACAGTGAGATAAGTGACAGATAGAATGTATGGTATGTTATGATATTGTATTATTATATTTATTTTGATATGGTATTGTAATTATTATATTATTTATCTTGGCCTGATTTGTTTTGCGTAGCCTTATAACATGTATAATATGTTTACATAATATTTATAGTTGTTTACCAAATAATGTTATAACTGCGCAGTTTAGAAATCACTGGAACAATAATGGATACTGATGGAATAACTAGAACTTTCTATTTGACTTACGTAATAATTATGGTGTGATTCGAACTTCTACCGTATTCCAGAAGTTTCCGTTCTACAGTATATATATGGACACGAAAGTTAAACTTGCAGGGCATAGCATATTGGACCGTACATAGACATTCTTGTGTTCTCAGCTGTTGGATTTATTTACGTTTCATACATCGTACTTGACAGACTGTTATTTTCATTACATCATACTAGATTGTGACTGATTGGATATAATATTCCGTTTGGATTCAGGCAACAGTGACCAGAATTCCGGATCAAGAAAAAACAGGATTTTGAACAGTTAAGTTGACATTTTAGTTTTTTTTTTGTAATATTTTTGTAAACTTTGTATATATAATAAATCTTGTTAAATTTTATTATTGATTTGTGTCTTTTGTTGGCTACATTTTAAAGGTGATTTCGGCCGTAACAGAAATTGGGGGCTCGTCTCGGGAGAACGTTAATATCTTATTAAATTTTTTCAGTATTTTTATTAGAATTAGCCAACAAAATTCTACAAAATGGAATTTGATGCTGGTAAATTTTTGAAAACGCCAGACCTGGAAGAGTTTGATAAATTAAAGAAAGAAGAATTAGTGTTGCTTGCTAAACATTTAAAAATAGATTTTAGAACATCTATGAGAAAACAAATTATAAAAAATTTGGTAATAGACAATTTAGTTGATTTGGAAATTTTTGGTGAAGAGGCTCTTGACCTCAAGGTCGAAAAAGTTGATGCTTTCAAATTAAAACAGCTTGAATTAGAACATGAACTTAAATTAAAACAATTGGAAAAACAATTGGAAAACGAAGTTAAATTAAAACAATTAGAAAAAGAAGATGAATTTAAATTAAAACAATTGGAAAACGAAGTTAAATTAAAACAATTAGAAAAAGAAGAAAAACAATTACAGGCAGAACTTGAAATGAAGGAAAGGTTAGAGATGGAGAAAATAAAAATAGAAATGGCTAAAGTAGAAAGCAACACTAAGTCAAAATCAGAACATTTTGAGGCAGCAAAAAATATCCGTTTGGTTCCGAAATTTTGTGAAAAAACTGTTGATAAATTTTTTCCACAATTTGAGAAAATTGCTCAAAATTTGAAATGGCCAAAGCCTTATTGGACTACAATGTTACAAAGTGTTTTTGTGGGCAAGGCCGCTGAAATTTACTCAGCACTTTCTTCAGAAAAAAGTTCTGATTATGACACTGTTAAACAGGAAGTTTTGAAAGCTTATGAGCTAGTGCCAGAAGCATATAGACAGAAATTTAGGTCTTATAAAAAGTTTGAAACACAAACCTATGTTGAATTTGCTAGGGAAAAAGAAGATTTATTTGATAAATGGCTTACGTCAAAGAAAATAGATAAAAATTTTGATAAATTAAGACAATTAATGTTATTAGAAGAGTTCAAGCAGTGTGTTAATTTAGACTTAAAAACACATTTAGATGACAAAACTGTTGAGACATTGCAAGATGCAGCTGTTGTTTCCGATAATTATACCATTTCACATAAAAGGAGTTTCAAAGGTCAAAATTTTAATACTTCTAGCGGAAATTACAAATATCAAAGCACTGAGCGTACTGATTGTAAGCCTGTTGCACAGAATAAGAGTCCGTCAAGTTATAATATGTCTGGTCCAAAATTTGATACTTTTGAGAAGAAGTCACTAACTTGTGCTTATTGTAAGAAAAATGGTCACCTGATGGCTGATTGTTTTAGACTCCAGAAGAAGAATGAAAGAGATCATAAGCCCAAGTCCAGTGCTTGTACGACACCCGTTGTTACCAATAAGTTGGAATGTCCTGCGAGTCAGGCTTTAAAGTCCAGTTTTTGTGATTACATGGAGGATTATAAGCCCTTTATGTCTGATGGGTTTGTTTCTATTGTTAATAATACTACTCCTCAGCCTATTAAGATTTTACGGGACACTGGAGCTTCTCAGTCTTTGTTGTTAGAAGGTGTGTTGCCTTTGTCCGAGGAGACGTCCGTTGGTGCCTCCGTTTTGTTACGAGGTGTGGAGTTAGGTTGTATAGATGTTCCCCTCCATCGTATTTATTTGAAGTCAGATTTAATTACTGGACCAGTTGTTGTGGGTGTTCGTCCTACTCTCCCTGTTGAGGGTGTTTCATTATTGCTAGGTAATGATCTAGCTAGGAACAAAGTGGTTGCTGAACCAATTGTTACAAGTGAACCGGTGGTGGATGTTAAATCACCTGAAGATGATGCTGAACTGTATCCAGCTTGTGTTGTTACTAGGGCAATGGCAAGAAAACAACAAGATGAGGATCTACAAGAAGGCCAGTATGATTATATGGACCTTTCTGACTCTTTCTTTGCCGACATTGAAGGTCCCGGTACTTCAGAAAAGGCCATAATAAGATCACCTGGTACTAACAAGCATGTAATTATGCCATGGCCAGACGTGAATAGCCATTCATTAGACAAAAGAACATTTAGGGAAGAACAGAATAAAGACCCTGAGGTTCTTCAGCTCGGCAAGAGGGCTCTACCCCAAGAAGAAGCAGACAAAGTGGCCGAATGTTACTACCATCAAGACGGCATTTTGATGAGGAAATGGAGGCCCCCTGATGCTATCCCAGAGGAGGAATGGAGAGTGGTATACCAAGTGGTGGTGCCTAAAGTCTATAGGCAAGAAATTATTGGTCTTGCCCATGACACCCCCTTGGCTGGACATTTAGGTATAAGGAAGACTTGCCTTAAGATATTACAACATTTCTACTGGCCCAGACTAAGAAATGATGTCACAGAATACTGCAAATCATGCCATATATGCCAGGTTGTTGGCAAGCCTAACCAGAAAATACCACCAGCACCACTTCTGCCAATTCCAGCCTTTGAAGAACCTTTCAGCCGAGTACTTATTGATTGCGTTGGACCTTTACCAAAGACCAAGACTGGAAATGCTTATTTATTAACGATCATGTGTACATCCACTCGCTTTCCTGAGGCTATTCCCTTAAGGAATATTAAGACACCAACTATTGTCAAAGCTCTTATCAAATTTTTCACATTAGTAGGACTTCCTAAGTCTATACAGTCCGACCAGGGTTCAAATTTTATGTCAGGTTTATTTCAGCAGGTCGTTTAC
Organism: Mytilisepta virgata; assembly: GCA_028015205.1. Lineage (NCBI taxonomy): Eukaryota > Metazoa > Mollusca > Bivalvia > Mytilida > Mytilidae > Mytilisepta > Mytilisepta virgata. Next base: position 94,790,475 of record CM051521.1, read on the forward strand.
CAGTTAGGGATTGCTCAGTATAGATCAAGTGCTTATCATCCAGAATCTCAAGGTGCCTTAGAACGTTTTCATCAAACATTGAAGAACATGATTAGGACTTTTTGTCTTCAATTTGACAGGGACTGGGATGATGGTGTTCACTTTCTACTTTTTGCGGTTCGAGAGGCTGTTCAAGAATCCCTTGGTTTTAGCCCCTTTGAGTTAGTGTTTGGTCATACTGTAAGGGGACCTTTGAAATTGGTTAAGGAAAAATGGCTTACTGAACACACTGACTTGAATCTTCTAGACTATGTATCTAGATTTAAAGAAAAATTGTATACTGCTTGTCAAATTGCTCAGAAAAACTTAAAAACTGTACAGAATAAGATGAAAATATGGTATGATAAAGATGCCAGGGACAGAGTTTTTGAGCCTGGTGATAAGGTACTTGTATTTTTGCCAGTCCCTGGGCATCCTTTACAGGCTAAATACTGTGGTCCTTATACAATCGAGAGTAAACTCAATGATTTGAATTATATTGTAAAAACTCCAGGTCGGCGTAAACAAAATAGAGTGTGTCACATTAATATGTTAAAACCATATTTTGAGCGTACTAATGAAGGTGAGAGTAAACCAGTTGCCACTTTAGCCATGGTTAAATTGGAGAACGATCATGACCAACCAGATATAACTGAACCATCTTTTGATTCCAAGACTATGGAACAAACTGTTAGATTGAAAAATTCTGAAATTTTATCAGATCTAGACTCAAAACTTGCACATCTGACTTTCGATCGCAGAGAAAAATTGAAAACTTTGGTATTTTCTTTTAAAAATCTTTTTCCAGATGTGCCAAACAAAACCACTGCTGTTTGTCATGATGTTGATGTAGGCGATGCTTCTCCAATTAAGCAACATCCTTACCGGCTCAATCCACTTAAACTTGATGTTATGAGACAAGAAATTAGATATATGCTTGACAATGATATTATTGAGCCGAGTAACAGTGAATGGAGCTCTCCTTGTCTTCTTGTACCCAAACCAGATAAAACCTTTCGTTTCGTTACTGACTTCAGAAAAGTAAACTCAGTCTCAAAATCTGACTCCTATCCGATTCCAAGGATAGAGGATTGCATTGATAACATTGGACAATCAAAATTCGTAAGCAAATTTGATTTATTAAAAGGTTACTGGCAGGTCCCCCTGACACAGAGAGCTCGTGAAATATCAGCTTTTGTCACACCAGACGGCTTATTTCAATATACTGTCATGCCGTTTGGTATGAAAAATGCTCCAGCTACATTTCAAAGAATGATCAATAATGTTATAAAAGATTTAGACTGTTGTTATGCTTATATTGATGATCTTATTGTATGTAGTGATAGCTGGGAAGAGCATTTAACACATTTATATGATACTTTTGATAGATTGTCACAATCAAATTTGACTGTTAATCTTGCTAAAAGTGAATTTTGCAAGGCCACTGTTGATTATTTAGGGCACACAGTTGGCCAAGGTCAAGTGAAACCTATTATGGCTAAAGTGGATGCAATTACCAATTTTCCTCCTCCTACAAATAAAAAACAACTTATGAGATATTTAGGCATGATTGGATTTTACAGAAAATTTTGTTCAAATTTTGCTACTGTTGTTCAACCATTGACTCATCTTTTACGGAAAGATTCTAAATTCATCTGGAGTGATAATTGTCAAAACGCTTTTGAAAAAAGCAAATCACTTTTAATTAACAGTCCCGTTCTTATCACTCCAGACTTTAAAAAGCAATTCAAACTTGCCGTTGATGCAAGTGATGTAGGAGTTGGAGCCGTTTTATATCAAGAAACAGATGATAATGTTGAGAAACCTATATCATATTTTTCCAAGAAATTAGATAAACATCAGAAAAATTATTCCACTATTGAAAAAGAATGTTTTGCACTGTTGTCTGCACTTCAACATTTTGATGTATATTTAAATCCCACTATGCATCCTATTCTGGTTTATACTGATCATAATCCTCTCACCTTCATACATAAAATGAGAAACAAGAACCAGAGGTTGACTAGGTGGAGTTTATTGTTACAGGAATATGATATTATTGTAAAACATATTAAAGGTAAAGATAATGTAATAGCAGATGCTTTATCTAGATCTTATTAAAACACTGTATACATACTATATATTTTTGTATATATTGTTCGTGAAGTTCTCGTTACACTCAAACTTCTTTTAAGGGGGGAGGTGTTATGATATTGTATTATTATATTTATTTTGATATGGTATTGTAATTATTATATTATTTATCTTGGCCTGATTTGTTTTGCGTAGCCTTATAACATGTATAATATGTTTACATAATATTTATAGTTGTTTACCAAATAATGTTATAACTGCGCAGTTTAGAAATCACTGGAACAATAATGGATACTGATGGAATAACTAGAACTTTCTATTTGACTTACGTAATAATTATGGTGTGATTCGAACTTCTACCGTATTCCAGAAGTTTCCGTTCTACAGTATATATATGGACACGAAAGTTAAACTTGCAGGGCATAGCATATTGGACCGTACATAGACATTCTTGTGTTCTCAGCTGTTGGATTTATTTACGTTTCATACATCGTACTTGACAGACTGTTATTTTCATTACATCATACTAGATTGTGACTGATTGGATATAATATTCCGTTTGGATTCAGGCAACAGTGACCAGAATTCCGGATCAAGAAAAAACAGGATTTTGAACAGTTAAGTTGACATTTTAGTTTTTTTTTTGTAATATTTTTGTAAACTTTGTATATATAATAAATCTTGTTAAATTTTATTATTGATTTGTGTCTTTTGTTGGCTACATTTTAAAGGTGATTTCGGCCGTAACAGGTACCTTAATATAGTTTTTGATAAATTCAAATTTTGTGTTCAGAATGCTACCATCATCCAACAACAATGAACCTTGAATCTGCGAATATTTATGTCCTAACTTAGACACACATAAAAAGAAAGGAAAAATTTTAAAGAATCAAGGGCTTTTGGAGACATTTAATAACTTTATACTAACCCAGATTTGAAAATAATTTTTCAGACAATAATTGCTGTTCTGTATCTAAACCTTTTGAACCGATGTCTTGGAAAAACTGAAAAAGTTTTTAAGTTTTTTATTCAACTCGTAGGCATGATTGTTCATAAAAACTTGATTTAATGTGGCTTGTTTAAAGAAGAATTTGAATTAAATGAAATCAGTGCATTATTTTAAGGAATATACCCCTCTGACAGGCATACCTGGAATTGATGGCATTCTTAAATGGGTTTTTGGTACCTCCATTTTTGATGCATTCAATATTTAATCAATAAATTGTTAAAGTAATTGAGCTTATCCTTGGCCTTGGGCATTTCTGATGTGCTCGTTGAATACTTGTATGCAATTCATATCATAGAATTTTTATTTTATAGTATAGAAAAAGAATTTAACATAAGTCACTAATTTTCTGAAGTCTGTTAGTTTAGCAGGTACAGAAATTCAGATTTTATTTTTAATTTTACAGATGAATTTACCACAGACATTGCTACCTCCTACGGGAAAGAAGTTAAAAAAGGCGCAGAAAAGATTGTTAGAGCAGTCCAAACCTTTATATTTAAGGTCATATGATGACTGATCTTTTGTGATATTCAGATAAAATATGTAATGGATATATTTTGGATACATGCATATTTGACCATAACAAATATGATTCTGATGATTTTTTATACGACCGCAAAATTTTTGCGGTCGTATATTGGTATGACGTTGGCGTCGTCGTCGTCGTCCGTTGTCTGCGTCGTCGTCCGTCGTCTGCGGCGTCGTCCGAAGACATTTGGTTTTCGCACTATAACTTTAGTATAAGTTAATAGAAATCTATGAAATTTAAACACAAGGTTTATGACCACAAAAGGAAGGTTGGGATTGATTTTGGGAGTTTTGGTCCCAACAGTTTAAGAATCAGGGGCCAAAAAAGGGCCCAATAAGCATTTTTCTAGGTTTTCGCACAATAACTCTAGTATAAGTAAATAGAAATCTATGAAATTTTAACACAAGGTTTATGACCACAAAAGGAAGGTTGGGATTGTTTTTGGGAGTTTTGGTCCCAATAGTTTAGGAATTAGGGGCTAAAAAAGGGCCAAAATAAGCATTTTTTTTGGTTTTTGCACAATAACTTTAGTATAAGTAAATAGAAATCTATGAAATTTAAACACAAGGTTTATGACCACAAAAGGAAGGTTGGGATTGATTTTTGGAGTTTTGGTCCCAACAGTTTAGGAATTAGGGGCCAAAAGGGTCCAAAATTAAACTTTGTTTGATTTCATTGAAAATTTAATTATTGGGGTTCTTTGATATGCCGAATCTAACCGTGCATTTAGGATCTTAATTTTTGGTCCTGTTTTCAAATTGGTCTACATTAAGGTCCAAAGGGTCCAAAATTAAACTTAGTTTGATTTTAACAAAAATTGAATTCTTTGGGTTCTTTGATATGCTGAATCTAAACATGTACTTAGTTTTTTTATTATGGGCCCAGTTTTCAAGTTGGTCCAAATCGGGGTCCAAAATTAAACTTTGTTTGATTTCATCGAAAATTGAACTATTGGGGTTCTTTGATATGCCGAATCTAACCGTGCATTTAGATTCTTAATTTTTGGTCCCGTTTTCAAATTGGTCTACATTAAGGTCCAAAGGGTCCAAAATTAAACTTAGTTTGATTTTAACAAAAATTGAATTCTTTGGGTTCTTTGATATGCTGAATCTAAACATGTACTTAGTTTTTTTATTATGGGCCCAGTTTTCAAGTTGGTCCAAATCGGGGTCCAAAATTAAACTTTGTTTGATTTCATCGAAAATTGAACTATTGGGGTTCTTTGATATGCCGAATCTAACCGTGCATTTAGATTCTTAATTTTTGGTCCCGTTTTCAAATTGGTCTACATTAAGGTCCAAAGGGTCCAAAATTAAACTTAGTTCGATTTTAACAAAAATTGAATTCTTGGGGTTCTTTGATAAGCTGAATCTAAACATGTACTTAGTTTTTTTATTATGGGCCGAGTTTTCAAGTTGGTCCAAATCGGGGTCCAAAATTAAAGCTAAAAAGAGGGTAAATTATTTTTTTTTTGGGGGGGGGCAATTCTCCACAGCATATTGTATTACACAAAAGCAAAAAATTGAATATAAATTCAAATCATATGACCAATTCTAAGTTCTTTATTTCAGTTATTCTGTGTCAGAAACCTATTATGTGTCATATATTTGAAGAAATTTTCAATTGCACAGTATTGCGCAATAGCAAGAAATTGATATGTGTGCCCTGTTATCAAAACTTTATTATTAACAAATTCCATTGGAAATTTGCCAATATAAAATGTGCTGATGAAGCTTTTTTGTTTATCTTATCTAAACTGCTTTTAAATTTATATGTATATTTAAAATTTGCCATCCATGACTATGATGTCATTTTCTATTTTAATATGTTATGGTGTATTTAAATGGGCTGTTATGGTTGCAAAGTATAAAGAAATGGGGGGGGGGGGGTTGAAAACAAAATTTGGGGGGGGGGGGGGTAAATGAGAAATTGGGGAGGGGGTAATTTTTTCTCATTTCATATTTCATAAATTAAAAAGAAAATTTCAAATTTTTTTTAGCAAAAAAAAGGGGGGGGGGTTACAATAAATTTTATTGTTTTTTGTTTTTTTTTTGCGAGGGGGGTCAATGTGCAACTTCATAGTGTATTGCACAAAAGCTAAAAAAAGGGGTAAATTATTATTTTTTTTTTTGGGGGGGGGGGGGCAATTCTCCACAGCATATTGTATTACACAAAAGCAAAAAATTGAATATAAATTCAAATCATATGACCAATTTTAAGTTCTTTGATTTCAGTTATTCTGTGTCAGAAACCTATTATGTGTCAAATATTTGAAGAAATTTTCAATTACACAGTATTGCGCAATAGCAAGAAATTGATATGTGTGCCCAATTTTAAATTTTAAATTGGTTATTTCTGATTTATATATAAAAACAAATAATACTGATATGGTTTGAATAGGTAAATTAAAAATTTTTAAGTTCTTAGACAACATTCATTCTGTGTCAGAAACCTATGCTGTGTCAAATATTTATTCACAATCCAAATTCAGTATTGTATCAAGCTTGAATGTTGTGTTCATAATTGCCCCAACTATTCAGGGTTCGACATCTGCGGTCGTATCTAGCTGCGCCCAGCGGAGCATTTTATTAATATATATATTGAAGTACAATGTAGATCTATAAGTATTGAAGTACAATGTAGATCTATAAGTATTGAAGTACAATGTAGATCTGTTGCATTTCATTTGAACAAATTATTTTTAACATTTAAAAAATGTTATGTTTTGTATGACTTGAAAAAATGGATGTATTAGATGAAGTGTTAACTGCTTATTGTCTGAAAAATATAGTATATTGAAAATATGTAGTGTATGTAGTATTTACTAAATTAGTGTTAATGCTTTTCATTTATCTGAATAGAAGTAAAAACAATAATTTTAGTGTATTTTTCCAGGGATATATATATGGTGTTATCCCCATATTATTAGATTTTTTGAGTTATGATTGGGTGTAGACATATCCCAAAAAAAATCCCATCAACTAGGCCATTGCTATCTCATATACCAGAACATTATTACCAACTGCACATTGTTAATAGAATTCTTGCTCTTTCAGTGTCGATTTTCCCTGTCAACATCACAATAGCCATGCTACATGTCAAAAATTCTCCATTTATTGAAATAAATGTACAAAATTGAAACAGTTGTAGGGTTCTACCAAATCTCAGACTACATGATCGAAGGCAACCTCCCCTTTTTGTAGTCTGTTTTAACATTTGTAAGGAAGAGGCTAAAAGCATAAAGCATAAAATGTTGCTTTTATCACATGTCTCCTATTTGCTCTGACCAAATCATATTTATTTTTTAACAAATGATGGGCACTATGAACATGAGCTTACTTTCAAATCTTGCTTTTAAGATACATGTGTAATCTCTATGATAAAAAATACCAGATGCTAGAGTCTAAAATATATCGAATTCCTAGTACATAGGTAAAAATCCATTATTTGTAAAGGCTGTATTTCTATATTCATTTCCAAAGATCAGTGAATTTGTTCTATATTAAGTAGGTTATCTCCTTTATCTTCTTTTCATTGTTAAGTTATTTATTTTTAAAGATGAAGATGTAAACCTAAATCAAAGGTTTTGTGTTGATCTTTAGAACAAACAGGTTTAGCTATATTTATACATCTTTTTAGCTCACCTGGCAAAGCCATGTGAAAAATCATCTCCTCTTAAACTACAAGTGCAAATAATTTGTAACTTGATTTTTAGATCTTCTACCAAGATCCCTCTTTTTGACATGATCCGGCAAAAATCATGGCTGCCATGGGCAATTCTTGTGATTGATTAACTGAAACTTTAAAAATCTTCTGTCCTGAAACTATTGGTGCAAATGATTTGTAACTTGGTACAAATGATTGTTGTGAAGTCCCCCACAAAGTATCCTCAAATCTTCTTGATATGGCTAAAACATTGCCATTGGCAAGGATAGGGCTGGGTACTAAAATACAGCTGAGGTAAAGCAGCTTGACTAGGATAGGGCTGGGTACTAAAGTACAGCTGAGGTAAAGCAGCATGACAAGGATAGAGCTGAGTACTAATGTACAGCTGAGGTAGAGCAGCATGAATAGGATAGGACTGAGTACTAAAGTACAGCTGAGGTAAAGCAGTTTGACTAGGATAGGGCTGAGTACTAAAGTACAGATGAGGTAAAGCAGCAAGACTAGGAAAGGGCTGAGCACTAAAGTACAGCTGAGGTAAAGCAGCATGACAAGGATAGGGCTGAGTACTTAAATACAGCCGGGGTAAAGTAGGATGACTAGGATCGGGCTGAGTACTAAAGTACAGCTGAGGTAAAGCAGCATGAATAGGATAGAGTAGTGTTATAATGATGATTAGCAGCCACTGGAGCAGGTGGAGCACTGAGTTTTTCTTGGAGCGAAGGTGGAGCACCAAGTATTTCTTGGAGCGAAGGTGTACTACAGAGTTTTTTAGTGCTCTAGGGTAGTTTATTAAATTTGTTATTTTTTAAATTGTGTCCCACTGGAACAAGGTGGAGCACCGAGTTTTAGTGAAGGTGGAGCACCAAGTATTTCTTGGAGTGAAGGTGTACTACAAAGATTTTTACTGCTCTAGGGTAGTTTATTATTAAATTTGTGTTATTTTATAAATTGTGTCCCACTGGAACAAGGTGGAGCACTGAGTTTTTGTGAAGGTGGAGCATTTTTGTTTTTGTTTTTTTGTTTTTTTTGGTTTTTTTTAGCAGGGTAGTCACTTATAATTTATGCATCATTTTATAAATTGTGTTTTGTATTGTCATTTTGCGGTTATTACAACCATTTGGCTAAAGCGCTTCTCTATTAGGTTCCTAAAGAAATTCTTAACCAGACCTTTTAACCAGTGTAACCATAAAGAAATGAACCTTTTATTCGCTTCTTACACCGAGTCTTCGGAATTACACAACCATTTGGCTATAGTCTACTCTATTAGATTTCTAAAGAAATTCTTAACCAGACCTTCCAGTAACCCTAAAGAAATACTGGAATGAACCTTTCGTGCTTCGTGCAAGAAACACCGAGTCTTTGGAATTACACAACCATTTATCTAAAGCGCTTCTCTATGAGATTCCTAAAGAAATACTGAACGAGACCTTTTATCTATGTGTTGAAAAATTTTCCTGTGTTTACAATGTTGAAACTGCGAGTTCTTTTTAAGATTTGTAATAAATGTGTTGGGTTTTTGCATGAGAATTACAGACTGACAGACGCTAAACGAATACAAATAAATTTCTGTACTTCTTCGGGTTGGCTTTTCACTGTGTGTATGGGACTGACTGACAGATACCAAGTGAATAACCACCAGATTTTAAAATAATTTTCTCATAAATTAAGAACACTCATAGTAACATATGTACATACTTTATTTTACTAACATTGGTATTATAAGACACACACACATCCACACAAACAATTAACAGTTTATATATCCCTGATGTTTTAAATATAAAAAGTTTATATATCCCTGATGTTTTAAATATAAAAACAACCTTTACACATAACACATAGCACCAGATATAACAGATAAAATCACAATAATGGAAAGTTTCAGTCTAAAACATGTATTAAATTACCACCAGATATAACAGATAAAATCACAATAATGGAAGGTTTGATTCTCAAACTTGTATTAAAATAGCACCAGATATTAACAGTATATAGATAAAATCACAAAAATGGAAGGTTTGATTCTCGAATAAAAGGTCAAAGGAAGAATAAAAACACGGAAATTAATTCCAACTCTAGAGAAAAAGACAAGTTATGTCATGTATGTGGTGCATTATGGAAATCTGCAACTTTACACAGAATTGGTAATGAAAATCACAAAAATTCACAGGATACATGTATTAGCCTTTCATCAGGAGCCTTGGTTAAAAACCTACATAGAATTTAACAGTATTATGCGGAAAATTACAAAAAACGACTTTGAAAAGGATTTCTTTAAGTTAATGTGTAATAGTGTATTAGGTAAATGTATGGAAAATTTACGAGCACGGATGAATTTAAAGCTAATCAATTCAGAAGACAAACTAAACAAGAGGCTCTCAAGAGCCTGAATCGCTCACCTGGCAAACAATGCGCTATAAACTAAATCTCATCATCACCATTCACTAAGGATACCATGTTTAATTTAAAAACCAAATATTGTTGAAATCCGAGCAAGTGTAAAAAATGGCGGGAAAATGGCAGCCATTTTAAAAATGACCCTCCAAAACAAACTTTCATCATCACCATTCAACTAGGGATACCATGTTTACCTTAAAGTAGCTTTCATCTTCATTTTCTTTCTATAATTCAGGAAAAAATAGCAAAAAACAGCATTTTGACCCCTATGTTCTATTTTTAGTAAGGGCGGACATGTTTTTCGACCAATCAAAAATCAAAGCATTAACTTTTTGCAGGATACCCTAAGGAACAGTCTTACCAAGTTTCATTTGATTTTGAATAGTAGTTTCAGAGAAGAAGATTTTTGAAACAATAACATAAAAAAAAGCCAAAAATCTCAAAAAAGGGCAATAACTCTAACATCAGTTGACAGATTTTCACGAAAATCAGCACACAGGTAGCTCTCATCATGCTGAACACTTTCAACCTGCCAGAATTTGCCGTAACCTAATGATTTTTGAGATATTTGCGCAAAACTGTTGTTTGACCCCTATGTTCTATTTTTAGTAACAGTGGCCATGTTTTTCGACGGATCAAAAATCGAAGCATAAAGTTTGTGCAGGATATCCTAAGGAACAATCTTACCAAGTTTCATTTGATTTTGAATAGTAGTTTCAGAGAAGAAGATTTTGGAAACAATAACATAAAAAAAAGCCAAAAATCTCAAAAAAGGGCAATAACTCTTAACATCAGTTGACAGATTTTCACGAAAATCAGCACAGAGGTAGCTCTCATCATGCTGAACACTTTCAGCCTGCCAGAATTTGCCGTAACCTAATGATTTTTGAGATATTTGCGAAAAACTGTTGTTTGACCCCTATGTTCTATTTTTAGTAACAGTGGCCATGTTTTTCGACGAATCAAAAATCGAAGCATAAACTTTGTGCAGGATACCCTAAGGAACAATCTTACCAAGTTTCATTTGATTTTGAATAGTAGTTTCAGAGAAGAAGATTTTTGAAATAATAACATAAAAAAAAGCCAAAAATGTCAAATAACTCCTAAAAGGAACGAACCTACAACTTCGATCCTGTTACAAATTTTGTAGATCTTTGTGTGCCTAACAATATGAAATTTAAATTTTACAAATTTCCTTTATAGTATCCAAGATATTGAGCTTAATAAGTGCAAAATTTGGAAAAAATGCAGAAAAAGGGCAATAACTCCTACATGGGTCGTTGGATCTTCTTCAAAATTTTAGGGCAGGTAGATCTTGAGGTGCTGATCACTTTTACCCTATGCCAGAATTTTGATATCTGTGACCGTTTCTGACTTATTTGCAAAAAACTGCGATTTACCCCTATGTTCTATTTTTAGCCATGACGGCCATGTTTTTATACGAATCAAAAATCCAAACAATAGATTTGTAGCACCCATACCAATTAATAACTGTACCAAGTTTGGTTGCAGTTGGACTTATGGTGTTGGAGGAGTTAACGTTTGAAAAAGTTAACGGACGACGGACACCAAGTGATAGCAATAGCTCACATGACCCTTCGGGTCAGGTGAGCTAAAAAGCTGGTGGCAAAACCATCATTTATCCGATGTCAGATTTTTAATGAAGACCTCGTCGGTGTTCACAACCAACAAATCAATCTCACCCTCAACAAACCTATCTATGCTGGGCAAGTCATATTGGATCTATCAAAGTGGTTGATGTATGAGTTCCATTACAAAGTGATGAAACAAAAGTATGGTGATCAACTTGCTGTTTACAGACACAGATTCCTTATGCTATGAAATACGCACTGATGATGTCTACGGGGACTTGGAAAATATGAAAGACCTTATTGACACTTCAAATTACGGCTCCTTCAACAAAACAAAACACCTTTTTACTAACAAAAATAAGAAAGTACCAGGAAAATTTAAAGACGAACTTGGTGGTAAGTAAAATTTATAAAAAAAAATTTTAACTGCTTGTCTGTTACTAAGAAATTTTACAACTTTTTCACAAAAATTTTCTGATTTTCTAAACTTTTTCCTTTTCTACAAACTTTTTCATTTTTTTTTTCTTTTCTACAAACTTTTTCACAATTATTTTTTTTGTTTTTCTAAGCTTTTTACAACTTTTTCACAAAATTTTTTAGCTTTTCTACAAATTTTACAACTTTTTAACAAAAAATTTCTGATTTTCTAAACTTTTTCACAAAATTTTTCTGTTTATCTAAACTTTTTCACAATTTTTTCAGTTTTTCTACAAATTTTACAACTTTTTTAACAAAAATTTTCTGATTTTCTTAACTTTTCTAAACTTTTTCACAATTTTTGTAAGTTTTTCTACAAATTTTAAAACTTTTTAACAAAAATTTTCTGATTTTCTAAACTTTTTCACAAATATTTTCCTTTTCTACAAACTTTTTCAATTTTTTTTTCTTTTCTACAGACTTTTCACAAATTTTTCAGTTTTTCTAAACTTTTTTTTCTTTTCTACTAACTTTTTAACAAAAAATTTCAGTTTTTCTAAAACTTTTCACAAAATTTTTCCTTTTCTACAAACTTTTTCACAAAATGTTTCTGTTTTTTTTTTATACTTTTTCACAAAATTTTTCTGTTTTTCTAAACCTTTTCACAATTTTTGTAAGTTTTTCTACAAATTTTACAACTTTTTAACAAACATTTTCTGATTTTCTAAACTTTTTCACAAATATTTTCCTTTTCTACAAACTTTTTCAATTTTTTTTTCTTTTCTACAGACTTTTTCACAAATTTTTCAGTTTTTCTAAACTTTTTTTTTCTTTTCTACTAACTTTTTAACAAAAAATTTCAGTTTTTCTAAAACTTTTCACGAAATTTTTCCTTTTTTACAAACTTTTTCACAAAATGTTTCTGTTTTTTTATACTTTTTCACAAAATTTTTCTGTTTTTTGCTTTTTCAGGTGTACCTCTGAAAGAATTCGTTGGCCTGAGACCTAAAATGTACAGCCTTTTGTATGATGAGTCAATGAAAACAGATTCCGAAGAAAACATCACAGGTGAAAAGGAAAAGAAAGTTGCAAAGGAAATTTCGAAAACTGAAATAAAACGAACGTTACGCCATCAAATGTTTAAACAATGTTTGACTGACGAAACAATAACAATCAATTCTATGACTAGCATCAGGAGCAAAAACCATGAACTCTATGTGGATAATATTGTAAACTAGAGGCTCTCAAGAGCCTGTATCGCTCACCTGGATTTAACTTTTCACCTTGAGCAGACCTAAAAATTTAAGTGTTGCAGTCAATTTGGCTGGTTTTTCTATAGGATTCTGTGTTAAACTAATTTCAGCTGTGGCAGCCATCTTGGTTTAGTCCAGGTCAACGGATACATTTCTAAAAGAGAACCATTTAAGGACCATTTCTGCTAAGTCTTGTTCCAACTGGCTAAGCGGTTTCAGACAAGAAGATTTTTAACTGAATTTTTCTATAGGGTCCAATATTTAACAAAGTTCGGTGTGGCAGCCATCTTGGTTGACAATCCACGTGATCAGACATATTTCTGAAAGAGGATCTCCTAAGGACCAATGCTGCCAAGTCTGGCTCCAATATGTCAAGTGGTTTCAGACAAGAAGATTTTTCAATTAATTTTTCCATAGGGCCCTATGTTAAACTAAGTTCTGCTGTGGCGGCCATCTTGGTTGACAGTCTGGGTCGTCGCACAAAAATTCTGAAAGAGGACCATCTAAGGACCCATTGCTACCAAGTCTAATTCTAATTGACTTAGTGGTTTCAGACGAGAAGATTTTTGAGTGAATTTCCCATAGGGTCCTATGTTAAACTAAGTTCTGCTGTGGCGGCCATCTTGGTTTACAGTCCACGAAATTTGACACATTTCTGAAAAAGGACCTCCTAAGGACCAATGCCGCCAAGTCCTGCTCCAATATGTCAAGTGGTTTCAGACAACACAATTTTTCAATGAATTTTCCTATAGGGCCTATGTTAAACTAAGTTCAGCTGTGGCGGCCATCTTGGTTCACAGTCCGGGTCATCAGACACACCTCTCTAAGAGGACCATCTAAGGACCATTGCTGACAAGTCTGGTTCCAATTGGTCAAGTGGTTTAAGGCAAGAATATTTTTCAATGAATTTTCCCATAGGGCCCTATGTTAAACTAAGTTCGGCTGTGGCGGCCATCTTGGTTAACAGTCCGGGTCATTGGACATATTTCTGAAAGAGAACTTCCTAAAAACCATTACTGCCAACTTTGGTTCCAACTGGCCTTGTAGTTTCATATAAGAAGGTTTTTGAAATTCACCCCCCCCCCCTTTTTTTCTATTTTTAGTAACAGCAGCCATGGAAGTCGGGGATGCCAGACATAAGTTTGGAAGGGGGCCAGCCAAGGACCATTCCACCAAAGTCTGGTCTCAATTGGCTCAGTGGTTTGAGAGGAAAAGATCTTGACCGATTCGTCTGAAAATTTCATGACAGGTAGATCTTGACCTGATGAACATTTTTACTCCATGTCAGTTTTGCTCTAATTGCTTTAGTTTTTGAGATATAAGACAAAAACTGCAGTTTACCCCTAATCTTTAGCCATGTCGGCCATGTTGGTTGACAGGCGGGGTCATCGGACACATTTTTTAAACTAGATACCCTAATGATGCTTGTGGCCAAGTTTGGTTCAATTTGGCCCAGTAGTTTCAGAGGAGAAGATTTTTGTAAAAGTTAACAGACGACGACGACCGACGACGGACGACGGACGCCAAGTGATGAGAAAAGCTCACTTGACCCTTTGGGTCAGGTGAGCTAAAAAGGGACTTTGTAGTTCTGATGATACACGCTACTGGAAGAATGCCGTTGAAAGTTATGGCTATGGACATTATAAAATTGATAAACAGTGTTAAAGTTACTATTTATTGTGAATAAATATGTTAAAGAACTAACCGAGTCTACTTATTTTGTCTATACTAATCCAAAAGCCCATAATCATATTCACTGTTTCACAATTTTCACATTACAACTCCTGAAAAAAATTCCTTCACTTCACTCTCCGACAGTTCATATAGCTCAGTGGGAGCTGGAGACAAAGCCTCATATCTAGGGTTTTTTTTGTTGTGTTGTTGTCTTCAGATGCTTGTCTTTTGGTTACTCTTGTTGGTATGGGTTGATAGAATCTTGCAGGTGTCCAGTCCTCGAAGGTAGAATTGTTTACTTACAAAAGGTGTTGGTGGTCTACAAGGTGTCACATTTTCCTTTTGTGGTGTTAATGGGTGTGGCTGCGGTCTGGCGTTAGATGTCTGGAAAAAAAGATATATTTTTAAGAAAATGTCATAGTTTAGCTAATTAAAAAGGTGGGAATTGCTTGAATAATTTTGAAGTTGACAATAATAAGGAAATCCAGATACAAAAAATGAGATATATTTATAACTCGTAGACTGTAAATAAAGTCTCTGGAAAACTATTCTCAACATAAAGCAAGTATAAATGAACTTACCGTTGCTACTGCCATAAATGGAGGACTGGATGTCTGTTGACCATAGGAGTGCTGAGGTGGTACATTTTCATTCTAAAAAATAGTGATAAGAAATGTTTATTGAAAAAGATATATATTAAACTCAGAGATTTAAATAAATTGAAATATTTATAGAATTCATGAGGAACAAGCAGTGGGAAAATATTCGTAAAAAATCTTACCTTTTCAAAGCAGGCTGTCAACACCTGTAGTTGTCTTCTCATATTGAAAAGTTCATCCAATTCGTCTAGTCCTATATTAATTTTGGTGTTGTTATGTTCATTTTCGAGGTCCAGAAAGAAATACCCCCCTCTGGCCGACTTTTTAAACATTAGACTTTTATTTCTTCCAAATTTTGCACAAAACTCCACCCTCCCAGTTTTAGAAAAAGTTTGTTTGAAAATTATATTTGAAGTCATTCTTAATATTGAAGTACGTACTTTGCGATGTTGCTGATATGTAAGATGGAGTTTTAAAATTCTGGATATTATTCCTATTTCATGTTTGTAAAAGATTATTAAAGCTCTGAACCAATAGTAATACCACACTAGCAAATAGGGACAGGGTTAACTGAGATAAGAGTAAAAATTCTTAGAGTACTCTGTACGGTATTTTTCTGATTGGTTAACCGATGAAAATATTGTAAAGGGTTGTATGATTATTAAATTATTGTTATATTGTTACAAAAAAAAGAAACGTTAATATCAAACTGATAGTAGTCTCAGTGTCAAACCCTATCCAGTAAAATAATAAACTCCAATTAATCGTGTAATCAATTACTGAAATGATATATTATATATTGTTTATTTCATTTCAACTCTGTAAATTTTCATACATTTCTTAAAAAAGTTATAATGTTATTAAAAACAGATCGGGTCCTTTTATTGATAAATGTAAACACCAGTTTTAATTGCGTTAATTGTTTACGCATGGGTACATTAGGCCTAGTTGTGTTGATCAAGAAGACAAAAATGGCATCGGTTTTATTTTGTTGTGTTGTCATCATTTTGTACACCAGCTATGGTATTTACCACGGAAACAAGACAAGACAAAGATGGTTTGGTGACAGTCTCTTCAACTCAACAATATCAGAGGACTTCAGACACAACTAGTACTCCTAACCCTGATGATCACACATTTAAACCACAGGTGGGTATTGATCACTGTCATTTTGTGACATTTGCCTCTGTTGGTCAATCATCTCTGGATGAAATTCTAATCTATAATAAAAAATCAATTATATTTTTTTACCTCCTCTGTCGATTTCTAAACATTCATAACAAGGGTGGAACTTAACACTAGTAATATTTCTCTCCATAAATTCTCTTAAATTTCTCAAAACACTTGAAATTAATGAATTAGACATTATAGTAGATTTAGCTGTGTTATTGCTAACTGTTTAATTGTTGAGTTAAATATGGAAGAATTTTTATATCACATATAGTAAGATAGATTTGTTTTTGGTTTTTATCTTAAGCACCAATATATATTTTGAAAATCTTATTATAGACGTCCATTGTCTCGTGGGATTAACATTATGTCAAGATTACAAGAAGACATGTTTGACATTCACATACATGTACAAAAGATTATAACACTATACATGTAACTTTAGATATATATTTAAGCTTTTGGTGCTCTGTTGGATTGTCTTTTCTCTTACTTTAAATTTATAATTTTAAAAGTGTGTGTGTGTGTTTTTTTTTCCTCTCTTGAGATATATGAAAGCTACACCTAGTACTCTAATAATGTAGACTGAATAATTACTTGCACTATCATAGATTTTCTCTTTGGCTTTTAAGTTGATGGCTAAGTTTAGTTTCAAAATAAAAATAAACAAAATTAGTAAGGCTAGACATATTAAGTTATGATATGGGTCTTAAAATTATGGAGTCTGTATATAAATATAGATAGCATTTTTATAGAACTGAGTTTGTGTAGTATGTAGAATGTGTGTTTAATTCAAAGCTGTAGTTATCAGAAGGACTTGCATCCTTTTTGTTATGAACATTCTATTTGAGTCATGATTGTTTGGGTGTATCTATTTCAAATTTATCTGATGTCTTTCAAATTTCAAATTACATCCTATGATAAACCTACATGTATTTGCATTATTTTTGAACTTGATTATTATTTTAATTGCTGTTGATTGATTAAGATTTTAGTTAGCTTAAACATTCCATATTATGTATGACATATTTTAGTTTTTGTTATTGTTATTTACATATCAATCTATAAGTATATATTTTGCTGTCATAATTTTGGTTTTTAATGGTGCTATCACATATCCACCAATCATCCCATTATATTATATAGAAGTATCTAATGGTCATAATTTATAATTACCTGTCTGTAACCGTTTTATTTATCATTGCTTCAATATTCAGTGAGTGTGATGTGTTAACCCTTTTGCATTGTCTCTTCAACTCCATTAAAGTTAAGGCACTTAAGTTTTCTAACATGATCTTTTTAGCATCTCTGTTCAAATGTAGTAACCCATGGTAAATGTTTGACACTTCTTCCTGCATATCTGAGAAAAGATGGAAAGGTTGATTTTCTTGCCATTTTTTCATTTCTTCCTGTATAGCATTCTCTTCACTACATCTGTGGCATGGTAAATGATTTATATTTACAGTGTTTTCCTGCATTATAACACAGATTGCCTCAAAAATTTCATCTTCCCTATTTGTAGCCATTACAATCCTGCACAAATGATTATAATATAGAACAAATAGAAATCACTGGTTATTTCAAGGAATTCAAAATCATAAATGAACCTTGGTGATCACAAATCTTTTATTGTATCTATGACAAAATATACATGTATCTTTAAAGGTTAATATTAATTTATCAGTGGCATTTCTGTAATCCTATTAAGGTTTTTTTTTGTGTTTTATCTCATGTTCCTGTTTTTGGAATCATAAAAATAAAAATGATAAAGTCAGTCAGAATTATCTAATTTTTATGATTAGGCAGATAACTTTAAGGTGTGTGTGTTTTTTTTTAAGAATTACATGTATGATGATGCATTATAAGAATTACATGTATTATCATGATTATATACTTTTAAATTTTTCTCGTGAAATAAATTCTTACTGATCTTGATTAAGTTTCAATGATCTTAAAGGTTTCAGTAACTAATAGATAGATATAGATATAGATCATTCCTGTAACAGGTGTCCATTGGACTCCTCTTCTACAGGCTCGTAATTTTCCATTTCGCTTGTTCTCACGTGACTTCCCGATAGATCTATTTCGGCTCTGTAGTTATATATAATCTCCTGATTCTCAAAGTATTTATCCAATCTGTTCTTGAAAGTGTTGACCGTTGGCGCATTTACAACATGATTAGGTAATTTGTTCCAAATTTTTGGCGTCCTGTTACTGAAGAAGTTTCTTCTGATCTCGTTTGATGTTCTATTCTGCATTATTTTAAGTTGGTTTGTCCTGGTACTGTGTCTCACGTCGGTGTCTCTAATCATTTTTATGCAGCTGCAAGCATTCGAGTCGTAAACTTTATTTGTGATCTTATAGAGTTCGATCATGTCACCTCTTACCCTTCTGTAGCTTAGTGTTGGTAGATTTAATTTCTTAAGTCTTTCAGGGTAAGAGAGGTTTCCCATTCCTGGCAATTGTTTGGTGGCTCTTTTTTGGACTTGTTCAATTTTGTCGATTAGCTTCTTTTGGTAAGGTGACCATATGGCACTTGCATAGTCCAGTTGTGATCTTACCATGGATTTGTATAGTGGAATGAATGTCTCTTTGGTTAGGTATTTGAATGATCTTCTTATTATTCCAAATATTGAGTTTGCTTTGTTCACCTTTTCACTGATGTGTTTCTCGAATTTTAGTTTGTCATCCACTATAACTCCAATATCTTTTTCCTCGTTTGTTTTACCAACATTTTTGCCCATCAGTGTGTAATTGTGGTCTCCTTGATTTGTTTCTCGGCTTAGTTCCATATGCTTGCATTTGTCTGGATGAAATTTCAGTAACCAGGTGTTACTCCATTCTTCTAGGTTATTCAAATCTTGTTGTAAAACGTTACGGTCTGCTGGTTGAGATATTTCTCTATAGATTTTGGTGTCATCAGCAAAGAGATATGCTGGAGAGTCAACTGTGTCAGGTAAGTCATTTATGTAAATGACAAACAAGAGAGGTCCAAGTACTGAACCTTGAGGTATACCTGAAGTTACATCTTTCCAGGCTGAATCCTTTCCATTTACTACCACCTTTTGTTTTCTGTTATTTAGGAAGCTGCGAACCCATTCTGTTATTTCTTCACTGATTCCGTAACTTTGTAGTTTTCCAATTAGCCTTTTATGTGGTACTTTATCAAAGGCTTTTTGGAAATCCATATATATGCAGTCAATTTTGTTTCCTTTATCGTATATTGCTTCTGTCCATTTGTCTAGCACCTCTAATAACTGCAAGGATGTTGATCTGCCTGAGATAAAGCCATATTGCTTGGTAGAGAAAAGGTTGTTATTTTTCATAAATGAAATTACATGGTTTCTCACTATTTTCTCTAATACTTTGCATACTACTGAAGTGAGGCTAACTGGTCTGTAATTTCCTGCCAATGATTTACTGCCTTTTTTAAAAATTGCACTGACTCCTGCTAGTTTCCATTCTTGTGGGACTATATTTTTGTCTATTGAGTCTTGGTAGATGATCTTCAGTGGTGTTGCCAAGGATGATGATAACTCCTTTAGTAGTCTAGGGTGAAGTTCATCAAGGCCAGGTGACTTGTCTATTTTTAGGTCTTTTAATAGTTTTGTGATCTCCTCTTCTGTTATTTGCAGTTTTGTCATTGGCATTGTCAGAATTTTATCTGGTAGTTTGGGTATATCTCCCTCGGGCTCATTTGTGAATACACTGGAGAAGAAATTTGATAGTATATTTGCCTTCTCTTCATCCAGACTGGTCTTAGGTGATTTGGTATTTTCCGGATCGGTGTGTAATTCTCCTATTCCCTCTCTAGTTTTAAGTTTTGATTTCATGTAACTCCAGGTAACCTTTGGGTTCCGCTTGGATTGTTTGCTTAGGTCTTTCTCATATTTTTTTCTCTGTTTGTCTACTTCTGGTTTAACTTTGTTCCTGATCTTGTTGTATTCCCGTCTTAACATAGGATCACTATTTCTTGTTATTCTCCTTGCTAGATTGTTCTTCAGTCTGATCTTATCTCTAGTTTTTTCATCTACTGGGAATGTATGTTTCTTTTTGCTGTTTCCTGTCATTGTTATCTTTGGTATATATTTGTCCTCCATTTTCCTTAGCTCCGTAATAAAGCTGTTCCAGTTCTCGTCAATAGTATTTGTGGGTTTTATTATTTCTTTCCAGTCCAGTTCTCTTACACTTTTATTGAAGTCTTCATACTTCGCTTTATTGTATAGTCTTTTCACTTTGGTGGTGCTTTTAAGGTTGACATGACAATTGAAATTGAAAGTTACCACACAGTGGTCACTTTTTCCTAGTGGGCTCCAATATTCTATATCTGTTGCCATGCCTTCCTCATTGGTAATAATCAGATCTAATATTGTAGCTCTACTGTTACCTCTCCATCTTGTTGGTTTCTTAATATGTTGGAATAAAAAGTTGTCCTGGAGGTTTTCAATAAATCTATATTCAGTTGTTTCAGTGCTGTCCCCCTTCGAGTTCCATGAATCCCAATCAATATCAGGGTAGTTGAAATCTCCCATTATCAGAATGTGTGAGAAATGTTGTTTGTTTGCCTCGTCTATCAATTCTCTTAATTTTTTATTGTACTCCTGACTATTATTTGACGGAGATCTGTATATGAGACAAATAAGTAGTTTGTCAGAGTTGTTAAGGTTTATCTTTACTGTTAAGTTCTCTTCAAATTTGGTTACTAGTTGTACCTCTGATGCATCTAGATCTTTATCGATGTATAATAACAGGCCTCTTCCAGTGTCATTTCCAGTATTTTTCGAGAACATCTGATAGTTTCTATTTTGTCCCAGGGAATACTCTGATACTCGAGTAGGGTACCTTGAATTTTTTGGTTTAACTTCGGTAACTCCTATGATATTTGGTTTTGTGTCTTGTGTCCTAATTTCTAGCTCTGTAATTTTGTTGAGTAGCTGATCTGCATTAGTATAAAAACAACTTAACTGTGGTAAAATCTTGTGGCTATTTACATTCTTTTTCAACGTTGAGTCCAACTTTAACGTATTTACATTTCTATTTACAATGTTAGACTTCCTGTTTGTTAATTTGTCTTTACCGGCACTATTCTTCTTGCCGAGGGAGGTCCTCTTACTTTGTAGAGGTACCCCCCCTTTCCCTCCTTTTTTTGAAGTTCCTGAGCTTCGGCCCATAGTCTTTTTTCCTCCAATCTTTCTGTTTTAGTGAGATCATTGCTCACTCCAACTTTCTCATATTTGGCCATTCGTTTGGCTTTGTACATGTTTTTGAATAGGCTTATTTTGCTTTCTATCGATAGTAGACTAACCTTCATTGGTCTTGTCTTTTCAGCATCAAATTTTCCTATTCTAATGCACTTTTCTATGTTGTTTGGTTCTACTATGATCCCACAGTCTGTGAAAAGTTGGTTTAACTGGTTGATGTCATGTTGTTCTCTTTCTTCCCGTATCTCAGAATCACTCTCAGTAATGCCGAAGACCATCATGTTTTTTTCTCTTGATTTTCGTTCCTTAATTTCTTCAATCAGGTTTGAAACTGATGTTTGTTCAGGCTTTTTTTTCCTGTTCTGGCTAACGCTTTGGTCATTTGCAGACTCCGCCGTTGTCAGTTTCTCACTTATTTCCTCTTGGACTAAAATTCTGATGTTTTCTTCCTCCATGTTTTTTGTGGTGTTAGTTTTTGCTATTTCTTCCTGTACTATAACTCTTACTTCCTCTGTGTCACATTTATGCTCAATCTTTACCTCAAGGGTGCTGATTCTGTTCTCGTATTCTTGCATGATTTGTTGACACACCTCTTGAATTTTTCTGTCAGTTATGAGATGTTCTTCTATTTTCTCCCTACAGGGTACGCAAAACCACATGGTGTCTGACTTGCTAAGAATTTCATACTCTGCGTTTGTTTTATTGAGGCATTTTATGCAAAAATGGTCTCTGCATCGCTGGCATTCCATCAGTTTTGCATTTTGGTCCTTGTATACTGTGCTGCACATCTTGCAGGTCCAAGGATCCACTTCATTTGTGGCTGCTGCTGCGGCGGCCTGCGAGTTTTTTCTAGTAGCCATCGTCTTATCTTTTGGAGGCATTGTGTGTAGGTATTAACAAAGTATCCCTTGTTTCACCTTTGTACCTAGATAAACAAAGTAGCCTTTGTTTACTTTTATTATAGACAAGGTAGCCCTTGTTTGTAGTTTGACAGTTGACTCTCTAAATTGAACAAGGTAACCCTTGTTTATGTCACTTTCTTAATGATAAACAAAGTAGCCTTTGTATATTCTCATCTGTTTGATATGTTTACTAAACAAGGTAACCCTTGTTTGTGTTTCTCTCAGTTTATGATAAACAATGTAGCCTTTGTTTATTTCTGCAACCTTTTCTCTACTATTTTGTGATAAACAAAGTAGCCTTTGTTTATTTCAGTCACGTTAGTTTCTAATTGACGCGTTATAAAACAAAGTAGCCTTTGTTTATTTCAGCTTGACAAAACTAAAGTAGCCTTTGTTCTTTTCGGCTTGATAATAAACACGCTAATAAACAAAGCAGCCTTTGTTTATGTCGGTTGATTTATTTTCTTTATGACTTGTGATAAACAAAGTAACCTTTGTTTATGTCAGTCTCGTTGGTCTCTATATATGGCGATAAACAAGTAACCTTTGTTTATTTGGTCTCGATTGTTTGTTTACGACTCGATGTTAAACAAGGTATCCCTTGTTTATGTTTTTGCTCGACTTTTTTCGTTATTTACGCCGGGACTTGTGATAAACAAAGTAACCTTTGTTTATGTCAGTCTCGTTGGTCTTTATATATGGCGATAAACAAAGTAACCTTTGTTTATTTGGTCTCGATTGTTTGTTTACGACTCGATGTTAAACAAGGTATCCCTTGTTTATGTTTTTGCTCGACTTTTTTCGTTATTTGCGCTGGGATTTGGTTATAAACAAAGTAACCTTTGTTTATTAATACTCGATTTTGGCTTGGCAATAAACGAGGTATCCCTTGTTTATTTACTATAGGTATTTTTTTTGCTCTATGACCGAGAATGTCTTTGACTGTTCCTCGTTATCTCAAATCACTGAAATCAGCTTGTAGCTCAACACTAATTGTTTTTGACACAAAGTTTTAACACAAATTTTAACTCAACTTATTTACACTGTAACTCAAGTCAAGAAATATATACAGAATTTGGAATTGTGTTCCTTAGAAACAAAGCTCGTGAGCAAATTTTACAATCCTGTATGCCCAGAGGCTAGCTAATTGCCTAATTGGGTGGATCCCATCATGGTACAAATTGTAATTCTTGCGATATTTTGTTTTTGGGCAAGTTGCTTGTTTGTGTGGATATCTTATGTCCTGTGACAACCTTGGAGATTGACACTTGTTTAGGCTATATAAGTTTTTGTTTAGTTCATCTACTGCACTTGACAGATCAGGGTCGTCATATGATTCCGACCTTTTCTGTTTTTTTGTGTCTACTGTTACTCTAAGGTTACACTTTTTTATGCCACTTCTCTCGTCTATTCTCCTTTGTGTGGCTTTCTTTGTGACCACAACTTTAAGAGTTCTGTTTTTGTTTTTCTTCTGTAAGCTTGTTTTTGGCTTGGCCGCTCTGACTTGGTTGTTATTTATGTCAGTTGTTCTTACTGATACTATGAGGTCGTTTTCACTAGGTTTCTTTGATTTAATTTTGACACTTCTTTCTGGTGTGTTGTTTTTTGTGTTTGTCTCCGGCTTTTCACTCTTATTTAAAGCGTTGTATTTGAGGGGCGAGTAATATGGACATTCAATGAACTGAACCTTCACTGTTTTATTAGCCTTGATCAGTTTGGCCTTGAGGGACCTATAGTTATCTAGTATTTTCTCAACATTTTGTTTTGTAGGTTTAATAAGTGAAATGTACTTCCCTTTCTTGGATGTCAGCTCACAGTTCCCCAAAAATACAAGAACCAATGGTTTCTGTAGCCCTTTTATCCGTTCACATATAGAATCTATGAATTTGTGGTCAGCAGCCGTTGTTCCCGACTTGAAAATCACCTCAAATTGTTCGATTTCAGGTAGGACCCTCCTTATGCAGGCGCCCTTACTGTCCGACACAAGAAACGTAGGTCTATTGAATCTTTTGACTAACAAATGGTCCACTATATTTCTATACTCCTTATGAATTTTAGTAAGTGACATCAGTGTTTTAACAAGTGACAGAAGTTTGTTTACTTTTCGAAAATGGCGCCAATGGCATGCAGCTGTTAAGTCAATAATTTTCTGATTTCTTGAGCAATTAATCCATTTTGACGGGAAAGTTTGTTCACAACATGAATATATATCGCTAAGTTGACGAAATCTTTGAAAAATAACACTTAAATCCTGTAGTAAACTCGATTTTTCGCAAAAATTTTCTCGGAGATTTTTTTCTCAACTTGTGTGGGCGGAAGTCACGTGTACCTATTTGGTTATGTGTTCAATTAGTATCTTTGAGAATTTTTCTGTTCATTAGTAAAGCTGGAACATACTAGTGACAAGATCTATACAAGCTCTTTCATGTTCTTCAAACATTTACTCCACATCTAATTTTGATTGCAATTATATTCCTAATTATAATTTCTCAGTCTAGACTTAGATAATAAAACAACAATGTAAGGCCAACTAAAATTAATTAGTAGATTTTCATCCAACTTTTTGAAAAAAATGGGGCGGGTGGGAGGATTTTATTTTTTATTTCATATGAAACTATTTTGTAAGGTGTTATTAATATGTAAACGTTATAAAATGGCTTATACCGCTTACTACTCTAAGAATCACGAAAACCATGTTGAATTGTTACAGGAAGTTAACAAAAAACGAAATTATTGACACAGATACCGGTAACGGAGATGAACAAAATCCGGAAATCGTAAATTTTAGAAAATAAAAAAAATCGGGGCGGCACGATTTTCGAGGGGCGGGCGGGGATGAAAATCTATCAACAACAACAACAACAACAATACTTTATTTTAAGAGGGTTACACAGTTAGTTATATAACTAATCTTCCCTGAGGCCCTCATCATATCAATTAATTTTAATTGGCCTAACTTAGACACACTGTAATTTCTTAATAATGTATTATAGAAAATAGAATTTCTAATGTCATGTCCCAAAATTTTTCCATAATTATAATTTCTCAGTCTAAACTTTACTTTTAAAATGATAAAACAATTATGTATAAATTTATCCCTATAGATAGACACATTACAGTTTCTTACTAGTATATTCAATGAAATTTCTTATGCCATGTCCCATAATATTTTAGTACTGATAATATTTAAGTTTCATGTATATAGTTTTTATATTCTTTTTTATGATTTAGTATAGAAGTTTTGTTTGTAATAATTTTTGTAGTGTGCCACTAAGTATTTAGATACTACATATTTCACATATATCTACATGTATGATATAGAAATCAAATTAGATGTTTTATCCTTTTATGGTTTACCATGACTATGATTTTATGTGTGGCTCATGTGTTTTATATATTATACCTTTTGTTAATATGATGCTCAGGAAACATTAGTATTGTTTTATACTTTTTTTTATGCACAACCATTTAGTGGTAATAAGTATAAAATATAGTCAGCAATATGAAAGAAATCCCCAAATGATAAAATTCATATATATTAGTGATTGAACCAAAAAGTTAGTCTTTCAATACTACTTTATCATTGTGCAATATAGACAACTTGATATTTTTTATAAGTTATTTGTTGAAATTCTGATCTCATGTTTATTATCATTACAGTTTAATATTGTTTTATTGAAGAAATACTCAAGTCATAGAACAAATATTTTATATACATGTATCAAACATTTCATGATATTACCTATTATATATACTATTAATCAGTTTGAGTGTGTGTGGGTGTTACAGAAGTTTTCATTTAAATCATTAAGATTTGATTGTTTTAGAATCAAACCTTCCATTTTTGTGATTTTATCTATATACTGTTAATATCTGGTGCTATTTTAATACAAGTTTAAGAATCAAGTGGGCCTTTAGAGTGCTTCATCTGCTAATAATTTCAGATTTAAATTTTTTTAATAAAATGTCAATGAGAAGATAAGCGTTCTTTTATATCGAAAGTAGACCATCAGTCCTAGCAAAACAAACCAACCAGACTCTACCATACGAACACTGTATTTGACCCAATAGAGGTATAGGGGAGGGTTGATATCTCACAAAACATGTTTAACCCGCCGCACCTTTGCGCCTGTCCCAAGTCAGGAACCTCTAGCCAGTTCGGTGCATCCTTCGACACAATTTTGAAACTGGACACCCCTAATGATGATTTAGGCCAAATTGCCCGGTGGATTTAGAGGAGGTGTTAAACGTGCATTCATATAGGGTCTAGTGTGAAACTAAGTTCGGTGCGGGTGGTCATCGTGGTCGAGGAGGTCGGAATTACCAAATACCGTTTTGGAAGGGCATTAAAGTAAAGTTTGGTTGATATTGACTTTGTAGTTTCAGAGGAAAAGATTTTGAACATTTCCTTTCCCCTTTTCTATAATTATCCCCGGCAACTATCTTTGTTGAAAGGTGACCACCAAAAGAATATTGCACCAAAGTTTGGTTCCAATTGGCCGATTAGTTTTAGAGGAGAAGATTTTTATATTAAAAAACAAAAACTACAAAGCTAAAAATCGACAATTCATGGGCAATAACTCCAAGACGGGTAATCCGATTTCTACGAAAATTAAAACGCAAGTAGATCTTGTCCTCCTCATCGTTTGTACCTTGCCAGATTTTCTCTAAAAGGCATTTCTTCTAATAGAATTTCAAAAACTACTGTCCGACCCATATGCTCTATATTTAGTAACATAGGCCATGTGATTTGACTTGCGGCATCCTTTGACACTTTTTTCTACTAGGCACCCTAGAGTATAAGATTTTTTCAAAAAATCTTTACGACGGCAGATGACGGACAAGAAGTGATGGCAAAAGCTCACATGGCCTTTATGATTTTTTAGGGTTAGGTTGCTAAGCAACCAAAACCCTTATGCCGTCGGTCGTTTGGTTAGACAATGAAGGAAACTTTGGAAATCTGGTGTTTTGTGGAAAAAGTTGGACCAGAAGTTTTTGAAACTGTGTTTTTATGAGTAAATATGCAAGCTTATCTAGGATTGAAGCTTAAGCAAGGCTAGTTAAGCAGCTTTTTATCTCGATTTTGAGATGACACATGCGCAAAGAAACCTCCATATTTTTCGAATTACGACTATGTTTATATTGGAATATCATATAAGAAAATAAACATTCCGCGGTAAAATAGTCCTAATATTTGTTGTTGCTGGTGCAGTTGTTTTTTAATAGAAATGTAACTGAAACACACCGAGAAGTGTAATTGTCCAGTTATTTAATAAAAGATGTATGTTTTATTGACGATTTCCTTTTTGTTTTGAAAGCCGTGTAAAGTATTCGCACCTTTTAAAGTGTACAATGCTATCGGCGTAAGGATTTTGAATGTTTACATTTGCACGGATATTTTGGGAAGGATTACAATCAGGTTTATTTTCAAAAGATTTCAAAGGTAAGTTCCATTTTTGTTGTGAACGTGATTGTTAACTTATACAGAACATATTTTGCACATTATTTGCTTATTCTTCTTGTAATTCTGATGGTATTTTGTGTATTTGATTAACCTTTTGACCTGATCATCGTGACTTCATTTTGTCAAACCTGTTGGTCAGTGATAGAATTGCATACAGGTTATTTGAAATGCCGACAACTTGCACATTAAGATTGAAAAACACTGTGTTTATCGTTAATTTAGAAAACGGTATTATCGAAGGTATAATGGGTTTATTTTAATTGAAAGCTTGAATGTTTACGTTCTTTTTGTGTATTTGATTAACCTTTTGACCTGATCATCGTGACTTCATTTTGTCAAACCTGTTGGTCAGTGATAGAATTGCATACAGGTTATTTGAAATTCCGACAACTTGCACATTAAGATTGAAAAACACTGTGTTTATCATTAATTTAGAAAACTGTATTATCGAAGGTATAATGGGTTTATTTTAATTGAAAGCTTGAATGTTTACGTTCTGATCTACCTGCACATGCGCAATGTAGTGTAAATAGAAATGACCCCCTTCTACAATTGTCCAAACTTTGTCTTTTTATATAACCTTAATAACTTGAAGACCTTTGATTTCTGTTTATTTTAATTCATCAAATCATTATTATGCGTTTGACTTTTTAAAAAAATTCAATTTAGAGTGATAATTCAAGAAGCGTTAGCCGACTCGTGCTTTCTTTGATTGATTAGTGCATATTTATGTACAGACATGCGCAGTAAAGTTGAGTAGTAGAACCTTCAGCTCAGATACACTGTGTTGCGAAAATATACGTTTTAAAAAATCACTGTATATTTTGAAACCAACGCAATACATATGCTGTCAATTTAAAAAAAAATCAGTCACCTACCCACAGGAACATTATTATATAATAGACACTTTTTCCGCAGAGCTCGTTAACTTTCATAATTGATATATTTCCTTGTAAATAATACTGTTAATAAAAAGAATTCAATACCAAAACCTATTTTGCAATACATTGTACAAACAAAAAGCATTGAAATAATCATCAGCAATGTTTGTACAAATAAAAGTCAAATGCTAGCAACCTAACCCTACCAGTGCTATGCACTTTGATTGTTAACATGGTATGTAATCGGCTCATCTGACACAATCAGTAAACTATTCACATCTTTTATATTATTTTAAAGGATATAGTTTTGTATCACAACTTTAAATCTCACCATTAAGTGTACGGTTTACTTTAAGGAAGGTTTTAAAAACTTTTTTTTAATTATACAGAATCCACATTTCGATTTAGGGAGGACGTCATACTTAAAGGGGGGGGCTTGAATAAATAAATACACGTAGTTCGGACATTGGGGGAACAGGTTTCGTTTTCAGTTTGTGATTTTATGGAAACAATTAACATAATTAAATGGACAAGAGTAAAACTATATGTATGTCTCTTCCATATTCGTTGGTGGGACATATGGAGAAAGAGAAAAGGAAAACGTGTGAGGAAACGAATTCGGAAACGTTTCATGTGCCCTGCATGGGGAGGCGGCCGATCTAGATTCATTGATACATATCCGGTGTCCAGATGATTAAACGGTGAAGAATAAAAATCAACGCACAATAAATAATCCCAAAAAGAGGGGAGGGGGGGGGGGGGGGGGGGGGGTGGTACTGTCCAAAATTTTCTGCACGTACGCAAGTACTATTTTTTTGTGGTCAAATTTCTAGATTTTGCTATATTTTCTTGGGGTCCCAAAAATTGAAGGTAGTTTTTGGGGTGCGTTCAAAAAGACGAAATAGTAGCGTTTTAACCTGTTTTATTGGGTAAAATGAAAGATTTTTCGGGGTCTGAAAAAATCAGAGATATCTTTATGGGGGTGTCAACAAATTTAGGGGTTTTTTTGCGAGCCTTTGTACAGGTAATTTTTTACCTACCTCCCCCTAAACTTAATCCGTAACTCGAATTTTAACTCGAAATGCAACTCGATAAATGAATTAGAAATCAACATCTCGAGTTAACTCGAAGATTAACTTGAACTCGAATTATAACTCGAACTCTAACTCGAACTTTAAGTCTTACTCGAACTCGAACTCGATGTTTAGTCTCACCCCATATAGCCAACAGTGAATTCTATCTAAAACGATGTTAAGTTTTTATCTGGTCAATGTAGTAGAAAGTTGAGGTTTGGAATAAAATATTATAAGGTTTTTTAAGAAAATAAGTTGATATTATACAATTTCTTTGAGATATGGTGACATAATTTAATTATCCGTTTTATGACATTTTTTGTACTCGCGCATTGATAATACGTAGAACATATTTCCGGTCTTTAATGCTTTTCTCAAAACTTTTTTTATTGGCAGTTATATATCTGACATTTAGTTTACCTTTTCGACACTTCAGTTACAACAGTAACAATTGCAATTGAAGTTGGGTATTTATGTTTATTTTGTCTTTCAAAACAGATTTTTAAAAATTTATTTCTGCTTGGAAATAATTATGAAATGTGACCTGTTCATGATCTTTTTAACGTTTTTGTCATAAAAAAGCTTTTCACGGAAATAAAATACTGAGGTAGGGGAGATAAGTATACATGTTTCCTGTTCATTTGACGATGTTGCCAAAAGAGGCATATGAATAATTTTCTTTGAAACAACACGGATTGGTAAAAACCACACATTTTACTGATAAAGAAAACTTTCCTTACAGTTTGTCACATAGTTAAATATTTAAAGCCCGTTTTCACACCTAGTCCATATAACATAGAGTACACAATGACACTCAACAAATAAAATAATTTGTCGAGTTGCTTCTTGTGTTTAACAGATTAACTCCCTGACAGGAGGCTAACTGCGGCATAATTATTTCATCACAAAATACATATGATTAGCAATAATATACCCTTCCACCAGAATCTACCAATCTGCATCTGTTTAACTCGATCACATTCATCGTATTACCGAATGCTGTGTCGATTTTATTCCTGTCTAGAAACGTTCATTAAATTTAATCAGAAGTTGAATCAGAGTAAAATATATTTTTTTAAATAAAAAGATACCTGTGTGTTAAAATATTCTAAACATTAACTATCCAGTTATCGTTTGATCACACTGGAACTATAATCAGATAACTGCAACTGCAGTCGCCATAACAAAGAGTTGAGATTGTAAGCTTATGAATATCTTTGTTTATTTTCCCTACCCTCTATTATACAAAGGGCTTGCTTCATTCACTTGCGTCGCTACAGTAGTATCCCACGGGAAAATCGTATATGTGAATGTTGTAAAATGGGTGCTGTGGAAGACGAATATCATTTTGTTTTAATTTGTCCATCATACAGATCTGTTCGAAGTCATTTTGTACCCAAATATTAGTGTTCTTGGCCTTCCCGCCAGAAATTTGATAATTTGTTACAAGCTTCTTGTAGAACACTTACCATTAAACTTTGTAAATATTTAAATGCCGCATGGAAAATCAGATCTCATATCTTATCATAGAATACTATGTTGTTGTTATAATTGTTCTCTGCTGTCTGTTTATCTTGTCATTTTGTATATATTTTGTTGCTATAGCATGTTATGATGCTTTTGCAAAATAAAGAATCAATCAATCAAACAAGTGTAAATTCAAAAGCACTTACAATGTTTTATTAATTGGTTTAATTGCAGATAATCATGATAATACAACTTAACTGTACAAACATGTATGCTTTCCTCAGTATACATGGCATAATACATATTAACACAAATAATTCCTGTTCTAAAAAGAACATATATGTATCTTTGGAATGTTAAAAAAATGTTTGTTTACAGTTGGAAAATCAACCTGCAAATATCGTTATCACAGGAAACAATTTTATGGCAAACTGAGATAGCAATTTGTTTTGTTTTTTGGGGTTTTTTTGCTTGTTAAAAATAATTTTCTGACTCACCGACTCACTTCAGCAAGTTTGAGTCAGCAACTGCAAATAAACATTTTTTTTCTTACGTTGCCTTACATTAATTTTCCAGTATTTTATCAGGCTTGAACTCTACTGACGATTTCGTCAGTATGAAGCTTGTTAAAGGTATTCGACAACATATATATGGTATCTAGTGGAGTGAGGAATTCATTTCAAAGTTCAAATATGTATTTTTATTATACTCGTTTATTTTATATTTTTTTTCAAATGCTCGTACAATGACGGAAAATGGGAAAAACGACAGATTATAATTAAATGTAGTGGAAAAACGTACAGATTTAAACAGTTAAATAAATATAAAGCTTATAAAGCCTTCCTGTTAGTCATGCGTTAGATTGTAGCATTTTCCCGTGTACTCCGAACATCCAAAAGAATACAGTCTCTGTAGAAACTTCATAGCCCTTTTATAATAAAATGGGTATTGATGGTGACACGACAACCCTATAAAAACCATTATCTATTCAATAATCGGAAACAAGCGTGGTATTGAAATATTTATTGTCCCGCGTTGTTGTCGTACTCTAGTATTCGTATACCAGCAAGGATTACATTTAAGTTTGAAGACGTACTTTTAATTACCAGACGATTGAAATAAAGTCTTTGGTTTTAACTTTTCAATTGTGAATGTTCTGTTTCTATGTGCTTAAGTCTCCGGCATATGATGTTTGTAAACAATTCACTAATGCTGGAATTGAGATGCTTAAAGTTTTTCCAATCGTGTCTTAGTAATCAACACTTTGTTAATATATCACTCCATCCCTAACCCTCTGTATATTAGTTAGCCTTAAATTAGAATTTGGTCAATCAATCCACTCCTTTCGTATTTATTTTCTTATATGGTCTTTGTCACTGCTGACGGACTGTAAGTCCCCGAGGGCATTATCAGCCCTAGAAGTTCCGTTCAAAATTTGACAGAAATTTCTAAGGCCCTTCCTGTTGATGCAGAGGTAACCCTTAGCTGAGTTTGGATACCTGTTTGTTTTAATTGTTTTAGATTTTAATGCATGGTTGTGCTTATTAATTCATCATTATATCTTTAACTGGTTTTCCAACACTTTGATCTTTAGCACTGCTTATGAGTTGTCAGTCAACGAAATGGCCATACAGTGCATCAAATTTATTTGGGCATTTTGTGATACGTTTTATTAGTATAATGGTAAATGCACATTATTCCAGAAGTACATGAAAATTGAATCTACACTTCTTTGAGATTAAGACATAGGGGTTTCCCAAAGACAAAAGTATCTGTATGTGTTCTGATGTTGGTTGCTTTATTGCTATATCTAACAGTGCTTTATTGCTATATCTAACAGCAACTCTTTATTAAGTTATAAAGGGCATGGTATGATTTGGCCTGATATTTGGCCCCTTGAATTCCAAAATCAAAAAGCAATGAAAAACTTACTCTCAGCTATCATTTTTTAGTACTGTTAAATGTTGCATTTTAAGGAACACGTTACATATCTGTAATAGCGACAATATCCTATCAAAGATGGCTAATTGTCAAGAAATCAATCACGGAAAAACATAAAATGTCAATCATTTTTGAACCTTTGAATTAAAATTTTGATATGAGCAAAAGCCTTGCTCAAAAGATATTTCACTTAAATGTGTCTTTATGTAAGACAAACATTATATTAAAAAAATATTTTGGCAAGGCTGTTTCTCATAGTTGTTTTGACCAAAATCTACTGTAAAAAAAACAATTTTCTTCAGTTCCTTGATTTAGCAGACCTCCATGACGTCGCTGTTGCATCATGAGAAGGACTTTTATACAATGATTGATAGATTGTGAAAGTTTAATCATTATACCATAGAAATCATACAAATTCTAATCTGAAATCTTAATTTTAATTTTTCATGTCAGTTAGGACCAAATATTGGTTGAAATCAGACCATCTTCGTATTGAAATAAATATGTAGCATTCGTACCAACATTATTTCATTCATTTGCAATCTCGTTTCCCAATAACTATTGAAAAATGTTTATACATGATTTACTTCCGTGAAAGCCTCTAGTTTAGTTTAACATGTTTTATTTGCAAAAATGTGCAAAATTGATAAGACTTATGAAGTTTTCTCCGTCAATAAAATATATTACCATAAAATAATATATAGTTGCATGCAAATTGTATAGAAAAGAATATGATTGATAGTAGGAATAATTAACATAATAAATATACAGAAAAAAGATTTGATGATGTGAAAAGATGTATGTGACCCATGAGTATATAACCAAGGATCTCTCGGACTATTATTATATAATCAAACACACTTTTAAATATAGTTTCATCCTGTTGACAACCAGTCTAGGTAATTAAATAAACGTAGCCGAATATTAATATGTAGGGACAATAAAAAAAAATGACTCGCGTCTTTGCGAACATGTCCTCATCCACATGACAATTGACTTTAAATAGATCGTAATTTAAGAACGAGGCCAAACATCTATAAGTTTGGGAAGAATGATATTTAATTTACTTGGTCCGAACGAAAAATGCTTAGGAACATGGATGTTACCAGAGGATTGTTTCCGAATACTTTAGTTGTTATACAAGACTTCAGTTCTTTTTGTATGTCACTTGGCAAGATTTGTGGTATAAACATTTGCTTGTGATGTTGGTTGATAAACTCTGAAATACGTCTGCAAATTTCCAAAACTATACAAAAAATGGTTTACATCAAAGTGTTATAACCTAAAATTAATACCAATGATATCTTTAATTCAGCACAAACAGAGATTAACTAAATCACATTGTAATCAATAAGCAGAAAACAAACGCAAGCTCTAATTTGGAGTCTTGTCAACAAACACTTGAAATCCACAACATACCTTCATTCTTA
Organism: Mytilisepta virgata; assembly: GCA_028015205.1. Classification (NCBI taxonomy): domain Eukaryota; kingdom Metazoa; phylum Mollusca; class Bivalvia; order Mytilida; family Mytilidae; genus Mytilisepta; species Mytilisepta virgata. The sequence continues at coordinate 94,825,249 of CM051521.1, forward strand.
ATACCATTAGGTTTGTATTAAATTTGAAAAGTCAAGTCCATTTTCTTTCCGACCAAAACATTTGGTTCAAGCACCAATAAATTTTCTTGTTTTTTGTTGTTGTTGTAGTATGGCATGTGAATTGTCAACCGAAGAAATCAACCACCTGAGACTTTCCAGTCTGTTACTAAAAATAGGACCCAGAGCTGTTCGTATATTGTTTAACAGATACTTTCCCCTTGCAGGGTTACAAACAGTTCTTAATATGGAGAAGACAAATCTAGAAAAATTGAAAAAGAAAAGAGTAATCAATCAAGCACAATGGGATCTAATTTACAATCAGTCCAGTAAGTAAAACAAAATTCTGCGTATATGTAAGAGAATGATAATCCCTTTCTTCATGATTAATTTACGAGCGTTAGCGAGTACCTATCATAAAGAAAGGGATTATCATTCTCTTACAAACTTACAAACAAGGTCAGTACAAGGTTTATAGTAAATGCATGATTTCCTTTTAGACATTTCATTTATGAATTAGTCGTAGTGATGTAAGACATTTATAATAATTTGGGGAAATTTTAATTAATTGTATTTTAAACATTCAAAGACACAATAGTACGATGCAATGGTGTTTCCTTATTGTGAGTATGAATGTAAAACATTTAAGTATGGAATTATCTCTGTTTATTTACTGTTTAAATCAATAGATTTCAAAATATGAGTTATTCCACATGGTAAGCCCCCTGTATACATGATTTAAATACTAGTTCATATATAAAGTAATAAGCTAGAATTTAAATGTTCAAATCAAATAAAAATAATTAATCAGCCCTTTATATATTAAATTCTAATATTAATTTTACCTCCTGTTTGAATTATATTGGGATACTTGAAATGTCGATTCTTACCAGCCACTTGTCAAATAATCTGATTTTAGAGTATTAATGCCTTTAGATAAAGATGTAGGTAAAATTTAATTAATGATATGTTTCTTTTTTTTGTATTTATCTTATCGTGTTAAACTTTCAACATTACCGATCTTAAAAACTACAACAGTTACTTAATTGTTTTTATTTTTTATTTTTTCAAATTCAAATTCAATTTTTAATAGGCTCCACTCACAAATTCTGTAATGTGATAAATGTGCTTCGGGACAGTTGTAACTCATTTATAGGAATTCATTGTTTTTAATTGTAAGAAAACAATAGTATAATACCTTACTAAGAACATGTTTTACATCCATTCTTCAAAATTATGAAACACCAAATCCTATAATTTAACTGGTCGAGAGCACTATGCTATATTCTAAATAAGGATAACTTACCTTGTAATCACAAAATTGTGAGGATAACTTATATTGTCCCAAAAAGAATTTTTCTCCATGATATGTTTAAGTAAGCATAAAGTAGTCTTGTAAAGTGACACTTCTGTGACTTATTTTAAAATAAACAATTTCATACGCTGCAAAAACCCACAAATACACTAAAGGAAAAAAGAATTTATAAAGATGATGTATTCCAAAACCACAAAATAATAGTTTTAACATGAATCCTGACCGTATTTTCCTATTTGCAATGTGACGGGTGCTGTTAAACCTTCTAAAAGAAAAATTGTTGGCTTATTCAAATTTAGAAGAGGTGCGCGCCGGATGCACCCCCTCTGAATCCGCATCTGAATTTAGTGGAAATGTTACCAGAGGAGAAGATATCATTGGTGTAGGTCGGTTAGGTGGGGAACCATTACTGAAGGAATGTACTGATCTGAAGGTTTCCAGTTTGGACAGTAAAGAGAAAGAAATATTACTGGAAATACGAACAAATGCTCGAGAACTACAAAAATTGATTGAGGATGTCGAGACCCTAAAAGACCCGGTTCCAGTAAATGTGACACACAGAAATGCCACTATATTACTATATACACATACTACTCTTTATGTCTTTTAAAGTATTTATGGCATGTTATCTTTTTTTTAAAGAAGTTTAATGGATTGATAAGAATGATCTTTATTACGACTGACAAAAGTCTTTCTGTTAATAGGAACATCCCTCATAAGTTCAGAAGAATTTGACGTAACTTTGATGGTTTGCCTTTTACGAAATTTAACCACAATCAAAATACAAGACACGCTTCCAAGTCAAAGTGATCATAGTGAGAGCGCTGATATATCTAGAATTAAGTTCTACAGAAACCAGCTGGCACATTCTGATGATGGAAAAATATCACAAACAGCCTTTGAACAGACGTGGGAAGAACTTGCTAACGTATGTACTATAAAGTTATTGAAACATATTTATGCTTGCCTTTCAGTATCTCAAGTTGTCTGTTCGAGTTCAATGGTTCGTGCTAGTACGATTTGAATCTATAGTTAACTCTACTATAATGTACTCTCCTGTCCATATGGATTTTATATCCTAGTATGCATTTGCTGATTTTATGCACAAAATGGTTGACAAATTGTCAATATATGCCACTTAGACAGCGTTTATTGGAGGCATACATGTGTGTTCAATAGTTACAATATAACTTAATCATTAGCCTTAATCAGTGTTAAAGTTAACAACTTTTCACGAACTGACCTAGGCTATATAAATGTCGAAATATTTATCGAAGATGTATTTGACTGAACACTGTATTTGACCATTTCAATGAGTTGTACTTTACTAACGTATATAATTTAATTTCCGAAAAATGCAGAAAACAAGTTTAAACAGCTCAGATGAAAATGTAAATGCAATAAACTTTTAACTGATCTTTCGTCACGTCCATTTATAGAGATTGTGTATCAAGAACTTATCACCTGTTAAGATTTCAAAAAAGGTCCACCTCTTCTTTTCTATAAATTATTTCCCTTGGAGCCGTTTGAAACCAAACGCTAAAAAATGAAAAAAAAACAGATGGTGACAATCAATCTATAACATCAAAAATAGAGGACAACGAAAACATATATGAAGGAACGAGGTTATTGTAGATTTTTTTTTAATATTGTTACAATAAAAATTTTGATTGCGACGAGTAAAATAGTGTCCACTGCAAATAATATTACTGTTTGGTTGATGAATATTAATGGGAGATAGAGCTTATCCGAAATTCAAGGGAGTGCTTGAGTTACCATGACTTTCAACAAAGAGGATTACTGCTGTCACAGAAGCTGGTTTTATCAGGGTTGATGTCACCACTTGGGAGATTTTACGGTCGTCATCACGAATTAATTGACCGTTACAGTGTTCCAATATCGAGGATCATGTTGGACCTGTTCCGACTGTCGTAACATTTCATATACCTTCGCCGATTTGTGACTACTGCTTACCCTTCCGGAGCACCTGAGTTCACTCCTGGTTTTTATAGAAGTTGGTGTTGTTCATTGTTTTTTAGTTTTCAGTGTTTATTTGTTGTGCTTGTGGTTGTTCGTTTGTCTTTCCGGGTTTGCCTGACTATTGGATTGCTTTTTTTGTTTGCTCAATAGGTATACTTGTCCTCTTTACTGGATAAATTTTTAAATCTTTCCTTTTGAGTGGTCCATTCTAATGTCTTTGTAATGCAAGAATACAAAAATTTTTAGGCAGTAGGTCGGTTAGGTGGGGAACCATTACTGAAGGAATGTACTGATCTGAAGGTTTCCAGTTTGGACAGTAAAGAGAAAGAAATATTACTGGAAATACGAACAAATGCTCGAGAACTACAAAAATTGATTGAGGATGTCGAGACCCTAAAAGACCCGGTTCCAGTAAATGTGAGAGGTATCTAAAATTATATTATAAAATCTACCGGTTCGTCATATTAATATTTTGATTGGAAGAAGGGAATACAAAATCTACATATAGAAAACATAAAAAGGATTTGGCAATATGCCTGGTCAGTGTACATGTACTAGATATTTAATGTTCTGAAAATGCTTCTATCATGTCTATGGTAATAAAACTTATACAGGTACGAAGTTCATTGTCAGAAAGTGAATGTGGTAGACAACACTCATTATTGATTTTTTTTTCAAAACTCTAGTCCTGTAAAGATGTTATGATCAGAAACAGAAAAAAAAAACACTTAGTAAAATTGTATGGCGCATATTGAACTTTTCCGGATTATCCGCGTCATCAACATGTCTGTAATTAGTTTTATTTAAAAGACATTGGGTACAACATCCATACTAAACGTTTGTACAAATCCTTATTTATTTCAGAAATTCATAATTTGAAAATAGACACGTGGAAGAGGGAAGATACGACGTATATAGAAACAAGAGCAGCAGTATTTGTCAACGACACTATCAGCAAACGTAGTGTTTTAACAGTTATCGGTAATCCGGGGTCTGGGAAATCATCTCTTATTCACCATGTTGCATTAAATTTAAACAAAATTAAAAGTTACGAAATCCTGCCAATTCATTTTCCAGCAGACTTGATACATTTCAGTAATCTGGATCGAAAACAGGTATTTGTAATCGACGATGTATGTGGAAAGTATTCATTTTCAACAAAACTCCTTGAATCATGGCAGTTATTAAAAGATGACATCGAAAACATTTTGAGATCAAATGACATAAAAATACTGTTGTCATGTCGGACTAACATATTTAAAAATAAATCATTACAGAGATTAAAGTTTCTAACAGAACATTTTTGCGACATATGTTCGGACAAACTTACATTAACTCAGGAAGAATCTGCCAAAATAGCTAAAGTTTACTTGTCGTCTGATGAAGCGAAAGCATTGAGAGAGTCTGTCGACATAAAATATGACTTCTTTCCCCTACTTTGCAAAATGTATCCAGAAAATAGAAATCACGATATTAAAGAATTCTTCTCTAGACCAGTTAATGCAATTGAAGATAATTTAAGAAACTTTCAAATACAAAACAAGATTTCATTTTGTGCATTAGCATTGCTAGTTGCTTTGAACAATAGTATTCCAGATAAATGGTTCATTTCTGTTCTGTCCGACAGTGATAAAATGTTAATACAAATGCTCTGGGAGGAATGTGAAATTGAGACGGTTCTCTCCAGGAAAATTTTAAAATGCCATCTAGATTTGTTAGTTGGATCCTTCCTGTCGCATTCAGAAAATGAATACAAATCCGTACATGATAAAATATTTGACATTTTAGCATTATATTTTGGACGCGAAATGTTTGATTTCATGTTGCAATATGCAGATAAAATGTTTCTATCTGAACGATACCAATTTGAGTCAGTTTCTATCCACGGCAGTGAATACGTAATACCAGTTCCAGAAAACAGGGAAACAGAATATTTCAAGATGTGGATATAGCATTTGACAACCGACAGCTTATCTATGAAAAATACAGACAGAGGTTTATTGCCTTCTGCCTAGAGACTAAAGATGAGATTATACCCCTCTTGCGCCATCTGGATGAAATAAAAACACAACCTCCTTTAGTTAGAATGGTATCATATGGATACGGAGATCTCGTAGAAATTTTGTTGCGTTTTGGGATGAAAATCGATGTCCGTGATAACATTGGTCGAAGTCTTGTTAATATTGCCGTAGAAAATGATTCAATGGAAATTTTGTCAATACTTTTAAACTATAATGCCGATCCAGACATACCAGATAAACAGGGATTTTCACCACTCTGTGTAGCTGCTGGTTTAGGCAAGTCAAATTTTTGTAGGATATTACTCACCAGTGGTGCTGATCCAAACAAGTGTAGCTTCGCAGGGATTTTCCCGTTATACTGGGCGACTCATAATGGTTTTCCGGACGTTGTTTCCATACTTTTAGAATTTAATGCAAATACAAATCTGCAAAATACTAATGGATGGACCTCCTTATATGTAGCTTGTCGAAATGGGAGCTTCATAGTCGCAAATACTTTATTGAAAGCGGGTGCTGACCCAAATATATTACCAACAAAATATGGCATTTCTCCTATTTATGAAGCAGTTTCGAGAGGACATTTAGAGATAGTTCAATTGTTAATAGAAAATCATGCTGAATTCAAGCAGTTGTATAATGGATATTGTTGTCTAAATGAAGCCGTTGAAAGGGGTTATAAGGATATAACTCGATTATTATTAGAAAATGGATGTGACCCTGATAGGAGTGATGTAGATGACAAATTCCCTTTACTTACGGCCTCATCAACTGGAAACTCCGACATTGTTCTACTGCTAATTGAATTTGGAGCAGATGTCAACAAATGTAGTAAACATTTACACACTCCTTTGTCTGTAGCAGCATATTTTGGGCGCGCAGAATTAGTTCAGTGTCTGCTTGAGAATAAATCAGATCCGAATTATTTAAATGAAAATGAAGAAACACCACTGCATGTAGCTGTCCGAAGTAAGAAATCAAAAGTAGTTGAACTTTTGCTAAAATTTGGGTCAGATCCAAACAAGTGCAGCCAACATGGAAATTCCTGTCTCTCAGAAGCGCCATTTTATGGAAGTGAAGAGTCTGTCAAGATACTGCTTGAACATCATTCAAAAATAAATTCAGTCAATCATTTGGGTGAATCCCCTTTATTTCGAGCAGCACGTGCAGGGCATGTTGAGGTTGTTCATATATTACTGGCGAACATGGCAGATCCAGATATTTGTGATACAGAAGGAAATTCACCTCTGTCTGAAGCTACGCTCGGTGGCCATTATGAAATAGCTCTATTATTGCTTGAACACAATGCCAATGTAAACATCGCCAATACACAAGGAACAACTGCATTGCACATAGCTATTACTGTAGGTCGAAGTGATCTGGTTAAACTTTTATTAAATTTTAACGCCTGTCCAGATATATCCAACGAAGAAGGTCTGTCCCCGAGAGACATTGCTAAAATTGATGAACTCTTTGAAATTCTTGCAATAATTTTGAATTATGACGAGTTTTAAAACAAATGTGGGGATTTATTCCATATAAAGAGTTATAACTCGAGATTAACATACAGCATTTTATTCTTGATTCTTTAATAATCTTATTTGACTTCTTGTATTATATATCTAAATTTCCGTTGAGGAATGATAGCTTTTTAACACCCCGCCACAGAAAAGACGAAATCACTCGATAGTCCTATAACAGGCTATTATAACTTACGATCAGGTCTGTGTATCACTTAACAATTTAATATTTAAAAAGTTTTCAAATTCTATATTTTTTAATTTTTAATCAAAGTTCTAAAATATCAACATTTCAAAATTTAGAAAATTTGAAAATATCACCACATAATTAAAATTTGAAAATTCTAAAACTCGTATTTGAATTTAACATTTTACATTTATATATAACTTTGAAAATACTAAACTGAATGTACAGATTTGATCATTTGGCGTTTTGAAAATTTGATTTTTTTATTTTTTGATTAAAAATAAAAAATCTAAAATGGACCAAAAAGGGTCATTGGGACAATTATTGCGCTTGACACTTTGACAGTTGAGCCCACATTGATGATAAACAAGAGACGTGTGTTTTTGAATTCAGCTCGAAAATAACCTTATACAGTTTTCATTTTGTTAAAATATCGACTTTTTAAGTGTTACACGGACGGAAACTTTTTAAAATATTGAATTGTTAAGTGTTACAAGGACCCGATCAGATTTAGTTTAATGTAAATGAATGATATCATACAAAGAAAACTAAGAACAAAGCAGTTAAAAATAAAAGAAACAAAAGATGAAAAATAAATAAACATTATACAAATAAGTACTTTGGTAATCATGGAAACAGAGAAAAAGAAAAACAACCAAGACAAATCCCAAAAGTGTACTGTTTTCATTTAAGAAATCAATGTATAAGTTGTACAAGTTGTAAATGTTTGTCATAATGTACTGTATAATTTATTTATAGAATATTCAGTGAATGTCAAATTAATTAAATTGATTTACACTTTATTCGGTTGTACAATATAATAGGGGGTCCGTAGGGGTTATGCCCCACCCCATAAAAAACATTCTGGTCTTTTGTAATTTTAAAACCATCCTTTAACAATATATATTCTTACTCCTTATTAAAAGATGCATTGGTTGATGTAAAAGGGGGGTGGTTATAGGCCCTCAGGTATTTAAAATAGATATTGCACAATAAGGTGAAAGACTGATGTGTACATCTAAGGTAATGTTATTTCAACTTATATATATCAGTATATTCAGTATTTGCATGAAACTAAAAGAAGTGGCCCAAGGTTTAACCTTGGGAGGCCTCAAGAGGGGGTTAATATTTTGTTGTAAGGGTTCCACAAGGGGCATTTTTATGAAAATTGAAATTAAGTAAATAATATCGGTTAAGATGAACGTGATAATGAAAAGCATTACAAGATGCACAAATAGTAAAGAACTTCAGAGTTGGATATTGTATATGTTGGTTTATATTTATTGATATCTATTTAAAGCTGTAGAAGATTAAAACTTGTCTTTATGAAATAAAACTGGAAAATGACAATGTTTGGCATGCTCCAACTCGCACAGTGTTGGGTATACTGGAATACCCTTGTCTGTTCATCTGTTCGTCCGTTCCCATTTAAAATACAGAAATTATAAAACTTCTCAAAATGAACAAATTTTGCAACATTCTAAAACAGTTTTAAAACGTACAGATTCGTTTGCTTAGGGTGTTAAAAGATCGCTTCGGGCGTTTTGGAGAATTTAAGTTTCAGTTCACCTATGCAGTATTACTAGTTTCATAATTTCATTAATTGCTGATATTAAATAACAAAATATGCTAAATTTATATTAAAAGATGCATCATAAAATTAATCACTTTAAATATCTGTTTTTAGTTTTTTTCACCTGATTCAGAATCTACAGTATAATTTTGCCATTTTATTGTTTACAGTTCTTATTTTTGGCACTGAGCGCTTTTGAGACATGATTTATTGAAATATAAATATAGAAAGCGTCGAAATTATATCATGAAATGGTTTAATTGTTATCAAATATCCATTAATCAAGTAACTTGTGGTGATATAATTTTATCATTTATCTAAATTAGAATCGAGCATGGAATTTCAAAATGAAAAAAATATTTATACTAAATATAGTATACATACATATGTAATTTTCGGTCATGTTTCATAATGTGCTATAGGGTTAACGATGCCGTCTGATCGAGTTCTCTACCGGTTTTTCTTGGTGGGTTTCATGTTGCTCGTTATTTTTTAAACTTTTGTTTTAATGTTTTTGTTTTGTTTATATGTTTTTGTCCTTCCCCATCAAGGTTTGTCTTCGCCTCTGGATTTATGTTGGTTGGATGGCAAAAACAAAATTTTGATTCACAAAATTATAAAAAAGCTCCCAATTTGATGATGATTTCAAGGAAGCTCGCAAAAAATAAAAATAGTCAAAACGTAAACTTAATAGAAGACGATCACAACTACTAGAAGCCAAGACCAAGTTATTTGAGAAAAAATACAAACGATCACTGGATAAAAGTTTGAGAAAGCATAGAAAAACATTCGAAATAAAACTGATAATCTGAAATCTACTAATCCAAGCGAATATTGGAAAATTTTAAACAGTAGTAAAAAACAAAACAAAACTTGCTATACCTATGAATATACTGTTAGATCATTTTAAAACATTCAATGCTGGTAGTCCAAATGAAGATAATGTAGCCTTTCTACTTAAAAAAATGAAACTTTATAAATAAGTACATGAACACATTTTTCTTATTGTTTCCAGGGTAAATATTCATAATTATTCTAAAAAACTTAAATCATCCTTACTAAAATGGTGAAAAATGGTTACAAAATATTGCCAAGTTCTTTGTATCTGTGATCAAAGTTTGAAGTTGCTAAAAAGACTCACTAGACTGAAATTTCCTTAGGCTCCTCTATCATGTCTATACTGTTACCGTATTAAAGTCAGATGTTGTTCTGGAGTTATGTCGCCTTGTCCGTAAAAAAATCAAATGTGCACGAAAAATCACAAAATTAACAATTTTTGGGTAAATTAAAAATCGTGTAGACTTCGATGTGCTCAATATATCTTGTTAAAATTTGAAACATACTTTGTTAAGATAAGTATCTTTTAATGGTCAACTGCTAATCAATGCTAAACATATAGCTTCAACTCCTATTTTGTGTTTTAATTTAATGAAGTTTACCCTTCACTAAATGACAAACGTCAAGTAAAAAGCCTAGATAATGTTAATTTAGAAAATCAAAACGAATATGATAGATTGAATATAGATTTATGTAGATGAAATAAAAAAGCAGTTAAAAATCTAAAAAAAACAACAAATCTTCTGGTGATGATCTCATAATGAATGATTATTTGAATAAATCATTTCGTATTTTAAGCTGTTTAATATTATATTTGACGGTGGTATTATTCCTAAGGTTTGGTTATTGGGAAATATCATACCAATAGACAGATTGGTTTCAAACAATTTTAGACCTATCGCGATTATTAGCTTTTTTGGTAAATCATTTACCTCTATTTTAAATTATAGATTGAATCAGTTTTCTGACGATTATCAATTGAAATTATTTGTGAAAACGGATATAGTACTACGGATAATTTATTTACAATTCATATGTTATTCAATATTATGCAAAATAAAAAGAAAAAAACTATTGCACCTTCATTGATTTTGCTAAGGCATTTGACAGTGTATGGAGAAATGGGTTATACCAAAAATTTCTTAGAAATGAAATTAATGGGAAAATGTATAATGTCATATTTTACATATATAGTAGTATTAAATCTCGAATTGTATATAATGGACAATCACTTGATTGTTTTCCATGTAATATTGGAGTAAGACAAGGGGAAAATCTTCAACCTTTCTTATTCTCATTATTGAATGATTCCTCAGTAATATAATTTATAGAAACAAACTGATTGTCACAACCGACAAAGCAGTTAAATTCTCAACTTGAATTAAGACACAAAAAGCAAATTTCAACTAATTCAACCATGTTTAGCAAAGCTCAACTATTTCAACTTCTTTTGACAAATACAACTATGATAACCATTATTATCAACTATTTCAGCTGTTTGGTTAAAGCTACGTTTGACATTTGGTTTTAAAATAAAACAAAATACAGTTTGGCTGGTAATTTGTCATGACATTTAATTAAATCAACAAATAAATAAACAATAAACTGTTCAAAGTCAACTGCTCTACATCAAATGTTCAAAGATTCAACTGGCCATCAAGTTAAAACTTGTGACATTTAAACTATTGGGCGGTCCAATAGTAAAATTATATAACCGCTGCGAAGTCCAAAGCGGTGACATCGGATAAATTACGCCAAGTGAATGCTTGAAACAAAATGACAGCATGAACCTCGCCAATTTATCCAGACATAAATTACCAAGCCAAACATCTTATATGTAAATATGACATTTAGGATTAACGATGAAAGATTCCAAAGCTCCCTGAATAGTATTTATGAATATATCATATCCTATGAAGGATAGGTGAACTCTATCTTTTGCGAATAAACCAATACATTTATTGTCAAAATCTGGATACTTAATAATGTAACCTAATCTTTTTAACAAAAAGGAACGGACTCCTCTGTTAATTCTTTTCCTTGTTTTTTCCATTTTTCTAACATTCATTGAAAAACGCCAAGAGTGCCTCGGTAACATTTCAGAAAATACAATAGAACAACCTGGAATTAAATCAATTATCAAACTCGAAATGGCTACTTTTATGTCATAAAGAAGTTTGCCAGCTGGCACATCGCCTATATCATTTGCCCCACAATGGATTACAATAATGTTAGGTATTCCGAACAAATAAACCATACCCGAAATAGAAGATAATAAATTCTGCCATTTCATTCCTCTCATACTGATCCATACAACTTCATACCCAAACTTCTCCAAACCAAGATTTTTTCCGGTGGGTCTTTGTTTGGTATGAGATGCAGCCTGTTGTATTAGAGAGCTGCCAACAATCCAAATACTGCGTAATACTGTAATAATATATCATATAATTAGATTTGATACAAAAATGTAATAGGAAAATGGAAAATACAACTTAAAGTCTAACATAACGTCTGTACGTATTGGAGGTCCATCTACCCTTAGCTTTAATTACATCTTCTGAAAGACCACAAATTGCTAAATGTGTTGCACCTCCAATTCTGAAGGAATGGGAATTATAATTAGTTACTGAATAACCAAGATATTTCAAAGCAGAATGTAGTACGCTCACAAACTGAGTTCTGGTTACTGGCAATTTATTGAAATGACAAAACAGTGGTCCATTAAACTGCGGTCTTAATTTTAAGCTATTTAGATAAGCCTTGAGAGATAGCAAAGGACAAACGCTTGAATTTTGCGCCTCAATCTGAATTCGACAAGATTTTCCTACCTGGTCAGTTTTTGAGAATCTTAACGTAACAATCACATTTAAATTGGAATTCATTGAAATATCGGTGTCATTAATTACATGTTTGCTAACATCAGATTGTTTCGGAACGGTAATTTCGCCAACCCTCAAAAGCCCCAAAAATGATAAAGTAAATGCAGCCTTGAATAAAGTAGCCTCGTATGTTGAATAACAAATATTTTGTAAAACAGACGAAATCTTAACAAGAATATCGAAAGTAATAGGATATCTTGCATCAAGTCTTCTGTGTAGCTTATTTGCCCCTTTTAGCATTTTCTGTACAATAAATGATCGTGTTGCATCATTTAAACCTTGACTACGTAATACAAAACTGATACCAGATAGATATGCCCGTATTGTTGCTGGAGAGTAACCGGAATATGACAAGTATGCTATGAAATTAGTAAACTGATCAGCTTCAGGTGGCCATAATAACTCAAGAGCATATGCTTTTCTAAACCTCTCAAATGAGTCAACTCCATTACTGTAAGTACTCCAAGTATTTGCAGACAATGATGCTTCTAAAAGCATTCTGGCTTCTGACACAAGAGGCTCCAAAATGCCACTGGGACTACACATGGGTATACTTCGGCGGATGGTGCCAGTCTTCTGAACCGTTCCACCTGTCCACGAGAAATTGCATCCGCTATACAATTGCTAACCGAATAAACATGCCTAGATTTAAATTGGAAATTTAATAAAAGTGACCAATAGACTATTGCCCTTAGCAAAGACATTACTCTGTACGACTTTGAAGACATGTTGTTAAGGATAGACACAATTGCTGCATTATCTGTATGAAAAAGCACTTTTCTGTTTCTGAACTGATATCCCCATAAGTATATGGCTAATGCAATGGGAATTAGCTCAAGATAGGTAATATCCCTAAAAATATCCGTATTGAACCATGCCTCGGGCCATTGCAGAAAGACCCATTTCCCGGCAAAGTATGCTCCACAGCCTTTAGAAACACCCCCAGCGCTATCGGTGTACAATTCCAAGTTTCTACTTGATAGCCATTCCTCATCTTGGATATACGATACCCCATTGAACTTATCAAGAAATTCAACCCAAACTAAAGATCCGCTTTTAAACTATTTGAAATTCTAATAAAATGAAAGCTTTTTTTAACATTTCTCATCGAAAAATAAAGTCTCCTGCTAAATACCCTACCAGCTGGTAATGCACGCGTACAAAATGCAAGTGAGCCCGCCAACGACTGGAGTACCTTTAAAGTTACTTTTTTACTGCTGATGACAAATTCAATTTTTTGCTTCAGTTCTGCCAATTTATCATCAGGAATTTTAATGAACATTTCAATTGTGTCTATGATAAGTCCTAAGTATTCTAATACCGTTGAAGGACCAACTGTTTTTTCTTTTGCAATTGGCACACCCAAGCGGCAACACACGTTTGAAAATACATTCATTAATCGATTGCAGTATTTCATCAGTATTTCCTTTACCGGCAAATATAAAATCATCAAGATAATGATCAATGTTATCTGAATTGGCTTCACTTTTAACTGCCCATTCTAAAAAAGTGGAAAATTTTTCAAAATAAGAACAAGATTCAGAACAACCCATTGGCATCATTTTATCTATGTAGTATTTCCCTTTCAGCTTAAATCCAAGCAAGTCAAAACAACCTGGATATACGGGAAGTAACCTAAAGGCAGATTTTAAGTCCATTTTCCCAATTAATGCCCCTTTACCTAACCTATGAATAATAGAAACTGCATGATCAAAAGATGAATATTTCACAGATGAATAATCTGGGTCAATGTGGAAATTAACGCTATTGAAAGAAGGATAAGATAAATGAGTTATGAGCCTAAACCCCGCTGTTTTCTTTTTCAAAAACCCAATGGGTGAGCAACGTAAATTTGAAATTGGTCTTTCATTAAAAGGACCAGCAATGCGACCTAAATCAATTTCACTTTGTACTTTCTCCTGTACTAGTTTAGGATATTGATAAACTGACTTTAAATTTTTTGAATCCATTGGAGTCCGAGGCCCTGAATAATGTATTTTAAATCCAATACTAAATCCGTCATAAATAATTTTTGCATTTTGTTTGTCAGGATAATTGGAAACCATAAATTTAAGCGTTGTTAAATTAATTGGACTTTTACCCAATAACCACACATTTGTGTTATCTTTACATTTACCTCAAATAAATAATATTAATCCTTCAATATCATAAAATATTGATCCCTTTGAATACATAATATAATGCAAGCTTTTATAACATTTAACGTCTAGCCCATGAATTTCTGACCCTGAAATTTGTATTATACACAGGGTTCACTGGCCTCTGAGCACCTGCTCTGATCTGCGGTACACGAAATCTAGGGTTGGGTGATCCATACCCAGAAAAATGAAAACAGTGTATGGCTGGATGTAATAAAGAACACTTCATACAAAAATGACGATACAAACACTTTTGTCTGTTACACTGACCTTTGAAATTATAATCATAACATGGGTATCTAGATATCCTTGTCTGATTATTATTGTTCGACTGACCACATATACCCTTAGCTATGTATGTAAGCCAAAGTTCAGGATCTATACTAGCCCATGATTTTGTAGGGTTACGTGACACTCTCAGTCGAAACTGCTGGTCGTACTGCAACCACCTGTCTACAGAACAATCATCTGCTATATTTCTGATAATTGATAAATATTTTAACAGTTCATGCATTTTGCTGGGATGATTATCAACAACAACTTGTATATATGTTATGAAAGCATCTGTCCAAAGCTTAATACTATCAATTGTTTTGACCTTTTTAACTTTTGACTGAACAACAAGCTTTCCGTCTATAATCTGTAGCGTATTTTGATTTTCTTGTGTGTTATGTACAAAGTTCTGTTTGAGTAGCAATGCTAAATCTATGTACGCAAAATTCCAGATTTTATCTTTAAGACTCTGAGATATATATATATATCATATTCATTTACTAGACCAGGTATATAAAGAGGTTCATCATTTTGAATATTAATTTGACTACTTATATCTGAACTAATCTCACCTATAGGTTGAACAGTCACAGACTGCTGTAATGGCATAGGCTGCTGTACTAGCATAGGCTGCTGTACAGGCATTGGCTGTTGTACGTACAGAGGTTGCTGTTCCCGCATCGGAACAGGAATTTGTGCTAAAGCCTCCTGTAGTGGGTCAGGTAATGGGATATGGTGTGCTACGGGACGAGGCTGATTTTGAGCTACCGGTTGAACTTCAATATCTTGAGGAGCTGCTCGATTGCGCCCCCTCCGCGCAACTTGGTCTGGCTGTATTTGATTTGGCCTCCGTCTCAAATTCCAACGGGCTCCTCCTGGTGCATTCCTGTAGGGATGGGGATTTTTTCCCCCTCTTCTGCCCTGTCCCCTCGGCATTTTTAAACTGCAAACTTTCTGTAGATCTGTATATGCCACGTGGCTTTAAACGGTTCTATCCAACTTTTATTTGAAGCTTACTCCACGAGAATTTGGTGGCAATGAGACAATATTAAAATTCACGGCTTTTTATACTACCAAGCCGCTTGTGATATTTAAATGTCGCATGGAACTTAACGCAAATTTTTTCGTCACATAAATTAATAAATTTAATTTCAAATATGAAATTAAATTGTATTATATTCAAATGATTTGGAATCTTTTTTACAAATGAATGATGTTACCGGACTGAGTTGTATATCAGATGAGATAGATGAAAGTAAAATATTTTAATTTATGGTTGTGAAATTGGGGGGTTCAGTAATTTAGATATGATAGAAAGAATTCTTTTGAAATTTTGCAAACTACTACTTAACTTGAAAAAGTCGACTGCAAATTTCATGGTATATGGTGAATTGGGCGCATATCCTATGTCTGTTTACATCAAATTACGTATGGTTAATTACTGGTCAAGAATTATTAATGAGAAAGAAAATAAAATGTCACTGGTTTTGTATAAATTTATGTTCTTGAAATATACACAAAATGATTATAGGTCTGAATGGATGAACTTTGTAAAAATATTCTTGATACATGTGGTTATAGTTATATATTGTTGTTACAAGCTAACTTTTATACGAAATGGTTGAGTATTAGTTTAAAACAGAAATTATTTGACTTATTTCAACAGAACTGGCACTCAGATATAAATTTATTAAGGTTATAAATTGACTAGCAGGTCTTTCAGGGTAGCCTTTGTCTATTTTCTTCTTTTTTTTCTCTTTCATATATTTTTTATACATTGTATGAACTTACGTCATTCATAATCTTGTCATGTGCACTCAATATTATTTAGTTAATTCTTTTCTTTTATTTATATTCTTTGTACCAATGTTGTTACAATGGTTTTAAAGAATAAAATTGTCTTATCTTGTCTTGTCTTGTGTTCAAGCAAATCATGTCTGATTAGTAGTTTCCAAGTCACCAAATATATGGACAGCAGAAACAAGAACTCTGTCTGTTTTGAGCAAGTTGAAATTCCAAAATGACCAAAAAATGTAAAGCCATAACTATGAATTATAGATTGATAAAAAATTGAAATTGCATAACTATCGAGTGCGTCTGCATTGTTTGAAGCAAATAAAAAAAAAAGAAAAGCAGACCGATATGAGATACCTGCTACAATTATTGGGTAACTTCAATCTGACTTGTACAAATTCATGTGTATAGTCGATTATTTTATGTATTTTAGGCAGACGGAAACACTGTTTAAATTTGTCGTTATCTCACATTCTTATCTCAAAATACTGAGTAATCTATTGGTCAAACAGACACTGGACATTGTCTCAATTTTAAGATGGACAGTATCATTACTTTAATTGTGAGAATGACATTTAATAACAGTCTTCAAAAGCCGAAATTAAAAAGAATTAATTTCTTCTCCTATTGTATTTCGCTTAAGTTACCAAACATTCAATAAATTGAACCAGTTATGGATATTGAATGTGAATCTGTCTTTCTTTTTCTTTTTAGATAAAAATGTGGACTCCAAGTCCCCGAGGGTATCACCAGCTCAGTTGCTAGTATTTCGATACTAGCCCGAAATTAATACTTTACTGTTCCAAAAATGTTAAATTTTGTAAAAACTAAAGAATATCTTCCTCGTGCATAGCTCTGTCCTTATATGGTTTTGGCTTCACCCTTTCGGTCATTTTGGTATTTTTGAATTTGCTTAACTTTTTGGACTATTGTTTTTTTTACATTTTAGGACTTGAGCACAACAGACGAGTCGTAAATCGACATCAAACTATCAAAGATTAAAAATTATTTAATCCATTCCACCGACGGTTAGGATTTTACGACGAAGACTTCACTAAATTTGTATAATGCAAAATATTCAAATAAAATCTTGATAAAAATCATATCCCTGTTAAATCAAACGCCTGGGGTTTGGGCTGTTTAGGAAAACAAATAATCCTTTCAATATATCAGTTGATTTCCCTTGAAAGCGAGATAAGATTTCCTCTTAAACCTATAATTATATATGATGATGCTCAATTGGTTTATTGTAGTATTTAAGCAAAATTGGCAATGAAAATTTCAAACTTTAAGGATGTTCGCTGGTCATGTTTTTTAATTTTTGTCAGATGTTCAGAATCATCTGATTTTATCCATTTGAAAGCCATAAATTATTTTTCCCGCTAACACCCATTTTTATTTTCATAAATCTTTTGCATTCAGAATAATGAGCCATTGGTAAAAATCTTTTAAATTCCTTGTTATTATTTAATGGTTTTGAGAAATAAAACTTGTCAATAATAAAGCTATGCAAATTCAAGAGAGCCTATTTTCCCCGCCAAATTTTCAATGGCTTATATCTCGAAAATAAGCACACGGACCTATAATTTTTTTTCGCTCTTTTAGTTCCTTTATTAATCCACTATCAATATTTACCAGTCATGCCAGTCTTATGAAAAGTTGTTATTTTGAAACTGAGCAGCGAACATTCTTAATACCGGGATCTGCCAGGTACCAGTAGATGAGTGAATAGAAAAGCTTAAAACATTCCCCGAATTACTACAACCTAACAAGCAGTTTTAAAGACATAATTCAAAAGGACAGATAAGTTAAAAAATATAGTTGAATACACACATACACATACACAGCAAAGCCTACAATCACTTAAACTAAAAACTGTGGAAAGGAAAAAAACATTCAACATCTCAGTCCTGAACCGAATTGCTCCGTATACTGCACACATTCTGTATAAATGTTGACAAAATAGATTATTCGACCAATTGGCATGACAATTCGAAAGTGCACATCGTAGCACTTATCGTATTTCCCTATGGCTATATCGACCTGCTGAGGCCTTCAGAATTTCCCGTATTTCGGCACTGTGACGTCGTAAAGAGTTGACCCGACCCTAATATGAGCTGACCCGAATATATCAGCGACGTCATAATGTTTGACCCAACGTTGACCCGAATATATCAGGAAAACATCCGGTTATAGGCGGGAGGCCATTGAAAAGTAAGAAATTCCATTAAGATTGCTAGTTAACAATACGATAAATTTATCATCAAGTTTTCTTCAAACAAATATTGTAAAATATAAGCCGCTCGACACAATATGAAGCTTTTTGGCTCGTTCGCTACGCTCACTCGCCGAAAAAGCTTCACATTGTATCTCGCGGCTGATATTTAACGATATACGTTTGCAGAAAACCTGATAATATGTACATATACATGTAAGACTCCTCCGACAAGCTATCAACCAAAATAATTCTATGAAGACAAAAAAATTAAATAAACAAACACAAATTAGCTGTTTTCTGCTCTTTGGTCGGGTTGTTGTCTTTTTGACACATCCCCCGTTTCCATTCTCTATTCTATTTAAAGTTCAAATCGAATTTAAAATATTTTGAAATCAAATGATATACATGTACGTCATTGTTTGTTTGTACTTAATAATCAACTATGAAGACCAGTACTATCAATTTATTATTTATATGTCATGTTTGATTGCAAAATGCCTAAAGCCAAAACATGTCAGATTTGCCTGAAATTCAGATCCAACTTTATGATTATTTTATAATTATCACAATTTTTCTAGCAGCCATGAAACATATTGCTTGATGGTTTTCATTTTTGATTTGTTTATTTGTTTAGAAGGGGTTTTACGCCGTTTTCAGCACATTTGGCTATTTCGCGGCGTCCACTTTTTATTGGTGCAGGAAGCCGGATTTTCATTTTTGATACTTCAAGTGCACACAGGCATAATTTTGGTAAAAATGGAGAATAGTACATTTTTGTTGAGAAAATTAGTTGAAAACACGACGCAATTTTCTTTTTCACAAAGAGACAACATACATTTACAATATATTTATCTTGGAGTACTATTTTTGTCAATAGAAATTATTATCTTGCTTCCTATTATATTCGGAAACCTTCTAATTTTACTTAGTATTGTCAAGTTCAGGCGGCTGAGAACAAGGATCAATACTTTAATAGCAAATTTAGCTGTGTCGGACTTTCTTGTTGGAGTTGTGATGATACCGTATGATTTATGTTTTATCTTTCATTCGTCTTTGAGAGAAAACAAATACACTTGCTTGCTGCGACATGCATTTCAAACAGCTTTTTTAGGATCTTCAGTTTTGAATCTCCTAGTTATTTCTTTTGAACGATATCTGGCAATAGTACATCCACTGAAGCATGTTGCTAAGTCGACAAGAACATGGCTATTTTCACTTATTGCATCATCTTGGGTCGTATCGTTACTTTTGGCATCACTCCCATTAATGGGTTGGAATTCTTGGTATTCAAATATTCCATGTGATCAATCATACATATATACTAAAGGATACCGTGGATTATTATACTTGATTTTGATTGGTTCCATTAGTGCAAACTTTGTTATGTTCATACAAGTTGTTCGAACAGCATTTTGCCAATTAAAATCTATACAATCAACGTCATCCAACGTTGCAGATGACATAAAACTGAAACAAATGAAGAGCAAAAAGAAAAACATCAAGAAGACAAAGATGATGATCTTAGTCCTAGGTACGTTTTCCATATGCTGGGGACCGTATTGCATCGCGCTTGTCTTCGAAACAATGTTTCTTGAACCAAGTGATACTTTTGAGCTAGTGAAGAAAATTTTAAGTTGTTTTGGAATATTGAATAGCGGGCTGAACTGGATTATTTTCGGTTTGAAGAATTCAACGTACAGGAAGGCATTCAAATACATACTATGTTGTGGAAAAGATATGAGCGACTCATCACTTATGATTTCAAGTACTGCAAAATAGTACACCAGTAACCAAAGTAAGAAGCCAAGAACACATTAATTACATCGTAATATACTGATCGAAATTTGATGAATCGATTCTTCAGTTCCTTCCATTTTCTAATTTATCTCATTAAGACACTCCACACTGGTAGAAATACCTTCATTGTACTTTAAACACTGTAACCAATATTTGTATAAAGGTAAACTGGTATTATTTGAAAAGCACATGTATTTACATATACTTAAATAAAGTGCTTATAGACTGTTAACTTCTGTTACATTTATTTCTGTTTAATGTTTTTTTAAGTTTTGTCTAATCTTCAGTTTTTTATACTGGTATTTTCGCGGGATATAAAATTGTTGCTCAGTTTAGAAGGCCAAAGTACAACTTCTGGAAGTTATCCGCAGTACTGAAGATGTTTCATTATCGCACACCAATATCCTGTCATCCTTCTTTATTGTCATATGTCAATGGATGATCTTTAGTTAATCAATCTATATTCATTACATTTATTCCAGGGAAATTGAAAACAAATATATTACAGAAGAAAGTAGATTTGTTTTATATTTAAACCTCTTTCTAGAAAACTGACATATTGTCGATATTTATAGCTTGCATCTCTAAAAATAGCAACGATTTCAGTTTCTCGAACTTGTGTCAACTTCCCAGTTTTGTGTACAGTATTGCTTTCATGCATGTTAATTTTTTAAGTCAGAACATTGCTATTGGTCATTTTACAGGAATTGCGTTGACAGAAGTGTAGATTCTGCAAAATTCTGAAATAAAAACTGCCTGTGGTCGCTGATTATTGATTCTTACACAGTGGATTGGTTTATCTTTACTGAATTTCAGTGTATGAAATAACTTGAGATGATTAGTTATATGATAATGTTGTGTTTAGCATTGACTCTGCGAAAATAGTAATGCGCTTTGAAGATTCAGATATGAATAAGGATTATCTCCGCCCACCCATACAATAGAACGTTGATTGACTATAATAATCAGTCATGGTCTAAGATGTGAGATGGGACAATTCCACCCGAGGGTTCACATTTTCCAGTCAGAAACGAGGCTTGCCGAGTTTCTGACGATAGAAAATGTGAACCCGAGGGTGGAATTGTCCAGTCTCACATTTTTTACCATGACTGATTATTTTTCTCACATTTCTCGGTCGAATATTTAAAGGAATAAACATGGCCGCCATGACACGAAAATGCGCTCTATTAAACTAGACAACCTAGTGCAAAATAAGTTACATATTTGAAAAGATCGTATGCGTTTTGGTTTTGTACCAAAGGTACAAAACTTTAAAAATATATCTTTTAGGTTGAGCTTCAGGGATTTTCAAATTGAAGCGATGTTAATTTCGACGTTGTCGTACCATTTGTGCGAAGTTGTGTGTTTTCTGACGTTCTAGCATTGTGACGTGATGTTTTTTGCATTGTTACGTCAAGGTAGGTCATGTGATGTGAGATGCATGAATCTCACACCGGTGTCTCATACGGAATATGACTGTCCCAAACAGATAGAAATGTTAGAATATAATAATCAGTCATGGTCTAAGATGTGAGATGGGACAATTCCACCCGAGGGTTCACATTTTCCAGTCAGAAACGAGGCTTGCCGAGTTTCTGATGATAGAAAATGTGAACCCGAGGATGGAATTGTCCAGTCTCACATTTTTTACCATGACTGATTATTTTTCTCACATTTGTCGGCAGAATATTTAAAGAAATAAACATGGCTGCCATGACACGAAAATACGTTCTATTAAACTAGACAACCTAGTGCAAAATAAGTTACATATTTGAAAAGATCGTATGCGTTTTGGTTTTGTACCAATGGTACAAAACTTTAAAAAGATATCTTTTAGGTTGAGCTTCAGGGATTTTCAAATTGAAGCGATGTTAATTTCGACGTTGTCGTACCATTTGTGTGAAGTTGTGTGTTTTCTGACGTTCAAGCATTGTGACGTGATGTTTTTTGCATTGTTACGTCAAGGTAGGTCATGTGATGTGAGATGCATGAATCTCACACCGGTGTCTCACACGGAATATGACTGTCCCAAACACATAGAAATGTGAGAAATATCAGTCCACTACTATTGATGGATGGATGGATGATTATTGTTTAACGTCCAGTGGCAATCAGGTGCATATCAGGACGAGAACATGTTGATATGATAATGAATATGATCCCTGCTTTGTACTAGACCGACACGCTAAGTCGGATTTTTAATGTGCTAGCTCACGATGTAACTGTCCGCAGGAAGATATATCACCCCACTCGGTCACATTATACTGACTCCGGGCCAACCAGTCTTTGCTCTTACTCCTAGATGCCGCGTGCTTGGCGGAGAAGCAGCAAATACCAATTTTAATGTCTTTGGTTTGACCCGGCCGGGGATCGAACCCGCGACCTTCCGCACTCGGGGCGAGCACGCTACCACGAGACCACCGAGGCGGTCCCACTACTATTGAGGACAGCAGTAGTGACTGTAAGTAGAATTAAAGTATTCTAATTATTAAAGGACATTTTTATAGGGAGTATAATAATATTCAGTATTCTCTTTTTTTAAATAGTGATTTTAGTAGCAGGTTTGTTCAGTTTCTTGTATTGACACTTCGACTGAATGAATTGCTTGGCAGGAAATGCTTACCTTGTCGTTACTTCTACTTCATCATTTGAGTCACGCTGGACTTGTGAGTTGTATCTTACAGATTAATACTGCAGTCTTTTACTGTGTGGATAAAAAGTATCATAACAGGTCTTAGGACACTATTCCTCTATACAGGACCAGGACAACGAAGAAAATATATATCACAGTGTTTTCTGTTCAAGATTTATCATTCGAAAACATGAGAAAACGCTGGCAATTAAAATTAAAGTTTCTTCATAATTGCAGATTTTACGATAAAAAAGTAAATCAAACATTTAAGAATCTGTAATTTACTTTGAACAAACGACACAAAAGATATCAGTACCATTTTTGTACGGCGGACAACCCAAAGAACCACAACGGATAGTTGTTGCGTACAGCAGTCGATCACTTCTTTCAGATGGAAGCTGTAAATTGTATTCAGGTTTAGAATCTACACAAATGTAGTTTGATGCTCTATTGTTGGAATGATCTGACGCAATAATGCCATGGTACTCTACCGTCCAACCTTGGTAGCAAGTTTTCCGACCTGGAATCATTACAGACGACGTTTTGTTGATTGTTCTGCATACAGCACACGGCACATTCTTTTCATAAGCATCAGCTGCAAACGTATTTTCCTCGAACTGCGAACCAGATATATAACTTCCACCGGGTACCACTCGGTCACTCACCTCTGGATTATCAGACAAACACAGCATATTTGCTGGTCCACCGCTGATATAACTGGTAGTGATATGCTTCTGGCCCGAAGCGTAGCCTATTATAACAGTAATTGAATTAATAAATGTATCTATATCGGCAAAAGAATACCGAAGCGTCAAAAACGGTGGAATATTACTGCTAGAAGGGAAAGTTCCCAATCGGAAATTTAAAATCATCACTTTTGTCATAAAGTTTTGATTTCGATCACCCATTATTATCTATCTGTTGCAAAGATTATAGAGTTTTCTTCAACTATCTGGAAGGTGTATTTTTTTCTCACTCTGTCCTGATTGAAGGCAGTAATAAAAATTTAAAATGACAAATGCATTTGCATTAAAACGGTTTTTTTTTTCAAGACAATTACAAATAATATTTCAACAAGAAAATTCCGACTTGAATTGACTTTCCGGACTACACGTGTTAATTTTGTTCATAAAATAGTTTTCTCTTTTGTTGCAAAAATCACGCCATTTGAAGCATATGACATATTAAAACTTGTAGGATACTGCATTTGATTAAAAATGATTCGATTGAGTTTCATTTGAATAAATGTTTTCAAACACATTTTAAAAAATATTCGTTATCAGAAACAATATTTCACTCTCCCTGCTGAGAGAAAATATCTAGAAAAGGACTTCCTTATACAAGATTCATCTGTACATGTACTAGATGATTCATATGAAAATGCAGTTCATTGCACTAGTTTTAGATAAGATTTTTTTTAATTCATACCGAAAGATATAAGCTACATTTGTAAAGAATAAAAGGGAGTAATAGTTCATTCCACTTAGCAAGGAAGGGTTTTTAGGATTGGCCAATCGAAAACAAGAAACCAAATAGCAACAAAATATGAGGAATGTTTATATAAGTTCCAATTTTTCACATGTATTCTTTGTTTATTTACCCAGTTTCAGAGATTTTTTAAAAAAATCAATTCATCATAAAAAAAAAAGAATCGGATTTAATTTGAAACTAAACGAAATGATACATGTGATACATACATCCTTTTATAGAACTTTCTCCAATTTTTTAGATTGTGTAGCTTTACAGTTTCAATCCCTTTAACAATTTATTTATCTAAATAATAACCATTCTATGAATAATTGGGTTGTGTTTACTTCAGATTTTGCGTTCCATCCAAACTATGTTTTGGGTGATATCTTTTCAGTGTTATGTTTTGTGGTACACACTGTGGACTAATATGGCCACTGTTTGAAAAAATTAACAAAAAGCACCAATGCCGTTTGCCAGGTGAACGACACAGGCTCCTGGGAGCCTCTAGTTCAAGTCCAAGCATACAGGTGACCTTTTATCATTTGATGTATTAAAGAACATGCACAGACAAAGTTATGTTTTACGTGCCATTGACATTCTTTAAAATATTGATAAATATTGTTAAAAAATATAATTTGCACCGAAATTAAGATTCTGTGATAAATTCGTACCTGTATAAATAAGCTCTGACTGAGGTCCTGGACACTGCTTTTTTCCCCATCTTATATAGACAGATCCTCTATCTGAAACAACAATAAAAATAGAGGCTCTCGGGAGCCTGTATCGTTCACATGACTTAAAATGTGTTGGCATTCAAAGCAACTAAACAACTTCATAAAAAAGAAGCCTCATCATTGTTTTTTGTTGGTTTGTTTAGTATCACCTACCAAATTGGCCCAAGGTCCAAACTCCTAGTACACCAAACTTTTGTTTCAAGTGTTGCAGTGCTTTCAGAGGAGAAGATTTTATCCAAGGTGTAAACCCCTGACCACACCATAGGGCTATCCCATCAGAGTTTGGTCTTAACTGATCAAAATCTTTAAATACAGGTTTTGCTTATTTTTTCTATACATGTATTTATATTGCAACGGACCGACGGACAGAAGATTATTTCATCAAAGTTTGCCCAATAATTTTCAGAGAAGAAGATTTAAAATCTTTTCGGACTTTTCTTTAGTATCTGGGGCCATATGGGTAAAGATCCGGCCCTGGACAAATGTCTTAAACGATTATTAATAAAACTTGAATCTTGACTCTTGAGACCATTTGAGGATCGATCAACCTAAGTTTAGTCTCAGTTGTCCAAGTTGTTTCAGAGTATAAACTTAATTTTTAAAATATTTTGCTGATTTTTCTATTTTAGTAACAGCAGCTATATTAGTCAAGAGCCCACGTAAGGACCATTTCATAAAAAGTTGTTCTCAACTGACACAGTACTTTCAGAGGAAGACATTACTATTATTATTTTTTTTGGCTGATTTTCTGTTTTTATTAACAGTGGTCATACCGATTCTAGGTATAATTTAGAAATGGAACTACCTAAGGACCATTTCGCCATTGTTTGGTCTCAATTATATTAGCAGTTTCAGAGAAAATTTTTAAATAATTTTTAATATGTATTCTAATATTCTATTTGTAGTAAGAGCGATTTCCAGATCTAAACCTCTACACAGTTGTGAAATGGGGCCACCTAACTAAAGCTTTGTATCAACATACATATTTAGTAACGGTAGCCATATTGGCCAACTGACACAATTTTGAAAGAGGACCACCTAAGTACCATATTTCACCATTTTTTCCTCACAATTATTGGTAACAGTGGTCTTTCACAGCTTTTGAAAGTAACATTCGACCAAGCCTTGCTTTCAACTGCCCAAAGTAGCTTCAGGGGAGAGCATTACTAAATATTTTTTGTTTAATTGTCTATTTTTAAGAACAGCAATGATATTGGTCCAAGGTCCAGACCTCCAAACACATTTTGAAAAGAAGACAACCTAAAGACACAATTTTAAAAAACGGCTACCCAATGGCCATTCCAAAAAGTTTGGTCTCAATGAACCCAGTCGTTCAGAGGGGAAGATTTATAATAGTTCACATGGCCCTTTGAACCAGGTGTGCTAAAAAGGAATTATAAGGGAGTTTCAAGCGTAATCAATTTCCATACAAAGCATTAGCTTTTAAAGATATATTTGCTTATAACAAAATTTGAAAGATGAAATGTCCAAAATTCAATGATTAAAAAAAAATCAAGGAACAATGACGTTTTTATCTTGAGGTACTACCTTTGCTCACTGTCGAAGGTCACATATAATCCTTAGATCGTATCAACCTTTCCACGTTTAATATTTAGGGAAGTTTTTTTAATGTACCCAATATCCTTTCATTTTATTTTATCCCAAATATATAGTTATTTCCACATGGTTTTATTTATAAACCTTTTATTTGGTGATTTGATTATTACAGGGTTAATCAAATTACTGTCTATTATCCCCAGTTCGTGCAATAGATTTTTGACATTTTGAAAATATAAATGTTATAATTATATGACAATTTTTAATTAACCTTGTTGAGTCGTACATTAAAAAAATAGAAATTTTACAATTCTTTACACAGGTTATTTGAACACCTCGAACATGATTCTGAACGGGAAATTTCAAATAGAAAAATTCATGCACTTGAAAATTAAAAAAAAAAGTTTTGAAAGGAATAATTTGAAGAAATGACTGGGCTATGGAGTGGGACCGGTACAAATGAGCATGGGACATAGAAATTTTTCTTCGTGTAAGCCATGGGACGCATATTTTGTCTCAAAAGAAATTTACATGGGACAAAAAGTATTTTTATAGTGGAAATTAGTAACTGTGTCTGTCCTTAACCCTCTTTCCTACTTTAACCTTACAATATCGTCAGTGTTTGGACACAAGTGATTTACTCACTATGAATGGACAGTGACATTTTTTAAGCAACTGCAGGCATATGACGATTATTTTTTTCTGGTATCTAGACCATGAGACAAAAAATATTGCAGTCCATAAGTTTAAAGGAAAGTACTAAAAAATCATTTTCTTAATTTTTAATTATTCTTAATGCATATCTATTGAAGGGACTGTAAATCTCTACATAGGCGATTTGGGTACCCTCTATTTTTCTTTCTGTCTTTTTTTAGTTGTTGGTTGTCGTCAGTTGTAATTACCAGAGAATTCAGGTAAAAAAAAAGCATTTGTTGTCTAATCAATATATAATAATTATCAAAACATTTGTCGCGACTGTTTTTCACCTGTACTCGAAAAAAACATCCTTCCAACCGGGAGATTTGGGTACCTCGACGTTGCATTGTTATCACTTCAGTACAAACATTTATTTCTCCATGAAAAACACGTATCTCGAATAAGACTTACCTTGAAGTATTTGTAAACTTGACTGAAGTTGTGATACTATAGTCTGTAAATTCTGGAGATTACTTGTAAGAGTCTGTACATTTCTTTCAAGTCGTACAATATCCGGAGATTGGTCTAATATGAGTCGTTTACTATCTAAGTTTAATTCAAAGGAATAAGCGAAAATCGTAATAAAAAAGAACAGCCGTTTCATGTTATAACTGCAGTTATTAAATATATTTACTACTAATCCATTTATATGATTTGGCAATTCCGGTCTTATCAGAGAAAATGCGACCAGGTGTCCTTCTTACACAACCCACACAAATCCGGGTCTTTAAATTACAGGTGCAATATAATCTTAGACCGTTTAAAATTGGCTGATAATTTTCGGTAACAGAATTTAAATCAATATTTCTTTAAAGATCTGTGGTGGTAGGTATTGTTCAC
This sequence comes from Mytilisepta virgata, assembly GCA_028015205.1. Lineage (NCBI taxonomy): Eukaryota > Metazoa > Mollusca > Bivalvia > Mytilida > Mytilidae > Mytilisepta > Mytilisepta virgata. The sequence goes on from CM051521.1 coordinate 94,853,725, forward strand.
TTTTCAGCCTGTTCCTATATTATCAGTTTAAAGGCTTTCCAAAATAAAAAAGGAAATTCTTGGATGTCCTTTTTACTGGTATGAATTTGAAAAATCCATCAAAATGGCAAAGACAACATTTTCAGTCCGTTTATTTGTTTAAATTGGTGGTATATTTCAGAAAAGGTAAAACCCAAAGAATAAATTTATTCCAAAGTAACAATAAATATACTATTAACATAAAAATTCATTAAAGTAACAATAAATATACTATTAACATAAAAATTCATTATAAAATGTATATTTCTGAGACAAATATATCAGAATAAATTATTCTAGGGTCATGAACAATTTTAAAGCTAACTGCTTGTAGACTGAGAATAAATTTATTCTTACCTCTGATATGACCCAACTTCAGTAATAGCCATCTTAATTGTTTTGTTGAGAATAAATTTATTCTTAAAATCTGAATTAACAATGTTCTTTTCCAGAGAATAAATTCATTCTTTAAATCCAAATGTACAATCTTCTTTTTCAGAGAATAAATTTATTCTTTAAACCCAAACGTACAATCTTCTTTTTCAGGGAATAAATTTATTCTTTAAATCCAAATGTACAATCTTCTTTTTCAGAGAATAAATTTATTCTTTAAACCCAAACGTACAATCTTCTTTTTCAGGGAATAAATTTATTCTTTAAATCCAAATGTACAATCTTCTTTTTCAGAGAATAAATTTATTCTTTAAACCCAAACGTACAATCTTCTTTTTCAGAGACTGAGAATAAATTTATTCTTTAAACCCAAACGTACAATCTTCTTTTTCAGGGAATAAATTTATTGTTTAAATCCAAATGTACAATCTTCTTTTTCAGGGAATAAATTTATTCCCAAATACAAATATACAATCTTGTTATGCCAAGAAAAATTTGTTTCTTTAATTTTGACATACAAGGACAATTTATGTATTCCTAGCATACTTTCTTTTTTCTTATCTTCATCATCATTCGAAACGGCTTCAGTTGTCTCGTGGTAGCATGCTCGCCTTGAGCGTGGAAGGTCGCAGGTTCGATCGCCGGCCGGGTCAAACCAAAGACATTAAAATTGGCATGTCCTGCTTCTCCGCAAAGAACACGGCATCTAGGAGTAAGAGCAGAGGACTGGTCAGCCTGGAGTCAGTATAATGTGTCCGAGTGTGTGATATGTCTAACTGCGGACTGTAACCCCATGAGCTAGTACATTAAAAATTTGACTCAGTGTGTCGGTCTTGTACAAGGCAGGGCTCATATTCATATCATATCAACATGTTCTCGTCCTGATAAGCACTTAATGGTTGCCACTGGATGTTAAACAAAAATTCATCCATCCATCCATCATCATTCAAAAATCACATGGTTTTTTTAGCTTGGACCTTTGTTCTGCCAATTTTTACTTAATTTATGATCTGGACCTTCAAGATAGACATTTCAACCAACTTGAAGTTCATAATACACCTTATGATAATTATCATGCGCAGTATGATGTCATCACTTTACTCTTGTCAGTATTGAATATAGTTTGTGAAATTGAACTATGGTTTACTAAGATGAACTACTTTAGTTAGCTTTGCCTCTGCAGGAGTAGGAATTTGTGAGACATTGACAACTAATGCAAAGTATCACCATTGAACTCTGAAAAGTACAATGTACTGAAAATATAGCAAACACAGCTTCTGAACGAGCACCCATGGTCCGGAAATTTGAACTAAGCATATAAATTAGCTTGATCTTCAAAGGTATAAATTCATAAAATATGTGACACACCTGTAGAAGGAGGTGAACAATCTCACAAAGTATCAATATTGAACTTCAAACAGCTCAGAAAATATAGGGTGCATAATTTTGAAGCATGAATTCACAATTAGACATCAGTATAAATCTTGATTTGGGCATGGATTATAAAAAACTGATTACCAACTACCCTGTTAAATTTAACATTTATTCAACTAAACTATAATATCATTCCGTCCTTGTACTTATATAACTTACATCAGTAGCTAGCTGCTTGTTTGTGTTTTTCATTTATTAACTGTATTTTCCAATAGAAAACTGCCAAAGTATTGCAATGTAAACAAGTGTTGGGATGGTGGCAATGTCTAAAAACTGATAATCAGGCTTCTTGTGATAAATGATTTATTTTTTCGTTGATAACAGATCGGAATCTTGTTCCAGTTTTATATTGGGTCTTTTTCGTGTGTTAAGCAAAAGTCCTCTAATATGCCAGAGATATATTTTGTTGGGCTCTTTTTTATTACTGGTAAAATATTCCATTCAAACTGTTGCAACCTAAAAAAAAATTACATCATTTGTAAAAAAAAATTATAAAGCCTTCTATTTGAAAAGTCACTAACTGAAATGTATGCATCAACAAACCTTAATAAAATCAATTAGGCTATATTGCAGATATCCATGAAATTTTCCATGCAACGAGAATATAAGAATGGTCCAGGCCAACAAATAATATTCTGATAAAAGACCTTCTTCTGCCAAATTGGGTTCCACTTGACTCACTGGTTTCAGGAAAAAAGACTTATAAGTGAATTTTACCATAAACTTAAACTATGTTTGCCTAAGTTGGCCATCTTGGATGGCAGGCAGGGTCACTGGAAACAATTCTGTGACAGGATCAACTTAGGGCCATTGATACTAAGTTTGGTTTCAATTTGCATACTGATTTCAGACAAGATTTTTAAGTCAATTTTCCCATAGGTTTACCTATCTTCGGTTCTGGTGGCCATCTTGGATGGAAATCTGGGTCATCGGTCACAATTTTAAGTAAAGACTCCCAAGAGCCTGTATCGCTTACCTGGACTATGTCCATCTTGACTGGCAGCCTTTAACTTTGCTTTCAAGTTCCAACTAGCTCACTGGTTTTAAACAATAAGATCTTTCAGTGATTTTTCCAGTTAGGTCCTATGTTAAACACTGTTCGGCTCTGGCAGCCATATTTGATGATGGGTTGGGTCGTAGGATATAACTCTGTAAGAGGACCAACTAAGGACCATTGCTGCCAAGTTTTTTTTCCAAATGGCCTAGTGGTTTTAGACAAGAAGATCTTTAAGTAAATGTCCCAAAGGATACTATGTTTAACAATGTTCAGCTGTGGTGGCTATTTTTTATGGTAGGCGGGGCTATCCGACACAATTCTGCTAAGTTTTGTTCCGATTGGCTCGGTGGTTTCAGATATTAAGAAGATGTTAATTTCCCATAGGGTCCTATGTTAAACTATGTTCGGCTATGGCGTCCGTCTTGGATTACGGGTGGGAAAATTGGATATAATTCTGAACAGGACCACCTTAGGACCAATACTGCCAGGTTTTCTTCCAATTGGCACAGTGGTTTCAGACAAGATCTTTAATTAAATTTTACATAGGGTCCTATGTTAAAATATGTTCGGCTCTGCCGGCGATCTTGGATGACAGGTGGGGTCATCGGATATACTTCTGAAGGAGGATCACCTATGGACCATTGCTGTTTAGTGTTGTTCCAATTGGCCAAGAGGTTTCAGACAAGAAGATGTTTAAGTAAAGTTCCCATAGGGCTCTATGTTAAACTATGTTCAGCTCTGGCGGCCATCTTGGATGACGGTATTATCATCAGATATAGTGAAAGAGGACCACCTAAGGACCATTGTTGCCAAGTTTTCTTCCAATTAGCCCGGTGGTTTCAGACAAGAATATCTTTAATTAAATTCTCCATAGGGTCCTATGTTAAACTATGTTTGGCTCTGGCGGCCATCTTGGATGACGGGCCCGGTCATCGGATATAATTTTGAATGAGCACCACCTAAGGACCATTGCTGCTAAAATTTATTTCAATTGGCCAAGTGGTTCACGCTGGAGGCAAAACGATCTTTAAGTAGATTTCCAATAGGGTCCTTAAACTATGATCGGCTCTGGCAGCCATCTTGGATGACGGGGTCATCGGATGTATTTCTGAAAGAGGACCAACTAAAGACCATTAATCCTAAGTTTTGTTCCAATTGGCCAAGTGGTTTCAAGCAAGAAGATCTTTAAGTAAATTTCTCATAGTGTCCTATGTTAAATTATGTTCGGCTCTGGCGGCCATCTAGGAGGATGGACCGGGTCATCGGATATAATTCCGAAAGAGAACCACCTAAGGACCATTGCTGCCAAGTTTTGTTCCAATTGGCTCAGTGGTTTCAGAGAAGATCTTTAAAGGAAAGTTTACTACGACGGACGTCAAGTGAGCTAATAGAGGATCTTCTAAGGACCATTGCTGCCAATTTTGGTTCCAATTGGCTTACTGATTTCAGACAAAAGATCTTGGATGGCGGGCGGAGTCAACGGATACAATTCTTAAAGAGGACCGCCCAAGGACCATTGCTTTGATTTCAATGGCATAGGAGAAGATCTTAAATGAAGGTTTAAAATAAAGACAGACGGACGACAGACACCAATTGATGGCAATAGCTGACATGGACCTTTGCGTCAGAGGAGCTAAAAATGAATGATTTAACAGTCTTAAGTAATTGAATGCGTATTTTTGCAATTCATTAGCTTGTAAAAAATGTTTTAAAGCACTCGTGGATGACCGAAACACATTTTGTTTAAAGCATGAAGGCGGTCGGTCAACGCCTTTACACCCCTATGAACCTACTAAAAGAAGCAATCCCTTCTTATAATTACATCTGAAAAATAGGAAGATTTTGGCCACAATTGAAATCTACTACTTTTGGTACAACATTTTATCCCTGGGCCGCTTTTTTTCAAAATCAAAATCCTAAAACTTTATTTCACCTGTATCAATATATATGATAATACTGTGCAAAAATAAAATGCAAAAAAAGTCTAGGTCACAAGCTTAAATGCACATCTTTTTTTTATAAATTCGACTCCCTGCGAACACTAATGTTTGCATTTAAAATTCTAAAACCTGATAGCATATTGATTTGCAGATGGTATGTAATCATAATGTAAGGAAATAACGCCCCTTATCGCAAAATAGAAGAAAATCTTACCGTGTCACCGAACAGTTAAAGTTATAGTAAATCTACTATTTAAAATGTTTTTTTTTTAAATATTTTTAATAAAATAATAAAACAATCCTTCAAAATGGTCTAGAGAAGATTTTTTGTGTAAACAAATCACAGATGGACTAGTATTAAACAAACCCTGTTTGAGTTTTTGTCGGTGCGACAAAAAAAAATCAATCGAATTCCCGCCCCTATTCATATGACCTCAACATGACCTCTTACCGTGGAAATCGTGCGCGTCGGTATAGCGAAAGTTGCTGAAGAAATGCATTAAACTGTTTACGTTCTCACTTCTTGGAATTAGATTCTGTTGGGCAACAAATACGAAGCTCGGCCATTTCCGTAAAGACTTACATGTAACGGGGATTCCCTCGTAAACGACTCAGTGAATTGTTGACGAGGATGTGCGGAAATGGCCTAAGAAAGGGTACCCGAGCAAATATTAGAATACATGTTAACAATATGCCTGAAAAAATAATTTTGATGAAAATACCTACCCGGAAAACATCCATATCGAAAAAGCACACCCGAACTTATACTGATGTTTATGTACAAACATCTGAGGAATTGAATAGCAGTAAATTTACAACCCGAAGAAATATTAGTTTTTCAAAACATACCGCGTATTAATACCAAAAATCATGAAAAACCCACTCAAATTTTCCGCACTCCCCGTATAGGTTTTTATAGGAAGTTCAATTACATACAGCATCATTTACTCGATCGTGAGTAAATCTTAAATAAACTGAACATACCTCTCCACTTAAATGAGTTCTGTGTCATCTTTCGTCAATTAACTATAGGTTTTCTATCGATCAGACACGCATCTAAAGATTACACGGTTCCATGACCATTCAAACGATATGATTGGTTATCGTTGACCACACCCATTATGTCCATCAATTCATCATGCAAGTGTATATATTTGAGCGGTTTAATTTTATAAAAAATAAGCGGGTTTGGAAATTTCAAACACAATTTTAACAAATTTCTAATTGATAAAATGGAAGGTAAAGCATTAACATGATGATATGAGGCGTATGTCCCGAAGTTTATTGTTCCCCTCGTCACCATGCAGCTGTTCGTTTCCCTTTGAGAATAATAAATTTGTTACTATCCTTCTAACCATTTCACAGTTATATACTTTCATATTTCGTCCTGAAATAAACTTTTTCGTGCACAAATGGGAATCCACATATGACATCGTATATGTTGTCAAATGATATATTACACGGTATATCCATTTTAGGCCGTGTATACAGATTTTTACGTAAACGTGAATTGGGTATGCTTTGAAGACAAAAAGTATCTTTTCCACACGAAACTGCTTACCTTGGACAGTTCTAGTTTTTTCTTGAGTAAATGATAATTTATATAATTTGGCTGTGTAAATGATTATAACAATAGTTAAATTCAAAATATGCTCTAAAAAAGAAGCCCCATATTATTCGTAGTAGAAATGAATTATGTATAATAATTGCAAATCAATATCGGATACATTGGACAACTCAAAAGAGCAAAGGGCTAGGTCTTTATATTCTTATTTTATGAAATAATCGAATATGAAGTCCCAGTCCATGTGTAAATGACTTCAACTCTATAACCCGGTGAATTAAATAACTATGAAATCCAGCCACTGTGCTTGTTGGCCTCTTTAACACCCCTATATCTCGAAAACTAAAATATGTTGACACTACATTGAAATCGGATGAAAAATCAATATTTTATATTTTTTCCCAACTTGAACCCTTGTATCTCGAAAACAATAAAAGACAGACATACATATATTTGTTGACATATTAATGAAAGTAGTCATCAATGTGGATTAAAAGAAAAAATATAAGAATTGGATGAAAAATAACAATTACATATCAAGCCACATTGTTTCCTTTTTTAGGGGGGGGGGGGGGTGGTGATGTTGGCCATTTTAACCCTTTAAATCTCAAAAACCGTAAAAGATACAAAGAAACCGTTGACATACCTCTGACTAGAAGTACTCATCAAGTTGAATTAAAAGAATTTTTTTTTAGATGTCCTGGAAAATGACTAATTTTGGTCCCTTTAATCCCTTTTATCTCTGCAACGACAATAGTTATATACAAAAATGCCATGCGTAACTTTTATAGTATTTCTTATGACGTTCGAACCCTTTACAAATCAATCAAAATCGGATATGGAATCAAAAAGTTTCGAAAATTAAGATGTGACACTTTTTTGGCCCCTTTAAATCTATAAAAGATAGAAATATTTAAGAGAAGTTTCTTCCATTTCAATCAAGAAACACTGAAGACCAAAAATCAGATGAAAATTTTAAAATGTACACCAAAATTATAAAAAAAAACAAACCTTTTTATCCCCCCCCCCAAAAAAAAGCGAGAACGGCCAGATTTACTAAAATCAATCCCAACCTGAAGTTCCTGAATGGAGACCATTGTGGTAAAATATTATAAGGATTTATTTAATAGAACAAAAGTAAATGAGCGGAAAATTAACTGTCTACGGAAGCCGACACCGACGACAAGGACACTATCATACCATAATACGTCTGCACATATTTTTCTACACCAGGGTGAACACGTCGGACTCAGTAGTGCACGGACATTACATGCGCATTGTCCACAGACGGAATGATATGTACATTTCTCTTTTCGATTTTTTTGTTATTTTTGTTTATCATACTGACGTAGTGTATCTGTAAATATTAAACTGTAGCCTCTACGACTGGCGGCTTAAATTGGGATATTTCGCCCTATCGCAACTGGTCATGTATTTAAGCAACTCATTTCAAAACACATAGAAACAGTTATTAATAAAATAGGGAAATATTATATTTGGCCACTGTAACTGAGTTTCTGTGGAATGAAAAACTGACAACAAATAGTCAAATAGTTTATTTGAGAATAAATAAATTTCATAATTTTTATTTTATGTATAAGCTATAGAGGTAAATTAAAATATGCCAAAATACTCAAATAAAACCCTTTCCTTTATAAATTTGATCAAATTACATTGTATTTTTATTTATTTGATATGAAAACGAATAAATATGGGGTTTGTGTCAGCATCCCATGCCTAATGTAATGTCTTTTAAAACACTCCACTTTCCGCAAAGAAGCAACATAACAGCAACTAATGGTGTTTCATGTGTGATTCTTTATTGTCTCGCAATGTGAAATGCAGGGTGACTTTCTCCCCAGACCAAAATTACTGTAACAAACTTCTAATACAACCTGCCGGTTGTACACGGTGTTAGTGCTTTATATTTGTGTGTTGTCTCTGGTTCTCTTTATTGTGCTTCTGGTATTTGGTTAAACTAAATAAAATATGTTCCCTGTGTTGTTGTTTGTATTTCGCCTTGTCTTTGGAATTCGGTAATACTTTATTGTTTCTGTAGTAATTCGGTTGATTAAACATGAAATATATCCCAATAGCCCCATGTGTCGTCACAAAAAGTGTAATCAGCAACATTATAAATCAAAAGAAAAGTGCTTAGCCGAAATCATATTTTGATGTTCCTAATTAAAAAATTCAAATTCTTTAATGTCAATGAGGACGCCCTGAAGGACAGTTCATATTAAATCCACTTGAATTTGGAAGAATATAAGCCTTAATGTGCAAAAAGATGTTTTTTTCTGGTATCTTCCACAATTATTTTTCTATCAGAAAATTTTCGTTAATCATGATACAATAAAAAATCCGACGCGGGACATTTTAGCTGATTGATACGACCATTTAGAGGAAACAATTGACCTTTTAGCGGTAATTTTGCGGACAATTTAGCATTAGATTTAAAGGTCATTTTTCGCGGATTTAAAATAGTATGTGGACATTTTATTGGGAGAGTGTGGTAATGGTCTGGGTCTTTCAGCTGTAAAAATGTTCAAATATTTTAGTCTGTATGTTGGTCATTAGGAGCACCCTGTGTGTTTCTAACTGTGTCTTGGGCAAAGCTGGATATGTGTTTATTCTTTTAATTCTACACAGAGCCTTTTGGAACATTTTTCGGATCGTTTGGTTGCAGCGCCTATTAATCTTCTCACTGTTGACAATATTTTTGCTTACTAAACATTGTATGTAACAAAATAATAAAAGTTAGCTGTAAAATTTTCCGCTAAAATGTCCTGCGTCCAAAAAATCGAATCCAGCATCAAGCGTTGAAGAAAATATATTGGGAAATGATTATCTTCGAGCTTGTTCAAATTGGTAAATTTTTTCACTGCAAACATATCAAATGTTCACGACTTTGTTTTTGTTAATATAAAACTATGTAATTTGCATGAAGTCTGATATGGTGAACTTTTTATTTTTTCCTGTTGCATATATTATCACACATTTGAAGATTAAATATGAAAATGAAAAAAAAAATATGGGGTTCTGAACTAATTTTCGATCTCTTTCATAGCCCTTTTAATTATTATTTTGGAGCATATTTTTCAACAATATTTGTGTGTTCAAATGTCTGAATGATTTTATAAAAACGCATCAAACGGGAATTATTTCATCGAATCACATTCCCCGAATTTTAAAATTACTTTGCATATTGTAGAAATTTAACAATAACCAAGTTGCCGTAATTATATAGTAATGCTATCTTAATTGATATTACATTTATATTTTTAGTGATTTTGTGTCACACCGGACGTGACTTTTTTTAATTGCGAATTTTAAGTGAAATTATATTTGACGGTTGTTTTAAGGAAGTCAACAATAAAAACTCTGTATTTATAAATTTTTGATCAACCTTATTGAAGAAATATGAAATTGCTAAACATATAAAATTTTAGATTTTAAGTAATGTATATGCCAGCAGCATGCAAAGTTTAATAAAAATCTTTGAGAAAGCGCGTTTAGATACATGTACATGTACCCCAAATTTGGAAGACAAAAAGTTGGATATTCAATCGGATATTGTGCGAATGTCGTAGAATATTTCTCAAAATGTGATTGTACCGGAAATGTGATTTGATAACTATCAATAATGAAGTGTGACTAAATATTAGTGTTTATATCAGTTTTATATGCGTTTATCAATAGAGTAATTTCAATATAAGGATTTTTATTGTTTATCATCTTCCAGCTAGTTCGCAACTTGAAACTACTGCAAATTGGATAATAACAATCGTCACCATAGCAGCATGGGTCGACCGGGGAATATGAACCCATGACATTATTTTACTTCCCAATCTGACACGTAAAACATTGCACGATGTGGTTATAATTTGACACGAATATAAATTCCTTGGACATGTCAGTGGTCAAGTGGTCATGAAAAAGTTATAAATATATCTTTACAACAATGAAGTTTCAGAAAGTTGAACTAAATATTCTCGATGCGAAATTCGTATCAATATATATATATTGTTGTAAATGTAATGGTTTTTTTTGCACTGAATTCGGCATTTAAAATTTAAAATGTAATATTTTCAGTCAAAAGCAAAATTACCTAATAGCTCAGAAAGTGTATTAATTTATTTTCCTCTCATCTTTACAACTTGTTCACTTCAATTCCTAGATGTATAATTTTTTTTAAATATCACTGAACGAAAATACTAGTTCATGCAGTATACTTTTGACATAAAACACTCGAAATACCCTTAAATGCCTTCAATTTGGAGTGAAAGTAGAACAGGCGAAACTTTCATAGATAGGCTCTTAACCTTATCGTTTTTTTTCTAATTATTCTCATAGTTATTTTTTTAGTATTTGTTTGCTATATTACTGTGATACTGTTCTCACAAAATCTCCCTGTTTTAATGAGATTCCTTACTTTCTCTTCTCTTCTCCTCCGAATCTGTTCTTTTGCTGATATTGCTATTCATTATTAAAAAGAATATTCATGTCTAATCAACTCTTCCTGTGTATCTATTCACTCAGACCTTAGAAACCGTAGTTTGGAGAACGTTTACTGACAAACTAAGATGTGTGTCAATGAAATTGAATTATAATATATCGTGTCACATCATGTAATTGAGCTATATTTAAGTATGGTAGAATCCTTTGATGAACATTAAAAACAAAAACCCGACCTTCTGAATTTTGAAGAAACATCTTTTAAATTTAATTCATATTGATTATGTGCTTAGAACCACTTTTTTCCCCAACCAATTAAATAGAAATTGAAATGAAATAAATAAAAATTATAACTATGGAAATTACTAAATGAAAATCTAATTAAAATAATACTGTAAACATGGTAAAGGAGAGAGAGAGAAATAAATTTTCCTCTGTTTTCTCATGCTCAGTAATTTCTCGATTACACCTAACATTTCATATATATTTAATGCTAGGGGTAAATCCAAAGTCAAATCTGTTTTGTTTTGTTTTTAATTTCTAGACTATCGTTGCATGCTAAGATGTTGTGTATGGTTTGTTACTTGGGGGGGGGGAGGGGATAGGCGGATTGATAAATGTTTAATGTCTAGTGGTAGTTATTAAATGTAGATATATATCAGGACGAGAACATTTTGATATTATATGAAGCCTGTTTTGTACTAGACCGACACACGAACGCACACCCCACTGACTGGAATAAAGTATCTGCAAGTATCGTTAGCAATTAGAAAAAAAATTTGAGACCACTCGGCCATCGTTGCCCCCATTAGTACTGTAGGAGGAACCTAAATGGGCTATATATGTTTTATAGATTTTGTTGAAATTTTGCATGAAACTTGAAGAACAGCATCCTTATGTACTACTGTATTCAGCGTTTATATTCCTTCGGTACATGTTAAGTTAATTTAATGTTTTGAAAGGAATTATAGAGTTTTTATATTAAACTAGAAAGCTGGATTGTCGGAATCGACAGTTATCCCCGCACCCCTGCAATTAGTTCGGACACCTACCCAATTGCATAAATCTAAAACCTTATGCCATTTAAAGATGTTATGCAATCATCATATTGTTATGATATTGTAATTATTATATTTATCAATCTTGGCCTAATTTGTTTTGCGTAGCCTTATAACATGTATAATATGTTTACATAATACTTATAGTTGTTTACCAAAATAACTGCGCAGCTTAGAAATCACTGGAACAATAATAGATACTGATGGAATGACTAGAACTTTCTATTTGACTTACGTAATAATTCTGGTGTAATTCAAACTTCTACTGTATTCAAGAAGTTTCCGTTCTACAGTATATATACGGACAAGAAAGTTAGACTTTCAGAGCAGAACGTTTTGGACCAGACAATAACATTCTTGTGTTCTCAGCTGTGTGATTTATTTACGTTTCACACATCGTACTTGACACACTTTTATTTACGTTACATCATACTAGATTGTGACTGATTGGATATAATATTCCGTTTGGATTCCAGCAACAGTGACGAGAATTCCGGATTAGGAAAAGACGAAGGATTTTGAACAGTTAAGTTGACATTTTAGTTTGTGTAATATTTTTTGTAAACTTGTATATAATAAATCTTGTTAAATTTAATTATTGATTTGTGTCTTTTGTTGGCTACAAATTAAAGGTGATTTCGGCCGTAACACTATGAAGAAATCAAAAGAAAAAAAATTATGTCACAAACTTAAATTGACAATTTTAGAAATCGGACCCTTGTATGCCCCAAGTTTAGATAGTTAAAATTCTAAAACCTTATTGCACATCTATATATATTGTGCATGACACTACTGTATAGATATGAAAAGCATAAATTGACAGTTTTTCAAAATTCGACCTCTGTGGGCCCCAATTTTAGAAAATCAAAATTCTAAAACCTTATTGCGCATATCTTCGAATTTGCGGGGATAACTAGAGATTGTACGTCTGTAAGACACGGATGATCCGTCCTCCTGCACATTGAATCCCCATTTATTAATTTAGTCAGGAAATCGTTATGAGAATTATTTTAAATATATATATATGAAGGTTTCATAATATATCATACATGTACTTTATATTTAACAAAGGTGATTGCAGTTGTAAAATATCGATATATCAATACAAATTTTATTTAGACTAAAATGCAAAAGTTTAATCAAAGTCACTCTACCATAAAATGTAGGTCATATTGACCTAAATGTATATGAGCTGTGCTATACTATATAAGATGACTATTATTGTGAAATATCATTAATACATTATAGGTTCGTGCAAAAATTACCTAAATACCACCTCAGTTTGTATTTAATCATTATTACGAAATATGAAGTATGGATAATTTCAATTTTCCACGAAATCGTTTGTTTTTAAAATTGTAATACCTTATAGACAGCACTACGGAAAACCATTTATATTCTTGTTCTTGAGCAGACCGATGTTCCATGTTCAACGTACATAAGTTATGAAATTTTATTTCATAACCAGGGTATATAACGAGAAAGGGGCGTATGTTTTACGTCATCCAATCAAAATGCAGTCTATATATGACGAGCATTAAGTATTTTGCACCCGACGTCGCCATCGACATTCCCCAATTTTACATAACTGTTATAGACTCATGCATTTGCTGTGTCTGTAAGTTCTTCAGCTAATGCTAATGCTGACCTATTTGTACACGAACGAACAGGCAACTTCACCCGGCAATCGATTAATTTCAGCACACAATAATTTTGTGAAAATGACAAAAAATGAACATTCCTATAGAATACAAACTTTCATTTTGTTCACAATCATCTTGCATAAAAAATTACTTTCCATAGTTTGAAAACTGTAGGAGTTATCCGACATACTACATATCATCATACTTATTTCTCCCAGAAACGGAAAACACTATTTTTTTAAAAAGTGACGAAATTGGAAACTCTTGGAGTATGCACACCTTCATTATGTATACAATTATCCAATAAAATAAACAAATGAAATAAATAAACTAGATGGAGGCAGTCGAAAACGACAGCTATACCCGCACTCCACACATTTTGTATTCTATTTACCACTTCCACCATCATGCTAATGTTTGAATACAGACCCCTAGTTTTGAAAATCAAAATTCAAAATCCTTGCTACGCATGTACATACATTGTGTGACAATGCTGTATAGAAAGTAAATGCAGAAATTGAAAAATGAAAGAGGAGTTTAGACCACTAACTTAAATTCACAAAGCATTATCCACAAATATTCTACGAAAATACCGGGATAAGAAATAATAAAAAACTGAAATGTTAAATAGTGGTACGTGAGGCTTCATTTTTATACGTATTATGGTATACAAATGTCCGGCGTCCGTGTGTCCGTCCGTCCGTCCGTCAGTCTGTCCGTCGTAAACATGTCGCGCCGTAACTTGAGAACGACTCATCCAAATTTCACAAAACATAGTTGTTTCTTATGATGGTCAAACGATCTGTATACTTTTTGGTGAAAATTAGATTAAAACTTTTTGAGTTACGGGACTTTGTAACTAAAACAGAAATGTGTTTTTTTCACATCTGTATCTCAAAAACGAATTATGATTATTGCTTAAAACTTTACACACGTCTTACTTATATTAATCTAAAGATCTGTATACTTTTTGGTGATGATTCAAAATTTAATTTTAGAGTTTTTTGTAAAAAAAGGGGGGTTTTCACATGTCGCGCCGTATCTCAAAAGCGATTTATATGATTATTGCTTAAAACTTTACACACTTCTTAGTTATATTAATCTGAAGATCTGTATACTTTTTGGTGATGATTCAAAATTTAATTTTAGAGTTTCTTGAGTTTTTTAAAAAAAAAAAAAGGGGGGGGGGGGGGTTTCACATGTCGCGCCGTATCTCAAAAACGATTTATGATTATTGCTTAAAACTTTACACACTTCTTAGTTATATTAATCTAAAGATCTGTATACTTTTTGGTAATTCAAAATTTTATTTTAGAGTTTTTGAGTTTTTTGTTAAAAAAAAATGGGGGGTTCACGTCGCGCCGTATCTCAAAAACGATTTATGATTATTGCTTAAAACTTTACACACTTCTTAGTTATATTAATCTAAAGATCTGTATACTTTTTGGTGATGATTCAAAATTTTATTTTAGAGTTTTTTTTAGTTTTTTGTAAAAAAAAGGGGGGGGGGTTTCACATGTCGCGCCGTATCTCAAAAACGATTTATGATTATTGCTTAAAACTTTACACACTTCTTAGTTATAATAATCTAAAGATCTGTATACTTTTTGGTGATTCAAAATTTTATTTTAGAGTTTTTGAAACTTTTTGTAAAAAAAAAGGGGGGGTTCACGTCAAGCCGTATCTCAAAAACGATTTATGATTATTGCTTAAAACTTTACACACTTCTTAGTTATATTAATCTAAAGATCTGTATACTTTTTGGTGATTCAAAATTTTATTTTAGAGTTTTTGAGGTTTTTGTAAAAAAAAATAGGAGGGGGGGGGGGGGGGGGGGGGGGGGGTTCACGTCGCGCCGTATCTCAAAAACGATTTATGATTATTGCTTAAAACTTTACACACTACTTAGTTATATTAATCTAAAGATCTGTATACTTTTTGGTGATGATTCAAAATTTTATTTTAGAGTTATTGAGTTTTTTGTAAAAAAAAGGGGGGGGGGGGTTCACATGTCCTGCCGTATCTCAAAAACGATTTATGATTATTGCATAAAACTTTACACACTTCTTAGTTATATTAATCTGAAGATCTGTATAATTTTTCGTGATGATTTTTTATTTTATTTTTGAGATATTGAATTTTTATTGAGCTTTTTGGTAAAAAAAATGTAATCTTTTTGGTCACATTTCGCGCCGTATCTCTATTGATTAAAAGTTGACACGGTTATGTTTTGCCTGGTTTCCATATACATCCCACCAGCAGCTCCATTAAATAAACGAGGATTCCAAAAACATTTATTATGTTTTTTGCACAAGATGACGGGCGTATCATGCGCTCGTGGCGCAGCTGTTTATTAAATAAACATAAACATATATGCATTAAACCAACGCCTAAAAGATGAAATGTGTTAAAACATTCAACGAAAGTGTACGAGGTTGATTTTTGGCCCTTTTTAAATATGACTAGTTGTATATAATAATCTCCCTAAGAAACATTTTTTTAGAACAATAGACAATTTAAACCCTATTGTTTACGCCAATAAATAGACAAATTTTAGTCTGATTTATACTTGGAAAAAGTACCGGTTCTTTATTCAGAAAATACGCACTTATGAATGTTTTTCTCGTTTTATATATCAATCTCATGCTTTGCCACTTCGTCACACTGTTATTTATTTCTCCAAGACAGAGTGTTAACATTCGAGCTATACGTTTATTCAATTTTTAAATATTGTTAAAATGGACACATTTTAAATGTTGGGGAAAATGAACGTTTTGTGAAAACAGAAATGACACATTATTGTCTGTTGTGGTAATTTTCTTAATTTATAATACAAATAAACATATAAGCACAGTTCAACATATCGAAGAATAATGAAGAATTGAAGCCGGGAATGGAAGTCACATATCACTGTATGCCATCTTTTAATATTCACAAACCACGTTTTTCAATTGGAGATACCGTATGGGCTAGTTTGGGCATAACTCCCATTTAGATACAATTAATACCATTAACCTTGAAGGTATCGATCGTTTTGAATGAAAGATGCTTAAATTATGACCCATGAAAGAAAATAACGGGATGCGTCGTGTAACCCTATAGCTCGTGATCGTCTGTTTTAATGGCCAGTACTTCACGCTGTGTTCTATAAATGTCTTTAATGTTAACTACACTAAACAAATCTTTACATAAAATCCAAGTAAAACAATTAACAGCAAACAGCAAACATTAAACAGATAATATATAGCTATTTCTTTAGCCAGCATCTCGAGGCACGGTCTCCCTGACTTCGAGGCACGGTCACCATGACTTCCCGCTGGGTTCTCTTTTTATACTGTTTTTGTCACGTTCCCAAACACGGGACGTGTTAATTGATTACTCGGCAATTAAAAATAAATGTAAATAAGTTAAATATAAAATAGGTGCCATTCAAAAATACGTTGATTAACTCAAACATAAAATAGGTACCATAAAAATGAAAAACCATTTAACTCTTCCTCGCTGACCGGAGAACATAGGTGGTCATCATTATCTGTTTAATTAATTCTTTTAACTGGTAATAAAGTCCACTATCTATTTATGATAACATGTCCGAATCATCAACACTTTATCCAAGTAACACTTTTAAATGTATATACAATAACCTACCACATGTGAGATATAGATAGTAAAACGAATTGATATTCATTATTTTATAATCTAGTCTAAACAAGCCTTCATTCCGATTATTTATTATGTTTTATATAATTATTGTACTTTGTGACATATATTAAATTTGAACTTGTTGTATTTTCTCTTATTTATTTTTCTAACTCTTTTCACTTATGACCATTGTATTACATTCGTCCCTCAACAATTTAGAAATATTGTTATTTCTTTGAATATCAATTTTCTATGGTCATTTATTCCTCTGGCGTATTCCTTTAATATGAATGACTGCCCGTTGCCGCTGTCATAGGCGTCCTTCTTGTGAAGAACTTACCCGTCATGGCTAAGCAGACCGGATGTCAGTCACGCTCAGAGCTCATATATGTTAATTATTATTTTCATGTTCAATTAACTGCTTTCTAACTATTACTTGTCACAATCAAGATGTATTCATATCTTTTGATAAATTTCTTTTATAAAAATCAATTTTGTCAGTTATCTGTGTAGCAATTTGTAATTTTGAGTGTTAGATTAATACCTATCCCTAACATTTTCAATAATTATCATAATAAAACATTAAGCATGCACAATTATAAAATCATGTGAAATTACTGTCATTAATCTAATCAATGTCCTGTCCTATTCAAAATAAACAGCTTATATAAAAACGATTATAAGTCTATATAGATAAATGTATATGTACACAAGACCAATCAGTTCACTCCTCATATGGATGGTAATGTTCTGTACTTTTGGTAAATTCGGTTTTCATGATACAAGTAAGATCCAACTGAGTAATTAACAAAAATGTTCAGGTAACACTTCCTGTCTTAAACTTGGATAAATCGAATTAATGTCCTTCGACTTTGTCTTGTCGAAACTACTTTTAAAGAGTTCTTTTTGGGTGATGATGAGATCGTGTTGACATCGATCTCCGCGTCCACATCGCGTTCAGTTTTGACTGACATCATCGGTTCCGAAGTCATATGATCCATTTCGGATCTTCTTTTTCTTAGCGGTAGAATTGGCATATATCCAACGGCTTCGTCTGCTTCAGTTGTCAAATTGTTCTCAGAGTCATATTTTCGACACCAATTGTGTTCTTGCCATGGAATTCGTTTGTCGGCCGGCACATCATCACTCGATACAAGTCCATATTTTTCCTTTAAATATAACTTTGAAAGTCTAGAGTTTGGTCTAACAATGTCATTTGTAGTTCCTACTTCTGGCAACCTTGAAGGAGCGGAAGGTTCAGGTCGTCTTGGATCATATCTGCTCATCTTTGTCATCTTCCAGACTTTGTTACCATCTCTACCATACATCAAGCGATTCTCCTCCTCATTTCCCTTTTTGACTGACCTTAACCTACCCTTATACTTATTCCTACACTTATTTATCAATTTATGACGAAATTTAATTTCAGTTCTCCGATACCCAGGGACTTATAGTCATATTACTTGGTTTTAGGGTTCATCTCAGTGAGTAACACAGCCTCCCACCAAAATTAGGTCACCCTTACATACTTATCCCGCTTCATTTATTTAAGTTATGTTTTACATTCGAGTTCAGTTCTCCTATACCAAGAGACCTACAATCATCTTTCTTGGTGTGAGGATGCATCTCGGGAAGTAACACAGCCTCCCACCAAAATTAGGTCACTCTGACATAGTTATCGTGCCTCATTTACTTTGGTTAAGTTTTACGTCAGAGTTTAGTTCTCTGATACCAAGCGTCCTAAAATCATATTACTTGGTGTCTTAAGGTGCATCTCCGGGTGTAACACAGCCTCCCACCAAATTTGACCTACTTATTGCGCTTCATTGACGTTAAGTTTTACGACCGAGTTCAGTTTTCCGATACCACAGCCGAACATAGTCGAACATTGGATCCTATGGGAAATATTAGTTAAAGATCTTCTTTACCACAAAGCCAATTTGAACAAACCTTGGCAGCAATGGTCATTAGGTGGTCATCATTCAGAATTGTATCTGATGACAAAGCAGGCCATCCAAGATGGCAGCCAGAGCCAAACATGGTTTAACATAGGAGCTTATGCGAAAATTCACTGAAAGACTGTTTAAAACCAGTGAACAATTGTGGAATCTCAGATTGTTTGTGTTTTTCATTCTTGTGCTGTCTCATTTTAAATGTTAAGATTACTGCTGTCACAAAAGCTTCTTAACCAGGGTTTTATCAGGGATAAGTTGATGTCATCACTTAAGAAATTTTACGGTCGTCATCATGAATTGATTGACCATTACAGTGTTCCAATATCTAAGATGATGTTAGACCTGTTCCCACTGTCGTAACCTTTCATGTGCCTCCTACGATTTGTGACTTCCACCGGATTGACTTTGTTGAACTTCACGACGGGTGCCGTATACGGAGCAGGAACTGCTTACCCTTCCGGAGCACCTGGGTTCACTCCTGGTTTTTATAGGAGTTTGTGTTGTTCATTGTTTTTAGTTTTCTGTGTTTATTTGTTGTGCTTGTGGTTGTTCGTTTGTCTTCCCAGGTTTGTCTGTCCAATGGATTACGTTTTTTTGATTGCTCCTTAGGTATATTTGTCCTTTTTAAGTTTAAATGTGTTATGTCTTTTCTATTATTTGAGTTTTAACATTGTGGTACATGTACATATATTTTTTTATGTTACTGTTCTTATGAATTCATTTTGTGTGTCATTCTTGTAGACTTTCAGTTTAATCCCCTCTGTGTTTCTTTTGCAAATGTTGGCATTTTAATACAATATTAACCAGTAAGCTAAGGTTGATTTTGAATTTTAAACATTTACCTATATATTAAGTCATTCTATTGTTAAGTTAAAAAAAAAACAAAGCTATCTCATCTCAGTGTTATATTTCGGCAGTTTTTTCTCTTTTTTAAAATTTTTTTTTTCCATATTCTCAAAATTAAATATGTTAAATAATTTGAATAAAAAATCTGTTGTGCTAGATAAGATAATAATGTAGCACACTGTTAACATCTTTAAGAATAAAATTATTCTCAGTTTCAAACGTTAATTTATTTAAAAGACTGTTCAATACTTTGAGAATATATTAGATATTTAAATATATTGATTATGAATAAATTTATACTCTGCATAACACTATTGTATGTTAGTAATACATTAACTGTCTGCAAAACAATATTCTTATGCCTGAATTCATATCTGAGAATAAATTTATTCTCTACAAAACAAGATTTTATAATTGTATTTGAAATTGATTTATTCTCTGAAAAACAGATCGTAGATTGAAATTAAAAGAATAAAGTTATTCTCTGAAACACAATGTTGTGTATTAAAATTGCATCTTTTAATTTGGGAATAAATTAAATCTCTGGAAAACAAAGTTTTATATTAAAATTGCATATTTTAAGTTTGGGAATAAATTTATTCTCCTGAAGACAAGATTGTACTTTTGGATTTAAAGAATAAATTTATTCTCTGAAAAAGAAGATTGTAAACTCAGATTTTAAGAATAAATTTTTTCTCAACAAAACATTGAAGATGGATATTACTGAAGTTGCGTCATATTAGAAGTAAGTCAGAGTTAAGAATAAATTTATTCTCAGTCTACCAGCAGTTCATGAACCAAGGAATAAATTTATTCTGATATATTTGTCTCAGAAAGAAACATTTTATAATGCATTTTAATACTAATTGTATATTTATGTACTGAGGATACGTTAAGAAGAAATTTATTCTCTGCCAACAAATGTCATTATTCATGATGCGAAGAATAAATTTATTCTGATTTATCTGTGAAAGTAAAGGTTTTTTTTAAATTTTTTATTAATTTTCAGAATAAATTTATTCTTGAGGTCTTTTCTCACATAATACCACCAATTTAAACAAATCCAGGGACAAAAAATGATGTTTTTGCCATTTTAATGGAATTTTCCAAATTCATACCGGTAAAAATGACATCAAAGAATTTCCTTTTTTATTTTGGAATGCCTTTTTATTACAACATTCTACAGGGGCAAAGTGTCTGTCTAAAATATCCAGTCAGCAGTACCTCTCTATCTGATATTAAGACTCAACCATTTTAGGGAATTTAAAAGGGGAAACACAAAAAATACAATGTACTAATTATCATGAAATCAAATAGTAGTACCGTACTACGTTTAAAATCCTGGATTTCAACAAATATTTTAAAAAATCAAAGATCCAAATCGCTCCGCCAGCTCTACCCGCTTTTAAACTTAAATATGTTCCAACCATTTTATGGATTTACACTTTACACATACTGAAGACAAAGACAAAATCTTTTTATATGTATTAATCTATTCACTTTGAACAAACTACACAGAAAATCTCTAAATTTTCATGATAAGGTGGACACGGGAGAGATCCACATTGGAACCTTGTAGCATATAACAGATTATGATTATCGTTTGTTTCTCCTCCCGCTATATAATCTGGATGCATGTCTACACAGATGTAGGATGAGGCCTTACACGTATCACATCCTGAAGCTATACGCCCATTATATTCCAGTCGCCAACCACCATAGCATGTCTTTCGTCCCGGAATCATTACTGATGCCGTGCTATTTTTCCTACGACAAAGTGCGCATGGTACATCCTCCTGTACTGAATTCGGAGCGAAAGAATTTTCCTCGAATTCCGAACCCCATATCAAGCTATTACCTGGTGCTGTATTATTACTCAGTTCTGGATTATCTGGTAGGCAAAGCATGTTAGATGGGCCACCCAATCGCGTTGCGCTGTTGTAGTATATTTGACCAGCTGCATAGCCTAAAATACATAAAGCTCTGAGAAAAATAGTTGCCAGCTCAGTTCCTTATGTTTTAATACTATGGGGAAATTGATACTTCAAAACTGTTATAACAGTGCTAAATTTTGTTAAACTAAAGACTACACCTACCTCGTGCATAGCTCTGTCCTTTGATGGTTTTGGTTTCTTAATAATTTTGGCATTTGAATTTGGTCTTCAACGTTTCGGGTTCAGTGGTTGTTTTGGATTCAAACTTTTAAGGCCTTAGTAAAGTAAAATAATCTCTCTGAGAAAATGTATGAATTATTTTTTGAATTTGCATAAACATGAAAATTACAATTTCAAGTGGTTGAATTGTTTGATAATTATCGTTTGAGTGGAGTATGGAGTGTTTAGGAATTTGTCAATATTAACTTTTTAATGTCAAATATAAGACTCCAAGACCAGTTTATACAAAAGTGGTTTTCATATAATGAGAATTCATGGAGGGGGTGGGTATTATTCTAAATTCAAGATATGTTTTTGGGGTTGATCGTATCTAATTAAGTTTAACCGGGTGCATCGACTATAAATGTGCATCGACTATAAAATATGCAGATTTTGTCCCTGTAACAATATTTTTTCTTTAGCTCCTAAATAAAAAATACAGACTGGGATTCATTTCGGGAAATCCGGCCCCTCCCATTTTTTTCTGGGGGTCATTAATGGTTTTTTGATAAATTTTGTGTAACGTTTTAAATTTTTGTACGATTTTTTACTTTTCCTGATGGTTTTTTTACATGGTTCCGACGTCCTTAGAAATGTAATTAAAGTTACTCCAGGCATTTTCGTGCTACTTTTGTTGTCGCAGAGATAAAAGGGATTAAAGGGGCCACAATTAGACATTTTGCAGGACACCTAAATATTTCATTTATCATCCGATTATAATGGGAATTTTTTATTTTAATTCATCTTGATGAGTGCTTCCAGTAGTATGTCAACGTATTTCTTCTATTTGTTACAGTTTTTGAGATATAAGAGGTTAAAAAGACCAAATATTTCGCTTTATATGTTATCCACTTCTTATGGGGATTTTTTCTTTTAATTCGTCTTGATGAGTGCTTTCATAACTATGTTAACAATTTTTTTATATCTTTTTTTTTCGAGGTACAATGGGTCAAAGTTGCGGTGTTATCATGCTGCCCTTTATTGCAATTGCTATAATATCTAATACTTTAATGAAGAGGGCTTGGTTCCTTCTTGAAAAAGGCACTTTTTCCCCATTTTTTCAGTAATACTGTAATATAATATTTGGCTTATTACCAGAATAAACTGTCTGTGCATCTCCTGAACACTGTGATTTCCCCCAACGGATATAAGTGGAACCATATTCTAAAGAAGAGAAAAATCATTGCAATTCTTTAAAAAATAATACTAAAACATTTACACATGAAATTCAAAATTCAAATTCAGTATTGAATTCTGAAGCTATACTGGTGATGATTGGAAATGTATTACATAGAAAAACAAGGAGACTTCAGACATTTGCTACTGAACGCGTCCATCAGATCGCAACTGTTTCGAACATTCAAAAACTAGCATAGCATTAAAACTTCAAATATAAATTCCAGTTGTTTTTAGGATTTCCCAACATCAATAGTACCCACTGATAACTGTTAGATACTTACAAAACGTTTACGTTCTAGAAGGTCCTTATTTCATTCAAATGGCTAAGAACATAATGTGCAAACTATTTTTTAATGTATCGTGAAAAAATCGTTTTGATTTTCCTTTTGTTCAAGACTGAAGATACCCCCTCTCTCATTCACGACTGTCCTAAAGAGACCAGTCATTATTTATCTACGGGGGGGGGGGGGTAAAAAATTATTTCATGGATGTCAAAAAAGCGTGACCCCACCTTTTCATACGTATCATAAAAACGTTTGCCCCCCCCCCCCCCCCTTTCACTCTTTTCAGAACGGTGATGTCAATGACTTATATCATACTGCCATGTCCTTTTCGTGTTTTTATGTTTACTGTAAATTCAGAAATTTATTATTGCGATTTAGTCATTTTTTTACCAAAATGCGATTTTAATTTTTGTATTATTGAGAAAAATCCTGCTTCGTTCATATAAAAAATTCCAAAATAAGAGTTTAAATTATTATGATTACAACACTGGCGCATTTTTCGCAATAATAAAAACATCGCAATAATTTCCGAATTTACAGTATAACATATCTCAGTCGTGAATTGGATTTTTATGGAATGATTTGTATTGTTTGTTATTCATGTACATTTTTATTTCTATGTTGGCTTCAATTTTGGGGAAGGTTCTTAGAAGAAAGAACTGGTTTCAATCCTGCCGCATGAATCATGCGCCTCAGTGCCCAAGTAAGGAAATTGGAGGTCAGTATTTTGTATATATTCTAGTTACATCGATTTAGTTTTATATATACGATAATTTTGTACAAAGCTAATCAGGTGGATATTTTTACTTAATATTTCATTGGGCGACCCAGAGCTCGGTTTATGGTGGGTTTGGCCTTGTTGAAGACTATATGGTGACCTCTGGGTAACCTTGTTTTGTGCGTCATGATGGATGGTGGATGTTACCCTTTTCTGTTCTTTTTTACATATGAAAATCAATTGGGTTTAATAGTTAATTAAATCTAAACATATCTAAAACTATTGGAGATATGGGTTGGATGTACATTCACTCTGTATATTACAGAACATGATAACATAGAAATCCAGGAGAGTACGCATATTAAACTACTCAGGAATTACCAAGGGACCATTAAGAGCTTCCAGGATGATTTGGTTTTCTACAAGTGAAGATAAGTTGCAAGTTCAGGATAATTTTTGCTGTATAACTGTACCTGTGGTCTGTTGCTCTATATGTGACACAATTCCATATCCTTTTATTTCACACAGAGGCCATTGTTTAATGACACCGGGTTAACATTCCATGATTTTTTTATTTCTCACCTAGACAACACATTTGCGGCCACAACTGTTATGAACCTACCCATTCATATACTTGAATTTTTCAAAAAACATACCTAATTATAAACTAGATGCATGAAAACCAGACCCATTCATATATACTAGATACTTCAAAACCAGACCTATTCATATACTAGATACTAAATAACGACCAATATGTCAACTTTAAACTTCATCTTGAAAGATAAACAGACGCATCCACAACATTTGATACAGCATCCAGGCAGAAGGTTATCTTCTCATCAATAAATTATAACCCAATTGATATACTATTTATTCTCAATTTACCACCCATTGATATACATCGAAAGCTTTATATCCTACCCAGTCATATATTTGATGGCTCAAAAATTAGACCCATTCCAGCCGCACGCCCATATACATGTATACTGCTATATAGGAAGTTACCCCCTCTCCCACGGGCATATAGCTCACATACACTTTATTGTATTGAAGTTATCAACACGGAACAATGTGGGGAAAACCTGTCTTGTAAGTAGTGAAAAATTGATGAGATAAACACACTACTCCGCTGGTTTTCTTTTGTGTATCTGTTGTGTGCAAATATGCGTGGTATGCCATCCACACATTCCGTAGGCAGTGGAGAGTGGCTTGGTGTGTGAAACCAGTGAAAAGCTTTAATCAGGTAAATGTACGTATAAAGAGGGTTAACTCGCGACTGACAGTACATGATAGAAATGGGCCGACGCTACCGGGGTCTTTATGCCTTTACGATAGAACAACTAGGGTAGGACTAATTTTTTCAAAAAAAGTTCTTTAAGAAATGTAAACCACTCTATCGTCAATGAGTTTCCGTGAAAGGAAGTGGAGAGAACATAATCGAATTCAACGGTTTCTCAACGCAAATGAGAGTCCCGTTTGTGATTTTGAGGCCTTTGCACGTCCACTTGATACCTGCCACGACCGCGACAGTAAATTGCGAGGCTTGTGGCTATGGATACCAGGTAGTGTGTGAGGACGACCAATATTATAAACCACCTGTCATCTACAGAGGGCTAACATCTTCTTGAAAAGTTATTTAAAGAAGAGGAATATTTTACTGGTAGGTTCCGCGAGGCAGCTCATAATTCGTGCAACCTAAACTATCAACAACCAGATTTCGTCCGAGTTTATTTTCACAATCTACGCGGGTTCGACAGTCACCTTCTGATTCAAGGCATTGGAATCTTTAAGGGAAGAAAAATAAACTGCATACCAAACAATATGGACAGATACGTTTCATTTTCTCTGGGGTCTCTCAGATTCGTGGACTGTTTTCAATGCTTACAATGTCTGCCATCCAAGGTGGACTTTTACAATGATTTAACGAAAACTTGAGAACATGGGAGACTATCACGACATGTATTTGAAATCAGACGTGTTGCTATTAAATTGTGTTTTTGAGAGATTTCGTAATCAGTGTATGGAGATCTACGGATAAGATCTAGCCCAATATTACACAGCACTGAGTATTGCATGGAGTGTGGCGTTAAAAGTAACGAAATGATAATTGGAATTGATCACCGAGGACAATGCAGAAGCCTATCTTTTCATAGAGTCTGGGTTGCGTGATGCGATCTCACAGATTTCTAATCGGATGGCGACCGCAAACAATGAGTACTTTAAAAATATATACAATCCTAAAAAAACGGGGGTTTTAAAGGATGAAACCGGAGGTGTGCTTATTGAACAATTTGTTGGTCTGAGAAGCAAGATGTATTCGCTGGTTTACGGTGACATCGAGCAGAAGAGGGCCAAAGGAATACTGAAATCCGCGGTCAGAAGGGACCCGAAAGAGTTACCTTAGGTGTCTCGTCGAGCAGAAAAAACATCATATGTCAACAAAATTTATTTCAATCGAAGAAGCATAAACTACAGGTGGTCAACGTGAATAAGGTTGCACTGAGTGCTTTCGACAATAAACACTATGTGATGGACAATGGTGTGGACACCTTAGCTTTTGGACATTATCGAATCACCCAACGATTGTTAAATTTAGACACCCCGTCGGTACGAATTTTCCGTGGACTGACTTCGTCGAGAATTTCTACGAGTTCTTTTCAAATTCTTTGGCAGTCTTATTTTTCAACGGTTCCACCCATGCATATCGAGAAAAAACATCAATGATTACAAACAAGTATCTCACACGTCGTTGTCCTTGGCTATAGACTGCATGTCTGCCAAGTCGACATCATGTTGTTCTCTTGGACCAGAAACTATCACTGTAGCCCTTTTAAAATTCCGACGTACCGGGTTTTGTAAGCTTTAATCTATAGCCATTTCTTAACTTGGCTATACTAACATCAGAAAATGCAATGTTTATAAAATAAAAAAAGATGTGGTTGAAAAAAAAAGTTTTAGATTTTACGCTTCTTTTATTAAATTCGTTAACTTTATACTGAAACTGAAATTTTGATGGGTAATTTATCCCTACAACTGTATAGTATACAAGTTAGCAAAATCTAAAGTAGTCACGTTATAGTTTAGTTCCTTTTCTACATGGTTGACTGAGGTTTTGATAATGATATATACTTATATAATTACTTTTGAAAGATTTAATTTTTTCCAAAAATTTGATTTTAATGGGTTTTTTCCGCAACATATAGTTTATTATAAATTCATGACCTATTTATTCACTATGTGCTACGAATGAGTAGGATATTTAATAGGATATTTAAATCTGCAGAAACTTCAGTTTTATAAAGGACATAATGTTATGGTGTTGAAGTAAATCCGATTTTTGGATTTATGATCATATTTTTTACACTAATAGACGGTATGTAAATTAAAGTTATACATTTTACCATGTATAGAATGTTTTTGTCCAAGACCGATCTTTTGCTGAACGTGGAATATTGAAAGCGTAGATAGTTCCCACCAAAATGGTGTCAATTGTTTTCTAAATTTATTATTAAATACCCATACAAAAACTTTAAACTTCTTGCAAAAAGGTAGAAACGTATATCACTGTTCGTGAAAAAAAAAATTCTGTCTTTCTTATTAATAAATGATAGTTTTCATATCGAATGTTTGATCACATGGCGATTCAGCTATAGCAACAAAAGTTTCTATATAATTTACTGATAGGTATATGTTAATGGCCTAGTTTGTGGTCATGCTAGATTAAATGATATATCTTTTGGGTTTTTATAAAACACTATAATTTCCTTCATTAAATTTCACGCATCATAAAGTTTTCACTATCTACCCGGCACGAATGAATAGGATTTTTAAATCCCACCCTGTTTTGAAATTTATAATTAACTTGAGATTAAGCTTTCCAATATAACTAGAGGCTCCCTAGAGCCTGTATTGCTCACCTGGATTCAATTTGCCAATCAACAGCAAGAAACAAACGTCTGTATTATTGGACATAATTCTGAAAGAGGACAATCTGATAACCATGGCTGCCAGGTCTGGTTCCAATTAGCTGAGTGCTATCATACAAGAAGATTTTTTTAAATGAATTTTCCCAAATGGTCCTATGTTAAACTAAGTTCGGCTGTGGCGGACTTCTTGGTTAACATTCAGGGTCATCTGACATATTTCTGAAAGAGAACCACCTAAGGCCCATTTCTGCTAAGTTTGGTTCCAATAGGCTTTGTGGTTTTAGACAAGAAAATTTTTGAATGAATTTTCCATAGCCGATCCAATGTTAAACTATGTTCGGCTGTGAGAGCAATCTTGGTTGACAGTCCGGGTCATCGGACACACTTCTGAATGAGGACCATATAAGGACCATAGCTGTTAAGTCTTGTCCCAATTGGCTAATTGGTTTCAGACAAGATTAATTTGAAATGAATTTCCCATAGGGTCCTATGTTAAACTAAGTTCGGCTGTGGCGGCCATCTTAGTTGATCTTCCGGGTCATCCGACATATTCTTAAAGAGGACCATCTAAGGACCATTGCTGCCAAGTCTGGTTCCAATTGGTCATGTAGTTACATAGGAGAAGAATATTTAAATTAATCCCCCTCTTTTTCTATTTTTAGTCAGAGCAGCCATTTCGGTTGGAAGTCGGGGATACCGGACACAATTTGGAAGGGGGCCACCCAAGGACCATTCCACCAAAGTATGTCGCAATTGGCCGTGCGGTTTCAGAGAAGATTTTTTATGTAATTGTGGATGGACGACGCACGACATATGCCAGACGACGGACAGACAACGGACGCAAAGTGATGCCAAAAGCTCACGTGGTCTTTTAGGCCAGGTGAGCTAAAAATGATCATTACACAAATTTTAAAAAGTTCGAGGGTAAAATTTAAGAATGTACTATAAGGAAGAACTTTTGTATAAAAATATAAATCGTTACATTAAAAGATGACACCTATAAAAATATTATATAGATTTATTTTTTTTATTGAAATTTATTTTATGATGACAATATATGATTACTAGTTTACAGGCCTTCCACCCGTCGACGTATGCATAGTATATATATATAAATGAAAATCAAAACTGAGCCACAAAAAATCACTCTATCGTCAAAATTTACAAGTTATACATGCTCATAAATATATATATATATATATATATATAGTGAGTCCGTTTTGATTTTTTTTAAAACGATTCACCTAGTTGTTCAATCATAGAGGCATAAAGACCGCAGTAGCGTCGGACCATTTCTTAACCGTGTACGTGGACACAAAATACGTATGAAACATATATATGAAAGTGGAAACAGATATTTATGAGCGAACAATCAGTAGTCAGCATGAGAAAGGAAACATCTATTACGAGAATATCACAAACTACATAGTAATACGAGAATGTATTCCATTCAAATAACTTAGAAGAAAAAATCCCGTAGACTTACAAGATATCACGAATAAGTATTGGTACACACTCGAAAGGACAAGCTGACAAGAAAATATACATATGTACTTAGATGGAAAAGTTTACCTTGTGGCGTATTTTGTAGACGTTGGGTTAGTTCTGTTATAGTTAATTGTTGATGTTGTATGACGCTCTCTAGGTGTGTAAGTCTATTGTTCACTATATCCATGTCATTAAGTAATAATCGTTTGGATTCTTTGTCATCGTGGGGTTGTCCAAGTGTAACATAACTGAAAAACAGAGTAGATCTAAAAATTAAACATAAATTTAAAAACATTTCCTTTCTTTTGTACGAAGATAATAGTACTTTCTTCTAGTTATTATCTATAAGTGTCACCTACAAGTCGAAGATAAGGGAGAAATTACTTTAAATTCTGATATAACATGCTCAAGACATTGTCATGATTATTACGAATCTATAACTGTCATTATTATTTTATTATTTTCAGAATATCTACGATACATTTTTTTAATTCTTAAAAATCCCTTAGATGAGCAGCACAATGTGAAGGATACCCTTTTGGACACATCATAACCACATAAATCCAAACAGAAAACGTGAGTAACAAATACAATAGGTGTGTATAAATTTTATACACGTGATCAAATGTATAACGTCAGGGTACCCAAATCGCCCAACTCCTTTTATTTTGTCACTGTAAACACTGACGGAAAATTTTCTTGTGCGGATGAAAGAAAAGTTTTGTAGCTTGAACAGGCAGTAACAAATTTTGTGCACTGAAGTCTCGTTGGATCTATTCACTACCTGGGCGATTTGGGTTCCCCACCAAAATCACGGAACCACGCGACCTTTGAGCCGCTGCTGGCAGAAAATCAATAAGTTTATACACGCCAAATGTATGTGTGGCAACACTTGTGTAGTCTACTTGTCCAAAAATCAAATCAGCAATGTTTTTCTACCAGTTTCTCTGCAATGGTCGGAAACCACCCTCCGAACTGGGCGAATTGGGTACCCCGACGTTATATATTTAAGATTTAATTTCGAACTAAATACCTACAAAATTATGTTTAATACGGAGTTGAAAATATCCAACAAACTTGTTTCCTGGGTGCAGCTGAACTAAAGATTGGTGGGATGTTAATTTTCCCATGAGTTCAGATCTACAGGAATAATACTTCTGTATTTGGTAGACTGTAAGTTATATTTTTATTTCTGAAACAATTTTTCGAAACTGGTTGCAAAATAAAAACTCACTGAGAGTAATAAAAACTGACTTCAAATGACGGCAATTCTATAATTATTAAAAAAAATACATGTACATCCCGTAACAACTTTGGTAACTTTACTTATTCGGTAATATATTTACTCTGACAGTACTATTTATACATGGTATTGAACAAAAAAGCATTTTTACATGACAAAAATTTTATTCGTCGATCAAAATTAGGAATGATGTAATTTTGAAAATATGACAAAATGACTAAACATGCTAAAGAATGGAAAGACACTTTTGGGGGTAAATGTGTGGGTGCTGTTGACTATCTAAAAACTAAACTAAATTTGAAAAATAATAGGAGTATCTCCCTCGTGCATAGATCTGTCCTGAGATGGTTTTTGCATAACCCCTTTTGGTCATCAGTTTGGCATTTATTAAATTTGCTCTCCAACCTTTTCAGCTCACCTGGCCAAAGGCCATGTGAACTTTTGTCATCACTTGTCGTCCGTCGTGCGTCCGTTATATTTTCACATTTTAATCTTCTTCTCTGAAACCACTGGGCCAAATGGAATTAAAGTTTGCAGAAAGGTAAGGTCCTTTATAAATTTTGCTCATTTCGTCCCGATCGCTCAACAAACATTGTCAACATGGGAAATTGTTGATGCTGATTGGCTGAGTTTTCAAAAATTTCCTCCGAAAGTGCTGGGCCAAATAAAACAAAACGTGACAGGAAGCATATATGGGAGGTCCTTTATACTTTATAAAGTTTTCTCATTTCGTCCCGATCGGACTATAAATATGGCCGCCATGGGCAGTTCTTGTTTCTGATTGGTTGGTATAAAAAATCTCCTCTGAAATCTCTTGGCCAAATAGAACGAAACTTAAAAGAAAGCATCTATGGGAGGTTCTTTACAAAATTTTCTCATTTCGTCCTGATCGGGCAAAAAACATGGCCGCCATAGGCAATTCTTGTTTCTCATTGGCTTAAAAACTCTCTTGAACTGCCTGGCCAAATGGAACGAAATTTGACAGGAAGTATCAATGAAAGGTTGTTTACAAAATTCTTTATTTCATCTCGATCAGAGTACATATATGGTCACCACTGGCAGTTCTTGTTTCTGATTGGCTTATATAAAAGAATCTTCTCTAAAATCGCTTGCCAAAATAGAACGAAACCCGACAGGAAGCTTATGCCCAACAATATAAATTTTCCTCATTTTGTCCCGCTCGGAATACAAATATGGCCGCCATGAGCAGTTCTTCTTTCAAATTGGCTGATATAAAAAAAATCTTATGGCCGCCATGAGCAGTTCTTGTTTCTGATTGGCTGATATAAAAAAAAAATTATGGCCGCCATAAGCAGTTTTTGTTTCTGATTGGCTGATATAAAAAAAATTTATGGCCGCCATGAGCTGTTCTTGTTTCTGATTGGCTGATATAAAAAAATCTTTTGCTGTGAAGTCGCTTGGCCAAATGGAACGAAACTTGACAGAACGCATCTAATTGGGAGGTTCTATACGACGTTTCCTCATTTCGTCCTTATCAGGCAATAGACATGGCCGTCATGGGCAGTTCTTATCTTTCATCGGTTGATAATTTTCTTCTTTGAAACCGCTTGGCCAAAGAGAACGAGACTTGACAGGAAGCATCTGTTAGAGGTTTTTTACAAAGTTTCCTCATTTTGTCCAGATCAGGCGACAAACATGGTTGTCATGGGCAATTCTTGTTTCTCATTGGTTGATTTAAAAAAAAACAGTTTCTCTAAAACTGCTTGGCCAAATAGAGCCAAAGTTGACAGAAAGTGTTTATGACATATAACAAAAATCTACAGAACCGCAGAATTGCTAGAAACCAAAAATGGTCTGAATGTTCCTCTTAAGGTGCTCCCCAAGTGTTGTTACTCTTGGACCGATCCCTAATTCAAAATGACCTTCAGCAGAGGACTTATCAATTTACATTGATAATCTCCAGTAAATCATAAATCACAGAATTTAAAAATTTAGCTAAATTAAAATTACTTTTACGTCATATAACAGCGTGCATTTGAAATCACAATTACAAATCAAAATATAGTTTACCGGGGAGGTTTAGGTACCGATTAAAAACGATAAAACCGATTTAACACCATCACTGCTCAGTGTCTCTACTGACTCTTTTGTTTCTATATTTGTATTTTATGCTCTTAAATGTTATATTTTTGTCTGGAAGTCTGATAATCGATTGATGTGTAATTGTTGACCTTTGTGTTATCTGTTTTGTTGTTTATGTAAAAGTATATTATACACTACATGTATATGCAATATCTATACTCAACAGACACGATGGTCGAGATGACGTCTGTAGATAAACAGCGCGTAGCAGTTATAGGAGCAGGACTAACAGGAATTTCAGCTTTGCGTAGATTGTGTACAAATAGAAATTTACAGCTGACATGTTTTGAAAAAAATTTTGAACTAGGAGGATTGTGGTTGTATACTGATAAGACTGTTGAAGATGATTACGGTCAACCTATTCGTAGTGCAATGTATAATTACCTCAGGTAAGGATTTGTATTAAGGGCCATAATAAAGATGACAATAGGACTAATCTGTTAATTATATGAGTAGAACTTTTCTTATTTCATCAAGTAATAAAAAAATTTCAATAACAAATGAAAGAAGGGATTTGGTAAATTAAGTCTTGATTCAAAGTGTCTACATATGCATGACAAGTCACAGCTAGTGAAGCTTTTGTAAAACACGGAGAATAATCTAAGTCCACTTGTTCCCCCTAGTCTTTTATACAAAATGATTCTTTCTGCGCTTCTCAGTTTTTATTTATATCTGCCCGTTTCAAATTTCCTTTGCTAGCTATTCTAGGACGCTTATCAGTTTTCTCGCATACAATTACATGTATATCAATGTATATGTTATTACTGTCAAATAAAGAAATCGCGAAGGAATGTAATTAGAAGCATCATTATTGACTCGTAAAACTTGCCTTTCCTTTCCATGTTACAATATAAGTTGCATTATGTTGTTTCAACAGAATCCAAAATCATTGTTTAAACGTATCGATAGAAGAGATTATAAAATAATTGTACTCGAGAGTAAATCTAATACCTGTTAAAAAAATGACAAATATACCCAAGGAGCAATAAAAAAAAAAACGTAATCCATTGGACAGACAAACCCGGGAAGACAAATGAACAACCACCAGCGCAACAAATAAACACAGAAAACTAAAAAACAATGAACAACACGAACTCCTATAAAAACCAGGAGTGAACCCAGGTGCTCCAGAAGGGTAAGCAGTTCCTGCTCCGTATTAGGCACCCGTCTTGAAGTTCAACAAAGTCAATCCGGTGGATGTCACAAATCGGTGGAGGCACATGAAATGTTACCACTGTGGGAACAGGTGCAACATCATCTTAAATATTGGAACACAGTAATGGTCAATCAATTCCTGATGACGACCGTAAAATTTCTAAGTGCCTAAGTGATGACATCAACTTATCCCTGATAAAACCCTGGTTAAGAAGCTTTTGTGACAGCAGTAATCCTCTTTGTCGAAAGTCAGGGTAACTCACGCATGCCCTTGAATGAATAATCCTGGTGTCTTCAAAGCATATTTTCTCTCTATTTTTTGGATAAAGAACGAATGTTCCCAAGGAACTGATGGAAATTGAAGGTTTTCCTATGGACGATTACACATCATTTCCATGTCAAAGAGATATACTTGGTTACCTCAATAAAATAGCTGGTGATTGTGGAATCAGAAAATATATCGAGGTAACAGTATACTTTGTTACTCACCATAAGTTATCAGTCTAAATACAGATCATGTCTAAAGGATTCATCGCTAGGCCTAAATCTGTAATTATTATATAACCATGCGAAACATACAAAAAGGCCATTTAGACAGGGGCACTAATACTAACAAAGTAATGCATGTGTACTCATATGTTTTTGATTCACACCAGAGATTTGGTAGTTTCAATTTACATTAAAAGAGATTACAGTAACTACAGATAGTATGCTATTCTAAAAATGTACATAAAGAGTCCTGCAATGGTTGGCAGGTCAGATATCGTGAACAAGAAGATAGCATTAACCTACTTTGCAAACTTTGTTATCTATTCGTTTTTCGTCTGAGATAAATAAAAAATTTAAGATCTACATGTATTTATCATTGGAACACAGGCCAGCATGTAGTATTTACTCTAACCTATACATCAAAGTGTCAATGGGTTACGTTAACTTGGTTGACTCTTACGTCCAAATTACAACATCATAACGCCTGCTAATTTTAAAAGATGAAATTTGAAGTTAAATACTACTCGTGCATTGGAGCACAAGATGGCCACTCTACCTTAATTCCATGCTTAATTGTCTTTGTTAAGCATAAATTTTCAACGGATAACGCAGTATTCTGTCAAAACAAATAATTATTAACTTCATTTTATGATTTATTGACTTTGTTTGAGGGTACTTGTTAGTTCATATTTCAGTCGCTGTGATTTTGATGTACTAAAGTGTTTTGGTATCCATATACTCTCTAATATGTGTAACACTATTTATATTTAGAAAATCCCTTAAAATTCTAGATCAGACATTTATAACTGAATTTTGTACAAAGGTCTTCTTGTCAGAAAATAACAGTCAATTGAAATGTTTTTGATGTGTGAATGATCATTTGATAGACAACTACAAAACATATGTTTTATGTGCTGATTGGAAATTCAAGATTGTTGCCACATCCGGACTTAGTTTAACATTGGACCCTACGGGGAAATTTGTACAAAGGTCTTCTTGTCAGAAAATACTGAGCCAGTTGAAATGTTTGTGTTGCATGAAGATCCTTGGATAAATGTCTGCTACAACAGTTATGTTTTTGTGCCGATCGGAATCCAAGCCAGCTGCTACAGCTGGACTTAGTTTAACATTTTAAACATTGGACACTGGAAAAATTCTTTATATATCTTATCTAGAAGCCCTGGACATTGTGGAACAATTCCTTACAAATATCATCTAGAAGCGCTTTCTCAGTTGTGGTCACCTGCATTTCCAGGTGAACGGTTCAGGCTCCATGGAGCCCCTGGTTATATCTTACCATTAATATTGAATAATATATACACTAAGATTTATTATTTATAAGAGAGATGATTTTAGTTTTCCGATTACTTATTCCCCCCTTCTCGTCGGAGGGGTTCATATTGCACCACGTTATGGTGTACATATCACAGCTTGTACGTTTTGCACGAATTTGCTCTATGTTAGAAGATTTTAATGAACGAAGCCATACGATTGCTAAATATAAACACTTCTATTACAAGGTTATATATTTCACAAGCTTAATGCTTTCAAAACGTTTTATAAAGGGCTACAAATATGAAATTTATGGAATTATGTAAAAATTGCTGTTTCTCCAAATGACTTAAATTTATACTAGTCTCTCACGAATACTGTCGATTTCTATTGAACTCTATGGCGAGATACTATTAAACGCCTAACATGCTTTATGAGACTATTCTGTTAAATAGAGAGTCAGTATACGACCAGCACCTGTCAGCGCCTTCGCTAAATTTTACAGTTAAAACGAGGACAATTTGACCCTGCTATCTTAATTATAATTATGTATCATGTAACCAATTTTAGTCATTTTGTTGTTTATTATTATAATAATATATTGGCTTTTATAGTATGTTGTATACACCGGAGGGTCAGGATAGATAAAGGGGAGGATTGGGTACCTATTAAACCTGTACCAAGTCCAACTATACTGACATGTTTATATTTTTGTGTTCTTTTGTGTGTTTTTTTTCGCATGAGTGTCGGTCGATTGAATGGCGTTAAATGATTGGTGTGTTATTGTTGACCGTTCCTAATATCCGTTTTGTCGTTTACTTACCTTACACTCCAGATGTAGACCATTATGAAAGTTGTTCACTTATATTGTATATTAATATAGTTTTTGTTTACATTAACCCCACATTTAATTTATTTGTAGGGAACTGTTAAAACAATGCATAAATTGCGTACTGTTTAAAGAGAATGGCATTATAGCGAAAAGTTTTGCAGTTTTTATTTAACGCGTTTCTTGCAAATTGCATGCCAAATTTTTATTTTTGTGTATTGTTTTTTTTTCCCACACTACCCCGTTTTCGGACTTCTTTAAATCAAAATTTAATTTTAACATAGTTCAATACAGAGGTAAAGTCAGTAAAGCCAGCAATGCCCGACGTAAGAGATACAAAATGGTTAGTTGAATACAGTGACGTCAGGAAAAAGGGAGGCAATTATATCCAAGAGTTTGATGTCGTCATAGTATGCGTTGGGTAAGATAAAGAAACCGTTATAAGTAGAAGTGGGAAAAGTACAATATAATGCTCATCATTAACTGATGACTAGCGTCATGTTCTACTTTACATGGATTAATAAAGACCACTTATCTTAGTTTATACAAGAGTATCAGATATGATCGGGGTATTTTGAAATTGTTTTCGAACTACATTTGAACGATCCAGGATACATGCTCTCCTATCAAGAGCATAATTTCGAGCATATATAGGATATGTTCATCATTTTGTTGATCTCACGATAGTATATTGTCCTTGAAGTTTGATCATGTGAAAATTATCTTATTGTTCGGTATTTGCTCATATTCATAGCTGATGCTTAGATATTGTCTCATGTGAAATAGATTATTCAGAAATAACATTTTCTTTCGGATGAAATGGTGTATCATCATGAATTTTAAGAATTGGCAGTAATTATTGAGTCGTGATTTAAATTAATGTTCCAATGTCATTAGGGATGTACACCTCTGAGGAGCCAAAAATTTCTAGTATTTAACTTTTTTTCTTATCTTGATTTTTTGGTTTATATGACTGTAAGAAAGTAATTTATGAAGAAAAAATCATATGGTAGTGGACTTCATGTTTTGCTACGGTCATTTGAAAGTATCCCACTTTTGATGATTTTCCCATTTTTCATCAATTTTTACCCATTTTTGGGCTATTATCATGAAAAAAATCACAGTTCCTCTATTAAACTTTTTTTCATACTTTCCCTAAAGATGAAGTGGACCAAACTGAATAAATTTAAATTAAAAAAACTATAGGTTCGTGTTAATATAAGAAACTTTTATAAAATTTTGTTGTTTTTTCGTGTCAAAATGACCGTGCATTCAATTAAGTAAATTTGGGATTTTTTTTCTCATTTTTTTAGAACAAATAGCATATAATTTCAACTTCTTTGTTATAAATGATTGGAAAAATACATATTAAAGAATTTTAAAAAGAAAAAATTGATAGGGGGTGTACATATTTTTGGTAAAATCATTTCTTTGAACCCCTCACCCATTTTCTCAACATTTTGGCTGATGACACTGACCAGATTGGTTATAAAATTTGAAAATTTTATTACTCAAAAAACTACTTATCGTAAGTACATAATTTTTTCATAGAGTTTAGTTGCATTATAATATTTTTAAAATTCATTAATATTTTCCACTTTTATCACATGTTTTGGAAATAATTCCCGAACGAGATTTCAACGAGACTGAAGCATCAGAAGAATACATCCTTAAAATGGAACAATTGAATAGAATTACGAACTCACAGTTTTCGTGTCTGTATCACAAACAGTGATATTGTATTAAGACGCTTCTTTGATCATGTGGGTTATTGATAAAATATTTACATTTGCTCATAATGCTGATATTGAAGAGGGGCCAAAAAATCATACCATAGATTTTCGATACAGAATTTAGATTTGATCTCCGAATTCAATGTCCCACAACAGGTCAAAAGGAGGATCTATGTTCTATGTTGATAATAAAACAAGAATAAAGGAATCGTACAGATGAAGATTACTTTGTCCAATCCTTTACATGATAAATTGTTAATAAAAATAGTTTGATATTTGTCTTTCTCATATGAAGGTTATATGAACCCTGTGCCATTAACCGGATTTCCAACAATTTGATCTCGAGCACTGCTGATGAGTTGTCAGTCAACGAAATGGTCATACAGAGCATCAAATGTATTTCAGTATTTGTGATACATTTCATTAATCCCACCATTTGTCCTTATGGGAGGCTCATCACATCTTTCAAAAAAACGTTATCATAAACCCGTTATAAAATTAAAGCTAGCACTACTTGAATAATTAGATGGTATTATTTGTAGAAACTGTACGACTTCAAATTATCCCACCATTGATGACGAAGAAAAATTTAATGGTTTGGTGATTCATAGTTTAAGATACAGACGTCCAGAAATGTTCGCTGGACAAACTGTAGCAGTACTCGGGGCCAACTATTCGGGTACAGACATTAGTTACGAACTCTCAAAATATGCTAAAAAGGTAATAAAAACAATCCACTTGAAGTAAGTTCTGTTTTCTGCAATGATATTTGTTTGTCACAGATGAAGATCTGGCGACACCCACATAGGGTTCATGTTCAGATGGCCTTCTGTGCAAATGTTCAGTTAACTTTCTTGCACATTTGAGGAATGTTAAAATTCTGATCACTTTATAAGATCCTATACCAGGTATTAATGCCGATTGATGTGGAACGAAAATCTTCACAGTTTCCTTGTCAATATTTTGAAAGTTCTATTGAAAACACTTATATTTCGCCGCCGGTAGTCATTTGATTTGAAGTTGAAGCTGTACAAAGTTCAGTTCAAGGTTGGAATTTGTTTCAAGTGAAAATCTCAAAGTAATCATCTGAATTATTTTAAAGATACTTTTAATTTTTTTTTTTCGTGATTGAAACTAAAGATCTTAAATATTAATGTCTTAAAATGTAATTTTAAAAAAATGTATCCATAATTGGTTAATTGGTTATAAATACATCTTGTCTTCTTCACCTAGGTATATCTGTGTCACAGAAACCAAGAACTAGAGACAAAATTGCCTGAAAATATTATTCAGAAGACTTTCAGTTTTCAAAAGTTTAAGTCTACATCTATTGTACTGGAAAATGGCGAGGAGCTTCCCATAGATGCTGCAATATATTGCACTGGATTTAAATACGATTTTTCGATTTTACCAGATGGTCTACTGAAGATCAATCAACACAATTTGGTTTGCAACTTGTATAAATATATTATTCCAGCAAGGTATTCTTCTTTATACTTCATG
The DNA here is from genome assembly GCA_028015205.1 of Mytilisepta virgata. Taxonomy (NCBI): domain Eukaryota; kingdom Metazoa; phylum Mollusca; class Bivalvia; order Mytilida; family Mytilidae; genus Mytilisepta; species Mytilisepta virgata. The sequence goes on from CM051521.1 coordinate 94,893,748, forward strand.
GGCATCCCACGTGGAGTGACCTTTTTTCCATCAAGTGACCGTCAGGCACTCTTCATACTTGCAGCAATTGAAGGGTCAGCTCGAATTCCGCCACAAAAAGAAATGGAGAAAATCATTGCGGAAGATTCCAACAAAGTACTTAATGGTTATACTCAGTGGGAATATGACAGAGAACTGTCTGAAATTGCTGGAAACTTTAAACCTTTTCCAAAAGTGTATAAAAAAATATGGGACCATCACTTCAATGTCTGGGCGGTTGACTTTGGCAAGTGTAGATCACTTTCATACAAGATAACTGGACTTGACTCTTTTGTTCAAACTTGATAACTGGAGTACTTCTTACAGTTAGATTATATAAAAATATATATATATAATGGAAAAGCTACTTGATCATATTAATTTTTTTTTAATTTATGATAAGCAACATTATGAAGTAATATCGGCTGAATGAACTCATGTTTGCAGCAAATCTGTTGGAAATCGCTTTACACTAGAAAAGCTTATTTATTTTGTAGTGCGTCGTTTCTTGTTAGTTCCACTGTGATAACATGCAAAATAATAATCTATCCTGTTCCAACATAAATAATTCATTCTGTATCGTTCAGTATGTTTGCCTTAGTTGGATGTTATATTGATACGAATCCAAAACATCCCATACAGTTAACTCCACATTACACATAATGGAGTAAGAAATAGTTGGCAATCGTACTTTCTAGGACATGTAGGAGGACCTAGCACTTCATACCATTCAACTCATTAAGATTTCCTTGCTTATATTGTAATAACTTGGAAACGCTTCAAATCCTGTAATAACTGAACGAGTAAATTTTAGAAAAGGATCCATGATTTTGGGTTTAATTGTTAAGCAATACATAAATTAGTTGACTTCAAAGCCATTCTGTTAGTTGATGCTAATTCCCATGTATATAAAATTAATATGAAATACTCCAATTATTATAAGAGACTTATAAGTTAGGCTATGACCTGTTGATGTCATAGATCCGTGGTAATGAGATAGGTTGTGCTTTTCGATATTTCTCTGAGGTCCAATAACTTTTTTTTAGAATTGGCTATAGCAGAGAGAGCACACGCTATATATATAAATTTTGAAAATTGCTGTTTCTGGTGAGAATCGAGAATCTTTAGTATTTTACGCATAAATGATCTATTTTCTACCAATGAAATCGTTTATATGTATAATCAAAGTCTCTCATATCTATACACACTCTCCACTTCCGCGTGTTCTTTAAAGCAATATATTCTTATTAATGTTCCCTAATATTTAAGAATTAAAATGGTGTGAATGGTGTATTTGTGTCATCTGTTTGTATTTGCATGATAAGAAATGACAATCTTAAGCTTAGGAATAATATACATGGAAATAAGTTTTCATGCCTCTGCTGGTGGACCCTAGGTCCCCGAGGGTATTCGCCAACCCAGTCGTCAGACTTGTCTGACATGATTATTCATTGATTTGTTACAGAAATTACCAGTATTTAGCAAAATTCAAAAATAATAGAAATACTAAGGGTTCATTCCTTGTATTGCACATGGTAGATCTCCTTAGCTGAAATTTGGCTTCCTATTTGGGTATTTTTGGTTGAGTATTTCTTGTTTAATATAAGTTTGGTTTTTGGTCTTCCAAATGTTTCGGTTTTAATGCTGCTGATGAGAGGTAACTCCTTGAAATGCGTCGTATACAGCATAGTAAAATTTACTATATCTAATATTAGTATCTTTGGATTGTTATTTTCAAATGGTCATAGAAGCACAACACAATAAATATGTAACATCTAAAGTTCATCGAAATCCACATTTTAAAGACTAATCAGTTCAACTTTTACCTAGTACATAAAATCAACTGCATTTATAACAATGTAAGATTGCACTTGTCTACGCAAAAAGTTCAAACTACCGTAAACTGCAACAAATCAACTGAAGCTAACATCAAGATACTGCTGTATAGTGTTGCAATAGAGGAATATGCCAAAACATGGGTCAAGGAAGAAAAAGGAAGTTCGACCACTAAACGTCTATGAGTTCTAAAACTATTAGTTTTTTAACAGGTAAAGCATTGTTCCGCCTTTATAACAATTATGTTTGAACCAGCTGACAAAGTTCCTAACAAAATCGTTTTCCTTCACACAAGTCACAACATTGTTTGATTAAGGAGATGGGTATTGACAGTTCGTGTGGTAATCCCACTTACGCGTCCACTAATTTAAGATAACAAGCGCAGATGTAAAAACGGTGCTAATATGTGGCAGGGGAATCATTAAAGGGTATGATGATATTCTTAGAATTTTCATATTCTCTTTAATAACCTCATACGGGACCATAGATGTCAGACCTATCTTCAATAATTCAAGCAAATTGTTTCCTCCAATTAACAACCGGACATTTGGCTGTGACTTAGATCGATTGGTGGCCGTGATTCAGGTTTCAGATTTTTAAATTTGGGTAAGTGTACCAATTAAACTTGTTGTGGAGACGCGCGGGTCATAATTCACTGCCGATTCCGACAGTAGCTTTCTAGTTATGATATTTTTCATCTTCCTTCAATTCACATTACTTTGTCCTGCACCCGATGTTAGTTTTTTAATAATTGCACAATATTCACAACTGCTTTTTAAAACCATAAATTAATATATATTAGATATAAAATATATGTTTTATAAGATATGAAGTTTTATAAAATTATCTAAAATGTGTTGCTGATAAAAAAAAATCCTTTCATGTTATTAATTTTTCTGTGTTGTGAATATTTGTTTCCGGTTAATAGATATCAATCTTTTGTAAATGTGTGAGTGAGAATGTGGTCTAGATGCTGCAATAAAGATAAACAGCTGTTTTTTATTATACAAGGAGTGTAGAGTCTTTGTTCTCTCATTTATATAAATGGTCTAGATGCTGCTAAAGATAAACAGATGTTTTTGATTATACAAGGAGTGTCAGTTCTCTCATTTATAAATTTCGCGCCTTTCATTAGCGTCTTTGTCTCTGGAACCATATAGTAACAAGATCGACATAATCACCTAGTGATTTCAATACACAGAATACACCCAACTGAATCAGCTTTATCATATTTTTAAAACACAATGTAAGTAAATTTGTATTTTATACTTTTATTTGTTTTTTGAAAAAGTTAATTCAAGGATTTGTAGGTTAATCCTTATCCTTGGTTTGTTTAAATTGTCTATAATCCTGGTGATTTTTTTATGATAGGCAGTCCATAAGAGACATATACTAAAAAATATCGTTAAAATTTTCTTTCTGTGTTTGGAATATTGATGTGAAAGTTAAACTTGACTGTATTTGATGTTGATATGGGCAAAAATAGTCTAGCTTTTCTAATGTATAATTCTATGTGAAAAAAGATTCACCTAGCTGGTTATCCTAATTTTCATGATTTTAGTACCTTCAATATGATAAAGTTTTCATTTTTTTAACAATCCTTTGGAACTTATATTTTGTAAGTCAAGAAATGTTCTTTAAATACATAAACCTAGCCTGTTTTGATTTCTATTTGATTTCTTTATTTGGTTTAAAAGAAAATGTACATTTAATGATTTTGTCTTTTAATAAGTTGGATTAACAATCAGAGTTCATTTTTAATAAATAATATTTTTTTTTGTAGTTTTCTGGACAAAAAGCGAATTTCATAATTTTATTTTGTCATTTTAATTGATCTAGTTTATACTGTGAGAAAACCAAGCAACATATTTAAAAAATAAGCATCTGTAATAAAACAAAGATATCAAGTTAACATAAATGACTTCTATTACTTCTTCTAGGTCGATCATCTTGGAACCATAGGCGGCAATAGTTGCATAGAATGCACAAGACACCAGTTAAAATACTGTTTCTTTAACCATCTAGATATATAACGAGCAGAAATAAAAAAAAATAGGCAGAACAGGAAAAGCAGACGGAAAATACCCAAAATAAAATCAATCTGTCTCAGATATCATGTTTTTTCTTCCCTATTTTAAGGTCATTAGATCAGAGGTATTCAGATTCAACTTATGTTGGTATTTTTTATTTCCTAACCAACCCATGTTGGCGCACTGGTGGCAGATTGTTTTTAGAAAAGTAAAAGGTCATTATAAAAAAAGGTTGGCATTTGGTTGGCAGTTTGTAGAATTTGTTGGCAAATTATTGTTCCTACTGAAATAGTTGGCAGATTGTTGGCAAATTGTTCATTTTGTTGGCAAACTGTTGTTGGGCAAACGAAGGCCCAACATGTTGGACCAACGGAGGGCCAATGAGCAAAATTACGTTGGCCCAACGTAATTTGCCAACGTTGGCCCAACAATGTTGCCAACGAAATGCCAACGTTGGTCCAACACATGATTGCTATCTGGGGGGGAGGTTTAGGTACCGATTAAAAACGATAAAACCGATTTAACACCATCACTGCTCAGTGTCTCTACTGACTCTTTTGTTTCTATATTTGTATTTTATGCTCTTAAATGTTATATTTTTGTCTGGAAGTCTGATAATCGATTGATGTGTAATTGTTGACCTATGGTGTTATCTGTTTTGTTGTTTATGTAAAAGTATATTATACACTACATGTATATGCAATATCTATACTCAACAGACACCATGGCCGAGATGACGTCTGTAGATAAACAGCGCGTAGCAGTTATAGGAGCAGGACTAGCAGGAATTTCAGCTTTGCGTAGATTGTGTACAAATAGAAATTTACAGCTGACATGTTTTGAAAAAAAATATGAACTAGGAGGATTGTGGTTGTATACTGATAAGACTGTTGAAGATGATTACGGTCAACCTATTCGTAGTGCCATGTATAATTACCTCAGGTAAGGATTTGTATTAAGGGCCATAATAAAGATGACAATAGGACTAATCTGTTAATTATGTGAGTAAAACTTTTCTTATTGCACCAAGTAATAAAAAAATTTCAATAACAAATGAAAGAAGGGATTTGGTAAATTAATTCTTGATTCAAAGTGTCTAGGCCAAACATAAAAATATGTTTGTTTGCCCTTCCCCGACCCACCATTTTTTTATTGGGTAGGTAGGTAGGCAAAATTTTTTATTTTATTCATAACACTTGTGTATTTTGCCAACATCTGGATGTGAACACGTAATTTATATATTTCTTTTGCATGTGTATATTTCACTGATATATGGCTTGTCATTCTCTAATTGGCTCTAAGAGATCAGGGTGGAAAACATCTGGCGACGTAAGTTTTGATGCTAGACTGACATTCAAAGTATCTGATTTTCCCATACTAGTGAAACCAGTATCATCGGTCAAATCTTTGAATACATCTTCCCATGTGTCATCAGTTGTGTAGCTAAATATGCTATTTTTTATTATATGGTCTCCACCTTTAACACGTACATTTAAACATAAAGATATATTGCCCGTCGGCGGCCCTTTCCTCGGCGTCTCTGAGCACGCCATCTCCTTCGATGTGGAAAAGCGTTTGTATTCAGTGGGATCAGATCGGCGCTTCTTAAAGCGCTCAAATAACACTGACAAAATTGCGATGAGTAAATACCGAAAACCGACTATGTAAATACAACGCGCCATAACGGACAAGGAACAAAATCGGTAAAAAAAAAAAAAAATTTTTTTTTGATTCTTTATAAAAAATTTTCACTCGGGCCGATTTTTTCAGGTCGGTCGGGGAAGGGCAAACAAACTTAATTTTATTTTAGGCCCTACATATGCATGATAAGTGAAGCTTTTGTAAAACACTGAGAAGAATCTTAAGTCCACTTGTTCCCCCTCGTCTTTTCTACAAAATGATTGTTTCTGCACTTCTAACTTTTTATTTATATCTGTCCGTTTCAAATATCCTTTGCTAGCTATTGTAGGACGCTTCTCAGTTTTCTCGCATACAATTACATGTATATCAATGTATATGTTATTACTATCAAATAAAGAAATCGCGAAGGAATGTAATTGGAAGCATCATTATTGACTAGTAAAACTTGCCTTTCCTCTGCATATTAAAATATGAGTTGCATTATGTTGTTTCAACAGAATCCAAAATCATTGTTTAAACGTATCGATAGAAGAGATTATCAAATAATTGTACTCGAGAGTAAATCTAATACCTGTTAAAAAAAAGGACAAATATACATAAGGAGCAATAAACACAAACCCGGGAAGACAACCACAAGCACAACAAATAAACACAGAAAACTAAATAAACAATGAACAACACGAACTCCTATAAACACCAGGAGTGAACCCAGGTGCTCCGGAAGGGTAAGCAGTTCCGTATACGGCACCCGTCGTAAAGTCACTCAGGTGGAAGTCACAAATCGGTGGAGGCACATGAAATGTTACGACAGTGGGAACAGTTCCAATATTATCTTAGATATTGGAACACTGTAATGGTCAATAAATTCGTGATGACGACCGTAAAATTTCCTAAGTGATGACATCAACTTATCCCTGATAAAACCCTGGTTAAGAAGCTTTTGTGAAAGCAGTAATCCTCTTTGTCGAAAGGCAGGGTAACTCATGGATGCCCTTGAATGTTTAATCCTGGTGTCTTCAAAGCATATTTTCTCTCTATGTTTTGGATAAAGAACGAATGTTCCCAAGGAACTGATGGAAATTGAAGGTTTTCCTATGGACGATTACACATCATTTCCATGTCAAAGATATATACTTGGTTACCTCAATAAAATAGCTGGTGATTGTGGAATCAGAAAATATATCAAGGTATCAGTATACTTTGTTACTCACCATAAGTTATCAGTCTAAATACAGATCATGTCTAAAGGATTGATTGCTAGGCCTAAATCTGTAATTATTATATAACCATGCGAAACATACCAAAAAGGCCATCTAAACAGGGGTACTAATAATAAAGTAATGCATGTGTACTCATATGTTTTTGATTCACACCAGAGATTTGATAGTAACTACAGATAGTATGCTATTCTAAACATGTACTTAAAGAGTCCTGCAATGGTTGGCAGGTCGGTTTTCGTTAACAAGAAGATAGCACTAACCTACTTGCAAACTTTGTTTTCTATTCGTTTTTCGTCTGAGAAAAAAACAACTTTTAAGATCAACATGTATATATCATTGGAACACAGGCCAGCATCTAGTATTCATTCTAGCCTATAAATCAAAGTGTCAATGGGTTAGGTTAACTTGGTTGACTTTTACGTCCAAATTACAACAGCATAACGCTTGCTAATTTTCAAAGAGGAAATTTGAAGTTGAATACTACTCGTGCATTTGAGCAAAAGATGGCCACTCTCCCTTAATTCCATGCTTAATTGTCGTTGGTAAGCATGAATTTTTAACGGTTAACGCAGTATTCAGTCAAAACAAATAATTATTAACTTCATTTTATGATTTGTTGACATCGTTTGAGGGGGTACCAAGCCAATTAAAATGCTGTTGATATGTAAATGATCATTTGATAGACCACTAAAAAATTTGTTTTATGTGCCGATCGGAAATTTAATATGTCCACCACAGCCAGACTTAGTTTAACATTGAACCCTATGGGAAATTTGTACAAAGATTTTATTGTCAGAAAATACCAAGTCAATTGAAATATTTTTGTGTATGAACAAGCATTAAATGAACCTCTACAAAAGTTCTGCTTTTTGTGCCAATCGGAAATTCGAGATGGTCGGCTCAGCCGGATTTAGTTTAATATTGAATCCTATGGGGAAATTGTACAAAGGTCTTCTTGTCAGAAACTACCAAGCCAATTGAAATGTTTTTATGTACTGTCAAGCATTCGATGAACCTCTACAAAAGTTATGTTTTTGTGCCGATCAAAATTCTAGATGGCCGCCACGCCAGGATTTAGTTTAACATTGGACCCTATGGAAAAATTTGTACAAAGATCTTATTGTCAGAAACTACCAGCCATATCAAATGTTTTTGATGTGTGAATGATCATTTGATAGACAACTACAAAACATATGTTTTATGTGCTGATTGGAAATTCAAGATGGTGGCCACAGCCGGACTTAGTTTAACATTGGACCCTACGGGGAAATTTGTACAAGGTCTTCTTGTCAGAAAATACTGAGCCAGTAGAAATGTTTTTGTTGCATGAGATCCTAGGATAAATGTCTGCTACAACAGTTATGGTTTGTGCCCAAAGGAATGAAAGCCAGCTGCCATAGCTGGACTTAGTTTAACATTTTAAACATTGGACACTGGAAAAATTCTTTAGTTTAAACATATTTATTCAAATAAATATTCATACATATGTACAATACAGACTGAGCATAACAAAATAGGATTCAGAAACAAGCTGTAAGCTTATGTAAATCTGTTTCCTTGTTTCACACAAACAAATAATCAAGACGAAATGCTCGTTACACAAAGAAAAACTATGCATACATAACATTATTTATATCATTCATGACTGTTATATTTAAAAAAAAAAAGAAAGAAAAAGAAAAGTGATGTATCAAGGTGTAAATCTTTTACTCTTTATGATAAAGTTCTGAACTTCGACAAGAACTTTCGCATTTTGTTCATCTGAAATACCAGGAGAACCAAAAAGCAATAAATTAACGTTTATAACAATCGGAACAAAATTCAAAGCTGCAAACAGGTTCTGTCTGTGTAAAAAATATCTAGGACAGTCAAAGAAAAAGGGTGATGAAGATTCTATTGAACCACATACACAGTTAGGGGAATCAACAAGATTTCTCATAAAGAGATGCAGGTTTAAGGAGCTACAATCCATACGAATTCTCGTATGTATAATTTGACCCAACCTACTGCCAACATAGAAATATGGTGGTACTTTGTGGCTACTGTTAGTAATATTCTTCTTAAACAGGCTTAAAAAGTCGCAATTCTTAATACTAGCGGGAAGTTTATTCCACTCTTTAATAGTAGAGGGTAAAAAATAATCGGAATATAAATTAGTTCTGGTCCTTATCTCCAGAATTCTTTATATATCTTATCTAGAAGCACTGGACATTGTGGAACAATTCCTTACAGATATTATCTAGAGGCGCTTTGTCAGTTGTGGTCACCTACAATCCAGGTGAATGATTCAGGCTCCATGGAGCCTCTGGTTATATCTTACCATTAATATTTAATAAAATATACACTAAGATTTATTATAAGAGAGATGATTTTAATTTTCTGATTACTAATTCCCCCCTTCTCTGTGGAGGCGTTCCTATTGCATCACGTTATGATGTACATATCACAGCTTGTACGTTTTACACGAATTTGCTCTAGGTAAGAAGATTTTAATGAACAAAGCCATACGATTGCTAAATATAAACACTTCTATTACAACGTTATAGATTCCACAAGCTTAATGCTTTCAAAACGTTTTATAAGCGGGTTTTCCCATCCAAGATTGTATTATGATATTATTATGATATTGTGAATTAATACAAACGTCTTACCAATAACACACAGATATTCGGGATTACTTAAGATCTTTTCACAGTGAGGGCGACAAATATGAAATTTATGTAATTATGTAAAAATTGCTCTTTCTCCAAATGACTTAAATTTATACTAGCCTCTCAAGAATACTCTCGATTTCTATTGAACTCCATGGCGAGATACTATTAAACGCTTTACATGCTTTATGAGTCTATTCTGATAAATAGAGCGACAGTATACGACCAACACCTGTGAGCGCCTTAACTAGTTTTACTGTTAAAACGAGGACAAGTTGACCCTGCTATCATGTAACCAATTTTAGTCATTTTGTTGTTTATTATTATTATAATATATTGGATTTTATAGTATGTTTTATACACCGGAGGGTCAGGATAGATAAAGGGGGGGGGGGGGATTTGGTACCTATAAAACCTGTACCAAGTCCAACTATACTGACACGTTCATATTTTTGTGTTCTTTTGTGTGTTTTTTTTTTGCACGAGTGTCGGTCGATTGAATGGCGTTAAATGATTGGTGTGTTATTGTTGACCGTTCGTAATATCCGTTTTGTCGTTTACTCACCTTACACTCCAGATGTAGACCATTATGAAAGCTGTTCACTTATATTGTATATTAATATAGTTTTTGTTTACATTAACCCCACATTTAATTTGTTTGTAGGGAACTGTTAAAACAATGCATAAATTGCGCACTGTTTAAAGAGAATGGCATTATAGCGAAAAGTTTTGCAGTTTTTATTTAACGCGTTTCTTGCAAATTGCATGCCAAATTTTTATTTTTGTGTATTGTTTTTTTTTTCCACACTACCCCGTTTACGGACTTCTTTAAATCAAAATTTAATTTTAACATAGTTCAATACAGAGGTAAAGTCAGTAAAGCCGGCAATGCCCGACGTAAGAGATACAAAATGGTTAGTTGAATATAGTGACATCAGGAAAAAGGGAGGCAATTATATCCAAGACTTTGATGTCGTCATAGTATGCGTTGGGTAAGATAAAGAAATCGTTAAAGTGGGAAAAGTACAGTATAACGCTCATCATTAACTGTTCACTAGCGTCAAGTTCTACTGTACATGGATTAATAAAGACCACTTATCTTTATACTTGAGTATCAGATATGATAGGAGTACTGTGGATTCATTTATTTTCGTGGATAGAGAAAAAAGGCATTTCGTTGGATACGTAAATTGATTTCGAACTAATTTGAACGATCCAGGATACATGCTGATTTCACTTTTTGCGTTTGGAGTTTAATTGTTCTAATGTTATATGGTTATATAACTTCGGCTGTTCTTCATTTTGTTGATCTCACGATATTATATTGTCCTTGGAGTTTGATCATGTGAAAATTATCTTATTGTTCGGTATTTGCTCATACTCATCATGTTCATAGCTGATGCTTAGATATTGTCGCACTATGAAATAGATTATTCAGAAATAACATTTTCTTTTCGGATGAAATGGTGTATCATCATGACGTTTAAGAATTGGCAGTACTTATTAAATTAATTTTTCAATGTCATTAAGGATGTACACCTCTGGGGAGCCAAAAATTTCTAGTATTAAACTGTTTTTCTTATCCTGATTTTTTGGTTTATATGACTGTAAGAAAGTAATTTATGAAGAAAAAATCATATGTTGGTGGACTTCATTTTTTGCTACGGTCATTTGAAAGTATCCCATTTTTGATGATTTTCCCATTTTTCATCAATTTTTACTGACCATATTGGTTATAAAATTTGAAAATTTTATTACTCAAAAAACTACTTATCATAAGTACATAATTTTTTCACAGAGTTTAGTTGGATTATAATATTTTTAAAATTCATTAATATTTTCCACTTTTATCACATGTTTTGAAAGTAATTCCCGAACGAGATTTCAGTGAGACTGAAGCATCAGAAGAATACATCCTTAAAATGGAACAATTGAATAGAATTACGAACTTACAGTTTTCGTGTCTGTATCACAAACAGTGATATTGTATTAAGACGCTTCTTTGATCGTGTGGGTTATTGATAAAATATTTACATTTGCTCATAATGCTGATATTGAAGAGGGGCCAAAAAAATCATACCATAGATTTTCGATACAGAATATAGATCAACCAGTCAAAAGGAGGATCTATGTTCTATGTTGATAATAAAACAAGAATAAAGGAATCGTACAGATGAAGATTACTTTGTCCAATCCTTTACATGATAAATTGTTAATAAAAATAGTTTCATATTCATTCGTTCTCATATGAAGGTTATATGAACCCTGTGCCATTAACCGTATTTCCAACAATTTGATCTCGAGCACTGCTGATGAGTTGTCAGTCAACGAAATGGTCATACAGAGCATCAAATGTATTTCGGTATTTGTGATACATTTTATTAATCCACCCATTTGTCCTTATGGGAGGCTCATCACATCTTTCAAAAAAACGTTATCATAAACCCGTTATAAAATTAAAGCTAGCACTACATGAATAATTAGATGGTATTATTTGTAGAAACTGTACAACTTCAAATTATCCCACCATTGATGACGAAGAAAAATTTAATGGTTTGGTGATTCATAGTTTAAGATACAGACGTCCAGAAATGTTCGCTGGACAAACTGTAGCAGTACTCGGGGCCAACTACTCGGGTACAGATATTAGTTACGAACTCTCAAAATATGCTAAAAAGGTAATAAAAACAATCCACGTGAAGTAAGTTCTGTTTTCTGCAATGATATTTGTTTGTCACAGATGAAGATCTGGCGACACCCCCATAGGGTTCATGTTCAGATGGCCTTCTGTGCAAATGTTCAGTCAACTTTCTTGCACATTTGAGGAATGTTAAAATTCTGATCGCTTTATAAAATCCTACACCCGGTATTAATGCCGATTGATGTGTTAAAAATACTTAAATATTTCGCGGCCGCTAGTCATTTGATTTGAAGTTGAAGCTGTACAAAGTTCAGTTCAAGGTTGGAATTTGTCTCAAGTGCAAATATCAGAGTAATCATCTGAATTATTTTAAAGATACTTTTAATTTTTATTCGTGATTGAAACCAAAGATCTTAAATATTAATGTCTAAAAATGTAATTTTTAAAAAAAAATGTATCAATGATTGGTTAATTGGTTATAAATACATCTCGTCTTGTTCACCTAGGTATATCTGTGTCACAGAAACCAAGAACTAGAGACTAAATTGCCTGAAAATATTATTCAGAAGACTTTCAGTTTTCAAAAGTTTAAGTCTACATCTATTGTACTGGAAAATGGCGAGGAGCTTCCCATAGATGCTGCAATATATTGCACTGGATTTAAATACGATTTTTCGATTTTACCAGATGGTCTACTGAAGATCAATCAACACAATTTGGTTTGCAACTTGTATAAATATATTGTGCCGGCAAGGTATTCTTCTTTATACTTCATGGGCATCCCACGTGGAGTGACCTTTTTTCCATCAAGTGACCGTCAGGCACTCTTCATACTTGCAGCAATTGAAGGGTCAGCTCGAATTCCGCCACAAAAAGAAATGGAGAAAATCATTGCGGAAGATTCCAACAAAGTACTTAATGGTTATACTCAGTGGGAATATGACAGAGAACTGTCTGAAATTGCTGGAAACTTTAAACCTTTTCCAAAAGTGTATAAAAAAATATGGGACCATCACTTCAATGTCTGGGCGGTTGACTTTGGCAAGTGTAGATCACTTTCATACAAGATAACTGGACTTGACTCTTTTGTTCAAACTTGATAACTGGCGTACTTCTTACAGTTAGGATATAAAAAAATATATATATAATGGAAAAGCTACTTTATCATATTAATTTTTTTTTAATTTATGATAAGCAACATTATAAAGTAATATCGGCTGAATGAACTCATGTTTGCAGCAAATCTGTTAGAAATCGCTTTACACTAGAAAAGCTTATTTATTTTGTAGTACGTCGTTACTTGTTAGTTCCACTGTGATAACATGCAAAATAATAATCTATTCTGTTCCAACATAAATAATTCATTCTGTATCGTTCAGTATGTTTGCCTTAGTTGGATGTTATATTGATACGAATCCAAAACATCCCATACAGTTAACTCCACATTACACATAATGGAGTAAGAAATAGTTGGCAATCGTACTTTCTAGGACATGTAGGAGGACCTAGCACTTCATACCATTCAACTCATTAAGATTTCCTTGCTTATATTGTAATAACTTGGAAACGCTTCAAATCCTGTAATAACTGAACGAGAAAATTTTAGAAAAGGATCCATGATTTTGGGTTTAATTGTTAAGCAATACATAAATTAGTTGACTTCAAAGCCATTCTGTTAGTTGATGCTAATTCCCATGTATATAAAATTAATATGAAATACTCCAATTATTATAAGAGACTTATAAGTAAGGCTATGACCTGCTTATGTTTCATTTCAAACATTTTATTGAATAATAACATCAAAGGGTATTGGATAACAGGCAATGCCTATGTAAATCCTATCCCAACAATTACAAGATGGTACAAATAAGTAAAAGTAGCAATTGAACTTGAGATGTCAGTAATTCAACACCTCTTTCTCCACCCCAAGTGAACTCATAGTGATTTTAGTATCTATCATACTAATAATATCTGAAATACATGACTTGAGGAATAATAAATTAAGGATGAAATAGTGTATACAGATATAATGATTTAACATAGTAACAATTGAATCTCATATGATCACTTGAGTATACACCAGAAGTGGAGTCAAAGATGCCAAACATATAATATTTAGTAATTTTCTAGTATAATAGTATAACTTTGATAGTATGAAAGTATCCACCTCATGACTTCAACTATTATGTCTTAGATATGCTAAGTTATATAAGGGGAATTAGCTATATTTTAAAAAAGATAAAAATAAAAAAAAAACGAAATTAACATAAACGCCATTTGGAAACATGTATATGTACTGAGTAATAGGAATCAGTTTTTGATAGATTAATCAGATAAGTATCAGTGAAAATCAAATAAGTACGTATTCTTATGACACTGAAATTAAAATCGAATAAACTAGCAATCTTATGACTATCAAAATGAAATAAGTTAGCAGTCTTAATGGACGTGTTTTAAGGGGCTGGGAGCACAGGATGTGAGTATCTTTTTGAGATAAATTAATTAAACAGTTTAAAACTATTGGCGTTTAACTATACATATATTATATATAATGTCGAGACTTGAAGACTCAATGCGTGTGTTGAAAGCATAATAGTTGATGCACATGGTAGCTTAAAGCATTTTTAAAACTATTGAAATCGTTCTGTACTCTCAATATATTCCAGAACAGATTTTGTTATTTCTGTATTCTCCTCCAGAGACAGATCGACTGAGCCATGTAAAAGTATATGGACACTAAGAATATGAGAAAATTCGCTAAGTCTGGCAAATAGATGTTCTCGTGGAACACTGTACAGTGGACAAATATATAAGTAGTGGTAATTATCCTCAATATCTCCACCACATGCACAACTCGAGATCTCCGACAAATGCGAATTGAATAAATGATGGTTCAAATTACTAACTTCATTACGAAGCTGACAATAAATAATATTAAGTTTGCGTGGACCAACTGAGAAGTGAAGGGGAGGTTTTTCTATCTCCTCGCTCAATTTGTTTTTGAACCCGGAGAGAGATGTGATATTCTGTATATCATCGTCAAGCTCATTCCACATATCTAATGTATGGGGGAAAAAGCTTTTCTTATATGACGTCGTACGAGCATTTGGTACATTGAAAAATCTAGGATTTCTAATCATATAATTCTCATTTCTATTTGTGTGAGATAGTACATAGTCAGAAATATAAGCTGGAAGGAATCCATGAAGAGCCTTGAAAACGAGTATCAACTTTTGATTCTTGCGTCTGTTCTGCAATGATTCCCATCCTAGCTCATTATATAATTTTGTCCTTGATGTTCCTCTACGCATACCAGTAACAATTCTGGCAGCCTCATACTGGACAGACTCTAATAAGTTTGACTCTTCTTGAGTACAGTTATCAAAGACAACATTACCATACTCAAGAATGGGTCTCACAAAAGCAACATATAATCTCACTAAGGAGTTTCTATCTATATTGTATTTTAGAAGGCGAAGGATGTTTAGTCTAGAGCACGCCTTAGTATAAATATCGTTTATATGGTCTTTCCAAAGACCTTGTCGGTTAAAATTTAAACCAAGATGTTTATGATTATTTGTGTTCTCCAAGGCAATATCGTTCATATACAAAGATGGAATATTGACGTCACGTTTTCTGGTAAATAACATAGACTTTGTCTTATTAGCATTAAAATTTATTGCCCAATTGGTGGCCCAGGCATGTAGGTTATTCAGATCAGACTGAAGGGAGTCAGTAGCTGCCTCCTCGTCATCAACAACACAGTATAACGAAGTGTCATCGGCAAAAAGTTTAATTTTATTAGAAACAGCGTCTACTATGTCATTGACATACAAGAGAAACAGGTAAGGATCCAGAATAGAACCTTGTGGCACACCGGCATTAATAGACTTCCATGTAGAATAATGACCGTCCATACTAACTCTCTGTTTACGATCAGTGAGATAGCTTTCGAACCATTCTAGTAATTTTCCTGATATACCATATTTTCGTAATTTGTAGAGTAAACCTGCTTATGTCATAGATCCGTGGTAATGAGATAGGTTGTGCTTTTCGATATTTCTCTGAGGTCCAATAACTTTTTTTAGAATTGGATATAGCAGCGAGAGCACACGCTATATATATAAAGCTTGAAAATTGCTGTTTCTGGTGAGAATCGAGAATCTTCAGTATTTTACGCATAAATGATGTATTTTCTACCAATGAAATCGTTGATATGTATAATCAAAGTCTCTCATATCTATACACACTCTCCACTTCCGCGTGTTCTTTAAAGCAATATATTCTTATTAATGTTCCCTAATATTTAAGAATTAAAATGGTGTGAATGGTGTATTTGTGTCATCTGTTTGTATTTGCATGATAAGAAATGACAATCTTAAGCTTAGGAATAATATGCATGGAAATATGTTTTCAAATGGTCATAGAAGCACAACACAATAAATATGTAACATCTAAAGTTCATCGAAATCCACATTTTAAAGACTAATCAGTTCAACTTTTATCTAGTACATAAAATCAACTGCATTTATAACAATGTAAGATTGCACTTGTCTACGCAAAAAGTTCAAACTACCGTAAACTGCAACAAATCAACTGAAGCTAACATCAAGATACTGCTGTATAGTGTTGCAATAGAGGAATATGCCAAAACATGGGTCAAGAAAGAAAAAGGAAGTTCGACCACTAAACGTCTATGAGTTCTAAAACTATTAGTTTTTTAACAGGTAAAGCATTGTTCCGCCTTTATAACAATTATGTTTGAACCAGCTGACAAAGTTCCTAACAAAATAGTTTTCCTTCACACAAGTCACAGCATTGTTTGATTAAGCAGATGGGTATTGACAGTTCGTGTGGTAACCCCACTTACGCGTCCACTAATTTAAGATAACAAGCGCAGATGTAAAAACGGTGCTAATATGTGGCAGGGAAATCATTAAAGGGTATGATGATATTCTTAGAATTTTCATATTCTCTTTAATAACCTCATACGGGACCATAGATGTCAGACCTATCTTCAATAATTCAAGCAAATTGTTTCCTCCAATTAACAACCGGACATTTGGCTGTGACTTAGATCGATTGGTGGCCGTGATTCAGGTTTCAGATTTTTAAATTTGGGTAAGTGTACCAATTAAACTTGTTGTGGAGACGCGCGGATCATAATTCACTGCCGATTCCGACAGTAGCTTTCTAGTTATGATATTTTTCATCTTCCTTCAATTCACATTACTCTGAATGTTGACAAAATAAACTCCCTGGGATCAAAAAGTTTTACACTTTGTTGTCAGGTTTTGCATGATAATATGCCCTAGTTTCCTCACCAACATATCAATATTAAATTCATTTTGAAAAATTCTTGTCAAATATGCTACGTGTGGTGTTCACTTAATCTGTGTAATTATTGTAAATTCTATCAATCAATGCTCTTTCACTCCCTTTTGTCATGTGTCTTTTCAATTACAAACGGGCATTGCGGGACCTTATTTCTGATAACCTAAAGTGTAAACCCCCTGACCGCTGCTGCTCGACATCTCCATTCAATTATAGTCCTGTCGGTCATGCTGTCACTGGAAATCTTAATCTAGTTGATAATCAAAAGCTAAATAGTATGCTAGCTAAAGGTCCCAAATACCGAGAACCTCAGCCAATTAATTGGAAATATAATTTCAAATTCCTGATCGATTCTGTTGAGGACTACGCCAGAAAATGGACTTCAAAGGAACAGAAACCTGCTGATACACTTTCAGAGTGGGTGAAGGCTATTAGGTCAATGATACAGGTCCGAATTAAAAACCTCCATTAAGGGTCTATGAGCACTAAAACTACATCCATCTTTAAAGACCCTAAGGTTGTTGAAAACTTGACTCGCCTCCATGACAAATATGTAATTGTCCCAGCGGACAAACAACAATATCGTTTTTGTCTGCAGGAACTATTATTTTCAGAGTGTCTTAGAAAACTGCGAGTACCCGAACTTATACACTGACCACACTCACTTAGAAGGAAGTCTTAACCACAAGACCGTTCTTAATTCCTTTGGCATTTCAACAAAGGGTGAAGAAGTGGACCTCCCTGCTCTTTATTGGATTCCAAAACTACATAAGAATCCTTTTAAACAAAGGTACATTGCTGGATCACTGCTGCAAGCGTGAAGAACATGGCGCAAATAGTCACGCTTGCACCAGTGAACCACCGACGTGGGGTTATGACCGGTTAGAGTAGGATTACGAGACCTACGATAAGGGGTTAGAGGCTGGACTAGGGTTAGGGTTAGCACTAGGGTTAGAGTTAGAGTTATGGTTAGGTTAGGACTCAAGTTAGGGTTATGGTTTGGACTGGAATCCGTAAACGTTCGTTCCCGTCCGGAAATACTCTAAAATTTCCGTTTCATCAGGGTGTTCTCTTTCAGGTCCGTGTTACATGGGAGCAGCCATCATTGATATCACGTAACATAAACGAGACCGAGAACATTTGTTCCTGTCGGAAAGACTCTAAAACTTATGTTTCATAAGGGTGGTCTCTTTTAGGTCCGCTTTACATGGACGCAGCCATCTTTGGTGTTCATCGTAACATCAACGAGACCACTCCTCGTCACTATGACTCCAATGGAAAGCTTTTAACGAAAATATAATCAGAGGTTTTTTTTAATTTCGTCAGTTCTTTGAAGACCGTCAAACAACACACACGTATCAATGGAATCGAAAACGCCTCTCGTTAATGCATTGGTTCCTACTAGATACTTAATACCTGTAGCTCTTTCTAACGCCGAAGCAAAACCAGAAATGAAAAGGAAAATACTTCCAACAAAAGTGAAGAGAACCAAACGGCTGGAAAACACAAGTGGAGGACCCGGCAAAATGGATCCAAACAAGAAATGTACAAAGTGTCAAAGAACAAGAGCGTTGTGGAATTCTACAAAAACATGAATATTTGCAAGGGATGTATAAGTATTGACAACGAGTGGGCAAGACTTCATAGAGACCTCATCAGAAAAGTGAGATCTGAACTGCAACAATCTCGAAACGAATACTTTGCCAAACGTTTGCGTATGAATCAACAAGCCGTTGAGGAACCTGTAGCTAATATAAGCACTTGAAGGACGACAGGAGCTCATTCGACTATCGAATCCTAGGAAAGAGAGACGTCTTAAATGTATACCTGTGACATATGTGGATACCATTTCAAGCGAAACTTCAACCTAGTGCGTCACAAAAAAAAATACACACGATATAAAAGACGATTCAACAGACTATAGTGATTCAGTCTCAGACACCACCACAGAAGTCATTTTGAATAGAACATTTCAAGTACATAAACCGGAATACTCACAGAAAGTAAACGAACTAGTCGAAGCCGGAATGGAAGAAGACAAGGCACGCTTGGCAGCATATAGAGACATGTTTGATTCATACAGAGTCGAAATACGAAAGCATTACCTAGGACTGATGTATTGGCATCAAGACATGAATAAAGACCCGTACATAGAAAGATCAAGAAAACGCCTAAACGCTTGAGAAAAGAGGAAGACTACGAATCAAAAGAATCATGGGAATATGCCGTAGAAAAACGAAAATATCTACTTAACCGTGTATTGAACGACTACGACCCACCACCAGCTGAAGACAGCAATGACTCTATGTGACGGAGGTATTGGAACATATTACAAAGAAAACCCCAAAAAAAAATATTAAAAAAAAAATTTTAAAAGGGAAGGAGGGTAATTCAGCCTATATAAGTTTAATATATATATATATATATATATATATATATAGCCAGTCACAAGCCTGGACAAATGCAGAGGGGCCTTAAAAAATTGAGGAGGATTAATGCAGCCTATCTTATGATAGCCAGGCACAAGCCTGGATAAATGCAGAGTGGCCTTTCAAATGACCCGGATGTAAGGGTGCTCTTGCACTGGTCCAGTCTTTGACTGACGACAATCGACCACCACTAGCAACAGCAGCAGCGAAAACAGCGACAAGTAGCCCAAAAAAAAAACGAAATGAGCACGCGAATAAGGTCATGAGTAGCAATGAACAGCACAGAGCAAGAGAAAAACAGCGATGAGCAAGAGAACAGCGATGATGATCAGCAATTACAAGCAACAAGAGCAGCAGCAGCAGCGGAAACAGCGACAAGTAGCACCAAAAACCCGAAATGAGCACGCGAGTATAGTCATGATTAGCAGTGAGCAGCAAAGAGCAAGAAAAAAACAGCGATGACGAACATCAACAAGCAGCAGCGAAAACAGTGACAAGTAGCCCCAAAAAACTGAAATAAGCACGCGAGTAAGATCATGAGTAGCGATGAACAGCAAAGAGCA
Source organism: Mytilisepta virgata (assembly GCA_028015205.1). Classification (NCBI taxonomy): domain Eukaryota; kingdom Metazoa; phylum Mollusca; class Bivalvia; order Mytilida; family Mytilidae; genus Mytilisepta; species Mytilisepta virgata. Next base: position 94,914,111 of record CM051521.1, read on the forward strand.
ATTAAGAGAAAAACAGCGATGAGCAAGAGAAGAACAGCGATGATGATCAGCAACAAGCAACAAGAGCAGCAGCAGCAGCGAAAACAGCAACAAGTAGCACCAAAAAACCCGAAATGAGCACGCGAGTATAGTCATGATTAGCAGTGAGCAGCAATTAAAGAGCAAGAGAAAAACAGCGAATAACAAGAGAAGAGCAAGAGAAAAACAGCGATGAGCAGCAAAGAGCAAGAGAAAACAGTGATGAGCAAGAGAAGAGCAAGAGAAAAACAGCGATGAGCAGCAAAGAGCATGAGAAAAACAGAGATGAGCAAGAGAAAAACAGCGATGAGCAGCAAAGAGCAAGAGAAAAACAGCGATGAACAGCAAAGAGCAAGAGAAAAGCAGCGATGACGAACAACAACAATAACCAGGAGCAGCAGCAGCAGCGAAAACAGTGACAAGTAGCCCCAAAAAAACTGAAATGGGCACGCGAGTAAGGTCATGAGTAGCGATGAACAGCGAAGAGCAGGATGAAGCAAGAGAAGAGAAACGAGGTGCATCATAGAACAATGAAATGGACCGCCATTGCTAAGGCGGTTGCTAAGGACACCCTTCCATTGATCTTATGGTGACAGCATCACTTGGAGGTAAGGGGAGATAATACAATCACCTCTCTGTACTTCGATTACTCTCGGACTTCGACATATAACATTGAGAGTATCAGTCCCTAGAGACTCGATGCGAGACCCTTACCCTACACAGACCGATGAAAGACCCAGAGAGGACCGAGAAGCACTGGAAAAAGGGGAGATACTCCAATCTGAATTCTGGTCAACATGGCACATCCGGGTACCACCACGTGACTGACGTCGGTCACTTCTGTAAGTAAAATAATTGGAAAATGGCGCGAAAATCCACTACCTCCGGTTGCGCATGCGCGCAAACAACTTCCAATTTCGCCAACACATGCGCAGACCACTCATCCGGGTCCTGGCACGTGACTCACGTCACTTTCTCCTCAAATCCGACCTGAACTGGCATTAAATTACTCTTTGTTTTATGTATACTTATGTATTGCAAATTTTAATCATTGTGTGTGTTTGTTTGTTTGTTTAGTTGGGGTTTTACGTCGTTTTCAGCACATTTGGCTATTTCGCGGCGGCCAGTTTTTATTGGTGGAGGAAGCCGGAGTACCCGGAGAGAACCAGCGACCTTCGGTAGGAAAGTGGGCAATCTTTATCAATTAAGATCGGAGTCTCAGGTGAGATTCGAACTCACAAACCCAGCTAGCGTTCACTAGTAGTCATGACGAACTACCTAGACACTCGGCCACCGAGCCCCCATTGTGTGTATATATAAATATATACTCTAATGAAATAGTCGTCACCGCAACCCACGATAAATATATAACAAATACGTACTACCGTCGTCCTCATGATACTGATATAAAATAGATAGGTGGCAATTTAAGATAGATAGTTAAAAAAAAAAAAGTAAAATAAATTTTTATTTTATCCTCAAACAAATTTATTTTATTTTTTTTTTTTTACAATATTTCAATTTCGTACCCGGTATATATTCCTTGGATTTTTTACATTTCTAATGATATCTTACATGACTTACGCTGACATATATTTTACTGGTAAACATTGATACATGGATTTTTTTGTCAGGTAAAAATTACCAAAGGACGTGTTTTACTACCACAATGTACCACACAATGTTTATTTTTACCCAAATAAACCCAATTGACAAAATTATTTTAAATTTGAAACCTGTTCATTAAAAAAAATTGGATTCCGTGAATGTACCCGTCCTTTCCGTACTATTAATCCAGATTAGAATTTGCGAACAACGTCATCATTTATTGTTTATTTACGTTTTCCACAGGCGGGTGCCATAAAATGTCTTCAACTCAAGAACTCAAAGAAGGTGTTCATTTATAGAAGCCTTAATATAGAATCAGAGTAACCATTGATAATTGTTTTATGATTGTAAAGATATGTGTTTGATTCCCATTGGAATAAGATGCCTGTTGAAAAACGCATTGCGAAAATAAGTTGACGCAAACTTGTTCAGTCTTGTTCATGGGACCCGACTTAGTACTAAGTAGAGGAAGTACATCCCACTTTTTTCCTCTACAACACTACGTTGTCAAAATGATTTTTATTTTCCCCCATTTTATGAAGGAAATATACACCATATTACACTTGGTAATAAAAGCAAAAATCCTACATGAAGAAATTTTATCAACTGAAAACTAAAACCCCAACTAAACAAAGTTAACTGATAACAAGAAAGAAGGTTGTTCCTGTATCGCTTACCTTGCTGAGGAATTTCACTTGGATGTCATTTTACATCAATGTAATGAATTACGCAATTAATAATACATCTGCTTTATCGTAAATTTTGGGGACCTAAGTGGCCAAGTGGTCTAGGTAATTTGACATGACTACTGATGATCACTAGCCTGTCAACACTGAGTTTTTGAGTTCGAATCTCACTTGTGGCAGGATGGGTTTGACTGCGATCTTAATTGACAAGGATTGATAATTTTCCTACAGAAGGTTGGTGGTTCTCTCCGGGTACTGTGGCTTCTCCGCCAAAAAAGACTGGCCGCCTCAAAATAGCCAAATGCACTGAAAACAATGTAAAACCCCTAGCAAACAAACAAACATTGTACATTTTGATTTTTGAAACAGCCATTGAGTACATTAATTTCATAAATCTTTGATTTATGCTCAATCCCAGCTTCTGATTAACTGTGATAGAATAATTCATAACTGACCACCTTCAAATTTTAACATTTATCACATCCCATTGCTTCTTACATGTAGTGTTAATATCTATGGGACTAAGGCAGAATAAAAACATTTGTGTTAAATAGGCTTCCCAGAGAAACCCTATATTTTTTACCCCCATCCAAAAGTATAATTTCCAGAAATTTCAATCCGTTCTGGTTAAGAAAAATTTCTTTCCTGATTGCAATTGTGCCATTTTTTCAATACTAAAAACAAAGTGGAGGTGGAGACTTCTTGCAATAATGCTGTCTTGTCATTAACATTTCAGGTATGTCTTCACTGCAGCTAATATTGAAAGCTACATTTGAAAACATTATATAACAATTACATATACAAAAAATACACTATAGTGCAATTACACAAAAAAATCTGACCTACAGACCAAATATTTTTTCAAGATGGAACAGTAAACACATTTAATTGTCTAAAACATATTTTAATATTATATAAGTGGTATGATATATAAATACCCTGAGACATTTACTGCAGGAATATACAATGGTAGTTAAACAGCAGGGGAGGTAATTCATACTTGGAAATGGGAAATGGGTCTTTTGCATGAATGATAAGAATGTAATATCTTTTGGCATTTTTCTTGGTGCATAATTAATAAATCCAAAATATTATATATCAGAGATTTTCTTCTTGCAGTTATTTTGACCAATAGGATAAAGACTAATCCGATCTAATTTACACACTTTTCAGCTCAAGGGAAACTCCATAGTTTCCAAAAATTTTTCTATGCAGATATAATTCTTTTTGTTGATTGAATCAAATTAACTCTTTTTTGGTCTTTTTTCAGTCATAAAAGATACTTTAGAGAACAAAGGAACACTTGGACAAATTAAGGCTAGAATTCGAGCAGAAGTGTTCAATTCTCTGAATGATGAAAGTGAAAGTAAACCACAGTTGAGCAATGAGAATTTGATAATCAATGAGCTCATCAGAGAGTACTTAGATTTCAACAAGTATAAATATACATCTTCGGTGTTGGTTGCTGGTAATTTTTATTCATTAGGAGTACACACAAAGCATATTTAAATCCAAACCCTAACAAGTTAAAAAAAAAAAGACCAAATGAATGTTTTTCCCTGTTCCCTCTTGGATATTAAAAAAAAAATAGGGAAGGCAGGTCAGCAAATTATTTTAATTTTTGTCGAGCCTGCGACTTTAGTCGCAGAAAGCTCGACATAGGGATAGTGATTAACTAACTTCTTAAAAGCTTTCTATTTTAGAAGGTGGAAGACCTGGATGCTTTATACTTTGTATATAGATGCCTTATGTTATGAAGTTTCCGTCTGCCATATGTACATTGTCCTTGACCTCATTTTCATGGTTCAGTGACTACTTGAAAAAAAAGTTAAGATTTTTTGTAATGTTAATTTCTCTGTTACTATGAGTAATAGGATAATTATATTTGGTATGTGCGTACCTTACAAGGTCCTCATCCCAGTCAGAGAGTTTTTAATTGACCTCGACCCCATTTCAAGGATCAGTGAACAAGGTTAAGTTTTGGTGGTCAAGTCCATATCTCAGATACTATAAGCAATAGGTCTAGTATATTTGGTGTATGGAAGGATTGTAAGGTGTACATGTCCAACTGGCAGGTGTCATCTGACCTTGATCTCATTTTCATGGTTCAGTGGTTATAGTTAAGTTTTTGTGTTTTGGCCTGTTTTTCAAATACTGTATGCAATAGGTCTACTATATTTGGTGTATGGAAGAATTGTAAGGTGTACATGTCCAACTGGCAGGTGTCATATGACTTGACCTCATTTTCATGATTCAGTGGTTATAGTTAAGTTTTTGTGTTTTGGCCTGTTTTTCAAATATTGTATGCAATAGGTCTACTATATTTGGCGTATGGAAGGATTGTAAGGTGTGCATGTCCAACTGACATGTGTCATCTGACCTTGACCTCATTTTCATGGTTCAGTGGTTATAGTTAAGTTTTTGTGTTTTGCTCTGTTTTTTGAATACTGATAGCATTTACTTTCATTAGAAATACACGACAGACGAGACATTTTTGTGTGTGCACTATTGTTTGTTAATTACGTTAAAAGTTATTCTGAGTCTGCTATGATTTTATGTATATTGGGTATTAGTCCCACCATTTGCAGTTGAAAATGACATATACAACATGGTTTTCATTAATTCTATTATGAACTTTGCTCAGTATACAAATATTACATACTGTATATGTATGTGTTGAAGGGACAATAGACAGTTTATCATGAAAATCTTATGGTGTGGAATTTAGCTTGATTTGAATACAAAATATACTTTCCAATGTTTTATTTAAGTACAAAAAATTTTAGATTTTAAATCGAATTTATTGGACCATCCATGGTTTTTGTTAACAGTCATGCATAAAGATGATCAAGGCTTTAGTGATAGAATTTTGTTTTATAGTGCATGTATCATAAGCACCGATATATGTGGCATATGATACCTACATATTACAAGATCAAATTGAAAAAGTTGCCACAAAAACTTGCTTAAGAAACTGCTATCATACATGTATATTTCAAAACATTTTATGCACATGATGTTATAATTAACAAAAACTTCTTACAATTTTTTTTTCAGAATCAGGGCAACCAAATGTCCCATTAGACAGAGGATTTTTAAGCAGAGAATTAAACATAAGAGAAGACAGAAATTCTACTTCTGTGTGAGTTACAGAAATTTAAATTAGTATAATTCTGAATTAAAGGAAAGATGCAGGAGGATTTTTTTTATTAATTTTACTTTAGAAAGTTTGATAGTCAAATGATTTTTGTTTTTGATTAATTTTACTTTACAAAAGTTTGATACTCAATTGACATTGAATAAATGTAGCAATATAACTGTATATCCTCGGGGTGATTTCATATTTAAAAAATCCAGTCTATTTGAGAGTTCAGCGGAAAGAATTCCAAACAAATTATGCAGATGCTAGAGTAGAAGGTTTGACACTCACATTCGGTGTGATTTTGTTTTTTTCACCCACAGGTACTTGCTTCCTGCCTTTAAAAAACTATCCACAGAAAAAAGACAATTGATGACTTAACAAAACTGATTTTAAGGACATTTTCTGTAGACAAAAAATGAAAGTAAAACAATTTTATTTCCATGTGGTACCACAATGGACATGATTATACTATTTTTGTAAGGAGCTATCATTTAAGATGGAGGAAAAACCCTAATTCCAAATGGATAACTCTGGTACAATTATCATGACTGATCCTTAACACATAAAAAGTATTACTTTTATTTTGTGTCCATAGATAATGTCCTAATAATTATTTTCGATAAATGAACTGTATACTGGATGCATTTTGAAGATGATATTAGTAGTATGTGGGCACAGGCAAATTATGATTTGAGGTGGAGGAGCCGGAAGTGACGTCAACCGGAAATGACATGACCGGAACCGGAAGTCAGGTGACCGGAACCGGAAGTGATTTTTGCGCGCATGCGCAACCGGAAGTGGGTAGTTTTCCCGCCCTTTGTTGCCGGAAGTGACGCAAGTCACGTGGTAGGACCCGGATGTGTGTTCTGCGCATGCGTAGGCGGAACCGGAAGTACCCGGAAGTGGTTTGCGCGCATGCGCAACCGGAAGTAGGGTGTTTTTTCCGCCATTTGTTGACGGAAGTGACGTAAGTCACGTGGTAGGACCCGGATGTGTGGTCTGCGCATGTTCGGGCGGAACCGGAAGTGGTTGGTGCAACCGGAAGTAGTGGGTTTTCTCCATTGACGGAAGTGACGCAAGTCACGGACCAGGATGTGCCATGTGAATTATCTGCCTTTTCCCGCACTTCTCGGTTGTCTCTGGATCTTTCATCGGTCTGATACCCTCACTGTTATGTCGAAGTCCGAGAGTATACGAAGTACACTATTGGATTATCTCCCCTTATCCCGCTCTTTTCATCTGTGGGTGATGTTTTCTGTGAGGACTAGGATTGGATTATGTCCCCTTACCTCAAGTTGATGCTTGTCACCGCTCAATGGAGGGGTGTCCTTAGCAACGGCGGTCTATTTCGTTGCTCTATGCTTCGCTTTTCTTCGCTTGCTCTTCGCTGCTCCATGCTGCTCATCGCTAATAATGACTATATTCACCTGCTGATTTAAGATTCTTGGGGTTACTTGTCGGTGTTTTCGCTGCTGCTTCCGCTCCTGCTGCTTGTTGGTGTTCGTCATTGCTGCTCTTATCTTGTTCATCGCTGTTTTTCTCGTGCTCTTTGCTGCTCATCGCTGTTTTTCTCTTGTTCTTTGTTGCTCATCACTGTTTTTCTCTTGCTCTTTACTGCTCATCAGTGTTTTTCTCTTGTTCTTTACGGCTCATCACTGTTTTTCTCTTGCTTGTTACTACTTATCGCTGTTTTTCTCTTGGTTTTTGTAGCTCGTCGCTGTTTTTCTCGTGCTCTTTGCTGCTCGTCGCTGTTTTTCTCTTGTTCTTTGTTGCTCATCACTGTTTTTCTCTTGCTCTTTACTGCTCATCACTGTTTTTCTCTTGTTCTTTACTGGTCGTCACTGTTTTTCTCGTGCTGTTTACTCCTCATCGCTGGTTTTTCTCTCGCTCTTTGTTGATCATCACTGTTTTTCTCGTACTCTTTGCTGCTCATCGCTGTTTTTCTCTTGTTCTTTGCTGCTCATCGCTGTTTTTCTCTCACTCTTTGTTGATCATCACTGTTTTTCTCGTACTCTTTGCTGCTCATCGCTGTTTTTCTCTTGCTCGTTACTGCTTATCGCTGTTTTTCTCTTGGTTTTTGTAGCTCGTCGCTGTTTTTCTCGTGCTCTTTGCTGCTCGTCGCTGTTTTTCTCTTGTTCTTTGCTGCTCATCGCTGTTTTTCTCTCGCTCTTTGTTGATCATCACTGTTTTTCTCTTGTTCTTTACTGCTCATCGCTGTTTTTCTCTTGGTTTTTGTAGCTCGTCGCTGTTTTTCTCGTGCTCTTTGCTGCTCGTCGCTGTTTTTCTCTTGTTCTTTGCTGCTCATCGCTGTTTTTCTCTCGCTCTTTGTTGATCATCACTGTTTTTCTCTTGTTCTTTACTGCTCATCGCTGTTTTTCTCTTGTTCTTTGCTGCTCATCGCTGTTTTTCTCTTGTTCTTTACTGCTCATCACTGTTTTTCTCTTGTTCTTTACTGCTCGTCGCTGTTTTTCTCTCGTTCTTTACTGCTCATCGCTGTTTTTCTCTTGCTCTTTACTGCTTATGGCTGTTTTTCTCTCGCTCTTTGTTGATCATCACTGTTTTTCTCGTACTCTTTGCTGCTCATCGCTGTTTTTCTCTTGTTCTTTGTTGCTCATCACTGTTTTTCTCTTGCTCTTTACTGCTCATCACTGTTTTTCTCTTGTTCTTTACGTCTCATCGCTGTTTTTCTCTTGCTCGATACTGCTTATCGCTGTTTTTCTCTTGGTTTTTGTAGCTCATCGCTGTTTTTCTCGTGCTCTTTGCTGCTCGTCGCTGGTTTTTCTCTTGTTCTTTGTTGCTCATCACTGTTTTTCTCTTGCTCTTTACTGCTCGTTGCTGTTTTTTCTCTTGTTCTTTGTTGCTCATCACTGTTTTTCTCTTGCTCTTTACTGCTCATCGCTGTTTTTCTCTTGGTTTTTGTAGCTCGTCGCTGTTTTCCACGTGCTCTTTGCTGCTCATCGCTGTTTTTCTCGTGCTCTTTGCTGCTCATCGCTGTTTTTCTCTTGGTTTTTGTAGCTCGTCGCTATTTTTCTCGTGCTGTTTACTGCTCGTCGCTGTTTTTTCTCTTGTTCTTTGTTGCTCATCACTGTTTTTCTCTTGCTCTTTACTGCTCATCACTGTTTTTCTCTTGTTCTTTACTGCTTATCGCTGTTTTTCTCTTGGTTTTTGTAGCTCATCGCTGTTTGTCTCTTGCTCTTTACTGCTTATCGCTGTTTTTCTCTCGCTCTTTGTTGCTCATCGCTGTTTTTCTCTTGGTTTTTGTTGCTCGTCACTGTTTTTCTCGTGCTGTTTACTGCTCGTCGCTGTTTTTTCTCTTGTTCTTTGTTGCGCATCACTGTTTTTCTCTTGCTCTTTACTGCTCATCACTGTTTTTCTCTTGTTCTTTACTGCTTATCGCTGTTTTTCTCTTGGTTTTTGTAGCTCATCGCTGTTTGTCTCTTGCTCTTTACTGCTCATCGCTGTTTTTCTCTTGCTCTATGCTTCTCATCGCTGTTTTTCTCTTGTTCTTTGTTGCTCATCACTGTTTTTCTCTTGCTCTTTACTGCTCATCACTGTTTTTCTCTTGTTCTTTACTGGTCATCGCTGTTTTTTCTCTTGCTCTTTACTGCTCATCGCTGTTTTTCTCTTGCTCTATGCTTCTCACCGCTGTTTTTCTCTTGTTCTTTGTTGCTCATCACGGTTTTTCTCTTGCTCTTTACTGCTCATCAATGTTTTTCTCTTGTTCTTTACTGGTCATCGCTGTTTTTCTCTCGTTCTTTACTGCTCATCGCTGTTTTTCTCTTGATCTTTACTGCTTATGGCTGTTTTTCTCTCGCTCTTTGTTGCTCATCACTGTTTTTCTCTTGTCCTTTGTTGTTCATCGCTACTCCTTACCTTACTCGCGTGCTTATTTCGTTTTTTGGGGCTACTTGTCTCTGTTTTCGCTGCCACTACTGCTCCTGCTGCTTTTTGCTGTTCGTTATCGCTGCTCTTCTCTTGCTCATCGCTGTTTTTTTCTCTTGCTCATCGCTTATCCTTTCTTGTTCTTTGCTGCTCATCCCTACTCAGGGCCTTACTCGCGTGCTCATTTCGCTCCTGCTGCTTGTTGCTGTTCGTCATCGCTGTTCGTCATCGCTGCTCTTCTCTTGCGCATCACTGCTCTTCTCTTGCTCATCGCTGCTCTTCTCTTGCTCTTTGCTGTTCATCGCTACTCATGATCTTACTCGCGTGCTCATTTCAGCTTTTGGTGCTATTTGTCACTTTTAATCGCTGCTGCTGCTACTGCTGAAGGAATGTAGTTTACTGCTGATGATCGGAAGGCCACTCGGTACTCATGTTGTCGGTTTGATTGGTAGATCAAGACTGATCGATGTGATTGTATACTGGGATATTTATCGACGACAAACACAAATGAAACAGTTTCATATTTTATTTTACAAAATCTACATCAGTCAATGTTTTAAGTTCTGGTTCTTTCTCTTCAAACAAAGGTATGATCTTCTTCAGTTCTTTCCATTCGAAGGTGTCCAAGCCGATTCCTCTCTTTGTTGGACGATAGGTCCAGTCTCCCCGGGGTATAAAGTGCTTTCTTATCCAAATAGTGGGGTATGGGGATTTGACGGTGACGAATACATTGTCCCCAATGTGATATCTCCAGTCGACTAGTTCTTTATCCTGTACTCTACCGATCAAATCATCCAGAACATCAGTAGTCTCGCATAAAGCTTTCCATTGTATCAAAGATAAGCTCACTCCGGTCTTGGTGGGCACCGTTTCACTTTCCCAAAATCTGAGATCTACTCTTTTACTGCCATTCCATTCTGTCAGCTCTGCATACGTTCCTCCACCAAGTAGTACTTTCAAAGGAATATCGGAAGCTGTCATGGCGTCTTGAACGATATCGCGCTTGGTCTGGTCTTTGGTTTTCTTTTCTTTACGAGACATATCGGCTGACTGATTCCACTTCTTGCTGGTCTATTTATATACATATCGGAGATGAACTGGATTGGTTCTTATATTATGAAACGTGAAACATGATTGGCTATCTTTCCGACATCGTGATTGGTTAACTTCTCCCGTTCCGATTGGTCGAAAATCTGGCATTTTCATTGGTCAATTCCAACCGTTTCGATAGATCAACACGATGATACATTGTCCAAATATGCGGCGCCCAATCCGGAAACTGCTCACAATAGGTACGAGTAAACGCCGACAATACGACCAGTCTTCCTTGGTTCACCACACCGTCTTCGAACATGGCTGTGACGATTCTCTCGTATACTTGGAAGGGGTCCATCGTACGAATGACTTCTCTGACTATCTTCACTTCCTTTTATACATTTATGACATGAGACTACTCTGCATTGACAAACTTGTAACTGTCTACATATATACATGTATATATAGTGTTGCCAGAAGATCCCGATACCGGGGTTTTGTATCTGAGGCACTGGCAGTCCACCCGGACACAGGAAAATACCGACAATCGTGTTCAGGATGAACGAGATTACATCCGCCACCTTTCCTGATATGGTTCGCCACACATTCAACCTACAAAATACGACCTTCAAGATCAACGTGTCCTTTGGATTTATACTGAGAAACGCAGAGACCGGAGAACTAAGATACTTCCATTCCAGGACGGGGACGAATGTTCTCTGTCTCGATGATGTTAGATGGACATCAAAGATGGCTGCACCCATTCTCTTGCTTTTTGCTGCTCATCGCTGTTTTTCTCTTGCTCTGCTAATGATGACCTTACCTCATTTCAGTTTTGGGGCAACTTGTCGCTGTTTTCGCCGCTGTTGCTAGTGGTGGTCGATTGTCGTTAGTCAAAGATTGGATCTGTGTGAGAGCACCCTTAGATCCGGGTTATTTAAAAATCCACTCTGCATTTATCCAGGCTTGTGACTGGCTATCATAAGATAGGCTGCATTAATCCTGCTCAATTTTTTAAGGGCACTCTGCATTTGTCCAGGCTTGTGACTGGCTATATATATGTATAAACATATATAGGCTGCATTACCCTCCTTCCCTTTTTTTGTTATATTTTTTTCTGTTTTTCTTTGTAATATGTTCCAATTCCTCCGTCACATAGAGTCATTGCTGTCTTCAGCTGGAGGTGGGTCGCAGTCGTTCAATACACGGTTAAGCAGATATTTTCGTTTTTCTACGGCCTAATCCCATGATTCTTTTGATTCGTAGTCTTCCTATTCTCTCCAGCGTTTAGCCGTTTTTCTTGATCTCTCTATGTACGGGGTCTTTATTTAGGTCTTGATGCCAGGACACCAGTCCGAGGTAATGCTTTCGTATTTCGTCTCTGTATGAGTCAAACATGTCTCTATATGCTGCCAAGCGTGCCTTGTCTTCTTCCATTCCGGCTTCCACTACTTCGTTTACTGTCTGTGAGTATTCCGATTGATGTACTTGAAATGTTATGTTCAAAACGACTTCCCATAGGGACTGTTCGCAAAGCTCTTCGGAGTCTTCGTTGGATCCATGGTCACTACTTTGTTCCGATTCATCGTTATCGGCTTCTGTGGTGGTGTCTGAAGCTGAATCACTATAGTCTGTTGAATCCTCTTCAATACCATGTGCATTCTTTTTGTGTCGCACTAGGTTAAAGTTTTGCTTGGACTGGTATCCACAGGTATACATTTAAGATGTCTTTATTTCCTGGCAGTCGATAGCAGAATGAGTTCCGGTCGCAATGCAAGTGCTTATATTAGATACAGGTTCCTCAGCGGCTTGTTGATTCATACACAAGCGTTTGGCAAAGTATTCGTTTCGACATTGTTGCAGTTCAGATTTCACTTTTCTGATGAGGTCTCTTTTAAGTCTTTTCCACTCGTTGTCAATCCTTCTACATCCCTTGCAGATATTCATGTTTTTGTAGAAGTCGGCAAAGCTCTTGTTCGTTTGACACTTTTTACATTTCTTGTTTGGATCCACTTTGTTGGGTCCTCCACTTGTGTTATCCAGCCGTTTGGTTCTCTTCACTTTGGTTAGAAGTAATTTCCTTTTCCTTTGTGGTTTTGCTTTGGTGTTAGAAAGATCCACAGGTATTAAATATCTAGCAGGAACCACTAAATCAACGAGAGGTGTTTTCGATGCCATTGATACGTGTGTGTTGTTTGACGGTCTTCAAACAACTGACGAAATTAAACAAAACCTCTGATTATATTTTCGTTAAAAGCTTTTCATTGGTGTCATAGAGACGAAGATTACCCCACACAGTTCGCTGTTCGTTGTTGCTATTGCTGCTGAGGAGGTGAAGGTGGGATTCTCACTGTTTCGTTATAAGTCACCTCTTAGTCTCGTTGATGTTACGATGGATACAAAAGATGGCTGCGTTCATGTAACGCGGACCTGAAAGAGAACACCCTTATGAAACAGAAATTTTAGAGTCTTTCCGGACGGGAACGAATGTTCTCGGTCTCGTTGATGCTACGACGGACATCAAAGATGGCTGCCCCCAAGTAACGCGGACCTGAAAGGGAACACCCTAATGAAACGAAAATTTCAGAGTCTTTCCGGACGGGAACGAACGTATACGGATTTCAGTCCTAACCATAACCCGACCTCCAGACCTCTCGTTGATTTAGTGGTTCCTGCTAGATATTTAATACCTGTGGATCTTTCTAACACCAAAGCAAAACCACAAAGGAAAAGGAAATTACTTCTAACCAAAGTGAAGAGAACCAAACGGCTGGATAACACAAGTGGAGGACCCAACAAAGTGGATCCAAACAAGAAATGTAAAAAGTGTCAAACGAACAAGAGCTTTGCCGACTTCTACAAAAACATGAATATCTGCAAGGGATGTAGAAGGATTGACAACGAGTGGAAAAGACTTAAAAGAGACCTCATCAGAAAAGTGAAATCTGAACTGCAACAATGTCGAAACGAATACTTTGCCAAACGCTTGTGTATGAATCAACAAGCCGCTGAGGAACCTGTATCTAATATAAGCACTTGCATTGCGACCGGAACTCATTCTGCTATCGACTGCCAGGAAATAAAGACATCTTAAATGTATACCTGTGGATACCAGTCCAAGCAAAACTTTAACCTAGTGCGACACAAAAAGAATGCACATGGTATTGAAGAGGATTCAACAGACTATAGTGATTCAGCTTCAGACACCACCACAGAAGCCGATAACGATGAATCGGAACAAAGTAGTGACCATGGATCCAACGAAGACTCCGAAGAGCTTTGCGAACAGTCCCTATGGGAAGTCGTTTTGAACATAACATTTCAAGTACATCAATCGGAATACTCACAGACAGTAAACGAAGTAGTGGAAGCCGGAATGGAAGAAGACAAGGCACGCTTGGCAGCATATAGAGACATGTTTGACTCATACAGAGACGAAATACGAAAGCATTACCTCGGACTGGTGTCCTGGCATCAAGACCTAAATAAAGACCCCGTACATAGAGAGATCAAGAAAAACGGCTAAACGCTGGAGAGAATAGGAAGACTACGAATCAAAAGAATCATGGGATTAGGCCGTAGAAAAACGAAAATATCTGCTTAACCGTGTATTGAACGACTGCGACCCACCTCCAGCTGAAGACAGCAATGACTCTATGTGACGGAGGAATTGGAACATATTACAAAGAAAAACAGAAAAAAATATAACAAAAAAAGGGAAGGAGGGTAATGCAGCCTATATATGTTTATACATATATATAGCCAGTCACAAGCCTGGACAAATGCAGAGTGCCCTTAAAAAATTGAGCAGGATTAATGCAGCCTATCTTATGATAGCCAGTCACAAGCCTGGATAAATGCAGAGTGGACTTTTAAATAACCCGGATCTAAGGGTGCTCTCACACAGATCCAATCTTTGACTAACGACAATCGACCACCACTAGCAACAGCGGCGAAAACAGCGACAAGTTGCCCCAAAACTGAAATGAGGTAAGGTCATCATTAGCAGAGCAAGAGAAAAACAGCGATGAGCAGCAAAAAGCAAGAGAATGGGTGCAGCCATCTTTGATGTCCATCTAACATCATCGAGACAGAGAACATTCGTCCCCGTCCTGGAATGGAAGTATCTTAGTTCTCCGGTCTCTGCGTTTCTCAGTATAAATCCAAAGGACACGTTGATCTTGAAGGTCGTATTTTGTAGGTTGAATGTGTGGCGAACCATATCAGGAAAGGTGGCGGATGTAATCTCGTTCATCCTGAACACGATTGTCGGTATTTTCCTGGGTCCGGGTGGACTGCCAGTGCCTCAGATACAAAACCCCGGTATCGGGATCTTCTGGCAACACTATATATACATGTATATATGTAGACAGTTACAAGTTTGTCAATGCAGAGTAGTCTCATGTCATAAATGTATAAAAGGAAGTGAAGATAGTCAGAGAAGTCATTCGTACGATGGACCCCTTCCAAGTATACGAGAGAATCGTCACAGCCATGTTCGAAGACGGTGTGGTGAACCAAGGAAGACTGGTCGTATTGTCGGCGTTTACTCGTACCTATTGTGAGCAGTTTCCGGATTGGGCGCCGCATATTTGGACAATGTATCATCGTGTTGATCTATCGAAACGGTTGGAATTGACCAATGAAAATGCCAGATTTTCGACCAATCGGAACGGGAGAAGTTAACCAATCACGATGTCGGAAAGATAGCCAATCATGTTTCACGTTTCATAATATAAGAACCAATCCAGTTCATCTCCGATATGTATATAAATAGACCAGCAAGAAGTGGAATCAGTCAGCCGATATGTCTCGTAAAGAAAAGAAAACCAAAGACCAGACCAAGCGCGATATCGTTCAAGACGCCATGACAGCTTCCGATATTCCTTTGAAAGTACTACTTGGTGGAGGAACGTATGCAGAGCTGACAGAATGGAATGGCAGTAAAAGAGTAGATCTCAGATTTTGGGAAAGTGAAACGGTGCCCACCAAGACCGGAGTGAGCTTATCTTTGATACAATGGAAAGCTTTATGCGAGACTACTGATGTTCTGGATGATTTGATCGGTAGAGTACAGGATAAAGAACTAGTCGACTGGAGATATCACATTGGGGACAATGTATTCGTCACCGTCAAATCCCCATACCCCACTATTTGGATAAGAAAGCACTTTATACCCCGGGGAGACTGGACCTATCGTCCAACAAAGAGAGGAATCGGCTTGGACACCTTCGAATGGAAAGAACTGAAGAAGATCATACCTTTGTTTGAAGAGAAAGAACCAGAACTTAAAACATTGACTGATGTAGATTTTGTAAAATAAAATATGAAACTGTTTCATTTGTGTTTGTCGTCGATAAATATCCCAGTATACAATCACATCGATCAGTCTTGATCTACCAATCAAACCGACAACATGAGTACCGAGTGGCCTTCCGATCATCAGCAGTAAACTACATTCCTTCAGCAGTAGCAGCAGCAGCGATTAAAAGTGACAAATAGCACCAAAAGCTGAAATGAGCACGCGAGTAAGATCATGAGTAGCAATGAACAACAAAGAGCAAGAGAAGAGCAGCGATGAGCAAGAGAAGAGCAGTGATGAGCAAGAGAAGAGCAGTGATGACGAACAGCGATGACGAACAGCAACAAGCAGCAGGAGCGAAATGAGCACGCGAGTAAGGCCCTGAGTAGGGATGAGCAGCAAAGAACAAGAAAGGATAAGCGATGAGCAAGAGAAAAAACAGCGATGAGCAAGAGAAGAGCAGCGATAACGAACAGCAAAAAGCAGCAGGAGCAGTAGTGGCAGCGAAAACAGAGACAAGTAGCCCCAAAAAACGAAATAAGCACACGAGTAAGGTAAGGAGTAGCGATGAACAACAAAGGACAAGAGAAAAACAGTGATGAGCAACAAAGAGCGAGAGAAAAACAGCCATAAGCAGTAAAGATCAAGAGAAAAACAGCGATGAGCAGTAAAGAACGAGAGAAAAACAGCGATGACCAGTAAAGAACAAGAGAAAAACATTGATGAGCAGTAAAGAGCAAGAGAAAAACCATGATGAGCAACAAAGAACAAGAGAAAAACAGCGGTGAGAAGCATAGAGCAAGAGAAAAACAGCGATGAGCAGTAAAGAGCAAGAGAAAAAACAGTGATGACCAGTAAAGAACAAGAGAAAAACAGTGATGAGCAGTAAAGAGCAAGAGAAAAACAGTGATGAGCAACAAAGAACAAGAGAAAAACAGCGATGAGAAGCATAGAGCAAGAGAAAAACAGCGATGAGCAGTAAAGAGCAAGAGACAAACAGCGATGAGCTACAAAAACCAAGAGAAAAACAGCGATAAGCAGTAAAGAACAAGAGAAAAACAGTGATGAGCAGTAAAGAGCAAGAGAAAAACAGTGATGCGCAACAAAGAACAAGAGAAAAAACAGCGACGAGCAGTAAACAGCACGAGAAAAACAGTGACGAGCAACAAAAACCAAGAGAAAAACAGCGATGAGCAACAAAGAGCGAGAGAAAAACAGCGATAAGCAGTAAAGAGCAAGAGACAAACAGCGATGAGCTACAAAAACCAAGAGAAAAACAGCGATAAGCAGTAAAGAACAAGAGAAAAACAATGATGAGCAGTAAAGAGCAAGAGAAAAACAGTGATGAGCAACAAAGAAACAAGAGAAAAAACAGCGACAAGCAGTAAACAGCACGAGAAAAATAGCGACGAGCTACAAAAACCAAGAGAAAAACAGCGATGAGCAGCAAAGAACACGAGAAAAACAGCGATGAGCAGCAAAGAGCACGTGGAAAACAGCGATGAGCTACAAAAACCAAGAGAAAAACAGCGATGAGCAACAAAGAGCGAGAGAAAAACAGCGATAAGCAGTAAAGAGCAAGAGACAAACACCGATGAGCTACAAAAACCAAGAGAAAAACAGCGATAAGCAGTAAAGAACAAGAGAAAAACAGTGATGAGCAGTAAAGAGCAAGAGAAAAACAGTGATGAGCAACAAAGAACAAGAGAAAAAACAGCGACGAGCAGTAAACAGCACGAGAAAAATAGCGACGAGCTACAAAAATCAAGAGAAAAACAGCGATGAGCAGCAAAGAGCACGAGAAAAACAGCGATGAGCAGCAAAGAGCACATGGAAAACAGCGATGAGCTACAAAAACCAAGAGAAAAACAGTGATGAGCAGTAAAGAGCAAGAGAAAAACAGTGATGAGCAACAAAGAACAAGAGAAAAAACAGCGACGAGCAGTAAAGAGCAAGAGAAAAACAGTGATGAGCAACAAAGAACAAGAGAAAAACCAGCGACGAGGAGCAAAGAGCACGAGAAAAACAGCGATGAGCTACAAAAACCAAGAGAAAAACAGCGATAAGCAGTATCGAGCAAGAGAAAAACAGCGATGAGACGTAAAGAACAAGAGAAAAACAGTGATGAGCAGTAAAGAGCAAGAGAAAAACAGTGATGAGCAACAAAGAACAAGAGAAAAACAGCGATGAGCAGCAAAGAGTACGAGAAAAACAGTGATGATCAACAAAGAGCGAGAGAAAAACAGCCATAAGCAGTAAAGAGCAAGAGAAAAACAGCGATGAGCAGTAAAGAACGAGAGAAAAACAGCGACGAGCAGTAAAGAACAAGAGAAAAACAGTGATGAGCAGTAAAGAACAAGAGAAAAACAGCGATGAGCAGCAGAGAACAAGAGAAAAACAGCAATGAGCAGTAAAGAACAAGAGAAAAACAGTGATGATCAACAAAGAGCGAGAGAAAAACAGCGATGAGCAGCAAAGAACAAGAGAAAAACAGCGACGAGCAGCAAAGAGCACGAGAAAAACAGCGACGAGCTACAAAAACCAAGAGAAAAACAGCGATGAGCAGTAAAGAACAAGAGAAAAACAGTGATGATCAACAAAGAGCGAGAGAAAAACAGCGATGAGCAGCAAAGAACAAGAGAAAAACAGCGACGAGCAGCAAAGAGCACGAGAAAAACAGCGACGAGCTACAAAAACCAAGAGAAAAACAGCGATAAGCAGTAACGAGCAAGAGAAAAACAGCGATGAGCAGCAAAGAGTACAAGAAAAACAGTGATGATCAACAAAGAGCGAGAGAAAAACAGCGATGAGCAGCAAAGAACAAGAGAAAAACAGCGATGAGCAGCAAAGAGTACGAGAAAAACAGTGATGATCAACAAAGAGCGAGAGAAAAACCAGCGATGAGCAGTAAACAGCACGAGAAAAACAGTGACGACCAGTAAAGAACAAGAGAAAAACAGTGATGAGCAGTAAAGAGCAAGAGAAAAACAGTGATGAGCAACAAAGAACAAGAGAAAAACAGCGACGAGCAGCAAAGAGCACGAGAAAAACAGCGACGAGCTACAAAAACCAAGAGAAAAACAGCGATAAGTAGTAACAAGCAAGAGAAAAACAGTGATGAGCCGTAAAGAACAAGAGAAAAACACTGATGAGCAGTAAAGAGCAAGAGAAAAACAGTGATGAGCAACAAAGAACAAGAGAAAAACAGCGATGAGCAGCAAAGAGCACGAGAAAAACAGCGATGAACAAGATAAGAGCAGCAATGACGAACACCAACAAGCAGCAGGAGCAGAAGCAGGAGCGAAAACACCGACAAGTAACCCCAAGAATCTTAAATCAGCAGGTGAATATAGTCATTATTAGCGATGAGCAGCATGGAGCAGCGAAGAGCAAGCGAAGAGAAGCGAAGCATAGAGCAACGAAATAGACCGCCGTTGCTAAGGACACCCCTCCATTGAGCGGTGACAAGCATCAACTTGAGGTAAGGGGACATAATCCAATCCTAGTCCTCACAGAAAACATCACCCACAGATGAAAAGAGCGGGATAAGGGGAGATAATCCAATAGTGTACTTCGTATACTCTCGGACTTCGACATAACAGTGAGGGTATCAGACAGATGAAAGATCCAGAGACAACCGAGAAGTGCGGGAAAAGGGAGATAATTCACATGGCACATCCTGGTCCGTGACTTGCGTCACTTCCGTCAATGGAGAAAACCCACTACTTCCGGTTGCACCAACCACTTCCGGTTCCGCCCGAACATGCGCAGACCACACATCCGGGTCCTACCACGTCACTTCCATCAACAAATGGCGGAAAAAACACCCTACTTCCGGTTGCGCATGCGCGCAAACCACTTCCGGGTACTTCCGGTTCCGCCTACGCATGCGCAGAACACACATCTGGGTCCTACAACGTGACTTGCG
This sequence comes from Mytilisepta virgata, assembly GCA_028015205.1. NCBI lineage: Eukaryota > Metazoa > Mollusca > Bivalvia > Mytilida > Mytilidae > Mytilisepta > Mytilisepta virgata. The sequence goes on from CM051521.1 coordinate 94,933,712, forward strand.
TCACTTCCGGCAACAAAGGGCGGGAAAACTACCCACTTCCGGTTGCGCATGCGCGCAAAAATCACTTCCGGTTCCGGTCACCTGACTTCCGGTTCCGGTCGTGTCATTTCCGGTTGACGTCACTTCCGGCTCCTCCACCTCAGCTCCTCCACCTCAAATCATAATTTGCCTGTGCCCACATACTACTGATATTTGGGTAAATTGTGTTTGAATCGATTAAAATTTCATTCTTGAAAGGATTTAAAGCATTGATTTTTTTAAAAGTAGGTGAGCAAATCCCTATGTTAAAGTCCTATTCTAATATGACCTGCTTCGAATGCTTTCAATCTATATCTGTGGTAAAATATGGGTATTTTGATTCCAACGTCACAGACATCTGGCATCTTGTTTCCCACAAGCTTTAATGATGTCATAGTATAACTTGCATTGTGTAGTGGCACCTTCGTATCTGAATACCTTAATTCAAATGTCGTAGAAATGTGAACAAAAACTTGATAATGTCATGTAAATGTTCCTTATCAAATGGCTTCATCTGTATCAAATTTGAATCAACAAAATTCCTGGTTTGGACAGTTTAAATATGAAAAAGAAATCAAGATTTTTTCACCTAACTTTTAGTTAGTAAAATATCAAAAATCATAAAATTATAACACATGACTAGTTTTTAAAATCTCCAATGAGTGACCGAACAATGCATTAACTCACAACACGTGCACAAGTAAATTGTTAATGTTACTAATTCGCCAGTTGTATTACTTATTTTATTGACCTAATCGGGTGGAGTTGACCTTGTAATTTGCATAAGGCCATTTGATTTCATTTTTTGTATGTTCAGGACGACTCCTTTCAAATAATAATAATAATAAATTCTTTATTTAAAGAGGGTGACTCAATTAGAGCAAGTCTAATTTTCATTGAGGCCGTCAGAGAAACAATAAGTACAATACATATATTATATTATAATATACACATGTGTATTACAATGTAAATTATCAAATTATGTTCATATATAAATGAATATATCAATAAATGATCACATCTTTGGAAAGTGTTCAAAACAGTTTGTTTTAAACAAATTTAAATTAGCACAATTTTTAAGACTATAAGGTAAACCATTCCATATTTTGACGGCAGAAAACTGAAACAATTTCTTTAGAAAATTTGTATTAGGTCTAGGTAAAATAAATTATTATTATCAGAAACAGATCTCAAATTATATCTTTGAACATGTTCACCATTTCCTGTTTGTAGAATCATGTATTCCGGAACTGAACCATGTACGACTTTGTACATTAAAATAGACTTTTGAAATTGTACTATCTTTGTAAATGGTAACCATTTCAAGGCAGAAAACATAAAATCAGACGGTGTTAAAATATCACAATCAAGAATAATGCGAACTGTATTTTAAGGATGTCAGTTACCAGATAATACAAAAGAATAGATCAAGTGGAAAGTACTGGATATGTAGAATAATTCAATTTATTTATCCTGATGGTTTCTAAATTTACCTGTGTTTACCAAAAAAATGAATATGTTCAATTGTAAATATACCAATACATGTGCAAACTCATTTATATACACAGATCAATATCTATTCGCCAGGTATTTACTGGTGTTGACCGTTACTGGTCATCTAACTGTCAATTAAATTGATTTTGTTACTTGACATACCAATTGACTGTGTCACAATTATTCAGCAATTGTAAAGCTCCACCTGATCAGGTGAAAAAAATTGTGTAATAGATTTCTGACCTGGATTACTCCAATTCCAAGTGTTTTGGTTATATTACATTAACTTATTGAAAGGTTTCAGTCAGAAGATATCAGGGATTATTTTTGTATGTCACAAAATGTCAGCATAAAGAACTGTTCTTGACCAAACCTTTAGAACTTTTCTGAAAGTCATTTCCACCTGAATTACAGATTACAAATTTGACATTCAATTTAATATTTGAGCTATTCCTCTTTTTATGACATTAACTATTACTTGAACAAGTTCTTGCTGGAAGGAGCAAAGGATCAAAGTTAATTTTGAAAATTGCTCATTAATGTGATATACAAATATTTCAGGTTAACAATTCAATGTATTTAGAGATGCACTGAAGGTAGAATTGGTTGAGAAATCTCTACTCACAAAAATTACACACAAATGAAGTAAAAATGTCGATAATATGCTCCAAGTTCCATGAAATGATCAGTACTACCACTACATCCCAAAAATAAGATGATACAGGGGAATAGCTTGTAACAAATTTGAAGTGTACATGTACAAATGTGTAGGTCAAAGTCCATTTGTTAGAAATGACTTTCTGAAAACTTTAAGGCACTTCCTGATTGATTTGTTACTTTAAATGATTTTTTTATTATACGGATATCTAGTTGATAACCTTGTCTTTGTATAAATTTGTAGACCCTTGTTATATGGTTTAGTTTCTACATATTTAAAAGAAAATAGAAAGTCAACAGGAAAAGAAACTTCTCCAAACAGGAACCAGGCACCTGGCAGAGGTGCTTTTTTGGAGCAACTTAGCAGTGAAATCGGTAAGTAGATAAAAAGTTATTCTGTTCATTGTATATTTGAAATACAGACGTGCACCCAAATTTTGAACTTACATACTCTGCCCCTTGTTCCCAGTTTGATGTAATAAAGATATTATAATTAATGTTTATTAGTGATTTTGAAATTTTTATGGTAATGACCAGCTTAACCAACTGGAAATTTTCCGTACTGCAATAAATGTCAGAAACTCAAACTACTGATGATTTGGACGATCCCTAGAGTTCAAATCATTGAAGTTCTAATGTATTTCAGTTCAAAAAGTAGTCAAACGTAGAACAAGTGAAATTCCATGCCCACAATCTGATATATGTGTATCAGTTTCTCAAGCTTACTTAAATTTCAATAGAAAAAAAATTCCCCAGTCAAACATTAAGGGGTGAATAGACAATTTTAACTGTACTGAATATCATTGTTTCTCCTTGTATTTTTTTGAATTTGTAATGAAAATTACATCACTTTTTATTCATTTTATCTTTATTTCATACTGAAATTATCTCTTTATGGCTGAATAGTGTTCTTTAACATCAGTCCTTATCATACTCATACTGTTTGTTGGTGTATGCATGTATTTCTATGTTTTACTTATATAATAAAGTTTTATTCATAATTTAAAGGAACAAATACAAAAGAATCCACCAGCAAATTGTCGGTAGGGTACCATATATACCAACTTTACAAAAAGCTTACCTCACCCTACACCAGTCTTAATACCCCACCTTAATCTATAAAAAAAAGTAAGAGCAGAACCATATGGTCAATAATTTAGATGTTCTTTTATTTTCAGGTCTAAGAGGGGATGGTAATGATGCAGTTATAATAAAGGGAAAACGATGACAGAAAGAAAGTGGTTGTATACCTTGGAAACATAATACTACATGGACTTTTTATCCACTAAATGTTGACAAGATTACTTTAGAAATGAAACAACTGAATAAAGTTTTTAACCTTAGTAGATTCACAAAGCCAGATGTTGTCAGGATTTTGTAATTTTGTAAACTCTTTTAAAACATATGTGACAATAGTGATTAAATTGTGGTAGATTAGTTCACATATGATGTGTTTTTAAAACTATATAAAGTTTTTCAGGCCAAAGAGTACATACATGTATCTGATTACATACAACATTAAGTAACTTGCTTAAAATTTAAATAAAACAACTGTTAATATAAATATATATTTGATCAAATGTAGCCAAACTTTGGTGAATTGGTGTTGCAGTTTCAAAAAATTATTATTTAATATTATTTTTCAAATCATGTGATCTTCTATCAGTGAGAGTTTATGACTGATGTAATGGTTCATATAGTATATTAATTAATCATAGAATAGAGTATGGAAACTGGGAATGTGTCAAAGAGACAAATTTAACTCCCCAGAGATGCAACCACAGCACTTCATTATGCTTTTATAAAGTTAGTTATCCCTTTCTACATTTAATTTGCCTTTAAGGGCTTATGACAGTAAATCAAGAAAGTTTATTTGATCAAGAATGCCATTATTATGTCATACTCAACTGTAATTTATCCATCTGAAATGTAACTTGAAAAAGTGTTCTCCTTGTAGAACATTTAGAAGTTCCAAAAAATCTTTTCGTCCCAGGACCTTAATCAAAATTTTTAAATTTTACTGTATAACTACATACTATATCCAAAACCCAATATGAAGAAGCAGTTCTAAAGATATGCCTGAAATATAAACCTTAACAAAGGGCAAAATTCCAAAAATTTATAATGCATCTTCTATAAAGTATTTACAACCATTCATAATAAAATTGTAATCCCAAAAATGTAGGAGTTTTGACCACTGAACTGAAATTCATAATTTGGAAAGCTTATTGCACATCTATCATTTATATATATTTTTTAATAAAATAAAAATATTGAAATAAGCAGATGTGCAATAAATTGCAGTAATATGCAAAAACTACTTTTTCTAGTATAATGGCTGGATAGAAATAATGGTATAAAAACATTTTTCTCTTAAAATATTTGACCTTTTGGTACCAAACTACAGAAATGTTTCATGTTTCATGTTCATCAATCATCCAGGATGAAAAACCAGAATGAAAATGGAAAATTACCAAAAACATCATACCAAAACAAGCTTGTATTGGCCCTTGGTCTCAAGGTACATTAAGTCAGCATGAAATCTAAAACCTTCAAATCTTTAAATTACAAAAACATCTGGAATACATCATAAGTTTCATCTAGTGTAGTGCTCCGAGCTGCCTAACATTTAAATATTACATACAGGTTTTAATTGAATATAAAACAGGCTTAATGTTCTGAAAAAGCATAAAATGATGGGAAGAAGACAAAATCATGTGATAGACATTTAAAAGTTGTAATTTTGATATTCATTTTTTGTAATTATGATATTCATTCTAAGTTGACATGGAAACCAGGCCAAATAAATTTGTCCACATGTCTGCAAAGCTTAGTCAGAACTCTGCATGAAAAGGTATATTATGGGGAAATAAATATATGTTGAACTATAAATGCCATTGTGTTTTAGAAGTGTACGTGCCTGACATAAGTCCGCAGTTGGCCAATCAAATCGCTGAAAATCAAGAATTGGAACAAAAACTCATCAGTTCAAGAAGTTACTTCATTAATTAATAACTATTATACTGTAATTAGTCTTATATTCTTAAACATTTATGTTATGTGATATATTTATTTTTCATGTTGTATTGAATCAATTGGTAGATGTGATATTAATCATGTTAATGTTTTATTTTTTTATACATAAATGATGATTGTATATAAAAAATAGTAAACTCAAAAAGTAAAAGGTGTTTTTTTATGTTAATGCCTTTTGAGTCTTCTAGTACACATTTTGAATTTGTGTGCAAATTAAATTTTACAATTAAAGCTATGATTGATGTAATATTATCTATAATTTGTTAAAAACAGAAATAACAAAGTTATTTCATTTTCATTTGAATTTACTCATATATTCTGATTTTTAAGAATCTTGTTCCAGATATAATCAGGCAAATTTCATTTCCTCCCAAATTGCATAAAATATGTATTCATTTTTACCTTTCAGGTAGATTTTAAAAAATCTGACGCCTTTTACTCTGCCCATATGAAAATTGAGCATTTACAGATGAACATACCGGTATTAATTTTTCATTTCTTTTTGCTCCTAGTTTCCTTAGAGGAGTTTTAATCAGAGTTTTATAGCAGAACATATCAGACAAGACCGTCATTTAATATAATAAAAAAAATCTTTGAATATATATACAGTCCTCATAAAAAATTCCTAAAAGTCCAACCATTGGGTTCAACTTTGACCTGGATTGCAGTGTGAACTCCCTTGGATACATAAACTTCAAACCACTTACCCTCAAAAATGATAGCATTATGAGATAGAGAAATATATCAAAGAGTGTTTAAATTAGTATTGGGGATGTAATTAATCCTATACTAACCCTAAATAGATCACATTGCAAAAGAATAAGCCATATGCGTCATAAACGTTCCTTGGTTAATCTGAAAGATAGGTACACAAATTACAATTTGAAAACAATGCGCCACATGGTTTATTGACTGACTTGGTTCTATTCCTATTTCTCAATTACATAAAAAAAAATCATCGCGTAAATGTACTTTTACTTCACTAAAAATGTATCTCGATCCTATATTATTGGACCCAGTTTAGATTCATTGGGCCTAAGCTGTACAAACCCAGTACGACTGTACTTGGACTTAACTACATATCCTATTGGTCTTAAGGATAAGACTATGTCCTCTGCTCTCGTTCAACCAAGAAGGGATATAAAGCTCTCTAAAGGTATTTTGGTATAAATAGAAGTTTTTTAGTTTATCAATGGACCATATTAAATTTATTTTTATCATTTTTTTAATGTGCCATTGTAAGCTGTTGCAGTATTTTTGCGTCTGTCATCTGTCACATATCTGTAAACTTTAACAAAAATCTTCTCTGAAACCAGTCGGCCGATTGGATTGGAACTAATCATGACCAAAATAATTATTAGAATGTCTAGATTCAAAATTGTATTCGATAATGCCATCGACCAACCAACATGGTCGCCGTTGCTATAAATAGAACACAGAGGTGAAACAGGCAAACTGGGAGTTTTTTTATAACCTCTGAAATTGGGACCAAATCTGGCAGTAATAGCCCTTAGGGAGCAACCAATTGATTTTTAGGGGGGGGGGGGGGGTCGGCTGCCTATTTTCTTCGTCAAATTTTTGGTTCTGGATTTTTAGCTTTTGCCATCACTTTCCGTCCGTCCACATTTCATCTTCTCCTCTGGCACCACCAGTCTAAATGGAACCAAACTTGGTAGGAATATTAATTGGATGGTTCTGTACAAAAGTTATGTTTTTGTGCCGATTGGATATATCAACATGGATATTGGGGGCAGATAATTCGTTCTCTTTAAAGCTCTTCTTGTCAGAAACTACCAAGCCAATTGAATTGATGTGCTGCATGAATGATCCTTGAATAAATCTCTACAAAAGATATGTTTTTGTGCTGATCGGAAATTCAAGATGACCGCCACAGCCGGACTTAGTTTAACATTGGACCCTATGGGGAAGTTTGTACAAAGGTCTTCTTGTCAGAAACGGGGATCATATAATACTGTCATATACAGTTCCTGTCAGAAACTAATTGAAATGTTTTTATGTATGAACAAGATGGTCGCCACAGTCAGACTTAGTTTAACATTGAACCCTATGGGAAATTTGTACAAATGTCTTCTTGTCAGAAAGTACTAATTAAGCCAATTGAGATAATTTTATGTATGAACAAGCATTGGATGAACCTCTACAAAATGTATATTATGTTTTTTTTGTGTCGATCGGAAACTCAAGATGGCCCCCACAGCCGGACTTAGTTTAACATTGGACCCAAAGGGGAATTTTATACAAAGTTCTTCTTGTCAGAAACTGCCAAGTCAATTGATATTTTTTTGATGTGTGAATGATCATTTGATAGACCACAAGACTACAAAACTGTTGTATTATGTGTCGATCGGGAATGCAATATGGTAACCACATACTCTGATTTAATGAAACTTTCTCAGATTCCTAACTATACAATGCCATTGTGCACCTCCTACTCTGTTTTTTTTTTTGGGGGGGGGGGGGGGGTTTCCTTTCCTTGTGCTTTTATATGGGGGATATGAGGGTACCTGTTTGTATCCGCAACTCCGCCTAAACCACTTATCATAATTTAATGAGGCTTTAATGCCATTGTGCGCCTCCTATTTTGTTTATTTGTCAAAATCATGTTTGGGGTTTCTTTTTCCAAAACATGTACGTTGCAAGTGATGGGGGTATCCTTTTGTGTGCTTTTATCACAGTACCTCTAGTTTTCATTTAAATCAAAAAAATTCCTGATTGACACAGGTCCCAGGTTTTTTTTTCACACCTAAAGTGATCCTGTCTGTATTCTGGTCCTTTTTTATTTGAAATTTGAACCTAGCCCACAGGAAATTAACTAGATCCTATTACCAATTGAAACCAAACATTTTATTCTGTTGATGAGCAAATGAAATCCAGCGATATAGGCTCCTTGGAGCCTTTAGTTTATTTCTTAATCAGTTTCGAATATATTTTCGTCGTCACCTTACATGTTTTATCTGTTTTGATACTATGGATACAGTTCATGATGGGCTCTTCAATTTTCTGAGGCTCAACGGCAGACTTCCTAGTATTCTTTTATATGATCCTTTGATGGTTAGTTGGCATTTGATCATTTTGTCTCTTACCTATCTTTTGTATATTTATTTGTATACCACTTGAACAAATTAGGGGGATTTAACCCATCTGCATGAAGAGCTTCCCCTTCTCAAAGGCTGAATGGAGCCTTTTTGTCCCCCGCCGCAAAGCAACGGAGGGACATGTTAATGGTATCCGTCCCGTCCACAACACCTTGTGGACGCATCTCCTCTGATCCATTTGTTGGATTACTTCCATATCTGGTAGGATTTATTGTTATGAAGTGTAGATGTGCATATTATAATAAAATGCTCCGCTGGGCGCAGCTTGATACGACCGCAGAGGTCGAACCCTGAACAGTTGGGGCAAGTATGGACACATCATTCAAGCTTGATACAACATTGAATTTGGATTGTGAATAAATATTTGACACAGCATATGTTTCTGACACAGAATTAATGTGTTGTAAGAACTTAAAATTTTTTAATTTACCTATTCAAACCATATCAGTATTATTTGATTTTATATATAAATCCCAAATAACCAATTGAAAATGGCATTATAGATGAGATAAACAAAAAACTTTCATCAGCACATTTTATATTGGCAAATTTCCAATGAAGTTCATTAAACTAATAATGTGCAATTGAAGAATTTGACACATAATATGTTTCTGACACAGAATAATTGAATTGAAAGAATTTATAATTGGTCATATGTTTTTAATTTATATTGAAGTTGTTGTTTCTTGTGCAATACAATATGCTGTTTAGAATTCCCCCACCCCCCCCAAAAAAAAAAAATTACCCCTTTTTTATAGATTTGGACCAACTGAAAAATATCGCCCATAATAAAACTGGACAGATAAAAATATTAAATTTGTGATATTAAAATGAAAGAGTTATCTCTCTTTCTGCACACTGTCTTATGATGTAGATATTTTTATAATTTGGTTGTCATATTTGCTATAAATCATATGTAATTGTTAGAATTTTTGTATGTTATTATTATATAATTTTAAAATTTATGTCCAACGAACTTCATTAAACTAAAGATATTGGCAAATTTCCAATGGAATTTGTTAAAATATTTGATACATAATAGGTTTATGACACAGAATAAGTGAAATCAAAAAACTTAGAATTGGTCATATGATTTGAATTTATATTCAACTTTTTTCTTCTTGTGCAATACAATATGCTGTGGATAAATGCCCCACCCCCCCCCCCCCAAAAAAAAAACAAGAGGCTGTCGAATGACAGCAAACCGGATTTTCCTGCAACAAATGACCTTTGCATGGAAACGACGACTTGAACTGCCTTTTTTCAATTTTTTAGAACCATAACTCCTGAACGGTGAAAGTGAAAATCGTCAATATCGGAACGGTGAAAGTGGAAATCGTCAATATCGAACTTGACCTCCATTTTGTCATCAGTAACAACATATTAAAATTTGAAAAGCTTTGGTTGAACAGTTCATAAGTTATCACACGGACACCACTGGGAAAGCCATTTTTCAAGCTTTCAAGAACCATAACTCCTGAACGGTGAAAGTGAAAATCGTCAATATCGAACTTGACCTCCATTTTGTCATCAATAACAACATATTAAAATTTGAAAAGCTTTGGTTGAACAGTTCATAAGTTATCAAACGGACACCACTGGAAAAGCCATTTTTCAATCTTTCAAGAACCATAACTCTCGAACGGTGAAAGTGAAAATCGTCAATATCAAACTTGACCTCCATTTTGTCATCAGTAACAACATATTAAAATTTGAAAAGCTTTGGTTGAACAGTTCATAAGTTATCACACGGACACCACTGGGAAAGCCATTTTTCAATCTTTCAAGAACCATAACTCATGAACGGTGAAAGTCAAAATCGTCAATATCGAACATGACCTCCATTTTGTCATCAGTAACAACATATTAAAATTTGAAAAGCTTTGGTTGAACAATTCATAAGTTATCACACGGACACCACTGGGAAAGCCATTTTTCAATCTTTCAAGAACCATAACTCCTGAACGGTGAAAGTGAAAATCGTCAATATCGAACATGACCTCCATTTTGTCATCAGTAACAACATATTAAAATTTGAAAAGCTTTGGTTGAACAGTTCATAAGTTATCAAACGGACACCACTGGAAAAGCCATTTTCCAATCTTTCAAGAACCATAACTCTTGAATGGTGAAAGTGAAAATCGTCAATATCGAACTTGACCTCCATTTTGTCATCAGTAACAACATATTAAAATTTGAAAAGCTTTGGTTGAACAGTTCATAAGTTATTGCACGGACACTGTTTGGCAGCCGCCCGTCCGCCCGCCCGCCCGCCGTACATCACCAATTTAATAACCGATATTTTCCTATGAAAATCCGGTTAAAAATTACCCCTTTTTTATCTTTAATTTTGGACCCCAATTTGAACCAACTTGAAAACTGGGCCCATAATAACAAAACTAAGTACAAATCTGAAATGAGAAAAAAATTTTCCCCACCCCCCGCCAATTTAATATTTACCCCATAAATTTTGACCCCCCCCCCCCCCCACTTTCCCTTTTTCAAAAAAAAAAATCTTTCCCTCAAGATAATGTCATAATCCCTATTCAAAATTATCATGAAGTTTGCAAACATAATTAAACATTTAAATACATCATTGAAGTCTTAAAATAAAAAATGACATGGCTAAAATTAATATTAATTCATAGTAAGTTCTAAAAATAAATTGACAGCTATAAATCACCCCAAAAACAATCAACATTTCTTTATACATAATTGAATCATACACAATATTTTACTTTAAATGTGTTTGGAATATGTTTGGATTACCTTCCTTAGCCCACCAAGCTAATATCATAGATTTCTATTTATTTATACTACAGTTATTGTGCAAAAACCAAGAAAAATGCTTATTTGGGCCCTTTTTTAGCCCCTAATTCCTAAACTGTTGGGATCAAAACTCCAAAAAATGATCATAAACCTTGTGTTAAAATTTCATAGATTTCTATTTACTTATACTAGACTTATTGTGCGAAAACCAAGAAAAATGCTTATTGGACCCTTTTTTGGCCCCTAATTCTTAAACTTTTGGGACCAAAACTCCCAAAAACAATCCCAACCTTCCTTTTGTGGTCATAAACCTTGTGTTTAAATTTCGTAGATTTCTATTAACTTATACTACATTTATAGTGCGAAAACCAAATGTCTACAGACTCCGACGGACGACGACGCCAACGTCATACCAATATACGACCGCAAAAATTTTGCGGTCGTATAAAAACTGTCAGATTGGAACCATATACATTTTACAAACAAGTTATGTTTGTAATAGTCATACCATAACTGCCAACATTCCTTTTGCTTGATATTTAGCTGTTTTTGTGTTATATACTGTTTTCCTTCAATGTATTTAGATTTTTTATAATCCAAGTGGCTAAATGTAGCAGTCTTGTTTTATTTTGATATCTGCTTATAGTTTGTCTCATGGGCATGTACCCACACCCCTTCTGTACTATGGTGACTCAAATGTGGCCGATCTGTTGAGAATATTACAGTGAAAATTCATTGATATATCAAAGGTTCTTGAGAAATACACTAAATGCAACAATTTGGCAAGAGTCACTCTACCAAATAATTCAGGTTATAACAACTCAAATTTTGCAAATTTCTGCCGGGAATAAATCTATGCAAGCAGGTCACTATTGGCTTTATCCCTATATGTGGAGTTTGCTTCCAAAAGGTTCATCATTGTATAACATTATCTATACAGACAAAAAGTTTTTTCAAATCTGTTTATTAACTGAAAGAACTTTGGTTAAATTAATGTAAACAATTTCAATTAAACATTTTGCAAACAATAGTTCACAAAATCACATATATATATACGGAACAGAATTTACACTGTCACAGCAATGGAAATCATATGAAAAATACCTGTCACAGTGAACATTTTATTTCAATATTTCTCTCATGTTACACAAACATTCTCTCCCTCCCTTTATTTACATGATCACTTTCTCTTCCATTCCTATTTACAAGACAGACCTGATTTTGACAACTGTGTGAAAAGGGTGAAAAAGATGCTTTGGCAGCCATTTTACTATGTATAATAAAAGAACCGTAATGGACAAATATGAACTTCCAAAAGCAGAAGAAAATCAGGTCTTACAAGAGTTAATAAAATCTTTTTGGATCATGTCGTTAATAAAATAAATATCAAGGCAGTGAACTGTTTTACTAACAGGAATATATGAAGTATAAAAAATCATATGTGAAAATAATTTTAACAGTAATATACTTAACAACTGAGGCACAATATGCACCAAATGCGACAACACATTTAATATGTAACATTATATAAGTGATAATTATGAAATTATGATCAACTGGTTACATGTAAAAAGCAGTCGGGTATCAGATTTAAAGTAAACACTACTACTGACAACCCAAACATTCAACCCCATCACTCAATGACAGTTTCATCTTTATTTAAGTCCACATTTCCTTGACACCTGCAATACAAAAATGTATTTTCATTAAATACATATCATTCCAAAATTATATTTTCAATAAAATCTGTGGTAAAATCAAATCAATGGTAAAATAATCTACTGGTACTATTTTTTTATGCCCTGCCTGTAAGGCAGGCCGGGCATACAGTTCTTCAGTCAATGTGTCCGTCCTTCTGTCCATCTGAATGTCCGTCCGTACGAGGTTAAGGTTTAAGGTAGTTTTTCATGAAGGAGTTATGGCATCATCCTAAAACTTTGTACATGGATAGCTTGTGATATGAACAGCAACACTTTGATGTGAAACAGATGCTGTGACCTTGAGGTCATGGGTCATCGACTTTGAATTTCTTTATGGAATTTCAATATTAGAATCCAAATTTAGGTTCAGGTTTAAGGTAGTTTTTTTTATGAAGGAGTTATGGTATCATCATGAAATTGCCAACTTGTAAAGGTTAAAGTGTTTCTGACTAACATTGCCACAATTGGCCCAAATGAATTAATTGTTGACTGTTTTTGTGTTCTGTATTTCCGTCAGGTTACTTGTGACCCATACGAAAGTACTGTAAACAAACCTCTTCATAGATTGTCCAGGCCATTGCTGCCATCAATGTTCGTCTTAACGTTCTAGGTACTATTCCTCGCAAAAATCCATCTAATCCATCTCTCTGTAAAATTATAAAAATGAATGAAAAATGAGTTTCAAGAGCAATAACTTAACTTTTAAATGCTAAGCAATATTTATATTTTTGTAGAAAGGGTCATAAAAACATTACATTTCATGATGACTTTTTGTTTTTTCTTGAAAAGCACCAGGAATTTCCTTTCATAAGAAAAAACAAACTTACATTGTGTTTTTTATATATTACATAAAAGAACTTAAGTTATACAGTATAACAGTGATATTGTTGTCTATTTTCAAAACTACCTCTACCCTTTTTTTTTGGGAAAATGCATCGTTTTTTGGGGAAATTGGGAAATTTTGAATAAGAATTAATTGTACTAAAAGTTGCATTTGAAGACAAGACTGAGCTTTATATAATTGATAAGGCAAGTCATATCAGTTCAGAAGTAAAGCCAAGTATACTTCAGCTCATATTTTTGCGAAGAAAATTTTCTTTGATCCATTTTTACAACAGAACTTTCACAGACACTGACAGGAGCTGTTGCAGTCTCAGAGATAGCTATGGGTGCAGAAACTTTCTTAATTGTAGACTGATTATTGTCAACATTACTGTCATTTGTTTCATTACAAACTTCTTTTATTATGTATTCTATAGCTTGTTCGACTTCCGATTCGATTGTAGATGATTCATCATTGACTTTAATAACTTTATTCATTTGTTTAAACACATCTCCAATCTTTTGTAGACCTTTGCTGTCTTTCTTGCGGAGTTTTTTAATGTAATATTTAGAATTGTGAGACATTTTAACCGGAAAGGAACGGATACAATGACGGTATATAATACATTGAAAACCACGTGTGTTACAAACACCGCGATGATTCGAATCAGAATCCCTGATCTCAAAAACGCTTTTATTATATCAAAATAATAACATGAATACGAAATTTACGTATCATTACTACCGATGCCATCACTGTTTGGGAAAAATGTACAACTTATTGGGAGGAATTTTAAGCCATTTTATTTTGTAATTGGGAATTTTCTCTAGGGGAAAAAGCCGAATATCGGCGGTAATTTGAGGCTAACAATATCACTGTATAATGACATGTAATTCAGGGATATCACAATATCAGCATTTTACCTGATAAATGAACATTACAGTCTGTCTTAGTTTCTTATGTGTTGCTGAATCTAACTGCATATGTGTTTTTACAACATCAGCAGGTTGAGTTAACATGGAGGCCATCATCCCAGCTGCAATCCCAGACAGAAAATAAAAAGCAGGAAGCTGACTTTCATTTTGAATGCCTGAAAAAGAGTAAAAACGTGCCAAGGCTAAGAGATTACTGAAGCTAAACATGTTAATGGTTCCAACTATTCAATTTTCTTTCAAACATCAAGTTAATATACTGAAGACTAGCTTTTGGAATAACCCTACTTTTGCAAGATTTATGTATACTTGCAAATACCAAATTCATCATTATTTTAAAAAACATATCAAAAGAAATCTTTTAAAATAGAAAGGATAAAGATCATAGATCAACAAGTTTTGCAGGAGACTTTCATTCTGTACATGCTAGCTTCCTGCAAACCACTAGATAATTACTGAAGGTGAAACACAAAACCAAATGAGGTATTTACATATTATCATCAGCGTTTTTCTTCTTAACAACAGTATACTGAAAAAAAATCTATGATCTCTATTATAAATAAGACTTTTGAAAGTTGTACGAACCAGGATTTTAAATACTAGCACTGTAAGGTTATTCCATAAGCTAGACATTACTGCAGTAACTCTTGGACCCTTTTTAAATTTGAATTTTGAGATGTCACTGAAGAAGTGAATAGAAAGGCTTCTATAAGAATATTTCAAGGATCAATTCCTTTTCACCTGTGAGTGAAACAAATGCCTTTCCAAGTTACTATGACAATCAGCTTTTGTTTACCAAATAAAGATTTAAAATTGTCATCACCTTGTACTTCTTGCAGAAAAAAACATGCAAAAAATGCTATAATACACAACAAACTGATTGGTTTGGTCCGTGCATCACCCCTTAGAAACAGGAGAGTTACAAGATCATATCAGAGCACCTAGTTGCATATGGACATTATCATTATATTATACTGTTTATTTATGAACAGCAGATGGATTCAAAGTTAGTATCATGGTATGAACAATCAAATTTAAGTATATTTGATATATTTTAAAATTTCTCTTTTAAACATTAGTCAACATGTGTAATTTTCCTGTTTTCCATGACTTGAATACATCAATACATCAGTTACAGTTTAGAGTTGCAAGTTCAATTCTCCATTGCAGTTTCTACTTGTCATTTTGATTCTAATGTTTTAGTTGGTACAAAGTATAGTTATACTGATTTCCTCTATAATGTATAAATATTGAAGCTACATATTTTAGGATTGTCTTATTTCCACACCTATTGAACATAATGTTGAACAAAAGTTGTGATTTTTTTATTCATGTAGGTGTGTGTGTTTGTGCATGCAAACAATAACACAAATTTTTTGTTGTCAAGTTGTCGCGTTAAAGATTATATTTCCTTGTAACAAAACTGTAAAATCTGAATTTTCTGCAAGAATATACTAGACGGTTGTGAACTTAAATCTTTACTTCAGTAAACATTGCAGCTGAAATGTATAGTAGCCTGAAAATCATGCAATTTTCTTGTCAATCAAGTGAAAAGGACTGTACATGTACACGAGTCTTGAAATATGGAAAAAGCCAGTTCGGAAAATAACTATCCAATCTGTGTGGACTATGTTCTAGTCCAAGTAAATACTGCAAGACGTAAAAATCTACCTGTTGATTATTATTTGAATCGACTTTACCTCTGTCGTCTCTTGGATTCTGCAGCTAGTAGGAGGAAAATCTATATAAAATACACATAAAAAAATTCTCAATTAGTCAGGGGGTTTAATTTGAGCTACCATTTAACAACATGGTAGACTCACTGGAAATTTTCAGGCTCAGAATTTTGATTTTTTTTTAATTCTTTATAAAGCAAAATTCAACAAACAACTCTCCAAAAAAAGTATACAACAATACTGATTATCTAAAATTTATCTTCATTCATAACGTTTTTATCAACTTAATCTCGTTTATTGATTTTTTCCTAGCATTTTAAATACATGTATATATAATTCCTACAAAATTTTGAATTTTTCATAATATCAAATTTATCTAATGAATTATAATTATTTAACAGAATGAAACATTTTATATAAAATTCACATACAATAATTAGCCTAATCTTATACATGGATATTATTTTAAATTATTAATGTGCTTTATCTTTAAAACATCCTGAAATCTGTTAAATTCGAAATTCATATTTTTATTACGATCTCTTTCAATAAAGGATTTTAGATCAGCAATAACAATTCTAAATACAACTGCAAACTAAGCTTTGGTTAAACTTACTTCCACTGACGATGCTCTTCAATTGCGAGTAAAACATGAAATAAAGCCCAGAAAAGGGCACGTCCCTAACCAACGTTGGAGCCAGACCTGAGAAAAGACCTGAAAATATAAAAAAAACAAGCTTTTTACAAATCGAAATAAATAAAAGAAGTGACTTACAATTTAAAAACTTCACTATATTTCAATCACTGATATAAAAAATTGGTTTGAATCTTGTATCTTCTTGCCCACAGAAAATACAAACAAATCATCTGTAAGACATTGGAATTAATTCAGAAGAAAATGTCACACCAATTTGCTGACTTGTTTTAGGCTATTAGCTCATGCCCCATAAAATTTTCGACTTAATTGAGTATCTCCTTAAAATTCACTGACAATTAACTGTATGCTTTGTATGTAAAGGTTTTGCTGATAAAATAATAAAAAAAACTTACATTTTACACCTTCCTTTCTTGTAATGTTTGATAAAGCATCATAAATGCCACTATAATTGAATTTTCCACTCTGAAAAAAGGTGTATAAAAGTAAATTATTGACAACTCCTACCAATTAATTTATTAAATTCCCCTAGCTCCCATTTTTCATAATTTATACTCCAAAAAATAATATTAAGCACTATTAAAATAACAAATCACTATTGGTAAACAATATACATTGTAGACCAATATACATAATACACAGTACCTGAACTGGACTTAAGACCAAGATATATGTGAATTCATGGATCCATACTGACCCTAATTTAATGTGCCTACTCTAAAGTTTTTATTGATATTTGTGTACAAAAAACTCTTCACCAAAATTATTCCCATAGGAACCAGGTAAAAAAATCAGCAAACGTTTTGCAATTTAATTTAAGATATTTACCTCAAATCTGGTCTTCAACACTGTGAAGGGCATAACTGTAATTCCGGAAGTGGCCCTGGCAACTGCTCCAATCAAAACTGATTTCAAAGGGTTTGGTTTCTTTCCTTTTTCTTCTAATTTTGACTTCAAAAAGGTAATTGCAGAAAAGTAGAAAGCTATGCCAGGGACTCCTCTTGAAATAGACTAAAAAAAAAGAGAAATACTTGTTTACATTCAAAGGCAGATCACTTTTTGTTATATTCAAACAGTTTTTAGACTGTGCTCTATTAAAAGAAATCATCAAATTCTTTACAAATACATGCAATGAATGCAGTAACTTATGATCATACTGCAGCTGGATGAAAGGCTTCGTCTGGTGTTTATCAAAAATTGTCTGCTGTTACAATGTATATTAAGAGATGTACAAATGGTGAATCAAATTAAGGTTTTACATACTATTAAGCATAGTCATAAGCCTCCATGGCAATGAAAAAGTAAACATTTTTTAAGGAACTCTCGAAAGAATATGTGTGCTATCTGGAGAAACAAGCAATAATGCTTTGAACACTGCTTACCGGAACTAGGCCCTTCCATAGACCTTTCATTTTGTCTTGCTCAACTACATTATAAAACATAGTTAGCATTCCTTCTCTTCCCCTGAAAACAGAGAAATTTAAATATAATTTCCATGGCATGTGAATACTTTGCACCATTTAAGACATCTAAAATGAGGTTGCACGTCTTTTTCTTAATTCTGAAAACACTATCAAATACAGATAAATAAATTGCCATGAATTTTCTTATCGATTATAGCTACAATTCAACCAATTCTAATTATTACTATCACTATCAGAAGGTACAGAACCAAAGAAATAATAGCAGTTCTATAAAAATTTTACATAGTTCAAAAAGTGTTTACACAGGGACACATATACAGTTAAATCAACATTACATGGGAGCTTACATGTATAAAACACATGTAGATTTGCTATATAATTAGACTGGAAATAAAAATGTTAGCAGTGAAAATTGCTTGCCTGCAAATCAGCTTAAAAATTTACTAGAAACACTTTTTTGTTTGCTTTTTGATTTAACATTTACCATGAATATTGTGTCTAAATATTACATACCCAACATTGACAGAAACCTGTAAACGTGTCTTCACAAGGTCTAATGGTTGGAACAGGAGTGTAGAACACGTTCCACTAAACATTCCACAAACAAAAGATTTTACAACAGGTGACTGAAATAAAGAAGTGCAATCCGTTAAATACTGAGTTATCTCCATTTTTTTCACAAAAATATTTAATAAATAATTTTTGGAGGGTCCATATACTGACATTTGACCCGAAGTGTCATGAACTATATGTTATATTATACTTTTCTAGGATTTAATCAAATTTAATCGATGTCGCCAAAATGAGGCGGTCCATGTAATGTACAGCTGGTCCATATAACATTATATGGACCAGCTTAGATAACATAGATAAATAGAGGAGTAAAAGTATAATATAAAAAAATATTTAATGACAGTTGCCTGCTTTTAACATGCAATCAACCAATGATGGACACATCCGACACATGATAACTTTTGGGAGCAATATTACTTTTTGGAGGAAGGCAAAAAATGACATTGGGCTTGTGGATCCAGGAATATTTGTTATTATTCTTTTTTTTTTTTTTGGGACACACACTAGCCTTTTCTAGTGGTCAAATCAAACAGGGTTCAGTAACTTCTGGTATCTTCAACTATAATGTATCTTAACTCAAATTCAAAAGTTCAAACAGATGAGATAATGAGATTACCTATCTTATAAAAAGTGGGTTTTTTTCGGGGGGGGGGGGGGAGGTATAAATTTCTAAGTTAAACTTACCGTTAAAGTTGATTCCATTATGATTTTCTGATCGCTGATATGTGTATCAGTTTTGTTGAAACAGTTGCCCGACCGATTTTAAAATCTACAAAGTCTTTGGTGTGAATGGGGATACACCCCAAACTTGTTTAAAACATGGTCCTGGAAAAACGTTTGTTGCCAGAGAAAAGCTCTTCCGTCTGAGACGAAAATTACAAGTAAATGAATATCAGAAAATATCACACTATTTATCTTATCTCCCGATAGAACGAAATGTTTTCTTTAAGGTCTAACAGGTACACAACACTCGCTGATCACAAATTCAAAATGGTTTGTTGATCTAACGCAATCATCTGTCGTACGAGGTTATAATGGGAAGCCCTCCGCCATTTGGAATTTCGCCAAGAATATGTTTTGCCCAAGAATTATATTTTGAATCAAATTTAGCATGGAAAAATGTTATTACACTGAGTTGTATCAGTAAAAATATTACAATTAAGATTTATATGAGAAACTTTATTGGAAAGCGTTGCATTTAAGAACTATTTTACACAAACAACATTAAGGTTGTAAAGTAGTCCGATACGTCAGTTGTTTTTATCTGCTTTAGACCAGTTAATACTGCTTCACGCACTATTTTTACCCTCAAATCTTGTTTACAAAATTTTGTTAAAAATTTTTTTTTATAGACTAGCGTTGGCCCCAGATAAGAACGTGAAAATTAAGAAATAATTCATGGACGCCAGTGGTTTGTCGGAGATTTTACCACGGGTGCGCCACATTTCTGTCGACATTTTACCCTGAAGTCCCCTGAACGTAGAGAGGGGTAACATTCGCAGAAAAGGGGTCATCCCGTGCTAAAAATCGACCACAAACCACGATTGTCCATGAATTATTTCGATTCTAAACAATTGAAAAACGTCTTCAAAACATGTTTGTGCCGTCGTCACTTCATGAGGCTCGTAATTTAATGTAAATTTAACCAAGGGTTTGAAATTTTTTTTAAAAAATTGCCAAAAAAGGCGGGGTAAAACTTCTATCCTCAAATTTAAATTTTTTTTTGGTAGAAATTTACATTTTTGAAAAAGGGGGGGGGATTTCAAAACTATCCTCAACTACTCCATAACCGCTCAAAGGAATTTGATGAAACTTTCTCTGAATATTAACTTTAATGCAAAGGTTAGAAAATTTAATTTTTTTTTGTTGTAAAAATTGACATTTTTGCAAAAAAAAGGGTGGAAACTTCTATCCTCAACTACTCCATAACCGCTCAAAGGAATTTGATGAAACTCTGTGCATTAATCTTAATGCAAAGGTGTGCATATTTATTTAATTTTTAGAAAATTTAAATTTTTGTTGTAAAAATTTACATTTTTGCAAAAAGGGGGGGGGGCAAAACTTCTATCCTCAACTACTTTATAACCGCTCAAAAGGAATTTTATTAAACTTTCTATGTGCATTAACCTTAATGCACAGGTGTGCATATATATTTCGCTTTTAGAAAATCGTATTTTTTTTTTTGGAAAAAATGACATTTTTGAAAAAAAGGGGGGGACTTCTATCCTCAACTGCTCAATAACCGCTCAAAGGAATTTGATGAAACTTTCTCTGTGCATTAACCTTAATGCACAGGTGTGCATATATATTTCATTTTTAGTAAATTAAAAATTTTTTGGGTAAAAATTGACATTTTTGAAAAAAAGGGGGGTTCAAAACTTCTAGCCTCAACTACTCCATAACCGCTCAAAGGAATTTGATGAAACTTTCTATGTGCATTAACCTTAATGCAAAGGTTTGAATATGTATTTCATTTTTAGAAAATTTTATTTTTTTTTGGTAAAAATTGACATTTTTTTAAAAAAAAAAGAGGGGGGTCAAAACTTCGATCCTCAACTACTCCATAACCACTCAAAGCAATTTGATGAAACAAAGGTGTGCATATATATTTCATTTTTAGAAAATTTTAATATCTTTTGTAAACATTTACGTCCGCTGGCGACACATTTCTTCCTTGAAAGACTCACACACTTTTTCTTAAAAACTAACAATTTATATATTATGTTAAGATACAAAAAAATCTCAAATTTTAAAAAAATCAGGATGCAAAGTGTTGATGTTTTTTTTTAATTTCAGTGTTATTTTATCACATTACATGTACTTATTATTTTGATTTTAACTACATATATCTTATTATATACATAAATATCAATATACCCCAAATTTGCACATTTCATCGATATAAGATATCTTGTTAACTTTACAAGATATCTTTGAAACTAAATTAGATATTTTATAAAGTTTATAAGATATCTTGTATCTTTTTACAGATATCTTTTAATCAAATATTTTATAAGATATCTTGTACAATTTATAAGATATCTTATTTACTTTACAAGACATCTTTTTAACATATGAGATATCTTATAAGCTATACAAGATATCTTATATGATTGATTTATCAGATATCTTATAAGCTATACAAGATATCTTATATGATTGATTTATCTGATATCTTATTTAGTAAATAAGATATCTTAATTAGTTTATTAAGATATCTCAATTCGTTTAAAAGATATCTTATTAAACTTTATAAGATATCTTGAAAGTGGAATAAATATAAAACGGCTTGGCATATATATATACCTTCCACAATCAATATTTATTCAGGTGCTATTCAACTTTGGCACTTACCATCTTTTTGAGGGGAGAGGGGTGTATTTACCACTTGGCCAGAATTAGTCCGTCGTAAACAAATTTTCACGATCCAGAGTTTGGATTTCATTAGACTTGCCAAATTCGCTTCCAGATTGAGGAAATATGAAAATAATTAACTTTACTATCCATACTTATTTACTATTGATATGCGTACATTTTTTTTAGTATAGGTAACTTTTTTACTCCCCCTCCAATATATTAAACTTTCAAAGGGACAAAATATTAAATAGAGACTATAACTCGATCTACATGATCTAAGAAATCATTACAAAAAGACGGACTAAAACTGGTTTTACAAGTGAAAAACTGAAAAATAATACCTTGGGAAAAGTTCGTAAGATTGAAAGGCAAGACAAACTGACGAGAATGCAACATACCACAAGGATATATGTATAACTAAAAGAATAAAAAGCATAAAAAGAAAAAGACAGCACAGAAATTAAAGCACTAGCAATGTGAACTCCCAATAAATTAGTTGCTCCGGAAGTTTAAGCATGTCCTGTCGACACCCATCCGTTGCAAGCGGGAACAAATCCACCATGGCTGACATGGAGAACAAATATCACAAAACATACCTCCAAAACAATTATACGATATTATAATTTCTTTTGACAAATCATATATAACTTAGGTAAATTGTTGACTGATTTTAAAAGATCTAGCTCAGATAGAATCAACCGTACTCTAAGGATGGAATCTCCCTACCTCCATTTCCGATCTCATACTCTTAGTTTATGTTTCAGTGGGATGAAACAGCGTATATCTTGAGGAATATTTAAATGTCATTGACATATGTGAGTTATTTTTATTATTTGTTCATGAATTGACATGATTGAAGGTACGACTTTGTTCCGTTTCGCATTAATTCTTACGTAAATAGTGCCATATATTACACGAAGAATATTAATAAGTTTCACTACACAGTACAAACCATATGACATATATAGTTAACAATTGCTGACAAGTGACTATATGGTTTAGCTCTAAATGTCAATTTCTTTTTTCAATTTGAGGTACATGAGGTATTTGAAGCTTCACTAAAATTCTAGGAAAACCCTCATATATCATGTTTATGCGAAAACCAGAAAGTAGATCCTGCAGTTTAGTATATGGAAGTATATTCTGTAAAGCTACAAATTTTTAACTTAAAAATCATTATTGAACTAATTATAGTAAATTCAAACCGATATTATATATTTGTCTATGAAAATTACATTTGAAAAACGTCCAAAATTTATATTTCTGTTTCGCTAACTCGGTGCCAGAAAAGAACAATTGATATTTATATTAAACTGATACATGTGATATACAAGTTCTATACATAAATATATTTTCTACACATTTTTGACTATGTGCCAATTTTGTATGATTCATCAATCTATGGGGAAAACACTGCAAGAAAATTTTCATGTCCAAAAATAATCATAATGTTGTATGATTATATAATTGAAAAAATTTTTTTTTTTATCTGTTTCTGAAAGATTCTTCATATTTTCATATTTTAGATTGTAAAACGGCATCAACGAGAAAACAAGTTAATATATATATGTATATTTAAAGTAAAATCCGATTAAGTAGTTGCCAATTTACAGATATATACATGTAGATCACTTTGATTTATATTTTATAGCGGTTTAGGGTTGGGCGAATGGGTGTTACATACGAGTTCCAAACTCGCTGGATTTTACAGTATTAAAATCTGATTTCAACGTTCAGACATGTAGTTACTTATGTGGGAGTTGTTCCCTAGCTAGGTATTATACCGTTTCTTTTATTATTAGTATTAGATAATCAGAACCAATACCTTGCTATTTTCCAGTTCTAATAAAATTATTTGATATTTTCAACCATTATTTTTGTGTCGCCTGCGGAACGCATGGTCAACACATAGGGATCACTTTCTGTCGTCTTGCGTCGTCACACTTTTCTTCTATCCTCAACTACTCGTAAACCGCTCAAATGAATTTGATGAAACTTTCTCTGTGCATTAACCTTAATGCACAGATGTGCATATATATTTCATTTTTAGAAAATTTTATTTATTTTTTTTTTTTGGTGTAAAAATTGACATTTCTGCAAAAAAAAGGGGGGGGCAAAACTTCTATCCTCAACTACTCCGCTCAAAGGAATTTGATGAAACTTTCTCTGTGCGTTAATCTTAATGCACAGGTTTGCATATATATTTCATTTTTAGAAAATTAAAATTTTTTTTTGTAAAAATTGATTTTTCTGCAAAAAGGGGTGGGGGGGGGGGGGGGGGGGGGCAAAACTATCCTCAACTACTCCATAACCGCTCAAAGGAATTTGATGAAACTTTCTCTGTGCATTAACCTTAATGCACAGGTGTGCATATATATTCATTTTTAGAAAGTTAATTTTGCAAAAAAAGGGGGGGGGGGTCAAAACTTCTATCATCAACTACTCCATAATCGCTCAAAGGATTTTGATGAAACTTTCTCTGTGCATTAACCTGAATACACAGGTGTGAATATATATTTCCTTTTTAGAAAATTTTTAATTTTTTGGGGTAAAAATTGAAATTTAAAAAAAAGAGGGGGAGTCAAAACTTCTATCCTCAACTACTCCATAACCGCTCAAAGGATTTTGATGAAACTTTCTCTGTGCATTAACCTGAATGAACAGGTGTGCATATATATTTCCTTTTTAGAAAATTTTTAATTTTTTGGGGTAAAAATTGAAATTTTAAAAAAAAGAGGGGGAGTCAAAACTTCTATCCTCAACTACTCCATAACCGCTCGAAGGATTTTGATGAAACTCTCTCTACGCATTAACCTTAATGCACAGGTGTGCATATATATTTCCTTTTTAGAAAATTCTAATTTTTTTTGTAGTAAAAATTGGAATTTAAAAAAAAAGGGGGGGGGGGTCAAAACTTCTATCCTCAACTACTCCATAACCGCTCAAAGCAATTTGATGAAACTTTCTCTGTGCATTAACATTAATGCAAAGGTGTGCATATATATTTCATTTTTAGAAAATTTTAATATCTTTTGAAAAAATTGACGTCCGCAGGCGACACATGTTTTGGTCTATTTAGTACGGTTTTGATCTGTTCTTTTCTCATATATACACAGAAATTACTTCATTTGTTTGCAAATTTGAGGTAAAATTATTCGACAGAAATTTTTTATATGAGTGAGAATTAGATATCGCCAAAGGCTCGTTTATTATTATATCCAAATTAAACAACTCGATTTGATATCAAGCGATAATCAAATTCTCACTCATTGTGAAACCTATATGTCATTTTTTTTTTACATATCTCCTCCTCAATTTCGGATTTAGATAATTAACAAAATATTTTTTTTCTTTCTCTTTTCAATACCTCCGGGCCCTTTTCAAGTTCTAGAATGGTAGATCTACAACGACCGGCTTCCTGTGCGAAATTTAGAAAGATCAAATGAAATTGACTCTTTTGTGATATTTCACATATTCTATACGTTTACTGTTATCACCATATTAATTTATTTTGCAATATACATATATCCAATAATTAAACCGGTTTAACTCCCGCAATGTTCAGTGTCTGTACCAAGTAAAACTGTTCTGACTCTGTTGTGCTTATCTTTGTGTGTTTTGTGCTCTTTCGTGTATTCTTTTTTTCCAGGGTTCTGTTTGTTGGGTGACGTTCTGCTTTGGGTTTCCAAGAGACAATATTTTTTTAAGCGAAGACTAAATTTACGTGCGGCATAATTTTTACAAATAAAATATTACAAAAAAATCGAAGAAAAACCTATTTTTTTACCAAATTTTAGGAGCGGACGAAATTAACACGCTTTATTTTTAATTTCTTGAAAAATGAAGAATTTGCGGTAAATTTTCAGCATTTTTTCAAAATAAATTTAAAGCGGCAAAAAAGTTTTTCAAAAAATTTACAAAGTCCGAAAATCGTCTTAGTCATTACAGCAATGCAGTGGGGAAATGCAAAGAACTAAAAATCAAATTTTAGGTTTGTTCGACATGTGCATTTTGTACATTTAAGTTGTTTTATGCCCCTTTTGACATTTTCCATTTATTTTCCTCGTTTGCTATTGTTGTACGTATGAGCTGTTTCGCAACATACCTACTTTTTAGCTCATCTGGCGATGAGCTTTTGCGTCCGTCGTCCGTCGTCGTCCGTGCGTTAACTTTTCACATTTCAATCTTCTTCTAAAAGATCACTAAACCAAATGAAACCAAACTTGGCAGCAATGTTCCTGTGAAGGTCCTTTACAGAATTTGTAGTTTTTGGTTCCGATGGAATATTCAACATGGCTGCCATGCCCAACAATGTGTTCTGATTGGCTGAATTTAAAAAAATCTTCTTGTCAGAAACAACATGACCAAATGAACTTCTACTTTGCAGGGATATTCCTTAGATGGTCCTGTACCAAATTTTTAATATCCAAGATGGCCGCCAGCAGGCGACTTAGTTTAACATAGCACCCTTATGGGAAATACAAACAAACATCTTCTAGAGAACCACTGAATGGATTGACACCAAACATAGCATGAATGTTCCTTTTGATGCGCTGACCAAGTGTTGTTACTTTGGTGCTGAAATCACCCGCGATGGCTGCCAGCGGGGAACTTAGTTTAACATAGGACCCTAAGGGAAATACATACAAAAATCTTCTTCTAAAGAACCACTGTATGGATTGAAACCAAACATAGAATGAATATTCTTTATGAGGTGCTTACCAAGAGTTGATACTTTGGTGCTGATCTGTCATCCAAAATGACGACCAGCGAATGACTTAGTTTAACATAGTACCCTATGGGAAAATCATACAAACGGCTTCTTGAAAATTACTGAATGGATTTAAACCAAACATGGCATGGATGTTAATCTCAAGGTCCTTTAGCATTATGAACAAATGGAAATATCAGGTGAGCGATACAGGCTCCTGGAAGCCTCTGGCTTTATTATCCATTTAGTTGCTTGTTTATATAGTAACTGTTTTATATTCAATTTTTAATTTCGTACCGCCTGGTATGGCGATAGGGTGCATTGTACATTATTGTCATGATTAAACTCAAATACCATGTATACCGTATTGTATTTCAAAACGACAGCCAGGTCACAGTCTTAAATGAGTACCAGAGTCATGTTTAGGTAAAATATAGTAATCATGTCAAGGTAAAATTCTAGCGAGATATACTGAAGTTATATTGAACTTGACATATTTCCGGTCCGATTTTCTCAAAAACCTACCAAGGCCCGAATAATGCTTTAAATGGGTATACTCTATTGAAGACCTGATTCTTCGTTAACAGCGAAAAAGTTTTTTTTATAAGATTTTTACATGTTTTAAAAAGGATCTTTTTTCAGTAGCATGAGTAGGAAACAGTAAATAATTATCAGCCAGGGTGATCGTAAATTTTAGGGGTCTCATCAGTGACACTGCATTACTAAGGGGTGAGGAGGGATTGTCACTTAAAACATATAAATGATTGGGGGGGGGGGGGGCAGTCCAAGGGTCAAAGAAAAGTTCAGTGTTCCTTTGTGTGTTGTTTTTTTTTAAGGTGTAGAAAAGGTGTCTGTGAAGTGGTGTTAAACAACAGAAGTTTAAATATCATTATTAATATAAGTATTATATTTCATTATCTTATCTTCTTCAGTCATTTGAAATATTAAGGCTTAGTCATTACAGCAATGCAGTCATTCGTTTTCAAACTCGCAATGTTTGGATGTCAAATGAAATGCATTTTTTTCAGTTGTTAATATTAAAAGCCATTAAGACATAGTCCAGACTGACTATAAAAACTGGCAATCCCTCATCAGTGTTTTTTCCTCATCCTTTTGGTGTTATGTAGTAAGGTTGCAAAATAAATTATTTTTTAAAAGAAGTAAATGCTGAAAATAAATCAATACACATTTCTTTAAATATATATTTTTTTTTAATTTCCAAAAAAAAAAAAATCTAATGACAAGAAAAAATCGAATGCACACAATTTATGAAATTTGATTTTTTCTTGAATGACTGTCTCAATTTTTATTAACTTTTCTCCCTAAAGACTTAAGCTGAGCTGAAAAATGTTACAAAAAATGCAGCGAAATTTATCAGAACTAAATTTTATAATTTACGAATAATAAAGACGTTTTTCAAAACGCCTTTTGACTCCAGAAGAACTCTTATTGATGAAATTAATTACAATGTATATTTGTCGCCATAAATTGAGATATTGTAGGCTTGGTGGGGCAAAAAACTAATTACATTAAACTGGCTTTTAATGTATATTTATTTATATAAAAAGGAAAGAAAGAAAGAAAATTAAGTAAATAAATAATAATTAAGTAACACCGTAAAAAATGGGAAAAAAATAATTTCAAAATACCACTTAATATTTTTATTTTGCAGAAAAAATGATTTATTGTTATTATCAGATGCCAAAGACTGAACAGGGCCAAATTTATTTGGAATTGTTCGATTCGATATAGTTGAAGTTGATTGTACTCACAATTCATTCCATATTTATGTTATGGAAGTACATAGATTATAGTTCATGAAAACGTGAATCTGCAAAACCTTATCAAAGTAAGGCGAGGTTATATAATATCTATATTATGTCAGTTCATATATTAAAAGTACAAATGTATGAGAAATATATTCGACATTTTTTCAGGAAAATATGCATCTTTAGAGTAAATTATCATAAAAATAAAAACTGTAAATATGAATATGTTAGGATTTGCATGAAATGGGGGTGAGCATGAACAAGAAAGCAACTCATTTAGTGGTGCTGTAGCATTGATGCTTAACACTTGTAACCAAGAGATAAAAGTATATGAAAATAAATTCTCTGATACCAATTTTGAAGTACAAGATGTACACCTTTCGTCGACTCAACAACTCATCTGTTGTGCTCAAGGCCAAAAAATGTTGAAAACCAAAACAATAATCCAAAAGTTGAAGAGGAAATTTAAAAATCACAAAATGACCGAAATGCTGAGGCCAAAACCATCTAAGGACAGAGCTATGACGAGGGAGATAATTGGAACAATGATAAAATTTAAAGTATCGATTTCATGCTAGTATTGAAATACTAGCAATTGAGCGATGCAATCCTCTGGGACTTGGAATCCACCAGCAGTGGTATCGATTCATTGGTTATAATAAATTCTTTAAAACCAACTTTGTTGCACATTTAAAATGAAATTATTGGTGATACGATGCTGTTGCAATACTGTAACAAATAAAAAGGTATTGCTAATTGATAACCTACCAATATATGGGTTATTGTTTAAAGTTCAGTAGCAATTATCATGAATTATTAGACGCATATCAATATAGAACAAAAAAACTAAGTATGTTGCGAAACAGCTCATGCGATGATAGATAACAAGAAAAATAAATGGAAATGGTGAGCTTTCAAAAGGGGCATAAAACAACTAAAATGTATGAAATACACAAGTCGAACAAAGCCAAATATAAAATCGTAGAAAAACAACAACAATCAAATTAAAAAGTTAAAAATACCCAACGTTTCGACCAATATGGTCTTGATCACGAGCATGTAAAAAATAAAAAATAAAAAGGTGTTTACTGAACAAGCTCTGGGTTTCAAAGAGTCACACCTTTTTATTTTTATTTTTTACATGCTCGAGTCTTTCACTGGGTTTCAAAGAGTTAACGCCTTTTTATTTTTATTTTTTACATGCTCGTGCCATGCATATATTTTAAAGCCAATTATCTCTCTAATTCATAACAATTGGTTATTGTCAATTTTTTTGTATGCGGAGTAATTTAAAAATTGAGGGAATGAAATGAAATATTTCCCTTTTGATTTGTGTATATAACCCAATTTAGCTACATACAATTCTGGTTGAAAAAAAAATGTTTCGAACTACTATGTATGGATTATCAGATTTTCTGCATATTGATATCGTAAAATATCAGCCTAGAACAATACAAGCACTACAATTAAAAACTAAAAACATATGAACAACTATGACCCCACCAAAAAACCGGGGATAGACTCAGGTGCTCCGGAAGAGTAAGCAGTCTCTGTGAAATCCGGTATGAGGAAGGGACAACATTAATGAGACAGGTCCATTTTCATTTGGGAGACGGTTTTTTCATGCATGTCAACCAAGTCATGATGACGTCCATAAAACTTTAACTAGATTGAGGGAGTCGGAAACGACAGCTTTCTCAGCACTCCCCACATGTTGTATCCCTGTGCACCTTTTTCACAATCATACCTTTGAATACAGGCCCACATTTTGAAAATTTAAATTCAAAAACCTTATTGCACATCTACATAAGTGTATGACTATACTGCATAGAAATAAAATGTATAAAATGAAAAATGAAAGAACAGTTTCTGAAGGAAAAGACGATCTAAGTTTGTTTAACTTGTGTCTGATCCCTTTTACTTTATTTGAGTAAATAAAATATGTTTAAACTAAACTAAGTCACCAGCTTATAATTCCCAATTTTTGAAATTCGACCGAAGTGATTTCAACGTTCAGACATGTAGTTACTTATGTGGGAGTTGTTCCCTAGCTAGGTATTATACCGTTTCTTTTATTATTAGTATTAGATAATCAGAACCAATACCTTGCTATTTTCCAGTTCTAATAAAATTATTTGATATTTTCAACCATTATTTTTGTGTCGCCTGCGGAACGCATGGTCAACACATAGGGATCACTTTCTGTCGTCTTGCGTCGTCACACTTTTCTTCTATCCTCAACTACTCGTAAACCGCTCAAATGAATTTGATGAAACTTTCTCTGTGCATTAACCTTAATGCACAGATGTGCATATATATTTCATTTTTAGAAAATTTTATTTATTTTTTTTTTTTGGTGTAAAAATTGACATTTCTGCAAAAAAAAGGGGGGGGGCAAAACTTCTATCCTCAACTACTCCGCTCAAAGGAATTTGATGAAACTTTCTCTGTGCGTTAATCTTAATGCACAGGTTTGCATATATATTTCATTTTTAGAAAATTAAAATTTTTTTTTGTAAAAATTGATTTTTCTGCAAAAAGGGGTGGGGGGGGGGGGCAAAACTATCCTCAACTACTCCATAACCGCTCAAAGGAATTTGATGAAACTTTCTCTGTGCATTAACCTTAATGCACAGGTGTGCATATATATTCATTTTTAGAAAGTTAATTTTGCAAAAAAAGGGGGGGGGGGGGTCAAAACTTCTATCATCAACTACTCCATAACCGCTCAAAGGATTTTGATGAAACTTTCTCTGTGCATTAACCTGAATGAACAGGTGTGCATATATATTTCCTTTTTAGAAAATTTTTAATTTTTTGGGGTAAAAATTGAAATTTTAAAAAAAAGAGGGGGAGTCAAAACTTCTATCCTCAACTACTCCATAACCGCTCGAAGGATTTTGATGAAACTCTCTCTACGCATTAACCTTAATGCACAGGTGTGCATATATATTTCCTTTTTAGAAAATTCTAATTTTTTTTGTAGTAAAAATTGGAATTTAAAAAAAAAGGGGGGGGGGGTCAAAACTTCTATCCTCAACTACTCCATAACCGCTCAAAGCAATTTGATGAAACTTTCTCTGTGCATTAACATTAATGCAAAGGTGTGCATATATATTTCATTTTTAGAAAATTTTAATATCTTTTGAAAAAATTGACGTCCGCAGGCGACACATGTTTTGGTCTATTTAGTACGGTTTTGATCTGTTCTTTTCTCATATATACACAGAAATTACTTCATTTGTTTGCAAATTTGAGGTAAAATTATTCGACAGAAATTTTTTATATGAGTGAGAATTAGATATCGCCAAAGGCTCGTTTATTATTATATCCAAATTAAACAACTCGATTTGATATCAAGCGATAATCAAATTCTCACTCATTGTGAAACCTATATGTCATTTTTTTTTTACATATCTCCTCCTCAATTTCGGATTTAGATAATTAACAAAATATTTTTTTTCTTTCTCTTTTCAATACCTCCGGGCCCTTTTCAAGTTCTAGAATGGTAGATCTACAACGACCGGCTTCCTGTGCGAAATTTAGAAAGATCAAATGAAATTGACTCTTTTGTGATATTTCACATATTCTATACGTTTACTGTTATCACCATATTAATTTATTTTGCAATATACATATATCCAATAATTAAACCGGTTTAACTCCCGCAATGTTCAGTGTCTGTACCAAGTAAAACTGTTCTGACTCTGTTGTGCTTATCTTTGTGTGTTTTGTGCTCTTTCGTGTATTCTTTTTTTCCAGGGTTCTGTTTGTTGGGTGACGTTCTGCTTTGGGTTTCCAAGAGACAATATTTTTTTAAGCGAAGACTAAATTTACGTGCGGCATAATTTTTACAAATAAAATATTACAAAAAAATCGAAGAAAAACCTATTTTTTTACCAAATTTTAGGAGCGGACGAAATTAACACGCTTTATTTTTAATTTCTTGAAAAATGAAGAATTTGCGGTAAATTTTCAGCATTTTTTCAAAATAAATTTAAAGCGGCAAAAAAGTTTTTCAAAAAATTTACAAAGTCCGAAAATCGTCTTAGTCATTACAGCAATGCAGTGGGGAAATGCAAAGAACTAAAAATCAAATTTTAGGTTTGTTCGACATGTGCATTTTGTACATTTAAGTTGTTTTATGCCCCTTTTGACATTTTCCATTTATTTTCCTCGTTTGCTATTGTTGTACGTATGAGCTGTTTCGCAACATACCTACTTTTTAGCTCATCTGGCGATGAGCTTTTGCGTCCGTCGTCCGTCGTCGTCCGTGCGTTAACTTTTCACATTTCAATCTTCTTCTAAAAGATCACTAAACCAAATGAAACCAAACTTGGCAGCAATGTTCCTGTGAAGGTCCTTTACAGAATTTGTAGTTTTTGGTTCCGATGGAATATTCAACATGGCTGCCATGCCCAACAATGTGTTCTGATTGGCTGAATTTAAAAAAATCTTCTTGTCAGAAACAACATGACCAAATGAACTTCTACTTTGCAGGGATATTCCTTAGATGGTCCTGTACCAAATTTTTAATATCCAAGATGGCCGCCAGCAGGCGACTTAGTTTAACATAGCACCCTTATGGGAAATACAAACAAACATCTTCTAGAGAACCACTGAATGGATTGACACCAAACATAGCATGAATGTTCCTTTTGATGCGCTGACCAAGTGTTGTTACTTTGGTGCTGAAATCACCCGCGATGGCTGCCAGCGGGGAACTTAGTTTAACATAGGACCCTAAGGGAAATACATACAAAAATCTTCTTCTAAAGAACCACTGTATGGATTGAAACCAAACATAGAATGAATATTCTTTATGAGGTGCTTACCAAGAGTTGATACTTTGGTGCTGATCTGTCATCCAAAATGACGACCAGCGAATGACTTAGTTTAACATAGTACCCTATGGGAAAATCATACAAACGGCTTCTTGAAAATTACTGAATGGATTTAAACCAAACATGGCATGGATGTTAATCTCAAGGTCCTTTAGCATTATGAACAAATGGAAATATCAGGTGAGCGATACAGGCTCCTGGAAGCCTCTGGCTTTATTATCCATTTAGTTGCTTGTTTATATAGTAACTGTTTTATATTCAATTTTTAATTTCGTACCGCCTGGTATGGCGATAGGGTGCATTGTACATTATTGTCATGATTAAACTCAAATACCATGTATACCGTATTGTATTTCAAAACGACAGCCAGGTCACAGTCTTAAATGAGTACCAGAGTCATGTTTAGGTAAAATATAGTAATCATGTCAAGGTAAAATTCTAGCGAGATATACTGAAGTTATATTGAACTTGACATATTTCCGGTCCGATTTTCTCAAAAACCTACCAAGGCCCGAATAATGCTTTAAATGGGTATACTCTATTGAAGACCTGATTCTTCGTTAACAGCGAAAAAGTTTTTTTTATAAGATTTTTACATGTTTTAAAAAGGATCTTTTTTCAGTAGCATGAGTAGGAAACAGTAAATAATTATCAGCCAGGGTGATCGTAAATTTTAGGGGTCTCATCAGTGACACTGCATTACTAAGGGGTGAGGAGGGATTGTCACTTAAAACATATAAATGATTGGGGGGGGGGGGGGGGGGGGGGCAGTCCAAGGGTCAAAGAAAAGTTCAGTGTTCCTTTGTGTGTTGTTTTTTTTAAGGTGTAGAAAAGGTGTCTGTGAAGTGGTGTTAAACAACAGAAGTTTAAATATCATTATTAATATAAGTATTATATTTCATTATCTTATCTTCTTCAGTCATTTGAAATATTAAGGCTTAGTCATTACAGCAATGCAGTCATTCGTTTTCAAACTCGCAATGTTTGGATGTCAAATGAAATGCATTTTTTTCAGTTGTTAATATTAAAAGCCATTAAGACATAGTCCAGACTGACTATAAAAACTGGCAATCCCTCATCAGTGTTTTTTCCTCATCCTTTTGGTGTTATGTAGTAAGGTTGCAAAATAAATTATTTTTTAAAAGAAGTAAATGCTGAAAATAAATCAATACACATTTCTTTAAATATATATTTTTTTTTAATTTCCAAAAAAAAAAAAATCTAATGACAAGAAAAAATCGAATGCACACAATTTATGAAATTTGATTTTTTCTTGAATGACTGTCTCAATTTTTATTAACTTTTCTCCCTAAAGACTTAAGCTGAGCTGAAAAATGTTACAAAAAATGCAGCGAAATTTATCAGAACTAAATTTTATAATTTACGAATAATAAAGACGTTTTTCAAAACGCCTTTTGACTCCAGAAGAACTCTTATTGATGAAATTAATTACAATGTATATTTGTCGCCATAAATTGAGATATTGTAGGCTTGGTGGGGCAAAAAACTAATTACATTAAACTGGCTTTTAATGTATATTTATTTATATAAAAAGGAAAGAAAGAAAGAAAATTAAGTAAATAAATAATAATTAAGTAACACCGTAAAAAATGGGAAAAAAATAATTTCAAAATACCACTTAATATTTTTATTTTGCAGAAAAAATGATTTATTGTTATTATCAGATGCCAAAGACTGAACAGGGCCAAATTTATTTGGAATTGTTCGATTCGATATAGTTGAAGTTGATTGTACTCACAATTCATTCCATATTTATGTTATGGAAGTACATAGATTATAGTTCATGAAAACGTGAATCTGCAAAACCTTATCAAAGTAAGGCGAGGTTATATAATATCTATATTATGTCAGTTCATATATTAAAAGTACAAATGTATGAGAAATATATTCGACATTTTTTCAGGAAAATATGCATCTTTAGAGTAAATTATCATAAAAATAAAAACTGTAAATATGAATATGTTAGGATTTGCATGAAATGGGGGTGAGCATGAACAAGAAAGCAACTCATTTAGTGGTGCTGTAGCATTGATGCTTAACACTTGTAACCAAGAGATAAAAGTATATGAAAATAAATTCTCTGATACCAATTTTGAAGTACAAGATGTACACCTTTCGTCGACTCAACAACTCATCTGTTGTGCTCAAGGCCAAAAAATGTTGAAAACCAAAACAATAATCCAAAAGTTGAAGAGGAAATTTAAAAATCACAAAATGACCGAAATGCTGAGGCCAAAACCATCTAAGGACAGAGCTATGACGAGGGAGATAATTGGAACAATGATAAAATTTAAAGTATCGATTTCATGCTAGTATTGAAATACTAGCAATTGAGCGATGCAATCCTCTGGGACTTGGAATCCACCAGCAGTGGTATCGATTCATTGGTTATAATAAATTCTTTAAAACCAACTTTGTTGCACATTTAAAATGAAATTATTGGTGATACGATGCTGTTGCAATACTGTAACAAATAAAAAGGTATTGCTAATTGATAACCTACCAATATATGGGTTATTGTTTAAAGTTCAGTAGCAATTATCATGAATTATTAGACGCATATCAATATAGAACAAAAAAACTAAGTATGTTGCGAAACAGCTCATGCGATGATAGATAACAAGAAAAATAAATGGAAATGGTGAGCTTTCAAAAGGGGCATAAAACAACTAAAATGTATGAAATACACAAGTCGAACAAAGCCAAATATAAAATCGTAGAAAAACAACAACAATCAAATTAAAAAGTTAAAAATACCCAACGTTTCGACCAATATGGTCTTGATCACGAGCATGTAAAAAATAAAAAATAAAAAGGTGTTTACTGAACAAGCTCTGGGTTTCAAAGAGTCACACCTTTTTATTTTTATTTTTTACATGCTCGAGTCTTTCACTGGGTTTCAAAGAGTTAACGCCTTTTTATTTTTATTTTTTACATGCTCGTGCCATGCATATATTTTAAAGCCAATTATCTCTCTAATTCATAACAATTGGTTATTGTCAATTTTTTTGTATGCGGAGTAATTTAAAAATTGAGGGAATGAAATGAAATATTTCCCTTTTGATTTGTGTATATAACCCAATTTAGCTACATACAATTCTGGTTGAAAAAAAAAATGTTTCGAACTACTATGTATGGATTATCAGATTTTCTGCATATTGATATCGTAAAATATCAGCCTAGAACAATACAAGCACTACAATTAAAAACTAAAAACATATGAACAACTATGACCCCACCAAAAAACCGGGGATAGACTCAGGTGCTCCGGAAGAGTAAGCAGTCTCTGTGAAATCCGGTATGAGGAAGGGACAACATTAATGAGACAGGTCCATTTTCATTTGGGAGACGGTTTTTTCATGCATGTCAACCAAGTCATGATGACGTCCATAAAACTTTAACTAGATTGAGGGAGTCGGAAACGACAGCTTTCTCAGCACTCCCCACATGTT
The DNA here is from genome assembly GCA_028015205.1 of Mytilisepta virgata. NCBI lineage: Eukaryota > Metazoa > Mollusca > Bivalvia > Mytilida > Mytilidae > Mytilisepta > Mytilisepta virgata. The sequence goes on from CM051521.1 coordinate 94,970,739, forward strand.
GTATCCCTGTGCACCTTTTTCACAATCATACCTTTGAATACAGGCCCACATTTTGAAAATTTAAATTCAAAAACCTTATTGCACATCTACATACAGTGTATGACTATACTGCATAGAAATAAAATGTATAAAATGAAAAATGAAAGAACAGTTTCTGAAGGAAAAGACGATCTAAGTTTGTTTAACTTGTGTCTGATCCCTTTTACTTTATTTGAGTAAATAAAATATGTTTAAACTAAACTAAGTCACCAGCTTATAATTCCCAATTTTTGAAATTCGACCGAAGTGCGGGATTAATAAGGATGACTCATCTTAGGAGCAACATACCTCCTGTCTGAGCAAATTTTCTGTCAGGAGCCGTGCTCTGTCCAGGAAGTCACAGGTCAATGCACATGTCACAAGCTCTGGAATAACGTATGAGTTGTGAAATATACACCTCATACGTCGGCGCTTCAGGAATGTTGCCGCTCAAAAATGGGAAGTTGACGATTGGAAAGTCAAAGTCACTCCGTTTGTCGTAAAGTTTTGTATTCAGTCTTCCTCTGGTGTTAATTTCGAGGTAAAGGTTAGATTAGATACAGACTTGGCAGTGTCTGTGGTATCCTTAATGGGGATAGATGAGATGTAAGAAATTCCCAAAACGTGAATTGTTGAGTGATAAAACAACAGCTATATAACGGAACCTGAAATTAAAGGTACGGGCCAACTTCTTCTGTTTTTCCTTAAGAAGCCCGTCAAGGAAATCTGAGTAAAGGAACAAGTCGTCCAGGAGTGGCGCACAATTACTGCCCATAGGAATGACAATAGTCTGTTGGAAAACACGTCCACCAATTTGAACAAATATGTTGTCGATCAAAAATTCAATCATCAGGACAACTTCTCATACGACACGAAGCCTTCACGGCTGAGCAGGGTGATATAGATGCAGGGAAGTACCATAATGGTTATGACAGATGTTGGAAATTAGCCTCAGAATGGATTTTGCAGCTATTATCGTGCTTAATTAACTAGAATTAAACTATCACAGCAAGGAAATAATATTAAAGGGAATCACATTCTTGGATTTTTTAAATAAAACTAAATAATAATGTTATGCATGCGAGCGCCAAGCAGGCGTGATTTTTCTTGTGTGTATTATGACATGTAATTAATTATATTATCACATATGGATACTGTATGGAGAACTGGATTATTTTTTAAACTAATTAAAGGTAATATACCTCAAAATATTTTTAATATTATTAAATCAATGTATACTAATACAACTACTCGAATCAAATTCTCTGATGGATTAAGTCCATCCTTTCCATCAGAGAGGGGAGTCAAACAAGGTGATGTTCTGAGTCCCCTGCTTTTTAACTTTTTCATAAATGACCTGGTAAATAAGCTTGACAACAGTTTAACGGATCCAGTGGTTGTTGGTGATACACCTTTAAATATTTTATTATATGCTGATGACATTGTTATACTGTCCAAGAGCCAAGAAGGTCTACAGAAAAGTCTTGATATTTTAAATGAATATTGTTTATCATGGAAATTACAAGTAAATACTGACAAATCAAAAATTATGGTATTTAACTCAAATGGTAAAACATTTTTAAAACATTTTACATTTAATGGAAAACTCCTTGAAACTGTTACAAGTTATTGCTACTTGGGTATAACTTTAAAATATAATGGTAACTTTTGCCTTGCTGTAGACAGTCTTATGGAAAAGGCCAGAAAGGCATATTTTAAAATTAAGAAAACAATTGGTCTTAATAATGCATGTAAACTTTTAGAAAAACTTTTTGATAGTCTAGTTACCCCCATCCTTTTATATGGATGTGAAGTATGGGGTATTGACTTCAAATTTAAAGATTCTGATTCCTTTGAAAAATTACATATAAAATTCATAAAAGAAATCTTAGGAGTTCACTGCAGAGCATCAAATGATGCATGCCGTGCTGAACTCAACAGAGTACCACTTAAAAACAAGATAAAATTTTCATCAATTAATTTTCTTCAGCATATTATCTCATCTGAACACTCATTAATAAATAATGTATTTAAAAAAATACAAAATTCAAGCCCTTGGTTTAAAAAAATTAAAAATATCTTAGATGATCTGGGAATGTCATTTATAGCAAATAATTTAAACTTTTTAAAGAGCAATTTAAACCAAATAAAACAAAGAATAAATGACCAATGTTTTCAAAATCAACAATCAAATATAAATAAATCAGAAAAATTAGATTTCTTCAGAAAAGTCTACAGCACAGGCAAGAGGGCACCATATGTAGATATTTTGCAAAATAGAAATGATAGAGCTGCAATATGTAAGATACGAATAAGCTCTCATATATTAATGATTGAAAGAGGAAGACATCTCCAAATTCCCAAAAATTTAAGACTCTGTAATATGTGCAATTCTGGCCAGATTGAAGATGAAAATCACTTTTTATTTCATTGTTCAAAATATAAACAATTAAGAGAAACTTTTCATAATAAGGTATTAAACATTTTTCAAACTAAAAAGCATATTTATTTCCAAAAGGTATCGGACATTAACTTTCTCTTAAATAACACTTCATATACAATACTAAAATTAACTTCCTCTTTCATATCTGATGGATTAAATATGAAAAAAAACTAAGTTAATCTTCCTGTTTTATTCATATTATGATTATACTATAACTGTTATAAAGGTTATTGCAAATATAATGCATGTCAAACAAATAAATTTTACAACATATATATATAAGTATATACATATTAATTATTATGTATTAATTATGTCACTTTATGTATACATTTTCAAAATAGGCCTTAACCATCTATTGTAGTTGAGTTTGAGCTAATAAAAATTATTCTTATTCTTATTCTTATAAAGTACGGTCAATGAACTCATTTCATAATACTAGTACTTGGCGTAAACATATTATTTCCCATTTATCATATTTTGTGGGTTGAATAGTATGCTGGTGTTTATTGTTTACTTGGATTTTATGATTAAATGACTTTTCAGTATAAAAATTAACAAATTAATTTTGACTCTACAAGAATACAAATAACGTACTGTAATGATTCGATAATTTTTAAATCTAAAGACGTTAATTTTAAACTTACGTTATCTTCTCACAGAATTTACTTAAATACAGCATGTACAAGCTGTCCCAAATAGTGACAACCTACATGCTGAAAAAGAAACATTTATCTGATGGCATGTTAGGACCAACACAGCTTAAGACAGTAAAACATCTTTTAAAAACAGAATGCAATAAGTAGACTGTTCCCAAATAGGCCAAGTGAGTAACATATCATTCATGTCATTAGGATTGGGAATTAATATTTCTCCTATTCTTGACGTGTTTAATCGGTGGGATAAAAATACATAATATTTTTAACCACTTCCCGGTGATTAAATTTCTACGTGGGAATTACCGCCCTTTTTTATACAGTTATTGGAACGATAAACTAGAGAAGTCCCGAAATGACGTCTATGTAAACAAACCACATAGCAACGACATTTTCTTGAGGTTTTTGTCGAAAATCATAGGAGAAACAGATTCTCCTTCTATTTACTTGTGAGTTATGGAATTTCTCACCCTCAATAGTTAAATTTTAGATTTTAACACGCTCGCTAAAGGCTGGCGTGTTGAAAATCGAAAATTTAACTATCTTGGGTGGAGAAATTCCATAACCCACTGGTACCTGAAGGAGAATCTATATATAATTATATTTTTTCTATATTGTCTCCAAATTAATAATTGTTAATTTTGAACATGTTGAAAAGAGCTTTCATACAAGATATGGAAAATACGGACCAAAAAGACAGTTGCAAGAGAGATTTACATTTCTCCTATTCTTGACGTGTTTAATCGGTGGGATAAAAATACATAATATCTTTAACCACTTCCCGGTGATTAAATTTCTACGTGGGAATTACCGCCCTTTTTTCTACAGTTATTAAAACGGTAAACTAGAGAAGTCCTGAAATGACGTCTATGTAAACAAACTACATCAATCTCCGATGACAATAGAAAAAGTGTGTGGGGGGGGGGGGGGGGGTAATTCTATGAAACTACATGGCTAGCTGGAATATAACTTGGCAGCAATGGTCCTCTTTCAGAATTGTGTTCGATAACCCGGAATGACAATCAAGATGGCCGCCATAGCCGAACTTAGTTTAACATAGGACCCTCTGGCAAAATTCATGTAAATTCTTCTGTGAAAATTGATCCAGTTTACACAAATATTGGCAGCAATGGTATTTACATGTAGATCATCTAATACAAAAAAAATTCCATTGGTTCCAATCAACAACCAAGTAGCCTTTCAGCTACTGCTCGTTGATTGGCAAATTGAATCCCGGTGAGCGATACGGGCTCCTGGGATCCCCCTGTTTTTAGTTGTTGTATGCATACGTTAACAGTTACATGAGTTACCCATCCAGCATTATGTGGAAAAACAGATTTTCTTTTTATGGTAAGTGTAAATTAAGCTCCTGTGAAATATTCTAGAATAAAATACATCAAAATACATTATATCAGTATTTTACCATGACAATGGATAATTTTACCATGCAATGGAAGCAGGTAAACACATTTTTGGGATGTTTTGGTATTTGAATTCGAGCTTTTTTGGTTATTGTTTCGGCTTTCGGTATTTTAGTCCATGATGACGACTGACATCTTATATGTATCAGAATTGTTTGGAGAGTATATTCTATGGAAGGGAATTACCGCCATAATGATAACGATATATTCTTGTTGTATTATTACTATTCTTATTCCTATTATTGTAATTGTCAGCTGTATTATGATAAATCTTATTTTCTAATTTCATAAACATCTAATTTCTATTTTATATTATTAAATTTCTAAATTGTTACAGGCCGATTATTAATTTTTTATTGTAACTTTTCTACTTTCATGCATAAATTTTTAAATTTTATTTTCCAAAATTATACTTTTAAACTTTACAACCTCAAGCTTGTCAAATCCTGAAATGAAAAAGATCAAATATCCCGTTTCCATAAAAAATACACGAATTAGAATTTAGAACTTAGAACTTAGACGAATAGCAATCAGCATATTGGAATTTAGAACTTACGAATTGGAATTTAGACGAATGCGAGTTAGCATAATTGAGTTGGCATAATTTAATGTCACATTATGACGATCAGTGGCGCTGTCGTCTGTACAATGAATCTCCCTCATCATGTGACCTTGTTTACGACAACTAGAACGATAGCTGAGGGTCTTAAAGAGGGGGTATGAGAACGAACAACGTGAAATAAAAACATTTTCGCTGAAATCGAATCACGAATAATAAGCAACGTTCTAAGGAAAAGAAAACGGACATATACAATTTTTTTTTTTAATATTCACTTCTTTATTAAATTGAATATTGATGGAACTGATTAGCCTATATCAGAATTTCCCGTATCTTCAATACCGTAACACGTAAAATAACGAATCGCGGGCAATAAAAAGAACTGGAAACGCCCAAAGATCGAAAACACGAGAAATGAAATGGGGAAAACGCAGCACGATAAACACGCTGTACGTTACCTCCCTCATAACTCTGGGGCCGTCAGATTTACGGCTGTGGTTCACTGTTTACCCAGTAAGTTTTAAAAGAAATATTGGATGGACACTGGTGGATTTAGAGAAGTGGAAGGGCCCGCCCCTTTTTAGCCGAGACCATATATTATGTATAAAAGTCCCATAAAATTATCCCGGGTCTCCTGTTGTCTTCGGGGCCTGTATACGATATTTATTGTGGGTAGGCCTACTCACAATAACTATCGTATTTTACAGGCCCTATGCTTTTTCACTAAAGAATTGTCAGATGCCGTGACCCGGATCCGACACTGATCACAGGGCTCGTATCAATATAGTCTTTCGATCACCAATCATTACTGGTTGATACGAGGGAAGGGGGAGGCTTTTCATAAAACTTTTCATATTGAATCCTTGAAGTCCTCAGTGGGTAATGTGAAGCCCCCGGAATTTCCTGGATTTTCTGAGATAAATTTTAGCATAAAAATAAAAGTTTTATGCCCCCTGACAAGAAATTGGGGGTGGGGTGGGTGTATATGCCGCTTTGTTCGTCCGTCTGTCTGTCTGACCCAAAGCAAATCGTTTCCAGATGATTACTCAAGTTTCCTTTAACCAATCATTCTGATATTTGAACACAACGTTACTGGCTTATATTAAAATACAGGTCAAGTTCTATTATGGGAGGAGCAAGGATCCCAAAATTTAAACCTCACCCCTGTTTTCTCATAGCATTTTTATAACAGAAATTGACCTGTGTTTTTTTATAAGTAACATTGTGTTCAAATATCAGAAGGATTGGTCAAAGGAAACTTGAATAATCATCTGGAAATGGGACAGACAGACAGACGGACGAACAAAGCGGCATATCCCCCCCCCCCCCACACCCATTTTTTTTTGTCAAAATTTATCTCAGAAAATCCAGGAAATTCCGGGGGCTTCACATCTTGGATATCCAAAACGGCTTCGCCCTGGACCAACTGAGGACTTCAAGGATTCAATATGAAAAGTTTTATGGAGAGCCCCCTCCCCTTTCCCCAGTATCAACCAGTAATGATTGGCGATCGAAAGACTATATTGGTACGAGCCCCTGTGATCAGTGTCAGATCTAGGTTTTCGAAACGTTGGGACACGGCATCTGACAATTTTTAGTGAAAAAGCGTAGGGCCTGTAAAATACGATAGTTATTGTGAGTAGGCCTGCCCACAGTTAATATCGTATACAGACCCCGAACACAACAGGAGACCCGGGATAATTTAATGTGACTTTTATACATAATTTTATATATGGTCTCGGCTTAAAAGGGGCGGGCCTTTCCTCTTCTCTAAATCCACCAGTGTCCATCCAATATTTCTTTTAAAACTTACCTTGTGTAAACAGTCAACGCAGCGCACCAGTTATGAGGGAGGTAACGTACAGCGTGTTTGAACTTTTTTTATTTATCGTGCTGCGTTTTCCCCCATTTTATTTCTCGTGTTTTCGGTCTTTGTGCGTTTCCAGTTCTTTTTATTGGCCGTGATTCCTTATTTTACGTGTTACGGTATTGAAGATACGGAAAATTTTGATATACGTTAATTTTAGAAATACATATGTAAATTATATCAATATTTAGTACCATCATTATTCAGTGTAATTAAGAAGTGAATATTATCTAAAACAATGTATATGTCCCCTTTCTTTTCCTCAGAACGTTGCTTATTATTCGTGATTAGGTTTCAGCGAAGATGTTTTATTTCACGTTGTCCTTTCTCATACCCCCTCTTTAGGACCCTCATATATCGTTCTACGTAAACAAGGTCACGTGATGGGGGAGATTCATCAGACGACAGCGCCACTGATCGTCATAATGTGACATTAAATTATGCTAACTCGCATTCGTCTAAGTTCTAAGTTCTAAGTTCTAAATTCCAATATGCTGATTGCTATTCGTCTAAGTTCTAAGATCTTATTCATGTATTTTTATGGAAACGGGATATTTGATTTTTATCATTTCAGGAGTTTGACAAGCTTGAAGGTGTAAAGTTTACAGGTACAATTTTGGAAAATAAAATTAAAAAATTTAGGCATGAAAGTAGAAAAGTTACAATAAAAAATTAATAATCGGCCTGTAACAATTTAGAAATTTAATAATATAAAATAGAAATTAGATGTTTATGAAATTAGAAAATAAGATTTATCATAATACAGCTGACAATTACAATAATAGGAATAAGAATATGAATAATACAACAAGAATATATCGTTATCATTATGGCGGTAATTCCCTTCCATAATATTCATTATTCCGTATACTGACAACATCTAACAATTTCAGTGGATGTATTACACATATATTATGACATGTAATTAATTGTATCATTCTATACATGCTATATATAATATGATTAATGAACTCATTTCATAACACTTAGCGTAAACATGTTATTTTACATTCGTCATATTTTGTTGGTATGAGTAGTAGGCTGGTGTTTTGTTTACTTTGTTTTTATACAATACTGTGATGTAACGACTTTAAAATTAAAAAAAAACGTTTGGATCCAGTTTATTTTGTCTTTACCATAATACAAATAGTGTTGTGTAGTAATTAGATAATTCTTCAATCCAAAGACTTCCCTTTCCCCTTTAATTGAAAAAATGGCCGGTAAAAAAGAAATTAAAAATGTGTAGTTTCATTTTATTTTTAAATATAACTGATTAATAACATAGTTTTCCAATGACCAGAATTAAGTACAAGTAAACTTATCCTGTCATAGCTTGATCATCGGAAATGATAAGAGAGTCCACATTTAAGCTATTAACGCTATCTTAATCAACAAAGATAAGCATGATTGCGGCTATCGTTTATTTTGCTATTGATTTATATCTTGTGGTTGCAGACCCAACACCATCACCTGAAACGTCTACTGTGGCAGCAACAAGATGTCCGTTACGAATGACATTGTCACCTTCTCCAAATTTCGACGTCGAATCAATAATTGTTTATTTGGAAAGTGTTCAAGAGAGCTTTCATACAAGTGGTGGAATTGATTGACCAAGAAGACAGTTGCATTTAACCATACCGACTCGGTCTCAACAACGGTCAGAGTATCTCAAGTCAAGAGAGTGGCATTATCTCTTGGGTATAACGGACCACATGTTTGCGCAACAACAGAGTACATAGACATCGATGATAACTGTCTTTCATTTGATTGTAGCTACAAGCGAGACAATCTCTGCAATTCTACAAGTTTTAAGGCCGAAAATTACCCTAAGCGACACAGACTTCATTTGTTTAAAAGTATAACGGACTGTCTTGAATTAGGTATTTGGGAAGAATTTGATTATTTTGATATATACCCATCAAAGAACAAACAACTGACCTGTTATGACAGAAACGACACCTATAAATGGTACGATTCTGGGCTTCCAGTATTTGCAACATACAAGTTAGCAGTGTCAAATGCCCAGTTAGTCAACGTTGCAGAATATCCAGAGATTATAGGTCAAATGCCCAGTTAGTCAACGTTGCAGAATATCCAGAGATTATAAACTTCGATGTTTTTTGGCTGAGAGTTTGTTGATGATATATTTGTTGGCTGTACAGAAGAATGCGAATATTATTCCTATCAAGGTTATTACCGTTACTCGGAGTTTTGTAGAGAATGTTGTACCGGACGATTAGTGCAATAGTTCAGCAAAATGTAACAGATCAAAGTGTGAATTGTCGCAAACATCAGCTACGAATATGCAAAATCATTCTCTGATTTTAGAATGCCTTTTTACGTCTTGTTAGCGCTGTATAATGTTTTCAGACAGATTACTTTCTTTTTACTTTTGTAAATATATTCTTTTTCAGGAAAAGGTAATAAAGATTCAGCTTCAAAGACGTATTCCAAAATTGGAATTCAAACTATAAATTGATATTTAATAAAATAAATTCAAGATATTTTATCTTCTTTGAATTCTACAATACGATTTTAAACAATTTAAGGGTAATGAATGTCCAATAGACAGAAACGGAAGGAGGTATGGGGTAAATGTTGAAAAGACACACTCAGTGAAACGGAATTCGAAAAATAGAAAAAGACTTACAGCCTTCAACATGGACCACACTGCATGCTCTCAATAGCCCCTTATTAAAGCGCCAAGAAATTAATTCAATTGGAAACAGAAAATGCATGAAATAAAAAATACCGGTATAGTGAAAACTACATATGCAACGTAAAATAGTTCAATTGGTACAAGCGCATGGCAAAGTTAAAACTAAACAAGTCTCATCTGGGCTTGTCTGATATGAAATAAAGTGCAAAAATCAGTAAAGAAAAGCAACTAAACCAATTGGTATAACACTTAATATACAAACAAATAAATGGCTAGAGTAATAAATGTTAGCAACTATTTTTTAAAAGCTGGCTAAAGTTGATAAAAAACAAAATAAAATCACGTTTTCCAATATAAAATATGAAGAAATGAGCAGTCAAATTTTCAGCAATACGGGTTTTCCTAGACTCTCTGACAGCAATATCTGATTAAATACAAAGTAAAGAAAAATAACAAAAAAAGACAGAAAAGGACTTGTAGCAAGTGTAGGGTTTTCCATCATCTTGCCAAGTCATATTTCTTTACCATTCTGGAAAGAAAGTAGGGGCTCACCTGGCTTCTATTTTAGCCATATGAAAATGTAGGCTCTGTTGTATTCACAAGGCTGTTACAGAGACGTAAAATTTCGAAGTGACCTTGGCATTTGACCTTAAACAAGATGGATCATTTGCACCTGTCCTTCCACATGGGATTCCTGCCAAAATCAGTTACAGTCTGCCGATACGTTCCTGAGCAAATGACAAAAAAAGTCCTTTCCCATATTGTCTATGTGGAAACTCTGAGCAGCCGCAGCCGTCGGATGAATCTGAACCAAAAGTGGATCGTTTGTAGAGGCTGGCCAATAAAAAGATGAAAGATGGCCTCTTGTAGCCATATTGTTCATCCAACTGGAACTGAAGGTGGAGACTTTGTAGATGTCATTCCATACATCACCCCCCCTCCCCCCAAACTTTAGTTACAATCTGCCGATTAATCCGAACCAAAAGTGTTGTAGAGGGTATTGTTGTGATCAGCCGAAGTTTCAAACATTTCCATCATTTCAGAGGTTAAAATGGGTGACAATTGGCCAATAAAAATCAAAAATGTACTCTGGCAGCCATGTTGTTTATCCAACAAAAACTAAAGTGGATAAAGTGGATCATTTGTAGATGTCCTTCCATACATCATTCCTTAAGAATTTTTGGTTACAATCTGCCAAGTAGTTTCAGAGGAGAAGATCAAAATGCAAAAAGTTTACGGACGACAGATGCAAATTGATGATCGACATAAGCTCACATAGGATATAGGCCAGGTGAGCTAAAAATTAAGAAGAGTCATAAAAACTGTGCATCTTAAAAGGTGACCATACATTTGACAAACTTCCCGAGGATGATCAGATTTTACAATTGGGTCTCAAAACTGGAGCATTTTCATTGACATATATTTATGTTTTGTAAAGTTTGTTAGCCTTTTATTGGGGTATAATTATTCCCGCACTTTCGAAGAAAGTTCGGGGATATAGCTATTGTCTCCGTCCGTCCGTCACACTTTCTTGTGACATCAACTCCTCCTTCACTTTTGGGTTTAGGAATTTAATTTCTATATAGAATGGTTGCATTATTTAATAAAAATAAAATTTTCAATTCATCAGACACAAGACTGCATGGAAGTAAAACATTAATCAAAGTTATTCATTGATATCATAATTGTTGGTTTTCATGAAAAAATAGAGATACCTTGGGTAAATTAAACCTGATTCCTAGATTTTCATCCTAGTACTACATAATTAAAAAATCAATTCATAACATATAAAAGTTTATGATGCAAAAGAAAAAAATGAAAATACACTAATGATGTTTCCTTTATAATGGTACAATATATATGTATTTATCTCTAGGTAATTTTGTTTTCTTCACTTACATAAAATAAAGAGCTCCACGAAGTTCAGTATGATGTGACTGCAACTTTGACCCTATGTATCTCAGAAAAACAAGCATTCTGAAAGTAATGCTTGGCAATACAATGTCACCTCTTGGCTTGAGCACCAAATCTCCTCGACTATGTGAATCCGACGAGTACGATTGACCCCTAGGTATGGAAAACTAATATTTTGACAATAACTCCTATCTCCATGGGATAATAATTATCTGATTAGCGTGAAAGTCAATTTGATCTGTAGCTTATCATTATAAGCTTACACACCAAAAAAAGATCATTTGGTCAAAGCGTTTGGTAAAAAAGTTCGGAAAACTATTATTTTGGCAATAATTCCTATTTCCAAGGGCCATAACACTCACAATAATTATCCGTTCAGCATGAAACTAAAACTTGGTCTGTAACTCATCATTATAAGATCATATACCAAATATAAGGTCAGTTGGTTAAATGGTTTCTGAAAAGTCTGGAAAACTAGTGTGACTGACGGACCAATGGACTGACGGATGGACAGAGTGCAAACTTATAGTCTCCTTCGGTGCATGTGCTGTACTTGTAAACAAAAACATATAAACTTGAGCTTTATGCATCTTTCCGACATAAAAAATATCCTAGTAACATGAACATAAGTTGATGGAAAGGCAATGGACAAAGTGCTGGTTGCATGCAGGCTTCAAAGAAGACACTCATAAATAATGACCATATGGAATGCATATTTTTTTGTCTAATTTCAACATACCCGGTATATGATACTGCAGTATTAACATAAATAAATATATACACAAGATTTCTTTTAAAAGAAATTTATCTGTATTTGATATGAAGCAAAATAGAAAATTCACCATAAACTTGGCTGCTTTTCTTCAAAAGCTCATATTAATACATTTTGTACATGTATTTACTAATAATGTACAATATATCATCTATACATGTAGTACTCCTATTTATGCTAAGATATCCATGTGGCAAAACATTGAAATTATCATTCTATGGCACACTATTAATATTATTCTGGAGATTGTCCAGACCAGTATATCACAGCCTATAAAATAATCCATGAACTTTTATATTATTTATCATGATTTTTCTGGACTATTAGAAGGTTCATTATCTGAATAACCTAACTTTTTCCAATCTTCTTTTGTCATGAGATTGCTACAAAATAAAAATATTCATTCTTTTAAGTGCATTTAAAGGGAAATAACTCATTCCAATAAAATGATCAAAGGAGTCTACATCTTCAATATATATTCCAATTTTTTTTTAGCAGTATTTATTTAGATAGAGTTATAAGCCAGAGAGATACAGAATACAATAAATGATACAATTATAACTACAGGTTATTCTGAGCCTGTATCGCGAACCTGGCTTCTTTAGCCCATTTGGAAATGTAAGGTGTGTTACAAGTATCCAGATGGCTGTTTAAGAAATGCAAAATGTCATAGTGACCTTCAAATTTGACCTTTGATAAAGAAAAACTAGAACTGTCCTGAAAGGGACTAATACCCCCCCGAGCAACATGTCTGTTTTGAAGCCTACACAAAGTTCAAATCATCATATTTTTCAAAATACTCGCCCAAACAGAAAATCCTGACAATATGCATATCTCCATGCATCTTTTGCATCTGTACTTCCATATGAGATTCCTGCAAATATTGGTTACAATCTGCCCAAAAGCTCCTGAGCAAATGACAAAAAGAAAATTCCCATATGGTTTCCACGGACACATTGAATGGCCGCAATCATCCAGTAAGCAGATAAATTCCAACCAAAAGTGGACTGTTTGTAGACGGTATTTCTGTAATTATACAGAAAAGTTTCAAAACATATCATAATGTAGTTTCTGAGGAGAAAATTTTTGAAAATTGGGTAATAAAAATCAAAGAAGGCCTCTGGCAGCCATGTTGGTCATCCAACCATAACCAAAGGTGGATCATTTGTAGAGGTTCTTCCAATTATCATTCCTGATAACTTTGCTTACAAGCTGTCGATAAGTTCCTGAGCAAATGACAAAAAAATCATTTCCCATATGGTTTCCATGGAACCTTTGGGCATCCACAGCTGTCAAGTGAGCTTATGAATCCCAACCAAACGTGGATCGTTTGTAGAGAGTTTTACCATGATTACTGTCATCATTTCTGCAGTTTCAAAACATAACAGTTTCAGAGGAAAATATTTTTGAAAATTGGCCAATAAAAAAGATTGTTTGTAGAGGTCCTTCCATATACCAAGTCTTTTTAAAATCTGCTAAGTAGTTTCAGAGAAGATCAAAATGTGAAAACTTTACGAAGACCGGAAGCAAAGTAATAACATAAGCTCATGTGGCCAGGTGATCTAATAAAGAAAATGCAATGTTACAATCCCTAATCTTTTTTCTGATATGAATGTGTAATAGTACATTTGTTATAATTTCTTAGAATATTCAATTCCAAATAATTGAAAAATAGCATGAAATTATTTTAAAAACAGAACATTTCTATAAAAAATTTTAATAACAGCTGATAACTGGGGGAAAGAGCCACATTTTATCAATGTGAATAAATCTAACACAAATGTCAAGAATCGGTAAATATTTTGATGTGTAGAAAGTAGTTTCCCTTCCCTTCAAACAATAATCAGCATAAATGTTCTTGAATTTGCATATGGCAGAAAATCAAGGAAGATAACTGTTTTCATTTCATAACCATGTTTGTATTCTTGTGAATTACATTAGTAGATATAAATATAATCAACTTACTTTTCCATACGACATCTTAAATAATTTTTTGATTCTTGCTTACATCTGTGATTGTTCTGATCATTTTTTTGTAAACAAATCATATACTTTAACATATCCTTTTTGCACTGACCTACAAAATACATTATTATAAATGTACAAAGTTATGAATAACCATACACATTTATTTCAATGGCATATATATATATATATATATATATGCATACATGTACTTGCCAACTCTCTGAAGTGCTGTGGGGATATATAAGCCCCATCAATCTGAATTCAACTTAAGAGATAACTGTATTGTATTTTCAAATTTCACGGCATCAATTGGAGATTTGATGGTCGCAAATTGAGTTTACTGGCGACGCGTCAGCGGAGCCAGTAAACGGGTATTTGCGACCATCAAATCGACAATTGATGCCGTGAAATTTTAAAATACAATACTGTTATCTCGATTCTAATGTAACTGTACGAAAAGACGTTAAAAATACGATTTTAAAATCCCAAAAATACAAGTGCGCATGCCTTGCAAATTTCACACCATCAATTGTGTAATTGATGCCGTGAAAATTTGGACGTCATCCAATCAAAATAGACGTTACATACAGTGTTACATTAGAATTTTGGATAATTACTGTCTTGAGTGCATCACAGTTGTAAAGACAATTGTCACTAAATTATGGGTTTATGAAAGTTCCATATAACTGAACATTAATATAATGAAAAGCATGAGATTTAAAACAATGATGTCATTCTCATGTAAAATGTGTAAAAGTTTGCACAATTGCAATAGACCACCTGTCCTGCAATGCAAATTTCACTAGACCAAACAGAAAATTACCAGACTGAAATACATATTGCTACATCTGCCATTCATGCTAGTAATGGCAGAAGGTGCTGAACTTCTTTAGAAGCAAAATATTTATATAATATTATGTATGCTTGCATAACTGGGTATATTTTGAAAAAAACTAGGGCTCTGTCGTTATTTTATTTTTAATTATGAAATACCCTTCAATAATAAAAACAAACAGACATAATAGACAACATATAAAACAAAGGGCAATAACTCAAAATAAATTCATTGCTTCATAAAATTGGCATAAAAATATCCTTAAATTCAACATGAAAATAATTTTCGATTGAAGGCAAGCCTGGGCTTTACCAACTTTTTACTTTGGTATGCTAGAGACCTTCAGCAGTTCCCCATCCCCTCAAGTTTTGTTCTTTACAGAGTCTTACCGACTTATGTCTTAGTCTCCAGATTTAGAATTTCAGGGGCCCAGTTTATATATTCATCTCTGACACAGAATTCCTGCAAGATTAATGATATGCAAAGTGTTTTTACCCTCGTGATCAAGTGGGAAACTTCCTTTATCTGGTGGCTTTCTATTTAGTTTAGTAATAAACTGTGGTGTTGCCATCCTCCAGCTATAAAAGGTAACAGAAAAGTGACGAGACTGAGGGCCAGCTCGGTCCAGACCATTCGGAGTATGTCAAATGACGACCCTCATCATGTCAATATTCGTTCAATACGGGGGGGGGGGGGGGGGAATGAAACAGTTAGACTAAATTAATGTCTAAATTTCTTAAACACGTCCACTTATCTCTCCAATTCATAACAAGAATTGGTCATGGCTAAATTTTTACAATTTTCTGATTCATTTCCAAAGTTTTTACCATCACTCTCAGAAATATTCAAATGTTTTGGGGATAATTTTGAAATTATTCACGCACGGCTCCGATTTCTAATTTCTTTATTAATCAGATTTTACGCGTGTCAAAATTACATAGGTTTAACAATGGGGAAAATGCTGTTTAAAAATTAATATTTGTATTTAAATTATGGATTTTAAAAAACGACAAAATATAATAATATATTTAACAAATTTCATTAATTGTGGTTTTATATGTAATGTATAGACCGAGTCGTCCTGTTTTTGGCAGGGAAGCAGTTTCACAAATTACAGGGTTCGAATATATGCTTCTAAAATTCGGCATTAGTGAAACTTTACCGTGGAATAGTTTTCGTGAAATTAAAAAAATATTGAATAATAAAGTATTTAGTCTATTTTTTTACTTTAAATAATTTTGTTTTGTTAGTTGTTTATTTATTTCTTTATTTCTAATACATTTTGTTTTTGTAGGCGTGTATGGATATAGAAGAGAATTTCATCGAACGAAATTCTTTTTAGAGCAGACGACTTCCGGTTTTAATTTAGAAAGAGTGCGAGATAAAGAAACCGTTGTATCCTGTCTAACACGTTAAACGTTAAAGTATGATTCGTTTGCATTTAGGGCATATCACAAATTAACGTGTACAAACATTCCACCTGCTACCACAGGCATCTGGGACATAATTTACCCATGTCCACGAATTTTCTCTGCAAAACTTGCCAAAAGCCAAAACCCACGACTTGCATACTTTATATTCTGCACGGCTCACCACAAATTTTAGGAAGAAGAGATTCTCCCTTGCAACCAAATAGGGAGAAGTGAGGACCTGACATGTAGAAAGAAGTCAGGAATCACTGCAATGTTTTCAGGGGGAGGGGGGTCTTTTCATAGATGCAGATATTATATTCAATGCAGTCCCCTATGTCTGCTCACCCACACTTTTTTGTAATAAATTGAAGACTGATAGCCAAGAACCACATACAAATATTTGTTAAAAACATAGAATAATTTTCTTTCATGAAATCAACAGGCAGATTAATTCAAATTTTTACACATTTTTCTGATAATTTATGTCAAACACCATGCCCCTTGTCTTTGTAAGACCATCATATGTCCCCTAACTTTGTGCACTTAGCTCAGAAATTGACTTTGGCGGTGTTGTAATTAAAAAACAGGAATTGCATCAGTAAAAGCAGATGCAGAATGGTGGAAAAAGTTTAATATTCTAAATTATGCATCAGTGTTGTTTCATTTTGCCAAGAAAGACATTTATGGATGGGGTCTCAGGGACCGCAATGGGCTTCGCATTATTTGATTTTTTATTAAATGTGGCGATATTCCTGGCAACAAAATTTTTCTATCTTTTTTATTTTAAAATCTGGCACTTATTTGAACATGTTGAATATAAAACATTTTCAAATGGCCAGGTAAAATGGTGACTAAGAAACACCATTTGTAAGTATTATATATCTATCTATGATAATTGATAATAACTATCTATGATATGATAATTGACACACACAAACAGTTTACATCAGGCTAGGGGCCTCGGTGGCCGAGTGGTCTAGGAAGTTCGTCATGACTACTATTGATCACTAGCCTGACAACGCTGAGGTTGTGAGTTTGAATCTCACCTGTGGCGGGGTGTGTTCGACTCAGATCTTAATTGACAAGGATTGCCAATTTTCCTACCGAAGGTCGTGGTTCTCTTCGGGTACTCTGGCTTCCTCCACCAATAAAAACTGGCCACTGCGAAATAGCCAAATGTGCTGAAAACGGCGTAAAACCCCAACTGAACAAACATGCAAATACATCAGGCTAATAAACACAGCAGGTGTTTCAATAGTAAACACATTTCTCCTAGCATCAATAACTCGCACGTGCTGAGATCGTTTACACTTGACTGGTCAATTAATTGACCACCCCTATACACTAAGGTAATATTTATATTATCCAATATTTATTAGGTAATTTTAGTTGTCATGAAATTAAATATGCATGCCTTTTAACACATTTAAAAGGTGTTTAAAAGCATTATATTATAAAATTTCCAATCTGCAAAGATTGTGATGTCACTTCCGGTTTAACATTAACAAACACATGTGGAACAATCAATGTTTTATTAGGCTTGCCATCAAAATAAAGGTCCTTATCACAGTGCTTCTAGTTTATATTCTTTCATGGTTTGTTCGGTTAATTCCTAAAAAATCAAATTATATAGATTCTGAAAAGAAAGAAGTAATTATCTTCTTTTGTTGTAAAATGAGTATTTATAGATATATCATTTACTTAATTGACATGAGCATAACTTTATCACAATGTTTTATCAATTATTCTTAACATAGTTCTTGATCCATATTATGGTATGTTTAATAATTCTACAAATAAATCTTCCTGGAGTGTCAAAACCCACATGGCAAAATAATTGTATCCCCTGCAAACAAAGTTTGGGGGGATATATGGGAATCACCTTGTCCGTCTGTTCGTCTGTCGTGCCGTCTGTCTGTCCATGTACCTTGTAAGCGCAACTCCTCCTAAACCGTTTAATGGAATTTGATGAAACTATATGAAGGTTGGGCATCATATGTAGATGTGCATGAAGCAAGATAATTATTGCTGGATGCTTGCAAAGGGAGATAATCCAACTTAAAGGTTTAACAAGTTTGAAGCTTGTAAGCTCAACTCCTTCTAAACTGTGTATAGATTTTGATGAAACTTTATATGAAGGTTGGGCATCATATGTAGATGTGCATGAAAGAAGATAATTATTGTTGGATGCTTGCAAAGGGAGATAATCCGAATTAAGGGTTTTACATGTTTAAAGCTTGTAATTGCAACTCCTCCTAAATGGTTTATTGGATTTTTATTACACTTTACAAAGTTGTAGTACACTACCTGCAGATGTGGTAAAGGAATATGATTGCTGTCCAAAATATGGGAGGGTAGATAATTCAACTTACTCTCAAGCATGGATCAGAATGAACCTTTACAATGATCAGAATGAACCTTTACAAAGCATTTAATTTGACCTCAGTAACGTATTGTAAAAAAATCATTAGAATATTGTAATATGAAACATTTTTGGTTTTAAACAATACATAGGTAACTTGCTGATATACCAGTATTCCAAAGTTTGAACATTCATAGTATTTATTACAAGCGGGGGATATCATTCAGTGAGTTTACTCACAGTTCTAGTTTGGTCAGTTCTTTAAAAAATATTTATTCATCAAAATAGACATGAAGATAACTCTACTGAATTTTTTTTATTTCATTTGTAGATATAAGATAATGGAATCTCTTGCACTTGGTCAAATGGATGATTTTTTCTTAAGGAATACTATGTATGGTGATTCAGACAGTGAAGAAGAAATTGTTTGTACATCCTGCTCAAGGGGAAGGTTACGCCAGTCTGTTTTTATGCCCAGATTACCACACTATAAAATTGTTCATCAGAAAAAGGTTCCTTAATATTTAATACATATTCTTGTGTTCATAATTATTGGCAATTATTGTAAAGGACATTTAACATAAAAGCTGATAGCTTGTGGTTTATAATGCAAGAGACTTTGTTTCTCAAACATTAAAATGCAGACGTAAATACATTGAGATAACAGTGATTTTTGGATTTAAGAATTTAAAAAAAAATACCAATTATTTTGAGAAGGACAAATTATTTTTGAGATGAAAAAGTTTGACAAAACTAATGTCAAATATAATATTGTGGATTCATTTCTTTTCATGGTATTCTAAAATTTAATGTTTCAAGGTCACTAAATTTTGCAGTTTTCTAATTTTCTTTATGCACAAAAATATTATGCAAATTACATTTCATTGAAAATTTTAATTCTTTGTTTCACTATACACTCATAAAACTGGACAGAAAATTGGTATCCAAGAAACTATAATAAATGCTGAGTAAATTTTATCTAAACTTAGATTTATTTTTAATGAAACAGAATATATCAACCAAAAGTGAATGAGTAGTATTACCAGTATTGAAAATGTTAAAATTCAATCTTAACAATAATTCCTTTAATTTTGACTTGTGACATTTGAATAGTCTGATGTATTGCAGTGGAATATTGCTGCTCTTCTTATGTAGGTCAGCAAAGCTTTCAGTTACAAATAATTTATTACAACATCATATTCAAGATGACACATGTCATCACCTTAGTTTGTTTCTGTGTTACATATATATATATGTGTATATATATATATATATATATATATATATATATATATATATATATATATATATATATATATATATATATATATATATATATATATATATATATATATATATATATATATATATAGATTCCAACATCATATCATGCATGTTTCAAGTCTATTCATGAAAATGAAAAAAAGGAAATACCTGTATAATTCTACAGAGGCAATTTGGTATACTTGTAAGAACTCTTCAATATTTCTTATTAGTAAGTAAAGTAATTTTTTAACTATAAAGTTTTTAATTGTTAATTAACCAAAAAATTAGGCATGACTGTAAATATTTTAAAATGGTATTTTAGGTTGATTTTAAAGCTGAACTTGGACTTGCAGAAAATGGCATGAGACCAAGAGTTTTAGGAAGAGGTAGAGCTAAATGTAAGCAACGTAGCACTCCTGTTCCACCACCAGGAAAGTTTGGAGATTCTGCTGTAAGTATCATATAAGATTGACAAATGCCAACTCTATAGAATCATTTAACGTGTGACATAGCTGTAACATGGCTCTTCAGCTTTTACCTGATAGTCAAGCTGGAAGCATGAAGTAGTTTTAATGAAAATCATATATCATTAATTCATTAGTCCTACCATTCTACTGTGGAATCTAAATAGTTGGGCAACTGATTTCTTGATGAAAAAACTTTATTATTTTAATACATTGCAAGAAACAATTATGTATTTTCTTAAAGTCAACAGTGATCAAACTGTTGTAGACAAAACTTGCACATATTCAGCAATGTCACATTTGTTTGTGGTGAAATCATATTTTATGCAGAAATCAATAAATTGCACACAAAAAAAGATATATTTGAGTCATTTCAGCAAGATAAAACAATAATTTATTACGACTACAGGAAACAAAAGGTAGCGTAACACCTTTAATTTCATGTAAAAGAAAGTTTTTTGAGAAACAACTTACTGGTAAAAGGAGACACAAATTAATAGAAAATTCAATTATTCAACTGAATCACACTGTTTTATTCTATTTAAGGTCTGTTTGATGTAGTGAAAATTTTACTCCAGCTAGTCCAAATGCCTAGTGATTGAAAATGTTTTTGGAACAAACTTGTGTGACCTAAAATTTAGTTTGGTGTTCATAAATATTTATCTGGCCTACATTTTAAGTGGAACATAAGTTGGATTTAGTTGCACAAGGTGTCTGTAAAGTAGATCTGCTTTATTCCTTAGTGAAAATATAATTGTACAACCGTCAGCAAAATAAAAAATTTTTTTTATATATACGGTGCTTAGTGGACTTTTCAGGTTTTTTCTCCGTTTCCTGACTAAACGTGCTGAGCAACGGAATTTTCGGGTACCAAAAATTGACCCCATGTCAGGAAATGAACACAGGAGAGAAAAAGAAGTCGCAAGTCTCCTTAAAACTATGATTACTGAATATATATTATCTTTGTTTATTTATTTCTTTTCATCAAATGTCTTTAAAAAACTTCAAAAAGGCCTACACAAACCCAAGAAAAGACCAAAGCTGTCCAAGGTAGTCATGTTTTTCAAGACATTTATCGATTCTTCTTATCGATTGACTTGTATTTCTTTGACACAAAACGTAATTCATAACTGACATAGCCAACAACATATAGATCAAATTATAAATGTGGTTGTTAATTGGAAAAAGTGGTTTTATCTAAAATCATTGGCAAAAGACTTTTTGTGTTTAAAGCACCCGGCTTAATTTTTTGGTACCTGACTGATGGGGATCATTTGGCAACGGACCCATTGTGCTTATTATTATTATCATTTATTAGAATTAAGAGAAAAAAAGCTTGTGGCTGAACAAGCCAAAAAGAAGAAAACATTACCATCATGATGCTACATCCGGTAAGACATCATAATTCGTGTGTTTCACATATTTACGTATTTATGGTCAGTAATTCAGATGCATTAGAAATGAACTACGTTCTCTTTTCCTCCAGTTAAATTGATTTTTTGTGTAATTGAATTATATTTCCAGGCCATTCATTCAAGTTAAGATGAATTAAGTCACATCACAAAAATGTTGAAAAGTAGCATGTATCTATATTTTGATTGGTTGAATTCAAGTTCAAAATAACATATCTGAGATGATGATTAAGAAACATAAAACCTTGATAAATGTCATGTAAGATGTCAGGTGTAACGACCAGAACAAAATAGTAGCCAAATGAAGAATATTTGATGATATTACTTAAAAGCTCACCTGGTCTAAAGGGCCATGTTAGTCATTGCCATCAGTTGGCGTCTGTCGTCCATCGTCGTCGTAAACTTTCCTTTAAAGATCTTCTCCACTGAAACCCCTGGGCCGATTAGAACAAAACTTGGCAGCAATTGTCCTTAGGTGGTCCTCTTTCAGAAATATATCCAATGACCTGGCCCGTCATCCAAGATGGCCACCAGAGCCGAACATAGTTTAACATAGGACCCTATGGGAGATTTACTTCAAGATTTTCTTGTCTGAAACAACTGGGCAAATTGGAACAAAACTTAGCAGCAATGGTCCTTAGGTAGTCCTCTTTCAGGTTGTATCTGATGCCAAAGCCGAACATTTTAAACATAGTAAGTATCCTACGGGAAATTTACTTAAAGATCTTTTTGTCTAAAATAATTAAGTTTATTCAATCCAGATACTAGTCATAGGTACTTGGGGACAGGATAATTTGTTTTTGCCCTCCCCCTTTTTTCCAAAATCCAGTATTGTTTTTTTAGAATTTTATTTATCTTTGTGTTTTATGTGTTAAAAAATACATAAATATACCAGAAAAAGTATTTGTTTACTATCAATTGCAAGTTTACTATCCACGGTAATTACAGATATGTGTATACATGGTAAACAAGAGAGTCGATGTAGATATTATAAACTTACAATTGATAGTAAAAAAATGCTTTTTCTAGTAAAGTACAAAAATTTATGGATTTCGAAAAAAAGGGGAGGGCAAAAAAAATGTCCTGTCCCCAAATACCTATGATAATAGTAACAAATTTACCGGTCGATTATAGTTAACCTTTGTTATCTTGAATGCATTTTAGTATAGATTTAGGATAACACGAATAGACTTTATGATCCTGCACCAGTAAAAAGCAAGATGATAAGGGAAGAGATCAAAAGTTCAATGTCGGATAAAAAACTTAATTCAAATAGTTTGGGGGTGGGGGGGGTAAAAATCTCTGCAAGTTTTGTTATCCGACATCGATTTTCGGATTGAAAAATACAGATTCAAGTGATGTCCAAGTCAAAATACAGAACAAACATACATTGTTGAGGAAAAACAGGACCCATGATTCAAAAAAGCATACTCAAAGCATATGC
This sequence comes from Mytilisepta virgata, assembly GCA_028015205.1. Lineage (NCBI taxonomy): Eukaryota > Metazoa > Mollusca > Bivalvia > Mytilida > Mytilidae > Mytilisepta > Mytilisepta virgata. The sequence continues at coordinate 94,994,211 of CM051521.1, forward strand.
CCATATTGGTCAATCAATTTTTCCCAAATTAAGTTAAGAGGGGGGGGGGGGTGGGGGGGGGGGGGGTCAGTGAAAAAACTATGTGAATTAAGTTTTTTATCCGACATTGAACTTTTGATCTCTTCCCTAAAATGTATCACAAAATACCGAAATAAATTTGATGCATTGTATGACCATTTCGTTGACTGACAACTCATCAGCAGTGCTCGAGATCAAAATGTTGGAAATCCAGTTAAAGATATAATAATGAACTAATAAGCACAACCATCAAAAACCAGAACTATTAAAAAAAAACAGGAATTCAAACTCAGCTAAGGGAGAGCCTTAAATATTTCTGGTAAATTTTGTCAAAATTTTGAATGGAAAATTTAACAGCATTTAAGTAATTAATCAAGCCAGGACAAAAATTCTGGCTACTGGGCTGATAATGCCCTCTGGGACTTACAGTCCACCAGCAGTGACATTAACCCGCATAACATACTCTTAAAAATTTTGATTAAGTTGAAATAGATTTGCTGGTTCCTATGTGTTCGAAAGACGCGTATACCTTATAATGGTATCAAAAATGTGCACTTATATTATAAACATAACAACTGGTTTATGAAAAGCTGTTTAAATTAACATATTTTTTACTTTTCTCTTTGAATATAATGTCTGGTGTCTAATATTTGATATAGTCTTAACATAACTTATCTTGAAAAGTTTCATGGTCTAGATTTATGTACAAATCTAGGCATACATACCAAAACCTCTTTTAATGCTTCTATGATGTAAAGTAAACACTGTTAGTTCGGTGCCACAAGCGCTAATAGTTCGTTGCAATGAAAATCGTAGAAATATGATATTATACCGCAAAATAGTAAAGATAACATTATTTCAAGGTGAGGAAAAGTTTCTTTGTTTGAAAGATAACATTATTTCAAGGTGAGGAAAAGTTTCTTTGTTTGAAAGATAACATTATTTCAAGGTGAGGAAAAGTTTCTTTGTTTGAAAATTTGTCTTTAAAAAAGACAAAATATACTAAGAATCTTCAAATATTTACTTAAATAATAGGTTTCAAGCAACAGGACCCGTATTTTCATTTATTGTGTGAATTTTGAAGATAATTAAAAAAAGAATGGACCTGCTCAAGCAAATGTGTAAACTAATTTACAAACCAAAAACACTTTAAAATTCTGTGACATTAACCATTTATGGACAAGTATAGAATAATAACCCTTATTAAGAAGAATTGTGATACACCTACCCCCTCTTTTTTTTAAAAACTTAGAAAAGTATGTTGCTGAGCACATTTAGTCAGGAAACACAGAAAAAAACCTGAGAAGTCTGCTACCATTCCACAACATGATATATCAAATACAAAGTTTTCATACATCCTGACATCCTCTGTTTATAAAAAAAATTACCACCATTATGTATTTGGGTACTCAGTTGTTTAGAAAATGGTGTAAAATCCCAGTTAACCAAACTAAATGTAAAACTATACATTAGATTTGTACAGAATAATACATCTAGAATGAAACATTCTGTTATGTTTTACTTTCAGTCTGAAAGTAGTGCTGATGAAAGAATAAAACATGTAGGAATACCAAAACGTAGTGTTAAATGGGAAAAGGACTTAAGAAAACCAAGGACTAAACCCAAGATATTAAGATCAGGTTTCCCACAATTAGCAACAGTCAGTGAACCTGAGAAAAGTCCTTCAAAAGAAAAAAGTTCAAATGATCCTCCAAATTTTCAAGACATGGCTAAGTTTTTAATGGACTCTTGGAAGGATGAAGTTGGCACTGAAGGACAATTTGATGATGTGTTATCAGAGCAAGATTATGATAAAGAAAGAAAGGAGGTTGAAACAAAGATAGATATTCCAAGTCGTTCTGATAACAGTGATAGAAATAATATTGATTCAGTTATAGAACAACAAACTGAAGAATATGATAACAGCAATAAAAATAATATTGATTCAGTTATAGAACAACAAACTGAAGAATATGATAACAGCGATAAAAATAATATTGATTCAGTTATTGAACAACAAGCTGAAGAATATTTTAACAGACTTCAACTAGAGATTGATAATGAAGATTTGGTTGATTTTGAAAATATTGAAGTATCTGACAGCTCTAATACAGGAAAAATGGAAAAGTGTGAGGAAACAGAATTAAAAGTCAAAGCTAAAACGTTGAATGGTATATGGTATTCAAGTGATGAAATCTTTGTTTCTAATACGGGTAGTATAAATACTCACAATTCAGATTTTACTGACGATACCGATTTATCGTTAGGTAGTGAATCTTTATTACCATATGATCAGACAAATAATGCTTCTAGTCATACAAACTCTAGCTGTATAGGTGTCAAACAGGTGAGAAAGTTTGACCTCACATTACCTGGAGTTTGTAGTAATGAATCTCAGGGAAATGCATCTGATAATGCAGCATCAGTATCAGAGCCTAGTCATAAACATTCCACATTATCATCTTCCAAAACAGAAAGTGAAAGTAAGCGATCATCTGTTACAACAGACAAAGATGAAAGCATAGAGGATGAGTGGAAGACGCTTTCTCGCAAAGAGAAGAAAAAGAAAAGAGATGCTGTCCGAGCAAAAAAGTTTCATGAGGAATATCCCGAGAAAGATAAACAAAATACTGATACTGACAGTGACAGCAAACCAAGTGCCAAAAAAATCAACTCTAGACTGATCAGTAAAAATACTCCACAACAGCATGATATATCCAAAACTTCATGGGGATTGACTGGAGACTCTGTGATACAGATAGATGGTTTACCTGTGGATTGTGATATTAATATTCTGCAGGATTTGATAGCGTCATATGGTACAGTGAAAGACTCTGAGAGAAAAATTGGATCACATTCCTCATCAATCAGATTTAGGTAAAAAGAATAATTGACAAATTTGGGGTAATTTGTGTAATACTTCAGGGGTAATTAGAAGTTTAAACTTACAGTTACACCAGTAAAATGTATTTTCATTGCTCTTTTCAGTTAAATATTACAGTGGGGAACAATAATTTGCACTTTACTTGCAAGTTATAGAAAGTCCTTCTTATACAGCCAGTAATGCTGGAAAGATGGTACAGTTTTTTATTTCTCAGTGAATACTACTTTTAAAAAGAACAAATTAGGGTGCATTCAGATCTAGACACTCTTCACAAGATATAATGCATGTATCTCAAATGGTTACGGCAAGGACAATCATATTTCAAACATTTATAATTCCTTGAATGTCAGTACATTGTAAATGGCTAATTTTCTACAACATACATGTATTTAACACGTCTTTCATTTATTAACCTCTAGGGATCTGATTGTGTAAGAGATAATTTATTCCGGCTGTGATATTCATATATCTGTGAAATATTTTCCTACCGTCAAATGATGATCTTGTGTAAAATATGAATCAGATAATATTTTATAGCAATCTTAATTTTTATATAATGAAATATTTTCCAACTTTATTCCGTCAGAAGTGTATTAATATACGAGTTCGGAAATAATTTCACACCGGAAAAAATAAACCGTTACAATTGCACTTAAGTTTACTCTGATCTTCTTGAAAGTAGCTACTGGTACACTGATAATTTTTTAAAATTTACCATTTTTTCACCATTATTGATTGTGCATGGTGGTTTTAGGAGAATTAAAGGAGATATCAGGAAAATCAACAGTGACACACCATTGACAACTACAAATGTAGATACATGTTTACAACATTATATATGTGTTTCAGCTTAGCGTAGTGACAAATCTAATAATAGCAGAAACAAATATCCCGAAAACAATACAATAATGTACGTTTTCATTGGTTCGCACAGACTAATCAAATTCAAAAGGCGGGGCGTAATCGCAAATAACTAAATGGGAAATACCTTTGCTAAAAATAACAAAGTTAAGTTGAAAGAAGTTTTAAATGGATGAAATAGATTCTTTCTACTAGAATTTAAACAATTTCAGCTCTTGAATGTTAAAAATAAAATAGATAATAATTCTCAAGATTTTGTTGAGAAGTGATCCCTTATATAATAAACAATTACTGGAAAACAAATAACATACGAGCCAGGGGCAAAGATAGGCCAAAATGATGTGTACTCAATGCCATTGGAGGAAGTCATACGGCAGGGGGTCTGGGGGCCGCTCAAGGCCCCTATAAGCTCTGGGGTCAATGGTGCAAAATCCTGCATTCACGCAATTTCCTTGGACTTAAAATGACCTCAGAGAAATCTAGCATGGCTGAACGTAAAGTAGCGTTCATAGACATGCTAAGCTGAAATGCATTTCCTTGCAAGCAAAACAACTAAATCTAGAATTAATTTTTAGTGTACCATATGAACATCCCATTATAAAATTTGTCTGTTCATTGGTCAATCCAACAATAAATAGAACCAGTCTTATATATCCAAAGCATGAGGATTACTCTTAGTCTTGAGGAACTGCAGCCAAGTATATCGAAAGCTTTTTTTTACATAATTTCCTCAAAAAACATTTACAACAAAACTTTAAATGGACAAGAAGTTACCATTGGATTACTGAAAATTACAAATCTAATAATGCTCTACCAACAATCTTTCTAATATGTCAATCATTGGTTGTTCAAAGCAATCTCATATGCTATCTCAATTTACAAAATGTATAACCATGTACATCATGTATGTAGTAAAAGTAAAGTCCATTGTAATTATGCACTCTCATCTATTGCATTGTCATGACATGAAAAACAAATATTGTCAGTGAAAAAACAGGAAAGATTATTAATGCATTGTATGTTGCTTTATGTCTATTTATAGATTAAATGATGTTGATGCATGTGAAATGGTTGTGTCTTGTCTTGATGATACTGATATTTTCCCAGGTATGTATTATAATCACTGCTCTAAAGATAGAATTTTTCTAGATGTCTTGGCACATGCTGACCTGAGTTATGCACGTTTGTTAGACATTGTGATATTGCAAATGCACACATATATTTGTATTTAGAGCCGGTGAAAATGAAAAGCTTTATATTTACTAATGCAGGAAAGCTGGATAATGGATAAAAAATCATCAATAATTTATTTTTTTTTAAATTTACAAAATGTAATCTGTTTTAAGACTAATGAAATTAAAACAAAAATTGACAGTATAAGTTAGAAGTCATATTTTGGTATAGTTATGTACAAGTTTTAACATAACATTTAATCATAAAAGGAAAAGCTGATATTTAGATTGAGCCCAGGAGCCCTTTTCACAAAATATCTTAAGAGTAAAATCATAAGTTATACTGGAATCTATATGAGTTAAGAGTAATTAGATTTTTTGTGAGAAGTGCTGATGTACATGAGCCACTACATGTTTTATTTAATTCAGGGATCACCATTACCTATTTAAATGTGGAGGTCGGGCACTCTTAAATTTTCAGTGCCACCCTTAATATTTCAGTACCACATTTCATTCACGACCAGAAATTTGGTTTCAGGACAAAACATGGACAGGAGAATAAAAATTTAGTTTGTAAGCTCTTACATTCCATAATATCAATAAAATACCCCAAAAAGATCTAATAAATCTGAGACAACCCCAAAAAAATTGTGTAATCTAAATCAATTGCTCGCTTTTTCCTCCATGATTAGAAAATACCATACCGATGCATCTGTGTGAAAAAAATATTTACATAGCAGTGAACGATTCCAAATAGGATACCAGAAATCCTTAACAAATAGATCAGAACAGCTATAAAGTAGTTTGATGTTAAGATTGTGTCAATTATGGGCAAACGTGATGTCTGGTATTTATGTAAACTGGTTTTTTAACTGTAAGACCAAAATGGCATTAAAGAAAATTTATATTACATGAGATCCCTCCTGTTACCCATTCACCAAAGGGTTCAATCTGAATATGACTACGGGATACAGTATAGTATAAGAATTTGGAAGATAAACATTTAGTTTGGCTAGTAGGGCACTTGAATGAAACTTGAAGACTGTTGAAAGCTGAATACTTATGGAAATATGTTAACATTAGAAGTTAATGCTGCTTGAGTTTTTAATGTTCCCACTTAATTTTAATAAATGTATATATATTTCATTATAGGTTTTTACCTATCCTTTGAACTTTGTCCCTGTTAATGAGAAAACGAAATGTTCGACCACTGCCGTTTCATCAGAAATTTCAATTTTCCTACACCGTAAATTTTTTTCTGTGGTGATCCATGTAATTATAATGTAACATTTACAGATCATTATTCTCTGAATGAGGTTTATGATATCATTGTTAAATAAAATTTCATTTTTTCCAGGTGCTCCAAATAGAATTACTTGTGTTGTAGTCAGTGACTGTGGATGTGTTTTAAATCTGTGATGAGACTGAACACATATCAGCTTTGCAAAGATTTAAATTTGCATTTGATTCTACTCAGTCTTGTGTATCACACTATATCATATGAAATTACGGGTAATTGGTATCATATAGTCTTTAGAAAGAGCAGTCATTTAAGATTAAGTAGAATTTATATGGAAAGTCGTACAAATTTCTTAATTATAGCAGAGAGAACTTTCAATGAATAAAAAGGAATGGCCCTGTATCTGTCTGTGTCAGTCCATGCAAATCCTTGTTATCAAATTTATTTCATTTTGATTTTAAAAAATATTTATATAGAAGCTTTATTTCAAAAGCAAGTTGAAGATGGGTCATGTTCAAATATTTTTGTAGGTATTATGGCCCTTAATGACTTAGAAAATTTGCAAAATGGTCTTGTCAGAGTTCTACCAAATTTATTATTCAACTGATTTTGATAGTATTTATACACAATCTTTATTTCAAATGATCTTGTTTGCACTCTATCCTATCAAATAAATTCAGTTTGAAAGCGAATGCACTCTCTTGGAGAGATGATAAGCTTCTGGAAGAATCATATCTATCCAGAAGTGAGAAACATAAATGTTTGTGATGGCAGGGGACATCAGAACACTGTTCAATTTTCCAAGAAGTTGATAACACAAATTATTAGTGCTCTGTTGTAGTGATTAGTGTATCAAAACTTCAAAGGGTTCTTAGATAAGTTCTCTTCTGGAATGAAAATTTCAGGGACATATTTTTGACACCTTGTCAGTAATATTTGTGAGAATGGTCTTGGTAGACAATGTGACTTGAATACACAAACAAGAAAGTATGAAGCACTATATAAAAATTTGCATTATTTAATGTCAAACAATGGTAAATAGAGTAATACACATATATTGTGATGTGAAATATGCAATAGGATCAATGTCTCAATAATAAAACCTTACATTTTCATTACTTCTGTTTGTATTCTACTGAACAATTTATAAAATTGCAATTTAATTAATATACATTTTGTATCAGGACCATAACCTACCAGATGATTCTAAATGTCCCAAATTTTCCATGGAAAATAACTATTGAAAACCTTTGGAAGCAAGGTACTAATTTTACTTGTTTTCATAGATACTGCATACAAACTAGCAAGCATGTTTAGATTTAGGAAAGATGTACATGTATTTAGACAATTCCTGCTTTGAACCATTGGTTCAATTTATTTTTGGTGAAGAAGAAATATGATTTATGGTAAAGATACCTTGATCAACCTTTTTTTGTTGGAAAGAAAAAATTTGCAATAATAAATGCATGTGTTAATTTCTGATTTTAAAGTATTTTCAAATGAAGATATTTGATTTGTATTAGGAAATTTTCAGGAAATTTCAAAACTATAGTATTTGGGAACACAAGTATTGGGTACATTTTTTGAATTTCTCGAATTGCAGTTTAGTATATGTCTATTTATATTTACCTCCATATTCCATGTATACATTAAACCATGTCTACTCGGATTTTGACAGTAACAGTGATATAAGATTGTGGAGTTATTTTTATTATTAACATAAAATTGTAATGAATGATGTTGATTTTTGTTGTATTTTTTCGATAAAAACTGCCAACTTCAATAAGTTGATGGATTGTAAATTTAATATGTTTTTATATCTTGATTTTTTTTTAGAAATAATATTCTGTAAAGATTAATAATAAATGAATTAATTTCATTCCTGTAAATTTTTATTTATAAAATATTCTTTACTTTAGTATTAAATATAAAAAGTTTTACTTAGTATGATGGAAAAACTGTCAAATTATCTGATTTTTCATTTTATAGTAGATTTAAACAATATGTACACTGTGGGAAAAGATGAAATTTATTTTGCAAGAGCCTTAGAAATGGCTAGAAATGCATGCAAGGTTTACTGAGCATTGCCCATTTTGAGGCGAGTGTACAATTAAACTGCAAAAATGTTGTGAAAACAAGAAAAGTTAAGAGGAATACATCTTTGGACCATACCCAGGAATAAAATTTCATAAATATTGTGACCTACCAATATATATTTATATTTGCCTATTTATGCTTCAGTAAAAGCAGTGATTGCAGGATCCTAATACAAGGTGATATGATACAATATGATTAAAAAGATTTTGTCAAATGATCAGCAAACTTAGTAATTGGTAAACTGACTGGAGATCTGGATTTCACAAACCCCTTTTAGCTCACCTGGCCAAAGGCCAGTGTGAGCTATTACCATCACTTGGCATCTGTCATCCATCTGTTTACTTTTCTTCACATTTTGATCTTCTTGAGAACCACTGAACAGAATTTGACCAAACTTGGCAGAGGTGTTGTTGGTAAGGTCCTTCTCAATTGTTGTTACTTTGGTGTCGATTGTTAAACTAAGTTAGGCTCAGCAAATCATAAATTAGAATAGGCTCTGGCAGCCATGTTTTAGAGGGATTATCAGTACATGTACTTTTTATGCCAAAAATTTTCCCATAAAAATCTCAGAAAATAGTATTGAATAGTCCAGATTTCTTAAAGTTATTATTATATCCCATATCCTCCGAAAACAAATAATTCCAATTACTGGTCAATATTCTTGAAGCCTTTTTTCTCTATGCAATTATGTTTTTGTATTTATTATGTTCATATCTACTTGTTGACATCAAAGACTTGTATTTTAATGGTGCTATTCATTAATTTGTTCATTGTATTTGAAAGAAGAAAAAATAAAATTATTTATTTTTCATAATTTCAAATGTCTGTTTTCTGTTGTTGGTCACAAATTTGTTTTGAAATGTGAAAAATCAAATGTAAACACTGTCAACATTTACAAGGAACATTTTGTAAATATCAGTGTATCAGTCTCATAAAGCGATTTATTTGGTTTGCGAATTTTGTATTGCTCGCATAGATCTATCCTATCCTGAAATGCTACAAAAGACAAGTGTTATATATCAAAGTTAACAATTAAGAACAATCTGGTCAATTTCGTAAGAATCTTTAAAATTACTTTTCAACAAGTTATTCTTGTTTTTTTTCAAATTATTTATACCACATTTCAACCTTAGTATCTATTAAAATTGGCAGATTGTCATTATTTTCTTCTTCTCAATTAGACAGGTTTCCAAAAACTATATCACTACACGAGCAGAAATAAACCACCTTTCATAGACTTGTATGAGGCCTTATAAAGGGTTATAAGAAATAAGAATCTTCTTAAATTAAAAAAAATTATAATTCTGATGTCAATAGACTCAATATTGCAGGAAAAAAACATTAGAAAAATACCGACAGAGCCTCGCCGCAATACAAATGTCTTCTATATAACTTAATATTGTATATGCATCACATAATCTCTACAGCTATCTGCAACTCCTGGTAAACTTTTGAAGGGATTCATCAGTAACTGCCATTGTGCATTCATTTTTTCGACAGAATCATTTTTGGGATATCCATATAAAAAGTTGGAATTTTTTCTTTAATTGTCTTTTTGTTATAAGGGAGACAATTCCAACACTCCTAGGTTAACATTTCTGTATTGTAAGAACATCTTGTGTTGCAATAAGATATTGTTTCCCACATACTTCATAAACCGATTTCTTTTATGAAAAAGCTGTTACTTTGCTTAAATGTTTTGCAATCCTAACAAGCTTCATGCATATTCTCAAAGTCAATAAGTTTCATAATGTTGGAAGCATAACTTACCTCAAAGGTCAAATTTGTATATGATGATGTCATATTTTGTGCAAAAATCAATAGTACACAGAAAATATAAATTCTGCTCCCTTTAAATATTTTAGGTATCTTAGCATTGGAAGAGGTTGATAATAAATTCCAACAAAAAGTAAATGTGAAGTTAATGTTTTTTATTCATATTTTACTGACATTATTAAGATTTCTCCAAAAAAACAACTTTCTGATTAATGTGGGACACACAGTACTCAACACATTCCTCAGTTTTGATTTGATAATTTTTGCAAGATATGGAACTAGTTAGGAAAAAAATTCTATAAAAAAAGAACTTAACACAATAAATCCCATACTATGAACACAAATTCTCACATATATTGATTAAAAAGCACATTTGTTGTTTGTGATTTTTAACACCTTTCAATTTGCTAAGCCCATGAGGTGTTCTCTATGTTATCCTGTCTCTAGTTGTCTGGATTCCTCCAATCAAAGCCAATCATTAAGATTTAGTCAGTAGTGATGAAATTTGTATAAAACCACAATAAATTATTACAATTTAATTGATTTTTGTTGCAGGAGTTATGGGAGTGACTTTTATGCATATTGATCTTGAGAATATGGAAAAGGAAAATAGCTGCAAGTCTATGAATGGCACAGCCATAGCATCCTCCCATATTTTTCAGGTGGGAAGTGAACGATTTGGATATCAACGCTGTTGCATGCGCAGATGACATTGCAATACTTAGTGATAATCCATATGATTTACAAATTTTGGTTAATCATACCTTACAATACAGTCAACTACATCATTATACTCTACAACCCCAGAAAAGTCTCATTATTCAAATAAAGAGCAAAACAAAGAAATGCCAAATGTGGACAAATCAACACATTTAGGAATAATTCTATCAACAACTAAATCAAAATCAGATATACTCCATATAGAACAAAATATTAGAAAAGCATGTAGTTTACTAGCAGCAGGTTTTCATGGGAATAACGGTCTAGATCCAGTGACATCAATTTCAATATATATATCCAACCTGTCTTGACGTGTGGTCTAGAAGTATTACAACCAAGTTCAACAAATATGCAAAAATTAGAGCAGTTTCTAAAAGCAACGTTAAAGAAAATTCTATCATTACCACCAAATACCCCAGATCCAGCAGTCTACGTTATATGGGATATGCTTCCTATGGAGGCACAAATAGATACAAAAACTTTAACTTTGTTCAATAAAATATGCTGACAAAGCAATAATTCAGTAGAAAAACAACTTCATATAGACAGCTTCTTATTAAACCAGACAATACTAACAGTTGGTATATAGCCATAAAGAAATTATTATACAAATATGATTTCTCTAATATTATTCAATTTCTTGACAATCCACCGAAAAAATTTGAATGGAAAAATATGGTACAGAAAAAAGTTGATTTGTATTGGATCCATAAAATAATTCAAAACAGTAGAGCTTATATTCCTCTTTGATATATTTAAGATGTGATGTATTTTTACCGAGAAAATGTCAACCAATTATTGATCTTAATAATGACAATAATAAGTCAAAAGGTGCCTTATTGATTGCGATCAAACTTCAACTAGTCACAGGAATTTTTATGACACTAGTGAAATGAGCTAGCTTTACAAAAAGCGAGTCCCCTCTGTGTAAGCTCTGTGACGATGAAAACGGAGACATTGAACACCTATTACTAAAATGCAAGATTCTAGAGTCTTACGGTGTTCTTTCATAAATCAAATTGAAGAAACTATCTTTAAAGATACGTCCATTTCATTTTATGAACTGTATACAACCATTCAGACACAATTGATTATGGATTGTACCAAATTCAGACATCAGAACACAGATCTAGAATAGGATAGAAATACAGAACAAAAATGTGAATTATTATCCAGAAAATTATGGTATGCACTGCACACTATAAGAACAAAAACCATCAATTTGCAGAAAAAAACAATCAAAATAAGATAATTTATCTTGAATATAGAATAATTATACCCGTTACTTCAGAACTAAAGATTAAGTTACCACATACAGACTTGAAAATAAACTGTATATACTTGTATGATATTCAGGATGGTGGAGGGTTTTAATATTGACTACAGACTTATCTATACTCTACTAGAGGTTGTTGTTCTGAAGGACGGAAAAAGATTCAGCGGTAATTGGTTCTTCTCAAGGTCAAAAGAGAATCTATTTGAGTCGTAGGTAGAATTTTCTAGACCCCCCCCCCCCTATTCCAAAGATAAAGACCAGTTGCATACATATGTGAATGGATGGTATCATGTGAATAGGGCCATAACCCTTACAATAATCAACCAATCATGAAATCATTATAATTTGCACATTCTCTGATTACCAACAGTACCAAATACAAAAATCTCCCAAGATTATGAACAACTTAGTTGAGCAAATTAGCTTTGTGGACAGACAAGTCTGAAAAGGGGTATATGCCTTTGCCAAAAGCAAGCTACCATGAAATCAATAAAATATGCATGTGGTCTTATCCTGCCAATCCATGACATAAAATCCACCAAAAAGATGAATGAGTAGTTGTGTATACAAGATATGCATTTGGACAGTAAATGGATAAGAGTTTCAAATAATTAATGTTTGAAGTGTAAAGTTTGGATTTTCTTTGCTTGGATCTTGTATAGCGGTATAATCTCTTTATTGTGATTAAGAGCTTAATCTTTGTAACAATAGACTAGTTACGCTTGATTCGGGCTTAAATATTTAAATTATTTTCAAACTTAGCTAACTCTCAGTTATTAATTGTTCATTAAATAGTAAATTATTACTGTATTAAATTTATTCAGGTAAAGTAAACAAATTTAATACTAGAGGCTCCCAGCAGGCTGTATCGCTCACCTGGTTCCAATCAACAACCATAAAAGCACTCCAGATTATTGGACATACTTCTGAGAGAGGACCATCCATGGACCGTTGCTGCCAAGTCTGGTTCCAATTTGCCATGTGCTTTCAGTAGTTCCAGAGAAGAATATTTTCAAATTAATTTTCCCACTGGGTCCTATGTTAAACTAAGTTTGGCTGTGGTGGTCAACTTGGTCGACCGTAATTTTGAAAAATCAAATTTGAAAAAGGACCACCCAAAGACCATTTCTGCTAAATTTGGTTCCATCTGGCCGTGTAGTTCTATAGAAGATTTTTAAAATTCATTCCCCCTTTTTCCATTTTTAGCTTACCTGTCCTAAAAGGACACTTGAGCTTTTGCTATCAGGGCGTCCGTCGTCCGTCCGTTGTAAACTTTTTCAAAGATCTTCTCCTCTGAAACCACTGAACCTATTACAGTTATACTTAGATTGAATGATCCATAGGGTATCTAGAATAAAGTTTGTGTTTTATTTTATTGTCCGTCAGAAACACGGCCACCATGGCTAAAATTGAACATAGGTGGGAAACTGCAGTTTTTTGGCTTATATCTCAAAAACTAAAGCATTCAGAGTAAAACTGACACGGGATAAAAATGTTCACCAGGTCAAGATCTACATGCCATGAAATTTTCAGACGAATCGGTCAGCCCATTGTTGGGTTATTGGTTATTGCCCCTGAATTGTTAATTTTAAGGAAATTTTGCAGTTTTAGGTTGTTATCTTGAATATTATTATAGATAAAGATAAACTGTAAACAGCAAAAATGTTCAGCAAAGTAAGATCGACAAATAAGTCAACATGACCAAAATCGTCAATTGACCCCTTATGGGAGTTTTTGCCCTTCAAAGATTATTTACATGTAAACAGCAATTATCAGTAAAAATTGGGCTGACATATTGTTACAGATGTTAAGAGCATAACTTGAAACGAATTAAATGCTAGCTGTACAACTAAAATCGAGGGTCAAGGTGATTGAAAAAGTCCATAGCAACCAATGAAAAAGTCCCTAGCAACCATATATATTGGGGTTAAGGACCCTATAATTTACTTGTACATGTCAAAAAGAAAGGTCGAGTCAAGGTCATTGAAAAAATCCATAGCAACCGACGGAAATGTCACTAGCTACCAGATATATTTGGTTCAGGACCCTACAATTTACCTGTTCAAGTCAAAATGGAAGGTCAATGCCATTACCAAGTCCATATCAACCGATGAAAAAGTCCCTAGCAACCATATATAATTGGGTTCAGGATTCTATATTTTAGCTGTTTAAATCAATATTTAGGCAAAAAATGCAACAGTATACATTAAATAGCAAAAAAAAATCATTGATGCAAGATCAACACAAAAAGTAACAGCTGAGCGATTCAGGCTCTTGGTAGCCACTTGTTTATTAACAGCAGCCATGTTTGTTGGAATAGTGGATGCCAACCATAAATTTGGAAGGGGGCCACCCAAGGGCCATTCAACCAAAGTTTGGTCACAACTGGTGAGGTAGTTTCAGAGGAGAAAATCTTTAAAGGAAACTTTGCGACAATGGATGATGGACGCAAAATGATAGCAATAGCTCAAATGGACCTGGTCAAGGGGAGCTGAAAAGCTTTAGGCCTTGCATAAGGATCATTTTACTGTCATATTTATTTTATTTTACTATATTTACTGTCTATGCAAAAAATCCTCAATATTGATTAATTAAAGGGTATTTATAATAGTTGATAGCAAGAACCTGTTAGATTTTACAAGCAATATTTTTCTTCATCATTGTCTCCAGCTGTTCACCAGCCCACTGTGCATCGCCAAACTAATAACCATAATTTTACCACTGGGAAATCAAGTTAACAAACAAGATGCTGTCTGATGGATTGCAAACAGGATTTGTTTTTGTCAGACTGCCTGCCTGCTGTACCAGTGTACGTTGGCAATAACTGGATTTTTACCATTTGAAACTCCAGTTAAAAAGTATCAAAAACAGATTTGTGTGTGTATTTCATTTTTGGGGCAAAATGTGCTCTTACTAGACATACTTCTTTTTTTAACATTGTTTAAAAGATTAGTTTCCCTGAATATAATTTACTGTTTGTTTGTTTACTTGGGGTTTTACGTCTTTTTCAGCAAATTTGGCTATTTCTCGGCGGCCAGTTTTTATTGGTGGAGGAAGCCAGAGTACCGAATATAATTTAAAATACGATCCAATGCATGATGCCTGGATTCAAATATGGCTCATGACACTATGATGGGACATCATGCCAATACTACAGCACTGCTGTTGACCAAAACTACAACAGTCATGGGTAAAAAATATACTGCAAACCTCATAATTTATATTTATGGGTAAAGAATATCATACTGCAAACCTTATAATTTATATCTCAAAATCAGTTCAAAAATGAATTGCATGATGGCACAAGATGGATAAAATTTGCAGGATAAGATGCAGAAAAAGGGATAAAATACAAATGCATTATGAATTTTATTACAAGTAAAATAAATATTCATCATATACATATACAACTAATCTGTTGTCTTTGAAATTCTAATTCCCATCATCTGATAATTGTTGATAGCATAAAATACACATGTACATCACAACTCTCACTGTCGAAAATAATCACATTTTCAACTCAACTCTGAAGAAAATTGAATGCTGAACATTTGTATTTTTATAATCAAACACCCTCAGTAATTTGTAATACTGTTATTAACTCAATCCCAACAACTTCTCAACTGAAGGATACATCCAATCATCATCACTTAAATTCTTTAATTTCTGTCGTAACTGTTTAAGTCTTTGTTCATGCATATCATCTGAAATAAAAATTTTACTTCTAGAATATAAAGCATGAGAAACCTAAGTATTGTTACAGTATAAAGTCTTATCCATACATATATGTATTGGGATGTCATTTACCCTACCCTAATTAAAATTTGAATTCATTATTACCTTTCCTGTTTAAGTTCAAGGATAACCACCCTTCAAATTAAGGTCTTTCCTTTACATAGGAAAGACCTTACTGTATTTCTTATGATTATTATTATTCTTTCTTAGTCTGTCAAACTTCAATTAAATTTGTCGGAAAAGTTTTAAGACATATTGACATGAAATTTGGCACCAAGTATCAGTCAGACATAAGCTATCACGTGGTGAGGCCGCTAAGGGTTCCCATGTACCTTATAAGAGTTTCCTCCCCTGTTACAGTTATGCCTGTTATCAGATCTCCTCAAAAACCGTAAGAGATATCGACATGAAACCTTTTGCAATTTCTTTGGTTCCTCTGTGCGTACATTAATCACATCTGCCGAAAAGGATCTGACGACATCTTATAAGAGTTATTTCCCTTTATATAAATTTCACTTTTGATTTTTCAGACAAATATAAGTTTGAGTTTAGATACAAGCACGAGCCTTCATATTTAGGGATCATTTTTTGTACCAAGAAAAATTAGGTCAAGGTCAAAGGTCAAGGTCACGGTCTAATTTTTGAAATTTCCTTGTTATCAGATCTCCTCTGAAACGGTAGAAGATAGCTGATAAAATGTAATGGGCAAAATGTCGGGGAAATCGAGACAATGCGTGGTTTTTCTTAAGTCAAGTCATATGACATCATCTTCTATGAGTTATTGGCCTTTGAACGCTTAAATTTACGGTTTTTGGCTAATAACTTAATAATGGTACAAGATAGAGGCATGTGGTCTTTTGTTTTGACACCAGGGCCAAGTGACCTTCAAAATGGTGCCAAGGTCAAAGGTCAAGGTCATGTTCTAGAAAATGATTTTTTTCATATTTGAAGTGTAATACATGGAATTTTTTCAAAAATGCATTATTTTTTTAGCAGGAATCATTTAAAATATGTTATTTTCCATTTTCGTAAGACAAAAAATGAAAAAAAATGAAAAATTTTTAAAGATTGAAAAATTCGAAAAAAAAACATTTTTTTCTTGGCACAAAATTGTTTTGGCAGTATTTCATATTTGTGTTTGATGTAGCATTTTGGTATTTTATAGTACTTCTAGAATTATCTCAACTTTTAGCACAAATGACCTTTTAATATGTAAATACAGCCACCCCCCCCCCCCTCCCCTTTCCCCTTTCGATTTGACTGAATTTACATGTAAATGCATATATAAAGTACATTTAGACAGCTAGGGGATATCAAGGGCTTTGTTAATGAGAAAAAATTATGACGCTATTTCCAACCAATTTCCTGAAAATAGCGTTTGCGCAATGCAGTAATAAAAAGCTATTTTCTGCCAGAAAACACAATATTCGTCCAAATGTTACCAATTTATTGCATCCGAATGTCAAAATTTCGCGTCAAATTAACAGTACTTTATTCACGAAGATGTCGTCCGCTGAAATGGCACCGGAAATCGAAATAAATAAATCGTGACATCAAATTTCTACACGAATCTTCATTCTGACATAAGTAAATGTGTACACGTACACTCCGTTTTCTATTTATGACTATTTCCACATCAAACAGCAAAATGCATTATCCTGTGCCATGTTCACCAGACGACGTCCCCTCTCGAAAAGAAAGAAATAAACTAAGTCCAGACATATATAAATGGACATCACGTGACTTACACAACGTCATCAATAGAAGTAAACATTATAGTAGAAATGTACTTTTACTGTCACTTGTGTATCTAAAGAAATAAAAATACAATGCCCCCCCCCCCCCCCTACTTGTATTCAGCAATCCTTGGAAAACTTGCTACCTACAAATAAAAAAAATAATTAATAAATAAATAAACAAACAAACAAACAAACAAACAACCAAACCATGCCACAAATAAACAAAAAAAAAAAAAAAGGCCCGTTCCGCCTTCAGAAAAAGAGATATTGCTACTTCAATTTTTTTTCTTTCTTCTTTTTTTTAAACAATTACTATTTGGAACAATATACATTAAAAATTTAAGAGATTTCAAGAGAAAATAGAAGTAGCAATATCTCTTTACTGAAGACGGGACGGGCCTTTTTTTTTTTTTTTTTTCCTTGTCTATTTTATTTATTTCCCAAGAGTTACGTCCCTTGCCAAAAATAGAGGAGCAGGGCCTCTTTATTGCAAAACTGGAAACGTGAAAAGGAAAGACCTTATCATTTGTGCTCGCCACAAATGACCTTTTAATTTTAATTGCAGTTCCTTCGAATCTTCCCATACAAAGAATTCCCAAAAACATATATCTGATTTCACAATTTTGAAGTGACACCTAATGATCTCTTACAAGGTCAACTCAAAGATTTCATACGTTCACCTATACTTCTATGAATTTTTGGTTTTTTTTTAAGAAAAGTCATCAAACTTTATCTGACAAATGGACAACTTTATAAATATTGTCATTTCTTTTGAAAATGTCATGAAAATTATATAAATTTTCATTCATTCTATCATTATTTCATACTATAATTACCTTTTTATGGCTAATGTGTGTCCTTCAATACCCAACTTATAATATTATTTTTGAAGTAAACAGGATAGTATTATCTCCCTTGTTTAACTTTTAAATTTGGTCAATTTTATCATTTCTTTTAAAGACACTAGTACTTTTTGTAAGTTATGTATAAAGTTGTTTCATATTTCTAAAATTTCATTCCTTGCAATATAAAATACCATAATAACATGCTATAACCTGTGTAGTTACCTTTTAATAATTTTTGAAAAAAAATCTGTAGGTTAGTAAAATAAGACATAACTTGTTCAATATAATTTAATATATATCGATATGTTATATTCATACCTTTCTGCATCAATTTTTTACTCATTTCTATGTCATAGTCTATTTGTAATCTGTTCATCAGAGAAAGTGCTGAACTACTCTCTGAAAAAGAACATTATTTTTATTACCTTATTAAATGTAACATATAGAATAAAATTTACTTACTACATTACTTATTACACATGGAAAACTTATGACACAGGTTTTTTTATTTAACTTATTCTGGATGTTTGATATATAAATACATGTATTATAAATGCACCCTAACCAACCCATAAGGGGAGATAACTTTCAACTTCTGTAACAAATTTGATTTAAATGTTATTCCTTGTTAATATTTAACAGACTTAGTGTGCATTTTTGTAAAGGCAATCTAAAAGAATTATTAAATCTGTCTAACATTTCAATATAACTGAAGCAGATATATTTTTCATAGTGTTTCAATGAAATCTGAGATACCATTCCAAAGGCTAGATATCGACCCACATTAAATTATAAATGAGAAGTTCTAAATAGATTACAAAGGATCTTTTTATTTTATCATAGATTGGTACAAACCTGCTTATATGATAATTTTGCAAAGGATGCCATATTTCCAAAAAAATATATTTTGATTAAAATGTTAATCATATCAAAATATTTCTCCTTTATACAGGTATACACGTATTAATTATGGTGTTTTCAACTGATAATACCATTTAAAAAAAAACGATGTCACTGTTTATTGACACTATGTGTTAATTCATTTATAAACATCAAAAAGTGCAGTTTTTATGAATTTTTACAAAAAATAACTTAAATTGTATTTTCTACTACCGGTATATTATTTGTTCATGTTGTTATACAAACATAGTTTTACATTGACATGATTGTAAGATTTTCACTCATCTAAAATCAATCATTTCAAACAAAAGACGAGATTAATTAGATTTGCTTTGATGCTCACCTCTTGCTAAACTGAGCTTAGCTAAAATAAATAATTACTTGCTCAGCATTTATAAAAACAGATATCGGTAATATATTCGAGGCTAGTCATTTCATACAATAAAATTTAAATTTTGTACCGTACCACAAATTGGTACCAATTATAACAATATATATTTTGCACCAGACGCATGCAGTGACAGGGTCAGCATATTGGTACATATCAACAATTTGGTACCACATTCATTGTTCTAGACCATTTAAAATGCAGTAATATACAAATTTTATTAATTAACTAGTGTATTATTGGCTTAAATACGACTAAAATTGTATCTTTCAATACAGAATCATTAACCTGGTCAATACCAAAAAACCCAGCCAGAATATATAAGAAAACTCTGATTGTTTACATTATAACTAAATTTATACATGGTCTGTGATAAAAGGTGTTTCAAAATTGATAATTATAAATTATTCAGTAATAGGTCTGACTAAAAATATCTTTCATAACCCTCATTCTAAGCCTTCAATGACAATACTTAAGAATTTTCAAAGAGCTGATTCAGAAAAAAAATCATACAGAATATATTTTGTAAAAAACTAGTTAATTAATAAAGATATCATTACATGGTTGTTTCCTCATTTGCCTTGTTACTGGGCCTTGGCCAGCTGCATTGGCCTTCGGCTCCGCCTCAGGCCAATACAGAAACAATCATGTAATAATATCATATTAATGAGCACCTCATAACATATTGATATCAAAAGTTCATTTTGTAATGTGTAGAATGTATAACTTACAATCATTTCTTACCACAAGGGAAATGAAGCATTTTGTTCCATAAAGAAAGATGATAATATTGTATCATATGAGCATGAAAAACTATTTTGCAATATTATCACATATTAAGTATTGATAAATGTAATTTTGAATGTTTGATAATAACCGGAAGTAAAATGAAGTTATCAGCCCCGGCAAATAACTGGTTATTGACCCGGCTGATAACCGGCTTTTGCTTCCGGTACATTGTATGAGGTCAGGTGTAGCAGACGAAAATTTGGCAAACAATGTGTGAGCCTGAGGAAAGATTACTAAATGCTTCTGAGGCTGATACAGCATACTCTATTGATAACATTCAGTACAAAATTCTAACATGCAGCCTTCTGGTGACAATTTACCAGTTGTAGTGCCACTTGAAACTTATATTGCAAGACGAACATGTACTTAATATCTTTTCAATTTTAAAAAATGCATCTATTTGAATAAAATTCTTTGATACCAATTTTGATGTGCACATTTCGTCGAAATGTGACATCTGACATTTACATCTCCAATAAGTGAAATAATAAATGTATATTTTCAACCCAAATCAGAAACACTCAATTGCATTTAAAACTTCTCAAATTCTAGTGTTTCCTCAAGTTCAATGTTTTTCTTACATTTGTTGACTTAACTTGATGTTTTTTGTTCTTTGTTGCCTTGAAATGTGATAAATAGACTAATATGTGTCATTTTCCATATCGGCCCTAGCATCAGCCCTTGAGCTAAAGCTTTTGGGCTGATACGAGGGGCGATATGGAAAATGCCATGTAATAATCTATAATTATTGAGCAGTGTTCCAGCTAGCTAAGACACCCTGCTCCTTTTCCATTGCACTCACTGCCCATTTAGTGCTCCCCTCTGCCCACTGGCACTGCAATAAGCATAATATAAAATACAGTAAAACACTCTTTTAATACACATAAACAATACTGAATTAGCTGAAATACAAAGAAACTAATAGAACTCCCCAAAAGACATTAACTAAGTGAATAATATTTCTTAAATATATTGTTTGCCCTTTTCAGATCTGGAAACCGTGTTAAATATTTGCCCCTCTGCCCTGAAATCATAGCTGGAACACTGTTGAGAATAATTAATGCATATTTGATTGATTTATAAAACATGTATTTACTGCAATAACAACATAAATATAACAATAATCAACAAATAGAGAGCAGGAAAGTTTTTTCACTCTCTGAATTTCTTGTAAGGTCTTGTATACCCTATGACCTCATTAACATATTCCTGCAAGTTTTGGCCAAATTTCAAACTGTCAGCCTGAACGTATAGGTGTAAAGTTCTGAATGAGCCATACCTCATTACAAAGCACAAGAATAGGAGATTTTAAAACTGCTACAAATAAGGTATGATGATCGCTTACTTTTTTCGCAAAATGAGTCTGAAGGCAAAGTTTTTCTGATCACCATCAGTCCATGTGTTTAATTTTGGAGACAACTGAGAAAAGGGATGGACATTAGTCATGTTATTACCTCCTGTACCATAAATGCCTATGCATGGTGGAAACTGGCAGTTATTTCTTTAAAACAAATATTCTCAGCTTTCATTTCAGCCCTTAAATGTTACTTTTACCATAACAGTATTGTATCAATTTACTCAAACAAATTTACTTCAAAGTTCAACTTAAAGAACTATGGTGCTTAGTGGCCACTTGACCTTTTAGTGTATAACAAGACCTAAATTTTAATGAGTTACTTCCCATTTACTGAGTCCGAGTATGAATATTTGAAATTGATGTTATTTACTTATTATATGTCATATTTTGATAAATGAGGTAGTTTTAAATTTGTTAAGACCTGCAAAATAATAAAATGGACCATCTTTAAAACAAAAGAGGTATAAAAGTACTAAAGGTAATAAATGTTACAGGTGGAACACTGATTTTGTGTGCAACATGACTGCAGGAAAGCCATTATTCATTATCAAGATTCAAGTGCAAATCGATAAAAAAAAAGAAAAAGTATGTAAACCAGTTTTGTTTTTTGCTCATTCTGAATGAATTCCTGATCACCCTATGTGCACATCTACAACTCCCCAATGTTAAATTCAAAAGAGACTGATTACATTGAGATTTTCTATACAGTGAGTGGACATAATTATTCGCCACCTCCGAGTTTTCCCGTAGGTTTCTATTGGAAACAAGTCGTTTCGGCCATACTACCAGTTCGGCCATAGTTGTTTCGGCCATACTACCAGTTCGGCCATAGAATTAAAGTCGATTCGGACATGGAATATTTATACGGAATCTAACAAATATTTAACAAGTTCTAAGCTCAAAATTTAAGTTTTACTTTATATATAATATATAATAAATATTTGAAAATTAATGGCTTCATATGAGTTATTTTTATCCAAGCTTACCACAAGCTGATGCAAACTTTTCTTGTTATTGAGAAAATTTTAAAACATCAAACCATGAGAAAACTTTTTATATTTGCCGACATGCAGACTCCGATGACAGTGGTTCCGATTCCGACGCTTAAGTGAATCTAGTCAATTCAGTCAATTCAGAACATTTTGCACATTGTGATTCTGACGCTAATAGTGAACATATCTTATATACAGTCATTTCTGGTAATTCTGCACATCGTTCTATTCGGCGCATTAACATGAAAATGATTTGAATGCGCCGAATTAAACGCTGCGTCGAATTACCCGACAACATAGTATATAAGTATAGTGCAACTCAACTGTTATAGTGCTTTTGTTTAAATTGTTGTTAATTATGTATGTGGTTGTTATCAACCTGATATAAATATATAAAGAGAATAAATAAAGTGACATTATGTGACATTAAAATCATACAGCTTGACCACTTTAAAAAGTTTAAGTATCGGTGCCAAAACTTTTTTCTTCTATTAATTAAGTAAACTACTAAGAATACCTCTCGCAAGAAACAATGATGCTATTAAGTATATATCTCATTATAAAAAGTATGGCCGAAACGACTATGGCCGAACTGGTCTATGGACGAAACGGTATATGGACGAACTGGTTTATGGCCGAAACGTCTCGAAAGCTTTCTATTCACAATTTTCAAAAATATATTGAGAAGTCATTTCACAATCACTTTTCATGAAATTTTTACCATTAAAAATAAAATACTTTGGTGTTATTTTGATTATTTATGTATATTTTTGAAATTCTAGACTTCAGATTTGTAATAGTTTAATCAAAAAACATTTTTACGACATCAAAAAATTGGTTGAATATAGAGAAAATCTGATGTCACAATTATTTTTGTCATTAAATCATTGTAACTCATAAACTTGAATCTGAAATAGGATACATGTACATACACAATTAATGTAAACAATGAAATTTCAAACATTTCTTTCTGACAACGAAAGTTTCATGAAAATTGGATGGGACAATTTTTGGAAAATTTGTGAATTTGTATAGAATTATACGGGAAATATCGGAAGTGGCGAATATTATCAGATTATGTCCACTGACTGTAGTGGTAGACTCTACTCTCTAGTCGTGCTTACAAAACATTTTTACTGTAAAAAAAAAAAAAGAAATCCGTTTTCAAACTGAAAGTTTAAAGTTCTTATGTTTGTTGTAAAGAATTGGAGATTTTATTTTTAACCTGACATTCTATCGCCTTCAACATTTGGCGATTTAAACAAATTTTTCTTTATTTCTTCCTTTGAAAATGTTGGATCGAGATTTGGAGACGGCGATGCCATCATCAAGGGAAACCACTCTCACCACAAACTAGAGTAAAATCGAAGCGGTTGCGGACGACCCGCAATCTTTTTAGATGACAACAAGTAAACTGCAAGTAAACTGCATAAGAGTGAATACGAAAGACTATATCAATATTTGAGCCTTAAATCATACATTGACTAGTTATTTAAACAGAGAATGAAATTAGCTCAAGTTCGGACTTGAAGACATCAGCTATCCAGATAGTCTTTGTTATGCTTATTTGTGTATATGGACTTTTATGGTACTGTTTTAGTGACAATTTTACTAGTATCTATTCTGATTTTCATCTACAAATATAGAAAAGGTGGGAGACTGTACGCAAACAATAAATCAGTATTTATTACAGGTATGTTATTTTTTTTAAGTTCATATTGTATGGAACAACCCCTGTGTCATTATACATCATGTAACCACAGGGGCTCGTTACAATTGACACAGTATGTCATCTGTGACTGATCCGGCCCTGATCTATAATACCATAAATGTAACTGATCCGGCCCCGATCTTTAATACCATTACTGTGACTGATCCGGCCATATAGATCAGAGACGATCACTCCCAGATCACATACTGTGTCAATTGTAACGAGCCACTGTGATATAACACTGCGATTAATAATTATTATAGTGGGTAAAATTAGTACAGCATATTATCATAATCATTTACTGTAAATTTCCTGAATTCTTTAATAAAAAATTCTATAAATTGAACAAGAAATATTAAAAAAAACCTTTAAAATTACAAGCGTAAGTGTGTTACCTTAAATTTATAGTTTTCTTAGATCTTTATTTTCTGGATATTATCTGATAATTATTTAATATTGGATGTAACACGTCATTTGATTGGTCAAATTTTTTTGTCTATCATATCATAGACTAGGTTGGTCCCCGCCGTAATATTCAGTATGAGCTACATCACATACATGTGGGACGGGAACCAGGCTCTGAATCATAGACTAAATTTTCCTTTCTACTATGACGTCATTAAAGGGGATCCTGACGTTTTAAGCATCAAAACAACAGTTGGAATTAAATTATAAGGATTGACAGTAATTTTGTTTTCAGTCTATTCGAATAACCTCAATGCACATGGTGGACACTTTCAAATAACCCGCTATGCTGGTTATATTAATTGTGCACCACATGATTGAGCTTTTTTCTTCATAGACTGAAAAAAAATTACAGTCAATCCTTAAATTAACTTTACATAATATTTGGATTTAAAAGTTAGTTACATAATTGGATTTAAACATTGGTTTATATATAGGATGTGACAGAGGATTCGGTTATCACTCAGCCAAGCAACTAAGCAGCATTGGATTCAAAGTATTTGCTGGATGCCTTGATGTAAATGGGTCCGGTGCAATTGAACTAGGAAGACACTCAAATCGTATACAAACTGTACAACTAGATGCGACAAAAGACAAGGATGTTGAGAGTGCAGTGCAATATGTACAGAACATCTTGGGACATGAAGGCAAGTATTACATATACTTACATAAGAAATTTTATCCATTAGTTAAGTCTACTGAAGATGTTAACATTATCTGATGAACTCCAGATTTTGACTGCTATAATAAATGATTTAGACCTCAGCACACTCTAACACCTGGAGCAGGTGCAACCAAAATATTGTTAGATATAAAATTTATGAATGAAATGTTGGATATCTGTAATTTTGTCAGGTGATATTTGACGTCTATGATATTTGTCTGTTTATATGAAAGTTAATGTTCATGACCACAAGTGACTTTAATTGCATGGTTATATATCTCATATCCTTTTAAATTAACTACTTTACTAAAATATTAAAGCAAAAACTAATACATGAAACTATAATTCATTTGCTCTTTGATTCGATTAATTATATATCCATCACGTTTGTAGGACTATGGGGTATAGTAAACAATGCAGGCTTTGCAGTGTTTGCTGAATCTGAGTGGTGTTCTATAGATTTGTATCAACGTTTGATTGACGTCAACCTGACTGGTCTCATAAGGGTAACCATTGCCTTTCTTCCATTGGTAAGAAAAGGTGAAGGACGAATAATAAATATAGCAAGTTTAACTGGTAAGTAAAATGCCTTTTTATGGTTGTTTTTCTATTAGGAATAGGGTTGCTGTTCACCAGACCCCATAACCTCTGATTCTACACAAGGTTTTTGCTATTATGCAAATATAGTCTTTAATTTTGCTTTGATTTGACTCTTACTTTCCTTAAGTTTTCTGTTTATTTTAGTGAGTATTACTGTAACAATGAAAGGACAAATTTACAATTGATCATTTCATATCCCAAAGTTTCATCATATACATTAAACATGTTTTTCTTTAGCTTTTGTCATTATGTTTAGTAATGCAAAAAGTTTTACAATACATTGATAAAGGTTTATTAATAATAAAGGTATATATTAATAGCAAAAAATGTTTTATCCAACAATTTCTTTTTTAGGACGATGTGGATTGCCTGGATTTAGCGCATACTCAGCGACAAAATTCGGTGTTATAGGTTATTCTGAGTGTCTTCGCCGAGAAATGTCAAAGTTCAATGTCAATGTCATCACTATAGAACCAATGATGTACAGGTTATAGTTTTAAAGTTACATAAACATTGTGTAATCTTATTTGGTATTTCATGTGGCAGCTTGGTAGTGACACATGACTGTACATATACCTTATATACAGTCCTCGCTAATCTCAATTATATAAATTTTAAATATCTCAAAGTATCTTTTGCATGGAGATTCCACTCACACTACACATTTACTCATGATATTTCAAAATTCCTTTTATTTTTGATTATGTCATTCATGCATACCCATTACCATAAATTTTTTTTTTTTCATTGTTTTACAGCACCATAGGAATATATATACAACACAAACTCTGTATAGTCTAATTTGACCAAATCATAACCATGTCTGTACTTACTCCAACAATTTACATGGAAATAATTCCATGCCTCATAGATTGCCATCCACCTCAATTGTTTGGGAGTTTTTGTTTTTGTTTTTGTTTTTGTTTTATAACAATTGGGAAAATTTATAGAATAGTTACTTGAATTTTTATCATTAACTTCTGTTTTTTCAGGGTCAAGTTTAATGTCATCAA
The DNA here is from genome assembly GCA_028015205.1 of Mytilisepta virgata. Lineage (NCBI taxonomy): Eukaryota > Metazoa > Mollusca > Bivalvia > Mytilida > Mytilidae > Mytilisepta > Mytilisepta virgata. The sequence goes on from CM051521.1 coordinate 95,021,453, forward strand.
GAAATTCTTGTTATAACAATTTTACAAAAATTATTACCCGATTATTATTAGACAATAGATCAGAAAAATTAAAACTCTTTATGAACACATTCATTTTATCAAAATAAGTAGGAAATAATTTAAATTGTTGTATTATGTTTTAATAGAACACCCATGGCAGAAGAGACCCTGCAGGTAAAACAAAGTGAGGAAATATGGCAAAGATGTCCAGATCATTTGAAGGCTGATTATGGTGAAGATTACTTCAAAAATTTTATCGAACATCTTCGACAGAAAATCAGATACGCCAGAGAAGATATTACTCCAGTATTAGAGTCTATAGAAGATGCGTTGTGTTGTCGGTCTCCAAACTCGCGTTACGTTCCAGAATTTCAATACGCTATACTGAGTGCCATATTTTTCACCTTGCCATACAGTTTTCAGGACATGGCCGTATCTTTTGCTATGAAGAATGGAAAAATTACTAAAAAAAGTGAAAATAAAGTATCTTGACATTTTCAGTCTTCTTAATACTAATTCGATAGATCATGATTAAGATCAAACGTATTTACACACCAAACAATACAGCTGTATTGTATTAAAAATGGTGAATGTATCAATAAATTATGAAAATGTCAAAACACAAATTGTACTTGCATATATATTTTAGTTGAAAAGGTTACTATGTGTGAACATAAAATGGATTTTTGGCAATTTGAAAGCCTTAAATTCTGGAAAAATGAGACAGTTTTCGCTGGTTAATAAATCTAATGAGTATTCCAAAAGGAAACGTTCAAATATTATCATATTTGTAAGTACCAAATATGATTCTACGTCAGGAATTGGTGCACTCGAAAAACTTGAAATATTAAAAATGCAATTTAAATTCATAAAACCACAAATTGAAATATTTTTCATTTACTTCGTGCATATTTGATGCAACCAATGGATTTAAAACACATAATTTAAGAAACTCTCACATGAAGAGTTATCTTACTTTATCAAATATTTTTGTTTCTTTTGAAAATTTGATTTAACAAAATCAGGTAAGTTTATTTTACGACAGTAAAATAGAGCAAATTATGGCAATACAGACAACTATCAATTGATTACTTGCGAAAGTAGTCTTGTGAATATTGACAAGTATATATAGTAGGCCCGACTTAGAGAAATATCCTAAATAATACTTATAACATTAAATAACAACTTTATTTGTCTTATAAACTATCAATACAGTTCGTGACATGAAAATGTCAGTACCTTTAAAGGAAATTAAAATACTACTTTTTAAAAAAATTTGTAAACATGCAAGCAAAAAACCTTTGCCCTCGGTTTTAGCGACTGTTTAAGGAAGTGACTAATATTTTATACTTGGGGGGGGGGGGGGGGAATGAGATATTTAATAATTATACATGTACTAGTTTCTCAGTTTCATTATAAGTAACACAAAATTTATTTATATTGGTTAATAATTCTTTTCGCAATTTAATTTTTTATTTATTTTACTGTATCTGTGTATATAAAGAAATGTTCCCACCCTCTACAATAGAATATGCATAACTAATCCTTTGTTTAGTTGGGGTTTCACTCTGTTTTCAGTACATTCTATATATTGTGGCAACCAGTTTTTAGCTCACCTGGCCAAAGGCCATGTGAGCTATTGCCATCACTTGGCGTCCATCGTCGTCGTCGTCCGTCGTTGTCGTCGTTAACAATTATACAAAACTCTTCTCCTCTGAAAATACTTGACTAATTAGAACCAAACTACGTATGAATGTTCCTTGGGATACCCTGCATAGAACTGACGTGGGGATTTTTGATTCTTCGAGAAACATGGCCACTGTTACTAAAAATAGAACATAGGGGTCAAACAACATTTTTTCGCAAATATCTAAAAAAAAATCATTAGGTTACGGCAAATTCTGGCAGGTTGAAAGTGTTTAGTATGATGAGAGCTACCTGTGTGCTGATTTTCATGAAAATCTGTCAACTGATGTTAGAGTTATTGCCCTTTTTAGCTCACCAGACCCGAAGGGTCATGTGAGCTATTGCCATCACTTGGCGTCTGTCGTCCGTCCGTCGTCCGTCCGTCCGTCGTCCGTCGTCCGTCCGTAAACTTTTTCAAACGTTAACTCCTCTGACACCATAAGACCAATTGCAACCAAACTTTGTACAGTTGTTTATTGGTATATGTGCTACAAAACTATTGTTTGGATTTTTGATTCGTAAAAAAACATGGCCACCATGGCTAAAAATAGAACATAGGGGTAAATTGCAGTTTTTTGCAAATAACTCAAAAACCATAACAGATATCAAAATTCTGGCAAGGGTAAAAGTGTTCAGCACCTCAAGATCTACCTGCCCTGAAATTTTGAAGAAGATCCAACGACCCATGTAGGAGTTATTGCCCTTTTTCTTCATTTTTTCCAAATTTTGCACTTATTAAGCTCAATATCTTGGATACTATAAAGGAAATTTGAAAAATTTAAATTTCATATTGTTAGGCACACAAAGATCTACAAAATTTGTAACAGGATTGAAGTTGTAGGTTCGTTCCTTTTAGGAGTTATTCCCCTTAGATTGTCAAAATTTACCATTTTTGCAGTCTTTATTCATTGTAATAAAATCGTTAACTCCTCTTACGCCATAAGTTTAATTGCAACCAAACTTAGTGTAGTTGTTCCTTGGCATGAGTGCTACTAAACTATCGTTTGGATTTTTGATTTGTAAAAAAACATGGCTGCCATGGCTAAAAATAGAACATAGGGGTAAATTGCAGTTTATTGCAAATAACTCAAAAATGGTGACAGATATCAAAATTCTGATGGGAAGCTAAAGTGTTCAACACCTCAAGATCTACCTGCTTTGAAATTTTGAAGAAGATGTAACCACCCATGTAGGAGTTATTGCCCTTTTTCTTGATTTTTTTTTGAAATTTGTACTTATTAAGTTGTATGATCATTCCTTTTAGGAGTTATTCCCCTTAGAACATCAAAATTGACCATTTTCACAGCACTTCCCTTAGTTTGTAAAATGTTTAAATGAGCCCTTTAGGAGTTAAAGTTTTGTCCCTTAAATGTCAAAATAACTGTTGATGCCTTATAGATGGCAAACTGTAGAAAATGAAAAAAAGCTTTTGATTGCGTGTAAATTTGTTTTTATGTTATTATTTCAAAAATCTTCTCCTCTGAAACTACTGAATGGATTTGGACAAAACTTAGCATGATTGTTCCTTAGGGTATCCTGCACAAAGTTTATGCTTCGATTTATCTTCTTCTCTGAAACTACTATTCAAAATCAAATGAAACTTGGTAAGATTGTTCCTTAGGGTATCCTGCAAAAAGTTAATGCTTGGATTTTGGATTGGTCGAAAAACATGTCCGCCCTTACTAAAAATAGAACATAGGGGTCAAAATGCTGTTTTTTGCTATTTTTTCCTGAATTATAGAAATAAAATGAAGATGAAAGCTACTTTGATGGCAAACATGGTATCCCGAGTTGAATGGTGATGATGAAAGTTTGTTTTGGACGGCCATTTTTAAAATGGCTGCCATTTTCCCGCCATTTTTTACACTTGCTCGGATTTCAACAATAATTGGTTTTTAAAGTAAACATGGTATCCTTAGTGAATACTGATGATGAGAATGTTGTATAACAATGATTAAACTTCATAATATGTGAGCTTTTAATTGCCATCACTTGGTGTCTGTCATCATCGTTGTTAACAAATTTTCAAACATCTTCTCCTCTGAAACTACTAGGGGGATTTGGATGAAACTTAGCATGATTGTTCCTGCAATATTTCCTTTTCAAGTACAATAAAAAGCCTTAACCCACAATTTTTACATAACTTCTTTCAAACATTTTAAAAACGAAGACAACATATAGACCAAAAGATTTATACTTGTATTTGAAGATGAATTAAAGCTTGTATTTTGTATTGTGAATCATCAGATTGACCATGACTGTATCTTAATCAAGCATAGGGAGAACTTATGCCCATTTCTTTCCAGAGGTTCTTGAAAGGCGTTTAAAGGTATTTTCAGCATTTTATGTGACCTTAAATACTCAGTTTAATTTACAAAAAACATTAATATATTAATTTAGTTTATAGTCATTGTTTGCCAGGTGAGCGATTCAGGCTCTTGAGAGCCTCTTGTTTGACATTTTTGGCCTTTTTAGCTCACCAGACCCGAAGGGTCATGTGAGCTATTGCCATCACTTGGCGTCTGTCGTACGTCCGTCGTCCGTCGTCCGTCGTCCGTCGTCCGTCCGTAAACTTTTTCAAACGTTAACTCCTCTGACACCATAAGACCAATTGCAACCAAACTTCGTACAGTTGTTTATTGGTATATGTGCTACAAAACTATTGTTTGGATTTTTGATTCGTAAAAAAACATGGCCGCCATGGCTAAAAATAGAACATAGGGGTAAATTGCAGTTTTTTGCAAATAACTCAAAAACCATAACAGATATCAAAATTCTGGCATAGGGTAAAAGTGTTCAGCACCTCAAGATCTACCTGCCCTGAAATTTTGAAGAAGATCCAACGACCCATGTAGGAGTTATTGCCCTTTTTCTGCATTTTTTCCAAATTTTGCACTTATTAAGCTCAATATCTTGGATACTACAAAGGAAATTTGAAAAATTTAAATTTCATATTGTTAGGCACACAAAGATCTACAAAATTTGTAACAGGATCGAAGTTGTAGGTTCGTTCCTTTTAGGAGTTATTCCCCTTAGATCGTCAAAATTTACCATTTTTGCAGTCTTTATTCATTGTAATAAAATCGTTAACTCCTCTTACACCATAAGTTTAATTGCAACCAAACTTAGTGTAGTTGTTCCTTGGCATGAGTGCTACTAAAAGATCGTTTGGATTTTTGATTTGTAAAAAAACATGGCTGCCATGGCTAAAAATAGAACATAGGGGTAAATTGCAGTTTTTTGCAAATAACTCAAAAATGGTGACAGATATCAAAATTCTGATGGGAAGCTAAAGTGTTCAACACCTAAAAATCTACCTGCTTTGAAATTTTGAAGAAGATGTAACCACCCATGTAGGAGTTATTGCCCTTTTTCTTGATTTTTTTTTTAAATTTGTACTTATTAAGTTATATGATCATTCCTTTTAGGAGTTATTCCCCTTAGAACATCAAAATTGACCATTTTCACAGCATTTCCCTTAGTTTGCAAAATGTTTAAATGAGCCCTTTAGGAGTTAAAGTTTTGTCCCTTAAATGTCAAAATAACTGTTGATGCCTTATAGATGGCAAACTGTAGAAAATGAAAAAAAGCTTTTGATTGTGTGTAAATTTGTTTTTAAATGGCTATTTATTAAAATATAAATTCAATGTTACCTCAAGATACAATAGTACTTAAAAATAACTTTCATTAGATGTATATATATTTATATATTTTTTGTGAAATTAGTTTTGAAACTGGCTGTGGTCAGCACTCATTGTTTGACATTTTTGGCTTTTTTTTATGCTATTATTTCAAAAATCTTCTTCTCTGAAACTACTATTGAAAATCAAATGAAAATTGGTAAGATTGTTCCTTAGGGTATCCTGCAAAAAGTTAATGCTTGGATTTTTGATTGGTCGAAAAACATGTCCACTCTTACTAAAAATAGAACATAGGGGTCAAAATGCTGTTTTTTGCTATTTTTTTCTGAATTATAGAAAGAAAATGAAGATGAAAGCTACTTTCAAGGTAAACATGGTATCCCGAGTTGATGGTGATGATGAAAGTTTGTTTTGGACGGCCATTTTCCCGCCATTTTTTTACACTTGCTCGGATTTCAACAATATTTGGTTTTTAAAGTAAACATGGTATCCTTAGTGAATGGTGATGATGAGATTTAGTTTATAGTGCATTGTTTACCTGGTGAGCGATTCAGGCTCTTGAGAGCCTCTTGTTAGGTTATTATTTCAAAAATCTTCTCCTCTGAAACTACTGAATGGATTTGGATAAAACTTAGCATGATTGTTCCCTAGGGTATCCTGCACAAAGTTTATGCTTCGATTGTTGATCCGTCGAAAAACATGGCCACGGTTACTAAAAATAGAACATAGGGGTCAAACAACAGTTTTTCGCAAATATCTCAAAAATCATTAGGTTACGGCACATTCTGGCAGGTTGAAAGTGTTCAGCATGATGAGAGCTACCTGTGTGCTGATTTCCGTGAAAATCTGTCAACTGATGTTAGAGTTATTGCCCTTTTTTGACATTTTTGGCTTTTTTTTAGGTTATTATTTCAAAAATCTTCTCCTCTGAAACTACTGAATGGATTTGGATAAAACTTAACATGATTGTTCCTTAGGGTATCCTGCACAAAGTCTATGCTTCGATTTTTGATCCGTCGAAAAACATGGCCACTGTTACTAAAAATAGAACATAGGGGTCAAACAACAGTTTTTCGCAAATATCTCAAAAATCATTATGTTACGGCAAATTCTGCACGTTGAAAGTGTTCAGCATGATGAGAGCTACCTATTTGCTGATTTCCGTGAAAATCTGTCAATTGATGTTAGAGTTATTGCCTTTTTTGACATTTTTGGCTTTTTTTAATGTTATTATTTCAAAAATCTTCTCTGAAACTACTTTTCAAAATCAAATGAAACTTGGTAAGATTGTTCCTTAGGGTATCCTGCAAAAAGTTAATGCTTGGATTTTTGATTGGTCGAAAAACATGTCCGCCCTTACTAAAAATAGAACATAGGGGTCAAAATGCTGTTTTTTGCTATTATTTCGTGAATTATAGAAAGAAAATGAAAATGAAAGCTACTTTCAAGGTAAACATGGTATCTCGAGTTGAATGGTGATGATGAAAGTTTGTTTCGGACGGCCATTTTTAAAATGGCTGCCATTTTCCCGCCATTTTTTACACTTGCTCGGATTTCAACAATATTTGGTTTTTAAAGTAAACATGGTATCCTTAGTGTATGGTGATGATGAGAATGTTGTATAACAATGATTAAACTTCATAATATGTGAGCTTTGAATTGCCATCACTTGGTGTCCGTCATCATTGTTAAAAAATTTTCAAACATCTTCTCCTCTGAAACTATTAGGGGGATTTGGATGAAACTCTACAAAATGACAGATGAGTTAAGCATGGTTTATTGGATAAAAACCAACAGCTTAGTCAATATGATCAAAGATGAAGCATAATAGAAAATAATAAGCCTTAACCCACAATTTTTACATAACTTCTTTCAAACATTTTTAAAACGAAGACAACATATAGACCAAAAGATTTATACTTGTATTTGAAGATGAATTAAAGCTTGTATTTTGTATTGTGAATCATCGGATTGACCATGACTCTATCATAATCAAGCGTAGGGAGAACTCATGCCCATTTCTTTCCAGAGGTTCTTGAAAGGCTTTTAAAGGTATTTTAAGCATTTTACATGACCTTTAATACTCAGTTTAATTCAGAACAAACATTAATATATTAATTTAGTTTATAGTGCATTGGTTGCCAGGTGAGCGATTCAGGCTCTTGAGAGCCTCTTGTTATTGGTAGAGGAAGCCAGAGTACCCGAAGAGAACCACCGACCTTCGGTAGGAAAAGTGGCAATCCTTCTCAATTAAGATCAGATTCGAACACACCCTGCCACAGGTGAGATTCGAACTCACAACCTTAGTGTTGACAGGTTAATGATCATTAATGATGAACTATCTAGACCACTCGGCCGACGAGGATACCAACAAATCCTTTGATCTCGTGGAATTCCGTGAGTCTCGTTTATCTTTCTTTTTCAATTTTTAGACAGTGATCACTAATTAGTGACATAAGATGAAGGTCACATGACCCATATTACACAGTCAACGACGTTGAGGGGGACTAATGGAGAACCCCCGGCGTCCGCGCATGCGTGCGCATACGCGTCCGCAGCCAGTTCTCGGTGTGCAGGTGCACGTTGAAGAGAATGACCATGTGACATAAGATGAAGGTCACATGACCCATATTACACAGTTAACTGGCTTTTAAGTTTTATTTCAAAAATCAAGTTTTAACGTACAAAGAGACCAACAATCATTACTTGGTGTGAGGATGCATCTAGGGGGAATAACACAGCCTTCCACCAAAATTGGGTCACTGATCTACTTATTGAGCTTCATTGACTTAGGTTAAGTTTTACGTCCGAGTTCAGATATCTGATATCAAGGAACCTTCAGTCATATTAGTTGGTTTCAGGGTGCATCTCGGGGAGTAACACGTGCAGACTCCCACCAAAATTAGGTCACTCTGACCTACTTATCGTGCTTCATTGACTAAGGTTAAGTTTTACGTCCGAGTTCAGTTCTCTGATACCAAGAAATCTTATTACTTGGTGTCCGGATGAATTTCGGGAAGCAACACAGCTTCCCACCAAAATAAGGTCACTCTGACCTACTTATCGTGCTTCATTGACTAAGGTTAAGTTTTACGTCCGAGTTGAGATTTCGGATACCAAGGGACCTACAATCATATTACTTGGTGTGAGGATGCATCTCAGGGAGTAAGACAGCTTCCCACCAAAATTAGGTCACTCTGACCGATTTATCACGCTTCATTGATTTAGGTTAATTTTTACATCCGAGTTCAGTTCTCCGATACCAAGGGACCTACAATCATATTACTTGGTGTCAGGGTGCATCTCGAGAAATAACACAACCTCCCACCAAAATTTGTGGGATAACGAGGCGAACTTGGTAATCGTAGATTTCTGGTTCTAAATTTTGAAAACAAAGGTCTCATTTGAAACATGTCAAAATTTGGGTATTTATGATAAAATTCTTGGTTGGGTTTTAATACATTTTTAACTTTTGTACAAATTGAGCTTATTGCTATTATTTAGTCTGTTTATTAAGTCTCCCAAACAAAGTGACCGCCTCGGTGGTCTCGTGGTAGCGTGCTCGCCTCGAGTTCGGAAGGTCGCGGTTTCGATCCCCGGCTGATTCAAACCAAAGACATTGAAATTGGTATTTGCTGTTTCTCCGCCAAGCACGCGGCATCTAGGGGTAAGAGCAAAGACTGGTGGGCTTGGAGTCAGTATAATGTGTCCGAGTGAGGCGATATGTCTTCCTGCGGACAGTTACCTCGTGAGCTAGCAAATTAAAAATCCGGCTCAGCGTGTCGGTCTAGTACAAAGCAGGAATCATATTCATTATCATATTAAAATGTTCTCGTCCTGATATGCACATGGCTGCCACTGGACGTTAAACAACAATCCATCCACCCATCCATCCATCCATCCATCGAAACGAAGTAGGAGACTTATAGATTTTGATTTGCGATTTTTATCGAACATTTTTTTTTCTCTCCGATTTTGTCCGTCCGAGTTCTCAATAACCATGATAACCGTCAGAGATATGGACCTGAGATTTTCCATATTAAAAGATCAATGTTTCTAGATGTGCCTAATACTATTTATTTATATGGGGGTCACTGAGACGTATAATGAGCAGTTCAAAGAGGCTAGGGGTTTACTATAGGACACAATGGGGATTTTTTTTTCATAGAAAAACTCTACGAGAGTGACCAATAACAATCTCATATCATATATTTTATTATACACCGTGACAACAACTATTAAATGACATATATATACCTCGTTCCTCTAGGGGGTCATCCCCACCCCCCAAAGTTGATACTTCTGAAAAATTTTTCATATGCAATTAAAATCTATAGCTTTAAATCATTTATTTTATTATTCTCCGTAACAAGACGCACTAAATGACATGTTCCTCATCTTTCAGTAGGGTGATCCTCACCCCCATCAATCAATAATGTTCAATTATCTCAAAAACCGTGAAAATCCCCACCCCATAACCATATATTTTCTCATTCCCCATGGTAAGATGCACCAAATGACACATCCCTTGCTTCCCCGGGGGGTTATCACCAATCCCATCAAATCAATAATGTTCAATTATCTCAAAAACCGTTAAAATCCCCACCCCATAACCATACATTTTCTTATTCCACATGGTAAGATGCACCAAATGACACATCCCTCGCTTCCCCGGGGGGTTATCACCACTCCCATCAAATCAATAATGTTCAATTATCTCATAAACCGTTAAACTTCCCACCCTAAACCATATGTGTTCTTATTCCCTATGGTAAGATGCAACAAATAAAACATACCTCGCTTCCTCAGGGGGTTATCACCACTCCCATCAAATTAATTATGTTCAATTATTTCATAAACCATTATAATCCCCACACCTAAACCATATATTTTGTTATTCTCCATGGTAAGAAGCACCAAATGAAACAAACCTCCCTTCCTCAGGGGGTTATCACCACTCCCATCAAATCAATAATGTTCAATTCTCATAAACCGTTAAAATCACCACCCCTAAACCATATATTTTCTTATTCCCCATGCTAAGACACACCAAGTGATACATACCTCGCTTCCCACCACTCTCATCAAATCAGTAATGCTCAATTCATAAATTTTTGACGGTCAAGCTAGCGCGACGTCATAATGAAGAAACGGCTTATAGCGGCGCTGAGAGCGATACGTATAAACAATACCGTGATTCCCCTTTAAATGATGCATACCTCGTCACTCAATCGGCGTCATTCTCGCCCCCGCCCCCCCCCCCCCCCCCCCTCCTTAAACCAATTATCTTGAATTATATGAAATTAAAAATCTGTGAGAAACTCGAGACCTAAACCGTATAATTTCTTATTCCCCATGACAAGACGCATGAACTGATATAAACCTTATTTTACCGAAGGGTTCATCCCCACCCCCTCGAATCAATTGTCTTTATCTCGTAAAGTATTGAAATCCCTTCCCCTAAATCATATACTTTCTTTTGTCCCATTATAAGACAAACAGATTGATAAAAAGCCTAACACCCCCACCAAAAAGGGGTCATCCTCGCCCCTCAAATCAATAATTTTTTAATTATTTCAAAATCCGAAAAATGTTTATTCCTTTAACACGTTTTAATACGCAATGTTCAAATCTCATAAACCCTTCAACTCCATACCACTTTAACCCCATCTATTTCTAATTGCCTATAAGGAGACGCAATAAATGATTTTACACATTGTCCGGGGAATGGGGATATTCTCTCTTAAAAAATCAGCAAAAGACATTGAGATCCTTGGCCATTAATTATAAACATTTTTATTCTTTGCGAAAAGCTCAGATATTCTCAGAGTTCATGTCCCACCCCTTTAAACACTGGATGCATCATCCATGATCAGTGTTTCTGAATAGCTTCGAAACTGCTGGCTGGGATAATCATTATAATTATGCCCATGACAAGACCTAGCGAATACACAATTGGTATTGTTCGAGAAAATAATTTACTATTCCCAGAAATTAATAAATTGTTATAAATGCATATATCATAAAAAAAATTCTCCAATAATATGTTATGCTAAACTCTTCTGGTCTACCTTTTTTTATTTTTTGTCTGATTTTTATGCAACTCAGATATTTTTTATTATTAATGTGGGGTTTTATCTTTTAATTATTTTATTTTATGTCCTGACATCATATTGTAGATTTAATATAATATTGATACAAGGGAGACATCAATGTATCAGATATAATATGTAATAATAGATATTATTTCATTTGCTTGGTCATAAATTAAAAAAAAATTCTTGTTGTGTTGCAATAAGTTTATATAAATATGATTCAAACTTGATGTTGGGAGAACTTAACACGGCAGGTAAGAAGTCTTTTTTTTATTATTTTTATTTAATGAAACCGACTGCATTTCATTACACCATACAATAAAATCAGTTCTCGCAAACGGTTCAGAAATATTAAGATATATCTCAGTTAACGCAGCATGTCGACAAGCAAAAGTTGATCAAGTGTGACATTATACGACTGTAAAACATGTAAAACTAGAGTCACAAAAAATACCCATATCAAGATTTTCAAGTAACCTCTCCATAAGTAAGCATAAACTTTATAGGAACAATTTCTCAATTTCAGTCTCTGAAAAACAAATAATTGATTGAATACAATGTAAGGCGTTCGAGATATTAGTTACTTTGTTTGGGAGACTTCGTAACAGCTCCTAGTTACAGTTATTACTTATGGCAAGCCGTTTTACTATTTATTCTAACTTCAAGATATCTAATAAAGTTTATAAGATATCTCATATAGTTTATAAGATATCTTATATAGTTTATAAGATATCTCATAATTTTCTTTATAAGATATCTTATATAATTTTCTTTATAAGATATCTTATATATTATATAAGATATCTTATATATTATATAAGATATCTTATAAACTATATGAGATATCTTATAAACTATATAAGATATCTTATAAACTATATGAGATATAATATTTGTTAAACAGAATGCGCGGCGGTTTTAGATTTTCAGTAGTAGCATAATTTTTCGTCTGTTAAATTTTGAAATTCTTACCGTCCCTTATTGCCATGAAAAATGTAATAAACAAGAAAAACCTGAAACTACATTATCTTCCTTTTCTTTAAAAGAAAGCCATTCATGCATTGAAAAAATACTTTGTGTAAAATCTAAGCACTCCAATATAGAAAACACTATACATGTATATACATATATATTGCATATTCCCGCCTTAAAATACGTCACAATATAAAACGTTTTCCCTGTTTTGAGAAGGAGAAAATGAAAACAAGAGCAATACAAATTTTCTCTTCCTCCATTGTGTGCCTACTATTAACAGGAATAACACTAATGGTATTAACATTGGCAGTATGGGAGAATCAAGGTGAAGACAACATTATCAACGGTACTGTACTTTCTATTATCTTCTTTGTATTAGCTTTTCTGCAAACAGTAGTTTTATGTTACCTTGTAAGACAAAAAGAGAAGAAGTGTAAACACATCGCGAAGATATTACCTGTGGATGGAGAAAAAATTGTCGTTGCACCTGCAGAGACGTCCTAGGCTGGTAAGTAGTTCCCTTTTTTTGCATCTGACAGAAAATAAGCAATGATAAGTGTATAATAGGTATAATAAAATTCCACATGTAACTAATATCTGTAATTGTTTCAGTTCTTGTATTCTAAACTCTAAACAATAATATTCTTTTTAAAATATTTTATCTGTTTATTACTAGGGATTTATATCTCCATATACGATTCAACTCAAGTCGGATCTATAATTATTGCTAGCATCAAGGTATGTGAAAGGAATAGTTTTGGAAAATGTGAGATGAGAAATTATCAATATTAACTTGCTTTTTTGCCTTATTTAAATGTTAATCATTTCGAAAACGTCCAAGTGAATTATATGCAAGTTCGTAAATAGTACAAAACGATTGAATAGTTCACCCTTTAGAACCATGTTATAGAGAAAACAAACAAAAGTTCATCGAATTCTATGTGTTTTATCGAGGAAGTTTCAAAGGTGCAAAATAAGATTAAAAATATTATCAGTCTATGCAAAGTGCGAATCGAGAAATAACGTTTTAAATGGGTACGTAATGAATTTTAACTGTAGTTTTGTAAATAAACTGACAATGTATGTAAAACATCCAACATATTTTACTCAAAAATACAAACATACTACATTATTTGTATCACTGGTTTCACAGTAGTTTGAACACCTGTTCAAGCTTGTTTTACTGCTAATTCTAGTTAAAAAAGCACGAAAGCAACATGCATATAGGTGCTTTGAAGAGCACCCGGCTTGTGAGACATTTCAAAGTAAAATATATAAGTTTGTTTGTTTTTTTAAATACATACTTTGACAGTTATTTTGTAAATTCATACCATAATTATCAGTGCTTTTTTACCCAGTGTTCTGCATCCTCCCAAGTCAGGGTTTTGTATTCACGTTCGTTCCTACAAAACCCTCACACCACACATTCATATTTTACGGATCGGAAGTGAACGATTTTCACTGGTTACTTCTCAAGATCAAAAGAGAATCCAATTTGCGTCGTAGGTAGAATTTTCTAGGTCACACACCAGGCGCGATATGTTCGACCCTCAAAATCTGAATGTGTGATGTCAGGTTTTTGTAGGAACGAACGTGCATACAAAACCCTGACTTGGGAGGATGATTGTGCTGGTGTTGCAGAAAATCTGACAGACGCTTGACTTATAAAGTAAAGTTTATTTTTATTATGCAGTTTGCAGGTATCTTCAGCTGGATTTGGCTACTCATTTTTGGGCCTTTTTGGTGCATTTTGATCATGTTGATGTTCAATAGTTTTGTCTCGGTTAAGGTTTTAAAAATGTTTGTGTTCTACCAGTACCGAGAAAATAAATAACAGACACTACAGTCTACTGGTTTAAATTCAACAACAGTTACTGTATTTTTTTAATTTATTTATTTATGAAATAACCCTGTTGAATTTGCATATTAGCTTTTTAATAACAATATACCAAATTCAAAATAGAAATTTATTTATTTCCCGATAAGAAGACCAGTATACAGACAGTGACATAACTGTTTCATACAGCGGATGGATTCTCCAGAAAGACATGTTCCGGCACATACCGCATTAGACTTGCATGCTGAAAATGAAAAGAAACAGTATAATTCTATCATAGATAAAGGGAATTAAACTTTGAATTAAATAGTATAGCAAAAAGGAAAGCTTGTGCGTATGATATAAATAGGCTTCATAGTCTTATATAGTTTTACAATCGAAATCTTTTAGAAATCCGCGTAGGCAATCTAAAGTTGTTGTCCGGAAACCAAATTGTGGACACCCACCCGCCCATCCTTCATCAAACTAATAGCCGAGTGCAGCTTTGTTGCAGTTCAGCTAAAAAACCCTTAGGCCATCTATTTTCATAACTTGGATTAGGGGGATTTTATTGGCGGTTGAAGAAGAAAAACTTAGGTTACACTCCACTAATTATCTTAGTTTCGGAGAAATGCACCCCCAGAATTTTATTAATTATTAGAGTTGGTAAAGTTTGACTGCATGATAGATAAATAATAAATGTCTTAACCTCAAAATTGTAATATTGACTGAAAGAGGATAGATTTTAGTTTAAAAAAATACGAAAACATTAACTGATTTTGCTTCTGACAAGTAATGGGAGGTCATAAACTGGGACTTGTGAATTGACATGTGGTGTGTAAAACTTTGACAGTGATAATCGGCACCTGCACTGGTAAGTTAAATTGCGAAAAAAAGAGCCGGAAAAGTAAACCTTTTTTTTCCCACATATGTAATGGAATTTTATGCAGAATCTGAAAAATTAAGTCTCAATTGGATTGAAACGCTGCATCAGACCTCAATTTTAAGCTGAAGTGGAGTGAAATTTCACATTTTTAAAGCTTTTTTTATGACAATTTTTGAAATGTTGCTATGCCGACTAGGTTTCCATGGATATTTTTTATTTATTTTATCATGATTGTAACAATGCTAACATAATGGCCTTTCAGAATATATATATATGTATATGGGTATTATTTACTCTGAAGATGGCACAAAACCATGACATTTGTTAGCTCACTTCACATAGAAAATGGTACTATTAATTTGTGGAGTGCAACCTTACATGATATTCTGACCAACTCGGATATAACACAATTTGCTATTTAAAATTGTGTAAACTTTCATAAAACTATGGTTTATCTACACAGTTCGTAGGTTTCCTTAGCTGAATTTGGCATTTCCTTTCGGGATTTTTTTTTGTGCAATTTCGTTCTGAATATTTTTTGGCCTTTCGACTTGGAGTTGAAAAAAGCTCAACCATATTGATCTTCCAAATATTAGGTGCTACCAGTACAGATGAAGTTAATAACAGAAACTGCAGTCTGATGGTCAAAAATATGAAAAGTATTTCGCATTTGTGTATTTCATTGGTTAGTAAAATTTCGTACAACCAATCGTTAATTCTGACACAAAATCAACCGGAAAAGCAGCTATAAGAAAGTGTTTTATTCAAATGAAATTACTAGTATAAAAAACTCGATTTTTTTATATTTTCCTTATCAAACTATATTATTTTCTAGTCAAGTATTTTTTTTTCAACCAAAGACGGGTGACGAGGTAAACAAAAATGTGAGGTCGGATTTGATTGGCTATTATTCTGATATGTTATTTACAACAAAACACAATATGTAATACACTTTCTACGTCAGGGACGAGATCAAAAGTTCAATGTAGGATAAAAAACTTAAATCACATAGTTTTTTCACTGAACCCCCCACCACCCCACCCCCCTCTTAATTTGGGAAAAATTGATTGACTAATATGGGCATATGCTTTGAGATTATACTTTTGTATCATGGGTCCTGTTTTTCATCAACAATGTATGTTTGTTCTGTATATTGACTTGGACTTCACTTGAATCCGTATCTTCAATCCGAAAATCGATGTCGGATAACAAAACTTGCTGCGATTTTTACCCCCTTACCCCCAAACTATTTGAATTAAGTTTTTTATCCTACATTGAACTTTTGATCTCGTCCCTTAAACCATTCATAAAAGCTCAACCGTCTGATCTGTTTGTGTTTCATTAGAAGTCTTCATATGGCGCCATATCGTGACTGTCATAACGTTTATGTACTAAAGAGGTCAACAGCATTTCGCGATATTTTGATAAAACATAATTTATTTAATTTTCGTTCAGTAGTAGAAAAAAGACAACTGTATTGTGTTTTAAGCTTTGCGGATGTAAATGTATGTATTACTGTCGCTAATATCCGTTCACCTAGCAAAACGCGCTTCGCATCACTATACATGTAGGTAAACCAATTTTGGAACAGTAAAACCCACCGTCACCGAACGACAGCAAAGATTTCAACACAATATATTATCTCCATTCTAATGCCTTTCCAAACAAAAGTATATATTCTTGCATTTTTCGACGGTCTAAAAATCTCATAAATACAGTTTATTAAATAATACTTACGGATAGGCTTATCGTAAACACATGTACAATTTGGAGGTATACAAAAGACTTTGTGGGAAGCATCGTTACACGTTGTATTTCCACAATCCGCTTTTGAGGTACAATACCCACATACTACAGCTGTCAATTCAATATTTACATTGTTAGAAAATAAATTATTCTTGTATCAAAGAAAAACAAAATAAGTGAGCTTCTACGGTCATATGCTTTAACAAAATACATGGATATTATTGAGAGTAATAACAAATGTACCGTACTCCATGATGTATTTAAAAGGGGAAAGTCCATAAATACCAACAAAATCGAAAAAAAAGCTCAGCTAAATCGATCAGCGGAACAACTGAAAAACAACTATCATATTCCTGACTTGGTACAGGAAAGGGGGGGGGGGGTGCTATAAGCCATATATTTGGCCTCAAACTTGGGTAAAATATTGAGCATGGGATATCAAAGATTTCAACACTTCTTTTAAAAGTGAAAACCATTTCTTGTTGAAAACAAATTGAATCTACAACAATTTCGTTATGTTACTACGACTCCCGAGGGAGTATTAGTTCGGGTGTGCTTTTTCGAGAACTGGCTGTTTTTCAGGTAAATATTTTCATCAGAATCATTTTTTTTTTCGGTATATTATTGACAGGTATTCTGGTATTTGCTCGGGTACCTTTTCTTAAGCCATTTCCGCATACCCCTCAAAAATTCTGAGAGTTACCCCGGGCTACGACTACAGTACATCACAAAAATGGCCTTTCCATGACTTTCCTTAATTTTTCACGAAATTTGACAGATTTTTACTAGTTTTTTGCTTCAGGAAATATAGATCACACGCAACAACTATACAGATATACTTCAGTCATCGTAGATCCTACATTTATTCATGTGCATATAATATAGTTTGTGTCCATTCCCAATTTTAACTGTTTTGCTGAAAAAATACTTAGATTGACTCCTCTGCAAGAAGTCCTTATAACTAGCCAATACGCCTGATGTACTCATTTTATTATTTTCAGAGTTCAAATTTGTGCATAGTATAAGATGTAGTTTCCTTTGGATTGATAAAGTTCCTTGATCTTATTTAATGATAGCATAGTAGGAGATGCTAACCCTGTAAACGCACCTGGTCTCACTTCTTCTGGAGTTTATGCACTACAAACGTGTTTGTATCTTAAAATTTAAATTTCAGCCCTACTCTCTTATTAACCCTACAGTAATACTAAATTTTATACTTACGTATTCTATTATTATATTTCTAAACGTTAATTATAAACGAGAAGCCTTGTACAATTTGTAAGTATTGTTTTAACAGATAATTATCAGTAATTATGGGTACATACCCACACAAGAGATGAACAATAAAACAACCTTCATATCAATATATTCACTTGGTAATGGCTAAATGTTTGGTTGAATTGGGTTATCCTATGTATATATATATACATGTGAGCTTATACGTAAGTGTTGTAAGTAAATTCCACGTTTCAAGCGTTCTACATATTATCAACATCGTGCCAAGGACAAGCCAAGGGAACACGTTAAAGAGAAGCACTATGTATTGTACATAATTTTACAATTTTAACATAACAAGTACATGGCTTTTCCTAAGATTATAGTACACGTTATATGTTAAATTTAGCAGAGGCACCGTTCTACATATTATCTTAAGTTTCCTGTCGATGAGTGACTGGAAGAAAAGAGTCACCGTTAGATATGTGTTCGTAATGATTCATTCATTCATTCATTCAGGGGCATATCAATTCGGTCGTGAATATGCAACAATAAGGCAACAATAAGGGACTTGTGGTATTCACTGTAGATGAATCTATATATTCAATATTTTTCGTCGTATTAATGACAAGGATGTCCTGTTTTTCTATTCAGAAAACGTGACTGGTTATCTTTTTATGAAGCAAAAGAACATCGCTATTCTTGCTGTTTGTCATCTTGAATTTCGTCGTAAGAGCTTCAATGATGAGCTAAACACCAACTGCATGTTTGTTCCGAAATTCTTACGTCAAAGGTTTTGTTAAAATTTACGGTTGTTGATGGACAAAAAAGAAATAAACTTTACAGTCAAGTAAAACATAACAAAACCATTGTAAAAACTTCCTTATACCTCTTATTTATTCTTTGGATTTCATTTTCTACTGAAACATTCATGCATTTTTTCGTTGTTTTCATCGCAGTCATTTTCTGTGTCATGCTATACTGTCTTTGCACAAATTAAAGAAGACTTACTTCTACACTTCAATATGTGAACTATAGTATAATGTTTACCAAAACAGTTATAGTCTTAGAACCGTCAATTAAATACACGGCAAAACAAACAGTCGCGTTTTTAACATAAACTCGCACAGTCATGCATATGCGTGTTATCGTTTTATAGTTTTATACATTACGACATTTGTCCAAACAGGTCCTGAAAATGAACATGGCCGGTTCAAATTGTTTGAGGTAAAACTTGTGCATGTTCGACAGTTGTACGTTGTGACGTCATATTTTATGCAAAAATCAATTAATTGTACAAGGAAACAATCTAATTAAAATTAGTTCTCCGCATTTGCTTCTTATTTTCGTTCGTTTTTTTATATGTCGCTTAATTGAAGGTCATGTCTAGGGTCAAATTTGCTGATCTTTGGCCAACCAATCAGGGTGTAGAAAGTCGCTTACAATTAACCAATCAACGAGGCGCTCTAATACCCTGTCGGAGTTCAACTTCAGTTTTTGATTGAAGCCGAGTTTTTTCAACCTGCTCTCCCGTTGCCAAAATTTCAGTTTATTAACATACATGCCAATGCTCCGGATTTCTCCCGGATCCTCCGGAAATTTGTCCCCATTACCGCGTTACAATCGGGTGGACTGTAATATTCTCCGGGATTTCTAAATTTTCCACGGATTTTTTCAGTGCTTATACTTATAATAATGTAAGATGGACAAAATCCCTTCTCTTAATGAAGACACCACAAGGTCTTCATCACAGTGGACATGGTGGATACCCATACTTATTTATATCTTGTGTTTTCATGATTACTGCTGTTCCAGTCAAAATATCAAGAATGAAGATAATATTTTACATCAAAATAAAGTAATATTCATAAACATTTATTCACATTTTTGCACTCTGGAAACAGCTTCGAAATACCTTAGAATTGTTTTCGGTCGAGGGGCTTCGCCCTAGACCCACTGGGGATCTTGAGCCGTCCTCTGATCCCTTGTAGATTTTATCAGAGATTCTAGCAAAAATGTTGGCA
The DNA here is from genome assembly GCA_028015205.1 of Mytilisepta virgata. NCBI lineage: Eukaryota > Metazoa > Mollusca > Bivalvia > Mytilida > Mytilidae > Mytilisepta > Mytilisepta virgata. The sequence continues at coordinate 95,041,537 of CM051521.1, forward strand.
ATTATGTATGAACGAAAATCCACACAATACACAACTGTTCAGTAGTTCTCATGCATATTTTGCTCGGTGTTAATAATTCACTTGAGGCCATTGATATTCGTTTTGTAGACTTAAAAACAATAACTTTTAACGATTCAGATTATGAAATAAAAATCAGATGGACGCTGCCATATTTGTTATTTTACATTCGGAATTACTCTAGATGCTACAATAACTTCTATGCAAGATTTTATAGCCGCATCGCTGATTAGCTACAACAAATTTGACCGTCAAGCGGCTGTAGTTAGATCTCCCACACGCGACATATAAACCACCGAACGAAAATAAGGAGCAAGTGCGGAGAACTAATTTTAACTAGTTTGACAAGAAAAACACGCAATATCACAAAATCATAACATAAATCAAAGGTCTAATTTTCGTCGACTGATACTAATATAGAGGGGTAGGACAGGGGGGTATTCAACTCCTACTTCCTTCACCCTTGACCCCCCTTTCCTCCCCTCAACTTCCGCTTCCCTTCCCCTCGACTCCCTCCTTTAACTTATCCTTTAGTTCAGATATGCCCCTTTTCCCATTTCACACAAGAAAATCTAAAACTGTTTCCCCAACCAGTCCTTGCTGGTGAAGGGGTTGATCTCAATGATCCTCAATGGACATGAACATCATCATATGCACATGCACGAGTATCTAACACACCATATCAGAGGAGTGACAATGCCAAGATGCACAGGGATATAAAAAAATCTAAGTTTAATGGTTATACCTTTGGGAAAACTGGACCAAAAAATCTGCTAATTTTCATGTGTATCCAAAATACACGTCAGAGGAGGTGTGATGTCAAGATAGATCAAAGTGCATAATGGATAAGCTCAAAATTATTGTCCAAATAGTTATAACTCGCGGAAAACTCAATGGACCAGAATATTCTACCTCCAGGCACATCACGAAGTTCTAACAACCTACTGAATTTTATGTGTATCCAGTAAGCCATGTCAAATATGTCAGAGGAGTTGCGATCACAAGGTGCATACTTGATAGGGTCAAACTTTCTAAGTTCAAATGTCCATAACTATGGGAAAACTAATCGAACCAGAATATCTTATCTATACTGAGGTTTGCATGTCATGTTCAGCAGAAACATATAACATGTATAATGCAAGAGATTGAAAAGTCCACTATACGGCTTGTTAATCACAATAAGGCCAAATGAAAAAATACATGTGTTTAGGGTAACACACTGAAAAAAGTTAGGTAGGGTAGGTAGGGAAATTTTTTTTTACATTAATTTTTTTAGTTAGGTTGTATACTGGAGTCACCTTGACTTTAACAGTGCTTGTTGAAGAAAGGTTATAAAAAATTTAGGGTAGGCACTAAACATTAGGTAGGGTCGGGTTACCCTAAACACAACTATATTTTTTTAGGCCTAAACATGGTACGATCCCCTCCTTACATTTGAAACTTCTTTTTCTTCATTTAACATATTTCTTAACCAATAAATGAATTATTTTTCTTAACTATTTCCAGATACATAAAAAAATTGAAACAGAAATATTGAAAAAAAAACAAATATTTGGAGAAAAGTGGAGACTTGGACGTCGCGCTTGCTGTTGGTATCACGTCACGATGTCGGCGTATTCGGTAGCAAAAGCGATTGACCAAAATTTATTTGAACACTTAATCAAATAAAACTATACATTGAATAAATCATTAATTTCCATTTTTTCTCATAAACACACATTTTATTTCAAAATAAATTATTTTTCTACGCATAAGCTTTAGAACGCTAAAAAAAAGGATGTTTTTTTTCAGGTGTAGAGGCGTAACTAAAAACTCCAGGAAGAAAGTGCTTAATCGAAAAATTACCATTATTGGTGATTTACATCACTTGGTAATAGAAAATGGTTATTTCATATAAACTACAACGTCATTTGCGTATCTTTCGGAAAATAACGAACGAAGGAATCAAGAGAACCGTGTAGAGAATAGAAAACGTCGGTAAAATGGAACAAGTTGATAATGATAATCTTCGGAAAGGCTAGAAAACAACAATTTTATTTCTTATGATTTTTACATAATGTTTTAAATCAAATATTTTTCTTGCGATATCATGTACTTTTCAAAATATTGGAATGATTAAAGTGCACGGAAGTGTCACAAAACGTAAGGAAAAATTTTTAAACACAGTAACGGATTCTAATTCAAGTGTTTTTATTTTCTTTGATAATAATTTAGTTAAAATTAATATCGCCTATTAATAAGTATGCATTCACAAACATACGCCTAAAACAATCAATCATTAGGTCTTGAATTTCACACAAACCACTCTTCTTTTACGAAAACGGTTCACGTCATATTTCGAAAATATCCATCTTTCCGGAATAAATGTAATAAACACGATTTCCGATCATATCAATGTTCATCTTAGGCACATATACTAAAATTCTCATTTATATTGGAAATGTGCCTTCATTTCTTCTTTTAATAGAACTTGATTTTGTTGTTTCTTCTGCAATTTTATGACTAAACATCCATTTCTGCGATTTCGCAACAAAATGTCACACAGAGCCGAAAATGAAGAAATTAACGTTTGACGCACACCACATTCAAATTTCAACAGAACATGAACAGAAACTTTGTTCATTACATCAGATTTGAAAAATATATTCGAAATGTGCATTTTCTTTGGCATTTTTATTCGATTTGTTTCTCGAAAAAGACAATGAGGGACATCTTTATGACAAACGTGATAACTTCGACTTTCTTATTGTTAACTTTCCCTTCTTGAGTAGCAATATACCAGCATCGCCTGCATATGGCGTCTACGTTTCGCAACTTATCCGATAAGGGCATGCGTGAGTTACCATGACTTTCGACAAACAGGATTACTGCTGTCACAAAAGATTCTTAATCATGGTTTTATCAGGGGTAAGTTGATGTCATCAATTAGGTCATCATCAGTGTTCCAATTAATATCTAAGATGATGTTGGACCTGTTCACACTGTCGTAACATTTCATGTACCTCCACCGATTTGTGACTACCACTGGATTGACTTTGTTGAACTTCACAACGCCTAACCTTTCCGGAGCACCTTAGTCCACTCCTGGTTTTTATAGGAGTTCGTGTTGTTCATTGTTTTTTTTTTAGTTTTCAGTGTTTATGTGTTGTGCTTGTGGTTGTTCATCTGTCTTCCCGGGTTTTGTCTGTCTAATGGATTACGATTTTTGGATTGCTCCTTAGGTATATTTGTCCTCTTTATACGAAATTTGCGATTTCTGAGTAAAATGTCACACAGTCAGAAAATGACGTCGGAGTTCCAATTTGACGTCAGAAAGGGAAGCGGGGCTTATCAGGATTTTATTTCTTAAATGAATGTCGTTGTTACACATATACCATATATGTAGAATATAAATTTTTATATTTTAGACATGACGTGATAGGTAGAAAGATAAATGTAACAACCACAAAAAAATTTAAAAGACTTCTAAAAATGTTAAATAGATAAAAACATTTTATTTTAAATTCTCAATGGTCACCCTTCAAAGTGATAACAAAAAAAAAAATTCTGAAACAAAATAAATAGCATAGTAAAACATCTAACATAAATCTAGGAGGGGGTGGAAAGGGTATTGGGAGACAGGGGGAAAGGGGGCGGGAGAAAGGAGAAAGGGGGCGGGAGAAAGGAGAGAGGGGGCGGGAGAAAGGAGAGAAAGGGCGGGAGAAAGGAGGGAGAACTATCAAAGGGAGACGAACCTTAATGTTGAAAAAAAAGAGGTAAAAAAAAACGAAAAAACTGGATACTAAATGTTCTAATAAATGGACAAATCTTTGAAAAAAGGCAACATTTATATTTCCCAAACCATTTTTGCCATTTCCGATCATTTCTAGAAATCATCCTTTCAAAACGGAATTATCTCTCCGTTACGTTTTCCCTTTTAGCTCACCTGGCCGAAGGCCATGTGAGCTATTGCCATCACTTGGCGTCCATCGTCGCCCGTCGTCGTCGTTAACAATTTTTCAAAACTCTTCTTCTCTGAAACTACTTGACCAATTGGAACCACACTTGGTATGAATGTTCTTTGGGGTATCCTGCATAGAACTGATGTGGGGATTTTTGATCCGTCGAAAAACATGGCCACTGTTACTAAAAATAGAACATAGGGGTCAAACAACAGTTTTTCGCAAATATCTCAAAAATCATTAGGTTGCGGCAAATTCTGGCAGGTTGAAAGTGTTCAGCATGATGAGAGCTACCTGTGTGCTGATTTTCGTGAAAATCTGTCAACTGATGTTAGAGTTATTGCTCTTTTTTGACATTTTTGGCTTTTTTTATGTTATTATTTCAAAAATCTTCTCCTCTGAAACTACTTGACTAATTAGAACCAAACTTGGTATGAATGTTCCTTGGGGTACCCTGCATAGAACTGATGTGGGGATTTTTGATTCGTCGCGAAACATGGCCACTGTTACTAAAAATAGAACATAGGGGTTAAACAACATTTTTTCGCAAATATCTAAAAAATCATTAGGTTACGGCAAATTCTGGAAGATTGAAAGTGTTCAACATGATGAGAGCTACCTGTATGCTGATTTTCGTGAAAATCTGTCAACTGATGTTAGAGTTATTGCCCTTTTTGACATTTTTGGCTTTTTATTATGTTATTATTTCAAAAATCTTCTCCTCTGAAACTACTAAATGGATTTGGATAAAAACTTAGCATGACTGTTCCTTAGGGTATCCTGCACAAAGTATATGCCTCCATTGTTGATCCGTCGAAAAACATGGCCACCGTTACTAAAAATAGAACATAGGGGTCAAACAACAGTGTTTCTCAAATATCTCAAAAATCATTAGGTTACGGCACATTCTGGCAGGTTGAAAGTGTTCAGCATGATGAGAGCTACCTGTGTGCTGATTTTCGTGAAAATCTGTCAACTGATGTTAGAGTTATAGCCCTTTTTGACATTTTTGGCTTTTTTTATGTTATTATTTCAAAAATCTTCTCCTCTGAAACTACTATTCAAAATCAAATGAAACTTGGTAAGATTGTTCCTTAGGGTATCCTGCAAAAAGTTAATGCTTGGATTTTTGATTGGTCGAAAAACATGTCCGCCCTTACTAAAAATAGAACATAGGGGTCAAAATGGTGTTTTTTGCTATTTTTTCCTAAATTATAGAAAGAAAATGAAGATGAAAGCTACTTTCAAGGTAAACATGGTATCCCGAGTTGAATGGTGATGATGAAAGTTTGTTTCGGACGGCCATTTTTAAAATGGCTGCCATTTTCCCGCCATTTTTTACACTTGCTCGGATTTCAACAATATTTGGTTTTTAAAGTAAACATGGTATCCGTAGTGTATGGTGATGATGAGAATGTTGTATAACAATGATTAAACTTCATAATATGTGGGCTTTTAATTGCTATCACTTGGTGTCCGTCATCATTGTTGTTAACAAATTTTCAAACATCTTCTCCTCTGAAACTATTAGGGGGATTTGCATGAAACTCTACAAAATGACAGATGAGTTAAGCATGGTTTATTGGATAAAAACCAACAGCTTAGTCAATATGATCAAAGATCAAGCATAATAGAAAATAAAAAACCTTAACCCACAATTTTACCTAACTTCTTTCAAACATTTTTAAAACGAAGACAACCAAAAGATTTACACTTTTATTTGAAGATGAATTAAAGCTTGTATTTTGTATTGTGAATCATCAGATTGACCATGACTGTATCTTAATCAAGCGTAGGGAGAACTCATGCCCATTTCTTTCCAGAGGTTCTTGAAAGGCTTTTAAAGGTATTTTCAGCATTTTACATGACCTTTAATACTCAGTTTAATTTACAACAAACATTGATATATTAATTTAGTTTATAGTTCATTGTTTGCCAGGTGAGCGATTCAGGCTCTTGAGAGCCTCTTGTTAAAATGCCCCCATCATTTCCGGTTTGCCTTCACATGTGGGTATCTGTTTCCTCTAAGTATTTGGCGATCTTCTACAAATTTAAAAAGAAGGGATGCTGACAATGTCAGAGAGATGCACTCCCTCCTCTAAACGATATTACATGTACTTAACGCGTTTTCCAGGCCACCTTAAAATATTTACGTTATCCACTTGACCATACAAAGTAAGGTGTTCTCGAGGACAGGGAAAAATTGAGATGACACAATAAAAAACTATGTCTAATTTCATGATCCTCATACATGACCATACATATCAAAAATGAGTTTCTTGACATTGGGGCATGCACAATGCACCATTGACAACATTCCAACATTGTGTATTAATTTGCGTACGAGTCGGAGGCAGGCCTCGTTCGTAAAATCAGTATATGCTTGAATAAAGACCTATGCCACCTATATATGGTCATATATTAATTCAAATTTGTATTAAAATCGATTGATCTGAAAAAAAAAGGTTGTTAAGGTGGGAGATGGAACCAGAGGGGCGGGAGAAAGGAGAGAGGGGGTGGGAGAAAGGAGAGAGGGGGCGGGAGAAAGGAGACGAGGGGCGGGAGAAAGGAGAAAGGTACCCCCCTTTCCACCCCCTCATCTAGCGCATTTTTACCTCAGAACTTTACAAATTGACGTTACGTTTAGTGATACCAACTAGAAAAATGTCGGGGTAAAGATTTTTGTTCTAGCAACCGATAGTGTGTAGTGTCGTCGTTTAAATAAAAAACAGGATAGCTTGAGGGGTCACAGGATGAAATTTATAAACTTGAATATTCCCGCTATTTTAACTGAAGGGAGCTAAGTCATACCGTACGGGTTAATATTTAGGTTGTTGCCGTTCTCAAGAATGTGGAAACTAGTGCCAAAAATCATGAAACGGTTACAAAATAGATTAAAAGGAACCATTTCAGGTATCAAAGGACACAACTTAAAACTGTTTCCCGAAAAAGTAGAATCGTTCCACGACCAAATTGATTAGCAATGTGATAAAATCTGTGTTACAGTGCATTTCGTGCACAATAACCTCGATTATCGAGTATTTGAAGGGGAGGGATATTTTAGTGAACCAAGAATGTTTTATGAAGTATGCCACTTCTTCATGCGATCCGTGAAAATCCCACAAAATGAGTGAAAGACATCATTCGGAATAACCTTAAATGACGGAAGGTCACAAAGATATACATGAAAAAAAGGGGGGGGGGGGTGTACAAATCGAATTCGTACCAAAATAGTCACAAAGAAATATTTATCTGTTTTCTTTAATTTTGAAAAAAATTAGCAACCATATTCCTACCCTCCCCTCTGCATCATATTTTCTCTAATTTTTAGCTCATCAGAGCCGAAGTGTCATGTAAGCTATTGTCATCGCTTGGCGTCCGTCGTCCGTCAGCCACAATCCACATTTTAATCTTCACCTCAGAAACCACTAGGTCAATTGGGACCAAACTTTGGTGGAATGGTCCTTGGGAGGGGTTCCCTTCCCAATTTATGTCCGATGGTCCCGACATCTGACCAAGATGGCCGCCATAGCGGAACTTAGTTTAACATAGGTCCCTATGGGAAATTCACATAAAAATTTTCTTGTCTGAAACTACTTGCCCAATTAATACCAAACTGTGGTGGAATGGTCAAAATGTGGTCCTCTTTCAAAAGTGTGTCTGATGGCACCGACGTCCAACCAAGATGGCCGCCACATCCGAACCTAGTTTAACAAAGGACCCTATGGGAAATTCATTTAAAAAATATCTTGTGTGAAACTACTGAGCCAATTGCAACCAAACTTAGCAGCAATGGTCCTTAGATGGTCCTTTCTCAGAAGTGTGTCCGATGAACCGACCGATCAACCAAGATGGCCGCCAAAGCTGAACTGTTTAACATAAGACCCTATTGGAAATTCATTTAAAAATCTTCCTTGTCTGAAACAACTGAGCCAATTAGAACAAGACTTGGCAGCAATGGTCCTTAGATTGTCCTCTTTCAGAATTGTGTCGGATGACCTAGACTGTCAACCGAGATGGCCGCCACAGCCGAACATAGTTTAACATTGCACCCTATGGAAAATTCATTAAAAAATCTTATTTTCTGAAACTACCGAGAGGTTGGAACCAAACTTAGCAGCAATGGTCCTTAGAAGGTCCTCTTTCAGAATTATGTCCGTTGACCCAAGGCCACCACAGCCGAACTTTTAACCCTGTGTTTGTTTGTTTGTTTGAGGTTTTACGCCGGTTTCAGCACATTTGGCTATTTCGCGGCGGGAAGTTTTTGTTTTTGGAGTAAGACGGAGTACCCGGAGAGAAACACGACCTCCGGTAGGAAAATTGGCAATCCTTGTCAATTAAGATCGGAGTCGAACACACCCCGCCACAGGTGAGATTAGAACTCGAAACCTCAGTGTTGACAGGCTAGTGATCATTAGTCATAGCGAACTACCTAGACCACTTCGCCACCGAGGCCCACCTTTAACCCTGTGAGAACTGTCGCTTTATGTTATAGGCAATGCACTATCTGGTGAGCGATACAGGCTCTTGGGAGCCTCTGGTTATTGTATACCATTACTTAAATGACATAAAATCCGCTTTGCAGGTTTAAGTAACTTTAGGAGACATACATGTAATACATATATTTGAAATCTGCTGTGTGAAACAGAACAATTATTAACTGATAGTCTTCTGGAGTATAAGAGAATGACATGCTAGGGTTTTTTGTGGGTTCACCTTACGAAAGAATTTGTTTTGGTGTCGCCTAAACTTTGTTTAACATTAGGTGGATTCTTTATCTTTGGGTATGAATACTTGTCTTATGTTTGTTACCGGGTTTGCTTTATTGGCCTGGTTTCTGTATTTTGGAATTCTATTCATTTGAGTTCACATTGCAAGATTTGCGCAATGTTCTGATTCTCTTTAGTTTGATATTTAATTTTTCCTCCTTTGATTGAGTTTGTTGTAGTTGTTTGCTGTGTTATAACGAGTTCGCCTTGTCTTAGGCTTTTAGTAATGTGGAATTTTCCAGCTTTCTTATTGCAAGTTACCAAGCACAGAAATATACTCTTATACCTAAAGAATTGTATTTATTAACTGGGGCCTCGGTGGTCGAGTGATCTACGTAGTTTGTCACTACTATTAATGTTCACTAGCCTGTCAACACTGAGTTTGTGAGTTCGAATCTCACCTGTGGCGGGGTGTGTTCGACTCTGATCTTAATTCACAATTATTGCCAATTTTCCTACCGAAGGCAGGTGGTTCTCTCCAGGTACTCCAGCTTCTTCCGCCAAATAGCCAAATGTGCTGAAAACGGCGTAAAACCACAACTGAACAAACATAAATATTTTATTAACTTGTGTAAAGTCGGCAAGATTTTTCATGGTATTTTAAGACCATTGACCACTTTGAATACAGTTTTGAAGACATATACCTTTCTCCAGCTTCATATTATATTTTTAATGGGACTTTATATTGCTATAGGGCTTAAGTTTAGTTTATTATATATATTTTTTTATTCTTTTAGTTACGCATGTGTTTTTGTGGCGTTTGTTTGTTGTGTTCCATTCTCCTGACCTTGTCTTTCCTTTGACGTCGAATCTGTGGACTTTTCCCGCTGTTTTGTCGCTTCTGTATTTTTTTGCCGATATATGTACATGTACAAATGTAAAGTTAACTGAATGTAAGAAAACTTGCCTTATCTCTGGTTTTTATTTTAGACCAATGTCTGAGTCATCGAGAGTTTTGGAAGAACAGATATAATAAACAAAGAGTGGATTTTGATTGGTTAACAGATCCTGCAACAACGGTTGAGTCAGTATTACCATATCTATGTAAGACAGAAAACCATGACGTTATTAATGTTATGGATCTTGGCTGTGGCACTTCATTGTTTTCATGTAAACTGTTTGAAAATCTTATAGAAAAGACGAACTTATTTTGCTTTGACTATGTTTTAGATTCACTTCACTTTCAAAGACATCTTTCAAATAGTTCAAGTGCTCGTGTGAATCCAGAAAATGAACGTTTGTGTCGATTTCATTTTGTTTGTGGTGATGCAGAGCAACTTCCTTTTAGAAATGAAATGATGCATTTAATTGTTGATAAAGGCACCACGGACTCTCTTCTTAAGGACAAAATCAATGGAAGGAAACGGACTTCATCAGTTCTTGTAGAAATATTCCGAGTATTAGCTCCGAATGGATGTCTATTACAGTTTACTGATGAGGATCCAGACGTTAGAATTCCATTTCTCGAGGAAGCTTTATTAACCCAAAATATTTCAGTTAATTTTAAAACTTTACAAGGTGACACTGAAAACATGGAATATTTTATGTATAGAGTTTTAAAAAATAAATAACGTTCTGAGAGCATTTCATATTCATGACCCCATTCCGGCTTACGAACACAGTATGTAAAGTTTAGGATATCTTATTTATTATATCAATATCAAAAGTCGTTTCGAAAAAATATGTTTAAAGAAAAACAGATTTGTAATCCGAGGACATTAACTCTACCAAAATAAACTGGAAGAAAATTCTAAATTGGTCTGCACCTTAATTCCCTGCCCTAATATTAAAATTGGTTTTGAAAAAGGTGCAAAAATTTTCAAGTGTTTTTTTAACTCACCTGACCTAAATTGTCATGTACACTATTGCCATCTCTTTTAGTCCGTCGTCCGTCCGTCAATATTTCACATTTTGAACTTCTAGAGAACCTGTGAATAGACTGAAACGAAACATGGCACAAATGTTCCTTACAAGGTGCTGACCAAGTGTTCTTACTTTGGTGCCGATCAGTCATCCAACATGGCTGACAGCGGGGCACTTAGTTTAACATAGAACCCTATGGGAAATACATACAAAAATCTTCTAGAGAACCGCTGAATGGATTGAAACAAAACATGGCATGAATGTTCTTTATTAGGTACCGATCCGTCATCCAATGTGGCCGCCAGGGGAGGGGGAGGGCTTAGTTTAACACAGGACTCTATGGGAATTACATGCAAACGGATTCTTCTTGAAAATTTGAGAAACAATTCACACTGAATTCAAAATATCATGATTTTACCCCGGGTATGCCCTTAATGTCAAATATTTTGCCATGAGCTTTATGCTGTTCAGCCAATCAAAATACAGTATTCAAATAAAATTAAATTATAAATAAATGTATGAATAGATAAAAATTAAAGAGCCCGTGTTATTTCTGAATTAAATTCCCCAAGCATTCACCTGTGAAAATTATTCTGATTAATGTTGAAATAAGTATATATAAAGTGCATTGAAATTGAAATTGAGAACGTATATTGTTACGACCGAGTGGATGTCTGTGGTTGTGAAGTCCACCTCAGTTGCTAGTATTTTAACACCGACAAGAATTTACACTTTAAATATACTTTAATAGAATTGTTTTGAAACCATGGAGTATCTTCTTCGGGTATAAATGTTTTGGGGTTTAAGTTTTATGGTCGGTTTGAATTTGCTATACAACTTTCGACTTTCCACATTTCGGCTTTTTGCGCTACTGATGGAACATAATTTGTTGGAGTAGACATTTAGAGTTCATCAAAATGAGTATCAGGATATGAAATGGCATCGCTTGTCACATGCCATCTGAAAATTTTATGAAAACAGTATTCAAAATAACGAAAATGACATTGCGACTATCTCAATTTTAGGCTGTAGATTTTTTAAAACTATACATTTTATCAGTCATCAATGCAAAGCGGACGTCCGTATTGACTATTGAGTATTTCTGAATTGGATGAGTTAAGTGTTGTGCTTAATTAATGATATCTGTATTAGCCTTATTATCGGTCCTCGACGAGATAGGTTGGCCAGAGGCTACATATAGCAAGCCTCCCAACAATAACAAACGAATAATATTGTTATAGAAGGGCGAGTGCTGGTTATGGCTACTTCGGTGACTGACATGGACAAATACTAGAAGCTGGCTGTTCAATAATATATTGATGAATTTCTCTTTTCATATATTCATAATTAAAATTACAGCAGTGTTTCTGGATCATTGCTAATAACAGATCAATAAAGAAATTCTAATCGGATGCTGCCCTTCCGTATTCATAATAAATTCTCCGAAACTTAAACATAGGGGCGTCAGCGTGGTGGGAGATCGTATCCTTTATATTTCTGTATTAAATATTCTTTATGGTAAATAAATCTTGCATTTAATCTTAAAAACATTGGCTAAAATTGTTCTGTTTATAATTTGTCTTTACCGGAAATAAATAATCGCCATTTTACAGTTGAAACTCAGATGAAATACCAAAGAAAAGCTCTATTATAAAGCTACTTAGATTATGAAAGTTATTGTTCATAATTATTTCAGGAAAATTAATATTGATTTCATCTCTCTTGAATATTGCGGAATGTACCTATATACAATTCTGGCTTAAGTTTTTAAGTTTGGCGACGTAGTTTTTTTTGGCTAGGAACTAATACTTTGCTTCTGTAGTCTACCCGTCGGGTATGAGATACGATCTGCCATCATTCTGATTTGCGCTCCTTATATAGGCAGTGCCAGCCAATCAGCACTTGTCCTGCTGGCTGACAGGTGCCAGACAGATTCCTACTTGGCTGACAACACTAAAAATTTCATAAAAATTACATATCTTCTCATAATTCCCTTGTCAGCCGGGGTCAAAAACTATTAAAATTTACCAAAAAGTTTAATTTCCAATTTTCGTGGTTTTCTTACTTTTCATACATAGACTGACAAACCTACTTTTCACTTGGTTGCTATGAGCGCCATGAAGTCATACGATTCCTACATGCAAAAATATAGTCCCTATCTTCATACAAGCTCGATTAAAGTATACCGCGTGTATGATGATAAAAACAATTCTGGAAGCCCAGCTGACTTAACCAACATCTTATAATAGTTAAATCATTATGATAAGCTTCTTAAAGACAAAAATAGCTCGACGATAAAAAACGGAAGTTACTGCCAAAATGAAAATAAAATGAAGTTCAAAGTTGCATAAGAATGGAATTTTATCAATTTCTCTATCAAATATGAACGGAATCTTATGCCACGAAAGCAATAGGTAACTGAACGTTATGAAAACGAATGTTTAACCTTAGAATTCATGAGACTTCCAAAATATTACAAAAATTGAACTCAAAGTGGCAGTTTCCAAGTTTGAAAATTTAGCGCTATGAAACTTCTTCTATCTTTAACCATACGTGATTTAAATACCAAAATGCTGAATATTTGACAAAGCATTGTGCTTCTATAATTATGCTAAAATTCGGCTATCTCTATGTAGGTTTCCATAAATATAAAATGCAAATAAAAAAATAGAAAAATAGAACTTGGAAGCAATTGTGTTAAATATTAATTAACACTTTACACTAAAAAAATGCCAAAGGAGGGTCCATTGACCCGGATATAACAATATCATAGTACACAAGTGGTGAATTAAACAAGGAAGGAAATGGTCATATGTAGGACTCAAAATGTTCTGTTCTCCGAGACAAACTTATCTGCAAATGTAAGTTCTGAGTAGGTGTCTGTCCTTATTACTTGTATTTATATATTGCAAGTAATTTGTATTTATATGAAACTATTTAAACGAAAGAAAGCTTTATTGATGGCTTTTATCTGGGTAAAGACGCTTTTACCAAACTAAGGTAAGAAATCATATAGACAATGATGTAATTATGCCATTTTATGTTATTGCTCTCCTTTTGGAATTTTCGGCTTTACAAAGTTGTGGTCACTGAAAAGCGTTTTCCAATAAATAAGCTCAGCATTTGACCACTATCCACCGCGTTGGCATTAGTACGATTCCAAGATGTACATATATATACTTGTTAAAATTGTAAGTTGATAAAGGATGCAATTCTATTAGAATTAATTTTGTACAAACTTCAGATAAAAAGTATTTCTGGTTAAATTGCCTTTCGATTGTTTTTGAATTTATTGCTTATATGTACAATACTATGATAATTTTTAGCGTTCCGAGGTTTTGACCAGAAACGCACCTTGTAAATGTTAATTCAGACTTGTCTTTGTACGGAATAAATTCGGTGTCTGAGTCTGTTAAACATGAAATAAAGCAAAACAAGCAAGAACCGCGACAAATTGTAAAATGGACAACTAATTTGTCAATCATATTTCGAATTATTTCTCAGAATCCAGATGCTAGTTCTTTTGGTAATTATGGTTATGGCGTTACAAGTGCCAGCTTTAACTGAAAGGAAAATTATAAAAGGTAAATGTTAAACACATTTATAAATATTCATCAGTTCTCGTTTTTAATAGCAACATGTATCGTTTGTCTCGTGAGAAACCATCAAAAGTCTACTGAGAATGATTCTTTTTATATGACTTCTTGTTGTATACCCTTTTTAGCTCAACTGGCCGGCAACATTAGTTATAGCCATCACACTGTCCGTCGTCGTCGTAAATAAAAAGTTACTTTATGACATTTCCTCTGAAACCACTGGGCCAAATTGGGACCAAGCTTAGGTGGAATGGTCCTTGAGTAGCCCCATTCCAAAAGTATTTCTGGAACCCCCGACTTCTTTCCGGCATGACTGTTGTTACTAAAAATGAATAAAAGGAAGTGAATTTTAAAAATCTTTGTCTATGAAACAACATGGACAGATGGAATCAAATTTGGCAACAATGGTAGATAGGTGGTTTTCTTTCAGATCTGTGTCTGATGACCCGCGCTGTTTACCAAAATCACTGCCGCAGTCGAGCTCAATTAAACAGAAGAACCTATGGGAAAATTCATGAAAACAATGTTCTTGTCTGAAACACTTGGCTAATTGGATATAAACGTAGACACAATGTCCTTAGATGGTCGTCTTCAGAGTTGTGTCAGATTACCTGAACATTTGACTAAGGTAGCCTCCACAGTCGCAATTAGTTTAATACAGGACCCTTTTGAAATTTTATTTGAAAATCGTCCTGCCTGAAACCACTAGGCTATTTTGAACCAGTCTTGGCAGTAACGGTCCTTAGATGATCCTCTTTCAGATTTGTGTCCGAAAAATCGGACGATCAACTAAAATGGCCGCCACAGCCGAACTTAGATAAACATAGGACCTATGGGAAAATTCATTTAAAACTCATCTTCTTGTCTGAGACCATTTTGTCAATTTGAACCAGACTTGGCAGGAGTGGTCCTAAACGGTCCTTTTAAAGAATTATGTCTGATAACCCGGACTTTCAATAAAAATGGCATCTTCCAAATCGAACTTAGTTTTAGATAGAACCCTGTGGGAAAATTCCTTTAAACTATTCTTGTCTGAAACCACC
The DNA here is from genome assembly GCA_028015205.1 of Mytilisepta virgata. Lineage (NCBI taxonomy): Eukaryota > Metazoa > Mollusca > Bivalvia > Mytilida > Mytilidae > Mytilisepta > Mytilisepta virgata. The sequence continues at coordinate 95,056,767 of CM051521.1, forward strand.
TGGCCATTTGGAACCAGACTTGCAGCAATAGTCCTTTTGGAATTATGTCCTATAACTATGATTTTCAACTGATAAGTCGACTCCAAACCGAACTTATTTTAACATACGACCCTAAGGGAAAATTCATTTAAAAATCTTCTTGCATATCTAAATCACTTGACTTGTTGGAACTAATCTTGGCAGCAATGGTCCTTAGGTGTTCCCCTTTCAACATTGTGTCTAATGACCTGGATCCAAGATGGGGCCCACAGCAGAATTTAGTTTAACCCCATAAAAAACTCATTTACGAATCGTCTTGCGTGAAACCACAGAGTCAGACAGAACTAAACATCGCAGCATGGGTCATGAGGTGGTCGTTTTTTTAAACCTGTATCCGATGACCTGGACTGTCAACTAAGACGGCCACCACAGTCAACGGTAGTTTAATATAGGTCCTGATAAAATCATTTCAATATCTTCTCGTCTCAAACCAACTTGGACCCAAGTTGGCAGCAATGGTCTTTAGTTGGTCCTTTATCAGAATTGTGACTGCTAACCAAGATATCAACTATAGCGGACCTTCTATTAACATAGGGACATACGGAAAATGAACTTTATAACTTACCTGGTCAGGTATTGTCCTTAGGTGGTACTCTTTCAGAATTTTCTGATAAACAAGACTGCCGAGATCCTTTTTCATAATTGTGTCTTGTGATTCTGACACCCTTACAAGATGGCTCCCTGAACAAAGAACCAATGTAGACAATTCACCTAAAAATGTACCTTGAAACTACTGACCCCAATAGCAAATCTAGAAGCCTTTCAGTTACTGCTTTTATGGCCGGTGATTGGCAAATTGAATCAAGGTGATCGATACAGGCTCCTAGGAGCCTCTAGTTAACATTTTGTAATTATTAGAAAGCTTAAGCTTAATGACATTTTAAAATTCTAATTTAGCTTTGTAAAGTTTGATTTATATTTTTATACGGAAGAATGAATCGGACGCGTAGTTTATACTAAATACGGAAATTTATCATTTTAGATATACCGGATATTGTTAAATGTGTTAGTAGTTTTATGTCCGCACATCGAACGAATTTTGGATTTTATTTGTAATTGAATTGTTCGCCAGAATGCTTCTTTTAAGCTCACCTGGCCATGTGAGCTTTTGTCATCACTTGGCGTACGTCGTCCGTCTGTAAACTTTTACATTTTGATCTTCTCCTCTGAAAACCAAATAAACTGGAACTTAGTATGAAGCATCTACATAAGGACCTTTATAAAGTTTGCATATTTCTTCCCCGTTGGACAGCTAATATGGCTGCCATGATGAATTTTTATTTCTGATTGGACAAATTTTAAAAATCGTCTCCTCTGAAACCCCAAATGAGCTGAAACTTGGTATGAAGCATCTATGGAAGGACTTTTATTACATTTTTCACTTGAAATAAAATGGATTGATTGTGGAACTGTCAGGTGAGCTATACAGGCTCAATTCTCTTGACCCTCTTGGTTTTTTGTTTTTTATTGTTTTAGCAAATTTATTTTTATATGACAGTGTTACTTTAGCCCTTTAGATTTACATATACTTGTTATATGCATTAGTGAATGCACCATTTAAAAGACATTAACAAGTAACATTAACTTAACACTTTCCAGTTCCATGGCAGGAAGCAAATAGAACGTGTAAACTGCTAACTTTAGAAGAAGTTGTAGAAAGACAATACTTTGACAACAATCTCGTCAGCAAGTTGCCAGTTTGGCTGGAATCCAAAGTGTTGTTGTCAGACTGGGCGTCTTTTATTGTATATATAATTTAGAGAATGTTTATGAAAACTAACCCGTGTATAATACATGTACATTGTCGAAAAATGTGCAGTCTTTATGAAGGAGTTTTAGAAACACTTCTCTCACTTTTAGGGGGGAGTACACATATAACTGAATGATGTCCGATGATACACTTACATTTAGATGTATATTGTTTTTATTCTGTCATTATAAATTATTATCTGTTGTCGAGAAAAAGCATGGAAATGAGATATTTCTGACCTATACATTGAAGGAAGGAATTTTTTGGAGCGTAATATAAGGAAAAAGACTTCATAAACACCGTATGGCAGAACACAATACAAACAATTATTGAAATTGAGGACAAGGGTACTAGGATATTGTATTATGCTACTACCAAACTATAACAAAAAACGAAAGAAAAACTTTTTGGCACCTTTTATTTGAGCAATAATTCAGTTTTATTATAAAAAAAATAGTGTTTCTATTGCTATTTGTCATCTCAAAAGTCGCAACGGTTTGTTATATCTCAGTCAAAATAATGCAAACAATTGCACACCTTAAGGCAAGATTAAATGGTACATATTTCTTTTTTAAAAAGAGGCAGTTTGGGCTACAATGACACACATTCGACAAGTTCCGATAAACCAAATTACAGAATAATTATATCCCCGAAAAACGAAGTTGGGGGGGGGGGGGGGGGTATATAGGTTACAGTCTGTCTGTCCACCCGTCCGTCCGTCTGTCCGAAATGCAACTTCTTCTAAATTACTTGCATGATTCTCATGAAACTTAATGGAGTGTTAGATCCCATTATGGAGATGTGCATATTGTCAGGATTTTTTGTTTGGGTGAGTACTTTGAAAAATATGATGATTTGAACTTCGTGTAGGCTTCAAAACAGACATGTTGCTGCGGGGGTAATGGTCTCTTTCAGGACAGTTCTAGTTTAATTTACCATGTATGCACATCTTGGAAATCCTAGAGTCAACCACTGGAATAGTTTAGGCTGTGAACAACCAATAACCACTTCCGATAAGACAAAAGTACAATAAGGACAATGAAATTATGAACACATTGTATAATAAATGTTATATTATTTACCTCAGAAATTAACAAATTTTTAGCGATTTATGTCATAAATTTATATACCTGTGGCATATATAATGAAAACAATTCATTTTAATCGCGAAAAAAATTCTTTATAAATCAGACAATGACAAACAGTGGTACCGTGGTGGGGATTAGAATATATATTTCTCACATAGAAACTGCCAAGGACAGCTGACCCTCCCCCCCCCCCCCCCAATTACTTTTAGTCTAGTTTGATAGACTAAAACTTTTAATGAAGGGTCTATGTTTAACGATAGTGGTAGTTTTGGTAAATGATATGAAAGGGTTATTGGTTACATATTTTGTAAATATAATTATCCGGGGAGACCTGCTCTTATAATGTCATTTCTGTCAGTGCAACTTAGAAGAATTAAACACAGCACCCAATGTAATTGAGGTCATTTTGGATTCTCTATCGATATCAAAGTAAAAAATTCGGTAGAACAAACAATTTATATCGCAAGGATCATTCATAACAACTTTCAGTTCCATTGCACCTAAGTAAGAAAACCTAGTCGTTCTCATAAGGATCGTTTCTGATTTCATTTTGTGAGAATGAGAATGTTTTATTATTTCCCTCGTGGTACCATATTAATACACCTAAGTCATATAATCTGAAGGTCATCATGGATTTCGAAATTGACACTAAACAGCTAAAGGAAACATCACTTGACTAGTACCGTGCAATTATAATGAACAGGGTCCCATTTTTTTATTCCCTTCCAGGGTGAAAATTTCAAGAATCAAATTTCAGCTTATGGATACCATTTGCGAAAATTATTTCGGTTAACGATGTTAGTCTGGCTCGTTTTGACGAATTGTCCCGTATTAAACATGTGTTAAACATGTTAAAGGAAAGTAATTACTGAGTAACACCCTTAGCATGTGAAGAACACCTCTGAAAAAGGGTAGGCTGAAATCACCCACTAACTGGATACAGATTAGTGATAACTTTGCTATATAATTTGTTTTAAGCATACAATATAAAGCCAATTGTTATGTATAAGTCCTACGTTAGCGGATTTACACCAGAGTAACAGCACGCGGTACTATACCTTGTGATGATCATTCATTTTCATTGGTCAGGTAATATTGGAGATGAAGATATTTAAAATTGATTGAGGAGAGCACTTTTGGGTCCCGGCGGCCATATTAGTTATGGAGCGGCACTAAATAAAATGTATAATTATATAAGTTTTACAAATTTTTATAGCTACTTCTACTTATTAGATAATACGACTTTTAAGATACAAAATAATTATATTGGTACATTTAGGATGTGTGAATTTGTCTTTATCAACGTCAGAGATAACTGACATCAAGAACGCCATGAGAACGTGGTTTTTCGAGGAGAGAGAACCGTCACATGTTCAACATGTATATCAATGTATATCCATTTGTACAGATAGACCTATGTACAGATATTTTGTGTATTATGTATGTACACATTTTATTTATTGTCATGTTTAATACTAATAGATTTAAAAATTCTGTAAGTATTCGATTTTCTGTTGTATTCTATATGTATTACACACAAATATTAAAACAAGAGCTAAACTTCAGTAAATTCATTATTGTTGTAACATGACGGGAAGAATAGTCACACTATATGCCCAACTGGAAATATCTTTAGAGTTCCGAAAAAACAAATTAGATAGAATGCAGACAAAAATAAATATGGTCCGAAGTCTAAAATTCAAGATCGTTTAGCGGTATTTTGTTCAGCATTTCGTTTTTTATTTAAGAGAAGTTGAGGAAAATCGCAAGGGCTATCCTACAATCATAAATCCAGAGACAAAGACAAAACCAAGATGGGTAAGAAAGAAAACAGAAACATAACACACAAAAAAAAAAGAAAAGAAAATTTAACTGGGAGTGAATTGAGGTAGTTCGGATGTGTAATCAGTTCCTGTCTATTACAAGACACCCGCTATATGTGTGTTTAGTGAAAGAATATTCTTGATACAGCTGCTATAAACTTCTCCACCGAAGAATTAATTTGACCATTTCTTCATCCTTAAAATGATACCTTTCTTTCAGAGCCATGTATGTCAGTGTTTGTTCCAGTTTAATTTGGATTATCGCATTATAACGTCGTGTGTTGGGAACTGTTCGAGAAATGATGTCTTTTGTTCGTCTGGTGATGGTTTGCTTTTATTTTCATTGAACGATAGTATGTCTTTCTTTGATTTTAAAAATACTTTTAATTTAGTTCCGATAACTTATATTATGCATGTGGAATAAAAGTCGAAGTTTTCAATTTGATAAGCCCTCAGTGGATTCCCATAACGGACCCTTTATTAGCCCGAGCGGATATGCAAAACATCATGTTTAATCTCTCTCTCATATAGGTACGGAAAACTAACATAACCATCAAGTTCGCGTTACCCTGTACAAGATGACTTCACTACGACGTGTACATAATACGTCGGACGTTGCACGGAGTAACTTGATATCGGACCCTGTCGATAAAATATGGATAGCTTACTTCCGGTCATTTCAAATTAATATGCAAAAACTGTTGTATTTAACATTTGTCTAATGCTAAATAAAATGTAAAGGATAATACACTTTATGGATTAATAAATGATCTAATCCATGCCGGACAGTTTATCATTCTGAGACTCCATTTATGATATCAGGGTTGTATCAACCCTTTTATAATATACTGCTTAAGTACGTATGTCGGAACGCACCCGGTCTGACCCGACAACAATATTAAAACCAAAATTAAACGCGTGCAGAAATGACGATGATATATATAACAGCAAATTACTAACTACAATGTATAGGATTAAATAATTAATCGACGACGATATTGTTTACATCAATAGGTATGGAATTTCCCAATACATTTGAATCTCCAAATAGTATTAGAAATGCCCAACAATGCCTGTCTTCTGCTACACCACCAATCCGAAACTGTAAAGACAAGGTGAAAGTCAGATGTCTTGAAAACAAAATTGGTGAGTTGCAATTTTTTTTATTTCAAAAATGTTCCTGGACTGTCAAAAAGTTTACATAATTTGGGATTTGGTATTAATGAAAAAGAAATATTGAATGGAATACACACTCAATCGTTGATTTTATAAGTTTTGCATAGATATCAAGCAAAATAACGCGCTTAAACGCTAATCTAGAGGTCTTCTTGAATTTCTGATGATTTTGAGTACGAGATTTTTTAGGTGTTGGAAGCCTCATTATATTGAAGTAGAAGAACAATGAAAGTTAATATACTTGTCCGTCCGAAGTATGGGTTTTCTGTTATTTATTCATATCCTTTCTAACATAATATGTATTACTGATATTGAGACATTTAGTAGTATAGCGAAGAACGATACAATTTTTCATTGACAAACTAATCAACGGAAGAAAAGGACATACTAACTTTACCAGTTCTAGTATTCTATATTTGTTTCTTCTCATCCTTGTTTATTTTTAAATTCAAATGACTATAATTGATTGACCCATCGGGTAGTGTAAAATATGATATTATGGCATTTGTTTTGCCCATTAATATAGAAATTCTATTAATTTCAGAATCTTTAATGAAGATATATAGTTTATGAAACCATAGTTATGAAATTTTGTACGATATCTTTTACATGTACATGTTATACATCTTGTAGGCTTTTTACTTGACGTTTGTCATTTAGTGAAGGGTAAACTTCATTAAATTAAAACACAGAATAGGAGTTGAAGCTATATGTTTAGCATTGATTAGCAGTTGACCATTAAAAGATACTTATCTTAACAAAGTATGTTTCAAATTTTAACAAGATATATTGAGCACATCGAAGTCTACACGATTTTTAATTTACCCAAAAATTGTTAATTTTGTGATTTTTCGTGCACATTTGATTTTTTTTACGGACAAGGCGACATAACTCCAGAACAACATCTGACTTTAATACGGTAACAGTATAGACATGATAGAGGAGCCTAAGGAAATTTCAGTCTAGTGAGTCTTTTAAGCAACTTCAAACTTTGATCACCGATACAAAGAACTTGGCAATATTTTGTAACCATTTTTCACCATTTTAGTAAGGATGATTTAAGTTTTTTAGAATAATTATGAATATTTACCCTGGAAACAATAAGAAAAATGTGTTCATGTACTTATTAATAAAGTTTCATTTTTTTAAGTAGAAAGGCTACATCTTGTTGAACCATACATTTTATATTTAGTACCTAACAAGACATACAGTTGGAAAGACGCCACCTTAACATGCTTTCAAAGAGAAATGACCCTACCTGCTTTTTCGAAAAACGATGTGTCTGGTGTATGGTTTAATTACTTTAGAACCATATACCTAAAATCTCACCCAAATGAAGAAACTCATTGTAAGTATGAGATTATGACGCAGTTCATAGGTGATGCTTATAAAGTATTGAATCGAAAAGTTGTATATATGCAAATAGAATTGCTTGTTATGAAAATAAGATAATATCAAATAGGTATATGCGTGTAAACAGTTGAATATTTATACAATAGTTGCTTATATAGAGGGCATTATCATGATATAGTGACTGCCCAAGGCAATATCTGTCCCGAGTGCAGTCATTTTATCATGATAATGCCCTCTATATAAGCAACTATTGTGTTTATTTCATTGAAGAATATAAATTTGCTGGGTACGGGTTCCTAGCATGTACATGTATTACATGATGACCTCTGGGTGTTTGTTTATGTTTCTGTCATTACTTTTGGTGCTATGCTGGTATATTGTACATTCATGGAAGTTCCTCATATATATTCTTTTTTCTACTTCAAACATTACTGACAATAATTTATTATTCGAAATATTCATACCTACAAAGTATATAAAAAAGGCACCATGTTATATAATATTACAACAATACAATTTGAGCAAGTATTGTTTTTATTTCATTGAAACCAAAATTTCATCACGTTTGCATTTTAAAAAGGTGACGTAACTCTAAATTGCAATCAGGCATTACCGTGTGGTAATGCCACGGGCATTATCATGATAATGACTGCTTGGCATTTTAACGTAGATTAATAAATACCACATGACCATGTTTTAAGCAATAAAAACAAATAAATTTTCTCTGATATGAAATAAATACACATCGAATTGCTAGTTATGAAGATCAGATAATATGAAATGATAGAGTAGAAGTCAATATATAGCATTGTTTTTATATATATGTTCTACTTCTGATTTTTTACATGTTTAGGTCACAAAGGCATGTTCGTTAGTGATTTCAAAATCGGTTTTGTTTCGAGCTTTGTCCTACTCCTAGTCTTGATACCTTTACTGATTTTTGAAACTCATGGTAGTTGATTAATGCATAGCTTAAAATCATTCTTATTCCATTTCAATATTTATTTCTAGTTAAACGGTAACCTTTTTTCCGTGGAAGAAGTATATTTTTGTAGATAGCAGTTTTAAAATAATTCAAATTGTTACTTTAATACTTGTCAATGACATTCTATCAGTATTGTGTAGTACATTCAAATAAAAACTTTATTAACTTCGAAACTTTATCAACATACGAAGTCATCATCTCCAGAAAAATGATATAAGCAAGGATACATCAAAATTTCGATAATTTTATTAAAATAATTATTTAAAGATTCGAAAAAATGTAATGGTCATTAAATTGAAGAAATGCAATGATTTTTCCTTGTTCTCCCCTAAAAGGTTGCTGTTTTGTAATTACAGACAGAAACAGCACAAGGTGTATTGTGTTAGAATCTGTCCGAGAACTGAATACGATGATCTTTAAAATTGTCTACTGTTCCGAGAACAATACGTTTGCATGTGCAAGTGATATACAGGAAGGTATATTTCTTTGATTATTAAGCTAAATTTTAATCATAAACTTTTAGAATTCTTAAAAAACATGGAATATGAAATTTTTGGCTTATGGAACACAACAGTTCCCCACGCTATGTTTGCATTTTTATCGTTTTTGACGGCAATAATGTGGACGGGGAGATAGCTGAAATTTTTTTTCAGTGGCTTCAAGACTTTAAGTTCCATTATACATAAATATTTCATAATTAACCCGGAATCAGAAAAGATAAATTTATGTAGTGTGAGTAACAAAATCAACCTGTTTTAATTAATGTTTCGTATTGTATTAACTTCAGTTCCAAACCCAACGAGAAATTATGAGCAAATTCTTTCCAAGGAAATTATGAATTCCAACAAATACTACATTTAAAATTGTAGATAATTCTAATTTCTCCAAATGGGATCAAAAAGAAGAGGAACCTATCACAAATAATTGTATGTATACCTTCTTATTTTAAATCTTTTTTCCTTAAGAATATTGTTTTAATTTAGTTTTTAAAAAGACTTTTAACTTCATAGAGGCATTATAATCTAGATTTGTTTATTCTATTTTATTTTTTTTCTTGTACCAATTCAATGTAATTTGAAGTAGATTAACCTCTTTATCATGTTTCCTATCGTATACATTAATGCATAATATCGTCAAGCTATGCCCTTAGATTATTTTTGGTTTGGCTACATTATTTGCTTATATGGCACTGGAGTCGCTTTTATAATATGTTGTATCATTGTTTCAACTGTCATTATTTTTGCTCTACGTTGAGCATCACTTGTCTTCAATTGAATTTTTAGTAATACATATATCACGATAAGACTTCTGTGGGTAAATTCAGTTCCAAATAATTATTTCAATACCAGCTTGAAATTGACACTTTTAAGTTTACTTATTGCCAGAGATGGATAGAAGCCTGAAATCAATAAGTATAACATTGCCTATATATTCATGGTTTTTTGACACATTTATTGTCATTTCGTATTGTTGCGGATGTACAGTTTTTAACACTGTTAGCGTTCTAGATTTTTGGACGCCCCCTAATGTTAAAATGCGAAGTTGAAACTGACAAAGCAAGACAATTAAATACCCATTATAATAATAATAATAATGTATTTGTACTAAGTTTTTATATTACTAAGTCTGCTTTTTTTAAGTTGAAGAGTGATCCAAAGGTAAATAATTTCGAACGTTTGAATTAAACGTAAAGTGAAAATGCAATTACAAACGACAGATATCCAAAATCAACAACACAGGATTGAACAATTTGGGGGGGGGGGGGGGGGGGGCAATAAGTTAATCTTCAGAAAGGAATGGTTCCGCTCGAATTCTCCTGTTTAAAAACTTAGTATTGAGTTTTTTTTTAATAGCTGAATTTTCCAGCGGTTACATACTTGAAATATCGACAAAGTCTGTTGAAGATACTAATAACAAATGTAAGTAATGCATTACCTGTTTGATATATACATGTATATATTTATTGTAATTTCGGTATTATAATTTCACTTTACTTCTTACAATGTAATTGGTAAACACAAATATATCCACCAAAGATATAGACACACTCTATGAAAAAGTCGAACTGCACGGCTTAATTGACATTACCTTACATTTCTAAACTGAAAATTTTATAAGACATTGACGTAGAACATGTAGAAATGCGCCATATACTACGACACATATGAATTCTGGGTAAAAGTCGGTTAAAGGTTTATTTTAGTTCTGTGTATGTAGCCTGCGTTCATTTTGATCACTATTTTAGCGGCTGAGTAATTTTTTATTCCAACCTTTTCTTTAAAAAAAAATTTTTTTTTTCAGATTTTACAGACATTCACATAGTAAACCTAACTCTGCTTTTGAGCATTTCATTTGTAATTATATCAGCAGCTTTATGGTAAGATAAATTAATGTATTTACATCTTCAAAAATATTAGCACCCTTTTATATCATTTATCATTGAATATCTTGGAAACCATTGAGATACACGCCCCTAAACTAAATGCATATTTGTTACATGTATACACCAGACTGGGTATTATTCCCAAGATGTCCTGCCAAGATAATATGTTTTTAATCCAAACCCTAAACGATATACATGTACTTTTATTTTACCACTGATAACAGATGATTGAAATGATTAATATATATATATCCTAGATATCCTAATTTTGTATATAACCCTCCCAGCCATTATATATCTGTTCAATATAGAGTTGATAAAAGGGTATGTAGACATCATATCGGTCATTTGGGACACTTGGTGAGACTTCACTGTTCTAATTATTTCTCGTTATGTCTTTATGTCCTACTGCAATTCCAATAATGAACCAAAAAAACAAGAATGCACTAAATGAGGAAAGTCAATTTCAAAAATAAAAATTCAGAAATGTATTTAGAGAAGAAATGGGAATAGATCAATTATATGTGAAAAAAAACTGGAAAAAGCTTTAACGTCATTTTTAAATTAAATTGGTCAATGAGCTTTCTCGTGTAATTACCAGTGCCGAGGCACTGTATACATATACATTGTATTTATTCAACAAATCACGTCTACCAAAAAGTGCTCAAGGTCCAAATGTTGAAAGTCGATACAGCAACCCAACATTTTGAAGCGTACAGTATATTTAAATCAAAACTGGTAACCAAAACATATCAAACCAGTCTGATCTACATTTTGAAGCTGTTGTTATATTCGAGACTTCCGCCATTGCTGATTATATATTTGATCATCCCCCATTAAAGTTGATAACACCAGAAAAAGGAAGTCGTAATGAGATTTCTACAGAAATCTTCAGGTCGAGATAGGCGTAGGAAATACATGTAGTATACGTTTAAAAAATGTCTCATTTATTATTATTTTATTGCTTTAAAAATGTAAGATTTTTCTTTGAAGGAAAATATACAGAATACTAAGTGCTCGCACAAGCAGAAACATTACCCCCGAAAACTTACCAGAAAACCATATGGCCACTACTCATAATGACATGCTTACAGCGCATTACAGTGTTATAGAAGATTAAGATACAGAAATCTAAGAAACCACATACCATAGGTCATAAAAAAAACTTTCACGACTTAGTGCATCTAATCAACGAAGTTCATACATAGATATATTTAAAAGAAAAAAAAAAGAAAAGCGGACCTTTGAATTATAGCTACATTTTAATGAAAGGATATATGTTTTTTCCTTTTTGTTTACTTGTTCACTTGTTTTGTATATAAATTGTGCCATTATATCAGCTTAAGCAATGACATTATAATGTTAACCATAGTAATAACTATATCTTAGTATTATAGCCTGCGACTATGGTTCGTTTGAACAAAATGACCTTGATTAAAATAAAGACGAAAATGTAGTTTAATAAGGAAAAAAAGATAGGGAAGCAATACCTTTCACTAAATTACTATCATCATATGTAACATGTTAATGAAATCACACCAGTTTGCATAAAATTTCTAAACTAAAACATTCAAAGGATAAAATATTACATTAAAACTCCTATATTCGACACCATTATCCAATTAATATTCTATCTGTTTTAAAATAAGGCTTGTTTGGTGGGGTTTGATTTAGGAACTTTTTAGGAACAGGTCGAACTCGCGCAATGAAACCGGAATGAAATGGTTAAATGCCATTTCAATGTGAATTTTGATTCATACCATTCAGGCTACTTATTTACATCAACATTTTGTATGCGATATTTTATTCACTACAATTAGGCTTAAAGAAACTACATACCATAAGTCAGAAAAAAACTTTCATGACTTACTGCATCTTATCAATAACGTTCCTACATGGATATATCATTTTTTTTAAAGAAAGAAAGAAAAACGGACTTCCGAGTCAGTTATTTCAATTATACATGTATCTACATTTTTATGAAACAATATATGTTTTGTCCTCTTTGTTTACTTGTTAACTTCTTTTGTATATAAATGGTGTCATTATATGAGCTAAAGTAATGGCAATATAATGTTATTAATAGTACTTACTTTATCCAAAGTAGTAACCTGCACTACGGTTCGTGTGAACAAAATAATTCTGATTAAAAAAATACACTTTAAGAAGGAAAAAAACATGGGAAGCATTAATCTTTCACTAAATTTCTCTCATCATGTGTAATATGTGAATCACACCCGTTTATACAAAATTTCTAAAATAGGACATTCAAGGATAAAATATTACTTTTACACATTTATATTCTATACTTTTAGCCAATTAAGATTTAAAAATAAGCTTGTTTAATGGTATTTGTTTAAGGAACTTTGCAAAAGTCGAACTCGTGCAATGAAACCGGAATACATGCCTCATTGGTAAAATGCCATTTCAATGCGAATTTTGATTTCCGTATGCGATATTTTATTCACTACAACTAGGCGTAACGATATCCTGTTTCGATTCAAATTACATTATAGTCAAATATAATAAATTTATATAAGGAAATATTTTGTCTTGTTCCTGTGTATTTGAAATAAAATAACAGACAGAACGTATGCAAATGGATGAATTTGACTGCTTGTGTTTTGAAATATTTCTGTACGTGTCCATATTTTAATAATGAAAATTAACCAGGCTATGACAACCTTATTTGGTAAAAAACTGAGCACTGATATTGTGTTTTGTAAACCAGTACCCTTCAACTTCATGTATATTCGGTTGAAAATTATTCAGGCTTTCCATTATTGTTCCATAATTTGGATCATTTCTTTCATGACGTCCTGGAGAGATACAAATTGACAGCAAGGCGACATATTTTGTGTTAATATTTTATCTTGATTTCGTCAGAAAATTAAAGAGACTTTGAGAATCAAGACTCGCAAGATTAAATGAGACAGACATTGCCGTTTAAGATCATCTTTACTAGCTTTGGTGTAGTTATTAAAATAAAAGTATAGCAAAAACACAAAATAAAGCTAGCATAAAGATTTTAAAATCACAAAAATAATACATTAATAATGCATTCCATATTAAACCTGGTTATATCTAAATATATCCTGGTCAGTGAGTTCATCTATAGTGAATTTAATATCTGACCATTTTTTGCATTCTATAATTGAATCGTTCTGGACGTCAACAATTTTAATGTAATCTTGAGGCAAAGCTATAAATTCACAGTCTTCAAGGATAACAATCGATCCCCAGTTGTGATTACATTTTAATCCATGTACTTTGTCTCGTTTCTGACAGCCATCAAATGTTTTCATTTTCTTGTTTGGAATAGGAACACGTTTTATGCGTTTGAATAGATCTTTGTCGCATACAACGTACATCTTCTTTTTAATATGCCTCATAAAATGTCCATTTATGATATTATCTCAACAAAATTTGCATTTAACAAAAAACAAGCCACGTGTTTGCTGACTTCTTTTAAGTTGGTCAATTATTCTCTCTTGCTCTTCATCTTGATAAATCTTTTCCTGTGTTACAAGTATGTCTCTTGAAATATCACAATACTCTCTTGATAGCTTCCTTCATATAATATTGTCTTTCGAAATTTCGAGCCTCTTGTTGGATTTCCTTCTCTGAAGCGAGTATAACTTCTTTTCCATCCCTTTGTCGTATTCTACCTATAATAAATGTAAGTATGTTCAGACTGAATGTAAATCATAAGAATTATTTACCTTAAAGTAAGTTGCAAACTATTGGTTTAATGCAGTATACTGTAATGTTGACTGTTCCACTTTGTAAGTACATGGGAAGAATTGTTTAAACTGTTGATTCTAGGTGGAAATTTCTTGACAAGCCTCAATTAATTTCTGGCTGTGTGAGTATTTATACACCGCATACTTCAAACAAGAAATGAATTCGAATTCACAGCCCTAGTTATCATTAAACAACAAAATGGACATAAGTATAGTTTTGATATCAGTTCAATTCTATGAAACACCTTGAAAACGGCGTAGGACAATATTAGCGGATTGATAGGACAAATAATTGATTGAGGGCTTCGTTAAGCGCAGCATGATATGACCGCAAAATGTCGACAGGTGCCGGAACTGTTAAGTAAGTGTGGACACACTAAATGCTTGACCCAATAATGTGTTGGCTATCATAATATACATTAAAAAGTAATATTGGAGCTATCATAAAATAATGATAAAAACATTTTCATATGCAGCCACATTGCTTTTTGGCCTTTTCAACCCCTGATATCTCGAAAAAAGTAAAAGATAGGAAAAATCTGTTGATACACTACTGAAAATACTCATCAAGATGAATTAAAAGAAAACCTCTCAATTGAAATCGGACGAAAAATTAAAAAAAATATACGATTCTCATCCCTTGTATCTTTGAAACGATAAAAGATAGAAAAAATGTGTTGACATAGTATTGAAAGGACTCATCCAGATGAGTTCAAAAAATATCCATGAGATTCAGATGAAAAGTAAAAAAATTACATATCCAGCCGCATTGCTTTTTTACCCCTTTAAGGTCTGCTATCTCGAAAACCGTAAAAGATAGGATATATCTGATGACATACATGTAGCACTCAAAAGGTGAATTAAAATAAAATATCTCCATTGAAATCAGATGAAAAATAAAAAAAAATTTAGATGTCCTGCAAAATGGCTAATTTTGGCGCCTTTACATTGTAATCCCTTTTATCTCTGCATTGACAAAATTTACAAAAAATACCTAGGGTAACTTTTATTGTATTTTTTATGATAAAATATTATTTAAAAAGTCATCAAACTCGGATAAGAAATTAAAAAAGTTTGAAAATTAAAGTGTGTCCCTTTTTCGGACCATTATACATGTATATATAACGGATAGAATGAAATTTTCCATTTTTAACAAGAAGCATAAAAAAATAAAAACACAAAATCGGATGAAAATTTTGGCTCTCTCATCTGATTAAAACTTGTTTATGATATAAAAATTTACAACTCTGACATAATCATATATACTACAGAAACAAATACATATCCACTATTCTTCCGTTACTTCGTCAGTTTTTAGAGAGTAAAATGTCGGGTTAGGTATTAAAATCGTAGGGACTGTACGTACATGTAATTTGTTATAATCCCGAAACGGAAATTAAAGGAAACTAAAACTCATATAGTACATTTTCACCAAGAGAACAGTCAAACTACGAACAAAAAATAAAGGATTCCAGGAGACCCTATCGCTCGCCTGGATTTTAATTGCCATTTAAGTTTTAAAAAAATTGTCAATGCACACAAAAAAAGTTACCCCGATGGTTAATGCTAATTCTGAACAGTTGTAGTGTCAGTCATCTTGCAGTTTGCATTCATTAACAAAGTAACAATTCTTGATCAGTCATGACCATTTTTAATCTCATTGCCCAATTATATTCAGAGAAGATGATCTAGGAAATTTAATCAATTAGAAAAGTCCATTTTTTAGACATGAAAGCCATGTTTGTTAGTAGAACAACACCCGGGAAAGAAAATTTATTTAGGTCGTTGGTGGCCATCTTTGATTTCCAATCGGTACCAAGTAACAATTTGTGGGACGTAGCTTGAAATGATCATTTATGATAACTTTCAAATCTATGGTTCAAGAAGATTTTGGAAATTTAAACAATCAGAAAAGCCCCCTTTGCTTATTCGGCTCCACGTTAGTATCACTCCCACCAAGTTTCATACCACCCTATTTAATGTTCTTCAGAAGAAGAATTTTAAATACATCTCGAATTTGTTAACAAAGTCCGACAATGGCAGCCATCTTGGATTCCAAATCAGCACCAAAGTTACACCATTTGGGTATTACAATAATCATTCATGACAAGTTTCAAGTCTGCCTAAAGTATATATACCGTTTCAGATAAGATCATTGAAATTTTACCAATCCGAAAAGCCCCCCCCCCTTTTGTGGCCTGGCAGCCACATGTTGGAGAATGGCATCAAGGTAAGAGGAATTATTCGTGTCCTTATAGGTTTTAAATCCACCAAGCTTGGTATTAATCCGTTGAATTGCCCTTCAGAACAGAAGGTTTTTTACATGTTCGCATAGGGTTCAAAGTTAACCACTTTGGTTCCTGGCTGCAATCTTGGATTTACGATCGGTACCAAAGCAACAAGACCTATTAAGGACGTTTTTAGAAACATATTTTGTAAAGTTTTATAGCTACTAAGCACAAATGTGCACCATTTCTAAATTTGTCCACTACTTCTAGTTGTTCTGCATTTGAAAGACCTGTAATAAATAAATATATGTCAGGGCATATAAAGGCGTTATGTTTATACTATTCTCATCATGGTAATTCATAGATAAAGAATTGCTATTTCAAGGAAGTTTAGTAAAATAAAATAAAATAACAATCCAAAGATACTAATATTAGATAGAGTTAATTTATACTATGCTGTATACGACGCATTTCAAGGAGTTACCTCTCATCAGCAGCATTAAAACATTAACATTTGGAAGACCAAAAACCAAACTTATTTTAAAACAAGAAGTACTCTTAACCAAAACTCCGAAATAGGAAGCCAAATTCCAGCTAAGGAGATCTACCATGTGCAATACAAGGAATGAACCCTTAGTAATTCTATTATTTTTTTAATTTTGCTAAATACTGGTAATTTCTATAACAAATCAATGAATAATCGTTTCAGAGAAGTCTGACGACTGGGTTGGCGAATACGCTCGGGGACCTAGGGTCCACCATGCAGAGACATTGTCCCAGGAGTTTCAAAATAACAACCCAAAGATACTTACTAATATTAGATATAGTTAATTTATACTATGCTGTATACGACGCATTTCAAGGAGTTACAGCTCATCAGCAGCATTAAAACGGAAACATTTGGAAGACCAAAAACCAAACTTATTTTAAAACAAGAAGTAATCTTAACCAAAACTCCGAAATAGGAAGCCAAATTCCAGCTAAGGAGATCTACCATGTGCAATACAAGGAATGAACCCTTAGTAATTCTATTATATTTGAATTTTGCTAAATGCTGGTAATTTCTATAACAAATCAATGAATAATTATTTTACTATCATATCAAAAGAGATAAAACCATCAGAAATGTACTCAGTTCCTATGGACAACCATATTACTTTTATATATCCATTTTAAACGCTATGCCAAGTTAATACGAGTTACTACATAATAATTACAATGTATTGTGTTATGTCTGCATTTTAATTTCATATATGCAGAAATGAGTTTTATGTCTTGATTGACCTGTTGGCATTTTTTAATTTGCTCTTCATCTTTTGGGATATTAGTTTGCTTTTTAACATCTTAGGCCTTAAGCACAACTGATGAGTTATAAATCGACAAAATATGAACATAGTGTGCATCAACATTAGTAACAAAGAATTTATTATTACCACTGTCCCCGAGGGTATTAACAGCTCAGTTGCTAGTATTTCAATACTAGCTCAAAATTTGCATTTTAAATTTTGTGTATCACCCTCGTGTATAGCTCTGTCTTTAGATCGTTTTGGCTTGATCCTTTTCGTAAGCTTGGCATTTCAAAATTTTCTCTTCAACGTTTGAATATTGTTTTGGTTTTGAACATTTTAAGTCATGAGCACAACTGATGAGTCGTAAATCGAAGAAATCTGCACCTCTTAAGCATCAGAACTGGTATTAAAAATAACAATCCAAAGATACTTATATTAGATATAGTAAATTTATACTATGCTGTATACGACGCATTTCAAGGAGTTACCTCTCATCAGCAGCATTAAAACCGAAATATTTGGAAGACCAAAAACAAAACGTATATTAAACAAGAAGTACTCAACCAAAAATACCAAAATAGGAAGCCAAATTTCAGCTAAGGAGATCTACCATGTGCAATACAAGGAATGAACCCTTAGTATTTCTATTATTTTTGAATTTTGCTAAATACTGGTAATTTTTGTAACAAATCAATGAATAATCATGTCAGACAAGTCTGACGACTGGGTTGGCGAATACCCTCGGGGACCTAGTCATCTTTTACCGCATTTTCAACATTTTGATCTCGAGCACTGCTGGTGTCTCTCAGTTGTTAGTCAACGAAATGGCCATACAGTGCATCAAATTTATTTCGGTATATTGAAATACATTTTATTGGTATCAAATAATTTATTACGTAGCCTAGTGTAACTCCTGGTTTATACAGACTGTTTTCATTTACATTTTTAGCGATTGTGTGGTATGATTTTTGTATTTTAGATTTTGTCAGTCCTCATATTGAATTTTTTCAGTACTGATCCGTATTCTTTTCAATTTTAAGATAAAATTTAACTAGAGGCTCTCAAGAGCCTGTATAGCTCACCTGAATTTAACTTTTCACCTTGAGCAGGACTAAATATTTAACTGTTGCAGTCAATTTGGCTGGTTTTCTATGTTCTATGTTAAACTAAGTTCGGATGTGGCAGCCATCTTGGTTGACAGTCCAGGTCAATGGACACATTTATAAGAGAACCATCTCAAGACCATTACTGCTAAGTCTTGTTCCAAATGGCTATGTGGTTTCAAACAAGAAGATTTTTAAACGAATTTTCCAATAACCCCTATTTTAAACTAAATTCGGCTGTGGCGGCCATGTTGGTTGACAGTCCGAGTTGTCGGACATAATTCTGAAAGAGGACCATCTAAGGACCATTGCTACCAAGTCTAGTTCTAATTGGCTTAGTGGTTTCAGACGAGAAGATTTTTGAGTGAATTTCCCATAGGGTCTTTGTTAAACTTAGTTCGGCTGTGACGATTCATCTTGGTTAACAGTCTGGGTCATCGGAAATATTTCTGAAAGAGAACCTCCTGAGGATCATTACTGCAAAGTTTGGTTCCAATTGGCCTTTTAGTTTCATAGAGAAGCAGATTTTTTAAATTCATCCCCCTTTATTTCTCTATTTTTAGTAACAGCAGCCGGTTGGAAGTCGGTGAAGCCGGACATAAGTTTAAAAGCGAGCCATCCATGAACCATTCTACCATAGTTCGGTAACAATTGGCCTAGTGGTTTCAGAGGAGAAGATCTTTAAAGGAAAGTTTACACCGAACGCCGTATTTTAAGGACAAAAACTAATATAAGGGGTCAATCAATGATTTTGGTCATGTTGACGTATTTGTAGATCTTACTTAGTTGAACGTCTTTGCTGTTTATAATTTGTCTTTATCTATAATAATATTCAAGATAGTAACCTAAAACTGCAAACTTTCCTTAAAATTAACAATTCGGGGGCAATGTGATAAAATCTGTGTTACCGTGCATTTCGTGAACAATAACCTCGATTATCGAGTATTTGAAGAGAGGGATATTTTAGCGAACCAAGAATGTTCTATGATGTATGCCACTTCTTCATGCGATCCGTGAAAATCCTCCCAAATAAGTGAAAGACATCATTTGGAATAACATTAAATGACGGATGGTCACAAAGATATACATGAAAAAAAGGGGGAGGGGGTGTGTACAAATTCGATTTGTACCAAAATAGTCACAATGCAATATTTATCTGTTTTCTTTAATTTTGGAAAAAAAATAGCGATCATATTCCTACCTTCCCCTCTGCATCATATTTTCTAAAATTTTTAGCTCATCAGAGCCGAAGTGTCATGTGAGCTATTGTCATCGCTTGGCGTCCGTCATCCGTCAGCCACAATCCAGGGGGTCCCTTCCCAAATTATGTCCGATGGTCCCGACATCTGACCAAGATGGCCGCCACAGCGGAACTTAGTTTAACATAGGACCCTATGGGAAATTCACATAAAAATATTCTTGTCTGAAAGTCTTTTCCGAATTAGAACCAAACTGTGGTGGAATGGTCAAAATGTGGTCCTCTTTCAAAAGTGTGTCTGATGGCACCGACGTCCAACCAAGATGGCCGCCACATCCAAACTTAGTTTAACAAAGGACCCTATGGGAAATTCATTTCAAAATTATCTTGTCTGAAACTACTGAGCCAATTGCAACCAAACTTACCAGCAATGGTCCTTAGATGTCCTCTTTCAGAAGTGTATCCAATGAATCGGACGATAAACCAAGATGGCCGCCACAGCCGAACTTAGTTTAACATAGGACCCTATGAGAAATTCATTTAAAAATCGTCTTGTCTGAAAATACTGAGCCAATTGCATCCAAACTTTGCAACAATGATTCTAAGATGGTCCTCTTTTAGACTTGTGTCCGATGAACCGGATGATCAACCAAGATTGCCACCACAGCTGAACTAAGTTTAACACAAGACCCTGTTGGAAATTCATTTAAAAATCTTTCTTGTCTGAAACAACTGAGCCAATTAGAACAAGACTTGGCAGCAATGGTCCTTAGATTGTCCTCTTTCAGAATTGTGTCGGATGACCTGGACTCTCAACTGAGATGGCCGCCACAGCCGAACATATTTTAACATTGCACCCTATGGAAAATTCATTAAAAAATCTTCTTTTCTGAAACTACCGAGAGGTTGGAACCAAACTTAGCAGCAATGGTCCTTAGAAGGTCCTCTTTCAGAATTATGTCCGTTGACCCAAGGACACCACAGCCGAACTTTTAACCCTATGTTTGTTTGTTTGTTTGTTTGATGTTTTACGCCGTTTTCACCACATTTGGCAAGTTTTTGTTGGTGGAGGAAGCCGGAGTACCCGGAGAGAAACATGAACTTCGGTAGGAAAATTAGCAAACCTTGTCAATTAAGATCGGAGTCGAACACACACCGCCACAGGTGAGCCTCTTGTTATTGTATACCTTACTTAAATGACATAAAATCCGCTTTGCAGGTTTAAGTAACTTTAGGAGACATATATGTAATACATATATTTGAAATCTGCTGTGTGAAACAGAACAATTATTAACTGATAGTCTTCTGGAGTATTAGAGAATGTCACGCTAGGGTTTTTTTGTGGGTTCACCTTGCGAAAGAATTTGTTTTAGTGTCGCCTAAACTTTGTTTAACCTTAGGTGGATTCTTTATCTTTGGATATGAATACTTGTCTTATGTTTGTTACCGGGTTTGCTTTATTGGCCTGGTTTCTGTATTTTGGAATTCTATTCATTTGAGTTCACATTGCAAGTTTTGCGCTGTCATGTTCTGGTTCTCTTTAGTTTGATATTTAATTTTTCCTGCTTTGATTGAGTTTATGTGGTAGTTGTTTGCTGTGTTATAACGAGTTCGCCTTGTCTTTGGCTTTTAGTAAAATAAATGTGGAATTTTCCAGCTTTCTTATTGCAAGTTACCATGCACAGAAATATACTCTTATACTTATTAAGAATTGTATTTATTTATCTGGGCCTCGGTGGTCGAGTGGTCTACGTAGTTCGTCACTACTATTAATGTTCAAAATAGCCAAATGTGCAGAAAACGGAGTAAAACCACAACTAAACAAACGTAAATATTTTATTAACTTGTGTAACGTAGGCAAGACTTTTCATGGTATTTTAAGACCATTGACCACTTTGAATACAGTTTTGAAGACATATAGCTTTCTCCAGCTTCATATTATATGTTTAATGGGAGTTTACATTGCTATAGGGCTTAAGTTAATGTGCTGTCTTTCTTTAATCTATTATATATATTATTTTATTCTTTTAGTTACGCATGTGTCTTTGTGGCGTTTGTTTGTTGTGTTCCATTCTCCTGACCTTGTCTTTTCCTTTGACGTCGAATTTGTGGACTTTTTCCATTGTTTTGTCGCTTATGTATTCTTTTGCCGATACATGTACATGTAAAAATGTAAGATTAACTGAATGTAGGAAAACTTGCCTTATCTCTGGTTTTTATTTTAGACCAATGTCTGAGTCATCGAGAGTTTTGGAAGAACAGATATAATAAACAAGGAATGGAATTTGATTGGTTAACAGATCCTGCAACAACGGTTGAGTCAGTATTACCATATCTATGTAAGACAGAAAACCATGACGTTATTAATATTATGGATCTTGGCTGTGGCACTTCATTGTTTTCATGTAAACTGTTTGAAAATCTGATAGAAAAGACGAACCTATTTTGCTTTGACTGTGTTTAAGATTCACTTCACTTTCAAAGACATCTTTCAAATAGATCAAGTGCTCGTGTGAATCCAGAAAATGAACTTTTGTGTCGATTTCATTTTGTTTGTGGTGATGCAGAGCAACTTCCTTTTAGAAATGAAATGATGCATTTAATTGTTGATAAAGGCACCACGGACTTTCTTCTTAAGGACAAAATCAATGGAAGGAAACGGACTTCATCAGTTCTTGTAGAAATATTCCGAGTATTAGTTCCGAATGGATGTCTATTACAGTTTACTGATGAGGATCCAGATGTTAAAATTCCATTTCTCGAGGAAGCGTTATTAACCCAAAATATTTCAGTTAATTTTAAAACTTTACAAGGTGACACTGAAAACATGGAATATTTTATGTATAGAGTTTTAAAAAATAAATAAACTTTCCGAGAGCATTTCATATTCATGACCCCATTCCGGCTTACGAAAACAGTATGTAAAGTTTAGGATATCTTATTTATTGTATCAATATCAAAAGTCGTTTCGAAAAAATATGTTTAAAGAAAAAATGTTGAGGCAGATTTGTAATCCGAGGACATTAACTCAACCAAAATAAACTGGAAGAAAATTCTAAATCGTTCTGCACCTTAATTCCCTGCCCTAATATTAAAAGTGGTTTTGAAAAAGGTGCGAAAATTTTCAAGTGTTTTTTTTTAACTCACCTGACCTAAGTTGTCATGTACACTATTGCCATCACTTTTAGTCCGTCGTCCTTCCGTCAATATTTCACATTTTGAACTTTTAGAGGACCTGTGAATGGATTGTCACGAAACATGGCACAAATGTTCCTTACAAGGTGCTGACCAAGTGTTCTTACTTTGGTGATGACTAAGTGTTCTTAGTTTGGTGCTGATCAGTCATCCAACATGGCTGACAGCGGGGAACTTAGTTTAACATAGAACCCTATGGGAAATACATACAAAAATCTTCTAGAGAACCGCTGAATGGATTGAAACAAAACATGGCATGAATGTTCCTTATTAGATACCGATCCGTCATTTAATGTGGCCTCCAGGGTGGGGGAAGGGGGGGGGGCTTAGTTTAACACAGGACTCTATGGGAATTACATACAAACGGATTCTTATTGAAAATTTGAGAAATAATTCACGCTGAATTCAAAATATCATGATTTTACCACGGGTAGGCCCTTAATGCCAAATATTTTGCTATGAGCGACAGGGAGTGGTAAAATATCGCCATAAAGGGCCTACCCGGGGTAAAATCATTATACTTTCAAGCCACCGTGGACTATTTCTATTCTAATAGCGAGCGTAGCTATGGGAGCATATGGGTCATTGAGAAAAGTCTTTGTTTGATGGGGGCAGCCATTATTCAATCCGAAGTGAATTTATTTGTTAAAGCGAATATGACCATATTGTGCTACATACTAAGGCTAGAAAAAGTTTCGTTCGCCGGAAACGGAAGTAAGTAAAGTGAGGGAAATAACTTGCTTCAAATTATGATTTTAGAGTCAGAATCGTGATAGCGGAAATGAGTTTCTGGAAAGGGCTATTGCTGTGCTCGCATCATTGGCCACTCCAACAGATTATTGTGACAGTTTCTGCTACATTTTGAGACGCCGCAACATAGGTATTCAGACATGAAGACACCGTTACACAACGCAAGTTATACTATGACGTCGTTAAAATTTGTTGGAAACTACTATGACGTTGCCAAACAAGCTATCTGACGTCTGTGACGTTGGAACCAATATAACCGTATTTTACCACGGATGTAGACTGAAAGCGTTTGAAGCAGGTCATATTAGAGTACTGAATTAGCAATGAACACTTTGAAATATCAGGTGAGCGATACAGACTCCTGGGAGTTTGTGGATTTTCTTTCATTTTCATAATAATTTATTAATGAGAATTCATTATTACATGGAAATAATGATAGAGCTTAAAGTAAAATCGAAATTAAAGCTGACAGTATCCAGCTAATAATCTTCAATTTAAAGCAGGGGATTTCGGATAATGAGTTGCTGACTGAGCAACAGCCTTATTTATACAACAGCCTGTTGAATTGTTACAATTTAATACAGAACTGTAAACAATTCTTCATCATCCATTTCAGGAATGTTTCCAATTTTTGAAGTGGTTTATGAATGCCGTAAGGTTAACAAGGTTATTGAAGTATAATTTCCAAACAGAAGTACAATGATTCCTCGATCTCAAGCATCAATAATGACATGGGACTATTTGAATTTACAAGTGACGGATTAATCCGTTGGTTATGTCACAAGACCAAACCAGGTTATACAGTATAACCAATGTTGCTTTAAGCGGTTCAGCCAATCAAAATACAGTATTCAAATAAAATTAAATTATAAATAAATGTATGAATAGATAAAAAGTAAGAGCTCGTGTTATTTCTGAACTAAATTTCCCAAGCATTCACCTGTGAAAATTATTCTGATGAATGTTGAAATATGTATATATAAAGTGCATTGAAATTGAGAACGTATATTGTTACCACCGAATGGATGTGTGTGGTTGTGGAATGAAGTCCACCTCAGTTGCTAGTATTGTAACACCGACAAGAATTTACACTTAAAATATACTTTAATAGAATTGTTTTGAAACCATTGAGTATCTTCTTCGGGTATAGCTGTTTTGGGGTTTAAGTTTTATGGTCGGTTTGAATTTGCTATACAACTTTCTACTTTCCACATTTCGGCTTTTTGCGCTACTGATGGAACATAATTTGTTGGAGTAGACATTTAGAGTTCATCAAAATGAGTATCAGGATATGAAATGGCAACGCTTGTCACATGCAATCTGAATATTTTATGAAAATAGTATTCAAAATAACTAAAATGACACTGCGACTATCTCAATTTTAGACTGTAGATTTTTGTACATCAACGTAAAGACTTTTAAAAACTATACATTTTATCAGTCATCAATGCAAAGCGGACGTCCCTATTGACTATTGAGTATTTCTGAATTGGATGAGTTAAGTGTTGTGCTTAATTAATGATATCTGTATTGGCCTAAGTATCGGTCCTCGGTTGGCCAGAGGCTTCATATAGCAAGCCCCCGAACAATAACAAACGAATAATATCATAGTACACAAGTGGTGAATTAAACAAGGAAGGAAATGGTCATATATAGGACTCAAAGCGGACGTCCCTATTGACTGTTGAGTATTTCTGAATTGGATGAGTTAAGTGTTGTGCTTAATTAATGATATCTGTATTAGCCTAAGTATCGGTCCTCGGTTGGCCAGAGGCTTCATATAGCAAGCCCCCTAACAATAACAAACGAATAATATCATAGTACACAAGTGGTGAATTAAACAAGGAAGGACATGGTCATATGTAGGACTCAAAATGTTATGTTCTGCGAGACACACTTATATGCAAATGTAAGTTCTGAGTAGGTGTCTGTCCTTATTACTTGTATTTATATATTGCAAGTAATTTGTATTTATATGAAACTATTTAAACGAAAGAATGCGTTATTGATGGCTTTTATCTGGGTAAAGATGCTTTTACCAAACTAAGGTAAGAAATCATATAGACAATGATGTAATTATGCCATTTTATGTTATTGCTCTCCTTTTGGAATTTTCGGCTTTACAAAGTTGTGGTCACTGAAAAGCGTTTTCCACTAAATAAGCTCAGCATTTGACCACTATCCACCGCGTTGGCATTAGTACGATTTCAAGATGTACATATACTTGGTAAAATTGTAAGTTGATAAAAGTTGCAATTCTAATAAAATAAACTTGTACAAACTTCAGATAAAAAAGTATTTCTGGTTAAATTGCCTTTCGGCCGGTTTTGAATTTATTGCTTGTATATACAATACTATGATAATTTTTAGCCTTCCGAGGTTTTGACAAGAAACGCACCTCGTAAATGTTAATTCAGACTTGTCTTTGTACGGAATAAATTCGGTGTCTGAGTCTGTTAAACATGAAATAAAGCAAAACAAGCAAGAACCGCGACAAATTGTAAAATGGACAACTAATTATAAATGTTGTCAATCATATTTCGAATTATTTCTCAGAATCCAGATGCTAGTTCTTTTTGTAATTATGGTTATGGCGTTAAAAGTGCCAGCTTTAACTGAAAGGAAAATTATAAAAGGTAAATGTTAAACACATTTATAAATATTCATCAGTTCTCGTTTTTAATAGCAACATGTATCGTTTGTCTTGTGAGAAACCATCAAAAGTCTACTGAGAATGATTCTTTTTATATGACTTCTTGTTGTATACCCTTTTTAGCTGAACTGGCCGGCAACATTAGTTATTACCATCACACTGTCCGTCGTCGTCGTAAATAAAAAGTTACTTTTATGATATTTCCTCTGAAACCACTGGGCCAAATTGGGACCAAGCTTAGGTGGAATGTTCCTTGAGTAGCCCCATTCCAAAAGTATTTCTGGAACCCCGACATTGCTGTTATTACTAAAAATGAATAAAAGGGAGTGAATTTTAAAAATCTTTGTCTATGAAACAACATGGACAGATGGAATCAAATTTGGCAACAATGGTACATAGGTGGTTTTCTTTCAGAACTGTGTCTGATGATCCGCGCTGTTTACCAAAATGACTGCCGCAGCCGAGCTCAATTAAACAGAAGAACCTATGGGAAAATTCATGAAAACAATGTTCTTGTCTGAAACACTTGGCTAATTGGATATAAACGTAGACACAATGTCCTTAGATGGTCGTCTTCAGAGTTGTGTCAGATTACCTGAACATTTTACTAAGGTAGCCTCCACAGTCGCAATTAGTTTAATACAGGACCCTTTTGAAATTTTATTTGCAAATCGTTCTGCCTGAAACCACTAGGCTATTTTGAACCAGTCTTGGCAGTAATGGTCCTTAGATGATCCTCTTTCAGATTTGTGTCCGAAAAATCGGGCGGTCAACTAAAATGGCCGCCACAGCCGAACTTAGATAAACATAGGACCTATGGGAAAATTCATTTAAAACTCATCTTCTTGTCTAAGACCATTTTGTCAATTTGAACCAGACTTGGCAGGAGTGGTCCTAAACGATCCTTTTAAAGAATTATGTCTGATAACCCGGACTGTCAATAAAAATGGCATCTCCCAAATCGAACTTAGTTTTAGATAGAACCCTGTGGGAAAATTCCTTTAAACTATTCTTGTCTGAAACCACCTGGCCATTTGGAACCAGACTTGCAGCAATAGTCCTTCTTTTGGAATTATGTCCTATAACTATGATTTTCAACTGATAAGTCGACTCCAAACCGAACTTATTTTAACATAGGACCCTAAGGGAAAATTCATTTAAAAATCTTCTTGCATATCTAAACCACTTGACCTGTTGGAATTAATCTTGGCAGCAATGGTCTTTAGGTGGTCCCCTTTCAACATTGTGTCTAATGACCTGGATCCAAGATGGGGCCCACAGCAGAATTTAGTTTAACCCTATAAATAACTCATTTACGAATCGTCTTGCGTGAAACCACAGAGTCAGACAGAACTAAACATCGCAGCATGGGACATGAGTTGGTCGTTTTTTTTAAACTTGTATCCGATGACCTGGACTGTCAACTAAGACGGCCACCACAGTCAACGTTAGTTTAATATAGGTCCTGATAAAATCATTTCAATATCTTCTCGTCTCAAACCAACTTGGACCCAAGTTGGCAGCAATGGTCTTTTGTTGGTCCTCTATCAGAATTGTGACTGCTAACCAAGATATCAACTATAGCGGACCTTCTGTTAACATAGGGACAAACGGAAAATTCACTTTATAACTTACCTGGTTAGGTATTGTCCTTAGGTGGTCCTCTTTCAGAATTTTCTGATAAACAAGACTGCCGAGATCCTTTTTCATAATTGTGTCTTGTGATCCTGACACCCTTACAAGATGGCTCCCAGAACACAGAACCGATGTGGACAATTCACCTAAAAATGTACCTTGAAACTACTGACCAAAAGTTGTGCACTGACCCCAATAGCAAATCAAGAAGCCTTTCAGTTACTGCTTTTATGGCCGGTGATTGGCAAATTGAATTAAGGTGATCGATACAGGCTCCTAGGAGCCTCTAGTTAACATTTTGTAATTATTAGAAAGTCTACGCTTAATGACATTTTAAAATTGTAATTTAGCTTTGTAAAGTTTGGTTTATATTTTTATACGGAAAATGAACCGGACGCGTAGTTTATACTAAATACGGAAATTTATCATTTTAGATATACCGGATATTGTTAAATATTTTAGGACTTTTATGTCCGCACATCTAACGAATTTCGGATTTTATTTGTAATTGAATTGTTCGCCAGAATGCTTCTTTTTAGCTCACCTGGCCATGTGAGCTTTTGTCATTACTTGGCGTCCGTCGTCCGTCTTTAAACTTTTATATTTTGATCTTCTCCTCTGAAAACCAAATAAACTGGAACTTAGTATGAAGCATCTATGGAAGGACCTTTATAAAGTTTGCATATTTCGTCCCGGTTGGACAGCTAATATGGCTGCCATGATGAATTCTTATTTCTGATTGGTCAAAATTTCAAAAATCTTCTCCTTTGAAACCACAAACATGACAAAGCCAACTGAACTGTAACTTGGCATGAAGCATCTGTCGAAGGAGCTTTATAAAGTTTGCATATTTCGTTCCAGTCGGACAACTAATATGGCTGCCATGATGAAATTTTATTTCTGATTGGACACATTTTAAAAATCGTCTCGTCTGAAACCCCAAATGAGCTGAAACTTGGTATGAAGCATCTATGGAAGGACATTTATTACAATTTTCACTTGAAATAAAATGGATTGATTGTGGAACTGTCAGGTGAGCTATACAGACTCAATTCTCTTGACCCTCTTGGTTTTTTGTTTTTTTGTTTTTGTTTTAGCAAATTTATTTTTATATGATAGTGTTACTTTAGCCCTTTAGATTTACATATACTTGTTATATGCATTAGCGAATGCAATATTTAAAAGACATTTAGTGTTAACAAGTAACATTAACTTAACACTTTCCAGTTCCATGGCAGGAAGCAAATAGAACGTGTAAACTGCCAACTTTAGAAGAAGTTGTAGAAAGACAATACTTTGACAACAATCTCGTCAGCAAGTTGCCAGTTTGGCTGGAATCCACAGTGTTGTTGTCAGACTGGGCGTCTTTTATAGGTATATATAATTAAGAGATTGTTCACGAAAACTAACCTATGTATAATACATGTACATTGTCGAAAAATGTGCTGTCTATATGAAGGAGTTTTAGAAACACTTCTCTCATTTTAGGGGGGAGTACACATACAACTGAATGATGTCCGATGATACACTTAAATTTAGATGTATATTGTTTTTATCCTGTCATTATAAATTATTGTCTGTTGTCGAGAAAAAGCATGGAAATGAGATATTTCTGACCTATACATTGAAGGAATGATTTTTTTGGAGCGTAATATAAGGAAAACGACTTCATAAACACCGTATGGCAGAATACAATGCAAACAATTATTGAAATTGAGGACAAGGGTACTAGAATATGGTATTATGTTACTATCAAACTATAGCAAAAACGAAAGAAAAACTATTTGGCACCTTTTATTTGATCAATAATTCAATTTTTTTTATACAAAAATGAGTGTTTCTATTACTATTCATCATCTCGAAAGTCGCAACGGTTGTTATATCTCAGTCAAAAAATAAACAAACAATCGCACACTTTAAGGCAAGATCAAATGGTACAAATTTCTTTTTAAAAAAGAGGCATTTTGGGTTACAATGACACACAATCGACAAGTTCGGTTAAACCAAATTACAGAATAATTATACCCACGCAAACGAAGTTGGGGGGGGGGGTTATGGGGTTATGGTCCCTTTTAGGACAGTTCTAGTTTAATTTACCAAGTATGCGCATCTTAAAAATTCCCAGAGTCAACCACTGGAATAGTTTAGGCTGTGAACAACCAATAACCTCTTCCGATAAGACAAAAGTACAATAAGGACAATGAAATTATGAACGCATTGTATGATAAATGTATCATTTACCTCAGAAATTAACAAATTTTTAGCGATTTATGCTATAAATTTATATACATGTGGCATATATAATGAAAAAAATTTATTTTGATCGCGAAAAAGGCTTTATAAATCAGACAATGACAAAAAGTGGTACTGCGGTGGGGATTAGAAACTGCATAGAAACTGCCAAGGACAGTTGACACCCCCCCCCCCTATTATTTTTGTCTATTTTTATAGACTAGAACTTTCAATGAAGGGGCTATGTTTAACGATAGTGGTACTTTTGGTAAATGTGATGAAAGGGTTATTGGTTACAAATTTTGGTATATATAACTATCAGGGAAGACCTGCTCTTATAATATCATTTCTGTCAATGCAACTTAGAAGAATTATACACAGTATACAATGTAAATGAGGTAATTTTGGGTTCTCTATCGACATCAAAGTAAAAAATTCGGTAGAACAAACAATTTATATTGCAATGATCATTCATGACAACTTTCAGTTCCATTGCACCTAAGTCAAAAAACCTAGTCTGGTTCTCATAAGGATCATTTCTGATTTCATTTTTTGAGAATGAGAATTTTTTATTGTTTCTCTCGTGGTACCATATTAATACACCTAAGTCATATAATGTGAAGGTCATCATGGATTTCGAAATTGACACTAAACAGCTAAAGGAAACATCACTTGACTAGTATCGTGTAATTATAATGAACAGGATCCCAAGTTTTGATAAACTTCCAAGGTGAAATGTTCAAAAATCAAATTTCAGCTTATGGATACCATTTGCGAAAATTATTTCGGTTAACGATGTTAGTCTGACACGTTTGGACGAATTGTCCCGTATTAAACATGTTAAAGGAGAGTAATTAATGAGTAACACCCTTAGCAAGTGAAGAACACCTCTGAGTCAGTAGATATCGAAAAAGGGTAGGCTGAAATCAGCCACTACACTTAACTGGGTACAGATTAGTGATTACTTTGCTATATAATTTGTTTTAATTATACAGTATAGAGTCAATTGTTATCTATAAGTCCTACGTTAGCGGGTTTACACCAGAGTAACAGCACGCGGGTACTATACCTTGTCATGATCATTCATTTTCATTGGTCAGGTAGTATTAGAGATGAAGATATTTAAAATTTAAGGAGGATCCTGTCGGCCATATTAGTTATGGAACGGCACTAAATAAAATGTATAATTATATCAGTTTTACAAATTTTTATAGTTCAGTTACCTCTACTTAGATAATACGACTTTTAAGATAAAAAATTATTATTATTATATATTAGGATGTGTGAATTTGTCTTTATCAACGTCAGAGATAACTGGCATCAAGAACGCCATGAGAACGTGGTTTTTCGAGGAAAGAGAACCGTCACTTGTTAAAAATGTATATGAATGTACATCCATTTGTACAGACAGACCTATGTACAGATATTTTGTGTATTATGTATGTACACATTTTATTTATTGTCATGTTTAACACTAATAGATTTAAAAATTCTGTAAGTATTTTGATTTTCTGTTGTATTCTATATGTATTACACACAAATATTAAAACAAGAGCTAAACTTCAGTAAATTCATTATTGTTGTAACATGACGGGAAGAATAGTCACACTATATGCCCAACTGGAAATATCTTTAGAGTTCCGAGAAAGCAAATTAGATAGACTGCAGACAAAAATAAATATGGTCCGAAGTCTAAAATTCAAGATCTTTTAGCGGTATTTTGTTCAGCATTCCGTTTTTTATTTAAGAGAAGTTGAGAAAAATCGCAAGGGCTATCCTACAATCATAAATCCAGAGACAAAGACAAAACCTAGATGGGGAAGAAAGAAAACAGAAACATAACACAAAAAAATTAAAATGTAACTGGGGGTGAATTTAGGGGGTCCGGATGGGTTAGCTGTTCCTGTCTATTATAAGGCACCCGCTATATGTATGTTTAGTGACTTCTCCACGGGAGAATTAATTTGACCATTTCTTGATCCTTAAAATGATACCTTTCTTTCAGAGACATGTATGTCAGTGTTTGTTCCAGTTTAATTTGGATTATCGCATTATAACGTCGTGTGTTGGGAACTGTTCGAGAAATGATGTCTTTTGTTCGTCTGGTGATGGTTTGCTTTTATTTTCATTGAACGATAGTATGTCTTTCTTTGATTTTAAAAGTATTTTTAATTTAGTTCCGATAACTTAGATTATGCATGTGTAATAAAGTCGAAGATTTAAATTTTGATAAGCCTTCAGTGGATTCCCATATCGGACCCTTTATTAGCCCGAGCTACTATAAAGGGCATAGACGTGTTGATAGATTTTACCAGCCGAGGGCGGATATGACATCATGTTTTAATCTCTCTCTCATATAGGTATGGAAAACTAACACAACCACCAAATTCGCGTTACCCTGTACAAGATGACGCCACAACGACGTGTACATAATACGTCGGACGTTGCACGGGGTAACTTGATATCGGACCCTTTCGATAAAATACGGATAGCTTACTTCCGGTCATTACAAATTAATATGCAAAAACTGTTGTATTTAACATTTGCCTAATGCTAAATGAAATGTACAGGACAATACACTTTATGGAATAATAGATGATGCCGGACAGGTTATCATTCTGAGACTCCATTTATGATACCAGGGTTGTATCAACCCTTTTATAATATACTTCCTAAGTACGTATGTCCGAACGCATCCTGTCTGACCCGACAACAATATTAAAACCAAAGTTAAATGCGAGCAGAAATGACGATGATATATATAATAACAGCAAATTACTAACTACAGTGTATAGGATTAAATAATCAATCGACGACGATATTGTTTACACCAATAGGTATGGAATTTACCAATACATTTGAATCTCCAGATAGTATAAGAAATGCCCAACAATGCCTGTCTTCTGCTACACCAACAATCCGAAACTGTGAAGACAAGGTGAAAGTCAGATGTCTTGACAACAAAATTGGTGAGTTGCATTTTTTTTTTATTACAAAAATGTTCCTGGACTGTCAAAAAGGTTACATAATTTTGGATTTGGTATTAATGAAAAAGAAATATTGAATGGAATACAAATGTTCGTTGAAGAAACACTCTCAATCGTTGATTTTGTAAGTTTTGCATAGATATCAAGCAAAATAACGCGCTTAAACACTAATCTAGAGGTCTTCTTGAATTTCTGGTGATTTTGAGTACGAGATTTTTTTTTGTGTTAGAAGCCTCATTATATTGAAGTAGAAGAACAATGAAAGTTAATATGCTCGTCCATCCGAAGTATGAGTTTTCTGTTATTTATCCATATCCTCTCGAACATAATATGTATTACTGATATTGAGACATTTAGTAGTATATAGCGAAGAACGATACAATTTTTCATTGACAAACTAATCAACGGAAGAAAAGGACATGCTAACTTTACCAATTCTAGTATTCCATATTTGTTTCTTCTCATCCTTGTTTATTTTTAAAGTCAAATGACTATAATTGATTGACCCATCGGGTAGTGTAAAATATGATATTTTGGCATTTGTTTTGTCCATTAATATAGAAATTCTATTAATTTCAGAATCTTTAATGAGGATATATAGTTTATGAAACCATAGTTATGAAATTTTGTACGATATCTTTTACATGTACATGTTATACATCTTGTTTAACCATACATTTTATATTTAGTACCTAACAAGACAAACAGTTGGAAAGACGCCACCTTAACATGCTTTCAAAGAGAAATGACCCTACCTGCTTTTTCGAAAAACGATGTGTCTGGTGTATGGTTTAGTTACTTTAGAACCATATACCTAAAATCTCACCCAAATGAAGAAACTCCTTGTAAGTATGAGATTATCATGCAGTTCATAGGTGATGCTTATAAAGTATTGAATCGAAAAGTTGAATATATGCAAATAGAATTGCTTGTTATGAAAATAACATAATATCAAATAGGTAAATGCTTGTAAACAGTTGAATATATACACATCGAATTGCTAGTTATGAAGATCAGATAATATGAAATGATAGAGTAGAAGTACAATATATAGCATTGTTTTTATATATATGTTCTACTTCTGATTTTTGACATGTTTAGGTCACAAAGGCATGTTCGTTAGTGATTTCAAAATCGGTTTTGTTTCGAGCTTTGTCCTACTCCTAGTCTTGATACCTTTACTGATTTTGGAATCTCATGGTAGTTGATTAATGCATAGCTTAAAATCATTCATATTCCATTTCAATATTTATTTCTAGTTAAACGATAACCTTTTTTGTGGAAGAAGTACATTTTTGTAGATATTAGTTTTAAAATAATTCAAATTGTTACTTTAACACTTGTTAATGACATTCTATCAGTATTGTGTAGTACATTCAAAATCATGTAAATAGTTGCATTAAAACTTTATTTGCAACGAACGAAACTTTATCAATATACGAAGTCATCATCTCCAGAAAAATGATATATGCAGGATACATCAAAATTTTAATAATTTTATTAAAATAATTATTTAAAGATTCGAAAAAAATGTAATGGTCATTATATTGAAGAAATGCAACGATTTTTCCTTGTTCTCCCCTAAAAGATTGCTGTTTGTAATTACAGACAGAAACAGCACAAGATGTATTGTGTTAGAATCTGTCCGAGAATTGAATACGATGATCTTTAAAATTGTCTACTGTTCCGAGAACAATACGCTTGCATGTGCAAGTGATATACAGGAAGGTATATTTCTTTGATTATTAAGCTAAATTTTAATCATAAACTTTTAGAATTCTTAAAAAAACATGGAATATGAAATTTTTGGCCGATAGAACATAACAGTTCCCCACACTATGTTTGCATTTTTATCGTTTTTGACGGCAATAATGTGGACGGGAAGATAGCTGAAAATTTTATTTTAGTGGCGTCAAGACTTAAAGTTCCATTATACACAAATATTTCATAATTAACCCGGAAGCAGAAAAGATAAATTTATATAGTGTGTGTAACAAAATCAACCTGTTTTAATAAATGTTTCGTATTGTATTAACTTCAGTTCAAAACCCAACGAGAAATTATGAGCAAATTCTTTCCAAGGAAATTATGAATTCCAAGAAATACTACATTTAAAATTGTAAATAATTCTAATTTCTCCAAATGGGATCAAAAAGAAGAGGAACCTATCACAAATAATTGTATGTATACCTTCTTATTTTAAATCTTTTTTTCCTTAAGAATATTGTTTTAATTTAGTTTTTAAAAAGAGTTTTAACTTCATAGAGGCATTATAATCTAGATTTGTTTATTCTATTTTATTTTTTCTTGTACCAATTCAATGTAATTTGAAGTAGATTAACCTCTTTATCGTGTTTCCTATCGTATACATTAATGCATAATATCGTCAAGCTATGCCCTTAGATTATTTTGGGTTTGGCTACATTATTTGCTTATATGGCACTGGAGTCGCTTTTATAACATGTTGTATCATTGTTTCAACTGTCATTATTTTTGCTTTATGTTGAGCATCACTTGTTCAGTTGAATTATTAGTAGTACATATATCACGATAAGACTTCTGTGGGTAAATTCAGTTCCAAATCACTGGCAATTATTTCAATACCAGCTTGAAATTGACACTTTTAAGTTTACTTATTGCCAGAGATGGATAGAAGCCTGAAATCAATAAGTATAACATTGCCTATATATTCATGGTTTTTTGACACATTTATTGTCATTTCGTATTGTTGCATATGTACCGTTTTTAACGCTGTTAGCGTTCTAGATTTTTGGACGGCCCCCTAATGTTAAAATGCAAAGTTGAAACTGACAAAGCAAGACAATAAAATACCCATTATAATAATAATAATAATGTATTTGTACTAAGTTTTTATATTACTAAGTCTGCTTTTTTTAAGTTGAAGAGTGATCCAAAAGGTAAATAATTTCGAACGTTTGAAGTAAACGTAAAGTGAAAATGCAATTACAAACGACAGATATCCAAAATCAACAACACAGGATTGAACAATTTGAGGGGGGAGGCAATAAGTTAATCTTCAGAAAGGAATGGTTTTGCTCGAATTCTCCTGTTTAAAAACTTAGTATTGAGTTGTTTTTTTTTTTAATAGCTGAATTTTCCAGCGGTTACATACTTGAAATATCGACAAAGTCTGTTGAAGATACTAATAGCAAATGTAAGTAATGCATTACCTGCTTGATATATACATGTATATATTTATTATAATTTCGGTATTATAATTTCACTTTACTAGTTACAATGAAAATGGTAATTACAAATATATCCACCAAAGATATAGACACACTCTATGAAAAAGTCGAACAATGCGCCTCTTTGTTAAAAGGTTAAGAAGTTAAAATGCTGTTTGTTTTTAAAATTTGTTGAAAAGTGAGAAAATATCGGAGATTTGATTTCTGATTTTATTTTGATTTATTGATTGATTTATTTTATGACGGAGCAAACAGGGGGGAGGTAGAAACTCCCAAGTATTTTCCGTACAAAGGCTCGTACTATTTTTGAGATCAAAAGTTCGGTGAATATTCAGGTGTTTTTAGGGGGGGACATTTTTCCAACAGGTATTTTGGGGTGTGTCTAGAATTTTTGGTATTTTTTTGGGGGGGGGAGGTGAAATTTATTTTCTCTGACAAGCCTACGGACGCAACATTTTGGGGAGTACCCCCCTCCCCCAACCCCCTGAGAGAGCAACTATTTGAATTTTGGGGTAAGGGATCGGCTTGGATCAAGTACATACTAACTGGTATTACACTTTTTCTGAATTCGGAATATACATGTATATTGTCTGCACAGAATTAGAAGATATATCCAGGTTTCGGACTTTTTCTAATCGTTACTTGAAATAAAATTTGTCGAAAATCATCCGTCATTTTCGGCAGTGATCCTGTTTTTTTTTTTTAATTTGAGCTTGTAGGTGAAAAGGGGAGATTCAGTCTTGGACCCAGGATGTCTTTGTGCAATGTATTTTTATTATTATCTTGCTTTCAGAATGATTTTTAAATTGTCATCAAAATAACCATCAACTTTATTGTCATATTCATAAGCTTAAATACAAGCTTGTGACAATACAAAATTAACTAGAAATCTGCACTGTCGGAATCGACAGTGATCCCCGCACCCCCTGTAAGTAGTTGGGCCACTTACCTAAAGTCAAAATTATAAAACCTTATTCCCATCCAAAAATAGTATGCAGTCATTCTCTTTTTTTCTTCAAATTTGCGGAATTTCCTCTCTTCACCGAGGATTAACTTAATGTTGTGTCTATACCGTTTGACCTTGAAAATGGATAGGAATCTTACCAAACTAGTTTTTGCTGTGGTCATATAAATTGTTTATGTCTAGGAAGAACAAACTCGTACTGAAATGTAAAAAGTAGACTCAATCAAAAAGTTATCTGTATGTAGCATGTGTAGGTAAAAATATTCTGAGTTGACCCCTGGTACGTATCTGTATATGCAGAAGTCGTTGTAGAAGTCAGTATAGTAATCGATTTCGTATGAGGTCTACTACAACACATATGAATTCTGGGTAATAGTCGGTTAAAGGTTTATTTTAGTTCTGTGTATTTAGCCTGTGTTCATTTTGATCACTATTTTAGCGGTTGAGTAATTTTTTATTCCAACCTTCCTTTTAGAAACAATTTTTTGTTCCAGATTTTACAGACATTGACATAGTAAACCTAACTCTGCATTTGAGCATTTCATTTGTAATTATATCAACAGCTTTATGGTAAGATAATATATTTACCTCTTCAAACATTAGCACACTGTTATATAATTTATCATTGAATATCTTGGAAACCAACCGCCTCGGTGGTCTCGTGGTAGCGTGCTCGCCCCGAGTGCGGAAGCTCGCGGGTTCGATCCCCGGCCGGGTCAAACCAAAGACATTAAAATTGGTATTTGCTGCTTCTCCGCCAAGCAGGCGGCATCTAGGAGTAAGAGCAAAGA
Source organism: Mytilisepta virgata (assembly GCA_028015205.1). NCBI lineage: Eukaryota > Metazoa > Mollusca > Bivalvia > Mytilida > Mytilidae > Mytilisepta > Mytilisepta virgata. Next base: position 95,095,341 of record CM051521.1, read on the forward strand.
CTGGTCGGCTCGGAGTCAGTATAATGTGTCTGAGTGAGGTGATATGTCTTCCTGCGGACAGTTACCTCGTGAACTAGCACATAGCGTGTCGGTCTAGTACAAAGCAGGGATCATATTCATTATCATATCAACATGTTCTCGTCCTGATATGCACTGGTTGCCACTGGACGTTAAACAATAATTCATCCATCCATCCATCCATCCATCTTGGAAACTATTGAGATACACTGCATATTTGTTATATGTATATACCAGATTGGGTATTATCCCTAAGATGATGTCCTACCAAGATAATATCATTTCAATCCAAACCCTAAACGATATACATGTACTTTTATTTTACCAATGATAACTGATGATTTAAGTGATTGATATATATATATATAGATATCTGCGCAATTTCAATAAACTTCCCCTATTTTTGGTATATAAACCTCGCAGCCATTATATATAGAGTTGATAAAAGGGCGTGGAGACATCATATAGGTGACATTGGAACACTTGGTAAGACTTCACTGTTCTAATTATTCCTCATTATGTCTTACATGTAATTACCTCTTCAATTCAAATAATGAAAGCACTAAATGAAGCATAAATCAAATGGAAAGACAAACTCAGAAATGAAAATTCATAAATGTATTCAGAGAAGAAATAGGAATGAATCCTTTATCGAATATGTCTGTCTTAAAGAGCAAATTTTGGAACGGTCGTAAATATCGTTGGTGAAAAAAACTGGAAAAAAGCTTTAAGGGAACAATCATTTAACTTCAAAGGGGGGAGGGGGGGTATGGTTTTTATATTGGTTCGAAATTTTTTTTCGAGGTATGGACACAATTTTATTTTTTTTCGACTACAATCAAACCAAATTATCTTTTTTCTTACCAAGTCGAATCAGATTTTTTTAGCAATGCCCAGAAAGTAAAAGGTGTATTTATTCCTATGAAATCACTAGCACAAAATAAAACTGGTATATACATTGAATTTGTTTTTATAATAAAACATTTGCATATACTTTTCATTTGTAAATTTAAAACAAGATTAGTTTAGATCTTTGCAACACACATCACATGCACATACAATGTAGGTCCATCTCGTGAATAAATAGCATAGTCTCTATCATATCCCCTGGGTGGTGATGGTGTCGATTGTGGTTTAAGGCATTCACTGTCTGGTCTGTTGTGATACACCTTTAAACCATCATACATATACCATATACCATATGTTTCCAAATTTTGGAATGCAAATAAAATGCCCACCAATTCCGTAGGTTATGCACTTCAAAGTGTATGTATATTTAAACTAGAGGCTCAGACGGCTGAGCCTGTATCGCTCACCTGGCTTAAGGCAATATTTATTTATGTACGTCAAAGAGAGACGTCACTTCTCCCTAACATTATGAGTGTGGTAAGCCTTGTAAGAACCAAATTTTCTTCATCAAGGTCGTTCTACTTAAAGGTCAGCATATTATAAAAATTGGCAGTTCCCCAGAAGATTTTTGCATGTATTTCCCATAGGGTGTTATGTTAACCTAAGTCCTCTGCTGATGGCCATCTTGAATGAGGGATTGGCACCAAAGTAACAACACTTGGTCAGCACCTTATGAGGAACATTCAGGACATGTTTAGTTTCAATCAATACTGCAGTTCTGTACATTTTTGTTATATGTCATAGACATTTTCTGTCAATTTTGGATCTATTTGGCCAAGCAGTTTCAGAGAATTTTTTTTTTTAATCAACCAATCAGAAACAAGAATTGCCCATGGCTGCCACGTTTGTCGCCTGATCTGGACAAAATGAGGAAACTGTAAAAATCCTCCCACAGATTCTTCCTGTCAAGTTTCGTTCCAGTTTGCCAAGCGGTTTCAGAGAAGAAGATTTCTTTATTCAGCCAATTAGAAACAAGAATTGCCCATGGCAGCCATGCTTGTCGTCCAATCAGGATGACAAAAATTAATTTTATAAAAGAAATTCCATAGATGCTTCCTGTCAAGTTTGGCTGACAGTTTTGGCCAAGCAGTTCTAGATAAAAAAAAATGTTTTTTAATCAACCAATGAGAAACAAGAATTGCCCATGACGGCCAAATTTGTTGCCTGACCGGGACGAAATGAGGAAGCTATGTAAAGAACCTCCCATACACGCTTCCTGTCAAGTTTCGTTCCATTTGGCCAAGTGATTTCAGAGAATATTATTTTATATCAGCCAATCAGAATTAAGAACTGCCCATGGTGGCCAAATGTGTAGTGCGATCTGGACAAAATGAGGAAGCTGTGTAAAGAACCTCCCACAGATGCTTCCTGTCAAGTTTCGTTCCAATTGGCCAGTAATTCCAGGGAAATTATTTTTTTAATCAACCAATGAGAAACAAGAATTTCCCATGGCGGCCATGTTTGTTGCCCAATCGGGACGAAATGAGGAAAGTTTGTAAAGAATTGCCCACAGATGCTTCCTGTCGAGTTTTGCTCCACTTGGCCAAGCGATATCAGAGAAGATTTTTTTATATCAGCCAATCAGAAACAAGAACTGCCAATGGCGGCCATATCTGTAGTCCGATCGGAACGAAATGAGGAAACGTTATAAAGGACCCTACATAGATGCTTCCTGCCAAGTTTTATTCCATTTGGCCCAGTGGTTTCAGAGAAGATGAAAATGTGAAAAGTCAACATACGGATGGACGACGGACGGACTGACGACCTCAAGTGATGACAAAATCTCACATGGCCTGTGGCCAGGTGAGCTAAAAAGGAACAATGCTTGTTGCTCTTTATCTTGATGGTTAATCACAGAAAGGTCAAATATGACTGAAAAACTAAGGAAAATTTTTATTATGTTCAAAATAAATCAAGTCAGGTTTGTATTAAATAATGGTCTAAACCTTTTCTTGTAATGCTTGTGATTTTCTAAATCAACTCTCGGATTCATTTTTTTTTTAAAATATAACTAAACCAGAATTTTTTTCCCGTAGCTTAGTAAAACAGATTCTTTTTTTTTGGCCCTTGCTGCAACAGATTATTTTCTTCCTTCCCTTTGGAATCAGAATATTTTTTCCACAAAAAAAATCATAACCCCCCCTCCCCCCCCCCCCCTTGAAGTTAAATGCTTGTTCCCTAATGTCATTTTTAAATTACATTGGTCATTAACCTTTCGCGTGTAATTACCAGTGTCGATGCACTGTATACATATATTCGACCAATCTCGTCAACGCAAAGGCCAAAATGTTGGAAGTCGATACAGCAACCCAACACTTTGAAGCGTAGAGTAGATTTAATCCAAAGCATATCACACCGGTCGGATTTAACATTTTGACGTCGGTGATACTTCGGGTCATCCGCAAATAATTTATTATCGGATGCAATGCGTCATTTGATTGGACGAAACTTGTTCGTCCATCATATCATAGACTAAATTTTCTTTTCTACTATGACGCCATGAAAGGGAATCCCAACCTTTTAGACGTCAAAACAACCGTTGAATTAAATTGTAAGGACTGACTGTAAGTTTGTTTTCAATCTATTCGAAATAACCGCAAAGCACATGGTGCACACTTTCAACTAACACGCTACGCGGGTTATTTAGTGTGCACCATGTGATTGAGGTTATTACTTCATAGACTGCAAAAAAATTAGTCAATCCTTAATTGTTGATTATATATATAGTCGGATCATCATCCATCAAATTTGATTACGTCAGAAAAGGAAGTTGTACGGAGTTTTCCACAGAACACTGCAGGGTGAGATAGGCGTAGGAAGTAAAATACTTTAAAAATATTTCTCATTTATTATTACTTTATTGCTTTAAAAAGTGAAATATTTTTTCTTTAAAGGAAAATATACACAATACTAAGAGCTCGCACAAGAAGAAACATAACCCTGGAAAATTTACCAGAAAACCATATGGCCACTACTCATAATGACATGCTTACAGCGCATTACAGTGTTATAGAAAATTAAGCTACAGAACTCTTAAGAAACCACATACCATAGGTCATAAAAAAAAACTTTCACGACTTAGTGCATCTAATCCACGAAGTTCATACATAGATATATTTAAAAGAAGAAAAGAAAAGCGGACCTTTGAGTGGGTTTTTCTTCGTTTATAGTTACATTTTAATGAAACAATATATGTTTTGTCCTCTTTGTTTACTTATTTACTTGTTTTGTATTTAAATAGTTCCATTATAACAGCTTAAGCAATGACAATGTAATGTTATTAAAAGTACTTACTATATCCAAAGTATTAGCCTGAGACTATGGTTCGTGTGAACCAAATAACTTGGAGTATAAAACAGGTGAAAATGTGGTTTAAGAAGGAAAGAAATCATGATATGTGGGCATTAATCTTTCACTGTGATCACACCTGTTTGTACAAAAATTTATAAACTAGATTATTCAAAGGATACAATACTACTTTTCATACATGTACACTAATATATTCGTCACTATTAACCAATTAATATTTTACCTGGTTTAAAAATAATATTGTTTGGTGGGACTTTTATAAAGGTCGAACTCGTGCAATGAAATCGGAATATATGTTAAAATGCCATTTTAATGTGAATTTCGATTCATACAATTGGTGTTTTTTATTTACATCAACTTTCTGTATGTTTTAGTCACTTTACTCTTACTTCTAAGCAACCTAGAAGCTTCAATAGACAAACGACATTGTGCTATAGAACAGAGGTTTGCAAATATTGAGTCTGAATTAATGATGGTGAAACAAGATGTACAGCAGTTAGATAACAGTGTTACTGTGACTGAAATAAAAACATTAAATATCACACAGAAAATTGAGGGAATTGATCTAGAGTTTAACCATATGAAACGAGAAAATATTGAACTACGTGAACGACTTATTGAGGCCCAGTCAAAATCAATGCGGGACAATATTATTTTCTGTGGTATTGAAGAAGACGAAAATGAAAGTAAAGACACTGAAAACGTTGTAACAGAAAACATAGTTAAAAACTTCATAAAAAACAAATTACATATAGACGAAGAAATAAATTTCCAAGTCGTTCGCCAAGACCGGATGGCAAACCTCGTACAATAGTAGCAAAATTCGATAGCCGTAAAGACAGGGATAAAGTAATCAAAGCAGCACCAGAAAATTTGAAAAATACTACATACAGTGTTTATGAACAATATCCCAATGAAATCATTGAGCGACGTAAATTGTTATGACCAATCTTTAAGCGGGAGCAAAGATTTGACAATACTGTAAAATTCAAAGAAGATAAACTATATGGAAACGGTCGGAGAGTATATCCCAAAACCGATCAACCGCAGTACAAAAATGGCCCAATCCGCTTCAGACAGCAAAACAATCAACAACGAGAACATCCATTCCTCAAACAGCACTTTGGCCCACAAGCTCAACATGAACAGCAAAACAAAAACAACTATTACTAGGACAGGCAAACAAGAGGACAGTATAATGTAAAAAAAAAATCCAGTGAACAATGTAACAAAACATAAACATAACATGTCTTAATGTATGTGGTCTAAAAAAATAAACTGTTATGCCCATAATTTCAAGAATTATTAAAATCATATGACATTTTTATATGTGGTGAAAGTAAACTTGATGATATAGACACACTTAATGTACCCGATGGATACAGTAATTTTTTTAAAAATAGAAAAGAATTTGACAAAAAAACAGGAGGTATTACCATCATATTTAAGACAATTTATAAAGATTATTTTATTTTTCCAAAATCTGAGTGTAATTTTGTTCTATGGGTAAAAATCGAAAATTTGGTAAAACCAAATACCTTACTTCTTGGGTGCATTTATATCCCACTTGAAAGCTCAAAATATACGTCTCCGGAAGCTTTTGGTGAAAAAGAAAGAGAACTGGTCTCTCTAAAAAATGAAAACACTATGATTGTAATTGTTGGCGATTTTAATGCCAGATCTAGAACATTAGTAGATTATATTATACCAGATGAAAATTTGATGCAGATCTTAAATGTTTGTGGTATAAATGATATAAATAGTTACTTGTATGATTTTCAGAAATTGTATACTAGTAGATATAATGTACCGCTAGACAGATCCAGTAAATATCTAGTGTTCATTGTCGATTACATTTCAAACTTTCAAATCTGTTAACAACTGATTTACATATAAAAAATGGTCCAATAGAGAGTATTATTAAACCCATTCGTTGGATTTCTGACAAGAAAAACCAGTTTGTTGACACATTTGAAAATAGATTACCCGTTGATGACTTATTAAACCAATTAGATCGGTGCGATGTAAATAGTGATTCTTATCAAAAGATTTACACAAATTTGTTGAAAGTTTTAATATTTTTTATATTGAAGAGGCACAAGAAACTTCTGGAAATACGACTTTTCGGCAAGCGTTACATAAAAAATATACGGAACCCTGGTTCAATAATCGATGTCTCGAAAAAAGAAAAGAAATTTCATAATGCTAAGAAAAAACATAGCTTACAAAAAACAGACGCAAGACGCCATGATTTAAGAAATGCGAGCAAATTTTATAAAACCGAAATAAATAGAGGTTTCCAGGAATATCAGTTTAAAATGGAAACCGAGTTACGGTCTACCCTGAAGTAGATCCTAAAGAGATGTGGAATATTTTAAATAAGTTTAATAAACCACATGAAAATAATCAACACGCCTCCCGATTGACGAGTTATATGAATATTTTAGAAATCTTAACATTGACGATGAGCATTACTGATACTGACATGACTGAGTTTATTATTCCAGAGTGTAATATTGATCTAATTAACGAAATATTAAATGGAGAAATAACCGAGAGTGAAATTTTGTTTGCAGCTAAAAACTTGAAAAACAATAAAGCTCCTGGTTATGATGAAATTGTAAACGAATATATTAGAACCACTATTAATCTATTGATACCTGTTTATGTAAAACTATTTAATAAAATTTTGGATACAAGAATTATACCAGAGGTGTGGTCACTTGGAATTGTATTGCCTATTTTTAAAAATAAGGGTGATCATCTAGATCCAGAAAATCAAGAGGTATTACTCTAGTTTCATCTGTTGGTAAATTATTTACAGCAATTTTAAATCATAGACTCCCAAAATATGCTGACTTTTTTGAAGTTATACCAGGTGTACAAGCGGGTTTTAGAAAAGGTTACTCAACCTTGGATAATATATTTTGTTTACATGTTTTAATAGAATTGTATATGTCGTTTTGTAAAAAATTACACTGTACATTTATTGATTTTAAAAGGCATTTGATACGGTTTGAAGACTTGGGCTATGGCAAAAACTTGTTAAAAATAACGTTACGGGAAAGATAAATAAAGTTATCTATAACATGTATGATAGTTTATCGGTAATTTGGGTCATTTTCCTTTGATCTCTACTGACCGATAAAATCAGTAATCGTGAACTGTCTTGATACAAGAAATTAATGGGTCAGTTGGCAATTGACATGCGCGACGTAACGCGTAAGAATCTACTTCCAGTGTTATCCAATCAAAAACGTTGGCGTCACCAAGCGAGTGCGTGCAATTTATGAATGAACATCACATTTGTCACGTCGCCCCAAGGTGAATTTCGCTCGTCGCTGATTGTAAACAAAGCGTGTTTTTACATTCAAACGAGTTAAATAAGTCATATAAAAATTGTAAACGCGATCGAGACTAATTATCATATTTTTTATAGTCAATAAAACTGTTAGCCTCCCGTAAATCCCCCTTTTTTCAACACGGCAACCGCCGTCGTCTGCTTCCAAAAAAAATTCAAGAAAATGGACCCATACAGTCATATTTTCAACGATTATATGGATCCATCTTATTTCAATGATGATATGGAAGAACATGAGTTGCCACAATTCAATTTAGAATGTTTAAAATCAACAGCTGACCTGTCAAAATTGAAAAACTGAGTCACCGCCAAAAATGGATTTTGAAAAATGCGGAATGCATCATTTTTATGAAACATTCAGTGATGTACAATGAATTTACTTACTTTTTCACGACAAATATGATTTCTGTACAAGTTACAATGCATGTCAATGCTGAAAAGTTTCAGATCAACGTCCTTTCTCTCCCGCTTCAAATTTTGTAATGAAAACAAAATGGCGACCGAATTACGCACGCTATTATATGCCGATGAAATAGTGCGTAATATTTTTTTTATTTTCATAATGATATATATATATTTTAAATTACCGATAAAAAGAATAATGTACTTTTTGTTTTTGATACTGACTTTATCACGTGGAATATCAAACTCGCCCTAACGGGCTCGTCTGATATTTCACGTGATAATGTCAGTATCAAAAACAAAAAGTACATTATTCTATATATAAAATAGTTTGTAAAACAAGGGAAGGATATTTCGGGGTTTTTTTTCCCTGTGATCTTGGGGTACGTCAGGGAGAAAATTTATAGCCTTTTTATTTTCCATTTTCCTTTTAGATCTTAAAAGTTATCTCTGTAGTCATGATGTAACAGGTCTCGAAACGATATCGCAAAAATGTCAAGTAGATTTAAGAATTTTCTTATTACTTTTTGTGTTGCTTTACGCAGATGATACTATTATTTTGGCTGAATCTGTGTAAGATCTGCGACATTCACTAAAAGCGTTTGGAGATATTGTTCTGTATGGAAATTGTCTGTAAATGTCAATAAAACAAAAGTATCGTTTTTTTCACAAAGAAAATCTCAAAGTAATCATGTTTTTAAACTGTATGATGTCAATATTGAAAATGTAGATTTTTACTCATATCTTGGATTACTATTTAACTATAACGGTAAATAAAGTGTCGCAAAGAAAAAGCTAGTTGAGCAAGCTCAAAAAGCACCATATGCTTTGTACAGAAAGATTAGAAATATTTCTATACCCGTGGATCTACAATTGAAATTATTTGACTCATTAATAGAACCTATTCTTCTATATGGCGCTGAAATCTGGGGTTACGAAAATACAAGTACTTTAGAAAAAGTACATTTACAATTTTTGAAGAGAACATTGATGGTTAGATCGAGTACACCTTATTATATGGTATATGGCGAAACTGGGAGATTTCCTTTAGATTTGAAGATCAAATTGAGATTGCTCAACTTTTGGACAAAATTACTGACAAATCAAGATAAATTATCTAGTTCTATGTATCAATTGTTATACAAATTACATCAGTCTGAATCTTGTCAATCAAAGTGGTTACAAAACATAAAAACAATGTTAGATGATTTTGGTCTTTGCTATATATGGAATAGTCAAAGTCTTTTAAATAAAATTGATATAAAAGGTTATATTAAACAAATAATGTGTGACCAATTTATCCAGAAATGGCATAGTGACGGGGAACTCTTCAAGGGGGTTGTTTTATTCTTCTTTCAAGCCAGAATTTGGATTTGAAAGTTATTTGATTAAATTGAAGCTAGATAGGAGAGCTTACATTTCTAAACTTAGATGCTCAAATATAAAGTTTCGTATTGAAACTGGACGCTGGCGTAATGTACCACGTGAAGACAGACTATGCCATTTATGTGATAGCAAGGAACTTAGTACAGAATATCATTATATATTCGTTTGTACACACCATGAAATTTCGCAAATTAGGTTAAACTTTGTACCGAATTACTATTTGACAAATCCAAGCGATTCGAAGTTCAAAGGTATGATACAATATTGTAATACAACTTTGTTAAATAGCCTATCTATTTTCCTCAAGAAAATTGTCAAGCATCTTTAAAATGATAACAAAAATACTTTACAACATTGCTATAGCTCTTCATTCTTACTTTTGAACACATTGGAACACGTGCTTTTATATCTAGGTCACTCGTACATCTTTTGTATATTATGTAAACATATATTCGTGACACTCCATTTAGTTAACCATTTGCAAATCTTGAAATCCTGCAATTAGGCGTTAAGATGTCCTCCTCCTTCCATTCAAATTAGTCAACAGAACTAGAGTAAATTAATGAATTTGACTGCTTGTGTATCTTTATGTGTGTATACTTAACACAGAAAACTATGCATATCCAGCCCTTTTTGAATTTACCTCAACCAGTTTATGGCAGCCTTATTTGGTAAAGGCCTGGGTACTGATATTGTGTTTTGTAAACCAGTACCCTCTAATTAAAATTTGTAAATAATTATTATTTCCATTGCTGTACCATCATTATGATCATTTCATATGACATATATTTTTAACAAGGAACATTATTCAAAAAAAAAAAAAAACAAAACACAAAAGTCTGATAAAAATAGTGTTAGAAATGTAATATATTGATTTCTTTAGAAAATTTATAGACTGTGTAAATCAAGACAGGCAAGATCGAATCAGACAGAAAATTTTGTTATTTTTATTTATTAATGCAAATTAACACACTAAGGGTTAGACATTTACACACAAATACAAGATATTGCAATTGAATATACACGCATAACACCAAACAATATCAAAAGAAATCATTTAAAGCTGATATTTTGGTGTGTAGAGTTTTCTCTCCTCAGTTCTAATAACCGTTTTATGAATAAACAAACTGCCTTGAAATCAGTAGTAGTTATAGGATCAAGAAATTTCTTAATAATCAAAGTATTAGTAGATCTACTGCTCACATCTTTTACATCAGTAAAAACCAGTTTCCTCAAATTTTCATTTTTGTTACATAGGAGAAAGAAAAATTAGTTCCATCGTCCAGTGTTTTACGGACTGGACACTTCCTGTCATCCCCAGGGTATCTTTGTATACCTTCCTACAACTAATTCTATTAAAAGGGGTGTTTCTGAACTTTGTAATTAGTATTCTATTATCTTTATTATGGCTAAAGTGATATAATTCAATCTCACCTATTTTATCATTTGCATTTTATATATTTATATAAATAAGTTTTTAATTTTCACAAAGCTTTCCGTCTTTGAATATAGCAATTTTTGTTTTATAAAATACTGTAGCAAACTTCTTAATTTGTTGGATTCTGGGGTATTTAGTTTTGAGGGATTTTAGTATGTCAATTTTCAACTGTAATTCCCCAGCAACATTTATAGCATATGTATACTAGAAATAAGTTCCTTCTGAATCAATATTTACTGGCATTACACATCCTTCATTCAATAAGGGGTTAATATTTGAAGAAGTAAGCATCACCATTAATTTTGATAATTTTTTCAATAAGGTCTTTACACAGTTCTGATAAAAAAAATTAGTTGCTGATTTTTTTTTAATTTAAAACACTTTACAAAACTTGAGATGAAACTTTTCTATTTGTGTTATCTCGGCAAAACTCAGATGATCCAGTGAAACTATGTTTTTTTTGTGTGTGTGTGTGTGTTTTTTTTTGTAGCCCTGTAATGTTTTATATAAGTACATGTTATACTTGAGAATGGATTTAACTAGTGCATCAAACATGTAGTAGCCATAAGTTGGATGTAAAGATTTAATAGAAGATAATACACCGGCTGCCTTATTTGACAAGTCATTTGGTTGGCCTCTAAATTCCCATTATACATTTAATATTATCAGCCAGAAATTTCAATTCATTAACATTCTCAACTTGTTGGCCGTTATAGAAAACGGAGACAGCTTGTTTTGAATTTGAGTGGTTTTTGAAAATTACACATTTAGTCTTTTTATAGTTTACTGTGAGTTGCCAATTATCACAGTAGTTAGCAAGTTTATCCAAACTGTTTTCTAAACCCTTTTCACTGAATAGAATTGATAAATCGTCCGCAAAAAGTAGGTTTCCAATGCTAGACTCTATAAGATAAATAGGTGTATTTTCTCCCTCTTCAAATAGAGGGCTCGTACCAAAAAAATATTTACTCAACTAATTCATAAGTATATGCAATATGTTGTTGTTCTAGCTCACATATAATTTTTAATATGACAAGAAAGACATGAAATTTTAAAAACTCGAAACATTTTAAATATTTTCCTAAACTGGGCTTACTTCGTACACAAACTAGAAAAATTCTATAAGAAAACAATGACTTATCCTACATCCGTGATCACGAAAAATTGTAGGTATTCCTTTTTAGGAAAACAGTTGTTTTCCTGTTGTTCCGCTGGTTCATACGGTTGAGCTTCTTTTCGGTTTTTGTCAGTGTTTGTAGACTTTCACCTAATGAATACACCTTGGATTACGGTACCTTTGTTGTGACCTTTTATTTATCTCGAAAAATATTTATTTTGGGTTTTGTTTGTTCGTTTGTTTGATTGGTTGTACCAATTCAATGGTTTTCTTAAATGGGGTACACTTACCCCATATACGTACAATATAGCTTGCATTAAAATGAGCAGAAATTTATTAGAGTAATTAATTCCTTTTTCGGTAATCGTTATTTCAGTTCTAGATTGAAACATACTTGAAAAATTATATTTAGAAAAAATATGCAAGCATAACATTGGTAAGTATCTCTCTGGCACAACCTTTTGTCTATAGATGGTTAATATACACATAATATACAATTATCGCACTTTGAAGAGTTCAATATCATGTTTTATGGAGCTGAGGACAGCAATATTGAACTAGGCAATGCCGAGTTCAATATTGCTGTTCGAGCTCCATAAATACGAGAATTTATGAACTTTAAAAAGCAAAATCTCAATGCAATCCCAGGGAAAATTGGGAATCCTGTGCTTATCGATTGACCAATAGAAAACTGACATTAATTACATTTATGTAATAATTTTTTATATTATATACTCTCTCAAAAAAGAAACGCAACATACAGAAAATAGGAAATTTACTTCATATATTATTTTCATAATTTATGATATAAATAATTTACACAGGAATGCAAAAATTGGCACACTTCTTGTTCATGAGTTCTTTTACCTTGGAATATCACAGTTTGTCACATATTGTCAATAAATCACTCATAAATTGTCAATATCTGGTATGTCCACCATTTGCTTGTAACACAGCCCCGACTCTTCTTGGCATAGATTGAATTAAACGCTGAGTTCGAACACGCGGTATCCTTTGCCACTCAAACTGAAGTGCCTGCTGTAATTGTTGCAGATTTTGCGGTGGTGGTTGTCGTTGGCGCACGCGCCGATCCACTTCATCCCACAAATGTTCAATTGGATTAAGATCGGGTGATCGTGACGGCCAACGGATCACATTGACATTCTGTTGTTCTAAAAAGTCTACTGTTACACGTGCTGTATGTGGTCGGGCATTGTCGTGCTGAAAAATTTCTCTCCGAATGTCAATTACGGGCAATAAATGAGGTCGTAAAATTTCGTCTCTATACCTAACAGCGTTCAGATTGCCTTGGATATGTATCAGCTGTGTGTTTCTGGCATAAGAAATAGCGGCCCACATCATAACACTGCCTCCGCCAAAATTGTCTCTCTCCACAACACAGTTTTGCGCAAAACGTTCGTTTCGGCGCCTATACACACGTATGCGACCATCTCGCTTTTCCAGTTGAAAACGTGACTCATCGCTGAACCATACTCTTCTCCAGTTCTGTAAATTCCATGCACGAACTGTAGTACACCATCTAACCCTCGCTCGGCGGTGTTGGCGTCTCAGTGTTGCTCCAAAGTAAGGTCTTCTTGCCCTCAATCCATGAGAACGTAACCGATTGCGTACTGTCTGTGCTGATATACGGCGCAACCCAGGGACGTTTACAGCTGTTTCTGTTGCAGCAATAGTCCTATTCCGCAGATGGAAAAGTCTGATGTAACGATCTTGCGCCCTGGTTGTAACACGCGGGCGCCCTGAACGTGGCCGATCTGTCGTAGTACCAAGCTGCAGGTAGCGTCCCCAAAGGCGTGAAATTGTGCTACGATGAACATTGTACGTTACAGCAACAGCATTCTGTGATTCTCCGGCCTCTAGTCGTCCGATAGCGATATTCCGGGTAGCAGCGTCTAACCTTGGCATAGCGTCACCTCATCAGAATTTTATTTTACGAATGCATTCATGAAAAGAAATACCGGGTTTTTATACCGACTGACTGAGCTAAAAAATAACCCATGATTTGCACGTGAAAGTCGACCCAGTTTTTGGCAATGCGTAAATCGTAGGGTGTCCCAGATTGCGACCAAAGTCGTTTACGGGTGGATGAATTTAAATGATTGTACCTGGAAACTTTTTATGAAGGTGTAATTATGATCATGTGTACATATATTTTGATATTTATTGGTTATTTGTCCGGAAAAATAATATTTCAAAAAGATAATCTGATGTTGCGTTTCTTTTTTGAGAGAGTATACATAATTGTATCATGCGTTAGAAAAGAAGGCAAGTGCATTTGTGAACGACAACGAGCAATGAACAACATTAGAGGATGAAACAATAGAAAAAAGGCTAGGCCCGAGTGCGATTTAATAACACATGGTCGTTTTTATTAGCTGAAGACTACATACATTTATATTAAATATCAATATCGTTCGTAGATACTAAGAATAAGTATTAGTACTATATTCACTGCTTTTAATAAATATAGAATGAATGGTATGTATATTATTACAAGCTATTAATCACATGGTCCGAGATCCTTCTTCATCTGCGTCTAACGGCATATTTTAGAATTGGCTTTTGGTGTTGGACGATAGAGCGCACACCCCATATAAAACTGGTAAATTTGCAGATTCCAGCCAGATTTTGCACTTATCAATGTTTGTTTTCTAACAAGAATACAGTGTATGCTTCACTTCCGTAAAAAAAAATCTATTCCAAATAGTTTATGGTTTTAAGGTTTGCCCCTCTAATTATAAGAATTTAATTGATAACAGTTGTTTTGTATTGATGTCATTTTAATGATTACAAAATGGCAATATCAAATCGACGAAAACAATTTTATGTAATTATTCAGATTATTCCAAAAAATAATTATGCAAAATTAATTTGAAATTTGAAACAAAAACAAAGATAAATGTTGTTCTCAATACATGTATTTCCTAGTTTTATATGAATTGCAACGGCCATTGCAATATACAACAGTGGAATCTCGAACCAGTTATTATGTTTCAAAAATACATACAGGCATAATGTTATGGTATCTAATTCATATTATTCATTGTACTAGAAAATAACAATCAGTACCCGGTTAAGAGTTTATTTGTGACATTTTCGTTATTTTAGTTCTATTTGACATGTACGATATACGTTTGTTCTATATTAATTAATTTGTTTTAAGAAAAAGAATTGACATTTGTTTTCATTACTACTTTAAATTTTCAGATTTGACAGACATTTACATAGTGAATCTATTTTTTAATATTTCATTGGTTATTATAACGACAGCCTTGTAGTAATAAAATGTATCACAAAATACCTCTGCATCAAATGGAAGAGCCTTAGATTTTGTCAACCTTTGAACGGAAAATTTAAAGGCATTTAAGTAATGAATCATGCCAGAACAAAAATTCTGGCTACTGGGCTGATAATGCCCTCGGGGACCAGCCTGTGAATAGACCAAGTGACAGTAATAAAATGTATCACAAAATACCGAAATAAATTTGATGCACTGTATGGGCATTTTGTTGACTGACAACTCATCAGCCGCGCTCGAGATCAAAATGTTGGAAATCTGGTTAAAGATATAATGATAAATTAATATGAACAACCATTAAAACCCACAACAATTAAAACAAACAGGAATCTAAACTCAGCCAAGAGTAATACCTCTGCATCAAAAGGAAGAGCCTTAGAAATAGATAATCTATAATACTAAAATTAAGGGTTCGATTTCTTTGGGACGCCATCAGGTAACAACTGCAATAGACACAATTACAATCAGAATTTGACTGATTGAGTATGAATATGTTGTCTGAAAATTTCCCACGTTAGGTCGATACGTTTCTTTAAATGCTGGAATCATCCATAAGTTCACACAATCCGAACCAATTCGACATGTTTCCATGTTTCGTCCTTCGTCTCCACTTCCGTTCTAGGGATAATTGTTCAGCTATAAGGTGAACAAAGGTAACCGGACATACTACACGCAGTAATTACTAATATGAGGGAAGTGTTACCTGATGAGCTCTGAAGTTTTTAAAAGAAGGGTATATCAGAAATTTTCCGTTCTGTTCCATTTTTTTTCATGTTCCGTCCCGTCCCGTTCCGTCTTTTAGTAATAACGTCTTTGCGCAAAACCGGAAATTAGGCTCAACTTCTGACTGAAGAAAAAAATCTTGTCAGTACAGTAACACAAATTGACCCTTCTACCATAATAGCTCCCTTCGGGAACTCATCAATAAAGTACATATACCCTCACTTCTAAATATTGAGAGAACGGGTGGTTTTGACATGTTTTATATATAAGCAATTAGAAGGTAAGACAATGACATAGAGACTTTTTATGGGCTGAATATTTTTACACACTACAGAGCAATAATGAAATAATGAATAAAGAAAAATTTATTTCACATTTTAATCAAACATAGAATCATAAGTTTTAGTGAGCTTTTAAAACGAACACACTTAAAATATATAGATACAAGCACATAACTAGAGAACGTAGGGCGAATCCATTTGGAAAAGCAATCTAATGTTTTTATCCATTGCTTTACAAGAAACAAAAATCTCACCCTCCAAAAATGACGGAGTGCTCTGTCTAAGGGGTAAGACGAGCTATTCCCCCATTTTATGATTTGCACGAGTAGTTAGCCTTTATATTTATTTACCGTTTTAAAATCACTTATATTTTATACAGTAAGTATTCTGTGTTACCAATGATCTTCACTTTCGTCGATTTTCGACTCGTCAGTTAAGCTTATGGCCTGAAATATAATAACTCAAATCTTTGAAGAGCATAAATTCCAAATCATTGAAGGACTGAGGTATGCATAAAAGACATATACTCATTGTTTTTACATGATTTAACACTGAATCAAAAATACAAAAAATATATATGAAGACAGCATATTGAATATTGTTTCCGGGATCATCCTCATCTCTTAAGATCTTATATTAATGCTTAAGAAGTTACATATGGTATCTCATTAAAGGAAAATGGAAGAATACTTACAAAATCTCATATACAGAAACATTAACATCGCAAATTTGCCGGAAAACAATACGGCGACCACTCGAGACGAAACTCTCGCAGTGAATTACAGTGACATAGAAGATTAAACTATACAAATCTACGAAACCACATGCCAAACAGTTACCCCGTTCGGTAATTTTGGCATTTTTGAATTTTCTCTTCAACTTTTTGGACTGTTGTTTTGGTTGTTGGTTGAACTAGTGTCAATTGCGAAGTTAGAGTTGCCAATAAATTTTATCAATTGACTGAATGTTCACAATAGCAAATTTAAGAAAAATTTTGACTCATGTGATGAAATAAAAACTTTGCCACCATTTTTCCAACCAATATAAAAATACGTGTAAGCTATGCCCATAGACAACTCGGACCACGGCAAGTACTGCACAACTCGAATTCATGTCGAAAAAATGAAGAAAAAAAAATATGAAAATACCGACCTATCTAACCTATTTTTTTGGAAGATGTAACCTTAAACAGACATATAATTTTTTTTGCCTAATTAAGTGTCTCGCACCTGGAATAATTGAAATTTATATAAAAAAAATTATCTGTCATTGTCGTGTTTGTGTTTATAAGCCATATTTAGTTAAACTTTCTGATTAAAACAATTTCCTTTGGAGAAAAGGAGTATTAAAAATAAATCGCACTCGATGCACATTCTACTGATAATACATTTTTGTGTAATATTTTTTAAGTTAAAAATAAACGTAGACTATGCGCATATTGATTACGTAATACAGTTCAATATATACAAGTCTAAAGTCTATATAGCAATTCTTGTTAACGCTAGGTGCAGCACTGGGCGGAAACATCAATTATCAACATAAGATCTGGTACCCAAATCGTCTATAGATAGATGATAAATATTTTTCAACCTAGTTTTTAAATAACTTCCGGAAAAACAGACCCGCCTGGCGTTAAGTGGGATAGACAGGACAGGTGAAGAGAGAGTTTCGTATTCTGTAAGTATGTATAGATTGAAAAAACAGTACCATGAATTCATATATTAAGAGTCCTTTTCCCGGGAAGTGGTGGGGGTAGAATGGTTATATAACTGGTATATGTGTGCAGATTACAGTTTACAAACCGTAACCATGGGTGATTGAAAAGTGTGAAAATCATACCCTGTTACGGACACTATGAACTCAAATGTTATCTTGTTTATGACACAATGTGACATGCGTCTACAAGACTATTAGGCCAATATGCTGTGGGAAAATGGAGGACAAAGTATGGAAAACATCATTACAACAATACAGAATATTATTCCAACAAATAGTTGCACACTGTTTAGTGTACTATTGTCATGACACACTGATACTTTCAAGATCATAATCGGTCTATAAACATGATAAAGTAAGCATGCTCGTGACTTGGGTCTAAATCATGACCTTAATCATGACAGGGAACAAGAAAAATGCGCCACGTACACTCGTATTACGAATTATATCGTGATTACCCCCCCCCCCCCCCCCCCACGTACAGTTTCGAAATTTCTACTTTCACTTTCAGTTTCGTATTGAAATTTTCAATTGCATTTGTTTGTGTATTTATGAAAGGAATATTTGATTATTTTCTTCTTTTTCGTTTCGTTTCTTTCATTATCTCTAGACACATTTTCCGT
Source organism: Mytilisepta virgata (assembly GCA_028015205.1). Classification (NCBI taxonomy): domain Eukaryota; kingdom Metazoa; phylum Mollusca; class Bivalvia; order Mytilida; family Mytilidae; genus Mytilisepta; species Mytilisepta virgata. The sequence continues at coordinate 95,113,943 of CM051521.1, forward strand.
CGTTTTAGAATATTGACATTACTGTGACCAAGCAAAAACAGCCCGTAATATTATTTTGGACACACTACGCCAAATTATATGGTTTATGGGAATTGGGACGGTTTCCTTTAGAAAATATAATCCAACGTAGAATGGTAATGTTCTGGAATAGTCTCTTATTAGAAAATAATAAATTATCCTCCATTATGTATAGACTGATTTTAAAACTACCCTCTACAGATCCTATAAAGTTCAAGTGGATATCTTATGTAAAATCAATATTTGATAACTGTGGCTTAAGCTTCATTTGGGACGACCAGATACCAATAGAGAAACAAGTACTTAAAACACTTATTTCCAAAAAGCTGAACGATCAATTTATACAAAAGTGGTTTTCTCAAATTCGTCCAGGGGGATTTTTATTCAAAGTTTAAAACTAGTTTTGGTTTAGAAAATTCTTATTAGATTGCATCCAAGGGATCAAGTATGTCTATCAAAATTTAGATGCTCTAATTTAAAAATTCCTGTAGAAACTGGAAGGTGGACTGGGATTTCCTTTAATGAGCGAATTTGTCATCTTTGTGAAAATGGCATCGGTAACGAATACCACTATTTATTCATTTGTCAAAAACGTGTGATCTCAGAGAGAAGTATATCCCAAAATATTATACGAGAAATCCCGCTGAATATAAGTCGGTCAATCTATTGAAAATATGCCATACGGAATTGTATAATGTTACGACCAGAAAACACCGTTGAATTGTAGCCAACAAAAGACACAAATCAATAATAAAATTTAACAAGATTTATTATACACGAGTTTACAAAAAAATATTATACAAAATGAAATGTCAACTTAACTGTTTAAAATATATATGTCCGATCCTATGTCTTTTCTTTCTCCGGAATTCTTCACGTCACTGTTGCGGGAATCCAAACAGAATATTATATCCAATCAGTCACAATCTAATATGATGTGTGTAACGTAAATAAAACTTAAAAGTGTGTCAATCCAACATCTGAGAACACAAGAATGTTAATGTCTGATCTGATCTGTTCTGAAAGTCTAACTTTTGTGACCGTATATATAGCCACCACGGAAATCCATAGAATCCTTCTAGAATACGGTAGAAGTTTGAATTACACATCGCATTATGATCATTCCAGAATTATTACGTAAATCAAATAGAAAGTTCTAATCATTCCATCAGTATCTATTATTGTTCCAGTGATTTCCAAACTGCGCAGTTATAACATTATTTGGTAAACAACAATAAGTATTATATAGGCATATTATACATGTTATAATGCCACACAAAACAAATTAGGCCAAGATAAATAATATATATAATAATTACAATATCATAACAATAAAAACATTGCGAATTTCATCAGAGCTCTGCAAAAACATCTGTGATGAAACTTATCACTTTTCTCTTCCATGAATGTTGTAGTTTTTACTTATTATATGGTAGCTTGTTTGTGTGTGTGTCTTATATAGTTTACAGATATCTCATGTAATTTATAAGACATCTCATATAATTTTATTTATAAGATATCTTATAAATTATATGAGATATCTTATAAACTACATAAGATAACTTATAAACTATATAAGATATCTTATAAAATATATGAGATATCTTATAAAGTATATAAGATATCTTATATAAAAATATTTAGAAGATATCTTATATACTGTATAAGATATCTTATCTTGTTAAAAATATTTGATTATTTTCCTCAAAATACAAAATGTTCAATCTGGAATTTAAATTATTACTTCACGTAATTGCTTTTGAAGCATGGGAATCGATATGTAATCATTTTCGTGTCAGTTCATTGGTCCGAAGGATCATTCGTCCGAAGGATCAATAGCCCGAAGGGACATTGGTCCGACAACGCAATAGTCCGTTAGAATTGAGGCTAGTTTATCCCATTTATAATTTCGAGACTACAGGCTCGCTTCTCCGATGAAATAGCGGATATCCTATGTGCTCCAGTGTTGCTAGAGGGTGTTTAATTATTCCAGTTAATTTAAAATATAAGTACACCCTAGAAAGCAGATTATCGCTTTCCTTTATACGTTACTGTCGGACCGGATACCTATTGTGATTTTGTTTTAATTGAATATTTGATTTCATTCCTTTTTTTTCTTATTAAGGTGTAAGCAATAGACCTGGAAAAACATTAAGCGAGTAAAGTGCCTAATTACTCAGCTATTATTTAGAATATTTTTTTCAAGCGAGTCTAATAAATAGAAACGCGCGTCCGTTCCACAAAATGTACGCCTGTCACAGAATTTTCATTTTGTTGTCATTAAAGCCACGGTTAACCCCCTCCAGTAGTCAACACTTCGGTGCTAACTTTATACATCATACGAAATTTCCCGTAAATACTAAGATAGTTTTACCCAGGCATAGAATTCCCTTTGCCTTATTTTGGTGTACAATTTTGGTAGTGTTTGATATGTTCAATGCTCTTCAATGTCGATACTGATTTGACTTTTTACAATTGTTTTGGTAATGAACATCGCTGTTGAGTCTTTAATGGACGAAACACGCGGCCGGCGCACACAATTAATTTACACCTTGAACTTTGATGTTATTTTTGTCATGTCAGTTTAATCACTTTTGGGATTCGGCGGTGGAGATTTTTTTTCACCATTCGTGGTGTAAAAAGAAGAGCAAGTATACCAATGTGTCAAAAAAGGAGAAAAATTCCTGGGCAAAACAATCCGAGAACATGAAAAGGGACGAAAGACCAGCAACAAACAACATCTCCAGCGCCGATTCCCAAAAGGGATTACCATGATGAAGGAGGACAAGGAAAAAAGAAAGACAGAAGAAACTAAGGAGAGGACCGATTGGCATCTCGGTTTGTCTACTGAGCATCAATTTTGCACATCTTTTAAAAAATTGCACTGCATATAAAAATCTTATAAAAACGATATGAATTTTAGAATAGAAGACTGATACATGAGAAGAAATAATGAAAAGGTGTAATATCCAATTTTCATGTTGTTGTCTTTAAAGCCACGGTTATTTTCTCACAATCTACTGGATAAAATTCGTATCAAATGATAGAAAAAAATCACATTATTTCTTTAATACATGTATTCAGTAAGAGTGTTGGAGATTATCCCCATTTGTTATTACAGTTTTTCAAAAATAAATATTCTCTATGGGATGTAGGTTTTTTTAATTCCAAAATATATACTAGTCAAAAAAGAAACGTTACATGGTAATGTATTTCCAATGGACACAAGGTTTCAAAACGTCGTAGCGAGCGTAAAAATTGTCCGATCCTTCTCATGTTCACAGGGCATTGTTTTCTCGTCAAAACTTTATAGATTTTGTGAAAAAAAACAAGATTTTGTGAAAGATTTTTTTCACAAAATCTATAAAGTTTTGACGAGATTTTAAAAAACAACTTTTTTACCAAAAAATTGTAAAAATTGAAATTTTCAAATTAAGTTTGAAGCACGAATAATGTCTCATTGCCATATTGTTCGGTTTCAATAATACTGGACTTTAAACTTTTGATTTTCCAATTCTAATGATGATTTTGGTCATGACTTTTGAGCCTTTCGATAAAAAATCCAGATTTTATACCTGTTCTTGTAATTTTAGCAGAATAATTGCCTTTTTTGACCACTTTCAATATTCTTTGATAAATTTGGATTTAAAGGTAAGTAACGTTTCTTTTTTTGACTAGTATATTTTTCACCTATTTAGAAATAGTAATCACGGTCCCTGAAAATGAGCCAACCAAAGTTTCAGTGACTGGAATGTCATAAAGTGTCATTTTAGACTTTAAAGGAACCTTAAGGGTTACAGTAACATTTATAAGTTGGGTCCACAAAGTACATATACGTTCATTTGCACAAAACAATGACTATTTTTATGAAATAAATAACAATAATATTGCTAGTTCAAATAATGTAAAACATGCATATTGATTTTAAATACTACAAAGTAAACGTGTTACTGAAATGCAAGTTGCACACGAGCGATGCTCTGAAATATCGAGCTCCTTTGTGGTACCCCTGTCATTATGGTGACACGCACAATTTCTTGCAAATCAAATCCGCTGTACATGCTTCCGATTCCCGTACCTCCAACACACCGTTCCCGTCCCCCTTAATCCCGAATTCTCGCCCTTCAATAATCTCGGGTTCCCGTACCCAATGTGAAGCCCTCAAATTAGACAGAGATGTTCAGAGACTCCAGATAGAATTAAACCAAATTTGGGAGAAATGTTCTTCATGAGTGAGTCCAGATAAAATTACACCAAATGAAATGTTGCATTTAAAGCTTAGTTAAATTCTACAAACTTGATCCCCAGAAGGGTACCTCCTCAAGGTCACTTTTAAGGGGGTCTAAATTCATTCGATTTTTAGTTCGCCTCAAAAAAGTTGAGGGGAACTATTAGCGTACCCCGACGTCCGTGTCCGTGTCCGTGTCCACGTAAACTGAGGTTCCCGTCTGAGTTCATCTCAGCAACTATACATGGTAGCATCATATAATCTTGCTTACAGATGCATCAGGGATATGTTAGGTCAGATCTTAGCAAAAGTAAGTCACAGTACAATGTTTTTGAACGAGGCGAACTTTGCATAAGCGATTGCCTATGTTTTAGAATTTTTGGAGGTCGAAGTCGCAAGTGGTTTGAAATTCCCTTTAATACAGATCGAATGTCGCTTCCTGGGAGGCCCAAAATCGCAGGTCGGATTTCATCCTTCTAGTTAAGTAGGACCGCTTCTGGAGTCTCAAACGTCACATGGAAGTAATGGATGTTGATTGTTTTCTAATTGACGCATATTTAATATTTAAACTTTTCAAACTTGTGAACTAACAACCATAATCTAATCAGAATATGGCGCACAAAAATCCATGCGACACATAAACTCATGAAAAATTTCACCTAATCTTTTACCGTTTAAAATCTTGCCGATTTCATGCAGATTGGATTTCAAACCTATGTCCAAAGTTGTAAATAAGCGGTGTTTCTGAAGCGGAAATGGCCGAGTAGTTACAATTGCCAGGCTATGACCCTACGAACTTATAACCGTATGGACCAGCGACCCTTCGGACCAACGACCTTTCGGACCAACGACCCTTCGGACCAATGCTCTAATTATTTTAATAATATTCAGAGTTTAAATCAATCGAACACGTACGCCGCACTGGCATGTATAAGGTATTGTTACAGTTGTATTTAAAGGTGGCCACCCAGATGTCTTATTTCGTGTTTATATCTTTTGATCATGGGTAGTGATGCTATCAGTCATAGGGTGGCGATCGGTATTTTTTATTGTGAAACGAATCCACTTTGTATAAAAATGGCATATTTTCATAACACATTTTTTTGCAGATTTGTTGTTGTTAGTACGTCGTAAAATTCGTTGTTTTATGTTGAATTGCTCAGTATTTTTAACAGGCAATGTCGTTAATTTAGCACTACTGATCTGTTTAGTTAAACTGTGTTTATTGCTGTCGGTGGATGTTGAGGAGAACTCAGGTCCGGCTCAAGGAGTCATCACTTAGTATTTTACACCATAACATAAGATGTCTTCGGAACAAGATCGTAGTAAGTATAGTAGACGATTTTGATATCGTCTGTTTCACTGAGACACATTTAGATCATACGGTCACAGATGAACATGTTATTTTACCGGGTTTTGACCCCAAATCCTTTAGATTGGATAGAAACTCTCACAGAGGTTGTATTACGCTATATTTCAAGGAGAATGTGCATATTAGAAATATAATTGGTTTACATATTCTAGGACAAGAGCTGATGTGGTTTGAAATAACTACAAAAATAGGTAATTTATTATTAAGTGATGTTTATAGATCACAGTTAGAGGCAGGACTAAATTTTTGGGATAACTAAGGACGTATGCTGAGTTTTGCAACGAACGATTCGACTAAGATTATTTCACGTGGTGATTATAACATTGATTTTCAGAATAGGATTCAACATGTTGTTTCAGTTATCATGAACATTTATGGTCTCGATCATAAAATAATTTCTTCTACTCGTTTTGGCAACACTTCTAGCTCGTTGTTAGGCCCAGTTTTAGTCACTGACTCAGTTGAATTTATCGAGTCCAACTCTATTTCTATATATCGTTCAATCAGTGATCATAATCCCACTTATATTGTCGTGAAACAACAGCTGTTATAATAGACAAGCATGGTGATTTTGCACTTTTTAGAGAACGAGTTAGTACTACTAACTGGATTAAATTGATTGAACATCCACATGATATTGACGATGCATGCACATTTTTAGAATTTCCCCACGAAGTGCATTCCAGTTAACACAGTAACTATCAGACCAAATGACAAAATTTTGATGACATTAGGTATTAGAGGGGAACTCCGGATTCGTGATCGACTTTGAAGAAAATATTTTAATAATCCGACACCAACGAACGAGCGAAAATATATAAACAGACGGAACAAAGTTAATAACTTGAAGAAGTAACCAAGATTAATTTTTATTCGAGTATAAACGAATCATTGTCAGACCTGAAAGGTACCAACAGTAAACAGTACTGGAAGACCATAAAACTTTTGTTAAAGGACGAAGGACAATAAAATAATTTTCCTCCGTTACGTACCTCTCCCGATATCAATATTTCAGCTTTTGACAGTGTCGAAAAATGTGAACTTCTTAATAACTATTTTTGTTCTATTTCTGACTTGCAAGATGATAACATAGCTTAACTGGAATTTGACGAACGTGGACTCAATACACGGACGGACATCGTTATATCAGAGCAAGATATACTAGATGCAATTACCCTTATAGATCCAAACAAAGCAGTCGGTCATGATATAATCAGTAACAAAATGTTAAAAGAAGCTAAGTATGAGATAGTAACTCCTCTTTCCGTGCCTTTTAACAGATCACTGCGCGATCGCAAATTTCCTAAATATTGGAAACTATATATAGCTAGCACATGTCGTACCACTTTTTAAAGCATGGCGATAGATCATAGGTTTCTAATTATCTTCCCGTTGTTTTACTAAGTACTGCTAGTAAACTTTTTGAAAAAGCTATATTTAAGTCGGTTTTTAACTTTTTGATAGAAAATTCACTTATTTATAAATTTCAAACAGGTTTTCTACCTGGTCACTCCACGACACATCATTCATCATATCCTGCTTGCATCAGATAATCATGAACGGATTTGTCTGATCTTTCGTGACGTTGGTAAAGCGTTCGATAGGGTATGGACCCGGAAACTTTTATTTAAACTGGAACGTTATGGTATTAAAGGTGTGATCTGTTAAAATGTATAGAGAGCAGAGAGTCGAAATTAAAGATGCATTATCATCTAAGGGTAAGGTTAAAACGGGTGCCTTAAGGGTCGATTGTGGACCTCTTCTTTTTCTTATTTTTATCAACGACATTGCTGACGATATGCTAGGTTTGTGTAGACTTTTTGCCGATGATACGTCAATTGGGCAAAGGTCATACGAATTGAATAGTCTTAAGAATATGGCAAATATTGATTTAAGAAAATATTTCTATATGGTCAAATAAATGGTTGGTAAAACTGAATCCTAGCATACTTCAGAATAGAAATGTACCTAATGATTTTTTGTTTGCTTTTAATAATATTACAATTAAACCTGTTGATTGTCATAAACATTTAGGTGTAACCATAAGTTCTTATTGTAAATGGTCAGCTCACATTAATAATAATGTTGAGAAAGTGTCAAAACAGATAGCAGTATTGAGAAAGCTCAAGTTCCACATGTCAAGAAGTTTCCTGGATAAAAATAATGTGTTTAACTTTTATTCCACCTATTTTGGAATATTCTTGCGAAGTATGGGATAATTGTTCAAAAACAGATTCTGACTGATTAGAAAAATTACAACTGGAAGCAGGGCGTATTGTAACGGGGTTAACATCTTATGCTAGACTTTCTTCTATTTATGATGAGACGGGATGGGGAAAACTTTCGGTCAGGCGAGAACGAAGGAAACTTTCCTTGTTCTACAAAACTGTTAATGGTAATGTACCTAATTATTTATCTGATCTGCTTCCCAGAACAGTAAACCAAATGCACGAGTACAACTTGAGAAATTCTGATAATTTCACAGTCCCTGGTGCTAGACTTACACTTTTACAGAATTCTTTCTTCCCGAGTACTACTTAAATATGGAATAACTTGGAACATAATATCAGAGAATCTCATTATAATTCCTTTAAATGTTTGTTAAAAAAAATTAAGTACCATACAGTGAGTAGGCCACCTCTGCATTTTTCATGTGGCAAGATAAAAGCGAATATCTTGCATATAAGATTAAGAAATTATGGTAGTGCTCTAAAAATTGATTCATGTTCATGTGCTTGTGACAATTCTAATGTTGAAAATGTTCAACACTACTTTTTATACTGTAATCTATATACTTTTCTTTGTCGACATTATCAGTCTAGGTTTAGAACCAGATATTAGCATTATCCTTTATGGATCTGCAGATTGTGATTATGAAACAAATGTAAAACTATTTCTTTCTGTTCAAAAATTTATACTGGATTCGAAAATATTCGACCAGTCTTGAACACTTCATCACTTTCCACAACAACTTGCACACAAAGATTTACTCCACTAGTTACAATTACTTGTCTCTAGTATGTTATGATCTATATTTCATAGTAATAACTTTAGTTACAATTTATAATATTTTGTCATTTATATAATGTTTTATATATGTAACATGGAGAAGAAAATTGTAAGTTTATTAACTCGTGTCTGATCCAATTGTCTTTTGTTTTGAAATTAAAAATAAGTTTAAAGTAAAGTATTAACTATTTTGTCATCCTTGTAACTTTAATGTCTTTAGTTTATGTTACATTTTCATGGCATAGAACAAACAGTTATTAAATATAATCAGAATTAAATTCATAATGGCATTTAAATGTCTAAAATTGACATTTTCCTCGATTTTTGATAGACATTCAAATTTGAAACTATCAATGTACCTTATAAACAACAAAATGGATAAAACAGGAAATGTCAACAATGACATACCAATCAATCAAAGCAAATCAACTGACAGAACGCCGGACAAAAATAACATAAAAGAGTACAAAACACGACCATGAACACAACAGAGAGCCAGGATAGTCTGACTTGGTAAAGACACTGAATTGTGACGGGTTTAAACCGGCTTTATGGGTACCCAAACCTCTCCCTTATCTATCCATATCTAAGCATATATTTTTAAAATTACCAGCACTAATGAAGTATTCGATATCATTTTCTTGGCATGCTGCCAAAGATACCTCGATTTGGCGATTTTAAATTTCTTCTACGTTTAGCGTATTTTGTTCCCCTCTAGAATCCTTCGATTTCAACTGTTTCTTCCTACTTGGTAATAATGGTAGCCTGCAAGCTAAATCTTCAAACAAACTTACTGAAGATACTGGATCAACAAAACTGTGTCTTTTGGAAATTCCAAATGTGCTACTTAAGTCAGACAAAAATAACTACTTGTTGATTACATAAGCAAGATAGTCAAGTTGGTGTAAAACAGTGATCTGGTGTCTTTCAAGTAAGCCAATGTGAAATTTAATGTTCAGCTGTTGGTAGACAATTAAAAAGGGAACAAACATTAATTTTTGCCCTACCCAAAATTATTTAAACGTCACATTTTGTCATTTAAATGCAAGTTTATAAGTCTGCTTAATTGTTTATTTATGAAAAATGTAACGATTGTTTACTTTTCGTTACAATATTAAAGTAAAAATTATACTTGGTCATGAAATTCACGATCTCTGCAATTTTTTACGTCTATTTTATCAAAGGTTTTAATCTGTGAAAGCTATTTCTCATGTACTTATTTCGAAAAAATTACCCTTTTCATTAAAAAGTATAATCATTTTCATTGATGAAGTTTTATCTTTATATTTCAAATAAAATAAAGGTATTTGATATATCTCTTTGCAAACAAATATTCTTGATGGTCAATTCTGCATTTTTAGCACTAAGAAAATATTTCATAAGCTAGAGACTGGAGATTCCATCAGTTTAGATAAATTGTCAATTTTGTATCGTTCTCATAAAAATATGAGAGACCACATATGTGACAGATTGTTCCTGATGTTTTGAAGAAAAAATAATTTCACTTCTGCTAAATTAATATAGAAGTAGGCATATATATATATATGAAAATGTAAATATACGCTGAACCAAAAGACCCTAATTGTCCATATGAGATTTTGACCACAGGGGCCCGACTTCTGGAAATTTATTTCTTTTTTATTTTATTTTTTTGTCGTATTATTTCATGAGTACTTTTAATAAATATTCATTGTAACAACGAATATTCTGCGTTTATTATCAACGTGCATTACACTATCCACGTCCTTATACTAAAAAATCCTAAAGGGATATAAGCCGCCATTTTCGATTTCCTACCTTTGCCACGATTAAAATCAATTAAAAATACTTCCATGTCACAATTTATTTCATATCTGCCCTCAATCTCCTCCAAAATGAATGATCTTCAAAATCCAATCATCATTTTACCAAGCTACGACATTAAACTGGATAATTTGACGAGCGAAGTCAAAACTTATCATATTTCGCGTCGAAAGCAACGTTCCTCGTAGCTTTACTATTGAAGTCAAAGGGACGCAACTCTGATTCTCATTGACTTAACATACTGTTATATACAGTAACGTTGCTTTCGACCCGAAATACGCGAACTTTTGACTTTGCTTGTCAAATTAAAGAGTTTGATGCCGCATCTTGGTAAAATGGTGACTGGATTTTGAAGATGATTCATTTTGGAGGAGATTGAGGGCAGATATAAAATAAATTGTGACATGGAAGTATCTTTAATTGATTTTAATCGTGGAGGAGGTAGGAAATCCAAAATGGCGGCTTATATCCCTTTAGGATTTTTTAGTATAAGGACGTGGATAGTGTAATGCACATTGATAATAAACGCAGAATATTCGTTGTTACAGTGAATATTTATTAAAAGTACTCATGAAATAAGACGACAAAAAAATAAAATAATAAAAAAAATAAATGTCCAGAAGTCGGGCCCCTGTGATTTTGATGTCAAAAATCATCAAAGGACATAGCTACGCACAATTTGAAGAATTTGCAACGGTATATTTTAAAGCGTCAATTTCATGCCAGTAGTAATTATAATGGACTTTTATATTGTATAGCTGCATCATGTTGTACGCGTTCTGGAAGAGAACCAAAAAAATAAATTCAAAACCCTGAAATGCAACTTCATCCGCTTACCTAAATTGTTTACTGACCAAAGACGTGCATGATTGTCTGTTATGAATTAACCCAAAAATCTAAACTTTGTGCACTGCAGATATTGTACAATATTAGCATGTCTAATAATGGTTACTTTTCTAAAAATTTTGTTAGTAATTATAAAACATTAAATTTCTCTGTGACATCCAACTATTTTGTTGCAAAAACGTACAATGTTTAAATGTTTTAACATATAATGTCATACTAATGTCTTACCATTAGTTGCTTAAAATTTGACAGAATATTTTTGTATCAACACTAAACACGTACAGATCTTTAGTTTTATTACAATGTTTAAATGGTAAATGCAATACATTTCTCGTGTAATTATCCCCTTGCGAAGGAATATAGTAACGCTACCGTATGTCCGTCCGTCCTTCCTTCCGTCATTCTGTCCGTCCGTCCTTCCTTCCGTCATTCTGTCCGTCCGTACCACACTTGTGAACACTCTAGACTTAACACCCTTCAAGGTATTTTGACCAAACTTGGCACATACGTAGTCCTTATGAATATCTAGAACCTCATTGATTTTCAAGGTCAAAGGTGAAGGTGCAATTTGTAAATTATTTACACTTTTGTGAACACTTTTATGTTGGTTTGAGCAATTGATTTTACTTCAGACATAAGATACATGTAAGAAGCAAACGATATTTGTCATACATGCATTTATCTTTTTGAAAAACAAGGAATTACGACGAAGAAAAGTTAAAAATCATAACAACGATATTAATCTTATATTTTCAGTTTCTTCGGACGATGGAAGTTTTAACATTTTAAAATGGCGACTGATGGTAAAATTGTGGTTTCACATAAGACTCATTACGCTCGCCTTGGTCATGCTACACAACATATAATACCGAAAATTATGCAAGAACTTTTACGGCATTATATAGATCCAGAAACCATTTATTTAACCTGTAGAGGTGACCGAAACCTTTGGTCTCGCCTAAAACCCGACGAAATGCAAAAAATAGCACATGCAATACAGAAGGGATATTCAGATTTTGATATTCCACTAATCTATACTATATTACGTAACCTCGAACCGAGCATTCGACCGACAAAAGGATGGAACCACCCAACTGATCCAGGGCATCGTGAGTATACAATTGGAGATGATATAGAGAGATTTCGGAGAACTAGAAATCATATTATTCACAGAGGAAACACAAGTGTTACAGATCAGGAATTGCACGATTATTTTGATGTATTTAAAGGAGTGGCTAGACGATTTGAGAGAATTTTGAATAAAACAAATAACGAATTTGTATCAGAATTTGAAAAACTTAAAACATGCTGTATGGATGAAACCACAGAGAAGATGTATTTGGATAATTTAAAAGATTTAATGCAAAGAGAAAAAGAAAACGAAGAAAAGTATTTAAAAAGTCTACAGTCTGTTGAGGAGACGGGAAAAGAAAATGAAGAACGAATTTTGCAACTTCAGATGCAGCTGGATGCACTTCGAGGTATGTCAATAAGTTATAATCCAGTTATTTCACTACTACGGTCATTTTCAAAAGTCGCTTAAATGCCTTGTAAAATGTTGATGCATAGTATGTGGTCTCTAAGATTTGCGAATAGTAGCTAACAAGTAAGTTACTAAAAATAATTTCTACAAAAACAACAAAATGGATACCTGAATGTCGCTTTGGAGAAAATTTTAAGACAATTTTGCCAAATATCTAAGAACGTTTTTCACTTGAAAGACACTCGGAACAAAAAGATTTTTTTTCTGTAAGTGAGTTTATATTTCTGTTTCATATGATAGTAGAATGGTTTAGGTTCTGGGGCAATATTGGCAGTATTTAAAAAAAATACAAAATGATTGGCAATTGACCCACATCACCTCTTTACACGACCTTTGCGGGTAGAAAACATGAGCTTATTAATAATTAAGCATAAAAATGTGTTTCTTCAAATAAATATGCGTTTAATGTAGTCGTTAACGATAAGAAATAGGTAAATATTTAATATTAAGTATGCAAAAAAAAATATTCTCTTTTCAGAAACTGTGTTGTCGCTAAGGACGTCAAATTATGAAAGCAGTAAGTTATATGCCTATAGATAAGAACTGAACTTTTATTACAAGAATAAAAGACGTGAATTACACCAATGGAAGACTGGAAACAAAGCTAACACACAAAAAAGCTAGATTTACAACAATATAAATTTGAAAACACCAGTTGATCACATACAAACTATACAAGCACAACATGATAGAACATAGAACATATTTATATTCATAATTATAGCATCATGTAACCGTTACATGAGATTTCTATACCATATATGTTAAGCATGGAACAGTTCTTTTCAGTGGTAAAAAGATTATTCAGTGATAAAGGTTCTTTAAGGTTTTTCAAGTTTTAACGTAGATAATATTCACATTTCACAGCGACAAGAACAAGAGTTATTGTTTAAATCAGTCTTTAAAAATACATTTTCATAAATTTATTGTCAGGAATTTACAGTATATCACGAAATTGTTTCTCTCAGAACACATTGATAATGGTTTAATAAAAAAATCCCCCTCAGCAGACAGTAGTGTGTCCGACATGAGTATCTGTTTGCCTAAATAAGCAAATACACTTGGAGACCCATAAATTCTTTGTTTTGTTTTCATCAGTTCACTTCATCAAACCACTTGAGGACAAAACCTGCTTTGAAGGTGAAACAGCTAGCTTAGAGTGTATAGTAGCTGGAGAAAAGAAACCAAGCAAATGGTTCAAAAATGAATCTGCAGTTATATCTGACAACCTTCGTGACGAATCAAGGGATCAAATTTACAAGCTTACCATTCTGAATGCAACAAGAGAGGATGAAGGAGAATACAAGATTAAAATTGGTGACGAAATTTGCCATGTTTGGCTGTCTGTAATAGGTAAAAATATTTATAAAAAAAATAGGTACCCAGTAATCGATTTCTTTTCAAACGAAAAAAAAACTTAGAAAATCTGCTTTGACAATTGGAATTATACTTTGGTAGAATAATCCTTTGGTTGAATCCTTCTAAGAATATTGCAGGGATTCGTACCTTGGGCCGATATGGTCGCCATTACAGAATATTTTCGAAAATCAGCAAATCTTCTCCATTTATGCCGGACTTCTCCAATCTAAGAACAAGAGTAAGACGTTTTAATAAAAGATAATCTAAATAATAACTGAATTTATGGAAATTGCTAAAAAGTCTACCATGAAGCTGTTTCTATATTGTATATCAATATGTAACATCAATGATCATGAAGTCATTGAAAATATGTCAGCAAAGTACATAGAAATCTGTTACATGAAGGACTTTTTTGGCGGGTTGGGAGGGTATTCTTTTCCTGCAAATTATTCGTTACCCCCGACTATAAAAGTAAATTTGAAGGTTTCTTTAAAAGACTTTTTAGGATAATTTTATTACGAGTCCAAGTACATGTACATGAATAGCATTCATTTATTTATTTTTGTAATGAGAGCTTTACAATAATCTTAAAATAATGTTATATTATATAATCTGAAGCAGGCAATATCTTCATATTAACTTACTGATTCATGTCCTTTTGGGAAATCACCGTTACAAAGAGGCGAGCTACACCACCGAGTATTTAGTCGAAAAAGGATAGGAATTTTTTCCAGGAAATTAAGAAAGGAGTTGTAGAATATCGTGTGTAGCGGAGGGGCCATAAATTCACATCAGGGTTACGATGCTGAGAACAACGATCAAATTTATACCTAGACTACATAAGAGTATATTACTTTGTTTTAATTTGAAAGAAAAAAGAAAAGAAAAGAAAATTAGGGAAAAACAGTCCCGAAAAATAATCCGCCTGGATTACGAAACAATCTTCTTATTATTTTACTCGTATGCACAAAAATATATGTAGGGATTATTTATCAAACAAGACGTAATACAGTAGAACAGTCTTTATATTTCAGTAATGATTTTTTTATTTGGTAGAAAGACCACCATCGCTTGTAAACATGAGGAATTATCAGCAAGAATTAGCAGAGATTGCATTGAAAGGTGAAAATACCATCATATGTGCTGGTACAAATGCAGGAAAAACTTACGTTGCTTTTCACATCATTGAGTGTCATTTATTGAAGAATCCTAAAGGTATTTCATTATTGATAATGTCAAGCATAAAGAGTATGGACACTAACTACATGTATTTACAAATTTATTTCTATCGTAATTGATTGTATATAAATTCAAAGTTATCGACCCATAAAAGATTGTGGTTTGAAGGTTTTATCCCATGAAGGACACTCAATACTGAATCACAATGCAAATTTTATAACAAACTAGAGGCTCCCTGAAGACTCTATCGCTCAGCTTGATTCAATTTGCTAATCAACGACCATAAAAGCAGTAACTGAAAAGCTAATTGATCGGTGATTGATTTCCTATGTTAAACTAAGTTTAGCTATAGCATCCATCTTGGTTGACAATCTGGGTCATAGGACACACTTCAGAAAGAGGACCATCTAAGGACCATTGCTGCCAAGTCTGGCTGCAATAGGCCAAGTGTTTTCAGTCAAGCAGATTTTTAAATGGGGTCCCATAATAAAGTTAGTTCGGCTGTGGCGGCTATCTTGGTTGACAGTCCAGGCCCTGGCACCATAAAAGTTGAGAATATTCTTAAGCCTGAGAATATTCTTAAATATCGGAATACTCGAATGTGATTGGCTGAGAATGGGAATTTGAGTAAAATTTTCTTTGCTAAGCAAAAATAGTTCTTTATGGCGCCCAGGCCGGGTCATTCAACAAATTTCTAGTAAGGATCATTGCTGTCAGGTCTGGTTGCAATTGGCTTAGTGGTATCAGACAAGAAGGGTTTTAAATGAATTTTCCCATAAGGTCCGATGTTAATCTAGATTCTGCTGCGGTGGCCATCTAAGGACTATTGCAGCCAAGTTTCGTTCCATCCAGACATGTAGTTTCAAAAATATGATTTTTAAACTTCATCACCCTTTTTGTATTTTTAGTAACTGCATCCACGTGTTTTGGAAATCGGGGATGCCAGACACATTTTTAAAGGAGGCATCCCAAGGACCATTCAACCAATTCTCATTCCAATTGGTCCAGTGGTTTCAGAGTAGAAGATTTTTATAGAACGTCCAGTAATGGAAATACAATGTAGTTCAGTATCAAAATATAAATCACTAACACCATCAGATGTCACATTTATTAAGAATAGTGATAAAACAAGGAAATTTAGAATGTATTTGTTTGGAATTGAAAAAACAAAAAATTACGTTTTTTACAAAAAGTGTATCATAATGAGAAGTCAATCAGATGTCACATTTATTCATCAAAAAACTAAGAATGTAAATTCTTAGAATAAAGAGAAAAGAAAATTGTTTTATTACAAAAAGCGTTGCAATCACAAGTGTTTTTAGTAATAGAATTTCAAAATGAGAAATTTAGAACAATAACAGCATCAGACATCACATCTGTTCACCAAAAATGAAAAACAAATAAAAACAACGAAGTTTAGAATGTTAATGCAGATAGATGTTATAGAATGACACATTTTGAAATTCCTAAGTCAACAAGATTGCTACACGCAGCCATATGTACCCTGCCGCAGAGAAAAGTCGAAGCCCCACAAGATATACAAAATATGTATTATTTAAATGGTGGCACAGTATGGATGTCAGCACACAAGAAAAAAAATCTAGTACAATACAAATAGAAATTTGCGTCCACAAAGTGCTTCTGTAGTGTCAAGTACATGTGGTGACTAACAATCCTACAAAATTTGAACGAAATTCGATCACCGGTCTCAGAGGAGTTGCGTCCACAAAGTGTTCCTTTAGTGTCACATGCGCAAAAACGTTAAAGTCCCATAACCCCCGTAAAATTTGTCGAATCAAAATCGCGGTGCGATAGGATTAGGTACATGTGGTGACTAACAATCCTACAAAATTTGAACGAAATCCTATCAGTGGTCTCAGAGGAGTTGTACATGTGCTTACAAAGTGTCCCCATATGTCAAATGCAGAAAAAAGTTAAAGTCCCAGAACTTCCGTAAACTGTGTCGAATCAAAATGGCGGTGCAATAGAATCAAGAACAAAAGTTGACTAACAATCCTAAAAAAAATTAACGAAATCCGATCAGCGGTCTCAGAGGAGTTGCGCTGACAAATAACTGTGACGGCCGGCCGGACGAACGCAGACCATTACTAGGTCCCTCCGTGGCGTTGCGGCGGGGGGCAAAATATGGAATTATAATACTTAGAGTCAAAGAAAAAGAAAATTATATCTTATTATAAAAATCGTTGCAATTGTTTTTGTAAAGAAAACAATCAGAATTAGAATATAGTAATCACTTACAATGTACATAGTTAGATATATGTCGATTTATTTATCAAAAGTGAAATGAAGAATGTAAATGCGTAGAATTAAAAAAGTTTCAAACATCTTAGTTTTGTCATTTAGGTGACAAATTCAACATTTGAGAACACAACTAATGAAGTGTGCATAATTCGTATATATAGTTAATACGTACATTACAGGAAAAGTGGTTTTCATCAATAAAACCAACGTTCTTCTTTGTCAGCAACACAAAAGAGCATGTGAAACGTTTACTACACTTCATACGCAGGTAAAAGAATCTCGACTGAATATACACTCGGTGTTGTTTAAGAAATGGTTCATAATGTACATTAAGAATACATTATAATGATAAAAAAAACATGATATGGGGTATGCTTCATTGTGTAAATATTTAGCTTATTGAATATCATACAACCATATTTTGACCCTGCTATTTTATGTACCGGCCATTCGTAAAAATAGGGACAAAAGAAATATAAAAGTGGGATAATACAGGTGCGAAAACAGAATATAGCTATGAATTATTTAAATTTTATCTATGATATCCAACAAAGGACGAACGCAAAGCGTCGAGATAACAAAGTCTGGGATTTTTGTTCACGGCGTAACTGGAATCTTTTTCCGATCTGGAATAACCTTTTTTCGTGTGTATACGTGCACAATATCTTTGAGAGTACCCTTTTGGCAACAATTTGAAAATCCTTCCTACCCGCCACCTCCCCCCTCCCTCGAATAAATCGAAATATTATAATTTTGCAGTTTAAACCTTTTAAGCTCATCTGGCCTAAAAGGCCATGTGAGCTATTGCCATCACTTGGCGTCCGTCGTCGTCTGGCGCAAACTTTTCCTTTAAAGATCTTTTCCTCTGAAACCACGGGGCAAATTAGAACTGAACTTTGCAGTAATGATGTTTGTGAGATCCTTTACAAATGTTCCTCATTTTATCTTAATCGGGCAGAAAAATGGCCCCATGAGCAAATGTTGTTTCTGATTTGCTGAGTTTTCAAAAATCTTCTCCTCTGAAACTGCTTGGCAGGAAGCATATATGGGAGGTTTTTTTTACAAATTTCCTCATTTCATCTCGATCGGAGTACAGATGTGGCCGACATGGGCAGTTCTTGTTTCTGATTGGCTGATTTAAAAAAAATCTTCTCTGAAATCGCTTAACCAAATGAAACGAAACTTGGCAGGAAGTATACATGTTGTATATGGGAGGTCCTTTATAAATTTTCCTCATTTAGTCCCCATCGGACTTCAAATATGGCCTCCATGAGCAGTTCTTTTTTTTCTGATTTACTGATATAAAACTATCTTCTTCTCTGAAAATGCTTGGTCAGAAATTCTTGTTTTTCATTAATATGTTGATTAAAAAAAATTCTGGGACAGCTTTGTCAAAACTATCAGCCAAACTTGACAG
Organism: Mytilisepta virgata; assembly: GCA_028015205.1. Taxonomy (NCBI): domain Eukaryota; kingdom Metazoa; phylum Mollusca; class Bivalvia; order Mytilida; family Mytilidae; genus Mytilisepta; species Mytilisepta virgata. Next base: position 95,132,979 of record CM051521.1, read on the forward strand.
GAAGCATCTATGGGAAATCTTTTATGAATTTTTTTTTCATCCTGATTGGACAATAAGAATGGCTGCTATGGACAATTCTTGTTTCTGATTGGCTGATATAAAGAATTTTTTTTTTATCTGAAACCGCTTGGCCAAATGGAAAAAAAACTTGACAGGAAGCATCTGTGGGAAGTTTTTTACCAAGTATCGTCATTTTGTCCCGATCAGACGACAAATATGGGCCCCGTGGCCAGTTTTTTTTTATGATTGGCTGATATAAAACTATCTTCTTTTCTGAAGTCGCTTGGTCAAATGGAACGAAACTTGACAGGAAGCATCTATTGGGGGGGGGTCTTTACAAAGTTTCTAATTTCGCCCTGATTAGAAAATAAGCATGGGTGCTATGGGCAATTCTTGTTTCTGATTGGCTTATATAAAGATTTTTTTTTATCTGAAACCACTTGGCCAAATGGAAATAAACTTGACAGATAGCATCTGTGGGAGGTTTTTTTACACGAATTTTCCTCATTTTGTCCAGATCAGGCGACATACGTGGTACATCAATAAAAACGATTTTTATGTTAGTCGAGCGATACAGATTCAGCCCTTTGAGCCTCTAGTTTCATTAAATACACAGATGGTATGCATATGTATAACTGCTAATGTGTTCTAGTGTAAAGTGTTACACTACTTCCTCCAAAATCAGGTTTGTGAACACTTTTAACAAAGAAACATTTGATTTCGCAATACTTAAGGAATTTACCCATCTACCTTAAAGTTAAGGGGAAACTAAGTGTTTTTTCAGTTTAAGGTGTTTTATGAATACCACTTAAGTGTAATGGGCGGAGTTTCCTTTATTTAAGAATTTACCAAGGAAATACTTAAGATGTTTTATGAATACTACTTATTAGTAAGAAAAAAATGGGCGGAGTTTCCTTAATGTAAGTGTTTCTGCAGTAAAATCTTAACTTAAGTATCTTTATCAATACGGGCCTGGGCCCATGCCAGTTGTTCAAGATTAAATTTAACCGAGGTTTAAATTATATAGTACATCACTATGATTGTGATTGAGATTTTGGTACCCATAAAAATCGTTCAACAAACCGCCCAGATTAGTGGGTTTTGTACTCTTTTTTACAACTTTTAGTCTTTCATTTTCGACCTTTCCGGTCATTTCTTTTTTGCTGTTAATACAGGAATTTAAAACAAAATTTTTATGGTGACCCAAGAAAAGAAGACGGTTGTTTGGATTTTTTTCATTCAAATGCTTTTGACAAATACATGAGCAATATTAATTATTAGTCTGGACATGATATAGAAAAGATTAGAACGTTTTTGATAGGAAAGACTTTAAACATGTTAAAATGTTTAGATTTACTTTAGATTACTTTAATTCATGAAGAGGGGTTGTAACATATCCGTTTTTGTAGTTCGGTGAAACATACATGTACGTACAGCTAATGAAAAGGCAAACAAATATCTTCTTAATTTCCAACATCAAATTTTTGCTTTTAATATTATTCATTTTAAACATATGATAATATTCATAAGTTTCTATTACACTACACATTTTTTGTGGGTTTTGAAATAAAAGAAATCCACCAACGAATGGGGGAATATCGAGATTCATAATTACATTGATATTACAGTCTCTACATTGTATAAAGTTATTTGAATGACTCACTCAGATTTATTTGTAGGGAAAAATAAAAATGTGGAAGGCTGATGAAGATTTAATCACCGAATTTGCAAATGAGGTCAAAAAGTCGTGTTTGATATTTCTGACACCTAAATCCCTTAGCAATCATCTTGTAGAGAATTCCCCTGGTAAAGTCTCAATTGAGGATTTTTCCCTAATTGTATTGGATGAGTGCCACCACACTCACGACAGAAATTTATACAATGAAGTAATGTCCTTCTACCGGATACAGAAATTCCAAGAACAGTCACTGAAACTTCCACAGGTATTGTAAAAGAAAGTTGTTTGTTTCAATTTAAAATAAAAAAAAATCTTAAAAATACTGTAATCAAAATTTGACCAACAGTTTCCCAATGCAAGACAAAAACATTACAAACAATCGCAGGCCCCATCAGTACAAATGTTAGATAAAAAAGAGTATTGAGTTGAATTGAATTAAATTACCTTGGCAATAAAGAACGTGATACCCTTTTCTGTTTTCAGCAAAATTGAAGCACACAAATTCAAACACGGCGTGGTTACATTTTTATGTCCCGCAAACAATAGTTGGGGGACATACAGATATTCGGTCTATGCGTGCGTGCGTGCGTCCGTTCGTCCGTCCGTCCATCCGTCCCGTTTCAGGTTAAGGCTTGCATTGAAGCTTTTTCTATCAAGATGGGGTCACATCATCATGAAACTTCGTACACATGTTCAATGAACATGTGAAATGTGATTGTGAATCCTCAGGCTAAGGTTTGCGTTGAAGTTTCTGTTTATGAAGATGGGGTCACATCATCATGAAACTTGGTACACATATGTAAGTCATAATGTAAACTTTGTAAAATGTATGTTGTTTTAAGGTCTTGCTTCAGTGAACATGAAAATGTGATGGCGAATTATCAGGTTAAGGTTTTCGTTGAAGTTTTTTTCTATGAAGATTGGGTCAGTCACATCATCATGAAACTTGGTACACATCTACCATAGAACCATTTTTGAGTAATACCCCAGAACCATTCTGGAAGATTCTACTCTAGAACAATTTCAACATAAGACCAAAAATAAGTAAAATTTCAATCACAATAAAGTGAAACAAGTTTTTTGATTTGTTGTGATATATTAAAAACTATCTTTTTGGGATACTGTAATAACATGTGATCGAGTCTGAAATTAAAAACATATCACCTGCATAATCAGAAATTTAAGGTATTTTATAAATCTTATACATCAAATTATCAAGAATGTTTTTAGTTTACTTCTTTCAAAATCTTAAAAGTAATCTTTTCGACATGACAACCTGCTTCATGCATACTTGTTCTAAAATTAATTGAAAATCCTGTAGGTAATTCTGAACAAGAATCATTATACCCCCCACAAACAAAGTTTTGGGGTATATAGGAATCACCCTGTCCGTGCGTCCGTCTGTCTGTCCATGTACATTTTAAGCGCAACTCCTCCTAAACCATTCAATGGATTTTAATGAAACTTTATATGAAGGTTCAGCATCATATGTACATGAGCATGAAGCAAGATAATTATCGCCGGATGCTAAATGGTAATGGTTATACATGTTTAAAGCTTGTAAGCGCAACTCCTAAACAGTTCAATGGATTTTGGTGAAACTTTATATGAATGTTGGGCATCATATGTAGGTGTGCATGAAGGACAAGATAATTATCGCCGAATGCTTGCAAAGGGAGATAAATCAACTTAAGGTTTTTACATGTTTAAAGCTTGTAAGCACAACTCCTCCTAAACTGTCCAGTGGATTTTGATGAAACTTTATATGAAGGTTGAGTACCATGAAGCAAGATAATTAGCGCCTAATGGTTGCAACGGGAGATAATCCAACTTAAGGGCAACTCCTAGTATTGCAAGCGGGGGTATCACTCAGTGAGGTACTAGTAACTCACAGTTCCAACATAGAACGATGCTGGAAGATTCTATCCTAGAACCACTTATGACAGTTCTCCTCTAGAACCATTCTGGACGGTTCTAGCTTAGAAACCATTTTTGACAGTTCTCCACTAGAACCATTCTGGGTGGTTCTAGCCTAGAACCATTTATGACAGTTCTACCTCAGAACCATTTAAGACAGGGTTGGTTTTACTCTAAAACCGTTTTAGAATTGTTCTAGGACAGTCTTCGCTCACAGAATAGTTGAGAGGTCAGTACCGATCTCAACTGCAAACACAGAAACCCCATATTTAGTACTATATGATCATATTGTATAGTTACGTCAATAAATGTACGTGTTTTTATTATTATTATTATTATTATTATTATTATTATTATTATTATTATTTTGCTTCTTAAACTTTCTGATATTTGAAATATTTTGAGCACTTACGCAAATACAATATAAATTTGAAACTAAATTTTTTCATGACCTTTTACAGATATTAGGTTTAACTGCTTCTCCTGGTACAAGGAAAGCTAAAGATGCAACTTCAGCTGTTAACCATTTAAAAAAGGTTATGGCAAATCTTGATGTCTCAAAATTATCTGTTGTTAAACAACACAAAGAAGAACTTCTGAAATACTGTTCCATTCCTGAAAAGGGTATGTCTTTGTAATTAATTTGCATGTAAAAGTGCATACAGTTTACTTTCGTTATTCCAAAGCTGATTTAACTAGCAAATTAAATTCAAGATAACAGAAATTTTAAGTGTTGAAGATTAAAAAATTCAAAATTTTATTTTGGGGCCTACAGCCTATTTTGTGTTATAAATGCTTTCATTTTATTGCTGTTAAATAAATGATACCGAACAAATTTTACTTCAAAGTTTAACGTGATGACTATAACTTTCCTAACTTTAACTTTCATTCTACCAACATGCCTGTGTGTGATATGTTTCATTTATACTCGACTCATCCGATAATAAATAATCAAAGGCACATATCATGGACAGAGCGTTTCCAGAGAGTAAATAATTGCAATTACAAAAGACGGGTGTTTCCTGGAGAGGGGTATTCTGAAAAATTCTCATTAAATATGATAATACTATTTTTAGAGCTTATTTTTCCACATTTGCTTTTATGGTTAGAAATTTTTAATATTTTTTGGTTATGTTAGAGCTGTTTTTTTCGAAGGGGGTTAAAAAATATTAGATAGTATTTTTATAAGGGTTAAAAAGCTTTTCGGGTTTTATGGATGGGGGGCGAATTTTTTGAGCAATCTGGCTAATGGCAAATTGTCTAAAAGCCTTCCAGTGTTCAAGGACAACTAGATAGTGATAGCTAGTGACGATAGTTGGCAAATTGTTTTATGCTGGCCAAAAGCTTTCGATCATTGAAAGCCTATTGACAGCCAGGCTTTCAATAATAGCTAGCAATGGTTTGGTGCACTAAATGTGAACATGTCGTCGATTTATGACTCATGTGTTGTGCGCAAGAGCTTAAATGTTGAAAACTAAAACAATAATCAAATATGCTGAAGAGCAAATTCAAAACAAATATGACCAAACAATGGTAAAGCAAAAATATTCTAAGGATAGAGCTATTCATGAGGGAGACACGCTTTTAGTTTTCAGTTTGACATATTTTTGTTATCTGTTGTTAAACCTTATCCAGACCGGAACTGTAATCTTTTTTTCAGATGTTATCGGAAATTCTGAGATATATGATTGAAGTTTAAAGCATAAACTTTAAGTCAGATTTACATTGGATCTTATGCCTTTTTGCAAAAAGTTGTTTGGTGTGACAGAACAAAACCATTTATTTAACAAATAGTTATTTTCCTCCAGTCCGTATCAGTATATCTCAGGAAAATAGAGAAATATTTCTCTCAACAAGTTTAACTTAATGTATAATATTATTACATGTAAATATGGCTGTATGTTAATGTTATGTCAATTTTTTTCTGTTTCATTTGCAGTGAAAATAGCATCAACTACTAAACAAAATGACCCGGTTCGGCGGATATTATTCAAAGCAATGGAAGATGTGGAGCATAAATTGAATTGTAGAACAGGTACCCGATTCTTTACAGCTTGTATTGCAGTAATATTTGATGAATTATGTTTTGGCTATTTGTCAGTTTTTCAGACATCTTTGTTGTCATCCGTTTCTGATTTGCTTGAATTCAATCTTTCTGTTCGGATTTTTATTACATTGTATCATCGGAATTTTTTCTTACTGTTATTGTCAGCATATTGTAGAATGTGGAACCTACTTTTGAGATAGGACAGCCTGGGAAAATTTTAACGTTTTACACATTAATCAGACTAGCATATTTAATCTCCTCTTTGGAGATTTTATTTAAATAACTAGAAATCTGTATTCGCTGTAAGTAATTGGGCCACTTACCTATAGTCAAAAATATAAAACCTTATTCCCATACAAAAATAGTATGCAGTCATTCTACAAAGAAATTAAATCAATAAACCAAAGAAAAAAATCTTAGTTCACAAGCTTAAACTGACAATTTTTGAAATTTGACCTGAGTGAGCCCCACTTTAAATATTCTAAATATTTATTGTCCAACTACATATAATTTAGACCAATACTATATAACTATATATAAGGAAAATGAATAAATTGCAAAATGAAAGTTAAGGTCACAAGCTTAAATTGAAAATTTCAAATTTCGACCTCTGTGGACCCCAATTTTAGTAAATTAAATTTTAAAATCTTATTGCACATCTCCATATGGTGTGTGACAATACTGTATAGAAATAAAATGCATAAAAAAGGTATTAGAATAATGATTTTCTTAAATCGGGGCCCACAGTGGTCGAATTTCGAAAAACTGTCAATTTAAGCTTGTGACCTAAACTTATCTTTCATTTTACAATTTATGCATTTAATTTCTATACGATATTGTCATACACTATATATGCAGATGCCCAATAAGGTTTTATAATTTTGATTTTCTTAAATTGGGGCCACAGGGGCGGAATATTGAATAACTATCAATTTAAGCTTTTGACATAAACTCGTCTTTTGTTTTTCAATTTATGCATTTTATTTCTATACAGTAGTGTCAAACACCATGTGCAGATGTGCAATAAGGTTTTAGAATTTTAAATTTTTTTAAACTGGGGTCCTCAGGGGTCGAAATTTGTAATTTCAATTTAAGCTTGTGACCTTAATTTCGTTTGTGGCACAAATTGAATGCAGTTGGGTATTAAACTCATTACAACTTTTATGACCTAATATACCGTCGTTCTGTTGAATCTGAATACAAAGAGGGAAAAATTACAATCTCATCGGAGTTGTCGGTCCTTGTAAGATACATCTTACGTTGTCCAGGGGATACAATCCATTGTTGTATCGCCTGAGGCTAAGGTATTTTCATTTTTCATTAGGTTTATTGATTTAATTTCTTTATTGAATGACTGCATACTATTTTTGGATGGGAATAAGGTTTTATATTTTTGACTATAGGTAAGTGGCCAAACTACTTACAGGGGGTGTTGGGACCACTGTACAGATTTCTAGTTTTATATATATTGCATTAAATTGCTATCAACAATCTTTTAGAAAGATTTTTGTTTAAGTTTTAGTTGGGGTTTAACGCCGTTTTCAGCACATTTGGCCATTTCGCGGCGGCCAGTTTTTATTGGTGGAGGAAGCCGAAGTACCCGGAGAGAACCACCTACCTTCGGTAGGAAAATTGACAATATCACCACACATCACATCTCTTTTCTTTTCATTGTCCCTTTTGTTATATACCTAATTACAGTCTTTGTGTATACAGTAGTTACAGTAATTAATACATTTTAGCATGCATTAAAATACTATTGTATATTATTGTATAATAGGAGAAGACTTCATAAGTTTGTGTAACTTGTGTCATCCTTTTTGCATCTTATTTTGCAAATAAAATATGTTTAAACTAAAAAATCCTTGTCAATTAACATCGGAGTCAAAGACACCCTGCCAACCCCAGCGTTGACAGGCTAGTGATCATTAGTAGTCATGACGAACTACCTAGACCCCTCGGCCACCGAGGCCCCCTTTTAGAAAGAAATGTTATGTTTGTTAAATTTGTAAGATGCAAGTGACATTCATGTCTTTCCTTTTAGAAAGACATGCATGCCACTTGCATCTTACAAATTTAACAAACATATGTTTTAACTTGGCTAGTTTATTTTCGCTAAAACATAAATTTCAGTCTCACAAGATTTGACAGAATAAGTTAAAATGGGATAAAATGTAACTGAACACTGATCTTGACGTCCTGAATCCAGACACTCATATATCTGATGTAGCTTATCTGATATTGTGACTATATGCCATTGGTCGATTTTGTTTGAATTATGCCGTAAGAGAAATATGAACTGCTTACATTTTTTGTTTAAGTACGTGTTAAAGAAGTTATTTGCTTTCAAGTGTTATAAATGTTCAGTGTTTTTGTGATGTGTTTTGTACTTTTTCACTCTGGTATTTTGTCTGTTCCTGATCTGTTCTCCGGATTTTCGTTTCTTTTTTCTTTTTCATGGTAAAAAATATCAATTACTCTGTTATTTGTACCAAATGTATCAAGCAAAAAACGATATCTAGATTGGTCTTCCATAGTTGGTGCTTTCAGTATTAAAAAAATGTTTTACAGTTACAAAATTTATACTTGACCATGTTCATGAAACATTGGATCTGCAAAAAGCACTTGATAATCCACCGATACAGAGAACAGAAGTACGATACATACAATGGATTGCAGAAACAAAGGAGAAAGTAGAGCATATATTACACAAAGACTCGATAGTGCCACGCCTCCTACATGCATGTTTGAGACATTTAGAAGTAAGTGCAAATACCATCATGCTATTCGTACATGGCATGGCTCTACTTAATTCAGAATTCGCGAATTTAATTTATAGTATGCTTAGGTTCGTGAAGTTTTATAAAGAACAAATCATTATATTTATATTGTAAAAGATTTTATTTTGTGCATTTTTGTTTTTGATATTATTTTTTAATAACAAATCATATACGTGAGCATATACAAGTAAGTTTAAAACATTTATAACACGTTTTTGTTGACAGTTACATAGAATAATTCAATTGAATTATATAATTTGTTGAACTCTGCTGTTATTATTTTTAAGTTGTATGCAGAGTGTCTCGAAATAAACTCACTCCTTGAAATTGATCAAGTACGAGATGTTGTAAGGGAGGGTTATGCACTACTATCCTATGAAAGCCAGAATGCGAACACAAATGAGGAGAGAGAAATAGTAACGATATTAAGAGGTAATATTTTTCGTCTCTTGCACTTTTGCACGTTGAAACAAGATATTTTACTGGTCACTTTCTTAATTTAAACCTAAACTTTGTTCAATTTTGAAACCCTTATATGCTAGCATTTTTTAAATCGGACATTTAGTGCTTTAATTCTTTATTTATTCATAGAGGATTGCTTATTTTGTTTTTTGTGGTGATCTCTAGATGTACACATCTAGATGTTTTCATTCTGTCAATCACGTTTTCGATAATTTTTGTCATCTTCATTTCATACTTACAACATTGCACAAAGTAAAATTATATCATTAGTAACTTTTTCTCTTTTTAGAGAAGAAAATAAATAATGATTTTTTAATAAAAACTGTGATATAAATATTATGAAAATAGATGAAACAACAATCAGTAAATGGTATCTGATCAGAAGAAAAACAAGCAAACAATACAAATATAAAATGAACTACATGAAAATATCATATCAAATCTGAATATGATCAGTAAATTTATAATCCAGAAGTCTTCGGTGAAATCCGGGAGATAGGCAGGCGTGTTGAAAGCAATCCCGATATAAAAGCCATCATTGAAAGGATAGACAGCCACTACCAAAAACTGCAAGAAGACTCCAGATTTCTTATATTTGTAAAAACACGAGCTACAGCCAAAGCTCTTTCTGAAAGACTACCAGATTACTTGAGAAGTACCTACTTGACAGGATCACATAAATCTGTTGAGGAGGGAGGTATAGTAAAGAATTGTACATAATATTTTAGTTTTGACATCGAAACATTTCATCAATTACAAAAATGTATAAAACGTGAAACAACCGTGTGAACCAAAGGAGGATGCAATAAAAAGTGTTAAAAAAACCATAAACAGCACATAACGACAAATTCATAACAAGACAACAGAAATAGCTTAAATCGCATCGACTTCAGGTTTGTAAATACGGTAAGCTACATAAGTATGCATGCGATAAAAAAAAATTATCATGCCCATGATGACGGCCGGAATAGGACAAAGTCTATATTAAATATATTTTTTAAAATAAAATCCTTTTTATGATTTCCTTGTATGCCAAAATGTATATTAGTGCAAAATTCCAAGATCAACTCGAATTTAAACACACACACCGTATACATTGTACGTAGGAAATAGGAGGAAACATTAAGTGATGAATTCGAACTTGTATGCACTAAATTTGCGTATTTCCACAATTAATAACTCGTCGGTAGTATACAAGACAAAGTGGTAAGTCAAAACAATTAAAACATTTCTTTTTTACATCAGATTCAAATGCAAAATGACCAAAAAGATATACCCCAAAACAAGTGAAGGACAAATCTATAGGTTGAAAACTAATTTAAATATTTGGGTGAATAAAACGTATCACAAAATACCGAAATACATTTTTTGCACTGTATGCCCATTTCGTTGAATGACAACTCAAAAATTTAGTTCTCTTGGACAGTCAGCAGTTTGTATGTCGCATTAATGTTTAAGGTCAATAAGTGAAGAATACGGAAAGGAGATGTCAAATATTCTGCAACAATCGGAACACCAAATTATTATTATGCCCAATAATATTCTAAAGTAGAATACAGTACCTCGTCTCCTAGAAAAACTGACCTGCATTCTCAACATCAGTAATGGTCAGTGTATGAAGAGGATTTATCTATTACTCTAAGCATATAAAATTATTCATGTAAAAGTATAGGATTTCTCAGTCATTTAATAATTTAACTTTTTTTACTGAAATGCGGGTAATTGCCTTACTTGTGGTGGTGAGTTAAGACTTTTTGCAGGTGTTCCAGCCGATGAACAGCTTCTTGTCGTGGAAAAGTTTACAAACGGTGAACATCTGTGTGTTGTAGCGACATCTGTTGCATGTGAAGGACTTGACATACCACGATGCAATGTTATGATCCGATATAAATTTAGAGCAGATGAAATCAGCAGTGTGCAGATGAGAGGTAAAAGTCTGATGAAAAAGCGCTTAACTAAGAATAAAGGAATATCTCTAAGACCTTTGCTCCTAGGCATACAAAGCGTTCCCTAAAACCAAAATATACACTTTATGTCTTAATCACACATGTTATATTGTTATTAAAATCTCTCAGTTGTATGAGTGTGTATATAGATCGTAAAATACTTTTTATGGTAAATGATATATGTCTACTCATGGGTTTGTACCTCAGACTTTTCATTAAGGCTACATAGAAATTGATTGTTGAAAAAATGATCAGTTTATTCTAGCTTCATCGTTCATGAATTTACAAAAATGGGAATTAGTTTATGTGTACCTTTTCTCTATGGCCATTGACTTAGGGACGAGATCACAAGTTCAATGTAGGATAAACAACTTAATTCACATAGTTTTTTCACTGACCCCCGTTTTTTTCAATCCCAAAATCGATGTCGGATAACAAAACTTGCAGCTACTTTTACCCCCCCCCCCCACCCCCCTTACCCCCCACCCACAAACTATTTGAATTAAGTTTTTTATCCTACATCGAACTTTTTAACTTTTGATCTCGTCCCTCATCTTTTCATATTTTTGGATTAAATGCCACAATTTTAAATTTTAAAGTTGTACATTTGGGTCAGATCTTAATATGAAATTGTATACCTTACACATTGTATCAGCAAATATGAACACGAATGAATACAAAGTCAATGAAATTCGCTATCGGATAAAACGTAGAAATTTTGAGGCGATACTAGCCACAGTCAAAATCTCCATTAGATAGACCTGGGTAGTTGTTTCAAATAAGAAAGATCTTTAAGTAAAATTTCCATAAGGTCATATGTAAAACTATGTTAGCCCGTGGCGGCCATCTTGGATGGCGGTCCGGGTCATCGGTCGGATACATTTCTGAGGAAGGACCACCTTAGGACCATTGCTGCAATTTTGGTTCAGATTTGTTAAGTTGTTTCAGACAAAATCGTCTTTAAGTTTATTTTCCGTGAGGGTCCTATGTTGAACTATATTCGTCTTTGGCGGTCATCCAAGGAGACGGTACGGGTCATCGGATACTATTCTGATAAAGGACCATCTAAGGACCATTTCTGCCAAATTGGTTTGCAGTTGGCTTAATTATTTCAGACAAGAAAACTTTAAAGTCAATTTTCTAATAGGGTCCTTTGTTAAACTATGTTCGGCTATGGCGGCCATTTTGGATGGTAGTCGTGGGTCATCGGAAAGATTGCTGAAAAGGGACCAACTAAGGACTATTGCCACCAACTTTTGTTTCAATGGGCCAAATGGTTACGGGGAAGATCTTTAAAGGACGACTGACGACGGACGCCACGTAATGGCAATAGCTCACATGACCCTTTGTCTTATTCTTGGAAAATTTTCATCAGCGCTAGTTGTCATTTACATTATGTTTAAAAAATGATAAAAATATTAAATTGTTACATGATATTCATTTTAAATTTAAAGAAATTTTATATATAAGGCAAATTAAAGAAATTTTATGTTTTCTTGAAATTAAATTTAAATATTTTGTAAATTTCCAGGTAGAATCCGACAAAAGGAAGGGACAGAGGTGTTGATAGGGACAGAACGTGATCTTCAATACGAAGAGTTGAATATCAAAAGACAATATTTAATGGAAAAAGCCATTGAAAGGGTATATTTGATGGACCAATCAAATATTGAAAGGGACATAAAAATAGCAGAAAGAAATCAATATGAATTAGAGGAAATAGAAAGAACGAATAAAAAAGTTAAGATTAGTAATCAGAGACGTGGTGTTTATTCCATTTTATGTAAATATTGTGGAACTCTCATTACAGATGGAAGTCTGATGCGACATATAAACCAGAAACTTTATATTGTCTATGATAAAGAAATATTGTCAAGAGTAAAAATTGTGGATCTACCCAAGAAGAAAATGAAAACCTTCGATAACTGTCAAAAACGGGCGAAAGTATATGGGGGTAATTGTGGACATGATTGGGGAATACTATCAATATATCGGGAATGCAGTTTTGTATGCTTGTCTCAAGACAAAATCACATTTTTGGACCGACAAGAAAATTGTCATGTAGATTGCAAAAAATGGTCTGATTTAAAGTTTGCTATTGATGAACTTACTGATAATGAAGTTTTCCAGTACAACACTTGCTGATTACTTTTGAGTGAAACAATCCAATATTTGTTTGGTTTTTATATTAATAAATGTTTATTACAAAATTTAAATAAAGAATATTATGATCAGACATTTTTATAAATATATGACTCAAAAATAATATAAATATTGAATTCACTCTGTTAATATGCATCATATCTGAATAGCTTATGCATTAGCTTATTTTGGTTCGTAATGTACAAAAGATTCATGGTATTAATTGATCGATTGGTGGTATGCTACACGAATTTTTTTTTATACAAATTTTCTCTTTTTTTACAACTTTTCGAGCTATTTCAGCATCTTCACCATGAAATCGAAAGGAACATACCAAAGACTCCAGCTTATGCCGTTAACATTTCACATTTGATAACTTAATGTACTTTGACTTTCTAGACAGAAGGAAGTTACTGTGACATAAACTTTTAAAAAGTTATGTTCAGACTTGTGTACGACAGACGTAATAGAATCTTAACAGGTTTACAACCACCCTCCATTAGCTCCTTTAGCTCAGTTGGTAGAGCGGTGGACTACTGTACCAAAGGTTCAGGGTTCGATCTTCTATTGGTACGGTAGGTAATTTTGGGAGACAAATCATGCTATACTGTTACAATATCATCACTCAAAAAATTTTATGTCTTCATATAAACCTCTAAGACAAGGTTATGTTAATATCATCACCCCTGAATTTTTACACTCATAAACAACTTTTTTAACGGTAAGAACTTTGTATCTCACAAATGAGAATAGATATATTCAGTGAGATTTCATATATTACTGGAATTGACTCTTCCCCGGACTACAGGATTTTCATCCCTTGCAATTTGACGTGTTCCATTAATGGAGCAGAACATACTTACCTTTCCACTGCATTGTCCTCATTATCATTGGTTTGCTGTGTGTTGTTACTCCTTTGGTTGTATGTTTGTAGTATATGTTTTCTGTGTTAGTGTTCTCACGAAATTGCCTTGTTTGGATTTTTAACCGGATTTTCATAGGAAAATATCGGTTATTAATTTGGTGATGTACGGCGGGCGGGCGGCCGGGCGGACGGGCGGGCGGACGGGCGGCTGCCAAACAGTGTCCGTGCAATAACTTATGAACTGTTCAACCAAAGCTTTTCAAATTTTAATATGTTGTTACTGATGACAAAATGGAGGTCAAGTTCGATATTGACGATTTTCACTTTCACCGTTCAGGAGTTATGGTTCTTGAAAGATTGAAAAATGGCTTTCCCAGTGGTGTCCGTGTGATAACTTATGAACTGTTCAACCAAAGCTTTTCAAATTTTAATATGTTGTTACTGATGACAAAATGGAGGTCAAGTTCGATATTGACGTTTTTCACTTTCACCGTTCAAGAGTTATGGTTCTTGAAAGATTGAAAAATGGCTTTTCCAGTGGTGTCCGTGTGATAACTTATGAACTGTTCAACCAAAGCTTTTCAAATTTTAATATGTTGTTACTGATGACAAAATGGAGGTCAGGTTCGATATTGACGATTTTCACTTTCACCGTTCAGGAGTTATGGTTCTTGAAAGATTGAAAAATGGCTTTTCCAGTGGTGTCCGTGTGATAACTTATGAACTGTTCAACCAAAGCTTTTCAAATTTTAATATGTTGTTACTGATGACAAAATGGAGGTCAAGTTCGATATTGACGATTTTCACTTTCACCGTTCAGGAGTTATGGTTCTTGAAAGATTGAAAAATGGCTTTCCCAGTGGTGTCCGTGTGATAACTTATGAACTGTTCAACCAAAGCTTTTCAAATTTTAATATGTTGTTACTGATTACAAAATGGAGATCAAGTTCGATATTGACGATTTCCACTTTCACCGTTCCGATATTGACGATTTTCACTTTGACCGTTCAGGAGTTATGGTTCTAAAAAATTGAAAAAAAGCAGTTCAAGTCGTCGTTTCCATGCAAATCTGGAAAGTTATTGGAGTGACCACAAGATTCTTTGGATTCATATAAAATAAGGTTATAATCTCATTGGCGTATTTCTTTCATTATTGACTTCATGATTTCTGCCTACCAACCCCTGCTTAACAAATGTGTGTGTACTTATATACTCTCAAAAATTCCAATATTTGTCACTTACTATAAATAGGAAGTCAAGATTGATTTTTGCCTTTCCATTTATGAACCCTACAAAACCCTACAAAAATTCATTTATATTTCTTTACTTCATCCTGTTTGGGAATCCAGATTTGCAAACAACATTTCCATGCTGGAAAATCCGGTTTGCTGTCATTCGACAGCCTCTTGTTACCTTGATGAATTTGCCTATTGTCTTATTTCTTCGGTAATCTTTTCCGATATTCGAACAATTGTCAATCTGGAGTATGTACATATGTGCAGATTTTAGCAAAGAACGTTTCAAGTAACTGATGGGCTACGGTAGATGCACGTTTAATGGTGAATGTACGAAGCGCAACATTTGAAAAATTGTCTTTGTACACAGTATTCCCCTAGATAACTTTTTTAGTACATACAGGTCTATTAGAGTTTTTTATCACAACAGGCAGATAGATTTTGGATTGTATTATCTTTTATTGACATATAACATAAGCTATACAACGTTTCTATAAAGTACCATTCAGGGACAAATAGACTGTAAAACTGTGGGCGTAGTGTATGCAATAAATTGTACGAAATGCGAAAACTTATATACGTCGTTAAAAAATTAAAAATTTTAGAGCCGGACGGACTGAATACTATGCACGAACGGAATTAAAAAAAAATATGAATAAGGAAAAAGCACGGCAAATGAAAGTCATAGAAATTATTATAACGTTATGTATCCTAGCGATGTAATTGTAATATAATTCCAATGAAGAAGGCCGTAATGATCGAAACGTATGGAAACTTTTCTTATAGTTTTTATTATATGTGTGTGTATATATATATACACACACAAAAACGCTTAACTAATTTTTGAGCGTCGGAGCTTGCGGCTGTACTACCGGCCTTCATCAGCGACATTTTATTTGTACTTGAAACATAACGACAAAAGCACAAAAACGGATCATAACCTGGCGTCATAGTAATTACACAATAGATATATAAATGAAAGAAAATTAGAAAGTCACTTCTCATCTTTGGTATTAATTCCATACGGCTTTAATGTCCTTAGTTTATTAATCATTAAATTTGTTTGGGTATTTCTATAGATTTCGTTCCCCGACAACTTTTCTATCCCCTGAACCATGTAATGTTCTACTGAATGCGAGTCCGTGTAAAAATATTTTGCAACAAGCACCGATGCTCATAATATGTCGCTGATGACGGCCGGTAGCGCGCCCTCAAGCTCCGACGCTCTTCACATATATACACTTCATTACACTAACCCAACAATGTTAAAATAAGATTTTTATACTGCCAAATTTTTGTCCACCTCGAACTCGCATGTTGAGACACCTAGCACCATGTCCAGCGCCATAGACCACTCGGCAAGATCCGCTATATAAAAATATAGCTTCAGTGACCGACATGTATCTTGGAATGGACATGGTATATGCGAATATGCGTGTGGCGTAATGTCTATACCTCTCTGGCATTAATTTGACATCAGTCTGATTAGATATCTTATTATTATTATTATCATATTTGAATATGTTTAAAGATAACAACACAGCCGATTTATCAAAAGTAGCTAAACTCTACCCCGATCATTCTACCTCAAAAACTTCAAATCAAACCAATAACTGATGAATCAGAACAACAAAGAAGAATACAGGAAAGAATGTCATTGGAGAAAATGAACATGGAAGTGGAATTTCTAAGATTAAGAGATGCAACGAATGAACGAAAGTACAAAGATATCGATCAACAAATTGAAGAAGAATGTGCTAGAAAAACCGACGGATCACTTTTACAAAATGTACTGAAACTTCGAAAACAAGAATGTGAACTATTATCACTACAGCGATGAAAAAAGTGGACATTGGTTTCTAAGTTATGTAGAGGAATTTCAAAAAGAAATATCAGATAAACCATTTATTAAAAAAGTAAACAAAACAAAAAAATATGCAGACATAGTACGTAGTACGACAACCAGTTAGAATTAAAAAATAGCAAGTGCCCAAAACAAAGTTTGGCCAATTAAGAACAAACAGATTCAACAATACTAGAACAGAAAGTTATAGGAAGAAATAATGTAGCAGAAATCTTTCTAACTTTAGACGAAACACGTAAAACCCAAAATGAAGGTTTAAGAAAAGACAATCGTACCAGGAACTACAATGAACAATATATCATAATAACATTAGTGACAGATTTAACAACCCAACCCCAAAAAGGACTGTAAACGGCACTGGTGAGAAAAAATATGTAAATCATTTTTTAGACCGAACTCAAAGATGCCAGGGCTACGATGATTTCTGAACACGAGAAACCACTTGTTGTCAGGTAATTAATTCATCAAAGAAAACTTTAACCGATATTCAAGAAAATGCGAAAAGTTCCGACTAGCTGAATATTTTTTTTGTTGAAAAAAATGACTATGAAGAGTCATTAGCTAGAAATAAAGGTGATTTTCGTCCAAAGAAAGGAAGAAATAAAGCACTTGATACTTAATGAGAACCCATTACGAATTTTCCCTTTTAATAACATAAAATCAAATTTATCAAAACAAGAATGCAAAAGTGTAAGTGATTTACAAAAGGACATTGAAATAACAATTAAAGCTGATAAAGGTAGTGCTATTGTAATTATTGATACAATTTATTACAATTCAATTCAATTCAATTCAATATTTTTTTAACGTCTCATCTCATGTATACGGTTATAAACAAACAACAATTTAAACTAGACTGAGGCAGTCGGAAACGACACTATCCCCGCACTCCACACATGATGTATCCCTGTGCAGCTTTCTCACAATCATATCTTTGAAATCAGGTCCAATTTTTGGAGAATAAAAATTCAAAAGCCTTATTACGCATCTGCATACAGTGAATGACAATACTGTATAGAAATACTAGAGGCTTCCAGGAGCCTCTAGCGCTCACCTGGTCTATGTCCAACTTGACTGGCAGCCTGGAAGATGGCTGTGAAGTTCCTATTGGCTCACTTGTTACAAACAAGAAGATATTTCAGTGAACTTTGCCATTAAGTCCTATGTTAAACTAAGTTCCACACTGGAGGCCATCTTGGATAGTGGACAGGGTCATCTGATATAATTCTAAAAGCAGACCAACTAAGGACCATTGCTGCTTAGTTTTGTTCCAATTGGCCAAGTGGTTTCAGACAAGAAGAGTATTAAGTAAATTTCCTATAGGATTCAATTTAAACTAACTTCGGCTCTGGTAGCCATCCTAGAAGGCGGGGTCATCGGATATAATTCTGAAAGTGGACCACCTAAGGACCCAGTGATTTCAGACAAGACGATCTTTAAGTAAATTTCTCATAGCGTCCTTTGTTAAACTAAATTTAGCTCTGACGGCCATCTTGGATGACAGGCGGGGTCATCGGATACAATTCTGAAAGAGGACCACCTAAGGACCATTGTTGGCTAGTTTTATATAATTGGTCCAGTGGTTTCAGAGGAGAAGATCTATAAAGAAAAGTTTACGATGATGGACGACGGACATCAAGTAATGACAATAGCTCACCTGGGCCTGATCCCAAATTTTTGAAATTCTACTCTGAAATGGCCAAATTTTTGAAAATCTAAATTCTAAAATCTTAATGCGCATCTATATCCAGTGTGTGACAATATTGTACGGAAATTAAATACATAAAACACATGTAAAATGAAAAATTAAAGAAGAGTTTAGGTCACAAGGTTAAATTCCAAAATTTAAAAATTCAACTCCTGTGGGCTACTCCTGTCTGAAAATGAAAATTCTAAAACCTTATTGCACATCTACAATACTGTATAGAATTTAAATGCATTAGGTTAAAAATAAACGAGTAGTTTAGGTCACAAGAAAGTGTGACGGATGAAGGCACAGACAGACGGGCGGTGATGATAACAATATATGCGAAATTCTTAGAAATGAGGGGATAAAAATGAAAAAAAATTTAGGTCACAAGCTTGTTGAAAATGTTATTGTGCATACACAGTATTTCACTCAAAAGTGGAAGGATTTGGACATTAATATAGAAATATATAGACAAATCCATTTTTTCTTTTCCAGTATGTTGGATATTTTTAAATTGTGAAATATTCTGTTAATTTCAGGAATTTTTATATTGTTAATGTTGATAAATTATTTTTTATTCAGAAGTTTTATGAATAGTAATCTGCAGAAAAATCTACATTGGAATTCATTGGGAAGTATTGAATAATTAAATGGCATTGTTTAATGACCATTGTTAAGTTGGAATGTGATGTTTCTTTCTATGTCTAGGTTAGTCTATGAAAAGGTATATACTATGAAATTTAGAGCGAGGGGCTTGCCCCGAGCTCTTAATTTCATAGTATATACCTTTTCATAGACTATCCAATTTAGCACATATTTACAACTCGAGTAATCTTTTAATTGGTCTATTGATAGTTTATTTTGGCTGACTACTTGTATCACAGGTGTTTGTAAAACAGCTCATTAACGAAGTTTGGTAAATCTACTCACTAGTATCGTTGTAAAATATATGATTTCAAAAGGCCCTTGACTCCAGAATGAAAAGATGGTAGCTGCTGGTGTAAGTATGTTTATCGGTATAAAGCGGTGTTTTATTATACATGTACTTCTTTTAGTTTACATGGTTAGATGACAAAATAAATTGACCAAAAGCAGGCAATAATTAGATTGCAGTGGACGCTTTACATGTCTTGAAAACATTTTTCAATTTCACAGTAAAACTAAAGCTATTATAAATCTGAAACATATAGATAGAATGCAGCGGCGGATCCGGGGGGGGGGGTTGGAAAAAAAACTATTTTTGGACGATCAATGCTTTTGAGGGGACATATGGTTGGAACCCCCACCCCCCTCTTATACTGGGGTTTATGTTTTTTTTATTTCAAATTAAAAACTAAAAGATGTATCAGAACATGTATATATATATATATATATATATATATATATATATATATATATATATATATATAGGTGACACATTTTCTTCAGACATTATTACGGTTTTTCAATTCATGACGTCGTCCTGAACATGCATGATATATTTGCCACTGGACATTAAGCAACCAATAATCAATCAATTCATGACAAAATAGATCAAGTTGCCTTAATTTCCCTTCACAAGTTCATAGTACACACTTTTTTGTGTACAAAGTAATTGCATGGATGATAAATTATCACAATTTTAAGATTACGTTGTACTCTAATAAAGATATAAAGAACCATATTTGTTACTCTTTATTTAAATGAAAGAAACTTGCAATCGTCAAAAACATTTTTTTAGAGCCAAAGATTTTAATAGTAGGTTATTTAAAAATCAATGTGAAAACTATATTACAAACTATTTAATTTAATTTGGAACACAGCATTTTATTTCAAAATAGCCAGTGGCAATTTTTGTTTTAATATCTTGATTAAGATACAATGAAATCTTACCCTAGTGGTCATTCATGCGTAGTTACTTAGTACACGGAAAAAGTATGTACTATGAAAATTAGAAGGCAAATTCTAGATATTTGATTGGACGATAAGTTGTAAGTATGTGCTAAATATGTAATTAGAAGAGATCTGTTCAGGTGTTGTTAGTTGTAAAATGAATGAACTTGAGTTTTGATCACCATAATTTTATGGATGGATGGTTGAATTATTGTTTAACGCCCAGTGGCAACCAGGTGCATATCAGGACGAGAACATGTTGATATGATAATGAATATGATCCCTGCTTTGTACTAGACCGACACGTAAAGTCGGATTTTTAATGTGCTAGCTCACGAGGTAACTGTCCACAGGAAGACAGATCACCTCACTCGGACACATTATACTGACTCCAAGCCGACCATTCTTTGCTCATACTCCTAGATTCCGCGTGCTTGGCGGAGAAGCAGTAAATACCAATTTTAATGTCTTTGGTTTGACCCGGCCGGGGATCGAACCCGCGACCTTCCGCTCTCGGGGCGAGCACGCTACCACGAGACCACCGAGACGGTCAACCCCTTTAATGAAGTAATGGGTTATTATAGACAGCTTAAATATAGCACACAGAATGCAAGGCTGCCACAGGTAATGTTACAATGTTGTTTGAGCGACTATCGTTATTGTTTTATTTCATTAAAAAGGGTATACCAGAATCGTTCTTAATTTAAAAAGTTTGACAAAACACGATTCACTAAGATATCGTGAATTATTTTATAAAATATATCACTATAAAATTTGCGATCTTGCAAAATATTGCAAACGCGACACGTTATTTCATATTTGAACAGTAGTGTAGTGACAATAAGTATAAATTTCTATCACTTCTTTCATCCAAATTGCAAAATTCTAGGCTCTTGAGTTTATATGATTTAACAAGGAAACAACCGCTTCAAGAATTTTTAGGAAAACAAATGGGTGCCACCAAACAAAAAAAAAACAATCGAGGATACTTGCATCGTACTACTCATAAAAACCAAATGATATATCATTTTAAGGAAATTTCTTACGTAATAAGGTTCAAATATTGCTTTTTATGTGTAACTATTTCTTTAATTATTTTTTTTTAGTATTGATTTATAACGTACATACATGTAACTACATTTTGTAATCGCGCCATACGACGTACGTTCAGGTATGTCCCGATCACTGAAACATAAACTTATTAAAATGATTTTATTTTTGGAAATCTGTTTAAATTGTATAATTTCTGCTGATACAGCTACTATTAATTTGGAGAGCTCATCAGTTCGTAAATACACTGATTTTTGTTCATCTTAAACAGGCCTTTAGTTTTACATTCAAGGCCTCTTGAGTATCACCGGCTCAACTTCTAGTATTTCATTTCTGAATTGAATCGAAAAGGATATTAACGAATTCAGTTTTTAAAATTTGTAGTAAATATGTTCATTTGCTGCAATTATTTTACAACGTAACTTTGCAGATTTTGGGCCTGACTGCATCTCCTGGTACAAACAAAGCCAAAACAGTCAATGATGCGGTGGATCATTTGAAAAAAATCATGTCAAACATGGCTGTGGCCAGACTATCAGTAGTTAGATGAATTGTTAAAATGGTCGTCCGTGCCAGAACAAGGTGTGTATGAGGCCTTCATTTTTATACTATTTATAGTGTGAGCCTGTCATCGGCTGTTTCGTAGACCTGTAGGTTTTTGTTTATTTACTTTTGTTCTGTTGAACATATCCATATAGTGGCCCCCCATAGGAAATACAGGTTGGGAATTTGGCTCCCGTTTCATAAAAAATCGTAAGACTACGATTCTCGTAACTGTGACGTCATTGCCTATAAATAAATAGACAGTTTTTGTGAGGCGATTTGCATTTTTTCTTGGGGTCAATAAAGTTTTTCAATAAGTTTGGTATAAATTTTTAATTTGTTTCTGATTTTGATTATGTTTTTTATTATGTTCCTTGCTGAAAATGAAAAACAAAATGCTTTGTACATGCATCTGTTTTTTATTGTTACCGAGATATGAGGGGCCGACAAATTGTCACTGCCCATTAACTAAACTTGTTTACTTCTTATCTGATTTTAATATTATTTTTTTTCAGACGTTTCATCATACAATTACAATAAAAGTTACTGCATACATCTTTATATACCTTTGGGTGTTTCAGACATAAAACGAGTTTAAGTATCCAAAATGAGCGTTGTTGTAAGAAACTTATATCAACTAATTTCATCTATATTTTAACGGCTTCCGAGATAAAAGGGCTTAAATTTACACAAATTATCCAGTTCGGTATGTTTTCTTCTTATTCATTTTGATAAATGCTTTTAATAGTATGCCAACAATTTCTTCTATCTTTAACGGTTTTCATTCAAATGGTTGAGGGGGCTAAATGAATAAATATAACAGGATGTGTAAAATTTGAATTTTTCATTTGCTTTTTGTAAATGTCTAATATATGAAGTTTATTCAACACTTTGATCTCGAGCACTGCTGATGAGTTGTTAGTCAGCGAAATGGCCGTACAGTCAATCAAATTTATTTCGGTATTTTGTGACACTTTTTATTATTAGCTCAATGATTAATCATACTAGTGTGTCCAAACTTTCTTCAACTGTTCACCTCTAATTAAATTAATGTCCATGCACTTATGTTATGGTTGTCGTCTATTATTAAATTTTATTTAAACATAAAGGTACATACATACAAACACACTACATGTACTATCGGTTCAGCTTTATTGCCTGTACCGAATGATTCACACAGTCTACGATTGACACTTATCAATATTTATTTTTACTTGTTTTTTTATATTTTCTATTACTTTAATATCAAAATTCTTATGAAAATAGCAAAAAATTGAGATTCATTCCTGTCCATTTCGTCGTTTCTAGAATATTCAAGATATCAAATTTATAGCGAGGGCAGCGAGCGCTATGGGAGCATATGGGTCATTTAGAAAAGTCGTTGTTTAATGGGGGCAGCCATTATGCAATCCGAAGTGAATTTATTTGTTAAAGCCAATATTGCCATTTTGTGCTACATGCTAAGGCTAGAAAAAGTTCCGGAAACGGAAGTAAGTAAAGTAAGGGAAACAACTTGCTTTTAATTAATATGAAACAGGTGTGACCTGGAAAGCGAACGAAGCGCCTCGTAAGGTTTTTACGTTTGCTTTGTCGATGTTTAGTGAAAACTTCGTAATGACGGGAAAATGTGACACTTGCGTCTGCATTTTTTTTTCTTGTCAAATTTTAATATATCAAATTTGATTCCAGGTGGATTCTTTCGTATTTATTTTTAATCACATGACACTTAATGTTAAAAAAAAACTTGAGGTAAGTCCATAATTAATAACTTATTTGTTCAGGATAATCTCTATTCACGTAATCACGTCGGAAGCAATGTCTGAACGAGATTTCCCATGGATGCCGCTATGTTGTTGAAACTTTTTAGCCGGCATAGTAGTAGGAATAATTCAATTAACATCTCTACCTTAAAGAGCGAGCTTAGCTCTTATAATTTTTAGGGTCAGAATCGTGATACCGGAAATGAGTTTCTGGAAGTTGTGCTCGCATCATTGGCCACGCCAACAGCATATTATCAGTGTATACCACCAAAATTATCAGACTCTCCAAAATTGTATAAATACAAAAAGAGACGTGTATGCACGCTTAATGTGCATAGGTATCCGTGAAACATTGGAATTACACTAAAAGCAAGTGAAAACCGCTCTCATTGCTTTTTCATTTATGAAAGATGCTTCAATACTGTTCAAGTAGCAATAGTGCATGTGAAACGAAAAGTGAATGATATGTATATATTTGTCTACTGTTTTATAGACTGGATACCTTCAACTACAAGAAAAAATGATCCAGTAAAGGAAATACTGATAGAAGCAATGGGTTACCTTGAAAGATTATTCAACAGGTATACCGTCATAAAATAAGAATAAGCATTTTTTAAAGTAGTCAATATATTTTACTTCCAAATACATGTATTTCCGATACATAGCCACACAATTTGATAAGGCAAATGATCTTGCTGTGATATGAAAAAATGGTATACAAAAAACCATGAAAGATATAAAAGGGCTAAAACAGTGGAATGTTTTAACATTGTAAAATAAAGATATTAAGAGGTAGAAGAATAAAAGAAATTTTGTCAAAATAAAACTTATGAATAAGCTTGCTATAACTTGATGACGTATTGACGATTAATACATATTTAATTTCTGCAGCTAATTTGAACTTGCTATATTTATTTTTATTCATGTACTGTCAATGTTATCAATAGTTACTCTGTATCTTTTAAAACAATGTTGACATGGTTGAGGAGACACGGGAGCTTCATGTAGCACTGTAGAAGAAACGAGTAGATAAAACGGAACAGAGTTATATACAGTGGGTAATGGAAACAAAGAAACTGGTCAAACTGAATTTACATACTGACTCTGAAGTTCCACGCCTACTGCATGCATATTTAAGACATTTAAAGGCTAGTATGCTAATAAAGTTTGCTTACGAAATTTTATTAAAAAATAATACCACTCAAACTATTTCGATATTTTCGTGGTTACACACTATGAGTGCATAATTTTGTGCGAATTTGTAACATGCAAAGCAACCCGCTAAAAATCATTTCCACCCCACACAAACCCAATAAAATTGTTCTGAAAACGTAAAAAACCTTAATAGCTTACAATAAAATTTTTCTACCCAATCAAAAACCAGTATGCAGAACTTAACATCAAACCTGAAATATTTTAACCACGTGCTATGAAAGGGTGCAATACATATTATATTGTGCGGTTTTGTTATGTGAAATCGTTTATGCGAACTCTTAAATCCCTATATAACAGTTTTCAGAATCTCATTTCCGGTATCACGATTCTGACTCTAAAATTATAATTTGAAGCAAGTTATTTCCCTTGCTGGGATGTTCCGAGACGTAGTACTGGTTCGCTGCAATGAAGAGTAAAGGATTAGCTGTTTTAAAACATCTTAATTTGCACTTAAAGTTTGGTTAATATAAATTTGGGAACTACTTACGATCTTTTTGCTTCCAACATACTTGTAATCAAACAAGCTGCAAATATTTGTATATCAAAATAATTAATAATTTCTATTTACTTCCTACTGGTTGCTCTGCACTGCATTTCTGAAAAGGGCTATATAATCCAATGATAAATGTAAACAACCTTACAATAAACATACTTCTATCCAACAACGTTACAGCCTGCAGAAGTCAAAACCAAAATGTGTATACGTGTACTATACTTGGGTAACGTGTGCTATGTTTGCATGATGCAAAACAAATAACCCATATTCAGAAAGGTCACCACTCAGCATTCATGTTCGTTACACACCAAGGTGAAATGTCAATAAATCATCAAATTAAAAGCACATACTATATGTATATACCAGGTTAGGTTATTATTGTTTGAAATAACACAAATTTCATCGTTCATAAAAATATTAAAGTTTTTGTTCTATTTCTTTATCAACGTAGATCGTGATTAA
The DNA here is from genome assembly GCA_028015205.1 of Mytilisepta virgata. Taxonomy (NCBI): domain Eukaryota; kingdom Metazoa; phylum Mollusca; class Bivalvia; order Mytilida; family Mytilidae; genus Mytilisepta; species Mytilisepta virgata. The sequence continues at coordinate 95,159,003 of CM051521.1, forward strand.
CAACTGAACTTAGTTTAACATTGAAAAATCTTCTTGTCTGAAACCAGTTGACATATTGGAGCAGGACTTGGCAGCATTGGTCCTTAGGAGGTCCTCTTTCAGAAATGTGTCCAATCACCCGGATTGTCAACCAAGATGGCTGCCACACCGAACTTTGTTAAATATTGGACCCTATAGGAAAATTCATTTAAAAATCTTCTTGTGTGTAACCGCTTAGCCAGTTGGAACAAGCAGAAATGGTCCTTAGATGGTTCTCTTTTAGAAATGTATCCGTTGACCTGGACTGTCAACCAAGATGACTGCCACAGGTGAAATTAGTTTAACACAGAATCCTATAGAAAAACCAGACAAATTGACTGCAACACTTAAATTTTTAGGTCTGCTCAAAGGTGAAAAGTTAAATCCAGGTGAGCGATACAGGCTCTTGAGAGCTTCTAGTTGAATATTGCTACGAAAATCGCGAAAATTATTATGACCCAGTTTCTGTACTACCATGTAAATGTACAACAATTTTGTCCGCAGTCTAATTTCGATGGTACTACAGGTGTTGGATCACATCTTTTAATGATCGTCGAAGGGGTCCACGATCATATACTTTACATTTGCGCTGATTGGAAGCACTTACACACACAGAATAAATAAAGGCATGGAGTCGGTCCTTGACTGTGTATACATGTATGTATGTGCAAAATAAATGTACAGTGACCTTCGTCGGTGACAGATTTCAGATTCGTCTGTTAATTCTTTTGATGTATTGCTTATTAAATCACCGGATGCGATGGTGACACTTCACCGTACAATGTTGTACATGTTGTATGCCTCTTAATGTTGATGTTATTACCGAGTCATACATGTAACTTAAAGAATTCCAACAAGTTCTTTATGCACAATAAATACGGTATTTTATTTGTATCATAGCAGTATTTAATTGCTCATGCAATACATGTATGGTAAGATCTGTAAATACAATACAGGTACTTAAAACACCGTTTAACTACTAGTACTTTAAATGGTAGCTGAGAATTTCTAAGTAAAACTTTGTAAATAATGAAGAGAATACTGAATTGCACTAATCCGAAATTACATAGATATGAAGTATACAATGTTTTTTTCTGATAACAACTATTGGCACTGAGCGTAACATTGTTTCATTGTAGCTGTATGGAGAATGCCTAGAAGTGAATGATTTGCTTGAAACTGATGAAGTGATAGAAGTCCTAATGAATGGGTATGGTGAATTTTCATACGAAAGTCGAAAGGCTAACACTAATGAAGAAAGAGATATTGTGGAGAAGTTGTATAGTAAGAATTTTTTGAATTTTAAATCGTCAATTATATTTTCTTTCAAATGTGGTAATTTTTTATCATTTTTTATAAACTAAAATGATATTTCTTTTACTATTACGGACCAGAAATCTATATTAGAAGCTTAAGAAAACAACAGACGTTTGGGGAAATTCGAAGCGGATACAGAACAAGCTTAGTCTCTTATCTCTGACGAAACAGAAAAGGCAAACATAGAAGATCATGATGTCACTGACACCTAACAATGAACTTAATGCTTAGCTTTTAGAGAATAAGGCATATGTCATATTATCAGCTGTTCATGTGCTTGTATTTATGTACTAGCTATTACAAATACCCATAGTACTACCCTTATAAAATTACAAAATATTTTTAAAACGATAATTTCCCTGATGCAAACCTCTGTCCTAAGATGGTTGATTGTTGTACATTTTTTCGGTAATCTGATTCTGCTATACAGTGTTTTTGGTTTATTGCCTTTTGTGCTTTGAGACATAATTTGTTGATATGTTTACACAGTGTGTACAGATAACACAGAATGTTTATTTTTTACAACTGATTCTTCTGCTGGAACACTCGTGTACCCGAGGGTAGTACCAGCTCAGTTACTAATAATTTCATACTAGCCGTGAAACTGATACTCAAAAACTTTACACTTATTATACTTAATTAGGAAATATTTGAATACTTACGATTATCTCACTTATGCATGGCTCAAAGATACTTATTTTATACAATTTAACGATTTATTGCCAGTTGGATAAGCTATTTTCTTTCCTTGTCAGTGCCTATGAAATAAATGTATTCGCCTATTTAACAGAAGTATATGTTGATGTCCGCAAACTTAAAGGAATGGTGGAAGAGAATCCTGATATTGTGGTAATAAGACAAACACTGCATGAGGAATACGAAAAACAGAAGGAGGATTCTAGATTTCTTATCTTCGTGAAGACCCGAATCACTGCAAAACTGCTTGCTGAGCGTTTACCAGAGTACTTGAATAGTCATCATTTGACCGGGTCTCAAGTAACGAAAGAAAAAGGAGGTATTTGTAACTTACTTCTTCATCTTTAAGGTCGTAATCGAAAATTCACGAGACCTTTTTTAGCTCTTCTGTGTAACCAAAGGTCCGTGTGAGTTATTGCAATCAGTCGGTGACCGTCGTCTGGTCGTCTGTTGGTTAACTAAGGTCCTCTTTCAGGATTTTATCTGATGACTCCGACCGCCATCCAAAATTAGCGCCACAGACAAAAAAAAACGACCCCGTGGGAAAAGTTACTTAACGATCTTTTTGTCTGAAACCACTTAGTAAGTTGGAACCCTACTTTGCAGCAATAGTCTTTAGGTGGTCCCATTCCGATTGTATCCGATGATTCCAAGATTGCCGTCACAACCAAACTTACTTTAACAATTATATGATCCTATGGGAAAATTTACTTGCAGAACGTTTCGTCTGAAACAACTCAGCCAATTGCACCAAATTGATAGTAATGGTCACTATTGGTTCTCTTTCAGAACTGTATTCGTACCAAACAAGTTTTTTTCTTCAGCTTTAAGTCTGCAAATCCAGATGAGCTATACATGCTCTTGAGCCTTGATTTTTTTTCTCGTTTGTTCCATTTAAGCTGTCGTGTTTTGTGTTTGAATCCAGATTTTATTCTGTTTGAATTATATCAAAAGGAAACAGTGTAGTCTTTGAAAACCATTGGCAGATATTTTTGGTTATCGATAAATCTCAAACTAGATGGTGTAACTGTTATAAAAAAATATTTGAGAGTTTGTTTTTTACGGTTTCAAAATTTCAACTTCAAATAAGGAAAAAACTAAACTAAGTTTACGTTTGAATATTGCATTCTCTTAGGGAATAAATAACTGAATTCAACAGCCATGTGTAATCATGTTTATTCTACTTATAGGCTTACATAAACAAGAGCAGTTAGAGGTTGTAGACTATTTTAGGAACGGTAAACATTTATGTATAGTTTCAACTTCAGTGGCATGTGAAGGGCTTGATATACCAAAATGTAACTTAATGATCCGATACAAGATACGATCAAACGAGATAAGCAGTTATCAAATGAGAGGTAATACTTACTTGTCTTTAATTAGTACCGAAATTTAAATGTTTGGGAAATTTCAGATACATTTGTTTTGTAATACATGTATGAACCTTATATAATAAGTTTATTCAAATTCATTCCTTAGCTACTGAGGATTAAATATATGCCGAAGAATTGAAAACGAAAGTGTATTCCTGTATAAGAATTATATGTACCGCTTAATCTGTTTTCTATTACTAATATACACTTAATTTGCCAAGTTCAATTACAGAATCATTTAATTGTATATCAGTTTCATGATAATACCAAAAATAAAATACAGTGGAGCAAGTAATGCCTTGTACATGTAGCTGTGGGGAGTTTGGTTCACAGATCTATAATTAATAAACCTTTTGCATTCTAGAAATGGATTTTAAATCATGGTTAAAATTTAAATGTGGTAAATATATTTTATTCCACATTTAAAAAGAACTATAATTTTTTCTCTAACAAGCAATATAAAACTAACTATGCTTTCTTTTATTAACTAGGAAGAGTTCGAACAGAGGATGGACGCAAATTATTACTTCTCTCTGACAAAGATCGTATCCACGAGGAGGAAAACATTGAAAGACAATATATGATGAAAGAGGCCATTGAAAAGGTTATAAAACTTGATATTTCGAAAGAAATAGACAGAGAAGAAAAGGCTACATATCAGAAGGAAGAGCAAGAAAGAGTGGACAAAAAAATTCAGTTGAACCGACAGAAAATCGGAAGTTTTTCAGTGAAATGCGGAAAGTGTGGTATTTTGATAATATATGGCCAGCTAATGAGAAATATTGATCAGAAACATTTCATTGTTTACGATAAATCTTTTCTAGATACGATGGTTACACGTAAAAAGGGTAAATTAAGAAAATTCGATGGTATACAAAAACTTGACAAAATCCATGGAGCAGAATGTGGACATAACTGGGGATCGACGTTGATCTATCATGAGCAGGAGTTTGCAGCGCTATCACAAGACTATATTGCATTCTTTGACGAAGAGAAACAGAAAATTTTAGATTGTAAGAAATGGTCACAGCTTCCATTTAAAATCCCTGAAATTACGGAAGACGAAATAGTTACATTTGGTAGTTAATTATTTATTTGTATAAACACGAACGTCTAGTATAAAGTCATTTCAATTCTGATCAGAGATACACAATCAACTATTATTTTACTGAAAGACTGTATTCAATAGTTAATTCTTACGAGGGAAAGGCTGTCTTTATAAATGATAGAGTGGAAATTGTGAACGAATAGACGAACATAATATTTCCGATAATTTTCTACATATTTAGAATACAAATGATGAATCAAACTCTGGAATATTAATGCTTATGCCAATGATAGTTGTTGATGTTTTTTCCAAAACTGTTTTCCCTCACGTTTTCGAAAGAAGATCCGATTCAAATCCATGTCTCAAAAGATATATATACATATACACAAGTATATGTATTTTGGGAATATTATTTTATCTCATTCAACGCCTACATGTGTCTCATAAAGAATAATATTATGTACATTTAATATATCAAATATACGAAAAATATAAAAAAAAAAATGAATGTCACTTTATTGGTTATAGATAAGATATGTAGGTATACATAGAACATGTAGAAAAAGAAATATGCTAAAACAGTATGAAGACACCTAATTTGGATTTATCTTGGGTAATAAGTTTAACTGTAATTTTAAATTCCCTCTTAATTATGTGGACAGTACATGCATATGTTGATTTTATAAATTTTGTCATCAGCAGAATCAAAATAATAAAAGGCGTGGAAACTGAATAAGTATGATTTTTTTTTTTGCACAGTTGTGTACACGTAGGTTTGAAGTCTGTTGAATTGACAGATTGGATGGATGTGCAGTGTAAGGAGTTAAAAAAATTAGGTTTGACTTTCAGTGAAAATCGTATTGCGATAAGGGAATATATTCGATAACACCGTCATTTCAGAAAAATGCTAATTTCCCTAAAACAATAAACAACTATAATTTTGAGTTGGTGTGGTTTTACCCCAATTTCAGTGCATATATCGTCGGGGCCAGTTTTTACTGACGGAGGGAGCTAGCTTACATAGAGTACCCGGAGAGAATTAGCGACCTTTGGTAGCTGGTTATTCATATTAATTTTGGTTATTCATGTTAATATTATACTTTGGCAGGAGCTGGATTTGAACTCACAACTTAAATATTGATAACCTACTGATCATTAATGCGTGTAACGGGTTTTAAAGCTTTAGAACCGAAACATATATTTATGGTTCAGTTGGCAGGTTTTTTGCTGATGCAGTGTTTGATTTTTGGAAACAATCATGCTCAAATGTTAATGTAGTTTCGACAATTCTCAAAACATTTGGCAACCGAGGGCCTAGAATAATGGAACTAAAATTTCGTGGAGTAATATAGCTGAAAAATAGAAAATAGAGGCTCTCAACAAATTGGCCATGTAGTTACATAGAAGAATATTTTTGAAATTCATCCCTCCTTTTTTCTATTTTCAGTCACAGCAGCCATGTTGGTTGTAAGGGGGGCCCCCTAGGACCATTCCACCAAATTTTGGTCCCAATTGGCTCAGTTGTTTCAAAGGAGAAGATCTTGAAAAGAAAATTTTACGCCGGACGACGGACGCCAAGTGATGGCGTTTTTCAGTGTTGTTATTCAGCATAACGTAAAAATAACCCTACAAGGGAGAATACCTCAATATTTAACAGCCGGAAAATGTCATTTATTTATTCATTTATTTATTTTTGTTTATTTTTTACTTAAGAACGTTATTTATCATTTATATCTCTCAGAATAACTATTATGAACTTTTTTAGGTGAACTACCCCTTCGTAAAGATAAATAATCTGCATGTTTTTTTTTCAATTTTCTTGGTCAGCTGACATTACAGACAGGATGTAAAGTAAACTTAGTAATATATAGTTCATTTGAGTTACCAACTGGCGAATCTTTCACGTGCATTGTTCTCGTCTCGCATGCGAGACGGGATAAGTAATCAAAACCTAAACAGAGGGAACCAGTAGTTAAACAGGACCAGAATAAGTCTCCTGATTGGCCGTCCCAACATCATGAGATGGACGCATGCATAATCAACGGCCTCTAATTGGTCAGTCAACTGGCCAAGCTGATCTGCGGGATAGCATCACCTAAACTAGGGAAAATCGTCACGGACTGTACAACATACAATATCTGTTCAGTTTACGATAGTAAAGATTTAAACTTATCGCTGGATGTCTAATAAAACAAAGCACTTCATTTGGTGCTTTTAGTTTGTTGCTTTAAAAAGCGTGTTTCACGTGGTCGTACCTGTACATCTGCATTCTATTAATAGATAAATAGCGGTCTATTTGTAGACACATTGACTGAATACATATTAGCTGTCGTTTCCGACTGGTCCATCGGTTTATTTAAACAAAAGTCAGAAACAACTTATACTTCATGGTTTAAGATAATTAGAAATACAAATATCACTTAGAATCTTCCTAATGTACTAAACACTTTCAAGTAACCACCACATGTCTCCTGTGCATGTCCCAAGTCATGTCATGGTAATTGGTTAGTCTTTGTACTTTTTATTAATAGCCTTATCGTATTTACATGTATGATTGTTAAATACAAACTTTACGTACCGCAATCATACATTTCACAACATAAATATTGTCATAGATATCGTCAAATGTCACACCTTACGTTTCGGAAGTTAACTTTAAAGATAAAGGCTATTACATATATCTGTATGGCAATCTAAAAAATTCAAGTATAAAAAATTGAAATCTTTGAATATCCTTTAGCAAAAAAGGCAGCCCAAAAAAGCCACCAAAACACAGATTTAAAAAATAACTATATGTAGTAATATATCTATTGAAAGGTAGTAATAATACATATAATAAGGGAAAGTTTAATGTGATGACATTACGAACCTTTTATAATGCATAGAAAATAATACTCTTTATTAATAAAAAGCTAAGAGACGGCTAGCTTTTTAAAAAAGCTATTACTTGTGTGGCTTAGAGAATGGGAAATTTTCTCAGCAAAAATTGTTTGCAACTTCTATATAAGGTATCACAAAGATAGCATATAGAATATACATGACAATTGACCTATTCTATACAGTAAACTACCTTAAATGTAAATCTTAACCCTAATTCAAATCAATGGATGAATGGGCACAGGCAGGCCAAAGTATATGGTCCTAAACCTATGGTAGCGGAACATAAAGATGATTTTTTACAGGTAAAGCAGAGTAATTATGTTTAGAAAAAATACACGATCTGATGGACATATATGTAAAAGCAACTACGTGATGTCAAAAATATTAATTGGATCATGCGTACTGCTTAAAATCATACATACAAGAAAATTATCATGAATCTTAACTAAAAGGACGAAACATATTATGGCCCGGACAATTATATTGTCCACAGAAACCTATTATTTGACTTTGATTTCATTGTTTATGTACTTTTATATCTCCAATCAGAACCATGAATTTCATTTTATGGTGTGAAAATGTCAGAATAATACGTTAAAATTTTAAAAGTCATTCAAGAATCTAGTTCAGTTAAAGCGGTTATACAATATCTATCTCGCTCCACCAACTTTTAAATAAAAGAATATTTATAAATAAATTGAAATTTACGGTTCATAAAATCTGCAAAAAACAAAGTTCAATGTGTTAAATTCATCCCTACAGTTAAACTAAGTTATTTTATCAAGATGGAGTCGGTAGAAGCAGGCGAAAATAAAAAGGTAATTTGCATTTTTTAAAGCTTTTACATTTCAAATCTGTATACTTGTATAACAAACAATGTTTAATTCAAAGATTTTTTAATTGGATTATATACAAGTATAACTGTAATTAAATTAAAGCACGGCATGCACTAAACAAATCTGAAATGTGCATTATTCGTTATGGGGTATAATTTATGCGCATATAGTAAACTGGTCAGTATTTAATGGCATAAAATCTAATACTTAAAAATATATCGATATAAAATTGTCATTTGTTTGGAAATTACGGAGTATTCATAATTATATACTTATGAACCTTTTTGTAATTTTGGCACTGTGCAATAAACTCTACAAGGCCTTTTAGTCTCCTCTGTTTTCCGCAATACCACCAATGTTGATAAGAAAAACGCAGTTCCTCTGAATTTGTATCAGAGAATGTTGATTACAGGACGATAAAATAGAAAGAAGATAACATTTTGTTGAAACGTTTTAAAAACGGATATGGTGTTAATATTGATCCAATCGTGTAAGTTTCGTTTTCATTTTTAAACCGAATACGTAAAATTATATATGCATTATGTAGCAACAATAGTTGACTACAGTATAAACAATTTTACAGTATGATCAAGTCATTTCTCTTTGAACGTTAAATATAGATTCTCCTTCAGGTACGAGTGAGTTATAGAATTTCTCCACCCGAGATAGGTAAATTTTCGATTTTCAACACGCGAAGTTAAATTTTAGATTTTAACACGCTCGCTAAAGGCTCGCGTGTTGAACATCGAAAATTTAACTATCTCGGGTGGAGAAATTCCACAACTCACGAGTGAATTGGAGGAGAATCTGTTTCTCCTATGATTTTCGACAAAAACCTCAAGAAAATGTCGTTGCTATGTAGTTTGTTTACATAGACGTCATTTCGGGACTTCTCTAGTTGATCGTTCCAATAACTGTAAAAAAAAAAACGGCAGTAATTCCCACGTAGAAATCACCAGTAAGTGGTTAAAAATATTATGTATTTTTATCCCACCGATTAAACTCGTCAAGAATAGGAGAAATATCATTTCAGCTGCGTATTTGCGTGATTATGCATTTAAATTTACTAAAACGCTGATTAAAACGTTAGTTTATGCTTTTCAAAATCCTAGAATTATTTAGGTGCACGCAAAAGTTTTGCCAACCACATGAATCGTATTAAAAATCTGCAAATTAACAAAATAGTTATTGTGGTGTTGCGATTCTTGAAAAACAACAAATTTAGTTTTAATGCGTACTGTGTATGCTCCAAAAGCAAAGACATATGTAAAATAAGTTGTCCGGTTTCTTGGCAATTACAAAGATATATTACAGGGTTATTGATTTCATAAACTGCTTAATGCTTTTAAAAACGTTTTATATTAGCTTTCAATTTCTTTTAGCTAAAATTCCGGCTTCCAGAAAAGCACTAATAATGATCGGATTTTCCATCCAAGTTTCTATTGTAATGTCGTGAATAAATGCAAAGTCTCGCCAATAACCCACAGAAACTTTGAAGTTACTTAAGATATTTTAAAGGGGATATAAATATGGAACTTTTGTACAATTGCTCATTTCCCCGATAACTTGAACCCTTTAAATATATACTGGCCCACTAACGAATACTGTAGATTTTTATTGCATTAAACCCTTTATGGTAGTTTATTTCTGACTTGTTCGTTTTATAGAGCGACAATATCCGACCAGCAGTTATCAGAGCCTTGGCCAGTTTTACAGTAAAAACGAATAGAATCTGACCCTGCTATCTAAATTATGTACTGTCGGACCAATTGTTGCAGCTCCAGCAAGCGGTAACCTTGTTGAAAATCATATTGTATTGGCTTATAAAGGAAAGATCTTCGTGATTCTTGAAACCAAAATATATTATTAGAAATGGTAAAGTCCCCAAAAATACCCCAATGTATCCTTAATCAGTGGATAAAAGAACCCATTAAAGTTTGAATTGAGTAGTACAAAATAAATACAACGAAAAAACGTATGACCCATATTTCCGAAAAAAAACTTTAAATCTTATCTGGAACACTGAATATACACACAGAGTCAGGATAGTTGGATCAAATGTATGTTGTTACCAATATCAGTCATAGCCCAAGATTCCCCGGGGATCGTGGAAAATACATATTTAAACTTGGAATTTTTCGAAAGAGATTTGCAAAGGTTTTTCGAAAACTTTATATAGTTTGGCTTTGTGAATTGTATATTCAAAACAAAAAATGTTATAAAAACTAAAGAAGATTTTACCTACATATAAAGGTATACAAGTTTTTTCTATTAAATCGACAACCCTTGCAAGGTGATGAAATTTGAAATAAAAAGGCAGGACCCGGATTATGGCAAAATAAAAAGCATGCGTGACTTGTGTCAATCATGAAATTTTTAGGTTTAAATGAAAATAACATGTAGGCTGCAACAGCTGCCGAAAAACATCCAGGACCAAAATTTCCGGGGGGGGGGGGGGGGGGGGGGGGGGGCGGGTGGAATTAGGCAGGATCAAACATTTCATCCTAGCCCCCCCCCCCTCCCCCCGCTCTCACAGAAATCAAATGGTTGCTTCCTAAGTGAGCGTGATATCTAAGCTTTAATATGAATTCTGTTTGGTTAACTGAACAATTGAAATCCATAACACCTTTGTCGTGATGGATTTTGCTCAAATGCCCAATTTGAAGTATGACCGAAAGTATCTTTAAAATAGGTCAATATAGTACAGCGAACTTGGTTGTATTTTTCAATTTGTTCTTTATATTTTTATATCGAGCCATGTCGTTGGCCTTTTTCTGAAATTGCCTTTGAAATATTGAGAAAATGAAATATTAGGTGTCTGAAAGTCAATTTTCATTACAAAATCACAGTGATTATGCCAATCTGAAAAGAAATTACCTTTACTAGAAAACCACTTAAGATATTTATCACTTACGAAACGTCTCATGCGAGTAGCTTTACATGTTACAATTTTCCCTAATTGTAACCGACCTTGATGGTTAAATTACTTATTCGTGCCGTGCTAGAGTACGGACCGCTTAAAAAACAGACAATAATGTCGTGCTTTCTATTTGTAATAACTTGGAGAAATCAATTACTGGCAGATACAAATGTAATTGAACTAGGACAAATTGCGTTTTAAGGCCATTACAAATGCTGATGATATATAGGTGAATCAGTCTTCTATTTCAAAGGTTTAATTCTTGCATCATTTCGTTTTAAAAACTGTTTACTGAAAATTCATAAATTTATCACCTTTATAATAAAATATATCACAAAATACCGAATTAAATTTGATGAACTGTATGGCCATTTCGTTGACTGACAACTCATCAGTAGTGCTCGAGATCAAAATGTTTGAAATCCTGTTAAAGATATAATGATGAATTAATAAGCACAACCATATCTATCCATTTTAAAATTTCCCCAAGAGTACGAACGCATAAACAAAAATAATTGTCGCAATGAACTCTTCACTAAATTTTTGCGAGATTCCCCCTACTCGCACTTTTCTAAGAGGGTGACCGAGTATATTGTAACCCCGAGAAAATATTGTCAACCGAGGCGTCCGAGGTTGACATTGTTTTTAGAGGGGTTACAATAAACTCCGTCACCCTCTTAGAAATTTGTTATTTATTTTATGATACTAAATGTCTTGGATTTTATGAGCAGGTGACAGTATAAAATACCACCCGCTGTTTCTTTCCAGCGGGAGACAGTGTAAAATACCACCCGCAATTTCTTACCAGCGGGTGATCGAGTAAAATACCACATTTTTGTAAACCAATGAAAATGCATTAAAGGTAGATAAATTTACATAAAGTATAATAAACAAAAATAATACAGACGCACGTTATTTTATGTATACCATATGAACATATAATTTTCTGCACTAAATTGTGTGCATCTACATAAAACAAATAAAAATGAAATGAATTATTATACCTTAGTGTGTATAATCTTTATAAAAATGAACTAGAGATAAATTTGCTATTTTTTATTTTGTTATTCACAAGAGATGACCATTGCCTCAGGAAATAGTTGATGTCTCTGGGGAGAATGAACTTGCTTTTGTCCTCATAGCCAGTAAATAGATGTAAAATAAAATAATTTTTTTTCAACGTAACAGTATCTCCTTTATGCATAGCTTTGTTCCGGGTTTTTATCTCCCTTCTCTTTCCGCATTTTAGAATTTAAATCTGTTCAACATTTTGAGTCAGTCGGTGATTTTGTTATGGCTTTTACATTTTCGGCCTTAAGCACTCAACCTACGCACTAAAATTATACTATAATAGTATTGACATATCAGTATTTATTTCTTGGTAAACTGAGAATCTCTGTTATTACATGTAGCTGTGTCTACATAATTATACACATAGTTGTTCTAATTCTTATCTAATTGTACACGTGATTCTCATAGTGTCACCTATTTTTTCTTGTACATTTTGTTCTCATCCTGTCAACTGTTTTACTTGTACACGTAGTCCTCATGCTGTCAGCTATATTTACTTGTACACGTAGTTTTATCCTGTCACCTGTTTTACTAGTACACTTAGTTCTCATTCTGTCACCTTTCTTGCTTATACACGCAGTTTACATCCTGTAATTTATTTTACTTGTACATTTAGTTTTCAGTATGTCACTTGTTTCTACTTGTACATGTGGATTTCATATAGTCACCTGTTTCTACGTTCTACTTGTGTTTCTGTACAATTCTTTCATACATGTACATCTGTACGTCAGTAATGTATGAATTCAGACTGTGCTATTGTACGTCTTAACATGCAATCTAAACTGTAAATCTTTTTGCCCACTTATTCAGACCGTTAAGGATTACAATCATAAATGCGTATGCTAATTTTTTTATGCCACTTTCAGATACATTCAAGCTAAAACGTTGAGATTTTTCTTTCTGGTGAGACAATAAGCACATTCGGTGAACACATGTATGGAAGGGAATATCCGCCATAATTATACATTTCTTAATTTGTAAAATGCAATTTCTTAATTTGTAAAATGCAATTTCTTAATTTGTAAAATGTAATTTCTTAATTTGTAACATGTATTTTTTCCATCCGTTACATGAATTTCTACATTTCTTGATTTGTGAAATGTAACTTCTTAATGTGTAAATGCAATTTCTTACTTTGTTAACGTATTTTCTTCGTTCGTTACATGAAATTCTACATTTCTTAATTTGTGAAATGATATTTCTTTATTTGTTCAATTAAATTTCTTCATTCTAAATCGTAACTATGAAATTATAAATTTCTTAATTTGTAAAATGGAAGTTCTATGTTTGTATAGGACGTATATTTGTTTTTCAATCGAAATATTAAAACGCTCTATCTGTGAAATGTAAATTCTTGGTTTGAGTCACGTTTTTGGAAAATGTGTCAATGTAATTATTTCCGCTGACAGCAAATGGGAAGTTCCGTTTCTCAAGAAAAACTACAAGCTGGAAATAAGATAACTAACGGGAATCGAATCTGAAGATTTTTGTATATTTTCTAGGCCGTTCATATGAAGCTGGCGCTAGTTTCGAATTTAAAAATATCATCTAAAAGCTAGCAAATAGTTTCGTATTTTCTAAAATCGAATCGATATCGGTAAAATTACGTATATTTTCCGGATTTTTAGGAGTATTTCAACATCGTTGTAATTATGAAAAAAAATAATAAATTTGATTTAAAATACATATTAAAATAAAATAATATAAATTTTAAAAAGTATTTGTGAAGGATGATTATTTATTTGTTTGTTTGTTTAGTTATTTGATTTAATAAGATATAAACAGGATAATAATAACTTTCCGCTAACTTCGTCACTGAAAGACAAAATTTGAAATGCAAAATCGTAAATTACACAAGCCCGTTACGGTCATCTGGATTGATTATTTCAGGTAATTACAGGTAATTATTTAAGTGTTTATTAACGGTTAAATGTCATCGAAGACTTTATAAGCTGTTTGTACATTAGAAAAGACACCAGGTGTTTGTATATTAGAAAAGACACCAGGTATTGTCAATTAGTATTTCCTGTTATTTTCTACATGCCCTGGAGTGTTGTTTATTGACCCAAAGAAACAACTGATAGCATTTTTAATTTCACATTATAATTTATTTATAAAAAATATACAACTCGTGTAAATTTATTTGAATTATCTAATCCAAGTATTTACCAAAGGAAAAAAAAGAATAATTTTAAACTATTAAAAAATAAAATTTTGTTATTTAATTATTATTTATTTACCTACATGTATTAAGGTAAATGAATTATAAATGATTTTAAGAAAAAAGTCAGATACCCTGGTCGGCAATGAATATTTTCATTCATTTATTTCTAAATATTGTTAACATCTGTACCCCCCTAAAATTTTACAAACTGGATGGATTCAATCTCAAAATATGATTTTACACTCCCAAAATATGCTAACTTTCATAAAAACAAGACCCTACCAAAATTTATTGAGTATTTTTAAAGACCATTTGGTTATTTCAAGTCAGATACCCTGGTCGGCAATGAATATTTTCATTCATTTATTTCTAAATATTGTCAACATCTGTACCCCCCTAAAATTTTACAAACTGGATGGATTCAATCTCAGAATATGATTTTACACTCCCAAAATATGCTAACTTTCATAAAAACAAGACCCTATCAAAATCTATTGAGTACTTTTAAAGATCATTTGGTTATTTCAAGTCAGATACCCTGGTCGGCAATGAATATTTTCATTCATTTATTTCTAAATATTGTCAACATCTGTACCCCCCTAAAATTTTACAAACTGGATGGATTCAATCTCAGAATATGATTTTACACTCCCAAAATATGCTAACTTTCATAAAAACAAGACCTTATCAAAATCTATTGAGTACTTTTAAAGATCATTTGGTTATTTCAAGTCAGATACCCTGGTCGGCAATGAATATTTTCATTCATTTATTTCTAAATATTGTCAACATCTATACCCCCCTAAAATTTTACAAACTGGATGGATTCAATCTCAGAATATGATTTTACACTCCCAAAATATGCTAACTTTCATAAAAACAAGACCTTATCAAAATCTATTGAGTACTTTTAAAGATCATTTGGTTATTTCAAGTCAGATACCCTGGTCGGCAATGAATATTTTCATTCATTTATTTCTAAATATTGTCAACATCTATACCCCCCTAAATTTTTACAAACTGGATGGATTCAATCTCAAAATATGATTTTACACTCCCAAAATATGCTAACTTTCATAAAAACAAGACCCTATCAAAATCTATTGAGTACTTTTAAAGATCATTTGGTTATTTCAAGTCAGATACCCTGGTCGGCAATGAATATTTTCATTCATTTATTTCTAAATATTGTCAACATCTGTACCCCCCTAAAATTTTACAAACTGGATGTATTCAATCTCAAAATATGATTTTACACTCCCAAAATATGCTAACTTTCATAAAAACAAGGCACAATTTAAATCTATAGGATATTGCTTACAGATATTGAGAAAATCTAGATACGATTAGATTCATTTGTTTTTCAGTGTATTTTAGAATGTGATTGTACTACATCGTGCATTTCTTCATATTTAAAGCGATATAAACTTGTTATTCTCTAAGGATTTTATCGAAAGGATTTTATTTGACATCTTTTTATGCAAATATCTTTCCTTTTTAATGCACAATTACGATGAATTTTGCAAAAATAACATTCGATTTTTTCACTGACGCTTAGAAAAAATGGCGAGCGGAAGCATGTCCAATTTCTGACATGCGCAGTCCAGGCACGGCACTGCTCGATATAGAATTTATATGGATTCTGTTACATGTTGCTCATCCCGTTAGTTTATTAATCCCAGCTACAAGTTACAAATCAAGAAGTTACAAATCAAGAATGAAATAGTTCCACAATATTCCGCACGAGGGCGCTATTATCGTTACCGGAAACCATGGATCCATCATATATATATTCCATATTATAAAAAATAAAATATGTAAGTGTCCTAATTTTCTGTCCATTTCTAGACAGTTTAGCAATAGATACATGCACTGTTTCGATTAAGGGGGGGGGGGAGTAGGGGCTCCCTTTCATCAAATGAACTTCATGTTCATGATGTAACAAAAACATGGTTCTTTGTAGAAAATTACTACTAAAGACGTTATCATGTAGTTCTAGCCCCGCCTCAATCAATCCCCAGCCTATCCGACCACAGCAAATGAGTCCCCCTAGCAGACCCTTCCCCAGAACTCATACACAAGAATCCGGGACAGTTCAGCCGGGGTAAGGTTATCAGTGACCAACAAGGGAGCACTATCGGACTGATAAAATTTAACATTGTTGTATATGGAAAAAATATGACAGTTGCTTTAAAATAATTTGTCAACATTTTATTTGTACAATCATAAACTATTGCCACGTCAGGTGAAAAAGTTCAAAAATTTATCTTCCTTTTGATCTAAAAAAAATCACTTTATATTATGTTAAAGTGGCGTCCCTAACGATTTGAAAATTTCACATGAAATATGATACGTTTTTCCTACATAACTTAACGGAATTAACTGATGACTAGTGGAAGGAAAAAAATCATATAAAATTTATTATTGGAGTGTCATATAAAGTGTAAAAAAAAATATTTTAAGTTTACATTTTATGGTGTCTTTCCAGATATGGTACGTAAAAATATCGGTTTCAGTTCTTTACAATACGTATATAAATAGCCTACATGCAGTGAAGTTTCACAACGAAATAATCGCCATATTCAAACGTCCAGTGACACCATAAAATGTAAACTTAAAATATTTTTTTTTACACCTTTAGAAAGAAAAATTATTCAGAAATAGCATGGGACGTAGCAAAATAATGTCACTCCAATAATAAATTTTATATGATTTTTTTTTCCGGTAACGATAATAGCGCCCTCGTGCGGAATATTGTGGAATTATTTCATTCTTGATTTGTAACTTCTTAATTTGTAACTTGTAGTTTTTCTTGAGAAACGGAACTTCCCATTTGCTGTCAGCGGAAATAATTACATTGACACATTTTCCAAAAACGTGACTCAAACCAAGAATTTACATTTCACAGATAGAGCGTTTTAATATTTCGATTGAAAAACAAATATACGTCCTATACAAACATAGAAATTCCATTTTACAAATTAAGAAATTTATAATTTCATAGTTACGATTTAGAATGAAGAAATTTAATTGAACAAATAAAGAAATATCATTTCACAAATTAAGAAATGTAGAATTTCATGTAACGAACCAAGGACGTATAACTAACATATATACGTCCTTGAACGAACGAAGAAAATACGTTAACAAAGTAAGAAATTGCATTTACACATTAAGAAGTTACATTTCACAAATCAAGAAATGTAGAAATTCATGTAACGGATGGAAAAAATACATGTTACAAATTAAGAAATTACATTTTACAAATTATGAAATTGCATTTTACAAATTAAGAAATTGCATTTTACAAATTAAGAAATGTATAATTATGACGGATATTACCTTCCATACATAGGTAGATAGTTCACACTGGAACAGAACACGCACGTGTTTGACAAGATTAGAACTTTCAACTGGATTGCGATTAATAGAGAAGTAACTACTAACTCACTATCTCACTTGTCCATCGATCCATATACGATCTCATATACCCACGAAAACCATGAACTGGTATTGTAATAGAACCTTGAGCAGACCGAAAGCTACGTCCAAAGGACAGGATTCAGATTCTACTTTAAATGCAATTTTTAGTGGTGTAAGCAGCTTTATGACAATTGGACACATTTCAGGACTGATGAACATTTCGGAGGAACTGATCCGAATTGCAAATTATACTTCAAACGTATATAACAAATTGTAAAGACAACATGATCAATCCATTTGACCTGGATAAATTAACTAGATTTCGAGAGGAAAACATTTCAAGAAATTTGTCATTTCTCATCAATCTTCCGAGACAAAGCAAATTATCATAGTAATTTTCATGGCATATTCTGTTTATGTTGGCCTTCAATATTCAATGTCTTTTGTAGTTAACCATAATTGCGGACTCAAAGAATTGGTTTACTCCGAAACAATAATTTCTTTTATACAAACGGTTTAAAGCATGAAACAATATTCAAACAGAAAAGCAAATTCGTTATATTTTGTCGATAATTTATATAATATGACATAATTTGTTTTATTTCTTATGTGAGATTTAAAGTCTTGGCAGACGACGAGTTAATCGCGCGTGCTTAGACATGGAAGACTTTGATCGCAAGCTCTAATTGTCATTAGATAAGACAGATTGATGTTTAAATGATCGGAAAGCGTTTAAGATTTGCTTAAAACTATTTGAGCCGTAAGCTAAAATTCACTATCTGTTCTGAAAGGAGATCAAACTGAAATCTGATCATCAGTTTGTGGTATATGAACGACAAATTGTTCAGTGGTCATTAATACCATATGACCATTGTCTGATTATCTAATTAACTAATTGGTGATTAATACTTTGGGTGTCAGATGGTTCTAAAATATTATCAGAACAGTCTGCTGTTTGACCAATCGTTTGCCGGGCAGTTCCAGAAAACTTCATGGATTTTCATTCGTGCATATAATTGCTATTTTTTCTGCATTTGACGTTATTTAATATAACAAAAAATAATTTTTAAAATGTGATGACAAAAATTGCTAACTAATGCCACTGCTACGGAAAGATCAAGATAAAAGGGAACTACTGTATGGATTCTGCTTTGATGTAAGTAATGGAATTATCGTTAGCTTTTCTCAAGCTATTTTAGTTTTTTTCTTGACACAGAAGCGATAGATTTTTTTTGTGTGGAGGGGGGGGGGGGTTAAGTTAAAAATATCCTGGCTATTTATTTCAACTTTTTCCTAAGAAATCTGCCCTTTTACATGTGTGCTTTATTTTTTTCAGTTGTGCATGAAATAAGCAATGGACATTGTGGAACCTTAAATTTAGCATTTATTTTATACATATTTCCTTAATTTTTGCAATTGTGACTCAACAATACACAGTTATTAGTTTATTATATAAACATCATATATATACAATACATAGTCATTGTCGGAAAATATATAATTTATTTGGGCGAGCTTTATAAATATAAGGAAAGCCGAGCTTTGGCGTACCTTTTCCCCATGTTTCGCAGCGAGCCCAAATAAATTTTATATTTTCCGACAATGACTTTGTATTGTCTTTATTCTGCAATCCCTTTCAGATGGGTATAATACCTAAAAATTACGTTTAAAGTAATGTTAATTTGAAGTAAACCTTTCATGTAAATATCAAATTAAACTTAATTCAAAGCAACAGACAAATATAAGATGACAATGATGACGAAGCAAATTATGCGTATGTAAAACTATATGTCACTATATGTGGAAAAGTTCGAAATCGAAATACAGTATACTTTTATATCAACGTTAAGTTTAACAATCTCTGATTATTTAACCGTTTGTTCACTGTGCTATAAGGTTATAAACAAATGTACTGATTCGTACTTCATTTCAATAATTCTTCTTCATAGATACAGTAAATCTACCGTAGGGAAAAACTTTACACATCAATGCTGTAATGCCCATTTTAGGGCATCTGTTGTATATTAAGATTAGAGATTACTTTCGTACAATCTTAAAGCTGTCGATCAAACGTAATCGATTATATGAATGTTTTACTAAAAAAGAGATTAAATCTGTTCAGTATTTTTTTTACGTAAATCACAAGCTTCTAAATTACATAAAGTCGAATAACAGCAGTAAACCAGGCAAAAATATATAAATGGATTTGAAAATTGTTCGAGTTTAACTTTCCAAAATATTGCAAAAGCATTGTTCAAAAGGGTACTTTTATATATTTTATTTTCGTACAGATTTGGGGCCAAACTATGGTCATGTTCCAGAACACTATTATAAAAATACATCTACTGCACTCTTGTAGTAGTCTGTAATATTTTAGGTTTAAAGAATGTATATTATGATATGTAAGTACTTTAAGAAAACCAATTCCAAAAAATCACGAGAACCACCAAACTATGTGTTTTTCCAAAGATGACTCTATTGGACTGCATCTTAGTAAAGGTACAGATTACACAAAAGAAAAGTACTTGTTTTATTCTAATACGAAATTGTTTTCGATTATTGTACAAACTGTTCGGCAATAAATCATTAAAAGTCTTCTAGAGTACAAGAAAACCACACTGACCGCTAATTCAATTATTGGAAAATATTATTTCTTAGATTGTTTATATAGATTTATTATTTGTATTCCCTTCCTGTCGTTATATTAGATTATCGTACTCACGCACAAGTGCTCTGAAGTTAAACAACAAAATATAACAAGTCACATATTGATAATTTCGTTTCGTTAGATTTTAATCTTTAATTTTACCCCATATTAATCATTGCGCATACCGTACGCCAAAATTGGTACGATTGTATATTTGTAGCGATAAGTTAAATGCCTCTGCGGATGTATTGCAGTCTCCGGGGGTTAGTCCAGTCAAACTAAGTTTTAACCTCAAACTAATTGCAGCAGAAAATGTTTTGGTTCTAATCTATAGCATTAAGCCCCAAATATACACAGAAAAAAGTCCCATAAAATCTAACTTGGGGAAAACTCAAAATCAGCATTTTTAATTTCCTATGGAAATTAACATTGGAAAGGGGAGATAACTTCGCAAATAATTAGTCTTTTTTGTCAGTTTTTGGTTGATTTTCTTAAAATTAATGTAAAGTATGATACTTTGATGGGGTTATAAGTTCGTATTTGACTATATTATATAATCTTCTGCTCATGAAATGTACAAAACCGAAGTGTTATGGGTTTTTTTAAATTTTTTTGCACATTTTTCATTAAAGAAATTGCAAATTTGTGGCTTTGTAACCATTTTGAAAAAAATAATTTGGAAATTTAGTTTTGTTTATATCTGGAAATTATATTTGTTCAGCATCTACCTTGTTTAAAGAAACTTTAAACCACAAAAAGAAGAATGTATGCTTAATTATTTTTATTGAATTTGAGATTTTTTACCTTGATATGTTGAAAAAATTAATAAATGGTCAACTAATGAATTACGAAATCTAGGTTGTAGCTTGATAAAAGATATGAAAACACCTTCAGAGTTGTTAGTTATACTCTGAAGACGGCTAAAATATCACGAATCAATACCTTCTGCTAAATAGAAGCGGTAAAGTTATAATTTTGTATCAATTTTTATTGATATTTCTGCCTTTTTTGCAGAGTCATCTCCCATTTTCAATGCAAATCTCCATAGAAATTTTAAAATCGTGATTTTTTAGTCTTCCTCAAGTTAGATTTTGTTGGACTTTTTTCTGTGTATATTGCGGGTATAATGCTAAAGATTAAAACTTAAAAATCTTCTTTTGCAATTACTTTAAGGTTAGGGTCAAATTTATGCTAGATTGACTGGACTAGGTATCAAATTCACTTTCATCTCACCTAAATATACATATAAATTGAAATATATTTAAATTTCATTGGTACTTTTATACATGTACTGTAGTACAAACGTATTCACATCAGTTCCTATGTTTTTATAGTTCATGCGTGGATTGGTTTATTTATGAGGTTTCGAACTGTTAACATTTCTTTTGTTTGTGGTCTGCTGAAATGTTGTGCCTTTTGTGTTTTACTTTTTACTGTTGTTTTTATTATTCATTGGTCATTTTTAATTTTTGGTTAACTTTAAAACTAGTCCGTCGTTGTTGACAGCTCTTTGACCTTAGCTGTTGTCTTTTAAGAATTGGCTTGGGCCTTGAATTTTCTGGGGAATATATAATGATCATTGTCTGACGAATTCCAAGCCAAATTTATTTATTTGGTTCTCTTGTGTAACTTTTTTTCTGTGAAAGACATTACGAGTTGTATGTCAAGCCCCTTGGTTATTTACACATAAAACGTTATAGATCTTTTCAAAACTGAATAATTAGAATAAATATATTGCTAATTTAATAGACTTTTGAAGACTGCCGATTCTCGATAGGTTTGTGCGATATTCCGATTTTATGGTCATTCGGCCCAGCCTATTTTCAAAACGGCACTTTGAAATCAGACGAAACGCGGACTAAAAGTTTTCAGGATAATTTCCTCTTTAAGTTTAGATGTGTAACGTTTCGTATTGACTTGGGCGGGCATGTCTTAATTAATTTATTAATTTATTTATTTTATTAAATTATCTAGATAATTTTTTAAAAAAATAGAATAAAATAAATTAAGACATGCCCGGCCAAGTCAAATTGTTTGAGTAATAACGCCATCTTATTTAATTGTGAAAACAGAGAGATATTAACCTAAAACGATCCAGATGTAAAAATGAGGCAAAAAATGTGTATACTGGGTCGTTTTTACTTATTTCGTACATGTATTTCATAATGACATAATCATCAAAATTCCTTTGGTCAAAATACTGTCACATGATGTTCCATCTTTCTTCATATTATTTGATAAAAACTTATATTCACTCGCTTTCATTTTCACTTTCTGAAAATAATCTCTTTTGCACCATAAATGATATGTACAAATTTGATTATTGATGAAAACTTGATATTTACTCGGTTTTACTTTCACTTTCTAAAATTAGCCTTTTCGCACATGTGCAATTTCATTATGTTATTATGCAATAAAACATGTCTTTATAAGGTTAAATTGACCAAAGTAACTAATATTGATGTCGGTCTACTTGGTCAATATTGCTTTCTTTGATCCATTTCACCTCATATAGACCTCTGCAAGAGACTATAATTATATAGTATTTACTAAAGCTATAAATAATTCAGCAAATCCTAATTTCATAATGAACAAACCGTTAACACAGTTTAAAGCTGTTTGCTGGTCATGTTTTTGAATTTTTGTCATGTTCAGAATCATCTGGTTTTATCCATTTGAATGCCATAAATTATTTTTCCTGCTAACACCCATTTTTTTCTTTTCCTAAATCTTTTGCACGTTTAAAGATGTTCGCTGGTCGTGTTTTTGAATTTTTGTCAGATGTTCAGAATCATCTGGTTTTATCCATTTGAATGCCATATTTTTCCCGCTAACACCCATTTTTCTTTTCATAAATCTTTTGCATGCAGAATAATAAGGCATTTGTAAAAATCTTATAAAATCTTTGTTATTATTTAATGGTTTTTGAGAAATAAAACTTGTCAATGATAAAGCTTATAAATTGAGAGAGAATATTTTTCCCGCCAAGTTTTCAATGGCTTATATCTCGAAAACATGCACACAGACCAATATTTTTTTTCGCTCTTTTAGTTCCTTTATGAATCTACTATCAATATTTATCAGTGTTATAAAAAGCTTGTTATTTGAAACTCAGCAGCGAACATCCTTAAATACAATGGCAACAATTGCTGTATATTTTTTCATGCATGTAATTTGTCTCGATTATGCTTTCTTAAGTTTTTCACCTTTTATTATATGCACAATTATTTTTTAATACAAACCATAACGGTTCACACAACACACCACTTGATGATCCTTGATATCATAAAGTCAAAATATGATTATTTGTTTGCTATTTATCGTAATTCAACTTACAGTATTTCCAAAGAACCATCTCCATAATTCATTGATAACGACTTACAGACAACAGCCAAATGAGACTAAAAACTAAATAGAGTCAAATATACAGTTTGGAATCACAAAAATATCGTGTTTTGTTGCATAAAAATCCAAATTTAGCAAAAAATACGGGATGCTTCATTAATATTTTTGTATCTGTATATAGTCTGTGATCATAATGGTCGAACTAAATTCTTAATTCTTTTTAACAAATGCAGAATTATGTAAATATGATCATAAAGTTGGTACTTTTAATTTCAAGCGTTGATCCTACTATCATCACGCATCACGGGAAAATATCACGATTTTTCTGTCGTAACAAAATTTGGCGCGTGGCGAGATTGGTGCCGTGTAGTACCGTTAATATATGTTTGTTAAGTGTCATTCTAAAATATAATGTCAAACTGCAGTGTTTTAAATTCCACTGTTTACATTTTATTTGTATTGGTCTTCTGATTCCATAAATACATTGTTGCTATGAGACATTGATCTGAGAGTCTTACCTTAAAATTCTTAAAAGATTCAGTTTATTTTTTTTTATAATTCAAGCATTCCGATTTATTGAGTGACTTCTCTTGATTTTAATAATGTACGGTGCTAGGCACTTTTCCAAAATGGAATTAAAGTCTTCAATGAAAAATACCAAAGCTCCAGTTCCAGCGTTTTTAATTTTTAAACACTGACACTTATTGTTGTGATAATTTGATAAAATAATGCAGTAAAACAATTAAACCCTAAGCATGAATCTAGATTGGATTCAGATTACACGTTTAAATAAAAAGTAAATTTTTTTATTGGTCCCTTTGTTCTACACCGGACCAAAATTAATATTCAAAACTTATTACACATCTAAATAAAATATATAAAAGTTCTCCGATATCAAAATTCGCACTTCAAATCCAAAAAATTCAAAAATTACACTTTTATCTTAAAAAATGGAGTGAAAATTTATAGTAGAGCAGAGTAGTGAATATATTTTTGTGGTACCAATTAATTAATCTACGGTTTCCTGGCCGTTATATAAACTGTGTACATGATACTAGTAGTTTGTTTGTTTCACACGTCTTTCATTAATTGTGTCAATAACAATATTGGGAAAGAAATATACAACACAACATCCTTTGCGATCTCAAAACAATTATTCAATATCTAGAGAAGTCTTGATCACTAACGTTAGTTTCTAGTTTCATTCTTTACTCGGTTTCACTTTCACAAATTAGCCTTTTCGCACAGGTTGTAACTAAACATCGAGTGTGAGTTTGAGTTTGAGTTAAAGTTAGAGTAGAGTTTGAGTTAAAGTTAGAGTTCGAGTTGAAGTTCAAGTTAGAGTTCGAGTTATAATTCCAGTTCGAGTTGAAGTTCGAATGAACTCAAGATATCAATTTCTAATGTCATTTATCGAGTTACATTTCGAGTTAGAATTACGGTTCGACTTAAGATACAAATTTTTCAAATACGGAAATCAGTGACGAATTTGAAGTGTTGTTCAATAGACATTTTATTCACAATTCACATCCTCGTACGTGCGCATCTGCTAATAATTTCAGATTTTTAATTTTTTAATAAAATGTCAATGAGAATATAAGCGTTCTTTTATTCCGGGTGTAAACCATCAATCCTAGCAAAACAATTCAACCAGACTACCATACGAACCTCAACATGTGGGAGGAGGTATATACACACTATATTTGCCCCAAACTTACAAAAATGTGAACACGACATATCAAGCCTACAAGTACTGTAAACTTCAAATAATATTTCAAATAAACTAGAGGCTACAAGGAGCACACCTAAAGGCTCACCTGTAAGTATTATTGGTTCGATGCATCCTTCGACACAATTTTGAACTGGACACCCCTAATGATGATTTAGGCCAAATTGCCCAGTGGATTTAGAGCAGGTGTTAAAAGTACATTCACATAGGGCTAGTGTGAAACTAAGTACGGCAGGGTGGCCATCATGGTCGCGGAGGTGGGAATTACCGGACACCGTTTTGGAAGGGGACCATCTAAAGATCATTAAAGTAAATTTGGTTGATATTGACTTTGTAGTTTCAGAGGAAAAGCTTTTAAAAATTCCCTTCCCTCTTTTCTATAATTAGCTCCGGCAACTATCTTGGTTGAAGGTCAAGGACAACAAACACAATTTTAGAAGGGGAACACCAAGGACTATTCCACCAAAGTTTGGTTCCAGTTGGCCCAGCAGTGTCAGAGAAGATCTTCAAATCGTATTCAACATAGGGTCTTAAGTTTAATTATGTCGGGCCGTGACGGCAACCTTGGATGAGGGACGAAAACGCCAGATAAGAACTTTAAAGGGACCATCCCATAACGATTATAACCAAGTTTGGTTCCAATTGGCCCAGTAGTTTTTAAAAGAGGAGAAGTATTTTATATTAAAAAGCAAAAATAGAAAAGCTAAAAATCGACAATTCAGGGAAATAACTCCATGATGGGTAATCCGATTTATACGAACATTTAAATGTAAGTAGATCTTGTCCTTCTGATCGTTTTTTTACCTTGTCAGATTTTCTAAAAAAAAAAAAGTCATTATTTCTTCTGAGAAAATTTTCAAAAACTACTGTCTGACCCATATGCTCTATTTTTAGTAACATAGGTTATGTGGTTTGACTTGCAGCATCCTTTGACACTTTTTTTCTACTAGACACCCTAGTGATAACTCGGGCCAGGTTTGATTCCAAGCCAAGCAAGTTCAGAGTGTAAGATTTTTTTCAAAAAAGTTTACGACGACAGATATGACGGACACCAAGTGATGGACAAAGCTCACATGGACTTTATGATTTTTTGTATAGTAGAGATATTTAACACGGTATGAAATCGGCGCATCCGAGACAATCAGTAAAACCGAGTGTTTACATTTCAACTGATTGTTTGGCCAAGTATGAAAAGCCATACAATTAAACTTTGACCCCTTTTGCTTTCCATAAAAAGACACACCGAGCCATCCAATTTTAAACGTATCCGGTGTTACCGATGGTATCGGGTGCGCCGGTTGTACACCGTGGTTTCAGTTTCGTCTAAAACATCAAGAAAGCCCATCAAAAATGCACAGGGAAATATACAGAAAGGCAGACAGATCAGTATATTCCATATTGCTGTGTTTGTCATGGCAATGAAAAATATTTGTACTGTGGCCTAGCGGGCCACAAATATCCCTGCCCCTCTACGGGGTAAACGTTAAAGTTTATGGAACACATTACAACGCATTATTATCAAGCTTCCACCAAGTATTAATCAATTCCTACATATATACAAGCCAAGAAAACTTTTTTACTAAAATTTTCATCCATTATGCTTGACAGTAAATTTTCAAAGTCTCGGTAAACTGGGAGTAGATGGGAGACAGACCTAAAATAACTTACACGGTACAAATCATTATTATCAAGCTCCAGGCCTAATATGAAATCATTCCGACATGTACAAACCAAGAAAACTTTGACTAACAATTTTGTTTCGGACGGGAGGACATTCCGATTACTATGCGGGGTATGAAAATGTTACAGTGCAGTTTTGTTTGTTATTATTATTGATACCAAAACAATTCAAACTAATGGTGACTTCAAGATGAAGAACAAGAATTTAAAAGAGTTGTTCCAATCAAATAAACAATAAAATGAAATTCCTAAACTATTCACATCTTTTATATCATTTCGGGTTGAACAATATAAATACACGTATTCCGGATATACTCTCCAAAATTTTCTGCACGTAGGCTAGTACTATTTTTTGGGGTCAAATTTCTCGATTTTGCTATATTTTTGGGGGGTCCCATAAATTGCAGGTATTTTTGGAGTGTATTCAAAACGACGAAAAAATAGCGTTTTGTACCTGTTTTATGGGGTTAAATGAAAGTGTCTTTATGGGGTAGAATGAAAGTATTAAAAAATTAGAGATGTCTTTATGGGGGTTTCAATAAATTTAGGTATTGTTTTTTACGAGCCTATGTACAGGTAATTTTTCACCCACCCCCCCCCCCCCCCCCCCTTATACCGTAACGCGAACTTTAACTCGAAATGCTACTCGATAAATGACATTACAAATCAATATCTTGAGTTAACTTGCAGATTAACTTCTTGAAGTCAAATGACAACTCGAACGCTAACTGGAACTTTAACTCGAACTATAACTCGAACTGTAACTCAAACTCTAATTCGAACTTTAACTCGATATTTAGTCACACCCTTTCACACATGTGCAATTTCATTATGTTATTGTACAATAAAACAATGACAAACTTTTGTAAAGGTCTTTATGAGGTTAAATTGACCAAAGTAACAATAATGATCTCGGTCTACGGCCTTGGACAATATTGGTTTCTTTGATCCATTTCACCTCATATATAGTATTTACTAAAGCTATGAACAATTCAGCAAATTCGAAATTTCATAATGAGCAAACCGTTAACACAGTTTAAATACTATGGCAACAATAACTGTATATTTTTACATGCATGTAATTTGTCTCGACTATGCTTTCTGAAGTTTTTCACCTTTTATTATACGTATAGTTCTTTGTTAATATAAACCATAACGGCTCATATAACACACCACTTGATATCATAAAGTCCAAATATGATTATTTGTTTGCTATTTATCGTAATTATCGTAATTATCACGGCCCTTACAGTATTTCCAAAAAGCCATCTTCATAATTCATTTGATTAAGACTTACAGACAACAGACAAATGAGAATAAAAACTAAATAGTGTCAAATATATAGTTTGGAATCACAAAAATGTCGTGTTTTGTTGCATAAAAACCCAAATTTAGCAAAAAATACAGGATGCTTCATTAATCTTTGATCGTAATGGTCGAACTAAATTCTTAATTTTTTTTTTAACAAATGCAAAATTATGTAAATATGATCATAAAGTTGGTATTTTTAATTTCAAGCGTTGATCCTACTATCACCACGCATCACAGGAAAATATCACAACGATTTTTCTGTCATAACAAAATTTGGCGCGTGGTGAGATTGGTGCCCGTGTAGTACCGTTAATATGTTTTTTAAGTGTCATTCTAAAAGATAATACCCTGAAAGTCTTGCAGAAAATTTGTCAAACTGTTTTAAATTCCATTTTTGCCTTCTTTGCTCTTTGTCTTCTGATCCCATAAATACATTGTTCCTATGAGATATTGATCTGAGAGTCTTACCTTAAAATTCGTAAATGATTCAATTGAATTTTTTTTTTTTTTTTATAATTCAAGCATTCCATTTATTGAGTATTTTCTCCTGAAAAGTGCTAGGCACTTTTCCAAAATGGAAAATTAGATCTTAAAGTCTTCAATGAAAAATACCAAAGCTCCAGTTCCAGAGTTTTGAATTTTTAAACATTGACACTTATTGTTGTGATAATTTGACAAAACAATGCAGTAAAACAATTAAACCCTAAGCATGAATCTAGAATGGATTCTGATTACATGTTTTAATGAAAAGTAAATTTTTTATTGATCCCTTTGTTCTACACCGGACCAAAATTAATATTCCAAAACTTATTACACATCTAAATAAAATATATAAAAGTTCTCCGATATCAAAATTCGCACTTCAAATCCAAAAATGCAAAAATTACACTTTTATTTGAAAAACTGAACGAAAATTAACAGTAGAGCAGAGTAGTGAATATATTTTTGTGGTACCAATTAATCAATCTACGGTTTCCTAGCCGTTATATAAACTGTGTACATGATAGTTTGTTTGCTTCACACGTCTTTCATTAATTGTGTCAGTAACAAGAAATATTGGGAGAGAAATATATAACACAACATCCTTTGCGATGTCAAGTGTAGATTCTCAAAATTATTCAATATCTAGAGAAGTTTTGATCAGTAACGTAAGTTTCTATTTTCATTCTTTACAATTTCTAATTATTAAAAAATCTCATATTTCTGTTTTTCTAGAATGATTGGGATTATGCAATCTATACATATATTGCACACAAAAAATACATTCACTTTTAGAGAAAAAAATAATAATTTTAATTTTGATGCATACATTTGTATAGTTTTAACATGAAATTCAAGCTTTTTGTTATTAAAAAATAGACCTTCTCCATTATGGGATAATGAGGCTTATGAAGGTTCAGGTTCAGTAAAGTTTGGTGCTCCTTATCTGGTGAATATAAGTTTCCGACATAGTCAGATAATACTCGAATCTTCGATGTAATCGGTGGCCGAGTGGTCTAGGTAGTTCGTCATGACTAGCAGCACTGAGGTTGTCAGTTCGAATCTCCGGCTTCCTCCACCAATAAAAACTGGCCGCCACGAAAACGCCAAATGTGCTGAAAACGGCGTAAAACCCAAACTAAACAAACGAAATCGCTAGATCAGTTGAATAGATTTCCTAATCGTACCGATTTAGCAATTGTGTTTATTCAACAGGTAGGAGAATCAGATGGTTCTTTTTTTAACAAATAAAATAAATAATATAATTTCACCACGTAAAAAGTAATTCTAAGGGTTTCCAGTTTAACTGAAATAAAATTATCATGAAATCGGCTCCCACTTTTTCTGGATTTTTAATTGCATATTGTAATGATCAGAGCTGGTTTAAACATATATATGTTCGTTAGAATGTGTACACTTTGAATAAAAAAAAATGAAGTGACGAGGGTGAAATTTTCATTAATATTAGGCCTACCGAAATATTAAACAAAAGCAATTTTTGATGCACTATATATTCATATCTGTTCAGTTGAGGAGTTCACAGTTGCTCACAGTGCAGAAAATTTTTAATCGCATACATATGTATTCATCGCAAAAAAATATCGAAAATGTAAACATGAAAACCAACTAAGGACAGAGCTTATACGAGGGGAATATTCCTCAGCCAGGTTAGTTTTAAAATAAATGAATAATTTCAGAAAAGAAAATTTTAAGGCACACCAATACATCGAGAAACAATTGAGTTATCCTTCTTCCCATAAAGGCGTCATGTTTTGTTTTTATTTTTTTTTTCATTCAAATATTGATGTTATATATACATGATATATGGAAAAATTATCTTTTGTAAGCAAAACAATAAACAGTAATTCTATTTCGTATCGATTATTTTTGTTTTTGTTCGATTTTTTGTTTCTGTCTTTTTGAATATCTTTGTTTTCTGTGGATTTGATCCAATTCAATCATATAATATTATTATTTCAATCATTTATATATTTATACACAGTTAATTAATCTGATTCAACAAATTATATCTACTTATTTGTTCATTAATATTACACCCATGCGGGTCAAGCAAACACAAACAAACAGTCATTAATTAACTAAATACATGTTGTTTATTATACTTACCTTATCTTTATATAATTACTGCCATAATTCTGAGACATTATCTCTGCCAAAATTTACACTTAATGGGCTAATAATATACTTACTTAACCGGTTGTAGGCACTCTTGTACATACCCTTCTGGCATAGTTTGTTGTAAAAATGTTTAATTTGCTTGACGTTACAAATCCTGGCTTGGCTTGAGAATTACAACAAGTGGTTGTATTGTTCAATTCCGTGATTTTTGTTTGCTAGATGTATGTTTCTGTTTCTGATAATAATGTTCCATTCTTCGTTTTTACACCTTAATATTGGATTCTTGTCCGACTTTTCCTGAATATACCAACATGACTCCAGTGTTACATTGTAATTGTATAAATTTTGACAGTAGAGTTTTGAATTAAAAAAAAAACTAAGGAAGGGGCTGGTATGAAATCTCAACACATGCTAGCAATTCAGGGTTATTGCAGAGTTCCCACACGTTTTTCTTCCCAAAATATCATAACTTTTCCGCAACTACTTCAGAATTTGCCATGGCCTTGTGATATCAAATGTTTTAAGTTGTCAGTGTTTTGTACCCGGGGCTTTTCAAGCTGTATTTATACGGATTAATATGCAACATGTTACTTTGTTAATTTATCCTTAATCACAATGAGTACTGTTATTTTCTTTCAACTTATTGGCAGTAGTGATCAAATACAAAAATTTCCAACCGCCTCGGTGCTCTTTAGGTAGCGTGCTCGCCTCGAGTCAAACCAAAGACATTAAAATTGGTATTTGCTGCTTCTCCGCCAAGTACGCGGCATCTAGGAGTAAGAGCAAAGATCGACTGGTAGGCTCGGAGTCTGTATAATGTGTCCGAGGAGGGTTGATATGTCTGCCTGCGGACAATTACCTCGTGAGCTAGCACATTAAAAATCCGGCTCAGCGTGTCGGTCTAGAACAAAGCATCATATTCATTGTCATTGTCATTGTCCTGATATGCACTGGACGTTAAACAGTATTCATCCACCCATCCAAAAATTTCTATGCCTTTTCATGACATTTTTCAATTCCATAACCTTTTAAGGTCTTTTTTCCAAAATAATTTCGTATGACTTTTTCATGATTCCATGAGGTTATACTAAAATAAAATATTGGTATATAGTTAATTTTTTAAGAGACAATAAACATTATTTTACAATAAACAGTCGAACCTTGTATAAAAGAAAACTATGCTTTATTAGGTCAATCCATCCTCAGCGATTTATGCAATATCTATGTAAATTTAAAATCAATTCAAAAAGTTTAAAGGTCACGTGTATTATCTTATAATATCAGTTTCATTTTTCGTCCCCAAGGTGACCTTTTAATACATCAGTGAAACCAGAAAGTTTAACAATGATCGAACAAACATTTGAGTTGTCTTTCTTATATGAATACTTTTTTTTTGTAGGGTCATACTTGTGTATTTAGCAAAAAGGTACATGTTTCACACTATCTAAGGACAGAATAATACCAGAGGAGTTACTAAATATTCTACAACAGTAAATATTTTGTCATCAGTTTCACCCAGACATTTTTTCCAGTTTATCCTGGGGGTATTGCTTAAAGTCTTAAAACTTAGAAAAGGTTCCAATTACATGCGAGAAAAATATTTGATCCTTTAAGGGGCCATGTTTTGAATAGCTTAATGCGTTTCCACCTAACTCCATCTAAGTAAAAAGTTTAGTAATTATCAAAATTCCAAATCGAAAATACAGGCATTCAAAATAAGAATGTGATAATGAAAGAAAAAATAACCAACTTTCTTCTACTATAAGGAAAAAAATAGAACTTATATTGAGTATAATAAGAATTATTAGATCCCAGCTTTTAAAGATACCAATGACGTTAAAATCATTTGGAAAGTCTGTGATGTATATATGTACAATGTACCGTGTGCATTTGTAAATAATTTTTTAAAGATGTGATTTTCATGTATCATGTAGATCTTATTAATAACAAAAATTCCTTATAAAATATACATATAACGTAAATCTATGCTTAACATCTGTCGTACAATCCGTAGACAATCCTAAACCACGAGTATCCTTTAACAATCATTATACCGTCATTCCTTGTACTAAGGCTATTATTTGCTAATAACGATTTATACCTTAGTTCTGTCTTTCTAGTGCTAATAAAAGGAATAACTGTCAATCAAACAGGCTACTAGTCAAATAAAAATTCATCAAATACAATTATTCATGACAAATATATATAAACATTATGACCTTAACAGAACATGTATCAGGAATAGTGATCATTAGTTATTTCACAAAATATGATTTCCATACTAGATGATGTCAGTATACAACAGAAAAATGAGAAAAATCCGTCTAGAGAAATTTTCTCAGGCTAAAGAGGTTCACGTTAGTTCAATTTTCAAAAAGGCAAAAAAGCGAATAGCAATGTGCTTCTACAGTTGAGAATTTCTAAATAATTAAGTATTGAAATTAAAATTTAACAAAGTTGTACAATTTTTCGAATTACTTTTGTATATTAATTTGATCCTCTGCACAGAAACTCTGTTTTCCATTCGAATTGCATGTTTAGTGGTGTTATTAATTGCTTATTCATTAGATTTGTTTTACAACTTGCATCATACCTTTTGTGAATGTACATGTAGTTTATTGATGGCTGTACTTTTTCTCTTAATATATTAACTTCGGAGTTATTCCTAGAAAAAGTAAATAATAATGGTGATCTATTTAACAGATTATTGTCCTTAATTAGACAGTGGTAAATATATATCGTTTCGATTTACTGCCTATCGAAACTGACCAGGGTATTATCACAAGAAAGAAGCTGACCATGCAGATGAATTCTAGATTACACGTTGAAGCTAGAAAATAACAATGTATGTGATTACAAGTGTTATACAATACCGATTTTCGATATAATTCGCACTTACTCTTGCTTCTAAAAGTTTAGTTTTCAGGGAAGGAAGCCTGGATTATGATTAATAATGCAGATTTTTCGGCACACTTGCACGTGCATGTATTATTTTCAAAGTACAAAATGGATACTAAATGTACTACATGTGTATTCTGTTTTACGTTCAATCCTGCATTTCCAACAAATTTTTGTGTTTCGCTTTGTTTTCACCAAATTTCGGAACCCGGATTTTTTGCTTTTCTTGCCCCCCTCTCAGGAATAAAATTAGATGGGTGTTACCTTACAGACTCTGAGCAAAGAATACGACTCTGTCTCATGCCAACACGCTGCACCATCTTCTCTGCGATTTAACTTACCAGAGTCTTTTGGAAGCAAAAGTCAATTATTCAATTCCATTAGTACTCGTTGTTGAAAGCTGAAAATGCCGTTTTTGATATCTTAGTATCTGCTTATATTGGAGTTTTGTCTCAAGGACATTTATTCCACATCCATTTGTATACTACTCTTTCAATGAGGTATAAATATTATTCATAAGTACTTGTGTACGTAAAAGATAAAGTTTAAAAAATACTAATGACTTGAGCTATCAATGTGTTTGTGAATTGTACGAAATTAATTCATATAATATAGATTTTGCAAGATGAAGAAAATATGTTATTCAAATTATTAATGATTTTTTTTTTTGGTACAAAACATCTTTTCAACTCAAAGATCAAACTAAATACGCAAAGTTTTTGACTATTTGGTGATCTATCATATACTGCAGTATAATATTGTCATAAAAAGGAGTCACAAGTCTTACTTAGAGTCTCTTCATCTTTTTACTTTAAGCGTATACGGTTAATATTCAGGTTTATTGCTACTTACATACCGAATAGAAATACTATAGATTATCAGATATCAATGTATGATAACTTTAACTTATCTCACTGCTTATTTGTATAAAAAAAATAAAATATAAAAAATCGCAAAAGCCGAAAACATTAACCCAATTTTTTAACCTACAAGTAAAAAATAACCTTTGTATAGTTCCAACTACTAAGACGAATATACACCTACAGAGACCATAATTTGTTTCTAATGAGACTGTGGTGATATTCACAAATTTTTCCATATAAAGATATTTTGTTTCCTTCAAATCCACCATATATACACTCTGTGTGTTAAAGACGTAATTTTCATAAAGAAAAACTTTTTCTTTCGAATCTATGTTTCAATATTATTTTTTTTTAGATTGGTCATTATTAAAAGTAAAATACAATATCAAAGTTTGGTTTTATTTTTCTGCATACTGAGATCAGTTTCCGAAGAAAAAAATCGTTCCTCCTCATAAAATTACATTAATGAATATCACAACCTAGCTGGTATTTTAAACAAATATTAGGACGTAAAGTTTTCATTTTTAAACTCATGTATGAGTGTTTTTTTTTTTTTTCTCAACAATAAAAACTCAAGAATTTTAACCCCGATAATATCATTTTATTAGTTTTAAATAAGTTTTTATTCGAATCAAATGAGGATGCTACAATTACCCACATTTAAATTCTAAACCACCGTATTTGACGATCGGTTATGTTGATAAACAAATATTATATACCTTTGATATTCAAACAGAAAACTTAACAATTTAATAGTTGTTTTGCTGATAAAAATGTGCATATATATTGAATTTCTAACCTTCAATTTATTCACTAGATAAGAAAACCAAGTTTTATTAAATTGGCTTGTAACAGTGGCTGGTATTTTACGGTCGATCACTATGCGGAACGACACTGTTCATGTTGACAGTTGGTATCCACTGTCTGAAATTTGCGCTTCCTCAGTGACATCTAAACCTCCCGCATGTATTGTTTATCAGGCTTATTCCTTGGTTATATTGTCATTTTATTACAAGCTTCGTTGTTTTATTGATGTCCAATGCAATCAGGACGATAAGCGATAAACTTTAATTCATTTATCATGTTTATTACAAAATATATAGTCGACGGAAATAACATTATTGTTTTATTTTGTATTAAGGTGTAACGGAGAAAAATCAACATCGTGAAATTCGTGTTAAGGTGTGACAATACAAACTCTACGGCATAAAAGTTTACAAATGGTTTTCCAATTTCTCGGGTAGTGGCGGAATGGAAATCAGTTTGCAGACCATTGGACATAAATGTTCTTTTGGTCAATCGATTTCGAACATTAAGCTCGACATAAAGTCCCAATGAATGCAAAATCAGGAGTAATATGAAATACAAAATTACAAACAAATTCTGCTGGCCCAATACACTGAATATTAGTTCTAGGAAAATGGATTTGTAACCTCTTTGACTTATTTAGCTATAAGGGGAATCTGATTTTCAATATAATAAGGATACAGTTAATTATTGTGGAATACAGAGGCTTTATTTATCGGATGAATCGATGTTATTTGTTTAAAACCAGTATATCTATAGGACTTGTAGGATGAGTGTACGACTTATGAAGAGAATACCTTTAAAAATTTTAAACAATCCTAACCGTTATTACAAAACTAACGATGACCATAATGCAATTCTTCTTCAGGCATGTTTTGATAATCCAATATTCCAAGAGGATGGAAACAAGTTTCAAAATGACGACCATGTTGAGCAAAATGACAAATTTCCAGGGAACGGTTACAATTATTCCGCTGGACCCGGGCGACCAACCGAAGTGCACTTCCGGAAAACAAATCAAAGACACAAACAAGTGCGAATTTTTGCCACTGTGGTCATAGCGTTACTTCTTATTGCCTTGGTTATAGCTCTTTTAGTTGTTTTTGTAGGTAAGTAATATTTATTATTGTATTGAAACTATGTCATGTTCATAAAAATTAAAACAGCACCTTTGCTGAAGTTCAGAGAGTATTGTTTTTAAATAAAATATGAGTTTATAATTGTTCGGTTCCATCATTCACTTTATTTTTTCCTTGTCATAGTGTAAACTATGTAAACCGCATAGTTGTGGGACCGCAGAAATTGGCCGGTTATTGGAGATTCCAGTTTTGAGAAGTTCATCACTAAATTGTACCCATTCATAAATCCGGCCGAAAGTACATAAATTATAATATGAATGTGCGTTACACCGACTACGTTTTACATGTATCAGAGTGTTATATTTATAATTATGATAAAACTGTTATTAGTATCTTCGTTGTCTTCGTTGTAAGAAAAGTTGTTTCATAGTTTTAAATTGATTGGATTGTTTTAAGTTTTATGATCTTTCTTTAAAAAAAAGGAAATATACTGACGGTGAAAGCTAACTCAAAAGAACACGAAAGCTCTAAGCAGACACTGGGAAAAAATAAATGTATTCTGATATGATTTGGTCATGATAGAGTACGTGTATTGTTATTTCAAAATCATAGAAAGTAATTATGAAAGCAAAATGAAAAAACGGTCAAACTTTATGTAACATTTCTGCTAAAAGCAAGGTACACAAAGTACAGTTGAGGACTAATTTCATTATTCCGAAAAATTATCAAATTATCATCTTCATTTCTAATCTGTTCTTATTTATTCGTATTAACTTCAAAACTCAAAAGAAAAGATATGTTTGACCGACTTTAACAATACCTGAAATAAATGAACATATCCAACAAAACAAATTTAGCCACGGCGTAGAAATATTATGGTCCGAAGCATGTATGTCTATTTAATTCTCTAGTTTCTCAATCCTATTTGATGATTGGTGTGTTTTCACAGTTTTATATTCGACGAGGGAATGTTTTCTTCTTAACTCCATATCCGTTATTTTCTCATATATATTGTAAGAAAGTGAAGTGCATTTAAGGTCTATTTTTTATAATACCCAAACCTGGAACAAAATATGTTTTTAATCCGATCGAGGACTTTCCGACAATTTATTGATTTTTTTACTGTGTCTTGTAACAAGATCAATGCTGTGTGGTAACCTATCCGAATATGGTTTACAATGTATGTATATTGCACCCAGGCATAGAACACGTTATCCAAAATTGTTCAAATATTTTGGTTTTGACTGTCTGCGAGAGGTAACAAGTTTTTTGATTGGGTAGAAATTGTTTTATTGTAAAGTTGTTGACGTTTTCAGAACTATTTCATAGGGTTTGTTTAGGACAGACATGGGGAATTACCACGAGACTTAACAACCAGCAGAAAACGATTTCACAAAATATAAAACCGCACAAAATCTAATAGTGCATTGAGTACCAGTGGTGATGTTGTTATGTGAACCATTTATATTACATTTAGTACGTTTACTGTGAGACTGGTGTTTTATCATTTATTGATACATTTACATCATATTAATTGCAAAGGTTCTCTTTGTCACATGATCACACATGTATCATTTATACCAAAGAACAGAATCGCTTGCACATTTTTTCTCGATTTTCCAAATAATATATATTCCGATACTATATAAAATCTTCCAATGGTGTAGAAGCTCTTGTGTTCATTTGTACAGAATGCCTTCGGTTTCTTCTATGTCAAACAAAACCCTATTGTATTCCACCATTTGATTGGCTTGACAAGCAAAACAAGACTTGTTGTTATCCGTTAATGCCATTCTGAAGAAGAAGAAAAAATGTTCTATCGTTAACTCTACTTAACACTATCATATCTGGACATACGAGGGCATGTGAATTACTTTCTTGCATAGCATGTACTAATTTGAGGAAAGATTAAAAGACAGATTTAAAATGTTTCTAATGTAGTTTAGCAGCAGTTCTACATCTTTACATACTTTTTTGCCTCTAACATGAAATACAGCATCGAGTGATTTATTGTTTCCTGGGCGAATGATTTCGCTTTTATCAATAAAATATTGTGCTAAATGCATTACACAATTTTTAAGTTTAATAGTTCGTTTACATTAATTTAAATAAAGCTTCAGAGAGTTATTGATTAATTAGGTTACGGAAAGTGTTAAGATATTGTATGCAATCTGTCCCTCAAGAAATCGTTTGTAGTTATTATATAAATTGATAAATTTTATACCTAATTGGATTTGTCATTAATAAAGTCATCATTTCAGTACTAATTTGTATTTCACAAATTGCTTAGAAAGAGGAAAATACTTTGAATGCTATTAAACGAATATAGCTAAGGATAACAAACGCAAACAAATACACAAAATATAAAAGAATGGTTTAGGGCGGATTAATTCTCGATACATAATCCCTATATATATATGTGGCAAAAGTTTAAACAAGGGAACAGAGCTTTTATTGCTGTTTTTCGTCTTTAAAGTCACTGTGAGGCCTTCAGAAGGGAGACTCAAATCTCGCAAACCCTGCAAGTTTAAGACGGTCCTTACCACAATTTTGAGTAGCATTCTCCGCTAAATGTCAGTAAGTTACAGCTGTGAGTCAGGATAGTCCGACCGTGCACAGACATTTAACACAAATTGTATTGGCTGCAAACCTATCCTGTATTTCTGTTTCTCCCCGAGTCAGCAGGTGGTCAATGTTGAAATGGATGCTTCGGTCTTTTTCTTGTCGGTAGACACCAGGACATAACTTTGAAGGAGTGCTGTGTTATTGTTCCGGTTTTATCACAACTAATAAGTCGCAAATGGACGCATTGTGCATATTGAAATTGAGCTTCAAAATTGGCACCACGGAATAATAAATTGTCACTATATAATTTTTGTTTTGAAGTTGAATTTGCTTTTCAACGTTTTGGTACAAGTATCCCCAACTCAGTTGCTAGTATTTTGATACTAGCCAGACGGTGTTATTTTAAAACAGTTACGAAAATGTATTGAAATTTTTTGAAAACTAAAAGGTATCTTCCTCATGTATAGCTCTGTTCTAAAATTATTATTTCATTACAACAGTCGTAAATAGACGAAATGTGCAAATTTGTGCATGCCGGGGGTAATGGTTATGTGTAATGGTAGTGATAATGTAATGACAGCAATATTCTGTGTACTTACGATGTAATATGTA
The DNA here is from genome assembly GCA_028015205.1 of Mytilisepta virgata. Lineage (NCBI taxonomy): Eukaryota > Metazoa > Mollusca > Bivalvia > Mytilida > Mytilidae > Mytilisepta > Mytilisepta virgata. The sequence goes on from CM051521.1 coordinate 95,198,904, forward strand.
ATGGGCCATTGCATTACTTCTAGGGAAAAAAATGTAATGCACATTACTTTTACATTACTTCAAGTATTTGCTGATGTTTTGGAGTTAAGATTCATTTATTATGTAAAATTCATAAAATCATATAATGAATTTATTTCTATGCATTTAATGTTAGCACTTTATGTAATGTTTGTTTGTTTGTTTAGTTTGGGTTTTACGCCGTTTTCATCACATTTGGCTGCCAGTTTTTATTGGTGGAGGAAGCCGGAGTACCCGGAGAGAACCACCGACCGTCGGTAGGAAAATTGACAATCCTTGTCAATTAAAATCGGAGTCGAACACACCCCGCCACATGTGAGATTCGAACTCACGACCTCAGCGTTGACAGGCTAGTGATCATTATTAGTCATGACGAACTACCTAGACCACTCGGCCACCGAGGCCCCCCTTTATGTAATGTAATGTAATGTTATGTAATGTAATGCATTACTTTCCAAAATAAGGGTAATGGTAATGGCAATGTCAAATTTTCTATGTAATGGCAATTCAAGGCATTTCATTGCTACGTAATTGACCCCTGGTCTGATCATCAAAGTTGGTATCAAAGATTTTTTTTTTGACTTGTACACATATCTCCTTCTTATTTATGTTGCGTATGTTGTGCATTTACATTTTTTGTCGAACCTCTGACCTATTTAGATGAAGATTTAATTAATCACAGAATTAGGATAATGCATTTTTGGTACAAGAACAACATCAATGCCAATCTGTTTAATGTACATGTGCATCCTCCCATACTTTTGCACAAAATACTCAATATTCTAATTCATTGCAGCAAATATAAAACTTTTCCACATAAGGTCACCCTAAATCTTCATTACAAATTCGTGTTTAAGGAATATACGCTTTTATGTATAATTTGTACATTTTAACCGTAATAGATGTTTGCGTAGTGTACTTCAATGTTTATCTCCTTCAAATTTAAGGAAACACATATAAAGCATCCCGCCATTCATTGGTTCTGAGGCTATATCCTTCCTGAAACTTCAACGTCTTCGTTCTCTCAACCGTTTGAGTGAAAGATATAGACTCAGAACCCTTGACTTGGGAGGATGCACACATAAATATAAAGTAAAGCTTCTCCAAGCTATCAACCTAAACTGGACGTGCATTCCTCTGACATACTTGTAAACGTCATGCTTTGCACACTAAGAAATCTTGTGTGGGGTCAATTATCATTCAAATTCGTTAGCCGTTCTTTAACCACCCGAGGCCGTAAATTTAAATCTTTTCATACCAATAGAAAACCAAATATACGTATTTACATTTTTATATTACGGATTCAGTAAAAAATTCTAAACTGCTGACTTGAAAAAGTACTCCGCAGTGCTATCTTTGTGGTGTTACGGTGTGTATCCCTTACGTGTACGATAGATGTTAATTGCGATAGTTTCAGGATTTGTATTGGTTTTTCTTCACTCAATCTTCATGTCAATAGTTGATGTTTTGGATGGCTAATTAGAAGACAAATTTTACAATTCACTGAACTCTTAGACTGCGACTGTTTCAAGTGCTACTGACAACGGACATTTGTTTAATAGACGATTGAGCAATTGTTGTAACTTGTGAAACCATACTTAAGATCAGCTAACATATCGTTTATATGACTGTTGAAAATTGCCGCCCATGTTTAACGTTTCCGGGAATGTCACTAGAGGTATTTCTCAGACAATTTAGTACTGTATTGAGATAGCTAGAGTGATAATATTAATGTTGGTCACAACTTTAACTATGAATGAATTTAAAGTACATTTTTCCTCTTCCCGAGTATCTATTCCTCTATCTCTTTTTCATTTGCGTAAGCGATGAATGTGTTAATTAATGGCATGATATGTGAAATTGTAAGGAATTGGGACTCCAGGTCATTGAGAAAATCCCATGAGAATGAACATGAGAAGATTGGTGACATCCACTTGATATCGTTCAGTTTATAACAATGAGCAGCCAAAAACACTAATGACCATGGTTCACTGGAACCAAACTAACTATTTCGATCGGAGTTGGTTGTAATGGTCTGCATAGTGCCTTTTCTTGTGCTATGTAATAAGGACTCCTCCCGTACAATTAAAATTCTTTGATACCAATCATGGTACGAACAATTTCCATTATTGAGGCGTGTCATGTTTCGAACATTTGTATTTTTTTTAAAGACGAAAAAAATAGTTGAATGCGGTTGAGTTTTAGCTGTATTATAAGGTTTACAATTTTTTTGTTTGTACTTGTAATTACAAGAATTTAAATAAAAGAAGAGCAAACGTTGGATTATTTGTTAAAATAATAAATACTAGTATACATGTATTAAAGCTAGATCATACGATATCATTCTTTATTGATTTTCTTGCCATAAATACACGAAATATTGTGTGCAGTAAAATTTCGATGAATAGATATGTATTTTGCAAAATTTCGTGACAGTTTCCAAGGCAAAGCAGATACAACAAATGCACAAAGCATGTTCTTCGCAGAATTAACGCCAACAAACCGTCAAGCCAAAAACACATTTAGTAATATGCTATGGCAGCGGGAAAGTCTTCTTTAAAAAAGTTAACAATTTTTTACAGAAACTTTAACCATTTTTTGACAATTGTAGAGACTTTAAGTCGGTGCTGCAAATTTTATTAAACGCGGATTTCATACGTGATTTTCAATTGTAAATATTTATTTGAAACAATTTTGCATAAAGTCTGACTGTAAAGTATCCTTCACGGATATACACCTATATGTAATTACACCTGTTTTAAAGTGTACTTCTAAGCAGATAAATACTATACAATGCTTGTAAAATAAATTCATAAACTCCGTATGAAGGGCAATACATTGCTTATAAGGTACCTTCATTTGTTTTCCCGGTAGACATACTACTAATACCATTGACAGTTATGTCATTAAAATTATTCTTTATATTTGTTTTTGTAGGTAAATCAGATGAAGACAAACCAGTAGGTCAGTATAATATTACATCAATTGATTGGCATCATTACAATTAATTGCGATATGACTTCTTTTCTTACGTCAATGAGAATGATAATTTGTGAATATCCTCACTTAAAAGTGAGATTCTGATTCTGATTTGTTGTCATTCATTATAGAATTGTGACGTCAAGAATGTCTTTTTTTGTCGCTTATCTTTGTCAAAATAAGAATCAGTTACTTTATTAAATTTCTATTAAAATACATAATATTTACTAGCTAGTAGCTTAAGTGATAATTAACTTTAAAAGTATGCACCGTTAATTCCAGTCACTCAAATATCCACCAACTTTTGAGTTTCATAGTTTGGTTTGCCTCGGTGCGATTTTTGGAGTTTAAAGGCTTGTGATGTTTTGTCCCCATCGTAGTTAGTATCAGTGATGAAAAAAGTTCCTATATCATTATATTGTGCATCAATGTTTGAAATATGGAAATTTTCTAGAACAATTCAGAGGTGTAATTCTTCTATTGAAATTTAATAAATTAAGAAATTAAATTTCGGTGGACGAATAGTCTAGCTAGTTCTACTTATGATCACAGCTTATCAATACTGAGGTTGTTACTTCTGGTAACTCGTAACGAGATAAAAAAAAAAAGTGTGCAGAGATTGTCAGTTTTCTTTCAGAAGGTCCATGGTTCTCTCCAGATGTTCCATGAATGATTTATTGTTTGTTTTAGTTGGGGTTTTACGCCGTTTTCACCACATTTGGCTATTTCGCGGTAGCCAGTTTTTATGGGTGGAGGAAGCCGGAGTACCCGGAGAGAACCACCGACCTTCAGTAGGAAAATTGGCAATCCTTGTCAATATAGATCGGAGTCGAACACACCCCGCCAGAGGTGAGATTCGAACTCTCAACCTCGGTGTTGACAGGCTAGTGATCAATAGTAGTCATGACGAACTACCTAGACCACTAGGCCACCGAAGCCCCTCCATGAATGAAAACAGCTAACCACTATGTAGCCAAATGGCACAAATACAACTAAAATAATTTAAAGAGTACAGTATGCTTTTTTCAGATAAAAATTGTTTTACTTAGAACTTTTAAATTTATGACATATTTATTAAGACGTATACGTGTGGACGTTTTAGGTATCAAAGTAATTATTCTTTAAGTTTAAAGAGTTTGTTTCTTCAACAATTTTATGGTTATTCAACTGTTTTCAACTATAATTTCCATTCCATTTCATTGCTTGCTTCTGTTCAACTTGGACTTTTGTAAAGGTTCCTAGATTTTAAATTGGCCTTTATCATGCAACGTTCTCGTATCTTATCAGTGTTAATACTCAAATAGTAATATCTTAAGCAAAAGTACAAATAGGTTTAACTTATCAAAGATTTGTGGATGCCGTCTAAATAGTCACATTTCTAATCTATTAGAAAGTTTTTTCGAGCTTAGATTCCTTATAAAATCTAAACTTTGGATACAATAATCACTGTATAATCAATTACAAGATCATTTGTGTTCGATTTACAATTTGAGATATTGCCACAGATTTCTCATAAAGCAGACATTTACATTCGATTTACAATATCCCAATTGAAAGATTTATATTTGTGACAGCTGATTTGCAATATCGGATGTCACTGATGAGACCCGCATGAATTTGTATATAGACAAATTCTGTCTGTATAATTTATTTTGAGTTGTAATTAGCAATTAGATTGGTCAACTTTTGTAGTGACGTCGACAACCTCTTCATGAAGAGTAGGGTTATATTATATGTGTTGCCTTTTCACAACGATAAAACCAAAACAAAACACAAAGAAAAAAATATAAAAGAATTTTATAGTGTTATTAACTGGCTGTTTCTGTATTGGCACTGGTATAGATTCAAGGTTTGCTGTATTGGCCCCGAGACCCGTAGGGTCGAGGGCCAATACAGCTTACCGAGAATCTATACCAGTGCCAATACAGAAACAGCCAGTTCATAACACTTTTATTAAATAATCCAACTTTTTCAATACAGACTTGTTCTGAATGCTGTATTACATACATCAAATGTGAATATAGGGCCAATATTTCCAATACGGACTGGCAATGATGTGAATATAGGGCCAATATTTCCAATACGGACTGGCAATGAAACAACCGGAAGTGAAAAGGCTGTATTAGCCCTAGGGCTCATACGGCCTTTTTCAGTATTGGACCGGGCCGAAAAGCAATATAGATCACGTGATTTATATGACCAGGACGAAGTCACCAGTATGACACTTGCCGTTTTGGTAGTATTAGGGCTGTTTTAATCGTATTATTTAATAAAACATAATAATCTCATATACTATTTAGACTCTACATGTCATATATCCAAGTGAACTTGAAATTAAAGAGACCACAAACACACCCACTTTTGATTCATATCTACATATATAATAATGGGCGATTAAAATCAAAACTTTATGACTAACGTGATGATTTTTAATTTTCCGATTGTGAACTGCCTCTTTAGTACCAGTAACATACCAAGGTCTCCAACCTATGGGTTGTACATTTCACAGTTGATTCGTTATTGTCGTGCATGTAATATATACGACGACTTTCTTGGCGGGTCGCGATTGCTGTCGCATAGACAGGGTTATGTCCAGTCATTCGTAATTTAATCACTCCAGAAATTTTACGGTCGTCATCACGAACTGGTTGACCGATGCGTAGTTTCTATCTCATGATCACGTATGAGACTAGATATCTTCACGGACTACACGATTTTATGAATATTACCTATGTTTATTATGTTCTTTTGTTAGAGAAGCAAAATATATTTCAGGAATCTCTTGGAATTTGATAGTCACCAGCATAGAATTGATCCTACAATTTATATTAGCAAAATATAATAAGTTGTAATCACTATGCCTGGTGTTATTTCTCATTGAAGCTTTTCTGTCAGTATTTATATATATGATTTTATCGATTCTTTTCAAGTAGAATAATTGCCCTAAATGTTACATAATTCCAAAGAAAAAAAAAAGAAAAATTTATATGATATGTCAACAGTTAATAGTTTGTATGTATTTATACAGTTATATAATAAAGTGTTGTTTTGAAAATATTCCGTTCAATGCAATGTATGCTATTTTATAGTATTTTTTGGAGTATTCACCCGTTTGTCGTATATAAACAATGTATTCATCCTGATATTGGTTCAATATTGCAGAATATTCCGAAATATTAACATTTTGAAATATGGCTTTCGCTTCCGGCATGTGTAGTCATTTACTTAGTTTCTGTTTTATACATATATATAAGTATTGATACATCTTATGCACTATGTGTTATTATTATACCTCAGTATGTTTTTTCTATATAAAAATGAAGACAATAATTTTACTATTTTGTCTATTTCTAAACCTGAAACTATTGAGCGGTCAATAGTTTCCACAGCTATTTACCGGTCAATAGTACCAACTACTATTAATCGGTCAAGTGTTGTTGTTTTTTGTTTTTTTTTTTTTTTTTGGTATAATAAAACACTGACTGCATATTCGGGGAATAGTAAGTTTATTATTCCCCTCAATACCAACTATTGCCCTCAGCTACGCCTCTCGGCAAAAGTGGTTACCTCAGGGACATTAAACTTACTCTTCCCCTCATACCTAGTCAATAAGTATATAATATTTCAACAATATATTACCATCAGCAGTGTTTAAAGGCAGAACTGAGAAAATCGGAAACAATAAACAAAAACGTCTTCAGTTGTAACAGATACGAAAATGGGTAAAAAAGGCCATCAGTATAAGGACAGAGGAATTCCAAAGTTTCTAAATATTCTGGTGTCAGTTTTTGCGCATTTAAAAAATCTATGTCTCAGCATAGCTCTAGGGCAAAACTGGTGGAATTTTATATTAGTGTTATATTTAAGTTCTGTATTTTTGTCCATTGTAGTTTTGTATTATGAACATACTTCAAATGTCTTAAACACTACATTCATACGTCATTTATTTCTTTTTTCAGTGCTTTTTAAAACAAGTAGAATATCTGGAAAACTACGGATAATCCAGGGGCCATATTCTGTATATAAATCATCTTTAAAAGATTCTAATTCTGAAGCATATCGTTATTTTACACATAGTTTAATTTATAAAGTGAGTAGCAATATTAAATATAATTTTGAAAATATTTCTATTTATTTATTTTTATCTCTACTTTTCTATATTGTTAAATGGATTTTCATTTTTATTCTCCGGGCACAAAGGAGCATGTATACCTTTGTCACCAATTGGTTTTTTCCTGCATTATGGTATTGAGCTTGAAATATGGGTTTATATTATAGACAAACAGATTTAGTTAGCGGCTTTGTCAGCTGGTATAATAACATAATTTTCATGAATTTAGGTAAATTTTTTCACATCCTGGAAAATTAGATGTTTTCAGTGGCCAAGCAAGAAATTTTAAGCAGGTCCAATCTGAAAGTATTCAACCTTTCTTACATGGCCTATATTCTGCCATGGTCTTCAGTAGATGTACGTTATATTAGAAACAGGTTAAGTTTATGAGGACAGTTTTTTTCTAATTATCAAATTATAAATTTGTCAAAATTTAAAGATAAGTTTAAAAGTAGGATGTATAATTTTCTGAATTTGATGATACATACACTGTTAGCTAAATAACTACATGCAGGGGAGACATTATTTAGTTTTCCATTTGTTTCAGTAAAGCTTTAAGATTCCTTGGTGTCTACACCAATTTCATTTACATGTATGTTCTCATTTAACGTCAGAGTATTGATTATAGAAAGTGATCTCTTATCAGCCTGATGAAATTTATTCGACTTTCGCTTATTTAGTAATACAAATCATCAGATAGATGATGTTACCAAATCATTCATGGATACATTAATGTATAAAACAAATATAGAGACATTTGCTTTTGGGAATCTAACTAGATTGTATATAAATACCACTGTCTCTTTCATCTATTACTTTTTAACAAAGGAATTTATGTCTGGTGGGTGGACAAGAAATTGTTATATTAATGTTGACTATAAATTCAATTTGTATCTGATACAGAAAGATCTAAATGACAACATAGGGTTTTAGAATGTCAATTAGTTTAATACACGTAAAACATTGTAAAATAACACATTGAAATATACATTACACGTCCATATGAGTTTTAGCTTTTTTAGATAGTTAGAAAACACCGACTTGACAGTATAAATTTCGACTGTAACGTAAACAATTAATACTAGGAGTTAAAAAAAATAACACTTAAGGTTAAAAAATTAATACTAAAAGTTATACAAGTATATTTTTTATTTTTGTTGGGAAAACAAGAAAAAACGTTTTACAAATTCTGGTCGATGTTACTGAAGGCGAACTTTAGGTTAATTTTGGTATTTTCTAACCCAGTAAGCCAGTAATGTTTTATTTGAGTGTAACACTATGTATACAGTAAACTAAGAAGTGGATTTTATGTCTTCCACTTTCTGTTTCGTAACTATCATTACATTACGCCATTATGCTAATATCCATGATATTTCCATAAGCTAAGTGTTATCTAGTAGCCAGTGCCTTCATTTTACTTTGATCGTTGAACTTTTAATTTATTTAATCTGTATTTAGTCGATATGTGCATTTATCATCTAAGAAGCATCTCCCTGACCGCAGATTTTATGTGTTTAGGGTTTTATCCTAGGGGTTTTTTTTTTATTTGAATCTGGTCTATAGTTATTGGTTCGGATTTCCTTTGGATTTGTTATGTATTTAGAAAGATAAGTATCAAAATTGTCTTCATATACAAAATGTATATGCATAATAAGTGTAATATTTACTTCCGTTTCGTAATAAAATGTATCACAAAATACCTAAATAAATTTTATGCACAGTATGGCAGTTTCGTAGACTGACATCTCATCAGCAGTGCTCGAGATCAAAATTTTGGAAATCCGGTTGACGATATAATGATAAATTAATAAGCACAACCATCAAAAACCCAAACAATTAAAACAAATAAAACGTAAGATAGTTGTTGCTATCGCCTCTACACATCCTACTCTTTTTAGTTTATTTTAAATTAATTATACATTTGTTATGGCATCACTGTTATTTTAAAAGAAGTTACATTCCTTAAACACGTTTTTATTAGCTCACCTGACCCAAAGGGTCAAGTGAGCTTTTCTCATCACTTGGCGTCCGTCGTCCGTCGTCCGTCGTCGTCCGTCGTCCGTCGTCGTCCGTCGTCCGTCGTCCGGCGTCGTCGTTAACATTTTACATTTTGAACTTCTTCTAGAGAACCACTGAATGGAATGAAACCAAACATGGCATGAATGTTCCTTATGAGGTGCTGACCAAGTGTTGTTACTTTGTAGCCGATCCATCATCCAAGATGGCCGCCAGCGGGGAACTTAGTTTAACATAGGACCCTATGAGAAATGCATACAAATGACTTCTTTTAGAGAACGACTGAATGGAAAGAAACTAAATCTGGCATGAATGTTCCTTATGAGGTGCTGACCAAGTGTTGTTACTTTGTAGCCGATCCACCATCCAAGATGGCTGCCAGAGGGGGACTTAGTTTAACATAGGACCCTATGGGAAATGCATACAAATGACTTCTTTTAGAGAACCGTTGAATGGAATGAAACCAAACATGGCATGAATGTTCCTTATGAGGTGCTGACCAAGTGTTGTTACTTTGTAGCCGATCCATCATCCAAGATGGCCGCCAGAGGGGGACTTAGTTTAACATAGGACCCTATGGGAAATGCATACAAATGACTTCTTTTAGAGAACTGTTGAATGGAATGAAACCAAACATGGCATGAATGTTCCTTATGAGGTGCTGACCAAGTGTTGTTACTTTGTAGCCGATCCATAATCCAAGATGGCCGCCAGCGGGGGACTTAGTTTAACATAGAACCCTATGGGAAATGCATACAAATGACTTCTTTTAGTGACCCACTGAATGGAATGAAACCAAACATGGCATGAATATTCCTTATGAAGTGCTGACCAAGTGTTGTTACTTTGTAGCTGATCCATCATCCAAGATGGCCCCCACGGGGAACTTAATTTAACATAGGACCCTATGGGAAATGCATAAAAATGACTTCTTTTAGAGAACCACTCAATGGAATGAAACTAAATCTGGCATGAATGTTCCTTATGAGGTGCTGACCAAGTGTTGTTACTTTGTAGCCGATCCATCATCCAAGATGGCCGCCAGAGGGGGAATTAGTTTAACATAGGACCCTATGGGAAATGCATACAAATGACTTCTTTTAGAGAACCGTTGAATTGAATGAAACCAAACATGGCATGAATGTTCCTTATGAGGTGCTGACCAAGTGTTGTTACTTTGTAGCTGATCCATCATCCAAGATGGCTGCCAGCGGGGAACTTAGTTTAACATAGGACCCTATTGGAAATGCATACAAATGACTTCTTTAAGAGAACGACTGAATGGAATGAAACTAAATCTGGCATGATTGTTCTTTATGAGGTGCTGACCAAGTGTTGTTACTTTGTAGCCGATCCATCATCCAAGATGGCTGCCAGCGGGGGACTAAGTTTAACATTGGACCCTATGGGAAATGCATACAAATGACTTCTTTTAGAGAACCACTGAATGGAATGTAGCAAAACATAGCATGAATGTTCCTTACAAGGTGCTGACCAAGTGTTGTTACTTTGTAGCCGTTACATCATTCAAAATGGCCACCAGTGAGGGACTTAGTTTAACATAGGACCCTAAGGGAAATACATACAAATGTCTTCTTCTATAGAACCACTGAATGGAATGAAACCAAACATGGCATGAATGTTCCTTATGAGATGCTTACCAAGTGTTGTTACTTTGGTGCCTATCCATCATCCAAGATGGCCGCCATCAGGGGACTTAGTTTAACATAGGACCCTATGGGAAATACATACAAATGTCTTCTTTTAGAGAACCACAGTATGGAATCAAACCAAATATGGCATGAATGTTCTTTATGAGGTGCTGACCAAGTGTTGTTACTTTGTAGCCGATCCATCACCCAAGATGGCCGCCAGCAGGGGACTTAGTTTAACATAAGACCCTAGGGGAAATACATACAAATGACTTCTTTTAGAGAACCACTGAATGGAATGACACCAAATATGGCAGGAATGTTTCTTATGTGGTGCTGACCAAGTGTTGTTACTTTGTAGCTGATCCATCATCCAAGATGGCCGTCAACAGGGGACTTAGTTTAACATAGGACACTATGGGAAAAACACTCAAATGTCTTCTTTTAGAGAACCACAGAATGGAATGAAACCAAATATGGCATGAATATTACTTATGAGGTGCTGACCAAGTGTTGTTACTTTGTAGTTGATCCATCATCAGAGAAGGCCACCGGCAGGGGACTTAGTTTAACATAACACTATGGGAAATACATTCAAATGTCTTGTTTTAGAGAACCACTAAATAGAATGAAATAAAACAGGGTATAAATGTTTCTCTTGATTTGTTAACCAGGTGTTGTAACTTTTGTAGCTGATCCATTATTCAATTATTGTGATCTATTGTAGACCTACCTATAAATAAATTGAACGGTACCAATTTTTTTTGCAACAAAGGAGTACTTATTTTCATATCAATTGTACCATTCAGGTTTTATCCACACTTTTTTACATAAGCAAATGCTTATACCAAGTAAGGAATATGACTGTTTTTATCAGTTCCTTTGATGAGTTTGAGATTTTCATTTCCCCATTGGATTACACTCTGAATTTTTATTTTTAATTTTCTTCAGAGTTTGGTACCTATGTAATTTATTTTTTTCATAACTTCAAGATTATTCTATTTAAATGAGTAATTCATTAAATTTTGAAGCTATTTAGTTTATAGTATATTTTCATGTCTTATTTCAGTGTATATATTGTACTTTGTTGTTTATTTTAGTTTTGCGGTATTAAGATAAACCGGAACTCTTTATTGAAAAAGATTACTTTTGTGTGATTTATCTTTTTGAACTGAAGGGTAAGAAAATGTGATTTCAAAATGTTAACTGTTATTCTATATATATGGGAATTTCAACATAAGCAAGGTGTTTATCTTATAAACATGGGTGTTCCTGATATAAATGTGCAAAAGATAAATGATATCCTGTATTCATACAGTCAGTGTGACAGATTAAATAACATATTACTTGTGGTTCAAAAACTCTCCACTGCCTCTTGACAACATTAAAGTCTGTAATAGAAATGAAAGGCTACCAATCAAGAATATAATTGATAAGTGGTGTGAAAAAAACAACTTGTGTCGTGACATTGTGTTGAAAAAGAACTGGAATGTTCAATAGGATCTGTAAATCAGTTTGTCCAATGGATATTGTGGCCTTCTTTTACTTTAGGGGTCCCAACCCTTATAGAGCATTTCTAAACTATCCTAAACCTTAAATCTTACCATAACCCATACCTAACCATAACACTAGCTCTAACCATAAAACCTAACCCTAACCTAAAACATCCCCTAACGTAACCATTACCATGAATGAAACCTACACCTTAAGTATAGGGACTTTAAAGTAAAAGAAGGCCGTTTTTCTTTAGTTGCATATTACAGTACTTAGAAACTTTGATTACATATATATATTGATTGTTGCTGTTTTTAAAGGCATGCCATTTTTAAACATTATATATGTATCGTTTGTGTTAAGTTTAGGCCCGTCTACAATGTAACTTGTTTTACATGCACACATATAAAAATTGCATTTTTATCCTACAGAATACACCTTATCGCTATTCCCGACTGGCCCGGCCGCTTGAACTTTTGACGTCACACAACAACACTTTTCCATTGTGGGTTCAGATATTTTGTTTTATGACGCCAAAATTTTGTGGGAACCTGTGTGATATCCATTAATGGCGGACAAATAGCGATAAGGTATATCATAGGCATGATAGGTTTGAACGTTGTTTTCAATTTAGACTTGTTTATATGTTTCAATTAAATAGAAAATGATTTAAGGATTAGACTTTGCCCATACTTTTCAAAACCAATTGAGATATGAACACTGATCAGGGGTCACCAAACTGGGCGATTAGGGCGATTAAGTCGCCTAATGCTCGCCAATGTCGCCCTGTCATCGACTTCAGAGCGACAAATGAGTCGTCCTGTGTTTTTAAGTAAGGCGCCTCCGAACAACGTACGTAATCAGCTGCGTCTGAAGACCGTTATTTTCATTAAAAATCTCGAGCCGCCATTTTTTTGTTTTCTTGGAGATCATACAGGAAGGGGGAAAGAAACGACGAAGTAGGCTAGAAAATGGCGGTAATCGGAATTCTCGTGATTTTTCATTGGTCACGGTGTTTTTTACCGTAAAAATATGTAGACCTTATTTAAAAATAAATTTAGCAGACATGAATTGATTATTAAGGTGTTCAAGCAAGGTGAATGGGAGAATTTTAAGAATATGTTTGAGAAAAAATAATAGTAAAGATTATAGATAAATAAACATTAAAAAATAAAATGGCAATAATAAATAAGTTCTGTCAAAAGGTACAAAGATTTTTGCTCATATCTGTAACAGAAATTTTCTTCCAAGTTCGGAGCACCACTGCATAATTTCATTTTTTAAATTTTTTTTTATTTCAAATTATATTCGTCAGTATTTTAAGGCAGCACATGATTTTAATTAAACTTTAACAATAGTACAATAGGCCTACCATGGTCAAAATCATGCAGCAATGTACGTTCAAAAGGTGGTGATGAGTCCTGGGACTGGGACTCATTAAAATCAGCTGGGACTCACTATTCTGAAAAATGATGAGTCCCAGGACTCGTCATGAAAAATTCTTAGTGAGAACACTGTTTAGTCATATATTTATTATGTCTGTTTTGCTGGATTCAAATATCAAATAAATAAAATATGAAAATCCGAAATTGAGTTTTATTCATTTCAAATATAAATTAATCAGTTTATTACAAGATATCATCATGGCTGTAGAGGAAACCTGCAAAAATAGTAAAAATGTATTAAACATCTCTAAGTATACAAATCAAATGTACATAAGGCAAACTCGCAATCTCTGACAAAGGATATTGATTAAATGCACATGAGACAAAATCTCAGATTTTGATTGAAATGGAAGGATATGGAGTAAATGTAGATAAAATCTCAAACAATACAGGATAAAACACAATAAAGGAATGTATAGTATACACTTTAAGACACAAAATAACAGGTATTTACTCGACAGGCGACGAATTGGGGGGGAGGGGGGAAACACAGTCTCCTTGGTAGATTTGGAAGTCTCCCTGTCGTGCCCTGAAGTCTCCCTGTTGCTACCCTGAGGGAGACTCTGAGTCTCCCTGTTATATTCAAGTGTGGTGAGCCCTGCTGATGTTCAGTGGTTATCGTATGTTTATTTGGTTTTTAATTGTTTCTCGTTTTTATATAGATTAGACTGTTGGTTTTTCTGTTTGAATGGTTTTACACAAGTAATTGTAAGGGCCTTTTATACATGTAGCCTGCTGTTCGGTGTGAGCCTAGGCTCCGTGTTGAAGGTCATACCTTGACCTATAATGGGTTACTTTTTATAATTGTGACATGGATGAGTAGTTGTCTCATTGGCACTCATACCACATCTTCCTATATCTATTATTAATTAAAAGTGATTATAACAATTTAGCTTCTATAAAAGTAAATGATTTTTATGCCCCACCTATGATAGAAGGGGCATTATGTTTTCTGGTCTGTGCGTCCGTCTGTCTGTCCTTCCGTCCGTCCGTTCAGGTTAAAGTTTTTGGCCAAGGTAGTTTTTGATGAAATTGAAGTCCAATCAACTTGAAACTTAGTACACATGTGCTCTATGATATGATCTTTCTAATTTTAATGCCAAATTAGAGTTTTGATCCTGATTTCATGGTTCACTGAACATAGAAAATGATAGTGCAAATTTCAGGTTAAAGTTTTTGGTCAAGGTAGTTTTTGATGAAAATGAAGTCCAATCAACTTGAAACTTAGTATACATGTTCCCTATATATATATATATAATATGATCTGTCAATTTTAATGCCAAATTAGAGTTTTTACCCCAATTTCACGGTCAACTATACATAGAAAATGATAGTGCGAGTGGGGCATCCGTGTACTATGGACACATTCATGACATTCTTGTTTTAATTGGTTCAACCTTGATCATGTTGAGTTGTAAAGAGTTTAATGATTATTGTTGATTGCCAATGTCAACGTGTCAGAGAAAGTCATAAGTGGAAATAATGAGCAGACATACATGTAGTTTCCATGATTTTGGAAACTATAATCATGAAATACATTATTTTGTTTTTAATAACACATTGATTGAAAATAAGGTACATAACAGTATTAACAAAACTCGCAAGTCCATAAGACGTGTGACAAAACTGGTATCACACCACTGGAAAATTGCAACCGTAATGGTCCTGACTTGGTACAGGCATTTCAAAAGAAATGGTGGGTTGAATCTAGGTTTTACAGCGCGCCAAACCTCCCGCTTCCATTACGGCATAAAAGTACCAGTGGTGGTAATCAACATAGATATGCTGATGTCAAAGTTGGTAAAGTAGAAACCAAACACCAAGATAAGTTATAAAAAACAATCTTCAATGATAGTAGTAGAAGATACTGAATATTTTTCAACCAAATCTTGGTATTTGAAAAAGAATTTCGTAAGAGACCTTTTTAGACGCATTTCCTCGTATTCCTGGCTAAGAAGTCTGTCACGCAGATGTTTATGGCGTTCAAGGAAATCAGAGTAGTTGGAACATGCTCTAGCGTAACGAATCAATTGAGAAATATAAACACCATATGCAGGAGATGTTGGGATATTGCTGCATAGGTAAGGAAAATTTATAATTTTAAAATCAAAATCGTCTCTTTTATCGTATATCTTGGTGCTTAGTTTACCACTGCTGTCAAATTCGAGATGAAGGTCTAGAAAGGATGCTGTACAAGTTGTTTCTGTAGTTTCTTTAATTTCGAGTTCTGGTGGATATATCAATGGAAGCCATTGAGCAAAAGAAGGATTGTTCATGGACAAAACATCATCAATATATCTATATGTGAAATTAAAAGATTTAGCATCTTTCATACGTTTATTCCTCACGAGGTTCTGCAGAAACTCTGTCTCATAGGAATATAAGAACAAATCGGCGAGGAGAGGGGCACAATTAGTACCCATTGGAATGCCGATTTGTTGTTTCATAAAAACATGAAAAAGGTTAAATCTTGCACAAAGGTCTTTGTTTGAATAGTACATGAGTATATGTGCATTTATTAGATGAATAATTTACAGAATGGTATTTTTAACCAGCAACTTGTCTTATTACTTACGTTTACAAGGTTATGTCAATATTGCAGACACTATAAACACTAGGTCTTCTATTTTTATACGATCGCAACATTTTTGGTATGACGTTGGCGTCGTCGTTCGGCATCTTTGTCGTCCGAAGACATTTGGTTTTCGCACTATAACTTTAGTATAAGTTAATAGAAATCTATGAAATTTAAACACAAGGTTTATGACCACAAAAGGAAGGTTGGGATTGATTTTGGGAGTTTTGGTCCCAACAGTTTAAGAATTAGGGGCCAAAAAAGGGCCCAATAAGCATTTTTCTTGGTTTTCGCACAATAACTCTAGTATAAGTAAATAGAAATCTATGAAATTTTAACACAAGGTTTATGACTACAAAAGGAAGGTTGGGATAGTTTTTGGGAGTTTTGGTCCCAACAGTTTAGGAATTGGGGGCTAAAAAAGGGCCCAATTAAGCATTTTTCTTGGTTTTTGCACAATAACTTTAGTATAAGTAAATAGAAATCTATGAAATTTAAACACAAGGTTTATGACCACAAAAGAAAGGTTGGGATTGATTTTGGGAGTTTTGGTCCCAACAGTTTAGGAATTAGGGGCCAAAAGGGTCCAAAATTAAACTTTGTTTGATTTCATCAAAAATTGAACTATTTGGGTTCTTTGATATGCCGAATCTAACTGTGTATTTAGATTCTTAATTTTTGGTCCTGTTTTCAAATTGGTCTACATTAAGGTCCAAAGGGTCCAAAATTAAACTTAGTTTGATTTTAACAAAAATTGAATTCTTGGGGTTCTTTGTTATGCTGAATCTAAACATGTACTTAGTTTTTTTATTATGGGCCCAGTTTTCAAGTTGGTCCAAATCGGGGTCCAAAATTAAACTTTGTTTGATTTCAACAAAAATTGAATATATGGGGTTCTTCGATATGCTGAATCTAACCATGTATTTAGATTTTTGATATTTGGGCCCGGTTATCAAATTGGTCCACATTGAGATTTAGAGGGTCCAAAATTGAACTTTATTTGATTTCATCAAAAATTGAATTCTTGGGGTTCTTTGATATGCTGAATCTAACCATGTATTTAGATTTTGGATATTGGAATACCACAAAGGGATGGTAAAAATTGTCTATGGTAGTTATGGCTCAAACCGGTAAGGAATAAGGTGCAAAAAGGGGGAAAAAGGGTTTCCAGGTTAATGGACAATTACTTAAGTACAAAACATAATTTAAAAGGCAGTGAAGGTTGGTAATTGAAACTCATTTGAATATCTCACCAAAACTGCTTTTAAATTATTTATATTGGAAATTTGCCAAAAACTTTATTATTAATAAATTCCATTGGAAATTTGCCAATAACTTTAGTTTAATGAACTTCATTGGAAATTTGCCAATATAAAATGTTGCTGATGAAGCTTTTTTGTTTATCTCACCTAAACTGCTTTTAAATTATGTATATTGGAAATTTGCCAAGAACTTTATTATTAAATTTCTGATTTATATATACATGTAAAAGCAAATAATAATGATAAGGCCAGACATACACACCAAACAGGATGTGTAAATTATTATAATAAGTATTGTGCAATAGCAAGAAATGTTCAATTGCACAGTAATGCACAATAGCAAGAAATCTTCAATTGCACAGTATTGCACAATAGCAAGAAATCTTCAATTGTACAGTATTGCGCAATAGCAAGAAATTGATATTTGGGCCCGATTATCAGATTGGTCCACATTGAGGTTTAAAGGGTCCAAAATTGAACTTTATTTGATTTCATCAAAAATTGAATCATCAAAAATTGAACTATTGGGGTTCTTTGATATATGCCGAATCTAACCGTGTATTTAGATTCTTAATTTTTGGTCCCGTTTTCAAATTGGTCTACATTAAAGTCCAAAGGGTCCAAAATTAAACTTCTTTAAAATTTTCCATTTTAAATTGGTTATTTCTGATTTATTTATAAAAGCAAATAATACTGATATGGTTTGAATAGGTGAATTAAAAATTTTTAAGTTCTTAGACCACATTAATTCTGTGTCAGAAACCTATGCTGTGTCAAATATTTATTCACAAATTATTCCAAATTCAGTGCTGTATCAAGCTTGAAAGTTGTGTCCATACTTGCCCCAAATGTTCAGGGTTCGACCTCTGCGGTCGTATCAAGCTGCGCCCAGCGGAGCATTTTATTCATGTATTGTACATGTACGTGTCTCACTCCTTGGTTTCATCTGATGTTGACCTCATTTTCATAGTTCAGTCATGTGTCAGTGTTATTTTTTTGTGTTTAAATCAATTTCTCAGATCATGCAATGATAAAAACATCTATCAATTATATTTGCCCATGGTGTATGAAAATTTTTTAAGGTGTACATGCATGTCTGTCTGGCAAAAATCATCTGACCTTTACTTCATGATCACTTTCATTTTTCATTGGTCAAGCGTTTATTTTTTTGTGTTTAGGTCTATTTCTTAAATCTATAAGCATTTATTCGACTCTATGGGTTATTGAATGTTTGTTAGGTTTATATGTCTATCTGACAGGTTTCATCTGACCTTGACATTCTTTCATTGTGCATTGGTCAAGGTTAATTTGGAGATATTTTTAGCAATAGGTTAATTAGATATGTTGTATCTCTAGAATGATTGTCTGTCTGAAAGGGTTTATTTCACATTGACCTCATTTACATTGATCATTTAAATGTTTATTTAATACAATATTTGTGGTTTAAGCTTCTTTGTTATACTTTCAACATAAATTCTATTATAAACACTAGAACAGGCAAAAAAAGAAAAGTTTTCAACATATATTTCAGTTTGAAAAGATATGCCACTTAAGAAGTTTTGGCGAAGAGGGCTTTCAAAGAAGGGGAAGAGTAACCATGATAACAGAAGCTCAACGACTGACAATGACATGGGTACGCCCCCTATAAAAAAGGCACCACATGACGACATGGGTACGCCCCCTATAAAAAAGGCACCAGATGATGACATGGGTACGCCCCCTATAATAAAGGCACAAAATGACAACATGGGTATGCCCCCTACAAAAAAGGCACTACTCAACTGTTCAAAATTTGCAAATGCACATACAAACTCAATAGCAAATTCAACTAGCAAACCTTTAGCAAAACTATCTAGCAATTCATTGGCAAAATCATCTAGCAACACACTTTCAGAGCTCTCTAGCAAGCCATTACAAACAGCATCTTGCAAAATTAAAAAAAATGACCTACAGAACAACTTATTAGCACATTCTAATCAGTGTACAAGGATAGATAATATTCATTTTCAAACTAATTTGCCAAAAAAACAAGTTGGAAAAAATCATAATAATAATGCAAAGATAGATTTTCATAGTAATACCCAGACTAATGTGCGGCAGAACAAAAATAAACAAGCAGAAATGAAGTTAGAAAAAGAAGTGTCAACAAATTTAAGTTGTTTCAATGCACAATTTCTTAAATTTGGAACATTTGACCAGTATGACAAACAATTTTCTGACTTAAGCAGGGGTAACCAATGTACTTGTAACTGCTTAGTCTTCTTATCACTGACGTCTTTAAATTTTGATCCAAACACACTTAATCTGGATTACATTTTACATACTGGAGACAAAATTTACAAAAAGCATGTTCAAGAATTAAAATGTGAGGGATTATTTCAAAATATGCTTTTTAATTTTGATGAAATTCCAGTCATGATAGAAATTCCTGAAGGGCATTTTACAATTAGTAAACATGAGATTCTTTTAGGTATAGCTTTACAGTGCAAGCAGTTAACTGGATTTCTTACCTTACAAGAAGCAATTCAAAGTTGTTTAAAAAAATCAGACACATTTCTCATTATGATTGGAGCTATATGTTCGGCAGCTTATTATTATGATGGAGTATACTATTTCTTTGACAGTCATTCCCACTCTAAATCTACACTAAATAATGCATATGAAATCTTTGGCCAAAGTATCCTAATTGGATTTGAAGACTTGCATGACCTTCTTAGTTACTTATATGCATATTACACAAGTTTACACATTGATTTAGACTCACAATTTGAAATTCTCCCTGTACGCATCAGTAATAAAAATACAGAGACAGTCCTTAACCAGCAGATCAACAACTATTTTAAAGATCAGAAGCTAAGGAACACAAATCAAAGTAAAATTGCTAACCAGTATGTAGAATATTGTGGCAGGGAATATTCTGTTAGCAATGAAAAAGACGATCAACCAGTTGTGTCAAAGAGTCAAGTTATTGCAAAGGTACCTAGATTTGTATATATGAAAAACTACATGCAAAAAAGAAGAAAAAATAAAAAAATCAAGGAAAAGGAATTAATAGCTAAAAGAAATTCAAGACAAGTAAAAGATTTTAAAAAGAAAGAACTTGTTGCTAAAAGAGAAGCTAGAAAGGATAAAACATATAGAAAAGCTGAAACAGAAAGAAAAAAGTCTCAAAGGGATAATTTTGATCTAAGAAAAATCGAGAGACAAAGAGAACTTCTTGCTAAAAGAGAAGTTAGAAAGGATAAAACATATAGAAAAGCTGAAACAGAAAGAAAAAAGTCTCAAAGGGATAATTTTGATCTAAGAAAAATCGAGAGACAAAGAGAACTTCTTGCTAAAAGAGAAGTTAGAAAGGATAAAACATATAGAAAAGCTGAAGCAGAAAGAAAAAAGTCTCAAAGGGATAATTTTGATCTAAGAAAAATCGAGAGACAAAGAGAACTTCTTTCTAAAAGAGAGGCTAGAACGAATAAAGATTTTAAAAAGAAAGAACTTGTTGCTAAAAGAGAAGTTAGAAAGGATAAAACATATAGAAAAGCTGAAACAGAAAGAAAAAAGTCTCAAAGGGATAATTTTGATCTGAGAAAAATCGAGAGACAAAGAGAACTTCTTGCTAAAAGAGAAGTTAGAAAGGATAAAACATATAGAAAAGCTGAAACAGAAAGAAAAAAGTCTCAAAGGGATAATTTTGATCTAAGAAAAATCGAGAGACAAAGAGAACTTCTTTCTAAAAGAGAGGCTAGAACGAATAAAGATTTTAAAAAGAAAGAACTTGTTGCTAAAAGAGAAGTTAGAAAGGATAAAACATATAGAAAAGCTGAAACAGAAAGAAAAAAGTCTCAAAGGGATAATTTTGATTTCAGAAAAATCGAAAGACAAAGAGAACTTCTTTCTAAAAGAGAGGCTAGAAAGAATAACAATGTCAAAAGAAATGAAGCAGAAAAGAAAAAAATAACAAGACAAGATGAAATGTATCGAAAACATGAGTCAGAACGAGACTTCCAAAGAAAACAAGAACATAGGTCAAATCCAGAAAATTTAGAGACTGAGCGTTTGGCAAAACAGATTTCTAGACAGAAAAACCTCGACAAAGATAGAAGTTATAATCAGTCAGTCAAAAGTACTAAAAGAAAAAACACTAATTTTACAGATCATGAAAAAGAATTAAAAAAAAACAGAATTCAAGGTATAACCCTTGATGCTTGCATAAGAAATTTTGAACAAAAAATTAATGAAGGTCCCACATATATATGTACTTCATGTCATCAAACTTGGTTTTGTGATTCTGTAGTTAATGCAAAAACTTTGAAAATGAATACTCCTGCTAACATGTCTCATTGCTTTACTAATTTTAAATCTGTACAGCACATAGAATGGATTTGCCACACTTGTCTTAATGCAATTAAAAAGAAAAAAATTCCTAGATTTTCAATTGCCAATAAAATGGGATTTCCTCAAAAACCAAAAGAATTAAATTTGTATCCTTTAGAAGAAAGAATATTGTCATTAAGAATTCCTTTCATGCAGATTCGACAGTTGCCTAGAGGTGGACAGTTTTCAGTAAAAGGCAATGTTGTAAATGTGCCTGTTGAAGTTCAACCTACAATCAATTCACTTCCACATACGATAGAGAAATCAGGCACAATATCAGTTAAACTGAAAAAGAAACTAGTATTTAAAAAGTGTGATTTTAGTGAAAATGTCAGACCATTTGCTGTTATTTGTGCATTACATTATTTAATGAGAACAAGTGACTTATACAAGTCTTCTGGAATAGAAATAAATGATGGTTGGATTACAGAAATAGCAAAATTGAATGATGAAGAAACACAAAATCAAAACAATAATACAGGACAAGAGGATATTGACGATCAAAATGATACAGACGAGGACTCAGATCATTTCAGTGAAGTAGATGAGAATGAAACACAAGTTGGAAATACAGATACACTGTTAGATTACATTCCAGATGACAATCCACCATGTGATACAAGTTTAATTTTTGCTCCAGGTGAAGGCCAGCGACCAATAAGTCTCTACAGTGATCCTGATGCAGAGTACTTATCTTTTCCAACTATATTTTGTGGCCAAAGAAGGCCAGATAACAAAGAGAGGTCTGTTTCTGTTCACTATACTGATATTGTCAAATGGGAACTAAGGTCCATAGATAGGAGAGTAGCACAGTCTGTACCAAACATATTTTTCAAGTTGAAGAAAATTCAGTTAAAAAATATAAGTGATAAGGTAAATCTTGCTCTCAGAAGGTGTAAAACAGATGGAAAAACATGGACAGCAAAAGATGTACTGAATCCCAATACTGTAAATGATATTGTAAGATTGGATGAAGGTTATTATATCTTTAGAAGTTTAAGAAATTCTCCAGTATACCTTGAAAAAAGGAAGAAAGATTTGTTTGCAATGATCAGGCAATTGGGTCTTCCAACATGGTTTGGCTCGCTTTCATCAGCAGACACTAACTGGAAAGATTTGTTACGAATTCTAGGCAAGTTAAATGATGGCAAAGAGTATACTGACAATGAATTGAAAGAAATGAATTGGAATCAGAAATCAAAACTTGTTCAGAAAGACCCTGTGACATGCTCTAGATATTTTGATTATCGTGTCCAACAGTTTATCAACTTGGTTTTGAAAAGTGATCATAATCCTATTGGGAAATTGACAGATTATTTTTATAGGGTTGAATTTCAACAGAGAGGTTCACCACATATTCATATCTTGATTTGGATTGAAAATGCACCAGTATATGGAAGCAATTCAAATGAAGATGTAGTAGAATTTATTGATAAATATGTCTCCTGTTCACTTTTAGAAAATAACACTGGTTTAGTCAATTTGCAAGTTCATAAACATTCAAAAACATGCAGAAAAAAAGGTCACCCAATTTGTCGTTTTGGTTTCCCCCTTCCACCTATGAAAGAAACAGTAATTTTAGAGCCTTTGAAAGAAAATGAAGACATAGAAAAGTACAAGGCTATATTTAAAGAAGTACAAAATGAAATTAATTCACTTCACAATTCTGAAGATATAGACCTAATGACATATGATATGTTTTTGCATGATGTGTTGCAAATGAATAATGAAAATTACATAAAGGCCATTAGAAGCAACTTGAGTGGTCCAAAAGTTTTTCTCAAACGTAAACCATCTGAAGTCCGTGTTAATGGTTACATAAAAACTGTGTTGGTAGCGTGGCAAGCAAATCATGATTTACAGTTTGTTATAGATGCATTTGCATGTGCAGTGTATATTGTTTCATACATAAGCAAGTCACAAAAAGGTATGAGTGCATTATTAGACCAAGCAGCAAAAGAAGCACGACAGGGAAATTTAGACTTGAAGCATCAAGTAAGGCACATTGGTAATTACTTTTCAAATTCTGTTGAAACAACTGCACAAGAAGCAACCTACTTAACACTACAGATGCCTCTAACAAAAGCTACAAGACAAGTAGTATTCATTAATACATCTCCACGAGACAAAAGAACTTTCCTCCTAAAGCAACCATCAGCCTTAGAAAAACTAGGTCCAGACTCAACTGAAATAGAATCAGACAATGATATTAAAAGATACTCGCGAAGACCAAAACAACTAGAGAACTGGTGTCTAGCAGACTATGTATCTCAGCTTGAATTGCAGTATCCTAAAACTTCAGAATCCTCAGATCATGAAACAGAACAGCAAGAAAATGAGTCTGAAAGTGAAAATGAAGAGGAAAATGCAGATGTTATAGAAGAAAACAACAAAATCAACATAACCCTGAAGAATGGTATTAGAATATACCAAAGAAAAACACCCAAGGTTATAAGATATGTTAAATACAATTACAAGACTGACTCTGAAAACTTCTACAGAGAACGCTTAATGTTATTTTACCCATGGAGAAATGAACTTTCAGATTTGCAATGTGGACATGAAACATATGAAAAAATGTACCTGAGTGTTTCAAGACTATTAGAAAAGAAAGCTAAGCAATATGAAGCAAACGTAATAGATCTAGAGAAAGCTATAGAAGAGGCAGAACATGATTGTAATGAGAATGATCAAATAGCACCTGCCACACAACAAATAGAAATGCAAGATGCTGAAATAGGCTCAACAGAATCAGAACAGTATGTTCATTTCAATCCAGATAGACCAACAGAACATAGACTGTATGATATGTCTCGTGAAGTTGGAATAGAAGCAAGAACAGTAGAATTCACAAATCATGCCAACAGAATAAGTGAGAGTGATTATTTTGCATTGATTAGATCTTTGAATAAGAAACAGTGGGAATTTTTCCAACATGTTGTCACTTGTTCTAAAACAAAACATGAACCATTTTATACATTTTTGACAGGTGGAGCAGGATGTGGAAAATCTGTTGTTGTCAAAGCAATTTTTCAAGCTTTACACAGACACTTATGTTCTACTGAAGGCGAGGACCCTGACGATATTAGAATTCTTCTTTGTGCTCCTACTGGAAAGGCAGCTTACAATATAAATGGTCTGACCATTCATAATGCATTCCAGATCCAACCAAATAAAGGTCTTGACCAGTCACTGTCATGTGATGTCCTCAATACACTCCGAACGAAATACAGAAATTTGTCTCTGATTTTGATAGATGAAATTTCCATGGTTGGTAACAAAATGTTCTCTTTGCTTGAGACAAGGCTGAAAAAAATCAAGGGTAGCAACTGTTCATTTGGTGGTGTGAGTATCATAGCTATTGGTGACTTTTTCCAACTCCAACCTGTATTTGACAGTTGGATTTTCAATGATCTTAGCAAAGGTTTAACAGCATTAGCACCAAATTACTGGAAAATATTATTTTCTTTTCATGAGCTCACTGAAATAATGAGACAAAAAGATGATTTAGAATTTGCTCAGTTACTAAATAGGTTGAGACAAAATCAGCTAACTGAAAATGACTTTGCAGTTTTAAGTACCAGAACTGTTTCAATTAGTGATCCAACATACAGAACTAATGCTACTCATTTGTTTGTTGAAAATGCTTTAGTGGATAATTTCAATTTGCAATACATATCTAAATTATGCTCACAAAAGGTTAGAGTTAAAGCAGTTGACACAGTTTGTGGGGATTTACCAGCATCTGTAAAAACAAAATTACTTAGTTCTTTACCAGAAAAACAGTCTGATACAGCCAATCTTGCAAAAGAAGTAGTATTAGCTATTGGAATGAAATATGATCTTACAGCTAATATTGAAGTCACTGATGGTCTCACAAATGGTTCAACTTGTGAACTTAAATTGATAGAGTGCAAAACTACATCTTTAAGACCAAGTATCATATGGGTTAAGTTTGAGGATGCCAGAATTGGTGGTCACAATAGAAGTAAATATTCACACTTGTATGGAAAAGATGTTGAAAAAACATGGACTCCAATGTTTGACATTAAAAGGTCATTTTCTTTTAAATATAAGACCTTCGAAAGAATTCAGTTTCCTCTTCGTCCAGCAGCCGGAAAAACAATTCATAAATCACAAGGAGATACATTACATGAAGTTGTTGTTAGTCTGAAATCAAAGCGCAAAGGGAAAATACCACATATTCACTATGTAGCACTAAGCAGAGTAACATCTTTATCTGGATTACAGATATTAGATCTCAACCAAGAAGCAATAGCTGTAGCAGAATGTGTTAGACAAGAATTACACAGGCTAAGGACAGATGCGACTCTACAGTTGTGCTTTAAGCCATTGTATAACTTATCAAGTAACTATTTTAAAGTAGTCTTCAATAACTCAAGGTCATTGCATGCTCATTTTGATGATCTAAGATCAGACCCTAACATCTTGGATGCTGATGTTATTGGTATTGCTGAATCGAGACTTATTTCAACAGATGTAAATGAGGATTTTTATTTACCTGGTTTTGAACCACCAGTTCGCTTAGACCAAAAGCAAATAAACTTAAATACAAGACCACCGCATGGATTGGTATTATATTATCGAACTGATTGTGTTCTTCACAATACATTGACTTACTCAACTCCAACTTTAGAGTTTATAATAGTAGACATAATATCATCCAGCAAAGGTCTTTTTCAGGTTGTCTTTGTTTACAAAGCACCAAACTGCAAATTGCAACATCTGAAAGATGTTTTCCTTGCAGACCTTCTTCCTGATGTGTATTTAAGACATCCAAAAATTATCATAATGGGAGACTTTAATATTGATTTAGACACTGGAAACACTTCTTTTTTAAAGTTCATGAGAGATAAATTTTGTTGTTCACAAATTGTGTCTAAAGCTACTACATCCTATGGCACATTGCTGGACTTAATTTTCCTAAATTTTGATAGTAAGATAAACTTTGAATCAGATGTTCTTAATTGCTTTTGGTCAGATCATAAAGTAATATATGTGGCCATTGAAAGACAATGATTCAGTGTACTGATTATTGTATGAACCAAAACCAGCTTTTGAAACATTGAAAATTAAACCTGCTGAAACGGTTTGGCACATTTAAGGTTGCTTTAAAAGCAACCTCATATGTGCACGGAGTGGTTTTAAAGGAAAAATAGGTTTCCACTCCAACAGATTTGTCTTTTCACAAGTAGGAATAGAAATGAGTTCTTTAAAATAATGGCTTTCAAGACTCCTGTTATCTAGTATTACCTGTATATAGGAGAGAGCTTCTTTACAAAGCTTTTTTCTTTACTAAGCTACACTGGATTAAGGGTAGATTAGGTAAAGAAATTTGAAAGTGTTACTTTGACTTCAATAAGCAGAACTTATGCTGATTGTTCAACCGTTTTGCTATCTAAGAGGAGTACCAATCTATTAATTTCAAATCATTAATGACTGTAGACATTAAATTTTAGCATTTCTACTACCTGAATGTTCAATGTATCAGTTGAGAGTATCATACACTTTGTATGTGAACACTCCTGATATTTACTACAATCATTGTTTTTAATATATATATTTTTTTCTGTTTGGACCTTTTTCTAGACTTATATATATCTAAGTCTATAAAAAGTTCCTACCAGCAAATTTATTATTTAATATGTACTGCATCGTCTAGAATATACGGTACTGTGCAGATAAGAAAACAATTATATAAGTTTTAAAGTATGCACAACTACTAGTACCATAGTGCAAATTTTTACACTATATGCTTAAAATTTTCATTTTTGAACACTATAAAAAAACATTTCTTTAATTTACATGTAGATAAAATAAAGCAGTTTTGATGGCCACGTTTAATGTCCCATTTCTCTTCCTACAAAATAAATAATTTTACCATTATGTTTGATGAACTATGACTAAATCATCAGCATGTTGTTTATGAATGTTAAAATCCTTAATGTCACTTCTATCAATTGTATAATAAACACTATAATTACATGCATGAGGGTCATGCATATATCCATTGTAATTTTTGGGATAGATTCCTTGATACTTTCTTCAATTCTTTAGTTCACTATATATATATATATATATATATAATACTTTTACATTTTTACTACTCTATTTATCTATGTTATCTAAGCTGGTCCATATAATGTTATATGGACCGGCTGTACATTATATGGACCGCCTCGTTTTGGCAAGATCGATTAAACTCAGTTAAATCCCAGAAAAGTATAATATAACAAATAGTTCATGACACTTCGGGTCAAATGTCATTATATGGACCGGTTGGTCGCCCTCCAAAAATTATATGGACCTCAGCTTCGCTTCAGTCCATATAATTTTTGTCGGGCAACCAACCGGTCCATATACTGCCATATGACCCTCAGTGTCATGAACTATTTGTTAAATATATAAGTTTATTCACTATACATTTATCATGTTAATGTACAATTTACTTTTAAAATACCAAATTTATCTGTATATTTGTTTTATCTAATATTCATTTACATTGATAATTCCCTTTAAAAAATGCATAAATCTGCCTTTTTTGGTTTCTTAGGATATCAGCTGCTGTTATACTTAGAACACGTTTATCAAAATGTGTAAATCATTAATTCATGGAAATAGTTGACATCTTGATTATTTTTTTTTTTTTGCATTGAACTGTTGTTCTACTCAACTCTCTGTTTGCTTATATTTGATTGATGTGTAATAAACATTCATAAAACAGTAATTATTGAACATTTCGTGTAAAGATGTGCTTTTAAGAATAGAAATTTGTCAACATTAATGATACTGTAATATTATGATAAGCCAAATTGTAAACAAACTGCTGAAAATAATATGAATGAGGCTATACAGATTGTTTCAATAATTGTTATACTCCAATTTTCATGATTTTTACATTACTCTTTTTTTAATGAGAAATTCATTAAATTTTGAAGCATATACTATTTAGGTTATTATAGTGTATTTTCTATTTTCACTCCAATTTCAGTGTATTTATTGGACTTTGTTGTGATTTTTTTTTATGTGGTATTAAGATAAACCTCTTGGTTTGTTTCAACGTAATACCCCCTGCAAGCAAAAAACCGCGAAAACTTTTGATATCATCGGGCTTTTACCTTCTTTATATCTTGTAAAAGTAAAGGTTAAAACCCGATGGTATGCGGGAGTTCGCGGGGTTTTCAGAGAAACACTTATTTACAACTGAACATGGCTAAGCGTCCAAATCCATCTACATCTTCATCAGAGGAAATTGTTGGTTATTTGCATGACATTTCGCCGATAAAGACAAGTAAAAATAACACAAGATATTTCAACGCAACCCTGCAGAACAGAGATGAATTTCATAGACTTGTGTGTTTCTCGCCGGACAAGCTGAGTGCTTTCACAAATGCAGAGAAAATGAAATCTCCACTGAAACTTACCAACATAGCCATGGTTCCATCTGTAACTGAAACTGGGAAAATAGACATTAAAGTCTCTAGATTTTCGAACCTGAACATTGTGGACAAGCTTCCATTCAAGAGACGAAAATTAGATTTCGACGACAATGTTTCAAATCTGGATGAGTTAAAGATATCACATCAAACGGTATGTACTGCATATTAAAGATAATTAAAACAGCACCATTTGACTTCAAGGGTGGGTTATTGTTTTTTCCTGAAAACATTATGATCCCCTATTTGATGAAAAATATTTTAAGTACAGATCTTCCCCACACCTTGTAGAGGTAGTGTTTGATTTTGAAGAAAAAAATGTATAGTAAGATAGATAATGTTGAACTACCTAAATATTCTGAAGTTATACTATGAATAAAAACCATTACCCTCACCCTCATTGAAGTTTAATGGTTGCCAGTGGTGGATCCAGAGAGGGTTTCAACTTTATTTTGAAGATCGATACATTTAAAGCAACATATAACTCTTTTATAACTCTGCCTCTGGGTTAAGGGTCCCGTTTTAATATTGGCTGTATACACCCCTGGTTGCTCCCAGAATTTTAAATCTAAAAACATTTTAGAGTGACGCTGTCATTGATTGAATAAATTGTGCGACTTTGGTAAATGAAGTGAATTCCCATTTTTTATATAAAAAACATAATCCTTATAAAAATGCAACTATAAGTACATAATAAAACAAACCTCTTGGCTAAAACAGCGAAAACCTAATACAAACAAAAACTATTATATGGTTGGCACGAATGTAATCTGAATAACTCTATTATGAACAACATCACAAGCCGGAACAACCAATCAAACCCAATAATGGAATAAATTAAAAACCGAGTCTGACCTAATGCAACAAGTCATCTCTTGAGACATAAAAATACATGTAATATATTGTATTCTAGATACGAATGGAACTTGAATGTTGCCCTGTCTGCAAAGTGGGTCTCATTGGGGTCTTGAGCGTGATGCTGGATTGGGGATTTTTTGTAAACGCGACACGTGAAAGTTATATTATTGTGCTGTGAAAACAAGAAATAAAGTCTAGCGGGACATGGGAAATTACAAAAAAATAAGAATGGCTTACATACATAGTGGTAGCAGGATACGGGAATCTGACAAAACTGTAAGCAGGATCCTGGATCAGAACTTCCCATTGGCATTGAGACCCCCTGCAACAAGCTAGAAAGTGATAGTCTCTCGAAAAAAAATATCCTGCTATAAAATTAATCATTTGTCTTATATACCTAGTGTTAGATGTAAAATTATCGAAGTATACACAAGTTAGTTTTATGCATGCAATAAATTCTCCGTATTCTAATGTAGCTTGAGAATTTATACTTGTATAGATTTTTGTAAAATCATGATAATTATGTTATCAGCCATTTAAATGATTTACAGATTGAGTTTACACTTCATTCTGCTTGACTAAATTTTGTTGAAATTATGGTCCATCTACTTGACACCTGTCATTCAAGTTGTTTCAACACCTGCTACATCATAATATGTAGATATTTCATTATAAATATTCGTTAACAAAGACTGAATATTGCATTTTGTGCTTATATTAATACTACTAAAAGAATGAGACAAATTTTTGTTAGCCGGGTTGCTGTTTCAACAACAAATGCGACGTGCGATCTTTATATATCAGAAGTATGAGACCATTGTGCAGTTTAAAACTTTTATCGGTACATACGCAATTGTTTCCGCGTTTTGCTAATTACCCCTAATTAATTAATGCGGATCACGAAAACCGATACCGTTCCGGAAGTATACATCACAAGAAGTTTCCGGTATCGACCGAGGAAAAGTTTGTCTAAAGACAGCTCGACAGAAAACGGTTTAGGATTTCGTTGCGTAATTGTAAAGAAAAATGCACAAAAGAAAATGAACAATCGTCTTTCTATTCAATCATCTGCACTGGGAATTTAAAAAGCGACCACATGCCCAAAATGAATGAAAATAAAAAAGGCAAATATGCTTGCTTACCCGTCTTAGAACACTTCACCCAAGGCTCCAGGTTCAAAACAGTAGTTATCAATTTCAAGTCTGAGGGAATTAAAGTATTTACAGTTTACTTTTGAATACTGTTTCAATATATTACAATAACTTGGTACCAATAAATGATTATTATTATAGGGAATAGACTAGTAATATATATTTATGATGTCTTCTTTTTCTTCAGGTCTCTGTTTCTGCCAAGGTTATGGGTGTGTATGCTGAACAAGAACCAGTTGATGTTTATGGAACATCGAAAGAAAAAAAGGAATTTGTTATTGCAGATAGCACTTCAGCCATGCCATTGGTGCTATGGAACGAGCAAATTGATTGTGTTAAAAAAAATGAATGCTATAATTTCAAAAATGTTTCTACCAGAATTTTTCAAGATAATATAAAATTATCAGCCACATCAAGGACTGTCATCAAACATATTCCACCAATGGACAATATTACAACAAACCTGCTTCATATCAAACTACCGACAACAGTTATTGGAAACATCCATCAAGTTTTACTCAACAAAACTTATAAGTGCGGATCATGTTCAAAAAATGTAATGGAAAATGACATAGGCAAAATCACAACCAAATGTACTTCATGTTCCATGAAGCAAAGAAATGAATCATTAAAAATGGTTTCAATTTGCAAAATAAATGTAGATGATGTGGACAGCAGCCGATCAACTAAACTGACCATTTTTGATTCAGAGTTGAAAGCATTTCTTTCTTCTATGCAAAAAGAAGACCTCATAAATCAAACAGATGACTTTGAAGACTTTATGCTGACCCTACCAAAAATGAGACTGACACATGCTAATAATATAGTTACTAGCATCTGCATCCAGGAAGACTAATTTTACAATATGCTGGAGATATGACATAACTTTGTCCGTTAAATTTGTTAGATTTGGTTTTTTTTTGCGGGAAAAAATTATAATTATTTTCTTTAATTTATTGAACGTAAACTTGGCCAAGACGCTAACTTTGGATTTTATTGATTTTGTTTACACTTGTTTACAGGAAATAAACATGCTTGATTAGAATTTTATTCTTAAATTATTTTAACTTCTACTAACTATATATCAGGAATTTATAAAATGTTTATAATACAATAAAGTATAGAAATGGGGAATTTGTAAAAAAAAACCTGATCAAAATGTATAAAACAACCCTTAGGCCAACATTGAATTGGTCTTCAATGTGAGAAATTTCCATCAAGAGGCTGGCTTGAGCAGGCTCCAAAACATGCATCTAATATGACGGGAAAATGGACACTGCTTGTACACGTTGAAAATAGAAAAGATGAACAAACATGAAAACCACGGTTGACCCCATTTTCGATACCAAAAAATATAAATTACCGACTTGAAACAGCCTCAAAATGCTGCAGGTTTAAACAAGTTTTGTGAGATCTGAATTTCACCTCTTGCCCTCTAGCCAATGTAGAATAAATAAACACCTATAATCTATTGAATATGAATTCCAAATCTGGGTCAAAAGAAGTCCTGGTCCTGAATTAGTTTAAAGAATTTCAACTTCACAGTGATTTTTGTATAACTTAATCATGACCTGTTTAAATTCAATGTTCTATCTAATAATATTTTGTCACATTATCAATGAACATAGAACATTCACATAAATCACTATTCAATTTTTGTTTGAGGCAATAATCAAAATCAAACAGAGAAATAAAAAGAGTCAAAAAACAAAATACATTTACAACAACCAGTAAATAACAAGAGTGAAATCAGGTTTTGAGGTTATGCTTGAAGATCTTAATTTGATATTGGTACACAACTTGGTCATGAGCAGATACTTATGTTCGCATATGTTCATCCTATGTTGTTATTATCCCTTGGCAGTAATTCATGCACATGAGGTTTCACACAATTTATATGAAATGTGAGCTTTTGTCATCACTTGGACTCTGTCTGTAGTATGCATCTGTTGTCCACTGAACCACTCTTCTCTGAAACTACTGAACCAATTCAAAATTAAACCACACCAAATTCAGCTGAAAGATACTTAAAGTATCACAAAACATAACTGCCATTTCTTAAAATAAAAAGAAGTTGGTATAATGACCGTCCAAAAACATATTTGGTTTCCAAGCAAAAACTTGAATTCAGTGATTGAAACTTAATGAAATTTTACAAGAAAGTTCAATACCACAATAGGTAGGTTGGGATTGATTTGGGGGATTATGATTCCATCAGTAAAGGTATTGGGGCTGAAAAAGGGGTCAATATAAAAAAGATGTGATATGATTGACAATGAAACAACTATAGGTAACCGTTCAGTCTTCAACAATGAGCAAATCCCATAGCGCATAGTCGGCTATAACAGGCCACGAAATAAAAATGTAAAATAATTCAAATGAGAATTTTCCTGATCACTTGACATCTGTCATCAGTTAATTTTACAAATATCTTCTCTGAAAATCCAGGGCCAAATTTTATCAAACAATGTCACAATCATCATTGAAATCTGTTGTTGGGTTGCTGCCACTTGCGTGATAATTCTTAGTTAATTTTGCAGGATTTTTGGTTATCTAGAATATTAGAGCAATATACAATCTGTAAACAACAGTAATGTTCAGCAAAGTAAGATCTACAAATAAGCCAACATGGCCAAAATAGACAATTGATCCTTAATTATGAAAAAGAAGATGTGGTATGATTGCCAATGAGACGACTGTCGACAAAAGACCAAAATGACACATAAATTAACAACTATAGCTCACCATACCGCCTTCAACAATGAGCAAAGCTCATACCGCATAGTCAGCTATAAAAGGCCCCGATATGACAATGTAAAACAATTCAAACTAGAAAACTAAAGCAATTATTGCCGTTCATAGTCAAATTTTTTTTAATCTCTTCCAAAAATCTTCTCTGAAACTACGGAGACAAATTAAACCATTCTTGACCACAGTTGTTAGTGTATCAAGTTTAAAAAAATGAGTGATGGCTGACGTGGCTAAGAATAGAACATGGGGACGAAGTGCAGTTTTTTGCTTAAATCTCTGAAACTAAAGACAGGTTAAGATCTAACTGCCCTGAAATTTCCAGACAAATCAGACAACCTGCTGTTAGGTATTTGTAAGATCATTTTTCAGCTTTTAATTATTATAAATAGAAATAAATTGTAAAGTGCAATAATGTGCTAAGTAAGATCTACAAATATGTTAACATGGCCAAACTGGTCAATTGACCCCTTTATGGCCATTATATATGCAATTTTTAATATTTTTTTTACAAAATTCTCCACTTGATCTGGGCTGAATAGAAATAAACTTGGCCACAATTTTCAGTAGGTTATCATGACTTGTTTGAAAAAAGTATCGGATGACCCTGCCATCAAACTGCCTTTGCTAAAAAAGAACATAGAAGTTAACTGTTTAGAAGTCTATCAGAAAATTGTAAAAAAAATTCTGAATGGTCACAACTTGACCACATATTCAAAAATAATAATGATAAGATGTCTTCAGTAGCTATTGTAAGACTACACTAAGATGACCTGTTTTTAATTTTAAATACTGTGTCAAATTAAACCAATCTTGGTCTCAATCATTATATAATTTTACATAATTTCCAAAATCACATTAGATACAGGTGAGCGACACAGGCTCTTGAGAGCCTCTAGTTTTATATTACAGCCTTATGTGAATGTTAACAGGAGTATTAAGGAGTATTTCTAACCTAAGACCAAGACTCAGTGTTTTCATTTGAACCTCGTAAGTTTTTGGATTATTTTTGAAGACTTCACAATGACTTTTCATGATGAAGAACAGCAATAAAAGTGTTGTTTACATGCTTTTTGTCTTGCCTGCGATGAAAGTTGCTGAAGACGAGACAGCTATTGCTTTTCGGTGATGGCAGCAGCAGTAATTGCGCTAACAAGGACTACTGTAGGATAACTCATTCACTTGTGTAATGGTCTCCTAACCTTGGCCTCATTTTCACGCCCAAGTGGTCCAGTAAAAGGTTTTCGCATGATTAGATTATTCAATTGCGAAAATAAAAACAAATCTCGTTATTGTTAACTTTGAATAGTACTTCATTCATAGTTTTACACTTTTAAAAACTGTAATGAAAATGCTGTTATTGTTAGTATTTTGACCAAAAAACTTGCGTAAACCATGCACTGTATCTCTTGCCGCAGTAATCTCCCCAAAGACTGCATCACATTAATTTTAGAATCCAAAACTAATAATACTCTAGAACTATTAGTATGAACAGCTCCGAGTATTGAAAATACTGTCAATGTATTTTGACTCCTCAAATACAACGATTGCTGTATAAATCACTATTAACTGCTCTTTGTATGCAGAACATGGTCAATTTATGACTGGTGAGTACCGGTCAAGGTACTCCAGTATTGATAGCGACTTAATGCAATATTTATGGTCATATTATTTGTTTCTTACATAAATAGCAAATGGTTTTCCCAAATCGTAGAAAATTTACAATTTCATGTTATATATATATATATATATATATATATATATATATAAAGTATCATGTTACATGTGTTACAGATAAACCGATACAACATACCGATAAAAGGTAGGTTTGCATAAAAATCTGTTCATTGTTTTATTTTATAAATATTAAAGTGTTATACACATGCTGCATAATGTTTTAGATTTTATGCTAAGCCTAATGTATATATTTTCGCAAAATATTGATCAATTTTTCGACTACCAAGAACATTATTCCAAATATTCTGTCTTTATATTCCTTGTATAATGTTTTAAATATCAATCTTTTGTTATTCTAAACCTGATATCCAAGACTAGTTATCCCAAATATTTCAGTTACGACAGTTGTTGATGAAGATTATTCAAGAAAATATTAAATAATACTAAAATTTATTCTAAATTATGTTTCTATATAGAAAATCGTTGTTACACAGCCATTTATTATTGGGTTTATATTCTTGGACTGTTGTAACATTTCACTCGAACATACAAAAACAGACAACAGATACTCAAAGCCGAAATAAAATAGCAATAAAATCCCTTTAAAGCAAATTCGAATGCTAAACTCACAAAGAAAAAAAAAAGAAAAAATCCCTATATGAAATGGGATCCATTTAATCCTTGAAGAAGAAAGAAATCAAAGCTGTTCATGGAGCTCGACGGATTAGGGAATGACAACCTCTTATCCTTCTATGAAGAACCTAGTTCCTCAACCTACTCTTTTTAGATGTTTGTGTATCATATTTTGTTTACTTAATATGTAATTCCCTTTTTTCCTTCCATTTTTCATGCGTGTATTGGATTGCTGCCTTTGTACTTTGATCCATCTTCCTCAGAGATGATGTAGGTTAAAATAAAAAAAGTATGCAAATAAATACCCAAGAGGTTATAATTTGTAATTATTTCAAATTTGCTTGTATCTTTGTTTGTGTTTTCGTATTTTTGAACCGTAACCAGGGATAGTTTAACTTTTGCACATAGCCTTTGATAATGGTCTCTAAATTTATTTAAATAAATATATAAATGAATGAATAAAAATGAAAAAGGTAATTTACTAGTATGGGATATATAATTTTTTTAGATTATAAAATTTGTTTTGTATCATCTGTCTTATAGTACTGAAAACTTCCAGAAAGATTTTAGCTTTTGCCTCTATTGAACGCCCGTTTTACTTTAAGATTTTTTGTCAATCTTTCAGCACCATATTCTTCTTACATTTATATCGGAAAAGAGAAAAGAGAAAAGACATCCACTATTATATGTACAATATTATCATACAATTTTACATCACATGAACAATTTATATCAACAGATTTTCATTATTTACAGAAACAAGCTCTGATTTTGTGCCGTTTACAACTGTTGAATTACCAGTATCAAAATCTACGCCATTTCTAAAATTTTCTAAATGGTAAATCTAAATTTAAACTGCATGTTTATTGCTTGGAGAAAAGTCAATGAAATGAAGCTTTAAAAAGGCAGTCTCAACATTTTTTTTTACATCGTAGAAAGACTAAAGGACATTGCCATGAGAGGCGAATTCTACTGAAAATTACTTATGAGTTGGAGAAACCCAACAATTGCTAATATTATATGTATAAATATATACTTATAATAGGCGACAAAATCTTGCAAATGAAAAAAGGAAGGAAAGGAGTATGTATGTATGTATGTATGACATTTTCTGACCTTAATAAAACTTGGGGATTCCCGAAGAAACTTCCATTGGCCTAAATTCTATAAAATTAGGACACATTATTGACAGGTACAGTTAAATAATTTTATCTTTACTTTAATAAACACATTTTATATCATTTTTATTCAAAATATGAAAACAGCTAGGGAGACAGATGACCCAAATATGCATAGCAATATAATATTTTAATATATTTATTTAAAATTGAAGACAGCTGTGCAATTTTCCGTCTAACATCTCCAAATTTGAAAACTTTGTTGGTGGTTCATACTCCTTCAAGATTAATTAGTTCATTATTTTGTTATCTAATACAGGTTCAGAACAGTACCCATCTTTGACAAATATTTGTTTTAAAAAAGAAAAATACTAAACATTGGTAGATTATTGAAGAAAATGTCAAAAAATATATAAATATATAATAATAATAATAAGTATAAAAACAACAACAATAATGATAAAATAAAGGGGGGAAATTAGAAAATTGAAAAAACTAAAACCCATTGGAAATAAATACAATGAAAGACCGATTTATATATTCTTAGTTTTAATATTATTCTATGATTTATATATGTAATATTGACATTTTATTAATTTATCAAAAAGACTGACTGTGTTTAGAAAAGTAACAGTATTTCCGAATTTGGTTAAAAAATTATTTAATGCCCTAAATTAAACTGATGTCATGAGAAATTTGGTGTGGTATGGTGGGTCCCAAACTTAACAAAAAATATAAAAGACTTAAATTTTAAAGGACCCAAAATAAGTTTGTGTACAATTTATATTTTAGCCAAAAGTTAAAACGATTTTCATAGATATTAATTTAGTATTTACTTTGAAAGACTTTTCCAGTCCTTTAACTTTAGATCTTAAATGAATTCCGATTTTTGATCCCTCAGCTGTTCAACTGATTAAAGATTACTTGGGAATTCTCGACCTATTCCATTGAATTAAATTTTATATTTAAGGACCAAACTTCAAAATCAGCAAAAAGGAAAGGGGGGATTGAATACAACGGAGTGATCTTAGGACTGATATTTATTTTTCACAGTATCTTTGAATATTTTTACTTTCCAACACTTGAGTGCACTTTATAGTCCAGAGTTTACACCAATTTGCCCCTTTGTAATATTTTCCTGGTTTACTTTACCATACTCGGGAGGTTTCCTTTTTAGCTCACCTGGACCAAAGGTCCATGTGAGCTTTTACCATCACTTGGCGTCCGTCGTCGTCGTCGTCGTCGTCGTCGTCTGTTAACAATTTTTCAAACGTTAACTCGTCCGACACCATAAGTCCAATTGCAACCAAACTTCGTACAGTTGTTTATTGGTATATGTGCTACAAAACTATCGTTTGGATTTTTGATTCGTAAAAAAACATGGCCGCCATGGCTAAAAATAGAACATAGGGGTAAATTGCAGTTTTTTGCAAATAACTCAAAAACCATAACAGATATCAAAATTCTGGCAAGGGTAAAAGTGTTCAGCACCTCAAGATCTACCTGCCCTGAAATTTTGAAGAAGATCCAACGACCCATGTAGGAGTTATTGCCCTTTTTCTGCATTTTTTCCAAATTTTGCACTTATTAAGCTCAATATCTTGGATACTATAAAGGAAATTTGAAAAATTTAAATTTCATATTGTTAGGCACACAAAGATCTACAAAATTTGTAACAGGATCGAAGTTGTAGGTTCGTTCCTTTTAGGAGTTATTCCCCTTAGATCGTCAAAATTGACCATTTTTGCAGTCTTTATTCATTGTAATAAAATCGTTAACTCCTCTTACACCATAAGTTTAATTGCAACCAAACTTAGTGTAGTTGTTCCTTGGCATGAGTGCTACTAAACTATCGTTTGGATTTTTGATTTGTAAAAAAACATGGCTGCCATGGCTAAAAATAGATCATAGGGGTAAATTGCAGTTTTTTGCAAATAACTCAAAAATGGTGACAGATATCAAAATTCTGATGGGAAGCTAAAGTGTTCAACACCTCAAGATCTACCTGCTTTGAAATTTTGAAGAAGATGTAACCACCCATGTAGGAGTTATTGCCCTTTTTCTTGATTTTTTTTTAAATTTGTACTTATTAAGTTGTATGATCATTCCTTTTAGGAGTTATTCCCCTTAGAACATCAAAATTGACCATTTTCACAGCATTTCCCTTAGTTTGCAAAATGTTTAAATGAGCCCTTTAGGAGTTAAAGTTTTGTCCCTTAAATGTCAAAATAACTGTTGATGCCTTATAGATGACCCTTTAAATGTCAAAAATAGCGTTTTCTCTTGTTTTTGCCCTATAGAATGAAAACTATTGTCGATAGAGAAAAGCTGTTGTTTGCTTAAACAATCAGCTCATTGAGCTCTACAAAAGTCTGAATTGGGTCGAAGTTGTCAGATGATCCATTATAGGGGTAATAGCTCATGAAAGACTCCCTTAAAGCTTAAAGACCAGGTGAGCGATTCAGGCTCCTGGGAGCCTCTTGTTCAGAAACTCTTCTAAATTTACATTTTCGATCAAATAACCGGAGATTCCAGCCAAGGATGATTGCCTTTGATGAAAATGCATGCTGCTTCTGTTGATAATATTTAAAGACGTGGTAAAGGATTGTCGAATCTAACAGAGAACAATGTTTTTTCTTCTATTTTTAAACTGAAAATTCGTATTTAGTATATAACATTATCCAACCAGTAGGATGGTTTTGAACATTTTGCTTCATCTTAAAGTAAAGATTAAGAGATGAAAGGTATCGTCAATTATCAATGAATATGAGAACACAGGGAGCATATTGTTAATGAAAAGGAGTGCTTTACTATTATCATTTCTTTGTTAAGCGTTTTAAAGAATTCTTTCCCATTGTTAAGTAAAATTTTCCTCTCTTGTTTTACCATGAGAAGGAAATTATAAGGCTATTTTTTACTGCATTTCTAATCTTATGCAATCGCTTAAACTTGAGTCATTTTTAATTAAACTAAATTTAGAATAGATGTGTGTGTCAATTAGACGAAATTATGTAATTAACGTTTGATCGAAATCCTCTATTGGATTATAATCAATTCTGGTATAAACTGGATTTGGTCCTGTTCAGTCCCCATTTTGAATTTAGTGCTAATTTTAAAGCATGTAAAAATTTTTTAACTTATGAACATAATTCTTCCTGAAGAAAGCTCATTAAGAAAACACGCTCTTCGCCTCTACGAATAAAGGAGAGATTTTTGTCTTACAAATTATAGGAAACAAATTTTGATGCACAACACATGTGTATTTCAACAGATCATGTATCATCAGCAGTGCTAAAGATAAAAAAATATTGCTTGATTGTTGTTTGCTTAACGTCAGGTGCCAAATATTTCATGCATCTTCAGGACGACAACCAGTTCAACAATACATCAAAACAATGTGGGTGGAACGAACACAAAGGGAATCCAATTTTGACACTGGCAAAGGTGGATAGTTGGGGTAGCTTTTTGTAGCGGCCATTAGCATAATCTTTTTCGAAGAGTCTTTAGTCTGCAGTGAGAACACGTTACCCAGGGTAACCGACAACCAAACAACAAGACGGTATCCTCAATGCACCTTTTGAGGACACGCTAGGCAACTCTGTGGATTGAGCTCCCATGATCCATCATAGGTGCAAGAACGAAAATAATTCCAGAATGGCCCTATGCATCAGTAGATACTATTAAGTAGTTTCCAAATAAAAAAATAACTTTTTAACAGAAAATTTTAAGTATAAGTTTCAGGTTAGTACCGAAAATCTACTTTTTTCAAATTCAAATTTCAGGAATAGTACACTGTAGTATATTTCATAATAATCCATGTAAATTGCTTATTCTTCATAGATAATGAATTCCAATCTAAAGATATATAATATAACATTTATATAGGATAATGGATGATTACGTTTTGCCTTTTATTTATGGAAATTTAATGGGATAGCATCAAAGGGGCAACATCCTATACGATTGAAGGAAAGTTTTATTCCATTTATTTTGATCTGATATTTCTCATTCATGCATACAAGATTCCCTTTTATGTCATATGTTATGCTGTCGCATGTATACAAATTTCTGTGACAGTATTTGCTTGGTAAACTTGCCAACATCAATTTTTTTTATCGACTGTATAATAAATAAAATACTGTTTTGATTTTTTTTTTTTTTTTTTTTCAGATCAATGCAATATTTCATACTAGTAATTATAACTCTGTATATAATTCAACTATCATCAATTCATTATCGTAAGTATCTGTTTAATATATCCCTTCCACATCACATAAACAGCTACTACATTTAACTTCCTTCTCTTGATTTCCCCGTCTTTAAACTCTATATAAGCGTCTACTTGTTCGTAACTAGTACCAGACACAAAGACCAATAAGAATAGCCTACCTTTATAAACCACGGTGTTTGTGATCTCCATGTAAACTCGGCAACTCTAAAAGAGAATGATAGTTCAAACATTTAATTCCGTTAATAATGTTTTGACCAAGTATTGCATACTTTCAATTTAAAATATTAATGCTATAATTAAAATATGAAACATTTATATACCTGAAATCGTCACACAATAGTAACATTTTCTTACATAGACACAGGCTAAGAACTGACCTTTTTTTTCAACTTAATGTGATTACTTTAACGATTGAAATCACTGGAAATATGTTTACTTTAAAGGCGGGTTTATATAGCTTAGTATTTTACTAATATAATTTTGAATATTTTATTTCAGGTCAGGTAGTGTGGTAGTACATTTTACCATAACATTTAAGTCACCAGTAGATATAACTCCATCAACAACTGATTCCATTAAAACCTTGCTCATTAAAGAGTTGGATGAAAGTGTGTTCTTCATAGATAAAAATGCTGTACAACTTACACCATTAGGTACTGTATCTAAAGAGAAGACAAGCTTAAGAAAATCTAAATAAAGCTAATATGGTAAAATAGATTTCCAAGGTCACAGTCTTAAAAGTAATGATACCAATGTTTGGTTTCTAGTTGCACTGATGAGAAATTGATCTTTTTTAAATTGGCGTATTTTGCCAAAATTTGGTAATATATTTTGAGTTGATCGAAACTTATTTTTAAAGACCAATAATAATACAAATGAAAACTAGTTACAATGGAAAGACAGTATATGATTTCTACAAACCCATAAAATGAGTAGTGATTTGTGTGTAACATATCAAGCAATCTATTAGATCTGTTTAAGATAAAGGAAGTTGTATAATAGGAATAAAACAAACTTGTCTAGAGGAATGTACTCAAATCTGATTTTATCACTTTTAAATCCAAGCAGAGAGTACTTTGATTGAAGTTCTATCTTTAACCATTTGAGAATATAATGTTACGAAGGCATTTAAAGTGATTTACTTATATATTACTATGCATGGTTTGGGTTTTATAGTCTTTCCCTGTGATGTTTACAATTGAGTTTTCCACAAATGTGAAACCACAAACAATTAATTAGGTATTACAACAAAATGCCAATATATAGAAACATACTGAACACATAATAATACCTTATAGACACGATAGGTCTATACTAGTTTCAATGTAAATCTTTATTGAACGTTTATTGACTTTTTCGGTTACCTAATTGTAAGATATAGAAATGGAGATAAATAATTTCCCTTTGTTATTGAAATTACAATGCTTCTGTAAACATAGTTAAAGTCTATATTAAGTTGTTTTAGGAAAGGTAAAGATACAAGCAAAGTCACTCTACTTATATAAAAAGATATTATTCAAATCTGAAGAAATCCATTGAGAAAAAATATATGTATATTCTTAATAGAGTTTATTGAGTATATTTCTTATTATGCCTACTACGAACACTAGAAATCACAAGTCTTGTTTCCTGCACAGTTGAAATTCATTAGTAATGTTTTAATAATTATTCTGTATATCTGTCTCACGATTGTATAAACAATAAAATACGGATATTATTGATAGTTTTCATACAAAAATATTTTTCCTGTCATGCAATCACTCCTTTCATTCTTGAATACAGTAGCAGACAAAATTATACATGTATATTTCAAAAACATATTTCACTTACAATTATATTAATCTTCGAATCTCCAGCATTTTCTATGTTTGTTTCGAAAGTAATAAATTAAAGTCATGGTACAACTACAAGGATAGAAAAATGTTTTTACATGTATGGTTTATACAAAGAAAAATTTGACCACACAAGTACAGTTGAAAAAAAAATCTATTATGAATTAACAACAAAATGAATATAGGGAATGTCAACAATGACATGCCAATCAATCAACGCCACCATACAGACAAACAAAATAGAATAAAAAGAGAAAAAGTGAACTAAACAGAAACATAAACACGACAAAGAGTCAGAATAATCTGACTTGGCACAGACATTGAACACTGATGTGGATAAACCGGATTTATGGGTACCCAAATCTCCCCTTACCTATCCTTACACTCCGGTGTATAATACACACTAAAAAAGCCAATACAGTATGATTACCAATAAGGTGAGCTCTTGCTAGAACTGCAAAAATTGTTTGGGCATTACATAGTTTAGATAGCAGGTCAGAATCGTTTAAGCTGTAAAACTGTCGGAAACTGTTGCTTTATAAAACCTTACAGTAAAAAAGAAATAACACTCCAATAAAGAGTGTATATCTATACTATGTCGTCGTTGAGTTCTTTTACAAATTGGCAATATTCGTGAGAGGCAGTATAAATTTAAAGTCTGCAAGTAATTTGGAGAAAGAGCAATTTTTACGAGTTACACATTTCATGGTTTTAGTCCTTACTGTGGATATATCATAAGGTACCTCCAAGTTTCTGTGGGTTATTGGCATAAATTTGCACTTATTCACGATATTACAATAAAAACTAGGATGGGAAAACCAATTGATGATATGTGATTT
Organism: Mytilisepta virgata; assembly: GCA_028015205.1. Classification (NCBI taxonomy): domain Eukaryota; kingdom Metazoa; phylum Mollusca; class Bivalvia; order Mytilida; family Mytilidae; genus Mytilisepta; species Mytilisepta virgata. The sequence continues at coordinate 95,243,371 of CM051521.1, forward strand.
TCTGTAGCCGGGTATTTTGCTAAAAGAAGTTGATAACTAATTCTTTTTTAAAGCATTAAACAGCTTGTGAAATCTATAATCCTGTAGTTGAAATGAAGTTACTTTTCAAAAACATTCATTTATGTAACGATAAAAACAGTTAATTATATAAGGTAAATGTATATTTGGAAATACCGAAATTAATATAAATATACTGTAAATTGAATATTATCTTTTTATTTACCAGAGCCTCCTCAGACTCCATCAACTGTATCTCCAGGTAAGTCTATTAAAGCAATTTTCACGAAAGAAAAATGTAAAGAAAAAATCAATAGTTATTTATCGAGACATATACATATTTGTTTAAGGTTAGAAACACGATGAAAGGACGGACGAGAGAAAAATAAAACTGATATGTACATGTGCAAATACGAAATTAACCATTATGGGTGGACAGGTACACACGAAGTAAGAACTACTTGTGACTACCAATGCAAGTATTAACCAAATGGGAAAATATATCAGATTTTTTTTTTAAATAAAACATACGAGGAGTGGGTTTTTTAAATAATAATAATAATAGACTGTTGTGCGCGACTACACATATCAATATGGCCAATTTTGTTTCATTGCAATATTACCTATTGCAGATCTCATATTCTCAAACTTTATGACTACCAGACATGAGAAAATTATACACGTATGCTTTCTAGGAAGAGAGAGAAATAATTAATAAACACAGTTATCTTGGTGACCCATATCAGCCTCATTGAGAACCATCGATATTAGTTTTACAACAATATAAGTGTTGTACAAATTTACAATTACAAAATCTTTAAATCCTGTTCGTATACAGAAAATGTTTAATCCTCCATTTACGTTCAAATTGTAAATTGTTTTATAGGTGTATGCCAGCCTATAATATTAGAACAGTGTATAAACAGTACAGATTATAAGCTGACGTCTTTCCCAAATTTTGCTGGTCACAGAAATCAAAAAGAGCTTACAGCTGATTTAGAGAAATATGGATTGTTGCTGGGTCAACAACCGTGCTATGCATATTCCATATCTTTCGCCTGTTCACTATTGTCTCCAGAATGTAGAAATGGACATAGAATTCCGCCTTGCCGTAATTTTTGTAAAGGTATGTAAATACTTCCAGATTTATAGCCAGCATTTATAGATAAATGAAATGGCCCTATTAGATCTTATCAAAATTAACTACTTGTAATCAGTTTTAGAAGACCTTAAAATGGTGCTGATTAATCGATTTTCTGTTACTGTATCGTAATAAAAATCCGTAAAATACATAATGCGCTCGTCGTAAACCTTTAAAACTTCTATACTGCATGCGAACAGTTAATGGCCTCATGCAAAAACGCTGTTAAGAAATCCAGTAGAATCAACAAAATATCTTAAATAAAAAAGTTTTATATTCCAGAATACATGACAACATATAAATTCAGAAGTTTTATATTCCAGAATACATGACAACAAATAAATTCAGAAGTTTTATATTCAAGAATACATAAACAATACAAATAACTACCAGGGTTCTACATAACAGAATACATAACAACAAAGAGAATCATATAACTTTTTGGAAAATCAAATTCGCCTGTTCTTGCCATCAGCAATGTCTTAAAACGTTTGAAATTATTTTTTAAGCAAAATATGCGATTTGGGTTTTTTGTCCATAGATCTAAGTGGATTCAGTATTTTTTCTGTATTGTTTTGTCCCGCTTTGGATGAGATTATTTACTTTTGTCGAATATTAGCATTGTGGGCATTTACTCAATTGTCAGTGTAGACATGTTATTCTGTAATTCGATGTATAGCATGTACTAAAATCATACCAAAAACAATATAAGGAATTCCTTAAAGAGAATAGTGATATTTTGTTTCTTTATTTGTGTCAAATGTAATCGTCATTTTATGCCATTCAATTGATTGGGTGTGGAATATTATATTGGTTTTCATTCTGTCTGGAAGCGGCTTTCAGTACAATATCAGACAAGTTTGATGAGTTCTCGCTAGAAAAAAATAAATTTGATGCCGTTACGAATAGTTCATTCACTTATTGATTCGTGACATCAGCAATAATATTTGTAAGGGTATTGCCAGTAGTTTTATTACATTTTGTGAACTAATGTTAAACCCCTGTATTTCTTGTACCCCTTTTAACTGATATTTTTGCTTAAGGTCAGTTTACAGTAAAAATTACCAATTAGTTTTCCTTAAATGCTTGTCAGGAGTTGGATTTGTTAAAGACCTTTTTAAATTACAACTTCCGTGATACTTTTTTTTTAAATATAAAAAAGCAGTTTTTAAATACATTTAACATACTGTAAAATTACTATTTATATCTGTCTTTATTTTAATAGTTAAAAAAAATTGATGATTATCCATTAATAATGCGAAAAGAAATAATGATTTTGATTTTTATCATAAATAACTAGATGGAAATCAGTTTAGTAGGCGTTATATAGATCATATTAATATTTATTGCCTGATCAAGAACGTTGCTGATGCAAGAAATACCTGTCTATATACCTAATTGATTTTCGTAGATATATATGTAGGTTTAATAGAAATACAATTTTTTGATTATTTGGACATGAAAAACTACCCATTTTAAGAAACAATGAAATAAGCAATTCAATAGCACATTAATTGTTGATTGATCGACAATAATATCTTGATTTAATAAGATTTATTCTAGTACATGTCAGAAACATCCTTGAGCGATTTGTGCATGTTTTGGAGCATCTCAGACTGAAGCAGCCGAGTGCTTTTTTGTCTTAAATGTATTGACTTTGCAGTTGTGTATCTTATCTCAAAATATTATATGGAAGAAAGAGTGGATAAATTGGTGACATGCTCTTGACTATTTTATTTAAGAGCTTTTACTCCTATCTTTCATCTTCAAACACAGTGAGACTTTCAACACCGGGAAAAACCTCACAATCAATGAAAGTCCAATACGGCACCTAGAACCGGTTGGACCGGAATTCTTCACGAACTGTTGATGCTATTAAAGGACACAGGCGCGAGGTGTATCAATATAGTACACAAAAATGAAACAAATATACCTACTGTTACAAATTACACAATAGAAGTAAAAAAAGAATGATATAAGTAATGAAGGAAAGAGGATAGCTATTGAACGCGTACAAAACCATTTCAATATGAAAGATTTAAAAACCCAAAATGTGTACGCAAGCAAATTCAGCGCCATCGAGAAATATATGTGAAGGCAAGACCCAGCCGAAAAATAGTGAGGTACAGAGCAGTGTGATAGACTGGTTTGAGCAAACATGCCAAGGATAACACTATGAAAAATGGTAGAGATAAAACATCATCATTAAACAACCAAATGGATAACAAGAAAGGTCAACAATGACATACCAATCAATCAAAGCAAACCAACTGACAGAACCCCGGACAAAAAATAACATAAACATAAACACAACAGGGAGTCAGAATTGTCTGACTTGGTATAGACTCTGAACATTGGTGGGGTTAAACCGGTTTTATGGGTACCAAAACTTCAAATCCACTTGAGAATGAAGAGAAAAAATCAGAAGACAAAGAGAAGTCATTAACCTATCAAGTAAGGCCTTGAACAAGGATTACATTTCGCCATTATCAAAAGGACAATCTGTTATTCCTGCTCAGAAGAAGGTCAACGCTGGGAAACTAATAGCAGATCTGTTGGAAGATAATATTTTATTAGTATTGTTGATATGAAAGATAAACTAGAATGTAATAAAAACACCATAAGAAACTTCACGCTTAAACCAGGAAGAAACTTTTGGCTAGACACTTACGTAAAAGAAGTGAAGGGAGATATTTCCAATGGTCTAAAACAACGTTTGGTAATGAATTTAACAGCTGCTGAGGAGAAAGTAAAGAAGGATATTTTAAAGAATGACAAAATATACATGATATATAGTAATCACGCTACATTGTGTAGCTAATAAAGAATCAGTGTAGTAGTTATTAACAAAGATGACTATTTCAAGAAACTAGGATAAATAACTTAGTTCTCTGGAAAAAAAGACAAAACAGTTGAAATAACAGAGACAGTTAAATAATTAGAAATCCGTATGCACAAATGGTCTATTTGTGATGAAATAAAAAAATTCTTAATACCGAATTATCCAAATCCTGCAAAATTTAAAGACAATCCAAATATACATAAAGAAAAATAGGTATAAAGTAGCTGAGAAATAGCTGGATATTTACAACAGTAATACAACTAGTTACATAAGGAGTGATACATATTTTTTAAATAAACTCTCAATTGCCAAAAATAGGTATTTTATTTTGCTTTGATTTTGTGAACCTATATCCGTCTGTTCCAAAGAGAAGCAGGTATAAAAGCATATAAACAACTCCGACCAAAAACTGATTTAGAGGTGATAAAATTAGCCTTGGGGGAATAATTTGAATTTTTTGGAAAAGAACTTCCTACAAAATGAAGGTGTTGCTATATGACCAAAAATGGGTAAAAAGTTTGCTGACACATATATCCTTTAAGGGGATCAAACTCTTGAAAAATTTAAAGAAAAACTGTTATTTTATACAAAAACACCATTGAAAATTGACTTTGAATTTGGACATGCGGAAAGAGAAACTACACTCACACACCTTTGTCCATAGTATATCATGCCATTATTAAAATGTTAAAAAAGAAATTAGCTTAGCCTTGCGTCTAAAGAGAGCTAGAGCGAAAAATACTATCAGAAACAAACACAAGAATTAAAGTTACAATTGAGAATTAGAGGCTACAGTAGAAAATCTGTTTAGGGCGAATTGAAAAGAGCAGACAACGTAAACAGAAAGAAACTATTACGGTGGAAGCCAAACAATAAATAAACAGCATAAGAGGGTACAACTTGTGGTAACCATATAGATTTTCTACGTGATGCGCATGACCTTGTGAGAAAAATGGAGATTCTGCACAGCCGTGATATCTTGGAAGAGCTCTTTTTAAGAACCACTCTTAATTTTCTATAGAAGAGACAAGCAATTAGCAGACATCCTGTTGCTAACACATGGAAAATAAATAAAATCACTACGAGTATGAATCGTAACAATAAGGTGTGCAAAGAAATGTGAGATATTTTGTATTCAGAGAAATGCATAATAAAAATAATCAAAGTTGAAAAAAAGTTCAGCTTAAAGGAAAAAAAATCATTGAAGTGAAGTAGTAAAACTATTTTATGAACTGAACTATAGAAAACAGTATTGATACAAATATGTTAATGTAGGAAAGACAGAACGAACACTTCAGGATATAATACATAGCAGATATTAGACACCATGAACGTGGCTGAACACTTTAACAAGAAGGACCATGAAAGCAAAAGTTATTGAATTAAATGTATGACAAATCCGCATATTACAGACAGTGCATTGGAGCACACTGGATGCATTAAGACTAAAAATACAATAAAGTCATTTTGGGTCAACATCAAAAGTGAATAGCTTTAAAGAGACACTACTATGATTTTCATAAGATGTTTTGTGACGTAAACACATTATGTCGTTAGTTTATTATAACATAACATTACCAAGAAGACAAAAGTACAATATAGAAATGATTTAAGAACATATTTCTTTACCATGTAGTTGTGGACAGGAATAAAGAAAAAGAAGAAGGCCAGTGGCCGTAACGTCTTAAAAATTGTTGTTTTATAACAATAATATAAAGTATGTTCCCTTCTGGAATTTTCAACACAAACAAGAATAACAAAATAAACAATAAACAAACCTAATAAACAAACGCTCTAGTAAAAACGACCAGATTGTGCAATTATTATCAGATACACTGTAACACAGATATATTAAAGGTGAATCCTTTTTGGTGTTATAATACACGACTCTGACTTTTTGTTTCGTTTCAGATGTGAGAGAAGGTTGCATTAATCAAACATTCCCCGTTGACTGTGATATACTGCCTGATTCGGAAGATCCTTCTATTTGTGTATCAAATCCATATAAACGTACGTATTAAATTGTCAACACGACATTAGATTCATTAAATATGGACAGATACTCTAATAATTTAGTTTTTACTTCAATCTCAAAAAGTTCTTATAAATTTATACCGGTCAATTTACAATGGTTCAATTAATCACATCTTTGATGCCCATTTTGATGCGAAAGATGTGCATATTTCGTCGATGTTTGACTCATCAGTAGTGCTCAAGGCCAAAAAAGTTGAAAACCGAAACAATATAACAGAATACTGAAAACCATATTCAAATGCCAGAATAACCAAAAGGATAAGGTACTGGCTATATCTCTTTTATCATACTTAATTGTTTTAATTAAAGATACATCAGATATTTATAAAATACCTACACGAATGAAAATATTTTTTCTTTGTTATGCAGCTGGTAAATGCTTTGAATATAAGATAACCACAGAGAATGATAAGTTGGAGAGATGCCAAGAAATAGGCTACAAGACAACCGCCTTTCCAAACTATGCTGGGAGCATATCAGAAAAAGGGGCCAGCCAATGGGTGAATCTCTTCGTCTCTGTTTTCGATGCTACACATTGCTATAAACACGCAGTATTAATGACATGCTCAGCGTTTGTACCAAAATGTACAGGAATTGCTGTTGTAGGTCAACACACGATCCCACCCTGTAAAAGTGTGTGTGAAGGTAAACTAATGCTAATCTTTTTTCTTCTTTTAATGAAAATTAAAAATATCAAAAGCATGAAATGTGGATAATATTGAAAAGGATGCTTAACTTTGAAATAAATGACGTATAAAGAGATGAATTAGATAACCCTTGCACTTTCATTGAAACAGACTTCTAGAAAAATACATAGTTGAACAACACTTGGAAGGAACTAGAATTACAAACTTGATTGATTTTTACCAGCAGCAAAATTTCATTTCCTTCCAAGATACATTTTTCACAGTTAACGAATTTGTTAACTTTCAGAGAATTCTGCATCATGAATTGATTGGCTATTAATAAAATATAACCTCTTCACGAAAGGCATGTAAAAAAAGTACACATTTCATAGACTAAATGCGAATCTATATATGTTTGTGATATATTATCACAAAGCATTTTTTTTCAGCCACAAAAGCCGGATGTGAAGTGTTTATAAACATATTCGGTATGTTCTGGCCACCTGATTTGAATTGTTCCAGCTTGCCAGATGTGAACGATACATCAGTATGTATTGGCTATGCTGAGACTCATGAACCAAAGAAAATTGATGGTAGGTAATTTGATAAACTTAAATGGAGCTCGGATTATGTGTAAATCAGTATAGATTATCTACAGAATTCCATGTTTCGGTTATTTTTTTGGGTTTAATGCCCTTCAAACTTTTTGACGTATTTGATTGACTGATATGAATTTTGTTTTTTTACAAACGATACTACAATGTTTGATGCTACGTCTGAAAGAAATGTATACCTCATGTTAAATGAACAGGATATGCTTACGATTTCAGAGCTGTTGACATCACGATCCGAGTAATCAGATACCTTTTTAGCTAACATCCTAGTGCTTTAGTTTTTGTGATGTTTATTTTTTTATTTTCATTCTTTCAGATATATTATTTTTGCAGAGTTTGTTATACTGGTTTCATGAATTCCCGACTGAAGGTCTTTCGACTTTGTGATTTCTCCTCGCTCTTAAAAATTGCTTTGATCATTTTCCATCGGTATAATTACAATATTTAAGAACAAACTTTTTAATGATATCATGAACATAATATCATTGTGAGCGACCTTGCAAATGCATTTGAAATTCTACGAGGGATACTTATCAGCATTCTAATATTGTATAGCATAACAATTAAATGCAAATGTATGTTATAGCATCAGTTTTACCGATATCAGTGACGTGATTTGCAAGCCATATCATAATTGAAGTGTAATATATTGGAATATCACAAACGAAATATCAAGTTGCTCTAATAATGACTGTTTCTGTATTTATGTTTATCTCGTATCTTATTGTGTTGCTATTTCGATGAATGCTGTGATGTTGTTTGTGGGTTAGAGTTTCATAGTTACATTGTATGTAATCTTTATATTTATCAAAAGTGAGGAGACAAATATAAAGATTTATCAAAAGGAGAATACTTGAATGCAGTCTGTGCGTCTGTATATGCAAATAAACCTAAGCGACAGAACATTGCTACTTGGCATCGCAACATGGAATGATTATCATTTATATTATATGATTTTCTAATACCTGAATTCTTCGTATGTTTTAAAAACAATGGAAATTCCCATCCTAAATGGGCTTTTTCTCCAAAATGGCAGCACAGGAATTAATGTAATCATTTTAGAAATAAAACGGTTGCAAACTACATGTAACTCGTACACTAAATTAAAAAAAAATAACTGGATATCATTTGCAGAATTAAAGAGGAATAAATTGCTTAATTTTGGCTGGCAATTTTGGTCATGAATACAATTCTGAAAAAGAACCACATATAAGGACCACTGCTAGCAAGTGTTGATGCAATTGTCGAAGTGGTTTCAGACAAGAAGGTCTTTTTAAGAATTTTCCAGTAGGTCTCCTGAACTAAGTTAGGCTGCAGTGGCCGTATTTGTCTGCGGTCATCAGATACAATACTATAAAGGACAACCTGTGGACTTTTATTTGTTAGTTCAAATTTTGCAAATTAGTAGAAGATCTTTAAGTAAGTTGTGGACTGAAGAACGGACAAGTAATTAGAAAACATGGTTAAAAGGTAAAAATGGCTTATAATAAATTTAAAACAACGATAGAAGGTGAAAATGTTTTGAAAACGGTTGAGGTCCGAACCACTAACACCGAATAGTTTTTATCCCTCATAACAAGATTCTATCTTTTGATTTTCCCTGCCGTTGTTAAAAGTTCAATTCAAGTTTTTATAATTATTTTGAAATCGGCTAAGGTCACCACCGCTAATCGTTTAATTTTTTTATGACATAGACGAAAAAGGCTCTCCAGTGTTTCAGGAAAGCAACATCATTAGCACTTTAAAGACTTAAAGATGTCGAAAAAAGAGTAGGCTAAAATGCCCCTACCAAGTGGGACTAGCATAAGCTGCTATAATTTGTTCTTATTTCACTCTAAATAAATTAGCATAACTTGATTAAATTGGAATTTTAACAACAACAAAGCAAGCATATGTTGTCGATGTCGGTGGTCAAGCAGCTAATCAAGCGGGTCCAAATATTGAGGAAGGAGATCCGGTTTGATGTCAGTTTGATAAACAATTTTTGTTTTGGTGTTTTAATATGTTTTACAATATTTTGTGGTTATTGCTTAGGCGTAAATTAACGTATCTCTCATAGACTATCTTTCACAGGTACATGTATATATAATTATAAATGAGGGTACATTTATATATAAAATGTTCACATTTGTGAAAATAACAATCCAAAGATACTAATATTAGATATTTCCAATGAAAAAAATGTATTTTATAGATGCAATTTACAACTGTCAAAGGTGTATTCATTACTTTTGTTAACGGCATACTGCTAGTATCCTAGCTTTATTCATTTTGCTTCGACTGATGCCGATGATACCGACCTCCGCCTTAAAAGGTGATAAATTAGAACATTTTGGCTTGTTAAAGAAAATATTCGTTTGCAGATGTTATAATCTGTTTGCAATGTGGATTTGATTTTCAGAAGCTTATTAATCAGCTTTATTATAATTTCTAGCATGTTCCATAGGACATATGCGTTGTGATACAGATGTTTGCATTCCGTCGTCATGGGTATGTGATGGATACCAGGACTGCCTAGATAACTCCGACGAGAAACTTTGCGGTGAGTCGTGGCTAAGCTTTATGTAAATATACCGGCTATCATTAGCTGCCATAATATACAAATACATGTACCACTATGTGAAATCAACAACTGTTATTTAACGTTAAGTTTACGGTGATCATACATTAGATTAGGCATTAGGCTTAAATACTAGGTATAAGGCTATTGCCTAGGGATTAAAACTATTGCCTATTAAGGTTAAATCCTAGGATCTAAGCTTAATTCCTGAAAAATGTGTCCACGCATTAGGTTTAATGGCTAAACATGAATAGCATAAATAAGAATACATTTGTTCAATTTATTTTATTAAAATCATTGCATAAAACAATGGTATTTCATTAAATTTTCCAGTCCATGTAACTGTAATAAAATTGTCAACAAGAAATAGAATAAAACTTCTTTACTTGCTAAAAATGAAAATTATTGAGGTAAACTAATAAAATTATTTATTATCACATCATCCAGAATCCAGGATAGGCTCTACAACTACACTCTTTGCAATGTGCTTTTTTCATATTGCAGTTTTCACACAACGTTATGAAAAGTTCTATACAGTCCTTTGAAATATTTTCATAACCGCTGTTTAAATGTTTTAACATTCGATCTCGACCACCAAGACCAGTTTCTTTGTGTTCTTTCTCTAAAATGCCATAAAGTTCTTCCAGAAAAACATATATTTTAAAATTACTCTCCTCATTCTCCTAAACTTTCGTAATAAGCCTTTCAAAATGTCACGCCGTGTGTTCCTGTAGACTTTAAGCGTTTGATTTTTGCTAAAAGATAATTGTCCTTATCTCTGGGATAAATATTTCTAGTTTTCCCGTACTCAAATTTTTCTTCATAAGATGCCATCTTTACACGTTTGTAAACAAAATCAAACTGAGATCAATACTTTAAATCACACTGTATATGTCATAAAATCTACTCACAAATAAAGTAAGAAATACCCTGAAGCCAACTTGCAACATTTGTATTTTATTTATCCTTTGTATGAAAAAATAGAATAAAACACGATATTGTATAAAAATATCATTTATTGCTTAAAAGTCAATTAGGCAATAAGTGAAATATACCCAATTAAATTGCAGGAAATAAGCTTAATGCCTAGGATTTAAGCTTAATGCCTAATTTCACTTATTGCCGCCAACATATATATACATCCTATTGTAAAAACTAGTTTTAAATCAGTCAGGGAAATTTGATGAAAAAGAAAATCCGTCTATTATATTTGATTCATTCAAAGTAAAATTGACTGTTTATATATGTATGATTCTTAATATCTTTTACCCCAGATGCATTAAATTATATTTAACAGCAAAATGCCCAGCTGGTCAAGAGAAATGTCAGCCGGTCTCTGCTCAGTGTATAGATACAAGTGCACTTTGTGATGGAATGAGTGATTGTTATGAAAATGTGGACGAAGCTCATTGTAGTATGTATCTGTTATTTTAATTTTCAGTGGAATGGTAATTAGTACTCTTTCAATATATTAATAATTAAAAAATTAGAAACACAAACAAATACGGGGTCTTTTTGTTATTTTAAATGCTCACATTGTATATTTCTAAGGTTTTTTCATCATTAAACTATGAACTTTCAAGTGAAAAGGGGCATTTTTGGGAACCTGTCATTCATAAATCATGAGGTTTTAATTCAATAAAGATCAAAGGAACAATATAATTGAATTTATTATAATTTATGGACGAATTATCGAGTTATACTGCCTTAGACGGACAAATACCATTTAATGTTATAAGCTTGAAATAAATTTAAAATAACTTTATGAGGTATAAAAGGACAACGGTATAGTAACGTTCGTTCATATTATAAATGCAAGGAAAAATGTAATCAAAACTTTTTTTTTTTGGAACATATGCATACATATATCAGTTATCAGTCATACGAAAACTAAAAAGAGCATTGACAAAGGAGTATATCAGAAAGTAATATACGCAAGTCAAGGTTTGGCATCGTAAATTTTCAATTTACAGTCAGAGATTTGAAGTACAAATGTAATTCTGTTGGAGATTATGATTACATAAATTACGTGTCATATATCCTAAGTTTATATATTTTTCAGTAACACTTGGTGGTGGAACTAATTTTGGAAAACTGACGGTAAAGGATGGCGTGAGTTCTCACTGGCAAGAGGTGTGCACTGACCATTGGAATGCCACATTTAGCTCTTTGATCTGCAAACAGCTAGGTTATCTGTAAGTTACCTGTTTGAAATTAAATATCAGATTTTTCAATAGGAATATAAATATAAACCCAAATGCAAATTTCTGTTATTCTTCATCAGCTCTACTTACATATATGACCATTTTTTTAAGTAAAGTCAAGAAATACCAAAGGGGTATTCGAAGGAGAGAAAAATCGTAACAACTGACAAACTCCGGAGAAAAACGAAGACAAGACCAAAACAATACATGCACTACAATTAAAAACTAAAATCGTATGAACAACATGGACCCCTCCAAAAATGATGAAATGTCCAAAATATAAATATAAACAGATGTAAAGAAGGGTAAGAAGACGAGTTAAAATCTTACTTTTACTCAAATTTTAAAGTTATTTCACTGAAATTTTCAATTGTATATAACTAAACTCATGTCCACACCAAACTTTTAAGTTAGTAATATCCTTGCGAACGGACAGTACCCCTTTAGTGTTGCCAACGTAAACTCAGATAACCCCAATTCTATGGGTAATTTGTAGATCTACACATATCAAAAATACACAAAAGAGTGGGACCATTTTCTTCTGAATTACTAGACATTGAACCCGCGCGAGCGCGGGAAAATAAGCATTTTTTTTTGTGGTGGCCATATTGACTTTAAAAAGTTTTTGCGGCCATGGCATTCGTGGAACATGAACTCAATGTGGATGTTGTGGCAGGCTTCCCATAAACTTTCCTGTCAAGTAGGTGGTATCAACTGATAGTTTCATGACTATATATGCTGTAGTATTCCACAAATGGATGTTAATGCAAACTTTAACCAAAGTCAATGAAGCTTGAAATGTAGGTCAACGTGACCTAATTGTCATATGGTTGTTCGTTAATACCGAAGATGTATCCACTGATGAAGTAGACTGTATGCCACGTAGAATTACCAAAATGGGCCTTAAGGTTCCATCATAGTCAAAATCTATGGCGAAAATACAACCACATAAATTGTCAATATGTTTATGTTACAATTAATTCTGAACTGGAACTTTATGAAAAGCTTTCATTAAATACACATTTCATAATGCATTACCTTTTTCATTCAGAATAAATATGAAAAAGAATATGAATAAACATTTCCTTAGTGACGGATGAATTTTTCAAAAGATGCCGTGAGTTAAGTAGAGCATATTTTTGGAAAATAATTGTTTCAATTGTTCATTGTCATCATGAGCAGGGCAAGCGAGGCTTAATTTCACAAATAAATCCAATAGACGATAAAAGCATTTTTAGTGTGTGGCTGCGTGTGCTGTCCACGTTTATAAAGATGTCCGAGATAAATTTCGTCATTAATGATAAAGATGACCATTTGTTAAAAATACTTTTATCTAGGGCTTACAGGGAATTGTATGGTAGAGATATATTTAGACAGGTCACACGACAAATAATGTAAAAATGGACAATGGTTGGTTTTATCACTTTGTGCAAAGTAAACATCCGAGCAATCCAAAAACCAACTAAGTTAGGAATTCCTCTGAACTTTGCCTTACCTCTTCATAATCTTCAAAGTTCATAACCTTTACAGTTAGGAGAAATTGCGTTATTGTAGAAAAAAACAACCCTGAATACATGAAGCGGAAACATCCCACTCGAAGGAGAATGTTTTTAATTTGTTTTATTCTTCTTCAGTAATTTCAAACAAAAATACATTTAAAATATGTGCATAATTGTTTATTTAAATCAATGTGTTAAAATGATGCATTCGAGAACCTTCTAAGGGATATGTTGGGAGAATTCATACCGGAAAAGTCCATGCAAATTCCATTTGCACATAAACAAAACTGCAGTTTAAAATTTATAAATGCAGATTGTCAAATTCGATAATAACCTTTATAATCTGAACCATAGATCGTTTATTTTGAACCACGCGTTTTGCCGCCTATTCGGCTAATTCGTAAATTTAGTATTATAGATTTTTCAATTCTCAGTCCTTCACTGAAAACTTCATCTGATGCATTTCAAAATCTATAAGGACATAGCCTAGTATGTGTCCTCTAAAGATATACTAATAAAACTATCAAATATGTCCTCTTAAGATTTACTAATAAATCTATCAAATATGTCCTCTTAAGATTTACTAATAAATCTATCAAATGTGTTACTGAAAAACAACCTAGATATCTTTATTCGCTTTGGGGACAATTTTAACACATATTTTCTGGGATATGTAAGCCCGCTACTCAACACGAAGGACAGTCAGAACCACAATCAATTTTTCGCTGAAAACAAGTATGTGTATTCTTTTTCATGGGAGGGTAAAATGATTTTGGTTCTGGGTGTCCTTCGTGTCGATGCCCCCCAAAAATGATGAAATTCATATATTCGAAACCGTCATTAACGATTTTTACTGACAGAAAGAGGAAAATATACATGCAACAGCGTAAAAACATTAGAATCTACACTCTACACAACTGTATCGTTTTTTCAAGAAAAATGGCAACGAAGGTATAAATTTCTAGTTTTACGTAGTGAAAAGGCTTATTTCGCGAAGAGCCACTCAGATTCTGACAAAAAGTATTCTGGAGATGAATTAAATACATGTTAGGTTTTCTCATGGACAAAATATTTGTTGAATTTGGCGGTCTAATTTTTCAACAAACAATTGGTATTCCAATGGGAGCCAACTGTGCTCCTCTCCTCGCCGATCTGTTTCTGTACTCATATGTGGCGGACTTCATTCAAGGGCTACTACGTGAAAACAAAGAAGAAACTAGCCAAATCCTTTAATTTCACTTTTCGTTATATAGATGACGTTTTGTCATTAAATAACAACAAATTCCAAGACTTTCTACGTCTCATCTACCCCAGTGAGCTTGAAATTAAGGATACTACAGATACACCAAACTTCGCTTCATATTTGGATTTGTTTCTTGAAATAGACAATGAGGGACATTTGAAGACAAAACTTTATGACAAACGTGATGACTTCAACTTTCCTATTGTTAACTTTCCCTTCTTGAGTAGCAATATACCAGCATCGCCTGCATCTGTCGTCTACGTTTCTCACTTTATACGATTTCCAAGGGCATGCGTATGTTACCATGACTTTCGACAAAGAGGATTACTGCTGTCACAAAAGCTTCTTAACCAGGGTTTTATCAGTGTAAGTTGATGGCATCACTTAGGAAAGTTTATGGTCGTCATCAAGAATTGATTGATCGTTACAGTGTTCCAATATCAAAGATGATGTTGGACCTGTTCCCACTTTCATAACATTTCAAATATGTTTTGCTGGTTTTGTTATCATTTTTTCTACTTGCATATGAATATAACATTGAGTTTTTGAATGTAATCGATTTTTTTTCAATATTCAGTCTCCTTTCTAGATATATTGTTTAGAATAACTTACGAATTATTAAATACCAAAGGTTTAGCCAAGATGTTCGTTTTGCAATTTTATTTTTATACTATTGACGATTTTAAATAGCCTTCTAAACTTTATATTACCTACGATAATGTAGAGAACTTGGACAAAAATTAAATAATCAATAGGTAAGATTATTTAGAAAACGGCAGGATTTATGCAGGGAAATTATTTTTAATATCTTTTTACAGTCAAATACTACAAAGTCATTATAATAAAGATATTTATGCACGTTATATTCTTGTGCAGTCATAATTTTCAACCTTTCGTCTTTTTAAGAGAAGTGAAATCGTATGAAGAGGTGGCTGCAGGAATGGGTTTAAAGTCGGCAATTGTTGGCCTTAGGAATGGTTCTGATGATACCCTTATACAAAGTTTTCTGGAGAAGTCGTAGGTATTATTGGTATTTGAATTGGACAAATTACAAAAAACATTTGAAATGGGAACAAATTTCAAATAAAAAGAGGAGTAAACAAAAAGACATTGTATTGTCATATACCTAAGACATTGTATTGTCATAGACCTAAACTATGTAAACTATTAGACACACAGTATAGGGCATATTTTAAAGGTAAAAATATAGCATCATTTTTTACATGGACTTTCACTTAAAAATACATATATTTTAAAATAAACAAATTATAACTACGATGCTATAGATACTGAAAATTTCATAAAATAGGGATGAGGCGAGGATATTTCATATCTTAAGCATAGTTGGTGTTCGCCAATCGTATATTTGTAGCACAGCCCACAGGGTTGAGCATAAGAAAAAATGGAGAACATTCAAATATGGTCTTTAATCATTCACAAATTTAACAACCCACAAAATATGAACGTACTAAATGGTGTCCGAAACAATGGTATAAAAACTTCAAAGTTAACAGAAGACACCTAAGATTGAAATTATCTGCAAAAGAATACCGAAGCGACAAAACGGTGGGAATAGTCCGTAAGATCGAGATGCAAGGGCGAAGCCAAACTCGTGAGAATGGAATATAACAAACAGATGCCACATGGAAATGTTTATAACTAAAAAAGTTAAAAGAAAACATATAATAAACTCAACAGAATTAGATCAAGACAGCACAAAACTAAAATACCATCAACGTGAACTTTCACTAAAACCAGGAGTGACATCAAGTGCTCCTGAAGGATAGGTATTTCCTGCTTCGTTATCAGTGATTAAACGCAATATTCCGTATAGTAATGAGTAGATAAGAGACCAATTATTCTTTACCTTTTGTTCAATTCAAAAAACACGTCCAATAAAATAACTACACTAGGAATGCGAAAAGGAATTATTTTATAATCATATATATTATTGGAGTATATTTCTCTTATTTTAGTATAAGCAACTGTAATAGTGGCAAAGTGGTTCAACTGTCATGCCAGAATCCAGGTAATTATTTTTGTTACAGAATTATGTCTTCATCCTTTATTTTAAAAATCAGAGGTGGATTAATTCTTAAGGAAGTAACTCGTTACAATTAAACTCTGTATATGCTACGATCCCATAAATAATATTCTTGATCTTGGATCCAACCTTGAAAATGCTTTACGAAAATTCAGGAAGTTTTATTTGCAAAAAAAAGGAAAAAAATAAATTATATATACATATTTTTAAATTAGAAGGAGCTATACATATTTGTAAATATATCTGTCGTAAGCCCTCAAACCAGAAATAAGAAAGGGGCATTATTTTTTCATGTTATTGTTGAGTTATAGATACTTGTTGCAGCATATATCTTTTTAAACGTACTTATAACAAGTCCATATTATGCTTCTTGTATAAGAAAGTTACATGCATCAAATTAAATACAAATAAAATATTGTAATTTCCACGATAAATTTTTGCACGACCGTTAACATATTACTTTTTTCTTTGTATGTAGTATGTGGAAATAGACCTGCAAATTATCCCTCCCAGTTAAGAATAGTTAATGGAGATGAAGTAGTGCCTGGAACATGGCCGACACAAGTTTCACTACATGGTGGGTCAAATGAAGCTTATTACTGTGGTGCCAGTTTGATCGGCCATAACTGGGTACTGACAGCAGGACATTGTATTGGAGCGTGAGTAATTTATTCTAAGTAATAGATTTTACAATTTCCAAATTTCATTTTTGTAATAAATTGTCCGTATTATTTACAAAACAACTCCACAAACTATATATATATACTAACCCATGCAAAATATATTACTTATCCTTTTTAAAAGGTCTGTACAAACAAAACATTTCTTTTCTATGGTAGATGAAAAAATAACTAATAACATACATGTACATGCATAAAATATATTTGATTTATATACTTAAGGCTTGAAAATAAGATTTCAATATCTAAAAAAACCTGACAATAAACATAAGACCACTATCTGTAGTATTTATTTACCCCATGTGAGAGCCTTTGAACAGCGTGATTGATGGACAGACATCAGCATGTCTAACCCCCTCT
Source organism: Mytilisepta virgata (assembly GCA_028015205.1). Classification (NCBI taxonomy): domain Eukaryota; kingdom Metazoa; phylum Mollusca; class Bivalvia; order Mytilida; family Mytilidae; genus Mytilisepta; species Mytilisepta virgata. Next base: position 95,261,215 of record CM051521.1, read on the forward strand.
GAGAGTTACTGCTGGTGAGAACTACATGGAATTATACCTCATAGAATTGCCGTAAAGATATCGTTTTGTGTCTTGATTTGGAGGGGGGACAAACTCAAAAATTTAACGAAAAACACATACCCAAAAGATGTAGAAAACTGATTCAAGACTTAACATTACTTGGAATCAAATAATAGCCTATTGTGGAAAACAAATTGCGCGCAAGACCGTCAAGAAATATCCAGGGGCGTTAATTTTGCAATGAAATTCAGAGATCCAACATTTCCTGGACCCATTCAAACAGTTGGTTCCCTAAAAATAAAAAAAAACATAACGTTTTGTAGAAAACAAGATGGATTGGGAATTACAATGAAAATCGGAGCAACTCGTCGACATACATATTCAGAGTACCGTCAAGTCAGAAAGGCAAAAAACGTATACATTTACCCAGGATACAATCCTATCACTGTTGACAATGACATTGCTCTGATTGAACTTGACAGTCCAGTATATTTCAATGATTTTCTCCGTCCAATTTGCCTACCGGAGAGTAATAAGGAAACCCCAGTAGGAACGAGATGCTATGCCGTTGGATGGGGTAAAGCAACACAAAAAGGTAATTTACAATTACATGTTGTATTCTTGAACTGATCTAATGATTTTGTTTTTGCAACATTGTGAAATTTGAGAGTTTTAATTTATAGTAAATTGTGTAAATCTAGGATGAGAAGGGATGTTTTCCATATTTATAATTGTACTGGCTGGAACCTTTTTATTCGAATTAAAAAAAGGGAAAAATTGTGTATTTCTGGAAACGGAAAAAGATATATGATATCAGCAAAACCAATGATACACATTTCTTCGAATTAGTCACGTATATAGAGTTAATATAGTTAAAAAATTCCATGATTCAAACTCAGCTGTATAATACATGTATACACAATATAATACGAAGACAAAAGATGCATTCGAGGAGAATGTCAATGAGAAATTAAATCGGATACTGGACAATAATACAAAAACCGATGTGATAACTGCTCTTCATCTGGTAATTCCTCATCAGTTATCCAAAAGATCGTTAACACCTTACAGCAGTTTGTAGACGTCCTTTTGTGTTTAATTGATTTATGGGAAACGTCCAGATTTTACATGCATATCAGGACGAGAACATATTGATGTGATGTGTACTACACTGACAAATTGAGCACATTTGTGATGCCGTAACTCACTTTTTGAGCAGGAAGACATGTTACTACACTGGAACACGTTATTCCATCTTCAGAGTGACCATTAGCCTTTACTCTTACCGTTAAAATCGCATTATTAGCGCTAAAGCCCGCAAATACAATTTTGTTAGTCTTTAGTTTGACCAAATCGGGCTTCGAATCCTCGACCACTTAAAATGGGTACATTACCACGAGACCACTGAGGCAGTTAGGTGTGCAATTCAGCTGTACTTCCTGTCATACACCTATTACTACTACATCTGTCTTTTTATTTGACATGCATAAGTGAATCAGTAAATCATAAATCTTTAAGTACATTACCAGACAGAAGAAAGAAATATGAATCTCGAATTACATATTAACTTACTGAATTACGACGTTGAGATATTTTACATTATACCATAACTTGTTAAAAGAAGTAACTTTTTCAGCCGCAGACTATGAAAGAACGCTAAAACAAGTAAATATCGACGTCGTAAACTGGGACTCCTGTAACGAAGCAATCATATCAGCTCCAGAAAAGTCGTCTTACAAACTCACGCAAAACATGATTTGTGCTGGAGGAGGGTTAGATTATGACGCTTGTCAAGTAAGTGCTTTTTAAGACAAGATTGAAATTTCCTTAAAGGTGATCATTGATATCGTTACGCCCAACGTTATTCATTTTTAGTCAATGGAATGAAAAGGTGAAGATTTTGTTTCAACAAATTCATAATCTCATAATTGATGCTTATAGCCAAATACAACATCGTAATCTCGTATTAAATGTAAATTGCTTCTTATGGCTAAATACAACCCGAAACACTCCCAATTTATCCTATAAGATACATGCGCGTGTCTGTAATATATTACTTCTGAATTGGTGTCAAACATATTACTTTATTTGTAACAGAGAACTAACGTATTTAATTTCATACAAACGCAGATATCGAATGCAAAGTTTTGACTTTTTGTACTTAAACATCTATACGATCCGATCCGTATAAGTACATAAACCAGTGTTATTTACACTTGATATTAAATTTCAAGTTAGCAGCATCTTAAACACAGATTTCATGCGTAGAAGGTGCTTTCCTGATAAGCCTTCTTTAAGCACGAAAGTGACCAAACCTTTGGTAAGCAAAAACTTATTTTTCAACTGTGCTAAAAATCAATCTACAGCGTTACTGCAATGTTTAGGGCGAGATATGTTCATAAAATCGTGATGTTTCGGTTTTCTTTCTTTCCTTTATTTTTTTTTTTTTTTTTGTTTTTTTGTTATAAGATTCGATGGTGTTTTATAAATGAATGGCTGTACACAAGACATTTTGTTCTTGTGTATCAAGTACAATATTTGAAATTTATGTAGGGATTATTTGTACACTTATAAGAAAGTTTATTTTGATAGGGTGACAGCGGTGGACCTTTGCTTTGTCCAAAGAATTTAACAATGGACACATGGTATATTGCTGGAGTTATATCTTGGGGAATTGGCTGTGCTGTTCCTAACGTTCCTGGTGTATACACGGAAGTTCCTCTCTATGTGGACTGGATTCGCAACGTTACAAGGGGTGAAGTTTAATAATGGATGGTTCATTTATCAGGATTTGGTACAAATAAAAGAACTTTGACCAGTTAACCCTTGTAAAATAAGATCAAAATACTGGATAAATGTACCTTATTTCAAAATATTAGACCGGACAATGATATGGATTAAGTATTATACTTTGTATTTTGTCATATTATTCAACGTGTTTCATAATTATGTACATTGACCTATCCACGTTAATTAATACCATTTGTAAAATATAGATATACACAAAAATATGTATGTCATTAACTGCTTGTGTGTTTATATTGCCAGCCGAATGACAATTTATATATATGTACAGAGTACTGCTACATGTATATTAAAAAAACACATTTTTTTTTCAAATAATGACACTCATTCTACACAGAAATCTATGCTGTAAATGAAAGTATATGTTGTATGTTATAAGAAGGTCACAAAATTTCTGATCAACTGAAAAGTTGGTTCTGTATTTACCAGAGAAATCCACGAAAAGATTGATATTATGTTTGCTCATAACTATTATGTATATATAAATATGTGATGATAGATTTCATGTACATGTATTTTGAAATGGGTTTCATACATATTACATGCTAACATTTTTGTCATGCTTTAGCTCATTTATACACCATGCGTTCATATATTAAGATTCATAGCTATATAATCATAGTGATTTATATTGGTTTCTTTGCCATCTGAAGTTTTTTTTGTAAACTGCTGTAAATATGCACATCCTTTATATAGTATATCATATTTAGTTGTAATGAAATTAATGATTTTATTTCCGTCATATTGCTATTTCTGAATTTTTGGGTCTGTCTGATGTTTTATATTACCAAATACAGCTATTTGTATAGGCTTTTTACTTGACGTTTTTCATTAAGCCAAGGGTAAATTTCGTTAAATTAAAACACAAAATAGGAGTTGAAGCTATATGTTTAGCATTGATTAGCAGTTGACCATTGAAAGATACTTGTCTCAACAAACTATGTTTCAAATTTTAACAAGATATATTGAGCCCATCTAAATCGACACGTTTTTTAATATACCCGAAAATTGCTAATTTTGTGATTTTTCGTGGATATTTTTTTTTTATGGACAAGGCGACTTAACTCCAGAACAACATCTGATTTTCATCATGTAACAGTAGATGAGCCCAAGGAAATGTCACTAGATAAGTCTAGTGAGTCTTGTACCAGTCTTATTAGCAACTTTTAAACTCTGATCACAGATACAAAGAACTTAGCAATATTTTGTAACCATTTTTCACCATTTTAGTAACGATGATTAAAGTTTTTTTTAGAAATATACGAATATTTACACTCGAAACAATAAGAAAAATGTTTTCATATACTTATTAATAAAGTTTCATTTTTTTAAGTAGAAAGGCTAATTTGTACCCTATTATTTTTTACCCGAATATATAAGTCATAAGCTGAAAAGTCTCATTGTTATTCCTCCATTTAATAAAATACTATTGTTATTTGTTGGTATTTTTAAGATTTACTATATCCTTTATTCAGAATACATTCAAAAAATGGCAATCCTTGATGTGATGGCAAAAATTAGATTCCTTACATCGGTGTTTGAGGTAATTGTATTTTTCATACCAACAACCCTTAGGTTTTTTCCTAAATTAAAACATTATTACTTACATGATCCCATTTGTTAAAGTTATTTGGATTGGTTGTCTCATTCATATTTAATCATATATATACATTTATCCATTAAATCCAAATTATTATAAAACTAATTTATAATGATACATCAATATTTAGTAACTTCCTACATGTACTTGCTAAATGAAAATTTGATACTCTAAAACATTCCCTTCCACCAGGCTAATTATAACAGGACTATCTCACCTTTAATTCCTTTTAAATATGGGATTGAGTTATATTATTATGAATATATTAAACACAGTCCCATATTTATTTAAAATTTCCTGTAATTTGTCTAACATTTGACCACACCACGATAAGTACAATATAATATTCACATACATACATGTATCCATATACATATGAAGAAGAAAATAACCGAAGAGATGAGGTAGAAAGGGTACGTCCAAAAATACCCAAGAGCCAAAGCATTTTCAGAATAACAAAAATGAACAGAAACTACAAAGGCATAACTTTGAGAGCAAATATAGATAGAAAAAACAGAAGAATAAAAGTTTAGAAATCTCAAACATTTTTGAGAATGTTTTACTAATATCTTCATGATAAAATAAACATACAATGAACATGAAAAAAATGTTTTAGGTTATTTAATTAAGATTATTTAAAAACTGTTAGTTTATCCATGAGTACATCCTCCTGGTGTAATAGATACATCATCAATAGCCAAATCACTGTGGTATGAGGTTCCAGTACGACCTTCAATCTGGAACTAAGTGTCATATTAAAGATTATTAAAGACTTTGTCTTAATCGGGATATAATCTATGATACCAGTTTTGATGCACAAAATGTGCAAATTTCGATTACTTACTTTCAGTTGTGCTCTAGGGCTAAATGGTGGAAAACCAAAACAATATTCCAAAACGTTGAACAGAAAATTCCAAAAGTGCCATAACGAGAAACACGATAAAGTCCGAACCATCAAATGACATAGCATTGATGGCTCTGATAGGTATTTTATCAGAAGTTTTGAATATTTTTTTCGCCAAACAGATTCTTTCTGTCCGTTATAATATATTCATGGAAATTACTAGAGATTTGATACGCACCAATACAGAACTAAAATTATCAAAACTGAAAAAATGGGTTAAAATTAGTGACTTATATGTGAATTGAATTATATGAAATTTTTGGGCCATTATGTAACACTGAAATTAAAATAACTTACTTGGAATTGAGAACTTCCACGAACGTTGATTTGAACTTGGAAATGATTCCATCTGTCTCCATGGTTACCGTGGTAATTTCTAAGGACATGTTTTCGTCCATGCAAAAGAAGTTCGAAATATACATATCCCATTTCATGTCCGTTCATGTTAAACCACGCAGAAAAACAATAGGTTCCTGGATTATACATAGGAGAAACTAGAATTGCATTTTTGTTCGCATTTCCACTTGCTTCAAGAAATAGGTAATGACCTGAAAAAGAGTAGGCAACTCTTAACAATATTTTAAACGTAAAGAACTATTTTTAAAACGACTCCCTATAAACTTATATATATATATATATAAAGTTCTCCCATCGATTTTTTACAGTATCAAATATTTAATGATGGGCAAACAAACACATCATAAATGCTGAAATAAAGCAACCGGTAGAAATAAATTATGCAGTAAAAAATTAATGATATTTAGTCGTTGTCACAATAAAATTTGGTTCCACTTCTCATTTTAAAGAATATAAAACATTGCTTTTTACTTTTAAACAATGTTACAACAAATAAAATGAGTCTTCATAACCAAAAGTATATATTAATTCCAGTTGAATAAGTTTCTTTTTTTTTCTATTATCATAAGTGAACGCATATATATTTCTCTGTGACGTAACATGATTTGCCTGTTTCCAGTAGTACCTTTCTTATAACAAAAATGAGCCAAATTGAAGTAATTTAACAATGTATAGCTATTGTACCTCTGTTGCCAGAATGGTCAACATGTGGTCCTGTATTACGGCTAGGTGTACTGCCCTGACCTGTTCTCCAGTCAATATTGTCCCCGGTAGACTGTAACCAACCACACAGTCCACTGTCGAACGTGCAAGTTGCAGCTAAAGTACAGAGTGGGAATATTATATCATAGTTTGAAATTACATTTATATAAAATATATCTTTATACCTTTGTCATATGTTTTCGGCTCTGCGTCTTATTACAATTTTCTGCAATGAAAACTTTCTCACAATGCTGAACACATATTTTTTTCGTTTGCTAAATTTATTTGTATTTGGATAGTGTTTTTAATCACATTCGGGATTCGGTTCCGGTAAAAATAGTTACATGCCTCCATAGAATCTTGCAATCCCAGTATAAAGTTATATTTTTGTTTTGAATTACGCAAGCTTTATTGAATTTTCCCCCAATACATAATACCATCGTCCTTATGTGGTTGATATGGCAAATATGAAATGTTCTCTCCGGAATCTTATTCCAAGTTGGGTCCAAAGACAAAAGTATCTCGTATATATTAAAATTACTACGATGATGTCTACAATATGTAATATAACTTCCCCCAATTGTTGCCCTATGTAGCATTATCCCAATGTCTACAGCAACTTCTCATTAAGAGATACGCGGCTGGTAATGAGAAATTCTTCGTGACTTTGATTCTACACCGAGTGATACAACTTCCAAAGTTATCTGATCGTGGTGTATTTATTTTATTTGACTTTAACTTTGGCATATCTCACTCACTTGGTTTTGTCGGCCCCTGTATTCATACTTCTAATGTGAATATCAATCATTCGATGTTAACGGGCATTTATGTATAACCTTTTCAACACTGTCAAATCGCGAAGTTCGCAGTAAACGTATCTTCTAATATAACAAGTTATCTAACCGAGGCAAAATGTGACATAATACTACCTTTTCTACAATTTACTTCTCTTGTCTTATGGTCAAATCTATAAGCAAGGTACTAAAAATGTTTAAATTTCTAATTTACAAAATGGGAAATATAAAAATAACACCTCAAGGAAAACCATAACCAGTTATCCTAATAATTAGAAACATTAATTTACTATTTAAATCGGGAATTTGTCTACCATACTATTTACAACCGATTAAATTATTAATTATAATTATACTTACCGGCATTTGAAATATGAGATTCTACATAAAAAAATAAAACCATGAGCGAATTGAAACAAAATATATAAAAATTTTAAAAGGACATAAAAAATTCCAAATATTAGAAAAGTGTGAAGACATCGATATTGATAATGAATGTTAGCCATTTATTTAAAGAGTATTCCAACGAATGGTACTCGAGAAGATCAAGATTTTCCTTGATAATATGAAAGGTCAACAATGAAACACATTGTACCAAACAATTAACGCCATCTAATTGATAAAACTGGAGACAAAAATAAAAGATCACAAAACATAAACAAAAGAGAGCCAGAATAGTAGGACTTGGTAGTTGCAATGAAACATTTCATTTGCGGTGTTTTTTCTGAAAATAAATACTGTCACATTCTACAATAATATGTCATGTAATTTAATTCCATGGCCAAACGTTGAGACCAGTAGATATCACTTTAAATGACACGAATTAACTAATTCTGACACGTTATTTTTCAACTGTAGCTTACTTGGTGTACTGACAACTTGAATGTGAGGTGTCTCATGTGGCTGATTTGTGACTGAGGGGTTAGGTGTTGTAACGGATCCAGAATTTGGTCTTGGGATACATCCATACAAAATTTGGATTTCTTTTGCGTCTGTTTCACTGAGTCTGACTCTTTGGCCTATGGTTACACCACTCTGCTTTGGTTCCAGTGTCATCTTGTGTCTATCAATGGCAAAAGCGTGAGCAGGATAGTGCATGACGGAACCATAGTCGTATGGCATGTTTAAGTGGTCGATGTACCCAAGCTGATATTTGTCAAAATTACGTTCATGACCTTTTAAAAGATGCATTTGTACATTAAGAAAGAAAACAAAACCGTGAAATAATAAAAAATCATCATATATTTTTTTAGTGCCGTTCACAGAAACAAATAAAATATCACTAGATTCACTGAAGTTTTCATATGAACTTTATTAAAATAAATAACTGTATTGTACTGCTATAGAAAATTTTCAAGAGCGTTGAATATTTAGTATTAAAATATAGAGCAATACTACAAAACATAGTTAGTACCTGATGGAACAATTTGCGTACAGCTATATCACCTACAGTACTCTCTATTCGGATGCTTGCTACCAACCAAATAAAACCAGTACTTTGTAATGAATTATTCTATTTCTAGTTACAGTTTATTTTAAAAATTCAGTGAACAAATGTTAAAACCAACCGCAAACGCACAATAATATAATATAATATATATAGTAATACATACTTCTGTTTGATTGTTTGTTTAGTTGGCGTTTTACGCCGTTTTTAGCACATTTGGATATTTCGCCAGCTTTTATTGGTGAAGGAAGCCGGAGTAACCGAGGAGAACCACCGACCTTCAGTAGGAAAATTGGCAATCCTTGTCAATTAAGATCGGAGTCGAATACACCCCGAACTCATAACCTCAGTGATCATTAGTAGTCATAACGAACTACCTAGACCACTCGGCCACCGATGCCCCCATATTCTCTGCGATCGATTCCAATGCACTGTATATTGCACATTTCAACTTTTCATGTCTCATCAGAAATCCTTAAATTCCAAAAATGTAATGCTTTGGGTCGTTTTATTTTGTCGCGTGGTGCAGATGTCTATCTGATTCTATAAATAAAATGAAACATGTCAAACGGGTAATGTCTAGTGTAAGAATCCTGACCTTTCTGAATATTACTCCAATGTACAGTAACATAGTTATCTCTGTCAGCTCTACTTTGTTCGTGCCAGAATCCCAAAGAGTGTAATATTTCATGCATAACTGTTCCTTTACGTAAACATCCATTTCCTAGAGTGACGTCGGATCTACGTGTACTATGGTAACCAATGGGCGTATGACATCTGCAATTGTATCATTGTAAACCTGTTTAACCTTTATATATGTTCCACTGTACTACCCGCATATCCGTAAAGCCGGAAAATTGGTAGATAATGAACTGTATGGACGGAAACTTCAAAAAATTAACCATGAATATTCCAAATAAGTGAGACTTCAGAGTCTGGTACAAAATTTTGCTTTAAAAATGGGTTATAAGCCCCGTTACAAAATTCCCGAAAATATGGATTGAAATCTTAACTAATTAATTTGTCTGTTTTTAAAAAAAAAAAACAACTGTGGATATATGGATTCTCCTTCAGGTATGAGTGAGTTATGAAATTTCTCCACCGAGATAGTTAATTTCTTTATTTTCAACACTCGAACTTTAACTATCGAGCGTGGATAAATTCTATAACTCACGAGTAAATAGAAGGAGAATCTGTTTCTCCTATGATTTTCAACAAAAACCTCAAGAAAATGCCGTTGCTACGCATTTTGTTTACATGAACGCCATTTCGGAACTTCACTAGTGGCGGGAATTCCCATGCAGAAATTTAATCACCGGGATGTGGTTAAAAATATTATGTATTTTTATCCAACCGATTAAACATGTTAAGGATAGGAGAAATTTACATACCCACTACCAAAGGTGAACTGGATATAGGCCTTTTCTGATTGGTGAGGTTGGAAATCTATGCACTTCTTTCCGTTTACTTTTGTTTTATCCATTATTTCATTCATAGCATCGTGGAATACTTGTACGTGTGTTGCGTATCCTACAAAATATATTGTAATTTTTTTATCCATTTACAATTTATAGAAATAAAACAGATGTGCAACCTTTGTACAACGACTGAAACGAATGAAAATCACGAAAGTGTTTACAAGTTACTTACTTGAATGGGTGGAGTCGACAGCATAATGGACAACTCCATGGGGCCACAAAAGTCTGTGATTTGCTACCGCATTCCTGAGCTAAAAGGTAGAATTAATTTGTTTATTTTAACATCCTTCTACACGTGAATCCATTATAATTATTTACTGATATTCAATATTTGTACAAAATAAGCAGAAAAGTATAGTTGACTGATTTGAATGTTTAACAGGCGTACAGAAAGAAAATTTAAAAATGAGTATAATATTGGTATAAACTGTAGATGATTGGTAAATATCTTAGAAAAAACATGAACGTACATTAGGGGAAATTTTGTACATTATATTTTGTCAAAATTTTGTAAGGTGATAGGTGACACCCAAGTGAACTCAGAATATAAAAATGTTACATCGTAAAATCTTAGGAAAGAAAAACCCTTGTAAAACTGTAAATCAAGATGAAGTAGAGCAGAACACATGCCATATGTCTGTATTACACATTAATGCATACTCTTGACATGTCTGTATAGTACCCATTCATGCGGAACACTCGGCACGCCTGTATACGTGTAGGCATTTATATACTATAGTAATCATTACTGCAGGACACTTGGCATGCCTTTATAATATAGTAATCATTACTGCAGGACATTTGGCATGCCTTTATAGTATAGTAATCATTACTGCAGGACATTTGGCATGCCTTTATACTATAGTAATCATTACTGCAGGACATTTGGCATGCCTTTATACTATAGTAATCAATACTGCATGACACTTGGCATGCCTTTATATTATAGTAATCATTACTGCAGGACACTTGGCATGCCTTTATACTATAGTAATCATTACTACAGGACACTTGATATGCCTTTATACTATAGTAATCAGTACCGCAAGACACTTGACATGCCTTTATACTATAGTAATCATTACTGCAGGACATTTGGCATGCCTTTATAGTATAGTAATCATTACTGCAGGACATTTGGCATGCCTTTATACTATAGTATTCATTACTGCAGGACACTTGGCATCCCTTTATACTATAGTAATCATTACTGCAGGACACTTGAAATGCCTTTATACTATAGTAATCAGTACCGCAAGACACTTGACATGCCTTTATACTATAGTAAGCATAACTGCAGGATACTTGGCATGCCTTTATACTATAGTGATCATTACTGCCACACACTTGGCATGCCTGTATACTTGTACACATTTATATACTATAGTAATCATTACTGCAGGACACTTGGCGTGCCTTTATACAATAGTAAGCATAACTGCAGGACACTTGGCATGCCTTTATAGTATAGTAATCATTACTGCAGGACACTTGGCATGCCTTTATACTATAGTGATCATTACTGCCACACACTTGGCATGCCTTTATAGTATAGTAATCATTACTGCAGGACACTTGGCATGCCTTTATACTATAGTGATCATTACTTCCACACACTTGGCATACCTGTATACTTGTACACATTTATATACTATAGTAATCATTACTGCAGGACACTTGGCGTGCCTTTATACTATAGTAATCATTACTGCAGGACACTTGACATGCCTTTATACTATAGTAATCATTACTGCAGGACACTTGACATGCCTTTATACTATAGTAATCATTACTGCAGGACACTTGACATGTCTTTATACTATAGTAAGCATAACTGCAGGACACTTGGCATGCCTTTATACTATAGTAATCATTACTGCAGGACACTTGGCATGCCTGACTGCCTGTTACTCTTAGATTATATATACTTCTTTAGCCATGTGCCTGTGCGGATTTTATGTATTATGAATTTATCACCTTATTATGATTAAAGATCAGACAATGATTAAAGAAAAAAGAAATACGTACGCTGTATTATAAATTGATTTTAAAAAATAGAAATATTTTAAGTAAAAAAAACCCGAAGAATGATGATACCACTTAGTACTTTTTATTATTCTAGTAGAGATATCCATTTCCAATTTTAAAATGACTGATGGATTAACGACATTTCATAGACATGCAGACTGGTAAAATATAGACTAATATCTACATTTCAAGCTATTCATATCACGATACAGTTGTACTTACATATGCTTCCTCACCAGGCTCTATTTCAATATCTCCTTCGAAATATCCTGTTTAAATATTTATATAAAATCGATATAATTGATACATATAATTCATAATATCAATTAAAATATTTGAAATAACAACAACAATAACAATAATAATAATTATTATAATATAATAATAATATTATGTGAATCAAAAAATGTGATTACACACAAGAAATTTACTGCATTTTAATGCTTTTTCTCAAACTTCCACTGTTCGATAATTTCACGGAGTTTGGAGATTAACCCAGCTGTGATTTTTTTTTCTGTGCATATACTTTTTTAACATAACAGTTAAACATAATATGAAATGCATTATTGTGTCTGGAATCAACTTTATATTCTTTTTATTTTTGATGTTTATAAGTCGTTTCTGTTAAATGACACACTATTAATGACAAGTAAATATACCACTTTAAACATTATAACATATCTCAATACCAGATATTACCGAACATGGAAGAAAATAATCATCATTTACTTACCCGCTTCCTCTGGATTGTCTGAAAATATAAAAAAAAATACATATAATTAATCGACCCTTTCTATCTTAAACACATGTTAAATGTGCCTTCCTCCCTTCATACTGAAAAAGACCAGTAAAACTGAATAGCGAGGCAATAAGGTAAAAATCCAAAGACAAATCGAATCCACGAGGACAGAAACACAAAAGCCAAATAATACGGAGACATAACCAAAAGAATAAACAATACATATAAACTAAAGATAATGAAGACAAGACAGCACAAAAACTTTAAGAATAAATTCCGGATTGACATCAGGTACTTGAAAATGGTTGGTATGTCCCGCTCCGTTAACGGTACTCGTCACATGCAGGTCAGTATAAATTGATGAGGTGTCAATTAATTCCTGCAAGATGTGAATTAAACTGAAGATATCTAATCCCGTTTGTGAATCGTGGACACAACCGTAAAAGTTGCGGGAATGATGTTATCAACATAGACTGAGCATAACCCTTTTTATCATATGTGCGTTGGTATAGGTACCTTTGCCCATATGATACAGCCGGAAGTGAACTTGCCATATTATCCCAGCGGGATGATATCCTTATAACTCGACTCATATAACCACTCGAGCAAGCTTCTTGAGTAATATTGGTGTCTCGTAGTCGATATGGGATATGATATGAAAAAAATCCGTATGATATTCTATATGTAAGAAGTTTATGTGACAGTAATTTCGCTTTTTTTACGTATATGTCACAAGCACGACGGTAACAAATCAATGATGAAATTCAAACGTTTTTTATTTTATTGCTACTAAATTATAATTAAACAATTGCAAATTTAAAATCATCATGCTTGTCATAAAGTTTTAATTTCAAACACTCTTCGTCGTCTGAAGTGGTTGGATTCTTTAAGGTTACTAGGACAGATGAGATACAATTATTATGGTAGTGCATCGTCTTTATTATAGGTTAGTTTCCTGTGTAGTAGCCCTTGTGACAAAAACTTAGCTTAATACGAAAAAAAAACAGAACCGTAAGAATTCCGATAGACTGATAATTTGCAGTAATAACCTCCTTGGTGAAAATATAATTCAACCATCAACACATTTTGATTTGAAAATTATTATAAATGTTTGAATTCCATAACTATTAATATCATTTGACTGCTTGAACAATCTATCTCGATTTACTGTAGGATCGCTACTCAGCTTTGCTCAGCTTTGCGATGTGTATTCCTTCGTGTAGGTTTCACTTATCAGTTAACATATGTGGGTCACAGACGTGACAAGTGCACTCTAGATAAGTACATGAAGTATATGGAATACGCTGTTTTTAGTTTGACCTATGTCTTAAGTTAAGAGACTATTTAGTTACGTAGGTTAGTTCGTTGTTAAACTAAAGATTTCCATATTGCAAATTGATTGTACACGTAACAAATTTCACAATATATGCAATAGAAATCTATTATTCTGAATGAAGTAATGAAACATGCGTTCAAATTACTGTAATAAAATTATCCGCTGAACATAATAAAATATACGATGTTTAGTAATACATCCGACAAGATTTTCTGACAACATGAAGAAATAAATTTAAAAATTATCTTTATTTTCAATCCACAGTTAGCATCAAATTCGGAAAAAATTTACAATAAGTCATGAAAGGTTATTCCGAGTAAGGGTCACGAACTCCAAGTCTCGTACAAGCTATAACTTTACTAATGATTCCACAAGTAAGTTAGGTTATAAATATAATGAAGTCAACAATTCCCCAATTCGTGCATCTAATCTATCTATTTTGTTTAATCTAGGTGAAATAGTCTCAAATATTAAATTCCTTGCACATGCAATGCGCAATTCGGTATTAACGTTAATCAGTTCAATTGACCAAAAATTTGTAAAGCCAAGAATAATCACAAAAATATCAATAATGATTTTAAGGTTTTTAATTCATCATTAAGTAAAATAATTAAGTAAGCTTACCCTCGTTTACCTAAATAAAAATTTTAATTAAATTAGTTAGAATATTTGTCGATACAGATTTTGAAAATCATAGGCAATTCATATACAAATTTTATGTATATACATGCATATTTTTATATCGGATAACGTCATGAACGTGTATCAGAAAAAGACTACCATAGCAATAAGACGGTCGGAAAATTCTACAAGACCAAAATCCAAAGACAAGACGAATTCGTTAGAACAACTCACACGGCAAAAACACACAACAAAGACACGACCAAACGAGTAAAAACATAACTAACCAGGCAGCATAAGCAATGTGAACTGTCAGGAATGACACGTAGTGTCTGGACGTGCAACCCTGTCCGTTCCATTAACGGTACCTGTATCGGTAGAGTGGCAAGTCCAGGGAGGAGTCGATTCCAATAAACGAGAAATCTAACTGACGATGTGAGATAGAAACTGTATCAGTCAATCAAATCGTGATGACAACTGTGAAATTTCTGGAGTGATGATATTAACAGTCTGAACACAACATTGTCTTAGTTTTTATGACAGTAACTTTGTTCTGTCAAGAAGTCAAAGTACAAATTACATGCCCGACAGTAACGAATTAACTGTGAAATGTAAATGCCATAAACAGGAGACGCTGTTATGCTACTTAAGAAAGGAGACATTCACATTTGGAAAGTTAAAATCATAAAGTCTGTCATAAAATTTTGTTTTCAGTCGCCGTTTAAGCATAGTGTGTGGCATTAGTCTTTAAAAACGACTTCCTATAAGGCAACTGAAGCCTATGCATGTATTTCAATATTCCCCAAAACTCCGATAAGCCTTTTTCATAAATTCTTTCGGTTCATACAGGTCTTGGTAACCGAGTCGTTTAGGTAGTCATAAACTACTAACGATGACTAGTTTGTCAACGCTTAGGTTGTAAGATCAAATTCAACTCGTGGACAGTTGTGGCAATTCTGATCTTTAATGACAAAAATTGCCAATTTCTATGCCGAATCTCAGTTGCTTTCAATTGCGCGGAACGTGGCGTTTAGCGCTAATAAATAACAAAACCAGCACATATGATAGTATTCAGTATTGCTGTTTTCCAAACAGAACAAACGAAAAGTATACATAGTACAAGTTCTATAAATTTTCTATTAGCAGTACGTGTGCAACCTTACCGCAACTGGTACAGCTACTACCAGAGCTACTCCAAGTGATAGTGCAAGAAAAACGTTCATCTTGCCTTAACGGTGGAGAAATCTATCTGGGGAAACATTGTCACGCAGTGATCTTATTATAAGGTTTAGTGGTCGAGTTAGATAAGACATGGATATGATCAGTCCAAGCAAACTTTAATTTTGATCCACCTTACATCAGAATCAAGGATACTTTATATTCTACATAAATCTGGAAGATCATCCTGAAATATAGAACCGAATGAGAGAATAAATTAGTGTTTGATTTCATGTCACATCATATGTGAAAATGTACGGATATCGGAAAACCTTCCATGAGACAACATCTCGTCGCCTAGAACAATGATAAAAATCATTAGATCTAGTGGTCGAATACATTTACACTGTGCGACTGGTTAATTAAACGTATATACTGAAAATACAGAGTCCAGGCTTCGGACAGTCACCAACAGAGTTTGGCGGGGTCAAACAAGTTTGAGAGTAATCTCCTTCCCTGGTAAATCCCAGGGGCCAGTTGTTCAACTCGTTTAACAGAGGGTTAATTTTAACCACAAGTTAAACTCAGTGATTTCCTATACAATTTAACCCTTGGTTCAGTTTAACCTTGGGTTAAATAATTTGAACAACTGGGTTGTTGTCTAACCAAGGGTACGTAGCACCAATAAAAGAGCCCCAATAAATGTTACATTTGATAAGTTTGGAACCATGTAAATGTAATTATAATTCACGGCAAAACGGTGCGTTTATACAAAATTCTTAAAATATCAACGTAAATGCACCACAGTAATGTTCTTTTGGGATCAATTGTTTGGATGAATTGTCATATTAAGCGTATTAATTTGTTCAGTCAATGTATATATATTTTTTTTGTTTTTAGCGTTTATTTGTTGTGCTTATGGTTGTTCATTTGTCCTCTCGGTTTTTTCTGTCTAATAGATTTGGTTTTTTGGTTTTCTCCTTAGGTATATCTGTCCTCTTTAAGATGATTTCTCAGTCCATGACTATAGAATTTGTATTTTTTCAAATGGTTCTAGCTACCTCCTTTGATTTATGTTTCAAGTCCAACAAAAAATGAAGAACAAATTCAAAACAAACATGACAAGAAAAATATAACACAAATCCAAAGACTAAACAAGTCCCATTGTTCAATGTTAAAAATTGGGACAATGATAATGTCGTCAGAAGATCGTGCTACATGGTCATGACCTATCTTGAACTTTTACGACTAAGTTTATATATATTCGTTGCTTTGTGTGAACTGTGAACACGGAGCTGTACGTGAAACTATTACAACAACTAACTATTCCCGACAAACTAAGTAGAATAGTTATAATATAATAAAATTCATAAATTGTTCTTACAAGCCATGCTTCCGATTTAAATATTATTTAAGAATATTTCAGTTTGTATATCCATGTCAATTTCAGACCAAACAAACCCAACAGAAGACAAAAAGAAATCGAAAACTCAAAGAATGATGTCCAATAATGTCCACGAGGTATTTAAGGCAGAATATTTTTGAAGGGTTCCAAACGGTGATTTTTATATAAAACGAACAAATTATAGTCAGGTTTGTAAATGTCTCAATATTTATTCAGTACAAAAGACTAGCAATTCAGGTTAAGAGTCAACTTTGTTGACTGCAGTCCACCATGCTAGCTTAGCTTTACCACATTCTGTATCATAAAATCATATTTGTATGTGGTCCCGAACTGCATGCCTACATCTTTTCATTTCCATATCAACATTAAACAATGAACTGACACATAAAATATACATGTAGTCTATCTATCATGTTCAGCTACCAAGATTAATTCACAAGCTCGACTTCAACAATCAAAATGTTAAAAACACTAAAAACCAATATCAAAATACTGAAAGTATAATCTGTTAATTTGTATTAGGCTACTTCCCAGTATTTGTTAAAAAAGTATTTTGTTCAGCCATTTTATCCCTTTGTTTTGGATTTTCATTTCTTAAGACCAATGCTACAAAGTTTTATTATGTCTCCCCCCCCCCTTTCCAGGGAGAGACGTATTGTTTTTGTTTATGTCTTGTTCGTCTGTCCGTTTGTGAAGACAGAATCTAAGTTTACAGCGGAACGGAATGAAACTTGACAGAATTGATGCATACCAGGTGTTGTTTTGCGCTACATAATTTTTTTGGATCGGATTGATTTTTGCGGTTTCCCATACAAAAACGTGGAGTTTGCCATTTTTACATATCATGAAGTTTCTGAACGCAGAATCTTCCAGAGTTCAGACTGTAAAAGAACGAAAAAAACCGCGGATTGATTCATACCAGGTGTAGTTGAGCAAGACATAAAAAATTGCCATATTTACATATGAAGTTTGTAAACGCAGAATCTCCTACAGAATGAAACTCGACAGAATTGATGCATACCAGGTGTAGTTGCATTGTGCACTAAATAATATTTTTTTCGATCAGATTGTTTTTTGGGGTTTCTCGTACCAAAACACATATTTTGTCATTTTCACATTATGGGGAAGTCTTCTACAGCTCAGACTGGAATAGAATGAAATGTGGCAAAATTGATGCATACCTAGTGTAGTTGTGCACTACATAACATTTTTTTGGATCAGATTGATTTTTTGGGTTTCCCGTACCAACATTTGGACTTTGATATTTTTACATATGGGGAAGTTTATGCAAGACGTAAGTTTTCCTGATTGAATTGTTTTTTGGGGGGTTTCCTAAACCAGAACATGGACTTTCCCATTACTATATATGGGGAAGTTTGTGAACACAAAATCTCCTACAGTTTACATCAGAATGGAATGAAACCATCATTCTTCGATGTTTTCCACTGCATGCATTTCTCTTTCATTTGATAAAGAATGATGACAGGAGGAAAGTGGGAGACATATGTTTTAGCATCAAAAATTAACTTTAATTACAATTTTGTTAGTAGTTTCAGACTGATTTAAAAATAAGAGTTCACATTGATTGGTGCCAAACGATGGTAAAACGGAAAAAGAAATTCAATATTGCAAAATATGTTTGAAAATTTCACTTTGTATTGTTCTTGTTCTAAATTTGCTCTCTGTATTGTAGTTCATTGTTTTCAGCTCGTCTATTATTTAAGTATTGCCTCTGGAATCTGACTTTTCTTCTTTAATGTCTTGCTTTTCTACTCTTTTGACTTATCTACACTTTGTCAACCTGTTATGGTTTTTGTTTGTTGGTTTTCTAAGTCTTGTGGGTCCTGGTATAAATATAAGTTTTTGACTTGCGGTAAAGACAGTCTGAATTGACTTATTTAAAGAAAACAAAGCAACAATATAAATATAGCACTAAAAGTTTATTGCTTTGTAAACTTATTTGAGACCAATAAACATCAACAATAACAATGAAAACATCAATATCAAATCTTCAGAATACATTTTTACTGTATGGCTTGTTACGTTCTGTTTCTATATAGTAATAATATGATGGAAGTTTAACAATAACACTCACATCCTTAAACAAGAGTGGACAAACTACAAGTCTCGCCAGAGTATGCACAGGGACACAGAATGATTATCTGATACCCGACATTTTGCAAGTCAATGGAAAATGCGTTAAAAGAAATTGAGATAAAGGTCAAAAGGCAGGTGTCATACCAACATGTATCCACTAAGAACTATCTATGACCAAATATGGTGGGTCTAGGTATTAATGTTGCTGAAAAATGGACCTTATCTTGAAAATGTGACAAAGTCACTCAAGCATGCAATTGAGGTCAAAGTCCAGAGACAAGTGTCAGACTTGCATGTGCCCACTAAGAACTATCTATAGACTAAACATGGATGGGTCTAGGTATTACAGTTGCTGAAAAAAGAACTTAATCAAGAAATTTGGATAAAAGTCACTCAACCATGAAATTGAGGTCAAGGACCCAAGCCAGGTGTCAGACTGGCATGTACCCACCAAGAACTATATATAGACCAAATATGGTTGGCCTAGGCATTAGTTTCTGAGAAATGGACTTAACCAAGGAAAAGTGACAAGGTCACTCAAGCATGAAATTGAGGTCAAGATCCCAAGCCAGGTGTCAGACTGACATGTACCCACCAAGAACTATCTAATGACCAAATATGGTGGGTCTAGGTATTATAGTTTCTGAGTAATAGACTTAACCACGAAAAAGTGACAAAGTCACTCAAGCATGAAATTAAGATCAAGGTCAAAAGGCAGGTGTCAGATTGACATGTAACGACCAAGAACTATCTATTGACCAAATTCGGTGGGTCTAGGTATTACAGTTTCTGAGAAATGGACTTAACCACGAATAGTCACTCGAGCATGAAATTGAGGTCAAGGTCCCAAGCCAGGTGTCAGACTGGCATGAACTATCTTTAGACCAAATATGGTTGGCATAAGTATTACAGTTGCTTAGAAATAGATTTAACCACGAAACTTGAACGGAGATTTTAAATTCATGTTTATGAAGTCAGAGAACCATGAAAATGAGCTCAGGGTCCCAAGACAAGTATACTGCGGCAAACCTTATACAATAAGCTACCTTGTGGACCATAAATCTTAACTGTATGAATCACATGTGCAAAGTTATTAAAGTTTTTAAAAAGTTTACGCACCCGCCGGAAAGTAATACCTATATCTCGCCTCCGCGACCTTTCGTCGCAGGCGAGACAAAAAATAACTTTAACAACTAAGTGTTCTGATTATCTGAGGTTTTGTGTTTATAATTGTAGTATATTCCGCTAAAGAGTAAAGTCTATGTGAATTGGTCAAACAAACATCAAATGTGCATATTTGTCCATTATTTAAAATGTGGCAATACATAACTTGACAACTCTTCACAAACCTTTTCATAGTTTGTAGCTTTTAACTGACAATTTTTCTGCTTTTTAGTTTACATCAACACAGTGTACATAGAGACTTTCCTTCTGTTGTTATTGTATTACAATGCATAATATTCTACAAGTGAAATTGTTTTAAATCTTGCCATCTAATTCAGCAATTATTTGTCAGGGCTCACCAAACTGGGCGATTAGGGCGATTAAGTCGCCTAATGCTCGCCAATGTCGCCCTGTCGTCGGCTCCAGAGCGACAAATGAGTCGCCCTGTGTTTTTATGTAAGGCGCCTCCGAACAACGTACGTAATCAGCTGCGTCTGAAGACCGTTATTTTCATTAAAAATCTCGAGCCGCCATTTTTTGTTTTTTTGGAGGAAGGGGAAAGAAACGACAAAAAGTAAGCTAGAAAATGAAATGGCGGCAATCGGAATTCTCGTGATTTTTCATTGGTCACGGTGTTTTTTACCGACCGCTAACAATATGTAGACCTTATTTAAAAATAAATTTAGCGGATTTTGACATATCTATGCACAAATGGAAATTTTGTCAATACATGTATTGAAAGGTGTTCAAGTAAGGTGAAGAAGATTTTAAGAGTATGTTTGAGAAAAAATAATAGTAAAGAGTATAGATAAATAAATATTAAAAAATAAAATGGCAATAATAAATAAGTTGTGTCAAAAGCTACAAATATTTTTGCTCATATCTGTAACAGAAATTTTCTTCCAAGTTCGGAGCATAATTTCATTTTTTTAATTTTTTTTTTATTTCAAATTATATTTGTCAGTATTTTAAGGCAGCACATGATTTAAATTAAAGTTTAACAATAGTACAATAGGCCTACCATGGTCAAAATCATGCAGCAATGTACGTTAAAAAAGTGGTGATGAGTCCTGGGACTGGGACTCATCAAAATCAGCTGGGACTCACCATTTTGAAAAATGATGAGTCCCAGGACTCATCATGAAAAATTCTCAAAGGATATTGATTAAATACACATGAGACAAAATCTCAGATTATGACTAAAATGGAAGGATATGGAGTAAATGTAGATAAAATCTCAAACAATACAGGATAAAACACAATAAAGGAATGTATAGTATACACTATAAGACACAAAATAACAGGTATTTACTCGACAGGCGACAAATTGGGGGAAAAAACACAGTCTCCCTGTCATGCCCTGAAGTCTCCCTGTTGCTACCCTGAGGGAGACTCTGAGTCTCCCTGTTATTTTCAAGTGTGGTGAGCCCTGATTTGTACTATAATTATTCAAGTCCTCCCATAATGGTTTAAATTCATCTGGTCAAGTGGTTTAAGAGAAAAATTGGAAATTTGACAATAAAACATGAGGCTCTCAAGGAGCCAGAATCGCTCACCTTTTATCTTTTGTGTACCGGTAGATCTTGCATTAATGTTCATTTTTGCTGTTTAATGTATACCATTGCAATTTTCTCCTTAATATTGACCTGTACAGCTAAAATATAGAATCCTGAACCAAACAGATATGGTTGCTAGGGACTTTTTCATTGGTTGCTATGGACTTTTTCAATGACATTGACTCTTGACCTTCAATTTTGACTTAAACAGGTAAATTGTAGGGTCCTGAACCCAAATATATATGGTTGCTGGAGACCTTTTCATCTGTTGCTAGGGACATTTTCATTGGTTGCTATGGAATTTTTCAATGACCTTGACCCTCGATGCTCCATTTTATTTCTACAGCTACCATTTTATTTATTTCAAGTAAAACCTAAACATCTGTGACAATATCAGACCATTATTTTCTGTTTACATTTAAATAATCTTTCAAGGGCAAAAACTCCTATTACTACTTGTCAGTTTTGCCCTAACTGCTTTAGTTTTCAAGATAAGAGCCAAAAAGTGCATTTTCACCTATTTTCTAATTTAGCCAGGGCAGCCATGTTTCTCGATGGACAAGAAAATAAAACATAAAATTTATACTAGATACCCTAAGGATCTTTCAGCCTAAGTTTGGCTGAAATTGATTCTGTAGTTTCAGAGGAGAAGATTTTTAAAGGTTTACAAAGATGACTAAAAAATGTGAAAAATTTTCTTTAAAGGGCAAAAACTCCTATAAGGGGTCAATTGATGATTTTTGTCATGTTGACTTATTTTTAGATCTTACTTTGCTGAAAATTTTTGCTGTTTACAGTTTGTCTTTATCTATAACAATATTCAAGATAACCTAAAACTGCAAAATCTCCTTAAAATTAACAATTCGGGGGCAATAACCCAACAAAGGGATGAACGATTCGTCTGAAAATTTCATAGCAGGTAGATCTTTACTTGATGAACATTTTTACCCGGTCAGTTTTGCTCTAAATGCTTTAGTTTTTGAGGTATAAGCCAAAAACAGCAGTTTACCCCCTATGTTCTATTTTTGGCCATAGCAGCCATGTTTCTCGAGGGACAAGAAAATTAAATATAAACTTCATTCTAGATACCCTAAGGATCATTCAGACTAAGTATGGCTGTAATTGGTTCAGTAGTTTCAGAGGAGAAGATCTTTGAAAAAGTTTACGACGGACGGCGGACGCCAAGTGATGGCAAAAGCTCACATATCCTTTTAGGACAGGTGAGCTAAAAAGGTCTTTCCATAAATGCTTTAATTAATTTTGACTATGAATTTTAGAAGAAAAGACCAAAATGTGAAAACTTAAAGTCTATTCTTGTTTCCATTGAAAAATAAAAAACAGTGTCATATTTTTGGTATAACTGGTTATGCATGATGAGGGATTTCAAAAGAAATCAAAATTTGAAACAGTACGATGGATGACAAACAAATGATGACAATAGCTCTCATAGCTGTTTATGCCAGGTAAGGTAGAAAAAAAATACACAATCGAGTAACAATGGAAAATAATATCTCTGTGACCTTAAATTAAATACAGAGCACTATATACTTTTTGAGTATTTCCTAACAATATTGATATAATGGGATTTCATATGATTTCTTATATAATACAGTCCATGACTCAATATAAACTGAATATGTTGGTCATCTCAAACTATCTTTCAAGTTCTACTAGTATTTTTCAATTTAACTTGGATAACAATTTTCCACAATACTAATTTGAGAGTTATTTTAATGCATTTTTCCCCCATGATGTCCTACATAACACATTAGATTGTCCTTTTTGACATGAATTGCTATTTTTTGTTGATGAAAATCTTTTTTTTCTTGGTATTATTATATCGGTAAGATACATTAAAATTATTCTCAACATTGCCATCAGCAGACACACACGACAGATATCTAAACTCTCAATCTCAATTTTTTTCTAATTTCCATAGAATATGTATTATTGCTAATTTGTTTAAAATTCTCAATAAAATATCATTGTGTACAGATATTTCCTTCCACATAAAAAAATTCTGAATTTCAACATAAATATAAGCACCAACAGAATAAACAATACAACTCTTTTTAAAAACCAAGACAGATATTGTTTACATCTTTCTACACAGCATGCTATCTGAGCAAATTGATGTGAATAAAATTATGGCAATATCCTATTGATAATTTACATATATCAATTTAATGACTGCATAAAATTATCCAGATTATATTCATTTTCATACTGTGATTCATCCCACAAATCACCAAGACTTTCCAGTACCGACTGCATACTTTCTTTCTTATGGGATTGCTCTCCCTTGCTTTCTCCTTTCTTCTTTTCATCCAATGAAAACAAGTCTAACAACTGGTCAGTTCCCATACTCTGTAAGCTGGAATTTTCTTGGCTGATCACAGTGTTGGCTATAGTCATTTTAAATTTCTGGAGACTGAAAATATACAAGGATATTATTACTGTAGTAGAGATTCTGAAATTTTACAATCATTCTCCATTTGTTGGATTTTTGTTTTTTACCCATTACCAGTGGAATTTTGAATATATCATGGTGGTTCTATTCAAATAAAAATGTACAAAGAATCTTTTATAGTGAGTGCAAACCAAATTTTCCTTTTTATCACTGTTTGATCTGATCTCACACTGTACTTCATAAAACTTATAATGTCCAATTCTTTCAGTTGAAAAATCCAGCTGAAGAGAGATGATATTTACATAAAACAAACCCTTAAATACTGTGTTTTTTTTCGGATTTTACCTGAAATTCAATAATGTCAAATAATGGATGGATGGATGGATTATTGTTTAAGGTCCAGTGGCAACCATCAAGTGCATATCAGAAAGAGAATATGTTGACATATGAATACGAACCGTGCTTTGAACTAGACCGACGAAGCTGAGCCAGATTTTTAATGTACTAGCTCAAGAGTTAACCACAGTAAGACACATCACCCCCACTCAGACACATTATACTGACTCCAATCCATCCCTTGCTCTTACTCCTAGATGCTGCGTTCTGGGTGGAGAAGCAGTAAATACCAATTTTAATGTCTTTAGTTTGATGGGGGATGGAACCCACCACCTTCTGCACCATGGGGCGAGAATGCTACCACGAGGCGGTCATAATGTCAAATATGGTCCCTCCTGTGTTAAGCTGACTTAAAATTGACTTTTAACCAAATCAAGGTCTTTCTTACCCCATGATCTTTTCCTCTAATGTTCCTCTTGTTATAAGTCTATAAACATTTACAACTTTCTTCTGTCCTATTCTATGAGCTCGGTCCATAGCCTAATAAATGTAAATGACATATCATTGGCCAGTAAACAACATAATTCTTATCTCCATACATTAAGTTGAAAAAAACTCTTCTCTCTGCTGAAGCACACAAACTCTGTTATATAGAAATGGATTGTTCAAGATATTCACTGGTTATAAAGGATTTCAATACCCTACTTAATCCAAGTGTAGCATATTTTGAGCCTTTCATGAACATATCACTATTTTGTGAAACAAAATTTTATTATATCTCTTAATATTTTATTTTTACCATCCATGTATCAATCAATCATATTTAATTTAACATACCTGTAAATCTTTCATAGGATTCCAATCATGTTCTACAAATATAACTGTGTCAGCACCTGTCAGATTTAAGCCTAGACCACCAACATGTGTAGTCAGTAACAAAATATCTATGGAAGGATCATTGTTAAATCTAGAATAAAAATTCAAGTGACATTTTTTAATATTCTTCCAAGGTTTAATCTGTTATAATAGATTGTTTCTTAAATTTCAAAAGAAATCAGGATGGAGACAATCTGTTGTCACTATTATCACACACATTTGACATTGCATATCCTCTACAGCAGATGATAAAATAATCCTTATTTTCATTTGTTTCTAATAAGAAAAAAATTGATATGGTGACCACAGAACCAAATTCATAATGGAATTAATGACAAATACCATGTATTTATCATATGCTACACAATATTCAAGCAAATAGTAATAAAAAAAAAACTGTAACCAGTTTTCCAGTACAGTGTCACTAAAAAACATCACACTTTGATTCTGTATCACTGACAAATAATCTTAAACAAAATATCGAAAACATTTTAACTGATCTGTATGAGCAATACATAAGCCCCATTACCTGTTAACAATATTATGTCTGTTATTGGCAGGTACACTCCCATCTAACCTGAGATATGTAACACTTGGCATGTGTGTTCTGAAATCGAGAAGAAAGCATTGCACAGATATGACACAATCAGCATTTTGTAAGAATTCCAATCAGTAACAAACTTATGTGATCAATTTGAATTTCAGTGTGAAATTGTGTAAATATTAAACAACACATCCATGTATTCTAATACTCAAATTAACCCTGAATAATAATAAAGTACTTTTTTTAGATGTGGTCTTAATCTCAACAACAAATTTGTCTAATAGCGAGTGCAGCGAGCGCTATAGGAGTATATGCATTTTCTACATATGGATCATTTAGAAAAGTCTTTGTTTAATGGGGGCAGCCATATTGTGCTAAATACTAAGGCTAGAAAAAGTTTCATTCGCCGGAAACGGAGGTAAGAGAAATAACAGGCTTCAAATTATAATTTTAGAGTCAGAATTGTGATACCGGAAATGAGTTTCTGGAAAGGCCTATTCAGCTCTGCTCCCATCACTGGCCATGCCAACAGCATATTAAATAGTGAAATAAATATATTATGCAAATTTATAAATACATGTAAGTACAGCAACACCAAAATAATAACTGTTAATCATACTTGAGCAAATCATTTTCTACAATTTCCAGCATACTCTTGAGTTGACAGAAAAGCAAAACTCTATGCTGACCAACCACTGGACCTTCACTTGTAGCTGACTGACCACTGGTTCCACTAAAACTGGAAACTCCTATACCACAGTCATTTAGTAATTGTCTGCAAAACAGAATGGAGTTTTATCCTCTAGATTCAATGTTTATGGAAAATAAAAAACTAAGTATGTTGCGAAACAGCTCATACGACAATAGATAACAAGAAAAATAAATGGAAGTAGTGAGCTGTCAAAAGGGGCATAAAAAGACTAAAATGTATGAAATACACAAGTCAAACAAAACCAAATATAAAATAGTGAAAAACAACCATAAACTAAAAAGTTAGAAAAACTCAACGTTTCGACGAATATGGTCTTTTTATTTTTATTTTTTACATACTCGTGATCAAGACCATATTGGTCGAAACGTTGAGTATTTTTAACTTTTTAGTTTATGGTTGTTTTTCACTATTTTATTTATGGAAAATAGTTTAAACAAAGGCTGAAATTTCTATTTTGTATAACATATATAACATAGTTTATCATTTTGCTTTGAAATGTCAGATTTTTTCTCTATGCTCCATTGTACCTTTGAGATGAAGAAAAGAAATAAAAGCATTTTGTCATGCATATGTAGGGATTTTCAGTCAATTTTTATCTATTATATGGGTGTATGGGTATTTTCGTTTTAGTTCACCAAAACTTTTTGTTATTTATTTAAGGTGTGTACAGGTTTGCTATATTTTCAATTTTTAATGGTCTGTTTTTTACCTTAGGGGCATAATTATGGAGTATGTTAGAGATCATGTATTTAAGACCTGGGTAGTTCTTTTATTTTCATAAGGGCAATTAGTTTTGGAGTGTGTTGTAGATAACATAGAATCTTTTATGAGATGTGAGTTATTTACTTAAAGAGTCATTCATCTTTGAGTACATAGGAGATCATTTGACTGAAATTCTGCTTATTAAATGTAAAATAGTTTTTTGTTATTTACCTTAGTGCCATTAATTTTGGAGTATGTTGGAGATCATGTAGACTGGAATTCTGTTGTTTGAGCTGGGTAATAACCTCTTTGTATTTTGGATGATTTGGTGTCAGGACCAGTGACGGATGGTTACAAACTTTCTTCAAGTACTGTAGAGCCTGCAAATATTAATGAGATAATTTTTATAACTATTACCATTAGATTTTTTAATTACTAAACATTAATTTTCATCTTTTTTTTCACAGAATCAATAAATATACATTTATTCTCCATCACACAAGACCAGTAGTCAACAGATATAATTATGAAAGAGAGCATTTATTTATAAAGGTCATTCTTAAAAAGATCCTAAAAGTTAATGATAGAAATTTTTATACACAAGATGTGTATTTTGTTAATCTACAACTTCTCAGTTGTGTTAAGGCTAAAAATATTGAAAGCTAAAAAAAAATGCACAGCCTCAAATGCCAAAAACACCAAGAAGCAAAGCTGTTACAGTCTACGAATAGAGCTGTGCACAAAAGAGATACTCCTTAGTTTATAAAATTTTTTTTTTTTTACAAGTAATCTGTTTGTATGTCCTTGGCAGGAGTTATCTCCCATTAATTAATTTCTGCAACAGTAAAGTCTATATATAACTTGTATTCACCTGGAACACATGGCCGATTGATGGATTCTGTTTTGTTTTATCTTCCTCTCCACCTAATGTTGTGACTACATCTTCCAGTCCTTGTTTAGCTCTGGATTTAGCAAAATCTTCATACAGCTGGATCTGTAATCAAACATTTGTCAAGAACTCTCTTTATGGTATTGAAAACTTTCCTTTTATTACATAAAATCTTTTTGTTAAAGTTAAGTATTAACCACATGAACAGTAATACAGAATTCTATATTTTAAGGTAACTTTCTGGTAACAAATTTTCAGAATGTAGATGGTAGCCCAATATTTTAAGAACTCATTCAAACTATAAACTTGTATCGCAGTTGTAAACCTACTGTCTGAACACCTCAGTTCATAAAATGGATTTTTCGCATTTTGAAAGTCTAAGTTTATTTAGTCATCCAAGAAAACATAAAAAATGTAAAGTTGTTTATACTTTTAATGTTCGAAATCATCCATAGAACATTTTGGGTTAATGGCTCCAAGTATGGTACATTTCTCTGAAAGCTTAAAATTCAAACTTAACAGATGGATGATTTGAAATAACTATTCTGGGCTTTAAAGGTAGAATTTGAACCAAAACAAGGCAGCAATGGTCCTTAGGCAGAATTTTTTTGTTTCTCTTGAAGACATGATTGAACAAAATAAGGTAAGTTCAGTTGCGACTTAGCTCATTGCATCTTTCACCCAAGTAGCTAGACAATTCACATTGATTAAGGTATTCAAATTATGAAAAATCCATTTTACAAACTGAGGTGTCCAGACAGTAGTCATTTACAGAGTGCTGTAATTATATTAATACTGAAAATACATAAATTTGATCTCCAGAAAAAAATTCAATATGAATCATTCTTTTTTCAGTACATGCTTTAAAGAATACAGAAAGAATAATCAAAGTGCACTGAATTTTCCACCAGTTCTTCAACATTTCTCCCATCTGTCTGAATGTTACAAAATCAAACTTCTATCTAACCTAACATATCTCATTAAAATTACCTGTAAGGGACTCAGATCACAATAATAATCTTGTATAATTTTAGGAGGTAAGTCCTGCAATACATCTTCTTTTAATCGCCTCAATATAAATGGCAAGACTTGTCTGTGTAGAGATTCCATGGCTAATGCACCTACAAACCAGGGAAAAAAATACATCAAACTAACATCAAACACTGTAAATATTTTTTACAGAACAAAAACATGGCCATTTTACAGGCATTCAATTACAATGTACATAAATTTTTATTGATAAAAGCCAATAATCAAAATCTTACCTTCACTTACAATTAGCAACAACAAATATAAATGTATACAATTTTATTTTAACAGGATTAGGCCATTTATTTTTAATTAGTTGGTTTAAGGATCCGCCCACCCAATTTTGCCAATTTGAAGAAAAAAAATAAAATTGAAAATCTTGGTTTTTTATTACCGCCGACCCTCTGAAATCAGCCATCCCAAAATAAAGATACATTAAAATCCTTTTTGCATCAAAATTTCATAAAAGGAATTTCCTAATAGAATCCATGCAGCTTTTAAGTTTGTTTTGTATGAATATCTTGATTCCGTAATATATCGATTCTACTCATTTTCTAAGTGAAAATGTTGACGAGTCGGATCCTTTAAAAAGAGAGCGGCAGATGATTAAGGTAACAGATGAAACAATCGGCGATCTACTGAACAACACCTTTCACGATAGATGTTCTGACATTTAAATGAAGACATGTTATGATAAAACACAGAAAGTGTCCCATAAAACATTTATTCAAGGACAATTTCTGAGAATTTAACAATTTGATATTGAAGTATCAACATGTAAAAGTACTATCGAAACCTTAAAAATTTATAAAGTACATGCTTAATATTATACTACATGTATATTTGATCTGACATGGATATTAATATAGATTACAGAGTGAAAACAGCAATTGTTGCAAAGTGATTAGCCCAAACAAATTTGCAACCTTTGTATATTTGGCAATATAACCAAGATTGTTAAAAATCAGTCTTCATTGTACACGATTTTCCCTCTTTTTCTTTTTATTCAGACTGACCGACCCTATTTTTTTTTTTTTAAATCTGTAAACCAATTAGTTAAAAATAAATGGCCTTATCAAGATGTTGTGTTATAACAAACCTGCTTCCTGCTCTTTAGATGTACTTTTAGCATCCCTACTCTGTAATATAGGTTTGCCATATTTGGCCTGAAACTGTCTCTCTGTCCCAAGGAATCCAGGCATTAAAAAATCAAATAAGGACCACAGATCTAGGACATTATTCTGTATAGGTGTTCCTGATAGTATCAATCTGTGGTTACAGGTTAACTGTTTCACTGCCTTTGATAACTGAAAATTTGACAATATTTAACATTATTAATTTTTCTTAATGAATTAAATGTAGAATTTTCAATTCTATGACCATAACAGCGAGCGCTATAGGAGCATATTCATTTTCTACATATGGATCATTTAGAAAAGTCTTTATTTAATGGGGGCAGCCATATTGTGTTACATACTATAAAGGCTAGAAAAAGTTTTGTTAGCTCTAAACAGAAGTAAAGTAAGGGAAATAACTTGCTTCAAATTATAATTTTAGTCAGAAATGAGTTTCTGGAAAGGGCTTTTGCTGTGCTCGCATCATTGGCAATGCCAACAGCATATTAGGTAAGAAAGGGGACATTAAAAATTAAAACCCAAACTTACATATGAAAAATATTCAAGCAAAGGGAAAGTCAGATAAAATATAATACAAAATACTATTCCATTCCATTGAAACACGATTCCAAGAGTATGTACCCCTGTTTCTTTAAATCTGTAAGCTGAGGCTGTATGATCATCAACAATGAACCAAATTTTAACAATCTACAGCAATATCAAAAGATATGTTAAAATGGCTAGTTAGATGAGCCATATTAAATACAATGTAATCACTGATAATCACATT
Source organism: Mytilisepta virgata (assembly GCA_028015205.1). NCBI lineage: Eukaryota > Metazoa > Mollusca > Bivalvia > Mytilida > Mytilidae > Mytilisepta > Mytilisepta virgata. The sequence goes on from CM051521.1 coordinate 95,292,809, forward strand.
ACCTTTGTTTTACCATTTTTGATCACATGACCCTCATCTAAGATGCAGTAGTTCCATTTTATTGATCTGAAATTCAAGTTACATATCAATTAAATAATAGGTTTTAGATATTAATATTAATAGTATCTTTCCATCTTAAATAAAATAATAATAAAAACTTTGTGTAAGATCCAACAGCTTGAACAGTACTTATTCACAGCAGATGTCAATGGATGTCATGGTTACAAACTCAGACTTCTGACACAGAAGTCAATTACAACTGGTACACGAAAGATGTACAATAAGTTTAGAGAGAAGAAATGGAACCATGTTCAAGAGTTATCTTCCCTGATTCTTAAGTCTGCAAACACCGACACTTCTCCTGACAACAGTACCACAACTGAAAGTCCATCAAGAGGGAGACAAGTAGAGAGCGATACTACAGTACCATCTTTAACAGAAGAATTCTGTATGCTGTCAAGACACTTAACTTTTTTTACATTTTGTAACTAAGATTGTTATGTAGTGCTATACAATGTTAGTGCCCTTATAATTGATTAATATTAAGTGCTGTTGCCATGTGTAATTGATTAATATGAATTGCTGTTGTCATGTTAAATTGATATAAAATTATAAAACGCTGATGATTATTTTAAAAAATCATAAGCATTCCTAAAATTACCAAGAAAACTACAATATTCTGTCAATATAATTGTGTAATTTTCTTTAATTGGAAAATACGACTTTTCTAGAAAAATACAGACTTCTTAAATTCCTAAAATCTGTATCAAAATATTCTGGAAAGTTGCACTCTAAATACATATGTATAATGGTTAGAAATAGTTAGCTGGCTCCAAAAAAAATTGCCCAAAAAATTGATCAATAGGCCTTTCACTATTTTAGCTTAGTAAAAGCATCAATAATACAGAAAGCATTACCTACCCAAAGAAATCTATGTCATTTCTTACAACATCATAAGAAGCCACTATCAAATTATGTTTCTTTACTTTCTTCTGAAGTCTGTAAGATAAAATATGATGCACACATCTTTTACAACTGAAAAAAATAAACTTGTTTTTGTGATCAATGACTTTAGTCTCAGTTAATAATTTTTTCTGTGTGTTACGATCTTTCTTTTATCATCTTCATCCAGGTTTAGTAGGTTTATACAAGTATCATCCATATGAGACTGTGGTTCATGGTTGTTTTGTGGAATTGTTATCAGTGACTGGTCAGTGGTTGTTCTATTCCTGACATTCATATATAAGGACCAAGAACACTCAAAATTTACAACATTCAAATAAAACATTGCTCATTAATAACTTAATTCAATTTGACGTCAAAATACACTTTTCAATAAGCTGAAATGTCTGCAACTGTGTGAAATTTTCTAACAGGCAAATCAAGCATGTTACCTCCTGAAATTCAAGACCTTGTCTAATATCAGAATCATCGTTACAAATCACAGTTTCGCTTACAGAGGTATTTTGTTGTTCACTAACTGATGTGTAATCTGTGGAATATATCTGTTATTACCAGATTAAAAACTCTTTAGAATACAAACCTAGTTCTCTCCCCTGGTGGCCCAGCATACATTAGAGGATTTAGATAATTTATATCTACAAATTTATTCACTTCATATACCCAATGACCAATCAGAGTTGGAGGACATACTACAATGGAAGGAAGAGGAGCACAATCTGCAGCTTTATTTTTCTGAAATGTATAATGTTCTGTTCACTGTAAATATTTATTGAAGTGTGTACACAATATGCATCTTGCCACAACATTAAATATCTACACATTTAATCAATTAATGATCAGAAAAACCAATATATACTAACAATAAAAATACTTTATAACATACACCACCTAAAATTAATTCTATGGTTCTCAGACAATTGATTATACAAAAATGGCAAGGTAGGTAGGGAATTCATTTTTTTAGTTTAGTTTCCTGTCAAAAGAGGTAAGGGATTTTCACTTTAGGTGTTTATTTTGGTGACATACAAATTAAAATTTATTCTGGAAAATCCAATAAACTTGTTCCGTCGACCACTTTTTAAGTGGGGTGGCTGTGTCTGAGAACCATATAATTAAGTTTAGATGTCCATAGAATCTGATTTATTTATCTTTTTGTATCTTTACATCAGTGTGTTACCTATTGCAGAAAGTTATGTACTTAAGTTTCTTCATCGAGTCAAACGAGTTAAATCAATAAATTTGTGCCTATGTATTTTAATAAAGCATGTATTATTACATTCAAATATTTTTATTCAAATATGTTCGTGGTTAATATCAAACTACACTTTTCTATCCATTTAATAACAAAATGCTCCGCTGGGCACAGCTAGATACGACCGCAGATGTCGAACCCTGAATAGTTGGGGCAATTATGAACACAACATTCAAGCTTGATACAATACTGAATTTGGATTGTGAATAAATATTTGACACAGCATAGGTTTCTGACACAGAATGAATGTTGTCTAAGAACTTAAAAATTTTTAATTTACCTATTCAAACCATATCAGTATTATTTGTTTTTATATATAAATCAGAAATAACCAATTTAAAATTTAAAATTGGGCACACATATCAATTTCTTGCTATTGCGCAATACTGTGTAATTGAAAATTTCTTCAAATATTTGACACATAATAGGTTTCTGACACAGAATAACTGAAATCAAAGAACTTAAAATTGGTCATATGATTTGAATTTATATTCAATTTTTTGCTTCTTGTGCAATACAATATGCTGTGGAGAATTGCCCCCCCCCCCCAAAAAAAAAAAAAATAATAATTTACCCCTTTTTCTAGCTTTTGTGCAATACACTATGAAGTTGCACATTGACCCCCCCCTCCCAAAAAAAAAAAAAACAAAAAAACAATAAAATTTATTGTAACCCCCCCCCCCCTTTTTTGCTAAAAAAAATTTGAAATTTTCTTTTTAATTTATGAAATATGAAATGAGAAAAAATTACCCCCTCCCCAATTTCTCATTTACCCCCCCCAAATTTTGTTTTCAACCCCCCCCCCCATTTCTTTATACTTTGCAACCATAACAGCCCATTTAAATACACCATAACATATTAAAATAGAAAATGACATCATAGTCATGGATGGCAAATTTTAAATATACATAATTTAAAAGCAGTTTAGATAAGATAAACAAAAAAGCTTCATCAGCACATTTTATATTGGCAAATTTCCAATGGAATTTGTTAATAATAAAGTTTTGATAACAGGGCACACATATCAATTTCTTGCTATTGCACAATACTGTGCAATTGAAAATTTCTTCAAATATTTGACACATAATAGGTTTCTGACACAGAATAACTGAAATAAAGAACTATGGTCATATGATTTGAATTTATATTCAATTTTTTGCTTTTGTGTAATACAATATGCTGTGGAGAATTGCCCCCTCCCCCCCCCAAAAAAAAATAATTTACCCCCTTTTTAGCTTTAATTTTGGACCCCGATTTGGACCAACTTGAAAACTGGGCCCATAATAAAAAAACTAAGTACATGTTTAGATTCAGCATATCAAAGAATCCCAAGAATTCAATTTTTGTTAAAATCAAACTAAGTTTAATTTTGGACCCTTTGGACCTTAATGTAGACCAATTTGAAAACGGGACCAAAAATTAAGAATCTAAATGCACGGTTATATTCGGCATATCAAAGAACCCCAATAGTTCAATTTTCGATGAAATCAAACAAAGTTTAATTTTGGACCCTTTTGGCCCCTAATTCCTAAACTGTTGGGACCAAAACTCCCAAAATCAATCCCAACCTTCCTTTTGTGGTCATAAACCTTGTGTTTAAATTTCATAGATTTCTATTTACTTATACTAAAGTTATTGTGCAAAAACCAAGAAAAATGCTTATTTGGGCCCTTTTTTAGCCCCTAATTCCTAAACTGTCGGGACCAAAACTCCCAAAAACAATCCCAACCTTCCTTTTGTGGTCATAAACCTTGTGTTAAAATTTCATAGATTTCTATTTACTTATACTAGAGTTATTGTGCGAAAACCAAGAAAAATGCTTATTGGGCCCTTTTTTGGCCCCTGATTCTTAAACTGTTGGGACCAAAACTCCCAAAATCAATCCCAACCTTCCTTTTGTGGTCATAAAACTTGTGTTTAAATTTCATAGATTTCTATTAACTTATACTAAAGTTATAGTGCGAAAACCAAATGTCTTCGGACGACGACGCAGACGACGACGCCGACGCCAACGTCATACCAATATACGACTGCAAAAATTTTGCAGTCGTATAAAAATTTTAAAAAATTTTTACCTGATATTTTTCATCTCTGAGGAAATGATCACTGGCTAAGATACATATAGATTGTAATGTTTTTCCTAGACCCATATCATCACATAGTATACCATGCAAATTGTATTTGTTCAGAAATGCTAACCAATTTACTCCATCCTGAAAAAAAATTCATACATTTTTAAAAATCCTATTCAAATCTGACATTCAACAACTAAATCATTAAGCTTCAGTAGAAATTTCATTAACAAACAGGCCAACCAAAATGTTACTGAAGTTTTCATTCTGGAAGAATGGGCACACTGGATGGCAGGAGATCAAGTTGAGGAATAAAATCCTTTTCATTTTAGTTCTTTCCAGATAGACAAACAAACATAATAAACTGTTAACACAGAGATGTCTCGCCTGTTGGCAGAAAATTAAAATAAAAGACAATCAGATTGACAGCAACATTGCTAATTAATTCAAAGTTGCTGGACCATGACTTAGAGGGCAGGGCCTCAAACTGATCATCAAACTGAGATGCATTAGGTGCTATTTCAATTACTTAGTATTTAAGAACATATTATGGGATAATGTTAGAGACTGACAGTTACAATGCGGTGCACAGGATTCTAATCTAATGTATGAATGGATCTGCAAGAAATAAAGGAAATTAACTAACTTAAGCAGAAAACTTAACATTGAAAATTGCTAATTAATTGAAAGTCACTGGAACATGACCTAGGGGGCAGGGCCTCAAAATGTTCGTCATCATTGACGTTGATGAAAAAGCAACACTTATGTCTCGCCTTCCGCGACTTTCATCGCAGGCGAGACAAAAGCACATACGAAGTTGAAATTACATATTTAGCAAACAAAATTCTTTAAATTACAGATTTTTACTACTTTGGTAACTGACCCAATTGGAATGAAGAGATTTGATTACAAGAAAAAAACATCCCTCTTTAAGGTAAATTTAAATAACCTGTTGATATTTTCTAAGCTCAGCATCTACAGGAATAGCAACTTTATAATTCTCTAGTTTTGAGCTGTCCATTAGCTGTTCCAAAAATTGCCGTTGCTTTTCTTTCTCTGCCATTAAACTGGCTTTCATTTCTGGAGGGTCTGGTACACCTGACTATAAATAAACAAATCTTAAGGTGTAACACTGATATACAATGTATAATGGACATGTACCATGAATGATATCAAATAACATTATAACAGATTACAGTGACTCAACCTAAACTGGATCAATTTAAACCATATCAGACTCGAATTTGCTCACTGAAAATTTCCTCACTCTGAATGTGCATTTCTTCATATAAGTCTAATATTGTTAAGGAACAATGTTCAGTGTTTTTTCATATCCTTTACTTTGAGCCTCAAATATAACATTAATTTATTACTAACCTAAAATTTGTAAATCCTATAGTTTTGGTATTGGGGTTTTTATTTCTAATTGACAAGGCTTAATTGAATATTGGAATGTCTACATAAACTTACTGGGGCCTCGGTGGCTGAGTGGTTTAGGTAGTTCGTCATGACTACTACTGATCACTAGCCTGTCAACGCTGGGGTTGTGAGTACGAATCTCACTTGTGGTGGGTGTGTTCGACTCCGATCTTAATTGACAAGGATTGCCAATTTTCCTACCGAAGGTCGGTGGTTCTCTCCGGGTACTCCGGCTTCCTCCACCACTAAAAACTGGCCGCCAAGAAATGGCCAAAATGTGCTGAAAACGGCGTTAAACCCCAACTAAACAAACAAACATAAACTTACTTACATAAAATATTCTAGACAATAAAACTTCTTTTACTGCCCTCAATATCAGATGTAAAGGTTTTTGTATATGTAAGAATTAGGCATAAAAGTATAACTTTAGTTTTGCATATCTTCAAGTGATTTAGGCATGTACATTTAGCATGTCAAAGACTGTTTAATTCTTATTTCATACTGATCAAAATCATTCTTAAAATACAGACTGCATCACTTTCTAATTACCATAATTCTTACCTCCAGTGGCATCAGTCTTATAAGAGTGGCAAAGCAATGTGTGGCCATGAGTCTGACAGCTTCATTTTGGTCACTCATTCTTCCTAATATCGGTACAACAAGTAATACTATATATGGCAAAAGATCCATTCCCATTACATCTATAACACCTGGATCATGTCAAGGATTAATTGACTGTAAACAAGACCTTGAAGCAGGAAGGTGGATTTTGTCTTGCTGTTTCATGTGTGAAGGTGATGAAGGTTTATCCAAGGAAGTTAATCCTATACATAAAATCTGATATCTGAGTTCATACCAGGGTTTGTAAATTTTATAATTCAAGTCTTTTTCAAAAATTTCAAGGCCCAAATTTTAAGCAAACAAGACTTTTGTTATAAACTGACTGGAGATCCTCTATCTGCAATATATCATGAATGTGTTCAGTGGTACATGAACTAATTTTCAAAAGAATTTCAGGTTACCAAGTATATTCAAAGTACAATTTATAGAATTCAAGAACTATCACTGCCTTCAATTTTCTGCTTTCAATTTCAATCAATTCAAGGACCTAACACAAAAAACTCAGGCTTGTGGGTAATTGGAAGGGTGGATATGTATGTATATTAATGAAATAATTTCACCTGATCAGTTCAATTCTAATCATACAAAAGATACAAGCTAGAGCTTCACAAGCTCCTTGTCTATGCTCTTCATGCTCCATATCTCCCAATAATGGTAACACTTCTTCCATAATGAATGACAATGTATGATGTGTTAATATCTGTGACAACATACCAACATCACGAGCTGCCATGTGACGTACAGCTGTATAGGAATTCTTTAATCCATTTAGGATGGAAGGGATTTTTTCTTTAACCTGGTAAATGATGAAATACAAGAGTTCTAATTCATATAAAAAATTATCTAAAAAATAATTTTCCATTAATACTAATTAAATACAAATGATTTCTCAATTGACAGATTCAAAAATTTAACATAAATTGATGAATAATTTGATAAAAATGAAAAAAATATGTGTAATGTTAATATGTGGCCTCAGACCAACTCTGTTAGCCTTTTTAAAAGTGACTACCCCCTATTATCACACTATCAGTCAAAAACTGAGACAATAAAAAACATCTGTCCAACTGTACTTTCTGTAGTTTTTTCTGAACTTGTAACCACCCCAAACATTTTGTATATATGTTCAGAGATACTTCACAACATTTGTTACTCTCCCAAAAGACCTGATCAGTATAAATAACAGACTTGAGACAATTAGAAGTTCAGTGATAAATTACCTGATTAACAAGTGAGCTTTGTAAGGATGGACCAACAGATTCCAACAACTGTAAGGAATTTACTATTTCCTGAGCTTTGTCTGTAGGAAATTCTTCCGTTAAATCTGTAAATGCAACTTTAAAATGTAATCAGACATCTCATATCAAAACCATACTTATGCACTTCAATTAAAAGTCAAGAGAAAATACAGTGTATAAATGTCAATATTGCTCTCCTTTTATACAGGTTTATTATTCAACTGTTATACCAGAGCAGGTCAACAAAATTAGTATCAAATATTTGTACACTGAGCTGAAGTTACCAAAAATAAGCTGGATTTACAAACTAATTCTACAAACCACTTATCACTATACTCAATGATTTCCAAAATGTACAATATCTATAAGAAAATCTTAATGATTTTGTGTTTAGTTTGTTTAATGACTGAAAATTTCAAAAGCCATACATAAACAAGAAGCTAAGAGCATACTATTTTCCTGCATAACTGTATGGAGCCAGCACAATCTGAAGCTTTAGAGATGATGGATCCAGCACAATCTGAAGCTTTAGAGATGATGGATCCAGCACAATCTGAAGCTTTAGAGATGATGGATCCAGCACAATCTGAAGCTTTAGAGATGATGGATCCAGCACAATCTGAAGCTTTAGAGATGATGGACACAGCAAGAATTGTAATTTTTGCTAATTAGTATGGAATGATATTGAGAATAAAACCTGGACACAAAATCTAAACATGAACTTGACAAGTTTTTGCTGCTGTTCTACTATAATCAGTAAAACACACCTTTCTCCAAAGTCTCCAATGGACTAATTACAGCCTGCCATAGACTTGGCAGTTGTGTAACCAAGTCTTCTCCAAACAACTGACAAATTTTATTGAGAGCCAAGTCTCCTCCTCTTCTCTGGATCTGATTCTGCTTTTGAATCTAAAATATACAACCATATATCAATCATAAAACTGTTTAATCATTAGAAGCTTCAAAAATCTATTTACCCACAAATGTGAATAAACGCTTTTGACCTATACTTATTTTTTATTTTTCACTGGGTTTAACAATTTAATTTCTTAGTACAGGGATCCCATACCACCAGTAGATTGGCAATATGGTTTATGATTTCTGACCATGGATAAGTGTTAAAAATTTCTGTGAATTACATTTAGTACTGGGATTTCGGGACGACTGTCAATTAAGGCAGTAGCTTTATAGTTATTAGTTACAATTTTAGACTCTGATGCATTGTGGGCAATATTTTAATGAGACATACTAAACAATGTACCATAGGTTAAAGAAGTTAAATATATAACATAGTCTTGAGTGATGTTTAAATCTTTTGTTTGTGGTAAACAAACAATGAAATACAAAATAGTACAATTCATAATTATTAACAAACATAAATTTACCTCAGCCTTTTCTTCAGTTAACTCAGCAGAAACACCAAGATCAGTCTTAACACTTGCTGTTTTCCTCAACCATTTTCTACCAACTTCTGTAGCCTGAATATTTTTGATTTGTTCATAGTTGACAAAATGTACATTATAACGTATTTCACATACCTATTTTAAACTTTCCATTACAGAGATGCAACTGATTCATACTATAATATGGAAATCAGTATGTTATTACATAAACTTTACTTATCTAGAAGTATACTGTATGTGTTATTACAAAAAAGAGCATTAAATATTCATCTGGCCTAGTTTGATGGTTTGTATTCAGGAGATGGGCAAAAATCGATGAAGTGTTATAAAATATTGTTACTTTGGTGAATGCCATAATAATTTAAGCAATACTGCATATCTGCCAATTGTGATAATTTTTCAAAATGATTTGTTTACACAAAAATAAATACAAGGTATTGCACAGTACAATTCCTATTTATTACTTATTTGATGCATGTATCTGATAAAATAAAATTATTTTTCATACCTTTTGGTATTTGGTCAGAGTCAATATCCCTGCAGTCTTAGAGCATTTCACTTCAACTCCCTCTGAAATACATTTTGAAAATAATTTATGGCAGTATGTAATTTTTAAAATGGGCAGACTTTGCTTTGTGTAAATATGGTTCAGCTACATTTATGAAATATCTGATTTAGAGATGAGAAATGCCTTTGATATCATTTAAATTTCTATAGTGTAGCTACATGTACAATTAACCAACAAATATAAGTTCTCAGAAATCAAACATTTCTTTAATTCTTGTACTCTTAATTACCTGGAACATCAGCTTGAGGATTTTCTACCTTTGGAGTAAATGTAGGATCACAGCATAAAAAACCATGTAAATTCTTCACTACTTTAACACTAGGATTTGGTGTCCGTGACAAACACTTCTTTATCAGATGACACAAACTTCCAGCTGCCTCTAACTGAAATCAGAATAAACAAAAATAATGGTATCACTTGAACAACTGTTAAATTAAAACTTTTACAAACACATGTAGTGTTGGCAATAGGCATCAAATATATAAATGTTTTTGTTTCTTTCATATTTGGGAACTAGAGGCTCTCTAGAGCCTGTATCACTCACCTGGATTTAACTTTTCACCTTGAGCAGGACTAAACATTTAGGTGTTGCAGTCAATTTGGGTGGTTTTTCTATAGGGTTCTATGTTAAACAAAGTTTAGCTGTGGCAGCCATCTTGGTTGACAGTCCAGGTCAATGGACACATTTCTAAATGAGAACCATCTAAGAACCGTTATTGCTAAGTCTTGTTCCAACTGGCTTTAGTGGTTTCAGACAAGAAGATTCTTAAATGAATTTTCCTATAGGGTCCTATATTAAACTAAGTTTGCCTGTGGTGGCCATCTTGGTTGACAATCCAGATGATCGGACACATTTCTGAAAGAGGACCATCTAATGACCAATGCTGCCAATTGGCTTAGTTTCAGATGAGAAGATTTTTGAGTGAATTTCACACAGGGTCCTATGTTAAACTAAGTTCGGCTGTCGCGGCCATCTCAGTTCACAGTCCACGAAATCTGACATATTTCTGAAAGAGGATCTCCTAAGGACCATTGCTACAAAGTCTGGTTCCAATTGGTCAAGTGGTTTCAGACAAGAAGATTTTCAATGAATTTTCCCAAAGAGGCCTATGTTAAACTATGTTAAACATTTTTACCGCTGTCAGTTTTGCTCTAAATACTTTAGTTTTTGAGATAGACAAAAACTGTAGTTTACCCCTATGTTCTATTTTTAGCCATGTCGTCCATGTTGGTTGGCAGGCGAGGTCACCAGACACATTTTTTAAATTAGATACCCTAATGATGCTTGTGGCCAAGTTTGGTTCCATTTGGCCCAGTAGTTTCAGAGGAGAAGATTTTTGGGTCAGGTGAGCTAAAAATGAGGAGACCTTGTACAGAACTTCCCATAGATGCTTCCTGTCAGGTTTCATTCCATTTGGCCAAGGAATTTCAGAAGAAAAAAATGTTTTTTTAATCAACCAATGAGAAACAAGAATTGCCCATGACGGCCATGTTTGTTGCCCGATCGGGACAAAAAGAGGAAACTTTGTAAACAACTTCCCATATATGCTTGCTGTCATATTTAGTTCCATTTGGCCAAGCAATTTCAGAGAAGATCTATTATATCAGCCAATCAGAAACAAGAACTGCCCATGGCGGCCATATTTGTATTCCGATTGGGACGAAATGAGGAAAATTTAGAAAGGACCTCCCATATATGCTTCCTGTCCAATTTTGTTCCATTTTGCCAAGCAGTTTCAGAGGAAAATATTTTTGAAATTTCAGCCAATCAAAATCAACAATTGCCCATGGTGGCCATGTTTGTTGTCCGACCGGGACGAAATGAGCAAACTTTACTAAGGACCTTACATAGATGCTTCCTGCCAAATTTAATTTCATTTGGCCCAGTGGTTTCAGAGGAGAAGATTAAAATGTGAAAAGTTAACGGACAACGGATGCAAAATGATGACAAAAGCTCACATGGCCTTTGGCCAGGCGAGCTAAAAATAAGGATTGTAAACACAGAAGACAACATTTCTGTGGATAACTCATGGTTAGCTGTAAAGTATCTCTAACACATAGCGTAATATCTCTAATTATTTGTCACTAAAAAACACCTATTTTTGAGGAAATTTGAAAATTTTTGTTGCTATGGGATCGTTACGTTGACTTCCAGTACATTGATTTGTTTAATGAATGGTTAGTATAACAACACAGAATTAAAGCCTGTACTTTCTGAGTTGTTTCTTCATTTGTTTTTCATGAATTCATCAATACTAAAGAGAATTGCCATTTTAATTCCAAAACCAACAACGATGACAAACTTGTAAAGACCCAGCATGTTTTGACATGTGGGAAACACTTGGGCCCAGTTGTTCAACATAATTAACCCAAGGTTAAATTTCACCGAGGGTTAAACTGCATAGAAAATCATTACATTTAACCTGTGGTTAAATTTAACCCTCGGTTAAACAAGTTGAACAACTGGGCATTGGTCGTAATCCGGATTCAGAATAAAACTTAATGAATATTTATTTGATTTGTTTCTTTTATCTTCATTTAAGATCACTGTCAATTCAACTTAAAAGTTTAAAGAAAAGGAATTATGAAATAAAATGCGTTTAATTTTAATATTAATTTAAATTTTATCCCGTTATCTAACGCAAAATCGGAAGCGTAGTTATACCAAACTTTATTTTATTGTTACTATCTTCAACCTAACCTTCAAGTGCAAAAATCGATTAAATTTGTTTAAAATTTTGTACTAAACTTGTTTTGAGGAATGGAAGACTCGATGCTGACAAGAACTTATTCAATTCATGATATATGTTGAAAATTCTGACTTTACAACGATCATGATTTGAAAACTTTATAAAGTGACGAAAAAATAGAGATTTTAAAAAATACATTTTTCCACGAAATTCTAAGTGATGAATAAATAGGCCGGCGAATAAATGGAGATTTTTAGGTAACTAACAGTGTGAAGATGAAACTGATTATTTCACTATTGAAGATGAAACTGATAATTTCACTTGTAAAGATATAAGATTTAATAATGAAATCCCACTATTTGTCCATCATTTATATACATGTATAACAAAATAACAGCTAACTGTGTATACTAGGTGGTATTACATCCATTCAATGCCCACAGTTTGACAACATAAACTTGAATATACCTGGAGATCAATATTTTCTTCTTTTTTCATACAATCCATTAATGGTCTAACTACAGGATTCAATTTCTCAGGTAAATGATCCAATTCTATCTCTGCTTTGGATAAGGAGCACTGTACTCTAAAAGTTTCAAGTTATAAATTTTAGTGTTTGACATATTTTTTTCATTAGATATAACGTTACCAAACTACAAATTTGAAGAAGAAATATATTCGTCCAATTCAACAAAAGAAATCACAAGTGCAATTCTTACAAATAATAAAAGACTTATCAGTTCTTTCATAAAGACTCAAAAAAAAGTCTAAAAGACCAAACTATTAAATTAAGGATCAGTTTACTTAATACAGACCTTAAAGTGAGAGATTGAAGTTCCTGGGCAGTGTGTTCTACCGCTTTCTGTAGCTGTCTTCTCCGGTCATCAAAAGTTTGTAATACTTTAGGGCGAAGATTGCTTTTTATTTCATCAAACACAGAGGTTGTCAAGACAGAGGCCTGTTCTACTGTTAGTATATTTCTGGAAAAAAAACAAATATAATTTTCACTATTTCAGCATCACCATTTCTACAAGATAATGCAAGATATACATGTATGTGGACGAAAGAATAAACAGATGGAACATCAAGTCCCCTTAAACTGATTTAGGCAAGTTGATAAAATACTTCAAACTGCTGTCCAAAGCTGATATATGATGATATACTTGAAGTATAAATATAGATTATAACATGGCATTTTTCATATCACACCTATTATCAGCCCTAGGTCAAGATATCAGCCCGAGAGCCGACAGGCTCGAGGGATGATTTTGACCATGGGCTGATAATGGGTCTGATATGAACACTGACATGTTATGATATTTTTATCATATACTTCAACACTGGTGTTTTATAGGTCTTCATGAAAGTTCTTATCTCAATGATTTCAGTTTCATTGCCGAATATCCTCAAGGAGCTGCAAATCTTCATTGTCCCTCATCCATTTAGTCAAAATGTTTTGTAAATTAACGTTTTTTTGTTTGTATTAACATTTTTTAGTGAATTAATATAATCCACAGTTTGGTCCCGCTATCGTCTGCCATGTGCTAGTATTTTTAGAATCGATTACGGAAACGACTGATTTATATGCGATTATGGATTAGGGGTGTGATATAAAACGGAAGCAGTTGATATCAGATTTGGGCAGAAATATGTACAATTTCCAATTTTATCGTAGGATGAATTTTTTTCTTTATTTTCTATAAGTATATGATAATAGAATTTATAATATATGTTGTACTTACCCAGGTGGAAAGTGGGTATCAAGATCTATATCTTGTTGTTTTAGGGCTGCTATAAAATCTTTACAGTCTGACTGCATATGGGTAAATGAAACTGCTATCTCATCATAATATATTGACTCACATAAACATTCCATCAATTTGTTTTTCACAACAACTGGGCAAGTACAGTTCTGAAATACAATTTTCAATAATTACATTACTTGTTCGTTCCATTGAAATCCGTCTTTATTATTGAAGGATATCAATTATGTGGTTCTGAAAAGTGATGTTTTATAACCCGATAAATGTCAAAATATTGTTAAGCGCTTCCTCCCACGACGACGCTGATGATACTGCAACGCAGTTAAGTAACATTTCAAGACAATACGAAAAATTTCAAAAAATAAGTCATATTTTAAACTTGTCAAATGTAAAATGTAATTATAATGTTTTTTCAAAACAGGTTGAACTGTTTGTTTTGATGTGCTCTTATACTAAAATAATGTTCCTTTAGATATGTATAACAGAAAAAAGAAAAATTATTAATATTGAAAATATAACTTTATTGCATATCAATCTAACTTGTCTATTCTCATTTTGAATTTTTCATTTTTTTCATCAATTCTGAACTATAAATTGTAAATGATGGAAACATTTACACTTTTTTTCAAAACAGGTCAAACTGTTTACTTGTTTTGATCTGTTGTTATACAAAACTAATTGTTTAACGGTATAGTCATCAGATTCATTGTCTATTCAAAATAACACAATTTGACTGTATCAATTAATGGGAAAAATGTCTTTAAAAAAGTCATTTTATAAAATTTATTTTTAAACTAACTATAATCGCTTATGAAATTACAGCGCACCTGACTAGCGTTTGCCCACTCATAGGCAACTTGACCTATAACAAATCTTTGAATGGCTGACTTGTTGTTCAGATGGAATATGAACAGTTTGGCTATAGAATCTACTGGTTTCTCTGGAGCAGAAAGGAATTCTGGTACCTCTCTTGTTATATATTCACAAAGAATTCCAAGAAGTCTGAAAGAAAAAAAACATACAAAACACAGCTAAGTAAAAAGATTATATCTAAACAGAAAATCAGCAACAACTGCATTCAGCAATCATAATTTATTTTTATATCTTATCTTACTACCTTAAATGTATATTCATCTAAAATATTGCCCTTTGTTATCAACTGGGAATTAACACAACATACAGCATACATCCAAGAAGTATCTGAAATTCTGATGACAAAAGTTTTGCATCACAAAAATTAACTGGTAAGATTTGTGCAATGATTAAAGATTGCGATAAAATATTTTTTTAAAAATCTGAGTGTTTAAAAGAAATTTTGATTCCCAGATTTGAGTTAGTTCTTCAAGGATAACAGACTTACTTAGCTGCAGTTGTTCTTGCTTTTAATACAGCAGTGTCTCTATCTGTGACTGAAGCATTCAATGTTAACATTCCTGCTATATATTCTTTGTTGTCTATCCTAGGGGACTGTTGTAAGACAGCCATATTTCTTACTCCATCAGGCTAAAATACACATGTATAATCATTTAAACAATCCACAATTATACATGTATATCATTGAGATATGTTCTAGGAAAATGTTGTTGGTAAGAGTTTACAGATTTCTTACTATAGGAGCAATTTTTTGAAGAAATAAATAAATCTATTTGATTACTGAAAGTGTAAAAATATGCAAAATAGCCTCCAATACTATTGACATGTTTACTTTTGTAGTCTCATGTTAACTTTACGGTAATTGTATTATTTTTAATTTGTTTTAATACAGAACCTTTCAAGACTGTTGTCTGGTGTATTGTATGATTCGCTGTAAGTTTTTTTAATACGTTTCTTGTTTAAAATGATTCAAACCTCTATCCATTTTTAACAATTCTGAAGGTTTGTTCAAGAACTAATAAAACTGTAAAAACTTTGAAAATAGTAATTGGACATTACACAGACATAATTGAGAATTAAGAGTTGAGACAAAGCACTACCTACCCTGACCCTATGTTTAGCAGCTATCATATAAACTGGATCAAATGGAATATTTGATGGCTGCATACACTGAGACAACCATACACCTAACCAAGGTGTAGACTGTGAAATGAGGTGTTCAATGGGAGCTGACTTCAGTAACTGACACCAGACTTTATTGACCACTGCCAGAACGTCAAATTTTTCCTCCAGAAGACTTCGTTGATAAATGTGACGGAGAGCATCACTCAAAATCAAAGGTAGCCATGCCGATATTGGATGCTAAAACAGACAGTACATGTATATTCTCTCATTACAAGGGGTTGGAGACAGTGTTTAAGAAACCCAGTGGAATATCCTTGCTGACGTCATGTCACGCAAGATTTCATCCCCACAATCATGTAAAAACGTGTCTAACAGAAAAATGTGAAACCCCAGGTGCATACCTCTATATGAAATTGAATATTTGATAAATTCCAGATGCAACACATGTACAACTAGAGGACATTCTTAATAGCATAAATTTGCAATAGATATTCCTATTCAGACATTTTCAGAAATGTTCAAAATGTAGGTCTTTTCAACATGTCTATGTCTGAGCATACAATGTAGGTACATATTATGATTCAACTGTTTTAACATTTTTTTGTCTGTTGTTGTAAGGATTTTTTACACATTATATGCATGATAATCAAAAATATTTATTATATTAATTTCATTAAGTAAATATTTATTATATTAATTTCATTAAGTAAATATTTATTATATTAATTTCATTAAGTTAAAAATTCATTTTACCTGTGGTGTTTCAACAGTGAGTAGTGTGTAAAATGTTTCCAAAGCAGATTTTCTGACTGATGCAATATTGTGACGTAAAAATGGCCATAAACGAGGTACAAGTTCTGTAAGTGGTGTTGTCAACCTGTTATATAGTAAGCAAAACAAATTGTTACTAAAAAGTATGAAAATTTTAATGGTATAAATATGTAAATGTGGGAGAGGTAAAATATGTTTATAAGTATTCAATCCTGCCACTAATCCAAGGTCATTTGCAACTCAGGCAGAAAAACAATAATAATACCCCTACTAGGTTGGGTACCAAAGAAGACTTTTATACAAACTACCAACATGATGAAAAAAGTACTGAACGTTTTTGTGCTCACTTTTAACTAACGGGAGTGGACACACTACATGTCTCGCCTGAGTATGCACATGGACACAGAATAATGATTATCTGATACCCAACATTTTCCGAGTCAAAGGAAAATGCGTTAAAAGAAATTGAGGTCAAGGTCAAAAGGAAGGTGTTATACCGACATGTATCCACTAAGAACTATCTCTTGACCAAATATGGTGGGTCTAGGTAAGTGGCTGAGAAATGGACCTAATCTCAAAAATGTGACAAAGTCACTCAAGCATGCAATTGAGGTCGAAGTCCAGAGACAGGTGTCAGACTTGAATGTAACCACTAAGAACTACATGTATCTATAGACAAAACACGGAAGGGTCTTGGTATTACAGTTGCTGAAAAAAGGAATTAATCACGAAACTTGGATGAAAGTCACTCAACCATGAAATTGAGGTCAAGGTACAGAGACAAGTGTCAGACTGGCATGTACCCACCAAGAACTGTCAATACACCAAATAAAGTAGGTCTAGGTATTACAGTTGTTGAAAAATGGACTTAATCAAGAAACTTGGATGAAAGTCACTCAAGCATGAAATTGAGGTCAAGGTCCCAAACCAGGTGTCAGACTGACATGTACCCACCAAGAACTATCTATTGACCAAATATGGTGGGTCTAGGTATGCTTGTTGCTGAGAAATGGACTTAACCACGAAAAAGTGATAAAGTCACTCAAGCATGAAATTGAGGTCAAGGTCAAAAGGCAGGTGTCAGACTGACATGTACCCACCAAGCACTATCTATTGATAGTGTGGCAAACCTTATACGATAAGCTACCTTGTGGATCATAAATCTTAATTGTAGGTTATTTTTTTTCTTTAAAGTTTACGCTGCGGCCGTAAAAGTAATAGCTATATCTCGCCACCACGACTTTTCGTCGCAGGGGACACAAAAACTAGCTCAGATCTCGAGTTTTACCCAAAAGATAATATACAACTTCTTCCTTGACTGAATTTTATCTGACAAAATTTTACACACATTCAAATGATCTAAAATTCTTCAAAAACATTTTACTTATTGGTCCCCTCCTTAACTAGAGGCTGTCAATAGCCTGTATCGCTCACCTGAATTGAGCAGGACTAAAAATGTAAGTGTTGCAGTCAATTTGGCTGTTTTTTCTATAGGATTCTATGTTAAACTACATTTGTAAGTTCGGCTGTGGCAGACATCTTGGTTGACAGTCCAGGTCAATAGACACATTTCTAAAATTACCATTACTGCTAAGTCTTGTTCCAACTGGTTAAGTGGTTTCAGACAATATTTCCCATAGGGCCCTATGTTAAACTAAGTTCGGTCATGGCAGCCATCTTGGTTGACAGTCCGGGTCATCAGACATAATTCTGGAAAAGGACCATCTAAGGACCACTGCTACCAAGTCTAGTTCTAATCTGCTTAGTGGTTTCAGGCAGGAAGATTTTTGATAGCAACCATGTTGGTTGGAAGTCGGGGATGCCGGACATAATTTGCAAGGGGGCCACCCAAGGACCATTCCACCAAAGTTTGGTCCCAATTGGCCTAGTGGCTTCAGAAGAAAAGATCTTTAAAGGAAAGTTTATGCCGGATGCCGTCTTTAAAGGGCAAAAACTCCTATAAGGGTCAATCAATGATTTTGGTCATGTTCACTTATTTGTAGATCTTACTTTGTTGAACATTTTTGCTGTTAACAGTTTGTCTTTATCTATAATAATATTCAAGATAACATAAAACTACAAAATTTCCTTAAAATTAAGAGTTCAGGGGCAATAACTCAACAAAGGGTTGACTAATTCGTCTGAAAATTTCATGGCAGGTAGATCTTGACCTGATGAACATTTTTACCCTGTTAGTTTTCTCTAAATGCTTTAGTTTTTGAGATATGAGACAAAAACTGCAATTTACCCCTATTATGTTCTATTTTTAGATATGTCGGCCATGTTGGTTGACAGGCAGGGTCATCAGACACATTTTTTAAACAAGATACCCTAATGATGCTAGTGGTCAAGTTTGGTTCCATTTGGCCCAATAGTTCCAGAGGATTTTTGTAAAAAGTTCACGGACAACGACGGATGCCAGACGACGGACGACAGATGCCAAGTGATAAGAATAGCTCACTTGACCCTTTACCCCAGTTTGGGTCAGGTGAGCTAATAATATTTCTTTACCAGTTAAGTATAGATGCCTGAGGATGAGACAGCATTGTAGACAGCAATGTCATTATACTATTGGTTGATGATGTAAGGTCATCCAGGTCAAGTAATGTTTCCCATAGACAAGAAACAATTATTGGCACCTAGAATTTGAAACAAATAATGTAAAAAAATTGTTTTGTAATACAGACTTTGCACTGTATGTCAGTTTATCTCTATTTCTCATTGTCAATACTGTATAGTATGTACAGTTAATTCTAGCAAGTTTAAGAAACTCATAAGAAACTACAAAGGTAGGAAATATAACAAGCAAAATTTAAACATCAGTTTAATGTTTCAATAAATGCTGTTTTTTGCCATCATGAAAAGATGAAAAGATGCTATATGTTATCTTGAAATAGTTAAGTTTATAATTGGCAACCGACCATTGAAAGTAATTTAAATGCATAGAGATTAAAACATTCTTATTCTTCCTAAAGAAAGTGCTGCAAAAGAGATATCCTAACATTTCAATAACAATTTCATAAACACCATATCCATATTTTTTATTACATTATACACTGTACCTGTGCTGGCATTAACGTTATCAGACTGTTTGCAACTGGGACTAGAGCCGCAGCAGCCACAGCCCTTACATCATCACTAATATCTTGTATGCCACAAAACAAAGAAGGAAGGATGACCGGTAGTAACTGCTCTGTCATATCCTACAAAATACATGAACAGTTAACAAATGACTTAACCTGCTTGTCCTTGAATTTTTCAGACACCATATGTATTACTTCAATACTGGTCATATGATATTTAATGGTGGAAGTTACTGGTTATATTGAGATTTCTACTTTAAAATAACATGCTTTAAACAGGTCACTGAAATAAATCACTTCACAAGGAATAAGTTGTCAATGATGGACGATGGATGAATTAATTGATCCAGTGGCAATTAATACATGCATACCAAGACAAAAACATGTTGATGCGATATGAATATGAACCCTGCCTTGTACTAGACGGTAAGCTGGATTTTTAACGTGCTGGTTCACGAGATAACAGTCTGCAGGAAGACATATCCCCACCCCCATACTCCAAGCCGACCAGTACTTTGCTCTTACTCCTAGATGCTGCGTGCTTGGCGGAGAAGCACCAAGTACCAATTCTAATGTCTTTGGTTTGACCCAGCCATGAATCAAACCTGCAGCCTTCCCCACACAAGGCTATCACACTACCACGAGATCACCGATGCGGTAGTTGTCAATTTGAAACAAACCAGATTTTCCTTCATCACTATCTAGAGCCAGCTCCCTGCCTGTTTGTCATACATTTATTAAAAATTCCCAAATTTTACATTTGAAAATCTACTTAAACCAATGATATACACCTGTCTAACAGCCAGTAAATATTTGAATCCCAGAAGTCCACCATGTCTGACCTCCCACTGACTCTGACTGAGAAGTTGTAATAGTACCAGAACCACACCTTCTAATTCTGAAGCATTCAAATTCTTTATCAGAATACCCAAACACTGGGCACAGGTCTCCCTAACTGGGGCTACAACCTAAAATAGTAGAATAATTAACTGTTTGTAATTTTTTTTTCTTTTTCCATCAATACCTTTACTTTGATTACAAAGAATTATAACATGTAATTAAATGTTATCTGCACATAATTGTGAATCTACTACATTGTACTGTGTGTGTATGTAAAAATTTTTTAATTTTCTGGCAAACAAAAATTTTAATGTAAAAATGACCATAAACAGTTATATGTTCTCAAAAGACGAAGAGACTACAAATGTTGAACATTGGTTGTAAAATCATTTGTGAGATGCTCCAAATCCAGATCATAAAAATCATTTGTGAGATGTTCACGTGTTACATATTATTCAACAACATGGCGGGTCGTTTGAAGTTTGCTACTGTTTTCGTCTTCAACATTAAAACAACTATTAATTTGAAGGTCCAAAAGATAAATTCAGGAAAGCAAAATGAAATAACAATGCTGCAAGTAGGACCCATTATTTCGATTGTCTATTCTTCAGGTACATTGACCAGGTCGATCATATGGAGTAAAAAACTGACAACGATGTGGACAGAAATACAAAAACTCTATTTTTTCGACAATTTTCCAATTTTCCTAAAAAATAGGTGTATTTTAGTGTCGAATAAATAGAGTAATTGCGGTATATTGTGTTAATCTAGAAACAATCCGAGTATTCAATTTCGTTAAAACACTTTTCATAACTGGAAAATCTAGCCCAATTACAAAGCATTTACACGACCAGGAAAGAAAAAAATGGAAAGTGTAATATCCAGAGGTAAATCCGTAATCCGTATTTTGAATATAAAATCCGGGACAATTACGGAAATTCTGTAATAGTAAACACCTCTGCAGATGTGAAATAAATAATTTCAAGCTCAAATAAGTAATGACTTATAAAGAATACCTTTGTACATTTTAATTCATCCAAGTATTTCTCAAAATAAATCTAAATTTAAAACTTATTACAAATAGAAAATTAACTAAAAATACCTCATCTGATACAAAATCTCCAAATCTATCCAGTGCCATAACACACAGCAGTCGGAGAGATAAATCTGACAGCCACAACTGATTAATTCCTGATACCTGTTAATATACAAACCAAAAAATTGGATTCTTTTGTTTACTTAACTGGAACAATTATTCTAAATCATTTATTATCAACTTCAGTTGTGAAATTCAATACTGTAAGTCCTTTCAACTGAGCTTGGTAGAAAGTAAAGAACGTTCATCAGGTAGTTTAGAATTTTTAAAATTAAATCTTGATTTATTTGTCAGTTTTCCTTGGATGAATTGTGCTGGCAAAAAGGATTTAGGGAAACTATACCTGATCTGACAGAGTATCAACTGAGAGCCCAGCAGTATTACCATGGTACTTGATTACCTCCCTTAGACCAGTAGCAGCCCCATGTCTCGTTTCCCAGGAACTATGGAACAGGTCATTCATCAACATCTCACAAAATGATTCAAAAGGCCATTCTTCAACCTTGACAAAGTATATGATATTTTACACATTTTGCATCAATTATTGTAAATATGTTAACTTTCTACTAGTCATAATATTTATTTCATGCAAGTTAAACAAACCATAAAAAAGATTTTTTTTCATCTCAATTGCTTGAACAATTTTTCAAAAGTTTTGATCAACATACGTAAACTCAACAGATTTTCATGGCAAACATACACTGTTAAGTTAGGTAAAACAATCGCATAATGTCAGCTTTACATTTTACCTGTTTAACATAAAACAGGTAATGTATTTATATAGCATAAAAAACATTACATTCATTCTGATGGAACCTACTTCCAAATATTCTGATATTCATGTATTTTATAAAAATTTTCAACTTCACATTTTAAATCCTTATAATAAAAGTGATATGGAAGGTCTTTACTGTTTAGTTATTTAAACATCTTCAAAATAATCCTAATATTTAAATGACTTCTTATTGGTCAAATACAGCTAAAATATTGAAACTCAGCATAAAATCAAATCAATTATACCTTTTCTTGTTAACTTTTCTTCCATTTATTAAAGCACTCAAGTGAAATAGTTGACTATTTGTAAAACTGCAAACAGTTACCATGCAGATATGAATTATTTCCGAATTTTTTACACAAATAAAAACTCACAATGCGAGGGGTATTTTGAAGTAAGCAGCAGGGTCCCGAGAACCTAACATTTTTTTTGCCTTATGTGTAGAACTGCCCCTTAATAGTATTTAGGATGTGCACAAAGAGACTACAGACAATGCATAAAACATTTTTTCAGCAAGTATTTACCTCTTCTATATTTAATGTATTATCAGTGTTATTTTCAATAATTAGTTTTTCTTCTTTTATCTCTACACTAAGTTTCCCATTACTCCCAGTGTCACCTTCAGCTAATGACCTTGACTTTTTCAGTGGTGGTTCTGCATCAAATGATAACTGCTCACTGAAAAATCAATCAAATCATCAGTAACATAATACACAATGATTAGAACATCTCAATACCTTCGTCAGTATCATTTCAGTATCTTCCACCAGGGTTCAGACACACTTTTATTCATCAAATTCAAGGACATTCAGGGCTTTTTTTTTCAAAGATTGTTTATTATTGACTTTATCGCATATAGCTGTATTCCATGAGTATTTAATCTAGAGACAGTAAGCTAGCCGCTACAGAATTGTTCCTTGTATGTGTATTGATATGAAAATAGTGACAGAAACTTATACTATTTATTATAACAAAATTTAAAAAATTTATTTTCTTTAAGAAAAATATGGTTTTAGAGTACTTTTGATAAATTCAAATATTTTCAAGTCCTTGATTTTCCTACTTCCATCTTTAATTTGTCAGATTGTCTGAAAACAAAGTTTTTTTTGTCAGCAATTCACAATATGAGAAGTATACAGTAATGTTTCTGTTAGCATGAATTTGTCAAAACTGTATGTACAGTAACACCTTGAGAAATCAGGAACAATTCCTGGTATTCATATATTGGTACATTATATGCCCTATTGCTTGATTTTGATACTAAGAGTAATAAAATACACATTCAATTACAGTAAATGCTTATGATGTTAAGAACACAAAATACCTCTGGACATCCCTAGACCTTTGTTTTGCTAACAGTTTAGTCCTTCGTTTAGCTCTGTTCCTTTCTCTGGCACTCATACCACTAGTAACATCCATTAGCTGTTGTTTTATTATCTCTGATACACATTTCTGTTTAAAATACATCAACAAATTCATTTACAAGAATGATGTTTACTTAATTCTTTTCTTTCTATTCTACAAAAGCTTCCAGTTTTGTTCAAACTGAGACACTATTTACTTGTCAAAGAAGATAACAGATCTTGAATGACTTATATCAACTAATTGTTTAACGAAACATCAGTTCATTCTCATCACAAGGATAAATGATATAACAATCATAGCTTTTAACAAAATATGACCTGGTATCTTCCTCAATTCATTTCACTACATAGGTTTGCTCTTCTATCACAGTCAAAGCTATCTGACAAAACTATTCAACTTCAGCGAAGTTTAAATTATCAAAGGTTGGAAATAACAATAATATTTTCATTTACAAGTAATTGATACTGCAATTCTTCCAATATTTTGAACAAAGATTTTATATACCTTTTCCTGCATAATAGTGCTACCACCAGAAGTACTCAGACCGCTCTTTATGTCTTCATCAGAGAAAAGATCACCATCAAGCCCAAGTTTTAGACTGCCAGCCATATCTAATCCAAGTTTCTTGTTTAACATTTGTCGCTGTCTACTTAATTTCTCCTTGTCATCGAGTCCTAAAAAAACAAAAATATAGCTACTACATGTATAAAGATATGGAACTTATCACTAAATTCTACAATTCATATCTTACTTCCTGTTGTGTTCCAATTATAGTAAATGAAATATTTTAATCTACTTGTGTATTTTTATTCAACAAATTTGGAACTTTAATGCATTATACAATAAATAAAACACTGAACCTGACAATAATTTAACTAATTTCATTTTTCAAATTTTAAGATTAATTGTAATAGTCTTTTTAATCATCTCTTTTTATTGTTCAAATTCATATATTTCCACTTTTTACCAAACTATCTATCTTATTTTATCAAACACATTTTTTTAAAATATCTATTGGGTTACCTAGAACAAAACTGTTCAGTTATACTCATTGCATAAGCCATCAGTCATGTTTACTATGCAGCCACAAATCACTTAAAACTTAACTAAATAGTCACTTCTCTAATTTGGACAGCAGTCACATTAAAAATTATCCCAAAGTGAAAATATGCCCATATTAGGCATATTTTATTTTATCCTGACTTGATAAACAACACTTGTAATTGCCTTTTGAATAATTCTTTAATGAAATATTTGTCTTCAGTTATCTCCCTTAACTAAATGTATGGGAATTGTAATTATCTCCCTTTGATCCTCATGGCTATTGAGATTATTTCATTATGTCCCCCCCCCCCCCCCCCCCCCGGGTATCTTGCTTAAGGGAGATAACTGATTACTGTTACTAATTTACCAAGGCTTTGTCTGTAAAAGGTAAATTGAAGAAAAACATTGCGTAACATTAAATTAATATCTTTTTTGTTTGTTTCAATAATACCACAAATTAATCAAGTTAAATCTTGATTATACGGTCACCTGTGTTATTCACTCACCCCCCCCCCCCCCTCCCCCAAGGGTGACTATTAAAGACAGATCTGACTATATGGCGAATATACCAGAAAATTCTTCTCCAAGCTCAAATTGTTTCTCTTCTGTACTGAGTAAAGAGGTTCCATAAATCATGACTTTGTTCAGATCAAACTGTGAAAACAAGAGCTTCCCAGTAATCTCTGAGCTTCCTGATTCAGAAGGCTCTAGAAATGAAAAAAACACAGATGTACATAAATACATAACATCAATACATTTGTCATCTGAAAATTTCAAGTATCTTGAAAATGTATAATTTCCTTACTAAACTATCTTCCATTATAACATTCTATATACAACTGATGCAAATATAATTTGGTCAGAAGCTAAAATAATCAGAAGTATTTTGATTAACAAGACCACTGTTTAGGAATTTTAAACCTTGTTTACTTAGTATATTCTCCCTAATCATATAATGAAATACTATTATTACTGCAGACAAATAATGCTCCAATATCTGAATCCATTTGCAGTTTATTAGATCTTTTTGAGATGTTAATGTTACCATGTCATAATTTATGAGTTATTAAAAAACACACTGTATAACCTGGTAAAATATTTGTAGTTGCATTATGTATAAAATCAGTTTTCAAACTTCAAGGTAAATACATCTAAAATTTAGAAATACTTATATAATGATAATTAACCTTGTTTAACTGACGCTTTTGCTTCAAATTTTGGCACATTTCTACAGATAGCTTCCACAGCCTGTCCAGCTGCAATCCTCGTCTCCCAGCTTTGACTACATAAATATCCATGTACCTGTTAATTGAATTACAAAGGCTTTTTTAAAATTTACATAAATTTTACTTCCTACTTCTGTATAGGGGTTGTATTGGCAGTTGTAATACATGCAATTCTTCTGGACTTTGACCATTAAGTATGCTCAATAATTGTGTGCTTTAAAATTTGTCAGATTACATTTCTCTGCAGTGTATTTTGACTCCAAAAATAAATTAGCAGAATCCATTTTAACAATTTTCAACTGACTGCGAAAACATGCAAGTATCAATATCACCGCAAAAATAATCTGCTATAACACATTAGCATCCTTGTGTGAATTATATGAGATATACAATTATTTTTTACAATACAATAAGTTTTTTGTTAACTTTTCT
The DNA here is from genome assembly GCA_028015205.1 of Mytilisepta virgata. Lineage (NCBI taxonomy): Eukaryota > Metazoa > Mollusca > Bivalvia > Mytilida > Mytilidae > Mytilisepta > Mytilisepta virgata. The sequence continues at coordinate 95,319,428 of CM051521.1, forward strand.
TAGTCAAAAAACTTTTTTTTTCAGAGTCTTGGAATTTATCACAGCCTGCCAGGACTGGGAAATATTCAATTTTTAGGTTTTCAGGGGCCACATTATGGATTTTAGTACTCTCCACATCTGACAAACCTTGGATAAAAGATTGTTAAGTTCATAAGGATGGAGTTTCTGGACTTCACCGAGCTGTTCTGCAGCAGATTTTCTGATCAAAGGTGTAGAGCCAGTATCCAATAGCAGGAACAATCGGTCTAACCTATAATAATAATTTGATAATCCATTTTTTTCAAATCCACAACTAAAACCGATCTTATAAAACCTGACTGGGGGAAATGGTAAAGACTAATGGGTATTTTATAATTACTAGTAACTTAATGATAAAAAAACTTATCAATTACCAGTACATATTTACCGATTTTTACTTTTTCAAATTATAAGATAAATACAACAATAAATTAATAACCTCTTTTAATTTTTATCATTTATTTCTCCTGTTTTATAACTACATCTTTTAGCCCTGATACGTGTGTCAAACTTTAAGAATTAATGAAATTAATGCAAACGTTGGATTATATTTACCAGCTAGGTGAAATTTACCAGATTTGCAGTTTTATCCTCGAAAACACTTGTATTCCTTAATATCTGCATTCTTTTGTTGTATTGTTGTTTTTTTTTTTTAGAATTTTTAAGGAATGCCTTTTTAATTCATTGAAAAAGGGAAACAACTCTTCCTTTTATTCACAATATCCCTCATGTTTTTAACTCATTTATTTCTTACTGTGATGTGTTTTTGTGTTTACACATTATAACATTACTAATTAGTAAGTAGATCTGTTACATTGAATATTTTGTCAATATGGTGTAAATTTTAGAATTTACTACAATTAAGAGTAAATGATTTCTCAAATTTACGCTTTCAGGTTATAGCAGTTGGTAAAAAAACCTTTTCAAAAAATCCTAGTATTCAAATTCAAGGAAACGTTCTCTCTTGTGAGGAGACTGTCAAGTTGCTTGGTGTTGACATAGATTATCAATTAAAATTTGATGACCATATCAGTAGCTTGTGCAGAAAGGCCTCACAACAGCTTAACGTCCTAAAACGACTAGGGTCTATGTTATCAAGGCTCAATAAATTAACCATTTTTCACACCTTTATTTTAAGTAATTTTAATTTTTGTCCCCTAGCTTGGCACTTCTGCACTGAAACCAACTCAAAGAAGTTGGAGAAGGTGCAGGAGAGAGCTTTACGTTTTATTTACGAAGATTATACTTCATCCTATTTAACACTTTTAGATATTGCAAAGGTTCCAACTCTACAGATCCGTAGAATCAGAACAATGGCACTTGAGACATATAAGATCATAAACAGTCAGGCTCCGGTGTGCCTTAGTGATCTTGTAAACTTGAGAAATTCAAAATATAATTTCAGATACAGTAATATATTGGATCTGCCACGTGTAAGAACAACTACATATGGTAAACAATCTTTTAGATATGCAGCAGCTTCTCTCTGGAACAGCTTGCCGGACCATTTCAGGATTGAAAATAGTTTTTCTCATTTTAAGAGCTTGCTTCAATCTTGGAATGGTTCGAATTGTATGTGCTCCGCATGCCGCTGATATTTTTACTACTTTGTTTTTTTATTTTTGCGTCGCCTGAACACGGATCCTGAGCGGGGACTTAGCGAGGCCTTGCCATATGAGTCCCTATCAGGGTCGGTAGTCAGTCAAATTTTCAACTTTTCTTGCGACTGTCCCGCTCCCCATTCCGATGTATCCTCTGAGTTGATCTTTCTGTACGACGGCGACAACCTGGGGTGCATAGAGGCGCTTGCCACAGGACCCCCAAACACTGGCCGTCGTACATTAGGATCTTCACATACATGTTTTTTGGATCATTACATTAGAAATTCCTTTTCATATTTACGCCACCTTTATGATTATAGTATACAAAGTTATACTTGATATTTTTAATATCTTCTCGAAGTGTCAAAATTGACTCTATTTATTTTTAGATGTAAAAATTTTAAAATAACATTCAAGTTTTCATATTTTTAAAGTACATACCTCATAACTAACTTATATGTTTCTATATTATATGTATTGTTATTACTTATGTGACTCCATTGTTTTTATGTTAACTTATATATTTTTATATTCGGTCAAAAGCTCACCAGAGCTTGTGTTTGTAGTTTTATTCATATGCCGAATCAAAATAAAATTTTACTTACTTACTTACTTACTTACTTACTTACTTTAAAACAAAATGACCTTCCAACAGAACTTCTAAATACATGTATATTCAAAAGATTTTCTATTATTCCTAATCTTTTTTAAGAAGCTTGTGAAATAGGCATTTGAACTAATAAAATGGTCAAACATCTACATTTTCTTATTATTGTAAGAATGTCTTTAATTACAACACAAGATTTTTTATGTTGAGTCAGATCTGGTATAAATAGGTGAACCGTCCAACACAAACACCCTCCCACTTTTTAACGAGTTTTGTACCCCTGTATGTGTTTTTCGTGTACATAACACATTACCTGGTCGTCATTTTTTCGATCTTTATCTACAATTTCGGATACACTTGACCTCCTTTCAATGCATATTGTTTCATAAAACGGACAAATATGGCGAAAGCAATAAATGAAATTTGGGAGTTTAGTCAAACTCGTCAAACTTCTTCCAAAATACTCGCAATAGAGGTTTGAAAATACTCGAAAAGTACACAGCTTGTAAATGTCATCACCATAAAATATATGGAAGATGAAAAACAAATCTTTTGAGTGGTTTTGCAACGGGCAGTAAGATGAAATACTTATTATTTCCGCTTTGTTGTACACTCTGCTCTTCGCCGCGGCATTTGTTTTTATACTGACTGCCATTTTGCACAACATCTCAATAAGACCGAAGCTTTAGCCCCGCGATTGGCTTGATATTTCACCTTTGACTTATTACTGTCCAATCAGTGGATATGTCAAAAAGATGTGAATGAACTTCGATCGTGAACAAAGAAAACTTGCCCCAAAGAATTGTCCACATGACATAAATTAGCCGGTGGGGCACTTACTATATTTGAGGTTCCAAGTATGTTCTGAAAAAGGGGGTGGTTTTTTTTCGCAAAACGTGTAATGAGGTATAGATTATTTTCTCCTTTCTACAAAGGGGTGATATATCTGACTATCTGGAATGGGGTTATAATATGTCAAGAACATATTGAACGGGGTTATAATCTATAATACTAAATTTACGAATTAGCCGAATAGGCGGCAAAACGCGTGGTTCAAAATAAACGATGTATGGTTCAGATTATAAAGGTTATTATCGGATTTGACAATCTGCATTTATAAATTTCAACTGCAGTTTTGTTTATGTGCAAATGGAATTTGTATGCACTTTTCCTATATGAATTCTCCCAACATATCCCTTAGAAGGTTCTCGAATGCATCATTTTAACACATTGATTTAAATAAACAAGTATGCACATATTTTAAATGTATTTCTGTTTGAAATTACGGAAGAAGAATAAAACTAATTAAAAACATTCTCCTTCGAATGGGATGTTTCCGCTTCATGTATTCAGGATTGTTGTTCTACAATAACGCAATTTCTCCTAACTGTAAAGGCTATGAACTTTCAAGATTATGTGAAGAAGTAAGGTAAAGTTCAGAGGAATTCCTAACTTAGTTGTTTTTTTTTTTGGATTGCTCGGATGTTTACATTGCACAAAGTGATTAAACCAACAATTATCTATTTTTACATTATTTGTCATGTGACCTGTCTAAATATATCTCTACCATACAATTCCCTGTAAGCCCTAGATAAAACTATTTTTAACAAATGGTCATCTTTATCATTAATGACGAAATTTATCTCGGACATCTTTGATAAATATAAACGTGGACAGCACACGCATCCACACACTAAAAATGCTTTTATCGTCTGATTATTGGATATATTTGTGAAATTAAGCATCGCATGCCCTGCCCATGATGACAATGGAACAATTGGAACAAATATTTTCCAAACATATTCTCTACCTAACTCATGGCATCTTTTGAAAAATTCATCCGTCACTAAGGAAATGGTTACATCTACAATTTCATTTTCATATTTATTCTGAAGGAAAAATGTAATGCATTATGAAATGTGTATTTAATGAAAGCTTTTCATCAAGTTCCAGTTCAGAATTAATTGTAACAATAAAAATATTGACAATTTATGTGGTTGTGTTTTCGTCATAGATTTTGACTTTGATGGAACCTTAAGGTCCATTTTGGTAATTCTACGTGGCATACAGTCTACTTCATCAGTGGATACATCTTCGGTAGTAACGAACAGCCATATGACAATTGGGTCACGTTGACCTACATTTCACGCTTCATTGACTTTGGTTAAAGTTTGCATTAACATCCATTTCTGGAATACTACAGCATATATAGACATGAAACTATCAGCTGATACCACCTACTTGACAGGAAAGTTTATGGAAAGCCTGCTACAACATCCATATTGAGTCACTGTTCCATGAATAACATGGCCGCAACAACTTTTTATAGTGAACATGGCCACCACAAAAAAAAATGCTTATTTTCCCGCGCTCGCGCGGGTTCAATGTCTTGTTTAAAAAGAAACTTACATGGGGAAAACAAACATAAGACAAGTGGATGTCAATCTGAGATGTCAATGTGCTACATTTGGATTGCTAGTTCAAAGGGGATATTATTATAGACACAGATTGTCTGTAATGAGGTAAAAGTAACATGGTCAAATTTTGTCTGGAAAGGGGTCGGGGTTAAAATGTGCTGGAAGAACCCACCTGTCAACTTTTTGACAACGTGCCCCCTTCGGGCAAATTACACGTCAAGAGCAGCAAAATTCTGACTAGGTCTGTTTAACGTTATAGTAAAGTATATATAACTTTATCATGTTTTTTGGCCTATTAATTGTCATCATTTTCAACATTCATTATCATAATTTTAACAGCTAGTCTATTTGTTAAGGAAAGTGTCTTATAGCGAAAGAGTTCTACTTATTTTATTTAATATTTATTTATTGTTTATTTTATCTAATATTTTTTCTAATCTATTTTTGTGAAAAACTTTGGAATCCTATTACCTAGGACATATCTATGCTTATGAAACACTAGTACTTGCACGTTCATGTAAATGTTATTAGGTGATCTACATATCTATATCGTAGATATATTGGCTGGGGGACAAAATATACATGAATATATGATATCAGTGAAGCTTTTAAAAATCATCGACTACTGGACAATATCTGATTGGAATAAATCACCAGAATCTGTAGCACTATCTTCAGACCTAGAATCCTTCAAAAGTTCTATTTCCATTCTAAAATTTGACTACAAAGATACAACACTACTCACTAAATATATAGCAACTGTACATTTTATAAATAGAATTTTATTTTTGTTCTATTTTGTTTGCATAATTATTACTTATTTATACGTCCATGCACATTGCATACATAAGTCCGGGAAGTTTTACACTCTTATCTAAAAGTCAACACCTGTAATTTGAAGAAGTGAAGAAGAATAAAATGGAACTCGTCTTCAGTGCCTGTATTGCAAAGAGGACAAATTCTGTCCTGCAATGAAACTTTCTGATATCGACCTTGTTCAACAAATAATTTACTATTACTTAATCTTAATTATGACAGAATAAGATAGAAGGTCTTTTTCTACGTCTATCAGTAAATACGTTTCCAGGGTCGCGATACTCTTCTTTTAATTTTCTATATAATTCCTCAACTTATTCCCATTACTTTATGTTCATCATTATGTAAGGATTTCTCCAGTAACTAACATAATTCTCTTGTAATTTTTTATTAAAAGAAAAAATTAATCTGCTTTTTGAAAATATATTTTGACTCTCCCATTACATGTTTAAACCCAGATTTAATAAATAAATGTTTAATTCTAGATGCATAACTATTACTCAGTTTTAAATTTTCTTGGTAGGCATGGTTATAACCAACATTTTACATGTATATTTTCTATCTACCAAAACCAATGGAAAATTTTAAAGCAGCTATAATAGCCAGAGGCATAATTAAGTTCCAATTCTTATAAAAAACCAAATTCACTGCGCCGCTATTTACTCCCAAAAGATATTTTGCAAATTTAACGACATAGATACTTATAATAATTCAAGTTGCCTTTTTCTTTGACTAAAACATCTAAGGACAAAATTTCACTATTATATAGCAAAATTGGTTTTACAAAAAGACATTGTTTTGTACTTTATATCAGGGATCATATAATACTAACTTCATATACAGTTCCTGTTTATATCACCATTGAAGATATCTCAAATTCAAACATTACCTTAAATTAACATTTAAAAAAAAATTGTACCTAGAATAGTACTTTTCTAAAGCTGATTATCATTATGTTAACACAGAATGTTATGTTTTCACGTCCATGATAGCAGGTAGGGTGCGCAAATTTAGTTGAAAATTTATTCCAGGTAGGATTATTATTTATGAAGATAATTTGTCATTCACCGTAGAGTTCATTCTCGGCACATGCGCAATCTTTTACTATCTTACTTCTTCCGTTTCTGGTACGAGCAGGCGTGCTCGTCCATCTTCTCAACCCTTTCTTCTCTTACTAACTGTAACTCCGCTGTTTTCTTTCTAAACTCCCTTTCCTATCTTCTAATCTCTTCCTTTTATTTTCCGAGGGAATTATGTGACAGTGGACATGCTTTCAGGCTGTAGCTTCAGTGAAGACAAAACGGCGCGATTGAGACGTCCAGTTGCTGGTCAACTCCATAATACTCGATTATGGAGTGCAATTGTACGCCATGATTTCAAATAGTTTTCAAACTGAGAAGCTTCTGAAGCATTGAAACTCGTCATAGTTTCCTCACCTTATATTCATGATGACAAAAGGCGAATGCGATGGACAAAGGCCGTGGGTTTAGTCTGCATTACAAAATATGGCCCGTACTTGAGGTTGCAGTACCGTTCTACGGGATGTACTTCGCTTTGTGTGAAGGACAGTCTGTATTTTGTAAAGTAGGCTTAATGGTCTCTGAACTAAATGATCGCAATTCCTTGTCTGAGAATAAAATTAAGCCTCCGATGGGTAATGGGCCTCTAAAAAAAAAACTATTCACATTAGATAAAGCATGGGCGACATTTAAAAAACCTGCCCTTTTCACGACAGGCAATAACAAAATGCATGCCTGGTATAACAACTCTACTCGTGGACTACATATGCAACCAAAAATAATTCATGATATTGCAAATGAAAAATTAAAATTAAATCCTTAATAATTCACAGGCTCTTTACTTTAACTAGCATGAAATTGGGCACCTAAGAAATAATTTCCCTGTTCCTAATTGCACAGAAAGTATGACATAACATCATGGAAACATTACCCTTTAGGAGGGCAGTACAGGGTTAATTTTGTGCAACGTATTTAACACCGATGTTAGGTAGTTATCGTGCAACGTGCAGAGCAAATTTTTATGTCTTGTTCCCCATGTACGACCCTCCTTTATTTCAGCACACTCGTAATATCGGTTATTGGGAGTAACCCTCGCCCCTCTGATCTACAGCTGCAACAAAAAACTTGTGTCTTGTGATGTGTATTTTCTAAAACCATATAATTCATGTGTATTTAACCAGAAATACTACTAGGAAAGCTCAGAAAGATATATCCCGCTCCCTCCTATTCACTTGCAAAGTATTATGTCATAAACTAATCATATGCTGACCAGTTTTTTTTTGGAAGTTGCAGTTGGTTTCTTTTTTTTCTTTGAAACAACACTAAACAAAGGTTATTCTGTTGAAGATTGTTTTGAAAGGTAAATCACACCCTGGAGATCACACCCTTTAGTGGTGGGAAACAATATTACTAAGTAATTACTTCAAGGCATTAAATTGTTCTGGGTCAAACATGATATTTTGTCTTCTCCCTGTATACATGTATGCTTAAAAATGACCTTATATCTGTTTCCATTCGACACGAGGAGGAAAGTGACTTGCTGTAAGTTTCAGCAGGTTGCATATCCTGATGCACGGTCCTGCAGACTAATAATTTATAAGTATTTACACTAATCCTAATGTCGCTTAATGTTCCTTTTTTCTGTGACACCAGGAGGAATGTCATTGCCGTGAATTTCAGCGGGTGACTTATCCTGCAGCCCGTCCCTTGTTGGTGTCTTCTGTAGTCAGACAATTTATCAATGTTTCTGAGCTATAAACACTTGCAAAGACAGAGAAAAATACAATGTGATTCCTTTATATAACATCTCCTCCTCCCCATCCAAACTTTGTTCACGCAGCTGTATGATCGGTAAGTTGCTTTTGAACCCACTAAATAGAGTCAAATCGCATACTTTCAAAATTTAACATTACAACTTATGGAACCAAATTCTGATGTGTCAAAAAAGGGAATTTGTGGTCCTGTAAATTTGATTTATAATGATTTTATTTGTAATAATCAAAAGGGATTTTTCCCAGCTATTAAGTCCTCTTCCAGATATGAATAACAACTAGTAGGATCTTTTTAGTTGAACTAAAACATAAGACTCGAACATATAAATAATCTGCAGCTTCATTCTTAATATGATATATCTATCTTAAAAACAAAAATGTTATGGCCTGAACAAGGATATTCCCAAAAAAAGCTTATTTTTTTACCTTGAAGTCAAGGGTCAAGGTCAAAGGAAAACAACATTGTCTAATCAAGATACATCTTCATTATGAATATGATATGTCTATATTAATGATCCAAAAAGTTATGGCCCAGAAGCATATTGCCAAAAAAACCTACTATTTCACCTTGAAGACAAAGGTCAAGGTCAAATATTGACCATGTGGATACACGATACCAACATACCAAATACCATTAGTTTATCTCAAAGGACAATGTTGCGGCCCAGACAAGCATATTTTCCAAAAAAGCATATTATTTGACCTTGAGGTCAAGGTCAAATGTTGATCATGATGATATGCGACACACCGTCTCATCAAGATGCATCTACATACCAAATATCATGAGTCTAACTCAAAGGATAAAAAGCCAATTTTTTTTCACCTAGGGGTCAAAGGTCAAGGTCGAATGTTGATCATGATGATATGCGACATACCAAATACCATGAGTCTCTCAAAGAATAAAATTTATGGTCATGACAAGCATATTGTACAAAAAAGCCTATTATTTGACCTTGAGGTCAAATATTGATCATTATGATACTTGACACACCGTCTCAACATACATCTTCATAACAAATATCATGAATATCTCAAAGGACTAAAAGTTCTGCGAAAAAGGAGACATATAATTAGTAAAATCAAATAAACAAATACAGAGAAAATCTTTCATGTATAAATTGAAGAATAGCTGAGTATATTAAGGTATGGACAAGGCTAATAATAATGATATGAAAAGAAAAGAAATGTGATGAAACATGTGAAGAATGGTCAACTGTATATTCATACAAACAAAAATCATTTGGAACCCATAATAAACTTGAGAACTTGTTGGACATAAATGCATTCTCTACAAATGTCTTTGCTTGGTAAACATTCTCTTAGGGTGCACACATCTGCAAGAAGGATCATATCTAGAAAAGTGAAAAAAGCCTGGATGTTGAGTTGGACCATAAGTATAGTGTCTATAGATATCTTACAAGCATTAAAATTGTTTTCCTTCAATGCAAAAATATTAAAATTCAGGTTGAACACAAGCTTTTAATATGCCAAGAAATATTTGTGTCAATTATTCCCCATAAATTGTTAAACCTCAGAATTTCAGTAACAAACAAGGCAACTTGAATCTAATATTAGCTGCATAATTTTTAGTTGGCTTAACTGACCAAAAATAAAGACAAGAAAGCACAAGACAACACTGTTTTAGCTAGAAACTATTTCAGTTTATTAAATAAAACTTTTTTTGTCTAGTGATAACAGGAAATATCAAATAATTGCATTCACTCCTGGCAAAAACAGAATTTTAGAAAAAAATTAAATTACTGATATGTTATAGAAAAACATTGCATAATAGCACCTTATATAAATGCTCAAATACAACACAAACAAAAGTTCACATATGTGATGAATTGAAAATGGTTAAGGGTAAGATTTTGAGAATGAGAAAAATTTCATAAGGGGAATAACTAAGATAATTAATCCATCGATGCTGATTTTTGAACATGTCCGAGAAAATGCTGATTTTAACCTTCGACATAAAATTTCACTAAAATCTTTTGAGAAATGTTACAGGCATAAGAGCCCTTACAAAGTCAAACTCGTCTTTGAGAATGTTTATATAAACTTTTGATATAAATTTCATTTAAATCCGTTTAGAAAAGTAGACCTGAGATACAAAGTGTGACGGATGTCAGCATTGCCATATCACTCACTCCTGAGCTGAATAATTTACACAAAAAAAATGTCTTTTCCTTCATCACCGTTTTAAGTTGGCCGTCTGTCATGCATAACCAATTATTTCTTGTTAAAAAGGATATGAAATAGTCCTCGTTAAATCCTCATTTGTTTTAGGATTTTGAATTCTATTTAAACATTTTTGTTAACTATATTGTTAACCAGATTTTTCAATGCAAAAATTCCAGTTATTAGATGATATAGTGGATGGCCCCAAACAAAGACAAAGGAAAATTCAGTTTGATGTCAAGTATTTAAAAAAATAGTTTTTCAAGTCTATTTTTTTTCTATTAAGTGCAGACATGTGTTTTTCACCTTTTCATGTTTTGAGACATGGTTCTACTCTGATATCAAAGTATCAAATCTATCTTTACGTTATGGCAAAATTTTCCAAACACCCAGCCAACATGAGACATTTTATGGAAAACTGAATGAAATGGATTTTTTTTTTTAATTTTGTGTTGAAAACTGCTAATAATATTCAAAAGTATATAAATATTCATTAAAGCACCTTGATTAACAACATGGGCAGTAAAAATAAAATGCTTATTTCAGAATATTTTCCTTTGTGAGATGTTTATAACCTGTTTTTATCCTATTTAATCATTTCCATATTGGAAGAAGAGATATAGTGGATTAATTCAAAATCCAAGGTAGATCATACCTAATACACTGAACATTTTGCAAATTTGTATGTAAATTTATATTTTCAACAAGCAACTAGTATTTGATATAATGTAAAATTTATATCTTAAGTTTATTTAAATAAAAAAAATGCATAAATAGCAAAATTCCAAAATTTTATACTAAAAAGAACCCTATTCAAGGGAGATCATTTTCAGAAATTTTTTCTAATGAAATATACAGAAAATTTTAGTTTTTTAGAAATAGCAGGAAAAAAAGAGCCGTGACCCCTTTTAAGAATATGAAAGCAAGTCAGATAAGTGTTCTTTTCACAATTTCATAAAAAAAATTCTATCTGCCAGTTTTTTTTTATTGTACGAGAAATCCCTATATAATCTATATAAAATTTACCAACATTAAATCTCAATTATCTCAAAATCAAGAACAGTGACCTATGTTTTTTTAAATTAAAATTTCAAGGTATATCCATCCAACATCCTGCCTGGAAAAAAACTAGGAAAATCTATATTAGTATTGATCTACCTTAATATATATATATGACAAAAGTTTAAGGGAAAAGACCTTTTTACAACCATAAGCACTGATTATAAAAGGAATGTCACAAGTGGCTCTTAAAAAAATATAAAAGACAAGAATTTAAAAAATAATACAGTAACAACCTCTACCTAACAAACAAGCTAGCAACATGCTATATATACATATATAAAAATTCAAATAAACATTTTAAAACTTGTAATTACAGATTACTTTCATTTAAATCATAAAAATATTTTATATTACTTTGAGATTTATATCTCCTGTCAGATTAATAGAAAAGACACATTTAATACTTTGTTCCCAGCAGAACTTGTACTTGTGAAAATAAAAGAATTATCTGTTATTAAGTCTGATGTACTTGCATAACAAGATGATACTCGAGTTCAGAAAATATGTTCATGTGGTTCTTTGGAATCTGAAATTAATAACAGTTCATTATTTCACACAGCCAGTATTCAAAGAGAGATAAATAATTATATTAACAAAAATGTTTTGCACACATCTTTCATCAAAATAAGATTCCAGTGTTCTGATAACACACAACCAATAGTTCAAATTGCAAGAAAAGACGCATAATAAACATCTCTATTATAAAATTTTCATCAGATATCACATGAGGTACATATATTGCAATATATGACAACATCTAAAAATGAATATAAACAAAAAATGGATTTTTTTAATAAAAAGCAAACATATCAATAAAATATGCTCTACTAATAAAAAATTCAAAAGCAAAATTAAAATTCCAATTTCAAGCAGATAAAATTAGCCAACATGCACCAAAATATTTTAAAATGAAATATATTTATCAGCATTCAATAAATGTCCCTTTTATACAGTTGTTTATACGATTGTTGTCTTTATTGATGATATGATATGTAGCTACCTTTATTGTATAGCAACATAAAATATTCCATGTAGAATGTAACCAGTGTGCTATATAAGCATAATATTAGGGTCTTGTGACGGTTATATGCGAAATATTTGCCAGGTCTGAGTGACATATTACCCGACACGAAGCGGAGGGTAATATGTCACTTGGACCTGGCAAATATTTCGCATTTAACCGTCACAAGACCCTAATATTGTGATTATTATACTTAATGCTAAGAATACGTCTAACTTGAAACTAATTTACTTTCTCATGTATTTAAAATAAGTGCATCATTTGTTTCCGTAAATATTCATGAAAAGCGCTCTATTTTTGTAACCGTAAATGTACACAAAAACTCGTGTGACATATTACTGAAGTTCATATGCCGTGTTTGCCACATGAATATACACAAAAACTCGTGTGACATATAAAGCCACACGTGGACATATTACTGTAGTTCATATACCATGTTTGCCGGATAGGTTTGAATTTATATGCGAATTATTAATGTGCCATATATCACAGTAGTTTCTGGCACGAAGTATAATAATCTAAGATATTGCACTCCATGCAATATTGCTCTAAATTTGACGATATTGAAATTAAGACTTATTTGAAATTTAAAAGATCTTGCTATACAAAACACATTATTGCATTAATATTGAGGAATACTGTCCGTCGCAAGATAATATATTGCACTCACAAGCTGGTGCCATATATTATTCTTCTATAAGCTAGTGCCATATATTATTCTTCTTTAAGCTGGTGCCATATATTATTCTTCTCTGGACAATATTCCTTAATCCTACTTTATTACTGCTTGTTTTAACACAGATTCAAAGAAAAGAAATGCAATCTTTGAAAAAATCCTAGGGAAGATCTAAATCCTTGTATTCAGTCCCTGACTGCATTTTGACACTGTTTTTGAAGGTAAAACCCAATTTAATTTATTCCAATCATTATTTACAATAATGTTACAACATTAATACTGCTTGATAAAACTGAAATTTGCATCTTGTGTGTAAAAAACTGTAATTTTGTTGCACCTAGCAAATCCTGTAGATACAGCTTCATTTTTTTTTCAAAGATGCAGATCAATATGTTTGTGATAACAGTCCAAATTAAGTAGCTATAACTTTCAGAACACTATAAATTCTACACAAGGTAAAAAATGCCACAACTACTGAACAACGAATCCCTGATATACAGCAATATATATTTTTGAATCACAGCTATCACAAAATTCTGAACTTTTATCACATGATCCATCTGATCCACAATGTTCGTCATTGATATCAAACTTCGACAGGATCTGTTGCTTCCTCTGGATTAAATGGCAAGGCTTCATCTTCAGTGTAACTTTCAAGGTCATTGTCAATGTCATTATTCATGTTATCATCAGCACTGCAAAATATAATATAAATTATTTCATTTTTTTTTAGTATCGTAATCTAAATAATTTTCTTTTCTCAAAGCCTTGGTGTTACACTGTTTTTATGTACAATGTATATAAAACCTATCATAATGTCAATTTAGTTTATACACAATTGATTTCTTTAAATTCAGAAAATAATGAATTCAAAACACGCAACAAGATGAGTGCACAATAATCAAAATTTGCATTGTCTTTTTTACTATTGATATTCCTTTACACCTTGTACACGAATCACATTGATTTCTCTTGTATTATTGTAGATTCTTTAAGATTCATATCAACTTCCAAATTTACCAGAGTATATATTATTTCAACCTTTGTTTTATTCATGGAAGAAGCCCGTATAGCTGAGGAAGAAACACTGACCCTCAGCAGGAAAACAGGTATTCATGGTCAATTAAAATTTCAAACACTTATTACACTGATCCAGGTTCTGGAGAGAAAACCCCAGTGTTGACAAGCTTAGTTAAAATGTCAAACACTTATTACCTGATCCAGGTTCTGGAGAGAAAACCCCAGTGTTGACAAGCTTAGTTAAAATGTCAAACACTTATTACACTGATCCAGGTTCTGGAGAGAAAACCCCAGTGTTGACAAGCTTAGTTAAATGTCAAACACTTATTACACTGTTCCGGGTTCTGGAAAGAAAACCCTAGTGTTGACAAGCTTAGTTAAAATGTCAAACATTTATTACATTGATCCAGGTTCTGGAGAGAAAACCCCAGTGTTGACAAGCTTAGTTAAAATGTCAAACACTTATTACACTGTTCCAGGTTCTGGAGAGAAAACCCCAGTGTTGACAAGCTTAGTTAAATGTCAAACACTTATTACACTGTTCCAGGTTCTGGAAAGAAAACCCTAGTGTTGACAAGCTTAGTTAAAATGTCAAACACTTATTACACTGATCCATGTTCTGGAGAGAAAACCCCAGTGTTGACAAGCTTGGTTAAAATGTCAAACACTTATTACCTGATCCAGGTTCTGGAGAGAAAACCCCAGTGTTGACAAGCTTAGTTAAAATGTCAAACACTTATTACACTGATCCATGTTCTGGAGAGAAAACCCCAGTGTTGACAAGCTTGGTTAAAATGTCAAACACTTATTACCTGATCCAGGTTCTGGAGAGAAAACCCCAGTGTTGACAAGCTTAGTTAAAATGTCAAACACTTATTACACTGATCCACGTTCTGGAGATAAAACCCCAGTGTTGACAAGCTTAGTTAAAATGTCAAACACTTATTACACTGATCCAGGTTCTGGAGAGAAAACCCCAGTGTTGACAAGCTTAGTTAAAATGTCAAACACTTATTACACTGATCCAGGTTCTGGAGAGAAAACCCCAGTGTTGACAAGCTTAGTTAAAATGTCAAACACTTATTACACTGATCCAGGTTCTGGAGAGAAAACCCCAGTGTTGACAAGCTTAGTGAAAATGTCAAACACTTATTACCTGATCCAGGTTCTAGAGAGAAAACCCCAGTGTTGACAAGCTTAGTTAAAATGGCAAACACTTATTACACCGATCCAGGTTCTGGAGAGAAAACCCCAGTGTTGACAAGCTTAGTTAAAATGTCAAACACTTATTACACTGATCCAGGTTCTGGAGAGAAAACCCCAGTGTTGACAAGCTTAGTTAAAATGTCTAACACTTATTAAACTGATCAAGGTTCTGGAGAGAAAACCCCAGTGTTGACAAGCTTAGTTAAAATGTCTAACACTTATTAAACTGATCAAGGTTCTGGAGAGAAAACCCCAGTGTTGACAAGCTTAGTGATCATTAGTTGTTACAATCATTGTATTTAATTTTCATCAAATGACTATAACAAATGACTACTAGAATGAATTATATCATATATTACATGATAATAAGATAAACACTGCACCAATATTACATCTAAATAATAAGAAAAACCACAAAGACAACATACTCAACATATAAAGAGCTGACTGATGATGAATTAGAGCCTGGGCCTTGTGGAAGGTCAGAGATAAATGTGGACAGGACTTTATTCTCACGGTCACTGTATGAGCTGGCAGGTGCATAAATTTCATGCTTTGTAGGACTGGGATCATAGTAACGTCCATTAGCAAAATAACCCAATGAATTGTCTGTGGGATATTGTGCAATATTCGCAGAACTTCTGACAAGCCGTGGGTCGTGCTTTTTTGATTTTTTAGATGTGAATGTAGTGAAAGATGAATTGATCTGTGCATGTGGTAATGTGCTGCTCCGATATTCCACAGGTACAGGAGTACTGCTGTAGTACCCAGTATCTGAGTTGTGTGACAAGGAACTCTGCTGACTATGATGATATGGTTTTGGCTGAGGTTCCTCCTTTGCAGTCTGTGGTACAGCATATTGATGGGATTTCTGTCTCTCTACAGGAACATCAATGTATGAAATTTTACTGACTGGAGTCGTATCAGATCCTCCAGACAGGTTATTATCCTATAATAAAATATGAATAGAAAGGTTAAGATGTACACAATTAAAAACAAAATAGATGTACCAAACTTTAAGGGAGATAATGTTTTACTTTCAGAAAATTGTTAGTTATAATGATAAAATTAAAAATGTTTTTATTTTAATTTGCTGGTACTATTCTGAAATTTGAATCTACCAGTGGTTGTAAAAAAAAATCTTTGTTACCAATAATTGTGTGCTGCATATGCAAAATGTGACAAAAAATTTTCTTCTGTAAAGTTCAAAGTCAAAATTTTAGAAACCGGACCAATAAAAAAAACACCCTTAAATGTACAGAAGAAATGAATGCAAAAATGAAACAAAACAGTATGGCCAAAGACCATCTAAGGATTTCAGGATATTTATTTACCTGTTGGATATGTAATTTTGCCTGTGAGTGAGTAGGATATGTAACTTAACCTTATAGATAGATAGGTTTTACCTGTACATCCATTTGATAATCTTCTAACATTTGTTGAGCCCACTGCAACAGTCCTGGAGCATCAGAGGGTATACTGGCCCTGGGGTCAGTCTTATTTAGTAGCACCAATACCCTACATAGCTGATGTATTACTCCCCTGTTTTGATAAAAATAAATGGTGATTTCAATTTTGCAAAATTAATAATATGATATCTTTATCATGTGAGCTTTTGTCATCACTTGGCGTCCGTCGTCTGTCTGTCCTTTGTCCGTTAACTTTTGACATTTTAATCTTCTCCTCTGAAACCACTGGGCCAAAGTGAATTAAATTTGGAAGGAAGCATCTGTGTAAGATCCTTTATAAATATGCTCATTTAGTCCCGATCGGACAACAAACATGGCCGCCATGGGCAATTGTTGTTTCTGATTGGCTCAGTTTTCAAAAATCTTCTCCTCTGAAACTGCTAGGCCAAATACAACAAAACTTGACAGGAAGCATATATGGGAGTTCCTTTATAAAGTTTCCTCATTTCGTCCCGATCAGACTACAAATATGGCCCCCACGGGCAGTTCTCGTTTCTGATTGGTTGATATAAAAAAAATCTCCTCTGAAATCACTTGGACAACTGGAACGAAAATTTTTCCTCATTTCGTCCCGATCGGTAAAAAAAAATGGCCACCATAGGCAATTCTTGTTTCTCATTGATTGATTAAAAAAAAAATTCTGTGGAAATGGATTTTCTCCTCTGAAATCGCTTGCCAAAATGGAACGAAACCTCACAGGAAGCATATATGGGAGGTCCTTTATAAAATTTCCTCATTTTTCCCAGATCAGAATACAAATATGGCATGAGCAGTTCTTGTTTCTGATTGGCTGATATAAAAGAATCTTCTCCTCTGAAGTCGCTTGGCCAAATGGAACAAAATTTGACAGAAGGCATCTAATTGGGAGGTTCTATACAAAATTTCCTCATTGTCCTGATCAGGCAACAAACATGGCCGTCATGGGCAGTTCTTGTCTTTCAACAGTTGATAATATTCTTCTTTGAAACCGCTTGGCCAAAGGGAACGAGTCTCGACGGGAAGCATCTGCTGGAGGTTTTTTTTACAAAGTTTCTTCATTTTGTCCAGATCAGTTGACAAACATGATTGCCACCATGGGCAATTCTTGTTTCTGATTGGCTGATTTAAAAAAAAAGGTTCTCTTAAACTGCTTGGCCAAATAGAGCCAAACTTGACAGAAAGTGTCCATGACATATAACAAAAATCTACAGAACCACAGAATTGCTTGAAACCAAACATAGTCTAAATGTTCCTCTTAATTTGCTCACCAAGTGTTGTTGCTCTGGTGCTGATCCCTAATTCAAAATGGTTTTCAGCAGAGGATTTAGGTAAACATAAGACTCTTTGGGAAATACATGTAAAAATCTTCTGGAGAACTGCCAAATTTTAGAATATTCTGACTTGTAAGTAGGACATTGATGAAGAAAAATTTGGTTCCTACAAGGCTTACCACGCTTCATACTGATAGAGAGAAGTGACTTCTCTCTTTGAGGAACATCAAGAAAAATGGCTTTCATGCCAGGTGAGCAATACAGGCTAAGCCCTCTGAGCCTCTAGTTTGTTTTAAGGAATTCTATGATGATTTTAGAAAACTATAGAACTTTTGAAAAGAGGCGAGTGGTAAAGTAGTATAAACAATTTCACATCAAAGGTGATCATTAGAGCTCATCATTATAAACTTAAGCCCTTAACAGGAAAATATCAATCCATTTATGTTTGTGAAAACTAAAAACTATATGCTTTTTTTGACAATTATATGTTGTTTTATTGAAATTTATGAAATTATGCATTATATTTTTTCATTTAATTTACCTGTATGTTGGAACTCTGGGGTCACTCATGTCCATAGACCGTAAACGAGATCTTATATTATTAAGTATTGCTAACAAAGTGGAAGCTTGTGGAAGAAGTTTCTGTAACTCTTTGTGGTAATTTTCATTATCTATTGCACTTGACCCTCCTATCATTGAATCGTTTTCTACAAGAAAAACTATCGCAGGTTAAGTTGGCTAAACCCAGTTATTTATAATGTCATATGACCATACTTTACAACAAGCAATTTCAATTTCCAACTTTTAGCAATTGGAAGCTAAATTTATGAAAGAACAGAATTTTCACTTTTGGAAAATAATGATGTTATTTCATTTGTATTATTCCATAGAATGACTGAATTTTACTTAATATACATGACAGAATTTTATATCTTCTTCACAAAATCAGTTTGACCCTCAATATTTGCATAAATTTATATAAAAATAGTCATTCATTAACATTTGAGAAATATATTCTGTATCTAAATGAAGCAGAATTTAAAGTATCTTGTACATTTTTCTTTCTGAAATGTCATCATTGAGCTATCAAAGAATCATTCACGTGCCTACCATCCTTAGAAGGCAAGGGCCTGTCCCCTACTGTGGACAGTGGTGATGGAATATTGACACATTTATATGAAAAAGAGGGTATTTTGGTAAATTTAAAGGACACAACATCCCACCTCCTAAGTGAATTTACCCAAATAATTCAAAATTATATTACTAAGCTATCAAAAATATTTTAATATGCTGCCTACATGCTTCTTCTATTATGAAATAAATCAAGAAATCAAAATACTCAATTAATAAAAATTTTAGAGAAATATATCATGTTTGTGCGTGGTATTTGCCAAAAAATACCGGTTGAAAGGCTGGTGAATTTCTCCAAATATCACACACAAACATGATAGATTTCTTTAATTCCACTGAATATTCTTATCTTGCTGTTAAATGGAACAATTGTTGATTTTTTCGTTGAGACTTCGTGGTTACTGTTTTTAGACATGATATTTTCAATTTAGCATTGTATTTTTCACAAATACCAAGGTTTGTGGAATTCCCTCGAAGCAAATAACAAAAAGATTGAAATTCATTAAATTTTTAAACAAATACAATTCATCTTATCCAATCAAAATACAGCATACTTATATAAGGTGGAATTAAACCAGAAACACACTGTCTACTGAATGATAGAAAGACAAAACATGCTGATTTTGGCTGAATTTAGTAGGAAAAATAGTTGACACATTAAAAATAAAAATTTTTGTCATCAGGATTCCTTGTTAAAATTACCTGAACATAACATGTAAGCCAAATATGATTGCTTGAAATTTTAAGATATTGCACAATTTGTTTTTACTGGAATAATTAACAAGAGGCTCTCAAGAGCCTGTATCGCTCACCTGGGACATGGCCCACATCTGATAGCATAACGTTATTCGAATGGCATATATCCCATAGGATTCAATGTAAACTACTTTCCTCACTGATGACCATCTTAAATGAGGTAATTGCATCCTGGTAAACTTAGAGTCATCTCTTTTTACCATTTAATATTATATAACTTTACAGAATTACATTTTTTTTTATTTTACATTTAATAGATCCGTTATGCTAGCAATTTTAAATATTTAGTTTTTAAATTTAAAATGCTCATTAATATTATTTAGAGGCACAAAACATAAAAATTTTTAAAACCTGTAATTACATATTTTAAAAAAATAAGCATAGTCATTTTAGACAACAAAAAGCATATTGGACATGTTACACTGGTCCAATAAGTTAAACTTTGGTCTCAGCTAGCATCCAGCTTGGATCAGGTACGGATCAAAGCCACACAATTTTTGAAGGTGACCAGTTTGGTTTCAATTGGCCAAGTATTTCCAGTCTCAGCAGAAGAATTTAAAACTTTTCCCATAGGTCAAATATTAAACTATGGTCCCCGCTGGCACCCATTTTTGATTAAGTACAACCCTAAGCAACACAATTTTTTAAACAGGGCCACCCAAGGTTTATTATGACCAAGTTTAGTTCCAATTGCCCAGTTATATCTGATGATAAGATTTTTGAATGTTTTACCATAGGGTCCAATGTTAAAATTTGGTCCCCTCTGGTGGCCATCTTGGATTGGCTACGGACCCAAGAGACACAATTTTTAAAGTAGACCGTTGTAGCCAAGTAAGACCTGAAATTAGTTTCTATGAGAACCAAAACTTCTGCTATCCATTACAATTTCAGACCACCTTTCAAAAAAAAAATCGGGCAGGGGTTCCCCCTATAATCTAGGTTATATATACTGCTGAAATTAAAACCCATCAAAATCAGATATATATTAAATATTCCATCAGACATTAGAAATTTTTATTTCACTAATGCCAAATTTTGAGTTAGAGTTATCTTTCTTTGTATAAGAGTTGCAATGTAAAGACAAAAGAATTTGAAACGCTTGTGGCCCCGCTGGCGGCCATCTTGGATAGGATACGGATGTGAGCAACACCACTTTTGAAGGGTACCACCCAAGGACTCATGTGATTAAGTTTGGTTCCAATTGGCCTAGTACTTTCAGAGGAGAAGATCTTTGAATGTTTTATCCCATAGGGTCCAATGTTAAATTATGATCCCCGCTGGCGGCCATCTTGGATGAGGTATGAACATGAGCGACACAATTTTGAAAGGGGGCCACCCAAGGACTATTGTGACCAAGTTTGGTTTGGATTGACCCAGTGGTTTCAGAGGAGAAGATCTTTGAATGAAAAGTTTACGGACGACGGACGGACGACGGACGACGGACGACGGACGCCGGACGCCGGACGCAAAGTGATGGCAAAAGCTCACCCTGGCATAGCCAGGTGAGCTAAAAAGGGTGGTCAACAATTACAGCCTGGTAAAATATGAATTATATTTGTTAGGGTTCCATGGTCATACTAGGAAACAGGATCCCTGACTTGTAAGGATGCATGCATAATAAACTAATTTAATAAAATTTATTCAAAGAATTGAACCTGTAAGTTAAAAGTAAGAAAGTACCAAAGTCACCACCGACTTCTGGTATTTACATGCAGCTTGCATAAGATTTTGACGCAATCAAAAATTATATAAGTTAAACATAGAATAACCACTTAAATATGCTCAGTTGTAAAGACCATTAACAAAATTGTGTAGTTCTACAAGACAGATACATGTATTTCAGTGTATGTGCATATTAAAGTACAATTATGTATGGTCACACTAAAAAACACATATAATATTATGTGATTTATATATATTATGGTATACGTGTATGTCCAAAATCCATATCAAGAAGATATTTCATCTTTAATTCTTATCAGAAATGTAAAATTTTCAAATGAGTTAAAATTCCTAAATGTATAACACCTTACCATGAATGCTCATATTACTGGTAGATTGATTCAAATTTGTTATGATTTCTCTCAATGATGTATTTTATACAATTGTTAAAACGGATGCATTTAGATGTATGCAAGGCAAAGATAAATAGTAGATGGTATATGTTCATGTATAAGGAAATTCAATAATAGGAGACTTTGCAGTGCATTTGTAAAAGGATTCAGCAAGAACTTAAGGGCAGATGCAAATTTTCTTTGGTTGTTAGATTTAAGGGAAAATAGAAAAAAAGATGTTTGATACAGTTTGTAAGACCTTGAATATCTGTCACCTAAAATAGTAGATTATTTATAGATTAATTTTTTTTCAACTTTTCCTTGCTGATTCAGAAATAATATGGAAAAACATAAACCCAGTATATATATATACTTTTTATAAGTATATAAAATTTAAGAAATACAATCATTAAATCTAACATTACTACAGTAATTAAATCTTACATTTCTATTATACAATTTATGTTAAATATATGGATATATATATATTATTACATATATGAGTGCTTGTTTGGTAAAAAGATTTATTATCTCTAAATTATAAGTACCAGTACTTCCACAATTTGATTAAAATCAGACCTAAAACAGATCATTCATATGTATTGATTAACATGAGTTTGACATCTCATTTTAATCGGACTGGCACTTCAGTTCCTCTATAAAGTTATAATACTTTAAAGCTAAATGAACTGTTCTTATGATATCTATTTCAAAAGTTTAAGACAGAATGGGTCCCATGGGAGACAGATGTCCTCGCTCCCAGCTATCTACATGTATACTATATACTTACTGATACCAAATAAGGTCTACATTACAAAAGTTTATATCTTGAAAATGGCAAAAGGGAAATATTTCATATTCCCAATCAACTTGTCTTTAGGGGTCCAAAACGTCCAAAACTTGTCTTTAGTGGTCCAAAATGTAAATTCCAAATTTCAAATGATTTGGGGAAAGAATACACAAATTACTAAACGGAAACCTAAACTTGTCTAACTTGTCACAATCATATAATGACCAAGATGTCTCATTTTAAGTAACATCCTAAAAAAAACCTGCTGTATCACTGAACTGTAAAAACTTTAAATTTTGTTTCATAATCCAAAGTATAGCATAATACAATTCACTCACTTACGAAAAAAGAATTTCTGATTTCTTTTTTTATGACTAAACTGTGCCATTTGACCTGGGGTAAGTTGGTGCAAATGGCATAATTCAACATAGAACAATATGCAAGTACATGTAGTTCTGTATTGTGATGTGAAATATTTTGGGGAAGGTGCACTAAATGGAAGTTCATCTAATGAGAACAGACAGACAAATGTAGATTATGAAACTCGAATACTTCCAACA
Source organism: Mytilisepta virgata (assembly GCA_028015205.1). Lineage (NCBI taxonomy): Eukaryota > Metazoa > Mollusca > Bivalvia > Mytilida > Mytilidae > Mytilisepta > Mytilisepta virgata. The sequence continues at coordinate 95,342,854 of CM051521.1, forward strand.
ACTCTCACATATCTCAGTATATATAAACAAGCACTCCTCGTGCTAATATGTAGGTACTGTAGTTAAATACTAGGATTTGGTTCTTTAAATGCATAAAAATATCAAAAAGCAATATAACTTTTGCGTGCAAATCAACTCGGGAATTTTTACCATTTTCGTGTGGTTTCTTTGATCTACCTGTTAAAACAAAGCCTTCTTAGCAATATATTTATTAATGATTGCTGTGTCATTTTAAAATTGCATGCTGATAAAAAGATTCATGCATAATCCATTACTTATTAATTTTACTTTTTTAAAAATTTGTTAATCCAGTCAAATCATTAGTATACTGTTTTGTACGGTGAATCTTTGGAATAGCTAAACATCCTTTTCTTCAGAGTATGCATAAAGAGAAAAACATTCTGAACTTCCTGCATATAAATGCAACGAAATAGTCATTTCTTTGTTTATAAGATAATTTTTAATTTTAAATTTTCATCTTTCTTTTAGTGTCAAATCTGATGTAGTTTTGTTAGTCAGTATTGCAAAAAAAATTCCTGTTACCTAGACATTTTTATTAGAACCTGTAATAAGGTAATTCGAAAATATCAATTGCAATAACACTCTATTAACATTAAGAGACTTTCTGGATACAATACAACAATATAACTTTATAAAGCAAATCTATTTTATACTGATTCAAACTGGACTATTTAAAAACCCTGTCAAGTTTTTTTTTTCTTTATTACCTAACTTCTTTATGAAATATATATATACATGTAAAAGAAAAGTAGCCTTTTTAGTTTGTATAATAATATTATATTCCTCGTTCCCTACGCTTGTTTTCCATATATTCTATTGACGATTGTCAGTCCACTTACAGTTTCAGTGTGATTAAAGAATTAGGAGACACCAAATAATAAAAGAAAAACATCAGCATCAAACTTGGACGTTAATTTTTTAAACAAATTCCTTATTCTGAAGAGTCTATATTGTTAAATTAACTTACTAGTCTGATATCAACAGTTACCATAACACAATCACTCTGACAACATATATTTTAGTGATAACAGAAGACTACTGATGAATTTCTAACAACACTATTTTGAACAGAAACACTGAAGAGGATAACTACTACAGGACTATTTAACTTACCATAACCTTTGTTATCAAATATAGGAATCTGAAAATATATTAATATCATCTAAATCATGTATAAAAGATATGTATTTTATGGTGAAGTTCGTTTTGAATGTAAAAGAGGGAATGTGTCAAAGAGACAACAACCCGACCAAAGAGCAGAAAACAGCTCAAGGCTACCAATGGGTCTTCAATGCAGGGAGAAAATCCTGCACCCATAGGCGGGCTTTACATGACCCCTAAACAATAATGCATACAAGTTCATATATGAATTATTGAAAAATTCATCACTTGTGACTTTGGCAGTCTTTACTAACCTTGACATGTGATATAACTTTGGATAGTACAATTTAAGGGAAATCTTAACAACTTTTGGATCAAGAAGACCAAGCAAGTTTATACACAGTTATTAAGAAAATATTAAGATTCATTTGTTTATTATTGTCATCAGCACACACTTGTACAACAAAATATCAAAGCAAAACAAAGTTCTAATGCAGTATTACATGTACATGTATTATGATTTCATTGAATAACATTAAAAATCTCATGGCATCAATTCTACTGTTGGTGCTGTCAGATTTGATGGTACATCACTTCTAGAGTCAAAACAATATTCCTACTTGAAATGGTTACACTTAGGCCATGTAAAAAAAATCATTAGATTCTCAGGCCACTTTTCAAATTTTTTGATGAGGCAGGGAGGAGTCTTTTTTTTTTTTCCTTGTTTTTACTTAAAAAATTTGTTGCTTCTCAGGCCATTTTTGAAATTTTTTAAAGAGGCAGGGCGGCTCTTTTTTTTTTTTTTTTTTTTTGGCATGGAAAGTCTGACTGGATAAAGGCCAGGGGGGTAAAGATGTTTTTCTAGTTGCAGACAACAAAACTTCAAAAGCATTCTTTCTACTACTGGTAGACGGTTGGGGTTCATCACTGTCATCTTGTGTTTTCTTAAGTTCATATTTAATATATCTAACCAAATGTAGCAATAGCTTCCCTGACTTTACAATTCATATTAATTTTATCAAATTCAATCTTCGACCTCCCAATGAAAGCCTCCAAAGGCTGCTTCATCGTTCGTTTTAATCGATTCTAGCAACTCCCCCAATGTGCACTCCGTCATGTAATCACAATGTATCGTCCATGGTACGACGGTTTTTCCTCCAGAGAGGACTTGGCATGACACTACAGATGATGCCATGCTGTCGGAAGTTTAACAAACAATATATATTTAAATCACCACACCACGTGATAAAGCGTGTTTATGAAAACTTTTTGCTGATTTAGATCGCGATGCTAAAAATTACCGGTAACGGAAACAGACGCCACGAAAAATTCCGGGCGGGACGCGGAACTGCCGATTTTTAATTTTATTTTTTGTATGATAAAAAACGACGAATGCGGCGGGTTTAAGGGACACGCGGCGGGGCCTGAGAAGCTAATACTATTTTTTTTTTTGGCCTTACTTTAGAATGGAGACAACAAAATGGTATTGTAATATATGTATTTGCCTGCATTGATTTGGGATTTAATGGTTACTGGTTCTCCTAACTGTTCCACTATTAAAATACAATACAGTTATTTCTTAAATTGACTTACCTGTGTCAAATTGCCTAGCTGCATATTCTGAGGTTTGTATTTCTTCTGTTGCAAATTAATCTTCTTTCTGTAGTAAGCATTTTTTTATTATATACATATTTACTTTATAATAACTAGCTGCTAAAATCAGTTCTTCCTTAATGTTTTTTACCATATCTTTATCTGCTCTTAAGGTACTTTCTTGATTAAATATATTTATCTCAGGAAAGGCCAAAAATGTCAGATCAATCAATAAAAAAAATGCCTGTACTGAACTTCTTTAATCATGAAGTTTCACAATATCATAAACTGATTAGAAATGGAGAACTTGTAGATGAAGATAACATTTTTCCTCTGATATATTTTCTCATATGACACTTTTCTGTTTACAGTTTGGTTAGTTGTAAATATTTGTTTCCCTGTTTTAATGTGTGTAATGTGTTGTTTAACCCACAAGTTGTGTCCTTCATAACACAAACATATACATAACTGACAATGAGCTTAAACCTGAGGATGTATTGAAGTTGCAGTGTTGTGTGAGATTTTTCTCCATGTTGAAATTATACCTTAAGATTCAGAACTGCAATCAAAGCACTGTTACTCTGTTTACCATTTGTCACAAATATGTAGTAATTTGTTGTTCTTTCATTTTACACTTTCAATACTACATGGTTCCCAGTAATGTAAATACTGATGAATACAGAGTTAATGTAAAACCATTGGAGTTGTCTCCCTTATTTAAATGATCTGTTTTTGAAAAGTGACTAAGATGATTTTTTGATATGGAAGCTACAAAAACCTTTTGACAAAAAAAATAAATAGTTGAGATGAATAATGCCTTTTTATGTTGGAGATTCACTGAAAGTTTCATTAAATTTTATTTATATAACCATCTGATTGCCCATTTCTGAATCCCATTCATGTTTATATTTTTTACATTACTTTTTAAACCGGATCTTGTTTATTGAATTAAAATATGTTTTTACTTAATTTTATTCATTGGTTTTATAGGAAGAGCTACAGTTTTAATTGTGTGAAGCCCATGAAAACAACTTGGACGAGGATAACAATAATACAAGATCCCTATGTGTCGCTAATGTCAGCAACATAATAATAATGGAGTTTTTAAATTATAACTTCAATACAAAAAATAATGAATTTTATAACTGTTCCTGGATGAACCCTTGTCTAATGATTTAAATATATACATACAGTGTTCTATCAAGAACAACCATGCTGAATACTTTACCCAGTTTACAACTGTGCACCATTTAATTTCACAGTCTTTATAAATACCTTGTGTGCTTGTAATGACAGTAAAAGATCAATGTCACAACTATACATAGTATTACACCCCCTGCCACTCCACCTGCCACACCTATGATCAACTCTGTACTGTCTGATGAGGAATCAGTTTCTGTAATAACAAAGTATCAGTATAATATCCACATATAAACATACATGTACATTTCATTCAGGAGAAAACAGATTATAAAATTTTACAGAAAGATTTATAGGAAATCTCTAGGGGATCAACCTCATGCATCAATTTCAAGTATCACCCAATATTTTAGAACAGTTGAGCTCCCAACTCCTAAACCATATAATTTATCGTTACAAAACAAGAACACAGTACCACAATATTCATGGTCATCCTCCATCAAATACCATCAACTTGAATAAGGTTGTGAACCCTACCCTTATACCTTATATCAGCCGACTCCTCACAACAAGAGTTATCCCACCATCTCCATTTCATTTATCATGTTTATAATGCAATATCATGTAAAGTTGTAAAACATAAGCAAGAATATCAGAAATCTGCAATTTGTGACTGCTGTTTTCTTTTTTATTTCAAATCTTCTGTTTAAGCATAGTTCGGTATATGCAGAAGAAAACACTATTATTGTTTATTTTGTAGGATCAATGATATGAAATATATACAAGTCCATCTCAAACTGTGAAATAGATGTCAATTCAGCTCCCGTTGTGTTTAGCCATCCGTGACAGCATTTCCAAATTTAAAGTGATTTCATCATGGATAAATTTAGCACTGAATGTGGGATATTTATGTGAAATAAAACCCAGACAGGAAAAGGCATCTTGTGCAAAAGATTTCCAAGAAGTCAGCCTTGCCAACATCTGCAGTATTTGAGAACCTGGCCTATGTTCACGGAGAATTAGTCAGACAGATTATTTAATAAATGAATATATGTATACAGCATGGCGTACTAATAAAGTTTCTTTGTTTAATTAAATGGGGCCTATTTCAAGACCAACATTCTTATTAATTATAATGTGTAAATTTTCAAAACACTTACGTCTACACACATTTCCCTGTAATAATCCCTGTGTACTGACTTTAGTCTCACCAATACATTTATCAAGACATGCTCTTGTTAATTCATCTATAAATTTTGAACACCTGAAAAAAAACAAAATTAAGATATCATACCTCACTGTTTATTATGTCTTTTTGAACAGTGTCAGGGAAAATGATCAGAAAGTGTTTTGTGATATTTAAACAGTATTTCTTTTTCAGTAATGCATTACCAATAATATATTGAATAATTCATTACTGGTAAATTTAAAATTCTGATTGAAGATATTGGGTATTATTATTAAAATAAAATTCAGAAATTTGCGGATCTGAAAATACCTTTGTGTTTATTTATAATATAACTAATTGCTGGATTCAAATACCAGAAATAAACAACACCCGAACTACAAAGTAAATCATGAGTGCATGCAGCTGTAGTTTGGTCACAAGTTGTTTATTTCTGGTATTTTAATTCAGCAATTAGTTATACTTTTTATTACATTGTACAGAATCAAACATTTTAGCAGAAATAAATTGAAATAAAACGGACTGTCTTTTGATATCTCTCCGCAGCAATTGTGACATCACTTCCTAGAGTGAAATATCAGCTGTTCTTTCACATGTGATTTACCAGATTTTCTTTCACTCGAATACTATGGTAAATCACTGGTTACAATGTAATAAAGAAGAAATATAAATAAAAAACATACCTGACACACTTTTTCTGTGAATCGCATTCAAGGCAGTCATCATGTATACAACCATCTAAAATATACACAATCAAATTGAGTTAATATAAAAAAAACTTTAATGGCTCACCTAAGGCCAACTCAAAACCTGAACAATGCAACCTTGAACTTAGAACTCTTAACCAAAAAATCAAATGGATCAACCTCTGCCCATGAATATCACCATACAGTGTCTGTACCAAATCATGTACAAAATGTAGTATATCTATTAACTATAGAAAAAGAATGGCCTGTCATTTTATCAATGTACAAATATCATATCTAAAAGTAATCTTTTTATTTAATTTTAACTTTTAAATGAAGGTAAATATCTAGCTATTTATTTTTATATAACGCAGTTTCAAGAAAAAAGTTGCTTCTTATCTAACATGATTGTAATTACATGAAGCTGACATTATTACTTTGTATGTAAGAAGTTCTTACCTTGTACACAATCATACTGGTTGGAGTTTATAGTATAACCAGTAGGACATACACAAGTATTGTTGACACAAGTCCCTTTCCATCCACAATCTCCATTTTGACATACTGACAATACTAAAGATACAAAATTAATCTATAATTAAAATCTTAGACAGATAAAAAAGAAAACGAAATTTTCATCATCTGAGTTGTACACAACTCCTGGTAAAATTTTAACAAGATAGCAATAGAAAATTCCATCAAACAAGAAATCATTTTTAATATATTTCAATGCCAAAAAAAATTCTTAATGGGACACTTCATATTCACACTTTACAGGAATAAATTTTATTCAAATCTGAAGTTGGGAACTTAATGTGGTATGTTTTTATTTTAAAATAACTTGCAGTAGGAAATAGACAATAAAAGGCTGAAAACTTGTTAAGGACATTTTGCTGTATAGTACAACACATCCAATCACAGTTACATGTTCATGGTAGATAAATGTTTCCCAGAAATGTGAACCCAGAGTGTCAACTAAACTTTGTTATACATGTAAAACATTCAATTAATGGTTGTTTTTTCCGTAAAACTTATATATCTGACATGAATCATTGCAATTTACAAATATTTACCTTGTTCTACATAACACACAAATAATATAAATAGTTGTAAATTTCCCATCTGCAGGAGTGTCACATTTTATCAGTTGTCATTTACAGTCTGTTGATTATATTTATCTGCAAAGTATAAAAAAATAATGAAATAACAAAAAAATAATTTTTCAAGGAAAACAACATTGCATAGTCAATTTCATTGGTTAAGTGAAAACTACTCTTGTCACCAAACACAATCTGAGATGATCACCACCAGAAGACAATTACTATATAAAATACAGCTACCATAATATTTTTTAAGATAAAATCCAGTTTTGGAAGTTTTAAGCTTATTTATATATCTTTTATTCGCCTCATATTTCTCAACTGATATTAAACAGCAGTCAATGAGATGGCAATAAGATTCTCCAGACTTATTTTTTAAAGCCATCATGGAAATTTTATCATAGAGAAGTAGGAATTGTCATCAATAAATACTTTTAGACAAGAATACTCTTTCTTGGTAAAGTCATTTGACCACTAGACTTTGACGAAGATGTATAAAGATTAAGTGACAGTTTTTGACCAGTGCAATCTACAAAAGTATAAATACTATGGTAATCTGTGTTTTGAAAATTGCATAAAATCTCCTAAGAATGAATTTAAATGTAAGCAGTAATTCATCCAATTTTTTGTCTTTAAGTCTTTATACATATGTTACTGTTTTTCTTTTCATTCTGACATACCAAGTACCCAACATAAAAACTTTTTAAAAAACATCCATTGTACCCTGGAGAAAACATCAGACAACCGAGACTACATGGTATAATTAATGTTAATATTTATACTTTTGACAAAAGTAGTAATTTTATAATGTAGGTTAATTGTTTGTAAAAATATATAATTTAAAAGTATTTAGTATTTTAGGCAAAAATGTTTTCCTTAAAGCAGTTCACCAAAGGGTTACTAATCATATATATGTATACATTCAATGAAAAGTATCATGTCACGGTTGGGTACTAATACATTAATTTAAAGCACTATCATATTTATGTATAAATTATCTAATTTTTTTTTCACTAGCTAGGAAATACTGTAATTTTCCATTCTATAGTTTTTCTATTTCTTTACAAATAAAACACTGAATGTTATTGTAAATTGTAATGCCAATTCTTTATCAAAACTACAACATCTAATACATATATCAATTTTATACTGCAAAAGAAAATTGTTATCTGTAATAAAGAAAGGGTATGAAAATAAGACACTTCTAGTCAATCTAAGAAGGCACGTTTTTGGTGTGTAATATAGACAAATCATGAGATCATAAACACTGTGAACAAGAAAACACAATACAAATTATTGTTGAATAAACTGAATGCTAAAAAGGAGATGTTATTATGCTAGCAGCATAATCCCATACTAATTCAGGTTCACAATATCACAAGAAGATTGTAATTACTTAGTTTTTCTACAATACATTTCCAGTTTCTCATGTTTTCATGCTGGAAGGCTGTCTGTTGTTCACCGTGTATAAAGAAAATGACTAAAAATTCCCCCATATTGGGGGCCAAATTTTTAATTTTTCATCATCAAATGACATTTCTTGTTTTTCCCTGCACAAATCCCTCCTCCATTTATATCTACAGTCAAACCTGCTATAAAGGGCAAATTTGTATAACAAATCACTAAGGGCAATGTGAAAATGTCCCTGCCACAAATAGAGCATACCTGTTCATAAAGGGTACATTATTCTCATCCCTTGGATGCCTTTTATACTCAGGTTCGACTGCATATATCTTAAAATGATTTATAAAAACTGGAAACTAATTATACATTTTTCCTTAAGTATTCCTACAATGTCATCATAATTATCTGAATGTACATTACAGTTATCTAACATAAGAAACATCAAAAGACTATTACACCATTTGATATAAAACTTTCACAATTCACAAATAATTAAAAAATCTTAATTGTTTTGAATGAACATTGGTGTTTTTGTAGAATCACATATGTCTATTTAAGGAGACAAATTGATTGATAATTGTTGTCTTACAAATTGGTCAGATTTGATAAATAATCAATAAATTATTAATTACTTCTTATACTTTATCTGTTTAGTTTACAGGACAGTATATTATCAGGACATATGTTCAATAGTTCTGTATCTGTAATAATTTATTTCCAGAAAAGGTAGGCAACTTTAATTTCATGTTATTATTTGGACTTACAAGGTAAGTAAACATCAAAATGATATAATAATGTACATTTATGCTAAGTTTACTTTAAACATGATTCTTTAAATTTCACAAACCTATCTGACTTCATGATTCCAACATAGTACATATTGTTTTTTTTTTTAAAGTAGAGCGTATGCAACCCCAAAATTTCCAGGATCTAAGTAAATCATTTCCTTACCCTCCTCTCAAATAAACATCAAATGGTTGCTTCCTTACTTAAATCTACATTTCAGCTATTACAAGAGAACAATATACTAATCATTCATAAAATTCATACAAAATCTGGTATTTTTTTCTAATTTACATGTACCAGCAAACACCATATTAACATGGTGTTATATTAAGTGCTGCCTGGGGAAAAATATGTTTTGTTTATCCTTCAATTCAAAATTCCAACTGATTTTTACATAATTATTCAGAACAAATATTATACTTTATGTCACATCTACACTGACCATTGTGGCAAATTAATGAATATGGTCTTATAACATATAGGTTTGTGAGGCTATATCTTTTACAATAAAACAATATAAATTTACAGGATTTTACAAGAATTTAGTTTTCTGTACTTTTATGACAATTTTAAATGAAATAAATTTTGAAGTATCACTGATAATTAAATTCAGTGTTCCAAGTACATGTACGATTTAAGGGCAGAAGGCCATATTTTCAGGATGCAGGGCATTTTAATACTACATTTGTACTATTTCAGTCTGAAAAGAGGCAAAAATGATAATGTCAGCTTTTATTCAGTTATCTATAGATGTCCTTTTAAGAGTTGTTTTAGATTCTTTGGCCCATTTTTATGTATTGAGTTCATTCAGTATTGTTAATTTGTATTAAAAAGGGTTTTTTATTGAAAGGGCAAAGGCCGGTGCACAGAAAGGGGGTCAGAGTGCTATTTGCTTCTAATTTAGGCTAGTAAGAAGATTTATTTAGTATAAACACTGACAACGGATTAAAGGGGTGTATGAGTACTTCTTTCAAACAAACAAATGGCCCACACTTTATTGCTTTAAATGCACACAATGAAGGGATGGAACTGTGGTCAACATGGTCAATTAGTTTAAATACATGCAAAGTTATGCTTAATATGCAGTCCTCTTTTATAACTATAATAATAAACCATATATGATATAAAACAAATCAGCAAATTTTATTACTGAGTCAACTATTTCAATTATTTTAGAACACATCAATAAGCACTTTTTTAAAACTGTTTTTAAAGTTCAGAGATAAAGAGAATATACGAAACCCATAAGCACGTGCACAAGGGTGTATACTTATATTAACAAGAGGTCCAAAAGGTTTGTAACAAACAGCTGGGCAAACAAGCAGAGAACTTGACAAACTATGTGATCATGTTTGTGAGATTATCATAAGAAAACAATGTTCTAAATTCATGTTTCATTCTTCTACCAGTACATTAATGACCATTAATATAGTCCAGTCAATCTAGCAAAAATGGACCCTAACCTCAAACTAATTGCAACAGAAGAAATTAATGTTTTTTTTGTGTCAGGAAATGTACAAGGATTAACCAAGAAAAAATCCCCATGAAAGGAATGCAAGCAGATAAAATATTTCCTATGGGAATTTGTATTGAATAAGGGAGATAACTCTGTAAAAACTGCTTGAAATTTGACCAAAACCAAGACAAATTAACAATTACCTTTTTTCTTGTACAAAATTTTTGCCAAAGTACATGTTCAGCATTAAAAAAAGGGTAATGCTAATTAATGTAACAGAGGTCAAGTTTTGAATTAGATTTTCTTTTCCTAAGATCCCTTATAATTATTTCCAAAAATAAATTAGGATATAAAGCTTATGAAGTCAAATTTTGATGAAAATATAAGTAGTACTTTCACTTTTTGTGGTTATAAAAATTCTTTTAACCAAGTAGAAATTATTGATATATAATAATAAAATGCTCCGCTGGGCGCAGCTAGATACGACCGCAGATGTCGAACCCTGAATAGTTGGGGCAATTATGAACACAACATTCAAGCTTGATACAATACTGAATTTGGATTGTGAATAAATATTTGACACAGCATAGGTTTCTGACACAGAATGAATGTTGTCTAAGAACTTAAAAATTTTTAATTTACCTATTCAAACCATATCAGTATTATTTGTTTTTATATATAAATCAGAAATAACCAATTTAAAATTTAAAATTGGGCACACATATCAATTTCTTGCTATTGCGCAATACTGTGAAATTGAAAATTTCTTCAAATATTTGACACATAATAGGTTTCTGACACAGAATAACTGAAATCAAAGAACTTAGAATTGGTCATATGATTTGAATTTATATTCAATTTTTTGCTTCTTGTGGAGAATTGCCCCCCCCCCCAAAAAAAAATAATTTACCCTTTTTTTAGCTTTTGTGCAATACACTATGAAGTTGCACATTGACCCCCCCTCCCAAAAAAAAAAACAAAAAACAATAAAATTTATTGTAACCCCCCCCCTTTTTTTACTAAAAATAATTTGAAATCTTCTTTTTAATTTATGAAATATGAAATGAGAAAAAAATTACCCCCTCCCCAATTTCTCATTTACCCCCCCTAAATTTTGTTTTCAACCCCCCCCCCCCCCCATTTCTTTATACTTTGCAACAATAACAGCCCATTTAAATACACCATAACATATTAAAATAGAAAATGACATCATAGTCATGGATGGCAAATTTTAAATATACATAATTTAAAAGCAGTTTAGATAAGATAAACAAAAAAGCTTCATCAGCACATTTTATATTGGCAAATTTCCAATGAAGTTCATTAGAGTTATTGGCAAATTTCCAATGGAATTTGTTAATAATAAAGTTTTGATAACAGGGCACACATATCAATTTCTTGCTATTGTGCAATACTGTGCAATTGAAAATTTCTTCAAATATTTGACACATAATAGGTTTCTGACACAGAATAACTGAAATAAAGAACTTAGAGTTGGTCATATGATTTGAATTTATATTCAATTTTTTGCTTCTTGTGCAATACAATATGCTGTGGAGAATTGCCCCCCCCCCCAAAAAAAAATAATTTACCCCCTTTTTAGCTTTAATTTTGGACCCCGATTTGGACCAACTTGAAAACTGGGTCCATAATAAAAAAACTAAGTACATGTTTAGATTCAGCATATCAAAGAACCCCAAGAATTCAATTTTTGTTAAAATCAAACTAAGTTTAATTTTGGACCCTTTGGACCTTAATGTAGACCAATTTGGAAACGGTACCAAAAATTAAGAATCTAAATGCACGGTTAGATTCGGCATATCAAAGAACCCCAATAGTTCAATTTTTGATGAAATCAAACAAAGTTTAATTTTGGACCCGATTTGGACCAACTTGAAAACTGGGCCCATAATAAAAAAACTAAGTACATGTTTAGATTCAGCATATCAAAGAACCCCAAGAATTCAATTTTTGTTAAAATCAAACTAAGTTTAATTTTGGACCCTTTGGACCTTAATGTAGACCAATTTGGAAACGGGACCAAAAATTAAGAATCTAAATGCACGGTTAAATTCGGCAAATCAAAGAACCCCAATAGTTCAATTTTCAATGAAATCAAACAAAGTTTAATTTTGGACCCTTTTGGCCCCTAATTCCTAAACTGTTGGGACCAAAACTCCAAAAATCAATCCCAACCTTCCTTTTGTGGTCATAAACCTTCTGTTTAAATTTCATACATTTCTATTTACTTATACTAAAGTTATTGTGCAAAAACCAAGAAAAATGCTTATTTGGGCCCTTTTTTAGCCCCTAATTCCTAAACTGTTGGGACCAAAACTCCCCAAAACAATCCCAACCTTCCTTTTGTGGTCATAAACCTTGTGTTAAAATTTCATAGATTTCTATTTACTTATACTAGAGTTATTGTGCGAAAACCAAGAAAAATGCTTATTGGGCCCTTTTTTGGCCCCTGATTCTTAAACTGTTGGGACCAAAACTCCCAAAATCAATCCCAACCTTCCTTTTGTGGTCATAAACCTTGTGTTTAAATTTCATAGATTTCTATTAACTTATACTAAAGTTATAGTGCGAAAACCAAATGTCTTCGGACGACGACGCTGACGTCGGACGACGACGACGCCAACGTGATACCAATATACGACCGCAAAAATTTTGTGGTCGTATAAAAATGAATAATCATCAACAAATATTTTAATTATTTTTTTACTATATAACCATGTTAAATTAATCCAATTTAGTATATGCCGATTAATATGGAAGTATCTTTCTTAACAAGCTAAGAAAAAAACACAAAAACCTAGTTTAAGCAAGAGTTACCTCCCTTGTTCCATTGAAAATCTGATGGGAGATTTGAAAGTCTGATTTTGAAGTTTCCAATGGTCCGATTTTCATGGACCTTTTTCTGTGTATATCTAGGATATACTTAAGCAATTTAGATTCAAAATACCTTCTGTTGCAATTAGTTTATGGTCAAATTTTATTTTGACTGGACTAACAGATTTATTTGACATTTAGATGTTCTATACAATAAAAGTCAGTTTTGATGGTTTTCCCCATAGGGTCTTATGTAAAACTAAGTTTTGCTGTGGTGGCTATTTTTTTCACTGTCCAAGTCATTCAAAACAATTCTGATAGATGACCATTACTGCCAAGTCTGGTTGCAATTGGCTCAGTGGTTTCAGACAAGAAGATTTTTCAATAAATTTTCCCATGTAGGGTCCTATAGCCCTTTTCAGAAACTCATTTCCGATATCACGATTCTGACTCTAAAATTATAATTTGAAGCAAGTTATTTCCCTTGCTGGGGCATAGTACTGGTTTGCTGCAGTGCAGAGCAACCAATTGGAAGTGAAAAGAAATTATTTATTACTTTGATATACGGATATTTCCAGCTTTATAATCAAGTTTGATTACAGGTATGGTAGAAGTAGTTCCCAGATTTATATAAACCAAACATTACGTGCAAATTTACAAGTTTAAAATACAGTTAATCCTTTACTTATCATTGCAGCGAACCAGTACTACGTCCCGGAACATCCCAGAAAGGGAAATAACTTGCTACAAATTATACTTTTTGAGTTAGAATTGTGATACCAGAAATGAGTTTCTCAAAAGGGCTGTAATAAAAGAGGCTTTTAATACTAATACATGTTGAAGTTTCATATTAACCAGTTATCAGATAGTTTGACCATTTTCTATAAACTTACAATATATTGATCAAAAATTTCAACAATAATATATTATATGCACCTGGATACGATAACTCTGTAATTAACCAGAATCCTTTTTTTTTATATTAAAACAACTCTTAGCATTGTCAGACTACTACAATATTAATGACACAGTAAAGTAGGAAACCTTTTTTTGATCTACAAAGTACTTTAAGTGTGTAAAAGTAAAGCATGATTTGTCTCCCAAAATTACCTACATTGTACTATACCAACCAGGGATCGAACCCGGAACCTTAGGTAAAGTAATCCATTGCTCTACCAACTGGAGTCCTCCACTAACGCAGCCAATGGAAGGTGGTTATACACCTGTTAAGGTTCTATAACTTCTATCATACACAAAGGAAGCCCCATTACATTTCCCCATACTCAAGAGTTATTGTCCTATAATTACGATATCCAACGTCAACCCATTTCGAAACTAACACTTTTTGACAATCATGGGTTTTTTAGTTGGGCACCAATGTTACAATAAAGCATGATTTGTCTCCCAAAATTACCTACCTGGGGTCAAACCTGGAACCTTTGGTACAGTATTCCAACCTGCCATTAACTGAGCTAAAGGATTACTCCACTAGCGCAACTAATGGAGGGTGGTTATCGTAAACGAAGGAATAGTGCAAAGGAAGCCCTGTTACATGTGTAATTTGAGATTGCATTAAAAAGTAATTCACATTCTTTATTCCTAATTAAAGGGCTCATTATTAGCATATAACTCAATATATGAATCATGAACATCAAGCATACACAACCCAAACTCCCAGCTTCAGGTACACTTTTTAAAAAAAATTAAAATACTGCTGACTACATGGTATGTCTAAGCATAACGTACTTAAATTTTTCTATATAAGAAGAAGATGAAGACTTTATCATTAACCAATTAATGGGCCCAGCGAGGGCATAGTTACAGTACAAAACAAACATATGATTGAGTTACATATATAAAACAAACATATGATTGAGTTATATATATAAAACAAACATGTATGGCAATTGTATGGTATATGAAATAACCATGTAAATGTTGCTTAAGTTAACAACTACAAACAAGTGAATTGTATACTAACAATACAAGTTTGGAACAGTGTCTCAGGCACACATCATTAAGAGTTATAGTGGTAGCAAAAGCTGTATGGAAAATCAGACCCCATTTGCTGTTAATAAAATCATAAATTGAGACCAGTATACTATAATTAAAAATATATTAGTTTGTTTAGTGTTATTCTTAACAGGTTAAAAATTTGCAATGATCATAATTGGTAATATGACAAAGAAATTTAGTAATACCTGCCTTGCCTCAACACACCTGTATCCGGAAGTGGTAATTTTTAGGTAAACACTGGCACGGGTCGGTTCTCGGATCCCATAATTCTAAGCCAAGTTTCTGGTTGTCAGTGATCACCAACGTGAATATAATCAACTGTTTCAGAGATATATCTACGATAAAGAGCAAAGTCTGAAAAAAGATTCTGTTATTCTTTTGGATTTATGTATATTACCGATCAGCTTGGCTGTTATGTTTTACTCCCGCTGACAGGAAGTACACAAATATTCAACTTCCTTTGAGAACATTATTCATCGACATTTATTGTTTAAGTGTTAATTTTGGCTTTATCGGTTGGTTTATTCAGCGAAGAGAGAATTTCAGAGGTTACCTTTAAAGTTTCATTCAAATTGAGTGGCCCGAACGGAAGAACTCGAAATAAGGATCTGTTAACAACACCAAATTGCTGAATCTGTAACAGGGTGGTTGAAAAGTATAAGATTTTGAGTTAATTTTTTTATTGAACAATATACTATTATTTTCTAATTGCATTTACGTTACAGGTAAAATTCCTAATATGATTAAGCTCAGATTAGTGTGGAAACAAGTTATATGAGTCTTTTCAATCACACCAAAATTTTATAAAAATAGATTTGGAACTTTACTAAAGTAAAGGTGGAGGCCTCAGTCAGTTAATACAATTTCTTTAATGTTTTGGCTGTTTTCAGGGTATCTGATTTTGCATACTACATTTAGGATATGTTCTACAAGCATTATTATGTTGATAATCCACATGTGATTTATTATTCTTGATCGCTGATCGTTCAGTGAAATTCCCCTTAGATTTCTTTGATATATTCCAAAGATTATATAGTAATGAAATCAAATAACCAGTAACTTATGGAATATTCTGTGTAAAATAAATATGTCTCTTAACAATAACTCACTGCAGGGGCAAAAAGCCAGCTTTCTGATGGATCATCGGGGATAATCAAAGGCCCAATAACACTTTGATTTCAAAATGTGACGTATTGAAATTTTGAGTCATATGAAAGAAGTGAGAGAATTAGAGAACAAGAATCTTACTTTGTTAGCAGTTGATTATCATATTTCTACAGTCTCGATAGTTAATTTTTAAATTTTTTATCTGAGACTCGAAATTAGGTTTACTTAGCTCAAATGTAGAAATATGATAATCAACTGCTCACAAAGTAAGATTCTACATATCTTTTAGCATGAGTTACAACCAGTAATGATGGAAAGACGACAAGGTTTTTAGCTCAGCTGACCCAAAGGGTCATGTGAGCTTTCGCCATTACTTGGCATCTGTCGTCTGTCGTCAGGCATCGTTGTTAACTTTTCACACAATGATCTTCTTCTTGAGAACCACTGAACAGACTGAAACCAAATTAGGCAGAGATATTCCCTATAAGGTCCTTTTCAAGTGTTTTCCAACTTTGGTTTTAATTTGTCAAAAAACCTGGCCGCCAGGGCGTTTTCTAATTTCTGATTGGCTGGATTTTTGAAAAACTTCTTCTGAAGAACGTCTTAACTGATTGAAACTAATTTTTATAGTTATGTTCCTATGAAGTGTTGTAACTTTGGTGCCGATCCTTCATCCAGCATAGCTGTCTGCCGGGGACTCAGTTTAACATAGGACCCTATGGAAAATACATTCTAAAATCTTCTTCTAGAGAACCACTGAATAGATTGAAACCAAACATGGCATGAATGTTTCTTATAATGTGCTGGCCAAGTGTTGTTACTTTGATGCAGATCCGTCATCCAAGATGATGCCAGCGACATACTTAGTTTAACATAGGACCCTGTGGGAAATACATAAGAAAATCTTCTTCTATGGAACCACTGAATGGATTGAAACGAAACGTGACATGAATGTTCCTTTTGATGTGCTGACCAAGTGTTATTACTTTGATGTTGATCTGTCATCCAAGATGGCTGCCAGCGGGGAACTTAGTTTAACATAGGACCCCTTGGGAAATACATACAAAAATCACTGAATGGATTGAAACCAAACATAAGAGGAATGTTCCTTACGAGGTGCTTACATAGTGTTGTTACTTTGGTGCCGATCCATCATCCAAGATTGCTGCAGGTGTGGAACTTAGTTTAACATAGGGGAAATACATAAGAAAATCTTCTATGGAACCACTGAATGGATTGAAACGAAACGTGACATGAATGTTCCTTTTGATGTGCTGACCAAGTGTTATTACTTTGATGTTGATCTGTCATCCAAGATGGCTGCCAGCGGGGAACTTAGTTTAACATAGGACCCCTTGTGAAATACATACAAAAATCACTGAATGGATTGAAACCAAACATAAGAGGAATGTTCCTTACGAGGTGCTTACATGGTGTTGTTACTTTGGTGCCGATCCATCATCCAAGATTGCTGCAGGTGTGGAACTTAGTTTAACATAGGACCCTATGGGAAATACAACAATCTTCTTCTAGAGAACCACTGGATTGAAACCAAACTAAGCAAAACAAAACAAAATTTCTAAATTGATTTAAAAGAAACATGGCATGAATGTTCCTTATAAGGTGCTGGCCAAGTTTTGTTACTTTGATGCAGATCCGCCATCCAAGATGACGCCATTGGGGAATTTAGTTTAAGATAGACCCCTATGGGAAATACATAAGAAAATCTTCTAGAAAACTGCTGAATGGATTGAAACCAAACATGGCATGAATGTTCCTTATGATGTTCTGATGAAGTGTTGTTACTTTGGTGTCGATCTGTCATCCATGATGGCCATCAGCGGAAGACTTAATTTAACATAGGACCCTATGGGAATTACATACAAATGGCTTCTTCTTGAAAATTAATTAATGGAATTAAGCCAAACGTGGCATGGATGTTTATCTCGAACTACTTCAGCTATGAGCAAATGGAAATATCAGGTGAGCAATACAGGCTTCTGGGAGCCTCTGGTTTTATTTCTAAGTAAAAGCTACTTTTTGTATAAGAATAAATAATCATACATTTAGAATGTTGTTCTTATGTTTCCAGCTTTACAGGTTGTATACATACAGTCTTTTTCCAGATATTATGTCATGTGTCATTGTTTTCTGATAACCACCTTAATCAAGCTTCTACCTACTGACCCCAAGAAAAACTTTTAAAAGAATTAATTTATATTTTTATTTTGATCCTAAATTGCAATAAAATTAAATACAGCATAAATTTATAAAATTGAATGTTTCATAGAATATTGGATAAACTTTTAATGCATGAGAATTGATGTTTTGCTAAAATGTTTTGTCTACAGACTTTTTGATAAATTAATTCTGAACAAGTAACCGTAAATGTGATTTTTTTTTTTTCAGAAAAACAAAGGAAAAATTAAGAGAGATTGTGTGAAGGTGATTTAATTTTTTCCATTTCAAAAATCTTCTACTGTTTAAATGTCAGCCATGCCACCCATCCGAAGGACTGTGAAAAATGTTATTCATAATTATTCAGAAGCGCAGGTTAAAGTAAGGGAAGCTACATCGAATGACCCATGGGGACCGTCAAGTACATTGATGTCAGAAATAGCAGACTTAACATATAATGTTGTAGCATTTACGGAAATTATGCAAATGATCTGGAAGAGATTAAATGATCATGGGAAAAATTGGAGACATGTTTACAAGTCTCTGATGTTGTTGGACTACATCATAAAAACTGGAAGTGAAAAGGTGGCACAGCAATGCAAGGAAAATATTTTTGCTATTCAAACATTAAGAGATTTCCAATACAGAGAAGACAACAAGGATCAAGGAATGAATGTGAGGGAAAAAGCTAAACAGCTGGTTTCTCTACTTAAAGATGACGAGAGACTTAGGAATGAAAGGGCCAAAGCATTAAAAGCCAAAGAAAGATTTGCTCAAAATGCCATGGGAATTGGTAGTGATGATAAGGTATTTTTGTATACTGGTAAAAGTGTGGGCTGCTTATGATACAGTGCTATATTTAGGTTTATCTCAAAACAAGTAATATTATAATATCAAAATTACTGAATGATTTTTCATGTAAAATTAATAAATTATGCAGTTACCTGATGGTAAAATTGGGCAAGCATATTTTTGACTCCCAAAATACTTTGTAAAAGCCTAAATATGTATGTACCGTATTTTACGGTGTTTAGGTCGATAGGCCGTATAGGTCGAATTGCTCTTTTTGGGGTAAAAGTTGGGATTCAGTATCAGATAGGTCGAGGCGTCGTATAGGTCGATCGGAGATGAACGACTTCTAGACACAGAAAAACATCGGTAAGTATGGGTAAGTATTAGCTCAGTAACTCTGTATCCATCATTTATTGTGTAATCATGTTTTTTGAATAAATAAAAAAATAATTGGGACCTAGTGTTGTTTGTTTTCTTTTTTTTTAGACAAACAATAAGTTTCTGAAATAAAAAACCTTGACAACAAATGTAAAATTTGACTTTCCACTCGATTGACATGTGTTTACTCGCCATGTTTTTTCAAACCGGTGAATCATTGCGCAGGTGTGAATAAGAGTTATTGTTCTTTATTTACAATCAAAACAAACTTGTTAATCCAGATTTCATTGGGTATTCAATGAACAGTTGTCTTTAGTGATTAAAAATATTATTATTCTCACATTTCTGAAACTACATTTATTTATAAAAAAAATGCATAAATTATGTTTCCATCCCAATAAAAAACGTATTTTATTCATAGTTGTCCCGAATATTTTTTTTTTTATTGTTACATGATGCAGTTCCTCCTTGACAAAATCGTAAAAATAAACAACACAAATTCATGTTAAATATATTTTATTTGACTTAATTACATTGTTAATATAAACGGCAGCCATCCCAGCAGTACCATTGCTCCAAAAATCTTTGCCAGCAAGCTCTACAAAAAACAAATCAAATTCTGTGACTATTTTTCTTGCCGGTGGGTATTTTTCCCCAAGACAATTTTCGATTTTGGACACAGATAGGTCGAAACACCGTATAGGTCGACCAAACAATTTTCTGGGAAAAAAATATCGACCTATACACCGTAAAATACGGTAAACAAATTTTCAAGTACATATACAAAAATCATGTTAAATACTTTTAAAAACCAATGTCACTACATGGAACTCTCATGTCATATGATAGTGGTTTTTCATTTTGTACTGAAATTCAAATTGTTAAAAAGAAATTCAAATTGTTAAAAAGAAGACTTCTATACATGTAGATATGGGAGAACATATTTTTATCTTTATTTTTTTAGGTACGTTATGGAAGAGGAAGTCCAAGCTTGTCTGCAGGTGCTGGAGGGTACAGTGATCCATATGGAGGAGGTGGCAGCGAAAGTGCACACAGTGATGCATGTGAGAATTGATTAAACTGAAAATAGAGATTTATGCATATGCCATACATGTATATTTGGGTTTTAAAAATGAACTTTGAATTGGACTTCATGGGATGAATTTTTCAATTGTTCCTGGGTAATTCATTCCAATTAAATAGAAAGACTATTGTCCATTCAGATCATTTTTCCACAAAAAATATCAGAAAATTGGAAGATGTATTACAAGATTGAATAAATTCACCATGTACTTTGTCTATTTCCACAACATCTAAGGTTAAGTTTTTGGTTTTTAGTTATATATTGATTTCACAGTTCTCTTCGTGCCAGGTTTGACATATAATTTTTTTGGAATGAACAAAAGGCAGTATATAGTAGCTGTAAAATTTATATTTATTAATAGTAAAGATCTTACTTTTCAGTTCCATTAACTGGTATGGTATCATTTTGATTCCAAAACTTGTAAATGTCAGTCAGGCTGCTCTGTGCTGAAATTAACTCTTTTTGAACCAGGAAAACATATAGCATATGCATTGCATGTGAGAACCAAATATTTTTTTCAGCACTGTACACTGTTTAATAACATTTGGATCACTTTGACCTACATTTAATGGGTCTCATAATTTTACATTTAATTTCATATCCTAGGAATCCAAAGTGATAAATCGATGATACTTTATCACTTTAATCCTTTTACATTATATAATGGATTTCTCCAGCAATTGGGTCATTATGAGTTAAATTTCATGCTTGAGTGACCCGGTTAAGTATTTGTGTTTAGGTCCGTTTCTCAGAAACCTATCGATGTACATGTACATAATGTATATCAGTGATATTACACCAATTCATTCATCTTACATGTATGTTGTTAAAAAAAAATCAGCAACATTTTAGACACCATGACCTACATTTAATTCTTGAATTTTGTATTTAGGTGTATTTTTAAAGAGTATATGATAATACTTTAATGATATTTAAAAGCTACAATCAACTTATAAAGTACAAAACAACCAAGCAAGTTTTGAGTCATTATGACCTAGATTTTATGCTTGAATGACTTTCAATTGGTTAAATATTTGCATTTAGGTTTTTAGTGAAGAACTGGTGATATAAATGTATTAATAATATTTTTGAACTGCAGTCAACACAACTTAGCAACATATATGAGTCCCCATGACCTACATTTTATGCTTGAGTGACTTTGATTAAATTTTTGCATTTTAGTCCATTTCTCAAAAACCAGTGGTGATATTTCAATGTTCAATATGAACTACAGTCGTCTTTTTTAATTCAACGCAGATCAGCAAAATATGAGAAAACACTTGCATTTCATGATTGAGTGAATTTAAATTTCAGTAACTGTCCGGGTGCTGGATTTTTTCACTGTCTTGAAGACCCATTGGTAGCCATGAGCTGTTTTTTGCTCTTCGTCGGGTTGTTGTCTCTTTGACACATTCCCCGTTTCCATTCTCTATTCTATACTGTGTATAATTATTGAGAGTACTACTAAGCTGATGTGCTCTTAGAGGTAATTTCTACATTTTTCAACAATGACTTCTGGTTCATATGCTGACATTTTCATATGCTTAAAAGTAACAGGAAACCAAACCTAATGATTCATTTATTATTATGGGTATATGATTATTGGGATTCAGTTTGAGGTTACTTACAATTACAGGCAAATTTTTTAAAAATTCATTAAATTTGGCTATTAACACTTGAATAGTGAGAAAGCTTCTTAAAAGCGTATTTCCTGGATAATATACATGTACTTAAACGCCTTTAATTTGATTAATAATATTTGTATTCAGCTAAGGCCTATAACAGAAAAAAGTGTCTACTGGGGGGCAGAACACCATCGATATAAAATTATCTTGGTGGGGGTAAAACTGCATTTGAAATTTGCCGGTAGGAGTGTGAACAAAGAAAAGGAATGTATGAAAGGAGAGGGGTAGGGGGGGGGGGGGGGGGGTTTACAGTGATTTTAAGATGAGTACTGTATTTTCTAAACTATAAGTCTATGTGGACTATAGGTCTAATTGATACTTTCTCCATTGACTTATAATGGTTAAATGGTCATTTTAAAGTTAAAAAGTCTCAACATAGAGGCAGGAAAATACGATATGTTTACCGATACAGTGATTCAAGAATATACAGTCCCTTCAAGTCGTGGATTGCAAATTTTTGTATTCTTATCTGCAGTTTTCTATCTGTAAATCAAAAAAAACAACAAACTTCAAAATGACCTGTCATGTTTTGACATCTTGGATTCAGAATGGAACCTAATGAATATTTATTTGATTTTTTTCTATCGTCTTCGTATAAGATCAATATTAAGGATGTTTGCTGCTCAGTTTCAAAATAACAAGCATTTCATAACACTGGTAAATATTTATAGTGGATTAATAAAGGAACTAAAAGAGCGAAAAAAAATTATAGGTCCATGTGTTTGTTTTTGAGATATAAGCCATTGAAAATTTGATGGGAAAATATGCTCTCTTGATTTTACATAGCTTTATCATTGACAAGTTTTATTTGTCAGAAACCATTAAATAATAACAAGGATTTTATAAGATTTTTACAAATGGCTTATTATTCTGCATACAAAAGATTTATGAAAAGAAGAATGGGTGTTAGCCGGGAAAATAATTTATGGCATTCAAATGGATAAAACCAGATGATTTTGAACATCTGACGAAAATTCAAAAACATGACCAGCGAGCATCGTTAATTCAATTTATAGGGTAAAGAAGAGTGCACACAACAGTTTTTTTTAGTACTTTTCATGACGTCATGAATTGAAGGAACATACTCAACAGATTGATAGCTGGACAATTGGCTGTATCATATACCCATAGACAACCGTATATCAAATAAAACATTTCTTCAAGCTTTCACTGTATATAAGTATTTTGAAGGAATTCCTTTCCAAATTCTTACCATTACAGAAAGATAACTGACAAAAAATAGGCCTCCCCCATTCAAATATTTCAAAAACAGACCAACCTCAGAGCATCCTAGCAAGGATTCCTACGTAATTTAGAGAACTGAGTATATGTGTTTTCCAAAGTACACATTCAACTGGTTTCAACACATGCAGTTTCAGGGTACATTTGCCACCTTTTAAAATTGCTACATGAAGTGGTATAAAAATGTTGTGTTTTCACCTACCCTATTTTTGGATGTTTTCAGAGTAGTCTCCCATTAATAAAACTTTTCTGAAAAAAATTACTTTTTTACATTTCATGCATTTTTTTAAGCTTAAAATAAAGCCAAGACTCTAATTTAAATAATGAAACCAAAAAACCATCAGAAATCAATATCTAGAACTTATAAATAGATGGAATTCCTTACCTATGACATAAAATATTTAGGGAAAAATCACTGGAATTTTATACGAAACTTTTGTTTGCATTCGAAGAACATGTTTAATTTTGTAATTGTATTTGAAATTGTATCCTCTTTATCTAACGCGAAATCGGAAGCATAGTAATAACAAACTTTATTTTGTTGTTACTATCTTAACCTAACTTCCAGGTGCAAAAAAATCGATCAAATTTTAAAATTATTATTTACAACATTTATTTTCATGTTTTGGATAAATAAACTTATTTGTTTTGAAGAATGGAAGACTGGATGCTGACAAGAACTAATTCAGTTCCAGGGCTCACCAAACTGGGCGATTAGGGCGATTAAGTCGCCTAATGCTTGCCAATGTCGCCCTGTCATCGGCCCCAGAGCGACAAATGAGTCGCCCTGTGTTTTTAAGTAAGGCGCCTCCGAACAACGTACGTAATCAGCTGCGTCTGAAGACCGTTATTTTCATTAAAAATCTCGAGCCGCCATTTGTTTTCTTGGAGGAAGGGGAAAGAAACGACAAAAAGTAAGCTAGAAAATGAAATGGCGGCAATCGGAATTCTCGTGATTTTTCATTGGTCACGGTGTTTTTTACCGACCGGCAACATGTAGACCTTATTTAAAAATAAATTTAGCGGATTTTGACATATCTATGCACAAATGGAAATTTGTCAATACATGTATTGAAAGGTGTTCAAGCAAGGTGAATTAAAAGATTTTAAGAGTATGTTTGAGAAAAAATAATAGTAAAGAGTATAGATAAATAAATATTAAAAAATAAAATGGCAATAATAAATAGGTTGTGTCAAAAGGTACAAATATTTTTGCTCATATCTTTAACAGAAATTTTCTTCCAAGTTCGGAGCACCACTGCATAATTTCATTTTTTTTATTTCAAATTATATTAATCAGTGTTTTAAGGCAGCACATGATTTAAATTAAACTTTAACAATAGTACAATAGGCCTACCATGGTCAAAATCATGCAGCAATGTACGTTAAAAAAGTGGTGATTAGTCCTGGGACTGGGACTCATCAAAATCAGCTGGGACTCACCATTCTGAAAAATGATGAGTCCCAGGACTCATCATGAAAAATTCTCAAAGGATATTGATTAAATGCACATGAGACAAAATCTCAGATTATGACTAAAATGGAAGGATATGGAGTAAATGTAGATAAAATCTCAAACAATACAGGATAAAACACAATAAAGGAATGTATAGTATACACTATAAGACACAAAATAACAGGTATTTACTCGACAGGCGACAAATTGGGGGAAAAAACACAGTCTCCCTGGTAGACTTGGAAGTCTCCCTGTCATGCCCTGAAGTCTCCCTGTCATGCCCTGAAGTCTCCCTGTTGCTACCCTGAGGGAGACTCTGAGTCTCCCTGTTATTTTCAAGTGTGGTGAGCCCTGCAGTTCATCAATAATGTTAAAAATTTCGACTTCACAATGATCACTATTTGAAAACTTTGTAAGTGAAGAAAAATTAGAGATTTTAAAAAATAATTCTAGAACTGACGAATAATTAGGCCGACAAATAATTAGAGATTTTACTAAGTATGTAATGAAGTGACCGCAAGGCATCTGTTGTTGCACAGCCCATATCTTTGGTAGATTTCACCTAAAAATCATATAGAAGTGTCAAAACATTAAAATCCGAAATCAATAAAGAGCATTAGTACAAGGATATAAATGGGTGGTCCCATTTGAATCATGCATTGTCTTTACAACTGTATTGCAATAAAAAGTTAAAACTATAGTGTAACAGTATAGCATGATTTGTCTCCCAAAATTACCAACAGGGGATCAAGCCCGGAACCTTTGGTTCAGAAGTCCACCACTCTACCAACTGAGCTAAAGGTGTACTCCACTAGGGCAGCTAATGGAGGTTGGTTATAAACCTGTAAGGGTTCTATAAAGTCTATCGAACACAAGGGAAGCCCCGTTGCATAGAATTTAATTTATCTATGACATGGAAAAAACTTACTTTATTTTTTATTTAAATTTGTTGGGGGTGGGGGAGGAATGTGAAATGGGGTCTGTTTTTTAATTTAAATCTATTGGTGATACCCCTAAATTTCATGGGTATTCTGTCCCAAGGAGACATTTTTTTTCTGGAATAGCCTAATTTCATAACATACATGTAAGAGAATAAGACACAAATTATTCTTTACTTTAGATGCAATTTTCAAAAATGTTATTTAATTGTTTTCCTGTTTTATTCTTGAACTCAAAGGCAACATTTTATATATATTTCCAAGCTGAATGGTCTTATGAAAAATTTTGAATAAAATTTATAGAGATAAAATGAAGACAAATGTAAAATATGCATCTCCATTTGGTCATGCATGTGAACAAATCTCTGTATTTAGGAATGCCTTAATGAACATGATGAAAAAATAATTAACAACAATGAATTACTTACCTAGTTCAAAATTATTGATTTAGAATATTCAACTTTATGAAATGAACAAAAAAAATGCAAGTGTTAATTTTATTATTTGCATGAAAATTGACTAGAACAGTCTTTTTTTGGAGTTAAAATTAGGCAGATTGAAATTTTACTTCGACTGCATAGACAGTAAATTTTTTTAAGTTGAGTTATTTTAACTTGCTTTTGGTCACAGTCTCTCAGATTTTAGAAATCATTACTTTGCCTGTTTAATAGATAGGAGAAAATTTCAGTTTATATTTATTTCATTATTTAAGTTCATCATAATTATATTTAATTTGTGATATCATTCAAAGATACTATGTCCTATTTACTGTTTGTTTTCGTAATACCATAATTCTTTAAATTTAAAGAAGGCTTGTAACTTGTAGAAGTTGACAGAAGTAGCAGGAAAATTGATATTTAGAGCCCTGTTAAAATAGGAATAAAATTACTGTCAAACTTAAGAACCTGTCTGAAATAATCAATTCATTAAACCATTACTTGATTCTGTCAAATTCAGTGGAATTAAAATAAAAATCAAACAGAAACAAAAATCAAACAGCTTCAGTTTTAAGATATACTTAAAACGAACAGGGTGTTAACAGAGACGAAAATAATAATTGTATGCTTTTGAAACAAAACAAATATGAAAATATAATGTTTCAAATTCATACATTTTGTAGAGTTACTGCACTTTTGTCATTCTTATGAAAAACACATACAATGTGATATCTTCAAAACAATATCATTAGAAAATGAATAATTAGAAACTTCATATAATTGGTCTGAGGGATTTCTGTGTGCCTGTGCTTTTCTTGTTCAAAAATATTTTTCATCTTGATGGCCATATATTCATGTATTAGTGACTGCTTTCTTTTTTCAATCAACTTTTTCATCTACATTGTAGATGACTTTACATACATGTATTATTGCCTGCTGAAAGAATTTTTTAATATGCACTTACTAAGGCTTTGAATTAACATGCATTTTGACATTTATAGTTAGGTTTATATACAGCAGCAGTTAATTTACAGTTAGGGCAAAAAACATTTTCATCTACTAGTCCGAAAACTAAATATAAACATTTGTCCCTATATGCCCTATATGAAAATTTTCACTAGTCCGAAACAATATTTACTAGTCTGGGGCATAGGACTAGTGGCTAACGGTGCAGACTGAATTTGGATGAAAAGACTGAATGTGACAACCATAAATGTTGCTTGTGAAAACCAGAAAGTTAAATTATATTGCTAGTTTCCAAGCTTTAATCTACAAAGTCGTAAAGTAAAAACTGTTATTACATTTGTATTTACACAAATGATAAAGTTTTTATACGAGTGAAATTATATTTAATGACGTAATTTTTTTTTAATAATAAGAGCCCCAGATAATCTCCATTTAAGCTTACAACAGGTAAGGTGATACATATATATTTTGTGGAAATAATCAAACAATTATTCCTCAACGGCTATGCAAAGGTCAACAGTTAGAATGGTTATGCTTCACTATGAAGTTTTGAGTTACATGTGTAATACATTGTATTGTTTTCCATAAAATTGGTCCTAGACTAGACATTCCTGATGGAAGCTTTGATTAAATGTCACCACTCGGCTCACTCGTGGTAAAGTCTGTTCCTCGATCTAATAAAGAATATTCAGTATAGAAAATGACACACCTTCTGTTGGTTTTTATTCTTTATAATATTCAATATATGTTTATCTTTTTGTAGCATCCCCTGTAGATGTCCGTCGCAGATCTACAGATTTGGCAGAATATGCACGACCATCTTCAGCTGGTGAGGAAGAAATACAGTTACAGTTGGCTTTGGCAATGAGTAAAGAAGAGCATGAAGAAGAATTGAAAAAACAAAAATCTGATGATGTAAAATTACAACTAGCTTTGGAAGAAAGCAGGAAACATGTTGATGAAGTTAGTATTCATGAAAAATTCTGACACACTCAGGTCCTCTTTTCTGTAGTCTTCTTCAGAAGTCAGATCTCCTTCATACCCTTACAGTGTGCTTTCACAATAAAACATCATAACTTCTCTCTCAGACTCTATTCACTTTTAGCTCTGACAACTGGGAGGGCCATATAAACTATTGCCATCCCTTGGTGTCTGTTGTCAGTCGTCGTTGCCGTGATGTAAACTTTCCGTTAAAAATCTCCTCTGAAATCACTGGGCCATTTTTTGTGTGTTGGGGGGGGGGGGGGGGGGTTTGACCTTTAACAAATATGACCACAGTAAATTGAAAAATCAGCAAAACCATTTTTTTTCTCTGAAACTGCTAGGGAAATTGATGCCATACTTTGATAGAATTGTCCTTAGATGGTCCCATTTCAAAATGGTAACTGGTGGATTAAACTTTCCTATATGGCCACCATTAAATAAGAATGGAAGTAATTAAAAATCTCCTCTGAAACAACTGGTGCAATTGAGATCAAACTTTGATTAAATGATCTTTGGGTGATCCTTTTTCAAACTTGTTTCTGGAGGTGGTGGTCTTTTACTTTTGGCCAATATAGCCCCCATTAACACTATTACTAAATATAGAAAAATCATCAAATTTATGTTTAAACACTTAATTCATCTTTGAAACTAGTTTGACAATTTGGACCAAATCTGGTTGAATGGTCTTTAGATGATCCCCTTTCTAACTTTTGTCTGGGGTCATTACTGTAGAGCAATATGGTCACTGCTTTTGCTATTAATGAGGACAAAGAAAGTCCTTTCCTGTATAAGTGATGTCATCTATGAAAACTTTCAAGTGAGAGAAAACATAAATTCAAACCAGAGAGTCACCCGTTGTTCCCCAAGTATATTTGAAATACTTGATGTGTATGTGTTTTTATATATTTCTTATTGTTTCATATGTTTATAGCATAGTTGAAAACTAGCACTTTTCAATTGGAATTACCTCCCTTTGAGCAGTGTCGAAGTTCAGCTGGGCATAGTAAGGGTATTAATAATTATAATCACTTTAATATGCCTCTTACTATGTTATATATTTGTTTCCATTCTATTTCGTTTTTATTCAACATTATACTTTAATTGTAAAAAAAAATGATTGTATGCCCATGTGGACCAAAATTGGATAAATAAGGAACTTTGAACTTTGAATTTTGCAAAAAAACATGGATGTTATGCTTTGTTTTAATTCCTTAAATTCAAGTGAGTGATACAGGCTTCTGGGAGCCACTAGTCATTAATTCCTTTGACAGTCATTTTTTTAATCATCTGTGATAAACTTCTCACAATAGTACTCTAACTTTTTCCTTTGGCCTAACAGGATGTATGTTTAATCCCAGCTAAATAGAAATCTTAAGTCATTCAGCTCTTCAAGTAGTACAGCTATCCTTTTCTAAAAAGAAGTATTTGTAATTATGCCCTGCCTGTAAGGCAGACCAGGCATATAGTTCGGTCTGTGCATCCGTCCTTCCGTCCATACGAGGTTAAGGTTCAGGTTTAATGTAGTGTTTTGTGAAAGAGTTATGGTATCATCCTAAAATTTTGTACATGGATAGCTTGTGATAAGAACAGCATCATTTTGATGCAAAACGGATGCTGTGACCTTGAGGTCATTGGTCATTGACTTTGAATTTCTTTATAGAATTTCAGTATTAGAATTCATTTAAGGTTCAGGGTTAAGGTAGTTTTTCATAAAGAAGTTATTGTATCATCATGAAAATTTGTACATGGATAGCTTGTGATAAGAACAGTATCATTTTGATGCGAAACTGATGCTGTGACCTTGAGGTCATGGGTCATCGACTTTGAAATTCTTAATGGAATTTCAATATTAGAATCCAAGTTAAGGTTCAGATTTAAGGTAGTTTTTCAAGTACTAAGAGATATTATTTCATCTACCCTATTGTTAGGGACTTCATAGTCAACAATATACAAATGTAATTCTATTTACTAAATACACATGTACTAACATCATTGGCAGGGCATGTAGTGTCCATTGGACACATATATACATGTATATGTTTTTTTTCTATCCTTTGAATAATAAGGTTTATAGGGATATTTTATGCAAGTTGTTCATCCACATGGGGCTAGAATCACACCCAGTTGTTATCAGTTGTTATTAAGAGCAGAGCATAGATGTCCACTGTATCAAAGAGTAATTTTAAAACTTATGTATTAAACTCCATGCTTGAAACTTGCCAGTCATGACAATTTTTGTGAACTGTAAGTTGTGCTATGTGCAGTCAAGATGAAAGGGACTCTGCTAGAAACTTTCTTCATTGACACACACCCCATATTCTTTCATTAATATCTGTAAGCTATATTAAAATTTGGTGATTCCTTTTTTTGGTAGGGCATGCATGCTGTAGTATGGATTAAGTATTTTTTTCTGAAATCTAAAGTTTTTAACTGTTTTCTTTGTTAATTTTTTAGGAAAGAAGAACTGCAAAAGCAGTAAGATTCTGCTTTGTGTAATTCTATTTAATGTGCATTGTCTCTGAATGAATTCCCTTATTCCCTTGTTACCCTTGTATTCCTTCTTCAGTCGATATCTCATCAGCTATGTGTTTAACAATTAAATTATTAAAAATTAATGAGAAAGCGTTTCAGTAGAAAAGCATTTTGCATGATGTAGAATAAATATTGACATTTGTCACCTTTAATGTGCAGAAAATGCATGTTTATTGTACTGCAGAATAACAGTTTTTTTTAAAGTTTGTTTTTGTCAAGAATGAATTATGGTGCTGACATTGTTTCTTGCAGGCTATTTAAACATCTTAGCAGAATTGTGCAATTATTCAGGGCTATTCCATAAAAAAACTACATATTTCAAATTGGGAAATTACTGCAAATCAGTTAATGCAAATAATGTTTTTTATTATAAAATTTGGATAGCAAAAATCAAAGTATGAGTTTTTATTGTTGTCATTTGTGATGTCCATCCATTGGCATTTTTATTAATGATGAAATCTGAATGATGACCATGTCCAAAAATGTGTAAAATTCCATTCCTACATTATCACAGAATGGAATAGCTCTAATACATGAATGTTATTATAAAGTCAAACACTAATAATTATATTTGAAATTTTTTCAGCAATGTATAACACCCTATATCTATTGGGTAAAATTCATCCAAAGAGAAGTAGACCTGATTTTCTTCATCTTTAAAGAAATCTGTATTTGTCCAGAACAGTTCCTTTATTATACATAATAAAATGGCTGCCAAAATATCATTTCCACTCTTTAAACACGTTTATCAAAATTAGGTCTGGAGAAGAAGTCGAACTAAGCAGATACTAAACAATTTCATTTTACTATTCAGTTAATACACAACAGTTACGTGGTAAGATTTGTTCAAATGAAATCTCGGTTCTCATGGATAGCAAGTTTTACTGCAAAGTTGGTGTTTATTTATGGGCACTCTGGTTTCCTTCACAAAAAAAAAGATCAATATAATTCAGTAGCAACATCAGTGATTTTGTTTCAATAAAAGTCAGAAGTTGGTCTGTCAATGTTATTTATAGAGAGTGTTGAATTGGACTGTTTATTTAGATGGCATGGAAAACATCTTCAGGTAAGACTGAGGATTACAGTTCAATTTCTTATATAAAGTACATTATCTTTTTCATGTCAGTAATCAGATAAAACTTTATATTACTAATTCATTTTTTAATCTTTTTAGACAGAAACAGGTGGTGGTGGACTCTTGTCTTTAGATTCTCCTAAAGGACCTGCCCCAGCAACAGATCCATGGGGTGCTCCTATTCCTGCACAGATTGCAAATAAAGATCCATGGGGAGCACCCTTACCCCCTGCATCAACACAGACCACAGATCCATGGGGATCACCAGCCAGAACGGCATCACCACCACAGCAACCATCAACAGACCCATGGGGAGCCCCACTGGCAATGCCACAGCAGCCCCCTCCTTACAGCAGTGTTGCTTCAGGTAAGTAGGAATAATTTTTTCTTAATAACATTAAATCAAGTAACTTATATTATTTTGTGTCCCAGATACATGTACTTATGTTACTGATTTCTCACTGCTTCACTATAGTCCTTAGGGACCTCGGTGGCCGAGTGGTCTAGGCAGTTCTTCATGACTACTAATGATCACTAGCCTGTCAACACCGAGGTTGTGAGTTTGAATCTCACCTGTGGTGAGGTGTGTTCGACTCTGATCTGAATTGACAAGGATTGCCTATTTTCCTACCGGAGGTAACTGGTTCTCTCCGTGTACGCCGGATTTCTCTACCAATAAAAACTGGCCGCCACGAAATAGCTGTAGCCAAATGTGCTGAAAACAGTGTAAAATTCCAACTTAACAAACTATCCTTTTTTATGTTTCAAAAAAGAATCAGTTACATGTATATCCTAAGAGTGCGATTATTGGGAAACAAAACTTGCACACATTCAAGAACCTCATGTCATATTTTACAAAAAATCAATATATCAAACACAAAAACTACTAATCAGAATTATCTTAGACATTCCAATAAAAAAAGGTCCCATAACATGACAAACAATCATATTAATGCAAAAATACAATGTATATGTTAATATATTTTTCACAAACTATAAAAGATGTTCATTCTTTAAACTTTAAAAATTTAAATAATTTCTAGACCCATGGACCACTCCTTCAGCAGCATCTGAAGTTAAAGCTCAACCTCCAAGACAGAAATCACCCTGGGATGCATCACCATCAGTGGACAATACAGCCGGATTTGATTCTGGATTTGGTATAGGAGCTAGCCCTGCAACAACAAATGGACAGAAGGAGGATGATGGATTTGATTTATTGAGTTCTAGAAGTACAGGAAATTCTCCTGCTAAGACAGCCATTGGACAG
The DNA here is from genome assembly GCA_028015205.1 of Mytilisepta virgata. Lineage (NCBI taxonomy): Eukaryota > Metazoa > Mollusca > Bivalvia > Mytilida > Mytilidae > Mytilisepta > Mytilisepta virgata. Next base: position 95,376,302 of record CM051521.1, read on the forward strand.
AGTGGATTGGATGGATTTGATCCTTTAGGAGGTTAGTTTCTGTGAATGTCCAGTAAGAGATATGTATATATAAAAGTGTGCAGATTAAATTTACACAAAATGTTTGAGATACATGTTTGTTATTGGGTAAAATTGACATTGGGGGTACATTGTTTGTCATGATAGCTCCTCTTGCAGATTTAAAGCTTGGAAGTTTTTATTTTGTAAGATTATTTTACACATATTTACATCCTAAGAATTATTATTCTCCTCAATTTTATTTCTGGATTATGGATTGTTGAAATTAATAATTTGAATGTTGATGGCTGAGGCATACTTCTGTCTAGAATTTTCTTTAATTTAGTATTATATCCCTAGGGTCACCAAATATGCACAAAGTAATGGTTTTACAAATTTTAGGTTTGGACCATGCATTTTTTATTGGAAATTCATAGTTCAGAATACCACCTCGGTGGTATCATGGTAACGTGGTTGCCTCGAGTGCAGAAGGTTTCGGGTTTGATCCCTGACCAGGTCAAACCAAAGACATTAAAATTGCTCTTCTCTGCTAACCACGCAGCATCTAGGACTAAGAGCAAAGGACTGTCAGCTCGGAGTCAGTATAATGTGTTTGAATGGGGTGATATGTCTTCCTGTGGACAGTTACCTCATGAGCTAGCACGTTAAAAATCCACGTCAGCGTGTCGGTCTAGCAGGGATCATATTCATATCATAAATGTACATGATGTATCAACATGTTCTCGTTCTGATATGAATCTAATGGCTGCCACTGGACGTTAAACAATAATTCATCCATCCATCCACAGTTCAGAATAATATTTGGGGTTAACCTTCATATATAATGTTATTATTTGTATGGTTTCTTGCAATGTTAATGAATTATTTTGGTCCATCATTTAGATTTTCAAAATGGCAAAGTAATGTTTCTGATCAGAAAGATTTTCAATTAAAAGTAAATTACCTAATACTATAAACTTATTTACAGAAATTATTTACAGAAAGAAAATGTACATAATTTTTGAGGTAGAAAATAATGTTGAAATTAGAAAGCAAATTACTAAATTTTATGCATTGAGTGAGTCTTTGTATGTTATTACTTTATTCAATATTTATTTTTGGAATTCTAGGGGAGTCTAAAGATCCCTGGGATATGGATGGCATGCAGCAGACTCTTCCAACAGCACAACAACAACAACAAAAACATAGAAAAACACCACAAGAATTTTTAGGAGATAATGCAAATTTAGTCAATCTAGATCAGCTGGTTACTACTAATAAAAAACAAGGTTTGTTATACACTGTCAATTCAAACAATAATGATATGAAAAAATAATAGTTTTCTGGATTTTTAGCTCACCTGGCCAAAGGCCATGTCAGCTTTTGTCATCATTTGGAGTCCGTCGTCCATTAACTTTTCACATTTTAATCTTCTCCTCTGAAACCACTGGGCCAAATGAAATTAAATGTAAGGTTCTTAATAAAGTTTGCTAATATCGTCCCGATGGGGCAACAAACATGGCCGCCATGGGCAATTGCTGATTTTGATTGGCCGAGTTTTCAAAAATCTTCTCCTCTGAAACTGCTAGTCTAAATGGAACAGAACTTGACAGGAAGCATATATGGGAGGTCCTTTATAAAGTTTCCTCATTTTGTCCCAAGCTGACTACAAAAATGGCCACCATGCACAGTTCTTGTTTCTGATTGGCTGATATAGAAAAATCTCCTCTGAGATTGCTTGGCCTAATGGAACTAAACTTGACAGGAAGCATGTATGGGAGGTTGTTTACAAATGTTTCCTCATTTCGTCCCAATTGGGCAAAAAACATGGCCGTCTTAGGCAATTATTGTTTCTCATTGGTTGATTAAAATTTTTTTTTCTCGAACTGCTTGGCCAAATGGAATAAAACCTGACAGGAAGCATCTTTGGAAGGTTCTGTACATAGTCTCCTCATTTTGTCCCGATCAGACTTCAAATATGGCCACCATGGGCAGTTCTTGTTTCTCATTGGCTGATATAAAAAAATCTTCTGAAATCACTTGGCCAAATGGAACGAAACTTGACAATAAGCATATATAGGAGGTCCTTTATAAAGTTTCCTCATTTTGCCCAGATTAGACTACAAATATGGACGCCATGGGCAGTTCTTTTTTTAGCTCACCTGGCCGAAGGCCATGTGAGCTATTGCCATCACTTGGCGTCCGTCGTCGTCCGTCGTCGTCGTTAACAATTTTTCAAAACTCTTCTCCTCTGAAACTACTTGACCAATTGGAACCATACTTGGTACGAATGTTCTTTGGGGTATCCTGCATAGAACTGATGTGGGGATTTTTGATCCGTCGAAAAACATGGCCGCTGTTACTAAAAATAGAACATAGGGGTCAGACAACAGTTTTTCGCAAATATCTCAAAAATCATTAGGTTATGGCAAATTCTGGCAGGTTGAAAGTGTTCACCATGATGAGAGCTACCTGTATGCTGATTTTCGTGAAAATCTGTCAACTGATGTTAGAGTTATTACCCTTTTTTGACATTTTTGGCTTTTTTTATGTTATTATTTCAAAAATCTTCTCCTCTGAAACTACTTGACTAATTAGAACCAAACTTGGTATGAATGTTCCTTGGGGTACCCTGCATAGAACTGATGTGGGGATTTTTGATGCGTCGAAAAACATGGCCGCTGTTACTAAAAATAGAACATAGGGGTAAATTGCTGTTTTTTGCTAATAACTCAAAAACCATAACAGATATCGAAAATCTGACATGGGATAAAATTGATCAGCATGACAAGATCTACCTGCCCTGAAATTTTGAAGGAAATTCCAAAACCCATTTAGGGGTTATTGCCCTTTTTTCATCAAATTTTCAAAATTTTAACATATTTCGTCATTTATCTCCAAAACTATTTGAGATAGAAGTGAAATGTAAATTTGAAAAATGTTTGCCATGTTGAGATCTACCTACCCTGAAATTTTAAAGGAAATCCCAAAACCCATTTAGGAGTTGTAGCCCTTTTTTGTCAAATTTTCAAAATTTTTTTATTCAAAAATCTTCTTCTCTGAAACTGCTGGGCCGATTGGTTTGAAACTTAATAGGAATGATCTATGACATGTCCTCTACAAACCATCCTCAATTTATTTTGATCTGACATAAAACATGGCTGTCATAGCTAAAAATAGAATATAGGGGTGCATGTGTTGTTTTTGGCTTATAACTTAAAAACTGTTACAGATATCAAAAATCTGACATGGGGTAAAATTGATCAGCATGACAAGATCTACCTAACCTGAAATTTTGAAGGAAATCGTAAAACCCATTTAGGAGTTATTGCCCTTTTTTCGTCAAATTTTCATAATTTAACATTTTTCGTCATTTATCTCCAAAATTATTTGAGATAGAAGTGAAATGTAAATTTGAAAAATGTTTGCCATGTTGAGATCTACATACCCTGAAATTTTAAAGGAAATCCCAAAACCCATTTAGGAGTTATTGCCCTTTTTTCGTCAAATTTTCAAAATTTAACATTTTTCGTCATTTATCTCCAAAACTATTTGAGATAGAAGTGAAATCTAAATTTGAAAAATGTTTGCCATGTTGAGATCTACATACCCTAAAATTTAAAGGAAATCCCAAAACCTATTTAGGAGTTATTGCCCTTTTTTTGTCAAATTTTCAAAATTTTAACATTTTTGAATATCTCCAAAACTATTTGAGATAGAAGTGAAATATAAATTGAAAAATGTTTGCCATGTTGAGATCTACCTACCCTGAAATTTTGAAGGGAATCCCAAATTCTATTTAGGAGTTATTGGTTTGTTTAATTTGAGGTCGGGTTCTGTTACATTTATTTAAGGTTCACCCTTATTCCTGGTCAATTTTGTCAACTTCCTGCCAGGACTACCACCACCAGGGAACATATTTTAACATTAAACCTTATGAAAAATAAATCTTCAACAAATTTTCCCTGAACAATTGAACCAATTGCAACAAACTTGGTCAAATAGTTGATTAATTGTCCAATGAAAACAGACTCCAGGTGAGCGATACAGGCTCTGGTGAGCCTCTTGTTTTGATTGGCTGATTTAAAACAGTCTTCTCCTCTGAGGTTGCTTGGCCAAATGGAACGAATCTTTACACGAAACATCTATGGGAGGTTCATCACAAAGTTACCTCATTTCGTCCCGATCGGGCAACAAACAGGGCTGTTATGGGCAATTCTTGTTTCTCATTGAAAAAAATTGTGGAACTACTTGGCCAAAACTGTCAGCCAAACTTGACAGGAACATGTATGGAAAGTCATTTATGAAATAGATTTTTTTCATCCTGATTGGACGACAAGCATGGCTGCCATTGGCAATTCCTGTTTCTGATAGGCTCATATAAAGTAATCTTCTTCTCTGAAGACACTTGGCCAAAAAACAACACTTGACAAGAGCATGTGTGGGAGGTTTTTAGCTCACCTGGCCAAAGGCCTTGTGAGCTTTTGTCATCACTTGGCGTCCATCATCCGTCTGCCTGTAAACTTTTACATTTCATCTTTTCCTATGAAACCCCTGGACCTATTGAACTGACACTTGTCCTGTAGCTTCTATGGAAGGTCCTTTACAAAGTTTGCATAAGTCATCCCGGTCCATGAAACAAAATTGCCGTCATGAGCATTTACATGTTCTGATTGGTCGAAATTTAAAACATTTTCTCCTCTGAAACCGTAAAGCCAAATGAACTGATTTTTGGTATGGAGCATCAATGGAAGGTCCTTTACAAACTTTGCATAAATCTTCTTGGTCCATGAAACAAAATGGCCGCCATGAGCATTTACATGTTCTGATTGGTCGAAATTTAAAACTTCTTCTCCTCTGAAAACTGTAAAGCCAACTGAACTGATTTTTAGCTCACCTGGCTATGCCAGGGTGAGCTTTTGCCATCACTTTGCGTCCGTCGTCCGTCCGTCCGTCCGTTCGTCGTAAACTTTTCATTTAAAAATCTTCTCCTCTGAAACTGCTGGGCCAATTGGTTTGAAACTTAATAGGAATGATCTATGACATGTCCTCTACAAAATATCCTCAATTTATTTTGATCTGACATAAAACATGGCTGTCGTACACAGGCGCTTGTCTCAGAAAAAAAAATTACTATATATGCCAAGAGAAAAGAAAAGGTCCCCAACTCGGGCAACACAATTTTACGCACCTGCTTCGATTTCCAAAGAATTATCCCTTTCACCTTTCGGTCTCGCTCAAAACTTTTGGATCAATAAAAAAAATATTAATTTATCAACACAATGATGTATGACACGCCTACCTTACTTGCCAATCAACAGCGCTTTAGCCATATGAAATCGGTCAAAAGTGAATTATTTATCAGTACTACAATAAATTGCAAATTTGAAGACGAGGATCAAATGAATTGCTGCTTTCTGATTGGCTAACTCAGTATGCTAAAATTAAAACTTGGAAACTAGAGTATTAATTTATAAATAGAACGCCATCAACTCATCAATTTATTTACCAGCAGCGATTTATTATTACTTCTTCATACCATTGTTTTTCAATTAATTAATCATGACAAAAGAACAAAGAAAGGAATTTTTTAAACAGTTCATTTTCTTTATTTTAATTTTTTAGCTCACCTGGCCGAAGGCCATGTGAGCTATTGCCATCACTTGGCGTCCGTCGTCGTCCGTCGTCGTCTGTCGTCGTCTGTCGTCGTCCGTCGTCGTCCGTTGTCGTCCTTAACAATTTTTCAAAACTCTTCTCCTCTGAAACTACTTGACCAATTGGAACCATACTTGGTACGAATGTTCTTTGGGGTATCCTGCATAGAACTTATGTGGGGATTTTTGATCCGTCGAAAAACATGGCCGCTGTTACTAAAAATAGAACATAGGGGTCAGACAACAGTTTTTCGCAAATATCTCAAAAATCATTAGGTTATGGCAAATTCTGGCAGGTTGAAAGTGTTCACCATGATGAGAGCTACCTGTATGCTGATTTTCGTGAAAATCTGTCAACTGATGTTAGAGTTATTACCCTTTTTTGACATTTTTGGCTTTTTTTATGTTATTATTTCAAAAATCTTCTCCTCTGAAACTACTTGACTAATTAGAACCAAACTTGGTATGAATGTTCCTTGGGGTACCCTGCATAGAACTGATGTGGGGATTTTTGATGCGTCGAAAAACATGGCCGCTGTTACTAAAAATAGAACATAGGGGTAAATTGCTGTTTTTTGCTAATAACTCAAAAACCATAACAGATATCGAAAATCTGACATGGGATAAAATTGATCAGCATGACAAGATCTACCTGCCCTGAAATTTTGAAGGAAATTCCAAAACCCATTTAGGGGTTATTGCCCTTTTTTCATCAAATTTTCAAAATTTTAACATTTTTCGTCATTTATCTCCAAAACTATTTGAGATAGAAGTGAAATGTAAATTTGAAAAATGTTTGCCATGTTGAGATCTACCTACCCTGAAATTTTAAAGGAAATCCCAAAACCCATTTAGGAGTTGTTGCCCTTTTTTTGTCAAATTTTCAAAATTTTTTTATTAAAAAATCTTCTTCTCTGAAACTGCTGGGCCGATTGGTTTGAAACTTAATAGGAATGATCTATGACATGTCCTCTACAAACCATCCTCAATTTATTTTGATCTGACATAAAACATGGCTGTCATAGCTAAAAATAGAATATAGGGGTGCATGTGTTGTTTTTGGCCTATAACTTAAAAACTGTTACAGATATCAAAAATCTGACATGGGGTAAAATTGATCAGCATGACAAGATCTACCTAACCTGAAATTTTGAAGGAAATCGTAAAACCCATTTAGGAGTTATTGCCCTTTTTTCGTCAAATTTTCATAATTTAACATTTTTCGTCATTTATCTCCAAAACTATTTGAGATAGAAGTGAAATGTAAATTTGAAAAATGTTTGCCATGTTGAGATCTACATACCCTGAAATTTTAAAGGAAATCCCAAAACCCATTTAGGAGTTATTGCCCTTTTTTCGTCAAATTTTCCAAATTTAACATTTTTTCGTCATTTATCTCCAAAACTATTTGAGATAGAAGTGAAATCTAAACTTGAAAAATGTTTGCCATGTTGAGATCTACATACCCTAAAATTTTAAAGGAAATCCCAAAACCCATTTAGGAGTTATTGCCCTTTTTTTGTCAAATTTTCAAAATTTTAACATTTTTGAATATCTCCAAAACTATTTGAGATAGAAGTGAAATATAAATTGAAAAATGTTTGCCATGTTGAGATCTACCTACCCTGAAATTTTGAAGGGAATCCCAAATTCTATTTAGGAGTTATTGGTTTGTTTAATTTGAGGTCGGGTTCTGTTACATTTATTTAAGGTTCACCCTTATTCCTGGTCAATTTTGTCAACTTCCTGCCAGGACTACCACAACCAGGGAACATATTTTAACATTAAACCTTATGAAAAATAAATCTTCAACAAATTTTCCCTGAAAAATTGAACCAATTGCAACAAACTTGGTCAAATAGTTGATTAATTGTCCAATGAAAACAGACTCCAGGTGAGCGATACAGGCTCTGGTGAGCCTCTTGTTTTATTTGCTCCTTGTCTTCAAATTTGCAGTTTATTGTAGTACTGATAAATAATTCACTTTTGACCGATTTCATATGGCTAAAGCGCTGTTGATTGGCAAGTAAGGTAGGCGTGTCATACATCATTATGTTGATAAATTAATATTTTTTTTATTGATCCAAAAGTTTTGAGCGAGACCGAAAGGTGAAAGGGATAATTCTTTGGAAATCGAAGCAGGCGCGTAAAATTGTGATGCCCGAGTTGGGGACCTTTTCTTTTCTCTTGGCATATATAGTAATTTTTTTTTTCTGAGACAAGCGCCTGTGCTGTCGTAGCTAAAAATAGAATATAGGGATGCATGTGTTGTTTTTGGCTTATAACTTAAAAACCGTTACAGATATTGAAAATCTGACAGGGTAAAATTGATCAACATGACAAGAACTACCTACCCTGAAATTTTGAAGGAAATTCCAAAACCCATTTTGGAGTTATTGCCCTTTTTTCGTCAAATTTTCAAAATTTTAACATTTTTCGTCATTTATCTCCAAAACTATTTGAGATAGAAGTGAAATGTAAATTTGAAAAATGTTTGCCATGTTGAGATCTACCTACCCTGAAATTTTAAAGGAAATCCCAAAACCCATTTATGAGTTGTAGCCCTTTTTTTGTCAAATTTTCAAAATTATTTCATTAAAAAATCTTCTCCTCTGAAACCGCTGGGCCGATTGGTTTAAAACTTAATAGGAATGATCTATGACATGTCCTCTACAAACCATCCTCAATTTATTTTGATCTGACATAAAACATGGCTGTGTAGCTAAAAATAGAATATAGGGGTGCATGTGTTGTTTTTGGCTTATAACATAAAATCCTTTACAGATGTCAAAAATCTGACTGGGGTAAAATTGATCAACATGACAAGATCTACCTACCCTGAAATTTTGAAGGAAATCCCAAAACCCATTTAGGAGTTATTGCCCTTTTTCGTCAAATTTTCAAAATTTTAACATTTTTCGTCATTTATCTCCAAAACTATTTGAGATAGAAGTGAATGTAAATTTGAAAAATGTTTGCTATGTTGAGATCTACCTACCCTGAAATTTTAAAGGAAATCCCAAAAACCCATTTAGGAGTTGTAGCCCTTTTTTTGTCAAATTTTCAAAATTATTTCATTAAAAAATCTTCTCCTCTGAAACCGCTGGGCCGATTGGTTTGAAACTTAATAAGAATGATCTATGACATGTCCTCTACAAACAATCCTAAATTTATCTCCAAAACTATTTGAGATAGAAGTGAAATGTAACTTTGAAAAATGTTTGCCACATTGAGATCTACATACCCTGAAATTTTAAAGGAAATCCCAAAACCCATTTAGGAGTTATTGCCCTTTTTTGTCAAATTTTCAAAATTTAAACATTTTTGCACTGTCATCCGTTGCCCGACAAAAGGACCAAAAATAATACCAACATATAAACATCCACATGGAATTCATAAAAAACTCAGAAACCACTGAACCAAAGTTGCAATAATCTTTAGGTGATCCCTTGAAGAATACTGTCCAGCATGTCAGCACTCCAACCATGACTACCACCATCATGGAACATATTTTAACATTAAACCTTATGAAAAATAAATCTTCAACAAATTTTCCCTGAACAATTGAACAAACTTGGTCAAATAGTTGATTAATTGTCCAATGAAAACCAGACTCCAGGTGAGCGATACTCTGTCCATATGCCTTCGTCTGAATCACATACTCCAGGAGATTTTGTGCGTTTTCTCACAGCTCAAGCCAGTAGGGGACAATGTATTGTCCAGCAATACTTTTAGAATGCTTGTTATTCTATTATATAGTAATAAATATTTCTATTTTCAAATTTCTATCAAGAATTATGCTCCATATGAAAATAAGTAACTTATTGACTTAGTGCAGATATGAACGATAAAACTCTTATTTGCACAAGTTCAATATATGAAGTCACTTTGAAACCTGGTGAATATCTCAGTGGTTCTTGCAAATTAAATCCTCAAATTTGTTTTCATTTACATTAAACTTATAATAGCTCAATTCAGCTTGTTTTGCAGGTGTTTGTGTCTTTAGATAAGCATATTCAACAACAAACAACTTTCAAGTCGTTCTCATTTCTGGGAAATATTTATTGCTATATAATAAATATGTTTTATCAAATTTGTTTTTGATTATATAATGAAACAACTTCGAAAGGTCCATAAATTTTCATATTGACCTGCTGAAAGTGATTTTCCCTTTAATAATGTCATAAAGTCAGGGTTATCTGTCATAAAACAATTACAGTGTTGTTGAAACTAGTTTTCATATTTCAAAAAAAAATTGAACGTGGCCTTTCACCAGTGTTTATTTGTAGACATCCCCAGAAAGACTATAATTGTAGATTGGTTACATAATGGATTCAATATGATTTAAAATGTTCGACAGGATATTAATAAAGGAAAAATTGATGACTTGCATTTTCAACTAAATCAGTTGTTTGGTAACAATCTATTTTTCATTTTTTTTCATGAATATTGCCATTTAATGTAGGTCTGTTGATTTCTTTGTAGGAACAAATCCATTTGAAGCACCAGCTGCTTCAAATCCGTTTGCTGCACAGATAAGCAGTCAGCAACCTGCTCGTATGACATTGAATCAAATGCAGAATAATACACAAGGATTTTCACAATCAGCAACTTCAGGACTTCTACCTGCTCCATTAGCTCCATTGAGCACAACAGGACCAGCCCAGCCCCAGCAACAAAGTTATAATCCATTTTTGTGAAACAGTATAGCACAGTTAGAAAATATTAAATTTTTAACACAATTTGTAATCTGGAAAGGGTGGCTATTTCTCTTTAAATTGACATGCAAATGAAAGTGGAATTTATCAGGTATTCCACTTGTGAAAGTGGATTTGTTAGGTCCACTTTGTGGTCCAATGATATTATGAACAAAATGGAACGACTTTGAAGTTTGGTTTCAATACACATATCAAAAATTTTCTGCTTATTTAATGATTGTACACCTGTTTTATTCATCATAGAATGTGCAAATAATAAAAAACATACATGTACCTACATAATAACAGGAAAATAAGTCATATATATATGGTTGGAATGTGAATATCAAAACCTATTGTTCAAGAATTCATGTTTGAACCTTGTAATTACTAAAATCACAGTTCTTGCGTAGATAGCCCTTAATTCCTTTACAAAATTCTTTAGATTTTTAGTTCCTTGAACTGTTCAGTAAATTAAACTTCTTGGTTGGAGCACTTAATGTATAAAGATATGCTGTGTTTGAAAATTTAGAAGATGTTCATGATATGATTGGACAAGAATTTAGAAATATAGCCATGTGATATGTATTTAATGATTGAATTTTACTCATGAAATCATTCACTGTATTATGTGTTTTATTGACAGAAGGTTTGTGTATTTTATAATTATATCTTGAGCAATTAACCTACAAATACAGGTTCATTAGTTTTGCAGAAAAAGAAAAACATGAAAAATGGTTTCTCATCAAAAGTTTTATTTATACAGTAAATATTGTTGAGGGGTATTCTATTAAAATTTACATCCAGGGAAGGAAGGGGGGTGAGCAAAAATTATGATTTAAGCCCTCCACTCCCTGAGCGCTAATGGAATTTCAAATCTGAATTCTTTTTAGAATATAATTTTCCAATTTGGCTACCACCATTGGTTACAAAATTACCCACAGCACCACAACCAGTTCATGTAGTAAAAAATAAAGTTGGTATTCCCCCCTTTGATGTATATTCAGATGGAATAGCTCTTAACCATGTTTACTGTATAAAGACATCTTTCATGGTGTTCTTTTCTAACAGAGTTTCTCTAATTTAGCAAGGTTATAACTGTTGGATAAATTTCAGCCTAGTGTGCAAGCTTATGTATTATTCTCTCCAAAATAAAACTTTTGTAGTGGACTGAGAAACAGAAAATTCTAATTGGAGTTTATTCTTAATTTTGCTACCTCCTAAAAACTTTGTATGTTTATTTGCCTTCCTGCATAGTAATGCAGTAGACAGACATGAATATTCAAGAAGTGCACTTTGTCATAGAAAAATTTTAAATTGGATTTAAAACGTCTAAAAGATTAAGAATTTTCTTCTCTCTAAATGACCAGAGAAAAAAGTCCCACACTCAATCCTCCTGCCAGTGTATGATAGTAAAAGAGATCAACAGTATTTGTTAGCATCATTTGACCATTTAGCCAATGTGATTTTGTTAAAAATTAGTACAAAATCTTGAAAAGATGAGGTATTTCTGTATAAACCACAACAGTTAAGTTCTTTATTTTTGGAATTTCATATTTGGTAGCAATATTTTGAACAACATTTCTCAAAAATTTCTCCAAATATTTAGATTTTGCTATTTTTTTTCATTTTAAAAATTGTTATATAGGAATAGACATAGACTTTGTTAAGAGCAGAAAATACACACTTTCCTAGCTTGAACTTTGGTCACATGTATGTGTGGATTTGGCATGGTGAATTTATCCACCATTTCCTTTCTTACCTATAACAGAAAATCAAAGATCAAATAGACAATGTAGTATTAATATGTTTTAGAAATACTTGTGCCTTTACAGTTAATTATGTATTTAATGTTTACAATAACTTCTGTATCTCGGTAAATACTATATTATGTTGCATGTGAAGAAAACAATGAAGAAAAAAACATTATCTTGTTATATGTCTAAGTTCATCATAAATGTTATAATTTGCAGGTAGCATGGTTCTTTAATGGTCATATACTTCATAAGGACTTCTTTGAAAAAATAAAAATTGAAGCATTCTAGAAATTTATATTCATATTAACTCTTTTCCTTGACTTCATTTGGTTTTCGAATTTTGTAACTGGATTTTCTAACAGAAATTGTATTAGTTTGGCAGTGTACAGCAAGCACATGGCTCCAAACAATGATGAAGGGTTTACTGTCTATCAGACAAGTTCTTATTCTTTGGTTTGATTTCTAGCATTTCATTAATATTTGAATATTGTCATCTTTATTTTCCGTATATTTAATATGTAGGAAGATTTATTTTGAAAATCGTCTCCCTTGAAACATTCGAATAAAATATTGTAAGTTTTTGAAATTGAAAGTCCCTGTATCTTTAGTTGGTACGTATTCTGTAAGTCAAAGTATTTACAATTTTAGTTTAAAAAATGTATTTATTTAAGTAAATTTTTTAAATGTTGTGATAGTTGTTTAACATTTAAGCTATGCAAGCTATTTTGGACAAAGTCAGAAACAAATGCTTATAAATGATATGTTATTTTGTTGTGAACAATACTACATAGTGACTTTGAGATGAAGAACACCAGAAGTTGTGCTGTTCCTCTCCTAGGAGTTTCATTCCGACATTTTTGTTAACTTTTCCTGTTTGAAATAATTTTAGACATAACAGTGAACAAAACCTTAGATAGGATATATATTTCAAGTTTAATAGGAGGTTGTGAAAAATATGATATAGGGTTAATAAGTCTTTTTTTTTAACTAACAGCATTTAAATATAATCAAAAATGGCTCCAGTTTTGTATTACTAAACTTGTGTTAAGGGCACTTAAGAACAACAAAAAAGTATCTCTATAGAACAGCGGAGAATTATGCATTTATTTACATTTTCTGAATAGGGAAAACTTTTGACCATAATAAAAGTTTTAACAGGAATAATTAGTTTAAAAGAAGAAAAATACAGTATTCTGAAGACTAGGTTTGCCAAATATCTTGCTTTATTAACAGCTACATGTTTTGTACTCTATTAATTCCTTTTTCATTTGCACTAGGCTTAAAGATGATTTTTTTACAGAAATTTCATTTTCCTTAAAAGAACTAATTGCATTTATTTCAGCAACATTAATAATATTTCAGCTTAAAACATGAATTTTCCTTCATTTCATTTTACCAAAAAGTTTAACTTGTTTATTTTGAAATGGCATTAATTTAGTCATTTTGTACAGGCCTCATCACATATGTTATCTTTTCAGTGAGGAATGAGTAGCCAAATATTAAAATGTACAAAAGGTAGAAATAATTGGAATTATTTATTTACATGTTTGAGAGTTATAAGATCTTTATCATTTTTAATATGTAATTATAGATACTTCAGGAGATGACAGACTTGTAGAAATCAGAAAAATATTTTCCATTTTGACAGTCTTTGCATTACGTACCTCATTTGCTTGTTAATGTGTATATGTGTGAGTGTTTTACTTAATTTTTACATTCACTACTTTTGGCTTTTAATTGAAATCTGTCTGTAATGGATCATCTAAATATTGTTTAATTCTAAATTTAATTTTAATTCATTTCACCAATTTTTTTCCACAATTTGTAACAGAGGGCTAATTCTGAAGTCAAATTGATTTTACATTCCCTTCAATTTACTCATGTGTAATAGTACATTTATGACCTCTAATCACTTTATATTAGGATAAAATTATTTTCAAAAGCAATATTTTGGCTGATGTGTCACATAAGTATATTCAATAGTTTACATATTTTGAACAGTGAGTTTTTTTATTTATTTCTTAGAGAAAATGGTAAATTTATGGTAAATGTTTTTGTTAATTACCATAGCAATGTATTTTGTTGATTTTTATTTTTGTAAGAAATTTTTGTAACAGATAGAAGTAGCAGGTTTTAATGTGGTTTGAAATAAGAAAACACCTATAGAGTTTGAAGAAAATGTCCAGAAGGTAAAATAAGATAGAAATTAAAAGATATTATTATTTTATTATTTTATACTTGCTAATTTATATCTTAAGACCAGTGCAGTGAAAGAATTTTACTTCTGAATTTCCAGGGCAGAGATATCATGTTTTGATTTTTCAAGAGAGAAATATTTCTAACTTGTCAATTTACTGATTGTTTTTAGTTTCCTCATCAGGTAAACAGTATCATGATTTATTTTCATGAATCTTAAAATGTTTAACATCAATCACCTTGACATTTTAGATGTTGTAAATTGAAAATGCTGGAGTGATTTTATATAAACAAATAATTATTGATGAACTGTGTATAATAGTTGTACGGAGAAAAGCCCATACTGTTATGATAAAAATACATAGATCTGAGGAAAGTAGAGATCTGGTTTATATGTCATGTGAATAGCAGCTTCTGTGTCTACCTGGAAAATTCTGATCTCGTTAACTCTAATTCATTGAGGAAAAAAGTCAAATTTAACCGTTTTACTAAGTTGCCAAGTTAATAGGGGGAGATAATTTGACCTTAGCATTCATTTCATTCATCGTGTCATATTGTGGTAAAGACAACTCCTCTTAAACCTCCTGATACATTTTTTTAAAAAAAGAACAGTTAAATTGGGGCATGGGGTATTATTTTGTTAATTTGCCCATTGTACGTTTAGTATTCATTTATTTTAAAAAGTCTTCAAAATTTTCTGAATCAACATGTCATATAACAGTAAAGTGACATTATGCTAAATTTATTGAACATTAGGTGTGAAGAAGAATACTATAGGATGTCTATTTTGTATACATGTATGTTTTTGTGTTTTCATTTGATTGTTTTTAAATGTTAATTTATATTTTAAGCTCTAAATATTTTTGTGAAAGTCTTGTATCAGGAACTTAGGAATGTCCCATATTACCTGTAATCAGAGAAGATTTGACTAATCAGAACTATGTATAAATTGGTTGATAGATTTGAATCACCTATCAATAGGGCTATCTCAGTCCTGTTGTGATGAAAGCAGTCGATGCCCAGTGTCATAAACTTTCCTTTAAAAATCTTCTCCTAAACCACTGGGCCAGTTGATTCAAAACTTGGTGTGAAACATTTATTTGACAGAAGGAACTCACACTTGATACGGGCTATAACAGCTAAGCGTTCATGGCAATATTGAATAGCACTTGATACTGGCTATAACAGCTAAGTGCTCATGGCAATATTTGATAGCACTTGATACTGGCAGAAACAGCTAACTCTTCTTAATCACATTATGGCTACCTGCTTATACTGACAATTATAGCATAATTTTGAGACACATAGCTAATGTTTTAATACTGATAGTATTTATTGTTTAAATTGATGGCTGATGATGACAAAAATATCAGCAAGATTTTTATTCATTGTACTGACAGTCACAGCTAATTTTGTACCAGTAAATATAGATTTTAGATTTTCTTCATACTTAAAAATGTGATAATACTTTTTGTATATAGAATAATGGTCTGATATCAACTTTTCTTATAATGACAATTTTTGGTAGCAATAAAAATGTTTTCTTTGATAAAGAGGCGGGCTTAATCCAGTTATCCTGTGTATTTGCAAAAAAAATCAAAAGCAAAAGTAGTGACCAGAAAATTTTCTCAGAATGATACAAAACATGGAAATACCAACAAACTTAATTGAAATAGTAATCCTTAAAAGTTGCAGAGGCCAAATTTCACTGTAACATAGAAAAAGAAATTACCCTCTTTCTAATGAAACAGTTATTATCTTCCCTGATTTCTAACTATTTGAGTTGTTAGTTTACGATTAATGAATGGTATTCGGATGGTCAGCTCCAAACGGAGATAAAGGAAAATCCATTTTGCTGTCAACCAAACAACTTCTTGTCTCATGATGTAAAACAGTAAATCAAAATAGTGTTGTTGCGACATTAGTAAATAACTATGTTTTTCGGAAATTACTAATTGCAAAGGGGTGTTTTAACATTATGACACCTATAGACTATGTTATACACATTCATTCAGGTAAAAATCTGCATTTTTATAACAGGTGCCAATACTCGAAAACAGAGGCATTGCATAATTTAGAAATCGGAGACATTTTAACATTAAGTCCACAACTGATGACGATGAAGTATAATGGTTAACAGTTTATTTCAGCTTTTAATATTTTGTCATATTTTTTTTAATAAAAAATTATGAATTCTTTTAGATTTAAATATGAAAACTGCATTTTTTTAAAAAAAGGAATGAAACATTATTTAGTTATATTAGAATATTAGAGAAGGAAGTAAATCATTAATTCAGGATAATACCTTGGTTTTTGACAATCAGATTGCAATGAGTCTTTTTATTTTAATAGAAGAGAGTTTTTTTCCATTCAGGGAAATTTTCTAAACCAAGTGTAATTGCCATTTTTTACAGATCGGTATTTGGACAGCAAAGTCTATGTAAATTAAATAAAAAAAGTTTATCTACTCTGAATTACTAGACAAAGTATAGAAACATATATCATAATTTCTGGGAAAAGTGAATGGATTGTTTTATGGAAATTTTATCATAATTTGAGTTAATTGTCTGAATAGATATTTCTAATTAACAACTAAGCATTTAGTTCCACATTTAATTTAAAAAGAACATGGCCTAGACTTATTTTTATTAAGACAGTTCTCTCAATAAATTGTAAACAGCCTCTGCTTTGCTTTTACAAAAAAAAATTATTGGACAGAATTTTGTTACATCAGTGAGTAACATTTTATATATGTAGCATGATTAATCATATTTGTAAGATTTGTAAAACAGGGGCCAGAAGTCTCAACAAGATATTGGAAATTAGAGTAAATATTCATTGTAAGATGTATTATTGATAATGCAGCTTGTTGGTCTCAATGTTGGTTTTATCTTGCAATACATTACTAGATTCTTGAAAAATGTTGAGTTCAAACAGATTATTTGCTGTTGTTATTTATTATTGAAATATCTGTATTTAATTGTATGGTTTGATTATTATTCAGTAGGTTTTATTCTTCTCTCTATAAATAGCTACAGATGTAAATTGCTAAATATAATATATATGTTACATTTGTACATTGATAACATGATAGTATTTGTGATATTGAGAACATTGTATGAACAAAAAATACATTTAAAACTTTAAAGTAGTTTGTTTAGTTTATTGTTGACGACATTTACAGTGACTATCATAGTGAACAGCAATGAAAGCTCTGTTCTCTTGCTTTTTTATATGTTCCATTATTGCATGAGCTAGTTTCTTATGTAAATGTATATTTGCCCCATACCTCTCTTTCATCTAGTTGTTATTATTTTGAATTCCACGTATCGAGCATCATTTGAGTGACAGCTATATATCATTTGACCTTGACTTCATTTCATGGTTTTTTAGCTCACCTGGCCCAAAGGGCCATGTCAGCTATTGCCATCACTTAGCGTCCGTCGTCCGTCGTCATAAACTTTCCTTTAAAGATCTTCTCCTCTGAAACCACTGGGGCAATTGGAACAAAACTTGGCAGCAATTGTCCTTAGGTGGTCCTCTTTCAGAATTGTATCCGATGACCCGACCCGTCATCCAAGATGGCCACCAGAGCCGAACATAGTTTAACATATGGGAAATTAAAGATCTTCTTGTCTGAAACCACTTGGCCAATTGGAACAAAACTTGACAGCAATGGTCCTTAGGTGGTCCTCTTTCAGAATTACATCTGACGACCACATCAACCATCCAAGATGGCCGCCATAGCCAAACTGAGTTTTTTTTTTTGGTTTCCGCACTCTAGCTGTCTCGTTCAAATTTTAAGAAACTCATACACAATGCTCAGAACCACAACCGGCAGAGTTCGAATTTGGAAAATGAGTCATTTACTGTTCTAGAGTTATGCCCCTTAATAACTTGGACAATTGCAGTATTTTCAAGTATTATAAGCCAGCTTGAGCGGGGACATTCTTGTCTTCAGACACATTATTCTTTTATTTTTCTTCAGAGTTGGAAATTTTTACGTACTATTTTCCTGGGAAACTGAAAACTAAAGTGAGCAGGTTGGGGTTATAATGTGACAAAACTGATGTTGATCTTTGTTATACAGTCTGATTAAATACTGACAAATGGTCCATTTTAAGTTTGCCTGAAGGCCTACCAAGATGGCTATGACAGCCTTACATAGTTTAACATATTACCCTATGGAAACATTCACTTAAAGATCCTGTCAAAAATAGGATTTTTTTATAAGGGGCATTTAAGAGGTAAGCAATTTTATCAGCTTCCGATTGTTCTTACGAATCTACACTTTCTTATATTTATATTGAGGGTTGACTACAGATAGATTTTAAAAAAAATCTTCCCAATCAAACATGGAGTTAAATTATACATTCTTTAACTATCTGAAAGATACGTTTAATTAAAGGAATGCGATACAGTAATTTTTTGCTGAAACTTTATCATATTGTCAATTTATATGTATACTTTTCATATATAAAAAGAAAAGCATACCTTTATTAAGTTTTTAAGATATTTGATACTGATTTTGGTATATCCGAAACAATAACCCTTAATTCTCCACTTTCCAAGACTACCAGTCGTTGGCATGATACGAGTTATGTTCCTCTTCTATAATTTATGATGGCATGATACCAAACCTCTAACGATTTTCTATATGATAAATACATAATCTTTCGATCAGTTTAATTGAGGTCTGGAGCTGGCATGTCAGTAAGTGCTAGTAGTCCTTTGTTAATTTATATTGATCATTGTCATTTGCTTAGTTTCTTCTGTTACATTTTCTAACATCGGACTTCTTTTGAACTGAGATTTACTGTGCGTATCGATGCGTGTTTGTTTATTCCACATTGGCTAGAGGTATAGAGGGGGTTGAGATTTCACAAAACATGTTTAACCCCACCACATTTTTGCGCCTGTCCCAAGTCACGATCCTCTAGCCTTTGTTAGTCTTGTGTGTTTTTTTAAATTTTGGTTCATTTTTATGTTTCGGAGTTTAGTGTGGCGTCCATTTCGCTGAACTGGAATGTATTATTGTTTAGAGGCCAACTGAAGCCTGCGGGATTTTCTCGCTGCGCTGAAGACCCATTGGTAGCCTTGAGCTGTTTTCTGCTCTTTGGTCGGGTTGTCTCTTTGATACACTCCCCGTTTCCATTCTCTATTCTATTTCACAAAACAGTAAATTTTTAATGAAAAAAGATAACTCCACCTTGTCTTTTGTTGAATTTTCCTTAAAACATATACATTGTTTTCTGGTAAATAATTAGTGGCAAAGATCAATAAATTCGAAAAATATGCAAATTTGGCCAAATGAGGAATACTGAATCCTCCACACTGTCTTTGCATCATTTCTTATTCTTTTTCTTCTCCGCTGCTACATGAACTTGTCCCACAGATTTCGCACAGATGCTGATTCTAGACTTTTTGAAACTTCTGGTGGTGGTAAGGCACTAGGCACCAAGCCAAGAGGTGCACAGGAGTATTGGATTTCCTGAAAGTCCGGTTGCTGTGGTATCTGTTTCCAATGAAAAACAAAAAACCAATAAATGTAAATTCTCAGAAATGCTGACTCCAAACTTCATTTAGGTGCCATTCTAAGAGCTGTCCACTGTTATTAAAATTTTTGAAAGTCCGGTTGCCATGGAAACAGAGCAAAACAAAAATTACCCAAGAAAATGAAATTGCTCCAGACTGTATGAAACTTCTTCATGACTCTTTATGTAAAGATTAGACACCATGCACTCTGGTCCTGCAATTTGGAAGCTGGACTTGGTTGCCATGGACACAGGACAAAAAGCCCCCCCCCCCCCCAAAAAAAACCGAGATTATTCTATTCTTTAAAAAAAAAATGAAATTCATCCGATCTCCATGAAACTTCATATAAAGGTTAGGTGCCATGCCAGGAGTTTGGTTTTGGAATATTCGAAATGGCGGTAGCTGCCGTGAAAACGGCACATAAATTTCCCCAAAAAAATTAAATTCCCTCAATATTAATGATAAATTCTTTGGTACCAATTTTGATGCACAAGATGTGCCCATTTCGTCGATTTACGAACACTAATCCCTAATCTTAACAGAAACTCTAACCCCTAAACCCCCCCCCCCCCCACTATAATGGGACACTAACATTTTTTAAACAACTACAGGCATGGGACAATTTTTTTTCTGGTATCTAGACCATGCTGTTTTTTTTCTCCCCATAAAAATCTTTGTACCGATCCTACCCCTGGGATAAATATTGCCCAGTCCCTAACGCAGTTTTATTACCAGTTATACTTACTTTACATTGTGATAGTTTCGATCAACATTTTGCAAGATTTTAGTCAAATGTCAAAAATCCAAAAACCAAAATATTTGTTATTTGAATGGTATGGTGGTTAAGAGACTTTCTTAATATCCCTTTGGTATTTCTTAACTTTACTTTCTACCACGGCAAAATTTCTCGACTTGTGCCGTATACAGAGCAGGAACTGCTAACCCCTCCGGAGCACATGAGTTCACTCCTGGTTTTTATAGGAGTTGGAGTTGTTAATTGTTTTTAGTTTTCAGTGTTTATTTGTTGTGCTTGTGGTTGTTCTTTGTCTTCCCGGGTTTGTCTGTCTAATGGATTGCGTTTTTTTGGTTTGCTCCTTAGGTATATTTGTCCTCTTCAGTCAAGAAAATGCCAAAGACGTAGATTATGATGTAATATTATCACTGACATATGCTGACATGTTCTTTATCACTGCCTTTGAGCTCGAATGTGGCTGATCATGATATATCTGATGCTAAAAATATAAGGCAATAGAATATAATCTTTAAAAAATGCAAAAATAAATACCAACTTCAAAAATTATCCACTGATACTTATGATTCTAGAAATATCTCCCATTTTATGTGTTCGTGAAATCACAATGGCCAGTAAAATGTGTGCAAGTTAGGCCTTTTAAGAAACACTTTGCTGACTAAAATTTTTTTCTCAAAAAGTCCTTTTAGTGAGAGAAAGCAATTAATTACTTTTGAAATTACTATTAAAAATTCAGTGTTAAAAACAATTACCTACCAAGTCGAGGAGAAACACATTTTGAATTGGCCATATAGGTTTCTAGCATATTATTTGCATGTAGGCGATAGGATATTTCAATTTGCCACAGAATCATCGCCCTTTTAGGTGAATAAGCAAAAATATTGATAAACTCTAAAGAACTTACCTTGTTGCGTGTGTTTTCGGTCGCCCCAATGCTTAACAGGAAGTCGCTCTAATGATTTTTCTTTCCTAACATTTGGTTAATCATTAGAGAGATTGGTAGCCGTGCTCTATATTACCATTCCATATGAAAACTAAGGACTTGAAGAATTGATCCATCGATGTTTCGCGAAGAGAAATGGAGAATAAAGATATTAGTATCTTGTAGTTTGTGGAGATAAGAGTTTGTCCAAAAATACACAGAATCTAACAGTAAGTACACCAAAAAAAGGAGTTTATTCAAAAGTTGTATTTCTTTTTATCGACAATGTAACTGTATAGTTTGGCAGACGGGTTGTACATGTGGATGTTCAAACAGACGATAGGTTTTCCAACGGGTATAAATTGTGCTCTTCCTCTTTATAGACGATCTTTTATCACAAACATATTATTCCAAGTCTTTTTCAGATGAAATCTGATCTCTTCCGTTTGTCCTAGTTTGTCACCAGACACGACATTTTACTGGATCTAACATGAGCAAGTTAATCGGGTAACTTATAAGAGACAGAAAAATGCTTCCGTACCAACTGTGTTCAATCCCTAGGTTTTGTGGAGTCATTGTTGCTTATATCATTTTAAAAGTTTTTTTTCTGTTTTGTTTCTCTTGTTTGTTTGTTTTCGTCCTTACTCATCTCAGTTTAGTCTTTGTCTCTGTTTATGATTGTTGGACGACCCTTCATTATCTTGTGGAAAACTTGTGGTCTTTACATTTAGTAAAGTAAATACTAGTTTATAATTATGAATAAAAATAAAAAGTAGAAAAACAGTTTAGTTTAAATATAAAAATCCAAAGTCCAACATACCATATTATATGGAACACACAGCAAAATTTGTGCTAATGATCGATGATGACGTGGAATAAGGAACCATGATAAAATGACCTTGAGATTTGTCTCGAACCAACTTTTATGACCTTAAAACAGTTCTTGAAATAATTTATTTACTATTGTAATGTTGATTTTACCATACAATTAATTTAAATCCATTTAGGTATTACAATATACAGAGTAAAAGTTCCAAACGGATAACTTTGATACAGAAATCATTGGAGTACGAAATTTTAATGTCATACACACAATCCGGAAATGTCTCAATCAGTTACATCTTATTGCAATAAATATAATTTGAAGCAGGAAAAACTTCTAATGTATCAGCATCCCGTCCATTTTGGATGTATATAATCGATAAGTTATAAAAGCTATGATTGGATAGAAAGGAATCGGAACACAGATCAAAGGATAACGGTGTTTAATAATTAACACGAACAGTTAATTAATAAATATTGAATTCCCCTACGATAAAATTCAAACCCTATACTACAAATTGTATAATGCACGCGGGGAAACTGGTAACTTCACGCGTGCAAAATATTTATTGTCTTTGTATTTGTACGATCTGTTAACAAGTAAGAAGTAAGAAATGGTTGTAATAGTGTGAATAATTTCCGAACAATACGTCATTTTAAATAAGGTTGAACCAAAAGCAATTTGTAATATCAAATGACCGTACGTCCATGCAGATATTTTGTTTGATAAAAACTGTTATGAATTCCATCTGATTTTTACAACGTTAACGGTTAAAATTGCAGAAAGAAAAGCCAAGTATTTTCGGCTTTTTGATTTCCCATTTGACTGAACAAAATTGTAGAAATTACTATTTGTAAATTAATGCATATTAAATGACCAACATTATCTCAACTTGCCAGCCTTTTTAGTAACTTATTAGTCACGACACTGTGAAGTCGAAATGTTTGCACATATACCACAAAGCTTGACCTAAAATTATCAAGAAGACTTCCTATCAAGAAAAAAATATAAAAAAAAGAAAGACAGAAATACAATAAATACATGTATTCGAGTATCAGCTGCTCGACGCAATATGAAGCTTTTTATATGGCAAGCCGTTTTACTATTTATTCTAACTTCATATAATATATAAGATATCTCATAAAATATATAAGATATCTTATATAATCTAGTTTTTATAAGATATCTTATATAGTTTATAAGATATCTCATATAATTTATAAGATATCTTATAAAGAAAATTATATGAGATATGTTATAAATTATATATGAGATATATACTTAGAATAAATAGTAAAACGGCTTGCCATATTCTTAGCTCCTTTTCTCCGCTCATTCATATAAAAGCTTCATACTGCAGCTTGAAATTAACATTTGACGATTTCAGTAAGTATAAAACTAGATATTATATATATATATATATATATGTTCTTACCATTAACTATCAATATTTTCGGCATTGAGCATTTCTGACGAGTTATAAAGGAGCAGGGCTACTTTCATTCGTAACCATTAATTTTTTTATCTTAAATATTTACGGCCCTTTTTCTTTGGGAAATATGCTTGCTGCATTAACATTGATATCATGGAATGTTTATTACATCAAGCAGAAAGTAACAAATGATTCTTGTAAACAATTTTACCTTTCCATAGTTCATAAAATACAACAAAATATTATATAAAGAACATTACACCAAACAAGCCATGACGATGGTAGGTAAAACATGCTTTGGCCGAGTAAAATAAATTCATAATGTGTTTTTTTTTAAATAAAAATAGTAGTTTTTGTTATCGTAGTCCACATATTTAGGTGGAAATAGTATATCAGTTACTCTTTGCCGGTTTATGTACGATTTTCTTTCATCTTTAATACACCACATGAGAATGATAAATTATGTATCATTTTAGTCTGAAAATGAACTTTTACTATCATTATCTGACTACCACAGAGCTTTGTGATGAAAATCGTATTATGGACAACACTTATATGGGATAAAAACACTATTTTGACAAAAATAATACCCACTTTGAAGAAAGTCAAAACACTTAGCAGTCTGTAGGAATAACAAGCTGGATTCATTTTATCCTTATTGACAAGTACCAATTAGTAGAAGATTGCTGTAAATTCACAAGCTGATTTTATTCTCTGAGTACAATAAGTGAAAATGATAACCTTTATAGCATTTAATCTTAATATCTGTGAGGCTGACACGTTAATGTTATAACTTATAACGCTTCGATTGTACCAAGTAATGACGAAGTCCGTTTTTACACTTGACTGAGATTAGAATAAAAAATTTGTAAAAATAATTGAAGTTTCGGCACAACCTATGTTACTAGCGAATATTATTTTTTCTTATACAACAACCTTATAAACAATATCTAAAAATGGTAGTATTCCACAACATCAACTAACATAAAAAATGCAAAGAATATGCTTGATAAATTCCCTGACACAAAATTACATATGCACGTGACAAAGGAAGAGACATGTTCTTTCATTGGTTGTGGCCAAAGTGTTTCCTTCATGGAAAAAGACTAAAACATCTCCATGTACTGAACTTATATATATGAGGGAAAAAAGCGTTTTGGTGCACTTAATGAGAACATTTCAATTTATGTCTCAATAGTAAAATATATTTTGAAAGTTGTTTTCAGGACCGAAACACTACCAACTGATGAGCCACTGATATAGTTTGGGAATGGAGTCTACCAACAGCAGCAACCACTCAGTGGTAAGAATAAACACCAATACCAGTATTTATATGCTATATCAAAGAAAGGAAAAGATTTTTATTTTGTATACGAATTAATGTATTTATAATGCAAATGTAGAAACATCTCACTGCTTCCCATTCTATTTTGGTTTGTTTCTGAACGCTACATCGTCTATTAAATTCGTTGTCTTTCTTGATAGCTATATCGCAGTTTTCCTGAATACAACATGGAAATATTTAAGTTTTAAGCACTAGATTGAAATTATTTTTACCCCAATAATCACATTCCTCAATCTGTTTCAACCCTCTTAATGAATAATAAATTTTGACATAACGAATTTAGGGAAATTTTAATCTTCTATTTTTCTAATAACTTTCTAGGATGTCAATTTAAATCTCATCCATTATTTCTAAGAAATTTAATCACAGTCCATTAGATTTGAAGTGGGATTTTCAGGAATGAAAGATCAATGTTATTCAAAATTAAGCGCTTCTGTGATCATGGGCGTTGTGTATGGAAATTAAAGTGCGTAGAAGATAATTTGTTTTTGAATTGAACTTAACTATGCAAAGCGCGAGTAAAAAATTTGTTCTTTTTTTTTGGGGGGGGGGTTGATTTTGATAACCGAAAAATCTTCCATGAGAGGATAATAACTGTCTGGATATTGTGCGTAGAACGAATTCGTCGTGAAAATACGAGTCGAAAAAAGAAACTTTGTGGAATTAGGCAAATTATTCTTTGGTGCATTTTTCACTGTTTTTCCTTAAACGAACTTCATGCTGTTAGTATAAATATTCAAAATTATAATTCCGTATTTGATAATTTAGGATATTGACATGTACTTGTTATGATAGCCATCATCATGAGAAGTGTATTATCCTTTGTATGGCTGGAGAGTATGCAAGGATTTAAAGCAAAGTTGCTCACTATTTTTTAAATTGTTTGGTTTACTAAAGTTTCGGTCGTGAGAAAACTTTATAAGGCAAAAAAAAGCCCTTCATAGGTTTCATCATACTCTTTATAATCGATGTAATTTTAAGGTTCATTGAAAAAACGGGTGTTATAAATTTATTGAATTTTAACGCTCGACAGTAGATATATGGAACATGGTTGTCCTGCTGTTGCAGTTTGAATTAAACCAATTCTACATCCGTTTAATATACTTACAGATTGCAATTACATCGTATCTAAAAAAAAAATGTAATAAAAACATGCACATGGAATGTAGTAGGCTTATTAATTGTATTTTGGATACATTAAAATACTAAAATTATTTAGGATTGCTTAACTTTAGAGATCAAAGTAGTTTTTATTTTTGCATAATTTGATTGGTTCACAAGAAAGTGCCTTAATAAAGAGTCTGAATGTTGCACATACTTTTGGATTGTCCGAGCACTGATTGCTACAATCATTTTGCATGATTTGGTAATGGTATGTTGTCTGATTCCTCTTATCTTTTCATTTTTTCTTGTAAGTACGCAAATGTCGCTAGGGGAACATTTAGATCTTCGTTGACATGTGACAAGAAGATAAAACAACCTGTCATTCAATTTCTATTTTCTGAAGTTAAACAACGTAATACACGGTCTTTATTACTTTCATTCTAAGACGTTTTCCATGTTTATTTCAATTATGGTTAATGTCTTATTTACAGACTCTCGCCATGGATTTAATATCAAACGAAATGCATTTGATAGAAGCAATTGCCAGCGATCGTTCGTGATTAATTCCCGCCAATAAATAACTATCGTCTGCCGTCAACTTGCACGACTAGGGACAATCTACGTTATGCATTTCATAACAGATCGATATTTTCTGATAAAGTAGACAGAAATTCAACAATCTTATTTTCTAAAAATTTGAAAAGACTTCCTTGATGTTCCAATCTACCATGACCCACCGGGAGACCACATCGTAAATTGATAGATTTTCTTGACGGCGCGAAAGAAAAACTTAATTTGCCTGTTGCTTGATATAAACGAACATTTCCTTTTTAGCGGAAAGAAACCTCATCTGCATGATTTGGTTTCTTCGAAGGATTATTGCTTCATTATATGTTTGTTACGACTGAATAAAGCGTTGTTCCCTAGAGATATGCAATATATCTGAAGAAAAATATATTATGTTCGGATCATTTGACTCCAAAATAAACATTATCAACCGTTTGCGGCTAGGAAAAGGCAAATATTACTCAAAAGGTTTCTTAATATTCTAATAAATAATTGATTGGAAGTACGTGTTGTCCTGAAACTTAAAAGAAAATAATGTCCTGACGGCAAAGTACAAAATGTATGCTTCAGCGAGTAAATTACATTATAGTTTTGTTTTGTTATTATTATTATTATTATCATAAATAGTCGCCAGGTAATTGCAATATAGATAATGTGTGACCAAACTGTTTCAAATATTAGAATTCTTCAATGTAGACACTAGAATTGTTCATCAAGACATGTCATAAGAGAGAAAAATTGTTCCTTTAAATGTTGTGGTCTTTCATGTCCTTTCTTATTTCATTTTATTTAGTTATCTGTAGATTTTCTTTCCTACACATTACAAGTGGCTTTTCAGAAGATAGTGCGAGTTTAATAAAACTAATCGTGTCTGTATCAATAACAATTTGTGACGTTTCTGTCGACTTTTAGGAGACATTTTAGTGATTCATTATTTTCTTACTTTCTTCTTAATGGTTCTTTTATTTGATATTACCAGTAGGACAATTTTCGTCATGTCATTGCTTTTTTTCCTTTGGTATCATATAGGTTCTCTGTGATTTACAATGTTATTTGTATAGTAGCGATGTGGTGTGCCTATTAAATTGGCTCCACATTTTTTTTCTTTTGTTTGAATGTTTGTAAAAGTAATATTGATCTGTAATAGATCCAGAGATCATTATCGGTACCATAATAGACATGTGCCAGTGATGGCCGAGTCACTAGTCCAACTCACAAGTCCAGTATCAGATCTATTTTGATTTTTGATTAATTCATTGGGGTTTTACGCCTTTTAGTACATTTGGCTACAACTTTTATTGGTAGAGGAAGCGGGAAAACTGGGGGTGAACCACCGACTTGCGGTAGAAAAATGGTAATCCTTGTCAATTAATAAAGACATAAATGAGATATGGCAAATCGCGTAACTTCCAAACGGCATTTTCTCCGCGATTACGGAGTCGTCTTAACTACTTATACAAATGTAATCATTATAACTTGTCAACACTGAGTTCCATTCTAGCCCGTGGCGAGGTGCGTTTGACTTCCTCCACCAATAAAAAAACTGGCCTCAACGCAAAATACAAAATGCGCCGAGAGTGGCGTAAAACCCAAAAAAACTAAAGCTAACCAAACGGTTTAAAACACGGCCGTACATGCATTAACCAATTTAAATATGTCGCCTGGTAGGAGTGTCAACACAGGAACAGAACAAAACCGGAAGTTAAACAAGAAGAACATTTTATATATAAAAAGAATTGTAACAAGATCTGTTCCGCTAGTCGCCGTATTGTTTTGAGTCTATATCCTTAACTTTCAAAAGTTTTAAGCAAGTGAAAATACAACACTGATTTATATATCTAATTTCTACCAAGTAATAAGAAAGTTTATTGCTCACAAAAGGATTTTAAAAATCCTGCTGTTATGTTACTTTTTACGTTGCACTTGTTGTTACTACTAGCTACTGTCCAAATCTTCATGAATCTTTAGGAAGCAACCATTTGATTTTTAGGGGGGGGGGGGGCTAGGATCAAATGTTTGATCCTGCCAATTTTTTTGTCGAAAATTTGTCCGGATAAGGCTATATCTTAGTTTTTATGGTCACATCATGACACCAAGATATTGATTGCATTTTGTTTAATTGGAACCTTGGCATGTTCGAATCTCATGAATTTTCACTTTTTAAATATTCAATATTTCACAAGATGTCAATTTTACTTTACCACTGATTGTTTGCTTAGTTTTCCCGTTAGTTTTACTGTAACCATTGGAATGATTTATACCAGTATTATGATTTATACCAGTATTATGATTTTTTCGATTTTCGTGCTTCTGATTTAGTTGTAATTTTTAAAAGATTTATACTTTATTATATTAATGTTTCCTTGACACTGAATATTTTGGCTGTTTAATGCGATAATCAGTTAATTTGATGAAAATCATTGTTTAGATGAAGATATAATTAAGTTATCGGTTGAGATGAAATTTTACATTTCACCAGATAATTTCTGATTGGCTTACATTTGCAGTCTTAATAATGTTAATTCACGTTAAAACCTCCTCGCGAGAAGATTGTGTCATCACCGACAAAGTAGTACTAGTATGCAAATGCAGAACCACTGTAGATTCATTTTCATTAGTTAGATACCAAAATACGATTTTAAGTTTCGAAGTATGCTCTAATTTCGAAATATGTTATTACTAGAAAATGACAAAACCAGGAAATTTTAATGTCGTCGAAACAACGAAATTTACAAAAACCACGAACATTGTCACCCATTAAAAATCAAAAGTATTTTGAAGATTTAAGGTATATGTGTTAATTGAAAGTGAAACCAAACTACCCACGCACTATTGTATAACATCGGGATGGCGAATCTTAAAATGTTATCGAAGTGATCGATGCTTTCAACCGAAACGCTTTGCCAAATCTCGATGTTTTTTTTTTTTTTTTTTTTTTTTTTTTTTTTTGCTGTTCAATTTGGCTGTTAAGTTATATATTTCCCTTTTGATGTAATTTTATTATTTTTGTTTTATGGTCTGAATTAATACTAAAAACACATACATCCCACAGAGTAAATTATTAAAACAGATATTTTACTATAGCTTGGTATTGATGATTTTTATTAGCATTCGGTGGTAGACCCCAAGATCGCGCTATCTTCTCCAAAAAGTGCTTTTGCATACAAAGTCGCCGGTTTTATCGATAAAATGGGACCGTTTCAAAATTTTGAAACCTCGAATATTTTTTCAGAACTGTTGTTGTGATAAAATCTTATATTTCATAAATTATTTTCATAATTGGTGCCTGCTCTCATAAATAATTTTGTCAAAAACTGTGAAAGTTTCAGATAAATGGGTCGAATATCAACTTTTGACAATCCTAGATTTGTTGGTAACGAGCATACTTAGTTTGATATACAAAATTGTTTTGTATGCTTAAATCGAGTTACTGATTTTTGTATTTGTTTCCAGTGATAAGAACTTGTAGCGTCCTTTACTTTTTTATATATACAATAAATACATAGAATCTTATACAACAGCTTTTTGGTCGGGTTGTTGTCTCTTTGACACATTCCCCGTTTCCATTCTCTATTCTATTAAAATAAACTGTTTAAGATGAAAGGAATAAAGGACTGATAACCAGATAAAGTACCCTGGGACTCGTTATTCTGTTCGTGTCTTGGATAGAGACAAACCTGGATCGCTAATGTTTATATTTAATATATAAAGCTTGTAATTAATTGTGGCTATATTTGTCTTCAATTATAAACTCAATATATTCATCTTGCGTTAAAAGGTATCTGATCATGAAAGTTTCAAATCTGTGTTATCTGATGGAAAAGTTCAATTTAAGACCAATCATTAGACACAGTTTTATAGTCTTAAAAAGATAGGTTTCGTACTGGAATGGAACAAATTGATAATAAAGAAGAATTAATGGTAGACAAGATGCAGTCATGCTCTTACCGACACTTTATTTATTACAAATCGATGATTATTCTTCTGTTTTGATGTAGCAAAGGATTTATCTTTATCCAATTCCCAACACATACAAAAATAATTCAATTCATTCGTTTCCCATGATGTCTGGTTATAGCCTAAAACCATCTAAGTTATATTAAAATAAAAGAAGACAAACGTGACAGAGGATTTTTCTTGTCTGGTTTTTATTGTTATGTCTTCACTTTAGACTAGCTTCCCTGAAATGAAATAATTAAATTTACAGTGCACTATATTTGATGATTTTCCCTCAAAGATGAAAAGGAACAAGATAAAATAGAGCATCTAGATCCAGATAAGAAGTTGACGAAACTAAAAATTGTTTAATAGAGACATTGGAAGAATACTTCACATTTGTAGCATGCATGAAGGGTTTGTGTGGCCATAATTTATCCACTATATATATACGTATATACAACAAAAATGTGTCCCTGGTGCTGTATATAAGCCATTAAGGTTTTAGTTACATGTATTACATGCCATTGGTTGTTTGTGAGACAACTTCTTATTTACCTTTATCTTTGCATCTTTTTATAAGATCTTAAATATTCCTCAATTCATACATTCATTACAGGTGAGTTTTTAACATATATCTTCATGTGCCCTGGAATTATTCATGTGAATATTATGTTTAAGATATTTATTATGTTATTGCACGGAAAATTTTGACAGTATTATTTATATTTTCATGTCTTGATATGGTCTGAAACATTTTGACGTATTTCACATATTTTTAGGTCAGATCGGTTCAAGAGTCATCTTCAATTTGCATTGATCTGTGTTAAGGCTTTGAATTTCGGATGAAGAACATAAAAGAAGCTCGCCTTAACTTCATTTTGCTCTCATAACATACACGCAGGGAATTTGTTATGTGTTAAAAATTCATCAACCAAATACCATAATGATTATATCTATTGCGGAAAAGATGTAAATCTGATTGTTAGTTTTTTGTGATAGAATAAGATAAATGACTGATCAAATTCCTGTTAAAATTGTTGATTATTACTCAGAGATACTTAAAAAAAAATTATGTTTATTTTCTAATTTTTTGTAGGATTGGACGTTTCGGATGCATAATTTAAAGCACGTTAAATTATTTCAATTCTTAGGAAGATAGAAAGGAATTATAGCTATTTCATCCGTTCTGTTCGGAAATATTATTTCAATTATCTCTTGGTTCTTTCCTGTAAGTGCCTGTTTTACAGCATAATGACATTACATAGACAGGAGAAAATAAATTTATATTTTTCTATTTATCCGTTACACCCTTAACTGTTATATGAATGAAAAGTTTAACGGAAATTAATTTGCTAAATTACTTATGAATTCAGTTAAAATTTTCTTGGATATTGTACTGATTATAGGCAAGATTACCATTATTCATACTTGACAGTAATCTGTTGGCCTTGACTGAATTTAAATCAGATCTTTCAATATGTGGATGACGGCTTACGACAGTTTTTTTGGCACTGCCTCTACGCTTTCAAAAGAGTAGATCATTATTCTATCCTTATGAATCCATCCTCGTTTGTGCTTTCCATCCAGGAGGATGAATGTCATCTTCCTTTATTCTATTAAATATAAAGTTACAAAGATGGATGTATGAATTGTTGTTTAACGTCCAGTGGCAGCCAGGTGCATATCAGGACGAGAATATGTATGATAATGAATATGATCCCTGCTTTGTACTAGACCGACACTCTGAGCCCGATATTTAATGTGCCTGCTCACGAAGTAACTGTCCGCAGGAAGACATATCACACCGCTCGGACACATTATACTGACTCCGAGATCTTTGCTCTTATTCCTAGATGCCGCGTGCTTGTTCGGAGAAGCAGCAAATACCAATGTTAATGTCTTTGGTGTGATCCGGCCGGGGATCGAATCTGCGACCTTCCGCACTCGAGGCGAGCACGCTACCACGAGACCACCGAGGCGGTTAGTTACATGTCCGTACAAGCAGAGCGACTTTGGTGAATCTACGAATTTGTTCTACCGAACCTCTTTCCATACTGGTAACTTCAATCTAACAGCAGTAAAAACGGCCGCCACCTATTCTAGAAGTGGTGTCAATGCAATGTTGATATTTCAAAAACTCAAAAGAATTGATGGATATTCTAAATTCTAGATCTCCGTTTGTAACACCAATAAAATATTTGATATAAAAAAAAATAAAATATTCAATTGAAGTATTGATACATCTTTGTTTCGAGTATCTTGTTGGTTGAGGTAAGACTTGTTTTGTCAAGCACCACTAAGGATCATTCAAATGCACCATATTATGATCGACAAAGCATTTGTATAGTTTGGTGGTCAGGTTTGTATTCAATTATGTATAAATCCACCTTGCCGATTTGTTTCTTCACTCATTTGAGTAGAGCTAAACAAAAATAAAGGTAAAAACTAGCTTAAACCTTTATATTTCTATACAGAAAGAAGTTTTTATCATCAAACAACTGACAATTTGGTGATTATCTACATCTCATTTATGCAAATGAGCTAGATTGCGACTCGAAATTAGCCTCCTATTATTAAGTTCACTTTAAAATTGAGTGTAAAGGGAGAAACTCTATGACAAACTAGATAATTGGATTTTCCCAATTGTCCACCTCATGCTAATCAAACGTTTCCAAACGTAATTCTAGCACTCGTGACCAGTACAATTGTTTCCTGGATAGGTCTCAGCTGCTGACACAATAGCTACTTAAACAAGGTTATGATGTCATCGCTTCAAAAATTCTAATGTCGTCATTAACTTGTATGATCGTAATGGAATATATGTTTCCCAGATGAATCTGGTCTCTTCTATTCTTGTTCCTACGCCACTGAATTTTATTGTTTGTTTGTTCTGGTCCTTGGCTATTTCAGCTTTGCTTTAGTCTCTAGTTTTCTGATGATTGATCGGATTTTCATCACCTTGTCTGAAAAGACATACATTGTATAAACTCTGCTGTTTCATTATAAGTAATCTTTGTTTAACAGACAGGAAATAAATGTATAAACATGGTTTCAATATTGTATAATATAATAAATTACTAATGTTACTTGTGTTTTGCGTCTTATGTAAACATCTTGTAAAAATGATTTTTTTTTCAAATATAAAAAAATTATTATAGTTTTATTCGTGTAATATTTTAGACAACAGTTTTCTATGAATACAATTATGGTACCATTATCATGCAAGGTTACTAACTGTGTTCTTTTTCAATCGTCAATCCGTCTATTTTTTTCTTTACGCTTTACTTTAAGTGCTACTATTTCTTATTTTTGGCTGATCATATCTATGACTAGTTTCTAGCTCAGTTAAAAAGTAATTTTTGAATATCTCGGTAACAAAGAAATGGCTTCCTTGCGCATGGCTTTTTCCTAGGACGTTTTTGTCCACTTCATGAAACAAGTATTGTTCTCAACATACTCCCCCCCCCCATATTATCGACCTTGAAGAATATTAAGTATATAATTCAAATTATACGCAATATGCATATCTATGAATTCAAAATGTAATATGTATTTGCATAGCGTTTGTTTTAAGTTGTTCATTGATCAAGGATCAAGGAGAGAGTTTAGATATTGTAAACTACTAAACACTATTCTGAATGTGTATATGACAAGTAAAAACATTGCATTTTCAATCTTTTTCCTCTTTTGTTTTCGTTATTTACTAGTATTTGACTTAGTTTTGTTTGGCCACATTCTTGTTATTTGGTGTTGGTTGTAAGTTATTTTTGAAGACCAATACTTATTCTATGATACCAAATGTTCATGTAGAGTATCTACATACTTCGTCAAATTATTATTCAGTGGTGCTCAAATCTAAACTTTTTCAGTCCAAAAAAGTTGCAGAACGAATTATGTTAAAATATTAAGCTTCAGATTTTGACTTTTTATTTAAGATATAAAACAACTGTATGTCCAAAAAGAAGATATGGTCTGTGTGTTTAATCTTAATATGTTGGTTGATACATCACAAAGAAATACTAAAATTTGAAACGTGTCCTTTCATTAATCAAAACATAATAAACATGAGTTAGTCGAAAATATACATCAAATAAGCAATTCAAATAAACAATTTGCCTTATATCCATAAGAAAATCTATGGTAGTAAATGTATATCCACACAAGATAATATTTGTATCTGTTGCTTAATTAAAAAGTTTCATTTAAATCTAAACATTAATTTAATACCATTAAGATTTTAAAGTTACTTTTATGATAATAGACTAATAAGTGGCGTGGCTATGTAATGGTTTCTATATATACATTTCAATATCACGAGTTGAAGGGATAATAAAAAAACAGCAATGGATACATTCAAATAAGTATGGAAAAAAACAAAATGAGTAATCTAAAAATGTTTCCGTAATCACCATTAATCATACCATAACATAATATTTGAATCCTAATCTTCTATTCGAAACCCAGTGGGTTTTGTGTCATGGGAATTGAACTAATCATTTTTTCAAACCAACACTTTATTATCTAATATAGTCTGTACATGTATGTGAATTTCAAAATAGGAAGAGTCAGTTGGTTTATTTTGTACGAAACTAGAAGCTTCCAAGGGCCTGTATCGCTCACCTGTACTATGTCTATCTTGACTGGCAGTCTGGAACATTGCTGTCAAGTTCCAGTTGGTTCACTGGTTTCAAACAAGAAGATCTTTCCCATTAGGTCCTATGTTAAACTATGTTCGCCTCAGGTGGCCATCTTGGGTGACGAGCGGGCTCATCGGATATGATTCTGAAAGAGAACCAACCAAGAACCGTTGCTGCCAAATTTTGTTCCAATTGGCTAAGTGGTTTCAGACAGGAATTGCTCATAGGTTCCTATGTTAAACTAAGTTAGGCTGTGCCGGCCATCTTGGATGACGGGCGGGGTCATCGGATACAACTCTAAAAGGGGACCACCCAAGGACCATTGCTGCTAAGTTTTGTTCCAATTAGCTAAGTAGTTTAAGACAAAGACGATCTTCAAGTAAATTTCCCATAGGGTCCTATGTTAAACTAAGTTCTGCTCTGGCAGGCATCTTTGATGACGGGCTGGATCATCTGATATACCTCTGAAAGAGGACCACCTAAGGACCATTGCTGCCAAATTTTGTTCCAATTGGCCAAGTGGTTTCAGACGAGAAGATCTTTATTTAAATTTCCCATAGGGTCCTATGTTAAACTAAGTTCGGCTCTGGCGACCATCTTGGTTGACAGGCGGGGTCATCGGATATAATTCTGAAATAGGGCCACCTAAGGACCATTGCTGTCAAGTTTTATTCTAATTGGCCTTATGGTTTCAGACAAGAAGATCTTTAAGTAAATTTCCATGAGGTCCTATGTTAAACTAAGTTAGGCTCTGGCGGTCATCTTGGATGACGGGCGGGGTCATCGGATATAATTCTGAAAGAGAACCACCTAAGGACCATTGCTACCATTGCTGCCAAGTTTTGTTCGAATTAGCCAAGTGGTTTCAGGCAAGAAGATCTTTAAGTAAAATTCCCATAAGGTCCTATGTTAAACTAAGTTCTGCTCTGGCGGCCAACTTGGATAACTGGCCGGGTCATCGGATATAATTCTGAAAGAGGACTACCTAAAGACCATTGCTGTCAAGTTTTGTTCCAATTGGTCCTGTCGTTTTAGAGGAGAAGATCTTTAAAGGAAAGTTTACGAGGACGACGGCGGACGACGACGGACGACGGACGCCAAGTGATGACAATAGGTCACTTGGCCCTATGGGCCAGGTGACCTAAACAAACCTACATCGATATAATTCAAAATGGAATAATTGTATTTGAAACGTTTATTTTTTTTTAAAAAAACTGCCCAAACGATATTGGCGAAGATAACTTCAACGACCAAACCTTTAAAGGTAAAGATAGGCATAGTATATTTTTGGTCAGACAAAATATGAAACGAACAAATAAAACAATAAATGGTACTTATTACAACATCTATATCAAAACTATCCTAACTAAACAATGCTAAAGCTGAACAATTACACATGTATATAACTGAGAGGATTAAAATTTCAAGTCTTAATATTTGACATTATAAAAATGCTTTCATTTTCCAACTTACTATTATTAACGCTTACATTCACCCTTACATTCTGAAATGTTTATAATAGTACCCCGAAAACCATAGATTGAATAAGATACTTGCAACTGCCAAATTTTCAGTGATATCAAATGTGATTCATTTCTTATGCATATGTAACGGGCTTCCCTCGATAAATATAGAAGTTATAGAACCGTAACAGGTTTATAACCACCCTCCATTAGCTGCGCTAGTGGAGTACTCCTTTAGCTCAGTTGGTAGAGCGGTGGACTACTGAACCAAAGGTTCCGGGTTCGATCCCCGGTTGGTGCGGTAGGTAATTTTGGGAGACAAATCATGCTCTACTGTTACATTGGCGCCCAACTAAAAAACCCACGATTGTCAAAAAGGGCTAGTTGGCAAAAGGGTTGAAGTTGGATATCGTCATCGTAGGACGATGACTCTTGAGGTGGGGGAAGTGTAACGGGCTTCCCTCGATAAATATAGAAGTTATAGAACCGTAACAGGTTTATAACCACCCTCCATTAGCTGCGCTAGTGGAGTACTCCTTTAGCTCAGTTGGTAGAGCGGTGGACTACTGAACCAAAGGTTCCGGGTTCGATCCCCGGTTGGTGCGGTAGGTAATTTTGGGAGACAAATCATGCTCTACTGTTACACATATATCTACACTAAAAATATTTATTTCGCCAGTATTGTTAAAGGTCAATATTAGCGGGTAGTAAGAACAAGAGGACATCTGATAGAGCAGTGCGTCGAAATACTAGTAAAAGAATGGAATTCACTCAGTAACGGTAATACCATTCTGTGGTAAAGATAAATGTGAAAACA
This sequence comes from Mytilisepta virgata, assembly GCA_028015205.1. NCBI lineage: Eukaryota > Metazoa > Mollusca > Bivalvia > Mytilida > Mytilidae > Mytilisepta > Mytilisepta virgata. Next base: position 95,413,938 of record CM051521.1, read on the forward strand.
ATGCTAAAATTAGAACATAAAGTCATCGCACCTCCTTCAATACGGGTCGTTGGAAAGCTTGAATCGGTATATTACATTGAAAAGTGCATTCGAAATTCTTAAATTTATTTTGAAATACTCAGTCAATATTATTTCTAAGACATTTTAAACATAACTTCTATGACATTTAAATGCATTAACATTTTTTTTAAGTTAGCTGCGCTCGTAGCCATAGATAAAAAAATGAAATTAAGAAATTTTAAAAACAAAATACGATGTTGTGTAGAACTACAATGGTTTACTTCTAAACGATAGAATAACAATACTTTTATCAAGTCTGTTTGAAACTTAAAATGGAGGAATCTCTGAAAACGATTAATTAAACATATTGAGTTAATATAGAATCGATAATCCATACTGTAAATGCCTAAGATTTAGGATAAGATTAAAGCTTCAATTCCAGTTACAGCTTAATCTTTTCCGAATGATATAACTTACAAACAATATCATGAAGTTATGGTAGCTAATTAACCAAACAATCAATATACTTATATTATTTGGTGTTACGACAGGATTTATGGATTAATTTGAAAGATCAGGTGGTATAATTACATATAAAAAATATAAAGACAATTTTATTTTTCAAGTCTGTTTCAAAACGCAGAAAAATTGAGGTAAAAATTATCTATGATTTTGTAATTATTTATTATTCATTTGATCCTTCGTCTTTTAATTAAATATGTGTAAAGTTTATTTTGTTATCATGGTTATGGTTTAAAGCCTTTTCAAAAACTACATGCAAAATAAAGGTTTTTACTTTAAATTTGAATTGTAACAAAAGCTATATCAGAATCAATATATCCATGGAATTTGTATTATGTAATCATAAAATTCTAGTTGCATCATTTATCATGCTGTAATTATCCAGCAGTTATCTCAACCAATTAACAAAACAAATCAAACAACTTGAGTAATTTGAGTTCAAACAAACATATAGATCTGAAATATCAGTTTGGTATTTCCTTATGGAATGAATGACTTTCACCAATCGCTGAATTCATATATCAAAGTGGTTTTGGGGATATATATTGTCGTGAAATGTGTGATGACCTTTCTAACAAAGCAAAATTACTGTGGTACATAAACTTACAAGACGGGACAGTATTCAGACTTTTTTATAACATCACTCAAATATTGTAACGTCATGATCGCTAACATGTCTAATTGGCCTATACGAAGTTTCTATCTCGCAGATGAAATTAGATAAGTTCAGTTAGATCTTACCTTTTAATGGAATTAACACCAGATTGTATGCTGTAATTGCGCCGTTGATGGAATCGGACATGCATACCCTCCCGCAGCACCCGGGTTTTTGCGTGGATTCACGTGTTTAGTTTCTTTGTGTTTTTATTCCTTAAGGTTAGATCTTTCTTTTATTTGTTTCCTATGTTCCCCTTCTCTCATCGTCCTTAACCCACGGCTGGTCGCGCTTATGTAACATCCAGTACTATCCTCTATGAAATACTATCCACTGGAAAATATTTAATATAAAATTCTATCCATGGGTATTTGGATAATAAAATATTTCAATTGTTGTAAAATTGTTTCCATACGCAAAAAAAAATATTATATTAGACATCAAAGTGTCTGAAAGGGGTTTTATTTAAGGGGAACTATTTTAAAAGTGGGGGTTGGTTTTTGTGGGGTAATAAGAATTAATCAAGTGTAAATGACAAAATGAAATAAAGAACAAAAAAAGGATAGTTTTTGATGCAAAATATTTTCCAGAAAAGGTATTCATATTAGATAATATCCAGGATAAAATTTAATAATGAAATAATTTTTTGTTCTTTCAAGTAAATCAAAATGTTGTATTCATCCTCTTCCATTTTGTCGGTTAATGAAACAGATATTAAGCTATAATGGTTTTATTCAGTGTCTCAATACTGTTAATGGTATGAAATAATATCCTCATTGAAGTTTGAAAACTGCTCACTACATAATAAACACTGTTCTGGACAGTATTCAATGGTATGAAATAATATCCTGAATGAAGTTTGGAATACCTCTAGCGGTTCCATAAATATTAATGACCATGTTTTCAATCTAAGCATTGGAAACTATTTTATAAGGGTGGAAATTTTATCACAGGAAAATACTATCCTCTGGAAAATATTTAAATATTTTCCACAAGGTAACATTTCATCAGGATAGTATTTTGTCTTACCTTTACACTATATAGTGCTATACGTACCGACCATGGGTCAATTCTTTCATTTTTTCTCGTTCATGAATATTCATGAATAAATTGAATAATGAAATTACTGCGAACAATAGTAGCGTTCTCCACATCGGAGATTGGAACAGCACGTTGGAACCAGAAATAGTAACACAAAAAAAAATGTCAGCTCCCATTAAAAATTCAACGTGCTTCATACAGTTGAACATTTTTTATTGTTTAGTGTTGTTTTTTTTTCACGTGATCAGTAATGCAGTCGCTTTGAAAGTATGGCAGAACAAATCAAAACTTGTTTATTTTGTTTTAAAACTATACCGTTCATTAATCTAAAATAAACTGGAGTACACCATTGTACACGATGAAATATATCTTGACTCAAAGCTCGTCTGTTATCTATCATTTTATTGGCTGTATTCCCATCACAGAATTGTGTCGAAACCAATCAAAATTGTTCATGTATTATTCACGAGAAAGAAAAAAAAAATAATGAATTGACCCAGGTCGGTATGTGTAGCATAGCGTTAACGCGACCGACCATAGGTTTCCACTATTCCCCTTCTCTAGAATTTGTCTTACCTATGAATTTTAGTTTTATGGAAATTCAATACTGTTTTTATCGCTTCCACATTCTTTTGCTGATATATACACATAACTAGAACTTTGTATATATAAACGTTTTTTAAAAAATCCAGGACAAAGGAGTCTAAATGATTCTGACAGATAATTTGTATAACGTCGGTTAAAACATTAGACAATAAAAAAAATATTCAGTTAAAATATCTGTTATTATAGTGAACATTAAATGGCAAATTTTGATAGCCGATGCGCTTCTTGTGATTTGTCGACTGATGGGAACTAAATCGACTGAAGAAAAGCTTTGATAATAAAAATAAGTATTGGTGAAACGCTCCCTTATAAAAAAAATAATTACATAATAAATGATATACACAGACAGATCCTTATTATAGATATTACATAATTCCATTCTCAATGCAACGAAATCTATAATTAGAGATGGGTATCTGCTAGTATTTAATAAACCCATTCTGGGAATGTTCGATTGGACCTTCAGATCAATAGAAAAATATACTAGAATTATAATTTTCACGGAAGATTCATTTTATAACATCAATAAGAATAGACCAATCCAGATGACACGCGTAAATTATTAAATTGTGTACCGAACCGTATGTCTTTCAGTTATTGCACGGACATGACAGACATTATGAGGGAAAGGAACCCAAGAACGGACAGTTTGTGGCAAAAAAACATTTCAGTTTTCTCCATCAAATTTCATTTAGGTCTAAATAATTCACAAAAGCCTACGTACTAGTCTACTACATACAGGCGAAGCCGTTAATGTCAAATTTTACATTGCCGGGTGTGGTTGACATGTAGTACCTGTTCCAGATGAATAGTGTTAATTGATCGGGGTGTGTTATTGGGTCAGTCGAGTAGTATAATGATATTTTCGTTATCTTTCCATTTTATGGTTTGGTTATTTGTTGAAGCATCAAAAGGTCATTTGGAGATTATATGGGTTATCAAAATAATTTTCCAATTAAAACATCTAAAAATTGAAAACCTACGCAAACTGTAATTAGTAATTACACATGACCGGACAATATAAATTATAATAACTGAGATATTGGATTGATGACGACTAGATCACAACAAAGAAACGAAATCTGAAAAGTACAATACATATTTATTTAATGACTTCATGTAAAAACACCTCATATTCACGACACATTTTCACGTCATTGTTTAGGAAGAAATAAATTAAAGAAACCAATTTTCAAAGAGAAAATTTACCTGGCATCGTTGCATTGCCACAATTTATAACTGACAAAATTAGTTGTAAGGAATAACAGAAAAAAACCAATCCAGTTAAAATATTATGTAACCAGTGCATGGAGCATTAGTCGTCATTAATTGCAGTTACTTCAGCAAGATTTATCATCCGTACAGATATTGAATTGATGTTATACCGGATAAATTTCATCATGTAATTGAAAAGAATGATGACGATCTCAGCAATTAAGTATTCAAAAATCGTGCAAGTTTAAAATCAACACAGCACTGTCACAGGAAATAAAAGACATAAACAGTGTTATGGGGAGATTGTAAATTTTCAGAGTAAAACAGTGTGGGCAGAAATGTCTGGGGGAAAATGAAAACTGAGAATTCCCAATGAGAACAATTGCTTTGTATATTTTTTTTGCTTTGTTTAAATCGAAATTGGCATCATGCGTTATAACAATAGACACAGATATTCCTGATGATTTTAATATTGTAATAAAACACCATGAAGTCAATGTAATTATCCATTGCTGAGTACCAAGACATTGATAATTTTTTGTCAACACATGCAATCATAACTTGCCAAAGCCATAGTCAAATACTTTTGTCCAATAAAACAACCAATTTTTATCAAATTAAGAAAATGTCCAAATAAGTTAAGAAAAGTTCTAAATATTTCCAAGTTTTCAAATTAAGAGTACAGAGATTTTAATTCAACAAGAATTCGGTTACATTTAATTAACCAAGCGAAAGTCACGAAATCCTTAATCAAACGAACAATCAAGATAAAAGTACATTTTAAATACAAGTTAAATACATTTTGTCCAAAACAAGCAATCAAAAACTCGCAGAAGAAAAGTCACGAAATCTTCGTCTAATAAGCCATGACATTTACCAAAGCAATAATCCCTTGTTAGAGACTAGATATCACGTCCTTCTGGAATTGACACTTTACCGAACGTGACCCTTCACTTGCTTTTACTCACTGGCAATGTGACGGGTGAATTGAACGGAGTAGCACATGCTTAACCTCCTGCAGCACCTTTTGTCACTCCCAGTTTAAAGTGGGAGTTGCTAGTGCTTTAGTTTCTGTGCTGTCTTGTTTATTTCTGTTTAGTTTATTACATTTTTTTAATTCTTTTAGTTATACATGTATCCTTGTGACGTTTGTTTGTTGTGTTACATTCTCATGACTTTGTTTTTTCCTTGGATTTCGAATTTATAGACTTTTCCTACTGTTTTGTTTCTTCGGTATTCTTTTGCCGATATTTCAACAAATAAAGTGATGAGAATACTTTACGTGCAAAGTAGAGAATAAAATACCCGCATCAATTGACAAGACCGTTAGGAACAAAACAACCTCTACAAATGATATGTTTATATGATTCACACAGATAATTCTGTGCATTGTCATCCCAATTCTAACTGTTATCTAGTACAAATTAGACCAAAGAGAATTTCTGAATGCTGTGACAATAGGAAACACGACAAAATAAGGTGTGTTTAATGGTATATTTGTAGTTATTTGTCTGAGTTCTTTATTCCGTATCCCACTGGGGAACATTCATTGTTCATATATGTTCTCTGTCAAGATGACCCGCTCAATAGGATATTGATAACGCACAGAATAATGATAATTTTTATTTAGAAAATGGATTTTTCATTTATTTATGTGCTGTTATATGACCTTAGAGTAGGACATAGGAAATATATCAAATTCTACGATACATTCTATTGTGTAATTACTATAGATAATCACGGTTTAATGGAGGACATTCAACAAATGCATTTGATTGTTGTGTATATGAGCAGGTATCAAACTTTTACAATTCCTGAGTCCAAAAAACAGTATAAAGACATGAAAAGATTGCTATTTAGATGACTTTCCGCAATTTGTTTCGAGCATTAATAGTCTTTCCTGTAAACAGAGTATAGTTAAATCATATTTTTTACGCCAAATAGAATCGTTGCATCATCCTTTTTAACGTATTTTATGATATCACATGCGTTTTTGATAATACGTAAACCCTTGTAATAATGAAGTACAACAAAAAAGCGTTGTTGCTCATTTGCTTCAATATTTACAACGTCCGATTGGGGTAAAAATCAATAACATCCATCTTTATACTACAACAACATGAGAAAAAGTAAATTGTAAATAGAATTGAAATTCAAAACGGGGTGAGTCCGCCTTGTAAGTATAAATATGACACCCAATGGCATATTATTCCAGACTCGTGTCCAGTACAAATGTCAAAACAAATCTAGTCATGAAATCAGATAGGTAATAGTTATAATGATATTAATGTTCGGAACATGTCTCCAGTTAGGTTAGACACAGACGAAATGTAAAGAAAACACATTTGTGATAGAAAGCATAGAATTTGATTTGGGTAGTGTTCATTTGAGAGTAATTTGTAACTTAATATTCGACTCTTTTCTTGAAATCCCCGTGGAAAATCTTAAATATCGTATAACAAACAAGTAGTTACTTTACTAGTCTACGCAGATATTTGTCCGAAGAAAACTGAAATCCATTTATCGTAGAAACAGATGTCAAATTAACTTGGAAAAATTGTATTATTTTGCATTATACTGTGTTTCTTGTCATGTACATTTACAACGGACGTATCATGATATATCCCAACTTCATACATCTGTTTAATTATACAAAATATAATTTATTAAAATGCAGTGATGAAAAAGATGTTATTAGCGTCCCGATAAAACGAAACATTTTCGCAAATACTCGTGAAACAATCCCCCGATAACAAACCAGTCAGAATCCTTGATTTTTATGTAAGGTGTAGTTACAGTAAAAACACAAAATTGTATGGCCATGTCGGTTGTCACTAGTCTTTGTTTCATCTTAATAGAATAACGTTGTCTTTGTTGATGTGCTTCTTGCTCACCTGGCCCAAAGGCCAATCGGCTATTGCCATCACTTTGCGTCCGTCATCTGTCCGTGGTCGTCGTCCGTCGTAGTCAGTCGTCGTCGTAAACTTTCCTTTAAAGATCTTTTCTGAAACCACTGGGACAATTGGAACAACACTTGGCCCGCCCATCATAAAATATAGCCGTCAGAGCCGAACATACTTTTACATAGGACTCTATGGGAAAGTTTCTTAAAGATTTTCTTGTCTGAAACCACTGGTCCAACTGGAACAAAACTTGGCCGAACATAGTTTAACACAGGATCCTATGGGAAATTTATTTGAAGATCGTCTTGTCTGAAATCACTTCGGCAATTGGAACAAAACATGGCAGCAATGGTCTTTAAGTGGTCCTCTTTCAGAATTATATCTTATGACCCTGCACGCCATCAAAGATGGCCACCAGAGCCAAACACAGTTTAACATATGAATCTTTGGAAAATTTACTTAAAGATCTTTTTGTCTGAACCATTTGGTCAGTTAAAACAAAACTTGGCAGCAATGGTCATCTTTCAGAAATGTATCAGTTGACCCCGCCCGCCATCCAAGATGGCCACCAGAACCAAACATATTGCAACATAGGACCTTATGGGAAAATTCACTGAAAGATGTTCTAGTGTGAAACCAGCAAACAAGTTGGCAAAACCAGTAAGCCAATGTTCTAAACTGCCGGTCAGGATGGATATAGTCAAATAATTTATTCTGCAAATGATTTCCAGGTGAGCGATACAGGCTCCTGAGAGCCTCTCGTTTATTTTATTTATTTATTTGGTCTGGGTAGTTATGCCTCTGTGTTAGTATCTATCAATCTCAATAGTAGCGTTAATGTGTTGAATACACTACTAGTAGAATGAAGTAAGCACCCTTTGGTCTATAATGAATTCTAACATTTTTTTTATATTTAACTTCCACATTAAAAAATCATTCAGTTAATTATATGTATTAATACATTACACAATATAAATACTTTTACTTTCATCTCATTTTGCATACTTTAATTTTTTTAGAATTTAAATGATAGGATTGATATTGTTCCAGGATAATACTTGCAAATTCCTAAGAGCATCACTGACTCAGTTGCTAGTATATTCATTTACTTACATGTTCTACTTTTATTTGTAAATTTACTCTGCTCAGTTTCAAAATAACAATCTTTTTATAACACTGGTAAATATTGATAATGGATTAATAAAGGAACTAAAAAAGCGAAAAAAAATTATAGGTCCGTGTACTTGTTTTCGAGATATAAGCCATTGAAAATTTGGTGGGAAAAATAGGCTCTCTTGGTTTTACATATCTTTATCATTGACAAGTTTTATTTCTCCAAAACCATTAAATAAGAACAAAAGATTTTATAAGATTTTTACAAATGGCTTATTAAGCTGCATGCAAAAGATTTATGAAAAGATAAATGGGTGTTAGCGGGAAAAATGATTTATGGCATTCAAATGGATAAAACCAGATGATTCTGAACATCTGACAAAAATGCAAAAACATGACCAGCGAACATCCTTAAACAAAAACTGCTTCGAGGTTCATCAAGCGCAAAGTACTTACAAGTTGGTTACATGTATATCGTATATTCTGTTCAAAATTGAAAACAACCCTTTAATTTGCTATACTTCGCACATATTTATATATTGCAGTTTATATTTATGTGTTCATGTTAATCAAATCACAATAAATTGTTTCGATATTTGACTCTGCTGCCCTTTAACGGAACATTGGATTTTCTGGTCATTTGTCAGAAACAGTAATTTCGTATTGTATATTGATACACGTAATGAGATTGATGTTTACCTCGAATCAATTTATATTCATTTATAGCGACACTTTGACTATATATTACACAAGGAATATAAATCACTTGAAGTTCTTAGAGTTTATCTCAAATAATCATGGAAGTAAAGCAAGTTTATCAAGGTACATACATGTGTATATCATCTTTTTCATTCCGGTGAGAAAACGAACTCCCAAAAGTTATTAATATATAGTCAATATATGGACCATCAAAGAATATATATATATATATTAGCCAAGCAAACTAATAAGGTCTCTCTTTAATAACATATTCATACATGTAGTGTTTTGTATGGTCCAGTGAATTTTATTTGTGTCAATTTATGTCACGAATATAGCAACCATATTCTTTCTGAAATATTATGATGAGTCAATTAAAGGGAATAAGCTAAAACAGATGACAGAAAACGTTTCAAATAGTTTTATTTGATGATTTATTAATATACTTAAGGATATTCAAACAAAATATATAGCACACATAGTCGTTATCGGTACCTGTCCAGTAGTACATCTGAAGTCAACGCTTATTTTATTGTTAAAGACCGTGCAGCTACTTTCGAGATAAGGAATAGCAATAAAAGCACTGTCCATTTGCTTTTTGCATTATGTTCCTTTATACGCGGGGTTGTTCCTACAGTAATCCGACATCTGTATGTTTACCTTTAGCTATTATTATTGCAACCAGACCAGTTCTGTAGATACATACATTGTAGAAGGAATGACTTGTATATCGTGGAATAATAAGATCAAAATGTTTCACAGAATTAGGATTAAATAGTGGAAATAATTAGCAATTATCGGTATTTGTTATACCTTTCTTAGAACTATTCCTTCAGGTTATCTAGCTCGAGTTCTGATTTACTCAATTCTACAAATTTAAAGCTAATGGAAGATTTGAAAACAAAACTATTCTGATAATTTTATCAACTGAATGTCGGAATCTTTAATGTCTATACTATCAATAATATCTATCTAAATTCTGTAGACAAATCATTATCTACCACGTATACAAAAATGTCCCTCCTTTGAAATTTGAAACTGATGGAATTATCTGGATGCAAGAAAGAACAATCAATACACCCAGAAAGAAAGTTTAAATACCGGCTAAATTTAGCATGCACGTTTTACAATGTAATGGAACGTACTGGTACTGACTTCTCGTTTGGTTTAATATGTCTGCCAGCTTCGAAGTAATTCATAATTGAATTTTGAAAATGGTAACCTGGCACGGATCTCAGATACAGATAAGGAAGTAACACACATTCTTTTGCTCAAATGGTAATTCATTCGTGTTATCCGTAAGGGTATAATAATACTGTAAGTGTACATGTCATTTAAAATATCTTTTTTGTGAATATGGAAGAGTTGAATTGTCCTAAAACTTTCCAATCGTATGCATCGCATGTCACTGATTCAAACAGGACAAACCATAGAAATACATTACAAAAAATATTAGGGTTAGAATTTGTGATAATTGTTTTAAATTTAACAAATATCGAAAAAGACTACCAAAGCAATAAGACATTGGGTAAATTTTACAAGACCAAAATTCAAAGACAAGACAAATTCGTGAGAACAACAAACACAGCAAAAACATATAACAAAGAAACAACCAAGGGAGTAAAAACACATATTAGTAACCTAATAGAATGAGAATACAAGACAGTACTAAAACTAAAGCACTTATAACCTGAACTTCCACAAAACCCGAGAGTGAAGGGTAAGCATGCTCTGTGCCGTTAACGGTACCCGTCACACTGCATGTTAGAAAAATCCGATAGAATGTAAAGTCCAGTGAAGAGTCAGGTCCAACAGGACGTGAAATCTAACTGAAGATATCTATTCTCAATTGTCAGATAGAAACTTCGTTTTGGTCAATCAAGTCTTGATGACGACGGTAAAATTTCTGAATTGATGATATTAACTCCGTTCTGTCAAGCCAACGTAGAAATCACATGCATGGCAGTAACGATTCATATGTGAAATGTAAACCCCATAAGCTGAAGACATCGGTATGTTACTACTTAGAAAAGACAAGTTCACAATTGGACAGTTCAAATCATCACGTTTGTCATAAAGGTTTGATCTAATTCGCCCTATATCGAATATGTATAATTATTGTCATTCTACTGCTTACATGGATATTATTTCAAATAAAACAGCATAGTGGGAGGTACATAAGGTAATGAGATTTTGGGAATTCAACATTTCACTTACAATTGTTATAATAATCACATATTTGTCCCGTGAACTTTATATTTGTCTATTATGAATCAACGAAATGTAATTAGATGAGCGTATCATATTTCACTTTCTTTATATTCTATTCTTTTATCGTAAATTTAACTACAAATATATAACTCGAAATGTATAAACAAATACTAGTATAGTAAAACAACATTTATGTTTAGATGTTCAATATCGTAATTTTTTTGTATTTTTGCATTTCAAGGGAAAGCGTGATTTTTTTAAGAAATAGTGGTTTCTCCAATATTTTAAATGGCATGTACAAATTACTTAAAAGAAAACAAACTGAAACATTTCATTGTAATCACTTGTATCCTAGAGGAATACTTATCTCTATATTATTAACTTCCTATACACAAACTCATATTAATATCGACAAAAGAATATCAAAACAACAAAAAAGTCGGAAAAATCCATAAGGCAAGATACATTTTTGAAAACTCGTGAGAATTTAACATTACAGAAATCCACACAACGATACATACATACATTGTTGTAACTAAAAGAATAAAAAACATATAAACATAATTATTATCATATATTTCCAATAATGTATGATAATTATATCATGAATATTATTTGGGGCTCATATATTTTTTTATATGAATTTCATATGTAAGCAATGATTTTGTGTATATTTTTGATTTAAAAAAAACAGTGAAAACGAGAAAAGAAAAATGAGAAAGACACATATCAGAAGTGATACAAGAAATGCAAGACAACCGATTTAAGAAGATTTATGGTAAGAAAGAACTTCTCACTACATTCTGACCTACCGGAACACCTGTTCTTGCTACCCTTTTAGGGGTGTTTACATTACTAGCTTTTGTGTTGCCTTATTTCAAGTCTCTTTTGGTTTGTAGTATATGTTCTCTGAGTAACTGATCTGGCGAATTCGCCATTATCTTCTTATTTTGATATTGTGGACTTCTCCTCTATATTATATTGCTTCGTTAATCCCTTTTCAATATTTATTAAGAATTGTACATTACTGAATAATATTATCTTCTCACTGAATAATTATAACTATTTCCATGTTGAAAAAAGGACAATTGAAGTTCTCTTATTTTTAATTAAAAGACATAACTTGAGAGAAAAATATGTAAATCTGAAAATAATGTAAACATCAAAACGTGAAGATCGGGAAGAAATGACTATTAACGGAAATATGAAGACAAACGACAAAGCCTCGGATTCCATTAATACTTAATTTCACATAGTGACGAGTCTGTCTGTAATAGAGAAGACAAATATCAAAGTTGTTCAAAAGATTATAAAAACAAAAATACATATACATATTAAATAGAGATGGCGAAGTTGAAAATAACTGAAATCAAGAGTCAATAAAAGAAGAAATTAATTATTGGTTTACCGCATAAATAAAAAAAAAAACCCTCATAATTTAGAATAGCAAGTCAACAGAAGACATTTTGTCAAATTTAACTGATTTATAGAATATTAATGAATATACAATTGTAGCAATTGGAAACAATCTATTGCAATTGTAGCAATTGGAAACAATCTATTGCATGTATACAAGGTTCAGAGATTTCCGATTCTTAACCGATTTAATGCTTAATATGAGCCTTAGGTACAGTTTTCTATCTAAGCGTCACTTCGTACTAGTACTAAAAATACTAATAAATGACATGGTAATACTCCATGGACTGGATGCAATCACCGTGGAAAGATAATGATAGCCATGCAATCTCGAAGGACGTCAAAAAAAAAAGACAGACAGACAGAAAGACACATTTTACTCATGCCTTTAGAAGGGAATTACTTGGTTACCTAAAAAAAATAAAATTGTAATGAGCTAGTTATGCATTGTTGCATTTGATATTTATTCAGAATGGTGAACCCAACATTCCATTACTGAGATTGACCGTTGAAAAACTGCTAATGACAGTAGTTTGTGCGTTTATTGGATAATGTTGGAATATAAAAGTGATAAAAGCAGTACCCATCAAACCATTCCATCCCATTAATCCATTGAATGCTGGGAAAAGATGACGACAAAATTATCTTGATAAATAAAGACCTGTTGCTTGTCTGGTATTAAGCATCTCATATTACGCCTGAAATCAACTTTTCTTCGATTAATGTATCGGGCTTACACTTCATTATTACGTATCGATGTAGAAGAAGACGGTCTGTGGTTTGCTGCCGTCGGTTTGGTAAATATAGTAGATCTAATGAACAAGCCCGAGTATCACGCTGTCCGTTTAAATTGGAAAACCGTTCGATAAATTAGTTGTTGCTTTTGATTTCTCTGAATAAGGTAAGTCTTCCATTAATTTTACCAAGAATAGTGTAAGATATTTATGTCTATTGGGAATAGAGTGTATTTTACATATCATTTTTACTTATAGAAAAGAAATAACAAAATATTTTGAAAATTACAAAAATACAGAAAAAGAACAATAAACATATTATCTTATTATTAGACTACTTGTAGAGATTCTTTCTGAAGACAAATAATCACTGAAATAAGATTGCCATAACTGTCAACAGTGGTTATATTGTCACTATTGAGAATTAGCTCTTAGATAGTTCTTCCATGCTGACCATAAAAGTGTGAATAGTGTGGGATTTTTTTTTAAAAAGATAATATGGACTTTATTAAATACGGAACATCAGAATGATAATAACTTTAAGTAATTCATTTATTATCAAAAAGTACATTTTAAGCGTTGTTAAAATTCAAGTACTATACATTGTGTACACCTTCTTATCAATTACAAATTCCCTATATTGACAACATGTATTTTTATCATGTTTTAGACTTTAAAACGCGCAACGCAATTACATACATAAATAAAAAATAATTAAAAAAAATCAAAAGATTTTTACAAGACAAATAGTTGTGTATTTATGAAATAACAGATGATATTGAATGTGTTGAAAGACATATCATATATACTTGGTTAATTTAGGTATAAACATGCAAATTTAATATATAGCGTAATAATTAGTTCACAACACATTGAGCCAAATACCAATTTATGGACCGGTTAGTCGCTGAAAAAACACCACGTGTTGTTAGGTGAATAGATGTCATAGTGTCTCAACGGTGTGAGCTCGGGACCCGACAAAGGCGGGCAAACAATTGACAGTATTAGAATCTGATTTTAAAAGTGTTGAGTTCGTGTTCAGGTGTATAAATGTTATACCTCTTTGTGGTTTACGCTCACCGCCTCTAAGTATAGGATATAGCGTATAACCTGTTCCAAAATTGAAAAAAAAAATCCTTAAATATATTGTCACTTTGCCTTCAAAAACTATTTGTTACTAACGGTTTGGCCATGAAAACACATTGTGCTCAGTATTTGTTATCCGAGTTTATATAATTACCACTGATTGTGCTGTGAAACATCTGCTCAATATAGTCATGCTTCAGACATAATTTTAGATAAGTGTATCAACATTCTTGATTGAAAAACTTTGCAGGTTTCTATATTGTCCGTTTAGATTTTATTGATATTAATTTCTATTTTTTTTTTACTTATCTAAGAAATGGTAAAGATCGTACCGGTCCTGTTGAAGGCTAGTTCAGAAACTTTCAGATAAGAGACAAATATTGAGTTAACGTACATTGTACACGCGAAATTAACCAATGAAAAGCAAATGAACAACGCTATTATTGCTTTTCTATATCTTGAAAGATGCTGTTAGGCCTAATACTATAGACCAAAAGCTCACACCTTACAAGAAGACCAAAATAGCCACAACCTCGACTTAAGTAGAACCACTTTCCAATAACCGAACCTCCTCGGTAGCCGCCTCGTGGTAGTGTGCTCGCCTCGATTGCGGAAGATCGCGGGTTCGATGCCCGGCCGGGTCAAATCAAAGACATTAAAATTGGTATCTATGTTCTAAATTCGATCTTTTTCTTAATCCTTTATGTGCTAAAATGCTTTGACTTTGTGTGTAAATATTTCAGCACATTCAAATATGTACATTTGTACAACGTAAGATTATTAAAAACTGAACGCTATATGTAAAATTTAAATTAGATTGGAAATGAATGTACAACGTTTACGTGCTACGTTGGTCACTGCCCGAACCTCGATAACATGAAACTCGCAAGTATATCATTTAAATACTGGCCGCGAAACCGGTTTACTCGGTTCCTATTGTATAACAATAGAAAAAATTTGCATATAAAATCACTGCGCTTCATACCGCACATAAATCCATTTGCTGTTTCTCCGCCATTCACACGGCGTCTATGAGTACGAGAAAAGGACTGGTCAATTCGGAGTCGGTATAATGTGTGCGGTTGGGGTGATATGTCTTCCTGCGGACTGTTACCTCGTGAGCTAGCACGTTAAAAACTTGCTTAGCGTGTCGGTCTAGTTCCAAGCAGGTTACATATTCATATCAAATCAACATGTTGTCCTGATATGCATTAAATAATTGCTACTGGATTCATCCATCCGTCCAATAACCGATACATTTTAATCCCAATTTTAACACCTGCGGGAGAGTATCAATGAAATCATAAAATAAACTCTTGAAAAGGTAACCCAGAAAAGACTTAATAATAATAATACAAAAAAAATTAATAATATATGAAACGAGAAAATAGAGGCACAATCAAGATCCTTGCAGGAACGCTTGACAAAAGGAAACCAGGAAAAACGGACATAAATCACATACTACTTTTTAAAAATATTTTCTTATACATATACTAGAAAATGGATATTTCGGTGAGATGCCATCAGTTCCTGTGATTGAAAACAGCTACGTTCATTTAACGTTACATGTAATAACGCATTGATAGAAAATTCAAAAAATGGAAATAAAAAAAAAGAAATCATATTTCTTATTCCCATTTTTTTCTCTGGGATTAGAGGTATACTACATTAAGATAAAATATTCAATTTTCATAAGGATTCTCTATTTCATTAAATGTATTACCAATTTCTGTAATTTCAAAATCTTGTTTAAGCTGTTATTTTATACCAGAATCTAATATTGATTTATTAACTAAAATACTAATGGGGAATGTGATGGAAGTAGTCAGGATACTGTAATATATCTTTTAACATTTATGGTTCAATAACTGGCACACTCCATTACAGGCAGTTTAATATGGTAACAAGGTACTTGTGTAACATATATTGTTTTAAATAGATATCAAATATGAGAAGTGATCAAATATTAATAATGTTCAAATCTCTTGGGAGATGGTGATGAAAAAATCGAATGTCTCTGCATGATAATAAATGTGTAAAGAATAACTTGCAAAATATAAACAAACAATGGATTGAGATGTGACTTTTCTAAGAAACCATACGAGGAAGAGGTATTTTGTATTTACGTGTAATCAGATATTATGTTTACGGTAAGACTATGCATTTTGTGTATTAACCAATGTTGAATACAAACTGTCATGAAAAATGAAAAAGCAGTGAAATAATGATATCTGTAAATAGTAATATTTATTTAGTGGACATGCCAGGTTGGAGAACAGGCCTGGGTTGTTCCCTTGTTTAAACTTTAATTTTTCATTTAGTCAAGAATATGTCTACCATATTCCTTACGTCTTTCAAATTGGAGTAACACATGCATAGACATCTGTGCTTTCATAAATATGGCTGCATGTGTTTGTCTTTTTGGCATTTATTTTTGCTGTTCTACAATATTTGTTTTTGTTTTGATTTCCCGTACTTTTGTCTTCAATTATATATGACAGGCTGGCTAAATGTGCGTTAATTAGCGTTGAGTACTTTCATGGTTCGTTTTTCAAATAATAATAATAATGATAACTATAAATACATTTGTAACAGGAAAATTTATATATGCTAGCTAAAGGCTATGCTAGCTAAAGGCCCCAAATACCGAGAACCTCAGCCAATTAATTGGAAATACAATTTCAAGTTACTTATGGATTCGGTTGAGGACTATGCCAGAAAATGGACTTCAAAAGAACAGGAGCCTGCTGACACACTTTCAGAGTGGGTGAAGACTATTAGGTCAATGATACAAATCAGAATTAAAAGCCTCCAAGGGTCTATGAGCACTAAAGCTATATCCATCTTTAAAGACCCTAAGGTTGTTGAAAACTTGACTCGCCTCCATGACAAATATGTAGTTGTCCCAGCTGACAAGGCCCCCAATAACATCGTTTTTGTTTGTAAGAACTATTATTTTGAGTGTCTTAGAAACGAATTGGGAATAGATAACACTGCGGGTAACCCAACTTATACACCGACCACACTCACTAAGCAGGAAGTCCTTGATAACCACAAGACCGTTCTTCATTCCTTTGGCATTTCTACAAAGGATGAAGAAATGGACCTTCCTGCTCTTTATTGGATTCCTAAACTACATAAGAATCCGTTTAAACAAAGGTACATTGCTGGGTCAGCTAATTGCTCTACAAAACCTCTTTCAAAGATTTTAACATCCATATTGACATGTGTTAAAGAGGGCCTTCAGAATTACTGTGAAACATCATATTCCACCAGTGGCGTCAATCAGATGTGGATTCTTAAAAACTCCAAAAATTTACTTCAATATCTAAAATCAAAATCTTTGGCTACATGCAACAGCATAAAAACTTTCGACTTCTCTACACTCTACACTACCATACCACATTCTCAATTAAAAGATCGCTTAAAGCAACTAGTTCATCAATGTTTTTTCAAGAAAAATGGGACACGCAGGTATAAATTCCTTGTTCTAGGTAGAGAAAAGTCTTATTTCGTGAAGAACCACTCTGATTCTGACAAAAAGTATTCTGAAGATGAAATTACAAACATGTTAGATGTTCTAATAGACAACATATTCGTTGAATTTGGCGGTCTAATTTTTCAACAAACAATCGGCATTCCAATGGGAACCAACTGTGCTCCTCTCCTCGCCGATCTGTTTCTGTACTCATATGAAGCGGACTTCATTCAAGGGTTACTACGTGAAAACAAAAAGAAACTAGCCCAATCCTTTAATTTCACTTTTCGTTATATAGATGATGTGTTGTCGTTAAATAACGACAAATTCCAAGACTTTCTACATCTTATCTACCCCAGTGAACTTGAAATTAAGGATACTACAGATACACCAAAGTCCGCTTCATATTTGGATTTATTTCTTGAAATAGACTATGAGGGACGTTTGAAGACAAAACTTTATGACAAACGTGATGACTTCAACTTTCCTATTGTTAATTTTCCCTTCTTAAGTAGCAATATACCAGCATCGCCTGCATATGGCGTCTACGTTTCTCAGCTTATCCGATTTTCAAGGGCATGCGTGAGTTACCCTGACTTTCGACAAAGAGGATTACTGCTGTCACAAAAGCTTCTTAACCAGGGTTTTATCAGGGATAAGTTGATGTCATCACTTAAGAAATTTTACGGTCGTCATCATGAATTGATTGACCATTACAGTGTTCCAATATCTATGATGATGTTGGACCTGTTCCCACTGTCGTAACCTTTCATGTGCCTCCTACGATTTGTGACTTCCACCGGATTGACTTTGTTGAACTTCACGACGGGTGCCGTATACGGAGCAGGAACTGCTTACCCTTCCGGAGCACCTGGGTTCACTCCTGGTTTTTATAGGAGTTCGTGCTGTTCATTGTTTTTAGTTTTCTGTGTTTATTTGTTGTGCTTGTGGTTGTTCGTTTGTCTTCCCGGGTTTGTCTGTCCAATGGATTACGTTTTTTTGATTGCTCCTTAGGTATATTTGTCCTTTTTATATACATCAATATCAAATATTCAACCAAATAATTTATAGCCGTCGTTACTCCAAAAGTACATATATCTATTATACTGTATATTAATTTATTTTCGTGTATGACAAAATTTGTTCAGTCCATTTTAATCATCATCATTAAATAGGCGACCCTGCAGTTGATTCAGAATCTTAATGATATCAGCATCCAAATTGTTAGATTTTGGTTCTAACATGAAATAAATTTCTTATGATTTATATTCCATGATACAATTTTTAATGTGTAAGGTATGTATATTGTGTCAACATAAAGCTTATCCCAGCTAAGAAAATCTAATATACATATCGCCAAAAGAATACCAAAGCAGCATGGCAAAGGAGAAAGTCTATAAGGCAAAGCAAATTAGTAAAACATGGCACTAATACTACAACAGTCATGACACTATGAAGAATACACACAGACGACCAAAACATAACAGGGATGGAAAGACAAGACTGAAATAAAGAACTACCATTGTGATCTTGTTATTTCTTAAACAAAAATAAAAGAAACCAAACATGATTATTATTACGAACACCGATAGGGTAAACGTGATGTGCTTCATAAAGTAAAAGTTAACATAAAACAAAGTTTAAAAAGTAAAATTCTATCCTGGTCAATAACTCATAGGCTAGTAAATACGCTCAGATATACTAGCAATTTCATCAACTATATGACAGCTATATTGCTGAACAAGATACATATCCCCCATCACTTGCGTTT
Organism: Mytilisepta virgata; assembly: GCA_028015205.1. Lineage (NCBI taxonomy): Eukaryota > Metazoa > Mollusca > Bivalvia > Mytilida > Mytilidae > Mytilisepta > Mytilisepta virgata. Next base: position 95,433,388 of record CM051521.1, read on the forward strand.
AGGAGAAAAATGAAAACTTGATAAAATATCTCACTTAAACAAATTTGCAAAAATATGTAAAGGTAAGACTTTTCCTTTTTAAAATTCAGTTATGTATTTTGTAAAATAATTATGATTATTATATATACCTGATTTGTCCATATTGAGCTTTTTATATGCATTTTTCGGTACACCGAAGGAAAATTTCTCTATGGGATAAAAATTATGAGAAAGATACTTTATCTCCTTTTGAATAAAAGAATCTTTTACTTCAAATTTAGCGAATTTCAATGTAATAAAAAGAAATACATTTACATAGTAATTGGTAGACCAGTTTAATATATAGGTGTCACTTGTATTGGTTTTAAAAATGTAAGCACAAAAATAAGTTTCGATACAACATCCCATATAGAACTGAACAGGTGAAAGGATGGGTTATATCTTGATGTTTGCTTAAATTAGTACAAACTTTCTGTACCATTTCGTTTTAAAAAAAAATGTAAACGTGAGTTGCTATGACGATAACAGTTACTTTAGCGTTTTAACGAACATTTAATATTTGAAATTTCTACTAAAACATATTTTCCATCAGAAATTAAAAGGCAGAGGTTCGCAATATTTTGTCAGTATATAACAAATATTGGATATTTCACAGCAGGATTATTTTTTTTATTAAAATCGGGTGAATTTAGAATCTAATTTGTCTCTTAAATGTGCATTAAAGTATTAATGTTTTGTTTGTAAAATCTCTGAAATCACTTCTGGTGTAAAATAAATGAAACATATATTATGGAACAGATCAGGATCGAACTAATATTACCTAATGGATATTGACGTAATGGAAGTCTTGTCCCATCCTATAGTTTACTCTAATTGATGTCATTAAACGTTGTAAGCAGTTCAATAAATACTATATTCTCTTTGTTTAAAGAATATAAAGGGATTTTTTTTCAGTCTTTTAATTATTAATTGGGAATATGTATACTTCAAAGGTCTGTTGTTGCAATAAAAATTTTATTGCTGCACATAGACATGCATAAATGGAATTCTATTGCAAACAATAAAATTGGAAGCAGAATATTTTATAGCATATTATATGTTTTAGGTTTTGTTTCAATTAAGGACTAAACAGAATTCATCAATGCCAGAGTTTCTATCAAAGGCTTTTTTCTTTTATTTAAGGTAATTGGGTGTACTTAGTTGTTTATTTTGAGAATGTAATATTGACAACTTGGACGACTCCAGGACAATGGTACAACTGTTTTATTACGAAAACAGAGGGAAGTGTTGTCGGAAAGTTTTCAGTTACCATGGATTCCCGGCCAAGGTCTTGTTATTTCCATATGAAGGATGGGCACAACCTGCTCTAGTCACATACTGGATCTTGAAAACATATTTTTGGAGTCGTAGTAAATGTAAAATTGTGGAAGTATCCGGTTCTACAAAAAGAACAACAAAAGGAAAGATGACTGACAAAGGCAAAGACGCCATGTTAATTACCGGGCGATTCAAGGACACCCGAAATCCAGATTTTCGCATGACCTTGACCAGTAACGTAAGTAACGCTGATTTTCAACAGGGTTATTGTGTGACAGGAACACTTGAAAGAGGAGAAAAACGCAAAGGAGAATATCAACTGACACATTATGCTATGGTGAAACGAAAGGGATACGACGAGAAATCATAATTGTGTCTGTTATTGAAATGTTTGAGGAAGAATGTTGTCAGATGCTTTGAAAAAAGCTATTAACTGTTGAATGCTTTTCAATGTGCCAAGCTAACGAAAATGTCGCATATTATAATATGTTTATGTTAACATTATTGTTATTATCTTGATGCTATTTTGCCATAATCCAATAATCAATTCGTGATACAATCGCTACCGTGAAATAACAGTCGCATTCTCTAACACCGATATGTGATATATGGAAACAAAACTTGACATGACAATACATATCGACAGACTTCGCAATAAATCAACAATTTTTTTTTCTGGTCCAGGGAAATGACATGATTAGAAATTTCTGTAATTATTATATTTGATCCAGTGAAGTGAAAGTATTGGTTAGGCACAAACCATTTTCTGGTCGAAAATTTAGGGGAGAGGGACTGTGGTTTAATTTTGAACATGTAGTTAGAATCGATTTTCATTTAAGCACATTAATGTTTACCTTGTTTCAACAGGAATAACAGAAAAAAATATTTCCTTCTAAAAATCCGTTTAAACCGGTAAGTAAGTACATGTTTTTATATCTTAGGGTAAACAAAAATGGCGTTTTTTTTACATCAGTAAACTGGAGAAATATGTCCCTCTTCCAGAAGCAAAATGGCTATCTCCTAACCAATTCTTTTGTTCATTGTGTGAACTATATCTTAAAGAAGGTGTCTGATTTTTATGTATAATGTAATGAATAGTCATTATAGTTGCGGTGGTTAAGAAAATTGAACAATGTATACTTTCTACATTATTGTAACATGCATTCTACTATATCTTGTCTCGAAAATTTTTATTATTAAGGCCTGTTAACTCTTCTTTACCAAATTGAGATGCCACTTGCCATTTTTGATTAAAAAAATATTACAGTTATCAACTAGTTTATGAACACGGTAAGGTCAATAGAAGTATAGGTCCTAGGTGTTACTTCTGTTACAAATTGTAAAATTGAAAGACAGTTCATTTTCGTGGTATTTTTACATAATTGCAATGTGTATTTGTATCAAAGGCTTGTTGTATTCCTAAGCAAAAGATTAATGAAAACTTAGATGTGTTTTACAATAATCATTGTAATACTGGGAATTACACTAGCAATATCATAGGTTGATAGTGATTTGTTTGATTGGCAGTAGATAATGCTCAGTCCCATGAATGTAGTTATTATATCATGCTGTTTTACATATAGAATCTAAGTTTTATCTACAATACCATGCTGATACTGTTAGGATTTCAAAAGAATCAATCGATTTTCTAGGAATACTTTTATTTCAGCTTCTCAGCATTCCATATGATTGTAATTCAACATGCGTCTTAACTTTTCATTGCTTAAATCTTTCCTAGTCGGCTTTTTCCAGTATCGATCTTAATCATTACATTGATAGATGAGAAAAAGTTCAGAGCGGTTAATTACGAGGATATGTTTGACAAATTTCTACAATCAATGTCTATTTTTAATAATGTCTTTGTAAATAGTAAGGTACACGTTTTGGTTGTTTGACTTTGAAAGAAAGCAAGTACTTGTTAGATTTGAATTGCAATGTGCTTGTCTTTATTCCTGATATATCCAGAAAAATAAATAAAAATGATTCGACTAGGTAACGATTTTACACATGAATTGTCGACTCACTTACTATAAAACTGCAACTACAATATGACTCAAGCCTTACACGATGTTTATTTTATGAGTTTAAACTCGAAAAGGGTACGTGGTTCGTCTTCAAAGGTGATATGTGATATCCGTATAAGATTTGCTTAGAAGTAAATTCGTATGTTGTACCTTTGCTGTCTCCTTTTTCGATTTCGCAACATTTAGGTTGAAGCTTTTTATTACACGGGATAAGAATAAAAAACTAATTTAGCTGAACTGTTTAACAATATTCAGAAATAATTCTTCAAAAACGGATATGGTGTTATGGTATGCATTCCAGTACATATTTTACACTGTCCATAAAAACATTCCATTTTCCAGAGATTTGTCAGTATTTTAGCTGAGTTTATTTGCTATTAATTAATTAATTTACAAAAAGACTAATTTTTAAGCACTAAACCAAACTGTGTTTTACAAGTTTGTGTGTGTTGCTTGAAAATAAAAATAATTTTTCATTAATACAAATTTGGATAGAGATTCGTTCCCTTTTTAGTGCAATAGAAGTACATTAGTTTGGTAGAATTATTTAGGATAATTGTAGATGAGTATAACAACATATTAAACATTTTTAAATGGTGTTAAATAGTAAACTGTTGATCCAAACAGAATGTAGATAATAGGCAGTTTTCTGAATCCTTCCATAATACACAGCGAATGTTAGTCCGATGTTAACGTTAGAGCTATATATGATTGTTAGAATATATATTGTTAAATTGTAATTAATGTAATATTGTTCAATAGAGTTGATATTTTTGGGCTGAAATACTCAAAGTTGACCACGACAAGACCAAGTTATTATGTATTAAATAAAATGGCTTATTGTTTTTAACAAATGTGTTTGTATTTAACCAATTGAGACATGTTTACAATAGGAAAAGCATATATCGGTAAACAATACAAGCCGTGGGCCATTGTGGGTTTCTTGTGAAGAGGATGCGTCACTCAGAACATGATAACGGACTTATGGCAACCAAATAAATCTGAAATATCCGAGCCTAACAACTAATCTAGAAGGCACACCACTAAATCGAGCCCCCGTTTACTTCAATGTTAAATTCGTCATTTTCAAAAATTAGGGAAAAATATAAAATGAATTTTCCCAAGTCGGGCAATATGTTGACATGTTTTTCAAATAAAAGCTGTCTTAGAAAATTGCACTTGAACAGTACATTGTTTACCAAATAAGAAATTTTTTCTCGTTTCAAATTTCCCGGTGAAAATTTGCCTCATCACTTCAAACTGAATACCGGAAATTACAGGCCTATTAATATGTCCAGTTCTCGAAACTTTTAAGGGTTATTGACATGCCGTAAAGTGTATTTCGTAGGGTATTCATTCCTTTCCAGAATAAATTCACTTGTTTGTGCTTCAGATTGTGGCATTAGTTGTGACAGATCGACGTCGAAACCAATAGGAATTATTTTGTACTACTTTCGTGCCCCCTTAATCTAGTATCCAGATAGCTGTAAAAAAAATTACGCCCTTTGTATCCCGTCCTACCTACATTTCTTAAGTACTTTTGGTGTACTGAAAAGGTGCCTGATATCTGTCAATTAGCGTTAAGCAAATGACAATTAATCATTTCTCAACATTACATGCTCAGTATTGTATTACCCATTTAGCTGGAAATTGCAACTGGTATAAAAATATCAATAAGAAAAACAATAATATGGTAGTTCTAGACTATGTAGACAGAGATACATGCCTTTACATAAAAGAAAGAGATATTATTCCAATATATCAGTATTAAACATTCATATTTATTCGACATTTCTAATTATTGAATGCAAATGAAAACACCAATATGTCTGGAAAGCTTGACGTCCATTTCAATTACAATGAATATGAAAAAAGTACACAATACAGGTTCCATGATGCCAATTTTGATGGTTTATGCGTAGAATATCAAAACAGGATTAAATTTCTTCAATTTGACAATACTGTTGGTTCAGCTCTATCAATTAAACGTTAATAGAAAATCGCAAAAAATATAGAGGTGTAAAAATCTCCTGTAAGCTCTTGTAAAAAAAAGTTTAGGTGTGGCGTATTTGTTTTTTTTTTTTTTTTGTTTTTTTGTTTTTTGTTTTTTTTTTTTTTGCAGATTTTTCCCTGTTTATATAAAATATGGACTTTTTACCGGACTAACGTCAATAGGTTAATAAACATGTATTCCTTAACTCTTTTGTTTCTATTATTGTGGAAATTAAAGTCTAAAACTAAAACTCTATTACAGTAGTAAAAAGAAATATATAAGGAATACCTTATATGTATTTTTCATTCTTCAAGCTTTATGAAAAAACTGTGAAAATCCCAAAGGATGAAAACCGAAATTTAACAAGTCCAGTATGCTAGGAAACAATTTTATTTTTAGGAACGATAGGTGCTTTCGAATGGTGAGCATGCAGTTCCCATCGTATTGCCAACTGAGTGTATCACCAACAGTAACTATAATTTCGATACTAGAATGAAATTGATAATTTAAAATTTATTGTTATAGAATTGTTAAATTTTGTGAAAACTGTAATTTCCCTCTTTCTTTGACTTTAACAATGGCTTTGATTTTCCATTTTGGTAATGGAATTTACTCTTCAGCATTTTGGGGTGACTGTTTAGGCGTTTCGCTTTGAGAACAGCTGACTAGTAATTAGCATATATTGTGCATTGGAACTGGTATAATAGAATATTTATTCAAGTGGTCACAATCCGGATAGGGTGGTCAGAAGATGATAAAGGTAACATAATCGTACCTAAACTTGATACAGTAATGATACTGAATATTTATCAGAAAGTAGTCACGATCCAGATAGGGTAGTCAGAAGATGATAAAGGTAACATCATCGTACCTAAAGTTGATACAGTAATGATACTGAATATTTATCAGAAAGTAGTCACGATCCAGATAGGATAGTCAGTAGATGGTAAAGGTAACATAATCGTACCTAAAGTTGATACAGTAATGATACTGAATATTTATCAGAAAGTAGTCACGATCCAGATTGTGTGGTCAGAAGACGATTAAGGTAACATCATCGTACCTAAAGTTGATACAGTAATGATACTAAATATTTATCAGAAAGTAGTCACAATCAAGACAGGGTAGTCAGAAGATAATAAAGGTAACATCATCGTACTTAAAGTTGATACAGTAATGACACTAAATATTTATCAAAGAGTAGTCATGATAAAGATAGGGTAGTCAGAAGATAATAAAGGTAACATCATCGTACCTAAAGTTGATACAGTAATGATACTGAATATTTATCAGAAAGTAGTCACGATCCAGATTGTGTGGTCAGAAGACGATTAAGGTAACATCATCGTACCTAAAGTTGATACAGTAATGATACTTAATATTTATCACAAAATAGTAACAATCCAGACAGGGTAGTCAGAAGATAATAAAGTTAACATCATCGTACCTAAAGTTGATACAGTAATGATACTAAATATTTATCAGAGAGTAGTCACGATCCAGATAGGGTAGTCAAAAGATAATAAAGGTAACATCATCGTACCTAAATTTGATACAGTAATGATACTGAATATTTATCAGAAAGTAGTCACGATCCAGATAGGATAGTCAGAAGATGATAAAGGTAACATCATCGTACCTAAAGTTGATACAGTAATGATACTAAATATTTATCAGAAAGTAGTCACGATCCAGACAGGGTAGTTAGAAGATAATAAAGGTAACATCATCGTACCTAAAGTTGATACAGTAATGATACTGAATATCTATCAGAAAGTAGTCACAATCCAGATTGTGGTCAGAAGACGATTAAGGTAACAGCATCGTACCTAAAGTTGATACAGTAATGATACTGAATATTTATCACAAAGTAGTCACAATCCAGACAGGATAGTTAGAAGATAATAAAGTTAACATCATCGTACCTAAAGTTGATACAGTAATGATACTAAATATTTATCAGAGAGTAGTCACAATCCAGACAGGGTAGTCAAAAGATAATAAAGGTAACATCATCGTACCTAAATTTGATACAGTAATGATACTGAATATTTATCAGAAAGTAGTCACGATCCAGATAGGATAGTCAGAAGATGATAAAGGTAACATCATCGTACCTAAAGTTGATACAGTAATGATACTAAATATTTATCAGAAAGTAGTCACGATCCAGATAGGGTAGTCAGAAGATGGTAAAGGTAACATCATCGTACCTTAAGTTGATACAGTAATGATACTGAATATTTATCACAAAGTAGTCACAATCCAGACAGGGTAGTTAGAAGATAATAAAGGTAACATCATCGTACCTAAAGTTGATACAGTAATGATAATGAATATCTATCAGAAAGTAGTCACAATCCAGATTGTGTGGTCAGAAGACGATTAAGGTAACAGCATCGTACCTAAAGTTGATACAGTAATGATACTTAATATTTATCACAAAGTAGTCACAATCCAGATAGGGTAGTCAGAAGATGATAAAGGTAACACCATTGTACATAAAGCTGATACAGTAATGATACTGAATATTTATCATAAAGTAGTCACGATCCAGATAGGGTAGTCAGAAGATGACTATGATAAGGGTAACTTAATTGTACCTAAAGTTGATACAGTTCTGATCAACCAATTTGCAATGGCTATCATTAAACATTCTAACTGATTTTACCATGCTTTTTAATTGATGTGGCGCCGAGTGTGTAGTTTCATGAAAGTGGCGATAACCGATGCTTGCTTTAGATCAACTCTGAACTGAAAACTCTTATGACATAGGGATTTGTCATTGTGTTGAAGGTGACACCGTGACATTAAATTGAAGAACAGGAATAAAAACGTATGTATAGATTTTGTTTAAATAATTTATCAATCAGATCTCTTTTTATCCATTATATATATAGAACTACTGCTACTACTACCTTGGAATCAAGAGTTCCAAAAATAGTAGAAAGTTGAAATAAAAGGAGATAATTGGTAAATGTCAATCAAACAACAACCGTAATATGAAACTAAAAAACCTAAAAATATATGAAAACATTTAATAGTACAGTCTTCCACACAGGGCAATTGCCCACACTGTATAACGAGCTCGTAGTTGCTCTATATTGTATATTAAGATGTGAAAAAAATCATTAGAAACTGCAAAATGTCAAGAGGTAGACAACCCAACAATATATAAACCTTGATAAAAGCTCCTGACTCTGGGCATGCACATAAACATGCGGCGGGGTTAAACAAGTTTAGTGCGTACACATTCCTCCCCCTTGCATCTGTGACATTGGTGACGCACATCAGTAAGGAAGAAAAAATAACTAAGATATTGCACTTGAAAGAAAAGACAAGCAAATATATAACAAGACCCAACAGTGCTAACTAATGAATACTACCTTAACTCAAATCTCACTAGGTTGCTAAGTACCAACCAAAAATCATGTTTCTAGCGTTTCCTAGCGGATTTAAGCTTAAAACCTCAGTAAAGTGCAAGAAATTAGGATAAGTCAAATACGTTTTAAACTGATATGCTGAATAGAAAAATTGTTAAATTATGTAAATTGGAGTCAATGATATAACGGTAAATAAGATAAGGGGTCTTTCAGAGAATTTAATGCGATGCTCAGATATTTAACAATTTTATATCCTTTTTTAATTAGTTTCTTTCCCTTTGGTATTTCTTGACTTTATTTATTCAATGGACTATTTTGAAGGTTCAAATATTTATTAACAACAATGCCGCAAAAATCTTTGTGTGAAATAAACTAAAAAATATGATTCTACAGATGGTTTTCTTTTTATAAAACAGTTTTTTTTATATAATAAAGGTTATATTTTCTAAAAATTTCAACAAATTTGTAATTGGTATCCTTGTTTCAGTATTTTTTTTTAAATCAGTATTATTACTACAGAAACGTGCATAGTGCCAAATTGGGATATATAAACACTATAAGATGGAGCAAGAGGAACACCACATTCCAGAAAAGGGAAATTAATTATAGATAAAATAATCACGTTTTTTATGTCTTAGCATGATGATTTCCTGGTGGAATAGAAATAGAAATAGAAATAGACAGTATTTACTTTTTGAATTAAAAATTTTAATTTTCAATAACATAATCATAATAAGATATTGAATAATTGTTGTTTAATGCAAAAATTTCTTCCAAATATCTGTATGTGTTATTGAAAATTTCTATAAAAAATACGTTCTGACGGAGTTTGCTTTGAACTTGAATTTCATAACATTAAAGAAACAAGCCCCGCTTTTAAGTGATTACTGTTGGTACCCATAGGAATACCAAAAAACTTAGCTCAACGAACCGAACATTATCAGACAGAATATAGATTGCATGTGTAGTTCCCAATTATGTACATTTTATGTATAATTTTTTTACTGCCTGTCCCTGAAAAAGTCATTGTAACTGTTGCAGTAGATATTATCACGGCCAGACTTTTCGTTGCACCATTTCACCCAATACGGGAATTTACATTTTATAGATGAATGCGGTAGTGTAATGTATAAAGCTAAACAATGGTAGCTATCAACGGAAGTCAACCATATAGAAAACCTTATCAAACATCTTTTAATGAAATTTCAAGAAAAATTAAATTTACAGTATATGTAAATTTCAACTGTCAGTCATAGAATAAGATTCAAAGTATTCTTTTAAGAAATCATTTGTTTGTCATTTACAACATGTATTTATAATTACATCAGTACTTAATTCTTTTTTGATGTTATAATATGCTTGTACAAAACATGGAGAGAAAGCCTTTTATTCATCAATGTGGTATGTGTTTATTTTTAATTTAATTTATTTTTTACTTATTTCTCTATTATTATTTTTATTTCATCAATTATTTTATTTATATTTTCTTGTATTTTATTTACTTAATTTCATTTTTAATTACGTCTAATAGTGCATGGGTTATTTTTCGTAGACTTTAAACAAAAAAACAATACGACAAGAAAAATAATATTAGTAAGCAAATGTTGAAAAAGAAATGTTACCAAATGTAAATTTCCTGCCTTAAGATTCAATGCATGTAACGTTGCATTTTAATGATTGTTCATCCAGATACACAAGTCTAATTTGCGGTTGTCAATTTCATTTCATTCTTATTGTGCATTAAATTAAATGAAATTAAAGCAAACCAACGCAGTAGAAAATAAGGATTGCAAATTGAACGTTTTTTTTTAATTTCAAGATAGAATTGGAACTAAAATTAAAACTATAAAACTGGAAAAAAAATAACAGAAAATCAAATAAATTGCCACTTGGAATTCTTCAATTACATAATATTCTCGGAAAAAGATATTCAACCGTTCATTTAATTACCATGAAAAATCGATACTCCTGTTGCTTGTTTACATGGCTTCGTGCCATCTGATGATTTCAAATTGGTGGTAATTGTCACAAATATAGAATTTCTCATTTCAAAATAACGGAATTACAAATTGCTTTACAAAATAAAACTTAATCAACGTAATAAAATTAAAATCAAACTAAACTTGTATTATTATTATTTCAAAACAATCTAACGTCACGGTACCCTAATTGAACACAACGGAAGGAAATTTTTATTCTGTAATATATCTGCAATTTAGTATTGTATTTAACACTCATTATAAGGCATTATGGAAAAAACTATTAAATGAACTATATGTATATAGATGGTGTCATATTTTAAACATAGGGAATCTAGATTAAAACAATTCGACTGAAAGTGTTAAACCTTCAAACATTCAAAATGTGCCTGTTCCTAGCCAGTATTTAATTTTTTCTATTTCTTAATTGTAAAAAGTTCCCTGTCCTGATTTTTTTGTATTTTATTATTGACAATATTGGAGGGTGGCTCCTAGCATTTAGAACACATCTTATCTATCCTGACACTCTGTTGTATAAAATCCAATACAGTATGATTCTTACCAGCAAAGTGACCGCTTGCTAAAACTGCAAAAATTTGAAGATATATAATTTAGATAGCAAAATATGCTCAATAACTGTAAAACTAGCCCAGGCTCTCATAGCTCAATTTGGAAACTGTCGCTCTATGAAATAGAAAAGTCAGAAATAACACTCCTATAAACGCGTTAATGCTATCTCGTCATGGAGTTCAAAAGAAATCGGCCGTATTGGTGAGAAGCCAGTATAAGTTTTAAAGTTTTCATTTCGTTGGAAGAAAGAGCAATTTTTACAGAATTACACAAACATTTTATATTGGTAACCCTTACAGTAAATTGAACATCAAGGTTTCTTTAGGTTATTGGCGAAACTTTTGCATTTATTCACGATATTACAATAGAAGTTAGGATGGGAAAACCCGTTTATGATAAGTGAAATCTATAACCCTTTGAAAGAGGTTTTTCAGTTATCGTATGGTTTCGCTCGTTAAAACCTTGATCAAATTCGTGCAAAACATACAAGCTGTGACACGTACACACGATACGATGGTGAAACAGGAACGTCGCCGTCAAGAAAGGGGAAAAATAATCTGAAATTAAAGTCTTCCCTTTTATCATAAATAAATACTATTCGTATTAGCTTTTTTCAAATGTAGCTTGATTTGATAAAATTAATGTCTTTTTTCATATTTTAGAAACTAGGGATAATGAACAGTAAGTACATCATCAAGATACCTGCAGTTGTAGTTACAAATATTAACTGATTTATCATGATCCTGTATTTTACCTTTAATGAGTTTCTTTTCATAAAATACTTTTCACAACAATATAAAAATAATAGAGAAATAAGAGGAGATTGTACCCATTTGAATCCCATGTTGATACACAGTTTGACCAAAAGAGCAAAAATGTTGAAGCAAGAAGTGTATGGTCTTGATTATGTCATCACTTTAAAACTTTAAAACCAGAATATTTAAAATACCAGTTAATCAGTGCACTCAACTTTTCTTTGATATGATCGCGAGAAAGAGTTGTATACAATGTACAAAAGTCATAACTGTCCACAACAGTTACTTGATGATTTACTGTTTGCAATTTATACAAAACATTAAGAGAACTTTTTGAAATTCCAAAAACAATTTATGCCCATATTTTGTCAGACCGACGCCATGATGGCCAAGTTCTCAAATATTTCAAATGTAAGGTTTGTTCATTTAACTGTTTGCTATAGTATTAATGTTTTAAACTAATGGAACTGACATCCAATGATCAACATGCCTCGACTAATTAAAGCCAACTGAGCTTGAGTTTGCACATTAAACATTTTCAAAACTGCAAATCAATTTTTTTAATGTCATGTTCAAACACTTACGGTAAAATTTATTTAATCCAATGTAAAAGCTGTCACGTTGTGATGAAATTCAAGATGCTTTAAGTATAACATTAACGAACCGTAATTAATCAGACTACAGTATAGATCAGTAACAAGTTAGAATACGATACTAAATGCTTTGGAGATCTGATAATCCTTTCCTTCGGCACGCAATACATGTTAATAATGCCAACCTAAACACGAAATATAAAATCTATTTAATGTTTGCTTAAATGAATAGTACAAATCCTTATTGGTAAAATATATCACAAAATACCGAAATAAATTTGATGCACTGTATGGCCATTTCGTTGACTGACAGCTCATCAGCAGTGCTCGAGATTAAAATGTTGGAAAAAATAATAACATAACAATCCAAAGATACTAATATTAGATATAGTAAATTTATACTATGCTCTATACGACGCATTTCAATGAGTTACCTCTCATCAGCAGCATTAAAACCTAAACATTTGGAAGACCAAAAACCAAACCTATTTTAAACAAGAAGTACTCATGACCAAAAATACCGAAATAGGAAGCGGATTGAACCCTTAGTATTTATATTATTTTTTGAATTTTGCTAAATACTGGTAATTTCTGTAACAAATCAATGAATAATCATGTCAGACAAGTCTGACGACTGGGTTGGTGAATACCCTCGGAGACCTAGGACCCACCATGCAGAGGCATCGTCCCAGGAGTTTCAAACTAACAATTAAAAAATACTAATATTAGATGTAGTAAATTTATACCATGCTGTATACGACGCATTTCAAGGAGTTAAATACGGTAACAGATATAATGATGAATTAATAAGCACAACCATCAAAAACCAAAACAATTAAAACAAACTGGAATCCAAACTCAGCTAAGGGTTACTTCTGCATTAAAAAAAAATTCCTTAGAAATTTCTGGTAAATTTGGTCAAATTTTGAACGGAAAATTTAAAAGCATTTAAGTAATGAATCATACCAGGACAAAAATTCTGGCTACTGGGCTGATAATGCCCTCGGGGACTTACAGTCCACCAACTGTGACATAGGGCCAGTGGTATTAATAAAATATATCACAAAATACCGAAATAAATTTGATCAACTGTATTGCCAATTAGATGATTGATTTGTTGTTGGTGCTACCATCAAACTATTGAAGGCAATGCCAGAACCAGAATACATTAACTAAATAAATCATTACATAGGTTTCTAGCGAAAGGTCTAGAATTACCCCTTTTGTTACTGTATTGAAATCCTATTTGTGTTCTTACCACTCAAACAAAGCCTTTTTAAGGGGATTTCGACGTACATTCTTTTACACAAATAGTGTATCTACACCTTAAATTATACATGTAACCTCTCACAAAAAAAACTTATGAAGTGTCAGAAGGGCTGCTTTAGAACAGTTTTTCAGATTGTTTTTCTGGCACCATTATTACAGTTCTCAACCAAATCAGGTCTTCACTAAAACAAGGCCTGACAGCTATACTCTAGAACAGGTTTTAGAGTAGCCATCTTTAAGAAAAGATTCTGACAACTCTGCACTAGAATGTTTTTAGATCTCTCTGGAAAGGTTTAAAAAGAAGACTTTGTATCGGTGTTCCTCTACACTGAACAGTTTACAGCATTTATCTTAAAGAAATGTTCCTGACAGCTCTACTCTTGAATAGTAAATTCAGTCATTTTTTTAAAATGTAAAGCATGATATGGCCTAGGCATAACTTCTGAAAAGGACTGCATCATTTATGTCTTATATCTTTTTGACAGACAATCAATGACAATTTACTAATATAAATATGTGAAGTCAAAAAGTTAAAAAAAAAGATAGAACGAAATTATTTATATATATAGCATGTGTATAGCGTTCTTCCAGAACTGTTTTAATAAAACGTATCACAAAATACCGAAATAAATTTGATGCACTGTATGGCTTGTTGACTGACAACTCATCAGCAGTGCTCAAGATAAAAGTATTGGAAAACCAGTAAAAGATATAATGATGAATAAATAAGCACAACCATCAAAAATCAAAAGAATTAAAACACACAGGTATCCAAACTCAGATAAGGGTTACCTCTACATCAAAAGGAAGAGCCTTAGAAATTTCTTGTAATTTTTGTCAAATTTTGAACGGAAAATTTGAAGGCATTTGAGTAAAGAATCATGCCAGGGCAAAAGTTCTGACTACTGGGCTGATAATGCCCTCGGGGACTAACAGTCCACCAGCAGTAACATAGACCCAGTGGTAGTATTAAAACGTATCACAAAATACCGAAATAAATTTGATGCACTGTATGGCCATTCCGTTGACTGACAACGCATCAGCAGTGGTCAAGATCAAAATATTGGAAAACCGGTTAAAGATGTAATGATGAATTAATAAGCACAACCATCAAAAATCAAAAGAATTAAAACAAACAGGTATCCAAACTCAGATAAGGGTTACCTCTACACCAAAAGGAAGAGCCTTAGAAATTTCTTGTAATTTTTGTCAAATTTTGAACGGAAAATTTGAAGGCATTTGAGTAAAGAATCATGCCAGGATAAAAGTTCTAGCTACTGGGGCTGACAATGCCCTCGGGGACTAACAGTCCACCAGCAGTAACATAGACGCAGTGGTAGTAATAAAACGTATCACAAAATACCGAAATAAATTTGATGCACTGTATGGCCATTTCGTTGACTGACAACTCATCAGCAGTGATCAAGATCAAAATATTTCAAAACCGGTTAAAGATGTAATGATGAATTAATAAGCCCAACCATCAAAAATCAAAAGAATTAAAACAAACAGGTATCCAAACTAAGGGTTACCTCTGCATCAAAAGGAAGAGCCTTAGAAATTTCTTGTGATTTTTGTCAAATTTTGAACGGAAAATTTGAAGGCATTTGAGTAATGAATCATGCCAGGACAAAAGTTCTGGCTACTGGGTTAGGGCTTCCGTATGTACTATTTGTTTTTAAAGTAATAATGGTCGGATTAATTTATACCATAGATAAATTATTCATACGGTTGCAGTCAAGACGCAACTTTTATAGATTAAATGCAGGTTTAGTAAGAGTGTCGTATCGACATGTAATATTTATTTGATATTCAATAGGACTGTCATATAACTGAGTAACATTCTAAGGGAATAGTCATTATTTAGCAGCTGGGGGGGGGAATTCTAGGGAGGTAGAATTTTTTTTAGTCACACTGGGGGTGGGGGAGTTGAATCACAATTATTTACTACAGCAAATATTGAGCAGCCCATTTTCTGTTTCTGTGATTGTTTAATGTTGGGATGATTAAATCTTGCTTATTAAATAAATGCTTTCATATCATCTGACCTTAATAGTCCATGTAAACCGTTGACAGTGTAATCTTTGATGCCAGCTTGTCATCAGTCTTATATAAATGATCATAAATCCACCCATTCTGGTATGGATTGTATCTTTGACCTTACATTGCATATTGTTGACTATTTTTGTCTGCAACCAAGTCAAATTATTTTACTGTCTGTATTCTTATATAATTGATCATAAATCCACCCATTCATGGAATAAGAATTTTGGTGGATTTATGATCATTTATTTTTTATATAAGAAAATTGGTTGCAGACAAATATATAGTCGCAACAAAACATGCAATTTAATAAAAAGCAATAGCTTAAACATGCTAAGTATACATCAAATATTCACAACTGAATAGATGACATATAATTATGCACTTAATCAAAGGGATATGATCTCTCTAATTGTCAAAATATTAACATATACATAATAGAGATTCTGAAGATATGTGACTTTCTATGCATGAAAATTCAAATATATTCTAAATACGGGATGGCCTCTGATGAGGGTTGCCCTGGAGAAATTCCTAAAATAACCAGAAACATTATAAAATGCAAACCTATAGTACAATATGCAATGTAAGGTCAAAGATACGATCCATACCACGAATGGGTGGATTTATGATCATTTATATAAGAAAGAAAGCCAGTATGGAGGAAATGAGTGGTCATGAAAGTGAGGAGCAAATGGAGAGTGAAAGCAGTCATGGAGAGAATGATGGAGTAGTTGAGAGTGGTGAGGACTGATTAAAGGTTAGTTTGGAAAAGGTTTTTAAATTGTCCATGTTGTCTAACAATGCATGTTTTGTTTTAATGTTGTATTAGATGTACAAATGTTATTAGTGTACAATAATTGTCATTTTTACAGTTGTTTTCATCTGATACTAGGAAGTTAAGGAATGGGTGGGGTCAAAATTTTCAAATTGATTCTTCTGGGGGGGGGGGGGTTGATTTCTTGGATTTTCCCCATCGGGGGGGGGGGGTAATTTTATCATCATGGTTTTGGTGAAAAATTCCCCCCCCCCACCTGGTAAATAATGACTGTTCCCTAAGAAAGAATCGGTAGTAAATTAATTGAGACCTTAGAATTCGATGGAGTTGCCGTTTTCAGACTATTTGAAATAGTTTTTGCTGTTCGGCGTACGTATGTCCGTACGTACGACGTTAGTAATGTCCAGGATAATCTCAGTAGACACTGAATGTAGAAAGATGAAACTAAGGTCATTGACTGACTGCCAAAGGATTCGGAATTTGAATAGCGCCCCTTAGGGCCGGGCTACAAAGGGAGCCTAAGGGTATATTATTCCTTTGTCACACAACCACACCTCTCAGGTTATTTTAAATACGGAACTGAATGTTGGCTCAGTAATTGCCCTGTCAATTTAGATTGTGCCAAAGGTTTCGAAATTTGAGTAGCCCCCCCCCCCCCCCCCCCTTGGGACCGGGCTACACAGCTAGCCTAAGGGTATATTATTCCTTTCTCACGCAACTCCTCTCAGGCTATTTGGAATACGGAACTGTAAGTTGGCTCAGTAATTGCCCTGTCAATGTAGATTGTGCCAAAGGTTTTGCAATTTGAATAGTGCCCATGAGAACTGAGCTCAACAGGTTGCCTAAGGGTACATTATTCCTTTGTCGCGCAACTCCTCTCTCTCACGTTATTTGGAATATGGAACTGAAAGTTGGCTCAGTAATTGCCCTGGCAATGTAGATTGTGCCAAATGTTTCAAAATTTGAATCGCCCCCTGGGGGCTGGCTACACAGGTAGCCTTAGGATACATACTAGTAATTCCTTTGTCACGCAACTCCTCTCATGTTATTTGGAATACGGAACTGAAATTTAGCTCAGTAATTGTACTAAAGGTTACAGAATTGTTTTAAGATGTGGTTCCAACTCCGGTAAATTTCCTGGAAGTCACAAAGACCATTATTATTTTTTTTAATTTTTGACAAGAAACCATATATTTTCTGGATCACATCAGCAGAAACACATATTGGGATCATCTAGATGTCAAAAATATGTGATTACAACTTTCGAAAATTCCTGAAAGTGTCTAAGACTATTATTTTTGGAATTTTACTTACAAATTTTAGGTTTTTTTCATATTAGTTTTAAAACTTATCGGGATCATTTGGATTTCAAAATATGTGATTCCAATTTTGGTAAATTTCTGAAAGACTCAAAGACTATCTTCTTTGTGATTTCTACTTCGCAACCATATATAATGTCAATCACTATAGCAACAGCACTACTTTGGATTGTATGGATTTCAAAAATAATTGATTCCAATTTGGGTAAATTTCCTGAAAGTGTCTAAGACTGTTATTTTTGGAATTTTACTTAGCAACTATAGATTTTTTTTGATCATATAGCTTTAAGACTAATCTAGATCAGTTG
Source organism: Mytilisepta virgata (assembly GCA_028015205.1). Lineage (NCBI taxonomy): Eukaryota > Metazoa > Mollusca > Bivalvia > Mytilida > Mytilidae > Mytilisepta > Mytilisepta virgata. The sequence goes on from CM051521.1 coordinate 95,451,698, forward strand.
AATTTCAAAATATGTGATTCCAATTCTAGTAAATTCCTCAAAGACTACTTTATTTGTGATTTCTACTTAGCAACCATATATATTTGGAATCACTATCGCAACAGCACTAGTTTAGATTGTATGGATTTTAAAAACACAATAGTAGCATGGGTGTATGCAGCGGGACTGCTTCGACTATTTTGGATATTTCATTTTACTGTTTTCTTGACATTTGTTTTACAGGTTTCGTTTATTGTTTCAAATCTCCTTATATGCCATATAAATTTTGAAATGTGCTCAAAGAATGTATCAAAAAACGTGTTTTGTACTAATATGTACGTTTTTGCATGTCCAATAATAGCCGGTAGTCGGATTCGGGTATTTTTCATCGGGGCCAATATCGATATTGGCCCTCGAAAATCCGTATTTGCCCTCGTAAATCCGTATTGGCCCTCCAAAATCCATATTTTTGTTTTCTTGTTTTTTCTTCTCCATTTTTTAAAAATCTAAAATTCTTTTTAATTTTTTTAAATATGTGATAAATAGATATTTACATGGCATTTTCCATATCGACCCTGGTGTCATCCCTCGAACCATATCGGACCTCGGGCTAAAGCATTTGGTGAATGTTAAATTGAATCAAATTCAAATGCGATCTAGATCAAAATATTTACCTATAGAAACTATTTGCTCCTTGTGTAACACCAAATATTTTAAAAGAAAGTTTCATATCGCAATCTATTATCTCAAGTGAATGTCGCTCCTTTTAAAACATATTGAATCTGAGCTCAAATTTGTTTTTGTTTTTAAACCATTTTTTCAATCTTATGCAATACTGTTGGTTGATTGCTTGATATCCCACCAACTATAATTGCGCTCCGCTATTGATTCAACCGCAATTTACGTTGAACAAATTCTTTGTTACCAATTTTGATGAAATGTTTTACCACTGAAAATGACAATGGAGGTGATTTTCATTTTTAGATCACTAATTTTTCATTTCTTGAACAAAAAAGGGGCCTCTAGCAAAAACATGGGAGTAGAAACATTGACATTATGAATTTAGACCATACACATAAATTTCGATTGAGTAACTATCTCCTTTGAACGCAACATTCGTTAATTAGCTATGATATTCATACTATATATTAATTAAGTGTAAAAGTGTTCACTCAGTACTAAGACCAGAGCGAAGCCGTGGTAAAATTAAATTTACAAGAATGAAATCTAGCAGTTTCTGCAAATTACAAGATATTTTAAATGATGAACGTTGTCCAATTTTTCTGCTTTTCAAGTATAATTACCCGTTCAAGACTGAAATTTATTTTAAATATTTAATAATATAAACAGGTTCAAATGATACCAGCTGAGCTTTTATCAAAATTTAGCTTCCATTGTCTGTTAGCAAATTTTGATCTCAGAGACGACTATTAATCCATAGTTTTGGTTGTCCATAAAAAAATTCTTGTATTTTTTTTTCTTGTCCTGTACATAAGCATTTTAGATGTTCTTTCTGAATTTTGAGTTAATGAGTTTAAAAGAAAGTAAAAGTAGTGATTACTTCAACCACAAAGGTATCCATCCTAGTTTCTATTGTAATATCGTGAATAAATGAAAAAGTCTGGCCAATAACCCACTGAAACTTGGAAGTAACTTAAGATATTTTCACAGTAGGGGCTAGAAATATGACATTTTGTGTAATTCTGTAAAACTTTCACTTCTTCCAAATGACCTACAGACTTTAAACTTATACTGGCCTCTCCATTAATGAACTCTAGTATTAAACCCTTTATGGGTAGTTCTTTTCAACAGTAAATGACCAGCAGCTATCAGAGCCTTAGCTAGTTTTACAATAAAGGTGCATATTCTGACCCTGCTATCTAAATTATGTACAGTCCAACCATTTCTAGAAAGCAATCAAATGTTGGTAGTCATACTGTATTGGATTTTGTAGTAAATTTTATACACCAGAATGTAAGGATAGATAAGGGAAAGGTTTTGGGTGTCCGTAAAACTGGTTAATCTCCACTACTGTTCCGTGTCTGTACCAAGTCAGACTATTCTGACTCTTTGTTGTGTTTTATCCTCTTTTATGTTATTTTTTTTGTCTGGGGTTCTATCTGTTGGGTGGCTTTGATTGATCGCCATGGCGTTGTTGACCTTTTCTATTATCCATTTTGTTGTTTATTTGATATTTAGGTTGTCGATTGCTATCTGCATTAAATTCTCCTTTCCTAAGAAATATTTTTGACCAATATTTTGATTTACCCCTGTTGCTTCTTTTTCGATTTTTTATAAAATTACAAGAAGTAAAAACACCTAACACATGAGAAAGATTTCCAAATTAGAGATACAGTAGTTCGATATTTTAAAATCCAATATTATTTCAAATAGATGTATCATGCTCGTGAGGTATATTAGCGAAAACAAAATAGTCTAGGAACGGTAAAATATCCCTTTGTAGATTACATATACCTAGACTGTGAACGTCTTCACATCAAATGAAGACCAGTATGAATTAATTGTGCTTTTGTGACGACTAATAACATAGACGTTGTGAACAATTATTGTTTCTGTTTGTTCAAAATTAAAAAAAGATCTTAGATTCTCCAAACCTGCCTCGAGATGGGAATAAGAACTTATATTATAGTTTTTGTGCATAATTTGTTCTGTTTTGACTATTAAAATTGTGACCAAAGGAAATACTAATTTCTCACTGGGCGAACTTCAAATGCTTTCTTCCCCGACAACATTTGGACAAACTCAAATTTTATATGACACATCTGTCCGATGGTCTCTTTAACGATAGACAGTTCTAGCTTGTTATTGGTCTTTCCTCTTAAAGCACTTGGTAAATGAAACTTGATTATTATATTAAAAGCAAAAACAATTAAACACTCTTAAATCTTTTCATAATATAAAATTAAATAAAAACAACTTAGACATCAGATAATAAACATTCATCGGATGTTATTTTCCCGTACTTCAAATCTTCAAGTTTTTATTCCGGTCTCCATGTTGATCTGAACGTCCTGTATAAATCTGATGGATTTATAATGAGTTTGATTTTATTGATTTAATTTATGATTTACGAACCATAACTTGTTTTTTTTTTAATTTCTTATAATATCTCATTAATTTTTGGAAAAAACAAGTAAAGGGAATGCCCTAAACTGGAAAGGCTCTTTGCTTCTCACTTACAAATGAAGTCATCAATGGGAATACTAGATGACTGTTAGTATACAATGTACCTTTCTTCAAGTATGTGACGCATCCTTTCTTATTTTTATCTATTTATTTATTTTTATTTGACAAATTTTACTGTCGATGTTGACTGTTTCTTATCAAAATTTAGAATGTCTATTGAATGTGTGTTTTCTTTCGTATTTGTATATCATTTGATATTATTTAGGAACAATGAGTATTGTTTTTCGATATAATTAACTTTGAAAAACAAGAAAAAAACATGTTTTTACAGCGCGTTTCAGATTTGAGAATATGAAAGTAACTAAAATGGATCATTTGTTGCACAACGGAATCAATGTATTCTTTCACAGCAAACACGTTTTACAAGTTGTTTTCAATATTTATCAATATTCTGTGTGCTGGAAAAAGTAATATGAAATATCATATTAACCGTCACTATGTATACATTGGGTATTTTAAATTTCCTTAACGATTATATAATTTTTGAAAGCATAAAAATCAAAATATTTTGAAAACCGTGCAAGATACAGAAGATTTTACTCCGTAAAGTGTTTTTCAAACTTTTGTTTCCGTGAGCAGGAAATTAAACAAATAAAGACTTTAAATGTAGATGACTTTGCTCTCTATATTTATGGGAAATATCTCGTATAAAAAAAATCACATGGTTTACGGAACCTTATAACAAAAATCACATGGTTTTATACGGAACGTTTAGGTGACACTAAATATCATGCTATTGTTTGATTTTTAATTGTTTCTTCAGTGGTCCTACGAGTGACTGTCTGACCTTTTGTTTGCGTATTTAACGTGAAGAAATCACCAGCATCCGTCAGATGCTTTACATTAAGTATAGAAATGGGCATTTGCTGCATATTCCATTCTTTCTTCGGCATTTATGTGCAGTAATGCAAATAAACATAAAGCCCATTAATCCGAGATTCCTCTGACGACAAAGTGCCTGTTTTAAAATTGGAGCGATAAGACGTTTGAGCGAATTCCATGCATAAATAAATCTGGGAAATATCGGGAATAACATTTCTCAATATTTTTCAATTTCAAATTAATTTTGTGTCCAGGAAACCTTGTATTTTTCATTTCTCTAATCATATAAAAATTATACACTAATTATTTTCAACTTCAGATTGCTGTTTTTCTTGGAAATATCATTTTAAAGACCTTGTGAATTTAGGTAATATAATACGGGGAAAATATCTTTAACAATTAACAATAAAAATAGACAAGACATAACTACTGAAAAAACAGGACCCTTGCTTGCACCTATACAATACAATCTCCCCTTCAAAATTAGACATACAATTAAAATCAGTCTCAATAAGTACTTTATACAATAAGTTGAGTAATAGAGCAAAAAGAATTTCGAAAAGTGCCGTGTTAATTGTAACAGGTAAGGTGAGCGTCCTAACTGGCTGACAAAGAAAGTAGTTTTCGGAATCATTGGAATTTCACCATGTCATAAAAAGTTTTGAAAAATAATGTCTTTTGCGGGGCTGGCAGAGGACAATAAAAGGTAAGCAGCAAATGAAACGAGTAAATGTATTTATCTACTATTTGAAGTGTATTAGTGACTCAAGAAGGGAATTAATTCGTCTGAAAAATACAAGATTCAAAGAATTAACAAATAAATTTTATTTCAAAATACATATATATATATATATCTTTCCGTTTTCAAAAATATTTTACCACAGTGTGAGCGATATTCTTCTTTAAATCTAAATTTGACGAACTATACGTAATGACAGTACGCCAAACTATTGCAAGACAACATTATGAATTAATTTCATAGATATAACTATGTACAATAATTCCATAACAAACTTATAACTGTAAACCTATGGAGGAAGATAATCTAAAGTTACCTTTTTGCGATTCTTCCACAAAAATAAAACATAAAATCAAATTATAAGAAAGAAAAGAGTAATTGATGCAATAGTGAAAGACCAGACAGACTGGCACAGCGGCAATACAACAGACCAGACGGACTGACACAACGGCAATACCACAGACCAGATTTTATATTTTAGTTTCGATTTTTGTTTTATTTTGGTATTTGGATTTTAATACCCAAGTATAGTGAGAAGAATCTATAATTTGTCTATGTAAACATGAGATATTATTACCAGTAATATGAAAATTTCGATTTTCTGTGATTATGGGCAAACAATTCCTCTTTCAGCGAAACATTTACTTTATGAGAAGACATGAATAATGATGATTTAGAATATGAATTTATTGCCAGTTTCTTATTTGACCGCTGAAGTTTATGATATGATAAATGAGGACTGAATTTCTGTAATCTTACACTGTTTGCTGATCTTAGAAGATGTTATTAGAATTGGTCATAAAACAGACTGCAATAAAATTCCACTCCCGTCTAGAAATATAATTGTGTACCTTGAATGAAAAAGCATTGTTCTTATAAAAATGACGTTCAGCAGTCTAAAATCATTGACAGAATTTTTTTATTACTTATGGTTCTTATTTCTGTTCTTGAATTTTATGTAACAGACAAAATGAATAGAGACATCTGGACAATTTTATTTGAAAAATTATACTTCTAATGTAACGGTTTGCTTTTTGTGGGCTTTTGAGATTTAAGGTAGGTGGTTGCTGAGAAATTCCAAGACAGTATCAAAAGAACACAGAATATTTAATTCATCATTAAGTTCAGCTTATACAGTATGTCTATGATTTAGAGACTATATCATTTCATGTTTTATTCATGACAATATTTATCAATAATGGACATGAATCATAAACATTTGCGTCTTCTTATATAAATTCACCATCTTATTAATAACCATAAATTCTTCCCTATACTAAATCTAGATTTATTAGCTATATTACTGACAAAATGAGTTTTTGTAATTGTCGTAATAAAATAATGCGGAATATGACAATGAAACTAAAATCGAAAACAATACAAATGTGAGTTATAGTTGATATAAATGGGTATTTTCAAATAAAGCCTGTACTATGTCCGAGTCAGTGGTATTGGGTCGAGGTCAACTGTATAGACCCGAGACAACGCCGATGGCCTATACAGCTGATCGAGACCCAATACAACTGTACGAGGACATAATACCTGCTTTATATAAAAATGACCATTTTATGACACCTTTATTAACTAATGACTTAAAATTACAGTACTTTTATTAACCAATGACTTAAAATACATTATGAATTGTCTATTTAATACAATCCCATGTGTCTGAAACGGGTCATTAATACAATTTTATAAAGAAAAACTGGAACTGGTCATTAATACAGGTCTAATACAGAAAATCCTGTATTAGACCTGTATTAATGACCAGTTCCGGTTTTGTTTCAACACATTAGTTAATCAATTTTAGTATGGACAAACAAAGTGACTATATAATTGATGTAAATGTGAATGTGTATGACGATTCTGTATACTTTGACACGTTGGATATCTCTGCCTTTAGCAAAAATCTACAGAATCAGTGTTTTCTATCAATGTCTGTTATTATATATATAAATAGAAGGGTGAACATTGTGATTCTTGTGGTTTGACACTGTGTTCGTCATCATGGAAAAAAATGTCCCTTACGATAGTTTGAGCGGAGTTCTTTGCTTAATGTTGAAGATATCACACATGTGCACTTGAAGTTTTACACAAGTTTAATTGTAATAGCTCAATCGCGGATCTCTGGGAAACGGGAGATACAATATACGAAGAATTATTTACAAAAGCTAAACTAGCAATCATAATTTGACAATACTATAGTATAAATAAATGGGTGTTTTCATAATGGTCCTGTTATATGTCCAAGGTCTGTAATAATGGCCTGAGGATTGCTGTAATGGCCCCAGGCATCATATATATAATTATACATTAATACATGGTCTTTAATCAGCGCGAAAGACAATATCAGTCAAGGGCTGAAAACAAGGAGAATATGAAAAAGGCCAGGCATTAATCTATTTATCACATATTTCGCCACTGACAAGAAATAATTTTACTGCTGAATTAGATTTTCCTGTCGTTTGACCAGCGTTTTGATGTTCCCTCAAGATCAGGCGATTATTTACAGTTGGGCTGAAGTGACGTCGGTTATGGTCACGAGAGGGAAAATAACATGTTATTGCCCTTGTATAATGTTATCATAACATGCTGCAAATTATTCTTCTATTACACATACAATAACGACGTTGTTTCAATAAAAAAAAATGTGCAAATCACGTAACATATACATGTTTTAAATTGCCTTAAGTCATATAAAAGAGATGTAATGTAATATCAATAAATTACAAGCCATAACATTAAAGTTATCTCACAAATACTGTTATAATCGAATACAATGTAAGTAAAAAACACAACACAAAAACATGATACATGATATTACTTGGGGAAAACATTCTATGCATTGAGGGAATAAATAAATACGGAAGGGTTGTGAAAGATTTCAAATAAAATATTCAGGTCGAAAAAAGGTGAAAAATGATGTTATACACATACAACTATTTATCTCGAGGACAAAAACGCCATAATTGTTAAAAAAAAGTATGAGATACATAATATATATCTCAACCATGATGAAACGTTCTCCGGTCCCTACGCAGCAAAATATAATCCTGTAATCGTTATGAGTAGGAAATTTTACACATTAAAATCCCGACTATTTCTAAAAGCTGCAAATTAAGGAACTCTTATGAATATATATTTTTAATTTACTTTGAATTGAAAAGGATAATTTGATTTGTTGAGCAAGTTATAATACTTTGTATAATCTGCTTTGAGTACTGTGACGTCATAGAGGTAGTATACGATTTAAATCTTTTTTATTATTCTCTCTGTATATATATATATTGCATATCTTACAAAGAATATGATTATTTTATAGTTCAAGGTATTCTATGAATGTACCCTTTGAACCAAAAGGATGTCATAGGATGGTTATTGCAACGAAAGTTGTTTCTTCGTATGCTATTCTACTAAACTACTAAACGCCACAACATAAATTTGAGAGACAAGAAATCTTGCTAACTCTTTTGTATAAATCATCTGACACTCATTTCAAGTCAAATGGGATACTGGTGACGTTTCGGGTGTTCATCAATCGTAATGTAACGTTAACTTTATCTTTATGGTGAACACCAAACACTGGACAAAGTTCGATATCAGAAGTTACATTTTGAAATGAAATAACGAAATTAACATTAGTAGATTTCATCTTTATAGAGAACTCATTCTTAACTCTATCGATCAAAACACCGAAAGTACCCATTTTCTTTAATCCTACTCGGTTTGAACTAATTACGTTGTTGATATCTAAGACACGGTTGTGTTTGGCTCGTAAACATACGTTTTCCAGTACGCCACATCTTGCTATGGTAAATGACCATCCCTTTGGTACATTTCCAACAAAGTCATTTCGGTCGATCTGATCTCGCTGAGCGAGACCAACTTCCAAAATCAGATTTGTAGATGAAAGTAGCTTTAAGATAGTATATTGATATTCAACTTCGTAGTAAATTTTCATTTTACCCATAAAGCATTTGTCAGCCATTACACCCGTATACGTCTTTAGAGTGGTGCCTATTCCAGACTTCCTTGGTGTTTGATTTGTTAACTGGTTGCCAAGAATTGTGTTATCGATTGACAAATATCTTGAAGAATGTAGTGTGGATGGATTAAATTTCATATCAACTTCATCTCCGCCATCTGAAAACAAATATTAAGTGTATAATATTCTTTGATACTATTTTAATGTATATAGTACTAATACATTCACATTATTCACATTAATAAGTTGTGAATAAGAACATCGGGTGCATCCTAAATTGATGATTTAAAATGTTTCTTACTGACATAACATTGAAAAGTTGTACAGCAGTGTCATTAAAAGTGGTTGGACAATTGTTGTTTGGTGACTTTATAAATAATTACTGTAGAAGTGTACGTTTAGTGTTGTTTAACCTGAAATGGTAACTGTAACTACAACTGATACTCTAGGGGAGGGGATGCTATTATAACAAAAGTAATAGAGATTCTTCTGAAAATGGTAGTTTTTTTCACACCCTGAATGCATTCATTGCACAATTATTGTTTTTTTTTGTTCTTTTTCTTAATGGTATTATAAATTTGGAATTGATGCGGTGTTTTATATGGCGAAAAATTCCAACAGGATAGTTCTCAATAATAAAAACTGGAATTTCGATTTTTGATTTATATATTATATAAAAAAAATTGTACATCGATCGCTTTAATTTCGCAACATCGTCCGTTGATAACGATTCGTAATGATAAATGTATTTTTTAAGATTTTTATACTTTTGTTTATTCACTTATAATCGATTTAGCAATGTTTAGGGGCTACTAGTTGTAACTGTTTCAGAGCATTCAAAAGCTGTCTACGTATTTAAATGTTTATATGAAAAATGTTTTTTTTTTTATTTAGAATTTTTGGTGACTTATGGTTCAAATACTTTTTAGAACAGAATTCCCATGAGACATTTTATACTTGTTCCGTGGTACTTGCTGTTGCTCATCACTGATGTTCATGTAAAAGGGTTAATAACTAGGAAATGGGTTAATAAGGCGACATCTTCCGGTCATGGTTCTTTGGAAATTAGTTCACAAACATTGACAAAGTTGAAATACTGCGCGACGAACCGTATAGGTGCTTTCGACATGTTATCATGTGTAAATGTTTTAATTTGATGGTTTTTTATTACAGTATACAATTTCATTTTCACATTTAAAAATGAGGAATTAAAAAGAAAATAACTTCTATTCCATTTGTTACTTTAATGTTTCATTAAACACTTCGTTATAACACACTTCATTATAAACACTTATACGCTCACAAATATCTGATATACCACGTACATCTCACGTCTATGCAAGATCTAGTTTCAATATCTGTACTGGAATTACATTTTCTGGAAGAACCAATTTGCTGCTTCATTCGTTGTTGCAGGCCATTACCACTGGGTGAATTACATTCAGACCATTGATTCCATGTTGACCAAAAACAAACAGTAGTGTTTATGTTTAATGCTACAATGATACATATGAGATTCTATAGAAGTACACAACATTGTGTAAAAATTTTCACATTTTTTATACGAATTGCTATGTTAAAATGAGAATCCTATTAAGTCCAGAATTTTTTATCTTCTGTTTAAAAGGAAAATTTTGAAATATATAGGGTCGAATGATGAAATAAAAAAAATTGTACAAATTCAAATGTTGCCCAGTCGATATCAAAATAAAAATCATAAAATTTCTTCCATAGTTTTTTTTTTAAACCAATATATAATGCCATTTTTGGGAAGGGGAGGGAAATTAAATTACAAGTTTTGAAACAAAATTCAATTTTATTTGGTTATGTAAAAAAAGTAAGGGGAGGCTATCCAGTTAAACCAAAAATAAATAAAATATGGTATAAGCGTAGTCATCATGCGATTAGTTACGACGCCTCACCGCACAACAATTTTATTTGCTGTCTATATTAATTCCGATGGTACTTAAGGCACTGGGCCATAATTATACTACAACGTAGAAATAGGCCAGAACACAAACATTAGTGCAACAAAGAATCAAATTAGTTTGACTTGGTACAGACTCCAAATGGCCACCAACTAGCAAAAAGGCTGGATATTAACCTGATTTTTTACTGTTTATCCCTCATTTCGAAGAAAAGTTCGAGGGTATTGCAATTGTCCCCGTCTTGTAACATCACCCCTCCCCCCTTCATTTTTTGGTTTAGGAATTTAAGGTATCCGGACCATAAATGACCACGTGATTATTCGAAAGTTCCCGGGTGTTCCATACAACGCAATTGAAATGACCTCGGTAATTATCGGCAAACTTCGGAAATGTCAATATAACTAACTTATTTTTACAGACTGCATATAAGCAACAGAGTGTGTTTCAACTTGAGAAAAATATATATACAAAATTCCAGCTTTAAATTTTTTGGTTCAGCCATTCACGGTCAAAAAGAGATACACTTTTCGTTCATGATCTATTATGGTCCGGATACCTTAATTTCTATGTAAAATTGTTGCATTACACCTGTAGAGGCGCTATAAGGTTTTAGAATTTTGATTTTCTAAACTCGGGGCCCACAGGGATCAAATTTAAAAAAAATGCTAATATTGATTTAGAAACTTGTGACCTGAACTGCTCTTTTGCTGAATTTATTCATTTCATTTCATAAGAATTGTCATGTACAGTATGTAGATATCCATTAAGGTTTTAGTATTTCGATTTTCAACATTTTTCGCCTACACTTTCAAAAATTGTGAAGCTTGTATTTTAACTCCTCTTTGAAATTAAGCAATATATGAATTTTATTTATATACAGTAAATTTTATAATATACAATTATAGCATGTTGGTGAGGTCGATACAAGATTTAATCGCAGCTGACCAGAACAATATCGACCGATATATTATATTACTCCTACATTTGAGCGCAAAAAACCCTGCGATTGTGCGCATGATTTACTTAAAATTCCGCACATCGATTTTAGAGGTAAACTCAGGTAAAGTAGAAGAAAAAGTACCCCTTCCGTTAATCTAAGTCCCCACCTCATCAAAGAGAAGGTTTGAGTGGGATTTCGAGCAGGATAAGTCAGTTTATTATATTAAGCATTAAAATATCTGTGCATAAAAAGCACAACTTTGCTAAAATCCATAAAAGATAAAATAGCGTAACTCAAGTGTCTGGTCAATACAGTCATGTCAGGGCGAGACCAAGTTTTTGTATCTTTCGTGACCAACTCTGGCCAAAATGACACCTGCAACACTTTTTGTTCCTGAAAAGACAGCTCTGAAAGCTTTTTGTGCATAAATATTTCGAAATCAATATTAAGGATGCTTGGATTAAAAGTGAAGCGCCTCTCTGTACACAATGTGGATATCATAAACAATAAAGCCACCACGAATATCAAATAACTACTTTGCAAGAAGACATGAATATCACTATTTGCTCAACTTTATGATGTGCATGTAACCTTGGATGCGCATTAAAATTGATACTTTTTGTATTTTTTCTAGAATATATATTATTTTATTCCTGTTAACCATCTAATTTACCTGTGTTTACCTGTAAAATCCATGCGCGCAATTGAAATTAAATCCTGCACGCAATCGTAAATAAATGTAATCCACTTATGCCCGCAAACGTAAAGCGCCTAGTGTCCCAACTACTTGGAGTGCAGGGATCACCGTCGATTCCGACAGTATCTTTCTAGTTTTATTAATTGTTATCATTGTATTTTAATCTTTTACCAAGTTTCATTTTCACATAGGTCAATTATTTTTACATTTATCACTTCAATATATCATATAGAACAGTGGAAAATATCTACCACTTCGAACTCAAAGGAAAAGACAAAGTCAGAAGAATTTAACACAACAAACAAATGCAATAAGGATACATGTATAACTAAAAGAATAAAAAACGTATAATAAACTAAACAAAACTAGAACAAGACAGCAAATAAATTGAGAAATATTCATCCTATTGGTGAGTGGTAAGGTCGTATAAAGGTTATGCCCAGGAATGAAATATATAAATTTTATAAATAGATATCAACTTGAATCAATTATACTTGCGTCGTTTGATATAAATATTAAATATTAATTAATATAAAAAGACAGTTTCCAAGTTTTCAGAGTATCACTCACCAGTTTCAATAAATCATGTAATATGATTATTTTTCCCAAATATGGTGATGTAAGTTAAATTTAGTCCGCATAACCACTCAATGTCTTAACCATGATATTTTCCGTACTTAATAGGTCTCTGAGGCACACACGGGCAGTACAAAAAGACCATTTTACGTTAGAGGAATATCGGGTGAAGGATTCTGATTCGAGGAAAATCATTTCCATAGAATATACAGTATACAACTTCCTACCTCTCAAAAGAAACAATCCAATATCAATGTAAGAAAGATAAATAAGATTCCAATGAAACTCCTTTGATCAGAATAGCTCACCAGTGTTTGCTAACTTAATGGAGCAATACTTATTTTAATCAGACAAAAGTCATCTCGACAGATTTTTCTACTTTTTCTCTGGATCTTATCAAAGAAACGTTCAGTGCACTGATTAACTGCTGGTTTAATTTATTTTTATTGTAACAGTTTAAGGCATTTCAGTGATAAAACTATTAAAATTACAGTTGCTGGACTAGCGGTGACATGATCAAAGCCTTGCACGTCTTGCCGGACAAAATTTTTGTTCGTTTTTGCAATACCGATTATCGACGGGTCATTTGGGTTTCTGTATATACAAACTTTGTTCCTCTTATTGTCAACTTTATTTTTATATTGTTAGGAACAACCTTTTTATGAAATAAAGGATCATGATTATGGTTAATTGATAACAACAGCAGTACATTGTATGTTGAAGGTTACGAGTTTCTAAAAGATAAAAAAAACACTGGTTTTCAATATATTAGAGACTCATGCAATATTTTCCACTATTGTACCTTACAGTGTATGATAACCTCCCGTTATAGTGTTTAATACAACAGAGGGTTACGATAGATATCAGGGAGGTTTGCGTATACACATATAACTGGTTTAATCCCACCACAACTTAGTGTGTACCATGTCAGACCATCACGACCCTCTGTTGTTTCTATATTTGTGTTTTTTGCTCTATTATGTTATTTTTGTGATGATTCTAGTGGTTGGAATCCGTTTGTTATTTACTTACTTGTTTAATTTTGCAGTCGTTGAAATTACTTGCAAAACATTAACTTTAACAATACAGTTTTTAATCTTACCTACGGCTGTTGGTTTATTATCGTCTTTCGGTTGTTTTAATTTCAACACAAAGAACACAACTAAGCTTGCTATAACTGCTCCGATAATTAACCCCACAAAACCATACACCAAATGTCTTTTGTATCCTTTATTTCCAAAACCTGTAGTGTTGTCACAATTCTTTTTGAGTTCTAATGTATCGTACGTACTCGTGTGGTTTTCTTCCTGTTTAGTATTTAAACTTTCATATAAACCACCACTTTGAATTGTCTGACTTTCAGAACCTACAGTATTTCTTCCCATAGTGATTTCATAAACATTTTGATGTTTCTTATTGGATAGTCGCACATTGTCATAATTGTTCATATGACTGTTTGAATAGTTTTTATCCAGCTTTCTTGGATGTGAAATAGACAATTCGTTTCTTTCGCGTGTATATTTTTTCTGATCCATGTTTAGAAATGAAATATTTCAGCGAGTCACTATAACTTATATTGACAGGAAATACATGTATACGTAATAAATTATATCATTACGCTAGTACATATTTCTTAGTATTGTAAATCTGTTCTTTTAATGCGTAGGAGTGTAAACTTCCAGTTTGGAAGAGAAGTAGGGCCATTTTCCCCTCAAATATTTCAACTCTAGAGCCAATTTCAAGAAGGCGCCTAATGTCCGTTATATATAGAAGTTACAAAAAATATTTTTACAAACCTGAACTGTATTTGAAGGACTTTCATAATCAAAACATTTTTTTCTGTGAGTTTATCAATCTCCTTTTGTCTAACAGTAGAATTGTTTTGGTTCCGAGTGTCCTTGGCAATATTTAAAAAAGTGATACATAATGCTTGTCAATTCACCCATTCTTTATAACTTTGTGGGTAGTAAACTTGAACTTATTAATGATTCGTCATAACATTTTCATATACAAAATTTACAGCATTGCACACAATCGTTTAGGATAAAAATTAGATAACTATACAAGATTGTTTGTTTGTTTAGTTGGTGTTTAACGCCGTTTTCAGCACATTTGGCTATTTCGCGGCGGCCAGTTTTTATTGGCGGAGGAAGCCGGAGTACCCGGAGAGAACCACGGACCTTCGGTAGGAAAATTGGCAATCCTTGTCAATTAAGATCGGAGTCGAACACACCCCTCCACAGGTGAGATTCGAACTTACAACCCCAGAGTTGACAGGCTAGTGATCATTAGTAGTCATGACGAACTACCTAGACCACTCGGTCACCGAGGCCCCACTATACAAGTTATAAAAAGTAATGGTTACGAGTGAAACAAATACAGGGGAAAGTGACTCCTTTTCAGCATTTGCCATCACTTTGCGTCCGTCGTCTGTCGTCCGCCCGTCCGCCCGTCCGTGTATAATTACAAACAAATCTCCTCCGAAACCGCTCAGCCAATTAGGACCAAACTTTGGTAAAATGGTCCTTAGGTGGCCCCCTTCCTAAATTGTGTCTGGCATCTCAGACTTTTAACCGACACGATTGCTGTTACTAAAAATAGAAAAAAGGGGGATAAATTTTTAAAATATTCTTTTTGGAACTACAGGGCCAGATGAAACAAACCTTGGCAGAAATGGTACTTAGGTGGTCCTCTTAGCCGAACTTGGTTTAACATAGGTCCCTATGGGAAAATTCATTAAAAAATCTTCTTGTCTGAAACTAGAGTCCATTGGAAACAAACTACAGAAATGGTCAATAAATTTTCCTCTGTCAGAAATGTGTCCGATGACCTAGAATGTCAACCAAGATAGCCACAACAACCGAACATAGTTTAACATAGGGCCCTATTGGAAAATTCATTTGAAATCTTCTTGTCTAAAACCACTAAGCCAATTTGAACGAACTTGGAAGAAATGATCCTTAAATGGTCCTCTTTCAGAATTGTGTCCGATGTCCCAGAATGTCAACCAAGATGGCCATCACAGCCGAACTTAGACCCTATGGGAAAATGCATTAAAAATCTTCATGAATTTAGTTTAACATAGGACCCTGTTGGAAAATTCATTGAAAAAATGTTCCTGTCTGAAACCATTGAGCCAATTGGAAGCAAACTTGGCAGAAATTGTCCTTTGTCGGTTCTCTTTCAGAATTATGTCCGATGACCCCAAATATCAACAAAGATGGCCGAACTTTGTTTTAACATAAGACCCTATGAGAAAATTTGTTTAAAAATATTCTTGTCTGAAAGCACTTGGCAGTTGGAATAAGACTTGGCAGCCATGGTTATTAGATTGTCCTCTTCCAGAATTATGTCCAATAATACAGACTTGTTTTTCTTAGGCGCTTTTATGGCTCTTGATTGGCAAATTGAATCCAGGTGGGCGATACAGGCTCTTGGACGGTTTCATGATTTATTTTAGAAATTATAATAGCAATTCAGTATCTGCACAAATTATTTCTCATCATTATGGGGGGGGGGGGGGGGGGGCAAAAATGTGTACATCTGAAAAAGGTTATTCAAAATGCTACAGATATTTAAATGCCAAAATGACTTTAAAAGGGTTGAACCAAAAAAATAGAAGGCCATGGCCTATTCTTAAACATTTCCTGTGGAAATAATATTTGATATCCATAGTAATATTAAATCATGTGTTTAGTATATATAATGGACACTAGTTAGAATTTTACTCTTGTCTAAATGGATATTCGACAAAGAGAAAATGCATCCTTGTTTTTTTAAATGAATTAGAAAAATATTTTTGCAATTTTAAGGAATGTCAGGTTTTGTCAAAAACTTGTATGTGAATTGCTTATATTTTGCAAAATGTTTGTTATTCTTTATGCTGATGACACGATGGTTTTAGCAGAAACTAGGGAAACAATATTGTTATGAACAGTCTTTCATGAAAAATCTCCTTAAAGGGTGAAATACAAAATTATGATGAAGTAATTGATATTTTAACAACAATTGCAGGTATCTTGATGATGTTCTTGCTGTTGATAACCTCGAGTTCCTTAAATACGCAAAGGACATTTATTAAACAAAAATACATTTGAACAAAGCTAATAAGAATAATAAATGTTTTTTTTAAGATCTTACTATGAATATCTAAAATGAAGAGACACGTACTAAAAGTTTTGATAAAGGGGTAGATTTTAATGTCAATTACTAAGTTCCCTTTTCTTGACGGAGACTTGCCTGTGGCACCATCGTATGGAGAATACATATCACAGCTTGTAAGTTTTTCACGAATTACCAATACTAACCGATTTAACCCCACCACTGTTCAGTGACTGTACCAAGTCAGACTATCTCGACTCTCTGTTGTGTTCATGTTTATGGTTTGTACTCTTTGTTATTTTTTATCCAGAGTTCTGTCAGTTGGATTGTTTTGATTGATTGGTATGTCATTGTTGTCCTTTCCTGTTATTTATTTTTTGTTTGTGTAATGCAAACCGGTCTTTTGTATTGTATTTTGAAACTTGGAAATAAGAGGTTCATGTCAAACATACAAATAATAAAAGAAAAAATAGAGAATTTTAGATTCAATTTAGATGGGAAAATATAGAAATATTTGATTCATATTCAGTTATTTTCTGATGTAATGGTTCATTTTCTAAAAGCTATATGTTTATATAAACTGATCTCAAACGAATCTGTTCCCATTAACATGACTGACACATAGTTTTTTGATGTCGCATGTTAAAGCCAACATTATTTTACCAATCTTTCGGATTACGAAAATATTAAGATATGAATTGAAAATATTTCTTTAAAAAGTTGCAAGATATTCTTAAAGTTAAATATAAAATTCCAACTACTCTATTAAAATTATTAGATTAAGACTAATAACTTTTTGGATCTAATTGGTTCAAAGCGATGTGAAACTTAGCAGTATTTTATACAGACTGATGCTATGTATTAATGATAAAAACTTGCATACTTTCAGATGGATAAGACATATAGAATTAATTGATACAGTTACTTATTTAAGTCTAATTTATGTGACCATATGTTTATTAAAAAATTGTTCATTGAAACGGTAAATTTGTATACCACTTCTTATGTATTTTTAAAAATAATATTTACCATATTATTATAACACTTAACTAAAGAATGTCAAGATGGAATAGTTTTTAATCTATTTGTAATGTTGAAGTGTATAAAATAGTTATCTCTTACGTAGAAAACTTTAGTTTCTGCTTCAGTTATTGATTTATCCGTGTTATTTATTTCTTACTGGTGTCTTATTCTTGTTCATTTTGTCATGTTTTATAAATATACATTTAAAAAATATCTCATGTAAAGTCTTTAATTGTAATTCAATGAAGTCCATTCAATGTTCAATAGTCTTTCCTTTCCCTCTCTCTCTATATATATTTCAATGCAATTCAAAATATGCTACTGGTTAGATTTCGGGTTTTCACCAAACGTAGTTTTACATCCACTTTATCTGGGTTATAAACACCGAAAACAGGACAAAGCTGGTCGTCCGAACTTACATTCTGAAACGAAATAATTGAATTATGGAAGAAATCCATCTGAAGAGAAAATTCATTTTTCACTCTGTCGATTAAAATAGTGAACGTTCCATTTTTCTTTATCTCGTAGTCTTGGTTTTCATGAATGATGCTATTTATATCCAATTTATCATTGTGTTTCGCTCGTAAACACACATATCCTGGAAAAGTCGATTGCCCACATCTTGCTATTGCAAACGACCAACCCTTTGGTTCATTTCCAACAAAAGCAAAGTTGTCTATCTGATCAGGCTGAGCAAGACCAACTTCCAAAACCAAATTAGTGCTTCTGAGTAGATCCTGTATAGTATATTCATATGCAACTTCGTAGTAGATTTTCATTTTATGATCAAAGCATCTGTCAGCAATTACGCCGGTATATTTTTGTAATCTGTTAATTGAGTCTGAAGTTGGTGGTGTTTTATTTGTTGGCTGGTTACTAAGGACTGTATTATTGTTTGACAAATAGCTTTTAGAATGGAGTGTAGATGGATCAAATTTCATGTCCAATTCCTCACCACTGTCTGAAATAAATATCATCTAAATAATATGCTGTGACTTTACCGAGTTCTAAAAGGTAATGCTGGACACAATTTCATTATATTTTTACATACATTTTTATGTACCGATTAATTATCGTCAAAAGAATATCGAAACGACAAAACAGTGGGAAAAGTCCACAAATTCGAATTCCAAGGAAAAGACAAAGTCAGGAGAATGGAACACAACGAACAAACGCCACAATGATACATGTTTAACTAAAAGAATAAAAAAAAAATCGTATAATAAACTAAACAAAACTAGAAGAAGACAGCACAGAAACTAAAGCACTAGCAATGTGGACTCCCACTAAAAACCGGGAGTGACATCAGGTGCTCCGGAAGGGTAAAGATGTCCCGTCACATTACCAGTGAAGTGTCAAGTCTGGTGAGGTGTCAAGTCCGGTGAGGTGTCAATTCCAGAAGGACGTGAAATCTAACGGAAGATATCTAGTCTCATACGCGAGATATAAACTTCGTATCGGCCAATCAATTTATGATGAAGACCATAAAACTTTTGGAATGATGAAATTAACAAATTGAACACAACCCTGTTTTAGAAGTTGATGTGACAGCAATCTCGACATGCCGAGAAAGCTACCGTATAAATCGTACGCACGACAGTAACGAATCAACTGTGAAATGTACACTCCATAGGCTCGAGATCTTGGTATGTTACTGCTAGGAAAGGTGAAGTTCACAATCGGAAAATTAAAATCATCACGTTTGTCATAAATAATTTTTTGAAATAAAAATTCATTGCATCATAATTGGTACTTGTGGTATGTGCTAATGTTATTTAAACAGATAAAATAGTAAAGAGTGTGGTGCAGGATTATTTTCGTGCAACGCTTTAGCAGTGATAATTTATTTGTGTTTTGGTAGGATATCAGCAAACGGATACGAAGCGACAAAACAGAGTGCGTAAGATCGAAATCCAAAGGCAAAACAAACTCATGAGAATAGAACGTAACAAGGATACATGTTTAAATAAAAGAGTAAAAAAAAACATATAATAAAATAACAGAAATAGAAAAAGGACCACACAGAAACTACAGCACTAACAATGTTTACTCATACCGGGAGTAACACCAGGTGCTTTGGAATAGTAAGTATATCTTGCACCGTTAAAGACACGAGTCAGATTACAAGTTGGAATAACTTGGAAGGTCTTTAGTAACCGTTAGTAAAAATGCAACGTTCATGTCAATATTTTTATTTTCTCTTCATCGTGAGGACATTTTTTATTTCATATTCGCCCACCTTCATATTCCCTCTGTACGACCCTCAGTGGACAGTTGTTTTACTCGAGCATGATGCCAGTAGTTACAGATTGTAGATATAAGCGTGTATGTCGACAATTTTTCTACTTGCACTGCCTGACTTCATTCGAAATTATACTAACTGTTTGTATTCATACATTACCAATTTAATAATTGTTGGCTGTCTACTAAAACTATGACTACCTTTGTTTTCCTGTCAATAATCTCTTCTGTTGGAATAAAATGACAATTCAGTAAAAATCATTAAATAATTGAAATAAAAAAAAACCCATAAAAACAAAAGTTATAAATATGGACTATTACCAAAGCAATAATTTTTTAAGCAAGACCTCGTTTCAACATCTGTACTAGGATTGCATATTCCAGTTACACTAATGTGTTGCTTTATGCGTTGTTGTCGTCCATTTACACAGGGTAAATCACATCCAAACCATTGACTCCATGTTGACCAAATACATGTCGAATTATTTATTTCAGACGCTATAAATATCAAATAAAAATTAACAGGATAACGCAAAATACTGCAAGAAACTGATTTATCAAATTAAAAACTATATATTATACACACTGTATATATCATATGAAAAGGTGGATTCAGAAATGAGAATTGTACACAAGAACATTAATATCTTATTATATATCAAGTATAATTACACCTTATGTAAGAATCCTGGGTTTTGATTGGTTGATAGCCAGTGTATTTTTCACCAATTTACTTTTATCAAATGAATATCGTTCATTTTTTCAAGCGCCAGGGTATATGCAAAAAGATATTCCTTTTTTACCCTCTCTGCCGTGGTATTTGCAAAAAAATACTCTATCCGACTGGACGCTTGTAATGTCACGATCATCAATGCGTTTTGTACGTTAACATTCGGTGTAATTAAACAGATATAGCATGTTCTTGAGGGGTATTTGCGAAAAATACCAGTCTTGAGAATGAATTTCCCTCGCCTTACCTCTTGCGAAATTTAACATTCTCTCGACTGGTATTTTTCGCAAATACCCCTCCTTAACATGATATATCTGTTCAGAATGACCTAAACTAAAATTTTAATTAAAAAAAAATTTAAATCCATTATATCCACTGTATTGATACAATTGTTGTCTTCCTTGGGTAATCAAGATACCAGACTAAATTTTCGTGTTTAAATGATTTATTGATGGATTGTACGTCCCGTGGCAAATATTATATACGATTCTTTGATACCAATTTTGATGCACAAGATGTGCACATTTCGTCGATTTGCGACTCATCAGTTGTGCTCAAGGCCTAAAATGTTGAAAACCAAAACAACAATAAAAAAAAGTTCAAATTCATTTTTTTCCTGTATTATGATCTCACAACTTCCACCACAAAAAGAGTCAACCTAGAGACCGCTAGGCAGCTCTGTTAAAATACAAATACAAATCAGAGCTACTTCATATTGATTTATCAGGTTTTATGCCTTAATTATCATGAATGGAAGATGTTTTATACTTTTTCCCTTTTTTTTCTTTTTTTTTTGTGGGGGGGGGGGGTATTTTGGTTATTTTTGACATCTATCAAATGCCCCCTTTTAATTCTATCTAGTATGAGTTAGAGATTCATTTCATTTTGTTTTTTGTCCTATTTTATATTTATCCCTTTTGGTCATTTTGGTAATTTTTAATTGCTCTTCAGCCTTTTGGATTATTGTTTTGGGTTTCAACATTTACGACATTGAACACAACTAAAGAGTCGTAAATCAACAAAATGTGCACATCTGGTGCATCAAAATTGGTATCAAAGAATTTCGGAGCACCTGGGTTCACTCCTGGTTTTTATAGGAGTTCGTGTTGTTCATTGTTTTTTTTTTTTAGTTTTCAGTGTTTATTTGTTGTGCTTGTGGTTCTTCATTTGTCTTCCCTGGTTTTGTCGGTCTAATGGATTACGTTTTTTTTTGATTGCTCCTTCGGTATATTTGTCCTCTTTTGTATTTAGTATTGGACTACTTAGGAAAGAGGGAGTTCTTATGAAATAACTTGGCTGTGATAAATTATTTTACCAAGAAAAGTAAAAAATGACATACCAATCCAGTCGATAACCCCTAGACGAAGACAACATAAAACAACACAGACACAATTATAGACGGCCAGGATTGTTAACTTGGAGCAGACACATGGCAGCATATTTGTATCTGAATTATAACGTGAAGTATCATACACGATTTCTTTTGCAAGGTGAGACCAAAGGTATTTACAAAGTATGGTAGGAATAAAAATTAAAAAATATATGAACAGCCGTACCGCTTAATCCTGATGGATTAAAAAAAAATATAAGATAATACATGGAAAATTGCGCAAATAAAGGATGAAGTTATGCTACAAAATTGGTTAAAGAGTTGGTTGTAAAAGACTAAAATAGTGGAAAGAAACCAAAGACTTCATATCTATTATTCAGAAACAAACTAGGTTATGCCATATACATTTTTTAAATTTGGCTCAAGAGATGAAGAACAAAAGTCGGGGAATAATAGGTTCTTACACAAGTTCAAAAATCTTCAAAGAGTTTTTAAAATTCACTTCTTTCCCGGGTGGAGCGCAGCGGAACGAGGTGAAAGACGCTGAATTTTAAAAACGAGTTGAAGATTTTCCAGTTCTTCACTTTTAAACGAGTATAAGTACCTATTTTGTACGTAAATACTTAGATTTTCTGTACCTAGGTAAATTCATCGACCACAGTCGACGAAGTTAAATAACGTTACACCTGATTGGTCAAATGGTATGACAAAAGAATTCTGATTGGACGTCACAAAAGTGAACGTGCAACGATCTTCCCTGAGTCGTCTCCCACTGAAAACAGCCATTTACGGAAAGAATATGGCACGTGTTTCACTTTGGTTATAGAACCCTACAAAAATATCGTAAAAATGATACCAAGGCAATAAGATAGCGGGTAAGGCGAATTTGTGAGAACACTAACATGCAAAGACACAATCAATGAGATAAAAACACAAGGCAGACCAGATAGAATCAAAAGAAAACAGCACAAAACTTAAAGCACTTTTAATGAACCTAGTTGTGACTTTCCTTTGCGTTCTCATTAAAAGTGTTTTAATTTTTGTGCTGCATGTCTTTGTTTTGATTCTATAGGGTTAGCTATCAGTTTTTTTACCTCTTCAATTGTGTCTTTGCATGTTTTTTTTTAACGACACAGGACAAAAATTAAAGCACTTTTAATGAGAAAGCCGACAATAAACCGGGATGACATCAGCTGCCCTGCAAAGATAAACATATCCTACTCCGTTAACTGCACCCGTCACATTGCCAGTGAGGAAAATCCCGAAGAATGTCAAGTCCGGTGAAGATTCAATTCCAGTTAAACCTGAAATCTTATTAAAGGTACCTGTTCTCATTTCTGAGATAGAAATGTTGTTACTTATTTGAACAGAGTGGCATTTATTTTTTATCTTCTAAGTATTGTCAAAAGCAATTAATCAAACTGACGGATGAAAAGATATACTTTTATAACGAAGACATGGTTGCAAAATTGGTGTTAGATCGTTAACGTAAATTAAATACTTAGCATTTTGAATTTATGTTTTTTTTTCCGAGTACACACCGAGGTATGAAAATTTGTATTTAACATCATCTATGTCTGTAGAATCTACAACATCGTAATGATATTTTTGTAACATATTCAAAATGTTAGATTGAACAGACACATGAGACAATTGATAAAACATATAAAAAAAATTTTGAATATGAACAAAGGAGTCGACTTTAGACAAAGAAAAGTCACGATCGACTAGTTATAGGCAGACACAACTACATGGATGGTTAATTTAAAATAGTGCACGTAACATGCACAAATAAAGAAGCGATAGATAGATAGTAGCATATACAGGATAAACCTAAAGTTGAAGTAGACCAGAGATTTTAAAAGTAGTCCTATCGGTCTGATAATTTAATTGTATTATTCTCGTATGTAAAACTATTATCATAAAACAAAAATTCCAGAAATCTGAATTCCACAATTCAGATGTTAAGAAACACAATTTTTACCGCAAAATTACAAAAGTCTAATTTAAAACATGTAAAAATTTAACTCTATTCAACATTTTATTCAAAGGGTAAGTTTTCCCTACCAAATTTACGTTTCAAGTTTTGTTTTTATTATATTATATAGAAATGAAAGAAGATATGAGGTAAATGTCATTGACACAACAACCCTGAATTGGAACTTAAACGTATCGTAGTACAGCCTTGTGTCCACATTGTATGGCCATCTCTAAGTGGCTCCATATTAACAGGTTGTGTAAGAACCATCCGAAACTTCAAAGTTCCAAATATAAATGTTTACTTCGTTATTAAAAATGTTCATTCGATATAGAAAAAATAAACTTATGAACTATGAAATATATTGTTATGTACAATGAATATTTCTATACTAAACTTCATTTTGGGTTTATAGTCGAGTGGTAGGAATAACTGGACAAAAAAACATTAAAAATACATGGAGTTTGGTTTAGTTAAGTTGGGGTTTTACGCCGTTTTCAGCACATTTGGCTATTTCGCGGCGGCCATTTTTTATTGGTGGAGGAAACCGGAGTACCCGGAGAGAACCACCGACCTTCGGTAGGAAAATTGGAAATCCTTGTCAATTTAGATCGGAGTCGAACACACCCCGCCACAGGTGAGATTCGAACTCGCAACCTCAGTGTTAACAGGGTAGTGATCATTAGTAGTCATGACGAACTACCTAGACCACTCGGCCACCGAGGCCCGCCCCCTCCCCCCCTAAAAAGAAATACATGGAAATGACTTGTAACACAAAATGTAACAGGCATCGATAGTTAATATATGAAAAAATTAGCTCAAGGCCGAAACAGATAAGATATCAAAATAACAATGCAAAGATACTAATATTAGATATAGTAAATTTACACTGCTGTATACGACGATTTTAAGGAGTTACCTCTCTTCAGCAGCATTAAAACCGAAACATTTGGATGACCAAAAACCAAACTTATTTTAAACAAGAGGTACTCATAACCAAAAAATAAAGAATATGTTCATAAAACATGACACAAACTTCTAAATATAGCTGACGTGTAAAGAAGACAATGTACAAGGATATAGTTAACAATCGTTTGCTTTATTACTATGCTGTGAACCTATATTTTGATCATCCAGATCCGGAATTTCCCTAACGTCATTACACGACATTTTGCTGTATCCTACTATTGGTTTACGACTATCAAATATATTGCCTTCTTTCGGGAATTTTTTTTTATATCCTGTTTTCTCATAAACAAAGATAATCATTGTATCCACGCCCATAATAATTTAGATCTCTTAATTATTCTTTCTTGGTCGATCACGTATATCTCTCATCAAAAGCTAAAGAAAATGACCTCTGGAAGAAAAACATAGTTTTGTTTTGATAGAGAATAAAGCTGAAGATCTTTCAACTTATTAAATGCTAATTCTCGATAGGATTGGTTAATTCCCAAGTTATTTTTTACGGGCACTCTCATGTGCTGTTATTCATGGAAGTGTTTTTCTTTTTTTCCACTTTTAAAATGTAAAATACATAGTAAATAAAATTCACTTATTCTGAACACAATAATACCATTATTATTATGTGAATGTGTTGCCACAATCTTCAGAACATATATAACTCTATCCTCGGAATTCATGGATCCAGCATCCTAATGTGGTCCCAAAGTACTCCTGACACTAAATTTCGACATTTATGACCTAACAGAAAATCCCGTGATAAAATATTGACTATTAATGTTTAATCCATTTATTTGCTTTTAGGAACATTTTATGTTAAAACTTTTGATTTTAATTAAAGGCAATATAATTAAGTAATAGAAATATTTCTTCATAGGAATAATTATTATCATGGAAAATTTGGACGAAACATTGCGTGAAATAACAAGCCAAATTTGACTTTGATATTTTTCAGTTTGGTGACAATTGTATCTGTATAGCTCTCGGTACATTCGGTTTTTAGTTTAGTCTATCCGGATTAGTTTAATTAAGAGGTTTGCCGTATTATATAACCAGTCGATTATATATGCTATAAAATTTGGCTACACTGTTTGCACTGTTATTACAATTTTTTTTATACTTTCCAATTTTGTCCATTTATAAGCGTACTATTATGAAGGTAAATTTAAAAAATACGCACTGTAAACTAGAACTTTCGTATCAAGGTTTATGTTGTTGAATTGGATGAATACATTCTTTGATACCAATTGTGATGGACACGATGTGGACATTTCGTCGATTTACGACTCATCAGTTGTGCATGCTTAAGGCCTAAAATGTTGAAAACCAAACAATAATCCAAGAAGTTGAAGAACAAATTGAAAAATGCCAAAATGACCAAAAGGGGTAAGCCAAACCCATCTAAGGACAGAGCTATGCATGAGGGAGATACTCCTTAGTTTTCGCAAATTTTAAATTTTTTAAGTAAATTTTAAGCGTCAATGTAGGGTTATGATATTTGGATTTGAAGGTAATTTAGAACCTCGAAGATTATTTGAGCAGTGATGATATGGCAAAGGATATTTAGATAATTCCAGAGACTATAAATTTTGCAATGTATAGTCTTATTACTGATTGTAATCACATTTAAAAACTTGACTCATACCGTGGACAATTATTCACTTACTTGAAGGTCTGTCGTCATTCGTTGGCAGATTTAACTTCATCACAAAGAACACGATCAAACTTCCTGCAACTGCTCCAATAATTGATCCCAAACAACAAAACAGCAAGGATAACCCCAATCTTTTATTTCCACGTTGAACAATTTTACTTCTATTACTGGACGTTGTTCTGTGTAAAGTATCGTACAAATTGGCGGGGTTTTGTTCATTTTTAGTATCTAAGCATTCATATAGCCGATCCCTTTTGGATTTCTGGCTTTTATTACCCACAGCATCTGTTCCTGCAGTTATAACGTCATAAACATTTTCAGGTTTCTTTTTTGATAGTCGAAGGTCATCATAATTGTTCGAGATGCCGCTAGAAATATTGTTATCCTCAAGTGTTGTTGGCATTTTCTTCGAATCAAAATTATTGTTTTCTTGAACAGAGGTATAATACTTTTCATCCGTCATTCTCAGTTATTTTTTGTCTATAATAATTTTACATGTACTTATATAGTGACAGGAAATTCATATGTACTTCTATTCTACTTGAAATATTATTATACGTATATTACTATAATAATGCATGTATTTTAACGAATGATTCATGCACATTTTTTTACTAGTATTGCTAATCATTTATGTGTATTTTTTTTTAAATCTTTCATTATGTTAAAAATTACTAAAAGTTTACTTTCTAGAAAATTTAATAATTTTCTTAAAGAATCAAACAAACAGCTAAAACAAAATCATAAATAAAATAAATAAGTAAATCAATAAATAAATGAAACACGGCAACCACGCTGTATATCCCTGCGCCACTGTTAATCACAAAATTAAATGCTACGAGTTCAATCAAAGGAATATTCACAAAAGAACAATAAGATTTTTTCACTGTTTAACTACCATTTCTTCTTTTTTTAAATAATTCAGCCAGTGCTATGAATGGCAAACACAAATGACCAAAGAAATTATACTCAGATGTGACAATAACTTTAGTAATGAATTGGACAGTTGAGATAGTAGTCATAATGTTAAATGAAGTGTGACTGATTAGGATATCATACATTGATAATGTAAATACATGTAGTGAACTGTTTTTATGATGACATGTTCTACTAATTAAGTGTAAATTTACCAAAGTTGGAATATCAATTTTGGAAATTAGATGGTTAGCATAAGTCTTGTGACATTAATATGCATGGTTGGTAGATATATTTTAAAAAAAAATGTAGATCTTTGAGTCTTTCAGGAAATTTACCAAAATTGGAGTTATTGTTTTTTTTTAAATCCAAATAATCCATTTAATTTTGGAAATTTAATCATTCCCTATACAGCTGTTGCTTTTTTGTAAACAAATATGTATGGTTGCTAGGTACTTTTCCAAAAAATTCAGATGTTAGAATCTTTCACAAAATTAACCAAATTTGGAATTCCATTTTTGGAAATTGATTGGTAACTTTAACTCTAACGATATTAATGGTCATTAATACGCATGGTTGCTAGATACATTTCCACAAAATGAAGGTCTTAGAGTCTTTCAGGAAATTTACCAAAGTTGGAATTTCATTTTTGGAAATTGAATGGTTACCTTAACTCTTGTGACATTAATGGTTATTAATATATATGGTTGCTAGATACATTTCCAAAAAATGAAGGTCTTAGAATCTTTCAGGAAATTTACCAAGGTTGGAATTTCATTTTTGGAAATTGAATTGCTACCTTAACTCTTGTGATATTAATGGTGATTAATATGTATGGTTGCTAGTTACATTTCCAAAAAATGAAGGTCTTAGAGTCTTTCAGGAAATTTACCAAAGTTGGAATTATTTTTTTTTTAATCAAAATATTCCATTTAACAGCTATTATTCTGCTAGTGTCTGATAGTATGGTTGATTGGTAATTTTCAAAAATTAATAAGTCTGAAACTCTTCCAGAAAATGTTTTTTCTGTCCCAAGGGCAAATTTCAAAATTCCGAAACCTTCGGCACAGACAACTTTTAAAGTGCTACTAATGCACCATTTTTATGTTTCTACCGCTTAGGGTGTAAGAGGAGTTCTGTGACAATCGATTTTGGGATTTTTTAATTCTCTTGTTGTTATTCCCCCAGGGGTTTCAGAAAAATTCTCATGCCACTGTTGAATTTGCCATATGGTTTCAGTTTCAGCATTATAGTCCAAATAGTTTAAAAGATTTCACTATTTACTGGATATCGCGAAATTCGCTTTTTTTGCTCATAATTATGCCCTAAGGGCAAATTCCAAAATTCCGAAACCTTCGACAGAATCTACATCAACAATGCTAACAATGATCAAAGTTTCAGTTTTTTTATCTCTTATGGTTCCTGAGATAATCCTAGACATTACGTACACACGTACGTACGGCGAACAGCAAAACTATAGCCCCACCGCTTCGCTAGCGCGGGGATAATAAATAAATAAATAAAACAGAACTAAACAAACAAAGTTTTATTCTGGGTTTGTGAGAGGTTTATTTAAAGAACCTAGGATTTTGAACACTCTATGCCATGTCACGTCACATCCACAGGTACCTCTTGTTAACTGAGTAATACTGTGTAGTGACTTTTTCTACCTTTAGCTACTAGACCATTTATCAGAGTGGAGCGTTCATATTTGCTTTTCTCTTCTCTGAAAATAATGAATCTATAGTAAACTAAAATTTCGTATGACGTATCCAAGCAACGATATTTGTAATGTTTATATACGGCCGAAATTACCACGAAATGACTGCCGAACAGATAACATTGCCGACATGTTGATGTTAAAGGTTTTTAAAAATCTAGTTTCTATTCTGAAATCATTTGCCAATGGCTCGATGGACAAGATTGGGCAGAAACTTACAATTTGTAATAAGAATAAGCTACATAAAAGTAAGGGTCTGTATAATGCGTCGTTTGGACCAATTGACAATTCTAGTTTCATAATGGTGATTATATTTATGAATATTTTGCTCCAAAACATCCTGAACTTAATGTGATAAATCTATGAACTGTAAAATTTTCCTATTTCGTCCCAGCAGGCCACACAACACAGGAGCTACTAACCATTCTAAATCTTGGTTTTGTCGACTCATTTAAAAAAAAAAACTTCCCGTAAAAGCTGATTGACAAATTTTAACTGAAAGTTAATGTGAAGCATGTATAGGAGGTCTGTATAAAATATCGTTTGCATATCTCATCCTAGTCACACAACAAACATGGCCACCCTTGGTAATTTTAGTTGTCGAATAATCAAATTTAAGAAATTTTTAATTTGAATGATCGTGGTCAATTTAGATTATAGTTATCTCAAAACTGTCACTGAAATTTTCATAACATAAAAAAATTATGTTCATTACAGTAATTAATTTCTATTACTCTGAAATCAAATAAATTATATATGTAACTTTTAAGACTTTTTACAATTTTATTATTTTTCACAATTTTCTGTCGAGGCAACTGTCTCACTCCCTCAATAGAAGCTACTCCACTGTAAAAACAAATTTCGAAGCTAGACCTTAATTTGCATTTACCTTAATTTGGATATTAAGGGCAACAATAAAAATGGTGTGATTTAGCCACAACAATGTACCTCCTGTGACATTTTTTTTTTTATCTCGGCAGGACTTCGAAGTGGTTTCACTACATGCAATGGAACAGCCAGGTGTTTTACCCACATTATCTGGTTCAAATTTGTTTAAAACTGCTGAAATAAGTAATAAAATTCCTTGATACCAATTTTGATGCACAAAATACATTTCGTCGATTTACGACTCGCCAGTTGTGCTCATGCCCTAAAATGATGAAAACCAAAACAACCATCCAAAATTTTAAAATGCCAAAATGACCAAAAGTGGTAAAGCTAAACCCGTCTAAAGACCGATCTATGCACGAGGGAGATAGTACTTAGTTTTCACAAATTTTTAAGTACCAATTTCAGGCCAGTATCGAAATACTAGCAACTGAGCTTTGGATATACCCTCGGGGACTTGCATTCCACCAGCAGTGGTATTGACTCAGTAGTAAATAATAAATTCTTTGATACCAATTATCATGCATAAGATGTGCACATTTCGTCGATTTACGACTCATCAGTTGTGCTGAAGGCGTAAATTTATTTTGGAAACCAAAACAACAACAAAAATGCAAACATTACCAAAGGGGGTAAAGCCATAACCATGTAAGGACATCTAAACGTGTTTGATATATAGTCGGTGATATTGGTCGCATTCTTTCCCCTTTTCCACCCGTTGGTTTTTAAGTAAATATATAAGCCTGACATGATATGTACATAACATTTACAAAGATTTACCAGATAAAGTGTGTAAAATCACACCCGGCTGTTTCATATAATAATGGGAAGCTTCGATGAGATAAAAAAAATCGTCACAGGAGCTACGTATTATCGTAGCTATCTGTTATTCATTCCACCAAAAGTTGCGTCTAAATATTGCAGATGAATTGATTAACTTCATATCCATAAGCACTGGTCTATGGTCAAGGATGCTCGCTGGTCATGTTTTGGTCTTTTTGTCAGATTTTCGGAATCCTCTGGTTTTATCCATTTCTTAAACATGAAATGTTTTGCTCATGAACCCCCACTTTTTCTTTTATAATTAAATCATATACATTGTTATTAATATATATGGTTGCTAGATACATTTCCATTGTATACCTTAAAATGGTATTTGACAAAATTTTATGAAATCCTTTTTATTTTTCATACATCTTTGAGAGACTGAAGTTGTCAATGCAAGGACAATGAAAAATCCAAAGAAAACCCATTTCCTGCAAATTTTCAAGGCCTTATAGCTCTAAAATGAGCACATGAACAGGTCGTGGACGTACAAAGAACACACTGCCAAATTTGTAAAGACGAAATTGATGATGAATATCATTTTTTTAAAAATGTAAACAAAGTTCAAGTTTAAGCTAAGGGACCAATTATTTTCAGAGATTAATAAAATAAAAGCCACATTTTGTCCAACATCAACCAACAGATAAACTTAAAAATATTTTATCTCCCGAACCTGAACTTTTGCCAGCAATGTGCGACTGTATAAAGCAATCATTATAAATTATTTTTCGAAAATGAGGTTCGTGTCGGTCAAAAGTTTTTACATTTATATACTATTTGTTCCATTGACTTTGTGTTTGTTTCTTTGTTTACTGTATGTATTTGCTTGGCATACATGTGCGTAATTTTGCAAATAAAGTTATTATTATTATCTAAAAGATCCCCGTGGAAAATACTGCTCTGTTCCATACAGTCCAAGAACTGAGTACTTGAATACGTCCATTTGTCATAGACATACAAAAATCAATATATATAGTGCACGCGTATAAATATCAAAAGAAAATTTGAAACATGTAAAATCGAAAATGACGATAAAAGGAAGCTAAGAATACAGTTACATTTTTTTTTATTATTGCCAATTCGAGGTAGGTAATCTTTACCTGAGTTAGCTGAAACCCTACTTTTAATAGAATTTAAAAAATTTATTACGTGAAAAAACTCAACGGACGTTTAAAGATGTTTATTGCCTATCAGGGGGCATAATAGTTATACAGTGATCATATACATATAAATACACATTTACAACAGACAATATATACATATATATGCTCTGGGTTTCAAAGAGTCAACACCTATTTATTTTTATTTTTTATTTTCACACTCGTGATCAAGACCATATTGGTCGAAACGTTGAGTATTTTTTACTTTTTACTTTTTAGTTTGTTGTTGTTTTTTACGATTTTATATTTGGTTTTGTTCGACTTGTGTATTTCATACATTTTAGTCGTCTTACGCCCCCTTTGACATCTCACCATTTCCATTTATTTTTCTTGTTATCTATTATCGCATGAGCTGTTTCGCAACATACTTAGTTTTTTATACAAGATACAGAAGTCGTTGGAGAGTCAGAGATGGATAACTCTAGTTAAATGCAGGTAATAATTGTTAACAATGTGGTATTTCTTTTCTTATCTTAAAACTTTTTTCCATAAAACCACAAAACTCTGTTAAAAGTAATATTTTCATTAGTATGCAGCATTATCTACAAGATTTAAGTTACCATATTTACAAAATCTTTCAGATCTGGGGAGTATTTCTTTTTTTACCTAAAATATTAGTTTTCCTTTCATGTCTCCCGGTTTCAATTCGAAGGCAATGATTACTAATTCTAAATTTGGTTAATAATCTACGTCTATATTTATTTCTATTATCAAAATATTTTTCATATTGAAAAGCAGGCTTGAATTGAAAGTAATTGAAAATTTCCCCTGATCATATGAATATGTATCTTTAGTAGCATTCCAAAATGTAGTGAAATTTTCTTTGAGACGCTTCTTTAGTAGCACCTTAAATTTATGTTTACTAATATTTTTACAAGTTAATAGATCCATATCAAGTTTTTTACTTAAAAAATACAATATTTGAATACCAAGAGTCATCAGGAACTGCATGCCTTGACTTATAATCTGAGTATGCACTATGTAATAAGCTGGAACGTGAGTTTTCAAGGCGATGCCAATACATACACAGTTGACTTAATACATTACTATACAATGGGAACCTTCGCGGTTCAGACAATACTCCAATATATTTGTACACTGCTTTGTGACACCAAGTATATATTTACAAAATTTCATATTAAGTTTCTCCGGCTCCCAGTCCTTGAATATTTCAAAGATGGACATATTTTTTCTTTTAGGTGCTAAATTAATGGTACCTCAGTTTTCAGACCCATATAAAACAATGGGTTTAATAGTATGATCAAAAATATGTAAAAATGTTTTTATTGAAGTTGATGCTGATTTCATGTCTCTGTAAAGTTTGGAGGCTGCTTTAAAACCTTTTTCATATAAAATTTTCCTTGTTTCGTTAAATTTTCCAGTATTATTAAAAACTAGTCCAAGATATTTATAATAATGAACAGAATCAATGGTCTCATGGCCACTACTAAATCGTTCTGTTATAAGGCCACCATTTTTATTGAAAATAATAATTTTGGTTTTATTAATATTGATTTCCAAACAAGTGTCTTTGCAAAAATCGTATAAAACATCTAGTTTGTCTTGAAGACCTTTCTTAAAATCTGAGAATAGGACTAAATCATCTGCATACAACAAACATGGATTTTTTTGTC
Source organism: Mytilisepta virgata (assembly GCA_028015205.1). Classification (NCBI taxonomy): domain Eukaryota; kingdom Metazoa; phylum Mollusca; class Bivalvia; order Mytilida; family Mytilidae; genus Mytilisepta; species Mytilisepta virgata. The sequence continues at coordinate 95,485,733 of CM051521.1, forward strand.
ATTTAATTATACACGTTCTGTTGATTTCTCAAGCTTTGTGGGCAGATCATTACTAAAAAAATTAAACAATTTTGGACTCATAACATCACCTTGACGAACACCAACTTCTGATGAAAAAAAACTTAGTCATCTTATTGTCAAGTTTTATACATAATTTATCATTGCTGTACATATTTTTCAGTATTCTATAAAAATAGCCATCTATATTACATTCTAACAATTTTAGCATTATACCAGTATGAACAACCTTATCAAATGCTTTGCGGAAGTCTACAAAACAAGAGTACAATTTTTTACTTCCACAGTTCAAATATTTATCAATAATACTCTTCATGACAAAGATGTGATCCGCAGTCCTTTACTTCTTTGAAAATCCTATTTGTGTCTCATGAATAATATTGTTTTCCGTTAAAAAAATATCAAATCTGTTAGACAGAATTATATTAAACAGCTTTCCAATACTTTTATTTATTTCTATTCCCCTGTATTTTCAGGTTTTATTGGGTCAGATGATTTAAATATAGGGACTAAAAAACTTTCTGACCATTTTTCTGGATAAAATCCAGATATGAAAATTGCATTAAAAAGTTTCAAAAAACATTTACCTGTATAATTTTGTGAGGCTTTTATCATCTCATTGCTAATATTGTCTAATCCAGGACTGTTGCCAGGTTTTAATTTTTCCTCACCTTTGCATATTTTTTATTTAAATTAAAGAATGAGCCTGTTACTAAAGGGTCCTTTGGAAACTTTGACATTAAACTAGCCTTTTCATCTAGAGCTTTTTTTTTCATTTTTTTAAGGTCATGATCATACCATTTTTATCGCAGGCAATATTATTTCTTTTCTTTTTCTCTTTTACTGTTACTCTACAAACTTTTCATAAATGTTATATAATTTATTAGTTGCCTCATTTATTCCTGGAATATCAAGATCTATGTTTTTATCTAAATTCTATTATTTCTTTCTGAATAGCAGGGTGTGTAAATGTCGGTTGAAAACAATTCATGCTTTCGCTATCCCAATTATAACGTAATGGGAAATCAGTCAATCTACTATTATTATTACACTCTTCCTTAAAATAAGCTAATAGTTTTAGAGATATTTTACAATGACAATCAGATAAAGTTGCTTTAAATTCACTAATATTCATATATAAAACTTGTGACAAAAGTGATTCAGATGCAAGAAAATAATCTACCACACGTACTACATCCATTTGTTTTGATACACGTAATTTTACCAGTAATGTCACCACAGCATCTACCATTTAATATACGTATCTGATTACATATACAAAGCTCTAATAATTCATTGCCTCTCGCATCTATAACATTATCTTGACTGACTCTCCTATTTGATATACAATCAATATCATATTTATTATTATTTATTGGAATGTGGGTTGTGGAATCGTTTGCAATAAAATCTGGTTCAGAGCAGGTCCTTGCATTAAAATCCCCAGTTAATATTATGTCACCTTTTCTACTATATTTATCAAGGACATCTTTTTCAATTATTTCTAAGATGTTAACTGAACTCTTTGGTGCATAATAAACTAGACATAAACTTAATATATATCCTTTTTAAATTGAAAAAAATCTTTACATAGTTTCATCAACTGATACTCCGATGTACTATCATTAATAAATTTCACTCCTTTTCTAATACTAGATTTTATAAATACACCCAGACACCCATCTATTATTAGTAGATTTTTTGCAACAAAATTGATAATACATAAAACCCTGTATAGTAATATTACTTTCATAACCAACATGGGTCTCTGTTAATAGGAGTACATCATGTTTTACCATTTCTGATATGAATTTTGGATCTACCGACTTGTCATACTTTTCATAAATAAGACCACCCACATTCCATGTACCTATATACTTAGATTGGTTCTCATTTTTCTTTATCTTCTTTTTTATTATTCATTAAACAGGTAAATAATTTAAAAAAAGAGAACTAATGAAATGGAAACTATAGCTACTATTACTGAAGTAACTTTTCAGATATTATTTAATAAGAAACAACTTGTAGAAATCAAAATTCTACTGAACTATCTGGTTCAAAATATAGCTTGAGGTATAATAAATCTTAATAATTTGTGAGAAACAATATTTGAATGCTTAATTTATGTTAAGGATTCCTCGGGTATATTTCCATGATCCACGGCCACGACCTCGTGTGTGGTATCGTCCTCTCTGTGGCTGTCTTTGTTGGTTGTTACGGAATGCTGTGCGTTTTGGTAATCCGAAGGCATTGTCTATGGCATCTCGAATATTCGATGCAAGCACTGCAGTTCTATTGGATGTAAGATGGAATCCTTCACGATCATCAATGAATTGAGGTTGGGCTTCACCTTTGTAAGACATATTGCTGTTATCACAAATATATACAAGTTTATCTACTTATCATTTGTGATTTGTTGTTGAAAGTGAAGGACTAAAACTGAGGGAGAAGATTTTAAATGACGCACTTTAGATTCAGTTTCTGATAATTTATAGGCTAAAATTTTGTCAGCAGTATATCTCGAAGACAGCTTTTGAGGGTTGATTCCACTGACATATGATCTGCCTATTATAGTTACATATGTGGAATATTTGATTCCCCTGACCAATTATATCCATTAGCAAATCTTTTATTTTGACCTTTTCTGTCGTGTTTTTTTTTTCCAGTTACAAGTTTGAACTGCGAACTGTCATCTTTACTATTGTGCATTTTCAAACTAAGTATTTCATCATCCTTTTTGGAAGACCAAGCGGTGAGATTAACACATTTTTCCTCCAATGAATCTATCAAATATGTTTTGTCAGAAAGCGCTTTGGTGATTTTTTCCATTTCAGAACTGAGACTTTTCATGTTTTGATTTTGTGTTTCAACTTGTGTCTTTAAAGTTGAACACTTGGTTTCTAGGTCTGACTTAGCTACTTCCTTTTCTAGTGTGTTGGTATACTGTAGATGTTTTTTACTGTTAACTTCAGTTCACTATTTTCTTTCTCAAGCTTTACCCATTTGTTTGTTATAGTATCATATCACCCAAGCAATTCTGAAAACTTAGCTTGATGGAATTCGATGTTTTGTGTATACATTTTATCCATAGATACATGTTTTTTATGGAACATGTGTGTTTGTTGTGAGCAGATCTTTTCCAATGCACCAGTAAAGTTATCTTCTGTTTTACAGAGAATGACTGACTTTGTATATCCATTTGAGTTCCCATAAGAGCTATGTTTGTTGATGGGGCATTTGTTTAGTTTGTTTAGTTGGGGTTTTTACGCCGTTTTCAGCACATTTGGCCATTTCGCGGCGGCCAGTTTTTATTGGTGGGGGAAGCCGGAGTACCCGGAGAGAACCACTGACCTTCGGTAGGAAAATTGGCAATCCGTGTCAATTTAGATCGGAGTCGAACACACCCCGCCACAGGGGAGATTCGAACTCCCAACCTCAGCGTTGACAGGCTAGTGATCATTAGTAGTCATGACGAACTACCTAGACCACTAGGCCACCGAGGCCCCCTTTCGTTTGTGTATCAATGGTACGTGACTGAATCTTGTCCGACGTTTTATTACAATTATTATTTCCATCAATTGATGATTTATAAAGTATGTTACTTTCGTCATTGTCTGTAGTTTCCTGGGTCTGTCTCTGCTGCTAAATGAGTTTTATTCATACTTCACACATTATTAATTTCTTCAAGATTGACATGGTATTTGGTGTCATTTAAGATAATTTAATTGTTTACTTTGTTCGATTAAGACAGTCTCTGCTCTATCACTTTGTCATAAGCAACTATATCGGTCATAATTAGGTTAGGTAACTCTGTTTAGACTTAGTCCCGTTCATGCCAGGCATTTATCGTACTTCGATAATTCTGTATTGATTATAGCACGCACCCTTCGTCTTCACTTTAAAATACTTTTCATTTGAAATATGTAGTAACATTTCACATGGATTGAAATTGTGACATTAATTTATGATATGAAATTTATCACCAATTATACAAACTGGCAAAAGTACATAATAACACGTAATAAAGGGTTATGGTGCAAGTTTTTTTCCATTTTTAAGCCCCTGATTTGATTTTTATCTGAGTAATTTTAATTACATGTAAAGAAATTTGTTCTCCACAATTAAAATGGTGTATTTCAGGTAATTATAACTAATTAACGATTTGACATGTATATTGTACCATGACTGTCCGGATGTTTATTGTTCAAACACACAGGTACATTGTATACAGGTAAACCGTTTGCTGACCCAAAACAGCGTGATTTCATATTTAACGCTACATTTTTTTCATAATTAATGCAGCATTTGAATAAAGAGGCGTGTGTATAAGTGGGGGATCACAAATTTGAATGCAGAGATGAAATATAATTTCAAATGTCAGATATGTAACCTTTTAATTTATTTTAAATTAATAATTTATCTTTCTTTGGTATATTTATATTGTAAACATTTGAAATATTATATAATTAATTCTAATTTACTTGTATGAACGATATTTACTTTGGTATGACAAGGTAGAAGCTGATTGGGGTGGGCGCCATCTTGAATAATTTCACAACAATTGTAAAAAAATAACACATTTCAACCTTATTTTGAAGCAAGACCAAAGGATATACTTTATTAGTAACATCCGAGACATAAAACAATATGTCTCTGGTAATATGCCAGTATCTATAGAATGAGTCACCCCCATTTTTATTATAACCACATCATCATACAAGCATTCTATAATAACATCCTCGATTAAAAAGAAATTATGTCTGTATGAAAGAATGCCGTCGGCCATTTTGAAAAATCCCGAAAAATTCACTTTTTTTAAATCGATGTGGGACGCAATTTGCTCTGAAATTAAACTGTTTTAAGTAGTATTCTTCGCCAGATAAATGTTTTAATATACTAAATCGAGTTGCAAAGTTTGAATTTTATTTACGGAATTTCTTTATTTGTTGTACAAGTAGACATGGGTATCGGTACATTTAGCATTGAGCCAACGGGGAAATGACGAGAAAAAGTGCGTTTTTTCACGGTTCTCAAGGGACGGAATTTAATCAAAAATTAAAATGTTAGGACCAACATTGTTTGATAGAAATATGTTTGAATATCAAGGATTGATTTGCAAAAGTTAGAAAACGGGTCATGTTAATGAGAAAATTAAACTTAATTGAGGCACCTATGCACTTTTTATGAGGCAATATAATACAAAATGGCGGCTAGTATACGTCACAAAAGTCACGTGATGTCTGACTTAGTTGGATATGCATATGCAGCTATATCGGTCATAATTATGTTAGGTAACTCTGTTTAGACTTATTAACTGGTTACCCAATATCGGGAATCTACTGGTCCCGTTCATGCCAGGCATTCATCGTACTTCGATAACTCTGTATTGATTATAGCACGTTCTCCAGGCTTCACTTTAAAAACTTTTTAATTGAAATATGTAGTAACATTTCACATGGATTATAATTTCAATATATGAAATTGTGAAAATAATTAATAATATGAAATTTATCACCAATTTATACAAACTGTCAAAAGTACATAATTACACGTGATAAAGGGTAATGGTGCAAGTTTTTTTTATTTTTTAAGCCGCGAGAAAAGCGATTTTTTTTTTTGGTAAAATTTATTTGAGTTTTATCTGAAGAAATTTATTATGCGCAATTAACATGTTGTGTGTGTCAGGTAATTATAACTAATTAACGATTTGACATGTATATTGTACCTTGACTGTCCGGATGTTTATTGGGTTCATTCCTCCTATTCCCACTTTTTAATATTCAGGTACAAAAAGGTAAAATTTCATGTGGGAATAGAGGGAAAAGTTGTGTAAACAAAGGATTATACTGTATAAACATTGACTAATTAACATGTAACTAAATGTTGATTGAGGACAGGTAAATGAAACTTGTTTGTATGTTTTTTATGGATAAATTCAAGAAAAATAAAACAAATATAAGTAAAAATTGTCCTATAAAATAAACAAATAAATTAATAAAAAAAATATGTACTTTTATTTTGTAACTAACTATTGATTTGGGACAGGGAAATGAAGTTATTTTCTGATGAAAAATGATTGATTAAAGAAACAATAATAGTATTAATTTTAAAGCACTAATGTAACAACAGACAAAAGTAGACATGTATTAAACAATAAACAATAAATAACTGCTAAAACACATATAGCACACATATTACACATTAGGTACACACAAGACTATTAAAGCTCATGAATCTATTCGAGGTGAAGAAGGTGGTATGCTGCATCCCCAAACTGTATAGTGCTGATTTCATGGTTTCTGTGTCTGTTCTTTAGATCAGCTAATCTGTGGTTGATCTTTTCCTTCTGTGGTACCCTCTTACCACCAGCTGCGTACTGGATCATTGTCAGGTCGTTGATGGCTTCCTCGTGTTTTAATTGTTCCAACCGTTAATTAAGGTATACAGGTAAACCGTTTGCTGAAAAAAAAACAGCGTGATTTCATTTTTAACGCCACATTTTTTGATAATTAATGCAACATTTTAATAAAGAGGTGTGTGTCTGTTTAACGGAGGATCACAAAGAATGCAGTGATGAAATATAATTTCAAATGTCAGATAAGTAACATTTTAATTTTTAATAATTTATCTTTTTGGTATTTATATATTTAACATTTGACATATTATATGAGTAATTCTATTTACTGGTATATTTATTTACTTTGTTATGGCAAGGTAGAAGCTGATTAGGATGGGCGCCATCTTGAATAATAATAATAAAAAATAACACGTTTCAAAATAGCTAATTTTCAAATCAATTTGGAAGTGACATAATCAAAATTTAAACTATTGCAATTACGATATTTCGAAAAGTTATGAAGGTTTTACTCAAACATATGATATATGAAGCCAGAGACATATAATGCTATATACGTCTCTGATGAAGCCAAAAGAATATACTTTATTAGTAACATCAGGGATCATATAATACTAACATATAGAGTTCCTGGTAACATCCGAGACATAAAACAATATGTCTCTAGTAATATATCAGTATCTATAGTATGCATATCCCCCCTTTTTATTATAACTTCATCACACAAACATTATATAATAAAATCCTCGATTGAAAAGAAATGATGTTTGTATGAAATGATCCATCATCTGTGTTAGTTTTCATTAATACTGGCAAAGGTGCGCTTTTTTTCATAATCTATGTTTTTAAAAAATGAATAAAACAAACATTCTACAGCAAACCAAAGAAATCATACTTATATACACATCATGTACATAAAAACTATCTTTTTACAAAATAAGCTTGCAATGTAATAAAAGAATGCCAGTATAGCAAGAGTGGTGGTATAGTGACCCTATAGCACTAAAACAACAAAAAATAGACCATGTTATACAACATACCACCAACAATAATCTTACACATGATATAAAACAATAAAGAATTATTTTATTCCCAGTTTTTATTCAGTAAACTAAACCAAACAGACAAAATACTATATATTTGTTTCACTTCCGGTATCAGGTTTTTTTTAAAATTTTTAAGCCACAAGAAAAGCAAAAATTTTTTTTTGGATAAAATTTATTTGAGTTTTATCTGAAGTAAATTTACATGTAAAGAAATTTGTTCTCCGCAATTAACATGCTGTGTGTTTCAGGTAATTATTAACTAATTAACAATTTGACATGTATATTGTACTTTGACTGTCCGTATGTTTATTTTTCCAACCCTTAATTAAGGTACACAGGTACATTGTATATATATACAGGTAAACCGTTTGCTGACCAAAAACAGCGTGATTTCATTTTTTTTTATAATTAATACATCATTTTAATAAAGAGGTGTGTGTAAGGGGGGATCACAAAGAATGCAGAGATGAAATATAATTTCAAATGTCAGTTTATTTAAATTTATTTTAAATTATAATTTATCTTTTTTGTATTTATATTGTAAAAATTTGACATATTATATAATTAATTCTATTCACTCGTACATATATTTACTTTGTTATGACAAGGTAGAAGCTGATTGGGATGGGCGCCATCTTGAATAATAATCGTAAAAAATAACACATATCAAAATAGCTAATTTTCAAATCAATTTGGAAGGGATATAATCAGAAATTAAACTATTGCAATTACAATATTTCGAAAAGTTATGAATGTATTAATTAGCACATAGCACCAAAATTTTTCCGTCAGTTTTGATTAAATCGCAATTGGATGTTTAAAAACGACAAAGAAGCCAATTTATCGGAGTTACATGATTTAACAGTATGGACTTAACGAGAAAATAAGACAAATTTTAAAAAGGAATTGGAAGGTATAAGACCAAAATTTAAACTTTTCCAAATAGTATAAATATATTTCTAAATATATGAGAAAGTACTATGTAGCACCAAAATGTTTTGCGCACGAACTAAAAGTAGTTTATTTTATCGATTCCTGATAGCCCCAGTGCATTTCTATACAATTTACTTGGGCATGGTATAAGTGATGTGTGACGTCACCAAAGTCATGTGATGACTTCTATAGTTGGATATGGGGTCCAAACAAATTAGCTAAAATAGGAGATATTTTAGCACCGCAGGGCCAGTTAAAATACATTGAGATGAAAGCAAGGTAGAATCATTGACCTCCATTATGAAGGTAAAAATTTTAATGCTAATTTAATAAAAACCTGCAAGATGTTTATAAATGAAAGTCCAAATTTACATTTCTTGCATATCTATCATGTTGTCTATAAATGATTTTAAATTTTGTCAGGACAAGGTTTCATCTTTCACTCTTCACTCCATCCTGGGTTTTATGATTACTTTGAATTGAATTTTTATTTAGAATATAATGTATTTAACCTCAGTGGTGGTTGGTTGGACATTGCACCACTGTACACTGCGGCTTCTGATTTGTTACTTTCATAGAGAATGCCGGTGAGCCTGGATGATGCTTTCAAGACGACCCCCTACACAGGCACCCGTGGAATGGATTAAATAGTGTGTTGCATCTCCCTTTTTCCTCTCCCCCTCCCTTTTCTCTGTAACACCCAATGATTCCATTGTCAGAAATATTTTTATTTTTCAACATTTTATGGAAAAAAATAAACGCAATATCACAATATTGTATATAATTAAGTGCCCAATTTTCGTCAGTGTGTCAAGTGTGCCGAAAATTGGACACTTGGTTTATGCTATAATATTGTGATTTTGCGTTTATTTCTTTCATGAAATGATGAAAAATATAATAAAAATATTTCATACAATGGGCATTCCCTATGTGCCTCAATGTCGACCCCCTTATTTTAGTAACACTAACATGAGTAAAATTATACCAACCCCACATTCATTATGGTACATTTTTGGCAATTTTGAGCACGAATTTGTTTTAATACTTCATAGGAAATTATACTATATTTCTTAATAATTACTGTATGTTATCAACTGATTTGTATGTTGAAAAGGATACGTCGTAGTGCTTTATTGTCGTATCAAGAAAATGGGTATTTCGTAATATTTATAAACTGCACGAAAAATGATGACGTAGACACATAAACAAACGCACATGTTTAGAAATGGGCCGAAAGAAAAAATTGGTAAATCTTTTTGTTTCACATTTTGTAAAAAACAAGTATGGTGTTCATCATTTTGTAACACCTGCTAATTAATCATTGAGGGGAGTCCTGCAATTCCTGTACTTGGCGATCGCAATACTGGTATACAAATTTGTTCCAGTAATACTAATAAGTAATATGGTATACAACTACAAGGCAAAACTGAGCTAATAAATGGATACTTAGCTTCTTACATGTATCTAACCGTATTCAAGCAGTTGTCCTTGAAGCTGTAACATCTGGCTATGTTGACGTTCTATCAGGGGTACCCCAAGGTTCTGTACTGGGTGGGGCCCAGTCTGTTTTTATTCTATATAAATGATATACCTGTAGGCCTAAATTCCACAATACGTTCATTTGCCGATGACACCATCGACTATCTAGCAGTTAAATCTAACGGTGACTTTAAGACAAAAATGGTGTATGGCATTCCACCCTGACAAATATATTGTTATTTCGATCTCTTGTAAGAAAAACCCAATTAAATATACCTACACGTTACATGGCCATACAATTGAATATGTCGATAAAGCAAAAAACATTGGCATTACCATCCAATCTGACCTTAAATGGCACAGTCATGTGAATTATATATGCAATAAAGAAACATCAGTTCCACCAAGGTAAAGGAACAGGCATATAAATTGCTAGTCAGGCCATTACTAGAATATGCCTGCACTATATGGGATCCATACACTACATGTAGAAATGATACAAAGGCAATGCAGCTTGTTTTGTGACTAACAGGTATCACAATACATCTAGCGTCTCCAACATGTTACAACATCTAAATTGGAGAAGCCTAGCTTATAGAAGAGGAGACACAAGATTAATGTTATATAAAACCAATTAGTCCCTTGTTGCCATTACTAAAACAGACAGGCTGACAGTCCCGGAACATACACCAATTATCCTTCAAATTCCTTAATGTCGGTTACGAGTCAGACAATCTTTCTTTCTAAGAACCATCAAGTTAACGTTATTATGAGTGACTCAGTCGAGTCATTCAAAAGAGACATTTCAACTTACACTTACAGTCATTAAACTATCCGTATGTACATAGTATTATCGTAAAAAAAAATCATACAAAAATAAACTGACTCTTATTTTTAATTTTAAGTTCATTAGTTTAATTTAGTTTGGAAATCTTGTAAATAGCATGTGCAGAGAATAGTGACGGTATATTCAACCTGTTGAAGTTGGTCAGAAGATAGTAGAAGTAATTATGCATGTACATCATCACTACATGTATCCTTGTGTGACCGGTTTTCGATATAATAGCAATTGTCACTGCTAACCCTTTCCACGGCCTATTTTTCATCCATGTAAATACTGGAATTTCAAGAGAATGTCCTTTCCGATGTTTTAAAGTTCTTAGATTACCTGTCATGGGTTTCTGCTTTTTTTTATGTTTCCAATTGCTTTGCGATTTTCTCTTGACATCAAAATGTCATGAGTCATGACCTGTTTTCGACCCAAGTAAACTTCTGCCCGTTCGCAGACAGGAGATGACTCTTATACATGTATACAGAAATTAGTGTTTTATAAGATAAGATCGTGGTTCTGGTGATTACACTGTACATAAATTATTAAAATGAATATTTTATAGTTTTCAGTTGTAAAAAACAAATCTTACAACTTTTGCCTGATGTTCTATATGTATGTAGCGGGCGAGTATTGCTTATATCTTTGCCTTCTGGCACAGGGATTCTACAATATACTTATATGTATTTTAAATTTTAAATTCAGTTTTAAAATTGGGATTAACTATAATTTTATCTCAGACTGTTTTTCAACTCTTTGAATAAAGGTTATATCAAATATTTTCAATAATACATTGTATATTGAAAACATATCCCAGATGCTCATTTTATAAAAGAACCATGTTAATTTCATTTCGCTTGTTTGTAACAAGTACAATGAAGAACCACATGACAATCATGTGTCTGAGATCCAGACGACATAGCTGCATTTCATGTAATCCTTCAGGATATTTTGTAAACAAGCATTCAAGTGATGCATATTTTTGACATTAGAAAAACATTGCCGAAAATGTACGATAAATAAAATTTGTAATTACGTCTTTGAAAAAACTTTGAACATGTTTAAGTCTTGAGTAGTTTGCAATCATTTGATGTTATTTTGATGATAAATCTTCATAGTACATATGTGCAAAAGAAATGGATGAAATAAAGGTAGATTGAAAATAGGTCACGGTTGAAAACAGGGCATATGATACATGTACATGTGATTTATCAGATAATGCAGTATTTGTAAAAAATTTTTTATAAAATCTTTACAATACCGGTTTTTTAAAGTTTAAATGTAAGAATTATTAAACAATCTTTTGCTGGTTAATTAACCTTTTTGAGTTGTCCAAGAAAACAAAGAATTTAAAGTTGTTTATGTTTGTATACATTCTAAATGATTCTAAATGGGGAATTTCCAATAGAAAAATTAATGCACTTGAAAATTTCAAAATATTTATAATTTGAATTTATCAACTCAGACCTATCATAAAATTTGTAAAACTGTTATTTTGAATATTTTTAATGCACTTTGTGCATATCTCATGCATCATGGCTTTGTAATACTTAATTTTATAAAATCTCGTAGGAAGGGTTATCTCTCTTTTACATTGAAAATTTTATAAGAGGAACTTTTTTGTTTCTCTGGAAGACATGATTGAACAAAATTAGGTAAGTTCAATTGTTTCAGTTGCGACTTAGCTCATTGCATCTTTCTTTCAAGTTACTAGACAGTTCACAATGATTAATGTATTCAAATTCTGAAAAATCCATTTTACACAAACTGAGCTTTCCAGAGAGTAGCTTCATCCTAAGTGTTGTGAGATGGACGGACGGTGTGGAGCGGTTCCTAAACCTCCTTTCGCTATTTGCGATGCAGGTTAAAATTTTAAAATATATTATTAAGAAAAGACAAAGGATTGTACCAATCAAATAGTATGTATACGTCTCGACATTAACAAAGGAGCAGTTCGATTTTTAGCAAATTTAATGTATCCTTTTAATAATTCACATTGTAAGTTTGCTCTTACAAGAGAAGTTGAGACCAAATGACTACATGTCACTAGTTTTCTTCTTCATTAAGGAGTAGTAATTTTGTTTTACATTTAAAAAAAATAAATTTCTGATATAAAATCCTATGCACGAGTGAAGAGTGCATATAGGAAGGGGCTTCTTTGTACATGCACAAAAATCTTCCTTTAGAGAACCACTGAATGGATTGAAACCAAACATGGCATGAATGTTCCTTATGACCAAGTGTTGTTACTTTGATGCCGATCTGTCATCCAAGATGGCCACCAGCTGGTCACTTAGTTTAACATATATAAGACCCTATGGGAAATACAAACATTCTTTTTGAAAATTACTTAATGGAATTAAACCAAACATGGCATCATAAGGTGAAAAAGTCATAAATGGCTTTGAATAAATAATAAATATTTCACAAGAAACAGGCATATACTGGGAGCAACATGGTTCAAAATTTTGGAAACAAAAAACTAGTGAACATTCAACATCATCACACTGTACTTGTTGATGTTGTCATATTTTCTGGACTCACAGAAATAATTTGGGACTCATGAAAATATTTCACTAATTTCAAAATGATGAGTCCAGGACTCACCAAGAAAATTCCTATGAGGAACTCTGGCCCCAGCCATGGATGTTAATCAAAGTAATTTAGCAGTGAACAAATGGAAAAATCTCAAAGTCATTTAAGCAATGAACAAATGGAAATATCAGTTGAATGATACAGGCTCCTGTGAGCCTCTAGTTTTGTACTCAAAGTCTTTTCCCCATATTACTTTGCTCCTTTTCATAAAATAAAGACTAAACTAGAAAATGCACTGTGCTGATATATAGAAGCTGATTTTGTAGGGAAGGGCTGCTAAAAAGGCCAGAGCAAGCCAGGCAGGTAATGTAGAAGAAGATTTTAAGAAAGCACCACACTCATTTGTATTTCACCGCGGACACGTAGGGAAGAATATTAAACAGCTGATTACAGATATGAGACATGTAATGCAACCTTATACAGCATCTAAGTTACAAGTAAGAAACCATACAATTAAAAAGTATTTTTTCAGATATCAATTTTTTGAAAAATTATGTCTAAACATATTTTAGAATTAAAATTAGTTTGAGATACCCAGTGATTCAAGTTCCAGTAGTAGAACTTCCATAATTGTACATGTATATGATTTGATATGGATAAAAAGCATTGCAAGGCTTGCACATATTAATTTTATAATTTGCTTCAGTATATGTTAAAAATGTATTATGTTGATGATTATTGAGACAATCCTGGAGTTGTCAGTTTGAGATTTTGAAGTATCCAATCAAGGGTTGCAAATTTTATAGCTGAGAAGTATATGTTATTTGTATCACATAAAACTGTATTCATTCAATTAATATATAGTATACTTACTGTTCTTTAGATATTAAAAAAGAGTTGGTTAAAGTGCTGCTATATGGACTGCAAAAGGAGGAATTTGTGAAAATTTTGATTATTTTTTTCCCTAATCAACAATTAAGGAAACAATTTTCAGAAATTTTATTTTGGGTTTTTTTCCACAATTTTTAATTTTACATTGTTTTACAGGTTAGACGGAAAAATGTGTTGAAAGATTATGTAAATGTGGCAGGACTTCTTAATGTATCACATTTCATAATGTTTACAAAAACAGAAATAAATAGTTACCTGAGAGTGGTTAGACTTCCACGTGGTCCAACATTAACATTTAAAGTGCAGAATTATTGTCTTGCTAGAGATGTAATTTCATCGTTGAAAAGACCAAATTTAGAACAGAAACAGTTTCAACATCATCCTCTGCTTGTGATGAATAATTTTAGTGGAGAAGACATCCATCTGAAGTTGATGGCAACCATGTTCCAGAATATGTTCCCATCTATAAATGTTAATAAGGTTTGTATGGGATTTGGATCAGTTTTTGTGTATGAACCTCATTTGTGTAAAGCATACAGAACAAACATTAAGGGTCCATGGATGATTAAATTGCTACATGTATATAGTTGAATAGTTTGTTCTCATGATTATTTAAAAGTATTTTTGTATGTTCTGTTGAAGAGAGATTGTACATGTTCTCAAAATCTTGGAATTACGAAATTCAAGGTCTTGAAATTACTTGAATTTCACAAAGGGTACTTGAAACTGCAAGCGTTTGTAATAAATACTTTTTTGTGAAAATAATAGTCGCTAGGTCTCAGATATAATATAAAACATGGGTTATGGTGGATTAATTTACACAGTTGTATACTTCTCAGAAGTTTTAGCAAAGGAACCTGTTCTTCATGTTAATAAATGACACATGTTCAGGTGAAAGGTAAAATCAATGTCTGTTCAATATTTGCAGAAATACTGTGACAGTGCCTTATAGTAGCCTGAAATGAGCATTTTATACCAGTATTTTCTGACCTGTAAAACATTTTTTCAATGTCAGTTTGCCATTGAGGATGTATTAACAAAAGATGATTGTGAAGTCATAAAAAGTATTTTTATGATAAAATTACCTGTACCTGTCTAAAACCTGTGGCTTGATTACATTTGCCATTTTTTTTTGGTTATTCACATGTTATCATTTGATATCTTTCCCTCTGTATACATGAATACGTTTATGTATGGCTTTATTCTGATATCCAAAAATGTTCTCATTATCTTGGGTTGTTTCTGTTAACTAGTGCATAAATGGCAGTATTTTGGCTAATGGAACAGTTAAATGATGTTTGATGTTGGTAAGTTCATTCAACATGTATTACTTATTATTCAAGCCAGTTTTGCATGACTTTAGTTTTCTTTTAGGAAAATTTTTTTTTAATTAATTGATTTTTTATTTTTACATGAAAATTCTCTCGTTTTTAGATAAAACTAAATCAGATCAGAAGATGTGTAATGATTAATTACAACCCAGAAACAAAGCTGATAGATTTTAGACATTAGTGAGTACCATAGTTACATGTACAAAAAAAATGTACTATACTTTAAAACGTTTTTAAATTTTGGTTGAACGTTCCAACAGTAAAGCTAAAAAAAAATGCTATGTTGTTGGGACCTTCTGTATATCTTAAATACCTTTTTGAATTCAGTAAAAATCCAGAAATGCGAGTCGAAGTGTAGACTATGAAGGTCAAGGTGGCAACATGGTGATGTTATATCAGATTTCTAGCTGACAAGTATGGGGCTTCATTGGACTTGGAAGCATAGGGATGAGAGGTGAACATCTTTAAGAAACTGTATTATTTGTTTTTCCTTGTCCAGTTTCTTTAAAATGGCCTGAGAACCTGTTTTTGTTTTTGGAATGACCAAAATCAATAATTTATTAAAATAGGTCAGTTAATTTTTTTTAGCAATATACGAGTTGTCCCAGTGGGTATGAGTAAAAGTGTAAAGAAACTGATAAAAGCTACAGTACCAGACATGAGTAAATACAATGATGTCAGTGAATATATTACAAAGTGAGTAGAAGATTTTTTGGTCATCTTTTTGCAAATGTTACAATATCCCTTACATGAATGCTCTCAACAAACAGAGCAGGAGTTCAGAAATGAAATCGCAGAAGAACATTACTTCTTTGAAAGTAGTGAAGTTCCATTAAATGTACATTCATCTCAGTCCATATTTTTATTATAAATGCTGTTTGTCAAATTTTGTGGAAAGGTCTTGTCCTTTTGATGCGCTCAGGTTTGACTGTAAAAGTTCATACAGGATATGCATGTAATATTTGCAACTGGATTTTAAGCAATCAATCCATCACCTTGTTTAACTGGATGCAGCTTATTAGAACATATTCAAATATTATTTAAATTTTATACATTTTGATATAAGAGATTAACATCTGTATTTAATACATTATCCTTCACAACGATTTTTTTGAAGTTGTGTCTCTGATGCAGACTACTGCATCTTGTATATTTTATTCTTGACTCCTATAGAGCAGGTTATTTATCAGACAGTGAGGCAGAACTAGATGGAGAACATAATGAAGTTGTCTTACCTCAACATGTAGCAAGTCGAGGAAATATTAAGGCAACAAAGAGTGCAATAAGGTGAGTAAAATTACTTAGCAACAATAAATTTACCACTCTTAAAAAGGTTACCTAAGGGAGATAACTCTAATTCCCACTTATGGGTATAACTTGGGTTAACAGAGGTGATCTGTTGGACATAATTTGGTACAACTATTTATTAATCACAGTTTGATCTGATGTCTAACAAAGACTTTCTACAAAGTATTGTGCATTTATTAGCACATGATAATGCAAACATAATACTGGGGGTAACTTATGGTTCAGAAGTTGATGAAGCAGTGGAAAAATTGATTTATTTTATCAGTTTTTTTTCATAATCATTTTTTGGCACCTGTTGTCCACAATAACTCATGAAAGTTAGCTGTGGTAAATGACATGCTTTTATTAATCTTGGATGGGATTTGTTACTAAAATTTAATGCATCACAAAATCAAGTTTTACTGTGTAACATATACCATTAAACTTTTAACTGTGAAGAAAAAAAATAATTACAGGTTAACAGAATTAGGACCAAGACTGACCTTACAGCTTGTTAAGATTGAAGAAGGTATTTGTGATGGTGAAGTCATGTTCCATGAATTTATTGAAAAGTCAGAGGAAGAGATTAAGCAGCTCAAAGTAATCAGAGAAAAGAAAAGGTATGTATACTCAGAAGTGCATTTTATTACATTTTTATTTTTGATATTGCAATTTTTATGATTGTCATTGTCAAGTGGAAACACTAACTTAAGTATTTGATAAAAAACATAATTACTACAAAATGTGAAAACCCATGAAATTCATTTTCTTATGTATTTTTATTAAATCACTAAAAATTATCCCTGCAAAATTAAATGAAACCTGAGTATCTGTTTTCAGTCTTACTGCAGTATTTTTTATCACTTTTTAAAGTCGTCCTGCTCACATTGTTACCCACATGAAAACATGAAAACAAGAGGCTCACCAGAGCCTGTATCGCTCACCTGGAGTCTGGTTTTCATTGGACAATTAATCAACTATTTGACCAAGTTTGTTGCAATTGGTTCAATTGTTCAGGAAAAATTTGTTGAAGATTTATTTTTCATAAGGTTTAATGTTAAAATATGTTCCCTGATGGTGGTAGTCCTGGCAGGATGTTGATAAAATTGACCAGGAATAAGGGTGAACCTTAAATAAATGTAACAGAACACGACCTCAAATAACACAAACCAATAACTCCTAAATAGAATATGGGATTCCCTTCAAAATTTCAGGGTAGGTAGATCTCAACATGGCAAACATTTTTCAGTTTACATTTCACTTCTATCTCAAATAGTTTTGGAGATAAATGCAAAAATGTTAAAATTTTGAAAACTTGACAAAAAAAGGGCAATAACTCCTTAATGGGTTTTGGGATTTCCTTTAAAATTTCAGGGTATGTAGATCTCAACATGCAAACATTTTTCGAATTACATTTCACTTCTATCTCAAATAGTTTTAGAGATAAATGACCAAAAATGTTAAATTTTGAAAATTTGATGAAAAAAGGGCAATAACTCCTAAATGGGTTTTAGGATTACCTTAAAAATTTCAGGGTAGGTAGATCTTGTCATGCTGATCAATTTTACCCCATGTCAGATTTTTGATATCTGTAACGGTTTTTAAGTTATAAGCCAAAAACAACACATGCACCCCTATATTCTAATTTTAGCTACGACAACCATGTTTTATGTCAGATCAAAATAAATTGAGGATTGTTTGTAGAGGACATGTCATAGATCATTCCTATTAAGTTTCAAACAAATCGGCCCAGCGGTTTCAGAGGAGAAGATTTTTTAATGAAAAAATTTTGAAAATTTGACAAAAACATGGCAACAACTCCTAAATGGGTTTAGGATTTCCTTTAAAATTTCAGGATAGGTAGATCTCAACATGGCAAACATTTTTCAAATTACATTTCACTTCTATCTCAAATAGTTTTGGAGATAAATGACGAAAAATGTTAAAATTTTGAAAATTTGACAAAAAAAGGGCAATAACTCCTAAATGGGTTTTGGGATTTCCTTCAGAATTTCAGGGTAGGTAGATCTTGTCATGCTGATCAATTTTACCCCGTCAGATTTTCGATATCTGTAACGGTTTTTGAGTTATTAGCAAAAAACAGCAATTTACCCCTATGTTCTATTTTTAGCAACAGTGGCCATGTTTTTCATCGGATCAATATAAAATGAGGATCGTTTGTGGAGGACATGTCATATATCATTCCTATGAAGCCTCGATCCAATCTGCCCAGCCGTTTCAGAGGAGAAGATTTTTGAAAAAGTTAACGACGGACGACGACGAACGACAACGGACGCCAAGTGATGGCAAAACCTCACATGGTCTTTTAGGCCAGGTGAGCTAAAAAAAGTAGGAGCAGTCCTTATCATTTCAAATACAGTCATACTCTGTTTATCTGAATACCATGGTTCTGTTGAAGTTGATGACCAGATTCATTAATTCAAAATAAATTTAACACTGTTTAGTCAAACATGCTTGAGTTGAAAACTATTTTTATAGCCCCAAAGTCAGAAAGTTATACTATTTCACCATTTTGAAGGCAAAGCTGATAACCTTACATTTTGTACATGATCAGATGTGTTTTTCCTTTCATATAATATAACTTCTAGATACCTTTCAAGTCATTTATTTTAATTGTAAAGATTGGTGTTTCCTAAATTTGTTGACATTGATATAAATTCTTTTTTTCACATTTTTAATCACATTTAAGAAAAGGGCATTTGTGTAAACAATCAAAATGCATGACATGAAGTATGTGAATTGATAATAAAGTAAACTGAAGGCCAAAACTGAATATGTATGAGTCAAGCACTGGATAAGTCAAACTTTTCATTACTGGTTAAGTACCCTGTACTTCGTCACAACCAAGTTTCATTGTATAATTTTTTGTTGAAAAATATTAGAAAAGATAAAATTATGGCCTCAAATCTCTCTGGTGTATTTGTATTTGTAATTAAATTATATCATAATCTAGACTTTCAAAGCAATATTCGATTCCTATATATGAAAAGAATATAAATGTCACACATATGTACATAATATATAATGGAAAAGATGGGATACAGCATGAATTCACAAGATCCTGTTGTATATTTTGTCAAAGTAAGTAGTATTGTTTTTATTGTTGTACTTCATCTCAAATGCAAACCAAGGTTTCAACTTTTATTCAATTAAAAAGATTACGGGTTGTTCTCTTCATGTCATTAGGATTAAATACATAACTACTAACCACTTGAAATCTGCCACATCTCTACATTTCAGTATCAAGTCATGATCAGGGGCTTATATTATTGGTAGTATCTGGTTGTGCAATGTATTTTGGTGTTTTTTGTGTGTTGTTTATGCCTTTGGAAATACAACATGAATTGTATATGCTGTATGTGAATACATTGTCGTAAAAATTGAGGACATCATACAGTTCAGGGTTGTAGTTCCAAAGGCATTTACTCCACATCTCCTTTCATTACAGTTATAAAAGTTATAAGGAATATAACAATGGCCATTGCTGTGTCAATTTCAGGAGTGAATTAAAATAATCCTGTTTACATGTGATTTATTAGATTTTTTTTCACTCTGAACTATCTCTCACCATATCCAGTGTAAGAAGTTACAAATGTTTGATAGGAAACAAAAATCATATCACAGAGTTTTATCATATAATAATTTTTAGCTCACCTGACCCAAAGGGTCATGTGAGCTATTGTCATCACTTGGCTTCCGTCCGTCGTCCGTCATAAACTTTTTAAAAAATCTCCTCCTCTGAAACTGCTTGGCCAATATGAACCAAGCTTGGTCTGAATCATCACCAGGGTACCCAGTTTCAAAATTGTATCCGATGAGTCCAAGGACCAAACAACATGGCCACTGTTACTATATATAGAACATAGGGGTAAATTGCTGTTTTTGGTTAATAACTCAAAAACCAGTACAGATATCGAAAATCTGGCATGGGGTAAAAATGATCAACACGGCAAGATCTACCTACCCTGCAATTTTGAAGTTAATTGGAATACCCATCTTGGAGTTATTGCCCTTTTTTTTGTGAAATTTTCAAATTTTTTATACATTTTGTCTTATATTTTGAAAAGTATTAGAGATAGAGGTTAAGTTTTATTGCAAAAATGTTCAGCATGTCAAGATCTACCTGTCATGAAATTTTCAGACGAATCGGTAAACCCTTTGTTGGGTTATTGCCCCTGAATTGTTAATTTTAAGGAAATTTTGGAGTTTTAGGTTATTATCTTGAATATTATTATAGATAAAGACAAATTGTAAACAGCAAAAATGTTCAACAAAGTAAGATCTACAAATAAGTCAACTTGAACAAAATCATTGATTGACCCCTTATAGGAGTTTTTGCCCTTTAAAGACGGCATCCAGCGTAAACTTTCCTTTAAAGATCTTTTCCTCTCAAACCACTGGGCCAATTGAGACCAAACTTTGGTGGAATGGGCCTTGGGTGGCCCCCTTCCAAAATTTTGTCTGGCATCCCCGACTTTCAACCAAGATGGCTGCTGTTACTAAAAGTAAAAAAAAAATGAAGGGTGACTTTCAAAAATCTTATATGAAACTACAAGTCCAGTTGGAACCAAAGTTGGCAGTAATAGTTCCTAGGAGGTTCTCTTTCAGAAATATGTCCAATGACCCGGACTGTTAACCAAGATGGCCGCCGCAGCCGAACTTTGTTTAACATAGGGCCCTATGGGAAAATTCATTGAAAAATCTTCTTGTCTTAAACCACTTGACCAATTGGAACCAGACATGGCAGTAATGGTCCTTAGATGGTCCTTTTACAGAGGTGTGTCCAATGACCTGGACTGTCAACCAAGATGGACGCCACAACCGAACTTAGTTTAACATAGGGCACTATAGGAAAATTCATTGAAAAATCTTCTTGTCTGAAACCACTTGACATATTGGAGCAGGACTTGGCGGCATTGGTCCTTAGGAGGTCCTTTTTCAGAAATATGTCTGATTTCATGGACTGTGAACCAAGATGGCCGCCATAGCAGCATAGTTTAACATAGGACCCTATGGGAAATTCACTCAAAAATCTTCTCGTCTGAAACCACTAGGTCAATTAGAATTAGACTTGGAAGCAATGGTCCTTAGATGGTCCTCTTTCAGAAATTTGTGCGATGACCCAGACTGTCAACCAAGATGGCCGCCACACCCGAACTTAGTTTAACATAGGGCCCTATGGAAAAATTCATTGAAAAATCTTCTTGTCTGAAACCACTTGACATATTGGAGCCAGACTTGGCAGCATTGGTCCTTAGGAGGTCCTCTTTCAGAAATATGTCCGATCACCCGGATTGTCAACCAAGATGGCTGCCACACCGAACTTTGTTAAATATTGGACCCTATAGTAAAATTCATTTAAAAATCTTCTTGTCTGAAAATGCTTAGCCAGTTGGAACAAGACTTAGCAGAAATGGTCCTTAGATGGTTCTCTTTTAGAAATGTATCTGTTGACCTGGACTAAACCAAGATGACTGCCACAGCTGAAATTAGTTTAACATAGAATCCTATAGAAAAACCAGCCAAATTGACTGCAACACTTAAATTTTTAGGTCTGCTCAAGGTGAAAAGTTAAATCCAGGTGAGCGATACAGGCTTTTGAGAGCCTCTAGTTATAATGTATATTTTATAATCCTCTTATATAATGGATTTATCCAACAATTGGGTCACTATGACATACATTTCATGCTTGAGTGACTGCATTGAATTTAAGCCTCAGTAAATATATTTATTATTTTCATAGGATACCAATTAATATAAAAAGGATGTAATGTAAAACTTTCATTTATCTAAAATATTTCTCAAAATGCTTTCCTGTCAGGAAGACAGGGCACTATTGTCTTATGACACAATCTCTAATTTATACATGTATGTTTCATTATAGAAAGTTAAAAGAAATGAGAAAGAAAAAACAGGAAGAAAATGTAAAGAAGAAACAAGAAACAAAGGAAGCTAACAAACAGAAGTCCTTAGAAGGAATTAAAAGAAAACAAGAAAGAGAAAATGAAGAAGGTAATTGGAGAGCCTAATACAGGATATTTTTTTTTATTTAATGGAAAAAAAATTCTGCATGCCTTAGGTTTAAGAAATTTTTAGAAAATGACTGACAGGAAACCCCCAAATTTGACAGTAGGTATACCTCAAAAAAACTTAATAGTGACAGCATGAAATACCAAGCCTTTTATATAACTTATGTACAGTTACTCTCGTTATCTCAAACTTGCTTGTTGTAATCAAAGTTTTCTTAAAACTCATTATTGCTTAAAACAAAGAAAATGATACACAAAATACATTTTACATGGATGATATAAGAATCTGAACATGAATTAATAAAATGAGGTCTCAATAGTACGTGAAAACTATCATTATACACCACACCTCCATTTACAATGATCTTAGATTTACCACAAGTAATACATTACCTAAACCTTTGTAAATAGGATATTTTTTCAACTCATTTTAAATCGAACTTTGTCTAACTCGAATTTGTTTGCGGTCTGAGGATTTATTGATAAAGTGAGTCGACTAAATTCACCCTAAAGATATGAGAAAAATGTCTGTGGAATTACAAAACATTTAAATACAAAGTAACATTCAATATTTCAATGGAGAATCAATTTGCAAATGTTTCGTTTGACAAATAATATTTTTCAGCACCTAATTGCAGGCTGATTGTTCATGTGTAAAATATATTTTTATAAGATGATTCTTATATCTAGATGAAAATAATAGTTTAATAGAAAACCTCTACTTGTAGATGATAGTGATAATGATGTGGAATATTATAAACAGGAAGTAGGTGTCGAGCCAGATGCAGGTATAAACTCTTACCTAGATATATATACAAGGGGTTTTGCAGTTGTAAAATATAGGAAGATTGTGTAACAATATGCCCTATTTTGCCCAAATATCATCCTATGAATCAAACTTCAAAAATCATTTGAGATGAAAGGTAATTTATATCAAGAGAACTTTATTATATCAAAAAGGTCAGGTTTTTTCCTATGAATAAATTTTTTTAATGCCAGTGCCACCTGTGGCCTGCAAAGGTAAATATGTTTCCAAGTGTGTGTTACACTGATAGACCAAAAAGTATTTCTACATGTAGGTATGTACTTTTATTTTGTAACGCAGATATATAAAAGGAGAGCATGCAAGAACAACATTTGTCTTTTTTGGTTATTTTTTCTCAACTGAAATCACCATCAGATGATCAAAGGGTTCCCAAGAGCCTGTGGTACTGGATTATCAGCTGGTAATCCCCTCTTTTACAAAACAAATACTGGTATATAAAACTGACAAAGGGAAAATTGGACTGATGAAACAGAAATTTTAGACTCCTCTTGCATTGTACCTATAATTCAAGCATAAACCACAACACCCACCTTACATTATTCTACCAGTGCTTTTTTAATATATAAAATGAAGAATGAATTTCTAAGTAAATTATAAAAAAAAAGTTTTCAAATTTGAATTGAAGAGATTACGTTTTATTGTAAGAATGACTCAGACTCGTAGGAAACCTTTCCTATAAATACATTTATATAAAACCAGTAAGCCTTTTTTTCATTTCCACATTGTACAATATAAATGGGGTATTCCTTCTCTCATTATATTTTATTTGATAAAACATATTCACAGTACTGCTGTCAATCTAATCTTTCCTTCAGTGCTGTTTCAGCACTATGATTGAATTTTGCATAGGATTGCTTTGATATGGCAGCTGCATTAACAGTATTCTTGAAGACATTCTAATGAATCATTGATATACCAAGTTTGACAAAAGAGACAGCATTGTGTAGGAAAATAACCTCCGTATTGTGCTTTCAAACCAAGGAATTCCTGTATAGTAATTAGTTTTTAATTGTTTGTTTGTTTAGTTGGAGTTTTACACCGTTTTCAGCATATTTGGCTATTTCACGTCGGCCAGTTTTTGTTGGTGGAGGAAGCTGGAGTACCCGGAGAGAACTGCCAACCTTCGGTAAGAAAATTGGCAATCCTTGTCAAGATTGGAGTTGAATGCACCCCACCACAGGTGAGATTCGAACTCACAACCTCAGTCTTGACAGGCTAGTGATCATTAGTAGTCATGACGAACTACCTAGACTACTCGGCCACTGAGGCCCCTCATTTTAATTGTAAATGGTTTTCTGTTTGTGAAATGTACCACTGGTTTTTCATTATTTCAGAATTATTTCCAAAATCTGGAAAGAGGAAGAGATCAGGATCAATGAAACCTAAAAACAGGAAGAAGTTTAAGAAGAATAAGGAGGAGAGAGCAAGTCTTTTAGAAACAAAATCTCATTTCAAAACTAGTAAAATATCAGGGATAAAAATGAGTGACAAATTCAGTGCAAGAAAGAAAGAGTTTAAAGAAAAATTTAAAGCAAAGAAAGGCAAAATGTTGAAAACAAAGGGTTCATTCTCAAAAAAGGAAAAGAAGAAATTTAACAAGAAAAATAAATAATTGAAATGAATTCATTTGTTTTTTGGAAATATGCCAGTTATAGCAAAAGAATTTAGGTACTGAGGTCATTGGTTTGCAAGAATAAAATACATCAAGATGAAGAACAACAAAAATAAAATCTTTGTTCGCTTTTAAATTGACCCAGTAATGCATGGTTTAGTCTATCTTGTACATTATTCCCATGTCCATGTTTTACATTTAATATATATTGTAACAGAGGTACAAAATGTACATGTCACCTGCAAATGAAATAAAGTAATAATTATAACATTATTTTAGATAATATAATAATTGGATTTGGTATTTCCATCAAAGATTATGATTGTGATCTTCCTACCTTGTACTGGATACCCAAGTTACACAAGTGTCCATACAAACAACGCTTTATAGCTGGATCTGCCAAATGTTCCACCAAACTTCTATTTTAACAGCTGTCAAAACGGGCCTCCAAAGTTATATTCAAGAAGTTGTATCAATCAAATATGGATATTAAAGAACTCCAAAGACTTCTTAAAGGATATTTTACGATTTAGGTCCATTTCAGTACTAATTAATTTTATATTTGGAGTGAAAAATTAAATTCATTATAAAGTAATCACCAGAATGTATTAATTAGCATACTTTTCTATTTAAAATATTGAATTTTACTCTAAATGTGCATTTCAATTTCCAAGTTTCGGGAAATTGCATCATAAGTCACCAGTTTGTGTGATTCTTTTTGTGCATAGAGGATCAAGTGAATGCAGAAAAAAATATATTGACTGTTGGTACATGAAGCTATGCAACTGACTATAACAGGAATCATAAGTAATCTGCTGGGAAAGTGCTTTGTGAAATGAACTGAAACTTCAAAATGAATATTTAGGAGGTCATTAGAATAACTCTCATTTCAACTTGCCTCACAGTCAATAGAACTTTTTCGTTTTTCATAGGTAAAGTTAAAAAAATTGCTCAATGGACATATACAATGTAGGCATGCAGCTAGGAGAACAGTAAAGGTTCAGGTCCTCAGCCAGTTATTATTTCTCTGTAGTTGGTTTTGGGTTTACACTTTGTTTGAACTTAGTTTTTCATGATATAACTTATGTAAGCTTCTGTGAATACATTCTGTTTTTACAACAACAAAATGGTTCAGAAGATATTTTATTTAATTACCATTACAATTTATAATATATAATTTAGGATGCTCGCTGGTCATGTTTTGGTCTTTTTGTCAGATTTTCGGAATCCTCGGGTTTTATCCATTTCTTAAACATTAAATTTTTTGCCCATGAACCCCCACTTTTTCTTTTATAATTCAATCATATATACCTTAAAATGGTATTTGACAAAATTTTATGAAATCCTTTTTATTTTTTCATACATTTTTGAGAGACTGAAGTTGCCAATGCAAAGACAATGAAAAATCCAGAGAAAACCTATCTCCTGCAAATTTTCAAGGCTTTATAGCTCTAAAATGAGCACTATATTTTTTTCTTGCTTATTTGTTTACTATTCATATGTTCTCTCAAACTAAAACACCTATTTCAAATCCTATTTATTTCCTATTAGACCAGCGATCATCCTTAAATGTGAAATGAAGGAGTTACAGACATAAATCTATTTTATTATTTTCTGTAAGTAGTAAAAATAAATTGCACACCTGAATAAAGAAAATGCATTATCATAATCAGGTATAACATTATCCTGATATCTAAGTTTTTATCAAACCATTCAAAATTTTTCCACACTATTGCATTTTGTATTGTGAACTTATTACAAAAGGTATTTAAAGATCAGAATGATGAATGATACGGAAAATTAGGACAGAAATTTGGATATAAAATAATACTCTACCAAGGCATTTGTCATAGTAAGTAAACAGTGATTAGATACAAAATTTCAAGAAGACCAAATAAATAATGACATTGTAATTAAAATGAAATTGATATTTTAAAGGGTCCAGACTGTTTAAACAACTTGAAAAAAGACATTGTGAAATTTTTGGACAGAAGAAGTAGACAAAGATCCCATTATTGGAAGGAACAGTTACTAAACATATTTTCATTAAAAGAAAATTCACTACTTAACTTCCTTTATAATTTTTAAAATTATTGAAAAAAATCTACAATTTAAAAAAAAAAACAAAAAAATCAGGGGACCTTCATAAATTCCAACTCGGGAAGTGATTGCATTGTTTTTAAGACAAAATTGCAATGGTAAAGACAAAGGTAAGGAATCAAATAGTTAGAAACACTAGTACATAATGAAAAACAAAAAATTAACTGCACATATGACAAAATCTTTGGCATGTCAGTCACTACTTTAAATAGCATATGTAATTTTCCTCATTAAAGACTGCACCTGACAGTAGTATAATACAATTAAGTATTCTTTAAAAAAAATTGTTATAGCAATATAGCTATTGAAATATTGTATTTGAATTCATAAATGCAGGAAATATTTAATGATAAAAAAAAAAGACAAAACTGACAAAACTCATAAAAATATTTTATAACAAATGTAGATATCACAGATAAAAAATTAACAGATATATAATATTTCTCAAATTCTTTGTCAATTTTATTGGTAACCTTTTCTGAACCCATTGTAAATTTTATCAGTGTGTGGTTGTTAACCATCTCAGTCAATGATTGGTTACAAAAGGCAATAACCTGCCAGAACGACTTTTACGTTTGGGTTTCTGGGAATTGCAACATATAAAAATATTACCGGTACACAAAGTGTACCGCATAATAATCAGGAATGTGGAGTAAACACACAAGTAAAAATCTCAGACTTCTAAATAATAGTAAGACATTTTTTAAAAACTGTTTAAAGAAATTTAGAATCATTCATAATAACAGAAACCAACAATAATGTCGGAGAACAAGTTGTATATATTAATACTGAGTTGTATGTTAATGCAAGGTTTCTTCTGTAAGATTTTCTGGCATTCAAAAATTATTGTTTCTATTTTTAGTAAACAAACTCCAAATTCAAATACAATGTGCATATATTCAACAACAATACCTGAATATGCTTTGGAAATGATTGAATTAAAATACTTTTGCAGATTTTGGATATTCATACTGAATGATTAGTTCTGTTTAAAACCTGAATAAGGTTACATAAATTTATGCCTAAATTTTTATCCTACCAAACCCATTTTTTTTTATTTCCATTTTGCCCAAGAAAATGTAATATATATCCCTTTGATTGTTTGTGTAGGATCCAGTTCATAAATTTTAGACAGGTAACATAATTTGTAATGATCTTTTAAAACACATTCTTAATTGACATAATTATAAATTTATAGATGCCAGCTGTAGTTATTTCTTTTAGAAAAATAAATTTAAACATTTAAAGCCAATAACTGATTGTTTCACTGAGAGATAAAGAAACAAACTAGAGGCTCTCAAGAGCCTGTGTCGCTCATATGTATCTAATGTGATTTTGGAAATTATGTAAAATTATATAATGATTGAGACAAAGATTGGTTTAATTTGACACAGTATTTAAAATTAAAAACAGGTCATCGTAGTGTAGTCTTACAATAGCTACTGAAGACATCTTATCATTATTATTTTTGAATATGTGGTCAAGTTGTGACCATTCAGAATTTTTTTTACAATTTTCTGATAGACCATCTTGGATGATGGATCGGCAACAAAGTAACAACACTTGGTCAGCACCTCATAAGGAACATTCATGCTATGTTTTGTTACATTCCATTCAGTGGTTCTCTAAAGGAAGTCATTTGTATGCATTTCCCATAGAATCCAATGTGAAACTTAGTCCCCCGCTGGCGGCCATCTTGGATGATGGATCGGCTACAAAGTAACAACACTTGGTCAGCACCTCATAAGGAACATTCATGCCAGATTTAGTTTCATTCCATTCAGTGGTTCTCTAAAAGAAGTCATTTGTATGCATTTCCCATAGGGTCCTATGTTAAACTAAGTTCCCCCCTGGCGGCCATCTTGGATGATGGATTGGCTACAAAGTAACAACACTTGGTCAGCACTTCATAAGGAATATTCATGCCATGTTTGGTTTCATTCCATTAAGTGGGTCACTAAAAGAAGTCATTTGTATGCATTTCCCATAGGGTTCTACGTTAAACTAAGTCCCCCGCTGGCGGCCATCTTGGATTATGGATCGGCTACAAAGTAACAACACTTGGTCAGCACCTCATAAGGAACATTCATGCCATGTTTGGTTTCATTCCATTCAACGGTTCTCTAAAAGAAGTCATTTGTATGCATTTCCCACAGGGTCCTATGTTAAACTAAGTTCCCCGCTGGCGGCCATCTTGGATGATGGATCGGCTACAAAGTAACAACACTTGCTCAGCACCTCATAAGGAACATTCATGCCATGTTTGGTTTCATTCCATTCAGTGGTTCTCTAGAAGAAGTTCAAAATGTAAAATGTTAACGACGACGCCGGACGACGGACGCCAAGTGATGAGAAAAGCTCATTTGGCCCTTCGGGCCAGGTGAGCTAATAAAAAGAAAAGACATTTCAACACATATTATTTGCATTCCAAACATTTTTGGACATAAAGTTTAATGAAAAACCTTTAAAATGTATAAATTTAAATGAAATCATCTGGATGCAAATACCTTAAGATTTTTACAAACAGCAATAATTAGCAAGAATGTTAAAACTTTAGTTTGTCTATTAAATATAAAAATGTCATTACACTGTTTCAAAGAATATAAGTTTGGATGTTGATTTTATAATGTAAATATTCCATTTCAACACAAATCTGATAAATGTGTAAAAAAAGTTGAGAAACGAGACTGAAGGAGGCTGTTGCTACTCATCAAAGGCCATGTTCATTCCTATAATGATGGTGTCTCATAAACTCTTACACTGTTTCATTATATTTTCTTATGAATAAATACAATACAAATGGACGGAAATGTTAAATGTAAAGTAACAATGTCATGGAATGTTATTTATTTATTTAGTTGGGGTTTTACACCGTTTTCAGCACATTTTGGCTATTTCGCGGTGGCCAGCTTTTATTGGTGGAGGAAGCCGGAAGAACCACAACCTTCGGTAGGAAAATTGGCAATCATTGTCAATTTAGATCAGAGTCGAACACACCCAAAGACAGGTGAGATTCGAACTCACAACCTCAGTGTTGACAGGCTAGTGATCATTAGTAGTCATGACGAACTACCTAGACCACTCTGCCACCGAGGCCCCCATGGAATGCAAGTGCTTACCAAATAAAACTTAAAATTTCAGTTTACTCTTCAGACTCATCCATGGGAATTTTTGATCGCAGCAAATATTCATGTCACACTCACTGACATGATCATTCATCAGCTGTTTATTTACTTTGGTTTTGACTTGACCAATGTCAACAACGCTTGAAAATACTTTTGACACCATATTTCAAAATTTATTTTTACGGAAAAATACTGGGATGGCGGTAATTTTATTCCGCAATGAATTAAACTAGTTAATAAAACTTATTAAGTTCGGCAGCGGTGTCCGAGAAACATATATTTAAGTTTATATGGCCTAACATTTCTAAGATTTATTTATTAACATGTCTTAGGTTTACATGTTTAGCATGGAAATATACTACCACAGTGATTGCATATAAAAACAAGAAGCTCAAGAGAATTGAGCCTGTATCCCTTTGGGCCAGATGAGCTAAAAACTGCAGCTATACAACAGGTTAAACATCTAAATGTTACCCTTGAAAGGATCACTAAACCCTTATTTTACAAGATGTTCAGTTCTTTAGACATTCAAGGGACATACCTTAACAAAATGGAATTTTGTCGCTCTGCAATGAACATTCAAAACAATATCAGAAAAAAGAAGTCGTAACTGCTAGACAATGCAAAGTATTGAACATTAATTTATAAATATTATGCCTGTGAAAATAATTAATATTAAAAATATTTTATATGACTGTCTTCACAAATAATGTAGGTAGTACTATGTAAACAATATCAAAATACAAGAAATTATAACTTATTAAACATGAATTACTAGATAAAGTCGAACTATAACAAAATGTTCACTCCTAATCTTTGCCTACAATGGCCTGCAGTAATTTCCTGTAATCACCAGAACAGTCGTTTTCTAACCACATCCACAACGTTTGCTTGTTTTCTTCCAAGAACTCTTTTTTAATCTGTACCATATCAATCTGCAATTTAATTGTGTTAAAAACTGATTTCATCTAAGATAACACTTTAGTCATATTACAAACTTATAAACTGGCTCCTGACAGAAAAGTTGCTCAGACAGGGGTATGTTGCTCCTAAGTTGGAGTCATCCTTATTAAAGTTTTATGGACGTCATCATGACTTGGTTGACAGGTATGAAAAAACTGTTTCCCGAATGAAAATGGACCTGTTCCATTGATGTTATCCCTTCCTCATACCGAATTTGACATGGGCAGCATGGCCCTGTTCTGCAGGAAGCAGAGATTGCTAACTCTTCCGGAACACCGGGGTCTACCCCCAGTTTTTTGGTGATTTCCATGTTGTTCATATGTTTTTATTTGTAATGCATGTATTTTTTTGGTCTTGTCTTTGTTGTTCTCCAGAGTTTGTCAGTTGTTTCGATTTTTCCCTCCTTCGAATATCCCTTTGGTATTTCTTAACTTTACTTATAGGTTTTTACAATATATAGGCTTTACTGTTTGAGTGTAATGCATAATTCTCATACTGCATTTTTGGACTTTCCTTAAAAGATATTACATTTGTCTGGTGATGTCATATCTGACAAGAAAAAAAGAGTTATGCACTTGTTTGTCTTGTCCTTCCCCCATCTCAGTTTTGTCTTTGTCTCTGGATTTTTGTTGGATAGCCATTCATAATACCTTGTACCGGTATTCAGGCAATACAGAGAACATTTTGGATGAGAAACAAACCATTTTTCACTTAAAAAACATTTCAGTGTAATTTTAAGATACTGTATATAGATTAAACTTTACAGACAACCCAATATGGTTATCACATGAAGGAAAAAGGGATATAATTAATGAATGAGTGTATTCATATGGCAAAGAAGATTTACCTTGGTACAAAAAACAAAAGGCTCCCAAGAGCCTGGAGTGCTCACCTGTTATATTTTGTGTACCGGTAGATCTTGCATCAATGATTATTTTTGCTATTTAATGTATACCCTCACAATTTTCTCCTTAATATTGACCTGTACAGCTAGAATATAGAATCCTGGACCCAAATAGATATGGTTGCTAGGGACTTTTCATTGGTTGCTATGCACTTTTCAATGACCTTGACCCTTGACCTTTCTTTTGACTTGTACAGGTAAGTTATAAGGTCCTTAACCCAAATATATATGGTTACTAAGGGCTTTTTCATCTGTTGCTAGGGACCTTTTCATCGGTTGCTATGGAATTTTCAATGACCTTGACGCTTCATTTTACTTGTACAGCTACCATTTAATTTATTTCAAGTAATGCCCTAAACATCTGTGACAATGTCTGAATTATTTTCTGTTTACATGTAAATAATCTTTCAAGGGCAAAAACTCCTATTTTTGGTCATGTTGACTTTTTTGTAGATCTTACTTTGCTGAGCATTTTTGCTGTTTACAGTTTGTCTTTATCTATAATAATATTCAATATAACAACCTATAACTGCAAAATTTCTAAAAATTAACAATTCAGGGGCAATAACCCAACAAAGGGTTGACCGATTCGTCTGAAAATTTCATAGCAGGTAGATCTTGACCAGATGAACATTTTAACCCTGTCAGTTTTGCTCTAAATGCTTTAGTTTTTGAGATACAAGCCAAAAACTGCAGTTTACCCCCTATGTTCTATTTTTAGCCATGGCCGCCATGTTTCTCGACGGAAAAGAAAATAAAACAAACTTTATTCTAGATACCCTAAGGATCATTCAGACTAAGTATGGCTATAATTGGTTCAGTGGTTTCAGAGGAGAAGATCTTTGAAAAAGTTTACGATGGACGACAGACGGAAGCCAAGTGATGGCAAAAGCTCACATGTCCTTTTAAGAAAGGTGAGCTAAAAACGATGTACCAACAATTAAGCCAACAAATGTTTCTCATAAGACTCAATTGTGATTCTTCCAATTATTTTAGTCAACAGAGAAAAATTTAATGAAGAACATGCTCATTTAGTGGAATAAAATGACAGTTGTACATGTATAGTGAACATGCAATGGAAGAAAAATATTCTGCACAATAAAGGCCTCACTGTGACTTTTAAGATGAAGAATAACAATAAAAGCATTATTCCTTCGTTTGGACTTTTGCCACATATATGTAGGGATTTTGTATGAAGAATTTATCCACCATATCCCTTTTTTTATATTTACAATAAAAATGCCTCTTACCTCACTACGAGAAACAATGATTCTGATAAGACGATTGTCCTTAGTTCCCAAACCTTTCATTGATGCTTTCAATTCATGAGCAAAGAATTTTGGACGGTTTTTGATATTTCTCACTGAAATAAAACAAATATAATACATGTATGACTATTTTAAAAACAATGAATTTGCAGCTGTTTAAATGTTACAGATAATGTACAAGCATAATATGAGAGATTATGTGCATGTAAATTTCTGAATTCTTATTCTAAAAAGTTAATTACGTTCCCCTCTCGAAGTATCGGGGGAACATATTGTTTTTACTCTGTTTCTTATTATGTTCATATTCCAAACGGTGAAAATGTAGGGTGGCATCATTTAACAGGAAGTAGATACGTCACAGGTACAAAATTGATAATCACTTTAAAACATGGTCATGCTTCAAATCAACTTTGAATTAGTTATGGCCTGTAGTTGCTGAAAATTTTGCGACCAAAACTTTCCATAGGCCATATGGTGAAAAATGTATGGGGGCATCATTAAAGAGGAAGAAGATGTGCCATAGGTTCAAAATCAGTAAGCACTTTACAACTCATTATGGGCATGCTTTACAACAACTAGTTGCGGTCTGTAGTTTCTGAGAATTTTGCGACCAAACATTTTGTGATGGAAAGACAGATGAACAGAGGT
Organism: Mytilisepta virgata; assembly: GCA_028015205.1. Classification (NCBI taxonomy): domain Eukaryota; kingdom Metazoa; phylum Mollusca; class Bivalvia; order Mytilida; family Mytilidae; genus Mytilisepta; species Mytilisepta virgata. Next base: position 95,519,933 of record CM051521.1, read on the forward strand.
AAACCAGTATATCCCAACTTGTTCAGAGCGGGTTATAAATATGAGGTTTCTCTAGATGAGTTTCCAAATCTTGTATTTTTAAAAACAACTGTGGGCTTCACATCCTAGTAAAGTGTGCATATTAAAAATTTTGAAGGTGCTATGTTGAGGAACTAAATTCTTTAAATCTGTTATGCAACTGATGTACCGGTAATATCTTTAAAACATTCATTGCATCTGCATGTAAGTAGTAACTTACCAATAGACAAAAGTCCTCTTTCAAAATCACCAGATGTTTCACGACTTATTGAATTTTCAATATCTCTCTGAGTAATCTGAAAATTACATAGTTGTACAAATATGAATACATACAGTTATACTGCAATTGTTCTATTTGAGCAGTCAAAATGTGTTGACAGTATATTTACAAATGATGTACTGTCACTGACAGTATATTATACATTTAGGCCACACCTATTTGACCTGAATGACGGGACTAAATGAATAAACTTACTTAAATCTTTAGAACAAAATTTAAATACTTAATTATTCTTTTGTTAATTATTTTTTATTGTTGAAAAAAAATATTTGCAGCCAAACTGTCCTTTATTTTAAATAATCTTATGCAACTATCAATGGTATACCTGCTAATCAATCTTTGAAAAGGTGAGTCCTCCCGCCAAATCAATTGGGGCCTCTTTAGGATAACAAATGTTATAAATAATATTGAAATTGGTAGTAATATCAGTCAGTTAATGTCACCAAAGATTGCAGTATAAAGACAATAACAGTACACTGACTTGACATAAAGTTCGATATACGAATTCAGCACAAATCAGGGAAAATGCTCAGGAAACCCTCGCATTTTCACCCGATTCTAATTCTCATCTGTATATTGACTTTATGTCAAGTCAATGAACTGTTAATGTCTATATATATCCCCATTCTATTACAGCGAATGGGCATTTTCTTAACAAAAATATAACTAGTGGCTCCCAGGAGCCTGTATCGCTCACCTGGACTATGTTCATATTGACTGGCAGCCTGGAACATTGCAGTCAAGTTCCAATTGTCTCACTAGTTTTAAACAAGAAGATCATTTAGTGAACTTTCCCATTATGTCATATGTTAAACTAAGTTCTGCTCTGGCAGCCATCTTGGATGGTTGACAGGGTCATCAAATATACTTCTGAAAGAGGACCACCTAAGGACTACTGCTGCATAGTTTTATTTCAATTGGCCAAGTTCTTTCAGACAAGAAGACCTTTAAGTAAATTTCCCATAGGGTCCTATGTTAAACTATGTTCGAATCTAGCGGCTATCCTGGATGACAGGTCGGGTCATCATATATACTTCTGAAAGAGAACCACCTAAGGACCATTGCTGCCAAGTTTTGTTCCAATTGCCATAGTGGTTTCGGACAAGATCTTTCAGTAAATTTCCCATAGGATCTTAAAACTATGTTCAGCTCTGGCAGCCATCTTGGATGATGGACGGGGTAATCGAATATACTTCTGAAAGAGGACCACTGCTGCCTAGTTTTGTTCCAATTGGCCAAGTGCTTTCAGACAAGAAGATCTTTAAGTAAATTTCCCATAGGGTCCTATGTTAAACAAAGTTTGGCTCTAGTGGCCATCTTGGATGACGGGTGGGGTCATTGGATATAATTCTGAAAGAGGACCACCTACGATCCTTTCGTAAATTTCCAATAGGCTCCTATGTTAAACTAAGTTCAGATCAGGCGGCCATCTTGGATGACGGGCAGGGTAATCGGATATTATTCTGAAAAAGGACCACCTAAGGACAACTGCTGCCAAGTTTTGTTCCAATTGGGCCAGGTGAGCTAATAATATTAGTCTTACCTTGACATACTCATTGTAAGTTGCCCTGAGCTGATAATAATCTCTGCAAGCAAATATTCTGACAAAAGTTTCCTCATCAGTACCCCATCTATCTTCTCCTGCCTTGAACAAATTCTTGGCATCTGCTTTTGCTCTGACAGAATCACATAACTTGTCAAAGTTAACTTCAAACATTCCAGTTGGGTTGCCATCGGCTACAATTTCTTCCACTGCATTTTCTATTTGTTTTCTGGAAATGTGTGATCTGTTGCCCTAAAAAAATTGCTTTGTTTTTTATTACAGCGAATATAATTTAAAAACTTATAAAAAATTTCCTTGCCCTACTCTTTAAAAATTTAAATCATAACTCTCAGTACAAGAACATTATTGTTTAGTATGAGTTTAAAACTATGTAATGCAAAAATCACACTTTAAAGTACAACTGCTCCTTTAAAAAATATATTTTGCTTTCTTCTTTATTACCTGAGCAGCAGACACTAATAGTCTTTTAAAATCGCCACTTGTATCATTTTCAATATCTTTGTCAATCAAATCATGAGCTTTCTTGGAATTTGGACTTGCAACTGTAATTAAAGGCATATATAAAATCACATTATTTCTAAAATTCTGACTTTTCAAGGGAAGGTGGTTGAAAGAATTTTTGGGTTAACATTACCAGAAAAAAAAATATATTTATCAAGTTTATACAGGAATTAATAGCATAATGTGCATGAAGAGATCATGAACTACGGGTAATTACTTTTCTTTTATTTGCTTGTGATCATTTTAGGCTTATATTTTTTTTTAAAGCACTTTGAATACTAATTTGGTCAGACCTAAGAGATTCATACTGGCAACATACAGGAATGATTCTTCTATGAAAAAATTACCAACAGACATTTGATTGCAACTGGCATTGAGGTATTGTTATAAAAATTTGATTTTGATTCAATTGTTCCACAAGTTTAATACCATCATTATAAACTCTTCTGATTTCCTGTATCTGTGGATTAGTTCTTGTCAGCAGGATTTCCATTAATGCTCTCTCGTCTGTACCAGGACCCTATCAACAAAATGCAAATGAATCAACCTTTCCAATCTAAATAATTCCTCATTTTTTCAAATTTGGTGTAAGCCTTGTTTGAGTACACAGATAGTTCAAAAAGAGGGAAAGTCCTGCCCAAATTCTTTTTATTAGGCCTTAATGTTTCAATACTGGGGTCACAGTCAATGTAACAAGTTCTAAAAGATTCTAGGTACATATGAGGAAAATTTTGATTATTCTTCTTTTTAAGGAAATTTTGAATAAAATGACTATGTATTCAAAAGAATATTTGTGCACTGATCACAGAACTAGGTGAGTTAGACTATGTATTAAAATTCAATGTCAAAGTCTTTTGAATGTGGCCTCATTTGAAGTCTTCTGTTTTTGAAGTAAATAAAAAATAATATAAAATGCAACTGGATATTTTCACACATTTAAGTCAGCAGTACAAGTTCTATATTGATACAGGTACTGAGGTAGCCTCAGTAGGAGGATAATATGGAGAATAATACATGGACAAACCTATATCAGATACTATATCAACCCGAGTACCCAATATTACCCCGTGGGAACTAATGGTCTTGATGTAGCATATGATATAAGTTTCACACTCAGACAATGTTACATATGTATTATTCTTTATATCATATATTTCAACAATATAAAGATACTGAAGAGAATAAAAATTTGTTCCGAGTAGGGGTGCGATATACATTTGTTGTAAGGTAGGTGAAACAGGTCTTGCAAAGTCACATGTAATACATAATAAAAAGAGTTTATAATATTTTACTCTAAATATATGATATTATACAATTATTGCCTCCATCTGAGAGAGACATCACAATTATCCACCCGAGGTGTGTTGTCTTCACGAGGGCTTTAGCCCAAGGAAAGACAACATCTCGAGGGTGACAATTGTGATGTCTCTCTCAGATGAAGGAAATAATTGTTTTATTATAACCAACAAACAAAAATTCCCTCTGGGTACTCCGAAACACTCAATTTTTGCATCAGATGTATAAATTCCAGACTGCCATGGGACATCATATTTGTTGCCCGGTGGACATCACTTTTGTTTCATGATGTCACAAACATAAATATCCTGGACTGATGACAGTGAATTCTGGACAGCCATGGGACATCACATTTGTTGCCTGGTGGACATCACATTTGTCTCCCAGTGTCATAAACTTTGCATTAGCTAGTGAGCACAATATTATGTATGCAAGGAACATTATTCACCAACATTCATGCAATAACCATTTTATTATATAGAAATTATAAATTATTACATGATTATAGATTATAACATGGCATTTTCCATATCGGCTCTGGTGGACGTCATCCTGAGATTCCCATATCGGACCGATATGGGTCGAGGGAATCGATACCAGGGCAAATATGGAAAATGCCATGTTAAAATATATTTATCACATATTTTCAACTAAAAAAATTTGGCCTGTAGAAAATAGAAAAAAGATCTGATAAAGAAAAAAAATTTAATTCAACAACTCAAAACCAATGTTTTACAACTTCATAGTGGAATTTGTTTACCTCAATATTATGGATGTTTGTCACTGTAAATGTTTATGGTCACATTGCAAATACAGTTGACTCTTGTTCTCTCGAACTCGCTTGAGTCGAATTTTCGGATGAGTTGAATTTTTTCTCTGGTCCCAAAAATCGTCCCATATAAATGTATGTATTTTTCCTCCTGTTTAGTCGAATTCTTGTAAGTCAAATTTTTTTCTATCTCCAACTAATTTCATAGTCCAAAATTAACAAAACAACACAAATTCTGTTCATTATCTCGAAGTAATTATCACCTGTCAAAACATCGCTTTCGGCAAATTTGGGATTAAATGGGTTCGCCGGTGATCAGCCTAAATTACTTGTCATCTTACCTTGATTGCCAATTAACAGGTCATCACCTTATATAAGGTGTTAATTAGTGACACATGATCTATAAAGAGCTTTTAATGACATTAATCAACACTTTTATTTGTTTACCGCCATGCGCTTGGTAGGTATAAATTACGGATTATGTAATCCGACCGGGTCGTTTCATCTATTGTATCGATGTTCTATAAATAACTTCGAATGAATAAAAAAATAATTTTGAGAAATTTGAGAAATTTAAAGCATTTTGTTATAAAGATGAATCTTGATTGATCACTTGTATGCCTTTCAAAATGTGTTCTGACGAACCTGTTGCACGTGGATCTGGTGGAGGACCCGGGCCTGGTCCCGGGGGGATAGCCAGATTCATAACCACTGAACAAGCCAGTGAAGGACCCAGCCTAAAAACTGGGGGGATAGCTGGCTCAGTTGCATCAGGGAAGGGCATAAAGAGAAAGTTAAGATTTAAAATCGTATGAGACGAAATATGACGCAGAGTAAAGATAGGTTAACTGCAATGGTTTGTGCTAATATGTCCGGTACTGACAAGTTATCATTATTAGTTATTGGCAAGTCACAAAATCTAAGGTGCTTTAAAAATGTTAATTCTTTACCTACTGAATATGTAGCTAATAAAAAGCCTGGATGACTTCAGAAATTTTTATCAACTGATTGCATAAGTTAGATAAAAAAATGACTAAACACATGTGTATACGGAAGTAAAACTTTTGTCAACTTAAAATCACACAATTACGATATCCGAAATTGTGTTATTTTCGGTCGAGAAAAGTTTCCTTCAACTCATTATTGGAATAACTTATACACAAATAAGTTGGAAATGTACAAAAATAAGACGAAAGTACACAAAAGTAGCATATTGTACACACACAACAAGAACTGTCAATCACGAATATTAAAATGTACTTCGCTACCGGAACACAATACTCTCTTTAGGTTTACCGGAAGTTGCTAAATTATCTCCCCTGTTCTTTCTCGAAAAAATTTCAACTCCTTTTGAGTCGAACTTTGCCTATCTCGAATTTTTCTTGCGGTCCTGTGGAGTTCGAGATAACGAATTATTCATCATTGAAAGTCTCTCATGTGAATAAATGTTTTCCTTGTTCACTACTATTTCACATGATTTACATGTAGATTAACAGAAATAATATTATATATCGTTCATACTTACTGATTTGCTTTGTCATGTCCTGAACATTTTCAAAATCTAAGTTTAACAAGTCATTGTCTACATTCTCCTCAAATACAATTTCATAGGTAGATTCAAATGACGTCAAACACGATTCCAAAGGTAATATGATGTTGAGGGGGCGAGTTCTTTAGGGCCGATATGAGTTTTACATTGAAAATCCATATTGGACCTCATAACAGCCCCTGTATCAGCCCAGGGCTTGAAAACTTACAGTCAGAGTTGGCGGTATCAACTATGCAAATTACACCATATCATCATAAAATATGTGATTATAAATATTTTCCACTGCTTTCACATTTCTATCAAGAGCACCGAGCCGGGCATATCAAAATAAATAAAATACTGAACTTAAGTGTGAAAATGAACAATAAAATACTTTTTCTGGACTATTTCAAAATATGAAGTCACTTATAAACCTATGATTAATTAAATGTAGGTGTGAGAGTGCTTACAAGGCAATTTTAGCAAAATTCTAAGTTCAAAGGGTGATCTCTCCTCCAAAATTCATGCTACGGCACTTGAATCTGAAATTGAGCTGCCATCAAAACACATCTTTCATATAAATTTCACCAAATTCCGTAAATAAATGAAGGCATGAAAGCGCTTACAATGGGGACGGATGGACGCCCAGCATTTCTATGTCCCCGTATCACATTGTGGCGGGAGACAATCAGTGGCTTTTTGCTAACTGTTTTACCAATAGTGGTCATATGGGTGCAAATTCTGCAACTAGACATAATTCTAAAAGTGAAGTATTTGTGGAAAGTTTTAGCTATTCTGTTTCAGAATAATGTACTCATAATGTTTTGCTGATTTCATTTTTCAGTTTTTCTTATGATTTTAACTGATGACAGTTAATCCAGGAGAGCATTTCATTCACTTATTATATAAACATGTTTAAATAAGATTTATGTTTATTTAGTTTAACTACCCAGTAATTAGATAGTATTTATAAACTTACATAAATGGCTTCCTTAATAGCCCAAGCATCATACTCAGCTGGGGGTACAAACAACGCTAAAACAGCTGTCTTAAAGTTAAATGATAAATCCCCCTTCAGTTCTTCGATAAGATCCTACAAATATTTCCATTATGTTATCATTACTTTATGATTGTAAACACAAATATGTTTCCACTTAGGAAAGACAGTCATATAATTATATAACACGTAAAGAAATTACTATTGCCTACCCAACTATTGCCTAATTTTAAAACCTACCCTTAAAATATTTTTTACATCTTTTAAAAAACACTATCAATTGATATTTTCCATCCTAGATAGCAGTTAAAATTACAAGACAACTAGAGGCTCTCAAGAGCCTGTATCGCTCACCTGGATGAACTTTTCACCTTGAGCAGGACTAAAAATTTAAGCGTTGTAGTCAATTTGGCTGGTTTTTCTATAGGGTTCTATGTTAAACTAAGTTCGGCTGTGGCAGCCATCTTGGTTGACATTCCAGGTCAATGGACACAATCCTAAAAGAGAACCATCTAAGGACCATTATTGCTCAGTCTTGTTCCAACTGGCTAAGTGGTTTCAGACAAGACAATTTTTAAATGAATTTTCCCTTAGGGTCCTATATGAAACTAAGTTCGGCTGTGGCCTCCATCTTGGTTGACAATCTGGGTGATCGGACACATTTCTGAAAGAAGACTATCTAAGGACCAATGCTGCCAACTTTAGTTCTAATTGGTTCAGTAGTTTCAGTAGTTTAAGACAAAAATATTTTTGAGTGAATTTCCCATAGGGTCCTATGCTGCCATGTCTGGTTCTAATTAGTCAACTTGTATCAGACAAGAAGATTTTTCCATGAATTTTCCCATAGGGTCCGATGTTAAACTATGTTCGGCTGTGGCGGCCATCTTGGTTGACAGTCGGGGTCATCGAACATAATTCTGAAAGAGGACCATCTAAGGACCAATGCTACCAAGTCTGGTTCCAATTGGTCAAGTGGTTTCAGACAAGAAGATTTTTCAATGTATTTTCCCACAGGGCCCTATGTTAAACTAAGTTCGGCTGTGGCGCCCATCTTCATTAACAGTCCGGGTCATCGGATATAACCTTAAAAGAGAACCTCCTAAGGACCTATACTGCCAAGTTTGATTACAACTGTACTTGTAGTTTCATAGAAGAAGATTTTTGAAATTCATCCCCCTTTTTTTCTATTTTTAGTAACAGCAGTCATGTCAGTTGGAAGTTGGCTATGCTGGATATAATTTGAGAAGGGTGCCACACAAGGACCATTCCACCAAAGTTTGGTCCCAATTGGTTCAGTGGTTTCAGAGGAGAAGATCTTTATAGGAAAGTTTACACCGGACATTATCTTTACAGGGCAAAAACTCTTATAAGAGGTCAATCAATAATTTTGGTCATATTGACTTATTTGTAGATCTTACTTTGTTGAACATTTTTGGTGTTTACAGTTTGTCTTTATCTATAATAATTTTCAAGATAATAACCTAAAACTGCAAAATTTCCTTAAAATTAACAATTCAGGGGCAATAACCCAACAACGGGTTGACCGATTCGTCTGAAAATTTCATAGCAGGTAGAACTTGACCTGATGAACATTTAAACCAGTGTCAGTTTTGCTCTAAAAGCTTTAGTTTTTGAGATATCAGACAAAAACTGCAGTTTTCCCCTATGTTCTATTTTTAGCCATGTCGGTTATGTTGGTTGGTAGGCGGAGTCATCGGACACATTTTTTAAACTAGATACCCTAATGATGCTTGTGCAAGTTTGGTTCCATTTAGCCCAGCAGTTTCAGAGGAGAAGATTTTTGTAAAAGTTAACGGAAGACGGACGACGATGACTAACGACGACGGACGACAAGGGATGAGAATGACCCTGAATTTTTACAGCATGTTATTAAAGAGAAACATAGTTATTTTTTTCATTGGCTTAATGTTATAATCAGTTAATATTTTGCAGACATTGACATCATTTCTTAACCTTGTGTTAATTTCAAAAACTAACATATCTATCAATAAACTGACATGACATATTTTTGAACTGTTATAGACTTTCATAATTAAGCATTCAGCTTGTGGGGTTTTTGCATCTCCATCCACACAAACACATACTCATGTAATAATACAACTTTTTCATACCAGTCACTTTTTATCAATTAAAGTCTCAAAACTTAATTGATCTGCAAAAACGCAGGTGAATCAAATTTATGACGTATAATTTTCTGATGATAGAAAACATCAATTGATATCTTGACATTAAACTTTACCCTTCCATAAGACTTATATTTTTTCTTGATTTGCTGCCTTTGGTCATTATTTCTAGTGGTCACAACATGAATGATAGCATCCTCGTTGGTTCCTACAAAAAACATCATTGAAAATCAGGACCCATCACTTCACACACACCAATGGTTTAACAAGATAATTAAATTATACCACACTGGTTGAAAGACAAGGCATTCTTCCACAAGAGGACGGTTGTCCCCTCATAAGGAAGGGGGCCAATTGTCCTAGATTCAGTCAGTCTGACACATATTTTTTGAAACTTTTTTTTCCTGAATTTCTATTTTTTGTTACATCAGCCATATTTGTCAAAGCTGAGAATTATCAGACACTGTTTGAAAGGGAAAACCCAAAGACCATTCCCAACTAGCCCACTAAATCAGTTTCATGAAGATTATCAGGTATCTTTTTTGCTTAATTTTCTACTTACAGTATGGTAACAGCAACCATATTCTTCCAAAGTTGGAATGGCCAGATAAATTTTTAAATGAGATATCCAGGGACTATATTAAGGCATTTATTGCTGCTTATGCAGATACTGTCACCAGAGACACTGTGTGCCATATTCACAGCATATATTGTCAATATAAAATAATGTTTACAGCAATATGTTATGATGACTTTTGTTGCACACATTATCATCAGACAAAGAACAAAATTAGAAGTTTATAATGTTACTGACGATATTATTATAATGTGGAAAATTACTAATACCAGAACAGGTGACTACTTTATAGAAGGAAATACCACTTTAGTTTCCACTGAAAAATTAACAAGAGATATAATCATACATTCTTTGATACCAATTTTGATGCACAAGATGTGCACATTTCGTCGATTTACAACTCATCGGTTTTGCTCAAGGCCTCAAATATTGAAAACTAAACCAATATTCCTATAAAGAGCTTTGCTAACCACAAAATTTAGACAGGTAAAGTAAATGTGGACACATTATTATGCTTTACCCAATAAAGTTTTGGATAATGTAATATAATTTAATACTGCATGTAACACGTCATTTGATTGGTCAAATTTTTTTCGTCTATCATATCATAGACTAAATTTTCTTTTTACTAGGACATCATTAAAGGGAATCCTGACGTTTGAGTTAATTATAAGCATTGACAATTATAAGCTTTTGTTTTCAGTCTATTCGAAATAACCTAAATGCACATGGTGCACACTTTCAAATAACCCGCTCCACGGGTTATTTAGTCCGCTCCACTGGTTATTTAGTGTGCACTATCTGATTGAGGTTATTTCTTCATAGACTGAAAAAAATTACAGTCAATCCTTAAAAACATCACAAAGGACATACCACATAAACCAGATGAAAAACAAATAAAATTCCAGCTACATTGCTTTTTGGGCCTCTTTAACCACTTGTATCTCAAAAGTTTTGAAAGATAGGAAAACTCTTAACACACTTACTGAAAGCACTCATTAAATTAAAGTAAAAGAAAAAATCTCCATTAAAATTGGATGAAAATAAAATGGCATCCTTCAAAATGGCTAATTTTTGCCCCTTTAATACCCTTCATCTTTGAAATGACAAAAGTTACACAAAAATGCAACTTTTATTGTACTTTTTTATGACAAACCATTTAAAAAAAATCATCAAAATCAGATAAAAAATAAAAGTATCAAAATTTGAGATGTGTCCCTTTTTTGGCCCCTTATATCTCGAAAATATTAAGAGATAAAGAAAAACACATATTATATAGGTTTTCTTTTTTTCATCAAGGAACATAAAAAACAAAAAATCATAAAAATAAATCATAAAAATCGGAAAAATTTTTAAAAAAGTAACCCCAAAATAATAAAAAAAAACATTTATGACCCCAGAAAAAGAGGCTCCCAAAAGCTTGAATTGCTCGCAAGTAATTTTTTGTGTTGATCTTGCATCAATGATTATTTTTGATATTTAATGTATATTGTTGCATTTCTTGCCTTAATATCGACTTGTACAGCTAAGGCATAGAATCCTGAACCCAAATACATATGGTTCTAGGACTTTGGTTGCTATGGACTGTTTCAATGGCCTTGACTCTTGACCTTCCATTTTGACTTGAACAGGTAAACTGTAAGGTCCTGAACCCAAATATATCTGGTTGCTAGGGACATTTCCATCAGTTGATATGGATTTTTTCAATGACCTTGACCTTTGAGCCTCCATATCAACTTGTCCAGCTTTATTACAGGGTCCTGAATCTAAATATATATGGTTGCTAGGACTTTTTCATCAGTTGCTATGGACTTTTTTCAATGACCTTGATTCTTGACCTTCCATTTTGACTTGTACAGGTAAATTATAGGGTCCTTACCCCAAATATATATGGTTGCTAGGGACTTTTTTTATCAGTTGCTGTGGACTTTTTCAATGACTTTGACCCCTGATCCTCCATTTTACTTGTACAGCTACCATTTAATTTATTTCAAGTTACGCTGAACATTTTTTCTGGTTACAGTTTGTCTTTTTCTATAATAATATTCAGGTGAATAACCTAAAACTGCAAAATTTCCTAAAAATCAACAATTTAGGGGCAATAACCCAAAGATTGGCTTGACCGAAACGTCTGAAAATTTTACGGCAGGTAAAATGTAGATCTTCACCTCATAACCAGTTTTACTTCTTGTCACTTTTGCTTTAGTTTTTGAGATATGAGCCAAAACATGCATTTTTCAACTATGTTCTATCTTTAGCTATGGCAGCCATGTTTCTCAATGGACAAGAAAATAAAACACAGTCTTTATACTAGATACCCTAAGGATCTTTTAGCCTAAGTTTGATCCTGTAGGTTCAGAGGAGAAAATTTTTGAAAGTTTACAAAGATGTCTTTAAAGGGTAAAAACTCGAATTGCAGGTAGATCTTGACCTGATGAGCATTTTTACCCCTGCTAGTTTTGCTCTAAATGCTTTAGTTTTTGAGATATATGCCAAAAATTGCATTTTATCCCTCTATGTTCTATTTTTAGCCATGAGGGCCATGTTTTTTGATGGTTAAGAAAACAAAATATAAAATTCATAATAGATACCCTAAGGATCATTCCACAAAAGTTTGGTCCCAATTGGCCCTTGGTTTTCGGAGAACATATCTTTAAAGGAAAAGTTTACGCCAGACAATGACAACAGACACCAAGTGATGGCAAAAGCTCACAAGGTGTAGCTAAAAAATCTTATTTGTAAGCAAGTGAAAATACAAGAGGCTCAAGAGAATTGAGCCTGTATAGCTCACCTGACAGTCCCATAATCAATCCATTTTATTTCAAGTGAAAATTTTAATGGACCTTCCATACATGTTTCATTCCTACTATCAGTTAATTTGGCTTTATAGTTTCAGAGGAGGAGACTTTTGAAATTTTGACCAATCAAAGAATAAGAATTCATCATAGCTGACCGGGACGTAATATAAAAATTTTATAAAGGTCTTTCTACAGATGCTTCATACCATGTTACAGCTCATTTGTCTTTCAGTTTCAGAAAAATTTGTTATTTAAATTTTGACCATTCAGAAATAAGAATTCATCATGGCGGCCATATAAGTTCTTTGACCGGAAGAAAATATGCAAAATGTATAAAGGTCCTTCCATGAAGGCTTCATACCAAGTTTAAGCTCATTTGGCTTAGGGGTTTCCGAGGAGAAGATTTTAAAAATTTGTCTAATCAGAAATAAGAATTCATCATGGCGGCGGATATTAGTTGTCCGACCAGAACAAAATATGCAAAGTTTATAAAGGTCCTTCCATAGCTGCTTCATACCAAGTTACAGTTCAGTTGGCTTTGCGGTTTCAGAGGAGAAGATTTTCGAAATTTTGACTGATCAGAAATAAGAATTCATCATGGTGGCCATATTAGTTGTCCGAAATATGCAAACTTTATAAAGGTCCTTCCATAGATGCTTCACACCAAGTTTCAGTTCATTTGGCCAAGGGGTTTCAGAGGAGACGAACAAAATGTAAAAGTTTACAGACAGACGAATCGACGCTGAGACGGATGACAGACTGACAACAGACGCCAAGTGATGACAAAAGCTCACCTAGCCCTTTGAGCTAAAAAAAAAACAGTATAAAACCATTGCAAGTTTCAGGAATAAGCCGATAGTGTCTTTCATGAATTCACAATGAAAACATTCCAAATTCCCAATCGCCTCCATAAGGTACAAACAATAAATACATACCCCATCCCTTAATGGCACCTCTCAGGTATTCAGCATCATATTCTGGATCCCATTCCTTTCCTTTTATTTCATAGTTATTTTTCTTCAAATTGTACTCAACAACAGGGTCATCCTCAGTATAAATTGGATAACCTGATATTGTACCACTTGTCACATCTAGTGTCCCTGACCGATCAATTCGCCTCATCAGCTCATTAATGTAGATATCCTTCACTCTTTTTTTGATATCCTCCTCAGATGGGCCCTAGAAGGCATATAAACATATAATATGAAAATGATTTTCTATGCAAGTGAAATTAAAGTCCAAAACAGAATAGTGTCTATTCCTTAGCAATAGACATTTATTGATTTAACAGGAAAAGGAACAAACTGAAATTAATTATTTTTGTTCCCACTAAAATTCTGATTTAAACTGTACACTCATCAATTTGATGAAAATCAGAATGGTGATATTTGCCTGTCACAAAAAAACCTTAATTCAAGACAGACAAATATTACTGAAGCAATAAACAAGTTGTCTACAAAAAAAAGTTTTCGACATTTGATCAAGTGTAATAAAGAAAGTACTAAAAATATCAAGTAAGGGGAGGTAACTCCCTTTCTTGTATTAAATTCAGTTTACTACTAGTATTTACAAGATGCCTATTAGGATTGATGGATAGATAAATTATTGTCAAACATCCAGTGGCAATCATTTAACACATATCAACCATCTAATATTTCAAGTTGTCTGGGGTTCCAGGAGCAAGAATGTATCTTAAATCCTGGAATTTTATTGCACATGCAATATTATCAGATTATTTTACATGCCGTTTTTCATATCGGATGTATTATCAACCCAAGAGCCGCCAGATTAACTGATGGCTGATAATACAGCTGATATGAAAAATGACATGGTATGATGTTTTTATCATATGCTTCAACTGAGAAAAAGATATCAGTATAATTATATCTTTATTTTCTATTCTTATTCTTCATGGACTCTATAGGTCAGAGCTCCAGATCAGCTGCGTATTTGCGTAATTATGCATTAATTTTAGGACAATACCCAATTAGTTTTTATTGCTTGCATTGGAAAACACAAATGATTATTTTCATTTCTTAAAAATGTTCTTGAAACTTGTGTTTTTAACCCATTTTAATGTTTACAACATGCGTGAAATACACAATAACAACAAGAAATCAGAAGTAAAATTTTAATCATTGAATTTGGAACTCAGTCCGGGTTTTGCCCAAAGTGACCATGATCAGCTATCGTAACAATTCGGCCTTTTCCATTTAGACCCATAGTATCCCTGGTTCCCTGTCTCTTGGCACATTACTATTTCCCTTATATGAATATCATATGTTCCAGTTTACCGCGTTTTTGTCACAAGAGTTGACACACAAAAATGTCTCGCCTGTCGTGTATTTCTAATGAAAGTAAATGCTGTCAGACATATTGCATACAGTATTCGAAAAACAGGCCAAAACACAAAAACTTAACTATAACCACTGAACCATGAAAATTAGGTCAAGGTCAGATGACACCTGCCAGTTGGACATGTACACCTTACAATCCTTCCATACACCAAATATAGTAGACCTATTGCATACAGTATTCAAAAAAACAGGCAAAAACACAACAAGAGGCTCTCAATAGCCTGAATCGCTCACCTGGCAAACAATGCGCTATAAACTAAATCTCATCATCACCATTCACTAAGGATACCATGTTTACTTTAAAAACCATATAATGTTGAAATCCGAGCAAGTGTAAAAAATGGCGGGAAAATGGCAGCCATTTTAAAAATGACCCTCCAAAACAAACTTTCATCATCACCATTCAACTCGGGATACCATGTTTACCTTAAAGTAGCTTTCATCTTCATTTTCTTTCTATAATTCAGGAAAAAATAGCAAAAAACAGCATTTTGATCCCTATGTTCTATTTTTAGTAAGGGCGGACATGTTTTTCGACCAATCAAAAATCGAAGCATTAACTTTTTGCAGGATACCCTAAGGAACAATCTTACCAAGTTTCATTTGATTTTGAATAGTAGTTTCAGAGAAGAAGATTTTTGAAACAATAACATAAAAAAAAGCCAAAAATGTCAAAAAAGGGCAATAACTCTAACATCAGTTGACAGATTTTCACGAAAATCAGCACTCAGGTAGCTCTCATCATGCTGAACACTTTCAACCTGCCAGAATTTGCCGTAACCTAATGATTTTTGAGATATTTGCGCAAAACTGTTGTTTGACCCCTATGTTCTATTTTTAGTAACAGTGGCCATGTTTTTCGACGGATCAAAAATCGAAGCATAAACTTTGTGCAGGACACCCTAAGGAACGATCTTACCAAGTTTCATTTGATTTTGAATAGTAGTTTCAGAGAAGAAGATTTTTGAAACAATAACATAAAAAAAAGCCAAAAATGTCAAAAAAGGGCAATAACTCTAACATCAGTTGACAGATTTTCACGAAAATCAGCACACAGGTAGCTCTCATCATGCTGAACACTTTCAACCTGCCAGAATTTGCCGTAACCTAATGATTTTTGAGATATTTGCGCAAAACTGTTGTTTGACCCCTATGTTCTATTTTTAGTAACAGTGGCCATGTTTTTCGATGGATCAAAAATCGAAGCATAAACTTTGTGCAGGATACCCTAAGGAACAATCTGACCAAGTTTCATTTGATTTTGAATAGTAGTTTCAGAGAAGAAGATTTTTGAAATAATAACATAAAAAAAAAGCCAAAAATGTCAAACAAGAGGCTCTCAAGAGCCTGAATCGCTCACCTGGTAAACAATGCACTATAAACTAAATTAATATATTAATGTTTGTTGTAAACTAAACTGAGTATTAAAGGTCACGTAAAATGCTGAAAATACCTTTAAAAACCTTTAAGAACCTCTGGAAAGAAATGGGCATGAGTTCTCCCTACGCTTGATTAAGAAACAGTCATGGTCAATCTGATGATTCATAATACAAAATACAAGCTTTAATTAATCTTCAAATACAAGTATAAATCTTTTGGTCTATATGTTGTCTTCATTTTTAAAATGTTTGAAAGAAGTTATGTAAAAATTGTGGGTTAAGGCTTTTTATTGTACTTGAAAAGGAAATATTTCAGGAACAATCATGCTAAGTTTCATCAAATTCCCCCAAGTAGTTTCAGAGGAGAAGATGTTGAAAATTTGTTAACAACGATTATGACAGACACCAAGTGATGGCAATTAAAAGCTCACATATTATGAAGTTTAATCATTGTTATACAACATTATCATCATCACCATTCACTAAGGATACCATGTTTACTTTTAAAAAAAATATTGTTGAAATCCGAGCAAGTGTAAAAAATGGCGGGAAAATGGCAGCCGTTTTAAAAATGGCCGTCCAAAACAAACTTTCATCATCACCATTCAACTCGGGATACCATGTTTGCCTTGAAAGTAGCTTTCATCTTCATTTTATTTCTATAATTCAGGAAAGAATAGCAAAAAACAGCATTTTGACCCCTATGTTCTATTTTTAGTAAGGGCGGACATGTTTTTTGACCAATCAAAAATCCAAGCATTAACTTTTTGCAGAATACCCTAAGGAACAATCTTACCAAGTTTCATTTGATTTTGAATAGTAGTTTTAGAGAAGAAGATTTTTGAAATAATAACATAAAAAAAAGCCAAAAATGTCAAAAAAGGGCAATAACTCTAACATCAGTTGAAAGATTTTCACAAAAATCAGCACGCAGGTAGCTCTCATCATGCTGAACACTTTCAACCTGCAGAATTTGGCGTAACCTAATGATTTTTGAGATATTTGCGAAAAACTGTTGTTTGACCCCTATGTTCTATTTTTAGTAACAGTGGCCATGTTTTTCGACGGATCAAAAATCGAAGCATAGACTTTGTGCAGGATACCCTAAGGAACAATCATGCTAAGTTTTATCCAAATCCATTCAGTAGTTTCAGAGGAGAAGATTTTTGAAATAATAATATAAAAAAAAAGCCAAAAATGTCAAAAAAGGGCAATAACTCTAACATCAGTATACAGATTTTCAAGAAAATCAGCACTCAGGTAGCTCTCATCATGCTGAACACTTTCAACCTGCCAGAGTTTGCCTTAACCTAATGATTTTTTAGATACTTGCGAAAAACTGTTGTTTGACCCCTATGTTCTATTTTTAGTAACAGTGGCCATGTTTTTCGACGGATTAAAAATCGAAGCATAAACTTTGTGCAGGATATCCTAAGGAACAATCATGCTAAGTTTTATCCAAATCCATTCAGTAGTTTCAGAGGAGAAGATTTTTGAAATAATAACATAAAAAAAAGCCAAAAATGTCAAAAAAGGGCAATAACTCTAACATCAGTTGACAGATTTTCACGAAAATAAGCACACAGGTAGCTCTCATCATGCTGAACACTTTCAACCTGCCAGAATTTGCCATAACCTAATGATTTTTGAGATATTTGCGAAAAACTGTTGTTTGACCCCTATGTTCTATTTTTAGTAACAGTGGCCATGTTTTTCGATGGATCAAAAATCGAAGCATAAACTTTGTGCAGGATACCCTAAGGAACAATCATGCTAAGTTTTATCCAAATCCATTCAGTAGTTTCAGAGGAGAAGATTTTGGAAATAATAACATAAAAAAAAGCCAAAAATGTCAAAAAAGGGTGATAACTCTGAAATGAGTGGTTGGATCTTCTTCAAAATTTCAGGGCAGGTAGATCTTGAGGAGCTGATCACTTTTACCCTATGCCAGAATTTTGATATCTGTGACCGTTTCTGACTTATTTGCAAAAAACTGTGATTTACCCCTATGTTCTATTTTTAGCCATGACGGCCATGTTTTTACACAAATCAAAAATCCAAACAATAGATTTGTAGCACCCATACCAATTAATAACTGTACCAAGTTTGGTTGCAGTTGGACTTATGGTGTTGGAGGAGTTAACGTTTGAAAAAGTTAACGGACGACGGACGACGGACGACGGACGGACGACGGACGACGGACGGACGACGGACGCCAAGTGATAGCAATAGCTCACATGACCCTTCGGGTCAGGTGAGCTAAAAAGGGCAATAACTCTAACATCAGTTGACAGATTTTCACGAAAATCAGCACACAGGTAACTCTCATCATGCTGAACACTTTCAACTTGCCAGAATTTGCCGTAACCTAATGATTTTTGAGATATTTGCGAAAAACTGTTGTTTGACCCCTATGTTCTATTTTTAGTAACAGTGGCCATGTTTTTCGACGGATCAAAAATCGAAGCATAAACTTTGTGCAGGATACCCTAAGGAACAATCTTACCAAGTTTCATTGGATTTTGAATAGTAGTTTCAGAGAAGAAGATTTTTGAAATAATAACATAAAAAAAAAAGCCAAAAATGTCAAATAACTCCTAAAAGGAACGAACCTACAACTTCGATCCTGTTACAAATTTTGTAGATCTTTGTGTGCCTAACAATATGAAATTTAAATTTTTCAAATTTCCTTTATAGTATCCAAGATATTGAGCTTAATAATTGCAAAATTTGGAAAAAATGCAGAAAAATGGCAATAACTCCTACATGGGTCGTTGGATCTTCTTCAAAATTTCAGGGCAGTAGATCTTGAGGTGCTGATCACTTTTACCCTATGCCAGAATTTTGATATCTGTGACCGTTTCTGACTTTTTTGCAAAAAACTGCGATTTACCCCTATGTTCTATTTTTAGCCATGACGGCCATGTTTTTATACGAATCAAAAATCCAAACAATAGATTTGTAGCACCCATACCAATTAATAACTGTACCAAGTTTGGTTGCTGTTGGACTTATGGTGTTGGAGGAGTTAACGTTTGAAAAAGTTAACGGACGACGGACGGACGACGGACGGACGACGGATGGACGACGGACGCCAAGTGATAGCAATAGCTCACATGACCCTTCGGGTCAGGTGAGCTAAAAACTGAACTATAACCACTGAACCATGAAAATGAGGTCAAGGTCAGATGACGCCTGCCGGTTGGACATGTACATCTTACAATCCTTCCATACACCAAATATACTAGACCTATTGCTTTTAGTATCTGAGATATGGACTTGACCACCAAAACTTAACCTTGTTCACTGATCCCTGAAATCGGGTCGAGGTCAATTGAAAACTGTCTGACGGAGATGAGGACCTTGTAAGGTATGCACATACCAAATATAGTTATCCTATTACTCATAATAAGAGAGAAATTAACATTACAAAAAATCTTAGCTTTTTTTTTAAGCAGTCACTGAACTATGAAAATGAGGTCAAGGACAATGTACATATGACAGACAGAAACTTCGTAACATAAGGCATCTATATACAAAGTATAAAGCATCCAGGTCTTCCACCTTCTAAAATATAAAGCTTTTAAGAAGTGAGTTTATGCCGCCGCCGCCGCCACTGCCGCCTCTGCTGTCGCCTCTGCTGCCGCCTCCGCCGGATCACCATACCTATGTCGAGCTTTCTCCAACTAAAGTCGCACGCTCGACAAAAATGAGTGCACGGGTATGAAAGAAAACAACAAACATCCAGATAATGGTCTTCAATGGCTCCAGAGTAATTCTTGAGTTTACAGGATCATTTATATTTATTTTTTATCCATTGTCGGGACAATTCAGAAGAAAAACACTATTCAAGTGGCCTGTATAACATGAAGTTGGGTATAAATGAGCTACATGAAAGAACTATTATAACTTAATACAAATTGATACATGCCACATTTCTATTGAGTTTTAGAAAGGCAATCTGAAATATATTACACACCAGTCAAACAGACTTTACTAAGAAATTACCTAATACATGTCATGGTCTGGTGGTGAAAAATTCAAGGTGAGAAAAAAATTTAAAGCATACAAAAACCTATTTTCACCCTTTTTAGCTCACCTGGCCCAAAATGCCATGTGAGCTTAGGCCATCACTTGGGGTCCGTCGTCGTCGTCATCGTCTTCGGCGGCGTTGTTGTAAACTATTTCAAGAATCTTCTCCCCTGAAACTA
This sequence comes from Mytilisepta virgata, assembly GCA_028015205.1. Classification (NCBI taxonomy): domain Eukaryota; kingdom Metazoa; phylum Mollusca; class Bivalvia; order Mytilida; family Mytilidae; genus Mytilisepta; species Mytilisepta virgata. The sequence continues at coordinate 95,540,352 of CM051521.1, forward strand.
CTGGGCAAAATATCTTCAATCTTAAACTGAATTTTCCTTAGGATATCTAGTTTATAAATTGTATCTGAAGTTTTGATCTATCAACAAACATGGCCGTTGTTGCTAAAATTAGAACATAGGGTTCAAATGCAGTTTTTGGCTTTTATCTCAAAAACCAAAGCATTCAGAGCAAAACTGACAGGGATAAAAATGTTCAACAGGTCAAGATCTACCAGCCTTGAAATTTCCAGATGAATCGTACAACCACTTGTTAGGTTATTGCCTCTGAATTGTTAATTTTAAGGAAATTTTGCAGTTTTAGGTTGTTATCTTGAATATAATTATAGATAAAGACAACTTGTAAACAACAAAAATGTTCAGCAAAGTAAGATCTACAAATAAGTCGGAATAACCAAAATTGTCAATTGACCTCTTATAGGAGTTTTTGCCCTTGAAAGATTATTTACATGTAAACAGAAATAATGGTCTGACATTGTCACAAAAGTTTGGGGCGTTACTTGAAATAAAATAAATGGTAACAGTACAAATAAAATGGAGCGTCAAGGGTCAAAGTCATTGAAAAATTTCATAGCAACCGATGAAAAAGTCCCTAGCAACCATATATATTTGGATTAAGGACCTTATCATTTCCAAAAAAAAGGTCAAGGGTCAAGGTCATTGAAAAAGTCCATAGCAAACGATGAAAAAGTCTCTAGCAACAATATATATTTGGGTTTAGGACCCTACAATTTACCTGTTCAAGTCAAAATGGAAGGTCAAGAGTCATTGCCATTGAAAAAGTCCATAGCAACCAATGCAAAAGTCCCTCACAACCATATATATTTAGGTTAACGACTTTATAATTTACCTGTACATGTCAAAAAGAAAGGTCAAGAGTCAATGCCATTGAAAAAGTCCATAGCAACTGATGAAAAAGTCCCTAGCAACCATATATTTTGTTGTCAGGACCCTACAATTTACATGTTCAAGTCAAAATTGAAGGTCAAGAGTCAATGCTATTGAAAAAGTCCATAGCAACTGATGAAAAAGTCCCTAGAAACCATATCTATTTGGGTTCAGGTTCTATATTTTAGCTGTACAGGTCAATATTAGGGAGAAAATTGTGAAAGTATACATTAAATAGCAAAAATAATCATTGATGCAAGATCAACTAGTACACAAAAGATAACAGGTGAGCGATTCAGGCTCTTGGGAGCCTCTTGTTGACAAAACATAATTAGTAAAAAACCCAACTGACCAATTCTGATCTGGAGCTCTGATAAGGGCTGAATAAAGTGTTAACATCAGTTTCAATTGACATGTTTTCATCTTTGTCTGCCCCTCCTGCAATTTTGGAGTGAACTACTGGAAATAGCCCAGCATTTACAGATCAGCATGTAATAACATTGACTGAAAGGCATGTAGAGGTTTCCCTGGACCAATTTAGCATGATGCTGCACCATGCCTCCATCTTCAAGCACCATGCTGTCCTTATCATGAATTTTACAATGTGCCCCCAGGTAGCCAAGTGTAACTTTTAATTTTTACTTTAATCTTATCTTTTTGAAACTGATTTGCATTTAATCATGTACCCCTGTTGTGTTGGCACACTTTTATGAAACTGTTACACCATCACACTAGCCCTCATGTCAAGGTGGAGTGCCCCCAATATTATCTTTTTTAACCATTGAGTGCCCTCAAAATACGAAATTTACCATGCCTTCACAAATTTCTGGGGAAAGCACTAGCATGTGATAAATTCTGGAAGCAGTTAATACACGTAATAAATTCATGTCAGCCTGCTTATCCAATTTTTTGGAAAATATGTATTATATAATTAAATCAAATAGTAAAATTTATTAGTTATTTACTGTAAGTATTATTATTTTGATATTCCTTTTTTATTGCTAGTGTCAAATTGCTATTCAACCATCTTTAGTTTGATCATTAGATCCTTTGAATTTCATAATCTACATTCAAAATTTTATTACACTTCACAGTAACTAGGCAATTGCATGAAAAACTAAGGAATGTGTTGGAACAAAAAATGAGTGAGGTGACCATGCAGTTGCAAACAAATGCAAGTAAACAAAACAAAGCTCAATAAATATCCCTTTTGCAAAAAATTCTTATGAGTTATTTGCTCAGTTTTTTCCTGTAAAACAGATCACTTTTTTTTGCCTTATTTTAAAAATAATGGACAGCATCCATTACCAAATGAAACCTTTTTGTTTCTATATGGCATACATTTTCTAACAATAATTTGACACTATGGGACAAGTTTTATTTCTAAACCTGACCTACTTATTACTTAAAGTATATGGAATTTCTCTTAAATTTCATTTTCGTCTTTTTCAGCTTCTGAAATTTGTTGGACCTGTAAATGACCAAAACATATTTTCATGCAATACTGCAATATGAGAATTTAAATTTGAAAAGTGTGATATTTTTCTCCATTACTGTATCAAGATAAAGCAAAAAAATAAAAATAAAGAAAAAATCAGTTCAAATTATTTTATTTTGTTTACACAATTCACATTTAATACGACTGAGAAAAAAATGATGATATGCTTACACTATCACCTTCTTCTTCTTCCTCTTCCTCATCTTCATCTTCCTCCTCCTCCTCATCATCTCTTCCCCTCCTCTTCCTCCTTCCTTTTTTACCCTAAAATATTCAAGAGAAGCAATATTATGATTAGCTGTTTGGATTATAACAAATGAACATTTGTTGCATTTAGAATACAAGAGTTGACACACAAAAATGTCTCGCCTGTCGTGTATTTCTAATGAAAGTAAATGCTGTCAGACATATTGCATACAGTATTCGAAAAACAGGCCAAAACACAAAAACAACTATAACCACTGAACCATGAAAATTCGGTCAAGGTCAGATGACACCTGCCATTTGGACATGTACACCTTACAATCCTTCCATACACCAAATATAGTAGACCTATTGCATACAGTATTCGAAAAACAGGCCAAAACACAAAAACTTAACTATAACCACTGAACCATGAAAATGAGGTCAAGGTCAGATGACGCCTGCCAGTTGGACATGTACACCTTACAATCCTTCCATACACCAAATATAGTAGACCTATTGCATACAGTATTCGAAAAACAGGCCAAAACAAAAAAAAACTTAACTATAACCACTGAACCATGAAAATGAGGTCAACGTCAGATGACACCTGCCAGTTGGACATGTACACCTCACAATCCTTCCATACACCAAATATACTAGACCTATTGCTTATAGTATCTGAGATATGGACTTGACCACCAAAACTTAACCTTGTTCACTGATCCTTGAAATGGGGTCGAGGTCAATTGAAAACTGTCTGACGGGGATGAGGACCTTGTAAGGTACGCTCATACCAAATATAGTTATCCTATTACTCATAATAAGAGAGAAATTAACATTACAAAAAATCATAACTTTTTTTTTAAGTAGTCACTGAACCATGAAAATGAGGTCAAGGACAATGTACATATGACAGACGGAAACTTCATAACATAAGGCATCTATATACAAAGTATAAAGCATCCAGGTCTTCCACCTTCTAAAAAATAAAGTTTTTAAGAAGTGAGTTAACGCCGCAGCCGGATCACCATACCTATGTCGAGCTTTCTGCGACTAAAGTCGCAGGCTCGACAATAAAAACTGCAAATTTCATAGGTGTTTTCTAAAAAGTTTTATGTTTTTAAAAAAAAAATGAAGGCATGGTACTCCTACAAAACTGGAAAAAAACTGGAAAAAAAATAATTTTTACAATATATACCAGTAATACAACTAGAAGCTCCCAGGAGCATGTATTGCTGACCTAGATTCAATTTGCCAATCAACAGCCATAAATGCAGTAAAACACAACAGTCTGGGTTATTGGACATAATTCTTTAAGAGGACCATCTAAGAACCATTGCTGCCAAGTCTGATTCCAATTGGCCAAGTGCTTTAGGACAAGAAGATTTTTCATTGAATTTTCCCTTAGGGTCGTATGTTAAACTAAGTTGGCTGTGGCTAGGATCTTTGTTGATAGTCCAAGTCATCAACACAAATCTGAAAGAGAACCATATATTAACCATGGCTAAAAACTCTTGTTCAAATTGGCTAAGTGCTTTCAGACAAGATTTTTAATTGAATTTTCCGAAAGAGTCCTATGTTTGTGGTGGCTATCTTGGTTGATATTCCAAGTCATCAACACAAATTGGAAAGAGAACTTTATATTAACCATGGCTAAAAACTCTGGTTCAAATTGGTGACGTGCTTTCAGACAAGAAGATTTAAATTGAATTTTTCCACAGAATCCTGTGTGTTAAGCTAAGTTTAGCTCAGATGGCCATCTTGGTTGACAATTCAGGTCATTGGACATACTTCTGAAAGCGGATTGTGCCAAAATTTCTGCCAAGTCTGGTTCTAATTGGCTTAGAGGCAAGAAGATTTTTTTTAAATGAATTTTTCCATCAGATCCTACATTAAACAAGGAAGACATGTATCGCCTGTGGATGTCAATTTTTACAAAAGATATGAAAATTTTCTAAAAATGAAATATATATGCACACCTTTGCATTAAGGTTAATGCACAGAGAAAGTTTCATCAAATTGCTTGAGCAGTTATGGAGTAGTTGAGGATAGAAGAAAAGTGTGACAACGCAAGATGCAAGACGACAGATAGTGATTCCTATGTGTCGACAATCCAGGTTATGGGACACACTTCTGAGAGAAAACCATCCAAAGGCCATAGCTGCAAAGTTCCCATTGACAAAGTGCTTTTAGACAAGAATATTTTAAAATGAATTTTCCCATGGGGTCCTATGTTAAACAAAATTCCACTGGCATCTTGGTTGACAGTCCAGGTCATTGGATAAAATTCTGAAAGAGGACCATCTAAGGACCATTGCTACCAACTCTGATTCTAACTGGCTCTGTTTTCAGACAAGAAGATTTTTAAATAAATTTCCCAACAGGGTTCTAATTTGTAACAAACTAAGTTCAGCTGTGACGGCAATCTTCGTTGATAGTCCAGGTCATCGGACACAATTCTGAAAGAGGACTTTTAAGGACCATTTCTGCCAAGTTTGGTTTAATCTGGCCATGTAGTTCCACAGAACGAGGTAAGAAAATTTATCCCACTTATTTCTTTTTTTAGTAACAAGCAGCCATTTTGGTTGGAAGTTGGGGATGTCAGACATAATTTTGGAAGAGGGCCACTGAAGGACAATTCCACCAAATTTCAGTCCAAATTGGTCCAGTGGATTCACAGAAGAAGATATTTAAATGAAAAGGTTTATGACAAAGGATGCAAATTGAAGGCAATAGCTCACAAAACCTTTTTGATTCAGGTGAGCTAAAACTTGTTAAAGCTCTAGACAGAAACTGCATGAGAAAAATTATTCCACAGATAGATCAATCAACTTCTGACCTTAGAGACATGAAAGTGGTCCATAAATGAACTAGAGATTGAGTGTCTTTAAGACTCAGATGTCTAGTCCTCCTGCACATAGAACTCCCATCTATTATTCATGAGGGGAAATCATTTTGAGATAATCATTTATATAAAACTTTTATGATATATCCTGTTTACATTAACTTTTACTCCATTAAAAATAATGAATCCACAGTGTTTGTGACACAAGTACTCAAACACTAAAATCTAATGGAATCACTCAAGCATAAAATGTGAACTTAAATAATTGTGATCTCTGATGAACTAAAAATGATTGTAGTTGATATATCAAAACAGGTTTTTTTTAGAAATAGACTATTTTTTTATCAAAGTCACTCTTCCATAAAATGTAAGTCATACTGACTCGAATTTAGCTGAGCTATCTATACAACTAAGATTAAGGGCTTGATTTCTTTGGGCTGTCATCATGTAACAACTGCAATAGACACAATACAAATCAGAATTTGACTGACTGAGGATGAATGTGTTGTCTGAGAATTTCACACGTCTAGGTCAATACTTTTCTTTAATATGGAATTATCGATAATTTAACTCAACCGGAACAAATCACCGACATGTTTCCATGTTTTGTCATTCGTCTCCATTTCCAGTCAGACACCAGACTCTATTTTTAACTTTTTCAGTCATGAACTTTCCATAAATTTATTACTTTCTGGATTATTTAGCATTCATTAAAATAAAGTTTTATGACTTTTATCACTAATGCTGATAATATATATATAGACTCTCCTTCAGGTACGAGTGAGTTATGGAATTTCTCCACCCAAGATAGTTAAATTTTTGATTTTCAACACGCTAGCCTTTAGCGAACTTGTTAAAATCTAAAATTTAACTATTGAGGGTGGAGAAATTCCATAACTCACGAGTAAATTGAAGGAGAATCTGTTTCTCCTATTATTTTCGACAAAAGCCTCAAGAAAATGTCTGTGCTATGTAGTTTTTACATAGATGTCATTTCGGGACTTCTCTAGTTTATCGTTCCAATAACTGTAGAAAAAAGGGCGGTAATTCACACGTAGAAATTTAATCACCGGGAAGTGGTTAAAGATATTATGTATTTTTATACCACCAATTAAACACGTCAAGAATAGGAGAAATTTACATAATTATTTTGATTAAACAATACAGGTACAACTGCCTTACATCAGTTTAAAATCAAAATCTGAACGACTCTGAAGTATCGATTATATAACGATAAGTAAATATTTTCTGACAACTTGGACCTAAGGGATTTGTGTCAATTAATTTTTTGTTTCTTGAGCTTTTACATGTATTTCTCGGATTGCTCTGTCAAGAACAACTCGGACCATTTTCATTCAATCCTATTTCCAGGGATAGACAACATGTACCACAAGCACATGTATGTTGCATCCTCTAGCTCTTTTCCCTCTGACTATCCCCCTTTTCTCTGCAACACCCCACAACCTTCATTGTCAATACTTTTTTAATTTTTAGTCATTTTATGAAAGAAATAAACGCAATATCATACAACAATAAAAAAAATTCTAAATGGGGTATTGTAGAGAAACTAGAGGCTCCCAGGAGCCTGTATCGCTCGCCTGGGCTTTGTGCATCTTGAATGGCAGCCTGGAACATTGCTGTCAATTTCCAATTTGCTCACTGGTTTCAAACAAGAAGATCTTTCAGTGAACTTTCGTATAAATAGTACCTAATGGGAAAGTTCACTGAAAGATCATCAGATATAATTCTGAAAAAGGACCACCTAACGACCATTGCAGCCAAGGTTTGCTCCAATTGGCCAAATGGTTTCTGACAAAAAGATCTTTAAGTAAATTTCCCATAGGGTCCTATGTTAAACTATGTTCAACTCTTGCCGCCATCTTGGATGTCGGGCAGGGGCATCGGATATAATTTTGAAAGAGGACACTTTACTAAAGGACCATTGCTGTCAAATTTTGTTCCAATTGGCCAAGTCATTTCAGACAAGAAGATCTTTAAGTAAATTTCCCATAGGAACCTATGTTAAACTATGTTCGGCCCTTGCGGCCATCTTGGATGACCAGGCGGTCATTGGATACAATTCTGAAGGAGGACCATAGCTGCCAAGTTTAGTTCCAACTGGCCAAGTGGTTTCAGACAAGAAGATCTTTAAGTACATAATCCCCATAGGGTCCTATGTTAAACTATGATCGGCTACTGAAGCCATCTTGGATGGCAGACAGGGTCATCGGACATAATTCTGAAAGAGGACCACGTAAGCACCGTTGCTGCCAAGCTTTGGTCCAATTGGCCAAATGGTTTCAGTCAAGAAAATCTTTAAGTAAATTTCCCATAGGGTCCTTATAATGTTAAACTTTGTTTGGTTCTGGTGGCCATCTTGGATGACATGTGTGGTCATTGGATAAAATTCTGAAAGAGGACCACCTAAGGACCATTGCTGCCAAGTTTTGTTCCAATTGTCCCACTGGTTTCAGAGGATAAGATCTTTAAAAGACAGTTTACGATGACTCGACAGAAACGACAAGGCCGGACATCGGACGCCAAATGATGGCAATAGCTCACATGGTCTTTTAGGCCAGGTGAGCTAAAAAGGTGGGATGCAACAAACTAAATCCATTTCCCATATACTGTGTCAGTGGATGAAATTTGGGCTTTTGAGTTATGATGGAGACAAAATTGACAAAAGGCATCTGTGCGATATATTATAAATTGTGCTTTATTCAAGGGCTGGACAGAGGGAGAGAAGGGGTTAAAAGAGAGGAGATATAAAATTTCTGACTTCTTAACCATTTAGATGATGATCTTACTGTCTCTAAAATCGATAGATATACAAAACATGATAACATATAATTTTCACACATCACTGTATAATACAGAAAAATCTCACCATTAGCAAAAGGTGAAATTTCCAGTTGAAAGGATATAAGAAAAACTATTCCATCTTTTTCAGATACTTGTGCTTGTGTCCTAGTGTTATATTAAAGTACTGTCAGGGCGGAGCTGTGATATTTCCTGCAATTTGCAGGGAAGTGGAAAACTATGGACAATTAGAATAATCCACTCAAAATGCAGGATGCCAACTCAAAATTAGTGGACTCCATTTAAAATCTGAGTGGACACCACTAAAATTGCAGGATGACTACTCAAAATTTGAATGGAAATTTTGTTGACAATCAGTATATTGGAGAAAAAAAATACTAATTTCAGACAAAATAATACCCAATACACCAGTTAAGAAAACAGACTTATGTTTTTTAGAATCACATATAATGGTTCAATGGATTAATCCTTTCCACAGGTTTCTACTAAAAATTGGTGTAAAATCAATTAGCTAATGGTTTCCATGGATAGAGTTGGTACAATAAATATTGCATGGGCAAGGAAACCTGAGGAATCCAATTGGTGTCCACTTGTGGATGGTTGAAAATTACAGTGTCACACTGACCATACTGTATATAAGATGACTAATTGTGACATATCATCAATACATTACCATAGGTTCATTAATAATACACCTAAATGCAAAAATTGAATCAAAGTCACTCAAGCATAATATGTAGGTCATGATGATACCAACACTGGAAAATTATGTTTTATTATTTAAGATGATTGTAGTTGTGAAATATCATCAATATACTACCATAGGTTCTTTAAAAATAAATCAAAATAAAAACATTTTACAAAAGTCACTAAGTCATAAAATATAGGTCAAAGTGATGCAAATATATAATGTAACAGGGTTATAGTGGTGAAGTATCATTGATATAATACCATTGATTGTTGGGATATGAAATTAGAGACAAAACTTTATCAGAGTCGCTCAAGTGTTAAATGTAAGTAAAAGTGACCCAAATGTTGTTGATCTGTGTTCATTGTCATAAGAGAATTGTCATGGTATAATATCATTGATCCCCATGAGTTTCTGAGAAATTGACCTAAATGCAAAAAGATAACCAAACCGGATGGACGTACTTACAGACGAACAGACAAGGGTACATCTATATGTCCCTTCCACATTCACGGACAGGGCATAAAAAAATATTACACAATATTTGAACAGATCTGCTTTGACAAAACAAATCATGAACAACTAGTGTTAACTGTATTCAACTGAGGTTTTAATGCTAAGTAAATTTATATTCACATGCAGTATATTTTATCAGGCATAAGGTCAGAGTGACCTAATTTTGGTAGTAGGCTGTGTTACTGCCCGAGATGCACCCTGACACCATGTAATATGATTGTAGGTCCCTTGGTATCGGAGAACTGAACTCGGATGTAAAACTTAACCTAAGTCAATGAAGTGCGATAAGAAGGTCAGATTGACCTAATTTTGGTGGGAGGCAGTGTTACTTCCAGAGATGCACCCTCACACCAAGTAATATGATTGTAGGTCACTTTGTATGTTTAAATTGATTTTTGACATAAAACTTAAAAGCCAGTCAACCATGTAATATGGGTCATGTGACCTCTATCTTATGTCACGTGGTCAGTCTCTTCAAAGTGCACCTGCATACAAAAATAGATGACCCTATGTCAACTAGTAACTGAGAATTGATTGTGGACAAGCCACGCCGGGGGTACTCCATGAGCCCCCCTCAACTTCATTGAGACAAACTAATTACATTCCAGTTCTCATCCTACCCCATATTTTCACAACTATTATTATCAATATCTCAATAGTTTTTTTTCATGATTTCATGACAAAGAAAAGTTCTTGTTATCCAGTCCAAATCTTATAAAAGTTTAAATAATAATCTTGCAATTCTTACTGGTATATAAAAGAGAAACGATTATACCTTTCTTTTCTTCTGCATTGCAATTTGAGCTTCAACTTCCTATAAAAAATATAATTCAAATTACTTATTATCATCTGACTAATGATTTATTGTATAAACTATACACTAACATATGCAGGTTAAATAGTTTTTGATTAACTTAAATAGGTCTAATGTTTTCTGGGATCACATTTTCAGTTTTTTGTTAAAAATTAAACATATATTTTTACAGCACTTTAAAACACTTTGTGAAAGAGCAATTTATTATAAAATTAAGCTCTGATATCTAAATCTAGATTAAATATCATAGAAAAAAGAATACAGTTAAAATGTTTATATTACATTTATGATATTAAACCTATGGTAATACCTTTTCACTGCTGTAATTATTTTATTTGGACTACTCACAAATAAATATTCAGATTTACTTTAATAAATGTCCAGATATTTTTGTTATTAATTCATTTACAAAAAAAAAAACAAAACCTTTACTTAGTTTCTTTTACTGGTTTAAAAGGATATAAGTGCACCTGAATGGTACTTTACATATATTTTTTTTTTATTAATTTCATTCAATGGATTAGATATATATTTACCCTAAAAAAGTAAATAATTCTTTTGTCATCGAAAATTCCTGATTTATTTTTTGGTTTTCAAATTATATTAGCTGAAAAATTAAAAACATGCTCAATATATGGTATAGATAACATTTATTGTATAACCTACAGCTCTCATCATTTGTTGCATTTGCTGGTGTGCAGCTGCCATTTGCTGATTATATCCATGCTGGTATACACTAGGTGGGGCCGGAGGAGGGGCTACCTACAAATAAATAATGAGATTCTATTACATCTAATACAGATAAAATTTCAGTTCTTTCACTTTTGCCACTTCTTTTTGCTGAATTAAAAAAAATTATAAATAAATAAGAGGCTCCCAAGAGCCTGAATCGCTCACCTGTTATAATTTGTGTAGATCTTGCATCAATGATTATTTTTGCTATTTAATGTATACCGTCACAATTTTCTCCTTAATATTGACCTGTACAGCTAGAATATAGAATCATGAACCCAAATAGATATGGTTGCTATGGACTTTTTCAATGGCGTTGACTCTTGACCTTCCATTTTGACTTGTACAGCTATATTATAAGGTCCTTAACCCAAATATAAATGGTTGCTAGGGATTTTTCATCTGTTGCTAGGGAATTTTTCGATTGCTATGGACTTTTTCAATGACCTTGACCTTTGACCCTCCATTTTACTTGTATAGCTACCATTTAATTTATTTCATGTTATGCTTTAAACATCTGTGACAATATGTCAGACAATTATTTTCTGTTTACATGTAAATAACCTTTCAAGGGCAAAAACTCCTATAAGGGGTCAATTGACAATTTTGGTCATGTTGTCTTATTTGTAGATCTTACTTTGCTGAACATTTTTGCTGTTTACAGTTTGTCTTTATCTACAATAATATACAATTTAATAAACTAAAACTGCAAAATTTTCTTAACATTAACAATTCCGGGGCAATAACCCGAAACTGGGTTGACCAATTCGTCTGAAAATTCATGGCAGGTAGATCTTGACCTCATAAACATTTTTACTACTTGTCAGTTTTCCTCCAACTGCTTTATTGTTTGAGATAAGAGCCAAAAAGTGTATTTTCATCTACATTCTATTTATAGCAAGGGCAGCCATGTTTCTCGATGGACAAAAAGATAAAATACTGAATTTATACTAGATACCCTAAGGATCTTTCAGCCTAAGTTTGGCTGCAATTGATTTCATAGTTTCAGAGGAGAAGATTTTTAAAAGTTTACAAAGATAACGAAAGAAATGTGAAAAATTGTCTTTAAAGGGCAAAAACTCCTATAAGGGGTCAACTGAAAAGTTTGATCATGTTGACTTATTTGTAGATCTTACTTAGCTGAACATTTTTGCTGTTTACTGTTTGACTTTATCTATAATAATATTCAAGATAGCAACCTAAAGCTGCAAAATTTCCTTAAAATTAACAATTCAGGGGCAATTACCAAACAAATTGACTGATTCATCTGAAAATTTCACAGCAGGTAGACCTTAACCCGATGAACATTTTTACCCTGTCAGTTTTGCTCTAAATGCTTTAGTTTTTGAGATATTATGTTCTTTTTTAGCCATGGTGGCCATGTTTCTCGACGGACAAGAAAATAAAACATAAATTTATTCTAGATACCGTAAGGATCATTCAGACTAACTATGGCTGTAATTGGTTCAGTGGTTTCAGAGGAGAGGATTTTTTAAAAAGTTTACAACAGACGGACAACGGATGCCAAGTGATGGCAAAAGCTCACGTCCTTTTAGGACAGGTGAGCTAAAAAAGTTGTTTTAAGATTTTAAATTATGTACCTGTTGGTGTCCAGCATACATTTGTTGACAATTCTGCATGGCATGCATCTGGTAGCCACCTCCTGTAATAATAATTACTCATATATTTACATTGTACTGTTTTTGTATAAAGTTATATTTCTACTTTATATGCAATTATTTTACCAATATAGATTACTTAAGAATGTTTTTTATTGACTCTAAAAGTTCTCCATATATATACATGTACATTTACCATTTTTTGTGATATTGGTTCTTAGAAGCTTAAATTTTATTTATATTACATTTTCAATACAAATTTTGTACTTTGGATGCAACTAACTTTTGTCGCTTGATTATATTTTATTACAGTTATATGCCACTAAAGTAAACACAATGGTAGCCACAATGGTATGACTGTCATGTGAGTAGAATCACAGTAAAGATTGCAATGTTACAGCCCTATGTACAAGATGATACATTTTAAATGATAGCTAGCAGACAAACAATAAACAGATTAATTATATGTTGTACAGGATCTAGGACACTTGGATTTGAATAAAAGTCTCACAAAAATATAAACAATTATTATACTTCCTGTAAGAATGTACTTCTATAGTTAAATTACTCTATTTTTGCATAGTTTTTAAAAGAAAAATATATAGCGTTAACTGCACTATGCGAAAATAGTATGTCTTGCTGTTGCAATAGACTATTGATTTTAACGTCAATCATTGTTTGATTTCACGCGAAAAGGCGGAGTTTTGTTGCATTGACAGACAAGTGGGCTGGACTTAACAAAATATTAAACAGTCAGTATAATAATGATATTAATGTTGTGTTTAACATTGACTATGGAAAATAGTAGCCAGGGTTTGAGACAATAGTGCACTCCCCTTCGGGTCGTGCACTATTGTCTCTCACCCTGGCTACTATTTTCACATAGTCAATGTTAAACACAACATTATTATATAAATATCTATCACCCCTTATTTTTTTATTTCATTTTTTTGTCATGAAAATTAAAAATTGTCTTTTTTACCTCGGAAGCAAAAAATAATAATACAGTAAAAAATCTTCAAAGTTTGGATAAGAAGCCATTATTCTATTATTAAAACTTATGGCAATGAAACAATGTTTGAAAACAACAAATCTTACCGCCATATCCATGTTGTCCTCCTGGAGGTGGAGCAGATCCCATTTGAAAATTTCCATATGGTGAATAATTGACATTGTAAGCACTTTGACCATATCCACCACCGAAACCTCCTCCAGGATAGCCACCATAATTTCCTGGGGGTGGAGGAGGACCTCCTCCATAACCACCACCCCCATAGCTGGGATAATTGCTCTGAAACAAAATGCACATGGATTATGAATTTGCAAACAAAAACCTACTATGGTTTTCCATAACCTAATATCCTTTTACAGGACAATATGTCACAATACATGTACTCTGTAGATCAAGCGTCTCATAACTATTTGATGAGAATATTAAAAGGGAAGGCATGTTATCTGTTTATACACTACTAATAATAATGTAAGCATTTTGTAGTTGCTCCCCACTTCTGAAAACAGCAAAAAAGTCCCCTAGTGGTGTGGTATCAATAAAATCTCTACTAACACACCATTGCTAATTAAAAAATTCCAGTCATATAATTTTATATTAGCATAAAATATTGTTATACATGTCAAGCTAGAGCAATCTACATAAATTTTAATATGAAGACAATACACATATCTTTATTAAGAATATTTGCTTCAATCACATTGAAATGATAGAGTTGGGCAATGACTTCAATGCTATTGATTTACAGAAACAATTCAGGAAAACTATTCTTGTAAATTTATACATGTACATAAACTAGAGGCTCCCAGGACCCTGAATGGCTCATTTGACAATTTAACAAAAAAACATTAAGGAAAATCTTACAGTGGTTTTATTACTCCTCAAAACCGCTAACAAATTTTTGCAAAGAGATCACCCAAGGAGCCTCCCAACAAAGTCTGGTCTCAATCAACTGCCCTACTAGTTGACAGAAGACTTTTCAAAAGATTTTTAATCATTTTGCAGATTAATTTTTCTACTTTTAGCACAAGGGGGGGGGGGGGGAGGGGAGGCAGATTTTTTGGAGGTCTGTACAATTTGGAAAGGCACAACCTTTTTTGTCAAAATCAATCAGATGGTTTCAGAGGAGAAGATCATAAACATGATAAAGGATAGTTGACAATATTTAACATACAATGGCTGCAAAGTAATGGCAATATCACAAAAGGGCCAGGTGTGCTAAAAATTAAAAAACTTTGGGGTCAACATTGACCCAGTGTTCTATTTAGTTTTTCAGTTTTAACCCAGCACAAAACAAGGTTTGTGTGACTCCAGTCTTGTTGGTCTTCTAATCAAAGTTCCTCAATTCTCAATCCTAAATTCCCAATTTACAGGTCAACATTTCAAAAATGTATAGTACATGTACAAGATTAACGATTGTGTATTATTACAATGATGTACTTACTTGATAATATGCCATGCTGAAAGAAAAACAGAAAAAAATAATATTACTACAAATATAGATACAGTACAAAAGGTATAATATTCTGAATTATTCAATAAAATATACTTTTATTACATTAATTTTATATTAATGAAACCTAGTTGTACATCAATGTGAAATATTTATTTATTCTATTTTTACTGAAGTTCATCAGGAGTAACACATGAAGCAGTAAATAAATTATCAATGATTTTTATCCATTAAAATTAAACCTTGACATATATCTTAAATAAAGGACTGAAATGTTTGGGTTGTATCTGTAAATGGTAATTGATACTAACACTGCCGTCTGGTAATGGATGATAACTCGATTATGACCGAAATCTGGAAACTTCTATATAGGGGCCATATTCTATTATAATGATATAATAGTTTAATAGCCTTCTATGTTGGTATAGCTCATTGAAAGAAGTGTAAGCAGGTTCTATATACTAGTCTTGAAAGAACAATTCATATTATGGAAAATTTCTGTGAAATATTATCCTGGTGGGCAATTTTTCACATGAAACTTTTTTGTCTCAGAGAAACCAGACTAATACCTGTTTTGGTGTAGAAAAAACTCTTTATTCTTCAGACTACCATTATTTTAGTGCAGTAATATTCACATCATTCTAGTAAAATTATACCAAACTAGGCCAAAGGTCTAGTATCTAAGAATGTGCATATGGTTAATCTTTAATCAAAAGTACTAAATAAATTTGGTATCCTTGTGTTAATAGATTTTTGTCCTATAAGGCCAAAATAAAATATATTTGTGTTCTCTATTACATGCCAAAAATAACATAGGGTAGGTAGGTAGGAAAACAAATTATTTTGAAAAATTATTTTCTTGTCTTTCACAAAAATTGTAAATGGTCAAACTGGAAATTACTTACTTACGCTTACTGCATTTCACAATCTAATTAAAAACCGATCTCTCATCGCTCCCGTTTTCTGATATGTCGCGTGGGAGATCTAACGAAATCCGCTTTGAGGTCACATGTGTGTGAACTGGAACTTATGAATTTATAATGACATGCAAATGAGTTGACTTCCTATCAGTAAGCCAATCAAAAAAGTTTATGAATTCTGGGGACTGACGATTTCTTCGTAATCAATTTACAAGATCGCGTAAGCCGCAATTTCATTGGTCGAACAGGACACACCTACGAGGTCACTCACATATGACCTCAAAGCGGATTTCGTTAGATCTCCCACGCGACATCAGAAAACGGGAGCGATGAGAGATCGGTTTTTAATTAGATTGTGCATTTCAAAGATCCACTGAAATCAAACATTTTAAAGACGTGATTCAAAGGCTAATCTAAATTATTAAAAAAAAGTTTCTGAAAAAAACCCATAAATTTAGGATTTTTTCTCTCAATCTGACGCCAATAAAATGTTCAAGATCACGGCCGAAATTGAGGTTGGTTGGGTAACCGGAAACACATATATATTTTATTTTGGCCTTATCGGATTTTACTTTGTTGTGTATAAAGCTTAATGTTCAGTCTAACACCTTCATGAGGGTTTCAAGTATGCTTAATTCTGTTGATTCCCTAAATTTTTGTACAATTCAATAAACAAGTGTGTTTTTTTCTATTTAATAACAAAATTAGATCAGGTTTTTAAGGCCAGTAAAATGGTGTCATATTTTCATCCTAAATAATAAATTGACCGTATTTCGTAATGTAAAGAAATATCAGACTTTCTGATGGGGAAAATATCTATTTATAAAACTTCTAACCACATGACTAAAGAATCTGATGTAAATGACCAGATGACACTGCTCATATTTATATTATCCATCAACATTTTTTTTACAGACTTGGGAAAAAACTTTTAATAATAAATTTGCAAAAACATTTAAAGGTAATTCTTATGTCATTTAAATTAATCGAAACATTTGTAACATGTTCTTAGTCCGAATTTCCTCTGACTCTGCAACCCTCTTTTTTTTTTTTTTTTTGGGGGGGGGGGGGGGGGGGGGATATTGAGATACGTGTATCAATATCCAAATAAAAAAAATCGAGGGTTGCACTCAAAGTTGCATGATCAGAGGAAATTCGGACAAATATGTTTTGTGTTTATCAAAGTTAATTACATGAAGTGACATCCGAAACACCACATGCGAACGTAATAAGTCAATAGAAAGAGTAGTCCGAAAACATATGACGGACTAAAAAGATATGATTATACAGAAGAAAACTGGTATTCTAGCAAAAATTGACAAGAGAGCGAAATGGAAATTTATGAAAGATGAAAATTAATTCCTTAAAATCTACTTGCGGTGACGTACTCAGAGATCTACCAAGTCAGGTTAATGCATATGTGTAAAACTGTTTTGGAAACGAATAAACACAGGATGTGGGAAAAATCAAATCTGCATCTTCTAAGCGCTTAAAATCTGGAACGTTATAAAAGATGAAAAATATCCCGTATATATAAAGAATATAAATATTACCGTTTCCGAACTTTAAGAATGTATTCTTCTGATGTTTCATTCTATTTGAAATCTCGTTCGGGAATTATTTCCAAAACATGTGATAAAAGTGGAAAATATTAATGAATTCAAAAAATATTATAATCCAACTAAATTCTGTGAAAAAATATGTACTTACAAATTTACAATAAGTAGTTTTTGAGTAATAAAATTTTCAAATTTTAGAACCAATCTGGTCAGTGTCATCAGTAAAAATGTTGAGAAAATGGGTGAAGGGTACAAAGATATGATTTTAACAAAAATATGTACATCCCCTATCAATTTTGTTCTTTTTAAAATTCTTTAATATGTATTTTTCCAATCATTTATAACAAAGAAGTTGAAATTATATGCTCTTTGTTCTAAAAAATCAGAAAAACCCGAAATTTACTAAATTGACTGCATGGTCATTTTGACACGAAAAGACAACAAAATTTTATAAAACTTTCTTATATTAACACGGACTTATAGTTTTTTTAAGTTAAATTTATTCAAATTGGTCCACTTCATCTTTAGGGAAAGTATGAAAAAAGTTTGATAGTGGAACTATGATTTTTTTCATGATAATAGCCCAAAAATGGGTAAAATTTGATGAAAAATGGGAAAATAAGTTTAATACTAGAAATTTTTGGCCCCTCAGAGGTGTACATCCTTAAGGTCAAGTTGAAGTAATTGAATATTACGGTTTTTTTTGTTTTTTGTTGTTTTTTTTTTTGTCAGTGTGTAGAGCTAATTGATGTACATTAAAATATAAAAAGGGGCACCAGTGCTTACTTTTTGCTACAGAAAATATGTTGAGAATTGACCTTTTTACAACGTATACTTTATTGAACCAACTATTCCGAAAATGACGATCTAATTAAGGCTATAAAATCATAAATATTTATCATACAACTTCGTGAATAACTACGAAGTCGGCTCTTATTCGTTATGTTATGATAAAAAATCTACAAATGTGTAAGCCAAATCTGAATGTCCTGTGAAATGGTGTCCACCTGGACAGTTTTTCACAGAGTTATAATATTAAATAATGTCCATTGCCATGAAATTATGTCCCTTAATTAAGTGGACAGAATTTTCTGCAATAGTTATGAGATAGTGTCGTATCAGAGACAATGATTAATTATTAAATTCTGTCCTCCAAGGGAGGTAATACAAAGGTTATCAAAATGTTTTATTATATAATTAATGACTGTGTACTTGAAATAGATGAAGTAAAACATAAAAACAATGGATGGCAGTGAATACCGACAAATTGACAATTATCTAAGTTCCAAGAAA
Organism: Mytilisepta virgata; assembly: GCA_028015205.1. Classification (NCBI taxonomy): domain Eukaryota; kingdom Metazoa; phylum Mollusca; class Bivalvia; order Mytilida; family Mytilidae; genus Mytilisepta; species Mytilisepta virgata. The sequence goes on from CM051521.1 coordinate 95,559,189, forward strand.
TACCCAGAAAAGTTTAATGAGGATGAAAAGCTAAATGGAGGCATAATTAACTGTATCTATGAATATTTCTATTGATTTTATCATAAGTTATTGAATTTTCATATGTACTTTAGATAATGAAGTACTGATTTCCACTTACTGCTCTTTGATTGAAAATTGTTATGTACATGTATATATATGGAAATAATGAATGCATGTTTATACCATGCTTCTCGGGTTTCACTTTTTTATTTTGATCAGTATCAATATTTCCTAAACTGCTGATATAAAATGAGATCACCTTCAAAATCTACACTAATTTGTATGAAAGAGATCGCCTTCAAAAACTACACTAATTTGTATGAAACAGAGTTAAAATTACTATTAGGTACAGCACAAAAGAATGTCAGAATTATCACATACACTGTTCAAGGACCAAATTTAATGGTAAAAAGTGTCCAGTGGTAGCATGAACATTTTTTCATAGCCTAGGACATTTTTTCATAGGTAAATTGTGTCCAGGACACATTAAAATAAGTAAATATTCTCCACGGACACAAATGACGGACACTATTTACTATGAAATAATGTCCGCGGCCGGTACTTCATTTCATGGGGGACATAATTAAATCCTACAAATGCAGGTTTAATAATAAGATTGACTTTGAAATAACATTAATATTTGTATTTATATATACAAAACATATGTAAGTTAACTACTGTCATTCACAATGCAAAGAAAATTAAGCAACACTTGCTTGATTTCTCTTGCGAGCAAAACCTGTTTTACCGACGTCGTTTCTTAATGGCATTAACTTAAAAATAATTTTATTAAGGTAAAAATTAATTGGAGATGTCGAAATAACTGATATGGTTTCGCAAGAACAAGATCTGAACATGTTAAACTACATTTAAACCTTTTGTTACGTCAGAATATAAATGTTTACAATTTAATCCCCAACTACCATTGTTCCTTCTTGTTCTTCATTGAAAAATAAATGATTTATGTATCTAAATATAAAGTTTGTTTCTAAATTCGTCACTGAATTGCAAAACATGGCTAACTTCGTCAACCTGGCTAACGATTAGATTTTTAGCTCATTATGACTGAGTGAGTCGTATAAATGCAATCACTTGGTCGTAAACTTTCCTTTAAAAAAAAATTCCTTGGTCAATTGGGACAAACTTGTTTGAATGGTCCATAAATAGCCAATCTTCTTTCAGATGTGTGTCCGAGGTTTCGGTCCCGTCTAACAAATATGACCGATATGACTGAAAATAGCCAAAACTAACTCATTTTTAAATATATTTCTCTGAAATTAAGATCAAACTTACTGAATGGAATTATCTTTAATTGGTCCTCTTTGTAAAATGCGATTGGGGTGCGGACCTTGGATCAACATGCATGGCCATCGTTACTATAAAGACAGAAAATTTGCCAAAACAAGCTTTAGATCTTCTTCCGTCTGGAACTACTGTGACAACTAATATAAAAGTTTGGCGGAATGGATCATGAAGACATCTGCTTTAAAAATAATTTCCATGCGGCAATATGAAACTGTTACTAAATGTAGAAAAACCTTCAAATATGTTGACAAATCTGTTAGTCTGAAAGTATAGTGTTGCAATTGAGTTCAAAAAAGAATTGTCTTTGGCTGGTTACCGTGGGACATTACTACCAATAAAAAAATCAGAAAAAAATATATCAATATTATCTGGGACATCTGAGACCAAACTTTGGTCAAATATATATATCGCCCCATTGTCCAGTCAATTGTAAAACAGGTCGTCATGGGAATCTCGCACTAAAACTATGAAGGACCATTCGGGTCATCATGAATTCATTTTGTTACACGTACGCTAGAGGTACGCGTAACAGGTCGTTCACGTACCCTTGAGGTACACGTAACACTTTGTTCACGCACCCTAGAGGTACACGTACCACTTTGTTCACGTTCTTAGAGGTGCGCGTAACAGTTTGTTCACGTACCCTAGAGGTACACGTAACTGTTTGTTCACGTATGTGGAATAACCTTTATACCCTATGCACAATGAACTCGTGTGCTGGAGAAAATGCATATGAACTCTCTTAATCAGCCATCACATGAATACCGAAAGGGCGCCGTGGTGTATAGTGGTTAGCGCATGGGACTGCGAAACCAAGGGTCTCTGATTCGATTTCCGTTCGGGATGAAAATTTCAGGGATCAAATTTTCGACGCCCTATCGATCCCATTTGCGAGGATGGTCTCGGTAAAAGATGCTAGTCCGTCGGATAGAGAGGGAAAATGGCTGTCCTGTGTTAAGGGAGAGCAACACCCTTAGCATGTAAAAGAGTCCTCTGTAGATGTCGAAAATGAGTAGGTTAAAATGCCGTTACAGGGGCTGCTCTCGCACCCGCCAGGTGGAGATTTAGTATAAGTTGGTATAACTTGTTTCCCAATCCACTACCGCCACTGATCCACTATAAATAAATGAATCCTGTTTATGACGGACAATTACAAAATATATCACCCTGTTCAAGACAGGCAACTACAAAAACACAATCTCTTCACCACATGCAATAACAAAAAAGGCATGCAATGTCTCAGATAAAATGAGATAATTTATTATGAATTACACTGATACGCACTGAGAAGAATTTACGGCTTAATTTACATGTTTATTTTACCCAACATTTTTCTTAACAATTTACCTCAGTATTTTAAACAAAAAAATTGCACCTAAGAAATTATGATCCTTTCTTAGACAGTTATACAGAAATAAGGAATAACTTTCATAAAAATAGGATATTAATCTTTACAATTTAAAAAAGATTTAAAACCACAGTGCTCAAAATATAGTTTGAGAGTATCCCTAGTGTGAAAAATAGTTCTTTGATACGGTTCTCGCACTGACAAATCGATCAATGGGACGCTTGTAACTGTGTACGCCAGATCTAAATTTTGCTGTGATCAGCTGGTGATAGTTTTATCGTCAGGTAAAATTTAATTTCTAAATCGTTTTGTTGATGAACGTATAAACAGAACGATATTTCTGTACGATTGTAATGTTTTTATACCAGAAATTATTGATAGTTGTAAAAAATATGCACTAACATTTGTGTTGCTAGGGACTCCGTAGCCGTAGGCAGAACTGGTAGGTCTGTTAATTATCAAAAAGAAGCCTTGCTGTGTGTATTTTTTCTGGAAAATCGCAATAAGAATTTTATGTTAATAATATTAGAGATAAAAACAATAATTGTAATTATCCTTTTGTTGTAACTAATTATTGCCTTTTTCAGTGCTAATTAATTAAGGCGCCACAGATTTTTAACGAGCAGACTTCCTATTTATCCCTGAGCTCATGAAAGATAAAACCCTTCATCTGAAGGTTTGTTCACAACATGTTTAATAGGCCACAGTAAATTATAATAAAAAATATGAATTTTGATATTGGATTTTTTTCTTTGTTTCGAACTTTGTCCCATGCAGCGCAGTTAATGAAAAGATCAAACTATAGTTTGACTGCACTGCCGTTTTCATGGTTTTATCAGAAATAAATTTAAATTTTCATCCACCCGGTTCTGGCTTTAACAATATAACAGAAAAATGTCAAAAAAATTTTCAGGCTTGGGTCCAAAAAATATGGAAGGTACGGCAGGGATCATATAATACTAACTTCATATACAGTTCCTGGGTACGGTAACCAGAACAACTCATAATTTGGCCAATTGGGTAAAATGTGTTTGAATCGATTGAAATTTATTCTTGAAGAGATTTGAAACAGCAATGTAAGAAAGTAGAACAAGCAAAATAAATAGAAATAATTGTGTTGAAATGACAGGATGTATGCCATCCTTTGTCTTTTTTTACATGTAGCAGCCAATATGGATGGTACAGTAAATTGTATAAATTTTAAGGGCATATAGCTTAAAGTAATTTTTATTAATTCTAATTTTAAAGTGAAAAGGGCACATAAAAATATCAGCATAATATTTGCTACAGCTTTTAAAAACAAAACTATATAATCAGGTTAAAACAAAACATGTCCATGAAATATGGTAATTTCATTGATATGTTTTGTCTTCCTTATTTTAGTTACACCTTTTGTTCTTTGGAAATAGTTGAAGCATTTTGGAGGAATTTGGGCCTTTTAACATGTTTTAATAAAAAAGTCCAAAATAAAAAAATGAAATAATCAAATATTTATTACTTGAAATTTACCCCTCATGAGAGTGACATATATTATTCCCTAAGTTGTGGAGTTACAATGTACCCCTTATCAGTGCATTTAATGGGTTTGTCCCCAAAGAAGCACTAAGATGAAATATTTCTATATTGTATTAAGGTCTAAGTCTGAGGCTTTCTTAATCATCAATCAATTAAGTGCCCTACTTACCAAAATAAATGTTTTATAAACTTGTTGTTTTGTCATGCTCATACATTGTACTATACTGTAAAATTATTTAAAACTAACAGCAGAACAACCTGGTTTCCAGGAAATTTACTAACTTTGCTGAAAAAAATGCAAAAAGGCTATGGTCAATAAAACAACTTAAAAAATTTGGGGTCAGTTGGGTAACAGGGAACACTTATTAATATTAATTTTTTTCTAATTTATAAGTAATTAGCCAAATTTGAAGTTAAGACACACTAACTGGCATCAGATTTGCTACTGGGGTACTGTTTCACTAATTATATAAAGTCGTAAGAGTTAGGATCTGTTGAGTGTTGTATCTTGTATATATTCAAAGGATTTACAGTAAGTCTTAAGTCGTAACTCTTACGACTTTTAGTGAAACAGTACACTGGCTACTTAAAAGTTTAGGAAGGAACAGTCTTGATTTCAACATGTATAAATGGGTAGGTACATATATTATACATGCACATAATAAAGAGGACAAATATACCTAAGGAGCAATCCAAAAAAAAGCGTTATCCATTATACAGACAAAACCCAGTAAGACAAATGAACAACCACAAACACAACAAATTAACACTGAAAACTGAAAAACAATGAACAACACGAGTGAACTCAGATGCTCCGGAAGGGTAAGGAGTTCCTGCTCCATACATGGCGCACCTGTCGTGAAGTTCAACAAAGTCAATCCAGTGGTAGTCACAAATTGGTGTAGGTACATGAAATGTTACGACAGTGGGAACAGGTCCAACATCAGCTGAGATATTGGAACACTGTAATGGTCAATCAATTCGTGATGACGACCGTAAAATTACCTAAGTGATGACATCAACTTATCCCTGATAAAACCCTGGTGAAGAAGCTTTTGTGACAGCAGTAATCCTCTTTGTCGAAAGTCATGGTAACTCACACATGCCCTTGAATATCAGATAAGCTGAGAAACGTACATGCCATATGCAGGCGATGCTGGTATATTGCTACTCAAGAAGGGAAAATTAACAATGAGGAAGTCAAAGTCATTATGTTTGTCATAAAGTTTTGTCTTCAGATGCCCCTTATTGTCTAAATAAATCCAAATATGAAGCAGACTTTGATGTACATGTTTGTGTCTGTAGTATCCTTAATTTCAAGTTCACTGGGGTAGATTTATCGTTATTTAACGAGGACATGCCATTTGTATATTGAAAAGTGAAATTAAAGGATGGGGCTAGTTTCTTTTTGTTTTTATGTAGTAGCCCTTGAATGAAGTCTTCTTCATATGAGTACAGAAACAGATCAACGAGGAGAGGAACACAGTTGGTTCCCAATGGAATGCCGATTGTTTGTTGAAAAATTTGACCCCCAAATTCAACAAATATGTTGTTTATGAGAAAATCTAACATGTTTGTAATTTCATCTTCAGAATACTTTTTGTCCGAATCAGAGTGGTTCTTAACAAAATAAGCCTTTTCTCTACCTAAAACTAGAAATTTATACCTGGGTGTGCCATTTTTCTTGGAAAAAAATTGATAAATAGAGTGTAGAGAAATCAAATGTTTTTATACTGTTGCATGTAGCCAAAGATTTTGATTTTAGATATTGTACTAATTTTTTGAGTTTTTAAAAATCCACATCTGATTGACGCCACTGGTGGAATATGATGTTTCACAGTAATTCTGAAGGCCCTCTTTAATACATGTCAATATGAGTATTAAAATCTTTGAAAGAGGTTTCGTAGAGCAATTAGCTGATCCAGCAATGTACCTTTGTTTAAATGGATTCTTATGCAGTTTAGGAATCCAATATAAAAGAGCAGGAAGATCCATTATAAGTCAGCAATCAGATGATACCCTATGATATAGTCCTTTTGTCTTTTTAGAGGTATAGTTTGTTCAAGATGATGCAGTTTTCAATTCCTATGATGGTAAGTTTTTATTTGTCATTTAGAAATAAGTATTTATTGGAATTTGTCCAGTTCTGGGTAAGTGAAAGTTAAGTACAGCTCGCTCTTCTGGATTTCATCTTTCCTACAAAATTTGTCGTGGAATTATATCACCAAAAATATATTCACTACAGATCACCTTGTGTAATAATAATAAAAATACTGATGACTACAACAATCACAGCTAGGTTTCACATAAATATTGACAGAGTCAATATACCTGCTCATGATTTTAACTTTGCCGGGCAGGTGGTTTTGGAACATTGTTTCTGACATGGGAAAATTTTAAGTTTTATTTTGATCAATAGCCCTTAAGAGTTCAGCTAGTCACATAGGTTTGGAAACTTTCTAATATAATAAAAATCAATGTCCTTATTATCTGTAAGATTGTTCTTTTGATCTTTCTCTCTGGTAATACTTTCACACTAGTTTCTTGATAAAACATATTTTTAAAAAACATAATTTCCATCCATAAACAACTTGATGTAGAGAATGAGGTTTTTTGCATTATCACGATTATCAAATACACATAGCTTTAACAAACAAGAGTATTAGCAAGAACTGACATATCATACCTGAATGAAATGCTGGACAAAGTAAGACGAATGCACATACTGTATTATTCCAGAGATTAAAATTAAATGACAATGAAGACAGGAATTTCAGATAAAATATGTGTATTTAATTGTCCCCCATCGCAACACAGAGCAGGGATATGGAAATGCTGATGTCTGTCACACCTTTTAAGCGCTCTAACATCTAAATTTGTCAACAAATTTTAATAAAATTTATATCAAAGACTTATATTTGAGTTCGAAAAGCAGAATTGATGGATTGATTTTCTTAGAGCTTTTACCCTTGAACAGTTAAAATATGGTAAAATTGTATTTATAAGCACTGATTTAATGTCTACATTTCTTAATAGATTTTATTTTAATTCATGCCAAAGTTTTAGATTATAATTATCTCAGATGAGTTCAAAAATCAGCTCTAAATGATTAGTTTTTTTAGAGTTATTCCCCTTTGAATAGTAAAAATATGGGAAATTGATTTTGTAAACACCCTGACATAGATCTACATTTATAGGAATAGATTTTAATGCAAACCAATGACTTTTAAAATTGGTATTGATGCTTCTATAGGCATAAACATGCAGCATTTATGAGTAAGAGCTGAGAGACTGGTCAGCTCGAAGAATACCGGTAATATGTGCAGGTTGGCTGACGGGTCTTATAGCTCATATTGTCTGTCAAGCACAAAGCAGGGTTCATAATAATCCTAATTCTGAAGTACATGTAATAATTGCCATCCATCAATTTAATAAGGCAGTTTAGAAAGTATTTTAACCTCATAGTGAGTTTTTATTATGTCCCGCCTGTAAGGCAGGCCAGGTATATATATAGTTCTTCAGTCTGTGTGTCCTTACGAGGTTAAGCTTCAGGTTTATGGTAGTTTTTCATGAAGATCTTATGGTATCTCTCCTGATATTTTGTACATGGATAGCTTGTGATATGAACAGCAGCAATTTGATGCGAAATGGATGCTGTGACCTTGATGTCATGGGTCATTGACTTCGATTATTATTTTTTTTTATATAGAATTTCAGTATTAGAATCCAAGTTAAGGTTCAGGTTTAAGGTAGTTTTTCATGAAGAAGTTATGGTATCATCATGAAACTTTGTACATGGATAACTTGTGATATCAATAGCAGCATTTTGATGCGAAACGGATGTTGTGACCTTGAGGACATGGGTCATCGACTTTGAATTTCTTTATGGAATTTTAATACAATGTATTAGAATCCACAGGTTAAGGTTAAGGTTCAGGTTTAAGGTAGTTTTTCATGAAGGAGTTGTGGTATCATCATGAAACTTTCTACATGGATAGCTTGTGATAAGAACAGCATCATTTTGTCATCGACTATGAATTTCTTTATAGGATTTCAATATTAGAATCCAGGTTAAGGATCATGTTAAAGGTAGTTTTTCATGAAGAACTGAGAGATAGTATTTCATCTACCCTATCGTTATATCCACTCAAAGTCAACAATATATACAAATGTAATTCTTTTTACTAAATAGTAAATACTTACGTCATTGGTGGGACATGTAGTGTCCATTGGGCACATATATACTTGTTGCATTATAAAAAATATATAATTAACAGTAAACACCAAGAATTTTTTTAAATATTTTGAAGGGTTATAATCCGTACCAGAATCCATACCAAAATCCATATCAACAACCATATGGTGGAGGATATACCTATACCAATTCTGCTTATAGTGTCAATAGTAAGTTTTTGTTGAATAAAAAATCTCGTTCAAGATACATGTATAGAAAACTGGTACATTATATAACGTGAGAATGAAAATCAATTGTTATTGATGCAAAACCTAAATGTTCCAGGTATTAATTTTTAGCTAAGCTACTTTATTTCTGTTGTTTATATCTAAAAGTAATCTTTAAGTAGTCATCTTGATATATATAATATACATTAACTGGTAATTTTTTATTTTGTCAGTGGAACTTTATTGGTAAAAAGTTTCTATTTATTAATATGTAACTTTGAATATTACTTTGGTAATGAAATAAATTTAATGCAAAATACAAAGTGTATCATATATAAGGAATCTAGTATTGAAATAAAGTATATATGCATATTTTGTTGTATAATAGTGTAACAAACCAGTTGGGCTCAAGGTAAAAAAATTGAACAATAACCCAGAATGTTGAAATTCAGACTCAGATTCCAAAATTAAAAAAAGTATAAAGCCAAACAGTTTAAGAGCTAAATGAAATATAAAATCAGCTTCAGATTTTACTAATAACTAAAGTTATTTGGGAGGGGATTTCAAATTGTTGATTATTATGATAAAACCAGAATGATGGGTAGAATCACTGAAAATTTCAAAAAAATCAAAAGTAATAAGTAAAATAAGATAAAATCAAAAGTCAATAAATACATCCCACACTTATGGACTAATTAAGTCATATATAGGACAAAATGTAATTTCTTTAAAAGTAAGCTTTTCAATAAAGATACATAATAAAAGTGACTTACAACCTCTGTATTGGTATTATTATTATTTTTAAACATTTTCAGCCCACCTGGCCCAAAGGGCCATGTGAGCTTTTGCTATCACTTGTCTGTTGTCGTAGTCAGTCCTCATAAACTTCCCTTTAAAGATCTTCTCCTCTGGAACCACAGGGCCAAATGGAACAAAACTTGGCAGCAATGGTGCTTAGGTTGTCCTCTTTCAGAACTGTATCCGATGAACCCGCCTGCCATCCAAGATGACCACCAGAGCGGAACACAGTTTAACTTAGGACCTTATGGGAAATTTACTTGAAGATCTTATTGTCTGAAACCACTTACCAATTAGAACAAAACTTGGCAGCAATGGTCCTTAGGTGTTCCTCTTTCAGAATTGTATCCTATGACCCCGCCTCCATCCAAGATGGCCACCAGAGCTGAACATAGTTTATCATAGGACCCTATTGGAAATTAACTTAACGATCTTCTTGTCTGAAACCATTGAAAAAATTAGCAAAACCAGTTAGAAAATTGGAACTTGCCAGCAATGTTCCAGTCACAGTCATAATTTAATCTGCAAATGATTTCCAGGTGAGCGATACAGGTTCCTGGGAGCCTCTAGTTATTTATTTCTATATATATTAAATTTTTGTAGCTGGATATCCTAGTAATTATCCTGGTTATGGAGCTCCAATGGGTGTAAGTTGATTCAATTTATTCACATAATATTACTTTAAATTACAAATTATACCTTAATACTGTCTATTATAAACGTAAACAAAAATTGGATGAGATATTGATTTAAAAGAAAACATATTTTTTGTAAGATAGGAAAAAAAAACTATATATATATTTATCAGAATAGTTATAGACGTGAGGCTTAGGTATAGCTGTTTTTAGCATTGTTAACTTATTTAAAAGTTATTTAAACTGTTATATGTAAAAGGTACATGTATATGACCAACAATCCATGCTGTACAAGTGTTTACACATTTGACATGTTCACAATTTCTGGGTTTATATGTGACTTATTACACTGACCACATTTTCAGGGATTACTATCTCTGTATTTTAGTTTACATCCACTTTCCATTAGAATATTTATTTAACAGAAATAAGAATATCAGGGACGTCATTCCATACAGGCAGAGGAGGCAGCTGCCTCCTGCAACTTTTGAGCCAAAAACTTTTATTCAAACTTTTAAGCCGAAATGAAAATTAAAAGAGAAAGGGGTTGATTCATACATGAGGGCAGTTAGTCTTGTGCAACTAAGAGTGTTTTTTGGCCATCGGGTACTTCACTTAAAAAACTTTGCCACCGAAAAATAATTCATCACTTAAAAATGACATAAGATGAAAAATTGACCTTCATTTTGAAGAAAGTTTGATATTATTGTATTAACTTTATCAGTTATCTAAGACACGCACGTCTTGGAAAAGCCCAAGTATCCATTATTTTGCAAAAAAGGTGCTCAGCTTCTGGGGACCTAGATCAGGGTCCAGTTGTTAAAAAGTTAATCACTTTTTTCACTTTCCACATTTTGATTGTTAAGTAATATTACTGTACAAAATTTGCATAGACACACAAAGTCATAGGATTAATCCATCAGAAAATTTTCAGTCCTTAGGCATAACCAAAGAAGCCAAAATTTGAAACTGAAAATTGTAGTTAACTTTTGACCAACTGGGCCCAACAGGCCTCCAAATCCCAGCTGCTTTTCTGCCTCTCCCATCATTACATGTAAGGCCAATTTATGGCCCTTAATATCTAAACATTAAAACAGATGGACACTGACAAAAGTGCATAATTTAAAAGGTATGAAACTGTAAAATTCTTAGATGTACCTTAATATTATTGAGAATTATTTTTTTCATTATACAGTAGTAAGTATTAATGTACATATTAATATACAAAATATATTAAGGCCATTTATAATTTTTTTCTTTGTGAATACTTACATAAGAATGGTTGACTTAAAGTATAACAGCTGATATACAAAAAAGATTGTTTATTTTTAGCAAATGATGCAGCAGGCTCCCCCATCTCAGCAGACAAATATTGTTTACAACATGATGTTTAGCAGTGATGCAGCCTTCCAGAACTCAGCTGTAAGTTCATTTTATCACAGTGAGAGTGGTGAAATACTTTGATTTCCAATTACATTACCAATATATAATTAAATGGAAGAATATGGCAATCTTTTATATATAGGATAGGTATGTGTCACATTTCTCTGTCAGATCTGCTTCTCTCTGATGAACCATTAATTTTCTGATATACAAATGGAAAGAATTCAGTGAAATATATTTGAATTGAGAGTTGATGACATGACATAAAATGTGTCATATTTTTCAAAACAGAATATTATAGAAGCTTTACATCCGTTCTAATTATATTTTAATAGTTTTCTTTTTAATGCAATATCAGTTTGATAGTTTTTTTTCTAATTTGGAGACGACCAATGTTTTCTTGAAATATTTTGACATAATTGGCAATACTTTTATCGTGTGGCTTCAGATGTTTGTCATGTGATGTCTAATTCTAATTTTCATGATGAATGTCTAACATATTTCTAACATTGTCTGCAACCCATTGTGATGTGAGAAAATTCACTAATTTCAAAGTATATTGAAAAGTGATTTGATGACTGCCACCAATGTATTTCCTTCACATATGTTAAAACAAACTTGCACGAAACCCAAACCATGAAAGAATAGATAGTCATGAATATCTGAAGTTAATTGTGGAACAAAATTTATCAAACTAACAAAATAATCAAATCATACTTGTACAACTTAACAGCAAAAAGTAGTAGTGGCTAATTTTTAGAGTTGATAACTGTAATATTGCAGGCTTCATTTTCTGTGAATTTCAAACCTAGTGTCATTCTAAAGGATGGAGGCTATGTTACATAACCATATATTAACAGTTGTTTGCAGCTGCAAGTGAACCTTCAGAAGTTAAGGCTAGAACTAGGAACTGATTGAGGAATCTCTAAAGAGTATAAGGTTATAGAAAAAGCTTTATGAGAAAACAAATGTCAGTAAAATACAATATTCTGTTAAAAAAATAGAGTTGACAAACACAAGGCTATACCTAGTAAAATTTTACTTTTAGGCAGAATGTTTAGGAATGGACGCTGATGAAATTGAAATCTCTGAGGAAGAAGAAGAAGAAGAGGAGGAGGAGGAGGAAGAAGAAGTCAAAGTCGAAAAGAAAAAATTGAAAAAGAAATGTAAAAGACGTCAGGTACTATAAATTTCCGTTTCAGCAAGTGCATAATGATTTATGGTGTTTAGCTCACCTGACCAAAGGCCAGTGTGAGTTATTACCATCCCATGTCATGTTTTTACATTTTGATCTTTTCCTTGAGATTACCGGTAAGCACAATTTAACCAAAATTGTGCGAGATGTTCCTGGTAAGATCCTTTCCAAGTGTTGTTACTCTGGTATTAATTAATGAAGAAACATGGCCTATTCTAATTTCTGATAGGCTGACATTTGAAGAACTTTTCTTTAAAAAAAAGTTACTAGATTGAACCAAACTTTTACTTACACATTGTTACTTTGGTCCTGATCGGGAATCCAAGATCACCACCAGCATTCGACTCATTTAGCATTGGACGCTATCAGAAAATGTTTTCAAAATTCTGAAGAAGAACAGTTGAACAGATTGCTTCCAAGCATAACGGATTTGATACCTTGAGGCCACAAATATTTCTCGTTCCTTTTACTGTTCTACCAACAGAAATGGCTAACATGACTACTAATGGTCACTAACCTGTCAACACTTAGGTTGTGAGTTCGAATCTCACATGTGGCGGGTTATGTTCGACTCCGATCTTAATTGATAAAGATTGCCAAATTTCCTACTGAAGGTCTGTTGTTCTCTCTATTGTACTCTGGCTTCCTCCACCAATACAAAATGGCCGTTGCTATATAGCCAAGATGGCTGCCACAGCTTAGTTTAACATAGGGCCCTATGGGAAATTCATTGCGAAATAGCCAAATGTGCTGAAAACGGCATAAAACCCCAACTAAACAGACAAACAAACCAACATTATGGCTGCCATTCCACAAAATTGGCTTTTCAGATTGGTTAACTTTCAAAGATCTTCTTCTCTGAAACTACATGAATTATAGATCTGGAACCTGAAGATACTATCCAAATGTTTTTACTTTGGCACTGATCAGTAATCCAAGATGGCCACCAGTGTCAGACATTGTTAACAATGGACCCTATGTAAAATTTATTTAAAATTCTTGGTACCAAACTTGATGGAAGTTATATTTATGAGAAGCTGAATGATTTTTATTACTTTGGTACCATTCCATTTCCAAACAATCCACCAAGGCTCGAAAATGGGCTTTTCTGTTGGGCTAAATTTCGAAAAAACTTCTCTAAAACTACTTGACACATGGATTTGAAATTTTTCATGAATGATTTGAAAGGTCATTTCCAAGAACAGTTATTTAGGTTCAGAAAATCAGAGATGGCCATTAATTTAGCACCTGACTCAGTTAATATTGTACTGTAATAAGTTTTTGAGAAATGACAATTTGAAGTGAAATTATTTTTAGCTCACCTGACCCAAACTTGGCATCCGTTGTCATCCATCGTCCGTTAACTTTTAAAAAAATCTTCTCCTCAGAAACTACTAGGCCATATGGAACCAAACTTGGCTGAAAGCATCATTAGGGTATCTAGTTTAAAAATGTGTCCAATGTCCCTGCCTGCAGACCAACATGGCCAACATGTCTAAAAATAGAACATAAGGGCAAACTACAGTTTTTGTCTTATATCGCAAAAACTAAAGCATTTGGAGCAAAACTGAAGGGTAAAAATGTTCATCAGGTCAAGATCTACATGCCATGAAATTTTCAGACGAATTGGTCAATCCTTTGTTGGGTAATTGCCCCTGAATTGTTAATTTCAAGGACATTTTGCAGTTTTAGTTTATTATCTTGAATATCATCATAGATAAACACAAACTGTAAACAGCAAAAATATTCAACAAAGTAAGATCTTCATATAAGTCAACATGATAAAAATCATTGATAGACCCCTTATAGGAGTATTTGTCCTTTAAAGACGGTGTCCAGCTTAAACCTTCCTTCAAAGATCTTCACCACTGAAACCACAGGGTCAATTGGGACCAAACTTTTGTGGAATGGTCCTTGCATGGCCCCCTTCCAAAAATATGTCCTGCATGCCAGACTTCCAACCGACATTGCTGCTGTTACTAAAAATAGAAAAAAAAGGGGGATGAATTTCTAAAATCATCTATGAAACTACTTGGCAGTAATGGTCCTTAGTAGGTTCTCTTTCAGAATTATGTCCATTGATCTGGAATGTTAACCAAGATGGCTGCCACAGCTTAGTTTAACATAGGGCCTTATGGGAAATTCATTGGAAAATTTTCTTTTCTGAAACCACTTGACCAATTGGAACCAGACCAGCAATGGTCCTTAGAAGGTCCTCTTTCAAAGCTGTGTCCAATGACCCAGACTGTGAATGGAGATGGCCGCCACAACCAAACTTAGTTTAACATAGGGCCCTATTGGAAAATTCATTGAAAAATCTTCATGTCTGAAACCACTAAGCCAATTAGAACTAGACTTGGTAGGAAGGGTCCTTAAATGGTCCTCTTTCAGAAGTGTGTCCGATGACCCGGACTGTCAACCAATATGGCCGCCACAGCCAAACTTAGTTTAACATAGGGTCCTATTCATTCAAAAATCTTCTTGTCTGAAACCACTTAACATAGGACCGTACGGGAAATTCACTCAAAAATTTTCTCGTCTGATACTACTGAGTCAATTGGAACTAAACTTTGCAGCATTGCATGGTCCTTAGATGGTTCTCTTTCAGAATTGAACTATGTCCAGTACACGATGTTGTGTCGATATCGTCCACATCGCCGATATAGTTCACATCGTTGTATAGTCTTCATTACATGTCAACATCATCGACATCGCCGACATCGCGATGTTGACAACATTGTAACGACATCGTTCACATCGATATATAGTCTTCATAACATGTTTACATCGTCGACATCGCCAACATCGCAATGTTGACAATATCGTGTCGACATCGACGACATCGCGTCAGCATCGATGACATCGCGATGTTGTCAACATTGTGTCGACATCGTTCACATCGTTGTATAGTCTTCATTACATATATACATCGTCGACATCGCCGACATCACAATGTTGGCAATATCGTGTCGACATCGACGATATCGCGATGTTAAAACATCGCGTCAGCATCGATGACATCGCGATGTTGTCAACATTGTGTCGACATCGTTGTATAGTCTTCATTACATGTATACATCGTCGACATCGCCGACATCGCAATGTTGACAATATCGTGTCGACATCGACGACATCGCGATGTTAACAACATCGCGTCAGCATCGATGACATCGCGATGTTGTCAACATTGTGTCGACATCGTTCACATCGTTGTATAGTCTTCATTACATGTATACATCGTCGACATCGCCGACATCGCGATGTTGTCAACATTGTGTCGACATAGTTGTATAGTCTTCATGACAACATAGTGTCGGCATCGTTCACATCAATATACAGTATTTATTGCATGTCAAAATCTTCGACATTGACGACATCAAGATGTGGTAGTGGACATCGTCCAAATCGATATATAGTTGTATAACCAGAGGTAGCGATATGTAGACGTTCCTGTACAATGCCTTTTAAATTGTATGGAAGGATTTTCATTGCAAGTAAATAACTGAAAACTGATTAAGAACATCCAACCTAATTTGTCAGAGTATCTCGATTTCATTTCGAAACTGTACATTAAACTCCTGTGTTACGATTTTAGTTATTCTCTCAACATTGTAAATGCATCGTTAGACAAGAAAACGATTATTATTAAGTGGCAACTAACCACAATGAAATTAATGATAATGCCCGAAACACGGATTCCATAAGAATAAATTTGAGCGCTTCATTGAAGTAAGCAGTTGACGTTTCCTAGCTAGAAACGTGTCATGTTCCTCATCGTAAAGCATATTTATGGATGGCTTTACAACCGTTCATTTGCATTGTAATTTAGGTATATACAATACATGTGCATTGTCGAAGCATATATGTGCACGAGGCTTAGAAACACGGGCAACTGCGAGGCTCTGTCGAGCTTTTTTCCGCCAAACACATATGTTACCTAAATGCGTTGATAATCCATACGTATTGTGTTTATCCTGTAATTTAAATTCATTATTGTTTCATTTCCTACCAAAATGAAGTGAAATAACATCAAATTAGTGAGAATTATATTAAAAAAATCCCGTGACGCGCCCCGATATTCGGCAATGGGCGTGGCTAACATAACTGATTAATATCAAAAACGATATTGGTCAGGTTGTATTGGTCAGCTAGAGCCGTCATTGCAGGATAAATATATAATACATGGTCATTGTCGGAAAATATAAAATTTATTTGTGCGAGCTTTAGAAACATGACAAAAGGCGAGCCTTGGCGAGCTTTTTTCGCATATTTTGTAGCGAGCACAAATAAATTTTATATTTTCCGACAATGACCATGTATTGTCTTTTTCCTGCAATGTAAAAATAGCTACTTTATCAGTAAAAATGCGTTAAAATTTCAATTTAAAATCATCGCGTAAAACGCGGGAAATGTCGTGACGTGAACTGGTATACAACTACTTTGCCTTTGCTCTGTAACGTCAAAAGGTACCAGAAACTTTATTAGGTCAATGACCTAATACGACTCAATGTTATTCTACCCCCTTTATTAGGTCGCAAAAAGGCGTAATTGCAGGATAAAAGTATTCATTAGATAATATCCAAAACTGAGATTGTTACTGCCTGACAATACCTTGATCAATTACAGCAGATAAATACCGGCGAATTCAAGACAACGCGTGAAGTGTAGTAAGTAAGACATAGATATAAAGAAACTGAATGTTATTATCATCAAGAAAGTTATACAAAAACACGTTAAAATTGCACTAATGCATTTACAATATACAGTATCATACATGTATGTTTCAAGCTTTATGTTTGTACGTTTTCTTCAGTTGGAAACTATTTGTTCATTATCGTCTCTAACTTTTAATTTCTTCGCTGGTGGTGCATTTTCCTGATTCTCCATAGAGTTTACATAATCGTCAAACGTTATTCCGTAACGTGCCAATTTTACAGTGAACGTGGTGGTTTCTTCCAGTGAACTTTCATTAAATGTTTTTTTGTAAAATATTACCATGAGTCGTCCTCCGCCTTGTGGCTTCTCAAATTTTGTTTCTACTATCCCACATTCTGCCAGATTTTTCATTTCACTTTTTACCTGCTCTGCTGAATATCTTGAGTTTTTTGTTATCATGTTGCATGGTACAGCATGTCCTGGGTGCATCAATATTTTCTTGCTCAACGGGCTGCATATAATAAGAGTTTCTACCATTCCCGATACAGTATAGCCTGACAAGAATTTTTTGTGTTGGAAAAAGTATCTAGTAAGGCTAATGGATCTTAGAGTGTTATCCCTACTAATATGTGCATGCGCTTGCACCTGGGTATTTTGCTCCAAAATGGCTTTAACTTTTGCTTTAAGGCACTCATCCAAAGGACCAGGCTTTAACTCCTGGCATTTATCCAGCACAGAACTTACATCATTCAGTGCCTGAATGACCATTGCCAATCTGTGCGCGTGTCCTTTCAATTTCCCAACAACACCTACAAATGAAGAGAAGTAAATGTTGAAATTCGTAAAAAGACATTTTAAACAATTACAAAGTCTTCAACGAGTTTCGAATTATGTTTACAAAAGTTTAGTAATTAAAAGTTAAAACCTATTGGTTTCATGCCTATCTGATTTACAAAGTTTGTGTAGTTGTTTTCAACAAATTTAGAATACAGGTTATTAATTCTAGATGCAGATTATCAAAAACAAATTACAAGTGTTTTGTCCATGTATGCATACATAATTTACAGAAAATCCGTTATAGGCGTTTTTGATTTTTTGTTTTTCGAAATCATCTGGTTTTATATAATGATTATTATATATTTCAATGGTGTGACAATGTATGCCTATATGATGACATAACTCAGTTGATGGTAATAAATATTCAATTTTTGTTATAAAGAGAGTGAGTGCATGTTGTTTAACGCCAAGTGAGCAATATTTCAGCTATATCATGGCAAGAACATGACTAACGTGTAATGCGAGCTTTCTTATGTCTGCTTTGGACTAGACCAACACGCTGGACTGGATTTTTATAGTGCTAGCACACTAGAGTAATTGTCCGCAGTAAGACATGTCACCCAACTCGGACACATTATTATGACTCCGAGCCGACCAGTCCTTGCCCTATCTCCATAATGCTGCGTGCTTAGCGGAGAAGCAACAAGTACCAATTTTAATAAAGGTCTTTGGTTTGACCCGACCGGGGATCGAACCCACGATCTCCCGCACTCCAGGCGAGCACGCTACCAATTACATGTCGTCAATGTTGGACCAATATCGTGACGACATTGCCAACATCGCGATGTCGGCGATGTGAACAAGGTAAATACTGGACAAAACGATGTCGTCAATGTTGGACCGATATCGTGACGACATTGCCAACATCGCGATGTCGGCAATGTGAACTGGTAAACACTGGAGAAAACGATGTCGTCAATGTTGGACCGATATCGTGACGACATTGCCAACATCGCGATGTCGGCAATGTGAACAGGTAAACACTGGAGAAAACGATGTCGTCAATGTTGAACCGATATCGCGACGACATTGCCAACATCGTGATGTCGGCGATGTGAACAAGGCAAATACTGGACAAAACGATGTCGTCAATAATAAACCGATATTGTGACGACATTGCCAACATCGCGATGTCGGCGATGTGAACGAGGTAAACACTGGACAAAACGATGTCGTCAATGTTGAACCGATATCGTGTCGACATTGGCTACATCGCGATGTCGACGATATCGTGACCACATCGTGAACTGGACATTAATGTCAGAATTGTGTCCGATCACATGGATTGTCAACCAAGATGGCCGCCACTGTGAGCCGAACTTAGTTTAATGTAGGACCCTTAGGGAAAATTCATTTAAAAATCTTCTTGTCTGAAACCACTTAGCCAGTTGGAACAAGACTTATCTGTAACTGTCCTTTGGTTTTCTTTTAGAAATGTGCCCATTGACCTTGACTGTCAACCAAGAGTTGCCACAGCCGAACTTAGTTTAACATAGAACTCTATAGAAAATCCAGCCATATTGACTGCAAAATTTAAATTTTTAGTCCTGCTCAAGGTGAAATGTTAAATCCAGATGAGTGATTCAGGCTCTTGAGAGCCTCTAGTTTATTGCTGTTTTTACATGAAATCCATAGTAATTGGCCTTTATTTTAAGATTTTTAAATCAAGCATATTGAAAACAAATATAAAAGTTAAATACTGGTACATAAAATGTTTGGTATTTAGATGTAGTTTTGAATATTCTGGGTGCTTGTAAAATTTTGTAAAAATTTGTAATATGACCCCTTATGTACCTCCTACCTTAATGAGAAAATACAAGGTATTACCAGTATGTCTTTTATGCAACTACCTGTTGACATTTGTATAGTAACATCATTGCCAACGGTTATTGTTACTCCTAGAGTCAAATATGACTGTTCTAATCACTAGTTAATTATCAGATTTTCTTTCATTTGGAAATCCTGGTATTTCACCACATTCAATTTAATAACAATATTTCACACCTAAAATAATTTTATATAGCTTGGTCAATATTTGAGATTTTATGTCTTACATTTTTTTTATGCTTGAATGACTACATAAATTTTAGCATTTAGCATGTCTCACAAACTGAATATCAAGGATTTATTACCGGTGTTATGTGATACATGTACCAATTTGTATGGATTTAATTGGTAGTAGGAAACCCAAAATTTAAATACTCCATAAAATATTTAGTTACTTTAACATGTGCAAATGGTGAAAACTCAAAATTAAGCATGCTGAAATATCAACTTTACCTAGCCTTGGACAATTCAGGACTAGACCTCCATATTATTTTTTGAGGACAGACTGTGTAGACCTCCATATTATTTTTTGAGGACAGACTGTGGGATGGCCCTTAGGGGGGTCCCCTTTCAAAATTTTGTCTTTTAACCCAGATCTTTGAAACTTTACAGAAGTTGCACGAAGGAGAATGGTGTCATTTAAAGAATTGTTTCTAGATTTACATGTTGTTTAACTTATTTCTTGCAACAATTACATACAGTGTATGAAGTATATCATTTATTTTGTGTAATCAATTCCACCTGCAGCTTTAAACCCAGATCTTGAAACTTTTTTGAAGGACATATTATGAAGATGTGATTGTTTGGTCATTTCTTGCAACAGTTGCATATAGAGGATATCAATTTTGTGAAAAAAACACCTCTTACAGTTTTTAACCCAGTCTGTTGAGTCTTTGACACATTTAATGGTAATCTTTTTTTTTCGAAATTTCAGGTAAGCAATATGCTCATGGGAGCTTCTAGCCATTTTATTTCACAAAAAAGTATTATTAGCTACATGTATTGCCATCACTTGGCATCTGGCATCTGTCGTCATCTTTGTAAACTTTCCTTTAAAGATCTTCTCCTCTGAAACCACTAGGTCAATTGGAACAAACAGCAATGGTCCTTAGGTGGTCCTCTTTCAGAAATATATCCGATGACCCTGCCCGTCATCCAAGGTGGCCACCAGAGCCGAGCATAGTTTAACATAGGACCCTATGGGGAATTTAATTAAAGATCTTCTTGTCTGAAACCACTTAGCCAATTGGAACAAAACTTAGCAGCAATGGTCTTTTAGGTGGTCCTTTTTCAGAATTATATCCGATGACCATGTCCACTATCCAAGATGGCCACCAAAGCCGAACATAGTTTAACATAGGACCTTATGGGAAATTTTCTCAAAGATCTTCTCATCTGAAACCACTTGGCCAATTGAAACAAAACTTAGCAGCAATGGTTCTTTGGTGGTTCTCTTTCAGAATTATATCAGATAACTCCACCTACCATCAAAAATGGCCACCTGAGCAGGACCTTAGTTGGTCCTCTTTCAGAATTATATCCTATGACCCAACCCGTCATCCAAGATGGCTGCAAAGCCAAACAGTGTTTAACATAGGACCTAAGTGGAAAAATCACTGAAAGATCTTGTTTGAAAGCAGTGAGCCAGTTGGAACTTGACAGGCTGCCATTCAAGATGGACATGGTCCAGGTGAGCAATACAGGCTCATGGGAGCCTCTAGTAATTATAGATATTATGAGTTATACTGAGAATTCAAGAAAAGTAGGTTAGCACATCCCTATCAGTGTTTTACGAATAACTTTCAATTTTTTACAGAAATTGGCACAGAAAGTTGCAGAGAAATGCCAGGAAGATGAAAGTTTTCTAGAACAAGTGCGTCAGAACTATATCTCACGTTTATTAAACCATCTTAGCAAGGATGGAACAATTGACCCTACAGAAGGTACAGTCAAGTACTATAAAAAGTATACAGAAAATGATCCCGTTGTCGCACACATGATAGAGGTGGATGGATTAGATCGAACAGGTAAAGAGTGGGAAGCTGAAGCTGATTGCGATTATCTGAAGGCAGCATGTGATGGAGCAGGTAAATGCAGTTTTTTTCTATTAGGAAAACTTAAAAGATAGTAAACCCTTTATAATGCTAAATTTTATTACAAATTACAGCTTCTAAGCAGAATTAAAGGCAAAAAGGATCAAAACAATAACCCAAAAGGTTGTAGTGCAGATAGTGAATTTCAAAAATCTTCTATGTATTTACATGGCCAATTGGAACCAGACTTGGCAGCAATGGTCTTTAGATGGTCCTCTATCAGAATTTTGTCTGATGACCCGGATGATCAACGAAGATGGCCACCTCAGCCAAGCATAGTTATCCCCCCGCTTAGCGAAAGGGGGGGGATCATGTAATACAGTCCGTCCGTACGTACGTACGTACGTACGTATGTACGTACGTACGTACGTACGTCTGTAGTGGCAAGGCATATCTCTGAAACGGTAAAAGATAGAAACTTGAAATTTGGCATCATGGAAGAGTATATGACCCACTAGGGAATAGACCCCTTAAAATTGGAATTCGACCCCTTGGGGCCAAATTATGAGCGAAAAACGAATTTCGCGATATCCAATAAATGGACATATCTCCAAAAGTGTTAAAGCTAGGATATTGGAACTTATGTCACTACTTATATTGCCTTTCCCAAGTTGAAAGAGGGTATCAAAATTTTGGTCCCGCCCCCAGGGGCAATGCCCTAAGGAGTTAAAAAATGTCTAAAAACGATTGTCCAAGAACTCCTCCTACACCGTAGAAGATAGAAACATGAAATTAGGTACACTAGTAACACTTGAAGAGTTGTCTGTGCCAAAGGTTTCGGAATTTTGATTTTTGCCCGGGGGGTGGGGCTACACCCTAATATGTAAAATCTCAAAATATGGTAAGATCAGTTCATATCCCCACCCCTTAACCATATATATTTTTATTCCACATTTAAAGACGAGTTACATGGTCACCCCCGGGGGTCAGCCCCACCCCCCTCATTTGGAAAATTACAAGATATCTCAAAAACAGTTAAGATCCCCACCCCTAAACCATATATATTCTTAGTGGGCATGACAAGACAAGTTTAATGGTCATCCCCGGGGGTCGGCCCCACCCCCCTAATTTAGAAAATTACAAGTTATCTCTAAAACAGTTGAGATCCCCACCCCTAAACCATATATATTCTTAGTGGGCATGACAAGACCAGTTGAATGGTCATCCCCGGGGGGTCGGCCCCACCCCCCTCATTTACAAAATTACAAGTTATCTCAAAAACAGTTGAGATCCCCACCCCTAAACCATATATATTCTTAGTGGGCATGACAAGACCAGTTGAATGGTCATCCCCGGGGGTCGGCCCCACCCCCCTCATTTACAAAATTACAAGTTATCTCAAAAACAGTTGAGATCCCCACCCCTAAACCATATATATTCTTAGTGGGCATGACAAGACCAGTTGAATGGTCATCCCCGGGGGTCGGCCCCACCCCCCTCATTTACAAAATTACAAGTTATCTCAAAAACAGTTGAGATCCCCACCCCTAAACAATATATATATTTAATGGACATGACAAGTTAAGACTTACATTCATTTGATGTAGGCCATTTCAATTTTATCCATCTTAAAACTTTTGCATTCGACTTTGTCCGAGCAGTAGAAGTCCAATTTCATATATCTGTGTTGTTTCTTGATATCCAAAGATCAGTGTCAAACTTTTTCTCTATTTATGCAATTTGAAATTATGAGGGGTTCAGACTTTGTGCATTCCGACTTTGCTGGGAGCGGGGGGATGTGCAATCTCCGATTGCTGCGTTTCATTTAACTTGTTCTGGAAAGTTAATTAAAAAATCTTCTTGTCTGAAACTAATGAGCCAATTGGAACCAGGCTTGGCAGCAATGGTCCTTAGATGGTCCTCTGTTAGAAATGTATCCGATGAACCAGAATGTCAATCAAGATGGCCACCACTTAGTTTAAACATAGGACCCTATGGAAAAATCCATTTAAAAATTCTTGTCTAAAACCACTAAGCCAATTAGAACCAAACTTCAGAAATGGTCTTTTAGGTGGTCCTCTTTCAGAATTGATGTATCCGATGACCAGGAATGTCAACAAAGATGGCTGCCACTGCTGAACATAGTTTAACTTAGGACCCTATGGGAAAATTCATTAAAAAATCTTCTTTTCTGAAACCACTGAGCCAATTGAGACGAGATTTGGCAGCAATGGACCTTAGATGGTCCTCTTTCAAAATTGTGTTTGATGACCAAAACTGTCAACCAAAATGGCTGCCACAGCTGAACATAGTTTAACAAAGGACCCTATGGAAAAATTCATTAAAAAATCTTCTTGTCTGAAACCACTAAGCCAATTGGAACCAGACTTGGCAGAAATGGTCCTTTCAGAAGTGTGTCCAATGACCCGGAATGTAAAAAAAGATGGCCACCACAGCTGAACTTGGTTTAACATACGACACTGTGGGAAAATTAATTAAATAATCTTCTTGTCTGGAACCTGATTTGGCACCATTGGTCCTTAGATAGTTCTGAACTGGCTTGTTGATCAACATGGCCACCAAAGCTGATCTTAGTTTAAACATAGGACCCTATGAAAATAATTTGCAGATCATCTTACCTTAAACTATGCCATTTGGAACCAGACTAATGGCAGCAATGGTCCTCTTTCAGAATTGTGTTTGATAACCTTGAATGTCAACTAAGATGGCCACCATACCCAAACTTTGTTTTACATTGTACCTATGGGAAAACCAGCCAAGATGGCACTTAAATTATCAGTCCTGCTGAAGATGGACAAGTTAAATCCAGGTGAGCGATACAGGCTCTTCAGAGCCTCTAGTTCATTATCTCTTACCGTTTTAGAGATATAAGGAGCCAAAAAAAAAGGACACAACGTAGTTTTTGAAACTGTTTTTATTTCTTATCCGATTTTGATGATTCTTTTTAAACAGTTCTTCATAAGATATAATTTAAAATTTACTCAAGGCATTTTTGTGTTACTTTTGTCATTGTAGAGATAAAAGGGATTAAAGGGGCCAAAACTAGACATTTTGCAGCATGGCTAAATTTTTATTTTTCATCCAATTTTAATGGAGATTTTTTTCTTTTAATTCATCTTGATGAGTGTTTCCAGTATTGTGTCCACAGATTTCATCTATGTTTTATGGCTTTTGAGATATAAGGGGTTAAAAGGGCCAAAAAAAGCAATGTGCCTTGATATGTAAATTTTTAAAACATTTTCATCCAATTCTTATGAGGACTTTTTTCTTTTAATTCACCGTGGTGAATGCTTTCATTAGTATGTCAACAATTTTTTTTTCTATCTTTTATTGTTTCTGAGATACAAGGGGTTATTGTTCACAATTTTGGATGAAACACAAAATTTTTATTTTTCATCCAATTTCAATTGAGTTTTTTTTTCTTTTAATTCATCTTGATGAGTAATTTCAGTGCTATTTCAACAAATCTTTACTATCTTTTACAGTTCTTGAGATACAGGGGGTTAAATGTGCCAAAAAAGCATGTACGTTGCTGTCGTATCATGCTACACTTAGCAAAGCCCTAAATTTATTCAATAATGGAGACTGAAAGGTCAACAACATTTTGTCTGTGGATTTGTTGTAAGGAATATATGTGACAAATGTCATTATACCTTGATCTAATTTTCATGCTCTAATGGTCTGGTTATGTTTTCTAGAATAGGCCTATTCCATTATACATGTACATTACAGATAAACAATACTGTAAATTCAGAAATTATTGCGAGGTTTTTATTAATGCGAATAATGCGACTGGGAGAGTATCGCAAAAGTAAAAACTCGCATTCTTATATCTGAAACATATTTCCGTATGCAGATTTTCCTGAAATCGCAATAATTATTCTAGCATTTTTGTACCTTCTTCAAAAATCGCAATAATAAATGCACGCAATAATTTCTGAATTTACAGTATGTCATATGTGGATTTAATGTAGGGGTACAAATTGTTGGTTGTTGAATTCATATTATAGTGTACATGATGTAGATAGTACGACATATGATTGCAATATATCCTTTATATTTGTTATGAATATCTCAGTCAAGAATTCATATGTTTTCAATAGAGCTGTAAGAGTTTCCAGTCAAACTAAATGCAAGTGAGATATTTTTCAATAACCAGTCTTGTTATTTTCATAATTTTAGTCTATATTTAATCTTATTACAGGAACTAATGAAGATGCTATTATTCACGTTTGTACAACAAGAAATAATGAACAACGTCAAATAATGAAAAAACAGTTTAAAACCAGCTACGGAGAGGTAAGTTTCAGATAAAATAGATTCAACCCAAGTAATAATTGTGACAGGTTAAGATATTTCATTTTGACTTTTTCTTCCTATTCTTGCTACATACAAAAAATCTCGAAAACAAATGAAAATTTCAAAGTTCTAAAAGATGCTAATATATCAAATTAAATTTGCAGGCAATTCCTAGATAGTTAATATTTTGTTGAATATGTTTAAAAACATTGTGTGTGGAAAACTCCCTAATGATTGGGGTTTTCCACAGACAAACATGGACTTTGCCATTTCTTCATAATATGGTTATATAAGGAGGGTAGGCATGCCCTGTCCACAACTCCTAAATCAGTGAATAAATTTCAATGAAACTTTCAGGGAATCTTCAGTGTACATTGCAATTGTGCACCACCTATTTTATTTTTGATCAGAATGATTTTTGGGGTTTTCCACAGACAAACATGGACATTTCCATTTCTTCATGTAATGTAAGAAAGCAAGACATGCCCCATCTGCAAATCCTACTAAACTAGTGAATGGATTTCTATGACACTTTCAAGGAATCTTCAGTGTACATTTCTGTTGGCATCATCTATTTTATTTTTTATCAGAATGATTTTGGAATTTTCTTATGGTTTATAATGTTTCTTGATAAAAATGGAAAATCTTGTCAAAGATCTGTTTTTCACTATCTTACCGTGTTAAAGATGTAAGGGGCCAAAAAAGGGCCACACCTTAATTTTCAAAACTTTTTATTTCTTATCCGATTTTGATAATATTTTTTAAAATGGTTCTCCATAAGAAATACAATAAAATTTACACAAGGCATTTTTGTGTTACTTTTGTCATTGCAGAGATAAAACGGATCAAAGGGGCCAAAATTTGGCATTTTGCAGGATGCCTAAAAATATAATTTTTCATCCAATTTTAATGGATTTTTTTTTTTAATTCATTTTAACAAGTGTTTTCAGAGGTATGGCCACGTTGTTCTTCTATCTTTTTACAGTTTTTGAGATAAAAGGGATTAAAAGGGCCAAAAAAGCAATGTGCCTTTTTCATCAAATTTTAATGGGGATTTTTTATTTAAATTCACCTTGATGAATGCTTTCAACAATTTTTGTCCATCTTTTTATTGTTTTTGAGATACAAGGGGTCAAAGTTAGCAGTTATTCAGGAAACATGAAATATTTATTTTTCATCCAATTTCTATGGAGATTTTTTCTTTTAATTCATCCTGATGAGTACTTTCAGTAGTATGTCAATGAATTTTTACTATCTTTTACATTCTTGAGATACAGGGGTTAAAGGTGCCAGTTTGCTTGAAGATATTGACTTGATATTTGGTATATAGTTTCATCATGACCAGTTACAGAACAAGTTCGATGATATTTTTGCAGGGCTATGGTTCCCGGACTTAGAAAACTTCACACAAATAATCAGTTTTCCTTACTTTTTTGCGTCGTGCTTGAAAATATTGATTTTATATTTGGTATATAGTTTAACCATGACAAGTTACAGATCAAGTTCAAATTTCATTCCGTTCGAAGGATTTTTTTGCAGTTTGAACCTCAGTTTAATTGAATCTTGAAGAAGTTAAATAAAAATAGCACTGATTGTATTATTATTGTGAGTGTTATTGCCCTTGGAAATAGGAATTATTGTCAAAATAATAGTTTCCGCACTTTATTTGCAAACCCTTTTACCAAGTGATCTTATTGGTATGTGAGCCTATAATGATACTGTGAGTTCAGATATTTTTGTGGATTGGGGCAAAAAGACAAATTCGTGGGTTCTTAATTTTGTGGATTTAAAATTTAAAAAAAAAAAAAAAAAAAAATCAAATGAGGCCAGTTACAATTAAGGAAGAGTGTTTAAAATCAAATGTTAAATAAATCCAACATATGCAATCAAAGATATTGTTATCATCTTAACTAATATCCATTAGAAGCTTGTTCAAAACAAAATATTTGCTGTCAAAGCTAAAAACAAAACCAAAGAAGTTACTCATTAACTAGATAAATTAATTATGTAAATACTTTACTACCACATCATTTACATCATTTGGAAT
The DNA here is from genome assembly GCA_028015205.1 of Mytilisepta virgata. Taxonomy (NCBI): domain Eukaryota; kingdom Metazoa; phylum Mollusca; class Bivalvia; order Mytilida; family Mytilidae; genus Mytilisepta; species Mytilisepta virgata. Next base: position 95,587,510 of record CM051521.1, read on the forward strand.
AAATATTTATTTTCAATAATTTATCTAAGACCAAATCTCTTCCTGTAGCAAACTTACATCTTCTCTGTCAACGTTGTTATTCATACTCATCCGTTTGAGATATATTTACTAAAGATCAAAAGATGATATTGCATTGTTGGAAAGGACCTCAAGTATTTTTTATTTCCTTATGATAAAATGATTGAAAATGTATATTTTGTTATGTTTTTAAATTCGTGTATTGCATTGTTAACGAAATCCACGAAAATTGGTGTACCACGAATAAGTGTTTTACAGTAAGCTACAGAGCAAGCTGATCGGGTAATTTAATTGTGTACCCCCTTGCAAACATAGTTTCAGGATTTTTAGAAGTGACTCTGTCCATAAGTCTTTATCTGATTCACATACTTAAGAATATTTTGCATGTTTTCTTATAGTTTAAGCCGGTAGGTGACATTGTATTGCCCAGCTATACTTTCAGAATCCTTGTTAATTGTTAATTTTGTTTTTTAGGATTTGATTGAAACTTTGGATTCTGAGACCAGCTTCAAATTCAAGGAAGTAATACTGGATTTGTTTATTGCTCCCCCATTATTTGATGCTTTGTGTTTGAAAAAGGCAATACAGGTAAGTGGAATATGTTTATTTCACCTGAGTAAGAGGTCTGTCTGAGCTGTTTCCATCACTTTGCATTCATCATCTAAGATAGATGTCATACCCAAACTGAGTTCATGGATGGATAAATTATTGTTTCACATCCAGTGGCAGCCAGGTGCATATCAGGAGGAAAAACTTGTTGAATATAAAGCCCTTCTGGAAATTTTCCTTAAAGTTCTCCTTGTCTAAAATGACTGAAGCAATTGGAACCGAAGTTGGTAGCAATAGTATCTTAGAATTGTTATGGAGAAGTAAGCCACCAACCAAGATGCCCACCACAGCTAAACTTAGTTTAACATGGGAATTCAAAGATACATGAAAATTCACAAGAAAGACCTTTTCTGCAATTAACTGAGCTATTTGTAATCAATGTAGGATTTAATTGGTAATTGCTTGAAGATTTCTTGTCTGAAATTGCTGAATCAATTGGAACCAGACTTGGCAGCAATTCTTATCTCTTTCAGAATTTTAAGTGATTACCCACCAGAATGCCAACAAATCCTAAAAAACAAAATTAACAATTTGTGAATGATTGGTGGGTTCTAAAGTTTATATTTAGATATTGATAAATGATAGTTATGCCAGGAATAATATACAGTATTTTTGAAAAATCCATGTTATAAGGCAAAGAGGTTAAAAAAAACTACAGATTTACGATGTGTCAAATATGCGGAATTAAAATTTGCCAGCTATATCGTGACATGAACCATAATAATGTCCAGCTTTTACTTGACAACCGTAACTATATTGTATCCCCTTAAATTCACTTAGGAAAATTCACTTTATTTAAAGTTGTTTTTGCTTGAAACCATTCAGGCAGTTAGAACCAGATTTAGCAGCAATGGTCCCTAGGTGGATTTTTTAGCTCACCTGGGCCAAAGTACCATGTGAGCTTATGCCATCACTTGGCGTCCATCATTGTACGTCGTCTGTTGTCGTCATCGTTGTCGTAAACTATTTCAAGAATCTCCTCCTCTGAAACTACTGGGCAAAATACCTTCAAACTTTAACTGAATGTTCCTTAGGGTATTTAGTTTATAAATTATATCTGAAGTTTTGATCTATCAACAAACATGGCCGCTGTTGCTAAAATTAGAACATAGGTGTCAAATGCAGTTTTTGGCTTATATCTCAAAAACCAGAGCGTTTAGAGCAAAACTGACATGGGTTAAAAATGTTCAATGTATCATTATATCTATGTAAATTAACTCTCGGTTTTTCGAACACCGATTTCTCGAATTCTCGAATTATTGTTCTTGTCCATAAAACAGTAATACAATCTAATTTACTCTCAGAAACTTGAACACCATTTTATTTTATCAATAAGTGTGAAAAACCAGAGTTCAGATCATTAATTGACAAGAAGGTGATTAATTGTCAATTACAGGTCATTAATAATCCACCTGATGTTTATCTGTGATGTATTCTTATTATTTCAACATCTTGATTTGATGAGTGGATGTTGTTTTAACGATTGGATGGATCAAAGGATGTAAATTAAAATTTAAATTCATTGCTCGTTTGTAACCGATGGCTCAAACTAATTTTCCAGACCCCTTCGAGTTCAAGAAATTGAGATTCTACTGTAGTTCGAGAAGCCATCTTTGAATTTTATTGGCCAATTTAAAAAATCTTCTCCTCTGAAACTACATTATGAAATGCTTTGAAACTTTGCAGGAATGATGACAGCATTACCCTCTACAAACCCTCCATTGGTGGTTGAGATTCATCTGCTCATCAGACCCTTGTGGCTGTTCAAAGTTTGCATTGAAACCATATGGGAAATGAATTTACGTCATTTGCGCAGATTGTAACCGAAGTTTGGGGGTATGATGTATGGAAGGACATCTACGAATAATATTCCTTTGGTTCCAGTTGAATGAACAATGTGGCTGCCATATGCCGTCTTTGATTTTCGAAAATTTTCTCCTCTGAAACTACATTATGAAATTTTTTGAAACTTTGCAGGACTTATAACAGCAATCCTTCTACAAACTATCCAATTTTGGTTGAGATTCATCTGCTCATATAACAGCTGCGGCTGCTCAAAGTTTATATGTAAACCATATGGGAAATGACTTTTTGGTCATTTGCTGAGGAACTTATGTGTGGGATTGTAACTTATGTTGGTAGCAATCTCATATGGAAGGATACATGCAAATGATCCACCTTTTTTTAGGTTGAAGGTCACTAACATTTTACATTAAGAGCCTTTTGGATGCAACAGAGCTTGCATTTTCATATGGCTTATAGAAGCCAGGTGAGTGATACAGGCTTATGTGAGCCCCTAGTTACTGGAGGATTGGGAGGGAGAAATTGTGTTAGCTGATCATTTCAATAGCATTTTAATTAAAATCTAGCTGTTCTTAAGTGATCAGATCATCTTTGAACACTAATAAAATTATTCTAAAAAAAATCACAGAAATTCATTAAGTGAATACTGTGTTTTCAAAAATAGATTTATTTAGTTGTGCATGTTCTTGGTCTATGTATGTCTTTATTTTTTTGTTATAAGAAAAACACAAAAGAGCTGCAGAAGATGGAAAAATCTTATTTGTTTCTTAATCCACCTGTTTTTATTCAGAGATTTTTTTTTGAACAACATTAACTTCAGTACACCTCATACTAGACAAACTAGAAAACCAGGTCCTTAGTAACATTTTCAAAATTTTATGTTCTGTTTAAGTCTTATGATGGATAATTAGTACAGTTATATGATTTGTCCATGAAATAAAATAAACTTCAGAACTTTGTAAAATCAGGTGTTAAAATTTCTAAAAGGATAATGTGAATAATCTCTTATGACTTTTATAGGGACTTGGTACAGATGAATCTGTTTTGATTGAGATATTGCTGTCTAGAACCAATGGTCAGATTGAAGAGATTAAAAGTGTTTATGGAGGTGGGTGTTTAATTACATTTAATCCATGTTTATGCTTTTATAACATAAATGATCAGTGCACAGTATGGTTTGTCATCACCGAGTTTGAAGATCCGTTTTGGGGTATTTTGGAGAAAAAATGGAAAATAACCAGTTCAGATATACCCCGAGATATACAGTCCTTCCCATTGTCCAACTGAAATTTATTTCCGGTCTTCATTTCTTGTAGAGATAAACAAAACACACTATCAAATCATTTTGAACTGGTACATATCAAAAAACTATATTTTGTGGTACAGTTGCTTTGCACTTCGAATTTGCATTTAGATAAACCATTGTATGGTTTAAATTTAAAGTTTGATCTGTGATTTTGGCCCCGCCTGTCCTGTATGAATTCTTACAAACCATTATACCCTTTCATTCATCATTGTTCTGCTCAACAACTGCAACAACTTTTTTGTGTGCAAGAAGGTGGCTGTAAGTTGGTTAGATAAACAAATAGGTCGATTGGTTGTTATTAATAGATATTATAACTTCATACCAACGATTTCGCGTTTGTGATGTAGTTACATGTATTTATAAATGAAAAAGGGATCTTGGTCATGTTTAACAAAGTTTTTAAGCAAATTTTATACAGTCTGTGGTAGTTTTACTGATTTCTAGAAGCAAAAAGTGATGACATCAAGGCTTTATAATGTATTTATTAAGGTGTCTCTACATCCTAGTTTATCCCTATTAACATAATAATAAATCAATGAACTTTTTAAGATATCAACCCAGATGACTGTGCCACAGACAAGGACTTAGAAACTAACATTGTGGATGATACCAGTGGAGACCTTAAAAGAGTTTTAGTATCTGCTGCTCAGGTATAAAGATCTTAAATCTCACTAATGATAAAAATCATTAAGAATATGTTCTTAGTTTACTTGCCAGGTAATAAACTAAGCACATAGTTTGGGTAAAAATTAACTACTGGGTATATTGTACAGTTCTCTTCTGTTAGCTCAAACTCTTTTAACTCAAAATTCAATTGATATCTTTAAGTAATTTTTAGCTCACCTGACCCAAAGGGTTAAGTGAGCTTTTCTCATCACTTGGCATCTGTCATCATCCGTTAACTTTTACAAAAATCTTCTCCTCTGAAAATACAGGGCCAAATGGAACACAAGCATCATTATGGTATCTAGTTTTAAAAATATGTCTGATGACCCTGCCAACCAACATGGCTGACATGGCTAAAAATAGAACGTAGGGGTAAACTGCAGTTTTTTCTTATATCTCAAAAACTAAAGCATTTAGAGCAAAACTGACTGGGGTAAAACTGTTCATCATGTCAACATCAGCTTGCTATGTAATTTTCAGATTAATCATTCAATCCTTTGTTGGGTTATTGCCCCTGAATTGTTAATTTTAAGGAAATTTTGCAGTTTTAGGTTATTATTATAGATATAGACAAACTGTAACAAGAAAAAATGTTCAACAAAGTAAGATTTACAAATAAGTTAACGTGATCAAAATCATTGATTGGCCCCTTATAGGAGTTTTTACCCTTCAAAGACATCGTCCGGTGTAAACTTTCCTTTAAAGATCTTCTCCTCTGAAACCACTTGGCCAATTGGGACCAGACTTTGATGGAATGGGCCTTGGGTGCTCCCCTTCCAAAATTATGTCCGGCTTCCCCGACTTCCAACCGACATGGCTGCTAATACTAAAAATTAGAAAAGGAGGGGAATGAAATCATCTTCTATGAAACTACAAGACCAATTGGAACCAAACTTGGCAATAATGGTCTTTAAGAGATTCCCTCAGAAATATGTCCGATGATCTGGACTATTAACCAAGGTGGCCGCCAAAGCCGAACTTAGTTTAACATAGGGCCGTATGGGAATATTCATTTAAAAATCTTCTTTTCTGAAACCACTGACCAGACTTGGCAGCAATGCACCTTAGATGGTCCTCTTTCAGATAACCCGGACTGTGAACCAAGATGGCCGCCACAGCCCAACTTAGTTTAACATAGGTCCCTATGGGAAATTCACTGAAAAATCTTCTTGTTTGAAACCACTCGACCAATTGGAACCATACTTGGCAGCATTGGTCCTTAGATGGTCCTCTTTCAGAATCTTTCAGATCACCCGGATTGTCAACCAAGATGGCTGCCACAGCTGAACTTAGTTTAACATAGCACCCTGTAGAAAAACTGGCCAAATTGACCGCAACACAAAAATTTTTAGTCCTGCTCAATGTGAAAAGTTAAATCCAGGTGAGCTATACAGGCTCTTGAGAGCCTCTAGTTTGGTTCCAGTATTTTATTTTATTTCTAATATCTCCAAATTCCTATTATATCAAACTTAAATTTTGACAGTCCTATTTGTATTGAGATAACCAGATTCAAATGTATATTAAAGTACAATGTAATTCAAAGAAATAGAATTGATTGGGAGTTGGTATAGTAATTAACAAGTCACATTTTTGTCCTTTATAACATATTAAAATGTATGGAAATTTGCACGAAATGTATTATAACAACAATGCAAGATTGTAAAGATATATGTTACTAAATTCTTTTGACTTGAACAAAAAAAAGAACTGTTATTTTTACTGATGTCATTTTTATGTGAACTGATGGAAAAAACTGGAAATTCTCTGACTTGCCTCCACTAAAGTAGGAACAAGTAATATTAAGTATCAGTTTGATATATTGATTGATCCCTTTCAGAGAAAGTTTTGGGATATTTTTGTTGCCTCCGTCTGTCCGTTCATCTGTTTGTCCATACAAAAGCTTTAGATCAGCATTGTTTGGGATGATTTCAAAAATCAGAACGAACTGATTAATTAGGGCCCTATAATTTTCACTGCATCCATCTGTCCGTCAGTAATTGTTAGCGCTCTCAATTCTACATTTCTCAACGGATTTCAATTAAATTTATATGGAAGGTATATATGGGAATTACCTTGATCAAGTTCTAATGCGAGTGCTATCGGATAACTTTTGTGGGAGTTACTGCCCTCGATTTAGTTTTTCCCTGTCAACTTCTTGTTAGCGCTCTCAATTCTACATTTCTCGACTGACTTAAACTAAATTTATACGGAAGATGTATATCGGCAATACCGTGGTCAAGTACGAAAACGAGAGCTATCGGTTAATTTTGTGGGAGTTACTGCCCTTGACTTAGTTTTTCCCTATCAAATTCTTGTTAGCGCTCTCAATTCTACATTTCTCAACATATTTCAACCAAATTTATAGGGAAGGTGCATGTTGCGAAGAAAAAATTCGAAAACGAGTGCTATCGGATAATTTTTGTGGGAGGTACTGCCCTTTACTTAGTTTTTCTCTATCATCTTCTTGTTAGCACTCTCAATTCTACATTTTTCAACGGATTTTTAACCAAATTTATATGGGAGGTGTATATGGGCAATATCTTGATCAAGTTTGAAAACAAGAGCTATCAGATAATTTTTGTGGGAGTTACTGCTTTTGACCTAATTTTTCTCTGTCAAATTCTTGTTAGTGCTGTCAATTATACATTTCTCGATGCGCTTTAACCAACTTAATATGGAAATGTATATTGATGATACCTTGTTGAGGGCTCTTGGATAATATTTGTGGGAATAACTACCCCTGACGTAGTTTTTCCATATCAAATTCCTGTTAGGGCTCTAGATTCTACATTTTTTTATCATCCCTTTGTGATGATCACATCACAGTATTCTAGTTTTCTTGTAGTTATTCCCCTTGGAACAGTAAAGATATGGAAAATTGACTGTAATCGCTCTTGTCCATGTCTCAATAGGCCATAATGAAATTTTTGTCAAAGTTTTATATCTGCTTGGCTGTTATATTTTTGGATGTATGATGGTGTGAGCCCTTCATCATCAGGGTAGTTGTCAAAGACTGTTAGGTTTCCGCTTATTTACTTTGTTCTAATGAATGTTATCCTTATAATATTTTTCCACACCATCCCATAGGAAAGACAGGTTGGGATTGATTTTGAAAAATCTGGCCCCTTCTTTTTTTCTGGGGGTCATTAAGGGTTTTTTGATAAATTTGAAACTTTTTAAATTTCTGGCCATTTGAGGTATTGCCATCATTGATTTGTAAAATTTCCTTTTAAGATCTTCTCTTTGGCAGCAATTTTTCTTTGGTGAAACTCTTTTAGAATCATATCCGATGACTCAGCCCCCAAAGATGGCCACCAGAGCCGAACATAGTGCCTTCAAAGATCTTCTCTTCTGAAACCACAATGCCGATTGGAACAAAACTTGGCAGCAATGGTCCTTAGATGGTCCTCTTTCAGAGGTGTATGCAATGACCCCAACTGCCATCCAAGATGGCCGCCAGAGCCAAACATAGTTTAACATAGGACCCTATGAGAAATTTACTTAAAGTTCTTCTTGTCTGAAACCACAATGCCAATTGGAACAAAATTTGGCAGCAGTAGTCTTTCAATGGTCCTATTTCAGAAATATATCCAATGATCCCACCTGCTATCCAAGATGGCCACCAGAGTTGAACATAGTTTAACATAGGACCCTATGGAATCATCACCTCTGAGTAACTGTTTACCTGTTATTTCTCTGTTAGGTCAGAAACAGAACTAATTCACTAAATAAAACGCTGTACATGATATCCCTTTCCCTTTCCTTAAATATGCAATTTAGATGTTGTGTGTATGTTTAATGGAGGACTTTTTGCCAGACCAGATGCATCAAGCATGTAATGTTTCATCAAATCTTTTCTGTACTACCTTAACCACTTTCTCCTTTCCTATATTTTCCATCTCTCTGAATCTGTTTCTAACTTTATACCTATCACTCTTTCTTCCTTCTTTTCTCCTTTTTGAATATCCGTATGTTTATTAGTAATGGAAATTTTTTTGATGACATATTCGAATATACTGGTCCAAAACTTTAGTTATGTAATGTTCCAAATTGTATTATGAAAATCTGATGTGTAAAGTTATGTGTGATTTACTAACAAATATTAACATTGATGTTTTTTTATTCATTTACTAATATTAACGAGACCGGGATAAGGTACCGGTATTCGATGTATCCAACTAACAAATGTACAGATTTCAATAAAATATGAAAAACTTAAAAAAAAAAAAAAAAACATAGGACCCTATGAGAAATTTACATAAAAATCTTCGTGTCTAAAATCACAAAACCATTTTGAACACAACTTGGCAGCAATGCTCTTTATGTAGTCCTCTTTTAGACTTATATCTGATGACCCCACCCACCATCCAAGATGGCCGACAGATAGATGGATGAATTGTTGTTTAACATCCAGTGGCATCCAGGTGCATATCAGGACGAGAACATGTTGATATGATAATGAATATGATCCCTGCTTTGTACTAGACTGACATACTGAGCCGGATTTTTAACGTGCTAGCTCACAAGGTAACTGTTTGCAGGAAGACATACCACCCCACTCGGACATTAAACTGACTCCGAGCTGACCAGTAGATCTTTGCTCTTACTCCTAGATGCCACATGCTTGGCAGAGAAGCAGCAAATACCAATTTTGATGTCTTTAATGGGTCAGGGATCAAACCCGCGACCTTCCGCACTCGAGGCGAGCCCGCTACCACAAGAACACCGAGGCAGTGATGGCCGACAGAGCCTAACATAGTTTAATATAGAACCCTATGGGAAAATTACTGAAAGATCCTCTTGTCTGAAATCACAAAGCCAATTGGAATAAAGAATGGCAGAAATGGTCATTAGGTAGACAGTACTATATCAGAAAAATATCTGATGACACCACCTGCAATCCAAGATGGCTGCCAGAGTCAACCATAGTTTATCATAGGACCTTATGGGAAAATTCACTGAAAGATCTTCTTTTTTGAAACCACTGAACAATTTGGCAAAATCAGTGAACCAGTTAGAATTTGACAGCAATGTTCCACACTGCCAGCCAAGATGGAAATAGTCAAATAATTCATTCTGCTTGAAGTCTGCAAAGGATTTCCAAGTGCGTAATACAGGCTCCTGGGAGCCTCTAGTTGGTTTTTAACATTTCTTTATCTGATTTTGATGATTTTCGTCTCACCTGCAACGAATGTCGCGAAATGTGGTGTGGGCGGCATAAATGTTTGTAAAAACCTTAATAACTTTGCACACATAAAACCTACACTTAAGATCTTCAGGACACAGATACATTATGATATTAACTTCGCAGCAGTATACTTTTCTTTTCTCCTTGACCTTGTTTTCATGGTTCATTGACCTCTTCAACATAATTGTAAAATCTGTGTCCAAGTTTTGTGATTAAATCCATTCTCAGATGCTATAATACCTAGGCCCAACATATGTGGTATATAGATAGTGGGTACATGCCATTCTGACACCTGTCTCCAGACTGACCTTAATTTCATGCTTGAGTGACTTACATTACATTTTTACTATGAAGTCCATTTCTCAGCATCCGAAATACCTAGACCTTCCATATTTGGTCTATAGATAGTTCCTGCTGGGTACATAGTCCAGTCAAACGAAGTTTTAACCTCAAACTAATTGCAACAGAAAATGTTTAGTTCTAATCAATAGCATTAAGCCCCAAATATACACAGAAAAAAGTCCCATAAAATCTAACTTGAGGAAAACTCAAAATCAGCATTTTTAATTTCCTATGGAAATTAACATTGGAAAGGAGAGATAACTCTGCAAAAATTAGTCTTTTTTGTCAGTTTTTGGTTGATTTTCTTAAAATTCATGTAAAGTATGATACTTTGATGGGGTTATAAGTTCGTATTTGACTATATTATATAATCTTCTGCTCATGAATTGTACAAAACTGAAGTGTTATGGGTATTTTTATTTTTTTTTGCACGTTTTTCATTAAAGAAATTGCAAATTTGTGGCTTTGTGACCATTTTGAAAAAATAATGTGAAAATTTGGTATTGTTTATATCTGTAAATTATATTTGTTCAGCATCTACCTTCTTTAAAAAAACTTTGAACCACAAAAAGAAGAATATATGCTTAATCATTTTTATTAAATTTGAAATTCTTTACCTTGACAAGTTGAAAAATTTAATAAATGGTCAACTAATGAATTACGAAATCTAGGTTGTAACTTGATAAAAGATATGAAAACACCTTTAGAGTTGTTTGTTATACTCTAAAGACGGCTAAAATATCAAGAATCAATACATTCTGCTGAATAGAAGCGGTAAAGTTATAATTTTGTATCAATTTTTATTGATATTTCTGCCTTTTAGGGCAGAGTTATCTCCCATTTTCAATGCAAATCTCCATAGGAATTTTAAAATCGTGATTTTTTAGTCTTCCTCAAGTTAGATTTTGTTGGACTTTTTTCTGTGTATATTTGGGGTATAATGCTAAAGATTAAAACTTAAAAATCCTCTTTTGCAATTACTTTAAGGTTAGGGTCAAATTTATGCTAGATTGACTGGACTAACATGCCTGTCTGACATGTGTTGAAGAATATGGCCCTCAATATCATGCTTGAGTTACTTGTGTTACATTTTCAAGATTTAAGTCCATTTTTCAGCATCTGTAATAACTAGACCCACTATATTTGGTGTATAGATAGTTCTTGTTGGGTACATGCCAGTCTGACAACTGGTGACTGACCTTGTCCTCAATTTCTTGATTGACTTGAAGGGTCATGTTAGCTATTGTCATCATTTGGCGTCTGTCGTCCACAATTCCCATTTTAATCTTTTCCTCAGAAACAGCTGGGCCAATTGGTACCAAACTTTGGTAAAATGGTCCTTTGGTGGTCCCCTTCCAAAATTATGTCCGGTGTCCCCGACCTTCAACCAAGATGGCAGCCAAGCTAAAAATAGAAAAAAGGGTGGTCAAAATTTTTAAAATCTTCTCCTCTGAAGCGACTATGCCAATCTCAGCCAAACTTTGCTGAAATTAACCTTGGGTAATCCCCTTCCAAAATTGTCTCGGGTGGTTCAGACATCTGACCAAGATGACCGCCACAGCGGAACTTAGTTTAACAAAGGACCCTGTGGGAAATTCACATAAAAATCTTGTCTGAAACTACTTGCCCAATTAGAACCAAACTGTGGTGGAATGGTCATAATTAAGGTGGTCCTCTTTCAAAAATTTGTGTGATGGCCCTGACCTCTGACCAAGATGGCGCCACAGCCAAACTTAGTTTAACTTAGGACCCTATGGGAAATTCATTTAAAAATCTTCTTGTCTGAAACTCCTTTGATGGTCCACTTTCAGAATTGTGTCTGATGAACCGGATGATCAACCAAGATGGCCGCCACAGCCTAACTTAGTTTAACGTAGGACCCTATGGGAAATTCATTTAAGAATTTTCTTTCTTGTCTGAAACTACTGAGCAATTGCAACCAAACTTAGGAGCGATGATCCTCTTTCAGAATTATGTCCGATGAACCGGAGGATCAACCAAGATGGCCACTACAGCCAAACATAGTTTAACATTGGACCCTATGGATAATTTTTTAAAAATTCTTTTTTCTTAAACTTATTTTTATATGTAATAGGCAATGCACTATCAGGTGAGTGATACAGGCTTCTGGGAGCCTCTGGTTTTAAAATAAGTCTGTTTCTTGGCAACTGTAATACCTAGACCCACTATATTTTTGTCAATACATAGTTCTTGTTGGATACATTCCAATTGAACACCTGATGACTGCAAGGGTTCCTCATGAGAAATACTATAAAAATTTCAAATATTATTAAAGGACAGCTATACATCTTATTGTGGTTCTTTTATTTCAGTAAAAGTTAATACATGTGTCTGTCATTAGCTTTTTATATTATGTTTCATAGGGAGGTAGATCAGAATTGAAACCAAGCAAGGTAGATGAGGCTGTAGTACCAGTTATGTTTCATGATGAGGAAACAGATGAAGACAAGCCCACTGGTTCCTTTACAATTGATATGGAAAAATTGGTTGATATGGAAAAAGCCAAGGCAGATGCCAATTGCCTTTTTGAAGCTGGAGAAGATTGTTTTGGTACTGATGAAGATACATTTATCAGGATCTTTGCTAACAGAGAGACTTACCAATTAAGAGCCACTTATGCTGAGTATGTTAAGGTAAGCTTTTGTAGGACCTATAAATCTTATTATATACTTCTATGTCAAGTCTTGACTGTTTATATAACAAAAAATAAGTTCCTGTGTGAAAAATATTTCTCCAGAATATATGTTATATTAAATTTGTTCCTTTGGAACATTTTACCTGCGAAAAGTTTTCTAGGAACAAATTTTTCTACATTTTAGTTCCAGGGACCTTCACTCTTGCAAAAGTTATTTCACATCAGAAAATCGTAATTTTTTATGAACGTTATTCAAGGCAATCATTTTGAATTGAATATACCATAATTTCTGTGATGTCAGCAGAAATTGTATTTTAAAAACCAATAAATAAACCTAGGTGAAAAAATTACAGATGTGAAAGATATATTGTGATTACATTTTGTATAAACAATTCAAAACCTTAGAAAGTACATTGTATTTATTATCTTGAAGTATAATACAGTTTTACAAATTTACTGGGGGCCTCGGTGGCTGAGTGGTCTAGGTAGTTCGTCATGACTACTACTGATCACTAGCCTGTCAACGCTGGGGTTGTGAGTTCGAATCTCACCTGTGGCGGGGTGTGTTCGACTCCGATCTTAATTGACAAGGATTGCCAATTTTCCTACCGAAGGTTGGTTGTTCTCTCCGGGTACTCCGGCTTCCTCCACCAATAAAAACTGGCCGCCGCGAAATGGCCAAAATGTGCTGAAAACGGCATTAAACCCCAACTAAACAAACAAACAAACAAATTTACTGCTATTAATGTTTTATAAATATATCACATGAATAACAATACATAGGATAAAAAAAATCATACTGCTGAAATGGCAATGATGGGAAGATTGGATTGATAGCAGTATGAAAGTGTTATCATAAAACATACTATGAGAAACGATTTAATATATATATATTATCAAGATTTTCATGAGCCTGAGTCATTCTTCTCATAAAACATATAGTCCAGTCAGTCTAGCATAAATTTTACCCTAACCTTAAAGTAATTGCAACAGAAGATTTTTAAGTTTTAATCTTTAGCATTATACTCCAAATATACACAGAAAAAAGTCCAACAAAATCTAACTTGAGGAAGACTAAAAAATCATGATTTTAAAATTCCTATGGAGATTTGCATTGAAAATGGGAGATAACTCTGCAAAAAAAGGCAGAAATATCAATAAAAATTGATACAAAATTATAACTTTACCACTTCTATTCAGCAGAATGTATTGATTCCTGAAATTTTAGCCGTCTTTAGAGTATAAGAAACAACTCTAAAGGTGTTTTCATATCTTTTATCAAGCTACAACCTAGATTTCGTAATTCATTAGTTGACCATTTATTAAATTTTTCAACTTGTCAAGGTAAAGAATCTCAAATTTAATAAAAATAATTAAACATACATTCTTCTTTTTGTGCTTTAAAGTTTCTTTAAACAAGATAGATGCTGAACAAATATAATTTACAGATATAAACAATACCAAATTTCACATTATTTTTCCAAAATGGTCACAAAGCCACAAATTTGCAATTTCTTTAATGAAAAATGCACAAATAAAAATACCCATAACACTTCGGTTTTGTACATTTCATGAGCAGAAGATTATATAATATATTCAAATACGAACTTATAACCACATCAAGGTACCATACTTTACATGAATTTTAAGAAAATCGACCAAAACCTGACAAAAAAAGACTCATTTTTGCAGAGTTATCCCCCCTTTCCAATGTTAATTTCCATAGGAAATTAAAAATGCTGATTTTGAGTTTTCCTCAAGTTAGATTTTATGGGACTTTTTTCAGTGTACATTTGGGCCTTAATGCTATAGATTAGAACTAAAACATTTTCTTTTGCAATTAGTTTGAGGTTAAAACTTAGTTTGACTGGACTAATAATCAGATGTTCAATTGAAATTAGAAAACTTTCTTCTTATGATTTACTTAGAAATTCATTCTGTGTATATATTTTTTCATTTTATTAAAAAAAAAACATTGGAAGAATAATGTTAGCTGGATGTTCTGGTTGATGGTTGAATTGCACATAGAATGCAATAAGAATCTAAAAAATCTATTTGGTCTGTCCCAGTTTCCTTTGTTACTTTTATTTTATTTGTGTTGCAAAAGAGAGGATTACCAGCTGTTAAGTGTTATACAGTATAACAGGCTCTTGGGAAGTATCTTTCATCTGAAATTTGATACCAAGACTAATAAAATATCAATTTCCATGTGAGTTTGTTTACATTCAAACCGAACGTGACATCCTAATCCATGCAGAATGAAAACTTTTGGGTTTCAACTTTTTAAAAGTTAAAAAGATATGAATTTTAATGCCCCTCCTGCAAGGCAGGCTGAGTATATTTTAGTTCTTCAAACTGTGCATCCGTCCGTCCATCTGTACAAGGTTCAGGTTTAAGGTAGTTTTTCATGAAGGAATTATGGTATCATCCTGAAACTTTGTACATGGATATCATGTTATATGAAGGACAAAACGGATGCTGTGACCTTTAGATCATGGGTCATCGACTTTGAATTTCTTTATAGAATTTCAATATTAGAATCCAGGTTAGGGTTTTAGGTTTAAGGTAGTTTTTCATGAAGGAGTTATGGTTACTATAATCATCATGAAACTTTGTACATGGATAGCTTGTGTTTGAACAGCAGCATTTTTATTCGAAACTCATGCTGTGACCTTGAGGTCATGGGTCATTGACTTTGGATTTCTTTATAGAATTTCAATATTAGAATCCAGGTTAAGGTTCAGGTTGAAGGTAGTTTTTCATGAAGTAATGAGAGATATTATTTCTTCAACCCTATCATTAGGGACTTAAAAGTCAACAATATACAAATGTAATGCTATTTACTAAATACTTACATCATTGGCGCAGCATGTATTGTTGATTGGACAAATATATACTTGTTATTTTCACAACTAATGAATTACCTTATCTAAACATTAATAATTTACATATTCTTTGCTTTGAGTTGAATACTGTTATTGTCCCTAAAGGGTGGTCAGTCAATTGTAAATTGACCTAAGTGCCATGTGAGAGTTTTGGAATATCATATGTTTGTTTTCTTTCAAACATCTGGGTTAATTAGCCAGAAGTAAATATAGTTAAAATATCATATATAATTATGTGTAGTTCTTTAGTCAGCAGTGAAAAACTCTTTTTTTACTTATTAAGCAGACCTTTTTTTCAAAATAGATAATTTTTTGTTGTTAGGTGGTACCCTTTCAAAACTGTGTCAGGTGGCTGGACCTGTGACCAATATGGCCACCATTTATACTAACAATTTTAAAAAGTATATGATAGTGTAAATAAATGTCAAGTGATGTAAATATCAATGTTATACAGTTAAATAAACAACAAAATGGATAACATGAAAGGTCAACAATAACATGCCAATCAATCAAAGCAACCCAACTGACAGAACGCCGGACAAAAAATAACATAAAAGAGTACAAAACACAACCATGAACACAACAGAGAGCCAGGATAGTCTGACTTGGTACAGACACTTAATAGTGCAAGGGTTAAACCGGTTTTATGGGTACCCAAACCTCTCCCCTATCTATCCTGACACTTTGGGGTATAAAACACACTATAAAAACCAATACAGTATGATTACCAACAAGATGACCGCTTGATAGAACTGAAAATTAGATTGGTCGGTACATAATTTAGATAGCAGGGTCAGAATGTGCTTGTTTTAACTGTAAAAATTTAAGCTTCCAAGAACCAATATCACAAAAAATGCTCTCATGTAGCTGCAGGTCGGATACTGTCACTCTAATGAAGAAATAACACTTCGATAAAGGTTTTAATGCTATCTCGTCATAGAGTTGCATGTTTTTTTAAATACAGATAGAGTTTTCTGAAAACTGACTAATTTGAAAATAATTACTAAATCATGTTTATTTATAGTATGTATTTATTTCAGTTGACACAGAGAGATATTGAAAATTCAATCGATCGAGAATTTTCCAGTGATGCAGAGAAAGCATTATTAACATTAGGTAATATTTTCATTTATCTTATATTTAGCATTGAAATATGTAGTTTTACCCATATTATACAGCCAGAAGTGAACTTGCCATAGACTTTCTGAACAAAACAATCTGTATCCAGTGCAAATAATTCATATCAGTATATGTATTGTGATGTGTCTCAAAATCCATATCAAGCCTCTTGTGAATTATATAATTATCTGGCCTCCAGTTCACAAAAAATTGTTCAATTCTTGTAACATTCATGGCCTAACATTTTGTATATACCCTAAACTAGATGTAAGATTTGTAACCTGGAGCACTTTTGTTTCTTTTATTCCTTACTTTTTACATCATTTTATTACTTCACTAACGTCGAAAACATGGAATGCCATCACACATAAAATAATGAAAAATGGCAGCTATGCTCCATAACCCCGAGCTACTGTGTGAATATAAAAATTCTGATTTTATAGATGCAGACAAATCATAATATTAATTATAAACCTGTTTTCATGATTATATCTCACATAGTGTAAGAAAAGTTAGAGGACAATCAATTTTTGCTTTTTGGACCCCCTCTTGGGTTGCATGAAAATTTCAACACCATTGGCAAGTTAGCATACATAATGTGAGTTGTGATTAAAGAATAAACTTATAAACTTTCTATCTCTAGTAGTTAGAAGATTTCACTGATTTACTGGATATCACAAAATTTGTTTTTGACCATAAGACTGCTCTTGAAGCATATGTAAATTCAAGAGCAGTCAATGAATGGGTTGTGCCAAGTTTCAAGACTCTGTGATTTGTGGTTTCTGTACATTATGTATAGATGTATTTACATACAACATATGGCAAACAGCAAAATATTATTCCTGCCGCTTTTTTGAGGGCAGAAATAAAAACAGAATTGTAAAGTTTTCAATGATTTAAATTGGAAGTAATATTCCGTATCAACTGGTGTATTGCGTTTTAGCTCACCTGGCCCTTTGGGCCGGATGAACTATTGTCATCACTTTTCATCTTTCGTATGTCGTTACACAATCTTCATTGCTAGGCCAATTTAAACCAAACTAAGCTGGAATCATTCCCCATTTCTTAGATCAGTTGAAAAAATGGTCACTAGAAGAAATTCATTATTTCTAATTGGTCAAATTTTCAAATTCTTTAAAACTAAAAAGTTTTTTCAGACTTTATAGGACTGATGATTGGGAGACCCTCTGCAAAGATTCCTCATTCAATATTGATTGGTGGCATAAATGACAGCCATAGGTTTACATTGAAGACTTTGAGAAAACTGCAAGGCCAGTAATAACCAAACTTGGCAGGAATAATTGTATAAAAGTTCCTAAATAAAATTTCCCCATTTCATTTGGATTGAATGAAAGACATGGTCGCTGTAAGCAATTCTTAATTCCAATGGACAAATTTTTACTGCAACAAATCTTTTCATAACCAGTCATCCAAGTTAACTTGCAGTGATGTTCTGAGAAAAAGAATAGCTCTGGTCAAGAACAATTCTGGTCAGGAAACAGAACAGCTCTGGTCAAGAATTAGAGCAGTCCTGGTCCACAACTGCTTTTTAGAAAAGCTGGTCCATGACTGCTTTTTAGAACAGCTCTAGTCAAGAATTAGGATTTATTTCAGTGTGGTATTTTTATTTATAGTGTTACAGAAAGACTTTAAGTTGGGATTTTTTATTTATTCTATACCCTGACTGTTACTAGAACTGTTCTACACTATTACGGGTTATAGAACTGGTCTAGACAATGACAGGTTAGAACTGTTCTTGACCATAACAGCTTAGAGCTGTTCTTGATCATGACAGCTTAGAGCAGTCAGAATCGGTCAGGATTATGTTCTAGAGCAGTCAGGATTCTATTCTAGAGCAGTTCTAAAGCAGTCAGCAGAACTGCTCTAAGTTAACTTGGTGAGAGGTTGTGTCTGCACCTAACTACTTCATAAAATTTTTTTATTTCCTTCTGATTGGCTAAGATTTGATATACAAACAAAAATAAATATGCAGTACATCTGCTTCATTACCCAAATGAGCAATTCAGGCTCACTTGGGCATAAGTTTCTCATACTGCTGAGGACAGATTATTCATGATTTTGGAGAGAAAAGTGGTAAAATTTCTTGGTCACATCAAAAATATATTGGCTAAGATTTGATATACAAATCAGAATCAGTCATGATTCTGTTCTAGAGCAGTCAGGATTCTATTCTAGAGCAGTTCTAAAGCAATCAGCATTGCTCATTTGGGTAATGAAGCCGATATACTGCATATTTATTTTTAAACAGTTTTCATGTCAGTCCTCATATTATCCCTTGACTCAAATCAGCCCTCTAGATGATATTTGGAATCACCATTAGATTAGATCTTCATACATATCAGAATTTATATAAAAATGGCTTTCATTATACAAGTGTTAACCCAAATTAGAATATTGTTTTGATGGTCGACGTTTGTTTTAGTGATGTGCATAAAATGCAGACCAAAGTATTTTGCTGAGCGATTAACCTGGACAATGAAAGGACTTGGTACTAAGGATAGTGATTTGATTAGGATTATTGTCAGTAGAGCTGAGGTAAGTAGTTTAGGCTGCACCAAATTAATTTCTACAAACAATTTCATCATAAAAATCAGACTGAGATTGTACTACCTTTCAGCACCACTGTACAGCACTTGGCATCAGAAAGTAAAGAAGACCTTCATGGTGGTACAATCTTATTGCCCATGTCTATAAATGTAGATAAATGATATTATTCATTATTCTTTCAAGATTAATACAACTCTAAAAATGTGACATCCATTGCAGGATGGGTTGTCTGATTCTGATAATTTTCCACCAGACATACACTTCATTTGAACTTTAAATGGCACTTCTGAAACTTTTAGCACCAAGTATGAATAATTTCACAACCTTTCTAAAATAACCATAGAGTGTGATAAAATTTACTTTTTCTTCACTTTTTATTTGTTTCTTGTATGTTTTTTTGTGCTTACTTTGAAAGTAACATAGTAATTCTTTTTTAGATTGATATGGTGCAAATTAAGGAAACTTTCCTTGCTCAGAATAAGAAAACTTTGTGGAAGTGGATTGAAGAGGATTGCTCTGGAGATTATAAGAAAATGCTTCAGGCAATTGTAGGAAAAGATTAGACATTTGAAATTAACTAAAATAACAAAATAGTTTCTCTCTTTTTTTTTTTTTTTGGTTATTCTACACAATTTTGTTTCTGGTACAAATGTGTATGCATAATTAGTACAAACACAATGTGCAATTTCTAAAATGTTTCGGACTTGATATTTAAAAATTACTGAATATATGTAACAAAATTTGACACATGGAAATGATAAAGATGTTAGTAAATCATGTGAATGGCAAAAAACATTTCATGTATAATAATGGCAATTTAAATAAAATATTTATACTTAGTAGTTTATTGGGACAATTAGTTTAGAAAAAACTGAAGTAGTTTTTATGGTCAAGTGTTATATTTTTTCAAAAAGGGAGGGGAGATTTTGAAACTTATTTGGCTAAAGAGTGATTCTTAGCCATAATGTGTACATCACATTTATATGGGTACAGTTTATATGATTCTGTTATAGATTGATAAGATGTCATACTTAAAGGCATTCTGTTTTTTATTTTTTTTAACTTAAGTCAGTGAAATTATTTCCTTATTATATATTTAGTAACATATGATCATTGACCCACTTCAATTTTCTAATTTATTTAATCCCCTGATCTCTCTCTTACAATGGCTTGTGTTATCCTAACATTATAAAAATGTAGCCAAATTACAGTTCTTAATTATTGTCACAATACACCAACTTTACCTATTTGTTTGCATGGGAGTAATTGCCTAGGAGTATTTACTACCATGTTACTTATATACTAGATTTAACAAACTGTTACAGTTAAAATTCAGTAATAAAATTTAATAAAACCTCATATTATATAAAAGGTTATTTGGATAGAATTTTTAGAATGGGACTTATTTGAAATATAAGTAATACTTGTCCAAATTAAAGTGAACCACTTTTGCACTGGATAGGTTATTCAGTATACCATTTAGACATGTTTTACACATGTTAGTTTAAAGATAGATACATTTATTTGACCAAATATCAACATATGCATTTGCATATACAATATAATATAAAACTATAGCAGACATGTTAAAACATACTAAAATCATAAAATCGTATAAATATGTTGATACTTAAATAAAAGCTAATACATGTACTAGAGTTTCTGTAAGGACAGGTGTTTGGTTCTGTTTAGCAAAGTGTCATGATATATATTTGTTGTTTGTAATGAAACCCCTTTTTGTTGATACTTTTATAAATTTATGAATTATTGTTGGTTTATATAGCAAATAACTGTGATATATATTCTTATTTTTTATTAGATAATTATTTCTTATATATGTATTAAATGTTAAAATTTTTGAAACCGTCCCAGTATATTATATTGTACTCTTATAAATGAGAAGCAAATATAGGGGAGCTTGTGAGCTTTTGTCATCACTTGGCATCTGTCATCCGTCTGTCGTCCGTCCATCAACATTTCATAAAAAGATCTCGTCTGAAACCACTGAGCGGATAAAACCAAACTTGGACTGATTCATCTTTAGAGTGTCTTGATTAAAGTTTGTGATTTTTGTACCCGTGTTGATTCAAAATGGCCACTTTGGCTAAAAATAGAAGATAAGGGCTGTCTGTCAACAGTTCTCTGAAACCACTGAGCCAATTCAAGCCAAACTTGGTTTGTTGCACATATAGGGTGTGTAGATTAAAATATGTGATTGTTGTGTCCGTGGTTCATTCAAAATTGTCGCTTGGGCTAAAAATAGAACATAGGGGTATGAGCATGTTTTTTTATTAAATATCATGATCTATCACCAAAAAGAAAAAACCATTACCTAAAAATGATCAGAATGCAAAGTTTTAACTTTCATTCATTTGGTCTGAAATTGTCAGTTGTTGTCCTATATCAGTTATAGCCCTTAAATGACAATTTTTTATCCGTTTTTGGTGAATTTTCCTTTTTTCTTGAAAACTATAATATACAGAGAGAAACTGTAAACTATGAAATTGTCAAGCATGAATCTACAAATGATGTAACATGACCGATATCATCAATCAATTCCTATAGGAGTTATTGCCCTTAAATGACAATTTTTAATTTATTTTTGTGAATTTTTTTTTTTTTTTTTTTTTTTTTTTTTTAATTAATAGATAGAGAGAAACTGTAAACTATAAAATTGTTAAGCACGATAGATCTACAAACAATGTAGCATGAGCGATATTGTCTTTCAATTCCTGAGGAGTTATTGCATAAAACCCTATGGGAAAATCAGTAAAAGATCTTTTTGTCTGGAATCAGTTGGATAATTTAAGCCAAATCGGGCAGCAATTGTCCTTAGGCTAATGTCCTCTTATAGAATTATGTCTAATAAGATGGTCTCCCAACCAAAGATTAACTCAGGTGTTCAGGTGAGCGATACAGGCTCCTGGGATCCTCTGGTTAGTGTTTAAGGAAGGCTATTCTATTATCTTCATTGGGTAGCTTTACTACAATCATATAACGGACACAATCAACAGTTTTCATGTATTGAAGTTTTTAAAATGACTATCACTTCGACCAATTACTTTTCTGCTCCAAAGACTGTTATGTTGTTTTTTTTTGTCTTCAGACTGTCTTAGATATGAAAATCACTGGTTAAAGTTAAGTAATTGAAAGTAATGTTTGACATGCTAAATTTTGAAAATCAATTTTGGAAGCATTTTGACATTCACATCCCCAAACTCCATGAATTAAATTTTTTATCTGACACTGTTTTCTTGATGTTGTCTAGTATAATGTTATTACCCGTTTTAACTAGTTTAAAAGCAGAGTACTAGCCAGTGTTCTCAGTAAATAAATTATACACAATCATTTAATTTTACACATGTGTAAATTTGTTATATCAGTAGATAAACTAGATTCTCATAACTATTTCACCAGTATTTTATTTGATTTGTTTTTCAGCTGCACAATATTTTTATGTTATATATTCAAAGTTTTTATTCACTGAAATATTTTATTAGCTCTTTTTCCACAGATATATGCTTCATAAAAACTTTACAAAATACTAGTTTCACATGTTATAAGTGACTCTTCAGCTTTTTATTTGATGCTACTAGATGCTTTAGAAACTAGATGTTTTTGTCAGCAGTATAACCTAATATTATTTCTTTATAAATGTGTATGAATATTTCAAGAAGATTTTCATCTTTTTGCAATTAATTTGTATTATCGTAGACTGGTGGGTAATATAAATGGATTAAATATTTAGTCATTCCTGCCTTTGTGCCCTTCAATTCTTAAATTATAGTATAGGACACTGCCAAGTAACTAAGTATGCATCTATATCCAACTTTGTACAACAGTCTTAGATATATTAAAGACAAAAACTCAAATTTTTCAACAATTTTCCAGTTTTCCTAAAAATTTGGTGAAATTTTGTGTGGAATAAATAGAATAAGTATGGTATTAATTTTAGAATAAGGTCCCTTTAATTGATCAAGATCCTTTAAGTTTTCTTTAATATCTTCTGATTACAATTATTGATGAACCAAACAAAATACAAAAACAAAAACAGATACACGGATCAGTTAATATATATTAAATAAATATTCTATAACACAAAACCGTATGCAGTAGATATGCATATTCCATCAAAATACGACTCATCAGTTGTAAAACAGGAAAATGTGGAAAACCGAAATACACACCAGGACGAATAGATTCAAATTTGCAAATAACCAAAACTGACAAAGCCAAAACAATATATGATCAGAAGTATGTAAAAGAGAAATAATTCTTATTTTTTCACCAAATTTAACAATTTTGTAAGAGAAAATTATATTCTCATTAACATGCAAAAGGGAAACAATTCTTAGTTTTCCTAATTTAACAGTTTGGTAACGGAAAATTATATTCTCATCAACTACCTGTATATTGAGCCTGTTTGGCCCCTTTACAGACCTTTAAAAAGTCCATGAATTTAATTGACATTTTAAGACTTTGTGTTACAACAATCAATAAAATAAATCTCGAAAGTCAAAAATCCCATATAAAAGGTCTGACTGCACAGTGGAATGAATAAAATTATATACTTTAGATTGTTTGAAATGATTATCCTTGAGATATGATTAAATGTAAAGAATGTGAGTTTAAAAAGGTGATTTGTCAACACAAATGATACGTCTCTAATTGTATTTATCCTTGTAAATTTCAGCTTTGTGAATATCTTGTATTTTATTTTAAGTTTCCATTTGTAATTGTGGCTTGTTTTCTACCTACATTGTTATACTGCCAAAACCTAAATTCATATTTTTTTGCAATCCAAGACAATATTAGCAATAGATTTTTTCTTCCAGCGTTACTGTATGCTTTTCAAACTAGAGTATGGTGCAACATAAACGGTAATGTGTAATCTCATGGACTTGCACATATTTCTTTTAGTAGCCAACAGTGTCAATTTCTGACATATCTGTGTATGTTTTGGTAAATCACATATCCATTAGTAAACAGGAGTGAATTTTTTTTCATCAATTCCAATCCTATCCTAATTCATAATTTTTATATACAGGTAATGTATATGGGACTCAAACTCAACGAAAATATGCTAATGCTTTGTGACATTTCTTGGTTTTTTTTGTAGGGTATATTGTTAATACATTTTTGTATTTGTTTATAGATTCCCACACAAAATTGCAATAAATATTCCAGCAATGAAATTTAACTGTTGAGTTTTAATAATAAGCTTTGTGTTTAGGAGGTAAAAAGGGTAATTCATCCTCTTTCTGTGAACTTTTTGCATAGAAGTGAAATGTGTTTATTAGGTAAAAAGGGTAATTCCTCCTCTTTCTGTGAACGTTTTGCATAGAAGTGAAATGTTATTGTTTTATTTTGCATTCTCTAAATAAACTTTACAATACAGTGTTTTAGCTGAAAGAGCCAAATGGTATACTAGTATGTGAACTTTTGTCATAATTTGACACCCATTGTCAGTCTGTTTTTCACATTTCAATCTTTTTTTCCGAAACCCTTCTACAAATTGAACAAAATGATGATATGAACCATCTGTGAAAAAACCTTTAGAAGTTTGTACATTTCCATCACAATTCCATCTGATTGGTCAGATTTAAATACATTGAATCTTCTTAAAAATTTTGTAAAATGTATTTAATGTATTTATTTTTTAAATATGCAGCATCTGTGTGATATTTTATATAAATTTTTAAATACTAAATCCCAGTGAGACAGCTAGCAAGGCTGTCATCAGCAATTCTAGTTCCTAATGATTTGAATTTAAAGAAATTATCTCCTTTGAAACAGTTGACCAAATAACTGAAGCTGTTACATTGTGGCAAAATGTGAGAATTTCATTTCTTTACACTCTGTGATTTTGTTTTCATCATAAATATTAACATGCACTCTAATTTGAAATTTTTGTGGTAGACTTCTTTGGAGCCCCAAAAATTTTTCAGCTAGTGCAAGATAAAGTATTACGGTATCTGCTAGTTTATAGAAATTACAAGGTCTTAACTAAAGATGGCAAGCAGTGCAGAAATACTTCAATTTGTAGAAGACAGATAGATTTCATAAAGATGAAAACCCAAAAGAAATGTGATGAAAGACATTAAATAACCAGCAGCATTGTTTATTGTTGCCCGAGTGACCTTTTATTTCCAAAAATGTTAAACGGAAGCTTTACATTCTACTGAAATCAGCAAATTTTATGACTGGTTACTGAAAAGGATAAAACAATGTTGAATGTTGCTTGAGCATATGGCGAATTAATTAATTCTTGAGATAACATGTGAAAATGAACAAAAACAGAGTCGCAGTCGTGGATTGTTTGTAGACGGTACTGTCTTCCCCAAAACATTTCATATTGTGGTTTCAGAGGAGAAGATTTTTGAAAATTGGCCAATCAAAATCAAAGATGCCTCTGGTAGCATGTTGTTCATCCAACTGGAACCAAAGATAGAGAGTTTGTACAGATAGGTCCTTCCATATATCATTCCTGCCAATTTTGGTACAATCTGTCCAATATAGTTCCTGAGGAAATGACAAAACAAACCCTTTCAGATATGGATTCAGTGGAAACTATGAACAACTGCAGCCGTCGGCTGAGTGGATTGATGGATCTCAACAAAAATTTGTACGGGTTTCACGGAACCCAGTGTCTCGGCTGCTTTCGCTGTTGTTTATGTTTTCAGTGTAATAGTTGAATGTACATAATTTTTCTCCATATGTTATTTATTGGTCATGAAGAAGCTTCTGTGAAAGTTGGGTAAAAATCCAGGATGGTTTAAGAAAGTAATTAATGTTTTAAAAACTTTAACTGCAGACTGTATATTATGTTAACTGCGAGAAAAACTAAGTCCATTTATAAGCAAAATACGGAAAAAATTTTCCTCTGGATACTATCCTTTGATCATGAGCAAGCTTCTAAGTTTTGTAAAAATCCAGGATGGTTTAAGAAAGTTAATGTTTAAAAACTTCAACCACCGAGTGAGTGTAACTATTGACGCCAACGACGACGGAATGTACAAAACATTTCATACTGCGGTTTCAGAGGTGAAGATTTTTGAAAATAGGCCTATAAAAATCAAAGATGGCTCTGGCGGCCATAGTGTTCATCCAACCGGAATTAAAGGATGAAAGTTGGTAGAGTTCCTTCTATACATCATTCCTATCGACTTTGGTCACACTCTTCCCATTAGTTTCTGAACAAATGACATAGTTCTTTCCCATATCATTTTTATGGTTTCAATGGACACTTTGAACAGCACAACCGTCAGTTGAGCCAATGAATCTCAATCAAAAGTTGTTCGTTTGTAATGGGTATTGTCATCAATCCTGCAAAGTTTCGACACATTTCATAAGGTAGTTTCAGAAGAGAAGATTTTTGAAAATTGGCCAATAAATATCAAAGGTGGCCTCTGTCGGCCATGTTGATCATTCATCTGGTGGAAATTTGGTAGAGGTCCTGTCATACACCATTCTTGCCAACTTTACAAATTATAAAAAGTCTTTTCCCATATAGTTTCAATGACAACTTTGAACAGCAGCAGCCGTCGGTTAAGTGAATGAATTCCAACTAACAGTGGATCATTTGTAGAGAGTATTATTGTCATCTATCCTGCAAAGTTTCAAAACATTTCATGATGTGGTTTCAGAGGAGATTTTTATACGACCGCAAAATTTTTGCGGTCGTATATTGGTATGACGTTGGCGTCGTCGTCGTCGTTGTCGTCGTCGTTGTCGTCTGCGTCGTCGTCCGTCGTCTGCGTCGTCGTCCGAAGACATTTGGTTTTCGCACTATAACTTTAGTATAAGTTAATAGAAATCTATAAAATTTAAACACAAGGTTTATGACCACAAAAGAAAGGTTGGGATTGATTTTGGGAGTTTTGGTCCCAACAGTTTAAGAATTGGGGGCCAAAAAAGGGCCCAATAAGCATTTTTCTTGGTTTTCGCACAATAACTCTAGTATAAGTAAATAGAAATCTATGAAATTTTAACACAAGGTTTATGACCACAAAAGGAAGGTTGGGATTGTTTTGGGGAGTTTTGGTCCCAACAGTTTAGGAATTAGGGGCTAAAAAAGGGCCCTAATAAGCATTTTTCTTGGTTTTTGCACAATAACTTTAGTATAAGTAAATAGAAATCTATGAAATTTAAACACAAGGTTTATGACCACAAAAGGAAGGTTGGGATTGATTTTTGGAGTTTTGGTCCCAACAGTTTAGGAATTAGGGGCCAAAAGGGTCCAAAATTAAACTTTGTTTGATTTCATCGAAAATTGACCTATTGGGGTTCTTTGATATGCCGAATCTAACCGTGCATTTAGATTCTTAATTTTTGGTCCCGTTTTCAAATTGGTCTACATTAAGGTCCAAAGGGTCCAAAATTAAACATAGTTTGATTTTAACAAAAATTGAATTCTTTGGGTTCTTTTATATGCTGAATCTAAACATGTACTTAGTTTTTTTATTATGGGCCCAGTTTTCAAGTTGGTCCAAATCGGGGTCCAAAATTAAACTTTGTTTGATTTCATTGAAAATTGAACTATTGGGGTTCTTTGATATGTCGAATCTAACCATGCATTTAGATTCTTAATTTTTGGTCCCGTTTTCAAATTGGGCTACATTAAGGTCCAAAGGGTCCAAAATTAAACTTTGTTTGATTTTAACAAAAATTGAATTCTTGGGGTTCTTTGATATGCTGAATCTAAACATGTACTTAGTTTTTTATTATGGGCCCAGTTTTCAAGTTGGTCCAAATCGGGGTCCAAAATTAAACTTTGTTTGATTTCATCGAAAATTGAACTATTGGGGTTCTTTGATATGCCGAATCTAACCGTGCATTTAGATTCTTAATTTTTGGTCCTGTTTTCAAATTGGTCTACATTAAGGTCCAAAGGGTCCAAAATTAAACTTAGTTTGATTTTAACAAAAATTGAATTCTTGGGGTTCTTTGATATGCTGAATCTAAACATGTACTTAGTTTTTTTTATTATGGGCCCAGTTTTCAAGTTGGTCCAAATCAGGGTCCAAAATTAAAGCTAAAAAGGGGGTAAATTATTTTTTTTTGGGGGGGGGGGGGCAATTCTCCACAGCATATTGTATTGCACAAGAATCAAAAAATTGAATATAAATTCAAATCATATGACCAATTCTAAGTTCTTTATTTCAGTTATTCTGTGTCAGAAACCTATTATGTGTAAAATATTTGAAGAAATTTTCAATTGCACAGTATTGTGCAATAGCAAGAAATTGATATGTGTGCTCTGTTATCAAAACCTTATCATTAACAAATTCCATGACTATGATGTCATTTTCTATTTTAATATGTTATGGTGTATTTAAATGGGCTGTTATGATTGCAAAGTATAAAGAAATGGGGGGGGGGTTGAAAACAAAATTTAGAGGGGGGGGGGGGTAATGAGAAATTGGGGAGGGGGTAATTTTTTTCTCATTTCATATTTCATAAATTAAAAAGAAAATTTCAAATTTTTTTGGCAAAAAAAGGGGGGGGGGTTACAATAAATTTTATTCTTTTTTGGTTTTTTTTTTGGAAGGGGGGGTCAATGTGCAACTTCATAGTGTATTGCTCAAAAGCTAAAAAAAGGGGTAAATTATTAATTTTTTTTTTTTTGGGGGGGGGGCAATTCTCCACAGCATATTGTATTGCACAAGAAGCAAAAAAATGAATATAAATTCAAATCATATGACCAATTCTAAGTTCTTTGATTTCAGTTATTCTGTGTCAGAAACCTATTATGTGTCAAATATTTGAAGAAATTTTCAATTGCACAGTATTGCGCAATAGCAAGAAATTGATATGTGTGCCCAATTTTAAATTTTAAATTGGTTATTTCTGATTTATATATAAAAACAAATAATACTGATATGGTTTGAATAGGTAAATTAAAAAATTTTAAGTTCTTAGACAACATTCATTCTGTGTCAGAAACCTATGCTGTGTCAAATATTTATTCACAATCCAAATTCAGTATTGTATCAAGCTTGAACGTTGTGTTCATAATTGCCCCAACTATTCAGGGTTCGACATCTGCGGTCGTATCTAGCTGCGCCCAGCGGAGCATTTTATTTAAAACTTGCAAATCAAAATCAAAGATGGCCTCTAGCGGCCATGTTGTTCATCCAACCGGAATTAAAGGTCGAACATTTGTAGAGGTCCTTCCATACATCATTCCTACCTAGTTTAATGTCAATCTTCCAAGAAGTTTCAGAGGAGATCAAAATATAAAGTTTACGGACGACGGACGCAAAGTGATGATTAAAGCTCACATGGCCTATAGGCTAGGTAAGCTAAAAAGTTTACACATAGGAGCAAGGCTTTTTTGTTGTTGTTCGCCATCTTAATGTCACAAAAGAAATTTGCACTCCATTATAACACTGGTTAATTAATCTTTTAGACTTCCTATATCCCCGGAGCGTTAAAGGATTAATACATGTAAATGACTTCGCTAAGCGTATCGTGTTGACAGGTAAACAGTTTAATCAGCACTTCTGAAGTCATATCACCTCCAAGAGAAAGCCCTTAATTGGAAAATTTAATTTGAGGCTTTTTCTTACGTATCTCTGTGACAAGTACATGTAAATGGAGCCCCACATTTTTCTTTGGGAAACAGTAAGTCCATTTCCTCAAGATATCATACGAATATTAAATAAAGGGCACGCTGAAGTAAGTGTGGACACACTATTATGCTTGACCCAATAAGTGTTGGATATTACAGAGTAATAATGGACCGACCACAAAAAACAGATTGAATCTTATATCTCCAAAACCGTTAAAAATAGGAAGAATCTGTTGACGGAGTACTGACAGCACTCATCAATATGAATTAAAAGAAAACATCTCCACTGAAATCAAGTAAAAAATTAAAAAATGTTTTTTTCAAAAAATGCTAATTGTGACCTCTTTGATCCCTTGTATCATGGAAACGATAAAAGATGGAGAAAAACTTGGTCGCATACAAAGAAAGCACCCATGAAGATGAATTAAAAGAAAAATCCCCATTCGAGGTGGAAACTATCCCCTGAGGCCCCATCCTGCAAACATACTGCAATGGTTTGCACATTAAGCGAATGGTGACCACCTTTAGTAGGCTGGGAACCACCATAAAAATTATCATCATTTAACACTGGACAGTATGTTTGTAACCACAGAGTTGACCAAATTTGTAAACACAGATCTATGATCTTTAAAATCAAACTAATGTTGACTTTTAAGGTTGGAATATTATTACTGCAAAAACCATTCTATGAATAGAGACCAATCACACAATGTATCACTATTTACCAGTACGACTTCAAGCAGTATTAAAGAAAAGGAACGGACATAGTTTGTTAAATTACACCTATGGTTTTCACACGTCTGTGATCTTGACATTCAGGTAGTCATTTGAACTATATCAGTGACACAACTGCAGGTATGTGAACAATTATACAAGGTATCAACTCAGAGCATTATTTAAAGCGTCATCACTGAACTCCAAGCCGTTCTCAAATTATAGAGCGATTCTGGACAGACTGACGGCAGATGCGGGGCCCTAAAAGATGCTAATAATGTCAAGGCACGTAAAGTATGGAGAATTGAAACAATAAACTGTTGACAGAGATATTTTTCGCCTACCGGCAGAAAATTCTAAAAATGACAATCTGATGGATAGCAACTTTGCTTAATTGAAAATCGATGGACCATGACCTAGGCAAGGCCCCCAAATGGTTGTCAAACTGAGATGTATTGATAGTAATGCAACTGGAAAATGTCAGTGATCCATCACATTTAGTTCCTATCAATCTAACTTAAGCAGAAAACTTAACATTGAAAATTGCTGATTAATCTAAAGTCACTGGACCGTGACCTCGGGGACAGGGCTTCAAAATGATCAACAAACTGAGATGTACTTATAGTAATGCAAATTTGAACAAAAATATCATTGATGTATCACAAGTAGTTCCTATCAAACTAACATAAGCAGAAAACTTAACAATGAAAATTGCTAATTAATTGAAAGTCGCTGGACCATTACCTAGGGGCAGGACCTCAAACTGAGATGTACTGATACATCAGTAGACTTCAATAGAACACTCCAAGGTGCATAAAAAATGTACACACACACTAAACAATACTAATAACACATCAAAAATAAAACCGGACGTTAACCCAAGTACAAAGGTAAGGCTATAAGTGCAATTAATTGGTGTACAAAGTGGGTGAATAAAATAAATTTTCTAATAAATTTTAATATATAATATGGTTTGATCAGGTTTATTTCACTTTGTCTTGATTCTCTATAAACACCAATTAGTGCATAACTTCTTTTAGGGCAATATCTCTTTGTAAAGTCACCAAACATGTTTCTTTTAAGAAAACATCTCATTTGTTAACCCACTAAACATGAAAATAAGTTCATAAATATACAGGATGTTGTTATTTCCAATTGATGATAAGAATCTTGGCTACAAAAATGATTTTGAACTATTTATTTCTTCGTGAAGAACACATCTTTAGTTAAGCAATGTGTAAAACATCCGGGAGAAAATGCTCCGTATAAAGGAGAACTTGTATCAGATGGCCGAAAATTCTTAGTAGTCATTTCCTTCAAAGCACCATTTAGAATATGCACGAATTCTGTTGTCCAAAGCTTCCCATTGTCTATATGCTCTTTAATTTGGCTGTACAGACTAGTTAATAACCAACCTCCAGCAGTGGCGTTACGAACCGCATAATTATCTAAAAGTAATCATGTAAAAATGTAATTACACACTAAAGACTAATAAGAAAACATAAAAACAGAACATACGTTCCATCGTTCTAATACAACTAAATAACAACATGGATAACAGGAAAGGTCAACAATAATGACATAACAATCAATCAAAGCAACCCAACTTACAGAACGCCGGCCAAAAAAGAACATAAAAGAGTACAAAAGACAAACATGAACACAAGTGAGTCAGGATAGTCTCACTTGGTACACACTGAATAGTGGTGGGGTTAAACCGGTTTTATGGGTACCCAAACCTCCCTTATCTATCCTGACACTCTGGTGTATACTACACACTATAATAACCAATACAGTAGGATAACCAACAAGGTGACCGCTTGCTAGAACTGAAAATTAAAGTGGACCGTACATAATCTACATAGAAGGGTCAGAATCTGCTCGTTTTAACTGTAAAAGTTTCTGTAACAAGTCATACCCCATACGTTAACAAATCTTGCAAAAATTCTAATCACAGTAGAAATTATATGGTTATATGTTATACAATAGGCCTTGTTAAGACCTGGGAATTCTTTGATAACCATTGTAATGCGTATACGTACTAGATAAGGATGCAAACATTAGTAGGGTATCTTCAGGGCAATCAACATCAGTAACGTGGTGAACTAGCTGTCGGCTGTTCAGGTAATGATCAGCGGAAGATAAATATCTAGTATCGAGGTCGTCTTTTGTTTGAGAACTGTCGTCTGACTTTGGAGGGAGATCTGTAGTTGAATGTATGGAGTCTGTGTTATCTGCCTTTTTAAGTTTAACATCAACTGACTGTGTAATCGGTTGATCACTGGCTACTTGTTTTCTTTCGGTAATGGTTACCTCATGACCTTTGTCCATTCCTAACACAGTTCTATTGCTTGTTCGGCATGCCTGTAATATTGAATAAAGAGAAAGCAAAGTTGAAACGTGGGAACATAAGATGTTATTTCCAATATTTATATCATTTTCACAGTCGTTCAATTCACATATACTGACAGCTTTTGAGATACATGTATATTTATGGATCCTGAAATGATATGATCATGTACTGGTCGGGGTTAACTCCCCCTTCTAGACTGCATACCGGTAGCATAATAATTCATTTTGAAATTCTATTAAATCCCTCTATTGTTTTGCGCATTGAGCAGCGCAACGGTATTATGCCGTCCGTGGCTTGTGACGTCGCGATTTCTAACGTTGATCAACGGAAAAAGAAAGACGACTGGAATCAATGGAAGGTTCACAAAAGTTAACGTTAAACGATTTTTAAGATAGAAATGCACGGCCGTATTTAATCATATGTGTCTTAAACTTTTAAAATAAAATACATATCAACAAAAATTCGGTCTGGACTATATGCACATAATTTTCATATATCTCAGGTCATAAAGTATAATTAGTGAACATGAAATCAACTAACGTTTTATTGTATTTTTTAATTATTATCATTATTATTATTATAAATTATAATAAATATTATTATTATTATCATCTAATGCAACCGCTAGCTTTATTTTGACTAATAGAATTTTCTCGTTAATCTTTATCCTTATCGTTATCTGGACGGAAAATGCAATTTTTAATGTCGTACTGCATACTGCTTACCACTGACTCTCTTACATTTTTTTGGTGTTATTATCAATAACATTTTATTACTTTTCATTAAAAAATAAAGAAAATAAAAACTGTAGATATGGTACACACGAAATCATTTAAATAAATCATTTAACATATGAAATTATTTTATAACTGACGGATACATGTATCTAGCTAGCATCAGTACACTTACTATATGTTCAGTTATAATTCCGAATATATCCAGTTCATCTTTATACGGCCGCAAATATGTGTGGTCGTATTATGGTATAAGGTTGTACTCCACAAATTGACAGTAACATTTTCTATGTGAAGTGAGCTAACAAATATCATGGTCTTGTGCCATCTTCAGAGTAAATAATACCCATATACATATATATATATATATATATATCCTGAAAGGCCATTATGTTAGCATTGTTTCAATCATGATAAAATAAATAAAAAATATCCAGGGAAACCTAGTTGGCATAGCAACATTTCAAAAATTTTCATAAAAAAAAGCTTTAAAAATGTTAAATTTCACTCCAATTCGGCTTAAAATTGAGGTCTGATGCAGCGTTTCAATCCAATTGAGACTTAATTTTTCAGATTCTGCATAAAATTCCATTACATATGTGGGAAAAAAAAGGTTTACTTTTCCGGCTCTTTTTTTTCGCAATTTAACTTACCAGTGCAGGTGCCGATTTTCACTGTCAAAGTTTTACACACCACATGTCAATTCACAAGTCCCAGTTTATGACCTCCCATTACTTGTCAGAAGCAAAATCAGTTAATGTTTTCGTATTTTTTTAAACTAAAATCTATCCTCTTTCAGTCAATATTACAATTTTGAGGTTAAGACATTTATTATTTATCTATCATGTAGTCAAACTTTACCAACTCTAATAATTAATAAAATTCTGGGGGTGCATTTCTCTGAAACTAAGATAATTAGTGGAGTGTAACCTAAGCCTGTCGTCGTCGTCGGCGGCGGCGGCGGCGTTCGTAGACAGTTGACGGGACTTATATCAGTCCATATAACCCGTGAAAACATCATCAACTCTGTCTAACGTTAAAAGACGTTGCTTTCAGAATTGGCGCGATAATTTCCCGCCATTTTAAATTTTTATGCCTTTTCTTCGAAATATCTCTTTTTAGAGTACGGTGACCCCACGTTTTTATTTTTTTTTTTATTTTGTTTAATAATTAATAATGAATATTCTATGTAATTATTATAGAAAAAACATAGGTCAATTTTTTACAATACTGAATTTTTAAATAGATATTTTACCATAAAAAAGGCGGAAAAATGTTTATAGCAACATATCGTTATCATCCGTCCCTCAGAAGATGATAATACGAATAATATAAGTTCTACAATCAATACGGTTAACAAAACAAACAAATTCCATGTGATTAGGACTTTTTATAAAAAATTAAACTGTAAATAACTACATGTTCCGATTTCTAAATTTTGTGAAAAAGATGGCGTTATAAATCGAAAACGAGGTCGGTGACCCCATTTTTTTATTGGCTGATTTTAAAGCTTTTACTTAGGCTAAAGTGGGAAAAAAATTTAAAGAAGATATTATTGGTAGATCTGAATAGAGGGATTTGTCTTTAAAAACTTTCAGTGTAGCAGACGTCTTGGCTGGTTTTCCCATCGGGTCCTATGTTAATCTAAGTTCGGCTGTGGTGGCTATCTTGGTTGACAGTCCGGGTCATGAGGAATAATTCTGAAAGAGAACCATCTAAGGACCATTGCTGCCAAGGTTAGTTCCAATTGGCCAAGTGGTTCCAGACAAACTGAGATTTTTAAATGAATTTTCTGAAACAGTCCTATGTTAAGACTAAGTATAGCTATGGCAGCTATCTAAGTTGACAAAATGGATCACTGGATATATTTATGAAAGAGGACCACCTAAGGACCATTGCTGGCAAATTAGGTTCCAACTGGCCATGTAGTTTCATAGAAGAAGATATTTGAAATCCCCCCCATTTTTTCTATTTTTAGTAACAGCACAAATGGCGCAGATGCCGGACGCAAGTTTTGAAGAGGGCCACCAAAGGACATTTCACCAAAGTTTTGTCTCAATTGGCCCAGTGGTTTCAGGCAAGATTTTTAAATGAATTTTCCCATATGGTCCTATGTTAAGACCATTGCTCATGTTACTAGCAAGTCTGTTTCCAACTGGCCATGTAGTTTCATAAAATTCATCCCCTTTATTTCTTTTTAGTAACAACAGCCATGTTGGCTAGAAGCCGGGGATGCCGGACACGATTTTGGTTGGAGCACCCAAAGATTATTCCACCAAAGTTTGGTCCCAATTGGCCCAGTGGAGAATATCTTTAAAGGAGGACGACGGACGCAAAGTGATGACAATTGCTCATACTGACCTTTCATTAAGGTGTGCTAAATCTCTTAGCATACATCAGTGATCGTCAAAACTAATTTCTGACACATCAAAATGTCGATCTTTCAGTACAATTTACTTTAACTTTGTTCATTTTCTTTTATCATAAGATCAATTTCTGTACAATGTATGCAGAAACTAGAAATAATTCACATTCTCACCTGGATGAAGAAGAATTTCGGTTTGTTTTTAAGTTCTTCGCAGTGATCCTCGTCAAACATTTTGATAATATCACTGGTTTTAATTCCATGTCCATCTGTCCCTATAATTACGTGTTCCTTTATTCTTATGTTGTCACTTTTTGTCAGTTCCATTTCTTCTCCATGGGATGCAATTACACAAACAAAACAGTCAGACTTTTTGTGAATTTCTTCTTGCTGGGAAACTAAAAATAGTACATGATATGAAAATTGGACGTATTTTCAATTAGAGCAAGACAACAGGTTTTCAAAAGACGTAACCTGCTTCGAAATTTATTTAATTACACGATTCAGTATTTGTAATAACTTTAAGTTGAGTTCGAAACAAAAAATATACCCAGTAACCATCTTTACGAGAACAGAAATCTAAATTAATACTAGGAGAATAGCCAAATCAAACTTTGGGTCCAATAAATTAGATGGATAACACAGAGAGCGTCGGACCCCCGACAGCTCCCAAATAGATGGATAACCAAATGAAGCTTTGGATAAAAGAAACTATAAGGATAATATGAGGATAATACTTAGTCTAGAAGGGTAGCTAAATCAAACTTTAGATCAAAGAACCTATATCTAACTTAGGATCCAACACAATAGTTAGATAACACCAGAAGGGTAATGTTACAAAGCTTTGTATTAAACACTAGTTGGGTGACATAAGGAGACACAGCGATATCAAGCTTTCGTTTCAAGACGGAAAACGCTAGTAGATGTTTAGTCATGTCAAGACATGTTTAACCACAGGTTAAACGTAATGAGTTTCTATGCAGTTTTAAACCCTCGGTTAAATTTAACCTTGGGTTAAATATGTTGAACAACTGGGCCCAGATGGATAACACTAGAAAGACAGACATGTCAAGCTTTAAATCCAAAACATTATATAGCTAAACAAGGACAATAATATTAAGCTTTGGATTCAACACTTTTGGGTAAATTAGAAGAATATCCATATCAAGTTTTGGATTAAAGAGATTGGATGAGAAACACAACACTACATATATAGCCATAAAAAGCTTTAGATGCAGAACACTTTGGAGCCAAGATACTGGGAGAATAATCAAATCAAGCTTTGCGATTTTTCTGGCGATTGGTTGTTCTGCTAAACTAATATTATTTCCCGTATATGGCTCTCATGCGGAACATTTCACCTATTTGATAATTTCAATGCTTTTTAATCGAGTGATTTAGGTAGTTCGTCGCAACCACTAATTAACACAAACTGTCAGCCTGTGAGGTGAAGTTCGAATGGCGAAGGTGTGTTCGACTCTGTTCATAATGACCGGCATTGGCAGCTTTCCTGTCCATTTTCATGATTATACTGGTACTTTAGCGTCCCCTGCCATTAAAAACTGATATGCAAACAATCACACTATAAATGCGGCAAACTAACCTCCGTAGCAGGGTCATTTCCGTGCTATAAATCACTAATTCACGTAGAAATTTGTGAAAATACTTTGAAATTATGATCCTTGGCAATGCGTGGATTTGAATTCAAAATGTTCGGTTCCAAGCATATGGATGAGAAATTATTCAAAATGTGCGCATGGTATTATATCATACACTGTACTTTAGTCCTCTTGTTATACACGTAGGCTGATCATCGATTATTATGTCATTTTATAGCTTTCCTGTTATCTCCTTTTAAAAATATTACCTCTTACAATTGTTTGACTACTTTACTTACTGGTAATTCAAAGTAAAGATCAATAAGTCTTGCACAACACATTTGTAACAAAAAATGCATATCTTTTTCAAACTGATATTGGAATTTTTCAAAGTTATTTTTGGACATTTTATTGGAATTTCATTTTCGTATATTTCATTTAACAATGCATAGCTTTTTGTTGCCTAAACTTTGTACAATATTATGTTAATTTATTTTTTTATTTACCTGTTGTTAGCTTTCTAGACTACAGGATTCGAAAATGCTTTTAGCAAAAATTTTATATATAATGTTAGTTTCTGCACCGAGGACAGGGGACCTATAAAAATGTAATTTTATTGATTTAGATTTCGTATGTTTATATGTTCATACTTGCTTGTATGTATTCTGTTTATATGTGTCACAAATCAATATGATTTATATGACAATAAAATTTGATTTTATTTGATTTGATTTGATTGATGCCGACTTACTCAACACACTATGCATTCAAGTTCAGAGTGCATATTCAGTTCTTGAGTGAAACATGAACCTGAGAGACATGAAAGTTTAATTTCTTCAACACATAATGGTAAATTATTCCTGCAAAAAGTCTTTTCTGTTTTGTGAACACTTTAAATATATAGTTTGTTCACCTCTTATAAAATTAATACCTATTTAGAAATTAAACGACAAATGTTTGTTTACCTCTTTTCACCGTCGACCATATTTCAGTTGCCCTCAAATTTCTGTGTGGATGTACATCAAACCCAAGAAAACTGAAAATTTCTCTCATCCGATCGAAGTCTCCTGTATCACCAGGTCTGTCTTTATATCCGGAATATCTGTCGAATTCTTCATTGTGTATTAGTAATGCTATCCCACGTTTCTCATTGTTGAAATCGTAAGTAAATTCTGTCATCCTTGTTAAGATAATACTTCTATCGTTGATGTTAGGAATGGTATTGATTGGTTGCTATTGTGTTTGTTTCAATATGCAGACAAGCGTAACCACATCTGCTTTCACGCGTTCAACCACGTAACTATTAAAAAATATAAACACTACTGTATTGTTCTACATATCTGGAGGCATTTCACTGATTTTGATTAAATCTTACTAGTTTTTATGACAGCGTATATGGAAATTTAAAGGTAATCCGCATATGGATATAAGGGACATGTGTATATTTAAATACTTACCTTATGCAGTGATACACATTTAATGTTTTGTTTTTCTGATTGCACACGAATAATATATATGTAACAATAAAAGTTGTACGTGTTGTGTATAAGGGTTATATATATAATGACCCAATAATTACTTACCGGATGATTCACTTGCTATAGATAGATACTTTTATTTCCAAATTAGGGCCCCAGGGGGGCATATTACAAAACATATAATTTTATACATTCACAATCATTGACAAATGGGAGACAACTCCCTCATACAACACACAAATCTTGTATAATAATAATACCAAATTATAGCATTTTTCAAAAGAGTAGAAAAAAAAGAAACGTTCGAATCGTTTTAGCGGTGGAATAATAATTCTGTACAAACTAAGCATAAAAGAGGGATTTCACATGTAATGAATATTAAGTCATCAGACAATAGACTATGGTTTAAGCTGGATGCTAGTTATTTTGTTCTTAAAAATGATTTATGTATGTGCTTGTTACATCCCTCAAGTAAATTCATTATATAACAATGATGATTTTACAGATTTAGAAAATGAAATTTCAAGTTTAAATAGAAAGGGAAATGTATTGATTATAGGTGATCTGGATGCCAGAGTTGGTGACAAATCAGATTTTATTGAAAATGAGTCAAGACCTAATGACTCACTACAAAATTTACTTCCTGAAAACTATAGTGAAGATAGTATCAGTATTTTTACAGAAATAACACTGATAAAGTTTGTAATACACAAGGTCAGTCTCTTCTTAATCTCTGTGTTGCTTCCCAGATCTTAATGGGAGATTTTTTAGGAGATTTTACATGTTATAAATCAAATGGTGCTAGCACAGTAGATTATGCCTTGGCAAACTTGGACCTCATTAAATCTATTAATTATGGTAGTTTTATAATATAAGAACCAATCCAATCCATCTTCACAAAGGCTCCGATATGTAAATAGACCAGATCAGTAAGAAGAAGAATCAGACCACAGTCAGCCGATTACCAGATCAGTAAGAAAAAGAATCAGACTACAGTCAGCCGATACGTCTAGTAAAGAAAAGAAAACCAAAGACCAGACCAAGAACGTTCTCGTCCAAGACGCCATGACAGCTTCCAATATTCCTTTGAAAGTACTACTTGGTGGAGGAACGTATGCAGAGCTGACAGAATGGAAAGGTAGCAAGAGAGTGGATTTGAGATGTTGGGAACGCGAAACGGTGCCCACCAAGAACGGAGTGAGCTTATCTTTGATACAATGGAAAGCTTTATGCGAGACTACCGATGTTCTGGATAATTTGATCGGTAGAGTAAAGGATAAAGAACCAGTGGACTGGAGATATCACATTGGGGACAATGTATTCGTCACCGTCAAAGCCCCATACCCCACGATTTGGATAAGAAAGCACTTTATACCCCGCGGAGACTGGACCTATCGTCCAACAAAGAGATGAATCGGCTTGGACACCTTCGAATGGAAAGAATTGAAGAAGATCATACCTTTGTTTGAAGAGAAAGAACTAGAACTTAAAACATTGACTGATATAGATTTTGTAAAAATGTAAAATAAAATATGAAACTGTTTCATTTGTGTTTGTCATCATAACACGATAAATATCCCAGTATACAATCACATCGATCAGTCTTGATCTACCATTCAAACCGACAACATGAGTACCGAGTGGCCTTCCGAGCTTCAGCAGTAAACCCCATTCCTTGCGCAGAGCAGCAGCAGCAGCAGCGAAAACAGTGACAAATAGCACCAAAAAAACCGAAATGAGCACGCGAGTAAGGTCATGAGTAGCGATGGGCAGCAAAGAGCAAGAGAAGAGCAGCGATGACGAACAGCAACAAGCAGCAGGAGCGAAATGAGCACGCGAGTAAGGTCCTGAGTAGCGATGAGCAGCAAAGAGCAAGAGAAGAGCAGCGATGACGAACAGCAACAAGCAGCAGGAGCGAAATGAGCACGCGAGTAAGGTCCTGAGTAGCGATCAGCAGCAAAGAGCAAGAGAAGAGCAGCGATGAGTAAGAGAAGAGCAGCGATGACGAACAGCAACAAGCAACAGGAGCGAAATGAGCACGCGAGTAAGGTCCTGAGTAGCGATGAGCAGCGACGAGCAAGAGAAGAGCAGCGATGACGAACAGCGACAAGCAGCAGGAGCGAAATGAGCACGCGAGTATAGTCCTGAGTAAGGATGAGCAGCAAAAAGCAATGAAATGGACCGCCGTTGCTAAGGCGGTTGCTAAGGACACCCTCAATTAACCTATTGGTGACAGCATCAGCTGGAAATAAGGGGACATAATCCAATTCTGCCTTTGGTCCTCCCTTGAACGAACGGAAAACATCACCCGTGGTGAAAAGCATGGGAAAAGGGTAGATAATCCAATAGTGTACTTCGTATACCCTCGGACTTCGACATAACAGTGAGAGTATCAGTCCCTAGAGACTCGATGCTAGACCCTTACCCTATACAGACCGACGAAAGATCCAGAGACGACCGAGAAGCACGGGAAAAGGGAGATAATCAGCCAAGCATAGCACATCCGGGTCCCAGCACGTGACTAACGTCACTTACGTAAACAAATCAGGGAAAATCCACCACTTCCGGTTCCACCTGAACATGCGCAGACCACACGTCCGGGTCCCGGCACGTGACTTGCGTCACTTCCGTAAACAAAATATGGGAAAATGGCGGGAAAATCCCCTACTTCCGGCTTTGCATGCGCGCAAACCACTTCCGTGTACTTTTCCGCCTACACATGCGCAGACGACACATCCGGGTTCTAGCACGTGACTTGCGTCACTTCCGTAAACAAATGGCGGGAAAATCCACTACTTCCGGTTGTGCATGAGCGCAAATCACTTCCGGGTCCGGTCACGTTACTTCTGGTCACGTCACTTTCTGTGGCGTCATTTCCGGTTCCGGTGACGTCACTTCCGGCACCTCCACCACACCCACCACCACAAATGCTAACTGAACTGTGCGCATATACTACTGACTATGCTTAAAGGATAACATTCTACCTGTATTTTATGCACAATTGAAAAGCACCTCAGACATATATACAGATACAATCCAAACCAAATATGACTATATACATTATTCGTTGAAACCTAAAACAAATATAATATAATTACTTTTAAAGGGTAAGGTATAAATTAGCTTCAATAGGTAAGGTTGGGGTCGGGTTTTAAATATAAAACAGGGAACCATAGCCAAAATACGATAATCATGATAATATGATGTTCTTACAAAAGAACAATTTAAAAAAGGATCACTCAGAGGTGATCAGTGTTAATACATTATGACAAATGGTGTCTCAGTAATAATTTATAAAATATACTATGTTTCATACTCATTTTAGGGGGTTAAAAGAGACATTTTTACAGAAAAATCGCCCCTTTGGCCATGCTGTATTTCCTCGTAGGTATGTTATCCAATTACATGTATTTAATTTATAACTAGAGGTAGGGGCTGTCGGAACGGCAGCTATACCCACACCCCACATTTATTTGTAAACAGACATTCTTACCATTTTCAGTTTCCATTGCATTACAGTTTGCATCTGTAACAAAAGAGCTTTGCAGAGCTATATCACAACCCACTTTTACTGTAATCTAACTTCTTGGCCTCTTTTCCCTTTTTGGCCCTTTAATTCCTCAAAATGTAAAATAAAATAAAAGCATGCTTAGCATTACAGTTTGCATCTGTAACAAATAACCTTTTCACAAATATATCACAACCCACTTTTACAATAATTTAACTATTTGGACACTTTTATAGACCTATAGCCCCTTAAACTGAAATTCACAAATTTTTCAGATAAAATTTTAGTAATTATGGTCTTTTTCTGTTTCGGTCCTTTTTGGTCCCTCCCATCCATTTTAAAAAAAAAATGAAATTCCAAAACCTTATGGCGCATCTACATTTGGTAAGCAATAATATGGCAACAATAAAAATGATTTAAATTCAAAAATAAAATATCTATTTTGGCCCTTTTTGGTCCCTCCCACCCCCCTTTAAAAAATTTGGGATTCCAAAACCTTATTGCGCATCTACAGTTGGTAAGCAACAATATGGCAACAATAAAAATTATTTAAATTCAAAAATGAAATAGGAGTTCGCGTCACAAGGCTCTTTGTATAATTTGGCCCTTTTTGGTCCCTCCCACCCCCTTTTTAAAAAATTTGGAATTTCAAAACCTTATTCCGCATCTACTGTTGGTAAGCAACAATATGGCACAAAAAAATTGGTAAAAATTCAAAAGTGAAGGAGGAGTTTGCGTCACAAAAAAGTGTGACGGACGGATGGACGACCGCAACGACAATATACCCGAACTTTCATTCGAAAGTTTGAGTATAAAAATTATGTTTTCATCTAGTTTTGGAGATAAGAAAGTTACATTTCGATATTCAATCTGAAATTTTTAATTAGAATTCATTCCGGCGTACATAACCGTGTAAATCAGAGTTTCGCAAGCGCCTGTACCCTTCACAACGTGTGTTTATATGTTACATATGACTACAAGCTCCTGTGTCCGGACCCCTGTCCTAAATGACTGCCGTTAAACATAATAGAAAAATCCGCAAATAGAAAGAGAAAAGAAAAACTG
The DNA here is from genome assembly GCA_028015205.1 of Mytilisepta virgata. NCBI lineage: Eukaryota > Metazoa > Mollusca > Bivalvia > Mytilida > Mytilidae > Mytilisepta > Mytilisepta virgata. The sequence continues at coordinate 95,631,058 of CM051521.1, forward strand.
GAACTATTAAGACCAAAATTTGTCACTAAAAATAAAACAAATAATTGACAAATTCCTTCTCTGAAACTACTGTATCAATCGATACCTAATGGTATATTTATACTTTATCCCTCTTCTGATTTTTATCTTATGGGAGTCTGGACTTCTGACAAATGTAACCCGGCGCCATTCCAATCCAACGCCCCTGGTGAAAACTGCACATGGTGCGACTGTTTTAAATGTAACGATGATCACCAAATGTCCAATTTTAAATGCAGGGGTCACATTGTCCCGAAATTGACAACAGATGGACAGACGATAAAATAATTTTTCAATTCGGATCTGTTCAGAAAAAACATCGGGCCATACGTGAGGTCATCTTAAGCCATAACATGACCGCCGGTTGGGTTTCTCAGGCTCTGACAGCAACTTCGTGAGCAGTGGCAAAATCTTTGGCATGCCAAAAAATTGCCGAAAGACCTTGCGATGGCTCATTTTCGTTTTGAATTCGTATGTCCATTTGGATATCGTGAGAGCATATTGTCAAATCGTGTCATTTTCGTGTGGTCATCGGTGCAATCAGGCATTTTTCGCCACACGAAGACAATACGAAGGAGACTAGAATCTACCCGATTGTCTTAGGAAGGTAACACGACTACGGGAAGCCTTCGCAATGCGTGTACATAGTGTAGCTATCGTATTATAGTACGATGAAATCGAGATGGGGCCTCGGTGTTGGCTAAGAGAGTCGAATTTGAGTAGCTCATATAAAAGGACAGCCTCAGAGAAAAGTGAAACTAGATTAGGACAAATGTACATGCCTCCCAAAATACATAAATTTAATGAGGAAAAAATAAAATTATTGGAACTGATAATGAATATTTAAAAAATACAAGTATACCTGGCATGTTTATCATATCATTATGTGGAAGTCCAACAGAAAGAATTGGTTGCTAAACAATGGACATATACTCAGGACACGACAAAGTTTAACTTTATTCATAAGATAGAAGGACTGATCATCACTCCGAGTTTTGTAATGGCTATAGTTTTGATGCTAGCTCTATGTATGAAAATACGGAACATACTGAGATAAACAGAGCTTGGCCTAAAATCGAAGCCTGTACATTTGATATCCCATTGCCCCCTAAAGAGTCATTTTTGGAATTACTTGAGATTATTCTAAATAATAATGAATTCGAATTCTGTAGCACTCTCTACCTCCAGTGCACAGGGGTTCCCATGGATTCTAGTAGTCCCTCACTTACGGACATTAGAATGTTTGAAATTTTTTCAGAAATAATTGAATTATTTCCAAACAAACACAAAATTCTACACCTGTACATATACAGAGATGAAGGATTTATTATCATTGAAGAAAGTGGGGGAACATTTGAAACAATTCTTCAATATAGCAAATAAAATTCACCCACTTCTGAAATTTACTACCGAAATCTCTAGTCATGCTAGTAGTGAACTGAACTTTCTAGACACTTCCAAATTCAGCGGAAATATATTCCACGAAGAAAACATACTTGATTTTAAAATATATAGAAAACCAACTGACAATTACCAATATCTCTACAGAACATCGGCAAACCTGTCCTCAATATTTTAAGGTTAAATAACTGGGGAAGTAACCAGAATCAGATGTACAAGTGATGAAAATGACACTAAATCAAAAATTGAATTCTTTAAAACTAATCTAATGAAACGAGGCTATTAATGAAATTAAAAATGCAGTTTCAAAAGCTAAACTATTTTAACCAATAGAGAAAAAATTCTTAAAGGCCTAAAAATAAAAACAAAGCGCCACCGCCAGTATTTGCTACAAAATTTAACCCGTTTCAAACAGTTAGGAAGAATTATTAAAAAATATTTTTGAAATGAATGATAAAACAAATTATAAAATCAAACCCCCTGCTGATGGCGTACAAAAAACATAAAACCCTTAAAACGAAATAAAAAAGTATTTTATTCTCAAACGTATCCAATTTATGGGGACGTTTCCCACTGTTTTGTCGCTTCGCTATTCTTTATTTATAACAAATTCTCTATTAAAAACAATTTTTGAGCACAGTGGGTAGGTGTTGAATAGTTTGTGGCAGATTGCGAGTGGTCTCAAATTAATTTGTTAATATTTATAACATCGGAAGGTCGAGTGGCGTCTTCATGACCTAGTTCGAACGCATCGTACGTACTCTCAATACGAGGTCGTGTAACCATCGTGTGGCATTCGTGTGTCCTGTGGCTAAACTACGTAATAAAAATTCAAATATTTGTTGTTGCCTTCGTGTGTGGTTCAGGTGTCATAGTGTGGTTGTTGATTGGCTGTTGACCAAGTTCGGGACAATTTTCGCTCGAAATTCAAAATTCCATCTGGTGTCAATTTCGGGACATTGTGACGCCTGCATTAGGGAATACGATACAGTAAGGTTCCTCCGTATTGATTTTTGTTGCCATTTTACATTATCAAATGTTTTGTATACTTTTCATACACGGAAAGAAAAACATACCTTCATCATGTTCATGATTAAGTTTTAAAGATATTTGGTATATTTGAACAATTTAGGCAACTGGGGAATGCATTAATGCGTTGAAACCCCCATTTTTCTCTGCAACATCACACAACCTTCATTGTATTTTTTTAATTTTCATAATTTTATGAAAGAAATAAATGAAATATCACAATATTATGTCTAAATTTCGTCGACTGACACAGACAGTATAACTGCTAGTATACTGTTTCAGTCGACACACTAAACCCATTCCCCACGTGCACGTGCCTGTAATTTGAGACAAAAGCCTTAATTCTTCATTTTTTGAAGACTTTCACAAAACAATATAACTTTTTAACGAAAAATGATAGCTTCACCAGATCTTTAATAAAATATTCCCTTGTGCATAGACATTAATGCACTCTGATGTATGAATGGCGGTTCATGTCAAAATTGCGATGGTATTACCTAGATAGTGTTCTCATCTAGATGCTTTTAAGAAGCATCTAAATACTTTCAGTATCCATCTAGATGCTTTAAGTATCTTTCTAGATGCGTTCAGTATTCATCTAGATGGTTCTCAAAAGCATCTAGATGGAAAATCCACTATATGCTTTCAGTATCCATCTAGATGCTTTCAGTATTCATCTAGATGCTTTCAGTATTCATCTAGATGGTTTTCAAAAGCATCTAGATGCTTATTAAAAACATTTAGATGAAACATTTAAGCAACTATATGCTTTTAAAAAACATCTAGATGGATACTGAAAGCATCTAGATGGTTTTTCACCTCATGCTTTTGAGAACCAACTAGGTGAATACTGAACGCATCTAGATGGATACTGAAAGCATCTATAGTTGATTCGGGAAAGCATCTAGATGGATAATGAAAGTATCTAGATGCTTCTTAAAAGCATCTATATGAAACCTTTAAGCAACTACATGCCTTCAAGACACATCTAGATGGTACTTCCATCTAGATGCTTTTGAGAACCATCTGGATGAATACTGAAATCATCTAGATGGATACTGAAAGCATCTAGATGATTTTCAGAACCATCTAGATGAATACTAAATGCATCTAGGTGGATACTGAAAGCATCTAGATGCTTCTTGAAAGCGCATCCAGATGGATACTGAAAGTATGTAGGTGCTTCTTAAAAGTATCTAGATGAGAACACTATTTAGCTAAAACCATCGCAATTTTGACATGAACCGCCACTAATACTGATGAATCATTGGTGGCAAAGATCATGCAATAAATTAATTGAGAAAATACGCAGATTTTGGCCAAATAAGTAATAGCGATGACCCGGCCTTTGTTAACTTTAGATGCATAGGTACAAAAAGTCCTGTAATTATTTATTTTAATTGTAAGTACTACATATCTTCAATCCTTGCACTTCTGTTCGCAAAAGAAAAAGAGTGGGGGGGGTAAGAAAACTCAAGTTTTAGGTGCGACCCTACTGATCATTTGACGGTTTCGAATAAATGCACCCCACCCCCACCCCCTTCCCCGCCCGAATGATATTGATTCTTTTAAAGTGTGTAAAGTTTGACGAATATAACCCAGAAAATATCAGGTAAATAAGGATAGGTTTTAGAGTAATACTGCGAGGAAACATTAGACACAACAAGTGTGATTTAAAGTACCACCCGAGTACCATGAATGGGTGTGGATTTGATTAGTCTCCCCTTTTTAGGTTCTGATTTTCTTGATTAAATGTTTATTTTGAGTTTAATTCGATATAAACACAGTAAAATATAAAGTAGCTTAAAATAGTTTCACGGTTGGGTCATTTAACTATGATATATGCTTTTAAATATTTTATGAATATTAGTTTATTCAAAATTTGTTCCAACCCTGATCTAATGTCGCCAGCATTTTTCGGGTTGTGCTAAAATAAGAAACGAAAACAAAACGAAATGAAAGAAACGAAATGAACGAAACGAAACGAAACGAAATGAACAAAACGAAACGAACGGAACTAAAAACGAAATAAAAAAAAACAAAAACGAACACAATTAACGACATTTAAAGAACAAATAAAATTTCATATACATACGTGGGGCAAGTTCTAATTAGTATGGCATCACATTATCAAATTGTGTATATTTCATGTATATATATTGTTTCTTTTCTGAATATACGAATAAATATAAAAATAGAGGTAGGCAGCATTTTCTTCTGGATGGATGGGTGGATGGATGATTATTGTTTAACGTCCAGTGGCAACCAGGTATATATCAGGACGAGAACATGTTGATATGATAATGAGTATGATTCCTGCTTTGTACTAGACCGACACGCCAAGTCGGATTTTTAATGTGCTAGCTCACGAGGTAACTGTCCGCAGGAAGACATATCACCTCACTCGGACACATTATACTGACTCCGAGCCGACCAGTCTTTGCTCTTACTCCTAGATGCCGCGTGCTTGGCGGAGAAGCAGCAAATACCAATTTTAATGTCTTTGGTTTGACCCGGCCGGGGATCGAACCCGCGACCTTCCGCACTCGGGGCGAGCACGCTACCACGAGACCACCGATGCGGTTACATTTTCTTCTGTATCTCTGGTTATATATATATATCCAACTAAGTCAGACATCACGTGACTTTTGTGACGTATACTAGCAGCCATTTTTTATTATATTTCCCCATATAAATTGCATAGGTGCTTCAATTAAGTTTAATTTTCTCATTAACCTGACCCGTTTTCCAACTTTTGCAAATCAATCCTTGATATTTAAACACATTTCTATCAAACAATTTTTGTCCTAACAGTTTAATTTTTGAATAAATTCCGTCCCTGGAGAATCGTAAAAAAAACGCACTTTTTCTCGTCATTTCCCCGTTGACTCAATGCTAAATGTACCGATACCCATGTCTACTTGTACAACAAATAAAGAAATTCCTAAATAAAATTCAAACTTTGCAACTCGATTTAGTATATTAAAACATATATCTGGCGGAGAATACTACTTAAAACAGTTTAATTTCAGGGCAAATTACTGTGACGTCCCACATCGATTTTAAAAAAAGTGAATTTTTCGGGATTTTTCAAAATGGCGGACGGCATCATCCCCTATTATCGGCATGGTCTGAGTGGTATTTTCATATATGTATGATAATAAATATGGTGTATATTTCATGCAAAACTTGATCGGTTTCTGTTGTCTAATATGTAGATTTGCATTTGGTATTGCCAAGGACGTTATAATTATAACTAACTAATAAACGTCCTTGGTATTGCTTTATGCTGATGTTTTATTTAAATAGCTTGGTGGCACCGTCCATCTATCGTGATTTCATTGTATTTGTTAGTACATAACATTCCTCTACATGTGTTTCGACAAGAGAACACTTTAAATCAAGAGTTATCCGGATCCCCGTCCCTTCTCAATTGAAATTATTGTGTAAAATTTTCATATATATACGATATATCTATGTAATTTTTCGATAAATTGGTGAAATGCACCTCAAATATCCCGTAATTTCTCCAAATACACAACCGATAGTCGGTGTTATGTACATATTGTTGGAGTGCATATCTTTTCAGCAAATGATAACTCGATAGTTTAATTTTAGTTGGGGGTTGTGAGTTCGAATCTCACCTGTGGCGGGGTGTGTTCGACTCCGATCTTAATTGACAAGGATTGCCAATTTTCCTACCGAAGGTCGGTGGTTCTCTCCGGGTACTCCGGCTTCCTCCACCAATAAAAACTGGCCGCCGCGAAATGGCCAAAATGTGCTGAAAACGGCGTTAAACCCCAACTAAACAAACAAATAATTTTAGTTGTACAACCGTGTCATTTCTTTTGAAAATTTTGTCATTTTCGATCAGATTTGTCTTATTTCAAAATGGCGGTACTCATCCCAATCACCTTCTACCTTTTCAAAACAAAATAAATATCGTTTATACGAGCAAAGAGAATTAATTATAAATATATCACATTTTTACCATATAAAATGGTAAAAAGATAAATTATTATTTCAAAATAAATTAAAATGTTACTTATCTGAAACATTTGAAATCTTTGCATTGAAATTTGTGACCACCTTATACACACCTCTTTATTAAAATGCTGCATTAATTATTTTAAAATACAGCGTTATAAAAATTTGAAACCCCGCTGTTTTTGTCAGCAAAACTGTTTACCTGTATTAATGTCTGTGTACCTTAAAGGTTGGAACAATAAACATCCGGACAGTCAAGGTACAATATACATGACAAATCGTTAATTAGTTATAATTACCTGAAAAACACAACATGTTACGGAGAACAAATTTCTTTACCTGTAAATTTACTTCAGATAAAAAAATCACACAAATCTTAACAAAAAAATAAATCGTTTTTTCTGATGGGTTAAAAAAAAATGAGAAAAAAAATTGCACCATAGCTTTATATTACATGTATGTACTTTTGCTGTTTTGTATAAATTGGTCATAAATTTAATATTATAAATTATAATCGATGTGAAATGTTATTACATATTTAAAAAAAAGTTTTTAAAAGTTATGAAAAAGTGAAGACGAGGAGTACATTGTACGTGCCATAATCAATACAGAGTTATCGGACATGAAAATGACCGAAATAGTTGGGTATGATATGATATTGGTAATGCTAATTTTAGAGGAGGCATGTTGTCACATCACATCATCCATGTTCCAGTTATTTGTGTGCACTTTGGGACTCTTGATTTACGGTGTTTATTTTTCTGCATTTGGCATGTTCTTGTGCATCGTCCCTTGGTGCCTTTTGCAGTTGAATGAATATCAACTTAAATTTACTCATGTGATGCAATGAATATTTTTATGTTATACTCTATAATTACTTGTAATTTCATGTAATAATCCATTTGTTTATGTACTTGTCTATTGTAAAACATGCCCCTTGTGGGCCCTTGATTTGGCGAATATATCTATCTATCTATATAAAAACTATAATGATAATAATAATAATATTAACAACAAACTTTTTTTCCTAGTCAATGTTGCATGTTTGTATTGTTTACTGTTTATTTCTGTTAACATTTGATTTAGTGACAATCCTATTGCTTGGATTTAATACTAATAAAATTATTCTTATTCTTATATATTCATTATTATAGAAAAAATAGTGTGGCGCCAGAATACGAAAGATTTTCGAACAACAAAGAATTCAAGCGTGAACAAAACAGTTTTTGATACAGCATTCATATTTGATACAGTAAAAATGTTTGACACAGTATACTTATTACCAATCTTTGGTGTAGTAAAAGTCTCCATTTTGTTTAGAATTCAGTAAAATAAGCTAACATGTCACAATTGCCTTGACCCTTGGTCTATGAACTCAATTATCCAAAACCTTTTAGTATTAATTGAAAACAATCATGCCAAAATTTGGTTCAAATCAGTTGAAAAATATGACATCTTAAACTTGTTCACATCCATCAACTAGGTCTTAGGGAAAAGGTAAAATACCATTGTAACCTTGACTTTTGACCTGTCACCTTGAAAAGTCATTTGTTCTTTATGTTTGTTATATACTGAATATGTTTACCAACTTAAGAAAAGATTTGTTGAAAAACAAGGTCTCCAGACTCCGCAAGGCTAAATACGCTAAAATGTCACGTTTACCTTAAGCATTGACGCTAAAAAATAATAGGCATCTTCCTTCTGTAGAACTTAATTTGCAGTATTCCAACTTTTTTTTTTAATTTGACAGCGAAAGGTCATTATCTCCAGTGTTAACAAGGGCGCACGTTGCTCCGTGATACTAAATTAGATACAAATTTTGATGCACAAGATGTGCACATTTCGTCGATTTACGACTCATCTGTTGTGCTCAAGGCCTAAAATGTTGAAAATCAAAACCATCCAAAAAGTTGAAGAGCAAATTCAAAAATGCAAAATTGACCAAAAGGCAGGACCGTAATTTGTTCTATGTCCTGGAGGAAGCAACTGTGTAAGCGTACTTTTATTCCGGCGTGTAGATTTTCCGATGAGTAATTTTACACTAGTGTTGTCTTTCCGTAAAAAGTGCGAAACAGAACAAACAGACAGTCAAGTTTTGTTTATTTTGATTATCACAGGTATTTATAAACACGATTCTGGGTTTCTTATTGTTGTTACCCGTGCGTTTTATTTCTAGGTAGGGTTATCGTTCTTGACTTAAAATAAAATTTAATTCTTTATTTCAAAGTTTATTTATTTACTTTTTGCTCAAATTTAATTCAAGTTTTAAAAATGTATTCATTGTTTAAAGTTTTAAATTAGCTTATGCTAATTTGGCATAATACTTGTATTTTCATAAATTGAATGTAACTTTTTTATATCATAGAGAGTATTTTTGTATAAACATTTGGCTTGTCAAGATTTCTTTACCTCCTGCAAAGTTAACCCAGTCCTTTAATATAGGATTGTTATTGTTAATAAGATTGTCCCATATAGAATTATGCATCGATAAATGATAATTTAAAATTATGTTTATACAACTGTTGATGATTTGATGGATTTGTAGAAATTGCCTTTATAAATTATATTCGTTTAATAAAGTTTTCTTTTTTTTTAGAAGCCTGATTAGTTAGCTATATATATAAGGTTTAAATAGTCGAAATCTACTTTAAAATATCTTCACATTAGTAAATCCCGAACTTCCGATTACATATTAAATGACAATTTGTCAATTTACATGTATGCTAATATTATAATGATAAAGATTATACATGTATTATATATATGGAGCAGAGGAATATCAGGCGATTTTGAATTACCTGAACAACAAATAGTACAACCAAACATTTCAATGAAGAATAATTGCACTAGGTAATTTTTTCCAGGAAAAATTACACTAGTATATAATTTCCACATGACAATGTATTTCTAAATGTTGGCTTTGATATTTTTACCCCTCCCCCACCCCCAAGAAAAAAAAAGAAAAAAAACATGCCCTATTTTATTAAATAGTCCCCCTAAAAAATCCTTTTTCAGAGTGTTTTGGATACACAACTAAAGGACAATTTACACTAAGCATGGAAAAAGTAAACTAGTGCATTAATTCCTCTGGAAATTATACACTAGTGTAACTTGTCCTCTGGAAAAAATACACTGGTGGAACGAATACACTGTTACAACTAATCCAGAGGGGGTCTCAATCCTAGGCCCCTCTGAAGTTACGGTGCAAAACAATTTAATCTTAGACATTCCAAGATCGACCAGGCTTTTTAAATATACATGATTATTTAAAGAAAAAATAATTATTTGTTTAGTTGGGGTATTACACCGTTTTCAGTACATTGGCTATTTCGTTGCGACCATCTTTTATTGGTAGAGAAACCCGGAGTATCCGGAGAGAACAACCGACCTTAGGTAGGAAAATTGGCAATCCTTGTAAATTAAGATCGGAGTCAAACCCCCGCCACAGGTGCATGAGATTTGAACTCACAACCTCAGTGTTGACAAGTGATCATTAGTAGTCATGACGAACTAATAATTAAAATAAAGCAAAAGAATAAAAGTTGTTAATTTAACAAAAACCATCTGGATGTTTTGTAGTTTTAGTTGATAGGCCAAACTTAAAAAAATCTTGATGATCAGATTTCGTGGATCCCCTAATAAATGGTTTTCTTTCGAATTAAGTTTTATCAGGATTTCCAGTGAGCAAAGGAATGGGATTTTCGTGTAACAAATGATGAAGTTTATACAATGCGAGTGAAAGCGAATTTTCTACGGTTGTGGTGTCTTTTGAATTTACTGTAGTCCAGACTCCTTAAATGGGATGTACTAAATGAAGTATCTTTTTAGTTCTCTATATTATTTATTTAAAAAAAAAAGTTTTTGCTCAAAAGTTCTCCGCCTCGGTGAATTCCCTGCCTTTTTATTTCAAATTTGATCGTAGTCCCCATCACCTCAATAAATAAAAATCAAATGGTTTATCCCATAGATAAACTCTTTTTTCGTTCATTTCATTTTGTTTTTCGTTTCGTTTCTTTCATTTCGTTTCGTTTCGTTTAGTTTCGTTTCGTTCATTTCGTTTTGTTTTCGTTTCTTATTTTAGTACAACCCCCATTTTTCTAGCGTTTCCTTCCCCTTTCCCCATAAACACCCAGGATTATATATCGGAAACTCTCAAAGAAATTTAAAAAGGCAACATCAGTTTTATGCGAATCGACTAACAGCCGGAAAAAAGCCAGCTGGTAGAAAAAGGTATTTGCTTCCACAGATGCTCTTTTTTAATAACAGGAAAAAACCACACATACACCACAGGAACAGCCGCTCGTTACAATTGACACAGTATTCAAGTATTGTCATCGGGACCGGATCAGTCACAGATGATATACTGTGTCAATTGTAACGAGCCCCTGTGCATACAATTCAACTGTCTGTATTAAAGCAATAGAAATGAAGGGACTTCTTAGTGCTTTACAAAGTTCTAAATGTGTAGGAAACATTTTTACTTGTTAAAGTAATCCCTTTTGGGATTCTGTGTCCGGAGCTATTTTTCTGAAAAAGGGATTATTGTTAAAGGTGCATTGACGTTTAGGTCAATTTTTTTTATGAAGTGTATATTGTGATACCTAGGACATTTCAGACTGTTTCATATAGTCAACAGTGCAAAATAGAACAATTCTTACTAAATGGGCTGCCAGATGCATTAACATTAGTTTGGGACAGAAATATTACTGTGTGTCCCACGTACATTGCATTTGGCAGCTGATATCTTGATAAAAAACTCCAAAAATTTTAAGAGTTCTGTACTTTCAAATAACAAGTATTTATATCAAAATGGTCAACATGGTTAAAACTTTTGGAAATTGCACATATTCAGCAACATCACATTCATTTGTTCTGTCAGATGTCATACTTTAAGTTAAACTCACAGACACTTGTTTCTGTTAAAAAAAATACCATATATCCTCGCATGTTAAGCGCCTGTTGTAAAAATCACTGAATTGCACACAAATAATGGAAAATCTGCTCCTGTAGAATAAAACATTTCAGCAATGGAAAAGACAATATTTAATTCGACTATTGGAAACAAAATGTAGGGTTAATACCATTTCTTCCATGTTAATGACATATTTGAGATATTCATGAAGAACAACTTGGAGGTTTGAAAACGACACACAGTAGGGGAAGCAACTTCCAGATTTTACCAAATTGTTATTGCCGGGTATAAAATTATGCCAAATACTTATTTCCGCTAGTCTTGCATTATAGGGTTATAAGAAATTTTAAGCTGATTAGGAATTCCAAAAGTAATGATTAAGTATTCATGAGATATTACCATATGTGTATGCAAATGAGGATTGTGTTAGGTTTTTCAAAGGGGATTCAGAGCTGCATTTTTGCTGAATAAACATGACAGAGACGATATACACTTTGTAAACCTCATCCAAAGCCAAGTTTAATACATCATCTTGGTTATTTTATGTTCACATCTTCTGACAGTAAATCACCATATTAGTACCAAAATTTCTTTTTTTTCAGTAGTACTGAATTTTGCTACATAGTCTTATCCCTTATATGAACTGTCCATTTAGTCAATGATTGACAAACAAATGTTATTCATGTAGTCCTGATTAAGCTGAATAAGGCTGTATAGACAGTAACATCGAGTGATGTTGCATTCACAACGTGACTCGGCAGTGGTATCTTTTATCTTTTTCTATATCTATCAACTTTGGGATAACCTCCATTCAGTGTACATGTTTTTTATTGAAATTGGATATGTTCTTTACAAATATATCCTCCATATTATATTAAAATTTACACCTAGTACCAGATGCAGGATTATTTACATATATGGACTTAAAATAAAAATAATTAAGAAATACTTCTATACTTCTATTAAAAGAGATTTATAAAAATATTTGATTTATTATACATGTATCTAAGCATTGCTTTTATGTTGGCAAAAATATGCAGAAACTGATAAAAAAAATATGTTTTTTTAGCTCACCTGGCCTACAAGGCCATGTGAGCTTTTCTCATCACTTGGCGTCCGTCGTCGTCTGTCGTCGTTAACAATTTTTCAAACATCTTCTCCTCTGAAACTACAGAATGGATTTGGATAAAACTTAGCATGGTTATTCCTTAGGGTATCCTGCACAAAGTTTATGCTTCGATTTTTGATCCGTCGAAAAACATGGCCACTGTTAATAAAAATAGAACATAGGGGTCAAACAACAGTTTTTCGCAAGTATCTCAAAAATCATTAGGTTACGGCAAATTCTGGCAGGTTGAAAGTGTTCAGCATGATGAGAGCTACCTGTGTGCTGATTTTCATGAAAATCTGTCAACTGATGTTAGAGTTATTGCCCTTTTTTGACATTTTTGGCTTTTTTTATGTTATTATTTCAAAAATCTTCTCCTCTGAAACTACTGAATGGATTTGGTTAAAACTTAGCATGATTGTTCCTTAGGGTATCCTGTACAAAGTTTATGCTTCGATTTTTGATTGGTCGAAAAACATGGCCACTGTTACTAAAAATAGAACATAGGGGTCAAACAACAGTTTTTCGCAAGTATCTCAAAAATCATTAGGTTATGGCAAATTCTGGCAGGTTGAAAGTGTTCAGCATGATGAGAGCTACCTGTGTGCTGATTTTCATGAAAATCTGTCAACTGATGTTAGAGTTATCGCCCTTTTTAGCTCACCTGACCCGAAGGGTCATGTGAGCTATTGCTATCACTTGGCGTCCGTCGTCCGTTAACTTTTTCAAACGTTAACTCCTCCAACACCATAAGTCCAACTGCAACCAAACTTGGTACAGTTATTAATTGGTATGGGTGCTACAAATCTATTGTTTGGATTTTTGATTCGTATAAAAACATGGCCGTCATGGCTAAAAATAGAACATAGGGGTAAATCGCAGTTTTTTGCAAATAAGTCAGAAACGGTCACAGATATCAAAATTCTGGCATAGGGTAAAAGTGATCAGCACCTCAAGATCTACCTGCCCTGAAATTTTGAAGAAGATCCAACGACCCATGTAGGAGTTATTGCCCTTTTTCTGCATTTTTTCCAAATTTTGCACTTATTAAGCTCAATATCTTGGATACTATAAAGGAAATTTGAAAAATTTAAATTTCATATTGTTAGGCACACAAAGATCTACAAAATTTGTAACAGGATCGAAGTTGTAGGTTCGTTCCTTTCAGGAGTTATTTGATATTTTTGGTTTTTTTTTATGTTATTATTTCAAAAATCTTCTTCTCTGAAACTACTATTCAAAATCCAATGAAACTTGGTAAGATTGTTCCTTAGGGTATCCTGCACAAAGTTTATGCTTCGATTTTTGATCCGTCGAAAAACATGGCCACTGTTACTAAAAATAGAACATAGGGGTCAAACAACAGTTTTTCGCAAATATCTCAAAAATCATTAGGTTACGGCAAATTCTGGCAAGTTGAAAGTGTTCAGCATGATGAGAGTTACCTGTGTGCTGATTTTCGTGAAAATCTGTCAACTGATGGTAGAGTTATTGCCCTTTTTAGCTCACCTGACCCGAAGGGTCATGTGAGCTATTGCTATCACTTGTCGTCCGTCCGTCCGTCGTCCGTTAACTTTTTCAAACGTTAACTCCTCCAACACCATAAGTCCAACTGCAACCAAACTTGGTACAGTTATTAATTGGTATGGGTGCTACAAATCTATTGTTTGGATTTTTGATTCGTATAAAAACATGGCCGTCATGGCTAAAAATAGAACATAGGGGTAAATCGCAGTTTTTTGCAAATAAGTCAGAAACGGTCACAGATATCAAAATTCTGGCATAGGGTAAAAGTGATCAGCACCTCAAGATCTACCTGCCCTGAAATTTTGAAGAAGATCCAACGACCCATGTAAGAGTTATTGCCCTTTTTCTGCATTTTTTCCAAATTTTGCATTTATTAAGCTCAATATCTTGGATACTATAAAGGAAATTTGAAAAATTTAAATTTCATATTGTTAGGCACACAAAGATCTACAAAATTTGTAACAGGATCGAAGTTGTAGGTTCGTTCCTTTTAGGAGTTATTCCCCTTAGATTGTCAAAATTGACCATTTTTGCAGTCTTTATTCATTGTAATAAAATCGTTAACTCCTCTTACACCATAAGTTTAATTGCAACCAAACTTAGTGTAGTTGTTCCTTGGCATGAGTGCTACTAAAATATCATTTGGATTTTTGATTTGTAAAAAAACATGGCTGCCATGGCTAAAAATAGAACATAGGGGTAAATTGCAGTTTTTTGCAAATAACTCAAAAATGGTGACAGATATCAAAATTCTGATGGGAAGCTAAAGTGTTCAACACCTAAAGATCTACCTGTTTTGAAATTTTGAAGAAGATGTAACCACCCATGTAGGAGTTATTGCCCTTTTTCTTGATTTTTTTTTGAAATTTGTACTTATTAAGTTGTATGATCATTCCTTTTAGGAGTTATTCCCCTTAGAACATCAAAATTGACCATTTTCACAGCATTTCCCTTAGTTTGCAAAATGTTTAAATGAGCCCTTTAGGAGTTAAAGTTTTGTCCCTTAAATGTCAAAATAACTGTTGATGCCTTATAGAGGCAAACTGTAGAAAATGAAAAAAAGCTTTTGATTGCGTGTAAATTTGTTTTTAAATGGCTATTTATTAAAATATAAATTCAATGTTACCTCAAGATACAATAGTACTTAAAAATAACTTTCATTAGATGTATATATTTATATATTTTTTGTGAAATTAGTTTTGAAACTGGCTGTGGTCAGCACTCATTGTTTGACATTTTTGGCTTTTTTTTTATGTTATTATTTCAAAAATCTTCTTCTCTGAAACTACTATTGAAAATCAAATGAAAATTGGTAAGATTGTTCCTTAGGGTATCCTGCAAAAAGTTAATGCTTGGATTTTTGATTGGTCGAAAAACATGTCCACTCTTACTAAAAATAGAACCTAGGGGTCAAAATGCTGTTTTTTGCTATTTTTTTCTGAATTAGAGAAAGAAAATGAAGATGAAAGCTACTTTCAAGGTAAACATGGTATCCCGAGTTGAATGGTGATGATGAAAGTTTGTTTTGGACGGCCATTTTTAAAATGGCTGCCATTTTCCCGCCATTTTTTAGCTCACCTGGCCTGAAAGGCCATGTGAGCTTTTGTCATCACTTGGCGTCCGTCGTCTGTCCGTCCGTCCGTCCGTCTGTCCGTCCGTCCGTCCGTCCACAATTCACATTTTAATCTTCTCCTCTGAAACCACTGGACCAATTTCAACCAAACTTTGCAGGAATGGTCCTTGGGTGGTCCCCTTCCAGAATTGTATCAGGGGTCGCAATCCACCAACAAACATGGCTGCCGTTACTAAAAGTAGAAAAAAGGGGGTGGTTTCTTAAAAAATCTTCTCCTCCAAAACTACTCAACCAATTTATGTCAAACTTAAGTGGAATGGTCCTTAGATGATCCTCTTTCAGAATTGTATCCGATGACTCCACCCGCCAATCAAGATGGCTGCCACAGCCGAACTTAGTTTAACATAGGACCCTATGGGAAATTCATTAAAAAATCTTTTTGTCTGGAACCACATGCTCAATTTGAATCAAACTTTGATGGAATGGTCCTTAGATGATCCTCTTTCAGAATTGTATCCAATGACCCCGCCCACCAACCAAGATGGCTGCTTCAGCCGAACTTAGTTTAACATAGGACCCTATGGGAAATTCATTAAAAAATCTTCTCGTCTGGAACTACTTGCTCAAATGGAACCAAACTTTGGTGGAATGATCATTAGGTAGGTCTCTTTCAGAATTGTATCCGATGACCCCACCCGCCAAACAAGATGGCCGCCTCAGCTGAACTTAGTTTAACATAGGACCCTATGGGAAATTCAATGGAAAATGTTCTCCTCTGAAACTACTTGTTCAATTGGAACCAAACTTTGGTGGAACGCTCATTAGGTAGGTCCCTTTAAGAATTGTATCCAATGACCCGACCCACCATTCAACATGGCCACCACAGCGGAACTTAGTTTAACATAGGACCCTATGGGAAATTCATTAAAAAATCTTCTCGTCTGGAACTACTTGCTCAATTTGAATTAAACTTTGGTGGAATGGTACTTAGGTGATCCTTTTTAGCTCACCTGGCTTGAAAGGTCATGTGAGATTTTGTCATCACTTGGCGTCCGTCGTCTGTCCGTCTGTCTGTCCCACTGTCCACAATTCACATTTTAATTTTCTCCTCTGAAATTACTGGGCCAATTTCAACCAAACTTTGCTGGAATGGTCGTTGGATGGTCCCCTTCCAGAAATGTATCTGGGGTCGCGATCGACCAACAAACATGGCTGCCGTTACTAAAAATAGAAAAAAGGGGGAGGGTTGTTTTTTTTTAATCTTCTCCTCCAAAACTACTCAACCAATTTATGTCAAACTTTGGTGGAATGATTATTTGGTGATCCGCTTTCAGAATTGTATCCGACGGCTCCGCGCGCCAACCAAGATGGCCGCCACAGCGAAACTTAGTTTAATATAGGACTCTATAGGAAATTCAATTAAAAATCTTCTTGTCTGGAACTACCCACTCAAATGGAGCAAAAGTTTGGTTGAATGGTCATTAGATAGGTCCCTTTCAGAATTGTATCCGTTGACCCTACTCGCCAACCAAGATGGCCACCACAGCCGAACTTAGTTTAACATAGGTTCTTATGGGAAATTCATTAAAAAATATTATCATCTGGAACTTCTTGCTCAACTGGAGCCAAACTTTAGTGGAATGGTCACTAGGAGGATCCCTTTCAGAATTATGTCCAATGACCCCCCTCCCCCCATTCCAACCAATATGTCTAGAACTACCTTCTTAATTGGAACCAAACTTTGAGGAGATGGTCTTTTAGGTGATCCAGTGAGTCTTTCAGTATTGTATCCAATGAATCTGCTGTTTGATCAAGACAGCTTCAGTAGCCAAATTTAGTTTAACATTGGAGCCTATGGGAATTTCATTAAAAAATTTTCTCCTCCAGAATATGTGCTCAATTAGAACTGCATGAATGTTTATGATGTGGTCCTTAGGCATGATCCTTTATCAAAACTGTATCAGATGACCCCACTTACCAATCAAGATAGTTTAACATTGGACCCTATAGGGGAATTCATTAAAGAATATTCTTGTTTGGAACTATTTGCTCAATAGGAACAATAGTTTAGTTAAATGGTCCTTAGGTGATCCTATTTCAGAACCTTTTTTTCATATGAATTTTATATAGTGTTCCAAATGTTAATACCTATGTGACAGCATAATTTGTACATTTTTAATTTTCAAAGCCTACTTGTCTCAAAATAAATAATTTTCAAATTGGCTTGACAATATTTTTGCCTCATAGCAACAAATTAAAGTTAATTTTCATGCATTTTTGTATGGATTCTTTGCTTTTAAACAAACATTCCTGGAACAAAATGGTCTTGATTTATATTGGTGTAGTTGTTTTTACAATAAGAGGCATTGTGACCATACACAAAGTATTTTGCCCATTGTAAACAAATTGTTGAAGAAGAATCAACGCAGGAGAGCAGATTAAGGGTGGGGTAATTTGTGTTCCAATTTTCCTGCCTGCTTAAAGTTAATATCTGGATTTTACTAATTACTGTATCAGTACTCAGTGGCCAGCAATCAACAGACTTACCAAAATAAGTATTCATCAAGAGAAAAAATATTTCAAAATTCACCACAAAATTGTTGCTTTTGCAATACATTATGTGAAACTACATATCATCAACTTGCAAAAATAACTAAGTTCAAAACAGCCTCAGTGCTGTAATTGTTAGCAAGCTTGTGAGGAAAATTGAGGCTTTTTGAATTTTGTAAATATGTACATGTTTGTATCTCTTGCTCTCACGAATTAATTGTTAATTTTATAATAGTTCTATGCAGGGTTCTAATTAAAACGTGACTTTTCCTCTTTGTCACATTCTTATTAAAAAAAAAGCTAGTTTATCATGTGTTTTAATACTTTTGAATAAAAATTCCTTCAAATTACATTTCTTTCAAACAGAGAAACTGAGAATCCTCTCAAATTTGTGTTTGCACAAAAAAATAAATTGTTCTTAAAATACCACAAAAACAAGAATTCTGATGTTTTCTTTTGCAGTTCTTATATTTAAATGGAATATTTTAACAATAAAAAACGACCAAAACGTCAACTTCCATGGCTGATTAATTTACCAATTTGACCGGTATGAAAAAAATAGTTACAGACACTGATACAGTAATTTCTTAACTAGTCCAGTAAATATTTTGCTCAAATTGCAACTTTTATCACTGTATACATGCAACACATAAATTAAGTTTTTCCATACATGTACTTTTAGATAATATTGAAATCTTGTCCTTAATTATTATCATACAAAAGATATTAATGCCTCTGTAATATGTTTTAGTTTTAAATAAAAATTTCTTTTCATGTATCCTTATGTTATTAACCATTTGCCTTCACATTTTTAACTTCGTGTACAAAACCTTTGTCATCTTTACATGATGATTTGTTGCTAGTTGTGTTCTTGCGCAATCACGTTACATAAAACAAGGAAACTAACAGTAACATAGAATTGTAGTCAAACCAAGAGAAACAGTAAAATTCCTGATTTATTGAAGTAGATAAAAAATGAAATTTGCCTCTTCAAAGTAGAGGGGGATTAATAAGGTAACCGGGGCGTGTGCATCCGCGTCCGGACTCTCATCTTGGATACCCTTTAATGTAGATGCACCAATTCTTGCATGCAGATATATCTTGGGACTACCGCAACACACACGGAAAATTAGGTAAAACTGACCTATATTTCATGCTTCACTGATTTCAGTTAAAAGTTGAAATTTTTATCAGATATTTTTTCTAGTACACTTTATGACTCGGGGTTGTCTAGTCTTGCATGCAGATGCATCTTTGGTAGTAGGTCAGCATCCCATCAAAAGTAGGTCACTTTGACCTACATTTCATCCTTCATTGACTAAGATTCAAGATAGATCAAAATTTGTATCACTCATACTGGAGGATATAGGCTCCTCCAGTCTCGCATGCAGATGCACCTTAGGGTGTAGGTCACTTTGACGTACATTTCATGCATCACCAACTTGGGTTCAAGGTTAGGTCAAAATTTGTATCGCACATACTGGAGGTTGTACTCCTTCAGTCTTGCATGCAGATGTGCCTTGGGAGTAGGTCAGCATCCAGTAAAAAGTAGGTCATTTTGACCTACATTTCATGCTTCACTGACCGGTTGAAATTCGTCAAAATATGCATCTCGCATACTGGAGGATGTATGCTCTTCCAGTCGTGCATGCACATGCGCCTTAGGGGGTAGGTCAGCATCCAGTCAAAAGTAGGTCACTCTGACCTACATTTCATGCATCAATGACTTAGGTTCAAGTTTAGGTCAAAATTTGTATCTTGCATACCAGAGGGTGTAGGCTCCTCCAGTCTTGCAAGCAGATGTACCTGGACAGTAGGTGAGCATCCATACAAAATCAGGTCACCGTGACCTGTATTTCATGCTACAGTGACTTAGTCAAGATTTATACAAACTGGGGTACGAGGCGTACTTTGCAGGCGTTGGCTGCACCTCCGGTTTTATTTTAATGGGCCAGTTAAAGTACAGTTTCTGAGTAACTGATAGGTCAGTTATATTTTACACATACCTTTGTTTTAAAGTTTACATCTATTGTTTGAATCATTAGATTTTCTCACTAATCAAGATGGCCACTTTGAACAAATTTAACTTAGGACCTTATGCAAATTTCTTGAAATATATCTGGAACTACTTGCTCAATTGGAAAAAAAGTACCCATACACCACATATGAAACCCTTGAGTCAGTGTGACCTAAATTCTACACTCCAGTCACTCTTAATATTTTAGGTGAAATTCAGTTGTTTAGAACCACACCTGGTATGGCTGTCTAAATGTACCAGTATGTTCATTTGCAGGAGTAAATTCCAGATGCACATGTCTTGGGTGGTTAATTTTGCTTTTACCGACAGTTCTAAAAAATTATATATGATATGGCTGTCTAACTGTACTAGTATATTCATTCCGAGCAGTACAGTAGCAATACACATTTACTTGGTAATTTTGACCTACATGTACATTTTATGCTTCAATGACTTTGGTTAAATTTTGCATTGGCTCTATTACTTGGCAACTATACATATTACGGTTGTCAAACTTAATCAGTATATTCATCTCTAGAAACACAGTCCAAAATGGCAGTACTTTGGTAACTGATGTAAATTTTATGCTCCAGTGACTTTGGTTAAGTTTCGCATCTAGGTCCATTTCTGTACAAATATTCATATTATGGTTGTCAAACTTTATCAGTGAATTCATGTTTACTTGTACAGTCCAGAATAAGAACACTTTGATCATTTTGACCTACATTTTACCTTCCATGGACTTAAGTTAAATTCAATGTGGTTGTCAAACTTAACCAATATATTCATATTGAGTACAGTCTGGAATGGTAGAAGTTTCAACAATAGATCAAAATGACACCATAAAACAAGATGTAAAAAGCCTCGAAAAATACAAAATGTATCAAAATTCATAAGATATAACAATGCACCTAATCAACAAGGAATAACAGTAAACAAATAAACGAAGACAACCACTGAACTACAAATTCTTGGCTTCGAACAAACACATTTAGTATGTGGCAGGATTAAACAGGTTAGTGAGCACTCACCCTAGGATAATCCTATCCAATTACCCAACCAGCCAACTAACATTACTACTACAAGAAACCTACATTTAATAAGAACACTATGAAAAGTTCATAGAAAAAATCTAAATTTACAATTAGAACCAAACTTCAATAAAATGGTCATTTTTAGAATTTAAATCATTGACATCAGACACAAACAAAGATGACCAATTAACCAAACTTGTTTAACATAGATCACTATAGGATATTTTGATTTTTTTTGTTTTAAACTGCTTACTCTGTACAAACTAAAAATTTTAATGTCAACTTTGGCAACTGTATGCCAGGTGAGCGATTACAGGCTCCTGGGAGCCTCTGGTTTACACTTGCTCGGATTTCAACAATATTTGGTTTTTAAAGTAAACATGGTATCCTTAGTGAATGGTGATGATGAGATTTAGTTTATAGTGCATTGTTTACCTGGTGAGCGATTCAGGCTCTTGAGAGCCTCTTGTTAAATATTTCGGAACGCTATTTACTGAACTTTTCATAGGAGCTGCATACAAACAGCAAAATGCATAGGTTTAAACTTGGAGAAGAATGTCTACACATTTACATCCTTAAACTTTGGGTTTTAGTTTATTTTCCATACAAAAATAGAATTTTAGGTCATTGTTTATTTTTGTCTGTATACCTTAATCTCTTTATGCTCATGATAATAGGTTGTAGTAATAAATAAATGGGTAATGTGCTTGATAAAGCAAAGAGTCTACCAAATATGTTTCTGATCAAAATTATTGTCAACATAATATTTTATCATACAACATTTACTGGTAATAAATTATTGGCTGAACTAATGATGCTGGTATTAAAAAATTGTAATTATGAAACTTCTTCAGTTTTATCAATCAGTATTTAATATATATATACTGTATTTTGACAGTTTACAGAAATTTCTCTGATGGAACCAACAACTGACTCAGATAATTATGACTTCAGTCAGAAGGAAAGAGGAATAGCACTTTTGATTCACAATGAACATTTCTTTAAATCTTCTAAATACAAAGATAGACATGGAGATGACATTGATTATAAACATATGAAAAAAATCTTCAAGACACTTGGATTCAAAATCTGTTCCTTCAGAGACAGGACAAAAAAAGAAATGTTAAATATAGCTAGAAAAGGTGACTATACTCACTTTGGCCACACCAAACTGAGCTTTAGTTCTTTGGATTTCGCCACTCCAATTTTTTGGCTATGTAAATTATAAGAAAAAAAAATTTTGCCACTTTATTTTGCAAAAATGCTGAAAATTTTCCTCAAGTTCTTCATTTTTCAAGAAATTAAAAATAAGAACTGTTTGTTTGCTCCTAAAATTTTGAAAAGTTGGGATTTTTTCCCATTTTTTTTTTTTTTGGAATACCTGTATTTTGTTAAAAAAAGATGTGTGCTGCACATAATTTCGATCTTTGCCCAAAAAAACTAATCCTCAAGAAAAAAAATTTAATTTTCACTCACCTTGCCATCCAAAAATCCAAAGAACAAAACAATTTGATGTGGCATTATTATCACTTGAAATAAATGATATATGGAAAGATTGTCTCCAACATATTTAAGGTTTATTTGAAGAATGATACTTTTTTTATTTGGTTGCATGTGAGACTTTGATATTGAAGATATGAGAAAAATTATCAGTCACAGTTATTTTGGGCAGACTTGGCTATCTTTGGTTCTTCGCTCAACTATTTCTACTTCTGAACCTCAGTAAAGCTAGGTTGAGACAAAAAATATTTGATGCCTCAGGTGTGAGATAGCGCTGTCATCAGTTTTGAAAATTGTCATGTTTGTGATAACATAATTTTAATTGAAAATAGTTATGATAATTCAATAATATTTTGAATGCAGATGTATGGAGAATATTCAGCTTGGCCATCAAAGACTGTAATTTGTACGGTACATAATTCAGTTTTGTTGCAAAGCGTGTGTGTTAATATATACATTTCCAACATAAGGCCATCTAAAATTAGTTATTTGGTTCTCAGACAAAGATGCCACACTTCAAAAGTTCCCGATGGAACTAGTCTATTTGAATTCTGGAAAAAAAATGGCCCCTTATAAAAGTATTTTTAAATGGTTTTTGTTCTAAATTTATAGTAAACTGTTCAAAGCTAGTATTTCAATAAGTTTGAAAGAGCTTTTGTAAGTAAAAGTGGTGATTTGGTCAGATGGAGAAGTGCCAATCTGCTGTCTGCAAGAATTCTGCTACACTAGGAGATATTTTTGTCAATATTTTGAGATAGCACTAATGATTTTTTTTTTAAATGTTGATATTTTGACAGGAAGTAAGTATACTTTGCACATAAAAAAGATTTTCAAGTTTGAGTTTTTTTAAATTTTTTTAATTCAATTTTATTTAAAATGAAAATGTAATATGAATTAATTGTGGTCCTGGATCAAAAGTACTTTTCAAGCATCTGGTGGACTCAAGCATTGGATTGACATTGATCAAGTCAAAATGAAATTAAACAGCTGATGAACGATATTGGCAGTGAGTTTAACTTGACCATTTGCTCCAAACAAGCCATTTGATACAAGTCACGCCGTATCTCAAAACGATTTATGATTATTGCTTAAAACTTTACACACTTCTTAGTTATATTAATCTAAAGATCTGTATACTTTTTGGTGATAATTCAAAATTTTATTTTAGAGTTCTTGAGTTTTATGTAAAAAAAAGGGGGGGTCACATGTCGCGCCGTATCTCAGAAACTATGATTATTGCATAAAACTTGACACACTTGTTAGTTATATTAATCTGAAGATCTGTATACTTTTTCCTGATGATTATTTTATTTTTGAGTTATTTAATTTTTATTGAGCTTTTTGGTAAAAAAGGTAGTCTTTTTTGGTCACATTTCGCGCCATATCTCTATTGCTTAAAAGTTTACACACTTATGTTTTGCCGGGTTTCCATGTACATCCCACCAGCAGCTCCACTAAATAAAGGGGGATTCCAAAAACATTTATTATGTTTTTTCCACAAGACGACGGGCTCATGGCACAGCTGTTTATTGTTAAATCAATTGTCTGAGAACCAGAGAATTAATTGTAGGTACATGTAGCCTAATATGCATACAACAAACAGAAAATTACTTTTATTCAAAAATATTTATTTTAAAGATAGCACCCATCTAAAGTATTCCAGTGAAATATGATTAGAAGGATAGATTTACGCAATTGCAGTGAATCGGAATGGCCTTTTAAATTATGACTGGTCACTTCATTTTTAAGCTTACTCTTTCCTGGACTCTTTAAACGTAGATTATATGTAATTCTCTTTTTTTATAAATACAGTTGCTTCAGATGAAGACTCCCATAAGGATTCCGATTGCTTTGTTTGTGTTGTGGCATCACATGGTGAAGAATCACAGATTGACACCAATGTTCACAGTCAGTCACATGACCGAGAACATGTTATCATAGGAGTTGATGGGAAAGAAATGAAAACAAGTAAATTTGTGGAAATGTTTGATGATGATCACTGTGAAGCATTAAAAGGCAAACCAAAGCTTTTCTTTATTCAGGTTTTGATATTCTTTACTTTCATAAGAAAATATAGCAATTACATTATACTTGTGTTACTTTCATTGGCTTCTTTTATTATTATATTTTTTTGTCCTCAATTTTCGTACATCACATTTTCTAATCAGTAGGAAAGTATTGATAAAATCCATTTTCTCTGTCCTGTTTCTGTGACATAGCAAATAATTCTGATTGGTGCTTTGTAGAACTGATGGCATTGAGGTTTGATACCTAATAGATAAGCAGAATTTTACCTGTTGGATGTGTGTATAAACCTATTCTTAAAGTGACTTAATGTTAAAACACAATAAATGATACCATACAGATAAACAGGACAGTTAATTGTTACATTATAGCTTTGAATTAAAAGGCAACTTGGTGATTGTTATGTCGTGCCTATGATACTAGAGGGGCATTATGTTTTTTAGTCTGTCCGTCTGTCAGTCCTGAATCAGGTTAAAGATTTTGGTGAAGGTAGTTTAGCGTGAAGTTGTAGTCACATCAACTTGAAACTTAGTACACATATTCCTTATAATGTGGTCTTTCTAATTTGCATGCCAAAATAGGGTTTTGACCCCATTTTCATGGTGCACTGAACATAGAAATATACTAGTGTGGAAACAGTTCATTCTCAGGTTAAAGTTTTTGGTGAAGGTAGTTTAGGATAAAGTTGTAGTCACATCAACTTAGTACATTTGTTCATTATTATGTGATCTGTCTCTATTGCATGTCAAATTGGTATTTTGACCCCCGATTTCATGGTTTATTGAACAGAGAGAATGATAGTGCAGCGGGGCACTGTGTCCTGTGGACACATATTCTTGTTTTTCGTATAATTTTGTAAATGAACATTTATCTAATATCTTACTTTAACAGTTGGAGATGATGAGTCACGATTACATGTTCTTGCTTAATATAGCAATAAATGTTTGCACTGTCAGGGCCTGATTTAATTTTTTTAGTCTCATGTTTTTCCCTGTATTACTAAGTATACATATTAGATTTACACCTTGATATTTTTTTAGGCATGTAGGATTGGGAAGTATAGGAGCAAAGATGAGGGTATGGATAAAGGAACTATTGTTAATGTTCTACAGCAACAAAATATAAAGAATAAAAAGTCAAAAAAAGGCCAACAGACATTTGATGCAGGTGATATTGGTAACTTATTTGTTAATTGCTAGGATAGAATTCAATATCAAACTCAATTAATATACTTTTGACGATTGCTGCTTCAATAAGAAGTTTCAAATTAATTATAATTTTATAATATAAATTTAATGAATAGTGATTTGATTGATAAAAAATGCAGCAATGAACATTTCATGTACATGTATAATCAAAAGATCCCCCACATTAAAAAACTCACTAACACTGCAGCCACTTTAAAAGACTAATGTCTATTGTTTCTACTTAATTACTTTGCAGAAGATATTGTTGCCATTATGTTTCTTATCCCTTCAGTTCTAGGTATTTTGGAATGTCTTGATTACATGCATGAAATTATGGCTTTCTGTATTTTTCTTGATTATATTGCCCTTTTTCCAACACCTGAGAACATGCAGGGCAGGTCCATTGTTTGAACTTTCCATCACAGATAACCATCGAGTAATTGTTTAGAAGGAAGACAGAAAATCTTTGATGGAGATAACAAATCAATCCTTCAGAATTGTATTATCTCATACATACATTGTATAGCATTCTATTTTTGGAATTTTAGCTCAGCCTGATCAGAACTCCTTACGTATGTTTTATTTTACTGTTTTGTTTTACAGATGAAACAAACATTAAACCTATAGATGCCCATTCAGTTTCATCTGATAACCCATTGACAAGTAAATCAGATGAAAGTCGTCAAAAGGACCAGCCAACAGGTGACAGCTACTCAGAGGACTTATCAGATAGAAAACAAGAGGAACAACCTGCTAGGAAATCTGATGATAGTGACTCAGAGGATACTGATAGTGGTGAAATAACATCAGATACGGATGATGATGAAGAATTCACAGATTTAAAGGCAGAATTTGCAGGTAATGCTCATAATAATACATGATGTACAAGTTTAATTTATACTCAATTTCTGGTACGCTGTTAAGAGATGTGGAATTGATTAAATTTTACTCTCATTGATAAAACCCACATGTATACATGTATTTGATTTTCACAAGTGCAGGTGTATCTTGTCCTATTATTATATTCTACATAGACACAAGCATTGCTACATAGAATTCTTTAAAATAGGATTCATACTTGTACAACAATATGCGATTTATTTTCAAAATTGTGGTCTGCAGTAAAATAAAATTCAAGCCAATAGCTCATGAATGAGATATTTTCAGTGGCTACAAAATTGTTGTCCAGGTATTTTTATTGAATAAACTGCTAAAGGTTTGAAGTGACATAAGTTAAACTGGCATATACACTTTCAATGGTCCATTCCAATTTGGAAATATCGAAGACAGACAAATGATTGCTAGAATTTTGAACAGGTTTTAAAATTTTATGTACACCTAACCTTTGCACTTTTATTTTAAATATTTGTGGTTTTGATGTAAAAAAAACTGCTGAGCTTCTTTCTTCCAAAAATGAGGACTATTTAGTTTAAAATGACCTTAGCAATCATGAAAATATTGTAACTTGAATAAAGACATTTGAATTGACATCTTTGTTGATTGTTTCCGGACTCTTCCTTCAGGAACAATTTCTGAGTCTCCATTGTGCTTTATGGGTACATCTGAAAAATGTCCTTGAAGACATCAAGAATGTCTTTTTCTGTCATTTATATAGATAGAAAACGTTCTAATGTTGAAGAAGTAGAACAAAGATTGGAAATAAAAGGACAGAAAGATGTAGAAGAATTAGAGGCAAAGGGAATACAACCAGAAACTCTGTACAGGGAAACAGTCCCAGTTCCTATGGTAACTGTTGTTACATGTCCAGAGGATACTCTGATAATGTTTGCATCCTTATCAGGTATAAGTTCTTTAGAAAAGTGTGTTTTATTTTTTACATATTACAACATGTACAAGGGAGAGTTTATTTTTGCATTCCCAAACTCAACACCTCTTATTTTCAGGATTTTGTAGATTCTCTTCCGACTGCTTAATGTCTTCCTTGCATTCAGTAGATTTTCAGCAATGACATATTCAACAAAACTGGATAGGTGGTAAACCATGTGCTTATAGTAAATGTCACTTTACAACAGGGGTATAGTAGTGCCATTTTTAAAAACAAAGTATTTTATACAATAATATGCAAAATAATAATGTTGTTTTAGATACTGAAGACATTTATTATTGCAAAATTTCTACAATGTGAGATTTAATTAAATCACCCATTCCCCC
This sequence comes from Mytilisepta virgata, assembly GCA_028015205.1. Taxonomy (NCBI): domain Eukaryota; kingdom Metazoa; phylum Mollusca; class Bivalvia; order Mytilida; family Mytilidae; genus Mytilisepta; species Mytilisepta virgata. The sequence goes on from CM051521.1 coordinate 95,659,098, forward strand.
CATCACCACCTCTGTTGAAGTTGAAATTTAATATTATATTGAATACAAATATCTAAATTAGTTCTTTGTTCATAATAATTATTAGAATACTTTTATTTATGATAGATAAATTCTTTGATACAAATTTTAACGCACAAGATGTGCACATTTTGTCAGTTTACATCTCTATGTTATATTTGTAAACTTTGTTTCAGCTATGAACTGAAAATTCACCAACCCAAACAGAATTTACTTGAATCAGGCACATGTCCAAGGTTATTATTAAGGACTGCATTAATTATATGTTTATTTACCAAATTTAGCTATATTGTTTTCATATAGTTTTGCTTTAAACTATATATTTTACTGTATACATTACCAAAATAAAAATTTCTATCATTTCAGGAAACTTTGCAGTTCGTGGATGTTCAACTGGAGGCTGGTTGTTAAATAAATTGTACTACATTTTAAAAGATTACTCAAAGAACTTAGAAAAATTATCAACTGTTGACTTTTTAGAAATTTTAACTGGAGTATTGAACCATATGAGTCACGAAATGTTTAAACCAGCAACTGATAGTACAGCTGCATTATTTAGTGGGAGATTTTCTCCTGGTTGTTTCACACATTGTCTGACAAAAAGTATCTATTTCACAAAGAAAGAATCAAAAAGAAAGAAATTTTCTATAAAAGGGCTGTTCAAGAAATAAATATATGGAATATATTAGAATGCATATTTCATTTCAAAATGACAGGAGTAGAACTTAATTCATTATGACCTTTATGACATTTTATTTAAAGTACTTTCTTACCATTTAATATACCATTATGGCACTTTATTGTTTGCAATATCATGTTTTATCATATATTAATACCCCCTCCCCCCCCCCCCCCCCCATTTTAATCCTTTTTTTAAAGTCATACAGTATTCACCAATATATTACTCTAGTTCTCGACCTCCATCCTTGAAATGCCAGAAAATTCCAGATTTGGGCTACTAATAAGTATAATGTAAACAAGAAAGAATTTGAGGATTTTGTTTGCAAGAACCAATGAGATTTTCCCCAGGTTTCAAATTGACTTCATTATATTGAACGTGCAAATAAGAGTTTTATCTTTCACATTCATTTTTTTGTAAGCACTAGGTCAATAAGTTATTTACTTTGATTTGTAGCTTAATTCTCATGATAGAATTGTGAAAATAGAAGAAAATATTTATTACTACATGTACATGTATATAATGAAATTATTATTGCATGAATATTGGTGAATATTGTCTCAGGCAGTACATTATATTGCACTCGTAAGCTCATGCAATATAAAGTCTGCGGGGGACAATATTATAGTATTATTGTGTAAGGTTTTCCATATTGGCTTAGTTATTGGTCCGAGGCAAGTCAAATTGGACTGAGGCCAAGCTGAAGTTCAATATGGCTAGCCAAGGACCAATAACCACGCCAATATGGAAAACCTTGCACAATTACACCTTTATTGACTAACCAGTCCAATATGTCGTATTGATTAGTCCAATATGATCCTTTAATGCCTAACCAGTACAATATGTCATATTGACTAGTCAATACGGCATATTGGACGGGTATGTGTCGTATTGGCGTACTTTGACATTCTGTATTGTATTGACAGGTTTTATCATATTTAGGCTGATATTCTATTGTTAGTCAATAATCACCAATATTCATATAACAACATGTTATGGACCACTTCACAGCAATATTGCCCAAGCGCAATGGCCGTGGGCAGTATTACTTTAAGTGGTCCATAAAACATGGTATGGCACGATAGTGAAGTGCTATAATTGTTTTATTACATTTCACTTTAAAGAGCATGAATTGGAAATCAACTGTTTCTAAAAAAAGTTCAGCATGCAATATCACTTTTAATGTGCAATATCATAAAGTATGGATTAGTTTAAAACAAACTGTTTCTGTAGAGATCTAAAAGTACAAAATGTAATAAAATGGTTTCTTAAACAGTTTATCCACATATTTAGAAATGTTTTTCAGCAATTTTAAGGAGGTTGTGACAACAGGAGCTTGTGAATCTTTTGGTATGATATTATTGTAATTAGATTTTCAATGTATTCTATTGTAAGTTTTTTATTGAGAACTTTCTGTACATGTTGACTCCTGGCTGATTATTTTTTTTACAGTTTTGTTACTCATATTTTCATATTTAATACAGCTAATATTTATATGAGGGTTGTACAGGGGTTGGGGGGTGTAGACATGTATGAATGAGAGAAAAAAATTTCATTGAACGAAAAATAAGAATTTTGCCAATTTGCATGAAACACATTGAATAAAAACCTATCAGCACAGCAACACATGAAACTGCCAAAAATGTTGCTCGAAAATGAACCTGTACTACCCTAATATATCTAAGCTATGTATGGTATGGCTAAAAGCTGTATAACTTTCTTGAAAAGTTGATATTAAGAAATTAGCTTTATTTAGTTTTATGTTTATACTAATATGTTTACTTTTATATTTAATTATTTTTAATACATTTCATGAATTAGTGTTTTATTTATGGAAGTAAAGTTGATGAATGAAGAAGAAAGTGAAAAATAAGAAGTATTTTTTGTACATTATTTTATTTTTTGTTAATTATTTCAACAAGTAAAAATTTCATAATTAAAAAGTCAGCATGAACAGATTTCTAGGTTAAGTTAGACTTTGAGTGATAAGTTTAGGTAAAGTTATATGCACTATAAAAGATAGATAAAACATTTGACATCTTTCACAGATATTGTAGGAAGAATTGGAATTATATCCAAAAACTTTTTTATCAAATTGGAAGGAATTTCTAAAAGTATTGATACTCTCCATCAACGAAGTATGGGAAGGTATATAGGAATCACTTTGACTGTCTGTCTGTCTGTCTACTTGTGCAAGTTGTGTCTGGCTCAGAACTTTTAAATACTTGAATGAATTAAATGATACTTGGTGGTATTGTTGAGCATGTGTCATGAAGAAGGTTTGATAATTTATCTGCAGGGTCAAGGTCAAATACTTAATTTAACTCTGTATACCCATATCTGAATATACAAGTTGTGTCAGAATTTTTGAATGACTTAAAGGTAATTAATGATGCTTGGTGAAATTGTTGGTAACTATGGTACCAGAGCATGTGTCAGGAAAAGGCTTTGATAATCTACTTCCAAGGTTGAGGTCAAAAATTTAGTTGTTTATATACCCCTATCCAAATAAACCAGGCGTGACTTGCATACGACTTTTTAATGCCTTGAAAGAATTAAATGATTATTCTTGATATTGTTGACCTCCACCAGAGGGTGTGTCATTAAAAAGGTCTGATCTCCAAATAGACAAACATACAAAGTTCAGTCACTTTTTGTCTTGCCTGCGACGAAAGTCGCAGAAGGCGAGACTTAGATGTTGCTTTTCCAGCATTGACGGTGTAGATGGCAGCGGTGTCAACAATTGATAAGTTTTCTGCTTAAGTTAGTTTGATAGGAACTACTTGTGATAGATCAGTGATATTTTCTATAAGGTTGCATCAGTACATCTCAGTTAGTTAACCATTTTGAGGCCCTGCCCCCCTAGGTCATGGTCCAGTGACTTTCAATTAATTAGCAATTTTCAATGTTAAGTTTTCTGTTTGAGTAAGTTTGATAGGAACTACTTGTGATAGATCAATGATATTTTGAATAAAGTTGCATTACTGTCAGTACATGTACATCTCAGTTAGTCGGCCATTTTGAGGCCCTGCGTAGGTCATGGTCCAGCAACTTTCAATTAATTAGCTGTGTTGCTGTCCATCAGATTTTTTTTAATTTTCTGACATTAGGCGAGACATATCTCTGTGTCAACAGTTTTTTAATTTCTTGGAGGAATTAAATGATATTTGATGATATTGTGAAATTATTTGATTTTCATTTTTTTTATTTTTGGAAGGAATTAAATGATATTTGATGATATTGTTGATGATATGATATTACATGTATTTGACTTCTTTCTATTTTTAATTTTTTGAAGGGATTAAATAATATTTGATGATATTGTTGATGATATGATATTACATGTATTTGACTTCTTTCTATTTTTAATTTTTTGAAGGAATTAAATAATATTTGATGATATTGTTGATGATATGATATTACATGTATTTGACTTCTTTCTATTTTTAATTTTTTGAAGGAATTAAATAATATTTGATCATACTGTTGATGATATGATATTATTTGACTTTCAGTTTTTATTTTTTTTAAGGAATTAAATGATATTCGATGATATTGTATATACTTATTGACTGGGCATGAGGGTGCCAAAATACCAACTACCGGGTATTGTCCCGAGGCATATTTACTGTTCAGTAGTAATAGAAACCATTTACTGGTAAATAGTTTTGATTTAGAAATAGACAAAAATAGAAAAATTATTGTCTTGATTCTTACTCAAACAGAAATTAAAGATTTCAGTACTTGAATTGTGATAAAGCATTATTTTATGGAACTTTTTAGGCCTACACGTAAATTCTGCAAAACCATAAAGTTGATTAGGCCAAGCCAATTTAAAACAAATAACCGAAAGTAAGAAGGACCAAGCCAAAGTATTGACTTTACCTAACACTGCTCATGCACAGTAATCACTTCAAAGCATGGTCACTGTCAAAGCTGAAACCCCTTTGAACACACCAAGCTTAAGACACAATAAATATCCACACTCCCACTGGTTTAACCAGTATTTTTTCAGGAATGGGCATACTTATGTTTGTTCTTGTAGCAGGGTTGATCATTTTGGATATCTCCCGACTCATAGGGCCGTATCAGTTTTATTATATCGAACAATAGTTTTGTGTAACATATCGATTCGGGTTATTCACCTGCAGGTAATAATAGGGTTATTCATCGAACAAATGAATTTTTTCGAGGTTATTCCCCGGCACCACCAATTATAATGAAATATCTGAATTATTCTATGTCATGTGGTCATTTATTAGCCAATAGATTAAGTTAATTATACTGTAAGATATAATAATATTTATTAGTGAATTAATGGCAATAATACTCACCCTTGATTTTATCGAAACCTTCTTATGTTATGATGTAGTCATTTTTATAGTGTCAATGTCAGCATTGCAGGCCCTAGAAGGACCCTTATATAAATTGTATACGATATCTTAAAATTTCCAATCTAACGAAACTAGGAATAACAGTCACATTTGAATGGATCCCCAGCCACGTAGGGGTATTAGGAAATGAAATCGCAGATAAATATGCGAAAAATGGCACTATCAATTGATTCTATATATACTAGTATCCATATTCCATTGTCAAAAACTGAAATAAAAAGTATGACAAGAAATATTTTGCTAAGTTTGTGGCAAAAATCTTGGGACACAAATGGCAAAGGGAGACAACTGTATGAAATAGTCCCAAAGATAAAACTACAGAAAGCAATATCTGTTCCAGCCTTAACCAGAACAGAATAACAAATATTATACAAGTTAAGAAGTGGACACTTTTACATAAATAAACATCTATTCAAAATTGGAGTAAAAAAGTCAAATCTATGTGATATATGTTTCAAATAGAAGATGTGAACCATTTTATATTTTACTGTAAAAAATATAATACACAACGGGTTGATATGATACAGCGACTCTGTGACAATAATGTATAAGACTTTACATTGTCAAATCTCCTGACAGGACAAAGGGATACACGTTTCCCACTTCTTCAATATATAAAAGCACTAATATAATGGAGTTTCCATTATAATTAATGATTACCATTATATATAAGCTGTGCCCAACTTCACTATAAATACATAAATAATTACTTAAAAAAAAAATTAAGTTTTTTTTGTTTTTTGTTTTTGTCTTTTTTTTACAAATGTTTGTATTAAACCAGAAATCCGAGATCAACAAAAGAAGTTTCTCACTGGACTCGTTCAGTTGTAACCTACTATAATACAATTCCTCAGATATATCTAATAGAAAGTAATAATAATAATTAAAACTTTTTAGAAATCTCTTTCGACCAATAGATTATCCTTTCTAAAAGGAGTTTTTTTTTTTTTTTTTTTTTTTTTTAAAGTATTACATCGTGGTATATACATGTGCTGACCATGAAACTTAATGACAAATTCACAAACTTGATGAAAAGATTATTTAATATAATTTGAAAGGAATATATATATATATTGTTACTCATAATACACCATCATCACAAATATTACACAATCATGCAGCTGAACACATAATACTACTTACAATCAGGGTATCTACCTACGAGATTAATCTTTCAACGTAAATGCACGAAATACTGCTATAATACGTTGAACAGATAATCGATCGGTAAACCAATCAATGCTTTGAATAATAAATATACCTTTGGAATAGTAGGTTAGCAAAATTATACTTTCAAGTCATCACAATTATACCTTTGAAATCTTAATTATCGATAAACAACTAAAAAGTATGCAACACACAATCACATTAAAGCACATGTATGTATAACCGTTAAACTAAATATATCATCTGTAAAATGACAGATCTAATTTTATTTATAACCCCAACCCCCTGAATGTAGATATGGACTCAATCCAGAACAGCCTCCACGAAAAAAGAGCGGTCACTGAGATGTACTATGGGATATCTCAGTGACTGACTATTACGTTAGAATTAGTATGAATGAAGAAATACTGGTATTTTTTTTCTCTTTCTTTGATCTGCTATTTTATAGGCAGTTCTAGTAGAATTACCCATGTTAGGTAGGGGATAGTTAGGGTGAGTTCTTGGTACAAACTATAAAATAAACTTTGGTCGGCATGAATGAATCACATATGTACCAGTATACAGTAATATATCCAACTTTGGAAATAAAAATCCGTGGGGGTTGTTTTGGTGTTGTAATAAATTATCACTAGTCTCTTTATTACGGGACATTCATTTTAACTACAGTTATATAGGAGACGTCCTTTCTTGTAGTCGCAGTCTTGATCTACATTCTATGGGCTTCAAATTAGTGTCCATATAGGGTAATAGTTTGGGTCCCCTAGACCGATATGAACAATAAATTGTAACTCCAGAGAGATTTTCTGTTAACCTCTCTGGTTTACCGTCCACCTTATATCCGTATTTATATTATTTATGATAAGATATATAACTGTCTGAAGTGGCTCGGGAAAAAAGCGCTTAATTCCACAACCACATTTCAGAAACTACTTTAGAATAAGGATATAAGATTTTATAAAAGTAAATAGGAATCTGGGCACATTTGAAGTACCAATTCAAAAAGGGGAACTCTTTTTACAAAATACTTTCTTATCCTGCCAGGAGGTAGATACATATTACAAAATTGCAATAACTGTCAAAATGGTCAGCATATTGTAACTTTACTTAAGATTTTGTTCCGTCTTAAATATTTTATCATAATGAACCTTCTGATTCGGGCCGCCATCCAAAACAAATATAGTAGTAATAGTAGCTTTAACCATTAGTATTTCAAAATGGCTAATGCAAGTTAGAAATCAGTTTTGTTACAAACAGACTTTGCAATCAAAACTTGGTTCACAATGGCTTCAAGTTCCAGACAAAATCAAGATGTGGACAAAGATGTTATTGGCATTGCTCTACCAGAAATTGTCCAGCCTCAATCAACACGCGTAACAGTCTTCCTGCCAAAGTTTCACCAAACCACACCAAATAAATCAATTATTCAACTAAAACAGTCACTTCCTGTCCATAATATTCTTTCCTTCAATTTTAATATATTTGTACATTTGAGATTCCATTAGGGATTTCATTGTGTAAACAGTATTTAACCCATATCTTCTTTCATTTTATTGCCATCACTTTGCGTCCGTCGTCCGTCCGTCCGTTAACTTTTCACATTTCAATCTTCTCCAAAACCCCATGGCCAATTGAAACCAAACTTGGTGGGAATGTTCATTGGATGGTCTACAAAGTGTAGGTTTTTGGTTCTGATCCAAAATTCAATATGGCTGCCAGTGCCATGTATGCACTCTGATTGGCTGAAATTTAGAAAATCTTCTATGAAACTACAAAAGCAATTGAATTGTTATATTGCAGGAATGATCCTTAGATGGTCCTCTACAAAGTTTATGTTTTTGTGCCGATCTGAAATCCAAGATGGCTGCCAACACGGTACACATTTAACATAGGATCCTATGGGAAATGCATACAAACATCTTCTTGTCAGAAACCGTTTGACAGATAGAAGTAATATTATGCCTGAATGATCAGATAATGGTCCCTAACAAAATGATGTTTTTGGTGCCGATCCGAAATTCAAAAACATGGCTGCCAGGGCCATTTATGCACTCTGATTGGCTTAAATTTGAAAAATCTTCTCTGAAACTACAAAAGCAATTGAATTGTTATACTGCAGGAATGATCCTAAGGGGACGACCATTTGATATTCTGGGGGAGGGGGGGGGGGGGGGGCAGGAGGATTTGTTTTGGATGGGTTATTTATTTTTGTGGAAAATAAAGACAGATTATTTATTTTCTGCACCGTTGAAGCATGATTTTTCATTTTCAGTAAAACAAGGGACTGATTATTTATTTTCACAATTATATTTATAATATTTGAAAATACACAATTTTTAAATTCATGTTTTTATTCTTAAATAAATAACATAGTCAAGGTTGTATCTGTTCAGAATTTTGGCTGTTCCACCTTGCAGTCTCAGTCCCTGTCCAGCACTGTGGTATTCTTTAAGACCATCATAAAGATACCATTTGTTGTTGTGTTTGATGCTAGCACAAAAATGGCCACCATTGCCATAAATCTGTGCACCTAGTTCATATAATATGTACCATTTAATCGAAATTAATCATCATCCTCTGGAAGTGAATCTTCTGAATTCAAAACTGCATATATTGCATACGTACAAAAAAAAATATAGGTTAAAATGGGAAAAGGTATTAAAGTGAGGTAGATGTTCATGAGACAATATACCTCAAGTGAAATGAAACCCATTTTCAGACATTTCAAAAACATTAATATATCCTTGTTGTTAATAAAAAATCCAGTAATATAGCAATTATGTCTGAGCTTGACAGAATCCCTGTATATTTTACTATTATTTTGTCAATGTTGAAATATTTTCTGTCAATGTTGAAATATTTTCATAGACTAGAAAATTTAAAGGAAGGTCTATTGTATGATGCCTATGTGTGTAACAAACAATTTCGTTGATTTACGTCGCATCAGTTGTGTTAATGGTCTAAAATGTTGAAAACCATAACAACAATCCATTTGAGTAGTCAACTGCCAAGTAGCAATCGCTTGTAACAACGGATTTCCAAAAATGGCAATACCTTTCTTTTTGGTGAAATAAAAACTTGTAACAATATGCTTTTGACATGGTCAGTTGAATAGCAACAGTTCGATTTCAAACATTGCAATTTCATCTTTGGTATATTTCTTCAGTGGCTCTCAGATCTTTAATTTATGGAGGAAGTACTTAGCAACCATGTATCCCGAAAATCATCATTGCAATTCCGTCAAATTGCTTTGAACAATTAGATTTCAAACATTGCAATGCTAAATTTAGAACATTTCTTAATTGGAATGTCAGATGTTTGGAGAATTTCTGATGCTTCAGTGATGTCAACAATGGGTGTATTATGGTTTACCGTTGTCCCTCTGTCCGCCCGGCGTAAACATGTCGCGCACTAACTCGAGTACGCCTTGACTGATTCTCTTCAAACTTTATTACATTATTACAAATGGTGGTTTGAAGGTCTGTCTACTTTTTAACGATTTTCAATATTGTCGTTCCAGAGTTATGGGACTTAGATTGTCCTAATATAAGTAAATTCTCACATGTCGCGCACAAACTCCAGTACGCATTTACCGATTTTTTCCCCAAACTTTTACATATTACAAATGGTGGTCTATACTTTTTGACTAAGAAATGACGATATTTAGTTTATTGTTACAGCGTTATATGATTTAGATATGTTATGCCGTTGAAAAAGTAACAAGACAACAGTTTGCCAAAAAAAAATCAATACTTTCCTAGTCCTTTACAACTTCATAGCTTTTGCTGGGGACTGCCGTATCATGCGTATAAGGCGCAGCAGTTTATTTTAAATTTATTGAAATTTATCGAAGACTTAAAGTCACTTACTGACTTCTGTGAAACGCATCTGGCAACCATGTTTAGGGAACTTCATTTTGTGCAGTGACGCAACCGCAAGATAATTCTTTTCCTTGAATTGCATACTAAAACAAGTTACTCTTTAATATGAAAAAAGAACGGGTATGGGGTTGGCGAGCGCTAAACCTCTCTGACAAAATAACAAATTGGATAGCCAAAACAACATTATATTGAGTTCTTAGGATTTCATTCACTGTGTGTGATCGTATTTTACGTACAACTGAGACCATGGGACGTCAGAGCGCTACTCCATATATATAAACTGGGAAATATTGCGAACGATATATATTTATCCTTTTTTGTTCGCATTCTATCAAGAAACCATTTATATTTTACCTCGGTAACCATTTCAATAAATATCTCCAAAATTTTATTTTGTCAACTTATGATTCCTTTTTTGTACCAAACAATTGTTATTAATTAAATTCTAAATCATTTAGGACATTACATACAAATATAAACTTCTTTTTAAAGAGAAAAATGGTTGTAAAACTGAAGCATATAAGATTTTTTTTCGCAGAAAATAAATGTACACCCCACATGTATTAGTCGTAAATCACTTGCAAATTTCCCAGTTTCATTGAATATATAAAATGTGCTCTGACGTCCCACGTCAGAGAATCTTTGACTACATACAACTGTATCTTATTGCTATAGTCGTTTTAGTTCTTTTCATTGCATTTTTAAGTGCTAGAAACGACAGTCATCTTTCCTTAGTAAATAGTTACGTAACCATTGATTTTCCAGTAAAACGTGACTAGTACATAAAAAATCAAGATAAAGTCTTCATGAATATAACAATAAGCCAAATTTCAAAATAATGGTTGACCTATCAAGTACTGCGACCGTAGATGACTGTCCCTGAGCATTAATTGCTCAGTCAATTTAAGTAAATTCAGTTTGGAATTCCAATGGTAAAGATAAATTACTGTAATTATTAGGGCCCCGCGTCGGAGATGCTGCTGTCCCTATAGTTTTCACTGCTTCCGTCTGTCCGTCAACAATTGTTGTTAGCCCTCTCAATTCTACATTTCTCAACGCATTTCAACTTTCAACTCAAATTTATATAACAGGTGTATATGGACAATCCCTTGATGAAGTTCAAAAACGAGCGCTATCGGATAATTTTTGTGGGAGTTACTGTCCTTGACTTAGTTTTTCACTATCAACTTCTTGTTAACGATCTCAATTCTACATGTCTCAACGTATTTCAACCAAATTTATATGGATGGTCTACATGGGCAATACCTTGATCAAGTTCGAAAACGAGCGCTATCGGATAATTTTTGTGGGAGTTACTGCCCTTGATTTAGTTTTTCCCTATCAACTTCTTGTTAGCGCTCGAGCTCTATTCTACATCAAATTTTCTCAACGGAGTTTAACCAACTTAATATGGAAGATGTATATTGATGATACCTTGATCAAGTTTGAGAGGGCTCTTGGATAATTTTTATGGGAATAACGTAGTTTTTTCCATATCAACTTCTTGTTAATGCTCTAGATTCTACATTTTTTTTATCCATTTTAACCAAGTTTATGTGGACGTTTTATACTGAAATATTTTTTTAATATATTTCTGTTCTCTACAACAATATATATGCAGCAGGGCCCTTTGTGATGATCACATCACAGTATTATAGTTTACGAAGTCGCTTTTCTCGACAGTACAAGCCCGTCTTACTTAAATTTCCATGTTCAGCACTCCTTTTTGTCCCCTAATTTTTAGCTCGCCTGACCCAAAGGTCAGATGAGCTATTGCCATCACTTGTCCGTCCGTCCGTCAACATTAAACATTTTGAACTTCTTCTAGAAAACCTCTTAATGTATTGAAACTAAACATATCATGAATGTTCCTAATGAGGTGCAGACCAAGAGTTGTTACTTTGATATGGATCAATCATCCAAGATGGACAACAGCGGGGAACTTAGTTTCACATAGAAACATATGGGAAATTAAAACAAAAACATAGAAAGCTATGGGAAATAAAAACAAAAATCTCCTAGAGAACCGCTGAATGGATTAAAACGAAACATAACATGAATGTTCCTTATGAGCTGCTGACCAAGTGTTGTTACTTTGATGCCGATACGATACATCATCCAAGTGGACAAGAGCGGGGGACTTAGTTTAACATAGTAACCTATGGGGAAATAAAAACAAAAATCTTCTAGAGAACCGCTGAATGGATTGAAACGAAACATGGCATGAATGTTCATTATGATGTGCTGACCACGTGTTGTTACTTTGATGCCGTTCCGCCATCCAAGATGGTAACCAGTGGGAAACTTAGTTTAACATAGGACCCTGTGTAAAAAAACGTATAAAAATCTTCTACAGAACTACTGAATGGATTGAAACCAAACAGCATAAATGTTCCTTATGAGGTGCTTACCAAATGTTGTTACTTTGGTGCTGATCTGTCATCCAAGATGGCCGCCAACGGAGGACTTAGTTTAACATAGGACTCCAGGGGAAATACGTACAAACGGCTTCTTCTTGAAAATTACTGAATGGATTGAAACCAAACATGGCATGAATGTTAATCTCAAGGTCCTTTAGCAATAAACAAATGGAAATATTAAGTGAGCGATACGGGCTCCTGGGAGCCTCTGGTTTTAGGTACACGCTATTAAAAATTAATTATGGTTATGATTTTACCTGAAAAATGTTACTTCGTATATATTAAATTTTCCTCTGTTTTACCTGTGAATTGTCAAAGTTTGAACAAACCCAATTACACGTGAAAGGATATATTAAGTTTCTTTTTTTCAAGTATATAACTGACAATGTTGTAATCTCCCTAGAATTATATGCAATATCATGCTTCTCCTACATGTACCAGAGTGACAAGGGAAACGATGTACATGTACGTATTAATGAAGGCTCCATGGTAATTTAAAGATAGTTAATGAATTAAATATTTATTAAAATATTATATAAAATATCAACAGAGACATAATAAATTGATTCATATGTACATATTGCAACAATTAAATATTAACAATAAACATGAAAGCACCTTGGTAAAAAAAATCATAGCAGTTTATTTATTGGAGTTCGGTAACAAGTATTTTATCTACACCCACAAGAAGAAGCAATCATGTTTTCGTGACGACGAACAACAATTTCATCTTCTTCGTAATAAAGTAATTTAAGAGGTTTCAGTTTTGTAGGAATACAACATGGCATTGGTGCCGCTTTTGGTCTGCCTAGTCTCATCAAACTTTGCAGCATTGCATGGTTTGTAGGTGTGAATTTGTCGGAAACCGGCGAAGGACAAACACCAGCACAAATTTTGGCATTAAACACTTTTGGATATACAACCCATTGTCCCCAGCCTAAATGATTAAAATCAATGTCAAAGTCTTCTAGTTGGCATATTTTTCGTTTCCTCCTTCCTTTTTTATTTTTTCTCTTTCTTTTCTTCTGAATTGCACGTTTTGAACGTGATAACTGTTCGACTGGATCTTTATGCAAGAACTGCTCGTACATTTTATGAAGGAATTCTTTGTCCTCAGAATAAACGATCAGTAATGCGTCGCTGGTGGGTTGACTTTCTCCGTTTTGCTCTGGATCCGTGTTAGTCTTTGGCTTTTTATTTATTGTGCTTTTCCTAATTGAAACCTTTAGTGTTAAATTTCCATGTATTTTACTTATTATTGGTGTGACAGTTTTAGACAGATCAACAACAACATACTTTCCATCCACGCTGGCTTGTTCCTTAGTACGGTACTTCAGAACTACTTCATTGTCTTTTTGTATGGTGTATTTCACTCTAATTTTTCTTTTAATTGCTTCATTATTATAACGTAGGCGAAGTTCCACTCTCTTGATTTGCTCTTCCAACGACAAGGAATGGATCCTAAATTTGTAAACGTCGTACGCCCGGTGGTAAGGTTTGGCTTCTGAAAACAAAAATTAAAAAATACTTAACCAACAGTTGGATGAAGTGGGACTTTAATTTAATAATGTTTCGATGAACAGTTGCTCTCTACTATATATTGGACAGCTTTTAGAAAGATTTTTTAAGATTTACGTGAATATATGTAGATGTTGATTAAGATATGTCAAACTCTTTACTTAAATTTTTTTAATAGTAACTTGGTCATGAATGTTTCTTAAAAACAATGTTAAAGCTAACAATGCAAAATATATAAATGCTGGGCGCAACTCGTGTTGGTTGACAAGCAAATGTTTGATTGAAATGAAATATTAATCTTTTATTTACATCCCAGCTACGATACACAAATATGTTTAGAGTCTGATTTGAAATGAAATCCTATTTAAAAATATGATTTCAGCAGCATAAAGGTGTCAACTTGATCTGTAAATCTACCTGTCTTACTAATGTAAACAGGTTGATTACATTTTGATACTTCATTGTTTGCCACTCACTTCAAAATATTCAATTTACCTTTAATTTAAGTATAATTTATGTATCGTTTACATATTTCATGTGTTAATTTTATTAACTTCTGATAAACCACTCCCCCGCCTTTTTTTAATTTTAAATGCAAGGTAATTTTTAGAAATTTACGCACTTTGGAAAAAGTAACTGGATACAAAATAAATCCTATTTAAATTAATAAATAGTGATTGAGAATTCTATATTTTCTAAATCCCAATTTTACTACATTTCGTAGTGTTAACTTAAAAGTACAGCAATCTGGATTTTCAGCTTCGAAAACCTTTTCCGGATTTTTTTTATTAATTTCATGCGAATTTTGTGGGGGAAAAAATAAATCATTTCGTCTTCTGGTATGTATAGTTTTCTTAAATGAGAATTCATTTACACTTAATTCTTTTTTCCGCAAATCATTTTTTTTTTAGTTATCCCAAATTCTCGAAAAATTATTAGATAATTAGTTTTATGCAATAAACCTTAACGGGAATTTCCTAATTATTGCAGTATATAGAAACAAAGATATTTCAATCGGAAGGTATACTTTATTTTCAAATTTGGCAAAAACAAAAAAATGACTGTATTAAAATTTCAAGATTTTTTATTTGGTATAAAATGTTTCAGAAATTTAGACACAATAAAAAAAATACTTCAGCCAGATCAGTGTTTTATTATTACTATTGCTGAAAAAATAGAAATCAACTTACTTGATGAAAAACTTCTAACAGTGTCAGCTGTTTCCAAGTCCTTTTCTTTGAGCATCCCAGATGCCATACGAATATCATCACCGTTGTCAAGATTGTTTAAAAAATTAAACATATATTCAGCAGACATTATTTGGTCAGTTCTTTCAGGAGATATATCTGTTAGTTTAAGTGATTCAGCGTCCGAAAGGAAATTGTTTCTTTGTATGGTAGAATCTTTAAACACATTAGTTCTCTCTAGCAGTTCCTTTGTAGAAAAGTCACTGTAAGCGACAGAACAACTGAAAAACAACACGAACAAAATTCCAGTCTGGGTGTTTCCCATGTTAACTTTTCCGTGGAATACGAAGTTCTGATGAAATTATCTTGATCCCGACTTTAAAAACATGTAGGTCTAAATTCTCCGGAATTAATCCTGGTTTGATAGGTGATAGCTCAATGTCATTCGTTAATTCGTAGAAGAAAAGTGAATGAATTAGGGAAGATTAAAATATGCCGCGGCCAATAACGTTATCTTTTAACTTATTGATCTCTGATCTTGCAGTTTAGTTAGCTAATCCAATCTCGTCATATTTTGTTTTTAGTACTTATCTCCGTGTTTTTAGAACAAAAATTTACTTATATCAAATATCAGACATTTATATCTCCGGATATAATAATATGTGTGGGAATATTTACCATACTTTTCATTGATGGATATATTTAGATTATTATCTTAATTGCGAAAATTTGTTATAATTTAGAAAATTACTATGATGAAGACATATACGTACAAACGTACATGTTTACGATTTTAGAAAGACGCAAAACAATTTTCACTTTCCAACATGCGAAATAAGCTTTAAAATAGTTGTTTTGAAGACTACTTTTGCGTAGTTTCTAAATAAACTATTTGGTAAAGCACAGAGCAATTTTCACTTTCCAGCTTCCAAATTTAGGTTTCTGAAGTAGTGACAAACGCCTACTTTTTTTTAAAATGTATTTTCTTCTTAAACGTGACGAACAATAACGTATATAGACAGCATACAGTGTTGCAGACATTAGATTTTAATTACAATTGAAAATTTGACGCCAAACTAACAAAGTTGTTACAAATATATTACTAATATTTATTTATAAATAAGAAAAAACTAAAATTCTCTGATCGTGCATGAAATAGAGGTCACATTTTTGTAGGATAAAACACCTTGGAAGATGCTGCACATACAGTATGGTTTGGTCCAAAAATTAATACTACAATTATTACGGTTCATGACGTTTAAAAACCCTGTATACAAATAAAACCGGTTTGTTATATATAAATATTGGCGAACAAACTGAAATAGTTCTGGCTGTGTGATCCAGTGTACAAGTTTTCGCAACTTGCATTCCACTTCTTACATTTTATCTTGTATTTACACGGACAATCATGCCAAAAATTAGCTTCTACTTCTTCTCAGCCATTTCTGTTCATTGAAAACAAATATAGAAGTCTGTTTTATAAGTTGAAAAGCAGAGATATCACTACATTCATTGACATTGAAAAATAATTTTTTTAAAGTGTATATACAAAAAAAAATTTAAATGTTGGCACATATGTACCAATAAGGACCAAGTAGTATATAAAATATCTTGTTTAAAGCTGATAGTGACAACATTTGCATACAAATCGGAAAAACATATTTTCGTTGATTTTTTCAAATGTTATCTTTTTCTATTTTAGTACTTATGTTTGTAATTCTCTCAAGAATATGATCAGAATTATGAAAAAGATTAAAATTATAAAAAAAACAAAATAAAACTTTATAATCAGGTTCCTAATGTTGGACTAAGTATTTCATATCAGATCACAAAGAGCCTTCTAAAAGAAACCTAGAAAGACTTAGAATTCTGTTCTTTCTGTACAATTCGAAATACTTTAGTATTTATTCATTAATTAGGCCTATTCTAAAAATATGTAAGAGCATAATAAATCAAAATAGTATAATTGATTCTGTTTTTTTACTAGGATTCCAATTATGAAAAGATATTGCTACTTATCTTTCATTCTGATAGTACTAAAATCTTTTCATTGGTGTAAATATGATACATTATATAGACAATAAAGGTGTGTTCCTAAGTTAGGGATTATCGATAATCACAATTCTCCTTCAATCAACGATCGCCTCCCACCCATAATCCTTATCATTGCTTAATAAAAACGATGAGCGATGATTAATTATACCGGCGACAAAATTTTAATCTGCTGGCTACCAGACAACTCTAACAATAGCCCTAATAAAATACGTGGGAAATTCTTGAAAGCAGGAAATTACAGATTTAATTCTTCTTTTGTTGATTTTTTCAACTTTTTATAAGAAATTTCAAAGTCTTATCAAGAAAAGAAATAGCTTTTTAAAAAGGCTGAAAATTTTGACTTACTCACACTTGTTGTGTACTTTTATTAAATTATATTTTTTTAATAAAAAATACCACTTCTTTTAGCTTAATTTGTCTCATCGGTCAAGTGTTACGCAATATATTACAGCGGACAATACTTATTTCTTGTTTATTTTATTTATTTTTTTTCTGAAAAATTAAGTGAAAAATGTTTTGAAGTAAATAATGCATACGGCCTTTTTTCCAAGGTCGCACTACAGCTAAATACCCAAATATAGACTAAGCAGGAAAAACTGACTACATTTTAATTTTTAAAAAGCCCAAATATTCACAAGTTAGATGAAGTGCTATATTTTGATCTCTCTGCTAAATATACTTAGTAGTGTACAAAGAAATTGTACCATAATAGAATAAAAATATAAAACATAAAAAATATACAACAAATCCACAAATTGTATAGTAATAGCGCATGAATTAATATTCCATAATTTTTGTCTCTATATTACAAATTAGGATGTTTGTCGTTCAATTTCATAATACTAAGGATTCCAGATAATTGTTATAGTTTGACGGGAGTTGAACTGGGGAACAGAATTAAGAAAACGAAGTAATTCATGTACCAAACATTTCGATATAACGATTGAGAATTTGACATGAAACAATTCCCTTTTGTTTTTTTTTAGGTTTTTGTGTGGACAAGTTTTGTCTCTGTAAAGCCTTGAACCAACATTGAGAATTTCAAAAGAATTTACATGTTCTTAAGATGTATTTAACTAATTAGAAAATATTTAGTGTAGGCACATCATTGGCAGAAAATTTAACTGTATGAACCAAGAAGAGTTGAAAAATCTGATAGATAGAAATACATGTATATGATCATCAAAAATCACCAACAACAATAAGATCTAGATTTTATTGACTACATGTAACAGTATATATGTTTTAAACCAGTTTTAAGTTTGAAATTATTATCTGTTTTACCTATGAGTTTAGAAATACTTCGTATTAATAAATAAATGACGTTAAATACCAATCTATTCCAATGTATACGATATAATAAATCTCATCAGCATGTGTTTTTTGTTGTGGTCGATAAAATCGTGTTTAACAATAGCTCCAGTATTGCGTAGGTTAGAATCTCATTCCCTTATTATCGTAATCATTGTTATAATTGTATCATAAATTTGTTTGATTGTTTTGCTCAACCGAAGACCCATTAGTCCGAAGACCAAGTGGTCCAATATTCAGATCAGGGAAATTTTGGAGAAACAGATCCTTTTAGCTTAATATTGAAGGATTATTAACCTGGAGCAAGGTTTTTTTTTCAACACAGAAAATTTCTATTTTAGTCGCACAACCTTTATGACTTTGGGCCACACCATTTTCGGACTATTGGGCTTTCGGACCAATTGACTTTCGGACCATTGGGCTTTCGGGCTATTGGGCTTTCGGAACAATGGGATTTCGGAATATAGACATGGACCCTCACCCGTCTTGACCAAATTTCAAATTACTTGTCATGCTTGTTCATGTTATACAGTTATTTAAAAAAAGGGAGAAACCATTTGATTTTTACGGGGGGGGGGGGGTAGGACCAAATTTGAAATAAAAAGGCAGGACCAGGATTTTGGCAAAATAAAAAGGCAGGATCGCTTAAGGTGTGAAAAAAATGCAGGATCTGTGTCAATCAGGAAATATTTTGGTTTAATTGAAAATAAAAATTTAGGCCGCAATGGCGGCTGAAGAAGCATCTAGGACGAAAAAGATAGGCGAGATCGTACATTTGATCCTAACACACACCTCCTAACAATTAAATGCTTGCTTCCTAAATCAGATAATTATACCCATATCGTAAAATAATTTTAAATATATTCTGAAACGATCTGAAACGAAATATATTTTAACCGCATTTAAAACTCGTCTACTTTATCTAAGAAAAACGATTGTACTCTGTTCCCACTGTATCGCGCTTCCAACGTTATATCAACGTAAATTTTGACACCATCTTCAAAAAAACGTACCGCGATACAGTGAGACCCCAGTATACCTGCTAGAGGTTCCCTATAATTTAATCTACCAATCAAAACTCTTATTGAAACGAAGATTGGTTCAAAATGGCTCTGTTTTTCACATTGTCTCAGGATATGTTAAGCAAAGGACAAGGTAGCATTAGGGCCATTTTCTGCCCTCTCAACAAATATCTTCAGATTGATATATATCTTAAAGGGCATGTCTTAAATCTTGAAAAAAGTGGAACATTTTTTTGTCAATCCCTTCTTATTGGTTGCCTAGCAACCGATATATAAACTGCCATTTTGCCTACTCTAAATGTATTTATGCTGTTTAAAAAGCTGAAGAACCTTTTTTTAAATATAATTATTAACTTTAAAATTAACACATTCTTGAAGGATTCATTTTCTATTATGAATACATCTTATATAGGGGAAAACTGTCCTAGCAACGGTTTCATCCCTTAACAACCAGTTTTAAGATGTACATAAATCATAACTTTTTTATATGTAACAGGCAAATTAACGACTTCATTGAAAAAAAAAGTTTTTTTAAATGAAATTAAGAATATGAATTTTTGGTACACCCTTCCTGGAGTTCCTAGCAACCCGAATTTTCCTTAGCAACCTATAATATCCCAAAGCTAGAAAAGTAACAGGCTATCTTTATATAAATATATATATTTGTATACATACATGTACTTCTGTAAGAGAGCAAGAATTATATGATAATTCCTACCAAGTGATTTTATGAAGTTTCAGCATTCTAGTGCTTCTTAGCAACACTCTTTATCCTTAGCAACCAAATATATTCCTCTTAACCTTATAATATATATGGTAGAATATTTTTTTTATTGCATTGCATGTTTATTTTTTACATGCGACCAAGATATCATCACGTAATATTAACAACCGAATATTTCCTTAGCAACCGTCAAGATATTGTGACATTTCGAACACATATAGATAAGTGATGTTAATCTTTTTTATTATACTTTATGTACTTTATGCACATGTTGCATTGAAATTGGTATCCCGGCTAGAATGCTTATTGCTTGGTGCCTCTATAATGGTGGGTATTATGATATTGGCATTGAATTGATACTTAAATTGACTGTTATAAAATTAAAATTATTTGAAAAATACTGACTCAAAGATGAAACGAAAAATGAAACGAACAATATAGGAAGTTAAAAGAAAAGCAAGCAGAATGAGATAAAACAAATTAAAACATTAGGAATATGAACTTAAGAAAGTACCTCTGATTTCTGGCTTTCTGGTTTGGATTTTCATTTTTATACTTCTTTTTGTCTCCTTAATCACGTATATATATATATATATATATATATATATATATATATATACTACTGTGCAAACTAGCAATAACTGCATACGTATAAGATACAAGTAATTATCTGTGTGAATAACGCTGAATTGTGACCACCAACAGACTTTGTAACGACTGTCGTGGGTATGACAATCAACAAAATGCTTTTAACGAGGAGAGAATAACATCAACGTTGTTGAAAAACCTAATTATTTTGGGAGAGCGAATTTATTTTCAGAGCTATAAAAGTGCCTTTTTAAATATAATATTCCATTATACTCCAGTAGTGCATGGATTTGTTTCTCATGTACACCACAAGACCGTTTTCTCTGCGTGATAACGAGATATTGCAGTACAATATAAACGAACATGTAGGTACAAACCCGCTAATGTGAATAAAAGTTTAATTTTCTTTTTTTTTTTGGGGGGGGGGGGGGCTTTTTTTCACAGTAGCGGGTTGTTTTGAAATGACGGAAATAGGTTGTACTGTCTTTGAAATAATGAAAGACGTCATTTTTATGGTCCTGATCCAGTATTTCATATTTTATTATTTCATTAATATGATATTAATGTTAATTGAAATTGATGATTTTACGTGTCAAAGTGAGCTGTCTATAATTAAGGTAATGTACAAGAGTAAAATAAATGATAAAAAAACAAATATCACTTCCCGATTATGTTGGGTAATAAAGTAAAAGAAACGGAGAAAAAATATAAAAAAAAACGTTTAGATCAAACATTTAATGAACACAAACGAACTATATCAAAGAAACTAAAAAATCTTCGATCTGAGAACTCAAAAGAATATTGGAAAATCTTGAACCAACAAAGTTACTCTAAACAACCAAATATCAACGTTGATGAATTAGTTGAATTTTTTGGCATTATCATGGTTTACTCCCAGGTGGAATTAAACCTTTAGTCCCACCCTCCATGCTAAATCAAGGAAATTCCCATAAGGGTGGGACTAAACCTTGATTAGATATAGTACACTGACATTATAAAATACGCATATTAAAGACAGTTTAAATGGTCGTGACTATATATCTAATCAAGGTTTAGTCCCACTCTAATGGAAATTTCTTCAATTTAGCATGGAGGGTGGGACTAAACATTGATTAGAAATAGTACACTGAATATAGAAAAATACGCATAAGTAAATGAAATTTCAATGGGTTTTTTGTAATAATTATATATATTTATATTATTTCTGTTTAGAAAATATCAACATTTATTGAACATTCTTCAGAAAACTCTCTTAAAAGGGTTTTCTTTTGGGGCTATGCCTATAACAAATAGGGGCTTGAATGTTTTGGGTGAACATGCAAAAGAGACATTAAACCGGTTATTTATTGTTGTGACCTTGACCTTTGGTAAGTTTAAGGCCAAGGTCAGGTTAAAACGTAAAAAAAATAGGTCAAAGTGTTGACTTATTGTTAATAGGTCAAGGTCACACACAAAAACCCGTAATAGATCTATTGTTGTGACCTTGATCTTTGTTGAATTAAAGGTCAAGGTCAGGTTATAACGTAACAAAATAAGATCCGTCTTTATTTGCGTTTAGAGGTCAAGGGCACATACAATAAGAAGTTATTTGACATTGACCTTTGATGAGTTATAGGTCAAGGTCAGCTATTAAAGTAACGAAATTTGATCAAAGTGTAAATCTGTCGTTTTAAAGATCATCAAAATAATGTGATGAGAAAATAACCGTTTATTTATTGTTGTGACCTAGACCTTCAATGTGTTCAAGGTCAGCGCATGACGTTACAAAATTAGATCAAAGCATTGACCTTTGCCGAGTTTAAGGTGAAGGTAATTTTATAACATACCAATATTAGGTCAAACTGTTAATCTATTGTTAAGAGGTCAAGGGCACATATAATAACAAGTTATTTATTGTTATGACCTTGACATTTGTTGAATTAAAGGTCAAAATCAGTTTAAACGTATCGAAATTAGGTCAAAATGTTAAATCTGTTGTTAAGAGATTCAGGAATAAGATCATCTGAGATCGGTCAAGGTTACATACATAATGACCGGTTAGAGGTCAAGGAAAAATGATACCTTCACAAACGATCTATTTTTCTACTAAAAGGTAGACGGAATAAATCTTATTGTTAGATTTTACATTTTTTTTGTTGGCATAACGGGCATTTAAGTAAGTCACTATAGGTCATGGTTGGTTCCCATGATATCATATAGTGTGTGATTGAAGTAGGGCACTATAGGTCATGGTTGGTTCCCATGATATCATATAGTGAGATTGAAGTAGGACACTATAGGTCATATTTGGTCCCCATGGTATCTTTCTGTAGTTTGTAAATTAATCATTTACGGAATAAACGGCAATCCAAGAATACGATTTATTCCGTCTTCCTATAATTTTAAAGTTAATCCGTCACGGTATAAATTGCAATTATGAATTTGAAGTAAAAGGTAGCGGATAAATCTTATTCTTATATTTTATATTTTTCATTTGCACAACAGGCATTTAAGTAAGAACCTATAGGTCAAAGTTGGTTCGTATGATATTATACAGTGGGATTGAAGTAGGACACTATAGGTCATGGTTAGTTCCCATGATATCATATAGTGTGGTTGACGTAGGACACTATAGGTCATGGTTGGTCCCATGATATCATATAGTGGGATTGAAGTAGGACACTATAGGTCATGGTTGGTTCCCCTGATCTCTTTCTGTAGTTTGTAAGTTAATCATTTGCGGAATAAATGACACTCCAAGAATACGAATTATTCCGTCTTCCTTTAATTTCTTATTTAATCCTTTACGGAATAATGAATTTGAAGTAAGACTATATAGTTTATGTTTGGTTCCCATCATATCATATTGTGGGATTTAAGTAAGACAATATATGTCATGGTTGGTTCACATGATATCATATAGTGGGATTGAATTAGGACACGATAGATCATGGTTGGTTCCCATGATATCAAATAGTGGGATTGAATTAGGACACTATAGGTTATGGTTTGTTCCCATGATATCATATGATGGGATTGAAGTAGGACATTATAGGTCATGGTTGGTTCCCATGATATCGTATAGTGGGATTGACCTATTCTTCTACTAAAAGGTAGTCGGAATAAATCTCATCTTATTGTTAGATTTTACATTTTTCTTTTGCACAACGGGCATTTAAGTAAGACCCTATAGGTCATAGTTGGTTACTATGATATTATACAGTTGGATTGAAGAAGGACACTATAGGTCAAAGTTGGTTCCCATGATATCATATAGTGTGATTGAAGTAGGACACTATAGGTCATGGTTGGTTCCCATGATATCTTTCTGTAGTTTGTAAATTAATCATTTACGGGATAAACGGCAATCCAAGAATACGATTTATTCCGCCTTCCTATAATTTCTAAGTTAATCCGTTACCGAATAAATTGCAATTATGAATTTGCAGTAAAAGGTAGACGGAATAAATCTTATTGTTATATTTTATATTTTTCATTTGCACAACAGGCATTTAAGTAAGACACTATAGGTCAAAGTTGGTTCCTATGATATTATACAGTGGGATTGAAGTAGGACACTATAGGTCATGGTTGGTTCCCATGATATCATATAGTGTGGTTGACGTAGGACACTATAGGTCATGGTTGGTCCCATGATATCATATAGTGTGGTTGACGTAGGACACTATAGGTCATGGTTGGTCCCATGATATCATATAGTGGGATTAAAGTAGGACACTATAGGTCATGGTTGGTTCCCATGATATCACATAGTGGGATTGAAGTAGGGCACTATAGGTCATGGTTGGTTCCCATGATATCACATAGTGGGATTAATTAGGACACTATAGGTCATGGTTGGTTCCCCTGATCTCTTTCTGTAGTTTGTAAGTTAATCATTTGCGGAATAAATGACACTCCAAGAATACGAATTATTCCGTCTTCCTTTAATTTCTTATTTAATCCTTTACGGAATAATGAATTTGAAGTAAGACTATATAGTTTATGTTTGGTTCCCATCATATCATATTGTGGGATTTAAGTAAGACAATATATGTCATGGTTGGTTCACATGATATCATATAGTGGGATTGAATTAGGACACGATAGATCATGGTTGGTTCCCATGATATCAAATAGTGGGATTGAATTAGGACACTATAGGTTATGGTTTGTTCCCATGATATCATATGATGGGATTGAAGTAGGACATTATAGGTCATGGTTGGTTCCCATGATATCGTATAGTGGGATTGACCTATTCTTCTACTAAAAGGTAGTCGGAATAAATCTCATCTTATTGTTAGATTTTACATTTTTCTTTTGCACAACGGGCATTTAAGTAAGACCCTATAGGTCATAGTTGGTTACTATGATATTATACAGTTGGATTGAAGAAGGACACTATAGGTCAAAGTTGGTTCCCATGATATCATATAGTGGGATTGAAGTAGGACACTATAGGTCATATTTGGTCCCCATGGTATCTTTCTGTAGTTTGTAAATTAATCATTTACGGGATAAACGGCAATCCAAGAATACGATTTATTCCGTCTTCCTATAATTTTAAAGTTAATCCGTTACGGAATAAATTGCAATTATGAATTTGAAGTAAAAGGTAGACGGATAAATCTTATTGTTATATTTTATATTTTTCATTTGCACAACAGGCATTTAAGTAAGACACTATAGGTCAAAGTTGGTTCCCATGATATCATATAGTGTGATTGAAGTAGGACACTATAGGTCATGGTTGGTTCCCATGATATCTGTCTGTAGTTTGTAAATTAATCATTTACGGGATAAACGGCAATCCAAGAATACGATTTATTCCGTCTTCCTATAATTTCTAAGTTAATCCGTTACGGAATAAATTGCAATTATGAATTTGCAGTAAAAGGTAGACGAAATAAATCTTATTGTTAGATTTTATATTTTTCATTTGCCAAAAAGTAAGACACTATAGGTCAAAGTTGGTTCCCATGATATCATATAGTGTGGTTGACGTAGGACACTATAGGTCATGGTTGGTCCCATGATATCATATAGTGGGATTGAAGTAGGACACTATAGGTCATGGTTGGTTCCCATGATATCATATAGTGGGATTGAAGTAGGACACTATAGGTCATATTTGGTCCCCATGGTATCTTTCTGTAGTTTGTAAATTAATCATTTACGGAATAAACGGCAATCCAAGAATACGATTTATTCCATCTTCCTATAATTTTAAAGTTAATCCGTTACGGAATAAATTGCAATTATGAATTTGAAGTAAAAGGTAGACGGAATAAATCTTATTGTTATATTTTATATTTTTCATTTGCACAACAGGCATTTAAGTAAGACACTATAGGTCAAAGTTGGTTCCTATGATATTATACAGTGCGATTGAAGTAGGACACTATAGGTCATGGTTGGTTCCCATGATATCACATAGTGTGATTGAAGTAGGACAATATAGGTCATGGTTGGTTCCCATGATATCTTTCTGTAGTTTGTAAATTAATCATTTACGTGATAAACGGCAATCCAATAATATGATTTATTCCGTCATCCTTTAACTTCTTATTTAATCCTTTACGGAATAAATTGCAATTATGAATTTGAAGTAAGATGATATAGTTTATGTTTGGTTCCCATGATATCATAAAGTGGGATTTAAGTAAGACACTATAGGTCATGTTTAGTTCACATGATATCAAATAGTATGATTGAATTAGGACACTATAGGTCATGTTTGGTTTCCATGGTATCACATAGTGGGATTGAAGTAAGACACTATAGGTCATGGTTGGTTCCAATGATATCATATAGTGGGATTGAAGTAGGACACTCTGGGTCATGGTTGGTTCCAATGATATCACTTAGTGGGATGAAGTAGGACACTATAGGTCATGGTTGGTTCCAATGATATCATATAGTGGGATTGAAGTAGGACACTCTGGGCCATGGTTGGTTCCAATGATATCACATAGTTGGATAAAACATTTACGTTATTAATTGACCTTGACCTTTAACTCATCAAAACTCAAGGTCACACCATGAAAAAGAAGTTTTTTGGTTTATTTGATTCCGATCTTAATTGACAAAAAATTACCAATTTTTCTGCCTTAAATATTAAAAAGTATTTCCGATCTCGTTAAGCTGTGTTGAAAACGACAAACAAATCAACCAAAAGGTCGTTAGCCCGTTGTGAAAAAAAGTAAAATCTAATAATAAGATTTATTCCGTCTGCCTTTTAGTAGAAGGAAAGGTCATTTATCAAGGTATCATTTTTACTTTGACGTTCAACTGGTAAGTTATGTATGTGACTTTGACTTTTTTACTCATCACATTATTTCATGATCCTTTAACGATTGATTTACACTTTGACCAAATTTCGTTACTTTATTAGCTGACCTTGACCTATAACTCAACAAAGGTCAAGGTCAAATAACTTGTTATTTTATATGCCCTTGACCTCTAAACAAAACATCAAGACTTTGACCTTTTAACCTGACCTTGACCTTTAAATCAACAAAGCTCAAGGTCACAACAATAGATTTATAACTGGTTGTTGTATGCACCTTTGACCTCTAAACAAAAGATCTAGACTTTGATCTGATATTGTTACGATATAACCTTACCTTAACCTTTAACTTCTCAGAGGTCAAGGTCAAAACAATAGATTTATCACGTGTTTTTGTGTATGACCTTGACCTATTAACAATAGGTCAACACTTTGATCTATTTTTTATATCCCGACCTTGACCTTTAACTCATCAAAGGTCAAGGTCACAACAATAAATAACCGGTTTAATGTCTCTTTTGCATGTTCCCCCCAAAAATTCCAAGCCCCTTTTTGTTATAGACATTGCCCCAAAAGAAACCCTTTTCAGAGCGTTTTCTGAAAGAATGTTCAATAAATTAAATAATAATTATTATTATTGAAAAAAATAAAATTTCATTTTATATGCGTGTATTTTTTGGCCATTTTTTTTTATATAAGTGTGCTATATCTAATCAAGGTTTAGTCCCACCCTCCATGCTAAACAAGCAAAATTCCCATAAGGGTGGGACTAAACCTTGATTAGATATAGTACACTGACATTATAAAATACGCATATTAAAGACAGTTTGAATGGTCGTGACTATATATCTAATCAAGGTTTAGTCCCACCCTAATGGAAATTTCTTTAATTTAGCATGGAGGGTGGGACTAAACATTGATTAGATATAGTACACTGAAATTATAATATACGTGTAAGAAAGACAATTTGAATGACCGTGACTGTATTTTTATAAAAAGGTTATTTTTTATATTTCGTAAAATTTATTCTGAAAAGGGTGAAATTTATGATACTTTAAAAAGTTTAATCCCAGGTGGGACTAAACCATGATTATGCCAATTTTTTTTTAAAGAACTTAATTCTGGTAATACAAATACACAAGGTTCATCAAATTTCGGAAATAATGTTAACATTCAATCGCATGAATTAAAAGACACTATTAATGTTCGTATCACAAAAGAAGAAATAAAAAAGTGTAAAGAATTTAAAGAATAATAAAGCTTCTGGTGTAGATTTGATTATTAGTATTAATGAATATATTAAATCTTCATATGATATTCTACTCGAAGTATATGTGCTTTTGTTTAATATGATATTTTTATCCGCACTTTCGGATGAAAGTTCGTGTATATTGTCGTTACGGTCGTCCGTCCGTCCGTCACACTTTCTTGTGACGCAAACTCCTCCTTCACTTTTGAATTTTTACCATTTTTTTTGTGCCATATTGTTGTTACTGTAGAAGCGCAATAAGGTTTTTGAATTCCAAATTTTTAAAAGGGGACCTGGGAGGGACCAAAAAGGGCCAAATTATACAAAGAGCCTTGTGACGTGAACTCCTCTTTCACTTTTGAATTTAAACCATTTTTAGCTCACCTGGCCAAAGGCCATGTGAGCTATTGCCATCACTTGGCGTCCGTCGTCGTCGTCGTTAACAATTATGCAAAACTCTTCTTCTCTGAAATTACTTGACTAATTAGAACCAAACTTGGTATGAATGTTCCTTGGGGTACCCTGCATAGAACTGATGTGGGGATTTTTGATTCGTCGAAAAACATGGCCGCTGTTACTAAAAATAGAACATAGGGTCAAACAACAGTTTTTCGCAAATATCTCAAAAATCATTAGGTTATGGCAAATTCTGGCAGGTTGAAAGTGTTCAGCATGATGAGAGCTACCTGTGTGCTGATTTTTGTGAAAATCTGTCAACTGATGTTAGAGTTATTGCCCTTTTTGACATTTTTGGCTTTTTTTTATGTTATTATTTCAAAAATCTTCTTCTCTGAAACTACTATCCAAAATCAAATGAAACTTGGTAAGATTGTTCCTTGAGGTACCCTGCATAGGGGTCAAACAACAGTTTTTCGCAAATATCTCAAAAATCATTAGGTTACGGCAAATTCTGGCAGGTTGAAAGTGTTCAGCATGATGAGAGCTACCTGTGTGCTGATTTTCGTGTTAGAGTTATCGCCCTTTTTTGACATTTTTGGCTTTTTTTTATGTTATTATTTCAAAAATCTTCTTCTTGAAACTACTATTCAAAATCAAATGAAACTTGGTAAGATTGTTCCTTAGGGTATCCTGCAAAAAGTTAATGCTTGGATTTTTGATTGGTCGAAAAACATGTCCGCCCTTACTAAAAATAGAACATAGGGGTCAAAATGCTAATTTTTGCTATTTTTTCCTGAATTATAGAAAGAAAATGAAGATGAAAGCTACTTTCAAGGTAAACATGGTATCCCGAGTTGAATGGTGATGATGAAAGTTTGTTTTGGACGGCCATTTTTAAAATGGCTGCCATTTTCCGCCATTTTTTACACTTGCTCAGATTTCAACAATATTTGGTTTTTAAAGTAAACATGGTATCCTTAGTGAATGGTGATGATGAGATTTTTTGTATGGAGCATCTATGGAAGGTCCTTTAGGAAATTTGCATAAATCTTCCCGGTCCGTGAAACAAAATGGCCGTCATGAGCATTTACATGTTCTGATTGGTCGAAATTTAAAAGTTCTTCTCCTCTGAAACCGTAAAGCCAAATGAACTGATTTTTGGTATGGATGATCTATGGAAGGTCCTTTACAAAGTTTGCATAACTCATCATGGTCCGTGAAACAAAATGGCCGCCGTGAGCATTTACATGTTCTGACTGGTTGAAATGTAAAACTTCTCCTTACAAACCGTTAAGCCAAATGAACTGATTTTTGATATAGAACATCTATGGAAGGTCCTTTACAAAATTTGCATAAATCAGCCTGGTCCGTGAAACAAAATGGCTGCCATGAGCATTTACATGTTCTGATTGGTCAAAATATTAAGCTTCTTCTCCTCTGAAACCTTAAAGCCAAATGAACTGATCTTTGGTATGGAGCATCTATGGAAGGTCCTTTAGGAAGTTTGCATAAATCTTCCTGGTCCGTGAAACAAAATGGCCGTCATGAGCATTTACATGTTCGGATTGGTCGAAATTTAAAAGTTCTTCTCCTTCGAAACCGTAAAGCCAAATGAACTGATTTTTGGTATGGAACATCTATGGAAGGTCCTTTACAAACTTTGCATAAATCTTTCTAGTCCGTGAAACAAAATTGCCACCAAAAACCTTTATATGTTCTGATCGGTCAAAATTTAAAACTTCTCCCCTGATACCGTTTGGCCAATGAACTTATACTTGGTATGAAGCATTTATAGAAGATCATTTACAAAGTTTCCAGAAATCAATCTAGTCTGTCAAATCAAAAGTTTGTGACTGCCAGGTGAGCGATACAGGCTCAGCCCACTGAGCCTCTTGTTATTGTTGACATATTGTTGGTTACCAACTGTAGATGCGCAATAAGGTTTTGGAATTCCAAATTTTTTAAAAGGGGGGAGGGACCAAAAAGGGCCGAAACAGAAAAAAGCATAGTTACTTAAATAACTATGTCATATTGTTGCTTGCTAACTGCAGATGCGCAAAAGGTTTTGGAATTCCAAATTTCTAAATGGGGGCCTGGGAGAGACCAAAATAGACAAAGAGCCTTGTGACATTTTTGAATTTAAATCATTTTTATTATTGCCATATTGTTGCTTACCAACTGTAGATGCACAATAAGGTTTTGGAATTCAAATATTTTTTAAAGGGGGTGGGAGGGACCAAAAAGGGCCGAAACAGAAAAAGACCTTAATTACTAAAATTTGATCTAAAGAAAAAAAAATAAGAAATTTTGTTGATTTCGAAAAAGCATTTGATATAATACGAAGAGCTGCATTATGGTATAAAATGATTATGGAAACTGTAATGCTAAGCATGCTTTTATTTTGCATTTTCAGGATTTGAAGGGCCAAAAGGGGAAAAGAGGCCAAAAAGTTAGATTACACTAAAAGTGGGTTGTGATATATCCCTGCAAAGGTTATTTGTTACAGATGCAAACTGTAATGCAATGGAAATTGAAAATGTTAAGAATGTTTGTTTACAAATAAATGTGGGGTGCGGGTATAGCTGTCTTTCCGACAGCCCCTACCTCTAGTTTCTTCTGGAATTGTACCGGAATCTTGGGTTATTTGTATAATCAAGCCATTTTATAAGAATAAGGGTGATAAGTTTGACCCTAAAAATTATAGACCCATTACAATTGTAAGTTGTTTAGGCAAGTTATTCACATCAGTTCTTTGTAATCGACTTACTGATTTCTCAAATGAAATTTCTTTACTTACTGAAAACCAGTGAGGATTCAGAGCCGGTTATTCAACTTCTGATAGTATCTTTGATCTTCCTTCCTTTTTCGAAATATTAAAATTTAAAAAGAAAAAGCTCTTTTGCGCTTTCGTTGATTTCGAAAAAGCATTTGATACAATACGGAGAGATGCATTATGGTATAAAACGATTATGAATAATATAAATGGTAAAAAATAATGCATAATATGTATGATAATATAAAATCTTGCTTATCATACAACGGCCAAATTTCAGATTATTTCCCAAGTAATAGACAAGGCGAAAACATAATTATATCCCTTCCTATTCTCTCTTTTCTTAAATGACTTTGAAAAGTTTTTTATACAGGAAAATTTAAAAGGGCTACAAAGTATATCATATGAAATGGAAACTAAATTAGATATCTTTGTTAAACTCTTCGCAATTTTATATGCCGATGATACTGTACTACTGGCTGAATCAGCATGTGAATTACAATTATTGCTAGATAATTTTTATACATATTGTAGTAACAGGGAAATGAAAGTCAATACATAAAACAAAGATTATGTTGTTTTCTATTTAGTTTATTATATTTTTTTCTTTCTTTAGTAATACATATATCATTATGGCAATTGGCTGTAATGTTGTATTATCATGGGTTTGTCTTGCCTTTTGATTTCGATCTTACGGACTTTTTCCACTCTTTTCTCTCTTCGGTATTCTTTTCTCTCTTCGGTATTCTTTTCTCTCTTCGGTATTCTTTTGTCGATATTTATCATTGTTAAAATACTATGTTTGTTTGTGCGTATGTATGTTGTCAAAAAAATGCTTGACGAAACCACGAATAACATGTACATGTTTTAAAAACACGAAAAAGAATGGTGTTTTTGGTACACATACATGCACATGTCATGTAAGGTAAGGTTTGTGAAAAATGACGGCATAACTAATACGCATATTTGTTGTTAAACTTTTGTTTTCCACTGAAACTTAGCATTCATTTAATTTCAAGATAAAGAACGTGCATGAGGCTGACAATCAGTTACGACCAAATAAAACTTTTTAGTTTGATCACAACTTGTTAACACTGAAATGCAAAATAATTTTTGTTGCGTAATTTTTTTTTCAGAAATGTTTAAAATTTAAATATCTGGTGAAAAACTGGTATATATATATATATTATGCATATCTATAAATTCAAGGTTTAAGTTAGAATTTTGAGTGAAAAGTTTAGGAAAAAAGTTTTACTACAAAAAAATTCTGGAATATTAGCAAAGATATAAATGTCATATTCTGCGGATTATAAAATTCTAACCACATAGTTTATAGAAATTATACAACTAAAAAGTGTTTGTCGATTACATCATGTGTCCCTACGTACCTATTCATTGATGAAAACTGATTAAATTGTTATGTGTTAGTTTCGAAGATGACCAATTGAAATCATGTTTTTATTGTGTTTACATTATTTAAAAAGTGTCAAACGGGGAATCCGAGTAATTTCTGATAATTTATTTTTAGTCTTTAAATCGTTTTAATGTAACGATTACGAATTAAAGGTCCATACTAGATGGAAGTATTCTACTGAATACAAATTCGCCTCTCCCGTGAAACTGTTGCGATCGAAAACCTTTGATTTGCTGAACATGTACCTATTAATGCAAATAATTCCAATTAAATCCCTTTAAAATTATTATTTCAAATTCTATAGAATACATTGTTTGCTTGAACTATGTGCACGGCTATATATATAGTATGTGTTGAACCCGGGCTGTTGACCCAATTTATTCGCAATCAAAATAACTACATGCTCAAAATCAGCGCGTGATTCAATTTGGGTAAATTTTAAACTTAATAAAACCTTTTTGATTGTTATTTGATACTATTCATTCATAGACTGTATTTATTTATAACACAATTAAGTAAATGATAAGCAGCCTCGATCTCAATTTAAAATCTATAAATAGCACGTAGTGCATTTCATAGAGAAAATTAACAGGCTAATTAAGCACATAATTCCCCCCTTCATGCATCAAAAAACGTATACCGAGGGGTACTATTCTACATTAAAATCTATTCACATGTAAATTTTCACGGCTAAATATGCAGCAGTTTTGCCAAACGACCGCGATAAAATTTGTGACGGAAAACATGGTACGATTACAATACTTCGCCTTTCCAAACACAGTTTGCAAATGTGCAAGAAGTTTCGAGAAGAAATATACCTTGGCCAACGAGAAATTATGAAATACAAACGATAAAAGTTAGCCACAATAGGTATCGGAAAATGGCTTTTTGTCAATATTTACATATGTATTCTCATATTTTCAAGTTGCGAATTATATTACCATCTACATTTTTCGTAATTTGTGCATATTTTGTACGAATGCGATTGTTTTAAGGCACTTTTCTCTATGTTGTAATTTTTGTTAGTCTAGTTTAAACATATTTATTTAATTGCTTGTACGAGCTAGGAGATTGGACACGCGTTTTTACAACATTGTGGAAGTCCTCTCTCATAACATTTAATGATTAATTACAATAATCATCTCTATAGTGAATTATATTTTTCAATTACATAAATTCAACCTGTCAGTCTTTTTTTGCTGTTCCCAAGCTCTTTTATTAAACAAACTCTTTTAAACTGATCCCCTTCTAGCCTTTCTTGACAGTATGAATATAAATTTTATGCATAGTCCTATTAAGATAATGCAAAAAAGTATAATTTTCCAGAACTGTTAATACAATTTCTTATCAACGAAATTACATGTATAGAACAGTTTTTTTTTCATGCGTCATTTGCACCTCATTAGAAACATTTTTCGCAATACATATATTTGTAATATCACGTACGACATGCGTATCTCGCTAACTATTGTTAACGATTTTTTCCACATGATAAACACAAATCTTTGAGAAAAAGTCAACTCATCAGTTTCTAATTCGAATGATGTGCTGCATGAAAAAACAGTATTTGTGAATTCAGATGCGGAGAGACTGTCAATATAGACACTGAATTCAATTGGATTAACGCTGATAATGTCCTACCAAAGATCATCTCTTTTGTCTCGTATAAAATCACAGGATACCAGTAAGTGTTCAACAATGTTCAAGAAGAACTTGCCACATTTGTCACATAGTAAAATTTCGTCTTCATAACGTACTATAGAACATAAGTCGATAACATACCTGGCAGAAGCACGAAGTCCAGGAAAATGTTTTGCAATAGTCAGAATGAATATTTCTGAACATATCAAAGTCATTATCGTATGAGATCCGGTATGACCACAGTGATTCTTCGGTTGCCTTTATATGCTGGTTAACAATGACTGACCAAAGTTTTTTTTTCGAAGGAAAAGTACCAATATTTGCAAAATTCATAATATAATTTGTAATATTATACTTCATACATGTAGCTGTTTTATAAATGTCAGGTATAAAACTAAGTTGTTCCGGAACGCATCTATGTTTGAACTCCATTAGTCTGCTTATTATTCATTTTGGTAACGCAGAAAACTTCAACCTACATAGTCTACCAAAAAATAAACGTTTACATTTGTTGATAAAGCTTTCAATTGAAAACCAACCAAGAAGACTTGTACATTTGTCAGACCGAGTTCGTTTCGGAAGTTTTTGGATGATTTTGCATACAAATTTATGAGATCTTTCTAACATAGTAAGTTCTGTTTGAGTCAAATCGTCCAACAACTCACAGCCATAGAGGGCTTTGCTGTAACAAAGCTGAAGAATAATTTTGGAACATGTCAAAGGGTTTTAAAATTGAAGGATGGATTCCAGAATTGAGAACTGAAAGGGAGTTGCTCTCAAGATTGCTTGACACACTCTTTTTCTTCTTGGAATAGTGTAAGACGTTACTTTTGGTCGGGAAAACTTAAATGCCCAATTCTCACTATATGCCTGACAAATGTTAATAATTATAGTATAACTAATCTTGAAATGCGAATACCTAACAATCTACAACGAGTTACCGAACAACACATTAATTAGTGTTTTTCGGTCACGAGTTGTAGATTTTTGGTATTCGAATTTCAAGATTAGTTATTCTGTTTATTACATTGAAATATTCCATGTATTCAGAAATTTATACGATAAAATACAAGGGATTATGTTTTTATATGATTACGCGTCGTTGGCGACGGTTTTTTTTACGTCACTTCCTAGAGTGAAATATGACTTTCGATTTCACTGGGTGAATTATCGATTTTGATTTCACTCGGGAATCCAGGTATTTCACCACACTCGATGTAATAAGATATTGCATTCCTTTTTCTGTTGTTGATAGTAGAGCAATGTCGTCGGCCTGAACAGAACTGCTTACGCTGACATCTAGAAGAACGCATCCCCACTTAGAATCTTCAATGTCACGTAAAAGATGATATGCCACCTTGGCGAACACCGCGCCTTAGTTCAAACCAACGAGACAGTCTATAAAACACAACTACGCATTCCATTGTACATTTCATCTATAAGCAACCATAAATCACTGGTAACTCCATATTTATGCAGCTTATATAGTAATGCATCATGACATACGGTGTCGAAAGCTTTAGTGCTATCTAACAACACAACAATAATGTCGCCGTTTCGTTCGATATAATGCCGAATCGGTTCTTGTAAGTTAAAAGAAGCGTGAATACTTGATACTTCCTTTTGATATGCCATCTGAGATTGATGTGGAAACTTTATGTGTAAAGAGTCAAAACGAGAATACAGAGACTTTTCGAATATCTTAGCCATACAGCTTGGTAACGATATACCGCGGTACGAATTGGGATCAGTTTTGTTTTTGTTTCCAACCTTGAATAATAGTATAATAACACTAGTTATCTAATCTATTAGTGTATAACGTATCTGTATAAATAGATTGAATAGATTACACATGTGTTTTTGCAACATATTTTACATGCTCATATGAAACGTTGTCTAAACCCGTAGATTTGTTGTTACATAAATGTTTACAAATTTCAAAAATTTTATCATACTCAAATGGAATGATCAGAGCTTTATTTTCGTTTTGCAATTTCCGTATATCATCGACTTTTACAAACATTATGTTTGTTGAGTTCGTTAATTTACTGTCAAACTTAAATATGGATTCCAAATGGTCCACCTATGGTTCGCATATTTCATTTTCATTAGTATAAGTTTTTCCATTCAAATTCAATTGGCGACAAAATGTTTTCTGTTTACGTCTGCTTTTTAAGACCGACCATACATATCTCTGATCGTTATTGATAGACTCTTCCATTCTGTTTTCAATGTTCATACTATGCTCATTGTAAGCTTTATCCATTTCATTTCTGAAAGTTCGTTTCGCATGTTTATATTCGATGAAGAAACGATCGATGTTGTCGTGTACTTTTCCTTTTTGTATCCATAAACTGTGCTTATTTAATATTGTTTTATGTGTTAAATCTACAATTTTCGTCCAATATATACGGCTTTATGTGTTTCACAAAATGCTTATGTGGGAGGGTTTCCTTGTCTGCTTTTTGAACGACGTCTATAATAGTCTTATAGTACAGCTCGATATTTTCTTTGGTCGCTGGCTGTGAAGGCGTTTGAACAGATCATAAATTGTTCAATGAGAATAGTACACGCGACAGGTTTGTGAACAGAAACGTTGAATAAATTTCACCCGGAACAAATACGTTGTAAATATCCTGTATATTGTCATTATTTGTAAGTATATATTCAATCAATGTGGTAGGTCAATCTTCATAAGATTGAAATGTACATATGTAAACGTATTTTTGTTCCGGGTGGAATAATTTCACTAGTGGAAATCTTACTGTAAATAGTGAATGAATACCGTGGCCCACTTATGTTGCAATTGAAATCGCCAAGAATGTACACTGTCCCATGAATCGAGTATGAGTTGTATATATCCATTAGGTACTGAAGTTCGTTTACGAATGCTTCATTAGATTGTGTAGTTCCTGGTAGGTATATAGATAGAAAAAATATACTAGGTACATTAGTTAGTTTCAATTCGATACCACAGATCCTACTGCTATCAATTACTAATTCTGAAACGTACGGAGATAAAGTGTTTGACACTAAAATCGCAACACCTCCACGGGCAACATAACTGTATTTTTCAGGGCAGTATTCATCAGCGCATTTTCCAAATGATAAATAGTTCTGTTTATCAATTGCATTTAGGAAATGGAATTGTGATTTTCGCAGACTGTGCTCTGATAAACAAAATACATCAATCTTATTATAATTTAAGAATTCCAATAGATAAGGTACGGCGGACATTATTCCGCGACAGTTTCAACATGCTATGTTTAAAATCATTTATGGTTAATCGGTCTTTGTAGATATAAAAACTGACCATGGCCATTCTTTCAGAAAAATGCCTTCGGGCCAAACGACGGATCCCGTATTAAGGTTTCACAGTGAGCGTCGATATTAAGTTGGTCGATTTGGTTTATCAAAGTATCTTAAATGCGTTACATGAACACTTCTTGTAGCGAGAAAGTGTCACATAGATTCTTCACACGCGTTGTGTTTGTCGATACCACCTACATTGTACGTAAAACCTAGAGACCCGTTGTCTCGTCTTTTTAACGAATCCACAGAATTTCTCAACAGTTGTGGGATTACACATCGGAGTTGGAAAATGCACTTGTATGTTTGTCTTTTGTTCATTCTCAGTTATATTGTTGTATTGCTCATCGTATTATTTTCAGTTGAAGAAGTGGGTGCAGGGTTAACAACATCACTCTGTAAAGGTATGTTTCTAACTAAAACGAAAAAGTTCGTAACATCAGAGGATCTGACGTGTATTGCTTGTGATTCCGCTACATTTTCAGACAACTGAATATCGGAATGGTTATTAATGGACTTGGTAAGAGTCGGGTCTGTGGAACGGCTAAAATTGTCTATTTTACCAGAGTTGCTTGTTGACCTAGATTTACAAGCAGATTTTGTTACATTGCTATAATCTAATGTATCAGCTGAAGTTTTAACTTGTTCAGATTTAGATTTGAGGATATCTACGTAAGATTTTGTAGACTTGTCAAGGACCTTTGTCAACATATATTTGTTCCTTATAATAAATGTTCTATGTGAAAATAATATTATGGCTATATATTTAAAAAAGAATAAACATTACAGAACATAAATTCTCTTCTTATAATAAAATATCCTATAAAGTCAAAGAAATTATATTATTGTATATAAAATTATACCTGTGTCACACTTCAGCAATTTTAAAACATTTTGGTGATTATGTTGTCACATGATAATGTTACCTGGATGAACATGATTAATTCTCTTCTTATAATAAAAACAAAATTGAAGGTGTTTTGCCATGGAAGCAGAAGAGTATAACAAAATTTTAAAGTTTTTAAATGAAGGAAAGTTCAATGAAGGTAAGCAAATATGTTGATGCTTTCAATTAATTCATTATTCTCAGAAATATAATTATAAGCTATTTATTCAAGAGTCAATGAGTATAAACAATTAAAATGCATGAAAATTTGTTCACCCCTCTTTATATTAAAGAATATAAAGAAAGATATAATACAAAGTTGAAAAATATTGGACTAGTCTCTGAGCATATATGAGAATCATGACACACATTTATAAATTATAACAATTATGACATAAAGTGACATTATAATATTATGACACAACATGTTATAATATTATGAAACAATGTTGTCATTATAATGTTATGGTACAATGTATAATAATATCATGAAATCATGTGATAGTATAATATTATGACACAAAATGTTATAATATTATGACATAGCATGATATTATAATATTATGGCACAATATATTATAATATACTCGTTCGCGCACTTTGTACATGCGAACGAGTATTAACGGTCGATCTTAAATCTTCTATATATTCTCGATTGATGCCAAACACAAAGTATAGCAATCGCTTCCAAGTTTATTTTCAACTGATTCCCCGTTAGGTTTTCTAGGATAAAGGCGCTTTTTAAGAGTTCCATACAAATATGGAAAATTTTGTTGACATTTTGTTATATCCAAAAGTGCATAGCGAATGTCGTCGATGTCACACTGTCTTTTTGACATTTTTCAATCAATTTCGACACAAAACTGTCTTTAGGTAGAGGCGAAAGTTCGTCTTGGATAAATCTGATTATTGTTTCTGTTAGGCTTGTTTCGCCGCTACAGTTGGAGGGAACATCTAAATAAATGTTACTTTGATTTTGTGAAGACAGACCATCAAAAGGATCATACTGGCTATCTGTAAAACTCGACTGTACAAGTAAATCACATGGTGTAAGTTCCTTCCATTAGATTATTCATCGTATACTAGTGAATGGCTGAAAACAGTTCACTGTTGATTTGATTTCAAAAATCAATACATGATTACAAAGTAAGATCTGTAATGTTATTAAAGTTCTTTTAAATGGATATGGTGTAATGGTATGTATGGAATGATCTCACCAAATTCTTGATCTTTGAAGATGCCTATAAACTATCCTAAAATCGATTAATACACAGAGATCATAAACAACACGTGCATCAATAAGGGGACATAATCCAGTTTGACACCCATATCCCGAGGTAGACTTGAGCATTGGCTTCGGAATGCCAAAATTTCAAAGCTTTTTTTTTCCTGGACGGCCTTGAATATCAATGAAAGATAGTTTTCTTCTGCTATATTTTGTTATTATTTGACTTACAGGTTAATTAATGCGGATGTGTAATACAAAGAATTCGGAAATTTGAAGCTTGTTGTCACATGAATACTATTTTACTGTTGTGATGTATTTACTTGTTATCTAAATTACTAAATAAAGAGACTCGAATTTGTATGTCGCTTCTCCTTTCGAGTAAAATCCATGAATATGGTTTTATTTATATTACTAAATAAAGAAACGCGAAATTGTGTGTCGCTTCTTCTTTCGAGTATAATCAATGAATATGGTTTTATAACATAAATGATCAACTTAATATGTAGTTTGTCATCACTGATTTTGAAGATTTGTTTTGAGGTATTGGGGGGGGGGGGGGGGGGGTAAAATAACCAGTTCGGTTAAAATGTCCAAAAAATTTCGCCCGACTCTGAAATTTCATTACAGTCTTCATTTCCGGATGTCAATTATTTCGAGGGGTACATGTCAAAACACTGAATTTTGTGGTTCAGTTGCTTTGAATTTGCATTAAGTTAAACAGTCCTATGGTTTAAAGTTTTAAGTTCGATTTGTGATTTGGTCCTGACCTATTCTAAATGAGTTCTCAACAACTACAACAACTTTTTTGTGTGCAAAAAGCACAAATACCAATAATTTTATACGCTGTAGAGACTTGTAAAAAATCAGCGAATTGTGATTTCTACTGGACATGCAAAGCAGAAATCATACGTCATGTACGTTAATACTTTTCTTTCATAAAAAACAACAATCATTGTACAAAATCCACAAACTTAGTGCTTGATGAAGTGAATATATCAACAATACACCATCCTCCCAAGTCAGGGTTTTGTATCCACGTTCGTTCCTACAAACCCCCGACATTACACATTCATATTTTGCGGGTCGAACATATCGCCGCCTGGTGTGAAACCTAGAAAATTCTACCTACAACGCAAAAGGATTCTCTTTTGACCTTGAGAAGTACCAATTAAAATCGTTCACTTCCGACCCGCAAAATATGAATGTGTGATGTCAGGAACGAACGTGGATACAAAACCCTGACTTGTGAGGATGACAATACACATGTAAAACAATGCGGTAAAACATAACCACGGCCAACACAATAATAGAGTTAAACTATCAACAATAATAGAGTTAAACTATCAACGTATACATAGTATAATTGTTCCTAATAATATTTATTCCCGAAGTAAACAATATTATAATAATATATGTTCTTCAGGTTTTCTGTCATGGAATACTTTTTCCATCAGTATTATATTTGTTCCACTGATATAAGGAAATTATGTTATATGTTCATTAATATAACAAATATTCCTGATAAGCAGGGGGTTTGTTACACCTGATTGATTATTATCTAAATAAAAAAAGGGTTTTACTTGATGGTTTCCTATTATGTACATTTAAAAGTGTTGTGAGTAAGATATATTTACCTGTACACAATACCTATACTAATAATACATAGAGGTGTGCTGTCCAGTAAGGGGTCCAGAGTAACAAACAATGGGTCATACACATGTTCATATTTTTATATTACATATTACTTATTTCATTTACTTTAATCAATTAAATCAAAACTAATCATGTATACTTTGTTTATTCTATTTTTATTTTATTTTTATATTATGTTTGGAAATTAAGATTATAATTATTTTGCTCATTTTGGGTGCCGTGATTGGCAAATAAAGTATTTGTTTGTTTGTAAGTACATGCAAACATGGAGGCAGATGAATATGGAAAAAATATTCATGTTCCGTAATGATGGCTCATATGTTGAAGGTAAGTAAATGTGTTAACAAATCAAATTGTGATTTAAATCAGACTTCTAATGAAAAAAAAAAAATTATATTTTTTTGATACATTTATATGAAAAATATGCATGGGTCCACGCGTGTAATTGTGACTAATTATAAATAATTATATAATGCCAACACCATTCGGAATAAATATTTCCCATATCCATGATACCTGTTTTTTAACTATTATTTTGATAGTAATATCGGAATAATGATTACATAATTTAGTTTACCATTCGGAATAGATATTACATACTACTTTTTCCAGTTTTAATAGATATTACATAATACATTTTCCGTTCAATGTTATGTTTGTCGTGGAATAAAACTTCCGCCATAATATTTATTCCAAATTTTATGTGATACACATTCCGGTCCTTTTATTACGCATTCGGAATATGTGTCACATAAAATAAATTCCAATTGTAATTTTTTTTACATAATAAATTATTTTTAGAATAAATATTATGGTGGAACTTCAATTCCGTGACAAAACCCTGGACGTAACTAGCTGTCAATCCATATCTGGTTTCAGCTAAAATTCATAGCTGTTAGACGGAATGAAATTTTGTCTGTCATTTATTTGGATTACTTGCGAAAGTAAAAGCGATCTCTACCGTTCTTAGCTGTATAATGATGGCTTGCATTTCGTATGCAAACAACGCAAAATCGACCATACGGTGATCTCTTGGTTGCTTCAATGATATAAGTAAAAAAAAACACAAAAATAGCAAGAGCAAAACTATCATGTACACGCAGAAAACTAAAACGGTATAGTAAGACGAGAGGTAACACTGAACAACAATTTCCTGACTTGGGACAGGCGAATGTCGCATGCGGCGGATTAAAACCAGTTATTTCTATGAAGAACACTCCCCCTTAATTCATACCAATGTAGAAATAAATATACACACGAACACCATTCAAAATCATTCCGTAGAGATTAATTTCACAACTCGGATATCTTAAAAACACATACACCCACCCGAATGCTCACAATTAACTGAAATCCTCAGGATTCAATACAGAATTACCAAAATCATCAAATTTACCCAAAAAAGAAATATTAACCACGCGCTAATTTACCGTTAATTGATTATAGACCAAATATAGTGGGGTTTTTTTCCAGTAGAATATCCGGCGTCCATCACGTCCGGCAGGCAGTCGGCAAATATGTATTTAGTTTTTTATAATTCACTGTAGGAAGACAGAATAGATAATACCAAAAAACCATAACGTATGACTACTGTGCTGAGGGGTTGAAACCCTAGGGAACAGTCCACCAATAACAGTTTCGCCTCGATGGTAGTAATATCAACTACAGGTATGAAGTTATAGTTATCTCGCTTTCTACGCAAGTACACCATGGAGTAAACAAATTAAAAATTATGCAATATTTACCTATTTTTCTTTAGTTAATAAATATATTATTGAACAAAACGAAATGATGGTTTGTGGTAACAATATCATATCAAATGCATTCTAATAAAAAGAAAGAAACTTACAAATATATCTTTCATGTCTAAACTTGTACCAAGATCTAATGTACCTTGTTTATGTTTAATTTTACATCTGTAAGCGAGTTAAAATATTCTGTAGATTGGTTTGATCTAATTAATTCATGCATCAGTTTAATTAAAAATGTATTAATATTAAGTAGTGCATGTGTGAACAATTATGACAGAAAAATCTTGATCTTTGGTAAGAATATTTCTTTCTAATGTTTTCTTTTAATGATAAAAAAATTCCAGTGGTCACTTAAAAAAATCCTATTCCACTTCAATACAACCCATTCGTCAGGCTTGTCTGACATGATTATTCATTGATTTGTTACAGAAATTACCAGTATTTAGCAAAATTCAAATATAATCGAAATACTAAGGGTTCATTCTTTGTATTGCACATGCTAGATCTCCTTAGCAGAAATTTGGCTTCCTATTTCGGTATTTTTGGTTGAGTACTTCTTGTTTAATATAAGTTTGGTTTTTGGTCTTCCAAATGTTTCGGTTTTAATGCTGCTGATGAGAGGTAACTCCTTGAAATGTGTCGTATACAGAATAGTATAAATTTACTATATCTAATATTAGTATCTTTTGATTGTTATTTTTATTCTGAAATTACTAAGTGCATATTGCTGATCTGCGATTTAAGTATCAATAGTCTTCACTTTTTGGGGTCTAATTGGCACGAGAGTATCGAAATCGAATGGAATGTATTGTAATAGCGAACGCAGCGAGCGCTATAGGAGCATATGGGTCATTTAGAAAAGTATTTGTTTAATGGGGGCATCTATTATGCAATCCGAAGTGAATTATTTGTTAGAGCGAATATGGCCATATTGTGCCACATACTAAGCGCCGGAAACGGAGTA
This sequence comes from Mytilisepta virgata, assembly GCA_028015205.1. Classification (NCBI taxonomy): domain Eukaryota; kingdom Metazoa; phylum Mollusca; class Bivalvia; order Mytilida; family Mytilidae; genus Mytilisepta; species Mytilisepta virgata. Next base: position 95,703,597 of record CM051521.1, read on the forward strand.
AGTAAAGTAAGGGAAATAACTCGCTTCAAATTATAATTTTAGAGTTAGAATCGTGATACCGGAAATGTGTTTCTAGAAAGGGCTACTGCATCATTGACCACGCCAACAGCATATTATTAAATGATTTAGAAGTTATTTTCGGGCATCCTGTAACATAACTAAAAGAATCGGGAACTGCTGTAAAAACAGTATTCATTCTTGATTACAATAATTTTGACCCGACACTAAATCATTATACATGTAATAAAAGGTTGCTTCAGCGGGTACAATGCAATTACACAATCAGTTTTCGCTCATCTTTTCGCAATTTCAATTTTATTATATTTGTTGTTGTTGGATCCCATTCCATTGAATTAGTTCCGAAATTGCTGGAATGGCATAACTAATTTTTAATGATTAAAAAAAACAAAGGTTCTATTATTTTATAGATATCCATTTATAAAAATACATCAGATGTAGAAGTTCAAGGTAAAGTGGAAGGGTACCAGGGTTTTTAGGACACCGGCAGTGTAGTCAGTTAAAAAATACAGATAACAAGTCATTAATCTATTATTCCTGCGGGAGCTCGATGGTTCTCTTTGGGCAACATAGTTTCCTATATCAAGAGATACTGGATAAAATGTCGCTTAAATAAAGTGGTGTAAAACATGAACCAAAAAACCTAACAATACATTTTATCTTTATTGTATTTTTTTCTGTATATTTTAATTCAAATGTCAGAATTTGAGTAGAAATTGACATTGTGCTGAACTGAAGTTGTCATGGTTCAAGAATTCAAAAAACATTTCACGATATTTGAGATAAAGGGAAATGGTAACAAAAAACGAAATTGCCAAAATATGCAGTGTACCTTGTATTCAACTGATGAATTATTTCATTTGCTTTGACATATCACGAGTTAAATACATTTTTTCATTATTTAAATATTATTTTGACACGGAGTTGGATCTGAATTACAGAATATTTCAAACCATGAAAAAAGTTTTCGCGTAAAGAGAAGGCATTTTATTCGAGTAACACGGATTTATTGGTTTATAATATGTTCTAATTGACATAAACACATTATAGGATATTTTTCTCGTATAATTTTGCAGTTTTAAAATAAATGTTTATTGCAATGTAAACTAATCATGATAACAATATGTATCTCGTTTCATCAACCGACTCAAACAATAATTGAAATATTTCGGTTCACTCTATTATGTAACTCCTATGGGATACAAAAATATATTCAAATGTTCTGATTTCACGGACGGTTAATTTAAAGTCTCCCACGAGCTCACAACTACTGAAATTTCCATTTACAACAAAACGTTGGAACACGATATGAAAAGTGTCAGAAAGATTTAAAATATGGGATTTACGTAAGTACGTATAGAATGATGACATTTGTAGAAATGGAAAACAAATCTGAAAATGTAACGTATGTAGATTGATTCTTGTCACTGATTAGACATCCTCAGAATTTACCTCTTCCTGGAACCGACACCTTCCAGATCACTTGACGTCACTTCCGGTTTTTATACGGTTCATATTGCTAGTGCTTTAATGTTGATATGTAAAGTTATAGGATTATGGGGGCTTTTCTGCAATCTCTCTACTGGTTATTTTTTACATATTACCCTCCCAGCCAATATATATCTGTTCGATATACTTGCAGAAAACCCGATTATCTGTTTATCTTATTCTTAACTAAAAGCTGATTTTCTACGGAAAAACTATCGCTTTTCAACATTTTACAAGTTCGAACTGTGACGTCGCTGATAACTTTGGCCATCCGCTATTGCCGATTATAAAATCAGGTAATACACACTTCAGAACAGGCTGTTGTACAGTTTTCTGTGGAACTCTGCAGGGCGAGATGGGCTTAGGGAAATGCGATAAAAGCTGAATGAGGAGACACCCTATAGGACTGATCACGGAGAAAGACTTATAACATCTAAGACTGTCGTGTGGTCTTTAGCAAGAAATTGGTAGGCCACTATACAAGATGACCCTAAAACGGCTGCGGAACAAAGGTGAGAAAAATTCTACAACTGCAACACCAAATCCCATATAAACAAAATATTCCATACAATACAACAATAAGTAGACAAGAGGCAGCCACTGAAGACACAGAGTTCTTTTTTTATTTGCTTTTTGTCTATTTCCGTTCTTATGAATCTATTCTGTCTTAGGAATTTGGTCTTATTGACTTGGTTCGAAAGTCTTTTTCCAAAATTTGTTAAATATGGATTTTTGATATAATTCATAAATTGTCGCTTCGACGCTCATTATATCAATACTTAAATGAAAAAATAAATGATCGGAGTGACAATAACAAACAGACTGACAATTATTGTTAGACAATAACTAGGGAAGAACACATTTGTAAGCTTGAGACATCAGCATTGACGATATATACCTTAACACACGCCGTTTTCATAAAGTTAAATATCTTGTCTAAAATTCATACCAAGTGGTCTTCTTTCTGAATTATGTCAATATTGGCACCACATATAGTGTCCATAGAATTTCAGTTCCTGTTTTATTGTCTTTCTTGGGAAATTTATTCTAAATAAGCGAAGCAGATTCTATTTTTAGCTCCTCAGAATTTTCAATGGTAAGGATCAATTACTGAATCCTTTTCATTGCCATGAAATATCTTTTTCATTGAAATAAGTCCATACCTTTTATGCTTTTTGTTAGTTTTTGGCAATATTGTGTATCGACAGGTCATTGGGATTCCTATGGGTCCTCTTAATACCGACTTATCTTTATATTGTTATGAACAGACTTTCATGAAAAAAACTCCTTACGGGTAAAATACAGAATCATGATAAATTGATTCTAACAATAACTGCAGGTATCTTGATGATGTACTTACTGTTGATAACCCCGAGTTTCTTAAATATGCAAAAGACATTCATCCAAAAGAGCTACAATTGAACAAAGCTAATAAGAATATAAATGCTGTTCATTTTCAGATCTTACTATAAATATCGAAAATGGAGAGATACATACTAAAATTTTTGATAGAAGGGACGATTTTAATTTTCCAGTTACTTACTTCCCCTTTCTTGGTGGAGACACAAATTTGCTCTCGGCTAAAAGATTTTAACGAGAGAAACCATACGATTACTAAAAGACTTTTAGTACAGTGTTATAGATTTCACAACTGTTGAATGCTTTTAAAAAGTTTTTATAAAAGATATCAACATCTTTTATCAAAATATCCAGCTTCCAGAAAAGCACCTATCATGAACGTGTTTTCCCATCCTAGTTTCTACTTTAATATCGTGAATATATGCAAAAGTTTCGCTAGTAACTCACAGAAACTTGGTAGTTACTTTAGATTTTTTCACATTAAGGGCTACAAATATGTTTGTTTGTTTAGTTGGGGTTTAACGCCGTTTTCAGCACATTTTGGCCATTTCGCGGCGGCCAGTTTTTATTGGTGGAGGAAGCCGGAGTACCCGGAGAGAACCACCGACCTTCGGTAGGAAAATTTGCAATCCTTGTCAATTAAGATCGGAGTCGAACACATCCCGCCACAGGTGAGATTCGAACTCACAACCCCAGCGTTGACAGGCTAGTGATCAGTAGTAGTCATGACGAACTACCTAGACCACTCGGCCACCGAGGCCCCGCTACAAATATGAAATTTCTCCCAATGGCTTGAAGACTTTCAATTCATACTGCCGATTTCTATAGAACTCTATGAAGAGATAGCATTAAACCCTTTATGGAAGTGTTATTTCAGATTTTTTCATTTACTAGAGCGACAGTATCCGATATGCAATTATTAGAGCCTTAGCTAGTTCTACAGTTAACCGAGCACATTCTGACCCTTTGATTGATTGGTATGTCATTGTTGGCCTTTCCTGTTATCCATTTTGTTGTTTTTTTTTAAACCAAAACTTTCATTTCTTTTGCTGAAAATACAAGTAATCAAAGCCTATTAATTCGTCCTGTTAATAGATACCCGAAACAAATCAATTTTCAAGAACAAAATAAAAAAAGCGAATCTTTTCTTGAAGAACAAAATTTAAAAAAAAAAATAAAAGTGCGCAGTTTTTTTTTCTTCTCTTTTTTTGTCATTTTGTTTTAAATCTTTTAGATTGTGGTTGTCAATTTATTGTAGATATGGATGTTTTGTTTGTCATTAAATAATTGTATTTTCTGTTTTAAAGTATATTTGCTGAATGATAGAATTTTTCCAATACCACACAGATTCATGATGCACAGTTAAGTTAATTTACAAATAATGTCAGGTCCTGCCAATGGTCTGCATATGTCTTCTCAACAAAACATTCTAGGTAATAGTATAATGGATTTTCAAGTACTTGTGAAGTTGTAAGCACCTGCGTTTAGAATTAATTTCCTGTACCAAACCATGGAGAAAGCGAAAACAGACGTTCAGGTTTTTCCCCGTCTCAGACTATGTCGGTCAATATAATTTCTCTCAAGATGACCAAAGTACATAGATACATGTAGTCTACGAGGTGTACAGAATTTGTATTTTAACTTTGCTTAGATTGTTTTCCTTGTGTGTGTGACTGTATAGATCTGATCTATAATAAGTGAAAATCTGTAATTGTTGGTTTGACTTTCCATTACAAAGATATTATAAGTTATCTACGTTCATATCCGTAGATATGGAGATTTGACACCCTGGATATTCATATCAAAATTGAGATGTGCAGTCTAGGTGGTCTTACTATCTAGATGCTTTAACAATGTATCTTGATAATTTTACAAACTATCTTGTTACTTATCTAAAGTATCTAAATGGTTTTGAACACTACCTCGTTACTTGGCTAAATCATCTAGATGGAAAAAATTTTGGATAAATTAAAAAGCATGTCTATACACACTGTAAAAGTATTTAGATGCTTTTAAACAATCTAGTTAATAGATATAAGTATCTAGTTGGTTTTGAATACTATCTAGTAACTTTGCTAAACCATCTAGATTGAAAAATATGTTTTTATGTATAAAAAGCTTTTAATTTAACCTCATAAGGAACATTCATTCCATGTTTGGTTTCAATTTATGCAGCGGTTCTCTAGAAGATTTTTGTGTGTATTTCCCATAGGGTTATATGTTAAACAAGGTCTCCCGATGGCAGCCATGTTGGATAGCCGATCGGCACCAAAGTAGCAAAACTTGGTCAGCACCTTATAAGGAACATTTATGCGATGTTTCGTTTCAATCCATTCAGTAGTTCTCTAGAAAAAGTTCAAAATGTGAAATGTTGACGGACGGACGACGGACGAAAAGTGATGGCAATAGTTCACCTGATGAGCTAAAAAGCATAATATTAGGAAAGGAGACAAGTATATCTATAGAAAACAATTTTCAAAAATTTTTTTGAAAATAATTGTTCGTGAAATGAATTGAACGGAAATCGGCACTAATTTAAGTGTATTCATTATAGAAAGTGTGTAGAAATTAAAACTTTATAATTAAACTGGCGTCAATTTTAGTGATGTGTTATAAAGATTGATGACCACAATATTTTGTGAGGAAATGAAAGCAGCAACCAAATTCCAAAATAGAAAAACTGAAACATAAACTGAAAAAACTTTAAGTGCATTTGAAGAGATCAATTACTTTCTATTGATAACAAACAATTCTGTACAGATCCAATGAAAACTGTCAGCTTTTTACCATTTGTTCAGTCGCAACTTAAATGCTGTTCGATAAGTCGCATACATATGATAGAAGAATTGGAATGGAATTTTCAAAACAATTGGGCAATTTCATTTTTTTCGTATATAAGGAAAACCAAAAAAAATTTGAACTACAGTTTCAAGAAGGATATTTTTATAAAAGAATTTAGAAATTTGAACTAGGTTTCCATAATATAATTTTTATTGATTCCGTTTGTGTTTGTTTAAACCTGGCTTTAAAAAAAATTCTTAAGGTATACATTTTTTAATTAAAAAAAAGAACAAAGGTAAATACGATAAAAGGTTGCACACCAAACTTTTGTGTTTTTTATTACCGTAATATGATAATAAGGTAACGAAAGTGTGACCAGATAACTTGACAGGTGTTACTGTAGCATATACCACCTGTAAATAAAAATCTGCATCTACAAGATTATATAATCAGTCAATTGTAAACTGATATGTTTGAGATTTTAGACACTGCAAATGGATATTATGTAACGTAACCAAAGTATGGGAAAGGCAAGTACAGTATTGTATGTGACAAATTAATAGTTTTAAAACTAGCATTATTGTACTGCCAATATTTTCACGAGTTTCTATTCTAGCTAAATACTTATCGTGTACCTTGCCTTAGTTTATGTCATTGTTTAGTTCGAGTTGCGACAACCGTAAGTAATTAGACATGCAGAAAAATAAAGAACCAACTCATTTCTTGTTATCTCTTTGTTTTAAATTAACATAAACAACTGACTTTTTATATAAGTAAATTGGTCTTTGTAGTGACGTCTTTAAAGACAGGAAAGGGCAAGGTTCTGATAAAATTCATGAAAGAAAAGCGATTTCAACTCATTAGTTTAAAAGTTTCAGAGCACATGAATAAACAAATATCAACGGCCTTACGATATATAGCCTTTTTTGTTTGTAATTAATGTCGGTTTTATTTCTCTTGAATTGTTCAACCAGGCCTTCCACATATAACCCTTTTTGGCATAGTAAGATTTGCCAACCTATAACCAGCAAAATGTGAACGAGTTCAATTTAACTGGGGAAAAATATAAAATTAACATTGAAATGCACATGTAAGGAAATAAAAATTTCAAAACTAATTAACTAGTTTTATTTAATACTCAGCAATGTAAATAAATTCCTCCTTTACTCAGGATGAACTACTTGGGCCCATTAAATTGGACTCGTTCCCATTTTGCTGGTTATAGGCTGGCAAATCAAGACTTTACATTTAGAAGAACTAATCCTAGCGTTGACATATACAGCTGTGAATTCCCCATGTGCATCCCTTTTCCCGTTTGACTATGACAAACGTTATACAAAATTTCCAACAGATGTTCTAAATGTAGTTTCTTAAGCGTTGAATTTCTATATAAAAATATATATATATAATTTTTAAAAATTAAAACATCCTGAAACTTGATATTGGCAATAAGTACTTTTCTCAGTAGCCACGTTTGCGCACTTTTATTAAATTAACTGCTGTTCTGTTTAGAATATATATCATTGTTCGTCATTTTTTTGTCTACTTGGTTTTGGCTATGGTGAAACTAGAAAAGATAATTGTGATTTTAAATTTCTAAATAAAATCGTGATTAGTAAAACAAAAATACATTAATAATACAGAGATAAATACATTAATACGCAGTAATTTTAGACTTGTTAAAAAATTGGACACAAAGTTATGACGATTAATTGTTATGCCATCTTTTAATTGAGGCAACACTTAGTTAATATTTTGGTGATTCCGAGTCCTGATGACAATGCATTATTCTCCTGGGTAGTATCGACATATGGTGTAATGATGTAATGTAACAGAATCACGAAGTTACGGAAATCAAACACTAAAAGCATAGTAGGTGTTCTATTTAATTTTTTATGTCCGTATATGTAGGGTGTGTTTCAGTATATCAATGGTAATCCCCATTTTAAATATATGATACAACAACCAAGAAACTATAGATTTCATAAGGAAAATGATTTTTATATTGAATAATTCTCAAAATTTAACACTTTTTATATAAAATTAGGTAATACCCATCCATCATTTTATGTTAAATAATCAATTAGTATCAAATAAATAATGTTGCAAATGACGGGTCATAATAGTTGAATATCGTGACGATTTAAAAACCTAGTATATTCTTGATACATATTCTTTACATAAAGTCAATTGCATTTAAAGTAACATGTCAGTTCCTTCTCGTATGGACTTTAGCTCCGTCTCATTTGTTTTAATAGTATTATTTTTATTACATTTAAAAAAGGGCGCCTGTTTCTCATATTGTTGGCTCCGAAAAAAAATTATAACAAGAACAATGAAGCTATAAGTTGATATAAAGTTCTAATTGTCTCATGGAGCTGAAATTTCATTGCGAGTAGGACCCTTTTGAAGCTCCGCAGAGATCAAAGACTGTGTCAGGAACAAAATTATTGTAGCTACTCTGTCCAATGCCCTACCATGATCCATCACAGGTGCCTAAGGTATTAACAACTGAAAATAACAGAAATGCCAATTCAGTAACGACATGTATGCTCTTCGTATGATAAAAACAGCTTCTTTGCTGCACAATAATGCTAAACTTCCTGACTCATGTGGAAGGTATTTAAATTGTTTAATTTGGTTTGTTATTTATTTACAGTGTGGGTTACAAGAAACAATAAAATGGTAATAATAAAAAAACATTGAGTGGCAACAAGCCAACGAGCCAACGAGCGATTGATCACACTTTTATCAGTGTTTGAGTTTAAAAATTTTATATGTAAAGTCTATATTATATTCCAATTTGTATTATTTCTATACATTTTGATATGATTGATTTGATAGATAGTTGTTTCAATGAGGCATTTCAAATATCCTTACATTTTCATGTACGATTCCAAAAACATGTAATCCATTGTGAACCTGGGCAAATGGTTTATATAGCTACACAATTAGAAGAGGTCTTTTAATGACCTTTAATGAAAAAAAGGAATATATATCTTTATTCCTCCAATACTGAAGAGAATTTAGGTAGAGTAATAGACGTTAAGTATAGCAAGAGGAAAGGATAGAATCTTTACATCATGTTACGTCAAAATTTCAAACAAAATTTAAGATATCACTGTCACAGGGTAAAAATTAAAAAGATAGTCAACTGTTTATTTCCTATGAATTTTGTATTACTGTTCTAATCTTAGCACATAATCTGTGGATATTTGTGACACACGCTTTTTAGAACAGTGTTCTATCATTTTCATCAAGGTTATATTCCGTTTGACATAGTAAGACAGTTGATAAAAAGTTCTCATTAGATCAACAGTGTAAATGCGAACTAAAGTCTATTGGTCCAATATTTATCAACCCGCACCAGAATTTAATAAACATTTGTGAAATGTTATGTCACCAAATTGTTTCTACACTTCTCACATAAGTAAATAGATTCTACGAATGGTGGAACAAAAGTGCAGACAAGGTTGATAAGAAATCGACATTGTTCTTTTAGAATAGGATACACTTTGCTTATTGTCCAGGCAGGGTGAATACCATCAGCGATGGTATGAATATTTCTAAATAAAAAAAAAGGTGAATTCCTCATCACGCATTGTCCTTTGATTCCAAAGACAATTTTCGGTTCCCTGTATCGTAGATTTCACTGTATTTTTCCATTGTTTGTACGGAAGGAACAATGCTGTTGACAAGTAAGTATCTGACTCGGTTAACCCTTACTTCGTCAAAATTCTGTACAAAGTTGGTATGCCATCTTTTAATTGAGGCAACACGTAGAGTTGATAATTTTGGTGATTCTGATGACAATGCATTATTCTCCTGGTTAGTATCGATATATGGTGTAATGATGTAATATTATAGAATCATGAAGTTACAGAAATCAAACACTAAAAGCATAGTAGGTGTTCTATTTAATTTTTGATATCCATATATCAAGGGTGTGTGTTCAGTATATTCAGTATCAAATAAGTAAAGTTAAGAAATACCAAAGGGACATTCGAAGGAAGGGAAAATCGAAAACAACTGACAAACCCCTGAGAACAACGAAGTCAAGACAAAAACAACACAAACACTACACTTGCAAACTAAAAACATATGAACAACATTGACCCAACTAAAAAAAACGGGGATAGACTCAGGACACCCTCCATGCTGCCAATGTCAAAATATGAGGAAGGGACATCAATGGAAGAGGTCCATTTTCATTGGGAAACGGTTTTTTCATACCTGTCAACCAAATCATGATGACATAATAAAACTTTATAAGGATGACTGCAACTTAGGAGCAACATGCCCCTGTTTGAGCAACTTTTCTGTCAGGAGCCGGGCTCTGTCCAGGAAGTTGATGCATATGCCACAGTTGAATAACGTATGAGTTGTGAAATGTAATCCATACACCGGCGCTTCTGGAATGTTGCAGCTCAAAAATGGGAAATTAGCCTTCTTCTGGTGTCAATTTTGAGTTGAAGGTCAAGATAAGATGGAGACTTGGCAGTGTCTGTTGTATCCTTAATTTCGAGCTAATTGGGATAGATTAGATGTAAGAAATTCCCAAAACGTGAATTGTTGAGTGATAAAACATTATCTATATAGCGGAAGCTGAAATTAAAGGCACGGGATAACTTCTTCTGTTTTTCCTTAAGAAGCCCGTCAAGAAAGTCTGCCGCATATGAGTAAAGGAACAAGTCGACCAGGAGTGGTGCACAATTAGTGCCCATAGGAATGCCATTAGTCTGTTGTAAAACACGTTCACCAAATTGAACAAATATATTGTCAATCAAAAATTCAATCACCATGACAATTTTGTCCTCTATATTTGTTGTTAGATTGAGAGTGGTTTTTAACAAAGTATGGTGTATCTCTACCAATGACAAGGTATGTGTATCTGCTAGTGCCATTTTTTTTTGAAAGCATCGATGATAAGATTTTTCATTTTCTCCTTCAGCTGTGAATGAGGAATGGTATAGAGGGTAGATAAATCAAAAGTTTTTATGCTTTAATGTTGTAAATGATGCACAAATGCTTTCATCAGAAATTCTGTGCGCTGCACAGAATATTGTGAGAGAAAAACATGTTGCACTATAATGCTATATTGTACAGTGCAGTATGCTACATGTCTTTGACAATTTAATTGCAGAAAAACATTTCATTTGAAAGACCTTCCTCCGAACTGTCCATTCACTGAAAATCCTGTTTACACATTACTTTCCTATGAAAAACCGTTGTGTGCATTAAATGAAAAATCCTGTGCATTTGAATGTAAATCTTGTGGACAGCATTGAACATTCTTTCATTGGCAAAGATCGGGAAAACATAAGAAAAGTTTGAAATTCACATCTAATCAACCGATGGAAAACACTTGCCGTTCAGTTTTCACTAAAATAATACCCAGCTTATAACCTATAGTATCAACTTTCAAAACCAAACATAAACCCTACGGAAAAAACTCTTAAAGATGTTGTCTGGAACCATTTAGCTACTTCGAAAAAAAAAATGGGAACAATGGTCCTAAGGTAGTGGTTTTGAAAAAATGTAAATAAAAAAATGTACATTGTCTTTATATCAAAGATCTATGTCCAGCCCCTTATATCTATGAATGAAAAAAGGACTAGGCGACAGAACTGAAGTGCAAACAAAGAAATATATATATATATAAAAGTGGCTAGTGGGATAATATTATTTTAATGAAATGTTCTCTGTTGTGCAAAAGGTTTTCAATAAATTGTTCTGCGCAGCAAACAGAATTTTGAGTGAAATGTTGTGTGCAGCGAAAAGGTTTTCCTTTGCAATGTTTAACTTAGAACAGAGAATTTTCACAGAATGGATAGTTCTGGGGTAGTTCTTTCAGATGCAATGCTGTGCGTGCTGCACATAAATCTTCTACAAAACAATTTTATAGTAACAGCATCTGTAAACTCTACTGCAATTCAGTATATTCCAAATAACAGATCATGTATATCCTGAAGGTTCAAACTTTTTGAAACAATGCTAGCACATATTCAGCAATGTCACATTTGTTCGTGGTGACGTTGATTTTTACGCAAAATGAATTGAACAGATACTCAAACAAAAACTGAAAATAAACTTACGTAAAACATTTGCGGAATGTTGGCAGTGGAAAAGATAATGATTAATTACAACTAGTTGAAACAAAAGGAAGTGTAATACTTTTTATTTTCTTCCTTTTAAAGAAAAAAAAAGATATTCCAGAAAAACGACTTGCATTCTTAAAAAAGACACAGTACATACTTTTTGCCATTTAATATATATAGTCTTGCACTAGATCATAACTTCTGTAGACGTATATGGTGTTGTTCTTTGATATTAATATCTCTATACCAAAGCTAATGCTAGAAGGAATTGGTCAACATCCAAATAGGGCTTTCATCTAGTTTTCAAAAAAAATTCTTTTTACGGTACTTTTTTATCTGCCTGTTTGTAGCATCAAATTTAATGAAGGAAGTAGTATTTTAGTTGTTTGTCTTTGACTTTGTTACATCACCGAACAAGGACTCGGGGGTGTGTGGATGAGTACTCATTAACATACTTAACCACACATTTTGTATGTGGCCTTCCAAACTAAAGGAATCGTATTTTCGGTGGTTATCTCTTGTCTACGTATATGTAATACGATTACTATATTTAAAACTCGGTTTATTTTGGATTTATGATCTTTAACCAGTGCCATTTAATGCTTGTTTTGGGATGGGCTGTTGTGCCTTGTTAAAGACAAAGGCGACCCTTGTAAATTATTGATATTCTGTTTTCATTCTGTTTGGTTTGCTGTGTGTCTTTTATTTTTTGGTTGTGTATTGTAGTATGTTAGTGTTTTCTTTGTCTTTGCGTTTTGGTCCTGAGTATTTTACCAACTATTTTATTACTTCTGTATTCTTTGGTCGATATTTATATATTATTTTAAGTTTTAGGGAATGTTGTCTTATTCACATATACTACGTACCTTTACAAATTTCATATAAATATTACAATATATAATTATTACCACACAGGAATACTTTCTTAAACACATTAAAAGGTTGAAAATTTCTGTAATTATTTTTGTAAATTGAAAAAAAACAACAACAATAATAATAATAATAATAATGTAATAATAATAAAACATCATATTATTTTAACTTAAAACATTAATTTTGATGGAATGACATTGCACTTTTCGGTAAATTATGTTTATGGACATCACTTAAAACTTGGAGAGCCGACACAAGTGCCAAATGTTGCAGAGCAAGCTAAAAAAAACAAAATTATGACAAATGGTCACCAGACAGCCTAAATCCATCTGTGAACAGAAGTATATTGTCTCTGAGACATTTATAATTTTTAAAAATTGTCTTTTATATGTTTTTAAAATGTCCCGGTGAATTAAAGTGAGTATATGATGTACACAATATACCGGTTACCAAACGAAATATAATGCATTATTATGTACAATGTATTCTAAATAATAAATCTGACACTTTTATCCAAATAAAACGTTTTCGGTAATTTAAAGACTTCCTAAGGTGAGTTGTTTCAGAATTGCAGCTGTATTTACTTTTCTTATATAGAAACAGGAAGGTATATTAGGAAAATTTATAAACTTGTTATATCATAGCAATTTGAAAGTGGATTTATTGTATCTTTAGCGCGAAATTTTATACTTCAGTTTATTTGGTGGTTGTCGTTATAATATATGATATAAAGGCTTTGATTTTAGATCATATTTTGAAAATGTGAAGGTGTTAAAAAAGTAATTTTTTATCAGCTGTCAAAAACTTTCGCGATAAGTAACAATTTTGTTTGTATCATCCATAGATTGACGCAATATTTAATATACTAAAAACGAGAGTAACTTGGTAGGGATTGATAGAGAGTGAGAATTTTACTTGTCATAAATAAGGCTGTAAATTAACTAATAATTAACTCATAAATCTGACAATTGTACGCATATAAACTGCACATTTAATACCTACGAATGCATATTTGAAATTATATGCATAATTATCAGAAGAACCAATAGATATTGGCGTGCATGTCAAAATAACATGATAAATTGGAGAAAATGTAAACTGACTAAACTGTTTCATCATTTTACCGATAGGAACTTCAACACGCAAGATTATTTACTACTTCGCTCAATTATATAACTATGTGATTTTTGTAGAAGAAGTGTTAAACAAGAACTGAAAGTTTATATTTTTACTTTATATATTTGTTTTTATCAGTTTCGATCAGATGTTTTAATTCTAAATGTAAAAATAAACAGGACCTAAGGCAGACCTAAAATTACAGGTTGAATTCTTAATAGGAGAAAATACACGACATATTGCATTTAGTATAAATTGTAAAATTTAAAATGATGGATAGTTTGTAAACCGGAAATTAGAGGTAAGTGTATTTATTTATATATTTAATTCTATTTAATTTATATTTTGTCCTATAATGAACAAAAGCAAAAATTAGTGAGTTATTTGTGTTTCGTAGTTTATTCATGCATAACCTCGGATTTCTCACTATACCTTTTAGTAATATTGAATATTTTGATGCGCGAGATATGCAAATTTCGTGGATTCATCAGTTGTGCTAAAGGCCTAAAATTCATTGAAGACCAGATTAAAATGCAAAATTACCAAATTGTAAAGCCCCAAAAAATCTAAGGACAGCCCTATAGCAGAAGCAGGTGTTCCTTAATTTTTCACAGAACTTACTCTAAATTTAAAATCTCTATTTCATGCTACAATGTAGCATAGAAACACTAGCAACTGAACTGGTCCACTAGCAGAGGTATCGACTAAATGGTAAAGTTAAAATGTAGTATAGAAATACTAGCTGCTGAGCTGGTCCACTAACAGAGGTGTCGACTTTGTGGTAATAATAAATATTCAAATATTCTTGATGCCAATTTTGATGAACATTTACCACTTATCAATTGTGCTCAATGCCTAAAATGTTGAAAGCCAGAACTAAATTCACTGAAGAGAAGATTCAAATTTCAAGACTACCAAAATGGTACAGCCAAACCATCTAAGGACAGAGCTATGCACGAGGGAGATACTAATTAGTTTTCACTTTTTTTATAATTCATGCTAGTTTCCAAACACTAGCAACTAAACTGCTGGTAACCCTTGATGACATAAAGAATATCCATTGAGGTATATTATCAGTAGTAACTAGAACTGTTAGGGGACTTCACTAACTATACCCCTCGCTGCTGTTAATTTAATGGACTAGGGCAACCTTATCATGGTGAATTGTCTCACAATTTCTAAGTCCAGCTGGGTATAACTGATGTAACAAAAGGGTATAAAATTATGGGAAAAGGTACTGGACCAGGACATAATTCGCATGGATCTAACAGTATACAAAGTTTAATTAACCTCTGATAAGGCATGTTTGAGAAACTGTGGGTACAAAAAAAATCGGGGATAGACAGAATTTCTAAGTCCGAAAGGGTATAAAATTATGGAAAAAAGTATTGGACCAGGACACACTTCGCATGCGCACATCTACGTACTAGTATCTAACAGAATGCAAAGTTTCGTTAACCTCTGATAAGGCATGTTTGAGAAACTGTGGGTATAAAAAACTTATGGACAGACAGGCAGACAGGCTGATAACAATGTTTGGGGGGGGGGGGGGTAGGGAGGTATAAAAATACATATTCCGTCATACCAGTTTTGATGCACAAGATGTGCACATTTGGTCTAGTATTTAACTGTAGTTATTGCAGGGTTTTTACTTGATCGGTCTCAAACGTTGAATTTTGAATTAAACGTGATTATATAATGTTAAACATGTTGAAGAACCAATATAAATTAATATACCATTTTAGATATAGTGGGCCTCTTTGGTGGGTACACTGGTTACCAAAATATCGAAAGCAAAGAATAATTAATAAATTTAATATTAGAATCAAAGGGGCCTAAACAAGTGTCCAAAATTTAGTTAAGTCAATACCACCTGAGGGAAATGAGACAATAAACGTTAAATAGTACTAAATCTGTCGGATTCCAATAATATCGTGATACACGTATCGTTTCCTGTTTAATAGAACATAGGTATTGGAATATGAAGACAAAAAGCCCTGAGAAAATGTCAAATTAATTTGAAGAAGGAATGACATTAGTCTGAAGCTTAACTTTCTCAACTTCTCAGTCACTGGTTAGCTTAAGTTTGTGATGAATTGTTAAGTTTGTTTTGCTCAAGTTTCTGCTGACTTGTTACGATTTTTCTTGCTTAAGTCTTTGTTCACGGTAAATAAAAGCAGCGCGATAACACATGTAACACGAGACAATTCTTTTATCTACGTGAAAGCTTCTTCCACCAAGGATAAACAATGATGCATTCAGATCTAGAGGAATTAATCTTTTCAAGGCACCTCATAGTTTACAACAAAGGCATTCGTTTTCATTTTTTCAAACATTCATAATTATAGTATATTTTTTCGAGATTTGAAAGTCTCAATGAACGTTCGAGGAAATATATTTTGCCCTTTGTTTAACAATCCCTAGGGATCAGCTTAAACTTAAGTTTACCCTTGTAGAATGTTGTATAACGGAAAAATCAAGAAATTCTGGCGTTATCGTTTATACTCGAGGAAAATTTAACAGGAGACATACTAAATTAATAGTTTATTACTATACAAAAGTTCAAGAAGGTTTTTCACAGATCCGAAGCCAATATTATTTTATATATATAATGTCCTTAGAACAGGCTCCAGTGTTTGTCTGTTTGTTAAATTACTTAAGTTGAAAGATCTTCATACACTCCTTCTTCGAGTGGATCATAAAATGCTTAGCTTCTTTGAAGTGTTATACAATCTAGAATTAATGACAATTCTCATGAACAATAATCACAATGATAGCTTATAATCCGATAAATATAAAGAGTCAACTTTAAAACAAATTTTTACAGCGATTTCGGTGCCCACAAATTGGTTCTATTTGAATCGAGATTAAAAGAGAATTATCTTTCAAATTACATCATACAAATGATTTTTACAAGGCACATTTAGTAAAACAAATGTACAAAAGTCTAATTACTTCAGGCCAAATAAATAAATTGTTTGTTTATCAGAAACAGGATGTTAATTCAATATTCCTTATGCATAGCACTATCCTGAGGTGTTTTTTTTTATTTAAACTTATGGTGACCATGACATTTGAAATTGCTGTTCAAAATTTAATCTTATATTCTGTCTTTCAATATATTCGGGATTAAGCACAACTGATGACGGTTGTAATTCGAC
Organism: Mytilisepta virgata; assembly: GCA_028015205.1. Taxonomy (NCBI): domain Eukaryota; kingdom Metazoa; phylum Mollusca; class Bivalvia; order Mytilida; family Mytilidae; genus Mytilisepta; species Mytilisepta virgata. The sequence goes on from CM051521.1 coordinate 95,720,491, forward strand.
GATATACGCATCTCTTGTGCGATAACAATGCTAAAATACAAAAAATAATAAATAACACCCTACCTTTCGGTGAGAGGTCAGAGGTCAAAATAGAAATACAAGTACAACAGAGAGTCAGCATGGGTCGTACATCCACACTGTAGCTAGTAATTACTATCTTATGTCATCGAATTTGAAAATATGTCACAAAAAAGAAAAAAATAATGAGCCTCCTTAATATACCGAACTTGAGCCTGACGGTAGTATGTACCTTTAAAAAGAATCTTTAGAACTGAGATAGAGTCTATGCATGCCGATCTGAAGCTTTACAGTTTGATTTTGTAATGTTGTATATGTGTGTTTTGCTTTGACCCGTACGGGTTTAAATGCAAATAAAGTTATCTTGTTGAAAAAGAGAAGGTATAATACCGCAATTTCCTAGTACCCACTCTCAAAATTGCTAAATAACTTAATTACAACATAAAAAGTAGTCCTTGAACTATCACGAAAACCTAATGTCATTTTTATCCGCCCTAAAATCGTTCCAAATAATTCTCTTAAGCCAGAGCTAGTACCAAAATGATATTTTACTGGGAGTTACATAATTATAAAAAAAAACACTTAAACTAAATCAAGTGTAAAAGATACTGAACCAACATCTGGCACTTGCTAATAGTTATTTTAAACTGAAAAGTAAAAAAAAATCAAGCATGTTAGGCGTTAAATTGAAAAAAGTGAGAGACTATAGACATGAATACTCCTCCATGCACTATGACACTACAAACTTTCAAAGTAGCTGAACAATTTGGTATATTTACAAAACTTCGATTAATGACTTATTTTATTAATCTAAAATTCAGAAAATACTACATGCATTTTATGGGACAGAACGTGATCGTATCATACTTCTTGGGTGATACCGCATTCAAAATGATCTAGTAATCAATTTATCTTGTAATTAAAAAACTTAAACTACATGGGATAAATCATTAGAAGTCATTTCATCCTGCTGGGTTAGCTAACAATTTACTTATAAAGTTGATCTTCAAATAAATTTTCTCTTAAGATGCAATTTTGTTTACTACCTTCAAATTGATTGATAACGGACTTCATTGGATTAATGTGATATAAAATATAGAAAAATGATGAGTATAGATAATTCAAATTTAGCTTTCATAATGTCTATAATTTATCACATTGAAGATGTAAAACATCACATTGTTTATTTTCTTAGATGTAGGTAACGTCTTCACAAACTGACGGATTTTAGCTGTTACAGTTGAAATGTAGTATTTTTCACAATTTGTAAAGTTCCACAATTTTGATCATATAAATATTTCCTGAAATAAAATATTATCAATTGCTCCAATGGAATTATAATGTCCAATAAATGACTTTCTTATTTTAAAATATAAGTATTAGAAGAAGTTCATAAAAGAAATGGATTACTTTACAGAGAAATTCCATCATTGAAGACCATTTTGTAAGCGTATTAATATACTTGTGATTTTGTGATTTCGTTGTAACTTCACTCCATATCCTTTTTTCCTGACATTCTATATGTATTCTGCCTGAGGTTGTCTGTTTACTGCTTATTGTCATAGGTTTATTTTAAATAATGCTTGCCTTTGTCTTTAATCTTTCTTTTTTGGAACAAATTTTCCGGAACCTCTTTGGTGGGTACACTGGTTACCAAAATATCGAAAGTGTAGTTTGATGTGGATTATAGTTCCAATTTAAAGGCTGCTATATGTATTCAACCATACCAATTTCAACTTGTGTAAGTGACGCTTACCCAGTATCGTTACATTTTCAATAAAAATAAAATTAGTAACATATCTGTTCTTATCTTTCGGTGTAATATCCTCTATATATTCACTTTAATGCGTTTACATTAGCTGGAGTTTGGTTTATGATTACTGATGATGATCAGTATCATACTAGAGTCACACTGTGATCGCACTGGATAGTTCTGATATTTACTTATTTTATATTTACTGTAATTGGTTCTGGACTTTGTCTTAACGACATGATAAGATTAATTGCAAGACGTACCATGGGAAAAGAGGCCCTCAGGCTGATATCGGTGTCTAAGGTTAATATGGGGTGTGATATGAAAAAGCCATGTAATATTAATTTTATTACATGAATTATGCAGTTCAATTAAAAAGCACAAACATTTTCATTAAATGGCCTACAAAATCAGCAAATTCAAATGAATAAAAAATCTCTCAATATTGTATTAAAAGATATTGGCCCTTGTCCAATCTATAAAAATTGTCCTAGTAATAATACTTTTTAGAATTTATTTTTTTGTAATATATAGGTGCAAACGAGAAACTTACATTTGGTCTTGTCTATATACCTGTTTGCCAAAACACATTTTCGTATGACATAAAATGAGATAAAACAACACACTTTGCCTCGCAGTAAATTCATTTGAGATCAGTCACTTTAACTAAAACATGTAAACAGATCAGAAACTCTCTTGCTTGACCCGCAACAATCTTGTTGAATGGTTGTGTTAATTTACATAGATGCAATTTAGGATAGACACGAACGAATTCCATGTTTCTATTCATATTCAAGTTAAAAAAAAGCATTTAATCGACCTTTTATTTGACGTGAAATTAATACTTAACATAAACTGTAATATAATATTATAGGTTTGAAAATTATATTGATTGGTAACTGCTTATGATTCCGGACTCTTGGAACCACTTGATTTCTCTGTTACAAGAAGTCAAGTTATTCGTATTTTTGTGTTTTCATTGTATTTGTTCATTTGTATTCCTAGGTCTCTCTGTTTCTTTTCATTACGCTCCATATGTAGGTATTCCAGACAATATTAATATTTTTATTGAATGCATGAATTGATTTTAAAATATAAGAACTTATTTAAAGTAGAACTGTCGGGAACTGTCTTAGAGAAGAAGTTTTTTTTTCGAGAACTATTCAATAGCAATCAGAACTGTTCTAGATAGGTCTTAACACAGTATGACAGTTGCTATGAGAGCATAAGACTGGTCATAACTAATATTTTATTCAATGGTTAATAAATTAATGTTCGGTCCAAGTAATTTCTTATTAAAATAATTTATATACTCTGATTTGGTAATTTTGATAACTTTTTCATGATTCAGTTTAGCGTGATTTGTCATGATAAAAGTACTGATTTTATCGTTTTTTCAAAAGACCAACTCTATTGTAACATTTCACTCAGGTTTATTTAAATGTTACTAGTGAGGCATACTATTTAGGGGATTTGTTTTGTCACATAATACATGTGCTTGGCCAAAACGTATAGTCTTATCATTTAACGGTTCTGTGTTCGATTGTCATCTCTTGTATGATTTTATGGTTATGTGTTCCCGAATTGCCGATTCTCAGAGTGCCGAATTTTTGTGAGGTCGGACATTTTACCCGAATCCAATTTGCCGATTCCCGAATTATCGACTCTTTCAAAGAATACTATTGCTTTTTGTTAATAAAAATAAAAATGTAAGGATAAGAACGGCTTATAAAAGGATTTATTTCATGTTTTGAACTTGTGAAAACTAGCAGAATATGTGTTAACAACACATTATGGACAGAATAAAAGGCTTATTAAGTTGTTAAAGGAATGTTTGAACATTAAACCTAAGCCGATGTACACTTGAATAAAACCATTACATTACAACTGTACATATTTCTTAATAAGAACTATTACTTTTTAACTGAAAAATAAACATTAAATATCTTACCACTTAACCGTTTTCATCATGAAATTATGACATAATCTAAATTTTACATTTTTATTACGAATTCGATATTCAGAAGTACATGCATCACTCAGTGTCGTTCTCTTCTCGATAAAAGTCGGCAATTTGGGAATAGGCAATTTGAAAAATCCATTCAGAAAAAGTGGGCAATATGGGACTTGACAATGTGGGAATCGGCAATTCGGGATTCGGCAATTTTGAATGTTACCATGTGTTCGATGGTCATCTTGTATAATGTTTGTTAATTTTAGAAAGTAATGCATTGCTTGATTATTGTTTTAGGCTACATGACACAACTACTAGCTTTTTGACTGCCGATACGTAAACGTATCATATAACTAAAAGTGTCGTTTTCAAAACCCTGCGCCCGGTTGTTCAACTTCTATAACCGACGGTGAAATCTAATCACATGTTAGTAAATTCTAAAAAAAAATAACCCTAAATACAGCCTTTAATCTGTCAGTGATAAATCAAATGTGTCTCATCTGGATAGCCAAATCAAGCTGATACTTCACTTTGGTGAAGGTCAAGCTTACTACTACATGTACCTTACTTAGGCGGGTGTCTTATAACAGACAACAACTTCTTATTCTTCCTGACCAGATGACCACATAAAATCGACGGTTTACCCCCAGGTTCATCATTTTTTTTGTGTTGGTTTTCTGCTTTTTTTTGTTTGTTTTTGTTCTTCAGAACTCGGGTTTTGACTTTGTGTCTGGATTTATGATTGTAGGCTGACCTTTGGATTTTCCTTGCTGTCTGTCAAAATGTGCATAAATGAAACATCAAAATCTGTTTCACAAATGCTTTATTTTAGAGTACTGAAATAATAAGAGGAATATATTTGATACATCTTTATTTTGCTAAAAAATACATAAAGATGAGACAGATTATGTATGCATTTTATCCATTTCACATGTACTTACATCCGCTCTTATGAATGCAAAGTTACAATTCGCTTTCTATGTTAATCTCCATAAAAGTTAGTTTGAAATAGTTTTATCTCATATTTTTCGAAGGAAGAACCTCAGCCGTTTAAAATGATTTACTAGTATTATTTAATTGAATATTGACCAATGGACAGCGAGTCTCTCATTAATTTGACGGCTAAAGTTTCCCTCAACAAGGTGTCCGCGCCCAGTATTTTATAGATTGATACATTGTATCCTATATACACAAGAAGTAAAACTTGAGTTTTTGGAGTTTCGACTTCAAATATTCTGGCAAGTGAGAAAATTCTTCCACCGTCGTAATATTTTTATATATAAGAGTAAAATTATTTGTTGAGTTGCTGTAATATTGCGTTTTTATGACAAAAAGTGAGCTTTGAAATATCAAACCAAAAATTGACGATGCGTTAATTAAGCGTTTCAGTTTAATGATAGTAAAATATTTTTTGACAGAGAGGAATCTATTTGAAACGTATTTGCGTTTATTTTTACTTTATTATGAAGGTTTATTTTAGTTCACATAGTCAAGTAACATAACTAGAAAAGATAAGCTTTAAACAGCTAAATGAAAACATAAACATCCGAACAACAGTGAACACACCCAGTGCACAAAACAAACAAAAATTGACAGCATAGAAAAAAATTAAACAGACGGTTCTATGGCTACCCATCCCTATCACCTTTATCTATCATGGTGTAGAAAAACACACAATGACATCAGAAACAGAATGATTATATGCAAGGTTAACGGTAGCTGGAAATAGTAAAGTAAGTAATGTTTTTATTTAAAGAGGGTAGGTAACACGGTTAGCATTAATAAGCTAATCTTCCATCCGGCCCCCAATTAAAATAAATTAATAAAATCACAAATAAATTAATATGAAATTGACACAATTTCTACAACGATCCACATCATGTAGACCATCTATATTATAGTGTTAATAACTTGCTGATTCTGTATTGGTCCTTGTATTGATTCAGGGTTTAGCTGTATTGGTCCCGAGGTCCGTACGTCCGAGTGCCAATACAGCCGACCGACAATCAACACAGGACCTACACAAAATCATTAAGTTTGTAACACTTTTATTATATAATCTAAACAGTCCATACAGCTGGTGCGTATGGCCAGTCCGTATGACAAGCAAGTCTATACAGCTGGTCCGTATGACAAAATAGTCTGTAAAACCGGTCCGTATGGAATTCCATATTGCCCTGTTTAAAAATTGCCGGTCCGTATGGAATTGCATATTTCCCTGTTTCCATATATTGACTTTATTACGGGGTAATGTGACTCTCCGTATTGCCCCTGGCCGAAAATCTGTATTAAATTATTAGCCCGATAAATTTTCATATGATTACCAGTATTTATAAAGACCAGGGCGATATAAAAATATTGGTCGTGCCAAATTTGCCTATTTTTATCATATTATATATATATATGCAGTTAATATAAGAAGATCTCGCCTTTCAATACTGTGACTATAATCTAACAAATTTAGAAAGCTTCACGGAGCTTTAAGGAATCTGTATACATGTACTTTCTTTTGAAGGTTTCTATATTTTTATTCAATTTTAGGTCTGTTGGTAAATAATTCCATAAAATAATTGGAGAATAGTAAAAAAATTTCTTCATAATATTTGTTTTTGGACGAGGTACTAACAAGTTTCTTTTTTACTTGGTCATTAAGAATAAGATGAAGGATTATTACAAGTATTGAAGACATCACATAAATATTCTGGAGCATGATTATTGACACATTTAAACATTAAAACACTTTTATGATAATAAGTTCTTTTAAAAATAGATAGAAATCCTAAAATTTTAAAATAATATATTGGTAGGTACATCTCTTTTGGGCATTTAGTATAATTCTTGTAGCTCTTTTTTGTAACTTATACAACTTTTCTAAATTTGTTTAACTGGCGTATCCCGGCATATATCAAACATTGGTAAGAATATAACAACTATTTACAAACAAAAGTATAATTTGCCAACTGTGTTGCTTCGTAGTCTAAAACAACATTTATCAAACAGAGAAATACGATAAAGTATTCAGATACAAAATATCAATAAACAAAACAGGAATTAAAATTAGTCAAATTTCTGGAATTTTAGTTCATTCAGCAAGTTTTTACATACTGATCGATAATGTAAAAAATATCTTTGCGAATGGGTTATTTTTCTGAATATCATCATCAACATCATCACTGTACACCTGATTTTAAGAAAATTTCATCTTAATCTTACGTTTAAATTAGTTCTTTTCGTTGAACGTCAGTATTACAAACAAAAAAGAGGAAGAGAACTCTGTGGCTTCAAAGATAAATTCTTAGTTTTAAAGCTGGCATTTACTGCGATAGATGTAAAAAAATCAACATGAAAATATTATAAACAAATTACGTAATGGGAATGTACTGATAAATTATTAATTTATATATTGTTTTTTCTATATAAATTTATGAAAGCCAATACCAAATATTATAAAATCAACATCCTACACGTTATGCATTTAAATATATTCTTTTTAAATATTCATATAATATGTCTGTATATTTTCTATAAAATTGAACAATTTGAATACATGTAAGTACATTTTATTTGCACTTAATCTCTACTGACATTGTGATACTTGACTAAATGACTTTAATGGTTGCGAATGATGGTCGTAAATGTACCGAAATTAAAGTCATTTTAACATCAAACGGATTTTTAAGTATACAAAAATCCTTTTGTTTCTACAGTTATACTATAATAACATTTGTCAAAATGAATAATATTGATCGGTATATAAAGTTCAAATTTCTTGAAATAAAAACAACGTGTTACAATGTAGTTCATGTATTTTCATAGAAATTTTAAAGATTAAAGCCTAATATGGCTGATATTTTAAAGCATACACGTATATAACATCAGTCTCTCAGACACAGTATTTAAACAGTGATTTATTAGGGGAAGTTATTTTCCGGTCCCAATTAACTTTCAAAAACTACAAACCAAGAGAGTTACGTTCGTGCGACTTTTTGTGGTCATAATATTTCTATAACGATAATATCATAATATCACATATCTCGAAACGTTGAAAGCTAAATTGGAAAATTGGTAAAGTTAATTTAGATATAACGGAAGTCGGCATGTTAACCTGGAAACGAGATATTCACTTTTAAATTGTTAAAATGTTAACTAATGTTACAGTATAACCAGAAACTGAAACAAGTTATGATGATAACAATTTCATATTCTTTATGGTTGTTCAATTAGTGATCTCATACCAAAGGGAATAATTAACAGTGAACGGAAATAAGTCATAATTATTGTTTTCTTCAAGGACCGTGACGGCATAGAAATGGAGAAGGTAAGTCAGCATGTCAACACTTGGTCTGGCAAAGTCATATCTGAAATCATAATTTGTCATTACAAGAATTTCTGTGTATTGAAAATAATGATTTTTATTCTTGATTCGTGATCTTTTTTATACACAGTATTATTTATAAATATAATATTCATTTGTGTTATCTTTGATATGTATTTTATAGATCCTAAACTTATTCATTAAACTGCTTCATGACAATAATTGAAATATTTGTTGAAAATGTGTATTCCAATCATACTCACAAAGTTTTGTATCATTCGCCATACTACTGCTTCTGGTGAACAGTAACTAAAAAATCATTGACAAAACTTGTAGATAGGTGTGTTTGCAAAAATGTTATCAAAAATAAGGTTTCATGTCGGTTCAGGTGACCCTACCTAATTTAAGATTGTCCTGTAAGTGTCCGTTTTGAATGTTTCTCTGAAAATATTTTCAGTTTATACCCACGTACAAGATATGGCATCTGAGTTCATACAAAAGTTTCATGGAAACCATTATGAGAACAAGTTGAATGCCGTAGTAAATTTTCATAAGAATTTGCAGTAATAGTTGAGTAATCTAATCTTGTAATGGTCATTTCAATGCCAAAAACACGCATTCTTTTCAAAAGTAACCTGCAATCGTTTTAAGTATGTATCGTTTTTTTTTAATTAATTTATCTATTTATTGTACCGTATTCAAAGTTTTAAATTCTGTTCCTGAAAAAGACTTGAATTCACATTGAAATATTGCTGGTAGAAACTTTAAATACCAAGGAATGCCAAAATCAAACAAAACAACATATACGCAAAGACCAAAGTTCTAAGACAAGGTAAATATGTGAGAGCAAGAAGTAATAACACAGAAACCGAAACTAAAATCTAAAATAAGAAAACAAAAATTACAGATTGTTTTAAGTAAATGGATACAGAGAGACAACGCAAAAACTAAAGTACTTACATTTTACTCCCATAAAGAAATTTAATGAACCCATTTGTATCAGTTTTCCTCGACTCGTTTGAAGATTTCTTATATATTTTCTGAATGCCAGTTACCTGAAGGATGCAAAAATAAAGACGTCATTAAATAAATATTATATATTCAAAGCATAAACAATAACAGGTAATAATTAGACATGCTTTTTGATAAACAGCAGTGCTGGTGGTTTTATTCACTGATTGATAGCCATCCTGTAATCTAAATTATTTGTCTACGCTGGTGTGGAGAGAACCAGCCCAGTCATTTCGGAAATTTATGCACTCTTAACAGATAACTATTACATAACAAATAGCAGCCTTATTGCAGCAGTTCAGTAATTATTTCATAATTGTAACGACTTTATCCTACCAAGATAACTTTTTTCTAATGGTAGGCAATTATTCTAAGATAAAGATTGATTACGTATACACATGTACCTTTCGAAAAGGTGTTTTATAGTAATGGTTTAATTCAGATACAGATTGCACACTAATAATTCCATATTATTAACCAGACATCTAGTCGTTCACAAAATATTTTCATTTCACTCGGTCTTGAAATACTCATTCCATATATATTTGTCTTGAAACTGCAGAAAATTATAAATGAACTCCAAACGTAAATAGCTTCATCACAGAGGGTACATGCAATATTGAGATTTTAAAGAACATCCAGTCGATGTAGATATAGAGTAATTCCAGTGCCGCAAATGAATCACCTCAAACCTGAGATGGCAACAATAAATTTTGGAACGACAGAAAGTTTCAAGTACTTGAATGCAGTTTTAACTTGAATAGAAATTGAATTAAATTATTAACCTGAGCTCGGAGTATCTATACTTACTTTAAACAGACAGAAAACTCACTACTATGACGATACTTGGACAGTCATTAAAGTAGCAGAATGTGAGGTTAGACTGAAATATTTAAGGAAAAATAACAGAAAAGGAAACGAGCAAATGATTACTACTGTTTAAATTCTGATTACAGTTTTTTTTCTTCTTCTCCCTTTAACTATGGCTTAAAATTTGAAAGGTTCTTAATATGCAGTCATCTTGAAGTTGGTATTTCAACTACATTAGGATTAATGTAACAGGAACTGTAATTGTTTATCTTTGTTTAAATCAATTCAAATTCAAGTATTTCCATTTTTAATGAAAAAAACTTCCTCCTGTAATTGCTTTTGCCAAAACATATTCCCGACAGATCAACAACAAAATGAGAAATTCAAGCTTATGTACAGCTGATATTTCAATCTGAAACTTTTTTATATTGCATAATTAAGCGTGTCGTTTCGTGCATGCCTTTTTTCTCGGGAAAAAAAAAACATGTTTCGTTCTGAGCCACTGTTTCTTGCAGAACAACTAGACATCATTTAATTATTCCAACTAATTATTACAAGATAATTTGATGTATGATGGATATATCTTTCGCAATGGAAGAAGCCGTCTGACACTTTTAAAAGATTACACTAGTTTCTAGCGCTCAATAAATATAATTCAAATTCCGATAAATGTGTCGTCCAGATATTCCCCATTAATAATTTGCTATATTTTTTCTATATTGCTTGTTATACGAGTTTCAAAATAATTACACTACTTTCAGAACAATCGGGGTCATTGTAACGGCAAGTTTTTTTTGTTTTTTTTGTTTTTTTGTTTTTTTTTTGGAGAAAGTTAGAAAACCCGGAGAAAATGGCATGAAGTCTGGCAATTCTTGTTAATTATGATCGGCCTCGAGTTGCATTCTAACATTACAACCATAGTCAGACAGTGTTGATAGGCATATTATGGTCATTTAAACCCATTTTGTTTAAGAACTCATCCAGTATTTCACTAAACTAAAGATGGAGGACATTTTTATTTGTAATGATTTTATGTCATTTTAGGCCCGCTAAAGTTAATCGGAAGAAGCAAGTAAATCGGTCATTCGTAATATTTTTTTTAATGAGGACAGAATCTCTGTGATTTCCACAATCCCATTTGAATAAATCATGAAATAAATTGGTTTACCTGTATTTTCCAATATAATAATATATATGGGGATTTACCATACTTACTTTTTACATCCCAAAGGATGATTTAGCATGAATAATTAAAGTGGTCTTTATTAAGGATGGATTAATAAATATAAAAATTAGTAATTTTCTACGAATTCGTCAGGCAAATTCGAATTAAGTTGTTTTCCATTCAAGCCATACTAGCTTTCAGTTATCGACCTAGTGTGTCCATTGTTTGTAGTCTGTGTGTTTCTTCCTATCAAAAATGTATTTAAAAACAGCCGTTACTTTGACGTTTAAATATACATGTACATGACATATGTTGAACGACCTTTAGTCAGGCAATTGCAGGAATTGACTGATATTTGTTTACAATATTGACATTTTTTTAAAACGTACACGTGTCAATTCTAAAAATAGAGTTTTTTTTTTATTTCCGTCAAAGATTTAGTTCAAAGACATGTAATGAAAGATGACAACGTTCAGTTCTTTCTTATATGTTTATTTTAGATTTTTAAAATGTCTTTTTATGGAAAGAAATACTTCTTCTCTATCAATTGTTTTCGATTTTCTCATCCTTCGAATTTCCCATCCTTCGAATATCCCTTTGGTATTTTTTGACTTTACTTCTTAATTATGAAATAAGGAAACTATATAAGTTACAGCAACGTTATGAATAAAGATTTTTTCTTTCATGAATTTTAAAGATTTTAATCAACATAAATATAAAAAAATTATATCATGTACTGTTTTATTCTCTCCTCTCCCTTAGAACGTTGACGTCATTCCTTAACACTTTATTCATGTTACGTCAAACTTATTTCCTAATAGCATATGAATAGTAAGATTTTTTTATAAATTGGTGACCAATCCTGTGGATGACATTTTGCATCATTTTACATTTTGTAATGTAATACCTTGTGTGTATGGGGATACTGTATTGAAGTAATTGTTTAACATAGAAACTCGTTTGTATTTTCATTGTACGTGGCGATCAGTAGATATATGGTGTCATATTTCTTATGAATAAATTACATTACAATAATGTTTAAAATAAGAAGTTAAAACAAACGCATTCATTAATAATAGTGACTTGTATGAATTAAATCCTCTCCTGGAGTCATTGCAGAAACTAGTCATAACTAATATGGTATGTTAATAGTTCACCTCACTGAAAAATAAATTTAGAATATAATGATACTCTATCAAAATCTTATGCAGATTAATATGTGGCATGGTAGGATTTTACTTCTGGTATGATTTGTATTAAATTGTAGGGGCCTCGTTGGCCGAGTGGTCTAGGTAGTTCGTCATGACTACTAATGATCACTAGTCTGTTAACGCTGAGGTTGTGAGTTCGAATCTCACCTGTAGCGGGGTGTTTTCGACTCCGATCTTAACTGACAAGGATTGCCAATTTTCCTACCGAAGGTCGGTGGTTCTCTCCGGGTACTCCCGCTTCCTCCACAAATAAAAACTGGCCGCCGCGAAGAAGCCAAATGTGCTTAAAACGGCGTAAAACCCCAACTAAACAAATCAAATTCTATTAATATTAATTTTAAGAATAGTGTTGCAGGTATATTATTGGCTGGTTTTTAGTGACATTTTTGTATTTCACCTTGGGTGGGGGGGTTGTAAAACAAACCAACTGTTTTGTTATTCCGCTTTTCGTCTTCCAAATGATTTCTTGAGTTGCAATGCCCGATTTATAAAAATCGTACACTTTTGAAGTCAGTTTAAGTCAAAGGTCAAAGTCATTGTTTCTAAAAATATAAATTTCCTAATGATAGCAATGTTTGGATGAAAATTATTTGACAAAGGGATTAAAGAAGGGAAGAAGCGGTTGATTTTAAAGTCCATGGGTCAAGGTTCAATGTCTATTCTACTTAGTACTTAGGTGAAAATTATACTTTGCTCTGCCAAATGTGAAAGCAACGTAATCAGGTGAAAGAAATGAGGAAGGGCAAGAATTAGTTTGCTTTGCTAAATTTGAATAAAACATAGAGAGAAGGCAGGAGAAGACCTTATTGATTTGGTCAAATTTCTAGGTCATTGTTACTAGAAAAGAAATGTAATTACCCGTTTAAATATCTAGTTTTGGATGAATCTAAAAGATCATGGTCACTTTTTAACTTTAGATTTTTTTAATTTAGATGGCTTTTTTTATTTTCCGATAGGAGGGCTATGAGGAAGAATGTATGACTTTTTCCAGTTATGAGTATGTATTATTTGTTATGGGGCATTGTCTAATTGATTCCTTCCTAATAACCTTTAATTTTAATATCAGTTTTATTGGAGGATTCACTACCATAAAGATAATTTTCAACTCTTTCATAATTTGTTAATTGTTTCAGACTTAACGGACGTCTGTTGTTACCATACTGTAAAGGCATCTGCAGCTACTGAGCTGTGCAACATGTAACATCTGCAGGTCTATTTGATAATTATAGTTAATTAATCGTATGTCGATACGGATTATAAAATTATTCGTAAATGACGCTACTTTCAAATAATATGATACCCCTAATATGTCACTGTTTCGTTAATGTCACTTTGTCTGTTTGTCAACTAACTGTCAATACTCTCCTTTCTAATAATAATTTGACAATATTACATGTAATTGAATTAACTTTGTTCTAAAGTTTCACACCCAAAAATCAATGAAACAAATACCAATGTAAAAGATGAAAGAAACATTGTTGTAACTTTTATTTACAAGTTAAGTTAATTTAGCGCAACAGAAACGACTTTAAAATTGTGGTTTTCCTTATGGATAAAAATCTGACCTCATGGGAACAATGAAAGTTATTATAAAATAAATAGACCAAAACTATATCAGTTAAGATGATACCATGACATGTGTAATTCAATGTAATTGTATAAATTACGATTGATTTTGATAAATATTAACATATGATTATGGAAAATTGCTTGGCTTGGAACAGAGGTAAGAGATGTTATTTAACGTTACATTTTTTTTTTTAAATTACAATTCTATAAACATGAAGGGTATGATAGGATATAGGTATAAAGTGTTTCATACTTAAATCTTAACCATGGTTTTACTTAGAAAATTTATACATGTAACCTCTCGTTTTTCAGGCTTTGTTCACATAAGAATAATGTGTACCATTCTTATTGAAGGCTTCGTTTCGTTTTATTCATGTATATAACTTACATTTTTTATACGATAAAAGAAGTAAATCTTTTTCATTCGGTGAATAAAAGTATTTTATGCGCACATGCACCTGTTTCAGAGTGACTATCAAAGTTTTACTGTCTCATAAGTACGAGGAAAATGGATTTTTCAAACTTTGAGTAACTTTATCAATGTGAAATGTCTAATCACGTTTCTGATAGATGCAATTAGCTAAGTCATACTTAAACAATTGAACATACCTGATTTCGTTAAAAAAAAATGTCTTCATAAGAAACAAAATCATTTCGCCAATGTAATTTTCAATGTAAAAGGGTGATAACTCTCCCTTTAAGATTTTATTGATTTAAGTATTACATCCCCTTGTTGTATAATATATGCACAAAGTGCATTAGAATATATAAAATGATGATTTAACCAATTTTAGGATAGGTCGTAGTTATTCGATTCCAATTTTTGACTTTTTTCAAATTTTCAAGTGCATCCATTTTTTTATTGAAAATTGCTCTTTCAGAATCATTTTGGAGGTGTAAAAATATAACCTTTATAAATAATTGTAAAATTTTTATGTTTTCTTGCACGACTTAACAAGATTAATCAACCAACAAAACATTGTCGTATAATTATAACATTTCGAATCGGCGTTTACAAACAGCACTTATGAATGATATAATTATTCAAAGTGAGTGACAAGTACAAAAATGATGTAAAATTGTTCACATGTCAGATGTATTCATATATATTTTTTTAACTGGTTAACTTAATTTGCATACGTTAATTTTCAAATCCAAATGTTAAAATCCAAATCCTTATACGTTAAAAGAAAACTTTTACAATTTTATACATGTAACAGCTAGTTTATAAATCCATAACATTATTTTATTATTCAAATACCGAAGTACCGGAAATGAGGTTTATTTTTGATAGAAATAATATACCAATTACTAAGTACCATAAACATCTCGGTGTTACTTTTAGTGATGATGCAAAATGGAATACTCAGGTTGAGAATATAATATCAAGTGTATCAAAACATTTAAATGTTTTACGGAAATTAAAATATAGATTAAGTAGATCGAATTTAGAAAAACTGTATCTTGTGTATATTCGACCCATATTTGAATATGCATGTGAAGTATGGGATAATTGTGGGATTGTTAATGCAAACCGATTAGAACAATTACAATTAGAGGCTGCCAGAATAGTCACACTATATAGTATAATAGTATTTTTACTAATGTAAATAAAATTTACCAAGAAATTGGCTGGGAATCTCTCCAGGAACGTCGGAAAAGGCGTAATTTACAACTGTTTTACAATATTCAAAACAACAACGCTCCTTCGTATCTTTGTAATTTAATACCACCTTGCATACAAAGTACAACTACATATCCGCTGAGGAACGGCGAAGATATAATTATCCCATTTTGCAGACTCTCCATAACTAATAACTCGTATATCCCTTCAACTATAAGACTGTGGAATAATTTAGATATATCTGCTCGTAGATCCGATTCATTGCCAAGATTTAAGAACGAACTCAATAAATTAAATACTGAAATTACAACTATTCCAAAATATTTCTCATTTGGTCCTCGAAAACTTAATATCTTACTGGCTCAGTTTAGATGCTCAGCCACTTTCCTGAATTATGACCTTTACAGAGTTAATATCGTTTCGGACCCTTCCTGTAGATGTGGAGCTAAAAGAGAAGACTCCTTCCATTTCTTCTTCGAATGTCCATTGTATAATGACTTACGCAACTCTTTATTTGATGGATTGGTCTGGTTACCCGATTGCCTAAAGCTTGATTTAAAATTATTAACAGCCGGAAATAGTTTACTAACAAATGAACAAAACGAGAATATATTTAAAAAGACTTTTGACTATAAACAGATTCCTAATAACTTAAAAATGAACAAACCCCGAGAGAAACCACACACACACACTTGCATTACCATTATGTCTCAATACTTCCTTTCTATCAATTTATCTCTTACTTCTTTTCTTCTCTTATGTATCTTTATATTTTGATTCATTTTCCTCTAGTATGTATAAAGACTTAAATTAATATTTATAATGTTTTGTACATGCTCTAAAATTGTAATGATATAAATCGTATATAGGGAGAAGACGATCTAAGTTTGTTTAACTTGTGTCTGATCCCTTTTACTTTATTTGAGTAAATAAAATATGTTTAAACTAAACCATAACATTGGTTTTTTTCATCACAGTCAAAGCCTTGGTGCGTTTGCGACTCTTTGCAATTTTTGAATTTCAAGTTAATATATTAACCATATGGTGTAATAAGCATGGATTTAGTAAAATTATCAAGCCACTAATTATAGTATGAATTAGTTTACGTTGCATAAGATTTTTCATTATTTTTGTTACACTTTTTTTTTCTTACAACTTTCTTTTTTCTGCAATGACGAACTACGTCAAATGTACGTAGCGTATGACACACATTAATTTAACCTTATAGAACACAAGTTACTTAGATTTGTGTCAACGTGTACCTAATTGCTAATTAATGACCAAATAGAGTGATTCTGTAAAAATGAGCCGAGAAAATATGTTTACCTCTGGTTATTAATTTACTTTTACTTTCTAGTTCATGTGTCATTCCGTGATTATTGTTTGTGATTGCTATTTTCTGTCTTTTTATGTTACAACAGACATGCTGGTTAATAGTAATTGAAAGTTTTGGCCCATTAAGTTACTTTTAAAATCAGAAGATTATCTGATCGTTTGCACAAAAAATATTATACCTAATTGTTATAGCTTACACGTGACTTATTCTGATGTACAGCGAACTCGTCCTTTTTCATTTGTCTTGTTTAATTTCTTTGCAATAATGCCTTTGTTGCTGCTGGAGACAGCGATTGTCGATAAAATATCCGTATTTTGTTGTCTACAAAATTGGAATATGGAAATGTACCGTATTTAAAAGCTTCTAAATTAGTCTTAAAACTGTGATAATGAGAAATTTACAGATGGATATAGCTAATTACCATCGGTTCTTTTATACCTTGATGCAAATAGACAGTGCAATATCCCATTTTATAACCGAGATATATCTTTGGTTAAATTATCTCGCTGATAACAAATAGTTTCATTTATCATCTGTTTAAGTGTATGAATTATTCAATTCCTCATAATTTCTACTTCGCAGTATGAAAACTTTTCCATGTTCAAATGATAAATATCTTTGTTGAAAACTAATATTTTCGACTCAACTTCAAATAAACTCTAAATTTTTCATATTTCACCTTCATGTTTTTAGTTCTTGTGAAACAAACACACACTTTCAAACATGAAATTAAGTAAGAAGGTCTTAATTCTACATAACAGTCAAAAAGGGGACTTAAAAACCAGCTGCAATGATGCCGCTGTACTTCAAATGTTTCAGCTGGCTGCGAATGCAGTGGCTTATATTTCCTTTTGGTAAACTTTATGGTTTTGGTCATCTTGTATTAAATCCCGAGCTTGCTTTCAGTTAACGGGCGAGCATTCAAGGTGGGTACATTGCCTACGTGTATGTGTTTTAAAGATATCTGAGTTGTGTACTGGATCTCTATGGAATTATTGTGACTGGTATTCGTGTGTATATTTATTTCTTCATTGGCCTGAATTAAGGGGAAGTGTTCTAGAAAGACAAAACTGGTTTTGCCCCTCCACATGAGCCATGCGCCTTTCCTAAGTCAGGAAATTGTAGGAAAATGTCTTGCTACATCCCTTTTGATATTGTGAGTATATAATGATTGTTTAGTACTGTTACTTTCATCATTGAAGCAACCCAGAGATCGCTGTATAGTGGGTACTGCCTTGCTGACACACGAAAATCAAGCCATCATTATACAGCTAATAACATATACTTGTGTTACGGTCATGACGGTAGAGCTCACTTTGCTTCGCAAAGCTTGCTTTTAGTTTTCCAAGTAAATTTAAGTTGAAACCACACCTAGATTAACAGTTAGTTAAAACTCAGTTCCTTCCCGTGTTTGACTCTATAATTGTATTGCTCAAGTTTGTGTTTTGCTCTTCTGTGTTACATGTGTGTTGTTGACACGTTCATTTTATCAATCACTACGTTTTTGGATTTCTTCTCAATGATTGTTGTCTTTGTGCAAGATAATTATATTACGTGTATGTACATGGCGTATGATTTCTGCTTTCCAAGATAAATGCAAAATTCATTAACTTTATACACTTCTCGACAGTGTATAAAATTATTGCTGTTTGTACTTTTTGCACACAAAAACTAAAAGATGTTGTAGTTGTTCAGACTGAAAACGACGATGAACGAAAAGGAATATTGGTTTGTGAGAACTCATATAGAACAGGTCGGATCCAAATCACAAATCAAACTTCAAAAATTCAAACTATAGAATGGTTTATCTCAATGCAAATTTGAAGTGCAAAGCAACTGTACCACAAAATATAGTTTATTGACACGTACCCGTTTAAATGATTGACAGCCGGAAATGAAGACCGGAAGGAAATTTCAGAGTCGGGCAACTGGAAGGACTTTATATCTGAACTGTTTATCTTTCGTTTTCCCCCCATAAATACGCCAAAACAGATCTTCAAACTCGGTGATGACAAACTGCACCGTGCGTTGATAATTTATGTTATAAAACCATATTCATGGATTATACTCGAAGGAACAAGAAGCGAAACACAAATTCGAGTCTCTTTATTAAGTAATATAGATACTTATAATTTTAACAAGACTTTATGCAAGACCTCGAAAAATTTACATCAGAATGAGTATAAGTTTACATGTACTGATTGACTGATATTTTCTAAAATACTTACGAAGCTGAGAATAGTCTGATACAAAATCAATCAAATTCGAAAATGCTGTTGTAGACAAACAGGCCACCCACAAGCAATGGTATCGAGCAATAGGGTATCCAATATATAATTTTCTATGCATCATATAAATATTTTGAGTATATTCTTGTACATTTTATCTTAATTTTATGATCATTTTTGATAGAGATAACAGGATTATAACATGAATCTACTCAAAATTCATTCTTAACCCCAAAATCACATAAAATGTGTACTACTGTATATTAAAAATCCGTTGAATTTTGAAGTATTCTTGGCAAACACGAAAATGAAATAGCGAACAAAACATTTAGAATGAAGATTCTTAACAAAGATCTTGATCCATATATTAAATAATTGAGATAGAAGCAGATGTTATCATTTTCTGATATTAGACTTGAAACAGAAAGATTTAAAACATGTTAAAATCATTATATTTATTATATCGGAATTAATATTCAGCATATCACTTACTGCAAGAATTTTGTATCTCTTAGGGGAAGTTTATTCAGTTACATGTAAACAAAATGGGGAGGTACATACAAGTGTTTACAAAAAAGTACGAGACACACAGATTTTTAGCTATTCCGTTTCTGTTTTTCTTTTTATTTGACCAATCAAAAATAAGGAATTGTTAATGGCGGCCCATATATATATAGTCTCCCGACTTCAGAGAAATATCCAAATTTTATAAAGGTCAAGCATAGAGTTTACCTCTGGTCGTATGTTGAGAAGATTTAATTTTCACATTAGGTCCCATGTTAAACTAACTTTAGTTTTGGTGGACATGTTGGTTTACAGTGGTCATCTGACAATTCTGAAAGATAATGGTTATTGTTACAAAGATCTTTACAGATGATTTACAAATTGTTCATGGTGGCCATGCATGTTATTCATATGACTTGGAGCATTGTGCAAACTCTATGAAGGTCGACCTCCTACGTATGTTTAATACCAAGTTCCAGTTCAATTTGAGGTTTCTGGAGGAAAAGCTTGGTATGTGAACTCTTAATATTTTCTAAAAATAACTAACAAGTAAGTTCTACATACCCCAATATCGCGTTCAAGGACAGTTTTTACACAAATTCGCCAAATTAACTTGAAGGAAGCTCAGTACCAAAACGGATTTTTGGCTGTAAGTGACATTATATATCTCCTTTCATATGACATTAGAATGGTTTTGGTTTTGAATTTCCTTCGTGGCAATATTCCAAAAAGAGAGGCAATATGACCCAAATCGCCTATAAACACGACCTTTGCGATTTAAAACATGAATTTTATATTAATTAAGCATAAAATATCTGTTTGCTAACATAAAACTGTATTGCAAATTCGCAAAATACGATAAAAAAAGTAGGTAAATATTTAAGATTAAAAATCCATGCTCATGAATGAAACAAATACACAGGAAAGTTCACTACTCCTTTTATATAATAAATTTAGAAAAAAACCTTCCATAGATATTCATACCAAGTTTCAGTTCATTTGGCTATACCGTTTCAGAGGATAATTTAAAAAAAAATTAAACCAATAAGAAATGGTTAACACGTTAAAATTCAATTATATTAAAACTAGCTTTTTATATTTTTTTGGTATGGCGTGAAAAAAAAACAACAACCATATGTGATTTTATAATCAGTTTATATCACGCCCAAAAATCAAGGTTTCGCTTGTTTACCTTCCATTTCAAACATGTTTTGCTGCGACAACATACGAACATGGGGGGTTTTGCAATTAGAATTTTGAAACCCGTATCAGAACAGTTAAGCGTTAAATTGGAACAACGAAGCATGATTTTCCAAAGTTATATTGAAAGCATAAATATACGTACCAGCTGTATTTATCGTCATACCTGCCATAATATTTGTATAATCAGTACATTTCGTTTACGTTTGTTCAAAATTTCATGTATTCTAATTAACTGCCGTTACGTGGAATTAATTTTACAGCTCTTTTAAATGGATGACACTTTTCTTGATAAAATACATTTTAAAATTATCTATGAGTACACCGGTATAATAGAGGTTTTAAAGACAGACGACATCCACTTTGGCTTCATACCTGGACTTATAAGTTGACAAAATTACGACTTATCCATATATATACTATTGTAGCATTTTCAAAGTCTTTCTAAAAACACGTAAGTATATTCGACAGTCGCCTTAATACGAATTTGAACTTTCCCTTCATGTGTACAAGTCAACAGCATCATATTTGTGATAACGTCTTTGTCCAGATCACGCTGTCCTTTTTTTTTTATCCATATTCAATTTGTTTGCTTTTCCTAAGAACGGTCTCAGACTACACATGACCACACTCTTAATTGTGTTTACAGTACATGCACCTAATACAAATCCCTTTATCCACTCAAGATCATTTTCAAATGGCTGTTACGCATGTAGTATATACAACCACAATAGCCATGATATACAAGGTTATAGATTCCACAAGCTGCTTAATGCTTTCAAAAAGTTTTATAATAGCTATCAACATATGTTAGCTGAATACCTGGCGTCTAAAAAAGCTCTTATTACGGATAGTTTACCCATCCCAGTTTCGTAACATTGTGAATAAATGACTATAATGCACAAAAACCTGGATGTTTGTTAAGATCGTTTCCCATTAAGAGCTACACATAGGACATTGTATTTAATTCTGTAAAACTTGTTCTTCCTCCCAATGACAACCTACTCTTTCTCCCAATGACTTAATTGAAAATTTTACATTTAGACTTGTCACTTACGAATGCTACCGATTTCTATTGAACTACCTGACAAGATATATATAGTTTATAAGATATCTCATATAATTTATAAGATATCTCATATAATTTTCTTTATAAGATATACCTTATAAATTATATGAGATGTCTTATAAACTATATGAGATATCTTGAAGTTACAATAAATAGCAAAACGGCTTGCCATAATTAAACATTTATAATTAAGAGTGACAGTATACGACGAGCAGTTGTGAGCCTTAGTTAGTTTTACAGCCAAGAAACGCATATTTTGACCATGCTATCTAAATTATGTACCGTCCAATTTTAAATTTTATGTCTAGCGATCTTCTTGTTGGTAACCATACTGCATTTGCTGTGTAGTCTGTTTTTTACACCAAATGGTCATTATAGATAAGAGGGATAGGTTTGATACTCGTAAAACCGGTTTAATCCAACCACTCCCCAGTGTCTGTACCTGTCAAACTATCCTGACTCTATATTTGTGTTTTATGCTCTATTAGTTTTTTTTCTGCGGGTATGTGCAATGGATGGCGTTAATTGATTGGTTTGTCATTGTTGACCTTTCCTTTTATCAATAAAAAGCCCTACCGCTTCTTTGGTTTAAAAAAAAAACAGTGCAATTTTTTACATTATGTAACGTTTCTGAAGAACTATTTACTTCTAGAAATTTATCTTCTCTATTATTAATAATGTGTTACCGTTAATTTTTTACATTTGTAATAATACAGTATAAAACAAACATTTATTCTATCTTTTCTGGATAAAGTAGCACTCAAACTGTTAAAAAATATCACAGTGAAAAACTATAGAAACAGTTGCTTTTGACATTGTATTTTTATATTAGCTCTATATAACACACAACCACAGTAAATATATATTAAAACTTTAGCATCATTCTGATAAAACTTGATTTAAAGTTTGTTCAACACAAGATAATTGTGGCTGCATGACGATTAGACACATATAAACTATCATGTTCACTCGGCTTATACGAGTCATTATCGGATATCTATCGTTTGGTTGATCTTGTTTTAAAGTTAGGGCACACTTTTTGCTTTCAAAAATTTTGGAATACGACTGGGCTCAGTTCTAACCTCTTTAGAACTGTCCTAAACTGCCAGAAGAACTTTCTAGAACGGTTCTAGAACTGTCATCCTGACACTTTTAGAGCCGTTTATGACAGGGTGTGTCCCGACCTAGAACGGTTCTGGACAGTTCTAATCTGAACCATTTATGACAGTTCTACCCTATAACCATTCTGGACGGGTCTATCCTAGAACCACTTTTGACCGTTCTACCATTGAACCATTTATGACATTGGAAATAGTTTATTTAGTTGTGATATATTAAAACTAGCTTTTTTTGATACCTTTATACCTCATAGAGTTGGAATGAAAAATCTTGCCGGTAAAGACAGGAATATGTGGTATCTTATAAATCTAACATCAGATTATCCAGAATTTTATGATTTCACTTATTATTGCAAAATCTTAAAAATAATCATTTCAACATACCACAAAAAGTAGATATTGCATCTGTTAAAAACAGAAATTTTGAAAGTTTTTGAATTTTGGACATCAAAATTATAAGAAATAAAATAATTAACCTGTTGCCAAAATTTAAAACATCAAATACTAGTATTTAATTTGTTGTGATATATTAAAAACTATCTTTTTGAGACACTGTAATTACGCGTAGAGTCTTAAATAAAAAAAAATTCACCTGCATAATCAGGAATTTAAGGTATTTTATAAATTCAATATATCAAAATATCAAGAATTTTGTGACTACTTATTACAAAATATTAAAAATCATCTTTTCGACATAACCACCAGCTTTATACATAGTTGTTCTAAAATTAATTATAAATCCTATCGGTAATTATGACCTAGAACCATTTATGACAATTCTATCCTAGAACCTTTCTAGAGTGGTTCTTTGACAGTCTTCGCTGACAGAAAAGTTAAGAGGTTAGAACTGATCTTTAAAGTTGAATAATATAATTGGTAAAGGTGTGTTGTAAGCAAAAAAAAATGAATCTACTGTTTGTCCTTTTTTTTAACTCCAAGTACTTTTTCGGAAATATCTCAAATGTTTCCTTAAAATGAATATAAAAAGTATTAAACTGCATGTACAGTCTATAACAAAAGGTTATTTAACTATTGTCTTAGTGGTGAACTTTTCTAGTCCTTTCTTAATTGATACTGTAACATTAAATTTTACTATGAGACACAGACTTTTAAAAACTTATATATGCTGATTATTTATGCGTGCTTTTATTTATAACGATGTCAAAAAGATTGAAAAACGGTTGTCTCGCGTCAAGAGTATTACCCTTAGCACGTAAACCACTCCTTTGCAGATATTAAAAGTAAGCTATTATATTTGTCTCTGACCTCCCAGTTTTTCTCTTGGAAACGTATTCATTAATGACGTGTTTATCAGCAATAAGTAAAAATAAGTTTCCTTCTTTTTCAGATTGGTAATCGTGAACATTCATATTGAACGCCAGGTCTTCTGGCCATCATACACAGATGCACTAGTACCTATCTGAATTTCACAGTTTGGTGGAAATTGTTCCTTATAGTACCTACAGCTACAGGTATATTGTTTTTGCTCATTAATTCTAATCGCTGTAGGTAATATCTATGGTAAAAACATTAGACAGAAATACGCATCAGTAAATATCAATACACAGTAAATAACGAACAGCTACATGAAGATATTTAAGTCCACCTGCTTGCTTAAGATCTGCTGTTGGTTATGTCAAAATAACCTAGTAATTGAATCGAGAGCGGGTGATACTGGCATTGATCCTTTTGTCGTTTTTTTTTCAAACTGACAATAAAATATGTTTAAATCAAACTGATCGATCATTACTTATTGCAAGGAGATTTTTTCTTATTTTTATGTGTTTGGTGAAATGAAACAATTAATATGGAAACAAAGAACTTTTAGAATATAAAATACTTATATGATGTTTTATTCTCTCAATTACTGTTTCCTCCAACAAAGAAACCAAAGTACGTGTATAATAGTGAATTCAAAAGAAAAGCAAATACAAAATAAAAACAACACACAAGATAAACAAATAGCCTTTCTAAGAATACTTGCTGTTAAGTGACATGGGGTTAACCTGGTGATAATTTGAGTATCTCACTCGTGCGATGGTTTTGCCTTTACCCTTTAGGTAATGTTGGCTTTTTTTTTTAAAATATACTCTCAAAGTTTCGGTTTTTTAATATTTTAGGACTGATGAGTCGTAAATCGAAGAAATGTTTATCAAAATTTATAAGACCACCTTTTCGAAGATTACAGCCATGATCAAATGTGATACCGTAGAAATGGTTTCATACTGTAAAGTGTAGAAATATAATGATTTAATACAGGATCTTATACATGTATCAACAAGCGATATTACGTAACTTAATTAATGGTAAATGATAAGTATAGGGAGAGAAAGGTATAGTTGTTTTCCGAAAAACACTAAGTTTGAAAATGATTATTCTCGGTAAGATTAATGATTGTGGAAGGACATCCATTGAAAACAAGTCTTGTATCGCAAGTGATGAGTTTACTGTCTGTAAAAATCAGTTTGTGGAATGGAGTTTTGGTATTTTGAAAGTCTAAATGTTAGATTTTGTTGGGTTATAAACCTTTTTGAGTCGTTCAAGAAAACATAGAAATTTACAATTGCTTATAAGAGATATATTTGTACACCTCCAAAATTTCCAATAGAATTGAAATTAATGCACTTGAAATTAAAAAAAATGATTAGAAATGAATAACTGAAAACTGTGCTAAAATTTATAAAACAATTATTCAAATATTTTTCATGCAAATTGTACATATTTCATACAATACAGGGATGTATTACTTCATTTTATTAAAATCGCACAGGAAGAGTTATCTCCCTTTTGCATTGAAAATTCTATACTTTTGAAGAAATGATTGAACAAAACCATGTACAATGTAAGGGGTAATCCATAATTATCAACATTCTTTACAAGTTTAACAAGATCACGCTTTTTGAAAAACCCCACCCCCTTCAAAAAGAGTACATCAACATTTTTTAATATTATTGCTGTGAACAGTTACCACTCTTTACCCGGAAATAATATCTACAGACATCGTTACATCCTTTGAAAATGCATGCACCAAAGTCAAGAGCATCAGTCATGTGTTGGATATTGTCAAGTGATATGCTGTTTCACCTTATACTGTTCAGAACTTTGTCAGCATCATGATTTATTTAAATATCACCAGCATGTATTTTCTATTTCCGGAATATTTTTGTCTGCCAAGAATTTGGTCTTTGGATATACTTTTCAGATTAATGCTTCAGTAGTAAGTTTTCAGGTTTTTTTAGATTTATGTTTAAGCTTTATTCTTCTATATTGCAAACTAAATTATTTGGTAAACCAATAATGAATTGTTTTTCTATTTCCTGTTTACAGTTTTGAACTAACCCAAATGATCAACAAGATATTTATATAAAGCATTAAACAGTATTTCAGGACAATGATCGACAATAATTACTGTTTATTCCTGTTAATGAAACTATTATTATTATTCCAATCTATACAATACCTGACAATGTTAGTATCGCTTTTTATGCTGGGAATTACGTTTCTAAGCTTTAAGATTGTATGAACCATTTTTTCCAATGTCAACAACAACAAAATCTGCTTCATGGCTGTAACATACGAGATTCGGTATAAAGTAATCATAGCCTAGCTGATGATAAACGTAGAATAATTAAATTTACATTTATTTTCCATTTAACGCCATCAAGTGCCAACCAGTTTGATGCTGTTGTTCATTTATTGCTTGCTATTTGCATACCTCAAAGACTCAAGTTTTACTTCAAACAAAATTAAATTTGAATCAGAGATTTTAATTTTGTTGCAATCCTAAACAAAATTACATACGGTATCATCATTCCGGATATTATTCTTCTTAATTTGAAATTAATGCCTGCATATTTTTAGCTCACCTGGCCCAAAGCGCCATGTGAGCTATTGTCATCACTTGGCGTCCGTCGTCCGTCGTCGTAAACTTTCCGTTAAAGATCTTCTCCTCTGAAAACACTGAGCCAATTGGAGCAAAACGTGGTAGCAATGGTCCTTAGGTGGTCCTCTTTCAGAATTATATCCGATGACCCAAGCCGCCAAAGCAGAACATGGTTTAACACTGGACCCTGTGGGAAATTACTTAAAAGATCTTGTCTGAAACCACCTGGCCAATAAGAACAAAACTTTGTAGCAATGGTCCTTAGTTAGTTCTCTTTCAGAATAGTATTCGATGAACACGCCTCAAAGTAAATTTTACCCAAAGATTTTTTTTGTCTGAAACCACTAGGCCAATTGGAACAAAATTTGCTAGCAATGGCCCTTGGTCCTGTTTCAGAATTGTTTCCCATGACCCGACTCGCCATCAAAGATGGCCACCAGAGCCGAACTTGGTTTAACACAGGATAATATGGACAATTTACTTAAATATCTTGTTTGAAACCACAAAACCAATTGGTGCAAAATTCGGCAGCAATGGTCCTCTTTCAGAATTGTATCCGATGAACATGCCCACCATTCAACTGATATGGTCGAGCAACCGAACATATGGGAAATTTACTTAAAGTTTTTTTTTGTCTAAAAACACAAAGCCAATTGGAATAAAAGCTGGCAGCAACGGTCCTTAGTTGCTCATCTTTCAGATGTGTATCCGATGACAACGCCCGCCATCCAAGATGGCCACCAGAGCCGAATAAAGTTTGACATAGGACCTTATGAGAAAGTTCACTGAACTTGACATTATGGCAAAATCAGAGACGCCAAGTGGAACTTGACAGCAATGTTCCAGGCTGCTAGTCAAAATGGACATAGTCAGACAATTTATTCTGCAAATTATTTCCAGGTGAGCGATACAGGCTACTGGGAGCCTCTATTCTATGTCTGACTTTTCAAAAACTCACTCGATTGGTAAATAGGAAATTTCAAAATTTCTGGTTTAACTATACACATGTTTTTATATAAAAGTTCGCATCATCGTTAAAAGATAATAGACTATACATATACCCCTTTAATTACACGATGTTTGCCTTTTCTGTCCAAAGATTGTAAGGAAACGATAAAGAAAACATCGGTGCAGTATATCACCCTTTCATACTTTTGTCCTCATCTGATCATTTTGGTATTTAATATGATATGTTGGGGTTTTTTTTACATTTCCGTTCTTGAGTACTATTGATGAAACAAATTTTGATATGTGTATATACAGTGTATCAAAATCTGATATAATGTTTCAACTTTTATGGCGACCTTCAGCGGAGTCGGACTAAAATAAAGCACGGCTACTCCCATTGTAATACAAAGCATTCAATTTGTCCTTTAAATTACAAGTTTCCTACGTATTGAAATGTTTGCGCTTCAGAGATGGGGTAATCTACCGCTAAATTTATGACGTTGACCAATAAGAACCAACTTATAATGTATTGTTGTAAATTTTCAGTATAAGAAATGATATGGGGCATGCGTCAATGGCAAATTGTACTTTTATATGCTACTAGGATTATAACTTAAATCACGATCCCACGTGACAACACTACATGACCCGAAAATATTAGCCGCGAACTCCTAACAAAAATCCATAAGAACCCTTAGTACGTAAAGAATTTCTTTTGAAACACACCAAACCGGTCCCATATTCTTTCTTATTCCTTTTAAGGTATTTTACATGGGTCAAACAAATACAGGATGATATAATCCTCAACAATATTCTATTGCGTTAACGACATAGTTTTTTGTGATAGGACAAACTGTGTTGCAAAGTATGACGTTTTGAAATGCAAAATTTGCATATGCTACAAAATATCCTATAAAACTTGATTTATTGGAAACGAATGGCATGCAGACGTTTAAAAACATACCAACAAATTTGTTTTCTGTAAACATCGGTTTGTTTGATGATCTAATGTTTATTTTAAAAAAATAATCTGCGTTTTACATATCTTAAAAAAGTTTATCAGGTAAGAATATCTCATTTATTGAAAAAATGAGTGACTTTTTATCTGTTCAAGAACCCATCCTTAAATAAGTGAATTAAACCTTGATTCCGACTGACACTAAATTGGCCTCAGTATCCAGCACTATCAATCTAAAGATAAATTAAAGTTTATTAGAAAACTTTTAATTTTAAAACTAAAATATTTTCTGAGTTTAATCGCGTCTGATAGTTCACTGGTAAAATTAGAGCAGTACTGTTATGAGTTAGAAACTTAACTTGAGCTACTCCAATGTCGTTGCTGGACAAACGTCGATATTGAGTTCAATGAAGAGAGTAATGCAGTGGGAGATATAGGGAAATTTACCTAATACTACTGTCCCGCAGGAAATATGATTTCTACATGTCACATAAAATGTTTATCACACCAAATCAGGTAAATTGGGTTAAGGAAATCCAAAGGAATCTGTAAAGGATATTACGATTTCCTGAAGTCGCTAACGTATATCCAATGAGAATCCATTTTCGAGTATTGCGTGAAAATAAAAGTCCCATGTAATACGAGTTTATTTTATAGGAAAAAACAGATTTTGTTGCTTTTGATAATGTGATTGTTTACAAATTAAATAATGAATGCATTTATAAAATGCACGAGGTCTTTACATTCATTACTATATATTTATATACTCGACAAGATTAACTATAAACAGAAAAATACCTAGTGTTAATTAAGCATTTGGAAGGAGTTCTCTATAATAACGCTTTAGATATCTATCCTAAGAATATTGTTATCTGCATTCTTAGAACTGTTCAAACACTAACCCTGCTTCAGGATCGATATAACAGAGTTTGCATTAAAATATTCTAAGCTTTTGGGCTGCATCATTGATATGAAATACTTTTTTGCAGTTATAATTAATTGTTTAGAGGTGGTCTTGATTGTGAACACCAATAAAAGCACTGTTCATAATTGTCAAGGGGTCGTCTTGATTGTGAATATCAATAAAAGCGCTGTTCAGAATTGTCTAGGGGTCGTCTTGATTGTGAACACCAATAAAAGCGCTGTTCATAATTGTCCAGGGGTCGTCTTGATTGTGAACACCAATAAAAGCGTTGTTCGTTTATCTTTTTGTATCATGTTCCAGTATAACTTGGGTTAGAATTTTGTGTATATTAACCAAATATCGGTCTTAAATCTAACTGTAGATAGGCGTGTTGAATTGGTGAAATATTTTGTCTTGTTTTAAATGTATGCTCTTCGTTTTCTAACTGATGTAGAAGTCTTGTTCATGACATAGTGTTTTACAATAATACACTTCAGCCTAATTTATGGCGTTTGTTTTGAATTAAAATAATTCTTTGATACCATTTTCATGCACAAAATTTGCATTTTCATGCACAAAATTTGCATTTTCATGCACAAAATTTGCACAATTCGTCGATTTACGACTTACCAGTTGTGTTCAATATAAAACATGTTGAAAAACAAAACAATAATCCAAAAAGTTGAACAGCAAATTAAAAAATACCAAACTGACCAAACGGGCAAAGCCAAAACTGTCCAAGTACAGAGACGTGCACGAGAGAGATAGTCAGTAGTTTTCCAAACATTTAACATTTTTGTAACAGTAAATTAAAAGTATAAATTTTGGTCTAGTCTCAAAATACTAACAACTGTGAGAGGGTCTTGTGTCTGTGTTGCATTTTTTCCGGAAAATTGGATGATAGCATGTATACAAACGTTTTGTCAAAAAATGGAGAGGCACATGTAGCGCTTATTGGGGACGACCGGATGACAGTATTTATAGAAACTTTTTGGCAAAATATAGAAAGGCACATTAGGCGGTAATCGGAATGACAAATAATAAAAATTAAGTTGACACTTAAGGCCTATATTGATTTCGCTGTGAGCTAATGATGTCTCATTGTTAAAGACCATACAGATGACAGCAATTCACAAGACGCTTCCTATTTGTTCTAGATTTACATGGGTTAATTTTGTACGTACATTAACTCGCTTTAACGGATAATATTTTAACATAACTGAGCAGTTACAGGAAAGCATATAAAAGTACTAATTACAAACTTTAAACAGATTGGCAATATTTGTCAGGTTCTGTTTTGTTTGTTAATATCAAAAATGAAAATCTATGGAAATGTAAGGCGGTTGGTTTAGCAAGTCAAACTGAGACCGTAATTTTTTTTCTTTGCTTAGAAAATACAAAGTTTGGTTAAATCAGTATTTAATCTTATTCAAATTGGTTGAAAGGTTCACAGTTTTTGAAAGAAAATATACCTGAAAAAAATATTCTATCAATTGTACAATTTCGAATGAGCCGTTGGATGTTTTTGAACTTTTTGTTTTACTTCCTGATTATTCTTTAAGCCGAGAGCAATAGTTGGCATTGATTTTTTAGAATTAAAGATTCATATTTGATTATTTCTAGAAATGTAAATGAGTTAATAACTGAACTGTGTGATTAATGTTCTCAATAGTAGTCTCGTATCAGATTTCTACTGTCTATAATTCACAAGCTGTCTGTAAACAATTCAAAATACGCGGGGGTACTTTTTTAGACAATAATAATAGTGGTTATCCTGATAACATGTATCAAAATATCCACAACAAAGTTTTGACAGCAATTGTTTTTTTCTACCATTTTCACGGTACATAGTAGATGAATGTCAATGTGATAGATGAAATACAATGCTTTCCACTGCATGGTTTCATAAAACATATTCCATATTTTAAAATGATATGAAAAAAAACTTTGGTTCAAGGCAGTTGTTTTTAGATTTGCATAACATGTCATCCTACCCTAGAGTTATGTCATTGACCTTATGATACAAAGATATGAAATAATCTTTAAAGTAAACATTAAATGCGGATGAGCCATATTTTATGACAATCTGTTCATTGCTATTTTCCGATAGTGTATTTTTGATAATTCGTAATGTGATTCATATTTATCAGTAATACTGCAAAATATTAATAGGAAAACAAGAACAGCGCTCCAGTGTCCCCCGCCACGTGGCAATAAATCCACGTGGCAATAAATCCAACGAAAAGGTAATGGTACAGCACTGAAATTCGAATTTGGCCGAGAGAAAACTAAATAACATTAACTATGATATAAATTTAAATAAAATCCATTAAGGTTTGTAGGCATGAGAGCGCTTACAAGGAAAATTGACAAAATTTTCAAAGTTCAAACGGCAATAACTCCAACAAAAATAATGGTACGGCACTGAAATTCGACGGACGCCCGGCATTTTTTATGTCCCCGCACCGCGTTGCCGCGGGAGACGATTAATAGAAATGTTTTTAGCGGTTTTCTTTAGTAAGTTTTTTTGTGTATGATTTTTCACAATTTTTGTCAACTGTCTGGTGCTAGACTACGTTTGTTGCTGATATTTTTGTAAGTGTCCTGTACAAAATGTTTTGTAATTTGTTTCTTCTCGCCATTAACAAGTATCTATTGACTCTTTGGCATGTTCTTAATTTGTATTTCAAAAATAGAAACAGTTTACATGTACAGTGTGATATGATACCAACATTTTTACATTAAAGTTTGATTTTTTCTATAAGATAATTCGTTACAATCTGTGATTTGAAAGTCAACAACTGCTTACATTTCTTAGATTTTAATATTATTGGCTTGTTGACAATAAGAACACGGGTCTTTAAATTTCGACTGCACTTAAGTCAGACTACCATGGACATGTATTTATATCTCTGGAAATAAGTTTATCTTTCGTACATGTACTTTTTATCTACCTGGTGTATATTCCTTTGGTATGTAGCTAATCAGCTTAGTACGGAAGCCGGTACTTGCCATGCGGAGTTGCTTTCTTTTGTAATTTTAAGTCGTTATAACGACTTAGTAACTCGATATAACAACTTAACACCGATAACTCGTTATAACAACTTAACTAACACGTTTTAACGACTTAGTGCAGCTAACTCGTTTTATCGGAAACAAATGAATTTCACGTTTACAATCTGTCGACCATTAACTGAAGTGAACTTAAATGAATGACGTTTTACTTCTCAAATACACCAAAAAGTAGTTCCACAGAAAATTACTTATATAACGAACAAATAACATTTTTATGTGACCTTTTCTATTTGTATAGTGTAATTTTAACTCGTTATAACAACTTAACTATATAACGAAACTCGTTGTTTATAACGACTTAGTAACTCGTTATAACGACTTAGCTTAATCTTTTTAAGTACTAAGTAACTCGTTGTAACGACTTAGCTAACTTGTTATAACTGACTTAATAACTCGTCATAACAAGTTACTAAATTGTTATAACGAGTTAACTAATTCGTTATAACGAGTTACTAAGTCGTTAAAACGAGTAAGCTAAGTCGTTATAACGAGTTACTAAGTCGTTATAAACAACGCGTTAGCTGCACTAAGTCGTTATAACGAGTTAGTTAAGTCGTTAAAACGAGTAAGCTAAGTCGTTATAACGAGTTACTAAGTCGTTAAAACGAGTAAGCTAAGTCGTTATAACGAGTTACTAAGTCGTTATAAACAACGTGTTACCTGCACTAAGTCGTTATAACGAGTTAGCTAAGTCGTTATAACGATTAAAAATTACAAAAAACCAACAACCAAGGCACGTACCGGCTTCTGTAGCTTTCTGATAATGAATATGATTATCATGTTTATTTATATATTAAAATAAATAAATCCAATGATTTATATATTTGTTCTTTCATCAATTAGCAGTAAAATACGTAGATTGATAAATATTGTTGGTACATGCTAAATGTTGTTCTTTGACAGAAATATTGGTTAAGAGGTATGTACTTTAGTATTTTTTATTTAAAGTTCCTTATTCACTGCATATATTCATTGAGCATTTTTAACGTTTGTAAATGCAAAGATCTTTCTATTTAATAATTAGCAAATTTTGATATAAAAATTAATTCACTTTTACGATTTGA
Organism: Mytilisepta virgata; assembly: GCA_028015205.1. Taxonomy (NCBI): domain Eukaryota; kingdom Metazoa; phylum Mollusca; class Bivalvia; order Mytilida; family Mytilidae; genus Mytilisepta; species Mytilisepta virgata. The sequence continues at coordinate 95,754,208 of CM051521.1, forward strand.
AAAAAATGATAATACCATGCACTATAATATTTATGAATCCCAATGAAATTAACCACATTGTAAAGTTAAAATTAAGTTTTTTCGCGTGTTGCAAATTTTACAATTGTCGTTAGAAGTCCGATACTATAGTATTATTGACTAACAATAGAATATAAGCCTTAATATGATAAAACCTGTTAATAAAATACAAAATGTCAAAGTACGCCAATACGACACATGCCCCGTCCAATATGCCGTATTGACTAGTCAATATGACATATTGGACTGGTTAGTCAGTAAAGGTATAATAGCACAAGGTTTTCCATATTGGCATATTTATTGGTCCTTGGCTAGCCATATTGGACTGAGACGAGCCTCAGTCCAATATGGCTTGCCTCGGATCAATAACTAAGCCAATATGGAAAACCTTACGCAATAATACAATATTATGATATAGTGTGAAAACAATAAATTGTTCACGGTAAATGTTAACAGATTGACTTAGGGAAGAAATGTAGAAATATTTTGTTTATATTTACAACCTAGTTCAAATTGTGCAAATCTGTGGCCTGTTACGTAACTGATAACCCAATAAATGAAAATGAGTGACTATAATCCATTAGCCGAAATTTTAATGCCCGATATCTATTTTAACAAGAATCTTTATTATGAGAGCAAAACCATTATTTGGGGAATCACATGGTTCAAAAATTGGAGGACAATTAATTCTTTATGTGATTAATTTTTAGAGATTTTTTATATGAGAAAAATATTGCTGTTTATAATCATAAATAATTCTGATATACTTTAACCAGAAAGTCTGAATGTATTCATCAATAGACAGACAAGCTCAATGTGATACTTGGGCACAAGTCAGAGTGGTTTATTATGTTATATTATTCTGCATTATTCTATAGTGAGAAAACAGAAAAAAATTTAAATAACTTTGCACCTGCATAAGATATTCAAAACTTAAATTGGAGTTTATATAGAATTTTGGAACCATTTCAAATGCAGAAAACAATGCTGCAGATAAAACGGAATTTGCAGCATAGGTAATTTTTTATTGGGTCTGAAGCATTTGATGGACTAATATTTGTTTTACGCTATATGAATACAGAAAGAGATCCCATAGTAACCACTTCAACCACAACAATGTTTTTAGTGCCCCCTAAATGTTTAGATATGGATGGAGCTATTATCAATTAAATTCCAGTGGCAAATATTACATGCATATGTAGATATGATACGAATATGAAAGCTAACTGTTTTGTACTAAACCGACACGTTGAGTCGGATTTTTAAAATGCTAGCCCACAAGGTAGCAGCCTGCAGAAAGACATGTCACCCCCCCCCCCCTCTCACCCCGAACACATTATTCTAACTCTGAGCCACCAGTCTTTGCTTTTACTCCTAAATACATCGTGTTTGGCAGAAATGCAGCAAACACCAGTTATAGTCTTTGGTTTGACCCTACCGGAGAAAGAACCCGCGACATTCCGGACTAGAGACCAGCATGCAACCACGAAACCACCGAGGTGGTCGTATAAATGGGGTAACTTTGTAAAATATTTACATAAAAAACGAGAAAAGTAAGAAAAATGAAAATTTTCTGCGTGTAAGGAGCATTCAAAGCAGTTAAATTCTGTGTTATGAATTTCCTATTGGTAGCGGAACAATTTCTTGATTGAACATTCATCATGTTTCAATATTTTTTTACAGTTTTTTCAGATCACGAATCATACTTTATAGAACCCGCGACATTCCGGACTAGAGACCAGCATGCAACCACGAAACCACCGAGGTGGTCGTTTAAATGGGGTAACTTTGTAAAATATTTACATAAAAAACGAGAAAAGTAAGAAAAATGAAAATTTTCTGCGTGTAAGGAGCAATCAAAGCAGTTAAATCATTACTGTGTTATGAATTTCCTATTGGTAGCGGAACAATTTCTTGACTGAACATTCATCATGTTTCAATATTTTTTTACAGCTTTTTCACATCACGAATCATACTTTATAGTACTATGGTTGGTAATCAAAGCGGTATTACAAAATTGTCGAATATGTGGTATTGGTATGTCCTGTTATCCATTTTATTGTTAACAAAATTGTCGCATGGTCAGAGTGGTCTTTGGTCTTAACAAATTGTCGAATGGTTAAAGTGGTCTTACAAAATTGTCGAATGTATGAATTGGTTGAACTTTGCTTATCCCTTTTGTTATTTACAAAATTATCGAATGGTTGTAACACTTATCAGTATCTAGTATTGCTGTAGAAAGAAAATTAAGGTTAAACAATATAATGTGAAAATAAAAATAAAAAATTTAAAAAAAATTTTAAAAAATATAATTTGGGAATTTTGTCTAGCTTGATTTTTCAGCTTTCTATACAATTCAGAGAACAGTCACAATATTATGCCGATTGTAAACAAAACAGGTTTTTAGGAATATTTTGCATGCTGATTTGCCTCATTGAATAATTAACACTATAAGCCAGAAGTTTCTGCTATCTATATCTATAACGGATCATGCAGTTTAATAGGATTTCAAGTAAACAAAATAATTAGCTTTAATTTTTGGCACGAATAAGTAAAAATAGACTATTTTGATTATTACTAATAAAAACAACCGTTTAGGATTGTAAATTACACGAGATTGTTAACAATATAAAATGTAATGGCTAAATTGTCAAGAAATTTTCTATTTATTTCTTGTGAAGGTGGTTTGGTTTGTTATGACAGGACTCTGCAGTTATTCATCAAATACCTGTATGTTTGCTAATGGTATTATTTTCTGGAAATTTATAGCACTATATTTAACATATATATGTGTAGTCAAATATTTGGCCGACTTTTAAATAAATAAAAGGAGCATGTTCCTTTTCCTAAATTTTTGTTGCGAAAATGTAGCTATTATATCTTCAGAATTGATCCACCATTTTCCTTCTTTCATATTTTAGATAAATTTTCTACGAATAAATTAAAAAAACAGGATTATGAGTATGTTTGTATCAAATTGTGAAATACCGATTGGTTTCTTTTTAAAGAATGCTATTAGTCCAGGAAGAGGAAAATGGTTTTTTACAAACCAAACCTTACGGAAATATAACTTATATATACACACATGGTTTAAACACGCAATGTAATAAGAGTTAATCGATGAAAGTACTCCAATAAGAGACGCATCAGAAAGAAGGAAGTCTCAAGTTTTTGTGCACGTAACAAAATTATAAGTTAGCGATGAAGGAGTGAAATATGTAGTCAAGCGTTATGTGCTTGTAGAATAGTATATTTCACTATAATTGGCCAGCTAGAGGAAAACGTTTAAAAGCACAAACACGGCTATGTCAGGGAATGATGAATTCGGTTTTATCAGATTGTACGGAAGCCGGTTAGGACAGAGCCAAACAGAGGCAAAGAGATTTACTTTTTTTCTCGGTATAGAAAATAATTATTTGTATTTGGTTACCGAACATGAATAATTCACCATTGAAATTTATTAGTTCAGCCCAACTTTTAAATGCTTCCTTTTATACTAATTTACAGACCAAACAGTTCATTCATGATTGAAAAAAGTACAATATACTCGTACCATCTGTTGGCCACTGAACCGGTGATAAAACAGTTAAATTATTGACCCTTATCTTGTTTGGAGATACAATATGTCACTGGTCTGACTGTATTGCTGCTGGATATAACGTTATAATTGAATTTTGTAATAGATATGTCATTCTCAGTATATCAGATTTTCTAATCTTTGTTTTCCATAAATTATATGTTTTGTTTTTCCCTTGGGAATCTTCACTTTGTGTATCATTACTTACGCTGCCGCGTGTGCATTTTTCTAGCAATGTTGACCAGGGATCATATAATACTAAACTTCATATACAGTTCCTGTGTTGACCAACCTGGACTCTAATTTATAATTAATTGTACATTGGATTGGGAATGTGAGAATATTAAAATTCTGAATTTCTATTTACATAAATTATACATGTCAATGCATTAATGATCTGTATTGTGATATCGCATGAGGACACAAATAAGGTCAATGACCATAACACATTTGACCACTGACCAGATGAAATTAAATACTATATGTGTAATCAATTTTCAGACACGGTGAGTTCTCAACTCTCGGACTTAGAAACACTTATAGTATAGACTCTTCTTATTTCGTTGGATTAAATCTATATCATGCATTGCAATTAAAGTTTTCTCAACACGGGTAGGGGTTGGGTTTGCAAATCCGTTGGACAGGATAGTAAAATTGTTAGTTTTATACAAAGATATGAGCAGTATTTCCGCTGGAATAATATGTCAATGGTGCAAGAATAGATATAATGAAAGCAGATTTCAAATTGATTGGTGTTTGAAATATCCTAATACTTGAGTAATAACACCTCGGTTATCTCTACAGATTTATCATTACTGCCGGACTGTTTTATTAAGGTAGCGTGCCGGGTGCCAAATAAGAAACGGGAACTACAAATAACCTTGGCGCTCTCAGATTGCTACTTGGCTTTGATAGTTTGTTCTGTCCATCGTATTTAGTTAAATTTATTGATGTTCATTGCGGGGTTTAACTATGATAAACTGCTTTTACAGATTTATCTAGTGTTCCTTGCGTATTCCAGTTCACTTTCAAATGGGTTGAAGGTAACCTTCTGATTATATATAGACGGATAGAAAACCGATAGTAAAATATCATTATACTTATTAAACATGTTATTAAAACCTTATTCATTTCTGATAGAAACGAACGCTATGGCCACTTTTCCATTAAGATAAATTCTGTTATTGACAGGCATGATGTTGGATTATTTGAAACATACTGTTTTGTTTTTGATGTCCTCTATGTTCAGCTAGATAGATTTTTGTAGATGCAATAATTATATGAATACATGTTCTAAACAAAAAATAAACGTTTTATGTTCATGTAGCAAAACAATGTTGCCCATTTATAAATCATTATAATTCTTTACTGAAAAATGGATGTTTTAAACAGCAAGAACTTCTGAAGTGCAGATGTTAATCGTGTACACCCTTCAGCGTAGACCCACTGATATAAACATCAATGATTTACATATAATGAGGCAAAATTAAGTAGTCCCACGCTTTTACCTGATAATATACCTGTTTGCTCACAGGTTAATGATTTAATTAATCATGATTTCTGTCAAGTCAATCAAAGTGTTATTTACATTAGTTATTTTGTCAATGTTTATACATGGTAGTGATTTCTGTATGGAATATTATCAGAACAAGATGAAGGACTTTAGAAAAGGTCTTTAAAGTTGTTACATGACACTAGAAGGTATGTAATTTTAGTATTTCCCACGTACTTTTGTCGATTTTGCAGTCGTTTTTCATTTCAAATTTACAATATATTTTGTTAACCAGAAGATCTAGAGTTCTCTAGCAAGATTGGCATATTAATGTAAAGCATATAGGTACCCTTTATCAAATAAAAAGATGGGAAGCGACAGGTTTTGATATTTCAAGAAAAGATCGATTTACAGTAAATTCAACACTTATATCGAAGAATTCCGTGCAGTTTTCTAGGTTTCATCTAGCTGTGCCTTTCTCTGGAATGGGGGTATTACATTGTTTTAATGTTTTACCAATATTTTAAATACACTATAGTACATATTAAATCTTAGTCAAAATATATGAACATGTACTTTGAAACTTTTACTCCCCAGAATTTAATTTTAAATCGATACTGTTTTATATATATGATATTGATCGACAATTTTATGCAGCGAAAGATTTACCTTAACTTTATTCTGTCAATGTCTTATTTGTATCCCTGCAGTCTATCTGTTTCACATGACATTCACGATTTCAGTATGATAACTTTTTATTAGGTGCTCGTGCCATTTCATTTGGATGACCTGTTTTAAGTTTCTATTTGACTCTGGAAAACAGTTTTGGGGAAATAGTTTCCCAGTTTTTTTTGCCATTATCCACGCCTCATCGCAGATACAGTATCTTGGACTACATCGAATGATTTTTTCTTGTAGTTTCATTGCAGTTTCAAAATTCAAAAAAGGTCTATCCGTGTTTAAAATACAGAATATTTGCTGACATAAACTAATTCTTATTTTAAAAGTCTTGGACACAAGGTAACTGGGCTAAGTATTTTATCAAATTATAAAGCATTATTTTGTGAAGTAATTTATACATTTTACATGTCAGAGTGATATACATGTTTCGTGAAACTGGATAACGAATGTGAACATGTAATATACGGCATGTTTAATGTGTTACATACATTTTATGCGTGATTATTTCTGCTCTAGTGACCTACATCAGACTGAATAGCAATAAAAACATTATATCAGATTATAGATGCAAATAGCTTTTTTTACACACATTTTGATGTCAACAATCAATCTATTCTGTATTATAATTTCTGCCCAACATGCCCATCGTGCCATGTAAGCTTTTGTTTTATCTTGCCATTTGTCTCACCCGTTTGTTTACTCATAAGATTTCATATTCTCATATAAGTAAAATTGTTTCAAATTATTTCATAATGGCTACAAGAACATATTTATATATGCTTGTGAGGTTTTATGTCATCTATATCAAATTCGAAGCAAAAATCCATATCGTTAGAACTAAAGAATCAACGCAAATGTAAAATTAGTAAATTTTAAGATAATTGGAAATAACAGTGACTAAAATGAGAAAAAAGTTTATCCGTGAACTGTTCCAGGCAAGTTTGAAAAGGTTTATCCGTGAACTGTTCCAGGCAAGTTTGAAAAGGTTTATCCGTGAACTGTTCCAGGCAAGTTTGAAAAGGTTTATCCGTGAACTGTTCCAGGCAAGTTTTTTGTAAAGCTTATTATATATTCGAATAACAATTACATTTTAATGTTTTATAAGTATTTAAAATTTATGTCTGTAAACGCCCAATGTCCATGACAATTTTATTTGTTATACATGTTATTCTGTTCATCGATTATCCTGTTAATATATCAAATTTTAGTATCTACTGAAGTTTTATAACAAAAAAATTAACACCGTGTAAATAATATCTGTATAATGCGTCATTATACTGGTTAAAATTACGATAAAACAGAAGATTGAAATAAAGTAATTAAAATAAGAAAATATAATTTATTCTGATTTCAGTTTGGATTTGTTTCCTCGCATCCTTTTAGCTGTATGTCAGCACTAACATAAGTTTGTTAATTTCATACTTTCATATTTGTTTCACTTATACTTAAAATTTATTATCAAACAAAAGAATTTCATAAGATGGACTTAGGCAGTTTGGTGAATCTAATTTAGGTTGTAGGGTTTTTTTTCTGCTTATTAAGTTTGGGCTTACTACAGTACTGTCATCGAGAATGACCTTTGTCAAAACTCTCATCCGCAACTGTGGTCATGGTGTCCTGATATGGACATTAGCACATGGCACAGTTTTGAAAGACTGAATTTAAGCCAAAAATTGAAAATGTATAAGTGATAGTTGCAAAGAAATTCAATTTAAAACCCCATATGAAAAGATTAATCCTATAATTTAACAAAGATTTTGACACTTTTTGATTACCATACATAGGGATTATCGTAGGAAGATAGTCAAAGGTTTAGGTTGATATCATTCCAAGGACTCAGATCAAGCATATCATTCTTAAAGTGTTAATAATTTGACGACAACAGATATGACCAACAGAAACATCAGAATTATTTGTATATCTTGATTAGACTGTGCTGAATTTTTCGTTTATTATGATTTGATGGAGAGAAACATGTTCAGAATTTATACTCAAAAAAATCTTTAAAAGTATAATGTACAACAAAAGAAATTTAAACCACAAAATGTAGGCAGAAAGATACCAGGTCTTTCTTTGTTGGTTCAAAATATCTACACGTAGCAGATTTGAAGATGTCGTCGCGGTTCGTCCTCATTTCACCGATTATGTAATCAAACGGTATAACCGAATTTGAAATCTGGAAGTGCAGATATGAACAATTTTTACAAAGAAACCTTGTTCCAATATTAACATCAAACATGTCTTTACTCTTAATAGTGAAAACAAATAATCTGGCTGAACGCTTACATGTGTCTAACAAATCTCTATGACTCTTGAAAGTTTCATAGTGTGAAAAATTGTATTAATAGTTCCTGCTACCATTGCAATAAATTGTTTTTCCTTATTAATTCACTTATATAATTGCAAATACTCAAGACAAAATATATTGTTGAATATTAAGGACAAAACGTTGTTTTGACAGTAGTTATGCAATAACACTTATGAATTACGAACGTTGTCATTTTCTTAAATAGTTGATTAACATTCCAAAGTATAGAATATGCATTTTATTTCCAAAGGTTAATAATCTGCCATTCATGTTAATAACTTTCTAAATAATGACAACTTATGTGTCACCGTCTTTTTTATCAGACAATATTAAGTCTGAAGGATGGTAATTTCTGAAAACACAGCAAAAGATGTATAATATAATACTGTTGATTTGTTAAATTTTGTTTGTCGCTGATTTTCGTGGTTTTCTTTGATACAGTCAAACTGCGATGTTAAATACATTGTATTTACAAAAGGAATTTTTCATACATATATTGTTTTATTTATCGGAATATGACGGAAACACAAATTTCAGTTTACTCAAAACAGCAAATTCCGAAAATTGCTACAAATGAAAATTTAATGACTGATCAGGACATGTTCTCTAAAATGTGACATAATCACGACTTGACACTTCACTGGCTTTTACTCAATACTCGTGTTGACAGTAGCGTCCGCCATTGCTAAAATTTATACAAATTCCCGTAGTTTTTTGACATTACAAAGTAAAAGTATGACGTCACAATTAAAAACAATTGTTCTACGACGTCATTAGGTCAAGAGGAGCTGATGTTCTACTGTCAGTAGGTCTATGGAAATGTGAGGGCAGACGTTAACGGAGCAAGACATGCTTACCGTTCCGAAGCACCTGATGTCACTCCCTGTTTTTAGTGGGAGTTCACATGGCGAGTGCTTTAGTTTCTGTGCTCTCTTGTTCTAGTTTTGTTTAGTTTATTATACGTTCTTTATTCTTTTATTTATACATGTATCCTTGTGGCGTTCTATTCTCCTGACTTTGTCTTTTCCTTGGACTTCGAATTTGTAGACTTTTACCACCGTTTTGTCGCTTCGGTATTCTTTGCTTGATATTCACTCTATGATTTATATAAATACAAAATACCAACTGAGGTACCAAATTTAAATGGAAAAATATCTTTTGTTGAATAACGGTGGTAACTTAAACTGTGGAAAGTCAAAATTATAGAACATTTTGATATATATAATTTAAGGTATCCAAAGTTCAAATAAAGTGAATGTGTTTAACATTTTTGATAAATTGCTAACTTTTCATTCAAAACAGAATATTTATATTACAGCTTGGCAGTTCTTGTGATTTTTTGTTGCTTTGCTGTTACCGTCCTTTCCCTTATTTACAATAGTGTATGAAGTAAAGATTGACTGTTATTGGTTTGTACTTAAAATTTCTATATTTTATTTCTAAAAGCCATCGATGAAGCATATTGTGAAGACATTTGTATCCTATAACGACTTTACAGTCATATTTTGTAGTCCTCATTGACAGACAAAGAAATGCATTCTTTCAGGGACAAAATCCATTAGCAGATTACATCACTGTTTTAACCTTTGTGTAAATTAAATTAATATGTGTTTAATGCAATTTAGACTTTTAAATAGAAAAAAATCGTTCAAAATTAGAGAATTTATTCAATTGATTTCAACAAAAAACGATACAGATTTACTGTCTGCGAGCACAATATCTCAACAAATAAACTTAATGCTCCCCAAAAAGCACAGGATTGTCTTGTCAATTTGTTTTGCTTGATTTATAATTTCTGTTTTAGTTTATTTATGACGCTGTAAGGATTTAAGTCGTTTACGTAATGCAAAATTAAATACAAATTAAAATTTAATAAATATGGTTTTGGAAAGAACACATTTTTTACTTTAACTGATTATATATCTCACTATATTATTAATTCTGCAAAGGGAAATGTTGGCAGACTTTTTATGATAAAGCACCATAAATCATTACATTGATATCTAAATCTAATACCAAACCTGTTGAAAGCGCATATAAGATACGTCATTTAGGTTCATATACTCTTCGTTTTAAGGCTTGTAACCGCTGTAGAAGGTAGGAAACACAATCTAGAGGGGTAGAAAAAATAATCATGTAATGTTATATTGTTATTAACTTCTTTTTTTTTCCATAAGTGTTACACGTCTTTGGGCTGTTTTGTCGATATAACTTTTTTCCAGTCGTAAACATAAATACTGTGTATTTGATTTTAGTTTTAAGAAATTACACATGCTAGTACTTCAAACTCGTCTAATATTTTTATCTCTCCAAGCTGAGAAATGATCCTCAAGTGCAAACAACTTGTATATTCTTGCTACATGTATTTAGGTATTGTCTGTTAGTCTGATATTCCCTTTCAAGTTTTTAAAACATTATTTTAAATCTATCTAAATTTGAAAGATTTTTTTAGTACGCGGAACTTTTAACTGAATTAGGGTTAAGTGTATCGATGGAAAATAATATTTACGTAAATGTATTGGATTATTTTTATTTGTCATATTGTTATGGAATATTTCATGTAGTGAAATTTATGACTGCATGGCAGTATATGTCAAACGCCATCATGGTTCATACTGACAAACAGACCATACTGTGTATTGGAACTGTAAGCTTCTTCAATATAATCGGAGTGAAAATCTCCCTGGAATCGATTGGATATCAATCCGATTTAAGTCCAGCATTCCTCATTGTAATAATAGTATTTGATGGGAATGGGACGTTCACTTTTCATTTCCAGTATGGGTATTGCAGACATAAAATCTGTACAAACAAACCTTTAGAACTACCTTGTATTGATTAATAGGACTGAGGAAAAAACAAACTGGTGCGTTTTCTTTTAAGTTTTTATACGTGCATTGAAAACAAGAAACAATTGTTTTTGTCATCTAATGAAAAGTACTTTAATCTGTACAAAGTTTATTCAGAATGGACTGTTTAAAATTTTAACATGGAAATATTATCAGTGTGGTAAGTGATCTCGGATGTAAATTAAATATAATTACTTATTAACAATCGAGAGAAATGTTTATAAGTACAATGGAAATAGCATTACGAAAGCTTTGTAAAAAGGCATATGATAAATTGAGTTGTAAAATAAATATTTCATAGGATTTTATTCAGGATTCCTTCGTTTTCGCATATAGATTTGGAAATGACAATTTCATTTATTTTGTTTTCTGTGGTAATGTCATTAATTTCTTATTAATCGATCAATTTTGTCTTTTTATTCAAATTGTCAATCAATGTACTGCCTATTATGCGAGTTTACACTAATCATTCAAATCTAAGGTAATTTTTAAAACTTAATTTTAACATTTTTCAAACGTGAAGTAGGATTTGTTATATCTATCTAATTTATTCCTCATCAGACAAGGTATACAAATGTACAAAAAATTATTTGAAGATATTTTGCATATTTTGTGGTCAAAGTTTGATTTGGAACCTTAATTTCAATGATAGATATATACATATATATTATTTAAGCTTGAAATGAACTATAAATAATAATGTTATTTTCAGGATTGGTACATGTATTAGATATTAGATATCGGATTTGACAGCTGAATACATCATGTAAGTATACTGGAATATATACACATTATAGATATACACAGAAAATTCCTGGAAAACAAATTTTGTGTTAACAATATTTTCAATGGATGAATTTTTTTTACTGAAATAACAAATAATAATAATCAGAATTTGTAATTAGAGATTGTAATTTTGTACCAAGTATACACTTTAAAGTCTGAAGGTTTCGTCCAAATCTTAAATATTTGATATTTTGTTGTTCCCAGAGCAAACTTAAACTTTAAAAGTATGAATTTCTGTTAAAATCTTCACTGATTGGTGATGATATAAAATTCTCAGTAGCTAATGATTATCTATACGTAATTTACATGTATATGTACTGGAGTGACATGACGGACATGAATATTGGTAAATAAAGATTTCAGAAACCGAATCTAATTATTTTCAAAAAATTTTCTGCGTACTTATCATCGCTGGTCTGCATTGCCACAAAACAGTAGTCCTGCTCGTGCCGAGATAAACTATATTCGTGAATCCAAAAAGAACTGGCAAATAGGGCTATTCTAAACCTAAAAGTGCCACAATACTTGCATCTTTTGATGAGAATAGGGGATCTAACATTTTGAATTGTAAAAACTGGTACAAGTAACGAAGGTGATACCTATTTGTCGAATATTTACATAGAACGGTTCTGTCGATTCGAAGAACATTTGAAAACGACCATTTTAATGGTCTGCATATATGTCATAAAAAAGGCAGACCAGTAATATGGTCGTTTTGAATGCTGTGTTTTTTGTTTGTTTGTTTTGTTTTGTTTTTTTTGTTTTTTTTTGTTTTTTTTTTCGAATTCGGATCATTGTGACGTTTCAAAATTGTAGACTTTAATGTTAAATCATGTCAAAAAAATTACATAAGTCGGATCACTGTGACATTCCAAAATTGTAGACTCAAATGTTACATCATGTCAAAAAAAATTATATATTTTTTTGACATGATGTAACATTAGAGTCTACAATTTTGGAATGTCATAGTGATCCGACTTCGAAAAAAAAAACATAGTATTCAAATAGATTTTTCGTCTGATTTTCGAAACCGAATATCTATAAATGTGACACTTATATCTGTTTATTTCCGTGTAAGATGAGGTATGAGTTCATGGATAAAATTTTATCAAAGAAAAGTCACGTGATTATATAGGAATAGAAAAAAGTATGTCTCTTTTGCTATGCTCCAGGCCAAGAATAATCTTATATATTTAGATGAAACCCATCCTTGTGAATATTTGTTAATTTTGACTTTGTTGCAACAGTCAAAAGAAAAAAATGAAAGGAGATGATTACAGGGAAAATCGAATTAAAATAAATAATGCATGTAATACATCGCTAAAATATTTTCATTGAAGAAGACTTTGCTGATGAATCACATAGACAAAATCAGTGCCAGAATCTATCTAAATAATATCTATATTTACATATACAAGATAAATCCTTTCAGTGATAGTATTAAATTAGCAAAACATGCTTTGATAATACATATGCTTAACGTTTTTATCTTGTCAAGCAAATTATATAAACTCAGACAGAAAACACGTTTAGTTGGGTTGATTGTATAAAATTCCGCGGTTCGAAATGAGTTTTTCAATATATTTACAAGTAAGCTGAACTAAATATATCTTATAACAAGCTAAAACAAATGACTGGTAATTTGAGTGTACGTCTCATACATGATGAATTTTGCTTCACCATTTTATTCAGTTTGAATGTGATAGTGAACATTTGTGTTATTGTTACGGGTTTCAATATTTAGACTTTGAACACAACTGGTGACAGATGCCAATATTTATATTATATAATATCATTTCACAGTACATATTTCAATACATCATGGGTCATCAGTACTGTGGTACTCAAGGACATGGAAGGTCGAAACAATAATCCAAAATATAAGAACTGAACTTCATTTTATGTTGTAGCTTTCAAAATATTTTCAAAAAGAAATTTGACACAAACTTCATCTTATACTTTAATGTATACTTCTGTCTTGTGCTAATGTCCAGCATCCGGACATGAAAACTCCAACATTATATAAGATGCTGCTTTTCAGTTATCTTTTAGAGTAATCAATTTTACTAAACCTTATCGAGAACGATATGGGTAAAATAAACGAATGCACCTGATGCTTGTCTTTGATACTGCTTGGGTCTGTATTTTGTAGAAAATTTTTAACTTTACATCGTGTTACAATTTGTAAAAGTACTTCAAAAATTAAGCAGTTGAGAAAAAAAAGCAGAAAAGTTTTATAAAACACATTTGCTTTTGGAATATTTGTAAATCAAGTGATATTTATTTTACCTAACTGATAGCTCAAAAATTGGAATTGTACTGCAAGTACTAAATAGGAGATTTTAAACAATTGGTTACATTACAATTCAAAACTATAAACTCCCATAATTAGACGTAAATTAAACAGATGTGTTGGTTAACTTGAACACTAATGACTATACGCAATGTTTTGCACAGTTCAGAAATGAGTAATGTCTTGAAAGCGGCAAAATCAGAATCTTTAGGACATTTTTCTTTTATATTACACACTTAAAAGTCTGAAGGTTTTGTTGATATATAAATATTTTGTTACATTTTCAAATGTCGAATGTTTACTGCTTTCTGCTTTTTTAATAAATGAACTAATAAATTATCAAATACATGTATCAATACCTACGGTGATAGCATTCTTTGCATGTAACCTGAAGAAAAAAATATTTCAAAACCTATACATCATGTACATTGTGTGCAAATATCGTGATTAGTTCATGCCTTTGTATGTATATATGTGTGTGTTTATACTACTTAAATTGCAAAAAAAGTGATATGATCGATATTTAGAGAAAAAACTGCTAAAACCGGAGACCTTCTTGATTTAGCAAGGATGTGCAGAGCGACTTTTAATTTGAAGAGCAGCAATAGAGCACTATTCCTTTGCTACAACTTTTGTCACAATCATGACGATGCATATACATGTAGTTAATTTTGTTGAATAATCTATTAATCATATTCTTTTTTTCTCATTAAATATATTTTTGATTTACTCCCAACTTTCACTAAATTTTAATATTAACGGTATGCCTTGGAGAAATAATTATTATTATTTTAACCTTGACATGCAGTCAACCTTCGTTCAATAAGATAAGTAATCAAATAGATTTTTCGTCTGATTTTCGAATTGGAATGACTAATGCGACTCTTATATCTTTGTGCATAATATATTAATTTCCCTGGCCGATAAGGTAGGACGCATTGTAGAGATTTTATTTTCAACTTAAAGTAAACATGGTAAAGATACTAGACGGGTGTGGGGTTAATATCCTATACAATACTTGAAAGTCATACACAAAGTTAGTGAACAACGGTTTTAATGTTGTTGTTCGTCTTGAAGTTGCTTACATGTACATCTTGCAGGAAGATCAAGATCGCGTATGTTTTCGAAATACACATTCAATGAATCAGTAATTTATGTACGTTCTATTGTTTCTCTGTTTATACTAATAAATTATATGATTTTTATAATAACTATATTGTTTGTTGTGTCAAAAAAGATATCGGAATAATTAACATGAAATTTCCATTTAGATAATTATTATTTATTTCTTTTGTATTTGTTAAATTTGTTATTAGTTTGTACTCTACTAATCGTGTGATGAAGTGTCATATACATGTAAAAGTATATGAGTGTATAGTACCACTAGAACAAAACTGTCAATGACAATTCAATCAGCATGTTATCTTCATAAATAATATTATGTACATATTAGTCATGCCTAATTAATATTCAAAAACAAAAAAAGTAAGACATAAAATAATTGTGGTTATTTCATGTGTAGTGTGTAAATCATATATAAGGAAGATGTTGGCATTTCCATTATTGTTCAATTCATTAGGATGTTTTGTCATTTTTTCCTGTCTAGGAAGTTGTACATACCGAACTATGCCGCTGTTAATATGTCACTTGTGTGCGTGAGTTCGCCACCGTGACGTTATAAGGTCAATTTTCTCAAAGAACTCGGTACATCTATATCGCGTTGATTCTTGAATATAAGGACATTGATGTTTATTGTCACTTAGTTTTGGTTTATTTACTTTCTCCTAGTGTTCGCAACAAAGAACATAATTTTTATTTCATACAGAAACCTTGGAATTTCTCATCTATTTTGATGAAGCACGCTCAAGTACAATATCAAAATAATCTGTTATGAAACCATGTATTCTTCAGATAAAAATCTGACATTAAGCTGATTTATTTCATTCTTGTTGCTAAAATAAGTACTCACTGTACTGAACAGATCAATGGTTACCCCTGCTGTAAAGTAATTTGGACACTGTGGGAATCATATTGTTTTCTAATGCTCACGTGATGGAAACAGAGATACTGGTACAATTGCCTGTCAAAATAAACTAATGGGATTACTGTATTAAACCGATGTCCACTTCTCCGTCGTATTATACTAAATGTTTGGCGCAGTGGGATTAGAAACAATTTCATTTCCGATGAAACTTATCTGGTTGGCGTTGTTGCCAATAATCATTCAATTATGTGTTAATTGTAAGGATATTAAATGTAAATTCTGTGAATTATTTTGTTATTAAGATGTTTATCATAACAATAATTGCTAAAATTGATATATGAACAAATACACAAATATGATCATTTATATAAATGTATTTGACACGCCCTGTTCTGTAGTTCACATGCAAAAAAAAAAGCCACATAATAATTTTTATTTGGAACGACAGAAAAGGATAAATATTAAAAACTGAATTATAACACCTTCGACATCTTTAAGTTTCCTTTTGATGACTTAGATTATTCAGGTAATATTTCAATCTCGGTTAAGCAAAATAAAACTGGCATTGCATAATATATATCATTTTCCAACATTATTTATTGTGGGTGGGTGCTTGGTATCCCAGTTATTTATTTATTGTTATGTTGCTGACTAACGATTTAAAAATCTTACTTTTAAAAACAATATTCTATCATACATGTACCAATTTTGCTTCAAAAGATGTACACTCACCAGTTGTGCTCAAAGCTCTATAGCCCTTTTCAGAAACTCATTTCGGAATCACGATTCTGACTCTAAAATTATAATTTGAAGCAAGTTATTTTCCTTGCTGGGACCTTGTATTGGTTCGCTATGAAGAGTAAGAGATTAACTGTTTTTAAAACTTGTTAATTTGTGCGTAATTTTTAGTTTATATAAATTTGGGAACTAATTACGACATTTTTGCTTCCAACATAGTTGTATTCAAACTTAATTATAAAGATGGAAATATTTGTATATCAAAGTAATAAATAACTTCTATTTACTTCCTACTGGTTGCTCTGCACTGTAGCGAACCAGTACTACGTCCCAGCAAGGGAAGTAACTTGCTTCAAATTATAATTTTAGAGTCAGAATCGTGATTCCGAAATGGGTTTCTGAAAAGGGCTATAATGTTGAAAACCGAATTCTAATATGACCTGCTTCAAACGCTTTCAGTTTACATGCGTGATAAAATATGGATATATTAATTCTTACGTCACAGACTGTTTGGAAACGTCATGGTAAAGTTCCCCGTAAGCTTTAACGTCGTCATTAGTATATATAACTTGCGTTGTGTAATGGCATCTTCTTGGCTAAATACCTATGTTGGGGTGTTTCAAAATTACGTAGAAACTGTCCTATTAGAATAGAAGTAATTCACGACAGCTTGAAAATATCATGATTTTACTTCGGCAAAATATTGGGCATATATAACCCGTGGTTAAATCAGGATATTTTGAAGCCATCGTGAATGATTTCTCAGAAAACCCAAACCGTCGAAGAATAAATTCAAACGTCAAAGTACCAAAATAGTAATGTCAAAACCATCTAAGGACAGAGCTATGCACGAAGGAGCTCGTTAGCTTTTACAAACTTTAAGTTTTTTGTGAAGGGTGGGTTGCGATAAGATAGCGTAGCGGCCCCCATTTATTACAAAAAAATAATTCCCACTAAACATATATTATGACATACCGTCGGAAAGCTAAATCATTCTACTTTAGATGAAATGTGGAAGTTTATCATTTTGATGTAGAAGCAAGTGGAGATAACCCGAGACAAAAGACTCCGTAAGTGACTGAATGCATTAGGCCTATGGGGAAAATACGTATATAGGTCATGAAAAAGTAAGTAATTTTACCATGCCTTGCACGCGGAACCAGCTTGATATCATAGATTTGATATATCATGGGCATTCTACACAAAAAGTATCGACCTGGTTCCGGGTTCAAGGCATATAGCAAACTTAAAAAAATTGAAGTTTTCCCGCCAACCGCCAAAAATTTTTGAAATCAAATCTTTAAGATCTATGCACTACATCATATATATTCAATTACGGCTAAAATTTGTGGATATATCCACTTATTTCACGAAACTCTCTTAGGTGTATGAGTTTTTATGCTATAATTTTTCTTCTATATCCATCCTGCACGCAGTTGGTTGTTGGTTTTGCACAAAAATAGAAAACAAATAAATAGAAATAAAAGAATTAAAACAAAGACGTTTTGCAACGCCAAATACATTTAATCATACATTCTAATGATATATCAAACTTCACCAACAATTTTCCAAACTAATGTGTCCGGTGAGGTAATATGTCTTCCTGCGGTCCGCTGCTTTGTACTAGACCAGGCTCCTGATGAGCTAGCATAAAAATCCGGCTCAGCTATTGGTCTAGTAAAAAGTAGCATTCATATTCATATCATATCAAACTTTTCTCGTCCAATTATGCACCTATTGATTGCCACTGGACTAAAACAATAATTCATCCACCACCCATCTTAAATTCAAACAAAAAAATTTCTTGAAATTGCTGTTTTTGTTAACTCCCTTTTAATAAGGTCCTCCATAGCAGTATGAACATCTTAGGCTATTATTTTATAAATTTTTAGTTTAAAAATTAATTCTACATGTTATTTGCAATCCAAAAAGCCGCTGAATGACAATATTTGTTCATAATTCCCGTTTAATGCAGATAAATCATTGATATGAAGCAAACTACGTCTTTAAATAGTGACGTAATCACGTAAAGGGACATGCGCGGTACAATTTTTTATTACAAAAAAATAAAATAGATTAGTAGAGCTCAACATAGAAACATATAATGTTCGATTTAAAGGGGGGATCGAAAAACGGCCTTATCGCAACCCATCCTTAGTATTTAACAAATTTAAAGTATCTCAGTATTGAAATATTGATTAGAGGAAGTTATTTTCCTGTCCAAATTAACTTGCAAAAACCACAAACCAAGAGAGTTAAATTCATTCACAATATCCGTGCGACTTTTTGTGATCACAATATTTCTATATTGAGAATATGATGATATCTCATAACGTTGAAAGCTAAATTGGAAAATTGCTGAAACTAATTTAGAAATAACGGAAGCAGGCATGTTAACTTGGAAACAGAATATTCACTTTCAGATTATGTTTTATACATTTGGAAGTCATTCGATTTTCATAATCCATTGATTCTCCTTTTTGACACTGGATTTTTGAATGTAAATTTAAATGTCAACAAAATAAACGATACTCTTAATAACATTTTAGATATACACATCAGGCGAAGAAGTCGCACAGATATACATTTTAAAAACTTTTTTTAGTTTGATATCAGCACTGTGATAAATTGCCATTTTTTTTAAATCGTGAAATTCCACATCTCAAAATTGTAAATGTTTGCTTCCGGTTTAAGCATAATCATCATTTGATCAAAAACTTGATATTTTTCAAAGTTATTTCAATTAAAAAATCACATGTTACATTTTTTCTCGTTTTTTTTCAATTTTATTTTGAGCCCCTTGTTGATGAATATAATTCTTCAAAAGTCTACCTTCCTACACTTTTTAATTAACCCCGTGAATGAAACAGTATTATTATTATTACATATATATATCCCATGTAAAGGTTTTATTGTCGACGACAACATAAAAAGAACAAATCTATATATTGATTGCAATTAAATCATTACATATTACTGAGATTAAAACCATTAAAATGAGAAACTAAAAAGAGACCAAATTGAAATAGTAAACTATAAAATCTGCGACAATAACGTTGAAACTGAGATAATTTTTTTTTGCCCCATAAAAATCTGTTCAATTTCAAATACTAGTATGTGACAGGCATTTTTGTTCATGTCAAAAATGACCATCTAACCTTTCCGATACCAATAAAATCTTTCTTTTTTTTTACTTTTCTTATACTAGAAGGATTGTCTGAAAGACAATAGGAACATTATCACTATGTGATAGATTTAATAACATTGGTAGCATTGTAATACTTGTCTGATCTATCGATAGAATTGTCAGACTATAGGTTTAATTTGGATATATCTCTCAACTTTCAGACAGCATTTTTTTTTTCCTAAATCAAAATTCTTTGTATTAAACAACGTGTCAATATTTAACAATTGTCTTCAGAGACCATTTCTTACAATGATAACTTAATAGCCTGTCGGACCTTAAGACCATATATTAACAATGACAGAGTTTTCGATGACCTGAATGCAAAACTCCTGACTTGTTGAAATAATGATAATACAAGATATCGACCTAAAACACAGTCTTATTTGAAAAGGTGAAAATATAAAGAGGACTTGCTTTCATTGTTGGTCTTTGACAGTAATTGTAAGATTTCTTTGTCTGTTATTATGGGGATGATCTGTTGATTGACCTTGCAGATATGTCCTTCAGTAGCTTAGATACGACTTGATTAATATTTAGGACGGAATTTCGCGTAAACCAGTGTTGATCTTGTAGTGAGGCATTAAATGCCGAACTTTAAATTTTCAATGAATTTTTTTAACTAGGGACAAAAAATCATGTTGTTCATGTTATGATATATATATATATATATATATATATATATACTCCCTCGCATGTATGAAAACGGTTATCAGTACCACGTGGTCACACGAGGGACATCCTGATCTTACTGTATGTGAAAGATTTCGACTAATCGTCGAAGATTAAATAACGTTTTTAAGATGAAGAACAGTATTTAGAGTGCATTTATGGAAGTTGTCAAATTGTTCGAAATTCTTAGATTTGACAGTTTTTCTGCCAAAGGCGAGATTTCTCAAACAATTTTAAAGTTTCATTAAACAAACAAATCAAACTTGATACATATCCATGTATAGTTATTTTGCTTGTTATGTGAAAATAGACAAATGAAAAAAATGTCCATGGTGGTATGTTAAATGGATTATGGTTTATTTAAGGTTTTATCAGGAATAAGTTGATGTCATCACTTAGGAATTTTTCGGTCGTCATCACGAATTGATTGACCGTTACAATGTTCCAATATCTAATTTGATGTTGGACCTGTTCCCACTCAGATGCTCTGGAAGAGTAAGCAGTTTCTTAGGATTAAGACATGTCCTAGGATGGTCTTAGGATATATCTTTATCATAAGTCATGTTTTCGAAAGCTACTTAACTTAGGATAAGTCCTAAAATCTCTCATAAAGTTAGGACAACAAAATACATGTCCTAGGATAATCTTAGGAAAATCCTAAAATTTAGGACCTCAAAATGTAAACAAACATACTGCTGTTTATCTGCAAATACGACGGAGAAGAGCAAAAATATTTAGGAAGATTGGTCAGCACGAATTTATCGTTAGGGGACGACCATTTGATATTCTGGGGGGGGGGGGGGGGGCAGGAGGATTTCTTTTGGATGGGTTATTTATTTTTGTGGAAAATAAAGACAGATTATTTATTTTCTGCACCGTTGAAGCATGATTTTTAATTTTCAGTAAAACAAGGGACTGATTATTTATTTTCACAATTATATTTATAATATTTGAAAATACACAATTTTAAATTCATGTTTTTATTCTTAAATAAATAACATAGTCAAGGTTGTATCTGTTCGGAATTTGGGTTGTTCCACCTTGCAGTCTCATTCCCTGTCCAGCACTGTGGTATAACTATTCTTTAAGACCATCATAAAGATACCATTTGTTGTTGTGTTTGATGCTAGCACAAAAATGGCCACCATTGCCATAAATCTGTGCACCAAGTTCATAACTGCAAAATCAAGAAACTGAATTATAGATGCAAATAGAAATATGCAATGTTTATAATGCATGCTTGTACATTCATGTTGTATTGTGTATTGCTCTGTTTAAAGTAAAGGAGAAAGGAAAATGGAATGCAGATATATATTTCTGAAGTTATACTTACATCTTATTCGATGAGATGAAATACATTATGTACCATTTAATCGAAATTAATCATCATCCTCTGGAAGTAAATCTTCTGAATTCAAAACTGCATATATTGCATACGTACAAAAAACAATATAGGTTAAAATGGGAAAAGGTATTAAAGTGAGGTAAATGTTCATGAGACAATATACCTCAAGTGAAATGAAACCCATTTTCAGACATTTCAGAAACATTAATATTTATATATGGTGTAGTTTATATATTATTAAAAGATTTGGGAAGTTTTTCCGGAAAAAAATATTAAAAAAAGACGAATTTTGGTAGAATCTGGTGCCATCTCATGCTTTAAAACATGCATTTATAAAATGGTTTAAAAGACCTGCCGAGTTATTTATTTTCAATACATTGTAGGTCAGGTTATTCATTTTCAAACTACCACAGAACAAACCATTCATTTTTGTTATTATCAAGGCTGAGTTATTTATTCCTGCCCCCCCCCCCCCCCCCCAACCACCACGAATATCAAATGGTCGTCCCCTTAAGCGTGCGTGTCAAATGAATCGTATCTTTCATATAAATTATATAACAGTCATTTTCTTTAAATGTTTAAAGATGTTTTAATAATAATAATAATAATAATAATAATAATAATAACAATAATAATACATTGTGATAAAATATTAATACAATAATATTTTCTTACATTTCATGTGTGTCTAAATTGTTCAGTTAATTAATTTTTGCTTCAAAACTTAGGACAGTCCTAAAATCACTTCTCCTAGGATCTTCTTAAGATAGCTTCGGTTTACAGTCTCTGACATATCCTAAGTCTATCCTAGGACTGTCCTAAAATTTGTCATAAGATATATCTTAGGACAAATTTTAGGATACTTTCGAAAACCTGGCCCCTGGTTTTTATAGGAGTTCGTGTTGTTCATTGTTTTTTTAGTTTTCAGTGTTTATTTGTTGTGCTTGTGGTTGTTCATTTGTTTTCCCGGGTTTGTCTTTCTAATGGAATGTGTTTTTTTTTGCTCCTTGGGTATATTTGTCCTCTTTATTTAACTGGGGTCTTATTTTTGAAGGTATCTTAGGACTAAAATGGGTCTTAGGACCATCCTAGGACATATCTTAGTCCTAAGTGAATTTTCGAACATGTCTAAACTTAGGATCTATCTCAGAATTATCCAAAATTTAGGACGTCAATTTATATGTCTTAAGATGATCTTAGGAATATCCCAACTTTAGGATGAATGTATGATATCCTAATTTGTAAACAAATGTGCACATAAAATTTGGATTTCGTTTTCTGCTCATGTTAACGTTTGATCTATTAAATATGTATAATGTGTTAACCTCCTTATTTACAAATGTATAGATAGTTAGTTGCACGAGTTTTGCCTTTGAACTCTTTGTTTATTTTTTACTCACCTTTGTATCGATCTAAAATTTTGACAACACAATGGATTTAACTTTTAGAATTTTTGAATGTAAATTTAAATATAATATTATTTTCATCATAATCATCATGATTTTCATGGTTTTTTATTTAATATTATTCCTACAAAGTTAGCGTCGTGCGAAGCTATTTGATTTGTGTTAGTTTTTTTTCATACCACAAAACTTAGGACTATGGTTAGGACATCCTAGCTAGGTGATCCTAAGAGAGCTTCGATACGAGGTCTCATATAATGTCATAAGATAGTCCTAAGATTATCCTAAATAATATCCTAAGATGTATCTTATGATAAATCTTAGGAAAGTTTCGAAAATAAGGATCCTGGTGAATAAGACTTGACATAAAAAAAATCCTCATAAGCAAATGGAAAAAAGTTCAATTAATAAAACAACGCATTCTTTCTTGTTCTTCATCAAAAATTCACTTTTGTTCACTTAAATTTACACACAATTAAAAGTTGAGCAAGTATATGTTTACACCGTCGTGAGTGTCACTTCCATATCAGAATCATTACATTCATTGATTGTAATAATAAAACTGTAAATCTCACTTAGAAGTATAGGAATTTTTGGGGGGTTTTTTTGTTTCGTTTCGGTGCGTGCGTGTTATTTACCGCAAATAGGTATTTCATAGATATGTATTTTTCAACACTGGAAAGAAGGTTTTGTCGAAATTGATAAATGATTCTTTATAACTAAATGGTAAATTAGACTGCGGTGCTCACAAATCTTCAGTAAAAAATTAATTTAGTCCTTTCTTATTTAAAGATTTAATTTGGTGTTAAAAATTTCAAATCAAACCAAAGAATAACGTAACGGTAAAATATTTAAAAACACTTTGTAATTTAATAAATTATATGATGACAGTTTTGATACAGAAGATGTGACCTGTCAGTCGTGTTGAAGACCTAAAATGTTAAAAACCAAAATTGAACAGCAAATTAAAATAATACTTCAAAATCGCCAAAAAAGGTAGAGCAAAAATAAACTAAGGAAAGAGCTATGCACGAGTAACAAGACTTTTGCAAGAGTAAAGTAAGAGTATTATTTTCGATAATGACCTATGAGAAAAAACAAATCTGAAAGCACTCAAATAGCACCATAGTGTGCATTCAAAATGAATTATTTCATCAGCCTTAAGTTTTGTAATTATTGGCGACGGGTCGGGATACATGTGCATTGGGACATCTGCAATCCTAGAGTAATGAGGCTTATTTTAAGAGACAAGGAAGTTTTAAGTTTTCAAAAAGAAAACTCCAGGATCCAATACTTTGTAGAACAAGTCACGCTATAAAAAGTTGTTCAAAATACAGCGAACATTAATTGGATTGAAGTAGTAGTGGATTTGGAATAAAACATTAAAAAATCTAACTTATTTATGATTTGTGCTTTAGATGATATACTTCATTTTTATGTCGATTTTTTAATATGCATTAGTGAAATATATCATTGCATCCTAACAAAATGCAAATATATATAGTCGAAACTGTAGATTATAAGGGCATAAAACTGATGTAAATGAAATATCAATTGACCTATGAAAAAAACGTAATACCGCTAGGTTTCAATTACTGTTGTCTGTCCTGATATAGTTATATATTTATAGTCGTAAAATAGATACATAATTACTCTAAAGTGTATCCTTCTTTGTGAAATGGGGTGTCTATTGCCACGGAAATGCTACTTCCATTATCAAATTTCCGTGTCTGATCAAGCTAATGAATTGAGATTCTTGCCATAATCAATCTAACGCCAGCCAGAGAGCGTGTTACGTGTAAGATTTTCCCAAGTACAATGAAATAGGATAACAGTTGTAATCTTATTAGGTAACGAATTGGGTTATAAAAGTTACAGAAAATGACGTTAATTTCCACATTTTTATTATCTAATATATTGTTAATGATGTCCCTGGGCACCAATCAAATTACCACAAGATTCTTTTTCCCAGATACTTCCTACTTGAAATTCATTTAATAATTTTTTGTATACAAATTATTTTAATATGTACATTATTTTATCTGATGTTTTCTCTGTAGTTTACGAATTCATGGTTTTTATATCTTAACCATGGACCAACGAACATCACTTCATTTTTTATAGATTATATACATGTACTACTGTTCCAAGAATTCGTCATTTCAAAAATAGCTATAACAGTACAATCTACAAATCAGCCACTACTTCCATACTCAACTGAAAAATGATAAATTTTCAGTCATAAAGCATTAAAATATACAGAAAGAAACCATACCAGAGTTTGGAATCAATTAATGCAGGAAAATGAAAGAATAAATTATATTTGAAATTAAATTCCATTGACAATTTACTGCTGTACTTCATTCTTAGGAAGAAGATTCCCGAAGAATGGTATATTACAATTATGCTTCATTAAGTCACAAAATTCGAGGCTATTTGACAAAAACATTTTTTTTTATTAAATCATCTCAGAATTGTTTGACAAAATTAACTTGCATATTTCATCAAATTATATTTAGCCTTATAAATGAATGAGAAATTAAAGATAAATCTAAAAAACGACTTCAACCAGGTTTTGCTAGTTTCTAAAAGAGTATCGAGTTAAATTTCATACCGGTAAAAAGTTTAAACTGAATTTAATATCCATGCAAAATAAACTACTGCGTAACTTTTCTTTGTTTGGTCAGCTCATCATGATACGTGCAACACTCTCCCATGCAAAGCATTGCTCTTGGACTTTTGTATTATACAACATGTATTCTCGTTTATTACACCAAAATTTACATCACAGAGTGTTAATTTTGACAAACTGATAATACACAGATACAGAGACGCATTGAACTCGTAGCAAGTACCGCCGTAGTTTGTCGAACTGTAAAATGTTAAAATGAGGAAGTTACACCTTTAGCAAGCGATCCTCTTCAAGTGTGAATTTTAATTAAGATTTGGTTTTCTCGGTTAATGAAAACTCAAATGATGATATAACTAAATTCCCATTTAAGTTGTTCAAATTGATATTCTCGAAATCGGTGTAGGTTGTATTCGAAATATCAAAGAAGTTTTGTAAGATAATTTGTTGTGATTAATGTATGACGCTTCTTGTACAAATTGATCAATGAAAAAAGATATTTTGTAGGTATAGGCCGTTCCTTTAAGGAATATCCAAGACATACATTACGTAACACAGATTTTTTGTCTATTAATGTCATTTTGTAGTTTTATGATAAAGTATGTAAGTTCTTCGGTACTTTATCAAGACAAGGTGAACGCTTTAAGTCTCGAGTGTAATACTTTAATGATAATTGGCAGGCGTAAAGAACGATGTACGATGTAGGAAGAGTAAATTCTATCAAGCATTCAAAAACGTTTCAAGTCTTTATTTCGTCTTTTTCAGAATTGGTATATTTGTAAATAACCATGAAATGACCAAAAGAAGAAACCATAATGGGAGTTCATGAGATCAATTTTGCTCTGAATATGTCATATAACAATGGAGAATACTTGCAGGACTCGTGTAATACAAGTGTCTGCTGGGAAGCATTATTCCTCCAGTACGTGTTCAATGGGATGCTTTTACCAATCCTCGCTTTTTTTGGAATTCTCGGAAATGCTTTAACAATGGTTGTTTTGTGGCGGCGTGAAATGCATTCGTCCACAATTTTATTCATGCGTGGTTTAGTAGTTACCGACACAGGAATTATAATTGTTGCATGTGTTGCAATGACGCCTTACACACTGGCATTCTATCATCCGGAGTTAAAGTATTTTACCGATGTTATTTATCCAAATATATATACACCTTGTACTTTTCTTGTGATGACCATTCAACAGTGTAATGTGTGGATTACGGTCTCCACGTCAGTTGAACGCTATATTGCCATTTGTCATCCTTTTAGGGCTTCAAAACTGATATCAAAGAAAAGGACCAAGATAACTCTACTCGTCATAACGATAGTTTCGATCATTTATAACATTCCAAGATGTTTAGCTTTCAAAGCTAAAACTCCATGTGAGGAGAAAGGACAGACGAAATATGACTGCTTTGTTCTCATGACAACCAAATTTGGCGGTAGTGAATTTTATCAATTCTACAAATTATATCTCTACGCTTTTTTAATATATGTGATACCACTTTGTACATTGTTCGTTTTGAATTTGCTTATTATCTGTGAGCTTATGCGCATGCGTAAACGACGTGTTGGGATGAACATCCAAGAAGATAATGAAGCTAATTTAAGCCTCGTTTTAGTGTTAATTATTGTAGTGTTCATATTTTGTCAAACACCTGGCCTTCTAGCACAATTTGATACTTTATTTGACCCAATTGTGATGATTAAGTGGCTGGCCGTGAGCAATTTTCTATTTGTTACGAATTCATCTGTTAATTTTCTCATTTACACAGCTGTTGGACGTAAATTCCGAAAAGTTCTCATGAAGTTTTTTTCCAGAGTATTCCGAGGAGCATCATTTTCGGAGATATCTCGGACTTCGCATTCAAGACGAAGTATAGCCGGTGGTTATGAACTTAATAATACAAATTATACAGCAGTTTCAGAGGAAACTCAAGTAGAAAACTTAGAAAAGATGCGACTTAAAGATTGACTTTCTTTGTTTATGGTGTATCCATTAGTCTAGTTCTAAGTATTAGTTACGAATGATTGACAAATCGTCACATGATGTCATACTCTCTTAATTGAGGTGTTTCAGCTTTTTCTTTTTTTTTATATACGCGTATATTACGTGATGAATATTTTCCAAAGTGAACGTCTGACCTTATCCATAATTGAAATCTAATAATTTCTGTTCAGTTTTCAGCCTTTCTTAATAGAATTGTAAGACATGTAATTGAAAACAATAAGAGAGAGAGAGAGAGAAAAAACATTTAAAAGACTCAAGAAATGGGACGCACAAGTCGATATAATATATATTTCCTGTGTTAGGATGACTAAAGAGAGGGGCGTTAGTTTGCTGTTATGTTGACGTTTTGACTATTGTAGCTATAAAAAAGAATAAAGGTAATATTGTGTGATAATTAAGGTTCATATTTATACATTATTATTTATTATACACTTGTCTTTCAATATCGATATGTCATTTTAAATAAATTAAAAACCTTAGTTTTCTTATATATTTTTTTTGACAAGATAATGTATCGTCATCTTGGAGTTATAAAACATCTTAAATTATTACATGTTTGTAAAGAATTTATTCTTTTTAAACAAAAAACTTGTTTATCATTTGTAAATCTCATCTATATTTCTGAACTATAGTGTTACCGATTGTAAGAACATTAACACTCAAACGTCAGTTGACGTTTTATACCATCGATTCATCATTTCTACCAATTAGGTCAAATTAATGGTTACTTTTTCTGTTCCGAGAGACAAAATAATCCACTGCTTTGCAAGAAATAAACAAAGCATTCCTGTGATTCTATACAGATATTACACTATAGCGTGTTTAAAAATGGTTTTTAGTTTGGGGTGTGACTAAACATCGAGTTCGAGTTCGAGTTAAAGTTAGAGTTAGAGTTCGAGTTAAAGTTCAATTCGAGTAGAAGTTCGAGTGAACTCGAGATATTAACTTCTAATGTCGTTTATCGAGTTACATTTCGAGTTAGAGTTACGGTTCGAGTTGATTTTTAGAAAGAGGGGGGGGGGGGAGGGTAGGATAAAATTTGAAATAAAAAGGCAGGACCAGGATTTTGGGCAAAATATAAAGAAATGATCACTTTAGGTGTGAATAAAATGCAGGACCTGTGTCGATCAGGAAATTTTTGGTTTACATGAAAATAAAAATTTAGGTCGTAAAAAGAAATCCAGGACCAAAATTTCTTCGAAACGTGTAGGCAGGATCAAACAATTGATCCTAGCACCCCCCCCCCCCCCCCCCCCAACATAAAACCAAATGGTTGCTCCCTTAAGATAAAGGGACTTGTTCCTGGTACAAACTTTTTGTACAAATAGCGATGCCGATATTCAGTGACGAATTGGAAGTGTTGTTCAACAAACATTTTATTCACAGCCTTTAGAGTGCTTCATCTGCTAATAATTTCATATTTCAATTTTTTTAAATAAAATATCAATGAGAATATAAGCGTTCTTTTATTCCGGGTGTAGACCATCAGTCCTAGCAAAACAAGCCAACCAGACTCTACCATACCAACACTATATTTGCCCCAATTTTGGCTAGAGGTATAGGGAATGGTTGATATCTCACAAAACATGTTTAACCCCGCCGAACTTGTCCCAAGTCAGGAACCTCTAGCCGGTTCGGTGCTTCGACACAATTTTGAAACTGGACACCTCTAATGATGATTTAGGCCAAATTGCCCGGTGGATTTAGAGGAGGTGTTAAACGTGTATTCACATAGGGTCTAGTGTGAAACTAAGTTCGGTGCCGGTGGCCATCATGGTTGCGGAGGTCGGAATTATCGGATGCAGTTTTGGAAGATATTAAAGTAAAGTTTGGTTGATATTGACTTTGTAGTTTCAGAGGAAAAGATTTTAAAAATTTCCTTCCCCCTTTTCTATAATTAGCTCCGTTAACTATCTTGGTTGAAAGGGGACCACCCAAGGACTATTCCACCAAAGTTTGGTTCCAATTGGAGAAGATTTTTATATTAAAAAAACAAAAACGCCAAAGCTAAAAATCGACTATTCATGGGCAATAATTGGTTCCAATTGGAGAAGATTTTTATATTAAAAAAACAAAAACGCCAAAGCTAAAAATCGACAATTCATGGGCAATAACTCCAAGACGGGTAATCCGATTTCTACGAAAATTAAAACGAAAGTGGATCTTGTCCTCCTGATCGTTTGTACCTTACCAAATTTTCTCTAAAAGGCATTTCCTCTAATATAATTTTCAAAAACTACTGTCTGACCCATATGCTCTATATTTAGTAACATAGGCCATGTGGTTTGACTTGCAGCATCCTTTGCCACTTTTTTCTGCTAGACACCCTAGAGTGTAAGATTTTTTCAAAAAATCTTTACGACGGCAGATGACGGACAAGAAGTTATGGCAAAAGCTCACATGGCCTTTATGATTTTTTGTTAACATGGTATGCAATCGGCTCATCTTAGACAATCAGTAAACTATTCACATCTTTTACATTATTGTGAAGGATATAGTTTTGTATCACAACTTTAAATCTCACAATTCAGTGTACGGATTTAAGAAAGGTTTTAAAAACATTTTTGAAAATTATACAGAACCCACATTTCGATTAAGGGAGGACGTCATACTGAAATGGGGGTTGAATAAAATAAATACACGTTTTTCGGACATTCGGGGAGCTGGTTTCGTTTTCAGTTTGTGATTTTATGGAAATAATTAACATAATTAAATGGACAAGAGTAAAACTATATGTATGTCTCTTCCACATTCGTGGGTGGGACATATGGGGAAAGAAAAAAGGAAAACGCGTGAGGAAAAGTTTCATGTGCCCTGCATGAGGAGGCGGCCAATCTAGATTCATTGAGATACCTATATCCGGTCTCCAGATGATTAAACGGCGAAGAATAAAAATCAACGCACAATAACTTAATCCGAAAAGGAGAGGGGTGTCCTGTCCAAAATTTTCTGCACATACGCAGGTACTATTTTTTGTGGTCAAATTTCTCGATTTTGTTGGGGTCCCAAAAATTGCAGGTATTTTGGGGGTGCGTTCAAAAAGATGATAAGTAGCGTTTTTAATCTGTTTTATGGGGTAAAGTGAAAGATTTTTCTGGGTCTGGAAAAATCAGAGATATCTTTATGGGCGTGTCAACAAATTTAGGTATTTTTTACGAGCCTATGTACAGGTAATTTTTTACCTACCTCCCCCTAAACTTAATCCGTAACTCGAATTTTAACTGGAAATGCAACTTGATACATGACATTAGAAATCAATATCTCGAGTAAACTCAAAGATTAACTTGAACTCGAATTATAACTCGAACGCTAACTCGAACTTTAACTCGAACTCGAACGATAACTCGAACTTTAACTCTTACTCGAACACGAACTCGATGTTTAGTCACACCCTTTAGTTTGACCCACTCCCTTTTTGAAAAGTGAAATTTTAAATTCTAACAATGTGTACTATAACGTACGCATGCAAACTATTAAAACATTCATGTCGTATGTAATATTCTATTTGCCCAAACTCTGCGTGTTTTCCCAACCCCATATAACATATCTATACGGATTTTGTTTTTTCCAAATTAATCTGAGTCACAAAGCTTGCCGTTATATCATAATAATTAAGTATCCTATCATAAGAAAATACTGGTGAGACGAGCTGATTTAGGTCAGCTATATATATTTCACAATTACGACTGGCTAAATTAAGGTCAGCCTTGAGCTTGGTATCACTGGTCATCAGTGACTTCGGTATCACGCTGTAATACACTTAAATGCGCTCCAGCTTAGCGAAATGATGTTCGACACAATAATATGACAAAACTGTTTGCGATGGATAAGAAATGGAACGGTCATTTGTATTGTTTAACCATTGGACCTCAAATAATGGCCTGACAAAGCCGCTCTATCTTTTTTCCGATTTTGAAAATTAGTCCAAATTTAAATTGCAGTACATAGAGTCGTGATAATTCATCATTCCCTCGCATATTCAGGACGAGATATTTTCATTTGACCCGAATTATGAACTTATATTGACATGCTTTGTGGAATTTACAAAGGTTATTCATATCTGTTTTACGGTCCTTCTGTTTTAACAGTTTTCATATTTGTCATTAGGACATTTGAATGAGAAATTCAGTACAGAAACGATAATCGTACGCACCAAATTTGATATCTTTTAATTTCTTGTATGTATTTTAAAAAAAACGAGTATTTCCTGTTTCCCTCAATATCTATAATTTATATATTCCTTACATCTGAGGCTTAAATGAGATCATCTTTTTTGACTGATTTCTCATCACCCCATTACTTGGAGACACTTTTAATACCTATCTTATAATGCGAGGTATTAACTTACAACTACGGCACTTATAAACATAAAATATTAGTCATGTTAGTAATGATAATATATTCCTTTAGTGTTATTTGTTTTGTTGAGAAGGTTTAAATCTTTAAATCATATTAATTATCTGACTTTAAGGGGATATGATACAGTAACGGCTGTCAATTAAAAGTTGGACGTTATAATTGTTCACGTCACAATATAGCTTGAAAATTTTGATTGTTATTTTGACGAGCACAATTAAACAACGTCATGATATGTTCATAATTTTGCGAGAAAAGGAAGAAAGCGGCCGGAGATTATGAGATTTCACGGCAACACCCCTTTCTTTATTTCTGTTTCAGGTTGGACTACAGCTTGAAAAAAAAACATATAAAAAAATTAAGAAAAAATCAATTCAAGAAATGGGATTTTTTTTCATCGTAAATCTGTAGTATTTTTTTCTTTTTTTTTTTTTTTTTTTGCCTTATAACATGGATTTTTCCAATATCCTGTATAGTATTCCTTGCATAACTATCATTTATCAATATCTAAATATAAACTTTAGAACCTACCTATCATTTAGGGGAAAAAATTGTTTGATTATCTTCACAAATCTCAGTTTTATCCCAATGCAAAATTCCTATAAAAAAATCTGTAAAATACCTATTTTTTCGAAAAACACAGTAAAAGAATCCTGATATCTCCGTAATTACATCGATACGGTATGTTTTTTTTTTTTTTTTTTTTTTTTTTTTTTATTTTTGGAAAGAGCACACCAAATTAACAAAATATCAAAAAATTAATAAAAATTCAAGATCTAAACTGTATCGTATCCCCTTTAAAGGTATTTCTTTTGGTACATGTAAGACAGTGATGGAGAATACTTGGTTTTATTTTGTCTAGTACATACATTGTTCACTGTGTAGAAATGCTTAGACAATTTTTTCAAGATTTAATATTAATTCCTAACACAGTTCAGGCATTATACTTACTGCTTAGGCATTAGCTTATTGCAATTGGTTATAACCTTACGTTTTTGTTTGTAGTCAGTAAGTTTCATCGGTAGAAAAATATTTAATTCATACTTAATAAATGTTAAACATTTAACATTGGTTAATGTACCCGAAAAACTATTGTATATTGGAAGCTTTAATTGCTATTCTTTATCTTAAAAGTCTCCGTAAAGTCATTAGTGATATCCCTTCCCGAAAAACCATGACGGCCACATGTCTATATATATCTGGTATAATTTGTCATTGCAAAGAAAACGTGAACAAATCTGCAGATAAAGTGGTACTGCGCAAACTATCACCCGATGATAGACAAGAAATTTAAAACGAAGACCAACATTTAGCTATCTTCACAACAATATCGATATATATAATTGTTAAAAAATTGAAACGCTTAGTCAAAGAAATAAAAATAAATTGGTGAATGCAGGAATTCTTACAGACTGTCGACATTAATGAATGTTGAAGAATATTATCATTGAGAACTCCATAGCTTTGGAAAAGGGGCAACAAGCACAAACAATATGTGAAATCCCTGAAGAGATACTGTATATATGAGAAACAAGGAACATATTGGAAAGTGCACAGGTTCCTGTTTAAGAATACGATCAAGAAGAATTCCATCGAAGACCGGAAATCAGATCACACTAATCATAGTTGTGTTAATGTTTGTGAAACAGAACCAAGCGCTTTTATGGCTGTCTTTCAGTTTGAAATAGTACAGCCAAAGGCTCAAACTTCATAGAAAGACCAAGTCGTCAAAGGTACCGACGTTGCTTGCCATTTATCGATTAAATGGGCATGTTTTGCCCTCTGAACACATTCGAGGGCTGGAGTATCAATAAATCATAAACTAGAGATACAGATAAAGTTTTCCTGTAAACAATAACTCCTGAATAAGTGAGGTCATATATTTATGCTCAACTATGTCTGTCTTGTGGTGACATGACTAACGTTGTTATTTTATCAATCTGAATTATATAAAAGCCCTTGGGAAAAAAAATTCAGACATCGTCTGTGCCTATAATAAAATGTATGCTGTGTGCCCTATTTTTATTACAGAAATCTTTCGTGAAAAACTGATATTATTGTATAAAATATGAGTGATATATGAAAATAATGATTAACACGTACAATTTAAAATAAAGGGAAATTGAAGAAGCCTCAATACAAATTTCATTACTTAGTGCAAGTTATTTTATTGGAATTTTACCCTACTACCAGCGCAACTGATCATATCGTGGCGACTACTTCTGATGTGTGGGGTCAACTGGGATATCCGAAAAACAGAACCCACTTTCGACAGGAAAATTAGTAATTCTCGTCTGTGTAACGAACACAATCCTGAACGCAGCATAGTTCGAACTCACAACTTTCTATTATAAAATGAGACGTTCAGCTATCGGTTATACAGTTACAAGTATGTAACTGGTACAAGCGAACTTTTTTTGCGAATTTAATTTGTTAAAATTGCATGCTGAATTAATTCCAATGATATTTTGTACGTTTGTAAATGTGTAGTTTTGTATACACATTTTTTTAAGTTACAATTTGCGACACACAGTTAGGTTTTTACAGTAGAGATCTAATCCTTTCATGTAATGACTGACTATACAATAGCACTTTACCTCCCATATATTTCGTGACAAAAAAACATACAAAAGAAAGGAGATTTGTTAAGAACAAAATGCATCGCTACTGCGAATAGAACGCTTATGTGTTCCACTGAAGTTGTCCCTGCCTCATACCGGATTTGACATGGGCAGCATGGAGGATGTCCTGTAGGAAGCAGAGACTGCTTACTCTTCAGGAGCACCTGAGTCTACAGAGCTTGTCGGTTGTTTTCGATTTTTCCCCTCCCTCGAATATCCCTTTGGTATTTTTTTACTTTACTTACTGTATTCAATTGCCTATTTTGCGACCAAACCAAATTTGGGAAAACCAAAGAACAATTTTTTATTGGTCTTTTTTTTCAAAGTCAAAACCATAATCAGGCTTCCAACAAAGCCAAAAAAATTACATCACTGTGAGTTCAACAGACTCCCTGGCATCGTTTTGTGCTTAATTTTTTAAAGCTTTCATAGATAACACAACATCTGTACATATGTAGATATCTATATACATATGTTTCATTTATTCTTTATTTAAATAGCTTACAATACTGCAGAACAACAAATGAAAGTTATTTTGCAGAGAAGAGAACTTGAGAGGAACAAAGGTGTAACCCAACCACCTTATGATCTTTCTGAAAGACTATTCGATATCCACTTGTAAACCCTTGAAAACTGCTACAAAAAGTGTAAAAATAAACAACTCTGTCATTAGTTAATATGTTAATCCTATAATTAAGTCATATAATCTAAATAACATTCGTAATGTTTATGGGTAATTAACTGTTGATGATGTTGCAACACGCAGTTCAAATAATCCTAAAAAATATTACTTCAGTTCGTAATCAAAACAGTGCAAATTCCTTACACTTATAAATATGCAAGCTCGTACTCTTTACAAATGAAATTTTTAATGTGAAGTCGTTAAGAGCTTTTGTTAAACATTTTCGATAACCTCTAGTTCCGTTTCTGGATTCTTTTCTGATCGCCATTTACCCCAAATCTTCTTTCATTTCTACAACATCAAGTCTTACACTAGAACTGTTGATAT
This sequence comes from Mytilisepta virgata, assembly GCA_028015205.1. Classification (NCBI taxonomy): domain Eukaryota; kingdom Metazoa; phylum Mollusca; class Bivalvia; order Mytilida; family Mytilidae; genus Mytilisepta; species Mytilisepta virgata. The sequence goes on from CM051521.1 coordinate 95,790,162, forward strand.
GAACTGGTATGTGGATAAAAAGGGTAAATGGTCAATGGTACCACTAAAGATAACGCTAAAGGCAATCTTGATAAAGTATAATCTTGTGACATTCAAATCGATGAGGACTCTTGTCGAGATCTCTATCTTTCTCTCTCTCTCTCTCTCTCTCTCTCTCTCTCTCTCTCTCTCTCTCTCTCTCTCTCTCTCTCTCTTCTTTTTTGCCAGAAAAAATAATAGCATCCTTTGCATTTCTCCTGCATAAATGAATTATATGCATATCATTGTTGTTTATATAGAATGGGCCAGATGTAACGCTTTTCGATGAGGGGATACTACTAACAAGAAGCGCAAGTGGTGAGCCTGTATGGATCACATGGCATCCTTTTCAACATGTCATATTTGTCCATTTAGCTATCCAGTTTCATATGTTTTTTTAATTTGACCAATAAAAAATAAGGAATTGTTCATGGGAGCAATTAGTCGCCCGACCGAGGAGAAATACCCAATTTTATAAAGGTTCTTGCATAGAGTCTAACTATATGCCAAAATAAGAAAGTTCCTTCTTTAAATGCTTCATACCAAGTTTGAGTTCATTGGATAATTGACCAACTGATCTGGTAAAAAAATATGCAAACTTTAAAAAGGTCCTTCCATAGATGCTTCAAACCACATATCAGTTCATTTGGCTATACCGTTTCAGAGGAGAATTTTTTCATTTTGACCAATGAAAAATGGAATTTGTTCATGATGGCCATGTTTGTTGTCCGGTCGGGAAAAAAATATGCAACTTTTATCAAGGTCCTTCAAAGGTGCATCAAACCAATTTTCAGCTCATCTGGCGATACAGTTTGACAGCACAAGATTTTTAAATTGACCAATGAGAAATAGGATTTGTTCCTGGCGGCTATGTAAGTAGTTCAATCGGGGCAAACTATGCACCCTTTATAAAGTCCTTCCATAGAGCTTCATACCAAATTTCAGTTTATTTGGCTGAACCGTTTCAGAGGAGAATATAATTTAAATTTGACCAATGAGAAATATGATTTGTTCAAGGCAGAAATGTAAGTAGTACGATCGGTAAAAACTTTATACAAGTAATTCCATAGATGCACCATACCAAGTTTCAGTTTATTCTGGCTATATGGTTTCAGAGGAGAAGACGGGACATATTATGGTATACCGTTGTCCGTCCGTCCGTCGTCCACACTTTGGACAATAACTCAAAAACGCTTTTACTAATTTTCATGAAACTTTGGTGAATTGTTTCTTCTATTGACGTAAGCTGACTTTCGATTTTTATAAATTTCCGATTTTACGTTTCGGAGTAATCGGGCTTTATTCTTAAAAAGGGGGGTTTTACAGTTTTCGGACGATAACTCAAAAATGCTTAGTGCAATTTTCATGAAACTTAAGTGAAATTGTTTGTATCTATTGATGTAAGTTCTTTTCGATTTTTATAAATTTCCGGTTTTAGGTTTTGGAGTTATGAGACTTTATTCATAAAAGGGGGGTTCCAGTTTTCGGACTAACTCAAAAATTCTTTGAGCAATTTTCATGAAATTTGATGAATTGTTTATATCTTTTGACATAAGTTCCCTTTCGATTTTTAAAAATTTCCGATTTTACGTCTTGGAGTTAAGGGACTTTATTCATAAAAAAGGGCGGGGGTTCCAGTTTTCGGACAATAACTCAAAAACGCTTTGAACAATTTTCATGAAAGTTTGTATATATCTATTGACGTAAGCTCCCTTTTGTTTTTTTTTATAATTTCCGATATGACATTTTGGAGTTATGGAATTTAATTCGTTCAAAAATCGTCGGAAACTGTCAATTTTTCACACTTTGGACGGTTATGAAATTCTATTCATTCAAATTTCGGAGTTATGGAACTTTGTTCATTAAAAAAGGGGGAGTTTTTCACATGTCACGATGTATCTTAAGAATGCATTGTGAGATTAACGTCTGTTGTGATAGTCTTTCGATGAAATTTCGATTTTCTGTTCCAGAGTGGGATATGACTTATTCAACAAAAATTAAGAACAAAATCGAAGGGTCTATATGTTAATTGGTGAAATTTAATTTTCTGGACGACGGGCGTATCATGCGCTCATGACGCAGCTGTTTATTTAAATTTGACCAATGAGAATATAGGATTTGTTCCTGGCGGCCTTGTTAGTTTTCCGATTGGAAAAATATATGCAAGCTTTATAAAGGCCCTTCCATAAATGCTTTATACCAAGTTTCATTGGCCCAGGGGTTTCAGAGGAGAAGACCAAAAAGATTAACGGACAGACGACGGACGTTAAGTGGTGGCAAAAGCTCACCTGGTCCTTTGGACCAGGTGAGCTAAATGGCTCAAAGACACAATAGGGCGGGTCGCGTTTAAAAGCATTAAATTAAATATCCAACTGACATCACAGCCAAGGCACAGGAATGACCAGTAACTGTATCAATGTGACATGCAAGACCAAAAGTGGAAATGTATGTATGATAAAAATTTGGGGGGAGGGAGAAATGAGTGATTAAGTTCCACAACATAGAACATCTGGAATGTTTTCTTGAAATGACATAATAATCCTTCATGCACATCCTCAGTATGTCCATTAACTTTCTGTAAAGTTTCAAAGATCTGGGTTAAACAACTGTAGGAGGAGTCGATACACATAACTGTACCCTCCATACACATTTGTCGCAAAACTGGCTAAGTTCCAAAACATTGAACATCTGGGTGAAATTCTTCAAATGAAAGCATACACCTTCATGAACATCTTCAATATGTCCATTAACAGTCTACATAGTTTCAAAGATCTGGATTAAAAGCTGTAAGAGGAGTTTTAAAATTACACAAAATATTCCCCGCCCGCCCCTCCGAAATTCACCATATAATAAGCCATATTTGCACTACATACAACCCGGCCAAAAATCCGAACTAATATATATTGTATCTACGCAACAAGGGACAACGTTAAACGGTAATGTTTTTTTTTTTCCTTTTAGTACTTATAGGTAATATAGCAATTCTAGAAGAAAACTAGAAGATCAGACATGATGATATCTATATTTGATCCCTAAATAATCACCCGAGGTATCCGTATTAGCTGTTAATAGATGAAACAGAATGTGATTTATTTTTCATATGACATCCCACATCGATCCTGAGATATCCTTTTCATCATTGGCCATAGATAGTTTTTTTTTCAGAAATGTGTCCGATGAGCCGGTCCGCCATCAAAGGTTGCCACCAAAACCGAACATAGTTTAACATAGGGCCCTTTTGTGAGAATAAAAACCTTCTTGTCTGAAACCAGTTAGCCAACTGAAACCAAATTTTCAGCAATGGTCCTCTATCAGAATTGTTTCCAACACCACACCGCCGGACGTCCAAGATGGCCACCATAGCCGAACATTCATTAATTCATTAAGCAATCTTCTTACTTGAAACCAGTAAGTCAATTGGAACCCAACTTGGCAATAATGATCCTCTATCAGGACTATATGGGATGACCTCAACCGCCATCCAATTCAAGATGACCGCAACATTCGAACAAAGTTTTACATAGCTAAACACAAATTTTCTTGCCTGAAACTAGTAAGCCAATTGTAATCCAACGTGACAGCAATGGTCCTTAGGTGGTCCTCTACGAGAGGTAAATCCATTGACCTAGCCCATCATCTGCAGATCCGAACATTATTATTGATTGGCCAATATGAAGTTTCCTTCTTGCGTATGAGACTAGATATCTTCAATTGAAACTTCACTGGACTTTACATTCGGAGCACTTGGTGTCACTTCCGGCTTTTACTGGGAGTTCACATTGCCAGTGCTTTTGTTTCTGTGCTGTCTTGTTCTCTTTTCGTTTAGTTTATCATATACATGTAGGTTTATTATTTTAATTATACATGTATCCTTCTGGTGTGTGCTATTCTCACGACTTTGTTTTTTCATGACTTTTCCCACTGTTTTTGTTCAACACACCTGTGGAAAAATTCGTGTTTAAATTTTCTTGTCTAAAACAAGTGAAGTTATTGAAACCCAGCTCGGCAGCAGTGGTCCTTAGATGGTCCTCTATCAGAAGTATATCCAGTGCCCTCGCCAGACATCCAAAATGGCTGTTACATGATAGATGAATGATGAAAGTGGCATTATTGCATATCAGGGCGATAAAATGAGGATGTAATATGAATATGAACTCTTTGTTGAACAAGACCGACACGCTGATTTAGATTTTTAATGTGCTAGTCCGTGAAGCAAAGGTCCACAGGAAGAAATGTCGCCCCATCCGGACACATTATTCCGACTCCGAGCCGACCAGCTCTTATTCCTACATGCCACTTGCTTGGCGGAGAAGCAGCAAATACCAATTTTAAAGTCTTTTGTTTTACCCAATCTTGAATCAAAATAGCGACCTTCCGCACTTAAGGCGAACGTGCTAAGAAAAACCTCCGAGGCAGTTAGAGGTAGTTTAAATATGACTCTATCAGAACATTCATTTACAGATCTTTGTGTCTGAAACAACCAAATCAATTGGAACAAAACTTGACAACAATAGTTCTTATAGGTAGTCCTCTTTTCAGAATTGTATCTGATAACCAGGACTGCCATCCAAGATTTCCGACACTGGTGAACGTAGGGAAAATTCAAGCAGATGGTCTTGTCTGAAACCACCAACCCAGTTTGAACCAATCATGGCAATAATCCTAAGATGGTCCTCTTTCATATTTATATCTGATTACCCTTCCTTCCATCCAAGACGGCAGCAACAAACAAACTTTTAACACAAGACCATATAGGAAAATTACTTTCAGACATTCTTGTATGAAGCCAGTAAGCCCAAATTGGCAGGAATAGCCCTCAGATGGTTTCCTTCCAGAAGTATACATGATGACCCAAACAGCCAACAAGGGTGGAATTTCTAATATTTTGAATCTTAGCTAATGATTAAACGTTTTATTTTTTAATTTATGCATTTCGGACACAAATTCATACTTTAACATTTATCGTAATGAATCTGCAACAAAGCTAGGGCCTAATCTTTAGATATACTTATTACCGTACCTGTTTTGCTTATTTAGTAGATTAAGTTCTTCTCTGTAAGGATTTTGTATTCCGGTTTACTGTGAATTTTTATGTTGATTCCTTCAGCATCCCCAAGGATAGATAAATTAATGCAAATTTTATACTTTGTAACATTGCAAATTTGTAAATTGAAATCGGTACAACAGCTTGATGATTACAAACAGAAAAACGACTTATAAAAGTGCACTAGGAACGAGAAGCAGTAACAAAACCGTAAATAGCCATCAATTTAGATAAGCAATTAGATTATAATTTGTTTAAATATTTCCAAATCTAGCACAGTTAGATAAATAACTTTCATTTAAATTTTATTTTGTCGGCTATGACAATTTTTTCTTGCACGAAGTTCCAACACGAACGGGAGAAAAACAGAAGTATGGGTTACTTTAATATTTATCTAAGGAGAAATATCTAATTTACTTTGTTTTCCGGCAAAGGTATTTGTTTTCTTCTTCTCTAACTTTTGTGTCATTTAACCACTTTTAATGTTTTAAAATTTTATTGGAATTTTTTTTTTTTTTTTTTTGAAATGACTGTATTTGTAATAAAAGTGATTGAAACGCCCAAGAATGCCAATTTAATGATGAAATGTCATATGGTATATAAAAATTAGCCATCTTTGAGTCTGAGATTAAAAATGAACAAATAATATACAGTTTAATTTATCTGCATGTAATACGTTTTTACACAAAGTGGGTTCTTTTCGTCACAATAATCAATCTAATTTTTAAAAATATTACTAAATTTCATATACAATACCACAACACAAATTTTCTTGCCTGAAACTAGTAAGCCAATTGCCAATTACCAGTCACGTCGAAAAGTTAGTCTGGTTGAATAACCAAAAGAAAGAGAATCTGGAAATCTTAAAACACAGTGTGTTTTTCCGTGCAGGGGTACCAGTAATTATGTCGACTATAATTTTCATAATTATTAGATACACCACTAAGGGTATTATCCTTACAGGGATATATCCTATTTATATCATTTTACTCTGGAAGGTGCAAATGATAGGTTTTAATCATTTACGACGGTCTTTCAGGAATTTCACCTTTAGCAACTACGAGAAATGCAAGATATCTGGTTACCTTACATTTTATGGCATCAAGATATAAATGCTGTTAAACGGGAGAAGACGTACTTGTATCTAATCTCTTTTTATTGTTTTGAAACAATCTATGATTTAACTAAATGTTCAGAGTACAATATCAAATAGCATCAAACGTAAATCGTCTACAAATTACAAGTTAAATCTGCATATTAAATATATCCATATTTCCACGCTCGTTAAATATGTACTATATAAACTAGAAATAGTTGGTAAAATCTGCTGTTACATTCTGATGCACAGCTCCTAATAGGGAAATGTTAATAACCGATAAACAAAAAACATAGAGCCGATTTTAAAACAGTGAAACCAAAAATCATTTATTGATAGAATTATGTTCAGTTGCAGTGTTAAAGAGGTTAATTTCTAGTTAATATTAAGTCAACATCTGTATAGTATTATGATAATGGTTGTTTTCCTTTTTCTTTCCAAGCATTTCAAACTAGAAATATTAATTCATCAAAAATTTTAATTGTAAACAACTCGTAAAAGTGTATTTACCGCTATTTTGAGTAACAGAAGATAAGCAATCATTTTCTCATTTTAAATGTTTGTGTACACAGATAAGTAATGTGTTTGATGATTTTTGGTATAGATATTATGTTGATTTATATGTCATTACTTTTATTTTTATACAACTTTTACATTCTAACTATTTTGTCTATCTGAAATATCGTCTGTTTTTATTGCTTACTATAAAGAATTCCCATCCAAAGAAATATAAATTAATTAATATATGCATCTTTATGTTATTTTTAAACAGTTTAAGATATTCAAATTCAGGTGCATTTTAAATGAATTTAATTAAGTATTTTTTTAGATGGTTCTTGATGTTTATCAGCATATTGCAATGTTTGTTGTTGATTAAGAGTTTTTATCTTTGAAAAAAGGACGCGAGGTTTATTTACTTTATAAAAAAAAACTGAAAAAATGGTTGACCAAAGTTTTAATTGGATAGGCAAATTAAAATTGATTAAGGTATCTAAATTGTAAAAATCCGTTCTACTGACCTAGGTTTACAGACAGTACCCCTATAAAATAGGTTTATATATGTATTTCGAAGATAGGTGAATAGTGCAATTTTTTGTTCATATACAAATTTTCTGCAAGGTCTTTACCAATAAACCAGACATTCGTGCTTGTACCAAGATAAAGACGAAACTTATCGTTCATCGTCAAAAACTACCTATATATGACTATATATGAACTATAATTTCAACTTTACAAATTGGTAATTACAGTTCGTATGCAAGATATATCACGGTCGTTTCTCATTGCACCTTTTCTGACAAGTGAATTAACATGATTTCCCTACTGAAATATCAGCTTGAATCTAATTCAAATTCCGCAGACATGGAACTGAATGTGTTTAAAAATACTCTTGGTACAAAATGTGATAATTATCGTGTTAATGTCTTATCTACTGACCAGAAGGCACTTGGACCAAATTTCCAAGTAAAATGTTTCAACTGGAGATCATATTTTTAAAATGTCAGGAAAGAAAAGTACATATTGTAAAGTGAAAATAAAAATATTTGAAATATTTCGATACAATTGATATGTTTTGTTCCGTAATCGGCATATAAAGAATTTTTTTGCCACATATCTATCACTCCAAATCTGTATTTTGTATGGTACATATGCCGACAATAAAAGGCATAGAAAACTATGCACACAACAATTAAAGGGCAAAGAAAATTATATACAATACGAACGGCAATGAAAACAATACACACAACAAAGAGTAAAAAGAACTATGCCAACAACAAAAGGCAAAGAGAACTATACACACACCAAAGGGCAAAGAAAACTATATACATAACAAAGGGCAAACAAAGATGAAGACTAATAAATACTATATCATAAGTTGTTTGACTTTACAGCAAATACACAGAACAAACTTGAATCAATTTCAACCCTGGAACATCAATATATTGCATATCTTGGCACGAAAATAAGTACGAAATAACACGGGTAGGCGATAGATGTTTAAGATTGAATACAAAAAAACTTCAATCCAAAAAGGGAAAATGATGCCACAATGTATAGATATGAGAAATTGTCTCAAAAATTAATTCGACATTTGAGGCAAGTCAAACAGTATACTTTTTTTTACATTAAGTGCCTTTGTCTTCCCTTGGAACAGAAAGGATTGTAATTCAGTAGAAAAGTCAAATCTTTTAAAAGTTCAATGTACAACTAACTTATTTTTACATTTAGATTTAATAAGCCCACGTAGAAAACGAAAAGATATTGAACATACTGAAATAAAAAGATTTTATATAGTATTATGAGTCGTTTTGTGGCCTTTTACAAGGAGTCACTATCCGTACCACAAAACAGGCTGTAAAAGGCATTTCTGATTTATAACTGTATTTGAAAACACGCGATCGAATTGAAATCATGGAAACAGAGTAGAACATGTATGCACTTTGCTTCTTCTTCAAAATCAAAGAATTAATTCATTTATCTGTCTATCGAGTTACTGACGCATTGTAACACTCTGTTCAGCATGACAAACTATGGCAATCTCTGCTTTATATAATTAAAGGTTAAGTATCTTCACCTGCAAGGCGTGAAGATGGAATTGATTTGCATGTTGAATAGCATTGAAAATCTTTTAAACTTTAGAATAAGATGCTTCTTGAACCATTCTAATATCTCACAGAATAGAGGCTTATTAATGAATTGATTGAATTATAATAAAATAGAAAAAATGATTCATGTAAGTCAATCATATAAATAGCAGAATTACATTGAATTAATAATCAGATATTATAATATACTATTAGAAGTAACAGAATTTGTACATTATTACCTGACTTACAACTTTCAATATCAGCACTAAGTGAAGCCAGACTTACAATCTCTTGTAAATTTCCAAAACTAACTTGGGGTTGTTGCTGGTCAATTTTCTCAAATAACATTCAAGTAATTATAATAGATAATTTGGAAAAGGCGTTTTATACACGAACGAAATAAGCTAAAATAAAAAAGTATACATTTTGAAGTCATCAATTCTTTAATAGATTTTTATTTTCATTTTCCAATCGTGAACTTCTCATTTCTAAACAGTTATAAATACAAACGTCACCTTCTAATTAATAGCATCACTTTAGAAAGTGTATGGTTGTCATTACGATTTGATTGGCAGTTACGAAGTCTCATCTTTAACTAACCGATCTCGAATTGAACTCGTGGAACTTGATGGTTACTTTTAACGGACATGATTATCATTCCCGTGAATCTGATGTCACTTCCGAGCTCTTGTGCTCGTTTTTGTTGCAAGCGGTTTTGTCTTTTGTATAACCTTGTTCTATTTTCCCGTTTGATTGCTAAATATTGTTACTCTTTTAGTTACTAATTGTCAATGCCCTAATTTTCTTTCTTTTTTTCTCGAAAATTGAGACATAAGTTTATGGTTTTGTTTTTTTAACCTAATAACTTATTATCAAATTTACATTATTTCGAATGCTTGAATTTGTGGTTTCGATTCGACATAAATATCGCGAAAAAAATTGCATACAAGGGAGTATAATGAATCAACAGTATTTATTCCTTGCCGTCATGCTTTCCCCTTGACTTAGGATTTACTTTTCCCAATTTGACTTCTTCAATTTATTTTAACTGTTGACTGAGGGAAGCAGGCATTTTCGTTAACTCTGGAAACATTGCTTGGTTACAAAAATGTGTGAATAAAAAAGTGTCTTTTATGATTCTTTCATAGAAAACTAGAGATGAATGGAAATATTCTATATTTTCTCAATTTCAAAATAAATTGAAACTTCCAACAAACACAAACGTGTCATTTTTAGATGATTTACGGATCAAAATATTACTAAACTAATCAACAAATGACATTTTTGTTATGTTTTTTTTCGTATTCCAACACAGACATGCGATTTTTTACTCAGCAGAGGAACAAATTATTTTGAATCGAAAGATTAAGAGAAAGCGATCATTGTCCCAAAGATAAACTGTGCACACTGAGGAACATAGTTAGTTTATAAAATTAGTATAATGTTATATCAACAAATATATCATATACTTTCAAATTCTCCAGCTTGTTTCCCTAATTCTTTCTATCATTTGAAATTTGAATAATCGATTCTTGTGAAATCTGCTCAAATATGAAGAAGATCCGCTAGAATACTATTGGATTCTGGAGTTCGAAATTGAGAGATCTTTCTTTTCTAAAACTTTCTATAGTAGTAAGTCACAAGTTAAATTCAAGTAATTTTAACTTGTCGCTTTTGCTCAAGGCTAAACATGTGGATAATCAAAATTCTATATATTTTACAAATATCTCTATACTGAATATTCAGATTTAAGAACAAAGTATATATCGTCAGCCAATGGTTAGACGTCAAGAACAAATATATCAGTGCGTTTTAGTTATAAAGATATAATTTAAAACCAATTCAACGCCAATACTTATTTTTAGTTGGAAAGTATTCCTACTAGACCACGATAAAATAACATTTCATTGATTCAGAACATAGCCATGTTCATCTTTACTTATCAAACACTAAATCATTTTAATTGGCTGGGTAAATGTACCCAAACAATGTGGGCTATTTGACATTGAAAAACAATCAGAATTACAATATCGTCTTCTTTCCGATATAGAGTTGGTTTATATATACATATTACTGTATCTGGTAAAATCTTTAGTTTCGCATTGCGTGGAAGAATTGGTATAATAATGAGATATTCTATCATTCTTTTGTTATTAATTGGCAGATTTGGCATTTCATTTCTAACACTTGATCGCTATATAAGAGACACTCCTATAAATTTCGTTTAATTATAAACAAGGATACTATTAATTTGTTACTATAAAGTACAGAAAACGTATAAGGTTGGTTTATCCTGAACTGTCTGTAGGAGGTACTTATATTGTTCCAATCAATCAATGATTTGCATCGACAATCTATCGGAAAAATATGTCTTTTTGAATTTCCATAGACAATTAATCCATTAATTCTAGTGTTTAAACGTTCTGATCGCCAAATACCGATTTTTGTGAATCACCAATACTAGACCAAAAGAGATAATTTGTCTCCTTATAGAATTACTAAATTCTACTTGATAGAGGATGCTTTATAGTGTAATGAATAAGTTTACTTGCAGCTTAAATAAAGAAAAAAAAACTTTAGGTTGATCTTCTAATTCCCCTCAGTTTTATTTTTTTTAATCTGTACATTTAATAGATATAAACTAAAATATTAAGAAAAAAATGTTTTCTGTCGCGCCATTTTTAACATAGGCAGTTGTATGGTGATTGCAATCTTTTCAGGCATAATTTTATTAACCATCTTTTCATTTAACATTCGCTGAAGACTTGTAATGCGTTACTTTTTCCAAGGATGGCTATCTGTAGTATAGCTATCACCCCGGATCCTAAACCGGCAAACTGACCAACTTCCACTAGAAACTAGGTTGGCTCACTTCGAAGGGAGAAAAACCAGTCTATTCAGATTGTGCTATGGGTTGTTTTTAACACGAAATTACTCATTTTTTATTGTGTGAATACGCTGAAATTATCTAGTACAAGATAGATTTCTTTATCAACTCATATATTTGAATCTTCCTTTGACACATTCCCCGTTTCCATTCTCTATTCCATCAAAACAATTTCATGAACATATTTATTATAACATGTTTTTATATATCAACATGTTTTGTTGAGAATAAAATATATTAATAAACGCGGATGGATTCCTTAATTGGTGATGCATATCAGCTTCAGCAGTCAAAGGTTAGACGAAGAGAGAAAGGAGATGTGGTCAGTAACTATTTTAACACGAGAAAGGTAAATATATTATACTTGATAGAATTTAATCGTTTTAGCATTAATCATAGTTAAATATAATATATATTAACGAGATACTGTCGAAGGAGAGCAGTTATTATTGAATCGGGTACAATTTTTCTTTCGGCGTCCCCTGTCCCCATCTTGGATATCAGCTGATAAGTAGGTCATTTGGGTTAAACAGTTAAAGTTAACAAACGTCTCCTCCCTTTGAGATTTCGAAACCATGTTAATTGTAAATGATTTTCATGAGCGAATATAATGCAGTTTTAATACAGAAAAGAGCTGTAACATTATCACACTGTTATTTGAGACTAATACATATGTAATTGTGATGTACCATACCTGGCCATTTACTCATTTCTTAAAATATCTTCAGTTATATAATCGGTCCATAATGCACAAATAATGTTTGTGTGTGCAGATGCAGCATATATATGGTAACATTGGTTATAATCAGTGATCAGTTTCCTACATATGTAACAATCCAAAAATATTTTTATATACGTGCAAGTTAAATTTATCGTACTTAAATATTAATATTCTGGAATACATGTAAATATATATATTTTGAGAGAGAACCTGAATTCAGCATAGGTGTAGTTGATAAGTGATATATAAGAGGTAACTCATAATTAATCTTTTATAATGTAGGGCAATAATGATGTATTACTTGGGCATGTCAAGCCTAACTAAATTGAGAAGATGATCGGTGATATATTTTGAGCAAACATGAGCCTTATATTAGAGCAATAATGTGATATAATATGAGCATGCTAAACTATATTTAGACAAACCTGACTTGGGCTTATGTCTAAGATGATCAGTGCTATATAATGTTAGAGTAATATTGAGCCTTGATATATTGTATTGATTCTACACTACATGTATATATCGATGAGAAGTGCTATATATTAGAGCAAATGTGAGTATTGACAATTTGAAAGCAATAATTAGGTTACCCGGGTACATGTACACATGTATAAGCTGAGCATGTTAATCATGGCTATATAATTAGGCGAACATAAATTGACCATATTTTTATCTTAATTTCACCAGGAATACTTCTAGTTGAGAAACTATACATATATCTTTACTTATAGATTGAGACATCCCCTCCAGAGAAAACACACATCTGCCAATTAATAGGTTATGAACAAGAATTGCTTGTTAGAGGAATATGTAATAGATATCAAGACAAGCAGGATCCAAATGTGGAACAATGGGGATGCTACGCCCGAGATGATCCTCGACAATGAGGATGCATCCCCTGAGATGATACTTGATAGAACCATGTCGTTTGCAGCTATTATTACAGAAGTGTCGGGCGTTGCTATTATTACAGAAGTGTCGGGTGATGCTATACATGTACATATATCCCAGGTCTAAAACTATGAAGAAAAACATACATGTATCAATACATATGCCAAATATTTATTTTCACTGAAATTACTACATTTTTTAGGGTTTAAACATACAGTGCATGAGAATTGTGATGGAGAATACTGTAGTGTGTGTTTTTTTTTTTTTTTTATTATTAAAAATATTTGGAATGGAATTGGTATCCCTGTTTTCATGGGAATACCGTGCACATCTATACCTATCATGCCTATGTTAAAACTTGAGCTCTTGCTATATTTTATCTAAATAGTTAATGTATTTATGCACAAAATATCACCCTTTTACTATATTAAGGACATAAACAGTAAACACAACATGAAGTGTTCTAGTTGCAGTCTAAAGTGCTATATCACTACAGTTTTTGCCTTGCCCCATAAAAGTCATAAAGATGTGCCGTTTCGTACGACATCACCAATTTGTTAATAGTTGGTTATTAGGTCAGTTAATGGAGAACCACATATAGAAAGTCATTGAATATTATACGCAGTTGTATTAGCATTTGCATGGCAATTATTTGGCTTGGTCCCCCACGGTTATATTCTAGTGACTATGAATCTTCACTATACTGTACATGTTGTGGAAGTCTATGGGGAACAGTCAACATTTGAAAGTTTTGCATTATTCACATGTTTAAGAGATGCCTTATTCTTTTCAACATTTGAATTATCAAAATTGGATACAGGTGAAACATATCTCCCTGTCAACAGTTTGTGCCATATATACAGTTAGGTTTATATCACTATCGTTAATTCATCAGCCATCAGATCATGACGCCATCCGAGTAAAGAGTACTTCAGTACTTTGATTTTATTTGAAGTAATTTAGATCATATTGAGGTTTAAATGAAAAAAATATGTTAGTTCTTCATTCAATGACAAGAACCTGTCAAAGATGGCTTTTAACATCTGTCAAAAAATTATGTGCGTCATCACAGCTGCAAGTAAGCTTATTTCTGGTAGTCAGTCTCTTAACTAAGAAGACTTGAGATTGCAAGGCTGTACAACACCTCTTTTGTAATGCCAGAGCCGACTGTATTTGCCTTTATTTGTGTGAATTTTGAAGTTGCATATTCAAATATAATTGCAAAATTACAAACATACATATGAAGAGGAAATACTATTGGATATACGTTTACGTCATACATTGAAATCCAAATTTAGACCAAAAGAAATTGTTCCTAATGTTCGATGACATTTAAAAGCTCTGAAGTAAGGGAAAATGAATTGTTTGCTTTTACCTTGTTTGCCTCTTCATCTCAATTCACCCAGTAATTATTTTCTAATATTTTCACTCTCCCCATAATTTTTGCAACAATTTTAAAATCCTGTTGTCTTCAAATCAAAAATAACAATTCTATTATTTTTCTCACTGGTATATTTGTAGTAGACAGTGGAACGGTTCTTGCAGGAATTATATTGATGTCTGCAGGACCAACATTGTATATCTATGGAATTGTTTAAGTTAAACCCTCTCGGACTTCTTTCTTTTTCAGTTGATTACTTCTAGATTATTTTTTTATGAATAGTCCTTTCCTTTTCCTTTTTTTTCTGTGATCGATCCCGTTCTCTTTATCGGTTTTACTTTATCTGTCTAATCTTGATAGCTGTTGGACTGCAAATTTTCCTGGTGACATTCCATGCCTTTCAGAAACCTGAATAATTATTCAAGACCATGTGTCTTTTTTTCCTTTTCTTTTTTTTCTGTTTTGTGGGGTTTTTTTGTGGGGGTGCCTTTTTTTGTTTTTTGTTTTTTTTTTTTTGTTGCCTTTTGTTTGTTTGCTTTTTTTTCGGTCTTCCCCAAAATTATTAATTACGTAATGTATTTTCAAGCAACGTTTAAACGTGAGGGTCCATTCACTTGAGCATCTGTTTTTGTACTACTATTAGTCCCATCGTAATATTCGGTTATGGGTTAATCCGGAAAAATACATAATAGACAAGAAAATGTATATATCTTGATATAAAATCCACACATGCACTGATAAGTCAAAAAAGACTTCTTTGTTATTGCGGCTCTCCGTCTCAAAATCACACTGAGCCAATCAATAACTCGCTGCAAGATCAAGATGGTCTCTTAGACATGTTGACCAGCGAAACTTAGCTTATGAGTTCGCATTGATCAATATTTATTGGTGGGGCCTCGGTGGCCGAGTGGTCTAGGTAGTTCGTCATGACTACTACTGATCACTAGCCTGTCAACGCTGGGGTTGTGAGTTCGAATCTCACCTGTGGCGAGGTGTGTTCGACTCCGATCTTAATTGACAAGGATTGCCAATTTTCCTACCGAAGGTCGGTGGTTCTCTCCGGGTACTCCGGCTTCCTCCACCAATAAAAACTGGCCGCCGCGAAATGGCCAAAATGTGCTGAAAGCGGCGTTAAACCCCAACTAAACAAACAAATCTTTATTGGTAAATGATTCTGAAATTAGTCATTGTATTTAAAACAAAAATATATTTAGATATTCTTTTGTTATAAGAGGGTCAGGAAGGAAATGTAAAGTAACTCTTTTGTTTTTGTTACCTCTTAACAGAAGTTTACTAATAGATTTCTTGTTTGGCTTCATACTCATCAGGTGGTGTAATTTTGGCGTGTAGAAACGGATTTCCATTGAAGCTAATCATATATCAATGATGAATCAACAATTCCAACACCCCCATATAACACTTTTATCTTAAAACATCAATGTTATATTATTCAATATCTGTACTTTAGAAACATATTGACACGTACTTGTGATGAAGCTGAATCAGTACTGACAACTGTCGATGGTAATTCATCAAAATATTTGTCCCTGGTATCTATTTCCTGAATTGAGTCTTTTACTTTAATTAAACGAATTGCATAAATATTTGAATGGACTTGGAATTTAGCAGTTTCTCTAAAGTTCAATAAATAACAAACGTTTTAATATGTTAAACTAATTTGATATCTGAACGTAGAAAAGTGCAGATATCGTTTGCATTATTATGTCAAAGTTTCAGCTGTAAAATTTTTCTTCATTTCATTGATTGATTATTATTTGGTTAATGTCCAGTGGCAAATATCATCTACAAGACAAGAACCAGTTAAATAATACATCAAATTAAAATTAATCTGAAAGCTGGGTGGGACAGGACACAAAGGGCAACAAAGGATTAGGTTTGATATTCCCAAGTTAGCCCAACCGATTCAGCAAATTACTTTTTTCATATAACAACATGTTATTGTATATTTTGGAAGTTAATTTAATGTTCCTTCCATGATATAAAATTTGACCTTGAAAACTTCAAACTTGTCGAAAATTGTTAAAAACTCCAATTTTTACTTCTAAAATCTTAAATTCCGTAAATTGGTTTTTTTTCATCTTTGAATTCGTTCATATTCCTCTGGTTATAATCTGTTTTCGATAAATTCTTCAAATGACAGTGACATACGGACATTAACTGACTTGCATGTCCATATAAAGGTTACAAGCAACGAAAAAATGATTGTAAAAAGTCAAAAGTGTAAAAAAAAAACTAACATACAATTACCATAACATAAAAACAAAACATTCAAATTAAAAGATAAGGCGCATTGATCACAAGCACATTAAAAGATTTCCAAATCTCATCAAAGACTAAATCCTCGTTTGACATGAACAAACATAGGTAAAATATTATATACATTCTCAACCGTCAGTTTAAATGTACTCTAGAATTATGGGAAAATGATAAAATCAAACTTTCCTTCACTGAATAATTATATGAGTGATCTGATTGGTCCAATTTTGAATCCAACACATCAGATCTCTCGTTTCACTCCATTTATTCGTTTGAAGGTCCGCTCGATTCTACCGCTTTCCAAAGAGGAAAAATGAATTCAACGAAAGAATAACTTCTTTGATATCAATTTTGATGCATATGTAACGGGCTTCGAAGTTATAGAACCGTAACAGGTTTATAATCACCCTCCATTAGCTGCGCTAGTGGAGTACTCCTTTAGCTCAGTTGGTAGAGGGGTGGACTACTGAACCAAAGGTTCCGGGTTCGATCACCGGTTGGTGCGGTAGGCAATTTTGGGAGATAAATCATGATCTACTGTTCCACATACGTTTCGTCGATTGACGACCCATCAGTTGTGCTCAAAATGCCAAAGGTGTAAAGTGAAAACCAGAGGACAGAGCTATGCACGAGGGAGATACCCCTAAAGTTGTTTTCACAAGATTTAACATTTTTGTAACAGTAATTTCGGGCTGGTATCGAAATACTAGTCACTGAGCTGTTGCAACCCTTACTCCAATTCCTGCACCAGTTCTATTGACTCAGTTGTAATAATAAATTCTTACCGATTGTGATGCACAAGATATGAACATTTCGTCCATTCACGACTCATGAGGATTTGAAAGTAATATTGAGGTGAATTTATGAAAAATGTGTGTATTAAGCTTTCGGACAGATGAACCTACCGTCGCCGATCTTTGATTTTTCTGATAATCCCAAACCCTTTTAATTTCTTAAGCTAAACTCTTCCTTGATGGCATATTTAAAGCAGAAATAGATCTTTCGAACACCCTGAAGTAAATATGAAGGTAATTTGCCGTTTATGAAAATTTAAACCAGGAAACGTTACCGGCAATTTTTTCAGAAAAAGAGGTTGTTGGTGACCTTGTTGATGTAAATATATGCAGGAAAAAAAATCGCGTATGGCACCTAACAGACCAATCAATTAACGGCATGCAACCGACAGACCCATGTACAAAAAAGAGCCCAAAACACAAATAGAGATTCCAGATAGTCTGATTTGCCACACAGACTGAGTATTGGTAGTGTTAACCCAAAACTCCCCTTATCTATTCTAACCTCTGGTGTAAAAGCTAATTCAGCATGATTAGCAACAAGTGACCCTAGCCAGAGAAGTTCAAATTAATAGGATGGTACATAATTTTGATAACAGGGCCAAAATGTGGTCACTGTTACAGTATAACTAGCTAAGGCACTCATAGTTTCTGGGCGTCACGATACTGTCGCTCTATTGAATGAAATAGTTAGGAATAACACTCCCATATATTTAATACTATCACGTCATGAAGTTGAAATCAACATTTCTGACGAATTATGACCAGATAAACGGAAGCAATTGACAAAAGGGCAATCAGTACCATTCTTTACCGAACGTTTGCATTTATTAGTTTCTCATACCTTTCTACATTTTATATCTTTACTAAAAGTTTTGTTCATCCCTGTAAGCAGTTTTCTGTCCTTTCCTTTTTTTCTTAATACTGAAAAAATATTCATTTTATGTGTCTTCTTATTAGTGTAATAGATTTTCAGGGTCCTTAAATACTCGATTTGAAAAGTTTCAAAATAAATTTTCCTAAGACAAGCTATTATCTAGTCATAAAACTTATATTTTGACTAGTTTAAATGACAATGATGAATTGTATTTTTTTGTTTGTTTTCACTTTTTTCAAATTTATCTTTGTTACATGTAGTGATTAAATCCCATATTTTCTTTTACTGAATAAGTAGACCAAAGATAATAAAAGAGATTGTTTTTTCATAAATGTAAACCTGTTATTGGAATACAGTGTTTTAAATATACCTTCAGAACACTTTAGACATATTTCCAAGAGAGCGGCTGACCGTATGATGAGATATTTATAAATTATCAGCAGACCTTAATAAAAAACGAGTTAATATCACACTTAAAGCTTTCATGCAGAATATTGTTTTCATTCTTTCTGCTATATTTCATGAGTTTTAAGATTAATTCTTCCAGTCGATTTAAATATCGAGAATTACGCTGTTGGTATAATTTATTGGACATTAAAAAGACGTTATTATGCTTGGTATATTGAAGCCAATCTTGGTGTTAATTAGAATTATTACGTGAATAAGTTAAAAGTACAACCTTTTAAGCAATCATTTTGTAGTTAGTATGTTGTACGGAAAAGCCAACAAATAATATATCAGGATCACCTTTTTCTGACTGGGACATGTGGTATAATTCCCAAACTTTTTTTCTTTTTTTTTCTTTTTTTTTGCGGGGGGTGGGGGTGGGGGAGGGATATCCTTTGATAGTGTTACCGATTTGTATGTGGTGTATAGTATACCATTTTTCGTTTTACAACGTGTATAGTATATTGTGCATGGTGGTCAATGCACTATCACACTGATACAATGAAAAAGGGAAAATGGATTATTAAATATTGAATGAAAGATTTTAGATAGATAAGATCAAATGAAAAAGATAGAGAGAAGAGATGATTTATACTATCCAATATTCTCATATTCTTTTCATGTTAAATGTCAGGTCTTTGAGCTTTTTCACAAAAATAATAGGTATCACAAGACAAGTAATTAAATCTTAAGTTTTATGTTCGAAAGTTATATTTATATAAAGATAAACAAAGTTTTCCTTCCTTCCAAATCGTCATTTTTACTTTTTACCGCATTTGTCACTTTAGCATTTATAAGAGTTATTTTCATAACATACCGAAACTGTGTAAATGATCGTAAATGTGGTGCTTGTCTTTCCCCACGAGTTTCTTTAACTCAAAACTGGTCATTTGGAATTTTAAACATTTACCGTTTTCTATCTTAAGCTATGGTATATAATGTATTTGAATGTCAACAAACAGGAATTCAATGCTTCTATCAATACAGAAGTCTCAAATAGAGGTAGATTTGGTAAATTCTCAAACGTTTTGAATAATGAGTTTTAATTTCGCTTTAGAAAGTTACTAGCGTCATTTTTTTAAGACTCACTGGGAAAG
Source organism: Mytilisepta virgata (assembly GCA_028015205.1). Taxonomy (NCBI): domain Eukaryota; kingdom Metazoa; phylum Mollusca; class Bivalvia; order Mytilida; family Mytilidae; genus Mytilisepta; species Mytilisepta virgata. The sequence goes on from CM051521.1 coordinate 95,810,280, forward strand.
GCTAGACACCTGTGATGGATCACGAGAGCTCAACCCCACAGAGCTGCTAAGCGCGTCCCCAGGTGTCAGATAGGGGGATCCTCTGGTTGGGGGGTCATAATACTGAAAGCCTGACCGCGGACCATAGTGGGTTATGTGTTTGGAGAATGGCACGCTCCCTGCACGCAAGGATAATGCCACTACATAAGGCTAAATTATCTGACCCTACCCAACCATCCACCCTTTTAGTGGCAGTAAAAATCGGTTCCACTTTGTGTCCCGTCTCACCCCTATTTGAATTGTGTTTGATAATTTGTTGAACTGGTTCTCGTCCTGAAGAAGCTTGAAATATTTGTCACTGGACGTTAAGCAAACAACAATCAATCAGTGGCTGGAATAGATAAGATGTAGATAATCACTAAATCGTGAGTTGTTTAGTTATAAAACATCATCTATATAGCGGAAGCTGAAATCAAAAGTTTAAGCTACATTTAGTGCAAATCATGTAACATACAACCTGATCATGCTTTGATTTTTGTAATTTATTTTTTTATTTATTTTTTGTGATAATTTCCTGATTTTATGTTCTTATACTGGTAAACTGTTTTTATCAGTGAAATAGAAGACTTCCACAGTTTTTTCCTTCCTGCAGGTGCACGTATTTATAAAGCTACATTTCAGAAAACAGGTACTAAGATGATGTGAACTTTTAATTCAGATTAACAGTTTGAATCATGATTTTAAGTTCTTTCTCTCTAATTGTATCATTCGAAAACTTATCAATCTTTTAGTATAGTTTTGTTGATAATTCGCTGGAACTGCCTGTAAATTCTTTATGATTAAAATTTGTTTACTTCCACATTACGCGCTCCAGACATGCACGTCCTGTTCCGTTTTCGGGACTTGACATATTGCAGGTAGATATCATCCGGTAATATAAAACGATCAAAAAGGTAAAGCAACAACCACCTATGTACAAGTATATATAGAAAATTGAAGGTTTGGGGTTTATAGTAATCCAACACTACGTATGATTCACATCTAGAAACAACCACCGCCTATAGAAGATCAAATGCTTGTTCATTTCTTAACAGGTGATGTCGAGAATGATATGTAAGATTATAAAAACTAACTTATGTTTGTTCAGGTATAGAACACAACCACTGAAACTTTTTAATTCAATTTTTATCAGATAACTTAGAACACAGTATGATAAAATAACAACATACCATAACAGAGTTGAATACCAAATGCAATTCCTTAATTCTAAGCACGTTGTTAAATCGGAGGTACAATGTGAATAGGTGTATTGCAAATTTCTAACACGGTCGTGTGCGAACATTTGGACAATCTATAGAAAGAATAAATTTTCCGATAAAAAAAAATTTAATAAGATTACTACAATAATCATGTTAATCGGGTCATGTGTCAGTGACAGTGGTGTACTGTGGTCACTTAATCGAATGTATACTTTTTAACTGTAATAAAGCGTGGGAATGTATTTGACAATTTACATACAGATAAAGCCAATTCAAAACTATGGTAACATCTAAAAAAAAGTTTAATGCTTCACTGATTGTTGTCTCTAAGTACTTACCTCTGCCAGTCAACTTCACTGTTTTGGTCATTGTTGCTTGCGAATAATCTACAATGAATAGAACATTTTTACTAATATACAATAATATTGTGATATCCATGAAATGTTCCAATATATGTCCCGAAGTTAGAAGGCAAAGTGCACTTCTTCGTGTCTTGCATTATGCTTTCTAACCGCTGGATAAATTTTGGCCTATTACATGGATAACACAATATAATTGTATTACTAAAATGTTCTATTCACCTCGTTCACCTCTGTTTAAAAATGCACTATAGAAATGAATATTGGCAATACGAAAAGAAACAAAATTATACATTAAGAAGAATCTGCATAATTACCAGGCAATTAAAAATACAAAATTGTCTATAGCTGGAAGTATATGATAAAAAGATCATTACAAGCCATTTTTCATATCAGATCGGTCATATATCATCCCTCGAACCTGGCGGCTCTCGGGCTGATAAAGCATCTGATATGAAAATGCCATGTAATAATCTATATTTATTGTACTATAGAAGAATATAGAAAATATTTCTATGAGGCTAAAGAACTTGGGAAAATGCAAATACAGATCTTTTCTGTATTCTTCTATAGTACAATAATATTGTTTTTATCACTTAAAAAAATCTACGGTCGCCATAGGAAATTTGTAGATAGTTATGGAATATCAATTTCCCAGATGAAATTTTATTTCATCCATTCGTCGTAGTTTTGCTGTTTCTCTATCCCAGAACATGACATTTTACAGGACTTGACACGAGAAGATGGCGGGTATCTTACAAGAGGCAGAAACTGCTTACCAAGATTGCTGCATCCAGATTTAGCGGTGTAAATGTTGTTCATGCTTTAGTTTGTAGTGTCTTCTTTTGTAATCTTATTTTGTTCTATTCTTGTGTTTTTCCTTTAAATTCATGGTCTTGTCTCTTCATTGTCTTACAAATGGTTCACATTTTCAATTCAAGCTCACACGTTCGGTTTTGTTTCAGGGTCAGAGAATTTACATAATTGGTAAAGCATAAGAGTTGACGAGCGACATCTGCTTCCATATCACAACTTCAAGAAATGATCAGCATGACGTGCAGGAACTGATTACCCACACGTATCACCTGAGGTCACCTCCGGTCATTTGTTGGGGTTCATATTTTTTAGTTCCTGTGTTTTGTATCTGTTTTTTGTTTGTTCTCGTTCTTCATTGTCTATGTTTCTAGGTTTATGATTGTTGGATGGTCCTTCAGATTTTCCTCACCCTGTCATTGGTGTCAAAATGGTAGTTCGTAGTAATTGTAACTTGTAACTGATTACTTATTAACATGGTGAGGTGTGATCCACTTCGACCCTTCGACCCTTATTTTAGGCTTGTAAGTTTTCCTGCCGAGGGTTTTTGGTTCTTTCACAGTATTCCGGTTTCCCTTACCTATAACAACAAAAAATCATAATATAATTTACATTTGAAAATAGAGGAGCTGCAGATATATTTCAAGATCAAGATATTTTTCTGAAAACGAATGTGATAGGCATAACTTTTGTTTCTTCTTGTCGAATACCGATAGAGTTGGACTAAATAATATTGGTATTGCATCATGATTTTCAAAACTGGTAAATATTTCCATTAAAAGATATGTAGCTTATGAAAAAACAGTAAAGACAATCTATCAGATTTATCAGTTTACACTTCTTGTACTGTATATATGATCGTCTCAACGATTGAATCCTAGACAATAAATTTGATGAATTAGAATTAACTTTATCAGCAGTTCTGTAATTCAATATTGAGTAAAATGTCAAGACGTATTGATGAAGTGAAATGCTTCAAGGACTGCCATTTAAATTTTTAACAAGAATTGTAAATAATAATTCCTTTTCTTTTCTGGAATTCTAAAGTACACTGATAAATTCATTTTCTTACATTATCGTATTTACTTTGTGATTTATTTTATTTCATATTTGAAATTAAATGTCAAGCAAAAAATCTACAATGTCTTTTCATTTAAAAAATGAGCTGTAAGGATGTGGCATTTAGAAAACGGTAGTATTAGTATTGGCTAATTCAACTACAGAGTGAATTTAAAGCTACAGTTAAAACAGTCGTGAATTAAATTACTTGTAAAACATTATGGTTACTTTGCATGTATAAATGTTATCGTGAAGTTAGGAGTACATTGCTTCAACAACACTGACAAAAGACCGAAAAATAGATAGGTGTGACTGGGTATTAATTTTCTTTCTGATTCAAATTATTTATAAGGTTTCACCGTTTCAAAACACAGATTTTGTCATTGTTTTAATTTAAGTTTAAATTGAATTACACATCAAAATGAATAAATCCAAAAAGTATGAGCAAACGAAAGACAAAATGTATACAAATCATATAAATGTAGAATAGAGAATGTAAACGGAGAATGTGTCAAAGAGACAAATACCCGATCAAAGAACATGTTGTATTTTACAACAAGTCGTGCAAATATCCGACATGAGGTGATACGCGTATGAAAAATGCAGAACGTTTAATTTTGTATAATTATTTACATTTATGGTTGGTGTAGCTCATGAAGATGAAGAATATATTTTTATTTGTTCGTTAAATTAATTGTACATATGTGTAATTTTTACGTACTATTTTAATCAAATAGTACCTAGAGGCTACCAGTTCTAAATATATATCATTCACCGCGATTTAATTTGCCATATGGTGGCATTAAAGAAAAACAACATAAAAAGCAAAGCCGTGTGTACAGCAGCCAAGATAGTGTAAGATATTATCCTCAGTATTTCAGAGTCGCAACAGAGGTCTGTTTGTTCATATTTACTACTAACAAACAACATTATACGTCTATTTTCGAATAAAGGCCTATTTTAAATTTCTGAAATTAACGCGATTTATTCATTTGATTAATTAATCCGATTATCTGAGTGAATTGATGTTAGTTGCCTTATGCATAATTTTCTATTTATAAAACTTATTTAGTAAAAGATAGATCAAACACGCCGACATTGTTTGCTTGGTATATAGCCATATTCAATACTTGAATTCAAATATGAAAATAATTTAAGAAGCAGATAATAAAATTAATTTTCAAAAGATTTATAACTTTGATTACATCATCATTTATAGGTTCCTATCTATTTCCATTTATTTTCATTAGAAGCCTTGTGACAAATGATACGCCAGTAATATTTTTGCTACTTTAACAAATATATTACGTAATTTAAAAATAAACACACTGTTTTATGACAAATATTGAAACAAATGTCAAAAAAGATAGAAAATAAATCACACACAAGTTTTAGAAATCTTCAGACCTACCTGGTTTTCAATGGTGTTGCTTTTCTCAGATCATAATCTCACACTTAATCAACCATGACAAACATACTGTATTGGTTTTTATAGTGTGTTGTATACACCAGAGGATAGATAAGGGAGGGGGTTTGGGAATCCATAAATCCGGTTTGACCCCACTACTATTCAGTGTCTGTACCAAGTCAGACTATCCCGACTCACTGTTGTGTTCATGTTTGTGTCTTGTACTCCTTTATGTTATTTTTTGTACCGTGTTTTGTCAGTTGGGTTGCTTTGATTGATTGGTATGTTATTGTTGACCTTTCCTGTTATCCATTTTGTTGTTTATTTAAACATCCTACAAAAATTGAAAAAGGTAGTATATCGCATCCATGGACGAACACATTTAATTTTAGGACTTTTTCTATAATCAGATCACGTGGGTTTTTTCCATCAATATTATTGACCATTCACAATTTAAACCACCAACTTTGTAAAACTGTGTGTTAACAGAACCATTCCATTTGGCATAGGACAGTCAATATAAGTTTTTGGAAAACAAGTTCATACCATAAAGCTTAGTCTTTGTTGTTTGTGCTAGTCAAAGAAGATGTAGCTAAGATCTTTGTCTTGAATTTCTGCATGTAATGTGTGGATTTTGCCTCGAAGTTGAAGGTTATGTACATCAAAGAAAACGCACTGTGCCCTTTTTTAGTTGTGCTCCGCTGAGTCCCGTTTTATAAACATTCATATGACTACGATTAGTCGTGTGTTCTGGTTTCCGGACTTCAATGTATCTGTTCTGTTGATACTCTGAAACCAGTCTAGATTTTAATCGTAGGTATGTTTGTGAAACTGGGATCTGGTTAGTTTCTCGCATACTCTAACTCTTCATCTGTATTTTACCAACTATGTAAACCTCCTACGTGTAAACTTAAAATATACGTGTTTTGAAATTTTCAAATGACGTCACAAATTGGTACAAAGCCTAAATAAACCTGAGAAATAAACGCATGCATGTTTTTGTACATAACAAGGAAAACAATATTTCTGAAAATACTCTCTATCTCAATTTGGTTTTTAAGTTAATATTAGAAGAATAGAAATTCAAATAGATTGTAATTAAATGACATAGGAAAAACATTAATATCTGTCGACTTATAAAAATATAAGAGCATTTTCTGTTTCTAAAACGGGTGTCAGCGCCTTCCTGCAGTATCCGATTTGTGTCAACGCCAGTAATGAACTGTTGTTATTAGGTAAATGACCTGATTTATTTTTAATACGCTAATGTAAATTGTAATTTATAGGTAAATCCGTAATAATCTCGCCACACTGATAGAATAAATTACATAATGCTTCAAGAGGAGGTACATGTATAAGGTTCACTGAAAGACGACGACAGCCGGAGACCTCATGCAAATTATGGCCTATCTGTTTTAATATAAGCAGTTTTGTTCCTCACGAAAGGATAAATTAAATGAAAAGGATAAAAGGTATTCGATATTAAGCTTTTTAGGAAATAATTATCTTAAAAGCAGAGACACCGCGAAGAAGTAGTTTTACATGTTTTTAAAGACATCAAAAATTCAGACACTGCCGAAATTTATATAAGCAATAGTTAATGTACAATCATCACCCCTTTTTTTTCCAAAAGTTTTTAGTATCTAGGTTACATTGCTTATGTTTTGTCTTTTTCATTTGCTTATTCGAGTTACTGTGATAAAGCCCAATCAATGAGTGGTGAATCAAATTGGATTCTGAAAGACTAAATAATATTGTTTTCTCTTCTATTAATCTAATAATCTAGATATTGCAACAATATTTAAAAAATATTTCTCTACCATGTACACCTATATCTTTAAGCTGTACACTACCATTCCAGATGATAAACTCAAATCTGTTTATGGGATCTTAATCATCAATATTCGTAAACTGAATAGGAATATCCATATATTTCTAGCTGATATCATGTAAGAAAAAAGTTCTATTACGTCAAATATCACACTGAATCTAACAAAAAGTAACATGAAACATATGTTGTTAACATGCTTGAATTTTTTATTTTTTATTTTTTCGATTTCAGAGAACAGATTTGCAACAGACAGTCGTAATTCTATAGGTACAAATTGTGTACTGCTTTTGCAAAGGGTTAAAACAGAGAAAAGAAAAGATACTAGTTGAATCCTTTAATTTTAGTTTCCACTTTATAAAGAGGTAGTGTCTCTCAATAGCTTTAAGGATTACCTACATTTTATCTACATAGTGAACTTTTGAATCTTCTGGTTTAAATTTTATATTTGTGATAACAGTAGTATAAAAATTACAGTTGTTGGACTAGCGAATAAATGATCAAGGCCTTACACTTCTTGCTAGAAGACATTTTTTTGTTCGTTCTGTCAATACTGTGTATCGACAGGTTGTTGGAATGCCTGCAGGTGCAAACTGTGTCCCTCTTATTTTCGGCTTTATTTTTGATTGTTATGAACAGTCATATAAAAAAATTCATTAAAAGTGAAATTTTGCAGTTGTATTGGTGATGTAATTACTGTTCATAACTTCCAGTTTCTAAAATATTCAAAACACATTTATCCAAAAGAGCTAAAGTTGAATAGTAAATGCTGTTCCTATTCCTGACTTTAACATAAGCATCGAAAATGGCAAAATATACACTAAAATGTATGATAAGAGAGACGGAGACTTGCCTGTAGCATGGTGTGTGCATATCACAGTTTGTACGACATATACGTTTTCCTCAGAATTGCGATTTTTAACGGACGAAACCATGCGATTACTCAAAAAAATATATGATAGGGTTATATTTATCAATATATTTTAGCTAAATGCCCGGTGTCATACGGTATTTTTGACTCCATGGAATATTGACCACGGGGTCAAAATACAATATGTAATTCTGATCTCGGGATTAAATTCCCATCGTAGGATTTTGAACCCCATCATGGAAAAGCGACCACTCAGTGAAATGCATTTTTATCCCAAAATGGGGTGAGGGGGGGCAATTATCCATAATATGGGGGTCAGATTTCTATAGCCAATTTATAACTTTATCAAAGGGAGGGGGTATTTCCCAATGATAGGGAGGTCAGAATACCATAGCCAATTTATAACTTTAGCAAAGGGAGTTGAAGTCATTTTTCCATGAAAGGGAGGTCAAAATATCACAGGTGATTAAGACCATTAGTAAAAGTAGGGAGGTCATTTTCCCATGATAGGAAGGTCAAAATACCGTAGATGATTTTTAAAAATTGGCAAAGGGAGGGGAAGTCATTTTCCCATGATAGGGAGGTCAAAATACCATAGATGATTTCAAACATTAGTAATGATAGGGAGGTCATTTTCCCATGATAGGGAGGTCAAAATACCATAGAGGATTTAAAACATTAGCAAAGGGAGGGGAGTTCATTTTCCCATGATAGGGAGGTCAAAATACTTTAGGTGATTCAAACCATTACCAGAGGGGAGGGGGTGTTTTTCCATGATAAGGAGGTAAAATACCATAGTGATTTAAAATATTAGCAAAGAGAGGGACGTCATTTTTCCATGAAAAGGAGGCCAGAATACCATAAGTGATTTTAAACATTAGTAAAGGTAGGGGAGTGTATTTTCCCGTGATAGGGAGTTCAGAATACCATAGCCAATTGAAAACTTTAGCAAAGGGAGGGGGTCATTTTTCCATGACTACCATAGCCAACTGACAATGTTCAATTTTGTTTTTATATTCTATCCCAAACATAAACCCCTTTAATATTAAAATTGTATATCATGGTAATATTCTAAAGTATTATGTTCCCCAAAAATGAAAAAAAATTTTACACACCTAATATTCCAAAGTTACTGTTCCTTGGAATTTCATCCCCCCCCCCCAACATGAAAACTGAACTCCTAAATATTCCAAATTTTACTTAAACATGGTATCTAAACCCCCTAACCATGTGAAAAACCCTTGTCATCTGTAATCTTTAAAAGTTTATCTGCTATGGTATTTTTATCCCCCTTACCATGGAAAAATATAATTTAAAAGTTTATATGCCATGGTATTTTAACCCCCCCCCCCCAAAAAAAATGGAAAAATAAATCCCTTGTAAAGTCTAAAAGTTTATCTGACATTGTATTTTAACCTCCCTAACCATGGAAAAATGAATCCCTGTAATATCTAAAAGTTTATCTGCCTTGGTATTTTGACCCCCCCCCAACCATGGAAAACTGGTGGTCAATATTCCCTGGGAAAAAAATACCAAACAAAGGGGTGTTCATCATTCCTCATTCATGAGGGGGGTCAATATACCATGGCTAAAAACTGACCAAAGGGGTCAATTTCCCATGGGGATCAAAATACCATATATGACACCGGCTTCAGGAAAATCAATTGTTTTGAACGGGTTTTCCAAACCTGGTTTCTATTGTAATCTCGTGAATAAATGCAATTGTCCTACCAATAATCCAAAAGAACCTTGAGAGTTACTTAGGAGGGTTAAACACATGAAATTTAATTTTATTTCCCACAAAAACTTGGAAGTTACTTCAAATATATTCATAGTAAGAGCTGGAAATATGAAATTGTATGAATTGCTCTTTGTCCCATTGAAATTTTAATTCTATTTACCTGTCACAAATAATGCCTATTTCTATTGAACTACACGATGAGATACATTGTACCACTAAATCCTTAAAGAGATTGTTATTTCTAACAATTTACTTTAATCACAGGGGCTCGAGAATCTTATTTGAGAACGTAATATGCTCTATATCCAATGAAAACACTAGGAAAGAACATTTCCTAGTGTTTTCATTGAGTATAGAGCATATTATGTTCTCAAATAAGATTCCCGGGCCCCTGTGCTTTAATGGAGCGATAGTATACGACCAGCAGTCATGAAAGCCATAGCAAGCTTTACAGTTTAAACGAATACACTATGTGGTGTTTAAAAAAAAACAACTCAGTGTTGCTCTTATAATGTCTTGAAACCACAATGGTGTCGAGTTCGCAATATTTAAGAATAAATATACTAACCTTAAATCAATTCGTTTTTGTTTTCTTTAAGAAAGCATTATTTTTTTTAAGATTTATTTATTTATTTATCATTATTATTATTTATTATTGATATTTTATTTCGTCTACAATTTGATATACAGAATTAACTCTACCAGCGGATACTACTATTCCTGTCAAGATTGATAACTTTTTCCCGTTCATATACAAAAATGTTTAGTGTCATGAAAATTCATCGACATTTTTAAACAATTGATTTTTAACATCCGTGAAAGCATGCCTTCCAGAAAATATTAAAACCCAATCTTCTTTGTAATTAAACTAGATGTAGGCTTGTCAAATTAATTATTAAAATGCCGATAGCTGTCGCGTTCAGACTGAAATATTAAAGGACGTTTTAATTTTTCACGAAAATTATTAAAACAGAATAATAAGCATGTTCACAATTATTGTGCATGGCTGCGTCCTCGGCTAATTCTTTAGCTTTTAGGAAAAAGTCGATGTCATATATTTCCAGAAATTATATAACATCATTAAGCTTCCATTCATTTTCTGAATCTAACAAAATAAATAATTCTTCAACTATATTGTATAAAGTGACATTTCCAGAGCTTTGTGATATTGGTTTTCCTAGAATAATCAGTATAAGACTAAAACAAATTTTCCAACAGTGCTAGCAGTTTTTATATTATATAGTCAGATATAGTAGTTAGTTTGTAAGTGCTATCATCTGTCAATTGTACCCAGTATCCTCTAGTATCACTGAGATAAATGACAGATTTCATACTTCAGACGCCAATTTTGTTAATAATTATCAAATTAAAGAATCCCTTCTATTTAAGAGATATTAACAATATATATAAGATGAATTTCCAGAGAGACTTCTATATGCAAATATGTATTCCTAAAGGAGAGTATGTTTACTGTTTCTTGGTAATTATGGGATGATTTCCGTTTAAATAGCAATTATTCCAAAGACAAAAGAATTACATTCTGGTTATCTCAGTGTCTTTCGATTTCCTTTGATAAATGACATAATCATAACAACCGGCATTAGCATCTTTGCTTTAATTAAAACATGTCATTCTCAATTTCTGTAAACAATTATCTTATGTTTCGTCAACAATTAACCATGTTTATCATGTGAATAAAAAGACGAATATGATTTGTGAATGAAATAAGCAAATACTTGTGGCGTGATTTTAAAATCTAAAAATGAATCATAAACTGCTCCTTTTTTCTGAGTAGCTGCATTTTGTTTAAGTACTGAATATAAAGATAACTTGGGATTCAACATTTTAAAAATATGCTTAATATATGTATGATTACATTTCGAATCATACCTTAAGAATATAATAAAATGAAAAAATCTTTTTAAAAAAAATTGTTTTATTTTGATTTTTATTTTATATCACTTTCTTTTTTTGTGTGGGAAGAGGAGGGGGGATAGGTGCCAGAGCATTTATATTTGTTATTAGTGTTAAGCTTTCCATGGAAGATGGATATAATTATATGTGAACGCAGCTCTTCTTTTATAATATGAACGCAGCTCTTCTCAGGCCGTTGATATATATATATACTATATAAACAAAATGCTCATACTTAGATATAATTAACATGATTTCTGACAATATTGCTTTTATAATGAACGATTGCCACCGCTGCTTCATTACAACCTATTATTTTCTTTATATTGTATATTATTGCCTATGTGTCATAACCATTTATTGTAAATGTGTTTGAACAAATAAATATTTCTATTTCTAGATTTATGAAAGTTAACGGTGCATATAAATGGATTTGGGACCACGTGTTAATGTTTACTATTTACGTGTGTGTGTTTAGTGCAAGCACATGGTATGTGTTTCTGTCCGTCATGATTGGATGATATGTAGCCGCAATGCGGGTGAGTTAATAGGATGTACGTGCAGATCGTGCATTCCGTGTACAAGTGGTAATTATGCAGTTTTATGATGACATGTTGTTAATCGAATTTTCGTCTACCAACCCGTGTAGCAGCAGTTCGTAATGATGTTAATGACCATCCACCCACCCATTTTATAGTATGATGCAAATACTACATACCGGGGCCTGGTTTTCGAAAGTGTCCTAAGATTGGTCTTAATATATCTTAGGACAAATCTTAGGACTGTCTTTGGACTATCTTATGACAATCGTAATACGATTTGTGACAAACATAATGAAATACAACAAGAAAAAAAAACGTTATTGTAAATACAATAAAGTAGATTGAGTGTATACAATTTTAGTCCCCTGTCCTCAGATCTGATGACTGTTTTAAAAAGGAACTTAGTTTTTCTACTTCTTTGGGTGTCGATGGCGTTTGAATAAATTTCAACTTTTCTATGTCTGTAAGATTATTAAAATTGATGTCTTTTAAGTTACATGTTATAGCGATAAAATTTATAAAGTTGTGCCTTATATTTTTGTTCTTTTCACAATACAAGAAGAAATGCATCTCATCTTCTAATAAGTTACAAGTTTGACATAGCTTATTTTCCCTTTGAATTTTCAGCTGTCTACCTTTTTCAATAAGTACGTTATGGTCAATTATTCTTAATTTTGTAATTTGTTGTCTATTTTTAAAGCATTTACAGTTTAAGAGATAAAAAATCTTATTATTTTCTTTTTTAATATTTTTATAAAGGTAAAGCTTACTACTTTGATTTATATTTTCAAATTTATCGTCCGATAGTTTTTATACATATGAGTGAGTTTTGATTTTATTAATTTTTCAATTGATTTTAGATGTTTATGTGGAACTTGATCAAGAGTGGACATGTTTCCATTGCAATACTTTTTGCATATGTAAACCAATTATAAATTCCAGAATCGTCCAGTTCTTTATTCAAATTGAAACTTTCTTGTAAAAGAGGATTCAATTTTTGGGATTTTAAAGTTTGGCATTTCATTGAAAGTTCTAATGGTTCTCTATCCAGTTCAGCTCTAACTGCTATATTTGAAGATTTTTTTGTTCCTAGATAATTTGCAAAACTTTAAATGTAATTTCTCTATTGGATTTTTATCTATGATTTGTAGAGAATCTATTTCTTTCCTAGATTTTTGTCTTCTATTTTTTGCTCTATAAAGTGAGAGGTAAGTGTCCATAAAGGTTATCTCCCCATTGTAAATCAAAATTAGTTTTACCATATTATCAAACAGATTGCATGCTACTTGAATCGGGATGTTATTTAGGGATCCCATATAGGATTTGGTAGAAAATAATACTTTCCAAGCTTTTTTCGCTAGATCTTCTGTACATTATAACTAAGATTACCATTAAATTTTATTAGTATTCCTAGGAATTTATATTCCGATGAATTTATTCTTATATTTTACAAAATAACATTCATTTTTAGATCTCACCTAATGAGGGGTGTGTCCGACTCCGATCTAAATTGACAAGGATTGTCAATTTTCCTACCGATGGTCGGTGGTTCTCTCCGGCTTCCTCCGCCAATTAAAACTGGCCGCCGCGAAATAGCCAAATGTGCTGAAAACGGCGTAAAATCCCAACTAAACAAACTAAACAATCAGTTTTAGATTAATGTAATATCAATGACAAGGTTGCAAAAAGTATCCTCCAAACAATTTTCCGTGCAATTCTGTATTATTAATCGATTAGGTCCTATATAAGAAGCGAAAATTAACTCTTTTCAATAGTCATGAAACGGAACCCAAACTTTAGGTCTTAGGAACTAGGGATATTACTGCATGAAGCTGAGAAAAATAAAACCTTGATGTTTAGTCGACTCACAAATACCTCGACCAAAACCGCGAAAAAGAAAGCATGGGAAACTGTTTGTTCCAAAATAAATGTTGTCAATGACACTGAACATTAGGAAGAAATGGACCACTACATGAGCAGCGCAAAAAGAAAAATCGCAGAAAACAGACGGGACTCACGACGTAATTCTGCATAGTTCATAGATTTGTATGTACGTCCATATAGCCCTTTTCAGAAACTCATTTCCGGTATCACGATTCTGACTCTAAAATTATAATTTGAAGCAAGCTATTTCCCTTTTTGGGATGTTCCGGGGCGTAGTACTGGTTCGCTGCAATTAAGAGTAAAGGATTAACTGTTTTTAAAACTTGTTAATTTGCACGTTATGTTTGGTTTATTTAAGTCTTGGAACTTCTTACGATCCTTTTGCTTCCAACATACCCTTAATCAAACTTGATTATAAAGCTGGAAATAACTAACTGAACAAACTGGAAAATCCTAACTTAGGACTCTATCGAAAACATGTCTTATGACTTATGCATATCCTAAGACCATCCTAAGATATTGCTCTGTCTTAAGACACGTTCGAAAACCATGCCCCTGGTATAAGTCCGTTAAAATAAAACACGCGTAAAAAACAACAACAAATAGAAATACATGTACTACTAGAACCATACAGCAAATATGGATTCCCTGAACACTGACACATGGTACAACTCTTTAATATATACTGGAAAAGACAATAGTTATTTTAACATTGAAATAATGTGTAGTTTTCTCTTTTGTAGATAGCATTGTGCCACAACTGTGTGTTGGATGTATATAGAAATTTTGGACATTAATTGAATAAGTGAAGTCAGTTTGATAATTTTGGAATTTGTTAGTGTGATAATAAATGTGCTGCTATAGCTGTAGACAGCCTTGCTCCTATTTATGTGTTTCATAAATAATTTATATTCGTTTGAGTTTGGCGAATTAGAAAATAAGATAGCTTTCATACTTAGTAGGGTGATCGGTTGTTTGATTCGACGACTTTTGTGGGACTTTGTGACTTAATCTTTGACAAAGGTAAAAGAATTCTTCTAAATATCTTCTGATATACAATACCTTTCATACGCAGTCTTTGAAAACATTTTGTCTTTTAGGTAAGATGTACATGTACTATAAATTTCACTGGCTCTCGAAATGAAGGAATTTTTAGTAAAAAAAATCCAAGCTTTCATTATCAAGACCACCTCACTGTGTGCTTCAGTTATCGGATTTTCCTTTTTACTTATATATATGATATTTTCCACGTCTTTATAAATTTTTTGGAATTATGATTCCATTTTTAACGCCTTAAAAATCCATAAACTCGGATGTTGATACCCATTGTACATAGAATCATTGTGGCGGTGAAAAGAGCGCAGACTTTAACGCCAATAACGGCATACAAAAAACTCTCCGGTTATTAAAATACAGTACCAAAGTCGAACAGTTCTGGTTTTCTAACAAATGTAGTACCCTACATTTGTAAAGTAAGGCTAAATTTACCAAATTTCATAAAATAAACTATTTTGATTAAAAACGTAATTTTAACATTCCTTCATTCCTTCATTTACTCTTATTTACCTCAAAATTCGAAATTTCTAGACTAAGACGGGGGATGAATTCTGTAAATGTTTAGATTTTAACACCTTGAAGTACATTAGAACACTGCGGTTACGCTCAAATACGTAGATACTGAGATTTTAGGTACACCAGGGTGTTAAAATATCCATATCTACCCATATGAAACTAATATTGTTTTTTAATTTTTACAGTATTCTTGAACTTTAATGAAGCTTTTATGTGAAATCTTAAAAGAACACTCGAAAGGTCAAGTAAAGAAAAATTGCTTCGGCGAAGTGATTATTTTTTCTGATACCGGACCTATGAGTTTTACTTCTGAAAATTCGTTTGTGTACAACATTTAAATAACACTTTGTGGTTTTTGGGGGGTCAATTTCAAACCGATTACAGTTTCGTTTCACGCAATCAGTAAGAATATCGTACTAAAATCATCATAAAAAAAATTCCAAAAAATCATGGTTCAAACGTTAAAAGTATGTTGGTAGCCATTCAGATATCATTAATTTTAAATAACAGTAAGTTTCAAATAAACAGTTAATTGAAGTCATTAAAGTTGTTCGTCTGATATACGGTATCTTTTTATCAGAGGCTATGTTTTTATGGGTTGAATTAAAAATATTTGTTTTTGATAATTTTTTTTCAATTATCGACACGAAGGTCTGCGATGTTGATTATTAGAACATAAAATGTTGCATTTGTCAGGAGAATTTTGAATTAAATGCTACAAAATTACGTTTCATAGAATTGGTGTATGCGCTACTATGAAACTCTGTATATGGGAGTATAAAATCATGACTATTTCATTTAGTAAAGCTATAGTATAGCTACATGTAGCAGCTATGAGAGTATTAGCTAGTTTTACACTTAAAACCGAACACATGTGTTCACAATGTTCGCAGTCACCTTGTTGGTAATCATACTGTATTTTTTATTGTGTATTTTATACACCAATGGGTTAGGGTATATAGGGGGTTAGTAGTACTTTTTAAATATTTTTGACACCCTGATTAGTCACTAGTTGTAAACATACATTGCTAAATTTTCTATCTTCGTGCTTATTTTGTGTTTTTGTTCTGAGCTGGGTCTCTGGCTTTAGGACTTTTCTCACACCACCTGCCCATCATTATATTTCTGTTGAAACATCCTGCCTTAGAAGGGACAGTGATAGCAGTAAGCCCTAAGTAAATGACCTGTATCTTGTTTTAATACAACGTGCATAAATGTAGAAAATACTTTGAATAGAGTACTGTTAACGACATTGGATACAGAGGATGATTACGAATTGTATCACAATTGCATTTATTGTTGCTTTTGGATCACATTTGGATTGTGATGTGACTTTGCAGTGTGCGAAATTCTGCATGGCAATTCTTTTGTTCATACCCTGTATCAAGTCTCGAGTTGAAATATATAATTGTGAACAATATATATATATAAATCCGTTTAACATGCCGTATCAACCCTCGACCAATATCAGCACTAGGGCCTTCGGGCCTCTGGCAAATATTGGTAACTAGGGCTGATACGGCATGTGATATGGATCTGCCATGTAATACAACGATCAAGGTTATTGCTGCCTATGTAACCTTGGTATGGTTAAAAAGACTTTTAGAGTTTTAGATAAATTAAATCAACATTAGATTTCTTGAAACATCTGTCAGATATTGTGATTTTCTTTTGATGTCTATGAATACAATGTTAACCTCATCTTTCAAACAAATTTAGATAAGTTTTTTGATAAAAAAAATATCATCAGGATATTATCTTTGACACTTAACGGTATATACCAATGAACTTTATGAATCAAATTCGTTTTCTCAACTGATACCAGATTAAAATGATAGACAATAAATTATGCTTTTTATTGAAAGAGCTTAAGATAATGTTGATTTACAAAGGGAGTTCCCATACGCATCTGTTTCGTAAAATTGTATATCCCACCTATAATTATGGAACTTTATTAGATTTTTTTAACTGTAGAAGAACATATTCTATGAACTGAATAAAACCTTCAACGGGTACGCTCTTGTTCAAAACCTCGAAAGCCCAAATTAGAATTTTGATTTTCAAAACTTTGAGCCCACAGGGGCTTCTCTTTCATTTTTCATTTCATTTTATTTATATGCAGTCTTCTCACACACTGATGTAGGTGCGCAATAAGGTTTTAGATTTTTGATTTTCAAAAATTGGGTCCCACAAGGGTCGAATTTTTGGGTTGCACTTTATGCATTTCATTACTATATAGTAATTTGATACACGGTATGTAGATGCGCAATAAGGGTTTATAAGTTTTAAACCTAAGGCAAAGAAGGGTAGAATTTAAGCTTGTGACCTTAACTCCTCTTTCATTTTTCACTTACGCATTTTATTTCTATACAGAGTAAGGTTTTGGGATTTTTATTTTCAAAAATTGGAGCGGTTTTCTAGTTTCTATCAGGTCTGATCGTCTCAATATTCAGTCGCATTTGTCAATTGTACTTTTAAAAACATAAAAATTGTCGAAAAAATCGCTTTTGGAAATTGTGTTAGCTTGTTTTTCACAACAAGAACATTCGTCTTTTGGTATCTTCATTCAAACTTCCCCATTAATAGACAAGCAACATATTATACACGAATACTATAATGTCTTTTTTCACGATTGATTAACACATCGCGCTTTCCATACTGTGTTAATATAAGCTTGTCCTTCATGGGTTTTCAAACATCTGAGATAACTTACTTATGAAATTAAAATCTCGATCGGTCTTTTGTTTGGCAATTACTGTCACGTTATTTCTTACGGTGATTCA
Organism: Mytilisepta virgata; assembly: GCA_028015205.1. NCBI lineage: Eukaryota > Metazoa > Mollusca > Bivalvia > Mytilida > Mytilidae > Mytilisepta > Mytilisepta virgata. Next base: position 95,828,292 of record CM051521.1, read on the forward strand.
TTAATCGCCCAGAAAATGCAAAGCCCAGGAGACGTATTTCATAAACGTTGTACCAACGTTGCATGACGTTTTCAATTTGGATAAGACAAACTTTTGTTGGAAATTGCATTTAGCCATTCTGTATAACAGTGAGATGTTTTGTTACATTTAAAAGCCACAGCAGGAGACAAAAAATAATTCAGTCATTCATAAAAAATCTACTTGAATTGTGAATTGTAATAGAAAACCTTGTTTAAAAAGCGATTTTGTTTTACAAAAACAATAACTTTTTTAATAATTTTGATGGTGTCCAGTTGTACAAGCTATCTTTCAAGGACAAAGATGACAAACGTTATATTTATCTATTTGGCTGACTGGGTTATTAATTGGTTCATTGGTGCACTGCTATTGTTTATTCTCAGGCGGGCAATATATTTTATTTGTATCTCACATATATAAGATTTTTTTTGTAAATCGGCGTCTTTAAATATAGTAACATAGGGTCTGTCTTTTTTTCTTTTTTTTTTTTTTTTTTTTTTTTTTTTTGCAATGAATACTTTATCTTTATAAACATGGATATCACAAAATCCCCTAGTTCAGATGGGATATAGAAATTCGTCTACTTTTGTAAAATAAAATAAAATAAAAAAGTAATTTTCCAGATTAGCATGGAGGTGTGTGTTTGGAGAGTGCGACGTTGTCTGTAACATGACAGTGGAAACCAGATTGATTTGAGATAGTGAAAGGTCAACGTTTGTATTCATGAAAATAGAACTTTTTTCTCTTGATGATAATTTTAGTTTATTTTACTCAAATGGAATGGAAATTATGCAGATTAAGGGAAAGGGATAGAGAAAAAAACCCTATTGATTTCGAGGTCAGGAAGTCAAAGTTCGAGGTAATTGTCACTGAAAACAGGTTTGGAATGAAACATTTATTTTTTTAAACCTTTTGTGGAGTGACTTGGACGATGCTCTAATATTTTATATTGAAACCTAGCTATATACAGTTATTGTCTAGACATACGTATTTCAGTTGTTGTGTAAAAAAGAATTGTTTTTATACTCGCACTTTCGAATGAAAGTTCGGGTATATTGTCGTTGCGGTCGTCCGTCCGTCCGTCCGTCTGCCCGTCTGTCCATCTGTTCGTCACAATTTCTTGTGACGCAAACTCCTCCTTCACTTTTGAAATTTTTATCAATTTTTTTGTGCAATATTGTTGGTTATTAACTGTAGAAGCGCAATAAGGTTTTGGAATTCCAAATTTTTAAAAGAGGACCTGGGAGGGACCAAAAAGAGCCAAATTATACAAAGAGCCTTGTGACGTGAACTTTCATTTTTGAATTTAAACCATTTTTGTTGTTGCCATATTGTTACTTACCAAGTGCAGATGCGCAATAAGGTTTTGGAATTCCAAATTTTTTAAAGTGGGGTGAGAGGGACCAAAAAGGGCCAAAACAGGAAAAGAGCATAATTACTAAAATTTTATCTAAAGAAAAAAAAATAGTTAAATCATAGTAAAAGTGGGTTGTGATATATTTGTAAAAGGTTATTTGTTACAGATGCAAACTGTAATGCAATGGAAACTAAAAATGTTAAGAATGTTTGTTTACAAATAAATGTGGGGTGTGGGTATAGCTGTCGTTCCGACAGTCCCTACCTCTAGTTAATTTTATTAATGTGTCTTCAACTGAAACTTCTTTGTTATAAATAATTGCCAAATTCCCTGAGCCAAAATCATCTTAAATAACAGCTATGTCTCTTATGACCTATTGCTATTGGTAATGCTTGCAAATATATCTTTATGCAAATAGGTAAGGCTTCATATAAATCAAAAAGCTAATCAGATTCGAAATTTGTCATTTTGTCCTTAATGATAATATTATCAGCTTAAACACTATCTTATTATATGATTACACCCTAAAAAGATAAAAAGCTTAATCAACAAAAAATGTCTGGAGATATAAGAAATACAGTTCATAATTTAAAATTTGCTTTGTATTTATATGGTAAATGCTTTTGGATCTTTTCCAGTTTGAAAAATGACATTATCAGGGTTTGAATGGGGGTCTAAACGATTTGGGGAAATTCTACTGTGTTCAGTTAAAAATTCTTACTCTGTAGGATTTTGTGATGCTGAAATTTTTTAAGTTTAAGGTCGGAAATTCAACATTGCACAGATGAACCGTGTAAAAAGCTAGTTTTGTTGAGGTCATTCTGTTCAATTATAACTTTGAAAGGGTTATTTAATGCAATATATATGAAATATACATATTAAGAGCAATTTTCTTTATTATTTTCAGTTGTTATTTTCTTTAATAAGTATTTTTCCTCTTCTAGAATTATTCCTTATATTGTAGAACATGATTATTCTCTATTCTTTATCTATTTAGGTTATTATTTTGCATTCAATAATGTTTTAGGCAATTATTGTCTATTCCATAAACCTTATCCACACCGTCTATTTTGGAAAGTGTGAATTGTTAACCTTACAAACTGAAAGATGTTGTCTTTTGCTGGTAATTCAATAAATTTATTTATGGTTCTAAAGACAAGCCCAAAAATATTTAGCTGGAATTATCAGACAGAGGAGCAGGGGATAACTTTTGATTATGTGAGAGGTTTAACAGGGAATTTGAAAAAAGCGGGGGGTTTCATTTGTGATTACATCGGGTTTAGGGATGTAGTTTGGAATCTTATTAAAATGCCGAAATCCTAACATAAATTTTCCTACCAAGTCATGTATATTCGACACAATTGAAAACTTTAAATAGTCAAGCGGCACATTTGTGTATCATTAATGGAATAATACAGGAAGTGAATCATTAAAAAACCGCTATATCAACCTATATAACGTTAAACCTATACGGGGATGTGCGGAAAATTTCGGTGGGCTTTTCATGATTTTGTGGTATTAATTCGGGGTATGTTTTGAAAAACTAATATTTATTCGGGTTGCATTTACACAAACTTTGAGTGCTATTCAATTCTTCAGATATTTGTATATAAACGTCAGTGTTAGTTTGGTGTGCCTTTTCAATATGGCTGTTTTTCGCGTAGGTATTTTTATAAAAAAAAAATTTTCAGGTATATTATTGACATGTATTTTAGTATTTGCTCGGGTACCTTTTCTTAAGCCATTTCCGCACATCCCAGTCATAATCCAGAGTGTTACTTTTCTATTTATCACTCAAATGTAAAGGAACTAACTGTGCGATGCCGTTACAATTTCCCGTCCGATAATTTTACCTGTGGTTTCGTTTTTCAAAAGTTGCACCATTTGAACAAATCGGATTATGATACCGTTTTAATAACATTGCAAAACAACAGATAAATTAGGGTGAAAAATTGTTTGAAAATAGAACCATATTAAAACAACTTTAAATGTAAACTCTATCATATATATATATATGTAAACAGACTAATCACGGCATAGTCTGCGTAACTAAGATTACGTCATAAATTCAATCGATGACGTAAAAACTCAGTAAGTTGCGGAGATGAGTCTGCTGATTCAAGCTGTATTTTATATTTTCTTGGTTAGCTTCATTCTCTGTACAGTTGACTTGAATTTTAAGGAATTACAGTACGTTGCAGGTATGTTAAAGCCAGAGGAATGTAAGGAGCTTGCTGAGTCTTTGCATACTGATAAAAAGTTATTTTCAACTAAGAAGCAGAAATTTACCGGGAAACATGAACCAAACAAGACTTGTATGTTTCTCCTTCTTAAATATGACAGAACAGAAGGAAGAGGTAAAACATTTCTAGATTTAGCAATACGTCTTAGACAAATTGGTCGTCCTGATGTCGCAGAAAGTTTATCAAAAATGGTTTATCACGAGAAAGCACTAGCTATCAAGGATAATTTTCTTGACGATCCTTACCGTGAAATGATACGTAAACAATCGTTCTTTTTAGATATAGAAAAACCAAAAAAGAAGATACAAAAGGTTGAGGAAGGATCTAGTTTTAACTGGAACGCATTTTGGATCTGCACTTCAATTATTTCTGTTATCCTGTTAACTTTTGTTGGCTTTAGAATATGTTGTCCTCATTTTGGAACGTCGTTATGGAATCGATTAGCATCTAAAGGGGCTATTGATACGTGTAATTTATGTGGTGACGAATTATCAAGATGTTGGAGAAAATTCAAGTGGAATTATGAAAGATATGTCGTAGGAAATGAGGACATAAAACCCGAGTTCGACGATAAAGAATTGCTATTGAAAGAGGCAGAACTATTAAACCTATCAACTACGGAAATGTGAAACTATTAAACGTATCAACTACGGAAATGTGAAACTATTAAACGTATCAACTACGCAAATGTGAAACTATTAAACGTATCAACTACGGAAATGTGAAAGTTACAGAACTATTAAACGGATCAACAACGGAAATGTGAAAGTTACAGAACTATTAAACGTATCAACTAGGGAAATGTGAAAGTTACAGAACTATTAAACGTATCAACTACGGAAATGTGAAAGTTACAGAACTATTAAACGTAGCAACTAGGGAAATGTGAAAGTTACAGAAAACAACGGTAATTTACTAACATTTCCTTTGAAAAATTACTCCACTACAAGTTATGTTTTAACACATTAGCTGAGGTGGTAAACATTTATTACCAGTAAGTAAGTAACGTGTGTTATACCAAATATGTTTATGAGACGTTCCTATGTGGCGTATTTTAATTAAATAATAAATAAATTTCTGAATGAAGTTGACTTCTATAAATGAATATCAAAAAATGGATTTTTGAGGTAGAGTAAAACCAGACTACATAAGGTTATACTTACTTTTGACGAATAACAAAGACAATTGAAAGTAATAATGGATATGCAGATAATAAAAATATAAATTGGATAATCAGTTATTATGGAAGTTATATAACTTTCAGTTTTGACAGTAATAATAGCCTCCTAGAGAACAAAACATAGACAAAATTGCCTAACTAGGAATACAAATGGCTCTTTACGGTAAATGAACAGAAATTGCTCAACAATAAAAGACCATTTCGTATTCTACAATAAAGCAAAAAAGCAATACAACACATTATATTTTATTTATTATCTAAGAGTTTAGATTGTTATTCGTCATTTTCATTGTATTTTAGATGGCCCGTTAAGTAAACAGATTACAGTTATTGGTTTCAGTGATGGATGATATGACTGTGTGTATATTTCTCTGAACTGTTATTGGACCTCTGGGATGACCCTTTGTAATGACTACTTATTATTAGGTTAATGGTTGCTTTGGAAAATACAATAAATCTTGATGAAGTTGTAGTGATTGTATTTAAAATCCCCCTTCTAATTTGTCCATTATATAATCACCACCATGCCGGTTCCCACTGAGAAAACAATTCTGTTTGCTGTAAAAAGCTTTAGACTATATGCTTATTACTCAACAAATGTTTGACAAATTCCCCCGATTTCTGCATACGTTTTGCCTAAACTAAGATTTAAGGGATTCACGTTTTGTTAATGATAACCAGTTATTAATCTACCTCAGTTGTCGCAGTTTGGGTTTTCTTACAGATGTTATAGGATGTAATCTCAGATTCCTCCTAAAGGATACTGGGTTAGCTCAAAGATTATCTCTGTCCAAATCTATCGACGTGGTTATGTACTTCTCTGAGTCCACCGAGTATACTTAATGGAATGCAACAAGCAATCAAGTAATATCTGATGCACTTTAACGAAAGACATCCTTGGGTGTCGGACGTTTGGTGGAAATAGGTTGATTGTAAGGGGTTTGTATTAACATTGGCTTCTTAGAAATAACTAGAGGGTCTCGGGAGCCTGTATTGCTCACCTGGACTATGTCCATCTTGACTGGCAACCTGGAACATTGCTGTCAAGTTTCAACTGACTCACTGGTTTCAAACAAGAAGATGTTTCAGTTATTTTTCCACTTTAGGTTCTATGTTAAACTATGTTCCGCTCTGGCAGCCATCTTCAATTGCAGACAGGGTCATCAAATACAATTCTGAAAGAGGACCCACAAAGGTCAATTGCTGCCAAGTTTTGTTCCATTTGGCCTAGTGGTTTCAGACTAGTAAATTAACCATAGGGTACCATGTTTAACTGTGTTCGGCTCTGGCGGCCATCTTGGAAAGCGGGCGGGGTCGTCGGAAACAATTCTGAAAGAGGACCACTTAAGGACCATTGCAGCCACGTTTTGTTTTAATTGGACCAATGGTTTCAGAGGATCTTTAAATTAAAGTTTACAATGGCTACAACGGACGACAAATGATGGCAATAGCTCACATTGCCCAAAAAACCTTTTTGAAGAAGAGAATTGTTGGCAGGAACACGAGTATATAAACTAAAGAGTATAAACTCTCATTTAATGTGAGGATACCAGGAGACTTTTTTGGGTTACTGGCCTAATGAAGCTAATGTGCATCAAACCCTGAATTCAGTCTGTAAATCAGCCAATCGCATGACAACTGTTTGTAATGTTTTAGGATTTATAAAAGACACTTGCCTTGACTGAAGTTTGTTCACATCATGTTCAGTTGCTGGTTTTAGTGAACAAAATAAAGTTAACTTGAAAGTAATAAGCCTCAACTATTACTGCAAATCCTAATATTTTTTTTTAGTTGTATTGTCAATGAAAGGAATAATCACATTTTTCTGAATGGTTTGCAATGGTCACCTCAATCTCTCAGGACTTAATAGTGATCTTCAATATTAATGCTGACATTATGTCATAAATAACACAAATTCACTTCAAATATTTACAGACCAAGCAATGGCCATAACAGAGTCAATAAGCAGAAACTAAAGGCTCCCAGAAGCCTGTATCACTCACCTCGACTATGTCCAACTTGACTGGCAGCCTAGAACATTGTTGTCAAGTTCCAATTGTTTCACTGGTTTCAAACAAGATCTTTCAGTGAACTTTCCCATTAGGTCCTATGTTAAACTAAATTCCGCTCTGGCAGCAATCTTGGATGGTGAACAGGGTCATCGGATATAATTCTGAAAATTTTGTTCCAATTGGCCATGTGGTTTCGAAAACAAGATCTTTAAGTAAAGGGTCCTATGTTTAACTATGTTTGGCTCTGGTGGCTAGACAGGCTGAGTCATCAGATATAATTCTGAAAGAGAACCACTTAAGGACCATTGCTGCCTAGTTTTGTTCCAATTGGCCAAGTGGTTTCAGACAAGATCTTTAAGTAAATTTCCCATAAGGTCCTATGTTAAACTAAGTTTGGCTCTGGTGGCCATCTTGGATTACGGGCGGGGTCATCGGATATAATTTTGAAAGAGGACCACCTAAGGACCATTGCTGCCAAGTTTTGTTTTAATTGGCCAAGTGGTTTCAAGCAAGAAGATCTTTAAGTAAATTTCCCATAGGATCCTATGTTAAACTAAGTTCGGGTCAGGCGGCCATTTTGGATGATGGGCAGGGTCATCGGATATAATTCTGATAAATTTACATATCTAGCCACATTGCTTTTTTGGCCCATTTAACCCCTTATATATGATAGAAGAAATCTGTTGACATCAAGATGAACTAGAAATTATGTCTGTAAGACACAGATGTGCTACCTAAAATGTAGGTCATCATGTATGAATGCTCAGTACTATCCAAGGCACATCCACTGATGAAGTTTCATTGATACACTATGCTTAGTTCCAAAGAAATGAACATAAATGCAAAACTTAACCAGAGTTGTTCAAGCATAAAATATAGGTCATAATGACCCAATTATTGTATGACTGCTCATTACCACCCAAGGCACATCTACTAATAAGGTTTCATTGTCATTCCAAAGAAATGAACCAAAACTTAACCAAAGTCACTTAAGCATGAAATGTAAGTCATAGCGACCAAAGTGTGCTGAACTGCATTGTACGATACAAGAGGACTGTAGTGTTGATATATCATTGATATATTACTATAGATTTAAAGAAATGACCTAAACAGAAAACTTAACCAAAGTCACTGAAGCATGAACTGTAGGTCATATCAACCCAAGTGTGCTGAACTGTATTGTAATATACAAGAGGACTGTAAGTGATGAAATATAAATGATATATTACTATAGATTTCTGTGAAATGGAGCTAAACGCAAAACTTACCCGAATCGGGTCGTAAGGACGGACAGAAAAGGTTAAATCTATATGCTCCAGCCCCATTAAAATTGGATGAAAAATAAAGATTTTAGGTGTCCTGAAAAATGGCTAATTTTTGAAACTTGGATGCAGATTTTAAATTCATGTTTATGAAGTCAGTGAACCATGAAAATGAGGTCAGGGTCACAAGTATACTGCGGCAAACCTCATACGATAAGCTACATTGTGGACCATAAATCTTAATTGTAGGTATTACATGTGCAAGGTTATTAAAGTTTTAAAAACGTTTACGCTGCTGTTGCCGCACATTCATTTTACAATTTTGATTTTAAATACATGATAAATATGAATCCTATCATTCGAATATAGCACCATAAGATTATTTTGTTTCACTTCTTTTAACTTTAGAGGACCCTGACCATAAACTGCTATCATGTATCCTGTAACATGTCACTGAGTCCGTCAATGCACACTTATCCCAGTTTTGCATCACCCCTTAGCCTAATTCACATTAACCAGACCATAACCCTACAGTCAGAGCCCACTAAAGCAAAGCACGACCAATTTTCATTTCATAACACCAATTTGCATGTCATAACACCAATTTTCACGTCATAACAGTTACTAACAACAATTAGTATCAACAAAATTTTGTTTCATTGTACATAAATATTATTGGGGAACAATATTTCATATTATAATATAATACAGTCACAATGCTTTCTGAGAAAAATGTATTTTATGTTATCTTAAATTTTGATATACAAAGAGGTTTAACGCACAGAGAAAACTTAATACATGAAAACCTTTTTTCAGATGTGATCAAACTTCTCCTTCAACATGTATGGTCTAAGGGTCTGATATTTTCTAATTCTCATAACATAAACTTATTACATTACTATTTAGTATCTTGTTTTGGTGCCATTCACAAGAGGACTTCTAATGTTTACAAGTTAATCACATACCACAACTTCCTTTTGGGACACTTACTAATAATCACTAGCCTGTCGACACTGAGATTGTGAGTTCAAATCAAGATCATGGCAATATACATGTACAATTGACTCCAAACTTAATTCATTGGTTAAATTATTTCAATAGATATTTTTTTTTAATTTTCAAAGCAGACCAGTTAGAAATAAATAAGCCAAGTCTGTGTTTACATAACACACAATTTGTCTTTCAGATAAAGTTTCTTTTTATCTGAACAAATATATGTGTAAGAGATATATAGATGCCATGGAATGACAAATACTTACATAGTACTTTAAGTTATTTTATCCAACATTTATATCTATTATATCAGATTAACTCTCTTATGAAGAGCATAATTGTTATTACTCATTTACTATAGACATTATATGAAAAGAGTCATACAGTCGACTCAAACTATCTCCCAAGTTCTTTGAGATATATATATATATATATGACATTTTGGTATCTATAGAGTCATTCTTATTATTAATTGGCCTACTGGAATTTTACATAACTTTCAGCAACATATATAATTTATCAAGACATATTACATTACATTCATTTTCATAATCAAATATTTTTTCAATATTTAAAAGTTTCAAGCAGATGATGTCACATATGATATCATTATCAAAATCACATATTTACTTGCAGTCCGTAATGTATAAATTTGTTTATTTATATTATGTAAATTAATGCCTGTTCTCAAAATCACAGATTAATAAAAACATTTGGCTGTCCAAGCTCTTTTACCAGCTTGCCACAGATCACAGACTAGGGGAGATTACTCAGAATGTCTTCTCTCAACTGCTCAGGATTTCTCATCATCTGATACTGTTCCTTGAGGTAACAGGGCACCAGAGCTATTGTTGCTGCTGAAACTGGATCCTTCTGTACTGGAACCAATTCCAGGCAGCGATAATTCACTGGCAACTTTCATTGGTTCATATTCATGTGATTCAATATTAACAGCTCCTTCACTCTTACTAAGACCTTTGATATAAGTGACACTTCTGACTGGTGTCTCCTCTGGAACAGATTCAACAGGGTAACAGTCTGTAGGTACATATCCATCACTGTCAGCCAGGGTTTCTCCAGCTGAACCTTCAAAGGGATATATTTAAAATGAAATCTAAAATAACAATTTTATCAAGGTTATATCTATCCTGTTAAATTTTGCACCATAAAAAAATATTTACAAACAATTAAAAACCTAAAATAAAAACAAACTTTCTCAATAAACATCACTATATGAACTTGTTTAAACACTAGAATTTTAGACAGCAATGATATATATATTGTTTTGGGTTTTTGAATGACTTTTGAAACAAACATGATGACTTTTTTAATAACATTAATCATTTAAGTTGAATTGGAATCAGCAATTTCACTGATCCATTAAGTTAAAACTTACTGTAAAATCTACTTTATGTACTGTGACGTCACCAACATATTACTCTGCAGTTCACAATTTAAATACTCCGGAGGTAAAGATATTCAACTGATTCCATTTACATTTATATATCAGAAAATTCTTGAAAATGAAATTAAAGGATTCTTCTAAATTTTGGAACAATTTATACTTGTATAACCTACTACGATCAGTTTATGCTTAAAATAAACTCCTCAAATGCTGTGCATTTAAATTCTATTACCCATTGGTTCGTCATCATCATAATCAGGTTCTGGTTCTTGTTCAGCTTCAGATGTGTCCTCTCTCTCATCATCTGCTAAATCTTCAGTTGAACACCTGGTACCAGGAACTACATGTGGTTTTATATCATAGTCACTGTCTGCTTCAGATTCATTCAAATCATAAACATGTAACTTTGTAATATCTGGTGTTTCCTACAGCAACAAAAATTAACATTAAATGACTCCAGGAAGTTGAATTCATTGAACTGATGTTCTAATGGTAAATAATCGTTGATTTCTGATTTTTTGAGGCATTTCATGATTGGTTGTAATACATGTATGTTCTCAATTTAAAAAGCGTAAGGCTCACTTTAATTGGACTTAACCTGAATGACTGTACATGTAGTTTGCAACTAAAATGTAGAATTTATCACTTTATATTCTGAGCATCTCAAATCTATTTTTTTTTATCTGTATATACTGTGCATTTGTATTTTTTGGATAAGGACAAGTATAATATTTTTTGTTTAATCTGCAACACAGCTAAGTATTGTTTTAGTCTTACACAAAAATTGAGATCATCTCCTCTGAAAGTGCAAAACAGTTTCGATATCGAAATTTGTCCATTAGATGTTCACATTTGGACACACTCTCTTGGCCTAGTATACCTGACAAAAGGTTAATTTCATAACAATCTATGAACACTTTACCTTGCTGTCTATTGTATCAGAACTGTAATCATTTGAGACATTTACAACTTTTGATTCATCTGTACTGTCAGGATCATCTGAAAATCTTCAAAATGCATAAAATAATTGAGTAAAAAATTCTTTAAAAGCCAAGATGTCCATTCTACATAATCATCTGTGGCTTAAAATAAAAAGTATGATTCAACTTCGGAATATAAAGGCAACTTCTGCTTTAAAATTTTGGTCCAATTTGGTTTCCTTCAAAATGGAATATAATTTTCTATGATTACTAAAATGGCCGGAATAAATTTAGTGCAGATACCATACACCATTAATAGACCTTTAATTTCACCAAATTAAATATTTAGAAGCATGTTTATTCATCAACTTCCTTACATTTTAGGTACATGTGGTTAAAGTTTGTTCATCACAAGCTTGTATTTTAGGTAAATGTGGTTAAAGTTTATTCATCAACAAACTTACATTTTAGCTTCTTGTGGTTAATGTTTATTCATCAACAAACTTACATTTTAGGTACATGTGGCTAAAGTTTATTCATCAACAAGCTTGTATTTTAGGTAAATGTGGTTAAAGTTTATTCATCAACAAACTTACATTTTAGCTTCTTGTGGTTAATGTTTATTCATCAACAAACTTACATTTTAGGTTCTTGTGGTTAATGTTTATTCATCAACAATCTTATATTTTAGGTACATGTGGTTTAAGTTTATTGATCAACATACTTACATTTTAGGTACATTCATCAACATACTTAAATTTAGTACATGTGGTTTAAGTTTATTCATCAACAAACTTACATTTTAGGTACATGTGGTTTAGGTTTATTCATCAACAAACTTACATTTTAGGTACATGTGGTTTAGGTTTATTCATCAACAAACTTACATTTTAGGTACATGTGGTTTAAAGTTTATTCATCAACAAACTTACATTTTAGGTACATGTGGTTTAGGTTTTTTCATCAACAAACTTACATTTTAGGTACATGTGGCTAAAGTTTATTCATCAACAAACTTACATTTTAGGTACATCTGGTTTAAGGTTTATTCATAAACAAACTTACATTTTAAGTACATGTGGTTTAAGTTTATTCATCACATATTTACATTTTAGGTACATGTGGTTTAGGTTTATTCATCAACAAACTTACATTTTAGGTACATGTGGTTTAAGTTTATTCATCAACAAACTTACATTTTAGGCACATGTGGTTTAAGTTTATTCATCAACACATTTACATTTTAGGTACATCTGGTTTAAAGTTTATTCATCAACACATTTACATTTTAGGTACATCTGGTTTAAAGTTTATTCATAAACAAACTTACATTTTAAGTACATGTGGTTTAAGTTTATTCATCACATATTTACATTTTAGGTACATGTGGTTTAGGTTTATTCATCAACAAACTTACATTTTAGGTACATGTGGTTTAAGTTTATTCATCAACAAACTTACATTTTAGGCACATGTGGTTTAAGTTTATTCATCAACACATTTACATTTTAGGTACATCTGGTTTAAAGTTTATTCATCAACACATTTACATTTTAGGTACATCTGGTTTAAAGTTTATTCATAAACAAACTTACATTTTAAGTACATGTATTTTAAGTTTATTCATCACATATTTACATTTTAGGTACATGTGGTTTAGGTTTATTCATCAACAAACTTACATTTTAGGTACATGTGGTTTAGGTTTATTCATCAACAAACTTACATTTTAGGTACATGTGGTTTAGGTTTATTCATCAACAAACTTACATTTTAGGTACATGTGGTGTAAGTTTATTCATCAATATACTTACATTTTAGGTACATGTGGTTTAAGTTTATCTTTCGTTTTGACAACCTCTACTGTATCTTTTCCTCCTTTATTTTCCTCAGTTCCTAACAACTTTTTATCATCTAGTTTCATGTTGACTGTTGGGTCCTTTATTGATTCTACTTGCAAAGTTTGTCTGAAATCACATCAATAGCAATTTCATTTTTGATTGGTTAAGAAAGGAAATGGAGGATAAATTTAAGACACAAAATCCACATTCAGTGGATAAGATTGCAAGCAAAGAAACACGGCATTCATGGTTATTCATATCTTAAGGTCAGGTAAAGGTGTTCAACACATACAAATCTTGCACTTTGCTGCATTTTCAAGATAGCCCCTATTAGAAGTTTGACAAAATTTCTTTGCTAAACATCAATCATCCCACATCTGTGTAACTGAAGAAAGGTTCCAGTTAACACCACAAATAATCTAACTAATTCTGTCATAGTTTCACAATTTCTAAACAAATAAACAATCAAAGGGCACATGTTGGTTCATCAATGGGGACATTTTGTAATCAGTGCCAATTGATGATAAGCTACATAACAAGATTCATAGAGTATTCAAATAATAAATGAGTGTCCTGTTTATTGATTGATTGATTGTTCTTTAATGCCGTGCTGGCAGTATTTCAGCCAATATCACAGCGAGATCTAATTGAGACCCGAGCTGAGTAAAATTTCAAACAGTATCTAAAATCAATTTACAAATAAAATATTGAAGGTAGTATAAACAGTAAAACTAATATCACAGTCAAACTTTGCATCAAAAATAATATCAAAGATATCAAGCTATTCATTAAACAATTTTAAAATTACATAAAATCTGTCAATTAACAACAACAAAATTTAACCAGAGGCTCCTATGAGCCTGTGTCGCTCACCTGGTTTATAAATAGCCCAAAAAATCTCATTTAAAGACTAGCCTGTCTATTTTGCCCTTTGAAGATGAAATGATAAATCTTTGTAGAAGACCTCAAACACATCATTTGTACCAATTAACAAATCTTTGGATTTGTTCAATTTGGAAACAAAAAATTGCCAAAGGCAGTTTCAGCCATATCAAGAAGATTTGAGGAGACTTTGTGGAGGACTTCACAACAATCATTGGTACCAAGTTAAAAATCATTTGCACCAATAGTTTCAGGACAGAAGATTTTTAAAGTTTCAGTTAATCAATAACAAGAATTGCCCATGGCCATGATTTTTGCCAGATCAAGTCAAAAAGAGGGATCACTTGTATCAAGTTATAAATCATTTGCACTTGTAGTTTCAGAGGAGATGATTTTTCAAATTACACCAATCAGAAACAAGAACTGCCCATGGCGACCATGTTTTTCGACCAATCAAGATAAAATGAGGACTATTTGTAGAGGACTTCATTAACATCATTTGTACCATGTTACAAATCAGTTGCACTTGTGGTTTCAGAGATGATTTTTCAAGTTTCAACCAATCAGAAACAAGAAGTGTCCATTGTGCCCATGTTTTTGCCGGATTAAGTCGAAATGATGAATCTTTATAGAATACCTCACAAACATCCATTGTATCAAGTTAGAAATCATTTGAACTTGTAGTTTCAGAGGAGATGATTTTTCAAATTTCAGCCAATCAGAAATAAGAATTGCCCATGGCGGCCATGTTTTTCGCCCGATCAATACGAAATGAGAAATCTTTGTACAGGACCTTACAAACATCATTTGTATTAACTTACACATCATTTGTACTTGTAGTTTCAGAGGAGATGATTTTTTAAGTTTCAGCCAACCAGAAACCAGAATTGCCAATGGCAGCCATGTTCTTCGTCCAATCAAAATGTTTGTTTGTTCGTTTTGTTGGGGTTTAACGCCGTTTTCAGCACATTTGGCTATTTCATGGTGGCCAGTTTTTATTGGTGGAGGAAGCCGGAGTACCCGGAGAGAACAACCGAACTTCGGTAGGAAAATTGGCAAACCTTGTCAATTAAGATCAGAGTCGAACACACCCCGCCACAGGTGAGATTCGAACTCACAAACTCAACATAGTCAGGCTAGTGATTATTAGTAGTCAAAATCAAATGAGGAATTTTCGTAGAAGACCTTTAGTACATCATTCATGCAAAGTTTGATTCCAATTGGCCAAGTAGTTTCAGAGGAGATGATCAAAATCTGAAATGTTAACAACGACAACGATGATGGACACAAAGTGATGGCAATAGCTCACATGGCTTTGCCAGGTGAGCTAAAAAGTGAACAATGACTATACTCAATAACATAGTATAATAGGCTATATTCTAGAGTACAGTCCTACGTCTTTCAAACAGTGTCCTGTTTAGTTGATGACATTAAAAACTTAACCCTACTAAATCCACAATTTTTTTTAGACAATACTTTTAATTAAAATGAAATGAACACTCTATAAGCATTATATCTTGTTACTAATATCAGACTAAATTACTTTCAGCTTTCTTAAAATAATTTTTTAAATAAACTATTTTTATCATTTAACTGCAGCTAGACTTGTACATTGTATTTGATGGTACGGATAATATATTTGAATACAACAGTAACAAAAAATACAATTATTCATACTTAAAAATCTTAAAACTTTTCTATTTTTAATGTCTATAAATCCAATTAATTTTACCTCTTCCTTTTCTTATCTCTGTGATGCGAGTCTTTCTCGTTAGATGGTATTATTCTTACTGGGTAGTAATCTGAAATTTTTATCTTATGGTAAATATACATTGTTGTATCATAGTATGAGTATTTTCCTTTGAAGATTGGTATTCATTATGCGAAGATACAATTGAAGTAGGCGGAGCTAATTTGATGCTATTTCTATTGCAAGCCTGATCTATCTACTGTGCTCTATCTGGAATTTGATAGAGCACAGTTTGACGTCACATGAATAAAAATAAGCTTCACCTTAGTTCTGCCTTCTTACTGGATACTGTCATATCACAAAAACCAATCACATTATTGGAAATGTGCTACGGCAAAAACTCCCAAGATGGAAAGAAAATTTTATTTTAAAAATAAATGAAATTCTTCAATATACTTTCTCTTTTCATAGGTTCCTGTAGAAGACAGAAACGATTCTCAAATTGAAATTGCATGAAATTCTACCATTTGAATTGATGCAAACATAAAAAAAAAATTTATTTACATTGACATGAAAATATTTTTTCCCCTTAAGCATTTAACAAAATTTACCAAATTTAAGGGTAATATAATAACAAAAAAAAAAAAAATTTCCAAAGTTAAATGTGCAATGGTTGAAAACAGCGTTTTCCGGTAAATTTGTAATATCTCTGAGGGGTGAGATTTCCATTTTCTTCTCTTCTGAATCATTTACCGACTCCAATTTTTCGCAGTTTTTCTCCTTTTTCAACGGCGGATTCAACACAGTTGAAACTTTCGCAAGCATATCCTCTGACGATCTCTTGTGAATGCATCCAGAGCCCATCGAGTGTTTTTCTCTGTGTTTGGATTTTTCTGAGAATTAATTAGTTGGTCTATTTCGGTTTTTTTAACTGCCTGTCCAAATCGCGATTGTATACCTTTATTGCGTGGTTCTTCTTTGAGATCAACAGAATTGTCAGATTCATTGGTTTCCATGTCAAAATCTAACAGAAAATCCGGTAAATCATCTTCTAAATATTCCGCAACGCACTGTGAAATTGTCATGTTTTTCAAGGACTCTTCACATTGATATTCACTTTCCATTTCGTCTGCAACCTGAGACAAAATTAGGTCAAGATTGTCGTCAAACACATTTACCTTCTGAACATCTGATTGATTTATTGGCATTAAATCGAAAAAGTTATTAACTTCGTATGTACATGGGATGGAAAGCTGTGATAAAAGAAAGTTATCAGCATCATCCTGCAGATCAGACATCCTTTATATTCTGTCGTCTGCACTAAAATAAAAGTGTCAGTCGTGGGAACTTTCGCCGGAACGTGACGTCACTTCTGTCAATCACCGAATGTCTAGATTTTCATTGGTTATTATGATACAAATTATTTAAAGCACTTTTAATTTGGTGCATCCCCATTTAATCGATCTCGGGGCACCCCCTCGATGGATTAAATGGAGATACACCAAATTATACATACCGGTACTTTAAATATTACTTATTGCTCCTTGTTAAAATCTACACAATGACTTTATTAATCCTCCCTGTAATGAATCCTATATACATATTGTCTAATGTTCTAAAGTTTTCATCAATCTTAAAAGATAGTCCTTACACTTTCATAAATCTTACTATTTGTTGATAAAAGTATGCCCACTTAGAAAGTCAGAATCCCAGCACATTGCAATAGGGATTTTCTGTTATTATATATCTATACTGAAAACAAGACAATCTTGCCTATCTGTTTTACAATTGACAATTAACTACTGTTGTTTTATATCTTTTTTAACAAGACTTAATTATAATAAACAAACGAATATCTTTTAGTCAAAAGGCATCTGATTTCAAATATACAAAACAATACTAAATCTGAGGATTTAAATATGAAGGATATTATCCACATTTTAAACCTACCATCTCCTAATAGATTCTGATTACATGGTCCATTTAAGGCTTCTATCAAAGATACAGCATAATATCCTGATGGTACTCCATCCTGGCTCACTGGATTCTCTTCATTATTATCTCCCTGCAAAGTTCAAATTTTTCTGAGTTTCATATGGCTGATCGTATATCAATAATATTTCAAAATCTTCCAATTAATTTTAAAAAATTCAGAAATTCTGAAACCAATTTTATCCAATGAAATCATTTTTGTCATATTTTCAATCTTCAGATTAAAACTTGATGAAGGTATTACGAAACAAGCCTTTAATTTCTTTTCATATTTTTTAAAATGTTACCTGAACAGGAATAGCTTGCTTCCTTCTCATTGCCCTGATCTGTAACAGTGCACGGAATGGTGACCTACATATAGGACAGTTACTGGCTTGGTATCTCAGAGATTCAGCACAAGCACTGCACAGACACAGATGTCTGCATGGTAATATTAATGTGTCTCTCATATCAGACATACAGATTACACACTCTGCACCACTGTCATCTGGTTCATCATCAGGGTCAAGCTATTTACAAAATAAAAATTTCACTTTGTAAAAGTAGGTTTTCTTGAAGACAATAAGGATTGGGGTAAAATAATGTAACTTTTTTTCCACAAAGGTTTACAAAATTACTCAATATGAATAGTAAACAATCCACAATTAAACAGTTAAAATATCGTAAAGTTATCTGTGTTCCACCATAGCCATTTAAATTAACAAATCCATGCCTACGAAACATTTTAAAATATACAGGATGCATCATGACATGGAAAGAGCTCAGTCAACTATAAAGTCAAGGCAAAATTCTCACGTTGTTGATAAATTCTTACCTTAATGAAAAATTTAGGTTTTTACATAGCTTCTACTGTGATAACAATATTATGGTACACTAGTGTCTCCCAAGATTCTGTATCGCTCACCTGGAAATCATTTCCAGAATTAAATTTGACTATGTCCACTGGCAGTCTAGAATATTCCTGTCAAGTTCCAAATGGCTCACTGGTTTTCCAAATTGTTTACAGGTTTCAAACAAGACCTTTCAGTGAATTTTCCAAAAAGGCGGATTGGATTATTGGATACAATTCTAAAAGAGAACAACCTGAAGACCATTGCTTCCAAGTTTTGTTCCAATTGGCCAAATGGTTTCAGAAAAAAAATCTTTAAGTAAATTTCCCATAGGGTCCTATGTTAAACTATGTTTGGCTCTGGTGGCATTCTTGGATGGTGGGCGGTTTATTCAGATATCAGGGATCACCATGACCTATTCTAGCGTGGCCATGCGCCACGCTTAATTTGTTGTCCGCCACGCTTCAAAAATCAATAGATTGTTGTTAAATACCGAAACCTCTAAACCAATTATCATGTTAGTGGCAATTAGACAATCTAATTAACATTTAATAGTGTGAACAGTGGCAGTGCCTCCGGGATGTGTACAACAGCTGATTGTAAATACTTACATTGTTACGCGTGGTTGAACAGACGACTTGTACAACATACACGGAAAAATAATGTTGGCAATTTAGATGAAAAATAAATAAAACAGGCTTTAAATGTAATTGAAATGAATAAATATCGTCATTTTAGATAATTAAAAGTAAGTTTTAAACAGATTTATATATTTCTGATAAAAATATTGTATGTTGAACATCGCGGTAAAACTACGAAGTAAACAAAATGCGAAAAATCCAAAAAGTTGAACTGTTTTTTTCCTTCATCCTGGGAAAGAAAAGTTATCAATCTACAATCAGTGTGATTAAGTGATGATTACACATTGTTATCCTAATGATTTACATATCAGCTGATTGAAAAATTAATTGTAACAACTGTACACCAAATCTGAACTTACCAAGCCGACATTCCTGAACATTAATTTCAGAAATATCAAAAACTGTTAATTATTTTAATCAAAATTACGATTTGGAATAAATAATGGACAGTTACTAGACAATTCAGTAATCATGAAGAGATCTTCAAAGCAAGACATTACCACTTTCTTCAGTGCGAAAGTACGGAGGGTAGAAACAGACCACGAATGTACCACTGTAATAGACTTTCAACTACCAAAGAGCAGCTACTTTGTGGAACAGCATTACAAACAGAAGCATAGACCTTGGTGAACTGAATGAAGACACAGACAGCAGGGACAACTGAACAAGACATGAGTTAGAAACATTTGTTAGTGCTCAACATGACAATTGTGCTTACTGTGCTGTTATGTTTTATCCTTGATATATATATATAGTAATATAATAAAGATGTATGTAAAGTTTTTTTCTTTCTAAGGACACATTTATGCCGAAGGAGGGATGCGAACGAACACGACACAACATCTCTCCCCCACCCTTGATTTTCATTCTGTGGTGATCCCTGGATATAATTCTGAAAGAGGACCACTTAAGGACCATTGCTGCCAATTTTGTTTCCATTGGCCCTGTGGTTTTAGACAAGAAGAGCTTTAAGTAAATTTTTCATAGGTTTCTATGTTAAACTAATGGCAGCAGGGTCATCGGATACAATTCTGAAAGAGGACCATCTAAGGACTATTGATGCCAACTTTCGTTCCAATTGGCTCAGTGACCAAATGATGGCAATAGATCATATGGCCCTTTGGGCTAGTGAGCTAAAAAAAAAATCATAAATCTAACCTTTGACCTATCCACTTGTTTGTTCTCAATTCCATATATTTCCTGTAGAAGGTAAGATAAACCATCTACAAACTGTTTCTGTTTTAACGGCTTTAGTATGTACCCACTGTCTGCTGAACTTTTCTCTACCAAACCAAATGTCAAATGTGCATGGTTTGAATGCTCTACAATATAAAATGTGAAAATGTGAGGTATTAATATTTTTAAAACCATCATGTACCCCAAATACAAAGAATTTTTTCCTATTTACTGATTATTTACCATATGAGATTCCTCTATGTGTTTTAGAAAATCAAACAGGTTAATGCTTGTTACATTTTTGAATTTGGTATTTTTAGTCTCAGAATCTCTAGGCTAGCATGCAACAATAAAATAACCTGTACTTTAACATATTTTTATCAATTAATATAAACTTAGTTTTTTTCTTAAAGAATATATAATTTACCCAAATTTATAATTCATATCTGTAAAAATTTGTGAGTTGTAACATATACTATCTTCAATAGAAATCTTACCCTCATCTTCTACAACACAGTGTATAACAACAGGGATAGTATCCTTTGTCGGATCAAACTGCCACTGAAATTATAAAAAAAACTTTCAACAGTTCCAGAAATAAACAATGTCTTTTGTTGCTTTTTCATTTTAGATAATTGTAACAATGTACCTATTTCTATTTATTTACGTAAATAAGAAGTCTGAAGGATGCTCGCTGTTCATGTTTTGGTCTTTTTGTCAGATTTTCGGAATCCTCGGGGTTTTATCCATTTCTTAAACATGAAATTTTTTTGCCCATGAACCCCCACTTTTTCTTTATAATTCAATCATATATACCTTAAAATGGTATTTGATAAAATTTTATGAAATCCTTTTTATTTTTTCATACATCTTTAAGAGACTAAGTTGTCAATGAAAAATCCAGAGAAAACCTAGTTCCTGCAAATTTTCAAGGCCTTATAGCTCTAAAATGAGCACATGAACCTATATTATTTTCTTGCTTATTTGTTTACTATTCATATGTTCTCTCAAACTAAAAAACCTATTTCAAATCCTATTTATTTCCTATTAGACCAGTGATCATCCTTAAATATATTTTAATATTATAAAAAAAAATTCCCAAGTTCAGTAAAATGGGATGCCATCTCATTAATGATCACTCAATATCTTTCCATTTCTGTATCTGATTACTGTAAATCAGATTACACTGTAATTTGATTTTTTATTATTGGGGATAATGTGACAGGCTGAAAACATAATAACTGAATCTGACATTTTGATTTCTGATACCGTAATGACTCCAATTTTTCCAAC
Organism: Mytilisepta virgata; assembly: GCA_028015205.1. Lineage (NCBI taxonomy): Eukaryota > Metazoa > Mollusca > Bivalvia > Mytilida > Mytilidae > Mytilisepta > Mytilisepta virgata. The sequence continues at coordinate 95,850,027 of CM051521.1, forward strand.
ATCCTAATTTTTTTTACACTTTTGACAATTAAAAAAAATAGCGTGTTTATTTAATCATATCATTTTAACTATCTATCTTATTAAAAATGATTGAAATAAGAAAAATTGTCAAGTCAATCATTTCTATTTTTTCCTATCTGGAAGTTTACTTTTGATAAGAAATCAAGAAATCTGAAATGAGATCAGAATGGACTTGCACAATATCAAAATGAAACTACATGTACTGTGAGCAAAGCTCACAAAGGATACCCCCCGCTTTGCCTTGACCAGGGTAAAGTTTTATAAGATATTTGTCCATATATAATGTATAAGCCAATAAAGATAGAATTCCAATTATCTCCCTTGTGTGATATCAGAAAGCAAAGATTTTTCTTCATGCACATCTTTGGATGATGTACTTCCTTTCTATAAAGTTTCATTGAAATCCATTGAGCGGTCTAGGAGGAGTTGCGCTTACGAGGTTCATATATAATGTATAAGCCAAAAAAAATAGAAGTCCAATTATCTCCCTTGTGTGATATCGGAAAGCAAAGATTTTTCTTCATGCACATCTTTGGATGATGTACTTCCTTTCTGTAAAGTTTCGTTGAAATCCATTGAGCGGTCTAGGAGGAGTTGCGCTTACAAGATACATGGAGAGACGAACGGACAAGGTGATTCCTATATACCCCCCCAAACTTTGTTTGCGGGGGGTATAATGAACAAATTTTTAAAAACAAATCATCTTATTAGACATTTAAAAGTTGTAGTTATAAATATTCTAACAAGATGACAAGATCTACAAATGTTGAACATGTGATGTAAAAATCATTTCTGAGATACTACAAGATCCAGATCATATGTTGCATATTTGTCAACATGGCGGGGGTTATATACAAAATACTCATAAAACAACTATTGTAAGAATACTCATTCTCTTCATGTCCTAAGGATAATTAAAAGTAAACAGAAGCTATATATATCGCCTTTGTTTTTCCCCCTTTTTTTCAATTTTAGGATTGAAATAATATTTTTTTCACATTACCTCATCTTCAGAATATCTGGTTGGTTCAACAACATGAAGTGGCTGAGTAAAAAGTTGATTGGTCCCCTTTTTGTAATGATAAGTTCCAGATTTCATTCCTGGATATTTTGAGTTGATTCTGAAATGCATTTGTAAAAGAATTTAAGTAACAATACATCAAGTAAGTATTAGTGTTGAAAAGCTCACAAAGCGGCAGTGTCTCAGAACCAGATATTTAAGTTTAGATGGCCTAAATTATTAAATTCTCAGGAAAGGATCATCACATTTTTAAGAAATCAGTTCTTCCTCTAAGAAATTATAGATATTAGAGACACGAAATGAAGTTTAACACATCTATCTTTAGAATATACTTGTTTAAAAGATTTTTTCTGAAAGTATGGGAGATTTAGCTCTTTCGTGAATATGTCAGGACCACTTGGGCAGTCAAAAGGAGACTATGTCTCACACTTCTCTCAGTTTGTGTTTTTACTTTATTGTTCTTTGCAAATTTCTCCAATGATTTTTTAATGAAAATATATCTACAACAAATCAAGCCATTGTAGTACACTCAAACAAATTTTTGGCTACCAATACCACACATTTTTTTAACAAAACATACACAAGCTGTCCATTGTTAAATTCCTCTGTAGCAAAGTAGTAGATTGTTATTGCACATTTTACATCACAATCAAAAACAAATTCAATATTATATCTTTGGTTATTCTTCTGATTCTGATCATCATCAGGTTCTTCTTCATCTATCCTACAATAATGTAAACAAATCAGATAGCATCTAATGAAATGTATAAGAATGGTGTGTGACACCCACTTTAAAATTTTACCCAACATAATTTTCATTTCAATTGGTACCTTAGTACTTCAGAAGGCAGTGAAGCAAAAAAATCAACTATGACATGTAAAATCAATATATACTATGAAATGACAAAGATGTTTTTGGTTATACAAAAGTCATATGTGATTTGGAAAACAACATGCCATCAGCAATATGCACATGAATGTATCATGTGGTTAAAGGTTGGTGCATTTTGGACCTGTTAGAGTTAAGACTGAACAATTACCCATTGCAACTAAAAACAAGAGGCTGTCGAATGACAGCAAACCGGATTTTCCTGCATGGAAATGATGTTTGCAAATCTGGATTCCCAAACAGGATGAAGTAAAGAAATATAAATGAATTTTTGTAGGGTTTTGTAGGGTTCAGAAATGGAAAGGCAAAAATCAATCTTGACCTCCTATTTATAGTAAGTGACAAATATTGGAATTTTTGAGAGTATATAAGTACACACACGGTGAAAGTGAAAATCGTCAATATCGGAACGGTGAAAGTGGAAATCGTCAATATCGAACTTGACCTCCATTTTGTCATCAGTAACAACATATTAAAATTTGAAAAGCTTTGGCTGAACAGTTCATACGTTATCACAGGGACACCACTGGGAAAGCCATTTTTCAATCTTTCAAGAACCATAACTCCTGAACGGTGAAATTGAAAATCGTCAATATCGAACTTGACCTCCATTTTGTCATCAGCAACAACATATTAAAATTTGAAAAGCTTTGGTTGAACAGTTCATAAGTTATCACACGGAAACCACTGGAAAAGCCATTTTTCAATCTTTCAAGAACCATAACTCTTGAACGGTGAAAGTGAAAATCGTCAATATCAAACTTGACCTCCATTTTGTCATCAGTAACAACATATTAAAATTTGAAAAGCTTTGGCTGAACAGTTCATACGTTATCACAGGGACACCACTGGGAAAGCCATTTTTCAATCTTTCAAGAACCATAACTCCTGAACGGTGAAAGTGAAAATCGTCAATATCGAACTTGACCTCCATTTTGTCATCAGTAACAACATATTAAAATTTGAAAAGCTTTGGTTGAACAGTTCATAAGTTATCACACGGACACCACTGGAAAAGCCATTTTTCAATCTTTCAAGAACCATAACTCTTGAACGGTGAAAGTGAAAATCATCAATATTGAACTTGACCTCCATTTTGTCATCAGTAACAACATATTAAAATTTGAAAAGCTTTGGTCGAACAGTTCATAAGTTATTGCACGGACACTGTTTGGCAGCCGCCCGTCCGCCCGCCCGCCCGCCCGGCCGCCGTACATCACCAATTTAATAACCGATATTTTCCTATGAAAATCCGGTTAATGAACAGAAATTTTCAAGAGAGAAGCAATAGGCCGAATGCCAAACAATGGCATTACAAGTTTAATGCATTAATTTCCTTTATGACTCAGTAATTGAAACAACAAATTCATGATACCTTGATCGATGTTAAGTGCATTTTTTTTAGTTTACTTACTTGACAAATCTCAAGGAATCCTTCCTAATGTTAACAAGACTTTTCAATGTTTTGGTTGGCTCATTTCCAGTGGACATAGGATATGGGTACTAAAACATATATTAAAGGGTTATCTAACACTAAAATAAAGTAATATCTAATTAATTTCACAGCACAAGTTAACAAACAACTTTACAGAAAGTTATGAATCCTTTAGACCAACTGTTTTGATAGAACAACTGTGGCCCTGTGAATGCTCTGAAGCTGCATGTATTGCTAATCTGCATTCACTATTTTTCATTCATTTCATATCAGTTTTATAATGTCAATTTCCAGTGCATTTTACATGATAATGTAATACTGATGACTTTAGTTAACAATTTTAAAAATGCAAATCGTGACTTAGTATTAACTAATTTTGCTTTGAGTTTGGTGAAATGTAGTAATGACTTTGGGGTTCTCTTTTTTCACTTCATATATATACAATACATGTACTCTAAAATAAAATTTTAGACTACATGTATAACAAATTCAGATTACCAATGAACTATAAGTTTTATTTTGTCCTTAAAGAAAAGGTTAGACACATAACATGACATGAACTTTATAGGGGTATTAATTTTGTTGAACAGAATGGATACTACCGGTAATATACACATATGTATGCCCCAAAAATAACATTATTTTTTGTAAAGTGGACTACTGCATCTACTAATCAGGCTATGGAATTGATAACAGATGACAAAGGTGCATTAGATTTATAAGAAAGAGGAAAATATTCCAAATTTAAATCTATAGTTACTTACTGCAACTGGCTTTGATCCCAAAAAGTTCAGATCAAGGTTCTCTCCAAAGAGGTAAGCTTCTGGTTGACTCATGTCAAATCTTTCACCTCCCATGATGAAATGACTTCCAAAATAGTTACCTGTGTGATATTTATTTTGATAAAAAGTTAAGTGAAGATTGAAAGGGGATGTATCTTATTAAGAAGATTCTAACTAAATACTTTTGTTTTGATGATAAATAATGAGAAGGTCCCTAGACATACAGATTAGTAATGAAGTGTAAGTTTGCTTATTCATGATGTTGGTAACCACTGATGTTGAAAATATTATTACAACAGATATACTTTTTTGTTTTGAAGGGTATATTTTTTAAGTCTTTGTCATTGACCCTTCGGTCTAATCCATATATTCTGTGTTCATTGTAAAAACACCATAATTCACCTCAAAATAGTATGTTAATTAGAAAACAGAAAAATTTCTGTCTCTTCCAAGAAACCAACCGTGTTGCTGTGTAGATTAGATAAACGATAACAAAATGAAGGAGATTGCTTTTATTTGGGGTATGTATATTTATTTTGGTCAATAATTTTAATAATCATAGAATTTGTCCAGGGTCTCAACTTAAACCTTAAAACATTCTATGGTTCCTCTTGTTAAGTAGAGTTGACCCGCGATCAGAAAATCACTGTATCAACCACAAGCCCCTATGAGGCCTTGGAAAATTGATTGTCAGTTTCTCCTAACCCAACCAGGCCTGTTTTCACCTTCCGGGTCAATTCTTTTTTTCCACAAATTAAAATGCAAATCTACGGGTTTGTTTTGTGGCATATATACACGATGATTTAAATTGTCTGACCGTCGATTAGAAACTAGTATATAACATCATGCAACTTTCGTCTGCAGTGTTTTTAAATAGCTTATTTTACGGAATTGTTTAATATTATAAAATAGCTCTATCACCAAATGAATTTATACTGGCCTTTAATTAACCAATACTGCAGATCTCAGTTTTGTGTGTCAATGTAACAATATATGACCTTCAGCTTGGACATAACCTTAATGAGCTCTACTTTTAAATTGTAAACAAAGATATTCTGACCATGTTTTTTACTTTACATGGAGATGTTACACATGAATTTAGGAAGTCTTTTACAAGTTTCTCTAGACCAATTTAGCATGGCATCTTCAAGCACCATGCTACCCTCATCATGAATTTGCATTTTATCATGTAAACTTTTACACCATCACAGTAGGGTGAAGGCTGTTTATTGCAGGTTTTGATAAATATACTGCCCTCATGTCAAGGCAGGGTGCCCCTAATTTTATCTTTTTTAACCACTGAGTGTCCTCAAAATACAAAATTTAGCATGCCTTCATAAATTTCTGGGGAAAGCACTATCTTTGAAAATTCCCATTCAAAGTATAAATAAATGAAATCAAGTTTTACTATTTCTTTTACAAGCCGTCAAAATTCAGTATGGACAATGCATGGACGAGTAAACTGACCTGCGCAAACACAACCTTGGAAATTCCCACTTCAAACAAACATCGTAAGTCACGATGAAACCACTCGACAGACAGTAATTGACAACCCCAAGCTGAACTTGTACGAACATCAAATCAAATCATGTTTAACACGCACACCTCCCAGTTCATGGATTTAGAAATAGTGAACAATGAAACGTGTATGATAGTAAACAAACAAAATGCTTTATCAAGATATAATATATATATTGTAACATAAAGAAAGAATTCGCATCGTAGTAGTGTACATGTAATACAAGGTTTGCTTTGCAGTCATATTCACAGGCATTCGACGACTGAATTGTAAAGCATCTTTGCCTCTTTGCACTTTATCGTGAATCTTTATTTTGTATAGTCTGGCAATGAAACGAATATAGTAACGCATGACAACTTAAATATAATACATAGTCATTGTTGGAAAATATAAAAATTTATGTCATCAGTAAATTGATACATGTAGGAGCACTTGAGGGTAATCAAGAGAAATATTTGATATTTTGATTATTTAAAAATTTCTAACCATTTTCAAAACTTATTTCGGGTATTATTCCTAACCTTTCTACAAACTATGTGAATAAAATTTCATATTCAGCCAAACAAGACAATTATAATGTACATGTATTTCTTTTAATGTATTTCAAAATTATTTTTCCTGAACCTTCTTTCAATTTCATAAACATAAGTCTATCTATCATTTTTTCATCATATATTTAAATTTCAAACAATTCTAAATATAATGTTCACAAACCACTTTTGAATTGAGCACGCATTACATCCTATTTTCAATGTTTAAAACTTGTGGTTAGATTAACATGTTTTGTTTGTCGTAACTTATAGCACGTGCTGTTTACTATTTTCTTCTCGTACGTAGTAAAATACTTTACAGGTAACCACATCTTGACAAAAGTGTGGGATAGTTTAAAGCGTGGGCTATACAACAAGTCTTTTATGGTAATTGTTATTGCCCTCCACAACAAACAGAAAATCTTGTGCAAAAACAAGCCTATTATGGTGATGGCCACCACCCACATTTGAATAAGCCACTAAGGTGGAGCTTTGCAGCATTTTATGGCACGATAATAATTCCTTTTGATTTTTATATTGCGATTTTCAATCAATCAAATCATTTGATTGATTGAATTTGTATGCTGAACTTCTTACCTGATTAAAAGAAATAGTAAACTTGATTTCATTTATTTATACTTTGAATGGGAATTTCCTTCATTTGCACACATCAGTTGAGGCATTACGTATTACTCTTCCTAAGCGATTGGTTCATCGTATTTGACATCGTGGAGAGTGTTTGTGCAGGTAGGTGATTGGTTTTTAAAATAATGAGTTTTGTCTGCACAGGTTCATATCTTTGTCCATACTGAAAGATGCACACCCTTCATTATAGTTACCTAATACTGGTAGGTCGCCCACCAAATTAAATCAAAACAACAACAGTATAAATTCTAACATTTTTTACATTATCAATTTTTAAATCTTTACAAAAATATTTAAGCCACTTATACAAAACTTTAAGCCATTTAAACAAACTTCAAATTATGGCTTCAGTAATTAACCTTCTTCCTAGCCATATTACATGCTTTACTATTTGAACCAAGATAATATTTATATAATTTAAGCACAGTTTATCACATTGTAAATTCTCATGTGCTTTTCCTTATGGTATCTCTTCGTCGTACACTAATATTTGATTCAAAGGATTTTGTCAAATAATCACCAACTTTTATCTGCATGAAAATTTTGTCATAATGCTATAAAATAGCCCTCCTATAATAGCAGTTTTAAAAAGTTTTACAAATAGTGCTTTATGCACAACAGAATCGAAAGCTTTGCAAAAATGGACAAAACATGTAAAAAGTTTAAATTTCAACCCCCCAGTGTATTTCTCTATCAAAGTTTGTGTATATATATATAGATATATATATATATATATATATATAGGATAAAGTAAAGAATACACCCATGATACTGGTATTCAGGGCTTCGGAATATTTTTGAAAATTAACTTGCCCACGGGAAAGTTGTATTAAAATTTTACTTTCCCGCACCATAATTTACTTTCCCGTTTTTAATTTCTTTTTAAAGTCTGCAAAACTTAACATCAACTACTTTCCGTTTCTTTGATTCGGAAACGAAATATTTGTGCATCCTCATGCCTGGGGCCTTATTAATTAAACATTTATCGTTGTCAAAGTTTGAAACTTTTCATTTTGCTTTACTGGTAATACTTGATTACTGCTAAACGCAAGGAAAAAACAAGCTAACTTTCAGGAAACCAGTTTCTAAATCACAGATTTCATCAAAAAATAAAACAATACACTGGAACGTACCATGCACCGACGATTTACTTGCCCGATGGGAAACTGGTACTTGTGTTTTTACTTTTCCCAGGGAACAGGAAATGGGAATTCTGAACAATTTTTTGTACCAGTATTGTGGGCATAATACTGGTAATTCCAGTATTATTGACAGACAATACTAGTAATTCCAGTGTCGTTCAGTATCTTCCAGTGTCTTGAACACTCTGCAATTCTGGAATACCAGTGTTGTCTGGTATCTTCCAGTATTTTAAAGAAAAAAAATTAAATGACAATGCTGGAAACCAGTATTTTCCAGTATCTTCCAGAATTGCGGATACTGGGAGATACTATATAGTAACAATACTGATACAAAAATTTGTTCCAGCATTGTACATAATACTGGTTATTCCAGTATCGCGGTTGTATTCTTCACTTTATCCATATATTATATATATAATTGCGGGCCGGATCGACTGGCGACGAATCGTTTTAGGACGGATCGACAGTGGGCCGGACTGGTTTTGGGACGGAACGACCTGTTACTGTAGTGTGATATACGATACTTTTTTACTTTCATTTTAAAGAAACCATTTAGAAATTTACGAAAAACCACTTGCAGTTTGAAAAAAGACACACAGTTATTTTATTGTCGGCATTTTGTAATCTATAACTTTTAAAGATAGTATTTTTTTCGCTTCTATTTCGAATGATTGAGTCTAAACTAAAGTAAAGCACTGCAGTGCTGAGAAAAGAGGGTCCTTGAGACTTGAATACGATCATACCCGATTTTGGTGGGTATCTGTAAACGTTGTTTGATGTGGCATCGACATCTTCATTGCCATCACTTTGTCGACTTGCTAAGGCACCCATTCTGGAAGAAATATTTATAAATAACCTATTTAGTGTTCGTGCTCAGAATTTGCCACTTCCGTAAGAATGACGTAAATAAGGAGTAAAGTAAAGTGTTCATTTCAGTTTGTCAAGATAACTTATCGGTCTAGTAAGTAAAATATAATTTTTGTTTAATCAACACACTTCTATGTTACAGTCAACGATCATCAACTTCATTGGGACAGATTTTTTTTTTTTATTTTCTGTTTAACGAGAGAATGTAACTTACGTTACCCTAACTATTAACGGTACACAAGGAAACAAAAACAAAAAAAAAATAAAACTTATTTTTCAAACTTCTATTTTTATTTTCTGCCCAGACACCAGGTTTTTTACAACATAAAGAATAAAAGAAGTCACTGCTAAAAGACAATCAGATTAAGTTTAATAAAGAGTGCTCTAATAACAAAGCAAAGCGAAGTATGTGGAATTTTTAATATTTTTTTTTTTTTTTTTTTTTTTTTGTTAACGTAAATATCTAGCAAAAAATATTGGTAATAAATCAAGATCAATCAAGCTAAGATCGATGACGATCATCCCAGTATTTTGGCATTTAAAGATAATGACCCTGGTTTGGAATAACAATATTTCTCTTCCCCTATGGATCAGGATTTCGTTAGTAAGCGCATTAGTAAAATTCACGTAAATTAAGAGAGTTACAAACATAAATGGAATTTCAGCAAAATTATTCACTTTGCAAAAACTTGTATTCATACAACCTCTGACTGATATTGTAAATTTATCCATCAATCTTTCCTAGCGGCCGTCTTAAGGAAGCTCTGGTTGCCCAACTATTAAATGTTTTGAAACGAATTGGAGAAATATTAATAAACTTTTAAATTTACTATATTTGTTACTCATTTATTATGTCAAATTTTAGTTACTGTCCTTTTTTCTGGCGTTTCTCGGTGAACAAAACACAAAGAATTTTGAAAAAATACAAGAACGTGCGTTTCATATAGGACTTTTTACTGGTAAAATCAAGATACTTTGAACTCGTCGGAAGCGCACTATATGTTACATGTGTATGAATTATCTACTTACAGCATTGTTGTGTGTTCGTCCTGTTTAATCATTGTAATAGTTTGTCCCTAGCGGGCCCTTGATTGAAATAAAAATATTCTTATACTGTAGTCCATATCCATCCAGTCAGTGCTGTCTTGCAGCTGAAATCTCTCTCGCAGCATAGTTTATTTTGCTGTATTGCTCTGTAATCATGCATGTCAGTCCCCAATTATGTTTTAGTGCTATATTTTATTTATTAGTGTTGAAGTTTGTTACCTGCTTTGTGTGTTTTTGCCCAGTTTTAACTTTTCTATTTATACCTGAAAACGTTTTATGTTCGCATGGTTGTAGACTGCAAGTGATGAATTATTCCTCGTAAAATGTATCTGGCAGGACACAAATTCCTAGTAAAATTAATACATGGTTACTTATTTTACTAGTAATACTAACCCGAAGCCAGTTAAAAAAAGTCCCTAGAGAGATAGATTTTTCCTAGGTAAAAATGACCGTCATTATAATGTTCATGGGTAAATACGTCCATGTTACTAATTTAACTTGGAAAATAATTTGTTTTTAAAGCATTATTTAGCTGTATAACAGTGTAATCTTTTTATTCATTTGTTTGGATTACGTTTGTTATATCATCATTCATTATTTATTTTCCACAAATATGAAATTCATAATAAATTAATATTCAGAGACATGTTTTGAGAGATACGTTTTTTGTTATAATAAATTAAGTATGAATATTATGATTTATGAAATAATAAAAAATTCTTCGAATATTGTTGTTATTAATCTTATAAATACATAGTATTGTCACGCGGCAAGATATCACTGTTAACATTCATTAATATTTCAAAACATGGACTTACTTTACTTGCAAAAAAAAGTCTGGGAACACATTTTACTACGGGACAAAGTTTAATGTCATACATGTCTCTGGTTAATATTTATAAAGTATGAATATTATGATTTATGAAATAAAAATCTCAGTGTCTCCTAGACTTTGTTTCATTAGTTAAAAAGTTCATATTTGAATTTGTATATTGAATTATTATTATAATAAGTCTCTGGACCAATTTTCCCAGGAAAACTAATGCAGGACATTACTAATACTAATACTAATCGTGGACTCGTTTTCCCAGAAAAATCAATCCTGGGACTAAATTTTCTAATCAAAGTCAAAACATGGACTTACTTTACTTGCAAAAAAAAGTCTGGGAACACATTTTATGACGGGACAAAGTTTAATGTCATACATGTCTCTGGTTAATATTTATAAAGTATGAATATTATGATTTATGAAATAAAAATCTCAGTGTCTCCTAGACTTTGTTTCATTAGTTAAAAAGTTCATATTTGAATTTGTTTATTGAATTATTATTATAATAAGCCTCTGGACCAATTTTCCTAGGAAAACTAATGCAGGACATTACTAATACTAATACTAATCGTGGACTCGTTTTCCCAGAAAAATCAATCCTGGGACTAAATTTTCTAATCAAAGTCAAAACATGGACTTACTTTACTTGCAAAAAAAGTCTGGGAACACATTTTATTACGGGACAAAGTTTAATGTCATACATGTCTCTGGTTAATATTTATAAAGTATGAATATTATGATTTATGAAATAAAAATCTCAGTGTCTCCTAGACTTTGTTTCATTAGTTAAAAAGTTCATATTTGAATTTGTTTATTGAATTATTATTATAATAAGCCTCTGGACCAATTTTCCTAGGAAAACTAATGCAGGACATTACTAATACTAATACTAATCGTGGACTCGTTTTCCCAGAAAAATCAATCCTCGGACTAAATTTTCTAATCAAAGTCAAAACATGGACTTACTTTACTAGGAAACAAAGTCCGGGGTGGGGGCACAATTTACAACGGAACGAAATTTATAGTTACGTAAATAGTTGTGCAGTCGGTTCTAAGTGTTCCTAGCTTGGAGCTCATGCTGTCTTGTTGTTTTGAACACATGGCTCTTTCCTGTTCATCGCTACTCATGACTATACTCACGTGCTCATTTCGGTTTTGTGGTGCTACTTGTCGCTGTTTTCGCTGCTGCTGCTGCTCCTGCTTTTTGTTACTGTTCGTCATCGCTGCTCTTCTCTTACTCATCGCTGCTTTTTCTCTTGCTCTTTGCTGTTCATCGCTGCTCATGACTATACTCACGTGCTCATTTCTGTTTTTTGGTGCTACTTGTCGCTGTTTTCGCTGCTGCTGCTGATCCTGCTGCTTGTTGCTGTTCGTCATCGCTGCTCTTCTCTTGCTCATCGCTGTTTTTCTCTTGCTCTTTGCTGTTCATCGTTACTCATGACTATACTCACGTGCTCATTTCAGTTTTTACGTGCTACTGTTGCTGTTTTCGCTGCTACTGCTGCTCCTGCTGCTTGTTGTGGTTCGTCATCGCCGCCATTCTCTTGCTCATCGCTGTTTTTTCTCTTGCTCTTTGCTGTTCATCGCTACTCGTGACTATATACTACCCTACTCATTTCGGTTTTGTTGATGCTACTTGTCGCTGTTTTCGCTGTTGCTTCTGCTCCTGCTGCTTGTTGCTGTTCATCATCGCCGCTCTTCTCTTACTCATCGCTGTTTTTCTCTTGCTCTTTGTGGTTCATCGCTACTCATGACTATACTCCCGTGCTCATTTGGGTTTTTATGGTGCTACTTGTCACTCTTTTCGCAGCTGCTGTTGATCCTGTTGTTTGTTGCTGTTCGTCGTCGCTGCTCTTCTCTTACTCATCGCTGTTCTTCTCTTGCTCTTTGCTATTCATCGCTAATCATGACTATACTCACGTGCTCATTTCAGTTTTTTGGTGCTACTATCGCTTTTTTTCGCTGCTACTGCAGTCGCTGCTGCTTGTTGCTGTTCTTCATCGCTGCTCTTCTCTTGCTCATCGCTGTTTTTCTCTTGCTCTTTGCTGTTCATCGCTACTCATGACTATACTCACGTACTCATTTCGATTTTTTGGTGCTACTTATCGCTGTTTTCGCTGCTGCTGCTGCTCCTGCTGCTTGTTGCTGTTCGTCCGGGTCCAGGCACGTGACTTAAGTCACTTCCGTAAACAAATAGTAAAAAATGGCGGGAAATTCCACTACTTCCGGTTGAGCATTTGCGCAAACCACTTCCAGGTCCTTTCGGTTCTGGTCACGTGACTTCCCTTTCCAGTGACGCCATTTCCGGCTCCACCTCGCTCTACCTTTTCAAATCCTAACTGAACTGTGCTCATATACTACTTCGGTATAAGATTTACACATTACACTAGTGCTCGTGAACAGGATCTCCTTAAATTAGTGCCCATTTATTGTATATAAGAAATCCAACAACATAAAAAAATTGTTTTTACGTTCTTCATTTATATACAATCGGTGGACATAATTATTCGCCGTCTCTCCGGGTAATCCCGCTTCCTCCACCAATAAAAACTGGCCGCCGCGAAATAGCCCAATGTTCAGAAAAGGCATAAAAACCCAACTACACAAACAAACAGAATATTTTATTCGCCACCTCCGATCATAGGGGCTCGCGAATCTTATTTGAGAACATAATATGCTCTATACCAAAAACTTAGTGTTTTCATTGGGCATAGAAACAAATACATTCTAAAATAAGATTCCCGAGCCCCTGTGATACAAATTTTACAAAAAAATATTGTGGAGTCATTTCTCAGCCAATTTTCACGAAACTTTCATCGCAGAAAGAGAACTATTATTTTGTGTATGCATTTCCGGTTCCTGGTTAATGAGACCATGATTTATTGTGTGCCGCCGATAACCCCTCCGGGAAGGCAATGACCATTAATCTTTTGTGGGGGCATGGGTTTTTTGCTGGGGTCAAACTTTTTTTCTACAAAAATTTGGAACAAAATATTTTTTTAATGATTTTTTTAAATTAATTTTTCTAACATTTTCCTGGCAAAAAACAGAAAATACATAACAAATAAATTACTGCAACAATGTTTTGATACACTATATAAATTACTCTAAAAAATACTTAAATTTTTTGCCACCACTTAACTTGCAAACCTTGAGAAAAGAAACATTGTCCATAAAACATTTAAATTTAATTTTTAGATATGTCGTTCTTAAGATGACCGTTCTTTGAAATAACATACATATATTTGAAAACGCTATATCGTTTATTATAATATATACCAATATTAATATTTTAGGTGTTTTTCGAATGGAACATTGATTGTCTTGTTGGATAATTGATAAACCACTACATAAATTTATTTAGATTTTTTGTCCATCTAAACTTCTGTCCTTCTTTCTATTTATAAATGTAGAACATTATTATTAAAATTCTAGTCTTTTATGACGTTTGAAATTAATTTTTAAAGTACCACAGCTGGTACCTAGTTGTCAGATAAAAACAAGCATTCACATGTTTAACTTGCCCAGACCACAGGTGCTATATTGCCATCACCTGGTATGTGCCAAAGGTGTCGCCTATAAACTTGTGTTTTAATCTTTACCTCTGAAACCACTGGGCAAATTGGAACTACACTTTGGTGGTTTCCTTTCCAAATTATATTTAGGGGACTAGACCTTGATAAATTTGGCCACTATTACTTAAAAAAAACAGAAAATCAGCAAAAATATTTAAAACTCTTCTTTGAAATTACATAGTCAGCAGGGACCAAAGTATTCTTAAACTGCAAGTAGCACATACACGTAAAAACACAAAAAATATCAATGTGCGAGAAATCCGATGTTTGCTTTCTCACTAAAAATTACTGAAACTGAAAAGTCAACGTTGATAAATAATATCTCACACTTTAAGGGGGATAGTAACCTATTTTTTCCAAAAGGTGCTTAAATTTCTTTTAAAATTATGTCTCATCCTTAAATTCCTCTAATTCTAAAACATTCTTTGTAAATTTTCAAAAGGTTCAAGGAAACGTCTCAGTGAAGGATCCTACATATATGCCAAGACATCCATAGGCACTAGACAACTGGACATGACCTAGTTTTTCCTTTTCTGCTTGATAAAAAAAATTTCAAGGCGTGCTACGGCAGTACAATCTATTTCCGTGATTTTGGTCCAACACCGATTTTTCAAAAATTGTCCGTCAGTTAACTTTTCACGTTTTGATCTTCTTGAGAAGCACTGACCAAACATGGCACAGATGTTTGTTGTAAAGTCCTTTTCAAGTATTGTTACTTTCGGGATAATTGGTCGAGAAATATGGCCACACGAGCCTGTAATCTTTTATTGGCTGAACTTTCAAAAACTATGGTTAGACTTGTGGTTAGATTAACCCGTGAACCCAAACTTTACAAATATGTTTCTATAAGAAGTGCTGTTACTTTGGTGCCGATCAGAAATCCCAGATGGCCACCAGCAACTGAATTGATTAACATTGGACCATATGGGAAATGAATTAAAAATTCCTGTTCTGATGGATGAATTACTGTTTAAGGTCAAGTGGAAATTATTTAGTGCATATCAGGACGAGAACGTGTTGATATGATATGGATATGAACCCTGCTTTGTATTAGACCGACACGCTGAGTCGTATATTTTTTAACATGCTAGCTCACTAAGTAACAGTCCGCAGGAAGACATATCACCACACCCGGACACACTTTACTGACTCCGAGCCGACCAATCCTTTGCTTCTGCTTGGCGGAGAACCAGCAAATACATTTTTATTGACTTTGGTTTGATTCATGTTCTGAAGAATAATTCAAAAGAGTGATACCAAGTTTGGTGGATTAGATTCCAATGAGGACAAGAATAATTCTTGCTACTTTGGTACCATTCTACCAGCAATCATGACTGACAACCCCCAAAAGGCCATTTTGGATAGGTTAAATTTCGAAGATCTTCTTTGAAACTACTTGATACTATAGATTTGAAACTTGTCATGAATGATCATTGGAAGGTCGACCCAGGAGGTGTTACTTTGGTGCCTGATTGCTGCGGGTGTCGGACTTTATGGAATTGATACTTATGAGGAGCTGGTCAATCTTTTTTTTACTTTGTTGCCATTCTGCTATCAAATATCACCACAAGGCCTCAGATTTGAAAGATCTTCTTTTCTCAAACTACTTGATCCACGGATTCGAAAGTTGCCACGAATGATCTCGACTTCCTAAGAAATATTACTAATGTTACAATTTGAAATCAAATATTGTTACTCGTGCTCGACTTAGTTAACATCCAGCCGTATGGGAAATGCATTTAAAATTCTTCTTCCGAAGACAATTAAACAGAATGGTCAATACCGAGGTTTGTTGAAGTGATACCTATTAAAACTCCAAACATTTGTTCTGCTACACGTAGCAATCTAAATGGGCTTTTCTGATAAGTTAAATTTCCTAGACCAAATTTTAACTTCGATGTCAAATAAAATCCAGATGAACAATACACGGATTTTCAAAAAAATGTAGACCATCTGATCATGTTTTTGTTTTAAAAACCATTATTGATCTATATTAGTAAAAAGGGGGGGGGGGGTAAACTTTTTGCCTGTTTGTAGATTTTAAAAAGGCTTTTGATAAAGTGATTCATGAGGGTATCAGATATAAGCTATTAACAAACAATATTACGGGAAAGTTTTATTCTACCGTTAAAGATATGTACAATAAAAGTGACCTCTGTGTTAAAATTTGTTTATCCTTCATTTATATATATTTATCTATTAATTTCATTCTTTGAGGAAAACAAACTATTTTTTTTTCAATTATAACCACAACCAAATATTTTTTCGCTTAAATTTCGAATCAAATTAATTTTTTTTTTAAAAATCTGCAATCAAACATTTTTGGGGGAAAAACCCATGCAAGCCCCCCCCCCCCCCCCCCCCATACACACAGATGAATGGCCCGTGTCTAACCCAACAGAGGGTTCTTTTTTCCAAATTCGCTATTTCTATGGTTGAAAATTTACTATACGCCTGTATTTTGGGAAGTGGGAAAATTTTCCTTTTAAAATTCTTTGGCGTGTGCTTTCCGCAAATTTGGGGGAACAATTGCGAGTATCCCTCTTAACCCTACTGTAGTATTTTTGAAAGTTTTCAAAACAACAGGGGTCTTTCGGACTTACTCGGGATAATATATTACAAATACGCTAAATAGCTGTTTTACGAATGTTGTTGCTATTATAGTGACACGCCCATTTTTCAGTCACACAACCAATCGTTATCCTCCAAACCGCTGACGTTCAGTCGATTTCATTCATTACCCACACTCCTCTGTCACAACATCAACACAAACAACGACAGAGTTGAAAATAGTAAATATTGAGCATGGATAACTTAAGAGAACATGTCATGGTTAATCATTTTGTCTCAGCAACTGGATGTCACGCAGAACAAGCAAAACAGTGTTTGGCAGCATCAAATTGGCAATTTCAGGTATTGTTTTGAAAAAAATATTTGTTCAACATGGCGCATGTGTTTACTAGTGCGGTTGTTTGTTTAATTTCTTGTTTCGGTTTGTGAATTTCCTGAATGAAACATTGTTTGCTTTTGAAATTATTGTATTTTTTTATTTATTTTCAGACTGCCTTAAGTTTATTTTTCCAAGAATCATCAATACCTACATGTCGAACGTGCAATGGAAATCACACACAAAACGCAAATTACCCAGTAAGTATAAGACCACCATTTTGATGACATCATTACCCATTTCTAATGTTTACAAAAGACAAATAACATGATCTCTTTTCCCCGAAATCAAAAAGCTAATGTTATTATTTAGATTGTGTAGATGTGTAGTGAAACCCTTTTTTCAAAGTGTTCGGGGTATAAATTAGACTACTTTGTAATGTCGTTACTTTGGTTAATTTGTGTATTGATCTTTTAGGTCATGCATGTATTTAGTGATGACCTGATTTGAGGATAAAGAAATCCAGAAATAAACATATGCTTTTTGTGCGTTTCAAATAAAAACAAATAACAAAACATTTGTTAACATAATGAATTCATCATATAATAAATGATAATAAAAACAGTGATAAAGAAAATTGTAATTGTAAAAGATCTTGAGATAACTGTTTTTGGCTCATAAAGGAAAAATATCCATTTGTCACAGTAAAATCATTGATCACTCAAAACATTTTCAGTCAAAAAAGGAAATTTATGATACAAAGACATTCTACATATACCCTCATATTCGACATTGCACATTTAGATTCCAAATCAAAATGGTATAAGTAGGAATTGAACATCAAACTTACAATTGTGTTTACAAAAATTGTTGTTTTGGATACAGAATATTGCATGATGTGAAGATTTGACAACTGACATTTTTGCAGTTATTGTAAGACCCTCTTAACTAATAACATGGTGTGTTATTATTGTAATTTTCATGGATTTTATTCTTTGGACACTTCCTAAAGTGAAATATGACTTGTAATAACTAAAAAATGTTGAAACTGTAGGAAAATTTCCAGATGTTTAAATTCGATCAAAGATTTAGATTTTCCAAGTGATGTATGCTAGATTTTAAATAGATTGTAGAAATGTTTTATTATGCCTTCAAAGGAATTTTGGGGTCATAAACACAATATCTTAGTTTTACTGTCTGTCAATGCTTAATTTTTAGGTATGATATTACCATTTTAGAACCAGGAAGGATATTATTGATAATACTTTACATAGATCTTCATTAAAAAATCCCTTATCCTTAAATGACATTCGTTTCTTCTCAGAAAAATGCCTTATCTTTGTCTTGAGGTTCTCTGGAAAGACAACATTTCTGTTGTTTCAGTTTCTTTTCCAGTAGAAATGTGCATATATTTATTAAACCTTTTATCAACAGTGACTTGCCCTTTTCACTAAAACTGTATTACCACGATTACGTTTACATGGTGATTTTTTAAGTTGTCAAGGTTTTTATCCTAACACCAACATTTGTAACTCAAACTACCCTAAACCTCTAAATTGGATTATTCCCTATCCAATAGTGGGTTGGAAGTGTTAGACACAAGAAAATAAAACCGACCAGAAAAATTCTCAGTTGAATATTATCTTGTAATTCATATTTATAAATGGTTTTGAATAATTGTTTGCACCAGTTCACTAATGTTAAAAAAAATACATGGATCAGAATCACTTTCTTGCCACCACTATAAAATCAATCATTTTCTCCAGGAAGAAGAAGCAAGGCCTGAGTGCCATTTTAAGTTGTATTGATATAATAATTGTCAGTCATTATTTGAGTTTGTGAGTTCATGAACTGAATTTGATTCAGTGGGCTGAAAAAACTTAGATATTTCATGATATTTATCTTAATTCATTTGTTTTGCTTAATGGTTATGGGTATGATATGGCACATTGCAACACCACCTTAAGATTGTTCAAGGATATTTTCATGGTGTCATATACATGTATTACATTATTGCATGTACATTGTATATGGCTCTCAAATGTTGTAATTATTTTTAGTGTAGTTTTAACTACAAACTTTTCTGTAAATGTACAGATCTACATATGTACGTGAACTTAAAAATAAACCCTTTTGAACTTGTTTCTACAATGAGACTTAGGATGAAATGTTGCATAAAGCTTTCAATGTAAAGAATTATAAATTTTTTACACCTGTCTGGTTTTTGTAAACATTGAAGTCATAGGACCTTGAACATTTTAAAAATACCTTTTCTTAATGTCAATAGTCGTATATATTATATATACCTTTTTTTAATTGTCAATGTCCTATTAGCAAAATTTGAATAATGAATAAACATGTTGTTATTGAATTTTTAAGGTAGCATTTAAGGTTTTTCTCAATACAATTTTATTGTTATTGATCAGACAGAAATGTTATGTTTACAAACTGAAGAAAGGTTAAAAATAGATGACATATTTGGCTTGCAGCCACTGGAAATTTATCAATATTTGAAAGATGTTTATTGCCAACAACACTAGCAATCTGTGTTAAGTGAATCACTCTTCACAGTTTGAATGGTATTGATTTGGAGAAACTGTTCCAGGGGTATACAAGTGCAGAAAACTGAATTTTTTTTTTGGGTGCCTACTGAGGGACATCCATTTGATTTTTTAGAGGGGAGGAGCATGGAAATAGTATTGCTGATCCCAAATATTCTCCATGAGCCATAGTCAACTTATTTTTGTGTAATTGAATGCATAATTTTCTGTCCTAAAAGTTACATCAGTCAACTCAAAAATTTATTTACCCAGTAATTCTAAAAAAATATTTTGTCAGCAGTGCATTTTTAGTTATAAGTCATATTTTGAAAACTTGGATTTTTCAAATTCCTAAATTCTAGATTTTAATTTTTTGATGATGGCAGCAATAGTTAATTTTTATCAATTTGGCTATTTATTGAGTTCAAAGAATTTTGGATGTCTGGCATTTGGTTTGGCAGATTTTAGAAAACATTTCATAAATATTTATACAAATCATCAGTATGACACTCATCTGCTGCAAATGTATAGTGTAGATTTAGGGGTGAAGAAGGCATGAAAATTTCATTAAAAAAATTTGGGGTACAAAGTAAATATTTCTCCCAGGAATTCTGACACAGGTTTATTTTCAATATTTACCATATGACCTTAAATATGCTTGACTATGGTAACAGCATGGCATTGTCAAATATCTGTCCAGTGATTGGCAAAGTCGGTGCTCATTTTTGATGTTCGAAAAAACTTCTTTTGGTAATATGGCATTATATTCAGTAGGTGAAATTTAAGATTCATGTATAACTATTAAGAACATACTTTTTGGTAAATATCTATTTCCTCTAACTAAAAAACTTACTTCATGTGGACAACTATCATGTAAGGTGTGCACTGATGAATCCATTCAGGACTTTCATGGGTTTCATAAGCAAACAAATGAATGAGAAGATATACATTGAAGATGTACATCAGATATCATTTTTAACTCACCTGACCCAAAGGGTCAAGTGAGCTATTCTCATCACCTTGTGTCCATCGTCTGTTAACTATTACAAAAATCTTCTCCTCTGAAGCTACTGGGCCAAATGGAAAGTTGGCCACAAGCATCATTAGGGTGTCTAGTTTAAAAAATCTGTCCGATGACACCGCCTGCCAACCAACATGGCTAAAAATAGAACATAGGGGTAAACTGCAGTTTTTGTCTTGTATCTCAAAAACTAAAGCATTTAGAGCAAAACTGACAGGGTAAAAATGTTCATTAGGTCAAGATCTACTTGCCATGAAATTTTCAGATGAATCAGACAACCCTTTATTGGGTTATTGCCCCTGAATTGTTAATTTTAAGGAAATTTTGCAGTTTTAGGTTATCTTGAATATTATTATAGATAAAGACAAACTGTGTACAGCAAAAATGTTCAACAAAGTAAGATCTACAAATAAGTCTGCATGACCGAAATCATTGATTTACTTACAGGAATTTTTGCCCTTTAAAGACAGCATGTGGGGAAAAATTTCCTTTCAAGATCCTCCTCTGAAACCACTGGGCCAATTAGGACCAAACTTTGGTGGAATGGTCCTTGGATACCCCCCATTTCAAAAATATATATCAGCATCCCTGACTTTCAACCAACATGGCTGCTGTTACTAAAAATAGAAAAAAGTGGGACTGTGAACAAAGATGGCCATCACAGCCAAACCTAGTTTAACATAGGACTCTCTGGGAATTTCACTCAAAAATCTTCTTGTCTAAAAACACTAAGCCAATTAGAACTAGACTTCGCAATGGTCCTTAGATGGTCTTCTTTCAGAATTATGTCCAATGACCCAGACTGTTGACCAAGATGGCTGCCACAGCTGAACTTGGTTTAACATAAGAACCTATGTAAAAATTCATTGAAAAATCTTCTCGTCTGAAACCACTTGACATGTTGGAACCAGACTTGGCAGCAATTGTCCTAAGCAGGTCCTCTTTCAGAAATGTGTCCAATTTCGTGGACTGTGAACCAAGATGGCCACCACAGCCAAACTTGGTTTAAATAGGACTCTATGGGAAATTCACTCAAAAATCTTCTCTTCTGAAACTACTGAGCCAAGTAGAACTGAACTTGGCAGCATTGTCCGTAAATGGTCCTCTTTCTGAATTGTGTCCGATCACCCAGATTGTCAATCAAGATGGCTGCCATGGCGAACTTAGTTAAATATAGGACCCTATGGGAAATTTCATTGAAAAATCTTCTTGTCTGAAACCACTTAGCAGTAATGTTCCTTAGAAGGTTCTCTTAAGAAATGTGTCCATTGACCTGGACTGTGGCTGCCACAGCTGAACTTAGTTTATCGTTATAACCCTGTAGAAAAACCAGCCAAACTGACGACAACACTTAAATTTTTAGTCCTGCTAAATGTGAAAAGTTAAATGCAGGTGAGCGATACAGGCTCTTGAGAGCCTCTAGTTAAAAGTACTTGTTTGTGCTTATTTATGTTCAAGGGTTACTTCCCCTGAATCCTAATTTCTAGAGATTTTGTACTAATGGTCACAAACAAAGTAAAAAATTAAGAACATAACCTAAGAACCATAAAAAACAAAGATAAATGTAGAATGTAAAAAGTTAAAATATATTAAACTGACCAAGCGGCAACTGCATGTCAAATTTGAAAAAAAGTACATGCTAGCTTATTTTTGTTAAAAGTTTAGGTTTCATTGGTCTTAACTTTACAACTAAGTATCAAATGAAAGAAAATTTTGTACCACTTCATATGTGTTACAAACTGATAGACGAATAACCTAAATGTATGTGATCTATATAGATATAGGACACTAGATATAGAAACACACTTATGTTTTGTTAACATAAATAGATCCTCAGTGTGTATACATTTATATAAGTACTAGTAGTTGGTGTGATACATTGTAATTTATACTCATTTTACAATCAATAATTTTTAGTGACATTATATCAGGTTTAGATATAGTACACAACTAAGTTCAATGTCCTGTTCATCATTGATGTTCTTTTCCTTACTCAATGATTGCTTTAAAATATGATATTTGAATTTTGTGAAATTTCATTGGAACCTTAATTGTAAAAATATGCAAGGGAATATTATTGGTTTGGAAAAACTACTAAACTAAAAATAGTTACTGAAATGTAGTGTAGGATATTGGAAAAAAACACTAGTTTTGTTATTCCAGGAAGTCACTCCTATTTAAAGTTGAAGGCATTTAAACATGTTAAATATTCTAAAACTTAATAAAACTCTGTATTACTGATTTTAAAAATATGTGTAGCTACATGTACAAGTTTAAAAGGAGGAAGTTAACAAACAAAAGGCTTACTGGTATGTTTACCCAGTCAAAACAATATTTGTGTACTGGTATATCGTTTGTTAAAAATAAGTACATGTAGAGATAAAATTACTTAGTAATTTTCAAAATTAAAGTATATTCTTTTATTGCATGCATATTTAATTAAAGGACTAGCTTTGGCAATTTGTCTCTGATTTTTATACGCCCGTTTTTATACGTGACATATTATTGTATACCAATGTCCAAATTTACATTGTACGTCAGTTCATCAATACTTCGTACCATAACACAAAGTTGCTTCAATCAATTCTCATTAAATTTTAACACAACATTAGGATTGATGGAAGAAAGCTCCCTTTTTATTTGGACAATTTTCAATTTTTTCATTCTGGAGTTGTGGGACTTAGATTGTGTAGGTCTTGAAGATACTTGTTCAATATGAAAGACCCTCAAAACAGGGTTTTTTGGTATCCCCTCTCATATGATGGTTCTGAGTGTCCTTCCTAACTATATTCCAACAAATGGTAAAAAATGTTTGAAAATATACAAAAACTCTGTTTACCACTTTTGTGGATAATAAATTTGAATTTATGAATGATTATAAGCATTTAATTTTTGTTTATATTCAGACACATTATATACTGTCTATGAGAAAAGAAATATTAAAAATTTTAAATTTAACCAAAATGAGTTAAACAAATACATGGGAAGTGAGCCTGCTCTTTAATTTCCTCATATATGATTACAATTTAGAGAATTGCATGTAAAAATGTTTATTGAAGCACCTACATGTATGTGAATTCAGCATGAGTTTAATATATTTTAGTCAATTGAAGAAATACTACTTTGTAAATTCTTAAATATAATCAGTTTTATAAATCAAACTTATTTTGTATTGTTAATATTTCTTTCTACAGATATGTGCACCTGCTAATACTCCAGCTACACCTCCTAATTTTCCAGATGCATTATTAGCATTGTCAAAACTATCAACCAGTTCCTCACAGTATGCCACCTCACCCAAACAGGTAGCCAATTCTCCAAAAGGAATTGAAATGGAAGTTCAGCGATAAATCAGGTATTCATGGCTAGACTTCGGTGTCCGAGGAGACAAAATGAATGAAATGTATTTTGTGTGTGTAATATGATGGGGACGTTTCGGACAGAACAGCATGTGATCACTTTGGGATACCGAAGTTGATAACTCATTCATTTAGGATCTTTCCTCATTGAGTCACAGTCCTGTTTTAAATGTTGTTTATCAAAGTGCTTTATCGTCTTAGTTTGGGTGTTTGTGGCCATTGAAAATAAGGACTATGATCTCTTGGATGGCCAGCTTTGGCCATAATTTGTTTTGCTTTGACTAATGCTATAGATTTTTTATTTAGTATTTTATTTTGTTTTGTTAAATCTACATGTCTTTCTGTCATCCCATAAATTTATGTAGAGTTGCATACTTTAGTATAAGTACAGCAAAATTTGTATTAGATACACAATTATTAACATGCAAGCGATCAAAGATCAACATAAAATTCAAATTGTGCTTTTATTTTTTTGTTTTTTTATTCACTTATTATTATTTTCCATATCATGAATATAAGATAAAAAAACATAGTGCTTTTACAAGTCATTGTGGCTTTATTCTTCATAATCACTTAATCAGTACTGCCACAATTTGTTCATTATGTCGTAATAATGACACACAATTTGTTAGCTTATATAGTCAAGTAATGTCATTTTTGTAAGATAATTTGTTAACATTTGATATTGTCTCCCCTTCATAATTGTGATGTAATATCCTATCAATATGTTAAAGGATAGATTACATTTTCCATATTTCCCTTCACTATTTGTACACAATTTAATGACATTTTGTATATATGTACTTTTGTTTTTTGTACAGTTATAGTATGTAATATTAGTTGTAAGAGTTTAATCTTGCAACTCAAGTTCCAGGTAAATAAATTGTTTAATAAAGTCTTACTCAGGAACTTGATAAGAAAATAGTGTTCAATGTTATATATATTGCCTATGAAATTGGAATTTCTGCATATAAAAATGTAAGTATAATAGTGTTAGCATCAGCGAGACCACATTCCATGGGACTGAATACAGGAATACAATGTAGATCGATTATATCTAGGGTCGAGA
The DNA here is from genome assembly GCA_028015205.1 of Mytilisepta virgata. Taxonomy (NCBI): domain Eukaryota; kingdom Metazoa; phylum Mollusca; class Bivalvia; order Mytilida; family Mytilidae; genus Mytilisepta; species Mytilisepta virgata. Next base: position 95,875,205 of record CM051521.1, read on the forward strand.
TGTTATCTTAGTTTTGTTGAATTTTGACATTGTTTATAGGTCCAATAAAAACATGATCCCAGAATGCTCAATGTAATGTGATTATCACTGAGAACCATGATTTCAGAATTCCAATGCAAAGTTAAGTAGCAGTTGGTGGACTGTCCTACACAGTAGAATCTCGGAGACTCGAACTCGGGTCGCTCGAACACCATGGATTTCTCGACCCTCTACGAAAGTCTGGTAATTTTTTTCTCGATTTTTGGAACACCGATTTCTGGAACTCATTTTCTGGTCCGTACAACAGCAATTTAATGTAATTTACTCTCAGTAACTCGAACATAATTTTTGACTGTCGTACGTGATAAATAAGTGTGAAAAACCAGAGGTAAGATCATTGATGACAAGAAGCTGTTACATGTCATCGATAATCCACTTGATGTTTATCGGTGATTTTTTCTTAAATTATTGTTTCCACATCAAGATTTAATGTGTGGATCTTGTTTTAATGATCAGATAGATAAAAAGGATGTAAATTAAATTTTAAATTTATTGCTGGTTCATAACTGAAAATTTTCCGATGGCTCGAACTACTGATGCCTCGAACTAATTTTACAGACCCCTTCGAGTTAGAGAAATCGAGATTCTACTATACTTGAAAATGTCAGGAATTAGTTTGCGCACAAGCACATCTACATTATTCCAGAGCTTGTGACAAATGCATTGACTTTATGGACAGTGCCCTGCTCCTGACAGAAAAGTTGCTCAGACAGAGGTGCTGCTCCAAAGTTGGGGTCATCCTTGTTAAAGTTTTATGGACGTCACCATGTATGAAATAACCGTTTCCCTAATGAAAATGGACCTGTTCCATTGCTGTTGTCCCTTCCTCATACTGGATTTGACATGGCAGCATGGCGGCTGTCCTGCATGAAGCAGACTGCTTACTCTTCCGGAGCACCTGAGTCTACCTCCGGTTTTTGATGGGGTCCATGTTCAAATGTTTTTAGTTTTTGAAAGTGGGAGTTTACGACCATCTTTCATTGCTACTGCCCATTCTATTGGATTCTTCATAACTGTTATGTAACATTTGGGATCGCAAGGTGATAACAGTAAGTCGACAATGTAAACGAGAAGGCTACTGTTTTACTTATTTTTTTTTTTCATTTTGTAATATAAGGAAAATTGCTTAAACATTTGAATCTTCATTCGCGATTATTTTGAACGGCTTTACAAATATTGATTGACTGATTTGGTGTATTTTGCGGAGTAATACAGAAAGTTAAAAATTCATCTCTGCGCGATCGGCACCACTCGCTAGGTACGGAATTATTAAATTCTTCTCCGTGAAAAGTTTTTGGCAACCCGAAAAAGTCTGCTTGGCTGTTTAACATCTTCTAGTTTGATTTTATAAAGAATGGGAATAAAAAGTGGTTGAAAATACGGATGGAGAGTCTAAAAATGATGTAACAGAACCACCATCTAAAAAAATTTAAAAAATCGAGAAACGTTGAAATTGGAGAAAGGAATTTCTTTGGCCAAGAACTGAAAATTCTGACAATGGAGTTTTGATATTTTTTACTGCATGCGAGAGACACAAAGTTTCATCCTTTTTAGCTCACCTGGCCAAAGGCCATGTGAGGTTTTGCCATCACTTTTCGTCCGTCCGTCCGTCCGTCGTAAACTTTTCATTCAATCATCTTCTCCTCAGAAACCATTTGGCCAATTCCAACCAAACTTTGCCTGAGTTGTGTATGAAAGGTCCTCAACAAAGTTTCCTCATTTAGTTCTGATTGGTCAAGAAACATGGCCACCAGAGGCAATTCTTGTTTCTGATTGGCTGATTTTCAAAAATCTTCTCCTCTGAAATGGCTGGGCGGATTGGATCGAGGCTTCATAGGAATGATATATGACATGTCCTCCACAAACGATCCTCATTTTATATTGATCCGATGAAAAACATGGCCACTTGCTAAAAATAGAACATAGGCGTAAATTGCTGTTTTTTGCTAATAACTCATAAACCGTTACAGATATCGAAAATCTGGCATGGGGTAAAATTGATCAGCATGACAAGATCTACCTACCCTGAAATTTTGAAGGAAATTCCACAACCCATTTAGGAGTTATTGCCCTTTTTTCGTCAAATTTTCAAAATTTTTTCATTAAAAAATCTTTTCCTCTGAAACCGCTGGGCCGATTGGTTTGAAACTTAATAGGAATGATCTATGACATGTCCTCTACAAATGGTCCTCAATTTATTTTGATCTGACGTAAAACATGGCTGTCGTAGCTAAAAATAGAATATAGGGGTGCATGTGTTGTTTTTGGCTTATAACTTAAAAACCGTTACAGATATAAAAAATCTGACATGGGGGTAAAATTGATCAGCATGACAAGATCTACCTAACCTTAAATTTCGAAAGAAATGCTAAAACCCATTTAGGAGTTATTGCCCTTTTTTCGTCAAATTTTGAAATTTTAACATTTTTGCATTTATCTCCAAAAGTATTTGAGATAGAAGTGAAATGTAAATTGAAAAATGTTTGCCATGTTGAGATCTACCTACCCTGAAATTTTGAAGGGAATCCCAAATTCTATTTAGGAGTTATTGGTTTGTGTAATTTGAGGTCGGGTTCTGTTACATTTATTTAAGGTTCACCCTTATTCCTGGTCAATTTTATCAACTTCCTGCCAGGACTACCACCATCAGGGAACATATTTTAACATTAAACCTTATGAAAAATAAATCTTCAACAAATTTTCCCTGAACAATTGAACCAATTGCAACAAACTTGGTCAAATAGTTGATTAATTGTCCAATGAAAACCAGACTCCAGGTGAGCGATACAGGCTCTGGTGAGCCTCTTGTCTATTTAAATCCTTTCTTAGACGGTCCCTTATATAATAAAGGTAATCTAACAAATCAGATTTCGCTTTGCTGTTTGTGTCCTTCACCTTACGTTATATAAACAATACACGATACCGAAGACTTATCATCACAACTGTTAATTGAAACTGATTTGACAATATCTTGTGACATTGACAGAAACCATAGAGAATCCCCCATAAAGATGGTGTTCATTAATCCAATAAAAAGCATACTTCACACAAACATTACACAGTTTCACACAAAAGTAAAAAATCTACCGCAACCACTGTAAAATCAAAGATATTTTCAGCTGTTAGGTCAGTATTTAGGTAAGAAGGTAATCCATGTGACATTAATCACAATTTTAACTCGTTGTCTGTCTGTCTGTCTGTCCACAGGACTGTGGTGATGATTTTTTGAACTTGATCATTATTACGTTTTTGAAATTTGTTCGCTGTGTAGAATGTAATAATTTGCCTCAGTTAGTTATATTTCTTTGTTTCAAATGTAATCGGGCGGTCACTCGCATCATATCGTACTTTGGCGTGTCTGTTTACAAACAAAAATTTGAACGAGCATTGCACATGCCCACTGTTATGTAACTATAAAAATATTCCAAATCCTGTTGAATAAGCCCGAGCGTGTTAGGCTTGTATTAGCAAAAACAAGCTCGTTAATCACCGTCTCAGTCTGTTGAATAAACATAAAATTCTGTTTTGTTGAATTGCATGTCTTAGATAGAATTTTCACTTGGATAGAATTAAAATAATATAGATCTTGGACAGACTTAACATAATATAGATCTTGGATAGAATTAACATAATATAGATCTTGGAAAGAATTAGCATAATATAGATATTGGATAGAATTTACATAATATAGATCTTTGATAGAATTTACAAAACAGATCTTGGATAGAATTTACAAAACATAGAACTTTGATAGAATTTACATAATTAGATCTTGGACAGAATTTACACAACAGTATGGATCTTGGATAGAATAAAAATAATAAAGATCTTGGATAGAATAAACATAATATAGATCTTGGATAGAATAAACATAATATAGATCCTGGATAGAAGAGAGGACTCGAAAAGGGATCAGACACAAGATAAATCCACAGTTAAGTTTGATTGCAACCTTTAAATGCTTTCATGCAGAAACTAAATTTTCGGAATCCTGAGAACACGTCATGATGCATGATCTTTTTGACAACTGTATTTCATTATGTCAGATAAGATTAGTAAGATTTCAAACGACCACTTTCCTCAGTGCTTTAAGCACTTTGAGTTAAAATTGTAGTGCTTGTACATGTATTGTTTTGGTCTTGTCTTCGTTGTTCTCCGGAATTTGTCAATTGTTTCGATTTTCCCCTCTTTCGAAAATCCCTAATTGGTATTTCTTGTCTTTACTACATATGGTGTACTACTTGTGATTTCAGTGAATTCACCAGACAGGGTGCTTACAAGGTCAATACTAAATGATTCAAATAATTCTAATGATCTCGCTTTCGAGATTTTGGACCAGTATTTTGCTTCATTCTCATCTCCATAAACCAACATTCATGAAACTATTTGAAGTATCAAGTTGTGCCTACACTTGTCAATTTCAATTTCAAATATTTTTTTGAATAAACAAATGGATTGGACAACAGGCTAAGCCTATACAAATCCTCTCCAAAAACAAGATGGAAAATATAAACAAGTACATAATATGGATTGCAAGCCAATAAACACAATATACAGCACACAAGTATCTTATATAATGTAAAAGCTAAATCAGAGATAATATAGACCAACATTCATGAAACTATTTGAAGTATCAAGTTGTGCCTACACTTGTGAATACCAAATGGTAAATGAAATAAATGCTAATTTCCTTTAAAGAAGTCGGACTATACGGAGTAATTACTTTGCTTCGTTATCATCTTAAATGAGGTTTACTATGTATGTTGTTTCACTGAATTCCTTCAAACGGTTCGGGAGACTCCCGGACTTAAGCTTACAAAAATACATGAACAGATGGACGGACAGGGTGATTCATATTCCTACCTTTTGAAAATCTGCCTACGCCATGACAAGTACTTAATCTAAGAGATCTGGCACTAGAACAAACAAACGAGTTGTTTTTCCTAAGAAATATTTGCTGGTTATTCTAAAAAAAAAATCCTTAAACTTTTAAGAAAATTCTTGTAAGAATAAGGTTTGTGTTCATTTGTTTCTTGTGTTCCCCTGTCAAATGATCTAAATATTGATCCAAGTCTTTCTACATCACCATGGACTAAAAATACCTTCAAAGTGAATATACCGGCAATGGAGCTTCTACCCTATCTTAATGATGTGCGTGAAAACACATTGCGTTGCACAACGATGTCTTACAACAAATTTGAATGGTGATTGTAAATGTCCGCTGTGTTAATTTAGTATTTCCAGACGCCAATTATTCCCGGGACAATTTTCCTGGTTAGGATAATCAAGACTAGACCGGCAGCTGAAAAATGTAAAGCATTGGCTCTGTAAACTCGACCTCACAAAGAAACCGCGAATCACATCCAAGTATTCCAGTACGGTAAGCATATCCTGCTCCTGTAAAGGCATCCACAATATTGCAAGTGGTTAAAATCCGTTGGCGTGTCAATTACATACGTGAAATTTAATTGAAGTTATCTAGTCCCACATGAGTCAGAAACTTTGTATCACGGCCAATCAATCAATCGTTATGACAATCATCAGGATGTTGGAGTGATGATAACATCAAACTGATCAATCCTTTCTCCCATTTGAGACAAGGCAGTTACTATTTTACCGGTGTGAGAAAAATATATTTGAAACGGCTTCCATAAAAGTAAACAGCCGTTGTAATATGTAATAAAATTTGAACGGAGAAATCCTATTCACTAGCAGCGTCAGATTTGTTTTAACGAAAAGAGACAATTAATGAAGAAGTAGGGGCATTTACTGCTGCATTTATTTCACTTCTAAGACCATTTTCAAAAATTCGCCTAAATCTCTTCAAAATATCTAAAGATATTCTATTTAGTTACTCAAAAAATATTCTACATACTTGAATATCGCTTCGGGAGACACTTTTTAAAAGACATATTTCCCAAATTAACGTCTTTAAGACAGTTTTTCAACTTAAACGACAATCTGAACCCAAACTATGTTTTGCTGAAATTGAGCTTATGTATCTCCTTTCATATGATAGTAGAATGGTTTGGGTTCCGAATGTCCTTCTTGGAAATATTTTAAAAGTGATACAAATTGAACCAACCTTTGCTGGTAGAAACTTGAACTTATTAATGATTAAGAATATAATTTCTTTTTGTTCACATAAAATGCGTAAGCATTGCATACAGTCGTTAATGATAAAAGGTAGTTAAATATTTAAGATTGATGGACAAAGTATTGTTTAACGTCCAGTGGCAACCATTTTGTGCATGTCAGGACGAGAACGTGTTGAAATGATATGAATATGACCCCTGCTTTGTACTAGACCGACACGCTGAGCCGGATTTTTAACGTGCTAGCTCATGAGGAAACTGTCCGCAGGCTGACATATCACCCCACTCGGACACATTATACTTACTCCAAACCTACCAGTCCTTTGCTCTTACTTCTAATGCCGCGTGCTTGGCGGAGAAGCAGCAAATATCAATTTTAAAGTCTTTGGTTCAACCCGAACAAAGATCGAACCCGCGAGCTTCCGCGCTCGAGGAGAGCACGCTACTACGAGTAAACCGAGGCGGTCTAAATATTTAAGATTAAAAATCAATGATTATTAGTGAATCAAATAAAGAACAAAATGACCCTACTTCTTTATATTTTGTTTAAGGATTGTTTTCAGTTTTCAAACAGGTTAAACGGTATAACCTTGTTTGAGTAATTTTATAGTATGTTTAACTGTAAATTGACCAAAGTAGGTTATACAAGTATATAACCTGTTTCAAAATCTAGTAATGAAAAAAAACTTGGATTAGGGAGAAATGTAACCCCATGTCCACATCCTAAAATACTGAAATACCGTTCGTTTAGGATTTATCCTGGTGGCTATTTAACGCTTGTGGGGGTTATCTCAAGATAAAGCTTGAAATTTTCAAAATCGGATAAATAATAAATAAAGAGCTTACAAGATAGTCCGAGGCCAAGCATGTCAAAAAATAGGCCGTCAGAAGTCGGAGCAATATCGGACTATAACAAGACCGTTTTGCATATTTTCATTGTCGAGACGAGAGGCAACACTATTACAAAAATATCTGAACATGACTATTCTTCGAACTTTCAAGTTTAAACTTGTGTGTAAATCCATGTAATATTAAGATGATTTCATTCGCTCATAACCATAGATTTTTCATCTTAAATATTTACCTACTTTTTATCGTAAACGATTGTATGCAATACATTTTTATGTTAACAAACAGAAATCATCTGCTTTATCATTAATAAGTTCTAATTTCTACATGCAAAAGTAGTGTATAAAGGCGATTTGGGTCAATTTGTACCACTTTTTGGAATATCGCCAAGAAGAAAATTCAGAACAAAAACCATTCTACTGTCATATGACAGCAGATACATAAACTGACTTATAGCAAAAAATTCGTTTTGGTTCTCAGTGTCCTTCGCGTTGAAAACTGTCTTAAAGTCGTTAATTTGGCAAATTTGTGTTAAAAGTGTCCAACTGCGATATTTAGGTATGTAGAAAAAAATTCTGTTACTTATTTGTGTAGTTATTATTAGCAAATCTTGAGAGACCACAACCAGACAACGCCCAAACACAAATTTTGAAAGGCTTTAGGCGACTTTTTGAAAATGGCCCTAGAAGTGAAATAAATACAGGCGAGAATGGCCCTACTCCTTCGATAGATACCTTAATTACCCGGGATAGGCCTGCCCATGCGTTGGGGTTGGGTACAATAAAGATCGGTTACAAGCTATTTGAAATTTTGTAAGCCAGTATAGAAATGCTGACATTGAGTTTAGGACCAATGTTCTAATAAAAAAATAATTTTATCTGATAAAACATTTATTTTTCAATGTCCTACGAGTTAAGGAAAAGTTTCTCATTGATTTCATATTTTGATGAAGTATATCAATTCATCCTGTTGCGTAACTCCACCGACTAAACAATTTTGATTTATCTAAACATGAGCATCCTGTTGTTTACTGCTTTAACCACTTCAACAGAATATCACGTAACAGCGATTACTTAAATATACATGTTAACTGATCAGCACACATTTGTCTTACTCGTGTACACTCGCTGATACGACAGAAATCTAGGGAAAAATTAACATCAAGGTAACGTATACTCACTTAACTAAAAAAAAAAAAACGTAAAAGATAAAAGAAATATCTTGATATACTACTGGAAACTCATCAAATTAAAATACCCATTAAAATTGGATGCAAAATAAAAATTGCCAATGTTTGCCCCTTTAATCCCTGCAACGAAAAAAGTAACCCAAAAATACCTTTTACTGTATTTCTTATGTCGTACCATTTAAAAACCAGAAATCTACGATTATAAAGTTCGCCTCGTCCCCCACCAATTTTCTTCTTTTTTGTGTGTGTGTGTGGCTTAGTAGCTCCCGGAGATGCACCCTTACATCAAGTAATATGATTGTAGGTCGCTAGGTATCGGAGAACTGAACTCAGACGTAAAACTTAACCTAAGTTAATGAAGCGCAATTAACAGGTCAGAATGACATGATTTTGGTGGAAGGCTGTGTTATTCCCCGAGATGCACCCTAACACCAATTAATTTGATTGTAGGTCCCTTTGTATCGGGGAACAGAACTCGGACGTAAAACTTGTCAATGAAAGCGCGATAAGTAGGTCAGTGACCTAATTTTGGTGGGAGGTTATGTTACTCCCCGAGATGCACCCTCACACCATGTAATATGATTGTAGGTCCCTTGGTATTGGAGAACTTAACTCGGACGTATAACTTAACCCAAGTCAATGAAGTGCGATAAGTAGGTCATAGTTACCTAATTTTGCTTGTAGGTCCCTTTGGGGCTGTATTACTCCCCACGATGCACCCTCACACCAAGTAATGGAATTGTAGGTAACTGTATGTTAAATCTGATTTTTGACATAAAACTTGAAAGCCAGTAATATGGGTCATGTGACCTCAATCTTATGTCACATGGTCAGTCTCTTCAACGTGCACCTGCACACAAAAAAGATTACCCTATGTCATAGTAACTGAGAAAATTCAGTTGTCTCTTTTTCGGCCCCTTATATCTCTAAAACGGTAAGAGCTGAACTCGGACGTAAAACTTAACCCAAGTCAATGAAGCGCAATAAGTAGGTCAGAGTGACCTAATTTTGGTGGGAAGCTGTTTTACTCCCCGAGATGCACCCTCACACCAAGTAATATGATTGTAGGTCACTTTGTACGTTTGGTAGAAAGCTGGGTCATTCCCCAGATGTACCCGGACACCCAGTCATATGATTGTGGGCCCCTTGTTATCGGAGAACTTAACTCTGACGTAAAACTTAACCTTAGTCAATGAAGCGCAATAAGTAGGTCAGAGTGACATAATTTTGGTGGGAGGCTGTGTTACTCACCGAGATGCACCCTCACACCAAGTAATATGATTGTAGGTCACTTTGTATGTTGAAACTCATTTTTGACATAAAACTTGAAAGCCAGTTAACCGTGCAATATGGGTCATGCGACTTTATCTCATGTCACATGGTCAGTCTCTTCAACGTGCACCTGCAAAAAATATATGACCATATGTCAACTAGTAACTAAGAACTGGCTGTGGACGCGGACGTGGACGCTGGGGGTACTCCATTAGTCCCCCTCGAAATAAAAATGGGGTATCAGATTTCCCAAAATCAATCCCAACCTCCTTTTCTTATAGGGGATCATTGTGGTAAAATATCACAAGGATACATTCAACAGAAAAGTAAATGAGAGGAAACTTAAATGTCTATGACGAGGACTCCAGAGGCAAAGAGGAAAGTACACATTTTTTATAAAGGGGCACAACTCTGAAACGATTAAAGGCATAATATCCAACCTGTGTAGTTCTAATAAGCATCGTGTACAAATTTCGAAACAATGAGCCAAAGTACTCAAATTAGCATGCAGAAACCAATTCGGACTGACATGGTTAACACCCGTCTCCTATAACAGAGGCATAACATGTTGTGTTTGATAGAATTATCAACCACCCAAATTAAGACACAATGAACTTTGAAATGGAACACTTGAGGTGCTGAGAGTCAACTGTGTTAATACGAACTGCTACATTAGTTCAAGGCTGGAACTGCCAAATATAATTTGAAAAAGTTCACACAAGAATATTTCCAATCTCTGGTTTCAGTTGTCTCATGGTTTCCAGTATCTTTTGCTATATGTTCTCATTTTATTATTGGGGAGTCTGAACTAGGTTATCTTAATTAACTCTGCATTTCAAAGCCAATAAAACTGGGACAAATATTGCTTTGGATGAAATCTTGGTTGGCAGGTATTAAGAGATACAATTCCGATTACCATTGCTGCCATGTTTGATCCAAGATCTTTATGTAATTTCTAATAGGGTACTAAATTCATGTTAGTTGTAGTGGGCATCCTCCGTGGGCTTTATTATACAAAAATGCAGAGCTTGATTTTAAAGGTGCAAGCATACTGAAATAACGTGAGACTACCAGGAGCCCGTATCGCTCACCTGAATTTCACTAATGTCAATGGACACAATTATAAAGAGAAACACCTAGGGCCAATGTCATAGTTGCCAACATAAATATGAGAAACCTCGAGAAAATCTGTGAGGGGTCTGGAAACCGCTTAAGGTCCCCTGTGGGTCAAGGGCAAAGTACTTGTGGGCCCAGGGGCCAAAGCTCCCCGTCCGAAAACGAATCAAGTATTTGAAGGTTATTTGATGGTGTTTCCACAGTAATTTGACGTTTCTGGGTGATAAATAAGGATAAAATTGACGATTTTTCTTACTTTATCTTAAGAAAAGATAGGCCATTTTTGTCATCTAAGTTAAAAATAATTTATTCGCCTCACATAATGTATCATTTATACCAAGTTTGGTATCGATCTATTAAATTGTTCTTGACAAGAATTTTTATTTACATTTTCCATAGGGTCCATTGTCAACCAAGATGGATGTTAGTGGCTATCTGATTTCCAATTGGCATCCAAGTAACAATTTATTGAATTGTTGCATTTTATTCAAGTTTCAAATTCATACATTGTGATGTTCCAGAGATGATTATCTTCGAAATTCAACATAAGCCCCATTTTCGGCATTGTGCCCTTGTTCGATAGCAGAATGTACCAAAGTAGCAAGAACTGTTTGTCTCTAAACAAGTATCACTTCAACCTTGTGTTCGTACCAAACTAGTTAATCATTTGTCTCAGATTTTTAAAAACATTTTCCAAAGGGTCCAATGTTAACATCTGACACTGGTAGCCTCTTTGGATTTCCAATCAGCACTGAAGTAACACTAAGGTAATACCAAGCAATAATTGATGACAAGTTTCATTCCCATGGTTCAATTAGTTTCAGAGAAGTTCCAAATTTAATCCATCAGAAAAGCCCCTTTTGGGGCCTAGCAACCATCTTGTTTTTAGAACCATACCAAAGTTAACAAGAATTATTCTCATCTTCTTAGGTATCAAATCCACCAAGCTTGGTATTAATATGCTAAATTATTCTTTTAAAACAAGAATTTTAATAATTTTTTCATAAGGTCCAATGTTAACTGGGTCGGATGCTTGTGGACACTTTGGATTTCAAATTTGAAACCAAAGTACATACTCTTCTTAAGGACCTTTATACAAACATATAATATGATATTTGTACAGTTTGGGTTCAATTGGATAAATCAAGCTTCAGAAGAAGTTTTTCAAAGTTCAGCCAATCAGAAATTAGAATAGACCAGGCCCAGCATTAAACTAACAACACTTGGGAAGGACCTTACATCACTGCCAAGTTTGGTTTAATTCTGTTCAGCAGTTCCAAAGAATATCAAAATGTAATAAGAGGCTCTCAAGAGCCTGAATCAGTCACCTGTTATTTTTCGTGTAGATCTTGCATAAATGATTATTTTTGCTATTTAATGTATACCGTCACATTTTTTGCCTTTATATTGACCTGTACAGCTAAAATATAGAATCCTGAACCCAAACACATATGGTTGCTAGAGAATTTTTTATCTGTTGGTATCAGCCTATGGATTTTTCAATGGCATTGACTCTTGACCTTCTATTTTGACTTGAACAGGTAAATTGTAGGGTCCTGAACCAAAATATATCTGGTTGCTAGACTTTTCCATTGGTTGCTATGGCTTTTTTCCAATAACCTTGGCCCTCCATATGGACTTTTACAGCTCTATTATATGGTCCTGAACCTATATGGTTGATATTTTTCATTCGTTGGTATAGACTTTTTCAATGACCTTGACCCTCCATTTTACTTGTACAGCTACCATTTAATTTATTTCAAGTTATGCTGCATTAAGTTTATCTATAATAATATTCAAGTTAATACCTAAAACAGCAAAATTTCCTTAAAACTAATAATTCAGGGGTAATAACCCCAAAATGGGTTGACCTTGACCTCATAAAAATTTTGTTTCTTGTCAATTTTGCTATAACTACTTTATTTTTTGAGATATGAGCCAAAAAGTGCATTTTTCTCTTATATTCTATTTTTAGCCACGGCAGCCATGTTTCTTTTGGACAAGAAAATAAAACACAAAGTTTATACTAGATACCCTAAGTATCTTTCAGCCTAAGTTTGGCTGAAATTGATCCTGTAGTTTCAGTGAGATTTTTGAAGTCTAAAAAGATGATGAAAAAAATGTGAATAAATGTCTTTAAATGGAAAAAAACTCCTATAAGGGGTCAATTAACAATTTTGGTCATGTTGACTTATTTGTAGATCTTATTTTGTTGAACATTTTTGCTGGTTACAGTCTTTATCTATAATAATATTCAAGATAATAACCTAAAACTGCAAAAATTTCCATAATATTATGAATCAGGGGCAATAACCCAACAGTATTGACCGATTTGTCTGAAAATAGATCTTGACCTGATGAACATTTTTACCCCTAAATGCTTTAGTTTTTAAGATAACAGCCAAATATTGCAGTTTAGCATATATGGTCTATTTTTGGCCACGGCAGCCATGTTTCTGAATGGTTAAGAAAATAAAACATAAATTTCATACTTGATACCCTAAGGATCATTCCACCAAAGTTTGGTCCACATTGGCTCAGTGGTTTGAAAGGAGAGGAGAGATTTTAGGCCAGGTGAGCTAAAAAGTTAATGAAGAGAGGCAATAGACATTGATGCCCATAGCTCACACTGGCCTTTGGCCAGGTGAGGTACAAAATAAGAAATATGTCAATCCACTTTTCTTTACTATTTCCCTACTCCTCAAAGCCACATACTTGGCAGGCAACCAGCAAATAATGCCAAATTATAATTTTTAATTTTGCATTGTACCAATGTAGGGCAATATTCTGAACTTAAAGAAGGATCATTATGGCAATCCAAAATACCCTTTTTAAGATCATAAAAACTTCTGATACAAAGACAAAGGATCATGTTTCTATTTTTTTTTCGTTTATTTATTTCAGGTCTTTCACTGCCAAACCTACAAAAGGAAAAAAAAATCTTTTAAAAATTAATGTTAAGAATATATTTAATATCAACATTATCAATAAATAAAAAATTTGCTGTCCTATTCTTACAGTTATAATCTAAATGAACAAGTAATGCCAGTGATACTATTCTGGGCCAACAAACAAAAATGGAGCAATATCTCTTTTGATCTTGTTGCATGGTAACATCTAAAACTAAACACTTTTTATTGCAGTATAATAATTAAAATAAATTTAAAACTGTAAAAAACAAAAAAAACCAACATTATGTGGACAAACTTTATATCAGATAATATTTATTGAACTATATTTTCTTTCCATGAAGCGTAAAACAGCTTCAGTTCACACTGCTCCACATCAAATAATCCTTTGGTTAGAGCCGAGATTACTTTAAATTTTTTACAAAATAAAATGTGTCTGAGGACATGAATGCCCCCACTCTGGCTAACAGTAAATGACTCGCTACCCATATTTGAACTATTAGCATAGTGTATGAGTTTCATTTTTAAAAATTTGCAATTTTCCAAGTTATAAAGGGGCGTAACTAATGGTAGATGACTCACTGCCTAAATTCACTGTCTGTTGTAGTTCTTAGCATTTTATGTGAGTTTCATAAAATTTGGATGAGGCAAACTAAAGTTGGAGTGCGGAAACCAAAATCGGACGGAAGGATGGACAGGAAAGACGGAGAAGGACAGTCAAGTGTAAGACTTAATGCCATCCTTCTAGTGGCGGGGAAAAAACTATAAAAAAATATTTATTAATATGGTACACATGTATCATTTAAAAAGGCTTATAGCTTTAAGTTTTCACCTAAATCTTCACAAAATAAAATTTTACATCTTTGTGCAAAATATTTTAAAGCTTAGTGCAAAATTATATGGAATGAAAATATTTTGCTGTAGTGTTAAAATTTTGTACTTCAGTATCAGGCAGGTCAAAGAATTGTAAACGTCAACTTGGTGAAAGTTGATTTGAAATGTGAAAAGAGTTGATTCAAAGGTGATCAGAGTTATCAAGAAATGGGTCTTGGTCTGAGTTGTCCTGTTACCAATAAACTTGACTGTTGCAGTTGAGACAAAATGAAGAGTAAAGGCAAAATTTCAAACAGGTCTGAGATAGTGCTGCTCTTTGATATATATTTCATTAAAATCTGTTGTGACTGTGCTTACAAAAGTCAATTTTCCATTTTTTAGTTTCATGGGGTTAGTACATTTAACTCCTACCAGACATTGCCGATTTGTACTTCCAAATAAAGATCTTGGGAAATGAGAGCACTTGGAATGTCTCCAGCTCTGTACTGCTGCAGCAGACAACAAATAAAAAAAATTTATCTAAAATATTTTCGCACTTTACAAAGCTATACTGTTACAATTTTTGAATGGAAATTGAATAAAGTTATTTTCAAGCAATAAAAAAAGATCTTGTGAAAGTCAATGGCAAATACTTAAATACTAGAGACAGAATACCACAACCTGTAGAACTTTCAATTCTTTTTTTATAATCACTGCACTCTGTCTCTAAAGAACCATCTTACCAGTTGTCGAAAAAGGTAGAAATGATAAACTGGAAACCAAATTACTATGTATAGTAAAGAAACTGTATGCAAGAAAGGAAATCCTGTTAAATAACTTTATAATTCCTGAATTACCTGGAGGTAATGACTGTCGCAGTTTTTCTGCCTTTTCTCTGTCCTGGATTACAAGTGTGTAAAGGTAACGACTACATCTCACTTTAAATTTCACATTTTCTTTGTTCTTTTTTATTTTCACAGCTGAAAAAAAAATATCTTTGTACTAATCAAGCAAGTTACAAACTTAAAAAGTAAACTTAGACAAATGACTGACTTGATTTTACAGATTCATTAGTAAGAAATCTGCATACTTAACAGATTCTAATAATTTTTTTAACAGTGAAAAAGATTTTTAACTGGGGTGCTTTCCATTATGTGGTACGTACCAACTTTCACTAATTCTTCTTCCAGTTCTTCTGTTACATCATTCCTAAAGAACCACTGTGGTACAGACAAAATAATGGAACACCAATCTTTGGTTAAATTGTACCGCATAATGGAAGGCACCCTTGGTCTTTTTCAAATCTTATATTGAAAACCAGTGCATCAGTATCACAAGTAAGCTATGTTATATTCATCGTGTGACAACACTCCCATAAGAGGTGTCAATAAGCTTCAGTCATCATATGCAATGGCTTCATTGTACTTGAATGAATGTTTCAAGATTATCACACATTTTATTCAATTAAAATATCTACATCTTAATGCAGACAAGAATCCACATATATTTATATAGTCCAGGTCAACGGACACAATTCTGAAAGAGGACCCCTCTAAGGACCATTGCTGCCAAGTTCAGTTCCATCTGGCTTGTGATTTCATTAAAGAATTTTTTTTAAATTCATCCCCCTTTCTTTTATTTTTAGTAACAGCAGACATGTAGGTTGGAAGTCGCGGATTCTGGACTCATTTTTGGAAGGGAGCCTCCCAAGGACCGTTCCAAAGTTTGGTCCCAATTGGCACAGTGGTTTCAGAGGCGATTTTTAAAGGAAAGTTTATGCGGGACAACAAACGCCAAGTGATGGTTGGATGAATTATTCTTTGAAGTCCATTGGCAACCATTAGGTGCATATCAGGACAAGAACATGTTGATATGTGCTTGGCAGAGAAGCAGCAAATACCAATTTTAATGTCTTTGGTTTGACCTAGGTGGGGATCGAACCCACTACCTTCCCTACTCGAGACGAGCATGCTGCCATGACAAGAGCTCATATGGCTCTTTTGGATAGGTAAGCTAAAAAAGACGTCTGTGTTTTGATGTGACCAATTTATTCTGATAAGAAATTTTCATGGAAATCAGGTTTAGGAGGGTCGGCAGATATACAAAGTATGACACAATACAAAAGCAAATAATATTACCCATGTTAAAAATCCCTAAATAATGTATGGCTACGATCAATTACATGTATTTCTTAAATTAGACATGCACTGAACAGATCACACATTGATATTGATTTCCCTGCATTTTTTTAATAACAGAATCTCATCTGAAGAAATAACAAAGATCTGATTTTATGGTACTCTTAAATTTCCCTTTTTATCCAAGAATTAAGCATTTTTAGGATGTCCAAGTACAGTTCATACAGTAAAAGTATATATACTGTGAATTAAGATGAATTCTGTATACTTTGAGGGAAAATGACAAAATATTGGATTTAAAAGGTCTTTTAATAAGTCTTTCAAACCAATAACATATGATTTTATTGTCCAACTTTTCTTCTGCTTTTCAGCAATATATACAATGCATTAATTGATTCATCAAGGTACTATGTTATTTTGTTAAATATCAAAATCATTTTTAAACTAGAGGCTCTCAAGAGCCTGTGTCGCTCACCTGTATCTAATGTGATTTTGGAAATTATGTAAAATTATATAATGATTGAGACCAAGATTGGTTTAATTTGACACAGTATTTAAAATTAAAAACAGGTCATCTTAGTGTAGTCTTACAATAGCTACTGAAGACATCTTATCATTATTATTTTTGAATATGTGGTCAAGTTGTGACCATTCAGAATTTTTTTTACAATTTTCAGATAGACTTCTAAACATCTTGGATGATGGATCGGCAACAAAGTAACAACACTTGGTCAGCACCTCATAAGGAACATTCATGCTATGTTTTGTTACATTCCATTCAGTGGTTCTCTAAAAGAAGTCATTTGTATGCATTTCCCATAGGGTCCAATGTTAAACTTAGTCCCCTGCTGGCGGCCATCTTGGATGATGGATCGGCTACAAAGTAACAACACTTGGTCAGCACCTCATAAGGAACATTCATGCCAGATTTAGTTTCATTCCATTCAGTGGTTCTCTAAAAGAAGTCATTTGTATGCATTTCCCATAGGGTCCTATGTTAAACTAAGTTCCCCGCTGGCGGCCATCTTGGATGATGGATCAGCTACAAAGTAACAACACTTGGTCAGCACTTCATAAGGAATATTCATGCCATGTTTGGTTTCATTCCATTAACTGGGTCACTAAAAGAAGTCATTTGTATGCATTTCCCATAGGGTTCTATGTTAAACTAGGTCCCCTGCTGGCAGCCATCTTGGATTATGGATCGGCTACAAAGTAACAACACTTGGTCAGCACCTCATAAGGAACATTCATGCCATGTTTGGTTTCATTCCATTCAACGGTTCTCTAAAAGAAGTCATTTGTATGCATTTCCCATAGGGTCCTATGTTAAACTAAGTCCCCCTCTGGCGGCCATCTTGGATGATGGATCGGCTACAAAGTAACAACACTTGGTCAGCACCTTATAAGGGTTCATTCATGCCAGATTTAGTTTCATTCCATTCAGTGGTTCTCTAAAAGAAGTCATTTGTATGCATTTCCCATAGGGTCCTATGTTAAACTAAGTTCCCCGCTGGCGGCCATCTTGGATGATGGATCGGCTACAAAGTAACAATACTTGGTCAGCACCTCATAAGGAACATTCATGCCAGATTTAGTTTCATTCCATTCAGTGGTTCTCTAAACAAGAAGATTTTTGAAATTTCAGCCAATCAGAACACATTATTGGGCCTGGCAGCCATGTTGAATATTCGATCAGCACCAAAATTACAAATTCTGTAAAGGACCTTCACAGGAACATTGCTGCCAAGTTTGGTTCCATTTGGTTCAGTGGTTTTTTAGAAGAAGATTGAAATGTGAAAAGTTAACGGACGGACGACAGACGACGGACGGACGACGGACGCAAAGTGATGGCAAAAGCTCACCCTGGCTTTTAGCCAGGTGAGCTAAAAAGAAACCACTGCATCAGTATCACAAGTAAGCTATGTTATATTCATCGTGTGACAACACTCCCATAAGAGGTGTCAATAAGCTTCAGTCATCATATGCAATGGCTTCATTGTACTTGAATGAATGTTTCAAGATTATCACATATTGTATTCTATTAAAATATTTACATCTTAATGCAGATAAGAATCTACATATATTTATACAGTCTAGGTCAACTTACACAATTCTGAAAGAGGACTCCCTAAGGACCATTGCTGCCAAGTTCGGTTCCATCTGACTTGTAATTTCAGATTACAAATTTTTTAAATTTATCCCCCTTTCTTTTATTTTTAGGAACAGCAGCCATGTTGGTTGGACGTCTTGGATTCTGGACACATTTTCGAAAGGGAGCCTCCCAAAGACCATTTCACCAAAGTTTGGTCCCAATTGGCCCAGTTGTTTCAGAGGAGATTTTTAGAAGAAAGTTTATGCGGGACAACAAACGCCAAGTGATGGCTGGATGAATTATTCTTTAATGTCCATTGGCAACCATTAGCCACAACAGACAAGAACATGTTGATATGTGTTTGGCAGAGAAGCAGCCAATACCAATTTTAATGTCTCTGGTTTGACCCAGCTGGGGATCAAACCCACTACCTTCACCATTTCAGATGAGCACACTACCAAGAGACCACCAAGGAGATTCCAAGCCATGGCAAGAGTTCTTTGGGATCGGTTAGCTAAAAATGACGTCTTTGTCTTGATATGACCAATTTGTTCTGATGAGAAATTTTCATGGAAATGAGGTTTAGGAAGGTCGGCAGATATACAAAGTAGTTAAAGTAGGACACAACACAAGAGCAAATAATGTTACCCATGTTAAAAAAAATCTCCAAATAATGTATGGCTACCATTAATTACATGTTTTTCTTAAATTAGACATGCACTGTACAGATCACATATTGATTTCCCTGCATTTGTTTAATAACAGAATCTCATCTAAAGAATTTTATGGTACTCTTAAATTTCCCTTTTTATCCAAGAATTAAGCATTTTTAGGGTGTGGAAGTACAGTACTTAGAGTAAAGTATATATACTGTGAATTAAGATGACTTCTGTATACTTTGAGGGAAAATGACAATATTTTGGATTTCAAAGGTCTTTTAATTAGTCTTTCAAACCAATAACATATGATTTTATTGTCCAACTTTTCTCCTCCTTTTCAGCAATATATACAATGCATCAATTGATTCATCAAAGTACTATGTTATTTTGTTAAATATCAAAATCATTTAAAAAAAGAAACCACTGCATCAGTATCACAAGTAAGCTATGTTATATTCATCGTGTGACAACACTCCCATAAGAGGTGTCAATAAGCTTAGTCATCATCTGCAATGGCTTCATTGTATTTGAATGAATGTTTCAAGATTATCACATATTGTATTCAATTAAAGTATCGACATCTAAAATGTAGACCCAAATATATTTATGACATTAAGATAAAACTTGGGGATTAGAAACAGCCATTGTCAAAACTCACGAGTTCAAAGGGTTGATTTTTCAAAATGTGTTGCAAGAATACATTAACAGGACAATTTTCTGAGTAATGACACTGTAGTCAAAATAGTCAATATGTATAATGGATTTTCCCCAAAAATTTGGAGGGATGGTTGGATGAATTATTCTTTAACATCCATTGGCAACCATTAGGTGCATATCAGGACAAGAACATGTTGATATGTGCTTGGCAGAGAAGCAGCAAATACCAATTTTAATGTCTTTGGTTTGACCCAGGTGGGGATCGAACCCACTATCTTCCCCACTCGAGACGAGCGTGCTACCAAGAGATCACCGAGGTGGTTTCAAGCCGTGACAAGAGCTCACATGGCTCTTTTGGATAGGTAAGCTAAAAATGATGTCTATGTTTTGATATGACCAATTTATTCCGATGAGAAATGTTCATGGAAATCAGGAGGGGTGGCAGATATACAAAGTAGGACACAACATAAGAGCTAATAAATCTTCCCATGTTAAAAATCTCCAAATAATGTATGGCTACCATCAATTACATGTATTTTTTAAATTAGACATGCACTGTACAGATCACATATTGATTTCCCTGCATTTGTTTAATAACAGAATCTCATCTAAAGAATTTTATGGTACTCTTAAATTTCCCTTTTTATCCAAGAATTAAGCATTTTTAGCATGTCCAAGTACAGTACATACAGTAAAGTATATATACTGTGAATTAATGGATGGATGAATTATTGTTTAACATCCAGTGGCAACCAGGTGCATATCAGGACGAGAACATGTTGATATGATAATGAATATGATCCCTGCTTTGTACTAGACCGACACGCTAAGTCGGATTTTTAATGTGCTAGCTCATGAGGTAACTGTCCGCAGGAAGACATATTACCTCACTCGGACACATTATACTGACTCCGAGCCGACCAGTCTTTGCTCTTACTCCTAGATGCCACATGCTTGACGGAGAAGCAGCAAATACCAAAGTACTTTGTTATTTTGTTAAATATCAAAATCATTTAAAACAAGAGGCTCACCAGAGCCTGTATCGCTCACCTGGAGTCTGGTTTTCATTGGACAATTAATCAACTATTTGACCAAGTTTGTTGCAATTGGTTCAACTGTTCAGGCCGGAAAATTTGTTGAAGATTTATTTTTCATAAGGTTAAATGTTAAAATATGTTCCTTGATGGTGGTAGTCCTGGCAGGAAATTGACAAAATTGACCAGGAATAAGGGTGAACCTTAAATAAATGTAACAGAACCCGACCTCAAATTACACAAACCAATAACTCCTAAATAGAATTTGTGATTCCCTTCAAAATTTCAGGGTAGGTAGATCTCAACATGGCAAACATTTTTCAATTTATATTTTACTTCTATCTCAAATAGTTTTGGAGATAAATGCAAAAATGTTAAAATTTTGAAAATTTGACAAAAAAAAGGCAATAACTACTAAATGGGTTTTGGGATTTCCTTTAAAATTTCAGGGTATGTAGATCTCAACATGGCAAATATTTTTCAAATTTACATATCACTTCTATCTCAAATAGTTTTGGGGATAAATGACGAAAAATGTTAAATTTTCAAAATTTGACGAAAAAAGGGCAATAACTCCTAAATGGGTTTTAGCATTTCTTTCAAAATTTCAGGTTAGGTAGATCTTGTTATGCTGATCAATTTTATCCTGTCAGATTTTTGATATCTGTAACGGTTTTTAAGTTAAAAGCCAATAAAATGCTCCGCTGGGCGCAGCTAGATACGACCGCAGATGTCGAACCCTGAATAGTTGGGGCAATTATGAACACAACATTCAAGCTTGATACAATACTGAATTTGGATTGTGAATAAATATTTGACACAGCATAGGTTTCTGACACAGAATGAATGTTGTCTAAGAACTTAAAAATTTTTAATTTACCTATTCAAACCATATCAGTATTATTTGTTTTTATATATAAATCAGAAATAACCAATTTAAAATTTAAAATTGGGCACACATATCAATTTCTTGCTATTGCGCAATACTGTGTAATTGAAAATTTCTTCAAATATTTGACACATAATAGGTTTCTGACACAGAATAACTGAAATCAAAGAACTTAAAATTGGTCATATGATTTGAATTTATATTCAATTTTTTGCTTTTGTGTAATACAATATGCTGTGGAGAATTGCCCCCCCCCCAAAAAAAAAAAAAAAAATTTACCCCCTTTTTAGCTTTAATTTTGGACCCCGATTTGGACCAACTTGAAAACTCGGCCCATAATAAAAAAACTAAGTACATGTTTAGATTCAGCATATCAAAGAACCCCAAGAATTCAATTTTTGTTAAAATCGAACTAAGTTTAATTTTGGACCCTTTGGACCTTAATGTAGACCAATTTGAAAACGGGACCAAAAATTAAGAATCTAAATGCACGGTTAGATTCGGCATATCAAAGAACCCCAATAGTTCAATTTTCGATGAAATCAAACAAAGTTTAATTTTGGACCCCGATTTGGACCAACTTGAAAACTGGGCCCATAATAAAAAAACTAAGTACATGTTTAGATTCAGCATATCAAAGAACCCAAAGAATTCAATTTTTGTTAAAATCAAACTAAGTTTAATTTTGGACCCTTTGGACCTTAATGTAGACCAATTTGAAAACGGGACCAAAAATTAAGATCCTAAATGCACGGTTAGATTCGGCATATCAAAGAACCCCAATAGTTAAATTTTCAATGAAATCAAACAAAGTTTAATTTTGGACCCTTTTGGCCCCTAATTCCTAAACTGTTGGGACCAAAACTCCAAAAATCAATCCCAACCTTCCTTTTGTGGTCATAAACCTTGTGTTTAAATTTCATAGATTTCTATTTACTTATACTAAAGTTATTGTGCAAAAACCAAGAAAAATGCTTATTTGGGCCCTTTTTTAGCCCCTAATTCCTAAACTGTTGGGACCAAAACTCCCAAAAACAATCCCAACCTTCCTTTTGTGGTCATAAACCTTGTGTTAAAATTTCATAGATTTCTATTTACTTATACTAGAGTTATTGTGCGAAAACCTAGAAAAATGCTTATTGGGCCCTTTTTTGGCCCCTGATTCTTAAACTGTTGGGACCAAAACTCCCAAAATCAATCCCAACCTTCCTTTTGTGGTCATAAACCTTGTGTTTAAATTTCATAGATTTCTATTAACTTATACTAAAGTTATAGTGCGAAAACCAAATGTCTTCGGACGACGACGCAGACGACGGACGACGACGCAGACGCCGACGCCAACGTCATACCAATATACGACCGCAAAAATTTTGCGGTCGTATAAAAAATAATAATTTCCCCCTTTTTTTAGCTTTTGTGCAATACACTATGAAGTTGCACATTGACCCCCCTCCCAAAAAAAAAACAAAAAACAATAAAATTTATTGTAACCCCCCCCCCCCCCCTTTTTTTTGCTAAAAAAAATTTGAAATTTTCTTTTTAATTTATGAAATATGAAATGAGAAAAAATTACCCCCTCCCCAATTTCTCATTTACCCCCCCCCCCCCCCCCCCCATTTCTTTATACTTTGCAACCATAACAGCCCATTTAAATACACCATAACATATTAAAATAGAAAATGACATCATAGTCATGGATGGCAAATTTTAAATATACATATTAAAAGCAGTTTAGATAAGATAAACAAAAAAGCTTCATCAGCACATTTTATATTGGCAAATTTCCAATGGAATTTGTTAATAATAAAGTTTTGATAACAGGGCACACATATCAATTTCTTGCTATTGCGCAATACTGTGCAATTGAAAATTTCTTCAAATATTTGACACATAATAGCTTTCTGACACAGAATAACTGAAATAAAGAACTTAGAATTGGTCATATGATTTGAATTTATATTCAATTTTTTGCTTTTGTGTAATACAATATGCTGTGGAGAATTGCCCCCCCCCCCCCCAAAAAAAAAAAAAAATTTAACCCCCTTTTTAGCTTTAATTTTGGACCCCGATTTGGACCAACTTGAAAACTGGGCCCATAATAAAAAAACTAAGTACATGTTTAGATTCAGCATATCAAAGAACCCCAAGAATTCAATTTTTGTTAAAATCGAACTAAGTTTAATTTTGGACCCTTTGGACCTTAATGTAGACCAATTTGAAAACGGGACCAAAAATTAAGGTATCCGGATCATAAATGACCACGTGATTACTTAAAAGTTCCCGGATGTTCCATACAACGCAATTGAAATGACCTCGGTAATTATCGGCAAACTTCGGAAATTCTAATATAACTAACTAATTTTTACAGACTCTGCATATAAGCAACAAAGTGTGTTTCAACTTGAGAAAAATATATATACAAAATTCCAGCTTTAAATTGTTTGGTTCCGCCATTTAGGGTAAAAAAGAGATACAATTTTTTATCATTATCTATTATGGTCCGGATACCTTAAGAATCTAAATGCACGGTTAGATTCGGCATATCAAAGAACCCCAATAGTTCAATTTTCGATGAAATCAAACAAAGTTTAATTTTGGACCCCGATTTGGACCAACTTGAAAACTGGGCCCATAATAAAAAAACTAAGTACATGTTTAGATTCAGCATATCAAAGAACCCAAAGAATTCAATTTTTGTTAAAATCGAACTAAGTTTAATTTTGGACCCTTTGGACCTTAATGTAGACCAATTTGAAAACGGGACCAAAAATTAAGAATCTAAATGCACGGTTAGATTCGGCATATCAAAGAACCCCAATAGTTAAATTTTCAATGAAATCAAACAAAGTTTAATTTTGGACCCTTTTGGCCCCTAATTCCTAAACTGTTGGGACCAAAACTCCAAAAATCAATCCCAACCTTCCTTTTGTGGTCATAAACCTTGTGTTTAAATTTCATAGATTTCTATTTACTTATACTAAAGTTATTGTGCAAAAACCAAGAAAAATGCTTATTTGGGCCCTTTTTTAGCCCCTAATTCCTAAACTGTTAGGACCAAAACTCCCAAAAACAATCCCAACCTTCCTTTTGTGGTCATAAACCTTGTGTTAAAATTTCATAGATTTCTATTTACTTATACTAGAGTTATTGTGCGAAAACCTAGAAAAATGCTTATTGGGCCCTTTTTTGGCCCCTGATTCTTAAACTGTTGGGACCAAAACTCCCAAAATCAATCCCAACCTTCCTTTTGTGGTCATAAACCTTGTGTTTAAATTTCATAGATTTCTATTAACTTATACTAAAGTTATAGTGCGAAAACCAAATGTCTTCGGACGACGCCGCAGACGACGGACAACGACGACGCCAACGTCATACCAATATACGACCGCAAAAATTTTGCGGTCGTATAAAAACAACACATGCACCCCTATATTCTATTTTTAGCTACGACAGCCATGTTTTATGTCAGATCAAAATGAATTGAGGATCGTTTGTAGAGGACATGTCATAGATCATTCCTATTAAGTTTCAAACCAATCGGCCCAACGGTTTCAGAGGAGAAGATTTTTGAATGAAAAAATTTTGAAAATTTGACAAAAAAAGGGCAACAACTCCTAAATGGGTTTTGGGATTTCCTTTAAAATTTCAGGGTAGGTGGATCTCAACATGGCAAACATTTTTCAAATTTACATTTCACTTCTATCTCAAATAGTTTTGGAGATAAATGACAAAAAATGTTAAAATTTGAAAATTTGACGAAAAAAGGGCAATAACTCCTAAATGGGTTTTGGAATTTCCTTCAAAATTTCAGGGTAGGTAGATCTTGTCATGCTTATCAATTTACCCGATGTCAGATTTTCGATATCTGTAACGGTTATAAGCAAAAAACAGCAATTTACGCCTATGTTCTATTTTTAGCAACAGTGGCCAAGTTTTTCATCGGATCAATATAAAATGAGGATCGTTTGTGGAGGACATGTCATATATCATTCCTATGAAGCCTCGATCCAATCTGCCCAGCCGTTTCAGAGGAGAAGATTTTTGAAAATCAGCCAATCAGAAACAAGAATTGCCTCTGGTGGCCATGTTTCTTGACCAATCAGAACTAAATGAGGAAACTTTGTTGAGGACCTTCCATACACCACTCATGCAAAGTTTGGTTGGAATTGGCCAAATGGTTTCTGAGGAGAAGATGTTTGAATGAAAAGTTTACGACGGACGGACGGACGGACGGCGCGACGGACGGACGACGGACGAAAAGTGATGGCAAAACCTCACATGGCCTTTGGCCAGGTGAGCTAAAAAGGAAGCACTGCATCAGTATCACAAGTAAGCTATGTTATATTCATCGTGTGACAACACTCCCATAAGAGGTGTCAACAAGCTTAGTCATCATCTGCAATGGCTTCATTTTATTTGAATGAATGTTTCAAGATTATCACACATTGTATTCAATTAAAATATCTACATCTTAATGCAGACAAGATTCCACATATATTTATATAGTCCAGGTCATCGGACACAGTTCTGAAAGAGGACCCCCCCTAAGGACCAATGCTGCAAAGTCCGGTTCCATCTGGCTTGTAATATCATTAAAGAAAATTTTTTAAATTCATCCCCCTTTCTTACATTTTTAGTAACAGCAGACATGTAGTCCAGAAGTCTCCGATTCTGGACATATTTTTGGAAGGGACTCTCCCAACGACTATTCCACCAAAGTTTGGTCACAATTAGCCCAGTGGTTTCAGGGGAGATTTTCAAAGGATGTATCATTGGATGGATGAATTGTTGTTTTATGTCCAGTGGCAGTCAGGTGCATATCAGGACAAGAACATGTTGATATGATAATGAATATTATCCCTGCTTGTGCTAGACCGAAACGCTAAGCAGGATTTATACTGTTCTAGCTCACACCTACATTTGTGGTTTTTGATGAAATTCATACAAAAGATGTGTTTTGATGGTATCTAGATCAAGTTCAAATTCCAGTGTGGTACCATGATTTTTGGCAAATAATTGCCGCAGCAAATATTGTGTTGGATCTTTTTAACTCTCCACAAATCAAAGTGAAATGTGGCGGGGAACACTGGAACAGTTCTTTTATCTTAAAATAAAATAAAAATCCTGAAATTATGCACACATTCAATATATTTACAATTCGCATGAAAAAAGAAACGGACATAGATCTTTATGTCGTGAGGGAATAAAAAAATTTTGCTCAATCATTTAAATTGGTACTGCATTATAGTGTTGGAACAATTTAAAGAACAAGAATTAGTTAATCTTGTATTGACAACCACTGCATCAGTATCACAAGTAAGCTATGTTATATTCATCGTGTGACAACACTCCCATAAGAGGTGTCAATAAGCTTAGTCATCATATGCAACGGCTTCACTGGAAAATTAGATACACCTTAACTGCTTGGAACTATAAGCTAATTTAATTTTAATTTGTATTGTAATTTTGCAAGGTTAGAGCTACGGATTGCGTACTGAGACTCATCTGAAATAAAATTGAAGCGTACAAAATGTAAAAGACGTACATGATGCATCTAGAGGCATTCCCCTGTCATCAATTGATACTGTTAAAATATTACGATTGCATTTGTTTCCCTCAGATTTTGATAAAAGTTAAAATATATTCATTTCAAAATCGGTAAGTTCATTAACCGGAAGAGCCAAATTATCCTCCCTCGTAAACTGCGTTCTACTCTCTATAAGGCAAAAAAAAATACGCGTCTTTCCAGTTACCCGACCCACCCTATTTTTTTTTCTGCCAAAATCCCGACCCTAAACTTTCAGAAAAAAAATCCAGAAAATGATGTGCTTTTTCCGTAACCGTCTCTTTTATTATTAAATAATAATGGCTGCACACTTGTTGACACCAACAAGTGTGTTGGCCCTATCGATAAATAAATCCCAGCACCCTGTAGTGGATAAAAATGCAATCCTATGCATTGAAAATCAGACACTATTAGATATTTTAATGGACAAACATGGAGAATTGCCTAGTAAAGGTTATAAATCTTTTGATTGGAGCAACCATTGGTGAAATGAAAAAGTAATACAACTGTTTATATACATCAATTATACTGTTCAATATACATTGAATCTCCATCCACCTTTTTTTTTTAAGGAAAAAAACACCTACCTACCATACATGTATTTTAAATTCCATGTAATAGGAAATAACATTTTTTTGGCATAATGGGAGTAAAATGTAACAGAACAAATTTTTTATTGGAAACAATATTTTATTAACTTTATTTCCTATATTTGTACTTCCTTGAAACAATAAGTCAACATGTTACATGTACAGGGTTCTAAGAATTTTTCATGATGAGTCCTGGGACTCATCATTTTTTAGAATGGTGAGTCCCAACTGATTTTGATCAGTCCCAGGACTCATTGCCACTTTTTTAACGTAAAATCAATCATGATTTTGACCATGGTAGGCCTATTGTACTATTGTAAAAGCTTAATTAGAATCAAAATACTGACGAATATAATTTCCAAAAAAGAAAAAGAAAAAATTAACATATGCAGTGGTGCTCCAAACTTGGAATAAAATTTCTGTTACAGATATGAACAAAAATCTTTTCACTTTTTTATAACTTATTTATTATTGCCATTTTATTTTTTAATAGTGATTTATCTATAATCTTTACTACTATTTTTTCTCAAACATACTCGTAAAATCCTCCCATTGACCTTGTTTTAACACTTTAATAATCAATATTGACAAAATTTCCAATTGTGCATAGGTAAGTGAAAGTCCGCTAAATTCTTTGTTAAATGAGGTCTACACATATTGTTACCGGTCGGTAATAAACACTGTGGCCAATGATCAATCACGAGATTTCCGATTGCCGCCATTTTCTAGCTTAATTTTTTGTCATTTCTTTCCCCATCCCCTTTGATCTCCAAGAAAACAAAAAATGGCAGCTCGAGATCTTTTATGAAAATTATGGACTTCGGATGCACCTAATTGGATTTAAATGCATCCCAGGGATGCATGAGATTGAAGGATGATGCGAGAACCCTGATGTTCTTGTAAAATTAATGCACTCGTTAAACAATAACATTGCACTTCGTTTATTTGCTATAGCCTTACTGCAGAAAAATGATGGATTTTTGGCATAGGGATTGGGGCTGATATCGTGATAAAATTTGTACAGGTTCCATGGAACCGAGTGTCTCGCCTGATTTCCCTGTTGTCTGTTTTCAGTGTAATAGTGGAATGTACATAATTTTTGTCCACGTTATTTACTGATAATGAAGAAGCTTCTGTCCAAGTTTGGTATATAGAAATCCAGGATGGTTAAGAAAGTTAATGTTTTAAAGACTTTAACTGCAGACTGCATGTTATGTTAACAAAAACAAGGGTCTATTAAAGAAAATAATACTTACATTTGGCATCTTTCCTCCTGGCTGTGAGGAGGAAATCTTTGATTTCCATTATCTGCTTAGGCTGTTGAACATAAATTATGTATTTAATCTTACAAAATCATTCAATTCAAATTAAATAACAAGACAATATATATATGTATATATACACTTACTTTTGAAAAAATAAGTTTTTCCATTCTGCATTTAGTAAACCATGAAAGCTATCTTTTACAAATTTGGTAAAATATCAAATTCGTATCATTAGGTACCGTAAATGTTGACTAATAATACTAGCACTTGAACAGGGTTGGTTACTTACTGTAGTCAATACACTAATTGTGGCGCAGTAAGGTAAGCAAAAGATTATTATTTTGCTTATACGAGTTGCGATTCCAAAATAATCTACTAAACGAGACGACTCATTGATATTTTTTATTTTGAAAATATACTTAATTTTATGGTTTCAATAATTATTCATATATTAAAGTAAGTTAATAACAAAACAAGGGTAATGCGAAGCGTAGCATCCCCTCGCCATGAAAACATTTGACCCTGAAATTTTACGTACATGTATAAATATTTTCTTGTTATTTGATATTTGACCTTGAAGAAAAATATTCTTATATATACTGATATGTATTATACTCAATTATTGCAAATCATGGCTTAAATGCACAGGGTTCTCGCTAAGGCGCGTATACGCGTCCTGGACGCGCTAAAATTGGACTGAACGCGTCATCCTTCAAACTCATGCGTCCCTGGGACGCATGAAGATCTAATCAGCTGCGTCTGAAGACCGTTATTTTCATTAAAAATCTCGAGCCGCCATTTTTATGTTTTCTTGGAGATCAAAGGGGAAGGGGAAAGAAACGACAAAAAGTAAGCTAGAAATGGCGGTAATCGGAATTCTCGTGATTTTTCATTGGTCAAGGTGTTTTTTACCGACCGGTAACAATATGTACTACATAATGTAGACCTTATTTAAAAATAAATTAAGCGGATTTCGACATATGTATGCACAAATGGAAATTTTGTCAATACATGTATTGATTATTAAGGTGTTCAAGCAAGGTGAATGGGAGGATTTTAAGAGTATGTTTGAGAAAAAATAATAGTAAAGATTATAGATGAATAAATATTAAAAAATAAAATGGCAATAATAAATAAGTTGTGTCAAAAGGTACAAATATTTTTGCTCATATCTGTAACAGAAATTTTCTTCCAAGTTTGGAGCACCACTGCATAATTTCAATTTTTTTTTTATTTCAAATTATATTTGTCAGTATTTTAAGGCAGCACATGATTTAATTAAAACTTTAACAATTGTAGAAAAGGCCTACCATGGTCAAAATCATGCAGCAATGTACGTTAAAAAAAGTGGTGATGAGTCCTGGGACTGGGACTCATCAAAATCAGCTGGGACTCACCATTCTGAAAAATGATGAGTCCCAGGACTCATCATGAAAAATTCTTAGTGAGAACCCTGAATGCATCTGGGGAAATATTGAGCCTAAAAGTTGAAAAGATATATTATGGAATGATAGGCAGTAGCATTATAATATCACCTTCTCAACACTGAACTCATGACCATCCCATTAAAATCTTTAGGCTTATAGATCTTGATAAATTTAATTGAAGGCTGTTGATTCTAAAGTGTTCACAAGGATGTTGTAACCCTGTGACCTTCATCTTTAACCTTGAAAATCAATAGCGCTCCAGGATTATGTGGTATTTAGTTGGATTTAAGTATCTACCAAGTTTGGTCAATATCCATTAATTGAAGGATTTTGCTTCTGGAGTGTTCACAAGGGTGTAAAGACCTTACAAGTTCCACTGTGACCTTAACCTTTGACCTTGAAAATCAATATTGTTCTAAATATTCATAAGGACTAATAATGCGCCAAGTTTGGTCAAAATCCATTGAAGGATCTTGAGTCTAATGTGTTCACAAGGGTGTAAAGACTTTATAAGTTCCACTGTGACCTTGACCTTTGACCTTGAAAATCAATAGGGTTCTAGATATTCATAAGGACTAATTATGTGCCAAGTTCGGTCAAAATCCCTTGAAGGATGTTGAGTCTAGTGTTCACAAGAGTGTTACAGACAGAAGGACTCTCGCAACTTCTCGCAACCCATGAAATCAGCAATATGTGGCACCCCATGAATAATGAATCCACAGTACTGGTACTAAATCTCTCAAGAATGAAATGTAAGTCATAGTGAGGTGACTCAAACACTGCTGCTCTAGATATATTTGGTAAAATATCATACTGGTAAAAGGTGACAGGCAAAAATTTAACCAAAGTCACTCTACCATAGAATAAATAATTCCAGTGTGTTTGTCATAGTGACTCAAATGTTACCGACTTATGTTGTACTATATAACATGACTAAGTGGGTATTACTCTATTTTATTGAACTGATCTAGCAGATTTAACCTTTTAATTTGCATAAGGCCATTCAATTTCAGTATCTTCAGGACAACTCCCGTTACAAACAGTATTGAACTGTATTCAGTATTGTCAGTTTCATACAAAAGAAAATACCTTGCAATGATCATTCATAACAAGTTTCAATTCCATGGGTCAAGTAGTTTCAGAGAAGATCTTGGAATTTTTTTATTTCAGAAAAAGCCTCTTTTGGGGCCTGGCAACCATGTTTTTTTGGTAGAACAGTCCACAGTAAAAAGAATTATTTGTTTCCTGATATTTATCAAATCAACCAAGTTTGGTATTAATCTACTATACCATTCTTTGGGAGAATTATTTTTGCAAGGCTGTCAACCCCCTTTGTACAATTCTGGAAAGGACCAGCGATTTTTTCATTGAGGTACTAAAAATCACTAAGATCTTAAAATCCTTAAATTATAAAAACTTTACATTAAATGTTTTTATTTGTTGCTGTGAATCATCAATGACGAGATTGGTATCACAGTAAGACATATTTAAACAAAGGGATTTCTTTAATTTTGTTTCACTCCTACCAATGTTAGTTACAAATACGCAATTTAAGCGGGAGAATTTGTTCCAATGATCAAAATACGAAAACAAAACAATACATATATAACGATTTTGAACAAAGCGAAACATGTTCAATCCAAGACGAAATCCCATGTCAAATGTTCAGGAAAATCAGGACGATTCGCAAAAAAACTGAAGATTTGGCAGGCTGTTTTTTATGCATTCTCTCATAATTGGTAACTTCTGAAAAGGCCCTTTTGGGGCCTAGTGATCATGTCTGTTGGTACATATATAGAACAGTATTGAAGTAAAAACATTTATTAGTGTCCTCATCACTCCTGCTTATCTCTCTCATACAAAACAATTGATAATGTTATATTTAGATTATCCTTCTTTATTTTAAAAATCTAAGAATGTAACTCGGTGTAATGTTATTTCCTTCACATGTGTTCAATTCGTCAATTATATACTCTGTTACTTATTGCCCCCGAGAGGGCCCTTAAATGGTTAATAAACATTATCTTATCTGATCTTCTACACACACTATTAACGGAAACTGGGACTGCTGATGCAATTGTGACTGCTCATTACGTATAATACGAAAGGCACATCAACTGATGAAGTTTCATTGATACACTATGCTTAGTTCCAAAGAACCTAAATGCAAAACTTAACCAAAGTCACTGAAGCATGAAATTAAAGTCATAGCAACCTGTGTTGCTAAACTGCATTTTACTATACAAAAGGACTGTAGTGGTGAAATATCATTGATATATTACTATAGGTTTCTGAGAAATGGAGCTAAACGCAAAACTAAACCGAATCGGGACATACGTATGCACGGACAGACGAGGGTAAATTTATATGCCCCAGCCACGTTCGTGGCAGGGGATAAAAAGGAGGGTTGCAGAGTCGGAGGAATTCTGACTAGATGATAATACATGTACAAATTAATGCAGCTTACACTTTGGCCTTGGCCAGGTAAGCAAAAATGGGTATTCTTGTAGCAGTGAAAAAAATTCAGTTCTTTCCTATATATAATTTATACTTCTCTTACCATATTGGAAGTCTGTTTCTTCCCTAGCAGCTGAGACCCTGAAAAATAATTAATTTTTACTTTCACAGAATTTGGTGATAGCTTATCCCAAAATTTTCTAATTTCAATTCAGATAATACATTAGCAATTCTAGTTAATGCTAGGTGCAGCACTGGGCGGAAACAGCGATTGTAAACATTAGATCTGGTACCCAAATCGTCCATAGATATTTCTAACCCAGTTTTTATACAACTTCCTGAAAAACAGCTCTGTCTGGCGTTAGTTAGATGGAATGGCTAAATACATGAAATTTTTATAAACTTGTCAATAATTTTCCAGGTGTTATTCGTTATGACATTGTTCAAAACTTCCAGAAAAGCACTGTCAGCACTACAGTGTGCGCTCTGCCTCCAGTCTGGAAGGGCACAATAATAGTAAAACAGTACAATATATATATCGAATTGCTTTAATTTTGTGTTGGCAAAACGGTCTAAATACTCCACCATGGTCTACTTATATTTGTATACATGTAATTGTAGTAAAAAGGCTATTTCGTTGGTGCCTCGGTTTTCATGGCGATCTATTAGTGAAAATCGTTCTTTTTTAATCATCTATCAGCTAGTTACAACGTTATTCCATTCCCTGTAGTTTCATATATATTGCGTCTAACTTGTAGATATATATGGGGTGTTATATATCAAGTTTGAGTGCTGATGGGTTAGGATTGACTTTCTTACTGAGATATTCACGACACTCACAATTTCAATGGGAAGTGAAAAGGATAGTTCAAGGGAGGTAACTGCCAAACAAACCTAATCACCAACAAGCTGAAAGAAGAGAAACTATAAAGTTCGTATATTTTGAATAGGAAAATAACTGAGGAAAATAATGATTGCTTAATTCAATTCAATTCAATTCAATATTTTATTGGAAAGAGCACAATATATAGGCGTGATCCTACATACATAAATTTATACAAGCACATGAAAAAACAAATATAGTTTTTCAAAACATACAAGCAAACGTGAGAAATGGTTTATTTTGTGTAGTTAAAACTACGTTTGAGTTATGAATATAACACAAATTTAAAATCAAAGTTCTATATTAAATATCTGAAAATTATTTAAAAAGTAATAAATTAAGGATTAGTCGACTGACAAATGGTTTCTTGTATGTAGAGCTTCTTTAATAAACATACGGCAAAGCAGTTTTAGTTCTTGCGAGGATCCTGAATTTATTATCTTATTAATAATGTCAAAATTAATTATATCTAAAGAAATGATTCTATATTTATTTCTTAACTGAGTGTACTGGGACATTGAAATAGAAAGTGGATCTCATCTTCAACTTTTGTTTTGCAGAACTTACAAAACCTTTCGTTGAAACGAATTTTAGGTTTACTATATCTGCCAATTTCTATTGCAAGGGAGTGTGCACTTAGTCTATTTTTTGTGAACAGATACCTTAAATCTCTAGCTATTTCAAACTTTAAATATTTTTGTAATTTAAAGCTGAGACTACTATAACACAGTAGTCTCAGTTCAAAGTCATTAAAAATTTTACTGTAAAATAACAGTTTGCCACTATTGCTTTCTTTCATCCTTTTTTATTTCAGATATGATTTTATTCTTTTAATATTCTTCAAGTTTTTTTTATTGAAACACATTTTAGAAATATTTGAAGATGAAATACCAAAGAATTTAAATATTTCATTCATTTTATTTATCAGGAGTTCTCTTTTTTATAGTAATTTATCTTCAGCGACATAAAATATTTTTACATGACAATTTCTACTAGATGATTCAATTTATTATGAGGAATTCCAACCAAATTTAAAATTAAAACTTTGATCTAGCTGCTGAAGTTTAGATAACAATCGGATAATTTATTTAAAAAATATATAATTTAATCAAACATTTTGATATTAAATACATAGCTAAAATAACACAAAATCTCCATTTAAGCAGACAATTAAAAATAACTTTTCACTGTAGATTAAAAGCACTTTGTTTGAAATATGTTCTTAATCCAGAATCTGGGACTATTATACTAACAGTGTTAGTATAATAGTCCCAGCCAAAATATATTGTTCGGTATGTGCAGTCTTAAATTCAGTAAACTGCATTATTTTTTAAATACAATTTTGCTGCAATATTTAAGTTGTTGATGATATTGACATGAAGTGGACTGATACTGATGAAAAATTGAATACCGGTCTTCGTCGACCATGCAAACAGTGTCGTTGTCATTCCAAGGCTGCTACAACAGTATCCCACATATATATAGCCAGGCCTTTCGAGTAAAACACAGTTGGTCCTCTAGTACAACAACAAGACAACGTCTTGGTGAACTGCGTTGCCATCTTAAAAATAGAGCGCTTACAAGACGGTTTGAAAAAAGCTAACCGTTCCAGCAGGGACAATCAGTTAGAATATAAAGAAAAAGGGACTACCAACAGAATCCCGTTTGTTGCAACTTAATTATCATCCTAGCCTTCGCAGATGTCTATATAGTCCATCAAGACACATTGGAAAGAATTTGACCTTTCCAGACTTTTCCCGAAAACTCCACAGGGGCCCGACTTCTGGATATTTATCTTTTATTTTATTTTTTTTCATGAGTACTTTTAACAAATATTTACCATAACAACGAATATTCTGCGCCAGTTTATTATCAATTTGCTATATACATAATATACTATATCCACTTCTGTATACTTAAAAATCCTGTATAAGAACGTGGATAGCATAGTAAATTTAAAAGTGAAATAAAATATAAGACTATTTTAATATGGTATGTTCTCATTCCGCCTTAGCTGTTGAATCCAGGTAATCAAGGTAGAAAAAATACTAAGGCGAAGTGGGAATTGGACTAAGTCAAAGTGGGATTTTAACAGAAAACATTAAAAAAAAAAACATTCTGAGTTGTTTTTTCAAGTTAATTAAATTTAAGCTTTAGATGAAAAAAAAACAATAATTAAATTGCAATTATTAATTGGGAAAGCTTCTGGAAAACCTTTTTTGCAATTTAATTTTTGTAAAAATAAAAACTAAATAGTATTACGTGCATTTGATATAAACATTATTGAACATTTATTTATATGAAGGTAGTTAAATTTAAATTGTTTGATTAAATAAATTTGAATGAACATAGTAGTTATTTTGCAAACTGTTTATTACTAGAACCAAATTTTATAAATAGACAGTTAATTACACAATTTAGGGTGAGTGACAATATAGTTTAGAGATAGAAACTGGTAGATATAAAGATATTCAGAGAGAGTAGATTATGTAAAAATTGCCTTGAAGTGGACGATGAATAGCATTTTTCTACATTACAATCTGAATTTAAATTTATGGAAACAGTTTTATTGGAATATTTCAAAAATAATTTCGAATTTCATCAACGATCAAGCGTTAATAAAATTAAAAACTATTCTTTGTCCCCCGAAAGAACTTTTTGTCTGATATTTGTGACTTTATAAAGCAGTTTTTAGAATTGCTAAAATGAGGTCCGTGTCGGCCAAAGGCTATAATCACTAATATTGATATTGTCATGATTCTGTATAATTTTTGTTGTTATTATGTTGTTTGTTTGTTAATTGCTTGACCCGCATGAGTGTAAAATACAAATAACGATTTTATACATGTTATATAAGCACATTGATAATTAACGCAGAATATTCGTTGTTATGGTAAATATTTATTGAAAGTACTCACGAAAAAAGACGAAAAAACCAAATAAATGAAAGCTTAGAATATATTATACTTGTACCAGCCGATATTACCATCAACCGGCCAATTTCAGGCTCGTTCAGACTAAAGATGTAAGACTGAACGTTGCTCCCAGATGTTCTGTACAAACAGCTTTCAAAGTCACACTACAACGAAAGATTACAAAATATTTTGCAAAGTGAATCCAGCAACATCTATCTTCTGATGGAGAGAATAGAGGCCAGCTCAAGAGTTACACCGTATAGAAGATGTCACATACTGGATTTAGTCGGCAGTTAGGGTAGCAATGTCATTTGAAACTGATTAAGATAATATTTAAAATAAACTATGTAAAATTAAAACTTAATTTGACGGTTAACTGTTTACCCCGTTTCTCCATTTCTGCTAAAGCCATAGTTAAGGTCATAGGGTGTAGCTTGAGGTTAATGCATATGATTACTTTTTGCAATGGTCTTAAATAAAGTTTAAAGTTGAACTTTTTTTTTATATTTTACCATATATTTAATTTTAAGTAACTTATGCTATAGACTATGTCTAAAAAAGTTGTACTTCTTAAACTTTTTAATTTTTAAAAATTTTTAAATTTAATTTTTTTTTTATTAAATCTATTGTAGTTTTTGTTGAAATAGAAGACACAAGTAAATTGGTGCAGTGTATGGCGATTTATGAAACGTACTTAAAGAGGTGTGTTAATATTGGCTTAGAATGAACAGTACATAGCAAAAACTATATTTTGAATATCCTGAATAGTATAGTGTTGGATATGTGTCCTGTGTAACTGATTGAAACAGTAACCTTAAGATGTTAGTGACATGGAAGGCGCTTATAGATTTTAGTAAATGCCACAGTGCATAAACTTTTATAGTGATGTATATATTCTAGTGTGTTAGGGACGAGATCAAAAGTTCAATGTAGGATAAAAAACTTAATTCACATATATAGTCTTCTCTTAACTTAATTTGGGAAAAATTGACTGACAATATGGGCATATGCTTTGAGAGTATACTTTTTGTATCATGGGTCATGTTTTTCCTCAACAATGTATGTTTGTTCTGTATATTGACTTGGACATCACTTGAATCCGTATTTTTCAATCCGAAAATCGATGTCAGATAACAAAACTTGCAGTGATTTTTATCCCCCCCCCCTCCACCCCCAAACTATTTGAATTAAGTTTTTTATCCTACATTGAACTTTTGATCTCGTCCCTTATTTTTGTTATCACGTTCTTTTCTGTTTTAAATTAACAGTCCCAGCTTGCGCATATAATATGGTGGTAGAACAGATTCTCTGCTTGTAAAACTGTGAACATATGTAGTTTTATGATTCTTGCGCCTCGTGGTGTGAAATAAGAACATTGCTGTGATAGAATCTGTAGCTTATAATTGGACTTGACAATTTGCCTTTGCGAACTTAATTTTGGTGGTGGGTACGTGCCTACTCAGCCACCAAACATTTAACTGAAATTTTTGATAACATTTCTATAAAAGTTTGTTTAGTTAAACAGTCTCGCCCGAAAATAGCCAAGGTTGTCAGTGAATAATTTTTGTCCCAGCCTGGGTTTTTGTGTTCACGTGGTCTGGGGTCCTGTGAAAACTTTTGACTCGGCGGAGCTACAAAGCCGACTCAAAAGTTGTCACATGAGCTACATTATTGTAGCTACGGTCTATATATACATGATATGGTCCCGGGATATGGTCCAGCCCTGGCCTCTGTTACCCACTTTTTTTTCTTTTTTTTTTATTTTCTGTTCAGAAATTCAAAATTGCAAAGAGAGACTTACAGCATGAGTATAATTAATTCTAAGAACACAAATATTCTATATTATCTATTTTTAGGCCACTGTTGTCTCTTCGTTAAATCTCTAAACCAGGCAATTGCAAAAAGCCAAGTTCCTAAACTGGTGATCCATCGTCACAAGATTTTTACAATGCACACTTTAACGCAAGAGAAGAGCTTTTTGATTGGTCGATTTCGGAATTCCCCCATTTACAATCAATACCATGTGACGTAAAAAGGGTCATGTGAGGCAAATTCAATGGAGCCGATATGGCACAGAATATTCTGAAGAAATTATTCCAAAATTCAAATAACGGTGAAAAATGGAGAAAAGATCCCAAGGCAGAGTAAGTACATTCCTTCTTTTATTAAAATTACGCGATAGGATTGTTGAAAATAGGGAAAATATAAAAGAAAACATTGTAAACACTGCCGCTGTTCGAAGTTTGGAAACCCCATGTCATTTTCTGTGAAATAATCTATCATACCATGTTTATTTTGTAAAGTTTATACTACAGTTCTCACTTTTCACGATCGTTTTCTTTAATGGTAAAGTGAGATAGATATTTATTAGACATAAAGAGTTGAGAGAACGACGTGTTTATCGACACGACGAAAATAATATATCGTAGGATATATGTAAACAGTAACTTGTGACAAGCACATGACTAGCCAGGTCATACTCATGTCATTGTACCTACATGTATGATATCAAGGTTCTGTAACCAGAAAATTCCACTTAAGCATCAATATCATTCATCAAATGATGTTTCTACACCCAAATGATTAAATTAACCAACTGTATATTGGACATTCATCAAAAATGTTGTCACTAGTCTTTTGGAATGGAAGTTTGAAGTGCAATAAAAGGTTTGAATATGTTTTTACTTTTTAAGGGAAATTTTTTTCTGCATGTATTGTAATTAAACCCCATAAGGGTATAATGTATTTGACCTGTCCGTCTGTCAGTCCTATTCTTGTGAGCGCAACTCCTCTGAAACCACACAACAGAATTTCATGAAACTTTGTAGTTAATAAGGACATACTATGTAGATGTGCATAGCGACAGGAGATTTTGAGACAATTTTTGTTCTGGGAGTTATGCCCATTTGAACTTAGAATTTTGGCCTAAATATACAAAATGTACTACTTCAACAGTTTGTCAGTGCAAATTCTCTGAAACCACATTACAGAATTTCATGAAACTTTGTTGATGATGACACATATCCACAAGAAATTTTTATCAGTTGGCTTTTGTAGGAGTTATGAGTCTTTGAACTTAAGAATCTGGTGAGATTTTGTTTGCCCAGTGACAATGTGGGGGTGTTCAGTTTAATTGTTTAATTCACTTAAATGATGTGAAGAATAAAAGCTAAAAAAATTTCAACTCACTTAAAGATTTGATACATGTATCTGTTCACATCTGAGTGTTCAAGCTTGCTTTGAATTCAGTCAGCTATAGATATTTTAAATGTTCTGTTTTTGGAGAATAATATGAAAGAATATACATATTTTAACACTTAATACAAATTGTTCCAAATCATGTCTGCCATCAGAAAAACCTTAATATTGATTATCTTAATTTGTGATTTGATTTTAAAATGTACCAGTTTATGAGGCTAGCCGTGTATAATTTAACTTCATTAATCGTTAAGTGATTGTGAAAGATGTGAAAAAAAATGGATAAATTATGGAAAAATTGTAGAGCAAATCTTAGTTACATTTTGTAGGTTTCTTTATACATATTTGGACAGTAAACTTTTGTAATGCATTCAACCAGTCCAAAACCAACTTTATTTTTTTAAGAAATAATTTGACAATCATAAAATATTTACAAGTACTACAGTACATTGTAGTTGAGTAAATTTGTGTCACAAGCTTAGGACTGTTGAAATCCAATATATTGTTGAATTTTAGGACCCACAATGCAACCATTTGAGAGCAATGTCTAAATGCAATTTTCAAATGATAGTCCACCCACTTAATAATTATCAAAATTAAAATGTGCTGTGTATTAGCTAACTAGGATATATTCATTTTGAAATCAAGTGTTATAAAATGAAAGTATATCTGTTACATTATGTGCATGTATGAATTAGTTAAGTACGTTAATGTTGCACCGAACTGAGTCTCTCACATTTTCTACATTTAACGCAAGCTTTAGCAATACCTGTTTAAAAAAATTAGGAAAAAGTTTTCTCTAAAACTACTGGTAACTTTTACTTGCCTTCGTTTTATCCTATACCCACCAAATTTTGTGGTATACAGTATAAAATTCAACTTTCTTACAGTTAGCAGTTGGACTGACCCATTATTCAAAAAGGTACTCAGGTAAATACAGGTACATGTACATGTAACTATGGAAAGCGAGATTGCCAAATTTACAATCTAATAGTTTTTATCAATTTTCTCTTCGTTTTCCAATGTAACATGCTACATTTGTAGGAAGTATCAAGGGGTAAAAATAAATTGTCAGTAACGACAGAACGGTTTTTAAGGTCATGTACTATTATGACCTTCATTTGACCTAGACCTTTGACCTCAGGGTCAAATTATAGTAATTCCTTTTCATGGTTTTAACTTTTAGTTTTTAACCTTGGCTTATACACTTTGGTATATATGTGTATTACTATGAGGGTGTGTGTCACATAGTGACATACCTTATTTTACTTCATTTAAACCTTGACTATTGACTTCAAGGTCAAATTATGACTTGAATTATAGTTT
The DNA here is from genome assembly GCA_028015205.1 of Mytilisepta virgata. Taxonomy (NCBI): domain Eukaryota; kingdom Metazoa; phylum Mollusca; class Bivalvia; order Mytilida; family Mytilidae; genus Mytilisepta; species Mytilisepta virgata. The sequence goes on from CM051521.1 coordinate 95,916,586, forward strand.
TTCCTTGTTCGTGTTGTAACTTTTTTGTCTTTTTACCTAGGCTTACCCTCTTTGGTATATTGGTGTATCACCATGAAGTGGTATGTCATGTACCATCATGACCTCTATTTGACCTTTGACCTTAAGGTAAAATTATGACCAAAATTATAGTATTTCCTTACCCCTTTGGTATGTTGGTGTATCACCATGAGGTGGTGTGTCACGTACCATTATGACCTTCATTTGACCTTTGACCGCAAGGTCAAATTATATTATTTTCTTGTCCGGGTTGTAACTTTTTGTCTTTTGACCTAGACTTATAACCTTTGTTATGTATGTGTTTTATCATGAGGCTGTGTGTCACGTACCATTATGACCTTCATTTGACCATGACCCTTGACCACCAGGTCAAATTATGTTTAAAACTATACTATTTCCTTGTACGGGTTGTTACTCTTTTGTCTTTTGACATAGGCTTACACTGTTTGGTATATAGGTATATCACCATGCTGTAGTGTGTCACATACCATCATGACCTCCATATGACTTTGACCTCATTAGGCAGTGTTGCATACCAAGTTCATGTGACCTTGACCTTTGACGTCAAGGTCAACTCATATTAAAACAAAAGTAAGTGTATTTCCTTGTCCGGGTATTAATTTTTTTTCCTTCTGACTTAAGCTGATATCCTTTGGTATGTATGTGTACAAATGTATAACCATGAGAAAGTGTGTCTACCATAATTACCTCCATGTGACCTTCACTTTTGACCTCAAAGAAAAATCATGACTAAAATTAAAGTTTTTCTTTGTGACAAAACAAGTTGAATGAAGAATATGTGTGAAACCTAGGGGGGTCAAATATTTCCTGCATAGGTTATGTTTATTTTTATCTTAGAGGTAGACATGATTGATCTAGAATAACATATGTTTTGGTTGACAAAAACAGTTCCACCTAAGTTTTCAAATTAATTTTGTTATGAAAGAAAAATTGCAAAATATAGCACGATTTTAATTGTTCTTGATTTTTTTTTTTTTTAGATTGTTGGTATTAATGCAATAAAGTAAAATGTTAATTGAAATAAAGATGAAATGCCATTTAAAAAAAAAATCAAAAAGACACTGCAAAATTTGTCTAATTTAATTAATTTGAATTCAGTTAACTGATAATCTTCCCAATTTTTTTAATATTTCGTTCTACTGATACAGCAGTGTTTTACGATCTCTATTGACATTCTTAGGCATACCTTCTAGATACCTCTTTAATGCTATAGTAAGGTATAGTTTTGCAATGCCGTCCGATCGTCATTTAAAGATTTTAAAATAAAGGCTAAACTTCAGCTAGTTTGAAAATGAGAAAATAGGAACTCACAAAATACAACAGAAGTACACTGTCGAACTGCTAGAGATAAATCGAATTCACTGAACTTTTCTTAACTACAGAACAATGGACTATTTGAAAGGTTAGTAAAGGTCATTAAATGTTTCCCTTTGTTTATAATGGACAAATTTAAAAAGTTAGGAAAAAGAATTAAATGAGAAAGCTTATTGTTCACATTTAAAATATAGTTGCTAGTAACTTCTGTTTTCAGAATTTAGTCAATAATTTTACCTATTAAGCCTTGAAACGTTTGCTATTTATCTAAAACTTAGAGACTCAGTTCATTGCAACATACTTTAAGAAGGAATATGATGGATAAATCATTGACACAAAAATTTTACATGTACATGCATTTGACAAAATTTTAAAAAGAACCAGGTTATTGCAGTTCTTCATCTTAACTCCACTCATAGTGAGGTATGCTTAACTCAGGTTTTGAGTTAGAAGGATTGACGTTTTTCTTTCTCTTTGGATACTCTAGTTTCCTCCACCAATAAAAACTGACCAACATGGTATAGCTTGTTGTTTCAAAAAATAAAATAAAACCACAAACAAACAAAAATTGCCAGTAAGAAGCAGAATAAAGTCCTTTAAGAAATTCATGGAAACAAAAATTTCTCTTCTGTTTGGCAGTTAACTGAAAAAGGTTGCAGATCTTTAAAATAACTTTTGAATTACATGTACTTCTCAGATGTACATTATTTCTGTTTTAGACCATTAAAACAAGAAGTATCCATAATTAAGATGCACCCATTATATTGTTCATGCTTTTGATTTACAATTTTCAGAGTTATTTGTAGGCAGTGTTTAGAAAACTCACTGACTGAGTCCGAAAAATCCATGTAAGGATATAATTGTAACACTAACCATTCCTAAAGCAATTCCTCTTGCACACCTGTTTCACTGAACAGAACAATTAAGTTTTAATAACTACAAGCTTCTGTCAGAGATGAGAGTAATACATGCACTTTCCTATTGACTCATAGACACACTTGATAATATCTAATACAAAATAGTAGCTATATAGGAGTTCTAGGGACAAATCTGAAACAGCAATTTGAACCTCTTGTTTGTACCCAGGACCAAAGTAAAAATTCCAGAAGCCATATTTCATATATCCACAAACTATAGACGACCATTCCGTATCAAAATTTAAATCCCAATCCAAAACTGCAGGGGCATTCCAGTTATTTGCACCTCTGTCCTCAGGACCAAAGGAAAATTCTGAAACTTTATTATGGATAGATAAATGGAAACAACAATATATTAAGACTTTCATACCACTGTAGTGTATACTAGTACATGTATACAGATGTCCTTTTATGATCTGTTGGCTTTGCAGATCAACTTAAAATTTGTTTAGATTTTGTAGCTCTTTGAAACCTAAAATAAATGTGATATAATTAAGTGTTGTATGTTCTTTGACAGCATCTATTAATATGAAATATAAAGATATGAAGCCGCCTTTTTGCAGTATTGTGCATTATCGATCTGTAATACCCTTCCTTTCTCCAAGCTTGCAAACCTCCCAAAATAACCAGGAAAATAATCGTAACTTATAAGTTATAGTTACAGTCTTGCATATGTAAATGACGAAATAATGTGATGACATCATGATGTGGGAGCACAATATGGTCACTGCTATTTAAAAAGATAGACAAAAAGCCAAGATATCAGGCTTTGTTTTTAATGATGGTGTTTAATTCCAATTTATGATATTTGAATGGCAAACCAAGCCAGGTGAGAGCCTCTACTTTTTCAGTTGTTTCTGTTTTTTTGTCCCTTACCAGCAACACTCCTTTCGTCCATCAGTCACACTACAGTTTTCCAGAAACTAACCAACTGATCTTATTTTTGGGATGTGAGCCTATACATACATGTATGTGTATAATGATGAACTGCAGATCAAGAGTTATTGCCCTTGGAAATAAAAATTGTTGGTAAAATATTAGTTTTCCAGACTTTTTTCGCAAACCATTTTACCAAATGATCGTATTTTTGGTATGTGAGCTTATAATGATGAGCTACAGATCAGGGTTGAGTTTCAGGCTGATTGGATAATTATTGTGAGAGTAATTATTGCCATTGGAAATAGGAATTATTGTCAATATCTTACTTTTCTGGAGGGACCTCGGTGGCCGAGTGGTCTAGGTAGTTCGTCATGACTACTACTGATCACTAGCCTGTCAACGCTGGGGTTGTGAGTTCGAATCTCACCTGTGGCGGGGTGTGTTCGCCTCCCATCTTAATTGACAAGGATTGCCAATTTTCCTACCGAAGGTCGGTGGTTCTCTCCGGGTACTCCGACTTCCTCCACCAATAAAAACTGGCCGCCGCAAAATGTGCTGAAAACGGCGTTAAACCCTAACTAAACAAACAATAAACAAACTTTTCTGGACCTTTTTGCAAACCTTTTTACCAACTGATCTTATTTTTGGTATGTCAGCTACAGATCAAGTTTGAGTTTCAGGCTGGTTGGATAATTATTGTTAGACTTACTGCCATTGGAAATAGGAATTATTGCCAAAATTTAATTTTCCAGACTTTTTTAGAAATTCTTTAACAAACCTGTTTTGCAAACCCTTTATCAAACTGATTTTATTTTCAATATCTTCAGTATTAAAAAGATTTATATATAAAATGCAGTTCTGAAACTGAAAAAACCATATGTATATGTATGATAGAAAATTCCACATTCTAATTAAGATGTATCAATGATGATTCATCCTTTGCTTTGTATTATACATGTAGATATCATATTATAGTTCATGGATACCACCTTCCACTTATGACTTGGTATGTTAACTGGGGATCACATCATTCTTTTTTAACACATTGGGGTTTATTACTTGTTGGGTGCAAATAGCTTGAATTATTGTACCCCTTAGAAACATAGTTACAGGATTGTTAGGAATCACCCTGTCCACATGTGTGCGTCCTATTCTCATAGTGCATGTAGTCAAGGAGCATTTGGTGTGTTTGTATTTGAGACATTGTATTGTTCCGCAATATTCTCAGAATGCTTGTTTTACATAAATTGTTATTGATTTACAGATAGCTTCAGTTCAGGAATATTCTACATACATGTGACAAATTCAGAATGGGTATGGTTGAGATTTTGCTCAATTAAGTTTTGATTTGAGGTGGTTTTGGGTGAGATTTTTGTTGACATCAAAATATAAGCTTTTTGACATTGAAATTTTAATGTTATTAACTATCTGATTAAATCATACAGTATTTCATTGAAATGTATTGTTAGTAATCAAGGCGTTATTACTTTGATGCCGATCGGAAATCCAAGATTTCCACCACACCGAACATAGTTTAACTTAGGACCCTATGGGAAAATTCTTTCAAAAATCTTTGTCTAAAACCACATGGCCAATTGTCGTTAGATGGTCGGTTCACTTTCAGAATTTTGTCTAAAGACCAACCCTATCTACTAAGATGGCCACCACAGCCAAACTTAGTGTAACATAGTACCCTATCGAAAAAATTTTACAATCTTCTTGTCTGAAACCACATGGGCAATTGGAACCAGACTTAGCATCAATGGTCCTTTGATGGTCCTCTTTCAGAATTGTGTCAGATGTCCTGAAGTGCTAAACAAGATTGCTGCCACAGCCGAATTTAGTTTAACATAATACCCTATGGAAAAATTCATCTAAAAATCTTCTTGCTTGAAACCATTTGGCCAATTGGAACCAGACTTGGTAGCAATAGTCCTCTTTCAAAACTGTTTTCAATGATCTGGATTATCAACCAAGATGGCTGCCGCAACCGAACTTAGTTTAACTGAGTAAAACTCTTTGAAGGTCTTCTCTTCTGAAACCACTGCTCCAATTGAGACTAAATTGTGGGTTGAGTTCTGTTTTGCAAAGTAAATCCAGGTGAGCGATATAGGCTCCTGGGAGCCTCTAGTTTAAAATCAGTGTCACTTAACATGCATTTTTTGTGTTGTTAAATTCTAATTTTAATTTACCGAAAACACAGTCAATCCAATCACGTGTTATCCATGGTTGTGACATAACAACCAATTCATAATAATTAGGTGAACTAGATTTCTTTTATTTGAATGGATTTTTTTTTTTTATTTCTAAAAGAATGTTAATGATTCACTTCAGTGTTTTTTCTTTATTCCTATTATTGTTTACAAGTTTTAGCACCCAATTATTCAAGACATGAACTTGTCAAAATTTTAGACTTGTTGCATTTGATATTTTTTTTTATTTTACCAAATATTATTATTATTATTATTATTATTATATTCAAATGCAAACTATCTCAAATATATATAATCCTGATATAAGTTTAATAATGGTAAGAAGTATGTATTTAGAACTTCAATTTTTTATTAAGGTACATGTAAATAAGTTTAATTTTATGTCAACTACAATTAGACTGGTATCCCAATACTGAATCCGCAGATAAAACTTGCTTTTCCCTGGACTTTATTATCCAATCTCTGTGGAATAATTATCATAACATCAAAGGAAAAATGATGACAGTTATTCCATGGAGCAAGTTTTCTTTCAGATTCAGTATCAGTATACCAATGTGATACATGGATCTTAAATCAGAATTCTTATTTTCAATTTTTCATGAGAAAAAAATTCCAGGGATGACTAAATAAAGATTAGTGTATTATTAGAGATACCTGTAAGGGAAGTTATATATATATATATATATATTGCTTAGGATCACATGTTTAAGAAAATCAGCTGGTTTCATTGACTTGTGACTTCCTTGTTTTTCAGAATATGTGTTATAGAAGTAATTCTTGGAAATATTTAAATCAATTTATTGTAAAAAACATTTGTTGAAAAGAGTATGATCAGAAATATATTGTACCCACACTAATAAGATCTTTTTATTTATTTTAAATGTGAGTTTGACATAATTAGTGAACCAATATTTTAAAAGCAAATTTAATAATGTAGTCTGAATCATGTTTCAATAAGAGTTCTTTAAAAAAATTCAATATAACTACATGTGTAGTGACTGTTATATTATGGTTAAATAACTAATGTATGTACATGTAGATAAATACTGTTAAGTACATACTGTTTTAAGTATAATCATTCCTATTTCACTGTATTAAGTTTTAACTATGTATTCACTGAAAATCCTTTATAAGATTAAGATTTTCTTCTAATTAACAAATTTAAATGTAAGAAATAAATACTGTAATTTTATTATATAGTCAGAAAAGTGTCTTATTTTCTTATTAGTTGTCAAAATAAATAGCTTTTATTTTATAAGTAAGTTGTTAGTTCTATAGAAATACCTGTTGGGCTGTTTTGCTAAATGAAAAATGAGAATGTTGACCCCTGTAGTCTGAAAATCAGCATTGTTTTGGAAAGTGAAGAATTATGTACATGTATTGTCTACTATAAAATATTTAAATATGTGATATTTCTTGTTACAGATCAAAACCTCCAAAGTTTGAACGAAACAACATCAGATTGGTTTTATATGTAGATAATGAAAGTAATAGAAATATTTTGTATGATTCAACCTCTGTGAGGAAAACTGAGGAGTTCCAGGTAATGTTGTGTGATAATTAAAGTATTTATTCTTGATTTATTATATATACGTGTAGATCATGAAGGAGACTGAAAATTTCTAGAGAGAGCAACACACTTATTTTCATTCTTTATAAAGCAATATTTCCAAATGTTTGTCAGGGACTGTCTTTCAGTTAATAAGTAATTTCATTATATAGTTTTATATAATTATGCTACTTTCCTTACATCTCCTAAATGTGAGCTTTTGCTGTCAGTTGGCATCTGTTGTCCATTGTAAACTTTTTCAAAGATCTTCTCTGAAACCACTGAACCAATTACAGCCATACTACTTAGAGTGAATGATCCTAGGGTATCTAGAATAAAGTCTGTGTTTTATTTTATTGTCTATCGAGAAACATGGCCAGGGTGAACTGCAGTTTTTGGCTTATGTCTCAAAAACATTTAAAAAAGCATTTAGAGTAAAACTGACATGGGGATAAAAATGTTCATCAGGTCAAGCTCTACCTGCCATGAAATTTTCAGATGAATCGGTCAACCCTTTATTGGGTTATTGCTCCTGAATTGTTAATTTTAAAGAAATTTTGCAGTTTTAGGTTATTATCTTGAATATTATTATAGATAAAGACAAATTGAAAACAGAAAAAAATGTTCAACAAAGTAAGATCTACAAATAAGTCAAAATGACCAAAGTTATCTGTTGACCCCTTATAGAAGTTTTTGTCCTTTAAAGACAATTTTTCACATTTTTTTTAAAGACATCTTTGTAAACTTTCAAAAATCTTCTCCTCGGATACTACTGATTAAATTTCAGCCAAATTTAGGCTGAAAGATCCTAAGGGTATCTAGTATAAAGTTTGTGTTTTATCGAGAAACATGGTTGCCATGGCTAAAAATAGAACATAGGCGGAAAATGCACTTTTTGGTTCATATTTCAAAAACTAAAGCAGTTACAGCAAAACTGACATGAAGTAAAAATGTAAATAAGATCAAGATCTACCTGCCATGAAATTTTCAGACGAATCTGTCAACCCATTTTTGGGTTATTGCCTCTGAATTGTTAATTTTAAGGAAATTTTGCAGTTTTAGGTTATTAACTTGAATATTATTATAGATAAGGACAAACTGTTAACAGTAAAAATGTTCAGCATGTAAACGGTAATTATCAGTAAAAATAATGGTCTGACATATTGTCACCGATGCATAACTTGAAATAAATTACCGGTAAATGGTAGCTGTACAACTAAAATGGAGTGTCAAGGGTCAGGGTCATTGAAAAAGTCCATAGCAACCATATATATTGAAGTATGTATTATGTTTTTTTGTTTTTTTTTTTTTTTTTGGGGGGGGGGGGTCTATGATACTTTTTGTATTTTTGACAGACACTTCATCAATAATTTAAAAAATGAAAATATGAAACACTTTGTGCAATAAATTTATCTGTAATGGCACTATTAATGATATAAACTTTAGTCCAAACCACTTGTAATTAAGGGACTCATGATTGTAAGAGTATATGTAGCTTTTGTATAACGACGAAAAATAACAGGCTATAATTGCACAACACTGATATTCTATAATATAAGTAAATTTTGTAATAACAGTTCATTACCAACAGGATTGGATTTGTCATGTCATATATGGAAAAGCCATTCTTTGCATCAGAAAATTAAGTTTATTTGTATTGTTTGTACAAAGTCTAAAAAGGTTTTGCTGAGCATTTTTATCATGTTTCATACCAAAGCAATTAAATTTTACTATTTCCTGTTAGTGACAGTGTATAGCAAGAGTTTGTACAGTCTTCCAGTATAATCAGACTACCCTAATAGCACGGTTGCTTCAAAAAATTTTATATATCCAGGCTAGGGATATTGTAGGACATTAAATGTCAAAGGACTTCTGGTTATTTACTTTCTTATAAGATCAACATAGTTTAAATTTTGATAACAAGAGATAAATACCTGTTATCAGTGAAACTTACCTGTTTACGATGTATGTTTGTAAATAATTTAATGTTGGATGTAACGCGTCATTTAATTGGTGAAATTTTTTTCATCTATCATACATGTATCATACACTAAATTTTCTACTTGACTACGACGTCATTAAAGGGAATCCCAGCGTTTTAGACGTCAAAACAACAGTTGGAATTAAATTATACGGACTGACTGTAATTTTGTTATCAGTCTATTTGAAATAACCTCAATGCACATGGTGCACACAATCAAATAACCCGCTACACAGGTTATCTAGTGTGCACCACGTGATTGAGGTTATTTTTTCATAGACTGAAAAAAAGTTACGGTCAATCCTTAAATTTGCAATAGGTTAAACAACATCTTATTATCTTTGAGAAAATAAAAGGATGTTGTCCTTAAATTTCTAATCCATAATTTATTTTCAGCCATGCCAATTAAAGAAGAAAGCCTGTGTACAGAAAAGACTAATATGTTCAGATGGAGATATATCCTTGAACAAGAAGCATATCCAATCAAAATTTATGGTAAAATACGATAAATTATGTTAGTCTAACTTTGGTCAATAAAGCTTAGATTTGCAAAATACAATGGATACATGAAATAGCCAAAACTGAAAAAGTCCCTTCCGTCAATGAAGCCTCATTTTTTTAGAGCTACCTATAACTGAATGTTTATTTTGATCCTCCACTTTTTCAGCTGTATTTTTAGTCTTTAACTGAGCAATTGATACCTTATCATATTCTGATTTCTGGACTTAATTTTCTTCTCTTCTGTAATATATTTTACATTTATAGCTTTACTTTACCTATCTACATCTAAAAAGGCATTGTAGAATCTACATGTATATGCATTACTTAATGAAAAAATTGCTATACATGTATCTGCAGAATTTACCGGTACTAGGCATTAGTGTATAACATGTGGTTATTAATATAAATACTTAACCTAGTTCTTGTCTTTAAAGTGTGTCACATGCATTTTATACAATACTTAGTATTAACAAATTTATTGACAAATCTGAATTTTGAAGATATTTGATGTAAATAACTTGTAATGTATTCTTTGTGATTTTGACTTCCTTTTTAGCTCACAAGGAAGATGGGATCAGATGTAAAGGTTTTAGAAGAGTTAATGTTTGGACCAGTTGGAATGGCGTACAAAGGGCCATCATTCAAAGTTCATTTTCTCAGGTACATGTCTTTCACTTAAATCACTGTTTACATGTAAAAACATTATTTATATAGCATTCTATGGTTATTTGTTTTTTCTGTTCAAAAACAGAAGTGATTGATACACTGAAGATTAAATTTCTCAAATTATTATGAATTCAAATTCTATATATAAACTCATAACTACTGTAGGAAAATGAAAAAATGTCTGTGTTTTGAACAAATTTGATATTAATGGCACATAACTATCATCCTACTGGTGCCTTTTATAATCATATTTTAAACGATCTGTAGCATATCTTTATTACTTTTGCTTTTTATTGTTGTTGAATGTTGCCTCACTCCCCGAAATATAAATTTTGGAACAGTTCATAAAATATTAACAGATATGTGACATTACCATCATTTTGACAGCAGGGATCACCATGACCTATTATAGCGTGGCAGTGCGCCACGCTTGGATTTTTCTCTGCCACCTTTGATTTGCATGCGCCACGCTTAATTTGTTTTCTGCCACGCTTCAAAAATCAATAGATTGTAGTTAAATACCGGAAACCTCTAACCTAATTATCATGTCAGTGGCAATTAGACAATCTAATTAACATTTAATAGTGCGAACAGTGCCTCCGGGATGTGTACAACAGCTGATTGTAAATAGTTACGCGTGGTTGAACAGACGACTTATACAACACACACAGAAAAATTATGTTGGCAATTTAGATAAAAAATAAATAAAACAGGCTTTAGATGTAATTGAAATGAATAAATATCATCATTTTTGATAATTAAAAGTAATTTTTAAACAGATATATATATTTCTGATAAAAATATTGTATGTTGAACATCGCGGTAAAACTAGGAAGTAAACAAAATGAGAAAAATCCAAAAAGTTGAACTGTTGTTTTCCTTCAACCAGGGAAAGAAAAGTTATCAATCTACAATCAATGTGATTAAGTGATGATTACACATTGTTATCCTAATGATTTCCATATCAGCTGATTGAAAAATTAATTGTAACAACTGTTCACAAAATCTGAACTTATCAAGCTGACGTTGAATCGTCCAAGCCAACATTCCTGAACAATAATTTCATAAATATCAAAGACTGTTAATTATTTTAATCAAAATTATGATTTGGAATAAATAATGGACAGTTACTAGACAATTCAGAGGTCTGCAAAGCAAGACATTACCACTTTCTTCAGTGCGAAAGTACGGAGGGTAGAAACAGACCACAATGTACCACTGTAATAGACTTTAACTACCAAAGAGCAGCTACTTTGTGGAACAGCATTACAAACAGAAGAATAGACCTTGGTGAACTGAATGAAGACACAGACAGCAGAGACATTTGAACAAGACATGAGTTAGAAACATTTGTTAGTGTTTAAAAAGACAATTGTGCTTACAGTGCTGTTATGGTTTATCCTTGATATATATATATATAGTAATATAATAAAAATGTATGTAAAGTATTTTTTTTCTTTCTAACCGAAGGAGGGATGCGAACGAACATGACACATCCTCTGTGAAAATCTCTCCCCCACCCTTGATTTTCATTCCGTGGTGATCCCTGCAGTTATATCTATCGGAAGCTCTGGCAACTTAAAATTGTGGGGCATATTGTTTTATCCCTTTCCATCTACTCAGATACTCTTGCACACATTGTGAAGGTTTGTTTATGTAGGAATTTGATGTTTTTTTCATTTATTACAATATAATGAGTAGTTGAACTTAGTAAGTTTTATGTACACACAACAGCTCAGGTTTATCTATATTATAAAACTTATATGTACATTTATTATTACTGCAATTAATTAAATATAAATGTACATAATTAACGTCAAATAGATTATAAAAGTTTCCTGGTACCCTTATCCTAGAGAGAAAGGCAATGCACACAGTACTGGTTAACTGTGAACTGCAAGTAGACACCCAACAAAAACATGGCTTGTTTCTTGTATAATAGGAATAACTTCAACATTTATTACTTTATTGTATAAACACTATGCATCCCATACAAATATAAAATACTTGCCATGACACAGGAAAGAAAAGCTTACAAGGCTTACACAGACAAACTTTTTATATGCAAATAATGTAAATAGAACCACATATATGAAAGAACCGGATAAAGAGGCATTATATGCTATACATACAGGGCAAATCCACCTATTCAATTTTGTGAATGCAATGGGTTTTAAAAAAAGGGGGGGGGGGGTAAGGGAATAGAGTATTAAGTAGGCATGGCATACTTCTGTCTTGTTTATTAACTGCATATTAACTTATTGAATTTTATCTGATTTTTTAAAGTTTCTTTTAATGGTTTTTCATGTTTAAACTAGTATAACATTTATATCATGTTTATATTTTTCAGAAATCCATCCCAGATGATGTTAACAAAGGTCTTTGTTCCACAAAACCATTTGAAGAGAGAATCCACTCAAAGGTATCTCTTTGAAAATTAAAAGTTTGTTTTAATCTTAACAGAAAAAAGAAAAAGTTCAAAGAAACTGGAGTTAATACAGTTGTACCTGAAATATTTAAAAAATTGAAAATTAGAATGGATCATATGTTTTAAAATGTGACGTGTGTTTTATGGTAATAGTTATTTTGAGTCTGGCTGAAGTACATCCTGAAAACAATTAACAAATAAAATGTTACTAATAAGAATATCCATATCTTTTCTAATGTGATATAAAATTATTAAAGGTATATTCTACATACATGTATGTTCTATTATTTGGGAGTCAGATTCTTGATTCTAATAATGTTTTGAATAGACCATGAATGTTTTATAATGGAACAATGTTATAATTATTAAAATTCATTTTCTACAGTGATATAGAATCTGTTGATTCATTGAGTCTTCATAGTAACCTTGACCTTTCCATTTCGGATCCTAAACTGATAACACAAAGCAACAAGTCGGGCCCTAACATTGGTAAGTTGTAAAGTTTGAGTCATCAAAATAATGTATTATTGTATTAGGAGTAATACTTGTGTTGTTTTCAATTGTAAAAACTAAGTTTTTTCCTGTTTTAGTTTGAATGTTTCTCTTGAAAAGTTGCCAAGTAGTGAGTTTTTGTAATTTCTCAGATATCTTTTCAAATAAAACAACTAAGATTTTTATGAAAACTTTACTTTGAGAACAATTTAGACGGACACTTAATTATTATTTTTTATCTTCAGCTCAAAGTATTCCAGTGGATGTTCCATCCATGAGTCCAAAAAGGGCCAGCTTTGATATGTTTGAAGAAGATAGTGGATGGTCATCATGTAAGTAAAGACATTCTAGTAAATTTAGAGAGAGATGGATGGAATTTTTTTACTTTTTGTATTTAGAGTATTTGGAAACAGAATTCCAAATCTATATATTAACCCATTGTGATTTAATAAATTAATTAAGAAATAATGCACAGCATCAGCGAGTTATTTCGATTCTAATAGGACAATACGCATTTCTGTAATTGAAGCACACCCTACATGTACAAGATGTCATCTATGGGCATCTATGTTGATTTTGATCATGCTAGAACTTTCAGAAAAAAACGTAAAATGTTCTAAAACAAACCCGTTTGTGTGATATTTTGAAGCAAATCGCAGTGTCCCAGATGTACAGTGCATGATTTTGTGTTTTAATTGTCGATCTGGCGTGATTTGAATGTTTGACTTAATACCTTTTGATTGTGATGTCACACCTTTAGACTGTGATGGTTAAAATGTTTTATTTCAAGCTTGGCTTTGTTCGTACATCGAAAAATGTAAGATAGATTCAGTGAAATGGAAGAATTTAACATTGAAACTTTATCAGCAAAATACCAGTTTGCTGCCTTATGGGATACAACTTTCACGCATTGTGTGCATGTGTCGATAATAATTGTTCTATTTAGAACACCATTGTGTTTCTGTAGCAAAAGTGGCACGTCATATTAGCATAGGCATTAAATTTATCAAAATACTTGTTAAAAAAAAGCATAATATCAACCGAGGCAATGGGCTAAGCATTAAATTTTAAGTGTACATTTTATTGAAGGTTTCATGTAAAAACACTTTCTTCTGTTATATATGCTTTTTGTATTGTAGATTGAAAAATGACATAAAAATAAAAAATATATATTACAAAAAAAAATACTTGTTAAAAGATGGCATAATGTAGACTCCCTGAATAAGAATGAAATCTGTCAAGGGTGTGTATAGAAAACTCTTGACTCGGGGAGATGTCATTGAAGTACTGAAAAGTGTCAGTATTAGCAATAGCAAATGATTTGTGTCGCTGAAGATTTAGGGAAATCAAACAGAGACTAGACAAAATTGTTTGCATTATAAAATTATGTGCATTTCAGAAAATCTTTTTAGCTAACGAAACATGTAGTGTTATTAATTTACGTGATGTAGAAAAACCCAGTCTATTGTTAGAGAGATGAAAAATTATAAAATAAAAATTTTAAAAACATGATACCGTAAAAGTTCACAAATTTTAGATGTTCCTGTTAAGTGAACATTATAAAAACATTTAATTGTTTATAAATTTTAAATGGCACACTGCAAAGTATTTCTTTGATGTTTTGATGTGGACAGTTTGTTAAAATTCCTTGTTATATTTTAGTGACATCTAGTGGAAGCTTCCATGCTTCATTTCCGTCCCCAGGCAGTAATCCTAATAGTTATACGAGTTTACATCGTCGATGGATGAGAAGCCAGTCCACGTCATTAGAAGGATATACAATAAGAAAAAGAAATTCTCAAGAAAATTTACTGTCCCAGGATGTTAGTGTCCCTGCTAGAAGAAGAAGGAGTAAAATAGCAATGGGGATACTATTTGAGTTGAATGATTCTGATAAAAACCAGGAAGAGAATAAGTGAGTAACATGTAAATAAAAATGTAAATTTCTTGAATTTTTTGTTGCTGTTGTTTTATATCAATTATGAAGAAAAAGATGTTTTCGTAGAGAATAATTGTATGCAAGCAGAATTGGAGACATGATAAAGGGAGTAAAACAATGAATTTAGTTCTAAACGTATTTGTTTTTAAAATGAATATTTCATATATTTTTTTCCAGAATGTTTGAAAATTTTGTCTTCTCCCATATTACCTTATTGGAGTCACACTTGGAAAAACTAAAATTGGCTGTAGAGAAAGCTCATTACAACCGAGGAAAGTTTGTAGATATTGTTACTGAGGTATGATTTAACAGTTTTATACAGCATGTATCATAATGATCAAAGATGTTGTCCATGTAAAAAGTTACAAATAACATTTTAAACTGACTAAGTGAATTTGTATGGCTGAAAATTCAGTCAGGCAAATGTATTTTCAATAATGTTATAAATTTATAAGTACGGTATTAATAGTACCAGTATTTTGAAAAATGTCAAAGCTATATGATGAAATTGCCTGTTATATTAAGAAGTATGACTGTAAGAATGATATTATTTCAAAGTAACAAAATAAATTTCATTTTATTGAAGAATCTTACATTTTTTCAAAAATCTCTGTGAAAAATTGTTCAGTCCTTTACCTGTATTCAGCAGTGCTCCATTCAGGAAATGATAGAATTTTCAGTGTCTACTAAATTTATATCTGAACTTTCTTATGGTATTATTGTTCTTTTGCAGGCATTAGAATTATTCCGTGATGATTTTATAGATCTGTACACTACACCTAGACTGTCAGAGCCTGTCTGGCTTAATATGATGTCAAATATTAGCTGTAGATACCCACTGCATCAAAGTTTTATGAAGGATTTCATGTCACTGGTCACAAAATATGAAAACAAAAATACTAATTTGTAAGTCTTTTAAGCTAGAAATAATATGTAATACTTGCAAACTGCCATGGACTAGATGATACAGAAACTCATTTTTTTTTTCTATTTTTGTGTTGTGCTTGTTTTTATGTTATTTATTGATTGGACTTGCACTGTTATCCATTTTGTTGATTATTCTGCTTGATAATATTATACTTGTTACTGTAATTTTATGCAAATTTTATTAAATTTACCATTTAACATTTCACATTTACTTTGTTTTAAAATCAATGTCATATTTTGACAGTTTGGATTAATGGCTGAATTGACCTCAGTATGTAATGATGTAGAACAATTTTAAATAATACCAGCAGTTTTGTATTGTATTTCACATTTTATATATTTGATTTTTCAGTAAAAATTTATCCTAAGATCTGCAGCATTTCATTGTCTTCAACAAGTATAAGACATGAGCTTCTTCTTTTCTGATTTTTATAGTTACATTATATAAGGTTTTACATAAATATGGTAGATCTTGATGTGTAAATTCAATTAAAAAACAATGCTGTTCCCTTCCCATCCATAGACAGTCAAATTGATAGGACTGTGAAAAATTTGTTTTTACATAAACAATTTTTACTCTCACATAAAAAGCCTGATGGTTCTTATTTTCTAATTCTTGTATGAAAATAACTTTTTCTTTTTTTTTTTTTCAGTTTCATTAGTACTCTAGTCACAGCTGTGTTAACACATCATTTAGCATGGGTTGCTACGGTAACACCTGCTGGTGGAACGTCATCTAAAACATACCTTTATAACCACTCAGCCAAATGGGTAAGATATTTGTAGTTTTTGCAATGAGTGAGAATTAGATACCACTTGATATCAGCTTGAGTTATTTGATTTGGATATGATAATAAACGTGCCTTTGGGGAGTTTATATTTTATATTCAAATTAAAAATTTAGAGTTGACATCAAGCGATATCTAATTGTTATGAGTTAAACCTATTGCTCTTATGATTCTTCAGGAATATTTGTTTGTTTGTATTCGGCATCGGGGCCACGGGAAATATTAACATTCATTTCTCTTTGACGTCAAATGTTGTTATGCAAAGATGGCTTTCAGATATGGCGCAATTTAGAACATAATGAAGGAAAATTTAATGCAATGTTACAAAGCTAAGCTAACAGTGTTCCAGATATAAAAAAAATACAGAAGGTTTCAGCAGACTTTTCCTTTCTTGTGTACCCCACTGCCCTAATACATAATGAAAAACTGCCTTGGTGGTCTCATGGTAGCATGCTAGCCTCGAGTGCGGAGAAGGTTGTGGATTCGATCCCAGGATGGATCAACCAAAGACATTTAAATTTGTATTTGCTGCTTCTCCGCCAAGCTCATGGCATTTCGGAATAAGTGGAAAGGACTTGTTTGCTTGGAGTCCGTATAATGTGTCTGGGTGGGGTGATATGTCTTCCTGCAGACTGTTACCTCGTGAGCTAGCACGTTAAAAATACAGCTCAGTGTGTTGGTCTAGTACAAAGCAGAGTTCATAGTCATATAACATCAACATGTTCTCATCCTGATAAGGACTTAATGGTTGCCACTGGACGTTAAACAATAAATCATCTATCATAATGAAAATGCATTGAAGGGATAAAATAAAACAAAAGAAATCTTGATATGATATTAGATAATTACCATCATTAGAATGAGAATATATTTCAATTCTAAACCTGTTTACATATTATTTCATAAACTGAATAGAAATACACAAAAATGTATACTCAGTAATATGTTCAAATGAATGGCATATTAAGAAATGTTTGATATAACTTTATTTTAGGTTGATGCATTAGCGAAATCACATCCATACAATCCAATGTGGGCTCAGCTAGGGTAAGTAATATAGTGTTGACATTCTTAACATTTTTAGTGAAATCTAAGATGAAAAATCTCAGTATTAAAGATATCCCTGCTGTAAATTTTATACAGAACTTAGTCCTGCAGGTTGATTTGAAAAAAATTCTTATTATGAATAACATGTGCATTGTTCTACTTAATCTGAACAGAAATGTTTATTTGATGTTCAATTATAGGTTGTTTCTATAAATCTATAACTGAAGCATTTACATGGTTAAAAAAGATGGGAATTTTCATGGATAGACTTTGGATTTATGGTGTTGCCTGCCATAAAATATATGCTAGCATTTAATATGAGATATGTCAATGTATGATTGTAAAGCATATACTGTAAATATGGAAATTATTGCGATGTTTTTATTATTGCGAAAATTGCGATCGGTTTACCATCGCAATATTAAAAACTCGCATTATTAATGCACATTTTCATGTCCGATTTATTCTAGATTTGTCCCCCTTTGTTTTCATTTACTCAGGTAAGTTTCTGGTCATTGATTGCCGACATCTGTAGACAGGTTAATTGGTAGACACTTTGTTGTATAGGTATTGTTTTCACAGCTATTATATATATAATAACATTTGAATTCTAATATTTTTATTCCCATTAATTAAAACGATTACTTTAATAAAACTTCCATTTTCAATTTTAACTCGATCTCCGACCGCAATAATAAAACTTTTTTTTTCACGCGGGCGGCGATCGCAATAAATTAACCTCGCAATTTTGCGTTCGGTAGAAGAATCGCAATAATAAGTGCACGCGAAAATTTCCGAATTTACAGTAACAATATTCAAAGTGGTAGATTGTAATAGAAAAAGTTGTATGTCACTTGGTATATTCAGGATCCAGATTTTCCTAAAAAGTAAAAATTATTTCTTAAATTTTTCAGGGATCTTTATGGTGCAATAGGTTATCCATTAAAACTAGCCAGAACTGTTATAGTAGGGAAAAAGGCTGACTTAGTTAAAAAATTTCTATATATTCTGACTTATTTCATAAGATGTAGTGATGTCCAGGAAAATACTGATCTTTTGTCTATGATGAAATGTATTGAAGAGCTTAATCTTGAAAATGATAGTGAAAAACAGGATATTACACCTATAAAAGAGGATTGTAATTCAAATTGCTCAATACCATTTGGCAATGAAGATGCATGTAGTGTGTGTTCAAATGATAATACAGCATGTGCTTATACTGCTAAATCTCCTGATTCTGAAATTGCCTGTGAATCTGTACAGTTATGTAATATTGATAACTGTAATCGTTCAAAGAATCACATGACAGAATCCAGTGTATCAAATAATGTTACCTCAGTCAGGGATTCCACAACACAGGTAACTAAATCAATATTCAGAAAGTCTTCTGAAATGAAAGTAGACTCTAGTCAATCAATTCAAAGTGAAAGTAGGACAGAAAGAAATAGTATGCTTGATAGTTTAGAATCCACAGGACAACAAACAGAAGATGAAGGCTATGATTCTATTCTTAGTAGTGGGAATTTTGAAGACAGTCAAGTGTTTAAACCCTGTAGGTTGTCAGCTTCAAAAATAATTGAAAATGTTCCAGTTGAAAATATACAGTATGTTTCAAGAGCAGCTGAAACACAAACAAGGAAAATATTGACAAATTTACCATTGATTTCAAAAGTTGAGTCTCATAGTAGTGAAGATCTAAAAACAGAAGGAAAAAATTATCAAGATAGCAGAGTAACAAGTCCTAAAAAGAAATCCTTATTATCTGAGACATTGTCCAGTGAGTTAACTAAAAATAATTCTAAAGGAAATGAGTCCACAAAGGGAAATCTACCAAAGCTGACAACAGCACAGGTTCGAGCTAATTTTCTAAGAGGAGGAAGTAATAGTTTGTTTAATGAGTATTTTGATGATGAGAGCATTAATATTAAAACAATTGATGATGTAGAAATTAAAGACAGGGTAGTACGTCATCCCCTTGCATGTCCACATTCACATTCATCCACAAGTATTTCTGAAACAAGTAAAACAGAAGATATGTATGGAAGTCATCCAGAATTAGAACGCATTCATGCAAATAGACTTAATTCCATTGGTAATGGTGTCCGTCCCAGAATTTCATCATTCTCCAGGCAGCTTAGTTCAGATAAAAGTCACAAAGTAAATAGACCCAATTCACTAGTTCCAGGAAGATGCAGGTAACTAAAAAGTTTAATTATTGATTAGAATTTATCTTTATCTTTATTATTAGGCTTCCAAACTTTTTACTGATTATTTTATAAAGTAAAAATCAATTTTTGTAAATTTATGACAATGGGAAAATTAAATAAAAGTAGGCAGGGGTAAATGCAGAGTGGGTTTGGATGAGAATGATAGTGTTTTTAATTTCTCGATTTGGAAAAAGTAAGTTAAATGAATAAGAATTAGTACTAGTGTGTTAATGTAGAAGTAATGGGAAAATAATAGATTTACATCACACATATTTTCAACAGGTCTGTAACACCAACAGAACTTGGTAGAAGACGTCATTTGTCATCAACTGGTAGTTCTGAAATTGATTGGTCTGACCCAGTTCAACATTTAAATGAAGTTGATATTTCAAGGTAGGTCGTACTTATTGAAATACAAGATTGTCTTTCAGATTGAAAGTATTTTACTACAAAAAGTACTATCCAATTTGTATTGTTATTAGTATCATATCAAGCAATTACACATACTTGATGAGCAAAACTCAATACTTTATTATATCAAATACCTGAAAGTAACTTGTGGTCACAAGAATAAACAGAATCAGACAAATGTTTCAGTTTGGGGAAATTAGTCTTCCTGTGGACTATTACCTTTTAAACTAGCATTTTAAAAATCTGGCTCAGCAGGTCATGCTCAAACAACATAAACATGTTAATCTTCTACTGGTATATGCGTGTAATAATTGCCACGTGACATTACCCATTAATCAACCAAACAATCATTTACTTGAATACTTGAATACTAATAATTGTAATCTCAATTTCCAACAGACCATAAAATGTAATAAATAAAAAGTATATCAGTGGTTTACAGGAGTTTCTTGTTTTTATAAAATGATGTAAAAATAACTAAAACTTTTTTAAGACTACCCTTTTCTACTCACAATGAAATTCATTTATCTCTTACAGTATATCAGCTTTTGATGAAATGCCCAGCAGCAGTATAAAGGTATTTGACAGAAATTTTGGCCGGTCATTATTTGCAGGGTACTCCAGTCATTATCTGTCAGATTTTGTTTTACACGGTACTTCAGAAACTGGATTCCAACAAAAACTAATGAATGATTTAGAATTATCCATTCAGGTATGTCTCATTTCAATTTAAGGTGGTACAAAACACCTAAGGGAGTTAACTCTTTAAAAATCAACTGAACATTTTAATCCCATACAATTAGTAAAGAGAAATCAAGCATCTCAATGATCAAAATTAGTGTTTGCCAAACTGCTATATATGCAATGAAATTATTCCCGTAAATTGTGTGTTTCAAATTTCTTGAAATTTTTATTTTTTTGTAAACAGGTCAAAGTAAATATTTCGTCAAAATTTTATAAAAATTAAACGAGCCAATTCTATTTTAGTCAAAGTGTTGGGTACCCCCTTAATACTCTATTTCATCAGCTTGATTTAGTTCATTAGGTCTGATTAAAGTGGATTGTATAAAGAAAATTTTAAGCAAATCTTTTTATGAGATAGTTGAATTTTAAACCATTGATGTTAGCTAATACACCTGAGGTGATACGGGAAAAATAACAGGATAAATTAACATTAAGGCCATTTCATTAATTCATACTAAATCAGTGGAAAGGTTAATAAATTACTGCTCGTATATTTTGCAATAATAAAACAGTTAAAATTTGTACCAGAGAAAAACATTACCAAACTGACACTTGTTATCCTTAAAATATTTGGTGGTGTTATAATTTAATGAACCAAGTACATGCAAGTTTTCATATTTGTATAACTGCACTCGTAATTTTTTTGTAATGGTATACTTCAGTAAGGGGTTATTCAATATGGAAAATATTATATTTAAATTTCTTACATTTTATTGACACTTGCATATATCTTTTGCAGCATTCTGTGTTGGATGAGACAATCTCTGAAGCTGTAGGCATTGTTGCTGACACTGATAAATGGTAAGATTTTATATGAATCTTAGTTTGAAGCAAAAACAACAAAAAATTGTTTACTTCATATATCATACTAATGTCCTCTGTAAGGGGTGGACAGTTATTTTGGTATGAAAGAATTCGAAATGAAATTGAATCTTTTTTTTCCATTGTTCCGAGTCCATGGCCCCAACTCCAGCTTGCTTAGCTGTAGCATTTATTAATTTCATAAAACAAATATTTTCAGAAAATATATTTATGACAAGTGTTTTTATTCTAGGACTGTTGAGATCAGTAGTAGTTTATGTCCAGAGAAATCTCCTCAACCTGTGGTAGCATCACAACTAGTCTGTAATTTGATTGAAGCCGTCCTGAAACTATGGAAATTAAAAATGAGTCCTGAATTTGTAAGTATATTTTAATTTGTAACCAGATATGTGAATGCTGTCTCATATTCTCAAGTTGTCAACAGTTCATCTATGGCAGACTTTACATAACTGTTGCTTTTTATTCTCCTTTTTAAAAAGTGGTCTGATGGCCGCTACAGAAGGCTAAATTATCCGACCCTACCTAGCCATCATCCTTTTACAGTGGCAGTCAAAATTGGTTCCCCTTTGTGTCCTGTTTCACCCCTATTTGAATTGTTTGATAAATTGAACTGGTTCTCATCCTGAAGACGCATTAATTATTTGCCAATAATCAATCAATCAATCAATTTATTCTCCTTTTTGGAACTGATTCTAAATAAGATCCAAATTTATACATGCCAATATTCTCATTCAGTATATGAAAAGACCACTCGTAACATGGGTGAAAGATATAGTATTAATTATACTACAAATGTATTTATAACATTAATTTGTTTGCTTCAGTGTTTAATGCATTTAGAAGATAGATTACAAGAAGTTTACTTCAAGAGTAAAATGTTAGCAGAATATTTAAAAGATATTACTACAGATAGTTCAAGGCAATGTAGTGTTCAGGAACTCACTCAGTTACTTGGGTAAGTTATATTTTATCTTGTTGAAATTTAAAACTTCCACAGTTGCACAAACAATAATGTTTTACAGAGAACTCAGAAATCAAAGTCACTAATGTCAAATGTTTATGAACATAATGTATGATTCCATAATTAAATAATTAGCAAGTTCACTTAGAAAAACAGAAATCACAATTCACAGACAAACTATCATACATCTCAGTATTGGGTGTATTTGACGTACATTGTATATTGAGTTGACAGTACCATCAAACAAATCCCCATAGTTTTTGACATTACAAAGAAAACATTTGATGTCAGAGTCAATAAAGTAATTGTTCAAGGACATCATTAGATCCATTGGAGCTTACAGTATTTTGTTAAAATATTATTGTGGTTTTACATCCAAGAAAGATTATAAACTTCAAAGTGAATTATTTTTTTTTTGTGTGTGTGTAAGAATCTGTACTGGTATATATTTATTTCTAAATGCAGTAAAATGCATGTTATAATCATATAGCTGTTGAATTTTTCAAGCTGTGTGTTTAATTTTTGGTAAGGGGAGACAATAAATTAACAAAAGACATAAATTATATGAAGGTATCATTAAATTAATTTTCTGTATTTGATCTAAATAATATTTTTTTTATTTTAGGTTTGAGAGAGGAGATTTACCTTTACTGATGGCTATTGCAGGAACACATACCCCTCTCCCAGTGTGCCTATAATTTCAAAAGATACTGACACTTGTAATGTTAGAATTATTTCAGGGTCAAAATATTTGTATGATATTAAAGTAATGTTGAATAAGACATTTTTCTGGGCATGACAAGTGCTAGAATTTAGTTAAATATTTTCAGTAGCCTTGGGCTCTTATTTGGTAGCATGCTTTTTTACAGATGTTTATACTAAAATGGGGTTGTTTTTTATTTATATCACAACCAAAATCCAGTACAAAAAAAAATTAAAAACTTTTCCAAAAAACAACAAAACATTAAAATAACATGGAATTGCTTATTTCTTATAAAAAATATGTGATTCATTTGCTAGTCATAATTATTCATTTGAATCTCTATGTTAATGATGTCTGTGATTGTGGCCTTTAATTTGATTTATATTGAATAGTTTTGTATAAAATGAAAAATCAGAAAAAGACAATTTTAATAATACTATTTTTTTCTATGATGTCATAGCTTATTACTAAGTGTTGAAAATAATTAACAAAACTTTATGAGATGAAGTTTTTTCTATCCACTACAATTGTCAAACAATTGAAATAGCACATTCAAAAGTGTTTGCTTGATTATAACAATATCAGCCAGAAATTGAACTGTTTACATATTACGGTATTGTAGAAGAAATGGTGGCATTTACAAAAAAAAGAAATGAAAGAGGTTTTATTTTATTAATTTAATAGATCATATTTACTGTTTCTTAGATAGAACTTTTGTTGATAGAAAACCAAAGACACTAACAAAAATAATTTATTTAACTTCAGAATAATTTAAAGTCGAAAGGGTGTTCAAGTTATTCAAATTTGAGCAAGTTCTACTTTATTCATAAAAAGATTGAGAAAGACATTTTTTCAAATAATTTTAATGTTTTCATGGCTTAATTTTGTTTTATTTTCATTTTTGTTTAATATTAGGAGAAAAAGAGGAAAAACCTGTCAATCATTCAATTTGAAATTTTGACTTCTTCATGGTAACATTCATAATGATATATAGTTTTCTTTTTTATAAACATTGGGAAATACAGGTGATACAGATATACTTAGAGTGTAAATCATTTTAAAGAAACAATTTTAACACAAAGAAGAAAACAATTTGTAAAACATTTATAATTTATCTTAATATGAAAATTGTATACAGTTATTTTTTACAAGAAAGATATCATGTAAATATGAAAATTATATGCAAATTTTTTTTTCAAGGAAGAGTAAGATGTGTACCAAAATTCAGTTTATAATTGTTGAATTGGTTAATTCAAATAATGAATATAATGGAAAGAATTTTTTTAACCAAAGTTTGTATAAATAAAAAAATGGGTGACATTTTTTTTTCAGCTTTCAACGAAACCTCAACTTAAAACTGTTTAGGGATAAGTTTTGTTTTCTGGTCATTTAGTGCAAGTTGAAGTTTGTTATCAAAATTTTTTGTGTATGCTTTGAAAGGATAGTTATGTATTGCTATGAATTGGGAAAATAATGAATTTTAGTCCTGAAATTATACTAGTATAAATATATATGATTATTTAAATTTATACATATCAACTTGCCATACCAATGGCTTTATATGAATATTTGTATGGTTTAAGCAGCAATTCAATAAACTGTGCTCAATATATATATTGTGTTACTTCATATTAATTCCAAACATTTTACTATCGTCTAGGACCTTGTTTGCTGACTGGTGCAGGTTAAAGCTATGAAAACCTTGAGTATCTCAATCTTCCTTTTTAGGTCTTTCAGCAGTTATACAGTGTATTTTAATTTTGAAGAAACTAATAATGATCACTACTGGTATTTGTTTTATCAGAAATTGTGGCAAGTTGTGTTTGACTTCTAGACAAGATCTGACAAGATTTGCCACTGTTCCTGAAAAAATTATGTTATGTACATACCATATTGCATTGAAAAGTAGTCTCCTATAGAATATTTATAGATTAATACAAGACCTTATCAATATTGGACCAGGTATCATCCATAGAATCCATATGGGACCTAGGGCTTGGTCATGTATTAATCTGTTTATTGTCTACTGCCTAAGTATGATTGTCTGTAGGTCTGATATAGCCATATAAGTTCTGATAGCACTTGAATGATGGGTTAATAGCCTGGGATGTGCAAATATTGGTTGTTCACTTCTGGTCATTATACATATGCAAAAACCATCACATTTTTTAATAAGGATATGATAATTACCAGTATTCTTACCACTGACACTGGTGGAGGATTCAAATCCTTTAGAGTATCACCATCTCAGTTGCTAGTTTTCCAATACTAGCATGAAATCTAGTGTGATGAATTATTAGCAGTTTGGTTTCTCCCTTTTGGTCATTTTGGTATTTAATATTCTGTGTCATACAATATGGTTGGTCTATGTATTACAGTTGCTGAGAAATGGACTTAAATCAAAAATGTGACATAAGTCACTCAAGCCTGAAATAGAGGTCAAAGGTAAGGTATCAGGTGTCAGACTAAGACCTTCTATAAACCAAATACTGTGGGTCTAGTTAGTATGGTTGCTGAGAAAGAGAACTGAAAAAAATGTATTGCAAGTCCCTCAAGCATAAAATTCAGGTCAAGGTCAGGTTACAGGTGTCAAAACTGGCATGTACCCACTATATGGTGGGCCTAGGTATTAGAGTGCACACAACAGTTTTTCTTAGAACTTTTCATGATGTCATGAATTGAAGGGACATACTCAAAAGATTGATAGCTGGACAATTGGCTGTATCATATACCCATAGACAACCATATATCAAATAAAACATATTTCTTCAAGCTTTCACTGTATATAAGTATTTTTAAGGAATTCCTTTCCAAATTCTTACCATTACAGAAAGATAACTGACAAAAAATAGGCCTCCCCCCTTCAAATATTTCAAAAACAGACCAACATCAGAGCATCCTAGCAAAGATTCCTGCATAATTTAGAGAACTGAGTATATGTGTTTTCCAAAGTACACATTCAACTGGTTTCAGCACATGTAGTTTCAGGGTACATTCGCCGCCTTTTAAAATTGCTACATGAAGTGGTATAAAAATGTTGTGTTTTCACCTACACTATTTTTGGATGTTTTCAGAGTAGTCTCCCATTAATAAAACTTTTCTGAAAATAATTATTTTTTTACATTTCATGCATTTTTTTAAACTTAAAATAAAGCCAAGACTCTAATTTAAATAATGAAACCATACCTATGACATCATATATTTAGGGGAAAATCACTGGAATTTTATACGAAACTGTTGTTTGCATTCTTAAGGCATTCTTGATACCCTTATTTTCAAAATAACAATAAATTTTCTCAATCTATAGACAATTACGAATAAAACGATACCTCGTTTGTCTATTTCTGACATGTGAATCAAATGTATTGAACAAATATTCAAAGGAGGGGGTTTTGATACCCTGGGGCATAACTCACAGACAATGACATAAAATGTAAATTTGACATATTTTGATGTAATATGAGCATATTTCTCTCTTATGAACTGTTTTATGCTTGTATACTTAAAGATTTGATTAATTTTAAGAAAATACATGAAAAAAACTAAATTTTATTGTAAAAAAAAAGGTTCAAATGAAAAAAAATAAGAATGCCAACCATTCCTTGAATTGATTAACAGTGTAATTATGGAATAGACTATTGACACTAATTTTTACCAGTGAAATGGAAATAAAGTTTATTTTTTCTTTTTTTTTCTTTCATTTTTTTCCCAATATTTATGCGAGAAAAAAATCTGCATATATTAAGTGCAATGAATCATCTAAAACTATAACCGCCTTCAAAAACTGCGAATAAATAATATGACGTCTTTACACTTGACATGGAATTATTACTGCAAATCTGTTATTTTTGGTTGCTAAGGCCAGATGGGACATAATAATGCATTAAATACCACTCTTGGTACATGAAATTCTTTCTATCTGTCTAATGTTGCATAAACAATACAATACATGAGCTTTATAACCAAAATACTGTTCAAATCTGAGCCTTATCAAAGCCTTTAAGAGTGCACACAACAGTTTTTCTTAGAACTTTTCATGACGTCATGAATTGAAGGGACATACTCAAAAGATTGATAGCTGGACAATTGGCTGTATCATATACCCATAGACAACCATATATCAAATAAAACATATTTCTTCAAGCTTTCACTGTATATAAGTATTTTTGAGGAATTCCTTTCCAAATTCTTACCATTACAGAAAGATAACTAACAAAAAATAGGCCTCCCCCCTTCAAATATTTCAAAAACAGACCAACATCAGAGCATCCTAGCAAAGATTCCTGCATAATTTAGAGAACTGAGTATATGTGTTTTCCAAAGTACACATTCAACTGGTTTCAGCACATGTAGTTTCAGGGTACATTCGCCGCCTTTTAAAATTGCTACATGAAGTGGTATAAAAATGTTGTGTTTTCACCTACACTATTTTTGGATGTTTTCAGAGTAGTCTCCCATTAATAAAACTTTTCTGAAAATAATTAATTTTTTACATTTCATGCATTTTTTTAAACTTAAAATAAAGCCAAGACTCTAATTTAAATAATGAAACCAAAAAACAATCAGAAATCAATATCTAGAACTTATAAATAGAGGGAATTCCATACCTATGACATCATATATTTAGGGGAAAATCACTGGAATTTTATACGAAACTGTTGTTTGCATTCTTACAATTCCTGAGAAATGGACTTAATCATGAGACTTGGACACAAGTCACTCAACCGTGAAATTGGTATCAAGGTATGGAGACTGGTGTCAGACTGGCATGTACCCACCAAGAACTATCTGTAGACCAAATATAGTGGGTCTAAGTATTACAGTTGCTGAGAAATGTACTTAAATCTCAAAAATGTAACACAAGTCACTCAAGCATTAAATTGATGTCAAGGCCCAGAGACAAGTGTCAGATAGGCATGTACCCACTGAGAACTATCTATTGACCAAAATATGGTGGGCCTTGGTATTACAGTTGCTTAGAAATGAACTTAATCACTAAACTTGGATGCAACCACTCAACAATGAAATTGAGATCAAGGTCCAGACAGGTGTCGGAGTGGCATATACCCACCAAGAGCTATAGGTTTCTGAGAAATGAACCTAAATGCAAAATTGATAAAGAAACAATGACATTAAATAGTGGTACATGTATAAAATTTTCTTTCTGAGAACTCAAACTCAAACTAAGAGTACCATGGTTTGAAAGAGTCTAGGATGTTCAATTCCACTTATTTAATGAAATAATGCATAAAACACCCAGCACATACAGGCCTTATCTTTAAAACTGGGTACATTGACTAAGATGAAGAACAGTAATGTCTGATTGACTCATATGAAGTAATTTTCAACTTCTGGCTCAAACGAAGAACATTAATGTCTGATTGACTCATATGAAGTAATGTTCAACTGACTCATTTGAAGTAATGTTCAACTTCTGACTCAAATGAAGACCAGTAATTCATATGAAGTAATGTTCAACTTCTGGCTCAAATGAAGAACAGTCATGTCTGACTGACTCATATGAAGTAATGTTGAACTTCTGACTCAAATGAAGAACAGTAATGTCTGATTTTCAATCTGATGAAAAACATGATTTCATTTATACTTTCGTCCTGGGTAGAAAGGGTAGCTTGTTGCATAAAACAAATTAAATTTTTTCAGATCTTATTTAACTACATGTAAATAAGGATAGGTACTCGTTATGGTTGAGGGTGTGGATTAGGTAAATCTCTGTCAGCTCCCTTATTCTCTCTGATCATCCAAACTACCCGTTTCTTTCATGTTTGCAATGTAAGATGAAGAACTGCAATAGCTTTCCATATGTAGTAGTATAATTAAATGACTTGGACTGACTGACAGAACCTGATATCAAATTTGTCTCCTCATCTCATTGATATAGCTGTTGAAAACAAAGGATGGATAGAATTTATTTTTTATTAAATAAAATAGTTTGCCCTTTGGGAGTCAGTATCTCAGCTGGGGAAATTTTGCTCCAGGCCCTGTCGACGTTGCTTGGTATAGTAGATAGCCAAGCCCTGTGGACATGGACACTTCGTCAATCAACTGGAACAAGGAAGGTTCCAAAAGGGGATGAAGCGAAGCTTCATCTCGCAGCAGGGTGCTACGAAATGGGGTTGAATTGACAGTGGAGAGATGAAAATAGTTAATTACTTGGGGATAAGAAGAGAAATTAACCAGTGGTGAATTTCGTAATGGTCCTTTTATTTAAAACACCACTGGTGTGCTGAGAACTGCTCCCATATTCAGTGAAATATTGAAGGTGGTAGACTGGGGACGGATGGTGGGTGAAAGGTTGAACACGTATCTTTTTATAACAGTTAAGTCCTTTGCTCTCAACAGCCAAATTGAAAATGAGAAGCCAACTGCCTGCGAATGTAATCTGAGAACCTGAGCCCTGGTTATCTATCTGACCAAATTTGGACATTGACCTTTGACCTTATCTTGGAACTAACCATCTGATCATGTGGAAGAAACCATTCCTCATGTATATACAACACTTATACTCTGCATAAGTTACAATGAATATACTAAGGATATTCCAATCTGTAGGACTGTGATGATGTTCTGGAATATTGCTATACAAATATAACCAAATTTCCTGTTGCAACTATCTAGATAGATGGTAACCATACTAAATGACCTTTGGTCCAGGATAACTAGATAAAAAATCATAAGACTAAAAAAATTATTTTTAATAACTAACAAATACGAATAACAAAGTACAAGCATTTAAAAACATTTTATGTCACATCTAGATTAGACACATAAAAAAAAGATGCTATCAAAGACAGTATTTAAAAAATAATTGTAAAGCCCCCCTCCCCCCAAAAAAAATCAATGCCGTGAAAATAAACTCTCATATTTTTGAAGCCAAAGACATTTTTTTGTTTAATAAAGTAGGGATATTATATGACTATTAGTGAATATTGGCTTTGGTATAATATATCATTGCATTAACTTCCAAGAGCAATAAATTTCTGTACAGAATAATATCCACTAATATAACCTCCCTTCTTGGTTTTATAAACAAATATGTGTTAAAATTTTCAGAAATCTGGTAAATACATGCAATGTGACCTGTCTATTTTGACAGTCCTCCCTAATACATAAAACCCTGTAAAATCAGCTGTACATTTTTACGTTTTTGCTCACATTCAATATTTACTGAATGATGATCAGGCTGTTAGAGGATGATGGCATACTCAAAAATGGTGCTGTTGAAAATACATACAATCTTGTTTTTTTTATTATTAACTATCTTTCTTGAAAATTCAAGGTCATGGGTAATGGTTCAATAGGACAGTTGCCCACAGAACATAATATAAGATAAAAAATTCAAGACAGATACAGCGTATGGAACATTATTCATTCAACATATCTGATGAAAGACAAACTCAGTTAATAGCTACAACCTTACAATCAATAGCTATAAGTATAATACATGTATTTTTAAGAAGTATATTTTTAAATAACATGAAAAATGTTTCTTATTTTCCCTTTTTTTCCATTTGTTGTTAACCAAACATCTTTTATTTTGAGAACTTCTAACTTCAACATTATACATTTTCATCTTTTCACCAACCATTCTATTACTGAGACCAGTCTATTTCCATAGTACATCTTTGTCATGACAACAATTTAGGCTCTACCAGAGAATCTATTGGTAAGCAGACCTGAAAAAAAAGCATGTTGATAATGTGAACTAAAATTTTGAAATTACAAGGTACATTTCATACACGCATTAATCCTTCCTGTTTAAAGTACTTAAAAAAATTATCACAAGGTCAAGTAATTTATTATAAACTGAATTCAAATACAAATAGTTCACCTTTGAATGCAAGTAAGGGCTGTTATAGAATTGATGGTGTGGGACACATATTAAATTAGGTGAACAGTTGTAATCTTTTAAGGTAGATTATACCTAATACACCGAGCATCTTGCAAATTTTTATGTAAATATATATTTTCAACGAGCAACTAGTATTTGACATAATGTAAAATTAATATCTTAAGTTTATCTAAATAAAAAAATGCATAAATAGCAAAAAAAAAAAGTTTTTATTCTAAAAAGAACCCTTTTATGGGGAGATAATTGGCAGAAAATTTTTCTAATGAAATGTAAAGGAAATTTTAATTTTTTGGAAATAGCAAGAAAAAATGAATGGTGATCCCAATTTTTCTTTTAAGAATATGAAAGCATGTCAGATAAGTGTTCTTTTCACAATTTTATAAAAAAAATTCTATCTGCCAGTTTTTTTATTGTATGAGAAATTTGGATTTTCCCTATATAATATATAAAAAATTTTGAGATAAAGACACAATTATCACAAAATCAAGAACGGTGACCTATGTTTTTTAAATTGAACTTTAAAAGTATATCCATCCAACATCCTGCCTGGAAAAAATTAGGAAAATCTATCTACTAAAAATATTTGTATTGATCTACCTTAATGTAAAATTTAGAAACTACATATTAAAACAGGAAGCTGTCTGACCAAATTTTCCTTCAACACTGTTTTGAGTCCATCAACCCCAACTCCAAATTAGAAATTAAAAATCAAATATCAACACCCCTTCAGAATAATGTTTCATATATAAAGATTCAATGAAAAAGAATAATCAGAATATGTGTTCTGTCTACATATGTAAGCTTTTTTGATTTTTTATTTATTTTTATTTTTTTTATTCTTACTGGTCCCCCTCATTTAAAACATTTAAAAGACAAATAAATGAATGACAACTTTTAGCAGACAATAATATGAATGTTTCTGTATAAAATGAATATTTTCTTTGCATTTACATTAAAAATGCATTGTATTCAAGTTTCTTTTCCAGAGATGATTTTACCAGCCAAGTAAAAAACAGAATTGCTGTACAATTGCTGTACAATGAGCCATATTGCTATGTGTAATAAATAAACAATAATGAACAAATTTGGATCGCAAAAAGCAAAATTACGCCCAAAAAAAACAAAATAGAATCAATAGAGGAATTGATGCAAGCAATTATTCATAATAGTTTTGTTGCAAACCTCAATTGGATCATTAAAGATCCAGCTTGTTGTATGCAACGTTCATCCGTATCATACATTACTGCTTGATTCCATTAATATCTTTATAATATCTTTATCAATAAATAAGCTGTTATAAGTACAGATTAATACATGAACTAACCCATATTGGACCAGGTATCACCCGAGACTCCTATAGGACTGAGGGATGATATCTGGTCCAATATGGATTGGATCATATATTCATCTGTTTATCAGTACCTATTATAATGCATGATCCAGTCATTACTGAGAAAAATGTGGAAAACAAAAAATACAGTGTTTTCAGCAACTGTGACGAAGTGTTCAGAGAAATGATGAAAATAAAGCACAAGTTATATGTGGTTGGAATGAACTATGTTTCAAATCTGTTTCTTATCATGGTTTTTTCCTCTCCTTCACCACTAAAATTTCCCATAGCAGACAGTAGTATAAGGGCATTACATCATGGTTGTATCCAATGTAACTTTTGGCCCAGATGCTATCTATTCTTTCTCATTATTTGTTGTCTGATTACTGAGACGTTCATAACGTTTTCTTAAACAGTTCATAAATTGTTATCTCTGCTTTGGGAACTACATACCTTATCTGAGTTCATATAAGTTTGTACCTTATCTGTGTGTTGAGAAGTTTGTACCTTATCTGTGTGTTGAGAAGTTTGTACTTTAGCTGTGTGTTGAGAAGTTTGTACTTTATCTGTGTGTTCAGAAGTTTGTACTTTAGCTGTGTGTTGAGAAGTTTGTACCTTATCTGTGTGTTGAGAAGTTTGTACCTTATCTGTGTGTTGAGAAGTATGTGCCTTATCTGTGTGTTGAGAAGTTTGTACTTTATCTGTGTGTTGTGAAGTTTGTACCTTATCTGTGTGTTGAGAAGTTTGTACCTTATCTGTGTGTTGAGAGGTTTGTACCTTATCTGTGTGTTGAGAAGTTTGTAACTTATCTGTGTGTTGAGAAGTTTGTACCTTATCTGTGTGTTGAGAAGTTTGTACTTTAGCTGTGTGTTGAGAAGTTTGTACCTTATCTGTGTGTTGAGAAGTTTGTACCTTATCTGTGTGTTGAGAAGTTTGTACCTTATCTGTGTGTTGAGAAGTTTGTGCCTTATCTGTGTGTTGAGAAGTTTGTACATTATCTGTGTGTTGAGAAGTTTGTACTTTAGCTGTGTGTTGAGAAGTTTGTACCTTATCTGTGTGTTGAGAAGTTTCTACCTTATCTGTGTGTTGAGAAGTTTCTACCTTATCTGTGTGTAGAGAAGTTTGTGCCTTATCTGTGTGTTGAGAAGTTTGTACTTTATCTGTGTGTTGTGAAGTTTGTACCTTATCTGTGTGTTGAGAAGTTTGTACCTTATCTGTGTGTTGAGAGGTTTGTACCTTATCTGTGTGTTAAGTTTGCACCTTATATGTGTGTTGAAAAGTTTGTACCTTATCTGTGTGTTGAGAAGTTTGTAACTTATCTGTGTGTTGAGAAGTTTGTAACTTATCTTTGTGTTGTGAAGTTTGTACCTTATCTGTGTGTTGTAAAGTTTGTACCTTATCTGTGTGTTGAGAGGTTTGTACCTTATCTGTGTGTTGAGAAGCTAGTACCTTACCTGTGTGTTGAGAAGTTTGTACCTTATCTGTGTGTTGAGAGGTTTGTAACTGATCTGTGTGTTGAGAAGTTTGTACCTTATCTGTGTGTTAAGTTTGCACCTTATCTGTGTGTTGAGAAGTTTGTACCTTATCTGTGTGTTGAGAAGTTTGTACCTTACCTGTGTTGAGAAGTTTGTACCTTATCTGTGTGTTGAGAAGTTTGTAACTTATCTGTGTGTTGTGAAGTTTGTACCTTATCTGTGTGTTGTAAAGTTTGTACCTTATCTGTGTGTTGAGAGGTTTGTACCTTATCTGTGTGTTGAGAAGTTTGTACCTTATCTGTGTGTTGAGAAGTTTGTACCTTATATGTGTGTTGAGAGGTTTGTAACTGATTTGTGTGTTGAGAAGTTTGTACCTTATCTGTGTGTTAAGTTTGCACCTTATCTGTGTGTTGAGAAGTTTGTACCTTATCTGTGTGTTGAGAAGTTTGTACCTTACCTGTGTTGAGAAGTTTGTACCTTATCTGTGTGTTGAGAAGTTTGTACCTTATCTGTGTGTTGAGAAGTTTGTACCTTATCTGTGTGTTGAGAAGTTTGTACCTTATCTGTGTGTTGTGAAGTTTGTACCTTATCTGTGTGTTGAGAAGTTTGTATCTTATCTGTGTGTTGAGAGGTTTGTAACTTATCTGTGTGTTGAGAAGTTTGTACCTTATCTGTGTGTTAAGTTTGCACCTTACCTGTGTGTTGAGAAGTTTGTACCTTATCTGTGTGTTGAGAAGTTTGTACCTTACCTGTGTTGAGAAGTTTGTACCTTATCTCTGTTTTGAGAAGTTTGTACCTTATCTGTGTGTTGAGAAGATTGTACCTTATAAGTTTATACATGTGTGCTATCATCTGTTTTAAAAAGTACACACCTTGTTGTCTGTATTTTGAGAAGTTCCGGTATTCATGTCTTCATCATCACTAAATTCCATTTCAAATCTTCCATCTGGTCTTATTTCTATATAATAAAATAAATTCAATACATAATAAAAGAAACTGATTGCAACTTATTCTCAGATGAAGCACAGGAATGTGTGCTATAACCATCTCTAGCCGGTATGAAAGAGCAATTATAAACTTAATAGGGATGTCCTCAACTAGATTTTTCTCTGATAATGATCTCACTGTGATGAATAACAGTAATAAAACTGCTGTTTCTTTGTTTCAAGTTATGTCATGTACATGTGGGGATTTTGTGTCTGGACTTTATTTACCATGTCCTTACTTGCGACAGATATGCGATTCTAAAATTATCTTATTTAGTGAATTGAAATAAATTCAGAAATAAAACATCTATATCAACTTTTTATTTGACAGTTCTTCCACTAAACTATGACCTACATATATCTAAGGTTTTATCAACAAATCAGGCAAACTAGATAACAATATAGTGGAATTAGAAAAAAGATATGTATAATAAATACATGTGTCCTTTTTATAGTCTTCAAAGTGTTTAGATACAAGTGCAACTAGAACTGTGATGGGACCTCACAAACTATACCCCCCCCCCCCCCCACTGCTTTTAATTTAATGGACTAGGGCATACTTATCAGGTGAATTGTCTCACAATTTCTAAGTTCAACTGAGCATAACTGAGGGAAAGTTTTAGTAACCTCTGATAAGGCATGTTTGAGAAACTGCGGGTACAAAAAAATTCTGGACAGACAGACAGACGGACAGGCTGATTCCTATATACCACTCCAAACTTTTTTTGCGGGGGGTATAACAAGAACTGTCCTGAAACGGACTAATACCCCCGGCAGCAACATGTCTGTTTTGAAGCCTGCAGAAAGTTCAAGTCATCATATTTTTCAAAGTAATGGCCAAACAGAGAATCTTGACAATATGCACATCTCCATAATGTGATCTAACACTCCATAAAGTTTCATGAGAATCATGAGAATCAAGTAATGTAGGAGGAGTTGGGGAAAACACATAACACTTTTTTTACACTTTTATTGACAAAATATCATGTTAAATTCTTACGAAACAATCACTTGACTTACTTTTTGTACTGGTATCCTGAAGACTTTTTAGTTCTATTATTTTTGTCAAATGGTTGTAACTACACACTACAGCCTCCTGGAGTAAAGTTAAAAAATATTAAAATTTCTAAAATCAGACTTTAATAATTTACTTTTACTGCCTGCATAAAGTACATTTAAAGATTAGTCTAACTATCCACCAATTAGCATTAGTTACCCATTGCAAAGGTCCATACAGATTTTTTCAGGCCAAAATAAACACCATATTTACAGCTAACAACTTTATAATTGTTTCCTTTATATAGAAACCCTCCGTATTAAAAGCCTAAAAACGCCAATGTTCCATTCAGTGAAAGAAAACTGTTGAAAATCACTAAATAAAACAGGGCCTAATCTAGGATTTTGAAGATGGAGAAGTGACTTCTCCTTCCAGGATGGATTATGGAGAAGTGGTTATTTTTCTGGCGAAGTGGACTTTAATTCACCGTATCGGTTGCGCTTTTTCTGTGTGTCTGTTTTCAATGGCATATATATATAAATAAAAGTTTGATAAACTATAAAAAATTAGGGCAGTTATATACAGTTTGATTTTCTTTTGATCTACTAATTTTGAGTAATTGAGTAATTTAATTTTCACAGCTTAATATTTTATTATCAAAGGATAAGTTGTCAAAACATTGTGTCATTGTAACTCGAGATTCTCTACTCAATGTCACCCAAGCCAACTTTCATTCACATAACTAACCTATTAACGGCTAATTATCTTTCATCATAGGTGTTTTCTTGTAATCGTTACTGTAGAACAAAACAACAATCAGCTGATCATATAAAAATATAAAATTAGTTGACTTTGTGATTA
The DNA here is from genome assembly GCA_028015205.1 of Mytilisepta virgata. Taxonomy (NCBI): domain Eukaryota; kingdom Metazoa; phylum Mollusca; class Bivalvia; order Mytilida; family Mytilidae; genus Mytilisepta; species Mytilisepta virgata. The sequence continues at coordinate 95,953,633 of CM051521.1, forward strand.
CGCAACATCGTCTGACGCCATGCATCTTCAATTCATAACAAACGACTGAAACGATATTTCGACTTCCCCTAAATAGTTTTGAATATAAAATTCAAAAAGGTTTAAAGTCAACGTTGTATTTATTTCAATCAAACATTGATAATATAAGTCGTGGGCCACTTTAAAATTCCGATTCTTGATGGTCGCCATTTTGTTTCAAAAATTTACCTGTGCTAAAAATTTCACGAGTTATCTCCCATTTACTGATATTTCGATAGCGACTTCACTTCGCCAAGAAATGAATAGGCCGGCGAGATTTAGCGATTTTGAAAATTCTTTGGCGACTTAAATCATTTCGCCGGCAAGATTAGGCCCTGATAAAAACTGTGGTCTAGGCTGTCAATATCTCTTTTAGTCTGTCTATGGTATGCGAAGATTATGGGCCTGTAGGCATGGTAGACATAAAACAGGCTGGAGGAATTTACGTCTCTTCCCTTTTTTGGAGGGAGGTGTAACTTTTTCAGCCATTTAGGTATGTTTATCTATCTAGCTTTTATTTTGGTCTTCGAGAATAACTGATTAAATTAGACCATCTAGTGCATCAATTCTGGTATTACAGAATATATATTTATTACTATTATACTTCATGCCAGAAACAACTTTGATATTTGGTACATTAATAGTTCGCATATAAATTCCAACCTATCCGGCAAATACGGCATATGAACTACAGTAATATGTCCACGTGCGGCTTTACATGTAGTGTGAGTTTTTGTGTACATTTATCCGGAAAATACTGCATATGAACTACAATAATATGTCCACGTGCGGCTCTATATGTCACGTGAGTTTTTGTGTACATTTACGGTTACAAGACTAGAGCGCTTTTCATGAATATTTACAGTAATAAATGTCTCAGTCAGCCATGCGCTTTTTTACATGATAAAAGTGAATTAATTTTAAGTTAGATGAATTCTTTGCATGAAGTATAATAATCACAATATTAGGGTCTTGTGACGGTTATATGCGAAATATTTGCCAGGTCTGACATATTACCCTCCGCTTCGCATCAGGTAATATGTCACTCAGACCTGGCAAATATTTCACATATAACAGTCACAAGACCCTAATATTATGTAAATATTAATTACCTTGTACTCTGATACTTCAGGAGTGTACATCTCTGATAATTCAATAACCTGAAATAACATTCAAGTAATAATAGGTTAAATTCTCATCTCTATGCAGCCTTCAGATGCATCAACTTTCATATTATACTCAACAATATTTGAAAGTAGAATCAGTATCTTAGATAAGTGGTATTTATACATGTATCTGCAATGACAAATCTGATATCAATCAATTTTGGAATAAGACTTCTTCATGCCAAAATTGTCCAATTTCGTACTCTATTTCTTGAATTTGACAGCAAACATCTGTCAATTCTTTAAAATTCCATGTTTATTTTCAAAATCATACCAAAAACTCTGAAACTTTGAAATTATGTCGGGTATAAATGAATATACACCAAAAAGAATGACATTATATAAATTAAAATGAGAAAAAAAGTTTTGTGTAAATTTGAGACGAATTTGTCATCACTGATAAATTATAAATTCAGAAACAAAATAAAACATTGACACTTTTCAGTGACCATAATTAAATTCAAGTTATTCAAAAAAAAAATTTTTTCATCTTTTGTTCTAAATTAAGGTGGTACCTAACACTACAGGGAGATAACTCTGTAAAATCAGCTAAACGTTTTAATAACGTTGTGTTGTTAAGGGAATATTAAGCTTTTCAATGATCAATATTATTCTTTGTCAAACTGCTATACAATCAATGTAATTTTTCTGATGAATTGGTTGGTTCAAATGTTTTGAAATTTTAAAATTTTTGTCAATGGGTCAAAGTAAATACTTTGTCAAAATTTTATGAAAATTAAACGAGCCAAATTAATTTTAGTGGAAGTGTTGGGTACCACCTTAATGTTATGAAAAATACATGTACATGTACCCATTTTCAAGTGAAAATATAAGATTCCAACACAGTAAAAAAGAAAATTTTAGATTTTTTATCACACATTTTTTTTATTTATTTTTACAATTTTTTTTCATCCTAAGAAAATCAATAAACTAAATAATGAAATCAAATTTTATATTTTTAATAAAGTCTGATAAAAAGACCAAAATATTCAGTATTTGTTAAAGATTTCCATATTGAAAAATATATTATTTTGAGATAAACATACTTTATATGCCAGTCTATCTCCTGCTCTGGGTGGACCTACAAGAGGCATACATTGACTGTAAGTTTTGTCTAATGGCACAGCTTCATAAACAACAGTGTCATCTGTTTTTCTGTTTTCCTCCTGTGTCTTGTTCTGTAATTATATAACAAAAATTATTATTATTGTACAATCTGTGAAAAGGCAAAATGGAAAATCAAAATTTTGTGAATTTATGGCATATTCCCTTCTGTCTGCAGCATTGGTGTGCTGGAATGCAAAAAGAATAAGAAATAAATACCATTTGATGCTTTAATAAAATGCTCCGCTGGGCGCAGCTTGATACGACCGCAGAGGTCGAAAACTGAACAGTTGGGGCAAGTATGGACACAGCATTCAAGCTTGATACAGCACTGAATTTGGATTGTGAATAAATATTTGACACAGCACAGGTTTCTGACACAGAATTAATGTGGTCTAAGAACTTAAAAATTTTTAATTTACCTATTCAAACCATATCAGTATTATTTGCTTTTATATATAAATCAGAAATAACCAATTTAAAATGGAAAATTTTAAAGAAGTTTAATTTTGGACCCTTTGGACCTTAATGTAGATCAATTTGAAAACGGGACCAAAAATTAAGAATCTAAATACCGGTTAGATTCGGCATATCAAAGAACCCCAATAGTTCAATTTTTGATGAAATCAAATAGAGTTCAATTTTGGACCCTTTAAACCTCAATGTGGACCAATTTGATAACCGGGCCCAAATATCAATTTCTTCATATTGTGCAATACTGTGCATTGAAGATTTCTTGCTATTGTGCAATACTGTGCAACTGAAGATTTCTTGCTGTTGGACAATACTGTGCAATTGAAGATTTCTTGCTATTGCGCAATACTGTGCAATTGAAAATTTCTTGCTATTGCACAATACTTACTATAATAATTTACACATCCTGTTTGGTGTGTATCTCTGGCCTTATCATTATTATTTGCTTTTATATATAAATCAGAAATTTAATAATAAATTTTTTGGCAAATTTCCAATATACAAATCAAATAAAGTTCAATTTTGGACCCTCTAAACCTCAATGTGGACCAATTTGATAACCGGGCCAAATATAAAAAATCTAAATACATGGTTAGATTCAGCATATCGAAGAACCCCATATATTCAATTTTTGTTGAAATCAAACAAAGTTTAATTTTTTACCCCGATTTGGACCAACTTGAAAACTGGGCCCATAATAAAAAAACTAAGTACATGTTTAGATTCAGCATATCAAAGAACCCCAAGAATTCAATTTTTGTTAAAATCAAACTAAGTTTAATTTTGGACCCTTTGGACCTTAATGTAGACCAATTTGAAAACAGGACCAAAAATTAAGAATCTAAATACACGGTTAGATTCGGCATATCAAAGAACCCCAACAGTTCAATTTTTGATGAAATCAAACAAAGTTTAATTTTGGACCCTTTTGGCCCATAATTCCTAAACTGTTGGGACCAAAACTCCCAAAATCAATCCCAACCTTCCTTTTGTGGTCATAAACCTTGTGTTTAAATTTCATAGATTTCTATTTACTTATACTAAAGTTATTTTGCAAAAACCAAGAAAAATAATTATTTGGGTCTTTTTTTAGCCCCTAATTCCTAAACTGCTGGGACCAAAACTCCCAAAAACAATCCAAACCTTCCTTTTGTGGTCATAAACCTTGTGTTAAAATTTCATAGATTTCTATTTACTTATACTAGACTTATTGTGCGAAAACCAAGAAAAATGCTTATTGGGCCTTTTTTTGGCCCCTAATTCTTAAACTGTTGGGACCAAAACTCCCAAACTCAATCCCAACCTTCCTTTTGTGGTCATAAACCTTGTGTTTAAATTTCATAGATTTCTATTCACTTATACTAAAGTTATAGTGCGAAAACCAAATGTCTTCGGACGACGCCGCCGACGACGACGCCAACGTCATACCAATATACGACCGCAAAAATTTTGCGGTCGTATAAAAACAGTAGAAAAATTCTATAAAAAACTCTGGTTTGTAGTTTTAAATGTAAAAGAAATTTTCTGGCTTTTTATCTCATTTCATTGGTCACTCCCTTGTATATTTATGAACACAAAAATAGTAACATGTGTTTTAAGAATTTGGAATAAATCAAATAAAATTTACAGAGATATTCTGAGAATTTAAAAATATACAAAATATTACAAATTCTATCCAGAACATACATGTACCAAGCCAAATTAAAATACTTGTGTTTCCAGAAACCATTCAAATCTATTTTTTAGTCAAATGAATACATGTACTAATTTTATCACCTACTAAAAATATATTTTATCCACATATAATAATGTGACTATAAATTTCTTTGTTGAAAACTGTAATACCTACGTACCTGTAAGATAATAGATACATTAGTCAGTCTTGTATTCAACTGATCCTCTTTACTGAGTTCTGCATACTGTTTTAGATTTTGTTGTTGTTTTCCACGACTTCTTGAATACACAGCCACCCCATTTGTCAAATAACTTGTTGACAATATGGAAGGCTGTTCATAAATTTTTGCTGTTTGTTTGTTTTCAGTCAGTGAATTATTTCCAATGTTTGACCGTTCTGTCGATGTTTGTCGACTCCTATTAAAAGATTGTTCTGTATCTGATTTTCTAACTTTAGGACTACAATAGTTGGTTACAGATTGACTCTGGTCTTTCTCTTGTCCATATTCTAATGAAGGACCATTCATAGCAGTTCCACTTGTTTCTTTGGCTGGGTCAGTTTTATCATCATCAGAACTATCATTACTTTCTGATTGAAAGATCTTGTGTTTTTCACTAGATTGTATAGTATTAATTGTTTCACGTTCATACAATTTACCTGTACTCCAATGCCACTCACTTTGAACCATATCCAACTTAGGTGTCCCCAATATCTGAGAGTTCTGCTCTGTTTCATTTTTTCTTTTTCTTTTCCTTACTCTTTTTCTTTTTCTTGTTTTCTTTTTGCTGTCTAAAGTTCCACTAGTTACATCCAATTTATTGACAGTGTCCAATCCATCAGCTAAGGAAACAGAACTCTGTTCAAGTTGTGAAGATTCTTTGTTTAATCCCTCAGAAATCCTTCCTTCTTCCTCATCTTCCTTAAGAAACTGTTGAGAATCAGATGTATCTACTGACATTTTCTTCAAAACTGGTTCAGATGGCAGAATCAGGTCATTGTCATTTTTCGGTTTTTCAAGTTTTCTTTTCCTGTTTTCTTTACATTTTTTATTTTGTTCCTTTTCAATATCATGTTTATGCTTCTTCTTCTTTTCTCTAATTTTGGTTGTAGAAATATCACCTTTGCAAGATACCTCATTCTGTGAGTTATCAATCCTAGCATTCTTCACGACTAAATCTTGTACTTCTACTGTATCTTTGGAATTCTGTTTCTCTTTGCTTATTTGAGAATAAAAACTACTGGTCCCACTGGGCTGTTTACTTCCACTATCAAATTTATCTTTCTTTTTCTTCTTTTTCTTATTGTGTTCATTGTCCTCTGGTGAGTTGGTGACTAGAATAGTTTGGTTTTCAAAACTGAAACAAAAGTAAATTATATGTATATCATTTTGTATGCCCAAGTTTAAAAATATGTAGCTAAAGATTATGTTGAGCATAGTATTGAAAGGTATAAATAAATAATACCTGTATCTAGTGATCAGAGGAAAAATGACTACAGATACACTCAAAACAACTTCATGTCCCTGCAATATATATTACAACAAAAACCTAAAAAAAAAACTTAAAAAAAATAATTAATCTGTTAATGTCACAATATTCTTAAATAAATATCTTAACATGACATCTTAAATATTGTCAATGTTACAATTAAATTGAACTTCTAACCAGAAATCTATGATTACAAAGTTCCCCTCATTGCCCCACTTATTTTGGTGTGTGGCTTTGTAGCTTCCCGAGATGCACCCTTACAGCAAATAATGATTGTAGGTCGCTTGGTATCGGAAAACTGAAGTCAGATAAAACTTAACTTAAGTCAATGAAGCCCAGTAAATATGCCAGAGTGACCTAATTTTAGTGGGAGGCTGTGTTACTCCCAGAGATGCACCCTCACACCAAGTAATATGATTCTAGGTCCCTTGGTATCAGAGAACTGAACTCGGACGTAAAACTTAACCTAAGTCTATGAACTGTGATAAGTAGGCCAGAGTGACCTAATTTTGGTGGGAGGCTATGTTACTCCCAGAAATGCATCCTCACACCAAGTAATATGACTGTAGGTCCCTTGGTATTGGTAAACTGAACTCGGACGTAAAACTTAACCTAAGTCAATGAAGCACAATAAGAAGGTCAGAGTGACCTAATTTTGGTAGGAGGCTGTGTTACTTGCTAAGATACACCCCCACACCAAGTAATATGATTGTAGGTCACTTTGTATATCAAAACTGATTTTTGACATAAAACTTAAAAGCCAGTCAACCGTGTAGTATGGGTCAAGTGACCTTCATCTTAGGTCACAGGGTCAGTCTCTTCATCATGCACCTGCACACAAAAATATATGACTCTATGTCAACTAGTAACTGAGAACTGGCTGTGGACGTGGACGCGGACACCAGGGTGACTTCAATAGTCCCCCTCAACTTTGTTGAGGCGAACTAAAAATGGTCTTAAATAATTACATATTCTAATCTTTAATAAAAATAATAAATATAGAATAGAGAATGGAAATGGGGAATGGGTCAAAGAGATAACAACCCAATCCAAATAGTATCTATATTAACTTTACTTCAATGATATACATTGTATTGTTATATTTTATGTATCTGTTAAAATATATCAAAGTACTGAAGTACTGAACATCAGAGGACCTCAAGTTATGTTGGATTATTGATAAATGACGGTTGTTTATATAGTACCTGCCAGACAGATGTTCACCTTACAATAGAGTACACATAATATAATTTGCTATCATATCTGAGATACTGTCTTATAGTAAGAAACTTATCTTTGTGAATTATCCATGAAATGTTGACGTGGTCAAATGAGAACTGCTAGATTGGCATTATGACCGTATAGTTGCACACTTGCAAAACTCTTTAGCTTATTACTTATGACAGAGAATCAACATAGCAAATATTTTTTTGACTAGTCACTGAATTATGAGAAAGAGGTCAAGACAATCATATTAAAACAGATAAATTGTAATATTTGGGTGAAAGATACCACATGAACAGTAAACTTATATATCTGTTACGCTGAGCTTTTTGGTCTAATTTTAGCCAGTGATGATACTGTTGTATGTGTGTGTGCTGGCTACAAGTATGGGGAACAGGTACCGAGAATTATACTCCTTGCTCAACGCAACACAACTCTCTCAACACAGTTAAGGAATTCAATCCTTCCCAGAATATGCACAAGCTGTTTTAAAGAAAAGTAAAAATCCAAAATGAGGAGGACGAAATGTGTTTATTAAATACATGAAGTCAATAAACAATAAACATTAATAACATTATTTTTCTCTTTCCGCGAGTACAATAGATATCTCTCTTTTCTAATTAGTCATTTCTTATTCATTAAAAATAAAGACGAGATGCCAGTGATTATTTTTTTACTTCTAATACATATCTGCGAGGAGAAATATTATTCTTTGATTCACTTCAACTTTGCTCCACAACCTGTAACTGATGATTTATTTACAAACTAGAGGTGTGAATGACCCGTTATCAGTACACTTTAACCTCACAAAATTATGATAATTAATGGAACTGTGCTTCCCTACTCTACAATATAACAAACCACTAACTTAGGATCATTCTAATGATATCTCTTAACAAGAAAGATCACATCAAATGTCTAATAGCAGTTTTTCACAAATTAGAGCAACGAAATCCAGCATGTATAAAATATAAGAACTACTATGCTTCCCCACTCTACAAAATGCAACAAAGTTGACAATCAGACCACTTTAAAAGCATTTCTTAATAAGAAAAGCCACATCAAATGACCAATCATCTCTTTTTGCAAATTAGAGCAACGAAATACAGCATTCCTCTACCAAAATAAAGTTTTTCTCAAGACAACCTGAACAAGAACACCTATACCAAAATCAGCAAAGACAATGCTATTATTTCCATGAAGTGAATCAAGAATATTTTAATTTTGAATTATAAAATTGCCTACATAACACCCAATCATTTTAATTAATATTTAATGGTTAATTATGCCAAAACATATAAATTTCAGACAAAATTGACCAAAAATACAAATAATGTATAATTATGGGGTCATAGCTTCAAGATATTTAATAGTAGGTGCCAAAATAGTATATTTTAGTCTTAATAGAATTATCACAAGTATTTCTATTTGAAATTTGTAATCGCTTGACCAATTTAGGGCCATTCTAACCCTTCGTGAACCTCTCTTTTCCTATAATATGTAGTAAATTCATCTGCAACAACAATTTTTCCGTACGTCATTGATATTAAAGATTGTTTGATTAATATACTAATATTTCTAACGACAAAACATTTTCATATTATTAATTTGGATTTAAAAAAAAAAAATCTGAGTATTCATTGAAACATGAATTTAAAAGAAGCGATAAGGAATTTTATTTTGCACTATATAACGTCCGCGGGTCTATAATTTTTATAGGTCGGTTATCGTTCCAAAACTAATTTAAATATATGCATATATGCAAATAAGCGGGAAATTTAGGCGATGGCAATACACCCGAGGCCCTGACGGTCCTCTGATGTAAAAATTAAGATATAAAATATGCTAGTGATGATGCTGTCAATATTACTGAAAATACTGATACAATCAAATGCAAATAGCTGAAACAAATGAAACAGTCAAGGGCGAGGTCGATTACTTACCAGATTATACAGACCTACTTGTATCCCCAGCAACTTTGACTTTAGCAAAACCTGATGTTGATATGCCCGCACCAAAAATGTTATTTGATACATGTAGATGATTATTTGATGCCATAAAATATGAAATCAAATATAAATGGTTATACATGTTATAGGAGATATTTTTGAAGCAACATCACTCCCATGATTTATGAAAGTAACCAATCAGAAGCCACGATGTACCATGGTGCAATGTCTAATCAATCATAGCTGAGGTGAAAATAAGTTTTATCCTCAAGGTTTTTCCTAGGAACTACTTGAAATTCTTTTTTATTATTTTTTCCTTTCAGTATATATGAATTTTCTTCTGTAATTTTCCCAATTTACAGAAAAACACCAATGGAAAATTCGCAAAATGGCCACAGGGCCCTTTTCCCCAAAATTCACCAATCGATATAAGTCACAGCCAAATGCTGTGGAAAAAAAACTTTTAGAGGAATTTTCGGTTGTGATTTGGAGGAAACAATTTGCCTAGGTAGGTCGGGCATTTATGGTCCCATACAAGGTTTTTAAAGAGAATATGAAAATTCTAAGAATGTCATCATACCCTTTAATGATTCCACTGTCACGTTAGCAGCATTTTTACATCTGTAATATTATGTTGGCGCTACAACTTTTGGCAGAGAGAAGTTGGTGTTTCATACAGGAAACTTTATTTCAAATCGTGTTTTCCAGAGCGAAATGGTTGTTTCTGCATCATTTTTTTTTTATTCAAAAGGCTTCTATATATTTTGATGACCAAACATTTGAATCACCTTTAATTAACAAAAGTCTTTAAATTGCCAACAAATAGGGACATTTAGTGCAATGCTGTGAGAGAGGGAGACCTGTTGTAACTTGGAGGAACTAGATGTGATTTGGAGGAATCAATATCTAGCACATCGTAATTAGAAAATTCAGTAGTGCATTATATTATTTGTATTATACCAGTCACAAGAGTGGGTGGTATACTGGAATCATTTGTTTGTTCGTTCGTCATTTCTTGACATGTTAATCATTAAAGGGTATGATGACATTCTTAGAATTATCATATTCTCTTTATAAACCTTATACGGGACCATAAATGTCCGACCTACCTGCAAACATTCACGCAAATTGTTTCATTCAAATCACAACCGGAAATTCCTCTAAATGTTTTTCTTTCACAGCATTTGGCTGTGACTTAGATAGATTGGTGACCGTGCCTCATAAACCCCTGAAGATATAAATTTAAACTATTGAATAAGCTTTAATTTTAGAAATACACAGTCAAACTATTACACCGACTAAGCAATATCGTCTCTGTATTTAAAGAAATTATGGGCTAAATGTGGATCATTTCATCGATTTTATCAAAAAATTACATAAAGTTAATGTAAATATATTGAAATCTTAAACCAAAATTTCAAATGAGATGGAACAGGACTAAATAATTATTTAAGCTGTTCTCTTGTTGATAAATATGAAAATGAATGTTTCATTTACTTGCATATGTATAATCACAGACTAGGATTTAAATCATTAGTTAATGTTTAATAGACAATTTTTTTAAGTATCTCCATGCATTTCTTTCTAAGTAAATTACCAATCATATGATTGGGGCTGATACATCACAGTCACACAATGACTTTCCAAAGTTGGATACACACTGGCTTAAAAGTACATGTATCTGAATTAACACTTATTTTTAAAAGTAATTGTAAGGCATGATAGCAATTGTTAGTCTCCCTTGTGATAAAGGATAATTACCAGTAAAAAAATGTAAACTTTTTCCTTTATTTCTAGTCTTATAGAATTCAAAATCATCTTCAGCAAAAATGTGTGTACTTTTATTTATGCCTTTGGGTCAATTAAAATTCTGCTATTTCTTAAAATTTGGCTTTCATTTACTTTAGGGGCCCCACTCCATATGGGTTATCCTCTAATAACCCTAAGCCCTAACTTAACCATAACCAAACCCTAGCCCTAAAGGTGTGGGTCCCCTGAAGTAAATTATTATAAACATGTACGGTTCTTGTAGTTTATCTTGTAAAAGTAGTGTTGTCTGTAAGAAAATGACAGCATCTGGAATCATTATTTTGGGGAATATTGTGATATAAAGTATAATAAACACGGGTGTTCAAATAACAGGTGAATTTGTTTATTACAGGAATGGTTGGCAAATTAAAGATGCCATTTGGTCTGATATTGTAGATAAACACCAGGGGAGGTTATTAATTAAATATCCCTAGTGAGAGTATTCTGTACTTAAATTTGTCTGTGTAAAAATTGTCATTGTTTGTCAGTGTATTATTTGTAATCTCTTGCCCATAAGGGCATCTTTCTTTTATAAATAAAAAAATATTAGGTGCATTCGGAGTTCTGCAAATGGTATCTGTCGGTAAGGTAAATTACAAATTGTTTACTATTGGGTACCACTGGTATTTTTTGTTGGCAGCCAATTCTGCAGACACACTAGAGCATGAGTACATGTTGTAGTTTTACCAACGAGCCCTTGACATCATTCAAAATGGCAAATAAAGTTACAGTCCGCAATTAGTCGGAAATAATAATACCCGTTAAAATAGATATTGACGGGAAAAAATACAAATTACTGCTTTCAACTTTTGGTACCTCTCGTCTGGGTGTTTTAAGCCCGGTTTTAAGCTTAATCATTGGTGATACAAAGCCAACCAGGATTGATTAATATTGTTATTGACGTGAATTAATGCAGCTATTGTGAAACATTGGTACCAAATGGTATTTTTTACACCATCGGCAGCCTACACATCATTCGTAGTTATAATTCTGCCATAATTGGTAACACTGGCAACCATTGATTGGTAACCATTTGTAGCCACTACACTAGTATTAGGCCATAGTTGCCATTGGCAGAACTCCAAATGCACAGAGAAGTTCATAGAGTTTTATGCAACCTTCTAAACACCAACTACTTATACCTGTCATGGTGAATGCATTTTGCATTCACACAGTCATTTTCTCTGAGAATAACCGACTTTTCCCAGTCAGGCAAAAAACATCCTTGCAAGGTCAAATACAGTGGTACAGTTTTGCCTAAGAATTTAAGTGAAATATATCGTTGTACATCTTTCATAGTACGCAAGTCACTTGTGTCAATTAAAAGCCAGGACGCATCAAATTCATTATTTTCGAAGTATACTTTTATTCTAACGTGATTGTCGTGAGACGACATGGGCGCAGCCATTTTTAGTATTTCCGCCTCTTTGCAGAAGAGTGATTTATTTTATGTACGATTTCACAAGCACATTGCAAAAAGTTTTTCAGTTTACACAGTATTGTAAAATTGTTCATTTATATTTTAGAAACAGAAAGAGACGTTATTTTATACAAATTTTCAGCTATAATTTATGTGCCGGAATTTTTAGCAGGTAAATTTGCTAACATCACAGAAACAAATAATAGCATGGTCATGATCAGGACCAAAAGTCTCACCAAAAACTGTAATAATAAGTCTGTTTTAGAAAGATTCACTTTAGAAAGAATTTGAAAAGATAATTTTATGTATTTAAGAACTTCACCAATGCTTCTTAAACTTGGTCTAGCTATGAAGAAGGTGTTCAAAAGAAGGGGGGTGTTGATAACAGATGAAACTAATATTGATAACAGTTGGATCTACTGAACTTACCTTGGCTTTACCACAGTTACACTGTCTTTCATAATTTTTCAAGGGATGGCGATAACTGATACATTGTACATAGTCATTCTGAAACCATGCCAAAATTCCATGATTTCATCACGCCTTATACCATGTGTAGCAATGCAGATGCACAGTAGAAATGTAAATAAAAGCATATCGAAGATATCTGAAAACTAGGGGGTTACAGTCGGATTGTTATTAAAAGGGTAAATTTATGCCAGTAAATGTAAAAAGTGGCAATAACTGGTACACGACCAGTATAGTATATACATTTACCAGAGTTTGGCACCGTGGTGCAGTGTTTCCCAATCCACTATGAATAAATAAGTTTAAACTACTATAGTTTGTAATAATAGCCTGCCGGACTGCTGGAGATGGCCTTTTTTTCACTGCATACAGGTAAAAATTAAAGTCGCCTGCCCCGACTTGAATGTTGTTCAGAACATTTATGAAAAAAGATTTAAAAGTAAGCATATCTATACATTAAAATTAAAATAGTCCTTTCTTTAATGTAAAATTTTGGTGCATCAGCTGCAGGTTTTTGATGAATCGTGTCAATTTTTTTGCCTCAAATGTCTCTTACTGAATCCCATGGATCAGAATCATAAGAGGGGTCTGAGAGGCTTCAGTGGCCGAGTGGTCTAGGTAGTTCGTCATGACTACTAATGATCACTAGCCTGTCAATGCTGAGGTTGTGAGTTCGAATCTCACCTATGGCAGGGTGTGTTCGACTCCGATATTAATTGACAAGGATTGCCAATTTTCCTACCAAAGGTCTGTGGTTCTCTTCAGGTACTCCAGCTTCCTCAACCAATAAAAACTGGCCGCCACTAAATAGCCAGATGTGCTGTATGTAAAACCCCAACTGAACAAACAAACAAAACAGAATCGTAAGAGATGCAGACCTTGAACAATACAGGCTTTTGTAACTTTAACAAGTGCTCTATTTTTGTTTCATTATGAGTACTGCTTAATACTTTTTCTTTAGGGTAATACTGACTAGGTAAGAAAATTTGGTGGAAACTACATCATGGTACATATGTGTGTGTATTTTTAGAAAAACACAACTAAATACATATATTATTAGTTTCAGGATATTTATTGCAGTAACAAATCTAACACATAGAATAGTGAATGGCAATGGGGAATGTGTCAAAGAGACAACAACCCGACCAAAGAGCAGAAACAAGGCCACTAATGGGTCTTTAACACAGCGAGAAAATCCCACACCTGGAGGTGGGCTTCAGCCAGCCCCTGAACAATAATGTACACTAGTTCAGCAAAATGGACAACACAATAAACTCTGAAACATAAAAATGAACCAAAATTCGAAAAACACACAAGACTAATAAAGGCTAGGGGTTCCTGACTTGGGACAGGCGCAAAAATGCGACGGGGTTAAACATCTTTTGTGAGATCTCAACCCTCCCCCGATACCTCTTGCCAATGTGGAATAAACAAACACACAGTAAATTCAGTTCAAAAGATGTCTGAGTTCGATGTTAAAAAAGGTAACAGAAGAAACTAAGCAAAATGGCAATGATCAGTATATATTAACAAAGGACTACTAGCAGTTACTGACATGCCAGCTCCAGACCTCAAACTGATAAGATTAAAAGATTATGTCTATATCATATAGAAAATCAGCCACAATCCCTCCTATAAGGGGTTTAGTATCATGCCATCATAAATTATACGAGAACATAACCCTTTTCATAGCACAACTAACAGTCAACTAACAGTTCACAAAAGTGTCAGTACAGGCAATTTTTATAAACAGCCAACCCAGTGGTCTGGTATCTTTTTCAGGGAGTTTCAAACCCTGATAAAAATGACAAAACATACATATACATGAACAAGAAAAACAATATAATACCATTTTCAACCATTTATTGCAAGTGACTGCAGTTAAGCCAAGGTAAGTTCAATAGATCCATAGTTGTTGATGACCTTCCATGCTACTGTAATTTGTTTCAAAGTTTCAAGCCCCTATCTCTCCAATTCATAATAACAGTTGGGTATTACAAAAGAATACATTATTTTGGAGTTTGATGCAATTCTGGAAAAACTTGCTTTATTAGTGAATATCAGATGTGCATTTTGGGGCAGCAGTAACAATTGAATTACAGTTAATATAAAACTTTTACACAGTGCATGGAATTAAAACATATAAATCTTTACCTCCAAAACACCTTTCTGTCATTGAGGTTGTTACAGTTGTATTTTTTTTTTCAGTATAAAGATTTTAGTGACACACAATGGCAATGACTTCCAGCAGAAATTCATCTGATTTTAACTTTTATTCAATTCTTGAAAAGAACAAACAGGTATTATATGAAGATATTATTTTGTTTTGAATTGACCATTTGTGTTAATGGTGTGCCTATAATCTTGGAAGATATACACTTTACCTTTAAATTACACCAGTGAACTATTGCTAAAAAATTCAACTGGAGTGTCAGCAATGTCTGGAAGGGTATGGAGTTTGTCCCCATACATTGCAATGTTCAGAGGTAACAGCAGATTTTTACTTAAATGTACATGGTTTGTCATTTTTAATTGGATTTTTTAGTTATTAGTTGTAGTGTTTAATTTTGCGGCATTGCTCCAAACAGTGATGAAGGAAGATCCAGCTTTCTGTCATTCAGACAGCTCCTTGTTCTAAATCATTTTTAGCTCACCTAAAAGGCCATGTGAGCTATTCTCATCACTTTGCGTCCGTCGTCGTCTGTCATCGTCGTTAACAATTTTTCAAACACCTTCTCCTCTGAGACTACTGAATGGATTTGGATAAAACTTAGCATGATTGTTCCTTAGGGTATCCTGCACAAAGTTTATGCTTCGATTTTTGATCCGTGGAAAAACATGGCCACTGTTACTAAAAATAAAACATAGGGGTCAAACAACAGTTTTTCGCAAATATCTCAAAAATCATTAGGTTACAGCAAATTGTGGCAGGTTGAAAGTGTTCAGCATGATGAGAGCTACCTGTGTGCTGATTTTCGTGAAAATCTCTCAACTGATGTTAGAGTTATTGCCCTTTTTTGACATTTTTGGCTTTTTTTTTATGTTATTATTTCAAAAATCTTCTTCTCTGAAACTACTTTTCAAAATCAAATGAAACTTGGTAAGATTGTTCCTTAGAGTATCCTGCAAAAAGGTAATGCTTCGATTTTTGATCCATCGAAAAACATGGCCACTGTTACTAAAAATAGAACATAGAGGTCAAACAACAGTTTTTCGCAAATATCTCAAAAATCATTAGGTTATGGCAAATTCTGCAGGTTGAAAGTGTTCAGCATGATGAGAGCTACCTGTGTGCTGATTTTCGTGAAAATCTGTAAACTGATGTTAGAGTTATTGCCCTTTTTTAACATTTTTGGCTTTTTTTTTATGTTATTATTTCAAAAATCTTCTTCTCTGAAACTACTATTAAAAATCAAATGAAACTTGGTAAGATTGTTCCTTAGAGTATCCTGCAAAAAGTTAATGCTTGGATTTTTGATTGGTCGAAAAACATGTCTGCCCTTACTAAAAATAGAACAAATGGGTCAAAATGCTGTTTTTTGCTATTTTTTCCTGAATTATAGAAAGAAAATGAAGATGAAAGCTACTTTCAAGGTAAACATGGTATCCCGAGTTGAGTGGTGATGCTGAAAATTTGTTTTGGATGGCCATTTTTAAAATGGCTGCCATTTTCCCACCATTTTTTACACTTGCTCGGATTTCAACAATATTTGGTTTTTAAAGTAAACATGGTAGCCTTAGTGAATGGTGTTGATGAGATTTAGTTTATAGTGCATTGTTTGCCAGGTGAGCGATTTAGGCTCTTGAGAGCCTTTTGTTTGGTCATAAAATGGCAAAAATTGGCCAAAATTTGAATTTTTCTTGCATACACCAAATTATGACATATCTATAGACTATTAAATTAACCAATTAAATTATTTGACTGTATAGTTTACAGTAGCTGTAATTTTAATTTTTAAAACTTTATAAAATAATTTGAATTTGGAGAAATTAAGGTATTAAATTGTCATTTATATCTGTTTTGTAGAAATACATAAGTTTTATGTTTGTTTTAACAGGGACACAGTAAGGATTATGACTGGTTAACAAGTAGACTTTCTGATCCAGACATTGAGGTAGATAAAAGAAATTGTATTTTCTACATATTAGAAGTAACAAGATAATCTTAAAGAATACATTCATTGAAAGGAAATACACATGTGAAAAGTTTTTTTTCACAAAAGTCATATTTCCTAATTTTGTAAATTTTTTGTCTTTATTTCAAAAATTCCCAAACAAAACATTTAAGTTTTCACATACCAATGACCTCGGCATCACAAAATAATTTCTGTCACATATTTCCCAGGAACCACACTAGACAGCTTCCTGACATTTGGCATAGAGCACCAGTATGGAGAACAGTATCTTGTAAGGCAGTTTCGAATCTGTCACATTTCCAATTCCTGTATGACAGAATTTAGAATATTTTTGAGATAGAAAAATTTCTGTCAAATTTTTGTCAGGAACACACAGGTTAGCTTCCTGATATTTGGCATAGAGCATCAGTATGGAGAACTGTATCATGTAAGGTAGTTTCGAATCAGTATGGACAAGTATGCAGGTGACACCTGTCTTCCCTGGAAGACGTATACCACTAAGTTTCATAAATATTTACAGGAAACCAAACTTACCTTATATGACATATTCAGCATGATGCCAGTACATGTTAAGATCTGTTTAGTCCTTTATACAATTGTTTTAGGAATTGAAATATACAAAATTACATATTATTCAAACTCTTTTTGTTTGTGTCTGTATAAAAATGGAACCAAAAATATATTGAATATAACATTGAGATGTGTTGTAACTAGCATTTATTTTATACTGAGATAATGACTGTTTTACAGACATCTGAACTACAGATATACATCAGAGACATCAGGAAGAATATTATCTATCTGGAAAGAGAATATGAAATATTTGTTGGACTTTTATTGGTAAGTAATTTCTCTACTGGTAACTTAAAACAAAACAGTTTTTATCCAGTATTCACGTAATTAAAAATGTCCGAAAAATTGAGATGCCATGTTATTTTGATATTTAATGAATCAGTTACTTGAAAGTTTTAAGATGAAAGACTGTAATTGCTATAACATGCAGTTCTCTGATTGCTCAGTCAACAGATATGTAAAAATGGGAGGATTCTGTGTCTTGTGCCAAACTTTTGTGAAATAAAATAGCTTCTAAACTATAAATGTGCATGTTACTTGTACATATAAGATGTGGTGGGGTAAAACATGTTCATGAGAACTGAACCCTCCTATAAACACTTGGTCAGTGGGCAGACAAGGACAAACAAAGTCGGTCTGAATAAGTACTTCATTAAGTTCAATACCAGAATACATTACTTAACATAAAAAACAGCAGCCACATTGTCAAAATTTAAATAGCAAACGTTGTTATTACTGAATATTTTTTATTTGTTTTTCAGAAGTTAAATTGGACTGCAAGAGAATCAAGTTTTATTAAAGAATACCAAGGATTACTATTAAACCTAATATCTGCCCATACATACTACTTGAAAGCTGTACTTAGAATGCTTGTAAAACATTTTTATCCTCCTGGTATGTATAACTCTTTAATCTGTACTGGTTTTTTCATGTAAATGCACAATACGTTAGTTTATAAAGTATTTAAAGCTGAAAATTCCGTTTTCACCAATAAATGTCGTTTTTATACAGGAGATTGATTCTTGCTTTACGCCACCTAAGTGCAAATGGTCATATAGTGGAGAAAACTAATTTCATGAAAATTAAAACAAGTCAAATAAAACAAAAACAGTATATCAATAAGTAAAAGAAAAAATTAAAAAGAAGAACTAAACAATAAAAACCTCCAAGAACATATAAATAAATATCACATTTAAAGCTATTACAGATTAAAATATCACAGTAAATACAAACTATTACATTATACAAATATTTTAAAACACTGAACACAACATCAAATAAATTTCAACTTGGTTAAAATTAAAACAAAAATAGTAATTTTGGTGTGGAGTATATTCTGGAATATAGGCCCACATCCTCAAAATATTGTAAAAGATGGTTGCCAGTGACCTTTGTTAATAAGTCTTTTATTTTATTGACTGTGTACTAGTATTGAAATACAGCAGAACATTTCTTTGAATGCTGAAGGGGCTGGCAAAGACAGTTAATGTTATAGGGCAGTTCAAGCATTTTAGACATTTCAAAGACAAAAAGAATAGTTAACAAAATTATTTTTGCTCTTGAGTAAATTTTTTCCCTTCTGTAAGATCAATTTTATGGTAATATGAAATACCATAATTTGTGATTATTAATGTAAGCCATTTAAGCAAAGAGAACATGGAATTGTGTGTGCTACGATTGTTAATTTATATTAATAACTTGATGTACAAAGCTTTTTTATTTCTGTGCTTTTTATTCAGACTGAAGATTTCTCTGAACTTCAAGTAGAAGTCATCTTGATTGTTTTACTGATAAATGTAGATCAAAAAGAATTAAATTCATATAAATGGATTGGTCAAGAAATTTGATTTCTAATTGTTCCTCTCCCTTTTCTTTCAGTTGCACCAGTTACCCCAGTTAGTGAAAGTACCGATATTACTGTGGATGATATTGTCAGACAGAAACATGATTTAATGTTTGTTAATGTACATTTAGTGTTAAAAGCTATTACACAGATAGTACCAATGTGAGTATTTGTGTTTTCAATAAGCCACGAGATTAGGGTTTGCATCAATGAGACATTATCTCATCAGAGTAAATATGGCAACAGGTTGGGCGAAATAAAAGTGTGTGGTTCATGTTAATTGACCAATCCTTCCAGATAGTTTTTTGTTTAAGGTTATTATAAGGTTTTTTTTAAAGTTTGTCAGTTTATGAAAAATTTACTGCAAAGAAATCTTTAAACCTGCTGCATAAATTGTCCAAATTCCCAGTTCTAAATCTCATTACAAAAATCTTGGCAATTCTTGGGAAATAACTACACATGTATGTACTTTTCATTAGTCTTCTATAACAAGGTTCTTCAAAATTTGCTTCCAGAGGTCATACATGGTATCATTTCATAATGGTCAGAGAAGAGTATTTCTCAGTTATTGAAAATAAAATTTTAAGGAATTTGTTGAATTAGAGTAGTCAGATTTCATAATTTTTACCAAAAAATTAAACAATTTAAAGGATTAAAAACCTGAATTTCATTCCTGAAGCATTTCCACTGTAAACAAAAGGCTGAACTGCTTTTGTGTATTCCTTCTCTGATTTTATTAAAATATTAAAACAGTAGGAGAGATGAGGTTGTACTGATCTTCAGTGGTTCATCTCCTGATGAAAACAGCCATTTATTGAAAAAATAAGTAGTAATTATAGTACTACTCTGCGTCAACAGATAACTTATGGATATCTGAAATTTTGAAACAATAATACACAGCTGTATTTATGCTGTATCGAGTATTAATTTTATAATCAAAGAAATCAGAATTTCAAGATTTCTAATCTTGTCTGGTAAGATCTAAAATATATTTTCTTGTTTCTGGTAACAAAGAGGTTGTAAAAACAATTAATAAAATTTCTATTTCTATTTCAGGACACCAAAAGTATTGATGCCATTACTCAGTGATTTGTTACCATTTTTTATGAAGGATGTATACATTCAAGAATGTTTTATTAAAAATTTGTTACAAGTTACACATTATTTACCCAAAATGAGACAGAAAATTATGGAAATTGTAATAGATAGATTATTAAAATTTGATGTAAGTTATTATTTATATTTAGGTGATGATATTCTGTAACATGACTTTTTCTAAGTAAAATTTAGGGCCCAGTGTTCCCCAAATTTTTACATAAATTATGATCCTGGATTTTGGTTCCCAATTGGCATTTATATTCCAAAAATCAATCATTTGAAACTTGATAGAAAAACCCAATTTAAGGAAAAGTCTTATCTGTTCTATCAGAGTCTGTTGATTATAAATATAGACATGGAATGTTCACATTGATCAAATACATTTTAGATAAACACTAGACTTAAACAACCTACACAGCAAGTTTTTATGTAGTGCCATGTGTATTTGTATTTTATCTAGGTGAGATCTCCCAGACAAGAGATAGAAGAATTAGAGAGACCAGATGAGGAAAATATGGAAGATGATGATATTGTATTTGAGATGGTACGTAGACAGTTTTACTTTATTCTTTTTATCATTAAAAACACATTGTACGGTACCATATATGAATTGCTTGGCAACCTTTTTGTTGAATATTTGTTAAATTTGTGTTATATGTATAAATAGTCTCATATTTTGTTATGAAGAAGATTGTTCAGAATTTAATTAACCTTTTTTCTCCTATAATAGGATGATCCATCAATACAGAAAGAAATTATCTCCCCTGTTGATAGTAGCAAGATAACTTGTGAAGAACCGATACCAATGACACATAAAGAAGCAAATAAACTGGACGTTTTAATGGATATTACATTTAAATACATAAAAAATATTTGTTATTCTGAAGGTAAGGATGTTTTAATGCATATTACATTTAAATACATACAAAATATTTGTTATTCTGAAGGTAAGGATGTTTTAATGGATATTACCTTTAAATACATAAAAAAATATTTGTTATTCTGAAGGTAAGGATGTTTTAATGAATATTACATTTAAATACATACAAAATATTTGTTATTCTGGAGGTAAGGATGTTTTAATGGATATAACCTTTAAATACATAAAAAAATATTTGTTATTCTGAAGGTAAGGATGTTTTAATGGATATTACCTTTAAATACATAAAAAAATATTTGTTATTCTGAAGGTAAGGATGTTTTAATGGACATCACAGTCAAATACATAAAAAAATATTTGTTATTCTGAAGGTAAGGATGTTTTAATGGACATCACATTCAAATACATAAAAAAATATTTGTTATTCTGAAGGTAAGGATGTTTTAATGAATATTACATTTAAATACATACAAAATATTTGTTATTCTGGAGGTAAGGATGTTTTAATGGATATAACCTTTAAATACATAAAAAAATATTTGTTATTCTGAAGGTAAGGATGTTTTAATGGATATTACCTTTAAATACATAAAAAAATATTTGTTATTCTGAAGGTAAGGATGTTTTAATGGACATCACAGTCAAATACATAAAAAAATATTTGTTATTCTGAAGGTAAGGATGTTTTAATGGACATCACATTCAAATACATAAAAAAATATTTGTTATTCTGAAGGTAAGGATGTTTTAATGGATATTACCTTTAAATACATAAAAAAATATTTGTTATTCTGAAGGTAAGGATGTTTTGATGCACATCACAGTCAAATACATAAAAAAATATTTGTTATTCTGAAGGTAAGGATGTTTTAATGGACATCACATTCAAATACATAAAAAAATATTTGTTATTCTGAAGTTAAGGATGTTTTAATGGACATCACAGTCAAATACATGTACATAAAAAAATATTTGTTATTCTGAAGGTAAGGATGTTTTAATGGACATCACATTCAAATACATAAAAAAATATTTGTTATTCTGAAGTTAAGGATGTTTTAATGGACATCACAGTCAAATACATAAAAAAATATTTGTTATTCTGAAGGTAAGGATGTTTTAATGGACATCAGATTCAAATACATAAAAAATGTTTGTAATTCTGAAGGTAAGGGACATTTATGGTAATAGGTTTGCTATATATCATCCTTTTTTATCTTTTTATATTGGAATACAATTCAATTCAATTCAATTCAAATATATTTTATTGTTCTAACTGAATAAATATAAATTAATAAAGTGATTAGATAAAAGGCTATGCCTATACAAACCTTTTCCATTTCAAAATAGATGGTCATAAATTGGTTAACATACACTAATAAACTTACATGGACAGAAATTGCAACAGGTCGTTCTGAACTTATTAATAAGTAACTATAGAACCTGTGTTTTGTTAACAGTTACAACCGTTATGTATGTTTATAGAATATACTTTACATCTTCTATCAAAATTTATAAGAGTCCTCGGTGGTTGAGTTGTCTAGGTAGTATGTCAGGACTACTAATGATCACTATCCTGTCAACACTGAGGTTAGTTCGAATCAACCTGTGGTTGGATGTGTTCGACTCCAATCTTAATTAACAAGGATTGCCAATTTTCCTACCGAAGGTTGTGGTTCTCTGTCCGGGTACTCTGACTTCCTCCACCAATAAAAACTGGCCGCCGTGAAAAAGCCAAAACAGCGTAAAACCCCAACTAAGCAAACAAACAAAATTTTTTATTTGAGTTTTGTGCCACAGTAAACCATTGTTACAGAAAAAAAATTAAAAAATCAATATAAGTAGAACTAAAAAGGAAGAAAAAAATTGTTATATATATATTTTTGGGAAATTTAAGTACATGTAGTACAAATAAAAAAACAATCTAGAGTTGATGATAAGACAAGGTCAGATATTAAATTTGTGCAAATATCAACTACGTATATATCTGATGTACAATTGTAAATATTTCTGCATTATCTTCGACATTGTAAACAGGTTTACCATATAACATATCTAATGTTATATATGTAATGATATACACTGTTTGTTATATGTCCCGATTTACATATTACTTTACATTATTGTTGTTTTGAATCAACCATCATCCAGCAATGCTGACCCTTCTATAAGAATTTTAATAGCATACTTTCACTGTAGACAGTATGCAGTGATAGTCTTGTTTATCATTGTTTACACATATAAAGATTATTTCAGCTTAAATTCTTGTATTAAAGAATTATTATACATTAAAACTTTGTTGTTGCCCTCCAGACTTATCATTAACTTAAAACCTTGCACCAGCAAACAAAGGTTTATCCAACTTAAATTATACATGTTCTCTTACATAATTAACATGGAATCATTCAGTACCTTTATAACAGTACATGCATAAATATTTTCAAGTCAAAAAACTTATCTCTATGAACTATATCTTTGAATATTATTTTCCTCCATAAGAGTGACTCTCAAGGTCAATAATAGAAAAGTAGGATTGAATGGACAGATGCTTAGAAACTTGTAGGCAAATGAGTTCACACTAGATTCTGTAGTTAAAATGTTCAACATTATTGTGTAACCTGTGCTACAATTGTGAATATCAGATAGGAAAATCAAAATATTCCAACTTGTCTGATTAGTTAGAAGCCATATGAATTACTTGTAACTTTAGTTTTCATATTAGTTAGAATCCATATAAATTACTTGTAACTTTTGTTTTTCAGATGAATTAGATTGGGAGGCTACAAAATTATTGTACAGAGAATTATTACTGATTTTTGAGAGACTGATTTTACCAACTCGTGCTTCATGTCATGTGCAATTTGTAATGTTCTATATCAGTAGTTTAAAACAGGTAAGAGGTCAAACTAGACAATACTAAAACTAAACAGGTAAGAGGTCAAACTAGACAATACTAAAACTAAACAGGTAAGAGGTCAAACTAGACAATACTAAAACTAAACAGGTAAGAGGTCAAACTAGACAATACTAAAACTAAACAGGTAAGAGGTCAAACTAGACAATACTAAAACTTAACTATACAATGGGATGCAGTTTAATACATATTCTGTTTTTGAGTATATTTTAGGAGTCTAACATTATTCTATACAGAGGATCTGTGATATCTTGTACAAATCTTTTTTCTAAATGTAACTTTTTGGCATACTTTATTTTTATGTCAAGTAACCCCTGACAATAGATACAACTTTAAAGAAAGCAGATTCAATTATTACAGGTGAAGAAGAGGTTGTTGAGACTTTTCTTTACCTTGATACTTGTGTCAAATGTTACATTAAATGTATTTCAATTCAATGGACAGGTTCTTGTTGGATAAATATTTCATTGCTAAACATTTTTGTTACATGTACAGAGTTTGCTTTTAAGTATTGTTTCATACTTTTCTATTTCGAATATTTAAGAAAAGCCATTTTGGTGAATACAATTCAGTTTCTTTTGTGATGAAAAAATTGTGAAAACAACATTTCATCATGTTATTTTCAGTATCATCCTTTTAAGCTAACCTGGCCAAATGCCAGGTGAGCTTTTGTCATCACTTGACTTCGGTCATCCGTCCGTCGTCCGTCCTTCCGTTGTCCGTCTGTCAACATTTCATAAAAAGATCTTCTCCTCTGAAACCATCGAACGGATTCAAACCAAACTGATTCATCTTTAGAGTGTCTTGATTAAAGTTTGCGATTTTTGTACCTGTTGTTGATTCAAAATGGCCACTTGGGCTAAAAACATAGGGGCTGTCTGTCAACAGTCCACAAAAAGATCTTCTTCTCTGAAACCACTGAGCCAATTGAAGCTAAACTTGGTTTGATGCATATATAGGGTGTCTAGATTAAAGTTTGTGATTTTTGTGTCCATGGTTCATTCAAAATGGTCGCTTGTGCTTAAAATAGAACGTATGGGTATGTTTTTTGCTTAAATATCATGATCTATCACCAAAACAGAAAAAAACGTTACCTATGATCAGAATGCAAAGTTTTAACTTTCATTCATTTGGTCCGAAATTGTCAGTTTCCGTCCTATATCAGTTATAGCCCTTAAATGACGATTTTTATCCGTTTTTGGTGAATTTTGCTTTTTTCTTGAAAACTATAATATATAGAGAGAAAATGAAAAAAAAGGACAAATATACCTTAGGAGCAATCAAAGAAACGTAATCCATTGGACAGACAAACCCAACACGAACTCCTATAAAAACCAGGAGTGAACCCAGGTGCTCCAGAAGGGTAAGCAGTTCCTGCTCCGTAAACTATGAAATTGTCATGCATGATAAGATCTACAAATGATGTAACATGACCGATATCATCATCAATTTCTATAGGAGTTATTGCCCTTAAATGACAATTTTTAGTCTATTTTTGTGAATTGTGTTTTTTTTTTTGGAAAACTTTAATAGATAGAGAGAAACTACAGCCATTCTTAGTCTGAATGATCCTTATGTATCTAGAATAAAGTTTATGTTTTATTTTCTTGTCCATCGAGAAACATGGCCACCATGGCTAAAAATAGAACATAGGGTGGTAAACTGCAGTTTGTGGCTTATATCTCAAAACCTAAAGCATCTACCTGCTGTGAAATTTTCAGACAAATCGGTCAACCCTTTGTTGGGTTATTGCACTTGAGTTGTTAATTTTTAGGAAAATTTGCAGTTTTGGGTTGCTATCTTGAATATTATTATAGATAAAGACAAACTGTAAACTGCAAAAATGTTCAGCAAAGTAAGATCTACAAATAAGTCAACGTAACCAAAATCGTCAATTGACCCCTTATGGGAATTTTTGCCATTTAAAGACAGTTTTTCACATTTTTTTTTGTCATCTTTTTAAACTTTAAAAAATCTCCTCAGAAACTACAGAATCAATTTCAGACAAATTTAGGCTGACAGATCCTAAGGGTATTTAGTGTAAATTTTATGTTTTATTTTCTTGTCCATCGAGAAACATGGCTGCAGTGACTAAAAATAGACCGATATTAAGGAGAAAATTGTGACAGTATACATTAAATAGCAAAAATAATAATTGATGCAAGATTACACAAAATATAACAGGTGAGCGATTCAGGCTCTTGGGAGCCTCTTGTTTCAGAAACCAGTTTTCTTGTATGGCATTTCTATTGTACATGATGCAATAATGCTGCTTTTGTATTCTTCCTTCTCCCTGATTTTCTATCACCTTCTGATTTTAAAACAGATTGTTATCGTTCCTGTTATGCTTGCAAGAATTGTATTTATTGGCCAATTGATTTACATTTCAGCCAATCTGTGATGGGTTTTTAGATTATTTATGGAAACAGGTACAGAATCCAATAGTTCAGCCTATTTTTAGACAAAAATGTGTGTGTTATATGGGAAGTCTTCTGTCTAGAGGATTGTTTGTTTCAGTCAGGTAATATATGTATACTGACAACTGATCCTGATCTTAGGGTTCAAGATCACTATTGAAAAATTACAAAAATAGTACCTTTTCATATCCTGCTTCCTTGAGAGAACAGTTTTCAGTTTATGTGAACATTTTTGACCAGCTTATAAAAAGACATCTAAATGAAATGGGTTAAAAATGGGTTGTTAACAAATACTGTGTAATTTATGGATGATGTGTTATTTGATTGATTGATTGATTATTAATTTCCACTGACATTTATTAGATGAATATTAGGACAGAAACAAATATGAATATGAATCTTGCTTTCTGATTAGACCAATATGATGAGCTGGACTTTTAATAGCTAGCTTGTGAGGTAACAATCCACAAGAAGACATGTCATCCCATCTGGACACATTATTCTTTCAAGTCTTTCTCTTGCTTCTAAATGCCACGTGCTTAGAATAAAAGCAATTGTTTGAGTTGACCTGGCCAAGAGTTAAATCTGTGACCTCCATCATTCTAGGGTAGCATGCTACCAAAAGACCACCAATACAATGCTGGGATATTATAGATCACTTTTGACAAATAAGGAATAAAATTATATAAAAGTTTTTGTTCTAAATTTCGAGTTTAATGGGACTCCTGAATTATTGAGAGTGATAGTTGGTCTGGGAGCTTTTATATTATAAGTTTTTTAGTTTATTTTTTTTTTGTTATAGGTATTTTAGAACCAACAATTAATAAAAATAAAATTGTTTAAGTAAGTACACATTCTAAGATAAATTCTAACTTAAACATGTTTAACAGCTGCAATACTGGGCTTGTATAGTGAAATGAAGCCAAATGGCATTACATTTTGAACAGCCTCGGTGGTCTCCTGGTGGCATCCTCGCCTCAAGTTCGTAACATCGCAGGTTCAATCCCTGATTGGGTCAAACCAGACATTAAAATTGGTATTTTCTGCTTCGCCGCCAAGCACGGGGCATGTAGGAGTAAGAGCAAAAGACTAGTATGCTCGGAATCCGTATGATGTGTCCCTGTGGGGTGATATGTCTTCTTGCGGACAGTTACCTTGTGAGCTAGCACATAAAAAATCCACCTCAGTGTGTTGGTCTAGTGCAAAGCAGGGATCTTATTCATATCATATCAACATATTCTTGTCCTGATATGCTAGTAATGGTTGCCACTGGATGTTAAACAACAATTCATCCATCATTCATTAGTTCTACATTTTTACGTCACCAGAACCAAAGGGTCATGTGAGCTATTGTCATCACTTGGTGTCCGTCATTCGTCGTCTGTCGTCCATCGTGTTCGTCCGTCGCCCACAATCCGAATTTTAATCTTCTTCTCAGAAACCACTTTGCCAGTTGGAACCAAAGTTAACAGAAATGGTTCATAGGTGGTCCTCTCTCAGAATTGTGTCTGTTGACCCACAATATCAACAAAGATGGCCACCATAGCTGAACTAAGTTTAACTTTGGACCCTATGGAAAATTCATTAAAAAAATCTTCTTGTCTGAAACTACCGAGAGGTTGGAACCAAATTTAGCAGCAATGGTCCTTAGATGGTCCTCTTTCCAAATTGTGTCCGTTGACCCAAACTATCGACCAAGATGGCCACCACATCCAAACTTTTAACCCTGTGGTAACTGGTTGCTATATGTAATAGGCAATGCACTATACGGTGAGCCATACATGTTCCTGGGAGCCTCTGATTTTTATTACAAATCATCTTAGCATTAAGAAGTAAAACTCACAGTGAACTTATGTTGAAACATACTTAGAAGGCCAGCAAAAATAACTGTGTTGTACTAAGATAATACTCTACACTGCTTGAAAAGGAAGCATTTGTACATCTTTTACATTGGTCTTATTAGAAAACCTATCTCAGATCTCAGTTCTTGAGTTGTTGAAGTAAAGATTTTTTTTCTTTTTTCAGAACTGTAAAAGCGTGTCTTGAATTGATGTGTGATTGGATACACAAGTACTTAGATCAAACAAATGCATCTAGTTATGCTGATATAACACATCATGGACCATTCTATGCAGTTGTACAAGCAGTGTTATATGTATTTGTATTTAGAAATAAGGATATATTTGAAACATGTAAAGGTATGACATTGATAATATTTTTTATACTTTTTATGCATATTAAAGTTAGGGACTTTAATTCAGTTTGAAAATGTAGCGATATAAGGTAACAACCAATGAGATAACATTCAATAGGAATTAAAGTGGGAAAAAATTACAAATAGGGATCATCATGTGGTCTTTAACAAAAGGGAAGACATGTACGTGTATTACTAGTTAGGGTGGGAGATTTTGTATTTCAGGAGATTGTTTTATTCTGTTTTCAAATTTCTAATAGAAAGTTTTGTTGGCTTTCATTATTTCTATGATAAAGATATATTTTTTTAAAAATCACATTCCCGGAAAACTATGATTATTATAATGTTGTTTGCTCTTTTCAAACGGAAAATCTTTTGTTGATGTACAGGTGTGAAATGGTCATTAAAGTTAAATTTTCAAAGAATAGTGACCAGTCGATTGAATCCATTAAAAGTGTGTTTACCTGTGATAGTACAGACTTTTGCATCTATAGCAAGGTAATTTATAGATATCCCCCCCCCCCCAGACCAGCCTAGCTGAATTTTTATGCTTAGATAAATACAAAAACACTTAGAAAGTTTCTTTATCTCCAGCTTTGATATTTGTTGTTGATCACATATGTCAGTTAAAGTTTCACGTATTTTCCTGGACTCTCATAGATCCTACATCAACATAACATTTAAATTTGAATCTGAATTTTATTTTTGGTGATATATTGTACTAGTGTAACAATGAACTATTTTGTGAACCAACCCAAATCACCAATATTGCAGTGTCATTATATATGTCAGATAATCATATCTGAGGTTCCATGCTTGATATGCCATGGATATATTTCATTTGTTTTAAAAAAAATTCAAATAACACTACATTTTTGTGCAGAATTTGATAATTTCAATTGCTTTCACACATACATTGTATTTTAAATACCAAGGGCTTGAATTGTAATGTATTATTCATTTAAAGTTTTCATTATAATTTTTAATTGTGATTGTAGAAGTCACCAGTTAGCTTTCTGTGATACAATAATAGAACGTAACAATAGACAGATATTGCCTACAGTAACTAGTGATGATTTAGTAGACAGTGGAGGAAGGTTGTTAGATTCTTACTTTCCTTTTGATCCTTATATATTACACAGGTAAGTTAACAAATTCGAAATCAAAATTTACATTATGATAATATTTACCCAGTATTTCTCATTTTATTCGCTGTTGAAAATTAATATAATACATATAGTGACAGACATGCAAGTATGCTATTACTTTCAAGTGTATTTGAGGTGTTTACATGAAAAAATGTGGCAGGGTAAGTAACATAGGATTTTATATTTTTGGACTTTGTTGGTGGGTCGTTATTCATCATCCTAAATCCACATACACTTTGAATTTGTTGGACAAAATGGTATTTTATTTTTGTGATCATGTTATCATGTGATGTATAATCACATTTGTTTTATGTTTTGATTCTATAGCTAAATGAAGATATTTCTGGAATATTCCTTTTCAAACATTACACAATAGATTTAATACCATTGTTATATAGGTTACAGTGGCCAAATAATACTGTTGAAATTTAACCATTCAAATTTCTAGAATATCATTGACATCTTTGACTACACCATAATTTCTGTTCTTTACAATATTACTCAAAGTACTTAGATTGTTATTTTTTAGCAATAAGTTATGTGAAGATGTAAAATTTGGCCAAGAATAAAACCTTTTGTTTGCCTTTCTCCAACCCACCAATTTTTTGAATTGGCAGGTAGGGAGGTAAAATATTTTATTTTATTTGTGACACATGACATACATGTATTGTCACCTCTTGTATAAATGCCAGATATATTTTTTCTTTGTCAAATATCTGAACTATGATTCTTATCCTTTTAGTACAATTAATTTTCATTGAGTTGAATACTGAACCTAACATATTTATCTTCTCAAATTCATAAATAATGTTAACAATTTCACTATAGTCAGGTGTAAACACATCAGTCCCCACCTTCCCAGTCAGGATGACCGTGACTGCTTTTAATTCAATCGCCTTTTCTATCTCTTCAGTTACTTCAGTGTCACCAAGTACATAATTTAAAGCTTCTTCTCGAGTTTCCTTTGTAAATACTTGAATTTTTTCTGTTCTAGCAAAAGCACATATACTAGCCTCAGTCATGACCATAGTGTACTATTCTAGCAAAAGCAGATATACTAGCCTCAGTCATGATCATAGTGTACTAGTACCTCCCTCCATTGATACAAATGAAGTATGACATAAAATTGATAATTAGAATGATATTTAAAGATATTACCTTTCCAATTATACACACTTTTGACATTGATCGAAATATTTATATAAACTTTGAAACAATGTTGTACATGAAATACAGACTGTAAGAAATTTTGTATTAAATTTTCTTTTTCACTTTCCAATAATTTATTTGGGTTGGTTGGTGAAGGGCAAACAAACTTAATTTTATTTTTGGCCTTCCAGAAATATATACAGGTTTAAAATTAAATTTGCAAATAATAGTCCAATTTATTCTTATTCAATTTTGTCTTCCTGGTACCTAAATTTTTTTTTATTCAGATCAGGGAAATATGTTCTGCCTTTGTACAGAGAATTTCAAGGTTCTATAGAGGGAGAGGACAACATCGAGGAGGTGAGATTTGTGTAAGAGTGTCCATTTTACATGAATAAAGTTGATAATTTCTTCATTGAGAGTGAAATTGCAACTTAGAATTGTCTTAGGAAAAAATCTTGAAGACTTGTTAGCTCACTTGGCCTAAAGAGCCACTCTGAGGTATTGCCATCACTTGGGGTCCATGGTCCATCCAAAAACTTTTACAGGGTCCTATTTAATAGTCATCATTATAAGTTCAAATTTTAGCAAGCTATGTTTGAGAAAAAGTAACAGATTACCAAAAGATTGGATGTTTTTGTTTCTGAGCCATTGTTGACTTCAAAAGATCGTTATTGTTAAAAACATTAACATACCTGACATGGCCTGCTAAAGTATGTATTGAGGTAATCAATTATCATGATTATGAGGGTTGCACTTGGTCGTAATCCTTATTGTTTTTCAAAACCAAACTTCCATAATGAAAAAATTGTCATTTTCAAGAATAAATTTGACAAAAATAAATGGTAAATTATAGAAATTATGGTATTTTTGCATTATGAAAACCTATTTGTATTGCATTTTATCTCCATCAACTGGGGAAATGCTGTATGATAATTCCAATGTTACATCAGATGTATTAATTTTTTGGTAACATAAACTTCTGGTAAAAAGTTTATAACTTGATAAATTCATTTCATGACGTTATGCGTATGAATACATACGCATGCAATATAGTGCATGAGGAAAATGTTAATTTCAAATGGAAAACGTCATATTTCTGCATTACTTTGGAATTAAAAGTAATAAAAGTCATTTTTACAGAATTTATCAATGTGTAAATTTAGACTTATCACTCACAAACAATTGGCATCGTCAAGTGGCTGTAGTTAGATATCCCACATGCGACATATAAACAACCAAACGAAAATAAGGAGCAAGTTTGGAGAACTAATTTTAATTAGATTGAGTGTCAGCTTTTGTTTGCTGTATGAAGAACGTAACAGCAGGTGTAGAGGACAGGAATTGATGTAACAATACCCTCATATCTGTTTCCTGCTTCAACCACGCAAAATTATAAGTACTTCATAAATACTGAGATGATGTCGTTTGCCTCAATTTCATGTGCAATATTTTTATTAAATATACATTATTTTTTAGACATTGCTACTCAGAAAGCCAAACATAATGTGTGTCGACACAAGTTTATTGTAACTTTATTTTTTTTTAGAACGAAGAAGATGATTTCATTAAAGAAGAAATAGTATCGCCATCATCCACAAAAATTATTGTGGGTAGTTTAAGTAAAAAACCATCAGACTTCATGGAATATGGTGTTTCACCAGGATTTAAACATTTTCATGACATGACTTGAAAAAGGAAAGAGTAACTGCTTATTCAATGCAGATGTACTTCAAACAAATCTCAGATCATATAGGACAAGATGTGATAAGAGTTTTTCCATTAAAGAGTCTTAGGTGGAATGGTAAATATTATATTTGGACCTTCAGTTATAGTCTGATCTCCACCCTATAGATATTTTTTTCATCAAATAGCTTCACTGTGTTTGATATTGATAAGTGGTCCAGTAAAGCAATTATAAATTTTGCACTATATGGATGTTATATAAGTATTTATTGTATATAGAATTATATAGTATGAAATGATTAAAGTTGTAACAGATAATAGATGTGTAAGACTTAATATATATTACAATTATAATATAATATTGATTTATTACGTTTCAATTAAATTTTTTGTTTATCTATAACAACGTAAGTTTATTTAAATTTTTTTACAGTAGTTGTTTTGGTATAGCAGAATTTTTAATACAATATTATATGTTAATGATAATTTTTAGTAATTTTTATCCTCTAACTGACTTATTTACTAGACAGACAATTGGTGACAATTGTTTTTTTATATTCTGTTAGAAGTGTAATATCTCCTGGTACCCTTGTCTTCACTTTCAATGAAAGTTTGTATTGTGTTCTGTTTCACAGTATTTATGACTTTATGTTCTTACATGCCAAAAATTACCTTCCTAAAATAGGCTAGTAATGTGCCATTTTCATGACTTTTCCTGATAAAAGATATTTTTTCATTGCAGGATAAAAACAATATATGTACATTGTCAGAAAATATACAGTTTATTTATACTCACTTCAAAACAGCTGAGAAATCCTCTTTGAACCTCACAAATCTATCTGTTTATAAGGCTTGTACAAATAAACTGTTTATTTTCAAACATTGCAAATATACTGTATTTATCTTTAACTTTCTTTATCCAAGAATAATTAAATTTCAAATATAATGATCCGTTTCATTGGTTGGGCAACCATTACCAACTTACACAGTTTAAATTTAAAATATTTTTGAGCTAAAATGGTTATTATTAGAAGAGAATCTATATTTTGTACAGGAATTTTTTTTTTTAATTCTATAACATAAATAGCTCAAATATTGATATTAATGTTGGATACTGACTGAAAGTGATATAATTGTTGAATTATTTTTATAAATGACATAAAATAAAATTGGTAATTATGTAAGGTATAATGATCATAATAGATTATTACCGTAAATTGTACTTCTTTTGAATCAAAAATAACTTTAACCAGTGGTTTAAAGAGTGCATTATGTGGATATATCTTTGTCAAATTGAAACACACTTTTTATTTTGCATGTGGCATCCTTGAAAATAATATTGTGTTTCCAAAATTTGCCAATAATTACCTAGGTCGTTGCCATGACGTCGTATGAAACATCCTATCATGTCGTCAGTTATGATCCGTATACCTTAAGAGCATATTCCAAAGGTATATAACATCTATAACATATCCTTATTGTATCCTGGATAAAGGGCCTCAAAAAAATGTTTTTCTGTATTTTGAGGTCATGAAAGGTGAAAGCTTGGTAGATAAGAAAAATTAATGAAAGAAGATTTGTGTGATAATGCTGTCAAAACTCATTTAGAAATTTTTTGCAAATGGGATTCCCCCATGATCATTACAGTTTTTTGGGGTTTTTTTTTATTTTTAGCAAAAAAAAGAATAGAAATTTTTTTCTTTTTAATTATAATTTATGAAGAAATGGATTATCTAAAAAAGAAAAGATGTCAATACTTTGTGCACACTGGAAAAATCACAGAAACAAAATAATTTTTTGTGCTACTTGTTTTGCTTATAGTCTATGATGTATCAGCCTTTGTGTATTAGAACAACTGCACTTTGAAAGTATATACATAGACAGATTCAAACAAGGTCTTTTCCATATCATCCGAGTTACCATCCATTATCTGTTTCTCAGGTTGATATGAAAGTGTGAATGTGGTGACTGGGTTGATATAGAAAAGCCTATATAATAATCTTTATATATTTCATACTAATTAATAATCGACAATGTACCATTACATATATATTGATATTATACAATTAAGGCTGATACAAGGTTATATTGACTAAACAGTTATACATTACCAAAGACAAAAGTCTGAGATTGATATACATCAGTTGGTCGATATTATAGTATTAATAAATGGGTGTTTTCATAATGGCCCTGTTAAAGGTCCAAGGTTTGTAATAATGGCCTAAGGATTTCTGTAATTAACCAGTTTGTAGATAGCATTTGCATTAATCCGAATAGCACAAATATAATGGTAAGTAAGCAAAACTTCTGAAAACATTTTTAAAGATTAATTTCAGACAGTTTTTTCAAAAATATGTTTTAAAATGTTTCTAGTTTGCTCTTCCTGAAATTTCCAAGTGGAGTATTGAAAAAAGCAGGCATTTTGAAAAAGCCGTAATAAGCGGTTATTATGAACAAAATCCTGTAATGGCCCGTTAGTATGAACAAAATCCTGTAATGGCCCGTTAGTATGAACAAAATCCTGTAATGGCCCTGCTGTAATGCATTCATTTTGCTCATAAAGATAAGGAATTTTTAACATATTTTACCCTCCTGGTTAATAAAACCCCATACATAAGC
This sequence comes from Mytilisepta virgata, assembly GCA_028015205.1. Classification (NCBI taxonomy): domain Eukaryota; kingdom Metazoa; phylum Mollusca; class Bivalvia; order Mytilida; family Mytilidae; genus Mytilisepta; species Mytilisepta virgata. Next base: position 95,989,084 of record CM051521.1, read on the forward strand.
TACAGCATGAAGAAAGAGTAATACCAATGTATACATTGTATGTTATTTGATACATATCTACCAATTTATCTATTTTAAGTAACCTGCTGTATGCATAGTGCAATGTGTAGTTTTATCTTAAAAAGCTAAATATAGTCATGTGAATCAGTGATAGTTAATCAGATTAATAATATAACATAGTAAAATACACTTTTAGTTTAAATAATGAACCTAGTCTTTCTACATGTATTTGTTAGCGGTTAAACCTGTCATTCACTTGTTATTTTATACAATAAATTGCATGTTTAAACATTAAATTCATATGAAATTTAGTCAACATGTATGTCACATAATTATGTAAAGTATTTATCAATTTACTAAACTATTAAGTATTTTCATATAAATTTATCATGTGTTTTTTTGTCTGTAAATTTGAATAAATTATTGTTGATAATATCTTTTCTATGAAGTCCAGTCTTTATATAAAATATTAATATGTGTACAGTGATAAACAAATTGTCTGCTTTGAATACATTTGTAGTCTTAAATATGTTGTAAAGATACAAAAGGGTCAACTGAGCTATTGTTGTCACTTTGCATCTGTTGTCAGACAATTCATCATCTCATCTGAAACCACTATGCCAATTTGAACCAAACTCTGAAGGAATAATGTATACAAAGTCATCATTTTAATCTGATTGGATGAAAAACATGACTCCAGAGTCTATTCTTGATTCTTATTGTTCAAATTTCTTCTGGTCTAAAACTACAATGCCAAATCTTTTAAACTTTATAAGAATGACGTGCTTATTTGGTATTGATTGGCAGCTAAGATGGCACATAATAGGTGGCATTGAAGCCTATGGGGAATTACAATTTCATCATCTCCACTGACACTTCCAGGTCACTAATTACCAAACTTCACAGGAATAATGATTGGAAGGTCCTTTATAACAGATCCTCATTTCGTTTGGATAGGATGAAAAGCATTGCCACCAGTCTGAGTTATTTCTTGATTCTCATTGGTCAAATTTTCAAATTCTCTAAAACCACACTACCAAATCTTTTCAATGGGTGCATTGAAGCCTAAGTTAAAGCACAGTTTCTATGAAAGTACAAAGCCCATATTAACAGAACTTGCCAGAAATAGTTTATGGAAGATTCTTTATAAAATATTTTGATTGGCTAAGACTGGATAAAGATATTTCCTTTGATTCTGATATACAACTAAATTAAATATGCATAATCACCAAAATGGATAATAGGAGAGGTCAACAATGACATACCAATCAATAAATGCTACCAAACAGACAGAACACCCTCACAAAATTTAACATAAAAGAGCACAAAACACAAACATAAAAACAACAGAAAGTTAAGATGGCCTGACTTTGTCCAGATACTGAACAGTGGTGGGATTAAACCGGATTTTATGAGTACCTAAACCTCCCCCTTATCTATCCTGGCACTCGGGTGTATAAAACATACTATAAAAGCCAATACAGTATGATTACCAACAAGGTGTCCGCTTTCTAGAACTGAAAATTGGGGTTGGACGGGATATAAGTCGGATATCAGGGTCAGAATGTGCTCGTTTTAACTGTAACTAAGGCTCTCATAGCTGCAGGTCGGATACTGTGCTCTATTAAAGGAAAAAGTAAGAAATAATACTCCCATAAAGGGATTAATGCTATCTCGGTTTATTTGCGAGACTTTTGCATTTATTCAAAATATTACAATAGAAACTATGATGGGAAAACCCGTTCATGATAGCGCTTTTCTTGAAGATGGGTAATTAGCTACAAGAAGTTGATATCTATTATAAAACGTTTTAAAAATAATGTTTTAAAAGTATGTTATCTGCTTCATTATCAAGGTGAGCGGTACAGGCTTACTTTAGCCTCTTGTCATTCTGATATGAAAGAATTGATTCAAAAAGTCTTGCATACATGTGATAAAGTCTAAGCAGAGTAGTGGCATCTTACTGTGTGAAACCACAGACAATTTGAGCCAGACTTGGCAGCAATGGTCCTTAGATGGTCCTCTTTCAGAAGTATGTCTGATGAGCCGGGTTGTCAAGTGAGATGGCTGCCACAGCCAAACTTGGTTTAACTTAGGACCCTATTGGAAAATTCATTTAAAAAACTTGTATGAAACCAGTTGGCCAATTGGAGCCAGACTTGGCAGCAATGGTCCTCTTTCAGGATTGTGTCTGATGACCCAGACTGTCAACTCAGCTGAACTTAGTTTAATATAGGACCCTAACATACGACTTTCCTTAGATGCTCCTCTCTAATAACATGCCATGCTAACTCTGACACTAATGAGCAAGCAATGATGTTTATCGTATCACCAAGACTGTCAACTAAATTGGCCTCCAATGCCTAGCATAGGATTGAATGGGGAAATTCGCTCCAGGAAATATTTGGTGAAACTTGATCTTAACAAATCTTGAAAGCAATGGTATTTACATGTAGATGATCTAGTATCAAATTAATTTCTTGAGATCATTATCACCAACAAAGTAGCCTTTCAGTTACTGCTTTTATGACCATTGTTTGGCAAAATGGAAAGCAAGGTAGTTTGTGAACTTGACCTTATGGGTAAGCATTTCAGCATCATTTACAACTCCTCGTTCCTCAATGGTGGTTGAAAATAAAAGTATTTAATCCCATCTAGGCAGTGCACAAGATACGGAGTGGTCAAAATTTAGGGTAGGTTAGCTGCAACTGTCTTTCGTTTATTTCTTTTTATGACAACAACACATAAAGTCAAGATTTGAAGTCGTGTATGCAGAAACATATTCAAGCAGTAACAAGTTAATGATTGGAGTATTCCATTTAAGATTCCATGGCAATGGTAGCCATATTCCCCATAAACAGACATAATTACACATCTTGCGCCGTCGTGACATAATATACACTGTAGCCGAAGTGACTGAGAGGCATTGAAATAAGTAATGTCTGTTCAAATTTTTATTTAAAAAGTAATAAAATGATTTTTTCCATTTGTAGTTTTCTCTTTCAAAAATTTTCTGCCAGATGCACGTCTTCAAACTATCGACTGACCTCGGTCACAATGTTTCGAATAACTCAGTCTACCAGTGAGAACGCAAAATTTAAAGTCTTATATACTGAAACATATTCCAGTAGTTAATAATTGATTGGTGTATCAGTTGCATTTTAGTTTGCATGGCAATGGTGGCCATATTCCGCGAAACAAACATTTTTTTATTACCATATATCTGGAGCATTGCTTGTCATTTGAGTTATGAAAATAAGAGGCCATATTCTTCATAAATAGACCTCATCGCACATCTACCGTTGTCGTGACAAGCAACTGTTTATCTTGAAATACACAGCTTTTTCCGTGGTAAATATTTAGCAATAATGATTCTAATTAGGGAGTGCAGCTAAATGGTTTTATTTGGGAAGTGTTATATATAATGTACATGATCGACAGACTTTCCCTTTTTATACGACCGCAAAATTTTTGCGGTCGTATATTGGTATGACGTTGGCGTCGTCATCGTCGTCGTCGTCGTCGTCTGCGTCGTCGTCCGTCGTCAGCGTCGTCGTCCGAAGACATTTGGTTTTCGCACTATAACTTTAGTATAAGTTAATAGAAATCTATGAAATTTAAACACAAGGTTTATGACCACAAAAGGAAGGTTGGGATTGATTTTGGGAGTTTTGGTCCCAACAGTTTAAGAATCAGGGGCCAAAAAAGGGCCCAATAAGCATTTTTCTTGGTTTTTGCACAATAACTTTAGTATAAGTAAATAGAAATCTATGAAATTTATACACAAGGTTTATGACCACAAAAGGAAGGTTGGGATTGATTTTTGGAGTTTTAGTCCCAACAGTTTAGGAATTAGGGGCCAAAAGGGTCCAAAATTAAACTTTGTTTGATTTCATTGAAAATTTAACTAATGGGGTTCTTTGATATGCCGAATCTAACCGTGCATTTAGATTCTTAATTTTTGGTCCCGTTTTCAAATTGGTCTACATTAAGGTCAAAGGGTCCAAAATTAAACTTCGTTTGATTTTAACAAAAATTGAATTCTTTGGGTTCTTTGATATGCTGAATCTAAACATGTACCTAGTTTTTTTTATTATGGGCCCAGTTTTCAAGTTGGTCCAAATCGGGGTCCAAAATTAAACTTTGTTTGATTTCATCGAAAATTGAACTATTCGGGTTCTTTGATATGCCGAATCTAACCGTGCATTTAGATTCTTAATTTTTGGTCCCGTTTTCAAATTGGTCTACATTAAGGTCCAAAGGGTCCAAAATTAAACTTAGTTTGATTTTAACAAAAATTGAATTCTTGGGGTTCTTTGATATGCTGAATCTAAACATGTACTTAGTTTTTTTATTATGGGCCCAGTTTTCAAATTGGTCCAAATCGGGGTCCAAAATTAAAGCTAAAAAGGGGGTAAATTTTTTTTTTTTTGGGGGGGGGCAATTCTCCACAGCATATTGTATTACACAAAAGCAAAAAATTGAATATAAATTCAAATCATATGACCAATTCTAAGTTCTTTATTTCAGTTATTCTGTGTCAGAAACCTATTATGTGTCGAATATTTGAAGAAATTTTCAATTGCACAGTATTGTGCAATAGCAAGAAATTGATATGTGTGCCCTGTTATCAAAACTTTAGTATTAACAAATTCCATTGGAAATTTGCCAATATAAAATGTGCTGATGAAGCTTTTTTGTTTATCTTATCTAAACTGCTTTTAAATTATGTATATTTAAAATTTGCCATCCATGACTATGATGTCATTTTTATACGACCGCAAAATTTTTGCGGTCGTATATTGGTATGACGTTGGCGTCGTCGTCGTCGTCGTCGTCGTCGTCGTCCGTCGGAGTCTGTAGACATTTGGTTTTCGCACTATAACTTTAGTATAAGTTAATAGAAATCTATGAAATTTAAACACAAGGTTTATGACCACAAAAGGAAGGTTGGGATTGATTTTGGGAGTTTTGGTCCCAACAGTTTAAGAATCAGGGGCCAAAAAAGGGCCCAATAAGCATTTTTCTTGGTTTTCGCACAATAACTCTAGTATAAGTAAACAGAAATCTATGAAATTTTAACACAAGGTTTATGACCACAAAAGGAAGGTTGGGATTGTTTTTGGGAGTTTTGGTCCCAACAGTTTAGGAATTAGGGGCTAAAAAAGGCCCAAATAAGCATTTGTCTTGGTTTTTGCACAATAACTTTAGTATAAGTAAATAGAAATCTATGAAATTTAAACACAAGGTTTATGACCACAAAAGGAAGGTTGGGATTGATTTTTGGAGTTTTGGTCCCAACAGTTTAGGAATTAGGGGCCAAAAGGGTCCAAAATTAAACTTTGTTTGATTTCATCGAAAATTGAACTATTGGGGTTCTTTGATATGCCGAATCTAACCGTGCATTTAGATTCTTAATTTTTGGTCCCGTTTTCAAATTGGTCTACATTAAGGTCCAAAGGGTCCAAAATTAAACTTAGTTTGATTTTAACAAAAATTGAATTCTTGGGGTTCTTTGATATGCTAAATCTAAACATGTACTTAGTTTTTTTTATTATGGGCCCAGTTTTCAAGTTGGTCCAAATCGGGGTCCAAAATTAAACTTTGTTTGATTTCATCGAAAATTGAACTATTGGGGTTCTTTGATATGCCGAATCTAACCGTGCATTTAGATTCTTAATTTTTGGTCCCGTTTTCAAATTGGTCTACATTAAGGTCCAAAGGGTCCAAAATTAAACTTAGTTTGATTTTAACAAAAATTGAATTCTTGGGGTTCTTTGATATGCTGAATCTAAACATGTACTTAGTTTTTTTATTATGGGCCCAGTTTTCAAGTTGGTCCAAATCGGGGTCCAAAATTAAAGCTAAAAAAGGGGTAAATTATTTTTTTTGGGGGGTGGGGGCAATTCTCCACAGCATATTGTATCGCACAAGAATTCAAAAATTGAATATAAATTCAAATCATATGACCAATTCTAAGTTCTTTATTTCAGTTATTCTGTTTTAGAAACCTATTATGTGTCAAATATTTCAAGAAATTTTCAATTACACAGTATTGTGCAATAGCAAGAATCAGTATAATTTAAACCAATTTACATTATTTACATTACAATTAAAGGATAACTTCAGTAACACCCAACAATGACTTCAATCCAAACATATATATTGAATAAACTTACAAATCAGAAATTTTAAAATTATATGATACTAACATACATACTACTGCTAACAATTAAATATGACTTAGAGCAAATATGACAACATGATTATAAAAATATGTACAAAGAGGGATAACTCTTTTTTTTATCTCAAATTTTGAATATGTGCTGATGAAGCTTTTTTGTTTATCTCATCTAAACTGCTTTTAAATTATGCATATTTAAAATTTGCCATCCATGACTATGATGTCATTTTCTATTTTAATACGTTATGGTGTATTTAAATGGGCTGTTATGGTTGCAAAGTATCAAGAGAAATGGGGGGGGGGGGGGTGAAAACAAAATTTAGGGGGGGGGGGGGAATGAGAAATTGGGGAGGGGGCAATTTTTTTCTCATTTCATAATTCATAAATTAAAAAGGAAATTTCAAATTTTTTTTAGCAAAAAAGGGGGGGTTACAATAAATTTTATTGTTTTTTGTTGTTTTTTTTTTTGGGAGGGAGAGTCAATGTGCAACTTCATAGTGTATTGCACAAAAGCTAAAAAAGGGGTAAATTTTTTTTTTTTTTTTTGGGGGGGGGGGGCAATTCTCCACAGCATATTGTATTGCACAAGAAGCAAAAAATTGAATATAAATTCAAATCATATGACCAATTCTAAGTTCTTTGGTTTCAGTTATTCTGTGTCAGAAACCTATTATGTGTCAAATATTTGAAGAAATTTTCAATTGCACAGTATTGCGCAATAGCAAGAAATTGATATGTGTGCCCAATTTTAAATTGGTTATTTCTGATTTATATATAAAAAAAAAAAATACTGATATGGTTTGAATAGGTAAATTAAAAATTTTTAAGTTCTTAGACAACATTCATTCTGTGTCAGAAACCTATGCTGTGTCAAATATTTATTCACAATCCAAATTCAGTATTGTATCAAGCTTGAATGTTGTGTTCATAATTGCCCCAACTATTCAGGGTTCGACATCTGCGGTCGTATCTAGCTGCGCCCAGCGGAGCATTTTATCTATTTTAATATGTTATGGTGTATTTAAATGGGCTGTTATGGTTGCAAAGTATAAAGAAATGGGGGGGAGGGGGGTTGAAAACAAAATTGGGGGGGGTAAATGAGAAATTGGGGAGGGGGTAATTTTTTCTCATTTCATATTTCATAAATTAAAAAGAAATTTCAATTTTTTTTTAGCAATAAAAGGGGGGGGGGTTACAATAAATTTTATTGTTTTTTGTTTTTTTTTTTTTTTGGGAGGGGGGTCAATGTGCAACTTCATAGTGTATTGCACAAAAGCTAAAAAAAGGGGTAAATTATTATTGTTTTTTTTTGGGGGGGGGGGCAATTCTCCACAGCATATTGTATTGCACAAGAAGCAAAAAATTGAATATAAATTCAAATCATATGACCAATTTTAAGTTCTTTGATTTCAGTTATTCTGTGTCAGAAACCTATTATGTGTCAAATATTTGAAGAAATTTTCAATTACACAGTATTGCGCAATAGCAAGAAATTGATATGTGTGCCCAATTTTAAATTTTAAATTGGTTATTTCTGATTTATATATAAAGACAAATAATACTGATATGGTTTGAATAGGTAAATTAAAAATTTTTAAGTTCTTAGACAACATTCATTCTGTGTCAGAAACCTATGCTATGTCAAATATTTATTCACAATCCAAATTCAGTATTGTATCAAGCTTGAATGTTGTGTTCATAATTGCCCCAGCTATTCAGGGTTCGACATCTGCGGTCGTATCTAGCTGTGCCCAGCGGAGCATTTTATTACATTTGGTGGAACCCAGCTCATTCGTGTTTATTACATAATGAGTCAACTCATTTGAGGTCATAATGTGGTCGCGATTTAAAGTTTGTAAGATTATAAGATATTTGACTGTAATCTATCGTCATCATATTTACACAAGATATTCTTAAGTTTTATTTACCCTGTTACAATCCTGTATAGTGTTCACCTGTCATCGACTTATTTATCTTGTTGAAAACCCGGACATACCTCACCCACCTATTTTAATGTGTATCAAAATCTGATTGGATGAGACATCCGGAATAAAAAGTACCAGTCTGTAATCTTTCTGTCCTGTCATGTATACAGAGGGGAGTGTGCAGTATTCCCTAAACATTTTTTTATGCTACTACATGTATGTATAACCTGCCAGTCCCGAGTTAAGAATCTTTTTTCAACAGTTGTATGTTTCTTTGTTCGTGTATTTTTGTATACTTCTATTCATATGATTCAGACAATTTTTGATCATTTTCTTAAATTTCCTCACCAGATGTCTTACTGCTTTGAAAATATTGTTACATATATTCTTGCTCGATCTATGCTAAATACTTCTAACTGCCGAAACATATAAGAAATGAATGAAGGCCCTCTGTAGTACAAGTCAATATGAGTGTTAAAATATTTGAAAGAGGTTTCGTAGAGCAATTAGCTGACCCAGCAATGTACCTTTGTTTAAACGGATTCTTATGTAGTTTAGGAATCCAATAAAGAGCAGGAAGGTCCATTTCTTCACCTTTGTAGAAATGCCAAAGGAATGAAGAAGGTCTGGTGGTTATCAAGGACTCTCTGCTTAGTGAGTGCGGTTGGTGTATAAGTTGGGTTACCTTCAGTGTTATCTATTCCCAACTCGTTTTTAAGACACTCAAAATAATAGTTCTTGCAGACAAAAACGATGTTATTAGGGGCTTTGTCCGCTAGGGGACAATTATATATTTGTCTATAAAGATGGATGTAGCTTTAGTGCTCACAGACTCTTAGAGGTTTTTAATTAGAAAGCATTTCTTGCAATTTTGCTTGAGTACAGATGTAATATTACTCTCATACGATTTCAGAATTGGTTAAGAAATAAGGTAATATTATCGTAATTTTTCATAGAAATTAGTAACTATAATTGTTTTACTTTACCATTTTTTATCCCTTTGATTACATCTTTTGAACAATATCTGTGTTATTGTTTTGGCCATTTTTTGCCCCGCCTCCGATAGCAGCGGGGCATATAGTATAGCACGCCGTTGTTATATTTATTCAATTTCGAGATATCTAATTCAGTTAAATAAGATATCTTATAAACTAATTGAGATATCTTATAAATTAATAGAGATATCTTATAAATTAATAGAGATATCTAATAAACTTATAGAGATATCTTATTGACTTATAGAGATATCTTATTTAACTGGTTATAAAGATATCTTAATAAATATATAAGCCATCTCTATAAGTCAATAAACTTTATAAGATATCTATTAAAGTATGTGTTTAAAAGATATCTTTATAAAGAAGTAAGATATCTTATTAACTAATAGAGATATCTTATTAACTAATAGAGATATCTTATTAACTTATAGAGATATCTTATTTACTTTCAAATTAAGTAAGATATCTTATAAAAATTAAAGATATCTTAATACTTAATAAGATATCTTGTTAAATAAATAAGATATCTTGGAATTTGAATAAATATAAAAACGGCGTGCCATATATAGTGTCTTGGTCTGTGTGTCCGTCTCGTCTGTACGTAAGTCCCGCTTTAGGTAAAAGTTTAGATTGAAGGTAGTTATTGGGAAGTAGGTGTCATATCAACATAAAAATTTGTCACTAAATACCTTAAGATGGGATCTATTCAAGATTTAGGTCAAACTGATGGTGTAAACTCAATGTCACGGCTGACAAACATGATTCCCAAATTGAAGGTAGTTTAATGGAAGCAGATGTCATATCAACATAAAATTATTTTAACTAATACCTTCAGATGGGATCTATTCAAGATTTAGGTCAAACGGGTGATGTAAACTGAATGTCACGGCTGACAAACATGATTCCACTTTAGGTTACAGTTTAGATTGAAGGTAGTTTAATGGGAAGCAGATGTCATATCAACATAAACCTTTTTAACTAAATACCTTAAGATAAGATCTATTGAAAATTTTGGACAAAGGGGTGGTGTTGCCTAAATATCACGGTTGGCTGATCATGATTCCTCTTTAGGTTAAAGTTTAGATTGAAGGTAGTTTGATGGGAAGTACATGTCGTATCAAAATGAAACTTTGTCACTAAATACCTTAAGATCGGATCTATTTAAAATTGTGGTCAAAGGGATGATGTGGCCTCAATATCACGGATGACTGGACATGATTTAGGTGTTTGTTTGGAAGCGGGACACAGCCTCCATTGGACTCATATATCTTAAGTGCTGTTCCTAGAAAGGTACCATACTCGATTGTTTTTTGCACACTTTACGATCCTCAGTGCAAGTAGTTATAACAAAGCTTTTATCGTATACCAACTTTAAGATTAACATTTGGAGGTATCGATCGTTATTGATCAACTTCATAAAGATTATCAGTATAAATGTAAAAAAAATCGACAAAACTACCATCTCTTGAAATGACAAAAGAATGAAGAAATAAACAAAATTGTGGCACTTGTTGTGTTAATAATAAAGATTAAATTATTAGGTATATCATTTAATGTAAATATTAAATAAGAAACTCTCAAGAACCAAACAGAGAGATGTCTAAAGAGTATTAATAACAAGAAAATAACAATGATATAATAAATGTATGCATGGTTTTCAAGTCAAATTAATCCCATGGGATAAAAACTACAAATTATTTTAATGAACTAGGATTGTGCCAAATTAGTTTATTATTACATACATTTATGAAATAACATTCCAAATATTATAATGATAATCCTGAGGACATGTAACAATTGGTGATACCTTCTGTACGTAAGTCCCGCTTTAGGTAAAAGTTTAGATTGAAGGTAGTTATTGGGAAGTAGGTGTCATATCAACATAAAAATTTGTCACTAAATACCTTAAGATGGGATCTATTCAAGATTTAGGTCAAACTGATGGTGTAAACTCAATGTCACGGCTGACAAACATGATTCCCAAATTGAAGGTAGTTTAATGGAAGCAGATGTCATATCAACATAAAATTATTTTAACTAATACCTTCAGATGGGATCTATTCAAGATTTAGGTCAAACGGGTGATGTAAACTGAATGTCACGGCTGACAAACATGATTCCACTTTAGGTTACAGTTTAGATTGAACGTAGTTTAATGGGAAGTAGATGTCATATCAACATAAACCTTTTTAACTAAATACCTTAAGATAAGATCTATTGAAAATTTTGGACAAAGGGGTGGTGTTGCCTAAATATCACGGTTGGCTGATCATGATTCCTCTTTAGGTTAAAGTTTAGATTGAAGGTAGTTTGATGGGAAGTACATGTCGTATCAAAATGAAACTTTGTCACTAAATACCTTAAGATCGGATCTATTTAAAATTGTGGTCAAAGGGATGATGTGGCCTCAATATCACGGATGACTGGACATGATTTAGGTGTTTGTTTGGAAGCGGGACACAGCCTCCATTGGACTCATATATCTTAAGTGCTGTTCCTAGAAAGGTACCATACTCGATTGTTTTTTGCACACTTTACGATCCTCAGTGCAAGTAGTTATAACAAAGCTTTTATCGTATACCAACTTTAAGATTAACATTTGGAGGTATCGATCGTTATTGATCAACTTCATAAAGATTATCAGTATAAATGTAAAAAAAATCGACAAAACTACCATCTCTTGAAATGACAAAAGAATGAAGAAATAAACAAAATTGTGGCACTTGTTGTGTTAATAATAAAGATTAAATTATTAGGTATATCATTTAATGTAAATATTAAATAAGAAACTCTCAAGAACCAAACAGAGAGATGTCTAAAGAGTATTAATAACAAGAAAATAACAATGATATAATAAATGTATGCATGGTTTTCAAGTCAAATTAATCCCATGGGATAAAAACTACAAATTATTTTAATGAACTAGGATTGTGCCAAATTAGTTTATTATTACATACATTTATGAAATAACATTCCAAATATTATAATGATAATCCTGAGGACATGTAACAATTGGTGATACCTTTCAGTAATTTAGAAGGGCTCATATAAGATACGGATCTTATCCCGTGATACGGATATATCTCGTTACGTTTTATGTCGCTAATGAATGACACTCGTTTATTTGACATTTGAAAGACGTTGGTAGTATATATCGTATACATATCGTATAGGTTTCCACTTAGTTATAGTTGATGGTGATAAAAATTCTATCATATTTGAAAAGTATTGTACTAATCTAAACTGATCAAATTTCATTCATACATGATAAATGACATAATATTATATATTATATATAACTCGTTAACCATAGAAAAAAGTTGAATAACAAAAAATGTAGAACACTTAAACTTGTAGATATACTATTCACAAAACACAAGACTTACAACAACCACAAGAAAAATAATTATTCCAGCTGCTCTTTAAATATCTAGAAGTTATAAATGAGAGGCATTCCAATTTATGTATTTAGAATCTATTATATGAAAAACTTAAACAAATAAACAGTTAAAATTGTGACTAATATACCTTTTCAACTATTCCGAAAGTATCATTACTGATAGGAACGTTAAGATTTATATTTTAAATCGAATGATAAGTAAATTCAACCAAACCAAACCAGACAGAGAGCTAGTAAACCATAAAACATATATTGTTTATTGTAAGTGTCAATCTCTCTAATTTTCTCATGTTTGTTACTCAATGTTACTGAATTTTCACCAAAAATTACACTTTAATCAACAACAGGACACTTAACAACCACATAGCCTTATAAAAGCCTTATATATATATATATATATATATATATATATATATATATATATATATAGCCTTAACAAAAAACTAAGTATGTTGCGAAACAGCTCATGCGACAATAGATAACAAGAAAAATAAATGGAAATGGTGAGCTGTCAAAAGGGGCATAAAACGATTAAAATGTATGAAATACACAAGTCGAACAAAACCAAATATAAAATCGTAAAAAAAACAACAACAAACTAAAAAGTTAAAAATACCTAACCTTTCGACCAATATGCTCTTGATCACGAGCATGTAAAAAATAAAAATAGTTGTTGACTCTTTGAAACCCAGAGCAAAGAGTCAACAACTTTTATTTTTATTTTTTTATGCCCCTTTTGACAGCTCACCACTTCCATACTGAAGAACATGCAGGAGCCCTTTGGTGATAGATTTTACTACTCTCCCTCTGTCACAAACCTATCACAGTATCACCATGTTTGGAATAATAAGATAATACCTCATTGATATATTCCTCCATATCACTTTATTTTCCCACTTATAGGGGTAAATAGAGAATTGAAGGGAGATATGTATGGCAAGCCGTTTTACTATTTATTCGAACTTCAAGATATCTAATAAACTTTACAAGATATCTTATAAAATATATAAGATATCTTATAAAATATATATGATATCTTAAAAAGTATATAAGATATCTTGTAAACTTTATATATATATAAAGTATATAAGATATCTTATAAAAACCAGATTATATAAGATATCTTATATATTATATGAGATATCTTATATACTTTATAAGATATCTTCTAAAGTTTATAAGATATCTCATAAAGTTTATAAGATATCTTATATACTTTAGAAGATATCTTATAAAGTATATAAGATATCTCATATAATATATAAGATATCTCATATAATATATAGGATATCTTATATAATCTAGTTTTTATAAGATATCTTATATACTTTATAAGATATCTTATATACTTTATATATATGAGATATCTTGAAGTTACAATAAATAGTAAAACGGCTTGCTATAGATATGATATAAATGTTATGAAACTAAAACCCCGAACGGAATCGGAAAAGTATATCATTCTTCCTTACAAATTTACTCTTTCAACAAAATGTAATTGTGTAGTTATATGGTTAACTAAGTCACATTATAAACAGCTGTCTAGTGAAGTTTTACATAAACATAGTAAAAACAAGTAAAATCTTGAAAAAAAACAAACTTTTAAAGTTATATAGACTTCGTAGTGAAAGTTATATTAATTCTGAGATGGCAACAGGTTTGGAAGAGTGAATTCCCTCACAGTAAATATGTACTTCCGGATTCCCGCAACTTTTGGATTTACAAGTCTCTTTACAACCAAGAAACACTTTTCTCGCTCCGTTCTGATAAATTGAATTTTCTATAGCTGTGCAGAATACGTCCTGTTATCTTGTCCTCCGTTTAACTATATAACAACACAAAAATGCATAATTATTCTTCTGAATATACACATCATTTCATTCGCGTGTAACTATTGTTAATTTTTTATTCATATTCTTTTTTGTCAGATTTTTGGCTCACCTGATCCGAAGGGTCATGTGAGCTATTGCCATCGTCGTCGTCGTCGTAAACTTTCCTTTAAGATCTCTTTGTAACCACTGGGCCAATTTGAACAGAACTTGGCAGCAGTTGTCCTCTTTTAGAATTGTATCCGATGACCCCACCCATCATCCAAGATGGCGGCCAGATTCGAACATAGTTTAATAAAGTACCCTATGGGGAATTAATTAAAGACCTTGTCTCAAACCACTGGGCCAACTGGAACAAAAGTTGGCAGCAATTGTCCTTAGGTGGTCTGCTTTCAGAATTGTATCCGATGACCCCACCAGACATCCAAGATGGCCACCAAAACCAAACATAATCTAACATAGGACCCTATGGGTAATTTACTTAAAGATCTTCTTGTCTGAAACCACTTGGCCAATTGTAACAAAATTTAGCACCAATGGTCACCAGTCATCCAAGATGGCCATCAGAGCCGAAAATAGTTTACCATAGGGAAAATTACTGAAAGATCTTCTTGTTTGAAACTAGTGAGCAAGTTGGAACTTGAAGCAATGTTCCAGGCTGCCAGTAAAGATGGATGTAGTCCAGGTGAGCGATACAGGCTTCTGGAAGCCTTTAGTTTTCTATGAAAGAGAGGGAGAGAGGGGGATCGTATTTAAGTATATTTCTGCGATTATCAATACAGTTACAATTTATGAAAATAATTTTTTTTTCAATAGTACAGAACTTATTGTGTTTTTGTGCTTTCCTTCGATAGATCTTTCCAGTTAAGGATGCTCGCTGGTCATGTTTTGGTCTTTTTGTCAGATTTTCGGAATCCTCGGGTTTTATCCATTTCTTAAACATTAAATTTTATGCCCATGAACCCCCACTTTTCCTTTTATAATTCAATCATATATACCTTAAAATGGTATTTGACAAAATTTTATGAAATCCTTTTTATTATTTCATACATTTTTGAGGGACTGAAGTTGCCCATGCAAAGACAATGACAAATCCAGAGAAAACCTATTTCCTGCAAGATTTCAAGGCTTTATAGCTCTGAAATGAGCATATGAACCTACATTTTTTTTCTTGCCTATTTGTTTACTATTCATATGTTCTCTCAAACTAAAACACCTATTTCAAATCCTATTTATTTCCTATTAGACCAGCTATCATCCTTAACCTGTATTTTGCTAATTCTACTGTTAATGTCTTTGACAACGGGTGTTTAACTTATGTTTACTAATTTCTACAAAACAATGGATATTTACCGATGTCAGAGGCACTTTATCTAACGGACTTCGTTTTCGCCTTAAGAGACAGGACATAGCGACAGCTAGACATAGAACCAATGTCAAGGTCACTGCCACCACTACTATTAACGCAACTGTTGTCTGTGAAAATTCGTCTGAGGTATCATCGGCAGTAGATTTATCTGCAGTATTTTGTACACTTTTTGTCGCTGCAATAGTTGTCTGAAATTTAGACATGCATATATTCAAAAAGTGATCCAGTTTGTTTTTGTGCCCTCGCAGTCTTTTTCCTTAGAGTAATGCTGTAAAGTATCCAGCAATTTTAGCCATATTTTCCAGTTTTAGAATTTGTTGATTGAGCTTAAAACGAGGTGTGAGATTTTTATACTTGTTAAAGGCCCCACTTTTATCTTCGAGTAAAAGAAAAAAAAAACATTGTGATTAAAAGAAAAAAGACATAAATTTACTTAAAACATTTAACATGTACAGAAATGTACAACGACTCTCTTTCTTACCGGTGTCGGAGCTGAGGTAGTTGAAGGATTACTGTTTGGGCTATCTACGAGCCCTTCAAACGAAATTTTCGCTATTCCAAACCTATGTTCTTTGGATATTTCTACTACCTGAAATTCAAAGTTTTTTCTGTAAGTAGAAAGCAAATTTGTATCTTTCGCTGAATGTAGTAGAAAAAACTTCCTTTTCATCGTAGGTTTAAAAAAAGTTCATCAAATTACTGGAGAGATTGTATGTACATCGGTATACTTATGTTCAATTATATTTCTTACATTCGTTCGTATTACGTACATTCAAAATAAAAGAATAAAAAATATCCGATTCATTCAGACGGCGGTTTTTCAGATATAGTTACTGGCCATTAAAACATGTCGAATGGTTCAGACTGGTACAAAACAATATTTATACCAGCAACTAGAAGAGTAAAATTCAGTACCTTTATAAATAATTCAAAGGTCCCCATTGTATCCATATCCTTAATCTGTTTTACTATAGCCTGGAAATAGTCTCCATTTTTCACAGTTTCTACTGAGAAATAACTGTCATAACCAGACGGATAAGCTGTAAAGGGTAAGTATGAAGATTGAAATCTTAAAATATTCTGAAGAGAAATAAGTCCTTTGGTTGGAAAGTTGTATTTGTCAAAAGGAAACCTTATATACTACAAATTGTAAATTATTTTTGAGCAATTTTTAGCCAACAGGCTTAGTTTTATTAAGATATTGATGACACTCTCTGTTTGAATACAAGTCAATACTCAAAATTAGTTTTCTCTTCTTCTAAGCATGTACATTTCTCGTGTTGGTAAATTTACGGATTTCAGTATGACATAGACATATGTCTTAATCAATAACATCATCTAACAGCTCTGAACATTCTCAAAATTTCAACTTTAAACTTGATTTTTGTAAAAATATGCTAAATATAAATAATGGTAAAGAAAGTATTAGAGTATTACAGAATAGAAATCTTTTTAGACATAAATACTACAAAGTATTATAAAATAGATTTTAACTTTAATGCCAAACATTGTCTTACTTGTTACGAGTGAAAACTCTACATCATACGGTACATCATCCATATCCTTAGCTAATATGTTGACTTCATTGCCATTTGGTGACCCATAGAAACGAAGTTCTTGGTTCTTTCAAAATAAACAATTTTAATAAAACTTTTAGCAGAAAAAGAAATTGAAAGTTTCATTGTAATAATTTTTTGTCTGGTTTCTTCTTTTAAATGTTGTTTTAACTCTATTGCTTTGATAGGTTAAATCTTCATTGTTAATATTCGAGAACCATTTTTTGGTCAATTTGTTAGCCTTAGCTGGGAAGCATAATTACTCTTCTGAATATACACATCATTTCATTGGCGTGTAATTGTTGTTAATTTTTTTTTTAAACATGGATAGACTAACTTACTTAAGTAATTTTATAAATTAATCGATTTTTTTTCATTTCGAATAAACTTAAAACGAATAAAAACAAAACCTAACTGATATGGCACGTCAACGTATATTGAAATGGTTGACGTGCCATAAAGTGACTTACTAATACTATAGCCTTTGCATCAGTTGTGTATTTGGGCGCCACACAGAACCTTCTATATTGATGGCAACCAGGGTACACAAAGAACGGTCCGTATTCATTTCCATCTTCTACCTCGATTTTTATATCTGTATAGGCAGACAATTTAGGTTCCGGTCCTCCATCCTTAAGATAGTACACCGAGTATTAAAATGAAACAGATACTATACACAGCATGACATACATTTAGTGAAAGACAAACACAAATAAAATTATTTATATTACCAGTTCTATAGAGCAGTGGGTTTTATCATATCCGCTCATTTTCATACTTTCAACACAACACAAATGACATTCCATAGATGTTTCTTTGTATTTCTAAGTCTTTTACCCCGGTACCTTTTTAAACATACATAATACAGATAAAAACGACTTGGAACCATTTTTTACTATTTGTGTCAGTAATCATTAACAAAACACACGCGGCCATCATTCAGCAGAGGTTTGGTGATATCTTCGCTACATGACAACCAATCGAATGATACCTTTGTGTAAATGTCAGAGAAGCAAAGGATTCTTTAAAAAAAGACTTCATAGCAAAATGCAAACGTAGTAAAGTCTGAGAAAACCAATAGAAAAACGTATCAAAGTACGCTAGCTTGCCACGTTCAGGACCAGCAAACACTCGAACTTATATGAAACGAAAACATACGAATTTATTACTTTCGTATTATAAGGAATTTATTTGACAACAGTTTTTTTTTAAACATTTTTTTACTTCAATTACCACTTACATACCTGTACAACCACACGAATATTGTAGTATTTATGACCGTCTCCCAGAAGTTCATAATTCAATTTTCCTTTAACAGAAATGCTACCATCAAGACTATCAATCTCGAACAATTCACTACCATCATTCTGTGGAAGGTAAGAATAACAGTGTATGTGGGTTTAAAATTAGAAACCTAAAATGAATACGGGGGTATAGTATAACAAAGACTGCCCATAAGTTCATGTCATCATATAGAAAAAAAATTGGAGCTGAAATACCGAAAATTGCAAACTGACTCATTATAACCGGTTCATCAGTAGGGTAAGAATCTCGTGTTTATGCGATTCAAAACTCGTGTCCAACTGTAATATTACGTGGACAATAATAATAGATGTGTAATTTCTATCTCGTTATTTAAAGGAAACAATTTCTTGCGTACGTACATGTGTGCCTTATTGGTTTTGGTTTCTCTATATATTATTTGGCTTTAACTCCTGTGTTAATTTTGGATTTTCAAATGTTTGGCTTTAAAGAATCACTAAGAATAAATTCCAAATTCGTTTTCTACATAACGGTAAAGTTCAGCGCCCGTCCCTCGTATTGTGGTTAATTAGTCATGAAGTAACTACCCAAACTAGTGGGGATCTTTCTCCAGTTCTGATTCATGAATTTAGACGGACAAATTCATAGCCTTATGGCATTTTTGCTTTTCTTTGGAACAATAATCTTAATATCGCAAAAAGATCACCGAAGCAATAAGACAGCGGCCAAATTCTAGGAGCATACAATCTACAGATCTCCCACAAAAATCGGGGTGCTCCAGAAGGGTAAGCACGTCATAATCTGTCAAAGATTGCAAAAGAGAAAACCCGGTAGAATGTCGACAAATAATCTAACTGAGGATAATATTCTTATTTGTTACATAGAAACTTCGTATTGGTCAATCAAGTAAAATTTCTGTAGTGATGATACTTAGAAGCTATTGTGACAACAATTTCGTTTTATCAAAAGAGTCAACGTACAAATCATATGCAAGACAGTAACGAATAAACTTTGAAATATAAACACCATTAATTTGTTACTACATAAGGAAGACAGGGGAGGTTCACAATTGGAAAGTTAAAATTACTATCAAAGTTTGTCATAAAGTTTTGAATTTCAGTCGTCCTTTGTCGTCTATTTATATGTAAACTCTAGGTATGAAGCAGTAGAAGATGTGTGGGTTGTCTCTTTGATATCAAGTTTATTGGGGTACATAAGATGTAGATAATCCATAAAAGTACATCATCTATATAGCGGAAGTTGAATTTCTAGTGCCTTCTCTTTCTTCTGTATTAGCCCTTGTTTGAACTTAGCTTCATAGGAAAATAAGACGAGATCAGCATCAATAGGGAAACAAATAGATTTTTCAAAGATCTCGTCCAGAATGAAAAATTTTGTATATAAAGAATTGTTAGAATTAAAAGTACTTACCAGTAGACCTGTATTTTTTACAATACTGTATGTTATATTGTCATCTAAGTTGGAATCTTTGTCAATAGCCGACACCTTCAATACTGGACTACCAACTGATAATAACTGTTTAATAAACAATAATTTGAAATGCATAATTATTAACCAACAATAGAATATAAGCCTAACTATGATTTATAAAACCTGTCAATGCAATACAAAATGTCAAAGAACTCAAATACGACACACACCCGTCCAATATGCCGTCTTGACCTAGTCAATATGACATAATGGACTGGGTAGTCAATAAAAGATCATACTAGTATTGCACAAGTCAAGATATGACATCATTAGATTGGTTAGTCAATAAAGGCATAAATGCACAAGGTTTTCATCATTGGCTTAGTTATTGCATATTGGACCGAGTCGAACCATATTGGCTTAGTTATCGGTCATTGGTCAATGGCTAGCCATATTTGACTTCGGCTTCGCCTCTGTCCAATATGGCTTGCATCGGACCAATAACTAAGCCAATATGGAAAACCTTACGCAATAATACTATAAAATTAGTATCTTTATTTCTCTATAATTCTGTGCGCATTTATATATCTCTTGACCCATTTGATAAATTCTGATATCATAAATGCTGGTATAATGTCCCGCAAAAAAACCTTTCGGAAGACCTCTTTTTTACATTGTCGTTAGAGAAAAAGATTCTAAAACTCTTGACGTGTTAATTATGAAATTTATCCACTCTCGATAATTAAATTTTCATTATTTTAAACTGCTCGGACAAGCCTCGCAGTTCAAGAATGAATAAAAATTTAATTATCTGGAGTATAAATTTCATAATCAACTAGTCATCGTTGTAGAATCTATCGAAGATACCTTCAATCGTATCAGAGATGCCACAAGGTCAACACCATTTTCAGAATTTTTCAGTATCTTCGAGCTCCATTGCAGACAAGTTGGAATGCACAAAGACTTCAATGTGAAATTATTCTTGATAAACGTATAAATCATGATTTATGCATGTGAGGGCAGATTTTTACTAACTATCCAATAATGAAGAGGCACTCGAGCTGCCGTCTGATAACATCGAATTAGTTTAATTATGTTCTTCATACTAATGTTCATTCATTGTTCTAACGTTTACAAGAGCATGTAAGTCCTTACCTGTTTATTCATGAGTTAAAACTATAAATAAGTTCATAGTGTTACGTACCTCGTTTACGGTAGCACTGTAAGGTGCACCAGCAAACGTGGGAGGATTGTCGTTTTTATCCAGAATCCTAATACTGACATCATAGAAAACCTTTGAAAGCAACAAATACGACAATATTACAGACATTTATTACTATTCTCACACTGTGTATATCAAACAAAATATTTTTTTCAGACTTTATATTTATTTCTCTATTGTTTTGCATAGCAGAAAAATATGTAAAAGGTTTTGTAGTATATATTTTGCAGGAACCATTTTTGAATAGTCTAATCTTTGAATTGTATCTTCAACGTTTTGTAGAGCAAAAATTCAATTGTACAACAGATGCATGAATCTGGTAAAAGAAGACGTTATAAATAGCGATATGTTCGACGAAAAGTTTTATATATATATATCTTTGAGTGTACAGTGAATACATTTGGAATCAAATATTATATTACAAAACAATATACACAGAAGAGCAAACCGAGATGGCACATAAACCCCCAACTGAAATATGGAAGGAACAAAAGTAAATCAATAAATATGATAAACTACAGAATTAAAAAAAAAACAATGAGATACATGAATCCAGCAGGAAACGGGGTCAAACTCATGTTCTGGTCTGCAGTCGTTAACTGTCAAGTTCGATAACAGAATTTTTTGTTTAAATCTACGACTGATGAAAAAAACTTTTATTTTGGGGTAATGATTCCCTCTAAAAACCACAAAAATGTTTTCAAAATTGTTGATGATAAAATTAATCCCTGATCACATTTACCAACATTTGATAAACTTAACTTGCGATGTTGAATTAGTCTCCTACGCTGTAAATAAGTTTCTTTAAAAATATTAAATGTAATCCTAAGGCAGTATTATTATGTCCCCGACCACGAAGTGTCGTCGGGGACATATTGTTTTTACTCCGTTTCTTATTTTTCTTATTATTATACTTTTTTCTTTTTCTTCCGTCAACCTGATGCACGAACTTGTCCGGCTATCTCCTCGGAAATGGATGGACCGATCAATATGAAACTTGGAGGGGTGATAGGTCCCAAGGTCCTACAGTGTTTTTTGCGGTTTATAATTTCAAAATGGCCGCCATTTCCAAGATGGCCGCCAAAAATGGCGAAAAATGTAAACATTGTCCAATTTCAACGAAACTTGGTATACAGGGTATAACGGTGATGGCGACTGATGGCGCATTGTCGGAATTTCTGTAATGGCCGCCATTTTCAAGATGGCCGCCGAAAATCGCGAAAAATGTAAACATTGTCCAATTTCAATGAAACTTGGTATACAGGGTATAAGGGTGATGGCAACTGACGGCGCATTGTCGGAAGTTTTGTAATGGCCGCCATTTTCAAGATGGCGGCCGAAAATGGCGAAAAATGTAAACATTGTCCGATTTCAACGAATCTTGGTATACAGGGTATATAGGTGATGGGGACTGACGGCGCATTGTCGGAATTTTTGTAATGGCCGCCATTTTCAAGATGGCCCCCGAAAATGGTGAAAAATGTAAACATTGTCCGATTTCAATGAAACTTGGTATACAGGGTATAAGGGTGATGGCGACTGACGGCGCATTGTCGGAATTTTTGTAATGGCCGCCATTTTCAAGATGGCCGCCAAATGGTGAAAAATGTAAACATTGTCTGATTTCAACGAAACTTGGTATACAGGGTATATGGGTGATGGCGACTCACGGCGCATTTTCGGAATTTCCGTAATGGCCTCCATTTTTAAGATGGCTGCTGAAAATGGCAAAAAATATAAAGTCTGATTTTAACGAAACTTGGTATACAGTGTATATCGGTGATGGCGACTCTTCAACTTGTTGAAGAGAACAGGCATAAAATGGGCACGGGAGGGGACATCTCACGTTTCGCGAAACGTAAATTTTAATTATATTTACTTCTACAGAACGGTTAGAGGCTGGTGAACACTTCAAAGTGAATGTAATAACTTCAACATCGTCATCCACACTATCAGATGGACCCTGCAAAATGATAACATAATAAATTATTCGGTTCTATTTCACTGACTCCAAAGGCAATATATAACTATATATTAACATTACATACATGAAATTTTGATAAAGAAACTGTTTTAATATATTGATATAGCGTTTCTAACCTGACTCGATTCAGTGAACACGAATTACAGAAACAAACATTATGTGGTTCTGGCTGAATAATCAAACCATTTCAAACCACTATCTAAAGACCTTTTTAACTGAATCATCCTCATCAATAAATAATATATGCAATTCAGCAGTGAGTAATAGTTCCACCACAGTGTGAAATGGAAAAATTATTATGCTAAAAATTTTGAGCTAAACTGCTTTTAACATAATGATTGCATAACCCGTTTTAGTCTCCTGTATATATGTAGGATTCTTAGCAATGAAATGTGCTTTAGATGTAAATCTCACCAAAAGCCTTTATGAGCGCACGAAAATAGGTTTTAGCTGTTGGAAAGAGATATTATTTTCGAAATCTCATCACAGTCCTGGATTTTTATGTGCCGTGATCAAGGCTAGTTAGCCGACTTTTATCTCTTACTTTGTATTGTTGTTGCATTTTTGGTCATTTCAATATTTTTTTCATTTACCTTTAGCTCATTCGACATCTCACTATCCCTTGTCTATGGCAAGCCGTTTTACTATTTTTCTAACTTCAAGATATCTAATAAACTTTATAAGATATCTCACATCGTTTATAAGATGTCTTATATAGTTTATAAGATATCTTATATAGTTAATAAGATATCTTATATAGTTTATATATTATATGAGATATCTTGAAGTTAGAATAAATAGTAAAACGGCTTGCCATACTTATCGTTTATTTTTATTAAGTATACGAGCTGTTTCACAATATATTATTTTTAATGTTTAATGAGTGTCGTTTTCTGTCGTGATACTGTATATAAAACTTACATCTCTGTCCAATGGTTGAAAGAGACGGACGATATTGTGTCCAGAAACAGTTTCAAACTTGAATACCTCGTCAGGATTGACAATAATAAAATCACCCTGTGGTTCTAAGATCACCCCATTAAGGGAATTTTCATCTATAACTCCATGAAGTCGCAATTCTGATTGATACATAGAGTCGTCGGGGTATAGCATCAATTCTTAAAGAAAGAAAATGTACATAAGTATCTGAACGTAAAAGCAAGGCTTAATATAGAAGAGAAAATGTCCCAAAGTCCTTGTTTTTTCTCACTTCTCTCTAATTGAGTACAAGAAACGTTTTTGTAACACCAAAAATCATCCAACATTTCTTGATTTCAAAGAAATTGTAAACTTCTTCATTGTTGAGGTTTCTAGCCCCAGCCTGTATAAATGTTAAGTGTCTACATTTTGTAAGCTTCCTGTGTTCTTTTTTTCTTCTTTTTTGCAGTAACTGGCGGGCATTCTTTTTCAAGCATGTCAAAATGATACAAGGGCGATTATTCGCACCAAATATGAAGAGGTTTGTTACCAATAAGTTGTATTCGCGGTTTCTATAGTTGCTTATAAGGTAAATATCAAGTTTACTTGCAGTATTTCTATTTATCATCGTCTGGTCTCCGGCATTCTACTCACATATATATAACTTGTTCTATACCTAAACTTTTTAAGTGAGAAGGTCGACTTTACACTTCAAAAACTCATAATAAACTTCAAAAGCCATTATTATTATTATTATATTCTTTTTACAGGTTTTGTCATTTCTTAAGAATTACTTACATTTTTCACACCTATAAAAACGTGGTCGTTAATTTTTTTGTATGACAGTTTTGTCTGATGATTTGAGTGTGGGAGAATTTAAAAATAATATATAATTTCTCAAAGAGCTGTCAGTAACAACAAAATTGTCATAAACAAAGCAATCACTTTAAATCTGATATCAAGTTTTCAGAAATCAGTCACATGGATATCTAAGATGCACTATTCTTAAACCCACAAAACTAACTTTTACTTTCATGTTCATGAAAAATATTCAACAAGAATATACAGACATACACTGAACGTTACACATTTATGTTCTATGTCAAATTTGAGCTTCAGATAATTTCCCTGAATTAAAATGAATGGCCCTATGATGAATATATGAAGTGGTATTAAAAGTCTAAAATTGGTCTTCTGGAGAAACTTCTGTGCTAATTATTATGTAATGTTTTATCAAATATTTAATGTCAACTGTAACATACACATGTATATATGTACTCACTGCGTGACAAGTATTCAACGTAAAGTTTGTGTGTGTTGTTTTTTTCTAGTTCCAATATAAGATTTTAAAGTACTCAAATGGAACTGATATTGTTGTTTATGTATATTTGTCTAGCCAATAACCACTACATAAACATATTTTATATGTCCCTGACCCAAACCAGGACATTGTATTATCAGTTTTATATTTATATGGAATACAGTTTTTACTTGGGATTTGTCTTTTTGAATATTTGACCATTTTTATCGGAGTTAAACTGTTTGTCTTGCGGTTAAGGTTGTTATTTCTGGTTGAAGACCACGCAATAAATCTTTTTCCAGTCTTCAGTCCTATGTGAAGTTGTGAGCCAAAATTTGTTCCTGTGATAAAAGTTCCAGTGGAACAAACATCACATGAAATATATTCCGGGAGAACTTTTTTCACAGACAATGTCTATTTAATTTGTTCCATCTCTATAAAATAAGTTCCACAATTTACCTGGTGAAATATGTTCTGGGTTTATGAAATTTGTTCCTTACATTGTGATATAAGTTCCTATTCTATGAAATTTGTTCCTAACCTGGTGAAATAAGTTCCTAGTCTGTGAAATATGTTCCACGGTTATACAACTTATCTTTAATAATGAGCATTGTCATTAGTGTGTTTAAAGTTATCATTCAAGTACATTATAAAACAAGCGCTACATTGATAATATATAATAATAATAAGTGTAGACATCCAATATGGATCCTTTATATAGTATAGGAAAATATTTAATTACATTCTTGAAAAAAAATATCCAAATGAAACAAATGATGCAGAAAAAAGAATTCGAAAAATCACACAGAAAAATTTCATAGTTGAAGATGAAATTTGTATTATATTGAGAAGGACAAAACTACTGGTCAGTTAAACAAAAGACTTGTAGTTACAAAAGACAAAGTCCAAAGTATTTTAAAAATGTACCATGACCATAGTGGGCACCAAGGTCTTAATAAAACTGTCAATAAGATAACAGAAAGATATTACTGAAAAGGTATTGTGAGTGATACAAAGCAATATGTTCAACAATGTGAAAATTGCCAAAATAAAAAAAACAGGAAGCTCACGTCTGTCACATTGTCTAATACGTCTGTTGTCAACACATCTGTTGATCATGACAGGATAGATGTTCTAGAATCAGGCCATCTTGATACCTCATCTGCTGTCCTACGCAAATCCAAATGAGCCAAAATGTCAACTAAACGCCAATCTTTTATATATGAATATTACGATTAAACATATTTGTTGCTTTGTATCAGAATTTGTAGAAAAATTAAATAGTCACGGTGTTTAAATTATTTATCACCGTTGTTAATCTTAATTGTGCATTTGTTTTTTAATCATATTATCTACTTACAACAGATATGCTGACTTAATTTGATATTTCAAAATTTTTTAACTTTTTTAACGGGACTTTATTTGACTGTTTTTTAAACAATTTATATCGGAACGAAATTCATGGAGCTGTGATATTTGTTCCGGAACTTATTTCACATTTGGTTAAAAAATTAGTTCCGGAACAAATTTTACAGGGCTGGAACTTATTTTCTGTGATATAAGTTCTGGTGGAACATATTTTCTATGAAATAAGTTCCGGCGGAACAAATGTCACGCCGGTACAAATTTTTTGTTACAGAGTCACCTCAATGACACTTACCCCGTATCAGAAACTTGGGTGTCTTAACACGTCATTTTAATCGTACAATCCATGTCAAAATATTCAATCTTACCTGCCAGATATAAACATGAAATAATAAGCTAAATATTTTGAAAATTTATAGCCAATTAACATTGTCAGTTACTCAAATTTTTTTCATAATTTTACAGATAAGGCAACATCCCCCTTTCATTCGTTTTTTAATACTCCTGTGTTTTTATGTTAATAAGAATCAAAATGAGAGAATAACAATGTTCAAGACATGCATACTTTTTAAAAACAGGATACCCATTTAATCGAAAAGGTGATGCGCACAACACCCATTGCACTTTTAGCTTATTAAGCCATATTTATAGATTTAAAAGGTTTTATTATATATAATATTAGTAATATGATACGCTCACTTTCACATTCGTCAAGCTGAGTGGGCTGTAGATGTCTGCCTGATTTTGTAGACTCTAATGAAAACCCTTATAATTTTTCTAGACGTATATAAAAATACATTTTAAGCGCAACTTACCGTCGTACGGAGAGGACTTTGAACCCTTAACTCGGGATCATGGCGTCTCGATCACGCTCACTTATCTGTTCTATTCATAACAATTGGTATTGGTTAAATCTTTTAGAAATGGCGAGTAATTTCAAAATTTGGGGAATGTGATTTGATGAAATTGGTCCCGTTTGATGCGTATATATTGCCCCATTTAGATACATACAATAATTGTTGAAAAATTTGTTTCGAGGTAGTATTGGCGATGAAAAGGATCTAAAATTATTTCAGAGCGAATTTTGCAGCTATACTCGTATGTAATTAACTAGAATCAAACAAAAAATTCCAGAAATAATATTACAGCGAACATTCTTGGATTCTTGAAATAAAACAAAATCAGAATATTTAACATTAGCAATTGTTATGCATATGAGAGTATGGGTAGGCGTGCGTCTAGGTTAAAAATCTTTAAAACCAATGGCTCTTGTGTATCATGCTTCTAAATCGTTATGAAACTTCCATAGATATTATTTTACAGTCCTTAATATATAAAACAGACAGTTTTTCCCCTTATAGTAGAATTCCATACAGTAAACGTTTTACCTTGTTCTGTCGCTTCATAGATATCTAAATACAACACTGGTTTTACTGTAGGCCATTCTCCTGGATCTAAAGGACTGCAAGCTGAAATAATACCAATAACTTAAGAGAATTTTACACGGAAAACATGGGCACGGGCGGCTGAAATAATACCAATAACTCAAGAGAGTTGTACAGGGAAGATATGGGCACAGGTGAACGAGAAATAAAAATGTCATTCACGAGGGACGAAAAATAAGAATTTCGACTGCATTTTTCTTAATTTTCATGAAACGCGATAGGTAATAACCTATCAGCACGAATGCACGTGAAATTAAACGGTTGTTCGAAAATAACCTTGTACCATCCTCAATTAAGGGGGGAATAAAGCTTGTCACAGTGTAGTTATTTCAATTATGAAGGAAATTAAAATTCAATAATAACGGGGGCACACAAGAATCTGCACAAAGGAACAAAGAATGAATTATGAATATCATTTGAACTAAAAGAAAAATAGTGCGCATAAAATATCATGTCAAGAATAAAATTATTGAAAACAGAATGAAGAAAATCTATACTTATGATATTCTGTAAAATCACTGTTTAAACTTACGTGTATTCTGAGCAAGGACGACAACTGAAGTCCAAACTAAAGAAATAAGGAAAGTAAATAAATTCATTGCGATGTCCAGTCCTGGTGAAAATTTAGTAAACTGTGTGTCGATCCGATTCGTTTTTTATACCAGAAAAAAGAGGAAGTCCGGTATACAAGGACTAAGGGTGAGATCTCTTTGGAAATGTGGATCCGGGTATACAATACTGCAATATAATATTGTTTTAACTTTTGTATACTTGTTCAGATATCGACAAGGATGTTTGTTTTCCGATCTTAACCTGATATAAAAAGGATTTTATCGTAATAACGCTGAATTCCTGTCATGCTACTAAAGCTAGTCTCAAAGTTAGTACTAGTTCTTAAAAATCGATTATATACAACTTTCTAACTGCACTATAATAATCTAAAGATTCTGAATAAAATCATCTGATATTGCCATAACAACACGGTCAATGTATATTTAATATTGATAAGCGGGTTGGTAATGAATTTAATTATGTAAATTTTATAACAAGTAGAATGGATGTTAACAGACGAATGGTATAGAAATAACGAACACCGACTTTGAACCGAAAATAACATTGACAAAATTTACCTCCAAGCCCTAAACGAGAGATACTTACAAGTATGTTATAACAATGAATACAGTTATGTAAATATTTACGATGTCCAGCTGATTTAATTAGATTCCGAAAGATAGACAAGATATATATCACGTTCCATGATTTTCTATGTTAAAAATGAAAAGGATCATTTGCAAAGCCGCCATTCATTAAAAGAGAAGCTGTCATAATACAGGTCCTTCTACCGAAGGCCGGGCTCTGCTTAATAACCTGGTCATACAAACTGGGCCAGCTTAATCGCACTATCACTAAAACATCGCAAAAACTGTGGACACAAAACAAACTGTGAACTAAAACCATTCGCTTAAGTGAAGCCATTATAGAAAAATTTGTAAAGACGTGAATGAATATCTCGTCAAAACTGACCAAAGCTAATTGTGCATTCTCGAGCTTACAGCCGACAGGAAAACAAAACAAATAAAGTATCTGAAATCAATTATCCGTATAAGCAGATCAGCTGTTGGTATCTCAGTACTGGCTATGAAAATAACATGTATAAAACTGAGACTAAAGAGTATCTCATTCATGTATATATATAGTTCTGTCCTTTGTCATACGTTTTGGTCATTTGTATAGTTTTTTAACTGCTCTGTAACGGTCTGGTTTATGGTGTCAGATTTCCTTCTTCTGTTGTGGTAGTTTAATATTTCTTTCCACAGGACTACTTGTTGAGGATATGTATGGTCTGATATAGTTTCTAAATATTGAAAATAACAGTCTCATCTTACGATGATTTTGAAACTGTAACGATTCAATTTGACCTTACCTGGCTGTCCAAAGCCAGCTTACTCCCGTTTTGAATGATAAGAAATTTTGGAAATGTTTATAGTAGTCACCTTCTTATGGTTATTCCAGAAAATAATAAAGAAATATGTATCTCAGTTAACATAAAGAAGGGACCGAAACACGAATTGAAACCGTACATAAAGAAACAACCATTAACGGTAACAAGGCAAAAGTCAGGAACAATCGTACAAGAAAAAAGGATAACAAGGAAGAACCAGAATTTTGTTGAGAACTTGGTAATGTATTTGGTGTATTTGTCAGTGGTGGCGACGTATTATGTTTGTTGGTCAATAATTATAACTTTAAAAACTTGAATTATCACATATGGATCCATATTCCGAGGTAAGATTGTCATTAGTTCTAACAAACTGAAGTAAGAATTCAAATATGTTTGCAGATTAAACATCATGAATATTTCTTACGAGTAGAATTTTTTTTTTCAAAGTACAGAACGTTTTTTTTTTAAGTGATATGTAAGTATATAATTAAATTACGAGGCAAATTTGCATAAACAGTCCTTGGACATACATTTTTGACCTAGAATAAACTCAGAAATCCCTAAAGTTCACACCATCCGAATTATTTATTTTCCTTGTGTATTAAAATTCTTTAGTGAACTTTTATAATCTGAGTGGGATTACTATTCAACACTCTTACCGAAGTTTTAATATATAATCTTTTGAAATGTGCTCACGCAACCGGAGAAATAGAAAGATAAACAGAGGTTAATACTTCGTAGGTGGAAATAAAGGAGAATATACATTGAATAGTTAACTAGATATGATGCTGTTATTTTATTTTTGTGTAGGCTTCAATACACCATAATCAGTGGTGTGGAACATTATAACACGGGTGTGGTGAAAACTGTCAGACCGTTGGTAAATTGTCTGGGACAACTAGGTATAAGGATGCGGAGCTAAGATCCATTATTAATATTGGAGTAAGTACATTCTATTATGAACATTGCTTGTTTTCGATGGTATTTGCAAATGTACTTTTACAGATTACATAATAAGTTTTAAAGTTTCATCGTAACGGTTACTGACCGCTAAAATATAAAATTTCAGATCGGTTGAATGATAGAAATGTCACCGAACCAGTTTTTTTTCATTTTTTTTTCTTTTTAATTGCAAATATATTTTTGTGACAAATAACAGTTAAACTATAATTTTTGGCAGCGAAAATCGAATTATCAAATGAAAAATAATAAAACAATTTAATTTTGGTTATATGTAAAACGGCGGCCAAAATCTACAGTAATAGAACAGTTCAATTAGAACATGAGGTTGCCTGCAGGCGAGACGTTTGGTTAGTCGACAGGAATGTAAATTAAAATAAGGTTTACCCCGTGTTATGTTAAATAATTAAAACATGGTCAAATAATTTATAATAATAATAATGACACATTACGAGGAAAGTGAGTGTATGTATCCGAATACGATTGGAGAAGATGGTGTCTTCTACTTTTCACATAACTATTTATTTTCCTGGTTTTATATTATGTAATAAATTTAGAATTATCTAATGCAATCCAGTAAAGGATTTTTAACTATTACTATTTATGTATCATTAGTAAACAACGATTTGATCCTTTCTTTCCTTGTTAGTGCGCAAATGAAGCAAATTAGGTCTATCATAGTTATTTCTGTCACTTAATTATCAGTCGTATCAATAACCAACAATGATTTTGTATTGTTAACCCTTATTGGGCCCAATGTTTGGTTGAATTTACAGTTTAATGTTATAAAACATATAGATTTTAGCGAAGCGTGTTTTTTTTTTTTTTTTTTGTGGGGGAAAGACAAACCAACTGGATAATGTAGTTTGTATAGCGGTCTGCGTTCAGCACTGGGGGTTGTGTGACAAAAACTTTTGTAACTGTTTTTATAAATTCGTTTTGTTATGTCGGTAACGTCTGTGGCTCCTTATAGGTAATTCATCTGGTTGCGATGTAAGAGGATACATTTCCGGGTAGTTAATTCCTAATTACCCGTCGGTAGAATTAATTTCTTTCAACAAAACAGCAGAAACTGCTTTTTTGCGATACAATAAATAACACCCGAAGACCCTGTATTAGTTATAAAAGGCCGCGTTTAATTTGACCTTATATCAGTGGGTGTGCTTTTGTGTGCGATTTGAAGAAGCAATGGAATAATGTACTAGTATTTGTGAGAGGGAACATAATTGGGATGTAAAAACCTTTTTAATCCATAAACAGAAAATTAGTCTTTGTCCTATGTTCACAGTGGTATCGGATTTTGTGTACTGTACCTTAGATTGTTAGAGGTTTCTGTCTTTTTAATGAGTGCGAATTTTAGGGTGAGGCAAGGGAATAGAGAGTTCATAATGGTTTATAATTTTGCCTATAATAAATCATACTACATATAGCAATCTGTGGGTGTGCAGATTGGTCAGTTACCTTTCGTTTTTTATAAACTTAAATTGTTGGTAAATATAATTATGTGTTTGTTTGTGTATAGTTGTTCTTCTTTCCCAGACCCCAAAGAAGTGTTTATTGCAAATAAAGTATATATAACATTCTCCATTTATGAGTAATATAATATTATGAGGTGAAGTAAAATATCTCTTAGTATAAAGATACCTATATTTAAATACTTTTTTCTCACTTTAATATATAATAATTGATGTTTTTTTTTTCATTATGTAATTTATCTTCATAGGTAGATTTCCACCGAGCTATTTTATATAAGTGGTATTCATACAAAATAATTTAAAGTAAATATGATCCATATATTATAACATTTACCTTGTACCACTCTACCCACGTGTGCATTGAAATGGCACACAAATGTAGCCTTGATCAATTAGTAAGAATTCTGAATCGATTTTTTCACCTGTAATTATTCAACCATATATACAAATGAGGTAGCTATCTACTCGATTTATCTGATTCCACCCGTTTCTCGGATGTTTATAGAATATATTCGCATTAAAAGCTGATTTTCCAAGGAGAAAATTTTCAGGTAATTGTTTGTTTAGTATCATTTATTTATTTTTTTTTTTGGGGGGGGGGGGGGGCGGTAATTAGCTCGCCTGGTGCAAAGTGATATACGATATTTGCATGTAGCGTTTGTAAGGGTAAGAGATGAAAATATCTGCCTTACAACTGATCTAACTGGTTATGATAGATCTAAACTGACAAGATATTATCTATTGGTAGCATACTAAACTGACAAGATATTATCTATTGGTAGCATAGACACGGTCAGAGGCACTGGCCATATTTTTGTATATCAAAAATACCAAGATAGTTAAACTCAACTATATATATTTTATTAACACAGTTTAAAGTCAACCATATAGTTCATTTCGAACATTCAAATAATATTAATATCCCCCAGAGCGTTAGAACTGTACGGGGACCCCCCAATAATAATGGCACGGGACAGTTGTAAAAGTTGTAGTAAAAACGTTATTGACGTGGGAACTAGGTCAAATACAGGTCAGGTCACTATAATAATAACAAAGGGGACATACACAGTAAAAACTGGTATTGGTTTGCTACGATTGCAGGTGGTAACGCTCTGGTAAATTCTACAGGGTATAAAAGGCTAAAAGTCCCTGGTATCGGGCTGCAATCTTGGGGTCCTAGCAGACGAAATTGGGGTTTATATACCCTTATGGGGTCCCCTAAATAATCTGATTGGCTAGAGGCCCCCTTCCATGGAAACTACAACTGTGCATGCGTATGTCGCAAAACGGAAGTAAACAAGGAATATGGCGGGTGATAAAGTTTGGAAATATGATGAAGGGAAAATCAGGGACAGGGGCTTAGCGGAGCTTACCCTTAACATTATATTAGCAAAGTTACAATCAATAACCCTTACGTAAATGAACAAGAAAGGTAAGAAAGCGGGACAAGAAATATATAGGGCGAACTAAAGCTTCATAGGGCCTAACGGGGTACGAAACGTGGGAAAACAGTGCCAGTGGGACGAACTCGTGCCTATTCCCTGGGCCGGGGTATACAATAATATACAATAAATATACACAATATAAATAACATCAACTCGATAATAACTTGTAATAATGTTCATCATGTAATATAAATGTCTCTCAAATCACACACGCGGTAACAGTACTCATAAATAGCACAACGAACACGAGCAATATGAAATAGAAACAAGTAAAACAAAAGTGCTAGAGTACTGTAATGAAACAATAATAATTCATGCATATTATTTACAATATATGAGTCCTAGCCTTATCCTAACTTTGTTTCACCACCCCCCACCTGGGTTAAGAGTTCGTCCCGAACTAAAATAAAGGGAACACCTACCTATAAAAATCCTACCTAACAGTTTAACAAAAAAAAATAAAACCTATTCCTCCGTGATGTTGTCAGTGCAGGTCCACGTATCCCTGAGCTCATGGATGGTTCCGTCTGGAAGATAACATCGTTCCTCTTTCATTATAGTGTTGGTACCAATTGGAATCAACCTTCTCTGGTATCGAGATGTTTTATTGGTACGTGCTAGGTTGATTTTGTGCTGTAGAGTCTTGGCCAAAGGATGTTTCATGTAACTGGAAGGGGCACCGGCAAAGAATAAACGAGGATCATGGCACATGTAATTATAGTTAGGTGGCTCAATCGGATCAAGTGGAATAACCTTCCAGATGTTGGTTGGTTTCTGAAGACTGCATGATATTTCAACACGGTTGTCAGTGGATGGAAACTGTGGAGCT
Source organism: Mytilisepta virgata (assembly GCA_028015205.1). Lineage (NCBI taxonomy): Eukaryota > Metazoa > Mollusca > Bivalvia > Mytilida > Mytilidae > Mytilisepta > Mytilisepta virgata. The sequence goes on from CM051521.1 coordinate 96,023,924, forward strand.
GAACAAGATAAATCAAGAGGCTCATCCTGAGGTGGAGAAGAGATCAGTGTAGATGCAGATAATCTTGGTGATAAAGTAGATGAGACAATATGTGCAGGTGACTGTGGTGGAATGGTTGGCGATGAGACTGTAGCTGACAGTGTAGAGGCAACAGATGAAGACAAGTCTACAGGAAGCTCAGGAGCAATAGGCAGCTCAGACGAGGAAGAAGTAACTGGTGTAGAAACTTTCACTGAAGAGTTGGATGAAGAAACTGGTAAAGATGGCAAACCTTGGAGTGGATCTTCAATCTGATAGAATGGTGTGTCAGATGGTGAATATGCTGCAGGATCTTTTTCAGTGGATTCAATATTGAGGTATTTAGAAAACAGTTGGTCTGAAGGAATAGAGATGGATGAATGCAGTGGTGAATCTTGTCGTAGACGTTTAAGTGGAGATGGTGTTGCTGGTTCCATCCTTAGCAAATCAGCGAAATCTGGCATCGCCAAATCCAACTCTTCAGTGAGAGCTGCCGTCTCAGCTGGATCTAAGAACTGAGTTTCATTAAGAGAAACAGGTATGACAGGAACTGGAACAACCACAGAAGAAAGAGATTTTGTCTGGGCTGGTGTCTCAGCTGGAGTGAAGAATTGCCCTCTGTGAGCATCCCGTTCATGTTGGTGGAGCCTCTGTCTCTGGTGGTTCTGACAGCTCCACCAACAGAATCTGCACTTAAGTCTCGGACCATGGACCCTCCTGACATGCCTTGTGAGCTGGGTTTGTCCTGGGAAACGTTTCCCACACTCACTACATTGGTCCGTCCAAATTATATTATTCATCTTCTGTAAAATATAAATTTAACATTTTCGTTTTTAATCATTAGTTTTCTAAATTTATGTGTCTGTATATGTATTTTAATATTGAAATAAAATATTTTCTTCCTAAACTTTGGTTTGTATTTCATTGTTGTCAATAATAAAGATATCTTTGGTTGCAAGATATTAATGTATCCATTATTATTTGGCTGCCCTATGGTTTCTGAATATATACATTGGTAATTTATGGTTTTCCATGTACAACTTGTAAACAGTGGTGAATATATTACTTTCATCAAAATCAGGACAATATTCATCCGTATTATGTTACTGTTAGAAAGCGTCCACCATCCACATGTGAACACATAATATTCATAATAACAATATTTCACAGTTATCAAATTTTAACTGCATTCAGAATTTCATTCGAAACCCCTTAATTAAAGGTAATGCATACTTGTGCATTAAAAGCATCACAAGTCAACACTCGTGAACTTGTAAATAATACTTTCATTAACTGTACATTTAAATAGTACACAAAATATTTATACATTATACATTTTATACATGTATATATTAAATAACATTAAAAAAATATAACTCAGTCCGGTCCGTCTGTTCGTTTGGCCCTGGTATTTAAGGCGGGTTCTCCCTTGGGGACATACCATCTCTTCATGGTACCAAGGTATGGTTTAAGTCGGTTCACATGAACAATTTTGGGTTTTGATTTTGGTCCTTCTTGAATTTTATATAAAATATCTGACACAACATTAATAACAGTGAAGGGGCCTAACCAACGCATTTGAAATTTCTTTGATCGACCTTTGTAGGTTCTCATGTCTTGCAGTAAAACACCATTTCCTACTTTGTACTTAGGAAAATTGCAAGAAAGGTCATATCGCCTTTTTTGGCGCTCCGCGGCATTCTGTAGTTTTACTCTTACAACTGCATGAACTTTTTCTAAACGGTTCATAAGGTCTTCAACATAGTCTGGTACTGACTTTTGATTTTCTCCTTTGGTTACACCGTATATGAGGTCAACGGGCAGTTTAGGTTCCCTTCCCATCATCATGAAACTGGGAGTCTCACCTAAGGTTTCATGAACCGATGACCGATATGCCATCATTATAAATGGTAAATATAGATCCCAATCTTTTTGAGTTTTTGAAATAAATTTGCTTAACATGTCTTCAATGGTACGGTTTAATCTCTCAACTAATCCCGAACTCTGAGGATGAAAAGGACTATTCCTAGTCTTGCTAATATTTAGCTTTTTACAAAGTTCACAGAATAATTCAGACGTGAACTGGGAACCCTGATCAGTATGTATTTGAAGAGGTAAACCATATCTACAAATAAACTCCGTTAGCAATTTTTCAGCTATGGTGGAGGTCTCTATATCTTGTAACCCATAGGCTTCAGCAAACCTTGTAAAATAATCAGTTACTACTAGTATATATCGGTTCCCTTTATGTGTTTTTGTAACCGGACCAAGTATATCTAAGGAAATTCTTTCTAGGGGTTCACCCACAATATATGATTTCATTTCACCCTTTGCACGGCGGGCTGGTTGGTTCCTTTTCTGACATTCCTTACACTTTTTACACCATCTCTCGATGTATAAATTGTACCCTGCCCAATAAAACCTATCTTTTACCCTAGCTAAGGTGCGCTTGAATCCTAAATGCCCTGCTAATTTATCATTATGCAAGAGATTGAGAACCTCATTCTTGTAGGTATTTGGTAAGACAAATTGAAAACTGGTTTCATTTTCATCAGTACTTTTAATGGGTATCCATTTCCTATAGAGTATACCATCTTTTACAATTAACCTTTCAAATTGGGACCAATAAGTTTTATAAGCTTGACCCAAATGCGAGATTTCTGACCATTTAGGTTTTTGTCCCTGTTTCCAGGTCAAGACAGTGTTTAAAATATTATCTTTGGATTGAGCTTCCCCTAATTCATCTTTGGTTTTATTATCAATCCAGTTGTTGGATAAAGGGGTGTTTTCTGTTTCATCACTGTCAAAGATTTTAATGGTTCTGACAGAAGGGTTATCAAACTCTTTGTGACTTTCAGAAATGTCTCTTTTATCACAATGTTTGCAGTCAGTGCAAGGACGACGGGATAAACCGTCTGCGTTGCCATGCTTTAAGCCAGCCCTATGTTTTATAGTGAAGTTATAAGTGCCTAAAATTTCTAGCCACCGGGCGAGTTGCCCTTCTGGGTTCTTGAAATTTGTTAACCAGTTAAGTGCACCATGGTCTGTCCTTATGGTAAAATGAAAGCCATAAAGGTAATGGTGAAAATGTTTCACAGCAGAAACAATGGCTAGTAATTCCCTCCTGGTTACACAGTATTGCCTTTCAGCTTTGGTCAGTGTCCTACTATAATATGCTATAACATGCTCTGAACCTTGGTCGGAAATTTGGGATAAGACACTCCCAACTCCTTTACCACTAGCATCAGTATCTAAAATAAATTCTTTTTCAAGACAAGGGTATACTAAAATGGGGCTTGTTATCAAGGCTCTCTTTAATGTATTGAATGCCTCATCACATTCAATATTCCATTTAAAAATTGTATTTTTCTCAGTAAGACGATATAAGGGACCAGCTATTTTGCTGAAATTTCTAATAAACTTCCTATAATAGGAACAAGTGCCTAGAAAGCTTCGTACATCTTTTATATTTGAAGGTATTGGCCAAGTTTTGACTGCATCCACTTTGACAGGGTCTGGAGATATACCTTCCGCTTTGACTATATGACCTAGAAATGAAACTTGTTTTTGGAAGATAAAACATTTCTTTGGAGAAATTTTCAACCCAGCTTGACAAATTCTGTCAAAAACTGCTTGCAGTCTAGTAATGTGCTCATCAAACGAACTAGAAAATACTATTATATCATCTAGATATACAACACACGTTTCCCACTGTAAACCGGACAATATATATTCCATGAGTCTGGAAAAGGTTGCACCAGCATTACATAAGCCGAAAGGCATCCGGGTAAATTCGAATAACCCCTTACTGGTAACAAAAGCTGTTTTCGGTGCATCTTTTGGGTCCATGCTAACTTGGTGATAACCGCTGGCAAGGTCCACGGTTGAAAAAAAAGTATTGCCTTTTAGGGCATCTAGGCAGTCTTCAATCAAGGGAAGGGGATAGCTATCTTTTGTGGTTAATTCATTCACCTTTCTGAAGTCAATACAAAGCCTTATAGATTGGTCGTGTTTACGAACGACCACAATTGGGCAACTCCAGGGGGACATGGAGGGCCGTATGATTCCGCCATCCAACATTCTTTGTATTTCATCATTAACTTCTTGTCTAAGTGACAAGGGTACTCTTCTAGGGTTTTGTTTTACCGGTGAAGCATCACCAGTGTTTATCTTATGTTGAACTAAATCTGTTTTACCCAGATCATTTTTTGAACTTGCAAATGCAGTAGAATTTTTAACAAGAAGGTCCCTGACTGCCAAATTTTGACTTTCACTGAGGTTATCTTTGCATTTATTAATTATAATCTCTAAATGTTCCGGCAAAGGAACAAGATCATTTTGATCCAACACAGATCCCAGTATATTATCAGACGATATAATTTCAGCTGTGCTTGCAGAAGTATTCTTATGCAATGTTTGGGGTTCATCAGTAACATTAAGCACTCTCAATGCAAGACTTTCAGTTCCTATTGTACATAGGGTTTTTGCTACAAGAACACCTTTGTCTTTCAAAGATGGACTGGTTGTGTCCACGACAATGGTTGTACCAAATGGTAATTCATGCTCTGGTTTGGCATGCAATATTAATTCGCTTCTTGGTGGTATAGTCACCTTCTGAGCTACAGATATTTTAAAAAGTCTTGGTATTTGACTTTCTAATTCACAATTTACTGGTCTGTCATTAATCAAGAGTGATTGGTTTGGTATATCAATGATACATTTATTTGCCATCATAAAATCATAACCTAACACAACTGGTATATCAATATCAGCAACAACAAAATTTTGCCAAATTATCTGTTCATGTAATAATAAAGGTAATTTTATGGTTCCAATTGAAAAAACATTCCGCCCATCAGCCATTTTGATATTATTTTCAAATGGTTTTACCCTATTTTTGTAATGACTAGGTAAATTTTGAAAAATCTTTGAGTGTAAAACACTCAAAGACGCCCCTGTGTCAATTAAACAATGCAAAGTTTGGTTGCATATTTCAGCCTTCATATATAAACTATCATGATTATAACTTTTGATTTTAAGACAATTGGGTCCTTTTTCATGGGTAGAAGTGGCTGGGAATTGACCCTCATTCCCAGCATTTACAGGTTTCCCTGGTTTCGGGAAGGTATTGGTAATGGATTTTCTTGACCAGAAGTACCATTAGAGACATCCCTTAAGTTTCTTGAGTTACTTCCCTTGTATTCTCTGGTATTGTCAGACTTATTTCTGTTGTAATCATAATATCTATTACGATTCAGTGTATTTTGGTCTATAAATTTTTCATTGTCTCTCTGACGCTTTTTGCATTCTTTTGAAATATGCCCCTTTTTGCCACAATAATAACATTGTCCCCTATTTTGAACTTTTTGAAAATTTCTATTTTCATCACTGTGCTCAGAATTATTTTCTCTACTAGCTACTTGTCTTAACATTGGTCTTTTGTGACTTAACTGAAAAGCTTCATATTTAAGTGCTAGATTTAGAGCCTCGTCAATTGACTCAACATTCCCTTGGCAGATTGCCCATTCAAGTTCATGATCATTTAGCGCATCTCTGAAACTTCTGTATGCTAAACTATCCCTAACATCAGGATGTGCCTGGGGATATGCTAATCTAACAAGTTTTTTAATGTCTTGTGCTAATTCGGGCAAACTTTCACCCTTTTTCCTTCTCCGGGCATCAATTTGGTTTCTGTACAACTCATTCTGGTTCTTTGGTTCAAACCTTTTTGTCAGTATACTAATTAATTCGTCAAAAGATGGTGGACGGTTGGTATTAATGTCCCCTAAGGTTGTCAGTGCAGCATCTTGCATACAAGCAATAAGTTTTAAAGCCTTTGTTTTCTCAGACCAATTATTTAAATTTGCTACTGTTTCAAAGTGAACCTTATAATCATTCCAACTAGACTTTCCGTCATAGTTCTGTGGTTTTGTAAAGCCTATATTTTCTTTACCGTCAAAGGTACTTTTTCTTGGTTCATTATTTACTGGGTATGTATCATATACCCTTACTGTTGGTGACACTTGTGTATTTAAAACACTACTTTGGTTAGACTTTGGTTTTTCAATAGGTGAAAATGAATTAGCTCTGGTATTTAAGCTAGTATTAAATGCAATGGTATTAGAATTTACTTTCTCAGTATTGGTAACATATTGTTTTTCTGGTTCCATTGGTTGTGGTAACAGTTTACAGCCCTCATTCTGATGGTTAGTGTACGTAGACACTGAAGAAGTAGCTGCATTAGTATTTTTGCTTAACTCATTTTGGTTTTCATTTGCAGTATTGTTATTTACATTGAGCCTGTGGAAAAGGTTTTCTATCATATTGCTCATAGTGGCAGTGATATTTGCTGAATGTGTTTCAAGCTCTCTTGATAGGTGAATTTTAAAATGATTCATTTTTGTTTCAACGTCTTCCTTTAAATGATCAAAATGTGCACCCAAATTCTGTACTGTTCTATTAGTATTATCCATTTGTTGAAACAAAATATTAACTTGTGATGTTAAAATTCTATATTGGTCACTGTGTGAATTTTGTCTTGGTGTATTTACTGTTGACTCATGATCAGAAATCTCTGACATCCCGGGTGAACTTGCACGAGAGCTATGAAAAGTATGAATGGAATGGTCTAAAGATAAAGGTTGACTTCTCTCACTCATTTTCCAAGAAAATATTGAATTATTCAAAGTATATTATTTAGACAAAATGACTTTTTTTTATATCAAAAAAAAGTAGACTTCTATATAAAATCTGGGTGGTTGGGTCCCACCGCCGGTCACCAAAAATGTAGCGTTTGTAAGGGTAAGAGATGAAAATATCTGCCTTACAACTGATCTAACTGGTTATGATAGATCTAAACTGACAAGATATTATCTATTGGTAGCATACTAAACTGACAAGATATTATCTATTGGTAGCATAGACACGGTCAGAGGCACTGGCCATATTTTTGTATATCAAAAATACCAAGATAGTTAAACTCAACTATATATATTTTATTAACACAGTTTAAAGTCAACCATATAGTTCATTTCGAACATTCAAATAATATTAATATCCCCCAGAGCGTTAGAACTGTACGGGGACCCCCCAATAATAATGGCACGGGACAGTTGTAAAAGTTGTAGTAAAAACGTTATTGACGTGGGAACTAGGTCAAATACAGGTCAGGTCACTATAATAATAACAAAGGGGACATACACAGTAAAAACTGGTATTGGTTTGCTACGATTGCAGGTGGTAACGCTCTGGTAAATTCTACAGGGTATAAAAGGCTAAAAGTCCCTGGTATCGGGCTGCAATCTTGGGGTCCTAGCAGACGAAATTGGGGTTTATATACCCTTATGGGGTCCCCTAAATAATCTGATTGGCTAGAGGCCCCCTTCCATGGAAACTACAACTGTGCATGCGTATGTCGCAAAACGGAAGTAAACAAGGAATATGGCGGGTGATAAAGTTTGGAAATATGATGAAGGGAAAATCAGGGACAGGGGCTTAGCGGAGCTTACCCTTAACATTATATTAGCAAAGTTACAATCAATAACCCTTACGTAAATGAACAAGAAAGGTAAGAAAGCGGGACAAGAAATATATAGGGCGAACTAAAGCTTCATAGGGCCTAACGGGGTACGAAACGTGGGAAAACAGTGCCAGTGGGACGAACTCGTGCCTATTCCCTGGGCCGGGGTATACAATAATATACAATAAATATACACAATATAAATAACATCAACTCGATAATAACTTGTAATAATGTTCATCATGTAATATAAATGTCTCTCAAATCACACACGCGGTAACAGTACTCATAAATAGCACAACGAACACGAGCAATATGAAATAGAAACAAGTAAAACAAAAGTGCTAGAGTACTGTAATGAAACAATAATAATTCATGCATATTATTTACAATATATGAGTCCTAGCCTTATCCTAACTTTGTTTCAACTTGATGTTCATCGTCCATATTTAGTCGCTCACAGGATATTTTGATGTTTTTCTGAACCTACTCGTATACCAGTAACCAAAATCCGTGTCCATCATCCATTTGTTACCTATTTGATCATTTAGATATTTTCTAAATCCAAACCAAAGTTGCCAGGAATTGTATTTATCCCCGCGCTAGCGAAGCGGCGGGGATATTTTTTGCTGTTCGCCGTACGTACGTGTCAACGTAATGTCCAGGATTATCTCAGGAACCATAAGAGATAGAAAACTGAACTTTGATCATTGTTAGCATTGTTGATGTAGATTGTGCCGAAGATTTCAGAATTTTGAGGGCATCATTAAAAGAAAAGGACGGATTTCGCGATATCCAGTAAATAGTGCAATCTTCTAAACTGCTTGGACTATAATGCTAAAATTGAAACCATGACTAGTATTGCATATGGCAAATTTATAGTGGCATGAGCATTTTTTCTGAAACCCCTGGGGGCATAGCAACAAGAGAGTTTAAAAATCCCAAAATCGATTGTCACAGAACTCCTCTTACACCGTAAGTGGTAGAAACATAAAAATTGGTGCATTACTAGCACTCTAAAGGTTGTCTGTGCCGAAGGTTTCGAAATTTTGAAATTTGCCCTTGGGACAGAAAAAATTTTCTGGAAGAGTCTTAGACTTATTAATTTTTGAAAATTACCAATCAACCATACTATCAGACACTAGCAGAATAATAGCTGTTAAATGGAATATTTTGATTTCAAAAAAAAAAAATTATTCCAACTTTGGTAAAATTCCTGAAAGACTCAAAGACCTTCATTTTTTGGAAATGCATATTAAAAACCATTAATATCATTAGAGGTAAGGTTACCATTCAATTTCCAAAAAATGGAATTCCAAATTTGGTTAATTTCCCGAAAGACTCTAAGATCTGATTTTTTTGGGAAAAGTACCTAGCAACCATACATATTTGTTTACAAAAAGGCTGTATAGGGAATGATTAAATTTCCAAATTTAAATGGAATAATTGGATTTCAAAAAAAATAATTCCAACTTTGGTAAATTTCATGAAAGACTTTAAGACCTTCATTTGTTGGAAATGTATCTAGCAACCATATATATTAATAACCATTAATGTCACAAGAGTGAAGGTAACCATTCAACTTGATTTCCAAAAATGAAATTCAAACTTTGGTAAATTTCATGAAAGACTCTAAGACCTTAATTTTTTGGAAAAGTACCTAGCAACCATGCATATTAATATCATTAGAGTTAAAGTTACCGTTCAATTTCCAAAAATGGAATTCCAAATTTGGTTAATTTCCTGAAAGACTCTAAGATCTGATTTTTTGGAAAAGTACCTAGCAACTATACATTTTTGTTTACAAAAAAGCAACAGCTGTATAGGGAATGATTAAATTTCCAAAATTAAATGGAATATTTGGATTTCAAAACAATAACTCCAATTTTGGTAAATTTCCTGAAAGACTCTAAGATCTTCATTTTTTTGGAAATGTATCTAGCAACCATGCATATTAATAACTATTATTGTCACAAGACTTAGGCTAACCATTCAATTTAAAAAATTGATATTCCAAATTTGGTAAATTTACACTTAATTAGTAGAACATGTTATCATAAAAACAGTTCACTACATGTATTTACATTATCAATTTATGATATCCTAATCAGTCACACTTCATTTAACATTATGACTACTATCTCAACTGCCCAACTCATTACTAAAGTTATTGTCACATCTGAGTATAATTTCCTTTAGAGCATTTAATTTTGTGATTAATACAACAATGGGGCGAGGATATGCAGCGTGGCTGCTGTGTTTCATTTTTATTGAATTCGGTCTTCTTTTCAACACTTGTCTTGTGTTAAGTTTGGAGCCGGGGTCCAATATTTAACTTATTGTCTTGAAGGAAGGGAAATATCTTAAGAAACAATTTAACAAACCACAATATGGACGAAAATGTTACCTATTGATGTTGTTCAAAATATAAACAGCTGAAAAAAAAGATGTTGGAATCAGTTGAAAATTGCTTTCAATTTTATTATTTGGCTTTCGCTCTGCAAGTTGAAATTTATGGTATGATGTTAAAATGTATTGTTGGAAGGATCCCTTCCCGATATTATATGTTTCGTGCTGACTTATTATCGAGGCACACCGTGTAGAATTCTACATATGCGGACGGTGATCATGTGCGACTGAGGACACGGATTTGAAGTGGGGACAAAGACATTAGTTGGTATTTGCTGCCTGATTTCTTCAAATTATTACTTACTTGGACAAAAAACTAAGCGGAACACTTTGATTATACAGGAATACATTCCGTAAATTATGCGTTCACAGTATCCCCAGAAGTCGTTAAGCCATGCACTCCGACGCTATCTTGGTAGGGTTGTAAAAACCCGAAAGCACCGGTCTTTTTGCTCGATTACCTCTTTTCTGTACCACTTTGCTTATTTAAAAAGTTATCCTCTGTAACTACTGGGGCAATTGATACCGAACTTTGAGGGGCCTCGGTGGCCGAGTGGTCTAGGTAGTTCGTCAGGACTACTACTGATCACTAGCCTGTCAACGCTGGGGTTGTGAGTTCGAATCTCACCTGTGGCGGGGTGTGTTCGACTCCGATCTTAATTGACAAGGATTGCTAATTTTCCTACCGAAGGTCGGTGGTTCTCTCCGGGTACTCCGGCTTCCTCCACCAATAAAAACTGGCCGCCGCGAAATGGTCAAAATGTGCTGAAAACAGCGTTAAACCCCACCTAAACCAAACCAAACCGAACGGACGTTAGATGGTGCCCTTTCAAAATTGTGCACGGTGGTCCTGACCTCTGATCGGCTGCCCTTACTGAAAATGGAAAAATTAGCAAATAAATACTTAATAATCTTCTTCTCTGAAACAACTGGGGAAACCGACACAAAACTTTGATGGAATGGTCTTTAGGTGGACCCTTTTCTATCTTGTGTCCAGAGGGATGGACCTCATCGACCAATATAGCTGTTGTTACTGAAATTAGAAAAACCAACAAAAAAATATTTTAAAAATATCTTCTTCGAAACAATACGGCAATTGAAACCTGACTATTATGGATTGGTCATTTGATGGTCTCCTTTCAATGTTGAGTTCGGGGTCTTGATCTCAGACCAATATGGCCTCTGTTAATAAAAATAGAAAAAAATCAGCAAAAAATATTAATAAATCATCTTCTTTAAAACTACTTGAGCAATTTAGACCAAACTTTGATAGAAGGCCCCCTTTCAAATTTTGTCATAGGTCAGGACGGTATAGCAATATAGTCACTGCTATTAAAAAATAAAAGAAGAAAAAGGCATGGATATCAGACTGTTTTCAATGGTTTATTAAATTCTCTTTAATGGTATTTGAATGGCACACTAAACCCAGGTGAGCGATACAGACTACTGAGAGCCTCTACTAATCTAAAGGCATGTAGTTTTATATTAAAATTTGGGAAATTTTATATGAATATCAGTGGTTTCGTGGTAGCGTGCTGAGGGTGATTTGGTTTGGGAATCAAACCAATGACTTAAAAATGGTATCTGTTGCTTCTCCGAGGTCCCAATACTTTGTCCTGGTGGGGTAACATCTTTCTGTGCATTGTTGTCTTATGAGCTAGCACATGTCGGTCTTTTTCAAACAGGGCTCATGGTCATATCTCATCAACATGTTCTCCTCCTGAATATAGGGGAATATGCATTTAATAATTGCTGCCGGTAAACATAAATCAAGTGCATGTACAGATTGTTGACTGCAATCCGACCATATACATATATATTGTCTCGCGAAGTTTAAACACAATTGAATCACGAGATACAGGGGCCTCTGGTGGTGGGTATAATTGTAATACATTCGTACGAAACTAAAGTTATGTTCTATGTCTTGAGGTGTTAATGCAATAATAATTGCATTTGAAATATTAAAATATGCCATGTTGTTTTTTACACATTTATTGGAAATGTCATACTTGAACTATTGGTTTAAGGCTGTGTGGGTTTTGTAATTATTTGTTAGGTTTAATTTAGACAAAGCTCAATGACTCAGACATCGTTCATTGTATAATGTACTTTTATGATATGTTGGCAAATGTAAAGTGTACCTTACATCTTGATCAGTGTGTTAGTACCTGCAACGGTTGCCTCTGTAATCTGACAAGCATTTTATTTTTTCTTTATCTAAATGACTATCTACCCGAAGCATCACTATAACCGCAAATGCACCTGTCTAATTCACATGTTATGGTGTTAGGTGGAAATGTGTGAACTCGTATAATTACAAGTAGCAAAAAAAAAATCGCTTAATAACACATTTATTGTTATTATATCAATATATAAATCGGATATTTTTTCCAGATTCTATGGCCATATTGTTGGACACATCTGTGGTAGCATTAAGTTCTGTGAGTGGATTTTTCGGATTATTAGTGTGTTGTGGAGTTATAGGGTATTGTCACAGGTATATTGAGTTTCAAAATTATATTAAATGCTATTATAACAGTGGTATAATTTGCACAAGTATAAATTTATTTCAATATTGTAAACGTATGATTCGAGGTTCTCATTTATAAGAATTACCAAGGACTTGGCAAATTTTTTTTATTAAATAAATCAGCATGTTTGTCCAAATGAATTTAAAGAAATTAAATATGTGTACTGGCATAAAGAATTAATGTTTTTTGTAAAAATTAAAAGACAATGTAGACGTTATTTTCTTGCAGATTTCTATTTCAACAATTGATTGGGGATTCCTTTCATTTTGATGGAATTACTGAAATAAAAATCTACAAGAACGTTGCATCATCTTTGATTTGTTTATTTGCTTTTGATTATTTATATTACACATGCACATTTTGGTGATATGGGTATAAAAGTGTTTGTGACACAAATGATCAAGAGAAATTTATAGACAGGAAAAGCGTTTTACCTGCAATACTAACTTCTACATTACTAGACCAGTTTCCAGACATCAAACATTTCCGTAGATGTGACACAGGAAAATGACACATGTGCACATATTCAACAAATCACGAATGCATGTCTGGGACACTTTAAGACATTTTTGAGAATATATGATGGATACGGTTTAACAATTTTGATAAAAATGCAAAATTATTCTGCAAAAATTTGAAAAAACGGGTTTTATGTGAAATGGTTGGAAAATACATTGACATACGTTTATTATATGCTACTTAGAAACTGGTATGCATTTTTTAACATATTTTTTTCAAACATATAGTTAAACACGTGTTCACCAGGTTAGGAAACGACATGCTTATGATCGGGTATCTTCAAAATATATGTTATATCTTTACAAAACAGGACAGTATTCATCTTCCATCTAAAGTAAATATATAACTTACACGCTCATCGATTTTATAATTCCATATAAAATATTGATATTGCAGTTAATTTTGTTATTTTCGTCACATTGGTTGCATCGACCAATTTTTTGGTCTATGGTTTAATGGTATTTTCACTTCAATCCGCACTTCAATATACAGGTACTGTAAAGATACAGTAGGCGGTTAGACACGCACCTTTGTTATGCTGATTAGCACTTTAACAATTTTTCCCGATTGAGAAGTTGGTTAAAACTTGGTTAATTCATTAGGAGATCTAGGGTATGTACTAAATTCTTAAAATTTATATATATAGTTGTGTACTCATTTTGAGATCGTTTCTTAATATCAATTTTGGTATTCTGATATTTCAGTGGAAATGGGTACCACTACCAGCAAGCACGGAGAACAACCTAATCGGTAGAAATTTTACTTATTTGCTTACTAATGAACTATTGCTTTAAAACATATGTGCTAATCTGCATGAATGTCGTATAAAGATTACTGTGTGTATATGCTTGTATAAATTAACACCTTAATTAGTTAGTTTAGAAAAGGAACATAACGGAAGTATAGAAAATTCTGTGAAATTTTTTGACATGCAAAAGATTACCTATGTCCACCTTAACCTTTTTTTTTTATTTCGGACATTGATTTTATATGGCTTACAATACTTTTATACATCTATTTTCAGACTTCTATGTATTTTTCACACAACAAATGTACATAGATTGATTGATTGATCGTTGCTTAACGTCCAGTGGCAAATATTTCATGCTTCTTCAGGACGAGAACCAGTTCAATTTATCAAACAATTCAAATAGGGGTGAAACAGGACACAAAGGGGAACCAATTTTGACTACCACTGAAAAAGGAGGATGGTTGGGTAGGGTCTGATAATTAAGCCTTCTGTAGCGGCATTAGCCTTCTTTTTTTCGAAAACTACAGAAGCGGTCTTTAGCGTGCAGGGAGTGTGGCATTCTCCAAACACGTTACCAACTATGGTCCGCGTTCAGGCTTTCCGTATTATGACCTGGCAATCCCCCAACGAGAGGGTCTCCTCTATCCGCCCCCTGGGGACGCGCTTTGCAGCTCTGTGGATTGAGCTCCGTGATCATCACATGTGCCTAGAAATGTAAATAGAGTTTATTTGTAATGTTAACTACTTTATTAATGCAAACAATGGCCTATTAGGGACATAGCATACATAACAATAAAAATAAACACATAAATATATTTACACAATATCAAAACAATATAGTATATAGTTAAATGTTAACTTTTAATATTAACAGATATTAGTCGTTACCACGTTTCACATTGTTCTTGGGTTTCTTAAATATTTATAATAAGTGTTTTCTTTTGCGAGATCAATAACTTTTTTTCTTTATAATGCAAGAAGAAAAGACATCAAAGAAACCATTGTAATCAGTTGGACTAACGAGTAACGTAGCAAATATTTGCAAGTAAGCATGTACAGTAATTGTAACGTATTTGCCTTATACATGTATTTAATGACAAAAAAATTGAGTTTAAAATTTTTGTTTGTTTACGCTAGGCATTTGTACGTCAAAAGAGCCAACGCAAATGGAATAAATGTGCCAAGAGCTGTACCATCGGCGTATATCCCTTCATCGGAACAAGTGGTTCCCCCCACTGAGGTACCAGTATATGCAGAAGTCCGTAAAGTAAAAACTCCGGGTTTGCAACCTGAAGT
The DNA here is from genome assembly GCA_028015205.1 of Mytilisepta virgata. Lineage (NCBI taxonomy): Eukaryota > Metazoa > Mollusca > Bivalvia > Mytilida > Mytilidae > Mytilisepta > Mytilisepta virgata. The sequence continues at coordinate 96,038,967 of CM051521.1, forward strand.
TCAAAAGGAGAACGACACGAAACCGAACGTCAACAGCGAAAATGTACAGGAATCAAATTCACCACCAAATGAGGACAGTAAAAAGATACCCAATGGAACAGAACCACATACCTCAAAACAAGAAGTGAAAAACGAAGACGTTAACAGAGCTAACGGGTATATTAAAAACGCTAAGAACAGGAAGGGCTCAGATCACATAGTTTACAAGGAGAGGAGTTATAAATTATATGACCCTGAAAACAATGTACAACGAGAAAAAAGTTACAGATTGTACGATGAACATTATGAAAATAGACCGAAAAGTTATATACATTATGAAAGTGTAAAACCCGGCTATGTTGTCCGAGAAAGAGGTTATAAAATGCATGAACCACGATATCATGCGAGAAGAGTTGCACATACATACGGTACATGGCGAAATCAACCGGAAATACTTAAAAGACGGACTGTTGGAGAAGTAGTTAATGCAAGACCAGTATCCGAAATCAGAACGACAAGTAAAAGACCTGTGCGGGTTGTAAAAGCGGTACCTCCCATGCCTATAAGATCAGTTAGATCAAACACAGTCGGGCGGCCCGTTATTGTTCGACGTTCTGTTGAGCCCCAGAAGGTGTACAATACATCCATAATGACGGAGAAAGTGTATTCCGCACCTGTAACAGAAAGGGTTTATACCACTCCTATGCATGGGTACATACCTCGACATCGACTCGGTGAATATAAGCCAAAAGTTATAGATGGATATATAGCTCCGACAAGTGTAAGATTAGAACAGGCTTTGTCAGATCCAGGGGGTTATAGAGAAAGGGTTATTTTAGAACCAGTTTATCAGACTAGTAAGTAAATCTCTATACTGAAATTCGTAAACAATAAATGTAGATTATCTTTGCAAAATTATTCAGGCTAAATTTATGCATGTATACGATCATTTCACCTGCATGTATATTTGGTTCAAATGAAATATGAAGTCAGAATTGAATGTTTTTACTCAGATTGAATGGTTTGTAAAGATTGTTTGATGGTAAAAAAAACAAGGCATGTATCATATAAGGTAATGTAAATATTATGTATTATTTTTTTCCTATTTGATAAATATCTCATATTTTTTTGTTTTTCTTATACAGGAACGATTCCTCCACCAGCATATCCCGGATTAAGAGTGTAAGTATTTCCTCTTTCTCACATATCATACAGAAATACACAGAATTAGCCTAATTGTATGTAATATTCGGTGTTCTGTAGTTGCACACTGGTAAAGGACATACACACACACGCAATGCCGGACAAATTGCTAAATAGCCTAGGTCGTTTCACCTACCTTTTTATACATGCTGTTTGATGTTTTCAGTAGATCTTATTGAGAATAATCAAACGATATTGGGCTGCACTGTTTTTTTTTTATAATTATTCAAAATGTTGAGTCCGGATAAAGTTTAACTTTACTTTTATAAATGCACTATAATAACATTTAAATTTTTTGTTTGGTAAATCAATTAAATAATGCTGTCTTAAATTAAAAGCCATTTAATGTTAAGTAGATAAATTTTGGTATTTTACAGATACAAATACTGCTTAAAAAGATATTTATGCGATACTTTTAGTTTTTATGTTGGTTTGCTTGTATATTTTGCATTTTTTTGGCCTTATTTAAAACTTTTGCAACCATGTTTAATCTTGTGCATCAGAGTTAGTATCACAAAATATTTGTAGGTACCACAAAACATCTGCTGGTGGACACCAAGTCCACGAGGGTATCACTTTAAATTTAAATTTACTGTTATAAAAAAGTGATACTTTAAATTTACTCTTATAACAAAGTTCACGCAGGCTTTGTACAAACTAAGGAGTATCTCCCCTGTGCTTATCTTTGTCCTAAGATAGTTTAGCTTTACCGTATTTGTCATTTGGCATTTTAATAGAATTAGTATCAGATTGCCGAATTTTTCTGAGATCGGATATTTTATCTTTTTTTGTTGTTTCGGCATAACACCATAACATCCCATATGGGTCACTCGACGAGTCATGTTTTTGGATGGGCTCCCGCCATTATTCATTACTTTTAGCTTGACTTCAGTCTTGCATGGATTGATATAGCTTTCCCGCAGACAGTTTTTTTCTCTCTCACGAAATACAGGACCCGGCGTCCATCACATCAAATTTCGCGGACATGTGAAATAGCAAAAATGCTGCTGGAAGTATCCTACAACACCTACAAACAAATAAAACATTTATAATATATACGTTAAGTCAAGAAAAACCAAAGGGATATTCGAAGGAGGGGAAATCGAAACAATTGACAAACTCCGGAGAACAATGAAGACCAGACCAAAACAATACATTCACTACAATTAAAACTAAAAACATACGAACAACATGGACCCAACCAAAAAACGGGGGTAGATGTTTAAAAATGATTGTGATTCAAAACTTGTTGTATCTATTACAGATATGAGAAGGAAAAGATTCCGGTTCAAAAGGTATTAATAAATTGATTCTTAAAACTGTTTGTAAGTTTTATAGTTATATTGACATGAATGGGATTTCAATGATCCCAGGAGATAGAGCTGTAGTATTTAAATGTCATATCTAACCATTTAAAAAAATTAATGAGCCTGAAAAAATGAGAAATAAATTCGCTGACGTATCATGCTGGCTTGATCTGGTTGTTTAATATGCTCCTAAAACGTCCAGGTTGAATGGCATTATCATGGTAATTCAAGCTATTTGGTGATGAACAGCACATACATAGAAAATATTTTCTTAGTACAGTGCTGTTCTTGTGTAACAAATGTAGGTCATTTCACCCAGTTTGGGCTATACATTGTAATATCTACTTACCATCAGTCTTTTATACCCCCGCAAACAAGTTTGGGGTATAAAGGAATCAACTTGTTCGTCCGTTCGTATGTTCGTCTGTCCATCCGTCCATGTACCTTGAAAGCGCAACTCCTAAACCGTTCTATGGATTTTGATGGAACTTTATATGAAGATTGGGCATCTGTAGATGTGCATAAGTAAGATAATTATCGCCAGAAGCTTGCAAAGGGACATAATTCAACTTAAGGGTTTTAAATGTTTAAAGCTTGTAAGCGCAATTCCTAGTATTTGAAGCGGGGGGTATCGCTCAGTGAGGTCACTCACAGTTCTAGTTTGCATACCAAAACATTAAGACAAAATATAAAGCTTTTTTCAGGGAGTGAGCGTAGCGAATGACATAAAAAAACATGAAAAAGTCACTGTTCTCTTTTTCTTTCAGATTGAAACTGAAATTGCTGACAAATCAGTAAAGACATATCCGGGAACTTACAAATATGAGGATGGAAGTTTGAAGATTAAAGTACCACAAACAGATGATGAAAAACTTAGGGGAATTCCGAAGACACAGTTTTTTGATGATGGAAAAACAATTATGATAATCGACTATTTAGTGGATCCTTTATATACAAAAATCAACAAAGTACCAATTTCTAGCTCCACATTACAGGACGACAAACAAAAATCAAATGGCGAAATTACAATAGAAGATAAACAAAATGATGATGTGTTAAATGAAAATGACATTGATTTGGGGTTGGATGAATCATTTAGCAGTGATCCATACAAGAGACAAAGACCAGAAAAACTCGGAAACGTTCAGTTTCTGCCTTAAATCTTAAAATCTGAATGGGGACATTACATTGACATTATACAAGATTTGTTATATTCATACATACTTCTAGAGCTCCATTTCTATACTTGTAAAATTCAAAAGGATATCACTACAATATAGAAGCATAGACTAAATGCGATGTATATGATAATGGGAATTATAAATATTATTGGACATGTAACAAAAAGTACAAAGAGTTAAACTTATCACACAAAGTCAGACTATAAATCCACTGTCGTGGGTGATAATAATATTCTAGTATATCGTATGTGCTTCCCACAAATCATTAGGTATATCAATATATCGGTTGCATATTCCAAGCTTCTATTAAGTTAAGTGTACATTTATTTGTAATAATCATGTTCCTTGTTAATGATTAAAATTATTACACACAATACACATTAACCAAACGTTTTTTTTTAAGAAGTCCAGATTAGCTATTGGTACATCGGATATTTTAAGAAACCGTTCTGGATCAAAAAGCTCATCATCGGAAACCCACGACCGGTCGCACTTAAGCTTTGCTTCCACTTGCAAAAAGCCAAGCACGGCTTAAAACTTGACAGTCATCTTTTTTTCTGAATTGTGTACTCCAACATTATTATTAAATTATTAATCTAATCAATTGTTTCATGGAACTGATCGTCATGTTGCGTAACTCGGAATTGTACAACAATGAATCGAGAGTTTGTCATCCAATTGGAGAGGTTCTCACTATGTTATTCGATTAAAAATTGTAGTACAAAAAAAACGAATTTTGCCACAAGACAAATTGATCTGATACAACCTTCAACATATTGTATATCATTATTTTCCAATTATTTTTCACGTCAGAATTTGGTAATTGTTCAAGATAAAAAAAAGTTTGCTTTCCGAAGTATACAAGACGAGAAAATAAGGGGACCAATAAAAACTCATACATCCCAAGACAGAGACAATAACGCAAAAGGCAAGTACTGAAACAGAACTACAACAACAAAACCCGAAAAATGTTGGGGTTAGGGGACACTCGTGGTCTGGGAGAGTCAGCTGCTCGCCATGTTCATTGTAATATCAAGTAAAAAATCATTTTCGGCGAAAGACTAAGACATATTTTTTAATCAGGGAAAACGAATATTACCCCATAAGGATCTGCAAAGTTGCTGTTGTGAAGATCGTTGAATTTTGTTTAACATTTTAACAATGGGTTATTTATCATATTTCCCAGCTGTGAACAAGAGTTCTAAAACCATCTGGATAACCCTGCACTTAACTTTGTGTTAGGGATTTGTCATACCATAGCCTACACGGACGGGCATGTTAGGTTGTATTGAAGTCCAAATATAAGTAACTACAAGTCCTAAGGGCTCAAAGTCTAATTATTCTAATGATTCTGAACTCAAATAAAGCGGACTTCATTCAAGGGCTACTACGTGAAAATAAAAAGAAATACCGGTAGTCAAATCCTTTGATTTCACCTTTCGTTGTATAGATGATGTGTTGTTAAACAACGAGAAATTCCAAGGCTTTCTTCATCTCATCTTCCCCAGTGAGATTGAAATTAAGGACACTACAGATACATCGAAATCGACTTCATATTTGGATTTGTTTCTTGAAATAGACCATGAGGGACATTTGAAAACAAACGTGATGACTTCAACAAGGGCATGCGTGAGTTACCATGTAATTCTGTCATAAAAGCTGCTTAACCAGGGTTTATCGGGTGTCATATACGGAGCAGTCACTGCCTACCCTTCCGGAGCACCTGAGTTCTCTCCTGGTTTTTACAGGAGTTCGTATATTGTTCATTGTTTTTTTAGTTTTCGGTGGTTGTTCATTTGTTTTACCGGGTTTGTCTGTCTCTATGGTTTGCTCCTTAAGTATTGTTTTCCTCTTTCTTTGTAAAAATTGAGATTTGTTCAAAATAAAAGAAGTCACTCATTTGGGACACAGTCGGTCAGCTCCAAATAAATATCCGCGTTTAGCAAACCAAGAAAATAGCTAAACTTATGAGAAACTATAATGACTAAATAATCAAAACCAACAAAAAAGCTGTTTTCCTCACAATCAAGGGGCATAAATCAGGAACGACAATGGAGAAAATGACTCGACCTGTGTTTATTTGTTCTCAAGACTGCGTTCAAATTCAAATGATTCCGTAGAAGCACACTCAAGCAAGTGAGCGGAGACCTGTAAACACGACCTAAATTTAATGGTTCTTAACCCTGTAACTTAATGCTTTTTGGAGAGCAGAGAACAATCTAATAGCCAAAAGGGGGGGACCTAGCTATAAGCATCGTCGGAAACCCACAAAAGATCGCGCTTACGCTATGGTACACTTCAGTAAGTGTAGCATAACGTAAGAACCACCGGCGATGATCTATAAGATGAAGCTATTATTTCTGTTTGGCTGATTGATTTTCAATTTTTTGGTGACTGAAATAACACGTGCATGGGTGCTTCTAGTTCGAGGTTGCGCTGCTGTCAAACGACCTGTTTTGTTTGTTAAGGTCGGAAAATTTTCGGACTAATATGACTGAAGCTGGTTGAAGGAGCACATTCAATAGGACTGTCTCAAATAAAAAAAGTCTATGAACCTCTGAAAATACTTGTTGATAGTATATATTTATCAATCCTTCATATTCCCCAATACCTTAAACTATTAAATGTGCATAGAAATCACCCCAGTAAAAAAGGCTTTACTTATTCGACAAAAAATATTTCAAGAAAGATACAATATGATATGCTTTGTAGACTTTACAAAAAGAACTTTCTGCAGTATACTTTTGTTAAACATTCCAAAAAAAAATTAAATAAATAAACGGTATCAAACATTGATATCAAATCAACAGGATATAAACTATTGAAAACTAGTTTTCAATTTAAAAATATACAATATCCTTGTTGAAGGGTCATCCGTATCAGATTTTAGCTTGATAAGATTTTTGTACTATCACGTCCTATACATATGATGATTTATATAAGACCATATAAGTGTAAATATTTAGCTTTACCGGGGCTATATCACAAATACGGAACTTTCAGCTTGTCTAGTTTTTATTCACTGTATTCAATAAACTATATTTTGTACAAATATCTAAAATGGTGAAATTTATTCAATCTATTGTTGTATAATGATATAAAAGCACACTTATAAAGGTGAAACGGTTCGTTTTATTATTCACTCAACAATTAAGATTGGTTTGACCTCGTTTGTGTTACATATAATTTTCAAGGTCTTTCCCCATCATTCCGCTGTTTTCAGTCGTTCTCATCCGGGAAATTTGACCTAAGCACTGTTATCTTTGACATCTATAGGTAAATGAAATTTAATTGAAGACGGGGAATGTAAAACTCAAAATATTTGACAAAATACATATATTGAAAATATACTGTTTATTTACTGTTTGATATTGTTAACAGAAACACACCTTGTCTGGGATCTGGAATTCAGTGGTCGATGCAGCTTTTTTCCCAGAATACATGTATACAGATAGTAGTACCCAATCCTGTCTTTTTTAACACCATTTGTGAGTCCGTTTTCTTCGTCCAATTTCTTCATTGCAGCACAATAAAAATCAAATGGTTGTTCCTTCACATGTGTTTTTAGGGAATAAAAAGACAACCAAATTCGCTTATATTGTTTCATTTGTCTACATTTAATTTTGACATTTTATATTTTTTTATTTGCAAAAATTTCGGGTTTATCGTTGATCTGGACTGAGAATCATTCTCGAGCACATTTTAACCATCGTCAAGCATTGTCAGAGTTGCTAGATCATCAAGCATACTGTTAGCAGTTTAAGAACCGCTTAAACTATATAAGCAATACTCTTTCTCTCTCTTATCAGTGTTTCGTTTCTCTATACAAGTACTACCAAGACATTTGAAATGTTCATACCCAAAATTTGTTCACCTTTTTTTCATCAATCATCTCTAATACATGTACATAGTAAATGTATAAAATATTACGGAGGTTTTTCTGACACTAAAATCGGTTGTTAACCGATTTCATTGGGTATACAAAAAAACAAACAAAAAACAAAAGAAGTGACACTGTTCTAACTTGATACAAATCTGTTGTATAATTCTTTAATCTATTTATGTAATGCATTAACAACACTGCAAGTTTTCTTTATAATTTCCTCAAGTAAGATATTATCTCATTTACATGTAATAAAATATTATGTTCATTTTAGAAATATTCATATTGACAAACATATTCTAAAAAGATCAAAGAAATAAATAAGAAAATGAAAAGGGAATATTAGTTAAAAAAAGAATACAGGTTCCGTTAAGGAAATATTGAAGGAAAAAAACATCAACATATTAAATAAGATTGTAAACATTTATATAATACTTTAAAGCAAACAAAATTTAAAGTTTTTAAGTGCTATTTATCTTGGCAAACAGATGAGGATCCAAAAAGGTCCACAAATTTCTCTTACAAATATGTAAGAATATTACATTGTAGTAATACGTGATTGCATAATTGAAATACATTGAAAATGCTTGACAAGAATTCGTAGGAAGCAATACAAAAGACATAGCTCAAACGGAGAGACAAATCCAAGAATAGAAACGAACAAATACTTGTTCAACACAGAAATGCTGAAATCCAAAATCTAAGAACAAATTAAATTTAAGTCCTTTTCAATCTATGAGTGAATGTGGTGCTATGGAAGTGTAAACTGTCCCTGCTCCTATAACACTCATCATGAAGCTTTAATTAATATTTCAGGACACTTGGGGCTATTTGAAAGTTCTTTGGATTTTTAGCCGAGTTGAAGCGAAGTTTAACTGGGTTATTAATTTGATTAAGGATGTCCACAATTTGATTTCCAAACAATATCTTTGGTTTGCCTCAGTCCTTCCCAATTATTGACATTTGTTCAAACTCCGAGATCCAGAATCCTATTAATTTTGGTGTCAATCTGAGATATAATTTTGAGGAAAACATGACCGTTCCTCAGAAATCACATATTTTAAGAATTGACAATATTTAGTTTGACATACCTGATTTCTACAAAACTTCAATATGTTTTTAAACATGACAATATGAGACCCTGAAGCCTATTCATTTTGGCATTGATCAAGTATACAGTTTTGGAGAAAAAACTTGGGTTTTTTACACAGTAATCTAAAATTTTTTGAAATGACAATGTTTTTAGTCTGCCCCAGATGATTTCTACCTACACGAGACTCTGGAGCCCATACATGTACAAGTAATCCATGGCATTTTATTTGAGGAAAAAATATTTTTCCAAACAAATCAGACTTTAAGAAATTACTTTACAACACAAGTTGTCAAAAAAAGTTGTGCTTGGTGAATTCTATTTTTAATAGAAATAAAACTGTGTCTGTTATGTTGTATGGCACAATTAGATTTCAACCATTGCAATTCGAATTTTGATAAATATCCTGGAAGACTCTCAGACACTTCATTTTTATGAAAAGTACCTAGCAACCATATATCAGAGAAATAAACTGTGAAATAGCAATTGCTTGCAACAGCTGAATTTTGTACATAAGAATTTCGTTGTTTGTAAATTTAAAGACTCCCAGACCTTTAATCTTGGGAAAAGTTCTAGCAACCATATATTAAAGTAATCAACTGTGAAATTCCAATTCAATTTGTAAAATTTCAACTCCATTATTGGTAGAAATCCTGGAAGCCTCGCAGACCTTTAATTTTTAGGAAAAGTACCTAGCAATCATATCTGAGTTTATTGTTAACACATATAGGCGAGTTCATGACTCAGCAGTTTTGGCTGGGACTCACCAAAATTCTGCGTTTCAGGCTCAATTAAATTGTGGAACAGTATTTTTAAAGTGATTTGGGACTCCTACCATAAACCTGCATATGTTGCATTTTCACTTTTCATATATTTCACGAATGACTCTAATCTTTAATTTATGGAAGAGGTATTTTATCAACCATATATCATGGAAATGGTCACAGGAATATCCATTGAACAATTCCTACTTCAGTATATTTTTTGGAAAACTATATTTACTGTTCGGGGAATTTCTTAGAAACACTAGTACTGCTTGAATGACATCAACAGTGGAACAGAACAAGTAATTGGAATAATTGGATTATTTCAATTCAAGTGAATTTCCTAGACGACTTTTAGACTTTTACCTATTGGGAAACATACCTGGCAACCATATGTTAAGAAAAACAACCATGGAATTTCAATAAAAAGAAATTAGTGTTGTCATAGTTATATGCCATAATAATACATTCAAATTATGTTGCAACTCAGCTTTTGCCTCTTTGAAGTGCATTACGTTATTATAATTTGTGGCAGTGATTGTAGAATTCAAGGTTCTGAAATTTTGGACATACTTTGTATGTTTTTATTCATTTGTTCTGTCAACAGTCTATTTGTCACTACATGGTAATAATATTGTTAGTTATTTGCTAAAGAATAATAGTAAGGACCACAGAGCATTAAACTGCTCATACTATAATTCAATTATTCAAAACAAAGCAGAAATTAAACTGATACTTTCGACTTTAGCATTTATCAACCTTGACCAGAACTCTAAAATAAAACAAGAGTGGACACACTGAAATGTCTCACCTGTTTTAGTGTTCATAATTGAATTTATGTTGAAATTTTAAAAAAAGTTTATGTAAGCTTTACATTTTAATGATGAATGAACATGAAGTCAAGGCGAGACAAACATGTAGGCCCTACAATCATTTCTTACACCATGCATGATTGACCTTATTTTAACCTTCGAATTTTTTGTTAATCACTGTTGAGTAATGATCCCTTAAAAGTTTTTATTATTTATTATCATAATTAATGTTATTTAAAGATTTTTATAAAATAATAAAATACATTTCATACAACAAATATAGTTGACCTATTACTTATAGCATCTCAGAAGAAGACCAAACAGCAGAAACTTTACATTGACCAATGAACCATGAAAATGAGGTCAAGGTCAGATGAAACCTGTCAGACAAACATGACCACCTTACATTCATTCTATACACCACATACAGTTGACCTATAACTCATAGTATCTGAGAATTCCAAACAAGAGAAACTTAACATTGACCAATGAACCATGGAAATGAGGTCAAGGTCAGATGAAACCTGCCAGACAGACATGCACACCTTACAATCATTCCATACACCACATATAGCTGACTTATAACTTATAGTATCTGAGAAGAGGACCAAACAATAGAAATTAACATTGACCAGTGAACCATGAAAATGAGGTCAAGGACAAATGATACCAGCCAGACAAACATACACCTTACAATCATTCCATACACCAAATATAGTTGACCTATACTAATGGTATTTGAAAAACAGACCAAAACACAAAAACTTAACATTGACCAATGAACCATGAAAATGAGGTCAAGGTCAGATAAAACCTGCCAGACTGACATGTACCCCTTACAATCATTCCATACACCACATATAGTTGACCTACTGCTTATAGTATCTGAGAAACAGACCTTATCATGTAACTTTAACCTTTCACTTTTCACCTTTATCACTGATCCATGAAATGAGGTCGAGGTCAGGTGAACCCTGTCTGATGGACATTTAAACGTTGCAAGGAACCTATATACCAGGGCTCACCACACTTGAAAATAACAGGGAGACTCAGAGTCTCCCTCAGGGTAGCAACAGGGAGACTTCAGGGTATGATAGGGAGACTTCCAAGTCTACCAGAGAGACTGTGTTTTTTCCCCAAATTTGTCGCCTGTCGAGTAAATACCTGTTATTTTGTGTCTTATAGTGTATACTATACATTCCTTTATTGTGTTTTATCCTGTATTGTTTGAGATTTTATCTACATTTACTCCATATCCTTCCATTTTAGTCATAATCTGAGATTTTGTCTCATGTGCATTTAATCAATATCTTTTGAGAATTTTTCATGATGAGTCCTGGGACTCATCATTTTTCAGAATGGTGAGTCCCAGCTGATTTTGATGAGTCCCAGTCCCAGGACTCATCACCACTTTTTTAACGTACATTGCTGCATGATTTTGACCATGGTAGGCCTATTGTACTATTGTTAAAGTTTAATTAAAATCATGTGCTGCCCTAAAATACTGACGAATATAATTTGAAATAAAAAAAATTTTAAAAAATTAAATTATGCAGTGGTGCTCCGAACTTGGAAGAAAAATTCTGTTACAGATATGAGCAAAAATATTTGTACCTTTTGACACAACTTATTTATTATTGCCATTTTATTTTTTAATATTTATTTATATCAAGGACGTATAACTAACAAGGATTGGTGTCTCGCGGTATCTCGTTAAAATATACGTCCTTGTTTATATATACTCTTTACTATTATTTTTTCTCAAACACTCTTAAAATCCTCCCATTCACCTTGCTTGAACACCTTAATAATCAATACATGTATTGACAAATTTCCATTTGTGCATAGATTATAATGTCAAAATCCGCTAAATTTATTTTTAAATAAGGTCTACATATTGTTACCGGTCGGTAAAAAACACCGTGACCAATGAAAAATCACGAGAATTCCGACTGCCGCCATGTCCTAGCTTACTTTTTGTCGTTTCTTTCCCCCTCCTCCAAGAAAAGAAAAAATGGCGGCTCGAGATTTTTAATGAAAATAACGGTCTTCAGACGCAGCTGATTGCGTACGTTGTTTGGTGGCGCCTTACTTAAAAACACAGGGCGACTCATTTGTCGCTCTGGAGCTGATGACAGGGCGACATTGGCGAGCATTAGGTGACTTAATCGCCCTAATCGCCCAGTTTGGTGAGCCCTGATATACCAAATATAGTTATCGTATTACTCATAAGTGAGAAATTCACATGACAAAAAAAAATATACATTTTTTCAAGCAGTCCCTGAACCATGAAAATGAGGTCAAGGACAATGGACATATGACAGACGTAAAGTTCATAGCATAAGGTATCTGCATACAAGGTATGAAGCATCCAGGTCTTCTACCTTATGAAATATACAAATAGTTTACGCCGCTGCTGGATAGTGATACCTATGTCTCACTCTGCGACTTTCGTCACAGGCAAGACAAAAAGTCTTGATTTTAAATAACCAAGCATGGAGAAGTTTTCTTTTTTAAGTCCAAAAATTACAAAAACCTCAGATTAATATCACATTTTCAAGAGCATTTCTCTTGAATCAAAATTATCTCTATATGGCTTACCAAAGCATAAGTCAATATAAGCCTTACTTCCAACAATCTTCATCTAAAGTTTGATATTTGTTTCAGCTAGTGACAGTTCGTAAACATGGACACTGATAGTTTGATTAGTGGTCTACTGTAAACTAGTCAGCTGCTAATTACCAAATGCATTCTTTACTAGTATATGTCAATGGATGTTGATTGGATGTTTTCTCATAACACGACCTATATTCTTGGTATTTTTATACCAATGATAGTGCACTGGTCTGTTAAAATGATTCAGTAGGTAAGCTTTTTTTTTGTAAACATCCTTTAGATCAACTTGTGTATCTAATATGTATGATATGTTGTTGTTTGTTATATTCTTATTCAAATGTAAAATGATTTCTATTTACATCTTTCACTTTGCACCTAAAGTGTGCTGGCATTCAGGGTTCTCACTAAGAATTTATCATGAGTCCTGGACTCATCATTTTTCAGAAAACACTGTGGCCAATGAAAAATCACGAGAATTCCGATTGCTGCCATTTTCAAGTTGACTTTTTGTTGTTTCCTTCCCCATCCCCTTTAATTTCCATGAAAACAAAAATGGCCACACAAACTTTTTGATTCATATTACGGTCTTTGGATGCAGCTGATTAAATCTAGACAGATCCCATGGACGCATGAGTTTAAAGGGCATACTTATGATTATGGTTGATCAATAATTTTATTTTTTGAAATAAGAAAAAAAGTTTAGGGTCGGGGTGGGTACAGCTTGGGGTCAGTCGGGTAACTGGAACCACACATATATTTTTGTTTGGTCTCTGATCCTTTCGCATTATCACAAAGGCCGCTTTATTGCAAAATTTACTCTTGACAAATAGGCCTTGCAAATAAGCAGAATCCACTGTACTACACCAATGAGGAATAGATAATAAGGATAGATTTTATGATGAATTATTTCACTGTAGTTGTTCATAACAAATTAATTACCTATAGTGAGATCTTTAGGGGTTTGAAGAAAATTCATTGCAAATGACCATCACATTTTACCAAAAATATTTCCAAACTCATTGGACATTTTGCAAATAACCAACACTTTTTCTCATTTAAGCAAAAATTTTCTTTGCAATAAAGCTAATTTTGCTATAAACTGCTTTGCAATTAACAGACATATCTAACATTATTTGAATAGGAAATGGTTTTGTGCTGGGGATTTTTTTGCAAATAACCAAATTTTGCAATTAAGTGGAATCGACTGTATATCATACTGATTCACAACAATTTTTTTCTTTCAATTGCAAACATTAACTATTATGTGATATATTATCTTTTATTTCTTTTTCCTTTCCCTTTACTAAAGTTTTTGTTTCCTTTTCCTTTTTTGTTTCCTCCTTTTTTGTCTGTTTTCTGTCTTTTTGTGCTATAATGATAAATAAAACAAATTTAGAAGAAATTAATACATTTTGTATTTCATTGTTAGTTTATGAAAATGTACATTCATCTTAAGATTAAGAAATATCTGTTCAAAAACTGGAGTACATTGCAGACTTCACTCTTAGTATTAAAAACAAGAAATGAGCTGTCAAAAATGACAGCCAACTAGGTTTTCACTCATCACTGTTAGGAGCCAACCATATATCCCCAAACTAATTGCTTCCCTCTGACGGCTCGGTTAAAAATTATGATTTCATTTACCTGATACATCCCTCATATCTCCAATTAAATAAAAAATCAATACAACAACTACAATCAAAGACTTCAAAGTCCATAATGGCCATAAGAAGAGAAAATTTAGGATATAAAATGCAAATATGATAGAAGCCACATACAAAATAAGAGCTCAATGGGTGCAGCCATTTCATCAAAGGGGACATAAGGTATATTATAGGTTATAATGCAGCCTAAAATTTCAATGTCTATAAATGCTATAAAGTGAAAAATCTGAACAAGATGCAGAGGCCATAAAGGCCATATACCAAATATGAGCTTAATCAGTGTAGCCACATATCCCCTCTTGTGTTGCTGTGGGGGACAAAAATTCCAAAGCTTGGTGAACCATACTTCTCTGAATCAATGTTTATTCCTTACCCTTCTCGCTGTTCATCCATTATATGTGTATTAACTGCTTTAGTGATATCTAATGTAGGTGTTTTATTCAATACATTCTGTAATATGTCTAACTGTTTTGTACTCTCCTTCTTTACATCTCCATAATTAGGTTCAAACTGAAAATATAAATTAATTCTTATTACAACATATTATTTATTAGGAGTTTTACAATCTTTTAAGATTTTGGGGTATATCTTATTCATAGCTGTATAACCTGAATACTTAGATACATGATGTCTGGCTGGTGAACTGAAAGTGTGTCAGATAGCCCTGTGATCCCCTCTGCCCGTGAATTAAGAATGACATGGAATACAGTCCAACAAACTTTTTAAAGATCAATTGAACTAAATGACTTGGATCTTTAATGAAGTGAAAAAATGTAAATAAACTATTAAAAGGCATTAAATATCTGTATTATTTATATTTCTGAAAATATATTGCTTGCCCTTTTCACTCTGCATTAAAGTACACCTTTTCTCTAAAACTGCTTATCTGCATGTTATTCCTCGCCGGATTTCTGACAAGTAATTCTTGTCCTCAAGATCAAAGTCATAAGTATCTATCTTTAGCTTCAGCATTTGCAATTATATTATTATTAATTATATTAACCTGTTGCAATATGGTTTGCTTAACAAGTTATGTTAAGTAATAAGTTGCATTGTTCCTTAACCAGCTGACCTTATAAAAAAGGTCAGTCATGTCTCACTACAAAAAAGCCATGTCACAAAAGAAAGTTAGGATAAATAAGCATTTATAAGACTTTTACAAATATGTAAACCAATACTGATACCAGACAGGGTTCCTCATAGGATTTTCTCTTGGTAAGTCCTGGACTTATCACTTTTGAAATTGAATTTGAAAAATATGTGTGCAGGACATGTCTAGGTGCATTGCGATGATCCCTGCCAGACAGACCATTTCTATTCCAGTTCAAGATGACTTGGTACAATATTTAACAAAATATTTTTATTTCATAATGAGTTGAAAAAAAGAAGAGTTGATACTGTTTAAATTGGTTGTGAAGCTAACATCAAACAAACAATATCTTTAAATTGTGTCCTAATTTTTCAACCTGAAAATCATAATCCAGTTTTAAATAACCACCATACCTTTCTCTTTTTCCCAGTATATTTTGAAGGTTTTTCTTTCGACAAAGATTCTGTAAATTTTCCTATAGATGCTGTAGATTTTTTAGCTACAGCTAAAGCTTTCCCAAGATAATCTTTAGATGGTGTGGATGTAGGTGTCAGTCCTACCCCAGGTACTGAAACGTATCAATTACATGTATTACTAATTCTTTAGATGGTGTGGATGTAGGTGTTAGTCCTACCCAAGGTACTGAAACGTATCAATTATATGTATTACTAATTCTTTAGATGGTGTGGATGTAGGTGTCAGTCCTACCCCAGGTACTGAAACGTATCAATTACATGTATTACTAATTCTTTAGATGGTGTGGATGTAGGTGTTAGTCCTACCCAAGGTACTGAAACGTATCAATTATATGTATTACTAATTCTTTAGATGGTGTGAATGTAGGTGTTAGTCCTAGCCAAGGTACTGAAACGTATCAATTACATGTATTACTAATTCTTACAACAAACTTTTAAATTTATGATAATGTGCTTGCTTTCAATTTGCTGCATAATAATTCTTCCATTTCAAATCATAAATATAAATTTGGTAACTACAATTTAGAAAATTATTAATCTTTCTAATTTGGCCAATCAAATGTAACATAAAATAATAATAGAACATCATTTTCTGTTAGCCCCAAAATAATATATATCTATGATCTTACAGTGCATATATGTGCATATTTTATACTATAGAAAGTTTTTTTTTTCAATTTATGATGGCTGACAAGCAGATTAAAAGAATAATGTACCATTAATGATGTTACGAAAATCATTACTTTTTTTTATATATCTATTATTTTCCTGATATATCTATTAAGTGTAGATTTTTTCAAAACTAACAGTTATTAGCAATGGAGAAAGTAAAAGACCACAAGTAATAAATGAAATGTCAAATACACTCCTCAAATGTGTATACAATTGATTCTTGGTATGTTGAACCTGCACGGACCTGCCAAATACTTTCAACTTGCCCAAAATTTTAACACAGTTCATTTGTATAGAAATTACTGAAATGAGCCCAAAATTGGTTGAGTTACCCAAACCTCTGACTTAACAAGAGTCAACTATAGTTGTAAAATGTGCATTTCTCATAAACTTGATCTAACTGTTATTGCTAATGAATCTAACAAATAGAAGATGGTTACTTATTTTATGTTCAATTTTCTTCAAACCCTATTCTACCTTTAGATTTCTGTGCTCTAGCTATATTTCTTAATCTCTGTAACTCATTCTTGGCTACTCTCTCCTGTTTGTGTTTCTTTCTTTTCTCAAACTGGTCTTCATACGGATCTATTGTAAAAGGGACAAAAAAAATTCATATTTTCTTCACTTCTATAATCCTGTTATTAGGAAGTGCTTTACATGTTAAGATTTTACTATTTATGAAAAGCCTTATGAACTAGGTATTAAACTAGAAAATTCCTTATCAAATGGATATCCTGTATTTTAATCAGAGAACTTCAATATTTGGTTGTCCTTTAAGTTACGAGTACCAAAATAGCATAATTAAACATACACTTATAATAAATAATGAATAGGATTATCTATGTCTACATGTCAACATACATGTATAAACACATTAAAAAGTGATATATGTAATATACATGTATACTAATGATTTATTATTTTATAAAATCTATCCATGTGTTTTTGATAAAAAATACTTCAAACACCATTTCCTGAATTGAAATACTCATAAAATATCAATTTCAATAAAATTTTAATATTCTTCTTCATTTTTCTCCAAAAGACATGTGTCACTGCCTTACAAAACAAAACCTGTCCATAAAGGACATAATTGTTTATCCAATTATTAATTTTTTTTATCTTGATGGCGATTATGCTTTGGTCACTTGACCCTTATCAGGTTACCAATGAGAGATAATAACTACTGTCCTTTAAATCCAAAAGTGAAAAGTGACAAAATTATCCAGGTGTAACACTGTCACGAAACTGATACCAGATGGACACACCATAAAGGAAATGTTCAAAATTGGATCTGTTCATAAAAACATCGGGCCATTCGTGAGGGCATCTAAAGCCATCGAATGACCTCTGGTTGAATTTCTCAGGCTCCCGCAGCAATTTCGTGAGCAGTGACAAAATCTTTGGCATGCCAAAAAATTGCCGAAAGTTCATTTTGTCTTGAATTCATGTGTCCATTTTGCCCTTCGTAAGGACATTGTGAGAGCATCTTGTAAAATCGTGTCATCTTCATCTTTACTTCGTGTGATCATCGGTGCCATCGGGGATTTTTCGCCTCACATAGACAATACAAAGGAAACAAGAAGCTGCCCGATTGTCTTAGTAAGGCAACATGACTACGTGAAGCCCACGCAATGCCGTCATGTAGCCATCGTATTATAGTACAATGACATTGAGATGGGAATTCAGTGTCAGCGAAGACAGTCAAATTTCATTTCATTTCAAACATTTTATTGATTTAAATCAAAGGGTATTGGATAACAGGCAGAGCCTATATCAATCCTATCCCAACAATAACAAGATGGAAATTATAGACAATTTAAAACAAATGAGAAATTATTTAAAGTATATTTCAGTCAAACTCACACAGCATTCAATAGAGTTTATATAATGGGCTTCTGTTGCAGATTATAATGCAGAATATTTGTATATATATCCTAAGAAACTAATGTAGTCTCAACTGAATACTTTAGGAGAGGAGTGCAACATGCTACACATGTACATAATGCAATAATCTATAATAAATGCACAATTTATAAATGAAAAATCATTCCACCATTTTATATCATATTATACTGTTTGATTGGAATAAACTTAATCTAAAATTGTTCTTTGAGGGAGGGAGAAAAAAATGGATGCACAATTTGGTTGATATTGGTACATTCTTAGAAAATGGGTCAAAGACACAAATGGCCGGGTTGCTGGGTGTTTACTGTAGTGGTGACAAAGGTCATTACAAGATCATATTGCACATTGGCAGTCATGAATATTTATATAAACAAAATTAGACACATTGTATGTTGGTGTACGAGCACAGAGGCAGCCATCAATTTAATTAGAAATAGGTGAAGTAAGCAATATTTGATTTGATTACATGTTGATAAACACTTGTTTGGAAAAATGGGAAATAATTCCTAAAATAATTCCATAAAGTGAGGTGCACATCTTCAATATATATAGAAACATTCTATGAAGTTTCAAGGATGTGGGTGAAAAACTGTAGGAGGAGTTGATTTCACAAAATAGGTACCCATTTTCCCCGCCCGCCCGCCGCCGCCGCCCGCCCGCCCGACATTCACCATACTATAACCTGGATTTGCACTCTGTGCAACCCGGCCAAAAATGAGATTGAATGTTGATAACTTTTTTAAATAAGAAAAATAATGTTATCATAGGTAAGAGTAATATCATGGAAAGAATGAGTCTTTTAACCAAATTAATAATTTTATTAGGAAAAAAACAAACAAACAAAAGAAAAAAAAGAACACAGATAACATAGGAGCAATGTGGGTGGAAACTGTCAGATTACATGATATTTGCAAGTCAAACAAGTTTTACAGTTTTACATGCATGTAATAATATAATAAGGTGGAGAATTAATGCTCAGCAAACGCAATGTAATTGGCAACCTACTGAAATCTATTTGTACTCTCAATATATTCAAGAACAGCATAAATTATCTCAGTGTTTTCCTCTGGAGACAGTTCTAAGGAACCATGCTATAAGACACTTAAGTTACTAACATCATTTCAAAGTTGACAATAAAGTATATTTAATTTGTGTGGACCATAGTATTAATGAATAGGAGGCTTTTCTATCTCTTCATTCAATTTGTTCTTGAACAGAGGGAGAGAGAGAGATGGAATATTTTGTATATCACTGTCAAGTTTATTCCACATATCTAAAGTATGTAGGAAGAAACTATTTTGATATGACATATAAGTACGAGCATTAAGTAGATCAAAATATATAGGATTTCTGATCATATAATTCTCATTTGTATTAATATGAGAAAGTACATAGTTTGAAATATAAGATGGATATAAAGCAAAGCCTTAAAGACAAGAATAGGTTTTTGGTTCTAGGGCCTATTTTGCAGGGAATCCAATCCAAGCTCATTATATAATTTTGATATAATTTTGGATTTTTACTTTTTGGCCTTAAAGGTTATACCCCAATCAGTGGCCCATGTATGGAGACATTTTATGTCTGCTTGTAAGGATTCTGTAGCTGTTTCCTGGTCATCAACAACACAGTTCAATGAGGTATCATCAGCAAATAGTTTGATTTTATTAGAAACGTCAACTATGTCATTGACAACAAAAAAAACAGAAACGAGCCAAGTCATGTGGCGCCTTTGTGATTTTGTTCGAATACATTGTACTCTCAAAAAGACATCATGTAGCAATCGTGTGTCATTAACATTTTCTTGTTTCCTTTGTTTGTTGTTCGGGTGCCATAGTGTGACCTTCTTTAGGCATCGTAGTTGCTTCGGCTGTTGACCAAGTTCATTGAAGTTTGGGACCATCTTTGCGCGAAATTCAAAATTCCATATTCATATGGCTATCTGGTGTCAATTTCGGGACAGTGTGATGTCTGCATTAAGATATCTCCCTTTGGAAAGTTGGTTATAAAGGGAAATAACTGACATTTCAAGATTAAAACATGTATGACACTGACAGCAGGAAATGCTACCATAACAATTTTTTTCTCATACTGACCTGCATTCTGAGGAACTTCTATCAGCCAGTCCTTTGTGTCATCATTGGCACGTTTATATCCCCATCTTGGTTTATATTCCTAAGTAATAAAAAAGGCCTCTTAAAAATGCTGTTTTTGTTGATTACTTTTTTATTATTTCAATATGAAAATGAAAGTATATGGGTAAAATCCAATTGTACTGAACAGGCACAAGATTAATGCCAATTATAACATGTGATGTGGCATTATTACATTTGACAATAAATCACAAACAACTTTTAGATAGAAACAAAACAGAACCTTGCTAGATAATATATATGTTATTTTTTTTATTTGTCAAACATCATTTGTTTACCAAGGTGGATCCAAGAACATTTTGTTCGATTATTAAAAATAGCAAAAATTTTAGCAAACAAGGTGATCTCTGTGAGCAATGGTCAGATTGAGGATTTACAATTTTATAGAATTCTATCTGAGTATGGTTTTAAACACAATAAAATCATAATAACCACATTTAATTAAAGCTGTTTCTGCAGGAATTATGTGAAACACAAGACTTAAATTTAAATGAAGTTTAGAACCATTTTAAATGATAATAAATTATATTCATCAAAACTTATTTGGTTCACATATCAAGTAAATGGCAATATAATTTAACAAGTGTTCTCAATTATATAAGATAATACCTTCCAAAAGAAACATTTAGTTTCAGCCATCACAACACCAACTCTTCTAAAAATATCAATGCACAAAAATATTTAAAATATCGATGCTAAAAAATTATTTAACTTTGGAAACTTTATATGTATTTGTATGTGGCACTTACTTTTGACTTGTCATCATACACCATTCTGGTTTTCTTTTTATTTGTAATTCCTTTCACTCTCGCATATTCTTCCCATTTTGTTAGTGATCTTTTCTTCGGTATCTTAATAAATAAAATGTACAAATTAAATGTTCAAAGATTTATGCAATGATAAGCCATACTATCTATCATTAAATATGAAATAATGAATGGTAGAGTATTGAGATTAATTTATAAGTATAATTTTGTAGTAGATACTTTAAATATGAAGGAATAATGAATTTTTAACAAAAAGTGTGGAATATTAAAGTATATTTTTTAAGACAAAGTCACATAACTCAGGAATGACAAATCTGAAAATTGTCAATATGAAACATGGCTTTTTGGCATTGGTCAAAGAATTCACGGGTTAATATGGTATGACAATAGAAATGTTATTTTTTAAGGAATATTAATTTTACATAATTCCTGAATGAGCATTTTGAAAATCTTCAAAAATTATAACTGTTTAATCAAACAACATTTGGTGGTAAATTGTGAGACTTGATAAAAAAATCTTACAGTAAGTGAAAAATGTCATTCTGTTATTCATAAACTAAATATTTGAAACCAACAAAAATGAAAAGAGCTTTGTTTGATTTATCACAACATTGTGTAAAATAATTGTGAACATTAGTAAAAGCAATCTTGAGTTATGGTACATGTGAAAAATTGCACTTTTTGTTATAACAAAATCAAATCAGATTTACGAATCTTTTCTATATGTATTTAAAACTCAAAACATTCATAGGTGAAAGTATAGAAGGTGCCAAAATCCATAAATTGGGAAGATTAAATATTATATTTTGTATAGTATTAAGGTGGTACCCAACACCTTGACTAAAATAAATTTGGGTTGTTTAATTTTGATAAAATTTTTAGGAAATATTTACTTTGACCTGTTGACATAAATGTTGATTTTTTTTAGTAAATAGAATTTCACACTTGAATATATAGCAGTTTGGCAAACATCAATTTTGATCATACAGAAGCTTAATTTCTCTTTTCTTATTAAATTTGATTAAAATATTCTGATTTTTAAGAGTTATCTCCCTGTAGTGTTGGGTACCACCTTAAATAGGGACTAAAACTGTCAAAATCTTGCAATCCTGCAAATTCAGAACATCTTAAGTCATGTACATTGTTTAATTATACCTTAATATACCCGGTGCATGAAAATTACACTGGGCCATGTGAAAAAGATAATTAACCCACATGTTACAGCATAATGAGTGTAATGTGTACTTACTGGCTTTTCTCTAGGAATTCGTGTCTTTAAATCTGGCAGCTAAAGTAAAGCAATTCTAAGATCTTGGTATCAAGATATAATGACATATTTTTTAATCACTTATATAAACAGACAAATGAAATAACCTTTGATTAAAATTCTGAACATATCATTTATCAAAAATTTAATCAACGTGTGGTTGCCAATGATCTCAGTTCATGATTGGTTAAGACAAAGGGTCATAACATGTCTGAACGACTTTTACGTTTGGATTTCTCAAAATAGACCAATAACACCATAGCAAAGTTTAAACATAGTGAAAAAGTGTATAACGTAACAATTAAGAATACGGAGGCACCTGAAGGGGATTTTGTGATATGCTGGGGTCGTGGGATGTCAGATTTTTTATTTTCATGGGTAACAATTTTCAGGGTTTACTAAAAATTTGTTTCTCAGATACTGATTTTTATTGCAGTTGAAAATGTCTACAAAGGACACAATATGAAATTTATGTTTCATGGAATACTTAAATTTGTGGTTCCATTGCACCATGAAAACCTGAAAAATTAGTACCGGTATTTGATAATGTGATAATTGCATTTGATGATCCGTTCTAAAATTGAAAACAATCCTTATAGGGGTACATGTAATTTAATTTTCAAGAATTTTGTACTAACTTGATAGGCTAATCAAATAGCTCGATTTAACTCAAATTAAATAATTATAAATAGTATTGTTCATTTAATAATATAGCAACTAACACATTTGAAATTTCTAACTTATATAAATTTACCTCTGCTACTATTACTTCTTCTTCTCTGTGACTAGGTAACTATAAATAAAAATCTATAAGTATAACTAATATATATATATATATATACTTTTTATACAATTTAACATAAATTTTTGGTGATTGTTTATGTCATTTCAAGTTTAAAGTTTAAATGTCTTTACTGTGGCAGCCAATTTTTTCACTGCAGGAAGCTGGAGTTAACAACAAGCCTTCAGCGGCATTCCTTACACAGACATGCTTCAATCTCACAACCTCATTATTAACAGGTTAATTATCCCCATTAAGTAATAAGCAAATACCTATTCCATTTAACCATATTCTAAAGAAATTGTGTAGATTCTAATTTAAAAAAAATTTCCATCTGAGTAATTTTGATACAACCAAGTCTGAACCAGTATGGCAAAATTTATTCTAACATTAAACTGGAGCTTCAAGAAAAATATTATTCTACTTTTCTTCGAGTTGCTATTAAGCAAGATTATTCTAAAACTTTTTAACAGGATCATTATAACTGTGTTGTTCTGTAAAGTAGGTTTCTTCCTTCCAGTATCATTCATTCTTGCTTATTTCATTATTGGTGATACCACTGTTCCATAAAGTCACATGGCAATACATTGTTAAAACTAGAACTGTGTCTGTAATATAGATGCTCTCCCCAAAATCCAGAAATGAACTTAAACGCAAAACTTAACCAAGTCACTCAAGCATAAAATGTAGGTCAAGATGACCTAATTATTGTATGACTGCTCATTACTACCCAAGGCACATCAACTGTTGAAGTTTAATTGATACACTATGGTCAGTTCCAAAGAAATGAATCTAAACGCAAAACTTAACCACATAGTTCGAACGTACGTACGGACGGACAAGGGTAACTCTATATGCCTCATCCACATTTGTGGACGGCGCATAAAAATTATCATTGGTGTTCTTTAATATTTTTGTAAAAAATCATTATGAAAATGCCTTTTGGATACTCAAATTTCTGGATCTAATGCATCCACAATCATTAAAATTGTTTTTAAACACAATATAATGAATCTACATTATATTAACTTTTGTTTATACCTGCCATATTTTGTTTATCAATATCTGTGTACCATCTCTTGTCCAGCTTTTCAGATATTCTTCTTTGTTTTTTCTGCAATAATAAATTCATTTTAATCTGTTATTCTTCTATGGTAACCAGAAAGATACCACTACAAGCAAATGGTTTCAAATTAAATAGGTGAGTAAAGTGGATTTTAAGCATCTTAGTATTTTAAGTACACTCAAGAATCTATTAAATTAGGCATTACATATAAGTGAATGTGGTCATAATAATTTGGTTGCATGAACAGTATATTTTTATTGAATAAAAATTGCAGAACAAGGAGTTTCTCAAAAAATGTAAACTTAAACCTGTTCAATTGGTACATGTAGGCTATGGCTTTAAAATCTGCCTGTACTTAATATATTTTCTTCCAAAATGACAAAGGGAAATAATGTGGATCTACAGGATGACCTAAGCTTTATTCTTCTTTTTCAGCTTGGATTCTTGATTAAAGATGGATGTATTATTGGATAATGTCCAGTGGCAATTATTACATGTATATCAGGATAAGAACTTGTTAATGTGATATGAATATGAATTCTGCTTTGTACTAGACTGATACTTGAAGCGGGATTTTTGACGTAGAATTTGGCCCGATTTTGGAGGATTTTTTACTTGAAAACATTAGGTGTAATTTCTGGACCTAAAAAGTTTGGTCTGTGATGGAATCTGGTTTTCAGAGGGGCCAGTTTAGGGAGTTACAGTGTACTAAAATATACATTGTACCTGTGAAATCCAGGCAGTTGTTTTAACTGAAAATATGGATGATGTTTTCATGACAACCAAAATGACAAACAATGAGGAAAGATGATAATTACCGAAAAAATAGTAATTTTCATTTACTTAAATTTTGTGCTTATTTGCAGTCTCGAATGTTGTTAAATATAAAAATATCAATAGAAACGAGTCCCTGTGCTTTCCATGTAGTAATTGTTTCATACTACGTTTAAGAAAGTTTGAAGGTGGAAAATGATAAACACGATAAAAAGTAAAAAACTGAAGAAGTTGAATAATTATTGATTACACTCTTCTGGGTGAATCCTTACTTTAATTGTTTCAAATCTAAGGGGTTTGTATCTGATATTAGCAGATTTCCTTCGTCTATGTCTACATCTATTTCTTTCTGAACTTCAATAGTTTTAAATTTTGCTTCTTTGTCAGCTGCTTCTCTGAGAACTTTTTCCACGAGGTCTGCCATCTTCTGTTTACAACCAATTTTTGACACAAGAATATCTACAATTGGTCGGGTAAAATTACTTAGTCCAATGAAAATTGCGTTTACAATCGCAAATTCCCGGAAGTATATTGAAGAAATCAATTTCCTATAACATTGACGGAGTGAAATCATGAACCCCACATAAATTATTGTTTATATTGCTACATTAATGCAGTGGCATATACATTTTCAAAATGTTCAAGGCGGAAAATCTTCGCAAAAATTTTTTGAGGGCAAAGCAAACTGTTGATCAAAATCTTGGGAGGTGAGTTTATATTTAACTGAGAGCAAGCAAGGAGTGCAACTGGAATTCGGTTGTAAATGAACATGCCATTTTTCAGGTAGCTTAATCATTGTTAATCGGTTAATATTAAAATATATTCGATTCCAGCAGAATTTAGTAATTTTTTAATTCCTAGGATAGCTGGAGTATAGAAGCATACATGTACATTGTACACATGTACTGTGACAGTGTAGCTAACTGTACATGTAGAATTTAGGTAATTGTGTTACGTAAACTCATGTCTGGCAGTAGAATCCTTGCAGAGTGGTGTCGTATGGCTGTGTACTATGTCAATATATGTGTCACAGCAATTCTAGGTCGTAATCAACAAGTGTAATATAAGTCATTTTCATTGTCAATAATCTGAAACTGAAAACAAATGTAACCTACAAAATGTGTTTTATGACAACTGATTTCAAATTCTAAATTTTAATAATTTAAAACAATTCAAGTTATATATGTATATGCCTTAAGATATTCCCCGAGATGCTTCCTCACACCAAGTAATATGATTGTAGGTCACTTTGTATGTTAAAACTGATTTTTGACATTAAACTTTAATGCCAGCCATCTGTGTAATATGGGTCATGTGACGTTCATCTTATGTCACGTGGTCAGTTTCTTCAACGTGCACCTGCACACAAAAATGTATGACCCTATGTCCAATAGTAACAGAGAACTGGCTGTGGACGCGTACGCGGATGTGGAAGCCAGGGTTACTTAATTAGTTACTCTCAACTTCGTTGAGGTGAACTAAAAATGTTAAAATGTTTTGTTAAAAAAAAGAGAATGACAACAAAATCTCCAAAAAAAAATAGTGAGAACTTTTTAGTTTAATAAACTCAGTAACAAATTTCATAAAAGATTATAATCCAATTCGTCAAAAAATAGATTATCCATCAATAAAATACTTGTAAACATGATCCAAAAATAAAATCTATTTATAGCCGTTAGTTAATGTCAATTTCTGAAACAAGTTTTATGAAACAAATTTCCTAATAGGATCCATACAGTTTTTAAGTTCGTTTTGTATGAATATCTTGATTCCGTAAGATATCGAATCCACTCATTTTCTAAATGAAAATGTATTGTCATAGTTGACGAGTCGGATCCCTTAAAAAGGGAACAGCAGATGATTAAGGTAAAGACAGCAAACTGAACAGCCAAAAAGTCTTAAACTGATCATTTGCAACCTTTGTATATTTGGCAATATAACCAAGACTGTTCAAAATCAGTCTTCATTGTACATGATTGTCCCTCTTTTTTTTTCCGACCGACCGACCCTATTTAAAAAAAATAATCCGTAAACCAATTAATTAAAAATAAATGACCTAATAAACATGAATTTAAAATCTGCATCCAAGTTACGTGGTTAAATCCATTTCTCAGCAACTGTAATACCTAGGCCAACCATATTTGGTTTATAGACAGTTGAGTGACTTTGTCACATTTTTATGGTTAAGTCCATTACTCAGACACTGGAATACCTAGACCCACAATATTTGGTCAATAGATAGTTCGTGGTGGGTACATGTCAGTCTGACACCTGGCTTGGGACATTGACCTCAATTTCATGCTTGAGTGACTTAGTCACTTTTTATGGTTAAGTCCATTTCTCAGCAACTAGAATACCTAGACCCACCATATTTGGTAAATAGATAGTTCTTGGTGGGTACATGCCAGTCTGACACTTGTCTCTGGACCTTGATCTCAACTTCTTGGTTGTGTGACTTTCATCCAAGTTTCTTGATTAAGTTCATTTTTCAACAACTGTAATACCTAGACCTACTGAATTTGGTCTATTGATAGTTTTTGGTGGGTACATGTTGCATTATTGTTGGTCTGACACTTGTCTCTGTACCTTGACCTCAATTTCATGGTTGAGTGACTTTCATCCAAATTTTCAGCAACTGTAATACTTAGACCCATCCATGATTGGTCTATAGATGGTTCTTAGTTGTTACATGCAAGTCTGACACCTGTCTCAGGACTGACCTCAATTGCATGCTTGAGTGATTTTGTCACATTTTCGAGATTATGTCCATTTCTCAGCAACTGTAATACCTACATGTAGACCTACCATATTTGGTCTGTAGATAGTTCTTAGTTGATACATGTCGGTATGAAACCTGCCTGTTGACCTTGACCTCAATTTCTTTTAACACATTTTCCTTTGACTTGCAAAAAGTCGGGTATCAGATAATCATTATTCTGTGTCCATGTGCATACTCAGGCAAGACATGTAGTGTGTCAACTCTTGTTATTGATTAAAATGATTTTTGGGGTTCACATGGGCAAACATGGATTTACAAATTTCTTTACATTATTGCACCCATAGCAGAGGATATACATTTGTGAGCTTTGCTTACAGTACTTCTAGTTTGTTTTTTACATGTATATTTTATTTATTCATTTTGTATTTGTTTACCATTTTTTGTTTTGTGATGAGGGCTGTTACTCATTATGGTACGCCTAGTTGATATAAATCTATATCAATTTTTGATACAATGAGATAACATGTACATGTATTTCATATCCTTCCTTCATCTTCATAATTCACTGTACCAGTGTATTATGAGGTTATTAGCCTAAAGCAGATCAAGAATTTATTGATTTACTTCACATAACACTAATCACTAATTAAACCATTTAATACATGTAGAAAGTTTTCATTGAATAATTATGTATAATTATTTAAAAGATCTCCATGATTATAAATGAATTACCAAACATTAATTTATTCAGGCAATACATGTAGGAGGAATTTTGGCACTACAGGGGGTTAAAAAGGAATTCAGAGAAATTAAGTACACCAATGGCTGTTTTTTCAATATATTACTGTTATAAGTTTTAATTTTCACATGAGTACCGGTAAAGTAAGTACCATACCATATTCAATCTATGTGAAATGAAGTTATTTTTAGTTAATATGCCCCGCCTGTAAGGCAGGTTAGTCATACAGTTCTTTGGTCCATGCATATGAGGTGCATAAAATTTGAAGTATCATCAGCCAAACCCAATATGGTCTATTTTCTATATCCCAGTTCCAAGAGAAAATATTCTGGCTTTAATTACACTTAGGGAGCAACCATTTGATTTTTATGGGGGAGGGGGGCTATGTTCATGCCTATTTTTTGGTCGAAATTTTGGTACTGGATTATTTTTGCTCCCTTAATAATAAGTTTTTATACGACCGCAAAATTTTTGCGGTCATATATTGGTATGACGTTGGCGTCGGCATCGTCGTCGTCCGAAGACATTTGGTTTTCGCACTATAATTTTAGTATATGTAAATAGAAATCTATGAAATTTAAACACAAGGTTTATGACCACAAAAGGAAGGTTGGGATTGATTTTGGGAGTTTTGGTCCCAACAGTTTAAGAATTAGGGGCCAAAAAAGGGCCCAATAAGCATTTTTCTTGGTTTTCGCACAATAACTCTAGTATAAGTAAATAGAAATCTATGAAATTTTAACACAAGGTTTATGACCACAAAAGGAAGGTGGGATTGTTTTTGGGAGTTTTGGTCCCAACAGTTTAGGAATTAGGGGCTAAAAAAGGGTCCAAATAAGCATTTTTCTTGGTTTTTGCACAATAACTTTAGTATAAGTAAATAGAAATCTATGAAATTTAAACACAAGGTTTATGACCACAAAAGGAAGGTTGGGATTGATTTTGGGAGTTTTGGTCCCAACAGTTTAGGAATTAGGGGCCAAAAAGGTCCAAAATTAAACTTTGTTTGATTTCATCGAAAATTGAACTATTGGGGTTCTTTGATATGCCGAATCTAACCGTGCATCTAGATTCTTAATTTTTGGTCCCGTTTTCAAATTGGTCTACATTAAGGTCCAAAGGGTCCAAAATTAAACTTAGTTTGATTTTAACAAAAATTGAATTATTGGGGTTCTTTGATATGCTAAATCTAAACATGTACTTAGTTTTTTTTATTATGGGCCCAGTTTTCAAGTTGGTCCAAATCGGGGTCCAAAATTAAAGCTAAAAAAGGGGTAAATTTTTTTTTTTTTTGGGGGGGGGGGGGGGGCAATTCTCCACAGCATATTGTATTGCACAAGAAGCAAAAAATTGAATATAAATTCAAATCATATGACCAATTCTAAGTTCTTTGATTTCAGTTATTCTGTGTCAGAAACCTATTATGTGTCAAATATTTGAAGAAATTTTCAATTGCACAGTATTGTGCAATAGCAAGAAATCTTCAGTTGCACAGTATTGCGCAATAGCAAGAAATTATCAAAACTTTATTATTAACAAATTCCATTGGAAATTTGCCAATAACTCTAGTTTAATGAACTTCATTGGAAATTTGCCATTATAAAATGTGCTGATGAAGCTTTTTATATTATCTCATCTAAACTGCTTTTAAATTATGTATATTTAAAATTTGCCATCCATGACTATGATGTCATTTTCTATTTTAATATGTTATGGTGTATTTAAATGGGCTGTTATAGTTGCAAAGTATAAAGAAATGGGGGGGGGGGGGGGTTGAAAACAAAATTTAGGAAGGGGGGGGTAAATGAGAAATTGGGGAGGGGGCAATTTTTTTCTCATTTCATATTTCATAAATTAAAAAGAAAATTTTCAAATTTTTTTTAGCAAAAAAAGGGGGGGGGGGGGGTTACAATAAATTTTATTGTTTTTTGTTTTTTTTTTGGGAGGGGGGGGGTCAATGTGCAACTTCATAGTGTAATGTACAAAAGCTAAAAAAAAGGGGTAAATTTTTTTTTTTTTTGGGGGGGGGGGGGGGTAATTCTCTAAAGCATAGTGTATTGCACAAGAAGCAAAAAATTGAATATAAATTCAAATCATATGACCAATTCTAAGTTCTTTGATTTCAGTTATTCTGTGTCAGAAACCTATTATGTGTCAAATATTTGAAGAAATTTTCAATTGCACAGTATTGCACAATAGCAAGAAATCTTCAATTGCACAGTATTGCGCAATAGCAAGAAATTGATATGTGTGCCCAATTTTAAATTTTAAATTTGTTATTTCTGATTTATATATAAAAACAAATAATACTGATATGGTTTGAATAGGTAAATTAAAAATTTTTAAGTTCTTAGACAACATTCATTCTGTGCCAGAAACCTATGCTGTGTCAAATATCTATTCACAATCCAAATTCAGTATTGTATCAAGCTTGAATGTTGTGTTCATAATTGCCCCAACTATTCAGGGTTCGACATCTGCGGTCGTATCTAGCTGCGCCCAGTGGAGCATTTTATTATCACATGTTTTGCCATTTTTATTTATTAAAGGGAATCAAGGGCTGGGATTATTTCAAGACATTTGTCCCAGAATTTTTGATAAAACTGCTGGATAAGGGAATATTTTACTGGAAAAGACTAAAGGTCAAATCAGTTTGTAATATGCTGAATACCAAGTCAAAAAGAAAAGCAGTAGTTTTGAAAAAAAATAATTCAGTAAAATTTGACTATTGAAGTTGTCGTTTTATTGAAAACTGCCATACAAGTGTCAGATGGAGAAGTATAAGCATAAAACATAAAAAAGTCCAATGTTCAAAATTTTGTATATATATTTTTTATTTGGATAAAGTTTTAACATTTGTGTGAATTTGATATGTTCAAGAAATTCTTACTGCAAATTTACTTTTACTATGTTATGAACAAGGATATTTTGGTCATCTTTTGTGTATTTCATATTGTTTGAAACTGACAGACGTTGAACAATGTTTTTATTATAGAATACTGGTATCTTGTCGAGATCTGATAAAATACTAGATATATTATCATAGTAACAGATTTATAATTAGGTAAACAGAATGATTCATAAAACAAATGTTTCTTTTCATTCCTTATACTTCCTGGAGTATAAACGAGAATTAAATGTAAAAATATTTTTTAAAAATGCATGTATATTATTTCCAATAATTAATAAAATAGATTAACCAGTTAAAGTTTAAATATCCTAGTGATACCCTGTTATATCCATATATTTGAATAGCAACACATTTTCGTACTGGAAATCATATGTAAAAGAATACTAGGCATTCTGTATGAGAGTCAGTTTGTAGGTTTTCTTATTGTAAAAATTTATTGCTAATTTTTTTCAAACAAATCCTTTACTTTTAAAAATAATATTTTGGTAAACAAATGTTAGATTATTTTGCTTTTTTTATTCCCACTCCTCCTGAGTTTCCCTTTTTGTACATTGAAGGAAGATTTATATTGGTAGATCAGAGCTGAAAATTTAGACAAAAAATATATTCTGATATATACATTTGTTAATTTTTAGTTCTAACGCACCTCTGTTTAAGATGAATTACTGGCTTTGAATTGCAGTGTTTCATTTTATTCTGATGTTGGATGTTTACCTGCAAATTTAATTTCATTATAATCAACATGCAAGGATACAATTCTTTAAGTTTCCCACATCTTTAATTACATTTCATCCACAAGTCAAGATAGGTCAGGCACTTAATGGGTGATACATGTATAAGTGTTTGTATATGTACTTGTTACTTCTCTCTGAAAAATTAATTTCTTTTTAGAATATGATATGATGCATGTACAAATGTGGAGAAAATTTTTTATGTAAGTAAATATGTGAAATTTGATAATTATGACTATAGGAGAGACGAGGTTTGTATTTATTTTTATAGAACTCAATGCCAAAAAGTTGATTTCTTTTGAAAAAAGTAAACTGCATGGACATGTGTAACTTTGTATTTTGCAGGCAAAATATTATATTAATATTTCAAAGATGACATGCTGAAAATATTTTTTAATTGAACTCTTTAGAAGAAAAAAAATCAACTCTTTGTACATTTACTGATTGTTCTTAACTTGTGTTTTAGGTTTTTCTAATTAAGTTTTGGTCAGATTAACAGCTTTCAATTTATAAATTTTGTGTGATACATGTGTACTGTAAAATTTAGAATAAGCTAAAAAATTAAACATTAAAAATTATTGAGTTGAACTCTTGTTTTCTTGTTAAATGTGTTTTCCATTGATTTTGCATGTAAATCCTTTTATACAGAAGAAGGGATGAATAAAAATAGGAGTAGATGAACTTTGTAATATGATAAAGTGTCAGAAGTATCATCATTAAACAACGCCCTTCCATGTTTCTTATCTAGGAATCTATATTCACCTTGGTACAAATATTATTTATGATATAAGTGAATTGTTTTGATGTATTTCTGATAAGAACAAAATAATATTTCACTTTATCCTTATGACTTGTTTGGAGATAGTGTAAAGAATCTTGCTTCCTTGTCGTTATATATATTTATAAATCTACATTTTGTACATACATGTTTTATGTGAAGTAGACTAATGGAAATGTGTATAGATTTAATGGCAATAAAAAATCTTAATTCAGTAGAATTTATTCAGGCAGTAGATACATTATGTAAATTGTCAAAATTATGTAATATTTAATTTCTTAAATTATGATTTATTTAATATTCTAGAAATTGTGAACATTATGGACATGTAATATTGAATTACTTCAATTAGAGTTTATTTAATATTCCCTCAGGAACAGTTGTGGGGAGTGATAATGAGTCAGGAACTGAATTTTTTGCTGTCCCCTCCCTAGAGTATCAGATGTTTTGCATCCTTTTCTTTTTTTAAATACTTCTTTAATAGCAAAATAGGAAACAATTTATATGAATGAATTCCCTGTAGGATTTGTGGAATAAGCATGCCGTTTAGGTATATTGTATCAACTAAAAGAAACCTGATACAATGAATTTTCTTACAAAGAGATTTAAATGATCTAATATATGTTATACTGATATTATTTCTGGCAAATTCATTTGAAAAATATTTGTAATAAGATAGATATACAACTTTTCACTCATATAATTGACCTTTCAAAAATTTGACAAGATGAAAATGAAACATCTATTTATCTTCCCTGAGTCACCAAGAATAACTATCCCACAAATTATGAAGTCAATTTAAGTATTAAAACTTGAAATTTTATTTAGATATACATTGTTACATAATTTCTATCAGTTTAAAACTTTCCATGGCTTGGATCATTATTAACCCATCCCAAGTCTTCATATCTTCAACTCCATACATGGGAACACTTTTAGCAGATTTATATAAAGGGCCTACCCGTGGTAAAATCAGAATATTTTCAAGCCACCTTGAATTATTTCCATTCTAATAGGACAGTTTCTAAGACATTTTGAAACACCCAACATAGGTATTCAGACAAGAAGACGCCATTACACAACCCAAATTATACTATGACGTCGTTAAAGCTTGTGAATAAACTGTACTATGACTATGTCTTGTCTAGCGTCTGTGACGTTGGAACCAATATATCCTTATTTTACCACGGATGTAGACTGAAAGCATTTGAAGCAGGTCATATTAGCATTCATCATTTTGTCCTGATCAGAAAAACTAATATAAAATATCTTAACATTATATGGAAATTAATATAGAGAAGTTTTATCCTACTTCATTCCATGTAAGATGATTTAGAAAAGACAAAGAACAATAATCCTCAAATTCAACACAAACCTCAATATGGATCCATCTATATGTATCTTGATATTAACAAAAATCCCAAAGTTGCCATGTGAAATATCAATCTCACCCTTTCATGAGCCAAATTTTATCCTGACTCTTCCAAAGTGTTAGGGGCATCAATGTCCGTTTTTGGCCAAAAATATGAACATTTGAGGAATGGATTCAAAATTATCCTGGAGTTGGTAAAATATATAAGATGCTTAAAAATAACTCAATTCATCTTAATTTTCAGCATTGTGACGTCAGAAAGATGTAATAATATTGCTTCGTTGACCAAATATCTTAAAATTAGCTGATTTTTTTGCAATTTTCCATGCACATTTTGCTTGAGGAAATATTGTGTGCATTTGAGAAACAAAAAAATATTTCCAGAGGTAATGTATACTATCCAAATACATATTCATGTTTAATATAAAGTTGTTTCTACATGTGCAGGCAATTTCCCATTGCAAAGTGTATGTGAAAATTGTCCGAAATCATCAAAAACTAGAGATTTCTATGAAATTGCGTCATTTTGGTGATGGTTTATTGACATAGTCATGTAAGAAATATGCTATTTTTCTTTATTTTTGGCAAAATAGGTACTTAAAGGTTATTTTAAGAAATACATCATTTGCTTTCTTGGGGATTTATTTGTGGGCATATTTTAGGCCAAATACAGGCCTTAATGCTCCTTGTCCTTTGTCACATATATATGTTAAATGTGATTCATCTATGGAAGAGTGTGTGAGTTCAAACATTGCTTCTGAGAAGGTGATTTCAGATTCCATCTAAATTGAAATGGATTGTCAATATTCCTGCTGAATCTCAGTAGTTCTTACTGCATACTCTGGATACGTTTCTCTCTTCCATAAAAACTAGCATAAATTACTACCGGTAATACACAAAACAATTTTTTTCCAGTATTAAGAAGCTTGACAGATTTTTAAGTAAGATAATCAGATGTACAGAGGAGAGTTTTTTATTTTTTTTTTTATGTAAAATGTATAAATATTGACAATTCTCATTATGCCAAATCCAGACGGACAAGACAAATTCTTTTGACATTACCAAAAATTCAAATATTCAGAAGTAAATTTCTGTAGTAGTTTCCCCACAGTGTTATGATTGACAATAGTATAATACAGATGACTTTTCTTTTGTAAAATTTACTCATTGGTATGTTACTTCATTTCAGATCAGAAAAATCTGAGGTTCTTTCAGAAGATTTACAGTCTGTAGAAAGAAGAGTTGATCATGTTAAAGATGCAAGCCAGAAAACAACTAAAAAGATTGAAGGATGGATAAAATCATCCACTTCGGATAAGGAAAAAAGATTGGTGTGTTAATATTAAGTTCACTTAGAATTCGGCTTTGTTTACTGAATTTTGAAATAAAACTGTTTGAGTAAAGTTACATTCAGTTATGAAAATTGGCAAAGGTAGTGCAGTTCATATCTTGGAAAAAGTCAAATTAACTTTTTTTCTTCAATTTTTTGTGTAATTATCATTAAATTGGGTCATGAAACCCAAAAAGTGTCTACCTGTTCTCCAGGTTCCCTTTCATTGTTTTGTCTACAATAATTCAAGTTGTGATGTTCATGGTTTGTTATTAGTTCTTGTGAATAGAAGGGACTCAGCTTTGTATACTTTTTAAGGAATTTATTTTCAACTTTGTATGTTACATAGCTTTGGCTTTATTATTAGATAAGAAACCAGGGTTATTTTGGTGTGATAAAAAATTTTCTTATCTGCCTGCTTAATTTTTGTACAGAGTTAATCTGAGTCTGCTTGTTTTGATGAGAAACTAATGCTGTGACCTTGAGTGGAAAAGGATCAGCAGGATTGGTTGGAAAAGTTTACCTTAACTTATAAAAAAGAAAATTTTTTAAAAAGGACATTTCTTATTAGAAGGCTTATTGTTATTTTACTTCTTGATTTAAGTTAAAAATTAAATCTATTTTTACAAAAATTCATAAACATAAATCATTTTACTCTTACAGAAAAAGATGCCGGAAACTGCGTTAGCACTAAGTATGATTGAAAGTGCAGCTGTGCTTGAAACAGAGACACTAATGGGGTAAGTCATTTTATGCATAAAAGTGTCGATATAAATACATAGCCACTTTCCAGTTTAGACCGCCTCAGCCAAGCACGCAGCATCTAGGAGTAAGAGCAAAGGACTGGTTAATCCAACTATAAAATTTATTGAAAAAATTTTTGCCCATATATTTTGTGATTAACACTGTATGAACTCTTTTAAGTTGAAAATCAGAAGTCGACACCGCAATGCTTGTTCATGATAGAAATTGAAAAATTCAAACATTTACTGGATCTCTATCTCAGAAGGTGAGATAATGCCATCACTGCATCTGTTTTTTGTTGACCATTGTCATACACTTTCCTGTAAATATCTTCTTCTCTGAAACCACTAGAACCAAACTTTGGTGGAATGGTCTTTGGATGGTCTCCTTTCAAAAGTGTGTCCCCAGACTTCTACAAATATGAAAAATCAACAAAAAAATATTTGAAAATATCCTCTGAAACAACTAGGGCAGTTGAAACAAAACTGTGATGGAATGTTCCTTAGACGGTCCCTTTTCAAAAGTGTGCATGAGGGTCCAGACCTCCAACCATTGCCATTTTTACTGAAATAGACTAATCAGCTAATTTATGTTTAAAAATCTTGATTTAAAAAATATATAGTGCTTCACTAAGGCAGCATGAGAGGACTGCATATTTCGGCAGGCAAACAATATCTTGCAAACTGTAAAAGGCAGGAAAAAGATGTCCAATAATACAGAAAGCTCTCGCCAGGATGAATTTAAAGAAAATATCCCCATGAATGATGAATAAAAATTTTTATGTTTCCTCCAAAATTGCTAACTTTGACCCCTTGTATTTCGGAAACAATAAAAGAAAAAATTTTTTTGAAATAGAAATGAAAGCACCCATCAAGGAGAATTAAAGGAAAAAAGCTCTGTAAGAATTGGATGAAAAATAAAAGATTTACATATCAAGCCACAAAGCATTTTGGGTCCTTTTCAACCCTTATATCTCAAAAGCCATAAAAGTAGAAGATATCTGTTGATATACATGTCAAATCACTCATCAAGATGAATTAATAGAAAAAATCCACAATGAAATCAGATGAAAAAT
The DNA here is from genome assembly GCA_028015205.1 of Mytilisepta virgata. Classification (NCBI taxonomy): domain Eukaryota; kingdom Metazoa; phylum Mollusca; class Bivalvia; order Mytilida; family Mytilidae; genus Mytilisepta; species Mytilisepta virgata. Next base: position 96,076,816 of record CM051521.1, read on the forward strand.
ACAAATTTTAGGTGTCCTGCAAAATGGCTAATCTTTTAATATATTTTCATCTCTGAAACAACAAAAGTTACACAAAAATGCTTGGAATGACTTTTATTATGCCCCTCTACCCTTGTCTGTCCATCTGTCCGTCCGTCCCGATTCGGTTAAGTTTTGCATTGAGCTCCATTTCTCAGAAACCTATAGTAATATATCAATGATATTTCACCACTTTGGTTGCTATGACCTACATTTCATGCTTCAGTGACTTTGGTTAAGTTTTGTGTTTAGGTTTATTTCTTTGGAACTAAGCATAGTGTATCAATGAAACTTCGTCAGTGGATTTGCCTTGGGTAGAACTGAGCAGTCATATGATAATTGGGTCATTATGACCTACATTTTATGCTTGAGTGACTCTGGTTAAGTTTTACGTTTAGGTTCATTTCTTTGGAATTAGGCATAGTGTATCAATGAAACTTCATCAGTTTATGTGCATTTAATATTACTGAGCATTCATACAATATTTGGGTCATTATGACCTACATTTTATGCTTGAGGGACTCTGGTTAAGTTTTGAGTTTAGGTTCATTTCTTTGGAACTACATGTAAGCGTATTGTATCAATGAAACTTCTTCAGTGGATGTGCCTTGGATAGTAATGAGCATTCATACAATAATTATGTCATTATGACCTACATTTTATGCTTGAGTGACTCTGGTCAAGTTTTACGTTTAGGTTCATTACTTTGGAACTAGGCATATTGTATCAATGAAACTTCATGAAACTTCATCAGCGGATGTGCCTTTGGTAGTACTGAGCAGTCATACAATATTTGGGTCATTATGATGCATTTTATGCTTGGGCGACTCTGGTTCAGTTTTGGGTTTAGGTTCATTTCATTGGAACTAAGCATAGTGAGGACAGGTTCATACCACAATATGTCCCCAAATATTTGCGGTCGTATAAAAACGAAAGCACAAATTTTTATTTTAAATGATGTTGTTCACATGATTTTTAAATGGCAAATGAAGTCCTGATGAGTGATACAGGCTCCTGGATCCTGGGAGCCTGTACTTTATTTAGCAATTACAAATGTTTCTGACAAAGTAGTAGGTGATTAATCATATTCATTTTCTAAAAACCTGTACAAATCTTCCTGTTTCCTACTTCTGTCAGACTTGTACGATAAAAATTGCATTTTACATATCTTTTTCCTGATCAATTCATGATTTTTTTACAAGTATAATTTAACTTGATTTTCCATCAGATTGAGCTAATTTTTGTTCCTAGAAATGTTATTGAGTACCAGCATTGGACTATTTTTATTTCTTGTCAGTGAATTTGACTTTTGCATAAAACAGAATCATTTAACAATCAAATTTTTCACCCAGTTGCATATAAGGAGACTTTTTGTGCACATATCATTATTAAATTAGAAGCTTATTAGCTGCCTGTCTAGAACAGTGTATAAAATAATAACAAAATTTCTATGTTAAGTCTAATGTATTTGTCACTAATTGTATGTTATAACTTATTATTGATTGTAAGAAACTGTAAAATGAATATTTCTAATAATAAAACATATTCCTATAAAATAAAGGGACATGGTAGATTAAATCTTTACACAAAATCCCTACATGTATGAGACAAAATATTAGCAGTGGAACTGTGCTTATATTGCTGTTCTTCATTATAAAGTCACTTTGAGGCCTCTTAGCTCACCACTTTTGCCATCACTTTGCATCCATTGTCCGTCCGTTGTCCATCCACATTTCACATTTTCATCCTTTTCTCTGAAACCACCTGTCCAAATTGAACCAGCCTTGTCAGGAATGTTAATTGGATGGTTCTGTACAAAAGGTATGTTTTTTGTGCCGATTGGATATTCAACATGGCTAACAGGGGCAGATAATTCATTCTGATTGGACTTATCTTCAAAGCTCTTCTTGCCAGAAACTACGGAGCCAATTAAATTGATTTATTGCATGAATGATGGATGAACCTTTACAAAATTATGTTTTTTGTGCCGATCGGAAAATTGAAGATGGCTGCCCACAGTTGCACCATGTTTAACATTGAACCCTATGGGAAAATTTGAATAAAGGTCTTCTTGTCAGAAACTACCAAGCCAATTGAAATGTTTTTATGTATGAACAACTTTGGATGAACCTCTTCAAAATAAATGTTTTTTGTGCTGATCAGAAATTCAAGATGGCTGCCACAGCCGGACTTATTTTAACATTGGAGCCTATGGGGAATTTTGTACAAAGGTCTTCTTGTTAGAAACTACCAAGCCAATTGAAATATTTTTGATGTGTGAATAATCATTTGATAGACCACTACAAAATTTATGCTTTATGTGCCGATCTGAAATTCAATATAGTTGCCACAGCCAGACTTGGTTTAACATTGAACCCAATGGGAAATTTGTACAAAGGTCCTCTTGTCAGAAACTACCAAGCCAATTTAAATATTTTTATGTATGAACAAGCATTGGATCAACCTCTACAAAAGTTACATGTATGTTTTTTTTTAATGCTGATCTGAAATTCAAGATTGTCGCCACAGCCAGATTAGTTTTACATTGGACCCTATGGGGAAATTTGTACAAAGGTCTTCTTGTGAGACAATACTAAGCCAATTAAAATGTTTTTGTTGCATGAAGATCCTTGGATAAATGTCTGCTACAAAAGTTATGTTTTTATGCTGATCGGAATCCAACCTATCAGCCACAGCTGGACTTAGTTTAACGTTGGATACTGGAAGAATTCTTTACATATCTTGTATAGAAGTGCTGGACACTGTAGAACAATTCCTTACAGATCTTATCTTGAAGCTCTTTGTCAGTTGTGGTCACCTAAAATCCAGGTGAGTGATTCAGACTCCTTGGAGTCTCTGGTTTCAATAATTCGCCATTTGACTTCCATGAAAAATTTAACAATTTACTCATTGTAGAAGATTTTTTTGAAAATTGCTGGATACTTTCATGTAGACACTGCTTTTAAATTGGTCTTTGGAGGTCAAATTTTTAGCTCACCTGGCTATTGCCAGGGTGAGCTTTTGCCATCACTTGGCGTCCGTCCGTCGTCCGTCCGTCGTTATATTTTCATTCAAACATCTTCTCCTCAGAAACCATTTGGCCAATTCCAACCAAACTTTGCATGAGTGGTGTATGGAAGGTCCTGAACAAAGTTTCCTCATTTAGTTCTGATTGGTCAAGAAACGTGGCCACCAGAGGCAATTCTTGTTTCTGATTGGCTGATTTTCAAAAATCTTCTCCTCTGAAACCGCTATGTCGATTGGTTTGAAACTTAATAGGAATGATCTATGACATGTCCTCTACAAACGATCCTCAATTTATTTTGATCTCACATAAAACATGGCTGTCGTAGCTAAAAATAGAATATAGGGGTGCATGTGTTGTTTTTGGCTTATAACTTAAAAACCGTTACAGATATCAAAAATCTGACATGGGGTAAAATTGATCAGCATGACAAGATCTACCTACCCTGAAATTTTGAAAGAAATCCCAAAACCCATTTAGGAGTTATTGCCCTTTTTTCGTCAAATTTTCAAAATTTAACATTTTTCGTCATTTATCTCCAAAACTATTTGAGATAGGAGTGAAATGTAAATCTGAAAAATGTTTGCCATGTTGAGGTCTACATACCCTGATATTTTAAAGGAAATCCGAAAACCAATTTAGGAGTTATTACCCTTTTTTGTCAAATAAATTTTCCCTGAACAATTGAACCAATTGCAACAAACTTGGTCAAATAGTTGATTAATTGTCCAATGAAAACCAGACTCCAGGTGAGCGATACAGGCTCTGGTGAGCCTCTAGTTTAAGTTATTGTTTGATATTGTTGTTCCCTGCCACAGGGAATATAGGAATGCTAATGTTTGTCCATCCATCTTACTTTGTAAGTCTTCTCATGTCTGGTTATATATGAATCACCATGTCCGTCTGTCAGTCTGTCCATATTGTCTTGTAAGTGCAACTCATTCTCAACCGTTCAATGGATTTTGATGAAAGTTTATATGCAGGTTGGGCATCATGTATAGATGTGCATGAAGCAAAATAACTATTGCTGGATGCTTTCAAAGGGAGATTATCCAACTTAAGGTTTATACATGTTTAAAGCTTGTAAGCACAACTCCTCCTAAACTGTTCATTGGATTTTTATGAAACTTTATATGAAGGTTGGTCATCATATGTACCGGTAGATGTGCATGAAGCAAGATAATTATCACCTGATCTTGCAAAGGGAGAAAATCCAACTTAAGGGGTTTTGGATGGTTAAAGCTTGTAGGCACAACTCGTAAACTGTTAAATGGATTTTGATGAAACTTTAAATGAAAGTTGGACATCATATGTAGATGTGAATGGAGCAAGATAATTATTGCTGGATGCTTTCAAAGGGAGATAATGTAACTGTAGGGTTTTACATGTTTAAAGTTTGTAAGAACAACTCCTCCTAAACCGTTTTGTGGATTTTGATGAAACTTCATATGAAGGTTGAGCATCATATGTAGATGTGCATGAAGCAAGATAATTATTGCCAGATGCTTGCAAAGGGAGATAATCCAACTTAAGGATTTTACATGTTTAAAGCTTGTAAGCGCAACTCCTTGTATTGCAAGCAAGGGGTATCACGCATTGAGGTCACTCACAGTTCTAGTCTCACATTTGAGTTGATGATATCATGCTATTGCTAGTGTGTGAGATAGCTTTGTATCAATTTCTTCCCATAGCAACAGTTTAAAACACAGTTCTTAATATGAGAAAAAGTATCAAAAACCCCTATTTTGGGCAGACTAAGATATCTCATACCCCTAGTTCAAATATTTCTATATATCAACTGAGCCCTCAGGTGTGAGATAGCCCCATCTCTCTTTCATAGGAGTGAAAGTTATTATTTGTCTCTGATGACAGTCTTCATAAAGTTTGTCGGTCCATCAGACAATTCCAACCAGATATAGATCGGTCTGCATGAATGTTCTGGTCAGAAAGTACCACATCAGTTCAAAAGTTAAAATTGGAATTAAAACATCTGTGTCATTCAAATGTTTGTAAAAGTCAGCTAATTTTTTTTTTTCGATTCAGCAAATGTAACGTCCTTGCAAGACCAAATTTCCAGCAAAACCTCTGAAAAATTCATGAAGACTTTGATGAGTTCGAAAATATGTACCGACAAATTTTTTTTATTCTTGTTAATTCCCTTGGAACAGCAAAAATAGAGAAAATTTACTTTGTAAGCGCTCTCACATCTACATGTCTCGACAGATTTTAATGAAATTTATACCAGTGTTTATATTAGCATTGTCTTGGATAAGTTTAGTTCAGTGATTTTAAACTTCTGTCTTGTTATGTATGTATAGTTTAGATTACTATTATTGACAGAGAACATTGGCTACTTTTTTATTTTTTTTGTAATCATCTTTTATAGGCGTATGTACCAGCAGTGTGGGGAATGTCAAAGTAACTTGGCCAGCCATCTGTTAAATCATGATATTGATGTAGAAAACAGAGTATTACAGCCATTACAGGAGATTTTAGATGTAATTTCATAGGATTGAAGTTGTTGTTTATTTTGGTTTTAGGACATTTTTAGCACCACTGTGGTTGTAATGTTGCACACAGGTTTAATTGATAAAAGATATAGCCATAGTCCAATGTCCAATGTCAGAAAAACTGTCAAATCTTGTTAAATAAGATCAAAGTTGAACACACCCTTTTATGAGGAGTTGGGAGCAAACACATAATGTAAATGTTGGTGGGAAGTTATAATTAAAGGTCTCATCAACAAGTAGAAAATTTATTTCAGAATTCATGTATATATGAGAAAATGACCAATGTTATGCTGGGAAAAAAACTGAATAGCAAATGAATTTTTTATGATGTTTAAAAATATTATAAAATATTATTAAATTATTTATGACACATTAAAGAATATATTCAGTACATGTAAGTATACATATGGGAAAGCAAACCTGAATGTTCATTTAAGTAATATTTGGAATATCATAAAAGCTTTCCATTTACCTTTTGTAACAAAATTTTAACTACATTCATATAGTTCTGATAAAAGATTTTTCTATTAAAACAAAACTCAATATGCTTGATTGGACATGCTTGCCTTTACAGTGCCTATGACACTACATCACACTCCAGAAACCAAAAAAAATATTTTGTTTAATTGATTTTATATGTAAAATGTTATTATATAAATTTAAAGAGGGTATGTTATTTTAAAGTTAAAACTACATATGTTTTCTATGACCAAGGATACAAAATTCAGAAATACAGCGTTTTTATTTTCAGTTCTTAAATAATTTTCTCTTGTATATTTCTACTTATTATTCCATTTTATTTATTTTTTTATTCAGAATGAAATTCCAGCCATTAACAAATTAAAGAAACAGTTAAATAAGACCACATTAGATATGGATTCATTGAAAAACAGGTGGGTATTTAAAGTTATATATTACTCATTTCCAAGTCAAAAATGACCTGATGTTTCACTAGTGATATAATGCTGTATTAATAGTATATTGAGTGAAATAACAAGAGCCACTGCCAATATTAGTTGCTATACAGATGGTGGTAGATTTTGTTTGTCATTTTCCAGGAAATACTATTAAAAGTTAGGATGATCCCAATATAGAGACTACCTCGTGGTAGGGTGCTCACCCCGAGTGCAGAAGGTCGCAGGTTCGATCCCTGGCCGGGTCAAACCAAAGGCATTAAAATTGGTATTTACTGCTTCTCTGCCAAGCACACAGCATCTAAGAGTAAGAAGCAAAGACTGGTCGGCTCGGAGTCGGTATAATCTGTGAGGTGATATGTCTTCCTGCGGACAGTTACCTCTCTAGCTAGCACATTAAAAATCCGACTTAGCGTGTTGGTCTAGTACAAAGCAGTGATCATATTTATTATCATATCAACATGTTCTCGTCCTGATATGCACCTGGTTGCCACTGGACGTTAAACAATAATTCATCCATCATCCATCCCAATATAGAAACCAATTTAAAAGTTTTAGATAAAATAATTTTTCCTGCCTAATGCGCCCATATTTTTATGGCATGCACCATAGCAAAAACATAGGTTTTTTTTCTGTGGCTTGAATCTTTTTCTTACTGTGGATTCATTAATATTCGTTGTATACCAATTTTCGTGGTTTTCGTGGGTCCCAGTAAACCACGAATTTAAATATCCAACGAAAAATAATATTTTTACTCTTGTTTAAATGCACTGAGGTTTGAAACCACAGAGTTTTGAACAATTGCGTTTTTACAGCATGTACTTGAATTCTGACATATGGTGAGTTAGCTATATCCACAGAGGATATAGTGTTTCATGTAGTTTTGTCTTTGGTAACATATAAACGCTCAAACAATTTTCTTTAAAAAGATTTTGACTGTGTAAATTGTCGCGGAATTGACTTCTGGTTTTTTTTATTCAAACATTCAAGAAAAATCTTAATCTCTAAGTTGACCTAAACAATACAGACTTTCTCCTAAATTACATTAAAAACATCTTTTCAAAAGATAATAAAGCATAAATTATTGATCGTAATCGGATTAAAAATATGTATATATATGCCCCGAGGTATCTGGTGACAAGTGATTGCAATTTTGTCAATATATATTTCACACCTGTTTAACCTAATGAGTAAATAATTACGGATTTTGTTAATCTGGTTAAATTCATGACAAGCTTTAATTGTTCCGTTACAAATTTAAAGAATCTGTTTGTTAGACTTTTGTTTAATGAGCGCTTTAAATCAGTACTTTACTGTACAATGTCAAGTCTTATCTCTGATCGGCACGTGTTGTCGCAGTATTTTCATAAAAACTCATGTTTCAAGCCACGAATTTAAGTATTTCAACAACTTTTTATATTTTTTATAAGCCAGCAATCCACGAATTTAGGTATCCCATGAAATGCCTTTTTCCTTATCCACGAAAATAAATGAATCCACAGTATTAATTCTATCCTGAGACATTTCTTGTTGTTTGAATTTTATTTTACGTACCCACACATAATAATTCTGTTTATAAATTTTGAAAATTATTACATATGTTATAATTCAAAGATACAGTATCTGAATGATTATTCTTATTTAAAAACAAAAACAAAATGGAATTTGGAATGAGAAGAATTTTTGTTTACAGATGGGAACAAGCAGTAAAACAAACAAAAGTGAGTGGAACAAACATGCAGCAGGCTGCAAATAAAGCTGACCAAATGAAAGAACATTATGAAGATTCATGTGCTAGAATGCAACAAGCAAGAGTATGTATTATGATTTTATCTAATACAGTTAATGGACTTTTATTTATGTTTTCACATTACCAGTGTCATATATAAAAGAATGCAAGTTTAGAAGCAAAATATGAGGATAAGTGCCTTTACTTTGCAGTCCAAAAACCATCCAAATCTATAAATGTGAAATGTAATTTGTCGAAAAATATTTTGTGTATATAATTTTGAAATTAATAAATGTACACAAAAGTTTTAAAAGAAGCTTTATTTAATCTCAAATGTAAGTGAATTACTAACATTGAATCTTAGTGGCAATATATATTGATAATCTTGACAGAAAAAAAAATTTCTCTTAAGTATGAAAATGAGACAATTTCTATATAGAGTTACCCATATAATAATAGTTCTTTATTGCCAAGTTATCTAATAATTATCTTTATGTACCATGCATGTGATGGTTTATTTGTTTATTCTGTTCTTGATTTCACTGTGAAAATGTGGAGAATTTTTTGTTAGATTTCTGTGTTATTTATTTTGCCTTTACGATCAACAGACAAATTTTCTGAACCACTGAATATTTATAGTATAACTAATCTTGAAATGCAAATACCTGAAAATTTAGAACAAGTTACCGAACAACACATTAATTCATGAGTGCGCATAGCGCACGAGTGAATTATTAGTGCTTTTCGGTCACGAGTTGTAGATCTTTGGTATTCAAATTTCAAGATTAGTTATTCTGTTTATTACATTGACATATTCCGTGTATTCATAAAATGTAACGAGAAAATACAAGGGATAATATTTTTATGCGACGATGTTTGTATAGCGACATTGTTGGCGATGGCTATTGTTACGTGACTTCCTAGAGTGAAATATGACTTTCGATTTCACTTGGAAATCCCTATATTTCAGTACACTCAATGTAATAAGCAAGTGATATTATTACATGTTGAGTGTTAACCTTCTTCCTATTTCAGGACGGTTTAGCTACAGAAATGTATAACTTTATTGCAAGAGAACCAGAACACAGTAGTAAACTATTAACTGTAAGTAATATATACAATTTCTTACCAGTTCATCTTATAACTTCCCATGAAAAAGATTTTGCTTTTTGACTTGTTATTCCCTATGACATTGAATTGTGTAATCAAATTTATCTAACCAAAAGATCAAATCATTAAGATTTTTTTTAAAAATCAATTGTCAATCATGATAGCATGCAGTGACAACATTATTACCATTACACAAAACACTTCTGACCAAACAGTAAATCATACACTCATAAAAAGTGAGTTGTATTTCTATTTTACCTTTTTTCTGAAGGTGACAAAATTAAACACAGTCCTAAAACAAAGTACATGTACCAAATTTAACACACCAAAATTTAACATTCATGTATTTAGCAATAACCACAAAATTATCGGTCCGTATATAAAGCGACAAATTTTTTTTCAAAATATAATGAAAATTTAAAAAATTGAAAGGATCTAATCAAAATTCATTTTCCTTTTCTTTCAAATTAATGAAACATTAAATTATATATATTATTTTTTATTTTCCATTTCAATTTATCAAAATGGAATTTGAAGTTTTTGTTTGAAAATTGAAATTTGCAATTTACTTTTCATTTTTATATGCCCGTCTTTCTGTTGTCCACACTTCGGACAATAACTTGAAAAATCTTTCACCAATATTTTTGAAACTTTGGAGGATTGTTTATATATATTGACATATTGACGTAAGCTCCCTTTCAATTTTTATAAATTTCCAATTTTACTTTTCCAAGTCATGGGACCTTATTCATAAAAAAGATGAGATTTTCCAGTTTTCAGACTCTTACTCAAAAATGCTCTGAGCAATTTGAATAAAACTTAACTGAATGGATTGTATCTCTTGACATAAATTCCCTTTCAATTTTTAAAATTGTCCGCTTCTAGGTTTTGGACTTATGGGACTTTATTCATAAAAAAAGGGGGGATTTTCCAGTTTTTGGACTCAAAAATGCTTTGAGCAATTTTCATGAAACTTTTGTGAATTGTTTATATCTATTTACATAAGTTCCCTTTCAATTTTTAAAAATTTCTGATTTTATGTTTTGGAGTTATAGAACTTTATTTGTTGAAAACTGTCAATTTTTCACACTTTGGACGGTTATGGAATTTTATTCGTTCAAATTTCGGAGTTATTGAACTTTATTCATTAAAAAATGGGGAATCTTCACATGTCACTTTGTATCTTAAGAACGCATTGTCCGATTTACTTCAAACTTTACACATCCAGTTGTTTGTTGTGATAGTCTAAAGGTCTTTATACTTTTCTGTTCCAGAGTGGGATGTGACTTGTTCATAAAAAATAAGGAACAAATTCAAAGGATCTGTATGTTAATTGGTGAAATTTAATTTTCTGGATGATGGGCATATCATTCGCACATGGCACAGCTGTTTATTAAATTTGATTCTTTATAAATTGAAAAATGTTTGGCCACTTTATACATGGACCAATAAAAAGTGAAATTAATATTCTACAATTTTGGTGAATAAATTTTTTTTTATCCTTTTTCAGGTCATTATTATATTGACAGTTACCTCATAACTTCTTTTAGTTCTTTATTTAAGAACGATTTCTTTGATCAGTACAGATATTATGGTATTATATAAAATTATTTTTTGTTTTTATTGATTGATATAGTTATTAGAAATACAACAGACTTACCACAAGAAAGCATTTGATGAAATAGAGAAAATATTACCAAAAATGAAAGAAGCATTAGGTATGTTATACAATAAATTCACAAAGATAGCAAATTTAATTGTATAATTTAGTTATTGCTTAATACTTCACATGTTTGTCCATGTTTATGCAGTTCATAGTTATTAGTCTATATAACAGTTGTTCTGTATGAAGTTTATTTAAAAGATGAATATAACACATTGAACTTTTCATGAAAACAATAGAAAAGGAAACTTAAATCATTAAAACCTTTTGAATACAGATAGAATAGTAGTGACCATTCAGTAATGATAGGTGGTTATAAATAGATTCCAATATCTTAAAATTGTTTTATAGTATATACCTTCCATTTGATTATATTGGTCCAAACATTAGTTTTAGTCCCCTACTTTCTACCTTTTATTGCCTTCACTTTGCATTCTCTGTCTATATTCTGTTATTTTTCATGGACCAATATGGGTAATCTTACTATTGTTAGAAAATTTAGTGCAAAATTTTAAATTTTTAAAGTAAAAATACTAAAAACGTCTTCTGAAATAACATGGTCATTTTGGAGTATACTTTGATGGAATGGTCTTATAAAATTGAGTCCAGCTATTAAGACCTTGGACTGATAAGGTAACTGTAACATAGAGGATGAAATTCAGTGATAAGATATTTTAAAATCCTCTTTTCTGAAGCAACTGGCCAAAAATTGAACCAAACATTGATTTTGTCCCCTTTAAAATTTTTTCATGTAGACCAAAATTTTCATTGCCTTAAAGAATAGAAAATTCATTAAAAAAAGTATTGAAAAACCATTTCTGAAAGTACTTGTGATCTTTTGTGAATGGTCCTTTGCTTGTCCCTTTTTAAAAATGATGGATCGACTGATTTCAGTCTATGCTGACTTAAGTAATTTACAGTGAACAGTTCAGAATTTTTTTTTAAAAGGATTTTCTGCAACTAATGGTATAAGGCAAAATTGTAAAAATACATTGGTAATTCTTCTGTTTTAAACTTATTTACTGGGTTCCAATCATCAAACAATATGTTAAAATATCTTATCTGCTGAAACAGCTGAACCAATGGTGATCAGACTTTGCTGGAAAGATCCTTTGGTTTGTTGAACTTTCTGGTTATATATTTTACTCAATGGTTGATAGAATGATCCACTAAATGGAAATTTTATTCCAAACAGCAATAAAAAAAATCATCTGCCTTAAAACATATTAATAAGAATCCCGTTACTGTATCTTTATGTATAGTTGGTTTTAATTACAGAATGTAATCCTCATAAACCTGTGTATGGAGTACCATTAGAGGAACATTTACGTGTGACAGGAAGAGATGTAGCCCTGGTGATAGAAGCATGTGTTGTGACAATCATTGATGGAGGGGGTATGGAGGAAGAGGTGAGTTTTTAGTGTTGCAAGAGTAAAGGAAGGATTTGGAATTATACATGTATATTGTAGGTGAGAAAAAGGCCTTATAGCGTCATGTAGATGGTACATAAAACAGAGCAAGGTTTATTAACAGATTTGTAAACACTTATGATCCAGAAGGAAATTTGGTTTGAAAAATGTCAAATTCATATCTTACTGATGTGAGTTTTCCTAAAAAATGATTTCCCATCAAAGTAATAAATGACAAATCAATGACCAGAAGAATGGAGAATCAGTATCTTAGACACATTTCTCTAGTTAAGAATTGAAGCAAGATGAAACTGGAATATCACACAATACAATACACATATAAAACTATTTCAAAAGCCAAAAATACATACATAGAAAAGGAAGGTACAGGGAAGTCCCAGAACCATAAATACAATGTTTATTATTTGTTTTTAGGGTTTATTTCGGATAGCAGGAATGGCTTCCAAAGTGAAAAAATTAAAGGTAAATCTGTTACTTTGTAGCAATTTCAAATAGCAAATACTGAAAAAGTGTAATATCTATGTTGAAATCTTTTGTCTTTCCACTTAATAGATTTGATTAAATTTTTAAACCTATATTGACTATCCAAGGAAACATATTCAGTCATTTCCCCAGAAATTTTTTCATGCATGGGGGCATGATCATCACAATTGTAGCGCGCGGCTCTGCGTGGCGCATCATGGTGTGGCGCTGCGCAGCACGGCGAGTGATAAGTGCTTCACATTGCATTACACTAAAAGGAGTTATTAAAAAAAACACAATAACTGGTAGAACTACAATTTTATATATTTAATCTCAAAATATCAGCTAAATTTATTCAACATTTAAGAGTTCACTCAGTACAAATTTTTCTGTTTTTCAATTTTCCAAACTGTCTTACACATGTACCAAAGTCAAATTCATCTAAATGTGGCCCTTCAATGGAGATTGTCATCAAATAGTTAAGTACATGTTGTGAGAGTCTGTTTCTTGATGCAGTTTTCACTCTGTTCAGACATGAGAATTTGGACATTGTATTCGCTGAGAAATCTGCATTGAATGTGATTTGCTCTCGGCAAACACATCTTATATGGTGCTGTTGACGACATCGTGTCAAGCCAGATTCGTAAATTACCAGCGGAAAAGGTATTCGTCAGGGTATTTTTCAATAATTTGTCCGCTATATTTTTGACACTTTTGTTGATCGTCAGGGTGGCATAGAATTTACATGCCACTGCTTTCCACTTATCTCAAGACAGGATATTTATATACATGAAATTAACTGACAATTTATGTCATATTTTTTATGACATTTTTCCTGACATCGTATTGTCATGAAAAATAATCTTCAAATTGCGATTTCTTTCCTCCGTAAAAATTCGACTCATATTTTTATACAAGTAAACCAGCAAGCATTTCTACACAACATTCAAGTTTTTGAAATAAATGAAACTACTAAATTTGATAAAAAGTCAGGGAAATGTCCTATATTACATCGTGTGTATTACTATTCTGATCGATTTTTTTCATTGGTCAATACACGTTGTATATTTAGATACACAAAGTATTACTATTCTTATGGATTATTTTTCATTGGTCAATACACGTTCTATATTTAGATACACAATCTTTAATCAAAAGACAAATTATATCGAGATGTTGGTTTAATTAAATTTTATTATACCCCACGCAACGAAGTTGCGGAGGGTATAATGTTTTTGACCCGTCCGTCCGTCTGTCCGTCAGTCCGTCCGTCCGTCAGTCCGTCCGTCAGTCCGTCCGTCAGTCCTGTTCTTGTCACTGCAACTCCTCTGTAACCGCTTGACGGATTGCTTTCATATTTAGTAGGATTGTTGGTTATGATGTGTATATGTGCATACTATACCACCATATTGATTGGATAATTTTTGTGGGAGTTGTGGGACTTAGACTATTTTCAGTTAAAATACCAAAGTATCATCTTGTCACTGCAACTCCTCTCAAACCACACAACAGAATTTCATGAAACCTTTTTAGATAATAAGGACATACTACGTAGATGTGCATATCGACAGGAAATTTCGATTCAATTTTTTTTCTAGGAGTTACGCCCCTTTGAACTTATTTACTTTAATGTACTACTGCAACAGTTTGTCATCGCAACTCCTCTCAAACCACACAACAGAAATTCATGAAACCTTTTCAGATAATAAGGACATACTACGTAGATGTGCATATCGACAGGAAATTACGATTCAATTTTTTTTCTAGGAGTTACACCCCTTTGAACTTATTTACTTTAATGTACTACTGCAACAGTTTGTCATCGCAACTCCTCTCAAACCACACAACAGAATTTCATGAAACCTTTTCAGATAATAAGGACATACTACGTAGATGTGCATATCGACAGGAAATTACGATTCAATTTTTTTTCTAGGAGTTACGCCCCTTTGAACTAATTTACTTTAATGTACTACTGCAACAGTTTGTCATCGCAACTCCTCTCAAACCACACAACAGAATTTCATGAAACCTTTTCAGATAATAAGGACATACTACGTAGATGTGCATATCGACAGGAAATTACGATTCAATTTTTTTTCTAGGAGTTACACCCCTTTGAACTTATTTGCCTCACTATACTATTACTGTTGACTACTCTCGCTTGGAATTTAAATTTCCCAATATGCTGCCATTCAAATTAGGATAAATATGTGAAGGTAAGCATTTGATTGTGTTCATTTTACTTGTGAAGTGAGATTTTGTTTCTCCAGTGACAATATGAAGACGTGGGGTATGTGAGCGTGCTCACAAAGGTTCTTTAATTTATTCTCCAATTGATTTATCATCACATGGAGCAGTATTACATCATTTTACAACACACATCGGTATAAACGTGTTGCTTCCTGCTAAGTTGATTTGCGATAGTACGATTATTATCTTCGTTATCAAAATAACGATGGAAATTAGTTCTCAATAGTGAACAGAATACCCCATTGAGAAATTTTTGAAACATGGCGGCATGCATGGCGGCATGCATGGCAGCGATGTGTATTGCATAGCGGCGATTTTTTAAGCATGGCGGTCCCGCTATGCTAAATGGGCCTAGGGAAGACACTGATATTGTACACTTTAACTAATCCATTGTTTTATTTTGGTAATTTTATAACTTTTGCATATAGATTTGAATGCAAATAAATATTCATCAAATATCAGAAAAAAGTCATTAGTTCATTGCTTCCTTATAATAGGGATTTGTTGTTGAATGTATAATGTTAACTGCCGTATATTTCAGACATCGTTTGATGCTGGAGTTGTGGACATGGATGAATATGCTCTTGACATACATAGTGTGGCAGGTACATATATTTTTATACAGTACTTATATGTTTACATGTTTTGAAATGTTAGGGTTCATACTTGGTTTTCAGTGGTGTCTTGGTTACACTTCTATGCACCCTGTGACCTATTGTCTTCAGGCGTCTATCATTCTTCAATAAGATGGAAAAGTGATGTGGGGTTAAGAATGTTTTTTGAATTGTTACCAACTTTAAAATCATATAATAATTAATGTACGTATATACATATATAACTTTATTTATTTTAGGAGCATTAAAACAATACCTGAGAGAACTCCCAGAACCTTTATTAACATATAACTTATACTCAGATTTCATGAACGTGTTATCACAGTAAGTATTAAATATAAATAAGTACAAAATGAAATGAGATTATTCTATCTTGAGGTGTTTGATTTTATAAAGAAAAAGTCTTAAAGTAAAAAATTATTTTTTTTAAAGTATCACAAAATAGCAAAAACATGGTTTAAGATAATTATAGATATGATAACAATGTAAGGAGTAAGAAATAGAATAATTTATTAACTTGATTTTCCAACAAAAAGATCTGGTTTTAGTTTGGCGGTATATGGTGGATGTTTGGCTCCAGACAGTGATGAAGGATAATCTAGTTGAAGTCAGTTAGTTTCTTGAACACTTAGTACTGCTCAGTTTAATTTGTACACTGCAGATGCTTTTAAACAGATATTAAGAAAATTAATTATGTTTCAAAATACAGATAATTGGGATTTTGGGTTTCAAAATTATATCAAATGAAATATTTTGTATAGTGTTTCTTTTATTAAAGAAAGTGTTATTTGGATTTTTTAGACCACAAAACCAGAGGCTGCAAGCTCTTTGGACAGTGGTTCATGACTTGCCTGAGCCTAATTACAATAACTTTAGGTAAGTTTCTTATTTCATTATATTATTATATGTTTCCCTTTTCACCAAGGGAGCTTGGTGGTGAAATGTTGTACGTACCCCCCGTTCATCATAACTAGAAATGATAACTATAAACTGTCAGCCTTGAGGGTATGAGTTCAAGTGTTTGACACCAATTTATTGCATAATTATTAGAAGATGGTGGTTTTCTTCATGTAGGTCAGCTACAAAAAAAATTAGCTTCAATAGTATAGGCAATGGAGCTGAAAACAAAATCTAACCTTTTCATTTCCAAACTATATGCAATACAATAGAATTGTATAAGAAAACAGTAATCCTGAATTAAGTACTAACCAGTACTTTTTCAGGTTAAAATAATTTCTTTCATTTTATTTTAAGAGAATTAAAGGGAGTCTGACTAAATGATCATTTTTGTTTTGTATTTCATCACATAGTATATGTGTAAATTATTGTACAGTTGGAAATCTATAATATTTTTATTATTCCTAAAATTGACATATGGTTTAGATTGCAGTTACTGATTTTTACATTTTGATTAATTAATGTCTGTGAATAAAAATTTGTGAAAGTAAGTACATGCAGAAATTTCATAACATAAAAATTTTTTTCTGTCAAAATTTATACTACTGAAATAATTTATGCAAAAATGAAGACTTTATTATTTTAACTTTATAATCTTATAATATGTGGAAATTTTGGATTTCTTTTCTTTTACAGATATTTAATAAAATTTTTGTCAAACTTAACAGAAAAATCAGATGTGAATAAGATGACACCTAGTAATATAGCTATAGTAGTAGGACCAAATCTACTGTGGCAGGAAGGAGATCCTGGGTATGTATACTATAGTAGTAGGACCAAATCTACTGTGGCAGGAAGGAGATCCTGGGTATGTATACTATAGTAGTAGGACCAAATCTACTGTGGCAGGAAGGAGATCCTGGGTATGTATACTATAGTAGTAGGACCAAATCTACTGTGGCAGGAAGGAGATCCTGGGTATGTATACTATAGTAGTAGGACCAAATCTACTGTGGCAGGAAGGAGATCCTGGGTATGTATACTATAGTAGTAGGACCAAATCTACTGTGGCAGGAAGGAGATCCTGGGTATGTGTACTATAATAATTAAGTATCTTTAAAGCAATCTAATTAAAATTAGTTCCCTGCACTTGCACTTGCTCTTTATTTTCGTTCGGTTGTTTATATGTCGCAAGCATGTGACCCAAGACATGACCCTCAAGCGATTGTAGTTAGATCTCCCACGTGCCACATATAAACAACTGAACGAAGATAAGGAGCAAGTGCTTTTAAAGGAATATATTCATATGTAAACATGGCCGACTCAATCAGAAAACAGATAAAAAAAATAATGAGATATGCCTGACTATGTCTGTGAGTACAAGGATGACTTAGATGGGGTTTGGATGTCTAGTTTTCTTGGAAGTTCATTATTATTTAGTATAAGAATACTCACCAATGTTTTTCTTGTTTTTGAAATGTCTAAAATCTTCTTAGAAATCAAATAGATAAAAGTGGTAATGGATTATTTTCAAAATTGACCATGTTTACAGTAACAGATGAAGGAACCTTGATTGGTGTCAAACTTAGTATTATTATATAAATGTTTTAAGAAGCTACATTATTTGGTATCATTGAGTTATTTTATCACCAAGCCATGAAAATTAATCCTTTGAAGTAAATAAATCCACAGGCATAAGATAACTTAAGCAATCACTCATCCCAGACTTAATATTTTGGCTTAAGGATGATTTTTAAACTAAATGCAGATATCATTTAACTGTAACACCTCCAATAAATGATGAATGTGGCTTCAGATATTGTGATTGTCCAATAACATTTACATTTGGCTATTATTTATAGTTGATCATATCCCACTTTGATTTAAAAATTTATCAAAATTTTAAGGGTTTTTAACATCTTCTAATACACTCAGCACCTTATAGTACATATAACTGAATATCTTATTTTGTAACAGAATGTCCAGTATGGCAAGCAGTGGATCTGTTAGTACGTTAATAGAAATGATTGTGTCACATGCAGACTGGTTTTTCCCTGAAGGTAAGTTCTGTAGAGGTATATTTTCTTACTGAATGAGGGTATAATATATATACAATACATGTATATTCAGAATTTTCATTTTTTGGTGGTTTGAAAATGTATGATTTGATAAAGAAATAATTAAAAATAACAATTGAGAGTTAATCCTAAGGAATATGAAGTTTATTTCTTACATGTATATATAAAGATTAGAAGTGAAATTTATATGTGTGTTTATAAGGAAGTTTTAATTTTGAAATTGTTTATTATTTAATCATAACTTTTGATGTATGAAAACCATGTATTGCTTCATTATGCCATAAGTTAGAAAAGATTTAGAACCATACATTTTCCCTGTGATGTTATTTTTAAAATCAAAAATTTTTTTTTCATTCCATTTCAGTGAAAAATTCATTTGGATTTGACCTATCTCTTCTTTCTCCAACTCATCTTCAGCATCAAATGTCTTTTCATGATATTTTTTCAAATTTATAAATATATCTTATACTTTCATACACTGTTTGGCTGCCATTCAGTTAAAACAAGAGGACTGGATGACCGTATATATATAAATTCTATTAAAGAAGTACTTCAGAATACTTGAAAGATGTTTATTTTCATGGCTAGGCTGATAGATTTTAATCTATATTCTTTGTGTACCACATTATCGTAATAGTATGAATATATAAAATGCATATCTACAAATGCTCATGTATTCAGCATAAAAATTTTGGTTTGTTCTGTAACCTTTTGCACAGAATTAGACTTCCATAAGGTGACCAAAGGTACGGCCCCTCCACGTATATCTAGCAGTTCAAGTGACAATGGTTCAACAGTTTCCACAGCTAGTGTTCCTCCAGCGCAAGCAGCTAATACCAAACCTGATCTGGCTGCAGCATGTGCTATATTTACCACTGCAATTGCAGGGCCTATTACTTCTCACTCTGCAGATAGCATGTCAAATACGGATGATCCTGATATATTTACCAACAATATGCAACCATCTTATCAGCCTGTGAATGAGTCTGAGCAGCCTCAATCAGCACAAAGCTCAAATCAAAGTCCAGGTGATCATGCTAAATTATATAACCAACCACGTTGCAGTGTTGTTAGTCACCATAGTAATTCTTTAACAACTAACACTAATGTTCCATGTAGCACTGATAGTTCTGCTAAATATACTCGCTGCAGTTCTGTACCTCCTGTAGCCAAAAGTGTCCATTCTGATGTCTACAGTACAATGTTTGCTCTACATTCTCTCGGTGATGGAAATGTATCCAACTATCTCACTAAAGTACGTGGAATATGGGATTGTAAACATCATCAGCAGCAGAAAGGGCCATCATCATCTAGTGGGCAGATTCATAAACTTGGGAGAAGTGGCAGGGTATCTACGGCAAATAAAAGATGTTCTCTTCAGCCAGGTCAGATAACGGTGTTATGCCTTTCTATATTATTTATCAAGCATGTGTTTTTTTCTGGACTTTTTTTCTTCCATATATATTGAAAGTTTGAACCCTTTTAAAAGAAGTTTAATAATATTCAAAATTTGTGCACTGATATTGCCTGTATTATTACTTCAAAATGGTATATGTTTATCTTCATTCCATTCTTTGCAAGTAGTAGAATTTAGAAACTAAAGTTTATATAGCGGGCACGTGGATGGGGAGCTCCAAACGATGGAGGAAATTCATTGGCAGTCAATCATACAAGCTCTTTTTTGTCATTGCTCTGTTAACATTATTTTTGATAATAAAACTTCAATATGTTGTTAATTTCATGAAGATTTTAAGAGTTAATGTTTCTGTCATATGTAATGCGTAAAGCCATAATATTTGGTGGTGTTTTTAGCTCAACTGACCCAAAGGGTCATATGAGCTATTGCCATCACTTTTCATCCGTCGGTTGTCCATATGTCTGTCAATATTTCACATTTTGATCTTCTTCTATAGAACCACGGAATGGATTGAAATGAAACATGGCACAAATGTGCCTTACAAGGTGTTGACAATGTGTTGTTACTTTGTTGCTGATCTATCATCCAAGATGGCAGCCAGCCGGGAACTTAGTTTAACATAGGACCCTATGGGAAATGCATACAAAAATCTTCTTCTAGAGAACTGCTGAATGGATTAAAACAAAACATGGCACGAATGTTCCTTATGAGGTGCTGACAAAGTATTGTTACTTTGTTGCCAATCCATCAACCTAGATGGCTGCCAGCGGGGAACATAGTTTTTCATAGGACCATATGGGAAATACATACAAAAATCTTCTTCCAGAGAACCGATAAATGGATTGAAACCAACCATGGCATGAATGTTCCCTATGAGGTGCTGACCAAGTGTTGTTACTTTGTTGCCGATCCATCATCCAAGATGGCTGCCAGTGGGGATCATAGTTTAACATAGGACCCTATGGGAATTACATACAAATGGCTTCTTCTTGCAAATTATTGAATGGATTATGAATTATGGGCATAAATCTCAAAGTCCTTTAGCAATGAACAAATGGAAATATCAGGTGAGCAGTATAGGCTCGTTGGAGCCTCTTGTTTTATTTGAAATTGAACTTCAGGAAAAGGTTCAAACTGAAAAAAGTTGAATCAAATTTTTTTTAAAAGTATACATTTTACAAATGCCATAGTTTGATGAGTTCTTGCCTGATACCCTTACGCTTGCTCCAGTCATGTTAGTAAAGTTAGTGTTACATGTATACCATGTAAAAAGCATGATGAAAATCTTCTTTTTTTTAAATTTTGTTGCATTTTTGTCAATATTGAACCAGATGGTTAATTTTTTATTTCATTTTCACAATATGTTTGCTTTTAACTGTTTTGTACACTTAACAAATAATATCACTTGTGTGTTATATGTAAATATTAAAGTATGGGTCCATTTGTTTGAGACAGAAAAAATGATAATATAATCCACAAATTTACATTTCTAATGGGTCATATTTAAAAAAAATATGATTGGGTTTAGTTTCTTATGAGTAATGGCTGAAATTTATTTTTATGATTCATAATTGAAACCCAATCATATGAAGTGAAGATAAGAGTCTATACACTTTTGTTATGACCTGAAAACAGGTTTACACCAAATAAAAAGAAATGGTTCATGCATCTTCAGTTGGTAGGATTTTTTTTTCCAAACCAATGGACCAGACAAAATTATAATCTGTGATTAGTTGTTTTCAGTGGAATTTTCTCATTGTTTTGCCATTTTGGTTAATGATGGGTCATGAGAAAGTATCAGTATTTCTAAGTTTTTGAATTTTGAATATTAGGGTATTATATAAAACTAAATTTTTTTTATTTTTTTTAAATTTAGGTTATTTTAGAAGCTTAATAGATTAATTCTAATATGACTTGCCCATAGTAGAAATATATGTACTGTTCTCGCTCATTACAGCAACTTTTCACAGGTTACAATTTAAAATTTTTTACTCAAAAATATTAGTTTGTTTCACTGTTCATGTATATGCAAAACTCCTGAATTAGAAAAAGGTGAAGCAAATTTGGAATATTCACTGTTAATCTAACCATTTCTTTTTTTAAGATTTTTTAAATCTTTGCTGTATATTTACAGGGTTATTACATGAATATTATAGTATTATTGCTTAAGGTTTTCCATATTGGCCTAGTTATTGGTCCGAGACAAGCAATATTGGACTAAATTATACCTTTATTGACTAAAGCAGGCCAATATGTCATATTGACTAGTCCAATACGGCATATTGGACGGGTATGTGTTGTATTTGCATACTTTGACATTTTGTATTGTATTGACAGATTTTATCATATTTAGGCTTATATTCTATTGTTAATCAATAACGCTAAATATTATCTCTCATGGAATATTAAGTACAATATTTACCAATATTCATTTAATAACCTAATATTAGCAAAAACTGAATAATTTCCAAATAAAAACTGTTGACTAATTATCTCACTCTTTACATTTATATCAAAAGTTAATTGGTCCAAAGATTATTCTTTGCATTTATCTCAAAAGTTCCAGTTATTTATTATGGTCCCTTTTACTTCAAGACAACGAGAGTAAATTGTATAGAGTAATGGAAGTGACAAAGGTTGAGACTAATATTGATAACAGGAAAGGTCAACAATAACGTACCAATCAATTAAACTTCATCTGATTGACAAACCTTCAGATGAAAACAAAAGCACATAATCTACAGAGAGTCAGGATCACACAGAGCCTGAGATATAGATATTGATTTCAGAGTATTACATAGAGCTTGTGATAAAGATATTGATTTTAGAGTATCACACAGAGCCTGTGATACAGATTTTGAAAATGAGTCAGGATCAACAAAACTGTAATTCATCTTTTTATTGGAAACATTATAGACAATTGCTACATGTCGAATATATTAAATATTAAAATTTATATCAATACAATATGTTGTCTATGTACAGTATCAATGATATTGCAATAACACTCAATATACCATGTTTTATACCTCATTAATAATTATTTTCAATAAAAATTAACAAAATATATGCATATAAGAAATTTATTCATCATTATATTGTGACAATGCATCATGTTTATATGTACATATAGCTTTCAGTGCATTTCAGCATTTTTTACCTTTTTGACTTTTATTATTTATTGTTGTTTGTTGGCTTTGGTATTTTTTTATTTTGTTAGACATCTTGTAGTTATAGTATAGATTGCATTTAGGTTACAGTCTGCAGTCGATAGTAAATTTTAAATTTTTGGAAATAATATAATAGTCTATAAATACATTAAAATTGTTAAAATTACAATTTTCCTAAGTTATGTAAGAATCAAAACTCAAAATAACATTACTGTAAATTTCAATTTCTAGACAAGTTACAGAGATTGACATTTTTTATGTCATGTTGGAATAAAAAAATTAAATACATAACCAATGAAAAATCAACTCCATTTAACTATTAAAAATTTCCTCCACCAGTAAAAACTGGTTTGTTTCAAATTATATCACTGAGTTAGAACCTTGGACCAATATGGCTACTGAAAATAGAAAAAATTGCAAAAAAAGATTAAAAATCTTATCCAAAAAAGATATATCTCTGTATTCCTCAACCTTAATAACATCTTATAATTTAATTTGATTTGAATACTGCATTTTGATTGGCTGAACATTAGTTATACTGTATAACCTGGTTTGGTCTTATGACATCACCAACAGATTAATCCGCCACTTGTAAATTAAAATAGTCCCATATCATTATCGATGCTTGAATCAAGAAATCATTGTACTTCTGTTTGGAAACTAAATTATAAGGAATGTTTCCCATTTATGAACATGTTATAATTCAATAACCTCGTTTGGGTCAGTTTACGGTATTCATAAAGCTCTTCTTGGTTTATTATGCATAAACTGACCCAAACCAGGTTATATTGTATAACCTTTTCAAAAATTGAAAATATTTCTTAAGTGTTTTAATAATATAATGTTTGTCTGTTTTTCAATTTAATTACTTTTGCAACTCCTTAATCACCGATTGGTTTCATGGAACACTTAAACCTTATCTACTGGATGTTCCAATCATCCAAATGCAGTATGTTTTTTTTGCAGTGCATATTGATGTTTTTGATAATATATTTATTAATATTTTTTGTAAGTGAAATCATTGTTAAATTTTTGTTCTCTTAATTATAGCTAGAGAATCAACATTTTTAGTAATAATGATTGTTACATTTAGTAGGTGAATCCGTTTGGAATGAAACATGACAGTGGATAGTAAATTGTATTCTAATATGACATGCCGCTTTCGCTATAGAAACACAACTGTGTTCTATATAGAACAATTATCACTGACACATGCGTACAATGTATTGTTGACGTGCATCGTGAAGCACACAGAAATCACTAAACTGTTGTATTTTGTTGATAAAATAAAGTTTCAAAGTCATATTCTTCCATCTCACTGAATCTATCTTACATATATCGCTTTGCAAACATTTAGCAAAGCTCGAAATACAACAACGATAACTATCACGCGAAATGGTATGACAGTCGAAAGTGCGACGTCACAATCCAAGGTATAACGTCATACATTCAAATGACGCCAGATCGACAGTCAAAAACAGAAAATCGTATTTTGTACAGGATCTGGAATGCTGGTATTTGTTTTAAAATCTCACAGAAATGTAAGTTTGATTTTATTAGCTCACCTGACCCGAAGGGTCATGTGAGCTATTGCTATCACTTGGCGTCCGTCGTCCGTCCGTCGTCCGTCCGTCGTCCGTCCGTCCGTCCGTCGTCCGTTAACTTTTTCAAACGTTAACTCCTCCAACACCATAAGTCCAACTGCAACCAAACTTGGTACAGTTAATAATTGGTATGGGTGCTACAAATCTATCGTTTGGATTTTTGATTCGTATAAAAACATGGCCGTCATGGCTAAAAATAGAACATAGGGGTAAATCGCAGTTTTTTGCAAATAAGTCAGAAACGGTCACAGATATCAAAATTCTGGCATAGGGTAAAAGTGATCAGCACCTCAAGATCTACCTGCCCTGAAATTTTGAAGAAGATCCAACAACCCATGTAGGAGTTATTGCCCTTTTTCTGCATTTTTTCCAAATTTTGCACTTATTAAGCTCAATATCTTGGATACTATAAAGGAAATTTGAAAAATTTAAATTTCATATTGTTAGGCACACAAAGATCTACAAAATTTGTAACAGGATCGAAGTTGTAGGTTCGTTCCTTTTAGGAGTTATTCCCCTTAGATCGTCAAAATTGACCATTTTTGCAGTCTTTATTCATTGTAATAAAATCGTTAACTCCTCTTACACCATAAGTTTAATTGCAACCAAACTTTGTGTAGTTGTTCCTTGGCATGAGTGCTACTAAACTGTCGTTTGGATTTTTGACTTGTAAAAAAACATGGCTGCCATGGCTAAAAATAGAACATAGGGGTAAATTGCAGTTTTTTGCAAATAACTCAAAAATGGTGACAGATATCAAAATTCTGATGGGAAGCTAAAGTGTTCAACACCTCAAGATCTACCTGCTTTGAAATTTTGAAGAAGATGTAACCACCCATGTAGGAGTTATTGCCCTTTTTCTTGATTTTTTTTGACATTTTTGGCTTTTTTTTATGTTATTATTTCAAAAATCTTCTCCTCTGAAACTGCTGAATGGATTTGGATAAAACTTAGCATGATTGTTCCTTAGGGTATCCTGCACAAAGTTTATGCTTCGATTTTTGATCCGTTGAAAAACATGGCCACTGTTACTAAAAATAGAACATATGGGTCAAACAACAGTTTTTCGCAAGTATCTCAAAAATCTTTAGGTTATGGCAAATTCTGGCAGGTTGAAAGTGTTCAGCATGATGAGAGCTACCTGTGTGCTTATTTTCGTGAAAATCTGTCAACTGATGTTAGAGTTATTGCCCTTTTTTGACATTTTTGGCTTTTTTTTATGTTATTATTTCAAAAATCTTCTCCTCTGAAACTACTGAATGGATTTGGATAAAACTTAGCATGATTGTTCCTTAGGGTATCCTGCACAAAGTTTATGCTTCGATTTTTGATCCGTCGAAAAACATGGCCACTGTTACTAAAAATAGAACATAGGAGTCGAACAACAGTTTTTCGCAAATATCTCAAAAATCATTAGGTTACGGCAAATTCTGGCAGGTTGAAAGTGTTCAGCATGATGAGAGCTACCTGTGTGCTTATTTTCGTGAAAATATGTCAACTGATGTTAGAGTTATTGCCCTTTTTGACATTTTTGGCTTTTTTTTTATGTTATTATTTCAAAAATCTTCTTCTCTGAAACTACTATTCAAAATCAAATGAAACTTGGTAAGATTGTTCCTTAGGGTATCCTGCAAAAAGTGAATGCTTGGATTTTTGATTGGTCGGAAAACATGTCCACCCTTACTAAAAATAGAACATAGGGGTCAAAATGCTGTTTTTTGCTATTTTTTCCTGAATTATAGAAATAAAATGAAGATGAAAGCTACTTTCAAGGCAAACATGGTATCCCGAGTTGAATGGTGATGATGAAAGTTTGTTTTGGACGGCCATTTTCCCGCCATTTTTTATACGACCGCAAAATTTTTGCGGTCGTATATTGGTATGACGTTGGCGTCGTCGTCGTCGTCCGTCCGTCCGTCGTCAGCGTCGTCGTCCGAAGACATTTGGTTTTCGCACTATAACTTTAGTATAATCAAGCTTTATGACCACAAAAGGAAGGTTGGGATTGATTTTGGGAGTTTTGGTCCCAACAGTTTAAGAATCAGGGGCCAAAAAGGGGCCCAATAAGCATTTTTCCTGGTTTTCGCACAATAACTCTAGTATAAGTAAATAGAAATCTATGAAATTTTAACACAAGGTTTATGACCACAAAAGGAAGGTTGGGATTGTTTTTGGGAGTTTTGGTCCCAACAGTTTAGGAATTAGGGGTTAAAAAAGGGTCCAAATAAGCATTTTTCTTGGTTTTTGCACAATAACTTTAGTATAAGTAAATAGAAATCTATGAAATTTTAACACAAGGTTTATGACCACAAAAGGAAGGTTGGGATTGATTTTTGGAGTTTTGGTCCCAACAGTTTAGGAATTAGGGGCCAAAAGGGTCCAAAATTAAACTTTGTTTGATTTCATCGAAAATTGAACTATTGGGGTTCTTCGATATGCCGAATCTAACCGTACATTTAGATTCTTAATTTTTGGTCCCGTTTTCAAATTGGTCTACATTAAGGTCCAAAGGGTCCAAAATTAAACTTAGTTTGATTTTAACAAAAATTGAATTCTTGGGGTTCTTTGATATGCTGAATCTAAACATGTACTTAGTTTTTTTATTATGGGCCCAGTTTTCAAGTTGGTCCAAATCGGGGTCCAAAATTAAACTTTGTTTGATTTCATCAAAAATTGAACTATTGGGGTTCTTTGATATGCCGAATCTAACCGTGCATTTAGATTCTTAATTTTTGGTCCCGTTTTCAAATTGGTCTACATTAAGGTCCAAAGGGTCCAAAATTAAACTTAGTTTGATTTTAACAAAAATTGAATTCTTGGGGTTCTTTGATATGCTGAATCTAAACATGTACTTAGTTTTTTATTATGGGCCCAGTTTTCAAGTTGGTCCAAATCGGGGTCCAAAATTAAAGCTAAAAAAGGGGTAAATTTTTTTTTTTTTTTTTTGGGGGGGGGGGGGGGGGGGAATTCTCCACAGCATATTGTATTGCACAAGAAGCAAAAAATTGAATATAAATTCAAATCATATGACCAATTCTAAGTTCTTTATTTCAGTTATTCTGTATCAGAAACCTATTATGTGTCAAATATTTCAAGAAATTTTCAATTGCACAGTATTGTGCAATAGCAAGAAATTGATATGTGTGCCCTGTTATCAAAACTTTATTATTAAAAAATTCCATTGGAAATTTGCCAATAACTCTAGTTTAATGAACTTCATTGGAAATTTGCCAATATAAAATGTGCTGATGAAGCTTTTTTGTTTATCTCATCTAAACTGCTTTTAAATTATGTATATTTTAAATTTGCCATCCATGACTATGATGTCATTTTCTATTTTAATATGTTATGGTGTATTTAAATGGGCTGTTATGGTTGCAAAGTATAATTAAATGGGGGGGGGGGGGGGGGGGGGGGGGGTTGAAAACAAAATTTAGGGGGGGGGGGGTAAATGAGAAGTTGGGGAGGGGGCAATTTTTTTCTCATTTCATATTTCATAAATTAAAAAGAAAATTTCAAATTTTTTGTAGCAAAAAAGGGGGGGTTACAACAAATTTTATTGTTGTTTTTTTTTTGGGAGGGGGGGGGGTCAATGTGCAACTTCATAGTGTATTGCACAAAAACTAAAAAAAGGGGTAAATTATTATTTTTTTTTTGGGGGGGGGGGGGGGGAATTCTCCACAGCATATTGTATTGCACAAGAAGCAAAAAATTGAATATAAATTCAAATCATATGACCAATTCAAAGTTCTTTGATTTCAGAAACCTATTATGTGTCAAATATTTCAAGAAATTTTCAGTTGCACAGTATTGCGCAATAGCAAGAAATCTTCAATTGTTCAGTATTGCGCAATAGCAAGAAATTGATATGTGTGCCCAATTTTAAATTTTAAATTGGTTATTTCTGATTTATATATAAAAACAAATAATACTGATATGGTTTGAATAGGTAAATTAAAAATGTTTAAGTTCTTAGACAACATTCATTCTGTGTCAGAAACCTATACTGTGTCAAATATTTATTCACAATCCAAATTCAATATTGTATCAAGCTTGAATGTTTTGTTCATAATTGCCCCAACTATTCAGGGTTCGACATCTGCGGTCGTATCTAGCTGCGCCCAGCGGAGCATTTTATTACACTTGCTCGGATTTCAACAATATTTGGTTTTTAAAGTAAACATGGTATCCTTAGTGAATGGTGATGATGAGAATGTTGTATAACAGTGATTAAACTTCATAATATGTGAGCTTTTAATATGCTATCACTTGGTGTCTGTCATCATCATTGTTAACAAATTTTCAAACATCTTCTCCTCTGAAACTACTGGGGGGATTTGGATGAAACTTAGCATGATTGTTCCTGCAATATTTCCTTTTCAAGTACAATAAAAAGCCTTAACCCACAATTTTTATATAACTTCTTTCAAACATTTTAAAAACGAAGACAACATATAGACCAAAAGATTTATACTTGTATTTGAAGATGAATTAAAGCTTGTATTTTGTATTGTGAGTCATCAGATTGACCATGACTGTATCTTAATCAAGCATAGGGAGAACTCATGCCCATTTCTTTCCAGAGGTTCTTGAAAGGCTTTTAAAGGTATTTTCAGAATTTTACGTGACCTTTAATACTCAGTTTAATTTACAACAAACATTAATATATTAATTTAGTTTATAGTGCATTGTTTGCCAGGTGAGCGATTCAGGCTCTTGAGAGCCTCTTGTTAAAGAAATTTTACGTTTTTTCTTTAAGAGTTTTTGCCTTGTTAAAATCCACATGGCTGCCCTTAATTGACGCCTTATATGGTTCGCTTCGATTACAGAAATGATGCATATTGTCATATTAGAATCGAAATAATTCATTGGTGCCATGCTCTATGGTTATTTTAACATGGTTAGGCCTTATATTTGTGAATATTTTACACCTCACTAATGATAATGTAAAACATAAACAAATATAAGGCCTAACCATGTTAAAATAACCATAGAGCATGGCACCAATGAATTATTTCTTAAATGAAACATGACAGTGGATATTAAATCGGAATGAAACATTGAGATCCATCAAAATTATTACACAATGTAAAATGATAAGATTTCACACTTATAATTTGATTCTGCTGGTATGAGCAAAAGTTTTGTGAAATGGCCTCATTTTGGATTTATATTTGAATTTTTCTATTGCAGAAGTGGAGTTTGGTAAAATGTCATCATTTTGTTCTTCCAACACTTCTCATGTATCTGATAATTTTGACATGTTAGATCAAGAGGAGGCACTTGGTGGTGCACCTCCACCACAAGAGGAAGATTTCACAAGATCTCAACCTATTCATCAATCCGATTCAGGATCAAATCTTACAGCACCTATAGCAGAAGTGTAAGTTTATTATGTCAATATTATTGTTTTCAGTTTACTCCAATTGACATTTTACATTATAAAACTTTTTCAGTCATAAATCAGTTCAACAACCACTGGGTCCTGCCTGCAAAATTGCTCTTTTGGAGTAAATTTGGGCCTTGGCCAAAACCATGGAATATTGGACCAAAATCTTGCATGCATACATTGTAGTTCATGTTAGGGGTAAGGTTGGTGTTTTGGGGTTTATTGAAACTCATGAATGTCGACATTTTTATGCAGATAAGGGAAAAGGTATTACAAAAAGTATGGTTGAGTGTATTTGGCCAACAATGTGCCAGAAAATCTGTGAGACCCATCCCCACCAAAAATACCATTTTTGACCATAAATGTTGTCACGTATAATAATTATAGATTGCAGAAATGCGTCTTCATACAAGAATACAAGAATTTTATTAGTTCATTAAAGTGCTCATTGTAGAGCAGCATTAACACATAATAATCATACTACAAAACAATACAGACAATACATGAAATGATTTACAATATGATTGAAAATGATTGGTAACACTGAAAACAATTGTACATGAAATAATAATAATAGATGCCACCTGAAACACTGATATATGTGTATATATATATTTGGTGGAGGTGATTACAGTAATAATAATTATTTATGGGCTACAACTAAGTACCAATTATGTTTATTTCAGACTTAATTAACAAATGTTTCTAAGTTGACAATTTTTATAGAAAACAAACAATGAAAAAGTCGCTCAGTCATCATTTAATTTATATAGATAAATCTAAATAAATACTGTGTTTTGTAAGAAGCCACAACTCTTAAGTAGATCTGAACAGGCAATAACATTAGATTTATGATATTGACTGATAGAAAAGCACTGTACTGTAAAATATCAAATATATGGTATGATGGTATGAAAAACCAATGAAACATTCTACAACAAAATCAATATGAAACAAATATAGGTAGGGAGTCAAAACTGTAATAATAAGACCACCCCCCCCCTCCCCCTGTGCACGCTAAGGTTAATGAAAATTTTAAACAGTATTAATTGCCCAATTATAATATTTTATATTGCCAAGTTACCTAACATTTCATTTTGGTGTACAAAGATATTATTTTTGGTTTTTTTTCCAGTTCAATTGTGAAATTGTCAGGAAAATTGTGATAGAATGTGTTATATTTCTTTCTGAAGTGGTTAATGTGTGTATAATATGATCCCTCTGTGTCTTTCAACAATACATATATGACATGAATGGCACCTGGCAAAGATTACCCTTAGACTTGTTTTAGGTACAGTTTTAAACTTGCAGTAAGGCCTAACTATCAGTGATAAAGAACAAAAATAAATTGAATGTTTAAGTTGTAGTGAGGCCAAAATGCACACTCAGGACATTGATACACTTTAGTACTACTTACCTACAAAAAAAAACAATAAGAACTGAGAGAGCTATGGTTCTGCAGATTTAGTGTGTACAAATTTCGTACAAAATATATGTTCTTCCAATTATAATGTGCACAAAGTGGTGACAGAATACTGTAAATTTAGAAATAAATGTTATTTTTTTTTATTAATACAAAAATCGCAGTATGGTCAAGATCTTATTTTTAGCTCACCTGGCCCAGATAACCATGTGTGCTATTGTCATCACTTGGCGTCCGTCCATCGTCGTCGTCGTCATAAGCTTTTCTTTAAAGATCTTCTCCTCTGAAACCACTAGGCCAATTGGAACAAACCTTGGCAGCAATGGTCCTTAGGTGGTCTTCTTTCAGAAATGTATTCGATGACCCCACACATTTTCCCGCCACCAAAGCCAAAATTAGTTTAACATAGGACCCTATGGGATATTTGTTTAAACATCTTCTTGTCTGAAACCACTTGGCCAATTGGAACAAAATTAGGCAGCAATGGTCCTTAGGTGTTTCTTTTGCAGAATTATATCCGATGACTTGGCCCGTCATCCAGGATAGCCACCAGAACCAAACATAGTTTAGGACCCTATGGTAAATTTACTTAAAGATCTTCTTTTTTGAAACCACTTGGCCAATTGGAACAAAACTTGGCAGCAATGGTCCTTAGGTGGTTCTCTTTCTGAATTATATCCGTTAACTAGACCTGTCATTCAGGATAGCCCCCAGAGCCAAACATAGTTTAACATAGGACCCTATGGGAAATTTATTTAAAGATCTTCTTGTCTGAAACCACTAGGCCAATTGGAACAAAACTTGGCAGCTGTGATCCTTAGTTGGTCCTCTTTCAAAATTATATCCAATGACCCTGTCCACCATCCAAGATGGCAGCCAGAGCAGAACTTAGTTTAACATAGGGCCTAATGGGAAAGTTCACTGAAAGATCTTGTTTGAAACCAATGAGCCAATTGGAACTTGACAGCAATGTTCCAGGCTGCCAGTCAAGATGGACATAGTCCAGGTGAGCGATACAGGCTCTAGTTTAGACCTCACATTTTATCATATCTTTGCTAGTTATATTCTTTTGCAACATGTACTGAAATTACATTAATTAATATTTGCATTATTGTCAATAGTTGAAGAGTAGCAAGAATACATAAATGGACTCAGTAATTTACTTTACAGTAGAATTATTTCTGAAACATTTGAACTTCAGTTTAACAAAGTCTTGTAAATATTTTATATTTTTATCATTACAGGGAACCCTCATCACCTAGGTCTCATCGTAAGCACAAGTTAAAACCAGCACCACCACCTCCACCAGAGAGGCCGTATTCGATAGCTGTTACAGCTAGTTACTCCAAAAATAACAATCCTGGTCAATTTCAAACATGGCCCCGTCAGACCCCTCCAGAATCAAATGAAGAGAAAACAGGGGCTCGATCTTCTCCAGATAAGCCACCGGTGGCAGACAAACCTAGTAATGCTCCACAAAGGGCTTCCACACTCTCACATGGTGACCGGCCATTAGGGCACCCACCTGATCGACCCAGTAAGCCACCACCTGCTGTACCTAGTCATCAACGGTCAGCTTCAACAGGAAGTGCCAACAACACAGTTTTATCAACACCAGTTTCTTCAGAGCAGAACGGACAAGGTAGTTTATCAAATATTTCACCAGACTTTTTAGAAGGTGCTGGGCACAAGCATAGCCAAACTAACCGCTTAAGCCAACCAGGTAGTGCAAGACCATCACGACCTACTCCACCACCCCCGCCAATAAATAAAAATACTGAGGCAACTCACTTATAGAACAAACTGACTTTAACAAATTGGTTGTTATGATAATAATGTAAATCATATACATTTTGTTTTTATATTGTGTGCAATCAAAACTGTTTTTAGTCTACAAATCAGAGAATTTTTTTTAATGACTTGATTATTGTTTCTTATTTGCTATCAGCTTTTTACTTGGTATCTTTGAATCTTTGAAATGAATTTTTTATTGAGAAAAGCAGATTTTTCTGCATCAAAAAATGTTGTCAAGAAAATGATTTATTATAGATCTGTATGTTTATATTAGCAAATTTTGTTTTCTCAATAGTCCGGAAGCATTTACATCAAGATACCATCAAAGTAAAAGGGTTAGCAACAATATATGTTCATGTTGAATTTAATTTCTACAAATTAAAAAGTTTAAGTCTCCTTATAAGTGTCTGTGATTATTTTATATCATGCAAGTTGTCCCATATCAGAATATAAGTTGTATTTGTAAGCACAGTGATGCATGTTTTTAAGATTTCATATTTGTTTGGCCTTGTTAGATCAATGTGCAGTTAAGATTCTTGATATTGCACTGCCTTAGAATTAACATGATATATTATATTGCATGCTTCCTAAATTATGTACTTCTGTTTCTTTCCTTGTAAATAGACAGAAATGACCACATACTTGCCTTCACTTTTCCTCAAAGAATTAATAATTTACTTTGTTGCTTGCTTAAATAAATTAGTAGTGTGTTTCTTATATACATATATGTGTGTTATATATATCAGTATACATGTTTGAATTTCACATTAAATTTGAAAAATTATATATAACAAAATGGACAAATTTTTAAAAAAATCCTAGATTAGTTTTAATAATTTTCAATAAAATATATTAAATAACAAAAGGTAGTTCAAGTTCAAGAAAAAGGTAACTAATGAATAGTTGGATTTATTGAGCAGAATTTTATTGTGAAATTGATTTATCTGTTTTAAGATTAGTTGATTGTGTTGCTGAAATTTGAGTCAGTGGACATGCATGAATGAATGAAATTGTTTCAAACATATTTGAATGAAGATTGTTTTAAATCTGTTTCTCGAGGTATATAGTCCTAGTCTTGTATCTAGAAAGAAGAAATTCTGTTATTTGTTATAATCACAAAATAAAAATAGTAGAGTATTTTGAAATATACTAGATTTTAAAAACAATTTGTTGCACCTTACACTGGAATTTTATTTTTATCTGCTATATCAGGTAGTGTGAAATGTTATGTTGTATGAGTAGGATGAGCAGTCATATTTACTGTAGACCTACTTTTGGTTTGTTCATAATTATGTGACTATCTGTTGAATTGCTTATTAATCTACCAGGGGCCGTACGTTGGAGGCTCCCCTTTTCCAAATTCCAGAATCTGTTATAGCCTACTCTTATGATATAGTAGTTAAGGCCATAGTTGTTTTTTCTTTTTTTGTGTCTGCGTGTGGGTAGGTTTTTTGCTTCATATGGTCAAAAACAAACGCCGACATATTTTTTAATCGGTAAAAAAAATTTGGAAAGTCTCTTAATCGTGTTTTAGTTTTCTAAATGGCCCCAGACCAGACAAAAACTATCACAAATTACTTTCCATTTGAATCTCTTTTTCTTTTTGGTGTCACAGATTAACTGTTCAATAGAAGTTTTACTCTTGTGAATTCTCTATGAGGAGTAAATGCCTTGAGTTTTTTTTGTTGTTGTGTGTGTTTTTTTCCCTTGCTGGCTGGTAGGTATTCACAGACTCCTTTGACTAGAAATCCAAATGTAAACTTTAATCATTACTTGTATCATATTTTGCTTTACATCTTTACATATTGTTGCCACTTAAAAATGTTTTATTATAGGTATGAGTGTGTTATAGAATGCTGTAAATGTAGGTCATTTTGTTTCCTGGAGAATATGGAATACCATGAATGTAGGTCATTGGTTTCCTGTAAAAACATTGAATGATGTTAATGTACAATGTATTTGTATTTCAATTTTTTTCATTGAAAATGTCTTGATGAAAGTTGTATCCTGATAATATTAACTATTAGGAGGTCTTGTTTTAACTCTGTTGAGGACTGCTTCATAGAAGTCATTGTATTAGTTGAGGGCTGTGAATAATTTCCCAGCATGCTTTTGAGTTGCATGAGTGATATTTCAGTGTTCATTTACTATAATTCGTGGTGACATCAGCGCACAGTATTGTAAATTTTTTGGAATTGTATGATTTGATAATTTATTGCTATATCATAATGTAATTTGTCTTACCAATATTTATTAAAATAGTGCTTTTAATCAAATTGAAATGTAAATATTATCATTCCTTTAAGTCTTTCATTTTCTAATTGTAAAAATTAAGCTTTTTATACATTACTGCTTTAAATATTATAGTGTAGTGCTTGAATACATGTTGACAATATATAATTGTGTAAGATGTTTGAATTACTAATCCATGCATCTTTGTGCTGTTTTGTTCTCTGTAAGTTATTTTTTATGGAAACTTTGTAAAACCAAAGGGGTAAAATTTCTTCACTTGATCTTTACCAATTGAAAAATTATTCATTAATAAATTATACAAGATAATTATGACCGTTTGAAAATTTAAGAACTAATACATGTATATCACAAATGCAAGAAAAAAAATCATGATTTAGAAATGTAAATTTGTAAATTGTTGAGTCTCCTTTCAGAAAAGTGGTGACTTAGGATGGAATGTAATATTTATGATATATAATTATAGCAATATAAGAAAAAAAAGGCTAATGATGTCAGTGAGAATGATATGCATCTAGCAAGTCTTACTAGAGGTCCCACATAAGTCTTGCAAAATTTCGGGTATCAGATAATTATTCTGTGTCCATGTGCATAGTCAGGCAAGACATGTAGTGTGTCCCCCCTTGTTTTATTTGGTTGTTAGTTTTTCAATGATGAAAAAATCTAAAACTTTGATTATCATAATAATTTTGACTCTACTTGAAGGGGAAAGGGATTTCAGAGATGACCTGATTGAAGATGAGAAACTATAAATTAATTCTATGTGGCCTTAAGTATGCTGTATTATTTCAATCCAGGAGAAAATTTGATATTAAAAATTATTGTTTGTTTACATATTCCTTCACTTCATCAGAATTTTTAGGACAGATAATAATTTCTTCACTATTATTTTATCCACTGTGGTTATGGATGAAAAATCTGTTTGATTTCGAAATTGCATTTTATATAATATGCCAAGGTAAAAGAAGCCATATGTATTCAATTTATCGCCAAAATAACGTCACTTGAAAATGACAAAATTTCAAATAACTACATTGTATTCAGTTGAGTTGGATTGCCAATGCAGGTACCAAGAACTTAGCAGGGATATAAAATTGAGCCTGGGAAGCAGGAACCTTAAGTCTATGATCTGGGTCATAAAACTGTAATTGGTTTTGAAAAAAAAAGAAGGGGGAGGGGAGAGAAAGAATAAGTGTTGAATGAAAGGGAAATTTCTTCATGCTCCATCTTTATTATTTTTTTGTTCATGTTGGAGTGGTTTATTAATCACTAATTTATTACGGTTTTTATTTTTTTGTTTAACTTGGTTAGCACCACATTCACTGCAGTCATCATATTTTGTATAAGGGCAATGATTACGTTTCTGCATAAACTTTTGCTTAAATTTAGTCCATTTTATCTAGACAAAAATAGCCACTTAATGGAAGAATTAACAAAATACAAGTAAAATTCTTATAGTTAATATTATCTCTTGCTTACATTGCACTTGCATCGACCTTCTTAATGTGATCATGTTCTAGAATATGGACAGAGATATTGCCTTTATTTTGAATTTTAATTTTAATTGTATCTTTGTGTTTTAAACGTTTTTGTTTGATTTTTGTAAGCAGTTATCTTCAATATTTTCTAAAAAAAAAAGATTGTACCTAAGGTAGGATAAAATAGACTTTTGGGTAAATTTGTATGGATAATATGTTAATTTACTTGAATCAGGGTAGAATAGATATATTTTAATTAAATGATAATATGTTTATTTGGGAACAGTTGGATAACTTATATATTTCACCCATCTGTGAGTTATTAAGAAAATAAGTAATTTAAAGAATTTTTTAAAACATATAGAATCTCAAGTTGTTAGACAAAAAGCAATTATTAATAATTATGATTATATATGAGAGAGACATACATATTTCTGTTTAATGATGGAAATCTTTGTTCTAGTTAAATTTATATCCTTATACATGTTTACTTCAATCAATATGAACAAATGATACTGAATAAAAACAGATCATGTATTTTCCGAAATTAAAAAATAATTTGTTGTGTTTGTAACAGATTGTCCATGAAGAAAAACTTTTTCTGAATTTTCTTGGTTGATCATGCATATTATGACAAACATTAAAATCTATCAATTTTTTTCTTCTATTGTTTTTATTTTTTAGATGTTGTCATATGAAAGTGTTCATTAGTAATATGGGATACATGTAGAATATTATGTAAAGGATATACATGAATAACTAATTACCATATATTCTTTATTGGGAAAATTTAAAGCCAAACTAGTAACAAGTCTTAAAATCATCAAAAATACAGTAAAATGATTTGTGAATTATATTCAGTGTCTTATTGTGACATAACGTTTTTGGACAACCATCATTTCGAGACAAAAATAGCATTACTTCATGCAATAAAAAAAAATTTGTCACCAGTTGTCGTAAACCTTCCTTTAAAGATCTTCTCCTCCGAAACCGCTGGGTTAATTGGAACAAAACTTGGCAGCAATGGTCCTTAGGTGGTCCTGTTTCAGAATTATATCCGATGATCCCCCCCCCCCCCCCCCCCCCCATCATCAATGATGGCCACCAGAGCCGAACATAGTTTAACATAGAACCCTATGGGGAATTTACTGAAAGATCTTCTTGTCTGAAACTGCTTGGACACTTGGAATAAAACTCAGCAGCAATGGTCCTTAGGTGGTTCTCTTTCAGAATTATATCCCATGACTCCGCTGATCATCCAAGATGGCCACCAGAGCCGAACATAGTTTAACATAGGAACCTATGGGGAATATAAAGATCTTCTTGTCTGAAACCACTTAGTCAAATTTAACAAAACCTGACAGCAATGGTCCTTAAGTGGCCCTTTTTCAAAATTGTTTCTGATGATCCTGCCCACCATTCAAAATGGCTACCAGAGCCGAACAGGGCTAAACATAGTACCTTGTGGGAAATTTACTTAAAGATCTCCTTGTTTAAAACCACTGTACAATTTGGAACAAAAGTTAGCATCAGTGGTTCTTTGTTGGTCCTCTTTCAGAATTATATCCCATGACTCCACCTGTCATCCAAGATGGCCACATAATTTAACATAGAACCTTATGGGAAAAATAGTGAAATTTCTTCTTGGAAATGAGTGAGCCAGTTGGCATGACAGCAATGTTCCCGGCTGCCAGTCAAGATGGACAAAGTCCAGGTGATGGATACAGGCTCCTGGGAGCCTCTAGTTTAAGTTGATCCTACACTTGCTACTATGGAATTGGGTATTTGTTTTGAGTATTTGTCAGATTTCATTGGGATATTTCTTGTGTCATTGAGATCATATATGGTTGGGTTTTACTTTTGAGTTCCTTCTCTTACAATGTTCAAAATAATCATGCTCACTGCAGTTCTTTAATTCCAATTGTAATATAGAACATCAACATTTAAGTTTCCAAATACATTATTTTGGTGAACCAATGGATTAAATAGAGGCAGATATCTTTATTCTGTGCCATGTGGACGGATAATCATTTCAGTTTCTGTGGACCTGGTGATCTACTGCTGTCATTTGATGTCCGTTATCATCTGTCACCACAAACTATCAGTTAGACAATTTTTAAAAATAAAGACTGAAATTAGCTTCGCGGTTTATTATGCGTAAATTGACCCAAACCAGGTTACATCGTATAACCTGTTAAAAAATTGGAAACATTCCTTAAGTAGACTGAAAAAAATTTACAGTCAATCCTTAAATATTTTTAAAATCTAGGGAGTGCATTAATTTCACATTTTGTCTATTTTGAAGATCAGAATTTACAGACTGAACTTATTTTTTTATATATATAATATAAAAACCAATCTAGATATGAATATATTTCAGCAAAGACAAAATTTTCCCGAGCATCCTGGTTTAAACATAGCCGCTAATTTGTCTTGGTAAATAGTGAGTTATTAAAGAATTATTTAAACAAGAATATGTTATTGTATTATCTATAGAAACTAACATACACTTCATATCATTTCTAGACTGTTCAAACATTGGAAGATAGCTTGAAAATTGCTACTTCAATTCTGATATTGGAAATGGGGAAAATGTGGTAATATTATGTGGACTATAAGAGCTGGGAATGCATACCTGAATTACATAGCCAGCTTTTATTGGAAGACTGTGGATATTGTTATAAAAGACTTGTATTAGCAAGTGCTTTTAATATAATTCATTCTGCTGCTGAATGCCTTCCCAGTTAAATACTTTATATGTGAGTAACTTTGACAAGGCATGGATAGTAAAGGCATTTGTTAAAACGAGTCTTTATTGTGATTGCCACTGCCTGCCAATCAAATGTGGCTACTTTACTTCTGTGGTATTTTTAAGATATTTTCTCCCATAATTATTTAAAAAGGGTATAGCTAAAAAAACTAGGTGGAACTGTTTTTGTAAACCAAAACATATGTCTCCCCTTCACTTTATTCTAGATCAATCTTGTCTACGTCTAAGATATAAAAAATAATTTGACCTTGAGATCAAAGATCAAAGTCAAATGAAGGTCATACACACATACCCTCATGGTATTACACTACATACCAAAGGATGAGGTCAAATGAAGGTCATAATTGTAGTGGACACACATCCTCATGGTAATACAACTACATACCAAAGGGTATAAGCCTAGGTTTCCTCTGCTGGTGGACCATAGCTCCCCGAGGGTATTTGCCAACCCAGTCGTCAGACTTGTCTGACATGATTATTCATTGATTTGTTACAGAAATTACCAGTATTCAAAAATAATAGAAATACTAAGGGTTCATTCCTTGTATTGGACATGGTAGATCTCCTTAGCTGAAATTTGGCTTCCTATTTCGGTATTTCTGGTTGAGTACTTCTTGTTTAATATAAGTTTGGTTTTTGGTCTTCCAAATGTTTCGGTTTTAATGCTGCTGATGAGAGGTAACTCCTTGAAATGCGTCGTATACAGCATAGTATAAATTTACTATATCTAATATTAGTATCTTTGGATTGTTATTTTAAAAGACAAAAAAAGTTAAATCCAGGACAAAGATATACTATAATTTGACCTTGAGGTAAAAAATCTTGGTCAAATGAAGGTCATAATGGTACGCGACACACCCCCTCATGGTAATACACCTACATACCAAAGGGTATAAGCCTAGTCAAAAGACAAAAAAGTTATGGTCCGGACAAGCTTCGCTAAGAAGAAGAAGGATAATAATAAGAAGAAGAACTAGAATTACAATCTCGAGCAATAGCAGATGTCGCCCACGGCGGCCATTTTGAAATTTTTTGCATTTCGATGATTGCATCTTGTTCGTCATCCCAAACTTAGCCTAGATATCAATTTTCGTTGAAATCGGACAATGTTCAGTTTTTCGTCATTTTTACAAAATTTTTCATAATGGCCGCCAAACGTCTCCAACCGATCGCGATTTTTTTTCATGAACATGTTCTACTAATCATACTCTACAAAAGTACAAAGTTTCATGAAATTCTGTGGTGCATTTTTGAGATATGAAAGTTTCCATAATTTTTCATATTTTTTCCGTTCCATGGCAACGGCGGCCATTTTGAAAATTCTAAATGTTACATGCACAACTAGACTTGGTGATCATCATTACTGTGAAGTTTCATAAAGATTGTTCCGCCCATCTCTAAGAACTCGTCCGGACAAAATTAGGTGGAAGAAAAAAACAAAGAAATGGAACAATAACAATGTGTCGTCCCGACTACGTCTGGGGTCGAAATAAATAATACAAAAACAATATGTCTGTCTTCTACGAAGGGGAGGCATAATTTCAAATTATGAGCTTAAAGCTTTTATCAGCAAAACACAAGGTTTTTGTATAGTGCCTAGTCACATTACCTTGCATTTATATAAGCTAGGAATAAAAGAATGGAGGGAAAAGCCTTGAACCGTTCAGTATGTTCTGTTAGCAATCTTCTCAGATATTTTGATTATGTACCATTTAGAAAATACACGTATTTAGAAGATTTTGTATGGTTTAATGAAAATTTATCCTGTCTGTCGAAGAAGGTTGATGTTTGCCTGAATTATGGCTTAAAACATCTTATACAAGTCATCTTCCACTTTATTTCATGTTATTTTGCTAATAAATTGTACAATATGTACAAATAGAGGATAATTTCTTCAACTAATACCGAGTATTTAGCTTTATAATATCTGTTTCAGTGATAATCAACTTAAAACATTATTTATAATGTGTTTATTCTACTTCAAATTATACTGTATGTAAAATATATACATGTATTCCATTGCTAAAATAGTAACACAGGCTTTAGTTATGGCAGTAATTTATAAGCATATATTGTCTTAATCATGAAGATCCATTTGTACCTAACAAACTTGCAACAGACTGAGAAGAAAATAACTGTGAAAATATAAGGATATGTGGTGTAAATCAATGAGAATACATCCAATAGAACTGAATATGGGAAAAGATTGATAACACATAGGTGTAAAATCAAATCAAATCAAATATGTTTATTTGTCAATCAAAGACGCCCATTACAAGCAGAATAATCATGAATAATTACAATATTTACAATTGATTGAGATGATTGTTATTAATATTGAAGATGAAATACAATGTACTTTAATTTGCTTCCAAAATATGTTTTCTTGATGAATTTAAGTTAATAATCAGTTTAAAAACCTGATTTATAACAAAGCTGTCTTCATTCGAAATTAACCAAATAAATTGTGATTTAATATCCAAGTTATTAACATTTTTATACCTGTACTTCATATTTTCCAAAAAAAAGATAGTCTCTATCTAATGAAGTACATTTTAATAAAAAGTGAGGTTCGTCTTCCACTTCCAGTTCACATAGCTGACAAATCCGTTCATTTGCCTGAAGCCCCCTGTATCTACCTCTTTCAGTTTCTAAATTATTCTTAGTTTTGTCATTATACTTCTTTGCTGGTTATTCCCAAAAGTAAGATAGGGTTGTAGAGATATATTTCTTTTGAATAATCTGTAAGTTCTTAGCTTATTACCAAAGGATTTATCACTTCTGACATCGTGTAATACTCAATTCCAATGTGTATTAAACTTAGTTTTAAGTTTATTATGAAGGAAGCGTTTGAAATTTGATTTTAAAGTCAAAATGCATTGTAAGTCGGTATCTAAATAGCAAAGTAAAGAGTTCATTGAATTAAACCAGCTAAATTTATTTTGGTTAGATACAGATTTAGACACTGAGAGGGGCTTCAGTCAATAAAATATCATCTGTCTGAAATAAACGTAATAAATATGAGAACGTGTTTACAATAATTTCAATAAATAATGGATAACGTCGTCCTCCTGTTATCTTCAACATGGGCAAGGGTTTAAATGGCAAGTCAAGTACAAGGACTAAAAAGGCCAGGATTGGAGCAGATTGAAATATATTGTCATATATTTTTATGTATTTATACTACTGACTTTTCTTTTTTTCCTACAAAATGTTAAATATTTTTTATGCAGAACACTCTTGTTTGATGTGGATTTTTAGGCATTCGCTTATTAAAACTGATGTAAGATATATTTAGTTGATCTTTCAACCCAACGTGATAACCCCATGACGGTATTAATATGTTAATTAACATTGAATGATGTCTTGTTTACAAATACCCCATATTATATACTTTAATTATGATGTCAGTTTTTTTAATCTAAGTTGCCCCTTTGCTAATTGGTATGGACAAATGTATTTTACAGAAGATTCACCAGCCTTCACATACAATTTTATAATTTTGACATATCTGATATATATCTCAAGGAATTTTTGCTGATATATAAACTCAGATATGAACATATTTTGCTGGATATATATATAAATCCCAAAAAGAAATAATCAGTAATATGGTATTTCAAAGCACTACTTTTCACCAATTATAGGTTAATATGGTTTTTTTCGTCTTATGAAGAAAATGGTAGTGGGATGTGAATGAATAGTACTTCAATGGAGTTGGCTTCAGTCCAAAACCAAATCCTTAAATGCAAGTTTCTACTATTACAACACTGACGTACTTGATTTTAAGGTCGCATTATGGCATTTGCTCTGCGGATTTGATCTGTAGCCCTTTTAGCCAACTGTTGAATGGGACAAACTTTTGGTTGAAAAATCCTACTTAAAACATTCATGGCCAATATCATTAGTATCTAATCAAATTTAGACCACTATGATAAAATAAAAAATCCGTCAAAATACTTCTGAATTACTGAACAGGTTGTGACAAACTATAAAACATCTTTAGGCATGGTACCTAGCCTCCCTATTAAATTTCGTCAAGATTAGTTTAATTTTATTTTTTTGGGAATTTTTTGTCCCATTTCCATCGCCACGATAGTTAACTCCCACATTCCAAGTCCAAAGTGCATATCTAAAAATTACACGCAACCTTCTTCTGCCACGGCAACCAGACTTTCATGAATTCCAAATCTTGATTGCACGTCTAGGCATGGTGCTCAGCCATCCTGCACAGTTTCAAGCACCTCAATCAGAGAAAATGGTCGAAGTTCAGCATTAAGAAAAAGAATAAAAAAACAAGCCTTTCAAACCTTTCAAATCTAAATACAACTTAAGATTAATTATTTTTTCAAAATTCCGATTATAAACTGGCATTGGTTTAAAGTTTTTAATGTGCATTATTTAGTATTTCTCAAGGAGCATAGAGTCATGAACAATTTATTAAGGCATCGAG
The DNA here is from genome assembly GCA_028015205.1 of Mytilisepta virgata. NCBI lineage: Eukaryota > Metazoa > Mollusca > Bivalvia > Mytilida > Mytilidae > Mytilisepta > Mytilisepta virgata. Next base: position 96,121,267 of record CM051521.1, read on the forward strand.
AAGAATTTGATTTCGATATCAATATTAGCCCGTGAGCGCAAAAGCGCCTATGTGCTGGCAATGCTTTCGACTTAGGCCACTGCTCTCGACTTCCAAATCGTGATAGCAGCCCACATAAAGCCGCCAAACGAAATAAGTTATTGCTTAAAAGAAAGACATTGATTTTTACGTACGTTCGTGTATATTAAATTGCTTCAAGTCAGTTCTCCCGCATTGTGGATTATAAAAAAAGGAAAGACGCATCAAAGCAGCTTTCTTGAACTCTTTGAGACAGATCATGAATAAATACGACCCTTTTTACAAATATCTATAGACAATTATTTAAAATATGCAGAATATATATAAACAGAATGTATTTACAGTATCAATTTTATTAATTGATTTCTTCTCATTTTGTACGTTTCAGGTGACAAGACTGGGACGTTGTGATCTTACGGATGACGTTTTGATTTGGATAAATAACACAGTTTGACAATTTCTGTGCAATGTATCGTTATTTAATGCTTTATCTTTCCAATATTATTTCCGAATCAGTGCCATACATTTATATCGCAGATTAGTATACTACCCCTACGTGTAAAAAATTATAAGTCGAAGGGCAGAAAGTCTCTTTAGATTTACATTTTAAAGAAGTATGCTTATTTATTTTTGGATTAAACAGCATTACACCCGGGCAAAAACCCAAAACAAAAAATAACTTCCATGAACGTTTTCCTGAGTTTGGCCTTGCTCGACACGAGCAGATGAGAGTAGGATGGTTAGCAGGATATGTCTTTATAAATATATATTTATTAATGTTATATTAAATCATTTGAACCAATTAAAGCAACTAGATACTAGTACATGCTAATTTTGTTTTGTCGGTTTTGTTTATAAGTATTGGGTAACTTGTTAAAATTTTTCCGATTTTTGTGATTTTTGGTTTGTAATTTTCCTTGATGAAAATAGAAAAACGTCTTAAGATTCGTCTTTCACTATTTCTTACCGTTTTAGAGATTAAAGGGGCGAAAAAAGTGACACACCTTAATTTTCTACACTTTTTAGCTCACTCGTCGTTATATAGTCATCATCGTCATCGTAGTAAACTTTCCCTTAAAGATCTATGAAACCACTGGGCCAATTGGAACAAAATTTGGCAACAAAGATCCTTAGGTGGCCCTCTTTCCGAATTGTATCCGATGGCCACCAGAGCCGAACACAGTTCACTTAAAATCCTTCTTGTCTGAAAGCAGTATGCAAATTGGAACCGAGTTTGGCAGCAGTGGTTTCTGATGACCAAGACCGCCATCCAAGACGACCACCACAGCCAAACTTGGTTAAACATAGGACCCCATAGGAATGTCACTTAAGATATTCTTGTCTGAGACTACTGGGCCAATTGGAACCAAACTTGGTAGAAATGGTCCTGACAGCATCTAGATTATTTTGTATCCGATTTTGATGTTTTTTTTAATGGTTCGTCATAAGAAATGTTATAAAAGTTACTCCAGGCATTTTTGTGATACTTCTGTCGTTGCAGAGATGAAGGGGATTTAAGGGCACAAAATTAGCCATTTTGCAGGACACCTAAAAAAAATTTATCATCCGATTTTAATGGGGATTTTTTATTTTAATTCATCTTGATGCTTCCAGTAGTATGTCAACACATTTCGATTTAAGATATTGCCATCACTAGACGTCAGTTGTCCGTCGTTGTAAAGTTTCTTTTAAAGATCTCCTCTGAACTCACTTAATAATCTTGTTGTCTAATACCAGTGATCTATCAGAATTGTATCCGATGGCCGCCACAGTTTGACATACTAGGACCCTATGGGAAATTCACCCTAATATCTTATCTGAAACCACTAAGCCAATTGGGACCAAACTTAAAAGCAATGGTCCATGGATGGTCCTCTTCACAACCGAAAATAGCTTAACATAGGACCCAAGGCGAAAATTCACTTCAAAATATTCTTGTCTGAAACCAGTGAAACCAGTTGGATCCCTGTTTGGCAAAACGAGAGACCCAACTGGGACCCAACGTAGCAAAGTTCCAGACTGTCAGCCAAAATGGACACAATCTAACAATTTATTCTGCTGTAAGTCTACAGATGATATCCAGATAAGCGATACAGGTCCCGGGAGCATCTAATTTCGTTTTACTAGTATTTCTTTTTAAAGTCCCCCCCCCCCGAAATTTTCTCCTTGATGCAACATTTTCTCTCTACCTAAAAATATAACGACTGTTCCTTTGTTATTTTTGTCCAGAATAGTTATGCATCTTAATTCACATGCATGGATCTGGAATGTAAGTATACGCAAAGTGAGACTCTCTTCAAATGTAGAAACCTTCCATCTATAAGCCTAGTACGATTGTTATTGTCATTATAGTCGAACACTTTGGGTTATTTTTTTCTTATGCTTTTAAAGCGCATACAGTATACTTGATATTTATATATTATTTTATACGTCAGCTTATTCTGTGATAAATATCAGTGTTTACTGTATATTCATACCACATTATTTTTTAGTGAAAACATTTTACTAACATGACTAACATGTGCAAATGAATAAATAAATCATACTTTATAGAATTCGTTCTGTATTTTTCTATGCTCCGCCCACGGGGAATATGGATTTACCCTTGTGCGCACGTCCCTACGTCTGCCCGGCTTGGAAAAGTTTTTGCATTTAGGTCCATTTCACAGAAACCCCTTGAGATATTTCAATGATATTATACCACTACAATACTCTTACGGACCAACCATTTTATTTTTAGGGGGGGAGGGGGGGCTAGGATCAAATGTTTGATCCTGCCAATTTTTTTTCACTGAAAGTTTGGTCCTGGATTTTATTTCCGCCGATATCGCGGCCCAAATTATTATTTTCATTTAAACCAAAAAAGTTTCTTGGTTGAAACAGGTCGTGCATTTTTCTTTCCACAACTAAAGTGATCATGGCTGTTTATTTTGCCAAAACCCTGGTCCTGCCTTTTTATTTCAAATTTGATTCTAGCTCCCCACCCCCACCCCTCCCCTGAAAAGCAAATGGTTACTCCCGTATAATTATGAACACAGATAATCAAATTTGGATCACTTTGACGTTCAGTTAACGCATGAGTGGCTGCTAACATTTTCCATTTGATTTTATAATCTATGATGTTATATCAGTGATACTTCACTATAATCGTCCTATATTAGATAATGCATTTCTCCAACAATTGGGTCATTTACCCGAAATTCGTGCTTGAATGACTCGGTTCGGTTTTTGCGTTTAGGTCCATTTCAGTCTCAGAAACCTATTGAGATATATCAATTATATTGCTTGTATATCTATTCATTCATCTTATATAGTACAACAAAAGTCAGTAAGAGTTGAGTCATCATGTCCTATATTTTATGCTTTAAAGACTTTGGTAAAATTTCTGCGTTTATGTTTATTTTTAAGGAACCCATGATATTTCATGATATTGAAGCAACCATGAATTTTGTGTGCATACATTTATTTTGAGAATATGTTAAAAAGAATTTTCAGACTTTTGTCTTTAATTTCAAGACCATGTTCATTGTAAAATTTGAGTCACTGTGGCTTATATTTCATGATAGGGTGACGTTGATTAGATTTTTGCATTTTAGTCTATTTCTCAAAAACCTTTGATGATATATCAATAATTTAATTTGATTTAAATACTCCATTTTGATTGGATGAACAGCATAGAGCAACATTGGTTATACTATATAACCTGGTCTGGTCTTGTGACATCACCAAGTTGGCAACGGATTAATCCTCCACTTGTAAATTCAAACAGTCTAATGTAATTATTGATGCTTGAATAAAGGAATCATTGTACTTCTGTTTGGAAATTAAATTATAAGGAATGTTTCCAATTTTTGAACAGGTTATACTTCAATAACCTGGTTTGGGTCAGTTTACGGATTCGCGGTTTATTATGGTGTGGTAGAATTGGATTTTACTATCTAGAGTTATCCTTCTTGAAACTCTAAATTTCTGTATTTTGGAAATTTCTTTAGTATTTCCTTTTCAGTTAATATAAAATAGGTTTAATTTGATCAAATATCATAAAGCATTAGTCTCGGTATTGGAGTTTATTTAAATTTCATAGCTTAACCATTTTTGGGAATTTTATTCTAAACCGACAATACCTGAATTGTGATACAACTTCAATTTAACTATAGCTTTAGTGAAAGTTTTATTGTTTGTCTGAAGGTGACCGTGTCACCAAGAAGAGAGAACGTGCGTTACGTTCCACGGTTAGTGCTTCACCACTTTTCCTTCCTTATTAATTTATTGAATTTATAGGAAGCTTGCTCCATTTATTGTCGCGGCAAATATAATGGTACTTCACATAATAAAGCATTTAACATACACTGAATTTCTTTCATTTCAAATTTCTACAGCTTTTGGCACATTTTGAGCACTTTGTCTACCCACAAGTCTAGTACACTGACTTCCACATCCCCGAACTACGGCAAGATCCCCGATCCTGCTACATTTGGTCCCGCGAGGCGGATGTGGAAATATTTATCAGTATACTAGCTTGTTTTCATTCATTCATTTTCAAAATTGTTAAATTAAAATTTATAAATAAGAAATGGAGCATTCTATTGAGTCATTGTTGGGTGCCACAGGTTTCACGAGGCCTACTCCTCAGGTGAATGAAGGTGATGAACTTTATGACATAGGTAAAAGTGCAAGTCAACGACTTAGTCAAAGTAAGTGTATTGATAGATGTGATTATGTAGAAAGTCCACTGAATAGTCTTTTTAGTGAAAATGATAGGGTCACGAACTATCACATTGAAAAACCATACATGCGTACGTCTACACCGTACACAGTTATTAATGAGACAAGTAACATTAAAGTTGCTCAATTAGATGATACGGGTTACAACACTCGAAGGTCAAGTCCTAAACTGACTAGTACAGAGTCAAAAGTACGTTTTCGGGCTGCTTCTGTAGACTCCGATTCAGATAGTAATAGTGATATTAAACAAAAGTTTAAATATGTTATTAAGAGTGAAAGCTCACAAAATTTCGACGAGAGACCAGTTACGCTAGAAACAAATAGACATGATCACAAGATCAGAACAGGCACTGTAAACGCATGTCACAATAAGACATTTGGCCGTGTAAATGAACCTGAGTTTGAAATGCCACAGTTAGGCAAGAGTAACAGCAAAAGCTTTCAGCTATCACATGGTACTTTAAGTAACAGGTTAGATAATGAACATCAAATAAGACAAGATACATGTGTTGAAGGCATGCAAAATTTTCAGAACATTAATTACAGGGAACCAGATTTACAAACACCAATACAAGGTTATGGTACACATATGGCACCTCCTAGGAGAATGACAAAACAATATCAGCACAATGTACATGTACCATTGGTTCGTGACCCTCAGCAATGTTTTGATCAAAATGATCTGTATGCAAATACCCCTCACTACAGACAGGGTTATGAATTTTATCCAGAGCCCGAACCATATTATGAGATGCCCAGATCTAGGCACAATGTACCCAACCCATATACAGGGTTACCTTACCAGTCCCAAATGATACCCCCTTATTTAATGACTCCTCAGGTACAAATGAATCGTGTCGTACCGATGCGTAAAGAGAAAGAGCCGGATACGTTTGACGGTAATAAAACCGAGTGGATCGATTACATAGTTCACTTTGAACAGGTCGCAGCGTGGAACAGATGGACAGACGTTGAAAAAGCACAACAGCTCGCAATGTGTTTGCGCGGAGCCGCACAGAAAATACTTAGCGATTTGACGTTAGGACAGTTATCTGATTATAACGCGGTCAAAAATGCTTTGTCTCAAAGATTTCACCCAAGAGAAAATGAAGTAGCATATCGCTGCGAATTTAGAAATTTAAAGCGTCAAAAAGGCGAGACCGTGGCAGATTACGGATATAATCTTCGCAGACTTGCACAAAAAGCGTATCCCTCTGTTAAATGTTCCGATATTGAGCCCACCATAATAGACCAGTACATCCATGGGTTGAACAATCATGAATTGAAAAAGCATGTACAATTCCATCATCCACAAACTTTGAGTCAAGCTATTGCTTTTGCTAGTGAATTTGAAGCTTTTTTGGGCCCTGCAGATAAAGTTACGAAACCCCATGATCCAGTCCCAGAAGAAAATACTTTTGCAATGCAAACTTTAAGGTGTAATACTAGAGAGGAAGGGGTTAAGAAAACAGAAAGTTTGACTATAGCTGATATTTCAAAAGTATTAGATGATAAATTAGGAGCCCTTTTCAAAAAGGATAAAGTATCTTTTGACAATAAACCCCCAGTTCGTATTACTGACACTTACGGTCGAAATCAGAACACAAATTATGAGCACCCAGGTAGATTTGCTTATCCTAAAGAAATCAGGTGTTACAATTGTAATGAAATACGCCATATTCAGACCCGGTGTCCATACTTAAAACAATGTACATGTAGGTGGTCAGATGAAACCTACCGATCAGAGGAAACCCGGGGATTTAAACTAGCAGGAGCTGGGTTCAAGGTCGTGAATTCGGCTCAAAATTCACCTGAAAACCGACCTAAAAATTTTGAAGAATTAGTTAATGTAACCGTAGGTCAGTTAACTGAATTAAAAAAGGGAGATAACCTTTGTGATGCAGCTGTCCAGGGTAGTACAAAATGTGAAAAGTCTGCAAATGAAGTTGAACAAAAAGATCAAAACTTAGAAAATTTTTGGAAATGAGTCTCTTAATGATCATAGGAGGGACATGTCATCTCAAATAATTTATTTGAATAAAATTACAGGTTCTTGTTTGAATGTAGATGCTGAGATAAATAAGTTCAAGTGCAAACTTTTACTTGACACAGGTTCCACAGTTTGTATCCTGTCAAATAAAATCTTTTCAAAATTCAAAAATAAAAAGAACATGTTACAAGAAGTAAACATGCATGTACAGACCGCAGATGGGAATGAACTCAATGTGAAAGGGAAAATTAATGCTAAAATGAAAATTGGCTCTCTAAGTTTAGATCAAGACATGATAGTAGCAAAACTTGATGAATTGTCTGGCATATTAGGCATGAACTTTCTTGAACAAAATGAGGCAGAAATACACATTGGCAAAAGTGTCATGAAAATTAAATGGCACGAATTAAGCTTAAATAAAGAAGCAAGTAATATTTGTGCTAAGGTTAGATTAACAGATAAAACCATCATCCCAGCAAATAGTGAAATTTTGGTAGACAGCTATGTTGAAGGAAAACTTGCTTGTGAAACAGGTCTAGTTGAAAGTTCAAAATATCTTGAAAGTAAAGGTCTTCTCTTAGCTAAAGCCCTTGTTCAGACTGGTTCAGACAAAAAGTGTTCTTTATTTCTGTTAAATGTCAATCAAAAGTCAGTCAAATTAAATCAGAATAGTGTCATAGGGTTGTTTAGTGATGTGGATAAGGTAGATACAAGTGATGATACTGAGAATGAAACTGAATATAAAACAGATATTCCTGAACATTTAAAGACTCTAGTAGATACTGCGTCCGATCAGCTGACGGAAATTGAAAAGCAAAAGCTGTGTGAGCTCTTAAAAGAATGTTCATGTGTATTTGCAGAGCCCAATACACCGCTTGGTCAAACAGATCTAGCAACACATAAGATAGATACAGGGGATCACAAACCCATCAAACTTCCAGCTCGTAGGGTTCCCCTAGCTAAAAAGGAAATATTAGATAGGGAGTTAGATAAAATGTTAAAAGACAAAATCATTGAACCTAGCACAAGCCCATGGTCCGCACCAATTTGTTTAGTCACTAAAAAGGATGGTACCCCTAGGTTCTGTGTAGATTTTAGAAAGATTAATTCTATAACAACCAAAGATGCTTACCCTTTACCCAAACCTGATGACACATTTGAAGCTTTGGCGGGTGCGACTTGGTTCCACGTGGTCGACATGTTGACCAGGTACTGGCAAATAAAGATGGACCCTAGGGACCAACATAAGACCGCTTTTGCAACCCATCGAGGTCTTTTTGAATTTCGAGTTATGCCCATGGGATTGTCAAATTCTGCAGCTTCTTTCGAAAGATTGATTGAAACGGTATTAGGGTGTTTGAACTGGAAAAAGTGCCACTGTTATTTAGACGATATTATCATTTTCGGCAAAAATTTTGACGAGGCCCTCCAAAATCTCAGAGAAGTTTTTCAGAGACTAAAGATGGCAAATTTAAAATTAAAAGCCAAAAAATGCTTTTTATTCCAGAAAAAGGTGACTTATTTAGGTCATGTTATCTCAGAAAAAGGTATTGAGTGTGACCCAGCGAAAACGGAAGTTGTCAAAAATTGGCCTGAACCCACTAATAAAACGGAAATTAAACAATTTGTTGGTTTTACAGGGTATTATAAAAAGTTCATTGGCAATTTTTCAGAATTAGCATACCCGCTTAATAATTGAACCAGAAAAAGAGTGAAGTTTGTCTGGGACGAAAAATGTCAGAATTCGTTCGATAAGTTAAAAAGGGCTTTGATTTCGCCTCCAATTCTTAGCTTGCCTAGAGGTAATGGTCAATTTGTTCTAGATACCGACGCCAGTAGCGTAGGAGTAGGCGCCGTTTTGTCACAAGTTCAGGACAACGAAGAACATGTTATTGCTTACTCTAGTCGAACCCTGAACAAATCTCAACAGAACTACTGTACCACGAAGCGAGAACTGTTAGCGGTAGTGATATTTATTGAACATTTTCGACACTATCTTTGGGGCCGCAAATTTCTATTGCGCACAGATCACGCTCCGTTATACTGGATTAAAAATTTTAAACACCCACAAGGAATGTTAGCGCGATGGCTAAGTGTTTTAGATACCTATGATTTCAAAATTCAGCACAGACCTGGCGTCCGACACCAAAATGCTGATGCACTTTCCAGGCATCCAAGATTAAAATGCCCAAATTCGGACTGCGTTGATTGCGGCACGGACGTTTTGAAGACGGAATCTCTGCCTGACAATTCCGAAACAGTAAAAGTATGTCCTGTTAACATGAACGATGCCGAGCAAGGTACGAGCGGAAATACAAGAAACATAGAACCGAATTGGTTACATGTATGGTCTAATGAAGAATTAATCAAATTTCAACAACACGATCCGGCAATTGGTGCAGTTCGTCAGTTAAAGCTTGATTTCCAAGATAAACCAAATCGAGACGAAGTCCGAGATCTAAACCAGGAAGGGCACACATTATGGACTCAGTGGAATTTGCTAGAAATTCATAACGGTTTACTTTACCGGAAAATTGAAAATAAAGTGGGTCAAAATGTTTTGCAGCTAGTCGCTCCCTTCGAAATTCGAGATCACATTTTAAAAGAATTACATGACAGTAGGATCGCTGGTCACTTTGGTCGCGACAAGACTCTTGAAAACGTAAAACGACGTTTTTATTGGCCAGGAATGACCTAATCTGTAAGAAGATGGTGCAAAACTTGTGATGTATGCGCTCGCGGAAAGCCAGGTCCAGGTATTGGAAAATCTCCATTACAACAATTTCGAGTAACCGCTCCTCTCCTTATTGTGTTAGGAGACTATTTTACAAAATGGCAAGAAGCCTTTCCTGTACAAAACCATACAGCTTTAACTGTAGCCGACAAACTGGTTACCGAATTCTTTTGTCGATTCGGTCTAGCAGTACAATTGCACAGCGACCAAGGCCGTGAGTTCGAGTCTGACCTATTTCGGACTGTCTGTGAGAAACTTGGTGTTGAAAAAACTCGGAAAACGCCCTATAGACCCCAATCTGACGGTTTAGTAGAGCGATTTAATCGCACATTAAAACAGATGTTGTCTCTTTTTGCACATGAAAATCCCCAAGACTGGGATGACCATATACCTTACTTACTTATGGCATATAGGGCCACTGAGCACGCTAGCACGAAGTGTAGTCCCAATTTGCTAATGTTGGGTCGTGAAATCACCTGTCCGATCGATTTGATAGCGGGTTTACCCCCAGATGAACGAGACGAAACATGCCCTATTCAATATGTAGAATGGCTTAAGGCTGCTATGACAACCACCTTTCAATTTGCAAATGAACAACTTAAAACTTCAGCTAAACTTAAAAAACGAAACTATGATATAGGGTTAAAAGAACGTGGGTATGAGGTTGGCGAATGGGTGTGGCGGTGGTATCCCCCTGCGGCAGCGCAAAAATTAAATTTAGGTTGGACCGGGCCTTTCCTTACCATTAAGAAAGTGTCTCCTTTGACATATACTATACAAAAAGACCCCAATGCCAGAATATTCAATGTCCATGTGGACCATTTAAAACCTTATGAGGGTAGAAATCCACCTGCTAACTGGTTGAATTCGCAAAATGAGCAGTTTGATGTTAGTGAAATTAGTGAATTTAGCATGGTTAGTGAACCAGAGGTATCGATGGAACAAGTTGAAACAGTAATGACACCCCCTAGAATGACGAGGGCGGGTAGAAGGATTAAACCGAGGGAGATCTATTCACCCTAATAAGTCCCCATAAAATAAGATAAACTCGTGTAAACACGCGTAAAAATTAAGGCTAGGGTCAAGGGTCTGATGGTTTGCTCGAGACCAAATTTTGACTGTCTTGATTTAAAATTTATAAAAACGCGTAAAAATAAATGAAATAAGCAAAGGAAGGGACTAAGGGTAGCTCCTAAAATTTTGTACATTTGTATATAAAAAAAGGCGATTTTGATCAAAAATTGTTGTATTTTGTTCCTTAAACTTTATATCGTATGTGGTTTATAATAGAATAAGTATTGAAATATAGGTGGTATTTTGATATTGTTTTTGAATTTTGCTTATGATTTTGTTATATTAAAATTTTGATTTATCAATACAAACTTTTACTATAACAACCGGTTGTTATAGTAAAAGTTTGTATTGATAAATCAAAATTTTAATATAACAATTTTGATCTTTTCCAGAAGATGGCAGGAGTAGATGAGTTCGAAATTGATGCCAACAGTACCGAATCAGAGATTAATATGTATGTAAATCACCACTTACGACCAGTTTGGAATCCATATGGAGGGTGGTGCAACGTAGACCACTGTAATACAAGGTGCAAGTCCTTTGATGAATATATGAAGCACTGGAAAATGGTACACGTTGAACACATTCAGGTTTATGCTTGTGGAATCTGCTCGAAGCGCTTTAGGAAGAAAGAACGCGCCGTTGCTCATATTGGCTTTATTCATAGGAGAAGTGACAGAAATGAGAACGCCGTTAAAATAGAAGTTCGTAATTATTCTTATAAAGACACGTATGGAGCGCTACCGTTCAGGAGAGGTACACCAGAGGAGAGGCAAGAGATAAGGCAGCAAGAGAAGGAGAAGGATAAGGAGAGGAGGAGACGTTTGGCAGAGGAGATAAAGCTTGCTCGTGGATTCCAGGATTAATTGACTGTTTAAATTTATTTGATTTTTTTTCTATTTGATATTTTCTATTGTTGACTGTTGAGAACATTTTGATAGACTTTTTGCCTTTTTATTGTTGGCAAAGTTAATATACATATTCTTTTGATAGATATTTTGCAAGTTAATTGATCGCATATTTATTCAATTTTCATTTGATAGACTCTTTTGCTTGTTAATTGTTGCAAAATTTATTTTTTGATAAATATTTTTCAGAAATTTATCGTTTTTAATGGAGGGAGGAATGTGGTAGAATTGGATTTTACTATCTAGAGTTATCCTTCTTGAAACTCTAAATTTCTGTATTTTGGAAATTTCTTTAGTATTTCCTTTTCAGTTATTATAAAATAGGTTTAATTTAATCAAATATCATAAAGCATTAGTCTCGGTATTGGAGTTTATTTAAATTTCATAGCTTAACTATTTTTGGGAATTTTATTCTAAACCGACAATACCTGAATTGTGATACAACTTAAATTTAACTATAGCTTTAGTGAAAGTTTTATTGTTTGTCTGAAGGTGACCGTGTCACCAAGAAGAGAGAACGTGCGTTACGTTCCACGGTTAGTGCTTCACCACTTTTCCTTCCTTATTAATTTATTGAATTTATAGGAAGCTTGCTCCATTTATTGTCGCGGCAAATATAATTGTACTTCACATAATAAAGCATTTAACATATACTGAATTTCTTTCATTTCAAATTTCTACAGCTTTTGGCACATTTTGAGCACTTTGTCTACCCACAAGTCTAGTACACTCACTTCCACATCCCCGAACTACGCAAGATCCCCGATCCTGCTACAATGGTTAAACTGACCCAAACCAGGTTATATCGTATAACCTGTTCAAAAATTGCAAACACTCTTTAAATATTTTACGACTATAATCATATTTTTTCTTAGTTCAACACATGAATCCACGTGACCTACATTTCATACTTGATTGGCTCCATTAAATGTTATATAGCCTTTGAGTCTGTCAGAAACAGAATTCATTATTTGTCATAGGATAACGGTTAATGTAAGCATGATATATTACGAGAAACTTTCGTATATGCAAGATAATTCTCAAAAAGATTTCCTGTCGTAATTCTATCACCAGGAGGATGGGGCATTCAAACACATTATCCAGTTACAAACCGTATGAGCATTTAAATTTTTTCATGCTTAATTCCATATGATCAAAGACTACGCCTGTACTGGTGTATTATGAGCTTTCTGTTATTGTCTCGACTTTGACTTCGTTAATTTCTTTTGAAAGCCACCTATAAACTTTGACACCTTTTGACATAGGTCAAGCAGACACAGTCACAGTGTAGCTTATGATATATAAACCTGACTTGCAGACATTTATCAACTTTATTTTATAGTGCATTGACTTTGTAAACTAATAAAACAATACTTTGCCTATAGTGTTTTGTGAATCAAGAGAATTTGATGTGTGGAATTATTTTTAGGTGTACGTCACCTGACCTTGACCTCAATTTCACGCTCCAATGACTTAGGTCAAGTTTTTGTGATAATTCTAAGTAACTATTCATGATAGATCAGTTAGTTTTACTGTAAGACTACGATATCTGTCTGACATATGTTTTCCAACATTGGCCTTAATTTCACGCTTCAATGACTCATGTTAATGTCTGCTTAAAATGCTTGGTGTCAGAGTGAAGTCAGTCATCTCCACTGACTTAGGTCAGGTTTTACTTTAGGGATCCGTCATTATTTATCTCGTAGAGGGGGTCATGAAAAAAAAAGAATTTGGTACAGGCGGGTCAGTCTTTTTTACATTTCTAATAAATGGGGGGGGGGGGGGGGGGGGTCGCAATTTTTTTTACAATTAATTGCAAAGGAAAATATTGATGCCTGATATGTGCGGATAACTGCACAGGACTGTATAACAATAAAAGTGTATGCGAGCTATATGTGTTGTTTGTGTGAAAAACCATAGATGTCACCCAGATGTTATTAAACAATGACCTCAATTGTGAAGAAAAAAAACGGATGTGGTGTCACAAATAGAGCAACAGACCATAGTAACAGTTGTACAACAAAAAAACATCTGGAACTTGCAACTAGTCTTCACTAGTAGATATCAACACCATGCTGGAACCTCTGAATGGCCCCTGAGTACTTTATATGTGTCCTGTTCTGGATTTCTATGTTGTGGGGTTGGCATGTTCTTTAATACACAGAGTGACTGTACATCAAACCCATATATCCATTAGTTTAGAGGTGTTTTAGAATTAATTAACTATAAAAAGTAATTAATTTACGAATTTTCACATGGAAAAAAAGAACAGATAAGGAGCCATGCTATGAAGGCAACATCTACCATTAACAATGCCACAAAAAAGGGTACCCAGAGGTCACAATTGTCTTTAACAAGGCAAAACCCACCATAAAACAAGTCTGGATCTCAACAAAGTTTTAAGGAAAAATACCCACCTGATTAGCTATGTACCAAATTATCATATATAAAACTAAAGGGATGTAACGAGACTATAGACAAAACATTGACCTGCAATTTCCTTGCATGTGGCAGGGTTAAACCTTTCCTTTCTTCTAAGAACCCTCCCCTAATTGAAGCCAACATAAAAAATGAAAATATTTATATGATAGTTACTTATGCAGGGAGCATTATTATATACTTATTGACTGAGTAAGAGGGGAATAGTAAGTTTATTGTCCCGAGGAACAACTATTGCCCCGAGGCAACGCCGAGGGGCAATAGTTGTTCAGAGGGACAATAAACTTACTATTCCCCGACTACTCAGTCAGTAAGTGTTTTATTATACCGAAAGAAACACAAGAGATAATTAAGGCAAAATTTAAGTCATGTGTATGTACCCGAGATGCATGATCGAGTGACAGAGTCCATTATTTTTTTTTAAATTCATGTTCTCACCATGACATATCCCTTTTTCTAAATACTTTGAAGACGTACCGGAACATCTCGGGATTCAGCATTGACGATAACCTATAACGCGGGAGCTTCCGAACGGGTCGGCTAAAACCTCCCAGCCAATCCCGTGCCCGGGATTAAAAATCCGCGAAACAACGTAACTTGAAGAGGGAAAATAGTTTTTTGAGGGAAAATAGTTTGGAAACTATTGACCGGTGACCGGGGAAAATAGTTAAATCACTGAAAATGTTAAAAATAGTGAAATTATTGTGCATGTATTTATTATAGAAAAATATATCTAAGGTATAATAACATGAAATAAAGACTGACCAAGAGACAGTAGTATTCACTGAAAAAAACACTGATAATGCCAAAGCCGCAGGTGAGGGCATTATCGGTGTTGAAGTCAATACTAGTGTGACAAGGGCTTTCTATATTTCATGATAATGCCCTGTATATAAGTAACTAGTATGTTTATGTCATTGAAGCAACCATGGATTTTGTGTGCATTCATTTATTTTGAGAATATGTTTAAAAGAATTTTCTCAATTTGTCTTTAATTTCAAGAACGTGTTCATTGTAAACTCTGGATATTGTTGAATTATATACTTGTGATTTTATGCTTGAATAAACCTGAATCACTTGTGCATTTAAAGGTTTAAGCAACATTGGGCATTATCACACGGTATTGACCGTTACACGCATTATCGCTGAATAATGAATGACACATGATCACCTTTTATGCAATGGGGATATAGAAATTTTATCTGATATGAAATAAACATGAATAACAAACAATGATAGAGGGCTTCGCTAAGCACAGTATGATACGACCCCAACATGTCAGCAGGTAAACAATTAAAGCAAGTTTGGACACACCCATAAAATGTTGGATATTATAATATACATTACACACAAATATTGGACCTACCACAAAAACCAGATGAAAAACACAAAAATTTTTAGAAATCCTACCATTTTGCTTTTCTGGCCCCTTTAAGCCCCCTATATCTTGAAAACTGCAAAGGAAGGAAACTAAAGGCTCCCAGGAGCCTGTATCGCACAGCTGGACTATAGTCCATCTTGGCTGGCAGTCTGGAACATTGCTGTCAAGCCAACTGGCTCACTGGTTTTAGACAAGAAGATCTTTCAGTGATTTTTCCAATTAGTTCCTATGTTAAACTATGTTCGGCTTTGGTGGACATCTTGGATCATAGATAGGGTCATCGGATATAATTCTGAAAGAGGACAACCTAAGGACCATTGCTGGCAAGTTTTGTTCCAATTGGATAAGCGGTTTCAGACAAGAAGATCTTTCAGTAAATCCCCTGTAGTGTCCCATGTTAATACTATGTTCGGCTCTGGAGGCCATCTTGGATGGAGGATGGGGTCATCGAATACAATTCTGAAAGAGGACCACCTAAAGACCATTGCTGCCAAGTTTTGTTAAATTTGACTCAGTGGTTTCAGATAAGAAGATCTTTAAATTCCCCATAGGGTCCTATGTTAAACTATGTTCGGCTCTGGTGGCCATCTTGGATGATTGGCGGAGTCATCAGATATAATTCTGAAAGAGAACCACCTAAGGACCATTGCTGTCGAGTTTTATTCCAACTGACCAAGTGGTTTCAGACAAGAAGATCTTAGTAAATTTCCCATATGGTCCTTTGTTAAACTATGTTCGGCTCTGGCGGCCATCTTGGATGACGTGTCAGGATATTCGGATACAACTCTGAAAGAGGACCACCTAAGGACCATTGCTGCCAAGTTTTGTTCCAATTGGCCCAGTGGTTTCAGGGGAGACGATCTTTAAAGGAAGATATTGTTTTGGTTAGATTCAGTGTTTTTTTTTAAAATAATCCTTAATCCTTAACTAATATCAGATAGGCATATCTTTGTAAACCTGATTGTTTAATCTAGAAACATTGGTGAATTAGCTAACGGAAAACAGATTTTAGGTTATCATGTGTAAGCATCACCCATAAAAGTTCTTATACTATTACAATACATAAGGTCACTATATCTTATTTCCATATAATTTTGTCATTCACTGTCTGTAAATGCACAATATTGTTTTTAAGACTTTTGATTTTTACAATATGGTGACCACAGGAATCAAATTTCAGACCAAATATTGAGAATTTAAGCTAGATACGTGTACCATAACGCATTTTTCATCTTGTTTAATGCAGTTTATTTCTAATTAATTTTTTATTCATGATGTAAATGCTAAAAATCAAGATGCATAACCCAAAATCATTATCTTCAACAAAAACTTTATCCAACTACCCACAATTTATTTCATTGACAGCTCAACAATTTTAATTTGTGTCCCATACAGACAAACAATACATGTTTATGTAGATGCAAGTCTCCAAAATATTTATGACCTAATTATCCAAGTAAGTGTACTTCATGCTTGGTTTTACTTTATACACATTTATCATGCCATCCAAACCAAAAAAAACAAAGTATCCATAAATTTCAATTCATTCAAACAACCATGACCATGATCTTTAACCTAGTGACCCCAAAATCAATACAATGTTTTCTCTCAATAATGTATACTACATATCAAAATTTTGTATAAGTTGAAATGGTATCATGTACATATACAAATGTATCAATTTTACCAGGAAAACTTGATGTTCAGGTAAATGAAAACAACCCAACTGCTGATGACCAAGCAATTGCCTGCCTACCCCTCTTCATCAAATCAATGTCTGTTTAGCTTTATTTTGAAGAAGTTAAACGCTGTAATTATTTTTCAAAATTATCTTTACTTAATTTCTTTTCCATTGATTTCTTGTAAAAGTCAAAAACTTGTTTGCTTGCACTTTTACATAAAGACGTACACTCCCTGAATTGTTTGGTTGAGTAACTTCCCTTTGTATTTACTGTTACAATATTACAATCTCTGTTATCAAATACAAATGTCAAAATTGCAGTTGCATTTTTCTCTTGTTTAGAGTTTGGATCCAGAGTTATCTCACCTTTAATATCAATCATACATGTCACTGCAGCAACTAAAAACTTCAGACTTACTCCTGCATCTAATAATGATAGACAAGAAGAATTTATACAGCATGCCAAATAAGAACCTGAATTCTGCATTTCCTGAATTATCAAATTAATGCCAGATCTTGGATGCAGTGTAGTTAAAATCATAGTTTCACATGTATTGCGGATGATTCTTTGAAACATTTTTTCTGCACAACCAGGAAGTCCAACTTTTGACTTGTAAATAACTTCTACCGTAGCCTTATCAAGAATTTCTTTGTTCATGCGAACCTCAGTCGGTCCATAAACAACACATGTGACACACGTTTCTCCCTGCATTAAACATACATCTCCATCACATCGTGTTAATTGTCCTAGTTCACATGCCATCTCTCTCAAAGTATGTATATTTTCAGTATCTTCAGTCATCTTCTTGGCCAACTAAAATATACAAACAAATATAAAAGATATTTGAGATAATAATATTGAATGCTATATAATTTTTGCTTGCATAACAACTCACAATTTTAAATTTTCTAAATGATAAAACCAATAAAATATAGGTATGGTAGGGTAATATTATAATCACTCACTTTATAGGCTGTTTCTTTATTATGTGCAGGTAGGGTAATATTATAATCACTCACTTTATAGGCGTACAGGTAAGGTAATATTATAATCACTCATTTTATAGGTGTACAGGTAAGGTAATATTATAATCACTCACTTTATAGGCTGTTTCTTTATTGTGTGCAGGTAGGGTAATATTATAATCACTCATTTTATAGGCGTACAGGTAAGGTAATATTATAATCACTCATTTTATAGGCGTACAGGTAAGGTAATATTATAATCACTCACTTTATAGGCTGTTTCTTTATTGTGTGCAGGTAGGGTAATATTATAATCACTCACTTTAGGCGTACAGGTAAGGTAATATTATAATCACTCACTTTATAGGCATACAGGTAAGGTAATATTATAATCACTCACTTTATAGGCTGTTTCTTTATTATGTGCAGGTAGGGTAATATTATAATCACTCACTTTATAGGCTGATTCTTTATTATGTGCAGGTAGGGTAATATTATAATCACTCACTTGATAGGTGTACAGGTAGGGTAATATTATAATCACTCACTTTATAGGCGTACAGGTAGGGTAATATTATAATCACTCACTTTATAGGCGTACAGGTAGGATTATAATCACTCACTTTATAGGCTGTTTCTTTATTATGTACAACTGCTACATTCTGTAATCAGTATTTTTATCCAATTCCTTATTCGTTTTTAAATTAAAATCTTTTTTTCTGAAAAATTCTCCATTTTGAAATTATTCTTTATATTTTAGGACATCATTATTCTCTATTCATTATACTGAAGGCCATTATTCTCTATTCATTATACTGATGGCCATTATTCTCTATTCATTATACTGAAGGCTATTATTCTCTATTCATTATACTGATGGCCATTATTCTCTATTCATTATACTGAAGGCTATTATTCTCTATTCATTATACTGAAGGCCTTTATTCTCTATTCATTATACTAAAGGCCATTATTCTCTATTCTCTATTCATTATACTAAAGGCCATTATTCTCTATTCATTATACTGAAGGCCATTATTCTCTATTCATTATACTAAAGGCCATTATTCACTATTCATTATACTGAAGGCCATGGCCATTATTCTCTATTCATTATACTGAAGGCCATTATTCTCTATTCATTATACTAAAGGCCATTATTCTCTATTCATTATACTGAAGACCATTATTCTCTATTCATTATACTGAAGGCCATTATTCTCTATTCTCTATTCATTATACTGAAGGCCATTATTCTCTATTCATTATACTGAAGGCCATTATTCTCTATTCATTATACTAAAGGCCATTATTCTCTATTCATTATACTGAAGGCCATAATTGTATATTCATTATACTGAAGGTTATTATTCTCTATTCATTATACTGAAGGCCATTATTCTCTATTCATTATACTAAAGGCCATTATTCTATTCATTATACTGAAGGCCATAATTCTCTATTCATTATACTGAAGGCCATTATTCTCTATTCATTATACTGAAGGCTATTATTCTCTATTCATTATACTGAAGGCCATTATTCTGTATTCATTATACTGAAGGCCATTATTCTCTATTCAATATACTAAAGGCCGTTATTCTCTATTCATTATACTGAAGGCCATTATTCTCTATTCATTATACTAAAGGCCATTATTCTCTATTCATTATACTGAAGGCCATTATTCTCTATTCATTATACTGAAGGCCATAATTCTCTATTCATTATACTGAAGGCCATTATTCTCTATTCATTATACTAAAGGCCATTATTCTCTATTCTCTATTTATTATACTGAAGGCCATTATTCTCTATTCATTATACTGAAGGCCATTATTCTCTATTCATTATACTAAAGGCCATTATTCTCTATTCTCTATTCATTATACTGAAGGCCATTATTCTCTATTCATTATACTGAAGGCCATTATTCTCTATTCTCATTAAAAGTGTTCCTCCTTTGTACATCATGACACTTAGAGAAAAAAACTTCAATATATCATCACAAATTTTCAGCTTTATTTGCTCTGATGATTTAAGGGGGAAACAAGTTGTTTTTAATGTCGAGCAAGGAACTGATCTCAGACCTTAATTTTTTGTGTGAACTCATTAGGGTTCAGGCCTTCTGTATATGTGCCATTTTATGCGGGTACATGTAAACCACGAAACGAAAAACAAAATGAAAACAAAATGAAACGAAAAGATACGAAATCGTGTAAACCACGAAATGAAAACAAAACAAAACAAAACAAAATGGAACGAAAAGCAAAGAAAATGCAACGAAAATAATTGAAACGTCAACAAAATGTCAGGAAAAAACACTGATACATGTAAACCATGAAAACAATAAAGTAAAATAAAAAGCAACTCCCTGTTTCACTCATTCAGGCATCACCCATTAATACCAGCTGTTTTCTGCACACATACATGTACATATTTATTTTCACAAGCAGTTTTTGTATTAAATTTTTCTGCTAATGATAACTCCAGAAGTTCCACTTTCATCATTGACACAGTTTGAAATAGTATTACTAATACTATTAGGACATGTGTGCATATATATTGATATATATATGCATAGATTTTCAATATAGGGACCATGTGAGTTCCATTTCCGTTTTTGGAAGCAGCTATCTAAAAATTATTTTAAGGTCTGTTGGAGTTAGTCTACTAAATATTTCCATGGTCCTTTTTAAAGGGTTCTTTTATCTCATTGTAAAAACCTGCACCCACATTTAGAGAGAAAAAAAACTAGAGGCTCACCAGAGCCTGTATCGCTCACCTGGAGCCATGAGCCCCTGTTATTCCCTAAAGAAAAACAATTTTTAATAAAATATATAGAGTATTTTCATACACAGCAAATGCCAAAAGACCTTCTATTATTTGTGCCTTTAGGTAGCAGATGTACTAAGATTTACTCAAGTCTAAATTGTGTTATTAATCCTCTTTCTAAGCAAAATTGTCACCCTATTAGTTAGGGTCCAACTGCCATATAGAAGTCTAGGTAATATACTTTCAAATTTCTGTACCTCTGCTACCCTAATCAAGTGTACCTAAATAAGAGAGTCTTGTGTAATTTCTCCTATTCAGGTAATACTTGATATCAGGAGTCTTGAAGCCTGTTAATTTGATGAACTCATTCCTATTCCTACCACAGGGGGGAGGGGTAACTGACTATATAATGGTAACTACATGTGTGCGGCGCAAAAGATTTTATTTTTTCTCATTCAAAATATGGGAAAAGGTAACTATTTAAAAAAAAAATACATACAATTAGGTCACATTTCCGGATAATAAAATTTCAAACTCCCTCTATATGCCAAAATATTTAGTTCTGATTGAATATGTATGAAAATATGTTAGATAATATATATAAAAGGTCAGGAAAAGAGTGGTTTATAATGATCAGGTTGAACTTTCTTGGTATCTCAAATGTAAGAATAGGGTGCGATTCGAAAATGCTGGCCACACACCTGTACCATAATAAAGCACTAGTGAAACACCCCTCCCCCCACCATCCATGATTCCTACATATTACTTAAAACACAATCTGTTGGAGTGGAAACCCATTTATTTAAAAACCACTCCATGCACATTTAAGGTTGCACAATGAGCAACCTTAAATGTGCTGTATCATTTTTGAGGGTTTAATTTTATTGTTTCAAGCAACTGCCAGGACTGTTACCTAAATTATCATTATACTGAAATCATTGAGCTTCAACAGCTGCATAAATTATTTTATGGTCTGACCAAAAGGCATCAAGTACATCTGTTTCAAACTTTACTTTACCATTAAAATTCAAGAATATCAAGTCCAATAATGAGCCATAGGATGTAGTAACTTTGGACACAATTTGTGAACAACCAAATTTGTCATCCATAAACTTTAGAAAAGAAGGGTTTCCTGTATTTAAATCAAAATTAAAATCTCCCATTATGATGATTTTTGGGTGCCTTAAATACACATGAGGAAGAAGGTCTGAGATAAAAGCATCCTTTAATTGTTGCAATTTGCACTGAGGTGATTTGTACACAAAACAACCTGAAAGAGACCTTTGCTGGTGGAAATTATGTCTGCTATTACAAACTCTAAAGTTGAGTTTGTGTAGATGCACATATTGTGAACAATACAATCGGTTCGATAATAAAACACTAGTCCGTGAGGTGGTCTTGAATTACAATTTGTTTGCTTTTGGTCTATACGAACTGGTGGTTCAAAACCAGGTATAAGAAAATTTTCATTTGCATCCCTTGAAATAAGTCTTGATTCAGCAATACCAATAACATCAGCATCTAAGACGTTTGGGTCTGATTTTAAGTCATTAAAATGAGCATGCAATGACCTAGAGTTGTTGAAAACTACTTTAAAAAAGTTACTTGATAAGCTATACAATGGCTTAAAGCAAAGCTCTAGACATGCATCTATCCTTAATCTGTGTAGTTCTTCGTGAACACAATCTGCTACAGCTATTGCTTTTTGATTGAAATCTAATATCTGTAGTCCGGATAAAGATGTCACTCTGCTTA
Organism: Mytilisepta virgata; assembly: GCA_028015205.1. Lineage (NCBI taxonomy): Eukaryota > Metazoa > Mollusca > Bivalvia > Mytilida > Mytilidae > Mytilisepta > Mytilisepta virgata. Next base: position 96,143,713 of record CM051521.1, read on the forward strand.
AAGCAACATAGTGAATATGTGGTATTTTGCCTTTTCGTTTAGATTTGAGACTAACAACAACTTCCTGTAATGTATCCCCTTGTGACTTATGAATTGTTTTTCCTGCTGCTGGACGAAGTGGAAACTGAATCCTTTCGAAAGTCTTATATTTGTAAGTAAACGACCTTTTAATGTCAAAAACTGGGGTCCAAGTTTTGTCAACATCTTTCCCGTACAAGTGTGAATATTTTTTTCTGTTATTTACACCAATTCTATCATCTTCGAACTTCACCCAAATGATACTTGGCCTTAATGATTTAGTTTTGCACTCAATCAATTTAAGTTCACATGTTGAGCCATTTGTAAGTCCATCAGTGACTTCTATATTTGCTGTAAGATCATATTTCATTCAAATTGCTAATAATACTTCTTTTGCTAAATTGGCTGTATCAGACTGTTTATCTGGCAAAGAACTAACTAACTTTGATTTTACAGATGTTGGTAAATCCCCACACACTGTGTCAATTGCTGTGATTTTAATTTTTTCTGAGCACAATTTGTATTGCAGATTGAAATGATCCACTAAGGCATTTTCAACAAACAAATGAGTGGCATCAGTTCTGTATGTAGGATCATCCACTGAAATAGTTCGAGTACTTATAACCTCAAGATCATTTTCAGTTAGCTGATTTTTTCTCAACCTATTTAGTAACTGAGCAAATGCTAAATCATCTTTCTGTCTCATTATTTCAGTAAGTTCATGAAAAGAAAATAATGCTTTCCAGTAATTTGGTGCCAATGCTGTAATTCCTTTGCTTAGGTCAGTGAAAATCCAACTGTCAAATACAGGTTGGAGTTGGAAAAAGTCACCAATAGCTAACATACTGGCGCCACCAAAAGAACAGTTGCTACCCTTGATTTTTTTCAACCTTGTCTCCAACAAATTGAACATTTTATTACCTACCATTGAAATTTCATCGATCAAAATGAGAGACAAGTTTCTATATTTCATTCGAAGAGTATTGAGGACATCACACGACAGTGACTGATCAAGTCCTTTATTTGGTTGTATCTGAAAGGCATTGTGAATAGTCAGTCCATTTATATTGTAAGCTGCTTTTCCAGTAGGAGCACAAAGAAGAATTCTTATATCATCAGGATCTTCACCTTCAGAAGAACATAAGTGTCTGTGTAAAGCTTGAAAAATTGCTTTGACAACAACAGATTTTCCACAGCCTGCTCCACCTGTCAAAAATGTATATAACGGTTCATTTTTTGTTTTAATCCATGTGACAACATGTTGGAAAAATTCCCACTGTTTTTTATTCAAGGATCGTATCAATGTAAAATAGTCACTGTCACTTATTCTGTTAGCATGACTTGTCAATTCTACTGTTCTTGCTTCTATTCCAACTTCACGGGACATATCATACTGTCTATGTTCTGTTGGCCTATCTGGATTAAAATGTAGATATTGTTCAGATTCTGTTGGGCCTATTTCAGCATCTTCCATTTCTACTTGCTGTGTGCCTGGTGTTACTTCATCGTTCTGATTACAATCATGTTCTGCCTCTTCTATAGCTCTTTCAAGATCTATTACCTTTCCTTCATATTGCTTGGCTTTTTTTTCTAACAGTCTTGAAACAGTAAAGTACATTTCTTCATATGTAGCAAGCCCACATTGCAAATCTGACAGTTCATTTCTCCATGGATGAAATAACATTAATCGTTCCCTGTAGAAGTTTTCAGAGTCTGTCTTGTAATTGTATTTAACATATCTAATCACCTTGGGGGTTTTCCTTTGGTATATTCTTATACCATTCTTCAGAGTCATGTCTATTCTCTCATTGTTTTGATCTATAACATCTGAACTTGCTTCTTCATTTTCGCTTTCACATTCATTTTCCTCGTATTCTATTTTGTTTTCACATTCTGAAGACTCTAAGGTTTTAGGATACTGCAATTCAAGCTGAGATACATAGTCAGCTAGACACCAGTTCTCAAGTTGTTTTGGTCTACGTGCGTAACGCTTAATTTCGTTATCCGATTCAATTTCTGTAGACTGTGGTCCTAATTTTTCCAGGGCTGATGATTGCTTAAGGAGAAATGTTCTTTTGTCTGGTGGAGATGTACTTATAAAAACAACTTGTCTTGTAGCTTTTGTTAGAGGCATCTGTAAAGTTAAGTACGCTGCTTCTTGTGCGCTTGTTTCAACAGAATTGGTAAAATAGTTTCCAATATGTCTTACTTGATGCTTCAAGTCTAAATTTCCCTGCCTTGCTTCTTTTGTTGCTTGGTCTAATAATGCACTCATACCTTTTTGTGATTTACTTATGTATGAAACAATATACACTGCACAGGCAAATGCATCTAAAACATATTGTAAATCATGATTTGCTTTCCAAGCTACTAACACAGTTTTAATGTAACCATTAACACGTACTTCAGAAGGTTTTCGTTTAAGAAAAACCTTTGGACCACTTAAGTTGCTTCTAATGGCCTTTATGTAGTCATTCTCATTTATTTTTAACACATCATTCAAAAACATGTCATATGTCATCTGGTCTATATCTTCAGAACTATGTAGTGAATTAATTTCATTTTGTATCTCTTTATATAGAGCCTTATACTTTTCCATATCATCGTCTTCTTTTAATGGCTCTAAAATTACTGTTTCTTTCATAGGTGGTAGGGGGAAACCAAAACGACAGATTGGGTGACCCTTTTTTCTACATGTTTTGGAATGTTTATGAACTTGCAACTTAATTAAACTAGAGTTATTCTCCAATAATGAACAAGAGACATAATTATCAATAAATTTTACAACATCTTCATTTGAATCACTTCCATATACAGGAGCATTTTCAATCCAAATCAAAATGTGAATGTGTGAACCTCTTTGTTGAAATTCAACCCTATAAAAAAAATCTGTCACTTTACCGATAGGATTGTGTTCACTTTTCAAAACCAAGTTGATAAACTGTTGGACACGAAAATCAAAATATCTTGAGCATGTTACCGGGTCTTTTTGAACTAGTTTAGATTTCTGGTTCCAATCCATTTCTTCCAATTCTTTGTTAGTATACTCTTTGCCGTCATTTAATTTGCCTAAAATTCTTAATAAATCTTTCCAGTTAGTGTCTGCAGATGAAAGAGAGCCAAACCATGTTGGAAGACCCAACTGCCTAATCATTGCAAACAAATCTTTCTTCCTCTTTTCAAGGTACACAGGAGAATTTCTTAAACTTCTGAAGATATAATACCCTTCGTCCAATCTGACAATATCCGTTACAGTGTCAGGATTGAGTACTCCTTTTGCTGTCCATTTCTTTCCATCTGATTTACACCTTCTTAGAGCAAGATTGACCTTATCACTTATGTTTTTTAACTGAATTTTCTTTAACTTGAAAAATATGTTTGGTACAGACTGTGCTACACGTCTATCCATGGACCTAAGTTCCCATTTAACAATATCAGAATAGTGAACTGAAACAGGCCTGTCATTATTATCTGGCCTTCTTTGACCACAAAATATAGTTGGAAAAGAAAGGTATTCTGCATCCGGATCACTATAGAGACTAATTGGTCGTTGGCCTTCACCAGGGGCAAAAATAAAACCAGCATCACATGGTGGATTGTTGTCTGGAATGTGATCTAACAGTGTATCTGCATTTCCAACATGTGTTTCATTTTCATCTACTTCACTGAAATGATCTGAGTCATCAACTGGATCCTTTTCGTCCAGGGTATCTTCCTGTTCATTATTTTTTTCATTTTGTTTTTCTTCTTTGGTAATTTTACCAATTTCTGTAATCCAATTCTCATTTATTTCTATTCCAGACGACTTGTATAACTCACTTGTTTTCATCAAATAATGTAATGCACAGATTACAGCTACTGGTCTGACATTTTCACTAAAGTCACACTTTTTGAATGCTAATTTCTTCTTTAGTTTAACTGATATTGTACCTGATTTTTCTAATGTATGTGGAAGTGAGTTAATTGTAGGCTGAAAATCAACAGGCACATTTACAACATTGCCTTTAACTGAAAACTGTCCACCTCTAGGCAACTGTCGAATCTGCATAAAAGGAATTCTAATTGATAATAGTCTCTCTTCTAAAGGATACAGATCTAATTCTTTTGGTTTTTGAGGAAATCCCATTTTATTGGCTATTGATAATCGTGGAATTTTGTGCTTTTTAATTGCATCCAAACAAGTGTGGCATATCCATTCTATGTCCTGTACCGATATGTAATGAGTAAAACAATGAGATACGTTATCAGGAGCATTCAATTTAACAGTTTTAGCATTAACTACAGAATCACAGAACCAAGTTTGATGACAAGAAGTACATATATATGTAGGACCTTCATAAATTTTGGTTTCAAAATTTTCTTATGCCAGCATCAAGGGTCATACCTTGAATTCTTTTCTTTTTTATTTCTTTTTCGTGGTCTGTAAAATCAGTGTTTTTTCTTTTAGTACTTTTGACCAACTGATTATACTCTCTGTCTTTTCTTAAATTTTTCTGTCTGGCCATTTGTTTTGCCAAACGCTCCTTCTCTAAATTTACTGGATTTGATCTATGTTCTTGTTTTCTGTGGAAGTCTCGTTTGGACTCTTGTTTTGTGAACTCTTCATCTTGTCTTGATATTTTTTTCCTCTCTGCTTCATTTCTTTTGACAACATCATCCTTTCTAGCCTTTCTTTTAGCAGCAAGTTCTCTATTTTTGAAGTCTACATTCTTTCTAGTCTCTCTTTTGGAAGCAAACTCTCTTTGTCTCTCTTTCTGTCTGAAATCAGAATTATCTCTTTTAAACTTCTTGCTTTCTGCTTCAGCTTTTTTGAAGTCTACATTTTTTCTAGTCTCTCTTTTAGAAGCAAGCTCTCTTTGTCTCTCTTTCTGTCTGAAATCAGAATTATCTCTTTTAGACTTCTTGCTTTCTGCTTCAGCTTTTTTGAAATCTTCATTCTTTCTAATTTTTCTTTTAGCAACAAGTTCTCTTATTTTGAAGTCTACATTTTTTCTAGTCTCTCTTTTAGAAGCAAGCTCTCTTTCTGTCTGAAATCAGAATTATCTCTTTTAGACTTCTTGCTTTCTGCTTCAGCTTTTTTGAAGTCTACATTTTTTCTAGTCTCTCTTTTAGAAGCAAGCTCTCTTTGTCTCTCTTTCTGTCTGAAATCAGAATTATCTCTTTTAGACTTCTTGCTTTCTGCTTCAGCTTTTTTGAAGTCTTCATTTTTTCTAGTCTCTCTTTTAGAAGCAAGCTCTCTTTGTCTTTCTTTCTGTCTGAAATCAGAATTATCTCTTTTAGACTTCTTGCTTTCTGCTTCAGCTTTTTTGAAGTCTTCATTTTTTCTAGTCTCTCTTTTAGAAGCAATCTCTCTTTGTCTTTCTTTCTGTCTGAAATCAGAATTATCTCTTTTAGACTTCTTGCTTTCTGCTTCAGCTTTTTTGAAGTCTACATTCTTTCTTGAATATCTTTTAGCATTTAATTCTGTTTGCCTTTCTTTTTCCCTGAACCTTTTATTCTTTCTTTTAATTTGCATATACTTTTTCATATATTCCAATTTGGGTTGCTTTGTAAAAACTTTACTCTTCAACAGAAGTACATGATCATCTTTTTCATTTCTAACAGAAAGGTCACAACCAACAGATTTTATGTTAGCAACTTCTTTTTGTTTGGTGTTCTTTAGTTCTTGATCTTCAAAATATCCTTTGATCTGCTTGTTCAGAACTGCCTCTGTATCCTTACAACTGATGCATACAGGTAAAATTTCATATTGTGAATCTAAATCAATTTGTAAACTGGTGTAAAATGCATACAAGTGACTAACAAGATCATGCAAGTCTGCAAATCCAATTAAGATACTTTTGCCTGAGGTTTCAAATGAATTATTGAGTGTAGATTCTGAATGGGAATGACTGTCAAAAAAAAAGTAAACATGATTATAATAATAAACTGCAGAACATATAGCTCCAATCATAATGAGGAATTTGTCTGATTGCTTTATACAAGTTTGAATTGCTTCTTGTAAGGTAAGAAACCCGATCAACTGCTTGTACTGTAAAGCTATACCAAACAGAATGTTCTGTTTATTAATTGTAAAATTCCCTTCAGGAATTTCTATCATGACAGGAATTTCATCAAAATTAAAAGGCATATTTTGAAATAAACCCAGTACTGTCAATTCTTGAACACGCTTTCTGTAAATTTCATCTCCAGTATTTAAAATGTAATCCAGATCTATTGTGTTTGAATCAAAATTTAAAGAAGTCAGTGATAAGAAAACTAAGCAATTACAAGTACATTGGTTACCCCTGCTTAAATCAGGATATTTTATGTCATACTGGTCAAATGTTCCAAATTTAAGAAATTGTGCATTAAAACAAATTAAATCTTTTGAAACTTTTTGTTCTGTATTATTTTTTGATTGTTGATTTTGGTTGTGCAACAAATTAGCTTGGATATAAGTATGATAATCTTTCTTTGCATATTCATAATAAGATTCTTCATTTTGATTTTTCAGCAAATTAGTTTGGCAGTAATTATGAGATATCTTTGTAGAAGTATATTTGTTACTGTTGTTTGTATTTGAGTGGAGGTCAGTATCCCCCATATTATTTGAGTTACTGTTGTTTGTATTTGAGTGGAGGTCAGTATCCCCCATATTATTTGAGTTACTGTTGTTTGAATATGAGTGGAGGTCAGTATCCCCCATATTATTTGAGTTACTGCTGTTAAGGATGGCAGTATCACCCATGTCCAGGTCAATTTTGGTACTGTTTGAGAGGTCAGTATCCCCAGTCAAGTTCGTCAGTTTCTGTTTCTTTGGGTTTTTCTCACCACGTTTAGCCACTACTGCTCTCCAATTTTTACTCCTTGGCATCTTCAAAAATCTATAATTATATAAATAAATATTGTTGAAAGCTGGGGACAGTCTAGTGAAAAATAAGTTATAAAGGAAGAGCTTGAACATCTTATAATAAGACAGAATGTGGCTACACAATGTACATTTATCAATGTAAATAATTAAACATAGTAATTGTTATGCATTTGTTTTGGAATAAAATATTTTGAATTATTATAAACATTAGTATCAATATTATTAATAGTTGCTATATACATGTTGTTGGCTTTTGATTTAACGAGAAATTTTTTTATTTAGGTCATTTAATTGTACAATGTAGAGCTTTTGTTCAAAACATACATGTATACTACATGTATTATCAAAATAATGTTAACCAAATGTGATTTAAAGAATTATAATTTTGTCAACAATATATTATATTTAACCCCAATTGCTTGAGCTGAATAGACCATTTGCCAAATACCCAAACAATTTTGTTAATATACACAAATTTACACTTTTAGGACAAGTTGTTTCCCTTTATCAATTATCAGCTGGTTCTTTAACAGACAAAATTGGCTATCGTTCATGCAAATCATGATAAGTTGAATGTGATATAAAGAGGTTATATATAACATTTCTTGAAAAATAACTTTTGATATAAAAAAGACTACACACATTACACAAGGAAAATTTTGCTCTGTTTGAAATGAAAATGTGTTGTTCAAAAAGGAAACAACTCTTTCAAGTGGTGTTATTTTCCTTTGTAAATATTATAAAATTATAAACAAAATGGTAAATGGACTATTGAGTCCCACTATTTAAAAGAATACATAAAGGGTTCCATCACTGCAGAAAAAAAATTACTCCTAGAAAAAGATGACTCCTAGACTGTGTAAATGTAAACTACATAAGAAGTAAGTCAATCTCTTAATACAATACTGATAAACATATATATATAAAATATTTTTATAAAGTGCAATCCTAAACAAGAGCTTGTCAGAATCACAGTAAACCATGTTTTTATTACATTAGTGTCATTTTTAAAGCAATTAAGGGCCATAACTCCTGAACAGCACAAGCGAAAATAATCAATATTAAATTTGACCTCAATTTTGTCATCAGCAACAATATATTTAAATTTGAAAATTTCCAATCAATAAAAGACTAACTCCTGAGCAGCAACAGTGAAAATCGTCCATATTGAACATGACCTCCAATTTGTCTCAGCACCAGATTATAATTTGAAATGTATTGCTTGAACGATTTATTAGTTATTGCACAGAAACAAGAAATGAAATTTTCCAACCAATCATAGACCATAACTTTTAAGTAGTACAATTGAAATCGTCAATATGAAACTTGACCTCCATTTTGTCATTAAGAACAACATATTGAAATTTGAAAAGTTTTGCTTGAATGGTTCATAAGTTATTGCACAGAAACTGTTGGGAGCCATCCTCCATACCGCACCAGAGTTCTAAACTGATTTTTTCTGTTGGAAGCTTTTGCCAAAGTTAAATAAAAAGATGCAAATTTTTAAAAAAGTTATAAATGTCCCAAAAAGTTAAACCGTAGACAGCATCTAATTGTAAAATACTTAAATCCTTTTGATATCATTAAAAAAAAGCAAATTAAAGAACCTTTGTGAGCACGCTCACATACCCCACGTCTTCATATTGTCACTGGAGAAACAAAATCTCACTTCACAAGTAAAATGAACACAATCAAATGCTTACCTTCACATATTTATCCTAATTTGAATGGCAGCATATTGGGAAATTTAAATTCCAAGCGAGAGTAGTCAACAGTAATAGTATAGTGAGGCAAATAAGTTCAAAGGGGTGTAACTCCTAGAAAAAAAATTGAATCGTAATTTCCTGTCGATATGCACATCTACGTAGTATGTCCTTATTATCTGAAAAGGTTTCATGAAATTCTGTTGTGTAGTTTGAGAGGAGTTGCGATGACAAACTGTTGCAGTAGTACATTAAAGTAAATTAGTTCAAAGGGGCGTAACTCCTAGAAAAAAAATTGAATCGTAATTTCCTGTCGATATACACATCTACGTAGTATGTCCTTATTATCTGAAAAGGTTTCATGAAATTCTGTTGTGTGGTTTGAGAGGAGTTGCGATGACAAACTGTTGCAGTAGTACATTAAAGTAAATTAGTTCAAAGGGGCGTAACTCCTAGAAAAAAAATTGAATCGTAATTTCCTGTCGATATGCACATCTACGTAGTATGTCCTTATTATCTGAAAAGGTTTCATGAAATTCTGTTGTGTGGTTTGAGAGGAGTTGCGATGACAAACTGTTGCAGTAGTACATTAAAGTAAATTAGTTCAAAGGGGCATAACTCCTAGAAAAAAAATTGAATCGTAATTTCCTGTCGATATGCACATCTACGTAGTATGACATTATCTGAAAAGGTTTCATGAAATTCTGTTGTGTGGTTTGAGAGGAGTTGCGATGACAAACTGTTGCAGTAGTACATTAAAGTAAATTAGTTCAAAGGGGCGTAACTCCTAGAAAAAAAATTGAATCGAAATTTCCTGTCGATATGCACATCTACGTAGTATGTCCTTATTATCTGAAAAGGTTTCATGAAATTCTGTTGTGTGGTTTGAGAGGAGTTGCGATGACAAACTGTTGCAGTAGTACATTAAAGTATATAAGTTCAAAGGGGTGTAACTCCTAAAAAAAAAATTGAATCGCAATTTCCTGTCGATATGCACATCTACGTAGTATGCCCTTATTATCTGAAAAGGTTTCATGAAATTCTGTTGTGTGGTTTGAGAGGAGTTGCGATGACAAACTGTTGTAGTAGTACATTAAAGCATATAAGTTCAAAGGGGTGTAACTCCTAGAAAAAAAATTGAAACGCAATTTCCTGTCGATATGCACAACTACATAGTATGTCCTTATTATCTAAAAAGGTTTCGTGAAATTCTGTTGTGCGGTTTGAGAGGAGTTGCGATGACAAGAAACAGGACTGACGGACTGACGGACGGACAGACGGACGGACGGGTCAAAAACATTATACCCTCCGCAACTCGTTGCGTGGGGTATAATAAAAATTGCCAATTTTTTTCTGAATCATGAAGAAGCATCTGTCCAAATTTTGTAAAATACATGTATCATGAAGGTCTGACAAAATTATCAATGTTTAAAAAAGTTTAATCTAAAATTATCTTATAATGTTCATTGCAAAAAAACTCAAGGTTCAACCATATTAGTGGACTAAACATAATGTGCAAAATCATAAAAATGAAAAAAAAAAACACCACTTTCAGGTCAACAGTCGATAATTCCAATAAGGAGTCAACGATTTCGTGTATTTCATTTATTTGCTCATCATTTTTGCAATATTGAAAGTTTCTATTCATCAAAATTTCAAGATAATAGGCAATAAAACTGGTAAAATTCTTCAATTAGGGGCAATAACTCATAAAACTAGTCAACTAACCAACCTACAAAAAAATGCATTTGTAAATCTTACTTAAATCATTGTTGCTATTGAAAGCTTCTATCTACTTCAATTTCCAAGATAACAGACAAAAACGAAATAAACTCGTAAAAATACTGGATGAAAAATAGAGATTAACATACCATTGCATAAAGTCATGATTTTTAGGCCCACATATAAAGATAAATTCCCCAATGAAATTGGATGAAAAGTAAATTTTTTTAGGTGTCCTGCAAAAGGGCAAATTTTAGCCCCTTTATCTCTGCAAGGACAAAAGTGTCTGGTATAACTTTTCTTGTATTTTCTATATATGAGAAACCAAAATTGGATAAGAAACAAGAAAAAAATCAAAACAAATTGTAACAATATCTTTATTCATTTATATATTTATTGTTTATAACCAGCTGCTGCACATGTCAATATCAAATGCAGCAAATGAATTCATTAACTTTGACTATGAAACCACTTTTGACTGTTAACACTGAAGCATTAAACAATTTATAAAGAAAGCCTCTCTAAAATCATGTTCAACCGTTCAATAAATTTGTTTCCGAACCTATCCATTCCGTCCATATTTCAGATGTTTTCATCACATAATGTCATGAATGTTAGGCAAACTGGCAAAATTTTACATACAATAATAGCAGAGCATTCTCTGTAATTCAACTCTGTAATCTGAGACGTTTCAGGTCAACTGCATGCATTTGTAGATTACATTAAACACCTATTTTTTTTTCATTTTATACCCACGACCAGGGATATTTGTACAAAATTCTGTCTTCTATTAACATAACTTAAGTACCACACCTAACATTTCTACATCAAGTGAGGACTCCTACACAAAAAAAAATTCTTATTTATGATATAACAGAAACAAATATCAAACAAAATAAGATAACAGAAATGTACACTGTAAATAGTAACACAGGACCAAAAAACACACAAGAGTTGACACATAAAAATGTCTTGCCTGTCGTATATTTCTAATGAAAGTAAATGCTATCAGACATATTGCATACAGTATTCAAAAAACAGGCCAAAACACAAAAACTTAACTTTAACCACTGAACTATGAAAATGAGGTCAAGGTCAGATGACACCTGCCAATTGGACATGTACACCTTACAATCCTTCCAAATATACACCAAATATACTAGACATATTGCTTATAGTATCTGAGATATGGACTTGACCACTAAAACTTAACCTTGTTCACTGATCCTTGAAATGGGGTCGAGGTCAATTGAAAACTGTCTGACTGGGATGAGGACCTTGTAAGGTACACACATACCAAATATAGTTATCCTATTACTCATAATAAGAGAGAAATTAACATTACAAAAAATCTTAACTTTTTTTTCAAGTAGTCACTGAACCATAAAAATGAGGTCAAGGACAATGTACATATGACAGACGGAAACTTCGTAACATAAGGCATCTATATACAAAGTATAAAGCATCCAGGTCTTCCACCTTCTAAAATATAAAGCTTTTTAAAAGTTAGATAACGCCGCCGCCGGATCACCATCCCTATGTCGAGCTTTCTGCGACTAAAGTCGCAGGCTCGACAAAAACCAGTGGGGGAAAAATTGGGTCCCTACATAATTACATTATTGCCACCCCCTTTCCAATTCCCATGACATAAAGTTTGGATAACAAGAGAGAAAGTATGCAAAGAAGGGGGGCAGTTCTCCTTATCCTAAAAGAACATGCTTCTTTGCAAAGAAATAGATCCAAAATAAAAACCACCTACCTTCAGCAGTGAATTTTTTATTAATCATCTCTTAATATATTCACACTATACACGATTTGTTAAAAGCTTCATTCCCAAGTTGCATATTTCAATTGTCCTACACATTTCCTCTTGCAATTTGATATTAATGTATCTCATGACATTACACAGTTACATGCATAATGTCATTTTTTATGAATATACTGCTTATAAATGGGTGTCGGGCTTGTCAAAAATTCGAGGTCATCAGATACTGCACCGAATCGCGAATGGTGCATTATAATTTATATCAGATGCTACACACGTACCTTTGGGGCAAATTTAACATTTCCTAGTGTAAACAATTTTTCTCCTAACAAATTCAACAGTTCGTAGTATTGTTAATCTTCGAGAGATCTAAAAGTAGTTGAAAATTACTCTGTGATAAATTTACACACAACAAGCACTTACCTAAGATGGCGGGGAAAGGGGAGAAAACCTATGAACGCGATTTTACTATAACCGTATCAACTATCCCGACCTTGTCCGCGATTACATACTGAAAGTGAAACGAAATCCAATTTTAAATTGCTCACTGTAATCAAATCTCTAGCATTTGTTAAAACCTTGATGAAAAATAATAAATAAATGGTGGCATGAATTCTATTTGCATTTCTCAGAAAATTATCAAAACTTGAAAAAAAAATCTCAGTCTTTTCAAGAAACATGCTATCCTTACTATTAAAAAAAAAACAGGAAAAGGAAGTATCATAGAAATCTGAAATCAAATCAGGAAAGGATATGAAATTATTCTGTGTTATAAAACTTGTAAAATAAGTTAACAAAAATGACGAAAATATTGTCAAAAATTGTCTTTAAAGGGCAATAACTCATATAAGGGGTCAATTGACAACTTTGGTCATGTTGAGTTAATTGTAGATGTTAATTTGCTGAACATTTTTTATGTATACAGTTATCTCTATCTATAATAATATTCAAGATAATAACCAAAAACTGAGAAATTTCCTTCAAATTGACAATTCAGGGGCAGCAACCCAACAATGGGTTGTCTGATTCGTCTGAAAATTTCAGGGCAGATAGATCTTGACCTGATGAACATTTCTACCCCATGTCAGTTTTGCTCTAAATGCTTTAGTTTTAGAGATATAAGCAAAAACCTGCATTTTACCCCTATGTTCTATTTTAAGCTGTGGCGGCCATGTTGGTCGGTAGGCTGGGTCATCGGACACATTTTTTAAACTAGATACCCTAATGATGCTTGTGGCCAAGTTTGGTGCCATTTGGCTCAGTAGTTTCAGAGGAGAAGATTTTTGTAAAAGTTAACGGACGACGGACGACGGACGACGACGGACGACGGACGCCAAGTGATGAGAAAAGCTCACATGACCCTTTGGGTCAGGTGAGCTAAAAAGGGCAACAACTCCTAAATGGGTTTTCGGATTTCCTTTAAAATTTCAGGGTAGGTAGATCTCAACATGGCAAATATTTTTCAAATTTACATTTCACTTCTTTCTCAAATAGTTTTGGAGATAAATGACGAAAAATGTTAAATTTTGAAAATTTGACGAAAAAGGGGCAATAACTCCTAAACGGGTTTTCAAATTTCCTTCAAAATTTCAGGGTAGGTAGATCTTGTCATGCTGATAAATTTTAGCCCTGTCAGATTTCTGATATCTGTAACGATTTTTAAGTTATAAGCCAAAAACAACACATGCACCCCTATATTCTATTTTTAGCTACAACAGCCATGTTTTATTTCAGATCAAAATAAATTGAGGATCGTTTGTAGAGGACATGTCATAGATCATTCCTATTAAGTTTCAAACCAATCGGCCCAGCGGTTTCAGAGGAGAAGATTTTTGAAAATCAGCCAATCAGAAACAAGAATTGCCTCTGGTGGCCATGTTTCTTGACCAATCAGAACTAAATGAGGAAACTTTGTTAAGGACCTTCCATACACCACTCATGCAAAGTTTGGTTGGAATTGGCAAAATGGTTTCTGAGAAGATGTTTGAATGAAAAGCTAACGACGGACAACGGACGGACGACGGACGCCAAGTGATGGCAATAAAAGGATGCATTCTTCTGATGTTCCAGTCTCGTTGAAATCTTATTTGAAAATAATTTCAAAACATCAAAAAATATCTAAAACTGGTGGAAAATATTAATGAAATAAAAATTATGATGATCCAACTTTGTATCAGTGTTTTTTTTCCTGACATTTTGTTTATGTTTCAATTATTTTTGTTGCATTTTGTTTTGTTTTGTTTTCTTTTTGTTCCATTTGTTTTTTTCCTTTTCTTTTCGTTCAATTTCGTTTTCATTTCGTTTCGTGGTTTACATGATTTCGTAATGATAGCTAAAAATCTATTTATAGTCCATTTAATCTAAAGTTGTAAAATTATCCCTTATCTCCTGGAACCCAGATCACTGTATATAATTACGTGGCACTAATATTATCACACGGTGAATGTAAAGGTTACGAAACGGGTTATGCATAAATACACTAAAGTTACTTAATCGTATCATATCTTTAAAACAAAGGTCTGCGTCTTTCAACAGGTTAGAAAAGGGCAAGAGTTCCATTTGGCACCCCCATAAGTACATCTATATGCTTATTCCGTCAATGATATACACAGCTGGGGGTGCCATATGGAACTCTTTCCTAGAAAAGTTATTTAAACTGTACATAACTAGATGTACTGTGAGCAAAGCTCACAAAGGATACCCCCCGTTTGAACTCCAATTATCTCCCTTGTGTGATATCGGAAAGCAAAGATTTTTCTTCATGCACATCTTTGGATGATATACTTCCTTTCTGTAAAGTTTCGTTGAAATCCATTGAGCTGTCTAGGAGGAGTTGCGCTTACGAGGTTCATATATAATGTATAAGCCAAAAAAAATAGAAGTCCAATTATCTCCCTTGTGTGATATCGGAAAGCAAAGATTTTTCTTCATGCACATCTCTGGATGATGTACTTCCTTGCTGTAAAGTTTCGTTGAAATCCATTGAGCGGTCTAGGAGGAGTTGCGCTTACAAGGTTCATATATAATGTATAAGCCAAAAAAAATAGAAGTCCAATTATCTCCCTTGTGTGATATCGGAAAGCAAAGATTTTTCTTCATGCACATCTTTGGATGATGTACTTCCTTTCTGTAAAGTTTCGTTGAAATCCATTGAGCGGTCTAGGAGGAGTTGCGCTTACGAGGTTCATATATAATGTATATGCCAAAAAAAATAGAAGTCCAATTATCTCCCTTGTGTGATATCGGAAAGCAAAGATTTTTCTTCATGCACATCTTTGGATTATGTACTTCCTTTCTGTAAAGTTTCGTTGAAATCCACTGAGCGGTCTAGGAGGAGTTGCGCTTACAAGATATATGGACAGACGGACAGACGGACGGACAAGGTGATTCCTATATACCCCCCCAAACTTTGTTTGCAGGGGGTATAATTATGTAATGTTTGACAAGTTTACACTTTTGACAAAAATTAAAACTGTCATGTGTTGTTAGCCCTGGACAGAAATTGTTTTTGCAAAAAGTTAAAATGCCAGTTTATTGAAACATGACATATAATAATAAATGAAACAAAACAATCATTTTCTGATCAGTCAACAATCTAGGATTCACGTATTGCTTTTCTTTTTTTTAAAGAAAGCAACTTGTTTTCAAAGTTTTTAATTTAACTTGTATTACTTTAACTGAAGTCTAGGTTAATAGTGTGTTTATGTATAATGTAGAAATTGCTTTTTAAATAAAAAGTTATGGCTCTATTCAAATTCAGCATATTACAAATAATGATCATAAAAGTCAAGGTTAGGAAATTTGAAATAGAAACTTGTCACTTCTATTGTGGTACTACAATCAATGAAACAGAAATTCAGAAAAAAAACGGATAATAACTAATAATTAGTATGCCCAAAGGAATCAAAATCAAATAAATACAGGTCTCTTAATTTATTTGTTGCAAATTTAAATGAATAAAACCTCTCTTCAGTTTGTTATACATCTCTTTAAATGATTTGTTGTGCAGTTCAAATGACTTTATAAACTGTAATTTTACAAGTTATATTCAACATTTCTGAACTCTCCAACTCTATATGCTTGGTATTGTAACTATTTTTTTTCCCTTTTCTTGGTAAATAAATTAAGCTATTTATATCACTTGCCTTTTTTCACACAATGAAATTCACAGATAGTCTGTGTGTCTGCCAAATTCTATAATAAGACAAAACTTTATGACAAACGTGATGACTTCAACTTTCCTATTGTTAATTTTCCCTTCTTGAGTAGCAATATACCAGCATCGCCTGCATATGGCGTCTACGTTTCTCAGCTTATCCGATTTTCAAGGGCATGCGTGAGTTACCCTGACTTTCGACAAAGAGGATTACTGCTGTCACAAAAGCTTCTTAACCAGGGTTTTATCAGGGATAAGTTGATGTCATCACTTAAGAAATTTTACGGTCGTCATCATGAATTGATTGACCATTACAGTGTTCCAATATCTAAGATGATGTTGGACCTGTTCCCACAGTCGTAACCTTTCATGTGACTCCTACGATTTGTGACTTCCACCGGATTGACCTTGTTGAACTTCACGACGGGTGCCGTATACGGAGCAGGAACTGCTTACCCTTCCGGAGCACCTGGGTTCACTCCTGGTTTTTATAGGAGTTCGTGTTGTTCATTGTTTTTAGTTTTCTGTGTTTATTTGTTGTGCTTGTGGTTGTTCGTTTGTCTTCCCGGGTTTGTCTGTCCAATGGATTACGTTTTTTTGATTGCTCCTTAGGTATATTTGTCCTTTTTAAACTACATTGTATATTAAAACTTTTTCCTCAGTTTATTTAAATTCTGGCCATTATTTATATTTGAATCTGCACCAAATAAAAATTAAAATATTAACATAACTTGCTTTATTCATACACACATGTATTATATGATATAGATTATATAAACTATCTGTAAACCTGTACCTCCTCAGTCAAATGGAAAAAAAAAATACAAGTTTATATATACATGTATTAAATTTTTATGTACATAAATTCATTGTAATGATTAATGTTTGTTCTTTGTTTATGTATTGATAACAATCCAGCTTTTGGATTTTATAGCAATAAAATCTTTGACTTTGACTTTACACGGAAGTTTGCAGTTGCCAAATTTTACAATATGAAATATATTCAAACAGTTTATTTCAAATTAGGCTGCACCAAATCAAAATTGTGTCTCGCTAATTAGCGACAAGAAATGAGGAAGTGTAAAGAAAAGAATACATAAATATTATTGGTGGGTTTTTTTTAAAATAAAGATTATCCCCTTTTTAAATAGTTTTCTAATATTATATCCATAAATCCTTTTGAAAAAAGGGGGGTAACTTCATTATAACTAGCAATTTACTACATATGCACTTGTCATACGCGAGTAATAAGTTTACCATCTAAATCAAATTATCACCTTTTGAAATAGTGCCACAAATTATTTCACTTGTAATAAATTACAACTCATGATGAAGATACCTCCCCCCTTTTTTTCTTTTTAAAAAACAAGAGGCTCCCAAGAGCCCGAATTGCTCACCAGTTATTTTTTGTTATTATGTCCGCTATTCGTTTTATACTGAGACTACTATAACACAGAGATTGGTCACTTCACGTACTGACCAGTCAAATAGTAATTAATTCTAAGTCGTCGATCACGTGACTTGGCACGTGACCCGAAGTGTTTGACAAGAAGGACACGATCCGCCATTTTTGACAGTGGAAGAGAATTTAATAATTAGCAAATATGGATGTATAAAGAATTTTATGTTTCGATAAGTGTAAATTAAAGATTTGAAATAATCATAAATGTTTGTTTATAAGCACTTTAAATAAAATAAGTGCAGTTATGGACTTGAATTTACTGTCCAAACCGGAAGGTAACCTCGAGTTATTACCAGTCCGTGGGATCGGGTCAATGAGCAACTCGCCCATAACTTACATTCAGATGAACAATCTGTTTTCCGGATATTTCATTTGCAAGCCTTAATAATAAACCTGTGTAATGATGTAAAATTTGTAATTATATGAAATATCATTTTTTCTGTATCAGTGTTACAATTCCTGAGAACTGAGAATCACACATGACAAGGTGCATACATACAATATGAGGTCTGATACTGAGTGATAGGTCAATTTGTATTGTTAATTTAAGAAATTCAGACTTATATTTTGTTCCGTTGATAATATATATGCAGTCTATACATGTGAGAATAATAATTGTATACAATGAAAGTTTGTAGCCATGTCTACATAAAGAGTTATAGACATATATATATTTTTTTTAAATACTAGATTCAAACATGATATTCTTAGTACATGCACCTTGGTCTGCAGCAGGGACGTAGTCATCCTCAGATTCAACGTCTGATGCAGTATATTCACCAAGTAAAAGATCAAGATTGAGATCACTATCATCCCAAGATAAAAAAAATCAATGTTACTGGACATTGTGAATTGATAAATGAAAACGCCGGCGATATTTTGGGAACATATATACAATTTGTAGGGCTTACGTTTGCTTTATGTACCCATTGAAGTTATAACCTCTTTGCTGATCTGTTACGTAAGGAAATTACTCATTTACCTTTAATGATATTTTTTCTCTCTTCTGTGATCGCCGCTAATTACATTGTTTGCAAAAACTTGATCTAAATTGATTGAATAATTAAACCTTTTAATTATCATGTATACTAAGAAAGGCATCCTGATTAAACTGGCACTCAGCAGTGAAACATACCTTTACAAGCATAGAATAAAACTTTAAAGTTTACTGCAATAAACGGAGCCTCGTGTATCTTGGGCACCCAGCTGTGAAACAAAATGCATCTCCCATGCTTTTGAGACTATCTGTCTTTACAGGTAAAATATTTGTATATTAGATACAATTAACGGACGTGTAGCAAAACAATGTAACTGTAATATTGGTAAGATTAATCATATTCACATTTTCAAGAGTGGCCGCTAATAACAACATGAAACTATTAACAAATTATTAATGATTAAAAACAAAATTTTAATATGAATAGAGATAACTACATTTGAAAGATAAAAACTATTTTTCTTTTTTTGATTAATTCAATTTTGCTTATTTATTTTTAAAAGAAAAAATAATAATATCCGATACTGCTATAGCAGTCTCAGTGATTAGGTGGTGATTTATGTCGTCTGCTACGGTCGAATACGAAACTACGGTTAAATACGAAACTACGTTAAAATAACGTAGCTAACTTTACCGGAGACACAGATAATCCGATAAATCGATAGTGACCAATCTCTGTGTTATAGTAGTCTCAGTTTTATACAACTACAGTCTACAACAACTGTCAAATCTTTATGAATACTAAATTATTTTACAAGTTTAGTTGTCTCCCTTGTGAGATAAACTAATGTGAAAAAATTGTCATTGTCGGTCTTTGCATTATAATTTCAGTCGTAAGCCTTGGGAAATAAAAGTATTGTATAAAAAGTCAAATGGCGAAACGTTCAAACCATGTGTATACCACAGAATCAAGGACGTATAACTAACATACGTCCTTGACAGAATACACCAGGTACAATACCAGTAGAACATTTTTCAAAGAATTCAGCTTTAGCTTACAATTAATCAGGTGGTCAGATATGCAGAATAATACAAAAACACGGTTCGGATTTATAACTGCATTAGTACGACCATGAGTTATCTTCTCTTTTAAATAATCTATTTACTGCTTTTACCTTTTTGTAATGGAAGATATAGTTCCCACATATATTCCAAAAATAATGTCATTTATCGAACATTAATGAAAATTATGTATTTTTTTTATAATAATTTATAAATAAGATGTTTCTAGGATAACCGTGTTTGATATACACAGTCTTTTTTGTCTGCAACGCAACTTTTGATGTTACCGTGTTCATTTTATTATCATTCTTATTATACAATTTGAAAATTAAGCATGCTGTATTCGAATTTGTGATGGCAGTTTTTTTAGACATTTGTTTATATATGAGAATGAAAAAGGTTTGCACAAATTGTCTATCCCCCTATGTAATAATAATATTAATAATATTTATTCAAGATAAAAGGCATGAGATTGACAGACAATAAATAAAAAATATAGCACTAGACTTGAATAAGATTCTACAGTTACCAGACACTAAAATGATTGGCAGATAATGAGCCATAAAAATTATAATATAAAAGATTAAAACTGTGGAAATTTTCACTATTTTAATATTTGACTTGACTAGTATTATTAAATGGACTAGATTTTCACTGTAGCCTATATAATACCTTATGGTGACTCACAAAAGTTAATGAAACTTATTTCAAGCCGGCTCCTTTTAAGAAGAGACTACCAGTTCACACCAAACTTGACACAAATAAATAACAAAAACCATTTAAAATTATCACAGATAAACGCTCAAAGTCTTATAAAATTAATAATAAAAAAAATAAATAAATTCACTATTAAAGATGGATTCACATTTATGTACGTAACATTATTTAATGTGAATAATAAATTCTCACCAATGAGACAGCCCAGTGCCTATTTTTACCCATGTGAGATATCCTTGTCTTTCCCGTGGGTGAGATAAGAATTTCACGCTTGTTTTCCCGCAAAATTTTCGCGGTTCCGACGATCGTGATTATTTACTGTTTGAGCGATATTTAACAAATGATGAGTTTTTATAAGTCTTACCTATTCCATATTGTTTTATATTTAAAGGTTTCACTCGTCGGTGGCTTGAATTATTCAAAATACATCCAATACACAACTTTCATGGGGAGATAACTCCGTTTGTTTCCTACGCATAGAATACGCTGTATGACACCAGTGTTCCAGCTAGGATTTAAGGGCAGAGGGGCATTTATTGAGGATACGGGGCACTTTAACGCGTTTCCAGATCCGAAAAGGGCAAACAGGATCAAGTCAACTTTTAAGAAATATCAATTATTCACTAATCTAATACCCTTTTAATAGTTCTATTAGTTTCTTCGCATCCTTTAATTCAGTTTCAATCAATTCAGTATTGTTTATATGCATTTAAAAAGTAAATTGTTGTATTTTATATAAACCTTAGTGTACAGGGCAGAGGGGAGCACTGAAAGGGCAGAGGGGTGCATTGGAAAAGGGGCAGGGTGCTGCACCCTTCTATTTTAAACTAGCTGGAACACTCTGACACACTTACTTGAGTAAATATTAGTGAGAAAAAGGATCAAAACACTGGTGTTAAAGTGCAAGACGGAAAAATCTCAGAACCCGCGGGAAAGATTTCCATTGGTCTCCAACTCGGCGGAGCCTCGTTGGAGACCAGAAATCTTTCCCTTGGGTGTCTGAGATTTTTCCGTCTTGCACTTTCGCAATCTAATTAAAAACCGGTCTCTCATCGCTCCCGTTTTCTGATATGTCGCGTGGGAGATCTAACGAAACCAGCTTTGAGGTCATATGTGAGTGACCTCGTAGGTGTGTCCTGTTCGACCAATGAAATTGCGGCTTAGGCGATCTTGTAGTAAAGGGATGTAACTCATTTTATTAACGAAGAAATCGTCAGTCCCCAGAATTCATAAACTTTTTTGATTGGCTTACTGATAGGAAGTCAACTCATTTGCATGTCATTATAAATTCATAAGTTCCAGTTCACTCACATATGTGACCTCAAAGCGGATTTCGTTAGATCTCCCACGCGACATATCAGAAAACGGGAGCGATGAGAGATCGGTTTTTAATTAGATTGGCACTTTCGCCGATGTTAGATCCTTATATTCTCAGTTGTTCGATAAAATAAGTGTATATAACTTATATTAATGAGCCTTAAACTTTTGGAATTTTCTATTCTCCATGGTGAATTTTCCATTCAAATTCTTATATTATTGACTTTGACTCTTGATTTTACTTTTTTGAGAGCTTTTTATATTGGATTATTATGTTGAAGAATCATCATATGTAAAAGTAAAATCATCGCTACTAAGGCTTATGTGGGCCCATCGTCGAAAATCCAAGACCGGTCGGGCGGCTTACGCTGTGCTTTACGGTAAGAGTATCACAGCGTCAGCGCGACCGGCAGTGGGTTTCTGACGATATTGTGTGCTAAAATTTATGCGGGTAAAGGAAAAATATTAATTTTTCCATAATTTACTAAGTCGTGTGTGTCAGTGTATTTGCATTTTGGAAAATAATACATACTATGCTGGTTGGTTTTAAAATATTTAAAGGTAATACTTGAAGTATGTATACCGTATACAGTTTAAAAGAATTCAAAATGTACACATATTGAGAAGTTTTCTCATCAACAAATAAAAAAGTAAGAAACATATACCAAGAACGGAGAAACTAGGCTAGAGTAAATATGTAAGAAAGAATGAAACGAACAAATTCTTGACACAAAATCCATAAATACACACGAAAAAAGTTCCACCAAAGTACAGCTTCTTTAAAGTCACTGTGAGTCAAGCATATTGACAAAAACAAAAATTATGGATCGTTATCCCACTATATTATTGACTGGGGTAAGAAAATGATACTTTCTTGGAATTTTCCTTTTAAATATAAAACACACCTTTTTGTTTGTTAATTTGTTTTGTAATTTTGCTCAAATATATTTTTAGGTTGGCAATGTTATATACATTCCATGTTCACGCGCTTGTAAATAAAACTCAAAATTAATTAAAGACAAATAAATTGGTTGAAACAGTTATTGAATGGTAATTATTCCCTTTTAAACAGTTCAGTGGCCAACAATTTAAAACAAACATCGAAAGAAACTCATTATTGGTTATAGTTATGAATTCATTTTACACTAACAAAAGATTGGTATAAATATATCAGAAAAAATACGCTTAAATGTTAGACTCTAATGCTAGTTCCACAGCGCAATAAAAGTTGGTTACCGTTGTATGACCTGAAATGAACATAATGACGTAGCGTCTGTACGCGTATTAATCTCTGTTATTAGATCACGTTCTTTCTTTGTGGTGCAAGAAGATCGGACAAGGAAGGGAAGACATTAAGACCTATTCATATCAAAAGAACAGTATACAAAGTAGACAACTATCGTAGGAAAACACATATTAAAAGACGTAAAATAATGTCGTACAGAGGCAGAGACCATAATTCTGGAAGATCGGACAGAAAAGGGTATATATATAATTGAATATATAACTTGTGCGCATTTTCATAATTTTTTTTATAAAAAGTAGTTCTAATAGTAATAGACTACTGTTCTAAATATTATATGAACAACATTTTCGGGGGAAATTTCTTGTATAATAAATATGCAACACTGAAGGAGATACAGGATTTTGAATGATGGTTGCTCCCCCCCGAAAAAAAAATCGCTTAAAGTTGACGAATCCATCTGCGGAAGGTTCAATTCACAGGGGCCCGACTTCTGGAAATTTCTTTCTTTTTTATTTTATTTTTTTGTTATCTTATTTCATGAGTACTTTTAATAAATATTCACTGTAACAACGAATATTCTGCGTTTATTATCAATGTGCTTTAACAACAACAACAACAACAACAATACTTTATTTTAAGAGGGTTACACAGTTAGCTATATAACTAATCTTCCCTGAGGCCCTCATCATAGAAAAGCATAAACAAAAAATGCAAACATATACATGGCATACATTAGTATAAAAGTCAAGCAATGATAATGTTCAATACAACTGCATAAAATGTTAAGAAAAATAAACATGATGAAATAATTAATATTACATATTTTTTCAATTGGTTGATTTCAATAAATGATCTGTTATTTTGAATTTGAAAGAATTAACATTTGTAATATTTCTTAACGATATAGGCAAATTGTTCCACAAGAATGGTCCAGAATACATAAAAGATTTCTTGAACAATTCAATTTTTGGTTTAGGGAGTATGAGGTTTCCTTGAACAGCATTTCTCGAGGGGTATGGATTTCTGTCTGAAACATAATGAAACTTGCTAGTAAGATATGATGGGGCATCATTTTTGATGCACTTAAATGTCATCACAAACTTGTGATATTTTATTCTCTGTTCAACTGTCATCCAGTTTAAGTGTTTGAATAAGGGCTCAGAAGGAGCGAAAGGGTCTGTTTCTAGTATTATTCTAGCAGCTCTCTTTTGTAATTTTAATATCCTATTTAAACCCTCACTGCTACAACTACTCCACACTATACAACAATAATCAATTAGTGGTAAGAAGCTTTACACTATCCACGTCCTTATACTAAAAAATCCTAAAGGGATATAAGCCGCCATTTTGGATTTCCTACCTCTGCCACGATTAAAATCAATTAAAAATACTTCCATGTCACTATTTTATATCTGCCCTCAATCTCCTCCAAAGTGAATCATCTTCAAAATCCAGTCACCATTTTACCAAGATGCGGCATCACTCTTTGATTCGACAAGCAAAGTCAAAAGTTCACGTATTTCGGGTCGAAAGCAACGTTCCTCGTTACTTTACTATTGAAGTCAAAGGGACGCAACTCTGATTCTCATTGACTTATACATAGTGTTGTATAGAGTAACGTTGCTTTCAAACCCGAAATACGCGAACTTTTGACTTTGCTTGTCGAATTAAAGAGTTTGATGCCGCATCTTGGTAAAATGGTGACTGGATTTTGAAGATGATTCATTTTGGAGGAGAATGAGGGCAGATATAAAATAAATTGTGACATGGAAGTATTTTTAATTGATTTTAATCGTGGCAGAGGTAGGAAATCCAAAATGGCGGCTTATATTCCTTTAGGATTTTTTAGTATAAGGACGTGGATAGTGTAAAGCACATTGATATTAAACGCAGAATATTCGTTGTTACAGTGAATATTTATTAAAAGTACTCATGAAATAAGATAACAAAAAAATAAAATAAAAAAGAAAGAAATTTCCAGAAGTCGGGCCCCTGTGGTTCAATTTTAAAAACTTTCAACATGTAGCAACTTCGACTAATGCCAGGTGGAGCTGTTTTTTCGGAAGTTATTTAAAAAACTTGGTTCAAAAATATTTATCACATATCTATAGACGATTTGGGTACCAGATATAATGTTTACTGATGTTTCCACCCAATGCTGCACCTATCTGAAGTTGCTGTTGCATGTCGCCGAACTTCTTCCTTGCTAAGGACTAGATTTCTATTGTAATGTAATTAACTGATATCTTTTTGTATTTTTATTTACTGTCTTATGTTTTATATACTATCCAAAACAGTTGTGACATCAGTCTCCATTGTAAAAGCATGAGGGGATAAAATTTAAGGCATTTTATCTACATGGGGCTGGTGCTTTAACAGTGGAAATTAAGTCGCTGTTTTTGATAGCAGAAAGCCCAATAAAAGTGAACACTAAATAAAAATGTAGATATCAGAGAAGTTCAACAATGAGACGTCAAGAGGTAGACAAAGTATCTTTTCATGAATGAGATCAGGGGCAAATTTTTCTCAGAATTTTTGTACACCAAGTAGAAATTTGTTAACGGATAATATTTATCCCATATTAAAACAGATATTGTTCTAATTGATGTTTTACCAATTTATAATATTTACAGGGATGATTTTAGTCAGATATTTAGCTTATTTAAGTTATTTGATATTGCAAAATTTATTTGAAAAGTTGTCAAAAGCTGCTAGAAAATATTTTTGCACATCTAACCCCCCTATTTCAGTTATTTCCTTTTGCTCATCAAAATCATCCCCGCATTTAGTAATTTTTTTTATTCTTTTGTCATCACTTAGCGTCTGTCGTCAATCCGTCATTCGTTTACTTTTCACATTTTAATCTTCTCCTCTGAAACCACTGTGCCAAATGGAAATAAATTTGGCAGGAAGCATCTATGTAAGGTCCTTTATAAAGATTGCTCATTTCATCCCAATCTGACAACAAACATGGCCACCATGGGCATTTGTTTCTGATTGGCTGAGTTTTCAAAAATCATCTCTGAAACTGCTAGGCCAAATGGAACAAAACTTGACAGGAAGCATATATGAGAGGTCCTTTATAAAGTTTCCTTATTTCATCCCGATCAGACTACAAATATGGCCGCCATGGGCAGTTCTTGTTTCTGACAGGTTGATATAAAAAAAATCTGTAATCGCTTGGCCAAATGGAACGAAACTTGACAGAAAGTATCTAGTTGGGAGATTCTATACAAAGTTTCCTCATTTTGTCCAGATCAGGCGGCGACATGGCCGCCATGGGCAATTTTTGTGTTATTTATTGGTTGATTTGAGGTGCATCAATAAAAATGGCTTTCATGCCAGGTGAGTGATACAGGCTCAGCCCTCTGAGCCTTGTTCTTATTCATGCTGTTTTTTGTAGATTTGGTGGAGGGAGTGAACTTCCAAAGGCATTTGGTTCTACTAGCCACAATTTTAGAGGAAGTGGGGGTGGGGGAGGTGGTGGAAGAGGTGGTCGTGGTGGAGGAAGAGGGGGTGGTAGTGGATTTGGTAGTCGTGGTGGCTATGGTGGCAGTAGTTTTGGTGGAACCAGAGACAAACATGATCAGCCAGGACAAAATTTACGTAAACCTAAATGGGAAATGTCTCACCTTACTCCTTTTGAAAAGAATTTTTACCAGGAACATCCAACAGTGGCAGCTAGATCACAGGTCAGTATCATTTTGTAAAGTGTAAAGGCAAAAAATATTTAACTGGCTAATAGTAATACCATAAAACCTCTAGTTTTTCTTTGGCTTAATGTTTCGTCACTGTTGAAATTTCGTCAAAATTTTTTTTTAAATGAATTAGGCCAGCCTTAAAAATATTTCAGTTTGCCCAGACCTGATCCATGGCTGTTGGGTATGTGTAGGTACGTAGGCAAATTCTTTTTGTCTCGCTTGCAGAACGTATAGTCGACACAGGGATCACTAGCCGTTGTCTTGAGTCGTCACACTTTTCTTCTATCCTCAACTACTCATAAACAACTCAAAGGGATTTGATGAATCCTTCTCTATGCAATAACCTTAATGCATATATATTTCATTTTTAGTAAATTTAAAATTTTTTTGGGGGTAAAAATTGACCTTTTTGGAAAAAAAAGGGGGGTTTCAAAGCTTCTATCCTCAACTACTCCATAACCGCTCAAAGGGATTTGATGAAACTTTCCCTGTGCATTAACCTTAATGCAAAGGTGTGCATATATATTTCATTTTTAGAAAATTTTGGTTTTTTTTTGTAAAAATTGACATTTTTAAAAAAAAAAGGGGGGTCAAAACTATCCTCAACTACTCCATAACCGCTCAAAGGAATTTGTTGAAACTTTCTTTGTGCATTAACCTTAACGCACAGATGTGCATATATATTTCATTTTTAGAAAATTTTAATATTTTTTGTAAAAATTGACGTCCGCAGGCGACACGTCTTCCTTGGAAGACTCGCACATTTTTATTCTGGCCTCTGTTTTTGTCATCAAGTCTTTGATTCCTCCAAATAAATAGGTTTATTTATCCAAAACATGAAAATAAATGTAATAAGAACAAAATTTTAAACAAATATGATTGATTTTTTTCAGCTTGAAGTTTTGTAAATATTGCATTAACAAAATTAAGTTCGGTACAAATACAATTCCTATTTCGTGTAGAGGAATGAATTCAAATAAATATTACAAAAATTAAACAAATTTTACTTCATAATTCCTTTTCTGTAAACTTTAAATTCAATTGACATTTATCTTATATAAAAATGAAAGTCAGATAGATTTTTTATTAGGTTCCATTCCAGATTACGACCATGTGTTGCTCTTGTGTCAAACCATGGTGGTCATCGTTGTTGTTTTTGGATTTAACAATTTTTTGTGAATGTTCAGGATCAATCCATAGAAAAAAAACGAAGCAACAACTCGGCAAGTACGGGGTTTTATTTCGTCTTGATATTCTTACCATTCATTGATTAAGTTGATCTATTGGAAGTCAACAACAAAATTCTAATTTTTCTTCACTTTTCCAAATACGTAGATTCCGGCAAATCGAATACACAAAATGTCAGTAAAAATATTCGATTAGCCATTTGCTTCATTTTTTTGGTCGAGGAAGGCCTTTGTTATCACAGTTGAATATTTTTACCTCAAGATGTTGACTTTTTAAAAAATTTCATTGTTAATAAAAATGTTGTCATTCTTAATCCATTCATTGTTAATAACCTTGAACTTCTGTTATAAATATCTTTACAGAACTAGTGAAACCAATATTACCCAAAATAATTTATAATTTTATTAATGCTGATCAATTAAAACATTAACATTGTGAACTTTTAGTGGGATAGATAAAAACTAATCAAGTTAATTCCCAAAATTAATAGATTCAGATCAGAAAAACAATTCACGTGTGTGGTATGACAATAAAGTTCCGATTATGAATTATCACTGTAAGATTTTCAGACGTCTATAAATAAACAATAGGGTGGATTTGACTTAAAAAAAACAAAGGTCAATAAGAAAGGGAGAGTTTGAAAACAGCAATAGTAAAGGAATATAAACATTTTTTCATCAAGGCATTTTTATTAAATATTTTGTTTATAAATTAACACAAAATAGATCAAACAGAGCTCCATTCGATCAAAGAAGTAAACTCCAAATCAACATTGATATGCAAACGATCTCATATGCTAACTTTATTCAATACACAAAACAATAAAAAAAGAACAAAATGTTTTATATTTTATTTTTATTATATACACAGTTAGAAAACATTTTTGGATGCACATATTCAAAAAAATAAATATGTCCACAAATAAAATTTGCTTCTTGGATTAATATCTGGTTGACTTCCGGTGTGGTTTCCTGTAAACATAAACAAACATATTCAATTGTAATGACATTGATGACAAAAGTTTGAATATTCTATCCAAACAAATGATATATTCTACTATCCAGTATGCAAGTATCCGATAATTTTAACATTAAATTATGGGAATGGTTTGGTGTTTTGATATTATATTCGAATTGCCGATATATTCCTTAATCTGGTATCCAATTTCATGGAGTCTACTGTATCCTCAAAAATAGGCTTTTTTAGTGACAAATAATTAGAAAAATTGTTAATTACATTAGAATTTATTCTATTGAATTCCATGTATTAAACTCAAGAAATAGTTTCATTTCCCTCACAATCTTACGATTTTTCAAATGATTTTGAAAGGTGTGAACTTCGTACAATTTAAACCGAATTAACTTTTAGTTGGCTTCCATCTGAATTGAAATTTGTAAAGTTTGCAAGAACAAATGATTAATTATAAGAATAATATTGCTGCAGAACAGGAAGCAAAAAAAATACTGCATAGGAACATAAGATTTTATGAAAACTTTCATTGTTCTGTTACAGGCAGAAATAATGAATTACTATCAAATGCAGCAAATTACAGTTAAAGGAAATAATATACCAAAGCCAGTGCTCTCTTTCCATGAAGCAGAATTTCCAGGTAAGGTATCTAAACTGGTTTGATATTTATATGACTGCAAATATTATGAAGCAACTATGGAAGATCATTTACAAAGTTTGCAGAAAACAATCTGGTCCGTCAAATCAAAAGTTAGTGACTGCCACGTGAGCGATACTGGCTCAGCCCACTGAGTCTCTAGTTAGATTTATTGGCCAACGCTTTGTTGGGTTTATTGCCTCTGAATTGTTAATATAAAGGTAATTTTGCAGTTTTAGGTTATTATCAATGATATTTATTCGTTGTTCATTGCTACTATCGTTTTTAGCATATTCCGATTACGTATGCGCAAATACCTCTTCAGTCGGAATTACTATGGACTTTTCCATTTTTGGGATAGATAAATACTAAGTTAATTCCCAAAATTAATAGATTCAGATCAGAAAAATAATTCACGTGTGTGATATGACAAAGTTCCGATTATCAATTATCACTGTAACATTTCCAAGTGTTGTTTTTATTGTCCAACGGTCCGACGAACCTTCAGAATCACTGCCGTTCAGCAACACTTGGGTCACCATGACCTACATTTCATACTTCAGTGACTTTCGTTAAGTTTTGCATTTAGGTTCATTTCTCACAAACTATAGTAATATATCAATGGTATTTCACCACTACAGTCCTCTTGTATAGTACAACACAGTTCAGCGACACCTGTATTGTTTTATGGGCGGGGTATCCGTATCTTATAGACACATTTTATAGTTTAAATAAAACGTAATAATGAGAATATTTAACCTTAACAATTGCTATGCATGCGAGAGATAAGTGGCCTATTATTCAATATTTAGGTGCCCACTCCAGAACTGAGGAGCCCAGTATAAACTTTAAGAAATTTTAATGTACTTCATTGTAATCAAATCTTGGAACCAGTTTGTTTCAAAAAGAACTAGCTAAAATATCTTATTTTGATACCTAGAAAGCTTATTTACAAAGGTCCGTGAATGCCTTAAATGTTTCGTAGCTTTTGAAGATTTGTAATTATAATAATTGCTGCATAAATAAAGTGATGAATCAACATCTACTGAATTTAATTTGTCACTTTCAAATAAATTAGGCAATAACAAAAATAACAACACACCAGCTTAATGCCTTTCTTAATTTTTGGAGATTGAAAATAATCAAAGGTACCTAAAGTTCATCAGTTCCTGTCCAACTTCTGAATTTGAGTGGCGTATTAAAGGTACCGGTAATGGTATGATATAAATATCTTCACTTGAATTCTGTAAATGCTTGATAATGTAAGGAAAGGCCTAGGAGCAATCAGATATATATTATTTTTATTTTTATTACAATGTAGATTATGTAATGCAGTCAATCAAGAGACAGAACTGGGAAAAACCAACAGCAATCCAGGCAGTTGGATGGCCAGCAGCTCTGTCTGGTAGAGACATGGTAGGAATTGCACAGACAGGATCTGGGAAAACAGCTGGGGTAAGAAAGTTTTTTTGCTCTGTAGTTTGTGCACATGTATTTTTACACCCCGCGCAACAAAGCTGTGGAGCTGTAGGGTATAATGTATTTGACCCATCGTCTGTCAGTCCTATTCTGTTGAGCGCAACCCCTCTGAAACCACACAACAGAGTTTCATGAAACTCTTCAGTTAATAAGTACATGCTATGTAGCCTTTGAACTTAGAATTTTGGTCTAAATATACTACTGCAACAGTTTGTCAGCACAACTTCTCTGAAACCACACAACAGAATTTCATGAAACTGTAGATATGCATATCAACAGGAAATTATGATTCAATGATTTTCTAGGAGTTATGCCCTTTTGTTAAATATACTACTACAGCAGTTTGTCAAAGCAACTTCTCTGAAACCACACAAATTCTGTTATTTCATGAAACTTTGAAGATAATGAGGACTTGCTATGTAGATGTGCATATCCACAAGAATTTTTTATCAGTTGATTTTTGTAAAAGGTTATGCGTCTTTGAACTTAGGAAACTGGTGAGATTTTGTTTGCCCAGTGACAATGTTGGGGCTTGGGGTATATGTGCGTGCTCACAATGTTATTTCATTATCAGATATTGTTGCTTTTTCTGTTGTGGTTGACCTTATTAATACTGTAAAATTGGAAAATTTCACATGCACTTATTATTGCGATTCTTCTACGCAATTAAAATTATTGCGATCGCCGCACATGTGAAAAAAACTTTATTATTGCGATTGGAGATCGAGTAAACATTGAAAATGGAAGTTTTATTAATGTATTAATCGTTTTAATTAATGGGATTAAAAATATTAGAATTTAAAATGTTATTATATATATAATAGTTGTGAAAACAATACCTATACAACAAAGTGTCTACCAATTAAACTGTCTCCAGATGTCGGCAATCAATGACCAGAAACTTACCTGAGTAAATGAAAACATAGGTAGAATAAATCTGACATGAAAATATGCATTAAAAATGCAAGTTTTTAATATTGCGATGCTAAACCGAAAGTAATTTTCGCAATGATAAAACATCGCAATAATTTCCATATTTACAGTACATAAATTGCTTTGTTTTGAAGATTTTTTTTTCTTCACCTCATTGCTTTTTTTCAGTGAAATAAATTCACAAATTTATTGTAAACTTTCAGTTTATGCTACCAGCAATTGTACACATTATGAATCAACCACATTTACTGAGAGGAGATGGACCAGTTGTAAGTATTTTATCAGAAAGAAGGCCGGTATTAACACAAATACATACATCCCTCCCTTCCAATGAAATTAAGGATTTCTATTTAGAACCCCACATAAATAAATTGGCAGAACGGCATTGGTTTTTAGCTTGCTTGGCCTATAGGCCATGTGAGCTTATGTTGTCACTTTGCATCCGTCGTCGTCTGTAAACTTTTCACATTTTGATCTTCTCCTCTGAAACTACTCGGCAGATTATAACCAAACTTGGTATAGGAATGATGTATGAAAGGACCTCTACAAACGATCCACCATTGGTTCCGGTTGAATAAACATCACCACCAGCGGCCATCTTTGGTTTTGATAGGCAAATTTTCAAAAATCATCTCTTAATGACGACAGTACCCTCTACAAACCTCCTTTTGGTTACGATTCATCTGATCAATTGACGACTGCGGCTGTTCAAAGTTTCCATTGAATCCATATGAGAAAAGATTTTTAACCGGATTTTCATAGGAAAATATCGGTTATTAAATTGGTGATGTACGGCGGGCGGGCGGGCGGCCGGGCGGGCGGGCGGACGGGCGGCTGCCAAACAGTGTCCGTGCAATAACTTATGAACTGTTCAACCAAAGCTTTTCAAATTTTAATATGTTGTTACTGATGACAAAATGGAGGTCAAGTTCGATATTGACGATTTTCACTTTCACCGTTCAAGAGTTATGGTTCTTGAAAGATTGAAAAATGGCTTTTCCAGTGGTGTCCGTGTGATAACTTATGAACTGTTCAACCAAAGCTTTTCAAATTTTAATATGTTGTTACTGATGACAAAATGGAGGTCAAGTTCGATATTGACGATTTTCCCTTTCACCGTTCAAGAGTTATGGTTCTTGAAAGATTGAAAAATGGCTTTTCCGGTGGTGTCCGTGTGATAACTTATGAACTGTTCAACCAAAGCTTTTCAAATTTTAATATGTTGTTACTGATGACAAAATGGAGGTCAAGTTCGATATTGCCGATTTTCACTTTCACCGTTCAGGAGTTATTGTTCTTGAAAGATTGAAAAATGGCTTTCCCAGTGGTGTCCGTGTGATAACTTATGAACTGTTCAACCAAAGCTTTTCAAATTTTAATATGTTGTTACTGATGACAAAATGGAGGTCAAGTTCGATATTGACGATTTTCACTTTCACCGTTCAGGAGTTATGGTTCTTGAAAGATTGAAAAATGGCTTTCCCAGTGGTGTCCGTGTGATAACTTATGAACTGTTCAACCAAAGCTTTTCAAATTTTAATATGTTGTTACTGATGACAATATGGAGGTCAAGTTCGATATTGACGATTTTCACTTTCACCGTTCAGGAGTTATGGTTCTTGAAAGATTGAAAAATGGCTTTCCCAGTGGTGTCCGTGTGATAACTTATGAACTGTTCAACCAAAGCTTTTCAAATTTTAATATGTTGTTACTGATGACAAAATGGAGGTCAAGTTCGATATTGACGATTTCCACTTTCACCGTTCCGATATTGACGATTTTCACTTTAACCGTTCAGGAGTTATGGTTCTGAAAAATTGAAAAAAGGCAGTTCAAGTCTCAAAAATTCCAATATTTGTCACTTACTATAAATAGGAGGTCAAGATTGATTTTTGCCTTTCCATTTCTGAACCCTACAAAACCCTACAAAAATTCATTTATATTTTTATTTGCTCAGGAACTAATGGGCAAACTTTAACTAAAGTTGGGAGTATCATATGGAAGGACAGATGCACCCCCCCTTAATAATAGGAAGTAGAAATTTTAAAGGTCTTGAACTAGTACTTGAAACTGGACACAGCCTTCAACTGTCTTAGTAACATGCTTATAATTTATTGAACTGAGAAGAGCTTGGGTACAGTAAATTTACAAAAGATAGTGCAAGTACAAATGCATGTACAAGTAGTAATTATCTATTTTTCAAGTTTGGTTTATATAGTGTAAGCTGAAATATCAATTATCAAAGTAAAAAAATGTCATTATTTCATAGTAATATGTTCATGTAATGTGGCAGAAACCCAAAATATTAATTAAAAAATATCAAACTACACAAATTGCATAACTGTATATAGAAAAGCTATAATGTTAAATTCAGTACCTGTTGGAGACTTTGGGGATTGACAAACGACAAAAAACATGATCTCCATTGTTCAAGTGGAAAGACAATGTATACATGTTTATATTGAAACTTCGAAGTGATAGATAAAATACATGTACAATGAAAATGAGATCATTTCTGTACAGATTCAAATTTGTACATCTTGCAGAATGGTCTAGATCTTTGTATGTTATAGTAGATGTTTGTATAATTAATATGGTACATTATTTCAGGTGTTAGTCTTGGTACCTACAAGAGAACTTGCCCAACAAGTTCAAGAGGTAGCCAATGAATTTGGAAGATCTTCAAGAATAAAAAATGTATGTGTTTATGGAGGTGCCCCCAAGGGACCTCAAATTAGAGACTTGGAGAAAGGTAAGATTAATTTGGTGAATATTAGTGTTGTGTGGGGGGATTGTGCGAGTTCCTTTACTTCAAAAGCCAGATTTGATGCAGAAAACTTTGATTTCATACATTGTGCTGCCATTATTGCAGGGGATATAGTTTGTCTGGGAAACTCTTCCTAAAGTCTTCAGGCTAGAAAGGTTTTATTTTGCAGGTTGATATTGAATGTATTCCATTAGGATTTCTAATTCTCTAGGTTTTCTCAATATTGTTGGTTCTTGAACTTGGTCAGTATGTGTTTGGGGGGACAAAACTTAGTTGAAAAAGATTTAGTATATTATGAGTGATTATATATATTCTTTGTTTCTATGAACAGTATTGTAATATCTATAACAAAAAACAATTTTCTTTTAGGTTCAGAAATTTGCATTGCTACACCAGGCAGATTGATTGATTTCTTAGAAGCAGGCAAAACTAACTTGAAAAGATGCACATATCTAGTCTTAGATGAAGCTGATAGAATGTTAGACATGGGATTTGAACCTCAGATAAGAAAAATAGTTGAACAAATTAGAGTAAGTATTCTGTAAACAGACTGAATTTGGTAGTCTCAAAATGATCTAGTTTTATAAACCTAATACCAGTACACATTGAAATTAAAGGTATTGCATAATATGGCTTATCAAGACATCAAAATTCATTGGTGAAAAACTTTAGTTTTTAGCTTAAAAGAATAAATGAAAATTGTCATTTCTAAATATTGTTAATGTTAGCTTGGTTAGTAATAGTGTAAAAACATAATACATGTAGGAATCATTTGTATGCAGAACTTTAACATTTGTAACATATTTTAGCCTGACCGACAAACTCTGATGTGGAGTGCAACTTGGCCAAAAGAAGTGAAAACATTAGCAGATGAATTTTTGAATGATAATGTTATGATGAATATTGGAGCACTTCAGATACATGCCAACCACAATATCCTACAGATAATTGATGTCTGTCAAGAGACTGAGAAAGATTTCAAGTAAGGCAGTCTTTGATATAATTGTGCCTTTGACAATAATATTATAGCCAGGAGTGGCACAGGCATTCAAAATAAATTGCCAAACCATAATTTTTTTCCAATTTTCCTTAGAGGGTACTTCAGTACCACATAGGTCTTTATTATCATGTATTTGTTGCTTTCATTGGCATGAAGTAAATTGTTCAATTACAGTAAAACATCTGAAAACTAGTACCTGTAAAAAGCTTTTCTCTCTGAATCTTGGCTTAATTCAGAAGTCCTTTTCATTTTGTATAAAAAATGTAAATGAGTTAAACCTTAAGAAACCTATCACCCCTTCAAACCAGATATTGGTTGGTATTTAAGTAGTTTCAGGTATAGGTAACAGTTATGTAAACACAGACAATAATCTGGTCAATTGGACACCTAATCATCGTCTGATATCAATATCAATTCACAAATGAAGTTAATTTTGATTATTAGCAACAGTTAATGACCTCCATGTCCAGCCGGTTTAGAACAACTTTGACTGTATATAAAACTTAATATTGTTTTTCACTTAATATGTGACAGATCGTTTCCAAATAGATAATTTTTTATTTCCAGAAATACAGCCAAGTATTAAATTCTGTCAAAATGCTGTGAAATGGAATAAAAAATCCAGTTTTATGCAACAATGATCATCAGCATCAAGCCAACATTTATTAAATTTACTTGAAAAGACTTAACTATAACATTTGGTTAAAATCTATTTACTTATAGTGGATTAGGAAACAAGTTCCCAAAACTTATACTTATCCTTCTCAATTTGGAATTCTCTATTACAGATTAATGAAATTGCTGGATGAGATTATGCAAGAGAAAGAGAACAAGACAATAGTTTTTACAGAAACAAAGAGAAGGGCAGATGAATTAACAAGAAGAATGAGGAGAGAAGGGTAAGTTTAAGTATTTTTGTTTAGAAATCAGATTAAAAGTGTACTGTGAGTGATGTATAAATGTTTATTGTATAACCCCCCACCACAGGATGGCACTTTTTGTCATTACTTGGTGTCCGTCGTTTGTCCGTCTGTAAACTTTTACATTTTTATCTTCTCCTCTGAAACCCTTAGGTCAAATGAACTGAAAAATCTATGGAAGGGACTTATAAAGTTTGCATATATCGTCCAGGTTGGACAGCTAATACGGCTGCCATGATGAATTCTTATTTCTGATTGGTCACCACCAAGCCAAATGAACTGTAACTTGGTACGAAGCATCTGCGGAAAGACCTTTATAAAATCTGCATATTTCATTCCTGCCGGACAACTAATATGACCGCCATGAATTCTGATATCTGATCTGACAAATTTTAAGAATCTTCTCCTCTAAAACTACATAGCTAAATGAACTGAAACTTGGTATGAAGCATCTATGGGAGAACCTTTATAAAGTTGACACCCAACATATTTCCTGCTCTTGAGCACCACCACCATCCTTTTACTGTCATATACTACCACCCACATAGAATTTACCGTTCGGGGAGGGGGGGGTTTGGGGGGGCACATAGTATTTTCTGAAACAGCCCTTACAGAATTGTCTATCCCATTTTAATATATCAAATGTGATCAAGCAAATTCTGTAATGGGTCATTTGACGTCAAATAAATCTCAGACTTGGTGTACAATGCAGAGATATATATTTCTCCTATTCTTGACGTGTTTAATAGGTGGGATAAAAATACATATTTTTAACCACTTCCCAGTGATTAAATTTCTACGTGCAAATTCCCGCCATTTTTTCAACAGATAAACTAGGTAAGTCCCGAAATGACATCTACTGTGGATTCATTAATATTCGTTGTATACCAATTTTCGTTGTTTTTGTGGGTCCCAGTAAACCACGAATTTAAATATCCAACGAAAAATAATATTTTTACCCTGTTTAAATGCACTGAAGTTTGAAACCACGGAGTTTTGAACAATTGCGTTTTTTACAGCATGTACTTGAATTCTGACATATGATGAGTTAGCTATATCCACAAAGGATACTGTGTTTTATGTAATTTTGTCTTTGGTAACATATAAATGCTCAGACAATTTTCTTTAAAAAGATTTTGACTGTGTAAATTGTCGCGGAATTCACTTCCGGTTTTTTTTTTTAATTCAAACATTCAAGAAAAATCTTAATCCAAAGTAGACCTAAACAATACAGACTTTCTCATAAATTACAATAAAAACATCTTGTCAAAAGATAATAAAGCAGAAATTATTGATCGTAATCGGATTAAAAATATGTATGTATATGCCCCGAGGTATTTGGTGACAAGTGATTGCAATTTTGTTAATACATATTTCACACCTGTTTAACCTAATGAGTAAATAATTATGGATTTTGTTAATCTTGTTGTAAATTCATGAAAAGCTTTAATTGTTCCGTTTCAAATTTAAAGAATCTGTTTGTTAGACTTTTGTTTAATGAGCGTTTTAAATCAGTACTTTACTGTACAATTTCAAGTCTGATCGGCACGTTTTGTGGCAGTATTTTCATGATATCTGACGTGCCAAGCCACGAATTTAAGTATTTCAACAACTTTTTATATTTTTTTCTAAGGCCGCAATCCACGAATTTAGGTATCCCACGAAATGCCTTTTTTGCTCTATCCACGAAAATTGGTATCCACGAAAATAAATGAATCCACAGTATGTAAAC
Source organism: Mytilisepta virgata (assembly GCA_028015205.1). Classification (NCBI taxonomy): domain Eukaryota; kingdom Metazoa; phylum Mollusca; class Bivalvia; order Mytilida; family Mytilidae; genus Mytilisepta; species Mytilisepta virgata. The sequence continues at coordinate 96,181,997 of CM051521.1, forward strand.
AAACTACTTAGCAACGACATTTTCTTGAGGTTTTTGTCAAAATCATAGGAAAAACAGATTCTCCTTCAATTTACTTGTGAGTTGTGGAATTTCTCCACCCTCAATAGTTAAATTTTTAGATTTTAACATGCTCGCAAAAGCTCAGGTAGAGAAATTCCATAACTCTCTCGTACCTGAAGGAGAATCTATATTTATTCTGTGATTGGTAAAGTCTGTAAAAATTTATATGCTAGTTTTATTTTTGTAATTTTCAGATGGCCAGTAATGTGTATACATGGAGACAAAAATCAACAAGAACGAGATTGGGTTCTACAAGGTTTGTAAATTTATTACATAGAAGCACACATTATATATTTTATTTATGGAATGATTGGATTTAATCATTAAGACCTACTTTCCAGATAGTTACTGTTTCAACTTGAATTTGCCTTAATGTTGTTGGAATTCAATTTTTTCATGCATTTGAAAACGTCCTGCAGGTGACCTCATATTTTCCCTCATTTCTTTTCCAAGGTTCCTAGAATACCCTTTAAAGAGTTTTCCAGACCTGACCATTTCAAAAATGTTAGATAAGACGCTGTTTGAAGTTATGACATTCTTTTGATTGATAATTTTAGATAAAGGATTTGTATATAGTATAATGTATAAAACACATTTTATAGATGTGGTGTTAAATTTAAGTGTTTATATTTTTTCAGAGTTCAGAGTAGGAAAAACACCAATTCTTATAGCCACAGATGTAGCATCAAGAGGTTTAGGTTTGTATTCACAAACAGATTTTTTTTAGAAATTACTTTGAAAATTTGTAAGACATCAAACTTTTGAACATTTCAAATTGTGTTTCATTAAAAGTACCACATTTCCAAATTATCTTATTTGCATTTAATATGAAGAAATGAATATATGGTCCATTATTAATGTATTATTTTGTTTTCTTTTCAACTACAAGTTTAGCTTATAAAAGGAGAGCACCTGAATCAGCTGTAAATGTTGAAATAGGGATTAACTTAAAAAATGTCTGGTGCTTGCGACTAGAAATGGAAAGTAAAGACTTTGCTTGAAGGATCTGACTGCTGTGAAAGGAGGGACTGTGCATTTTCAAAAAACATGATAAAAAAATATCAAGAAAAGGAAAAAAAGCTTTAGCAGGATATTTATACCAGATGCACAAACCCTTCATCAAATGCACTCCTAACGTTTATCGGAATGTAGATTCTACTAAACATGTCCTCAAGACTCAGTAAACATATCAGAAAAGGTATTTGTATGCAGATAATAGCTTGCCAAAACTTCTAATTGTTATCTATCAGGGTTTACACTAAGCGATAAGACATGGTTTCTTGAACTAATGTTTTTTTTTTTTCATGAATTGGTCTGTATTGAGAACTGTCAGCATCTCACAATAATTGCAGTCATTTGAATTGTGTTATCTATAACAGTGATTCTGTATTGATTTACCATTGTGTGCACCATCAATGACGAACAGTGGAGCTCATTAATGTTCACATTTGCTGTCTTGCTAAATTCCAATGATCTTGTGATCATATTAGATCATTGAATGATAGGGGTCAAGCATTAGTGAAATATCAACTTGCATTATGTATAGAACATTTCCATAACTAAAATGTATTTAAACATTCTTGAGTAAAATTTTCCTTTGCATGTGTGCAAATATTGAGAATCATGTTAATGTGTAAAAGCAGGTATAATGTAATTAACAGGGTTCCAACGCAACCTAAAACGTTGGGGAAAATTGTAAATTTTTAGTGAAATTGGTAACTGGGACTTAAAAACTTCAGAATATCATAAAAAAGTCGTTTGAATTTGATCTGAATGATTTCTTAAATTTGTTTGGAGCCCTGTAAATTTAATTCTTTATTGAATTCTATATATATTTTATGTATCCTTTGTTGATTTCAAATTATTATCAGAAGGTATACATGTATATAATTTGGAATATAAAAAGTCTTTGAGGGGAGGAAAGGGACCATCAGTATTTACTTTTCAGACTTGCAAACTGTAAGTTAACAACTTTTTTTATAAAATGATCATGAACAGTACACAGATAATTTTTCTCACTTATTTCTGTTCTGATGCTGATTTGGATGTGGGAATGGAAAGTAAATGAAATAGATCTCTGCTTTATACACATTTAAATGATCTTTTTTCATAGGCCAAATACTATAAATATTGGTTAAAGAACATATAAAAGTAATCATAAATTGTAGGCCTCATTTGAAGTATTTTTGAAAAATTTTTTTTTTCCTTCAATACCAAAATTACGTCTGAGTACAACAGAATTGCTGCTATCCCTGCTGAAATTAACTCAAATTTGTAAGATCTGAGTCTCAAAAAATGAATATTGAGATCAAAATGAATAATGGACAATCAGTTTGTGCCCTTTCCTCTCACTCTTGTAAATATGAGCAGCAAGGTTTTGTTCTGTATTGTCTTTTTAGTAAAAAATAGTTATTATTTTTAAATGATGAAAGGATTAGTAATATTACGGTATATATGACTGCAAATGTGTAATTCTGAATTGTGGATGTTGACTTTAAGAAATTTGAAAGTGTTTTGGCAAGTGACATACAAATAAACAGTGATGGGTTTAAGGAGAGAAGGATATGTATTGATGCAGCATTCGGACGGATCAGGAGTGCATGAACTGTCAGTCGATATAAGCAAAGTGCCAAGTTTTGCATGCTCCCTCCCAACAACTCATGTTGTTTTCTGTTGGACTTGGGTTCAAGGTATTGTGCAGGTAGGTATATTTAAAACAGGTAAGTATGACACAAATTGGATTTTTAGTACTTGAAACCCAGGGTAAATGAAAACAGCATGATTCATAAATGTGTGTTAATACTATCGAAACTGGGAGTATGCAGATTTTTTCTTTAGATAATTGTCAAGTTACCAGACTTCAATCGGAAATGCCTTTAAGTACAATTTTCAATCATTTCTAGATTTTGTTTCAGCTTTTTTCATATTTTGAATTGTTACTGATGTCATTTTTCTCTTTTCTTTACTTGTCACTCTGTGTGTGTAATGAACACATTGTGATCAACAGATGTGGAGGATATTAAATTTGTGATAAATTTTGATTATCCCAATTCATCAGAGGATTATGTACATAGAATTGGCCGGACAGCTAGAGCCAATAACACAGGAACGGCTTACACATTCTTCACTCAGAACAATTGTAAACAAGCTGTCGATCTGATCAACGTGTTACGGGAAGCCAACCAGCAAGTCAATCCGAAGCTGGTACAACTCGGTGAAAGTGCTAGATTCTTAGGAAAAGGTATGAACTTGGAAAAATTGCAACTTTCAGTGCTTTTATTTGCAGAAATTAACTTTGTTATAAAGAAAACATGGGCTTAATTTTGATTGGTGTAATATGTGAATTTTTTAACAACTTTAGGTAATTATTACAAGATTTCCTGTAACTTGGAATATCAAAATTCTGATTTTCTTTTGGGCAAATAATCCAGTTAAGCTGCACTTAAATCTTGAGCTGTGACATCAATTACTATAATTTTAAACTGCAGATTGGAAAGACAATTTAGTCTAAGGCTGAAATTGTATTGCATTGGAATGCTAGAATCTGAAAGTTAATTTCATCATACATGTACTAGGTTTAAAACAGTGTGTTTGATAAAAATTGCTGGCATCAACAACTATTGGATTTAAGTATACAATTGATGGTCATTTTTAGGAAACTTTCATTATAAAATATGTATGAAAAAAATTTGTAGTCATCATTTTGATTTGGCATTTTGTGTGATGGAAGCAATCTGAAAATAATTTTTTCATTTATTTTTAACTAGGCCTGATTTCGGAACCATTGTTATGGTGAAGGGCCTAAGTTGTGTTAAAGCTGTTTCCATCTTTTCTTTTGTAAGTATTTTGGCCATCAGTTGTTGTCACTCATCTATTACACAAGTATGTTATAATGTATATATTTGTAATATTGTTAGGTTTGTTTTATCATTATTCATTGATTTAATCTTATTGTTTTATGATCTGATAACTAAACGTTTGATCTATTAACTTGTTACAAGGTTTTGAGTGGCATTAACAGACGTTTTTCAATTTCAGGTCGTAATAGATATCGTGGTGGGGGAGGAGCTAGAGACGACAGAAAAGGTGGACGTTTTGGTGACCGTGATTCCTCCTCAGGTAGAGGACGTGGGGGAGGGTTTAGTAGTAGAGGATCTTATGGATCAGGGGGTAGTGGTCGTTCAGGGTATGGAGCAAGTTCTGGTGGCTCAGGATATGGAGGATACAACAGCAGTGTAACTAAAGGATTTGGAAACACTACTGGTGCAACAAAAGGGTTTGGGAATACTACTGGTGCAACAAAAGGATTTGGAAATACAACTGGTGGAACAAAAGGTTTCGGAAATACAGCAAACAAAGGGTTTGGCAATACAGGTGGTGGCTTCAAAGGAAATCAATCAGGAAATTACAACCAGTCTGGTGGATATAATGCTAGCCAAACTCAGGGTCATTATAACCTGCGTCATCCACACAATGAACAAAATTATTCACAAAATAGCTATGGTGGTCAAAACCAAGGACAGTATAATAATCAGTGGGGAAATCAGTGGAACAGTCAACCACCACTCCCCCCTAATCCTCCTAAAGTACCCCCTCCTCCACCAATGTAAAACATTAGTTCTGTTATCTCAATGTTGCAATGTGACATTATTTATTGTTATCTCATTGTATTTCATTATTTTTTTTAAGTCCCACATTTGTGCATAGCTTGTCTATTTATATTTGTTATTGACTGGCAATTTGGTATTCACAGTTCATGACAGTTGTTCAAATACTCATATTTCATATTTTCATTTTAAAGTAAATAGAGTTGATAGTCCAGTCCTTAACAAGTTACACTTTTTATGATGTTTTCTCCACATATAAATTAATGTTGGGTCCTTACCAGTTCTGGAATTCTCCAAATTTGTTAATGTTACCAAATTACTTAGACCATCTAGATATTTTTATTTTGGCATTTTAACACACAAATTGGCGTCTTGAAGTCTTGGTGAAGAATTACAGTAATTTAAAAGATAGATTAAAGTGTAAGGAGGTTAATGAGAAGATGATGATTATGATTAAATGTCTCAAGAATATATTCTTCCACAATAATATTACAATTCATAAAATAATTCAATTTCTATTCTTATTGAATATACTTTGTTAACTGTCAAAATAGTGCCTCATTTACTGATGTTGGTGTATCTAAGATTTCCAGAACTGATACCGACTCATCACTGCCAATTTAAGTAAATGTTTAAAGTGCTTGCAATACGGTTTTGTTAGATTTTATTTTTTATTGAATTCAATCATTACAAAGAAACTAAGTAAATAATTTTTATCCTGTTTTAAATGTAAATGAAAAATGTCTAGTTTTATTGTCTCTGCTCTGTAAAGTGTTAAAAGAAGAAAAAGGAGATCGTGAAATTTGAATGAATCAGAAAGGTCCAGCACTTTGATAACATGAAATGATCAGGTAAGTAGTACCAACGAGTAGATCATGACTATAAGACCATTTATTTTAGCCAGTAAGGCAATGACCACAATTTGTTGTTCACTGTTTATGGTGGTCTTATTTTACCATGAACATGTAAGAAAAATAAAAGTTTTTTAATTAATGTCTTGGGTTTATACACCCCTGGTGAATGGGAAGATTAAAATTTCCAACATGGCATGGAGGAAATATTTTCTACTGTTGTCTTGTGTACTTCAGCAACTGATTTCTTGATGGGGAAAACTCCAGACTTCATTACTATTCTGTATGTTTAAAATAATTCGTCTTGAAAGTCGAAATGGATCAAACTTTCTGAAGCAAACTTGCACATATTCTGCAACTTTGCATTTGTTTGTGGTATCTTCATACATGTATATGTAAAATGCACACAAAAACTGGAAAAAAGGTTTAAAGAGAGTTAAATGTTGGCTAGCAACACATGAAGTAGACAAAATGCCAATCACTTATTTGATAAGTTTGGTGAACCAGTTATCACCATTAACCGGAGAAAATAACCCGAACCTTCAAAACTTGAGGACTCTTTTACATATAATTGATGAATTTGACTATCAATCCTGGTCCGATTTAAACATATTATAATATATTTTTTCCCTTGAAAAAGTTTTGTAATAAAACTGTAAATACCAGTAGCATTGTATATATAGTCCCTCTGATACATATATTTAAAAAAAAATTTGGCAGTTATGCCAAAACAAAGAAAACCTCCCAAAAAAGAACGTAAAACACACGACACCCAAAATTTGTGGAAATTTCAAATTGTCGGTATTGAGCACCACTGATGAAAAATCGGATTACGAAATATGCATAAATTGTGCTTAAAAATTGGTATCTTAGAATATTTATTAACTATTACACGTGACACGTCACAAGTACTTGTGAAAAGGATTTTTTAAAAGAAATAAATCAAATTCGTTTTTCTATACATATAAAGATTAATAAATACAGGTGGAATGTAAATGCATGAATTGATAAATTTTTTACAAAATCCTGACCCTAAAATACCCGTGATTTAGGGTACGATAAAAAAAAATCGAACAAAGTTATGGGACACAGACCCCACTTAAACATAACCTAGCTAGTTTAAGATTTTCCGTGACAAGACGACCACAAATACCTAAGGAGTAATCCCAAAACACGTGAAACCATAGTTCAGACAAACCCGGGAACATGAACAAATATATACACACCGAAGAAACACTGAAAATTTAAAACATTGAACAATACGAACTCCTTTCAAAACCAGGTATCTCGACTTTGCTCATGAAAATGCTGCTGAGAACGATCATTGGATCGGGAATATCTAGGCCTACGTCGCCTTTCAATACCTAAGACGGTGTGAGAGCATTGTTTATATTTGAGGCTAACATTGATGTTCCCCTTTCAGATAAATGAAATTTGTCATCATTTAATAAGTGGTCAGCATTTGACAGCTGGTACATGTATGAAGTTAAAAAAACATACCAAATACAAGCATTTGGAATCTTCTTAGAAGTGGAAACATACAAAATACAAGACGACAAAAGATTAAATTGGTCCATCTTTAAATGACCAAATATACACTTCACTGGATTTCCAATCGAAATCTGCTTGCAAGGTTCACGTCTCTAGTAGTCTACTCGTCAGTTGTAATTCTAAAAAATTAAATATTAATATAGTCGGTCTAGAAAGTTATCTGAACACTTTTTCAATATCCAATTGCATGGATTTTCAGATTCAGCTGAATTATTGTGCAAATGGCTTCCTATATTACTGAGACTGACCATAAGTATGATATAGAAAAATATTTCATCGACATACTATTTTCTATAATCTGAAACTTGATTACTCTTCAACTGTACTTTGTTCTCAACTTTAAATAACTTCTGATTTTGATGACAAATCGTTCAAACAACTATATTTCTCTTTATTAAACAATATCTTTAAACACGGACTTGCAGTATTCAGCCAAGCATTAGAACCATAAAATACTAACAGTATTAAGCTAAGCGGCATAACTATAATATATGCTAACAGTATCATGTTCATCATAAATACTAAAGGAAGAGGTTGTTTTCTTTGAGTAGTTCCCAAGTTTACCGTCAGAAGAATTTCCTTTTCTTAGAAAACTGAGTTTTGTGTGAAAATGTTATTATTCGTTCGCGCATTCAAGTGTTGTTTCCTTTTCGTATATGGAATGAAAATACTGTTTACCCGACATTAATAGTAGATAAAAAAAGGTTTAAAGATATGAAATTCCCGTATGTATTTGATCACCGTCATTGGAAAGTGTTGCTGTCATTTACAGCTCGACGCGATTCTTAAAATGACCACATGGCGTGTACACAATACACACGGTACATAATACTTTACTCCAAATTATATTAGTCCGTCTTTGAAAATTTTTACTCCGATGTCTTTTCCATCGATTAGGCACCCAAAAGTAAAAAATAATGAATTACATGCGAGAGGTCATGATTATATGGATGACTAAATAATTTTTGACATGTATGCCATCAACCCTTACGGGTGTAATTCTGCATTTATTGAATAAAGTTATAACTAAATAATAGGTCCTTGTCTGTACAATGAACATTTACAATATGCACAAAAACTTGAATCTTATAAATCAATGTCTGTAAAAAGTCGGCAAAACACACACATAGAGCTTTTCTTCAGTCAAGTTCCTGTGCAGTATGTAATTTAAATATAAAAAAATTTATCACAAGCTGAATACATACTGTGTGTCTGGCGTTCACGTGGCATGTTCATGATAAACCGGTCCTGGTGTACATGTATGCATTTACAGTATACATTTGTACCCCTTTTTGTCATTTAAATAAAAATGATCACAGACTAAGCACTTTTTTCTACTGTTTGTCTCACCTTCACATGACGTGTACATGAAACATAAAAATACATGTATGTGTGTTAGCGACCCTATTTTCTGCCGCCGACCCTGACCCTTTTTCACTGATATTTTGGGAAATTATATTTTCAACAGTATTGCTCTTGACAGCGATGTTCGTTTTTTAGCTCACCTGGACCAAAGGTCCATGTGAGCTTTTACCATCACTTGGCGTCCGTCGTCGTCTGTTAACAATTTTTCAAACGTTAACTCGTCCGACACCATAAGTCTAATTGCAACCAAACTTCGTACAGTTGTTTATTGGTATATGTGCTACAAAACTATCGTTTGGATTTTTGATTCGTAAAAAAACATGGCCGCCATGGCTAAAAATAGAACATAGGGGTAAATTGCAGTTTTTTGCAAATAACTCAAAAACCATAACAGATATCAAAATTCTGGCAAAGGGTAAAAGTGTTCAGCACCTCAAGATCTACCTGCCCTGAAATTTTGAAGAAGATCCAACGACCCATGTAGGAGTTATTGCCCTTTTTCTGCATTTTTTCCAAATTTTGCACTTATTAAGCTCAATATCTTGGATACTATAAAGGAAATTTGAAAAATTTAAATTTCATATTGTTAGGCACACAAAGATCTACAAAATTTGTAACAGGAGCGAAGTTGTAGGTTCGTTCCTTTTAGGAGTTATTCCCCTTAGATCGTCAAAATTGACCATTTTTGCAGTCTTTATTCATTGTAATAAAATCGTTAACTCCTCTTACACCATAAGTTTAATTGCAACCAAACTTAGTGTAGTTGTTCCTTGGCATGAGTGCTACTAAACTATCGTTTGGATTTTTGATTTGTAAAAAAACATGGCTGCCATGGCTAAAAATAGAACATAGGGGTAAATTGCAGTTTTTTGCAAATAACTCAAAAATGGTGACAGATATCAAAATTCTGATGGGAAGCTAAAGTGTTCAACACCTCAAGATCTACCTGCTTTGAAATTTTGAAGAAGATGTAACCACCCATGTAGGAGTTATTGCCCTTTTTCTTGATTTTTTTTTAAATTTGTACTTATTAAGTTGTATGATCATTCCTTTTAGGAGTTATTCCCCTTAGAACATCAAAATTGACCATTTTCACAGCATTTCCCTTAGTTTGCAAAATGTTTAAATGAGCCCTTTAGGAGTTAAAGTTTTGTCCCTTAAATGTCAAAATAACTGTTGATGCCTTATAGATGACCCTTTAAATGTCAAAAATAGCGTTTTCTCTTGTTTTTGCCCTATAGAATGAAAACTATTGTCGATAGAGAAAAGCTGTTGTTTGCTTAAACAATCAGCTCATTGAGCTCTACAAAAGTCTGAATTGGGTCGAAGTTGTCAGATGATCCATTATAGGGGTAATAGCTCATGAAAGACTCCCTTAAAGCTTAAAGACCAGGTGAGCGATTCAGGCTCCTGGGAGCCTCTTGTTTTCAAACGCTACACTACTGACTCGCTGACCTCAGTCTCGCGTGAGAATCGCGGGTTCCTTCCAGTTTACGTAATATATACCGGCTAACAGTATTCAGTCAAACGTCAAAATCATAATATGCTAACAGTATTTAGCCAATCGATAGAACCATAATATACTAGCAGTGACGCTAGAGGGAAAAACCCTTAATATACTGACAGGATTTAGACTATCTAGAAACAGTTGAAAATGAAACCCTTTAACATGAAAAGGCATTTCAATTTTATAATAAAGAAGGTTCACATTTGCAGTCAATCAACAGAGACCGCCTCGGTGGTCTCGTGGTAGCGTGCTCGCCCCGAGTAAGGAAGGTCGCGGGTTCGATCCCCGACCGGGTCAAACCAAAGACATTAAAATTGGTATTTGCTGCTTCTCCGCCAAGCACGCGGCTTCTAGGAGTAAGAGCAAAGACTGGTCGGCTCGGAGTCAGTATGATGTGTCCGAGTGAGGTGATATGTCTTCCTGCGGACAGTTACCTCGTGAGCTAGCACATTAAAAATCCGACTTGGCGTGTCGGTCTAGTACAAAGCAGGGATCATATTCATTATCATAACAACATGTTCTCGTCCTGATATGCAACTGGTTGCCACTGGACGTTAAACAATAATTCATCTATCCATCATCGATCAACAGAAAAAATAATAACTTTGATGTAAACAGTACGGAATTGAGCGGCATGATAGTAGTAGTGATTTGTATGTCAATGTAGATAAATGTACCGTGGTAAACGAATAGGACACTGAAATGGAAAGAGAAGATAGGTATTCTTTTTCAATCTCTTTTTACGATGAGGTTTTCGACCACTCTGATTTTTGAAAATGAGCAGGATTATTTTAAAAGTCGCGCCGAATTCTAGGAAACAACTAGTGAAAAAGTAGCTCAGTTGTTTAAACTGCTGTGGTATTAAAAAAAGATTACAATACCCAGAATTTGATAATATGATCAAAAACTATGATATTGCATGTTTCGTTGAAAGTAAAACCAATAACATAGATGTACTTGAAATGCCGGAATTTATCTTTAAAATGAAAAATAGAGTAAAACAAGACTTAGCTGTAATGGTCCTTAGATGGTTCTCTTTTAAAAATGTGTCCATTGACCTGGACTGTCAACCAAGATGGCTGCCACAGCTGAACTTAGTTTAAGGTAGAACCATATAGAAAAACCATGCAGCCAAATCGACTGCAACACTTAAATTGTTAGTCCTGCTCAAGGTGAAAAGTTAAATCCAGGTGGGTTTAAGAAGATCGATGCCAATAGTTCATTCTGATTTTGTAACGGAATCAATTGTCTTAGCAATTGTCTGGTAAGAATTGGTCACTGTTGGTTGAACCTGGATCTTCCAGAGGCAATTATACAATTGGAAAAAAATTATAAAAGTATGGGAGATTGACAATACTCATAATTTCACGTTTGAATTCTAGATATTTAGAAAATTAGTCAATTTTTTAGAAGTAAAACTGATTCGTGTATTGTACTTGGTGGCTGGGGAACGACTTGCGTTTAATTATAGTCAGATTCTTTGGTTATATTTATAAACATTGAAGGGTGCTGAGGAAACCGGGTTAAAATTTATTGTTATAACTTTTCTGATTATGACGTGAAGAGTTTAATTGATTTTTAATATTGACCAACTTTTATAAGTGCAAAAAGTTTAGCTAAAATAATGTGGTGGATTTTATGTGCAACATAAAAATATTGGTAACCGTGATAATTGAATCTGGTTTTTTTCCACAGTATATATACGTCTGATGAGTTATATGTGGGTGAAACTTTTTAAAAAAAAATCAAGATTTTGACTTGAATTTGAAATATTTATTAGACTACAAATTGGCCTCTGTAGTTGTATTCAGTTGCAACCGGTTTTGCTTGTGTTTGTTTTGAGTCACTTTGACAGTCATATTTTTCATAAGACGAGGAGTAGCGAGACGCGAGGTCTAAGTTCTGTGTGAAATGCATTCTGGTGAAAGTTCTTACAATACATCTAAATATATACAGCTTTGTGAGAGACTTTGATGAGTTTTGTAAATCTTTAATTTTAGATAAGAATTCAAATTAGACGGTACATGTTTTTATCAAAGTTACAAGACTTGAACATGTGAGAAGTTATTTATAGAAAGGGCAATCGAGGTGCATGTCATGCACCAGTGATAATGAGCAGACTTAAGCCATTCGAGTCATTGAAACCAAGTGTACCAGGTGCTTTTTACCTAATAAATAATTGGATAGTTATTTATTTGTAGATTGTTGTAGGGAAGAGTGAAGAGTATCTGACGGGATGAAACTGATGAACTGTGATGGACTATAAATTAAAAAAAAATAAATGTAAAATTATGAATAAATACAGGTACACTTGGCTATTCAAGTGACTACTCCCATGTAAGAGTTTGTGTTATTTGATCAATATTTTATGTTCGTTTGAGTTTACGAATTAGGAAATAGAGATTTATTTGTTATTAAACGTAAAAGTGCATGGTTTGGGTCTATTAAAAAGGAACAAACAAACTTATACGGCAAACAATTTTACGGAACTGTGTTCAGGATAATAATCATCCAAAAGATATGGATGATTGTATACCAGTTGAACAGTAGACCGACAGATAGCTATATGACATTTGATTTTGGCAGTACATACTGTTACACTCATATGTTTAATCGGCGCTTGGGAAAATTACGATTATAGCTTCATATGTTATTTTCAGCGGAAAAATACTGTCTTAACTTCAAATATTAATCGATCGTTGAAAATTAACACAATTACACCTTCATTTGGCAATATACTTCTGCAGTTTCATACTTTGTAGGTTGACACTACCATTACAGCTACATGGTTATATGTTACAGATTCATACGATGTTGGTTCGGCTGATAAAAACGGTTTCATATTTGTCGCTTGGCAATATATCTGTTACAGCTTCATATGATTGCCGCTTGGCTGAATATTTTAGTATATTATGGGTTTGGCCGCTTGGTTGATTACTATGAGTATATCATGGTTCTACCGCTTGGCTGAATACTATTATTATGGTCGTGTTACGGTTCAAAATTTTTAAGTATGTCATTGTTATGACGCTTGGCTACAAGTATATATTGGTCCTGCTACTGAGATAATTACTGTAAGTATTTTACGGTTCTTCAGCCCGACTAATTACTATAATTATAGTATGGTTCTGTTAGTTGGGTAATTACTGTATAAGTATAAATACCCGGGAGTTGTCATAAGAGAATCACGATAGCCAGGCCTGTTTCCGGTTGATTCCCCTACAGTTTCTGTTGCAATGTACTGCGTACTGTCAATAAAGAGTTTGTCTCTCACTAAAACCGCTTGTCTACCCTCTCTTTTAGCACTCTTTAATACCGAATAGAGTTTACGGCCCTTTTCCTCTATGGCCTTCGGAAACTGCTCGTTGATTCCATATGGTGTGTTCTTTAACCATGTGGCTTGTTCTAATATCGTGCGCAAGTGTCTATGGTATATGAATCTTACCACTATCGGTCAACAAGACATTGAGATCCTTGGCCATTAATTATAAACATTTTGATTTTTTGTGAAAAGCTCAGATTGTTCGCTGGAATAATTTACTATTCCCGGAAGATAATAAATTGTTACAAATGTATATATCATAAAAAAATCTTCGATAATATTTTATGCTAAACTGTATTGGTCTAACCAATTTAAAATGATTCCTCGCGAAAAACCCAACAAAAGTTACCGCAGAATTTGTTTTTGTATCTTTCACCGTTTCCAAAAGAAAAGGGTCAAAGGGGCCATTATAAGTTCATTGATGCTTACCCCATATCCTTACATTTTTATATGTATATTGAATTTTGCCTCGCCCTTACGCAAATGAATGAAAACGAAAGAGAAAAATCCTGTTGTTATTGTTGTAAAAGGTCAACAAGGTCACTTACAAAGAGAAGAAGTTTTGTTTCAGGGTGATATCTATCAAAAGATGAAACATGATTTCGTTTTGCGATTTCGTGGGTGTGTTATAGGGTAATTTTTAAAAAGGTAAACCCGTCCATCTCAAATTTAAATGTAAATATCTTTTGTTAACCCGTTAAATGCATTTTTACAGGGTATTGCTCTTGTTCGGGGATCATGACTGTCCAGCTGGTGTTTTTTTTTCTTTTTTTTGTAGGCAAGTTTTTTTGTGTTAAAAAGAAATTAATAGTTGTCTTTCTTTGTAGATTTAATTTTATTGGGTGAATATACAACTCAGATATTTTTTATTATTAATAATGTGTTTTATCTTTTAATTATTTTATTTTCTGTCCGTACATGTACATCAGATTGTAGATTTAATATAATATTGATGCAAGGAAGACACCAATGTGTCAGACCTAGATATTATTTCATTTGCTTGGTCATAAATTAAAAAACAATTCTTGTTGTGTTCCCGGTTGTGTTGCAATCATTTTATGTTGGGGGAATTATCACGGCAGGTAAGAAATCTTGTTTGTTTTTATTTAATAAAACCGAATGCATTTTATTACACCATAAAATAAAATCAGTTCTTGTAAACGGTTCAGAAATATTCGGATATATCTCTGTTAATGAAGCGTGTCGACAAGCAAAAGTTGATCAAGTGTGACATTGTAAGACTGTAAAACTCGAGTCACAAAAAATACACATATCACTATTTTTAAAGTAACCTCTCCATTAAGTATGCGTGAACTTTATAGGAACAATTTCCCCATTTCAGTCTCTGAAAAACAAATAATTTATTGAATACAATGTAAGTCATTCGGGATATCAGTTACTTCGTTTGGGAGACTTCGTAACAGTCCACTGTTACAGTTATTACTTGTTATAATTGTATTTCAATCTTTCCGGCTTCACCATACATTTTCAACCTATTGAATTTTTACATTCATAATTAAATTGTAGCGTCTAGAAGTGTTCACTTTCATCAGATTTATCATAATCTTTATTGTAATATACTTATCATTTATTAAAGTTGTACAGTTGTAAACTTTTGAATAGTTGGATCTCCAATGGCCTATTGCGTTACAGCTGGAAAAGATATTTGTTAGTGTGATGGGTTCGTTCGACTAAACCAGAAACATCATTTCAAACTGACGACATCGTCCTTGATCTGGATCAATGAACACTTCCATACTTGTGCTTTATTTGAAACGGTCCTTCCTGTTTAATTTCAAACTGACGACATACATTTGTAGTCCTAGGACTGTAGAACTGGATAGATAAAGACTTCCATACTTGCGCTTAAATATCATTGCTGTCGAGCTCGGCCCCCTTTTGCCTACTATTTTCAGAGTTAGCATTTCATTTTATTAGACAGTTATGAAAGACGACCATCTAAGGACAGTCTAGGTCTTCAGACACAACTCTGAGATGTTTCCACTCGGTGAAGGGGTTTCAGACAAGCAGACTTTTAAATGATTTTACATAGGGTCCTGTGTTAACTAAGTTTGGCTGTGGCGGCCATATAGGTTGACAGTCCTGGTCAACAAACACAATTCTGGGATAAAGTGAAGAATACAAACACGATACTGGTATTACAAGTATAACACTGGAAAATCGTCCATTATCTGTAATTCTGGAAGATAATAGTGTAGATGATATTGGCAGACACTGGCATTCTAGAGTTACAGATACTGGTAATGCCAGAGTTACAAATAATAGAAAATACTAGTAATACCAGTTACAGATATAGATGGTTGGCAGTCTTGAGGAACATTTTTGCCTAGTTTTAACTGGCATACTGCTCTTACCAAATTGCTTACTGGTTTCAAACAAGACAGATCTTTTAAATGATTTTTCAAATAGGGTGCTATCGTGGTGGCCATCTTGGATGGCATCTTGGATCATCGAATATAATTCTGAAAGAGGAACATATAAGGAAGGACCAATGCTGCCAAATTTGGTTCCAATTGGCTAAGTTTTTTCAGAGTATAAGTGAATTTCCCATAGGGTCCTACGTTAAGATAAGTTTGCCAGTGGTGACCATCTTGGATGGTGGTCAGAGTAATTCTGATAAAGGACCATCTATGGACCATTGCTGCCAATTTGGTTACAACTGGCTTAAAGATTTCAGACAAGATTTTTAAAGTCAATTTTCTCATAAGGTTCTATGTTAAACTATGTTCATCTCTGGTGGTCATCTTGGATGGCGGGCGAGGGTCATTGGATACAATTCTGAAAGAGGATCACCTAAGGACCCTTGCTGCCAAGTTTTGTTTCAATTGGCCCAGTGGTTTCAAAGTAGAAGATATTTAAAGGAAATGACAGATGACGCCGGATGCAAAGTGATGGCAATAGCTCACATAGCCCTTTGGGGCAGGTGAGCTAAAAAGTCTCATAGTATTACCTTTTCCTAAACTTTGAACTCAAAATATTAAAACTTTTACCTAAAAAATTGGTTATATGCAGAACCCTATCTATCCAGTTTTTATAAGATATTTAACACTCAAACACCTCTAATAAAAGATGAATTGTAGAAAAAGTATATCAATTTACAAGACTACTGTTCAAACTAAAAAGTTAGGTTTGTTTTGACTTATTCTAAGGCTCTATTGTTATGACACAGAAAATACACAAGTCAGTTATGAAGTGATTTATTTGGAAATTACATTTTAAAATTTTGAAGCACTACATAAACAGATATAATTGTTGAAAAAATTGCTGAGGAAGGACAACAATGTTACAAACATACATACACACAATCAGAACCTACACATTATGTTGTCAAACTCGGACATATTATGTAAATGAAATCTGGAAGAGATTCCTGTTTAACATAAGACTTGTAGTAGAAAATTCACAAGAAGTTACTGATAGCAAAATAATTCTTACTTTAACCCAGCTTTAAGGCCACACCAAAACAATTTCTTGTACTTCATATTTTTAATACAAAATCAACAAGAGTTTCGCTGAGCCCTTATGTTGTTACTTATTTCTTTTCAAGAGGACCCAAGGATTTAAAAAATGTTTGGCAAATCTTATCTCACCCTGAAACTTATTTCCCTAAATCAACTGTGCCTTTATACCTTTAATACTAAAGCATGATCTCTGTTCATAGATACAAAAGACAGCTATTCATGTTTTAATTAATTTTGGCTTTTTGTTATTTAATTTTCAGAATTAGTTTGCATATAAGTTAACATAAAAATGATCAAAAAACTGTAAAATCTTTGTCAGCAATTCAAGAGGATCATTCCACAATAAAACAAGACATTCTGGTGTGGCTGACCTTTAAAATAATCATACAAAAGTTTTCTGAAAAATGCAATATAAAACTTTTAAAGAAATCAATATTTTAAGCATAAAAAGCACTGAAATATAAGAATGACATGTATGATCATGTTAACCAATGTAGAACTCCTCTTGTAATGTTTAGTAGTAAATTTGCATTAAAACCTACCAAGGATTGTCTAGATCTCTAATAAAGATTTTCTGATATAGGACATTTTTTTATCAAACCTTCTATTAAATTGAAATCCATTTGTACATCATTACAAAGTATGTAACTCTATAAAACATTGTATACCATGAACATAAAAATTTGCAATTGTTCTAAATGCTTTATATAAAAGGAGATTCGGGGTAAATTCATGATAGAAATGGTGTGTCACCCTTGAATGAAGAAAAACTCTATGAATGACAAAATATGTTGTTGTATCACTGATCAAACAGTATGGGAGGCAAAAATTAATCATGTAACCTTTTGTGGTGTTCAACAAAAAACTCATCAAATCAACCTTATCAGACAAAAGGAATGAAATTCAAATTATATATACAGTGTCTATACAAAATTCATTTACACAAAATGAAAATTATACTAATGATATGCATGATACAATATAACAAAACGAAAAATATATAAAAAGATAAATAATATCTGGAATAAAAATAGTATGATGTAAAACATGAAAACTAGTAACTTGTACAAAAACTTCTGCAAAGAATGCCCCTATCAACTAAAATGGAAATGTACTAGGACATTTCTGGTGAGTTTTGTGTCAGATGTATTTAGATTTATTACTATGATATCCCTTTCTGAAAATTAAAAAAATCTTGATTCAGAACTACTAAAATTTTCTTACCTTATGGGTTGCATAAAAAACAAGATGTACTGTGAGACATTGCTCACTTGTGATACCTCCGCCACGATAAGGTTGAAACTAAACGAAGTCGTCAAACAGAAAGTTGATGTTGCCTTGGTCTGAAAACGTATCCCACTATGTGGCGTACATATAAAAGGCTTGTGACAAAATATCGAGTGGCTGTGATTAGTAGTTGCAGAGAAAAGTGTGATGAAAAATTTTGTTACGGATATACACACGGAACCACAAGGGTAAAACAGTATACCCCTCTCTCCTATGGAGCAGGCTTCAGAATAATTCTATGGGCGAATATTTTAGGATAGGAGATTAAGGATGCTTAGGATAATTATGGAAAGAGACAAAACTGATTTTTCCGCAAAGTACCAAGTAAAGTAACAATACTATAACAGTTGTAACAAAGTTTTCGAAAATATTAATTAAAGTGATGAAGATGGACCAAAATATAACTCCAATGAGGAAAAGGCATTGTGGAATAGTAAATACATGTTCCTTTGCTAATTGTTATCCTACACTATTTACTAGCCAAATAAAGGGTATCAAATGTTTTTTTCTCGATATTCTGATGGTAGCATGTCATCTGGTACCCTTGTCATCACTTGCTATGATAGTTGTATTGTGTTCTGGTTCACAGTGTTTATGATGTCATGTTCTCCCTAGATTATGTGCTTTCTTTATATAGTCTAGAAATGTGCCATTTTTGTTTTTCTGATTACAAACAATAATCTATCATTCCAGGATAAAAACAATATATGAACATTGTCAGAAATTATACAGTTCATTTCTAATCATGGCAAAACAGGTGAGAAATGGTCGGTAAATTATACCTATTTCTAAGGTTTATACAAATAAAATGTATATTTTCTAACAATGAACATAAATTGAATATTTATATTAAATAATCAAAAATAATAAACCCAAAATTTTGTGCCACATGCAAACCAGTCTTGTTTAGATGACTAAGATTATAGAAAATGAAAATTGATGTACACTGTAAAATTTTTGTACAAGTAACAAGAACCAATGACATGATTAAATGATCTAAGAAGAGAAACATGTTATCACAGGTAAACAATGTATAAAGAGTCTGCATTGAGTATACTTAGTTATATACACAAATGATTGCATTTTAATATCTTATTGCCAGAAAGCTAGAACAAATACTACTTTCAGGAAATTACCCTTCTTCTCTAGGTAAAGAAATAAAAAATATAAATGCAAACACATATCAGAAAAAATTGTTATTTTATTATGTGTTTACTTTAAAAGCAAGAAATTAGTCTTGAAATAAACATCTACTATTACTATGTACATGTCATTATCTGCAGAAAACTATTGGTAATGCAAAAATACCTCCCCCCCCACCTTTCCCCACCCAAAAAACAAAACAAAACAAAAAAAGAGAAATCAGCATAAAATCAATGTAAGACTTTGTTTTACATGTTAGCAACAAACATTAAGTTTTTAATCAAATCATGTTTCAGATAGGTATTTTCATAAAAATAACTTTCAGGCTTGTTCAATTTCTAACCTTTAAAATCTGAACACCATTTAGGACTATATTAATCAATGAAGTCACAAATTGATTAACGTTACATCCTAATCATTTAATGAAGATCGTATAGTCATCATAAAGTGTATCTGTATACATGTAGGTCTATCAAATCTCAATTATTATATAAACTTTTCCCTAGAATGTTAAAAAGAGTGTTTGAAAGTCCCTGAGTACAGCACTAGTTGTATGGTAACAGAAGCTATCAGCATTAAATGAGTGTGAGCAGTTCATAATTATAGACATAAAATGATTGCTGGGAAAGTAATTATTTTTCAATAAAGCTAACAAACTTTTATTTTGAAAAATGACAAGATAGGCAGGCAGCATATGTATTTGAAAAATTCACATTTCTTCAAAGCAAGCGATCATTATTCATATAAAGCCTGACATAAAACAATGATTTATACTGCAGTTAACGGTAAAACATTTTACTTTTTGGAAACAAAGAACTAAAATTCTCTAACAAAATCTCTGTAAGACTTCATAGAAATTCTTTTTATTCTTTAATATTTAACTTTGAGAAAGTAATATGTACTACCGTTGGTTACAAAAAATACAATATAACAATATGCTTAAGCACAGGACAAATTAATTAAACACCCATCCTAATTAAATGTACAGTTATCAAGGTACAATGTCTGGTGGCATACCTTTTCAATGGTAATAAGAACACTGATGTATCCAATGAATATAATCTCTTTATAAATTGTGATCTAAGAAGTGTGAAACTTTGGCAGAGTTTTGTGATGCTTTTCTCTTAATGTTATTTTCTTCTTCATACAAAATGAACAAAAATTTCAATGAACAAAATTACTTTAGGCAATACCAAATTTATTTTCAGTTCTTTCGATTTCACCGCTCCTACTTTCAGACTTTGTTAATTTTAAGAACAAAATTTTTTGCCACTTCATTTTGCAAAAATGCTGAAAATTCACCCCAAATTCTTCATTTTTCAAGAAATTAAAAATAAAAAGTGTTCGCCCGCTCCTAAAATTTGGTAATTTTTGCAATATTTTAGTTTTAAGAAAATGTGTGCCACATGTTAATTTGATCTTCACCTGATAAAACTAAACCTCAAAAAAAAAAAAAATAACAATTTCGCTCCCTTGCAGCTATTTTTGCTATAAAAACTTGAAAGAACTAAAAATCAATTTGGTGTGACCTTATCTTTTCTTTTGGTAATGCTCTTCACCCCTGCTTAAATTACTTACTCAATTAAGTATAAACAATTTCATGGAGAACAAGATGTTTTTGTTTCAAAAATTCTATTCATTTCATTGCTGTTTTTGAATTATCTGGGCACTTTGGGACAAAAGAGCAAAAACAATTAAACAAACCTAGAGCCTGAAATCCACTGAGGAATCACATCCCTCAAAAAAAGCAAAATTACTAATATTATTGAACAATTTTTTTTTCTTAATCTTTAAAAATTTTAGACCAATAAATCTGAAAAATGATGACATATTACAATTCCACATATATTTCTTACTTTATTATTTTAGCCATTACTCAGCAATGAATATATGATCATTTTTAGTTTTACAGCTTTCTTCAAAGATGTGTAGAAACACAGTAATTTTTGGTTCAGTGCACGTAACTACGGAGGTCAGTGTTATACAGGCCAATAATTCATCAAAAAGATGTTACCATATATCTGAACTATGAGCTTGGTAATCAAACTTCACAATCATATGTACACCAAACATAATATAACAATCATACGTCTCTATTAATAACCCAAAACTGATTCAAACCCAAACATTAACAAACCAATATAGAATTATGATGACTGAAACATTTGATTGATCATGATTATTAAATACAATGTAAAGCTTAGCAATTATGTAAAATGTAGAGGATTAAAACTTGTAATAGATGTATTATTATATCACTTAACAAAATAATGAACCATATAAATTCTGAATTGTAAAATTACATCTTATTCATCTGACTGGTTAAATTGTCTTTAATAATTTAATTCACTTAATTCAGACGTAAATTTATTAACGTAAATTTACCCCATTCTTCATTTTTGTTTAACAGAAGTTAAAATGCTAAAATGACCAAAATTAACTTTAATCAGCACCAAGAACTATTTTGATGTTTAAATACTTATGCCATAAACTGTCAAAAAAAAAAGAAAGTTAAAAATGGAGAATAAATAGTCATGAATGACACAACTTACACTTCCAAATAAATATGAAGCAAAAATTGAGAAGATTTTAAACCATGAAAACTCCTTCTAAACAAGGAATTCTCACCTACACAAAACATTACAAGAAAATCTTTTTACAACAAACAGACTTCATACATTTAAATTTTCCTGAATGCAAAAGAAAAATAAAAACAAATATATTGCACTTGTTCGTATGATACCTCTAAAGAATATTTGACTATAGCTATATTATTGTTCAAAGAAAAAGTAAAGAAAGGAGAAAAAATGTTAAAATCTACCTGAAAGCATTCTTATAGTTTTCCACCTGGGATTGTGTCAGTATAGCTAAGTTACAAAAAAAAATATGGATATCTAAGAAATATCCACCATCAGAACTGCATAATTTGTTTTCATAAAGAAAATAAATTTGTTTACAATAAAAACATCTACAAATTGTTTTAAAAGTAACAATTTTTGAATTGGCAACTCTATATAAAATTTAAAAAAAAAAAGAAAACTTTTGTCCATCAACCAATAAATAACTTGCATATTATAAAAATATCTTAGGATCTGACATATACATGATTATATTACAATCCTAACCAAACTTCATATATAATCTTTTTTTTTAAATCATCATTTTCCTTCACCGCTCATGCCATTTCAAAGTCACAAGATAAACTTATTTCCTATTCATGAGCTAAAACTTACTTTATATCATACATCCCTAAAACAATCTTCTTATATTACACACCTTATATAATCATACTAAAGATGGTACATTCCTTTAAATACATGTAAATCAATCACTGTTAAAGATATTTTAAATTTTTAATAAATATAAATCTGAAGATAAAACACTATGAAAATCTAAAAAAATGTCTTAAAGATACAGATTGCTAGATAAAAACGACAAAATATTCTTCTGACTTGAGTGTACATCGACCAGTACATTGACAAGGGAAGGGATTTTCTCTGTTGTCAAACTGCTTCTGCTCCCTCTGACAAAAGCAGACATACCAATGAGCAAAAATGGAAAAAATTTATCCATATTTTACAGTTCCATTTTATTTATTTGGTGCTGAGGAACTGCCTGACCTATGGAGATGAACATTCTGCCATTTGCCATCTTTACGTTGCCAAACCCTAGTTTCTTCAGCTTGTGTTGTAACTGGTAAACCAGTCCTGAAATAAAACAAGAGGCTCAGAGGATAATTTATGCAAATTTTGTAAAGGACCTTCCATAGATGCTCCATACCAAAAATCAGTTCATTTTGCTTTACGGTTTCAAGGGAGAAGAAGTTTTAAATTTCGACCAATACAATATGTTTCCTGATAATGATGTCAATGTTTTTGAATGAACACTGCTTCATTACAGCCAGAATTAGATTACAGCTGAAGGAACAACAGTGTAACTTCACAAATATTCTCATCTTACCATATTGCCACTGTTTCTGTTTCATTTTCCAACCAAACTTTGTTTTTTTATGAATACAAATACAATTTTCTACGATGAAATTATTACATCATGTCAGCCCCTAGTCTCAATTAGCATTGACTGCAAGTTAAGATAACCAAAGATAGCCTTTATTTCTTAAATATGTGGGAATGTAATACACCTGTAAGGACAATGGCAGTAAATATGATATTTTTATAAACTAATTAAGGCATAACAGAAATACATATACTGTAACAAGGGCAAAGCGAAGCGTGGCATCCCATCGCCGTAAAAAAATTTGACCCTGAAATTTGTACATGTATAAGTGTTCACAAGGGTGTAAAGAATTGACTTATGATCTTGAAAATCAATAGGATTCTAGATATTCAGAAGGACTATGTATGTGCCTTTTGGTCAAAATCCCTTGAAGGATGTTGAGTCTACAGTGTTCACAAGGTGTTACATACGGAAGGAAGGAAATGTTACTATATCCCCTCGCAACTTCATTGGCGAGGGGATAATTACTCTAATTTTTTTACACTAAAATACGCGTTTTTGAGGAAAATTGGAAAAATCGTGTAAAAATTAGACTTTTAGTCTTCATTTTTTTTACCCTATAAGACTGACCTGGTCAATGCGTGTTAAGAATAGGAAAACAAAATAATATGTCATACTTGCAGTTTTGTTATATCATTTTGATTTTTGAATTTATCTTTTTTGTTCCCTAAAATAGCTGTTTTAATGTTGAAGACAGTAGCCAACTTCAAACAACCCGCCACATTGTTGAAAAATAACACGTCATCTAGATTCGGAGCATCTCACAAATGATTTTTATAACACGTGTTCAACACATTTGTTGACTTTGTCTTCTTGTTAGAATCTATAACTTTCAAATGTCTAAAAAGAGGATTTGTTTTAAAAAATTGTTCATTTCATTTAAATATATCAAATTTATTCCTCTGAGAAATGTGATTTATATGCAAGTCCATTCTGAACTTGTTCCCGATTTCTTTTCAAAACTAAACTTGCAGATATGAAAATGAAAAAATAAATAAAATGTACTTGAAAATCATTCTTGTTTCAATCAATTTTAATAAGACAGATTGTTACAATGGTCTAGAAAGATGAAAGAAACACTCGATAAGGACTGAAAGTAATTAACTTACGGAAGAAGTGAAAATTACCGACTGTCACCACCTAGTAACAATGATCATAACTTTGACAATTTTGCAAGTTTTGAAAATAAGGGTTATCGAAAAATTCAAATTTCCTTGAATTTTCGAAAGTGTGAAAAAATTAATTAGAGTAATTACGTTACTGTAAACTAATGCAATGAATTACCTGTCTATGTATTGTGTTAATCTGATGTATGCGATACTGGCTGCATCTTCTCCCAGTAAGTGAACATGAGGGGTCAGGATACTCGTATTTACTGGCTTATTGTTCTTTGATAACACTGTCAACAGAAATATTTAATATAAATATTGTAATTTTTGCGTGCATTTATCAATGTAAATGATATTTTTCAGATCATAATGCGGGTTTTATTATTGTGTTTGATGTGCTTTTTGTTATAGAACCTAACCAGCAAAAATCAAAGAGCAAGTAACTATTACAATTTTCATTTTGTTACATTTTTTGGAGTAATAAAAACATTTATTTCTGAATTAAAAGCGTTACTTTTTCCAAAATGATATGTTATAGAGATTAATCCATGGGCTTTTTTATTATATGAAAAGGTAGTTCGTGGATGAAATGCGTCTAGGAATAGTAGCTGGTACAACATCCAAAAAATCAAGGATCGACTTGTTACTCATACAGCTCTCGGCCTATGTCAGAAACCACCAAGAGTCAAATATGATATCATCCTGACCAAATATCACATTCAAATAAGTATTGGTTGTGAATTAATGGTAAATTTACTTGCACTTGTTACACAAAAGCTAATTCTATCAAATTAGTGCAAAATATATTGTAAATAAAAATTGATGCATCAGTTTTTCATATCTGTCTGGAGATCCTCCACCAATATTAACACAGATTGAGGACAAATATGGATCAAGGGATGGTAACATGGTAAACATGATAAAGATATAAAAATAAAGCTACTTTTATAGTGATATATGAGTTTCTCATCAGACAAAAAAGCCTGTCAGTTAATGCCCATTTGGCTGTGTGGAGTGCGGGATATGCAGATCAGAGCTGAATAAACCTTGCTATGCATTGATTTCAACTACAAAGGAAATTATTGGACAACTATTTAAACTACTAAGCCCTAAAATGGGGACATCCCATGCTGCATGTTGAAGAGTGGCATGCTCTCCATGCCAAAAAGAAGCCTTCATAAGAGTATGTAGGATCTTTTCCAACCTATGTGATGTCTAAACGTCCTGTCCTTACTCCTGTATGAAAATTCTGATCAGCCAGCATCTATCTAACTGATTGACTGACAAATTAGTTCTTGTCCTGAATATGCATGAAGTATTTGCCACTTTGCCCTCATTTGAAACCAACCAATCAATAAAAAAATCCTCAGTAATGCATAATCGGACTGATTTTTTGGTGATAATGTGATAAGATACAGATTCTGTATTTATATATTTTATCTTCAGAATCCTTACATATTTTCCTGCTAAATCTAGCTTGCCTGTTTACCCTTTGTAGTTATTCTAAATACTAACACACGTTTTTATGACACAGAAGTCATGAATAACTTTGCCCCATCAATATCTGTCACAAAACAATACAAGTATAAACTCAGAGCAGAACCTGCCGGTCCAAAGCTGTGTAGGGATGAAAAAACAACGATCAAAGGAGAGTAATCTATTTTATCTTAAGACTTCTGGTCAACAATTTTCAAGGCTTTATCAAGGAAATTTCAGGCTGGGAATGCAGGAAATTAAATTCCTGTATTTTTCCTGTTTTCCCAGATGAGTGGGAACCCTGAACTTACCATGGTCAAAGATTACTTACCATGATCAAAATAAAACTTATGGAAGTCCATTCCTATTATCAGATTACCTAGGGCTTCTGGCTCAAAACACGTAACATGTGGATCTACAAACTTCCTACAAACAGAAATAAAACTTTTTATTTCAGACAATAACTACTGTGAAAGACACACTTAATTACAATTTTTATTTTGTGAATTGTAATGAACTACTCTCCCCCTTTAGCAAGAAGGCCATTCTCCTTCTACTGTAATGATGCAAATAGAGTTTACTGTTCTTGTGTTACTAAAAATTCAAAATGTTTTGTGTTTTATTATTGCAAATCTTCCATGACAGACAATTTAAATGAAATTTATGCATAGAATGTCTGATATCATACTTTAAAATGTATGAAAAAAATATACGCTACCTAATCACCACCAATGAAGTTATCATACTTTAATGAGTATTCAAAAACTTACGTATATGCTTCATAATCACCACCAGTTATGGCTGATATCAACTGTTCTGTCAGTTTGATAATTTCTTGTTTTCTACCTGTTAAATAAACAATATCTCATAAAACATCAGTTTCATTATTGCAGTTACTAAGTTATTATCAAACCACACCATCTCTGCAGAGCAGAATAACTTTAACAATTACTGATACAACAAAACAACCCTAACTGTTGGAATATCTTGTTAAATTAAGGCACTGTTCATTCTTCTGAATACTTACTTCCCTTTGTATAATGAAAGTGAAGCTACAATGTGATGTTTCCTCAAATGTCTATAAGACTGCAACATGTGAGGCAGTCTTACTACACGTCAAATTAATAATTCTTTACTAATATCAGAAATAAAGAGCAATTTACAAAGCAAATGGGCTAAAATAGTTAACTGTAAATTTGAATCGTGAGATGTACATTTTTGTATATCACCTGAAAACATGGTAAATATATTTTAAGAAAAATAACAAAGTTTTTGTACATCAGAATACCTAAAATGAATTTGACATTTTATTAACATGTAATCAGCTGTCCATTTACCCTGGTAGTCACATTCTGTAATATTGAAAAATGATAATAACTTCTATCATAAATGACCACTGTTTTATCATAGGTTTCCACTACAGGTCACTGTTGATGAAGTAACTTAAGAAACTGTGTGAAAAACAGATATTTTGCTGAATATTTTATGGTAAATATGTCAAAACAATTTTCTAACATAGGTTGAAATATTTTTTGTTTTTTTTGTTTTGCTACCATGCATTTCAAGAGATCCCAATGAGTGAAAAATAAAATTTTAGTCCTAAAAATATACCAGGAGTGTGGATTCAAATATTTGAGAGAGAAAAAAATAACATCTTGCTTTATTTATCTGTCTATAATTTTATTATGCTATTTTTGCTTTATTTTAGAAAAGATATATCATTTTTGTTCTTTAACACATGGAAGTTTTCAGACAAAAAGTTATGGGAAGAAGACAGAGTATCCCTAGAAATTCAATTTTCTCCAACAAAAATGACAATCCTTGTCAAAACTGTCAAAGAAAGCAGCTAGCCACTAAAATGCTTAAGCTGTTGACTTGCAAGCTTTAGACATATTACAATACTTAAGTCACCAAAATCCCTTTAAATAAGGAAATTCTCCAATAGCAGACCTTTGTGGGGTGACTGAACATAGGATGCCACATCAGTAACAGCCATATATATGGTGGCAATTCTTACTGTATTATGCAATTAAAATATAATGGTTTCCTTAAATATGTCAACTTCTTACCTTGTGTCATTTTTTTGGTCAACAATACACAATTATGTCATTACACAAACAAACATTCATTGTTTTGTATTTCTTTTATTTAGAATTTAAATACCACACTGCATTGCTGATGACCGTTTTTTTTAACAGAGGATATGACATGTGCACTTAAATGTCATTTTCCATATTATTTTAAGGGGATTTGTTATTATCTAGAAATTTTAAACAATATTAATCTTCAAATAGTATTATTGATTGATTTTTTTCCTCAAAATTTATATATATATATATTTGTACTAATTAAAATAAATAACACAATTAAAAAATATTAAAAATCGAACAGCGTTCCAAAGTCCCCCGCTGCTAGAGCATCAGAAACCCTTAGACAAGTGAAACATAACAAAATTTTCTCAAAGAGAGAGAATAGAAGGACAAACAATTTGTGGTTATTGCTAAAGTTTTTTACAAGTTAATGAGTGGTATGAAGACATTTATACAATATGGGTATAGTGTTGAAATCTTATTTTACCATGTGTATTGAGAATTTATACAAATGTACATTTACTCCTTTTCAATAAACAGAAATGCTTTGATCAAAAGTATTCCGCCTTACAAACTCTTAAAGACAGTATTTTTCAATTTTATAAGTTTCGATAGGAGTTTATGTATAAAACCTCCCTTTAGGTCCAAGTGTATAAATATTATTCCAATGCAAGGAGAATATAAATTTTCTAGAACACTTAGATGAACATTTTGTCAATTTTCAAAGTTATTAAGGGGCATAACTCCTACAAAAATATTTCGACATGACTCATCTTCGAACTCCCTTGAGGTATCATTGAGTTAAAGCTACTGTATAAATATTATCCAAATCGGTCAAGAAATAAATTTGCTAGAGCGCTTACATGAAAATTTTGTCAATTTTCAAAGTTATTAAGGGGCATAACTCCTACAAAAATATTTCGACATGACTCATCTTCGAACTCCCTTGAGGTATCATTGAGTTAAAGCTACTGTATAAATATTATCCAAATCGGTCAAGAAATAAATTTGCTAGAGCGCTTACATGAAAATTTTGTCAATTTTCTAAGTTATTAAGGGGCATAACTCCTACAAAAATATTTCGACATGACTCATCTTCGAACTCCCTTAAAGTATCATTGAGTTAAAGCTACTGTATAAATATTATCCAAATCGGTCAAGAAATAAATTTGCTAGAGCGCTTACAAGGTGGACGGACGGACGGACAGACGGACGGAAGCACGGACGGACGCCCGGCATTACCATATCCCCTGCATCGCGTTGCGGCGGGGGACAAAAATGCTAAATAAAATATAATGAATAGTTCCAGTTACTCAACCTGTGAACTCTCAGGAAGCACTACCAAAAGTCCAAAGATATTTAAATAACAGAAAAAGAAGAAAAAATTTCAAGCTATAACTAGAACCAATTAATTACTTTATTTGGTCTTAAGAGATGGATGCAATGTAGTACAAAAATATATTTCATATAACATAATAAATATCTAAAATTTAGTGACCAATATTTACTTAAGATTCCATTTAAAAAAATTTTAAGAAGGAAATGATCCTTTTGTAGCTAACAGAAAAGCACAAATTATATCAAAAATAATTATCACATGCAAAACTCTATACAAAATAATATACCACAGAACTTTGTCTACAAAACCAAACCTGCAAACAAAGGTCATCTTCAAATCCAAGCAATATTTTTAATAAATATGCATATGGAATATGATATCATCATCATCCTAAGTTACTCCCCCTAAAACACAGGTTTGGTTGAATAGGAGATATTCTGGCAGCACATGGAGGTGAAAGCAAAGTAGAATATTTGGGTTTTATCATTGGCATCCATGATGAACTTTAAAACTTTTAATGCCAATTTAATTGAAACCTACATGATACTTATAATAAAACTTCAAATTTACATTTCTTACATGTCAAATTATTTTAGATTTTTTCAGGAAGAAATTTTACCATTCAGTAGAATGATCGTTTATAATTGAATTGAATAAGTTCCTCGAAAAACATACGGTTGATTCAATGTAAAATCATGGCTTTTGATTGGTTACTTCCAGTGATCATGTGAGTGATGATTCTTTCAAAATATCTCCTATAACAATAACAAACCACAAACATGAAACAGTACCTTTTGAACCAGCTGGATTTATATTTTAAAAATAGGACCCAATGTTGTTTTGTTTCTCCTTTAATTTTGAAAAATTTGAAATACACAAAACACAACTCAAAATTCTCAAAACAAAACTGACAACAAATAAAAACCACAAAAAACCATAAAAGAATATCATGCACCTAATGATCGAAGAAAATGTTTTGGACAGAAGACACCTAGAAAATGACAACATCAATTTGAAGCATGCTCATAAGGAACAGGAAGTCAGCCTCACTCTGGTTCTCACCATACTTACATTGTATTCTAGGAGAACCAGACCTCTCATTTATCTGTAATTCTGTCAGAGTTATTGATCCTGAAGTGTGGCAAATAAAATCGCACACATTAAAAACCAACATCTTAAAATTTTGATTTTCTTACTTATTAAATTTTTGGTTTCAGTGGGTCCTTAATTACCAGAACTGCCGCCAAGAATTTTTACAGATCACTTTCAATATTAATGCAATGTTTAATTTGAACTGTAAAATAGATGTCACTCTCAATAATTGAATAAGATCATTCAGAATGAATTGGGTGAAAGTAAAATTTTGATACTTTATTTCTTATTTTGACAAATGTTTTGTTTATTTTAAAGAGAAATATGGTCACAGAAACCCAATCAAGATAAATCTCTTTAGAAAGCAACATAAATGTAAATACCTCCTGATAAAAATAAAGAAAACGGGACTTTGATGAGAATTATAAGATGATATATGAACACATATATATGCAAATAAAACTGGAAGTAAACTCATCCCAAAAGAAATTAATATAGATATGGATATGGTAAAAAAATATTTCTAAAATATATTTAAATATGATCCACTGCAAGCAAAAAATGTTCAAATTAAAATGACAAACATGCATACATTTTTACAAAAAATTTCCATGAGACTAAAGAGAACACATTATTGTCAACCTATATGTATATTCAATGCCAATAATGAAGACGAAATATACTAGACTAGAATTATTGGCAAATATAAAATGAATGAAACTATTTATTCAGAAAAACAGATGAAAAGAGAAGAAAGTTCAAACAACTCAGGAAAGGTTGGAATCATAATAAAATGTATCTGTGAAATTGAAAAATTCCCAACAGCCAATATTTCATGGTATCTAAGATTATTGACACGTATCTTGCGACAGTAATGACATAATTTTTAAGGTGACAAAATTCATTCTGGACACAGAGATAATTTACCCAGTAGTACTTTTTATCATAGAATATTAGACCTTACAATTGTTCTGAATCTCTACTTAACATTTTAAGCCAAGTGCTTGCAGCTTGTAGTTTCATCTTAAAGTGTTTTTTGTTTCAGACCGATCAGATTATTGTACAACACTGTGTAACAGTTTTCAAACCTATCTAATCACAGAAAAGTCAGTTAAGATCAATTCTTTTACCATGGAAATTTACAAACATGTATTCTGTCTCATGGAAATTTATGGTAATTCATGCATTTTATTTGAAAATATTTAAAATAAGCAAATTTTGCATAATTAGCTATAAGGATCACTTTCATTAAGATTACTTGTTTCAGAAAATATCATATAACAATTTCTATATCATCAACTTTTGCAACCCATTAAAAGAATATTACATATTGTAATTATATCTACACATGCATTTCAATTAAGTTTTATTTTGTTTCAAGCAAATGAATAAAAGCAATGATATTTAGGAGAAATATGTTAAAGTTTTGTTTATAAATAAAGTGTAAAATGATAAAAAGCAGTATGAATGGTTTTAAAATAAAAACAAATAATAGTCAAAAGAAATAATTTTCACCTTAAAGTTACATAAGGAAGAAAAAAGCACTGTGTAATATAAGGACATCAATAAAATGTGAAAATGTTATTTATGTATTGTAATATTGTTAAATATAAACATACTGAAAGGAAGGAACCTAAAATAAAAATGTTTATTTTATTCTGACATGACATGAAAATTGAAATCCAAATCTTGCTGTAAAAACTTCTGTCGTATGATTTTAAAGCTTTGTTCAAAAGTTAGTCAAACAGACAAAATGACCAATAATAACAGTCAAAGTTAAAAGGTAGTAAAATTTGAAAATAAAGATAGAATTTAAAAAAAAAGCTCTTTTAAGTCACCTTATCGAGGATGTATAAAGTAAAAGTTAGAATTATAAATATGAATTTACCAATTTTTCAATGGATAATGACTTAAGCATTTGTGGACAAATCCAAAGGATCATTTTTAGTATAGTATAACAGCAAGAAGATTTCTTTTAAACTTGCAAGCTTTATCAATTGCTATAATACAAAGTTAAATTTGAAGGAATAAAGTAATCTTTTCAAATAGTTTCTCCAATTTAAATTTATATATCTCTAGTCTGATTGATCTAGTGAAAATAATTTGATTTTCACCCTCTCATTATTTCATTCTGTCAACTTTCCATTCACCTCTAATGAAGGTCTACTGCCTGAAAAGCACAAACTGCTTTAGCAAGATGAGAACTCTAATTTGCCATTTCATTTAACACTGAGTGTTTTATACTACAAGACTTAACTGAGGCTGTTATCTAAATATTTTGCTGCTTTGACTTTTTTTTCACATTTCGCTTATATGTTTCTGCATCATCTGTATATCAAGAACATTTTCTGGTTATGTTACGTACACAGAAACCTTACAAATGATGGATTTTTACTTTTTCATGTTGATGTGCCCTAAACTTTGTACTTCTGATGTCACTTATCCTTATTGAAACACTGACGCAAATCTTATAACCATATGAAACATTATCTTACATTTAATATAAATTTGATTTCTCTTTAGATTTATATCCACTCTAAGCGTTTTAAAACACCAAAGAACACTTACACAACATTACCGCAGAGAGCACACAAACAGTTGACATAACTGACAATTGGATATCAAGATTAAGTATAAATATTCCATACATATGAGTTTGCACTTTTATGGGTAAGACTTACCCTTTTTTCTCCCCAAATTTTTAATTTTTTGGTAAGACTATGAAATCTCACTAAAGTTCCTATATTTATTTAAATTCTTTGTTAATTTTCAAAATTCAACTGACGACTCACCCTCTGACCATTAATGACATGAATTTACTTTATTCCTTCTATTTTAACATTGCTTAGTTACACTTTGAATATTAAAAATTTGACCCTGTCATGTCTCTAAAATAAGTTTTATAAACAAACCAAAAAATGCACTCTCTATACTTAAAATTCTATAAGAACCATTACTAAATTCACAGGGGGGGTCTGTCAAGTAAAAGTACTCACTATCAATTTCTGGCTTTCCTAGAAACATTGTTGTAGATTAATAACTAGTCGGTAAATATTTATTTCTATATCATTTCACCATTAAAATACTAATTACACCCATAAGTTGACACCCATTTCAAATATGAGATGTTTTCCAAATTATTTCTGTGTGTGGTCAAACATTATATAGAAATTTACATATATAAACCATTGAACTGTTTCAACAGATAAACCAAGTGGGTGGTTATATGCGGTAAAATCAAAACCGCAAGTTTTACTAGAATTACGTTAGAAAATTCTATTTCTGAAAAGTATTCCCCTTAAGGATTAACAATAACACATGATTAGTTTAGCGTTCTGTTAATCTCTTCGTTTTTACTGTCTATGCTGCAATAAACCAGAAATAAATAGGACATCTAATTCCAGTGTGATAGTTTTACAACAGATTTAGTAAAACATACTCAATTTATATCTCATGACGAAAGCAGAAAGCACACATCATCAATGTATACATGATAGATATTTCTGGTATAGTAAAGATATATTAGGAAAACAGGGCACTATATATTTATATATATATATAAATAGTAAACTAATGATGTCAATCACAATTATATATATTTATCTGATTTTTTGTATCATAATCTTTTTGTATAGAACACTACAAGATGAAGTGTAAATGAACTTTGACCTACAAAAAGCTGAAAATATAAGTAACTGAAATTAGGTGACAATGTTGATTTCTTTACCTAATTTCAGTTTTAAAGATACAAAGCCCATTATCTTTCCTCAATTAAAACTAATACCTTATGACACTTCATTGTAAAATTGTCTATCTGAAATTATGTTTTGGATCTACCATGTTTTATCAGTTGAAAAGAAAATTGGATGATGGTTCTTTAATTCAATATGCAAAAATCCTGATTTCCAAAATTATAAAAAGGATTACCAATAACCTATGAGTGAATTTTCCCAGTGACATATCAAGAAAATGACCCCTTTATTAGCCAAAACATATATACAAGAAAAGAGCTGGTATACTGACAAAATAACTAAATGAAGTGTTATATATAAAATTAAATTTCTTTATAAAAGTACAAATAATCTTCATTTAGAGAACATTTGACCTTTCTGTACCAACCTTTTGTATCCTCATCATCAATAGTAGTCGTGCTATCTGTAGACTGTACCTCTTTGATTCCATCATTCTTTTTTACCATTAGACTTCGACCTACAATGACATGTCAATCAAAGTAAATTAGAAAATTTGACATGATATTCATCTCCCTTGAAAAGTTTGACAAATGTTCAGCACAATTCCTTTCAATACTAACCTTTGATCTTCTGAAATTTAAACAAATATAAATGTAGTTCCATACAATGTAGTCTGATAGTCTGACTTGTCTTACTGAATGGAAATTGTATGGAAGCCACCAAAAGTTTTGGTCATTTTGTCTATGCTTATCTATTTAAAATGGATCTTCCTTGAAACTCAAATTTAAGTTTTTCCATCACAAGAATCATACAATCTACCAAAAAAGACTTTAAACAAACCCTTTCTACAATACAAAATATTATATGAAATATTAAGCAGCAAGAAGAATAAAGAAAATGGTCAACAATAAATGTATCATGTGCCATGTTTTATATGATAGAGAACTAGACAGTTATATGGAGGCATTTCAGAAATGCTACATACAAGTGCAAGTTCATCTGGCAATGTAAAGATTTTTAAAAAATCAGGCACAAAAATTTGATATGATGTCTAATTCATACAAAAATGAACAAAGTTTAAAGAAACCCTCCCATACAGTTACAGAAAAGAAGATTAAAAAAAATCTACCCAATCAGAGAAAAACAAGCTAAGGCAGTCATGTTCAACTGTCCAATTTGTACAGAAAAGACACTACACATTAAGTTTTAACAGAGAGTATCTGTTTCAACAATTTTTTTGAATGACCAGTTAGCTGTCATGTTTGTAGTATCAGGACAAGCTGAGGAAACCAGACTCCTCTCTGAAGATTTATATGTTTGTTAACTAGAGGCTCCCAGGAGCCAGTATTGTGTACCTGGAAATCATTTGCAGAATAAATTGTCTAACTATGTCCATCTTGACTAGCAGTCTGGAACATTGCTGTCAAGTTCCAATTGGCTCATTGGTTTTGCCAAATTGTTCACTGGTTTCAAACAAGAAGATCTTACTCTCCCATAAGAAACTATATTTGGCTCTGGTGGCCATCTTGGATGGTGGTTGGGGTCATTTGGTTCAATTCTAAAAGAGGACCACCTAAGGACCATTGCTGCCAAGTATTTTATTCCCAATTAGCTTTGCAGTTTCAGACAAGAAGATCTTCAAGCAAATTTCCCATAGGGTCCTATGATAAACCATGTTCGGCTCTAGTGGCTATCTTGGATGGAGGGCGGGGGTCATGGGATACAATTCTGAAAGAGGACCACCTAAGGACCATTGCTGCCAAATTTTGTTCCAACTGGCCATGTGGTTTCAAACAAGAAGATCTAAGTTAATTTCCCATAGGGTCCTATGTTAAGCTATGTTTGGCTCTGGTGGCCATCTTGGATGGTGGCAGAGTCATCGGGTTAATTTCTTAAAGAGTACCACTTAAGTACCATTACTGCCAAGGTTGTCCCAAATAGCCCAGTGGTTTCAGAGGAGAAGAGTTTACGATGATGACAACGGATGCCAAGTAACGGTAATAGTCCACATGGCCATTTGGGCCAGGTGAGCTAAAATGTCTACAGTTTCAGGAAAGATTTTAAAACTGAAGCAACAAAACACAAGAGTTAGACCGTTATGTTTAGCTGCCAAAACAGTATAACATGAGGTTACTTTATATATTGCATAGATGTTTATTTTTTATTTTCTTTATTTGTACTTGTAAAATGATTTTAGTTTATTTGAATTTCTTATTTTTTCTCAAATATGACTTAAAATGGTTTCAATATATATATATAAAAAGGGAAACTAAAAATCTAATTAAAATTTATGACTATATTGTGATGAAAATAAGTTATTTAACTAAACTTTTTGTATATTCCATGTCTTTGTGTTTACAGAAATGCAAAGACTTTGATCTGAAATAATATATTGAAATGCAGTGCAGAGATTACATAATAAGACATCAAAAACCCATTTTCACACATAATGTTATCCATCTTTGACATTTACTATAGTTATAAAAATCTTGGGACCATAAATCTCACAGACAAATAAAGATGCATATTTACATGTTGGCTGCATATCCATGTACAGAACAATAATGCACCAATCCAAATATTATCACAATCTTAAAAATTTTCATGTAAAATAAGATACAGAGCTCCAGATGTGAGACAAGTCAAACTGCTTTATGATATTATACCACAGAATGTTATGAAATGTACTGGTACATACATGTATACTTTTTTCTCTAATTCTGTGCACATTTATACATCCCTTATCCATTTGATAAATTCTGATATCACCACACCTTGGTTAAATGCTCCTGAAATTTCCCGCCAAAAAACATTCAGAAGACCTCTCTGAGTTTTACATTGTCACTAGAGAAGGAGATTCTAAAACTCTTGACACATTAATTATGAAACTTATCCACTCTCCATAATTAAATTTTCATTTTGATAAACTGCTCGGATAAGCCTTGAAGTTTAAAAATGAAAATTTAATTATCTTGAGTTGATAAATTTCGTAATTAATTGGTCATCATTGTAGAATATATATATATATATATATATCATTTTACCTTATGAAAGTTTCAATTTCAGAAATATCTGAAGCTCTGTGTCTCGTATACCTATTGGTACATCCAATACAGCCAAGGGGAAATACTCTAAAGGGAATGAAGTCAAGTTATCCCCTATATCTGGGGCTCTGTGTGGTATACCTATTGGTACATACCATACTGCCAAGGGGAAATACACTGAAGGAAAGAAGTCAAGGTATCCCTCTATATCTGAAGCTCTGTGTCTGGTATACCTATTGGTACATCCAATACTGCCAAGGGGAAATACTCTGAAGGGAACGAAGTCCAGTTATCCCCTATATCTGGGGCTCTGTGTGGTATACCTATTAGTACATCCCATACTGCCAAAGGGAAATACTCTTAAGGGAAAGGAGTCCATGTATCCCCCCTATATCTGGAGCTCTGTGTCTGGTATACCTATTGGTAAATCACATACTGCCAAGGGGTAAATACTCTGAAGGGAACAAAGTCCAGTTATCCCCTATATCTGGGGCTCTGTGTGGTATTCCTATTGGTACATACCATACTGCCAGGGGGAAATACACTGAAGGAAAGAAGTCAAGCTATCCCTCTATGTCTGGAGCTCTGTGTCTGGTATACCTATTGGTACATCCAATACTGCCAAGGGGAAATACTCTGAAGGGAATGAAGTCCATGTATCCCCCTATTATCTGGAGCTCTGTGTCTGGTATACCTATTGGTACATCCCATACTGCCAAGGGGAAATACTCTGAAGGGAAAGGAGTCCATGTATCCCCCCCCCTATATCTGGAGCTCTGTGTCTGGTATACCTATTGGTAAATCCCATACTGCCAAGGGGAAACACTCTGAAGGGAATGAAGTCAATATATCCCCCTATATCTGGAGCTCTGTGTTTGGTAAACCTATTTTTACATCCCATACTGCCAAGGGGAAATACTCTGAAGGAAAAG
Organism: Mytilisepta virgata; assembly: GCA_028015205.1. NCBI lineage: Eukaryota > Metazoa > Mollusca > Bivalvia > Mytilida > Mytilidae > Mytilisepta > Mytilisepta virgata. Next base: position 96,219,963 of record CM051521.1, read on the forward strand.
TCCAGGTATCCCCCTATATCTGGAGCTCTGTATCTTGTATACCTATTGGTACATCCAATACTGCCAAGGGGACATTTTCTGAAGGGAAAGAAGTCCAGATAACCCCCTATTTAAAAAGTTGGTAGAGATTTTATCATTCGACGTAACATGCCAAATACCATAATTTCAATGCAGGGATAACTGCTGTTACTAAAAATCTGCATTTTGATATCTTTCATATTTACTAAATGAATACATAGCTCAATCTAAAAAAAAAACCTCTTGTACGAAATTGCCGATACACAGAAATTCAATGTCTGAGCAAGACAAACACAGGAAAATATGAAAAAAAAAATCATTATAGTCACATTTTAATACATTTCATATTACAAAACCTATAATTTAACTGCCATGTTGTTGAAGAATGCCTGCAAATCTACACATAAAACAGCCACAGGCAACTAAACCAGTTCTGTTTTTTCTAAAAACAATATATACAATGGCATCAAAGCCTAATTATCTTTGATTTGCATAATATAAACCACAAAATCCATTGGTTTGAAATAAAAACAAACATGCAATAAAAGAATCCTCCCAAATAAGGAATTCTACACAATCTGTGACCAACTATAATGAGAAGCATGTTTGGCAAGGTTCACCAATGTCTCCAAAGTCTACATCTTGTTTCTCCTGATTAATTTCAGAAAGACTCAGATCCTCAGATCCAATACATCTGATTTTATATACAAACTTGAAGAATGAATGCTGTAATATAACAGGATATTTATTGACAGTCTGATATATCAAACTTATGTATAAAGGGCATGAGACCAGAAAAAGTGTCTTTTATTTTACAATAACCTGCCCCTTATACTGATGTTAATTTTCCAAGCTTTCTTTAAGATATTATCATTTCCAAAGTTTTTTTTTATAGATTGTAATTTGTTATACAGAGGTACTTTTTAAACAGTATTTGTAAGAAAGGATGAATAATAGACCATTTTTTGCAAAATTTAGTAAAAAAAACATATCTCATGTAGGATCATACCTATAACTTTTGTTTACCCCAGTAAACAAATATAACTACTGTTATTGTATAGCACAGAATATTTCACCTGGAACATAACCAAAATTTAGCATGCAATATTGCATCATTGATTAGAACATAGACTTATTTGACATTTTAAAGAGCTTTCTATACAATAAAAGGATTATTGCATGAATATTTGGATAAGAGTCACTTGCAATAAATTATAATGAATTTGCAAGATTGTGCAATACAATATTTTGCTTGGGACAGTATTCCTCTATATTAATACAATAGCCCTATTTCATTATTCAAAGCAAACATGTTTTGCTCAATGATTTTCAGCAAGAAGTTACTTCGGCAGCTTTATCACAAGGCCTTGGTCAGAATCCTATGTTTAACTGAATTAGGCTATGATGACAGTAGAAAATGGATTCATTATTTTTTCCTTTCTATTTGATCACCTTACTTAAAATGACCATTCTCCATAACTTTGGTCTTATTTTTACCATGTTTTCAAATGAAATGTCTGAAGGAAAATTATGAAAACAAGGGATGAAAAATATGGCAACAAAAAAAAATTGTAAATTTCCCTTCTTTCTTTTCGTCCACTTTTTGGAAAAGATATTATAAATCAATACGGCAGCAAAAAGACCATAATGTTTGGATTTCCAGAGCGCTTCCATGGGATGTTTTATGCAAACAGTCAAATGATAACAAAAGCTTTGAATATCATTAAGTGAGCTACATTTTTGTTCATTCTGATGATTTTGATAAACAAATCAATCAGCACAGAAATGGCTATCTAGATCTAGAACAATGCCTAATTAAAGAACCTTTGTGAGCATGCTCACATAACCTACATCTTCACAGGGTCACTGGAGAAACAAAATCTCACTGCACAAGTAAAATGAACACAATCAAATGCTTACCTTCACATATTTATCCTAATTTGAATGGCAGCATGTTGGGAAATTTAAATTCCAGAGAGGAGTCAACAGTAAAAGTATAGTGAGGCAAATAAGTTCAAAGGGGCGTAACTTCTGGAAAAAAATTGAATCGTAATTTCCTGTCGATATGCACATCTACGTAGTATGTCCGTATTATCTGAAAAGGTTTCATGAAATTCTGTTATGTGGTTTCAGAGGAGTTGCGATGACAAACTGTTGCAGTAGTACATTAAAGTAAATAAGTTCAAAGGGGCGTAACTCCTAGAAAAAAATTGAATTGCAATTTCCTGTAGATATGCATATCTACGTAGTATGTCCTTATTATCTAAAAAGGTTTCATGAAATTCTGTTGTGTGGTTTGAGAGGAGTTGCGATGACAAACTGTTGCAGTAGTACATTTAAGTAAATAAGTTCAAAGGGGCATAACTCTTAGAAAAAAAAATTGAATCGCAATTTCCTGTCGATATGCACATCTACGTAGTATGTCCTTATTATCTGAAAAGGTTTCACGAAATTCTGTTGTGTGGTTTGAGAGGAGTTGCGATGACAAACTGTTGCAGAAGTACATTAAAGTAAATAAGTTCAAAGGGGCGTAACTCCTAGAAAAAAAATTGAATTGCAATTTCCTGTCGATATGCACAACTACATAGTATGTCCTTATTATCTAAAAAGGTTTCGTGAAATTCTGTTGTGTGGTTTGAGAGGAGTTGCAATGACAAGAAACAGGACTGACGGATCAAAAACATTATACCCTCCGCAACTCGTTGAGTGGGGTATAACTAAAAGATGACCTGCCTTCATTCAAAATATTTTCATTTTACAATAATTAAACAAAGACATTAAAAATAGTTTTTTTTAGACTGATGATGATATTGGTAAAACAGACCAATATGTATAACATTAATTCCTGCCAAGTGCTAGCAAAATTAATCTTCAAAAGGCATCCATGCAGTTTGAAAAAGAACAAACCATGGCAGGTCATACATCTGTAATATTACAATCAAAATTCATTCTTTTTTACTTCAGCAACTAGCCAATACAAACGTATTTTGCATTAATTCTTAATTTCCATATAAAATCAGCTGCACAGATCAAAATCAGTCTAACTTTGAACACTTCAGACACACTGAAGCATTAACTAATGTACAATATTACAAAAAAATGGAAATGATAAACTGGGTTTTTGTCTTTTTCCTAAAACTTAAAAATGATGTTTGAAAGCAAAAATTGATGTACAAATATAAATTATTTTATAAACAATCAGTTGATATACATGGAAATTTTTGTTTTGGTTTTTTGTTTGTCTATTTTTTCTAGTTTGCAAACAAGCGATAAATAATTCAATCAGAAATAACAAGATGTAAACAAACAGGACTGACTAGCATACAAACATGACAGACATACCTGAGGCAATACTGCTCTTTGGTGAGCTACCTCCCGATCCGGGAGTCAGGTTACCTATGGCAACAATATCACAATAAATAAGAAACCTAGATATGGCATCCAACTTACAATAATGCCTGCTTTACTAAGAAGCTGATGTCTACTTTCAGACTACTTTCAATTTTATAGCTATTTTTTTTTTAACTTTCATATCATACAAAAATCAATAAAACCTCAAAGAATTCATTTCTGTCAATAATGTCAAGTCTTTTTTCAATTCTCATTTGAATTACAAAATATTTTACAGATTATAGTTTGATGTCATCACTACAACAAGTCATCAAAAACTTTCAAAGCCATCATGCATAAAACAATAAAGACATTATCAACTATCGATCTTTGAAAATTAAAACTGTACTGGGAAACAAAAGCTTGGCATGCTAGAAAAGGATATAATGAAAAAATCTACAACATATTCAAAACTTCTGGTATTGAATAATTTTGGTATTCAAGATAGGTGTGTAATTTTTTGAGTGTTTGTCTAAGATTGTGCATTTTATTAAATTTAACAAAAGATGAAAAAATTTTTTTTTTAACCAAATTGCTATAGAATAGCCAATTTCCCCCACCAATAATAGGTCAATAACATACATAACAAGACAGAAAGTTGCAAAATTACTGAAATAAACTCATACAGTACAAAGTTAACCTTTGACATAAATTTTATTAAAATAAGTTGGGATATGAATTGAAATTTAAAAGTTTTTTATTTTAATATACGGTTACCTGGCACTTTTCCCAACATATGAAGGTCTGAGGGTATTCCAAAATATTTACCAAAGATGGAATTGCCGTGTTTTATTCCAGGCCATTGTTGTTTCACACCTGACTAATTTAATATATGGTTGCTAAGTACTTTTCCAAAAATTTAAAGGTCTGAGAGTCTTCCAGAATACTTACCAAAGATGGAATTGCAATGCTTGAAATCCAGTTGTTCCAAGCCATTGCTGTTTCACACCTTATATCAACCTTAGACATAAATTTCATTAACATATTTTGAGGAATGTAGACATGAGAGAGCTTTCAAAATCATTTTCCCATATTTTCACTATTCAAAGAGGAATAACTCTTAGAAAAATAATCCATTGATGCTGATTTTCGAACTCGTCCAAGATAATTCTAGTCTGAACCTTTGATTATTTGTTTGTTTGTTTAGTTGGGCACATTTGGCTATTTCGTGGCGGCCAGTTTTTTTTGGTGGAGGAAGCCGGAGTACCCGTGGAGAACCATCGACCTACGGTAGGAAAATTGGCAATCCTTGTCAATTAAGATCGGAGTCGAACACACCCTGCCACAGGTGAGATTCAAACTCACAACCCCTGCATTGACAGGCTAGTGATCATTAGTAGTCATGACGAACTACCTAGACCACTCGGCCACCGAGGCCCCCGAACCTTTGACAAAAATTGCATTAAAATCTGATAGGAAATGTAGACGTGCTTACAAAATAAATTTCCCATATTTTTACTTTTCAAAGGGAAGAACTCTAAGAAAAATAATCCTTTAGTGCTGATTTTCTAACTTGTCCAAGATCTAAACCTTTGGCATAAATTTAAATAAAATCTATTAAGAGAAATGTAGACCTGAGAGCACTTACAAATACAATTTTACCATATTTTAACTGTTCAAGGACATTAACTCTAAGAAAATCAATCCGTCAGTGCTGCGTTTTGAAATTGTCTGAGTAAATGCTGATATAAAAATTAAAAGGATGGATGGATGGATGGACAGACGTCAGCATTTCTATATCCCCACCCCACATTGCAGCAGGGGAGAATTAAAGCCATGAAATTACCTTCTATGACTCATTAAAGAACAGTCAGAGGCATATTAAATATAAACTATTTTTCTCACATATTGTTCATACTTCCAGGACAGGACTGCCAAACATTATTTTTTTGTAAAGGAACCACTCAAAGGCAATTTAAAAATTATTACACCCACTTTGCTCAGAATTTTCAGACAAGATTTTTATTTCTCAAATATAATCAACAAATTTTCTTTTTCAGCCACCAGGTAGGTCAGTTAGAAGGAATGCTGAACATGAATCTTAAAATTTTATATGAATGCTTTTTCTTGTTATCTGACTTAAATATTAAATGTGGTTTTCCTTTTCAAACTGAAAGGATCATTGTATAAAATAAGAGATATTTTTCACCTGTTAAGAACAAGTTAAGGCCTTATTTCAAATTTCCTCTAAATGGTCCTAATGGTCCTGTAAATGGTCTAGCAGAGTTGGTTTTGATTTGGGTGTCGGACCACTAGCTATAATTTGGACAACCTAAGAACAATTGCTTCTAAGCTTGGTTTAAAATAACTCCATTATTCCACTCCAGAATATGTTTCTTCAATTTTTCAATTGGGTCTACTTTGACTGATCATTATCTTGACTGGAAGCTGGATACCAGTAATTGTTTCTGTACCAATCAGCTCAGTTTTTCAAATTTTCATATTCAGTCCAAATGTGAATTAAGTTTGGCTATGGAGGCCAAATTGGTTTGCAGCCTTGTCATCCGATAAATTCTGCGAGGCCATGACAATGTTCACTGCTTCCAATGATCTACAGGTTCAGTGGTTCCTAAGAACAAAATCTGAATAAGGTCCTAAGGTCAATTATTCGACAATTACAGACACTTCAGGATAGGATCATTGTAAACTAAGACCAATCGCTGCCAAGTGTGGCTGAAAATGGTGCTGTGATTTCATAGAAGATAAAAATTGTAAAAGTTTACAGGCAGGTGGATTAAAAAACAAATGCAAAGTTATAGCAATAGCCTACATTGGCCTAAGGTATACCAGTAGGTGAACTAAAGAGTAGCAGCTCTGCAAAAAGATTTTGATTGTTTAAAGATAATACCAAATTAAACTAAAACTGTGAGGGGACCTTACTAACTATACCCTCCGCTGCTGTTAATTTAATGGAGATCATGGTGAATTGTCTCACAATTTCTAAGTCCAACTCGGTATAACTGAGGGAACAAAAGGGTATAAAATTATGGGAAAAAGTATTGGACCAGGACATACTTTGCATGCACACATCTACGTACTAGGATCTAACAGTATGCAAAGTTTCATTAACCTCTGATAAGGCATGTTTGAGAAACTGCGAGTACAAAAAAAATTGGGGGATAGACAGAATTTCTACGTCCAAAAGGGTATAAAATTATGGGTAAAAGTATGGGACCAGGACATACTTCGCATGCTCACATCTGCATACTAGGATCTAACAGTATGCAAAGGTTCATTAACCTCTGAAAGGCATGTTTGAGAAACTGCAGGTACAAAAAAAATTGGGGGATAGACAGAATTTCTAAGTCCAAAAGGGTATAAAATTATGGAAAAAAGTATTGGACCAGGACATACTTCACATGCACACATCTATGTACTAGGATCTAACAGTATGCAAAGGTTCATTAACCTCTGATAAGGCATGTTTGAGAAACTGCGGGTACAAAACAATTGGGGGATAGACAGAATTTCTACGTCCAAAAGGGTATAAAATTATGGAAAAAAGTATTGGACCATGACATACTTCGCATACGCACATCTGCGTACTAAGATCTAACAGTATGAAAAGTTTCATTAACCTCTGATAAGGCATGTTTGAAAAACTGCGGGTACAAAAAAAAAATTGGGGGATAGACAGAATTTCTAAGTCCAAAAGGGTATAAAATTATGGAAAAAAGTATTGGACCAGGACATACTTCACATGCACACATCTACGTACTAGGATCTAACAGTATGCAAAGGTTCATTAACCTCTGATAAGGCATGTTTGAGAAACTCTCTCGAAGTTCTCTGACTGATGCCATGTTTATTGCCTAAGAGTTCTCTCTTAGTTCTCTGACCGATGCCATGTTTTACTGCCTCTCTCTAAGTTCTCTGACTGATGCTATTTTTTACTGCCTCTCTCTATGTTCTCTGACTGATGACGATGATAGAGCCAATTGCATTGACAGTGGTGTATATCTCCAATAAACCACACCGAACTGCATTCTCCACATTGTCTTTACACATGTCACTTAAATAAAACTTCACAAACAGAAATTTTCCTCAAATTTTTAATCTCCATTAATTTGGGCAGTATCTGAGTTAAAATAAAACCTAGGCCTGGATTGATAATTTTGGTACGTCCTTCAGCTTCTCTTCCATTCCAAAAGCTGAATTTTCAAATCGTTTTCTGAACTGAATTACAGAACAAGTTAATTAGTATTTTTTTCTTAAAACTAAGAAAAAAAGGCAGAAATATATGTAATCTCTCTGACTGAACCCAAAGTCAATTTTCCTACAAACAAATGTTTCATATAAAATTCGTAAGGGTTCCGCGGAACCCAGTGTCTCGCCTACTTTTGATGTTGTCTATATTTTCAGTGTGATAGGTGAATGCACATAATAGATTTCATAAGCAGTAATTCTTGTGTGCCATCATAAGTAAGTTCATCTACAACTAAAAACAAGTGTTACCTACTGGCATATAGGCTCTGAAACACAGTAAATAAATTCCTGCAATGAAATAATGAAATCAATTCCAAAATTATCGTCTGGATACTCTATTTTGATAATGAAGAAACTTCTCTGCAAACTTAATAAAAATAATAAAGTTATTAAAATTTTTAAAAACTTTCACAACATAGTGAATGCAATGTTAAGTCCATTTATACGTAAAAAACTGAAAAACAGAAATAAATATTTTACAAAATTTTCTCCTGGATACAATCTTTATATCATAAACAAGCTTCTGTCCAAATTTGGTAAAATTCCTGGATAGTTTAAGAAAGTTATTAAAATTTTAAAAACTTTAACCACAGAGTGAATGTAATGTTTCCTGGCAGAAAAACTAAGTCCATTTATAAGTAAAATACGGAAAAATTTTTTTTTTTTTACTAAATTTACTTCTGGATACTATATTATGATCATAAACAAGCTTCTGTCCAAGTTTGGTACAAATCCAGGATAGTTTAAGAAAGTTATTAAAATTTTGAAAACTTTAACCACAGAATGAATGTAATGTTTCCTGGCAGAAAAACTAAGTCCATTTATAAGTAATATACAGAAAAACTGGAATTTTTATTTTACAAAATTTACTTCTGGATACTATCTTATGATCATAAACAAGCTTCTGTCCAAGTTTGGTACAAATCCAGGATATTTTAAGAAAGTTATTAAAATTTTAAAAACTTTAACCACAGAGTGAATGTAATGTTTCCTGGCAGAAAAACTAAGTCCATTTATAAGTAAAATACGGAAAAACTGGAATTTTTTTTTTACAAAATTTCCTTCTGGATACTATCTTATGATCATAAACAAGCCTCTGTCCAAGTTTGGTAGAAATCCAGGATAGTTTAAGAAAGTTATTAAAATTTCAAAAACTTTAACCACAGGGTGAATATTTGTGGACGCCGCCGACGATGACGACGACGCAATGTAGGATCGCTATGTCTCGCTTTTTCGACAAAAGTCGAAGGCTCGACAAAAATGACTGTCTTGTTTTCAGATTACCAATGGCAGGTAATAAATGATATAAACATCATTTCTATAAACTATCCTGTTTTTTAATTTGCAATTAACAAGATTAAAAAAAAGATCTGACATCCGTGCATTTTGCCTTTTTTTTCAATAGCAGTGACCATATTTCTCTATGGTCCTGACCCCAAAAAGGACAATTCAAACAAATTTGGTCTAAACTGCAACAGTAGTTTCTAAGACAAATTAAGACTTCAAAAATAAATTTGCTATTTGTCTATTTTTAGTAACAATGGTAATGGCGGCAATATTAGTAAGAGCTCTGGACCACCTAAGGATGATTCAAATTTTCGCCCTTGTAGTTTCTGAGGATTTTTTAATATTTGTTTGCTAATTTTTCTTTTTTCATTAGGCCATTTATTTTTAATTAGTTAGTTTACAGATCCTCCAACCCCATTTTCGCTATTTGAAGAAAAAACTAGAGGCTCTCAAGAGCCTGTGTCGCTCACCTGTACCTAATGTGATTTTCGAAATCATGTAAAATTATATAATGATTGAGACCAAGATTGGTTTAATTTGACACAGTATTTAAAATTAAAAACAGGTCATCTTAGTGTAGTCTTACAATAGCTACTGAAGACATCTTATCATTATTATTTTTGAATATGTGGTCAAGTTGTGACCATTCAGAATTTTTTTTACAATTTTCTGATAGACTTCTAAACATCTTGGATGATGGATCGGCAACAAAGTAACAACACTTGGTCAGCACCTCATAAGGAACATTCATGCTATGTTTTGTTACATTCCATTCAGTGGTTCTCTAAAAGAAGTCATTTGTATGCATTTCCCATAGGGTCCTATGTTAAACTAAGTTCCCCGCTGGTGGCCATCTTGGATGATGGATCGGCTACAAAGTAACAACGCTTGGTCAGCACCTCATAAGGAACATTCATGCCAGATTTAGTTTCATTCCATTCAGTGGTTCTCTAAAAGAAGTCATTTGTATGCATTTCCCATAGGGTCCTATGTTAAACTAAGTTCCCCGCTGGCGGCCATCTTGGATGATGGATCAGCTACAAAGTAACAACACTTGGTCAGCACTTCATAAGGAATATTCATGCCATGTTTGGTTTCATTCCATTCAGTGGGTCACTAAAAGAAGTCATTTGTATGCATTTCCCATAGGGTTCTATGTTAAACTAAGTCCCCCGCTGGCGGCCATCTTGGATTATGGATCGGCTACAAAGTAACAACACTTGGTCAGCACCTCATAAGGAACATTCATGCCATGTTTGGTTTCCTTCCATTCGACGGTTCTCTAAAAGAAGTCATTTGTATGCATTTCCCATAGGGTCCTATGTTAAACTAAGTCCCCCTCTGGCGGCCATCTTGGATTATGGATCGGCTACAAAGTAACAACACTTGGTCAGCACCTTATAAGGGTTCATTCATGCCAGATTTAGTTTCATTCCATTCAGTGGTTCTCTAAAAGAAGTCATTTGTATGCATTTCCCATAGGGTCCTATGTTAAACTAAGTTCCCACTGGCGGCCATCTTGGATGATGGATCGGCTACAAAGTAACAACACTTGGTCAGCACCTCATAAGGAACATTCATGCCATGTTTGGTTTCATTCCATTCAGTGGTTCTCTAGAAGAAGTTCAAAATGTTAACGACGGCGCCGGACGACGCCGGACGCCAAGTGATGAGAAAAGCTCACTTGGCCCTTTGGGCCAGGTGAGCTAAAAATAAAATTGAAAATTTTGGTTTTTTATTACAGCCGACCCTCTGAAATCAGCCATCCCAAAAATAAAAATAAATTAAAATCCTTTTTGCGTCAAAATTTCATAAAAGATTATATTCCAATTCGTCTAAAAATATATTATCCATCAATAAAATACTTGTAAACATGATCCCAAAAAAATTCTATTTATAGCCATTAGTTGATGCTAATTTCCAAAAAGAAAATTATATAAAACGAATTTCTTAATAGAATCCATACGGCTTTTAAGTTCGTTTTATATGAATATCTTGATTCCATAAGATATCGAATCCACTCATTTTATGTTGTCGTAGTTTACCAGTCGGATCCCTTAAACTGTTAAAAAGGGAACGGTCTACTGAACACCTTTCAAGATAGATGTTCTGACATTTGGGTTTCAAGAGGGGATTAATTGATCATTTGCAACCTTTGGCAATATAATGGGCCAAGATCAAAATTAGTCTTCATTGTACATGATTTTTTCCCTTTTTTTTTCTTTTTTTCCCCCGACTGATCGACCCTATTTAAAAAAAAAAAAAATCTGTAAACCAATTAATTAAAAATAAATGGCCTTAGCGGTAGCCATATTTGTCCAAGGTCTTGATCCTCAGACACAATTTTGGCAGGAACCACCCAAGGTAAATTCCAAGAAATCTGATCTAAATTGCCCCACCAGTTTTAGAGGAGAAATTTTTTTTGCTAAATTTTCAATTTTTAGTAATGCACCATATTGGTCAGAGGGTCAAACTCATGGACACAATTTTGTAAGGGAATCATCTAATTACCATTCCATCAAAGTCTAAATTGCCCTAGTAGTTTCAGAGAAGATTTTTAACTATTTTTCTATTTTCAGTTACAAAGGCCATATATTAGAAATAAAAATATTGGATGATTCTTATTGCACCTTACATCTTTCATATCTAGGGCCAAAATAAAATATGTTTCCGTTTTGCCAACTGACCCTAAATTTCTGATTCCGACCCTGAATTTTGTATTGACAAAAAACATAAAAATTTCAATTCTGTGAATTTTCAGCTTTTCTAGAATGCATATAATCTTCCAAGCCCTGGATGTCAACATGCATGGTTCTTGCATTTAAATTTGCAAAATGCAATCACTTGGATGCAAAAAAGTTGATGGCATCTGTTCCAGACAAATTTGATTTATTTTCACTGTTGGATGTATATCATGAAGGCAAGCTTGACATGAAAATGTAAACTGTAGTGTCAAATGCAAGACCCACTTGAATTTGAATTCCCATTTAGAAACAAGTCATAATCCTGAAATAAAATGTTTTGTCTACCTACCTACCCTATTTTTAATTTTCACGAAATAGGAAACATGCAAATATTTTATTTTGGCCTAATTTCTGTTCATTTCAAACAGGAATATCTAACTGACAATAGACCGAAGCCAAGTGATGACAAAAGCTCCTACGTCCAGTTTAGCTAAAAAAAAAAATCTTGTACTGAATTATCATATAACCAATATATTTTTACGGACATAATTTTAAATGTTAATACAATTTCCAAATACAAAACTGCATTTTTTGTTGTACTTCAATCAACCTCAGGTCTCCAATAAGAAAAAAAAAAGTCATTATTCCATTACATGACAACACATAAAATATATGTTTACCATTTCCTATATTTGGAAATATCATACACATATTTAACTATAAATTATGATACATGCAACATCTGTGCAAGATAGTTTCAGCATAATTAATTCTTAATTCAAATGGGTTTTTTTCATCACTAAGGTTATAGCTACTTGAAGGGTTTTGCAGATCTGTTTATCAAAGGCTATACAAAACCAGAACCCACTTTTCACCTCATAATAATATTTAAAGCAAATGAAAACAGATGAATTGAGGAAAAGAATCTATTATTCCCATCGTTAATCTCTCATTTTACTATTAAAATCAGCACTTACCTTTACTCACTGACAAAAGCAGGCAAAAATAAAAGAAGAGTAAAACACAAAATTAGCATGCACAAAACAACTTTACATAAAGCAAAAAGATAGAAAGTTGTACACAGAGGTAAATATACATTCCTCCAAATAAAATAAGAGTTATATGTCCATAACTATAATCTTACAAATCAAGTTTTCTAAAATTGTTTTCAATATCGAACTTAAGATTCTATTAACTAAACATTGATATATAGTATTTGTACTCTCTACACATCATATATGACTGAATTTAAAGCTTTATTATTAAGGCACTCAAAGCCATACCAGTATATGTAAGCATAAAATTCATTTTATACAATTCAAAACACATATCTTTTAAAGGAAAGTAAACTTCTGACAGTCAATAAAATCAACTTTAAGAATTTTTTTTTAACTTATTTTGTTTTAGGATTACAAGACATCGATAATATATCAATCAAAAATCAAAAATTGTAAAGGTAAAAATGTTATTTTAAAAAAAAATATGACTTACTTTCAATCATTTTATTTCACCATAAAGAGATGACAAATTATACAGAAAAACTCACATTTTATGAACTTCAACATTTTTTAAAATGTGTTAATTGCTACATCCTGACAGATTGTGAGATAATCTTTCTAAACCACAATTTAATCTCACAAGATTTTATTTATACATATGAAATTTGAAGATGACTGGAAAATCAATGACAAGAATTTTTTTTATTATTCACAATGACATCAACTTCCAACATTTACAACACAAAGCTGAACTGAAACTATTTCTTAACGTTAAAATGCTCAAAGAACATGAATATCTAAAACAGGCAAATTTTAGTGATACAACAAATTTAAAATGAAATTCCAATTGTTTTTTGTTTGTCTTTGAGTTTAATTTGTCCTATCCATTTTTTCCCTTTTGAATTATATGACTAGAGGCTCCCAGAAAGCCTGTATCAATCACCTGGGTTTCATATGCAGACCAAGTAGATTAAACTGACTAAACTGGTTGGCAATCTGGGTAATGAATATGATTCTGAAAGAGGACTACCTAAGGCTATTGCTGCCAAATTTTGTTCCAATTTGTTTAGTATTTTCAAAGGAAAAGATTTCTGTAGGGTCCTATACTAAACTAAGTTTACCTGTTGCGATCATCCTGGGTGTGGTCCAGGTCTTCGACAAAATTCTGAAAGACGACAACCTTATGACTACTGCTGCAGTTTTGTTCCTATCCCTAAAGTGGTTCTTTAAGTGAATTTTCCCATTGCGTCCTATGTTAAATTAAGTTTGCCATCTTGGCAGGATAGTCATGAAAGAGAATCACCAAAGAACCATTGCTGCAAACTTTCGTTCCAATTGGCCTAGTGGTCTCTGACAAGAACATCTTTCAGTGAATTTTCACATAGGGTCCTATGTTAAAAGTAAGTTTGCCTGTGGTGGCAGTCTTGGATGGTGGTCTGGGTCATTGGATATATTTATGAAAGACCATCTAAGTTTGGTTTCAATTGGGCCAGTGGTTTCAGAGAAGATCTTTAAAGAAAAATTTACAACGAAAATGGACGTGAAGTGATGGCAATACTACAGGCCTTTAAACCAGGTGAATAATACATTGTCTTTTTCAGGATGGTATTTTAAGAAGGCTTTTTTTATTATATACTGGAATAATTTTACTTAATAATCAAGCTAAGATAACTAAACTACAGTAAATAAGTTCTCACTTCAAAAATTTTACTAAATATTTCATATAAAAATATTCTTTTTCAAAAGTATGTGCTGGAGTCAAGAAATAACTATTAGATTTACTGATAAATTTTTAAAATTTTCCTTAAAACTGGTGTAATTTTGAATATGAAAATTTTACTGGGTCAATTAAAATTAACTGTTAGATTTTCATCCCCACCTGCCCCTAAAAACCCACTCCAATTTAAAATTTTTAGTAAATTATAAATTCTGGAATTTTTTCATGTCTTTTACTATGACTATGTACAATGCTTTGGTTACCTATGTTTAATTATTTGCTTTCACTGTTTCTGGTTTAAGAAATGAAAAACATCAAAATAAAATCCTCCGATCTGTCAAATTTTTCTTGGTCAGAGTTTGTGAAAATCTCCATATGAAGTCTAACTTAGTTTAAATGACAATTTTTCCAAGAATGCAGTCATAGAAAAATTATGAAATTATCCAAAAATTGAAATATTTCTGAGCCTAAAAGTGAAAATTTCAAATAATAGAATGGGACAGTGTTTTCAACATTGGGCTTTAAATATTTTTTTAAGGGAAAATTTATTTTTTGGCAACTTGTCCAGCAAAAAAGTCACTTATAAAGTAGTAGATGTTATTTTTAATTTAAAAAATATAAATTTCTTTGAAGGGACTTTAAAGGTTATTTTCAGATTACAAAGGTTTTCAATTTATCCCAATTCAAGCAAACTATAAAGGCTGTTTTGTACCTTCCTGATGATAGGTAAATTTATCTACCCTGGCCGATATAATCCAGGAAACCACATTTTACAACATCTGAACATTAAGGAGAATATTTGTGTGATGAAATGCTGTTAGAAATGTGCCAGAAGTAAACACTGCTGTTACAATGGCGACTAGCGGGACAAAAAAAAATCATATTAATATACTTACTGGAAAAATTCCTAGTGGCCAACATTGTGGTCAGGATAGCGCCCTAAAAATATTAAAATCAAGGTTGTACTCAGAAAAAAATACATAAAATGATAATAAAATACACTGAATCATAATGACATCTAATCAGGCATACTAGCTTCTGTCTTTATAATAATGTGACAATTAATAGGCTTTTAATTCTGCCTTTTTTGTCTGTTTAATCAATTAGAAATTATCCAACATATCATTTACTTACATATTATTGCAAGACAAGGTTATGATATTTTTATCACTTCAAATGTTACCTTATTCCTGTGAACCTATGATTTCTATAAAGATAAAACATTATTCTTCTTTTTGTAAATTACTGTGTGGCATCACATCAACTACAGAAAGCATCAATGTATGGCCTGATTGACAGTAACCTGCTTTGCCACTAAACACAGCTGTCTTCATCAGTGTTTAGAGCTGCTCACCCACCTTACAAACTTAATAACCAGGTTTTCCATTAGAAACTCATGTTAAAAATGTATCTTGTGATTTATCAAACTCTCTTTTTTCACATGTTATTTCAATTAGAAATATTATGAATTTCGAAGACAATTAACTATAACACAGGCTGGTATCCTGTGGAGTGCTTTGATAGCCTATAGTAAAGGGGATCAAAGGTTCAAACCAAAATTGTTATCTGCAACTTCTTCACAAATCATACTTAAGTCTGAGAAAACTGCTTTTGATTTTTTCCATGTGAAGATTATGTGTCCAAATAATATGACATACCTTCCTGGCACCTTGAAAATCCAACTTAGTGTATTATCATAGGACAGGACATATTTTATCCACATCATTAATCTGTCTCCTCTTCACAAGATAACTACACAAACTCACTTAAATCCAAGCTTAAATAGTATTTACCTTGAGTTTTCTTCGAGCATTGAATTTCTTCAAACAATCAACTGTTTCTTGTCTGTGTACCACTGATGCAACTCTCTCTCTCTGCTGAAAAGACAAAAGTTTTCAGATTCATTGTTTAACATGTATGCAAATTATACTACAACATCTATTCATGGTTTGACTAAGTGTGATCTTCCATACTCTTTACAATGATAACTTTTCCAGTTTGAATATGGAAAAATGATGGTTCATAAATAATTACCTGAATAGGAATATATTTTGATTTTAATCAGATGAAAATCCTAATTTCAGTCACACCTGTAGCAAATTTCCAACATCATATATACATCTTAATATTCATTATAACAGTCTATCTTATAAAACAGTTGTTTACAATGGGAACAATTCAGAACTTTTAACATTTAAATTTTGTGAAGAGGCTATCAATAGCTTGATGATATTCGGAACAAAAAGAAATTTACGGCTGATTGAAGTCATTGACACTTATCACCATTTCATGCAAAAATATTCTGAGATGTAAATACATTTGTAACATTAAATAGCTATAAACACTAGATTAGGATGCCTACTTTATATCTGATTTTAAGAATTTTTTGTTCAAAATTCATTGATGATTAAAAATAATACACAATTTTCAAATTTGATGATAGATTACACCTAGATGACTGTCTAAAGATAGAATTTTAAAAGACTGAAATATCCATATAATTAAAAATTTCAGACTGCTTTTCCAATAAATCTTAATGACAATGAAAAGTATGTCAATAAATCGTTTAAAATGAACACCTTCCTTGGAAGACTAAACAATTATTATAAGTATTTGACCTCCTCAAATGACTGATTGGCAGCCAATAAACTACATGGTTAACCAGTACAATCAAATCTTATATCTTCTGTTGTATTCTAATTTATAGTTCAAATTTATAGTCTAAAAGTTTAGAGTATAATTTCTTCTATAAAGTTTAAAGTTGTAAAAGTTCGATCATGTGTCAATTAATCTTATTTAATGACATGCAGTTTATTGCCATGAAAAAAGTATCATTGTATTTACAATGGAATTTAAAATTTCAAGTTTCTATATGCAGTTATAAATCTATAACTACAGAAAGTTGTGATATGTAACTGCATGTAGTTATACAGCTATAACTACAGGAAGTTGTGATATGTAACTGCATGTAGTTTTACATCTACAACTACAGGAAGTTGTGATATGTAACTGCATGTAGTTTTACATCTACAACTACAGGAAGTTGTGATATGTAACTGCATGTAGTTTTACATCTACAACTACAGGAAGTTGTGATATGTAACTGCATGTAGTTATACATCTACAACTACAGGAAGTTGTGATATGTAACTGCATGTAGTTATACAGCTATAACTACAGGAAGTTGTGATATGTAACTGCATGTAGTTATACAGCTATAACTACAGGAAGTTGTGATATGTAACTGCATGTAGTTTTACATCTACAACTACAGGAAGTTGTGATATGTAACTGCATGTAGTTATACATCTACAACTACAGGAAGTTGTGATATGTAACTGCATGTAGTTTTACATCTACAACTACAGGAAGTTGTGATATGTAACTGCATGTAGTTTTACATCTACAACTACAGGAAGTTGTGATATGTAACTGCATGTAGTTATACAGCTATAACTACAGGAAGTTGTGATATGTAACTGCATGTAGTTTTACATCTACAACTACAGGAAGTTGTGATATGTAACTGTTTGTAGTTATACAGCTACAACTACAGGAAGTTGTGATATGTAACGGCATGTAGTTATACATCTACAACTACAGGAAGTTGTAATATGTAACTACAAGTGGTTAAATAGTTATGTATTATGTAAATATGTGCAGTTATATAAATTGGCTATACAGATAAACACACTTTTTCCATAAGTGTATACTACTGAAAAAAGACAATTCTTAAAAAATTTTGGAGATTGAATGGCCTTATTGTTATAGGAATCTTCAGTTCAATACCAATACTGCAGAGTAGTCATTTTCTATTACGAAAAAAAATTGGTTTGACCTTAACATGCAAAGAACTTTACATAAAAGAATAATATTTATTTGGACTTTGATCAGGACACCCTATTGAAAGGTATGATCATATTTAGTATATTTTGAATTCTTTGTTTTAATCAATTAACTAAGTTTTTCTGTTATTTGAGACTTATCAATATGAACTTGACCCCATTTACATTGTTTATAAATCTCAAATTTAATCAGACAAGAACGTGTATGTCAGGAATGAACCAGGAATTTAAATGCTTCAGTAAAATTTTTCCAAACATTATAGCTATACCATTTTTATTTCTTTAACTAACTGGCAGATCTAAGAGTTTGGTCATAACTGCCCAACATTTTCAAGATACACTGAATCAAATTTTTAAAATGTTGCTAATTAGCAAAAAGTAAAATGCTTTTTAACCAGGAATTCATATTTGGTACAAGCACTAGCTGAAGGCAGCATTAAATATCATAGAGAGATTAAAATTCCAACAACAGAGAAAAGATAGACAACTCCTTATCATTAACATAGATCTTTAAAAATATGTTTTCACAGAAAAAAAAACCTTACCAAATTAAGTATTTATGCAATATGTAGGGAGTCCAAATGCACAATTTTTATCTAATATAATTCCCACTTAAGCATTAGATAATTTTTCACCTTAGATAACACTGATAAATGTAATGTTATCTACAGGTGATTTGGTATATAAGTCAGTTAAAAAAAGAAATAGGACAAGGATTTCCTTACAAATTTAATTTTAAGTTCTATTAATGAGAACTCATCTGAAAGTTATTTTAGTTTTTAACAATTATAACAATAAACAAACTTATAAAAATTGCACTCCATGTATAAACTTTGATTTATTGTATTATTATCAATATTACTTTGATAAAGATCTTTCACTTTATTAAAGTTACTGTTAGTTAAAAAAAAAAAAAAAACTGTCTTAAAACAAAGAGAAACAGATAACTTACACAAATCCATGGATGTCTAAGTGCTTCTTGTGCAGTAATACGTTTTGCAGGATTGACTGTTAACATGCTATTTATAAGATTCTTTGCTTCGGGCGTAACTGTGTCCCATTCTGGTGAAGGATACTGTAATGCAATATATTAACTCATTACTATAAATGTAAACTCTGTAACTGGAAAACTTTAAGTTAGGAACTGGTCATGGCTTTGAAGTGCCTATATCGCTCACCTCGATTTAACCTGAAAATTTAATTGTAGCAGTTATCTTGATTGGTTTTCCCATAGGGTAGGTACTATGTTAAACTAAGTTTGGATGTGGTGTTCGGGTTATCAAACACAAATCTGAAAGAGGACCATCTAAGGAGCATTGCTGCAAGTTCTGGTCCAAATGGCCAAGTTTAAGGCATGAAATCTGCAAATTAATTTTCCCATGGGGTCCTATGTTAAACTAATTTCAGCTTTGGCAGCCATCTTGGTTGACAAACTGAGTCACAGGACACAATATTGAGAGAGGATAACCTAAGGACCATTGTAGCCAAGTGTGGTTCAATATGGCCATGTAGTTTTAGACAAGAATATTTTGAACTGAATTTTTCCATCAGGTCCTAAGTTAAACTAAGCTCAGCTGTGGCAGCCATCTAGGTTGATAGTCTGGATCATCGGACACATTTCTGAAAGAGGACCACCTAAGGACCATTGGTGTCAAGTTTGGTTGGTTCCATCTGGCCATGTAGTTTCCTAGATGAAGATTTTTAAAATTCATCCCCCCTTTTTTCTATTTTTAGCAACAACTGCCGTGTTGACTGGAGGTCGGAGATGCCGGAAGGGGGCAATCCAAAGGCCAACTGGGCCCAAAGTTATTTGGTCCCAATTGGCCCAGTGGTTTCAGAGAAGATCTTTTTAGGAAAGTTTATGCGGTATGACGGACGCCAAGTGATGGCAATATTGGAAGCTCAAATGGCCCTATAGTCCAGGTGAGCTAAAACAATAATAATTTTTTTTACCTTCAAGATATCTGATTATTCTTCAGATAAACTCCCCAGGAAGTCACTCTATGCCTGGCCTCAATAACGTTAGCGCTATGGATACAAATCCGTTAAAAAAAGTGCTATATTTTAGGGAAAGCTGTAATAATGCCACCCTGTAACATTGTTTTTTTTAATGTTTTTTTGAAACTGCACATGACCCCCCCCCCCCCCCCCCCCCCCCCAAAAAAAAAAACAAAAACAAAAACAAAAACAAAAACAAAACAAAACAAAACAAAACAAAAACAAAAAAAAACAAAACAAAAAACAAAACAAAACAGCTGTACAGAGTGACAGTGAACTGGATTTTCCTTCATAACAGTTTGAAACTGCCCACCGACAATACATAGCCAAACTAATAAACAGGAAAATATGGTCCAAAAAACCTTTCCTATTATAGATGACACCATGTAACACTGAATTTCTTTCTGAAAATGCATCATTTCATTATATTCTTAAACTTCATCAAAGAAAACTGTCATTAAATTTTAATTACTCCTGTAAAGACCTGTATTGACAAATTTTAATTACTCCTGTAAAGACCTTTATTGACAACACATTTCTTGGCCTGTTTACATTCCACTACTACAGTAAACCATGTGACACTTGTCATGTAAAAAAGAAACTAGGAAATCTGGGTTTTAGCTAAAGATTCAGAAATGAAGGTCTACTTGAGTACCAAGAATATTGTAATTAAATTTTTCAACACTTGTTAATTTGGCATTACACATCCCATAGCTACATATTACATTAGTCTGCATTCCTGTGTTTTATCGAGGGAAGGATCTGACCAATCATATTTGAATTGCTTCTTAGGATAAGTCATTTACTAATGCAGATGAGAAACTCTTCTAACAATTCATTTGACAAAGCAGCTTAAGAGGAGATTTTTTTTTTAAACTGACCAATCCATTTTTATTGACCAACAATATCAACCAAGGCAACGATGCAAAATGTATTGTATTAATCTATTGCAACTCTGACTCTCCAAATTTTATAAATTTTGTCACAAAATGTTATGAATTTTCTAGATGATACTTACATCATATGCACCTGCTTTGATCTGAGCATATAATCTGTGTTGGTCTTCATCCCAAAAAGGTGGATAACCCACTAACAATATATACAATATTACACCTACAAGAAAATAAATTCACAACTTGAGTTGGTTAGACCATTCTTCAAAATGTTTTTAAGAAGGCAAAGATGGCAACATGATGAACATTAAAACTAAAAATTTCCTATGATACTTTGCTTCACTACATGTACATCAACTGCAATTATTACAATATTGTAAATATTTACTCCATTTAGGAATTCCAATTCTTCAAATTTTGAGATATATGGATGTCAGCATAAAATATGAAAAGTTCCTAGAACTACTAAATGTGTACTATGAAGACATCAGTTGGTTTTTTTGGAGGCTGTGGCGAAGGATCTAATATCTATGCTACTAAAATAAGGGCTTGACTTCTTTGGGCTGTTATCACATAACAAATGCAATAGACACAGTTCAAATCAGAATTTGACTGATTGAGGATAAATGTGTTGTCTGAAAATTTCACACATCTAAGTCGATACATTTCTTTAAATGCTGGAATTATCGATGAGTTAACTAGGACAGAACCAATCCAACATGTTTCCATGTTTCTTCATTTGTCTCCACTTGTGGTCCAATCGCACAAGGATAATTATTCAGCTATACAGTGACCGAAAATAGTACCAATATACTCAATAATTATATCGCTTATGATACTATTAATACATTTCTACTTCCACTTCTAAATATTGAAAAAGCGGTTGATTATGACTAAAGGTAAGTAGTAGAGATTATATGCTGAACATTTTTACGTGATTTTGACTAAAGTTAAGATGTAGAGATTATATGCAGAACATTTTTACACAACACAGACACATAATGTAACTAATTAGAATACTTTATTTCGCTCTTGGGTATAATATAAAATAATAAGTTTTAGCAAGCTTATAAAATGAACAAACATAATATAGATATGGCAAACACTTTACAAGAGAATGTGATTTTTAAAAAACTGGAATTTAAGTACCGGTATTTCGGTTTGCTTTTAATATTGTTTCAAATTATGACAATATTGGTACCAATAAATGATTTTATTGTTATAGGGAATGTACTAGTAATCAACTATTTTAAGAAGCTTAATTCAAATTCAAGGATGCATAAGAAACCAATAATGTATCACTGCCAGCAAAGCAAGGTCAAAATATTAAATTCAAATTTTTTAATAACATTTGTTTTTCATTTGTTTACTCTTTGGTTAATTTCAGTTATAACTTTAAACAACATCATACCAACTATGTACAGACATGTACCAGAAATACTGTATTATGTAACCAATAATTTATTCAAGATTAACTTTAATTTGAAAAGTTACAAATATCTAACTTTTCAACAGCTTTAATTGTAACATGTGGGTAAAATACTTCATATTTTCTATTTACTTACCACATGCCCAAATGTCTACTGGTTTGCCATATGGATCTTTCCTTAAAACTTCTGGTGATAAATAACCTGGGGTACCAGCAAATCCTGCAATAAAGAAGTTCTGTTTAGTTTAGTATGAATGTTAATACTACAGAATTTTTGGATAGGAGTTACCATGAGCACAGAAGATATGGGGACCAAAGGAGAACAATTCACTGCCAACTTCAATATATGTTAACTGTATGCTACATAAACATTTGCTATGCATTTTTTGTTTTCAAAGATCCAAATTTCATATATTTTTCAAAAATACGAAAACTTTTTGTATTCATAGCTTAAACTTATAAATTATCATTATTATAAGATCTTTATATCTTTTTATTTTTTAAGCAGAACATTTGACTCACTGCTGTTGACATATTACACCAATGTTTTTACTTATTATTATTAACTTATCTCACCTGCAACGGCTGCATTCTAAACCTCCAATGTTAAATACTAAATTATCATTCAGGTCAGTACTCTGTACTTTGGTTTTTACCATTTTTATTTAAATTTTCTTGCTTACAGAATTAAGTACTTATTTTGGTTGAAGTTCATGCTTGTCTGCATTTATAATTATTTATTTTATATTTTAACATAGAACAAGGCTAATGTAGTGTGGAAAAGATGGAAATTAACATTGTCACATTCTTTATATCATGTCTCAAGAAAACTGTATTTTCATTGGCTGTTGATAAATAGAAATTAGCATGTCATCGAGAAAAAAGCACAAAGTTGGAATTTGAAAAGTATACAAGGTTGGCACACAGCCTACAACAGAGGACATGTGGCCACACAACAAAACAAGTTCATTATCATATGAAATCTACTTCAATCAGTATGATGTAATGTTGTTTCTCTGACAAATACCGAATATCCTTTCATTCTAATTTAGAAAAATACAACAATTAAAACCATTTCAAAATATCAATAGAAATGATCAGTTTTCATGATATCCAATAATTAACCAGAAATGTATAGTTAATGATCATGTCAAAAACACAAATGGCAAACAGTCAGATAAACTCCAATATTGAATTACCTTTGCAAAATATCATACCACTCTAAAATTTATAGAAATAAAAACTCAATATTCAAACTTTCATGAACAATCTTTTTCTTAATGCTTAGCAGGTATAAAGGCAAACTCTCTTATGGAGGCATAACTTGTGAAGTAATGAGTCAGACAGAAGTTCCTGTCAACAAGTGAAATCATAATCACAGGGTTTTAGGCTACACCAAATTGATTTTTAGTTCTTTCAATTTTTTATGGCAAAATAGGTATGAGCAAGCAAAATGTTTTTAAACTAAAATAATGCAGCAAATGGGAAAAAAATGTTTTACCAAATTTTGGGAGTGAGCGAACACTTTTTATATTTTATTTCCTGAAAAATAAAGAATTTGGGTCAAATTTAAAATTGGCAAAGTAAGAAAATCGGAGCGGCAAAATCCAAAGAACTAAAATTCAATTCGGTGTGGCCTTATGTATATTTTACAAGGGTCTAACATAATCAAACCATAATTAAAGACTCATAGGAAGTAAGTTCCCCCTCCCTTATGGTGATCAATGAAGAGGATTTCTATGGCAACAGAAAAACCCAAAAATACATGAAATCATGATGTTTTTGATTGGGTATATAGTTTTAAAAAGAGTGGTGAAAAAGCCATGATATTCATAGAAATTAGAGAAAGCATATTTACCAAACCATGCTTGTTGATCTCCCTGAACTTCTATGGCCAGTCCAAAGTCTGCTAATTTGACTGCTGCACCTTTTGCTTTACTGGCTAATAATAAATTTTCAGGCTGAAAATAGAAAAATTCTGAAAATCAGATTACGTTTTATGATTGAAAGCCATGCATCTGCTAGCAGAAAATAGAAAAACGTGGAGAAGAAAAATAAATTCCCAAACTTTGTTATTTTACATTTTCAGAAAATTATGTATACCAAGTACTTTTATAATGAACTTTTTTACAGAGAAAACCTTGTTTAGCTCATCAATTTCATGTGAAACCAACAGATGACAGTGGTTCCTGTTAAAAGAATGAAAATATTAAAGGAACATGATCATAGTTAGTCTTCTACAATTAAAGAAGGGAACATTTTAATTCAAAAAGCTTAATTTTGATTTAATGGTTGACCCCATTTTTTCTCTTAAGCTATTTGCTTTAAACATACACCTTTTTAAACATTATATGCATCTGAAAAAAAATGTCATGTACATTATCACATCAATCCAATTGACCAGAATTAGAAACATTCACAGAACTCCATGATGATATCTATAAATAAAACAGATAATCTAAGGATCCTAGAGCTAATTAAATAATTTATAATAATCTATATCAAACCAAGACAATAGTGATCCAATTACAGTACTGAAAACTTTCATTTCAGAATTTCAATCTATCTCAATACAGCTAGATTTTCCAATTAAAACACAATCCAATATACTACAAAAATAACTTTAATTATCCTATCTCCTCCAGATTATAGTAAGCTCATTTACTGCCTGGCAGTACATCCCACTTATATAAACCACAAAGTAATCAGATAAGGAATGTCTTGTACTTGTTAAGGACATTACTGGTTATGCACTGTTTTTAAATTTCAGAAATTCAAGAGATGGTATTAGTACCAGTGTAGAAATGAAAGGAGACATAAACAATATATGTACAGTGCTGGAAAATTTTACCCGCAACAATAAACTATTAGATGGCACATTTCTAGCCTACATTCATTAGGCAATTGTTGGAGCATAATCTAGTGTGAACATGACCTCATAAACACTGTAAACAAGAACACAATATTGCAAGTGAAGACAAGCATACCAGATGATTTGCAAGACAAATGTTAGTACAAGTGTAGGAAGGAATGGAGAAATAAGAAACATTTTATAAGTGACAACAAATCTGAAATGTTTTGTATTTATGCTAAGATACTGATTTTACATTTGAATTGGGCCTCAGTATATCAGACATGACATCACAGATAAAATTAATACATTACAATATACATGCTTGGTTTACAAATTTTCATTTGCAAATAATCTGTTTAAAATTGTCAGTTGAAGATGTAACAAGAACAGTGTTCAATGTCCCCAGCCACATGGCAATAACTCAAACTAAACAAAAATGGTACAGCACTGAAATTCGAACTTGACCGAGATAATACTGAATCACAACTATGATATAAATTTAAATAAAATCCATTAAGGTTTGTAGGCGTGAGAAAGCTTAGAAGAAAAATTGACAAACTTTTCAGAGTTCAAAGGGCAATTACTCCAACAAAAATAATGGTACACCAATGAAATTCGAACTTGACCAAGATAATACTAAATCACAACCATGATATAAATTTTATAAAAATTCAATAATAAATGTAGGCGTGAGAGTGCTTACAATATTGGACGGATGGATGAACCAGCGGACGGACGCCATGCATTTCTTTTTCCCCACACCAAGTGGCAACAGGGAACAATGATCCTACAAGAATTTTATCAATGTATGGAATTAAAAGGAGCTTTGCTTTAACAATCAAAATGTCTCCAGCAGGCAACTCAACAAGACTGCAATCAGACCTATAAAAAATTTCTTTTCCAATTTTGTTCTCCTATTTCATAGGAATAAACCCTTCTTTTTGCACACGCTCATTCACACACACATAAAGGAAGGCAAAATCTGACTGGAATGATTTCAATTCCTGGAAATTTATATTCCATAATAATACCATAATACAGAAAAGACATTTATATGCACAATTATAACAGCATAAAGTAATACCAAAATAAATTCTTACCATTTTATTAATGGGATACCAGTCAAGCAAAAGCACGAAATCACTTAGAGCTTATCTGACAAGATAAAAGAATTCTAAAGTCTGAAAGCATAGAACAAATGGTAACAACATTGCTCTATAGAATCACTTAACAAGACAGTCTCTATGATGGTATTAACACATCAAACTGTCACAGAGTCTGTATAATCAATAAAAACCAAAAGACTCTATATTATATAACTGCTGTCTTTTTTATCTGTGTGTATAAGCTCTTACAAAATCTATGTGATATATCTGATTAATTTAACATACAGGCATTTTTAAATGATATTAGATGGTAAATTGAAAATTTATCTGGAAGTACCTATAAATCTAACAATAATGGCAGAAACAATATGAATTATTAATAATAATGCAAAGTTCAACCACCTTTGAATAATGGGTTTCAACTGAAAAAAAAGACGACTTAGCTTGATTGCACAATTTTAAAATAAATATTATTGATAACAGAAGCAGTCAAAGCTATATACAAATAACACCTTCTTATCATTTAAAAATAACACAAGAAAGCACATACCAAAAAGAATCACCAGAGAGTCAGGATAATCCGACTTGATACAGACTCTTGGCAGTGGTGGAGTTAAACTAGTTTTACCAAAACAATGAAACTGCCATGTGTTTATATACAGATTTAAAAAATTTGGGTGCATACCTTTGGGTAAGTATGTTTTGCTGGAAGATATTCAGAGATGTCCACAGTAACAGCAACATTGACCTTTGATCTACTGATCTAAAAGTGAGGTACTTCTCCTTGCATCAAATCAAACAAGGCATTCTTAAATTATTGTCTAAATTATTGTCAGAGCCTATATCAAAGACTTTCTAGAGGTCCAATTATTATATTTTCTTGGATAACATTTTTGTAGTTTTAGGGTGATGTGTAACCACAAATTTAGGTACTTGTATTTGTAAATTTCAAAACCAAAAAATTCAGTATCTATGAAGAAACAAATTATCAGTCAACAACGAAAACCAATGCCGACAAAAAATGTATTCACAGTATAAAATTCATTCAAAACATCAATTTCACAACAGAAGATTTGTATTCATTTGCCCAAACAGTAACTGCTATAGGTTTGATAAGTGTTCAATCTAGGATGAAACAGTAAGGTTGAAAATATGATTCATATCAAGTTTCAGTACATTTGGCCTAGTAGTTTAAGAGGATTTTCAAAATTGAGAAAATCAAATATACAGAACTTTCACATTAGTTGCCCAACTGGGACAAACTCTGAAAAGTTTATAAAGGTCCTTCCATAGATACTGTGTACTAAGTTTCAATTCCTTTGGCAGAGGTTTCAGATATGAAGACTGAAATGAGAAGTTTGCAAATGTACGGAAAACTGATGCCAAGTAAATTTTGGTCAAGGCAGAAGGAACAAAAACACTTTTTCTAGTTTATTCAATTTTATTGTAAATTTGTTATTTGTATTTCAGTACCAAAATATAGACGAATATGATTCATCTACGACAACAACACATCCTTCTTTTATTGAAAAGTATTTAACAAGCATCAATATCTATTCTTGGAGACCAACATGCAATTGTTGAACAAATACAATAAATTTTACTAATGGATAGGCAGACAAATTAGTAGACAAAACGAATCTCAAGTGACTAAAACCACAACCTATAGACCTTGACTACAACAAAACATTTTCCCATTCAAAGTCATGGAATAAATTTAATTTTTGCATTTTCACTGGCCATGGGATTATATATGTGTAAAGATAAGTAATCGGTCTGACAATATAAAATGAATAGAGATTGAACCAAACCACTTTCCAAGTAATAATCTAATCACTAGTGTATTACATTATATCATCAAATTTCTAGGTACTATTGATCAGCGTACTGCTGAAGGCCATCTATAAGGCTGTAAAACAATCCTCTTTTCCAAACAAAAAGTGAATTAACAAACATTTTTGCCTCAGTATCCTACTGAAATCTTAAAGAGAAAAACAATGAAGTATTTTATTTTTGGAAGGTTCTACATGTAATTCATTCTTACAGTTAAGTTTACTTCTAGAAGTCCAATATACCTTCTCCATAAACAAAATATGAGTTTGATTTATTGGGGTTTAACATCACTTTCAGCACAACTGTCTATTCCGTGCCAGCCAGTACTTGTTGGTGGAAAAAGCCAGAGAACCAATAAGTTTGCAATCCTTTTCCATTAAAATCACAGCCCAAAACACAACTTGCCACAATTTGGTTTTAAATTCACAAGTTCTACATTGATGGACTGGTTTTTTTTGTTAGAACAAATTTACTAGACCAATTGCCCACTGTTTAACTAACAGTATTCATCAGATATTTCAGTAATATTTCATTCCTTTTTTCAGTTTCAAACCAATTGCACAATGAGACCAAAATAAAAACAATCCTGTGTTGTCAGTAATATTTTAGGTTTAGTAGGTTTAGTACATTATTGTAGGTAGGAATTTCTTGTTACTTTTTCAAACTTTTATATAGGTAATTTATAGGAGACTATTTGGGAGATAAAATCTTTAGGTTAAACTCTTTAAAGTTATGATCAATTGTATAGATTACTGGAAACAGAAGATTTTTTTTGTACTACTTTCTAGCTGAAAATAAATAATTTAATCTCTTCTGTCTGCTGTTCTGTCTTTTGTCATCAATAACAGTTTATATAAATTATATTTTATTTTGGCAGCATTACCTTAATATAAATCTGATAGAATATATTAATACCATCAATTATTGTCGCAAGCTTCCTAATTTTCTCACGTTTTATTATTTACGATAAAATTCTAGCTTGGTTCATTATTTATCTGAGTTTCTATTTCCTAAATGTTGAAAATAATACTTTCTTTTTCCTGTATGACAGGAAATTACGCAGAGCTCAGATTGTATAAAAATTTCCTGCAACTTGGACAAGAAAGCAAAAAAATTAGTTTCATACATATTCAAAGTACTAAATGATAACCCAACTATAATAAATAAGATTTGCAGTTTGTCTGAGAAAAAAAAAACACAACAATAGTGAATTTATGTGTGGCTTTTTCCTATAATATATCTCCAAACATAACTGGCAGTATTTCTTAACTTAAAAGGAAAAATCTCAATAAATAATTTGAAATTTGAAAAACAGGAAAAACTACTAAGGGCATTCTTTTTTAATTGATTGGTTTACGGGGGAGCACTCCAAAAAGATGGGTCGGAGATCAAAATCAAAATCAAGATTTGTTTATCGAAAATTTTCTAATTCTCAATTGAAACTCTTTTAACTGGTACATATTGTAATAAAATGTATTGCACAGAAGTTTAGGTAACCCCCTTAGTACAATACACGTAGGCTGTATGATGATACATGTACATGAATTTTCATGGGTATGGTCTGATTTAATATTTAATGCTGTCTCCATGGTCCTACCCCATATCAAATGGTCACTATATTAAAATTGTCTTTTTTGTCAGTTTATATGTATAAAAGAAAATCATCATGACATTTATTTTTTTTAAATTCTTTTCCACCAGCAAGACGTGTGACATATTGGGAGAAAAACTGAGCAATGTTGCTGTAGTTCCACAATTCATAACAAGACTGGTTCCCTTTTGACAAAGGAAGAGCAGCATGCATTTATTAGAAAATATCAGAGCATTTTTTCTGTACAAAAAAATGAATGAAACTGTGTTTTTTGTTTTGATGTTCTTGCAATTTTGAAATAAGACTAATAAAACAAAAGGAATGTTTGTACTGCATGCATGCAACTGTTTTCTAGGTGCCCTCTGGGAATCCTTTTTTTGAAATAAATTATGTGGAATTTACTTTTATGTACTCAAATGCCCTTACTTTTAAAAATTTCACATGTTTAAATTCATGGAAAAAGCCCACATAGCCTTAATATAGGTGGGATAATTGTTTTGCACTTCCTTAAGATAAAGTCATAATTTTTATACAGGTTTTTCATAAAATTATATGTATAAAAAATAAAGTAGAATTACTTTTTTTTACCAAAAAAACAAGTTTTATTCTAAATAATTTTATTTCCTTCCAAATTTAAATTTAAAATCAATTTAATATTTTGTCATAAAAATGTTTGAATTAAATAAAGGTTTATCAAAGGGGAGTAACCCCACTTTCTTTTGTAACAACAAACCGAGTAGTTTGATACCCAAGCTCTGAACCCTAATAAGACAATATAAACGTTCTAAAAGAAAGGTAATAAAATTTTAATGGTAGTGTTTAGCACTTGTATACCGAATCATATTAGGCTTGAAGAAATTTTTTAGTGAGTTAAAATGTAACTGGAAATGCAGACTTTTCACAGTTTAATGAAGAAAGTACAATCCCTTTTTACATGTAGGACAGAGGGGTTCATTTTTGGGAGACCCTCGGGGCAGAAGGGCAAGCAGGAGCACTGTTTTTATATATATTTGTTTTGGCCATCACAAATTAGGATCGGCGGAAATAAGAAAAATACATTTTTCAACCATTTTTATTTAGGGATCACAAAAATTAGGGTAGGCGGATCCCTAAACCAATCAATAAAAAAATATAGCCCGAACAAGAAAAAAAATATTCAGGACATTACCAGTACACTGTACTATTTACTAATACAGTGCTGGAAAGATTTTCTACTAAAAAATATGATCAATCAAATTGATTTGAAAAATTGGCAAAAGTTTTCAATACTTTATATTCCTACAGCAACTGTTGGTTCCATGTTAACAGAAAAGTTGTACATGTATTGGGGTCCATGTTAACAGAAAAGTTGTATTGGGGAAATACATGTGCATCACAAAAATATCTTATATCAATACAATATTCTGAAGGACAGAAAAAAATTTGTTCATTACTGTATAGAGCTGCCTGCCAGATCACCCATACACCTATCTATCTGCCTGCTAATTCACCCATCCACCTATCATACTAATAACCAAAATTTGTTTGTTTTGTTTCATTGCTCAATACAGTCTATAATACCATTTTGAATGTGTAATTTCTACAATTATTGCCTTTTTCAGCATATATTGTTAAACTAAAAACAGTAACCATAGAAATTTTAATGATTTGTTAACTAACCAGCCTTTTGGTAAAATAAATAATTATCATAAAGTCTGCACAAAATTTAGTGTATAAATCTTTAAAAGGAAGAAATAAATCCAGTATCTGTTACAAAAATCATGACAAGAAATGAGGCTGACTGACAGGAAACCAAAGTTTTCCTTGATCACTGATTAAAGCAATCCTTCTGCCTGCCAAACATCATAAAAACTAATAATAAACCCGAAAACCTGATTTAAAACCAAGTTTCAAAATATTAAGAGTTGACACACTACAAGTCTCGCCTGAATATGCACATAAGACACAGAATAATGATTATCTGATACCCGACATTTTGCAAGTCAAAGGAAAATGCATTAAAATAAATTGAGGTCAAGGTCAAATGGCAGGTGTCATACACACAAGTCCACTAAGAACTATCTATTGACCAAATATGGTGGGTCTAGGTATTAAAGTTGCTGAGAAATGGACCTAATCACGAAAATGTGACAAAGTCACTCAAGCATGCAATTGAGGTTAGAGACAGGTGTCAGACTTGCATGTACCCACAAACACGGATGGGTCTATATATTACAGTTGCTGAAAAAAGGACTTAATAAATTTGGATGAAAGTCACTCAACCATGAAATTGAGGTCAAGGTCCAGAGACAAGTGTCAGACTGGCATGTACCGACCAAGAACTATCAATAGACCAAATACAGTGGGTCTAGGTATTACAGATTCTGAGAAATGGACTTAACAACGAAAAAGTGACAAAGTCACTCAAGCATGAAATTGAGGTCAAGGTCCCAAACCAGGTGTCAGACTGACATGTACACACCAAGAACTATATATTGACCAAATATGGTGGGTCTAGGTATTCTAGTTTCTGAGTAATGGACTTAACCATGAAAATGTGATGCAGGTCACTCAAGCATGCAATTGAGGTCAAGGTCAAAAGGCAGATGTCAGACTGACATGTACCAACCAAGAACTATCTATTGACTAAATACGGTGGGTCTAGGTATTACAGTTTCTGAGAAATAGACTTAACCACGAAAAAGTGACAAAGTCACTCGAGCATGAAATTGAGGTCAATGTCCCAAGACAGGTGTCAGACTGCCATGTACCCACTAAGAACTATCTATAGACCAAATTTGGTTGGCCTAGGTATTACAGTTGCTTAGAAATGGATCTAACCATAAAACTTGGATGCAGATTTATGAAGTCAGTGAACCATGAAAATGAGGTCAGGGTCACAAGACAAGTATACTGCTGCAAACCTTATATGATAAGCTACCTTGTGGACCATAAACCTTAATTGTAGGTATTACATGTGCAAAATTATTAAAGTTTACGCCACCGTCAGAAGTAATACCTATATCTCGCCTCCATGACTTTTGTGGCAGGCGAGACAAAAACAGGTAACACCTATCAAATAATGTTTAACCAACAGATAAATAACATTATATAAGTCATTTAGTTAACACCAAGGATGAACTTTAACAAACAACTGCCCTTTACAGACAGGGTTTCGCTAAAAGTGCTATGCTAATGTATGTTATATGTGATTAGAGAGAAAAATGACAATGACTTTTTATGTCTAATAGTGAAGTCCATCATAGTCTGACATAAAGTCAGTAGAAGGAATCCTAGTTTGTGTATACATGTACCACTAGTATATGTGTCATTGGATTTCACATAGAGAAACTGACATTTATCCCAATTAATAACAAATAATGCAGTCCAACAGAATTTTATTGATTTTCATTATTTTTATCTGGGAAAAATGAAAGATGATGATGAGGACAAATATTAATGAGAAGTACACAATGCAAAGATGACAGACAAAGATTTTATACAGGATGTTGGTACTTATCTCTGTCCAGTTAAAATTCTGCTTACACACTACCAACCAAAACAGTGAAAAGTATATTGGAATAAGTAAAATACTACATACACTACATACACTGAGAACCAGTGCTTTTACATTCTTTGATCATTAAATGTCAGGACAAAGCTGGCTTAATATCATAGCAAGTAACATTGTCTGCAGTTATATAAATGTATTATCTGCTCTTTGAGTAGCTTAGAGGTGGTAACATTACAATTTTCTTTAACTGAGACAATGTCAATCCTAAGACAAAGTAATACATTGCCATACTAAATAAAATCATCAATTTTTCCCTCTTTTTGAAATTGATGATCTGTCAGTTTTCTTTAGATCAGCAATTGAAATAGGTTCCAAAAAGGCTAAGAGTATTTTACAATGCTAGTTTCTAAAGTCTGAAAAAAAAACAACAACAAAGTAGTGAGCAAAAGTCATAAGCTCTCTCTGTAACAAACTTATAAACAAATTTAATTCTTCTCCTTACAAACACAACATCCTTTAGGCAACAAAAGGCACTCTGCTTTTTCTAACTTCAACATAAATAGAACAAAGAAATGCTAACATGAATACTTCCATCTCATTGATTTATATATAAGCATAAATGTAGTATTTGTGCATTTAATTGTCAATATCATTTCATGAATAATTTAATTTTCCCACTATTATAAAGCTGAATAAACTCTCACTATGTTAATTGTAGAACGAGCTGTTCTGACATTACATTTTTAAAAACCGACATCCCAGAATTACAACAAGAGAACAATCGATAATATTGCCAAGTCAATAAACAATTTCCTTGGGCCACAGTTTCTTTTGAGAAGCAGGTCCTGTTAAATGTACAGTTATATGCCTTGATCAAAGAGATATGTCAACAAGATTCTACAATTGATATTTAATGTTAGGTTCCATTACTGATTGATAACTTTGGTTCACCTCACTTTCAGTTTTACAGTATTGTGTTAACAGGATATTGATCTCAATATGTGACAGACTTTTGTTTTAGGAATATACTTTATCATCCAAGTACAGTATTCTCTCAGATAGCTATGATGATTTTTATTATCAATTTGATAATTTAATTGGTGCTTTAAAGGCAAAAATGTTCACCAAACACAAAATCAATTTAATTAATTGTACATAAAACCCAAAATAACTGTGTGTTCCTAATACTTAAACGATTTCTTGATGAAAAATCTTAGGCTTTTCCACAATTCTTTTCTTTTTACGTAACAAACAGGTAAAATTCCACATGATTCAAACTTCAGCATAATAAAAAAAGTTGCATTTCAATGTTGTGAAACAGTTGGTTGAATGTTCACTTTCTTACTAAAACAAATTAAGAAGATAAGCGATAGACTAACCTCAATTACAATACATAACAAAACTGGTAAAATACAAAATAAACAATGT
Organism: Mytilisepta virgata; assembly: GCA_028015205.1. Classification (NCBI taxonomy): domain Eukaryota; kingdom Metazoa; phylum Mollusca; class Bivalvia; order Mytilida; family Mytilidae; genus Mytilisepta; species Mytilisepta virgata. The sequence continues at coordinate 96,254,733 of CM051521.1, forward strand.
AAAAGAGACGAACAGTATATTATCATAGCTGAAGAACAGAGTTACTCTCCTTATCAGCACTTACTGGTATTCTCAAATACCATCATAGTAAAATGTTCATAGTTTTATATCAAAATCCCAAAAGTTTTCCTCATAAAAAACAAGAGTGGACACACTAAAAATCTCACTTAAGTATACACATGGACACAATAAAAATTATCTGATACCCAACATTGCAAGCCAAAGGAAAATGCATTAAAAGAAATAGTACTGGTCAGGCAAAATTTGTCTGAAAAATCTCATGCATATCATTCAAGCCTAAAACTGTGTCCAAGGTAACCTGACAAGTCTCAAACTGGTATGTACCAACCAAAAACTATCTATAGACCAACTAAAGGCTCCAAGGAGCCTATACCTGGACTATGTCCATCTTGACTGGCAGCCTTGAACATTGCTGTCAAGTTCCAATTGTCTCACTGGTTTCAAACAAGAAGATCATTCAGTGAACTTTACCATTAGGTCATATGTTAAACTAAGTTCTGCTCTGGCAGCCATCTTGGATGGAGAACAGGGTAATCAGAAATATTTCTAAAAGAGGACCAACTAAGGACCATTGCTGCCAATTTTTTTCCAATTGGCCAAGTGGTTTCAGACAAGAAAATCTTTAAGTAAATTTCCCATAGGGTCCTATGTTAAACTAAGTTCTGCTCTGGTGGCCATATTGGGTGACAGGCGTGTCATCGGATACAATTCTGAAAGAGGACTACTTAAGGACCATTGCTGGCCCGTGGTTTCAGAGAAGAAGATCTGTAAAGGAAAGTTTACAAAGAAGCGGATGCTGGACGCCAAGTAATGACAATAGCTCACATGGAGTTTTGGGCCAGCTAAAAATTGTGGGTCAACACGTACATACATTTGTTGAGAAATGGACTGATTTGTAAAAATGGGATGAGTCATTCAAGCCTAAAGTTGACTGACACCTACGTGCCAAGAAGTATCTACAGACCATAGACAGTGGATATAGATATTACTGCTACAGAGAAATGGAACTGATCATGACAATGTGACTCGAGATCGAAATTCAGGTCAAGGTCTCATACAGACATGTACCCACTAAGGACTATCTATAGACAAAATCTGGTTGATCTATGTATTGCAGTTGCTGAGAAATGGACACTATCCCAAAGCATGAAACAGAAGTCAAAGGTAAGGTGTCATAAGTTGAAGCAGAATATATCCACTAAGAACTTCTGTCAACCAAATACTGTGTCTAGTTACTATAGCTGCTGAGAAATAGATTAAATCATAACAAGAGGCTCAGGTGAGCCCTTATCGCTCAGCTGGCTTTTATTAGGCCATTTGATGTTAAAGAAATGCAAAATTGTCAAAGTAACCTTGATATTTTACTTTTGACCTAGAAACTAGAGGCTCTCAAGAGCCTGTATCGCTCACCTGGATTTAACTTCACCTTGAGTAGGACTAAAAATTTTAGTGTTGCAGTCAATTTGGCTGTTTTTCTATTGGGTTCTATGTTAAACAAAGCTTAGTTGTGGCAGCCATCTTGGTTGACAATCCGGGTGATCGGACACATTTCTGAAAGAAGACCATCTAAGGACCAATGCTGCCAAGTGTAGTTCCAATTGGCTGAGTAGTTTCAGAAGATTTTTGAGTGAATTTCCCATAGGGTCCTATGTTAAACTAAGTTTGGTTCACAGTCCATGAAATTGGACACATTTCTGAAAAAGGACCTCCTAAGGACCATTGCTGCCAAATCTGGCTCCAATATGTCAAGTGGTTTCAGAAAAGAAGATTTTTCAATGAAATTTCCCATAGGGCCCTACATGTAAGTTAAACTAAGTTTGGCTGTAGCGGCCATCTTGGTTGACAGTCCAGGTCATCGGACAAAATTCTGAAAGAGGACCATTTAAGGACCATTGCTACCAAGTCTAGTACTAATAGGCTTCATGGTTTCAGACAAGCAGATATTTGAGTGAATTTCCTATAGGGTCCTATGTTAAACTAAGATCGGCTGTGGCAGCCACCTTGGTTCACAGTCCATGAAATCAGATGCATTTCTGAAAGAGGAACTCCTAAGGACCATTCCTGCCTAGTCGGGTTCGAATTGGTGAAATTGTTTCAGATAAGAAGATTTTTCAACAAACTTTCCCATAGGGCCCTATGTCAAACTAATTTCGGCTGTGGCAGCCATCTTGGTTAACAATCCGGGTCATGAGACATATTTCTGAAAGAGAACCTCCTACGGACCATTACTGCCAACTTTGGTTCCAAGTGGCCTTGTAGTTTCATAGAAGAAGATTTTTTAAATGTATCCCCCCTTTTCTATTTTTAGTAACAGCAGCCATGTCGGTTGGAAGTCGGAGATGCTGGACAAACCTTTGGAAGGGGGCCACCCAAGGACCATTTCACCAAAGTTTGGTCTCAATTGGCCCAGTGGTTTCAGCGGAGATCTTTAAAGGAAAGTTTAAGCTGGATGCCATCTTTAAAGGGCAAAAACACCTATAAGGGGTCAACCAATGATTTTGGTTATGTTGACTTATTTGTAGATCTTACTTTGTTGAACATTTTTGCTATTTACAGTTTGTCTTTATCTATAACAATGTTCAAGATAATAACCTAAAACTGCAACATTTCCTTAAAATTAACAAATCAGGGGCAATAACCCAAGAAAGGGCTGACTGATTCGTCTGAAAATTTCATGGCAGGTAGACCTTGACCTGTTTTGAGATATAAGACAAAAACTGTAGATTACCCCTATGTTCTATTTTTAGCCATGTCGGCCATGTTGGTCGGCAGGCGGGGTCACCGGACATATTTTTTAAACTAAACACCCTTATGATGCTTGTGGCCAATTTTGATTCCATTTGGCCCAGTAGTTTCAGAGCAGAAGATTTTTGTAAAAGTAAACAGACGACGACGGGCGCCAAGTGATGAGAATAGCTCACTTGCCCCTTTGGGTCAGGTGAGCTAAAAAGGAGAATCAGTTGAATATGTTCTTCCATATGAGATTCTTGCCAATTCTGGTTACAGTTCGCCCATTTAAAAAGTCCTTTCCCATATTGTTTCAATAGAAACTTTGAACAGCTGCAGTTGTCGGTTGATCATATGAATCTCAACCAAAAGTGGATCATTTGTAGAGGGTATTGTTGTCATCAATCCTGCAAAGTTATAAACCATTTCATAATGTAGTTTCAGGAGACGATTTTTGAAAATTGGCCAATAAAAATCAAATATGGCCTCAGGTGGCCATGTTGTTCATCCATCGACCATATATGGTGGGCTTAGGTATTACAGTTGCTAAGAAATGGACTTAATCACAAAAAAGTTACCAATGTCACTCAACCATGAAATTGAGGTCAAGGTCAAAAGGCAAGTGACAGACTGACATGTACCTACCAAGAACTATCTATAGACTAAATATGGTTGGTCTAGGTATTACAGTTGCTGAGAAATGGATTTAACCACGAAACTTGGATGCAGACTTAAACACGTTTATAAAGCCAGTGAACCATGAAAGCAAGGTCAGGGTCACTAGACAAGTATACTGCGGCAAAATTTATACAACAAGGTATCTGTGGACCAAAAGACTTAATTGTAGGTATTATATGTACAAAGTTAAGGTTTTAAAATAGTTTACGCCACCGCAGCCAGAAAATTATACATATATCTCGCCTTTGCCACTTTTTGTGCAGGCAAGACAAAAAATTGGAGTTGAACAATGCTATTGGTTTCTGAATATTCCATGAAAGTTTTGTGGAAATCAATTCACAGGTTTAGGAGCAGCTGCAGATAAGAATAAGTGTAATAATGACAGGGACAAAGACAACAAAGGCATATGACCTGTCCAAATCCCTATGTATTGATACTGCCACAAAGGAGACCCAAAAAAGGATCAAGTCAAAAACCATCTAGCATGAATTTCCCTAAATTCAGATAACAACTTGAACAGTATATCTAAAGTTTCAATTTAACGTCATCCTTAGGTCATTAATAAAAGCATAGAGGCTTGATCAGAATAAAGTAGAATGGTTTTCTCAGTGAGCCTAAGATGCTGTTAGCTCAATAATTTCTTTAGTTTTGGAATAATTCAAATTTATCGGTACTTTCTTTACCATTTTTGTTTTGAATTTTTTTTAAAAAGAAAAAAAATTTATATTGTCCAAGATTTGAATTTACACTGTAAATTAAAAATATATGAATCTTGACAATAGATCAATGAGTATACCATTGGCTACAGAACATACTTCTTACATCACCAACATGCCATCAGTCTGAGATTCTGAAAGCAATGTGACAGATTAGCAATATACATGTATATATATACTGCATGGAATGTATGACATATTGACATACATACTGCAAAAGAGTGACATATGAATGAAAGTGAAAGTATGAATGAAATCAGACAACAATCAGATTATTTCAGTCTGCAGCTTTCCTTAAACCTTGAACAGTGCTGAGATTAACCAAAACTGTTTTAAAATTGGTATTGTAGAATGTCTATTGCACAAAATTAATACAAAATGAGAAAAATTAACAGGTTTAAAGTAAAAAAAACCTATTTTGTTGCTTTTTTCTCATGTTGCAGTCTGTCTAAGCATTTTTTTTCAACTTTAATACATAGTACCTGATATTTATTGATGATTTTTCGTATCCCACAATGGCATAAAAATCTAATTATATTTATTGAAAACTAGAGGCTCCCAAGAGCTCACCTGGATATCATTTTCAGACTTCAAGCAGAATAAATTGTTTGAATATGTCCATTTTTGTTGGCAGTCTGGAATATTGCTGTGAAAATAGATTCAAATTGGCTCACTCAGGTTTTGCCAAATTAGGTTCCAATATGCTGACTGTTTTCAGATATATATATATTTCTGAAATCGGACCATCTTAGGACCATTGTTGAAATGTTGGGTTTCCATTAGTTCAATGGCTTTGGCCAAGAAGAATTTTAAGTGATTTTGCCATAGTGTCCTATGTTAAATTATGTTCGAGTGTGGTGGTCATCTTTTGGATGGTGGGCGAGTTCATCAAATATACTTTTGATAAAGGACCATCTAAGGAACATTGCTGCCAAATTTGGTTCCAAGTGGATCACTTAAAATTCAGACCAGAAGCTTTTTAAGTGAATTTTCCCCACAGGAAAGTTTGCCTATGGCAACCACTTTAGATGGCGATGCCTGGTGATTGGATAAATTTCTGAAAGAGGATCACCTTAGGGTCATTGCTGCAAAGTATGGTTCTAATTGGCTAAGCGATTTCAGACAAAGAAATCCTCAAGTGAATTTTCCCATAGGGTCCTATGTAAAAATAAGTCCATCTGTGGTGGCCGTTTTAGAAACCGCCAATGTTATTATATAAAGAAATTTAAAACTAGATGTACTGTGAGCAAAGCTCACAAAGGATACCCCCCGCTTTGAAGTCCAATTACCTCCCTTGTGTGATATTGGAAAGCAAAGATTTTTCTTCATGCACATCTTTGGATGATGTACTTCCTTTCTGTAAAGTTTCGTTGAAATCCATTGAGTGGTCTAGGAGGAGTTGCGCTTACGAGGTTCATATATAATGTATAAGCGAAAAAAAATAGAAGTCCAAATATCTCCCTTGTGTGAAATTGGAAAGCAAAGATTTTTCTTCATGCACATCTCTGGATGATATACTTCCTTTCTGTAAAGTTTCGTTGAAATCCATTGAGCGGTCTAGGAGGAGTTGCACTTACGAGGTTCATACATAATGTATAAGCTAAAAAAAATAGAAGTCAAATTATCTCCCTTGTGTGATATCGGAAAGCAAAGATTTTTCTTCATGCACATCTTTGGATGATGTACTTCCTTTCTGTAAAGTTTCGTCGAAATCCATTGAGCGGTCTAGGAGGAGTTGCGCTTACGAGGTTCATATATAATGTATAAGCCATAAAAAATAGAAGTCCAATTATCTCCCTTGTGTGAAATCGGAAAGCAAAGATTTTTCTTCATGCACATCTCTGGATGATGTACTTCCTTTCTGTAAAGTTTCGTTGAAATCCATTGAGCGGTCTAGGAGGAGTTGCTCTTACAAGATATATGGACAGACGGACAGATGGACAGACAGACAGACAGACAGACAGACGGACGGACAAGGTGATTCCTATATACCCCCCCAAACTTTGTTTGCGGGGGGTATAATTAAATGGGCACAGGTACATTATAACGCTGTTCAACTGGGTATAACTAAACAGAATAATTCTTAAAAAAAGACATAATTTTGGTATATTTTATTATGCAATATGAAAGAATATTTATTTTTCCATTTTTTATCAATTTTTTCTGATTTTTTTTTTTCTATTAAAAATTGGGGGATAGACAGAATTTCTAAGTCCAAAAGGGTATAAAATTATGGAAAAAAGTATTGGACCAGGACATACTTCGCATGCCCACATCTAAGTACTAGGATCTAACAGTATGCAAAGTTTCAATAACTTCTGATAAGGCATGTTTGAGAAACTGTGGGTACAAAAAAAATTGGGGGATAGACAGAATTTCTAAGTCCAAAAGGGTATAAAATTATGGGAAAAAGTATTGCACCAGGACATACTTCGCATGCCCACATCTAAGTACTAGGATCTAACAGTATGCAAAGTTTCATTAACTTCTGATAAGGCATGTTTGAGAAACTGTGGGTACAAAAAAAATTGGAGGATAGACAGAACTTCTAAGTCAAAAAGGGTATAAAATTATGGGGAAAAGTATTAGACCAGGACATACTTCCCATGTGCACATCTACGTACTAGGATCTAACAGTATGCAAAGTTTCATTAACCTCTGACATGGCACGTTTGAGAAACTGCGGGAACAAAAAAATTCTGGACAGACAGAGACAGACAGACAGACGGACAGGCTGATTCCTATATAGCCCCCAAACTATGTTTGCGGGGGGTATAAATATGTAATTTAATTCATCTCATTAAGGTTTAACAAGAATATATATGGTCTATCTGTACTAGTTTCATTGCAATCCATGAAAGCATAGTCAAATGAATTTGAAAATTCTATTCTTAATACTAGTGACCTTGACCTTTGACCCAATGTTCCCAAAATCTATAGGAATCTTTCCCTGCCATAGAGGCATTATTCACCCAAATTTTGCTTCAACAGAACACATTTATCTAAAATTAAACAAGAGGCTCAAGAGAATTGAACCTGTATAGCTCCCCTGACAATCCCACAATCAATCCAATTTTATTTCAAGTGAAAATTGTAATGGACATTCCATAGATATTTCATACCAAGTATCAGTTAATTTGGCTATATGGTTTGAGAGGAGGATATTTTTGAAATTTTGACCAATCAAAAATAATAATTCATCACAGCTGCCATATTAGCTGTCCGACCAGTACGAAATATGCAAACTTTATAAAGGTCTTTCCACAGATGCTTCATACCAAGTTACAGCTCATTTTGCTTTGTGGTTTCAGAATTTTTTGTTGTTGAAATTTTGACCAATCAGAATTAAGAACTCATCATGGCGGCCATATAAGTTCCTTGACTGGAACAAAATATGCAAAATGTATAAAGGTCCTGCCATTGCTGCTTCATACCAAGTTTAAGCTCATTTGACTTAGTGGTTTCAGAGGAGAAGATTCTTAAAATTTGTCCAATCAGGAATTAGAATTCATCATGGCGGCCATATTAGTTGTAGGGTTTTGTAGGGTTCAGAAATGGAACTGCTGAATATCTCATTTTCTGCTGTATGAAGGGCCACGAATATGCCACAAGAAAAGTAATAACTTGACAACAACAAATGACCTTTGCATGGAAACGACGACTTGAACTGCCTTTTTTCAATTTTTTAGAACCATAACTCCTGAACGGTGAAAGTGAAAATCGTCAATATCGGAACGGTGAAAGTGGAAAGTGGAAATCGTCAATATCGAACTTGACCTCCATTTTGTCATCAGTAACAACATATTAAAATTTGAAAAGCTTTGGTTGAACAGTTCATAAGTTATCACACCACTGGGAAAGCCATTTTTCAATCTTTCAAGAACCATAACTCCTGAACGGTGAAAGTGAAAATCGTCAATATCAAACTTGACCTCCATTTTGTCATCAGTAACAACATATTAAAATTTGAAAAGCTTTGGTTGAACAGTTCATAAGTTATCACACGGACACCACTGGAAAAACCATTTTTCAATCTTTCAAGAACCATAACTCTTGAACGGTGAAAGTGAAAATCGTCAATATCGAACTTGACCTCCATTTTGTCATCAGTAACAACATATTAAAATTTGAAAAGCTTTGGTTGAACAGTTCATAAGTTATTTCATGGACACTGGTTGGCAGCCGCCCGCCCGTCCGCCCACCCGGCCGCGCGCCCGCCGTACCAAATTAATAACCTATATTTTCCTATGAAAATCCGGTTAAAAAGTATCACGTGACACTGCATTTTGACCTAATGACCCCAAAATCAATGAGTTATGCCATCCCGATAGAGGCATACTTCATCGAACTTTGGTTTCCATAGAACCAATACTTCTTAAGTTGCCATCCAGAATTAATGGACAGACAGATGGACAAAGTGACGACTACATGCTCTTCGTCAAAACATTTTGCAGGAGCATAAAAAATTATTTATGTTAAAATACTTCAGTCTTATCACAAAATGTGTTATCTTGAGAAAATTGTTTTTGAGGTGTTCTATGTGAAATACATGTACAAACAAATCTATATCTAAAACCTGAATACTACTGATAAGTAATACATTTGTACTAAGTAACGATTTTTTAGTCCAGTTTAAAAAGATGAAATTCTGCTACTCTAGGCCATCATTAACTTTGAATTTTGTTTCTAATACTAGATCTGCTTTCCTTACATTACCCAATTGATTTTAATATGTGGATGTTTCAATTAACTGATCTGTATGACCATGAAGCATTTTAAAGGCATTAAGATGATGTTGTTAAAACATTTTATCTAAAATTCTATTAACTGAGTGAAACAAATTTTTCTAATTGCAAATGACTTTCCATCTCAAATAAAGACATCATGAGACTTGATTCTTATAGGTTCTGACAATTTCTAATAAAAGATCTAGGATGTCTACCACAAGTATAATAATCCAGTTTCCCTGAGTTGAGCAGAACAGGGGAAAGAGATTTCTCACACACAGTACATGTGGAACATATATATACACATGTATATCCAAATCTTTCATCTGGATAGAGGTGAAAAGATATCTTTTCAACAAGAGTGGCAGCACTAAATGGAAACAGAACAAAAATTATCTGATAATCAAGATTGTAATAAATGCATTAAAAGAAATAGTTATGGTCAGGTGACATATGTCTGAAAAAAACTGATGCATGTGACTCATGCATAAAATTGTGTCCAAGGTCTCAGACTGGTATGTACCCACAGAAAAGTATCTATGGACCAAAAATGATGGATCTACATGTATATTATATTTGAGAAATGTACTTGTGAAAATGTGACTAGAGCCACTCAAGTGTGAAACTGAGGTCAAGGTCAGGTTTAATATGGTTGATATAGGTATTACAGTTATAGAGAAATAGACTTAATCATTAAAATGTAACAGTCACTCAAATGTGAAATTCAGGTCATGGTTTCAGACAGACTTGTACCAACCAAGATACATCTATAGATTAAATATGGTTGGGCTACATATTACAGTTGCTGATAAATAGACTTAATAGCAAAAATGTGATGCAAGTCATGAAATTCATGTCAAGGTCTGGTGACAAGTGTCAAACTGGCAAGTACCCAACAAGAACTATCTATAGACGAAATATAACGAGTCTAGGTATTATAAATGCTGAGCAATGGAGCTAATAGATTAATATGGTGCAAGTCGTTCAAGCATAAAATTCAGATCAAGATCAGATGACAGGTGTCAGACTGGCATGTACCCCAAAAAAACTATCTACATGTATAGACAAAATATGATGGTTCTAGGTATTGTAGATGCTGAGAAATGGACTTTAATCTTGAAAATTTAACACAAGTCATTCAAGCATGAAACTGAGTCAAGGTCAGTTGACAGATGCCAAACTGGCATACACTTAAATGCGCTCGAGCTTAGCAAAAGGATGTTCATCACAATAATATGACAAAACTGTTTGCAAGGAACAAGAAATGGAACAGTCATTTTCATTGGTCGATTCAACCATTTGACCTCAAATAAACTATCAAGCCCCACCAAATAACACCATGTATTATAATGGGATTTTGAACACGTTTACTTTGTTTCTTTTTTCATTGTTTGATATCTCTGTGTCCCAAATAAAGTATTAGAGCTTTTTAAATAATTAAATAAAAAATATTATATATTAACAAATTCTAAAGTAGGAATGTGTATATTTTGTGCACAATACTGTTTGTGTAAAAATATCTTCATACACAGTGTTCTTGGGTGGGGCTTGATTGTTTATTTGAGGACCAATGAAAATGACCATTCCATTTCTTACTCATCGCAAACAGTTTTGTCATATTATTGTGTCCAACATCCTTTCCCTAAGCTCGAGCGCATTTAAGTGTATATCCACCAAAAACTATCTATTGGCAAATTATGGTGGGCTTAGGTATAACATATGTATATGTACATAATCACAAAAATGTGCAAACCATGAAATTGAGGTCATGTCCGGAGGAAGGTCACGGTCGGATACATTTCTGAAAGAGGAACTCCTAAGGACCAATGATCGGAAGTCTGGCTCTAATATGTCAAGTGGTTTCAGACAAGAAGATTTTTCAATGAATTTTCCTATAGGGCCCTATGTTAAACTAAGTTACGCTGGATGCCGTCTTTAAAGGGCAAAAACTTCTATAAGGGGTCAATCAATGATTTTGGTCATGTTGACTTATTTGTAGATCTTACTTTGTTGAACATTTTTGCTGTTTACAATTTGTCTATCTATAATAATATTCAAGATAATTTCCTTAAAATTAACAATTCAGGGGCAATAACCCAACAAAGGGTTGAGCGATTCGTCTGAAAATTTCATGACAGGTAGATCTTGACCTGATGAACATTTTTACCCCATGCCAGTTTTGCTCTAATTGCTTTAGTTTTTGAGATATAAGACAAAAACTGCAGTTTACCCCTATGTTCTATTTTTAGCCATGTCAGCCATGTTGGTTGGCAGGCGGGGTCATCGGACACATTTTTTAAACTAGATACCCTAATGATGCTTGTGGCCAAGTTTGGTTCAATTTGGCCCAGTAGTTTCAGAGGAGAAGATTTTTGTAAAAGTTAACGGACGACGGACGACGACGGACGACGACAGACGACGGACGCCAAGTGATGAGAAAAGCTCACATGACCCTTTGGGTCAGGTGAGCTAAAAATGGACTTAATCACAAAAATGCGACACAAATTTTATAAAGTCAATGGACCAAAGATCTTAAATGTAGGTATTATGTGTGCAAAGTTATTAAGGTTTTCAAAAAGTTAATGTTGCAGCTACCAACCTCTTGATATAACTTCTTGATAACAGTCTGTTCATCTACTTTCAATAGCCTGCCAGAGGATGGCCATATCATTTATGAATATATATTTTTAAATCATCCAATAGGAGCTGCAGAAAATGCAAGTTTTGTTTGTTTGGGGTTTTTTTTTTTTTTTTTTTTTTTTTTTTGGGGGGGGGGGGGGGGGGGGGGCAGGGAGGTTGGTTGGCTAAGTTTCATTAGCAGTTTACATCACAATGACTAACACATTCTAATGGCTTGTAAAATGCTGGTGAAAGACAAATGTTCTTTTTTGGAAACTCTGTTAACTCTCCACTTTGATTACTGTAATTCTAGAAAAAGGTGGCAATTTTATGCAAATTCTGTAGAAACTAGCTAGAAATCATTGAAAATGTTGTGCTTGACACTCTAACATGCGTGTGTAATGTCTACAATCCATTGATAAATTATCAAAATCTACAACTGATTCATTGAACATTAACAGGGATTATGTAATCAGTCATTTTTATATTCATGAATTATTGAAATCAATTTGTGGTCAGAGCAAGCAGACGGTAGAACATTCAGAACAATTTACTGTCAGCTACAATCACAATATTTGTCGACAAATTTGTGTCTGACTTATATAATTACAAATTCTGGTGTTTTTATTCCAGAAAGATCTGAAGTGAATTATGAAACCCATACTTAATGTGACTTTTATTAAAGAGATTCAGGAGACAATAATATCATAAATTCCTGCCTGCATGATGTAAATTTCCACTGTTTTATAAAATGCTTGATCTTCATATAACCAGGGTTAGAAAATAAAATCAATTAATGCTTAATTATTACTTTCATTTCATTCATTTCTCTCAGATAACCAAAAAAATCAATCTTTTCCAAGAAAATCTAAATTTACCAAAAATATCCCCATCAGTTTGCTTTATTATTTAATAAAGCTATGGTACACAAAACTTAGTCAACCCAGACAATGGTAAAGCATACTTCAATTTCTATGATCCATGTATGCCATTAGGGCAGCAATTCTTAATTTGCATATCAAATAACCAGTAGGAGTTGTCTCCCATTTTATTTTTTGAATTTATCTTCATAATTTAATTTCTCTACTTTTTTTATCCTTTGCTTAGACTTAATGCAGTTTGGAGAGCATTAAATTTCTGACTTTTCCGCTTAAGTAGCTATTCATATGAGAAACGACTCATCCAGAACATTCAACTACAGGTGAATCTCAATATGTGTGAATAGTTAATGGACATGAAACTTTTTCACACTGCAGTTCTTTCTATACAATCTGAGTTCATTTCCAACAAGGTCATCACCTTTAGTGGACTATTGCATTTATAATATGGGTACTTTAATAATGTCAAAATAAAGTGATTATAACATCTGCAACTCTTTCAATCTTAATAAAAAATATGAAAACATCTTACATTATTTGCTTCAGTTTAGCATGTTGTTAACAATACGTTTAAATCCTCTACTTTCAGATCAAAAAAAAAATTAAAATTGTACTACCGGTATTTACCAAATAAAAACAAATTCTCTATTAATCTAGAAGCTGCAGTCTATTATCTTATGTCTAGATACATGTGATCGCTAATGGCAGCTCAACCCACAGAGCAGACTATAGTGGTTAACACAGAAGACTAAATTATCCGACCCTAAACATTCATCCACCCTTTTCCAGTGACAGTCAAAATCGGTTCCCCTTTATGTCCCACCCCCCACCTATTTCGATTGTTTGATAAATTGTTGAACTGGTTCTCATCCTGAAGAAACATGGAATATTTGCCACTGGATGTTCAGCAAACAATCTAATCTACATGTAATGTCATTTCGCTTATACAAAAAATTTACTGATTTTCAGTTTTCTGTTTTTCCAAGATAATTACATGAATATTACAGTTTCCTAGCTTTCAGATCTGATTACTTACACAGTACAATTTTACTTACAATGAATTACAACAAAGATGGAGACATGACTTACCTTTAAATCTCTGTGAACTATTCCATGTTCATGACAATAGTTAACACTCTCTAAAATTTGCTGCATGCAGTGACTGAAATAACAAGGTACCAGAAATGACGCACTACAATGTTACGATGGCAGAAAGAGGCCATGCGGCCTATACTATCTCCAGCGTCAACATCACCTATGCTATTACTCATTTCATTTAACATTTCACCAATAAACTTTTGTAAGAATCTGCTACATTTTTAAATTTCAGTAATGGCTCTAAAACAGGTTGTTCATGTATCAAATACAGACCATTGTTTTAAATAGAATAAAAATAAAATGAGCAGTAACATTTGGTGATGATATATACACTAGGTTAAGGCACATTCATTAGTTAATTTGTCATATGATTTCTTAATCCCTATTGATTCAGCAGAAAATTACATACTCAGAATATTTTGTTTTGAAATCAAAGATTTTTTTACAGAAAACTTCAAATTCTGTTGTTAAGTAAGAAAGTACTAAGAAAGTTGTCATTAGTTATAGAAACAAAGTGTTCTAAGACTGTATGATACTATTCAAGTGCATTTTTTTACAAAAAAAGTTACTTTTTTCTATCGAATTAACTATGTTCAGTGTTAGACCATAGATAAATTGCTATTAGAAAACAAGCAAAATCTAAAATAGCATCTTTCATTCCAATCTCCACTCATGCTAGCAATTTTAGCTGATGGTAAAAATGCAAAAATGTAGCACAGTCTAATTGAAAGCTAGCACATAAAATTTTAATACCTTCCAAATTATATTTCAATCTTCCTAAAAACCCAATTATACATTTTTACTCTACATACAAAAGGTTAAATTTCTTTCCAATGTATTGTATTTTCAGTTAATTTACAATAAAAACCCATTATTATCACACAAAAGTAGAGAAAATTTCCTAATTCAATAATATCATTAATTCATGATTACATAAAACTGACTAAATCATTGTATTTTCTGAAGTCCAATGGCTCACTAACATTGATTTAATTGTAAATAGTTCCTATATAATAGAAAAACTATGTCAACACGAATCCATCAATACTATCTAGGTTGTGTTTAGAGGAAATATATCCCATGTTAACTAGATATCCAATCTCTCATTAAACATATTGATAGAAATGTTTACTCTTAATAATATTAAAATCATGTTTAATCATGCTTTTGTGAAATGGATGACAATTTTTGTCAATCTTTAACAAATCGTCGTTTTCCATGCAGATAAGATAACAGACTTAAATTCAATGAAAATCATTGGAATTATTCTTTTAAAGGCCTACTTACAAACCACTGTAATTTTAACACCTCCCAAAAAAGGGAATTAATGTCAAATTTAAAACTCAATTTAAAAGAACTAAAATATCATAATTTAAAAAGTTTTCCTGTATTTTTCCTACAAAATTTAATCTTAAAAGCATATTCATTAAAAGAAATGCATTTAAAAATAAAAAAGATTAGATTTTCTTGAATACACGCTCCTGATATCTACAGCATTAAGAAATCATATGACGTCAATAGAACCCGCCAGCAGGGGCATGCAACAAGGAGACGGCTAGCCAACCCACCTTTAAATCTCGGTGTATAACATAATTTTGGTGACAATGGTTAACACCTTCTAAGATTTGTTGAATGCAGTGACTGAAACAATCAAGTGATATTTTAAAATAGACATGTTTCTCATATAAATAAAATTTGAGTCAGTACACCAATTAGTTTTAACGGTCAGTACTTATATACCAAAAAACTTTAACAGTCAGTAATTACATACAAATCAATCTAGACAGTCAGTACTTATATATCAATCAATCTTAAAAGTCATTACATATATCAATCAATCAATCAATCTTAATAGTCACTACTTATATATATCAATCAATCTTAACAGTCAGTACTTACTTATCAATCAATCTTAACAGTCAGTACTTACATCGAAATCAATCTAGGGAGTCAGTACTTATATATCAATCAATCTAAATAGTCAGTACTTATATATCAATCAATTTTAACAGTCAGTACTTATATATCAATCAATTTTAACAGTCAGTACTTACATACCAATTGATTTTAACAGTATACAGTTAGTCACTGGGTCCGAGGACAACAGCTGTTTTGTTTGACCCCAGGACTGACGTGTTCAGTCTGTTGCCCGAAGCCATAGCTGTTGTCCAAGGAACCAGCTGCAGTCATTAACTGTTTTGTTATACCTTATAATTTCCAATGCCTTAATTTTTTAAAAATTTTTTTATTATAGTTTTACTGGTTAATCATTTTTGGTATTTATGCTTTCAGTTTCACTAAAATGTTATCCATTTTTGTCTTCCTACAGATCGGCCAACCTGCTTCTAGTCACCATTTTTACAATTTTTATGCATAAGCAGACGATAGTGATCTGTATGTGGATCTGCTATTTATAGTAACCAAACAAAATAAGGCAAACGATCAACAGATCAGACCAGGTCTAACAGTTCAAAATTGTTGATGGCCAACAGCTCAGGAATTTGATGGTTCTGAGCAATTTATCAAAAAAGTCAAAATGTTGATTATAAATTCTATTAAATTTATATAGAAAAAAATCAAAACATACAAACAGTACTTATATACCAAACAATCTTAACAGTCAGAACTTATATATCAATCAGTACATGTGCATGTGTTTAGACTATGATTGTTAAGTGTTTATTATAATCTGACTATTGGAAAATCTTCTAAACTTTCAGGGAAATGAGATTAATAAAAGAATATTGTTTCAATGTCCCCCACCACATGGCACTTAATTTAACAGCACTGGAATTTGAACTTGATCTAAGATATCATCAAAAATAAATGTAGGCACGAGAGTGCTTACAAGGCAATATTATCAAAATTTCAAAGTTCAAAGGGCATTAGCTTTGCCAAAAATCAGGTTACTGCACTCGAATTTGAACTTGATCTAGATACCATCAAAACACATCTTCCATATGAATTTAATCATAATTCACAAATAAATGTGGGCATGTGACCAGTTACAATAACTCTGAAGTGATGATTGATGTGTTTTATTTTGGTTTAAGCCATTATTTTCAAACAAAAAATACTATTCTTTTTAACATAGATTTTCCTTATTTTTTATATAAAAGTTTTGATTATAAGGTTAAAAAAGTATTTTATAAACATGAAATTCAGCTTTATTTTGTCATATCCTGTCCATTTTTTTCAATAAGTTTTATGGTACTAGCATTGAATGAATTTTAATTACCATAATAAAGCAAATCAAATGGGACATTTTACTGGAGGATAAAATTTTTAAAAATTTCTTAAAATTCAAGGGGTATATCTCTAGAAAAGAATTGGCTCCAACCATATCATATCTTAATTCAGGTTTGACATTAGTGTGGAAATCTATGAAACACCTAAAGATCTACAATACCTGTAATTAATGTGTCTGGTAATGCTGGAAGCTGTATGGTAAATAACAATAATGCTCTTCAAGTGAGCTGGTACTGATTCTATATTAAAACCCAATGTATTCCAAAAAATGGTACTACATAGAAAGAATATATATACAGTAAGGTATAATCTACTACATGTATTATATTTACCTTGCGTCTGCTTCACTATAAAATTCTCTAGCAACTATATCTTCAAATAATTCACCACCAGTAACCCTGAAATTTTATACCATGGATATTGTACACAGATAAAGGTTGTTCCTTAAATGTATATATACTTAATAGTCAAAGATTTAAGAATGTTTAAAAACACAGAAAAATTTTTTTTCACTGTTTACCTTTGAGAATTGAACGGCTTTTCCTGTTCACTATTAAAATACAGAATTGTGTCAAATAGTTACTTTCTGTTATCTGCCTATGTTCAGATGGTAGAAAAGTGAACTGCTTTGCAAAAGAACAGAACTTAGTATCTGGTACACTAGAGAATTTTGCATTGATTGATTAGTCAGTTTGAATTCTTTAAGGATTATCTGTGAAAAAAAGTGGTTCACTCTATCTGAGACAAAATATGCAAACTTCTAAAACAAAAATATAGACTCCATAGATACTGAATGTAAAGTTTCAGTTCATTTGGCTACATAAAACAGAAGGTTGACACAAGTTAGGACAAAGACTGTGCTGATCTTTAATGAAGATCAACTTATTGTCACATGACACTGTTGAATTCACATGATTTGAAGATGCTGATATTAATCCATAGTACAGAAGGTAAACAAGACTGAATCAGGTTTTGACATTTACAGTGAAATAGGAGAGTACAGGTTTTCCCATAAAATTCTATGTAATTACAGCTAGTCATTACATAATGACATTTAGGATATGTAAAGAGTAACTCAATACTGTAGAACAGGCTGATTGTTTTTTTTTTGCAAAAAGAAAAATTTCCACTCATTCTCTGCATTCTGTTAATTGAGGAAACAAAGGTAATCTAAACAAAAAGCTACCATTAGAAAGATCTGTATCTAGAAGTTAAATTTCAAAATATTTCCCAGAACTGTGCATATGTTTTATTTAAAAATATCCTGTCAAAGGTTTTTGGAAGAAATACTTCAAAAATCTGAATTAAGAGGGAGGTAGTACTATTCTTTCCTTTTTTTTTCTATTTCCTCAAATGTGTAATTATATACTAATGACATGATTCCTAAGTTCTAATCTCATAAAATCCTTAAAAGCATTTATTATAGTATTTATTAAAAGTAATATTATGCAATGATACAAAATATACAATATTCCAATCTTAGACAATTTTCTGCAGATTTTACATTTTCAAATGACACTTTGTTCAAACTCTACTGAATTTCGGCAAAAATCAGGGAAGCAAAACGAAACATAAATTAGTTCTGTAATTCATCATTGTAGACTCACATACCAAAAAAACAGCTCAATATCTTAAGGCGTTTAGAAAAAAAAAGTCCAGAAAGGTGGTATTTTCACAGAATTTTCAAAGTGCAAAGCCTTTAATTTCAGCAAAAATCAGCAGAGTGTAAAAGGGTAAAGTTAATCTGTAACTCATCATGGTAGACTCACATACCAAAAATCAGCACAATATCTGAAGGTGTTTAGAAATAAAGTCTGGAAAGGTATTATTTCATTAAATTAAGTCCAAAGCCCATAATTACAGCATAAAATCAGCGGAGTGGAACGAAATCTAAACTCGATACGTAACGTTAATTCATGAAATTTTCATATACCAAAAATCAGCTCAATATCTGAAGGCGTTTAGAAATCAGAGGCTCCCAGAAGCCTGTATCGCTCACCTGATAGTGCATTGCTCACTAATTTCATACAAGATGATTTTTTAATGAATTTTCCATAGGGTCCCATGTTAAACTATGTTCGGCTGTGTCGGCCATCTCGGTTGACAGTCCAGGTCATCAGACATAATTCTGAAAGAGGACAATCTAACGACCATTGCTGCCAAGTTTTGTTCTAATTCGCTCAGTTGTTTCAGACAAGAAGATCATTTAATGAATTTTCCCATAGGGTCCTATGTTACATGTAAGCTTAGTTCAGTTGTGGCGGCCATCTTTGTTGACATTCCGGGTCAACGGCATTCCAGGTCAACGGACACATTTCTGAGAGAGGACAATCTAGGAACCATTTTTGTCAAGTTTGGTTCCAATTGGCTGTGGTTTCAGACAAGATTTTTTAAATGAATATTCCCACAGGGTCCCATGTAAAACTAAGTTCGGCTGTGGTGGCCAGCTTGGTTGACATTCTAGGTCATGGGACATAATTATGAAAGAGGACAATCTAAGGACCACTGCTGCTAAGTTTGGTTGCAATTGGCTCAGTAGTTTCAGACAAGAAGATTTTTAAATGAATTTTCCATAGGATCCTATGTTAAACTAAGTTCAGCTGTGTTGGCGATCTTGGTCTGAGGTCGGGGCCATCACACACATTTTTGAAAGAGGACCACCTCATGACCATTCCACCACAGAATGGTTCTAATTGGGCAATTAGTTTCAAACAGGAAGATTTTTATGTGAATTTCCCATAGGGTCGTATGTTAAACTAACTTCCGCTCTGGCGGTCATCTTGGTCGGATGTCGGGACCACTAGACACAGTTTTACGAAGGGGACTACCCAAGGATCATTTCAGCAAAGTTTGGCTGAGATTGGCATAATAGCTTCAGAGGAGAAAATTTTAACCCCCATTTTTTCTATTTTTAGCTTGGCTGCCATCTTGGTCGAAGGTCGGTACACTGGACACAATTTTGGAAGAGGACCACCCAAGCACCATTCCACCAAAGTTTGGTCCCAATTGGCCCAGCAGTTCTGAGAAGATAAATATGTGAATTGTGGACTAAAGATGAAGGACAGAAGACATGACTCTTCGGGTCAGGTGAGCTAAAAAAGTCTGGAAAGGTGTTCTGAATGATGGAATGACGGACAAGGGTAAAACTATATGGCTACATACACATAGTGACAGGGCCATTAAAATCTTTCAAATAATTTTCAGTGCTATCAACATACAAATGTAAGCAGGAGTAGGTAACTTCCAATATATCTTATATTTCCAAAACTCTTAAAATTATTTCAATAAAACTCAATTTTTGAACTTCACTGAGAAAAAACAAATCTTCCAATAAATAAAATTTCATTAAAATCCATAAAGAAGCAAGATCTTTAGAAATGCTGGATGGGTAGTTTTCTGTATTCTACATACCCATAAAATGTATATACACTGTAGCGACTCAAAGTCTTACCACTGACCACCAATATTATCATTTTAAACCATTATCCATCAGTGACTGTCTTTAAGACCCAAGATATATTCCAAAATAATGTTTGGTACTGTTTTATAAAATACTTACAAATCAAAAACTAAATAATGACAACCATCATCCTGTATACTGTCGTGTAACCGTACTGAAAATGGAAAGCAAATACATTGTATAATACCAATTTTCTATTCACCTAATAAATTTATGAAATTCTTAATTTTACCATATTGTCCTGTACATACATGTATTTGACCCAACTTGGCTAACATATATCAATACACATTAAATACCGATGCTGCTATAAGAATCACCAAAAGAATTTTAAAGGTATTTGAATATTTATATGAAGTGGTGGGGACAGATATTTCTTGAGTATGTTCCGGAGGGGGAGGGGGGGGGACTAAGAAAATTTTGAAATAGGAAATTCCTTTGTGAAACTTACCTACTTGTTGTAATATCTAGAAACAAAGGGCTTTTCCTGGCAAAATACAACTGTAGCAACTTAAACACTTAAAACTTGAAGTCAGTATGAACAAATTTCTGCAGGGTTGCAGGGTACAATAAAGTGACACAATTTTACAAGGGGACCACCTAAGGACCATTCCACCAAAGTCTGGTCCCAATTGGCCCAGGGTTTCAGAGAAAATTTTTAGTATTTATAGTACTTTTTTATGATTTTTGCCAGCCCTCTAGAAGATCTGGACCCTAAAGGGCCATATCATCAAACTTTGGATTCAATTGCCCTAATAGTTTTAGAGAAGAAGATTTAAAAAAAATTTGCAGATTTTCCTATTTTTAGTAATGGTTGCCATATTTCTAGGATGCCCAGACCCCCAGATAAAATTTTGAAAGGGGACCACCTAATGACCACTCAACCAAAGTCTGATACCAATTGGCCCAGTGTTTCAGAGGAGATAGATTTAAAAAAAAAGTTTTATGTCAAGTGTTGGCAATAGCTCACATGCATGGCACTTTGGGTCAGATGAGTTAAAAAGAAGCAGTAGTAATCCCATCAATCTCGGCCTATAAACCTGAAAGGGAACCATGAGGATATAAAAATTAATGAGCTGCCACTATGTACTAGAAACAAACCAGCCACAAATTATTTGTTGTCATATCAAAAAACTTCAAATATACAAACAAAAATCTAAACCTGTGGACAAATAGTAATAAAAAAAATGTTTACTTATTATCAAACTGATTTACTAACCACATTTTTAATAAATACTACAGATCATCTGTATATAAATAATTAATCAAGTTTTCCCTTTGTACAGAATGGTAATCCCAGCTTTACAATTATATTGATTGGTCATTAATAAGACAACATTATTAAATGAATGAGATGGAAGCAAAGGGGATCATCTGAACAATTGACCTCTAGTTTAATGATTCATTTTTCAGAGAACCATTATAGGAATTTTTTGTTCCTTTGTGTCAAGAATACACCTCATAATCATCTGTTTTCTGTGAATCTGGGAAATGTTTTGACATATCTGGATGATACATATCTAGATTTTTTTAAAGGTGTGCCTCTATCTCCTGTACATTTTTTTTGTATCTATTTAAATTTTCCTCCTACTCATTTTAAATACTTCAAATATAATAGTCATGCACTTAACCTAACTTTTCAACCTTATACAATTTTCTGAAATTTTTCTATTACACACATTTTATTATATTTAAACAGCAAAGCTTCTTTTATACTGTGTAAATAGTTGTCCATTTAAAATGATAATGCATTAACAAACTACATACTGAAATAAAATATTTATGATAGAAAAAAATAGGAAATGTTAAACAATATAAATATACAGTTGTCAGTAGGTCAAACAAAACAGCTGTTGTCCGAGGAACCAGTCAATAACTTTTTTGTTATACCTTATAATTTCCAATTCCTTAAACCTCGAGATTTTAATTTTATTATTGTTTACTGCTTCATCGTGAGGACTTTATAGAATATTTTAACAAGTGTATTTGATTTTCGTGGAAAACTTAACTTTTAAATATCTGTAATTTTTCGTCACTGGAATATTTTCAAATAGCAATAGTTGTGAAGTCCGGAATTTCACTGATATTACAATTATTCAAGAACTGAATTAATTCTAATCATCATCGCGTTTTTAAACAAATAAATTTATCCATCTAACACATGAAAATTAATGTTATAAAAATAAAATTTTAAACAAATTTGATCAATTTTTTGCACATGGAAGTTTGTTTATGAAAAGTACGACAAAATCAAGTTTGGTATAATTAAGCAGCTAATTTCGAGTTAGCTAACAAGGAGTAAAATGTTTATACAACAAAATTAAACAAATTAAACTTCTAAATTATTTTTCTTTAACCTATAAATTGAATTGACATTGAACTTGATGGTAGCCGGCATTTTTACAATTTTTAAGCATAAACAGACGATAGTTATAGGCATGTGGAGCTGCTGTTTCTAGTAACTAATCAAAAGGAGGCAAGCAGTTTGGTTCCAGTCCAACAGTTCAAACTGTTGACAGTCAACAGTTTAGGAATTTGAAAGATTTCAGAATTGTTTTAAAACAGTCGAAACATTAATTATAATTTATATTATATTTATATAGGAAAAAAAATCAAAAGGTATAACAATACATTATTTGACCCCTTGCTGTTTTCCAAATTGTAACTCTGTGAAATATATAAGTTTTGCAAGAATTAGCTATATTATTTTTCTTTTCATTTTATACAATATGGTAAGTCACATTGTTCTTTTTAGGCAATAATACAAATACACTACATTCTTAAATTTTCACCCGTTTTAAATTGTTAGTGGAAAGGGGAGGGTGGGGTGTGGTGGGCGTGGTGGATACTGATGAACAACTAGAAAATGACTTCATTTGGCCTTCTCGTAAAATAGGTAAATTAATTTTATAGCACTGTAATAATACTGTTGATAGGCAGCTAATTTACATTTTATGGTTGATAGTTTATAATTTATCTATAAAAGTTGTACAAACCTATATTTGGATGTTTTAATAATCTACATATTCTAGCTTCTCTTTCTAATTTTTGGTGATCTGAAATATAAAGATTGATTTGTCTGAGTATTTTACAGTTAAATGAAATTTCTGAATATAGTACTTCATTTTTAAAATGTTCTTTCACTTTTTCTAATGTGCATCCTACATGCTTTTGCAACTGAATTCTCTATGAAAAACCTCTGGCTTTACGACAATTCTCATTTCTGTACACTGCAAAAATGATCAGGTATTTCAGTTTGCTTCAAACACGGAATTTGGACAAAGATACATCATAATTTTTACAAAAAAAATTAATGATTATTGCACAAATAACAGAAAATCTACTTTCCAGGAAAACTTAAGACATTCCAACATTTTAATATAAAACATGTAGTTACAATTAAATAATCCAAAAAGTACAAAAAAGGTAAATTAATTAATATTGCTGAGGTGTTCCTGAAAAGCATGTACCAATACATGTAGTTATAATTGATGTGAGACAGACAGTAACATTTGAAAATGATGATTAAACAATTAGTGAATATGATGACAGACTATATGAATTCAAAGGTGACCAGACTCAGGTCGATTCTTGATACTCAAAAGAATTCTTTTACCATACTGGGTAGTTTGTATCAGTCAGTTCATTTCTTAAAGTACTTAACTCATTTCCTTTTTGTGTTTCATGATTAGACTTATTCTAGATGTGAAAACTGACACAAATACAATGATTGTTGTTTCTTATACCCAACCAACTAACATAATGGCAGTAAACATTAACACTGGTTTGAATATGAATGGTATTCTAACCTATTTTGAGTCATCTGTTTAGAGCATTTGATGTCACCCTTTGAATTTTAGAAAAAAGGGAATGTATCTACAAAACATTACTAAAGTCAGTCAAAATATTCTCTTATTTATTACTATTCAATATCACTAGTCCTTGCAATGTCAAAATCCAAATGATAACAAAAGAAATATACTGTAACACTCCAAGATAAATAGAATATATTATGACACCATCTGTTCAATACATTATAACTGTCAAAAGTTAAGTATAATACTCTCAGGTAGTTATCTGAATGAACAAAACCAAAGAATACTAAAAATGTACAATAATATTTACAGTAAATGTAGAGGACTGAGGTTACACATCAGTATTTATTAAGGCCATATATATGTATCACTACTGGTCAGGAATATGGACAAAGGGTCTGGTTGATGTGACCTTTGAATCATAATTCTATAGAATTAGTTTTTGTTGAGGTAAATGGTCACACACTTTGGAAACTGGACCAAATATTTCGTTTAATGAATTATCCATGCCAAAACCTTCGTCCAAGTTGAATCATTTACATGTAGAACTTGTTTTTGTTGAAGTAAAAAGGTCACAAGCATCAGAAACTGAACAAAAGGTTTGGTTTCAAAAAGTGCCCAAGTCCAATGTAATATAAGAACCTACCGGTATTAGAAATTGAGATCTGTAGAACTTGTTTTTGTTGAGGTCACTTTCTTTGGAAACAGGACAAAAGCTTCGGTTTAATAAAGTGTCCAAATTCAATGATATTTGAATCCTGGTCCTAGTCAGTTTAATCCTGTAGAACTTGTTATTGTTGAGGTTAAAAGGTCACACATATTGGTTTATGTAACTGGCAAAAATGTTCGGTCTATGGTATCCAGACCATAAATGGCCATGTGATTCTTTTAAATTCCTGCATGTTCCATAAAATGTAATGTATAATTATCGCCAAAATTCGGCAATATATGTAACTTCTTTTGAATGCCTCATACAAACAAGGAAATGTTTTTCAGAAAGATATAGCATTTATAATCCCTGCTTTAAAGATTTGGTTAAAATTATTTTGGTAAAGAATAAATATAATTTATGGTCGAGATCTACTATGGTCCAGATTCCGTAATAAAGTTTCCATTTCCGATATGACCTTTGAATCTTGGTCCAAGTAACTACTTTTGTTGGTGGTGGAAGCTGGCAGCAACCTTTAGCAGTAAAATTCAGATTCATGTTGAATATAATTTGCCACTATATGTAGTTAAATAAAAAAAATCTTGACCACCAAGTCTTTTAATATTTAACACAAAATCACCCATGAAATACTTCATGAAATGTGTTTGGTTCAATCATTTTTATGGTATTCTCCTGCCCTCAATTTTTACAAACATAAATTTTTCAGCAACATAAAACCCTGAGACAATAACTGAAAGTGTACTCAGTTCTTTTATTCTAATTGCTAGGGTTCTATGTAAGAAACAAATTACAATGGACATATCATTCATGATCTGCTTTTCAAATTACTGCATAGGAAAATTTAGCAAATTATCATATGAAAATCTCTACACCCACTGGATTTGCTTTCAACACTGTAGAAATTTGGAGGACGTTTGGGTGTGTACTTGAAACTTAATATAAAAATACATGATTTAGCTATTTATTAGAACACAATATTCTGAATCAGTATACATGAAATACCACATAAAAATTGTATAACTTTAAACCCTACTATTTCCTACATGCCAATGATCAAAATTTAAGTACATATGTATTTCATTTATGACAATACCTGACTTGATATGTAAAATTAGATCAGATCAAAATATCTTTTGTGATATTTACAATAAATTATCTTTGATAAATATCATTATTTATTAATGCTTTGAGTTACACCATCGCGATCCAGTGCTATAACCTGTTTATTTAACTGTTTAAGTAACAATTAGAAACATGTGGGAGGTCTACTGTAAAATAATCTGTTCCAGTTGGACTGTGGTACAACTTTTTACCTCTATAAGAAAAAAATTCCAAGAAAAAATATTTTGACCCTTGAAAGAAAAAATTCAAATACCCCCCCCCCCCCCCCCCCTCCCTGTCAATCATGGGTTAATAAGTCCACATTTAACACCAAAGTAAAAGTGACTGAAACCTTATCTTCATGAAAACTCTCATACATGTGTATTAGGGGCATAATATTTTGATATTTTGTTTATTCCTCTTCAACAAAGATTCATGGTGGAGTACCTGGATTAACTAGAACGGTGAGTGATCTCACCGAGTGATACCACCGCATGTAATACCAGTAGTTGCGCTAACAAGATTAAAACATGTAAAACCCTTAAGTTGGATTATCTCCCTTTGCAAGCATCCGGCGATAATTATCTTGCTTCATGCACATCTACATATGATGCCTATTAAACCTTCATATAAAGTTTCATCAAAATATATTGAACAGTTTAGGAGGAGTTGCTTTCAAGCTTTAAACTTGTAAAACCCTTAAGTTGCATATCTCCCTTTGCAAGATACCGGCAATAATTATCTACATATGACAACCAACCTTCGTCTAAAGTTTCATCAAAATCCATTTAATTGTTTAGGAGGAGTTGCGCTTACAAGCTTTAAACATGTACAAGCCTTAAGTTAGATGATCTCCCTTTGAACCATCCGGCAATAATTATCTTGCTTCATGCACATCTACATATGATGCCCAACCTTCAAATAAAGTTTCAAAATCCATTGAATGGCTAAATTTAGGAGGAGTTGCACTTAAAAGCTTTAAACATGTTAAACCCTTTAGTTTGATTATCTCCCTTTGAAAGAAACCGGCAATAATTGTGCTTCATCCACATCTATATATGATGACCAACCTTCATGTAAAGTTTCATCAAAATCCATTGAACAGCTTACACATGTAGGAGTACTTGTGCTTAGAAGCTTTAAACATGTAAAACCTTTAAGTTGGATTATCTCCCTTTTGCAAGCATCAGGTGACAATTATCTTGCTTCATGCACATCTACATATGATGCCCAACCTTCATATAAAATTTCATCAAAATCCACTGAATGGTTTAGGGGGAGTTGCGCTCACAAGACATATTGACAGACAGACGGACAGGGTGATTCCTATATACCTGTCAATTTTTGTCCCGAACCCTTCAGCCATTTTCTAGAACACTCACATACAAAACTTGGACGAAAGGAGAAAGAGAGTAAAAACAATATGTTCCACACTTCGTTGGGGGAACATGATAAACATGAAAGTCAAATAATATCAGACATAGCTCTTTACTCCACTGTACATGTATGTATTGATCAGCATCATTTTTCTAGATAGAAATCTCCTAGTGGTAACAATAATAAAATTGGTAATGTAAATTGATTATAAATACTGAGAACATGGTTTGGTGTTAAACTGTACAGTTTGTCCTATCCAAAGTTGATTGTGACAATTATGAATATTTTTATAGACAGTTTACTGAAACCTGACATGATTCTGCCATTTATAATTACTTTTATCTCAGGGATCAACATCTATGTGAAACAAACACCAATTACAGTGGAAAAAGGACATGAAATTCAGTTCTTAGATTTCTACAAAACTGTCCATATTTTTACAAATTAATCCTTCAAGATGCCATAAAATATAACTAGATACCCTGCATTTATCACAGTTTATGTTTCCTCAAGGTGAAATTCCTGAAAGACCCCTTTCTAAATCAAGAATATCATGATATAAATAGGATATACCCCTGTTGGGATAATGTTGTTAGGGGTATATCCAATACTTGCATTGTTACAAGGGAAGATAACATATTCAAAGGCAAAGATTTCATCGATGTATAATCCAAAATCCGGATTGTCATCAAACAACAATTAACTATGTTTAAAAATTTGATGGTCGGCATTGTTAAATTTATACAAACCATACAAAAAGAGAAGTGGGGGCCTCGGTAGCCGAGTGGTCTAGGTAGTTCATCATGACTATTAATGATCACTAGCCTGTCAACGCTGGGGTTGTGAGTTCGAATCTCACCTGTGGCGGGATGTGTTCGACCCGATCTTAATTGACAAGGATTGCCAATTTTCCTAAAGAAGGTCGGTGGTTCTCTCCGGGTACTCCGCTTTCCTCCACCAATAAAAACTGGCCACCGTGAAATGGCCAAATGTGCTGAAAATGGCGTTAAACCCCAACTAAACAAACAAACAATCAAGTAATTAGGGGGCATGATGGCCGTGTGGTCTAGTTACATGTAGTTAATTCTTACTACTAATAATCACTAGCCTATCAAAACTCATGATGAGGTGCATTCACCTTTGTTCTTAATTGACAAGGATTGTCAGTTTTCCTGTCAGAGGTCAGTTGTTCTCACTAGGTACTCCAGCTTTCTCCATCAATATAAAACTGGCCTTGGACAAATGAAAGAACTTTGAATGACCTTGTACTTTAGAGTTGGTTCTTTATACTTTTCTCTTCCAAACTTCTTAATGTGGGGTAAAAAATGTGATATTTTAACTCTCCCCCAAGAAATGGGTGTCTCTTGTACATTTGTACATGTATGGAAACATTCAATCAAACTTAAAAATGATCTAACAAAACAAGAAAGCACTATGCTGGTGACAAATATTTTAATTTAAACAATATTTTATTCAACAAATGTGAAACGGATCGGATAACAGGCATAGCCTATATAAATCCTCTCCTAAATATTACAAATATTAATACATGAAATTTTCACAAGTCCTCCTGCATAACAAATGGCTCCTCATTTCATATTTTTCTGATAATTAAATCACTCTTAGGATAATTAGAAACCACTGAAACTTTGAAAATGTTATAAAACTTATATATGCAACAAATTGTAATATGTTATATTTTACTTCCAAGCTCCCCTCTTTACAAAAACAGTTCTTCATTTTAGGTTCATTGATAGTCAAATGGAAACCTTTATTCAAATTTAACCAAAAATGAAGGCACTAACCAGACAACAACTTGATACTGACAGACATGGGTCAAAAGCATTCTACCTCTCTCTATTGTTCAAACTATAATAATGGGATCAATAAAGAAATCATAAAATTAGATGTAAATGTAGCTTCTTATTCAAATTCAAATCAAAATATATGACAGACATTAAGCAGACACATGTACTGACATTTAACCATCTGTGATATGAAACATGACAACTGGTCCTGTATTTTTCTAAATATTATGAATAAGACAACGAACTGTTATACATTCTACTGATTTAAAATTAAAGCACTTTGAGAAAAATCACAATGGTTTCTGAACTGCAATTTACTGTAAGATAACCAAAATAAAACCCTTAAACTCAAATAATTTTAGTCAATTTTGTTATTAACTTTCCACATTGCTCACAAAGATATAGGCTTATGACTGGCTGATTTTCCTTAAGATAAAGTACAATGAATGCTTTTGTTTTTTACTCAAAAAATGACTAACCAGGAAGGAAAATGACGACTGACTACTTCATGTTACATGTATGAAGTATACAGAAATTTGTTTTTCTGCATTAAATATTTTCAGTTTTGTAAATCTTTCAAAAAAGTCCTTGTTGCTGTATAGAGAAAAGTTATATATTTATATCTATGTGCAGACAAAGATTACACTGATACAACATGTAATAGAACTTAATCCTGAATTAGGTTAAAGAACATACCTCTAGCTGATAATTTTTTTGTGTTTATTATTTTTGCTGCAAATTCTAACTGTGTGTTTTTCTGTATACAACGTCTAACCACTGAAAATGCTCCCCTGTAACGAGAAAAATATTAAATGTGTCAACAAGAGACAGACATAATGGTTGCTAATTATATTACAAGACCATAGCAAATTATATGTATATGAAATGTTGCAGTAATAACCAACAATTTTTGGCACTGCATTAATTCTGGCATCATACCTTCACATATAATACAAAGTGTTTTTTCCCTGTCTGGTGTAAGGAGCAGGTGAGAAAAACTGTAACATCATAATTGTTGTTACCAGTATTATGTAATATGATAAAAAAAAGGTTGCAAGGCTTAATTAGTCTAGAATTTAGTTAGTAGGATCATTTACATTACATAACAGTGTATTACTGTATACAGCACAGTAAAAGCACCACTGCCTCTAGGTCAGAATGACTGACTGTTTGCTATATCAGTGGCAAAGAGTTTATTAATCAAATAAAAATATAAAATACAACAGCAAACAAACGAAAATGTCTCCCCTGCCTCATGTTTAGATGAGGTCAAGGTCAGGTGACATAAGGTCCGACTGACATAATACCTAACAATGACATAACACACCCAATAGTTTTCACCTACATGTACCATGTATGTTTACTGAGAAATTGAGTTAATCTCAAAAGCTGAAAGTGAATCACAGGATCATTAAAATGACATTCAGGTAACATATGTCAGACCTATCAAATTTTGCTGGTAATCAGAAAAGTTGTTTGAATTACCAGACCATTAAAATGAGTTCAAATTTGGGTGACATGTCATATACCCATGTCTATCTTGTGATGACTAGACACACTATCACTTGCAGTTACTGAGAAACAAACCTACAATGTACCAAAGAAAACTAGGTGTGAAAATGAGGTCAAGGTCAAGTGTCATATGTCAGAAGACCTACAAGGAATATATACAGACTACATATAGTTAATATTGTAACTAAGGTCAGGGTCAAGTGACCTGTCAGACACCCATGTACACCTTATAAAGAATATACAGACCAATTACATTTGACCTCCTACTTACAGTTATTGAGAAACGAACCTACATGTAATCATTTAAACTTGACATACATGTAAATAGCTGGAATCTGGAATGCTGGAACGATGTAGAGAAACAATGACAAATATCAGACTTCCATGGATAAAACCATAGGATTCTGAACATTTGACAAAAATCTAAAAACATGAACAGTGAACATCCTTAATTACTATTTATACCATGGCCTTTAAGAGTTAACATATTTAATGAAACAAGCTCTTGCTCATCCATATCCTCCCTATAATAAAGTTCTGACAAAATAAAATGTTTTCCCCATCTACCTACCCTATATTTATTTTTGATGAATTCTGTATGCCTGTCATAAGATTTTTATTAATTTTTTTCTCAATACAAACTGATCCATTTTACAGGGTATCTGTTTTTAGAATGGCAACAGATACAATGTATCCTGTCCTTAAAAGTTAAATACTAATATTGGTCTCCAACTTTCCCAGCCACTAACAAAGCTTGCAGAATTAGTTGACACAGAGATTCAATTCTGCTTTCAGGTACATAAATGAACATGTATACATACCCACAAGAGATCCTTAACTTTATGTTTCAGGCTATAAATTTGTTCAAACTACCTCTGGGATCACCATGAACAATTTAAGCGTGGAGATCAGCCATTTTAAATTTTCAGCATCACCTTTAAAATTTTTGTGCCAGCCTTAAATATTCCAATGTTGGCAACAAAAGGAAAGTAAAACATTTAGTTTATGAGTTCTAACATTCCATAATATTGGTACAATTGATCAAATCTGGGACAAGCAAAAGAAAATTTTAATCTTATACAATTATCACCCTTGTTGGTGTGTGACCCGACGGTTTGTCTCCCAGAGGAAAGTAAGGTCACCCGAGGGTGACCTTACTTTCTGAGGGGAGACAAACCGTCGGGTCACACACCAACAAGGGTGATAACTGTTATATTATATCGAATATTCAACTTTTAACAGATACCACGTTGTTTTTTGTAGGTAACAAGCACGACCAAGTTTGCATATAAATAATCTACCCAGAGCTTTTCGATGGACGCATTGTGATTTAATACATGTATTTTTACATGTAGGTCAAGCTTAAAAGAAAAGATTGTTTCGTTAACATAACACAGTAACTATAAATGGAAACACGTGAGGCTCACGAGGGGATTTCAATAGGGTTTTCTCGCGAGCGGTTGACCTTACTATGCGACCAAACGATTTTCGGTTGACCCAACAAATGGGCAAATATCACGTGACACTGTTTTAACAAATCAGATTAAAGATTTCTATATGAGTATATAATATAAATCAATTGTGTGCCTTTTATTTCATTAGAAAAATATATCAAAATGACACATTCGGGTGATTAAGAACTATTTAAACAAGACTGGACACACTAAATGTCTTGCCTGAGTATGCACATGGACACAGAATAAAGATTTTCTGATACACAACATTGTAACTCCAAGAAAAATACATTAGGCCACTTTTTTTTTATTTGTTGGTTTACGGATCCGCCGACCCTGTTTTTCCCGATTTTGAAATAAAAAAAAAACGATTTTTGAAGATTTTTTTTAATATCGCCGACCCTTTTCTGTTTGAAGAAATACAAATAAAAATAAAAACATAATAAAAAAGAACGGCCTTTCTTCCTCCAGTCGGAATACCCTCGGAGTGGATTTGAAAATCCCGTGCGGTTCCCTATTCAGTCAACTTTTCATCATGATCTAATGCGGTGAAAAGGAACCAGTTGAAAATGGAGATCAGATAGATATAGCAGGGTTCTCACTAAGGCGCGTACATGCGTCCTGGACGCGCTAAAATTGGACTGGAAGCGTCATCCTTCAAACTCATGCGTCCCTGGGACGCATGTAGGTCTAATCAGCTGCGTCTGGAGACCGTTATTTTCATTAAAAATCTCGAGCCGCCATTTTTTTGTTTTCTTGGAGATCAAATGGGGAAAGGGAAAGAAACGACAAAAAGTAAGCTAAAAATGGCGGCAATCGGAATTCTCGTGATTTTTCATTGGCCACAGTGTTTATTACAACCGGTAACAATATGTAGACCTCATTTAAAAATAAATTTAGCGGATTTCGACCTATCTATGCACAAATGGAAATTTTGTCAATATTGATCATTAAGGTGTTCAAACAATGTCAATTGGAGGATTTTAAGAGTATGTTTGAGAAAAAATAATAGTAAGGATTATGGATAAATAAATATTACAAAATAAAATGGCAATAATAAAAAAGTTCTGTCAGAAGGTGCAAAGATGCAAAGATTTTTGCTCATATCTGTAACAGAAATTTTCTTCCAAGTTCGGAGCACCACTGCATAAGTCCATTTTTTTTGCATAAGTCCATTTTTTTAAAATTTTTTTATTATTTTTTTTTTAAATTTCAAATTATATTCGTCAGTATGTTAATTAAGGCAGCACATGATTTTAATTAAACTTTAACAATAGTACAATAGGGCTACCATGGTCAAAATCATGCAGGTGTGTACGTTAAAAAAGTGGCGATGAGTCCTGGGACTCATCAAAATCAGCTATATCATATAGGAAGATGTGGTATGAATACCAATGAGACAACTCTCCATTCAAGTAACAATTTATAAAAGTAAACCATTATAGGTCAAGGTACGGCCTTCAACACGGAGCATTGGCTCACACCGAACAGCAAACTATAAAGGGCCCCAAAAATTACTATTGTAAAACCATTCAAACGGGAAAACCAACTGTCTAATCTATATAAAACCGAGAAACAAAAAACATGTATGAACTACATAAACAGACGACAACTACTGTACATCAGATTCCTGACAGGTGCAATCATTTGCAGCGGGATTAAACGTTTTTAATGGTACCAAACCTTCTCCCTTTTCTGAAACAATAGTATAACATCACAACATAGAAAGACACACTATAAAATATCAATTGGAAGGCTTAACTCAATCAAAAAATGTAAATTAACACACAGTGAATGAATAAATTTGATCTGTGATACCTGAATGCAAATACATAGTTAATAAAAATTATAAGGGATAAATAATTGAGGTCAAAAGTAAATAAACAGGTTTATGAACAAAGTTAAAGTATAATATACCACTGTGAAATGTTAAACAATTTTTAGAAAATCATCACTTTTGAAAAAACCTGCGTCATATTATACACATGTATTACTGTCATAGAATGCCTGACAATATCACTTCAACATTTATAAAAAGGGACAATCACAGGACACTTCAAGATATAAGTTAATACTTAGCAGTGTAAAATAGCATAAAAAGTAAAAAAATTGTATGTTTATATGTACCACATATGAAGGCATATGACATGCAGAGAGCATGGTATTTCCTCAATAAGACTGTATTATGATATGAGGAATTTTGTCACTCCCTGATTTAAATTTGATAAATAAATACACAGAACAAAAAGAAATGCAATTGGAAAACACACTTCCCTTTCATCAGAGACATATATATGTATCTGCTTTCATCAATCTACATTGACATTGGACTCCTTGTAACACATTAATTAAAACAGCAAGAATTAATACCAGTTCATGAAACGATCTGCATACATGGTTAGTATTATACTATAGAGTAATGTCATTGTTTGTTTCTCGATTTTTGGTTAAAAAACAGTATTAATTCCAATTTTTATTTTTTTTTTTTTTTCGACCTCCTACCCTTCCTTTTTTTAGAAGAATCCCGTAAACCAACTAATAAAAAAAAAGTGGCCTTAAAAGAAATAGTTATGGTTAGGTGACATTTGTCAAAAAAGAACTGATGCATGTCACCCAAGTCTAATTGTGTCTAAGGTCAGTTGACAGGGTTCTCACTAAGAATTTTTCATGATGAGTCCTGGGACTCATCATTTTTCAGAATGGTAGGTTTCAGGACTCATTGCCACTTTTTTAACGCACGATCCTTCATGATTTTGACCATGGTAGGCCTATTGTACTATTGTAAAAGTTTAATTAGAATCATGTGCTGCCTCAAAATACTGACAAATATAATTTCCAAAAAAGAAAAAGAAAAAATGAACATACACATGTATGCAGTGGTGCTCCAAACTTGGAAGAAAATTTCTGTTACAGATATGAGCAAAAATCTTTTTGACAACTTATTTAATATTGCCATTTTATTTTTTAATATTTACTTATCTATAATCTTTACTATTATATTTTCTCAAACATACTCTTAAAATCCTCCCATTGACCTTGTTTTAACACCTTAATAATCAATATTGACAAAATTTCCAATTGTAAAGTAAGTCAAAGTCCGCTAAATTCATTTTTAAATGAGGACTACACATATTGTTACCACTCAATAAAAAACACTGTGGCCAATGAAATATCACGAGAATTCCGATCGCCACCATTTTCTAGCTTAATTTGTTGTTTTTTCTTTCCCCATTCCCTTTGATCTCCAAGAAAACAAAAAATGGTGGCTCGAGATCTTTTATGAAAATTATGGTCTTCGGACGCAGCTGATTAGATTTAAATGCGTCCTAGGGATGCATGAGATTGAAGTATGACATGTCCAGTCCAATTTTAGCACGTCCAGGACACGTGTACGCGCCTTAGCGAGAACTCTAAGTTGACAGATCTCAACCTTGTACGCACCCACCAAAAGTATCTACATGTATAGACCAAAATGATGGGTTGAGAAATGGACTTATTTGTGAAAATATGATAAAGAGTCACTCAAGCACAAAATTGAGGTTAAGGTCAGCTGTCACACTCACACCGACTTGTCAAGAAGAATCTACAGACTAAATATAAAGGTATTACAGCTACAAAAATTGACTTAATCATGAAAATGTGACACAAGTCACTTAAGCATGAAATACAGGTCAAAGTTCATGGTGTCAGACTGGTATATTATCTAAGAACTTCCACTGACCAAATGCTGTGGATCCAGTTAGTATAAATTCTGAAAAAGAGACTTAATCACGAAAATGCATGGCAAAGTTACTCAAGCATGAAATTCAGGTCAAGGTGAGGGACAGATGTACAACTATCATCTATCTAATATGTTTGTAAAAGCATATATATCTACATATAGACCAAATATGATTGGTCTACATATTACAAATGCTTAACAATGGACCTAATAGAAAAAATATGATACAAAGTATTTCAAGTGTGAAATTGAGGTAAAGGTGTGGAGAAAGGTGTCAGACTGGCAGTTACCCACTAAGAACTATCTATAGACCAAATATGGAGGGTCTAGGTATTACAGGTGCAGGGAAATGGATTTAACAACATAAATTGAAACAAGTCACTCAAGCGTGAAATTGAGGTCAAGGTCTGGATACAGGTGTCAGACTGGCATGCACCATTTAAGAACT
This sequence comes from Mytilisepta virgata, assembly GCA_028015205.1. Classification (NCBI taxonomy): domain Eukaryota; kingdom Metazoa; phylum Mollusca; class Bivalvia; order Mytilida; family Mytilidae; genus Mytilisepta; species Mytilisepta virgata. The sequence goes on from CM051521.1 coordinate 96,290,812, forward strand.
ATCTATAGACAAAATATGGTGGGCCTAAGTATAACAGTTGCTGAGAATGGATTTAACCATGTAACTCGGACACAGATTTTTATAAATGTTCATGAAGTCAATGAACCATAATAACGAGGTCAAGGTCGAAAGACAAGTATACTGCAAACTTTATATCATAATGTATATGTGGCTCAAAGATCTTTAGTGTAGGTATGTGTGCAAAGGCTCAAAGGAGCCTGTATCGATCACCTGATATTTCCATTTGTTTCTTGCTAAAGAACCTTAATATAACATCCATGTTTGGTTTCAATCCATTCAGTAATTTCCAAGAAGAAGCCATTTGTATGTAATTCCCATAGGGACCTATGTTAAACTAAGTCTTCTGCGGATGACAGATCGGCACCAAAGTAACAACTCTTGGTCAGAACGTCATAAGGAACATTCATGCTTCTCTAGATTTTTCTATGTATTTCATATAGGGTCCTATGTTAAACTAAGTCCCCCCTACTGGCAGCCAGGTTGGATGACAGATTGGTAACAAAGTAAGAACACATGGTCAATACCTTCATAGGAACATACATGTAACTATAAAGTTAAGTTTCAATCAGTTGAGAGATTCTTCAGCCAATCAGAAACAAGATTGATATGCTGTAGTGTGATGTCCCCCGCCAAAATATATAGAGTTGTACAACAGGGACATAGGTAACATTTTAAAGTGTATTTTAAAATATAAATAAACTGCTTCGCTGAGCGCAGCTGGATACGACGGCAGAGCTCTAACCCTGAACAACTGGGGCAAAAATGGACCCAATATTCGCACTTGATACAGGTCTGAATTTGGATTGTAATTAAATATATGACACATAAAAGGTTTCTGACACAGAATAACTGTAATCAAAGAACTTAGAATTGGTCATATGATTTGAATTTATATTCAATTTTTTGCTTTTTGTGCAATACAATATGCTGTGGCGAATTGCCCCCCCCCCCCACCTCCCCAAGAAAAATAATTTACCCCTTTTTTGCTTTTGTGCAATACACTATGAAGTTGCACATTGAATCCCCCCCCCCCAAAAAAAACAAAAACCAATAAAAATTATTGTAACCCTCCCCTTTTTTTGCAAAAAAAAAAATTGAAATTTTCTTTTAATTTCTGAAATCTGAAATGAGAAAAAAATTGCCCCCCCCCCCTTAATTTCTCATTTACCCCCCCCCCCCCCCAAATTTTGTTTTCACCTCCCTCCCCCCCAATTTCTTTATACATAATTTATGACTTGTAAGGGAGGTAATCGAATCATACACAACATTTTACTTTAAATGGGTTTGGATTACCTCCCTTACACCAAGATAATAACCAAAAATGCTTATTGAGCCCTTTTTTGGCCCCTAATTCTTAAACTGTTGGGACCAAAACTCCCAAAATCAATCCCAACCTTCCTTTTGTGGTCATAAACCTTGTGTTTAAATTTCATAGATTTCTATTAACTTATACTAAAGTTATATTGCAAAAACCAAAAATTCTTATTGGGCCCTTTTTTGGCCCCTAATTCTTAAACTGTTGGGACCAAAACTCCCAAAATCAATCCCAACCTTCCTTTTGTGATCATAAACCTTGTGTTTAAATTTCATGGATTTCTATTAACTTATAGTTATAACTAAAAGTTATAGTGCGAAAACCAAATATCTTCGGACGACGACGACGACGACGACGCCGTCATACCAATATACGACTGCAAAAATTTTGCGGTCGTATAAAAAGTTGTTTAAGGTACCAAAGATGTCAATGTTGCAATACCCCAAAAAAATGGTCAAAGTCCCATAACTCCTGTAAAAATTGTCAAATCAAAATGCCAATAACGATATGATCAACTACATGTACATATGCTGGCAAACAATCCTTCAAAGTTTGAAAGATTTCTGTCAAACGGTTTCAGAGGACTTGCTTTGACAAGATGTCAATGTTGCAATACCACCAAAAAATGGTCAAAGTCCCATAACTCCCGTAAAAATTGTCGTCAATCGATTTCAGAGCATTTGTGTTTACAAAGTCTTTGGAACGGACGAAATGAAGGATCTTATAGCCAATATAGGGAACATCTCTAATTTAGTTTCATTCTGTTCAGTGGTTCTCAAGAAGAAGAACATTATGTGAAAAATTAACGCCAGACTCCAAGTGATGGCCACTAGGACACTTCATTGATGATTCTAATATACCGTCCTATATATCCACCTGGTATATCCACTTTTAGCACATGTGTACAGAGGCTTTTATGTGAATGAGAATTACGTCAACTTTAACAAGAAAAAATATCTTTTTCCACACTAGTGTTTATCATGCGATACAACCACAATAGCAGGGCTCAAGCTGCTTGAGGATGACTGGGAGGAGTTACTTTTCTCTCTGAAGCTGACAAGAAGAAGTGAAGAAAAAACTGGGAAAGGTCATTACGTGTTGTTCCAAAGCACCATGATCATTTTAAAAGTCTTATTCTCATGTTTTTAAAGTTTTTTTAAGAACTTCAGATTCATTCTCTGCATTTACAATTCAATAAGACAAACTAAAATTGCATCCTTCTAAACCACTATCCAAAATGTATATGACAGAGGCAACATAGACACTTCTGAAATTTATAAAACCTAATCATTACTTAGTAACATTATCATTCTCACTATGGTTCATGGTTCGAGTTGTGTTTAATGTTTAATGGTCTAAATTATTATTATTAACAATATTTTTTCTGATCGGATTATTTCCCTTACCTATCGATCTACTAAAACAAAAGCTTGGTTTTTTATTTTCATTATACATGTCACGATTTTCCTTAAATATGTAAGTGATTTCGAGTCAGGCGATTTATTGAATTTACAGGCAAATCAAACAATGCTTTGACAGGAGTTCAGACGGCTGACCAATTTGTTGGAAGACTTAATCTTCGATTTTGACGAAAGTTTAGGCGAAGTCAGATGCTACAAGGTGACTACTTTGTCCAAATTGCACTCCAGCTGTGCCATCTTGATTTTTTAATGATGTGACGGTTGACGGTAAGTCTGTGAGACGTGTTTTATTCATTTTTTAGTGTAAATGACAAATAACATAAATTGATTTTGCAAATGGATTATCTTATGAAAATAGTTTATCAAAATGGAAAGATTGCAGCGTATTAATCGAAAGAGAAATGGCCAAACCAATGTCGGATAAATATAGGACAACTCAAATGAGTACAATTAACAATTTGTCCTATAAGAATAGAAATGACTCATGGGGGTTTTGGAGTTGTAGTAATTTACACATAGGCCCGGCATTCATATCTTTTTCTTTCTTTTGAAATTTCTTAAGGATAAGATGAAACGAGTTTGACTATCTGCATTTTACCAGAATTTAATTTCAATTTTCATCCGCCATTGATTTTTTTTCTGTGATGATCCCTGTACCTGAAATTCTATTTGGTACATATATATAAAGTAAATGTCACCAGTTGAGGTAGGCACAGATGGGAAAAGACTTGTCAATTAAAAATAATTCTTCTTCCTTTTGAGTAAAACTATATTGAAATCAAGGAATATAAATGTGAATATAAATAAACACCAACCATCATTAAGTGGCAAAGAATTAGATATTTAACAGTAGTTGTATAATATAGTTAATGTACGGGTTATTTTAACATAGTATACAAACTACACAGTACAAAGGTGGGCAATTTTTTCCGACATAAAAAACAATTACATGTATTACTACTTTGAACCCCAATAATGCGAGTGTAAACTTTAAGGCAGTGAAAGCAATGGCTTTCATCATGAATACTGAACACAACACAATACGTATTAAAGGGTAGACTTCCGATGAAATACTCTTCCTTACTTGAGATACACAGAGGCCCCACTGGTCTTCGCCAATGTATGGAGACAGAATTTTATAATTGCGTGATATTTCTGGCAACAAAATTTTTCAATCTATTTTTTAAAAAAATCTGGAACCTGAGAGAAAACATTTTGAAATGATGACTAAGAAATATTATTTGTAAAATTAAATAATTATCTATGATAATTGAACAGTTTACTTCAGGCTAATTAACCCAGCAGGTGTTTCAAAGTAAACAAACACATCAAAATCAATAATGTGGTACTGAAATCTTTTACACTTGAATGCACAATTGATTGACCACCCTCTGAGGACACTATAAAATAAGGTCATATTTACATTATTCAACTTTTTATTAGGTCATTAGAAAATAAATATGCATGCCTTGTATCACCTTTAACAGGTTTTTTAAAAGAGAATTCCTAAAATTTCCAGTCAGCAAGGATTGTGAGGTCACTTCCGGTTTTAACATAAACAAATGCATGTGGAAATCGATGACGATGTTACATTAGGCTTGCTATCAAAGTCATTTCAAAGGAAAGATACATGTAATTGTAAAAAGATTTTATTTCAACAAAAATACTTTGTAGGTCAGGTTATTTGAACTCATTATGAATTAATTAGCAATCATACATGAAGAAAGGCAAGGGTAACTTGGCAAACAAATTTTGAAACTGGTGACAAAAATTTGACTTTGGCAATTTTTTTACGGCAGTTTTGAATATCAGCATGCCTCCTGAGATACATGGTATTTCAGTTAACCTTTTTTCTTCTATTTATTTATGAAAAAGGAGGGGGCTGCTGCCTCCTTTGCCTCTATGGATTTTACGGCCATATTAATGTGAAAATAATCATATAATGAATTTATTTTATTGTTTAAAAACAATTTTTAACTTAAATTTTCAGTGTTTCTCTATTTAACTCCTGTGGTCTCAACATTATGATGATGATTACGATCGAATCTGTCTGCTTCAATGTAGGAGCCAAAAAGCAGTCCTATTACACGTAATGGAGCAGCCATGTGTGAATCACACTCGGGCATACTAGGCATATTTTCCACCTGTTTTTGTTCAAAAACTGTAAAAATATTATATTTCTATCATTATCAGTTAAAACATAGAAACATACCATCACCTAACGGGAGATTTCCAATCCAGAAATCTGGCATTAAGAATTTCCACCCGTTTTAAATGGTTTGTTTTCTGTTCAACTCCTGAAGAGATTCTCGCTAAAGTCATGTTCCAAATAAGGAAGTCTTCATTGACAAAATACTAGTTCCCGTGATATTGTCAGTCATAGTCTTAGTAAGGATATCCATATAAGGTCAGGCCACGCCTCCGGCGATCCCACAATGTCTGTCATGGCGGAAAGAAAATAATTTTGAAACCGATATTATGACAAGATATGCAAAACAACGATTTCAAAATTAATGAAGTAAATTTACATTTAATATGCTGGAAATTATACAGTTCAATGATATTTCAGGTAAACACCACCTCTTATTGCCATACATAAAAGTCATTTTTGCTCCATTATGAGTAACGGGACTGCTTTGTAGCTCTGCTGAGTCAAAAGTTGTCACAGGAGCTACATTATTGTAGCTAGATGAGGGCTTGACCATTTCAATATTATCCACATAATTTGATGTGTTGGGTCTTGGGAAGTAAAATTATACATTGGGCTGTTCCAGAAATAGTCTGTACCCCCCCTATGGAAGATGCCGGAATTCCAGACAAAAATTGTCTTCAAAAATGGAAAATTCCACACAAAAATATTTGTGTTGCATAAATTTCCAGACAATAATTTTTCTTGACTTTAAATTTTTCCAGATAAATTATTGAATGGAATAAAAAAGTCCAGATAAATTTGTGGAAAAGAACATTCCAGGAAAAAAAAAGTTCCCGCAAGTTGCTGGAAATCCAGACATATTTCCCAAGATCAAACTTTTCATTAAGGCTGTTCCAAAAAATATCCCCTTGCTTGAAGGCGCATTTGTTCATTCCCACCACTTATCAGGAAACAAATGATTGCCCAATATAAAGTATACGGTTAACAATTATTAGAATGCCAATAAATACATATTGTTTTTAATATAGTTCCTTTTAAACATTACAATGCATGATAAAAATTATTTGATCATTATGTCAATTTGAATTCATTTTAGATACTGCAAATATATTTTTATCTATGGTCTTACAATTTGAAAAAGAAGTCAAGAAGATCTTATAAACATGTTATCATTTTTCAATCACTACAGTTTTCATTCTCTTCATTTCTCTTATTAATGCTTGCTTGGTTTTCATTTTGTCCAACTCTACTTTCTTCCACTATGTCTTTAATTTCCTCTATTAAACTATTGTCAGATGGAGGGTCATCATCACAATAATCATTATGCTCCGTTTCTTCATCTTTACAATCTAGTACATTGTAATAGTTTTTGAAGTTCCATAATTTTAACTCCACAAGCCTTTCTAAGGGCATCAGTAGCCTTTTGTAGCTAATGTTGAAAGCCAGTCCGCTCCATTTCAGCATCATCTTGATTTTTTGTTTCTTTACTTTCTTTAAAACCATGAATCCTCTTTTTAAAACTGACATTTAATATCACTTTGGGCTTTATTTACCCTAGCAACAAGTTGATGGATGGTTTTTAACTGTTTTTCAGAATAAGTCTGCCCTTTTCTTTCAAGGCTAGATATCAAATGATCAACTTTAATGGCATCAATTTTGGCATCATTGGCATTATACTGATCCCATGCAACTTCTATAAGTCCCATAACAGTGCTTTTGTTTTTCATTCTAATTGATGGGTTGGCCATCAGTTCCTTTAGTTTTTTATTAGTGAATTCCATCTTCTTCCTTTGTAATCCATACACCTTTTGTATTTCACCATCTGTATAGAAGTGAATTTTCTTGGCCTCTAAAACTTTGTTGAAGTCATATGGTGAGTAAAGCCAGTTGAATGGCCTAAAAAAGATAAATTACAGTATAATTTATCGACAATAACTTATAAATAATAGTTGAATTTCTAAAACAAATTAATAGTAATTATTACAGTAACACCTGGAGTAACAGGCTCCTCTATATAACAGGCACCTGCTTATAATGGGCAGTTTCAATTCCTCCTTAAAGAAAATGATATTGTTGTATTTTATATAACGGGCACTGCTCATCGTGGGCAGTGGGCACTGTTTTATGTACCCCAAAAGATGAAGAACCTGTCTGATACTTGTGAGTCAGCTATTCATGAGGAGTAAAATTGTAGGGGATAAATTGATTGTACTGATTGTCCATTATAAATCGTAATAACCTAAATGTGTAAATGATTGTTAATTGGAACATGCACAGTAAGTTTGAAATGCAAAATACATGTATATAAAAACAAACAGAACAAATAATACACCATCTGAAATATACAATGCACATTAAGGATGATTGCTGGTCAGTTTAAAAATAAAAAGGTTTTCAAATGACTGTTATTTTTTGTTAGAAAATTGACAAAGAAGAACTTTAAGCGAAAAAAATTGATAGGTTTGTGACCTTGTTTTTGAGATACAAGCGATTTAAAATTTGGCGGGAAACTGAACTCCTCTGATTTTTTCATACTTTTGATATTTTTCTATGAAAGAACATGAAAAAATATTAAGAATTTCATAAAAATTTATAAGACTGGTCCTAAAGATGTACATAATGAAATAATGAAAAGAAAATATGGGGTCACTGGGCAAAATATTGTTAATGCTTTGAAAAACAGAGGAGGTCGAAAATCTGACTGAAATGTATAAAAAAAACATGACCAGCAAACATCTTATTAAATGATTGCACTCTTTTGTAAACACCCTCCATATAAAGGACACCTGTCTATAAAGGGCAATATTGCACCTTACCTTGTAGACATGTTTGACTGTGTAGTGAAGATTTGAAGGGAAATAAAATATAAGGCTGATAAAATAAATTTGCATGAAATAATAATTGGTCAATGTATATATCTAATTAAAGTTGGAACATTTGCAAAAATGAAGTCTTAGTGAAAAGCTTTTCATATTTGCATAGGTTTTATATTTGTCCATTGTTTATTTTGTGCATGTTGTATTTGTTTATATATTTGGTTGATTTATATCTGTGGAATTTGTAAATTATAAATGATTAATTCTGAAATCAAAACAGGGAAAGATAACAAAGATTATATTGACTTTGACTACTACTTTGACTTTGTTTACAAGGAATCTTTTCTGGTGTAACCATTGCTATATCCTCTCCAACTTCTGTTAAATTTATATTATATAAATAAGATACATTTATTTGCAAATTTCAACCTGAGGGTTCAAAGCATTTTCATTTTGTGCATGCAAAATACATATAATAAAAATACTAAACAAATGACAACAATTCATATTTTCAGAGACATATTGTGGATTTTAAATAGTTACTGAAATTCTTTTCAGGATTTGCAGATAAAATTTGTGATTGAGTAAAATATTATTTTTTTAACAGATTTTATTCATGACTTTTATCTAATTACAGATTACCCAAATATTTACATCTTCTCATTTCCATACTAAATGAATCTTAAATGTGTTCGAACTTCTTTTGAGGAGTATATTTTTTTTAGGAAAATCATGCATACTCTTACTAATAATTCATTTTTTTTTTCTATAGGTACACACCTTTTTTATGTTAATAGATCTCTATTTTAAGTTTCGTTTGTATACATTATCACTGTATTACTATATTATACACAGTGTGGCTATTTTTGTACAAATTAAAAAAAATATATATTAGGCACAGATTCAGGGTGAATGGGGTATATGTGTAGCAGACTGGGTGTTTATGTAACACAAAATAGTGTTCCTATGATAGGGTTGGAGGAAGAAAAAAATAAATGGATGATATGAATTGTCCTCTGGGTTTTCTTATATTAAAAGACCAACATTTGTCAGAAAAATTTATGGATTGGTCCTAATTTTCAAGATTAGCCATTGATTTATGATCCAATTAGTTATATACTGATAACAAAAAAGATGAAGGACACTTTTTGTTTTACAAAAGGTATGTTTATAGGTACCACAATATCAAGGGTAATTTATAACCACCAGTCAGTCTAACTAGTATAATATTTAATTATTTTGTTATTTTTTGAATGGCAGACCAGCTCTTTTTATCAGCTACACCATGAACAATGAACATCATGTCCATAAACTGTCATATTTTACATTCTGGGTATAATTCCAATTGTATCCAAACAACCTTCAAAACGTATAGACAAGAACTGGCTGAATTTCTGACATGCATTTTATTGTCACCTTTGAAATTCTTCTTCCAAAATATGTATCTTTTCTGAGAATGACCCATCTATTTCTATGGTAATGTATGTGATTTAAACCACATGCAAATCAATATAAGACACAGACTTTCCTTCCTGTTAAAATAATGTATTTCCCCAGGAATGTTGAAACCCCCTGCTCAGATACAGACATCTGAGATGACATGTAAATTGCTCCAAAGCCTATTCAGCAGCTAATATTTTATACAAATAAATAATCTGATCATTTCAATATTAATCTGTTTCCCACTAGAAAATTTATTTGTAAATTACAACTTTCTTTGATTTTGACTGTATCATACATATATTTATAAAAAAAAATCCACACCTTTTCTATCAAAATTTCTTATCCTTTGATTTTTTTTGATTATTATAAAACATCTTTAGGAGGACCTTCCCGATTGATCCTCAAAAATATGATTTCCACACCAAGAACATAATTATGCTAATAAAAAGCATTCTGAAGCTTCTGAAACAGTTGGGGCCATATAATCCAAACTCAATACCAACCTTCCTTTTTGGTCTTGAACTTAAGTTAGATAATGGAAACAAAATGTGCACAGATGATTGATTGTTGTTTTACATCCAGTGAGCAATATTTCAGCTTTCTTCAGGACGAGAACAAGTTAATAAAATTGATCAGTACTTATAAAAAAAATGGGGAAATGGGATAGGCCATTGGGCGAAATTTTGATTGCCACTGGAAAAGGAGGATGAAGTCGTCAAGGGCAGGAAATTTAACCTTGCAACACAACTGATTCAATGTCACTCAAAGAGAGCTTGTTCTTTAACGTGCAGAGAGAGTGACACTCCCCCCAATACATATGTCCGCAGCCGGCAGACGCCCTGTTTAGGAGGTTTGTATCCAACAAGCCGGAGATGGCTAGGTCCTATTTCTATATCTCAGGATTCCCTCGGGGTGTGGACAGATGACAACAGTGCCATATCATATAATATGACCCTAAAAATTAAATGGTCGCATAAAAAGTAAACTGTACTTACCAGAACAACTTCTATTTCTTTAGCCTGCATTGTTACTTTCTTGAGTTTGCTCTTTCTTCTCAATAACTTTTTCTTCTTCAGTATATAAATTGAGTTCTTGCAAAAGGTTAGTCTCTTTTACAACACATTTCCAAATACAGATAGGAATTGGTTATGAATGTTAACCAGCAGGTCTATCTAAGACCACCCATAGTACATGTACTTGCATTAGCTAATCAATTATGGCTGATTAATTCCTTTGAACTAAAATATTAATTGTTTTATGTCCACTCAATTACAAACATCAATTGAAACTATTAAGACTCTCTCTTTCCTGTCAATTTACAGATAGTGTAAGTGCAAAAGAGGGGGTGGGGTAACATCCTTTATATTGGTTAATATATATGTGCCCAAAAGGGCAAGTTTTCTCACCTCAAAATATATTAAAAGACCAACATTTGTCAGAAAAATTTATGGATTGGTCCTAATTTTCAAGATTAGCCATTGATTTATGATCCAATTAGTTATATATACTGATAACAAAAAAGATCTGTATCATTGATATTGCCTTTGGATGTCAGTGGTACAGATTTATTTGTTCTTCATACATTAATCTCATCTTAAAAACATGGTACATAGGGATGGGTCCAGCTATTAACTTTCACATTAAATAGTTAGATAATAGGTTTGTATTTGCAAAGCCAAAGATAAATGTATGTCAAAAAGAGGAAATGCTACATTTTATACTATGATCCCAGCATCCTTTTATAAGTTTTACATGTTGTTAGACAACCACTTTTTGCTCTAAAGGTATTCAGTGCATACTGAATCAAAGAGAAAAAATCTTATAATTTCATTAATTCATAAATAATTGTTGAAAAATGGAAGACTCTTTTTAAGGATTATATATATAGGTTACAAAAAGGTATCAAATATATGAATAGATGGGGTTTTTGCACTTTGTAGTACTATTAAGGGCCCACAAAGGGCAATGACATGTAACAATCATGATTAAATTACAAGTTAAGAACAAACATATATACAATACAGCATAACGCATAATTATAGGTGATCGAGAATATTTCAAATCTTTGAACACACATATAATACTTTATTTTAGTGACTGCTCAAAATCAAAACCCTTACTTTTGACAAAAGGGTTAAATGATTTTTACAATCGGTACCTTATGATGTCTCTGAATGAAAAAAAAATATTATCAAATGCATTTTTGCCATGTTGTTTTTTTTTTTGGGGGGGGGGGTAAAAAATTTGCAAATGTTTGAACTGTATTATGTAAATTAGCTTGATCACTTGTGTTATGAAATAAGATTAATGGCCTTGTTCTTATCATTGGAATATCATATACTATTACCACACTTGAGGTAGATAAAATTGAAATTTGATAATCCCTGAAAGTAAAATTTGAATGACACTAATTGGCCATGTAAATATAAAGAAATGTTATTGAATTTTTCTTTTTTTCTGTGGTCAGGTTCAGATAAGCACTTAAAGTGCTTTAATGTTTATTAAATAATGGGAGACGTGCATTTAAAATTTTATAAAAAATTGTTGGAATGTTTGATTTACAGGAAGAGTGTCTAATTAATAGGAAATATTATATGTACTTAACAAAGTAATTGAAAGATGGATTTAATGTGAAATAAGTTTCAGAAGGTGAAGGTTATGGCTTGAATTTGCAGATAAAAACTTTTTTTTTATTTTGTCATGATTCTTTGCAAATATTTTATCCCAAAAAAAAATTTGCTACTCTAGACTGATATTTTAAGCCATTGATGAGAGAACCTGACATTCATGCATACTATTTCTCTCAACTGGTTTTACATGTTTGTTTAATTTAACCAATTAGGTTGTTGTGGTTTCACACCAAGTTGTGATAATAATGTTTATATAGCAAAACCTTTCAATAAGTATGAGATTTGTTTTGGTGGTTTATAGCAGTGTAAATGTATTAAAGTTTTATCAGCCTATCTCTGCATATTAAATAGACATTAAATTCAAAGTTTGTATTGTTCTACATAATAGTGCAAAATCTTTGGTTACATCTCATTTCCTTAAAAGTTTAAGCTATGCTGTCATGGAAAGACGTGTGGTGCAAGACTTAGCAGACTTGATAAATGAGACATCAATCACAACCTCCATTCAAAATTAAGTCACATAAAGACTCCACCACACCATACGACCCAAGTTCAACATGTGAACGAAGGTCCACACTGTATGACAATTTGTGTACTTCTATCATCTTAAAAGTTTAAGCCACTTGATATCTGTGAAATAAGGAGATATGGGGTAAATGCAAATGATACATCAATCACAATCTCCAGTTGAAAAAAAGTCACATAAAGATGTATGGCAAATAGTGTACATTTATCATCTAGTTATATAATAAAACATTGACATTAACATATCAACACAAATAAACAAAAATCAGAGAGAGAAAAACTTTTACAAGAACAATTCTGTTAAAAATCAGAACTTCCTATGGGAGAAGAGTTTCTTTTTCATATTAAGGGTTCCAAAGTGACTTCAAGATGAGGAGAAACCATAGAATGATTCCTTCATATTATAAGAATATAACTCAGGAGTTTTCACAGTGTTAACAAATCATTTCCAATTGTTTTGGACAGCAACTGGAATATTCCAGGTTCTTTTCGCATGTTCATCTTGCCTGGAATTTCCAGAAATTTTAATGGTTGGGTGAAAAAAAATCCAGCTAATTTTTAAATAATCTTCAAAAATATTCCATGGATTTTTTTTAATTTAACTGTTATCTTCCATAGTACTGCCTGGAATTTCCAGATTTTTTTTATTTCTTCATTTAAAAATTTCCATGGAAATAAATTTTGGAATTGGACCTCTTCCATAGGGGGGGTACAGACTATTTCTGGAACAGCCCATTGTTGTAATTCATTATATTAGATAAAACTAAGAATAGTAAAATTAATTTCAATTTATTCTAATGCTCATTATAAATAAGGCAAATAAATTCACTGAAAAGAATAGGTTTTGGACAATTGAAAAAGGCAAAAAGACGTGATATTCGTATTCCAGCTGTTCGCCATACAAAACATCGGTGTTAAAAGGTTTTTGACTTTTGTTTACATTGTTTTGTAAAAACACAAGGCATTCGTGAGTTTAAATTGTGTAAAATTTGCTGATACTTTTTGCAGTTTGGACCAATCCGCTATTTATTTTGTCGCCAGGTTTAATTTATTTTCATCTGCAACTGAAAACAGCACAACAATCGGTGCTAAAAATTGATGACAGAAACAACTCTACATCTTAATGAATCGTTTTTTGATGCCGCTTCTGTATTTAAAACTTCCTGGAAAAATCCGTCTTTCTTAAAGTATATTCCACAATTCTGATTAACAAAACTTCACTTTATAATGCACACTTACTTCCCTATTTCTTCTTTCATTTCATATAATTCGAAAAACTTCGAATTCGTCGGGGCCGCCATGTTGAATCTGAAATAGCAAAGTTCTTCTCGATATATCTCGTATCTCGACGAGATTATGGATAAATTTTTCTGGTTACCGTAAAAACCAGTTCACCAGATTTCATCTGTCTGCTCTCAACACATGAACAGGAGGAGTAAATCGATCGAATTTCAAAACTTAATAAACAACAAAATGTATAACCATCAGAACATTAATCTTTGTTTACATAACTTTTGTATGCTTTAAATTTTGCACCTTACCACGAATTTTTAACAAGAGTGGACACAAATAAAAGTCTCGCCTACAGAGCATGTGATTTTAGATTAGGAGAACTGGGTGTTTCATGAGAACTTCATTGAAGAACCCGAATGAAAGGAAAAGTGAAGTTTAGTACATATTAGATAAACAAACAAACAAATATTTCCATTGCCAACCAAAGGCGCCTGTCAAGGCTGAGCAGTTAACAGAAATTTAATACAATTGATTACCTTGATTGAATTATGACAACAATAGTGAAAATAAATAGCCATTCAAATATAAAAACATATTATTTTTTTTTAAATACAAGATATACATTTTGTACAAGTAAATACACACAGGATCCAAGACTCTTTATATCATCAGAGGCATTTAACAAATATATATTATAATATAGTTGACTTTATATATGAAATTGTTATTCTATTATATTGCCTGAAAGGGCTTCAGGTCTAAAAATATACAATTTGGCTAATAATTGATATAATTGATAATAGACAAAATCATCCTCAGCAGACATTTTTTTTTAAGCAAAACAAATTTAGAGGTATTATCAAGAAGATTGAGCTTAATTTATTTTCTAACTGTTCTAACATTTCCTTTCTTACTCTATTAGATTTTTGACATCCTAACAGGAAGTGAAGTTCATCTTCTACCTCTGTATTACACAATTTGCATATCTCTGTGATGCTGGTATATTCCTATATCACTCACGTTCTATTTCTTGATGTGAACTAATCCTAAATTTTGTAATTAAACGTCTCTTGACATAATTTCCCCAGTGTAAATATGGTTCAAAAGTAAATCATTTTTAAAAAGTCTATATGTTTTGAGTTTAATTTACTACAATTTGATTTTTTATTATCATTAATAGATTATTTTTCCATATTTTTTTATATTTTAGACGCAAGTGATTATTGATATATTTTACCAGACTAACTTTTAGATTTAGTGCTAATATTCTATTAATACCAAAGTATTCAAAAATTTCACTTTCACATTTATACCAAGTATTTTTATTTTGTTCATATAAATTTTTTGAAGATACTTCAGCTACAAGACTATCTTTATCACTTAAATTAGATAAATAAGCCCTGAATATTTGACAACATTTAAACATGCTTCTAATAAAAGAGGAAATTTCCCTAATTCTCCAAGAACAGCAGAGTTAACCGATCACCGACCAATTTTAATATGTACTTACAAAGTTTAATATGAATTTTCTCAGCTGTAAATTATTACACAATTTATTTAAATATAAGTCTTTCTGTTTCTGGAGATTATCTACAGCAAATATACCCCAGAGTTCACTTCCATATAACAATACATGTTTGACTGTATGATCAAATACATGTAGGATAGTTTTAATTTTAGGTTTATGATGCTCAAAACATTTTCGAATTTCGAAAAAAAACTTTAAGACCTTTCTCATATAATACAACCTTTGCCTCTGTAAAACTTCCAGTTATACTAAAATTAACACCAAGATAAGAAATAATGTCTAACATTTTCAATATTGTTGTTATTAAAAGTAAAACCATTTGTGTCTAGCTTTCCTGTATTATTAAATATTAGAGATTTAGTTTTCTGTATATTGACTTCATGACCCCATTTTGTACAGTAATTTTGTAAATGAGATAGACTGTTTTGTAAACCAGCATGAGTTGCAGATAATAATATTACATCATCAGCGTACATAATTCAGTTATTTTTTTAGGAATTAAGAATTACAGACATACAGTTACTATCAAAAATATCAGGTAGGTCATTAAAAAAAAATTAAACAAGTTATTTCCAAGATTATCGCCCTGTCGAACCCCAACACTGGATGCGAAGTTATCAGTTAAGCTGTTCTAGTTCGCTATAACGCACAACTCAATATTACTGTACATATTTTTTATAAGATATATATCCAAATGTTATCAACATCCCTCGACTACTACTCAAGTTTGTTTCTTCTATTTATTCAAGGAATCTTTATTCTCAAAAGTGATGATACATCAATTCCTCTGACGCCAAACGCGCATGTTATAGAATTGTGCCGTGGGACCTAATAGGGCACTAAATATATATACCAAAAATATTGCATACAACATTCACATTTTTGTATTTATATCACTGAACCAAATGGTGCCTAATTATTTACAAGAAAAATTTAAATACGTTGACCATCGAAATATCGATTAACATTCAGTCTTTACGAATTTCGGTATTTACCTCAGCCAAACACAGAATTTTTGAAGAGAGTATTTCTTTTATTCATGCTCTGAAATGTGGAATAATTAGAAGATCTACACCTTTTTCATCCCGTCAACGAAAAAGTTTTGATTTCTTAGCATTTAATTTGATGATAATTTACATGTTTAACCCCCATGAAGATTAGTTTAACAAAGCAATCCTCTTTAAATAAAGATTTTATTTTATTTATTTATCTCACATTTATCTTTTTCGAATTTCAATTTAATTTTCTGGCACGAAACCCCGCATGTTTCACTTCTGTGACCAATTGAATAATAATCTCCGTTTCTCAGTTAATAATATTGGTTTTTCTCTACCATCCTCACAAAGTGATACTCCTCCTCCAAAATATGGAACCAGAGTTATTTTGCTTTGTGTGTTTCTTTATGTGTATCATGGTAGTTTATTGAATCACACCAGAGGATTTAGTCCGGAGCTACTATTACTTTTAGGAAGAATATCATAAATGCTTAAGTAAATTATACCCCCTTTAATAGAGGAATTACTGAATTTGCTTCATGCATATCTTTATACTGTACTTCCTTTGTGTGAAGTGTCAATGAATTCCATTGAGATCAAATAAATGCTCCCCTCATGACTTTGGTTTGGTTTTATTAGGTTATAACGCCAATTTCAGTGCAAATGTCGATATGGTGTCGACCACTTTTTATTGGTGGAGGAAGCTGGTGTGCCCGAATATAAGCAGACATGAAATCCTTCTCAGTTAAGATTGGGGTCTAATACGCCTCTCCAAGTTCTCAAGTCCAGTGACGTAGCTAAACCTAGACGGTTCGTTTTTTGGAAAAAAGTCATGTTGTAGAAACGTGAATACATGTAACAATAATTAATTAAAATTACCCGTTTAGAGTTACAGTAAGACCAGTATTTGTAAAAAAATTAAAGAAGTTAAGAAGCTATTCAAGAAGTGGTATCAATCAAATGTGAATATTAAAGAACTTCAACGACTTTAAGAATATTTTACGATCTCGGTCCATTTCAGTCTGTAAGAGCATAAAAAACATTTAATTTCTCTACCCTCTATACCACCATCCCTCAACTGAAGGAGAAGTTGAAAGATCTAATCCATCAAAATAAAAATGGCAACAGCAGATACAAATGTCTTGTCACTGGTATAGATAAATCATAATTTGTTAAAAAAAAACCACTCTAAATCTAACAAAAAATATACAGAGGACAAAATTGTCCTGATCTTGAATTTTTGATCGACAACATACTAGTTCAATTTGGTGGACGTGTTTTCAACAGTCTATTGGCATTGCTGTTGGCACTAATTGTGCTCCACTCTTAGCCGACTTGTTCCTTTACTCGTATGAGGCAGACTTCTTTGACAGGGTTCTTAAGGAAAAACATAAGAAGTTAGCCCGTACCTTTAATTTCAGCTTCTGCTTTATAGATGATGTTTTATCAAGCAACAATTCACGTTTCGGGATTTCTTGCATCTCATCTATGCCAATGAGCTCGAAATTAAGGATACCACAGACACTGCCAAGTCTGCATCTTATCTTGACATTCACCTCCAAATTGACACCAGAGGAAATATTCTCCTTCAGGTACGAGTGAGTTATGGAATTTCTCCACCCGAGATAGTTAAAATGTTTTTCATTACGCGAGCTTTAGCGAGCGTGTTAAAATCTAAAATTTAACTATCGAGGGTGAACAAAATCTATAATTCACGAGTAAATTGAAGGAGAATCTGTTTCTTCTATGATTTTCGACAAAAACCTCAAGAAAATGCCGTTGCTACACATTTTGTTTACATGAACGTCATTTCGGAACTTCGGGAATTCCCATGCAGAAATTTAATTACCGGGAAGTGGTTATTTGTGTGTATTTTTATCCCACTGATTAAACACGTCAAGAAAAGGAGAAATGTAGATTCTCCTTTAGGTACGAGTGAGCTATGGAATTTCTCCACCCTCAATAGTTAAATTTTCGATTTCAAGTCAACACGCGAGCTTAAGCGAGCGTGTTAAAGTCTAAAATTTAACTATTGAGGGTGGAGAAATTCCATAACATACGAGTAAATTGAAGGAGAATCTGTTTCTCCTATGATTTTCGACAAAAACCTCAAGAAAATGTCGTTGCTATGTGGTTTGTTTACATAGACGTCATTTCGGGACTTCTCTAGTTTATCATTCCAATAACTGTAGAAAAAAACGGCGGCAATTCCCACGTATAAATTTTAATTGCAATCCAAACACCAAGCTAATATATTGTTTGATACATGTTGGATAATACATCGGCAAAAGAAATCTAAAGAGACAAAACAGTGGGAGAAGTCCACAAACTCGAAGTCCTGGGAAAAGACAAAGTCAGGAGAACGGAACACAACAAACAAACACCACAAGGATACATGCATAACTAAAAGAACAAGATGCTCCCAGGAGCCTGTATTGCTCACCTGGACACCTGAGTTAATCTTTGGTTGGCAGACCATCTTTTTAGACATAATTCTATAAGAGGACATTAACCTAAGGACAATTGCTGCCCAATTTGGCTTATATTATCTAACTGTTTCCAGACAAAAAGATCTTTTAGCGATTTTCCCGTAGGGTTTTATGTAAACTACAGTGTATATGTTCGGCTATGGCACCAATCTTGAATGGAATAAGTAATGAAGTATTCAAGGACCATTCCGTCGGAGTTTGGTTCCAATTGCCCAGGTGGTTTCAGATGAGAAGGTCCTATAAAGATTTTCAAGAAGATTTTTGAGTGATTTTCCCACAGAGTACAATGTTAAACTATGTTCGGCTATGGTGACCATCTTGGATCGCGGATTTGGGTCATCGGACATAAATCTGTAATAGGACTACATAAGGACCATTGCTGCCATGTTTGGTTCAAATAGGGTGGCTGATTTCAGACGAAGAAATTTAAGTGGTTTTCTTTGTTAAAATAATGTTGGGTATGGTGGCCATCTTGGAACTCAAACCAGGTCATCGGACATAAATCTGAATGAGGACAATCTAAAGCTATTGCTGGTTCAAATTGGCTCGATGGTTTCAGACAAGAAATTTAAGCGATTCTTCCATTGGGTCGTATGTTCAACTAAGTTTTGGTATGATGGCTAACTTCGTCGTTTAAGAGCAATAACTCCTACAGGCATTTAAAGACAATATCGCTCATGCTACATTGTAGATCTATCATGCTTAACAATTTTATAGTTTACAGTTTCTCTCTATCTATTTAAGTTTCCAAAAAACAAAAACAAGAGGCTCACCAGAGCCTGTATCGCTCACCTGGAGTCTGGTTTTCATTGGACAATTAATCAACTATTTGACCAAGTTTGTCAGGGAAAATTTATTTGACAAAAAAGGGCAATAACTCCTAAATGGGTTTTGGGATTTCCTTTAAAATTTCAGGGTATGTAGACCTCAACATGGCAAACATTTTTCGAATTTACATTTCACTTCTATCTCAAATAGTTTTGGAGATAAATGACGAAAAATGTTAAATTTTGAAAATTTGACGAAAAAAGGGCAATAACTCCTAAATGGGTTTCGGGATTGCCTTCAAATTTCAGGGTAGGTAGATCTTGTCATGCTGATCAATTTCACCCCGTCAGATTTTTGATATCTGTAACGGTTTTTAAGTTATAAGCCAAAAACAACACATGCACCCCAATATTCTACTTTTAGCTATGACAGCCATGTTTTATGTCAGATCAAAATAAATTGAGGAACGTTTGTAGAGGACATGTCATAGATCATTCCTATTAAGTTTCAAACCAATCGGCCCAGCGGTTTCAGAGGAGAAGATTTTTGAAAATCAGCCAATCAGAAACAAGAATTGCCTCTGGTGGCCATGTTTCTTGACCAATCAGAATTAAATGAGGAAACTTTGTTGAGGACCTTCCATACACCACTCATGCAAAGTTTGGTTGGAATTGGCCAAATGGTTTCTGAGGAGAAGATGTTTGAATGAAAAGCTAAAGACGGACGGACGACGGACGCCGGACGACGGACGCCAAGTGATGGCAAAAGCTCACCCTGGCAATAGCCAGGTGAGCTAAAAAATAATTAAAAAAATAGACTAAAAATTGTCATTTAAGGGCAATAACTCCTATAGGAATTGATTGATGATATCGGTCATGTTACATCACTTGTAGATCTTATCATGCTTGACAATTTCATAGTTTACAGTTTCTCTCTATATATTATAGTTTTCAAGAAAAAAGCAAAATTCACCAAAAAAAAACGGATAAAAATAGTTTTTTAGGGGTTATAACTGATATAGGACGGCAACTCACAATTTCGGAACAAATGCATGAAAGTTAAAACTTTGCATTCTGATCATTTTTAGGTAACGTTTTTTTTCTGTTTTGGTGATAGATCATGATATTTAAGCAAAAAACATGCTCATACCCCATTATTCTATTTTTAGTTCACCGACAATTTTGAATGAACCACGGACACAAAAATCACAAACATTAATCTAGACACCCTATATATGCATCAAACCAAGTTTGGCTTCAATTGGCTCAGTGGTTTCAGAGAAGAAGTTCTTTTTGTGAACTGTTGACAGACAGTCCTATGTTCTATTTTTAGCCAAAGCGGCCATTCTGAATCAACAGCGGGTACAAAAATCACAAACTTTAATCAAGACACTCTAAAGATGAATCAGTCCAAGTTTAGTTTGAATCCGCTCAGTGGTTTCAGGGGAGATCTTTTTATGAAATGTTGACGGACGGACGACGTACGAACGGACAGATAGATGACGGACGGACGATGGACGGACGACGGACGCCAAGTGATGACAAAAGCTCACATGGCCTTTGGCCAGGTGAGCTAATAAAAACGGTTTTCAAATGTTGGAGAACCGTGAATAAACCTTTTGTATTTCATGTGATATTTTTCACAATTTATACAGCAAATAAACTCTTCGAAAAAAAGAGATAATTATTACTTATATTAAAAAAGAAAATGTTCATCTTATGATTAGGCAACGCAAAATTTATTTTTGGTTCTTTGAATTTTTGGATGGGAAAAACAGGTGCGAGCGAGCATAATTTTAATTTTACAATTTTTTTCTTAGGGACTAGTTTTTTTTCGGGCTGCACACATTTTTTAACTAAAATATTGCAAAAACATGGAGGAAAATCACAATTTTTGTACCAAATTTGAGGAGCGGGCGAACAATTTTTTATTTTTAATCTCTTGAAAAATGAAGAATTTGTTGCAAATTTTCAGCATTTTTGCAAAATGAAGCGGCAAAAACATTTTTTCTTAAAATTTACATAATCCAAAAATCGGAGCGGTGAATTCCAAAGAATTAAAGATCAATTTCTGTGGTCTTATAATATTATGATATTATTACATGGTTATTTCTGTATTGGCCTTGCTATACAGACGGGCAAGGGGATTCCTATATATACACGTAACCCTCAAAATTTGTTTTGCGGGATATATAACTAGCAGGAAAACACTACTTTAGAAACTGAAAAATATCATCAAATACCAATTGCTAAAGTCCACAAACAAAAAGGAAATCTAGAAATTCTCAATATTCGTCAATAATTTTCAACACAATACATAATTTTTGAAATAAGCTCGCATGTTTTAGATAATAAGTATATTTTTATACAAGACCAACATTTAAAGACGTCACATCTGTATCATTTTCCTATTGTAAAATACACTAAAATATGCAATTAGGTATGAAAATTAGTTCAAAATAGAGAAAAAAGGGTTTCTAAATTGAACATATTTACTTGTGTACAGTGAAAACCAAAAAAAAATATTGACCAATTAACTGGTGATAATGATATCAAAGGTAAATTGTGTTTGCTATTTGTATTATAGATTTGGTTCATTCACACTTAGCCAACAGTTTGAAAAATCATTACCTCACATCACCTGGCCAACACTTATATTTTATTTCAGAAGTCATGTATTCGTGTGTTAAATAAAAAATATTAAAAATCAACACCCCCATGTATTGCTTTTAAAAAATAATCATGTAAATATATATATGTTGTATCCTCAATAGTGGACGGAAATGTAAACGGAATAACGTTACGTATATTTCGACACGGTGGTCCTCCGTGGTAGATACTGCCTTTTTTCACATTTCTGTATGTTTGAGACAGTTACAATGCTGAAGTCAGAAAACCGCACAACTTTGCACAAATGATATGACAACGTAGAAATTCACATAGCTTTAGTTTGAAAACCCCTGAAGTACAACCTAAAAGATAAGTTTTTAAAGTTGAACCAAAAAGCACGCGATCTTTTCAATTATGTAATTTATTTTGCACTAGTTTGCCTAGTTTAAGGTAAAGTATTCGTAAATGGCCCGTCTTACGAAAATTTTTAAAATTTGCATGTGATTAGATATTGATAACATACAGCAATATATGCACAAAAAATGTAGGTCACCAGCTTAGTTTTTAAAATATAGCAGTTTGAAGTTTAACTGATTTAACATAGATTATACAGCTAATATGGCCGGAAAATCACGAAAATTCCATTGATGACTTTTGTTGAGAAATGAAAGTAAATTTTACAAAATCTCATTGTTTAGGCATTCACTTAATACATGTACCTTGACTGTTCTGAGAAACAAATATGACTTGGCCTACTGAAAATCGATTGAACTGGTTGTTAACCAAGACTAAATCTTAAATAAAATATAAAATAAATTCAGAACTCTAAGTCCTATTCATACATCATATCCATTTTCCCCATCTTCTTACGTTTATATTTCTTTTAAGTTGATCTTGGCAGCTAAAAAGTAATTAATTTGACCAGTCAGAAACAAACATTGCCCAGTGTTCGGATGAAATATGTAACTACAAACTTCTATAAACACTATAGATTACTAGGGTCTCACATACTTTAGGAACTGATTTCTTGATAAAAAAAACTCCAGAGCATACTTTAGCAACTGATTTGTTGATGAAAAACCCCAGAGATTATTACAATTCTGAACATTACAAATACCAATTTGGAATATCCCAAAAGTCCACATGGATCAAAATTTTGGAAACAAAACTTGCATATATTCAGCAACATCACATTTGTTTGTTGTGACGTCATAATTTACGCAAAAATCAATGAATTGCACAAAAAAACTATAAAATATTTGAGGCATTTGAGCAGTAGAAAAAGACTAATTATGGCCTCTGAAAGAAAGATATAGAATTTTTTTTTTCATTTTAATGAAATATTTGACATATTCATGAAAATGACTGCAGTTTAAATTTTTGACTCCAAAAAAATGGTGGATCATTTGCATCTGTCCTTCAGTAAGAGATTCCTGCCAAATTTGGTTAGAGTCTGCCCATTAGTTCCTGAGCAAATGACAAAAAAGTCCTTTCCCATATGGTTTCAATGAAAACTTTGAACAGCTGCAACCATCGGTATAGAGCGGATGAATCTCAACCAAAAGTGGATTGTTTGTAGAGTGTATTGTGGTAATCAATTCTGCAATGTTTCAAAACATTTTATAATGTAGTTTCAGAGGAGAAGATTTCTGAAAATTGGCCAATAAAAATCAAAGATGGCCTCTTGTGGCCATGTTGTTCATCCAACTGGAAACAATGGTGGATTGTTTTAAGGTCCCTCCATACATCATTCCCACTAAGTTTGGTTACAATCCACCAAGTAGTTTCAGAGGAGAGATCAAAATGTGAAAAGTTTACGGATGCAAAGGGATGACATAAGCTCACATGGCCTATAGGCGAGGTGAGCTAAAAACACAAACAGTAGATGATAAAATTTTAGTTCATTTATCCAAGAATGAATGTTCTGCAGTAGGAAAACATGATGATGAAGATGATTAAGTGAAATTATCCTTTATAGTTGCTTTATTGTCATTGCCTCAAGTTTTTCTGTGTTTAAGATTTTTGTTTTAATTTTAAAGATGCTCTCAATTAGATATCTTCAACAAAAATCATGTTTTCATTCATTCAGGCAAGCAATTTCGCAGATTTTTTTAAAACTTGAGAATGCAGAATTTATAATGTACATGTCAGACCAGACAACATATATAAAACTTCATAGATATGTGTCATACACTATGTCAATTCAGTTGGTCAAGCAGTTTTACAGATAATGAAATATAGTTTCAACCCTTAAGAAATGCTAAAGAATGGTACACAATGCTATCTTAGTTGTCCTACTGAAACATTATAACAGTGTGTCCAAGTGATGTTTAAACCAATGTTCAGTTTTTTCCAAGCATTTGAAGAAAGATCAAAATGTGAAAGTTTACAGATGGGAAGACATATGGCAAGTGATGACAAAAGAAAACATGGTCTTTTAGGACAACTACTGTATATAGATGGAATGATAGGCATGGGTAAACTGTATCACTATGTCACTTAGTGGCAGTGGGAAAAAGAACATATTACAAAGAAGATACACATATCCATTATTTTACTGATGGTAAAAATGACATAATTAAACAGGAAAACACTATAAATAAAACAACATTCCAAATAAATTCGGAAAATACACTCTTGTTTCTTCTATTTTTATGATGACCAGCATCTAAGTAAAATTGTAAAACTTGTGATATTTCATTCTGTTTTGTTGGAATGTATCCTAAATGTTTTCTGGCCTTCTCTATACTAAAGTAGTGAGTTACACCAGTTTTGAAAACCTGAAAATAGAAATCAGATATTGATAAAAACCTGAATCTGTGGAAAAGTATCCATTTCTGAGACATTATCTTACTTGAGGACAGTAAGTAAGTGTGAGATTTTGAAAATTAAAAGAATAATAATGACTTTGAGGAATTTCAGGGATGAGATTTCATGATTTTACCTAATTTTAAGCATTTGGGCCCAAATCACTTTAACAAGATCTGTATTCCAAGATTGTAATACATTTATTATAAAAAACCGGCTTGTGTTTCTCAAATGCAGTATAAATGAATTTGCAAAGTTAACAAATATTGTTACAGGTACTACTATTATCAGGGAAAAACTCCCTTGAAATTGTTGTTATAGAGTCAGATTTATGAACTGAAAAATGTTTTCTCACAGTGATTTGTTGATTTACACAGATGCAACACAGTACAAACAAACAACACACATTAACAGGCATTCTATCAAATACTGTCATAACAATATTTTCCCAATTAATATCCAAAACAGAAAAAGTACAAAACAATACCAAGATATACATTCAATTACTTATGAACTGGACAAACAATATGCATGACCTGTGAATTTTTTTTTATAAACAAGAAAAAATGATGTACATATATGTGAAAAGTTGTCCAAAAATATAAAGAATAAATACATCGTAACTGTAAACATATACATGTACTTACTTCAGTTCTTGTTAATAATGGTTGAAAATTATATACTCTAGCTACAAAGTAATGTATCCACTCTGTTATAAAGGCTGAAAATTAAAAATAATTATATCTTTGTTGAAACTATAAAAAATCTCTATTTTCAGACATACGTTTGGCTAAGCACAGTTTTCATATTTCTAATTGTTTGGATTTGACAAAAGGTGTGAAACTAAATTATCATAAAATGGAATAATCTTTCAGTAATTGTGTGATGTGAAATTACCCGGCATCCCTTTAGTGTGGAGGTCTAATTGAGGAAATATGAAGTACAATATAAATGTATTAGTAGGTATTTTTGGTTGTAATGTTTTTGGTTATAATAAAAAACTAACATCAGCCTTCAAAGGTTTCAGTCAGTGATTTTAAATGTTTGTCCTACATCATTGTTCACCTGAAAGACATCTAAAGGAATCATCCGATTGACATTTTCATGATATTATACTTGAAAACAATCAAGGAACTGTAACCATGCTCAACATCATAATTTTACAGAGACTTTCTTAAAAATGCTTCTAGTTGCACAACACTGTTCCTTTTTAGGGGAAAAGAGCTTAAGGACATAAATTTTAAATGATATTTCCATTGTTTTTTAAACTAATCATTCTAAATTCTTTCCAGACATCATTATTCCATTTAAATCAGCTTAACGCCTCCTGTAGTGCTAAATCAATATTAGTAATTAATATAAAACTGAAAATATTATATAAGATACTCCATCTCTAATATAATATGGATGGAATCTAACTCACTTGAGAAATTCAGACAACATACAATTCAGGGTCTGACTAAATTGAATTAATATTTGTTCCCACATGTGAGAAAATACATTGATTTTTAACACATTGAAGGATAGACAACTCATAATAACACTGACGGTATTGCTTCACATAAAATACTATAATCAATAAAACCTTTATGGATAAATTATTGCATGTATTTTTATACTAGAATACAAATAACTACCAATATTTTGGTTTTTCTTTTTTTATTGAGAATGGAGACTAAGTTAAATTTTCTAATTAAATAATGGTGAATATTTTTAAAAACATATGAATGATTATACATGTTTCAAAAGTTGGGATAAAATTGGTTTCTTACAATATCTTAATGTTTGTTGCATTTTCCCACAATGTTTTATAATAAAATAGGTTTAGATGTGGCATTCATCTTTATTTTGAGGTGAGGTTTATTTGTAAAATTTTGAAATGACATGATGACCTTTGCTGCAACTTTTGGTTCAAATCCTAGAAAATTTCCCAAAGACACTCCGATATCAAGTTTTGGTGTGGTTGCTATCTATTTTGACAACATTTTCATTGGATATAATTTTCAAATTCTCCTACTGCTTTGAGACAGGATCTTGTTTTGGTTAAAAGCCATGGTAACAAGACACATATTTGAAAATGACTCCATTCAGACTTGAGAAATCACACGGTGGCTTCAAAATATCCTGATTTTACCATGGACAGGCCCTTAATATCCAATATTTTGCCACGAGCAAAACAGAGTGGTAAAATATTGGCATAAAGGGCTTACCTGTTGTAAAACCAGGATATTTTCAAGCCACTGTGAATTATTTCTATTCTAATAGGTATTCAGACATGATGACACAATTATACAATGCAAGTTATACTATGTTATAATTAAAGTTTGTGTGAAACTTTACTATGACGTTGCCAAACAGGCCATCTGACATCTATGATGTTGGAATCAAAATATCTATACATGTATTTTACCAAGGACGTAGACTGAAAGCATTTGAAGTAGGTCATTCTTAGAATATTCTATCAAAGTTTGGATCCTATGGATTCTATAAATTTTCCCATATGATTGAATGTTCAATTAAGTTTGGCAGTGGTGACCATCTTTGTTGGCAAATTGTGTCAGAAATACCTGTGGTCTCATGAGGACAACTGTCTTGTTAATGTTTACCCAATGATTTCAGACGAAAAAAAATCCTTCTGCAAATTTCACCTAAGTTCTATGTTAAACTAACATAGTTTAGCTGAGGCAGTTCTTTGTGTTTCAGATAAAAACTTGAAATGGGATCACTCAATATTAACCACCATTTGACATGCCAACAATTTGCCACATTTGTCCAACTTTTTTTATAACTACCTTTAAAGATAACAAATTAAAGCAAAGTGATGTATGCTAGCAGGGTTAAATAATAGATTGCCTTTAGTGAAACTTGGAATTTGTATGCATTAATGTGTGGGGAATGAGAACCCAAATGTAACTCTCAGGTCACACAAAGCAACCCTATGTTCAAAAGTGCCATTTTCTTAAGAGTAACATTATGTGATATTATTTTAGTACTGACCTGTGGCCTAGCTACACATAGGCACAGAAGTATGTACTTTCATATCTTATTAACAGTGAAAAAATACTAAAGTCTTATACCAAAGTTTTTTCTTAAATCACAGGTGTAATACCAAACAGAACAACTACACTATTGCTCACTTGGATTTAACTTGTCCACCTTGAGCAGTCTAGCAGTCAATTTGGCTGGTTTTCTCTTAGGGCCCTATGTTAAACTAAGTTGCTGTGGTGGCCATCTTGATTGATTATCTAGGTCATTGGACACAATTCTGAAAAAGATCTATCAAAGGACCATTTCTGCCAAGTCTGGTTCCAATTGACCCAGTGGATTTAAACAAGAAGATTTTTCAATGAATTTTCCTACAGGGTCCTATGTTAAACTAAGTTTGGCTGTGAGGGCCATCTTGGTTCAAAGTCCCGGCCATTCTGAAAGAGGACCATCTAAGAACCATTACTGCCAATTCTTGTCCCAATTGGGCAAGTGGTTTCAGAGAAGAAGATTTTTAAATGAGTTTTCCCATACTAAGAGTCCTATTTTAAAGTGTGATCTTGGTTGACAGTCTGGGTCATCGGACACAATTCTGAAAGAGTACCACCTAAGGACCATTGGTGACAAGTTCGGTTCCATTTGGCCAAGTAGTTTCATAGAAGAAGATTTTTGAAATCTGGTTTTTTTCCATTTTTAGTAACAGTAGCCCTGTTGGTTGGAAGTTGGTCATGCTGGACACATTTGGATGGGGTGTTCCAGCAAAGCTTGGTTTCAATTGGCCTAGTGGTTTCAGAGGAGAAGAACTTTAAAGGAAACTACACCCGACGATGTCAGACGCAAACTGATGGCAATAGGTAAAATGAGCTAAAAACTGGGTTGATACTGAATAATTTAGATAACATTTTCAGCTAATAGTCTGCAGAATGTGCTCATTTAAGATTTTAGCACTTAATATTAACAGTCCACAGTTTTTGAAACATTTAATCTGTCACATCATAACAAATTTGCTGATCCCAAACCAGAAGTATACCCTATACTGGTAAACTATCTATGGATGACGATGTCATTGATGACAAGCTCATATAATAATATGACTGCAAATATTTGTCATCATATAATAAAAAGGACCACACCACCTTAAAACTATTTCAACAATTTTTGTTCCTAAGGAAGGTCTGATTTTTCTATTTTTCAACAGATGTGCCCACACAGTCCAACACACAACATAATTTGGGAAAAAGCCATCCAAGAACCATTTAAACGAACTGGTTTATTGATAGATTTTTCTATTTTTTGTTATATTGGTCCTATTTGTCTGAGATCTTGACTCTTGGACATTCAGAAATTCAAATTTATAGGTAGACGATGCTTATCTCTTAACAGTGGATCTATTTTACTCATTTTATTTAATATAATACATTTTATACTCTAAATATTTAAGGAATTTGTGTGGAACAGGTTTATTCTTAATTCTACCATCCTTTGAATATTATTTTTTTTTATGTATCATGCTTTATTTAATATCTGTCAAGCGTTAT
Organism: Mytilisepta virgata; assembly: GCA_028015205.1. Lineage (NCBI taxonomy): Eukaryota > Metazoa > Mollusca > Bivalvia > Mytilida > Mytilidae > Mytilisepta > Mytilisepta virgata. The sequence goes on from CM051521.1 coordinate 96,320,088, forward strand.
TACGAAATATGAAGACAACACCAATTGTAAACAAAATTTATTTTTAACTTAAGGAAGAAAAGTAATTCAATTTCTCTTTGATGCAATGATTATTTTTACATCAGAGTTATCCTTCTTTGTACTTACCAATGAAATACACTACTGACACTGGCAATGTCATTTTTGGCATCTTATATCCTAATCCTTCAAACTGAAAAATAATTAATAATATCTTGTAACATAGTAAGAATAAACAGCTGTGCCATGAGAGCATGATATGCCCATCATCCAAAAAATTAAATTTCACCAATTAACATATAGACCCTTGAATTTGTTCCTTATTATTGATATATAAGTCACATTCCACTCTGGAACAGAAAATCGAAATTTCACCAAAGAGCATAAAGACCTTTAGACTATCACAACAAACAACTGTGTAAGTTTGAAGTAAATCGTACAAGCGTTCCTAAGATACAGCGTGACGTGTGAAAAATTCCCCCCTTTTTTATGAACAAAGTTCAGTAACTCCGAAATTTGAATGAATAAAATTCCATAACCGCCCAAACTGTGAAAAATTGACAGTCTTCGACAATTTTTCAACGAATAAAGTTCCATAACTCTGAAATGTCATATTGGAAATTTATAAGTTTCATGAAAGCGTTTTTGGGTTATTGTCCAAAAACTGGAACCCCCCCTTTTTTTTTATAAATAAAGTCCTATAACTCCAAAACGTAACATCAGAAATTCTTAAAAATCAAAAGGGAACTTATGTCAATAGATAAAAACAATTCACCAAAGTTTCATGAAAATTGCTCATAGCATTTTTGAGTTATAATCTGAAAACTGGAAAATCCCCCATTTTTTTATGAATAAAGAACCAGAACTCCGAAACCTAAAATTGGAAATTTATAAAAAAGAAAGGGAACTTATGCCAATAGATACAAACAAATCACCAAAGTTTCATGAAAATTGGTGACAAGACAGCATTTTTGAACTATTGTCCGAAGTGTGGATGACGGACGGACACAAAGACGGGTGTATAAAAATCACTTGCAGAGTGAAAACAATGAATAAAATATCTAATGCTCAAACTGCCATATTTCTACATCATATTTTGCCTTTATGTACAATTTTGTACAAATGTTATTCACTTCTAAAGACTGTTAGACAGTAGCTACTGCCTTTTGTCAATTTGCCTGACTTGAATATCTAATGTAATAACTTCAAATATAATTTAATCAGTATATACAGAGCTCCAGATAAGATACATAATTGTATGAAAATGGTCAAAGCTGCTGGAAGTGGAGATATTATTTCTGTTGTAATCATTTACGTATTGAGTTTTATTTCCATGGGTTAATTTACCCTGTGAAAATTTTGATTACAGCATTTAAGTTAAAAAAAAGAGTGAAAACATTATTAATGCTGCTAGGAAATTGTCATTCTGTTTTAAAACAAGCATTCTTATAGTATTGCTGAGCAATACAATGTCCCTTACCGGTTTCAGCTGTTAGAAAACACACCAAACGCTCCTTGACTATGTGAATTGGATGCAGACATATGGTCAGAGTGATTCCTAAAAATCCTAAAACTATGTTTCCAAAGGGTACACAATAATTACCTGATCTGCCTGAAACTCAAACTTGATCTGTAGCTCATCATTATAAGCTCACATACCAAAAATAAGACCACTTGGTAAAAGGGTTTGCAAAAAAGTCCAGAAAACTAATATTTTGACAATAATTCCTATTTCCAAAGGCAATAACTCTCACAATAATTATTTGATGAAAAGTCATGAAAGTCAAACTTGATCTGTAGCTCATCATTATAAATCACATACAAGATATAAGATCATTTGCTAGAAGGGTTTGCTAAAAAAGTCCAGAAAACTATTAAAGTCAAACCTGCTTTAAAGTGCACCTCTATTTAACAAATAACTGTATATAAAGGGCACTGTTAAAATGTCCTGAATATGAACAAAACTTGCTGGTCCCATAGGTGCCCTTTATACACAGGTTTGACTATTTTGCAAATAATTCCTATTTTCAAGGGCAATAACTCTCACAATAATTGTCGGATCAGCATGAAACTCAAATTTGTCCTGTAACTCATCATTATAAGCTCAAACACCAAAAATAAGATCACTTGGTAAAATAATTTGCAAAAAAAGTCCAGAAAACTAATACTTTGAAAACAATTCCCATTTTCAAGGGCAATACCTCTAACAATAATTATCTGATCAGCGTGAAACTTGATTTGTTACTCATCATTATAAGCTTACACACTAAAAATAAAATCAGTTGGTTAAATGGCTTCTGAAACTAGAGCCTCAGAGCCTGTATCGCTCACCTGACATGAAAGCCATTTTTATTGATGTACCTCAAAGAGATAAGTCACTTCTCCCTATCATTATGAAGTGTGGTAAGCCTTGTAGGAACCAAATTTTTCTTCATCAAAATCCTTCTACTTACAGGTCAGCATATTCTAAAATTTGGCAGTTCTCCAGAAGATTTTTGCATGTATTTCCCATAGGGTCTTATGTTAACCATAGTCCTCTGCTGATGACCATCTTGAATGATGGATTGGCACCGAAGTAACAACACTTGGTCAGCACCTTATGAGGAACATTCAGGCCATGTTTGGTTTCAATCAATACTGCAATTCTGTAGATTTTTGTTATATGCCACAGATATTTTCTGTCAAGTTTGGCTCTAATTGGCCAACTCTATTTGGGCTAACAGTTTTAGAGAAAAACCAATCAGAAACCAGAATTGCCCATGGCGGTCCTGTTTGTCGCCTGATCTAGACAAAATGAAGAAACTTTGTAAAAAACCTCCCACAGATGCTTCCTGTCAAGTTTCGTTCCATTTGGCTAAGCAGTTTCAGAGAAGATGTATTTAAATCACCCAATCAAAAACAAGAATTTCCTATGGCAGCCATGCTTGTCGTGAAATCAGGATGAAACAAATAAATTTCATAAAGAATTTCCATAGATGCTTCCTGTCAAGTTTGGCTGACAGTTACAGATAAAAACTGTTTTCTTAATCAACAAATGAGAAACAAGAATTGTCCATGACGTCCATGTTTGTTGCCTGATCGAAAGAAAATGGGTCAAAGACACAAATGGCCGGGTTGCTTTACTGGGTGTTTACTGTAGTGGTGACAAAGGTGAAAACAAGATCATATTGCACATTGGCAGTCATGAATATTTATATAGACAAAATCAGACACATTGTATGTTGGTGTACAAGCACAGAGGCAGTCATCAATTTAATTAGAAATAGGTGAAGTAAGCAATATTTGATTTGATTACATGTTGATAAACACTTGTTTGGAAAAATGGGAAATAATTGCTGAAATAATTCCATAAAGTGAGGTGCACATCTTCAATATAAATTAAAAGATTCTGTGAAGTTTCAATGTTGCAGGTGAAAAACTGTAGGAGGAGTTGATTTCGCAAAATAGGTACCCTCTATTGAAGATGTCAATAAAAAACGACTAAGTTCCAAAGTTTGGAAAAATGGGAAATAATTCCTGAAATAATTCCATAAAGTGTTGTGCACATCTTCAATATATATAGAAACATTCTATGAAGTTTCAAGGATGTGGGTGAAAAACTGTAGGAGGAGTTGATTTCACAAAATAGGTACCCTCTATTGAAGATGTCAATAAAAAACGACTAAGTTCCAAAGTTTGGAAAAATGGGAAATAATTCCTGAAATAATTCCATAAAGTGTCGTGCACATCTTCAATATATATAAAAACATTCTATGAAGTTTCAAGGATGTGTGTGAATAACTGTAGGAGGAGTTGATTTCACAAAATAGGTACCCTCTATTGAAGATGTCAATAAAAAACGACTAAGTTCCAAAGTTTGGAAAAATGGGAAATAATTCCTGAAATAACTCCATAAAGTGAGGTGCACACCTTCAATATATATAGAAACATTCTATGAAGTTTCAAGGATGTGGGTGAAAAACTGTAGGAGGAGTTGATTTCACAAAATAGGTACCCATTTTCCCAGCCTGCCCACCGCCCGCCCGACATTCACCATACTATAACCCGGATTTGCACTCTGTGCAACCCAGCCAAAAATGACAATACTTTGTAAATAACCTCCCATAGATGCTTCATATCAAGTTTCGATCCATTTGGCGAAGCGATTACTGAGATTAAGATTTTTTTATATTAGCCAATCAGAAACAAGAACTGCCCATGGTGGCTATATTTGTAGTCCAATCCGGACAAAATGAGGAAACTTTGTAAAGAACTTCCCACTGATGCTTCCTGTCAAGTTTCGTCCCGGAGAATTTTTTTTTTTAATCAACCAATGAGAAACAAGAATTTCCCATGGCGCCATGTTAGTTGGTCGATCGAGACGAAATGAGGATACTTTGTAAATAACCTCCCATAGATGCTTCATGTCAAGTTTCGTTTATCTGGCCAAGCAATTTCTGAGGAGAAGATTTTTTTATATCGGCCAATCAGAAACAAGAACTGCCCATTGTGGCCATATTTGTAGTTAGATCAGAATGAAATGAGGAAACTTAATAAAGGACCCCCCCCCATACATGCTTCCTGTCAAGTTTTGTTTCATTTGGCCAAGCAGTTTCAGACGGGAAGATTTTGTTTGTTGCCTGATCGGGACGAAATGAGCAAACCTTACATAGATGCTTCCTGCCAAGTTTTATTCAATCTGGCCCAGTGGATGAAATGTGAAAAGTTAACAGACCGAGGGACGACGGATGCCAAGTGATGAAAAAAGCTCACATGGCCTTTGGTCAGGTGAGCTAAAAGGTCTGGAAAACTGTAGTGTGACTGACAGACGGACTGACGGATGGACAGAGTGCAAACCTATATCTCCCTTCGGCATTGCTGGTAGGGGACTAATAAATTCCAACAAACACTGTATTATGTATCACTGGAATTCTAAATTGCCTCAGCATCCACTGAATCCCTGATTAAAATTTTAATATTACATAAAATAAAAAGTTATATCATTACCTGTCTGTGTTAATGTTAAGGCATCTGGAAAATTTCAAACTTAGATTTCAAACTTGTAGTTTATTTCGTGTGGTTTCTAAATAATATGAAAACTCCCTTATAAACCAAAACTGAGATATTGCAATTAAAAACTTCTCACAAAAATTTTTAAAAAATCCAGAAATTAGGTATGAGAATTGTTACAGGACAAGTTTCTTTGAAACTATTTATTAAAAGTCATCAAACATTCCTCCTTCATTCACTTGACTCAGATATTCCTGATAAATATTGACCATATAAAATTCATACAAATCCATACCCAAACATAATAAGAAAAATGCAGATATGAAAACAAACTTACCAAAGGTCTGAAGAATTCAAAGGTATTAATAGGAGCACCATCAGACAAATAATATGCTTGCCCTGCCTGGAAAAAAGAGGAATATGTAATACAACCTCACAGCTGATTTTTCTATTTCAAGAAATGACAGTCGTATTGGTGGGAGATTCAAACCCCAAACACATCTTAGAAAAGGACCTTTCCACCAAACTTGGTCTCATCTGAGCATACAGTTTTTTGTAGGAATATATTTTTAGATATTTCTTGCTGATTTTTTGCCTATTCTTTGTAATAATGGCAACAGTGAGATCAAGATCCCCAGAGAATGACAGGTGGCTGCCCAAGTACATACCACCGTTATTCCTGCACTACATGTATGTTTGTATTTAAGTATTTACAGTTACACAGTGTTTTTTGTAGACAAAGACTGAATAGGCAGTTTATGTCTCTGTACTAGACTGTCTACATGTGGAAGTCTTACGGATAAAGTTTTATCTACAAACAAAGCCTGATCAGCCAGTAGGTGCTCCTCGACAAAGGCTTCTACGTGTAGGTTTACAAGTACATATAGCTGCAGTTTTATTTGTAGACAAAGCCTGATCAGCCAACATGTGTAACTGTACTAAGCTGTCTATCTGTAGACAAAGCCTGACCTGCCAGAATATATACCTGTTCTAAGTTGTCTATCTGTAGACAAAGCCTGACCTGCCAGAATATATACCTGTACTAAGCTGTCTATCTGTAGACAAAGCCTGACCTCCAGAATATATACCTGTACTAAGCTGTCTATCTGTAGACAAAGCCTGACCTGCCAGAATATATACCTGTTCTAAGTTGTCTATCTGTAGACAAAGCCTGACCTGCCAGAATATATACCTGTACCAAGCTGTCTATCTGTAGACAAAGCCTGACCTGCCAGAATATATACCTGTACCAAGCTGTCTATCTGTAGACAAAGCCTGACCTCCAGAATATATACCTGTTCTAAGTTGTCTACATGCAGAAGGTTTACAAGTACTTACAGTAAGTTTATCTGTAAACAAAGCCTGATTGCCTAGTATGTATCCCTATACCAAGTTGTCTACATTTAGAAGGTTTAAAAGTACTGGTAGTTATAGCCATACAGCTTTTGTCTGTGGAGATAGCCAGATCAGCCATTATGTGTCTCTGTATTAAGTTGTCTACATGTAGATGGTTTACAAGTACTTACAGATAAATAGGTTTTGTCTGTAGACAATGCCTGAACAGTCAGTATGTGTCCCTGTACAAAGTTGTCTACATGTAGAGGGTTTACAAGTACTTACAGATATATAGGTTTTGCCTGTAGACAATGCCTGAACAGTCAGTATGTGTCCTGTACTTAGTTGTCTGCATGTAGATGGTTTGCAAGTACTTACATCTATACAGATTTTGTCTGTAGACAATGCCTGAACAGTCAGTATGTGTCCCTGTACTGAGTTGTCTGCATGTAAATGGTTTACAAGTACTTACAGCTACCGGTATACAGAATTTGTCTGTAGACAATGCCTGACCAGTAAGTATATGTCCTTGTACTAGGTTGTCTACAGGTAGATGGTTTGTAAACTACTTACAGCTATACAGCTTTTATTTGTAGACAAAGCCTTGCCTGCCAGTATGTGTCCCTGTACTAAGTTGTCTACATGAAGAAAATCTTGTAATGTACCACCTCCATATGTCATGATCATCAATCCTTGTTCTACATAACCCTGAAATATGCAAAGAATCATTAGTACATAATATGAAAATTCAAAACTTTAAAGTTCCTTTACAATGCATCTAAAATAAAATTCTCACCCACAGGAAAATCAAATGAAAAAATTGTCTGTGTATTTTGTATGAAAAACTGTTCATCATTTCACATTAACAAGACAAAATGACAATTACTGCTGAACAGACTTGAAGACATTCATATAATTTATTATTTCATACTGTAAACGAATCTTGTCAAACAAAGGTTAGCCATTATACTGGAATATTTCTTTAAACCAGACTCTTTGTTATACCTCGACTGTTAACATATTTATAATTATATCCATCCATAATTTCAAAAGACAGTTAGGTGTACCAGTAACTGTCATAACCTAAATATATAACATTGAACTCCTGCAAGGGTGAAAGTATAAGAGGTGCCAAAATCTGGAAATCAGGTAAAAATTTAATATTTTCTAATGGATTATATCAGGATAAAAACTTTCAAAATCTGGAAATCCAGCTATTTCCAGAAAACTTTCATGCTTCTTCTTGTGACAATATAAATCTTTTTGCATGTGACTGCATAACAAGAATTTCATAATTTTGAATTTTGTTTAGGGGTAAAACAATAAAACTGCATAACTTTTAGATGCGGAATAATGTTTGGAAATGTTTTAATTCAATGGTAGAATTGTTAAACATAGAAAGCAGATGAGTAATAACATTTCAGAAAATCTTTATTGGACCCAGGAGTTTACTTTAAGCATGACACTTCAAATATTTAATAATTTTTTAAATTTTAGCATTTAATTTTCATTTTGTTACAGATTGATACTATATTACAGTATCAAGTAGAGGTGCAATAGAATTTCAGTATTTTAATTTTGCTCCATGGTGCAAACATGGAGCCAAGAAAGGTCCAAATCAGGCCAAAATATTTGACAAAGATAAAAATTTAAATGCTGACATCTTGTTTTAAGTAACTTTTGTTACTAATGAAACAAAACATAAATGCATTTATTGTATTTGAATTTGTATTTGAATAATGACCATAGATTTTTTTCTCTATTACCCAATCCATTCTCTTTTGCATAAAAAGATAAGCATTTTTTTTTGTGGTGGCCATGTTGACTATAAAAAGTTGCTGCGGCCATGTCATTCATGGAACAGTGACTCAATATGGATGTTGTAGCAGGCTTTCCATAAACTTTCCTGTCAAGTAGCTGGTATCAACTGATAGTTTCATGTCTATATATGCTGTAGTATTCCAGAAATGGATGTTAATGCAAACTTTAACCAAAGTCAATGAAGCGTGAAATGTAGGTCAACGTGACCCAATTGTCATATGGCTGTTCGTTACTACCGAAGATGTATCCACTGATGAAGTAGACTGTATGCCACGTAGAATTACCAAAATGGACCTTAAGGTTCCATCAAAGTCAAAATCTATGACGAAAACACAACCACATAAATTGTCAATATTTTTATTGTTACAATTAATTCTGAACTGGAACTTGATGAAAAGCTTTCATTAAATACACATTTCATAATGCATTAACTTTTTCATTCAGAATAAATATGAAAATGAAATTGTAGATGTAACCAATTCCTTAGTGACGGATGAATTTTTCAAAAGATGCCATGAGTTAGGTAGAGCATATGTTTGGAAAATAATTGTTCCAATTGTTCCATTGTCATCATGGGCAGGGTATGCGATGCTTAATTTCACAAATATATCCAATAATCAGACGATAAAAGCATTTTTAGTGTGTGGATGCGTGTGCTGTCCACGTTTATATTTATCAAAGATGTCCGAGATAAATTTCGTCATTAATGATAAAGATGACCATTTGTTAAAAATAGTTTTATCTAGGGCTTACAGGGAATTGTATGGTAGAGATATATTTAGACAGGTCACATGACAAATAATGTAAAAATAGATAATTGTTGGTTTAATCACTTTGTGCAATGTAAACATCCGAGCAATCCAAAAAAAACAACTAAGTTAGGAATTCCTTTGAACTTTACCTTACTTCTTCATATAATCTTGAAAGTTCATAGCCTTTACAGTTAGGAAAAATTGCGTTATTGTAGAAAAACAATCCTGAATACATGAAGTGGAAACATCCCATTCGAAGGAGAATGTTTTTAATTAGTTTTATTATACCTTAGATATATTTTTCTATAATAAATACATGCACAATAATTTCACTATTTTTAACATTTTCAGTGATTTAACTATTTTCCCCGGTCACCGGTCAATAGTTTCCAAACTATTTTCCCTCAAAAAACTATTTTCCCTCTTCAAGTTACGTTGTTTCGCGGATTTTTAATCCCGGGCACGGGATTGGCTGGGAGGTTTTAGCCGACCCGTTCGGAAGCTCCCGCGTTATAGGTTATCGTCAATGCTGAATCCCGAGATGTAATTAAGTATTTAGAAAAAGGGATATGTCATGGTGAGAACATGAATTTTAAAAAAAATAATGGACTCTGTCACTCGATCATGCATCTCGGGTACGTACACATGACTTAAATTTTGCCTTAATTATCTCTTGTGTTTCTTTCGGTATAATAAAACACTTACTGACTGAGTAGTCGGGGAATAGTAAGTTTATTGTCCCTCTGAACAACTATTGCCCCTCGGCGTTGCCTCGGGGCAATAGTTGTTCCTCGGGACAATAAACTTACTATTCCCCTCTTACTCAGTCAATAAGTATATATTATTCTTCTTCCGTAATTTCAAACAGAAATACATTTAAAATATACTTGTTTATTTAAATCAATGTGTTAAAATGATGCATTCGAGAACCTTCTAAGGGATATGTTGGGAGAATTCATACAGGAAAAGTGCATACAAATTCCATTTGCACATAAACAAAACTGCAGTTGAAATTTATAAATGCAGATTGTCAAATCCGATAATAACCTTTATAATCTGAACCATACATCGTTTATTTTGAACCACGCGTTTTGCCGCCTATTCGGCTAATTCGTAAATTTAGTATTATAGATAACATGTATATCCAAATGAAGAAAGTAATTTGTAAACATAACACAAGAATTCTAATTACATGTAATATACAAAATCAATAAGACACTTGACATTACATATCAAAACTTCACTAAAGAACTACAAACCCAAATCAATCTGCCAATCAAATGTAAAAAATATGGTCAGAATATCAAACAATGTATCAAGCTAAAATTCTTCAACACTGTATATTTAAGCTGAAAACAAACACTATTTTGCAAATTGACATCTTCCAATACTTTCTGCAGTATTTCTATTTTGCATGGTTTTATTAAAGATAAAAAGGATGCCCCGCCTAAAATGTAGGTCATCATGTATGAATGCTCAGTACTATCCAAGGCACATCCACTGATGAAGTTTCATTAATACACTATGCTTATGTTCCAAAGAAATGAACCTAAACACAAAACTTAACTGGAGTTGCTCAAGTATAAAATGTAGGTCATAATGACCCAATTATTGTACGGACGGACAAGGGTAAATTTATATATGTAAGATCCACATTTGTGGGCTTGGCAAAAAAAATATACAAATGAGCCATGGATCAGATGAAACCTTGTGAGTAGAAGTCAGCATTCAAACATTAGAAAATCACCAAGACCTAAATTTCACACTTCACTGACCTAAGTTTTATATGATAGTTTATATTTGAGTATCTATTAGTAGCTAGTTCATCAACACTTAAGAAGCCTGTATTGACAAGCAAGACTTCATTTGACCAACTGAAGCAGAAGTAAATGTTCAACTGAAACATCAATTGGTAGCTAGATGTTTTTATCTTCTAAAACCTCAGAAGTACCCCTACTGCCAAGTTTGGTTCCAATGGCCTGAGTGCTTTCAGAAAAGAATATCTTTAAATTAGGGATGTCAACGAGTACTGGAATACTCGAGTATTACTCGATAGGACCGAGTATCGAATACTAAATTTATACTTGAATACTTGGTGTTTTTTTTTTTTCATCGCCCTGATTAGCTAATTAGTTAATCCCTGATACACAGACATTCAATACTGCTCCCATGTTGTCGTCATTATAAACATTTATCATTCGCCTCAGTAGACCAACGCAAAATTGCAGAGGAGTGTCTTGAATCTAAGCTTGACGATTTGGCGCTTGAACAGATATCGAATGATGTAAGTCTCCCTAGCAAAACAACAAAGACGACCAAGCGGAATCGATTTCCTTTATCCGAATCACCCGAAAAAATAGTGACGAACTAGACAATTATGTTCATGAAAAGTCTGATTCCGATGATTCATTGAAATAGTGGTCAGAAAATGAAAAGAAATATCCCTGACTCTTGATAATTACAAGAAGAATCTTAGCTGCACCGGCAACTTCAGTCCCATCCAAGAGAATATTTTCTTCAGCCAGTTTGATAATAACAAAGTAGTGAAACAGATTTTTTCCAGACATTGTTGATCAAATCATTTTCCTCAACAAAAACAAAGCTAACATTCCCTGTGGTGATCCCCATTGTGTAGTTTGACGAGTTATTTAAATTGTGATTCTGTTATGATTACCGATGATCAAAACTGCAAATATGTTAAAGTGCTATTTTAAAGTTGATTTAAAATAATTAAATATGTTTTCTTTTTGTCTTATTGCTTTATTATGTCATATCATGAAAACAAGATATATGGTAACAATCAATGATACGATATATAGTTTTGAATATATTTTTTTGGCCTGGTTTTTCCCTTGATTGTTGATTTTTTTGTTTACCGTTCTAATCATGGTTCCCTTGATTTCACTTGAATAGTTGTCATTTCATCTTGACTAGACTAGTTAGTTTTGCTATGATGTTTGTTGATTTCGATTATTTTCTTCCATATCATCACCGAATACACAAATATATTCGAATATTTGATACGAGTACTCGAATGTCAATACTGTCAAAATTTGACATCCCTACCTTAAATGAATTTTCTCATAAGGTACCATAGAAAAAAGTTTGCCTTTGCCTTTGGGAGTGATCTTGGTTGATGGTCTGGGTCATAGGACGACAGCATCTCGTAATACATTCTTCTGTGGTAGTGGTAGATCTTTTGGTGAATTTTACCTTAGGTTACTCCGTTAAACTATCTTTGGCTGTTTATATTGATTGGCAGTATGGGCCATCAAAAAGCACCTTAGGAGCATTGCAGCCAAATTGGTTCTTTGGTTTCAGAGAAGAATATTAGATAAAAAGAGGCTCAGTGGGCTGAGCCTGTATCGCTCACCTGGCAGTCACAAACTTTTGAATTGACAGACTAGATTGATTTCTGGAAACTTTGTAAATGATCTTCTATAAATGCTTCATACCAAGTATAAGTTCATTGGCCAAACGGTTTCAGAGGAGAAGTTTTAAATTTCGACCGATCAGAACATATAGAGGTTTCTGGTGGCAATTTTGTTTCATGGACTAGAAAGATTTATGCAAAGTTTGTAAAGGACCTTCCACAGATGCTCCATACCAAAAATCAGTTCATTTGGCTTGACGGTTTCAGAGGACAAGAACTTTTAAATTTCGACCAATCAGAACATGTAAATGCTCATGACGGCCATTTTGTTTCACGGACCGGGAAGATTTATGCAAACTTCCTAAAGGACCTTCCATAGATGCTCCATGCCAAAAATCAGTTCATTTGGCTTTAAGGTTTCAGAGGAGAAGAATTTTTAAATTTTGACCAATCAGAACATGCAAATGCTCATGGCAGCCATTTTGTTTCACAATCTTACCAAGTTTCATTTGATTTTGAATAGTAGTTTCAGAGAAGAAGATTTTTGAAATAATAACATTAAAAAAAGCCAAAAATGTCAAAAAAGGGCAATAACTTTAACATCAGTTGACAGATTTTCACGAAAATCAACACACAGGTAGCTCTCATCATGCTGAACACTTTCAACCTGAGAGAATTTGCCGTAACCTAATGATTTTTGAGATATTTGCGAAAAACTGTTGTTTGACCCCTATGTTCTATTTTTAGTAACAGTGGCCATGTTTTTCGATGGATCAAAAATCGAAGCAAAAAGTTTGTGCAGGATACCCTAAGGAACAATCATGCTAAGTTTTATCCAAATCGATTCAGTAGTTTCAGAGGAGAAGATGTTTGAAAAATTGTTAAGACGACGGATGCCAATTGATGAGAATAGCTCACATGGCCTTTTAGGCCAGGTGAGCTAAAAATGAAAAACAGCAGTTATGTTGCATATCCCCATTCTGATGTCATTATACAATGTGACTTGTTATCCAAGTTTTAATTTTCTATTCTTGCTAGTTTAGAAGAGTTCATTAGATACTGGATAGCTCAAAACACATTTTTGCCCATAATTCTGATCTATGAGCAAATATCAAAATTCTTAAACATTGGAACAGACAGCACTTATTACCAATTTTCATGATCCAATCTAAAATGGTGGAAGTGGAGTTAGAGGACAATAGATTTTTCTAATTTTGGATCCCCTTCATATTCATACAAAAATTCTTGCATGACAGTCATTTATAATGTTACCTGCATTTCAACTTTAAACTTACTATCCATTTTCACCTCTATTTCTAGCCTAAGAGCAAATTTCAAAATTCTGACACATATAAGTAATTACACACCAATTTTCATGATCCTATCTCAAATAGTGTAAGGGGATTTTAAGAATTATCAATTTTCACTATCTGATCCCTGTAAGGAGTATGCCCTTCAGGGGTTGCATGAAAATTTGGATGCCACTGGTCAAGTTGGCATAAATAATGTGAGTTGTGATTAAAGTTTCAACTTTCCATCCATAGTAGTTTAGAAGAATTCACTGATTACTTAATATCATGAAATTTGTTTTATGCCAATAATTCTGCACTTAGGTCAAATATCTAAATTCTAAAACATACGGAACAATCTACATCCAATGTGTTAACATTGTGTCAAGTTTCAAGATTCTGAGATTTGTAATGGCTGTGATTATCCTGGATATTACTTATATTTGTACAGTGAAAAGATCTGTTGGGATAAAAATTTGTGGATATGGACAAAGAGCAAAACTCATAGATATAACTACCAGGCAAGCTGAAAATTGTGGATATGGACAAAAAGCACAACTCATAGATATAACTACCAGGCAAGCTGAAAATTGTGGATATGGACAAAGAGCACAACTCATAGATATAACTACCAGGCAAGCTGAAAATTGTGGATATGGACAAAAAGCACAACTCATAGATATAACTACCAGGCAAGCTGAAAATTGTGGATATGGACAAAGAGCACAACTCATAGATATAACTACCAGGCAAGCTGAAAATTGTGGATATGGACAAAAAGCACAACTCATAGATATAACTACCAGGCAAGCTGAAAATTGTGGATATGGACAAAAAGCACAACTCATAGATATAACTACCAGGCAAGCTGAAAATTGTGGATATGGACAAAGAGCACAACTCATAGATATAACTACCAGGCAAGCTGAAAATTGTGGATATGGACAAAGAGCACAACTCATAGATATAACTACCAGGCAAGCTGAAAATTGTGGATATGGACAAAGAGCACAACTCATAGATATAACTCACAGGCAAGCTGAAAATTGAGAAAGAACTATTTTAATATCTTTGGTGTCAATTTCAACTCTGATAAGATAGAGTACCCTATGTATGTTCTTAATATTAGTATAGTTAAAACAATATTTGTTTTCATAAAATATCATCACATATTTATAAACAAGAACACAAATAATATACACCCTCCCTCCCCAATAAAAATAAGCTGCACATGATATTGTAGTAAGTTATACCACCATTTGTTCCCTTGTATATTGTATAAGTGATAAAAAGGTAGTTCAATTGCACTGAAGTTCTAAATACTGAGCACAATCTACATAACAAAAATATCACTATTCCTAAACATTTCAACCAGAAAATGACTGAGTGGCAGATTTAAAAATACCATATATGGTCCAATAAGATATTATCCAACCACCGATTTTAAAATTATCAAATCTGTCCCATCTATAAAAGCAATCCTAGTGAAATTATATGAGGTGGCTGCGAGTCACAGACAAAATTTAAAATCAATACTGAACATAACTTTAATGAAAATTCAAAATTGAAAGAGTAATGGTTTTAAAAACTGAAAATCATCTACAAACAGGAAGTAGTTAAAAATGAAAATCATCTACAAACAGAAAGTAGACTATAGCAGAACTGGAAGTCATATACATGTCAAACTTTAAAACAAATATTAAATCAGTCACTGTATGAGACAAGATATAATTACCGAAGCAACTTTCAATTAAACCTTTTCAGATAATAAAACATCCTGTTTATAGTTCAATACGAACTGTACACAAATACTGAAATATTCTAAGAGTGGTACTTCTATACAAAAGAATACTGTGGGTACATTTATTTTTTTGGAAATCAGTATTTTGTGTTCCATGAAAATATTTTCTTTCAAGGATACTGAAAATTGTGGTTTCATTACTCTTACAAATAAAGCATTATGTTCATGTACCAAACCTTGAAAACTTGAAATCTAACAAAATACAATAATTCAAAGTACCACAGAGTAATGAGAACCTAAGGACAAAATCCTGTAAACTTCTGTATTTATATGTCAAAATATGATTTATGATAATAATGTTCATTATAACAGTTCATCAGTTATAAAATGACATAAATTTGACAGATTTATTATAAAAAGGAAATTGAGGATTATTTCAGTTAATGAACACAATGCTACCAGATATTGAAATTGTTATTTATTCTTCTGTTTTTAATACTGAAAACTTAACAATTGAGTGACAATCCCTATTCAGGTTAAAAACTACCCTTATTTTACAGCAACATACAGCAGAGATCACATGTATTTTGTAGAATTTGTCAAGAATTGAGCCAGGCTATTTTGCATAGATATCAAATTATTTTTACAAAAAAAATGTTTAAGAGTTATGATAAACAGAAACCAATATTTCTTTGATAATTCTATATTATTAACAAATTCAAATTCAAATCACTTTATTGTCCTTAAACATAGTTTGTGACAACAACAAAAAACAGATTAACAATACACAATATTGAACATTATAAACACAAAGAACAAGCAAAAAGTGACTAGTCTCCTGACCTCAGTTTCAAAGACTGTTTTAAAAAGGAACCAGTGTTTTTTTACTTGCTGGGAGGACGCTGGGTTCAAAATAAAGACAAGTTTTTCTTCATTGGTTAAATTTGTAAGATTTGAATCTTCGGCAGAAAAATTTCGAAAACTTATTTGTCATAATGCTTCATTTAATTTAAAATTTACCAATGATGAAATACTGCATTATGTTTCATATTTACTGGTTCTCATCCTTTGAGAACATGCAAAATAAATTCTCTTTAAGATACAGCCCACATACATTGAGAAATGGTGTTATAATTGTATTGACCAAAATATTATCACTATACTGCAAAAATCAAACTTTCCAATTATGAAAAATTCTAATTTGATAAATGTCTGATACTTGAAATGTAACTTGACCACTTATCTAAGAATCGATAGAAATTTCATCACAGTATCGGCAGTGTCCATCTCGGATCAATTATCTTCCTGTTCAATTGACAGATGTGTCACAAAGTTAATTTTGTATCGAGTGCCATTACGTAACTCATGTTTTAAATGAGAAATGATATTTGATGTTAGACAGGCAGTTTGGTAATATGGTTAAGTTTAGAATGATAAAATAGTTCTATTAAGTTCGGTTTAAGTTAAACTAACACTAACTTGTTGATTAAATATCTAATTCTGTGAGACAATATATCGGTCGCAGCACTAAACACGAAATCTGCAATCAGCAATGACAGAATGAGACAAGAACGAGTGATAGATGAGCGAACAGGGGACTTTCAGTGTTGAATTTTCAACCTCTGCATCTGGCAAGAATTCCATACACATCCATCAAAGACTGATTAATACAGTTATGAGTTTTATACATATATATATAAGGTCTTATTCTCCCACAGGAATTGAAATTTGGTCAGAGAAAATTAGACAGGATAATTGGCATGTGTTTGATACCAATATGGATCCTGATAAGGTCAATGAACCATGACTTCAATCCACGTCCATATTCTTCATCAGGACATTGATTTATGTAAAATGTCAAATTACACATTAAGATTTCTATACTTCTATATAAGAAGAAACATACTTTTCCGTATTTTCTCTCTGTTTACAATTTATATTAAAGATTTGCTGATATATTAGTTTTACAGACCAAATGTATTTGAACTAAAATATCAGCTGCAACACCTTATCATGTATATTCCAAAAAAATTCTTAACTTATTTCTTAATACACTAAGTGTGGTGAAATACCTGAAGTTTTTATAATTTAATAGTGAACAGCAAAGTCATATTTCACTCCAGATAAGGACATAACAACCATCGCCAATGATGTTACTATACAAATGTCAAAGTGTAGTCACACAGAAAACACAATCTTATTAATTCTTTTGAATTTGTCAATGACAAACACAGATTTGGCATTCGTTCCATTGCTCACTGTAGAATTTAGGTATTCAGATTTCAAGATTAGTAAAACTATAAATATGAGCCAATTTTTGCCAAACTTTTCAAAGACTTACAGATGTGACAAATTTTACGTTTAGCAAAGAATTTCACTATAAAAAGGGGCTGTATGAAAGTTGCAGTGAGGTATGAATTTTTTCTGCATGTTAAAGGTTTCATTGTGACCTAAAGCATGTATGGATTTAGGGTCAAGAATTTATCTAACATATCCTTTCTTACATAATACCAACTAACTCAAAAATAAGTTCTGATTTTTAACTGATTTCTGTCATAATTCATTTTATATCAATGTAACGTATGTATCCATATTTTTTAAAGCTCTGTTCATGTCAAAATCATTTAAAAACCAACTGTGGAATTTTTTTAAAAGATTTATGAAAACTGAAACAATAAACTTAATGGTAAGTCTTCCGGGGAAGACATGTGTCACCTGGGTACTTCTCCATACTGATACTCTGTGCAAAATATCAGGAAGCTAACCCGAGTTCCTGAGAAAAATGTGACACAAATTTTTCTATCTCAAAAATATTCTAACAGGAAGTGGACATACGACAGATTTTAAACTGTCTTACACGATACAGTTCTCCATACTGATGCTTTATGCCAAATATCAGGAAGTTGGCTAGTGTGGTTAGTGACGCCAACACTGCCGACGACAAAGACGCAAGACGACGGATAGTGACCCCTATATGTCGCCCCTGCGTAATGCAGGTGACACGAACATCTTATACCTTTCAAAACAAAGGTAAAAGAGTTTTTAGCTAAAAACTGACTTTCTGTAAAGAGCATTTTTCTGTACAGTTTTATTGGTATTTAAGAAATTCATATGACTGAATTTTTGAATTAACTACACAGACATATCATTCACTACTACAAATACTGCCAGACAAATTGAAGTTAAAAATGCTTGCCGATCTTAGAAATGTGCATAATTCTCTGCAGTGCATTACATAATTTCAATAAATATAAGACTTTATAATCCCTGCCAAAAACATGTCAAAATGTACATTTCTGTCAATATTTCATGTTATAATAATGATGATAAGTCTTCACAGGAATAAAATATGATTTAAAATTACTTATCATAATGAATCTTTCCCTACCTTTGATTAACTGCTCTATCTATTTTCAGTCATCATTTCGTTATCAATAATACAGGAACAAACTAGACAGAAGGATGTCCCCTATACAACCTTCCCTTCTCCCCTGCATATGATTGTGTATGGGCTTAAAGAAATCAAAGTATTGAACAGAAAACATTTTTGGTATATGAATTCCCTCAATGTCATTTTGTCAGATTAAGGTGAAACAACTGCAGAATGTACCCTGCATAAAAATTTAATATGGGCATGAAAATAAAATTTCAGATTAAGGTTGAACAACCCTGGATACGCTCTGCATAAAAATAAAATTTCAGATTAAGGTGAAACAACTCCTGGATGCACTCTGTGTAAAAAATAGAATTAAATATGGTCATGAAAATAATTCCTACAGAACGTTACCTAAGTGAATTTATCTGGCAGACAGTAAAGATTACCATAAAAAAAATTGTTGTATATACATGTAGCACATGCTGTTTACTATCCACGCTTTCGTCAAGATTTGGTTACCCAACTGTGAAGTATTTTACTACAAAAACAGTATATATGAATACAAACTTTAATGGTAAATAAAAATCTCCGTCTATACATTTAACATACAGATCAACATTTTGCAGGTATTTTTAAAACTTCAAGATAGAAATTAATCTTTTATTTTATTCAGAATGTATAGAATTGATACTACACTCTCCACAACAGTACAAAAAACAAGGACATGTGTTTTACTAAATTGAAGAAAAATATCAAAACTTCAACCCCCACCCCCAAAAAAACAAAAAACAAAACAAAACAAAAAAAAATTCATTTCTTGTAAAGTAAATACATGTACACAGCTTTCATCACTATTACCATGAAATAGTGCACACAACTTTTAAATTCTCTGGTTCAGAGCTAATTGTAAAATCTTGATGAATTTTACTGTCTCTATTCTACTAAAGTGATGAAGATAGATGGTACTAACATGACATATAAATTGGTCTACAGTAAAACATTTCTTCTTTTCTGTCTAATTTCAATGTTCAATATTCTTTAATTATAGTCTACCAAACTGTAACAATCAATAGGTTTATAGATAACGTGAGCTATACCATTGATTTCAATAAATATTAAAACCATGTGCCTAGAAAAGGGGCTCAGAGAACTTGCAGTTAATTCAATATTTTCCTGCATACTGAAGGTGTCATTGCTATGTTAAAATGAAGACCATCAGTAAGAGTTCTGTACCTTTGCTTAAGATTTTGTATTAACAATTAATACACCATATCCCTTCAAACCCATATCAAAGTGACCATACCTATCATGCATCAGAAATTTTGCTAAATAAGTTGGTTATAGAGTTGTGTTGAATATACAATGTATAAATGCCACAGGATATTTTAGCAGTGTAAAATTTTGAACTAAAACTAGGCAAAATTATTTGATGCTTTAAATTTTAATGGATTATCATGCAGTGCATATACATTGTGAAATTTCGCTTTTTTTTTTTTAAATCAAGATGACTTAAAATACCTTAAAATTAATCTGCTAAATGGGGACATGTTTTTAAAAAAAAAATCCACAAAGACAGGAAAAGGAAGCTTGAATAATAAACAAAATAGGTTCACTGCAAATTTAATTTACTAAAAAGTACCATATTTCTAAAACAGAAACGACAAAGACAGGAAACTGAAGCTAGTATGATGATGTTAAACCATGTTCACAGGAAATAACTGAAATTCAAGTTTACTTATTTCAACTCATTTAAATATTGAATGTAATATATTAAAGTCATTTACCAGGGTCCTTGGTATATGTCTCTTTTCTCCTGGACCATATACCCCAGCTAGTCTCAAAGCACATGTACACAGACCTTCAATACCATTAGCATCTAGAACCTTCTTCTCTGCTATACTTTTTGTTCTGGAATAGTGGTCTGGATGCTGCAATAAAAAAATACATGTGAATCATTTTATCTCTGTACAGAGAAGAAGGTCCATATGATATTGTGGATAATCAAATGGCACAACCAGAAATAAATGGTAAAATTCAATTTTGATTGGTTAAGTTAACTAGAATATATTTTGTAATCTACTTTGGGTACTGTGACATCACCAACTTAATATTCTGCAGTCCATGATTTAAACATTCCTGACCTAAATAAGTTATTTAAATGATTTCAGTAGTTGTAGTAAATTGTAAGGGCGATGCCGACATTGTAACTCAAAGAAAATGTATTAAAAGAAATAGTTATGGTCAAGTGATATTTGTCTGCAATATCTGCTGCAAGTCAATCAAGCTTAAAATTGTGTCCAAGCTGTCAGCTAACAGGTCTCAGACTGGTTTAAACCCACCAAAAAATATCTATGGACCAAACATGGTGGGTCTATATATTACATTTGCTGCGAAATGGATTTATTTGAGAATATTTGAGGCAAGTCATTAAAGCATGAAATCAAGTCAAGGACTGGCATATACCCAACAAGTCCTATCTATAGCCCAAATATAGTTGGTCTAAGTATTACAATTGACAAGAAATGGACTTGATCTAAAAATATAACATAAGTCAATCAAGCATGAAACTGAGGTCAAAGTAAGTAACCAGGTGTCAGACTGGCATATACCCAACAAGAACTATCTATAGACCAAATACAGTGGGTCTATGTATTATAGTTGCTGAGAAAAAGACTTAATCTCGAAAATGTCACTCAAGCATGATATTGAGGTCAGACTGACATGGACACAACAACAACTAACTATGAGAAATTGATTTAACCATGAAAATGTAACGCAAGTTACTCAAGCATGACATTGAGGTCAAGAAACAGTCAGATGTCAAACTGCTATGTAACCACCAAGAACTATCTATATGCTGGGCACACGTGTAACAGGTGCTGAGAAAAGGACATAATCACAAAAATGTGACACAAGTCACTCAAGCATGAAACTGAGTCAAGGTCAGGAGACAGGTGTCAGACTGGTATGTACCCAACTATGTACAGACCAAATATGGTGAGCCTAGATATTACAGTTGCTGAGAAAAGGAATTAATTATGAAACTTGGATGCAGATTTTACAAATGTTTATGAAGTCAACAAACCATAAAAAGAGGCCAAGGTTCCAAGACAAGTATACTGCTGCAAAATTTTGATTACAATGTATCTGTGGACCAAAGATCTTAAGTGTAGGTAGTATTTGTGCAAAGTTATTAAGGTTTTAAAAAGTTTTAAAAAGTTTACACGGTCACCACCAGAAAATAATACCTATGTCTTGCCTTTCGCGATATTTGTCGCAGGAAAGACAAAAATGACAAAAAAAATCCTGAAATAGCCAGATGGAACACCAAGGGGATATAACTCCTATTAGGGTGATAAAGATTCCAATATAAAAATTTTCTCTACAATTAAGACAACATATAAATACAAGCCGATGTGAATACAAAGCTTTATTTTTTTGAAAACTGAATTTTTGAAATGCTACCTTAAAAAAGACCTTAATGGACTACATTATATTTTTAAATTTTGATCTATTATGCAGTATTGTTTTGTTATTTTCAAGATTTTTATAATTTGTATGTGTTTAAATATGACAAGTGCAAGTTACTGGTTTTAAAATAAAATGCTTGAGTTTTAAAATTATATTTTCATCAATTATTATAAACATTTTCCCTTGCTGCTTCAATGGCATCCACTTGTTACATTGCTCATCACCTTTGATAATTCTTGAAAACATTCTTGTATAATGACCTCAACCTAATAAAATATTAATAATACCAAAAGCTACAAACATGCAGTTTTGACAGCCTGTCAAGCATCTTATAAAAATGAGTAATACATGTTACCTACTTTTTGAAAATGCATTACTGTTTGGAATTAGACCAACAAAGTGTGTCAATGGAATTTTCTGTTTTAAGTGCAGTGCCATAATGTTCCATCAGATGCTCTCTGAATGAAACTACAGATTTAATTCAAAGAAAATATTTCACAACACTGATCACGTCATTTCCATCGTGCAGGATATTAAAGCTGACAAAAGAGTTGTTGAAATAAAAAAAGTATGCTATTTACAAGAAGAAGGTCTATCCCCAACCAATAATTGGCAAACAAAATAACAATTAATATGGTCTGGAATTGTCATGAAAAAATGGATACATCACAATTGAATGAGAAGATTGCTATTTTAGACGGTATAAGGAAATTGCTGCGCAAATCTATTCATCATATTGTCATTGTAAAGTGCTGTAGATTGAATATAAGTATAGAGAAGTGAATATTTCACAGTCATCGGTCTTTCAATGTAATTACAAAAGATGGGTGATGTCTACTAGTGGACACTTTTGTAATGATGGGGACCTGACCATAGGATACATAATAATTTTGAGATTAACAGTTAATATCAATCTATTTTATTAATTTTTTTAATTAATAATTTTTATGTACATTTTATTTATTCTTGGAAACAAATTACATTGTAAAAGCAATTGATATTACTTATCTCATGTTTAGAAAACAGAAACCAGTAATGGAATCTTACTTGCCCCTTGCATCATTAACAAATATGTGGTCACTTGTCTCTTAGACTGATTAATTGACATAGATATTTCTAGGAGATTTGTATCCAGTAAATGAATTACCAATACAATGTTATTTTACAAAGCCAACAGTTCTGTTGAAGTAAATAAAATATATCTGATTATTTCTCTTTGTTAATGAAAAACAAAAGAAATAATTTAATAAATATCTCCATAAATGTCAATGTATGGCTAGAAGATAAATAAAATCTTGCTTTTGCAGCTTAAATATAAACTTATTAAAGCTCTGAATTGATTCTGATTTTAGATTGCAAATTCTCTTTTTGACAGGAAGTTTCCATTATTTACCTTGGATTACCATGATATAATTGTGTTTTATGTGTTGGTTTTATATAATTTTATCGGTAAGATTTAATTTAATCGTAAAGCAGTGTGATACCACAAGGGAATGGCTGCATTGCTTCCTTTCTTTTTCTCTTAAAAGTTCAATTTGATAAATTTCACAGGAAGAAAAGTATTTCCTTCTAAACAGTTTCCGAACCTTATTAAAACTCTGTCTGAAACTTTAAACATATGTAATAATGGTTTCCTTTTGATGAATAAAAAGTGTTATAGTGTATCAACTAGCTGAATAAGCCATATTTCATACTTTGCAATTTAACATAGTGCAGATTGAATATGAAGGTGTATTTTTCTATAATTACCGATCTGATTTGGAAAAAGACAAGAGTGAACACAGAAAATTTGTTTGAACCACATAATCAACTTTGACTGATAACTATGTTTAAACATGTTGTTCCAATTTTTAAAATTCAATAGTTCTTACTGTCGCACATACATATTCCTGATTGTCCAACTTACATATTCCTGATTGTTCCACAAGAGATGCAATGTATATTTAATGTTCAAATAAACAAGCACATTATTGTGACTACATGTGTATCTAAGCAGTTACAGTAGAATCTAGATTTCTTGAACTAGAAGGGGTCTGTAAAATTAGTTCGAAGGATCGGTAGTTCGAGCCATCGAAGTCCAGAAATATTCCTGTTCTGAACCAGCAAAACTAAAATTTAAATTAGATCCTTTTATCTATCGGATTGTTAAAACAACAGCCACTTAACAAATCTTAATGTGGAAATAATAAGAATAAATCATCAACAAACATCGAATGAATTATAACAAGACATCAAGGAAATGGAATCCATCTCTGTGGGCCCTGCCTTAAATAACTTGTGGTCAAAGGGTTCCCACATTTGACCTCAGTTATTGACCTTGACCTTTGACCTAGAGATTTACACAATAATTGTGACACCCCCTTTTGACTGTGGCACCATGCCAAGTATCTTCATTTAACTTCAAACCATTCTCAAGTTAAAGAGCGGACATGTTCTTTACCATAGGACATGGGGTTCTCAACTTTGACCTAAGTTTTTGACCTACAGAGTTTTACATACATCGTGATACACCCTCTGGTGCTAGTGAATATCCATGCCAAGTATAAACTTTGAAATCATAAAGGTTCTCAAGATATAGCGTGTACACGATTTGTTTCAGAGGGACTGACAGACGGACGGAGTGATCATTATTGGGTGACTGCCACCAAGTGGCGGGGCCCTAAAAATTACCTGTAATTGACAAGTAATCATCTTCTTGTCAATCAGTTATCTGATCTCTGGTTTTTCACACATAATGATATTTGTCACATACGCCAATAAAAAATAGTGTTCGCGTTATTGAGAGTAAATTACATTATATTACTGTTGTTTGGACCAGAAAATTAGTTCCAAGAATTCAAGAAATCTGTGTTCAAAAAATCGAGTTAATTTACATAGACGTAAAGCACAAAATAAGCAGACTTTTGAAGGGTCGAGAAATCCATGGTGTTCAAGCGATCTGAGCCACCGAGATTCTACTGTAATTTGAAATACATTATATAAAAAAGAATTATTGTTTTAGTTGTAAAAAAAAAATTGGTAAAACTGTGTTTTTTTAAGGTGAAATGGAATGCATTTTTTGTTAATTTTTTTTCATTATTATTCATTTTGTTTGAGATGATTTTTTTTCTTTTGGAAAATAAGTTTCCCGGGAAATTAGTAAACAATCATCCACAATTAATCTACACACTTGTATCAAATACTATTGACCTGTAATGGATAATTACTGGCATTGATAATATTTATTCTGACCCCGGGGTCAATATCCCATTGAGTCAAAATATCATATGACACCCGGCCTTTGGTTTATAACACAGGGATAAAGTTGTACCAGAACTGTACAATACTTGTACAATGTATATAAAACTATTCCAATACAGAATCAACAATGATAGTAATGCCACAATTTTCCAATATCTTCCAGAATCTACAATTCTAAAAACTAATAATTTAGCCAAATACTGAAATTTTAGAAGATTCCTGTTATAATACTAGTATTTAGTTTGTGTTCTTCACTTCATTTGTTTAAAATCATAAAAATACAAATCCAAATTCATACAAAAAATTACTAACAAAGAAGAATTAGGAGTTTTGATCAGAAGTTTAGACTTTATATCAAGAGAATATAATAATTGTGTTCTTATTCAGTATCTTAACGTTTGTCTGAAGGCTGGGATCTTTCGGCAGAAGCACCTTCGGAATATCAGAAGATTTAAAGCGAAAAAAATTGAAATAACACAAATAAGGCTTTCAGTCTACACCCGTGGTAAAATATGGATATTTTGATTTCAACGTCACAGACGTCAGACTGTGTTGTTTGGCAACGTCTTAGTAAAGTTTCGTACAAGCTTTAACAAGGTCATAGTATAACTTGTGTTGTGTAATGGCATCTTTGTGTCTGAATACCTATGTAGACAGAACTTCAAAACTTCGTAGAAACTGTCCTATTAGAATAGAAATAATTCACGGTGGCTAGAAAATATCATGATTTTACCACGGGTAGGCCCTTTATGCTGATATTTTACCACTTTCTGTCACAGGCAGAAAGGGATATTTTAAAGCCACCCAGAATTATTAATCAAATAAAAAATTTCCAGAAACTATGTAAATGAAAAATAAAAAACATCCCTTTCTACATTTGTGTTTGTATTAGTCAGAAACGTTATAATTCAGTTATGAAAAAGATACAACACATGATTTAACTGAGAATTAATAAAACTAATTGCCCGAAAGTTCATTTTTATTAAGATTAACTGAGTATGAGTCGACTGTGCTCAGACAGCGATACCTCAATGTCATAACAAGACTTTTCTGTCATTTAAATTGAGCCATTTATAAAACTTTGACTTGCATCAATGTGGATTTTCCTTGTCATCACACCTGTTATTAGCTACATTACTCTTTGTTTGGTAAAAAGCAGTCATTTTGAACAGGATGCTTAAATGACGAAATAATTCTCAATCAATTAAGAAAATTAAGAAACATGAAAATTGGACTTGACGACAATTGACAGGAAATCCATAAAAATGTACTAAACTAAAATGTCCAATGAATGACGGAAATAAAAGTGACTTTAAATAACTGAATTGTTTCCAGAAGGAATAAACTTAATAAATCATAAAGTTAACAGGGAGAAAAATGTTATTTTAACGAAAATATTAATTAAATGAAAACTACATAAAATTAATTACTTCATGGAAAGCCATAAAAGGTTTCCAGCTATGTAAGGTAAAACTTGAGAAAGCCATTCAGAGGATTCTGCATTTGTTAGAACATTGTTTGCATGAAAAAATGCTGTTAATATTATCTACATTTTACCTATATATTCTTCCCATTTTTCATTTACAAATTACAAAGGCGACTAAGTCACCAGGCGTATTGGTAAAACTTATGCATAAATACCAAAATTTGATTATTTTTACGAAACAAATATATCAAACAATTACATTCAGCTTTAGTTTTCTAAAAAACTGAAAGTAGGTGACATTTACAAAGTATACTGGTGATAGAAAACAATAAACTGTAAATCTGGAAAATGTCTGTTTTTTTTTATAGAAATATACAGATACAAGAGTTAATATGCAAAATGTCTTGCTTGCATCCTTGTTAAGGAAAGGTGAAATGTGTCTGACTGACATAGTAATGACTCAACACACAAAATATATTAGACCTTCCTTGTTAAGTTACTGAGGTTATCATATCAAGAGCAAACATGCAAAAATGTCTTGCCTTTCCTCATGTTTAGCATGAAATTGAGGTAAAGGTCAGGTGATAGGCATATGGCTGACAAGGTTCATATATAACTATAAGCTATTTTACGACCAATTTTGGTTGTCCTTGGTCAAAAGGTTAAACATTTACATAGCTTTCAACAATGGTTTAAGCTGCTGCTCACATAAATGGAAAAGCTGCCCCTTGCCTATATGTTATATATGAATTACTTCTGCATTATTTCTGTTAGGATCTATAATCACACTAAATTGTATATACCGGTGAGTAAAATAAGAAAGGAAATACGCTTCAATTTCCAAAAAACTCCAATCTATTTATAATTTTTTTATATGATCTCTGTTGACACTATTGTGCAATGTGTCAAAATATATTTCAAACAATTATGGTAAATATTGAATTTATATGCAGGGTGATACATAATCAATGATTTTGCAACAAATTTCCATTGTCTTCCAATCCCTATAAAATTTATCCAGGAAGCAAACAGTGTTTTATACACAATCCTAGAATGACCTGTCTCTCAAACATGACAACTAAGAACCCAAGTAAACAAAACTACAACAGTAACATGCAACTTCAATTTTCTAAATGAACAGCAATCAAGATGTCACTCATAAAACTGAAACTGAGATTCAGCACCCATAGAGACAGTTAAATGAAAAATGTTATTAGAAGATATTATGGAAACAGTTCAGGTCATTTTATTAGAAGATATGGAAATAGTTAAGGTCATTTTAATGCACAATAATAACAATTGGTAAACTAGATCAACATCAAACCAAACAAGAAATAAAAATCCAGTTCAAAAACATCGGAAAAAAAACTTAACACTTACTTTTAATTATGAAACAGTAAATAAATATGGCTGAATCTAATAATTTTATTCATTCCATAATTTGCATAATTCTTTTGTTATAATTTATAGTCATTTTAAAAATAGCAATACACTTAAGGATGCTCCCTGGTCATGTTTTGATCTTTTTGTCAGATTTTCGGAATCCTTGGGTTTTATTCTTAAACATGAAATCTTTTGCCCATGAACTCCCACTTTTTCTTTTATAATTCAATCATATATACCTTAAAATGGTATTTGACAAAATTTTATGAAATCCTTTTTATTTTTTCATACATCTTTGAGAGACTGAAGTTTTCAATGCAAAGACAACAAAAAATCCAGAGAAAACCCATTTCATGCAAATTTTCAAGGCCTTATACCTCTAAAATGAGCACATGAACCTATATTTTTTTCTTGCTTATTTGTTTACTATTCATATGTTCTCTCAAACTAAAACACCTATTTCAAATCCTATTTATTTCCTATTAGACCAGCGATCATCCTTAATACTCATTCTTATCTATTTTGTTTATCTGTATAATTTTGATAAATTGTGTACTACACTACTTATATATTACTTAATACAAAAGAAAACAATATAACATTTATCAATATCAAGAGATGCACTTTAAATAAAATTGATTCACAATTCCCAATAGATAAAAAGACATTTTTTATGATACATAAATAATACATGAAATCTGCTGTAATTCTTTACCTGTAGCCTTATCTATGATTTACCTTCAACCACAGAAAGATAGTCACTAGTTGTCAGTAAATGCAATGAAAACTTTGTTATTTTGGAATGTAACTTATGCAGATGGAATGAACAGGAATGGGAAGAGTTATGGTCAGTATTTCCAGTAACAGTGACCTTGACCTCAAAAATTTATTAGATTTTTCTCCTTGTCTATTCCTTCCATTTGCATAAGATTCATCTTAATCATGAAAAGCAAACTTGAAATATCATATGAAAACAAACAAGAGAGCTTTCTGAGTGACAGCTAACTGGGTTTTCCTTCTATTTCATTTTTACTGAATAACTTTTCTCCAAAAAAGAAGTCAATGGTCAAGATCAGATGTCAACATCTTTAGTACACGACACATCATCTTGAAGTACAATACCCACTCATTAAAGATCTAAGATCTATGTTTTAAGACAAAAAATTTACAGGCTGGACATGATTAGAAATTTATTGACCTTGAGGTCAAAGTTCAAGGTCAACATCCTTAATATGCGACACATCTTGAGGAAACCTACGTACACAACAAATATCCAAGGCCTAGGTCTTAAGCCAAAAAATTACAAAAATGCCCTATTTATTGACCTTGAGGTCAACAGTCAAGGTCAATATTCTTGGTACGCAACACATCATCTTGAGATAACCTACCTACACACCAAAAAACCCAAGGCCTAGGTCTTTAGACAAAAAAGTTACAGGCCGGACACGAAGATGATCTAAAATGAGCTACTTATTCACCTAAGGTAAACGGGTCAAGGTCATAGGTCAACATTTTTGAAACATGACACATCGTCTTGAGGTGACATATCCACATACCATAGATCTAAGGTCTAGGTCTTAAGACAAGAAAGTTATAGGCCGGACACGATTGGCAGCCACCCAAAAATGACCTATTTAATGACCTTGAGGTCAACAGTCAAGGTCAATATTCTTGGTATATGACACATCATCTTGAGATAACCTACCTACACACCAAAAATCCAAGGCCTAGGTCTTTAGACAAAAACGTTACAGGCCGGACACGAAGATGATCTAAAATGACCGATTTATTCACCCTAAGGTCAAGGGTCAAGGTCATAGGTCAACTTTTTGAAACATGACACATCGTCTTGAGGTGACATATCCACATACCATAGATCTAAGGTCTTGGTCTTAAGACAAGAAGTTATAGGCCGGACACAACTGGCAGCAATCCCGCCTGCCCGACTTCACCAATTCAATAACTGGATTTTTCCAGAGGAAAACCCGGTTAAAAATCAATTTTTAGAAAATTCACCTTAACCAACAGATCTCAAAATCAAGTGTTCTTCCCATATGGCATATTCCTCCATATGTGTAATTATAAGTATTATTTCAATCATGCAAAGCAAACTGCAGTTATTATCCAGAAATTAAATGCAGAATGAGGGAATAATGGAAACATAAAGTTTCCTGCTGACAATAGGCAAGAAACAGTTATTGTATGGAACAAAAATATGTCTTTCTTTCACTTTATCAAGGATCAAAGCCAGATTTTCTTGACCAGGACTTGGCGAAAACAAAATTTTTCTGATATCCTGCTAGAGAATAATTTGTTTGACAACAGTTAAACAAACTAAAGAGTTGTAAAGGGACATTTAAGAAATATAAGAGTACCCAAGAAGTTGCAAAATTGCAGTGTTAGAGATAGTGCAATCAAAAACTTCACCACATATAGTAATGACAAAGTCCATATTTTGACATGGGAAACTCCAAAAATCAATTTGATCAGGAAAACCTTTGTGTTTTGCACAACTGCACATGGCAGGCAATAATTATGTGCATTTTCATTACATTCCATTTACCAATGTACAAACTTTTGTACAGACAGACAGGACAAAATGTTATGTTTCTCCCTGGAAAGGGGGAGACATTATTTATACACCAGTAACCTTTAGAGCTAGAACTATAAAAAAAAAGTAAAGAAAACCAAACCGGAACATTAAAACACCCACTGAATATAATTATATACATCCTTGACCCTTTTTCTTGGAGTTAAAAAAATCTCCAGGAGTGCTCCACTTCTTTCTATTTTATCTAATGATTTCCATTATGATGATATCAAATAAACAACAGGTTGTCATTTTATATACTTTAATGTTTCCATAATAAAAGGCAAACTCATTTGGATCAGTGTCACAATCTCAGTGGCATAATGAAAGAACATGCTTTATATAAATTTATAGTGACAGTGAAATTTCAATATAACAGGGATGCCATTAAAAAAATTGTAAATGTCAAAAAAAAATATCAAGTTATCATGTAAGTTTGAAATGACTTTTTATGTAATTACTGTTATTTAGATCCTACTGAAAACATCTGCATTTAGTCCACATAAATCTATGTCACTACAATATATCCTGGTGTCATTTCAGATACAACTATGTATTGAAATGCACAAAAAATCAGTTTCCTTTAAAGACCAAGTAACCATTTTAAGGAATATAAAGACGATTTAATGGAATTTATATAGTAAAGCATGCTTCAGATGCCATCTCTATTTAGTACTTTATAGTTATGCATGCTTCAGATGCCATCTCTATTTAGTACTTTATATAGTTAAGCATGCTTCAGATGCCATGTATATTTAGTACATCTCTTCTTGAAATAAAGGATACTGTAAAATATGCTTTTCATTTAAAAAGCTTATATAGTTCTTCCCTTTAGAAAAGAATATATTTTTTTTCTTTTTCCTAAGGGGCCCTTTATACATGAAAGAATTAAATGTGATGTACTGAAAGTATCAGAATCCTACAAAACCTATGAAATTTGGAGTACCATGACTTATTCAATTATTGTATTGTGCTTTTCATTTCCATACTAAATAGTTAGGTTTACAAGAGATCACCACACAGAAAATTCATGGTTTTGTCTTGGAATAAGAACATAAAGAATGTTGGGGTATGGGTAAACCATGTTCTGGGATGATAATTAAAGAATATCTTCACCATTCCTATAAAGTGGTGGTAAAACAGCAGGAGAAACAGTAACAATAGCAGTTCATCAGTGTAACAGCACCTGTTTCAACCTTGAAGTTTGAGTAAGGTGACAACTCGCAGCTTCATTACTTATCTATTCAATCATGAAAGACTGGGTAAGGTGTCAATGCTGCAGCTTTATTATATACCTAATCATTAGAGATTGGGTTGGGTGTCAACATTGTAGCTGCATTCAGATATCGATTCAACAAAGAAGAATTTTAAAACTGCAAACTGTGGCTGTTGTACAAACCAGATCAAAAGTTAAACATTTATTACTGCTGTACAATACCTGATCTAATGGTAGATATGGTAGGGTGTCATCTCCATCTGTTATTTCCTGTCCACCAAACACTACATTGTATGTACTGGTATATACAAGCCTTCTTATCTTGTTCTTCAGACAAGCTATCAAAGAAAAACACCTTAAGCACAATATATTCATTAATAGCTATGTAATTGATATCTGGGATGATTTTTTTTCTCTCTTGCTAATACAACATACAGATATTGTACCAACAATTTTGTGATAATAGATGTAAATCAAAATAAAAGCTAGAAATCCCTAGTAGCTCATACCGCTGATCTGAATTCATAGTGTTAAATAGAAGATACAAGAAAATCATTGTACCTTGACTACATATACTATAGAGAGGGTGGCCTAAAGTATTCGTCAAATATGGCCATTGATATTTTTTCAAGCTGGTCGATCATTTTATGTAGCTTCAATAAAACATGATTAACTTGACTTCAAGGAAAACACCTAAGTCTGTTAATAAAGAAGTGTTTAGTCATCTGAATGCAAAAGGATAAATGATGTCAGATATGCGTTTGTTTACATTTTAGGGTCAAAATCATGGCCAGGAGAAGTAAACAGCTCTCACCAGTTCTTAAGAAAAGCTGTAGATTTGGAGAAAAAATATTGAACATTGCTCATATGTTGCAGCAGCCCAAGTCTACCATATCTGGTGTTATTAGAAGGAGCATAGACTATAGAGAACCAGCCATGGTCAGGTAGACAGTGAGTGATTGTTAAACAGGACAGATGGACACAACTAGCTGATATTAGGGCAAAGTTTAATGAGGAGAGGGACATTCAAGTGTCTGCTCACACTGTACATCTCTGTTTGAGGGAACATGGATATTTTAGGCTTGTGTACAGGAAGAAAGTTGTGATTAAGTTTTACAATCGAAACAAGAGGTTCTCAAGAGACTGTATCACTCACCTGGATTTAACTTTTCACCTTGAGCAGGACTAAAAATTGAAGTGTTGCAGTCAATTTTGCTGATTTTTCTATAGGGTTCTATGTTAAACTAAGTTCAGCTATGGCAGTCATCTTAGTTGACAGCCCATGTCAATGGAAACATTTCTTAAAGAGAACCATCTAAGAATCATAACTGCTAAGTTTTGTTCCAACTGGCTGAGTGGTTTCAGACAAGAACATTTTTAAATGTATTTTCTCATAGGGTCTAATATTTAACTAAGTTTGGCTGTGGCAGCCATCTTGGTTGACAATCCAGTTGATCGGACATAATTCTGATAGAGAACCATCTCAGGACCAATCCTGCCAAGTATAGTTCCAACTGACTCAGTAGTTTCAGACGAGAATATTTTTGAGTGAATTTCCAATAGGGTCCTATGATAAACTAAGTTCAGCTGTAGGAGCCATCTTTGTTCACAGTCCACAGAATTCAACACATTTCTGAAAGAGGACCTCCTCAGGACTATTGCTGCCAATTCTGATTCCAATATGTCAAGTAGTTTCAGACAAGAAGATTTTTCAATGAATATTCCCAAAGGGCCTTATGTTAAACAAAGTCTAGTTCTAATTGGCTTAGTGGTTTCAGACAAGAAGGTTTTTGAGTGAATTTCCAATAGGGTCCTATGTTAAACTAAGTTCAGCTGTGGTGGCCATCTTGGTTCACAGTCCAACAAATCGGACATACTTCTGAAAGAGGACCTCTTAAGAACCATTGCTGCCAAGTTTGGTTCCAATAATGTCAAGTGGTTTCAGACCAGAAGATTTTTTAACTAATTTTCCCATATGGCCTTATGTTAAACAAGTTCGGCTGTGGCAACCACCTTGGTTCACAGTCCACAAAATCAGACAAATTTCTGAAAGAGGATTTCCTAAGGACCATTGCTGCCTATAGTCTGGTTCCAATTGGTTCAGTTGTTTCAGACAAGAAGATTTTTCAATGAATGTTCCCATAGGGCCCTATGTTAAACTAAGTTTGGCTGTGGTGGCCATTTTGGTTACAATCTAGGTCATCGGATATACTTCTTAAAGAGAACCTCCTAAGGACCATTAATGCCAAGTTTGGTTCCAATTAGCCTTGTAGTTTCATAGAAGAAAATTTTTGAAATTCATCCCCCTTTTTCCTATTTTTAATCACAGCAGCTATGTCGGTTGGAAGTCGGGGATGCTGGACATAATTTTGGAAGCGGGCCACCAAGGACTATTCCACCAAAGTTTGGTCCACAATTGGCCCAGTGGTTTCAGAAGAAAAGATCTTTAAAGGAAAGTTTACTCTGGATGCCGTCTTTAAAGGGCAAAAACTCCTATGAGGGATCACTCAATGATTTTGGTCATGTTGACTTATTTGTAGATCTTACTTTGTTGAACATTTTTGCTTATTACAGTTTCTCTTTATCTATAATAATATTCAAGATAATAACCTAAAACTGCAAAATTTCCTTAAAATTAACAATTCAGGGGCAATAACCCAACAAAAGGTTGACCGATTCGTCTGAAAATTTAACGGCAGGAAGATCTCGACCTGATGAACATTTTTACCCCATGATCAGTTTTGCTCTAAATGTTTTAGTTTTTGAGATGTAAGATAAAAACTGCAGTTTACCCCTATGTTCTATTTTTAGCAATGGTGGCCATGTTTGATTATGGATCAAAACCTCGGATATAATTTATAAACTAGATGCCCTAAGGAACATTCATCTAAAGTTTTGAAGCATTTATCAAATCAGTTTCTGAGGAGAAGATCCTTGAAATAGTTTACGACGACTGATGACGACGGACACCAAGTGATGGCATAAGCTCACATGGCCCTTTGGGCCAGGTGAGTTAAAAAGCGTTTTTCTTAGTGCAGGGAGAAGCAGTGGTTGGCAACATAATATCAGTATAGTAATGTAATCTTCAGTGATGAGAGCCAAGTTTGTATCGGGCAGAAGAAGCATGTGTATGTGTGAAAAAAATGAAGGGAACAGTGGAAACCAGAAATAGTGCAAGGCAGCAGCGACCGAAAGTTCAGTGTCATGGTATGGGGATGCATCTGCTTTAACGCTGTATTACATTTTATGACCTTCTTTCTGGTAATGCAGTGTGAAAGATTTCTTTGGACTTTAAAATATGGGCAATAACACAATTTTGATTCATTTTGCAGAAGATACTTTATATTTCACTCTTCCTAGAAAGATATCAGAACTAGAGGCTCTCAAGAGCCTGTATCGCTCACCTGCATTTAACTTTTCACCTTGAGCAGTGCTAAAAATTTAAGTGTTGCAGTTAATTTTGTTGGTTTTTCTACATGGTTCTATGTTAAACTAGGTTCGACTTGGTTGACAGTCCAGGTCAATGGACACATTTCTTAAAGAGAACCATCTAATGACCATTTCTGCTAAGTTTTGTTCGAACTGGCTAAGTGGTTTTCAGACAAGAAGATTTTTAAATTAATTTTCATATCAGGTCCTCTATGTAACTAAGTTTGGCCGTGGCAGCCATCTTGGTTGACAATCTGGCTGATTGGACATATATCTGAAAGAGGACCATCTATGGACCAATGCTGCCAAGTTTAGTTCCAATTGGCTCAGTAGTTTCAGATGACAGGATTTTTGAGTGAATTCCCATAGAGTCTTATGTTAAACTAAGTTTGGCTGTGGCAGCCATCTTGTTTGACAGTCCATGAAATCGGACATATATCTGAAAGAGGACCTTCTAAAGACCATTGCTGCCAAGTCTGGCTCCAATATGTCAAATGGTTTCAGACAAGAAGATTTTTCCATAAATTTTCCCATAGGGCCATATGTTAAACTAATTTTGGCTGTAGCTCCATCTTGGTTGAAAGTCCGGGTCATCAGGCAAAAATCTGAAAGAGAACCATTGCTACAAAGTCTAGTTCTAATTAACTTGGTAGTTTCAGACAAGCAAATTTTTGAGTGAATTTCCAAAAGGGTCCTATGTTAAACTAAGTTTGGCTGTGGCAGCCATCTTGGTTCACAGTCCAAGAAATCGGACAAATTTCTGAAAGAGGACCTCTTAAGGACCACTGCTGCCTAGTCTGGTTCCAATTGGTCAAGTTCTTTCACACAAGAAGATTTTTCAACAAATTTTCCCATAGGGCCCTATGTTAAACTAAGTTCGGTTGTCATCTTGGTTGACAGTCTGGATCATCAGACATATTTCTGAAAGAGGACCATCTAAGGACCATTGCTGCATAGTCTGGTTCCAATTGGTCAAGTGGTTGCAGACAAGAAGATTTTTCAATGAATTTTCCCATAGGGCACTATATTAAAATAAGTTCGGCTGTGACGGCCATCTTGGTTAACAGTCCAGGTCATCGGACATATTTCTGAAATATTTCTAAATCCCCCTCATTTTTTTCTATTTTTAGTAACAGCAGCCATGTCGGTTGGAAAGTCGGGGATGCCAGACATAAGTTTGGAAGGGCACCACCCAAGGACCATTTCACCAAAGTATGGTCTGAATTGGCCTAGTGGTTTCAGAGGAGAAGATCTTTAAAGGAAAGTTTATGCTGGATGCAGTCTTTAAAGGGCAAAAACTTCTATAAGGGGTCAATCAATGAATTTGGTCATTTTGACTTTTTTGTGGATCTTACTTTGTGGAACATTTTTGCTGATTACAGTTTGTCTTTATCTATAATAATATTCAAGATAATAACCTAATACTGCAAAATTTCCTTAAAATTAACAATTCATGGGCAATAACCCAACAAAGGGTTGTCCGATTCATCTGAAAATTTCATGGCAGGTAGAGCTTGACCTGATGAACATTTTTACCCCATGATCAGTTTCGCTCTAAATGCTTTAGTTATTGAAATATAAAACAAAAACTGCAGTTTACTCCTATGTTCTATTTTCAGCTATGTCGGCCATGTTGGTTGGAAGGAGGGGTCATCGGACATATTTTTAAAACTAGATACCCTAATAATTCTTATGGCCAAGTTTGGTTCCATTTGTCCCAGTAGTTTCAGAGAAGATTTTTGTAAAAGATAACGGACGACTAATGACGACGGGAGGCAAAGTGATGAGAAAAGCTCACTTGACCCTTTGGGTCAGGTGAGCTAAAAAGGAAAAGTAATTGCCAAATAACAAAAATATGGAAACAATAGATCAAAAACATATCTTTATACTTTCAAAACATTACCACAGCATTACGTAAGACAGAAAAATTACATTGCCAATAATATACTCCAGAGTATTGAAATGCAATCACAGTGGGCTTTCAGTGTATTATTACAGAAATCATGTTCACATTAATTTGATAATAATCTGATTTCTGCACTATCATGTAGGCTATAGATCTATTTTCACAGAACTAAATACACATTTATTCAGAGATAGTTATCTTTTTGATGATTACAATGGTAAATTTTGGGGGAAATTCCTTTGACTGTATTCTTGGGTATAAACATAATATAAAAATTATGGATATATTCATAACTGTTGTGACAATTGGACTCTCTTTTCATTACCCAGGGATTAAACTGTTGCATAATTTTAACCAAACTTGCTGAAAAAGCAATAAATGTACAGATTTTTCCACAGTCTCTGTTAATCTTTGATACCTTATTCTGCAATAAGAGAATCATATTTAGACAAATTCCATCTATATTAAAATTATTTGATTTTTATCTAAATGACCACTTATTACCTGGAAGCCAGCCATTATGATTACCATACTGCTTCTGTCTGTAAGAAGCCTTGGCTCTTGTTTTAAAAAAATACAATTATAACTCATAACTGGGAAAGATGCTTATAGCCTTCATTATTATCAGATATTCTATAATTTAAGTTATACATTTTTGACCTTCAAAAATGTTTACTGCAAGAAGATTGCTTTTCAAAGGAACAAGAACTTTGTAATTTTCAGATGAAAAGTTGTGATATCAATATAGTTGGTGGAGGGACAAAATGTCTGTTTGCAGTGACTTTCAATCCTCAAATTAAGATCAATATACTGAATTACCTCATATCATATCATTATAAACTATATTCTAGAACTAATACTAAGTATAGTATCAAAGTGGTTTCAGACTAAAAATTTCCCATAAGGTACTATGTTTAAGTATGTTCAGCTCTAGCAGGTGGGGTCATCGAAAACAATTCTGAAAGAGAACCATCTAAGGACCATTGCTGCCAAGTTTTGTTCCAACTGGCCTAGTGGTTTCAGACAAAAAGATCTTTAAATAATTTCCATAGAGTCTTATGTTAAACTATGTTTGGCTCTGGCAGCCATCTTGTATGATGGGCATGGGCATCGGATACATTTCTGAAAGAGGACGACCTAGGGACCATTGCTGCCAACTTTTGTTACAATTGGCCAAGTGGTTTCAGAAAAGATCTTTAAGTAAATTTCCCATAGGGTCCTTTGTTAAAATATGTTTGACTCTGGCAACCATCTTGGATGGTGGGCTGGGTCATCAGATATAATTCTAAAACGGGAAAATATAAGGACCATTGCTGCCAATTTTTGTTCCAATAGGTGCAGTGCTTTCATTGGAGAAGATCTTTAAAGGAAAGTTTACAACAACATGAACGGACGTTGGACGCCAAGTGATGAAAATAGCTTTGGGTCAGATGAGCTAAAAATCATATTGGACTTTTTGAAAATAAGATATGAATGAATGAAGATTGCAATTTGTCTGCAAAGCTGTTTTCATTTGTGTAAAGGGTAAACTTAATTATGTTAGATATAGTTATGTGTAAATTCATGTTAAATTGAGAAAAATAATTAAATTAAATACAGATACATGTATGCCAATAGCATCATTTTATGTGAATACTGCTATCTAAGGATGATTATTCCCACATTTCCTCAAACTAAATGAATAATGTATGCTTAATGACGATATGGGCAAAAGTTCTTTTTACATCAATGAAATTCAATTACTAAAATCGTGCTTTTTTTCTTTGACAAAAATGTTCAACCTACTCAGAAGACAGTAAACAAAATCTTATCTATGCAGAAATAAATGTACATTTACAAAACATTTGCTTATCTCTCCAGAGCTATTCCAATTTAATTAAATAAATGACTTTTTGATTATATTTTATGTAACAAAAGGACAATTTTCTCTGCAAAAAACTTACCTTACCTGTAATACATAACTGTTATTAAGCAAGGCTATTTCTATTACATATAAAGCTCTTTTTGAGGTACAAATATGATTATTTCGAATTAACTTTTATTTTATGATCTTGACTTTTGAAAAAAACCAAAAACAAAGGGAAAATGTGTTGCTGATATCATCCAGTAATTTGCATATAAAAGAGGATTTCAGTCCAAGATCTGATATTGGTTCAAAGATGATAAGAGGGGTTGGATTGCGAGTTGGGCTTTTTAACAAATGTATCTGTACTGTTTTTTTTTTAAGTTTTGGAGATTCTAT
Organism: Mytilisepta virgata; assembly: GCA_028015205.1. Classification (NCBI taxonomy): domain Eukaryota; kingdom Metazoa; phylum Mollusca; class Bivalvia; order Mytilida; family Mytilidae; genus Mytilisepta; species Mytilisepta virgata. The sequence continues at coordinate 96,359,664 of CM051521.1, forward strand.
TTTTATTTTTCAATAAACTGATTTAATTCAAGAAAATAGAATTTTATTTTTACTGTTAGGTTATGTATTCACTGAAATCAAAAACCATGTATATGTCAATGAGACTTTAAAGACTTTTTCAGTTTTTGGCAGATGAGCCTAAAAAGTTCATATAGTCTTAAATGAAAACCACTGGCTATTTTGAAAACATACAACATATAAAAAATATTAATATTCTAGATGTCCAATACTGGAAAAAAACTTCAGGTTGTATACATATATATGGAAACAATTTTTGGTCACAAATGACAGCAGATGTTCTTATTCCCCTTGAAATTTTAAATCTTGCCATATTCATACTGAACCAAACTGTCTCACTTTCATACAGCTTCATGTCAAGAACAATTTCTTTCAGACAATTACATAAAACTAGAGGCTCTCAAGAGCCTGTATCGCTCACCTGGATTTAACTTGTCCACCTTCAGCAAGACTGATAGTTTAAGTATAGCAGTTATCTTGGCTAGTTTTCCCATATGTTCAATGTTAAACAAAGTTAAGATGTGGTGGCCATCTTAGTTTACATTCAAGGTTATCAAGCACATTTCTGAAAGAGACCATTTCTGGTATTAGTTTGGTGTCCAAATGGCCAAGTTTAAGTTATGGTGACTCCAAATTAATAGGGTCCTATGTTAAACTAAGTTCAGCTTTGGTGGCCATCTTGATTGACAAGCCAGGTCAGCGGACACATTTATGAAAGGGGAACATCTAATGACCATTGCTGCCAAGTCTGGTTCCAATTGGCCAATTGGTCTCAGATCAGAATATTTTTTAATGAATTTTCCCAAAGGGTCTTATGTTTAACTAAGTTCAGCTGTGACGGCCATCTTTGTTAACATTCCGGGTCGAAAGACAAAATTATGAAGTAGGACCACCTAAGGACCATTTCTGCCAAGTTTGGTTCCAATTGGGTATGTGGTTTCAAACAAGAAGATTTTTTAATGAATTGTCCCATAGGGTCCTTTGTTAAACTAAGTTCGGCTGTGGCGGCCATCTTGGTTGACATTCTGGGTCATGCTGAATTTCGGATTGGCACCAAAAACATCAATTTTATTAGGGACTATTATCTGATCATTCAGGCATAATATTACTTCCATCTGTCAAATGGTTTCTGACAAGAAGATGTTTGTATGTATTTCCCATAGGATCCTCTGTTAAATTTATCCCGTGGTGGCGGCCATCTTGAATTTCAGATCGACACAAAAACTTTGTAGAGGACCATGTAAGGATCATTCCTGCAATAAAACAATTCAATTGCTTTTGTAGTTTCAGAGAAGAAGATTTTTTAAATTTCAGCCAATCAGAGAGCTTAAATGCCCTGGGCAGCGACGTTGAAGCTTGGATCGGCACCAAAAACATATACTTTGTAGAGGACCATCCAATGAACATCCCCACCAAGTTTGGTTTCAATTTGCCATGGGGTTTTGGAGAAGAAGATTAAAATGTGAAAAGTTAACGGACGGCAGACAACGACTGATGATGCAAAGTGACGGCAATAGCTCACATGGCCTTTTAGGCCAGTTGACCTAAAAACTATATGAAAAAAAAATCACAAGAATTCATTAATTCTTTGATATATTCTTTTGAGATTGATATTTTACATGCCCTTAACATCCAACTATTATTTTTTTCCATGAACCCTAAACACTCTTAGTAGGCAGACATATCAAACATGCCCTTTTGACTGTCAGGACAACTTGATTAATTCTCTAACCATTGATTTATATCTTACCTTTTATTACATTCTCAGTTCCGCCAATATTCACAGCTTCAATTAACTTTTTATTCAACTGAAAAAAAAAAATAAAATAAATTGATAAACATGATTAAATAAATGCAGATTTTCTGCCAATCCAATAGTAGATATGATATCTAGTGATGTCTGATGTTCCTGTTAATGAACAAAGTATTATATCTTGTATGAAGTGACTAGACCAAATAATTATGACTCTAATAAATAAGATGCATATATAGATTCTTTGGTAGAATTGCATTATTTTTTGTTACATCATAATGACTTTGTTATATCATATGAAAATAAAACAATATTGGATACACTTCAAACAGTTTGTTCCGACACCGAATACTATCATAAGCAATAGGTACTTGGGTAGTTCTTTGCCACCCCTGTTGAAGAGTATACAGTAACTGTTTGTTTTCTATAACCTCTGTCATTGTCTTCCACTTAAATTCCTGCTGTTTGTTGGTATATATAGTCTTGCACTAGATAATTATTTTGCTGGAGTTTTTTGACAATATGATATATATAGTGAATTTCAAAATATTATTAGCTAATACTCTAGTCTTTTATCACAGAATCAGTACTTTTAGCTGGTACTCAGTTAACAGAGAGCATCTTAAGTATGATAATTTTTCATCAAGTTTGTTATTTGTTTGTAAGGTCTTTTGTTCTTGTACCAAAAGTATCCAATTTAGTACTTATTGGGACTGATTTTTAGTATTTGCCTACCTTTGTTCATCCCCTGACCCAAGATTTAAGGGAGAGATTTGAGTACTCACAAACACACTTAGGAGATAATTGTATTGTATTTTAATGTTTGCAGACAACAATTGTCGATTTGATTAGGCGATGCATTGGATGAGCCACTAAACAGATGTTTGTAACCATCAAATCAAAACTGATGACAACAAATATTAAAATAAAAATACTGTTATCTGCATTATAATGCAATGTAAATACAGTGTATTGGTACAGTATTTCAAATAAAAAAGACATTTTTGAAACCTGGAAGTGACGCTTTAAACGTGCCATCATCTCAGAGGGCATCAATTGCAGAATTGATGGCAATGAAATTTTAAACATCATCCAATGAAAACCATCATTACAACAAAAGTTGTATTAAAATTAACTCTATATGTGCCTGTCCCAAGCCAGGATCCTTTATTTTTGGTGGATGTCATTTTAGTTATGTTTAGTTTAGTTTAGTTATTGTATTCAATTCTGTGTTTATTTGGGATTTGTAGTTATTTATGTTGAATTTTTGACATCAATGTTATCTGGGCCTTTTAGTGCTTGTCTTGTGGTTGTTCCTAATTGCAGGTTACAAGACAACCCTTAGATGTATTAATATTTCCCCTTGTTCAATCATATGGGATGTTGTCTCATTGAAACATACTCCATAATATTTAATTAGATCAGAAATCCATAAATAAACTTAAACAAAGTCAGCAAATTATGAACAAGAGGCTCCCAGGAGCCTGAATCGCTCACCTGGTCCTTAAGCTTTAAGGGAGTCTTTCATGAGCTATTACCCCTATAATGGATCACCTGACAACTTCGACCCAATTCAGACTTTTGTAGAGCTCAATGAGCTGATTGTTTAAGCAAACAACAGCTTTTCTCTATTGACAACAACTTAATAAGTACAAATTTCAAAAAAAAATCAAGAAAAAGGGCAATAACTCCTATATGGGTGGTCACATCTTCTTCAAAATTTCAAAGCAGGTAGATCTTGAGGTGTTGAACACTTTAGCTTCCCATCAGAATTTTGATATCTGTCACCATTTTTGAGTTATTTGCAAAAAACTGCAATTTACCCCTATGTTCTATTTTTAGCCATGGCAGCCATGTTTTTTTACAAATCAAAAATCCAAACGATAGTTTAGTAGCACTCATGCCAAGGAACAACTACACTAAGTTTGGTTGCAATTAAACTTATGGTGTAAGAGGAGTTAACGATTTTATTACAATGAATAAAGACTGCAAAAATGGTCAATTTTGATGATCTAAGGGGAATAACTCCTAAAAGGAATGAACCTACAACTTCGATCCTGTTACAAATTTTGTAGATCTTTGTGTGCCTAACAATATGAAATTTAAATTTTTCAAATTTCCTTTATAGTATCCAAGATATTGAGCTTAATAAGTGCAAAATTTGGAAAAAATGCAGAAAAAGGGCAATAACTCCTACATGGGTCGTTGGATCTTCTTCAAAATTTCAGGGCAGGTACCGTATTTTACGGTGTTTAGGTCGATAGGCCGTATAGGTCGAATTGCTCCTTTTGGGGTAAAAGTTGGGATTCAGTATCAGATAGGTCGAGGCGTCGTATAGGTCGATCGGAGATGAACGACTTCTAGACACAGAAAAACATCGGTAAGTATGGGTAAGTATTAGCTCAGTAACTCTGTATCCATTTTTTTAGACAAACAATAAGTTTCTGAAATAAAAAAACCTTGACAACAAATGTAAAATTTGACTTTCCACTCGATTGACATGTGTTTACTCGCCATGTTTTTTCAAACCGGTGAATCATTGCGCAGGTGTGAATAAGAGTTATTGTTCTTTATTTACACTGGGTATACACTGACAATCGATGATATTACAGATTTCATTGGGTATTCAATGAACAGTTGTCTTTAGTGATTAAAAATATTATTATTCTCACATTTCTGAAACTACATTTATTTATTAAAAAAAAATGCATAAATTATGTTTCCATCCCAATAAAAAACGTATTTTATTCATAGTTGTCCCGAATATTTTTTTTTTTATTGTTACATGATGCAGTTCCTCCTTGACAAAATCGTAAAAATAAACAACACAAATTCATGTTAAATATATTTTATTTGACTTAATTACATTGTTAATATAAACGGCAGCCATCCCAGCAGTACCATTGCTCCAAAAATCTTTGCCAGCAAGCTCTACAAAAAACAGATCAAATTCTGTGACTATTTTTCTTGCCGGTGGGTATTTTTCCCCAAGACAATTTTCGATTTTGGACACAGATAGGTCGAAACACCGTATAGGTCGACCAAACAATTTTCTGGGAAAAAAATATCGACCTATACACCGTAAAATACGGTAGATCTTGAGGTGCTGAACACTTTTACCCTATGCCAGAATTTTGATATCTGTTATGGTTTTTGAGTTATTTGCAAAAAACTGAAATTTACCCCTATGTTCTATTTTTAGCCATGGCGGCCATGTTTTTTTTACGAATCAAAAATCCGAACGATCTTTTTGTACACATAATGCCACTAAACAAATGTACCAAGTTTGGTTGCAATTGGACTTATGGTGTCGGACAAGTTAACGTTTGAAAAATTGTTAACAGATGACGACAGACGACGACGACGACGACGACGACGGACGCCAAGTGATGGTAAAAGCTCACATGGACCTTTGGTCCAGGTGAGCTAAAAATGGGTCAAGGGATCTATTCCCTTTCAAGTACAGAGTAGTAATATCTCAGATGGACCAAAAAACAAAATTTCATGGTTGTAGGTAATATCAATAATTTTTCCTTTACTTCTAACTCAAAACTGCAAGCTATTAATCTTAACAATCTGGTTCTAGCAGCTGTCTTAAACATGCAGTGAGGTGTGAGATTTTTCATTGTAGCTTTTAGATGAAGAACAACAATAAAAATGTTTTTCCTTTGATTGAAATTCTGTCCTGTTTATATGTGTATTTTACATCAAGAATTTATCAATCATGCCCGTATTATTAGATAAGATTTCAAATCCAGCTTATAACTGCCTTGTTAGATTGAGGATGATTTTAGTTTTTCTTTGACAAAAAGGAATCAAGTCAGACATTAACCTTCTGCAGCTCATTCTACAAAATATACAATTTCTGTCAGAAAACTGATTTATGACACATGAGCAAAGTTGAATAGTAAGTTTTCTTTATAATTAAAATTTCTTCATCTTGACATAAATCACATGACTTGCTGTCAATTAAGTAACAAAAGGAAGAAATGTTTGGAAATAATTTTCTCAGGATATGAAAAAAATATCTATATACTGAAAATATTAATGTATATGATAATATTTTACTATATTATGATTGATGTTAGCAAAAATATTCTTTTCTCATAATTCCACTACCAAACAGGTCGATTATAATTATATATTCTATCTATTCATGTGAACTTATATTCCAGACAGAATCAGTGGTAAAACAAATTTGTATGCTAGTTTTTGGCATTCATGCAGAGATTCTAAAAATTAGATTGCCTAAAGAGTCAACAATGAAACGTAATCAGTACAATTGACAGTGATGTCCGTAAAACATCCGCATACTTGTTGCTTTTCATATAGTGTGAATGGCTCAATCTACACGGCAAAATGTGTTCAATGATGCTGTAATGTCCCATACAAAAGGATCAACTTTCATAAGGGACTGCCATCCATAAAGATCAATCATATATAAAATCTGTTACTGGAAGACAAACAGGAAAAGTTTTCAATTGATAATCCCGGAGAAACTGATGAAAAATGGTAAAGTTGTATGATTTTTCATTTATCTGTATGATTACCACACACCTGAGGCAGGTAAGTTGATTATAATTTGATCATTCATACCTTTAATGTGATTATGTAAACCTTATCAGTCGACATGCTACAGAAACAGAAACCAGGCCATACCATACGATCTGATTGAAATGGAGCATTATCATTAATACGTCAAATAAATAAACAGAATAACACAATTAAACTGTTATGAAATAATTACATGATAAAATATTACCGATGAGACTTTTAACATGTTTCTATGAAAATGATCATATCTCAAACATTTGCAACAGAATATTAAATTACTTGTCTCCAATTATAAATGATATATTGCCATATTTTCCATTATTCATTGTTATGGATGCAGGTTGATGCATGTCAAGAGACATACCTCCATATGGGGTATAACAGTATTCCTACATAAAAATCATAATATCAGAAACTGAAAAATTTGAAAATCACTGTTTAATGGTACTAACAGTTTAATAAAATAATAAAATTAACATATCATCTAGCAGTGACCTTGATTAAATAGACTTCATTTAAAATATGTGATATGTGTTGCTGTTATTCAGAATATTGAATTTTAAAATCTTTAAGGGTTTAAATCATACATGGAAATGTATTTTGAAATCATGTTAATACCAGGTAAGTATTGGATTGGGATTGGGATTGGGTGGAGAGATCTCATTGATGAGATCCCCTGATGGGGAATAGGAAGGCAAAAGATTTCACAGATGAGATTACTGAATTAGATAGAAAGGGGAGATATCTCAAGAGATGAGATTACTTTAAGAGATTGGAAGAAGAGAAGATGAGATTACTGGATAAGGGATAGAAAGGGAAGATACCTCACAGAATACTTGATTGGGGATAGGAAAGTCCAAAAGAGGGATATCTCATGAGATTGGGGATAGAAAGGGGAGAGAACTTCCTTTGAGATCACTGGATTACGGATAGGGAGGAGGGATTTAAAAGGAGATTGAGGGTAAGAAAGGTTACTGGATGCAGGGCAGGGAAAGAAAAGATCTCAAATGAAGAACTGCTATACTGAAGACAATGGGAATAGAGATTGTTTGTGTTGATTAATACTTAACTGTATTATTCTAGTAGGAGGAGGGGATGGGTCAAAATTTTGGACTTAAGGGGTCCTTGAATTGTACTAACTTGTATAGTTAATTAAGAAGGAAGGCAGAAGCTAAGGTTACTTTACTATGTGAATCCTTATTGAAGTACATATGTAATTTTATTGTATATGTACATGGATCTTGCAAATATATTGAATAAATATATCACTATACATAGTACTACGTGTCATTGATTGGTGTTAAAATTATCTTGAAATTACATGCAAAATACAAAACATATGGCAGGGATTAGTAACATGTGTAACCAAATGCACAAATATTACATAATAAAATCTATAATTTAATATCACATTAACGCTTACATGATCTTTATATTCTTAGCTTCTGTTTATCGTATTTCCTTACTATTCATCGCTGGTCTTTAGATATCAATGAAACAGTGTTATATATGGATTTGTATGGTGAATTTGCATTTAAGCATTATGTAATTCGATTATTCGCTGAGAATAAGAAGTTAGCTGGAAAATTCTAGAATGTTTGCCTTTAATAGTAAAATTGAACCAAATATTTTACTAAATTACTATTTTCAATCTTAAAGTATAATCTTAAAATTTTCTCAAAATGATTTAATTTGAATTGTAGCAGACAATTTGATTGGTTGTTAATGGTTACATTACATTGTTTAATCTTCTACTTCGGGTACTGTGATGTCAACAAACTTTTACTTTGCAGTCTGGGATTTTAAATATTTCTGAGTTAAATAAGTTTTTCAAATAATTCTACATGCATTTTTGGATCAGGAAATTTTTGAAAATGAAATTATAAGGATTGTTATAAATTTTCTGGACAGGTTATGAACCGTAAACTGTCTCAAAGTAGGTTATATTGTGTAACCTGTTCCAAAATTGAAAACACTCTGAACTGTTGGTACAAAGATAATATTAAATTTGATAACAAAAAATTCCTTCTATCTCAAAATATTTTCAGAACCATTAACTCGGCCTTGATGAGATTAAACTGTAAACATGGGCTTTGAGGTAATTAGCTGTGTCAAAAGATTGCTACCAGTCCAATATTGCAAAGACCAAATCTTAATTCAGTACTTAGCCCTGACTGTATCTTGTAATATAGTTGAAAAGATAACAGAAATATTATATGTTACCAAGAGCAAACAAAAGCTAAAAAAAGTCATATACGTGCATCTATTTGTTGAACTCTTACACAAATGTATTCGAATTCAATTTAGGGCATAATTCAAAACAAATGACATAAGCCTCCTGAAACCGAGAACCTCACTACCAGGGAATGTGACCAATTAATTATCTGCATCCCTCTAGATGAAGCTTTTGGGGATACATGTATTACAAAATTGGGCAGTGTTTCCATTTTAGAGGCAATCTCACTGGTCTGCTGGATATTTTCTACAATACTGATGGAACAAGAACTACTGATAAATTCGTCAGAGTTTTTGTATAGGTTACTTCCCTTTAGTTACTGCAATTACCTTTCATCGCAGATGAAAAAGAATACTTTCAAATCCAGTGAAGTAGGGTGTGAAATTATTCATCAGATTTTTTATTCTGAGAGCTTAAGTAATGGTCTTAAACCAGAGAAATAAATTGTCATCAAGTTGTAATTAAACTGAATTTGTATGTTTCAGTAGATGCTAAAGTAATCAATGATCAATTATAAGAGATCTACTTCTGTTTATGTATCTTTCTATAAATATTATTGCTTTTTTATCATTAATTTTAATTAGGAGGGAGGTCTATAAACAAGATTCACACCTGCCAAAGACTTCATCTAGGAGATAATGTGAAAACAATCCACTATTCTTAACTTTTTTCTGGACAGATGCTAGCATTAAAACTGTCACATTATGTTTCATGTTAATACTTTGAAATGTATAAACCAAAGACAAGTAGGTTTTGTAATTAGTGTGATGTATAATGCCTTGTCTGTTCTTATTTCTACTTTGATTGTAATCAGTGATAAAAACTCTGTAGAAGATAAAATATCAACTAACTTCTAGTATATGTGACATATTTTATATGTCTTATCCAAGCTTCAGACAGAAATGGAACAATTTTTACAGTTTCATGTATTTTCAATTATTTTTTGTCTGTACTGTCTGATAATTGGTCTTTGGGTGTCATAGTACCATAATATTAGTTGATATATTCTCATCCCCAATCACCCCTCAATTCTTTAATTTGGATCACTCAAACACCACCGATGGCTTGCATCATTTTGAAAGTCATGTCAATTTTTCCTTTATAATCATATCACATAATTTCTCGAACACCACTTTCTCAAAAAGTCGAAAAAAAACTTTTGTACTGAGATGTATTTAACCAAATTTGGAAACTCGAACTCAATAATTAAATTGACAAGAATGTTACCTAATACTTACAGTTCTGAGAACTTAGTCTGACAGGTAAATTTTTACAGTTTGATGTCATAAATATGCCAAGATTACTATTAATTAGTGATTAACGTGTTTAAATTTTAATTAAAAAATATTTCAAGTCAATGATTAGTTATACCAAATCTTACAAGGTGTAGCACTGGCAGTTTTCTGTACATGAAGTAACTCCAGTAATTCAAACTACAGATATCTCAAAAAGATTTCAAAAGTCCCTTGGAGTTCGAGCCAGCAAACATCTACTGTGTAATACTGACAGCCAAATATTTTATCATTGTCGGGATCAAAGTTTTTGTTAAAATTTACGAGAAATCAGTGTTCAAGAAATGGGACTTTTGTAATATGAAGGGAAAATTGACTGGACTGAAAACACTGAGTTAAAAATAATGGTCTCGGAATCTTCCAGAAAAGTTACTAAAGACTGATGAATTATTACTGGTACTTTTCAATAACAAGACTCAGGTCGAAAAATCTACTGGGAATGTTACAAAAGTTGCAAATTTCAATGTTTACAATTTTTATGTTATGACTCCTCAAGAAGATCTTTAAGTGAATTTTCCAGATTGTAACATATTAGACTAAGTGTTGCTGTGGTAGCCAGATTGTAACATATTAGACTAAGTGTTGCTGTGGTAGCCAGATTGGTAACATATTAGACTAAGTGTTGCTGTGGTAGCTATATTGGTAACATATTAGACTAAGTGTTGCTGTGGTAGCCAGATTGTAACATATTAGACTAAGTGTTGCTGTGGTAGCCATATTGGTAACATATTAGACTAAGTGTTGCTGTGGTAGCCATATTGGTAACATATTAAACTAAGTGTTGCTGTGGTAGCCAGATTGGTAACATATTACACTAAGTGTTGCTGTGGTAGCCATATTGGTAACATATTAGACTCAGTGTTGCTGTGGTAGCCATATTGGTAACATATTAGACAAAGTGTTGCTGTGGTAGCCATATTGGTAACATATTAGACTAAGTGTTGCTGTGGTAGCCATATTGGTAACATATTAAACTAAGTGTTGCTGTGGTAGCCATATTGGTAACATATTAGACTAAGTGTTGCTGTGGTAGCCATATTGGTAACAAAATACATAATTTTGAAAGAAGAAAATCTAGGGACCATTGCTATCAAGTTGAGTTTTAAAAGGTTGTGTCCAATCCCTTTGCTCATATTAGCAAATAAATATGTTTTAACTGAACCAAATAAAATATGTTGTGGCTTATAGTTGAGAATTTTTGGACAAATATTTCTGTAGTCCATATGATGAAAAATGTTAATCAATATTTTTAAACAGGGAAATAGCTGCACTGCAGGTATGAAATCGGTACCAAGCTTACAACTAAGTACGGTCACGCTTCACACCAACTATGAACTATGGCTTATAGTTGTGGAGAATTTCGTGACCAAAAAATTCTGTTGTTCATCAGATGAAAAATGTAAAGCACTGTTAAACAAGAAGTAGCTACACACACATATCACTACCCACTTTACAACTCTTTAGTGTCATGCTCTACAGCAACTGTCAGCCAGTTGGAGCAGGGGTATAAATATTTAAAATGTTTTATTAAAAGAAAGTAAAAGCCATACATGTATGTATAAACAATTAGTAAGTGACTCTATCTTCTGTTTGAAGATTTTAACAAAACTCAAATTCCAAGAGTATTATTGTCAAAATAACTACATATAATAATTCTATACTAAAATTTTGTAAACCCAAAGTCATAAATAGGGACATGACAAAAACTGAATCGAAGAGCAAAAGTTCAAATTTAACTCCTTATTGCAATTCTAAATATAAATACAACTAACAATTTTCAGCTGTTTAATTCACCTGAGTAGAATGTTAATTTTGATGACAAAAATATATTCATCAAACCTTTGCCTGCAATACTGACATGTACTTCTAGAGACAATGAGCGCATATAATGAAATCATAAATAGTCAGTACAATAGGAAGTAATATTTAAGTTACAGTAATTCCAATTTTTATGACTAAAATTATGCACCAGAAATTTGGCTTTAATCAACTTCAGGTGAAACAGCTTCTGAAATATCTCTCCTGAATAAGAAACTCTTGGAAAATGTGTTATTTCTATTGTAAAGTTACGTAATAATAATGCAGTCAAAATATATGTACCGCGTCAGACTTATTACACCACAGAAACTTGGTTTATTTTTCATCACAATAAACAAAACGCTGATTAATAATCCATGATCTACAAATTGAAAAACAGATACAAAAATAAACTAAAAACTAGTGAAAAATATTATAATGATCCAATTAGCTATAAACTATGTGAGAAAACTACTATTTAAAACAGTGTAAAGTATACAGCCAATCAGTACAATATCAATCGTAGAAGGAATTTCTCTTCAATTTGAGAAATATTATTACAGGGTACTAATTAGTTCTAAAGTAGTCATGATCCGGGTCATCGAAAAACTGAATCTTATACTGTACCTGAACAATTAGCAATGGAGCTTGTTACAAATGGAAGAGATTGTCTTTCTTTTCTATATTTTTTTGTTTTTCTCAGCATTGCATTGTGCAATATCAGAGTATACTCAAAAGCATGTTAAATATCAATTAGTACTTTTATATAGGTCTCAATATAGAAAACTTCTAGTTCTTTGTTTTAAAAAATGTCTTGTTTGTTGTCAAGAAATCTATCTTTAATCGCATGGCCAAAAAGTGATGAACTGAAATTTAGTTTGCTGTCATATCAGACAGCAACTTGTTTGTTTTTTGTCTTAAGTCTAACATATATCTGAGTAATGAATATCATAATATTAACACATATTTGATCAAGCATGTTTTATCTCAAATAAGAATAAATATTATATACTCATATAGAAATCTTTAATCTGATTTGTTAAAACAGTGTCACGTGATATTTGCCCATTCGTTGGGTCAACCGAAAATCGTTGGGTCGCACAGTAAGGTCAACCGCTCGCGAGAAAACCCCATGGAAATCCCCTCTTGAGCCTCATGTGTTTCCATTTATAGTTACTTCCCTTGATTCAGTAAACAAAAAAGTTGAATATTCGATATAATTATCTGTCAAAAGTTGAATATAATATAACAGTTATCACATGTTGGTGTGTGACCCGACGGTTTGTCTCCCAGAGGAAAGTAAGGTCACCCGAGGGTGACGTTACTTTCCGAGGGGAGACAAACCGTCGGGTCACACACCAACAAGGGTGATAATTGTATAAGGACACATACAAAAATCTGATGGCATACAAATGATACAAATGAGTTAAATGAAAATTTCCCAATTAAATATGAGGAAAAATTGAAATGTTACACGTCCTGATGCTCAGCTTTTTTTGTCCCTTTTTCCACTTCCATTTCAAAAACTATAAAGGATAAAGGAAATACCGGTAGGATTATATACTGCTAATACACACATTAAAATGAATTAAAAGAAAAAATCCATGAAAAATAGACACTTTTCAAATACAATGTACTGCAAAAAAAATTCATATAAAAATCTCAAACAGCATCTGTGATTTGGCCCTATCAACAGTCCTGCTGGACAGATATATGTAGAAGGGAAATATACCTTCAGGGACCATTTATTAAGATAATGTATCTACCTGAAATGTTAGTTACACATTTTAGCAGTTTGCTTATATTTCAAACTTATATAAGCACTAATTTTGTCTACTTTGTTTAAAGTGTCAATAGATCTTACATATGGAGAGTCCTATCTACTGGAAATTCAGAAAATAATGAGATATTTTTATCAATCCATTGAAATTGTAATCACTGTAATAATGAAATTTTCATTATAATTTTTGCTAGTTTATTCTATTACAACTTGTACATGAATTACATTGTTTGTTGATTTTCTATGATTTGCAATACCAGTACATGTAATATGTGCATGCAATAATTTCGAGATTTAAAAAAAAATCCAAATTGTGTCCTTCATTGACCTTTTTTACTGGTTATGAAAGTCGTCTCATTATTTAAAGTTTTCAGGAAATATGTTTGGATACTTGGGCTTTTGTTGCACTGACCTGTTCTCTGCCAGACATGCCATATGATGCCATATGATATACACAGTTTACTCCTTTAAATGCTTCCTCTAATTCATCATAATTTGTGATACTACCCTAAAATTAAAAAAAAAAAAATACTTGTATGAGATTTCTCTAAATCAATGATTTTTAAAGTAGTCAATGCCTATTTATTATCTCAAACACAATTCCCCAATAGATGACTTATTGCTTGCACAAGTTATATTTATTTGGACAACAACAGACACAAAAAGTCATATAACTCTTGCAAAATCTAACAACCATGAAATTGTCATTTCCAACCATGATAATTATAAACAAAATCCTTCCCAAGGTTAATGACTAGTTGGGTACACATGCATATTCAGGAAAAAAAAACATTAAAACTCTTGAAAAAATCACCAACTGTGAAATAAGTATAATACATGCATGGCCACATGATGCTCAACTATAATTAAGAAATAGTTCATGACAGTGAGGGCCATATGGTAATATATGGACTGGCAGGTCACTCCAAAAACAGTACATGTATATAGATTGAAGTGAAGGTGAGGTCCAAATAATGTTTTGGAACGACCTGCCGGTCCATATATTGCCATTTGGCTCGAAGTGTTATAAACTGTTTCTTATATCATACTTATAAATCATATGTAGATTGCTGTACTGCATTAGCCCATGAGGTGGTTAATGAGGAACCAGAGTGAGTTATCTTTTCCTAACCAATGTAGGTAAGGGAGATTCTCTCCCTTTTGTCCTCAGGCTAAAAGGGAAACAAATTTATTATGTCCCTTACCTACATTGGTTAGGAAAAGATAACTCACTCTGGTTCCTCATTGCCTTAAACATCTGTATATAGGCTCATTATGTTTTCCCTTACCCCTTCCAATAAGTTTTTTTTAGATACAACCTGAAAATAAGTCTAAATTAAAGAACCTTTGTGAGCAGGCTCACATACCCCACGTCTTCATATTGTCACTGGAGAAACAAAATCTCACTTCACAAGTAAAATGAACACAATCAAATGCTTACCTCACATATTTATCCTAATTTGAATGGCAGCATGTTGGGAAATTTAAATTCCAAGCGAGAGGAGTCAACAGTAATAGTATAGTGAGGCAAATAAGTTCAAAGGGGTGTAACTCCTAGAAAAAAATTGAATCGTAATTTCCTGTCGATATGCACATCTACGTAGTATGTCCTTATTATCTGAAAAGGTTTCATGAAATTCTGTTGTGTGGTTTGAGAGGAGTTGCGATGACAAACTGTTGCAGTAGTACATTAAAGTAAATAAGTTCAAAGGGGCGTAACTCCTAGAAAAAAAATTGAATCGCAATTTCCTGTCGATATGCACATCTACGTAGTATGTCCTTATTATCTGAAAAGGTTTCATGAAATTCTGTTGTGTGGTTTGAGAGGAGTTGCGATGACAAACTGTTGCAGTAGTACATTAAAGTAAATAAGTTCAAAGGGGCGTAACTCCTAGAAAAAAAATTGAATCGAAATTTCCTGTCGATATGCACATCTACGTAGTATGTCCTTATTATCTGAAAAGGTTTCATGAAATTCTGTTGTGTGGTTTGAGAGGAGTTGCGATGACAAACTGTTGCAGTAGTACATTAAAGTAAATAAGTTCAAAGGGGTGTAACTCCTAGAAAAAAAATTGAATCGCAATTTCCTGTCGATATGCACAACTACATAGTATGTCCTTATTATCTAAAAAGGTTTTGTGAAATTCTGTTGTGTGGTTTGAGAGGAGTTGCGATGACAAGAAACAGGACTGACGGACTGACGGACGGACGGACGGGTCAAAAACATTATACCCTCCGCAACTCGTTGCGTGGGGTATAATAAGGCAGTAAAGTATGCACATCTAAACATCATGACCAACCATCCTACCAAATATGAAAGCAATCCATTAAGGGATTTCAGAGGAGTTGCAGTGACAAGATGATACTTGCTTTTTTAGCTGAAAATAGTCTAAGTCCAATAACTGAAATAAAATTAATCGGATCAATAAGGCAGTAAAGTATGCACATCTACACATCATGACCAACAATCCTACCAAATATGAAAGCAATCCATTAAGCGGTTTTAGAGGAGTTGCAGTGACAAGATGATACTTTGGTATTTTAACTGAAAATAGTCTAAGTCCCACAACTCCCACAAAAATTATCCAATCAATATGGTGGTATAGTATGCACATATACACATCATAACCAACAATCCTACTAAATATGAAAGCAATCCGTCAAGCGGTTACAGAGGAGTTGCAGTGACAAGAACAGGACTGACGGACGGACTGACGGACGGACGGACTGACGGACGGACGGACGGACTGACGGACAGACGGACGGACGGGTCAAAAACATTATACCCTCCGCAACTTCGTTGCGTGGGGTATAATAAGTATTTTTAAAGGCCTGGGAAACATTCTGAACCTGAAAAATATCTATCTATGAACATTTTCACGCTCCCTCCTCCCCTTCCCTGCCCAAACATACCTCCAATTTATAATGTTAATCGGAAAAATCTAGATGGTGGATGTCATGCTTACAATAAGTAACACTTATGTACACAAAAAATACTTCAGAGTTTATTTTACCCCCTTTAAAAAGTAGCCAATTTGGAAAAAATTACCCGTAATAGAAATATAATACCCCCCCCTCTTCCCCCCACACCATTCTCTTAAGTATCTGCACAAAATCACAAACCAATCGCAAAGAAAGCCATTCTACACAAAAGAAAAAGTAAGGAAAAAAATTATATTTACAGAATCAATTATTCTTTGGAATTGTTTATTTGTCGGGAAGCGACCCGAATTTGTCCCCCAGACGAATATTTACAATGAAATTAAAACACAAAACAAACCTGTTGGTGATTCCGGTAAAAAATCGGATATTGGCCTGGAGCTCTGGTCCATATACAATTATATAAACCGGAGAAGTTAACTTAGATAAATAGGAGAAAAAAATCAATAAGTACATACAATATTACAAAATATGAACATAATCCACCAAAATATAAATGACTAGTTTTGTACACAAGATAGATTCTTATCTTATTCTTATGTTTAAAATTCATAAACTCCATCAATGGGTCCTTTTCTAATATTTACTGGTAAACCAAATTACTGAAACAATTTATAACCATACAGTAGATAATATTAACGCACCATAATAACTGTCATTCCATCAATTATTGGCCATTCTGATTTGATGATATCAAACAGGATCACTTGATATCCATTCTCAGCTAATTTTTTACCAAGGTGATATCCAGGATATCCACATCCTCCAGTTACTAAATGTACTTCTGATCTTTTCATTGCTTGCAAATTGATTTTCTGAAGATCTGAAAAGAGAAGAACATTTATTTAAAGGTTTTGAACATACATAATTTTTTGCTTTTTGTTTATTTTTTTAATGTTGGTCAATGACAAAATGCCAGACCTTTGGACAACATTTTGAAAGAAACCATTTCATCATTTTTTGGTTTAAACTGCTTGATTTAGCAGTTTCAAAGGGAAAAAAAATTAAAATGTCATTTTTCTGATCTTTTGGAGTGGATTGGGGAATTTGGTCAAAGGTCCAGATCCATTGATATAATTCTGAAAGGCAATTACTCAAGGACCATTTTGGATAAGGCACCGTGGTGTTGTGGTTATTGAATGGGACTACAAAGCCAAAGGTCCCTGGTTCAATTCCCATTCGTGATGAAAATTTCAGAGATCAAATGGAGAGCAACGCCCTTAGCACATTAAAGATTCCTCTGTAGATGACGAAAAAGAGTAGGCTTAACAGCCACTACAGGGGCCGTTCTCACATCGACCAAGTGGAGAGAATTTAGTATAAGTTGGTATAACTTGTTTCCCAATCCACTATAAATAAAAAAGTTTATACCATTTTGTCAATGTTTAGTCTCAGTTGCCACAGTAAATTTAGAGGTTAAGATTTTTTTAAATACTTTTTTTAGACTGATGACAATAGCTCAAATGGACTAAAATAACAATGATAGCAATTAAATTCAACACTGTTACATACCTATCATACAACATGACCACGTTGACCATCAAACAAAAATCTATCAAAGCATAAATAACCAGCTGCATACACAGTAAAGGGGTTTGAACAACCAAATCAACAGACCAAACTGTCAAAATTATTTGCATACACATGGAATATATGGACAGACAACAACAGGCATGGGAAAGGCTATAAATTTGGCAAAAACCACTTAGAACATGCCTAACCAAGATACCAAATATGAACACAATCGACCCAACAAATAAATTGCTTGTTGAGTAAACAAGATACGCATACAGACAAAGCAGACATGGAAAAAGCCATAAGTCTTCCAAAAACCCAAATAACAATGAAATTGCTCATGGTCAGATACCCAATTATTACACCAAATATGAGAATAATTCCCCAATACATTTTTACATGTAGTGACTTATTGCATTCACAAGATATTTGGACAACAAAGATAGAAAATGCTTTTTTTCATCATACAAATTTTAATGCAAAAGATGTGTACATTTTGTCGATTTACCAATCATCAGTTGTGATCAAACCCTAATATTAAAAACAAAACAATAACGCAAAACAATGAAGACCAAATTCAACTACCAAAATGCTCTAAAAAAGGTATAAAAAAACAAGCACTCTCCAAAATCAACCAGAAAATTGGCAGGTCAAGTCATGTCCAACCAGGATACCAAATTGTTAGAGTTGTCTCCCTTATTACAATTTAAATGATAAAAAATGGTGGAAAAAAAGCAACTTGAAACAGGTGAACATTACATGATATTCTCTCGAATACCTTTGCAGGAAAAAAATTACGGATTCCATGTTTTGATATTATAACCCCCCAAAAATACCTAGAGGCTCAGGTGAGCCTGCATTGCTCACCTGGCTTTTATTAGGCCATTTGAAAATGTAAGTTGTTTTTATATCCACACAGCTGTTAAATAAATTCAAAATGTCAAAATAACCTTGATATTTGACTTAAAAAAAAAGATGGATCATTTGCATCTGTCCTTTGAACAATGTGAGATTCCTGTCAACTTTGGTTACAGTCTGCCCATTAATTAGTTTCTGGGCAAATGAATACAAAAATCCTTTCCGGTATGGTTTCAACAGCCGCAGCCATCTGTTGGTCCAATGAATTTCAACCAAAAGAGGATCCGTTGTAGAGGGTATTGTTGTCCTCAATCCTGCAAAGTTTCAAAACATTTGATAATTTTTTTCAGAGGAGAATATTTTCGAAAAATTGGCCAATAAAAATTAGAGATGGCCTCTGGCGGCCATGTTTTTCATCCGTCTTGAATCAATGGTGGTACTTTGGTAGGTTCTTTCCATACATCATTCCTGCCAGCTTTGGTTACAATCTGCCATTAGCAAATGACACCAAAATCTTTTCCTATATATATATATATATGGTTTCAATGGAAAATTTGAACAGCCACATCTGTTGGTTGAGTGGATGAATCTCAACCAAAAGTGGATCATTTGTAGAGGGTATTGTTGTCATCAATCCTGCAAAGTTTCAAAACATTTCATAATGTAATTTCAGAGAAGATTTTTGAAAATTGGCCAATCAAAGTTGGCCTCTGGCTGCCAAGTTGTTCATCCAACCCTAAAACAAAGGTGGATAGTTGGTAGAGGCCT
Organism: Mytilisepta virgata; assembly: GCA_028015205.1. NCBI lineage: Eukaryota > Metazoa > Mollusca > Bivalvia > Mytilida > Mytilidae > Mytilisepta > Mytilisepta virgata. The sequence continues at coordinate 96,379,175 of CM051521.1, forward strand.
TCAATACATCATTTCCTGCCAAATTTGGTTACAATCTGCCAATTAGTTCATGAGCAATTGACAAAAAAGTCCTTTCCCATATGGTTTCAATGGAGAGTGGGTGAATCTCAACCAAAAGTGGACTGTTTGTAGAGGGTATTAATTGTAGTCGTCAATCCTGCAAATTTCAAAACATTTCAAAATGTAGTTCCAGAGGAGGTTTTTGAAAATTGGCCAATAAAAATCAAAGATTACCTCTGGTGGCCATATTGTTAATTCAACTGAAACTAATGGTGGAATACTTGTAGAGGTACTTTCATTCATCAGAGTACAATAGCATTTAAAATTACTGAATAATATTTGAATGTTTCATGGAATTTTATTCACATGTTTAGGAGAAGTTGTTGAGACAGAAAATGTGACAATGACAACAATGCAGGATGATGGACAGCAATCCCTATGTGGTCACACTTTTACACAGGAGACAAAATATTAGATATGAAAAGGGCTATGCCTCTTGCATAAATAAAGTTACTATGAAATCAGTAAAATTTGCATTGGTAGACTTGAGCTGTTTTCTGCTCTTTGGTCAGGGTGTTGTCTCTTTGACACATTCCCCATTTCCATTCACTATTCTATACACTCAGATTATACCTAACCACCATATCAAATCTGAACAAAATTTGCCAAAAGAAGAATGAGTAGTTGGATACTCAAGATATGCAGATTGATGGAACAAACAATGATATTTAGGAATACCCACCACTCTGCAAGTGGAGGTATAAAAAATGTTGATCATTTTACATCAATGAAATCAAATAATAAAAGCCCATTATGATTACCAAAGCATTTAAGAGACTTCATCGTGTGTCTAGGCTAGAAGCCTCTAATCTCTATGGAATCCTTTTTTTTCTACTCTTTGGGGAAAAAGTTTTTATCTTGAATATATATTTTTTTTGGGGGGGGGGGATTTTTACACTAGTATTTTTGGGTTCCATTTTGTTGCTTGTCTTGTATGACATGTATTGTGGACTGATTATTTTCAGAAAAAGGGTACCATTTATTGCAACAAAGTATTCTTATCTTTTTTTACCACCTTATGTCACTGAGTTCACAATGGCTGTCACTGCTAATGTTATTTGTTGTGCAATCCTGCTTTAATATTCCTTGGTTTTCTGTGTTTTTTTTCTTTTAGTTTCATCTGTGTAGTATGTGTTCCCTCCGATAATTTTCTCATGGGTTTACACGGTTTTCCTTTGATTCCTCTGATTTAAGTTGTATTAACTTATTTTTATTAATTTTGTAATTTTAGTTCAAACATGGTCATACATGATCATGTATTCCCCATTGGACTATTACATCAAGGATGGTCTCCACTGTTAAAGTCATTTCTTTTTTTATATATTTATTACTGTCAATTTAATAATGATCATTTTGGCCCAAGGTGCAGTATCCTGGACAAAAATTTTAAAGGAAACCTCTTAAGGACTATTGCAGCAACATAATATAGTCACAATTGGTCTACTTGTTTCAGAGGACAAGATTCACTGATTTTCTATTTTTTTAAATTGTGCATATACTGACGAAGGTTGTACCAATGCTATATCAAAGATAGTCATTTTGTATGATAACCATATTGTACCACAGTTTGCCATGCAATTCATAGATATTGTAACACTTTGTCCCTAGCAGGGACCTTGATTGGAAAATAAATATTCTTATTCTTATACCATAAAACTTCAGTTTCATATCATATAACTACAAACAATTGAAGACTATTTTGTACCATTTGAATATAGTCAAGACCATTTCATACAATGTATCATGTAAAAATATATACATGTATATCCATGACCATTTCGTCCATATACATGTAGATAGTCAATTCATACCATATGGGTATCATAATCTATGTATGGACTCGCTGATATAATTTGGGACTCATAAAAATTTTGTGGGACTCACCAATTTCAAATGTGATGAGACCAGGAATCACCAAGAAAAATTCCTATGAGGAACCTTGATGTTTACCAGGTATTTATGACTAATATTAGACTTATAGACTTTTAATGAAAAATTTATTGCATGTAAAGATAACTTGAATCTATATAATACTAATATTTCCATAATGCAACATAGTAATAAGTAGATGTATGATGCAAATGGTTAACAAGAATATATGGTACATAATGACTATAATCGCTATACAACCATGACTGAAATTAAACATGATGGGCACTTCTCAACAAATAAGGAGTATTCTTTTAAACTGGTAACTATCCATAAAATTAGTAACAGTTCTCAATGATAAAAAATGAAATATGGAGTAAAAGACTTTTTCCTAAAAATGAAAGAACTCATGAAAATCCATCTACTTTTGTTAATCAATAATATTTATAATTTCTTTTGCAAAGAAGTTATGTACCAATTAAAACTGCACATTTCCTGTGCATTAATATAATAAATAACAATTTAGGAGAAAAATAAATATACCCTCCTTTTACAAAATTTGCTTTGTTTCAAATAAAATTGCCGAATAATGTATACAATATAACCGTGATACTAGTATTACCAGTATAGTTAACAATATTGGAACGTATTCTGGTACCAGTATTGTATCAATAATACTAGTATTCCCAGTATTGCTTGTTACGGAATACCGGAATTACCAGTATTGTCCACATACAATACTGGATTTACCAGTACTGTTAACAATACCGGCATAAAACTACCTATTTGTATTGTATACAATACTGGTAGAACCAGTATTTTGATTGAACAATACCAGTTCTACTATTCTTATACAAAAATTTTAGCAGTATTGCACTATACAATATTGGTAATTCTAGTATTGTATGCGGTACAATACTTTTATTTCCGGTATTGTTAATCCAACAATAATAGATAGTACCAGTATTCGTGAATTGAAAATACTGAATGTGGTAAGTATTCTTTCGAACACTCAATAGAAACGTTTATATTTAGAGTAAAATTAGGATAAATTTCACAATTTCTCAATGGCCAAGGCAAATTTCTTCCAGCATGTTAATTTGTTAACTTTAGCAACATATCAGAAAATTGCTCCATCAGAAATTTTAAAAATTCCTATCCATTTGTAAAAGTTATTTTAGGTACTATGTATATTCTTTTTGCAAACTCCGTGGTTTCAAATTTCAAATTCCACAAAAAGTGACCATTATATCTTTGCTAATATTGCAGATATCTTTTATGATACAACTTTTTCGCTCAACGTCTAACTTTCACCGAACAATTTATTAACTTGCAAAAACATATTTATCAAATTGGATCATTTATTTGAAGTTTAAATGAAAAATTTCTAAAAATAATTAGCCCAAAAAATAATTTGAATTTAATTGAGGATCCATAATACCATATTTCAATATTTAAAACTTGTTGTCAAATCAAAAAGTTTGTCGTAACTTATTTTGAGACTCTATAAAACAAATCTTCACCCGAAATATAATTTTTAATACACTTAATTTTTCATGTTATGTATTTTCCAGTATCTTTCTGGTATAAGTAATACTGGTTATACCAGTTTATGTATCTGTAATTCTGGTAATACTAGTATTGTTGAGAAATACTAGTATCTTCCAGAATTGTTTCAGTACCTATTATCCCAGAAATACTGGAACTCTGGTATTTTCCAGTATCGTCCAGAATTGCAGATACTGGAAAAAATACTGGTACCAGAAAACCTTCTAGTATTGTTAACAATACTGGTAGTACTAGTATCGAGGTTATATTGTATACATTATAAATTTCCATTTTGAATCAGTTTTTATCCCCAAATTTTGATTTTAATCAAGATGACTTAATTGTAGGGTAGTTATCTATGTACTTGAATAGACTTAATTACTTTGACAGCATGTAATCCCTTTTGGGATTCTGTGTCCGGAGCTATTTTTCTGACTTGGCCGCCCAAGTCAGAAAAACAGCTCCGGACACAGAATCCCAAAAGGGATTAGACAGCCTGATAAATTTGAAGTCCCCAGGTAAACATGAAGTATCCTTACAATTGAACTGAAGGTGTGTCAACAGTCAGATATCTGATCGTTCACTAGATACAGTGTCTGTACGACAGCGGCGCAGTTCTCCTTCAAATATGTTGCCGTCGATGGTTATTTATTTTCAAATTTTATAATTTACCAAACAGCTGAAAGGCGGGTGATTTATCAGAGTTATCGACCCTGGATTAACTTCCGCTGACGGCCATTTGTTCCTTGACAACAATGTAAATCGTCTACTTTCGACGGCAATAAGAGCTCGTTTTTAAACTACTCGTGTTTTGGAAGAAGAAGGTGAGGATATACAGATAAAAAAGTTCATGGTGAGATAAAAATGTTGCAGGAACTTGTTGGATTTACATACAAAAATCTACTAAATTGTCTAAAACAAAGAATAGTTCAAAATTCATCATAGACATACAGTAGAGTCACTCCAATATGTTCACACTCGTACTCTGGTGCAGTTATTGCTATATTCACACTATGTCTATATCTGGTGGACATTATAATCAAGACAATGAACGCTCATTCTCCAATTCATTAGTATGAATGATAAGATACAAATATACTGATTACTGTCATTACTGATTTTGATTAATTCAATAATATGAAGACAGACAAAACAATTTGAGAAAATAGTGAATTTTTAGGTCAAATTCAAGTATTTATTGATTTAAAATTAAAATTTACAGTAGTTTATACTGCATACATGCATTTGATGTGAGACTGAGAGTTAAGCATTTTTGGCCAATCTCAAGACCTCATCAAGGATTCAAATAGTAGAAGGATACAAATCTCGTACTTTCTTGCTTTATCTCAGGTGGAGATATTTTATACTACTCGCTACTTAAACATGCCACTTATGCCACTACTATTTAAATCTCTTTCCCTTCACCCTTTCTTCTCAGAAAGGTGTAATAACTACACATTTTTAAGATATTTTTTTATAAAAGTCTTAATAATATTTTTAATAATTTTATATTTATTTTCGACTAAAAAACAACTTAAATGACATGCCTTAGTAAATTTATAAAGTCTTGTCATAAAACTTTTATTGCAGAATCATGTCTTTAAAAGTATATTTCTACCCAAATAAAATTCTTTTTCTCATTTGGGCACATGTATATTCAATTATCAGTAGCTATAGCACCTTACCTTCCGAGGTTCACCCGGCTACCTGGTATTTGTTAATTAGAGGTGTTATAATCGATTGTATACATTATAAACATGGTCTGTTAATTAGCCTGCCACATAGGTAATTATTTCAGTCTTACACGTAAATTCATACATCATCTTTATACTACACTACACAAAACCATTCTTGAAATTGCCGACAGGATGACATAGGTTAGATTGAACAGTTTTTAAATTTTTTATTCAGCAAATGAAAAAAATCAGTATAAAAACATACCAAAAACAATCAAACCACCACACCAAGGTTTGTTCTATATACAATGTACATTGTAAAGACTCTACACACTTTAGTATGCCGATTTCATGGAAACAAGAAAGTTTATTGATTTCTAAATAGGCCACACACGAATTTTACCTCAGAAAGCCGCCATTTTGACAAATGACAATAAAAAATATTTATAACAATTGATAAAACAAATCAATCAATCATGGCAGTTTTTATTCTATACGTTGTTTACACTCTAAACTACCAATAATACATTTTCCTGATAAATACAGATAGGGAACACTATTTTAAAAAAAACTCTTTCTATATATCGGAAAATATCATACTATCACAAAAATGACGACTTCACTTCAATATTTGGTATGATGAGGGAGGAGTATGAATTTTAAATTTGTGTCTCAACCACCAGTTATACATGTAGGCAGGATTATGAAGGTCAAAAGGGCGAAACAATGTTAATTATTGATGAAATACGGGTGTAATATCTTATCAATGACTGATATTTAGGGCAAATATTTTCTAGTTATACCTGTAGTTAGGGTTTTTTATACTTTCAAATACTGGTATCAAATGTTGAAGCGATGAAATATTCCACCATTTTTCATCGTCCAAGAATTGCACTATGGGTACTTCTTCTTGATCCATACAAAATATTAACAAACAATCTGTGTAAAATATTGCAAGATTCGTATCCTTGTACTATTTAATACTCACATTATACTGACATCAAATAAAAAGTTTACAAAAGTCAACCCAGTTATATTGATGTATATATCTTTTTTTTTCTTAAATGTTGCCAAATTATAATTAGTTCTTGACTTTAAAATAACAGAAATGTTTGTTAATTCTGTTTTATTTTATACTGAAACAATTATTTTGTGGCTGACTTGTTCACAAGAGTGATAATCTCCCTTGTTCAGGTCAAATTTTATGAGACTGTTATCACTTTTTATTTGATTTAAAGAACATTGTCCTTATTTAGAATTTGATATAAAAAAGATTGAGATAATTCAAAATACCAAAATGAAAAAAAGAACTTTGAGAATGTTTTATATTGTAAACATATAAACAGTCTAACCTTCCAATAATTTACAATCAGACTCAAACAATAAAGATAAAAAAAGACAGATTCAAAGAATTAATCATTTAATGAATATATAAATGAACTATGACAGGAAAACATAGATTCTGAAGCTAATGTTTTGACATAAACAAAAATCTCACCCAAAATCAGCTCAGTCTCACCCTGGCATACCCATTCTGAATTTGTCACATGTATGATAATGATACTGTAAATTGTAACAAGCTTTATCAATAACAACACAACCATGACATTTAAAAAGAAACTAATATATATGTGAAAGAATTGTATAAAAACTGGCTTAAATTTTTTCTTATTTTGCATTTTTTTTTATCTACTATAAGAGGAATTTTAGGTTTTTAACAGTTTGTAGATACAAAAATTATATTTGTAACATTAGTAAGTAAGGCCTCAACTCACATATTTTTAGTAACTTGATATATTCAGCTTAATGTATAAGTAGCCATTTTGTTCCTACTCAGATAAAATTGAGAAACAGTCTTTTTGTCTTCCAAGAAAGCAGTACATAAACTATTTCTTATTACATCAGTAAGGCCACATCAAATTGAATTTTAGTTCCTTGAAATTTTGGATAGCAAAATAGGTGCGAGCGAGCAAAATTTAATTTTTTTTCTTGAGGACTACGAGTGAAGATCAAATATATATTCAGCAATGATTTTAAACTTAAATATTGGAAAATATTAGGAGCAGGTGAACAATCTTTATTTTTGATTTCTTGAAAAATGAAGAACTTGGAGCAAAATTTCAGCATTTTTGTAAAGTGAAGCGGCAAAAAGTTTTATCTTAAAATTTACTTAGTCCAAAAATCGCAGTGGCAAAATGAAAAGAACTAATGATCAATTTGGTGTGGCCTAATATTCTGGTGTTTTACTACATGTAAAGAGAAAATATTCATAAACAGTGAAATTAAATGTGTGTGTGTTTTTTATGAATTATTTTATTATTACAATTTCTAGATTTAATAACATCAAGATGTATGACAGAGCACCTAGAGATTTGATAAAAACTATTGGCTCTACTCCTGGTAGTGTTGGTCCTGGAACCTATGACTCAAATTTACCATTAAAAGCCAGAATTAAAGCAGGTATGTTAGATGGGAAAACATGTAAAAAAGTTCTTTAAAAATTGTGAAATAGTTGATTATACTTAAACACAAATTCAAATTTATTAACAAAAATAAAATTCAAGAATATATTGAAGGATATTGTACATAAATATAAAAATGTAACCATGGGGTGAGCATAAATTAATCTGATCAACAGTTATTTTTTGTTAATATTGTGAACATCAAAACTGAAAAGATTTTTGATTCAACCTTATCATGTTTCTGGTGTTTTCTTTTAGATGGTTATGCTCCTTTTCTTTCCATGACCAGTAGAGAAACTTTTCTCAACGTCAGCGACCAGTCAGTAGCGGCACCAGGCCCTGGACATTATGATCCATCATTTGCACAGGACCAGGTCTTAGTAAGTTCAACATTTTCCTTTTTAGAATATATGTTGAGTAATAAATATGCATGGCATAAGCACAAAAAGAAATAAAATGCAAATGAAAAATGGATTAATTGCAGTCCTCATCCTGGAAATTATTGTAAGGACTCATAAGGCATTGAAACCTCAAACCTTATATAGCCTTATAGCGATGACCCCTAGAATCAAGGTAAGGAAATCCTGTACTAATTTTGTCTGAAATTATGAAATAAATATATCTATGATCAATTTTTGTGTGTTTTTTCCACACATAGAAAGGAATACTTGTGAATTCAGTTATTTTCGTTGATATCAATTTTCGTGGATTTGGGAAAGAAGGCATATTCATGGGTTCTTAATTTCATGGATTTGGAATTTATAAAAATATAACTAAAAAACGAAACAAAAAGCTGTTGTAATTTTCGATAAAGTGTTTAAATCAATGGATGAATAAACAATTTTTGATCCAATAGATTTATTTTGAAGTGTTGTCAACCACATGCATCTCATTATATTAGATTGATTTCAACTAATGACCATCTACAGCTCAATTGAAACATAAAACTATGTTTGCTGTCTGAGCTAGAAACAGCCAAAAAATTAGTCAAATTAATTGTACGAAATAAATATTGATGCAGCTTACGACACGTCTTATCAGAAATGACAAAACTAACAAAATAAATATATACAATCAAGATTAACAAGTGAATTTTTGAAATACTTCTTTATTTTCAATGATTGACAAATTTCCTTATACCATACATTTGTACTTACTCTACTCCTTAAACAATGCTATCTACACACCTGCACCAGATATATTCATAAACATGAATATGTTGCATTATTGGTATCGAACCCGAATATTTCGAGATTTCATCTCAGAAAACTGATCCGAAGATTCATATTTTGTTGGGTTCTCAAATTCATGGATCTGAAATCAACGAAAATCGGTTTACAACAAATAATTACATGTAGTGTTCCGCAGTATGTGATTTGCTTTATTATTTATTATACTTGTAGATATAAATTAAACCCTATAAATTCGAATCAGAAACACATAGATTTTTATATGTCAAACCTTTCAGAAATATAATTACTTTGAAATGAAAAAGATATTTTTATCGGATCTTTTGTGAAAAATTTTATAGATATTGATATCTGATAAAAAGTTGGTGGCAAATATCATAAAGCACTAGTATGAGATTTGAAAATTTTGACCAAAAAAAGTTTATTGATGATTTTAATTTAAGTTAATTATAGAAAAAAAATTTCTGTAATGATATTTTCTTAAATTTCAGAATAAGAATCTTGAAATAATTCTCATAGAGTTCCATTCAATTAAATTTTTAGGACTGCCTAGGTGGTCTTGTGGTAGCGTGCTCGCCTCGAATGTAAAAAGTCGCAGGTTCGATCCCCGGCCGAGTCAAACCAAAGACATTAAAATTGGAATTTGTTGCTTCTCCGCCAAGCACGCGGCATCTGGGAGTAAGGGCAAAGATCTACTGGTCGGCTTGGAGTCAGTATAATATGTCCCAGTGAGGTTATATGTCTTCCTGCAACAGTTACTTCATGAGCTAGCACATTAAAAATCCAGCTCAGCGTGTCAGTCTAGTACAAAGCAGGAATCATATTCATTATCATATCAACATGTTCTCATATTGACATGCACCTGGCTGCCACTGAAGTTAAACAAAAATTCATTCAGCCATTAATTTTTAGGAATAGAAACTAAGTTTCTTATTTTTTATACTTCAAGTTTCGGTGAGTGTATCAATTATACCTAAAAAAGAAGATAATGTTAATAATGAAATAAAAAACCTACTGCTTATAGTTATAATTATCATAAATTTGAACAACTAGAGTTATAAATAAAGGTAGAAATACAGTATTTGGCATAATGCTACTTTTAGGGAGGAAAGACACTAGCTAATAGATCTAAAAGATTTAATGAGGTATCTACTGAGAACCCAGGACCTGGAACATACAGTGTAGAGAAATATACTGAGTTCAGGAACTCAAAATCAGCACCGGGAATATTGTCAAACAAGGATAAGGCTGGAGCAGTAAGTACTTTAATAGAATAACATACTGCATTCAGGGACTCACAGTGTACCATATGGATATTGTCAAATTGTGATGGTAAGGATAAGTAACAGAGTTTATGGCCTTTAAATCACATATGATTGTATTAATGTTTAAGTATTGTTGACACAAAATCATTGAAAGTACTTAAAGGAAATTCATATTTGATTATTGGTCTTTTAGTTAAGCCGGTTTTTACTGTATTTGATGGAGTAATTAGTCCCCTAACAGCAACGCCAAAGGGGATTATAGGTTTTCACTCTGTCCATCAGTGACACTACAGTCAGATGAAAATTTTTAAATTAATTTTTCCAAAGGGGCATAAAATCTATGTTAAAGTAAATTCAGCTGTGTAGCTATCTTTGTTGACATTTCGGATCAATCAGACACAATTTTGAAAGAAGAAAATTTAAGGACAATTTCTGCCAAAATCTGGTTCCAATTGGCTCAGTAGTTTCAGACAAGAAGATTTTTCAATGATTTTTTCCTCAGGGTCCTAAGTTAAACTAAGTTCAGCTTTGACGGCCATCTTTGTTAACATTCTGGGTCTTTTGACACAATTCTGAAAGAGGAGCACCTTAGGGCCATTCCTGGCAACTTTGGTTCAGATTGCCTCAGTAGTTTCAGAAGATTTTTTAATGAATTTTTGCATCTGGTCCTATGTAAACAAAGTTAAAAAAGAAGTTTTTCAAACTTTAGCCAATTAGAACTAGAATAGGCTCTGGCAGCCATGTTTCTTGACCAATCAGTACCAAAGTGACAGCAATTTGAAAGGACCTTACAAGTAACATCTCTGCCAAGTTTGGTCAAATTCTGTTCAGTGGTTCTCAAGAAGATCAAAATGAATCTTTCCATAGATTATGTTAAAATAAGTTCATCTGTGGTGACCATCTTGGATTTCTGATCGGCACCAAAGTAACAACACTTGTTAAGGACCTCTATACAAACATCTATAAAGTTTAGGTTCAGTCGGCTAGATGGTTCTTGAGAAGAAGTTTTCTTAGGTTCAGCCAATCAGAAATTATAACAGGCTCTGGCAGCTATGTTTCTTGACCAATCAGCACTAAAGTAATAACTGTTGGAAAGGACCTTACAAGGAACATCTCCATTCAAATTTGGTCAAGTTCTGTTCAGTTATTCTCAAGAAGAAGATCAAAATGTGAAAAGTTAAATGGACAGACGACAGATGCCAAGAGTTGATAATAGCTCACACTAGGTTATGGCCACATGAGCTAAAAAAATAGGGTGATATATTAGGCATGTAAATTTAAAACACTTCTTCCTTCAATAAATGGCTGAATCCGGGTTGAGGCGAGTATACACGCATTCGTCTCTATTCCTTTTGATATCCAATAAGACGCTACAGTTCGTCACTAAGATTAAATGTCCTGAATTGTTTGACGTCGCAATTGTAGGAATGGCTTCTTTGCCTTCATTTTACAGACACAAGCAAAAGTAAAACATGTTGTAAAGTTGGTGTTTTACGGGAGAAATTGGACTTACAAGCGTTGTCGGGAAAGCCCAGGTGATCTTCCCCTCATGATAGAAATTTCTATTACTCGTGGGAGATCACCTGGTCTTTCCCAAGAATGTATGTAAGAACCTATTATTCTAAACTTGTAGTTCATTTGAATAAACTAATCAAAAAGGCTAAAATTATAAATCTTTGAATCTTGTGATTTCCTTCCAGAAAATTGATACCTTTCTTTGGTCATCGATGCCAATGTAGTTAAATTTGTTTTCTTGTATGTTGCATTTGTTATTTGTTGTCTTATGTTTAATTCCTACCAGGAAACTCTACTAACATACATGTAACATAGAAAAAAATATTCAACACATATGTTTTATTTGTCCAGTAAATACTAGTAGGCCTTTTGGAGGATAAATACATGTGTTTAAGTTTAAATAAATGTATTAAATGAATTAATAGTTGGTAACCAGCAGAATAAAGTTCCACAGGAAACCAGAGGCTCCCTCTATTCCCATGCCAGGTCAGGCTTATGGTTATGAAGAATGTGATGATGGTACTCTTAAAAAACAGGATCCACCAGACAGAGACGTATCAATAGGACCTGCTTTCTATAAACCACAAGTCGTAAGTAGTTTATATAGGTAACTATATTTTATTTGGATATTTGCTGGCATCAGTGGTGGATTTGAGGGTCACTTTTGAGTTTACTGGCGACATGTTAGCTGGGCCAGTAAATATATATTTGAAACCATCAAATCAAAATTGAGACTGGCAATTATTAAAATTACAATACTTTTATTTTAGAAGGCATAAATTGTGAGATGGATGGCTTGAAATTTTTAATGTCATCCAATGAAAATCACCAATGTTAGATTTGAATTAAAGGTAACTTATTTTATTTGGGGAAAAAAAATGTTCAGAAAGACTACAAATATGAAATTGTTAAGGTATATGGTATAAGTCTTTGACAGTTTAAAGATAAAATAAATTGGGTAAATTATTTTCTGTAATGTTTGAAAGTTTTTAGCAGATACATGTGTAATTCTGCAAAAATGCAGTTTTTAAACATACCTTCTTTTACTGATCAAATATGATAACTTTATTTTTCAGCCTGAAACAAAGACAACCAAAACATATAAAGGTATTCATTTTGGAAATCTGGCATCCAAACGATTAGATTTAAGTAAAGGTAAAATGGGACCAGGACCAGGAGAATATGAACCATATAGAGATGGTGCTATGAAAGCTGAAAATTTAAATGCAGCATTGGATGAACAAACTAGATTTGAAGCTAGAATTCCAAGGTATCATGAAGCTATTGTTAAAGATGTAGAAAAAAAGGTAAGTTCTTTGTGATTAGTTTTCCTTCAGCTACCCTCAGTATGCATGTCTACAGCTTATTTAAAGTTTATGTCAATGTTAAATCTCACATACTAAAAGAGATAGGATCATGTAATCTTGTATTGAGAGTTTTCTAGGGTAAGAAGAAAGCATCCAGTAAGAATTAGGTCAATGTTACTTAGTTTTCATTCTCCACTTACTTATGTTTATTGACAACCAAGCTCATAATCTTATATGCAGATATATCGGAGTGATCCAACAGGTTCACAACAAAAATTAGGTCCCTTTGAAATAGATTTCTTGCTTCACTTACCACATTCTATGCATATCAATTTTAAGGAGTCAGCATATGGGTGAGGCAAACTCTATAGTTTTTTTCAATCCAGCGTCTGTGTTTGTACAATTTATGTTGACCTGATGTAAGCACCAAAAGATAAAAAATTATAATTTTTGTTGAGGTTAAAAAAGATATGTAATAGTCACGGAATCAATTTATTTTCAACAGTATCTAACAAAGATAACTGAAATGTAATAAAAAATATATACCTGATTATACATGTATTACAGGCAGTACATGGACCAGGTAGATAATGATATTGAAGGCATGTTTGATTTTATTACAGGCTGTACCTGGACCAGGTAAATATGATGTTAAAGGCGTGTTTGATCCAGAACCTCCTAAAGTTAATACAGAAGGAATAGAAGTAGAACATCCTCCATTTATGTCACAATCAAAAGTGAGTGAAAATTTCTAGTTGTGGAGATACTAGTACCGGGGTACATGTATTAATGGGAATATATATATATTAATAAAATTCCAACACAATCAGATTTTCACAATATATTAAATATAAAGTATTTTTGAAATATCAGAATAGACTAAAGCGTCATATATGAAAATTAAGAGACACCTAGACAATATCTAAAGATACATGTATTTGTAAGGAGATGAGACTATAGTTTATCTACTTGTCATAAAATTAAAAATTTTTACATATCAATATTTTAAGCACAACATACAAATTCAATATATTTCTTTAGTGTTGGAGTTTACTAAACGTGTAGGAGAATTATAAAAAGTTTGAGTAGCTGATGTGAGCCTTATAGTCTATAACTTGTTTTTATAAAAATTACTATACAATTTCTAAAGATAGTAATATTACTATATCTGAAAATATATACATACATGTACATTGTATTAATCTCATAGAATTAAGTTCGCTTCAACTTTTTTTTCAGAGGTTTACTCCTTTAAAGAAGACAACCCCTGCCCCAGGAGCATATAATGACCCGCGTCATGCTTTCGAATCATTAAAAAGAGTAACAGGATTGAAGAGAAGTCCATTTGGTCAGACATCTGTTCGATTTGAACCAAAACCACATGTCAGAAAGACTCCAGGTAATGTATAACATTTCACTCATGCTTAGAAATCAATTCGCTAGCGAATGAGAATATCTTCTTTAAGCCTACATAGCACAAATGCAAATCATTTTATATTGTAGCTTTAATGATTGATAAATTTCAATTTTTCACATATTCTGGTAAAGACAGGCATGCAAAAAGTTGGACAATTTATTTTTTTAAAGTACAATGATGCATATGAAATTTTGTATCATTCATTGATGTTTGAACATAGTGAAAAACTGGCTTATACATGTAGTATTGTGAATCTTAGATGGGTGATGGGGGTGGGGGGCAAAGGGAGGGGGTGTTTTGGGAAAATATGGTACTTATTTTGTGTCATCAATTCATCCAACAACTTTTAAACCATATCTTTGAAACTTTGCAGATTGTTTATGGACATATTGAAGATGTGCACAAAAGATTATTTTGTCATTTGAAGAATTTTCCCCAGATTTTCCAAACTATTATGTATGGAGGGTACAAATTTTATGTTATTAACTCTTCCTACAACTTTTAACCCAGATCTTTTAAATTTGCATAATGCTTACAGACATATTAAAGATGTAGTATGTCAGTTGAAGACAATTTTCCCAGATTTGTCATCTTGTGCAACATAGGGTAGTAATTTTTCTCACAAATTGTGTCAATCACTGAAGTAAAGTCATTGTTAGGTGTTTGCAATCATTTGCAGAGGTAAAGGCATTGTCAGCTGTTTGCATCAGTCACAGCAGTAAAGGCATTTTCAGCTGTTTGCATCAGTCGCAACAATAAAGGCATTGTTAGCTGTTTGCATCAGTCACAGCAGTAAAGGCATTGTTAGCTGTTACTATCAGTCACAGAAGTAAAGGCATTGTCAGCTGTTTGCATCAGTCACAGCAGTAAAGACATTGTCAGCTGTTTGCATCAGTCACAGCAGTAAAGGCATTGTCAGCTCTTACTATCAGTCACAGCAATAAAGGCATTGTCAGCTCTTACTATCGGTCACAGCAGTAAAGGCATTGTTAGCTGATTGCATCAATCACAGCAGTAAAGGCATTGTCAGCTGTTACTATCAGGCACAGTAGTAAAGGCAATGTCAGCTGTTTGCATCAGTCACAGCAGTAAAGGCATTGTCAGCTGTTACTATCAGTCACAGTAGTAAAGGCATTGTAAGCTGTTTGCATAAGTCACAGTAGTAAAGCATTGTTAGCTTTTACTATCAGTCACAGCAGTAAAGCATTGTTAGCTGTTTGCATCAGTCACAGTTGTAAAGGCATTGTTAAATGTCAACATCAGTGATAGCAGTTAATGCATATCATGACTTGATTTTCACCAGTTTGATGATCCATCCACAAAATTGATCTCAGTATACTACGGTTGACATCTATGACAAATTGCCCTTTTACCTATAATGGTTAATATAGGTTTAACTTTTATTTTTTCTCTGGATTGACTATGCATTAAATCTTTGCACCTACTTAATTTTATGTTTTTAGTTAATATTTTTATAATGAAACTAAGATTTGCATAATGCCGATAAAACAAATATCAAAAATTGAATTAACCAAACAAAATAGCAAGGAAACAATGAATCCAAATTAAAGTTTGTTGATTTAGCCATTAATACAAAGGCAAGTGACAGGAAGTGGATTTTCCAGTATTTTATGGAAAGAATATTCAATTATCTTTTCTATGATATCATGATTCCAACATTTATGAGGTTAGATTTAATTGTAGAAAGTGGTAAAACATTGTCAGTATTCAAACTTCTTTGAAGCTTAATTACTCATTGGCTTATTTATACTGTAAATGTGAAAATTAGTCAGATCTTAGATCTCTGTTACTTCTTGTTGCCATGATTTAGGACCAACATGCTAAGTGGAAACTGGACACTTGGGAGAATTTAGCATGTTACATTTTACATTGATTGCATTATCAGGTGACAATTATTGTAACAAATACTTTGAATGAAGATCAGTGTGATGAGATAATTGATTTTTAAACTATAAACTTCAACCGATTTGTTTTTTTAATTTTGAATGAAGACCTAGGAGACCATTACTGCCTTCTAGATCATCATGAAAAACATCCCCTGTTATTGTGTTTTTTGCTGTAGCATATTTCTATCTTTGGTCACAATCTAGTGAATATTCTGATTGGACAAACAAATTGAATGATTAATCAAACTTTCTTATTTTCCATCTGGACTATAAAATGATAAAATAAATGATTTTCATGTCACCATTAAATAAATCAAATTCTTTTCACGAAGCATGTGTCACTTTAAGTAAGGTTTAATGTGAACATTTTACCTAAACATTTACATCTCAGTTAAATTGTGTAATTTATAATGAATTCATAATTAAGAAAAAGTGTTGCATCTTTTAATGTTGTGATGCATCCCTTCAGACCTATGTTTATAGTTGAAATTTTATTGTTAGAAGAAGCCCCATGCTTTATGGCCAGAGAGCTTCCTTGAAATCATTTGAAAAAGCATTTTAAATCCTTTGATGAGAGGAGGTTCTTCTTAAAATATGTTTTTGGATAGTGATAAATAATATGCACAGGAAACCACAACTTTTACCTGGTTGAGTACTACATTTAATTGGTTGATTCCTCTTGGTACACGTAGTATTAATAATAAAGAAATTAATTTTCAAATTATGAAGAAATTTATCAAAATCAAATTATATGAGTGATTTCTCTAAAACTTGAACTGGATTTATTTGCAGAAGAATCTTTAAAAGTACAATGTGTAGCAACTGAAAAATTGTGAAGTAAAATTCTTATTAAAAGTTAAAGCATATAGTTTTTAAAGCTGTTGAATAAAATTGTTTTTGTTCCTTAATTTTATACTTAGTATAAATAATCTAAATTAAATTTAATCATTGACTATATTCTTAAAAGTATGTTCCTCTCATTTGTCTTATATTATGATAATAGATAATTTATTCCACAAAGCCGTAAACACTTCAAGAATGAACTTTATTGAGCATGCCACTGGTGTAAATCACTGTTTTTTACAAACATAAAAAATGGATTAAGTATGTTATGAGATTTGCTGTAACAATGAAATAGAAAACCTTGTCAATAATTGATCATAATTTCACTTTTTACAGAATTGATTATTATCTCTCTATTGTTCATGACAAAGTGGCCAGGATGCAACACGTTGACCCCGACAAGACTGCGACAGATGCCCTGACCATAAAAAACTGATATCCTCTATAAAAATCAGTATCCCTTGGTGACCTATCAGCGGACAATAGGTTCGGAGGGTGGTGAGATTCTCGGTTAAGCTTAGGGATATTCATTGCTTTTTCACACCTAAGTGTTTTTATTATCGTCATATTAATCAGTTTTCTCCAATTGATCATATTTTTATGGTCTCCATCGCATATTAATGATGTACAGAAAAGCTTCTTTATATTAAACTAGAGATGAGTCACAAAGTTAGATTTATTCCGTTAGAGAATCTTCATAAGGACAAAATGTTTATTTCCTTCTGTTATAAAAGTAATACCAATAAACAAATGTCATAACTATACTTAATGCATGTAGTATTTGGATATATTTTGAATATGATAGAGTACAAAAGTATTAACATTGAATAGGAATTCAATTTTTATCTGTAATAATTTAATCAAATGACATAAAATCTGACTTTCTTTTTTAAGTTTACTGATTTTATAAAGTCTCTCATCTATTACTAAAACCAACATGCCACACACCTTAGATACATTTATAGGAGAAGACACAGATTTTATAAAGGATAAAAGAAATATCAGAAACAGTGTATACCATATAAATTTGTACTGGTTTTGATACAATAGCAAATTGATTGCATTTATTTCTGACATAAATTTTGTCAACATTGACTATCATTTAGTAAAAGTTGGGATTGCAGAGATAAATAAATCGTTTTAAGTAATAGTTCAAGATTGAATTATGTGGTTTTACATATTTTAAAAATTAATCTTAAATTTTCTGGATAAAAACAGGTGTAAGTTTTTCTTCCAGTGCTTGATAAGGCAGTCAACACTGCATTCTCAACGGTTACACGATGATTTTGCATTTACAAATGTTTACATAAACTTTGTCAACATTGAAATGAAATTGCTAGAAATAAATGGAATAAATGTATGAAAGTGTAGTCGTTTACATTGTTTAGTACAGAAATAAATGGGCTCTATAGCAAGTATCTATCTTAAAGATTGAGTAATCAGAAGTATAAGAAGATAATCACTAAACGATGGATACAATTTAATTTGATTGTACTTTTGGAGAGTTAATTCCGTTATTGCAATTTCAAGATCAGCAGTGAGAAAAAATGCTAAATTATTGATTTTAAACTTTTAACTAAGTATTTTATTATAGATAGGAAATTAACACTAGCCTGGTTTCAAATTCAAAACAACATGGAGTTTTATTTTGATGCTGATGATAGTAACATCCTATAACAGGAAATAATGTCTAGTATCTACCTTACAACAAGTTCTGCCTCATTTCATCGTATAATTACCTGACATTACAAACTGATAGCAGATCAATTTTCCATTGTCTTTTTTATAGTTATTTTTTTCCTGTTAATTTTTATGTTGTGTATCTGTAGCAAGTAGTATCTTCATTTTTTTATAGCCTGTGACCACTTTTATAAGGAAAGCAAGAAATAGTTACTTTATCTTTATGAAAGAGAGCTCTGGAGCCTTTTACTACTTTATAGGATAGATGTACATGTCAGAATGTCATGATATAAACCTGTCATTTTACAAGGGGTTGAAAAGGGGGGTATACCTTTCTCTAGTCTGGAAGCTGTAAACAATAATGAAAGAAAATTTGGTTTGTTGCCAATCAAACATCTTGTTTTATGAATTTAAGGCCAGGGACATACCGGTAGTGTAGATTTAAGGGATGGGGACAAAGTATAGACTTAAGGGATGAAGATAGAGTTAAGTTTTAAAGGAAGAGAACAGAGAATTTAGTCAATGGAGAGGATAGACTGTGTATTTAGATGATGTTGAAAGAATGTACCCTAAAGAATTTTTTGAATGAAATCAAAGGAAAAGTTTTTTATATCCTGCTTTGTAAAGTGGAGGTACATGTATATAGTGATAGGAGAGTCCGCCCGGTAACAATATATTCCACTTTTGTATCTGCAACTCCTCCTAAACCACTTTTTATAATTTAATGAAACTTTCTCAGATTCTTTATCATATAATGCCATTGTGCAACTCCTATTTTCTATTTGGTAAAAATCATTTTTTGGAGTTTCTTTGCCGTAAAAATGGAGTTTGCCATTGCCTTATATGGGGGGTATGATATCCATTTTGTATCCGCAACTCCTCCTAAACCACATACTATAATTTTATGAAATTTTCCCATATTCTTAAATATACAATGCCATTGTGCACCCCTATCCTGTTTTTTTTTGTGGTTTCTTTTTCTAAAACATGAACTTTGACAGTACTTTATATGGGGGTATCTATTTTGTATCCGCAAATCTGCCTAAACCACGTATTATAATTGAATGAAACTTTCTCAGATTCTTTATCATGTAATCCCATTGTACACCTTTATTTTGTTTGTGGCCAAAATCATTTTTATAAACTGTTTTACTTTTGGAAAAGGGGGGGGGTATCCATTTTGTATCCGCAACTCCTCCTTAACCACTTATCATAATTTAGTGAAATTTTCTCAGATTCTAAACCATATAATGCCATTGTGCACCTCCTATTTTGTTTTTTGGTCAAAATCATATTTGGGGTTTATTTGATCAAAACAAGGACTTACCAAAACATGGATTAGGACATTGCAAGTGGCGGCGGTATCATTTGTGAGCTTTGATCACAGTACCTTCAGTTTATATAGATTTAGGAGTGTGTAAGGTGGAACACATTTCCTTTATTTGAACTGTTTAGACTTTTCTTAATATTGCCCATTTAACATCTGACAATTTTTTATGATCTGTGAAATGTGAAAGCATGCTTTCAGGCTAATTCATTATCACACAGTTTAATGAAAAAAAAGTTTTAGCAGCAATAAAAAAAGGTGGAAAAAAATCATTATGGCTGTAAAGTGTCCCTTAAGTTTTATTGCATAGCCTTAAATGACTAAATCTGTGAACAACAAACTTCTGTCATGAAATTTTGTCATTTGGGAACTTGTTAATTAAGCTATATATTTTAATTTAAGTATCTCATGTCCTGTTAAGTATAACATTGGAACCTGATATTTTGTTTTATTATGTGTCATTACGACTGTTTTTGCAATCTGCTATGATAAAAAAGCAACAAAAATAATTTTATTAGGTCTGGGTACAAAGAAATTCTTTGCTAAAATTGATAGTTGTGTTCATCAGAATTGTTTTTTGAGTATTTCGCTTGTAAGAGAGTTGTGCTTGACACTCACAGTGGAAGTGAACTTGGGCACTGGATGTTATTTAAACAAATTAATTTTAACAGTAACATTTACAGCTACTTTTGGGTGTCACACCTTTTAGAAAAAGAAACTTGAATTTGCAGTTCTGCACTTGGCTTGGTATACAACTTAAAATGCCTTAAAACATTTACAAAATCCAGTTTAGTTGGTGGCAAATAAGATATGTTGATATTGGTTATTTTAGTGAGACTATATTATTTGACAGGTCCCGGAGCATATAATATTGTTGGAATGGGATCTGAGAGTATGAGGAAGGCTTATATAGAGAGTACCAGGAAAGGTGTGTTTGGTACAACATCTGTCAGGGTAAAACCAATTACCAAAAGGGAAGACCAAGAAGTACCAGGTCCAGCTCACTACCAGATAAAAGAAAAACCATTCAAGACAAAATATCCAAATCTGACTTCTACTTTTGCATCAGTAACATCAAGAGTAGTAGAGGCACCTCCTACTGTAAAGGTGAGAATTGTAACAATTTGATTTCTGACCATAGAATTTACCTGCAAGTTATTCTGCAACTCGCTAACATGGTTTTTTAAGCAGGTTATGACAGAATTAATTTTCAGATTCAGGCATTTTGTAAATGTTTTTTTGTAGTTTCAAGTTGAAAATTTATTGCTATCAAATCAAAGCACCAAATCACAATGAGATGCGCAGTAAGATTTTAGAAAATTGTGAATTTAGGCTTGTGACGTGAACTCTTTTTTCAGTTTTCACTTCATGCATTTTATTTCTTTACAGTTTTATATTAACTATATATACATGCGCAATAAGTTGATAGAATTTTGATTTACAAAAATTGCAGACAACAAGGGGTCAAATTTTGAAAACTGAATTAAAGATCAATCTGACCCAAAGTGCTCTTTCATTTTAAACTTTGTGCATTTTTTTTTTTTATACAATGTGTGACAATACTGTATAGAAAAAAATGCACAAAGTTTAAAATGAAATTGGTGAATTAGATTTTAGAAAATTTGATTTTAAAAAATTGAATGCATAGTCAAACACAAGTGGTGCAGTATTTGATACACGAGGGTTGCAATGTGAAGAGTTAGGGGATAGCTGTTTTTGCCAGCTGCCTCTATATAGTAGAATGTTGCTATCAGTATCATAATCATAATGTTGATTAATAGAATTTCTCTACAAAAGTTCTTCAATGTCCAAAAGGTAAACCACACCTGAAATCATTTAAATATAGACAAAGGAGTGATAGCTTGATAATTAACATGATTTTCACCTTCTTTTGTTAATTACTGTGCTTTAAATCTCAATCCCAGCAGAGTTTTATGCTTGAGGAACCTATGAGACAATCATATAAAATACTGTCAAATATAAAATTGTCAATAATATTCATCTGTAGTAGAAACATAACAAAGGAAAGCACCTTGGGATAGCATCATGTAATTATACTTCATTACATTTGATTACAAGGTAAATTCACTATAATTTATGATGACAGTTATTTCTACAAGTTAATTTTTTTATTGAAATAGACAATTCTTGTAATGTCAAATCAAATTACATTTTATTACAATTCATGCATAGAAAACATGGAAAATAATATCTTTTTCAGTACAATCCCATTCCATATTAATTTTGGTATTTTTTCAAAATAAAGAACCTGCAATCCAGAAATAATAAAAAAAATAAGCCATGTTGGGGTTTATTTATTTCAGGTGAAAGTTACTCTAAATATTATGGAAATCACAAGAAACCAATTCATTCTTCCACTGCTAAAGTGATGGTCAGAATGAAGGATTATTCCTTTTAAATTTTCCCCTCCAAATACCATGTACCTATTCTGTCAGGTGACAGCTATCTGTAACATCATAATTTACATGTGCTTTTATAGATTTTTTTTCTCCTTTTTTAGCATATTAATATGCACTCAATTCTTTCACTGTTATACTTATAGTTGTGCAAGAGATGCCAAACTACCTATTATGTAAAGAAAAGTCACAAAAATTGAATTTTACATTTAATTTCTCAAAGTAACCATTATGATACTAAGCTGTAGTTATTTTTAAAGCTATTAATTTGATTTATGTACAAGATTTGGGAAGTAAATTAATATGGTATACCTCAGTATATAATACAGTCGAACATCTTTGTGTCGAACTCGCTTTATTTGAATACCATGGATAAGTCGAAGTTGCTGAAAGGACCCAAATTTTTGCCCGTTAATCCAAAGTAAATTTGACACTTGTTTATTCGAACATGCTGGAGTCAAATACTTCTGTTGTGTCCAACAGCTTTTATAGCCCAAAGTCAAAGAGATATATTTTTTTACTATTTGAAAGTCAAACCTAATAGCCTTCATTGATCAGATGAATTTTCCCTTGTTTTATAATGTAACTTCTAGCTTATTTTTAAGTAACTTATTTTGATTATAAAGATTTCCAAAACTTATTGACATTGATTTAAATTCATTGTTTTTCACGATTTTTATCACATTTTAAAAAACGACATTTGTTCAAACAATAAAAATGCACCACAGTATGTATTTGAACTAATCATAGATTAAACTATACCATGAGTGCCTGTGGAAACATTATATAAGTCGAAGTTTTCCTTAAGTCCCCTGCATTTCTACATAACTGAGTTTGAATGTACATGTATATGAAAAATTTGTTGATATGGGATCACTTAAATGGAACATACTACGTGACAAAGGCTGTACTTAGACCTCATTTTGTACTTTTTTTGTTTCACACTGTGCCAAATCTCCTTTTATTTCTAAATCAAAATGATGGTTCCTTATATAACAATTTCCAAAATTTTAATCCAAATATTTGGTTGTAATTTTTAATGGTAAAAATACTAGCTGATAAATAAACACATATATTTTTTTTATCAATAATATGGACTATTGTAATGAACATGGGAATTGGAAATTGTAGCAATATGCAAAATTGTTGCCAAGTTGTAAAAAAAGTAAAGCAGTTTGTTGACACTCTAATTAAAAAGTAGTTAGAAGAAAATTGGAAAAGTTTGATTTACTGGGCTTTGTTTTGTTAATTTCCTGTTGTCTGGGCTGAAGTGTTGATTATTCTGTAGTGTATTGCACTACATCATGATATCGATGTTGTTACCAGAAGAACATGTAAAAAACCTTGGTACTAAATTAAATTTACATGTTTCAAGTAAAAAACATATTTTATGTCTTTGATACAATATCCAATGGTTTTCCCTTTGTCTCCTTTTTTAATTTTTTTTTAGCAATACTGAATAGAAAATTTAATTTAGAGTAAAACTGGACAGAAAAGATTTTTTAACTACATTATCTATTTTTTTTTCTGGAATGTAGGTCAGGAAAAATATCCTTTTCAATTTTTAAAAGATAAGAATGATAAAATGATATACACCAAGCTATTTTATATTTTGTTTTTTCTTCTTTAGTTTCTATTGTAAAAATATTTCCATTTTACACCCTACCATGAAAGTAAAGCATTACAAGGAGAATTTTCCATATTTGAGATATGGCCTAATACTGGCCAAATTCTGTTATGTCCACATAAAGACTTTATTTCTATTTTGCTGTTATAGACTTCTATGATGTACATTTGGCCAAATCAGTTGTTATTATCCGAGATCCTGTTAACATTTAAAATCATGGGGTAACTTTGTAATTAGACAATGAATGAAATCAGCAGTAAATGCTATTTGAAGTTTTACATGCAGTCTCTTATTTTAACTGTTGGTTGAACTGGTTACTAAATTCAGATAATCTCAAATTTATTTTGGTCTAGTTAGCTTTAAGTTAATGAAATTTGATATCATTTACAACATCTAGCTATAAGTTTGCATTATGAGTAATAGTTAGAGTATTAAATTTTTTATTTTTTTTAACATAGTTTATTTTTAAAATTAGTGTTAAATTATAGAAGTTATATCCCTTAGACCTTGATTTTTCAAGTAAAGTATTTTACCTGATAATAAGTAATTGAGATTACAGATTTCCTGTTGGTTTTTACCATCAGATCCATGTCTCAAAATTAAGTCATAAAAGATGAAATTTTAAACAAATCTTAAAAGCAGCTACCTTTTATCTTTCAGACTTAAAAGCAGTATATTTGTAGATAGGTACTTTGATATTATACATATGGTTAGTGATCTAGGTCATAAAACACGGGGATTATAACAGTTGTCATTTAAAGCTTCATGTTTTATACTTTTCTTACTTTTTGTAGTTTTGGCAAGATAACACAAACATTTAATCAAAGTACCATTTGCGATTTAAAGTTTGACATAAAAAATCAAATGTATTTCACTTGTTTAGTATGCACAAGGGCATATAATACACATCCCTTGTCTGAAAATAACTGACTCATTTTCTTGTTGCTTAATAATTTTTGAAAGACGGAGAAAAAAAGTTATGTTTAATACAATACAATGATGGATTGTTCAAATGTAAAATTTTGTCATTTAAATATTTATTGTCTTATTACTATGAAAAAATCCAGCTTGTGTTAATTAGACATTACGTATGACATATTATATGTATGTTTTGTCCAAGATCATGACTTTCGAGATTATTTTAATCCTTTTCAATTGTCTTGTGTCTGTCTTCAGATATGCTCCAGACTTGTACATTTAAAAAAAGTTCTAACCTTCCATGGAATTATTTTTTTGTTCAGTATTATATCGTACAGTTTACTTTATTTGAAACGAATTTCTTTAATGGTATTATATCATGCAAAGAAACAATTCTTTATGTAAAGTACGATTAACATTTTAAGAATATTTTTATTCAAAGCTTCGGAAAAATTCAACAAAAGGGAATTGACTTTCTCATTAGAAGTTTATATAAGACGTAGGAAGAAGAATCGTGCTCAGTTGTCCTTTTTTTTAAATGGAATTATATACAGTTTTATATAGTAGATTATTACAGAAATTCCCAAATGATTTTTATTTTTACCAGAATTTACACCATAACAAAGAACATACAGTAAAAAGACACTTTCTTTATTATTTTCATTTTGACAGGACCATCTACTACATTTTCAAATTAATTTGAGGACAAACTGAAGAAAAATTCGTGTATGATTGACAGTGCAATAATAAAACCTGCTCCCTTGTGAAATTGATCTTTATAACTGAATGTTTAACAGAACAAATAGCATAGTCCCTATAGAGCAGAGCCAATTATCTGGGTGATGGTTTTTAGAAATTGTCATTTTATTGTACATTTCTAATAGCAATTACAGACATCTTTAAGTGCCGATGTTTAGAATAAATATTGATCAATTACAATCTTTTATGGTTGGAACTTTGTTTGGACTCTTGCATTCAAAATAAACATGTGTTTGGTGGTCTGCAGTGATGGTTTTACACCTCCCAAAATTAGCATAAGTTGATTCAGTGTCAGGACATGTGCACAATACAATTTTCAACATGACCATAAAGAATTTTATTGTCATGGTCTGTCGGCAATATGAAATTGCTTGTTTAATATTTTATAAAGAACAAGAGAATCATTTTTGCAGATTCAAAGAGGGGTAACTCTTATATGGATGTTCAACTAAAGAATAGTTTGGCTGGTAACATAAAGAGCTGTTTTTCAATCCATACCACAATAGACTGGCAGGGTAGTTGGGATATGACTAGACTAAACTGAAAATTACTAGAATAAAACAATGAAAATTAGCATTTTTTGGGCTGGTAATATATTATTTTTACTAGATTTTTAGGCTAGTGATATATAATTTTTACTTACTTATTGGGATACTAATATATTATTTTCACTAGACTTATTGGGCTAGTGATATTATTTTTACTAGACTTATTTGGCTACTGATATATTATTTTAACTAGACTTATTGGGCTAGTAATATAATTTTTACTAGACTTATTGGGTTACTGATATATTATTTTCACTAGACTTATTGGGCTAGTGATATATATTATTTTTACTAGACTTATAGGGCTAGTGATATATTATTTTTAATAGACTTTTTGAGCTAGTCGTACAATGTATATTATTTTTACTAGACTTGGCATAGTGATATATTATTTTTACTGGTGCGAACGAGGTTTTACTAGACTTATAGGACTAGTGATGTATTATTTTTACTAGACGTTTTGAGCTAGTTGTACAATGTATATTATTTTTACTAGACTTGGCATAGTGATATATTATTTTTACTGGTGCGAACGAGGTTTTACTAGACTTATGATTTGGTCAAGAAACTAAAGGTGCAGACTGATTTTGGCAATTAAAAAACATCACATTAATTTTTAAATTTACAGTATATGGACAATAAAGACAAAATTGAAACAAAAGACCTCGCAGTTAAAAACCTTTTATCTGAAATTGAGGTGTGCCTTTTACAATTTCCTGTCTTTCTGGTTTTTAATTGGTATATTGTGGTGATTTCTCTTACTTTTCATTGATCTGCCAATTAGATATTTATATCCTGATAATGGATGGCTTCAGAGGTTATAAACTTTTGACATCAATGTAAAAATTTGACTAGATAAAAACTACTGAATATTTTCATAGTGGTTTTGCTGGAGTCCAAGTTCATATCGTAGACAACAAGGTGGGCGATTCAATCATAATTTCTCTATTATACCTGTAGGGCTCGTCAAATGTTGTCTATTTCTCCTTTATGTCATAGTTATTATCATTTAAATGAAACAAGCCAGAACATAAATTACAATCTCTTAAAAAAATCAGAGTAGAAAATCCTGTTTATCTCAATATCTGTCAGTCAGTAAGGACTTCAAATGTTTTTTAAGGGAAAAAATTGAAATTCTCTATAAAACAAAGAAAAAAAAGTGACAATTTTTTGTGATATTTTGAGAATCCACAGAAATCTGCTATTTAAATTTTCTTTGAAGATCTTTTTATGTGCAGATATGTCTTTTTATAATCACCTGCTAAGTCAGGAATCTCTAGCCTCTGTTAGTCTTGTGTGTTTTTTTAATTTTTGTTCATTTGTATGTTTCTGAGATAAGTGTGCTGTCCATTTTGCTGAACTAGTATGCATTAATGTTTAGGAGCCAGCCTCTGTGTGCGATTTCTCGCTGCATTGAAGACCATTGGTAGCCTTGAGATGTTTTCTACTCTTTGGTCGGGTTGTTGTCTCTTTGACACATTCCCCTTTTCCATTCTCTATTCTATGATAAACAGACGGTTTACTTTTGTGAAATTCATTAAGTATATATATATATTTTCTATAACAACCTTTAAAAGATCTTTCTATGCCCCAAGTCAGAGTAGGGAGCTTTCTAACTATACATTTGACGGATTCTATGCTTATATTTTTCCTTGTTTAGATAAATTTCCATATTACTGTTTGGATGCAATCTTTGTAGGTGATATATGAAAATGTAAGGATATGGGGTAAGTGTCAATGAGACTAGATCCCATAGGAATAAAAACATGAAAATATTTATCACCTTTAGGGTTCATTTTTTTTTTGTCTTTATAATACTATGAGATATTGTCTCACGTACAGAAACCGTTTCCTGTCTTATTCATAATATTACTTAGAACGTGTAATCTTCTGTTTATTATGTTTGCCAAGAATTAGCTTTCATCATTAACAATCATTGATAATATAAGTAGGAAGTTTCCATTAGTAAATTGACTTTAATTTTAAGCTTTTCTGCTTTATTAAATATTATATATTTACCAAAAACTCAATATAAAAACTTCAAAACATTTGATAAGATAAAATCTAAGTTAAGTATGTTAAAATTTCTATCTAATTTGAGTTTTATGTATTTCAAGGTTTATCATGAAATTTTTGTGCTGCTTTATTTCATATTTCTGATTAATGATATTTTAACAAGTTTTTAAGAGTCTGTTTTGATATTCTAAGCTCATCCTTCAAGTTAAACATAATTTTTGTCTACTTTTATCTAACATTTAAGGAGGGGCCTGCTTTAGTACATTCCTATGTAATTGCAGTGTCATTTTTATGATTGATTAATATAAAATTTAGCAATATTTGTATCAAAACATGTAAACATGAATCAGCAGACATACAAGTAAAGTTTGAAAAAAGAGAATGTTTTGTTCAGATGAGACGGAGTTAAATATTTCTTGAGGTTCTGCAATTAAAGTGTGTGTTCACCTTAAAGTTAATTTGTTAATTCTCTGATGAATCTCGCAAGGGTGCAGGTTACCTTATTTAAGGGAATATGATACAAAAAGGTTCCTCCACAGAATTTTTGCTGAAAATTTACCAGATGGTCAATTTTTATGTAGACTTTTCAAATATGTGTAAAAAAAACATACCTTCATGACTTAGTTTTTAAGATAATCAACACTGATTTTGGTATATTTGAGCCAAAAACCCTAAATTTTTCATTTTTCCAGTCTCTAACTTTTTAACGAAAAAAGATAACTTCACCAGGTCTTTTGTAAATATTCTCAACTACATAGACATTGTCGTCTAGTAAATATCTGATGAAAAAGATTGATAAACTGATTTGGAAATTAGGCATATTTAAGTCAAATAAGCAATATTGATAATAATTTGGTAACTTTAGATGCATGTAGAAAAAAACCCTGGTTTTTGTTGAGCCTGCGACTTAAGTCGCAGAAAACTCGACATAGGGATAGTGATCAGGCGCGGCGGCGCGTTAACTAACTTCTTAAAAGCTTTAAATTTTAGAAGGTGAAGACCTGGATGCTTTATACTTTGTATATAGATGCCTTATGTTACGAAGTTTCCGTCTCTCATATGTTCATTATCCTTGACCTCATTTTCATGGTTCAGTGCCTACTTGAAAAAAAAGTTAAGATTTTTGTAATGTTAATTTCTCTCTTATTATGAGTAATAGGGTAACTATATTTGGTATGTGCGTACCTTACAAGCTCCTCATCCCTGTCAGACAGTTTTCAATTGACCTTGACCCCATTTCAAGGATCAGTGGACAAAGTTAAGTTTTGGTGGTCAAGTCCATATCTCAGATACTATAAGCAATAGGTCTAATATATTTGGTGTATGGAAGGATTGTAAGGTGTACATGTCCAACTGACAGGTGTCATCTGACCTTGACCTCATTTTCATGGTTCAGTGTTATAGTTAAGTTTTTGTGTTTTGGCCTGTTTTTCGAATGCTGTATGCAATAGGTCTACTATATTTGCTGTATGGAAGGATTGTAAGGTGTACATGTCCAACTGGCAGGTGTCATCTGACCTTGACCTCATTTTCATGGTTCAGTGGTTATTGTTAAGTTTTTGTGTTTTGCTTTGTTTTTCGAATACTGTATGCAATAGTTCTGCTTTACAGCTTAAAATTTATAATGTATGTCTGATAGCATTTACTTTTATTAGAAATACACGACAGGGGAGACACTTTTGTGTGTCCACTCTTGTTAATTGGTATATTGTGGTGATTTCTCTTACTTTTTATTGATCTGCCAACTAGATATTTATATCCTGATAATGGATGGCTTCAGAGGTTATAAACTTTTGACATCAATGGCGATGTCATTATCTCCCCCCCCCCACTGTATCGTATTCCCTTAAAGAAAGTACAATTGCGTCTTGAAATCCCAAACTTCTGAAGGACAATAAAAAAAATATTAATATGATTTGACGAATCAAGAGTAAATATACATAATTCTTCAATACTGAACAGTATGCAAAAGAGAAAAGGTTCATATGCCCCAAAAGACATGCAATTTGAACAAAGAGACAATTTCTTATAAACCTAATAATCTACTCTCATTGATTGATCTCTGCTTCATCACACGTGTTGGGAGTTTTAATCTTGGTAACTATGGCTGTTAGAAAGTGACACTTCCAGTATAACATACAGTAATAATGCTGCGACAGAGTTGGTCTTCATGATTTATGGTAGTCCGGTCAAGATGAAACGTAGTTATCTCAGCGTTTAGTCATATCTACGACAATACATATTTCACAATAATGGATTGCACTTTGCTGTAATATGGCTTTACATAATTGCATTTTGTTGCAGATGGGATGATTCAATAGTGTCCCAGGATGAGTTACTGTATATTGGTATAACCCTGTTTCCATTGTTTTGGAGATTTCATTAAAAGATAACTATTTTATCAAACTCTTTTTATATAAAAGTGGTCTTAAAAGCTATTTAAAAGAAATATGAGAAGTTCTTATTTTTTGGGAAAATCCCTCTTTACATCAAAAAGTTTTCAAAAATTTACTGGAGACTTAAAATAACAGTATAACATGAACAATCTGTAACATTCATAATGTAGGTCTTTGTCAAGTGACATTTTAGGTCACAGAAGGTTAATTAGCAAAATAAGGTTAAGTATTTGACAAGGTCTTACACAGGAAATTTGGGAAAGGCCAAAGAAAATTCTGTCAAGAAATTATCAACCAATGCTATGCCAAACACAAAGGAAGATAAATTTATGAAAAAAAAAACACATTTTTAATTTAGAAAAATTCTAATGCTAATGATGTAAGTAGATATAAAGTTCAAATCTTTAAAAATATGGAAAAGAAACTATCAAATTTATGTCTGTAGATGAAACACAGTGAATTTGGCAATTACTTAAATGATTATCTCCCTTTATAAGGAAATGAATAGTTACTAAAATAATGAAGTACTAGTCCCTGTGTCTATATGAATTTATGAAGTACATAACTTTATAGTAAACAAGTCTGAAAAGTAAAAGCTTTTCTGTCTGAGTTCAAAAGGAAGTTGTTTGTTAAATAATTTATGAGAAATCATGTTTCAATTCCTTACAGCCCTCGAACTAATGATTCAATAATCAGTTTGGTTAACTTGTCAGTCAAACTTGGATTGTACAACAATGTTATAGTGGCCATATGTTACACTAATGTTTATGTAACAGTTTATAAACAACCACCCTAACAAGAGGCTGTGTTTACCCAGCCTAATAACATACAAGTATGTTGTATACCATTTTGTCTTGTAACTTTCCAGTTACTTATTTTAAGTGCCTTTTTCTCTATCCAGAATTTCTTCATTTTGACATTAAAGTTTGTTTTTATGTCCTTAGATCTTTTAAAATGATATACGGTTTACTTTTATGTTATTTTATTACAGATAAATTTTGATTTGTTGAATACAAATTGTACCTTGGTTTAAACTTGTAATTGGTTTACAACTTTGTCATATTCATAAATTATTCATTTTTCTGTAAATTATCCTGTTGCAGATAAATTTATTATTAATCTGTTTAATATTCTATAATTATTATGTCAAACCTTTGTTGCTGTGTGAATGTCTTGTGCCAAACAGTTCGGTTTATTATTTAATCGGGTATATTTGAAGTTGGTTTGTAAATAGAACCATAAGCATATCAGTTGCCCAGGTCCATGGGGGATAATTTATTGTAATACTTTAAACTTTGGGAATAATTTATCAGATAATATCATATTTTATGGGTCTGTTTAAGATTTCAGTTCGAACTAACACAATGGTAATATCTGAGGTAGAACATACTATTTTTTACACTTCAAACAGATTATTCATTTATAAGAATAAATGTTAAATGATATCTTTAAGTTTTTTGGTAGCCTGATCATATGTAGAGATGGACAACAGTAGAGAAAAGTTGTCCAAATGCTCTGTATTTCACTTATTTATGACTGGTCAGTTGTGCTCAAAGCCTTAAATGTTGAAAGCCGAAATAACCCAAAATTTATTTAGTTAAAAAACTTTTCAAGAAAACAAGGTCAGTGATAAATTTTTGTTTCCGGTGCTTTGAGTACAACTGATGAGTTGTAATTGATGCTGTGAGCACAACTGATGAGTTGTAATTGATGCTGTGAGCACAACTGATGGGTTGTAATTAATATCATGGAATATTTATATACATACATTTATGTTGTCTAATATTAATCAATTAATTATACACTTATTGTATAAGTGGTGCTTTACAATAGAGGAATCAGCAAATACTAGTTTTAAAATCTATGGTTTAATCTTGCCAAGGATCAAACCTTTGACTTCCCGTATTCGAGGCACACACCCTAACTACAAGATCACTGAGACTGTAAATTAAAAAAATATCAAATTAGTTTAGACCTCTGTTTCTATAGTATGAAGATTTTTAAAAGTAACAGTCCCTGATATATTTATTAATAGATTCTCATCCCTGTCTGCCCCTTTATTTGTGTCCCACCCCAATTTCTCACAAAGAAAAAATCTGCTTTACCACCCCATTTAAAAAAAAATTACATGAAAATTTAGAAATTGTGGCCATAGATATACTCCCGATAGATTTTGAAACATTTCTGAGATATAAAGTACATACATTGTGGAAGATGTATGAAACACTAAAATTTATTGCATTCATTTTACCCTTTTGTGATTATTAACAAGTTACAGTGACCTTATTATAAGCTTATAGCAAAATACTTGACACATTAATACCTATACATATAATGTATTTGCCTGCAAAATGATATACTACCCTGCCCCTAAGTTTTGACAACAAACAGAGTCCTGCTTTATTTTTCTACAGCTAAGTGACGATGTTGTCCATAATTTATAGTGGTCAGCAGGTCTGATTTATAATGGTCACTTTCATCTTGGGGGTCAGAATACCTGAAAATTCATCCAAATCTGGACATATGAATGTAATATTACTAACATGAAGTAAGTAGCCATAAAATGTGGTATTTTACTTGTTCTCCTCAGGCACTATCTTGTCAATAATTAATAATAATGGGTAACAAGTTAATACTGGATAATATATTTATTTGTGACTTGAGATTTGTTTAAGATAAATGAAATCTAACTGTTATTGTGATTTTGGTATCACTTGCATTCCAAGACCAGCATTATTATTCTATTTAAAAAAAAAAAATTCCAAAGTCGTTAGCTGTGTTTATATTGGTCTGGATTGGTCTGGATCATAGCTGCAAAAAAATAAAGCACATCAACACTTTAACAAGTTAATATCATATATCAAATCAATATCAATTCCTTATCAATTTAAATGGGTTTTTTTCACAATATCTTTTAGCTTTTGATCAATTTTCATACATTTGTAAAGCTGTATTTATAAACATAGGGTATGCTTTTTAATGTCCCACCTTATATTCAAACATTCCGTGGATTTTTTTAGTAGCTCCAAACAGTCATAAAAGAAAATCTTGTCTGTTGTAAATTGACAGCTCCAATTTTAAGACGGATTTTTTGTTGTAAATTGACAACTCAGTTCTAGTTGGTAAATACAGTGTAACTTTGATTGCTCCAACTCAAAGGACTCAAACACCTTTTGTGTACTCACTGTCATTTTGCAGAAATTTCATTTCTAGCAAAATGTGCCAATTTTATGGCCATTTGGAATTTAATTTTCATGTTTTTTATCTTGTTCTTCTTGCAAATTTTGTAATCCTTTGCAAAAGGTATTAATCTATGATATCTATGTTCTTTTCTGAAAAAAAAATACTAAGCAACCATCATTTAATGATTGTTCACAGATGATAATTTTAAAAGCTGTTTGTCACTATTGAAAATGGGTCAGCAGTTTTGAGACAAATATTCTGGTACAAATGTAGTCTGCTCATGTAAACATTTTTTATTCAAACTAAAAATGATAAATGTGAAATTGAAGACTGTCATAAAATGCCTTAAGCTATAGAAACATTTACTGATGACAAAATGATTTTTTGAAATCATCATTTAAACTTATACATTTGGTAAAAAAAATTGTCGAAAATGAAATTCTTTAGTTATGACAAAGGCTTGTTTCAGTATTTTTTGCAGAGTGTAAAACAATCGTTAAATGACAAGAAGATGATTAAGACTTTATTAATAATAGGTTGTTATACAATTGACATGCATAGGAAGATGTCAGTTTTACTTTTATTTTGGTAATACAGACATATCTGTCATTGAAGAACATCATTACACAATTATCATTTGACAGTTCAGGAAAAATTGAAAAGGTCGTTAATTTAAGTTGGATGTTCAAAGTTTCCCATAAAAATAATAACATTTTGTTTCCATTATACATATCTACTTTCAAATAGAAATCAATGTCTTTTAATCAGAAACTTGGAATTGTTGGCTGACATTTTCTTGATATTTTGAAAACTTTGATGGCTGTTATCAGTAGTCAAGATTGACTGAAACCTTTTTGTTTAGTAAATTTCCAGAGTCCAAGGGGAATGAGTTCTGCTTTTTGTTTTTTGTTCCACTTAAAAAATATCTGATAAAAAATATACATGTATCTTCAGGATTCAAGTTGTGTAATCTAAGTTGGTCTCTTATATTGTGGTCTGTCCACAAAATCAAAATACACCACACAAGGGAAATCATCATAAATGGCTGAAAGTGGCACTACTGATATATCTTCAGCTGATGAATGTATTACAGTCTGTCTGTTTGACATTTAGATATCATGTTAATTTCAGGAACTGCCTCCACCAGGGTCCTATGAAGTATCGCAGTCCTACCAACATTCACAAGTCAAAATGGATAGAGCCAAACCAAGAACAGATGATGCCTCAAGAAAGCAGGGCTCTTTCCTTACAGCAGCATCAAGATTTGCCCCAGCCAGAGATATTGTTTTGTCACAACCAGACTTAGAAAATCCTGGTAAGTTTTCGTTTTTCATGCCCTGTGCAAGAATGTGAAAGGGCATATAGATTAAAAAAAATTATGTTGAGAAATAGCTCATACGACATAAAACATAAATTTGTTGCATGACTGATTCTGATGAGTTTTGCCTTAGGAATCCATGGTGTTATATCAATGATACTTCACCACTATAAGCCTCTTAAATACATTGTATAATACCTTTCTCCAACAGTTGGGTCATTATGACCCACATTTCTTGCATGAGTCACTAGGTTAAGTTTTTGTGTTTAGGTTCATTTCTCTGATACCTATTGAGACATATCAATGATATCATATTTATTCATTCACCTTAAACATTGTATAGTAAAACAAAAGTCAGCAACATTTGATTCACCATGACTTTTATTTTATACTTGAGTGACTTTGGAAAAATATTTGCATTTAGGTATATTTAAAAAAAAAACTAGAGTAGTATATTAATGATATTTCACACAGTCATCTTATTTAGTACAACACTTCTCAGCAACATTTGAGTCACCATGACCTATTTTTATCCATGAATGACTTTGCTTAAATTTTTGGATATAGGTGCATTATGGTAATGTATTAATGATATTTCACAACTACTGTCATCTTATTTTAATGCAACACAACTCAGCAACATTGGGGTCACTATTACCTACTTTTTATGGTAGAGTGACTTTCATCAAATTTTTGCATTTTAGTCTATTTCTAAAAAAAACTGTGGTGATATATCAATAATATTTTACAACTACAATCATTTTCTTTAGTTGAATACAAATCACAACAATACCAGTCCACATGACCTACATTTCATCCTTGAGTGATCATTTAGTTTTAGTGTTTGGGTCCTTATGTCAGAAACCAATTTTATACTGTGGATTCATTACTTTTAATGGGATAAAAGTCAATGTGAGCAGCATATATTATGAAACTCATATATTTAAAATAATTCTCAAAAAGATTTCCTGTCATAAATAATAGATGGAAATTTTATTTGCAGGAGGACTGGACATCTGTGTCTTACAGACACACAATCTCTAGTTTATTTTATAATTCACCTGTGACTTCGGGTACTACATGGGGCAAAACTTAATGTGAGCAGGATATATTATGAAACTCATATATTTAATCTCTACAACGACAAAAGTAACCCAAAAATGCCTGGAGATTTCTTATGATGAACCATTTAAAAAAAAATCATCAAAATCACATACAAAATAAAAAAGTTTAGAAAATTAAGGTGTGTCCCTTTTTTGGCCCTTTATCTTATAATGGTAAGAAATAGTGGAAAATGAATCTTAAGAAGTTTTTTCCATTTTCATCAAGGAAAATTAAAAACCAAAAATCATAAAAATCGCACAAAAATTTTTAAAAGTTATACAAAAATTATCAAAAATCAATTATGACCCCCCAGAAAAAAAATGGGAGGGGCCATATTTCCCAAAATGTATCCCAACATGTATTTTTTATGGGGTATCATTGTGGTAAAATATTGTAAGGATATGTTCAATAGAACAAAAGTAAATAAGTGGAAACCTAACTACAGACAGACGATGATACCCAGGACAACAGGTTCATACCATAATACCTCCGCAAATATTTCCAGCCATATAAAAATGATAGAAATGAATATCATTGTAGATTTTGTCATCATACAAAAATCTGTCTTAATCTTGAGTGACTTTATACTCAAAAATAAACCCATGCATGTAATTGTATTATTTATGATTTGACTGATAATTATTACCAAGCAAACTGCTGTTGGACTGCAGTTTCTGTTTCTGAAGATAAGGCCTTTATTTATGGTCTTCATATATCTTTAGATGTAACATGCCAAACTATTGTGCACATAAGAGTTTTCAGCCTATTTTTTTTTCACATTCCTCAGATCAAAAAAGATGGCATAACACACTAAACATTCAACTTTTTGCTTTTGTTGAATTCAAATAAATACCATGAGTCATATGAAAGCTGGTTTTCTTGATTCTTTTCTTTCTGTTGAAAACTACAAAATCTGTTTTTCTTGTAAATTGCATTGTTGACATCCTGCAATACAAATTTTAAATTGAAAGCATAAAATACAATGTTATCTTATCCTAACCATTAAAGCAGATCTGACAGATACTCAAATGATTTGTATTTCTGACAAAAAATGAAAGATTAACTGTATGCACTATTCCATTTAGTAAAGTCATATGCAGTTAGAAACTATCTTTCAAGTGAGGCCAAATTAAAATTTACGCAAGTTACTTTTAATGTTTAACCACAATTGCATCAATTTTGAGATAAGCCAGACATAATTTTATAAACCAATCAGGATTATCTTCTTTGAGTATTTGTAGCTAATTTTATACAAGACCACCATGTCGTAATTGACAGTTTTATGAGTAATATATGCTAACATTTGACTCAAAGATGCTGAAGATATTGTGCAACTGTTACAGGGTCTTGTGAACCAAAAACAAGCTCAGAAATTATCGAAACATTTAATCTAAATCTGACTGTCTCTGTTTTACTAAAATCTGTATAACTGTTGTCGCCAGCTGTTTGTCTTGTTATTTAGTGCATTTAATGCTCATTCCTGATACACTATTTATATAGTTCTTAGAGTGGTTTCTTACAATACAGAGAATCAGTTCAATCACCAAACCTGTACTAGATAAGTAATGGTAAAATATACTTTGGGCAGGAGCTGGGTTATGTTGGTTTTTCCCATGTTCATGTGCCCTTTTTTTTGCACTGATACTAAGTTGGGCAATTATTTTATGTCTCTTCAGCAGTATAATATCAGATGCCAAAATGACAAGCTGAAACTGTCTTAAGGACAGTCCTATACAAGAGATATATACTCCTTAGTCTAAGGACAGTCCTATACAAGAGAGATATAATCCTTAGTCTAAGGACAGTCCTATACAAGAGAGATATCCTCCTTAGTCTAAGGACAGTCCTATACAAGAGATATATACTCCTTAGTCTAAGGACAGTCCTATACAAGAGATATATACTCCTTAGTCTAAGGACAGTCCTATACAAGAGAGATATAATCCTTAGGCTAAGGACAGTCCTATACAAGAGAGATATCCTCCTTACTCTAAGGACAGTCCTATACAAGAGATATATACTCCTTAGTCTAAGGACAGTCCTATACAAGAGATATATACTCCTTAGTCTAAGGACAGTCCTATACAAGAGAGATATAATCCTTAGTCTAAGGACAGTCCTATACAAGAGAGATATCCTCCTTAGTCTAAGGACAGTCCTATACAAGAGAGATATACTCCTAGGTCTAAGGACAGTCCTATACAAGAGAGATATCCTCCTTAGTCTAAGGACAGTCCTATACAAGAGATATATACTCCTTAGTCTAAGGACAGTCCTATACAAGAGAGATATCCTCCTTAGTCTAAGGACAGTCCTATACAAGAGATATATACTCCTTAGTCTAAGGACAGTCCTATACAAGAGAGATATAATCCTTAGTCTAAGGACAGTCCTATACAAGAGAGATATCCTCCTTAGTCTAAGGACAGTCCTATACAAGAGAGATATACTCCTAGGTCTAAGGACAGTCCTATACAAGAGAGATATACTCCTTAGTCTAAGGACAATCCTATACAAGAGAGATATGCTCCTTAGTCTAAGGACAGTCCTATACAAGAGAGGTATTACTCCTAGGTCTAAGGACAGTCCTATACAAGAGAGATATACTCCTTAGTCTAAGGACAGTCCTATACAAGAGAGATATACTCCTAGGTCTAAGGACAGTCCTATACAAGAGAGATATAATCCTTAGTCTAAGGACAGTCCTATACAAGAGAGATATCCTCGTTAGTCTAAGGACAGTCCTATACAAGAGATATATACTCCTTAGTCTAAGGACAGTCCTATACAAGAGAGATATAATCCTTAGTCTAAGGACAGTCCTATACAAGAGAGATATCCTCCTTAGTCTAAGGACAGTCCTATACAAGAGAGATATACTCCTTAGTCTAAGGACAATCCTATACAAGAGAGATATGCTCCTTAGTCTAAGGACAGTCCTATACAAGAGAGATATACTCCTAGGTCTAAGGACAGTCCTATACAAGAGAGGTATACTCCTTAGTCTAAGGAAAGTCCTATGCAAGAGAGATATACTCCTTAGTTTAAGGACAATCCTATACAAGAGAGATATGCTCCTTAGTCTAAGGACAGTCCTATACAAGAGAGATATACTCCTAGGTCTAAGGACAGTCCTATACAAGAGAGGTATACTCCTTAGTCTAAGGAAAGTCCTATACGAGAGATATATACTCCTTAGTCTAAGGACAATCCTATACAAGAGAGGTATTACTCCTTAGTCTAAGGACAATCCTATACAAGAGAGATATACTCCTTAGTCTAAGGAAAGTCCTATACAAGAGAGGTATTACTCCTTAGTCTAAGGAAAGTCCTATACAAGAGATATATACTCCTTAGTCTAAGGACAATCCTATACAAGAGAGGTATTACTCCTTAGTCTAAGGACAATCCTATACAAGAGAGGTATTACTCCTTAGTCTAAGGAAAGTCCTATACAAGAGAGATATACTCCTTAGTCTAAGGACAGTCCTATACAAGAGAGGTATTACTCCTTAGTCTAAGGACAGTCCTATACAAGAGAGATATACTCCTAGGTCTAAGGACAGTCCTATACAAGAGAGGTATACTCCTTAGTCTAAGGAAAGTCCTATACAAGAGAGATATACTCCTTAGTCTAAGGACAATCCTATACAAGAGAGATATGCTCCTTAGTCTAAGGACAGTCCTATACAAGAGAGATATACTCCTAGGTCTAAGGACAGTCCTATACAAGAGAGGTATACTCCTTAGTCTAAGGAAAGTCCTATACAAGAGAGATATACTCCTTAGTCTAAGGAAAGTCCTATACAAGAGAGATATACTCTTTGGTCTAAGGACAGTCCTATACAAGAGAGATATACTCCTTAGTCTAAGGACAATCCTATACAAGAGAGATATGCTCCTTAGTCTAAGGACAGTCCTATACAAGAGAGATATACTCCTAGGTCTAAGGACAGTCCTATACAAGAGAGGTATACTCCTTAGTCTAAGGAAAGTCCTATACAAGAGAGATATACTCCTTAGTCTAAGGACAATCCTATACAAGAGAGATATGCTCCTTAGTCTAAGGACAGTCCTATACAAGAGAGATATACTCCTAGGTCTAAGGACAGTCCTATACAAGAGAGGTATACTCCTTAGTCTAAGGAAAGTCCTATACAAGAGATATATACTCCTTAGTCTAAGGACAATCCTATACAAGAGAGGTATTACTCCTTAGTCTAAGGACAATCCTATACAAGAGAGATATACTCCTTAGTCTAAGGAAAGTCCTATACAAGAGAGGTATTACTCCTTAGTCTAAGGAAAGTCCTATACAAGAGATATATACTCCTTAGTCTAAGGACAATCCTATACAAGAGAGGTATTACTCCTTAGTCTAAGGACAATCCTATACAAGAGAGATATACTCCTTAGTCTAAGGAAAGTCCTATACTAGAGAGGTATTACTCCTTAGTCTAAGGACAGTCCTATACAAGAGAGATATCCTCGTTAGTCTAAGGACAGTCCTATACAAGAGATATATACTCCTTAGTCTAAGGACAGTCCTATACAAGAGAGATATAATCCTTAGTCTAAGGACAGTCCTATACAAGAGAGATATCCTCCTTAGTCTAAGGACAGTCCTATACAAGAGAGATATACTCCTTAGTCTAAGGACAATCCTATACAAGAGAGATATGCTCCTTAGTCTAAGGACAGTCCTATACAAGAGAGATATACTCCTAGGTCTAAGGACAGTCCTATACAAGAGAGGTATACTCCTTAGTCTAAGGAAAGTCCTATGCAAGAGAGATATACTCCTTAGTTTAAGGACAATCCTATACAAGAGAGATATGCTCCTTAGTCTAAGGACAGTCCTATACAAGAGAGATATACTCCTAGGTCTAAGGACAGTCCTATACAAGAGAGGTATACTCCTTAGTCTAAGGAAAGTCCTATACGAGAGATATATACTCCTTAGTCTAAGGACAATCCTATACAAGAGAGGTATTACTCCTTAGTCTAAGGACAATCCTATACAAGAGAGATATACTCCTTAGTCTAAGGAAAGTCCTATACAAGAGAGGTATTACTCCTTAGTCTAAGGAAAGTCCTATACAAGAGATATATACTCCTTAGTCTAAGGACAATCCTATACAAGAGAGGTATTACTCCTTAGTCTAAGGAAAGTCCTATACAAGAGAGATATACTCCTTAGTCTAAGGACAGTCCTATACAAGAGAGGTATTACTCCTTAGTCTAAGGACAGTCCTATACAAGAGAGATATACTCCTAGGTCTAAGGACAGTCCTATACAAGAGAGGTATACTCCTTAGTCTAAGGAAAGTCCTATACAAGAGAGATATACTCCTTAGTCTAAGGACAATCCTATACAAGAGAGATATGCTCCTTAGTCTAAGGACAGTCCTATACAAGAGAGATATACTCCTAGGTCTAAGGACAGTCCTATACAAGAGAGGTATACTCCTTAGTCTAAGGAAAGTCCTATACAAGAGAGATATACTCCTTAGTCTAAGGAAAGTCCTATACAAGAGAGATATACTCTTTGGTCTAAGGACAGTCCTATACAAGAGAGATATACTCCTTAGTCTAAGGACAATCCTATACAAGAGAGATATGCTCCTTAGTCTAAGGACAGTCCTATACAAGAGAGATATACTCCTAGGTCTAAGGACAGTCCTATACAAGAGAGGTATACTCCTTAGTCTAAGGAAAGTCCTATACAAGAGAGATATACTCCTTAGTCTAAGGACAATCCTATACAAGAGAGATATGCTCCTTAGTCTAAGGACAGTCCTATACAAGAGAGATATACTCCTAGGTCTAAGGACAGTCCTATACAAGAGAGGTATACTCCTTAGTCTAAGGAAAGTCCTATACAAGAGATATATACTCCTTAGTCTAAGGACAATCCTATACAAGAGAGGTATTACTCCTTAGTCTAAGGACAATCCTATACAAGAGAGATATACTCCTTAGTCTAAGGAAAGTCCTATACAAGAGAGGTATTACTCCTTAGTCTAAGGAAAGTCCTATACAAGAGATATATACTCCTTAGTCTAAGGACAATCCTATACAAGAGAGGTATTACTCCTTAGTCTAAGGACAATCCTATACAAGAGAGATATACTCCTTAGTCTAAGGAAAGTCCTATACTAGAGAGGTATTACTCCTTAGTCTAAGGACAATCCTATACAAGAGAGGTATTACTCCTTAGTCTAAGGACAGTCCTATACAAGAGAGATATGCTCCTTAGTCTAAGGACAGTCCTATACAAGAGAGATATACTCCTTAGTCTAAGGAAAGTCCTATACAAGAGAGATATACTCTTTGGTCTAAGGACAGTCCTATACAAGAGAGATATACCCCTTAGGATTAAAATTTTCATTCTGTACATTTTATGGCAATCTTTTTTTAATTATCAGTTTCACCATATTTTATAAGGGGACATTAAATTGTCATAATTTTGCATATTAAATTTGAAAAATAAAAAAAATTATGGTATTTCACAGAGATTATCAGTATATATGGATAACATGATTATGTTGTTTTTTTTAATTGTGGATTATGTTATCACAGGATTTTTAGATGAAATATTTTAGAATAACTAAGTGGAAAAAAAGACAGATCATTTATAATATTAAGTATAGTTAGGTAACAGCTTGTTTCTCCTAACTTAGTGACAAGATGATACAGTTTGAGATAGTTTTGGCACCTATAATTTGTCCATAGTTGACCTGCAGAAAAATGCATCCATAAATCCAGGTTTTCTGCCAATAACATCTTGTCAAAGTATCAAAATGTGTTGCATTTACATGTAAACATTTCTTTATACTGAGTCATCCATTTCATATACCAGTATATCATTGTCAAAGATAAGATGATATTTTATCAAGCACCTGTTACTGGCCATTGGTCATCCATCAAATTTCTGCATTAGATTTATCTTAGCTGCAGCACAAATGCACTTAGAATGCAACATATGTGTCCAGCTGGCTATAATAAACAATTGTGGCATGGTAATGGCTTTGTTGATGAGGAAATTGGTCATCTGTCAGGGAGACTATATACTACTCCCCTCCAGGAGCAGCACTGGTGATGGAAAATATTCACATGGAGATATATATTCACAAATTGTTTGTGTTTATTTGTTATTTTGTATGGCATTTGTGATATATACATGGTATTTGTTGTTTGTGTTATGTGATATTTGTTATTTTGTTGCCTGTTATACCAGGTATTTGTTATCTAGTCATTTGTGATATATACATGGTACTTGTTGTTTGTGATATGTGATATTTGTTGTATTTTTGTCTCTGTTATACCAAGTATTTGTTATTTAGTCATTTGTGTTTTAGTTATTAGTGATTGGGGGGGGGGTTGTTAGGTCTTAATACAAAATGCCAGGTTATGAACTGATGTTTTTAGAAGTTCTACTCTCCTTGCACATTGAAGATCCATTTGTAGATTTGAAGAAAAAATTAGAGTTGGCCAAGGATCTAGGTATAGTCTTTCGTGTTGTGAGTGAATCAGACCAGCTCATCTCAAGGTGTGTTTGCACCAATGTTAAATGAAAAGTATTGCCTGTTTTCCAGCTTTAAGTGGACGGTCCTCTGGCTTCCTCCGGTAATAAAACTGGCCAC
The DNA here is from genome assembly GCA_028015205.1 of Mytilisepta virgata. NCBI lineage: Eukaryota > Metazoa > Mollusca > Bivalvia > Mytilida > Mytilidae > Mytilisepta > Mytilisepta virgata. Next base: position 96,423,173 of record CM051521.1, read on the forward strand.
CGTGATATAGCCATTTTAGTTGAAATCGGCATCAAACCCTTATAAACCAGTTACCAACCACCCCCTCCACCCCCCCCCCCCCCCAAAAAAGAAAAAGAGGACTATGGCCACTACCAAATACTGAATTATATGTGCTTTGCCCTAGTGTGGAATTCAAAATTCATGAAACTACATGTCCTGTTCCATCCCTTTTTGTGAATTATACCTTAATATATTGTTGAACTGCTTGTCAATGGACACTAAGCAAACAATAGTCAATTGAAACATTATTTTCTTCTTTAGATGGAGGGGCATGCATGTAATTTTTTTCCATATATCCAGTTGTAATGGAATCCTGACAAAAAATTACATATGTATAAAGATAAAATAATCCCATGTCAAACTTGTTCACCGAGACATAAATTATTGAGAAAAGTTCTCTATACTGTCTGTCTACAAGTCCCTACTTACCTCCTGGCATTGTGATAGTGCTGATAGGATGAAGGATTCTGTTTAGGATTTCTCATGAGAAAATAAACAAACTGAATGATTAATTTGTAAACAGAAAGGTTTACTGACTGTTTATTTCTATAACTGACAATTAGACAGTCCAGAATTGGTGCATCTTTTGAAAAGGGAGTGATATATAGACCTTGAGGTATCTGTAATGGCTGTTACTTTCATACATCCGTCAATTATTGTTAACAAGCTTATCTCTGATGTTTTAGTATATATAGGTCTTATTTTATAAACTTGTCCAAATTTTTACTTTGAAGAACACATAAAATTTGCAAAACATATCTTTTTTTATTTCTTAAAAATAACATAATTTTTATTTTTTTTTTTTTTTCATTTTTCTAGATCTGAATACCGTAACACCTTCTGAATTTATTTCCCTGAAAAATCTTTACTTATTTGCTCCCTGACTCCACCCAATAAATAAATATGTTGGAATTAAAAACAAACCAAAAAATATGTTGCTTCCAGAGTCTATCTGTACTTAACATAACAGATTATCCTAAATTATGTATATTAATATCTGTTTGATATTCTTACTAAGATGAGTGGAGATAAACCAAAATGTTTTGATGTGATAAAAGATGGTACATGTATTCCATCTGAATGTACTTATGTTGAGGGATATGTTCCTCTTTGATGTAAAACAAGATACCTGATAATTTGATTTCCTTTTGATAAATACATGAAGTGACCCACAGCAATAAATGTGTATTTAGCCTACACCTGGAATGATTTACTTATAAGCATGCACAGTGAAATTGATTTGGAGATAATTAAATAAATTCTTACATAACATATTTACTTATGATAACAAACAGTGGGTTTAACTAATTCTATAATATCCAGATATTTGAAGTAGCTTGATCCTCATAATTATTGTGTATTCAGTCAAATAGTGCCTACAGTGAAACCTAATCAAACGAATTAAGAATGTTTAATGATTTCCTTATAACCATTTCTCTGATATTGTCTATATTAATTGACTGATTTCCATGAAATTTGTTCAATTGTTGCAATAAAATAAGCAATTAAGATAGTGACTGTGGACATATATCCTATCACAAAGGAACAATTTCCTCTTAATACTATTTTCTTTTGAAGATTTTAAAGTCATTTACTATACAAATTTAGATAAATGGTAGGAAATATATCATAAAAATGAAGATATGACATTTCTTTGGTTTTATATTAAGATAAGATAAGTACTAGAGTTATAAAGATTACCAACATCATCTACTTTGTGATTTCATTTCCTCGGAAAACCATAAAGATTATTGTTAGGATTTCTGATGGATAATTTTAATGCAGGCAGAATCTGTAAACAGTGGAAATTCTGTTTTTTGTTATTAACAAGAAGATAAAAGATTTCGGGGTCTAATGCACATGAGAATCTTAAGAGCAAGTGAATACAGCACTATTCTTCATCTTGAAAGTCATTTCAAGGCCATTCATGATCATCCTTTACAATGAATAAACTTTTTCTGAAGAAGTTGTTGGAAAATACTAGATTCTCTCTGCACATATAATAGTTGTCGACAGTCTCCATGCAGTGGTCATAAATCTTTGGTTGTCTATTTACACAGTTGACAAGCCTATACAATCACTTAAGATGTTTATATTTACTTCTAGTTAGTAAGGGTATTTGTTCCCATGCAGTGAAAACTACATAAACTAAACTTCTCATAATACCTATTTATTTGCTTCTGGTAATGAAAAAATAGAAAATGGATATTTTTTGTAATTCGTAATTTAGCGTTTTTTCATTCAATTTTCTTTGGGTGGTCTTTTAAACTTTATGCATTTAACATCGTAAATTTTATGCGAAAGTCCCATGTATAGACAATAAACGTCACATCTTAAAAAGCGAAAAAATTAGACTTTAATTCTACCGTGGATTATTATACACCACCAATAATGAATCCAATTATTATTTTATTATTTATGAGTAATATTTTCTCCTCTCATAGCTTTAACACGACGTGGAGTGATTAGTTTTTTGCGCAGCGGAGCCCGTTCTTTTCTTTGTTATAGCATTGACTGTCTGGGGTGTTCACTTTCTAACACAAGCGTTTATTTGTTAACAACATTTTATTGTTTAAAACTTCAAAGCTTAAATTAAAATTTATCATGTTTATGTATATTAATGCTTTGTGATTTATTCAGAGTTCGACTTGCATTTCTAGACAATTTTCTTGAATTCTTGTGAAAGACACTTGACCATTGGACCTAGTTTTCTCCCTGTGCGGCCGATAAAACATTAAACTCGGGGCTATATATGGCTGTGGCTAATTTCTATGATATAGCATAGGCCAATGCATATCTACAAATACGACTTTTTGCCCATAATAATAAATATAGACCTAGGCCTACATCACACAGAAGTATAACTATTATTATTCAGAAAAGGGAAAAAATTGGTTAAATGAGCGAATGCCTACAAAACAAAAGATACGTTCATAAACATCTCTTGTCTTTCCCGGATTTTTATTGAGAACAAAAAAAAGGATGAGTGAAAACAAAGAAGGAAATTCAAAACTATTTCGAAATCATATATTCCATTTGAAAGATAAAAGCTTAATAAATCCGAAGTGTTCCAATAAGTCTGGTTTCTTATTATCAGGGCTGTTAGTTTCCTAACATTAGCAGTGTTACCGTGTTCCGATGTGACATTATCATGTTAGGGAAACGGCACATTAACAACGGCTTTGGTTTCAGCTTCAGTGCCCTTTCAATAGCCTTGATTGACTCTTGGTTGTGAAAGTGAGATGAAATCAAACGAGTTTAGTAAAAAAAAGTATGGATAAGTATTCATGTATTGTATTTGACAATTTCCATTTTACTTAATTATTGGAAATGTACAACATGAGAGATGAGAGAGTTTATTACAAAGTAATGTGTTTTTATTTCATTGCCCGAGTAGATAGGTTAACTATGATTGCTTTACTATATCTATTGGAGTACTTTTCTATCCTCCAACATGAAAGAGCTTTCAGTTGGTTCAGTAAACGCATCATCTCCGTCGTATTTATGTTGATATTTTATCTGTTTATATAGGGAAATACATCCTAGTCAATGACATTAACTTTGTTGCTTTCGGTTTTGTTTGTCGAATTAAATTGATTTGTCCATTAGGATAATGTTTAATGTTTTGTTAACACAACAAACATATTCATTTTGATGGTGGCTGTTTAGGTTTTCTTGAATTTTTGTGTTTGCAGTTTGGCTAGCTACAAGACTTTGATCGCTCTTTTATATTGCTGAGATTGATTGTCTTTTATAGTCATCCTCTTTAGTATAAATACAGTGATGTAGAGACTTTCATTTTGTTGAACATTTTTATGAAATACTTTTTGATCCCTTTATATGTACAGAATGTTTTGTGTGCGTGCTTTTTAAAGTTATCTTGCATAAGTACAGCGAAGGACATTTTGCTTTTGCTTTTTTGTCTTTTTTCCGATATTGATTTAGTAATATTTTAATATTCTGAAAGTTGTTTTGATCTTATAGACTAGATGAACGATAGTAGTAAACAATTTTTTCAGAACCCGATATACAGTTATATTTTCATTTTATAACTAAATTATATTTTTTCAAAAGTTAGTCTTGCATCACGCAAAATTTTAAGCTCTCCATTCTTAATTACTTCCCGCCAAGCGAGCGTTATTGCTGACCGAAAGTTACCCTATGGAAAATTAGTTGAATATGTCCAATCTTGAAATGAAATGCATTAGTCACCGATACATTTGAGCCAGATTTATGGGCGGCCGAATTAACCAATTCCATGTTCCAGCATTTAACACTACAGGCGACAAGTTTGGAATTTGATTGTTCCTAGAGAGAGATGTAATTATACATTCATATCTGGCATATTACACACTGTAAACAAAGTCATAAATCGGGTAAATGTTCACAGTGTGTTCTAACTCTGCCTTGTTAGATTCACATTCATTTTGCATATGTTATTTATCATAGCCATAACAATTCTTGTAACAATTTGCCGATGTCTGAGGTGATCAGATCTGAAGAAAACCAGTACCTAGGTCGTCAGCGATAAAATATTCTATTCTGGAAATTGTTGGCATTATCTTGGAAGACTTTTAGTGACGTTTGAATGTTGGCAATTTGAAGCTACAGTGATCTGTTTGTTATGTTTCTGGAAGGAAACAAGTTTTTATCATATTTTATGACTGACACAAACTATAAACTGGTTTCATTCAAGGATAACTTTCCGCATAACTATTTTTAATAAATGAGACATTAGTAAGCAAAAATGGCCGTGAAAATATCTAGAAAATATTTGGACTGAACAATTAATTCTGACCAATTCTTTATGGCCAGTTTTATATACACACGTTGATAGGAGATTATTATAAACGAGTTCCAAAGATTGAAGCATGCGATTGATCTCAGATGTCTGTCACCATGTAAATTTTCTCCCTGAAACAAAGTTATATAAATATATATAGCCAAAGATTACAAAATATTTTGCACTGTCAACTGCTAATCTAGCAACGTGATCTACATGTTGGAGTGTGGGATTTGTAATCTGCAGTACATTGGAGAAAGTAAGCAAGCTTTCAACAAAAGAATGAACGGCCATAGAAGTGACATAACAAAGAAAGACTTTCTACCCGTCAGCCAACACTTTCGGTCGACTGGACACAATCCTGGGGACTTTGGTAAAATGAAAGTTGCTATCATAGAACAAAATTTGATTTGGAGTGATCAAGAAAGGCAGACAAGAGAAAGCTTCTGGATAAAAGAACTAGCCACCTTATATCCAAGGGGAATAAATAAAAAGAAATAAATTTGTCAATTGATACAGATATTGAATAATCCTTTTTTATTGTTATTTCCAAGTGCTTTTTTTTTTTTTTTTTTTCTTTTTTTTCCTTTCGTGTACTTTTTCATTTGTTATAATGTTATACTTGTGTAAAATAATTCTCTACCTTATGATAAAGGATTATTTATTTGATTGTTTGTTTACATGCGTTGCCACAAACGAGGAAGATCAAGATCACGATTAGCCATATTGTTTTCTACACGTAATTAATTAGTCATTTCGCAATGCGACAGCACTGATGAAGGATCTCAGTGATCCGAAAACTTTGCTAAGTTTGAATTATGTTTATAATTCAAAATTTTATTTGTTTTATTTTGATGTTGTTTTGCAACTTTTTAGACGTTTATTTATTTTTATTTTACATTGTATCGTTAATTTATTATCGGTCCAACATCTAGTAAGTTCGAACGTTGGTTATTACTCTAGACGTATATATATATATATAACTGTCGATCTTTTTTTAAATCAAATTTGAAGATGCATGTTGTTTTTCCGGAATTTCCCTGTTTGAACATTTTACAAAGGCCTTTAGAATAATCATGCTGAAATTAAAAAAAATTGTGATTAGTTTAATTTCTCAAGCCTGCTTTCTGACCAGCTTGACTAATACAGGCTCACAGGACCTTCCAGTTTAAATTTAGTTTATATGAAACACAAACTTTGATAGGAGTGTAACTGTGCTGTTCTTTTGTGCACCTATATATATACGACGAGATACTTTATGTTCTAATTTGCTGTGCTAAAATAATTCACAGATGTAGAAAATCACAAGAGTTTGTTATTCTTGTGCATTAATGAAATATCTGGAGGTTATGCATTTTATGGTACCAAATTGTATATTTTTAGGACCAGGAGCCTACAATTCCAAAGAAACCATCAGTAAGAAAGGAGGACTTTTAGTAACAAAAGACAAGAGATTCAAAGATTTAAAGAGTGAAGGACCCGGTCCAGCAGCTTATGAGGTACTTGTTTGTTTATTTATTTATTCTTTAAATAGCTTGGTTTATGGGGGGGAAGGGGGCCTGAGAGGTCATGGCCTTCATCATTTGTCATCTGACATAACTCTATATGCTACTCAAGTGATTTACTTGTTTAGGGCAATAGTATTTCTTAGCCATTGGTTTATTTTGACCTATATTAACGAAGATTTTAATTAAGTTCAATCTTTAATGTAGAGACTACAAATTTTGTGTTGCAAATGGAAGTTTGTTTAATTTAGCAAAAATTTTAGTGTATAAATGCTTCATTAAAAAAAATTATTGTTAAACCAGATCATTTCTAAATACATTTGACTCTAGAACTTTAGTTTTCTTCAACTACTTTATTTTCTGTGTATAAATCTTCCCTTTAGACATGATATTTGCCATTGAAAGACCTATATCACATTTAGATCAATTTAGCTGTTTTCTCCTTACAAAATGACTACATGAAAAAATCAGATTCCATGATTTTTAATCTTGCAGCAAGCTTTTCCATACAGAGGTCACTTCTTTATTCTCTTTATGTCAAATACAGAACATTTATTTACTGCTACTAGACTGGAAACAGATATTGTACAACATTTAATTCAGCTTCCAAATGTAGTCAAATGCTTTTTGCCTGATTTATATTGATTTACTAGGTGGGATATTGCTTTTTGTTCCATTTGAATGTCAGTCTGTAGCAATTAGAAGTGTTTTATCTTGGACATAGATGGATTTCACCATTCTTATATGACAGTCTGCAATTGTCTTAGTATCACCTCAGCCAAGGCAGTATATATAATGCATGTTAAATTTGTCATTAAGTCAAATAATGGTTTCCAAGTTTTTGAAAGTAATTCATCAAGAATTGTCTTTTGTCTGTGGCAAAGAACAAGGGCCCTTTTCTCCTGATATTGTTCCATACGGTTAGTTTACCTGTGTAGGTTTAATTTTAAATGTATTGATACTATATTTAAATGGATTATTGCGTCACACCTTGTTATTTTACCTTGCCACTAATCAAGGCTAAGCTAATATATATATACATGTATTAGTTTATTAAAACTAGATGATGGAATGACAATAAGCTATTGCTTTTGCGATACAGTGCAGTGCATCATTGCCGGTGTTACAATAACTGTTACTGACATTATATTTTAAACAAAACGAATTGAAGTATTAAATGGAAAAGGGCATTTCGAAATATTGACTAACTTGTACACCAGAGAAACTAAATTAATTATGTGTTGTAATCTTCTGAAACTTGGATCCTGTTGTCGAAACCTACAGTCTTAAGGTTTTAATTAAAGTGACGGTGCAATTATAGGTAAGGGCATAATGATCACAATCAGGTATCAATTTTAATGATATTTAACATAAGTTTTAACAGGTTGGAAAGGCTGAGTAAAAAAATCCTAGACATACTTATCAGATTTGTAGAATTTCTGCCTGCATACTTCACATATATTGTCACTGCGCTAAGGGTCTTTAAAGTGTTTAAGTTGTACCTGTGAAATTTTTTGTTTAGACATTGATTTGCAGCAAGCACAACACAATGGCTTCATGTCGTTATTTACATGTGTTTCTTTACATGATTTTGATGAGTGATGTTATAAAAAAAAACCTATAGTCCACTGTCATTACCATTTACTGGTGTAAGCACAGCAATATAATCAAACTTGGGGAAGAAGGTTGCACAGAAGAACAGGCGGAATCTTGAAATTATTTTGTGCTATTAAAAATGTCCCTATAATTAAAAATTTTTGGTAGAGAAAATTAAGAAAGAAAGCTTTTGCGGTTTTAAAAAATATGACAAAAATGCGAATCTAGCAAGAAAAAAAAAATAGCCCTCTCCGAGATTCGAACTCGCATATAGTTTAATTGTTATTTAATAAACAACAACAGTACCGACTGAGCTACGACAACCATACTTTTAATTAGTAATTTAAAGGTACATGTATCTTAAAGTATCGAATTGATTTTTCAAAGAAAAGTTCCATTTTCGTTAAAAAGCACATTTAAAACCAAAACAGGAAACGCACATAATTTGACCGTTAGTGCAAATTTCAAGAAAACGGTTTATGTATTTGGTTCTGAAGGTGCTTGTGTGGGAATTCCCACTTTAAAGGTGCGAAAAACCCCCGAAAATGACAAAAATGCGTTTTCAACGTTTTTTATGCTTACTGTAAGTTTTGTGTTGGATTTATTGATGTAGAAAATTGAGAATCAAACAGAAACTATTTTTACTATGAGAAAAAGATAAGTTTCACAGATAATAACTACTTTTAGAAAATGGCCCTCTGAGTAAAACATTTTCTCGCCTTATTTAATTGTATATTTTTAGGACCAACCTTTTTTTTTCTTTTGGTTTTGAATTAAGTTCATTAAGTTTCCTAGTCATATCGCTGTCCATCACACTAAGATATCGAGACGGTTTTAAACTCTGTTGGTTCTGATTTATAGAATAAAACACGGTCATATCTGTTATGGTGTCAGATTAAACCTGTTATTTTTGTTCTCTTATAATTTTCTATTGCATATTTGAACAGTCTAATTGAACATTGCTATTTTAATTACTTAGTCCAGTATTAGCAAATACGTTTTGAGATAAAAAAAAAAAAAAAAAAAGAAAAGAGGGGGAAATAACCTGGCATTGCTTTATACGTGTAATCTTTGTATTTGACAACAAATATAAGATGCTACCATTCTCTCTATTGGTGTTTATTCTTTGCATCTTTTATTTTTCTCTGATACCTTTGTTACGAGCAGTAAGTAAAATTATGTCTTCAAGCTGATACACAAAATGATGCTAGTTTATTTAAACACAGAGATGCAGGTTAAAATTCATCCTTATTGAAATCCATCTATAAATGTTTCATGTCAAGATAAAATGTTTAATTGAAAGAGACATAAAATTTATTTTTATATTTCTTTAATTATATTATTTTTATATTAAATGTCAGTATCAATACAGAGCTAATAAGGTTTACATTTCCATGATCGTTGTTAAATGTTCATTTAAATTGAAAATGGAAAAAAATGTGATACAAAATTATAGTGTTATCTGTTTAGATGTCAGCAAGTCCTAACATTATAGGAATCTTATTACTGTTATAGTTCAAAGGACTTTATTATCCCTTTATAAGTTCTAAATTCTACATATATATTGGAAAAGGGTACAGCAAGCAGCTTAGCTATATATAGTGAATTATATTTTTTTTTAATATCTTTTATTTGTAAAGTGTTAATGAGTTTCTTTGAAACTGAATAAATCTTTTTTTTTCTTTATTAGACCTCACATTAGGTTCTTGGCATATGATCATGGCTTTTACAGATTTTTTTTCTGAAAACATTGACACTTTACATAATTTCATTATTGGTCTCCTTGACCATTGTCTTTTATCCTCACCTATATTCATATTCAAGCCCTCCATCAATGTTAATTTTATTCTCATCTATACTGCATGTCTTCTCAAAATTTAAAAAAAAATGCAATATTTCAATAAATCTTGGTATTTCATTTATACAAACTTCATGTTATATAATCAGTTTCTTTTTTCTTTTGCTGGGTGTACTAACTGTGTACACGTTTTATCACCATAAAAGGAACAAATATACCTGAGAGTAATGAAACTCTTTTGGTTCTGAATAGAATAAAAAATACGGCTGTTTGCCTTGTTCAGTTTGAAAGTTTGTATGAATTAATGTTCCATCAAGATATTTACATCTATATAAAGTTCTCATTCAACATTCATTGTATTATATAAGATGACGTTGAAAATTTAAAGATATCAATTCAGTCGTTAATGTGCTTGATGATGACACGCGGAAAGCGTCACTTCCGGATATAAACAATTCGTTTCATATTAAACATATTTATATACTTGCATTCGAATGAAGAAAAATGTTTTGTATTTTAATATTTACCGGCATCAGTTTTGACTAGATATTTACAAATATCCGTTTACTGGCTCTGTTAACGCATCGCCGGTATTCTTAATTTGCAACAATCAAATCCACAATTGATGCAGGCAAATATAAAAATACAATACAGTTATATCTACTAAATATATCACCAGATAATAATAGAGTAAGAATTTTCTGGTACCAATTTTGATGCATATGCCGTGAAATATAACCACTCATTTGTTGTGCCCAAGGCCCAAAGTATTGATTACAAACTATTGAAAAGCCTACAGAAAAAGCAAAATTCAACTCGGGGCAGAGCTATTCCTTAAGGCCGGTTGTCACGATCAAAGTTTTTGACGAAACTTTGATAGTTACAACGGTCAAAGAAATCTTTGATCAAAAACTTGGACAAACTTTGATGGAATAGAACTCCATCCTATTTCTCATCAAACTTTGATGGACTTTGATGGAAATCAACCAATCAGAATGCTGTTTTGGAATTTTGAGATAATGTTTACAAAACAAAAGCACATGTTACTGAAAAGGCGGGAAAAGAAGAGAAACAGACAAAATAATTGCGGAACTCATTTGGATCTTCAGTATGGAGTTCCTGGAGTAGTGTATGGTATGCACTTCCACGTCTTCTTCTAAGTAACCAGGATCTAGATGTTGCCCGCTTTCTCACTCTTGCACGGTCACGGAGTCTCCTCCTGATAATCCTAATGCTCATAAGGCATAATATTACAGCAATATATTCATAATTTGATGCATTTGGATCCATTGTTATTATTAAACAATATTTCCCTCAGGTTTTTCCCTCCTTTTCTTTGACCAATACCATCAAAAACTTTGATCAGTGACAACACAAACTTTGACAAAGTTTTTGATGGAAAACTTTGATCGTGACAACCGGCCTTTAGTTTCAACAAATTTAAATTTTAACAGCACTGTAAATTCTGAAACTTTACTGGTAAATTTTTTCAACTATATAAACTTTTTATTTCATTGATAGCTGGAACAATCACTCAGATTCAAACAATATTTTCAAATATTTGATTTTGTGGCATAATTTAATTAAAAGTCTGTGTACAAAGAAGTATTTTTTTTATTAATAAGTGTACATTTAAAAATATAGGAACAGACAAATTTATAGTGACTAAAAATTATCAGATTCAGACTGTTTATTTAACTAATTATAAAATAAGTGGATCAGCCCCACCTACATAATACATGTAAAGTCGACAGATCGCTTCCTGATAATGACTATCACTATTTGAAAACTTGAATTATATTTGTATTAATCAGACATAATGTTTCCATACCCTTAGGTTAAACATTGAACCAATGATAACATCTTGTTTGGCTTGCCCTTTTCATTCTTGTGGTGAAAACCTATGCAGTATGAAAGTCGTCCAGGCTCGTGTCTTTCCTTAGATTTTCATTTCAAGATGAAATAAAGATCACGTAAAGAGAGCATTTTAATTATTGATAATTACCTGTATTTTACCGGGTGACCTTTAAAACTAAACCAAAACCGAACTGCTACATCATTGACATTGGTTGAAAATTTTGTATTTCCAAAATATTGTAAAGGATGGCTTAGCAATACCAGGGTAGTACCTGGCATTATTTAACAATGAGGAAAAAAACATGGTAAATATTGAATGGCAAATTTATCAAGGATAATTATTGATCTTGTGGGTTGATCTTGTGTTTCTCGAGTTGATTTGAATTCGTATTCAAGCCAGTGTTAATTAAAGATCTGATTTTGTATCCAGGTTTTGCCATTTATTCAATTTCAACTCCAGAATATACATCTATGCTTAGAGTTTTATAGAATACCTTTCATTTTGGCATATAATTACAGAAAAAGATCATTCCAAGGTTATAATTATAAATATGAATAATAGATAGCTGATCTTCAAATCTACAGGGCTAACATACAATAAACCATATACCTTTATCATGGCAAAGATGTCAAAAATCAACACTACACGCTGGCAGTGACAAATTTTATGAGAAAATCAGCATTCTATTTCAAGCTCTAATTTGATCCTTGCTAAGATAAGGAGAAGGTTTTCCAAGTCTCTATCCTGTCTTAAACTATAAGATGGCAATAAAATTCATTGTGTATTCATAGCTGGTAATAAAATGGGTATATGGATGTGAATTGAATGTATAGCTACCATATATTGCCACAGAATCAGATTAATACTGTATGTCATTGGATAAATAATGTCGATTTCCTTTTGTTATTAACTTGGTATGATTGATGTTGGTTTCGTGTATACTTTGGACTCGCACTTTATTTGAAATTTATGTTTACTTTGATACTACAAATGTACTACTAAACTTATTGCATTTTGAACATTCTGCTATATATATCGGCCTTGTTTGTGGAAATTTGGTGGCACACTTATACTTTCCATCAGTGAGTCTCAAACCTTTCATATCTTTTTCCTCCCAAAGTGATTATAATGTACATAAACTCAAAATATAGGTTTAGAACGTGTTCAGTAGCAATACTTGCCAAATCACTTGTTGTGGACTTTGTTTTAATATTGATTATTGTACTCCTGGAGTATTTTTTTCCAGCTCATCTTGCCTAAAGAGCCAAATAAAGAGGATTTTTAGCTCACCTGACCCAAAGGGTCAAGTGAGCTTTTCTCATCACTTGGCGTCCGTCGTCCGTCGTCCGTCGTCGTCGTCTGTTAACTTTTACAAAAATCTTCTCCTCTGAAACTACTGGGCCAAATTGAACCAAACTTGGCCACAAGCATCATTAGGGTATCTAGTTTAAAAAATGTGTCCGATGACCCCGCCTGTCAACCAACATGGCCGACATGTCTAAAAATAGAACATAGGGGTAAACTGCAGTTTTTGTCTTATATCTCAAAAACTAAAGCAATTAGAGCAAAACTGACATGGGGTAAAAATGTTCATCAGGTCAAGATCTACCTGTCATGAAATTTTCAGACGAATCGGTCAACCCTTTATTGGGTTATTGCCCCTGAATTTTTAATTTTAAGGAAATTTTGCAGTTTTAGGTTATTATCTTGAATATTATTATAGATAAAGACAAATTGTAAACAGCAAAAATGTTCAACAAAGTAAGATCTACAAATAAGTCAACATGACCAAAATCGTTGATTGACCCCTTATAGGAGTTTTTGCCCTTTAAAGACGGCATTCAGCGTAAACTTTGCTTTTAAGATCTTTTCCTTTCAAACCACTGAGCCAATTGAGACCAGACTTTGGTGGAATGGTTCTTGGCTGGCCCCCTTCCAAACTTATGTCTGGCATCCCCGACTTCCATGGCTGCTGTTACTAAAAATAGAAAAAAAGGGGGGGGGGGGGGTGAATTTCAAAAACCTTCTTATATGAAACTACAAGGCCAGTTGGAACCAAAGTTGGCAGTAATGGTTTTTAGGAAGTTCTCTTTCAGAAATATGTCCAATGACCCGGACTGTTAACCAAGATGGCCGCCACAGCCGAACTTAGTTTAACATAGGGCCCTATGGGAAAATTCATTGAAAAATATTCTTGCCTTAAACCACTTGACCAATTGGAACCAGACTTGTCAGCAATGGTCCTTAGATGGTCCTCTTAGAGAGGTGTGTCTGATGACCCGGACTGTGAACCAAGATGGCCGCCACAGCTGAACTTAGTTTAACATAGGCCCTATAGGAAAATTCATTGAAAAATTGTGTTGTCTGAAACCACTTGACATATTGGAGCAGGACTTGGCGGCATTGGTCCTTAGGAGGTCCTTTTTCAGAAATGTGTCAAATTTCGTGGACTGTAAACCAAGATGGCCGCCACAGCAGAACTTAGTTTAACATAGGACCCTATGGGAAATTCACTCAAAAATCTTCTCGTCTGAAACCACTAAGTCAGTTAGAATTAGACTTGGTAGCAATGGGTCCTTAGATGGTCCTCTTTCAGAATTTTTGTGCGACGACCCAGACTGTCAACCAAGATGGCCGCCACAGCAGAACTTAGTTTAACATAGGGCCCTATGGAAAAATTAATTGAAAAATCTTCTTGTCTGAAACCACTTGACATATTGGAGCCAGACTTGGCAGCATTGGTCCTTAGGAGATCCTCTTTCAGAAATATGTCCGATCACGTGGATTGTCAACCAAGATGGCTGCCACACCGAACTTTGTTAAATATTGGACCCTAAAAGAAAAATTCAGTTAAAAATCTTCTTGTCTGAAACCGCTTAGTCAGTTGGAACAAGACTTAGCAGAAATGGTCCTTAGATGGTTCTCTTTTAGAAATGTTTCCGTTGACCTGGACTAAACCAAGATGGCTGCCACAGCTGAAATTAGTTTAACACAGAATCCTATAGAAAAACCAGCCAAATTGACTGCAACACTTAAATTTTTAGGTCTGCTCAAGGTGAAAAGTTAAATCCAGGTGAGCGATACAGGCTCTTGAGAGCCTCTAGTTTTTATATAATTAACTATGTTCATTTTTAGGACTATTCTTTTGATTTTTTATAGTGGGAGGTGTTAATGACATAAGTTTTGCAGAGATTTAATGTTGTCATTTAACTTTTTATTTTTCAGTTTTCACCAATAATCCAAGATACTGTACTGAAAGGGACATTCAATGCTACACTGTCCAATCCAGTTGCTCCTCAGATGGATATGTCAAGTCATGTTGGAAGTTCTGTGAAACACCAGTTCTTATTGGGTGTATGAGTGACGTCAGAATTTACAGCTATAATTCAGATCCGTCCAGAATGTCAGATCTATAAAGATTTTATGGAAGATGTTATTTTAATAATTATCTTGATAATGATGAACTTTTTAAAGGATTTTATATATTTTTGGAATTTTAAATTTCTATTTATTATTTTTTATGTTGTACACTAACTGTGATATAAATGTATTGTTATGTGATATGGTAGATGATTTTTTTTTATTTTAATCTATTATTGTATAAAAATATGTGTTAATCATGTCTATTAAATGTTACATATTTAAAGATGTCTTTTATTTATATTTTCTTGCCATAAGAAGAGAGAAGAA
The DNA here is from genome assembly GCA_028015205.1 of Mytilisepta virgata. NCBI lineage: Eukaryota > Metazoa > Mollusca > Bivalvia > Mytilida > Mytilidae > Mytilisepta > Mytilisepta virgata. The sequence continues at coordinate 96,438,424 of CM051521.1, forward strand.
GGATGATTCATTCTGCTTTAATCATTAACTTTATAAGCAGTCATGAAATTAATAAGCTAATTTGTAGCAGCCCTTGGATTTTGTTGGATAATTTACCACAGATAAACTTAAATTTTCTTGTTAAATCTCATCCGTTGCAGAGACGTGTAAAATATCAGAAAATACTGTTAAGAAGTGGTAAAATTTAAACAAACCATAATCAGCCATATATAATTTCTATTCTATATATATGACATGCAGATCCATACTTGCTAATGCCCGACGCAAGTGTGTTTTGTCTTTGCTCTTTGCAAGGTCACGCTGTTAGGTTTCATCTATAACCCTTCCTTTCTTCAGCAATTCTCTGTTTATATATATTGGTAAAAGAATAAGTTGTACATTGAGTTTTAAAAGCATACTGATTCTGTTCAAATACACTTGATTTAATTTATTTTTAATTATGAGACAGGGCTTCAAATATTCATTGAATACCGAGTAATGCTTCCAGATCAATCACTAAAATGGGGTATACACAAAGGTATATTCAGGTGAAGGTATACATGAATATGATTATTCTACAATTATACTGAATGTTTTGTTTTTAAAAATGAGTTTCGAAGATTATTTAAGTTTTGAAACCTCAACATTTAATTTTTATATACCTGCATGTATCAATATGTGTTTTGATGGGTGCAGATGTTTTTTGTAAAAACAAGTTACTTTTATTTGTTTATATAATGACAGGTGATGCCCTAACGGTGAAACATTCATGTCTTGATGAAGTACAGGAAACCAACAACTGTTCCATTATATACTAGGTCCAAATCAATAACAGGGTCATCTGATATTACATTTTATGGACATTTATACCCAAGGGGACAGTCAGTGTTTTTGTTTAGTCCGCTTTACATCTATCTTCAGTACAAATCTCTTGATTTTTTAATTACAATTGTCGACAAGATTACGGATCGGATATAGCTAAAAGCAACTAAGTTTCGTTTGATTGAATAGTTCGGGCAACGGCATGATAATAGCCCAATACACATCATATAGGGTGAAATTAAAACAAAACATATCTAGGATTAAATGATAATTTACATTGTGCCGCCAAACAGTTTATGGAAAAAATCGTAATTATATACACATTATCGTCCGGATTGTGCTATATACTTTACCCTAAGGCTGATATAAAAGTCTAGTTAATAAACAAATGAAATCGTTTAAAATGATTGCTTCTTTTATCTTAATTCCAAAATATGACATTTATCAAAATTCATACCAAGTTTAGTAATTATTTTATGTTTCCGGTTACAAATAAAGAATGATATGAAAATAGATGACAAAGCCTTTGGTACATTGTAAAGGTCAACACAAAATATTAACGAAATGAATACCAAGTGTTGAGATTATTACTTTATAAGTTAATATTGATTGTACGCGTCATTTGATTTGTTAATTTTTTTGTCTATCCCATCACATAAACGAAGTTTTTATTTTCTACCATGACGTTATAAAGGACCATTTTCACCAATGACTTGAAATACAGTGTAAATGGACCATTTAATATAACAGGAAGTTCTTGAAAGCTGGAATTTGTACAGGGCCGATGCCCTGTATAAACTTCCGGTTTCTGTTCTCAATAGAAAAATAGATCTATGTGTTGTTACTGTTGAAAAAAATAACCTGAACGACAATATATTTGCCGTATAGTTATGACCACAATAAAAACAGAAAAAATACTGTAATTTGAAGTCATTGTTATTAAATAATGGTGTCATAAAATGGGTATTTTCATATGCTTGTATTATGTCCTTGTACAGTCGTATTGGGTCTCGTTACGCTGTACAGGCCCTCGGCGTTGGCTTGGGCCTATACAGCTGACCTCGACCCAATACGACTGTCTCGGACATAATACAGGATTTATATGGAAATGCCCATTTAATAACACTATAATATTTCTCCCGACAATATTCCTTAATATCAATGCAATAACCATAACATATACATGTAACTTATCTTAGAATTCTAATTGGCTTAACTAAAATCGACAACGAGTGATCGAACAACATATAAATTCATGAATGCTCTTAGCACATGAGTGAATTATTAAGGTGCGTTTACATGATACGATTTTACTTTCGATTTTCCATCCGAGTTAATACCGTCGCCCAGGTAAATCGTACAGCGTTCTGTTCACACGATACGATTTTCCGTTCGATTTTGAACAGATTTGAACAGGTGCTTTTAATACTAGTATGTTTCGAAACGCAGCAACGTACGAAATTATCTATACAGCGAGTGATCGGCAATTACCTTATCAAAATTTAAAAAAATATGATATAATTGAATTAATGATTAGCGATTGGTTAATAACTTTTAACCAGAGGCTCCCAGGAACCGGTAATTGCTTATCTGATTCACAATAGCCAAGAAAAGGTAAAAACCAAATGTGAGACAACTTTCCAACTTAAAAATTTGACAATTGACAAAATTCCTCGATAATATTTGTCATATGAATTCTAATGATATGTCAAAACCCGTTTCCAAGGACCATTCTACCAAATTATGGTTCCAACTGGCCCGGTTATTTCAAACAAGAAGATTAAAATGTGAAATGTGGACAGTCGGAGGACGATGACGAAGGATAACGCCGGAAGCAAACTGATGGCAATAGTTCACATGACCCTTTGGGACAGATAAGCTAAAAATGGAACTAAACTATTCTCCGTGATTGCCTATTCACCCAATTTATGACATAATCATTATGGCGTCATGAATTCATGACCATTTCACCAACGGATTACAAACCTAAGGGGACAACCATTTGATATTCTTGGGGGGGGTTCTATATTTATTTTCTCCAATTGCTATGCGTCCGTATTTTTCTTCCGCGCGGAAATTTATTTTCACTTTTGTATACATTTGTATCCTGATTTATCCTGAATTTTGTGATGCAGAATATTCATTTTTAGCCTGTCTTGTGCAAAATTATTTATTTTCAGTTCTTCCGAGGTCAGGTTATTTATTTCAAAATCCTTCTGCCACGGAATGGTCGTCCCTTAAGCTTCAAAATAATATAAATTTTGTAATATCTCAATCAAAAGCGAATTAAATGAAAACAATTTTATTGTTCACAATTGTAGATATGCGAAGGATAACTATTTTCTATATTTGTCGATAGGATGATTTTGACACTTCATTGTAAAATGCTAATTATGCAGTTATTCAGCTACATGATGGGAGAAAAGCTCAGTTTCAAAGAGCTATATTAAGTACCAGAAAGCATGCAGTACGTGAATTACAGTCGGTATACTAATAGTTTCCTATAAATACACGGTACGATTTTAGTCGAAAGCACGTGCACAGGTAGAAATCGAATGAAAATCGAATGGAAAATCGTACCATGTGAACGTACCTTAAAATATAAAATTAAGTCAATTTTGAATCGATCCAGGTCATATTCCATATTCCATCCGACAATCTGATGAGAATCGAATTGTGTGGACATCGTTTCGATTCGATTCGATTTTTTGCCGTCGAACTGTTAAGAGAGTAAAATAAAGGGGAAAGATGATAACAATAATAATAATCATAATAATTATTATTATATTTTTTCCATCAGTCCTGTCTATGTAAAATCATATATTCTAATATGAGTTGCTGAAAACGTCATTGAAACAAACCCGTGGTAAAATTTATGTACCACGACCCTCACGAAGTGACGATGTCACAATATGTTTCGAACGCAAGAAACGTCATATTTTGTTCAATGGCATCGGCAATTTGAAGACGTTCAATGGTTTTTCCCTATTAGAATCTAAATAATTCATGGACACCCATGGTTTTTGGTCGATTTTACCACGGAATGGCCATATTTCTATGAATTTTACCCCCCGCTATGCTCAGGGTAAAATTTCGACAGAAATATAGCACACCCGTGGTAAAATCTCCAACAAACCACGGGCGTCCATGAATTATTTCTTAATTTAAAATCACATCTTTACAGACTGACAGGAAATATGCGTGTTGGTTTGGAAGTATCTATTCTTAGATAATGGGGAGAAACTGTTGAAATGAATTCGTTAATAAATTTTCTGTGGAAAAATGACAATTTAAGTTTTTTTTCAACCATAAGTCCTGACATGGTAACAGGGGGCGGATATGGGGAGACCCTCTCATTGGTGGGTCGTGAGGTCATAATACGGAAAGCTTGACCGTAGACCATAGTGGGTAACGTGTTTGGAGAGTGCAACGCTCTTTGCACACGAAAGACCCCTTCTGTAGTTTTCGAAAAAGAGTAGGTTAATGCCGCTACAGAAGGCTAAATTATCCGACCATACCAATCCATCCAAAAAACATTTTTTTTTGGTTTTTGTTCCAATTCGCAGTAGCTTTTAATATCAAATTAAGTCACGCTGTAATCATACGTAATTTGCATTTTCTGAAACGTTTTGGACAAACCGTATACTTTGAGACGTTTTAGAATACTCTTCCGTTGATATGAACGTTGTCTAAAAGTTTTGTAAAACAATAGCGTTCACATGCAATATCCCGAATTTGTTTCACACGGCTTTATTATCATTGTAATGTGTTTCGAAAATTGCTAAAACGCCGAATAACGAAAAACAATGCATAAGGCGATTTCGACATTGGGTTTTACTTAAAACGTTTTCGAATCATTTTGTAATGAACGAACGTGTAAACCATTTGTATAAAGCCTTTCAAAAAGTTTCGAAAACGTTTTAGGTAAAATGCAATATCGAAAGCGCATTAGGGACACGTTAAATTGTCTTCATTTCTTCGTTGTTTCCTTGTTTTCAACCAACTAAAAAATCAAATGGAAAATTGCATTGTGTGAACACGTTGCAATTCGATTTACCTAAGTGGTCTTCACGGAGTCGATTGAAAATCGAATAGAAAATCGTATAGTGAACGCACCATAACATTGACAAATTCAGAAGATTTAATGAGAAAATACACCACACCCTGTTACCGGCCAACTTGGACTGCCGATACAATCGTAAACAGATGCGTCAGATGTTTTCCGATATGACAGGTAGGCGATTCTTTTCGCATTTGACACTATTTATAACATTTAGTTAGTAATATGTGGTGGTTTCGCGTATCGGTCATACAATAGGCAAATTATCTGCATGTTGAATATAAATCTATGACTTCAACTTAAAACAAGTGGTACACTCAGTAACTCGAACTACTGATAATTTCGACGGACCCTTTGAGTTAGAGCCATCGAAGTTCTACTGTATTTCATCTCACAACGAAAAAATTGGAATTCCTATTATTTTGCCAGTGATATTCACATTACCTTATCTGATTTGTTGAACACAACATCAACGAAGTTTGTGGTCTTTGTTTTTTAACATTCTGATTTCAGCCCTGCAGTTAAGGGACTATATGATCTTAAATCTAAACTTGTTGGGTGTACCTAAGAGATATATCAAAATGCAAGCCATGATTTAGCGAGATGTGGAATGAAGATATGGAGGTCATTTTACACTTAGGTTAAATTTTACTTCCACCTCTATTCTGAATATTAAAATATCAGGGTGAAAACTCCTGTGTTTCTTTCAGAGGAAATATAATTAGTTTTCTGCATTATAATACTATAAACATTTAATCAAAGGGTTTAAGAAACTATTTGTTTATGTAACTGAACCAAATTAGTACAGCTGTCTTCCTATAGACTGAGAGATGTTGAAAGGACAAACTTGAATGTTTTAAGAACTTATGACACAAGTTTTGTTTGAAATTATTTATTCGGACTAAATGTGATTATACTTTTAATCAATGTTTCTTATGCAACTTTTGATGATAAAGAAGTTTAATTCTGTTAAAGAAATCTGAAGGCGGAATCTCGTCTATGTATAAATAGGACGGGCACCTCTTATTGACAAAATTAGTCATAAAAATGGACAGAAAATTTGTTTAAGCGCAATTAAATTTAGGATAAAATAATTAGTTTCAGAGCCTATTATTTGACAAAAGGAACATTATATTCCTATATTTTACCAGAAAAAGATAACAATATAAAAACTGCACAAAAAATGGACTTTTTCTGATTAAAAATCACCTGTGTGACAAAGTACCAGGTATTAATATTAATTCGTGAACATTTAATTGACATAAAACATTTCATAATGGCGTCTTTATACATAGCGGACTGTATTTGACATCCAAATAGGCCTGTCACTGAATTCCTCCGACAAGGCGATGGAGACTCAAAGACGAAGAAAACTTGTCCAACATTTATTTGTATTTTTTCTATATCTATAATATTAGTATAAGTTGTGTAAAATATTAATACATGTTTGTACGACTGTGTTCCCATTTGTCAATAAGAAACATCACATGTATACTGTATATAGATAACAAGAAAAATAAATGGAAATGGTGAGCTGTCAAAAGGGGCGTAAAACGACTAAAATGTATGAAATACACAAGTCGAACAAAACAAAATATAAAATCGTAAAAAAAAACAACAACAAACTAAAAAGTTAAAATTACTCAACGTTTCGACCAATATGGTCTTGATCACGAGTATGTAAAAAATAAAAATAAAAAAGTGTTGACTCTTTGAAACCCAGAGCAAGTTTATATTTGGTTTTGTTCGACTTGTGTATTTCATACATTTTAGTCGTTTAACGCCCCTTTTGACAGCTCACCGTTTCCATTTATTTTTCTTGTTAACTTTCTGTCGCATGAGCTGTTTCGCAACATACTTAGTTTTTTATACTGTATATAAACATTTTTCTGTCTAGTTATAAAAGGTGTTGGTATATATACAAGTAACATCTTGTACATAAAAGTGGTAAATTCGATCATACAAAATTACCCTGCGCATTTATAAACATTTAGAATGAAAGGTGTCATACTTAAGGTAAAATTCATTTCAAACCGGTGTATAATTAGTTCAAATCCTGGTTAATACCATGCATGTACGAGAACCTCTTCGTTTTGATTCATCAGGCTATAGACTGTATAAATCCCGTTTCTGTACTTAAGATAATAGCTAATCACGTTACATGCGGGTGTCCATAGTAAAATCCTGCTTTTATTGCATCATTTGTTACGATTAGCGCCAGAAGCACGTGCATGAAAATGACACGTCAAATTTATTTCCAAATAACTGTAATGTTTTTCTTTTATTGGTAATATGTAAATGAGATTCTGCCATATTAGCATATTAATTTCATGAAATGTGTAATATGGGGTTGTTCTCCATTATATGGATTTCCTCTAAATGTTATTTATTAAGCAATCAAATAGGCACGTGCATTCACGCAACATTTTATTACGTAAACAATCCCCAATTGAGAAATTTAAATGCAGACATGATATTTCTTGGGAATGTTCATGGTTCCTCAAACGTTGGCTGGCAACAATGAGTACTGTCTTGTGCTGGAACATTTTTCCGTTAACAGAAAACACTAAAATAATGGACTATAAATGTTTCTTGTCAAAGCACATAACATTATAAATGGCTTCATAAAACTATTATTAGCTTGTTCAGTATTGAACGGTTTTTTAGGGGATCCTCTCATGATTACATGACCAGGGGACTGAAAGAGAAAACCTGTAATTATCTATTAGTAGTTAAATGGAATAGCCTTCAACAAATGACAGTCTAGCTTCTTTCAGAGAGATATTAAAACTTCAGTATGAATGGGAAGCGAATTTTCGTATTTAAATATAAATTGTCTCCAATTTCCGTCTCTGTCCTTCACACAGAGACATCAACATTTTGAAAATTACTGACTTTTTATCTTCAAAGTATCAATGTGTAAGTTAAAAATGTTTGATTTCAGTTCGATAGAATTAACAGCCATATCGTTTTTCTTGACTTATCAGCCATGTCTTTTATCTTTTGCTTCCTTTTATGAGCACAAACCTGTCTTTTACACATCTAGTTAAATAATGTCAGGTAGAAATCAATGTCACTTTCTAAATTGTTTTAGAAATCTATAGTAACCTTGATGTTGGTGATAAAAAAGTATTGTAAAATCAATTACGTACATTTGTAAGTGATAATACAATGAAATAGAACTTGTCTTTGATGTTTTTATCTGATCATCATTACAACACGGAAAAGTATCAAGCTGTATTGAATTTTTTTTACAGAGATTTCCTTCAATTTCTAAGCAATTAAGTTTATAGACCATCTTTTTCATTCTTATAGCCCACACCTTATCATAGTCGGTTTTGTGGATTCAGGTTTTTTTTTTTAAAGTTCAAAATATTTAAAGACATCGAGAATTATTCTGAAATTGAATGAAAATTGATTGGACTTATATCAGTCAACCAGTACCAACATCTGCTGTCTGTTCCATGTTAAAGCAGTTCAACGAATTGACAACCTTGGTTTAGAGGACATCAGTGATCATCATTCCACTTTGTGTGTCTTGATATTATGTACAAAAAGGACAAATATACCTAAGGAGCAATCAAAAAACATAATCCATTGGACAGACAAACCCGGAAGACAAATGAACAACCACAAGCACAACAAATAAACACAATAAACTAAAAGAAACAATGAACAACACGAACTCCTATAAAAACAAGGAGTGAACCCATGTGCTCCGGAAGGGTAAGCAGGTCCTGCTCCGTATACGGCACCCGTCGTGAAGTTCAACAAAGTCAATCCGGGGGAAGTCACAAATCGGTGGAGGCACATGAAAGGTTACGACAGTGGGAACAGGTCCAACATCATCTTAGATATATTGGAAAACTGTAATGGTCAATCAATTCGTGATGAAGACCGTAAAATGTAACACGCGCGAGCTATTTCAAAGAAACAAGAAATTAATTTTCTCACAAAGTGTTATTTAAGTTATCGACTCGGCATATACATTGTATATATATATTGAAAAATGTGGACCACACGGTTTTTTAAGTTTATACAAGCAGAATTTAAGAATTCATCCATACACCGATTTACATACAGTGACGAAATCCAGTTTTGGAACAGTTACTGAAAATTTCCAGACATTATTAAAAATATATTTTTTTTTATATGATGGAGAAATGCCAATTCTTTTACTCCGTAGTACAGAATTCGCATTAATTTATATTTTTTTAAAGAATCGCATCTATTTCAGTTGGTTTGACTCTATAGAGTGGTCGATCAAGTGTACAATCTGGCAATTTTGGATATGTTTCACTAATAAGCCAAAGATTTTCTATTTTCTTTGCATAAAATCTTCATTTATCTTTCGGAAAGTGTAAAGCAAGGAAGATCTGAATAAAATATCCGAGAACTGCATGCTGCCGGTATTTTTTTCAGAAACGGGTAAAATTTGTAGATCTTACAGTATATACACACTAAACAAAGCCCCACGCATACCTTTGTTTTTTCATATTACCCGCTCAATGATTGTTGAGAAAATTAAATGGAAAGATCCTGTTTCGCATCTGCCTGTTTTTTATGTAACAATAATTTAAAAAAAATAATCGTTGTATACCAATTTCAATTTTAAATGACAGTTCCCATGCAGATCCAGGGTACCCAATACCTCGTCAGCTTACCCACAATGTTTGTGTTTTATGAATTAACCTGATATTTCAAATACATCTATATATTTTATAGACAATTCTAATTAACTGAGTGCGTGGGAAAATATAACATTGCATAAATTAAACGTTTGTGAACTTAACAAAGTCATTCTTCCGATGTTTTTGTTGGCATGAGCATTTTCAGAAATTGACAATAACAAATACTGCTGAAACAAGCCAAACTGGAGCTGACATGTGCATGCCAAAATATTAAACTATTATAAGATACTAAAATTGCAATAGAAATTCGTTATTTTTATTGAGATGTTGACATAAGTTATAAGTATATAATAATATGACAAGTACTTAGTATACACCATCACATGGCCAATCCATAATTTTTAACATCACGATTCTTTCAGTTTTACTTAGCAAATCTCTTATGCACATTCTACAAATACATGAAAATTCTGATAATTCTTATCTTTAACATCATATAATTATAAACAATTTCTGCCAATTTTGTAATGTACAGTCAGATAACACGGCAGTTGGTGATCTGTACATAGAATGTATATAGATATAGCCTATTTTATATGCTTTTAGTATATCGACAATATCTTGATCTACATAAACTAAAGTAAGAACAGATTTGGTTACACACCCAAAGTTCGTGTGTTTGAATTTATGATTTTTGTATCTTGCCATTCATCTAGTTCCCTTTCCCAAAAACCATCCTATTTATTCTCTATACTGTATACAGTGGTTATGGGGTATGCGAAGTTGATTCCAAACAGACCGAATATAGGGAAAAAACACTGGTGTCAAAAATACAATATAGAGGTCACCACAAATCCAGTATAAAGAAGTATTGAAACAGAAATTAAGGAAAATTTTACTAAAATTCTGTATATTTTAACTTTACGAAAAGTCTCTAAGTTGACATCGCTTTTTTCCTCAAAATCACATAATTCCACTTGGAGAATAGAAGTACCATTCTGCTTTCGTTGAAAACCCGATATATTATATCACGTAGGACAGAGAGTTCAAGAGCAAAACTAAAGAATATAGTGTACTTGTATATTATCAAAAGGTGGCTTTTCGATTTGGGTTACCCAAACCCCGGGACCCAAACATGAATGAATGTGGGGGAAAACGTCTTTTCATAATAAACTTTTCAATCGAGTATTTCAACGACTAAAAACTTTGCAAAAACTAAAAATTTAAGATGTCATAATTGACCTAAATTTATACCTATGAATATATGAACACTATATACCAAACGTTAATTTAATTTGATTGTACGTGACATTAAAATCGAAGATGTCAAAAGCATCGACTCTTGCCCGTTCCGACTATATTCTGGCATGTGACGTAATATACTTCTGCTTGTCAATAAAAGTAATAAGTTCTTATTTGTTTTCATTTCTTGACTTTGATTAAATGTGGTAAAATATGATATGCCTTTGAAAAATTAATGAGAAACTATATATATAGTTTTGTCTTTCTGTCAAAGTTAACAGAACCCTTCAAAATATCATTCATATTCTCTGAAAAAAATGTTGTCAGTATAATTGTTCTTCTTATTGAAGAGAACTCTGGTTTGACTTAAAAGTTCCACTGGTATACTTACAGCAAGTACAATATTTGGGTTAATATGAAAATACAAATTTTATATGCCCTTATATAAGGTTTTGAACCAATACCATTCATAATTGATAGTTTCCAGAGAAAGTTAATCAATTAATGACCAGTTTGCCTGACTATTGGTTATCAGAGATCAACCGCATTAGCTATAGGCACAGTACATTTAAAATCTTACTTAGGTTTGATTGAGAAAATTCAAAGCTTTTAATCAAAATAAATGCATAGTGTCACATTGTATCTGATTTCTGTCCCGCTTACAGAGTTAGAATCCTGAACATGAGTAAAGATAACTTTTTTTTATTGTCGAGGGATATAAGTAGTGTTGGGGAAACACTCAGACTTCATTTTCCCTCTTTTTTTTTTTATATTTGTGCAACAATTTTCGATAGCGTCGCTAAAGTAAATTCCGTTTGAAGTTTTCAAGGTCTAAATTTTTTGGAAAGAGATTTTTGTTTGGGATGTCTAGGGCCCATGCAGGTTTTCAGGCTATCATAAAGCTACAACAACACCCTTGTCCTTTACGTTTATTGGAAAAATACCTTTCTTAATATTTGTAGTGTTTTAATGAAGAAGCACCTTTGTTCCCAATAGAACCACCAATACACCCTCTAAACAAAACAAAAACTCGCTCTTCATTTTGTGACTCGCTTACTCACTCTCCCTATAAAGGCAAATGTTGATATATATTGCTGATGAAAGTTTTCCAAGCGTTGTCAGACGTGCATAGTTTTTTCATAAATTTACAAAATATTTGGAAATGCATAAATCTGTAAAATGCACCTTGGGCATTACAGTGTTAAATTCACTGAAGTAAGTCAAACTTGTTTCCCAAAATACTAAGTCTTCTATTTGAAAGGGAATGTACAGATTTAGTACAATTAGTGTAGTCCCCTAAAACGACCGATTTTCGTCGATTTCTCGTAAATAAGATAAAAGACCTTCAACTGTAGTTGAGAAAACGTTTCACCATTTTTCATCTTTCTTTGTAATCTTTTTGACTCATAATTGCATATACCGACTTTGTTTTTAGATCAATATCTCGTTTCGTACAAAATAGTCAGTTTATTTTAAAACTAGTATAACATAGATAAGTATGCTCCATGCAAACGGCTATTTTTAAAGTTATCGAGATTCCTTCTTTGCTCAGCATCGTTGTAATAGATGGACAAAATCTGCATGGTCCCTGAATTAAACGTATTCATTTGACCCGGAAAGAGAAGGCGATAAACTGTCTGGACCTAACTGTAAATGCTGCAGTGGTTTGTACATTAGCCGTGAATGAAGGGTGGTTCCAGATCAGGAAAAAAAAAGATTAACCGGCTGTGTTTATCAAAAGGTGAAACGAAAGGGCTTGTTAATTTGCACTTAACTCCCCGTGATGTTTGATAAATATGTTTATTTTGTTATCGATAAAGTTAATATGTCTTTATATTTCTTCTGGGGTAAGATATGACAGAGACAAATAATGCCCAACTCTGATTTGAAATTCTAATGTTTGTTCCTTATCCAATGAAACGATTAGTCAATCTACCTTCTTTGTAATGTTAATCTTTTGATTTACTCAATCTTCGTAAATCTTATCATTATTTTATGAAATGAACAAAAGTAATGGCCAGTCTCTAAAACTAAGTAAGCCCATTTACGTATTTGTGCGGAAAATAGAATTGCAGGTTAAGGGACAGCCATTTGATAGGGGATAGAAGGAACATGAAAATAAATGACCTGACCTTGCCAGAAACCAAAAGAAATCATTTTTCCTAAGGTATCTTGAAAATAAATAATCTTGACTCAAGTATTGAAATTGTGCATAAAAATGACATTCTTTTAAACAAAATAAATGATTGTGCATCCCACCAGCTGATCCCAGCTTGTCGATCCCCAATACAACAATATGCTTCATTGTTCTAATATATATCGGCAAACTAATACCGAAGCGACGGATCTCCAAGGGGTAATGTAACACTTGCAAAACATCGTATCTTTAACCGGTTTTCCAATATTTTGATCTCGAGCACGGCTGATGAGTTGTAAGTCAACGAAATGGCCATACAGTGCATCAAATTTATTTCGGTATTTTGTGATACGTTTTATTACTACCACTGGGTCAATGTCACTGCTGGTGGACTGTTAGTCACCGAGGGCATTATCAGCCCAGTAGCCAGAACTTTTGTTCTGGCAGGATTCATTACTCAAATGCCTTAACTTTTCCGTTCAAAATTTGACAAAAATTACCAGAAATTTCTACGACTCTTCCTTTTGATGCAGAGGTAACCCTTAGCTAAGTTTGGATATCTGTTTGTTTTAATTCTTTTGATTTTTGATGGTTGCGCTTATTAATTCATCATTATATCTTTAACCGGTTTTCCAATATTTTGATCTCGAGAACTGCTGATAAGTTGTCAGTCAACGAAATGGCCATACAGTGCATCAAATTTATTTAGGTATTTTGTGATACGAAAGTAAAGGATACAGTTACATGGGTATTCTAAAATCACGATTTGTTGAAATCAACTCCCCTTACAACTTTTAACGCCGATCTTTAAAACTTTTCAGAATTTTAGTGTACACATTGAAAATGTGAATGAAGGAGTACAATGTCATTTGAAGATTTTTCCCCCAGATTTTCCGTGTTGTGAAACTCAGTATTTTTTTTAAACAATTTTTTGTGGATGGTACCAATTTTGTGCAATCAACTCCTCCTACAGTCTTTATCCTAGATATTTAAACTTTGCAAAATGTTTATATGGACATATCTCACAAATATTGTATCCCCCAATTTTTTGTAATATACATACAATGTTACTGGTCATCATAAACCTAAATATGGGATGGGTTGGATATAACATGTAATCCTTTTCTATCCATTGAATGCATCCCACCCTGTTGTATCTTTGACCAATTTTTGCATGTTGTGAACTCTGATATTAATAAAATCTTAAACCCATATAAAGGCCAACTACATTCGACCATATTTTTGTTTATTGTCTTGTTCTGCGAGAACATACGCCACATGTAAAATACTGCACCCAACGTGTACGTACCATTTGACGGTGATGGTATTTTTCCTCCCTAATTGTCAAAAGACAAGCGTCCACTGTGTAATAAAATGAATGGTATAATTCATAGGGAGAATATCAATTTTGTTGTTTTAGGTTTCTGCCGCTGATTCTTATTAAGGGGGGGGTGGTACCGCCAAAACAGTAATCGATCTCCTATCATGGATTATAATGGTCGAAGGACAATCAATTACTTTACTTGTGAATGACAATCCCTTGGGGTCTTCGGGGTCGTAGTTGGGTTCTGCAATTTATAATCTTTAGAAAGATCATAAAAATAGATGCAAGTTTTGATATCCAGGAGGAAAGATGTCCTAGATTTTTTAGGTGCAATATTTTATCACTACAATGACAGTGTCTAGATGCAGATCAAATCGGCCAATGTGATAAAGAACTCTATTATAGATTCTGGAGGGAATGGTACATTGGGTGGTAAAATTTTATTCGAATAATTCCACTAAAGGTTTGTGATTTACCATGATGTAATTTCATAATGATTTTTTCTACAGTACCTTGTTTTTTGTTTTTGTTTTCTTTTTAATTTTCCTTGTGTATTTTAAGTCCTAAGTCCCATCCTTTTCATCTATTTCACCCCTAAATCTCGAAACATACCCAGTTTTTTTAACCTCGCTTATACTTTAAATGTATTCTTTTCTTTTAGCAAGTATCTAGAATAAATTACTATAACAACTGGAGAAAAGATGAATGTTTTGATTAATAACGCAGGTAAATAGATACATCTAGCTTAAATTAAATGTACATCTTATAAACATCAGGTTATCATGACTATTTAGCAGTTATGGCCCTTTTCTGCTGCCACCCTAAAGGTCACATCAGATAGCCCGTCTGGAAACTTTTTTTCATAAAAAACACTTAATTTTTCCTTGAAAATGTTTTTGAAAAAATACTATTCATCCTATTCATCTTCATGGGGCTGAATTATGGAAGTTCTTTGGGCGCATTTCATCCTTGCAATTTTAAAATGTATAATGTTTCAGCTCCACAAATAAATGATATTTCATTTCCACCAATTATTTTTTCCCTTAGGCCACACCAAATTGATCTTTAGTTCTTTGGGTTTCGCCGCTCCGATTTCTGAACTATGTAAATTTCAATGAAAAAACTATTTGCCGTTTCATTATTCAAAAATGCTGAAAATTTGTCCCAATTTGTTTAAATTTTTGGAAAATTGGATTTTTTTCCCATTTTTTTGCAATATTTTAGTAAAAAAATGTGTTCCACACGTAAATTGATCTTCGCCCGAAAATAAACTAGTCCTAAAGAAAAAAAAGAAAAATTAAAACTTCGCTCGCTCGCACGAATTTTCCATCCAAAAATCAATTTTGTGTGGCCTTAGTTACATATAAATTCCACCAATATCAAATTTTGTAAATCTTGGGGTCCTTAAAAATCTGCTAACTTTAGAGTTCTATATCACATTGGCCGATTTGATCTGCATCTAGACACTGTCATTGTAGTGATAAAATATTGCAATAGACCAGATAATTTGGTCTAGTGATTGCCGTTATTGTCATACAGATT
Organism: Mytilisepta virgata; assembly: GCA_028015205.1. Taxonomy (NCBI): domain Eukaryota; kingdom Metazoa; phylum Mollusca; class Bivalvia; order Mytilida; family Mytilidae; genus Mytilisepta; species Mytilisepta virgata. Next base: position 96,454,161 of record CM051521.1, read on the forward strand.
TGATTCAAAATCCTCTAAAACGTGTTTTTTTCATAAAATAAGTTTCGTATGGAGAAGCGGTGGAGTATCGAAGCCACGCTGAGAGTTCCCGCTAACACACTTGAAGATTTTTTAACTATATTAATCAAAACTTCAACACACACACATTTATATTCCGCATAACATATTATAATTGTTTTGTCTTGTGATTGTGCCCGTCACTTGAGCCAAGGCATATAATTCAAAGCAATTAGAAATTAGAATACAGTATAATAAAATATATAATATATATTCTAATATACATGTATATAGGTATAAAAATTCAAGTAGTTTCGAAAATAATTTTAGATAAAAGGAAGTTTGATTATTTTTTCAGATTTGATCTGAGAAAAACGAATTAAAAGTTCCCTTGGGAAAATTCTAACAAATATTTCAGACGATCTGACAATAAAAGTTTGAAATCAGACACTTTTTATTGCACATTTCTTTAATTTTTCAATTAAGAAAATTGTCTACATTTTGCAATTTACTCGGTCTGTTCAATTTTATAACCGTAACGCCAAGTTAAAATGAGATCTCATGCAAAATAAAAATGTCGCCTTTTGCATAAGTTAAGTAATCCCAAATAGTCGAGTAAAAGTCACTAATTGATAACAAGTACCCGACAAAATTATCATTTTACCTGAAGTTTAATAATTGAATTAACATGTCTAGGATTCATCATTTGTTGACCGTATATCATTGCCTGTCGTTCCTTTATTACTTACCATTACTCAGACATGATTTGTCCAAATTAATAAAATTATAAATGACATTTTGATTGATTTAATATGTAGCTTTCTGCATGTATCATATTTTCTTTGAATTTCTCAGAAAAGTTTTATAATAATATATTTAGTAATATATATTGTATGGTGTACGAGAATATTTTTTAATGAATAAATTTTTATTAAAACCTTAATAATTTGGTCAAAAGTTTCTAAAACGATTAATAGCAATAAATCTTAAATTAACAAATAAAATTTATAAATATGTGAAAAAAAAAATTCCGATTTTGATATTTTGTTATATTTGTTATTCTTGAAACATAAAAACTCATCTAATTCCATATCGTCCATTGATTGAATATTAATATTTTCTACTTTTAAAGTTTTTTTTAATAATTCCCTTTTCACATTTTAATGATTTAACTATTATTTCTTTTGTTTAAATTGTTGAACCAGAGGGGTGCAATATGCAATAAATACAACTAAGAATTGAATTGTTTAATATTAGCCATGAAATTGTTGTACGGTACTTTTCTTTGATTTTGTTACAATTATTGTATCTGTCAATATATTTTTATTTATCAGGTGACCGCCCCAAAGTAATTCAATCAATTTCCACTGATATTGGGCGTATGATTCTTCGTATAATCGACCAATCAGAAAACTGGTTAACAGAAGTGCCCGCCTACTCCATTCATTTTGATACCAAGTAGAATACACTTTTCAATCGTTGTAAGATTATCCTTATGTAAAGTCAACACAGCTGAATTGATATGCATATTTTTGTTTTGCAGGATCAAAGAGCTTGAGTCCTCGTACCTGAAAACTGCACTTACTGCTTTTTTTCACTTTACGATTTTTGAGGGATGTGCATTCGTATCAAAACACGTGCTCAACACTCATCATAACAGTGAAATTCTATGTGATTTATGCTTGCACCATATAGCAGGAGTTAGTTTTGCAAATTAAAGTTTGCCTGGATATAAAAAATACATTTGGAAGATTTCGATATGTTCTAAAGATGTGTATTCGGTAAAAAGTGACAGTTAATAACAATGTGGAAATTAACAGGATTACTTGTGACAGTGACTTTATTTCATTATGTATTTGGGGTTGGTACAGGTAAGCATTTTCTTTTGATAAATCATAATATTTGTATAAATAGTAAACAATTATATTCGTCTTTAAATATCAAATGCTTTAATGACAAGGGCTTTTGAGACGTAAAAATCCTCTTAGGGACATGTGTCTTTTTGTGTGAACCAATTGTTCAAGTACCTCTCGTAACTCCGAATTAAATAACGATTTATTCGTGAATTGCTTAATATTACGGTTAAAAAGGATTATTGTTAACTTATTAAGGGTACTTGTCCGTATGGGGCTTTTCCTAATACTTTGAACGGCAGACGGAAGGAAGAAATGCTGACCAAAAGTCTTAGGGTGTGGATTAAAGGATCAGAGGAATACTGCCACTTGCCCCAAAAGAAAAAAAAAATAACCATCATGTCATGCAGAATGAAAAATATATCTACTTGTATAAAGTTTGTTGAGATTTTTATCAAATTCTCAAATTATTTTATTTCCCAAGCAAAAGGTCCTTCGAGCAAAAACATCCCAGAAAGTAAGACGGCAAAATTAGATGAAAAGTGTTGTGCCAGTATATATATATATACATTGTATAAACCTTCTTCAGTGGAAAGCTGTTTACAACAGTTCAAGCATATTCACTTTTTTTTAACTTTGCAATTATGTATCTCTTTTCCTTTCATTAAACCTGGAATTTATTTAGTGTAAAATAAATGTGATATCTGAAAATCAAATTTATAAAAACTTATTATGCACACTTAATTAATCTGAATAAGTATCTAATTATTTCTATTTAAGTCTTTTATAATGAATTTGTCAGACAATAACTAATAGAATTTCCTATTTACTAAATAAATGTTATTACTATGTTAGTTCAACACTCAAACTTAATAAAAAACCTGAAAAAATCAATGCATTCTGCCGTGTTTCTAAGACTAAATAAATATTAACCCAACACTTATTTTTAACTTTCGGTGCAAAGTGTTATCTACAACCCCTTAAAATATCTCATTAATAAGGTAAAAATTGATTCTAATATTCAATAATCAATTTTCAATATTATTCACCTGGGGGTCAATGTTTAACATAGGATAAGTATTACTGGAAAGAGTCAGCATGTCTTGGACATGTCCATAATTATTGTTAAACTCATGTAATTGACAATAGTATACTGTACATCTTGTATAATTATATAGGTAATGGCCTTGGGGACAGAGAATATTAAAAATATTACTACATCAAAGTAAACAAAGGAAGTTAAGTCTTGTCACAGATGTTCTCTTAATGTTAGTTATAAAGAAGGAACATTTTAAATTGTTTTCAATTGTAATTGTGATGATTCCAAATTAGATGATTAATAATAAAATTTACTTTTTTATAAGTCTTGTTACAGGAAAATGGTATCTTTTATCTTTTGTTTGCTTATCTGATTCCTAAAATGTACATCAATTCATAAATATTGTGCACAGAAAAATAAAATTGGAATTTGTCCTTTTTTCCTCAGCTTAAAAATCTTTAACCAGTAAATTTGTTGATTTCAAGTACCTGTGTATTTGTAATGAAAAGAATGCAGAAATCATTATGTCTACATAAATTTTATGATTTACTCTAATTTTCTGTCAAAAAATACAAGTAAATTTAGAAAAATTTCTGATTCTGTTGATACTGCTGAAACTTCACATAACACAAGTACAGGAAATTTGAGTTGCATCTAATGGTTTCTGGTTGTTTGAAGATAAATAAATTATGAAATGTTATGATAAATGTTTTACTTATAATGCACCACATGGCTGTTGGGTGATAGTGTTGATTAACCTAATGGTAAATGCAAGTTTTGTCCAATTTTCTCAATATACTTAACTGGGTATGGATGTAATTATCTTCTCATCTGCAATGTCTGGTTTTGGCTCATAAGGATATTTTGTTCATACACATTTTGCAGCATTTTCCAAATATTATTAAATTTCATTAAGTCATATATAATTGGAAAAATACATGCAAGGATAAGCACTGTCTTAGAAAAGCAAGGGGCATTTTTTAAAAATTTTTTATCTTTTTTCTTTTATTGCCACATTAATTATAAAAAAAACAGTTTGTGACAAATAAACCAAAAGAAGAAATATTTACAGGTCAGTTAAAGACTTATGTCCCCTGTCCTCAGTTCTAATGACTGTTATTAAAACCATAAGAAGTATGATTTAGTATAATATATGATATTTGGAGTGACCAATACAAATTCATGCACATAACAGAAGAATTGAAGAAAAACAACTGTTTTCAGAAATATAAAAAATTTCTTAATGTGATGTGACTTCTATGCTGAAAAAGAAATGTGTAAGCAATTTTTTGGCAGGATCTAAAGATTTAAACATTACATTAACATATTTTTTGAAGCCTAGCTTAGGGAATGATTTGAAAAAATGAAAAGTGGAACTTTGCAGGTGCTTGATCTCCGAAATCCAAATTTAATCCAGGTATCCCAGCAAAATAAAGGAAACGGATGATATGAGACGATCTAAATCACTGCCGTATTCCTGCTGAGATATTTGTCCGTCATTAAGTTGTCAAGGCCCATTATGTGTCCATGTATACCCGAGTCTTTCCTATGATAAATTCGAAATACTTGATTTGAATTTAGTTAGGACACAGTGTATTTAGTGACAGGGTTATCTATTCAGGGTATTTAGATACTGGTAACTACTTTAATAGTTTGCAGAGGTTTTATAAACTGATATGAAAAGAAACGGCTATTTATCGTCGTATGCTGTCAACCATAAGTAAGACCACATATTACCTGTAAATTACTTATGAGAGTCCAGGTGGGCAACAGGTAGACTTGGGGTGCTTCAGGTGTATGTAGATGAGCAGTTAACATGTAATGTTGTGTGATCATCACTATGAACCTGGTGAAAATTATGAAAATTGATATGAAACATATGGGCTTTTTCTTTCAAGCAAAACAGTAAAAAAAAACAGGTAAAATCATGTTTAAAACAATTTCGCTTTACATGACTGAAATAATCCAGATTACCATACATTGTATGTAGTTGAAAAGATGTTTGCTGGTTGGTGAAAGGCAGGTTTTGTCCAGACACTTTGAATTTAATATGTTACTTGGGAACCGACAGCAGCCTGTGGTTCCAATGTGTGAAGGTCATTCATATTCATGCTTTGTTTTGAAAAGGTTAATGTTTATTTTGAGAGATTTGTTCCTATTGTCCAGATTAAAGTTAGTGTTAACAGTACTTTTCTATTGTAAGTGATCTATTTATTGAAAATTTTTGTTGACTTAACTTAAAGTTCAGGTCACAGTTATACAGGTGTAAATTGATAATTACATTGTTAAATTTACATCTTCTTTGAGGTCAATTTGGCTTTGTTTGAGTCAGACTAAGTCATTCATGAGGGTCAAATTCTGATAAAAATGGAAGTCAAATTGGGATAGAAATGGAAGTTATAGTTGTTTGTCAATCAGATTGTTAATTATTGTCTTTTAAGCAGTGTTTTGATTTATTTTTTCTGTTTTTTTCTTTGAAATTTGAGGATAAGGGGAGATAATTCACCAAACCTGAACATTTGAGGATAAGGGGAGATATAATTCACCAAACCTGAAATTATATTACCATGTATGTATAGCTGACCTGTGTCATTTTTCACAATGGACATTTCACATGTTTAAAATATCATTTGTAAGAAATGAAAAATGTGAAAATTTAATGATATTTGTTAAATTTTTGAATTTGATAAATGTGGAAGTTGGCAGGGTTGACCTTCTTATGATGTAAATTAGCCAGTAATTTGTTCAGCGATAACACAAACAGTTGACATTCCCTTGTAACCAGTAGGGCTAATGGCTTTAAATCAACTTTATCTACAACACTTTTTTACTCTTTGGTTGTTAATGTGATTTGGACTTCAGATTAAAGATTTGACATGGGGTTACTCAGCAGGTTATAGTGTAGCTACTTGAGAACAAGTAACAAAAAAAAATTAGAAATAATATTTCAAAATTTTATCTTTTATCAGATTTTCTCCTGTTGAGTTTAACATCCAAAAGGGTTTTGCTATTATAGCAATAATTTTGAAATTGTTTAAATTGCACTATGATGTTTATTTTTATGTTTTTGAGTTCTATTAATATTCCCACTTCCACACACAACACAGTTGATTTAAGTGCTGAAAAGGATGTCTTCCAACTCAAATCACATATAGATTTTGTGCAGATGATTGTATAAATATTATGTACGCAATATAATAACCACAGCTGCTCTTATGAAGTCCAATGTCGGTAATTGATTGAGGAAATCTTCTTTCCGTCTCTATTATCCGAAGAAACCTGATCGGTCTGCTGTAAACTAATAGTATTTACATTGATAAAAAGTTTATGTCAATTCATCCGAGATTAAACTGAACTATGTACATACTGCCATATTTTGAGTACCCACAAATCATATTTATTTTGTCTTAATTCCCTTTCAAGGAATTTTTATGACTTAAGTGTAGGAAGGAAAAAAACGAATTACATGTAATTGTTTTTGACCTGATATTTTGGTCAGGCCTTTTTGAAAAATTTAAGGTTTGACACAAAACTTCTGTTTATTAAAATTATTTGTTTTTACATTTTAATATGTCAATAATAGGAAGTCATTATCGAAGGTAACATATCGTTTTCATACTTCAGATTGGAAAAGTTAGATATTTGAAACTTTCTGTGTAAATAATTTATGAATCAAGACCATTTGAAATACAGATCAATTTTTGATCATCTTAATGTTTATTGCTGTATTGTCCAATGTTAAACACCTTGAACTAAATTTTGTTAAAAAAGTATATTTGGAAATTTTAATACATCTGCTTTATCATAGAAAAGCCAGGTCTTTTATGATAGGCATAAGTTAATTGATAAATAATGAGTCTCAGGGGTCTAATAGATTCAAAAGATTACATATAAAATTGGAATTCAGGAATTCCCATAGTACATCCTTTTTATTGTTTTTATGATTTTTGGCATGTATGTGGTGCAGTTGGAACATGGATTTATTGCATAATTTTCTTTCCCATTGGAGATCGGGTGTCATTTTCACATCACCTAAGGATGCCCTGTTAAACATTTTTGTTATTATTTTACTACATGAAAGACCCTTATCTGTTTAGATATCAAAATTTGAAATTTAAAGATTTTTCATATTGATGAATTATAATTGATTTTGAATACAACTTTTGTGTTAAAGTGGATATAAATCAAATCGATGTGTATTCATTAGCAGGTGTGTGTAAATTGCAGGGTTGTTAAAGACCCAAAGCGATACAAGCAGTTTGGGTCAGACCGATTATTGCCCTCTAATTATGATAAAACCACTATATTTTAAAATTTGAACAGCTTTAATGGTTGAGTTTTTGACACAGGTGTACATTTAAGTTACATATTGATCAATAATATTTTGTTTGATCAGTGGGTTCCTCCACATTGTAATTTTCATTGCTTCACTTAGATTTTTGTCAGGTTTTGTGATTAGCCATAATTTTAACACATATTAATAATATGGTTTCATTTTAAATTTTCTCTAACAAATTTGCTCAGAATTTCCTGCATGCATTTAGAATAAAAAGGAAAATTTAATGCATCAAAATTCGCACTTAGTTGTCAAGACGGCATGCATTATTCTTGAGTTATTGTTGATTTTGTAAATGGTGAGTCAATTTATATATGAGACTTGAACTCCACGGACCGTTTTCGTGTCACATTATCTTGTAACAGTTTGGTTTCCGAAGTACAGGCGGAAAAGAATAATGTTTTCCTTTGGCGGTAATTGTGTATAAATGGATTGATCTACATATTAAATCGTAAGAAAGTGAATGTTTATTATCTTCCGTTTGACAACTCTGCCCTGAATATTGCACTACTGTAAAAGAAATCGCTATTAACAAGCAGTTACGCTATCATGACTCATTGAACAAGTTCATTTTGCTTCTGCAGGTTATTTTATTTTATTGAGTTATACCATATTCTGCAGGGAAATAAATAATACAAAAGTTGATTTCTATGATATGATACTATTCATGTAGGCATGTTATATCGGCTAAGTGGGGCTTGAAATCAAAGGAAATCTTTTAAGATTCATCACAATTTTAAAAAATATTGTGAAACAAAGATATTAAAGTGGTGAGTAAAACTGTGAGAAAAAATATTTCAGTTAGGAATATTTCTGTTTTCAGGTTTTCACTACACTTAATTTAATGGCTGGAATATAAGAAACAATTGTGACTGTGCAAAATTTTAAACTATACTATGCAGATGTAAATTGTTGAGGCAAGGACAATTCTACCCTTGACCTTTACCCACCTATCGGCTTAAATCTTGTCCACTATGATAAATGGTGTGCTTGATTTGTTATGAAAGCACCTTTTCTGGCTGTCCATTCAGGGGTGTGCTATCTATTGTAATATTCTTGTTCTGTTGAAGGAGACACTTAATGTGCTTTACCATCAAATAAACAGTTAATGAATTTTACATTTACATGCTAGACAGGGCTTATATTTTCCAACTTTAAATGTTATGTGATTCTCTTTCAAATCAAAGATTAAATGCCTTAAAAACAGATTTGTCTTGATTTTCAAGGTTAAAGGAAAGGTCTATCACCGGGTCACTCTATTTGGTTTTATTTGGTCATTAAAGTCAACATGATAGATGTACATTGCAGTTTTAATTCAAAACTGACGAAAAAGTCAAATAAACAAATTAGATATCAGAGTACCTAAAATTTTTGTTAATTTGCTGATACAGTCTCTGAGCACAATGCAAAGTATATGCAGAAAAACAAGCAACAAAAATTTATTTTTTTAAGTTGAGAAGAAATGAGCTGTCAAACTAATTGGATTTTCAACTACCACCAACAAATAGATTTTTGGTAGGAAAACCATGTTAAAATTAGAGGGTATATATAACCTTATGAACTTCAGCAGATCTTTGTCAAGTGATTTCCAACAATAAGTCACTATTCTACACAGTTATACTTAAATTTTATGGGGGTTTCTGATCTGTTATTTTATCAGATATTTGGCAAAACTTGAATTTTATTACCATTTTATCAGTTTGGTGTATAGATTACACCTGGAAGTATTTTTCAATTCTTTTCTTTAAGATACAAGAGCCTCTCTTCAACAAAAGATATAGGGACAGAAAAAATTATTAAGCACTTTCATTATGGCTTTTGCCAGATTTATTGGACTTTTTCAAGTGAAAAATTCTTATTTTATAGTGTTTCTGCAAATTATGTTTCACAGAAGTAAGAATAATTTTTTCAAATCTGTTTTTACAGCAAATTATCTGAAACATTTTGCTTAATTTATTCTTAAAGTGCTGATTTAGAATGAGATAGAAAGAATGTGGTGTCATCCTTATACTGTGATAATAAGTTGTATATGGTTTCTTTAATGGATTTCTTTAAAGTTGTGCATATTTGGACAATTTGTTTGTAGAGATAGTTTTATATTTAATTTGTTCGTTATCAACAACTAAGATCTCCACCTAGCTTTAATATGGATACACCTGTGGAATGTGATAAGTTGTACAGGTGTTTCATTCTCTAATTCTGGTGACCATGCAATATCAGAAATGAACTCTTTATGGTACCATAAAATAATAAAACCATTGCTAAATATGCATTGTTGAAATGAGATCAAAGAGATGATATAGAAACTATTTAAGGATTGGTGTAAGTACTTATTAGGTACATAATTTCCCATGTAGGAGATATGGTTTATTGGTACACTGATATGATAAAATAAATCACTTCCCCACACTGTGTACATTTACATTAAATCGTTGTTTGTTCTGCATTCGCTTTACGACATCTAACATCAGGTGTACAAACATCCGATTGGTACTAGTTCAGTATATATTACATTATTCACTAACCCATAATGATATTGGGTATATACATTTTTAACAATATATACTTTCCCATTCATTAAGTCATCAAGACAGCCATAAAATGTGCATCAAATTCTTTTCAAGACAATCTTATATCAGTTTTATAGGTCCATATTATAGTATGTCTAGACCTGTAGAACCAGATGTTTCAAAGAATCCAATGTTATATTCCATCAACATTATCTGCAATAAATTCAACCCCATTCTTCACTTGTCCAAAAGAAAACACAGAAACTGTTCAATTCTTGTGTTACCCTATATGGTTTAAGGTGAATGATAAACTAATTTTCACCTGTGTTGTCTGATAATATTCCACTAAATCATCTAACAATTTACTGAATCAATTTTCACCTCCCCCTATTTACAATCTGTCTACAATGACTGGCAGATATTATGTGGGTCTTATTGTCAGTTCAATGCAAATTAATATACAGGGCTTATTTATTCTGTAAATAAACATAACAAGGTATGAGGTCTCCATTACATGTTATATCTTGTCTATAAATATTATCATTCAAAATTTGGGGAACAACACCTGCAGAAGGGGTTTAGTAAATGATAGAGCATAATTTAACTTCTTATGGTATATTGGGTATTAAAAGTCAAGTGTGGCAAATCTTGATTTTGGTACATTTTGTAATTTAGAGAAGAGCTCCCAATTACTAATTATCAATGTCAGTTTGTACTATTCTGCTGCTAGAGGCCATAACTGACCATGGTCAAGTTGTACTGTTTTTTCTCGGAAGGCAAACACTGACCATGGTTGTACTCAATTTGATACTCAAGGCCACCTCTGACCCGGGTCATGTTGTACCTTTCTTAAAATGTTGGACAGTTTTGTTTATAAATAAGTGTAAACTCGGTGATAATATTTCATATTTAAAAATATCTCTGCTTCATCGCTCTCTCAATCTGCCTTAAGTCAATGATTGACTGAGCTTTCTGCTTGGTTTGTTTATAAAAGGGATGTTTGTTTATGCTATTCACATTTTAACTTAAGATTTGCTGGTTTTATTGAGTTTTAATGATCAACATCAACACAAAAAATGTCTAACACCAGTTGTAGATATCATATACAATGTATAGATGCCAGCTTCATCAGAGGTGGTTAGCAAAAAATTTCTAATTTTGGAATGTTCACTTCATTTATAGATAGAAAGTGCATTTGAAGATTTAAGAGGTAGAGTTATCATACAGCTATTAAATATAATGAAATTTTAGTATTTTCTGTGTGGAAATGTTAACTTGAAAATTATATACATTTTTGAGAATTTTTTTTTACCATGCTGTGTTGTTTATTTGTTTGGCAAAAATCAAGACTTGAGATAAAATGTTGTATCAAATTCTATATTTAAATTTACTCTTGAATATTCTTCTAAAAATTTAATATGCTAAGAAAAAAAAAATAGCTCATGGATTAATCCTTGACAAAATCCCTATAACATGACTTGACAAAAGTCCAAGAATAAAAATATTATTGCAATCTTCATCTTACAGTTACAATTTTAGTCATCAACACAGAGAAAGTGCTATCATCTTGCTCCACCACAAGTTCAAGATGGCTTCTACATATCTACATTTGAGCAGAATATTTTTGTAAATGCTGATGATATCACATTTATGTATAAGTGAATATTTCTGTAAAAGGTGAAATTTATCCTTGAAATAACATCTCACAGAGTTTTTAAAAAGCTTTGAGGACAGGACACTGTGTTTCTAATTGTCAATTTTTCCATGTTTTCAGAGTTTTTTTTTTGTTGTTGTTAGTTAGATGTAAAGAATTTTAATACTTTCAGATATTAATACTATTCTGCTCTTTGGTCGGATTTTTGTCTCTTTGACACATTCCCCATTTCCATTCTCTATTCTATGATTTGAAATCCACTAGAACTTAACCTTATCCCACCTAGATGAGATTGTAATGCATTTTTTTTAAGAAACTTATACCAATTGTAATTCAATATGTTAAAAATATTTCCTGGAACAGCTGTAACATTATACTAATTGAATTGAGTAAGAAATATGACATGTCATAAGGATCATCAGGATTGCTTAAAACCTTAGGGACTCCATTATATATCTGTCAATAGAGCACCAGGGACAGTCCGTTTCCTTTAATTAGATTGAATGTCATGTTCATTTGCTTTATCTTTAGTATGTTATGACAATCATATTTTTCAAATTTCAGAATGGTCGAGTTTATTCCTAAGTTTACCTTGTGTAAAGTAAATTTAGGAAATATTACGTGGTTTGTCGTGTAGACTTGCACTCATATTTCGAATTTTATAACCTGACTTTTTAAATGTCTTCAGGTCCTGTTTAGTTTTTGAGTGGTTCTATGTAATGTCAAATGCCAGATATTGTAAAGCTTGCAATTTATTGACCATTTGTGGCTAATTACTTCACCATGGTAGAATTTTAAAAGGGGAGGTGGATATCGCTTAGTTCCAGCTGTCTGTTGAACAAAATATTTACTGAATTTGTCATAATTAAATCACAAGTAGTATTATCGCCCCTGCTGACTTTAAACAGTAGGCAGGTTTTGTACCTGATCGCTGTCTTTCATGTCACCCGACTATTAATCACACTGTTTCTTGCACCTGTGTTTTATCAGTAAAAGTGGTCAAATGTTATCATTTTCAATGTCAGTCACCTTGTCAAATGCCTCATTGATTTTCTTATATTTAGCTACTAATTTGGGGTATCATTGCCGGTCCCCAGGGATTTTTGTTGTATCCGCCATTGGGTAAGCTAGGATTTCAGATACCATTCAGGTCTCGTGAGAAACAGGATAATATCTGTGTCTGATTATTATGCATTCTGGGATTTCTGTGACAGATAGTCAAACATTATGCATCATCCGCAAGAATAATTTGAGAAATGTCAGGGGTACAAGACATGGAGTAGGGTTTCTATCCTTGACAAATGTTTTGTGACTTTGAAGGATTACATATATGACCTTCATTTTTGATTCTTGTGAAAAGGTCAAAGCTAGTACAAAAATATTTATGAACCTCTTAAATATGATGGATTTGGTTTGAAATTATCATTTGTCACCCTATTTTATTGTTAATGGATATTTGATTTGAAATATTTTGTTATTTTTCTAATCCAAAGGAGAAAAGAATGTTCAGGACAAATTGTAACACTAAAAAATTTTCTGAAGTTTGGTATAAAGGCAGGAATATAAATTCTGAGAATTTAGAAATAAATTTGGCATTTATTTTCTATTGTCTATAACAGGCTATCACATAGCCAAACTCTGGGTTAGTGCTAATGGCTGTCCTGTACACCTGTACATATCCCCACTGATTGAATATACAAATCACAACTGGAAGTTATCATTTCACCGGCGGCAAGAATATGGAGAAGCTACTCACTTTTTTTATTAAATACTAGGTAGCTACCCGTGCAGGTATCATAAAAGGTTGGATAGCTTTTCTTACCCCTTGGACAGAGCACCTCTGCAATTTTCGGAGGGCAAGGTATTTGTTTCTGTAAGGCAGTGGGTGAAAAAAAAAACATGATATTGCTTTTATATATACTAAATTTGTACTTTGTTGTTACTAAGACTTGTCTTTTCCCTATAACGATAATCTTTTATTTGGGTACCAATTTATTGTAATAAATTGAAACGGAAATACTTTAATTCCATTCAAAATAAAAGATCTCTTGTTACGTGCTTGTCGTATCTATATTAAGTGTGTGCATTTTAAAAGCTCACTCAAACTTATGATTCTATGTTTTATTCCAGTATAAAATAAAGTTTTCTTATATAATTGTTCCGTTATTAGTCCGTTTTGTGTAAAAATATTCTGCGCATATTCTCTATGTCATTGTCTTACCTTCTCATTGCTTATATAAATAATGTCACAAACACCCACTCTTTCAATAATTAGAACTGAAAGTAGTTTATTAATAACTTGATTCATCAGCGGTGTAATTATTATGCGTACGGCTACATCTGGTCACCTTATAGCTGAACAATTATCCCTAGAAAGGAAGTGGAGACGATTGACAAAACATGGAAACATGTCGGATTGGTTCGGATAGTGTTAACTTATTTAAAGAAACGTATCGACCTTAATGTGTGAAATTTTCAGACAACAAATATATCCTCAATATTTCAGTCAAATTCTTATTCGAATTGTGTCTATTGCAATTGTTATGTGATGACGACCCAAAGAAATCGAGACCTTAATTTTAGTAGTATAGATAATCAAGTACAAACAAACAATTATAAGTACAGTAATGTTTAATTAATTATTCCCCTGTTTGCCCCTTTAATATGAATAAAAGGAAAGGATTATACATATTTTTCAATTAAATGACAAACTTTCTTCTTCAGCATTTATTTTCCCTGAGACACAGATATCTTGTGTTATGTACTGATTAACATCATATATCATTACACAAAATTTATCTTAACATAACACATATGTTTGTAAAATAAACATTGTAACCTGTCATATTGTCATCTGATTTTACTGAAATAAAACATGGCATAAATGTTGCTGATGTCTTTATCAAGCCAACATTTATCACTGTTGTCTTTGTGTGGATCAGTAAAACATCAAATATTTCTTTAATGGTAGGCAAAACATATGTATATTACCATATTTTTGACCTAGTTGTCTTTCAGATAGTTCAGGTAATTAACATTACAATGTCAGTTTCTATCCAAGAACTGAAAGATTTTATAAAGTCCCTCTGAACAAATTTTTATACAAAGGTCTTTTGTACAAATTTTAGCATTTTGTTACAAAAAAGTCATTAATTTCAAAAAGACCATTTAAAACCGGATTAAAACAGATTTGATTTTAGGAAATTTTATGTGTTTTATTTTATTGCTCCATAAAAATTTGTAAGTCTTTTGTTCAGTAAAAGTCCTCTTAGGCCATTTTCACCAATAAAACCATATTATCTAGAAGGGAGACAACCCATAATCAATTAGATTTTGTAACAACCATGTTTGCTTTTGTTGTGCTCCTTGTTCATGACATAACCTATTTACATTAAGGCAGTGTTGTTAAATAGAAAGTGCTTTTATTGTTTGATTTTCCAATTTTATGGGTATTTATCAGCTTTTGAACCTGTATGTAACTTATATCCTGATTTTGCCCATGGGATATGTAAGGTCTGTTTAAAATATCCTTTGATCTTGAGCCAGGTGAGACAGGTGGAAATTAACACAGAAATCATTGACCAAAAACCTAGAACATTATTCTTGCTCCAGTGACAGACATGAAACATTTTCTGAAAATAATTATACTTGAGCATTTAAGAGATTTTGGTCTTGTTTTAGAAACAAATGTGAATTTTTTAGTCAATTCCCTTGAGTAAACTATTTCAGAGTGTGTTGAATGATTTATTATAAGATAATTGTCAGATTTTGCTAAAGATTTTTGTTGAGTTTGTCTGTCAGGTAGTGAAATGCAGCTGCACTGCAAAGGGTCAGAAATTTATCAGATTAATAGCTTAACAATGCAGTAATAGTGAGAGTTTGTGTTCCCAGGGTTATTAGAAGCTTTGATAAAATGTGAAGGTCATAAAGATTTTACAGCACTTTGATGATGGTGCTAGGAAAGACAGTTTCATTACATAATAGTTACATAATTATGGTTTTCATGTTCATGTTTCTATTGAAAGCAAAAATTGGCATATTGAATAAAGGAGCATGATTGTCATACTTATATGTTAGAGGCATAAGAAGCTAATTAAAATATGATCTTGATAAAAAATTTTGTGACTGTTTATTTGTAGCAATATTAGCTGGTTTAATGAAATATTGATAAAAAAATGTAATACATGTACATGTAATTGGTATGGCACGTGTTTGTTATTTTGTGTTTCAATCCAAATTGGTAAAATTGTACACTGTGAATGAACACATTAGAATATCATGAATTGTAACACCCCTCCAAAATTTAGTTATTTTCTGTCTAATTCTTTGCCTGTTAAAGAGAATGATGTTGGTAAAGCTGGATTCATTGATTATTTGTTGACAAAAGTTTTTATATATACTTTATTTGATTGATGTTAATAATTCCCAGATCTTTAATAAAATCCTTTTAAATCTGGATCAAATGGTATACTGCATATTTAATATTTATATAAAGTATTTAGGGAAATAAAAACAGAAAGTTATATACCTTCCATATTGGTAATTTTGATCATATATCAATAGATCTAATAGGATTAGATAGATAAAATGTACAGATAATATTATAATGTCTGGAATCAGCTTATTTAATAATGCCAAGTGTCCCCAAATTGTCTCCGACCATTCCCTAATTTCTTATGCTCCTCAAAACAAATTCGCTTAATTGAATAGTCGTTACAATAATTGTATAGAAAACAATCAATTCTTCCTTTATTTATATGGTTTGTATTTATCTAAGGGATCTTTTCCTCATTCGTTAAGATAACAGACTTACATTTTTAGGTCTCCACAACCTAGAAGAACATTAAACTAGATCTGAAAGACTTAACAGAATAGTTTATTCTAAGTGTAATCGAATGAAATGTATTGCATATTACCAGATCTGAGGAAAAAATACAAAGCTTCAAATTAAGTTTGTTCCTTCAAAGGTCATCTGAGCCACATTAAGTTTTATTAATGATATTATGTAGTTTAGTAGTCCTTTATTTCAGAGAATCTGTGATAAAACTGTAGGATGATCTGATGACACGTTGCGCAATATACACTGAAAAAGAAAAAGTAGTGTATTGCTTTAGCTAAGGCAAGTGTTGATCAAGTAAGAATTATAATGGCCAAGTGTGTTTTTACACATTTGATCATGCCCAATCTGTCAGCAGGTTTTCACTTTCCATGGGAAATCATACCACCAGATCTATTATGTAGTAATAAAGATGGGCCATATCAGTTAAAGATGACCCCAGAACTGATGAAGGTCATAATGTCATAGATATGGAGTTGATATTGTGGTAGTTACTTGTTTGCCTACAGGATTAATCTGATATTTGGTCTTAAGTGATATCCTATCATATGATCTACACTTTACACAAGTTTTACTTTCTGTTACTTAGGAAGGTTTTGTATATAAATATTTCAATTATATAATATATTGTATAGGTAGCATTGTTTATAAATTTGTTAAGTAAGAACAGCAGCACCGTGAAGAGCATACAGAGCACATAAATTTCTCAGACTGCAGAATTTTTTAGTTTAGGGTTGCATCATAGATTTTATATTGTTGGTGCTTGAGATTCTTAAACTTGCTATTACATCTTAATAATTGAATAAAAAAAAAGACTCATTTAAAGTTCTACCAGTGTCCTTAAGGAGCTTCCCTGACCATGTAATAAAGTCAGCTAGTGTTTAAAAGGCCTATGACTAAGTTGAAAACTTAGGATTCATAGGAACTATAATTGTCACAAAAACACCTGCTGATGAGCTTATTATACTAGTTTTAAAAAGCAGAAAATAACAAAAGGAATTTCTTTAACACCTGTTTCTCTCTAGATACATCTTTAGAAAGATTAATACTTATCCTAGTGTGGGACATTCATCATGTCAAAATTTTTTTTTTGTCAATATATAGAAGGGTATAGCTTCATAGACCCTCCCCCTTCTCTAAAGTCCCATGAACCCCACCCACAGAATTATAAAAATATAATCCAAATTGTAGATCAGTATTAAAGGAAGAGCTAATGATTTGGATTTGAGAACTATTTTGAATTGACCCATTCTGAGAAGATCTAGGCGGTCCGTGTTTGACTTGCAGGTGTAGAATCATTGAGCTAGTTCAAATTCCGCTACAAATATGCAATGCCATTTAGTGCACCACTATTAGTATATGTAATTGGGTATTGTTAAGGGACAGTAGAAAAATGGGTGTAAAAACTGCTCAACTAATTGAATTTTCCTGTAATGAATGAAGTTTTGTATACACCCTATAGGCCAGCACAAGGTATTTCTTCATTTCAAAATTTGTGAGTATAATTTTCTTGGCAAGTCATTACTTGTTGTAGTTATTCCTGGTAAACATTCAAGTTTCCATTAACTCTGAAGAAATATTTTGCCCAAGCTATGCGTCATCTTGAAAAACTGTTATTCCTTAACATTTTAGCCAGATTATTATGAGGTCATTAGGTCAAGTTGTCATCACTAAAATAAATATGAGGTCTATTATATAAAGAATGTTGCAATGAAGAGTTTGATAATCCGTCCCAATTGATTTTGGGATAAAGTTATATTATTATTCTCTCATCATAGATTTTAAAGGGATTGAAATATTATCCTCGGTCAATACCTCACATTCTTTATTTCTTTGATAAAATCATGAGTAAGATAAACATTGGTCTGATATTTTAATGGTGAGAGGAATTTCTTATACAGAAAACTGCATTGGCTTTATTTTGATATTTTGAATTAATAACTTGTTAAATGTATCTCCATAAAAAAATTAAACTATTGATATTGAAAAAAGGCCAAAGTAATTTAAATTTCTTATGAAATTTTCGGAGAAGTAAAACACTGTAGTTCACATTACTATATTATTTATTACTGTGGTTCTTTTCTGAAATTAAAAAGTTATTTTTTATAAGAAACTCAATTCTTATAGCTTTAATGAATTGCATCAGCGATTATGCTGTCCCATTGTGATGAAATATTGAACAATGATTATAAATAACTATTAATGACTTTGTCACCTTTGAGTCCCTTTAGACCTGTCAACCAGTCCGTTCCTTAGGAACTATCATGGGAGATTTGAGAAAGTTCATGATCATTATAACAGATGGTGAAGACAAACACTTTCGCTGGATGTCACCTTGTTCGGAGATTAAGTTGAATGTCATTGCAATTTAAGTTTCTCTGTTTCTATTGTTTAGGAAAACTATTGGAAATTGATGTATTTCTGCTTGATTTGGTCTGAAATGTTGTTTTTAAGATTGTATAATTTATTACTATATCTTATGAAATGTTTGTAATAATAATATCTGGTACTGTCTTTCCCAGATATTTGTAGTCCAGTGACACTATGTTGTTTTCATTCCAACAATGAATAAACAAAAATCCTGTCCTCTGTCTTCTTGTATTGTTGTCTATATGGGGAAAAGATGGTAAACATTTAATCTGTAAAAATTTTGAAATGAGACAATTCTTTATTATGTAAGCATTTACACCATATTTGGGAAAGATGCTTACTGTGGAATGTTCTATGCTTTGATAATAAATTTGGACATTTGAGATGTCGGGCTTTTACTGGAATTACAATGCAGAACAGGCTTATTACTGTGGCTGTGTAGAAAAATGTTTCGTCCATTGTGATTTTTTCCACCAAACTCCCAAACCAATTTCGTGATGGATCCTTAATTAGAAAGTGTCGCATACTAATGGTAATTTAAGTGATAGTTTTTGAACTGATCCAATCACATGATTCCCTGATGACACAAAGTTGAAGCTTGGCCACGATTAAATAAAAAGGCACATTTTCTAATGATGGAAGAGTTATTAGTGATTGATGAGGGACCAAGTGTATCAGTCTGTTCTAAACATAACAAGTTCAATGGGTTGGCTATAAATTGTTCCTCATGCATAAAAATATTATGATCAACTGCCCACTACTGTCTTAAGGGTTTAAATAACTGAAAAAAGAAATAGTGTGATGGTATATCTTTCAGTCTGCCACATAACAAGATAGAAAGAATTATACTTGAGAATCTGTAGACCTCCTTTAACAGTCTAATGATCTGTTAGTGCCTTAAGTACTTTATAAATTCTTGTGTGTACATTTCATACATGCATATATTTAAGATAGGAACATTTCCAGTTTAAAAGCCTAAAATGAAGTGGCCTTATATGTCAAAACAACCTTTTTATGCTAATTTGATATAAATGATTAATTTGATTGTTTATTAGAAAGAGGATTATAGCCAGTAAGAGGTAGTGTAATCAGAACACAGTTTGTTTGTCTTGTGTATAGAAGGTTCCCAGCAGGTTATTTCAGGTTTCCAGTCTTATCAATTCTCCTTAATTATCTCCTCCTTAAGATACATTCTTTGTGATTAATGTAATGGTTTGTGGACAAACTGGTCATTTCTGTATATAAATATTATCATGGGTTGACCATTGGTCAGTATTTGTTGACCAGCTGTGATACAGATGGTCTGGGTAACTGTAATGAGTTTTGTAAGCTTTAATGCTTGTATGTCTGGGTCAAGGATTAACTTGCTATTAAGTTATATAATTAACAAGAATTAATTATAGAATGATTTTCTCTCCAATTTATATATTCCTAATCTGAAAGTTATCTATATAATATATTTTTGTCAGCTTGCAGATTTTGAAATGGCTGAACAGAGTGGGCATCATTCAGAAAACCTTCTGTAAAAAAGATAGTTATATAATGAACAATTTATTGTTTATTAAAAAAAGTACTGATAGCCTTAATTTCTAAAAATAAAATATATGCAAATTTTTAGCGTTAATGTTTTCTTGATAAAAAAAATGTATTGGTTGAATGCACAACTTTAATATACACAATTTTAAAATTTGAAGTTTCTAGTTTTAAATGCTTCTTTTATTGAGCTCAATAAACAAATATTGATATTGTTACTTTCTAATTTCAGATTCATTAAATATTAAACTGTTGATTGCCTAAATTTGCATATGTAATTTGCAATTTACATTAACAAATAGGCTAATGAGTTTCTTGGTGAAGTAATCATGTTAATTTGTGGAAGTAAGATAAGAAGGTTTGAATATGGAAAATTTTAAAATAAATTTGGTCAAGTTAGTAAAACTTATCTGGCATAGAATTAATTTATAAAACTGATTTTAAAGCCTGGTCTCTGAACCAAACTTAAATTTGGGTTTATTTATATTAGTATAATAAATATGTTGTAAATTCTTAGTTTGTTTTCATATTAGGTTTATCTTAATAAGGAATATGTACATGTATTAGCTGTCATTAATGATTCAGTCATTAATATGTTATAATGTCTGTTACTAATACTTATGCGTATAATATTTGGTCTCCAAATTTGCTTTATATGTATTTGTATGTCTTTGTCACAAACTATATGTTTATGTTTAATGACAAATAAAAGTTCACATTAATAATTATTAGATAATGAACATGGCATTGGACAATTTGATATACCTGTATAATTTATCTTTTCGACAATATATCATTACTCAGTGCAATGTTGGATGTATTACACCTTTATTCTGTGGCAAAACTATAAAAAAATCAATTTTCATGTCTTAAAGTGATTTTGCTCTAATTTTGACAGGTATAAATATTGCACTGCTTGCTTGTTGGTGAATATTTGTATACTGACTCAGCAGCTCATTTGGCATTAAATATGATGTTTTTGTTACAATAGTAAAACATGGTTGATTGACTGACTATTAAACAAGGTAAATCATAGATCATTTTTGATAACCCCTTTGATATGGACAGTTACTGACATCTTCATCTTTTGTGTGACAGGTATTTATCAGGTGTCAATTAGGTTATCAGGTATACTTGGACAATATTAACCTATACAGGTGTGCAGTATCTATCCATCTTTCCCAGCAACCTTGAATTTAATTTATCTTATCTCAAACTTCTTTAATTACCCATTCTTTGTGTGTAATCATCCACAAGGATTTAAATTAACTGTAAATTACATCATGGTGACTTATACCTATAATGCTGATTGATTTTTTATAATAGTTATATATTAGAATTCATAAATTTTCTGATAAACTGTGAAATATTTCTTAAATGTGTGATAAATTCTCATAGATAATATAATTTATTTTTAGAGAGAAAAAAATGTTTGCAGTTCATTCCAGTTTATGAATTGCCCATCATTCAAAAAATCAGACTAAGGTTGAATTCCAAATGTTTTCATCTCCAACAAACCTATTCCTATTAAAGCTTGTAAAAAAATTCCAAGTATTATTTTAGCGGGCATTATCAGGAAAGAAAGCAATCGGGCATCTGAGATTTAGTGATACCAAAAATTTTTAATTCAAATACAGCTTATTTTGCTCATGATCCCAGCATTTTACATTTTTTAATTGTGACACATACATATCAATGATATGAAGAGAACTATTAGTCCTACACTTAAACTGCTATCACTGTATAAAACCTTTGTAAAACTATTAAGATAGTGCAGGATGGTTGTTTGGCATTTGTTAATGAAGAAAGAATTTCAAGAAGGACCTGGACCATTTAGTCCTGATAATTGTAGACAAATTGTCAAAACTTGGGGATTTAAAAGATTTTAGAACATTTGTGAAGTAAAATTACCCTGTCAGGGTGACACCGTTATTTGTACCTCAGAAGATAATATTTAGGCCACCTGGACTCTGACCAGAAATATTTGATTGCTTGTGATGAATATTCAAATTTGATGTTTACCAGAGTGTATGGTTTATATGTTTTATTGAATAACATATCATAATTATACAGTTATAGTCAGATAAATGTATGTTAATGAAAATCAGGGAGGTCTTCCAAGCTGTGACCGTGTGATGAATTTGTTTTCTGTTTCTATGGGAAAGCATTGGCAAAATTGAGCAATGTGTAGTTTAAACTTGTGATTTATTCAAAGTGGTAAAGACTTGGGTTAGGTGGTTGTTTGAAAAAATTCTCTATTTTGTCAATGATACATGCAAATCTGCTTTTAAAAAATCATAATTCTCCCCAAAATCTTTTAAGTAGACATTTCTGATGAATTTTTTTATATGCAAACATTGTGTTGCCTTACTTTGAATCAGATCAACACTTTAAGTTTTAGTTTACCTTATTGTGTACTCTGAAGATTCCTTGCAGTGGACATAAAGTGTAAACAAAATGATGATTAAGAGTGCACAACATATGTTCACCTAAATTGTAATAGCAAAAGCAGGAATTCTGAGCAGTTGTATAAATCTATAAACTAAAGCTGACATTCATTGTAAACTATATCTGTTAGGTTAGTAAGTTTACTTAGTAAAGTTTCTGAGGGTCGAGTATGTTTTCCTTATTCCTAGCCTAATTGTTTTAGAAAACATTCCTCGAACATATTGAAAATTGATGTAGAACGCAAGTTTTTGCAGTGGAAGGTTTCTGAATACTTTGATTACACTATGTAAATCAAATAGCGGTTTCAGATGCCTTAATTCTTTGTAGTTCTTTTTCCCATTGGACTCGGTAATTGCTGTATTTCAGTAAAGCATGATAAGTCGTGCCTTGGGATTATCGGGAGACAGAAAGGTTCTGTTTTTACCATCGGTAGAAATGTCTGCCTACATTTTCCGTACTATATTCACAATTATCTCACTTATTTGTCAGAAAATATTGTGTAAATTTGATATTAAATAACAGATACTACTATAAGATGTTTGGAATTTCCTTCTTTCGATAATTTAGTGCTTGATATCTTATGTCACTCAGTCTATTGGGAATCATTTTATTTTTTACAGTTATGGTAGTATGGAACTAACAATTTATCATGTAATGCTATGAGAATATCTTTCTGTTAGTTTTCATGTATTAAGAGTTCAGAAGAATTGTTGTTCAATATGTAATCAACTGAGATGTTTTTTTTGGAAATGATTGAGGGGACAATGCTATACTACTAATCTGCGCAGTAGGCTAACACGAGTTAAAACTCCCTGTAAGTTTTCTAGATGGTCTGGAGATTTTTTGACAGTTCAGTCCCTTCCATTCAGGGGATAAGTAACATGGGTAAAAACTCTGAGGGACTGAAAAGGAAGTTCTGTGTAATAATTTTGCTTGAGAAATAATAGTTCTAATTGACCTATTACTACCCAGACTGACACTGAATTTAAAAATCAAATATGCATCTTGACAAGTTCGCTGTAGGGATTCCTTGTTTTCTAAGGATCCTTTATTAAGGCATAATATCTGCATGATTGGAGGGTTAGATATTTTGGGCTAACTGAAGAATGATACAGCAAAATGAAGATGTCTGATTACAATTTAAATTAAAAACAATATAAGATTTTGACAACTTGACAATTAATGAAAGACTGACACACATGGTATTTACGTAACATTTACATGAACAAGCCGTGTCAAAAGTTGTGTTTATAAAATCTCAAGTTCCGGTACATAAGACTTTTTAAAAATCTTTTTTCAAATTGAAAGAAGACAAAATGAATAGGTTTAATAACAACAGGTCAGAAGGCCAAAACAAATCTAAAAACAGTTGATGATGTGTTACAAATATTCAGTGATTTTCATAAAAAGATTTAAATGTTGAGGGCTTTAGGACAGAGATAGGGGGTAGATACCAATGACTTTACAAACAAATGATGCAGCAATGTTGCTATTAGGGAATGTCTTTGAAGTTAGTATGGTTAATTTAAGCAGATTTACATACTGAAATATATTTGAAGTCGGATGGCAGTCAAACTTATCTTAAATGAAAAACATGTGCTTTAATATCAGTTTGATATACAAATTATTCGCCCAGAACATATCGGAGAACATTTACAATGGGTATATTATAGCGAAGAATGATAAATCATCTTCACAAATATATACACCTTGTTAACTTGTTATTTGTTAAATGGATTGGTAATCTTTAATGGAAAAAGAGAATTTTTTTGGAATAATTTGCTTTAACATGTATATATTATACAGATGTTCAAGTACATGCAGCTTATTTAGCTATAAAGCAGATTAATTAAAAAGTAAACAACTCCTTAGACTGTACTTTGGTTTGTAGTCATTGTGTGTATAAATCTGCATCCTTTTTATATCTTTTACTTCTTTTTCTGATGAAGTGTGTCTGAAAGAAAAGACAAGAACCCAAACAAATTCTTCATTATTGAAACATTGTTGCTCCTCAGGATTCCATGTTTTCCTGTCAAATTTTGACAAACTGCCATTATTTTAATATGTTTCCACAGTGTAGTGAAACTTGCTCTAAGTTGGACTAAATTGAGTTTCCTTGTACACATAACAAATGTTTCCAATTTACACAATAGGTACATGACAGTAGAACATAATATTGAATTGTTGATGTAAACATTCCATAAATGAAAATGAAAAAGTTGTACATGAAGTCAGAGGAATTTAGAGCAATAAAAATGAATCCTTGACCTGATATAGGGATCTTCTTGTATGCACTAAGCTTGCTGGAGATTGCAGGTTAAACCAAAGACAAGGGCAAACTATTTCTGTTCTTAAAATGACAGTGTTATACTGTTTGAAAAAGGAGGCCACAGATCTTTCAACCCATTGGCAGCTGTCATGTCCCAGCTATCATCCTGAAGAAACTTTTTTTTCAACATAACATTTGATTTAATGGTCTGCTGACAATCATCTAAATACAAGGTTACCCACAATTCCATCCTGCTGAGAGATATCTTATTCTTCAAAGCAGCCATTTTATCTACCCATGTCAACATATTTGGATAAGAAAAAATCTTAATGTTTTTTTTATATTTCATATTTAAATAATGTAATTTACACTCAAATTACCTGTCAGAAAAGATCGTTTATATAGGTAAATATAGTAAGATTTTCATTTAACACTAGGCTGATGTTTTTCAGAACTGAGTGATAAGCTTGATAAAGGGGTATATATATTTAACTAATTGAAGGGGAAATAGGAAAAATTGATAGCCCTCATTAGCAACATTTTAAGATATGATTGATATGTGAGGGATGGATGTAATGTAATGGATGTTGTGTTTGTTGAAAGTATACTATAATTTTTCTTCTCTGAGGAAAGGGATCAACATGAATATAACTTGTATTAATAACAATTAAGCAGAAATATGAATTGATATTATGTAAATTATTTCAAACAGATTAGACCAGAAATGAAACTTCAAACTTAAAATTCATCAGCTTATGTATACTTGCTTATGCATATGTATACTTGAAAGTACTTGGCAAAACATTTGGTTACTGTTCAGGTAATGGAAAATACCATTGCACT
Source organism: Mytilisepta virgata (assembly GCA_028015205.1). NCBI lineage: Eukaryota > Metazoa > Mollusca > Bivalvia > Mytilida > Mytilidae > Mytilisepta > Mytilisepta virgata. The sequence goes on from CM051521.1 coordinate 96,479,850, forward strand.
AACAAACAATTAGATTTAATACAGAGTTTTTTTAATAAGATTTTTATGTTTCTGAACATAATGGATGGAAAAATAACGTGCATAGCATTACATATTTTGAATGGCATTTTTGGAGGTTGCAAACTATATCTATATTAATATATATACTTCAAAATATGAAAGGTGTTTAGAATATTATCAGCATTAAAAATCTAGAAAGAAATTGGCAAGGACATAAAATAAAATGGCTAGTGATTTGAAAAACAATTTTACCTGCGTGCAAGCTAAAATTTAAGTGGCTAATTTTAAAATATTTGTCCTTTGAATGTAAATTTTGATGTTATCTGTCCAAACACCTCTTTAACACAAAAGCGAAGTGGGTCAGACTTTTGTTCCCTGTACAAAGGTCGAGTAAAGTTCCGCCAAACTCATATTGACTCCTGACAGTAGATATGATCATATTATTGTTTTCAGTTCACAAGTTTGAAACTATTTGACAGGTACAAGTTTAATATAAGACAGGTCCATGACATATTAAAGAATTATATACATATTTCTTTTTGTCTTTGAAGTAATTAATACACCAAGAATGTCTAAAAGGCATGATTTGTAATAATAACTATGTCAAAATGAATCTTTGTTTCACTTTATCAGAATTTTTAACGAAGTATGGGTTTTTTGTGGGTGTTTCTTTTCCTTTCAGTTCTTGCACATCTATTCATTCAACTAAGTTGCTAATGTTATCATGAAATATGGTACCTGAAATTAAAAATAGAAATGAAAGAAGACATGTGGTAACTGTGAATGAGAAAATATTACTGAAATAAAAACAAAAAGTACAAAAAATAAGTAATTTACCGTCAACAGAGGGTATATTTCCACACTACCTAAACTGAATATTTCTGAAATAATAGTATTCTTTGGTATATATTAAAAACAAAAGGAAGTTACAGATGTTCCTGATTTGATGGAGGTACAGAGATATATGATGGGGTTAGACCAAAACCCTGACTTCCTTTTTAAGTAAAAAAAAACATCTTTTAATCAAAATGTGAAAAGTTTGGAAAATACTGTCCATAAGGAACCTTAACGTATTGTTTTGTATGGTGTTCATGACACAAGTTCAAAGGGTTTACTTAATTCCGCTGGTATAACTGGCATAAAAATATTTACAATCATGCAGGTAATCTTTATATTACCAGGATGATACCAAACGATTTTGAAGTGTCCATATTGTTCTTCATTGATTTAGAGTGATTAGGGTAAATTTATGACTCCATTATTGACTAATTTTATTAGTAATAAATAGAGAGGTCCATAAATTTTTGTCATTAAACATAAAGTAAATAAAGGCCAACTTAATGTAACATATTAAAATCTAATATCATAGGACAAAACCTCTTATATTAGTCTCTATTATACCACATTTTAGATAGGAGTTTATTTCTGTTAAAATGGAGTTTTTTACGAGTTTATGACAAATTGCACCTGAACAAATACAATGGTATATGATTATCAACTAAAGTAGAATTTATGATTTTCGTGTTCATAACAATTATTACGTTTCCTGAATATTTATGAATGATTTTGAATGGATTAACCAATGATTTAAAACATTTCAGTTTTTAAAATATCATATTTTAAAATATTTTTATATTTTCTCATATTTTACGGGGTCGAACAAGAACAAGGGCAATCTGATATTTGGTCAACTCATTAACGTAGGCTGTTGACAGAAACCTTTGAGGATTGTTCCAGTCGATATTGATCGGATATATGACGAGTTTATATTGTGCTTGGTATAAATTAAAGTGCCAGACATTGGCTAGTATGTATGTAATTGTGGTATAATTAATATCTTGATACCCCCAACAAAATAAGGCATTATCTCATGATCTAACAAACACCTGGTTGACCATGGTTATCTTCCGGATCTCTACAGAAACAATACTCACTTAAATCATAATGTGGATTTTTGAAAAAAATTCCTAAGTACAGTTTAGACCAAGTTAACTTGATTGATATCTGCAGTTTTAAATCAAATGAATAAAAGATTGTTAATTTACATATTTATTTTTATTTAAACAGTATTTTCCCAAAGGGACATAACTCATTTATTGTTAATTTTTTTTTCACATTTTACTACTTTGAAGAACCCATTAAAAATAAATGGAATTCAATGAAGGAAAGTATATGGAGTTGTGAAAATGACATTAATTATTTATTAAAATTTGTGAAACAAAAGAAAAAGCTGGATATATTGATTATTTCATCTGATGATATTGGTTTTACAATGATTTACTACGGTCATTTAGGATATAAATGAAAAGTTTTTGATGCTAATGTGGTAATTAATGAGTAATATTGTGTCAAGGGTATAATTAATTTGCTACCTTCACATGGAAATTAAACATTAGAAATTGACTGAGATTAAAAGGAATAATTTCAGTAGCCAACTGTGGATCAAAAAGTCATTACGGCGCTAGTTACTAGCAGTAGGATATGAAAATGTTAGAGAAATTTAAGGAAATTGAATTGTGTCCTACGAAATTAATAAGTTATACAAATATTTATTTTGTTGTCTATAAATATATAAAACAAGAAAAAACTTATATCAGTAATCTGTTACGTATACATACATGCATTGATAACATAGTTTTAGGTTCATATTTTTGGTAAAATATGAAATTCATGTCATATTTTAATTCATGTCATATTTTTATCTGTCTTTGTTTAAATCAAGTGTAACCATAATATCTACCTGAAATAAAACCTTTTGAATATCAGATCAGTTTCATTTGCCTCATCTTGTCCAACTGTAAAACAGAGATTTTTAGCACACAAACTGAACAGAATAGATCTAAAACTGACATACCAGCTAGATTTATATTGCTATAAATTCCTGTCTCAGTGGTACCTCATTGTTGTGTCTGTCTCATACCTTTATTTTGTTTTCACATTTTGGACATGACAAGTTTATTGCTAACCATACATTATTTTTAATGGAAATCTCTTTTATGACTGTCTTATTTTTGGTAACAGTTGGATGCATCAAAATTTCTTATTTTCTTTTTTAAAGTAGAGTAATCTTCTCAAGTATAGAAAAATAAAGAAAATGGTATGTGCCAGATTGAGACAATATGCAATTAATTATTATAGTAGTAATTATCTTAAAAGTCTAGTTAATATGAATTGAGCCAAAAAAGGTATTTTTTATGAAAATGGCAGTGACCTTTAAAATTTATATTCCTGTGAAGAAAACATCTGCTCTGTATAAATTCCACAGAACTAAATTTATAAACAAGAAGTTTTTTTATAGCCGACTCTGCCAAACAGTAACATTGACTGGGTAGTATATCTATTGAAAGTGTTGAAATACGAATGAAACAGATGATTTGGCCGCCATGGTGGAAATTTGCTGAGAGAAATTTGATCATGTTTTTTTCACAACTCTGGCACTTTCCTCTTTACTTTTGTAGTGATTTAATAAATCATTAATTTTTCATCATGCAGATCATTTTTCTGAAAGGCACATGTTACAAATGTTAATTTAGATGCAGAAACAAGATGGGAACAACAATTAGGGCTTAAACCAAAGCTCTATCATTTTTTGAGATCAGATAGTTTTAAATCATTGATGACAAAGGTAGATAACTCTCTCCGTTTGATGACATTTGAAGAGATAGTCAGTCATCTGTTACATGATAGTACTAAAACATCTGCTGAACTTGAAATCTTTGCCAAAATTTTTTATATTTTTGAATTCTTGATTAAAGTGCAAACATGAGAAAAAGAAATGAAAATATTTTATGAGTTTGAACCCTATTAGAAAATGTAAACCTGCCTATGTATAATAGCATTAATAATTGAAGAGAAAACGGAACTTGTATAAGTATCAAGAAAAGAGGTCCCATTGTGTAGACATATAATGATCTTAACAGAAACCTATGTGGGGGATAACTGTTTACAGCCCTTGATTTTAAGTTGACCATCCACTCTTTAATTGTATTTTTTGATAAATCTTTTTGGTTGGTGATATATAGATGATTGATATTCCTACAGAGACAACTTGGTTAAAAATTGGATTCTTTTATTGCTGTAACAGATGATCATTTGTATATGACACAAGGGGCATGTGAATATCATTAACCTGCCAATAGTATTTTGGTCAGAGGTTAAACCAACTGGAAAAGTATTTCATTAGAAATATCTTGTGAATGGAATTTCTTCCACATATCCAGTCATTATCAGGAAGTTAGTCCACCTCAAATTTCATAACATTCTTTTCTCCCAGAAAACCACCAAACCAGCTACTCTCATGGTTGATCATGGTTTGTAGGAACATGGTAGTAGTTGCAGGAATAGGGTTAACAAGGGATAATTAGTTGTTGAAGTATTATGTAACATGTTGTTATCGTGCTGTTCAATGCTAAAACTAGAAAATTTTAAGTTTGTTAAACACTAGCTATAAAAGTGTTTCCTGTACTGTTCAAGATTCATTAATTTAAACTTGCTGATCCATTTAAAGTTATCAAGAAAATGACATGAAGCAGATGGTACAAACACAGTCAAAATATCTGTGCAACAAATTGCATTACATATTTTAACTGTTTTGTAGGAAGAACTATTGGTAGCTCAAAATAACTCTTTTATTGAAGAATTATCTAAACATTTGATTTACTGTTTCGTTCACTATTCTAAAAAACATTGGCATTTTAAATGACTGTATTGCTCAGTTTTCATAAAATTAAATATTGACAGTTTTGAATGATTTTTTCTCATGCTAAGTATGTTTAAAGCTTAAAATAGACGCAGACTTTCCTTATCATGGAATCTCAATGCAGCTGTGGGATACACAGAATATGCTATAAAGACATGATAAATGGTTTTCTGCAAGGTGAAGCAAGCTGCTTCAAACAACCTCACAGGCCATAAACAATCTCCATGGGGGAAATGATACAAACTTTTAAACTAATAAATTACTAATTTGTTTTCCAAAATCCATTTTTTTTTTATAATACTACTAAAAAAAAGTTTTGGTATGTCCACGTAATCTTTAGGTAGAAAAGTTGATACAGCAGACTTTTACATTAAGCAAAATTATGAAGTATGTTTTGATGTACTAAAATAAATATGTATGTATCTTATAATCATCCCCTATTAACTCATGGGGCACATTACATTTGAATTACAAAAACAAAAACAAATCTGATATCCTTGTGTTTTCTTTGGAATCAGAGAGCATGGTCGTCACAGAAGGATGACTGCTCCTCATTACAAATACATATGAGTGTGAGGAAGTGAAATCATCACACTATTGTGTAAATTTATCATTAGTTAAATTAACAATAAATAATATGTAGTTATTAAGCTTTGCCATCTGGTCCATATATAAACATTTGGGGTGTGAATTGGGAGGGTTTAGTTGTATTTGTTGATCCCACCCATTTAATTAAAATGTAATAGTATTGGAGTAATCAGTATAACTAGTATATTTCCTACTTTTCTTCAAGATGGGTATCCAGTTTGGGGAAATAAGTATTATAAATAATGTGTTTCATATATCTGTGATATTCAGGTCATATCATTGTGTAAATTTTAGTTTGGGAATAATTTAATGAATTTAGAATGCCCTGCATTTTCAAGTCAACTTTCAATGTCTGAAGGAAAGTTATCAGTTTCTAAGATTTGAGCCCCATCTCTCCCCTCTTTCTCAACTGACTGGACATTGATTTTGTTTGGCATTCTAGTACAATAAGTCTGTATAGATCCAGTGATATATAGTTTTGTGGTATGAGACGAAATGCCTGCTTTTGTTTTTATCATCAATTCTCTGGCAGTACACAAAGTTGGTTTGTGGAGAGATTAATTAGCAGTAAAGAAAACATCTTTCATTTTGGTGAAGTGTTTCTAACAATTAGTCTAGTAGTTTTTTATCCAAAGATTCATCAATTTATCTCTTGTTCAGGGGAAGAAACATTATAATCAGCAGTGTTAGCATTACAAAAACGTAATATTTTGTAATCCATCAAAAATGTAACTATTACATAAAATTATGATGATAAATAGCAAAAATTGATGTGAACAGAAAACATACAAAGAATAAATTTTGGCAAATTTCATGTTTTGTTAAATAAGAAATTGCTCAAGTATTGTAATAGTACATGTATTGGATATTACAGCTACATATAATAAATGACAGTCTGCTTTTTGAATCCTTATTAATCAGTCTTCCTTCTTGACCGACAGTCTGCTTTTTGAATCCTTATTAATCAGTCTTCCTTCATGACCGACAGTCTGCTTTTTGAATCCCTATTAATTGGTCTTCCTTCGTGACGTAAACTCCATTTGAACATTTGGTTCGTGTAGTTTTCATATGTATAAATTTATAGATGTATTTCAAGCAAAGTTAAATTTTTCAGGTAAAACAATAAGATCGAAGATCAAAATTTTATAGAAAACACACTGACAGACTTGGTCGAATATTTAAGAAAAAGATATAATTGTTTGATGTATTATGTACATGTATTTGTGAAATCTGTCTTTCTATTTTCAGATATACAGATTCCACTTTTGCCAAATTCTGCTGATTCCAGAACTCCTATGTTTTTAGAAGAACCACAAAATCATTATTACATTGTGAAAAACCAACCAATTACCATCCAGTGTAAGGCTATATTTGTAGTACGAATAGGTTATAGGTGTTCAGGACAATGGCAGCTGCATGAACGGAAACGAGAAGAAATCGACCCCAAATCCGGAATCAAGATACTAATTTCCACATTAGAAGTTACAAGAGAGGAAGTCAAAGAATATTATGGTGGTCAGGATTTCTGGTGTGAATGTCATGGCTACACAACACTAAAAACTTTCGAAGAACTTGGACAGATTGTTAGCAGTAAAGGAACAGTGGAAGTTGCTTGTAAGTATACGTAAATTTAGGAATTAATGCAATGTTTTTATTAATTGTGAAAAAAATCCCAATAATTGAAACGTGGTAGTTATAATTTATTGCAAACCATACATATGTTGCATTAATTTATATTGTCTGTTGACGAAGATTCACAATATTAAATGCAGGCAAAACTTTCTGAATTTGCAGTAATTGTTCAGAACATTTTTTTTCATTCATTTATTACTTAAAACCTCTCTGGTTTTGATTTGTCATGGAGATTTTATTTCTTAAAGATACATGCTGAAGTATTGTTCCTCAAGATACATGCTGAAGTATTGTTCCTCAAGATACATGCTGAAGTATGTTCCTCAAGATACAGTTCTCTGACAGGCTTCTGATTAATCTGTAAAATCTGTAGTTTATTTGTCAACCATTATGTTAAGAAAAACTGCAAAAAAATCTATCTATCAAATTAAAATACAGGTGGAAACAATATGTCACTATTATGCAGACTGAACAACAGAATATGGTGTTCTATTTCAAGCAGATGGTTCAAATTTGTAAATATGGCAGTTTGCATTTAAAATAATATTGTACAAGTATAATTACTTTTAAATCGACATAATTTGATTTTTTCTAAATTATCAAATATATATATCTTATAAACTACAACTTTTATTGTAAAAGCACGACTCCTTGTCTCCTATCATTCAGGATTGTAGGAAGTTTGTCCCGCCATTTGACTATTTAGGTAGATATGATTGCTATTGGCCATAAGGGGACACAATCTTGGGACGAGATCAAAATGATTGATTAATTTATCGTTCTCTGGACATTTCCTGGACATTTCGGCTCCCACGGTGGTATGTCCTGAAGGTGTATAAAGGTCACATTGTCCGATCTTCCATGTAATTATCAATAATTATGGTGGTGGTAATTATTTATGTCAAGATTTATGTTTTATGCTGTTACAGAACATAAATGTTACCAGCTTAAACATTCCAATAAATAATTGTCTTAATCATAGGATTTGTTTTGTCAGCAAAAAATCAGCAATTGGCAAAGCTCAAAAGTTTCTGGTAATAAAAATCTGGAATTTTCTGAAGAAGGCAGCCAAAATTTTTTTAAAGTGAACCAGGCAAATCCTCAGTTAAATTTTTCAATTATAAAAATTGTATATAATTTGCAATTAAATTTAGTTATTGCATGGCAATTATTGAATGTATTACGCAACAAGCTTATATTGCTTTTATGAATTATCTCCCCTTTGTAAATTCTAACATCATATATGCATGTATCAGTCTGAAAACTTTCTGTTGTGTTAAAAATCACTCCCATCTAAGTATCCCATTTCCTACATTCTGCCATTTAATTTCAGTTGCTTAGTTATTCTGTGACAATTTTTTTTAACTCGGTAAATTTAAGAAATAATTCTTGGTAGCTTTTTTTGTTTGAGATTTTAATATGAGTTACATTATTTGAGCAAAATTTTATCCGCCACTCAGGGGTAAAATTTAAGCAAATAATGCTGCCAATATTTAAAATCTAATAGGAATATATATGGCTCCCATGAATTATTTCGATTCTAATATGACAAAAACAGAAATTACATAAACGAAGTGGTAATGCAAGGTCTTTCATGTGACGGCCATTTTAAATTTTGGAACTTCTGAAATAGAAACCGTAGAAATGTAAATACAATAAATTTGATTACAATAAAACTTACTTTTAATTTGATTTTATTGTACTTAAAATTGAGCAGAAAAGTCCAAATATTTGTAGTGTTTCACCGTTCTGACAGTTCCTCTGGTGAGACTCAAAGGAATGGCATTGCAATTTTGACTATGCGACTGATTATAATCGGAAATTTTAATACATCCCTGTTTGCGAAGGGAAAGCAGCATACTATATTAGAATGTTCAATTTAAATATTTTGTATTAATTTAAGACAAATTTTTACATGTTAAATTACTTGTGGATTCTTTTTAATTATTTTTGTTTATATCTACAAAGAAGAACTACAGTAAGTGACATCTTACACCAACAATTTACGTGTAGTATTAAATCATCTGTAAAAATCACACAACTTGTAAAAATTGATATATCAAAAGTGAAGTTTGACTGATGAGGAAATTATTGCTATACATGTAAATATTGACATGTTCGGGTATGTTAAAAGAATCAGTGTCTTCTATTACATCTTAAAATAACTTCTTAATCCTATATGTAAGATTTTGTATGCATGATTTTTACACCAAAGACCAATTTTGAACATGAAGTTTATTACTGTATTTCAAAGAACTTGTCAGTTTCATCTCAAATCTATGAATATTTTTACATTTGTTAAGCAACATTTATGTTTGATATGATAGTTCCCACTTTGATCAAACTAAGTTTTACTCCCACATTAAATGGTTTTGGATTGTGATGAGTTTTGGTACTTATTAATTTGACAGGTTGTTTAAAGTGTGGGAGATTTTTTAAGGACATGGGGGCTCAGACTTTGGCAGGGATTTCAACAGTGATCAAAGTAGCAGTATATGAATATCAAAGCAGGTGGCTGTTTTCTATCAATTTTTCTATTATTTACATGCAAACATTACAAATATTCAACAGCTCAAACTTAAGGTAAGGGAAGAAAACAGCTGCTTTCAAATGAAACCCCTGCTTTGGGTTCAATGTTAGCAATTTGTATGTATTTGTAAGGTATCTTCCATTTGAATATTCAACAAAGATGTAATAATGAAATACTTGAGTTATACAGTTGTTTCCAAACCCATGATATTTACTCTTAAAAAAGCTTGTAGCTTGATTTTTTTAATGCTAGCTGACTGCAATATATTGGTTGATGAAAATAAATTTACAAGAATAAATTCTCAAGTTTTTGTTGCAATACTTTCTCAAATATGAGATTACAGTAACAAACCCAGTAAGTGATTTTGAAAACCTTAGCACAAAGTATTCAGACAGATACATGTTTATTTGATGTTAGAATCTCTGCTCTAGCAAAGTTAATCCTTCACTTATCATGATGAACATTTTTGTCGTTATTGAAATTAAGTTACAAATGTCAGCTACTCTATTTTCACAGCATTTCTGAATAGGTTCCAATACTATGCTATTAGATCTGGATTATTTATTTAAAACTGTTTTAGATGAATTGTCGTGGAAATTCTTTATAGATATCAACTTCTCCTTGATTGGGAACATCTTTTGTAAGAAATTTTATCAATAAATTGTTTCTGGATGCATCACAAGTAATTGTGTATTAAACAGAATATTAGACTGGAAAATGTTTGGAAGCAGTGTCTTAAAACCATCGTAATGAGAAAGTGTGTTGGTTTAATTAGACACATGTGATCACATTTAGTTAGTAAATCTAATAAATAGTAATATTGGTGTTATGAGAATTTCATAAAGCAGTAAAGATTTTGTTTCAATCTGTACTAATCTTGATGTGACTATTATAGGGATGTCGGAGAAAGAAACCGAAGCATTTAAAATCATGTACATCTGCCAAAGGCTTAGTTTGGGACGATCATCAAGTACAACCATAGAAAAACTCAGTCATCTTTTACAAGTACTTATATCATAGGGAGTCTTTGATCTCAGTTGTTTTGTTTTTCTTTCTACAAAATTTATTTACATCGGTACATTCCTGGTAGCATGTGTGTGCTGGTTTTTCTAATTGAATTCAGTGAATGTTTGTTAAACAAAAGAGTGACATTCTGGCAGACTGTTTATTCACAAGCTAGATTTATAGTTGTTGTACATCCAGGATTTTGTTTAAGAATCTTTGTGTTCTAGATCACAGTGGAAATGGTCTGTCATACCTTGGAGTAGATGTTCCATAAAGTTATGAGGAAGATGACATGAGTTATCATTATGGAGAAACATGAAAATATTACAATAAAGTTGCTAATCGAGGTTTAACATACTCAGATCAAGAGGTGTCTGATGCAAAAAAAATTCTTTTCCAGAGATTTGCCTTTTGTACTAGGAAATTTAAAACCATGTTGTCAGTGAGTTGAAACACTGAATTTTGATCAGAACTTCTGAGTGCACATAATGGGCAATAAACCCAGTAGGATCAGTTGATTTCAGTATTTTTAAATTATTGTTAATTTTTATTAAAGAAGAAATACAAATTCACTAAATTGGGAAAGGGCATTGTAGTCCATACTTATAAATCTGTATTTATTTAAATGCAAAGCATGCACTATTCATATACTTTTTACTCAACAAAATTTATTTACAGACTTTATATTTCACTAGAATATATAAAATTGAAAATAGCATACAGATGTAAATGTTTTTGATAACCTTCCTAATTTAGTTCATAAAATGTCCTTTGAAGTTGGATTTATATTTTATGTAAACTTTTACAGACTTCTTTAAGATACTTTATTGAATGCAGCTGTTTTTTATTGTTTGTCAATAATCGGTTAATTTTACATCTGATATGTCTCCTTTCACTGTTCTCAGCTTAACTTCCGATAGATTCTGAAATATTTCTCAATTTGACGGTAGTCTGTAATTACGCTGTGAATATAACTACTATTTTCTCTCTTTAAATGCACAAATTAGTGACTACTTAAGATATGATTGATCCATCCTTTAAGACGATTACTTTCAATCGTGACATTTGTATCAGCAATTTCTTTCCGATGCTTTGACAATTGGTATAATCAACATCGTAACAAACACAAAATATTTCTGCAAGGTTTCCCCAACAAATACGCTACACCACAAACAATATAAAATAGAAAGTCAATTGTCTCAATGTTCTTTCCCATAATTCCATTAAAAATTGATTGCTTCGGTAAATGTTTTTAATCAATTTACCCCCCTTCTAATCTTGTTCTACTTAAGGCTAACATTAATTGTCGCACAGAATTGATTCTTAGCATGTGGTTCATTCCAGTTATATTTTCTAAGATTGTATTCTGCAGTAATTCTATTTAAGGGAGAAGGTTTTTCGTAGAAATAAGGTTAATCAAATTTGTACGGTGTTGACAAGATGATTTTTGTTCATGTGTTGAATATTTGATTCCAAGCAACAAGTTTTATGATCGATGGTATTGATGTTAGGGAGGATAAATAGCAGGGGGTGACAAAGGTTTGGAATCAACAGATTATTTTCAATATTTCTGGCTCAGCTAACTTTATTGATCAGTAACTAATATTAAAATACTCTGTATGATACAAATTCTATTGTCTATCATATTTACTGGGAAAACCCTAGCAAAAGATCTATGATTGAAGAAGCTTTAATATATTGGTTAAAAATTTTAATAACATTTCGTAAAAGATGACTTTTTTCACATTGCATGATTTTGAGTCTAATTTTGGGTGGTGGGATATTAAGGAGATTAAAATTAAGTTTGATGAAGACAAGTGTTATAATAAAAATAAAGGACATTTTTATTAATTCTTATAAACCATTAAATAACAATTAAAAGTAAGAAACCAGATTATTTTTTTATGCAACCTTTAAGGTTTCTTGAAACTGATTACCGGTACTCTTTTGATAGAGGTCATCTGTCAAATGTTATTGAAGGGATGGTTGGCTTGAGAAACTATTTTGAGGAAATTTTTAACTGTATTTATATTATATTAATAGACAGAAAATGAAAGCAGCATAGAGTTAATTGTACAGTACTCATCTAAGTACTTCAGATGTACAATAGTTTTAATTTGATTGAAGTGCCCATAGAATTACTTACATCCTGTTAGGCCTAATCTACTTATTATTAGGAAATACGATTATTCCTTAATTGATTATACATCCCACAAACCATAATTCATACATAAATAGTACCCCTAGATGTTATGAAAGCTTGTGACAGACAGTTACTTTCTAGTTTGGTTCAGTATCCTATTATCCTTCAATGTATGTACAATGCATGCTCTTGTAATAAAGACACAATCACACACACAAAAAGTTATTGGGCCAAAAAATTCTGTACCTTACAGTAATACAGAGAAAATCTTTGCTGTTGCACATTTTTACACAATGATACTCAATTACGAAAGAATGTCAGTAACTTTGATTATGAACATTGATACTGTAACTATTGAGTACAATAGAGTTACAATTATAACTACAGCCAGAACTTGAATTAATCATTTGTCAAATTTTATAAGAAGACGATTCTATAAGCTACAGATGCAAAAATGATGGGATACTGGGTATTTGTAGGCCTACCCTGTCATAATAAGTTACTTACAGCTTGCTGGATGGCTGTTAAATTTAGATTTAGATGTCCTTACTTAAACTGTCAATTTCTTTCTATTCGTAGTTTTGAAGAGGAAGTTTGAAAGACAGCCAATATCAGTAGCAGCAGAACTTGGAGAAACAGCAGTCTTGCAGTGTCTTCCGCCTGAGGGAAGACCATTACCTGAGGTAAATTAACCAATACATTCTTCCCCATTTAGAATTTTTATAGAAAGAAGGCTTGTCAAATAGATATCACTTTCCAAGCTTTATACAGAAATATTGTCTAAATATGAGTGTAACATCTTTTCTTGGATTTAAAAAACAATCATTAAAAATCTGGAAATCTGCATGTATATATATATATTGATCAGTTCCCATGAAGACCCCTATTGACTTGTTCTAATGTGTCTTATGAAAATGACCAGTTACAAATGAAAAGAAGTGGCTAAGATTGATTGTAAAATTGTTTACACTTGAGTGGCAAATCAATAATGTCCAGGTCTGACGATATTGAAATCAGTTCTAAAGTGACCACAACTAATGCGATTTGTTTGCAAACAATGTAAATATGCATTAGTGAGGGTGTTAACTGGTATCTGTTCTTATGGGAAAATTATTTTCTAGTAAAATGTAACTTGCAGAAATATATTAAAAGCAATCATTACTGGAGAAAACGGGGAAAGGGATGTGTAAAGCACAAACAAAACGCAAGGGCAAAAATCCTGTTTACTGATATTTGAGGAAAATTGTGATCATTGGGTAGATTGTAGAGTGGTCATGATACCCGTCCACCCTTTATATAAAGGTAATTTATGTATGTACCAGATCTCAATGTGCTTGTGCCATCCTATATGATAGATTTTATCCTTTGCATGAGAAATTATATTAATATATACTCTGACAAGATAAATATTGTAAGGATTTAAATTTCAGTTTTATACATGTTTAGGTTCTTCAGATTTCATATATAAATCTTAATATAATTGGCAGATATTTTTCAGTTCTGTGACAACTTATATTATGCAGACCAGGCAGGAATTTGAAACATAATACCAGCGCTATTAAATTTCACTCCGCACAAAATATTCATAACTCTATTAAAATTTTATTATAGTTTAATTTTCTTTTTAATAGAAAATTTAATGCCAGCTCTATAAATCTTGTATATGCAGTAGGTTTTTGGTAAGATTTAACGGTCATATTGATCTTTTGGTTGTTCATTTCACAAAACTTTCCCTATGCATCAGTGGATTATCCATAATGAACCCTGAACAAAGACATAATATGGTTAGAAAGATGAAAGCATTTAGTTTATATACCTTTTAACCTGTAACATATAAAACCTTCAATTTTTTATAATGGAAGATTGCATCATTAAGGATTTTACCACCCAGATTTTACAAGTAATTAATGTACAACATCCACTAAATGAAAATATTTCTTGATGTGAAGTGTTACTCTATGAAAGAATCGGTGTTGAAAGAATTAATATGCAGCTTTATTTCGTTTTATTGCAAATTTTGCCAGGATATATATTCTTTATTTGGATTTGAGATGTATCAGAAACTGTATGTGCTATGAATAAGTAACACCCAGTGCATTTCACTTGCACTTTTTAATTGTAAACAGTAGCTTACAAATTTTGATAAGGCATAACACCCAAGTCATTTTAATTTAAAATTATATAAAGGGTTCTTGACTCGTTAGCCTAGAATTAGCTGAAGAACTGATCACATTATTAAATCCCACTGAACACCTGCGATACCTGATCGGAATTCATCTTGCTTTCGAGTGTACCTCTACCTAACATATGATAGCCCTTGTCACTAGTCAACTATACAGTCAGCCAACACCTTAATCACATCAACATGATATAGTATCCATGTTTTTTAGTTAACTAATATTCTTGAATTAATTGTACCCTACTCTCATATAACAACCTTTAATTATTTAACCAACATAAAGGATAAAGTCCGGGTACCTTGTAATTATGTGTCAGAAGGGGAATGTTGACATTGAGTATGAGGGTTAGGGTGATGGATAGGGTCATTCTACATGTATTAATTATGTTCCTCTGTGATTACTAATCATAGGATTTTCTTCATTACATAACTAATGCTTTTACATTCAGAATGTGTAATGTGTAGTAGGAATTTGCCTGGGGTTGTGATTTTCAGACATTTTAAAGTTTTTAGTAATTCAGATATTTTTTCTTTTTTTTAAATGATCAATTAATAAGTAAATAAACAGAGACAAAATTAATCTTCTAGAAAGGTTGAGAAATGTTCGGATAAAAATCTACAAAAAAGGACCATTATATGTGTTGTTAAAAGTAAAATCTCTTATTTATTTGATTTCCTTTCATGAACGGTAAATAAAAACATTTTTAATAACAGCTTTGTAGCTATATTCTTATTTTGACAGAACCCTCACAATACAAAATACAATACAGCATTAAAAAGAACAACCTGTTTCCATAAATTTTTCAGATTATTATATCAAACACAAAGACATAAAAAATATTAAAAATCTTGAGATGACTTAATGTCAACCAACTTGATATTTGATTGAATTGGAGTATTGTAAACTTTAAATGGCTAAAATCTGTAATTTACTTTTGGAAACGCTCTTAACTTTATAACTCTTCAGATATTATCAGTTTGAACTGAATAAACTGTATGTTTTTGTCCCACGAAATCGCTTTTCTTTTTAACCACACAAACCTTAGATTGGCAGGATGTGATTTGAAGACCGATAAAATTTTCTTATGTAAAAAGGCCTTCATGATGAGTCAATTAATTTCTACAGGTGATTCTATAATTGCAATGATCTATCATGGTTCTAGCGACCTCGTCATAATTTTCATTTGTGTGAATTTGTAAGACAGAACGCCGGTGATTTTTATTCATTCTTTCTGAAATAAAGACGATACAAGGAGCCCATTATTATTATAATTGCATATAATTATGCAGAAAATTTCAAACTGCCAATTATCCCAGTATTAAAAAAAAAGTTTTGAATGGGATTATCAAATTTTGAAAATTTTGAGTACAAATTTGTGGTGTTGAAAATAAATTGAGATGAATTAAGCTGTCATTCCATTTATAAAAGGGAAACCTTACTTGAACTGTTAACAATTCAATAAATCAAGTTGTTTATACAGTTTTATTCAAATTTTTGACTTGTCCAAGTTTTTCTAACTTCAGGTAATGGCTTAAATAGGAAAATAAAGTAATTTTAGTCAGGTGTTTGAAAAATAGTTGTCCTAATACCTATTATATTAAGAAGATAAAGATCAGAAAGGACAATTTGACTTTATTTATGTTTTCACAATTGAATTTGTTTTGTAAGAATAGGTGAATTTATCATTTTAATAAAGAATCATTCAGCTTGGATGCTTTTTATAACTGTCTGACAACATTTACCATCCTGTACAGTGAGACAGATGTTGGAACTTACGCTTAGACATAAGAAAATTTTTTCATATTTTTTCAGATTATATAATTTAAATTTTATATAAATTTCTTAGAATTATATGTCATTAAAATTCTGGTGAAAAGTTAAAAAAGCTTGAAGAACCCATATTACAATGAGTTTTCTCTGACTTCCAAACTTACCCAGTGATAAATCAGTTTATATTTATCATCGCACACAGTGATTGACATGAAACTTTGACAATATCTACTTTGAGTTTCAATGTTTCATTTGAAAACATTATCAGGTAATCACGGATTTAGGCCCTATTTAATTAAGATAATTAAAATGTGAAAGAAAGTATAGATTTTCAGTCTTGAGTATTTCATTTAAAAATGTATAGAAAAAAAAGAGATAATAATCCATGTTTAACACAAGCATTATATTAACATAAAACAAAGGACAATTAGTATATAGGAATTAGGATCATTCCTGACAGGATCACCCAAAAACTAGATTATTATCCGGAATTAAATACCCAGACAAGATTTCAGTTAAGTGACACCAAAACAAACTATAAACAAATCATATGCACAGTAGAAATATGTAATTTCAATGCATTTTTGATAATCTTTTTCATATTTTAAATGCAACATGACAGACAACTAAGTGACCTTTCTTTGTTTCTATTGCACCCGTCAAAAATTTTGTATCATTTTATTCAGACAACGATAAAGATGATAAAGACGAGACCGAACTGGTATTCAGTCTATTCAGCTAATACTGGTGATATCAGTTTGATCAAAAAAATATGGCTTGGGTTTTTCAAATACAGTATAAAGTTTGTTTAAATTCCCACTTGCTCAAATTTCAAACGAGTGTAAGAATAAAATCTCCAATTTCATATAAATGGGGTGGATTGAAATAAAGTGCACTGTCGGTTATATTGTTTAATTTAATAGAAATATAAAAATTACCATAGAAAACGGATACCTTAGATCTGTAGAAATACAGTTGTTGAAATCCATTAATAAAATAAATAATGACTGGCTACTTTGATTACAATTTATGGAAGGTTTTCCTATCCAAAAAGGGATAACTGTATTATTTTATAGCTTTTGTTGATGTGCCCTTTTATATTTTGTCACCATAAATAAGAGGTTTATGGTGTAAGGAATATGATCCACAAGTTAACTCTTGTCGAACTTGACAGCTTCAAAATAACATCAACAGTCATTTGGTTGTACTTTAGAATTATTTTTTCATTACTGTTTTGATATGTTAGTATATAATATATTTCTTCCCCTGGTAGAATACACCCAAGGAAAGAGAAAAAAAACATTTGGTGTGAAGTTAGTAATTGAATTACAAAAAAGTTAATTTTGTTAAAGACTAACCTTCTGTTTTCTATATTCATGGTTTCAGGAAAGGTAGTGAACAAATAGGTGAGCGATTACCTTTTTAAGCAGTCTTATTTCATTTTATGGGAGAGGAGGAAGAGGGCAAAGAAGAAATTTAAAAAAGAATAGCAGATTTGAATGGAACCTTGAATCAAATAGTAGTATGTTTTGAGAAAAATTTTTAAATCCAGGGATTTGAGACTGCAATCCAGAATCTCTCTCTCCTCCTTCTTATAAAAAAAATCAAATGGTTTCTGTAGTACACGCTTTCCTGATTCTGAACATGCAATAGAAGACATGTTAAGTGCAAGAGAATCCTGTGTAAAGTATGTTCGTTAAAGCAGGTGTTATATTTATGTTTTATAGGTATACTGGATAAAAGATGGAGAAGAGTTGGACAAAGCAAAATTAACTAAACATAATTACATTGTGTCACACATTGGTAATCTTATGATCAGTCAGACTAAGCTTTCAGACCAAGGGAATTATACGTGTGGAGCAAGAAACCAGGTCACAAAGAGGCTTAGTGACTCCGCAACCCTTACTGTATACAGTATGTTTTACATGTTATTTTAAAAGAATTTTTACCTGCTGTTGTTGTGCATCAAGCTGAGCAAACGTTTGTATAACTGAGAGTACTGTCCATTTCAATAAAAATTGCATAATTTTAAGAGTCAAAATGGTATTGATTTAGCATCAAAAGGGTTGGTGCACAGAAAGATGTTGCATAAAATCTTTAAAAATTTCCTAATTAAAAAAAAAAAAATTGTAATTTTTTACCTGAAAATATTGTGAAAAATTTTTGGAAAAAAACTATAAATTGATCATATACAAGTTGCTATTATTCTTTATAGTATAAATTGAGAAAAATCCAGTTTTAGCTTAAGATTTGATTAAGAAATTTTTATAAGAAAATGTTTCAACTATGGCTGTTCTACAGGAAGGGGAAACTTGAATTGATAATAACAGATTCTTTACACTCCTCTTCTTTGCCTGCATTGATTGTTCCGAAAGAATCTCTGTCAGACAACTATCAATAACTACCTAAAGCAATCTAAATTCAGTCAGTGTTTTGAGGAAGTACCACATATATTTCTCCATGGGATTTTGTTTTACTCAATGGTTTTATTTCAGTCTAAATATAATCCTGCAAAAAGCTTATGAAAACATAATAAATATATCATTACATTAAAAACACAGAATTATGATAGGCTGTGTTGATTTGGTAATAGAGAACTTGACACATGCAGATATTTGATATTGAATCTTTCCACTTTTACCCTTTCCTCAATAAAACTGCTGATTTCACCGATTGATTTTCACAAATATTATTTTGAATTTGATCATTAACTGCTGGGAAAAATTTAGATTATGAAACAGAATATAAAGCGTATACTGTACTGTAGTTAAAATTATGTATAGTTTATTTTGTGGGAGTTTTATATCAATAATCCAATGCGACAAATTTCTTTAAAAAATGAAATGACTGATTATAACAATCCGCCTTCAGTTTAGAGGTATTAAGGTATTCTGCTTCAACGATCAAACCCTCTGATCTCCATGTTTGCCATATTATCGCTGACAAGTTTCCCGTGATTGATTTTAATAACATCATAAATCTGTATAAAACCGAATATTACAGACAATCTATTAAAATTTGGTGTACATTGATAAAGGGCGTAAAGATCAGACTGTTAATATCAATGTTATTTTGTCAGATTCATCAAAAAAAAAAGAAGTCTAAAGTGCTTCGTTTTTTCTGGCAACTGACAAATATTTGATTGAGAATGGTAGGTAACGTGATGGTCAGCTGTTTATCATCAGTCACAAAAATGGTGTATATTAACAATTTGTCATATCTATGATCTAACTATGAAAAATGCAATACTACCGTGACAAATTGTGATGTATGAAAATTCAATATGTCTGAGTTGGAACATGCATCTACAATCGTAAAATGGTAAAATGGGAAAGTTGATTTAAAGGTTGTGTAATGTACATCAGCTAGGTGCATTCTAATAAAAGATCACTCTAAATTCTTTTTTTAATTGAACCATATAGATAAAAGGGTGAAAAGAATACTGCAGAAAATTTACTAGCACTTATAAGAACCTTCACCCACAGTTGTTCTGTAATGAAATTAACTTTTTGAGAAACCTGCAAAATTTTGTGGTTTCAAACGAGAGCTTTTCAGGAAGTGCTATTTGAAAAATGTTTTAAATTTAGAGTTCATTCAAATTTTATTCAATTTTGTAGTTAATGGTGGCTGGTCAACATGGAGTCAGTGGACAGATTGTTCGGTGAAATGTGGCAAGGGTATACAGAGACGTGTTCGATCATGTTCAAACCCTACCCCATTACATGGAGGAAGTCAGTGTGCTGGGGATAAGAAACAGGAGACATCATGTTCTACTATCTGTCCAGGTAAAAAAATTAACCTGTATGGTGTACTCAACATTTTTCCCAGAAGTCTTTTCTTGTACAATACCTTATGGTCTAGCCCAGTCTGTCACCAAAACAATAAATATATTGTGCAAACTTGGAGCTAATTATTCTTCTCTTGATCAGATTTGACAATGTTGAATTTTTGGAGAAATTGATTGCATTCTTGCAACTATCAGGTCTAATTTATTTTACTTTAAGAAAATAAATTCTATACCACCATTTTAGAAGCCAAAATGTATCTAAAAGCAATTTAGTTGTATCATCTTCCAATGATCCATTCTTAGCTAAGTATTACAACAATCCTGTCAGCATGATTTCTGTGGAATATTTGGTCACAAAATTCTTTTTTATCTTGAGATTCTCTAGTTCAGACAACCAGAAATCATCCATCCATTAATATCTAGGCATTATGAATCAGTATATCGTTTGATCTCGATGACTTACTATCTTTTTTAAAAAATCCTACAAAGTGTTTTGAAATGAAGCACTTCAGAAACAACCCTACTTAACCAGTTGGTAGGATGTTATGGAAAGAAAAAAAACAAAAGTGTGTGATCAAAAGATTCAGCAATTAATTGAAATTCACACAAAGTGGAAACCTTTCTGTTTTACATTTTAAAAAAATTAATATTAAGGTGCAGGTTTTGGTTTTTTGAGCATTTGAATATATTCTGTTGGTTTAATGGTTTAAGGGGAAAATAAATAATAACTAATTTAACTAATTTCAGATTTTAGATTTCAAATTCTTTATTAAAAAACTAAGATCATCATTGTAATTTTTACTATATTCCATGTCCAGTTTGAAAGTTTTTACCTAGAACATTTTAGCTAGCTATTAAGTTCCAACAGATCAAAGGATCTGTTCATATTGTAGATTAAATATTAAATATAAAAAATAACTTTAAGCCTTCTTTACTTTATCTTTGTTGAATTATGTAGGTCATAATTTTAGAGTATCTATTCTTGGGTGATCTCAGTAATTTTAAGTCTAGACATTGAATTATTGCTGTATCTGCCTCTAAAATTTTAAATAACAGAAAGACAATGGCAGAATAAAAAAAAAGCCAAATGTGAATGTAAAAACCTTGTAGGCTAATAACCCACGTAAACTTTTTATGTAAATGACATGTTTTTGACCAAATGCAATATCTCATGAAAAAATATGAGGGTTGTAAAATCCTTTTACTTGTGTCATTTGTAAACAAATTGTGCTTCATCTGACAAATTTTCTGGACGTTTAATATCGGATAGAGGACTTGCGTGATTTTTTAATTACATTAAGGGGCATGTGACCCATTTCATTTAATTTCTTTAAAAAGTGTCCTGAAATTCTTTTAATTCATCACATGCTTTCTCAGGCAGATCCAATTTCTTAAATTGAGACTTTTCTGACTTAGAATAATCAGGCAACCAAATAATTCCATTCTTCATGACTAAAACAAACAGAATTTTTATACCCTTTCTGCAATACTAACATTTAAGCCATTGTTCTGGTATGAATTCATGATTAAGAGTTGTGAAGATATGAATTTAATTTTGCTTTGTGATCTCATAGAAGCTTGAAAAACCAGATCTGTTTCATTCAAATTGGTTTTATCCTCCATTAACTTTACAATGTTCTGTGTTGACCAGATTTAAATAGATACTAATGTTCTATAATGTGTCCCACTCTTTCCCTTGTCCGCTATTCTGATCAACCATTTTACACCAAGAAGATTAAAAAGGATGATTGAATCGCTGCTTTGATGCTGCAAACAATAATCTTTCTGTTCATCACCCATTGGTTTCCAATTGTTTTTTGGTGTGATATTCAGCAGTTTTTCAATATTTAACTAAGATAAGACATCATATTTCAGAAACTTATTAATTTTTTTAGATTGAACAGTGATATTTATTAGAATGATTTATAAGGGTCATTTCCTCTTTGGTAAAATGTTTTTGTTATAGAAAAATAGCAGAAATTCCCATAATACTTTGCTATTAGATGTAGAATGCATGCAAACTCTGTCATAGCAGACTTGCAATAAAACTCTTAGTTGACTCATTTATTAAAATCGCGTGAAAGCAATTAATCACAGATTCAACTGTCTGAAAAAAATTGAAATGCATTTTATTGCATTAAAAATCGAAGTTAAACACTGCAAACCTTACAATTATCACTTTATAATTCCTTTTGATATAAGGTTTTGCTCTAAATTAAAACTTAATTATTTTATATAAATTTTGGACTTATTGATAAATGTCTGTTGTTTATATTTAATTGCACTCTACTTCTTTGAGTCCCATATTCAGTAAACTTTGTTCTTACCACACACAAAACACATTATTTTTATTTGTATTTTAATGCTGTCAATAAAAGATGGTACATTTAATGGAGGTGAGATTCCACATAATATGTTGTCACTCTTTTCTTAGTTGTTTTTTATTCTATTTTTCTTCATTATGTCATTGTTCTGTTTGTAGGTTGTAACAGTTGGTCTTTTTATTTTTCACATTTTATATTTGATTATAAATACACTATCACAAGAATAAATCACAAATGGAAAAAACTCTTGATTCTAATTTTTTTCAGTCTGAAATGAGAAAAAGAACAATTATAAGCAAACCTAAGATAATGAAAATTAATAATTAATTATTGGACTGTTAGAATTGTTTATTTATTTGATTCATTTACTCCTTTGTTTGACAGCCAATATTTCTCTCTTGGCATCTTACAAGCTATTAATTGTTGGACATATAGTTTAATTGTTTTTGCATGTTAACTGTCAGCGATATGAAACTATTATGTGTGTTTTTAATGCTTGTAAAAGCTTAAAGGTTCCATCATTTATTCCATAATATAGGGAGGCCATTAAACTTTTGGACTAGTAAGAAAATGACATATATTCTACTTTCAGTTTAAGATCTATATTTAGTCAGTTGGCATCAGTTTTCTGTTTTAAACTTAACAAACATCCCACTTTAGGTAGAAAAAAATCCATCTACCATTTCAGACTTTCCTAAGAATAAATCAATTTCTGATTCATAATATTCATAAATACATTTTACATGCAGATCTGTGTTTAAATTCAATAAACAAACTGTATAAAGTTTAAAAAGTAATATTTCATCATAAGAGTTCCATTCTTATTTTCTGACTCTACATTTCCAGTACATGGAGGTTGGGCTCCCTGGAGTTCTTGGTCTACATGCAGTCCAGATTGTCTCCATCATCGTAGAAGGTCATGTGACAATCCAACTCCTTCAAATGGCGGAGGTTACTGCTATGGAAACGACCTTGACAGTACTAACTGCACAGGTGGCATGTGTAGAGGTAATATTTTACTTATCATAAATTCAGATTTCATTGGAAAAAAAATTGTTTCATTATGATATACACAGGAATACCTACTAAGAAATTCAAGATGTTCATTTAGAAGAACTGCATGAACAGTCTGTGGACCAACAAAAACAATTTAAGCAGTAGAATAGATTGATTATCTGAGTTCTTCAGTGAAGAGACTTAAAAGTAGTTAAGGATTCCGATAGTTGATAGTCTTTTGGAAATTTACAGTATTTGGTTGTCACAGGTATACATAGAACTTGTTTGACAATTATGATTACACTGAGATAGACATTAAACAAAAGACAATTTACATCATGACATGGAATTTTAATAAGATCATTAAAAAATAGTAATAAAATTGTTTTACTACTTCCTGATTAATTTAAATAAATCAGAATTGAGACAATATAAGGAAGCCATATAATAATTATTGACATATTTTCAAGTTTTCATGTTCAGATGGAATGCTTTCATCCTACACAGAGCTGGCAGGGTAATAATTTTGGCAGTTATTAAAAACCGGCCATGTTCCATCATATGTGACAATAATATAAACAACTGTTAGGATAAGCTAGAAGCAATAATGTTTAATAGATGATGATGAAAATTGTGTGATAGTATCTCTCTGATTTTAACATGGGTCATTTCCTTCTCATTATAAACTGGACCAGCCCTGGATCGATTACAATAATATTCTAATGATTGGGCTCAATTTTACCAAATATAGATCAGGGCTAATCTATTTTAAATTATCTGTTTGATTTTAATAGCCATTAGTATTGTTCAGGTCGTGATCAAAAGATACCAAATATCAGCAGATTTTTTAAAGCAATAACATGACATTTTGAAAAAGAGACTTCATTATTTATAACATTTTCAAGTAAATTCTTTCATAACAACTTTGCAAAAAATACCCCAAACTCATCAGTAAATTGAATTTTTTTTTCCAATAAAATTCTAGCAAAGTCAATACTTATGGGAATTATTTTAATTGCAGAAAGTCTGGGAATGGGATTAAATTAAATCCAGACTAGCATGACAAGGTCAAATTTAGATTTTCTTCAGACTAAATAATACATAAACTTATCTATACAGGGAACAATAGGTATATATTACAAAAGGTCAATTTTTCATCATATGAAATTAAGATGGTGTGACCATTGGATCTAATCCCTATCATTAGAATTGAGGTGGACATGTTTTATTTATATATATACTGAGATAAATTAGCCCCTAGGGTTTCTTGTAATTGATTAAAACCCTGGTGATTGTCTTTGGCTTTCATTAAGTTGTATGTCCTAGTATTATCTTGTGATCTATGGTACTTTTTCACATTGGTCACTTGTCATTTCTTTCAGCATTGCAATTTTTGTGATGTTTTGAATAAAAGAGTATTCCTCAATGGTTGATGTATTGTTCATTTGTTGGTATTTTGTTGTTGACCTTTTCTTGAAATAAGTTTGAACTTGTAGAAACTTTTAAAATAATATTGGAATCTACTAATGACAAAGAACATCAGTTTTAGAAGGAATGTTTTAGACATTTGCTACATTCTAAGTTTTAAGGAGCAGTAAAATGTCTTGCCAAAATTTATATCAGTTTTGTTTAATGGAATTCTATTCAATAAAATATAACAGAAGCACATTAAAGTTGTTTAGTTGTGACATTTATGTATGTAATTTCTGAGAAAAACAGATTTTTTATCTGATTCCTTATCAATAACTTGAACTGACCTTTGGCCAGCTGTAAATTTTCATATTATCAGAAAACTTTGGACAGTTTTAGGCAGTGAAACATCTGTGTTGGTCAAGGTCTGGAAAAAGTTTATATTCAGTTTTCAGAACCAGTTAGTGTCACTGGATGTTAGGTTCTGCCTGAATACCAGTGATTACTTTCTTAGTAGGAAGTTTTGCATATCCCTCAAATATTTATCTGTTTTTTATTGACTTTCTGGTCTGGGAAACATATACAAATTAGCAGTGTATTTACCGTTGCTAATTCAATTCAGACTTCTTGCAAATGTGTCATTTCCTACAGAAAAAACCAATATTAATACAGTTATATGGAGTTTCAAACAGTAGTATAAGTCAAAGACTTATTCATGTGAGGAAGGCAAAATCCACCTAAATTATTCAACATGACGACTTTGAATGAATTTTGGGATAAATTTGTTTCAGAGAGAATCACAAAGTTTGTCTGAAGATAGATCTGTAATTCAATTATCCTTATCTCATCTTTGCTCAGGATGAAAAATTCTATCTTAATCAAGGCAGTATAATTTGTGATAGGTAATCTTTATTGCATTTAGAAAGACTGATTCCCTCATAGAAGATTATTGGGTAAAACAACAAACATGTTATTAAATTTATTTTAAATCATCAGGAGAGTTTTCATTATAACTTTAATCAGAATTGATTATTAACTCAAGCTCTGGTATGGCAGTGATTTTCAAGCATGCTGAGTTGTATTTTCTGTGACGAGGTGAGCAAATATTGATAGAAATAGTGTATCTACCTCCAAACAGCAGGTAAAAACTGATGATCTCTCATAAATTCTTTAGAAACAGCAGTTCTTTTGATAAAATTGAAAAAAAAATCATCCTTACACAATCACTGGTTTTTTTCCCAAAACTTCCTCAGCAATCAGCTGATTAAAACTGACATTCTATTGATCAGGGTAATATATTTAACACAGCTCTCCAGAAATTGATTGAAACACTTGAAATTAAATTTAAAATAGATAAAAATTGCTATATTTGGCTTTGTTTCATGATTTGAAGATGCATGTTAATGTGAAAAGATATTTTCATCACTTTTTCAAGATTAAATGCATTTTTTCTTGACAGTATAAATAAATTTGTTTAGCTTTGCATAGATCAAAATAGCACATCAAACCAAATTTCATTCCAATCCATTAAATAATCAATAGCAACATAGTAAATAAGTTATGAAGGGACACAGATATTTCAAATAACACATGCAAGAGAAGGGAAGTAACTTGTGAACCTGGTTAGCTTGTAACTACCAGATGTGTGATACTAGGTTATAATTTCAAAGAGTTTTAGGTACAAAGTTAAATAACATTACGCCTGATTGGTCAAAAGTTATGACTTAAGAATTCTGATTCGATGTCACGACAATGGGAGATCGATTCACGTGCAAGGATCTTCCATGGATCATCTCCCACTAAAAACGGCCATTTATAGAAGAACAATGATGCAATTAAAATAATATCAATCTGTTTTAAGATTGGCTTTCTTGCACTGGGCACAGACAACTTTTCTTTGAACAAAGAATATATATAGCTATAATATTCATATGAAAATATATGGACATGGGAGAAGTGTAAGTGTTACACATAATGTTGCTTCATACTCATAGTAGTAAGGTTACACAAATATGAAACAGAAGTCGGTTTCTGTCTCAATATAGGATTCATTTCATATTGAAATTAATGAAATAACAATGAGCACTGATAATGTTTGTAGCTATTTCATTTTTACAATTAATCTATAATATTTTTATTCTCTATATCAGAAAGTTTATTTTGATTTGACCTGATTGTCATTTGGGAGAAAATGAAATTAATAGTTTTATTTCCAATGATTGATAGACTTGTCAATATCTCTACCTTTTTCTCCCAGGGTGGGTAAACATAGATGATAAACTTATCTGTCGAGGAAATTGACAAAGACAAGTCAATTAATTGTTCAAGCAATTAAACATATTTGATAAATTGGTTTCTGGATTCGGGTAAATAATCTGAAGAATTTATAGATTTTTGACAGCAAAAAAGCAAAAATGTTTTGTAACCTAAACTAATCGAATTACATTCGAATGAAATATACTGAATACATGTCAATTCAAAAATTTGACGAAGTGTTGATTTAATTAACTTGCGATTTTAATTCATTTTCAATGAAATTGATTTGATTTTGTAGTCTTAGAAAATTGATCAGGCATTGGTTTCATTTGTTGAGTTTTACAATGAAATTAAAACACCATGTTTCATCAAAAGTAACATTTAAAATAAAATTGATAGAAAGTGCACATTTAATAAATCAATTTTATTGACAAGCATTACAAATAAGAATGCCTATGAAAACTGTGGAAAAAAGGTAACATACAATTTTCTGTCTGAAGAATGTAGAACACTTAAGCACAGAAAATACTATATTGGTACCTTTTTTTACAATGAAAGATTGATGAAATTTCACTGGGGTTATGAAAAAAAAAATATGTTGGTATGAACATGAAAATCCATATAAAGTAATTTCCAAATAGGAAATTCATAAGCATGTAAACCAATAGATTTTGACTTGTTACATCATAAGAAGGATGAGAAAAGTGCAGACATAAACAAATTGTCCTGTCAATCAAATAACAACCCCCAGAATCTAAAGGTTAGCTTAATTACGACTTCTCTAGAGTACTTTCCTCATCATTACGATTCTTTTTCTTAACTAAGTTACGACAAGTATGCAGAAAATTACTTAATGAATCTACAGATAATCTGCTGTTTCAATTCCTGTTTGGAAATTAAAATGGGTGTTTGAAAAGCTACATCTTTTTTTTGTTACTGGGTGCAGATGATTATACGTAAATTATGTTATGTTGTGTTTGTGCAGCCTGTCATTTCTTGTTAAGGTACTTCATTATGATATTGATTGCTTTTCAAGTGTGTGTGGTTTTCAAGATGTTTCTACTTTGGTTGTTGAGCTGATATGCTCTCTGCAGAGCTGAAATTTTTATTCTGATTTGTATTTGATTTAGAAATGATGTACAGATCTTCTGTTGCAAGTGGAAAGTTTTTTTTTAATCACATCAAAATGCCATACTGAAGTTGGGTTGATTATAAAGGGAGTTTACTCTCATAGTTTGCACTTAGTAGAATATTGCACTGTTACATTCCAGGAGGTAGACCTAGGGTGACAGAAAGAACAGGGCCAGGGTCCGATTCCCTTTCTGATTCCAGTGATACTGGTAAGGTCACACTCGAGTTTTAACCCACAGTAATGCATGGAAAATGAACTGACAGCTTGAGATCCTAATATTATACAGATCATACCTTAAAAAAATATCATGAAAGTTTGATGATTTGAATTAATTTTTGGCATTCAGAAAACTTACAGAACATTATTTTGTATCCAATATCATTAAACTTTTATCTTACAGTGTAACTAATTATAGGAAAACATTAACAAACAATTTTGATGTAGTGCACTCATAATTGTATTACAAGTTTAAATTCATTTGCTTTATAGTTTAACTTTGAACTGCCAGAAGCATTTTAGAAAATTTAGTAACCTTTTTTGATGAACAAAGTATTCAAATATGAAAAAGAAACAATTTTTACAATGAAACGTAATCCTATTCCAGCATCTATGATAATTTTGGAACTGTAAATATTTGATAAATCCTTATTTTGAGAAATTTTGTCCATATGCCAAGTAAATATGAGCAGTTCCAGCAAATTGTTAGGAAGTTAATTAAAGTATATCCATATTAGAATTATGATATTAAAGAATTGATTAATCAAACAATATAAGGCTAATATCACTTATAGAGCTATTCTTCATCAAGCCAAAACTACGTATTGTAACAATAGCATGTTGTATGCAGTACGTAAATTATTTGTAGTGTATGGTAGTTATAATCAATACTTATTTCTACGATCGCATGTAACGTCCTTTATCCTTCACATATACAATAACGTTTGAGATACTGCTCTCTTTCATAGCAGTAAACATGGTTGCAGAAGAACTTGTGATTTTATGGCAACTTTTATAGCGGTTTCTATATTATTAGTTGCTGGTTATTATGATGAAGATACATTGCCCTACAGTACAACACAGTAATATCATTTTGTCACCTAGTATTAGCATTTATTCTTTGATATGATCCAGAAATTTTCTTGATAAATTGTATTTTGTATTGAAATAAGGATTGGAATGATGAGAATTTGTTAGTTACTGCTTTGCTGAGGCAAAGTGACAGTATTTGGCATTGATTTGAAGAGCTGACGATACTATAAAGCAGTTTCATGGGATACAGTATTGAATATAACATAGCAATGAAAATCTTATTGGAAATATTATTTTAAACAATTTGATGGTTTATAGATATTAGGTAGAGAATTACTGATAATATGAGACTTGACAATCTGCAATTAGTTCCCGCCTGCAATGAGGCATAGGGAATGTTCTCGTTAAACTTAGGTATTGGGGTTTTAATGTCTGTTCATTGGTGTGCTTTGAATTTAGATTGAAATTGCATCATAGCTTTTGTCTGAAAACAGGGTTTAATAGGCATCTATATGACTTGTTTGGAGTGTAGGCCTGAATATACTATAAGGTTTTCAAGATTTTTTCTCAGTTGAAATTTCTGTGAAATGACTTGTGCAATCTTATAGTTGTTGATAAAAAGTAGATTTGTTTTAGTAAAATAGGACTTGTGGAAAACCTGGCTTATTTCAAGGTCTTCCCTCTGGGACAGTTTTGGTGCATCAAAGTATTGTATGATAGATATATATTCTTTGTTAAGTCTTTTTTATGAAGACATATTTCTTCAAATATTATTTATCATCCTTTGTCATCCCATAAACTATCGGACAATAGACATATCTGAACAGGGAGAGAAAGTTTTGAGTACATCTTTTATAAAAACTTTTGTTACATTGACTTATTTATAACGATGATTAGCATAAAATAGAAATGATACTGTATCATTGTTATGGTATCTTTTTTTATTGTCAAAGATCTTAAAGCGATTACTCGAATAAAATGTATCTGGGTCACCGTAATATTTCTGAATATTAAAGCAGTGAAGGTGATCACATGTAATTCTTGAATTATAATGGAGTATCTTTTTGTGGGCCGATTTAGTTCTACAAACTTTCCTGTAATGTATATTGCTATAAATGCGTACTTTCTATTTATAGGTACAAGGAAAGATTATGCTCGTCCAGTGGATCCAGAAAGAGAAGGTTAATATATAAAACTATCTAGATATCGTAGCAGGGTCTTTCATGGTATAATAAACTGTGGATTCATTTATTTCATGGGTTTTTAATTAAGTGAAAATGAGTTGTTTTGAGTTTCAATGTTCGTTTTAATTTTCTAGACAGCAAACTATATAAATTGTGCATAACATAGGTAACCCAATGACGTTATGAATTCACAGTACCTAACTGCAGAGGGTTTATTAAAAAAGAGAAAATTCAAGTTAAATTTTTTTTTTTATCAGTACAACATATGGAAAAGGTTTCCTTTGATACCAAATAAAGGTATATTGTTTTGTTCCTTTGTATAAGTTTGGCAAGAACTAAAGTCAAAATAGATAAAAGAATAGCTCATATGGTTACAGTATGAAGATATTTATGTATAAAAGATGATACAATCTCAGCATCTACAAAGCTTTGACATCTCTGGCTGGCGTGGGTATACATATTTTACTGGCTCCAAAATTTAGCTAACAGATGTAGAAACTAATCAAATTCAGGATTTATCATCTGGCCATGTGCAGTATTAAAGGTTCGCAGTGAATAATATTTATATGGATTTGTCAACCAATCAAATTTGGCATTTATATGTTTGAAATGACAAATTCTGTTTTGTGTAAATTGATGCAGATGGCTAAGCTGGTATTACCATTACTAGCAAACAAGGGTACACCCTGTTGTAAAATTATAATCCTCATTTATTTTCCTCCAAACAAGACAGATAAAATAGAAGATTCTTGTTGACCCAAATTATAAAAACTTATGATATTAATGAAATAAAAAATACAGTTAACCAAGAAAACAGATCTATTATAAGTTGAGGTTAAAACTTATTTGTAAGAAACCTCTGGTAAATGATTTGAAATGACTTTGTTAATAAAACTTATACACCCTTAAACACACAGTAATGAGAACCAAAGTTGTATGAAAGACAGTTGAAAGTAAAAGATTTCCCATTTGAAGATAAAATGTGATGATTTTACTTCATTAGTCTGATTTTATGTTCTTTGAATAATTTGGCTACATGACACACAATGGAAGGACAAATCTCCCAAGAAAATATTTTAATGGAAATAATGGAAAAAATACCCTGTAATGTATCTTAGCATTTTACTAGGATTGTGAAAAAGTTGTATGATTGGGAAAGGTAAAGGGTACTTTGACCCTTAATCTCATCAGTATATTACTGGCTTTGAAGTTATTTGGATGGAAGTAAAATTTTCATAGGAAAAAATATTTCCAATGCAAAAAGCCTCATATAATTTAATTTTTTGAGCTCACATAAAATAACTTTTGTATTTAATGAACTTTATATATTTAATTTTAGAAGAAATTTTCATAAAAAATCACTAAATCAAGAAAAAACAATAAATTCTTTATTTTTCAAATGCATTTCCTTGCATACATTATATTTAAATCTTGTCATTTGTTACAAAGAAAAGTCATGAAAACCACATAAAAATTCTAAATAATTTGATAGATGGATTTGTTTTTGGTGGAGATACATAGTAATAAAAACATGAAATGTTGGATTTTATAAAAGATATTTTCCTTTTTTATGATAAAATATTTACAAAATCAACACGAAATTTTTTCATGTAATTTGCATAATGACAAAAGATTGTATTTGAGTCTGCCCTGAAGATAAATCGTTTTTCTCTGTTGTTTTAAGATGTCATCGTTGATGTTTTGATCTAAGAGGAACACCTAGATTTAATGACAGTAGAATACTAATGAATTCACTTCGATTTTTACTGCTTTTTTTTCTCCTTTTTGACTGAAATTGATTGGACTATTTTATTTAAAATGTGCTAAATGAAAAATTACTTGCTTCCGAATATTTTAATAATGTTTTCCATTTTATTCTACATGCCTATGGTATAATGTTTACAGGTTTAATTTCAGCCCCATTAGCTTTGCTGTTGTGTCATCAATTTATTATGCATATATTTTAATACATGTAAAAATAATTTGTAAGCAAGAAAATATTTTTGTCTTCCTTGTTCAATAAATATTTTCTGTCAGTTATTGTTGCAATATAATGATTTGACAATAGTAAACAATTTGGCCTAGTTTAAATTATTTAACCCAAGGTTAGATTTAAGTTACATAGAAATGCACTATAGTTAACCAGTTGTTAAATTTAACCATTGCTTAAATTGGTTGAAAAATTGGTAGTTAATCTGTGTAAATGAAAAGATATGGGGTATACATACACAACAGTACACTATTGAATCAGTCTGTATGTAGCTAAACAAACATTGTCTGTTTCAGTAGCACCAAATGAAGCACAGAAGGGGAATATTGCCATCTATGTAGGACTGTGTGTATCGTTTGCAGCTCTAATAACAGTTGTTGTAATAGTTGTTATCTTCCTTCGACGCAGGAATCGCCACCATCATGGTATGTTGGATGGCTACTCTAGTGGAAGTGAGTTGTTTCCCATGGGGGGTTATTGATAAAAGTATGCTCATACTCATGTAGATCCATTTAAAAATTTATTATGTCATTTGTGATGATTTTGAGAGTCTTATTTAACACTAGATCCTACCTTGGAATAAGTACCAGATATAAAGCATATAATTCAAGTAAGTTATGGGGTAAATTTTGATTTGTTTTACATACTAATTATAATGTACCAATACTTGTTCTATAAGGTTTTGAATACATAAACTGTTAAAAAATTCAATCTTCTAATCCAAGCAAGAATATTTAATAAAAACAAACTGACTATGAAATCAGGTGTATTTATATAAAACCAATATCCTTAAAAGCTAGTTGTAAAATTTGATAAAATCTTCAGTTTAATTATAGGCCTTCCCTAATTTTCTACTTCTAGTCACAACCAAGCCTGGTTTAATCTCAGTTACCCACCAATTTAAAAGTGATAACTTGTAGAATTAATTTCATTTTAGTGTTCTTTAAAAAGCTTTGATCATTTGGACTAGATAGAATCACAGCTCAATTTTATGGGATCCATTTCAAATAATAAGTAAGGAGGTTGTTTTAAGAGCAACTGTTCTTTGGGGTCATAAATGGGGGTATATGTTCAGACAAACAGGAAATGAAAAAGTTATTTTAAAAAGCAGAAAAATTAAAAGTTTGGCTTGCATTTCATGTTTCAAACACTTTGCAGGAAACACAGTGAATAAGGTTCTAATACAGAAATGTGTTAAATAAAAAAAAAATGCAAACAAATTGTACTAATGGAATTCTTTCTTTGTGTAGGAAAATGGGTTACCGAGGTAATCACTTTTGTTATTTCGGTACCAGAATATCGGCATAGTAGAAGACAAAGGAATGAAAATACTGTTTAACATATTACTGTTGCAAATTTCAAATTCCAGTCAAAATTAGCACCTAGTAGGTTTTTCTCTACTCTGAAGGGAGTAAAAGCATATTACTGTCAATGTTAATATTCAGAAAGATATACTAATGGAAAAGACTTTGATTGCAAAATCGATGAATATCCTTGTTAGATTCGACCTGGGGCTATAAATTTTCAATGAAAAATACATTTTTAATGAATTACTGGAAAAGCAATTAATAAAAGGGTACAGACTGTAAATATTCTGGTTAGACTCATTGTTAACTTATTTCAGTCTCATAAAAATTATCGCAAATAAATTTGATTTAAACAAGACGAGAGTCTCCATTTAAAAAAAATTTATAATGTAATCTTGAAATGCTATTAAAATCCAATAACTTTTGACTTGTAAAGTAAATTTGTCTTTCGATTGACACAAACGTCTCGGCTTGACATAGAAATAGACTTTGTCCCGGGTAACAGACCAAGCACAATATATTCCACGTAGAAATGTTTACTTTAAATGCACAGATGCATCATAACTTAGATATTTATCAATTATATATAATTAAGTTTTAAAATCAGATTACCAACACATTATATTTGTTTAGTCTACCTTTATTGTGGCAGCCACTCCCGCCTTTTTAGACCCATAATTCCATTTTGCATTAACGGAAAACAAGATGGATTGAAGAGATAACAGTATATGAAGAAATATTACTTCATAATTTTCAATGGAATAAATTTAATTTCAAATTCTGACAACTTAATTTTGTCAAATTTAATATTTCAGATGTTTTTTAGCAGTTAAATGTACCACGCAAGAGTGCAATAAATTTTAAATCTAATTGAAAAGGAGTTCTACTAAAAATTATCTCTTTTGATTTTCCAGACTTTATTAAATTATAGTATTAAAGTGGTTTTTTTTCTACTCTGTAATTTGTGTAAGATCATATAATGCATTTTGTATTTTAGAAAAGAAATAAGAGAAACTAGAACAATTTATGTAGGATTCATAGTACCAATTATATTTAATTATTGAATTTGATCATATGCTGAAATTAAATGTTAAGATCTTATTAGAACAAGACTGTTTATAGTTTGCAGTTTTCTGTGAATCCATCACTGATTTTTCTACATGTACTTTAAAGCAGTTATATTAATTTCTGTTAAGTTTCTATTTTGAAGATATTATGAGATCCCTATCCCATTTTCAAAAATTAACATATGTATATGATAGAGAATTTTTTTTCTTCAAAATTATGATTTTTAAAGTATGAAGATATACCTTCTTTTTGGTTAAAAGTTCAAATCAATGTAAACTGGAGAAAAAAAGATGAAGCTATCACCTCATGCTAAAGCTATTTATCCCTGTCCTAAGACGTGTCATATAACATTAGTAAATTTATTGCCACTTTATCTTATAAAATTTTTATTTTCAGGTCCAAATTCTCCCAGCTTGTCGTCAAATGATGAAAAGAAGATTAATAAAAATGGAACAGGTAAACATTAATTCCTTTCCATAACAACAAGAAAATGCTGGTTATTACGCAGATCAGTGATTAATTGTCCTGGAGAAATATTAATCATAATAAAAATCACCGATGAATGAAGACATAATTATATAATCCAGGAGAGCTTAGGACATGCTTTAATATGAAATAATGGCACCAGGCAGGTGTTTAATGCATAAAGTTTTACCACTATTCTGTTGACATTGTAATTTGTTAATGGTATCCTAGATTCAGATTCTATTTTAAGTATTGGGACTGCATCCTTTATCGACCAAGTTCATGATGTCTATTGGAAGATATTTTTTTGTTTATTTCAGTATCTGCTGATAGCAAAGCAATGAAAAGCTTGCCAGTGGTAGATCAAAAGCCGGCATGACATTAAAAATTTCTCCTAAAAGCAAATCCTAGGCTATAAAATGGCAGATGTTTGAAAATTCCTTACTGTTTAATATATTTGTTCAGCAAAAATAAGTTTTAAATCTTAAAGCATAAAATTGTTGTGTGTTCAAAGTTAAAATAATCTATAGATTAGGAACACGCTTTATTTCATAGCTCCCAAGCATAATATAATTTTCTTCAGAAAAAGATGTAAATTAAAACAAAATCCCCAGAGGAGGAATTCTTATCTGACCAAACAGATTTATGTAAATTGACTTTTAATGAAGTTTTTTGGCAAAGTGCATTGAACTAGTACTCTTATTAAGATATGAGACTGGTACTTGATGGTGACCAGCTGAAAACCTCTTGTCCATTACAACATCAATTGATTTCAAGCCTATTTCACATTGATTTTAATCATAAAATAAGTATAAAATTAAAGCTAATATTATATTGAGAATTTTATGAGTTGGTTTTTATATTGACCTCGCCAATAAAAATGATATTTACTGATGTATATCTGTTTCTAAATAGCGGAGAATAAAGCATATTTCTGAAGTCAGTAAATTTTAAATTGTCAAAGAAATCAGTCTTCTCATCAAGATAGGCTTTAAATCAGAATATTGTTAATCAGAAATAATATTTTGCTGAACGAAATATAAATTACAATCAGATATCTGGTTAAAGGGTGGAAGGAAATTGAGGCACCATCCTTCTTATCCCGTCAGAATCTTTATTAATAATTCATTGTAGGAAAGATGACAAATTTCTTTGCTTGCCAGTGACACTTGGTTATTTGATGAAAGGCGACACTTAATTGCTTTCTATTTGCTTAAGCATTCCCTGTCTTTGATAAGCTGAACATGCAAATCTTACATATGTTGTTAGCGTAACTATCAATATCGTTTGCATGCTCGTCAACAGTCGAGTTCCCTGGCAAAAAAACAATGAGGGTATGAATTTCCAAATAGATTTGGTAGATATAAAGAGTTATGGGTCTTGATTGGTATCTGTCTTTTGTCTTTTATGACTGAGCATCATTTTCATACCCTATAACATAGAACATTGATAACGTTTGTGTTTATATACAAGTAAATCTCCTGTGCAGTAATATATAATGTTGATTGTCTAGGTATATAATTAAATACATAACGCCGGAACATGTAATGTCAACTGATGCATTCTTACAAGGATAAAACATCTTTGTTTTGTCATGTTGTGTTTCTTCTGATAGTGTTTTATTTCTTTGTTGAGTTCCTCGGTACATTTTGCCATTAGTCATGTAATATAGATTTCTTTGTATATTTTTTGCTGTAAACAGAAAGTAGAATATTTTTGGATATAAGAATTACTGAAGATTTCATTTGATTTGATTTAGGCCCAGGCAAATCATTTAAAGAAAAAAATACAATTATGTGGAAACTAACCTTGTAAGGAACTACACAATGATATTTGTACTTTTTACACTACGATTAGTTTCAGTGTGATATTAAATATTTTAAGGATCGTTGTGAAATTTCACAGTGGAATCCCAGACAAGTAATAAAAATGTCATATTTTTATTTTCTTTTAGATATGATTTCAGTTCAGCCTGACCTGACACAAACAATGGTCTCTATCCCATATCAGAGTGCCACACCAAGCCCAGAACCACCAAATAACAACCATGTCAGTTCTGTGGAAAATATTTATGACAAGCCTGATATAAACTTAGACAACAGACATTCAAATTCACTTATAAATGCGGGACAGCCGTACGCAGAGTCGTCAATTTCAAATCATTCAGTTTCAAACCATTCACACCATTCTGGTGAAATGTCGGATAAAAATACAATGACAGTGAGTGCTGTAGGGGCACGACCTCCATCATTAACCGACAGTGCAATAATGGACCAGTTTAATCGTAATTCGATGGCTTCGATGCAGTTGCCAAGTAACATTGATATGGAAGCAGTAGTGTGGGGTACATTTAATCACATGGGAGGGAGGCTGGTCCTCCAAGAATCTGGTATGTTTACATACAGTTTATAGATTGACTTGATGGAGACATTATATAGAGTTTCTATTATGGTCTTCTAAAGATTTTTCTAAGACATTCTTCTAAGCTTTTTTTGGTGCAGTGAAACTTCTATTTGTGTGGAAATTTAGAATACCAATGATATAGAGATCTTTAAACTCAATTCAATTTGATACATGTCTTTGCAAAACATAACTGTTTATTGAAACTAAATAAACATTGTTGAACTGTAATAGTGTGATTTCACATTGAAAAGGGAATATATTTTACAGTCTCCAATGACTAAAATTGACATCAGGTCTGAAAATGCAGTATTGGTTATTTGTAACAGTATTGACACATATTTTTTTTTATTATGAAACATTTTATAGACTTCATCTATTGAAATATAAAATTAAATCTTCCTTTAGAAGTTAATAGAAATCTTTGAAACATTTTTCTTTACTTTCATTCTTTAATCTTCAGGTTTGTCTATTTATAAAAGTAAATAGCTTGCACCTGGTGGCACAGTTTATAGATCTAAAATATAACTATAGCCTCTAAGTAAACAAAATTATGGTTTTTTAAGTAAACTTTTATTAATGTGAAGTATAATTTCCTCATAAATATTGTTAATAAAAGACTTGTTCCATTTTGATAACCCTCAGTGCATTTATGTTTTCTATTTGATAAATTGTCGTAAATTGAGAATTATAAAAGAGAATTTTCTGCTATTGATCTTAAGAAATACTAAATTTATAATTCTAATATTGAATATTGATTGAATATTGTTAAATCATCCGATTTCTTTTTTTTCAACAGGTGTCAGTTTAACGATTCCTGAAGGCGCAGTTAAAAAGGGAACCTCAGAAGACTTTTTCATTGCAATGTGTCGAGATGACAAAGACAGACCCAAATTGTTAGGTAGGTGGGACCATCAGATCTATAGTCTGAAGAATTGGATTTATATCACCTTTTCAAAGGTTGAACAAATTTGACTTGGTAAACATCTTATTTAGATAGATGTAAATAATGATTAACAGAAAGTGCTGGCCCATAGTCTTGAGGTCGATACAAGATAGATTGTCAAGATTATTTATAAAGAAGCAAACAGGGGTCTGCATTACACAATTGATGATATTATATAAACAAGCAGGAACATCATGCTACCTGTATGATACAGGTGTATGCAGTTAACGATTTTCACCTGAATACATTATCTTATTGTACACCAACGTAAATGCATTGCGGCAGATTAGGCGATCTTATTCAATTTGACATGATAAATATATTTCTTTCGCATTGAGAAAACAATTTCGTAGCTGTGGTATCCCGATAAATAAAATTCTTATTACAGTTACTGAATTAATCCTAACTTATTGTTCCTGTAAAGTGAATTTAAATGTAACAGGTCAGGCAATTGGTGGTCTTATTGGTTTAGCATATGATCTATGGAGAAAAATCACTCATCATGGAAAATAAGCAACAAT
The DNA here is from genome assembly GCA_028015205.1 of Mytilisepta virgata. NCBI lineage: Eukaryota > Metazoa > Mollusca > Bivalvia > Mytilida > Mytilidae > Mytilisepta > Mytilisepta virgata. The sequence continues at coordinate 96,519,212 of CM051521.1, forward strand.
TCATATTCTATTAAACTGCTGAATGAGAGGTTTTTGTAACCTAGTTTGTCTAATTCTATTTGATCTGTGAATTATTTCATTTGATTTTGCATGTCTAGATATTTGTTCGTAGATTGAATTTAGGGCTGTCACTTAAAAAAGCATGAAAGGAAAAAGATGCATATTAGTACAGTGCATTCCATATTGTGAGACTACATTTTATGTTATATCATGTGGTCTTTATAAAGGAGACTACAAACAAACAAAAACAAAACATGCAAAATATAAAAAGAAATGAAAAAATAGTACCTGATTACTATTGTAAGCTTGAAAAGTCTCACTTAATTTCAAACAAAGATCTAACAGTAATGTTAATAACACAATAGTAATTAGAATTAATTAGTAAGGTAGGAAATAACTCCCACATTTGAATGCAACATATATTTTTTTCAGATCGACAAACTATAATAAGTCCTGTGATTTTGTGTGGTCCTGGTCAGCCAGGCATTTTAAAGAAACCATGTATTTTATCTGTCCAACATTGTGCCAACATGAGACAAGGAGGGTGGATGCTATCACTGTGTGGCAGTGATACACCCGCAGAAGAACCTCCACGATGGCATGTAAGTATTACTGTTTTTACCCTTAAAGAATAAAAAATAAATGAGAAAGGAAGGATATAACACTGTTTTCCAAACTTTGAAACTTTAAAAAAAAATGTATTGCTGTCAATTGTTTTGTACTTGCAGTGGATGTGATACTTTTCTACGTGTTGAAGGCCTCACTGTGACTTTCAGATGAAGAACATCAATAGAGAACTGTTCCTTTGCTAATATATATGTTGGGATCCTTCTTTCAAATTATGTATTAAATTCTATGTGTTTTGGGAAAAATAAAATGTTCCATGATCCAGCATAATTTTCTTTCTGAGCATTATATATATATATATTCCTAAGAAAATAAAAAAAATTAACATTGTAAAAACTACAGAGCTTGCTTTTTCTGTCATATTGGAAAAGCCATGACATTTAAAACCAAGTACATTGTGAGATTGATTGTTTCATGCTGGAAAGATATCAAAAATAATAACATTTCTGATTTTTTTATTGTCAGGAAAGGAATAATAGTCAATAAAACCTATAAATTAATTTAGTTAAACATTAAACAGTTCTCTTTGAATGAATATAAAAGGTTCTCTTAATGAAACTACTGCATGATTCAGTGCTATAGTTATGATTGTCAGTAATTTTCACAGATAGCCAATGAAAACTTTTAATGTTATTTCCTGCATTTTCTGCGATCCTGTCACAGATAGAAATGTTAATTTCCTGTTGGATATCGGGTGCACATTATTGTATCAAATGACAGCTGTTTTTACAAAAAGATCACACAGTATTCTAGTAGGAATGTCATTACTATTCAAACTTTTAAAAGGTTAATAAAGACATCAGGATTATTAAGTAAAACAGATTAAAACCATCCATAGGAATTAACACTAATGAAGCTTCGACCTAAAGAATTCAGAAATTTTCATTCGTAATTACAGATTTGCATGTTAAAGAACATTTTCACTGAGTCAAGTGATTCGGCGTGAATTGTAATCTCAATCTAATTCAATTTATTAAAGAGTCTGTATTGTATAAAGTGCTTAAGATTGTCACAAACATTTATTTTCCCTTTTTGTTACATTTTTACAGCACTTTGTTAGTGATTTTTTGCTGTATCATGATAGATAGTATAGTTTATTAGGCAGTGATAAAAAATCTTGTTCAATGAAGCTTGGTATAACATTATTTTTATCTCAATACATGCGGTATTTAGAAAGAAGTCCTGTAATTATACATGAAATGAGGTTTTTTATGTATTTTATGGGAAAGAAAAAAAAAAAAAAGGAAGTAGGTGCAGCTGAAAAAGGACAAAACCTTAAAATAACCCAGATTATCTTTGATTGTCTTTCTCTTAGGAAATATAGGATATGATTCATCTGGATGTAACAACCTTTTGTTTTTTTTCCTTTCAGAGAGTAGTTACATTAGGCCAGGAAACAATAAACACATCAGTATACACACAGTTAGACCCTACACAATGTCATATAATGACCGAACAATTAATGAGATTCGCTTTAATTGGTGAATCAATACCTGGAGGCAAGGCAGTGAAAATCTTACGACTAGCGGCTTTTGCTGCCACACAGAATCCATCCATGGATTTCAACATTCGAGTTTATATGGTGGAAGATACACAAGATGCATTGGAGGTAAAGAAATTTTAGGCTTTAGTATCTGATGAATTCTACAGCCACCAGTAAAACCTAGATCACTATGACCTATGTTTCTAGGTTCATCAAATATGTTTGGCCAGGTTGGGTATTTGATAGAAATTTACAGCATGATATATATTTATGACAAAAAAATCTGACAATTGAAATAGTCTTAATACATGTAAATACACTTCAGTATTTCAGCATAAAGATTATGTTTTGAGACTGACTTGGTTCAATTTCTAAGGGTCAAAGCCAGTAGAAATGGTTTATGCTTACAAAAATAGATTTTTGTGCAAATCATATGTTTATTTTACAGTCTTGTTTAGAAAATGTTCAAAACTTTAACTAGAAGGTGTAAGTGCACTTTATGCATTAGTAACATGTTCATTTCAGACAATAAACCACAAGTTATTGACAACCAATATTCATCAAATGAAAAAGATATTAAAAACTTATAAAAATGTCATGGGGAAATCATGTTTATAATACTTAATGGTTATTTACATATTCATAAATTCCATTTAAAATATGAAACAAAAGGTTATCATGGGTTCAGAATTTGACTTTGTATTCCTTTTGAAAAATGTCTTGTAACAGATGTAAATGATAATACTATCATTTGTTGTCCTGGAGGTCTGCAGGGTTTCTAATGTATTCAGTCATAGAAAATGTATCTATTCTGTCATATTAAAATGATAATTTGTAATTTATTGTCCCTAAATCAAACAGAATTCTGATCCTGACAATGTCTTTTTTGCATATTTCATCTTAATTATGACAAGAATCTTATTTTCTTTGAAATTTGATTCACATTCCCTTCATTTTACCCTCATATGTATGATATCTCCTATTAATATTACATTGTTCATCAGAACATTATAGAGATAGTGTACTGGTCAGTGTTATCATCTGGCTATATTAAAGTGGTCATTTATCATGCAGAGAACAACCTATAATCATAATCACCACTTTATCCTGCACATCCTGGTCTCCATGATGTTTAAATAAACATCAGCTGTTCCTCGTCTTTGTATAAAATCACAAATAAATGATGGAGAAAATAAATCTTGACAAAACCTTCTTATCTGGACAATTGGAACGTTGTGGAATTTTGACAGTGAAAAATTTGCAAGACAAATCAGACTACATGTGCCAGCTCATGCATTGGTTTAGCCGACCAATTAAACGAATGAAATGAAAACAAGAGACAAAGTGTTTTTACAGTAAAATCTAAATTAATACCGATTTTATAAGGTTTTTGACAAGAAGAAAGATTAGCAGCTCTAGAAAATGTAATCAAACATGGGACAAAATCACGTACTTAAAACATAAAATTGTAATTATTTCTCAGTGATTAGGTAATTTATCATACTTTTAATTTTCCTGCATGTTGTTGTCGCAGAGATCAAACTCCTTTGTCTTGAAATTCTGTCCTTTGTGGAAGTTCTGTATCAGATTAAAAAAAAGATCCTTTTCTTTACTCTAAAATGTGCCAGCCATTACTAATGAAGTATTTATTGTTGAAGGACAACCAAGTCTGGATGATGTAAAGAGTTAAAACACTAAAAAGACTAAATATGTATAAATCAAAAATGCAGTTGATTGTCAGGGTGTTATTACATAATTCTCAAGCATTGTTTTATTTTAACAAATATAAATGCAAGTCATTGTATTATCATAATTCACAATATAGGACATACTTACTTTGTATATGATCCTTTCAAAAAGCAAATTAAGAAAATGAAGATGTTACTAAACAATCTTTAATTTGCATTAGACTTTCAATTTTTAATCCCCAAAATTTATTTTGTATTATTCTTTGATATTTCATAAAAATTGAATGAATCTCAATCTCAATCAAGTTTTTATTTGTTGGTAGCCCTGAGAAAGCGGTTGTTTTATCCATAAACCATTTGTTAATAGAATGCATGTATTTATTTTCAGAGTGTGATACAAGAAGAAAATAAATTTGGTGGTAGATTACTGGATAAACCAAAACAAATTCCATTCCAAGATGGGGGACACAACTTATGTCTAACGATAGAAGAGTTATCACCTGGCTGGAGGAGTAAATTAGCTGCTAATTATCAGGTAATTTTTATCATTTTTGTGAAAATTAACACAAAGAAGGTGTGAGAATGAGACCAGATAATATCCTATAAATAGAATGGATTTTCTTGTGTATAATTAGTAAGATATTGTAAATTGCATTTTGCATGGTTAAATGTGACCTGTTCTGACGATATCCAACACCTTATTGATTGTATGCCCCTAATTACAATCAAATAAAGGAATATCTGATCACTAATTATGCTAAAATGAAGTGACTGGTTATTATTGATAATACCAGAATTATAGGTGTTAAGATGTGTCTTCAGGGAGATAATTATTTGATATTACCTGGTTTTGCACCTGGCCATCATGGTCATCAGAGCAATCAGCTCTGAAATGAACATCATGTTGAGGTGTAAATGATGTGTTGGTGTGGCGTGCGGCAGTTTGTACTGTATTTCTGCTTATATCACTTCGTAACAAGCTGAAGCACGTGTGTCTTCTATTCAGCAAAGATTTATAAACATTATATTTAATGGGATACATTAAATATTTAAAAGATTCTATAAAAAATAATGTGGTCTTCTTTCAGTCAACTGCTTTAAATTCAAATAAACTTTTTTTCCATCTTGCCATGTGTTAAATGTTTATACTGGCTGTCATAATATGACAACTTGTCAGGGTCTGTATATTTTGTATAAAAATAGCAGTTTCATGGATTATAAAGTAAACGTGGAACATAGGAAACTGAATGATACTATAAGTGGGGGCTAAAATGTTTAAAAGGTTCATTCAAGTTCACACTGGCTGGAAATTAAACACATTTCCTGTGGTTAATTTTCTAATAAATCTTTACAAGAAATGACCAATTCTGATAAATTAATGGTCATTAATTTACATGCATAGCTAACTACCAATTTAAATGTCTGAATAACAGTAGACAGTAGCATTGCCCATATTTTTATAGCAACCCTCATCAAATTGATTGAAGAGGTTTGTCATTTCATTTCCATGTCCCCCTGTCACTGTCGTAAACTGACACATGTTTGGGGGTGGGTCAGCAGGATTATACTAGACTGTAATTGAAACACATATTAAAGGGTCAGTAGGCTGTCAAAGGAAGCAATGAGTTTGTTTTGACGGAAAATCAATGGAACTTCATATCAAACAAATTGTTCATTGTTTCTGACCACAGAATTGGGAAACAAGAGCTTGTTCAAATTATCTCCAATAGTCTGTGATAAATCCAAGCCATGTGTCTATAATTAACTTATTGTTATCTTTTAATTAGATTAATTATCTTTGATTAACTTCAATAGTTACAAATATTGAATTAGGTAAAATTTTCATGCATTAATATGACCCATAGCGTGAAACTTTGATCTTGGCCTTCGGTGGCCTAGTGTAGGGTGAGGTATGAAATAGCTGAAATATTGGATGTATCTCAGTTAATTAACGAGACAAATTTTTGTAAATAGTCCAAAATCAGAAGAAGTTTTCTGTTTGTAGTTTAGAATTTGAGTGAAGTAAAGGAGATGAAAAATGTAGACAGATAATTTAATGTCAGGATTTTTTGAGTGATAATTGAGTTAAGCCATGCATTATAATTTTTTTTCTGAAATAAAACATTTTCTGTAATTCTTGTGATGAAATCTAGATGGATTCTTATCAGTCTGAAGTCTATGAAATACAACACTTTAGCTTTGTTGTCAGGCATTCTGGATCCTTTTGATTACTACACATACATTAGGATTATGTTTCTTAGAATGCAACTGGTTAAATAAAGACAGTTTATAATAAGATTGTTCAGTTTATAATATAACTACTTGAGAAATTGAAATTTTGCCAATGTTACAAATCTATTACTTTGATCCTAGCTTTGAGAATTTCCATGATTTAAAAGAAAAACATGATTTATTTGGCAAACTTGGGGTCTGCAAAGGTCTAATTTAAAAAAAACTCATTTTAAGATGTATACAAAAGATAATGCTTTTTTATTGGCAATTTATAGGAATAATTTGGGTGGAAATTGTTAATTTTTAAGTTATAGATTATAGTTTTGCTTTAGAATTGATGATAAATAGTAAAAAACTTTTTTCCATGTATTTTCCTGTTGTTTACTTTTTTAAAAACTTTAGAAAATATATGTTGAATATTTATACCACCTTCAAACAATCCACCAATACCAAGTTTGACTATAAATTTTGACAAGTCAATTTTTCCATATATATATTGATTACAATAATGACGGGTTGAATAGAGGACAAGGCTACTCACTAAAGTATAAGATTTCACTTTGATAATCGCCTAATAATGACACCCATATTTACATGACAAGTTTAGTCCAGTCTATTGTTCCTGTGAACTGATAAGGTGTGGACTGCACTGCCTTTAAGATGGAACTAGTTTTCAAGGGTTTGAAAATTGAATTTTTATTCCTCCCAATTAATTTTTTTAGAGGTGGTAATTTTAGGAATGACAGGTGTGCCAATTTATGATCATGAAGAAAATAGATATATTATATTATAGCATCTAAATTTATATCTAAGGTCAAGTAAAGCAATTGTTCCCCATGAGGGTGCCTCTTGAATATCAAGAAGCAGATTAAATGTTTTTACATTCATCATTTATTTCTTTTCTTATTCTGTCACCAATCAACATTTTACATTGATAAAAATCACATACATAAATCATAAGACATTATCTTTAAACCTATCCAGTTTCTCAGATCTCAAGGTCATACAGAGGTTAATTAGTATGGGGGTTCATCTCCTAATCTTTACCCCCTCCTTACTTGGAAGCTGGATGACAAATGTAAAATGTAAAACTTGGAAGAAGTAACCATGAAAATGTACCCATTAAGATTCAAAATAGCAAAGACCAGAGTTAAATCTGCCATTGCAGATGTTTGCCACCATCCTTCTTAAAGTCAGCCATTGGGGAGATTAATTGCTTCATTCTTTTGTCAATCAGTGGTTCATGAAGCAGATGACCTGAGAGATTTCATATCGAAACTCTCTCCAATAAATGAAAATTAACTATTAAATTGGAATGACATTTTTAATCAGATATGGGTGTTCATTTCACTGTTTTTCTTAAAACAAAGAATTTTGCAGATTTCATTGATCTGTGATAAATTCTAAGATTATATCATTGAAATGTAATCAACGAAATGAATAAAAATCAGATGAAACAAAACAAGTGTGAAATCAGAAATATTGTCAACTCTACAGGGAAGGGAGATAAGCACTCATGTGTAGCTTAGATCAACAAAATGATAGTCACTTTCATTAAACATATTTTTAATCATTTTTCTTGCACATTATTGAAAATTAGTTATTGTTTTATCAATATTTAAACAATAGACTTTTTATTGTTTCATTGAATATTTACTAGAAGTCTTTTATTAATTTTACAATAAAATGTGTCATTGTTCGAGATCTCTTCTGTTTATCAATAGTTTTTCATAAAGTAAGAAATCCTAGTTTCCTTTCATCAATAGTTACCCTAGTACATTATAAGATGCAAATTATTATTTTATTGATCGTATTGATAATTGAGACAATCAGATGGTATAAAATATATTTTTATGTGAATTTCACAATCTTGAAAAAATGTAAATAATTTTCCTATTGGCAATTAGCTACAGCAGACAATTTTCTCATAAGTGAACATGGATCTTTTTAAAAGATAAGAGAACAAGTGGAGTATTCAGAGTTTTAAGACTGCTGAAGACATACTCAGATAACCAGATAAAGTATAAAAATTATGGATAATAATTTTGCTAAAAAAAAAGATTTACTGTTTTTCATAATTTGGCCAAGAAAGTAATTATGTATAAAATGATATTTTTTTTTATTTCAGGAAATTCCATTTAAACATATATGGAGTGGGAACCAGAATAATTTACACTGTTCCTTCTCCTTAGAGATGATGGAGCGGGGATTACATAAAGTTTCCTGTAAAATACAGGTGTATCAAAAGGCTATTCTTAGTAACAGACAGGTGCTAAATATCTTCAATAACTTCAAAGAAGTAAGTAACTGATATTATTGTCGAATTTATAATTGTGAAAGATTATAAGTTTGTATTCTGCTCATTCAATACTTTGACATGTGATCACAAAAGTATTCATTCAATACTTCGACATATGATCACAAAAGTATTCATTCAATACTTCGACATGTGATCACAAAAGAGAATGGGGTGCATTTACAAAGTTTACAAAAAATAACTTCAGTAAACATCAGCACATTCAGATCTCAAAAGAGTAAATCCATTTGCATTTTACACAAAGAGAAATTTTCAAACAGTATTGGACACTGGCGAAAGAGTGGGCTCAGTAGTTTGACATTGCAACTAATGATCACTAAGACTGAGGTAACATAGTCAAATCCAGCTCATGTCAAGGAGTGTTTGACTCTTATCATAATTGACAAGGATTGCCCATTTGTCTGCAGTAGGATGTGCAAAAAAAAACTGACCCAGTACTGTAGCAGATTGATAAAGTGTGGTAAAACACATATAAATCAATCATATCTATAGAATTATTTTTATTTTCAGAACTGTCGGAAACCTTTATTATATATTTGCATATTCACAATTATCTGATTGTGACACATGAAGTTTTGGAATGGACATTATCAAGTTAAACAGGAAAATTGTTTATTTTCAATGTAGAATGGCCACTTAAGCCTTCAGTATCTTGATTTTGTAGTTTACAATAAAAAATCATTTTGATGGGTTATGCCACATATCTGCTTTTTATTGATCTTTGAACCCTGAAACCTTGTTATTTATACAGATAAGGGTCATTTACTGAAATATACATTATAAGTAAACATTAAAATCATAAAGAAAGCACCTGCTATTTAAATTAACAGTAAATTATAATCTAGTCTGTTCTGGTCTGTCCATTATTGGAAGGTAATTACCATTTAACCTGTCCTGGTCAGTTTGTTAATGTTCATTTCTGTCATTAAAAAGTCAATCAGTTTCAATCTGTTTATATACCCAATCAAAGAAATCCTACATCTGTTCAGTTTCATTTCTAAAGAATTTCTTTGTTATGTGTTTATCTCACCAAAATCATTTTTGGTTTTTCTTTGAGGATGATAAGAGATTTTAGTAGTTTTTACTGTGAATACCTGGTATATGTGATTGATTCTCAGTGAAGGCAGAACACTGATAAATCAGGATTTATATAAATTGTTTTCTTTTCTTGTAAGTTGTTTAAATGGACCAGAGAGTTTGTTTATCAGTAATGGTACTAGCTGTTAGTACATTGCACTCTGAAACTTATCTAAATATAACAGCATTATTACTGCAGATTTTGTTTACCTGATATGCCAGTGTTTTTATTTAGCTGTTGTGGTTGATTTTGGTCTAGTTTGGTTTAGTGGAGTTTTATAACACTTTCAGCTTATCGTATTAACCTACACTGAATCAGCTTAAAGTCCTTTCGCAGAAATCCCTATTACAGACTCTGATTACTCAGTTACCCTATAATTAAAACAGGTTTAAACCAAAGAAAATACAGTAAATGCAGTAATTAATGCAGTTTTTTTATGCCACAAAAGGAACATGATGAATATTGAAATTATTAAAACTTGCAGTTTACTGTAATAATAAATCATTGAGTCACGTCATTATCCATTGTTGAAACTTTAAAATATTAAAGGTATTAATTCCTGACATTACAGTTCATAAATCTAGATAAGAAAAGACAAATTTTGGATTCTGGTACTTTATCTTTGAGTAGATTAAGAATATTTCATCATTTTTTTGGTAGAAAAATGTAGCAATGCAGACGCCATCTTCAACGTTAAAAGGTCGTTCATCAACAGTCACAACAAATTCTAGTTCAGGGTTCAGTTCAATGGTCACACTCGATCCCGCTGGAAATAATTTCAGGTAATTTTAACAAGTCATAATAAAAGTTTAAGTTTCATCTGGTATGATTTCTAGTGATGTTTCTTCACATTTTATTTTTAAGATAAATGAAGCGAAATTGAAAGAGGCTTTAATTTAGTATATATAATTTCAATATATTCATATATTATATATAAGAAATAATAAATTCAAGTTCTTGATAATATGCATGAAAAAAAATTCCTTGTAATAAAAATGCAAACATTTGTCATTTTAGGTTACCAAGTCATGTAAGATACCAGCTTTGCATGTTGTTAGATCCACCGAATGCACGAGGCAATGATTGGAGAATGTTAGCTCAAGCTCTCACAGTTGATAGGTTTGTATCCTCATTCCTTATCAAACCAAAAACCATAACCAGTTTGATATAAGATCAGAATGAAAGTGATGCAAGATTGATTTTTAGGGAAAGAGATTTAGATTTAGCAAGATAAAATTTAGTTACTCAGAAAATGATTCTAAGATAGATGGTTATAATTCACTACTGTGTAAAAAGATAGATAACTCAGATTTGTTTGTAAAGCTAACTTCAGTTATTTCTCTTTTTCAGATATGTCCAATATTTTGCAACTAAACCTTCACCAACAGATCATATTTTAGACTTGTGGGAAGCACGGCATCGGGAGGAATCTGCAATAACTGACTTAATGAACATTTTCCGTGTGATGGGAAGAATGGACGCTGCATCTGTTTTAGAACAAGACAGGGGATCTTGGTTATGACAGCCTACCCTGTCTCCTGCTATGCAAGTGTAAATGTGATGCGTGATTCATTAAAATGTGATAAAATGAACAAATGATGCTTAAACTGTCAAGTAAAATAGCATAACTACTGAGTTTTGCTAACAGAGCTGTTCAAGAAGTGAGATGTTTGTAAAAAGCGAGTACAGTTTGGTAGAAACGAGTGCTAGAAACTTTGCTATTCAAATTTCATTTAATAATGAAAGGACACAAATGTGCGCATTTAACATCATGAAGAAATATAAAAACGTATATTTAAGTTTCTTTGTTAGCTTGCTATAAACATGTGGAAAACTGAATTGCTTGATATCAAAATAATGCAATGATGAATCACTATGCATACTTAATGGAAACCATGGTAACATGTTTAAACTGGTTACCATGGAAATATGTCTCAGCTGGATTGGTATAGACAATAGCAATAGCTGCCATGAAATAACAGTACATTGTTGAGATTACATATAAAGAATTCCTATCTTATGTATATGCATTAACAGCTTTATGCAAATTTCTTCCAAAGGAGAGTTGAAAGTAGACAAGACTTTGGTGTTTCGGATGAGATGGCTGTGATGAATAAACTTGACATTGATTCCATGCTTTTAGACTGTGAAGGTCTACAGACATATGTAATTCCGAAAAAAAACTTCCATCAAGATAAAAAAAAATATCTTGTGGAACTTTGACAGAATTTTGTTTTGAAAAATATTTTATAGTTAAAACTTTATGCGTATGATATTTGTCTTTTATTTGAAAAGTATTACTTGACTGCATTAAATTTTTATCTTTCTTTGGTTTTAATTTATTTGAAAGAAAGATTTTATTATTTATAAGTGCTAAATATACTTTTGTCTTAGAGAATTAATTTTTGTATTGTGTCAAAAATATTGCAACATAAAATAGTCACAAAACATCTTATTTGTTATATCACTGAAAAAGTCCAAATTAATTTTAAAATTCAGTTATAAAGATAGAGGTGTGTACATAAATAATTTACATTATTGATTTCTTCATTAAATTATGATCATTCCCAGTGTGCAGCAGGTTTGTTCTGTAAGTTCAGTATTTAGTATAAGTTTACAAATAAAAATGCATGAATAAAAAAAATTGTGCAAATATTTTCATTGTTGCAATATTTTAGGCACAATACTGATTACTATGGTGTAGTTTTAACATTTCATATGTGAATTTGAGTTGTGTGTTCCAGCAATATTTACTGTATAATAACTACAAAAAAAATCAAAATTTATATTTTGTGATTTTTTAATTGTCATCTTGTCTTTGTGAGAATACTACATCACAAATTTTTTCTAGTCATTTTGGTATGGAAGATGCATATCATTTCTTTATTTCATGTATGATTAGTTGTAAATTGGAATGATACAATTATATTTTTAGTAGTAAGTAAATTCATCCTTAAATTATTTTTGTTTCATGAAAGTATTTACACAGTTTTGATGCTGAAAGATTACATAAATCATTATGTCATTTAAAGAGAGATTTTTTAATCATTTATTTTTTATGATCAGCATGATTATAAGATAAATATCATTTACCAAAACTATGTTGAATGCAATCTTTTCAAGACGACATTCTTACCTGCTAAAAGAAAGCTGTTTGATATGGAATTTGGAATTTTATAAATTTTTAAAATTTTGTTATTTTAATTGCAGTGTCAATAAATAATTTAGTTGCTAAATATCTGAAAACAAAAAATCAAATACTTCAGAATTCCATCAGATGATGTCACAAATCCATTTCATTTGTTTTCATTAAGTTAACAGTGTAAGTGTGTCAACAGCTATGTCCAAAATTTTGTGCATACATTTTATGAAAGGAAAATATGTCGTTCTGAAATGTTATTTTTAAAAGAATGAAGATTTGTTTGTTAAATTGTGTTTATGTTAAATTTTACCAAAAATGGCTTTGTTTGAAAGCACTGACAGCTTTTGATGCATTTTCCCCAGAAAACTGCTGTTTAAAGGTATTTCTCTGACTGTTGATTACAAAAAATATTAGTATTAGAAAAAATAGGATACACATACTTTATTGAAATGTATTACAGGTGAATACATGTGTTATAAAATATTGTTGGATTTGTAAATTATGTAAATTATTATAAAAAATGGTGAAAAACCATTATATATATATCAAAGTTTTGTATATATATTATATGAAACATTGACATTATAAATGATGAAAATAAAATATGAAAAATGCCAGAAAATATTTTGTGTATTTTTTTTTTATGAATATCAGTGGTTGTAATCTGAAACAGAGTGAAACATTATCTTGGAACTATCATAAATTTGGATAGAACGTCCCATTCATCCTTACTATAGGTGTCAATGTAACCTCCAGGTCAGATGGTTGTTGAGAAAATCATTGTTGCAAGTGTATGATACAATACGATTTCACACTGTCTCAATAGAAATCTATATCATCTACATGACAGAAACTGAAACTAATGTACATGGCTAGTTTTATTCTGTTATCTTCTTCCTAACCCAACAAATATTTTGTCAGGTTGTTGACATCAAATTCAGAAGACTTCTAATACAAGTAACCCTTATCTTTATTAAAGATATAAATAATAATTCTCCAGAGGTATTGATTGGTAAAATCACAAAGAACAGATTTTATATTTTGTTTAAGATAAATGTACAAGGTATATAGTTTGTTCTCAAATGGATGTATTTTTATTGGCCCAAGATATAGCTACTTTTCTCACCAGAAATTATAGGATATATTTATATATACACTACATGTGATAATAAAAAAAAGAATAGAATACTGATAGTTTTGGAAATAACGTTGTGGATTGTATGAAAAAGGGGTGATGGAGTGCTGTATTCTTGAGAAAAATCTCTCATATGTACGTATATAAAAGTTCAAAGAAACCATGATTTAATTGTTCACCTTAAAGTCAAAAGTAAGCTTTCAAAACAGTGAAAAGTTTAAATTCCACAAACAACTGAAATTATAACACGGTAACTATCACCAACCATAGTAGTATTCTTTGCTAAATGTTGATAACGCAAAATCTGAAGAGAAGACAAATAACTCGGATTGGCTATTTAAGATTTTAAATCTACACTGTAATAAAAAATGAAACCCATCAGTAAAGTTCTCTTAAGAATAAATACATCACAAGGGGTTACAGCTCAAGCACGTTGAAAGTTCTGTAGTTTCCTGATAGCATTCTATGTCAAACTGTATAATTAAAATGTAAGAGAATTGGATCACGTTCTTTATTGAGCACAATTTATGATAAATCCACTCATGACAAAAATTGAGTCCAAGGAATAGCAATTTTATCAAACTGTACTGCAAAGAATTATAGTTGTACTGACTGCAATTAAAATGATGCAAGACCCTAAATTTGTCAAGCTCAGAAATTAAGACAAGTTACTAATTGTGAGATGCTATTGGTGTTCAACGATTATCAAAATGAAAACCAGGAACGACCTGTTCGCTTGAGTTTCATATTTTTGTTTTACAGTGCGGTCAGCATCCTCCCAAGTCAAGATATTGTATCCACGTGGAAACAAAACCCTGACTTTGGAGGATGTGCGGTCATTTGATCTGCAAAGTTATAAAATACTAGTAGGCTAACAATACCCATAAACCCCTTAAAACAGACTTCGATTCTTTGGTTTAACCCACCATTTCCATCGGAAATGCCTGTACCAAGTCAGGACCATTATGCTTATTTCCCCTTCTCCAGTGCTTGCCTTGATTTTGGACTACCCCCTTTTTTACTATTCCTTTTGACAACTGCCTTGGAGTTCAATAATTTGGTTATTACCTTTATCAATTACCCTATTTAGGTCAGAATTAAAAACCTCCAAGGGTCTATGAGCACTAAAACTACATCCATCTTTAGAGTTCCTAAGGTTGTTGAAACATTGACTCACCGCCATGATAAATATATAATTTTCCCAAACAAAGCCCCTAATAACGTCGTTTTTGTCTGCAAGAACTATTATTTTGAGTGTCTTAAAAACGAGTTGGGAATAGATAACACTGCAGATAACCCAGCTTATACACCGACCACACTCACTAAGCAGGAAGTCCTTGATAACCACCAGATCGTTCTTCATTCCTTTAGCACTTCTACAAAGGGTGAAGAAATGGACCTTCCTGCTCTTTATTGGATTCCTAAACTACATAAGAATCCGTTTAAACAAAGGTACATTGCTGGATCAGCTAATTGCTCTACGAAACCTCTTTCAAAGATTTTAACACTCATATTGACATGTATTAAAGAGGGCCTTCAGATTTACTGTGAAACACCATATTCCACCAGTGGCGTCAATCAGATATGGATTCTTAAAATCTCAAAAAACTTACTACAATATCTAAAATCAAAATATTTGGCTGCACGCAACAGTCTTCTCTGCACTCTGTACTACCATACCACATTCTCAATTAAAATATCTATTTAAAAAACTAGTTCATCAATGTTTTTTTTCAAGAACAATGGCACACACACGTATACATTTCTAGTTTTAGATAGAGAAAAGGTTTATTTCGTTAAGAACCACTCTGATTCTGACAAAAAGTATTCTGAAGATGGAATTACAAACATGTTAGATTTTCTCATAGACAACATATTTCTTGAATTTGGCGGTCGAATTTTTCAACAAACAATCGGCATTCCAATGGGAATCAACTGTGCTCCTCTCCTCGCCGATCTGTTTCTATACTCATATGAAGCGGACTTTATTCAAGGGCTTCTACGTGAAAACAAAAAGAAACTAGCCTAATCTTTTAATTTCACTTTTCGTTATATAGATGACGTGTTGTCGTTAAATAACGACAAATTCCATGACTTTCTGCATCTCATCTACCTGTGAACTTAAAATTAAGGACACTACAGATACATCAAAATCCGCTTCATATTTGGATTTGTTGCTCGAAATAGACAATGAGGGACATCTGAAGACAAAAATTTACGAGAAACGTGACGACTTCGACTTTCCTATTGTTAACTTTCCCTTCTTGTGTAGTAATATACCAGCATTCCCTGCATATGGCGTCTACGTTTCTCAGCTTATCCGATATTCAAGGGCATGCGTGAGTTACCATGACTTTCGACGAGGAGGATTACTGCTGTCACAAAAGCTTCTTAACCAGGGTTTTATCAGGGATAAGTTTATGTCATCACTAAGGAAATTTTACGGTCGTCATCACGAATTGATTTACCGTTACAGTGTTCAATATCTAAGATGATGTTGGACCTGTTCCCACTGTCGTAACATTTCATGTACCTCCACCGATTTGTGACTACCACTGGATTGACTATGTTGAACTTCAAGACGAGTGCCGTATACGGAGCAGGAACTGCTTACCCTTCCGGAGCACCTGAGTTCACTCCTTGTTTTTATAGGTGTCGTGTTGTTCATTGTTTTGTAGTTTTCAGTGTTTATTTGTTGTGCTTGTGGTTGTTCATTTGCCTTCCCTGGTTTTGTATGTTTAATGGATTACGTTTTTTGGATTGCTCCTCTTACGTACTGAATAATTCCAATGTTCCCTGTTACGTTGAATTTCTTTGGTCGTATATAAATAGCAAAAAAATATTATAGTATTTTTCACAATTGTAAAGTAACTTTTCTCTCGGTAAGTCAAAGAAAAAATATTAATTTCATCTTCAACCCTGTACTGACAAGTTTTACAAAGCCGCTTTTTTCTTGTATCGTCCTCTTTTGATTGCCAGTAAATGGTCACTAATCCTCATTTTGCAAATCAGGGATCTAAATTCAGAATTGTCCAATACATATATGGTTCAACAGCATATTCTGTTTTTATTTTACTGTATAAAAACAATTTATTTATTGAAGACTCTTTTTTCCATATTCATTTTTAGCTCACCTGGACAAAGGCCATGGACAATTAAAAAATCTTTTCCTCTGAAACTGTTGGGCCAAATGGAATAAATCTTGACAGGAAGCATATATGGGAGGTTTCCTCATTTCGTCCCGATTGGACTACAATTATGGCTGCCATGGGCAGTTCTTGTTTCTGATTGGTTGATATGAAAAAAATCTTCTCCTCTAAAATCGCTTGACCAAATGGAACGGAACTTGACAGAAAGCATCATGCCAAGTGAGCGATACAGGCTCAGCCCTCTGAGCCTCTAGTTTAAAACTTGTTTTGTCTCTTTCGTATGATTACTTTTATTTTGCCGTTGATAGAACAGTTTATACTTTTGCATAAATTTTTTTCAATGAAAACCAATAATAAAATAGAGAATGGAAACGGGGAATGTGTCAAAGAGACAACCCGGCCAAATAGCAGAAAACAGCTCAAGACTACCAATGTGTCTTCAACGCAGCGAGAAAATCCCACACCCGGAGGCGGGCTTCAGCCCCTTAGCAATAATGCATACTAGTTCAGCGAAATGAACGGCACACTAAACCCCGGAACATCCAAATGAAACACACAAGACTAACAAAGGACAGAGGTTCCTGACTTGGGACATGCGCAAAAAATGCGACGGGATTAAACATGTTTTGCGAGATCTCAACTCTCCCCTATACTCTAGCCAATGTGGAATAAACAAACACACAGCAATACACACAGTAAAACTGAGTTCAAAAGATGTCCAAGTCCGATGTTAAAAAAGGTAACAGAAAAAACTAAGCAAAATGACAATGATCAATATATATTAACAAAAGATTTCTAGCAGTTACTGACATGCCAGCTTCAGACCTCAATTAAACTGATCGAAAGATTATGTAGAAATATATAGAAAATCAGCCACAATACCTCCCATTATGGGTTTAGTTTCATGCCATCATAAATTATACGAGAAGATCATAACCCGTATCATGCCAACTGGTTTTAGAATAAATGTGTTTATTTCCGATGCAAAGACCCAATGAGTGAATCAATATTAATTCCAAAAAATGCCATCTTTAATGACTTGACAACAGTATCGTAACTATATCCCTTGTGGATAAGTCTGTTTAAAGGTTTGGTTAAATTTTCAGGTAATGAAAAAAAATGAAAAATGAAAGAGTGGTTTAGTTCACAAGCTTAAACTGAAAATTTCAAATTTAGACTCCCGTGGACACCAATTTTAGAAAATCAAAATTCTAAAACCTTATTGCCCATCTGCATATGGTGTTTGACAATACTGCAAAGAAATAAAATGCATAAATTGAAAAAACAAAAGACGTGTTTACGTCACAAGCTTAAATTGACAGTTTTTCGAAATTCGACCCCTGTTTTAGAAAATAAAAATTCTAAAACCTTATTGCGCATCTGTATATGGTGCATGACAGATATTTACAGATATTTCCACATAATTCACATATATACATGTACATTGTCAACAAAATATGATTCTAAAAAAGGATATTTGATTTTTAGAGAAAAACAGAAATTTTGTGTCACTGACTATTAAGGAGAAGTAAGTCAAAGCACACTTTACAAAAAAAAAAAAAAAAAGATTTCACATTTCACTATATATACACTAACGCCAACGAAAAGAAAGGTACTCTTATCTCGAAATTTAACCGGGCCGTACATGAACATTCTTTATACTTTTTTCTCGAAAATATAATATATGATATAGAATATCTCGTAATTGGACTTCAATAACATCACTTGGATAAAAGAAAACTAATTTTGCTCAAAGAAAATGGATAGGGATCGAATATTGAAAGGTTTAAAAACATGGTTATTCCTCTTTGTCCAGGAAACAATATTTGCTCAACGATATTTGTTTATTTTAATCGTGTTTTAAACTAGGCTTACTAGACGTTTTTGTAACTTCATTAAATCAAAACACAAAATAAGAGTTGAAGCTGTATGTTTAGCATTGATTATCAGTTGACCATTGAAAGATACTTATCTTAACAAAGTATGTTTCAAATTTTAACAAAATGTATTGAGCCCATCGATGTCGACACGTATTTCAATTTACCCGAAATTGCTAATTTTGTGATCTTTCGTGCATATTTGATTTTTTTATGAACAAGGCCACTGAGGTCCAGAACAGCATCTGACTTTCATAAGGTAATAGTGGAGGAGCCTAAGGAAATCTCAGTTTAGTGAGTCCGGCATAAATTCCCATACTCAGTACAATAATTCTTCTCAAAGATGATTAAAACAATCTGCTTGTTTTAAAAAAAAAGCAATACGTAGGCCTTAATGTTTGCTTTTGTTTAAAACCAAAATGGCTACTCAAGTAGAAGCTTAAAGGAACCTGTATTGCTAACCTTTATTAATTTACCCTTCGGTTCATTTGGACACTGGACCATGGTCAACCATCTATGGTTGGTCTAAAAAGTCTGAAATTTGACATTTATACTCCTAAACCCTTCTTTTCATATACGACACAACTATGATCAAAAACGGTTGAACCAGGTCCAAGATCTCATTTTGGTAAAAAATAAATCTACACTCTTAGACCTTTCATTTGATATACGTCATAACTGTCTGATCAAGATCTTTTTGGACCCTGGGCCATGGTCAAGTACATGAAATCTGACATTTATACTCTTAGACCTTTCAGTTGATATATATATATATACAACATGACCATGATTCAAGAACTTTGGACTTCCGTCCACCAGATGAAAAATATTTTCCCACCGAAATGCAATCTATACTACTGAAATTTAGGGCTCGATTTCTTTGGGCCGTCATCATATATCAAATACCATAGACAGAATTCTATTGAGGATGAATGTGTTGTCTGAAATTTTCACACGTTTAGGTCGACACGTTTCTTTAAATACTTGAATTATCGACAAGTTAACACGATCCAAACCAATCCGACATGTTTCCATATTACCTCATTCGTCTCCCCTTCCGTTCTAAGGATAATTGTTCAGCTATGACCAGAGGTAACGGGACTTACTACCAATATGCACACATGATACTATTAATAAAGTACTTTCACTTCTAAATATTGAGAGAGCGGTTGGTTTTGACATGTTTTATATACATGTTAGCAATGAGAAGCTAAGATAATGACATATAGATTATGTGCTAATTAGTTTTACACAGTACGGATAGATGGATGAACGACAGTTGCAACCAACAGCATATCAGGTTTAAAATGTTGATATGATAATGAATATGATCCCTGCTTTGTACTAGACCGACACGCTGAGCCGGATTTTTAACGTGCTAGCTCATGAGGTAATTGCACATCCGCAAGAAGACATATCACCCCACTCTGACACATTATAATGTTTCGAGCCGACCAGGTGATCTTTGCTCTTACTCCTAGATGTCGTAGAAGCAGCAAATACCAATGTTAATATCTTTGGTTTAACCTGGCCGGGGATGCAACCCGCGACTTTCTCCACGCGAGGCTAGCACGCTACCACAAGATCACTCGGAAGCGGTGAAACAATTAATTAAGAAACCTTTATTTTCACATTTGGATAAAACAGAGAACGAAAAGTTTTCGTGAGCTTTTAAAACGAACACACTTGATATAGATATGACAAGTGCATAGGAAGAGAACGGGTTTTTTTTAAAGGGAATTCAAGTATTTCGGTTTATTTATGAATATTGTTTCAATTTATTACAATGAATTGCAACCAGTAATGATTATTATTATGAGGAATAGACAAGTCATAGGAAAAAACAAAGCAGGGCGAATCCACTTGGAAAAACAACCCATTGCTTTACAAAAAACAATTATCTCACCCTCCGAAAATGCCGGAGGGATAAGAAAGTTATCCAAACTTTTTATCATACCTGTGCTTGCACGGGTAGATACCTAGTTTATAATTAACAGCCAGTTTTAGAAAGTGATATGAAAAGTTTACCTTCTACGAAATTAATAATGAATAGCCTCTTTGAAGAACAAGCTGTAAATTATTGCAGCAGATGGTACTATGGTAAGAATTTCATTGGTTTAAGACTCAGTGATTTATATATAATTATATCTATATATTTTTTTAATATTTGAATTCTATAGCATAAGACAAAATAGCCTTCTTACACGCCATAATAATTTTGATTACAATAACAGTACAGGTTTTCAAGCTCATTGCAGATCATTACAGATTTTCCTTTTTAGAACCTCATTTACCACTCGGAATACTCTAACCTTTTCATACATTGTAATATAATCCAGAGTTCAAGGGTCGTAATAACGTGGTGTTTAAGATAAGATAAGATAAGAAAACTTTATTTTGATTCGGCATGGTATAAAAACATATAAACATAAGCTCTGGTGAGCTTTTTACCGAATATAAAAACGTATACAAAACAAATAAAACAAAGTATCATGCACATATAAAACATACTAAAAAATAAAGTCATGCATCAAACAAAATTACAGGTCTCTAGCAATCTTATATAAAAATTTATAAATTCATTAAAAATAAATAAAGGTGATTGACCGAAACAATCATCAGCTCATGTGACAAGCGCGTCTAGTCTATGGGTCACCTGACAGCATGTCAGCAGCGGTAAAAGTCAAAAATCTTAAAAATAAGCACTAGATAGCAAAGCAATTTATAAAGCTAAAAAAAAAAAAAAAAAAAAAAAATTGAGTTAATAAATATATTAAGAAAGCACTATAATACTAAACAAACTAAAACTAAAAAATGAGTTGCAGAGCTGACAGTATAATAGCAAACACTTAGAAATCAAATGCATGCAGAACACCGACATTTGGAACCATTCCAAGACTGAATCAAGTTTTTAAATTGAGAAAAACTGTTTTCTGTCCTAAAATGGTCCGGAAGACTGTTCCACAGTGTAGCTGCAGCATATTTAAACGATTTTTTACCATAGGTAGATGTTCTTACCCGGGAACATCTAATATATTACTCTATCTAAAAGAGTACTTGGTAGATTTAACTTTTAGAAGACTGTTCAAACATGAAGGAGCAATATTATCTATAATCTTAAAAGTTTCTAATGCCATAGTCCTGATTCAGTCCTGATACCACTGTAAACACTAAAGTATCTTACTTAGCGGCAGAGTTAGCGCAGGTGTCGGTATATGACTGGACTTCCCATTGCCCAGATCCTCGCAAATATATTATATACACAACAAGATATCCAACGCGTATGTACAGCCATCAGTAAAACATGTTGATGATATCAATTTCAGTCAGTTCACGTGATGCAACCAAAGGCTTGGTATAATAGAAAGTTCCAGAATGCTCCAGACACCAGTTCCATCTAGAAAACATGTTCAAACATTAAACGAAATTGCTTCTGTGATCTCGCATCGTTGTAAATGCTGAAATACAGTACGTGTTCGATATGTCAAACATAAAGTCTTACTATCCACAGTAACTGGTACAAACCTTGCGAATCCGCTGTACCATATCTAGTTAAATAGTAAATGTAAAATTGGTTCAAAATGACACCAGCATTGTTCTGTCAACAGTTTAATAGCAGGTTACTTGGTCTTTTAGGACAATGGTACATGTATTTTTTTATTCCTTGCTTTTTTGGAGTTATGATTTGTTAGTTACTCTACTTCCATTTGTCCTGAATATTGACATTAAGGTATGTCAAATTCAATTTCAACTACCTGGTACATCTACCATTCTGTGTTGGGTACTTCTGCATGTATTTACTATTTTATTGTCAAAAATATAGACAATAGGATCAGGCACAAGTTATATAACTTATTGAGGCCTTCTCCCGATGTATTTACTATCAACCTTCGAAAGTGAAAGCAAAACAAAGTTCGTTCTCTGACGCCCCAATGCCCAACCATTTTTTAAAAACCAGCCCGATGAATCAGACAGTGGAATCTCGGGCTATCAAAGTCCATGGACAAAGGTATGAGAGCTTGGTGTAAACAGCTATTCATCACCAACGGAGGTTGGTTAAAAGCCGGTTCTATAACTTCAATAACACAACGAAACTGTAGACATCTGCTGCGTGTCCCATATACTTCAGCTACTGGGTGAGGTTAAAGAGCTGTTGCTTTGCCGCTAAGTAAAATACATTTAGTGTTCACAGTGGTAGTAAAAGCAAAGACTAGTTTGCCTAAGAGTCAGAAAAATGTGTTCCCGGCGAAGAACATGTTTTCCTGTGGGCTGTTACCTCGTGAGTTAGCGCAGGTGTCGGTATATCCTAATATACATGTAATAATAACAACTTGACGCGTACTTTAACAATCAGTCAACCAATCAATCAAATCTGGATTAACTTAACCCTAATTTGAAAGTTTTGTCCTGGCATAATTCATTACTCAAATGCCTTTAAATTTTCCGTTCAAAATTTGACAAAAACCACCAGAAATTTCTAAGGTTTTCCTTTTGATGCAGAGATAACCCTTAGCTGAGTTTGGATACCTGTTTGTTTTAATTGTTTTGATTTTTGATGGTTGTGCTTATTAATTCATCATCATATCTTTAACCGGTTTTCCAATATTTTGATCTCGAGCACTGCTGGTGCATCAAATTTATTTCGGTATTTGGTAATACGTTTTTTTTTATTCATTAAAGCTCAAAGACAAAACATTTGATAGAATAAGTTCTGAAAAACACATAAAATATCAAACAATTTAGAAACTATAGGCAACCACAGAAAAGAGGGCTCTGTCTTTATTTAGCCACACTTTTGCATTTGTTTTCGGTGTTTTTTCTCTTGCTATCCTTTGAGTTTTCCGCGTGTACAGTACTTTCCACAAATTTGCACATATATATATGCCCGTGTTAGTCAATTAGGCGCCTATACTTCCTCTTTAGTAATTGTGTTTTCTGTAAACCAACCATATAAATTATAATTCATTTTTTAAGTTTTGTAAAAAAAACTTCAAACAAATACAGCCCTTTCAAATGAAGAACATCCGGATGATCTTGTTATAATAGAATGGTTTTCATTAAATTTCTATTTTCAATCCATTAAGAATTAAAATGGTTTAAAATTGAACTCTAAATGGAAATGTCATTCGAAATTAAAATATGTATCAGTCCAACTTCCTTATACCGGAAAACATATCCCTTTATCAATTACATAACTAAGTTTTCTAAAACAGGAAGGAAAATGATGTAAGCCAAATTATACAAAATATTTAGATGTCATAAATATCATAGTTTGCAGTACTCCTTGTTTAACGTATTGAAGAAAATCGAAAATGAACTGGAATCTGTTTCTGGTGAATGTAACATGCATGTTATGTTTATGCCAAGGGTATTCTAGTACACAAGCATTCCAAGGCGATTTAGACTGTGACAATTACGGTACTGTTTATCCGCTAGACGACAATGTTACAGATGAATGTAAAATGGAAATTAACCAAAATGATATTGACAAACTTGTGTACCAATTTCGAAGGCATGATTTCCACATCAATTTGCTTAAGATACGGTTCGAATTTCCAAAAAATATACTTGTTAACAAAACTAATTGTACAGTAACACCTTTGGACTGGATTTGGACATATCGAGGGAATGGAGGATATCAATATCTATTTCTTATGAAAGAATTTTCTGTGTATTCTCTAGGATTACTAGATCATTACACATATTTAGTGACTCTGAAAATCACTGTCAACGGAACTTGTCCTGTGATTATAGGTGAGAGAAATACAACGGAACGTATAGCTTTAGCCGTTTTACAGGGCTTTAACACTTCAGCATTGACTAATCAAGATATTGATATACGACATGGATACTTATGCTACATAAGCAGAACTTTCATCTCGGAGGAATTGTATTTCTTTGCAAAGTATTTCATTAATTCCAAACAAACTTTGGGATATCGCTGCTGTAAAAATATACTGAATGAAACAACAGGTCAAGATACGATCTTGTGTACGAGCAGAACTACCCTTATTGACGGCTATCTATGGTGGAATTTTCCTTATTTCATGGGATGGGTTATTTTCGTTTTTGTACCGCTCGTGATTCTTAAATTATTAAATACCAAAACCAATTACTTGTTCGAAAAGAAAGAAAAACACAACAAGATCGATTGGTTGAATTCAAACCCTATTTCGATCACTAATGTGTTTAAACATAGACTGCGTGCAGCGTTTGGTAGAGGAAGGATTTGTTCTAGCATTTTAAAAACATTAACAGTACTATCAACTTCTACATTTGTTGTTATAGAGGTACTGTCTTATTTTATATTTCTGAATGAATTGGTGGTTGACAGTACTAAATCGGAAGTACCATTCAATTGGATTAATATGGCCACCGGTTACCAGCTAAGCAAGAAAAACTTTTTACCGTGTTTCGGGGGCCCTTATGTAGCTTTAGCTATTTACGTTGTGTCCACTTCTCTTTTTCTATGTCTTCCAGCAGACTTGGGTAAATTCGTAGAAAAAGGCTTAGAAGAGAAGAATGGACTGTTCTCCGCTTTATTAACTGTAGATATAACAACGAAAGGCAGATTGGGGGCAGTGTTGAACATTCATACACAAAGGGGCTTTAACAGATTCTATTCTGTTTTAAAAGCTCACGTATATATGCTTATAAACCCACTATTTTGGCGACTTGGATTACAACTGCAGTCTGGAAGATTTAGAGGATATATCAATGTTTTTTCAAGAAATCGTATGCCTTGCAAGATGTCCCTTATTGTAATTTTTCTCGTTCCTTACATTGCAATATGTGTTTTTGAGTGGGTTATGGCGATTGTTTTGTATGGGTTTCCTATAGTAGGATTCTTTTTTGTTCTAATACGAGCATATTACAGTTCAATTAAACGATTGCTTCCGAAATCAGGTATGATTAAATTCTGTGTCTGTTCAGTAGCCATTTTATTCATGTCAGCTTGTGTTGCATTTGATATTTATATATTTTCGTTGCTTTTCGTCGATAGCTTCATATTTTTATGTCGGATATGCACATATACATTTTCCGGACTTATAGCATACCCGGATGTCACATATGGTTACATCGTTTTCACGGTCACAGTTATTATCTACGTTACCGAAAGTATTCAACATGTCAATGAAGTTTATAATGACCTGTTCAAGAAGTTGTGTATAATTTGTAAAAAGAATCAGACCAACCCATCTTACCAAAATGTTCCTTTAATTATGTATAACAACTCTCAGCTGTCTTTATCAGCTCCGTTGTTTCATTGCGTTACACGTTATTTAAAGCCATTGCGAGTAGAAATAGTGTTTTCCATCCTAAAAATCATACTCATTGTGATTATTTTGTACATGTCTATATCCACTCTAATTGCGTTCAAAGGAATCAGTAAAATGACGGCTTTAACACAAGCTGTTACTGCTATTTTTATTTGCTTGATTCCAAAACTATGGCATTTATTTACGAAACAAAGGGAACATACTGGTGATACAAAAGAAACTGCTGAACTACAAAGAATAGTTGATATGTACTGCAAATCTTATATATGTAAAAACATTTCTAAAAATACTCAGCACAATTTTTCTGATATCGACGATTGTGAAGAAGGAAGAAGGGAAAGATTCTCTGATGAAGATGAACTTACAAATGAATTATTGCTCGACATGGACATAGAATATTAACGTATTAGTAATTATTTAGCTACAATAATGTAGCTCCTGTGACAACTTTTGACTCGGCGGAGGGCTACATTATTGTAGCTAGTAGTTACAATACTATAAGTATTCTGTCTGAATTAAATACAGTTATTTTCTACATTCCAGACATCAAATCTGAATTAATAGTTCAGTTGCAAGCAAATTTTTAACAATTTCCCTTATTAAATCTGTTGGATATTTGAAAATTATCCTTTGATGGGCTTATCTATTTTACCCTTTTGGTCATTTCGATCGACTATTGAATCTCGATTAGATAGGATGATTTGCTTGTGCATCAAAGTTAGTATTTTTTATTCAGATTTGAAATAATAAAACTATATTGTTAGTGGTTAGTATTTTACTTTCGTTTCCCAAAACTGTTCAACGATACAATTTATAATAAATTCACAAATTCAAAATATTTTCCGATTATTCAGTTTGATGGTTCTTACGTTTGCAAAAAATAAGACGGAAATTGAAACTTACATGAGTATGATATTCTAAAGAAGTTTAGTTATGATCTTTAGTAGGGGAACAACCCTTTTGTTTTTGTATTGGGGGGCGTTGGGGACGTAAAGGAAGAATTCGAAAACAAAACAAAATTAAAAATATGCTAAAAAGGTTTTTTTCTCCTAAAAATCAAATGGTTGCTCAATCAAGGTATTCTAAAGATTGTTGAATTTGGGTGCAACTTTAAGACTGGATTTGAACTTTAGCTGAGATACTAGGTAATAATATATTAAACGATATTACATTTTTCAATAAAACAGTCTTAAACATAAGTGACGGTTATAAAACTTAGCGAGTACTTGTGAAATTAATTAAATGTCACCGGGGTTTTCTTCATGGTTACAAGACTAGTATCATATAACTCTCATTAATAATGGTGTAAAAAATTCAACACACCATGAATCTCATCATATACAGCATAGTGAAATAAACGGAGGATATGTGTTTGAAAAACACTAACCCATGTGATACTGGAATATATTACATAGTTCTTTTATGTATAGAAATAATACAGTGGAAATAGTAAAGTTATCAATATGTAGGATTACTGTTGAAAGAATGGTTTAATTATGAGATTGAAAAAGAATTTGTAAAGTCTGCAAGTCAAGCTCTAGGCCTGTTAGTTGTAAAGTTCCCTGGGGTTTCCAGCATATCGTCTAATACTTTGGTCTGGTCAATAACAAGTTGTGGTGCGTTAGTTTGGGCACCCCTCATTATTCTTGTATTAATGTTGTCCAGAATAGAGATACATGTATATAAGATTTTATATTGGTGTTGGAAAGTACACACCGACTGATGCTATCAATGGTGATATGGGCTGGAGACAGCAAAATGTTAAACAATGGACCTGTGTATATAGACAGTGGTCTGTTATGGATATAAATAGAATTAATTATAAAGTATTCAAATGGTCACATAAAAATGGGTGTGAATAAATCAGAAAAAAATAGTGAAGTAGAGTTATAAAAGGTTTTAGATTGTACACTTCACTATTAATACTTTTTCTTATTATATATTTTTGTCCAACCTTTTATGAAAATATAGGGAAAAGGGTGAAAATATAGGAATTTTCAGTGAAATATAGGAGAAATATAGGATTATAGGACCACTTGACACCCTGCATGCGTAACTTAATATTTTTAAGGTATCCGGACCATAAATGACCACGTGATTATTCAAAGGTTCCCGGATGTTCCATACAACACAATTGAAATGACCTCGGTAATTATCGGCAAACTTCGGAAATGCTAATCTAACTAACTTATTTTTACAGACTCTACATGTAAGCAACAAAGTGTGTTTCAACTCGAGAAAAATATATATACAAAATTCCAGCTTTAAATTATTTGGTTTAGCCATTCACGGTCAAAAAGAGATACAATTTTCGTTCATGATCTATTATGGTCCGGATACCTTAAGTGTGCGCCAGTGGCATTGAGTTATTACGAATGAAACCGAAAAAATATTACAGTAAATCCTTATAATTTAATTTCATTTTCAGAATATAATGAGTAAATCATCAAAAATGGTATAAAGACGTCACAGTCACATGGTAAAATAAGTCTATGAGATTATAGACAAAAAATGTCACCCAATCAGATGCGTTATATTCGGCATTAAATCATTAGGGTTTGGACTCTTAAAGTAAAATAAGGCAGTTTTCATGGTATTAAAGATTTTTTTAATGTGCCGTGCTATATCACAGGGATAACATTTTGCAAGAAATCTTATAATATTGTTCATCAAAATTGGTACTCTGTTCAGTTTACATGTACAAAAATGTAATTTTACTAAAGCTGACTAAGATCTCCAAAATCTAACCTTAAAAATAGTTAGTTTTACGGTTCCAGTTTCAAGCTCATAAGCATTTAATTTCTAGAATAATAATTTTTATATATTCTTTACACACTATATTCAATCAGACTGCAGTCTTGTCAAAATTCAACATGACCAAATCAGTTCTATTTTCACAAAATGACGGGTTAGGTTTTGAAATACTATACCCCCCGTTTAAGAACTTTAAATTGTAAAAATTATTGGAAAAAAAAACCGCTACTACTTCAGTAGCACCGACTGGGCAGTAAAATGTCTCGGTGCTATGTTATCTTCTGTAGTAAAAAGGTGTCAAATGGTTACATCAGCAGCTGGGCTCTCGTATAATTAGTCGTGTAATATATGTAATTATCATATAGCATGTTCCAATCATTTAATTTCATGGTTTCTTTTATAGTTCCATATTTCCTTATATTTGTGCAAACTATTAAAAAAGTGTTTTCAAAGAAGAAAAAATGTTCGTTTGACATGTTTTAAGAGGACAATTTACTAATGGATTAATAAGTACTACAACTTTAAAATTACACTGTTTCAATGTGGAACAAATTTTCTACTTATTCTTATCCCTATATATTTTATATATCAAAAATCTCAAAAGTATTAAAATCGATAAAAGATAAATCAATCGAAGTAAATGTTTTGTTAATTAAGATAAAATAAATTACTCCAGCTAAATGTTTAGTTAATTGATATATGCTTTTCACTTATGTCAACTCTTTAAAAGATATACATAAATTTAAATATTATTTCAAATTAAAAATTTTCTTAGATGAGGATCTTAGTTTTGTTAGATCATACATTACGCAAAAACCTAGTCCGAGATTGCTCTGACGTCTAACGGCCTTTTTGTGATATAATGGGGCCGTCAGAGTGCACTCCATATAGAAAACATGGAAATTGCCGACCCAGACTTTGGGCGGCTGTTTTTAGACTCGAAATCGTAATACATCAAATTATAAGTAGATAAATTAGATAAATCATCCATCAATCGATTCCTTATTCACTTTTCTTTAAGAATATGTACATTTTATTCACCAACAATCTCCCTGTACCACAAACGAAAGCTTGGTTTGGCCGAATATGTCAACTTTATTTCTATTCATAAAAAATGGTGGTCCGATTCCAGTAAGGTCATAATTTGTTGTAGTCCGAGTCTGTTATGGTTCGATTTATGCAGTAACCTAATCTAGTGCATCAAAACTGGTACCATGTTGAATTTTCCCACCAGACCATTTACAATCTATGTAAGGTGCATCGGACACATGTACGTTAATAAATGGGCGGAATTACCGGACGGACAGATTTACCGGACTTGACTGTATTTTAAATAAAAAATGAAGGCTACATGTACACTTACCTAGAGATTCAGGCATAACACCTTTAGAATTTTCCTTGTCATTCTCTGTATGGTTTTTTGTCATCTCATTGGTTAATATTCACAACATACTTTTGGTTTGTCTTTGGATCAATCATAACCTTGAAGTCAGATTTTTTCATCTGGTGCAATGTCAAAGTGTACTGTATTGGCTAGTCCTGTTTGGGTTAAGATACAAAGATGAATACAGTTTATGTCTATCAGTTTCAATGATTACTGGGTGGTGGTTAATTTCTGCAAGTCCCATTTGTTTAACCTCTACCAAAACAGCTCTAAAGTTGGTGTTCAGTCGGACCGCCAAGTCAATAACGGCGTCCATTCGGCACTCCTCGGAAGATTATACTAGGGTAGCGGAATCTACCGAGGATTGGCGAATGTAACGGCGTCGTTTTTACAGAGTCGCGTGACTTTTCATTTAAAAATGTAACGTCAATCACCTGCCGGTTTTTTGGGCGATACATGATGTATGGTTTGAGTTGGGTCTAGGGGATGGTATTAAACGGTTTCTGAAAATATTTTCTTTTCATATTACTTTAAAACAGATATTTTTAGAGTGTTTTTCCTACAGTATTTTACAATCAAAGACAAAGTTGGCAATGATGCCGACGATTTCGCCACCGTTGGTCAGAAAAAGGACAATTTCTTCATTGTTAGGTCTCGGGACGGAGATTTTTTAATCGGAAAAGGTGTGCTGTTACTTTTCTGACGAACCGTTCAAATGTTTCTGCTCAAAACCGAATGAAACGCAATTCAAGCGAGCCTTTTCTGTGAAAATTACGTGATAAATCACGGGGGATAATCAACGTTGACGTTGTCAATAAAATGTAAACAAAGAAGGTATGAATGTAACGATCGATCAAAAAAGGAAATAGAAATAAGTTTCACGCTTGGTTGTCAAATGATATAATAAATATGTGTCAATAAACATCAAACAACCCATATTTAGGAATAAATAATGTACCGGGGAAAAAAGGCGGGTGGTCAGGCAGGTGCTTCCACTTACTTCCATCATTTTCTTGTGGAGGGGTTCAGAAATTGTCTGTTGAATGGTAGAATGTGTGCAAATGAATTTAAAATTATTTTCCATAGAAATTAACAACTGAAAGCCTGGGGAGAAGCTAAAGTACAATGTACTGCTATAGGTGTATTTGAGTAATGACAAACGTTTATATTTTTTTTTCGAAAACAGGACTGAAGATTTTTTTTCACTTAAATTTTGCTCCGATTTCTACTAATTTCTAATGTGGAAGCTATTAAATAATGACGTCATTTATTGCAGACAAAACCCATTAGGGTTATACAATACAAAATATATATACATATACATGTATCAGCAAATGTTCATTAACAGTACATATAAAGTGCAATATATTCAAGACAGCTATGAGTTTCCTTTCCTCAGCTCTAATGACTGGTTAATAAAAGAAACTACCGTTTTAATATCTTCAGGTGTTGATGGGTTTAATATTATTATTAGTTTGTCTCTGAAGCTAAGGTGCTTAAAATTTGTATATGTTTCTTCGAAATATTTCAAAAATGGTCTACATTTTTGCAAATTTAGTTTACAATTGAAAAAGGAATGAAATTCATCATCCAAATTATTATGGAAGGGAATTACCGCCATAATGATAACGATATATTCTTGTTGTATTATTACTATTCTTATTCCTATTATTGTAATTGTCAGCTGTATTATGATAAATCTTATTTTCTAATTTCATAAACATCTAATTTCTATTTTATATTATTAAATTTCTAAATTGTTACAGGCCGATTATTAATTTTTTATTGTAACTTTTCTACTTTCATGCATAAATTTTTAAATTTTATTTTCCAAAATTATACTTTTAAACTTTACAACCTCAAGCTTGTCAAATCCTGAAATGAAAAAGATCAAATATCCCGTTTCCATAAAAAATACACGAATTAGAATTTAGAACTTAGAACTTAGACGAATAGCAATCAGCATATTGGAATTTAGAACTTACGAATTGGAATTTAGACGAATGCGAGTTAGCATAATTGAGTTGGCATAATTTAATGTCACATTATGACGATCAGTGGCGCTGTCGTCTGTACAATGAATCTCCCTCATCATGTGACCTTGTTTACGACAACTAGAACGATAGCTGAGGGTCTTAAAGAGGGGGTATGAGAACGAACAACGTGAAATAAAAACATTTTCGCTGAAATCGAATCACGAATAATAAGCAACGTTCTAAGGAAAAGAAAACGGACATATACAATTTTTTTTTTTTAATATTCACTTCTTTATTAAATTGAATATTGATGGAACTGATTAGCCTATATCAGAATTTCCCGTATCTTCAATACCGTAACACGTAAAATAACGAATCGCGGGCAATAAAAAGAACTGGAAACGTCCAAAGATCGAAAACACGAGAAATGAAATGGGGAAAACGCAGCACGATAAACACGCTGTACGTTACCTCCCTCATAACTCTGGGGCCGTCAGATTTACGGCTGTGGTTCACTGTTTACCCAGTAAGTTTTAAAAGAAATATTGGATGGACACTGGTGGATTTAGAGAAGTGGAAGGGCCCGCCCCTTTTTAGCCGAGACCATATATTATGTATAAAAGTCCCATAAAATTATCCCGGGTCTCCTGTTGTCTTCGGGGCCTGTATACGATATTTATTGTGGGTAGGCCTACTCACAATAACTATCGTATTTTACAGGCCCTATGCTTTTTCACTAAAGAATTGTCAGATGCCGTGACCCGGATCCGACACTGATCACAGGGCTCGTATCAATATAGTCTTTCGATCACCAATCATTACTGGTTGATACGAGGGAAGGGGGAGGCTTTTCATAAAACTTTTCATATTGAATCCTTGAAGTCCTCAGTGGGTGATGTGAAGCCCCCGGAATTTCCTGGATTTTCTGAGATAAATTTTAGCATAAAAATAAAAGTTTTATGCCCCCTGACAAAAAATTGGGGGTGGGGTGGGTGTATATGCCGCTTTGTTCGTCCGTCTGTCTGTCTGACCCAAAGCAAATCGTTTCCAGATGATTACTCAAGTTTCCTTTAACCAATCATTCTGATATTTGAACACAACGTTACTGGCTTATATTAAAATACAGGTCAAGTTCTATTATGGGAGGAGCAAGGATCCCAAAATTTAAACCTCACCCCTGTTTTCTCATAGCATTTTTATAACAGAAATTGACCTGTGTTTTTTTATAAGTAACATTGTGTTCAAATATCAGAAGGATTGGTCAAAGGAAACTTGAATAATCATCTGGAAATGGGACAGACAGACAGACGGACGAACAAAGCGGCATATCCCCCCCCCCCCCCCACACCCATTTTTTTTGTCAAAATTTATCTCAGAAAATCCAGGAAATTCCGGGGGCTTCACATCTTGGATATCCAAAACGGCTTCGCCCTGGACCAACTGAGGACTTCAAGGATTCAATATGAAAAGTTTTATGGAGAGCCCCCTCCCCTTTCCCCAGTATCAACCAGTAATGATTGGCGATCGAAAGACTATATTGGTACGAGCCCCTGTGATCAGTGTCAGATCTAGGTTTTCGAAACGTTGGGACACGGCATCTGACAATTTTTAGTGAAAAAGCGTAGGGCCTGTAAAATACGATAGTTATTGTGAGTAGGCCTGCCCACAGTTAATATCGTATACAGACCCCGAAGACAACAGGAGACCCGGGATAATTTAATGTGACTTTTATACATAATTTTATATATGGTCTCGGCTTAAAAGGGGCGGGCCTTTCCTCTTCTCTAAATCCACCAGTGTCCATCCAATATTTCTTTTAAAACTTACCTTGTGTAAACAGTCAACCGCAGCGCACCAGTTATGAGGGAGGTAACGTACAGCGTGTTTGAACTTTTTTATTTATCGTGCTGCGTTTTCCCCCATTTTATTTCTCGTGTTTTCGGTCTTTGTGCGTTTCCAGTTCTTTTTATTGGCCGTGATTCCTTATTTTACGTGTTACGGTATTGAAGATACGGAAAATTTTGATATACGTTAATTTTAGAAATACATATGTAAATTATATCAATATTTAGTACCATCATTATTCAGTGTAATTAAGAAGTGAATATTATCTAAAACAATGTATATGTCCCCTTTCTTTTCCTCAGAACGTTGCTTATTATTCGTGATTAGGTTTCAGCGAAGATGTTTTATTTCACGTTGTCCTTTCTCATACCCCCTCTTTAGGACCCTCATATATCGTTCTACGTAAACAAGGTCACGTGATGGGGGAGATTCATCAGACGACAGCGCCACTGATCGTCATAATGTGACATTAAATTATGCTAACTCGCATTCGTCTAAGTTCTAAGTTCTAAGTTCCAATATGCTGATTGCTATTCGTCTAAGTTCTAAGATCTTATTCATGTATTTTTATGGAAACGGGATATTTGATTTTTATCATTTCAGGAGTTTGACAAGCTTGAAGGTGTAAAGTTTACAGGTACAATTTTGGAAAATAAAATTAAAAAATTTAGGCATGAAAGTAGAAAAGTTACAATAAAAAATTAATAATCGGCCTGTAACAATTTAGAAATTTAATAATATAAAATAGAAATTAGATGTTTATGAAATTAGAAAATAAGATTTATCATAATACAGCTGACAATTACAATAATAGGAATAAGAATATGAATAATACAACAAGAATATATCGTTATCATTATGGCGGTAATTCCCTTCCATAAATTATTGCAGTCTTTACATTGTCTTTCGTTTTCTTGGTTTTTTTTTTTGTATCTACCAGTTTCTATCAGCAAATCATGGTCACTAACTCTACATTTTGTTAATATTTTTCTTGTCTCTTTATTGGGATGAGACATAATATTCTTGTGAAGTGTCTTTAACTGTTAGAAACTTGTATAGGAATTTTTTTTAATTTTCATTTAGACTTTTAATTTTCTCATTGACTATATTTTCATAATAATTTGAAGCACATATTTTAATAACAGGTTTAAGATTGTGTGCTTGTTTTAATTTTTTACAGTCTTGAATTAGTTTTATGTCAATTTCTAGTTCTGCAGATATACTTTTGGCATATGTATACCATGAGTAAGTTCCACCTGCATCTAATAATTTTGTCAATTCATATGCTTCAGAAAGAAGGGGATTCAGAGTATCGTTATTTCATCTCGAAAAATACATTAAACTTTGTGATTTTATAAAGGTTTCTATTGGTAAAATGCCTAGTTCTTTTCGAACAATTACATTTGTCGAGGTTTTCCTTGTGCCTAATGTATGTTTAATAAAGTTTAGGTGAACTTTTTCTAAGGGACTTTTACCAAGAAAAGCACATCTATATTTGAATTACTTTTCTTAATGGATTTTTATCTTTATCGGGACCTAAATTGTGTGTTTTTGGTTTAAAAAAGGACAAATATACCTTAAGAGCAAAGTAGCAAATTAAAAAAAAGCATTTGAAAAAAAATTATTAAAATTAAAATTATCTTTATCCACTACTCAGTTGTGAAAAACTGTAAGGATCTGACATGGACAGATTTATTTTTTTTTCCAGCAAAACACATGAATCATATGCATATTCTTTTCAACAAAAGGAAATTTTACATTTGTACATTAATTTATGCCTTCTCAATCTTGTTTTTCATGAATTAATATTTATTGTATTGATTAAGAATAATTATTATTGCTTTTTGTGTACTTAATCTATTTCACCTCCTGTAGTGCCAAAATTGGTAAAAAAAAAATATACATGTGATTTTATAGACCAATTTCTCATGCATATTATTGAAATTTGCTGCCTTTCCAAGTAAAAAAGTAAAAATCTGGACATGAACATGAATTTAAAATCATGAAATAACAAAATAAAATCATATGTATATAAGAAAACTTTAGGATGGAAGTCTAACCCAAATGATGGATTTTGAAATTAAAGGCAAAGCACAAAAATTAGAAATTTTCAACAGAATTTAAGTCAATAGGTCTATTAGTGGTGTACACGTGTACATAACATGGAGAAATTCAGGTGAATGTAATGAATATTCTTTAAATAAGAGAACACAACGAAAATAACTATAACTTGATTGAATCATAGACTATTCTAACCAAATAGTCCCAGATGTCACCAGAGGGTAAAAAAATTAAATCATAAATAAAGAGAAATTAGGTAACCTTACTTACAAGTGGTTATAAAATTTAAACTGGAGTTGTAGATATTTATACAAGAGTACTATTTTGACAAAAATTTAAGAAATTATACACATAAAGACATATATGAAAATCGTACAATATTTTCCATCCAAGGTAAAACAAATGCAGCTTAAATATATATTTGAATATATGATTTATTTACTAATAGTTTTCCTGTACATTGCCAATGATAATAAATAAAACTGGTAGTTCATTTGAGTATTTATGCTTAATTTCACAACATTGTAAAGACTAAAACTGTTCCAATACTATTTATTCAAATGTTGTCTGTGAATCTGTTTTTTTATCTTATTTTAAAAAAAAATCATCTCATCATGGATTTTTTTCTGTCCATAAAGCCCCCTTTAAACTGGTCGAAGACTGTGCTACGCTCTCCACGACCTCTACGATCGCCAAGATCGCAGCAGGGTCGTGGAAAAATTGGAAAACCATCTTCAGTGTAAAGGTATTCACGACACCCCTACGCTTACCATACGATCAAAATACGTTTTTTCCGATAATCTTTCACGTTGCTACTACGCTCTCCTACGTTTTCGCTACGATGCTTGCGTTTTTGGTATGTTCAAGCTACGACAATAACACGATCACACGACGCCCCTAGGCCGATGTTGTACGACCTCTCACGATTGTGACACGACATCGATACGCGCTTCACGATCGTAATACGTTGTCACTACGCTGCTACCACGAGTATTACGACCTTGCTACGTTGTTCTCACGATCTAGCCACAATCAGCAAATAAACTATATAAAAGGACAATTTCTTGCTTGAATGTATATTAGTTCTCACTACGATGTCTCACTACGATATCTCACTACGATGTCACTACGATGTCTCACTACGATGTCACTACGATGTCTCTGCGCTTCCTCTACTACCAGCAAATAAACTATATAAAAGGACAATTTCTTCCTTGAATGTATATTAGTTCTCACTACGATGTCTCTGCGCTTCCTCTACGACAGCGGTACGATGTCTGTACGATCAAAAGTGGCGACGACCTCGCTACGTAAATTTTGAGCATGTTCAAAACAGTCGTGGCACCTGGAGATTCTAATGCCGACCACACTACGCTACTTGAAGACCTCACTACGACCCCACTAAGATGTTCCACGATCAAAACATTTTTTTATGGTCGTAGTGCAGTCTTCGTTCAGTGTAAAGGGGGCTTTATGTAACCTTTTAGATGAACATGAGTAAAATTTGAAAAATAAACGTGTATAGCAGTAGGTCCCTATAATTAACCACAAGAATGGGAAGGGGACTGCAGTAAATTGAATATTCAACATAAAAAATACTTCAAACGTGTCATTATGTGAAAAAAAACACACACTTCATTTCTTTTCATATTTTGAACACCTGGATATTGAGTAAGAACTACGTAACAGAGTCTCGGGAAAGCCTTTTTAACTTGCAAATGAAAGACCCGATACTATGTATTTGCAAAACAAAACATTATAGGCTCCTCCAAGTGAAACCCTAAAGGAGCGAGATCTGTTCATTGGCTAAAAAGTGTCAGCGTAAGTTATGATGCACTAGCGTAACGGTCAAAATGGCACTTGGCGATCCGACTGGTTGGCCCCGGTGAAGTCGGTGTCTTTAACAATGTCAAACGTCTTATCATTAGGCGGTGATTTCAGAAACCTGTTTATTCCATGGCGAATGCTCTCAAGTGAAGTTGCTTTATAACGTTCTCCGTCTGGTTTTCTCACATCCATAAAAAGATAAGCCAATTTTTCATTCAGTTTTCAATTTCTCGAATTCAGGATCCTGTTTTTTCTCGCGCAAATATTTCTGCAATACATTTGCACTTTTCTTATTTGCTTTTAAAATGTGTTAAGCTTTAGTTTTTTTGCCGCTATTTCTTCAACTGAAGTGTCAGCAAAACAACGTCTGCTGGCGCTGTCGTCTGCGTCAGTCGTCTTAGTAGTAATAATCAATTTAAAAGAGAGATAACTCTAGCGGAAACTATAAAACAAGATGTCCTCTGCCCCGTATTACATATACGAGGTTTTCACGTGTACTCGTTTAACCAACCATATCCTTGCAATTTACCAGGAGGTAAGATATATATATATATATATATATATATATATATATATATATACACCAGTGATGAAACTTTAATAAATATTGAATCTGTATCTACAAGAATCTAGTGGTCAGTATTTCTATTCATCTTGAAACTTACTTTAGGGCTCAACAATGTGCTATAATCAAAAGCCGTACAGAGAGTTCAAAACAGCCTTTTCTCATTTTGACACATGTAGTAATATATTAAAATTATAAATTAAACCAATGGCATTTTAGTAGTTTACCATATAAAAAAATAAAACCAACTAAACAAAACAAATGTCTAAGGCTAGGGGAAGCCACTTTTAGAATGTGGCGTGCATGAATGTTTTTTTCTCAGTACACACTTGCCATACCATTTATTAATAGGCCAGTGCCGGGTAAATAAATAATAAACAAGGCGATTCCTATATACTCCCCAAAACTTTGTTTGCGGGGGGTGTAACAAATCTTCACTTAATTTAAGTTGGTATTTAAAACTAGATACAAAGATAAATGTATAAATAGATAGATACCAGGATCGTTATAGATTGTAATGCATTAATAAAGCTGATTTATATAAATGTAGATAACTGATCATATCTTCAAATTACACAACTATACTGAACTTTATGCAGTAGATAGATACACGTATATTGCAACATCTTTTCGCAATAATGAATTCACCGACCGTATTTATTCTAAATCGTTTTAAAAAGATCAGATCTACACTTTGCGAACAAAATACCTAAGCATAGGTCCATAGGTTTATTTTTTTACTGAACTCGGGATTAACTCAGAGTCCTTTTGTGAAAAGTGATGTCCTGCCGTCTGAATTTACTGATCTGATTGAGAGAAAGCATAGCTATGATTTCAAATAAGACGCATTATAAAACATTATAAAAAAGGAAGAACTATTTGATATAAAGGGAAGTGGGGGGGGGGAGGGGAGGGGGGTTGCAACTGAAGAAAAGAATGGCTTCAAAATGAAAATGATAAAAAAAGGGGCAGAACTGAATATCACAAGGAATCAAAGTTACGTGAAGTGACAAATATTCCATGCATCTTCAGGACGAGAACCAGTTTAGCAATACATTCAATACAATTCAGAAATGGGCGTCTGACGAGACACAAAAAGGGAAACCGATTCTCACTGTCATTGGAAAAGGTTTGGTTGGTTGGGTATGGTCTGATAATATAGTATTTTATTACTGCGTAGCCATTAACCCTTTCTTTTCCGAAATCTACAGAAGGGGTCTTTCTATAATAAATTTTTAAAAGTAAAATAAGTATCTTATTACAGAGAGAGAAAGAGTATTTTTGTTTCTTTGAACCAGCTGTTACAAGATTTTTTAGTTTTATAAGAGTAAATGTTTTCACTCTGTTTAGTGAATACTTTCTTACCACATTTTCAATTTAAGATTGTTGTTTGGGTTTTCAACATTTAATTAGGCCTTCGGCACAACTGATGAGTGGTAAATCGACGAAATGTGCACATTTTGTACATCAAAATCGGTATCAAAAAATATTTTCAAGGCGATAGCGTCACAGAGGAATACATGTACCATGTTTGAATATTATTCTCATGTATATTTTTGTCACACATAAATGCCTACTTAGGTAGAATGGCATCAATATATGAAGGTAGCAGATAGGAAACCCCTCAAATTCATAGAGAACTACAGTATTTGTAATTTTACTAATCACACCAAAAATAAATTTGCAGGACTTCAGATTTGCCTTATCAGCTAAATTATTTGGAAAAAATAAAGGGTCATAAAGGAAAGGCCAACAACAACACACAAATAAACGCCACCCAACTGACAGACCCTCAGACAAAAAAAAAAATAACATAAACAGCACAAAAAATAAACATAATATCAACAGGGAGTGAAGAAATAAATCATGGGTGTTATAGAGTTGGCGTTATTTACACATGGGCTGGGCCTTTATCTTCTGATATTTTAAACGAGGCGAATATAACCCACATGAATTATTTCTATTCTGATTGAACAATTGGCGATTTATATATGTTGCATTCCATCGTCGGAAATCCACGGCCGTTCGCGCTTACCCTTTCCTTCCACTTACCGACCGTGGGTCAATTCATTCATTTTTTTCTCGTTCTCATGAACATTCATGAATCAAATTGATCATTGAAATGGCTGCTAACAAGCGCGACCGGCCATGGGTTTCCGACGATGGTTGCATTATGTCCTTTTATGAACATATTTTGAATAAAACTGTTTTCAAATGATAACCATTTGCACAATGAATCTGCTCTTTTTCCACATTCAAATAAACATCATAATAATGATATATTGATATATATTTAACTTATAATTTTAATGCAAATATTGATGAATTCTATTTCTCTCTTGTACAACGAATGAATGGATAACCATAGTGAAAAGTTTTGTTAACGGAGCAGGACATGGCTAGCTTCTGGAGCACCGGATGTCAATCCCAATAGCTGAATCACTGATCCCATTTTTGGCAGGTATCACATTGCTTATGCATTATATTTTGTTTTTATTTTTTTTTTGGGGGGGGGGGAGGGTGGAGGGTGTTTATTTTTTCTTTTTTTTTCTTTTTGTCACACGGACTTTCTCCTCTACTTCACTACTAAGGTAATCTTTTGCCGATATTCACAGACGTGTAAATGCACATATGTTTTGTACTTTAGGAAGTTTATAAACCCTCCTACAAAAAATCAGGTCTTCTACATTATATGTTGTATTATTTCCTTGTTTATTTTTGGAATTCATTTTGAACATAACATTAATTGAAGCTGAAATCAGTTTATATTCTATGTCGTGTTACTTTGGATATATGTTTGTAAATCCGAAAAATTTAGATATATTCCAACGACAAAAATGCAGTTAAAGTTAACATTTATTTGTTTTATTTTGCAATATTCCAACCTAAATCGTGAAATTTGTCCGAGTATCCAGAAAGTATAAAGATATAATTTTTTATGTATTACTTTTTTGACTGTTTCATCGTATGTTACTATGTTGAATCCTTCGTGACAGTTTAATATGGCAAGCCGTTTTACTATTTATTCTAACTTCAAGATATCTAATAAACTTTATAAGATGTCTCATATAGTTTATAAGATATATTATATAGTTTACAAGATATCTCATATATCTATAAGATATATCATATTATATCTTATAAAGATATATCATATTATATCTTATAAAGATATCTTATAAAAACTAGATGATATAAGATATCTTATTTGAGTTATCTTATATATTATATGAGATATCTTGAAGTTAGAATAAATAGTAAAACGGCTTGTCATAGTTTAATGATTTCTGATTGTATCTTTATCGTAATCTATACAAACTAGAAATCGTAATCTTTTTGTCTATGAAATGAACTACCTACATAATTGTTAAGTGTGAGATATTTTCTAATGTTGAATTACTCCCTAAATTAAGGACCTCAGGGAAGATTGGTTTTGTAACTAACTGAGTAATCCTAATTAAAAAAGTATAATTATTATTATTATGGTTGTATTATAGACGTAATAGTTTCTGTAAGGTATTTACTGCTACAAAAGACCGAATTTTTAATCTGTAGCACTGACTCTATTGTGTACAGAGATAAACAGAGACCGATATAAGACATAATTTTTTATTACCCACGTAAAATAAATTTTAGTTTTGTTTAAATATCATTAACAGACCAGGGCATACCTCCCCTACAGCACCATCTGATGCCAGTGTTCTTTTTATTTTGTTTTTTTTTCTTGTGTGAGTTCACAATTCAAGTGTTTTAATCCATGCACTCTCTTGGTTTGATGTTTTGCTTTTCTGTTTTTTAGCTCACCTGGCCCGAAGGGCCAAGTGAGCTTTTCTCATCACTTGGCGTCCGTCGTCCGTCGTCTGTCGTCGTCCGTCGTCGTCGTTAACATTTTACATTTTGAACTTCTTCTAGAGGAACCACTGAATGGAATGAAACCAATTATGGCATGAATGTTCCTTATGAGATGCTGACCAAGTGTTGTTACTTTGTAGCCGATCCATCATCCAAGATGGCCGCCAGCGGGGAACTTAGTTTAACATAGGACCCTAGGGGAAATGCATACAAATGACTTCTTTTAGAGAACCACTGAATGGAATGAAACTAAATCTGGCATGAATGAACCCTTATAAAGTGCTGACCAAGTGTTGTTACTTTATAGCCGATCCATAATCCAAGATGGCCGCCAGCGGGGGACTTAGTTTAACATAGAACCCTAGGGGAAATGCATACAAATGACTTCTTTTAGTGACCCACTTAATGGAAAGAATATTCCTTATGAGGTGCTGACCAAGTGTTGTTACTTTGTAGCTGATCCATCATCCAAGATGGCCGCCAGCGGGGAACTTAGTTTAACATAGGACCCTATGGGAAATGCATACAAATGACTTCTTTTAGAGAACCACTGAATGGAATGAAACTAAATCTGGCATGAATGTTCCTTATGAGGTGCTGACCAAGTGTTGTTACTTTGTAGCCGATCCATCATCCAAGATGGCCGCCAGCGGGGGACTAAGTTTAACATTGGACCCTATGGGAAATGCATATAAATGACTTCTTTTAGAGAACCACTCAATGGAATGTAACAAAACATAGCATGAATGTTTCTTACAAGGTGCTGACCAAGTGTTACTTTGTAGCCGTTACATCATTCAAAACGGCCACCAGTGAGGGACTTAGTTTAACATAGGACCCTAAGGGAAATACATACAAATGTTTTCTTCTATAGAACCCACTGAATGGAATGAAACCAAACATGGCATGAATGTTCACTCAAAAGTCTTACTTCAGACTTAGCAGAAATGGTCCTTAGATGGTTCTCTTTTAGAAATGTATCCGTTGACCTGGACTAAACCAAGATGACTGCCACAGCTGAAATTAGTTTAACATAGAATCCTATAGAAAAACCAGCCAAATTGACTGCAACACTTTAATTTTTAGGTCTGCTCAAGGTGAAAAGTTAAATCCAGGTGAGCGATACAGGCTCTTGAGAGCCTCTAGTTTTCTTTCGGTTATATCTAGTGTAATTTTTGTTCCGTGGGTTATTGATCTTACGTATTCTCCTAATCTTTGAATTTTGATCTTATAAACCTCATGTTGCTTCATTTTCTTTTGCTGGTCTGTTTATTTTATTCATCTCCTTCATGTTTGTCAAAGTTTATTGTTTGGTTCATTATCGGCAAAGTTTATTGTTTGGTCCATTGTCAGCAAAGTTTATTGTTTGGTTCATTATTGGCAAAGCTTATTGTTTGGTTCATTGATGGCAAAGTTTTTTGTTTGGTTCATTGATGGCAAAGTTTATTGT
Organism: Mytilisepta virgata; assembly: GCA_028015205.1. Lineage (NCBI taxonomy): Eukaryota > Metazoa > Mollusca > Bivalvia > Mytilida > Mytilidae > Mytilisepta > Mytilisepta virgata. The sequence goes on from CM051521.1 coordinate 96,562,934, forward strand.
TTGGGTCATTGGTGGCAAAGTTTATTTTTGGTTCATTATTGGCAAAGCTTATTGTTTGGTTCATTATCGGCAAAGTTTATTGTTTGATTCATTATCGGCAAAGCTTATTGTTTGGTTCATTATCGGCAAAGTTATTGTTTGGTTCATTGATGGCAAAGTTTATTGTTTGGTTCATTGATGGCAAAGTTTATTGTTTGGTTCATTATCGGAAAAGTTATTGTTTGGTTCATTGATGGCAAAGTTTATTGTTTGGTTCATTGATGGCAAAGTCTATTGTTTGGGTCATTGATGGCAAAGTTTATTGTTTGGTTCATTATTGGCAAAGCTTATTGTTTGGTTCATTGATGGCAAAGTTTTTTGTTTGGTTCATTGATGGCAAAGTTTATTGTTTGGGTCATTGGTGGCAAAGTTTATTGTTTGGTTCATTATTGGAAAAGCTTATTGTTTGGTTCATTATCGGCAAAGTTTATTGTTTGGTTCATTATCGGCAAAGCTTATTGTTTGGTTCATTATCGGAAAAGTTTATTGTTTTGTTCATTGATGGCAAAGTTTATTGTTTGGTTCATTGATGGCAAAGTTTATTGTTTGGGTCATTGATGGCAAAGTTTATTGTTTGGTTCATTGTCGGCAAAGTTTATTGTTTGGTTCATTATTGGCAAAGTTTATTGTTTGGTTCATTATCGGAAAAGTTTATTGTTTGGTTCTTTATCGGCAAAGTTTTTTGTTTGGTTCATTGTCGGCAAAGTTTATTGTTTGGTTCATTATCAACAAAGTTTATTGTTTGGTTCATTGTCGGCAAAGTTTATTGTTTGGTTCATTATCGACAAAGTTTATTGTTTGGTTCATTATCGGCAAAGTTTATTGTTTGGTTCTTTATCGGCAAAGTTTATTGTTTGGTTCATTATCGACAAAGTTTATTGTTTGGTTCATTTTCGGCAAAGTTTATTGTTTGGTTCATTGTCGACAAAGTTCATTGTTTGGTTCAACAGTGCATGGGAAAAGTCCATAAATTCTATACCAAAGGAAAATACAAAGTCAAATGGAGTGCAAAGTTCAATAAAAAAAATTGATCTACAAGGAATGATATCTCCAAATGGAATGACAAGGACTATCTCCAAGTAATTTTATTTCAAATAATATGAATCATGTTACAAATATAATATAATTTAAAAAACTTCTTAAGTTTTCACATCACACATTTTCGATAGTTTCTCAGCTATGTGGAATATTCCACAATTTAATATTACAATTTACGAATCTATATGTTCTGCTTTTCTTCCAAAAATCCCCAACTAAACATGTGTGCAGAAAATGTTCATTCAAACTTTCTGAGACTATGAAAGTTTTCGTCCCTAGTAGAATTGGAAACCTCTTGAGACCCAGGAACTCTACAACAACACTGTAAACGTTTTGTTGTTAGATTGGCAACTGCTATACAGAAACCCTGCAACCCACAAAGGATTATAAAGACATAATCTAACCATTCAGATTCTAAAATAGAGGCCATAATTCCTGTTATCCAGAATATCCCAGAAAGAATGACAATTCTCAAATAAATTAAAGCGTCCGTGTATGGAGCAGATTCATGCATATTATGGTGCATCTCTATTCGTACACTACAAATTTGGGTTATTATACGAATTATGCATACACTATTTATAGCAAGAGAAAGGGCCACTGGACAAGAAAAGAATATCACATTGCCTGGATACCTATTTGGAAAGCAGACAGATCCATCATATCCCGGGGACAGGTTTGGCGGACCGAAATTGTCTACCAAAACTGCTGGACCAACAAACAAAATCGGTATGACAAATCCAATGACGGTGATAAGTTTTTTTCTCCTTTCTATTGATGCATTTTGCTGTGCACTTCTTGATTTCATTTGAACAATCTTAGTAACTATGAAAAGTACAGCAATCGTCATATAGGAAAACACATTCAACCAGAGATAGTGAAGAATGATTCCAATAGTATAGCATACCCTGACGAAAGTGGATGCACCAATGCCCATCATAAATAGCAAGTTTGCAAATAAGAGTGATATCGAGAGATTTTCAAGGTTTGAACCTGCAATGGTATTTGTAAATTTCTTTCTCCTGTTAAATACAATCAAACAAATCAGCGCAAACACCGAAATGGAAAATGTGAGATACGTCATGAATGATAAAACGGAAATTTTAGAAGTTGAACGTATACTTACACCAGGACAAGTAACAGAATTAATATGTACGGTATCATTTGACATCAGCAAAATTTCCAAAATGGTTGCATCACAGAGTGTGTCTATAGTCTGATTTAAGGAATAAATGTCATAAATTGAAAAAAGAGATGGAATACCATTCATAGACTGTATCACCTCTTTTGATGAAAATTTGACGTCACCAAAATTAAGTGGTATTGTCTTTTCTCCCTGTATCAGTATAGTTTTTCCAGTATTATAATGTCTAATAACAAATGACAATTTTCGGTCAAGAAGAGCTTTTTCAATCGAAGATATTTCATGAAAGAATGACCTTTTTATGATTTTTACCATGATTGTAAATTTAATTATCGTGTTGTTGTAAGCCATTACTAATTCAATGCCATCTTGTCCAATCATTGTAACGTTTGGAATCTGAAAGCTCCAAACAGATATTATAACAATTCTGTAAATTTCCTCCATTTGTAGGTTAGTATCTGAGATCAGAAAAAAGTCCAGCTTTAAAGTATAGTTCTTAAAGGTTTCCAGGTACGAGCATATGTTGTTTTCCGCCATCTGAAATATACATAACTCTATCAGACTACTTAAAGAATGTGTGCAATTTTTGAACAGGTTATACGATATAACCTGGTACGAGTCAGTTTACTCATAATAAAACGCGACGGTTTTTGAATAGAGTAAACTGAGCCAACACCCGGCTATTGAAGTATAACCTGTTCAAAAATTTGAAATATTCCTTATAATTTAATTTCCAAACAGATGTACAAACATTCCTTTATTAAAGCATCAATAATGACATAGGACTATTTGAATGTACAAGTGGCGGATTAATCCGTTCGTGACGTCACAAGACCAAATTTAGGTTATACAGTAATGTTGCTCTATGCTGTTCAACCAGTCAAAATGCAGTAAGTAATAATGTGTAGTTTAGTTATTCATAAAATGATTGAATTTTAGACAAAATGGGAATTAAGTGCAAGTGCACATTGTCGGTAAATACTAGTAATATACCAACTTTATAAACAGGAACAAAAACAAGCCTCATGCGAGCTTTTCTGTCCTGTTTCACAGCGAGTAAAGATCCAGTAGATTTATACATACTATACATGAAATTTTATATAATTTGAAAATTAATCAAGTATTAATCAGTTTACAAATTACTTTTCATCAGGTTAATTTTTTTGTTCGGTTACTTTTTATGAGTCCGCATGTTACCAGTAATTTGACGAATGCCCTTCTATCTGTATATGAATATTGTAGCATTTGGATGTAAAGACGAAAATATAATGATGTGAAGAATTTGAGGAGACTTTCAATAGAAATTTAGAACATGCAAGGGTTGAGTGGAGATTGTGGAAGCGAATTACGGTCTTTAACATGGAGCAAAAGCCCGCATTAAACTGAATTTACTTTTATATCATTTATTATAAGAATTGTATAAAACCATAAATAAAATAAAAAAGGGAAAACTATTACCTCATCTGTCCACTTTTCACACTGGTGTGTTTGGATTTCGTCCGATTCTTGATTTCTGAAAGAGAATATAACAGATAACGAATAAATATCATCTATACCTTTATCAACCAGATTATACATGTAGTCACCAAAACATGCCATGGTTTTATAATGAGTGTTAAAAGGTACACAAAAATAGTTTTTATAAATCTCTCCCGACATTAAAATAAATATCGGATTCAGGTACTCCTGACAGAGAGGCAAGTCATTTTCTATAAGATTTCTTACACACCTCCGAAGTTCCGTGTCAAGAGGAGGTAATAATTGATATTTTCCTCGAATAAAATAAAATTCTATTTTGTCGGTTGTGGTTAAATTATTTAGTTTGTCGAAATCTTCCCCGAAAAGTTTCATGTTATTAAACTGAATACCAAATGTGATAAAATCTAATACATTATTGCACATAGCACAGTATTTATTCTTGTAGATAACTTTATTATGCACAACAGGCGGCCCACGTTCCAGTATATTATTTTGGTAACATTTGTAAATTACAGTTATGTTATCATAATCAGCAGCACAAACGGAAATGGCGAAGAACCCAAGAAATTTCTCATTGTCATTTCTTTCTTGAATACATTCAAACTGTCCCTGAATATATCTGCTTTGATTCGTGCTATAATTCAGACAACAGTCACCATAATCTTCACAATGTTCATCACAGTTACAAAATCGAAACGACTCCGGTGTTTCTGAATGTTCACAAGAGCTGAACTGATAACAAATATCATCTAAAACAGACTGAGTCGAAATGTTGATTGCAGTGATGTTTATTTCCGGAACAAGCTGTATGAACTCATCCAAGTTGCTTAGTTTGCTTTCATTCTTCTGTTTGACGTTGTGTCCAAAGGAAGTCTTGTTCTTGTTGATCTGCATAAGGTTTTCTTGCTTAGAAAAAACTGTATTACCAGCTGTAACAGTAGTCATGGCTGTCGATTCAGTCGTTTCAACAGCGCGTACAAAATTCTTCGATTTTGAAAATACTGATAAAAAACTACTGGTACTATATCTCGAATTCATCTTTGTAACCTGGTGAAGATTTTGCGTTTTAACCTGTAATAATGCAACGAAAATCAAGAATATTGGTTTCATTTTTTAGTTCTTAGATAATCTTATAAACTAATCATCATTCGTACAATGAAGGTTTCTGTTATTTACTGATTTCCATTATTTATAAGAAGTGCCACTCTTTGAAATGGAAGAATTAAATGAATGTAATGAAAAACCACCTTTCATGTTCTTCTAGACTAACACTATTGTAAAAATATATGAAAATATTAAAAAAAAACAATGAATAAAAATACACCTTGAAGCTAAGAATCATATTTATCAATATCTTTTTTGTTTGATATCTTCCTCTGACTATTTATGTACATTAATATTAGAACTACATAAGGTATCTATCAAGTAACGTCTGATTAAAGGGACTGGTTTCAAAATCAAGAAGTTCGGGGATATTGTTATCGCCCACGTCCGTCTGTCGGTCCGTCCGTCACACTTTCTTGTGACCTAAACTCCTGGTTCATTCTTAACTTCATGCATTTAATTTCTATACAGTAATGTCACATATGGTATACACATGGGAATTAAGGTTTTAGAATTTTCATTTTCAATATTTGGGCCCACAGGGGTCGAATTTTGAAAATTTTGAATTTAAGCTTATGACCTAAACTCCTCTTTTATTTTTCATTTTATGCATTTAATTTCTATACAGTATTGTCACATACTGTATTTAGATGCACAAAAAGGTTTTAGAATTTTGATTTACAAAAATTGGGGCCCATAGGGGTCGAATTTCTTAAATTGGCAATTTAAGCTTGTGACCTAAACTCCGCGTTAATTTTTCATTTCATGCATTTGATTTCTATACAGTATTGTCGCATACTATATGTAGATGTTCAATAAGGTTTTAGAATTTTGATTTTCAGAACTCGGGGCCCACATGCGTTGAATTTTGAAAATTGGGGATTTAAGCTTCTGACCTAAACTCCTCTGTCATTTTATGTATTTAATTTGTTTACGATATTGTCACACACTGTATATAGATGTGCAATAAGGTTTTAGAATTTTGATTTTCAAAAATTGGGGCCTTTAGGGGTCAAATTTCAAAAATTGGGAATTATAAGTGGGTGACTGAAAGTTATCTTTCATTTTTCATTTTATGCATTTTATTTCTATACAGTATTGTCAAACAGTGTATGCAGATATGTATTAAGGTTTAAGAATTTTAATTTTCCAAAATTTGAGCCTGCATTCAAAGGTATAATTGTGGAAAATGTGCACAGGGATACAAAATGTGGGGAGTGCGGGGATAGCTGTCGTTTCCGACTGCCTCAGTCTAGTTTCTTTTGTGTGTTGTACCTGAATTTTTGTGAGATTTAAGCGATAGCCAATAATACTATTTTAGTAACGGTTCTGACAGCAATAATCCCCGCCCTAAGAAGGTAGTATCAACTTTCAGAACCTCGAACAAACCGAGACGTCATACATTTCTAATTTTCAAAAAATTATATTAATTAAATAGGGTTGTTAAATAAATTATCGGCATAATATTTGAATGCTCTACTGCACATATTTTTGTTTATTCATGAACATTGTACATATGTCCATGAACTAAATATAAATTTCTATTGAAAGTCTCCTCAAATATGCATTAAGGCGAACTGATTGAAATGAGAAATTGTATGGGAGCACACAATTTGTGAAGTATGCGACCAATGTTTTCTAAATACTCTTCTCACATATTGCAAGTATTAATTTAAAGTTTACACTTCCCACAAAGCATGCATTAAAGCTATGTCAATATACAATTACGGCCCTTATTTGAGGTAGACATTCCGATTTGGCAACCCTTGACACGTTGTTTTCCCTCGGATTTAGATTTGGTAACCCGAGAGAGGTTTTGTTCCCCGAGGACTGCCAAATCTGAAAGTCTAACTGAAATGAGGGCCGTATTTATTTTATTACTTTTTCCACAGGAGCAAGACATAATTTGACTCTGATGACATTAATGCAGACGAATTACGCAGTTGTCTCCCTTGCGGGAGGAAATTGAGATGTTTTTTAATGGTGAACAATACCGTTGTTTCCCGCGATTACGCAGTTGTCTCCCTTGCGGATGAAAATTGGGACGTTTGGAGGTCACCGGAACAATAGGGTTGTTTCAGGCGATGTTCAATTTTTGTAAAAACATTCAATTTATTTTTGAATCCCATGACAGTTTTCATCCAATGAGAGTATTTTAAAATATTTTTCCAAAAAATAAGTCAACAATCAGCCGGACATTTACTGTTTTACGCCTTCATGATTTATTAACGTTGAAATTCTGAAAAAAAAGTTTCAACGCATCGTTCGATTGTAGAAAGGACAAATATACCTAAGGAACAATAGAAAAAACGTAATCCATTGGACATACAAACCCGGGAATTAGTTCTTTTATGAGTAAATACTGGCAAAATATTTTAGTTCTTCAGAGTGATGGACAGTTTGATAGTTTTTGGGTGGAGGTAAATTTTTAAAAACTGTGGAAAATCTTTTGCACAACGACAAAAAATGTAGTTATTTTTTCGCAGTGTAACTTTTTTAAATAGTAGATAAATTAAAAGAATCGAAAATTTAGGAAATTGATAACAAGTCTAAAATTTAAGGCTATTAAAATAATACATGGTAAAAAAAATTAATTCGACTCAAAATTCAAAAATTTGTAATCAAGTTCAAATTTTATGAATAAATTATACCTACCTGACATGTCCGTTAGACGGACGGACAGACGTTAGGGACTCGCTCTCCCAACCGGAAGTGAAAAACTGCGCAGACCTGTGCAGTACCTCATCACTTTCAGCATCTGCAAACGAGATTCGTTTCCCATGGTGCTTGAAAGACCGTGTAAAACTCCTCATTTACGGGGAGGAAGGGTTGGTTACACATGTCAGATAAGTATAATTAATTCATAAAATTTGAACTTGATTAAAAATTTTTGAATTTTATTTCATAAATTAGTAACCTAGCTGACATGTCCGTTAGGATAAACTCTGATTCCAAAGCAATCCTCTTGTTGCTGTGGGTAAATGAAGAAGTTTTGCATCACTATGCTCCTAATTCAGTATGAATATATATCCAAAATTTACAATTTTACACAACCTTTTTTTGTTTTTCTAAGTCTTTTATCCTTTTTTAACTTGTAAAACACAACCTTCAACAGACTGTTGCATACTGTCTATATTTACAACTTGTTGAAAATACTGTTTTCTCCTAAAGAACTCGCTGGGAAAGGTATAAATACATAAATTTATACATCTAAAACTGCTACCTGTACATCCTTTTTTAAAACTATCTGCCTGACTTCAGTCATCACTGTCCAAAATATCCCTTAACTCCGCTCCTTTAAACAAAGCACATGAGTGTCCAATTGATCTTGTAGAGTGTAATTTAACTACACCACACTCTTTCTTCTCCTCATTGTAGGCTCTTTTAAACACCTTCACTATCCAATTAGACAATGTTTGAGCAGATACAGATCTATGAGGATTGTTAACAGTCAAAATAGTAAACTCACCCTTACCCTCTTTACTTCTAAACTGTTCAGTTTTCCTTAAATAATATGTAAGAGCTCTCTCTGGGTCCAGTAATTTGTCCTTCTCGAAACCTGCAACAAATATAGTTGAACTTTGGTGAGAAATTCTGTCTTGTTTAGACAAACCATGTCGAATAAAAGTAACTCTTTTTTTTCTGTACATTTACTGAGCCTTCTCCAATTCTTAATGATTGCAAATCCCCACATCGCCTGAATGTTGTTACATGTATTGCGATAAGAAAAAACCGTTTTTCATGTCACATATTTTAGAGAAGCTTTTTTCATGGATTCAAAAGGTTCTGCTTTTAACATTTTCAAAACTATGGGCATGTCCCATTCTGGCAATAGTTTCCTGATTGGTGGTCTACAGTTATATATACCCTTGAGTAATCGTATTATATAATGATGTTGTCCAACTGGCGTTCTTTCAACTGGAGCTAAAATTGAAGATAGCATTGACCTATATCCAGCTATTGTGCGATATTTAAACCCCTATCAAATACTAGTAATCATGTCAAAACATTTGCACAGTTTTTCAAAGACGCCGCATAGCGATCTATATTCCGTTCAGAACACCAGCTACTGTATTTTCTAAATTTACATGCATAATCGTTTTGAGTTCCTGCTCGCTAAGGAGCGGACAGGAGTTTTTTTTAGCGTTTTCCGAAAAGCCATTTGTTTTAAAACGTTCGTCGACAACCATCATGCAACCAGATTGAATACTTTTGGATTTGGATGTGCTACTTCTTTTCTTTTCTCTTGTGTTAAAAGATCTTTTGTGTCTAGTAGTTTCCTTGGAAGATCTATTAATAACTGTAGAAGCTGAAGATACAAAATATGTCAGGGCCAAAAGGAGCTATCAGAATTATTTCGCACTGATTGTGACTTAATAATTTTGGAATCAGAGACAGGGGTGGGAATGCATATTCAAACAGGTTGTTCCACGTCATGGACAATCCAGCCACTGCTAATGCTTGCGGATGCTGTATCGAAGAGCAAAACACTACTGTTTCTGGAAATGTTTCAGTGTCAAAAAAATAGCCCCCATTTCCATATTATTTATGTGCGGTACGTTTTTTCCTAAAACCTTGAACAGTTTTGTTGTTGTTCATGACACCCCCCCCCCCCACCACACCCCAGCCTGTTTTTGGAGGTTTCGGTCGTGATTGTTACTGGTGAATGGAAATGTTCCAAAGATCTTTCCTGCATAATGTTTGCTAAAGACAACCACCATCTTAAGTGAGCCTTAAGCCTCTGATTACAAATGATCTGAAAATCTAGGCCCATTATTGCTGGACTCCAGTACCGTAGTAAATGGAGTTGAACAGGTCTCATAAATAGTCTGGTATTCGGAATTAATTCCATACAGGGTGTAATTTCCCCCAGCAGTTGAAGATAATGTCTGGCTGTGATTTGGCCATTTATTAAATTTTTTACTGCTGAAAAAGACCCTGCACTCTCTCTGGACTCTTGTCTAAACTGAATACTGCACCCAAATATGTTACCGTTAGACTTGGTACTAGACTCGATTTCTCTATGTTTATTATAAATCCTAGTCGAACAAGGAGATTTAACAGTAACTCTCTCTCGATCTTGAAATAATGCTTGTTTCAACGGGTTTACGCACATCCAATTGTCTAGATAGACCGCTAAGCGAAACTTTTTTTCCCTTTAGTGTGCAGCTATTACTGATACCACTTTCGTAAATACTCGAGGTGATGATTTCGGGCTGAAACACAGAACTTTGAATTGGTAAACCTGACCTTTTACACAAAACTTTAGATATTTCCGATGTGTTTTGAATACTAGTATACTTAAGTGAAAATAAGCATCCTTTAGATCCAGCGTTATTGCCCAGTCTCCTTGTCTTACTAAATTTAGAACCTTCGTTAAAGTATCCATCTTGAAATGTTGTTTCCGTAGATGCCGATGTAGGGGCCTCAGATTTATGAATGGTGTCATATAACCATTTTTCTTTGCCACTAAAAATAGCGTACTGTAAAAACCTTCCAATGTTTTGTGTGTTGGAACTTTTTCTATAGCACCTTTTTCTATAAGAGATTCCATTTCTGATATTATAATATCTTGAAACTACTACTGTTTCTTTTATACCCTGAAAAAAATGGTTTTTCAAGAAAATTCAGTTTGTAGCCCTCTGTGATTAGAGATAAAACCCATTGATCTTATGACATTTTTTCCATTCTTTTATAAAATAGGTCAGACCACCCCCTACTAGTATGTGCGGAAACTTCATTCTTACCTTGTAATTTTGAATTTCCTGTGGCTTTCCTACCTCTGGTGGCAAAATTTTTATTTGGGATACGAAAATTACTCAGAACCCTCTTGTCTCATTTGATGAAGATTTTCTGTCCATTTTGTTTGAGAACTTAGACTTTCCAAAATCATAACCATTACCTTCTGATGAAATATTATTCTTCTCCTTTTCAGAAAAAACTTTTCTTAGGAGCTGTTACCTCCGTAGGATTATGAGATTTTCTTTTCGTGACTTTTGAGCTTTGTTCTTTTCTTTCCTATTCTTTGAGAACTTCTCCAGGTCTGACTCAAAAACACCATCAGCAGACAATGGCAAATCAGATAAATCTCTGGCATCATCAATATTATATAACACAGTATCAGTATTCAGACCTGTTCCATTGATGTTATACCTTCCTCATACCGGATTTGACATGAGCAGCATGGCAGGTGTCCTGCAGGAAGCAGAGACTGCTTACCCTTCCGGAGCACCTGAGTCTACTCCCGGTTTTTTGTGGGGTCCATGTTGTTCATATGTTTTTAGTTTTTAATTGTAGTCCATGTATTGTTTTGGTTGTTGTTCTCCGGAGTTTGTCAGTTGTTTATATTTTCACCTTCTTCGAATATCCCTTTGGTATATTTACTCGTAGCTAACTGGCGTCTAATGATATGAGGAAAAGCACCTTTACCACCAAACTGGTCTAAAGGTTTTGTTGATATTGCAAAAACATCACGAACATTTTTAATAGCATCTTGTTTATCTAACTTTTCAGACTGTAACGATTGAAGTAAAAATCCCAATGCCTGTAGAATATACATATTCATAATAATGCCCATATAAGCAGCTTGTAGTCCTCTATTGGCTATTTTGTCTACCATTTTCGATTAAAAGAATCGAAAATTTAGGAAATTGATAACAAGTCTAAAATTATCTTAAAATTATATTAATAAAGACTCTTGCCACCTTTTGTAATTGCAGCTTTTTTGCCAGATTTCTTTACTAAACACCTGCTTATCAAATCATCAATTGAAGGTACTTGTAAAAAATTTTCATCAGGGGACATGAACGCATCAAGGCCAAATTGTCTCGGTGGTAAACAGTATCTTTAATCTATAGGATTTTTGAGCTGAAGAAACAAAAGATCCGTAATCAAGTTTTGATCTTACATGGGGTCTGTATGAATTTAGCAAAATATACATTGTAAAGTTTGATTTCTGGGTGAAGATATAACTTTCTTTTATTAAAAAATGTAAACAGAAAGATTTTAAAGCTTGAGAACTTAAAGTCATTTTCTGTAGCACATTTGTGAGGGCTATTGGCCGATAATTCCACTTTTCAAAATGATCTACACCAGATTTTTGATTCGAATAACCGTGACAAGCTTCCAAATGGAAGGCAAGTCACCAGTCTCCCAAATATTATTTAGTATACTAGTATCTAGTTGTATGTCCATTACCACTCAATAATTTTTTCTTGGGTATTTTTGTTGGATAATTTATGGTGGATGTTGCTCTTCCTCTTGACCCCCGCCCATCTCGGAAGAGCACCCAAACGGAATATGCGACAAACACCAGGATACAACAGCAACTACTCGCATGGAGTACCTTTTAATGGTTTTGACCGGCGAACAGCTGTCAACTCGATTGACCCATGAGCCTTCTTGAACTCGTTCTATTTAAATGGTACTATTGTTGTACTGTTTGGTATAATATTTTGATTGTTCTTTTTAAAAAAAGGAGTACCCAATAGTGTTACCGTCATGTTTTAATATTTGATATTTCGAATAAAAAGTCCATCTAAGGACAGAGGTGTTCCTGAGCGAGATACTCTAAATTTTACTAATCTAGACAGATTTCGTGATTCGTTTTCGAGATTTGACAGAGGAAAGCCAAATTATCATAGTACATCATGGATCACCGTCGGAAACCCACTGCCGATAAGTGTAGCAAAGCGTAAACGCGACCGGCCGTGGGTTTCTGACGATGATCATGGATGACAGTGTCGTTTTTTTTCAGCTGATTTAACTACAGAGATTCTACTTTTTTCTACCATTGTCTAATCAGTTGTTAAATATCGAGACAGGAACCCTTTCTATCGATAGCATATATAATGGCGTATGTTTTAGAGACCATTTGTTTCAGGAAGACCCTATTTTGATAAATAAACTATTGGATTTTACGAAGTGGGGTAAGCCTTGTAGGGACGAAATTTTTATGCATCAAGGTCCTTCTACTTACCAGTCAGCATATTCTAAAATTCAGTGGTTCTACAGAAGATTTTTGCATATATATCCCATAGGGTCTTATGTTGACCTAAATCCTCTGCTGGTGGTCATCTTGAATGAGGGATTTGCACTTTATGAGAAACGTTCAGGCCATGTTTGGTTTCAAGCTATTATGCGGTTTTGTAGATTTTTGTTATAAGCCATAGACACTTTCTGTCAAGTTTGGCTCTATTTGGCCCAGCATTTCATAGATTTAAAAAAAAATCAACCAATCAGAAACAAGAAGTGCCCTTGGTGGCCATGTTTGTCGCCTGATCTGGACAAAATGAGGACATTTTAACCTATCACAGACACTTCCTGTCAAGTTTCGTTCCATCAGCCAATCAGAAACAAGAATTGCCCACGGCAGCCATGCTTGTCGACCAATCAGGATAAACAAAATAATTTCATAAAAGACGTTCCATACAATGTAGATGCTTCCTGTCAAGCCTGACATTTTTGGCCAAGCAGTTCCAGAGAAAAAAAATGTGTTTATCAACCAATGAGAAACAAGAATTGCCCATGATTGTCATGTTTGTTGCCCGATCGGGACGAAATGAGGAGGCTTCCTGTCAAGTTTCGTTCCATTTGGCCAAGCAACTTCACAGGAGAAGATTGTTTTACATCAGCAAATCAGAAAAAAAGAACTGCCCATGGTCTGCTTTATTTGTAGTCCGATCGGGACGAAATGAGGAAAGTTTATAAAGGACATTCCATATATACTTCTTATTTTTCTTTTTTTTTTTCTATTCGGCCAAGCGGTTTCAGAGGAGATTTTTTGTTATATCAGCCAATCAGAAACAAGAACTGCCCATGGCAGCAATATTTGTAGTCAAATCGGGACGAAATGGGGACATTTTGTAAAGAACCTGTCAAGTTTCGTTCTATTTGGCCAAACAGTTCCAGAGAAAACTTTTTTTAAATACACCAATGAGAAACAAGAATTGCCCATGACGGCCATGTTTTTGCCCGATCGGGACGAAATGAGGAAACTTTATAAAGGACCTTCCATATATGCTTCCTGTCAAGTTTTGTTCCATTTGGCCAAGCAGTTTCAGAGAAGAAAATTTTTTAAAACTCAGCCAATCAGAAACAACGTTGTTTGTTGTCCGATCGGGACTAAATGAGCAAACTTTATAAAGGATCTTACATAGATGCTTCCTACCAGATTTAATTCCATTTGCCCCGTGGTTTCAGAGAAGATTAAAATGTAAAAAGTTAACGGGTGACGACGGACGCCAAGTGATGACAAAGCTCACATGGCCTTTGGGCTAAAAAAGGCATTTCTTTGAAGTCCTTAGCGGATTAAATTGTATTAAAAATATCACAAATAAAAAATTGATATTGTCGCAATATATTAATAAAACGTTTATAGCCTCAAAGAAGACAATAAAAGATGTTTTATATCAAAGAATAATTTTTATGACTGCAATTAAATATCTATTTGAAAATTATAATAATCTATATTACCTATTTAAGTATCAATGTTGATGCCTAAAGTCTTTTGAATGATGGCTGTAATTGATTTTTTCATAGAGGACAAATGACACGACCTTAATAAATAATGTCTACAAATAATTCTGTCACGAAAACGTCTCTCCAATGCAGATTGGTTCTATCAAAATAAGAACTTTTGTCTATGATTTTGTTGCTTTATTCCTAGAATAGAGAATGGAAACGGGGAATGTGTCAAAGAGCAGATAAAAATAAGAGTGACAGCGAGAGATTTTCAAGATTTGAACCTGCAATGGTATTTGTTAATTTCTTTTTCCTGTTAAATACAATCAAACAAATCAGCGCAAACACCGAAATGCACAGGTTCGCTGCATAATATTTTATTATCTGGACATGAACACTCTAGGTGTTTTTAATCATTCACCTGTGTTCCCACGGTGATTCCAAATTTCTCTCAATCCGTTAGTTTTGCCACAATCTGTGGTTGTCATTTACAGTTATCTTGGTTGCCATAATCAGCGATCTGTTGGTAGACACGCTATTTCAAATAAATTTAAAACAACTGCACTTGATATCAGTGATTTTAAAATTTAGCGATCTGCCTACATTGTAATTTCTGTGATCTGCATACATTGTTATTTTTTTATATATAATATTAAATTCTGTGGCCAAATAAGGCCAAAAAATTAGTCAAGTCTTATTTTAGCATCTCTCTGTGATAATGGAATATAAGGTCGATTCGGTTATCGTAGCAGTGATTGTGCATTGTGTTACAGTTTGTGTTTAGATTTAGTTTATAATTATTTTATTTGCTCAAATAGAGCAAAAAGGATGGGACACAAGTTATGCCAACTTATATTGTTTTCTCCCGTATTACAGTATAATTACAAAACTAATTTGAGAGCATGCGAGATAACAATATCATATAAAGAGAAGATAAACTAAATATGATTAAGCAAACATAAAATGCAAATTGGAGGTTTTTTTTATAGATGAAAATAATATATATATATATATATATATATATATATATATATATATATATATATATATATATATATATATATATATATAAAAGTCTCTGAGACCCCTTACGGCAACTCCGCCTAGCATACAAAGCATGGCGATCATAACGTTACGCCACGGTGACAACCTAAAAATAGTTGTTCCTATGACGTACTTATAAACATCATGCTTTGCACACGCAGGAAGTCTTGTGTTTTAATAATAATAATAATAATAATCATTTATTTCAGACATAAATAGTCCATAGTTATATACAAATACGATGAAAATTTTAAATATACAAGATGAAAAATGAAGAATTAAAATACCAATAAATATAATTAGAAAGTCTAATTTGATAACATGTCAGTCAAAGTTCACATAAATTTCGGTATACCATTTTCTGAGCAAAGACGAACTATACCATAAATCACTACCAATAATAGTAAGAAGAAGCTGATTATCAGACTGTTGCAAACGTTTATACAAACCGTATAGATAGTTTTACGTCTCATTTCCTGAAAACATCTTACATCATTTCTGACAAACATACCTCTAGCACTACATCGTGAATTGAAACCCATCAATATTCTGAAAGCATTATTATACATTATTACGGGCCGGCACTAAGCCGGTCCGTCATATGATATGGGTTTGAAAGTGTTGCATGATTTACCGCGAACCTGCCTTATTAACTGCAGACCATCATTAGTAAATTAATTTAAGCAAATAGTTCTATATGTTTCAAAAGCCATATTATTATTGTGTTTAAAAATATAAATATAAATTTCCGTCATGAAAAAGATGCGTGTACAACAGAGTTAAGAATAAATTATTATGTAATTTTTACACATCGAAAGGTAAAGCCATTACGCTTCCTATGTCGAATGTTATTTAAAGTTATTTTTAGAAACGGGCTTTGACCAAAACACATTTACACGTTGGGGTTGCTATTTTCATGAATTTCTAAAATATATTTCAACATAGTAGTTTTTTTGTTTGTTTGTTCGTTTTTTTTTTTTTTTTTTTTTTTTTTATTATTATTATTTTAATGCTCGGAATTTGTAACGAAAGTGATGTGAATCTCTCAGTATTTCTTTGATACAACAATATTTTTACATCAGAGGACCGTCAGGGCCTCGGGTGTATTGCCATCGCCTAAATTTCCCGCTTATTTGCATATATGCATATATTGAAATTAGTTTTGGAATGATAACCGACCTATAAAAATTATAGACCCGCGGACATTATATAGTGCAAAATAAAATTCCTTATCGCTTCTTTTAAATTCATGTTTTCAATGAATACTCAGATTTTTTTTTTTAATCCAAAGTAATAATATGAAAATGTTTTGTCGTTAGAAATATTAGTATATTAATCAAACAATCTTTAATATCAATGACGTACCGAAAAATTGTTGTTGCGGATGAATTTACTACATATTATAGGAAAAGAGAGGTTCACGAAGGGTTAGAATGGCCCTAAATTGGTCAAGCGATTACAAATTTCAAATAGAAATACTTGTGATAATTCTATTAAGACTAAAATATACTATTTTGGCACCTACTATTAAATATCTTGAAGCTATGACCCCATAATTATACATTATTTGTATTTTTGGTCAATTTTGTCTGAAATTTATATGTTTTGGCATAATTAACCATTAATTATTAATTAAAATGATTGGGTGTTATGTAGGCAATTTTATAATTCAAAATTAAAATATTCTTGATTCACTTCATGGAAATAATAGCATTGTCTTTGTTGATTTTGGTATAGGTGTTCTTGTTCAGGTTGTCTTGTGAAAAACTTTATTTTGGTAGAGGAATGCTGTATTTCGTTGCTCTAATTTGCAAAAAGAGATGATTGGTCATTTGATGTGGCTTTTCTTATTAAGAAATGCTATTAAAGTGGTCTGATTGTCAACTTGTTGCATTTTGTAGAGTGGGGAAGCATAGTAGTTCTTATATTTTATACATGCTGGATTTCGTTGCTCTAATTTGTGAAAAACTGCTATTAGACATTTGATGTGATCTTTCTTGTTAAGAGATATCATTAGAATGATCCTAAGTTAGCGGTTTGTTATATTGTAGAGTAGGGAAGCACAGTTCTATTAATTATCATAATTTTGTGAGGTTAAAGTGTACTGATAACGGGTCATTCACACCTCTAGTTTGTAAATAAATCATCAGTTACAGGTTGTGGAGCAAAGGTGAAGTGAATCAAAGAATAATATTTCTCCTCGCAGATATGTATTAGAAGTAAAAAAATAATCACTGGCATCTCGTCTTTATTTTTAATGAATAAGAAATGACTAATTAGAAAAGAGATATCTATTGTACTCGCGGAAAGAGAAAAATAATGTTATTAATGTTTATTGTTTATTGACTTCATGTATTTAATAAACACATTTCGTCCTCCTCACTTTGGATTTTTACTTTTCTTTAAAACAGCTTGTGCATATTCTGGGAAGGATTGAATTCCTTAACTATGTTGAGAGAGTTGTGTTGCGTTGAGCAAGGAGTATAATTCTCGGTACCTGTTCCCCATACTTGTAGCCAGCACACACACATACAACAGTATCATGACTGGCTAAAATTAGACCAAAAAGCTCAGCGTAACAGATATATATAAGTTTACTGTTCATGTGGTATCTTTCACCCAAATATTACAATTTATCTGTTTTAATATGATTGTCTTGACATCTTTCTCATAATTCAGTGACTAGTCAAAAAAATATTTGCTATGTTGATTCTCTGTCATAAGTAATAAGCTAAAGATTTTTGCAAGTGTGCAACTATACGGTCATAATGCCAATCTAGCAGTTCTCATTTGACCACGTCAACATTTCATGGATAATTCACAAAGATAAGTTTCTTACTATAAGACAGTATCTCAGATATGATAGCAAATTATATTATGTGTACTATATTGTAAGGTGAACATCTGTCTGGCAGGTACTATATAAACACCTGTCATTTATCAATAATACAACATAACTTGAGGTCCTCTGATGTTCAGTACTTCAGTACTTTGATTTCTACGTCGTCGCTCAGAATTTCACTTATAAATTTTGATTTACTCCCCACAAAATTATCCTGAAAATTTTGCCGGAAAGCTGATTTATTGCTGATTTATACACGATTTAATTTTCATTCACAGAATAATAAATTATAACATTAAAAAAAATAATAAATGCATGTGGTGTTCTTTTCCCGTGAAAAGAGGTCGTAGAAATGTCGAGAAACCGTCCAATAAACAACTGACAGTTATCAATAATGAACGAGTGGCGGAAAACTGGAAATCAAGAAAATTGCTTAACTTTAACTCATTAGTTAACCTGTTAAATTTCATCATAATATTATGAAATTTTACCTTGATAAAGCTCTTTGAATTGGCTTTAATAACCGTATAAAATGTATGCGGGAGAGATTTGTTACACTGCAATTTTCCATTGAATGACATAACCACGCTCACGGAATTTTACATGTAAATTTTTGTGGTAAAAAATAATACTTTATTTAATATTTCTTGTACTAAATATATAACTAAATTTAAGAAAAAATTATCAAACCGCGCCTCGAAGCTTCCTCTTCTCAGCCATATAACTTTCAAGAATGAAATATTTTTGGCAAAAATACATAGTGGTCTCCGGTGTGCGTCATGAAGAGCAAAAATCCGAGAATTTATTCTAAAAAAAAATTATGCAAGTTTTGGGCAGAATTTCTCTGCTTTGAAATAGAATTATTGGGAAAAAAATTTACACAATACCATGCAGCTGTCTTTTATCTCCAAAATGATACATTTTACATTAAAATCAGTAGAAAAATTCAGATGTAGGGTGGTCGGTAGTTTACCATAGAACAGAGAAATGGTCCAAAACATGACGATTTACAGGTAAATATAGCACGACATAGAAAATATAGGAAAATCGTCAGTGACGTATCCCTGTGTTATATTGGTCCCAGTTCAGCCAAACTTTAGTGTAGTGGTTTTTGAATGGTCCCTTTAAAAATTGTGTGGAATGGTCCTTGGATCAAGAAAGTTAAGACATTGTGTTCACTCTTTGTTAAGACCTTAATATTAAACATTATAAATCTCCAGATCTATAGATGAGAAAGATTTAAATTCCATATTAATAACCGGGAACGAAGAACATTGAAACTATAACATTTTACATATATAAATTTGTCACATAAAAAAAAGAAAACATTTTTACAGGCCCAAATATTTGGTGCGTGCACCAATGAATTTTCTTGTTTTCATTTTGGTAAGAGACGATATTCCACAGTTGGACCATAATGACACACAATAAATATTCATACAATAAGACTGAAAGAGCTGTATTTTAACATCAAATGAACACTTATTAAATTTACGTTTCAGCATATTAACCTTTCTACATATGCTTCGATATTGTCTTTTGATATCACAATCATCATTCAAATCATTACATATCATATGACCCAAATACTTAAATTCATCAACAAATTCCATCACACTTCTATTTAAATAAAACTTGGGAATGTTATAAATCTTCAAAAATTTAAAGGCTGTAGTTTAAATTCTCTAGATATAGGACTTGCAAGACACAAATATATGTGTGTGTGTGTGATTATGTGTGTGTGTGATTATGTGTGTGTGTGTGTGTGTGTGTGTGATTATGTGTGTGATTGTGTGTGTGTATCAAAATGTAGAAAGATAACAAAAAAGGTTGTTAAACACACAATACGGCTATTTAGATGACCAAAAATCTTTTGGAACCTTTTATAAATCTGAAGACTTCTCTAATAATAACAACGTTTTGTTCGTTTGTAAGATCAGTAGAACCTAAAGTCTAAAGGACAGTGCTTACACTTAAGCATCATAGTGCACTCTACTGTATTTTAGAACATTCAGAGAAAAAATGATTAATGTCTTCCATACAGGCGCCACATGAGCATGACGGTTCTGGTATGATATTACTCTAAATAAATCATAGTTTAGAAAGGATGATGCGCATCGAAGTTGGGTAAGAATAATGTTGAGTTTTCTGGGTCCGTAATTATAAAATAATGGTGAAGTGTTTTTCTCCTTTTTAAAGAATTTCTTAAATTCTGATAAACTATTCAAATTTCTCACGTTGGGATGAAGTTTGTTCCATTCCCGAATTGTAGCAGGTAGAAATGAATCATTCGTTAGCGATAACATACAAAAAGGGACAATAATATCCGAACCGTTTCTTAACGGATAGGTTATAGTGCTTTGTATTGTTGGTGGTATAAGACTAGTTAGATAATTAGGGGAGTTTCTGTGTTGAATATTATAAAACATTCGAAGCTTTTTTGATGTCCTCCGACTGGAGAGAGTTTCCCAATTTCTTTCTTGATAAAGGTAATCTGTTTTTGCAAATGTAGGTAATCCAGTAACAATCCTGGCAGCCTCAATTTGAATCTTTTTCAAGATTTTTTGAATTACAGATACCGCAGTTATCCCAAACCTCAGATGCATATTCTAAAATAGGACGTATATAAATAAGATATAATTTTTCAAGATTTTGTCTACTCAGATTTTACTTTTATATTCCTAAGGACAGATAAGTGTTTGGACGCGCTTTTTATTATACCATCAACATGTTCGTTCCACTTCGCATCGCTTGACAGGGTGACATCCAAATGTATTAGAAAATATCATTATCTCTGTCTTATCAGGGTTAAATGACATTAACCATTTATTTGACCAAATATTCAATTTATCAAGATCATGTTCAATAACTTGTTTGATTTCTGCGCTGTTATTTAGAAGAACATACCATCAATGTAGCGATATTCTGCCCGAGATGACTTTATTTCAGCCTGACATTATATATTATATGCTTATTACGGTTGGCCGTTGGACTTGATATACATTACTAAACTCTGGTCGGTAAAGCACGGCTTACAACAAATGTAACTTACGGTCATTACAACTAAGTAAAACTATCAGTAAAACTAACCAGTAAGGCTGGTTAATAACTTTGAAAATGCAGTGAATGTTAAAGTTTCTGTGAGATTATATTATAAAAGCATTACCCCAACGTATCGTTTTGTTTTTGAAGTTTTAGAGCTTGTTGGAACTTAATTCTGAACACCACTGTCTGATGTAGTATTATATAAAAGTTAAAGGGATTGTGTCCACCGCTAAATTTGTAATTATAATGATAAAATACATAAAAGGTAACTATCACAATCAAATTGTTTCTGGGTAACATTTAACCGAAATACCTTGTATATCATGTATAGGTTGCAATTTTACTATCATTTATCAATAATTGTCGACCTGAGACTATGTTCGCGCTGATCCGAAAGAGTAATAGCAGTCGCCGCCAAAAATGTAACATGAGATTTTATGTTGATCTGAGAAAAGTGTTACTGTAGAAATCAAGGGGCAGGTTGACATATCTAATAAATACGTTTAAGTGAAAACGATTGTGATCTTCTTTTGTAAAATACTATACTCAATATAGTTTTGTTTATCACATTGTACTAAATTATTTACCTTGTTCGTGAATGTATGGCCACAACGCCTGCAGGAATACAAGAATGGGTTTGTAGAGTGCATCAAATTTATTTCGGTATTTTGTGATACGTTTTATTAATATATCATTTTATAAGATTTTTTGGTTCATTAAATTAAAATTTTAAAAGAAATGTTTACAATAAAGGTTAATATAAAATACCGATAGAATGAGCTGTGATTTTTAATTGTTCGTAAGATGCTTCAGTAACAAGAGCTGCTTTTGACCAAGTCTGCCAAGTTTACTGGTCGTCAGAGAAAATAATGACGTTGATCGTAAAAATTGGGGTGTGACTAAACATCGAGTTCGAGTTAAAGTTAAAGTTAAAGTTCGAGTTAGAGTTAGAGTTCGAGTTAAAGTTAGAGTTCGAGTTGAAGTTCGAGTTAGAGTTTGGGTTAAAATTCGAGTTCGAGTTGTAGTTCGAGTGAACTCGAGATTTTAAAATTTCTAATGTCATTTATCGAGTTACATTTCGAGTTAGAGTTACGGTTCGAGTTAAAGTTCGAGTTAGGGAGCAACCATTTGATTTTTATGGGGGGGAGGGGGTAAAATTTGAAATAAAAAGGCAGGACAAAGATTTTGGGCAAAATAAAAAGACAGGATCACTTTAGATGTGAAAAAAAATGCAGGATCTGTGTCGATCAGGAAATTTTGGTTTACATGAAAATAAAAATTAAGGCCACAATGGCGGTCGAAAAAAAATCCAGGACCAAAATTTGACCCCCCCCCCCCCCCGAAAAAAAAATCAAATGGTTGTTTCCTTATTCACAGTTCACATGTTAAAATTATGCTACGTGGGCCTTTAGTCTGCTTCATCTGCTAATAATTTCAGATTATATTTTTTTTAAATAAAATGTCAATTAGAATATAAGCGTTCTTTTATTCCGGGTGTAGACCATCAGTCCTAGCAAAACAAGCCAACCATACTCTATCATACGATCTTCAACATGTGGATATCTCACAAAAAATGTTTAACCCCGCCGCACTTTTGCGCCTGTCCCAAGTCAGGAACCTCTAGCCGGTTCGGCGCATCCTTCTACACAATTTTGAAACTGGACACCACTTATGTCCCCAAATTGTCCGGTGGATTTAGAGGAGGTGTTAAACGTGCATTCACATAGGGTCTAGTGTGAAACTCAGTTCTGCGGCGGAGGCAATTATGGTCGCGGAGGTCGGAATTACCGGATACCGTTTTGGAAGGGCATTAAAGTAAAGTTTGGTTGATATTGACTTTGTAGTTTCAGAGGAAAATATTTTTAAAATTTCCTTCCACCTTTTCTATAATTAGCTCCGGCAACTATCTTGGTTGAAAGGGGACCACCCAAGGTCTATTCCACCAAAATTTGGTTCCAATTGGCCCAGTAGTTTCAGAGGAGAAGATTTTTATATTAAAAAAACAAAAAATACAAAGCTAAAAATCGACAATTCTTGGGCAATAACTCCAAGAAGGGTAATCCGATTTCTACGAAAATTAAAACGCAGGTAGATATTATCCTCCTCATCGTTTTTACCTCGCCAGATTTTCTCTAAAAGGCATTTCTTCTAATATAATTTTCAAAAACTAATGTCTGATCTATATGCTCTATATTTAGTACCATGTGATTTGACTTGCGGCATCCTTTGACACTTCTTTCTACTAGACACCTTAGTAATGACTCGGGCCAGGTTTGATTCCAATTAGCCCAGCAAGTTCAGAGTGTAAGATTTTTTCAAAAAATTTTACGACGGCAGATGACGGACACCAAGTGATGGCAAAAGCTCACATGGCCTTTATGATTTTTTGTTAACATGATATGCAATCGGCTCATCTGACACAATCAGTAAACTATTCACATATTTTATATTATTTTGAAGGATATAGTTTTGTATCACAACTTTAAATCTCACAATTCAGTGTACAGATTAAGGAAGGTTTTAAAAACTTTTTTTTTAATTATATAGAATCCACATGCATTTCGATTTAGGGAGGACGTCATACTTAAAGGGGGGTTGAACAAAATAAATACACGTATTCCGGACATTGGGGGAGCAGGTTTCGTTTTCAGGTTGTGATTTTATTGAAATATTAACATAATTAAATGGACAAGAGTAAAACTATATGTAAGTTTCTTCCACATTCGTTGGTGGGACATATGGAGAAAGAGAAAAGGAAAACGCGTGAGGAAACGAAGTTGGACACGTTTCATTTGCCCTGCATAAGGAGGCGGCCAATCTAGATTCCGGTGCCCAGATGATTAAACGGCGAAGAATAAAAATCAACGCACAATAACTTAATCCTAAAAGGGGGGGGGGGTGTGGTGCTGTCCAAAATTTTCTGCACGTACGCAAGTACTATTTTTTGTGGTCAAATTTCTTGATTTTGTTATATTTTTGGGGGGTCCCAAAAATTGCAGGTATTTTTTGGGGTGCGTTCAAAAAGTCGAAAAATAGCGTTTTTAACCTGTTTTATGTGGTAGAATGAAAGATTTTTCTGGGTCTGAAAAAATCAGAGATATCTTTATGGGGGTGTCACCAAATTTAGGTATTTTTTTACGAGCCTATGTAGAGGTAATTGTTTACCTACCTCCCCCTAAACTTAATCCGTAACTCGAATTTTAACTCGAAATGCAACTCGATAAATGACATTAGAAATCAATATCTCGAGTTAACTCGAAGATTGACTTGAACTCGAATTATAACTCGAACGCTAACTCGAACTTTAACTCGAACTCGAACTCTTAACTCGAAATGTAACTCGAACTGTAACTCGATGTTTAGTCACACCCTAAAAATTTTACTTCTCGATTCGCCGATTACATAGAGTGAATATTGTGGCAATGGACTAAGCTCCGACAGAAAATAATTTAAATCATCGGTAAAACATAATTTATTCATTGTTTTTGTAGTCATTCATCGATGTCATTATGAAAAATAAATAAATTGAATGTCGCAGGACAGATGTCGTCTGCTTTGTTTAAGAAATGATTCACGGGGGATATAGAGTTGAAGTCATTTATACATGGGCTGGGTCTTTATATTGATATTTTATACCTAGCCATCGCTCAGTATAAAACATTCCGAATATCAAGGCCCAGCCCGTGTGAAAATGACTTCAACTCTATACCCCCTATAAATTATTTCTAAATAACATTTAGATTACTTAATTCCCATTCTCAGAGCCAAGCAGCATCATGTCAAATAGATTACACGGACATCTTATTGATAGATTATGGCACAGGGGATTATGGAGAGGTCCTTTTTCACTTTTTGCCTTTTAGCTGCAGCATGTGATTCATTTCTATTACATTTAGTACCTAAATATATAAATTTTTCAACTTTTCTATCCTTGATTTGATGAATGTCGCACAGAAAATCTAACCATCTGAAGACCCCTTATATAAAATGATGTCATAAATTAGAAACGAGAGCTTGTACAACGGACTATAAAATTTCATTCATAGACATTCATATAGATGTATATAAAAGTCAAAAATAATTCATGAAATTGAGACTAGCTTATATTTTTACATTCACCGTACTAATAAGAATTTATAACAAAAATACTAAAATAATGTATATATCACTGAATAAAAAGTCAAGTAAATAGATGGGGAAGTAGTTTATTATCCACAAAGTGCCCTTCTGTAATATATAAATATAACAAGATTAGCTTTCAAAAAAAGCTGAGGTCATTCGTTTTGGCTTTCTTTAAAAAGAAAATCTTATTTCAACTAGTTTAGATTAATTGGAAATATTTTTTTATTTAGTTGTATAAGATTGTCATTTTAAGCTAACTCATTCCTTTTTGTTTATTAGTGCCTTCTTATTTTTCATTACGTTTTTATTTCATGTATTTTCATGGACTTTCTCTCTCTCACTTCTATTTCACTGTGTTGCACATCTACTAAGTATGGTTATTTTACAGCATGTACAAGTAAAAGAAGCAATTGATGAACTTTAAAATGTATTGGAAACGATTTCGAATCCGAGATGAAATGACGCGAAAGTTAAACACAAACTACTGAATTACACAATATTTCTATTCGACTTGTTAGAAAATCAAAATATTTTTTTCGAAACTTGACAGAACATAATAAACTGATTTCAATAAGAATTCCCGAAGTTCTGAAAATAAATTTTGATCATTAGGTCACAGTTAATGCACTAAATCTGCTGGTACTGGAATACGTGTCTAATATGCATGTTTATAGTTACTAGTATCATTTTCTAGTAATAAAGGTTAAATTTAATTACGTGACAGCGGGATATCAAGTTTGAATTGTGACTTTCCCATTTTGTCATTATAATGACCCCGTCTAGTGCATATTTTATGTCTTTCGTAGAAATATATCTACTTCGGGGATAGCACCGAACCATGTTGAAAATAGAAATAGCTACTTTGGGGACCAATCTAATTATAAACCGATCTCTCATCGCTCCCGTTTTCTGATATGTCGCGTGGGAGATCTAACGAAACCCGCTTTGAGGTCACATGTGAGTGAACAGGAACTTATGAATTTATAATGATATGCAAATGAGTTGACTTCCTATCAATAAGCTAATCAAAAAAGTTTTCCTTTAGATCTAATCGTTAAAGAAGATCCGAATGAATTCTGGGGACTGACGATTTCTTCGTTAATAAAATGAGTTACATCCCTTTACCACAGATCAACTTCCAAGATCGCCGAAACCGCAATTTCATTGGTCGAACAGGACACACCTACGAGGTCACTCACATGTGACCTCAAAGCGGGTTTCGTTAGATCTCCCACGCGACATATCAGAAAACGGGAGCGATGAGAGATCGATTTTTAATTAGATTGTTTGGGGACGCACACCGAACCATGTTGAAAAGTTTGTTTTAACTTTCCGGAGACAACATGCAGAATTACAAAATGTGTTTGAATACCAACTGTTCAAGCTAAAAACACTTTAAACACGCGTTGTAAAGATTAAAATATAGACTTAATAAATTTATACGGTTAGAAAATAGCCGAAATGCTTAAAGTGCTTTAAAATATATTCAGTACAATATTCAATAGCCTTCTGTGCATTTACGTAACTTTCAAATGTATAGCATTTTTGCTATGTACATAGATTAAACATAAAAAATAAACACTATACACAACAGCCATGGTACGCGGAAGTTGGACACATCATTATCTGACCTTATATATCATTCTCCTCAGCGAATGAAAATAAATAGGAAAGTAGGATCTTTAAGTATCTCATATTATATAAATCATTTTTAGATATCGCAAATGTTATAGTCTATACTTCCTTTTTCTATTTGACGTATACAAGAAAAAAGTTAGATGAATTTTATTCTGGTGAAAATAACTTTCCTATTATGTTTAAGCCAAGGGTATTCTGGTACACAAGCATTACAAGGCGATCTAGATTGTGACTATTACGGTACTGTTTACCCACTAGACGACAACGTTACTGATGAATGCAAAATGGCAATCAACCCAAACGATATTGAAAAAATTGTGTACCAGTTTCGAAAGCATGATTTCCACATCAATTTGCTAAAGATACGATTTGAATTTCCAGAGGATATATTCGTTAACAAAACAAATTGTACAATAACACCTTTGGACTGGATTTGGACACATCGAGGGAAGAATGGAGGATACCAGTATTTATTTCTTATGAAAGAATTTTCCGTTTATTCTGTTGGATTACTAGATCATTACACTTATTCAGTGACTCTGAAAATCACCGTCAATGGAACCTGTCCTGTGATTATAGGTGAGAGAAATACGACGGAACGTATAGCTTTAGCTGTTTTACAGGGCTTTAACACTTCAGCGTTGACTATTCCAGATATTGATATACGACATGGATACTTATGCTACATAAGCAGAACTTTCATCTCGGAGGAATTGTATTTCCTTGCAAAGTATTTCATTAATTCCAAACAAACTTTGGGATATCGCTGCTGTAAAAATATATTGAACGAAAAAACAGGTCAAGATACGATCTTGTGTACGAGCACAACTACCCTTATTGGCGGCTATTTATGGTGGAATTTTCCTTATTTCATGGGATGGGTTATGTTCGTTTTTGTACCGCTCGTGATTCTTAAATTATTAAATACCAAAACCAATTACTTGTTCGAAAAGCAGGAAAAACACAAGATCGATTGGTTGAATTCAAACCCTATTTCGATCACTAATGTGTTTAAACGTAGACTTCGTGGAGCGTTTGATAGAGGAAAGATTTGTTCGAGCTTTTTAAAAACATTAACAGTACTATTAACTTCTACATTTGTTGTTATAGAGGTACTGTCTCATTTTATATTTCTGAATGAATTTGTGGTTGACAGTACTAAATCACAAGTACCATTCAATTGGATTAATATGGCCGCCGGTTACCAGCTAAGCAAGAAAAACTTTTTACCGTGTTTCGGGGGCCCTTATGTAGCTTTAGCTATTTACGTTGTGTCCACTTCTCTTTTTCTATGTCTTCCAGCAGACTTGGGTAAATTCGTAGAAAAAGGCTTAGAAGAGAAGAATGGACTGTTCTCCGCTTTATTAACTGTAGATATAACAACGAAAGGCAGATTGGGGGCAGTGTTGAACATTCATACACAAAGGGGTTTTAACAGATTCTATTCTGTTTTAAAAGCTCACGTATATATGCTTATAAACCCACTATTTTGGCGACTTGGATTACAACTGCAGTCTGGAAGATTTAGAGGATATATCAATGTTTTATCAAGAAATCGT
Organism: Mytilisepta virgata; assembly: GCA_028015205.1. NCBI lineage: Eukaryota > Metazoa > Mollusca > Bivalvia > Mytilida > Mytilidae > Mytilisepta > Mytilisepta virgata. The sequence goes on from CM051521.1 coordinate 96,591,450, forward strand.
ATGCCTTGCAAGATGTCCCTTATTGTAATTTTTCTCGTTCCTTACATTGCAATATGTGTTTTTGAGTGGGTTATGGCGATTGTTTTGTATGGGTTTCCTATAGTAGGATTCTTTTTTGTTCTGATACGAGCATATTACAGTTCAATTAAACGATTGCTTCCAAAATCAGGTATGATTAAATTCTGTGTCTGTTCAGTAGCAATCTTATTCATGTCAGCTTGTGTTGCATTTGATATTTATATATTTTCGTTGCTTTTCGTCGATAGCTTCATATTTTTATGTCGGATATGCACATATACATTTTCCGGACTTATAGCATACCCGGATGTCACATATGGTTACATTGTTTTCACGGTCACAGTTATTATCTACGTTACCGAAAGTATTCAACATGTCAATGAAGTTTATAATGACCTGTTCAAGAAGTTGTGTATAATTTGTAAAAAGAATCAGATGGAGCGATCTTACCAAAATGTTCCTTTAATTACGTATAACAACTCTCAAACTTCTCTGTCACTTACGTTGTTTAATTACATTATTCGATACGTTCGGCCTTTACGAATAGAAATCGTGTTTTCCATCCTCAAAATCATACTCATTGTGATTATTTTGTACATGTCTATATCCACTCTAATTGCGTTCAAAGAAATCAGTAAAATGACGGCTTTAACACAAGCTGTTACTGCTATTTTTATTTGCTTGATTCCAAAACTATGGCATTTATTTACGAAACAAAGGGAACATACTGGTGATACAAAAGAAAATACTGAACTACAAAGAATAATTGACATGTACTGCAAATCTTACATACGTAAATACAGTTCTTATGACATTCAGAACAGTTTTTCGGATTTCGATGATTGTGAAGAAAGAAGCAGAGAAAGATTCCCTGATGAAGATGAACTTACAGATGAATTACTCATGGAAATTGACGTAGAATAGAGACATGATACTTAGATTATGTTTATCTCTGATTTACCCAATTACAGTGTTTTTGGACTTTTTAGAAGAATTTTTTATGACAGATCTATAGAATCAGTGGATTTTCATAGTTACGAGATAAGATGCAAGTAGTCCACACTTCATACATTTATTTAAATCTTTTAAAACTAATGTAATTGCTCTATCTTTCAGTTTAAAAACGTCATTTTGGTCACTATCAATCGGCTCTGCAATATATTTATTCGACCTTGAGTACAACAGAAATGTCAATTAAAAATAATGTTCAAAACTAGTAACATATTTATGTATTATCCATACAAATTTTTGATAAAATATTATGAACAGAATTTAGATACTTTGATGTAGTGAGTGATTCAATGTTCATATGATTTAAATTGACCTACAAAGTGGGTTTATTTAAATGCAAAGTTTTAAACCCTTCACTTCAATAAGGACATTTTTGCTTTCTGCTTTTAAATGTTCATATACATTGTATGTATAGAAAAAAGACAAACATATTACTTAATGTTACTATAGTTCATTTATTTTTCTTTTTGGGAACTATTTGTAGTTGTACATTCTGTTTGACTTTCATATTTGTAAAATATTCAACGGTTTGTAATCAATTAAAAAAAAATAAAAAAAATGTTCAATTGTTGGTTGTAAATGCCTCTGTTTTTCTTGCATGTATATCAAAATAGAACGGAAATTTAATCTTCTCAAAGTATGATATTACAAGGAACGTTTCATTTTAGTATCAAAGGCCATCTGAGCTTTTGACATCACTTGGCGTCCATCGTCCGTCTGTCAACTTTTCACATTTTAATCTCTTCTGAAACAACTGTGCCAAATAGAATTAAACTTGGCAGGAAGTATCTATGTAAGGTCCTTTATAAAGTTTGCTCATTTCGTCACGATTTGACAACAAACATGGCCGCCATGGGCAATTGTTGTTTCTGATTGGCTGAGTTTTCAAAAATCTCTCCTCTAAAACTATTTTGCCTAATGGAACAAAATTTGACAGGGAGCATATATGTGGGTCCTTTATAAAGTTCCTCATTTTGTCCCGATTGCACTACAAATATGGCCGCAATGGGCAGTTTTTGTTTCTGATTGGCTGATACATGTATAAGAAAATCTTCTCCTTTGAAATCGCCTTTCTATTGTTAACTTTCCATTCTTGAGTAGCAATATACCAGCATCGCCTACATATGGCGTCTACGTTTCTCAGCTTATTCAATATTCAAGGGCATGCGTGAGTTACCATGACTTTCGACAAAGAGGATTACTGCTGTCACAAAAGATTTATCAGGGATAAGTTGATGTCATCACTTAGGAAATGTTACGGTCGCCATCACGAATTGATTGACCGTTACAGTGATCCAATATCTAAGATGATATTGGAACTGTTCCCACTTTCGTAACATTTCATGTACCTCCACCGATTCGTGACTACTACCGGATTGACTTTGTTGAACTGCTCACCCTTCCGGAGCACCTGAGTTCACTTATGGTTTTTATAGGAGTTCGCGTTGTTCGTTGTTTTTTAGTTTTCATTGTTTATTTGTTGTGCTTGCGGTTGTTCATTTGTCTTCCCGGGCTTTGTCTGTCTGATGGATTTGTCCTTCTCATATTTGTCCTCTTTCGACCCGATCGGACTACAAATAGAGCCACCATGTGCAGTTCTTGTTTCTGATGGACTGATATGAAAAAATCTTCTCCTCTGAAATCGCTTTGCTAAATGGAACGAAACTTATAGAAACTTATAGAAAACATTTATGGGAGGTCCTTTTTAAAGTTTCCTCATTTCGTTCCCATCAGGCAACACACATTGTCACGGGCAATTCTTGTTTCTCACTGGTTGATTAAAAAACAATGTTTTTCTCCAGAACTGCTTGGCCAAAACTGTCAGCAAAACTTGACGGGAAGAATCTATGGAAAGTCTTCTATGAAATTCATTCTGATGGGAAGACAAACATGGCTGCCATGGGAAATTCGTGTTTCTGATTGGCTGATTTAAAGAAATCTTCTTCTCTGCAACCACTTTACCAAATGGAACAAACTTTACAGGAAGCATCTGTGGGAGGTTTTTTACAAAGTTTCCTCATTTGGTCCAGATTAGGCGACAAACATTGCCGCCAAGGGCAATTCTTGTTTCTTATTGGTTGATTTAAAAAAAAATCTTTCTGAAACTGCTTGGCCAAATAGAGCCATACTTAACAGAAATTGTCTATGGCATATACCAGAAATCTACAGAACCGCAGAATTGCTTAAAACCAAACATGGCCTGAATGTTCCTCATAGGGTGCTGACAAAGTGTTATTACTTCGGTGCCAATCCCTCATTCAAGATGGCCATCAGCAGAGGACTTAGGTTAACATAAGACCCTATTGGAAATATATGCAACAATCTTCTGGAGAACCGCCAAATTTTAGAATATTCTGTCCTGTAAGTAGAATGACCTTGATGAAGAAAAAGTTTGTTCCTACAAGACTTACCACACTTCATAATGATAGGGAGAAGTGACTTCCCTCTTTGAGGAGTGTTGTAAACATTAAATAATGCGTTGATATCGTTGTGTGAACGAAACGTCGTTCCCGGCAAAATTGACAGTTGGCGGTTTAGCGTTTCGAAATTCCGCCAATTTGTGGTATACAAATGACAAATGTTGTATTCACGCGTGTTATTCTTCATACATTTCATTTGTAACTACATTCACCTGCTTTATATACCTAAATGGGTATTTAGGCGAATGAAATCGTGCTTACTTTCTATATAATCCAATGTTTATGTACTCGCTGACAGTAATACACAATGTTAACATTGAACGTTAGCGACTTATTTTCTTACACGCAATGATAAGTGTGCTTGGTGATATAAAAGGGAACTGTCCAAACGAATTCGAACTGATCAGCTAAGATTATTGGGTAAATACACAACGGCATACGAAAACATATTACAAACAACCTTTAAACATATTAATTGTGCCTGTATTTATTGTATTGCTCTTTTATTAATATAATTATTATTGTTTGAGCTATTTACTTATTTATTGTGAGAAAACTCTTGGCAAAGGGATTTTGCATAGCAGAAAATAAGGATTCAATATCTAAAAACTATTGTTGTCCTAAGTATTGGCAGCAATTACAACAAGGTATATCAATAAAAACAGCTTTCATGTCATGTGAGCTATATACAGTCATCTGATCCCGTAGTTTTGTGTTGGTTGGGGATGGCAAAGAACGAATTGTATAGAGTAAAAATGTGTTGAATGGGACAGGAATTAATGTTATCATTTTATCATTAACAAATTAATGAATTTTGAGAAAACAGCCGTCCCCCACCCCAAAACAAATTCTAAAGGCTACAAGAGACGAGACATTGACAGTGGATTTGACCACGCTATGAACAGCAATCGCGCTGACCTACCGAAATATAAAAAAAAAGAAACAAAAGAGTCTTTTTTATATATAAAATATTGTTTATATTTAATAAAGTCTAAATTCCAGTCCACGATTATCCTTACAAGGCGACGGATCGTTATAAACGATGGAGTACACTACAAAAATACAAAATGTATATCTGAAAGGGTTCCACATCAAGGGTTTTAACTTACAATCCCACCTTCAGTAAGCTCTTCCGCTACATCCGAGCCAACTTGGGGTTGGGGGGAAGGGGGGGGGGGTGTATGGCGAAACACCCCAAGCTATCTAAATTCTTTCCCGAGTCTCCTGTCCTGGCATTCCGCTGACCAGAGAGTCTGAGAGATATATATTTGTTAGAGCCGATGTCTCCCCGAGAAAAAGCTCCAGTGAGGAATTTTGCAAGGGTTGTGGTCATGGACGATGTCTGCCCGGATGTCTGACATGCAAACAAATACTGCTTAAAAAACATTTACCAGCCATTCCACTGGGTGCGTATACACAATATTTTGCAATGTTACATGCAAAACCCGGAATGTTGTATACTTACTCCAGTAGCGATGTGGAATGCAGTATGTTGGCGAGACTGAACAGCCAGTTAATAAACGCATGCATGGGCATCGCAGTGACAAGTGTAAACCTGATATCCCCGTGAGTAGCCATTTGAGGTCTCCTGTGCACAGTAAGGAAGACCTCGATTATCTGACCCTCACCATTATTGACCACAAAGAGGTGATAGATATATATTTTGTATTTTTTGTAGTGTACTGCATCGTTTATAACGATCCGTTGCCTAGTAAGGATAATCGTGGACTGGCATTTAGACTTTATTAAATATAAACAATATTTCATAAATTCTAAACTCGACTTTGTTTATAATATCATGAGCCAAAGAATATTGTTAATTTATAAAATGAAAGCAAATCCTTAAAAGAACGGTTACAATGTTTTTAATGCCCCGCCTACGATAATAGAGGGGCATTATGTTTTTCGGTCCATGCGTCCGTGCTAGCGTCCCGAATCAGGTTTAAGTTTTTGGTGAAGGTAGTTCAGGGTGAAGTTGTAGTCACACCAATTTGAAACTTAATACACATGTTTCTTATAACGTAGTCTCCCTAATTTGCATACCAAATTAGGGTTTTTAAACCATTTTCATGGTTCACTGAACATAGAAATATGAAAGTGTGAAAACAGTACATTCTCAGGTTAAACTTTTCGGTGAAGGTAGTTTAGGGTGATGTAGTTTGCACTAAATTATTTTCAATGTTTTCAAGTTTTTGAACATGTAAAAAGTTTTGTCGCCAATTTCGTGGTACCGGGGTATTGCAGATAAAATACAATTATAATATATGAAATTTATCGGTTTTTCACATCTTCAAGAGTATGAAAACTACCATTCTGAGAAAAGAGATCATTAATAAAAAATATATTATTTTTACACCATTCTTTATGCAGACACATGTTTTCATCTTCTTTAATTTTAGGATAAAGCCATATGGGTTGTCTCAAAACTTCAAAACCGTCTACACATTCCTCTTTTATATCCTTCAGTTTTGCAAAATTTAGTAAAATATCTATCCAAAAGAGTTTAATTTTTCAGATAAAACTTCCAAACCTTCTTCTTAATAATAGAATACTTTGTCCCCACTCCATTTTTGTTCCTTGCTTTACAGCAAAGTTTTACAAGGAGAGTGATTCAGTGGATCTAGAAATGTATGTAGCCAAGTCATCTTTAAAGCATAACTGAAAGACTTTAAATGTGGCATTTTCACACCCCTTCTCTGAATATTCACTAATTAAAACATTTCTTTTAATCTTGTCTTTTTATTTTCCCACAGAAAATTATAAAATTATAAAAATATTTTCCATTTCCTTGACAAAGCTATTTGGGGATTAGGCAAAACTGTAAGACACTGTCTAAGTATAGGGCGTGATAATGTTTTAATAACTGTAATTTTTCCAACATATCTAAGGTCTCTATAAGAACAATGAATTCAGAATTGTTTTAACACTTTAAATTTTTTTTAAAATTTCAAACAAGCTGACGATCGTTCAGAATGGACTGTCAATTTGAACACTAGCTTGCTATTATTGTGAGCAATTTGAACACTAGCTAGCATTTGTCGCCAGCTTTTTAGTCAGATCGGAACTGTATCTACATAAGAAGCTCCTTTTTAAAAAATGCTTTGTGCAAAGCGCATTTAACGGACATTTTTGTAAAGCCTACTACTAACTGTATCATATTTCTGAACGTGGAACTCAAAAATACTGTTCAATATCTGTACCAAGTCAGATCCTGACTTCCTGTTGTGTTTTAGCAGAAAACATGTATCTAGTATAAATTTTATAGATAAACGGCATCATCTAATTATAATCTACGTTTTGGTGGCTAATCAACGCGATCTCATGTCTTATCATTTAAGAATTAAATGCTTATTTTTTGTATTTTTATTGGGGTGTAAAAACTTTGACCGAAGCACATTTTGTATGAAGCGCCGAAGCGCTTCATATAAAAAGTGTGCGCCCGGTCAAGGATTTTGCAATCCTATAAAACTACTAAAATGATGCATTTAATTATTATTTTTGCATTTAAAATTTTAAAAGTTAAAATTTTGACTGCAGTTTTAAAATATTCTCCGTATTGTCTCGAAATAGTACTCCGCTCCCTTGTCGTCGTCGTAAGAGCACGTGCTAAACTAGATTCTGGCTTTTATTGGATCATAAAACATCACTCTTCGGAACCACGTGACTACCAATAAAAATTACGGAACAAACAAGTAATGTTATTATTTATAATTATGGTTCGAGTATTTATATCGGCTCAGTATGTATTAAAAACATTGGCCTAGCTTCCAGTCAGCAGATCGTCTGCGCTTGATTACATAATATGTTTTTCTTCTTATTCTTCTTTAAGTAAATCCCTCCAGCGTTGGAGCACACACAGGTAACTGTGTTGTATTATTAAAAACTAAAACAACGACACATGCACAATAGTAAAACAAGTTTTCATTTCTAAAAGCCCTTTTTTTAATTTTAAGAATAACCTCCAGCAGGATATAATTACATGAATATACATATATACAGAAACAAAGCAGTATTTACTGAGCAATATAGATAAAATGGATAAAAGTCAGTCATTGTAAAATCTAAGAGCTCGTGAGTAAAATATGTTGACTGCAATCATCAGATTAGTTGTAAAATTACTTGTTTGCATTGTAAAACGATAAAATGTTGAGAATGCTAAAAGGTTATATACGAGATATATTCTTCATTCTAAAAGACACAATATAGTAGACACTTCTTGTGGCTAATGAAAATTGATTCGTTAGTATTATCTTGGTATTTATCACAAGGTGTTCAAGATGAAACTCTGAAAACTATGCAGGCTAAAATCTAAAAGTTCTACAAGCATATTCTCAATCACAGTATTGTAATTGTTATAGCAAGAAAGCAAATATTCAGAGTGGTGATTGATATTTAAGGAACCGTTCACACTATGGTATAGATTGTAGGTAGCAGTACAATTCACTATAGATGAATGAAAATTGAGCTGTGAGACCCAGCTTTTATGAACGCAAAGCTATGATATCATTCTGATGACCCAAGTACGCTCTCCACTATGATGACGCAAGTACGCTCTCCACTATGATGACGCAAGTACGCTCTCCACTATGATGACGCAAGTACGCTCTCCACTATGATCACATGGCAAAAGTTTTAAACAATCTAAATTTCATGATGTTATTTATAGATAACTGCAGTGTCTTTAGCAGATGATATTTTACAGATCATTGTACAATTTCTCGGGGAGGGGGGAGGGATTCTTGACGGGGGTGTGCAGAAATGGCTGAAGAAAAGGTACCCAAGCAAATACTAGCATACCTGTCAATAATATACCGGATAAAATGAAAATACCTACCCGAAAGTCAGCCATATCGAAAAAGCACACCCAAACTAATACTAAAGTTTATATACAAATATCTGAGGAATTGAAAAGCACTCTAAGTTTGTGTAAATACAACCCGAATAAATATTAGTTTTTCAAAACATACACCGAATTAATACAAAAAATCATGAAAAAACCACCCAAATTTTCCGCACAACCCCGTATCTGTTTATATAATTCAGAAATCTGGGGTAGTTATTTTGCCTCCAGTGCAAAATGGCGAACATCATTTAATCTTGATAATATAGACAATAATGTGCCATGTGAAAAACTTCATCTCAAATTTGCAAAATGTATTATGGGTGTCCATAAGTAAAGTGTGAATTTTGCTTTCCCTTCAGAATTAGGCCGGTTTCCTTTGTATTATGAAATAATAAAGACTATTAGATATTGGTATAGGTTGGAGAATATCTCATCTGATTTTTTGTTGTTAAACGATGCTTATGAATGTAGTAAGAATTTAGGTAATAGAGGTAAATTTACATCGTGCATTTTTGTTAAAAGGTTACTAGAATACTTGGGTATAAAATCTGAATTTAGTAATTACAACAAATACAAATTTGATAAGTTGGTTAACAAACTACTGAGAGAGAAACTTTGAGAGAACTGGTACCATCTGTGAAATACTAAACTAGAAGATAAACTTTGTACATATTTAAAGATAAAGGCTCATTTCGGTTTTGAAAACTATTTAACTTATGTAAAAAGCTTTGATCAAAGAAAAGCCTTATGTAGATTTCGAATTTCTGCACACAAGCTTCAAATTGAAGTTGGACGTTTAACTAACACACCTAGATCAGATAGACTTTGTAAAAACTTTAATTTAAAACAAATTGAAGATGAAACACATTTTTTATGTATTTGTCCTAGTTTAGATGATAAAAGAACAAATCTATTCATTCTAGTTACAAAGAAATGTCCTAATTTTTCAAAGCTTGGAAAGGAATCAAAACTGTTATTTCTTCTCAGTAATGAAGACACCAAGTTCTAGTGGCTACTGCCAAATTTATATTAGATAATTCTTATTAAGATATACTGTGCATTTTAATGTCTCCTCAAACTTAAAAACAACATATAAACATGTATATTGTTTTGTTTGTGTTTTTATGAAAAAACATCATTTGAGTGTTGATAACTATGTTACAAATGTCCTTATGAATAACTGTACATCTATCAATCATGTTCTTTTCCTTTTATATGTAATGCTCTTATTGCTCCCTGTGGGCTTCTGATTTGGAAATAAAAGATATGTTATGTTATTTAATGTTATGTTTCATCAAAACATATGATGCAAACAAAAGGTCACAGTCACTGTGTAATCAAGGTAATTGCAGGAACTCATGACAAAAGGACTGGATTTGTAGGTTAAAACAGATACTGCAACAAATGACAATTTATTGTTATCTAAGTTATATTTACATAATTATTTATCATACAAACACATAACAAATTATTTTGAAATCATACTCCTAATAATATATTTCTAAACAAGAATAAGGCCACATTTAACCAAAAATATTAGCCATCTTTATTTCGAACGTTATAACCTTGCATACATATCTTACAATCTTATAATTTCAATACCTTCTTGGTTTAATTACACAATACTGAAAATCATGAACAGGAAATAATTCCACGTCTATTAATCCGTAATTTTGTTGTAATTGTTTTCCATTAACAATTTTTGAACAAAATGAAAGGGAATGTTAAGTTATTTCTCTTTATACACGGAAATTCACAAATAAAAAAGTTTTTCTGTATTTTTTTAATGATCAGCAAGGAAACATATTTTCCAATAATAACAAGGCGAATTTTCAAGATTGACATGTAATGGAAATATTAGCATAAATATTAATCAACATTTTGAAGTTCATAATACATTATACAGTTTTGATTATCAACAATTCATACTTTGTATTTCAACAAATACACCGTATAAATATAATTGGCCAGTCAATTTAACCGATTTGTCTACCAACAAAGAGGCTGTCCTTGTCTACACCAAACTATGCCACTGTGTCGTCTGCTCTCTTTGGTTTGCTACCATTTCATTCCAGTGGTCCAACTCACGTCCACGTGCAAACATAAATGAGCCTAAAATTACTCTTCCGAATACTTTGTCTGAAAAAGATGCACGAAACTGATGGATATTTAGCCACGGTCAATGATATTGGTTTTACTAAAACTGGTAGATATTTAGCCACGGTCAATGATATTAGTTTTACTAAAACTGGTGCATATTTAGCCATGGTCAATGATAATGGTTTGACTGATAATGACGCAGAGAGAATTAATGTTGGTAATATGAAATATCCATGATATTACTTTTAATGCGTTGTATGTCCACATTTAAAAATTTATGCCACTTGATCACAACCATCTGTCTGTAAACTATGACGCGGTATGTGCGTCATAAATATCTATTTATGCCTAGGCATAAATCGATTAATGATTAAAGGCTAACCATAAGTATTTATGCCTAGGCATAAATCCATTTAAGGCTATGCATAAATGATTTATGCCTAGGCATAAATCGATTTATGCTTAGGCAGAAATATTTATGCCTAGGCATAAATAAATATTTATGACGCACATACGACCGCGTCATAGTAAACCTCAGTCCGTGGAATGAATTTTTAAATATCAATGTGAATTTTCTATTCACTCAGCTGACAGATGTAACTAAAACAGTTGAACTAAAATATTTTTGTTCAGTCATATCTTCAAGAAAAATATTTAAAATGATGGCTTTACAAATTTCATGATGTAGGAGTTAGTGAATTCAAATTTTTAATTTGCTAAAATTTGAAAGTAAAGATTTTTCTATCGGAAATTCCCCATTCAGAATATTCACAAATGTAACCTCCATAAAAATTGTAAATTTCTTGTATGTTTTCATTGACGAATCAACATGATTCATTAACCAACAAAAAAACTTGTCTGAAATTCTAACATTTAGACTTTCATAGGGCCAACAATCCATTCGATGAACTGAGGTTTACAGACAGTAAGAAATAATGTTTTTTAATTAAAGCCCTTGAATGGACCCATTACAATTAATGACAACATAAGTTTCAACACAAAAAGCAACTTAGATGAACATAATATTATTACAACCCAGTTGAGGAATACAGAGTTAACTCCAATGCAGAATTATTTACCTAGGGCAATTGGAGTTGTCTCTCATGGAACATTATATCAATTATTTAGAACATAGATGAAACTATAAAACAGGAGATGCAAAATGTTTTTTTTTTTTTTTTTGATCGGTTTAGGAGGAGTTGCAGTTTTAAAAGTATGACACCGACAAAGCAGATGCGGACGACAAGACGAAGGACGACATGAAGTGGTGATACCAAAACTTCGAATGCCAAAATGACTCCAAAAAGCATAGAACCTATAACCATAAACCAACCAACCTACAATGTATGCAGAAGGGCCACATGTATATTCTTTAGTTTTTAATAGTAAAAAAATAAATAAATAAAAATATTTATATTTATATTGTGTTAATATGAATGTATATTTTGAATAATGAATAATTCCTCAGACGATTTCTTTTCTAATTTTCTTGTATTTTGATAAGTGTATTTAAATTGCAAAGATAGGATATGAATTAAATCCACATATGTACATTTTTTTTGCGACTATATTAAAATTCAAGCAAAGAAGCAACACTTGCATCTAAGAGTCGCAATGAGGACTTAAACTTGGAAACCTGTTTCTTAGTCAAATCAGCATACCTTTATATCCACTTTGGTGTTGCATAGCCGTTATATTTATACTGGCAGAATCTAAATTTGATACAGGCAGTTTGAATGTGAACGATTCACTGAAGTTTGGACTATCTGTTTTCTTCACTACTTCCGTTTTCTTGCTTTTGGTGACTTTATTTTGCACCAGCAGGCAAATCTTAACGTATGAATCTATAAATACATCAAGTTCGTTTAAGAAATGTTTGAATTCTATTTGAAAATATGTGTGTAATTGATTGAGGGATGAGCTATTATGCCTACTTTTTCAATAAAGTAAGATGGCAAGCAATGATAAATAAAAACCAAAGAAGATATCAATTAAGATTAAAACATTTTACGAACTACAAACTTAAACAACAGCTCAGATATGACGAGCTAATTATCAATTTTAAAATCAATATAATACAAATGAAATAATAACAGACTGACAGATTGCATACAATATCATCAGTATTGGGGGCATTGACGAATATTCATTTTTGATATCAATTTCGATACATTAAATGAAGACATTAAAAAAATTCACATCGTAGCCGCTAAAGAAATATGACTGTCGAACATAAATGTGCACATTTTAGCGCTGTTATATGCACTATTCACACAAAATGCTGACACGATAATTATTTTTTTTTAGCAGACTGGAATCCATAATTGCGTCAATACATAAGGTCCAAACCCATCCAAAGACAGATATGCTTGATGTTTCTTAATTTTCTTAATTATAATCTAGCAACTGAACTTTGGATAGATACATTGTATACCGTCGAAACACTAGGGAGTACTCAGTAGGTATGGGATACTGTTGTGGATTTGAGTCCATCAGAGGAAGCACCTACTAAGTGTCAACATTATACATCCTAGGAAAGTTCACATTACGATATATAATCTCTAACCAACACGCACTGTTGCTGTCAAAACTAAAAGAAAAACACGTAAAAGGCCAAACTATAACCGTAAGGGTTGTAATTAAGATTCTAAAACAAGGTAAAGAAGAAAAAAAGGAAAAAAAAAACATCCGGTAGAAATTTGCGTGAAGGAGAAGGAAATTTTCCCATCCTTGCCAGAATTTGATAAAACTGAAAGATAGAGGAACTTTGTTGTTCAAAATTAATTAAAAAATATAAAAGTAAAAATTTTATTCTTTCACAGTTCTAAGAAACATTTGAATCACCATTGAATCACATTTAGTCAAAAAGTCAAACTTGCATTATACCACTTAAGTCGATGCTATATCGTGGCAACTTTGATGTTACTATAAGCTGTAAAACCTTTGGATCATTGTTGAAAACCTTCCAATACAGTAATTGACCATACAGAAAGGAAACTAAAAACGTAGTTTTCGTACTGATTAGTATTGTCATTGTGGACCTTTCCTGTTATCAGTTTTATCTTTTTTTTATGTGTAACAATGAACTCTGACACTAAAGTTGTGTAGAATGCATATTTATAGATTAAGGATGACAACGCAGCCTTACACGGACCACTACATGTAAAAACTGAGATGTTACAAAGGGTAAATTTCCTGAATGTGACAAACGCTACTGAACTTTACTCGGTAAGCCGTGGATCTGTGAGACTTTTCTAGGCTTGGATCCTTACAAGTCATTGCAAAAGATGCTACAAGATTTTTTTCCTATCTTACCGAGAAAGAAATGAAAATTAAAATAAAATGTACAAAAATGTTCTATGCAAATGTAAAATGGACATTCAAAAGACAAAACGCATCCGTGGAAAATAAGTATTTACATTTTTTTATGATTAAGGTATCCTTCAGATTTCATTCGAAAACAAATCGAAGTACTCCAAAGATGATGATATTTCATAATCATTCGCATTGATACTCTCACTATATAGAGGAAAAATCAATGCTATCAGAGAAAATTAGTAGTACCATGAACCATTTTACGGGCTATCATTTCTTATGTAATACAATCTCAACATGACGAATTTGTTTTTCTCCTCGTCATGCAGAAACCATTAATTTGAACACAGACTTTAATCAAGACATTTGTCCATCACGTCAGGATAAATAAATATATGAGAAAGTAAACGCGATTCGATAAAACTGCTCATACAGCTGCTTCAAGAAAACTCATAGACAACATTGCAATGTAACAAGACACATAATCTGTCAGAATGATGCCTATTGTGAAAAGAGTGCTCAGACGAAATTTGTAAGTGGTAAGGAAAAATAACCAGTCTTAAATTATAGGTTCTGGTTATTTGATATTACAGAGTCAATGTCTGTAACTTTGCATTGGTCAATTGATCAATAATACAAGTTAACATTAGCCCTGATAAGACGGATAGACACAGTACATAAGGTAGATATAAAGAATACTTGTGTGTTACGAAAATAATGTAATGAAATCCTTAAAATTCATTGTTAAAGAATTATTATAAATTCTTTGATACCAATTTTGATGCACAAGATGTGCATATTCCGTCGATTTACGACTCATCAATTGTGCTCAAGGCCACAAATGTTAAAAACACCAATATATCAGCTTTATTATGTTCATGAACTTTCTCTTATAAAACATTTGGAAACCCGTATCAGTTTAGTACTATTAATTTCAAAAGAAAATTATTACATGAAATATCAAATGTATTTCCCCTAATAGGGATATATGGGTGCCAATATAATTTATCAGTGTAAAATAAAAATACCATATAGGTACATTTGTTAATGTTTTACTCTTTACATCCCATCGATGCCTTTTTATAAAGGAAAAAGGACTAAATTCTAAAAAAAATAAGACCAAGAAGTCTAAAATGTTCAAACTAAGACAAATCTGATAGATATGGATTACGATAAACCGTTTGAACAATATGTCACTGGATTAGACAAAACCTGTAAGAGAAGAATATATAAATATATAGTTATTGCACTTTAAGGAAGTGAATATCCAAAATTGTAGACCCGAGTATGGATTGTCCCACAAGTGGTTTACCCCCAGGGGAATAACCCATACTAAGATTGACAATTTTGGATATTCAACGACTTATGGGCAGTAATTGTATCATTATACCGAACTAACATTTAATGATTTTTATGATAGCTCAATAGGGTAATTCACCTCTTATTTTTTCAAGATGGTTATTTCCCGTTGAATAATAGTACTTTTCACTGCTTGTTGCTTTTCAAGAGGGTTATTCCCCAGTTAATAATAGACAAACAATTGAAGGTACACAGAACAGAGCGACAGGAAATTCAGTAACAAACTCAAGTAGAAGTCTAATACTGGTGTAACATGTTGCGTCAGTAACATGACACGGGTTCTATGTTTGTTAAAAAACTTTATTAACTGAAGATGGGAAAAAAGATTGATTGCATTAATCGTTGATGCCCAGATTTAGTCACTCAATATCAGAAGTTATGCTGGTATTTATGATTGTTATGAAACTTCCAGTTATTCACCAAATTTATTTTTCCTAATATCTTTTCAATAATATTAGAGCCGTTAATATATCCTACACCTCCGTTGTATGTAGGCTTAATAGTCATTCTGTCTACACGGAAAGATCATTGATTAAGATGACATTTTATAAGGTTAATGTAAATATATATGTTTTGTCAATTTTACAAGAATTAATTTGGTTTTTATTGGATTTTCTCCCTAAAAATTACAAAATTTGTAATAAATACGAATGAAATTGCTTATTTGATTATGAAATAAAATGGTTCTCAAGAATATTATGTCATTATTATTCGGTATTCTTATTTGCTGTATAAATCAGGTGAACTTTTCAGTTTAGTTCTCGGTTAACAAAGAATATTGTGTTTGTCTTACAACCACTTGAAATAAAAATACTGGAACTAATCTTATATAAGCTTTGGGAATATTAACAAAGTTTTCTGAATACAAAACAACCTATACAACAATCGAAAACATGAAATGTGACAATAAAATATGCCATTTAATTCCATTTTCGATCATTTTCCATTGTTGTTCCGTCGGAGTCTAGACAGTGCCTATACAAAAAAACATCAAATCCTTAGATCCCAATTGTTTGTCAAGAATTATGAATACTTTAATAAGTCACAAAGAATAACTTCTTATTGCCCGAGGATGAACTACGCTTTTGTTATTGGTCTTCTTTGCTTTGGATGGTAGATATGAATCTCTTTATTAAAAGTACAGTATTTTGATATAGTTACAAGAAATATAGTAATTTTACTTCTGTACTTTTTAATTTTTTACTTTTACTAATTTTACTTTTCACACAAAGTTTTTTGGGATATAAATAGTTATATTTTAAATAAGTCTGATGATAATTTACAGTAAATTTGTCACTGTTATGCAAAATCATATATTTTATTTATTTGTGTGTGGAAACCACGTACAAAGAAACATAAAATTTAATTTGAAAACTTTTGTTATTTATTAAAAAAAAATTATTGACGCGCGACTTGAAAAAATATCTTTATGAAATCATAGGTATGTCTTTATTTTAATATTTATAATAATATATAAGGATTACCAATATTTAATACATGCATATTATTTAACAGAATGCTTTTGCAACTTGGAAGATGTTGGCGAATGAAGCAAAAAAGAATATATCCAACTCAGTTTCCAGTATAACAATAATTACACGAGAGGAATAGACAAAATTTTATTTTTTGTAGGATATAAACCAGGATTATTTATACATATTCAATAGCTCTGTTCCTAAACATTTTGGGGTATTTAATGTTATCCTTTTTTATACTTGAATCTGACAGACAACATTTCGGGTTACTGGTTCAGATTTTATTATTTTCGGTCTTCTTATTAATGACGAGACACACAATGTCTAAACATGCAGAACTTGTACTAGCTTTAAATTTTAAAACGTCAATAAGTCCGTCGTAAAAACGTGAATTTTTGCTACGCTTACCACACGGTAAATCGGTGTTGAATCCTCGTCCTTCATAGATACCAACAGTGAGCCTTTCTAAACTGTTATTATAACTCAATGACACCAGTAATTCGCCTTTATCTGTGGCACTCTGTAATAAATTAAAACAGATTGGTATCAAAGAATTTATTAATACCACCGAGTCTCTTTACCACTGCTGGTGGACTTCAAAATCCTATTCTATCAACCGCTAAGTTACTACCCGAGATTGATACTTTATATTTACTGCCAAAATAATTAGAACTTGTGAAAACTAAGGAGTTATCTCCCTCATGCATAGCTCTGTCCTTTAATGATTTTGGCTTACCCCTTTTGATCATTTTGGCATATTATTGTTTTGGTTTTCAACATTTAAGGCCTTTAGCACAACTAATAAGTTGTAAATCGACGATTTGCGCACATTGTGTGCATCAAAATTCGCACCGAAGAATTTATAAATACCACAGAGTCACTGCTGGTGGATTCCAAGTACCCAAGAGTATCATCGGCTCTGTTCCTAGTATTTTGATACCAGCCCTAAATTGATGCTAAAGTAAAAAGAACTTTTGTGAAAACTAATGAGTATCTTCCTCGTGCATAGCTATGTCCTTGAATGATTTGGCTTTATCCTTCATGGCATTTTGGCATTTTTAAATTTTCCCTTCAAAGTTTTGGATTATTGTTTTGGTTTTCAATATATTAGGCCTTGAGCATAACAAATGAGTCGTAAACTAACGAAATGTGCACATCTTGTTCATCAAAATTGGTATCAAATAATTTATTAATATCACTGCAGGTGGACACCGAGTTCCCGAGAGTTGTTAGTATTTGATACTAGCCCGAAATGTTACTTTTAAATTTTCAAATTCATTCGTAATGGTGACCATAAAATAAAACAAATATAAAGATCTTTAGTAAATGCAGAAATATTACGGAGTGATGTTAAAGGTTACGATGATGTAAATAAAACATTTTGAACTTCTTTTGATTCATTATATTCTATACAATCATTTAAATGAAATTTTACCGATAACTGCAATATATCATAGGAGAGAAAAGCATTCTATGTGACGCATAAGAATACACAAATGTATAATAAACCGTATTGTCTGAAGCCACACTGAATCATATGACCTATACAGAACTAGAATAATGGAAACACTCTGAATTTAAATGAAGACAGATATTCTTCTCTATGAAATGTCTGGTTATAAATTTCCCTTATATTTGGTCAAGACACGCACAACGATAATTGGATTAGAGACTAGTCGACCTTACGAAAGCTGGTTAGATTTATACTTAAGAAACCAATAATTCTAATGGTTCTTTTATATAAATAGGGCAAGATCAAGGAAATTGAAATAAAAAATACAAGCAGGTTGGAAAATGTAGATTACTAACACTATCCAATAACCTGAAAAACTGCAATCTTAGAAGAAATACATTTTTATACAGAACTAGAAGAATAATAGATATTCAGAAGAACAGCCAACTTAATTTTTGGGTAATATATGAATAAATCCAGGATCTAAATTTGGTTGAAAAATGTAAACTGACCGGTTGGTGAAACTATCCAGGACCAAACATTACGTTAACTAACAAAATAGCTATTGATACGGAAAATCATACTGATGTCTGAATTAAAACAAGACCGCCATTCCATTATCTCTTTGATGTGATCTTTGCATTTTAAACTAATTTCAGTTGTTATATGTCAGACCATATTCACTACGGTTCAACAATCTCTGGTATTATTTCGGTCACGTTAGCTATTGACAGCAGATAGGTGACAGTAATGAAACTAGACATAATTCATGAGAAGTTATACATTGTCAGCTGTATGTTTTTTTTTAATTTATATATATAATCGCCTTTTCAAAAATCTTTCTGGCTGCATAAGAGCCTGCATTTAAAAAGAAAAGCAACATTAGCCGAAGAATTAGATGTGCCGTTAAAATTGTCAATAACTATGTCTACCTTGTTAGACCCTTTTAGAAGTAGAAAAAAGTACCATACAATATCTAAGTATTTGTATATTTATACAAGGATTAAAACAAACACGCCGTGTGAAATCAACCAAGTTGTAGTAAAATGTACTTTTAAAGAATAGGGACATATCTATCTATTATTCAAAATCCGTTATGGTTACCGAACTATTTTAAAGAGGGATGTCTGGTTTATTAGGCATGACTAAAACTGAGGGGACTCTAGCTATTGCATTTGATTTTTAAGGAGGGACCAGAAAGTGATGTCGGGTCCTGGATGATATTTTTCTGTACTATTGTGTTTTAGCTAGAATCAGATGTAATAGCGATCCAAATCTAAAATTATCAGAATATTATCACCAAAAGAATTGGGAAAAATGTTTAAAAGCAGGTAACGCCAAATTGGAAAAAGGACTTAGAATTGCAAATTGTTAAACTAGTGTTAACAGTATAAACATGACTGTAGAACTTATGCCTATAACGCGGGTTTATTTTATTAGCCTTCATTACGGTAAACGTTCAAAACATAAAACTATTTGGATTTTTGAATTATTTTTGTCTGGTAATTAAACACACGCATTTTCATCTAACCTTAGAATAAAAAGAAGTGGATATTTCAACGGTGACATAGCAGTAGATATGTCCGGCAATAAACAGTCAATAAAGTAAGACCGAATGGTAGTTGTTCAAAAATAAATTACGCAGTTACATTGTATCTATGCCAAGATGGTGAACAAATAGGTCGATGTCTCTCCTGGGTAATATTATGCCAAATCATTCAGTAATATATTATTCTAAAGTGATAGAAAACGCGAGTCTATGTAGCGTGAATTAGATATGGGATTAAAAACGAAGTTATACTACTAAAAAGACGAAGATTTTATCGCTTTTGAAGTATTGAGATATCAAGGTAGTTGTTACAAATCCCTATATGTTTAATGCATAAACTTGACCTATTTGAAATAAAATGACAGCAAAGTTTCGGTTTAGTTTTGTCGTGGCATAATTTAGACAACGTTTTTAAGGCGGTATTTGTTTTATGAATGAACATAAAATACATAAACACAAAAGAGACATATCTATGAAGATATCAATAACACGAGTAAATTCTTTGAGCCATCTACAATCCAAAATACATATTTATTTATAATTAATAAAAATGACGCCATAACTTCTTTTGGTTATTTTAATACATACAGAAACATGTAACTACAGTAACTACACATAGCATCAATGTAACTTTTTTTGAAAAAAAGAAATAAGCCATAATTGAGACTGATGTTCAACATTGGCTTTAATTCGGTTTATTATTTAGAAAATGATTTATTTTTACTTTTTTGGGCAGAGGAATTGCATCGTTGAGGTAAATTCAGCCATTAGATCAGCATGAAAACTAAAAAGAATAAACGTATTTAAAATTTTTCTTTAAATTAAAAAAATGAATGTTGCTTAACATTTTATGTTTGCAATTAAGACAGAAGAAATGATACCTTAATAAACCTAACACTGATAAGTCAAGGGGTTGAGCAATATTAAAAAGAAAAGTAAAGAAGAAAAATTAATACACTAGTTTTTTATAATGTTGTCATTACTAATTGAAGCCAGACAATAACAAGCTTGCCAATAATTTGAGAACAGCAATTGAATCGGGAACCTGCAGTAGCTTATAGCTTAACCAGCTCTTAGTTATTCAAGAAATACAAAACTATAATGCCCTGTACTTCTCATTCAAACAAACAAATAACAAAAGAAATGTCGCTTGTTTGCTTATAAATGAAACTTACTTCGGTAACCTCTTTTTCCAGATCCCTCCATACTACAAGTCTTTCGTTACTCTCACCATCATGGTCTTTAAGTTGATACAGCGCATGTCCAATGACATTGTGACGTTTATGACGGTCCACGTCATATACTGTAAATTTTAAAACTCTATCCTGAAGTGACCTGTGAGAAACCTAAAATGAACCAAACATCACAAGTACACTGTCGTATCTAATTCTTTATAAAATTACATATTATATAATCTAGCTTTTCTGGCATAAGGGTTCATTCCTTGTATTGCACATGGTAGATCTCCTTAGCTGAAATTTGGTTTCCTATTTCGGTATTTTTGGTTATGAGTACTTCTTGTTTAAAATAATTTTGGTTTTTGGTCTTCCAAATGTTTCAGTTTTAATGCTTCTGATGAGAGGCAACTCTTTGAAATGCGTCGTATACAGCATTGTATAAATTTACTGTATCTAATATTGTTATCTTTGGATTGTTATTTTAAAGCGAGGTCGTATTTACAAATGTTTTTGATACTAATTATAATTTTTGTAAGCTCGTGACTGTAAATGACTGTTATGAATATGGTAAAAGTGAAAATTTCGGTATCCAAGACGCACGTTTAATTTTTAACACTTCTTGTCATGAAAAGCTTTGTAATTTATATATTTTAATGTCATATTTAGAGGGTTGTAGACGAGAAATAAGTTGAGGTAATAAAAGTTCAATTGCCGGTAGTTGGCACCCTTCATAAAAAAGACATATCTATATGTATCTAATTACACAGAATATCATTTACCTGTTTATAATTGGAAATTCGGGCGTTCTCATTTGACTTTAACCATCTGAATGTATTTTTAGGGAAGAAGTGCGATAGGGAAAAGATATTTCCAGCGCCAAAATGACATGGACAGTGTCAGTGTGAAAAGGCCAATACCGGATAATGCGGGCATATATTTAGCAAATACAGCAGATAGATTAATAGGTCGAAAATTAAAAAAAAATAACAGATATGTTTACTGGTAATACCGCGGATTTATACCATATAAAGTAATGGATTCTTACAAAAGATGTAATTTTGATAAAATTTCTCTCTTTTATACACTCAATAACTGCAAGAGTGGTTTTACGATGATATCTAAAAATTATTTAAACTATCGGTTAGAGCTGTTAATGTACATTTGTTTTCATTAATCGTAATAAACTGCCCTTTCCAATGATGATTACTCTAAAATTTTCCAGGAGGGCAGATTTTCCGTAATTTGTGTGTACTATCGATTTTTGCCACCACCATCATATGTGACGGATGTTGGATGAGTGCAAGTTTCGTTTACAAAGGATATGCGGAATTGTAGTATAAATATGAAATTTTCGTCAAGAAATCGAGAAAGTACGGACATATAGTAGAGACTTTTGGTTTGCACATATTAACATTTTTAATAGTTCTTTTCTCCAGTTTTTTGTGAGGTTTCATATTGCTGGTGCTGTAGTTTTTTGTCTTATATGCTTGTTTATTATGTCTTTTATTATTTTTTAAAAATGCACCTTTTGTCTTGTTCTACAATGTAACATGTTCGAATGATATCGGACTACATTTTGTAAGTCTGTTAACTTAATCACTTGTGACTATATTTTCTTAAGGTAGGAGGTACCAAACTGGGCTATATTTCAGATTTTTTATAAAATTTTTCATGCGTGAACTAGAGCATGTTGAACTGCATATGAATATCAGAAAATAATGTGTATCGCTTGAATACTTCCCGAAATATCATGTATCCAGTTTTGATAAGTTTCAATGTGTTTACTACAATATATATAGAATGCACGTAGATAATACTGCAAATAGTCAAATCTTTAAATTATGATTTCTCAAAATCCTGTCCCTAGGATTAAAACAAAAAGAATATATTATTGCCATTAAAATTCTCTTTT
Organism: Mytilisepta virgata; assembly: GCA_028015205.1. Classification (NCBI taxonomy): domain Eukaryota; kingdom Metazoa; phylum Mollusca; class Bivalvia; order Mytilida; family Mytilidae; genus Mytilisepta; species Mytilisepta virgata. The sequence continues at coordinate 96,614,083 of CM051521.1, forward strand.
TATTGATATCAAAGTTTTTTAAGTATATAAAATTGATTACTATATGCAGAGTGAAAAAAGCGTCAAAAAGCCAAAATAAACGTAACGTTGTCACGACGTCGCGATGAAATATGTAGATTTTTAGTTTTTTTTTACAGACAGGACATATTGTTGAATGATCTACACTGCAAAAATTAAGATGGTGACCCTATATTTATTTAGTATCAGTGAAACGGAAAATTTGAGAGCAATAACATAACATTTTTAAAGAAAATTCTAGGGACTAGTTTTGAGAAATGACGATTTAAAGTGACATTATTATTTTTGTTTTCGGCAGTTTTTATATGAAATCTACACTGAAAGACCTTTATTTTAAGGATTTTAAATGAATGTTATTAAAGAAATATTAATGCAAAATATAAAGTTTTTTGGATATTTAAATGCAGTTTCGAATATTCTAGCTGCATGTAAAATTTCATAAAAATTCGTAATTTAGCGGACATAAGATTTTACTACTTCAGACATGGTTTAGTGTTTATAAAGAATACATTTTAATTTCTAATATGCTATGTCCTTTGATTGGTTCAAACAGAAAAAAGTGTATATTTCATAATAATTCAACATGTTTTCACCAAAATTAGTTACCTGAAAGACATAACTCTCCTCAAATTTAGGGTTATTGGTTTTCTTTTTAAACTTTGATTGAAGATACCGTCGCTCATCTGGCATAAGGTAAATTCTGAAATAAGATAAAGAAGTAATCATATCAAACATTTGAACAAATTAGTAAATATATCATTCATTTATTGTAATTGAGGCGATATCGACTCTTGCTGAAAGTAAGCTCACGAGGGTTTCATCTACACAGTGATCAGTGGTTCCATAGTGACAACTTTATGTATACATCTGTTAACTTCTAATAAAAGTTAGTTTTAACATCATCAAGTAGAGTCATCCCTACCCAAATTTAGGCTTAGAGGTAATTTTTTCATGAATAGCTCAGACCATCGACGGTTATTTGTTGAGCTATACAGTCTTTTAGCTTTACTTTGTCACACTGTATATTATTCTGCTTCCCAACAAATTTCGTTGGGCACACGTTGTAAAAATGCACACCAATTTGTGAACTGTGCATACTCATTGACGAAATGTTTTATAGAATGTTGTTTATACAAATGAAAGCTTATTGGTGATGCATGCATGAGACAACGCACCTTCAAACTTTGGATGATTAATTTAAAAGGGAACCAAGCAGTAAAGCGTCCCCATTTAAAATGAAATATTTATCCTCTATAAAACCTATTTTACTGTACAGTTCTGACATTTTGTCTTTTGTCAGTTCAGTTAAAATAAATACAGATGGGTCCAACTATACCAGTTTCCTTAGAAATATTTTTCTTGGTTTTGATATAGATTAAAGATACAATTAACACTTCTTTGTCATTTTCCCTTTTTTCATCACTAGGCAGCTTTTTGAATTAAGCCACATGATGCATCACTAATGAATGGTTAATATCGCGGCCGTGAAAGCATAGTGTGCGAGGCAAAAAACCTATCCAACTGGCAAATAAGAATTATGTTGTGAACTTGATTTTCTCGTATTTGTGAAAATTGCCATGTGTACACAAGTGCATTCATATCAATAGTTACATTTCAGGTACATAATGATGAATTATGTACTCCAAATGAATCGAGAACAAGGGAAAAGCTGTCAAAATAACAGAACATCGGGATTTCTCAAATATTTGTTGTTGAAACATATGCATTTTTAAGGTGCACATCTTGTCTATAACTGTTTAGGTAGTTTATTGTTCCCCTGTTTGTGTTTGGCTTTCCAAACTTTTTGGTCTGCAGTGTACCCGATAAGAGCTTTTAGAGAAATTCCGTTTATAATATACAGTTAAAATGGTCAATATGAATGAATTTTACCGGCATTTTATTACCGGGAAAAACATATAATAATTTGAAAAGCATTGCTTGATCGGTTCATCTGTTATTGCACGCAAACGACAGAAAAAATGCAATTTTCCAACTAATCAAGGACCGTAACCCCGGAGCGGAAAAAGTGAAAATGTTCAATATCGAAGTTTACCTCCATTTTATCATCGGGAACAACATATTATAATTTGCAAAGCTTTAGTTGAAGGGTTCATCAGTTATTGCACGGAAACTGTTGGTAGCCGACCGCCCGCCCAAACTTCACAAAATTAATAACAGGATTTTTCCGTTGGAAAACCCGGTTAAAAAGTGCTTCTACGGAGTATTGATCTGCTGCCATGCCAACATGGCATTAAACATTGAAATCAGACGCATTTTAAGAGACAAAAAGGATACATTTCCATACATTTTTGTATGTTATTCAAATGAATAGTTTTTTTTTTACTCTGATGCTTATTCTGGAATAAGTGAAAGTACATTAAAAACGCTACAATGGTCTTTTATATTCTAATTCTTTGTAGTACTACTGTTATTATAAGGAATATCTTCTGGCAGTTTTTACGTTGTTGATATTATATTTTGTCCCTTCTGTATTCAGAAAATTTGTCTTTGTTTTGTCTGATGCCCCTTGATATCGTTCCATTGAATTCAAAATGAAGAAAGCTTTTCTTTTCTTTTCCTTTCCTTTCTCAAACAATAATTCCCGACTTTACCGAGAAATAAGTATGACACCCTTTCATGTGACTACGGACAATGTTCCCATATAAAACATCGCCGATTACCACGGAAGTCAATTAACAGAGCCACTGACAAGATATGACCTGACAAAGATCGTTAATTGGTAGTCAGACGACATCCATGAATGATATATATCCTGTTTTCTGAATACTGATGAATGACAATAAACCAAGGACACCTACATACCATCACTGGAAAACCTGTCCTCCGGAATCATTATTTTTTTTATTCTACATGTATTTATTCCGTTTTATAATTAAGCTGAATTAACAATAAATAACCCTAAGGAAAAATGATGAAAAATGAATTAGAATAGAAAATGCGTTACTTTAAACAGAAAATGCGTTACTTTAAACAAAAACTCCATTTACCATTGATGTGTTTACTCACGCCAAAAAAGTTTTATTTGTTCTTTTAGAATTACGTTTCGCGGTTGTCATCTCATTGATATTTATCTCAAATCTTCCTTTAATTTCTAGGATTGTTTGCTTAACGACCGGTAAAAAATTATATGCAAAACTGGTTCAACAACACAAACACATGATTGAGAAATGCCACGGAAAGGGGACACAAAGGGCAATCAACTTGAAATTCGGGAAAAAATGATAATTTAGAGGCCAGCAGTCTAATTTGTTTTTCGAAATCTACAAAAATTGGCCTTTTGTGTACTTAAGAATGGATTTCTCCAAATCCGTCAGCAACTATGATCCAAATCAGGCTTTCTGCTTCATGATCTTATAATCCTAACTAGAGTCCATCCCGAGTCGCGTTAGAAAGCTCTGTTGGTTAAATACTTAGCATTTCTGTTCAAACATTACGAAAAATAACGAAATAAAATGCCATGAATATTTGAAAAGAATGAAATGATAGTACAAAATAGGCATATATTTTCAGTGGCCATTTGGTGAAAGGCTCTTGCATTTGGCTACACCTTATCGGGGAATGGTGCATGATGATAACTAGATTAATTCTAATTTTTGAAAAGCGCTAAACCGCCAATAAAATTCATACAAGGCAAATAGCAGTTTCCGATCTAATTACAATATTTCGGATGACCTTATCTGGTTTAGGACTGTTTTATTCTAAAACAATGTTGTCTAAGAACTGCGCTGTTCTATTTAGAAGTTAGTAATATCAGTTCTCCTTTAGAATTCGCTCTGACCGGAATACCTCTGCTTTAATATAGTTCGAGGGTAAAGGGGTTACAGAACTGTATAGAACAGTTCTATAAAAGTATTTTTTAAAATCCAAAAATGGTGCAACTGCAGTACCATGAGATATAATAGAATGTTGTCTTATTAGGTATAGTCTATATATCATTTGGTATTGTACACGTGTACCTATACAGAATTAAATGTGACTTAAAAGAAGATGATAGTCCATTGTAGGAGAAATGTTAGACAAATATAATATGGGATTACTAAGGCAATAGTATTAAATAAAACTTTGTAATGAACAAATTAATCGTTAAATGTAATAGCTATCTATTAACTTCACCTGCTTCTCAGATAAAATCTGGTAGTCTAAATAATATCATGTTAATTATTGCAAGAATTGAAGAATTTCCAATTTCCAAGTTTCTAGAATAAACAAAAAAGCAAAAAATGTTTAGCTTTGATGGACAAAAATGTGAACAACAAATGGAATATAGTACATTTTGTACATGTCCTACGGAGTATTCCTCATAGCTCCGCGTTGTATTTATCAAATTAATGCAATTTCAGATATATTGGATTTCATTTACAAAACAAATGCCTTACTTTTATTCCTAAAACTTCATTAAGTGAAAATGTCAACATTTTTAACTTTAAATACTAATCAAAACTTTAAAATCCAAAAACAATAATGAAACAGGTAGCCAAAATCTGGATCAGGTGAACTGTTTCTGAAAAACAATATCTCTATTTCATTACAAAGTGTTACATGTACATTATATACATGTATTTAGTAACCTTTTTATCTACACTATAGCTTGTTACAGATTGTGCCACAAGTGTTACAATTCGTGGACTTTTCTTGACATCGTATTGAAACAAACATTTACTTTCTGTTATAAACATGTTTGGTTTCATTTTTTGAAACTTATCAACTCACACCCGGAAGCAAAGAAATTTTCGCAGACGCAATTTATTTTTCTCAGGCTTCCTTTCTTAACAGAAATTAACAATTATGACATCTTGTTTTTCCCTTGAAGTGTTTTAATGAGGTAATAATTAAGTACAAAAGTATTTTCAATATCTAAACATTTCTTGAGAATATCTCGAATGATATTTACAAGACAGACAATAAACATAATCTGATACTAGTATGTATAAAAGTGCTACAGTACTTCTATGGAAATATTGATTACAAGGCAAATAAGTGGGTCAATAAGAGCTTATGATTCTGTGCGAGATTTACACGTTTATGAAGCCTGAGTAGTACCCTTTATGTGATTTTTGGTATCTGCTTATATTGTGTTTTTATCTCATAGACATTTACCCAACATCCTGTTGGTACATAAATTCAAAACAGTTCCATCATGAAGACCTCGCCGACTAGTTTAGCTGTCAGATCATTGAACCCCGTTTCTGTGGGCAGAAATATTGATTCCTCATTGTATCCTTACATAATAACTTAATTATTTCTATTCATTATAAGACATTACACAATAGCATGCTTGACCAACATAGTCTATGAAGTTTTGATACGGAATCCATTTGGACGTACTGCGACTGGTACATTTATCGTGGAGAAGAGCGATTCTGCCTATCGTATTTGAGAGCTGAGCTTGTTTTCGACAACTGTGAGCATTTATTGTTTATACCTCGATTGTTTTTCATCTATTAAAAGTACTAGAAGGAACCCGCGATTCTCGCAGGAGAGGTAAGAGAGTCGATATTTGAGAGGTAAAAAAAGTGGGGAAAAGCTGAAGTCTGTTAACAATACTGATGCTGCAGATTAAAAAAAAATGTTAAGAGGGAGATTGCGAAAAAAAACCTATATCTTCAATTTTATGCGACAATCTCGGCGGGTGTCTTTAAGGAGAAGAAGACTCGTACTTTGCTGGTGTAGCTGATTTTTATGGATGCGTGTTCATTGTGTATCCCCGTACACCAGATATTGCTATTTACTGGTAACAAATGCTTTATCTCAACAATAGAAGTGTACCGTCAATTGCCGCTAGTGTACCGTTAATTGCAGCCTGTTGCCATTTACGGTACACCTACATGTATACTATTGCAATAGGTACCAGAAAAGAGCAATATATATCTGCTGTAAGGGGATGCACAGAGGTGTTAGTCTTAATGTGTTGTTTCTTCAACAATTTTGTATTGTCATTATGTCTTTGTTTCCTAAGCTTTGTCCTTTTCCTTGGACTTTAGTCTTTTAATACGTAGGGGACAATCCGGGGACAACCATTCCATTCTGAGTGTTTATCATGTACACGCCACGTGAAGACTAGATACACTGTACATGTAGGTGTTCAGCCTGTGATCATTTTTTTTTATTATTTAAATGACAAACTAACATACTGTAAATGTTCATTGTACACAACGGGACCTATTATTTATTTATTAGTCCAGATAATCATGGCGTCTCAAGGGTATAATTATTTTTGACTTTTTTTTATCCATCATCGATGGAATATACGACCAAGTAAAAATTTCCAAGACAGATTAATTATTTGAACTAACCTTTTATGTACCATCGGTATTGTGTACCCGCCATGTGATTTTTTGGAAACGCATTGAGTTGTAAATTACACATTAAAATGCTAAAAGATGCGACAACGTTACGATTATTTTGGCTTTCTGACGCTTATTTTCACTCTTCATATAGTAATAAATCTAATATACTAAAAAAAAACGAATCTGGTGACCCCTAATAAATTTTATATCAATAAAAAGAGAATGTCAATGGCAATCATATATCATTTTTTTTAAATCCTAGGGACTAGATTTTGAGAAATCATAATTTAAAGTCTATATATTAGACTACACGCATCGATATCTACGTGAATTCTATGTATTTAAACATCTTTTTGCTAAAACTTGAAACTCCATATTTCGGGAAGTATTAAAGGGGCATGCATTATTTTTTTGATAATCAGATGCAGTTCAACGTTCTCTAATTTCATGCTAAATTTTATAAAAATCTGAAATATAGCCCTCCTACCTTAATGATATTAATATTGAGGTACTTTTCCAATAGTTTTTTTTATACAAAGATGGGTCAATGGATATATATTCTAAAATTTATACTGCGTGTCTGTGTATGTTTCTTTCGTTTAAATTGCTTTGACCATAAATAGTGTGGTGGGTTTTGGTCCAACAGACATAGTTTAACGCCTTCCCAAATCAGGAATATTTTATTCACTAGCATGTATTGTCTTTTTAAATTCTATCAACTTTTTTGATAATTGGATCCGCCGATTTATCCGCTGGGTATTATGGTGCCATTTAGGATTGGCCACATGGTAACAACATGCATTGAAGATCGTGTGGCAAATTCTAGATGTATATTTTGGTTAAGTAGAACTTTCATTCACATAGAAAGTCGCATTTTCTAATTCAGTTTTTTAATCACTTTCTTCGTGTATTCTTTTTCTATCAGAAAGGTGGAAAAGCTTACAAGAACTATGAACGTGAAAAAAACATATAACAGACATCTTAATGACAATGACAAATCTGCTTCCCAACAGCAATAGTCATAGAAGACTGGGGTTGTTTCAGCAATGAAAAACACTAAACAGCGACTTAAATGAAGCTAATATCGTAATATTTACCTTACAAATGGATCACAGCTACTGTTATTGCCATACTGGCGTGTTGGTAAATTTTTCGCTTTTATCAGTGTAACTAATAATTTTTCTGTTTCCCGTTCGTATTCCACGGCAAACCAAAGGCGTCCTATATGATCATGTGGAATTTCATAAGTATCGTCCTCATCAACTATTTTATACAAAGATGGGTCAATGGATCCCAATGCATACGCTCCTACAAAATATAAAAAATCATTGTCAATGTATATGTTTTATTGTTAACAATTTTTTCAACTGAACCTCCCTTCTCAAGTGTTCCTATTGCTCTGGCTTTTTCTCATTCAAACGAACGACAATATTTTTAAGTCTACTCCAGTAATTTTACTCAATGGTTCATTTATACACTCCGGAAAGGATAAAAAAGAGACACGAATACAGCCGGTTAGCTGGACTCGAACTGCTTGACTAGACGTTATTCTAGTATTACATGGTTCAGGTTCTTGTCATGTGAAATCCTTTAATATTGTATAGTGTATTGCAATATGATGTATGACTAATATGTTCTATTAGAGCTTTCTTGAATAAAACAATATGAATTTGAATTCAATACAAAATGGAAAACATTGTGAACAAGATTTGTTAACAAATACTTCATAGTGATACATGTAGTGCAGTAAAAGACTGTATTGAAAATATATTTCTAAATAAAGTGAAGTGTTGAAATTGTGTCGGAAGCTAACCACTTGATATCAACATTCATGTGAATACTACTTGTACCTTTAATATCAAACACAAGGAATTCAATTGAATTACAAAATAATATTGTGTTAGGATGCCGACATAAGAGTCGTCCGAACTAAGTTTTTTATCCTAAAATTCTATTAATATCACAACAGTGCAACTTTACAGATTGCACCTACATTGTACATGTATCACTCACTTGAAGTTTTATGACGTTGGATGAGTTCAGTTTTTTAAATATTTCCACCTTTCCATGCCAACATCCAACTTGAATATTCCAAGACCAAAGTACAAGCCCTGACATGGCTCCTATCTTTCAAACCAAGTTTCATGAAAATTTGATAAGTTTCAGTTTTTTTATATTTTTCGTCCCGTTTCCATTGTAATGGAGGCCTTTATCAAATTTCATATCTAGGTTCGGTGCCAAACCCGTAAAGTTTTATAAAGATTAGGTTATTTACATATTTTGGAACGTTTGTCCCATTTTCATGGCGACGGTAGCCAACTACTAAATTCCAGGACAAGAGTTCATATCCAGGCACGGCACGTAACCTTCAAACGAAGTTTCAGAAAGATTGGAGAAAATTGTTATTTATTTTTACGGCTACCGCGCACATGCAAGAATTCCAAGACTTGATTGCACATCTACATGTAGGCATAGTTCAACATAAACAAAAACAATAAAACTCCCAACCTTTAACTTCGGACTGAATGTTTTCAGAAAACATATTTCCGTCAAATATTTGTCCATTATGTCTTTTACTATTACTGGTTATATAATTTGGCGAAATATGCATATATAAAGCATCACACACAGCCAAACAATACCGATTCCTATAATCAACATACGTTCTTTCATGGTTTTGATTAAGAAAACTTGATTAAATATAGAATTCCATAGCACGATAATAAATCGAAAAAAGAATATAAACCCCAATTTCTATCTCATATAGTTTTCTTTTTAATTTACGTGATATACTGTATCTTTGATTAGTTAGCAATATGAAGGAATAAGGTTACAACAGCCCTAAAGCCACGAAACAAGAAACACAATAAACAAAGCAATTAAGATGTTTGAAAAAAGGTAATACAATATTGTCATCCTAACTATGAAGACCTACTCATAAAAGATTTACCCAAGAAGATGTACTCATGTTTTCAGAACTTGTTAAAAAACAAACAGATTGATATTTCAAACCGTATTGCTTGTCCTATTCCTTCCTTTTCCAGAGATGACGAACACATTGAATTGATTAAGGAAAGTATACAGGAAAGAGAAATTGTTAATGTTCTTTTATATGAACCTTGATTAAATGGTTAATCATCACGAAAAGAAATAATTTGTGGGCGAGATCTGTTTCAGAATTCTTCAATGGAAATGAACTTGAAGAAAAGGTCAATGAATTGATAATATACTGCTCTTCCTCGGTTATTTAAAAGGAATGAAAAATTTGCTTTTTGTAGTGCAAAACTGTACTATATAAACATTTAGAAAATTCATTATGGTGTGTTTGAATAATAGACTAACTGTCTGCATTAAAACAATATCATGGTAAGATATATATTTATTTTTATAAAGTACATATAATAAGCTGTGCTTCGTTATTTCTTGCAGTATGTTAACTCAAAGCTGTCATGAAAATGACAATCCAAAAGATTGTTTGCACGGAATTACGCGTCCTGTTTTAGCAACATTTTAGCTATACTATTAAGAGAGAACCCCAAAAGTAGAAATCCTTGACTTTTTTCGACAAGTAACTTTGGAATAAAACAAATGTTACCACGGGCTCAAAATCACAATAAAGTAGTAAAATGGCTGTTACAAAATACTTCGGACAGTATGATTTTTGGGTACCATATTAGAGATTCGCTAACGCTTTACAAGGTCCTATGTCTGATTTCATTAGGACAATATCAACGCGTAACATTAAACAAAGAATCAATTGCAATTTGTTTTGAACTTTAACTGTATTTAGTGTCGATAGCTTGCCCAGTTTTTGAACACGTTGTCAGCGTATCAGAAATATGAAATTACTTTAATGCCAGGGCTGTTATTGGAAATATTTTTTTACTGAAAACAAGGTAAACTTAATAAAAAAAAATAAGTGTGAAAACAATATTGGGTGAATCTAAGAAAATATCAAAATTGTATATGTGTCATTCGTGTAGCTATAGAAATGGTTCATTTGTCATCACATCACCCTTTCTAGTTTCTAATGTTAAAAGCTGACATTTTTCTATAGGACATTAACCATAAAAAAATATGATTCATATGTATCTGCTCGAATCTGAAAGTTTCAGACTTAATTTTTAATGCAACAAAAGATTATTTATCAATCAAGATCTATTCTCGAATTAAACATTCATATGGATGTTTACTGAAAATGAAAATAAAAATAAAACAAATATCAGATGATTTTTTTATCACTCTCAGGTTAACGTTAACATTTTTCTATTTAATTAATTGATTTGTAGGTTTCATTACCAGGAAATATCTTAGTTACTCAAATAGGAGTATTATTTTATATCAAATTTAATTATCCGTTTTGTAAATCATCGATGGCGAACCGAAATTGTACATAATTAATATTGGAACAGATTGTTACACACAACTATTACAATATTAAATTGGTTTTTATGCAATAAATTGCTCAAACATTCCTATATTTGTTTTCATAACACAGTATTTACCCAGCAATTAGCATTATAATCTTATTAATTCATTGGCTCAAACCGTAACAATATCCTCTGCAGGGAAACCAACACAACTGAGGTTTTGGAACTATTCCGTAATTGTAAACATAATTAATGAACATGGTGTATAAACATAAATAAAAGATTGTTTGATGTAACGCACCTGTGTCATTAGATTAAATTTCACTTTGCCTTTTGGAAAAGTTGTAAAGTTTAGTTATTATTCTGTTTTCTACAATTTAGTATTTAGCACCACTGATGTGGCAAGAATTGCCGACATTTGCATAATTTAGTTAATGTTCACATATTTGTAGAGTTTGCCGAAAATTCATTCGTTCAGTTTAACTTATTTCTCCTAAGCATACATTTTATAATTTTTGTCAGTTCTGTGTGAAATTAAATGATGTGTGGTTACATTTGTAAGTTATAAATACATGTATATAGTTCGGGTGTACCTATAAAATTAATATATTAGTTTGTGATTGTACCCCGATTGAACCATGGAATAGAGAATAGAAACGGGGAATGTGTCAAAGAGACAACAAGGAATTCTTTAAATTATTCTATACAAAATTTTTCTAATGACAAATGTTGCATTTCGCAAATAAACAAAAAAATCACAAGATGCATTTTTTCAAAGGAATTTCTAGAATTAACAGTGTCAGTTGTATAGGGCTGATCTTTTCGTGAAAAAAATTGATAAAGTGGATAAAGGTATAAGCTTCTACCTACAATTATATTATTTATGACAGAATTATAGTTAAATAATTCTTAACATAAACTCCCTACACAGAAGTAACTAATTGTAACAATATTTGTTCATTGGTTTTTACGCCTTAATTCGCCTTAATATCTTGACCGCCAGTTTTATTAGAGGAGAAAACAGACGCATGGACTTTCGAGAGGGAAGCTTAGAATTCGGAGTCGAACAAACCTTGCCAGGAGCAGAATCCGAACTTCTACACCGCATTTGTTTTGGAATTTAGCATCTGTTTACTGATCAATGACAAACAATTCGACGACTAGGCCGGGAACACTATTGAATTAACTCTGCCTGATTGCCACTTATGATCAGATATTCTTCGTTATAGGTAATTCTATCATAAACTAATTGTTTTATATATATATGATCAATAATAATTTGTAGATTAGCTATGTAAAAACTTGATGAACAGAGACTGCAGACACTAGGAATACCAGAATAAAAAAAATTACCGTCATAACAACTACAAAAGAATTAATCTGCACTGGCAACAGAATATTTTCTTTCCTAAATAATTAATGCCCCAAATACAAACAATACGTTCAGAATATCAGCTTCACATGAAAATTTTCTTGTTCGATCATTTGCGTTTTTTTTTTCATAGAGCGTGTTTCACCTAGACTTATCAAATATTGCCCGTATTATTTGCAGTAGTATAAATGTAATTCTGTTCCCCATTCATAATTTTTTCATTCTATGATTCAATTTCGTTGAAAACACAAATTTGATAAAGTTAGACTACAATTATAAATTTCAGGTAGTATAGAAACGTAGATACTTGCTGCAAAAGTATGGTTTTTCTAGACCTTATAATATGTTATTGTATGAAATTAATTTCAAAGTACTGTGGCTGATATTTTAGTCTAGAGGGAACTATTCTGTTGTCATACATTTAGGAGAATTACGGTAAATTAGGAAAAAGTACGTTACTTTTTAATCCTGTCTGTCGTGTTTTAATATAATGGCCTTTGTTTTATTACCATACTTTTTGAATTAAGTACTTTTCGGTTTGACTTTTACTGATTGTCAACTTTTGAGTAACAACTAAATCATGATATGATAGAAAGGTTTTCAATGTCCTCTTCCGTATCCTTCTCTTCTGGAATTTTCAAATCGTTGCTCCTTATCTGATATCTTAAAATGATATCGAAGTATAGTACGAAAAGGTATCGACTATCGTTAACGTTACCACGCTGTTCATACACTGAACCTGTTGTTAGTTAATACAAAGCAGTCTTAAGGCTTTTGTTGTTTTTTATTAGAACAGAAATAATTAAATGAAATATATGCACTCATCCATTCCGTGTGTCTACCATCCGATTAAATGACTCAAAATTAAAGGGTTAGTATGAGAAAATAGCCGTAAAATGAACGTTTTTTGATCAATATTTAATTTTTTTTAAATCAAAACCTATATTTTTCTAAACTTAAAATTCTTTCTTAGTTGGCAAAATCTATAAAAGTTTCATTTTCAGATTTCTCGCTTAATCAAAATAAAGTGTAGATAAATACTTCTGTGATTTTCTTGGAATGCCACAAAGAAAATTGATCGTTTTTTGTGCGTAGATAGCAATTTATTTCCAGGTCACACCGAAGAAATGGAGCGGATGTAGTGTTTTAACAGTAGCAACATAAAAGCTCTTTGGCATCATATTTGCTAGTAAGAATGACAGATGTGACTGTTACAATGTAGATATGACCGATTAATCCTTTCCTTATGCCGTTTCATCATGTTTTAATAAAATAAAAGTTCCGCAGATGAGATATGTTGAAATATGTATATTTGTGCGAAGTTATATAAAAGAGAGTTTTTTTTTTAATTTCTCTCTATAAGGTTATCAATATGTCAATTTCTCTTGCCTTGGGTTTTCGAGAGAAAATGTATACTTTCGCAAATTAAATCTTTAAACCAACAAAAAAGCGTCGCTAAAAATAGGTTTATAATGTATACATATAGATTGCCTGGGTATTTCGCACAGTCAGATTTTCGCTCACTTCTTGTGCCATTTTCAAAATGTGGTAACTATGAAATATAAACACATATTGTTATATATAAGGTTTGGAAATAGTTTGAGCACAAATCTGTAAGTATGTTGCGAAACAGCTCATACAATAGAAAACGAGGAAAATAATAATACATGGTGAGCTGTCAAAATGGGTATAAAACGACTTTAATGTACAAAATACAAAAAGCCGAACAAAACCAAATACAAAATCACAAAAAAATAACAAACAAAGTAAAAAGTAAAAGAAGTAAAAAAGATTAAAAAAAACAACTTTTTACTTTGGTTGTTGTTTTTTTTTATGATTTTATATATGTTTTTCTTCGGCTTGTGTATTTTGTACATATAAGTCGCTTTACGCCCCTTTTGACAGCTCATCATTTCCATTTATTTTCTTCGTAAACACAAATTTTCCATTTTGGATCTTCAGGACAGTTGTTCAACAAGAACTGAACTCGTAACCAAAACCTTTTTCCTAGGAGTATTCCATGTAGAATAGAGAATGGAAACGGAAAATTTGTCAAAGAGACAACAACCCGACCAAAGAGCAGAAAACAGCTCAAGGCTACCAATGGGTCTTCAACGCAGCGAGAAAATCCCGCACCCGGAGGCTGGTGTCAGCTTTCGTTTGTAAATAAAAAAAATGTTGGTTCTGAGTGTCCATTGTGGCATTAAATGCCTGGCAAATGAGGAACCAGAGTGCGTTATCTTTTCATAACCAATGTAGGTAAGGGAGGTAATAAATTTGTCTCCTTTTAGCATGAGGACAAAAGGGAGAAAATTTAATTCTCTCCCTTACCTACATTGGTAAGGAAAAGATAACTCACTCTGGTTCCTCATTACCCAAGCTGAATCACGGCCTTCAAGGATAGAAAAAAATGTTATGGTATTTTAATTATAAATGACCACTTGTTTGTTTGTCGGCACTAGAATACAAATAAATACCATCGTTTACAATAGAAAGTTTTAAATATTTAAAATTACAAAATTTACAGTTACGAGTTTAAGAAAATGAAGTTAAAACAGTAATCATCTTCGTTTACAAGTTAAGTGAAGTGCGTGAGAACGAATAAAATTAAGAGAAATTGATGTTTTTAATGGGTTTATATGAAATTCTTATGGACTTATTACTTTAAGGGTTGCTTAGTAATTGCAAATAAAATATGTGTTCAAATAAAATGTCATAGAAAACTGGTAATTCCAAATTCAACAAACTTACTATTTTCCAATTAATTTAAAATTTATATTCAATGTATTCATACTCATAAAGTTTAAATAATAAGGAACATAATTGGAAAATATCAGAGCACTTAGAAATTGACAGTTTGTACATTAGATTTTTATTCAGTTTCAAAATTTAACGATGGTAATTTCGTGCTAAAGAATTATAAATTCATTGCAAAACCATTTGATTTCGTTTGAAGAATCCATATCTCATACTGTAATATAAAAAATGTTGATGAAATGACAGACACTGTGGACAAATAGTACTTTGATTGAAACTGCATCAAAATTTTCCAAAGCAAGCAATCATAAAATAACTGTTAACTTGGAGGAAAGGGGTCATTCGAAAGTATATAGTTCAGATTTTGAAAACTGCTTTATAATCAATATTTTCAAAAAAGCTTGTTCTTATTAGTTGAATGCATAACCCAAAAATAAAAAAAAATCCATCGTGTTGCAATCAACAATTAGTAATTTCTTTGTATGAGTAAAACGAAAATAAAAATCAATTGTACATGTACCTTTGAGACTACTTTGGGTTTAGTCATTATGTATTGTTTCCAACTTATGTTATAAACGAGCCTTAAAATCATTTCAGACATATCTTAATGTTCATTTAAAATGTCTACAATCGATTCTAAAAGTACTAAAAATAAAATAAAATACAAAGATAATGATATAACTTGTAAAAAGCAATTCTAATGGAAAAGCATATTTTGAATTTTCTGTGATGTATAGCTTTATCCTGAAAGGAAGAGTACTATGATAAAATTATGTCATCAATGATGTTAAGATTATAGTGGGTATGTGAAAATTAAATTTTAGATTGAAGATCGAGAATTCTTGGAGCGCGGCCTTTCTCGTCCACTTCCAAAGATAACTGAAGGGTAATAATGAATATTAAAGACAATTTATATAACCATTCACGTCCACTCGACCGCTTATCTAAACTGCAACATGTCACATTGTAAAAAAACATGACAACTTGATAAGCGCATATAGTATACTTTATTTTTATTTGACGGCAAAAAGTACATTGTCCAACTTCAAATTTTAATTTGTTTTATAATATAACAATACTTTTCTCGTTAAAATATTTTGTTTCACATTTCTTTGTTACATGTATCTAATTTTTCTTTTCCCGTATCCTTCCATTGATCTACTTTTCACTCTAATTGGATTAGATTTCGGAATTCCATTCCAAACACAAACAATTTTGTTTTCAAATTTCCCTACAGTATAAGACTATTAAATCTGTATATTTTAAATCATAATTTCACTGATTGATCACTTTAATGAAATGAGAATGAAGTTCTCAGGCGGTTGACACCTTCTCCTTTTCCGGAAATTTTACAAACTTAACATTGCATAATTTATTGGCTGGTATGTTTATTTTGAAACCCTAAAATCATGCTCAACACATCTTTTAAAAATGTTTCTATATCCGTATAAGTTTTTTGGCTTTTCCGTTTAAGACACTTTGGTATTTAAATCGGCTCTTTAACATTTTGAGTTGTTTCAGGTTTCAAAATTTTCTGCTTTAGCACAACTGATAAATAGTAATTCTACTAAATGTACTTATTTTAAGATCAAAATTAGTTTCATAGGATATTAATTTCACCGTTTTGATTTGCTGCAACTAAAATCTATTGATAACATATTCAAGATGCGTGTAACATTGCTCTGAAGTTTAACTACAATTGGCTCATTGATTTTCCAAATTGGGCTCCGAATTTTTTGTGAATTTTCACATAGGGTCATATAACAAACTATGTCCGGCTGTGGTGGACATCTTGGATGGCGGATAGGGTCGTCGGATATACGTGTATTACCGAAATAGGACCATTTAAGGCCCATTGCTGCCAAGGTGAGTTACAAATGGTTCCCTGATAACAGACAAGAAGAGTTTTAAGTGGATTTTTCCAAAGGATTCTAATAATGGCCCAGTGGTTTCGGAAGATTTTTTAATGAAAAGTTAACGACGACGGACGCCAGGTAATGGCAATGCCTCTGCCCGGTGCTCTTAAAAGGTAACTTCTACCTCTATTCTAAACTAGCTCAAACATTACTGTATACGTATTACATTTGTAAAAAGAAAGAATTCACTCGTCAAAGAATTCCTTGTAGTATTGCATGATATAATAAGAAATTACTATTGAACTATAGACGTGTCGTTTAACTATACGGAAATAATTCAGAACAGAAATGTTATGGTGATTTTCTGATGAAATATCAATATATGTCTTGACACTTGTTTTGTCAGCAGTCTTCATATGTGATATATCTGTTCATGCTTTAAGACAGACTGTTCTTTTTTCCTTTCATGATTGTTTTATCTTTAAAACAAAACAGATACCAACTAAATAAATTAAATACTTCGAACTGTAACATTTGACATAAAATTTAACAGAAACAATAGATCGCTCATCAAAACAAATCTTTTTTCATATGGACAGTTAAGGTTATTCTTGTTTCATTCCTTACAAACTAAGAAGAAAGTTCCAGCATTTTATTCAATAAAACATGTTAATTGTAAGCATGACAAGTAAGACTTCCGCTTATTGACAAGCATGGACATATTACGCTACAGTTGGTTCAGTTTAATTTTAAATGGTCCAAAATGAGCATTGAAAGTTTGCAACACACATAGTCAAAAAACAATTGAGCTTTCCTTTAAAACCACTGGGTCAATCAGGACTAAATACCGGACCTTCAATAAAGATCGTTATTACTAAAAGTTAAAAAAATAGCAAACAGATATGTAAAATCACTAATGAAAAGAAACTACCGAGCCGATGGGAACAAACTTTGACGGAATAGTCGCATTAAAATGTTGACTGAAAGTCCGTATCTTGGACAAAAGTTGCAACTGTCGTTAAGACTGGGAAAAAATCAGCTATAGTATATAAAACTACTGGAATCTATCCACTTGACCAATGGTGACTGATGCATGGGGTTTCATTTTTAAAATTGCATATGGCTGTTCAAACCTTGGAATAATATGCCCACAATCTCTAAAATAATCAAATTACTATAAAAAAGTATGGGCCGAATATAACTGAAATCATAAGAATTTTGGTTAGTTTTTTTAACTGATTTCTTAGTTCATAAATGTTACATTGTGATTAAAATATTTCAGATTACTATAAAAGTTCAAGACGAGCGGTTCTAATTATTATTGCTGACAGTCGAAAATAATCCATGGTTGCATATAAAAATCAGAGTAAAGAAATTAAAATGATTTGATCCACAAAGAAGCTTCTCAAATGTTGACATTGTTAGTTTATGTGTCGACTTTTGTTTCTGGTCACCCAACAAAGAAGATACAGGTAGATTCATTTAATGTGAGTTGACAATTCTTTTAGACAAAGAGATTGTATTATGCCACAAATCATTTTGTGCACAGATAGTTTATATGAACAATTAAAGGAAATGTTTTTAAAAGAAACATATATATGATGTTAACTTTTAATATACTGAAATAAAACAAATAAACAAAGATGTAGAGCGACTTTTATGCTAAATGCTAAAATACCCAGCCCCCTTCCCTAAAAATACATGTTTGTGCGGAGGATATGTCGTATTTTAAATTATATTATGTTAGAGTCAAGTTAGATTAGTCTTTGCAGCAATGATTTCCGTTTGTCAGAAATCTTTGCAGCAATGCTTTCCACGTGTCAGATATCTTTGCAGCAATGCTTTCCACGTGATTGAAATCTTTACAGAAATATACATGATTAGTTCCATTTAACTTTATTTCTTGCAACTCCATATGCACAGACATCAATATCCTTGATTGATAAAGGTCATAATGATATTTATAGATTTGTATGAGGATGGTCTGACCGAAAACAGAAACAAAATTACTAATAAAATGCCTTTTTTTTCAGAAATTACATTGATAAAAAATAACATTTTGTATTAAGCTACATGTAAACTGACTAAAATTAGAAAAAGGTAATATTTCTGTAGATTTAATTAAGTTGACATTTAAAACCATTTTGCTCACAGTTTAACTTGAGGAAGGTCTATTATTTCAGCTTTGTATTATAAATTATCGGACATTTATCTCTAATCAATTTATATATACTCTGATGTACAATGTTTTCCATTACTGGGAAAGGGTATTGTATAACAGATAATAAAACACGGAATAATCCTTTAGACTAAAAGGACTTTGCTAGATTAACCTTCACCAGAACCATAAGATTAGAAGAGCTGAACCAGAGATATAACTGTACAATACATATCATTGTAACCATATATTGGTATTTCTGAATTCTATATATTCTAGAGCTTAATACATGTATTACGTTGCAAATCAGATACCATAAAATATCGATATGGGGGCTCTATCCACATGGCATAAATTGTTTTCTCATTTTTTCTTTAAATTTGAGTGAAAATTTCGTATAAGTAATTTATTGATGCGATATAACTTTGTGATATTTGGTTTTGTTCTTTTCAAGAATGGGAAATGGAAAATGGTCTAAATTTACCAATTGTTATAAAATAAATACTTTTTAAAAATTATTCTTTTTGTTAAAGATTTGGGAGTTTTAGTTTTAATTGGGAAAGGGATTTAAGACTGTTCCATACATTGCAGATGCCCTTTTGAGTTTATTATTTAGTTTTTGACCGTGGCGTCAGATATTTGGTTTAACATAGTCTAATAAATCGATTGTTGACATATAAGTGTGAAAGCGGAGTTTTGGCAAGTTATTATTATTTAACATTGATAAAAAGGTATTTACTCTGATCTGTAACAGAATCAGTTATAATTATCCCCATTTATAATCTGTCCGTCTGTCCGTCCGTCTATCCGTCTGTCTGTCCGCCCGTCTATCCGTCTGTCTGTCCGCCCGTCCGTTTGTCCGTATGTCCGTTTGTCCGTCTGTCTGTCCGTTAGATAATCTTGTCTCCAGAACTCCTCGTTCATTTTTAATTCACGCATTTAATTTCTACACAGTATTGTCACAAACTGTATGTAGATGCACAATAAGGTTTTAGAATTTGATGTTCTAAAATAGCGGCCCGTAGGGTGGAATTTCGAAAATTGGAAATTTAAACTTGTGACCTAAGCTCCTCATTCATTTCTCATTTTATGCTTTTATCACTTAGTGTATGTAGATGCGCAATAAGGTTTTCGAATTTTAATTTTTAAAAATTGGAGTCCACATGGGTCGAATTTCGAAAATTAGAATTTAAGCTTGTGACCTAAACTCATTCATTTTTCATGTCATGCATTTAATTTCTATACCATATTGTCACATATATATGTAGATGCGCAATAAGGTTTTAGAATTTTGATTTTCAAAAATAGGGGCCCACAGGGGTCGAATTACGAAAATTGGAAATTTAAACTAAACTGCTTATTAATTTTTCATTTTATGCTTTTAATTTCTATACAATATTGTCACATACTGTATGTAGATGCGCAATAAGGTTTTAAACTTTTGATTTTGACAACTTCAGGCCCACAAGTGTAGTATTTCGGAAATAATGAATTTAAGCTTGTGCCTTAAACTCCTCTTTCATTGTTCATTTAGATTTAACAAATTTATTTGTATGTTTTGAAAATCTATGAAGGGATCAAATTTTTGGACCGAAAATGATGAAATTGATAATTTTGCTTTGTCTACGGAAATACTCATTCATTTTTTGTTTCAGTGGTTTAATTTGTATATAATATTGTTCTTCACTATGTGTAGATGTGCAAGAATGTTTTTAATTTTGAAATTTGATTCAGGGTTCCAATTTTCAGACTGAAATTGTTAAATTGCTAATTTTTCACTGTTAATTGTTTTTGACTTGTGCAGTGCGGGGATTAACATCGTTTCTGATGGCACCAATTTCTAGTTTTTATTTAATTTGAGTACAATATCAGTCTTCAAAGACTGTCCACTACCCACTGCAAATATGCAGACAAGGTCCAAAAGAATGTAGTTTTTGTTTACAGAAATGTTGAATAACAGAATTAGGCACTCGTAACCCTATTGACAATCCTTACTGCAAATAAAAAAATCATTGATAATCACCATTAAAGCAAGCAGTTTTATTTCTGATTTATGTAATGTGTTGTGGGCACATACGCCATGTTGAAGGCCATACAATATCCTCTGTTTTTACTTTGTTCATTCATTCTGGGGGAATCATTTTTACCGGAATCTCGGCAGTGAACAGACAATCAAGATCTAAATGGAACACACGTAACTGTAACGGTTTATTTTTTCCGGTGTGAAATTATTTCCGAACTCGTATATTAATACACTTCTGACGGAATAAAGTTGGAAAATATTTCATTATATAAAAATTAAGATTGCTATAAAATATTATCTGATTCATATTTTACACAAGATCATCATTTGACGGTCGGAAAATATTTCACAGATATATGAATATCACAGCCGGAATAAATTATCTCTTACATAACCACTAATTTGTTTCGAACCTTAGTGTTAATTGACTAGTGATCATGTGACCAGTTACTACAAACTGGACTACACGGCCATGTAGGCATTGCAATATGCAATGAATCGCCATAAAAATGCTGGTAAATACTACATCCGTTGCCCGACAAAAACTTAAAACTGTACTTGTAAGTAGTGTTATACCAAGATAACTAAAGGAGTATCTGATGTATGTATCATACTAGGTCTAGGTTTCAAATCATAAAGTACTATTATAATCAAAAGGAACGAAAAAAGCTCCAATCGAATGCCAACCAACCAGCTTTTGTATCCATGAAACACCATTAAGTTTTCTCTTTATTAACAAATCTTGCGTGCCCATCGTGACGAGATCGTCAAGAAAAATAAAGAATAAAAAAATATGTTGTGACCCTAATTCTGCACTCGACCACGTCATGTTTGTAGGTGGATAGAAGGTTGAAAACGAAGCCGTCGGAAAACATCTAGACTAGGAAGATTCATATTGAGTATGAAAACCAATACTGCCCTTCCTTGTAAAATACAATTAAGTATAACTTAAAATTAGATTTACAATCTATGTTTGTGACAGACAGAAAAACAGGTATACTAGTATTTATGTACTTACAGTTTTTTGTAAAATTAACGTATTTAGAAATAGTGATAGCATGAACTGAAAAATTCGTTAAAAAGTCCAACTTTATACAATAACCATTTACAAATAAGAAATATTCAATTTAAACTCGTCTATTTATCTTATCTACTTTATATTCCATTTTTTGCGGAAAAAAACTAATGCAAATATCAATGTTTATACACTGTTTTGTCGCTTCAGTATAAAAACTCTCCCGTATCATATAATGTCACCCCTGTTTTGTCTAGTCTTTGATTGTTTGACATCTGCACGAGACAGTTGAAGTAATGCCCTCTGACGTTAGACGGGTCCCAGTCTAGTTCTGATTGCTCGTGTTGTCTTCTAACATTTCTGTTCTTAATCCTTTCGATTTTCGTTTTCACTTTTACCCCTTCTTAAGTTTTAGATTATTCCTATATACTACTTTATTATACATTAGTTATTACTTATATTTTGAATGTCTAATACATACGCTTACCTGAAACCTATATCGCATATCCTGTATCAAATCTCAAGTTGAAATATACGATAAAGTGAACATTCAAAATCCGTGTCACATGCCATATCAACCCTCGACCAATGTCCACCCTCGGGTCTTTAGCCCGCTGACTGATTTTTCGGGTTGATATGGCATGTAATACGGATTTTATAATGTATTGTTCTCTATATATTGCCGATATTCGAAATGATTATGTTACTGATAAAGACTACTTCTGTTCAATAATTAACATGATAGACCAGAAGAAGGAGAAAATTTCAAAACATATTTCGCAGTGTATGAAAAGAAGAACAATATTATAAAGATATTTGTTTTCCCATATCTGCTAGTTATCTAAAATGTTAAATAGACACAAATGGAGAATTTTTATAGATTCACCATACTTATTTAATAAACACCATTCAATATACATTTCCAACTAAACTCGAAGACAACCTATTCATATAATGAAAGGTCATTTTATATACACATCAAATGTCAATTTATCGAAATAATTTATTTGTTGAGAAAGTTTTAATTCAATTGAATTCAATTCCGAATACAATGATGTAATACAAAATGCATACCCAAATAGTATTATCAATATTCAAAAAGAAATTATTCTAACAATAGGACAGCTTGATGTATATCTAAAATGAATGAAGATAAAAATATTGGAAGACAAAACTTTAACTGTCAGTATTATAAGTTATTTTTCTGTTTTATCACATTTCTACTTACACGACCTGCTACACAATAAACAAGCATAATAGTCCCAATGTACTTAACCTACGAAACAGTTCTAGAAAGTCATTATTTTTACATAAACTCATCTGTTATCAGGTCGAAATCAAAAAATATTTGCAAGACAGAATTTTCTGTAATTCCCATGAAATCAGAGAATTTGATTTCACTTGAACAAGCGAAAATTATGGTGCATTTTTCCTTCTAGACTAAACACTGACCTTTGTCACAAACAAGGGGTCTCTTTTAATATAAGTGTATGAACAGAAAACTGGAGAAATGGGTACTTTTTGCGATTTACGTAAAATATATGAATATAAGGATTATCTTCCTATGTGTTACAGTTCTCAGATAGGTTTTACTGTCTTCATTACATTCGTGTTTAGTTTTTTTCTCTGACTTGAAAGGCAAACCTTTGTACAAATATACGAAGGATGCATTCTAATACTAGAGTTGACAGCGTCCGCCATTGTTTAAATTCACACAAATTCTCGTGATGTTTTACATCATAGAAAACTTTTGACGTCACAATTAAAAAAGTAATTGTTGCACGACATCACGAGGTCAAGTGGAGCTGAATCTTGGGGTCAAGTGGAGCTAACGTTCTAATGTCAATAGATCTATTGTCTTCAAAGAATGATTGTTGGCTACGACTGGTTGGCAAGGTGAATTCGCTGGTGGACGTAGAATGTCGAATTGTGCAAATATAACAGATGTGAATGGGTAGACGAAAAAAATGTATTAGAAATTTGCTGTTGATAGTACTTTGTTTTTGACATGAAATTGTCCTTTGAATTTTACATTGAAATAGAAGAATATAAAATGATTTTTACAAAAAAATTAAAAATTTAAATGAAAGGTGATTTAAAAAGTAAAATGTACTTACCATTTTGTTTTCGTAAACATTTTTGTCTATATTTATTATGTTTGGTAATTTGGACATTCAATTTTATTCTCATTTAATTTTGGATGTTGTTTCTCATTTAATTTTGGACCATTTAAGTGATATAATTATGTACATCAATAAACTGTTATCTTGAAAAAATGAGCTTATATCGCATGTTTTTAAAGGTCCTTATAAAAGATGCATGCCTTCTACTCTGAAGGATGACCCGATGACCGCAATCGATTGGGTAGTTTCGGAAAAAACAAATGGTAAAAGTGATTTGATTAAGTTTTTAATGTTAATAAAAGTTTTCAAGAAAATATAAAATATAAGGCCTACCTGGTATTTCTACAGATGGTCTTTTAACAGAGGGTGATGTAGGCTCCGATAATCCCCCAGAATTTTGGTATTCCTCAGATGATCCTCTAGCTAGCCTCCGTTGGTCCACACCTTGATTCGGAACAGTAAAAGGTATCTGTCTCATACTGCAAGGCAAGAGAATTAATGAGTGGTATCGACGGAGCATCGTTTAATTCAAACTTTTCATTTCGTTAGGTAGCTGTCAGAATGTACCAGAGATGTTCCATTGATTTTTATATCAAAGAAAAGTAAATCTGAAAAATCTAACGACTTAAACGATTAGTTTTCTAGATACTTTCTGAATAGATGTCTCGGTTCTCGTTCTATTAAGATTTCTATTGGAAATTTAACAAATCCGCATGGCACATCATGCATACGCATTTGCTTAGTAAAAATCACTTTGTAACACTATTCCGATATCTTCACCTGGTTGTCAAAGTCTATCAATTTACTATCAATTTAAAGCCCAAGTAACAGCAGAATTTATAAATGTGTTATAATATTAATAAAGATATAATAAGAAAATATTGCCGAGAGAAAAATTGACCGCATATTATACCATAAGCAGAAATAGAGTAATTACACAGACTTGGTTGTTTATAAAGAGATAGGCGTGCAATCAATTACACCAAATCGTTCTTTATGGATGCTATGTTCATTCTTCTAATCGAACTATCTTCGATGAGATTTTTCATTAAACAATAAAACCATTGATTTAAATACATGCATACATTTAACAGGGCAATAAATAAAATCATTGTAATTGACAACGAGAAGCAGATGAAACCTTATCCCACCGCTGCCACCAAATTTACAGTTATTACAAAAATTCATGATGGGAATGTCAATGTTAAATGTTAAAATCTATAGCTTATTCTATAATTCCTACATCTTATCTAATAAAAAGAAAGCTAGGGAATGACGAAAGAATGTAAATGTAAGGATCGCTTTGTGATTCGATTTGTTAAGACGTCAGTGAGGGAGAAAATGATCCTAAAATTGCAATAGATATGATAGC
Source organism: Mytilisepta virgata (assembly GCA_028015205.1). Classification (NCBI taxonomy): domain Eukaryota; kingdom Metazoa; phylum Mollusca; class Bivalvia; order Mytilida; family Mytilidae; genus Mytilisepta; species Mytilisepta virgata. The sequence continues at coordinate 96,639,455 of CM051521.1, forward strand.
TCTATTACATTACTGCGTGCAAGGAGACACTTATGTTAAAGATGGAATAAAATCCTTATTTTATAAGGCCACGGGAGGTTGGAACCAATTTAGCAGGGCACATTGACATTTTTTCTATAATGCATCAACCGTTAGTCATGAAATTGGGGGCTGTTTTCCTTCGTATTTCTTGACTTTACTATTTACTTCCTAAATTAATATTTATATCTTCTAGGCAATCTTTTCTAGAACATTCCAGGGACAAAAACATTTATTCCCTCTTAAACCACCCCTTTAATACTAAATAATCCTCTTCGGTAATCTCGTGGTAGCGTGCTTGCCTCGAGTGCGGAAGGTCGCAGGTTCGATTAGAGACCGGGTCAAACCACAGACATCTAGGAGTAAGAGCAAAGACTGATCGGGCCAGAGTCAGTATAATGTGTCCGGATGGGGTGATGTGTCTTCCTGTGGACTCTTAACACGTGAGCTAACACGTTAAAAATCCGGCTAAGCGTGTAATTCTAGCACAAATCAGGGTTCATATTCATATCACATCAATATGTTCTCGTCCGGATATGCGTGTAATGATTTAAAATTGACGTTAAAGAATAATCCATCCATCCATAAAAGTAAATATACTCTAAATGCATTGAAGTAATAAGTTTTTTGAGGAAAAGGGGAATTGCGATATCACTTACATGTAGGTTTGACTATGTGATACAAATCAACAATTAATTATCTGCCTCTGAAACTTAAATGCTTCACATAAAAAACACAAATATTATTTTCTGAATCTTTTGTAAATGGTTGATCTGTAAGGATATATATTTAAATTACGTGTAATAACAGAAAGTCAACGATGAAACCCCAAGCAATTAATATTACACTTTCATAGAAAAGAGGACATGAAGTAATCAAAACAAAAACACTATATGGATAGTTTGAACTCATCCATTCAGTAAAAAGTTTGAATAAATCGGTTTACAGGATATTTATCCTGACCATATGGTGTATATAAAAAAGATATATAATGGATGAGAGGGGGTATATGTAAGAAAATACCAGTCGAGATATGTCAAAATTTCCCGAGCCGTCAGACGAGCGAAATATAGTCTCGAGACCGGTATTCTTTGCATATAACCCTCCCAGCAATTCCATATATATTTAATTACACCGAATATTCAGAAGATGTTAATGTAATTGCTTGGATGTGTTGTTGATTCAGCGGATGAAATAAAAATAAATACTGCGGTACCAAATCTCTGCAGGACGCCGCCTGCGTCTACTACACCGACATTTTTATTAAATTTTAAGGGTAAAAAGTGTATATAAATGATAAAAAAGAGTATATACGTTTTTGCATATACCACGGTAGAGTGGAAAATTGTATATATGCATGGAAAGGTTATTGACAATGCAAAGATATGCAAGAAATTGACCAGCAATCAACCAATCAGAATCCAGGATTTTTGTATAAGGTCTCATTAACAATGAAACTCATTAAGGTATTCTATCCAACAAGCTGAACGCCAGAGGCAGCGTAACTACCCCTGGATTAATTTCGAAGCACAAAACAGGGACAGATGTTCGGTGAGTTGATGTGTCCACTATAAAACTCTAACAGGACGGACGTACACATATATAATTCTTCCCAAAATGTTTCCATATTAACTAGGAAAAGGTATAAACCATAATAATTTCGTTATATATACAAAGATTACAAGACATTTTGATTCATCTTTGGGACATGTCGAAAAACATACCTTGTAATACTGGATCATTGTTTGAACTATTTTAAAAAGAAATTTACATTCTTCGGCCTTATTTTACCCTGTTTCTTATTCTGCCAAAATCTCGTGGAAGCACGAGCCACTCAACAAATACATAGCAGTAGAATTTTACTATCGTTTTTATATTTCAGATCTAAACTAATGCTGTGAAAAGCTAGGTACTTAACTTTTCAAATCGTCAACTTTCTGTTCATAAGCAATAAAAAGTTCAGCTGCATTCGCGTACAGGCCTATATTAAAGAACTAATACGCTATATTAGGAACGGGATGCAACTATAGTTTCTGAAGCAAATGCAACTCACAAGAGAATGTTGAAGAAAAGTAACGTCATTGCTTCAAAAATTTTACGATCGACACTATACACTTGTGGATCACTATGGAATAGCAATGAAACTTAATTATTTGTGTTTTTTTTAAGTTTTGTTATTTCTGCGTCAAAGAATATGACGTCAATTTAATCGTACAAACGAACAGCACATTAGATATCTTACAAATGGTTGGATCTGCTCACTCCACGGGAGCACCACAGTTTATCTAAATTGTTTGGCAGGGTTTCGTTCCTAGTTTTTACTTGTTGGTTTTTACACTATCGGTCACTAGATTCATAGTTGAATTGGTCTTCGGTTTTCACACTTCATACATTTGTTTTATTTTATTCAATAACTGTTTTGGGTGATAACAACTTTCAATGCAGCAAAAAAAAAATGCTATCCTCTTGGTTGTAGTATTGTTCTAGTATTAGATGATATCATGATGGTATGTGTCTTACGATATTCAATTACGCACAGACTTTTATTCAGTCATTTTTCAAAAAAGCTTAACTTCACTTTAATCTTTTCCTCTGGTGTTTGATGTTTTCTTATAAAAAGATAATTGGTTTTAAGCCTATAAGGTACTTGATCACGCTAAGTTTTCCGTGTCAAATAAATCAATTATCAAGGAACAGAATAAACAAAACAGTTCTTTTATTTTGATTTCTTACCTTATAGTGATCAATTACAATGAGATGATTAATAATTTATATCGTCAGTTTATAACCTCTGTATAAACAGACCGGACTTCTCAATACAATCAATACCAACATTTTTTGTTTCGTGGATAACATACGTGTACCACGTAAAGCCAAATAAAAAATATATTTCGGTTACATTACCTACCCACCCTAATTATTTTTTTACCATTTTTAAATAAGTACTATTAAAGTCAGAACGTCTCTAACTCAAAAATGTAAAAAAAAAGTGAAATTGAAAAAATCTCTAGCTACCTACCCTATTTTTATCTTGATGAAACTATAACCACACATATTTTTTTACTTGGCCTTACTATATTAGGAAACAACTCACTATTAAATCTTTTATGGAATGTTGTTGTTTGGGCGGAGCGGAGGGGTGTGAGGAAAAAAATGCATTCTCCAATATTTGATTGAAAAGGTAGACTTAAAACTATGGTGGAAATACATGATGGAATAATTATCTGGAATCAATTCCAGGCTCATGGCTAATGCGAATAAAATTTCCAGGATACAAGATCATTTCTTTGCACTCCCCCTAAATATCAATTAGTTAGTCCATCAATGATATTGAACTTTTCCACTGTCACATTTCGTTTGTCATCCGTAAATTTTGTTTCAAAGAGTAAAATTAGTTTTATTTTCTATTAAGTCCAATTTAATACGAATTATGTACATTTATCAAAAGCATAGGTAATCAAATGAGAGAAAAAAATCAAGTGGAATTCACTTCATAAGAAAATGTGAAAAACTAACGAAAAGAGACAGCGACAACAGAAACGAAATTTCTCCCTTTCAAAAATTTTATGGATCAAAAACCGAACTCAGACAACACTAAACCACCATGAAAGGGAGATAACTCAAATTAAAACGACGATATCATAAATACTAAAGGAAGAGGCTGTTTTCTTTGAGCGGTAAAAACTCTGAAACCATAAAATCATAAATACTAAAGGAAGAGGTCGTTTTCTTTGAGCGGTAAAGACTCTGAAACCATAAAATGTTGGAAATGTTCGAGATATAACATATAATAGTGACATTCAGTAGTTCCCAAGTTTGCCCTCAGAAGAATTTCCTTTTCTTAGAAAACTCAGTTTTGTGTGAAAATGTTCTAAAAAAAATGCCCGTCATTGGAAAGAGTAGTATTCGCTCGCGCATGCTCAAGTGTTGTTTTCTTTTCGTACATGGACTGAAAATACTGTTTATACGTCATCAATAGTAGGTAAAATATGTTTAAACATATGAAATTCCCATTTTTATTTGATCACCGTCATTGGAAACGCATGGTTCAGTCAATGTACATCTTTTAGCATTTTAATGTGTTACTGTCATTTACAGCTCAATGCGTTTCCAAAAATGACATGGCGTGTACACAATACACATGGTACATAATCCCTTAGTCCAAATAATATTAGTCCGTCTTTGAAAATATTTACTCGGACGTCTTTTCCATCCATTAGGGACCCAAAACTAAAAAATAATGAAATACCCTTGAGACGTCATGATTATCTGGATTACTGAATTAATAATGGGTCCTGGTCTGTACAATGAACATTTACATTATGCACAAACACTTGAAATCTTATCAATAAATGTCTGTAAACAGTCAAAACACACACATAGAGCTTTTCTTTCAAGTTCCTGTGCAGTATGTTAGTTTGTAATTTAAATAATAAAAAAAATGATCACAGACTGAATACCTACTGTGTGTCTGGCCTTTATGTGGCATGTTCATGATAGACAGGTCCTGGTGTACATACATGCATTTACAGTATACATTTTTACCTTTTTGTCATTAAAATAAAAATAATGATCACAGACTTAACACATTTTTTTTACTGTATGTCTCACCTTCACATGGCGTGTACATGATACATAAGGCCAAAAAAAAAATAAAAAAATAAAAAAATTTGTGTTTCCGCTTCCCATATACAATCACAGGAGTTTATCAAGACATCTGTTAACTTAGCAGTTGAAACATGTGTGAAATGAGCTTTATCATAAACGGATGGACATAATATTAGCGGTCAAAGACCTACTCATATGAAAAGTAATCTCGATAACTATAATAAAAAAATTATACACCTCAAGCACGAGGACACATTCAACTGTATTCACGCAGCCCGAATATTCAAACACTACATATATTAGCTTAAACATAACAAACTCTCTACTATTTATACCAAACACAAAAATCAGCCTAAGAATAAACTATTATATTACTTTAGTTATCACTTTCAGAGATGTTGACTTAGGTCACACTGATGAGTGAGTTATTTAAATATCCGTACAAAAGTAAAAAAAAGACCTATCACCTCCCCAATAAAGAGGACGACCATTTTATCCTGAGGAACGGCAGTTCTTTCAAATAAATCTTTTGACCATGAAATTAGCGAACGTCAGTTCTATCAGACAACAAAGTCATCTGACCTTTACCCCAATAAAAGTTGCCATTGCAAATAAATATGTCTTAAAATTTACAGAATATCAATTTTAAGCTCTGCAAAAATTCAAAAATGAATACTCTGGTGCGAAAAAATTAGCCAGCCCCATCCTCACTCAGAATGAAATGAATATTTCATAACAAGTCAAAGACAAAAGTCCCAGGAAAAGACAAAGTTTAGGAAACAAACAAAGACATAATGACACAAAATTGTTGAAGAAAAAACATTAAGACCGACACCACTGTGTATCCCCTTACAGCAGATTTTATTAATTACTCTTTTCTGGTACCAATTGCATTGCTTTTCCAACAATAGAATAGGTGAACGTAAATTACAATTAAATACACACCAGCGGCAATTCACGATACACTTCTATTATTAACTAACAATTGAATATAAGCCTAAATATAATAAAACCTGTTAATACAATATAAAATGTCAAAATACGCCAATACGACAAATACCCGTCCAATATTCCGTATTGACTAGTCAATATGACATATTAGACTGGTTAGTCAATAAAGGATCATATTTGCACGAGTCAATATGACATTTTGGACTGGTTAGGCATTAAAGGATCATATTGGACTAGTCAATATGACATATTGGACTGGTTAAGCATTAAAGGATCATATTGGTGACTAGTCAATATGACATATTGGACTGGTTAAGCATTAAAGGATCATATTGGGGACTAGTCAATATGACATATTGGCTTAGTTATTGGTCCTTGGCTACCCATATTTGACTTCGGCTGTGCCTCAGTCCAATACGGCTTGCCTCGGACCAATAACTAAGCCAAACTAAGAAAGTTTTACGCAATAATACTATATTATTGAGATAAACAATGCATAGTTTACCAATAAATAGCAATATCTGGTATACGGGCATAGTATCCGCCTTCTCCTTAAAGATTGAGATTGTCGCATGAAACTAAAACTGTACTATCTTTGATATAGGTTTATATTTGCAATCTCCCTCTTCACATATTTTTTCTAACCCTGCAGCAACAATCCTGTTAACAGACCAGCTTATCTCCACTTTTTTTACCTATCCAATACTGACTCCCTGACCTCTCCCGCGAGAATCGCGATTCCTTCTAGTTTTATTAATATTACATGCATTTCCTATAAACATGATAAGAAATAATTCTCCGAGCTAGGGAAATAGTTCGGTATAATTTAAATTAATGTTTCCGTTATGGTAAAACACGTCAGAGGAAGATACATATTGGAATACATGTCTAAATTTTAGTTCAAGTAAAAAATAAATATGTTTTGTCGATACAATCTCAATAATTTAATGGAGTCAGCGGCGTAGCTATGCTTGGATTGACGTGGAAGCACAAATATAGGGGCAAAACTCCACTGTATAAAACGTTAGTAATACGTTAATGTATATATTTCCAAGAAAATGTATCTGTATAATGCCAGATCGTTGTTTGAATGCTTTAGTCAAATGGTAATAAAAAAAGGTTTGATGAAATGAAGCAAATACGAGGTTCACACACCTTCATATTTATCATTGTTTATCGAGTTTTAGTTTATATTGCTAAGAGGTTATATCGATAATAGGCAAAGTTTCTGGAGCCTACACTGTCATGTCATATCAAGTTTCAGTTGCTTTAGTCATGCAGTTTTATTTGTCTTTTTTGTCTCCTTTGGACAAAACATGCAAAATTAGTTATATACAATGATTCATATGATAAAGCTTATTTGTGTACATTGAATTTAAACACTCACAGTAGACAGATGAAAAAAGTTTATATTTTCATATAGGTCATGACAAGAGGGCCACAAAATTATGCTCGGACTTTCATTCAAAGGCCATTGTGGACGTCACACTAATTTCAAATATCAGGAATTTTAGCTCTATATCCTTAATATTATCATATTGTTTCTTTTTATTTTTTTACAAACTTTTGCGGAAGCCCGTGCTTCTGTGCCTATGCGTTGCTACGCCACTGGGAGTCTTAATACAACCCTGTCATATATCAATAATTTTTGTTGTTGTTTTCATAATCGAGTCTTATTACAACCCTGTAATATATCAATTGTATAGATATATTACTAAGATCACGAATACCTTAGTTGTAAAGTTTTCAATCTGGATTTTTGACTACTCCTTTGTTCGCCAATCCAATATGTTATGGCATACGGAAGCAAGCTGTGTAAAGAGAATAGTAGCTTAAAAATAAAAGAACTGTTTTACTATTTTGAAAATAAAAATTCAAATTTAACACTTTTATCCGTCTTTGAAAAAAATAAATATGCAGGGAAATAATAGTTATTTTGAATTACCAAAAAAAGAGTTAATTTTACGATTGCATTGAATTGTAGGTCAGTACAATGGTAGTATAATCCATACATATTATCCAAAAGCTAAACGAAGAAGTAATCATAAAGCCAATTTTCCCATAAAATTGCTTTTCAATTGGCTAACTACCAAGGAAAAGTAATGACTAACTAATTTCCTGTTTGACAGATGAGGATTCCAGCAGTACAGAAGGCAAAAATATCTTTGATCATGGATGAGCTTGTCGATTTTATATTTTTATATTTTGTACAGATGACAGTCAACATTATTTTTGATTTGCATGCCATGTACTTTTGGAGACGTATAGAGAAACCAATTAGATCTACAATCTTACATATTTAAATTTTAAATCATTATAATTATTACACTTCTGCTACAACCCCCCCCCACCTTCTCTCTCTAATTTGCCATCTAAAAGAGCTGTTGGTTTATTTGTTATTTTTTTCGCATCAATTATATTATCAATATATATATATATATATATATATATATATATAAAGATGAAAGGTTTACAGATTAATTTTGAAAAATATATTAAATCATAGAGAGAGACTTGTAGCAAGTTTACTGATTAAAACCTCAAAAAAAAAAATTAAGCATAAAAGGGTTAATATCAATGAGATCACACACTCACAAGGTCTACAGACTAATATTGCTAACGTTTTATTATTAATTTAACGATCAATATATTTAGTTTGGTACATAGCTTCACAGACCCTATACCCACTCTCTTTAATTTCCTCCGGAAATGTTGACCTTACCCAAATTAAAGCTACCCTGTTTGGGCCCATTAGGACTTTTGCTCACACTTTAAAATTATCAATTGATGGGGATTCTACGCAAAAGTACTATCAAAGTTTATTACTATTATCCTATGATTGATTGTTATTATCTAACTCTCGGACGGTTAGGGAAATTTGATATCACATCATGTACAGTGTGATATGAACTAGTGATATCATAAATTTGCCTATTTGATTGGTCAACGCGTGATTGCGTAGGAAAATTCGTATATTTTGATTTAAAAATAAACTCGGTAAAGGCTGGTTTATTAGTATATACAAATTAAATAACTCGAGTTGATATCAAGGGATATCCAATTCTCACTCATTGCTAAACCTATAATTATTGGTAAAATTTTTAAAACTACTTTATTCATTGTTAAAAATACGATATTTAAACGGAAGGCTAAATCTAATCCGTAAATATATAAATATTCCACAAGGAGCCTCCTTTTGAGTTCATTATAACAAGATAGTATAAAGTTCTGAAAATTATACACCCTCACTTTGAAAACGGGAATCGAAAGGTTGTAACAAACTAGAGGGAACAATTCATTGGCTTAAGCTTAACAAGGCTTTTAAAGCCATACATTAACGAAGATACACGTAAAAAAGCTACATTGCTGCAGTCTGAGGTAACAAGATTTCAGGATGGCCTACGAAACTAAAAAGTTTACTTATCTTACCGGAGTGCCGCAGAAACTTATCATGTTAGAGAAATGGAACTTTAGAACTAGGAATTCGTTGTTCTGGATTTAACATGGCCATATCAAGCTTAAAATAAAGTACATGTACATGTAGAAATTACAGAAAGAATCTGGATAAACTTTGGGGTGATAGATTCTCCATTTACAGAAATACTGATTAAGAAAACGATTAGGGTGATAGATTCTCCATTTACAGAAATACTGATTAAGAAAATGATTACAAAGTTATTTCCATGGTAAATAGTACATTAAATTTCTTAAAGGAAAGATTTCACCATTAAATCTAACCATAAATTCTCTGAAACACAAAATTTAGCTTCTGAATTTTCTTTTCAAATTTATATTTGTTTTGAAGTGTCCTTTGAAAGTTAACATTAAATCTGAACATCCCTGTTGTTTTTTGTGTAAAAGACCAGAATACAGTTTGCTTGAAGTAAAATATCCTGATCATTCTAATAAACACAATTAACCGACTTGAAAGGAATTTTTGAACGTCAATATAAATGTTCTAGTTTTAGAAACCATTCAGTAAAATAAATCAATGTTGAAGGGGGCAAAAGAACAAAATAAATATGGTCTATGGCATCGAGATTGCTAAATTAAGAAGAATTCATCGTGACACATGTGATTCATGGAACCTGATTTATTTCTGACATCAGGCATTGATTTGAAGCCCCCATGAGATCTACTAAAAGATAGTTTATGTTGTCAAGTCGAGAGGATACTCATCCAATTTATTTTTTATGTGGAAAATTCTTAACCACTAGGCAGTACAGCACTTTAAATATATTCAAAATACAACGTGAATTGTCATCAAGATGACCATTCAAATATTATAAAATACCTTATTTACGATCACAATAAAAGACCAAGTCTCGTCTGAGGTATTCCCTCTAGGTTATAACGATTTCGTATTATTGAGAAAATACAAACATAATCCGAAAAACACAGTTAAAGATGTAGACAATGAACAGAATTTGTCTGTTATAAGGGAGACTATGCAAAGTAAAAATCTCCTTGATGAATGTCGGTTTGGTTTCCTCTAATCAATTCCTATCAATATAAAATTAATGATTTCTGTAACCTTTGCTTCTTGGGAAATACTGAGGAATTGTAATGAGATAAAAAGTTTCTGTGAACGTACAGTCCTTCAAATGACTCGACTTTTAAAAATCCAATTGGTAATTAAACAAAAGCCGATAAAGATCTTACAAATTCAACTTGGCACACACAGTGTTTTTTTTTATGTCTGCAATATTTATAGAAACCAAAAAAATGACCTTTTCAGACAATCCCATTAGCTTTTTAATAGTCTTCGTAAATACGTTGCGGAGAAGAAATTGCAGTTCGACCAATCAAAACTATACTGGCATACTGCTGCTACGATAGTATGTGAATGGATAAAGTAAGGTTTTCCCTTTGTGAATATGCTTTATATATTTGGAACTGATGTTCTTAATGTTTCTATAAATATTTATTCAATTAGATTCAATACTCAGAAGAACTGCGCAATCAAAATGAAACGGAGAAGTTTCACAAGTTTTGGTGATTTCTTTTCTTTGAATTGTCGGAGACAAGAATTTTTAACGGCGTTATGTTGCTTTTTGGTCAGGGCAAACCTCGTTATAAATAAAATTTTCCTTATGTGTTTACATATTCAAAGTTTCATTTCATTCCGTCCTGTTGTTTCTGAGGCGATAAAAATGTATTTACTAATTCGTGTAAGAAATGTAAATATGTAAATGTTTTTGAATAAAACTTTGATATATATTTATCTGCGACTGTACTAAAACAATTGTGTCATATTAAACAACGGCCAATAAAAATCATCTCGCTCGCTGAATCATATATGAAAACACCAACTATTTTTTACCACTGCTCATACCCAATACACTAAAAATCTTTTCCTAAAATTTATTGTGACATGCAGATGGGCGTATAATTGGCTAAAGGTGCGGGGTAACGTCGATAGTCCGACACTCATTGGTCCGACACTCAATAGTCCGACACTCATTAGTCCGACACTCAATAGTCCGACACTCAATGGTCCGACACTCAATAGTCCGACACTCATTTGTCCGACACTCGATCATTTTCCTTGTTCAATTTAAGTGCTATGCATTTGTATCGGGATTTGTATTTGGACCACCCACTTTTTATCCTGGGTTGGGAACACCACACTCCCTTTTGTAAATGGCTGGATCCGCCCCTGACATTGATTATTTAAATTTGAATTTAACGTTTTACAGGCAAGACATTTCAGTGTGTCCACTCTTGTTTTTCAAGTAGTGTATAATAATATTGAAGACCAACTTGAAACTCTGTACACATGTTTATTAAAATCGATGTGATCTTTCTGAATTGTATGCAAAATTATAGGGTACTTTTTGAAGAAGTTAAAAACAGAAGAGAGAAGGGGGGCCTTGTCCGTTGCAGCCGTTAGACGAGGCTACCTCATTTTCATGGTTCAGCAACTGCTTGAAAAAAATTTATAGTTTTTTGTCATGTGAATTTCTCACTTATTATGAGTAATAGGATAACTATATTTGGTACATGTATATAGGTTCCTTGCAACGTTTCAATGTCCGTCAGACAGGGTTCACTTGACCTCAACCTCATTTCAGGGATCAGTGATCAAGGTTAAAGTTACGTGATTAGGTCCATTTCTCAGATACTATAAGCATTTGTTAAATGTATGTGGTGTATGGAATGATTGTAAGGGGTACACGTCAGTCTGCAGGTTTAATCGGACCTTGACCTCATTTTCATGGTTCATTGGTCAATGTTAAGTTTTTGTGTTTTGGTCTGTTTTTCAAATATCATAAGCAGTAGGTCAACTATATTTGGTGTATGAAATGATTGTAAGGTGTACATGTCTGTCTGGCTGGTATCATGTGTTCTTGACCTCATTTTCATGGTTCATTGGTCAATGTTAAGTTTCTACTGTTTGGTCATCTTCTCAGATACTATAAGTTATAGGTCAGCTATACATTGTATGTGGTATATGGAATGATTGTAAGGTGTGCATGTCTGTCTGGCAGGTTTCATCTGACCTTGACCTCATTTTCATGGTTCATTGATCAATGTTAAGTCTCTTATTTGGTCCTCTTCTTAGATACTATAAGTTATACAAATGCATTGATCGGCCATAAAAGGGGGTTCCAACCACAATCCCCAACCCCACCCCCTGGACCCGCCACTGAATGTACATGAGGTCAAGTTGAGATAAACCCTTTCAGACAAACGTACACTCATCGTTAGTCCGACACTGACGATTTCCAACTTTCGTTTTTCGAGTGAAACTGTGAATATAGAACATCGAGATTTTTGTTTTTAATTGAACATTGCCTCTACAAACTACTTAGCTTATATTCTTATACATTTCACCAATAAAAAAATCAGAATTTGTATGAAATGAAAACCTACATGTACTGTAAATATAACCATATATGTTGGATCGAAATAAAAAACTAAAATACCGCGTTATAACTCAAAGATAGCAAGTCTTATGCACACACAATCAAGACATGGACAATATCACGATTTTCATACGGTGTGATAATTTCTTACATTATTTTCTCAAGTTGTAGATAGAATTGTTCATGGACGTAAGAAGAGCATTACACATTCTTATAGACTTACGCATGTTGTTCCGTTTTTGGACGAACTTGCACCGTTCTTTAAACACGTATTTTTTGCGGGTCATTTAATGCGTCCCTATTTAATCATTTAACTAATGAATCTTTGAAAAATAGGATATTAAAAAACTGGAATTTATATAGAAATATATAGTAAATGAAGAACTAAGAATCAGTAAAATGTCATTGTAGCAAAATTGACATCGTTTTGAGTTTTATATTAATATGCACACGCCTTCAACCCATGTTTTCTGATCTGTTAATTTAAAGCTTAACTGATTTTACTCCGTTTTTTTTAAATGGCACAGATAAACTCGACGTCGTGCAAAACGTCTAAAACAACGTATTAGCGCAACGGTGTATATTTTGGTGACTATAACGCATACATACTACAAAATATGATATTTAATTTGTGTGAGTGCAGTTTTAGTAGATATAAAATTCGGTCAATTGACAACATAACCGGGGAGTTTGAAAGAGGGGCAATATGCAAATGAAGCTGAAATAAGCCAATCAGATATTCGGATAGCTGATGCTGATGTCATCATGAAAAGTAAATTATTATTGGTCAGTCTGGAAAAAAGTGCAGCGTTCTCAAACCATGTGGCATTTGAACTAAGACGTTTGAAGAAGCATGGCTTATGTTGTACAAGGTAGTCGAGGTGGAAAAATCTTAATACATGAAGGATACAGGTACCAGAAAAACAGAATTAGATTAAACGCAATTCACTGGCGGTGTTGGAGGAACACATGCAGAGCCCCTTTTCGAACTGCAGTTTTTGACATACAAAATGCACCAAACAATATCGACGTTTTATATGTAAGTTGAGTTCATTTCATGTATTTTATTCCTCAACATACTTTTATAAATAAAACATAATTGCCTCTTGGAACCAAAGAAGTAAAATGAGAAACTTGGTCTTTATGTAAAAATGAATCCTTTTTTTTTTTTTTTTGGGGGGGGGGGGGGGTCCGATTATTATCTTATACATCTTGTACTTCAAGCATATCAATTTTACATTTGATACGAGCATGTCTTATCGGTCACTTTTCATCATGACAATCTTTCTATTTGGTAAATTGTATTACATCCTGACCGGTTTTTACTTTAGAGATATAGAAATTACTCTAGAGCCTAAAAGAAGATTTCTGCGCGCATATCTTTTTTAATTATTTCTTAGGTTTTTGAAGATAAGTACTTATACAGACTACATAACTTGCGACTGACTATCTTTTAGGTTTCCGAGCATGATCACCAAGAAGACCAGGAAACAATTGACTCTGCATCAATAAGACAAAGAATGGTAAATCATGTATCTGCAAATCCAGAGGTCTCCGGAAGACAGGCTTATGACAATGTTGTTCAGCAAGTCCCACGGAATGAACGGGATAGTATTCCAACATACGATTGCCTAAGATCATCACTTGACAGGACAAGAAGGAAACACATTCCCCCAATCCCAGCCACAATAAATGATGTGGCTATCAACGGGCGCTGGTGTCTTACCAAAGATGGTGATCAATTCCTAAGTAAACTAGATAATGGATGGGGAATTGCTGTTTTCTGCACTAGGGAGGCACTTATGTGTTTGGGAGATGGTAATGACATATATATAGATGCTACTTTTAAGTCTGTCCCGCGTCCATATATGCAATTTTTGACAATACACGGGTTCTACCGTGACAGGGTAATTCCATTTGTTTATGCTTTAATGACAGATAAGCATATTGGCAGCTATCGACAGATTATGAGACACATTAAACGGCGTTACAGAAGGTTAACCAACAATGATTTATCGCCACAAAACATTGTTTCAGATTTCGAGACCGGAATGATAACTGCAGCGGAAACAGAATTTCCCCAAGCTAGGATGTGTGGTTGTTTCTTTCATTTCTGCAGAAGTATCTGGAGGCGACTTCAGAAAGAGGGACTTCGAAATGCCTTTAACAGACGTCTTGCACTGAGGAGATGTGTGAGAAAAATGATGGCCATAGCGTATCTTCCATTGGCGGTGGTTCGACAAAATTTCCAGTTGTTTCGTCAAGATGCAACTACTCAACGACTATGTCACAATTGTCCAGGTCTAAGGGAGCTATTAACTTATTTCCAACGAAATTACCTAAATGGACAGTTTAGCCCAGTTATTTGGAATGTCTACCAAAGAAATATGGACAATAGGACAAACAATCATGCCGAATGTAAGTATATACATGTATGACAAATTAAATCATAAAAGCATATGCTTTAATGACACTCCGTTACGGTATGTATCCCCAATCTATGTAGTATTAATAATTTGATTTATCAGTATTAATGGCCCCAATAAAAAAAAATGGAAAGCGATTCTGTCGCTTATGATCAGCCGTTGTTTTTCATAAAAGCTTCCGTGTAACAATCATACCCGAAATTCAGAAAGCAAAAATGCTTAAATTCAGTATCTCATGATTGTAAGAGTTTTACTTTTGTATTTCACTGAATATAAAAATGAAATGTGTTATTTAATCCTTGCTAACTACTAAATCAGAATTGGGTCACAAAAAAACTTTCTGTTTTTCCTTTGAAAATTCATTATAAATATTTTTCAGCTTTCAACAAGAGATGGAACGCAGTAGTTGGCAGACGTCATCCAAACTTGTGGTACTTTTTGAAGAAGTTAAAAACAGAAGAGAGAAGGGGGGCCTTGTCCGTTGCAGCCGTTAGACGAGGCGATCGACCACCCGTTCGAAAGAGGAAGTACCGCCTTCTTCAAGAAAGGATAGATCGTTTAACGAATTCCTACAGAAATGGACAGAGAACACTTAATCAGTACTGGGACGCCATGGTGTACACTGTTGCCCAATTTAACTCAAATGACTGAGACGTTTAGCCGTTTGTCGGTGGTGTAATAAAAGTTGAAATAAAACATATCTTACAAGTTTGTGTTCGTAATTCTAAAAAGTCCAGCAGAACGTGACATTCTTAATTGACCTTAAGACCAGTCATTACGCATCTACATTTATTTCAAATCTGAGTTTACTGTGGCTTTCATCTATTACACCCACCCTCCTTTTTTACGATTGTACATGGGCATTATATTGTCTAGTTCGTTCGTCTGTCCGTTCATTCGTACGACCGATTGTCCAGATGTTCGTTTGTCCGTAAGTTCGTTCGTCTGTTCGTGCGAACATATTTTTAGTCAATGTGGTTTATTATGAAGCAGTACTCGTATCAACTTGAAACTTAGTACACATGTTCCTTTGATGAGGTTTTTATTAATTGTATGATAAATTGGGTTTTATCTCAGTCTTATTGTTCACTTAACATAGAATTGGCATAATTTTTAAAAAGTACATTGCAAGGTTAAAGTTAGTTAAGGCCGTAAGGTGGCCTATAGTTGTTAATTACTGTGTTATTTGGTCTCCTGTGAAGAGTTGTCTCATTGGAAATTACATCACATCTTTTTGTATTTAGTGTCTCGCTTGCGACTTCTGTAACAGAAAGAGAGACTGGGATAGTTCAGATTTTTGCAATGTTAATTTCACTTTTATTATAAGTAATATGTTAACTATATTTGGAGTATGGAATGATTGTATATCTGGCCTTTGTCTTTCATTTATTTGTACATTAATTTGGCCGTTAGTTTTCTCGTTTGAATTTTTTTACATTTGTTATTTCGGGGCCTTTTATAGCTGACTATGCTTCATGGGCTTTGCTCATTGTTGAAGACCGTACGGTGACCTATAGTTGTTAATTTCTGTGTCATTTGGTCTCTTGTTTAGAGTTGTCTCATTGGCAAGTACACCAAATCTCCTTTTTTATATATACACGTTTGTCTGAAAGGGTATATCTCACCTCGACCTCATGTGTGTGTGTGTGGGGGGGGGGGGGGGTGGGGGGGGGTCGTGGGTTGGACCCCCTTTTTTTGGCCGATCAATGCATTTGTATCGGGACATGTACCTTGGGTTGGGAACACAGACACCCCCCTTTTTTAAATGGCTGGATCCGCCCCTGACATTGATCATTTAAATTTAACGTTATACAGGCAAGACATTTCAGTGTGTCCACACTTGTTTTTCAAGGTAGTGGAAAATGATCGAGTGTCGGACTATTGAATGTCGGACTATTGAGTGTCGGACTAATGAGTGTCGGACCAATGAGTGTCGGACTAATGCGTGTCGGACTATCGGGACGACCCGAAAGGTGCAACATATCGTATTTTATTGTAGCTTGAGGACGGGCAAATTGCGCGGCGGTTTAGTTTATTAAATTTTAATTCCACTTGAAATAACGTGAACCTGTCTTAATTTTAAGGTCGAGATTTAAATTTCTACTTGGAGTCTTTGTTATTGTTAGTTCTTAAAAACGGTTTTTGTTTATTGCCAGTTGTTGCTTTAGTCTGTATTCTGCTGGTAGCCGTATTAGGTATTTGTCACAGTCTGTTGTAATAACATTTTTCATTAAATTTCTTTTAACACAGATGAATCCGATTTCAAGTAGAAACATAATATCCCTTGAGGCTCTAGTCACATATTGTAAGTAGTTCTCATATAGAACTAAGTGTATTATATAGAATTCTAGCTACTGTTACGCAGCAAAGTTCTAAATTGACAGCTGGTTTATTTTTATGTTGCATAAAACAACCTATATCTTAAATTTCCTTTTTATTTGGGGGGGGGGGGGTTGAAAAAAAACAGGAACCATTCCCGTTACAAAGTTGAAGAGAACTACAACACTAAACAACATCTATTGAATGTATAACAAATATGAACGATAAATAATCTTTCAGAAATTTAAAATCTCTTGATAAAAAAATTTAAAAAACTTACGGTGTTGCTAAAATGTACCTGAAGTGCTGTGTGAAAATGCTTCCACAAATGACATAAACACATTTTTTTCTCATTGGAAAATAGTTTCGAATGTATTATTTTGCCTTTTTTCAAATTGAAATAGCCTTTATCTCATTTTACTGAAGGGTAATTATATTGATTTGAAGAAGGTATTTGGGTATGAAGAACAGCAATAAAATTGTACTGCTCACTTGTTTTTCGCATTATGTTCAGTATTGCGTGCATAGAAGCCCAAGTCGTCGTTCATCTTATTTTAAAAATATATTCTGGAAAAGCGACAGATAAATAGTCGAAGGTGTATACATACTGTTAACAATAATTTGTTCTAAACTGTGAACCTCTCAAAACTACATGTAGTTGTAGTTGCGCTCTAAGCCTAAACTTTTGAAAGCTGCTGATCGCCTTTTTCGGATCAAACCAAATACTTTTAAATTTGTATATGCTGCTTCTCTGTCAGGCACACGGCATTTAGGAGTAAGATCAGAGACGTGTCGGAATGTGTCCGGTGGAGTGACATGTCTTCCTGCGGACTGCAAAGGGGCGTGTTGGCTAGAACGTCGGTCTAGTTCAAAGCATCGTTTACATCAACATGTTTTCGTCCTGATATGCATGTAATGATTGCCACTGGACGTTAAACAACAATTCACCCATCCATCCATTGAAAGTTGGTGATGTTTCTACTTTATTACTATGTGCAGTCTCATGGATCTTGTCTTATTGACGTATTCCCCGTATCTTTTCTTTTTTTTCTGTTTCATATGCAAGTACAAACATCTCTTGTTTTTTTTCACAAATAGATTAATGTTGAAGCTTCTATGTTATATTTAAGAAACGATAGTGAAGCATTATAGTATCAAGTGTTCTATTTACTTTGATCTACATGATTGAAAGTCTCCTAAAAGCTTAAATTCTACCAAACAATCTCTGTGTTATAGTTTTATATTAATTAAATATGGTCTGGGAAATGAAAAACGAGAATCTGAAGAGCACAATTTGTTTAAAATTTGATGAAAAAAATTGTAGGACATCTTAGATTGTTATACAGCTTCCTCAACATAACTATACTGATCTAATTTTATGAATTAAAAAAAAACTTGACTTTCAATTTAACACAAAACACCAATAAAACACTATTCAAATTTCTTTTTTTTCAGTGGCCACACAGGAAAAGTTGTTCCACTGTAGAATTTTAGATGACGCAGAAGTTACAGTTTAAAAAATCTTACTCATATCATAATTTAATGTCCTAACTGAAAATAATTTCACCAGTGTCAACAGTAAATGCTTTCATTTAGTGCTATTAATTAATTAGAAAATTGTTGATACAATGTATAATTTCATAATTTTTACATAATGATATTTGTCACCACTGCAAGTGTTTGACATATTTTTGACGATAATTGGTATACAAAATGACGTTATTTGTTGACTTTTTCCTTATTGAAATGTTCAAACCCGGGGGATGTTGTCTCATTGACGCTTACCACATAACATTTTAATAAGCATGTCTCCTGTGTATGCGTCACTCGTCAACTAAAACCATTGTTAGCTTTAGTCCATTGTTGCACAGAATATTTTGTTATCGCTATTGTTGCAAATCTGTCGTACTATTTGAGCTGTTTATTTTTACATTTTGAAGTACGTATGATTTATTGTATACATGGATTACCAATAGGTATTCTTAACAGGGAAGTTTTCAAATAATGATTGGAATCAATGCTTTTGGATTAAAACTTATCAGAATAAGCTGAATACAAATTTTATTTGGTCACCAGATCCAAATGCTTAGAACATGTATAATATATGATGGAATTAAATTGACAAAACGTGTTCGATGCAACGAACACAATGATGTTAAGTTATTAAATAAAAAGTTGTTGAGCATGAATTGATTAAATCAATTTTGCAATTTAAAATAGAACCTTTAATGTAAATAAATATGCTCAGCTCTTAATATTTTATCTTTTGATGTCAAATGTTTGTGATAAGCTTTCCGTATCCTTCCTGTGAGTAAAGAAATTCAATATTAGTCTTAATCCGATAATCATGCTCAACAAACAGATTGAAATACAATTATGCCTTAATCATGTATTCTATATCCTGGAAATTCCGCAAGACATAATTTAAAAAATGCATATGTTTTAACTATATTTTCTTTTGAGAAAGAGTTTGTTTTATATGAAAGCATATTTTGTTTTTAATAATTCCAACACTAATTGAAGAACTCTAAAGACAAATTGAAGAACTTTGTGGCATTTTAAAGATCTATTTTCATCTTATCAGGATTTTTTTGGTTGTAGTTTTTTGGGCACTTATATTGCTCAAAACTGTTTTGAGGATTATTTGTTCGATTTCCCGAAACTTGCTTTGATCACGAGTTTAAAATTACCTGATGGAAATTAACCCAGAGATGCGCATTATACGCACAGAATCTTGGAATTATGTTTCATCCGATGTGCTAAAAGCAAAACAAGTGGCATTGAAGGGCAACCACCCTCTAATAACACACAAAGCAGTCAATAAACTTCAGCTCTAGGGAGCTCGTATTAAAGTATACTAAACCGTTAAAATGTCGGGGCTATTTTTTCAAATCAAAAGCTTCGGGACAAGTCGATTCATAAACTGAAATGAAAATTGTTTATTTTCCTTAAACAGTGAACATCCATGTCTTGAGGCGTATTATGGTAAAATAGTTACAACGTATTAAGATTAGGTATCTGTCGGTTCTTTTTTTTCATATAAAAAAAGATTCCAAATAAAATATAATAGTATTCAAAGCACCAATCAATTCAATTATATGACCTCTCAAGGGAACATCGAATAAATGCATATTTTTTGGTAAATCCTTCGCCAGTTACTTGTATAACCAAGGGTCTAGAATATATATATATATATATATATATATATATATATATATATATATATATATATATATATACAGGAATTTTGTATATTTGATAAAGGTTCTTTTCTCTAGTCTGTATCATCTACCCTGTATCGCATACCCTGTATCGCACCCCTTTCGGAACCTCTCATATGTTATTAACAGGTACTCCTCGAATATTATTGTCAGTCGCAGACGACAATTACTGCCATGTCACGGAGTCCCCGTTCAGTTGAGATGGGGGGGGGGGGGGGGGAGACTGATGAACCAACTTTGGAAACCATTTCTCCCCCAAGTTACATTTGCTTTTTGCAAGGTTTAAAAGGGCTAATGACGGAGAATACGAACCTGACACAACTAATTCAGGGCAGCATAAACCGATATCTAGGGAAATATGTGTTGTATTCTAAGGTGGGAACAGCTCACAATATCATTAGTGAATGCATTTAATTACATGAAAATAACATTGTCTCAAAATGCTCTTATACATGTATATTTGTGAATACATGTAGCTCTATATTGAGCATGTCATAATGTTATTAGAGACATTCCGATGTGGATATATCATTTAGTATGAAAGATTCCGAAATTTTATATGATGATCATGAAACAGGATAATCTAATCAGAAAGTCTATGAAAACAAAAACAATTCCAAGTCACCTGGAGAACAACAGGAAAATCGTCATATTCTTGTCTACCCTTATTCTTATATTTTCGGACGGTTGTAAACAACGATAAATCACAGACCTGTTATATATCATGAATCTGGATCTATTAAAATATATGATAAACAGAATAATACATGGCAAAATCCGTATCGCATGCTGGAACTGATATTGGTTCCTCGTGGTGATACAGCATGCGATACGGATTTTGCCATGTATTATTCTATATATATATATATATATATACGTCTAAAGTAATAACCAACGTTCGAACTTACTAGATGTTGGATCGATAATAAATTAACGATACAATGCAAAATAAAAATAAATAAACGTCTAAAAAGTTTCAAAATAAAACAAAATTTTGAATTATAAAAATAATTCAAACTTAGCAAAATTTTCGGATCACTGAGATCCTTCATCAGTGCTGTCGCGTTGCGAAATGACTAATTAATTACATGTAGAAAACAATACATGCTAATAATGATCTTGATCTTCCTCGTTTGTAGCAACGCATGTAAACAAAAAATAAAATAAATAATCCTTTAACATAAGGTAGAGAATTATTTTACAGAATTATAGCATCATAACAAATGAAAAAGTACACGAAAAAAAAAATAAATAAAGCACTTGGAAATAACAATAAAAAAGGATTATTCAATATCTGTATCAATTCACAAATTTATTTCTTTTTATTTATTCCCCTTGGATATAAGGTGCCTAGTTCTTTTATCCCGAAGCTTTCTCTTGTCTGCCTTTTTTTGAGTTATGGGACTTAAGACTATTTTCAACATTTCTCAAGACCTTGTGGAGGAATCTCCTCTGAAACCGCTTGGCGGATTGCTTCCATGTTTGGTGGGATTTATTTTTATGAAGTGTAGATGTGCATACTATACAACCATCTTAATTCAAAAACTTTCCTCATATTCCTTATTCAATTTCATTCCCTATGACTTCTTATGCAAACTGATTCTGCAGCGGCGGGGTACATATGGCTACGTGTAGCAATCTTGTTTGTATTGCGTGTTATACTCATTTACATTATGTAAATTAGGATCCATTGAAATGTTTTAATTATGATAGACTATTTTGTAAAAAGTTGATTAGCCATTAGCTACAACCATTCTACTTGTATCTAGATTGATGTTATTGGTACGTGATCCAAAATTATACAAGCTCGAAAAGGATACCAAACGAGACATAGGCGGAAAAAAGATGAAGGAAAATTCGGGTAACTAGCTTGGCGGTTTACGGCGGTCGAGCAGGCGGCTCTTAACAGGATGAAGGAAATCCGGGTTTGTTGTCAACTTGACAGCAGATTTCTTGTTATACATGTATAAACCGTGTCACGCAAAATACGCCTTTGCCTTTGGGACTTTCTGTGAAAAGGACGCTCTTCTTTCTGTCTGTCTGTGTCTCCTGCTAAGTATCCATGTCTGATTATGTTTCCTATAACCTATTTCAATATATTGATGGAATTTCCGCGAGATTATGCCGTCATGCTGTAATAGAACTCGAGTCAATCAAATTTCCAAATAATAAAATTTCACTTGGATGAAACGATCAAATCATGAGTAGTACCAGAATACTGATTTATGATATCGTATGATTTTATATTGATTTGCAGAAGAAAATGTCAACATAATTCACTAATTGATAATAAACTTGACCATCTAGTGACTATCCCAGCCCAGCTTTTAGAACAGTAAGGAATAAAGTTATGATATGGCTGGAAAGTCCATATGTTCCATTAATGCATTCTACAGTGGCCTTATTTTAACGTTATATCAGTTTTACGGAGTTTGTATTAATGACATAAAAATGAAAATTCGTATGTGACATCTCATCAGAGCAAGAGAATATTGTTGCTTGTCATTTTCGAGTTAAAAAGCTTTACCCAGAGTCGAAACATATATCAAAATAACATCAGATCGTTTCAGCTTTTAAAATAGACTAATACTATAGGACCTTAAACGTTTTGAAAGCAAAAACATCACTCGAGTTAAAGTGAACACCAATCTTCAGTGAAACTTCAGTTACTAATTTTGACGAAAATGAATTTGAGATATTATACGTATATCAACAAATTTTACACTATTAGTAAACAAGCGATACCAACTGCCATCACGTTGGTATCTAAAGCATTGCAAATATATAGAAATCAAAAGGGCACATAAGTATTTTTTTTATTATTTAACTGAGCCATGGACAAATGTAAATTTGTATTGACACAAGAAGATTAATGATTTATCATTTCTTACTATGTCACCAAGAATGGTGCTGTCAGGAAATCTGTATTACACGTTAACCAAAACGTGTGGAGAGGCGGTAAGATTAATCTGACTGTTCATCTCAAAAGTTTAAAAATATGATTTTGGGGAAATTCGTTCCCTATTTAAAATATAATTATTCAAAATGTGACCAATTCTTTGTCGTTCAAATTCGGGTTATTTCTGGACATAGAAAATGACAGGGTTTACAAAATGGGGAGCATAGAAACTATAGTATATCTATAGTTCTATTTGATCTTTTTTCACAATAAATCAAAATTATAATACAATAATAACTAGAGGCACTCCACACTTATTTGTAAACAAACATTCTTAACATTTACAGTTTCCGTTGCATTACAGTTTGCAGAGATATATCATAACCCACGTTTACTGTAATCTAACTTTTTGGTCTCTTTTCCCTTTTGGCCCTTTAAATCCTCAAAATGCAAAATAAAAGCATGCTTAGCGTTACAGTTTGCATCTGTAACGAATAACATTTTCACAAATATATCGTAACTCAGTTTTACTATAATTTAACTATTTGGACCCTTTTTTGGACCTATAGCCCGTTAGACTGAAATTCACAAATTTCTACGATTTTTTTCTTTAGATAAAATTTGAGTAATTATGGTCTTTTTCTGTTTTGGCCATTTTTGGTCCCTCCCACCCCCTTTTAAAAAATAAAAATGGTTTTAATTCAACAATGAAAGAGGCGTTCACGTCACAAGGTTTTTTGTATAATTTGGCCCTTTTTGGTCCCTCCCAGGCCTCCCAAAGTTTGGAATTCCAAAATTTTATTGCGCTTCTACAGTTAGTAAGCAACAATATGGCAAAAACAAAATCAAAAGTGAAGGAGTAGTTTGCGTCACAAAAAAATGTGACGGACGGACGAACTGACGGACGGACGACCGCAACGACAATATACCCGAACTTTCATTCATATAGCTATTAACTGATTTGTATTTCGAGAAATGGAATTTAAATATCGGAAGTGAAGTTTCTATACTAACAAAATGTTATTTTTTCCCTCCGTGCACTAACTCTTTGATAGGAGTACATATCACATATTTATTCTACATGTTTACGAAGGGGTGGGGTGGTGCTTCGCCTTTCAAGTATCACTCATGGCATTGAAAATAATTATATTCCATTAAAATAGTTGTTACCATTTGAATACCAGGCCAAAATATATAAATTTGGTCTGAACAAGATAAAAGAGAATACTCAAGGATTCTGATCGCTCAGAATATTTACTGTGTATGCAAGAAGATCAACATGCACGTACAAATGTACATATTTTCATATTTTAGTTCTTTAATATAGAACACACCTATTTTTATTCATATTTATCTGTTTTATCTGGTATTTACATATTTGTAATATTCTTGTAGTCAAATATGATTCGGTTTTCATATCTAAATATAAGGTTTATCCTACGATTGCAACATAAGTTCACCATTCCTACAACTACACCAACACCATTAACTTGTCGTAGTAGACATTATTGATATATAAAAATATCGGTAAAATATTTCTTACGAAATGACCAATGAAATTTACTTTAACATGTACATGTAAAATTTATAGTGTAATAATTTGCAATTCGTGTACTGGTGTCATTACAAGAAGACGTACATGAACAAAATATTTATTTTATACATATCACAAGTACACGTGGGCGATCCTAACCTCTCTAATATATGTTTTTTTTTAAATAAATCAATACTTTTTCATCATGACAGTTTTACAATTGAATTTTTTATTACATATTGAAACCACAGTTCACATTGCAAAATATCTTTATTCTAACAGGCATGTCTTTTAAATCTTAATCACCCATATTGCATTAGTACAAACAACGTATAAAGCAATGCCCAAATATATAATATAGTAGTAAATAAAACAATTAATTGCTTATGAACATTTGTAGATATGAAGGATATATAATCAATTCAAATATGATTTTTTGTCATAGGATATGGAATTATATATATCATGAGTGTTAAAATAACAGGAAATTTATTAATATATATTATTGTTATCAAACAAAATATAATGTTTAAATAAAGCATCTTACCGTTCCATATTAAAACTTCCAGGAATAATGCCACAATATTGATATTTACAACCTCAATAATGAACAGTCGTATCCCAGTGTTGATAATAAGGTAATTATGGAGAAACAAATTAAGTTCGATACGAGAAGCTACGACTTTAGTTATGTAAATAATCGCTGGGGTTTAGACTTTTTATATGAGTTGGAAACTCATTATGCAGATGCCAAGAGAAGTGTTTAGAAAAGGTTGACAATAGGAGTTTTGAATTTGAATTCACAATAGAGTTGAAATTACATATCTCTGATGGCTTTTTGATTTGAATATGTAAAACCTGTCTGAAAGCTTGAAAACCATTAATTCATATTATCTGGAAATTATTCATTTTCTTCAGCAGAATAGTTGTCGTATCTCTTATATTACAAAATATCAGAAACACGTCTGACATGGGAACAAATCGAATATGAAAATTACAGCATTTTTTCTTTTAATAGCCTTTCAATGATAAGGATGTCGTGGAAAGACCGTATTAAGTAGTCTATTTCCGTTCTTAATACAAATAGGTTATTGGCGTAGCACTATGGTTCAAATTACTTGAAAAATGATTTTTGTAATTGAAACAACGAAATACTTTTTCAGGGAGAAAAAAAAATCCCCCAATTATGCTAATTATCCTATACTTGTGCAATGCAATCTAGCTCAGATATATATTGTCAGAAGCAATTAAATCCATCAAGTTGTTGATTAGAAATATACCATGAAACAACCGGAAATACATACAAGAAAATAATATCATACCACTAATGGGGCTTTGATCTTAATGGGAATACTAAAATTTCAAATTAAAAATTTGACACCCTGTATCCAGGATATCTTTGAGCATGGTAATATTACAATTATATAATAATCTTTAAGTGTATTTCCAGTTGTATTTCTTGTATTTAGCTTTTGTCAGCAATATTGATCGCTGTATATGACTTAAGAGACTCATGGTTAAAGACATAGTAGAGTCTTCCGAGAGGAAGAAAAGTAAACAAAAGTTCTGATAATTTGCTTATTGTATTTCCTTCATGTATGGCAAGGGCTGGTTTATTCTAAACACATCTATTTGATAATATCGAATCGGATTTAAAGAATACCAACGTGGGGTCAAAACATCCGAATTAGGGTGCGATACAGATTGGGCCATGTGATAAATAGGATGTGATACCGGTTTATTCATGCAATAAAGGGTATGTGATAAAGGTTCAACGAGAATGTGCGTATTACGGATGGAACATCTGGTTCCTTATCATTTATGCAAAATGACTGTATATAGTACTGTATGTATGATACGTAGATTATAACATGGCATTTTTCATATCACACCTATTATCAGCCCTAGGTCAAGATATCAGCGCGAGAGGGTTGGTTTTGACCATGGACTGATAATGGGTCTGATATGAATAATGACATGTTATTATATTTTGATCATATACTTCAACATTGGTGTTTTATAGGTCTCCAGGAAAATTCTTATCTCAACAATTTCAGTTCATTGCCGTATTACCGAATATCCTCAAGGCGCTGCAACTCGTCATTGTCCCTAATCCATTTAGTCAAAATGTCTTGTCGCTTAAAGTTTTTCTGTTTGTATTAACATTTTTTAGCGAATTAATATAATCCGCAGTTTCGTCCCGCTATCGTCTGCCATGTTTCTATTTGCTAGTATGTTTAGAATCGATTAAGGAAACGACTGATTTATCACGCGATTACGGATTAAGGATGTGATATAAAACGGAAGCAGTTGATATAAACCGGAAACAGTTGAAATCAAAGTCATATCAGCCCGCTAAGCCAATTCTTATAAGATATGGGCAGAAATGTGTACAATTTCCAATTTTATCATTGGGTAAAATTTTACCTTTATTTTCTATAAGTATATGATAAAAACTGACACGAAAACAAGAAGCTTATACTGGTATAGACTCGACGGTGTTGGGGGGTTAATACCATTGTTAGGATTCCAACAATTAATCCACTCCTTTCCTATTGTCCAATTACAGTATGTATATTTTTTACGTGGTAGTTGTTTTACATGAATTTGTACAATACGAATTCCACATAGTTTATATAGTATAGTATTTCTAAATTACTTAAGTATAAAGGAATCTGTAATCTGATCTGTCCAACAGCGAATATTGTTTACATAATAAGAAAACAAGCATTATTTCTCAAGGAAATATTTCAAATTTAATTTGCATTTAAACCTGTTAAACCCTGTCACATTCTATAATTTATTGTTACATGTTTTCCATACGGAATTTAAGCTTGAAGCCATGAACAATTAAAGTAATTATCAAGTAAGCAGATAATGTTGATGTCATACTCCATACTAATCCAGATAGAAAGAACAGAAATTAGCAAAAACACAATAGCATTAATGACATGCCCAAGAAGAAATAAAGATTAACCCCATTAATGACATGCCCAAGAAGAGAATTAAGATTACCCAACTTCAAAAAAAGTAAGTGGAAAACTACAAAAAATATATATTTTAGTTTAGAAGTCATCATAAAAGCAGGAATTGGAGACAGCGAATGGATTCCTTGCAAAAAAATGCAGTCTCACGTAATTGTCAGGCTAAAAGAACTGAAAAATATAAAGAATTGAACATCACCCGGAATCAAATACGGATGTATTGTGGATCAGGAAAAGTTGGCTCATCGATTCTACGGAAAAATAATCCAAGATCTAAAGTCCCTTTCTCACTTTCAAAAGTAAAAATCAAAACGGTCGCTCCATATAAACAATATTCTACACTACTGTCACGATGATTCAAATTATTGAGGTATAAGAAATGATAAAATTGAAAGGAAAAGTAAGAAAATTAATGGCGACAATACGATAAAAGCAAACAAAAACTATGCAAAGGAGAAGGAACAGGACTATGTCTTTGAAACATTTCATTACGTACGCCTAAATGAAAGCCTTTCTTATTTTTACGTAGGTGTACGTAGGACGATGAAAAGTACAAAGTAACGTCTTTTGAGTATATTCAAAATTCAAAATGGGTTCAACAGATAGCTGAAGGCTTAGTGTATCATTTGACATTGTGGAAGATGCCGAATTAAATCACAGCAATACAAACTTTAAAGCTATATTGGCCCAAGCCAAACGGATAGGGCTCGGTGATATTAAATTAGAGTTTACTTTTGTCGAAGATGTCATGAAAACATGCACGCTTTGGCGAAGTAAACTGTTACAGTTAGAAAAAGACTACAAGCTGAACTCAAATATGTCACAAAAACAAAGATAAATTAACTGTAAAGCACAGAGAAACTTACAATGACCAGAATCACAAGGTGAATGTAAAAAACAGTTATAATTCACAAAATCTTGACATTAATTGAAGCCAGTTTTTAACATGTTCGATTTTTTTTTATGAATTCTGAAAATTTATATAATACAAAACTTAGGAAATGACTGTGAGATCATAAATTGTTTTAAAAACTTTCTGCAGTTTGTGATTTTTTTTTAGTTATTTGTAGTACGTGTCAGATTTTACAACTGCTTTGTGAACGGTTAAATATTACATGTAGTATTCAGACGAAAATATCTGTGAATCGCAAATACCATATTTAATGGTAAATAAGGTGTTTGTGTCGAGGAGACAATTCAGTAACATTTCAGACAAATACTTGTAGGTGCAGGGTAATTCTAATCTGTAGTAATGTTTGAACCTCATCAATTCATATACTGCAGAAAGTTATTTATACACAATGCAACTCTTCAGTGCTTGTCACATAATCCCCTAATGAATAACATGTAATCTTATTTTAGTTATTATCCTGTTGCTTCATATGAGAACTGTATGCTCCGTTTAAATCCATCAAATGATCTATTATGGCAGAAACCATTGAACAGTTTTGCCGTAAAACAGGAAGTATGGTACTGCAATTTGCTAACTGGAGAAAAGAAATTAGCTGCATTTATGTCTGAACTCAGTAAAAAGTACAACTTTTCGCAAATATATATCAATCATTCAATACAAGCAACTGGTGCTACAATTTTGAATCCCAATTTATGTCCGTCACTTGTCATTAGTCTTCATAGGAGCCGACTTTTATGCAAGTCTCAAAATGTTGGTAAAGTAAAAGCCTACAAGACACCAATTATCATGTTGGTATAGCGACTCATATGGTTTACGTTAACAAATCTTACATTGTTCACTAGCATACTGTGTAAGTAATATAATATGGTTGATAAATTCTTGACCCGTAATCAAATTGCTCAGATATATACATATTACCATAACAAAAATTAAAACCTCAAAACGTGAACTGTAGGAGGAGTTTGATACGATGCTTAAAAACCTGATAGCCAGATTTTAATCTAACCTCTGTATATATAAAAATAAAATGGTCAAAATGACCAAGTTTTATTAAACCGTTAATTAATGTTAGATTACACAATAACTATACTTGTGAATTTTAAAGGAACGCATATATGACAATGTGAAACAAAGATACCACACGCAGAGTTTCTACAGTACGGAACTAAATGCTTGGAAACGCAACTAACGAGACATTAATGATGCTTTTCAATAATTTAAATGGATTCTCTTCTTAATCATGATATACGAGATAAAATCGTTGAATTCAGCATGCGATGGAATAACGTTTCCTTATTAATATAAACAGGTTCCTTCATTTTTACAAGCATACGGCTCATTAGACAGCAAGACAATCATTCTTCATAACAATACCACGAAAAGAACAAATTAACAAACCTCATGTCCAGGTTTTCATTAATTTTACCTTCGTATATGAAATTCGTTTGTGAAAATTATTAACATGAGGCCAACTATTTAAAGATACATAGATCAACATAAAGAAAGGAGTATCTAAAACTGCCTTTTTCTTTAAATTTACTACAATGGTTACCGATATGAAGCTGTTTTAAAACCAATTTGTCATATTTATGCCTCAATCACAAATATCCAATACTGAGAAGGACACTATAAAAAACAAAACCTATTTTATGCTGCAAGTACGCTTATCACCTGTCATGTGACATTTAAAAAGTTTTGGTTCTAACGTCTTTCGTGGCATTATTCCATTAAATGATGCAAAATGTCTAACAACTGACGGAAATCTCCTCTTTTCACGATTTTATAGATAAAAAACATTAGATTCCAACATGAATATTAACAGTTAAACGTAGATTCTCCTTCAGGTACGAGTGAGTTATGGAATTTCTCCACCCGAGATAGTTAAATTTTAGATTTTCAATACGCGAGCTTTTGCGAGCGTGTTTAAATCTAAAATTTAACTATTGAGAGTGGAGAAATTCCATAACTCACGAGTAAATTGAAGGAGAATCTGTTTCTCCTATGATTTTCGACAAAAACCTCAAGAAAATATCGTTGCTTTGTAGTTTGTTTACATAGACATCATTTCGGGACTTCTCTAGTTTATCGTTCCACTAACTGTAGAAAAAACGGCGTTAATTCCCAATGGCATGTAGAAATAAATCACCGGGAAGCGGTTAAAAATATTATGTATTTTTATCCCACCGATTAAACACGTCAAGAATAGGAGAAATATATTAAACAACATAGTTTACAATAGAAATGGGTAAATATAATAAAATTTTAATTTTTTAAATTATGAATAAATGCATGGGAAAGTGGCCTTACTCCCTTGTCATTGTCACTTTCAAATGAAACTGAATTTTTTACTGTAATTGATAGAAATAAAACTTTTCTTTATAACATCTCTCCATCAGACAATCCAAAAACCAGAACAGTAGGTTGGTTATCTTATTTGAAATTTTGAAATACAAAGGAAACAGTTTTGTTTCTTCTCTAATTACTACCAGCGATGGACTCTTTGAAAATAAATGATTCCGAGAAAGGTCAACAATGACACACCAATCAACAAACAACAAAGAGAAACATAAATAAACTGTTGATAATTGATGTTTCCACCCAATGCTGTACTTACATGTACTTTTAACTGAAATTAATTGCGACTTGATTTTAATTTGATATTGTAGAACCTAAAACTGTTTTTCTCCCCTCATACATGAAGGCGGTAGATAGTTACAGTTGACTTTTTTCGATTTCATTTCTCTTTAAGGCGTAATATTTTGTGGCTTCAATCATTACCAAGAAAAATATATCAAAATGACACTTCCAGTTCGCATTTCGGATTATTGATAAAGTATGCATATACCTTGCAAAAAAAATTGGGAGTGCAAAAATTTTATCACTAAATAGATGCCTATCGTGTTGGTCTCCACTTCCCGAAGGTATAACCATCTGAGTTACAGGTAATGTACATTATTGTATTATGGTATTGGTATTGGGTTGATACTTTAAATTCACTGTTATAAAACTGCTAAATTTTTGAAATGCTTGTATCTCTCCCATGCATAGTCATGTCCTTAAATAGTTGTTAGCTTTATTTTTTTAGATTTAAATTTTCTTTCTAACATTTGGAAGTATTGTTTCAGCATTCAATATTTTCGGCTTTCGGCATCCATGAGTCAATATACCCAAAGAAAAAAAATTGAGCTATAAAAGAGAAAAGCTTTCAAAAACCCCAATTTCGGTACAAAACAGTAGCTTTACCGATCATACCCCTTCTTTCAAAATGATCTTTTTCATAACATGTAACATATTGGTAAGTTCTAATATTTACAACATCAAAACGGTAAGTTTGAAAATGTTACATTTTTGTAA
Source organism: Mytilisepta virgata (assembly GCA_028015205.1). NCBI lineage: Eukaryota > Metazoa > Mollusca > Bivalvia > Mytilida > Mytilidae > Mytilisepta > Mytilisepta virgata. The sequence continues at coordinate 96,671,551 of CM051521.1, forward strand.
AAATATTTCATACAAGTAATTTACATATTTCCAAGTGAGACGATTTTATAAATTATTCTATTTTAATCAAATATGGTGATTTTGATGAACTTGTGCTAACCCAGCAGATGAACAACCTGAACATTCCCAATCTGGTTTAGATTCCATTATTTGCATACATACGTTTATCATCTTAAAATTTTAGAAACCTGAGAACAAAATGAGAACACTTTCACGTCATTGATATATTAATAAAGAAACGACACGGATCAAGCTACCCTTATCACTGATTTATAACTCAGCTGCACCGAGATAAATAAATAATAACATTAACTTATAAGAACTTGATACTTTTTCGCTGATCGGTTAATATGATAGGAGTTTCAAAAACTCTGGGAAATGAATTAATCGAGAAATGGTTTAATGACAATTTTATGGATTGAAACAGACCATTGAGATATGCAATTTTCTATTTAAAATGTATAATTTCGTGCATTAAAAACAAAGTAATTAATTGCACATCTCCTTACTTATTTATACTGCACTTTAGAATCTCATATTTACAAGTTGGTAAATTGAAATTATGCAATAGAAAAAAAAACAGAATAATAATTTTCACAGTAAAAAATAAATCATATTTGTTCATTACGACTCTTAAACGCAAGTCCAGTATCCACTAAGTTGTTTTTTGAAGACCAAAGGTTTACGATAGATGAGGGAGAGGTTAACGGATAACTGAAAGGCCGGTTTAACCGTAACAAGTCAGACAATCCTAACTCATTATGTCTATGTGTGTTACTATGCTGTTTCTCTTCCTAAAAAAACCCTGTTTGATGAGATTTTGAGTTCAGAATATGCCTCCATCTTGAAAACTAGCGTTAAACTCTCATTACTTTATAAATAGCTACAATGAATAAAGTTTACAAGTTAGCTTTCTACTCTCTAATATAGTGTTGACATCACCTTAAAGTTCGCTGTCCTAATTCGGCCTATTTGGAATTTTGTTATCACAATGTTCTGGTATTTGTTAGCTTTCTAAACTGAGCATTCCTATTTAATGTTGATCAAAAGTGCTTCCTATCCACAAAGTAAAGTATGACGTTAACAATGGAAATCGTTTCAAATTCCATTGTTTTGAAACTAATTACATGAGCAAAGTATCTGTAAAATGATTGCCATTGCAATAAGACAAAAAAAATCAAAATCCATACGAGGCAAATTCGTTTAGACAGTAGCAAAGAGAACAAACATTACACAAAGACATAACAAAACAATAATGAATAAATAAAAAGACTAAAATGAAAAAAAAACAAAAACAAATAAAACTTCCACAAAATCCGGCAGCAACATTAGGATCAGTGTCAACAAAATCTGTATAATCCTGTCTTAGAAGTTCACGTGGCCGTAATTTTGTTCTATCGAAGAAGTAGACTTATGTTTAGTAAAATTAAAAAATAATAGAAATACTAAGGGTTCATTCCTTGTATTGAACATGGTAGATCTCCTTAGCTGAAATTTGGCTTCCTATTTCGATATTTTTGGTTATGAGTATTTCTTGTTTAAAATAAGTTTGATTTTTGGTCTTCCAAATGTTTCGGTTTTAATGCTGCTGATGGGAGGTAACTCCTTGAAATGCGTCGTATACAGCATAGTATAAATTTACTATATCTGATATTAGTATCTTTGCTTTGTTATTTTTTTTTTATATATATAACATCCACGACAGTAAGAAATCAGGTGTGAAAAATAACCACCATGCAGGCTTCTGTAAACGTAAACTAAGTTTGTCATAACATTTTGATTTCAATAGTCCTTTGTCTATGTATACATCTAGGCATGTAGCAGAAGGGGATGTCTCGTGGGGCTTTTTAGTTTTAAATTTACAGTGATTGATAAGACAAGTGTAATTCTGAATGTTTTTACCAAGAAAACGAATAAAGTTAGAATTATTATTAAATTATCAGTAATATCTGAAATACATTTCATAAAGTTATTTTTCCCTACATTTGTCAATTTCATTCTAAAAGGCCAATATTGTAAAAATAAGTTTATAAAAAATCTGCCTGCAGCTGAATATTAAAATGAGCCAAAACTACATTAGTCCAGACAGACGTTTGTGATCTTTATAATCTATGAACCTGAGAACACTATCACGTCACTGAAGAACATACACGGATTAAGATACCCCTTGTCTCTGATTTATAACTTAACAGTATCGAGATAAATGAATGGATCCTGAATACCAATGACTGAAGATTACATTTAAAAGAAACCAAACGCCAGCTAGGGAAAAAATAAACATGAACGTTACCATGGACCACAATAAATCATTTTGAAGATTTATGTAGCATTCTTGGGCAACATTCTAGAAATAAACCGAATTACACCAACATACAAATGGTAATTTTTATCAATATTGAAAAGTTCAATTCCCAGTTGAGCATGACACCAATCTTAAGCAAAATCTGTTACCATTTTACTGATAACTATGAATTGAGAGGTTAGATGTTACTATTGTATATATAAAGTGAACGTCTATAGGGCTTTTAAAAAATTACATCAGATTTACCAATATAAAATACTAACAAGCAGGTACTAAGCATAAACACACTATAGTTAAGATGGCATCTGCAAAAATGCCAAAAAGCTGTCTTTGGTCCTTTAAAAAAACCTTTAAATGCGATTTTCAAAAAATTAAATAAAATCGGAATATCTTTGACAACAGAATAACCTATCAGCGTGTGCATAATATGTCGATAAAAAGTTTGAATCTTGTGCATGTGGCCAGAATCGTGCAAAAGAATCCTGTAACGTGTATGCGTATAGATTTTATTTATCGAGACAAATGTTAAATCCTGTGAATATTTAAATAAAAAAAATTTTGAGGTCGAATCGGAAAAAAAAGATTTATCAACGGGGCACCTTAACTGTTTGGTTATACTATATTCTACATGGACGTATATGTGTTAAATGTCCCAAGTTCTTTTCTCTCAATGGTTGTAATAAGTCCTTAAATGTTGCACTTGTATAACTCTTAACATTGTCAGCTGCATATTTTATGGAGCTGATCTATTACATTAAAAAAATGTTCTTTTTTTTCTATTTGAAGAACTTCTTTTATGAAGGAATATGCACTCCGACAATTTTGAGGAGCAAGGAACTTTATATATGATTTTGTTATACATAGATGTATATATAGTATGTAGATACAGTCTTTTTTTTTTGCTGTGTTGTCACAAAATAACAATCCCTATTTCAAATGTCGATTGCATTTCGCCCTTCTTTTTTATAATCAATTGCACATAATTTTTACGAATGGTCATATCCCAGCATAAATCATAACGGATTCATTTCATTATTTTCGGTTTGTATTAAGATACAGTTTGTACATAACTTAGGATTGGAAATTTTGCAACGGGCATTATTCTGATAAAAATAAAAAACAGTAGTAAAGGCAACGTTGAAAGTTTAGAAAAACGTAAACAGTAAAATCGGTGTAGCTATTTTAATTTACACAAATAAATACCCGATTTTTCGTAAAATCTATAATTTGCATAATCTATTGTTCATAATCTGGTGATGTAATTGAAACAAATGAGACTCAGTCGCGGTATGAACCAAGTACCCTCTTTTTTTAAATGAAATATTTTAAAGTACATTTGTGTCAAAAAGCATGCAAAGGTTGCAATTCACTTTAGATGCAAACTCATATCTGTTATGGCAGCTCTTTTATTATTATGATTATTTTTTTATTATTATTATTTTGTTATTCTACAGATACCCATTTCTAAATTTTCAGAATTGCTGACAAAATTAGTATCGCTTGTTTTACTAAACTATTCATATACGTTGAGAGTTTTGCGATGAAAGATTAATATTGGAATATGATGAAGATTCAGTTTCGGTAAACTTCTGCATTTATTTTATAAGGAATTCGGTAGTTAACTAAACTTTCTGCTAAAAAAGGGTTTTAATAAAAAGTACTGTTCTTGTTGGAGAGTTTTTTTTGAAATTTTATAAATTGAAAGAAAAACAAAGAAATAAAACAAAAACAAAAACAAACAAACCCAAGATTAGGTCATGGAAGTAATATAAATATTGAATTCCCGTGATAAGACTTTGTAAACTTGACAATTGAAATCACTAACAAGATGTTAGGTATTTTGCTTTCCAACTTATCGCTTGGTCATACTGGCATTAGAAAATTCATTACAATGTGAATTTTTTATTTTGCCGTTAATATTTTTGAAGTTTGGAAAGTCACTAATGAGACCCGAGTCATCAAAATACACGTACCGTAAATGGGATCACCGTTGCTATTCGTCAGTATGTCTGACATTGCACTAAATGTCAGTGGAAATCATGTCGTAAAATATGGAATATATTTTAGTGGCTACTTAAAATTTTCCTAAAACAACAGTAAATATTGCAATTCCGGTAAATCAACGTTGTTTATAGTATTTTCGTTTTAGTATAGAAGAAAGCAATTTGTTAAGAATTCAGAAGCATTAATTCTAAAACGATCACAAACAACAAATGGTTTCTGTCAATCGGTAATTTCACTTGTTGATGGAGTGGCTATCCCTATATGTTAGTATTGATTTCTATCATGATAATGACCATTTTTATTGTAAAGTCGTCACCCCCTTTTCATTTATAGAGCTATCAACTATTTTGATAATTTGGTATATTTAGTTAGTATCGATAACAGTAAAAGAGAATGATATCAGAAATATAAATCACACATGTCTCAAAATAATATCCCAAATATTGTATTATATCCACTGTAATTTTGTTATCAGTTTCGTTAAAAATCCCTGAAAACTACGAAGATTAACTTACTGACAACAAGTAGACATATGGATTTTGGATACATTATTTGGGTTATACTGATCACAATTGTTTTTGGCTTTGTCATGTCATGTGTACACGTGTCAATGGTTAATTCTGAAATGCACATTGTACACAATATATCTAAGATATGGATTTTATTTTAATCTATAAATATTTTAGTTGGATCCCATACAAGTGGGGAAGGATTGACCTAAATCCAGGATTTACTTTTATTTTTTCCAGAAAAATACCTGGGCAGTCATTTTATGCTGAATTCAATTTTGGCCGAGATATCTTTTTACAAAACAATAAACCGTTTTAAAACTTGGTTATATTTTGGAGACTCGTGTACATAGTCCTGACATTATAATGTTTTTTTCCTGTACCTCGTTGAACATTTCGACATTTGCTTCCTCTTACAACACTTTTCTCCTTTACCACAACCGACCGATGTATATGTATATATAGACCATTACACACAGTAGCACAAAAAAGTCAAAGCCACGCCACTGGTGTAGTGATTTAGTCAACTCGATCTGATACAAAAACTTTTACCATTGAATGCTATACATAAAATCTTTAAGAAACTATTTCAAGCAACCAACAACTTAAGAGATTTATTTTTATCTTTTAAGAACTACACTCAAGCAATACTTTGAAAAGGATGCCAGTTTTGCTGTTCTATCGTGACTTCAGGGTGAAAAGCAGAAATGATTTATTTTTTTTCGAATTTCTCTCTTAGGTTTCAGACATCTTAAGAAAAAAGGGTTTCAGACTATATGCATAATATTGCCTTCATCATACAGTTGTTTAACTCGGGACCCGCTTCCTTTTATTCAGAATAAAGCAGTGCAAGTTTTAGTTTTTTTACAATTATATTAACAGAAATGGGTTGCTTTTATGTGTTTAAAACATTACAAAATGCAAGTATCAATAGCAATTAATGTCAATCACAAATTTTAATGTCACGCAATATTTAACCTGAACTGTGATAAAGTTATCAAACAGACGTCAGTTCGTATTTCAAGAAAATTTAATTCTCAAAGTTTTTTTTTAAATTTTCTTAACTGTACAATTACGGTATAATTTACATGTTTAATGAACATGATTTTATAACGGTTGCAATGGCTGTCACTATGCGTGCTAATTTCACTGATTGAGATTGAGGGTCGTGCCATAATTTCATTTAATCAATGTTTGGCAAAAAATGCATCACTGATCAGACTGATGAGGGAATCGCTGTGTTATAAAAAAAAAGTTTGTGTAAGTACAGAAAGGCCCAAGACTTCACTTGAATGAAGTGCATTTTACATACGGTAGTGAATTTTTTCTTCTGTTGGCATTTATTTATTTCTGTTTAACCTCTGACCCAGGGTTGAGATACAATAGAATAGTTTAACAACGTCACATTTTTTACATACATCTTCATGTCAAATTTCCGAAGCCAGCAGTAAGAAGCACTGTGACAGGACAAAAGAACTAAGTATCTTCATGATCTCGAGGCTTTCTTTTGATTTTCCACGACGAGACACTTGTTCAATACTTCGATAATGTTTTTAAGTGTCCAATATTAGATAAGTTAAATGTACAAATCGAAAGTGCTACCTTGTTGGACAGAAGCAGCACATAAAAGCTATATATTGTCAAACATGTCAAATGTATTTTGGTTGGATAAAATTTGAAGCTAAAACACTGAAAAGAGAACTTAATGTAGGCTCTGCATCCCTTGTGGGATAACAAACTGTATGACACGTTTTAAGTTGCATATACGGCCATTCGCTTCCTCCGCTAATGACAAAGGTATCAAATTATGGTTTTTGATGTATACAATAATCATATTTGTTTGATAAAGAGGAAATGTCAGTATGCTACACGCTTCTGTCAAGGGACAACCTTTAATTACAATTATATTTTTCAGTCAATGCGTTACTTAGCAATCGAATCCATTATTTGTCTTTTAAGGTATAATTCATTGTTCAATAGAGGTACAGTATTTGTACTTCTTAATTGCACAGTAAATAAAAAAAAATTATATGATTATTGTTTAATTAAATTTAAAACGCATTTTAACTCATGAGTCCCCTTATGTTTGTTGAGCACGTAACATTCATGATATTTATGAAAAAGTAAATAATGACAAAATAGAAATAAGATGTTTTAGGATTATTCCAAATAATCAACGATATCCATTGTAATGTACAAGATTTCCATACATGTATTTCGTCGAATTACGACTCGTCAGCTATGCTCAGCCGATAATGATGAAAGACATTGACAGCAAATCCAAATGTCAAAATGACATGAATGGTACATCCAAAACTACAATGTATTAAAGATAAGAGTATGCATAAAGAGGTACAAGGTCGCAAAGAGGTACAAGGTGTCCACAAAATTGAAAAAATGTTATATCGTTAAATATAAAAGTATGAGTTTTACTCTAGTACCGAAATACTACCAGCGTCCTAGCTTGGGGCGGTCTAAGTGTAAGAGATAATTTATTCCGGCTGTGATATTCATATATCTGTGAAATATTTTCCGACCGTCAAATGATGATCTTGTGTAAAATATGAATCAGATAATATTTTATAGCAATCTTAATTTTTATATAATGAAATATTTTCCAACTTTATTCCGTCAGAAGTGTATTAATATACGAGTTCGGAAATAATTTCACACCGGAAAAAATAAACCGTTACACAAACACGTAGCTATCGTAAGGTCAAACATTTTCTATTTTATAAAGCTGTATATAGCCAATTACGGCATTGTAAACCATGGGGTATACGGACAATAATGCATTTTAGAAAATTGAAATGGTCTATAAAACAATGACAGTCTTATTATTTGATATATTCTTTCATTGCTTATGTACAATGTATTATTTTGTAGATAATTACACACTAGTTTTAAGATCAGAAATACCTAATTAAAAAAATAACATGAGAGGTCAATAATTACACACCAATCAATTCATCCGGGAAATTAAATCAAAGAGCACATAACACAAACATAAAATAAAATAAGCAAGATAATCCGACTTTGTACGGACTCTTAGCAGTGGTGGGGCTTATGTACCATGTCAGACAATCCTGACTAGGTCTCTGTTGTAACAATGAAGGTCTGTCAGTTGGATGGCGTTTATTTGATTGGTATGTCATTGTTGACCTTTCATATTATTCGTTTTATTGTTTATTTTTTTTCAATCTGACATGGACAAAACATCCAAACTCTTTCTATGACACAAAATGGTTAAAAACAATAACACCACCCAACCTTAAATGAGTAGATAAAATGCCAAATAACTATTATAAAAACGTGAACAGAGTTATGTGTGAGTGAGATATTCCTTCTTTTCCAAGAATTCTACTTTCTTAACAACAATGTTTTATTACCCCCCACACCCAAAGAAAAAAAAATAATGCTGAGTTAGATATATTTACATGTAATGGTGTCGGAACGAAGAACTACATTTTTATTACTTGGGATAGAAGTTGATAGCTGTTAAACATTAACATCCTGAACTGACAGTTATATAGGGTTTATGTTTTTTACAAGCCTCTGAAGTAATAAATTCACAATTTTATACTTTAATTGTTCTTGTTTATTGTTATAGGCGCCTGTCTTGTATAAAATGAAATAAAGCGGTTAATTGACCATATGCTAGCGGACTCTCGAACTGATAGTCGAGTAGATTTCGGAGCTACTTGTGTTTTTAGGAGAAATACAGTTTGCTGAAGTTTTAATATGTCGTTTTTAATATGGAAAGGCAAACTTTGGTCACTATCTTTTACGAACATCTGGTATCCCCCACGTCTTGTGAAAACACTACTACGTACAAAATTATTTGGCTGTATTTGTCTAAGTACATGTAATTAATTATAATAACTAATAATCACTGGCCTGTCAACATCTTCACTCACCAATATAAACTTACTATTGAGAAATGTACTTGGAAATGCCCTAAAGCCCACGGAAATCATTATAATCAACTGTAAAATTAATAATAAAGGAATATCTTCCTCGTGCATACATGTCCCTCAGATGTTTATGGCTTTATTTTTTTGTCATTCTGGAAATTTGAATCTGCTGTTCAACATTCGGTTTCGGATTTCAACATATTTAGCCTTGGGTACAAATGATGTGATGTACATGGACGAAGTATATTCATATTTTGTGCACCAATATTTTATGTCATAGAATATCTATACTGCTACAAACCAAATCAATCTATTAAATTTGACTTACCTCACAGATGCAGATATAGGTACATGATGTCCATTCTCAACTTGCATTCTAGTTTTGTGGTCAGAAACTATTTTCTCATATACCGAGTTTTTTCTTCGTCGGATGACACATCTTCGCCACACAATAAACAAAATAACAGCCCCTAACAATGTTCCACAAACCGCTCCAGCTATTGGTATAACTAAGGGCACTGGAAAGGAAAGAGAAGTATTAAGCATTACTGTTTCCAGGTCTACAACTAGCTATAGGTTGAGACTGAAACATTACGGTTTACAGGTCGACACGGACGTGAAAGGATATGAAAAGAAAAATGTTGAAGCTAACAAAATCCTCGACCAAAATTAAGTATTGATGCTTTGTGTAGAGGAGGAATTGTAAAAAATAGAGTATGTGAATAATAATACACCGACTTTTGCAAAGGAAGGACAGTTGAAGAAAGAGCGATAACTCAAAGTCTTGATCACAATTGCACACAATATCAATTTTCCTTAACATTATTGATGCCCGGGTATTGATGTTCCGCTTAAAAAAGATACATTCTCTTAACACATGTAATTATTAAAATGAGTTTGTTGTTTTAGAGTTACCTTCCTTTGAACACTGTACGTTTCTTGAATACACAACGTAGAATTTTTGTAAATTCATATTTACGAAACTGTCCCTTGCCGGAAATATCCGCTTCAGTTTTTGGCGTTTAATATTTCAATAAACAGCATGGCTGCAGCTGGCCATTTTTTTTAATATGTGAGAGTGTAGTAAAAGCTTTATCATATAATGATTTTATTGTATTTATAAATACTGTTGTTGTTAAAAATTGGTGACAGTCTAAGCTAACTGTTTATTCATTTAGTAAAGGTGGTGCAAGATGGGCATTCCATGCCGGGTTGCCAGGCGGGATCAGACAAGATATGGGTATGTGGAAAAACGATGCTTATCTCAGGTACATAGAGACTGATTTTGGCAAATAGTTTTCAAGCAATGAACACATCTGGTAAAGTTTAATTAACAACAGCATGTATGTATTTAGTTGGTAGCAAATAAACCTTCTTAACAAAACATGGAACTCAAAGGGAAATGTCATAATCAAAGTCGACAATATGTCGATAGGTGAATACCCAGAACAGCTGGAAAGCAACAGTCATACTCCTGACTTCGTACAGGCATTTTAAAATGAAAATGTTGGGTTTAACCAGGTTTAACATTAACTTTAGAGCTACAACATACTTGAAGGGATTATACGTTTTTCCTTTATATAATTAGGATTTTCTTATATTTTTTTTCTTTCCTACTAACACCAACTTGGGTCAGGGGTCTATATACAAAATGTATATTATGGCCAGTCAGCTCATTACTTTTTTTTATTGCTTCAATTGTATATGTTGTGTTGAATGTTGATGGCAATAACATTTTTGCACTCGGCATTATTAATTTTTTAGGTCAGGAAGTAAAATTAGGTTCATTAAATCTTTAAATAGTCCTTTCGAGTCGTATGCACAATTTCGACTTGATTCAAGATATAAAATAATATCTTACTGCTGACCAAACAGTAAGCAGTCATTTTTTACTGAACTTTTCAGTGATGTCTTCAGCTGAATTTCGGTCAACAGTAAAATTGTAAGGGTACATTATAATTACTCTTAAAATAAAAAAGTGTGACACCTAAAAACTTCCAAAGATGAAACATATACATATAAAACTAAAATGCACTCTTAAAAAAACTTCTTTGTCTTTAGTGCACAATTACTTGATATATAACTTGTGAATATGCACATACAAAGGCAGAAAAATACGTCTTCAGATCAGCTAGGGCTTGCATATGGATCTAACACGGACAAATTAATCTTTGAATTTGTTGAATTTGGTTTGTAAAGAGAGATTGGTCTCTTTGTATATTCTTACACTTCCATAATTTGCACGAATTAACCGATAAAAACAAACATTTACTTTAGGAATTTGAAAGCGGGATTTAATTTGCTTTCATGTTTTATCTCTGTACAAAATGTAATTTAATAATCTATTAAAAATTAATTAAAAATAACTATATAAAATAAAAGTAAACACTTACTCATCCGGTAGACATGCAGGTGTTAGAGTTACATGTTTTTAGTTTTATGCAGTCATACCGATGTATCATTGTATATCTAATTTGTGTTCCCCTTGGGATAAGTGAAATGAATAATTTTCTCTTGTTTACAACATTATAATACTTTAATATTTTTTTTTATGAATTATTCAATGACGCACGTATCATAAGAAAAACATGTCATGGTCAATTTGTCTTACATGTGCTATAGGACAACATTGCCTATGTTGATATCTTTAGGATTTCTTCTGTTTATTTGGAAATGCATGCATTTGTATCTATTTTTTACAAAAGGTGATAAAACTGAATTCAAGCCTTTGTAATCGATTAGATTTTCAAAACAAACCATTTAAATGATACATGAACAGAGGATTTACACTTTGTATGCACGTGCTTTTTATTCCTAAACCATAAAATATAAAAAGACTTTTCGAATTCCATACTGTTAATACAATTTCCCCGCTTTTATCAGCCTATTCTGTAGCCCCAATAACGTTCTCAAAACTGGAACCATTTCGAGTTATCAATAGACAAAGTTCGAGTTATCAACGATTTCGACCGCGCTATTGCCATGGAATTTCCTCAACTTTATTTCAATAACTCATAATTGTTAAATAGCAATTCCTATATCGGATATTATTCTCAAATAAATGCCCCTTAACCTCAGTAGCCTAAGTCCTTTTATTTGTCTGAATGCTTTCATAGCTTTCAATTAAAATTTCAATAAATATACAAAAGAATCTTCTTGAAAATTTTAAAGCCCAAAATTAGTTAAAAGTGAAACGTATATAATTTTCTTCATTTAAATTTGTTCGTCCGTTGGAAATTTTGGTACAATAGACCAATTTTGCGGACGAACACGAACGTCAAAATTCATGAGATACTGAAAGGCTTATCTCTCACTGTTACTATTTTATGAGTAAAGTAAAAGCGTTCTCAAGTATGAACTTCAAAAACATGACTCAAAGTAACATTTATATAGAATATAATGTCTTTATATGTTGCTTGGGTGATGCATTTAAAAAAATGACGGAATGTTTTTTTTCCAGAGGTATGTTCTTCACGGATTATATCATGAAGATTTCATTTCCGTGACAAGTTTGATGCATTGGAATATAAATAGATAGCATTTCGTCCGAATTTCATCGAAAGCTTCGATTTGCTGTGATTTTCCTTACAATTAGTTTTAGATGTATGCTATTTTTTTTCTTTCAAAATAAAATTATCATTGGTCCAGAGGTACTATGTTTATTGGTAAGAGTTGTACTGTTGACCATTTCCGTTATCTCATTTATCTCACCTGGGCTGAAGGTCCATGTGGGATATTTTCATTACTTGGAGTCCATCGTCTGCCGGTCCGAGAACATTTACACTGACAAAAATGGCATAATTGGATATAAATCTAGCCGAAATCATTCTTATGGTCTACTTTCAAAATTTTATCCGATGATGCCACCGATCAAACAATATGGCAGACGTTACTTTACATAAAACATTTGGATATTAAAAATGAGAATATTTTATGATTGTCTGTGCAAGTATTAAGCTGATTTTTACTTTATACGCGTAAAATAAGAAGTTAAAGATTTCGCGAATGTGGGTTTTGTTCTAGTTGACCTACCTTTGACTTAATTACGGCCTATGCACCTACAGAATTTCACGAATATGACAGTTTTAAACATATCGCAGTCTTGTTTGAAATCACTAATCCAATTTATTTCAAAATGGTATCCAATGATATTCAAATTCCCCTTCTTGTCTGAACCTACCCAACCAATTGCAACCAAACTAAATGCGGTCGGCTTTAAAAAGAAATAAACATACATATATATATTTATAGAGACAGCCAGCCAAGATGGCCGCAAAAGCCGATGCTAGTTTAAGAACAACAACTTTATGGTAAAATCTACGTAACACCTTTCTTGCTGGAAACCAAATTTTCCATTGGTGGTCTTTCTTATAAACTAAGCGAGTTTAACATAGGACCATTTATATGGCAATGGTCAATAGGTGGTCCTCTTTTAAAACTGTATCCGATAATCACCAATCAGTATGAGCCACCAAAGCTGATGTTAATTTAAACAAATGACCTTATAGTAAAAATGAAAAAAAGTATCCTTAAATATAATACCATCGCAAAAATAAGATACGTTTCAAATTATTTAATCACCAACTGTAATAAAGACCCCAACCTTTGTTAAGGACCGTATCTTTTTACTTAAGACGGAAAGTCTGTTGAAATGCGAAGTATCCTCTAGATATTCTTCAATTACGAAATTATGCAGATATAAATTACTTATAATTAAAGGTCGGAAGCCACTAGCCAATGGATACAACAATGGTCCAAGCAAACTTAAATTCACCCAGGATCTTCTTGTCTGATATCACTGAACCAATAGGAATCAAACATAACAGCAGTGGACCTAATGTGAGCAAATGCAATCCAAGTCAGCGATACAGGCTCATAAAAGCCTTAGATTTCTTTTTTATTTTACAAAAATGACTGTTATTATATCACACTTATTTACGTCCAGATTGTTTAAGGAAAGTTTGATATAGGTATATTTTCTTTAAACGGTGAATGCTGGGTAGTTTAATTAAAAACTATAAAACAGTATTTTTTTTCTCCCTTTTGGCAAAAATGAAAAAAAAGTGTCCTTAAATATAATACCATCGCGAAAATAAGATACGTTTCAAAGTATTTAATCACCAACTGTAATAAAGACCCCAACCTTTATTAAGGACCGTATCATTTTACTTAATTAAGACGGAAAGTCTGTTGAAATGCGAAGTATCCTCTAGATATTCTTCAATTACGAAATTCTGCAGATATAAATTACATGCATGTTATTTGTTCTTCTTCGGGCAAAGTAAGAAAAGTACAGAAAAATGTTTTATTATCAATATGTATAGTGCTCCGACCGAATTTATTTCGACATTAAAGTACTTCATAGAATTCTAGTATTACTGAAGTTGTGAGGGATTTCCAGCTGACAATAGACGTGTAATATTATCATCAGCCGCACGGCAGAACTCAATATTTGAGTTACACTTAAATATTAATGAAATAAATATTGTATGATTCCGATTTTACAATTTCGGTGTTCTTTATATCCGTATTTCAACAAATTCAGCATGTAAGTGCAGAAAACAGACGACTATGACCAATATGTTGTAGTTCAGATAAAAATTCAAAATGACCAAAAAACAGTCTAAGGACAGATCTATTCCCGAAATAGATACTCTTTAGTCTAAAAAAATTCACAATTTTATAACAATAAAGACTTTTTTTAATTGATATCTTATTGAACAGGAAATCTTTTGAAGTTTAAATTATGTATACCGAACAAAACATTTAATATACATCCGGCTCAGCCGTAGTAATAAACATTTATACTCCTACAGCGAAATTCATTGCACCAAAGGATTATATTCAAAGTTTAATTTTAAATTCATTAATATTATACGGGCAACTAATTTTGTGACTACCTTAAATATAAAACTTAAAAGTACGGATTCCCAATGAAATGCGACGACATGCTTAAGGCTGACAACGTTGAATACCAGAGCAATAATCCAAAATGTTGAAAGACAGATTCAAAAAGTGTTGAAAATCAGCAATGAGTCGAATAAGTTCATGAAGAAATTTTATGTTCAAACTCGAATGTTTCAAACTAATGCAAAGAAAGAAAAATGTGCGTCTTTATGAGAAACCAGATACAGTTGAGTTCAGTTCTAACCTCTCATTAGAACTGTCCTAAACTGTCGGAAGAACTTTTCTAGAACAGTTATCCTGACACCCTTAGAACCGTTTATGACAGGGTGTGTCCTGACCTAGAACCATTTATGACTGTTCTACCCTAGAACCATTCTGGACTGTTCAACCCTAGAATCATTTATGACAGTTCTACGCTAGAACCATTTATGACAGTTCTACCCTAGAACAATTTATGACAGTTCTAAACTAGAACCATTCTGGACGGTTCTACCCAAGAACCATTTATGACCCTGACATCAAAATTATAAGAAATAAAATAATTAATTTGTTGTCATAATTTTAAAATCAACTTTTATCATACCGAAATATATTACAGAGTAACAAAAAGAAAAAAAAATAACTCAGAATAAAGTTTTAACTAAAACTAAATGATTTAAAAACTAGTCGGTGTTATTTTCTATAAAACATTCCTCTACATATGTTTCGACAAGAGACCACTTTAAATCAAGATTTAGTCCCGTCCCTTCTTGAAATTATTGTGTAAAATGTCCATATATGTACGTTATATCTATGTAATTTTTCGAAAAATTGGTGAAATTTACTTCTTATTTCAAAATGGTGGTACTCATCCCAATCATCTTCTACCTTGGTCATAACTGCATAACGAAATAAATATCGTTCATACGAGAAAAGAGAATTAATTATATAATATATCAAATATTTACCATATAAATATGGTAAAAAAGATAAATTATTAATTTAAAATAATAAAATTAAAATGTTACTTATCTGACGCATTTGAAATATCTGCATTGAAATTTGGGGCCACCTTCAACACACCTCTTTATTCAAATGCTGCATCAATCATTTTAAAATGTAGCGTTATAAGAGTTTGAAACCCCGCTGATTTTGTCAGCAAAACGGTTTACCTATATACATACACATGTATCTGTGTACCTTAAAGGTTGGAACAATAAACATCCGGACAGCCAACGTACAATGTACATGTCAAAACGTTAATTAGTTATAATTACCTGAAACACACAGCATGTTACGGAGAACAAATTTCTTTACCTGTAAATTTACTTCGGATAAAAATCACACCAATTTTAACAAAAACAATAATTCGTTTTTCTTGTGGGTTAAAAAAAATGAAAAAAAAACTTGAACCAGAGCTCTTTATTACATGAATGTACTTTTGGAGTTTTGTATAAATTGGTCATAAATTTAATATTATTAATTATTGTCATAATTTCATATATTGAAATTATATTCGATGTGAAATGTTACTACATATTTCAAAAAAATGTTAAAAGTTTCGAAAAAGCGAAGACGAGGAGTACGTGCCATAATCAATACAGAGTTATCGGACATGAAAATGGACAGTTCTACCCCATAACCATTTATGACAGTTCTGAATGGTTCTACCCTAGAACCATTTATGACAGTTCTATTCTAGAACCATTTATGACAGTTCTACCCCAGAACCATTCTTGACGGTTCTAACCTAGAACCATTTATGACAGTTGTACTCTAGAACCGTTTATTACGGCTCTACCTTAGAACCATTTATGACAGGGTTGGTTCTACCCTCGAACGGTTCTAGAATGGTTCTAGAACCGTCCTCTCTATATGAATACTGTTTCTCTATTGGATTAGCACATGGCATGTGACAAACTAGAACAACATGTATAGCATGCTTTAAAGTTTTTACGGACTGGGGGTTTCCAAAAATAACTATATCACAATAACAGCAAGTATTTGACCTGAGGCTGTGACCACTAGGGTTTGTTTGTATTAGTAAAGGACGAAGCTCATAACGTTATAATTTTATTTGAGATAAAACGAGCAAAACAACTCAACATTATTTTGTTTAAAAATTTATTGTTAAGTTTTGTAAACTTTTTACTTAAGTATTAATTAAATATTTGTTTTAAAGACTTAATTGGAATATTAAGCCCTTTCAAAAATGATTGAAAAATAATAAAGCAATTGTAGCATTTTGTTTTCTGTCGATATTCGATTTTATCGCGCTGACCAAGAATAGCAATATCGACCTCGTACTTCGTCCTCAGTGCGATAAAATCATGTATCGACCACATCTGTTATAATTGTATAATATAATGGATTGAAAAATAGTAAATATTCTCCATCTGAAATGATATTTAAATTCTTTTAACTATTCTTTCAATACTTTTGGAGAAAAAGAAAATCGGCAAAATTGATTTTGCTCATTTTCATTTATTTTGTGAATCTTTTATTAGTAAATCGACGACACTAATACAATGTTTAGGTCACAAGAAATGAAACCCCAAAATGTATTATGTAGTCCAGATTTGTCACTTGGCCAATTCTAAAATTGTCACTGAATGCGGTACATTTTTCCACGTTGTTATATCAGTTTGACAGTTTCCCAGTGTTGTTCATTTGTCTTCCCGTGTTTTGTCTGAATAATAGATTTCGTTTTTTGGATTGCTTCTTGGGTATATTTGTCCCCTTTTGACGTTTTACGGTTCCACCTCAGATGGCTTTTTAACAGTCTCGCTGCTAGAATGTTGTCAAAAATATAAATGATAATTATTTTAAATACAATGTCAATTAGGAAAGAATGCATGAACTTGGTGGAAGAAAGGCAAAACTGGAATACTTTGATGAACATTAGATACCGTCAACGACTGTTAAAAATTGGTGGAAAAAATTACCAGGCGGGACTTCCCTCTAAATCTTCAAATTTCCCTCCCATCCTATTTAATGATATATTTATCGAAAATAATCGAGAACAAACTCTTGGTATTCTGCCAAGAAATACTTTACAATCTCTACCATCTGGCTATGACTTACTTAGTGCTGCAGAAAATGAACCCATTTTTGAAATAGTTCATAAATATATTATCGATTAAGGGAGATTGGGTTTATAATAGTACAAATATGGTTGAATAGCTGCAGCACGTACCCTGGGTCACTGCTGCTGTAGCTCACTATAATATACTTTATACTTTAAACACAAGAAGTGATGCTATTTTTCAGCTTATTCTCCATCGATATATGAGATAAATGAATTTAATTTTGCCTTCTCAATGTATATACATAATTGGCAATTGTCGCCCATTTTTTTTTTATATTATAGACTTGTGGACAAAATAGACTGACAAACCACAGAACAAACTATAAAGTTGTAAAACATTATCACAATATTAATTTTATTTGTATTTATACTGATTAATTACACCATGTTCCACTATTGCTATATGTAATGGAGACGGATTAATATAAGTTTTTCTTTTTTAATCCATTTGCTATACTTTTTGCACTTTTTAACTTGTACATGTCTTTGAAGAAATAAATACAGTTTAAACTAATAGTCCTCCAGCACCGACATAACCAACTCCGGGGTTATACCATTATCACATACAATATGCTAAATGTTTGGTTTCGTTTAATGGGGGTTTACTACACTTAATATATCTTTGCTCTCATTGTTTTAATTGTTGGAAGAAGTCAGAGAAACTGGAGAGATCCAACGCCTTTGACAGAAAAAACGTCAAGATCATCATCAAGCATATCTGCCACTAGTTTGATTCGAACTGCCAACCTCAATATTGGTATGTTTCTGATCATTAGACCACTTGACCACCGAGGCCCCAACTGTAAATATTTATTAGGTCAAGAAAAAAATTATAGAGTCATTTGTATTGACATTCAGGCAAATGTACTCGTTAATCAATTACTCTCAATTTTATTATCCGTTTCAAAACACTTTATTGATATTTCAGTATTTGAATTTTTCTTTGTCAATTAATGTATAAATTGACGGATAAATCAACTATACATAAATATAGTAAAAACTACATTGTTCGTTAGCTGTAGAAAAAATGGTTAATCAGTATTAAATTATGTAGTGTATTGAATAGAAAAGAACATAAAGGTCATTTAGCTGTTATACATATCCAACAAACTCGTTAATTTTTCCAAGAGAACCACGATATGCTAGTTTTTTAAAGAATATAATTTCATATGACTGACTCAATATGCCTAAAAATGTAACACTGAAAAAGACATACATGTAAGAGTAAATTCAGAACTATGGAAGTGATTACGAAATTTGGCAAACCATGTAAGGTCAAAAATAAAATGCCAGAAAAGTAATCATATTGATTTTTTTTATTGTTCAGTTTTGGGTTTCCTTTTTTTTCGTCAAGACTCTACCTGATGAAAGAAATTCATAAATTTCAATCTGCCCATGAAATTTACTATCTTAGACTATATTTGCTCCTTAACGTACAATCAGAAAACGCGCTTTGTTTTTATTAGAATTTCGGTGCATAAATACACATCGTTCGAATTCAAAAAATCAGTACACTCTTAAATGAATGTTATGAAAAACAAACAAAAACATAAACAACGACAATAAGTGAACTAAACTCACATTCAAAGATTTACACTTTGTTAGTCTAGGTTTTATCTCGATGGTTAATGAAACACTTGTTGTCTTTTTATGTAGTAATTGAGTACTAGTAGTTAAGAAACAGGTATTACTGTATTTTGTTGAACTGATCGGTCGGGGTTAACCTTTTAATTTGCATAAGCCCAGTTTATTTCATATTGGGTATGTTCAGCAAATACCCGTTATAAACATTATTGAACAGTGTTTTATAGTGGTAGTGTTGTCAGTAAGTATGCATGTACTAAAGAAAAGTCCAGGGTGTATTATATGAGATAATTCAATTTCAATCTGATACTTACCGTTTTAAATATTCCTGTACATTATACATGAAAATAGTTGTTAAAAACGTGATTAATATTCAAACTGCTACTTGTATGAACGGATAATTGACAACATGCATATTTGGATAAAAATAGGGCCATTTTCGCCTTAATTTATTTCACTTCTATGGCCATTTTCAAAAAGTCGCTTAAAACCTTTCAAAATCTCTGGGGGAATAGCCTGGTATGTGGTCTCTAAGGATTTGCTAAAATAACCCTTTTTTACATACTTGAATATTGCTTTTGTAGACAGCCTTCCAACATGTAGGACACTCAGAACCACAACTAATGATTTGCTGTAAGTGGGTTTCCCTATCTCCTTTTTATATGACAGTAGAATGGTTTTGGTTCTGAATGTCCTTCTTGGCAATATTCCAAAAAGTGATACAAAATGATCAAAACCGCCTATATACACGACCTTTGTGGGTGGAAAACTTGAACTTTTTAACGATTAAGCATATATTTTTTGTTTGTAAACATAAAAATGCATTGCGTACAATCGTTTACGATTAAAAGTTGTTAAATATTTAAGATTGAAAAATAAATGGTTATGAGTGAAATAAATTCAGGGGAAAGTGGCCATACTCTTTTAACGGTCATTGAAATGACATACCTAATGAAATTGACTGTTCTGTTTTTATTTAACCGATGTAAGCTCCACCCGATCAGGTGAAAAAAATGAGTATACAAGGGTGAATCTGAATATTAGGTTTTATATACACAGTGTAAATGACACGTATGTCCAAACTATCAACAGTAAAGCAAGATAATAGGAAAGGTCAACAATATAATACCAGCCAGTTATCAATATTAACTGTCTTAACTCAACAGACCTTTTGAAGCATAGAACAACAAAGTAAGTATATTCATAATTAGAACAGACACCTGTCAAGCAGTCTGATTTTATGGTTGTCCACCCTTTCCCATCATCTAACCTGAACATCTGGTGTATACAGCACACTAAAAAAGACAAAAACAATAGGACAGGTACGTGATCTATCTGTGCTTCTCTCTCCCTTGTAAAGATTGAGCATGATCTATATGCCAAAATTACCTACCGCACCAATCGGGGATCGAACCCGAAACCTTTGGTACAATAGTCCACCGCTCTACCAACCGAGCTAAAGGAGTACTCCACTAGCGCAGCTAATGCAAGGTGGTTATAAACCTGTTATGGTTCTATAACTTCCATCGTTCACCAGGGAAGCCCCGTTACACCCTAAATATATATCTGATAAGCAGCGTAAATTATAAAATATCGCATTTTAATGTGTTACTTTGCCAAAGAATATAAGTTAAAATCTTCAAATTAATTGCGATAAAATAACGAGATTTATTTAGATACAGAGCCATAAAATATGCTTTAATTTTACACCTAATCGGACGGGTTGCTCGGCTTTTTGTTTTCTGTTAGAGAAATGTATTGAAATAAAATCTGAAAATAGATTCAGCAAAATAGCTATGCAATCGGCTTGAACTCGGACTGATTACAAATCTTACTTCAATTAAAGTAGTTGATATATTAATCTCATGAAACAGCCAAAACCCATTTTCGATAAAAGCATTAAATTCAAAACTTTTTCACTCAGGAAGGTACTTATTATTTAAATCAGAACGCTGACGTATTACATGGAGACCCGTGCTTTGTAAAACTCAATTACATAATTAAAAGTATTGGATCACGGGAGTGAAATTATAAGGTTGTGTTGATGCAATTTTTAATATCTATTGAACTGAGATTAACTGAGGGATTAAAACTAGAATGATTGAAATCTTATGAAGCCGATTAGTGTCATGTATTTTGAAAATATGTAACAGTTATCCAACGAGGAAGCGGTGTGTCTGTATAAGATATCATCCTGAGGGCTGGAGGCCCGAGGGGTGATCTTATACAGACCCACCAAGTCTGAATGGGATAACTATTTTATATCCCAGCTCATGCGGTGTAAATAATAATAAACTTTAAACTGTAACTACTATTATCATGATTATACGTTATAGATTTACTTTTATATATATTATATATTGTATATCCCATTGGAACCCATAACATAATGTTTATATAGGTAAAATTAACACTTCATAGGTGTGAGCGTCCGTAGTCTAGTGGTTAATGCATTTTGACAATATACTAAGGGTCCCAGGTTCGAATCTTAGTAGATTCTTTCAAAACTTTTAACGTTGATTTTTAAATGTAATTTATGTTTCTGCATTTTACTTGGTAAGTTTTAATCGTGAGTAATTTGTTCCCGCCAACTTTAAACGTAACAAAGAACTCTTGCAGGGTGATCCGCCTCAGATCACCCCCGTAAGAACAAAGGAGCTGGGATATATCGACTGAGATCGTACGAAATGTAGTGGTAGTCTTTTTATGATGCCGAAATCAAGACGTTGGTTGGGGGTCGAGTACTCCTAACATCATCACATTCTATTGTATATGTCTGCATTTCCAGTTTACGTGCCTTCTTTACGAGTTCCATGAAATATTATGCTTATTTTTAAGACTTTTAACAAAAAATTGCACTGAGTCTGCTGTTAACAACAATAATCCCCGAGAGATCCAGCATATTTCTCAACGTTCTCTGTGTTATAAATGTATGTATATATATATATATATATATATATATATATATATATATATATATATATATATATTTACATAAATTTTTTAAAGAAATATCATTTTATTTTTTCATAAGTTGAACAAAAAAAAAACCTTTATTAATACAAATCTTTGATACCAATTTTGATGCACAAAATGTTCACATTTAGTCGATCAGTTGTGCTCAAGGCCTAAAATGTTGAAAACCAAAATAACAATCCAAAAAGTTAAAGAGCAAATTCAAAAAATTCCAAAATGACCAAAAACTGGAAAGCCAAAACGATCCATTTATTTATTTCTGAAAATATTTCATTATTAAAGTAAATTTGAATATTTTTAGAACTACAACTTAATATTTAGATTAAATTTCCAACGAAATGTTATATATCTATGTTTAATTGCTGTGAAATAATCAAAGTAAAAAACATATAAAATATCATTTTTGGTAATATTAATGAAAAAACATACTGAAAGACGGATACGTGTATGAGGTCTTATTTTAAACTTTAAATATATATATAACATGTTCATTTATTAAATGTTTTTGATATTTTGACTCAAGTTAATTTTTCTATATAACAAGGTAATTTATATATTTCATTGTGTGTCTATGCATATAGTTTTTAGCTTTACGTAATTATGGTAAAGATTTTAGTCATTTAATATACATTACCAGAGAAAAAGCGTGTGTCATCAAGAAATCGCGTAGTATTAGATGTTTCACTATTATTCCCTTTCTACTAGTTGTATCGTTTCAGTTAATTATATATAAACTGATTCATTCTTCATCTTAATGTTTTTTGTATATAGTACCAGCGTACGGACCATTTGATTTTTTTCTTATATATATATATATATATATATATATATATATATGCTGAACAAAAAAAGTTTATCAACATTCAAAGTATAAATTAAGGACAATTTCCGTTCGTTTATATTCGAATATTTTTAATATTACTAGTAAGTGAAATCACAAAACGAATACTGCTTGAAGCAAACATAAACTTTACATTTGTTGACGTGTTGTGGTTCCAGTGGGCCCGACGTAAAACTCTTGGTCACGACAGAAAACAGTGAAAAGTGGGGATTTGCTAAAAATGTGATGGTTTTCATGTTTTGGCCAACTTTAACTGTAAAACTTTCTTGATGAGTAAAAATGGTCGTCTAATGATATTTAAAAAGTTAATTTGGTCCCAATTCCCTATGGAAAGTTGGACAATGGTGTTTTTTCAAGCCACATTTTCTGTAGGTTGTTCTATAGGTTTTATTGACAAAAAGAAGAGAAGTTTATAGTAAACACTTAAAGATACAACTATAATTTTCCACTATTTTTTCTTATAAGGAATATATTAATGTGGTCAAAAATGTGTTGCTTAACTTTTTTTGTTGAGTAAAACCAGACCTGAAATAAACAGATGTGAACAATGTTAACAAATTCCTAAGGTATATACAATAACCATATATAAAAAAGACAAAAGGGGGATAGCCAAATACTGTAACAAACATCATGAACATATCATGGAAAATTGACAAATACATAAGGAACACGCGTATCAAAAAACTGTCGTGAACTTAGGAAATCGTGAAGGATGAACAGTTTCTTTGTTTTCTAAGACATCCGCCATACTGCTTGTTGTCATTTCTGGTTTAAGAATTAATACTCTAATCAGCTAATGAGAGATTGGAAAATGTCGTTTGTCTACCATTAAAATTTATCGAAATCTGTAATTAAACGGTGCATGTAAATTCTTTAATCTTAAAATATAAAGCGGACATAAAAGCTTGAAGGGTAGATGTGAATCATTTTTTGACATTGAAAAGAAAGACAAGACCAGTAAGAATAACAGGGACATTAAAAAGTTTCTTATGATGTAACTGTTGAACTGACCATTGTAAAGTCCGGCAAAAAAGTTAGACTAAATGGAAAAGATAAAACGCCAAATTTTGTTTTGGAAACAGATATTCCGTATCTACCAGCTGGGCCCAGTTGTTCATCACTTTTCTCAATATCCATTATTTTGATTGACAAGTAATATTTCTGTACTGAATTTTGCATCGATACACAAAGTCATAGGATTTACCCATCAGAAAATTGTTGGTTCTCTGGCACAATCAAGGAATTGAAAATTTGTAACTGAAAATTGTGGTTAACTTTTGAACAACTGGGTCCAGTTGTTTACGACAATCGCAGAATTTTAGAAACTATGACTTAAGACTTCGAACAAAAGAAAATATATGTTTGAGTATAGATCTTGCTTTGACAACTCAAAAATGTCTAGAATAGTATGTTGGAAATTTCGCAAGAGAAATAGATAAAAGCACTGTTTATCACAGGGTTATAGTTTACTGTAATATAGTGTTGAAGGGTTTGCAAAAGAAACAGATAAAATCACTTATTATAACAGGATTATAGTTAACTACAATATAGTGTTGAAATTTTCGCGAGAATTATATTTCGAGGAAGTCCTGTTTTTTTCGGAAAGGTACCAAACAAAATAGCAAATATTGTTATAAAACTTTGTTTCGAACAATTCGATTTGTTTATTTTCGATTTATTCCCAACGAAGACAGCTGCAGTTACATGTAAAATAAACGATGGTATGGCGGCTGTTACGGTATATCAATTTACCGATTTTTAAACGACACGAAAATATTTTAACAGAGTGAAAATCGATTTTTAGGAAACGAGTAAAATAGTAATGCCGGATAATTCCGTGGAAATCAGGTTAATTTGGTATCTCAGCACTGTTTATCAAAGGGTTACACTTTACTGTGTTGAAGTTTCTGCCAGAGAAATAAACAAAAGTTCTGATCTTAACTGTATTACAGTTTTCTGTAATATATTGTGTCGAAATTTTCAATTGCAGTAAAACTAATTTTAAAGAAATACATCTTTACAGCATCAATGTTGAGACTGTATGTGACTTGAACTTCAGTGTTACCAAATCCCTTGCCACTTTAATGCATGTTCTTGAATCACCGATATTTTCCTTATGACACACGATTTTAGAACCATTCTATTAAAACTAATATTTCTTTGAACTAGAATATTGAAGTGTATTTAATTTTATTTGTTTCACTAAATGTCAGTGATAGTATCCACTTCGATTTATTTTTATAATAAATTACTAAATGACTAAATTTTGCCAATCACTAATAAATCACAATTTTACTGCATTCATTATTGATTAGCTGTGAACTTGTTTGTGTAGCATGGAAGTGTACATGTAAATAAAAAATTAAAACAAAGTAAAATATAAGACAATAATTTCCAGAGATACATGATATTAGTCAAGACCATAATCAATATAAACACCGATTCGTCTTCTACGAATATAAAGTTATAACGTAATGTTGTTTTTTCCATCTTAAATTATATCACGTTCTGCAATGTATTTTCTTCTTTCCTGCTCAAAATGTGATAGATTAGTTGTAGTACAGAGTACTTAATTTTAAAACAGTGTAATTACCAGGAAAAATGGGAATTGTTTGGTCATTGTCGCAAAGGTCCAATTGAAGGAATTGTAAAATATATTTTTCCTTTTTATGGATTTTGCAATGCTATTTTCTTTAATTTTATTAAAACTCCAACTTACGCGTTAGTTTCTCGAGGACCAACCACGTTTTTTTTTGTTTGTCTTACCTCACTGTGCGACATTAGCTAATATTATATACTCATATAGAAATCTTTAATCTGATTTGTTAAAACAGTGTCACGTGATATTTGCCCATTCGTTGGGTCAACCGAAAATCGTTGGGTCGCATAGTAAGGTCAACCGCTCGCGAGAAAACCCCATGGAAATCCCCTCGTGAGCCTCACGTGTTTCCATTTATAGTTACTTCCCTTGATTCAGTAAACCAAAAACATGGCGTCCGACAACAGGTTGCTTGCGGTGGATGAGGTAGAAATGGAATGCCTGCTGTCTGATAAGGACTCCAAGAATACTAAACGGAAAATTTAAAGTTGAATATTCGATATAATATAACAGTTATCACCCTTTTTGGTGTGTGGCCCGACGGTTTGTCTCCCCTCGGAAAGTAAGGTCACCCTCGGGCAAGCCCTCGGGTGACCTTACTTTCCTCTGGGAGACAAACCATCGGGTCACACACCAACAAGGGTGATAATTGTATATTCCATTTTAAACTTGGGTGTTATTATTTACTATACAGTGATATTCAGGAAAGCGAATAAGCAATTTTACCAATTCGGAAGTTGCATGCAATTGAATTTAGGTTGTTTTAGATATGTATTCATCCAATTTTTAGAACAAATTTTTGACCTTACTATTAAAAACATATTTAGAAGTAACCTCAGCATTCAGCATTAAACATAAAACAATTTTTGTACCATGTTTTTAAATGGAAACATGATTTATGATGTTTATTATGCTACTTTCTAAACGAACGTTCACTTGCGTCATTAGTTTATCTTGTGCATCAAAACTGATATCAAAGAATTCTGTTTATCAAATATAATTAGTATGAATTTAAAGATACGAAAACTACTATAAAGTCATTAATTACACGACAAAATATATAATTTGACATGTAAGGGTTGATTGAAACTGCATGAAAAGTATGACTGTTTTCTCACTGATCTATGGGCTGAAAATGCATTGATTTCAATAACGAATTGGTAATACCTGTTTGAAAGTAAACAAATTAACTGTGTCCGGGACAGTTTTTTGTGCATCTGGATTTCCCAACAGTGCATATAATTTTTAAGAACGTAATATTAAAAACAATTCGGCTTATGTACATTTTCTAGGTTCGCATTCCAATTCTGCAAAAATATTCTCACTGGAAGTAGAATTGTTGTTTATAAATTAGAAACAAACATTCTTGAATTAAATTCCCCCGCAAATGAAATAATTTCCTCATTAATAACATAATTTCACAGAAATATCTCATCAACATAATTCAACTAGTTATAATTTAAATCTAAATTGTAGTGTATCTGTTTCTTAATCTCGCTTGGTAGGGGCAGAACACAATAACGCATAAACTATTCAAAATTTGTTTATATTTGCCACGATTTTAAGTGTGAACATGATATCAACGGACGATCGTCCTAATGTCCTCTTTTCTTGTAAAATTGCTGGCATCGCGCATGTTTTAAGGGATTGATTTAGTGAGGAAAATAGTGGCTTTTAGTTTATATCTCAATATAGATAGTTGGGTCTTAAATTCAGCATGGTCTAAACGTTGGAAAACAAACGTCAAATCCTCTTGGGTTGTCGTCGTATTATAAAAAAAAAAAAAAATAAAATGATCTAATGAGAAACGGAAGCATCGATAAAGGCTTTAATTAACAACGACAAAAGGAACAAACGGGTATAATCAGAAATTCTGGAGATTTTGTGGAAAAACCAGTTCTCAGATATGTGGGCCACAAAACGGATAGAATACCCACAGATGCATTAAAAACATTCATTGTAAATTAATTAAGCGATATCTGATTCTATTTCTTGACATTACAAAGTTCTTGTATTCTATGAAATCATATAAACAATTGGACTCAAGTGAATACTTACTGGTTCACAATAAAAAATGATAATAAATAGATAATGAAAACTCCACTTATAAACCAAGAAAAATCATTCAGAAAAAATTATAGTATCGTTCGTTGTTCCAATGTTGCATTAGTTATAATCCAGTACCTTATTTGATGTCAATGATCTTTGTTTTATTCGTAACCAAGGATGTTACGACAAAGATATAAATGCAACTAGTTTATAGTACTATTTACTGTCGTTAAAACGCGGATTTCCTCGTATACTACCCAAAATAAACAAATCAACGTTATGAAATGCCGAGTACCGTAAACCACCGTAATTAAAATATAATCTTTTAAAACATTAATCTCACATTTTATGAATTTACTGTTTAGATACACTGCCATTTAAAACATTTTTTTGTTAAAACACCCAATACCTTTTTTAAAAATTAAGAATATTCACTTTGTTTAGTTAGAAATTGAACAAAAGTTTAAAGTGAATGGCATAACGAGTGACGGATGCCAATGACAACAAACCACATTAGCAGTGATTTTTACCATTTCCTGCTACATTCAGTTTCAGACCAGATAATGTGACAAGACCAGTGTAACTGTTCTTCCTAATAACCTTGATTGAACTGCATGGTTTTTACATTATACCCTTTTTAAATCCCAATAAACTAAATGCTCTTTACGCAAAAATGAATATTGAACTTTTAGGAAACTGGTGTATTTGTGTTCAGGAAAGCCGAAAATCAACAAAGCACTGAGCAGGTCTTAAAAGGACAGTCAAATCCATCATAAGCACAACAATTGCTCCGAGAGTTCAATAATTTTTTTGTTATAGACTTTTGTATACAAATTTAATGTTCAAAATTGAAAAGTAGTTAATTTTTGTATAAAGGAAGCAACCGTTTGAATTTTATGGGGAGAAAGGATGTGATCTAGGATCCTGGGAATTTCGTTCTCGACAGCCATGAACTTGCATTTTTATGGATCCGCAGGAGGACGTTAAATCTTTTCTTTTAGAGTATACCATAACCTCGGGGGGGGGGGGGGGGGGGGGGGGCACTTCTATACTTAATTGATAGGGGTGCCGCTGGGGCTCTGAAACCCCACCCTTTTCATATAACTAAAATTTTTAAAATGTATACCTTTTCATATAATGCATAGGTAAAAATGTAAACTTTCCCCATATTAATATTGGTTGACTGTGCGGTGTATACCAAAGTGTCGAAGAGGAAAAATGTGTGGATAAAAACAAACAGGAACAACCAGAGACCTAATAGACGAAGAATTAACAAATAATACCAAAAAATAAAAAATAGAGAGTACATGCAGCAACCCAATTAAAAAACCAAGGGTGAATTCAGGGGATCTGTATCTGTATCTGTATTAGGAAATCCCTCCTTCAAAGGAGCACTTCGTAAAGAATAGTCAACCAACCGACCCTAGTTTAAACCCCCCGATCCTAGAACTTTTTTTGTCATTTCTGAAAAATAAAAAAAATCTGAGCCAAAAATACAGGGCTTTTCGTATAACAAGTAATGTGTACTTTATTGACCTTATGATATATTTATGATAGTTTTCCCGACCTATTCACATATTTTCAAGCTTGAAAAGGTGACCTATTCCAGCGGCACGTCCTATCACCTTGTATATAGAAAGTGCCCCCCCCCCATCCCCCCGAGACCATAACTAGTCTCCAAGTGATATTAAATCATGTCTTTTTTCACCACATTTTGAATCTTGTCTTTAGCATGTTAGATTTAAAAGCACCTAATCTAGTATTTTGATACACTATGAAAAAGAACGGAAATGGAGTACAAATGTACCAGTAAATGTCAAGGAAGCAACATCCCAACTAGTTCTTTTTATATTTGCTGAAATTTCTCCAATCAATTGCATTGTAAAATGTTTGACGTGACTGTTTTGTTTGTCAAGTGAAAAAGGATGAAATGAACCCACAGTTAAATGACACGGTCATAAAAAAACCCTCATTGACTTTACTTTCTATCAAAGGTTATTTATCTGTCTAGTATTGTACATACCTACATAGTCTTTACCTTAATTGATACTTAAAATAATTGTAATGAAATGAAAACTGCTTGTACTTACTATAACACCATAAAAGTCTAACTATTTATAAGTTACAATATTTTAAAGTTTTACAGCTATTTAAATCGTAATTCAATATCGTCTTCAATCTCACGTTGAATAAAGTCTTTGAAGTTTTCTACCTTCTAAGATTTTCTAAAATTAAAATGTTATAATTCACAAAGGAAAATAAAATTCATCAATAATAGGTTATCAAGTCAACATTCGTATCAATTATGTATAGTTGATGTCAACATGGGATAATTGATTGGATAAAGTACAAACACCTGTAATATTTACATTTTGTTTCATCTTTATGGGATCTGTTTGTACCTTGGTATACTGAGTTTTCTTGCTTACTGGAAGCAAGGACTTCGATTTTCTTAAACTTATTTCTGGAAAGTCCGTCAAACCCGCCTTCTCCATACTACATGCAGGTGAATTAAGCCGTAGACCCAAGTCAGCCCAAAACGTTTTTAAATTGTTAGAATTAACGTTGGGAGACGAACGTTGACAATTTCTAACAAATACATATATACTTATGTCATCATACGGAAAGCCAGAATGCCTCCTCCTTAAAAGTTAAAAAGACCCCTTCTGAATAACACGAAAGAGTAGACTGTTTGACGATACAGAAGACAAAATAATGCGTTCTTACTAAACTCTCGACACTTTTCCAGTGGCAGATTCTTAAAATGGTTCTCGTCCTGACCATGCATGTTAATATCAAATTGTTATTGGATAAGAAAACTGCAATCAATCAATTTTATAAAATTTCATGCTATTCTGTGAAAGTATTATCAGTTTATCACACATCTGTAATAGTACCACGTGTGTTTGGACGACAGCGTTATACCATAATACTACACGGCCCAATCTTATCATATTATTGCCTAGGTCTACAAGATAAAAATACCCTTAAAGTACTATTTCCTTTTTTTGTAAATAAAAAAATATCCGATACTTAACCAAAAATGTTATATTATTTTACTTGAACTTATTATCATAAAATATCGTTATAAAATTACTTTTAGGAATTTTATCTATATACATATATGACGACAAAACAATGTTAGTCAGACAGCCATAGTCAACTGAAAATTCTCTATACTTAGACTTATAAAGTGTAATGTTTGTATATAACAGTAAAACACGTATTGTGTTTTTAGAAATACTAGTACAACTGAAGTCCCTGTTTAAAAACTGAAATTATATTAAACCAAACCATGAATACTCAAGAGAGAATTGCTAGGGGTCTTATGTTCCATTTGTACCAGGCCGAATGAATTTAGAAATTTATATAGCTTCAATGAAGATGAACTTTTCAACGTGTGTGTGTGCGTTTATATGTATATACTTATTTTTTTTACAAATGAAACAACGTAACTTTCTTTAAATTGTTAATCTTTTTGAAACTCATGAGCATCTCCTTCAGGCATTGTCCTTAGGTGGATTTTGGCTTTACTGACTGGTGGACAACATTTCGGATTGTTGTTTCCATTTTCCGTATTTTTGGTTTGTGCGCCACTGATGAGACATAATTTGTCATGTGACAGACGGAAATGTGAACAAATTCCTTAACCTGTACTATAATGTTTGTATTTTGGAACAATGGACCATCCTTACAGAACGGAATGTGAGAATACTGATCTTTATATTTTTAGTCGACCGAAGATGTTCGTGCACAAGCTGTATGCAGTGGATTGTGTTAAATTTTGAAACTAAAAATTTCAAGAGCGGATTACAGATTAATCTTCAAATATCGCCAGGACTCCAATCGAAGTTTGACTAAATTACTATTTTGTAGTTCTAAGAAGGATGTCGGGTTCTTTAAAGTTGTTAATAAAGCTTTGCGACAGGAACTGCGTATTTATTTACACAATTCTAGACCGAACCTAACTGCTACCATTGAATTTCCGTCTCACATTGAGTTATTTATTTAAACTAGATCATCTGTAAATTTTAAGATGCATTTTTAGCTCACCTGACCCAAAGGGTCAAGTGAGCTTTTCTCATCACTTGGCGTCCGTCGTCCGTCGTCGTCCGTTAACTTTTACAAAAATCTTCTCCTCTGAAACTACTGGGCCAAATTGAACCAAACTTGGCCACAAGCATCATTAGGGTATCTAGTTTAAAAAATGTGTCCGATGACCCCGCCTGTCAACCAACATGGCCGACATGGCTAAAAATAGAACATAGGGGTAAACTGCAGTTTTTGTCTTATATCTCAAAAACTAAAGCAATTAGAGCAAAACTGACATGGGGTAAAAATGTTCATCAGGTCAAGATCTACCTGTCATGAAATTTTCAGACGAATCGGTCAACCCTTTGTTGGGTTATTGCCCCTGAATTGTTAATTTTAAGGAAATTTTGCAGTTTCAGGTTATTATCTTGAATATTATTATAGATAAAGACAAATTGTAAACAGCAAAAATGTTCAACAAAGTAAGATCTACAAATAAGTCAACATGACCAAAATCGTTGATTGACCCCTTATAGGAGTTTTTGCCCTTTAAAGACGGCATTCAGCGTAAACTTTGCTTTAAAGATCTTTTCCTCTCAAACCACTGAGCTAATTGAGACCAGACTTTGGTGGAATGGTCCTTGGGTGGCCCCCTTCCAAAATTATGTCTGGCATCCCCGACTTCCATGGCTGCTGTTACTAAAAATAGAAAAAAAAGGGGGGGTGAATTTAAAAAATCTTCTTATATGAAACTACAAGGCCAATTGGAACCAAAGTTGGCAGTAATGGTTCTTAGGAGGTTCTCTTTCAGAAATATGTCCAATGACCCGGACTGTTAACCAAGCAGGCCGCCACAGCCGAGCTTAGTTTAACATAGGGCCCTATGGGAAAATTCATTGAAAAATATTCTTGCCTTAAACCACTTGACCAATTGGAACCAGACTTGGCAGCAATGGTTCTTAGATGGTCCTCTTAGAGAGGTGTGTCTGATGACCCGGACTGTGAACCAAGATGGCCGCCACAGCTGAACTTAGTTTAACATAGGCCCTATAGGAAAATTCATTGAAAAATCGTGTTGTCTGAAACCACTTGACATATTAAAACAGGACTTGGCGGCATTGGTCCTTAGGAGGTCCTTTTTCAGAAATGTGTCAAATTTCGTGGACTGTAAACCAAGATGGCCGCCACAGCAGAACTTAGTTTAACATAGGACCCTATGGGAAATTCACTCAAAAATCTTCTCGTCTGAAACCACTAAGTCAATTAGAATTAGACTTAAATGGGTCCTTAGATGGTCCTCTTTCAGAATTTTTGTGCGACGACCCAGAATGTCAACCAAGATGGCCGCCACAGCAGAACTTAGTTTAACATAGGGCCCTATGGAAAAATTCATTGAAAAATCTTCTTGTCTGAAACCACTTGACATATTGGAGCCAGACTTTGCAGCATTGGTCCTTAGGAGATCCTCTTTCAGAAATATGTCCGATCACGTGGATTGTCAACCAACATGGCTGAAATTAGTTTAACACAGAATCCTATAGAAAAATCAGCCAAATTGACTGCAACACTTAAATTTTTAGGTCTGCTCAAGGTGAAAAGTTAAATCCAGGTGAGCGATACAGGCTCTTGAGAGCCTCTAGTTTTGGTCTTTCCATTTAACGAAAAACTAAGGAATGTTAAAATAAATGCATTGTACTGAAAGTGAGATAATACTGGTTGGAAAACACAAAAACAACGGAACCAAATCATAAAATTCATACAGTTATATGTTTTAAAGATTATTAAACAAATACAATGTGTGTCATAAGTTTTTTGTATGCATCTTCTTCCACCTCCCCGTGGTGATCAGGGGTATCGGATATCATCCTGACTAATGTAAATTTTCGGAAAAGGGACATTAAAAATTTGCGGAAGAGATAAAATAATTTTCGGAAGAGGGAAAAAAAATCTGGAAAGGGCTATCGATTTGCAGAAAAGGGATGAACCATGTAATCTATTTAATTTAATTTACTTATCTATTACATATGCAAATTAATTAAAGTATTATATTTTTCAAAATAATTAAACTAAGGTAAATAACGACCTTACCTGACATGATTTCACAGTTATGACCAATATGTATCAAGATAAGAACTGTGTCAGAAATATATCCATAGTAATTTCTATAATGTCATCGTCATACAAAAGATACCTAGTTATATGAAACAGAATTACAATTGCGTGTACTTTGATTAAATAATAACTTTCTACTGCATTAGTCAGACGCTGTTTTTCCCACTGCACTAACAGTGAAGTAATAAATATAATTTTACACCTTCTGTGTATTATAAATCGATTGAACCCAATACTTTACTGATAAAAGTATAAACTGTAATAATGTTTAAATAAAAGTCACGGTGATTTTATATCTAGAGTAATGGTAATAGGACGATATTTGTAAACTCTATATTATAGAATGACAAGCATTCTCTATCCCTGATTAATGTTAGCATGTATTCTAAAGTAAGATAAATTACTATGTGACTAACACAGGATTAAAATGATTTCGTTATAGAATATAAATTTATGAAGAAAACATTTTCATGCACTGTTGGTAATCAGCATGATATCAACTATTTTTCTGACCGCGAGCACGTATCAAGGTAGAGATGAGCGACATGGCTTATTGCTACACGTGAAAAAATGTCTTTGATACCACTATCGAAGACAACATAACTTTACTGGAAATTATGCATGCAGTCATAGTATAATTGTTACGTTTTGATTGACAGAAATTAAAATGATTCAGTTTATTCCAGAGGTTTTTTTTACACCAATATCTTTGCCTCGGATTGGTGTTTCTTCCGATAAAAAACGCTATTTTTTTCTATAAAATATTAATACAGTTAGATACACGTAACTTATGGGCGTAATTATTTACAGATATAATACCCGGTATTTAAATGTCAAATAAAATTAATAATTTATCCAATACGGTTCAATTAAACATAGCAAAGAAAATATTTGCAAGCTGTTGATATGTGACACAGTTCTGATAACTTCTCAAATGCGTGTATTCTTATTCTTAATATCTTGATTATTTAAAAACATGTTTCTCAACTACATACAGTTGCGACCAGTCATAACCTCTCGTCCATGCTAACTTGCAGAGCAATCAATTGTATGCGAATGATCTGGAAATTTAAATATGCCAACTGTGAAATTAAATAGACTGACTCCCTACATGACACAAAGGATTGTAAATTTACGGAATAGTGGAAAATTCGTACAAATAGAACGGATATTCGTAGAATCGGAGGGAGTAAAAGTTTCCCGATTGCCATAGGAAAATTTTATGCACGTTACCGTGTAACTGGCTCCCTGCAAGATCCACCAAAAGCGAGAGTGGAAAGAAAATTTGGTGATTATTTTCTTTTTCTTTTTTATTCTTCAAAGGTGGAAGTTTGACCTTGGATGTGTTTTTCGTTTGTTAAAGACGCATAAAAATACCCCAATCACCGCATCACGAAACTTATAGTGTTACAAAAAGACTTTACTGAAACTTTAAGTTGGGATTTCTTATTTATTCTAAATCCTGACTGTTACTAGAACTGTTCTAGACTATGACTGATTATAGAGCTGTTCTTGACCATGACAGCTTAAAGCAGTCAGAATCCGTCAGGATTCTGTTCTAGAGCAGTCAGGATTCTATTATAGAGCAGTTCTAAAGCAGTCAGCAGACCTGCTCTAAGTTAACGTAGAGAAGTCAGTAGAACTGCTGTAAGTTAACTTGGTGAGAGGTTATGTCTGCACCTAACTGTACCATCGTCTCTTGTAATAAATATACACACGTAATACAACTACAGGCTCCCGTAGCCAGAATCTTACAACAGGAATGTTTATGTAACTGGAAATAACCTTCGTAAAGTGACAACGTTCTTGACCTTCAAACTTTACGTCAATGTTTCGGATGATATATTTTATCAATTCGCCGTGCAATTTTTTTCAAATTTTGATCAATCAGAAACAAGCATTGGTTTAACTTCGACAAAATCAGTATACCTCACGAAGACCTCCTTATGATGCTTCAATGAAGGTTTAGTCTATTTGTTCCATAATTTCTGACAAAGGGAAGATAAAAACAAATGACAAATCAGAAAGAAGTATTGTCTGTTGCCGGTATATAAGCGGTCAGAGTTGGACGAAATGAGCAATACTAAGAGACATTGCCAAGTAGTTGTAGAGATTTTTAAAAACAATATTGACCAATCAGAAAGAAGTATATACACGGCCCCTACTTTAGCGGTTCCACTTTCATATTTTAACGAAGATTCCTTCATTGATGTGTTCATTTTGTCATGCTGTTTCTTGTTTTTTCCAAATTTTAATTCATCAGAAACAAGTATTGACTATTGGTATTATGTTAGTAGTATGGATTGGATACATGAAATGATCAAACTCCATAGAGCTTCAGCCTAACTTTCTTATGGATTCGCGCAGTCATTTTAAAGGAAAGTTTACGACGACGACAATGGACACCAATAAATGACAATAGCTCACGTGGTCTCATGGGCCAGGAGAACTATTTGACCCCCCCCCCCCCCCTAGCGATTTTGTTATGTGAAATCCTTTTCTACTGGTTGCTAAGCCACCTGCTAAATCCTCATGTCCGCCCTACACATCCCAATGAAAATGTTCTGAAAACGTAAAAACCTTAAAACAAAATTATTTTTACCCAATAGATTACCACGTTACAACATACAGACAGTCAAAACCAAAATATTTTAACCACATTCCGATAACGTGTGCTATGTCCCAGTCCAATAGACTTAAACCATATTTGGAGAGGTCACCACGCAGCATTACACGATCATTTTCATTCATGTTTGTAACACGCAATAGTGAAAAATCAATAAGAACCATCGAAATTTACCCCATTTTTTGGATATTCTTGTTTGAATTAACACAAATTCTTCGTATATTATAAATCTTATTTATTTCTTCATCACTGCTACAAATTGTCGATCTTGTCATTCACAGACTGTTAT
Source organism: Mytilisepta virgata (assembly GCA_028015205.1). Classification (NCBI taxonomy): domain Eukaryota; kingdom Metazoa; phylum Mollusca; class Bivalvia; order Mytilida; family Mytilidae; genus Mytilisepta; species Mytilisepta virgata. The sequence goes on from CM051521.1 coordinate 96,708,362, forward strand.
CACACACAGGTAATTACTACTGTCATACTGTGAACAAATAGGCGGCCCTTCACTGTGTACATTACAATGTCCAGGGACCTTCATCAGTAGCCACATCTTAGTCAATACATTGTTTATTGATTGCTTATTAATTATTTAGAATATCGCACAAATAACGTTATGACCCAGTGCCTGTAGTACCATAAACTTGCCTCACCGTACAACAACTTTGACAGCCGTCTAAATTCCCATGGTACTACAGGTCCTGGGTCATAACCTATTATAGAATAACTTATACAATTGCTTACAAGTTTTGAGACCTAATTGGTCCAAACAAATATTGAAAAGGTGAATGACGGGGTATATCACTGGATATATTAAGTTATCCATATCATCACTGACCACGAATGACAAATATTGCAAAAATTAAACCAAGTACTCATTATCCCAATTTAGTACTTAAGTGTGTATTACAAATGTGTGGGAAGTATGTTAATCATAGTAATTAACTTTAACATACTAGCCATAAATAACATTTTTATATCACAGAATATGAAAATTGACATTGGGCCAATATATAAACTTTTCATAGCAGGAAGAAATAAAAAAGATGTTGACTCTTTGAAACCAAGAGCAACTTATTTTTTATTTTTTCCTGGAGTCTTGCTCTGGGTCTCAAAGAGTCAACACCTTTTTTATTTCTTCCTGCTCGTGAACAAGGGAATATTGGCCGAAACGTAGGGCAATTTTAACTTTTTACTTTTTTTGTTTTGTTATAATTTTGCATTTGGTGTTGTTCGACGTTTGTCTTTTATACGCTTAAGTCGTTCTAAGCCTTTTTAACGGCTCACCATTTCAATTTATATTCCTTGTATGGTAGTGTCGTATGAGCTTTTTCGCAAAGTACATACTTTATTTATAAACTTTTCAAGTCCCTGAAACCTATATACATTTTATACTAGTATTGGAATCAGAAAAGTATCAAAAACTTCACAAAATTCTTCCTACAACTTAAAATTTGTTCATCTGTTCTATTTTTTGAAAGATTGGATGTTAAAATTATATCCAATTTAACAAGTCCATATTCTAATATTATTTTGTGAAATTTTTCATACTGGACAAGGTTCTTGTCTACATCCGAAGCATACGCAAATGGTGTTCCATAAACCAAAGCCTTTCTGTATCGTTCATAAACATCCCGAACGAACACGGATGTTATTATGTATTACTGATGCTAATACCGAGGTTTGGAATGTTTATTTTGAAACATCGTGTCTCTCCAGCGTTACATATGTCCGCAAGGGCATTGGAAGTTGCCTAAGGAGGAAGTAGATACAGCTGATTATTTCATTGATTACATTTATTTTAATGCTTTTATAAATGAGAGAATTCGCTGAAGATTTTTCCTTGAGAACGTTGATTAGTTTATGTAATAAGTCTTATTTTTACTTATGTTTAATCTATAACCCTTGTCAATGTCGATCGTTGGTAAATTATATACATGTATGTAAAGTAATGATCTCTTTACAATCCGAAATGCACTAGTATATGCGAGAAATTAGCGAAAAACTAACTTTTCCACACTTTATACATCTATTCCACATTCAAATTGAAAGACCGTCTTCATCATTTGATTCTTCAAAGTTTCTTTTCTAAAAATGGTAAACGTAGATACGAATATCTTCTTGTCGGTCACGAAAATCATATTTTGTTAAATCCATTTCTGCATCTGATTAAAATACACAGAGGAAGAAATTATCAGAATGTTAGATTATTTAATTGACAACGTCTCTGTTCAGTCTCGAGGTCTCCTTTTTCAACAGACAGTCGGTATTCCAATGGTTTCTAATTGTTCACCTCTTCTTGCCGATCTGCTTTTATACTTGTATGAAGCAGAGATTATTCAGAACCTTCTACGGGACAAAAACATAAAGAATCTCGCAAAGTCCTTCACTTTTACCTTTTGGTATATATAGATGATGTCTTTTCTGTCAATAATCCACAGATAAATGATTATTTACATCTAATATACCCTGAGGAACTTTAAATAAAGGACACCACTGAAACCAAAAGTCCTGCTTCATAACTCGACCTTCATCTCGAAATAGACGATGACGGACGACCAGAACTAAGATCTAGGACAAACGGGATGATTTCAGTTCTCAAATTGTCAACTTCCCATCTGCTCCAGCCTATGCTGTCTTCGTATCACAATTAATAAGATACTCTAGGGATTACTCTGAATATGAAGATTTTGTAATCAGGGGTATGAGGAAGAAAGACTGAGATTGTCCCTATGAAAGAGCTTTGGGCGACATCACGAGTTGGTTGATCGATATACTGTTCTGTGTCTCAACTTACGCGTGACTTGTACGTTTTGTCATAGTTCTTTCCCTTTCGTTCATCTTTGATATCATTGATACGACTTTTCCCCTGATTGGACACTCTATGGATATGGATCTTTCGCTGGTTATCACATGACGGGTGATGCTATCATGGCAGGAGATGCTTACTCTGTCGATGTACCTGATCTCTCCCTTTCGAGGTTCATGTGATGGCTACAAACGTTCATTGATCCATGATACTCAGTGCTGTGCGAGTTCAAGTTAGCTTACTACCACACACACACACATCTCTTATCAATAATGTTGGGTTACCTTGGTGACATTGTTGACTTGAATTTCGTACTTTTATTGTTGCTGTCACCGGACATTTCGTTTTCCGAATATTGGTAAATACCCCTTTTATAACGATTAGTTCTCAAATGAAATTATATTTCAATAGTATCCTAAAATTGTTACTTTAAATTAACTGTTACAAAAATGTTAAATTTTGTGAAAAATAAGGAGTATCTGACTCGTGCAGAGCTATTTTCTCAGATGGTGTTGGCTTTACCCTTTTGGTCTTTTTTGCATTTTTTTGAATTTGCTCTTCATTTGAATAACTTTTGTAGACCACAAAGAATAACTTCCTATAGCTCGAGGATGAGTCTTACTTCCTTTGAATGGTAGATGTAAACATAATTTATTATTACAAAAAATAACATGGAACAAATTTAGATTTTTTAAATTTTGCTGGAAGAATACAAAACAAACTACAGCAGAAAGAATAAGGTGGCCTTAGGATACATTAGTCATTCCAACAGCATTTAAAATTTAAAATCAATTAACACATTTAATATAAAACAAACCTTAGAAAAGTCAGGAGTTAAATACATGTACTAATGAACTGTCTTTTATCTCAGTATGGGATATACTTTATGAAATACATCATATCCCGCTGATATAAATATCTATTCTGTCAAATAAATCAATTACTCCATTTATTTCCAAAAGTCAGAATTAGGATAATATGAAAATATACAAGTTTCAATCGTTAAGAATCGAAATCATCAATCGTATAATATACAAAATAGGAAATATTCCAGTCTTTCAAATTAAATGCAACATTTCAATTGCATATTTGGAAAATTTATGACGGATTAACATCCGGAATAAATAAGACGAAATAAGAATTTACGTGATCGAGTCATTTAATGTCCAAAGGGTTTTAGAGTAATACAGCACTTTTTGCATGATTAAAAAGAATAGAAATAATTTTGTGTTAGACGGAAGTTCTAAAGTCTAACTAACAAATGTTATATCCGTTTTATTAACATACTTTTTAGGGAATATATTATTCACTATCATAGAATTTATTATTACTAATATCTGAATGTCATCCTAGTACACCTTTCAATATAAACAGGCTTTATCTTCAATTTCTTACTTCCTTTTTAAAACACTCAAATGTGTACATGTTTATATATGCCCAAAATTTTATTTTCTATTTTATACATTGTATCTCCATCTGCAAATAACCAAAAAAAGAAAGAATAGAGTGAACCTGCTTCAGAAAATACACGGTCTACCAAATACTGAATATTGATTACTTTAGTTTAACATCAAATAATGACTGCATGCAAGAAAAACCTTTTAAGAGCTACCCTACTATGAAATAGATTCTGCAAGTTCAGTTAAAAGTCGAGCTATTTATGTGTTAATACCCACTGTATTAATATATTTAATTTTTGACGTAAACTTCAGTCATGTTTAAAATTCGATTTCAGATAAGCTATCTAACCAGTAACGGTAATTTGTTAATTTCGCTAAACGGAAGCTAGCAAACGCAAGTTGTTAAGTGATTCGCATCGACTAGTTTTAGATTTAAGATTTGGACATTAATTCTTGAGCAAATTTAATCTAAGTCATTTTTTACTTTCATAGGAGGCATGTTTGTAGATTTAAACAAGAGAACGAGAAGTGCACCTAATGTTTAAAACTATCACAGAAATGTTTATGACAGTACTGTTCTAGAGCAGTTTAGAACATTTCTATGACAGTTTTATAAGACGTTGAAAACTGCATGGGCCCAACAGCCACTTGAAGTTGTGACGCAGACTTCATATAAAGTTATTTCAAATTTCCATGTAAAATATCGCATCCCGATATTCTTTAAAACAGAAAAATTGTTTAAACTTACTTGACTGAAGTTTATTGAGGTAACGGTTTTCCGTTTAATGCACCGTTGATCAACTCTGTAACCAGGATCTGCAGACGTTTAAAAATGATAATTAAATTTTTAATAATTTTATAACCTGAAAATTACTATTTTATACGTGTAATTAAACATGTGCCCTTGATGACACAAAAGCTAAGCACAAATCTAAAGAAAAATACTCATCGTTTATCAAACAGTACATGTACATCTGCATACACACAACTAATTCAGTACGTCAATAAAAGCAAGAATTATTCCCTTTCTCATAGTGAACAAAAACAGTTAAAGGAAAATAGTAAATTTTAGATTTTAATAATACAGAGTTGATATCTGGAAAGAAAGGACTACGTGTTTTTTTTCCAGACTCTTTCCGCACGGTATGCATATAATATACTATATCATTACAGCTTCTGGGATCTCATACAACGCATTAAGAAATACAATTCAACACTTAAGGCATAGAAGCATTAAGTGATACGGTAGTAAACAGTACATAACGGATTAGCTATTGAAAATATTGCAATACGCAATAATTATCCAATACATGTATATACAAATTCCCTTACTTCGCCCAAATAGTTATTTCGTTGCAAAGGACAATCGTCCAACCAGTCCTTTAAGAAGGTTGGAAATCAAAGGAGTGCCAGTGAACTTTTAATATCTAGATTCTAAACCATGCACATAATTTTTGATGCTATAATGATGTAGTGAAATCAATATTTCGCAACTAGAAACTTTTTTCTGATATACAAACCATAACCACGACATTACAGGGCAAAGAAATCACAACAGAAGTATATACCGTCATTGCTGTTGATGACAGAAATTAAGACATAGTAATTGTTTTCGCGACAAGACACCTGACACAATATAAAAAAAACACCCAATAAATTTGACCATGCTCATGTCATAAAACTAAAGTCCTTTGATTAAATCACGAAGATGAGTATGGTTGTGGTGAAAGTTGTAGTGTTAATTGATACTCTAGTTAGAAAAGATAAATAAACACGATTGAATCAACACTTTTCTGGCATATGCATTCTATCTTGAAGAAATATTTACGTAATTTTTTTCTCTCCAAATTTTCTGTTCCTTTCTGCATTTTTTGCCAATATGCATTAATTGTTAGTCTATTGAACTGGAGGAAAATATATTTTCAAAACTTGTCATTTGTTGAATAAACGTTAACTTTATGTAACAATATGTTTATATTTGTATATTTTGTTGATCTTGAAATTAGAAGATATAATTTATATAAATTGGCTCAAATGTAGCAATCCATCAAACATTTTCTGCTAATAATACCTGATAGATCACCGGGTGTGATTTTTTTAAAACCATTTAGTGAAAAATGTAGCGTCATATGGACTTGTATAATTAAGCTATAAATGAAATACAAATTGAATTTTTAGTGCCATTATTTACAATCTAAAGTTATAGTCACGGTTAGTTCTTTTAAGAGGCAAAAGTTTTATGATCAAATCAATTGATTTAGGCCAAGCTGCTATTTACTCTATATGAGGTACAACATGTATAGTGCGGGACAATATGCAACATTTGACTAACAACAGCAAGAATTTAGGTCCCGAGAAACAGGTTTGCGCGTTTTTAAGTTGAAAACATTTTATTTTAATTTATTAATTTTTAGCTAACTTTTCAATTTTATTGGAAGTATTCTTACGAGCCCATTTAAGCATCTTGGAAAAAGTTCTAATAGCAGCCTTAACTGAACTTCGTTTAGTGCTAGTATATGTAACCATGCTGTTTAATAGTTATTGTTAATTTAGGATTTAATTGCCTGTTAAGCTAATAGACATGTGTCCTTATAATAAAACGGGAAGGCATAAAACATGCTTTAAAGTAAAGAGAATCTGCTTTACGATGCAATCACCATAATTGCATTTGAGATTAAAATTCAGCCGCGTGAGTGTTTCTTAGATTCAAAATATCCAAAGGCATATTATTTGATCCTTCAATACGTGTCTCAATATAATATTAAAAAATTTACAAATCAAATTCAGAAATTCCATATCAACAACTTCTTTCAAACCAGGAATTTTATCTTTATACATAGCCTTATCTCTTTTGGTCATTCTAGTAATGTTTTACAATGTAACGTATATATTTTTGGCGTCGAACAAAAAGCTTAAAAGAAAACACAACTAAGCATAAAACAGATACCATAGAATATCTAATGGTTAACATTTCAAGAACACAAGTAAAGCATCCTAACTGAAGGGATTCACTGTTTACAGCTTGGCAAATAGAAATAGTGCAAAGAATTATATTCATTAGCATTAATAGGATTGAACACATGCAATTACATATAGCTGCATCAAAAATCACAGTTCCTAATAACTTTTCATGTATATAAAATTGTCAACTACAAAGTGTTCAATTTATGAACGTTTTATGTGAAAGAGGAACTAATTAATGAAATGGAAAACATCGATTTTGAAACTTTTAAAGTAAACTTGTCTTTTTATGATTTCGAGAGATTAGAAACCGGTGTAAATGTTTTTTTTTTTTAAATTTTGCAATGAATTGATATCAGACGACTTAAATGTTTCCCGTGATAAACTGAAACATAACCAATACGCCATATCCGATGTATGTCATAAAAATGTAACAATAAATACTGCTCGATATAGTGATAGGGGAAGTCTTCAACATGAAATGAGTTGCGAATATAATATAAAAAAAATAGCAATAAAAATTCTGCTCCTTTGATTGACCTTTTTTCACTTGCATGTGTAGATTTTGTTTCAATAATTTACCCACGATAAATAAAGGAATAATTATGACTGCAGAAAATAACAAAAGAAAGATAAAAAAAACTGTAAGAGGTCTTGTTTGTTACGTCCGGAGGAAAATCGGATGTGGAACGCCTACATATAAATCATGCAAGACAGGACTTTTTTTATTTCAATGTGGAAACAAACTTTTTAAAATGGATTTTCCAAAGAAAAAAATGTTATTATTAGTTTGGCTTATTAGTTTGGCGATGTACTACGAGCAGCTCCAAACAATGAGGAAAACATTCTGTTCACATATACATATTGTATTACTTCATTTTATTAAAATCTTTAAGTTGTTAGTCCAGTTTTCCAAGTATAAGCTTGTATAGGATTTGAAACGTTCTTATAAATTGCATCATGTTACAGTGTTTTGAATAACACGATAAACTGCAATATACCTTTCAATTCTTATATAATATTCAGAATCTAATAGCGACTTCAAAGACTTTTAAAAAGACTGTAGGAATTACTTTACGTAAAGCACATCCTTTCTTATGCAGTCAAGAAGACGAAAAGCTGAAAGACATCCGCTATTCAAATTAAATTATGTATATCACCTTCTTACTTGTATAATTTATAACAGATACACATCCGGTATGTAAAACTACCCGTAATTAACAAGTTTCAGCTTTTTGATACTTATCTTAACTAGTAGTCAAAGGATTTATTTTCATGATATCTTAAGAAACGATCAAAAGATTTTTCTTGCTGCTAGGTAAATATGAATGTAATGTTTCATTAATAAGTAAGGAAGATTTAGACCATGGTTGCAGGACAAATGAAAACTCGTATAGATATTGCTATTCCGTGTCAATTTCCCTTTTAGAAACTCTGCCATGTAGATTGAAGACATCATACACGATCAGTTTCGTAGCAATGTTTAAATGTTAATATCATACTTCAACATCAAAAGGAAGTGAATCATGTGAATGAAGCTTAAAGATAGAATAAAACTCATTCTTGTACATCAAATTAGTAAAGCTTTTAGAAAGACATTCTATTATGTATCAAGATAATTTACTTGTTTTGTAGTTTTTAATTCTCGTATTTTTCAATTTAATTAATAACAGAGTGTTACAAATGGTTGTATGGCTTGTAGTCCTGTTTTCATATAACTAGTTCTAGGTATAACGAATGCAAAACTGATTTCCCAGTGGTTTATATTTACTTCTTTAAATCAAATAATTTATCTATAGAGTTTAAAGTTCCTATCTGTCTCTTATGACAAAAACATTAGTTTGTACATGATACAGTGTTTAGATTAACACACATTTTATTGACATTGCTGACTTGTAGAATGAAACATTGAAATAATCGAAGGTCGATGTCTTGTACAGTTTCAAACTGAAATAGACATTCCGGTTACAGAACTGTTACTGACCCCCACAATTAGTAAAGCTGTTTTTCTGCATTGCAAATATCCTGAGTACCAAGGTTGAATTTGTCACAAGGTAATGAATGTCATTCCTTTGATACTCCATTCAGTTCCGCAGATAAGCTAAACAATCACTAATAATATAATGACGAATGATCAGACACAATTTTACTTTCTTTAATATATTTAGTTGTACAGGTTGAGCATATTTGAGCTATATTGGTTAACTTTTTTTAATAGATCAAAGTACTCGGTTTTACACTTTGTGTATTACTCCTAATAACCGGAAATTTCTGTTATCTCAAACTATTTTTGATAGTACGATAAGATTGTGATTTATTTTTAACAACAGCTGTTATTAGAAGAAACGTTTCTTCGGTATCGCGTCAGTGTTTTGAAGAACTGAATCTGCAACCATTTCTCTGCATTTATAATATTTTTCGTTTTGTTAAATGTCTTAAAGATTATATTTGTATTATATATGAGAATATAGATAAACTGTAGATTTTCAGAAGCCTATATCGCTCACCTGGAACCTTTATGCAAAACCGAGTAAATCACAATGAACTTTTTTCATGAAATCCAAAAAATAACATGAAGATGTTTCAAGCAGAATATTTAACATTAGTTCGGCGATTTTTATATTTTTGCAACTGGTGTCCTACTCCTCTGAGGTCAAGAGGATATAATCCTGAAAAATGACCATCCAAGATCATTCCGTCAAACCGTGGTGCAAACTAGCCCAGTACATTCAGATGAGCTAAATAGATTAGATCCTAACTGAAGATCAAAGGTATGTATAATTAATAAAGGCACTGAATATATTTAATATTGTTTTAACAAGGAAGAGTAATTGTAAAAAATTCAGCAGTATCTGGACCCATCGAGGTTCCTTGTACATGTAACAGCATTTCAAAGTAAATAATATCATCCACTCGACATGTTATTGTAGATACGATTCAGGTGTCAGTTGATCGTCACAACCATCTTGAATAAATTGATGGAAATATGAAAGGTGTCTATCTTAAAAACATTTTTTATGTATACATAGTAACGAAATCTAATGTTAACAATTGCAAACATTAGCATAAAAGTAGCATAATAAAAGAGTTTATCATTTTTGGAATTTTTAATAAAATTGTTCCGAAATGAGGCATCCTATAATTTTTCCGAAAACAGAAAAGGGAGTTTAATTAAGTCTTCAATACGAGACAAGCCATACCTCATCGTTAGTACAGGACGGTTACAAGCACTGGCTAGACGTTATTACTTCTTTTTAAAGCCTACTGATATCCTTGTATCAGATAACTGGTCGATATATTTTATAGCTCTTTACGGGCTTTATACTTCGATATAAATTTGTTTTTGATTGGTAATAACTCCCATTGTATTGTCATTCGGATTCCGAAGTACCAATTGTTACATTTAACAACTATCAATATTTTTGATAAAGATAATATAATTTTATTACAATGTAATTTACAGAATGTAAGCTATGCAATTTAAATCCAAAATCTATAATGTGTGTTAGTTCGTATCTCATCTCATTGTTTAGCATCTATGTTAAATTGTAAGAACTGAACATTAAATGTATATATATGTATATTAAATCTTTATATATATATATATATATATATATATATATATATATATATATATATATATATATATATATATTACATTCTAGAAAAATCTATTCTTTTAGGAATGAACGTTGCCATTTTCCCATAAATTATAACTTTCGATGGATATTACTCTTGGAATTATGAAAATCCATTAAAAATGGCATAAAATTACGCACTACAATATAATTCAGTCGTCTGGTTATCCATCTGTTGGTTATATCGTAACTAAAAGAATAGATAAACTAATACATTGGGTTGTGCAGCTGGGGAGCATCTCCTCTATTTAATTATATGATTGCCGCCAAGAGACCGACATACAAATCAGCGTCCAGAATGAAAGGTAAGAACAATCTTGGATGCAGGAACGATCACCAACGCCCGTTTTAGTTTGCAGAATCTTGTGTTTCTATCAGATAAAAGTAAGGAGCTATTATATATTTGACACACTATACAGTCTGAAATATAAAGTACATGAGCGGTTGATACAATGTATTTGAGTGCCTTCATTTATTTTAAGGGTCCCACTCATTTAGGGCTAGGGTTTGGTAGGGTTAGGGTTACCTTAGAAAAAGGTTTACGATTAATATAGCTATAGAATATATGTACCTTATATGGGGCGGATCCCCTAAAGTAAATGAAGGCCGTGTAAGCTTATGACTTCCATGACAGTTTTACATGTGACATTGATATAAAATGTTAATATGATGATACTCCGGTATAATTCTCTGTTTTTATTATTCTATGGATTGGATTTTACACAATAAAGGTGTCTATATTTATTTGCTATAAAACGAGTTCTGAAAATACATTGGTAATAAAATCGACTGTTCAATAAAAGATTAACTACTCATTCTCATTCATGTTATTTTCACAATCGTTGACCTATCGAAAGTCTAGCATTTTGATAATTTCAACATTCAAGAAAAAAAGAGCTTTTTTTCACGAAAAAAAAAGTTTTTCATTTAAAAATAGTCCGAAAAAACTTTTGGAAATATGCCACAAATCCAGATCATAAAAATGTACTTTTCACAGAACAAGTTTTTTAAGGAGTATAATAAATCCAAACAATGCATCTATACTAATATGCTATTGGCGTGGCCATTGGTGCCAGCACACCAATAGCCGTTTCTAGAAACTTACAGTTCTGGTATCACGATTCTGACTCTGAAATTACAATTTGAAGCCAGTTATTTCCCTTACTTTCGTCTCCGGCGAACGCAACTTTTTCTAGCCTTAGTATGTAGCCATTAAATAACCCATATGTAAAAAATGCATATGCCCCTATAATGCTCGCTGCGCTCGCTATTAAAGACTGAAAATTTCTAGCCGTTTTACCTGCCGTCAAAAATATTATATAATAATAAATAGTTAGTGCGTGTAATATACTTTCTAATTTCATGTAGTAATTGCTTTAATTAACGTAGATTAATTTAATAAACCCAAAATATCCGTGATCCGAGTTCGTGGTTGGTTCCCGTTCCGTTACGGTTTCGATTGTTATTTCTAAGCTTCTGTTTCTTTTCTGTAACCTCTTCCTGTTTTTTTTAGGAGCACATCTTTTTGTGATTTTTAAGTGGGGCTTATTTACATGGGATAAGTATTTAAAATTCTACTTTGTATAAGAGTCCCTTAATCACTAAGCATGTGCAAAAGATATGCAAGTAAAGACTTACAATTGAAAAGTAATTGTGTGTACAGAATAGTATGTGGAGTTAATGGGGTGTGCTGGGGTTAAATTAAATTAAATTGAATTAAATTAAATTTAATCTTAATTTTAATTTCGTTTAGCTCAAATTAAATATATTTAGCAATCAATAAACATCTGGTACTGAGTTAAGATTATACACACTAAGAAATTATAGTCAACAGACACTTACAATTTTTTTTTAATCTTTTATATATCTATAATTAACACTAATAAGCTATATTAGTCCAATATCATTTTTTAAATTTTATTAGTCAATCTTTCTTAATATTAGGTAAAATATAATCTTTGGTGATAATTATGAAACAGGGACCAGCCAGTGTAAATTTTAATAATTTAAATAGTGAATTGATATGTGATAATTTGCTTAATGTGAGATTTCAGTGGACGAAGTATTAAATGTTTTAAAATCATCAAAATATTAAAAATAACTACGTTGCGATGACATTCCAGTTGAACTCTATAAGAATCAGACTGTGTTAATATCACTGACTCGAATGTTTAATGTGCCCTATTCCGAAGAACTCTACGTCTGACCCAAGAGATCCTCTTTCCTATCGGGGTACAACTTTTAGCACCCATGTCGTTCAAACTTTATTGTGGTGTTTTGAACTTGCGTCTCACGGAGAAACTTGATGACATTAACTTTTTACATGATGAGCAGAATGGTTTTCGAAAGAGAAGAAATAGTATTGATCATTTTTAAAAGTACTTTAACAACTATTAATGAAACACGTAAACTACACAATCTTTCGACATATGTTGCTTTTATTGATTTTTAAAAAGCACATGACTGGATTAACGGGGAATTGTTATTCGAAAAATTAAAATCCATAGGTATAAGTTCAAAAATGCTATAAGCAATTTATTCACTTTATAATAATGTCCAATCTTGTGTAAGAGTAAATGGTAACTTAACAGATTGGTTTGAAGTTAACTGTGGTTTGAAGCATGGGTGTATTTTGCAACCCTTATTATTTAATATATTCATAAATGACCTTATTAACGATATAAAAAGGTTAAATGTTGGTATTAGTATTGATAACGAAAAAGTGTGTATATTATTGTACGCAGATGATGTTGTGTTTTTAACTGAAAACGAAAATGATTTACATAAAGTGTTAGATACGTTAGATGTTTGTTGTTGTAACAATAATTTAAGTGTTAATTTAGACAAGTCAAAACCTGGGGGTTCATTCCACCTATTCCAACATTTTGAAATTTAAGGTAAAAAAACAAAAATTTCATGTTGGAATAGGTGGAATTATTGTGTAAACATTGGACAAACAATCGGATTAGCTTGTAAAAACATTATTTAATTGGTGATGTTAATTACAGGTAAAAAGGTGATTTTTTTGTAAGAATGTTGGAATTAATATGTTTTGTAAATGTATCCTTTGCTTACTTCAGTACAGTTACTTTTGATTTTTTTAATGTTTATTGGGAAACTGTGCTATAAAAACTGATTTTGTCTGATATTGTATTGTTGTATTCTGTTATATTTGTGATGACTTTGTCTGAATCATGCCTCCGGGTATCTTCATGGAATAAATGATTTGAACATGAGAAAAAGAAATTAAAACTAAATAAATTCATTTTATTATTTTGTACATTTGATTATATATAAACAACATATTGAACAACTAAATTATTTAGCACTAACAAAATTCTTTGATCAGAAAGAAGCACAAATATAAACAAATTACTAAAATCATACTGCAATATTGCAAAAGTTAATTCAAGACAAAAAGCACAAATATACTGTTGAAACACAAATAAAACATAGTAAATTTCAGTCAATGTGTAACAAGTAAGATGCGGCATCAGCATACTGGACTGGTGTGAGTTCCGGGTTTTGAAGTCTGGTTTTCAGGTTGGCGAGTCTGTTGTCTATCTCTCTGTATTTTCTTTTCTTTGGTACTCGTTTACCACCAGCTGAATACTGTATTAGAGTCAATGCGTGTATTGCTTCTTCTTGTTTGAGTAGTCGAATCATGTTGAAAATGTTCGGGTGTGGTGATTTTACAAGTTTCTTCAACTTCCCATGCCAACCTTCAAGGTGATTTGTAGTTCTGGGTCCCTCTGTGGCGTAGTGGTTCCAGAGGTTGCGATGGCCTTCAACCCAGTAGCTGGTGACGTAGTCGGTGAAACCTAAAGTGTCAGTGTTGGTGTCAGCATCGTTGATGTCCTCAAGTGCATTAAACCATACGTCTTCAACAGTGTTTGGTGGTAGTAGTGGTAGTACAGCTGCTCTACGAACTAGTTGGTGGACATACTCATCATCTTTGTATGCAGTTTGAAGGCCATGTTTCTGTGCATTTCTCCATATACACTGGGTGTAGTGGAAGAAACAACCTTTGATGTTGATGCCAGGGAATACTGCGTAGGCGGCATTGTGTACTGCTGTTTCGTAGTCTACAAACATGGTTGTCGGGTGAAGAGGAGTGTTGTTGGTGTTACATAGATCTTTGAGTATACTGAGTAGTCGAATATACATTGGTTGTTCTTTACCGGGTAGTAAACTGTACACCAGTGGAAACATAGTTCCATCAACCATAGCGTGAAGAGTATATAACTGGTAAAAGTAGGTAGGGCACGAGTAAAATGTACCATCAGTATAAATAGTAGTAGCTGCAGCTAAGTGAGTAAGGTTGGTTGGTGTACTAAATATCAACATGCGGCCATGTGTGTTGTCATCTGCTAGAAGAAATTGTTGTCGAACAGTTGTTTCAGCCCATTCACCCTCAATATTAATATCAGCTGCTGAGTTTGGTAGTGCGGGTAGTAGTTTGCATTGTCAATTATTGGCATGTTAAATGGTAGAAAGTTAAAATGGTTTTAAAAAGTTTAATATAATTTTTATTTTTATTTTAATAAAACATATTCCTCATTTTCTTATATTATTAGAATTTAATTCATTTTCACTCAAAATTTATTTTGTAGGAAAATTTATAAACAGTAATTTTTCATATTTAATTCTCAGGTAAATTTTACCTGTAAAACTAATTAATTACTAATTATTGTAACAACATATTAGGCTATAACAACATCTATTGTTCTCTGCATGTTGGAATAGGTAGAATATGTAATTTCAAAATGTTGGAATAGCTAGAAGACACCAACGTGGGCTGGATGTCCAGTAATATTAAACAATGGACGTGTTTTTAGAAATTGGTCAAGATTGACAAAAAATGTGTGATGGTAAAGTTAATAAAAAGGTATTTATATGGGATAAAAACTGTGGTAATAGATAGGTAAAAAACTAGCATTTTAGAGTTATTACTAAATTTGAAAACCTTGATATGGCATATGCAAGCAATAATAGTTATATCTTGAGTAAAAATGTGATAAAAGAAATTGAAAACATGTCATTTGAATATTAAAAACAAGAATGGTATAATAAAATTATGTCAAATGAAGCTAATAAGCTTCGTACTTGTAAAATGTTTAAAAATACATATGGTGCTGAGAAATATTTGAATATTAATATTCCTGGTAAATACAGAAGTGCAATGCAAAATTTAGATGTTGCACCCATCAGAGTAGAAGCTGGTCGATATGAACATTTATGCATTGATCAAAGAGTTTGTTTTAATTGTAAAAATATAATTGAAGACGAAAAACATGTTTTATTGCAATGTCCAATATATGCAGATTACGTAAAGTTGTTTTTAATCATACTTGCCTTATTGATGAAAATTTCATAACTTTGTCGGATGATGAAAGTTAATTTTTATTTTCAGTTATAATGATATGTATTTTTATACCGCCAAAATCTGCCATGATATTTTATTTCAAAGAAAATATATTTTATATTCGTAATGTATAAATGTAAATAATTGTGATTTTATAGTCTCTGATAACTCTTTTAAGAGTGGCTCTTGTGTAATTTGTCTTGTGTTTTATGTTGTTGTGTATTTTATATATTGTTACTCAAGAGGTGAGACTTTAATAAAGTATTTGTCTTGTCTTGCCTTGTCTTGTCTTGTCTTGTAATAAATGTTTATGTCTTACCGCATGCTAACTTTAGCTAGGGACTTTTTAACATGCTGCATTTTTAAAAGTTAGTCCAAGATACTGCTTCAAACTACTTTTTTCACATTAAACTATTTGACACCTTTATACCGTACCAATTTCTCAATTTTAACATTTCAAATAAGTCCTTGGAAAAATTTTGATCGTCAAATTTAGTGGGACAAAATGAAAGAATACCTTTAAATCATATCTTAATTTCCGAAATTTCATGCATAAAACAATAAACTATTTATAAATTAAGTGTAGAAGCCATACATATATTTAATTTCTTGGTAGAAAATAATTTTATATTCGTAAAATACTGGTATGTGCCATGAATCGAGAATTTTCCGTTCTTGTATATGAAATGTGTTCAGATGTTACAGCCAGTGCTAAAAGGCTGTCTGACGCCAGAGGAATCTCAGAATCGTTAAGCGAGTCAAACTTTTTGTATTCCAAACCTTCACGTATAGCTTTTTTAGTCCAGTTTAACATGGGGTGTTGGTTACTAAGAAATACCTTCACATAAATATCATTAATCTTCTATGAATCTAACTCCTAGCATACGTTTACATGGAGAACAACACATGGTCAAACCTATACCAAATGCTATATATCAACCCGAGTACCCAACATCACTCCGAGGGCCTTTGGTCCGAGCTGCAATATTGGCCGATGGTTGATATAGCATGTGATATAGGTTTGACCATGCCTTTTTCTTTATATCATATATTTATGTAATAAGAACGCATCTGAAGAACTCCTGACAGCATAAAATTGTGTTCCGAATAGGGGTGCGATATAGGGTATGCGATACAGGTCTTCCAAAGTCATGTATAATGCATATTAAAAATGTATGTATTTTACTCTAAGTATATGATATATTTTCATAATTTTTGTTTTCGGTCTGGCTTTCTGTATTTTTGGTTTCAGTTTTCGATACAATATTGACCTTGAATAACGCAGATGGTTTTTTTATTACTGTCTTATTTTACTTGGACAGTTTTTCCATTGTACTAAAATCTATTATATCCCAAAAAATCGGGGGAGGTTGTTCTTACATAATTATCTTTCTTATTGAGTTATCTTGTGTTAATTTTTTGCACAAGAATTAACTTAGATATCGGGAGTGAGATTTATTTATTTAGTTGGGGTTTAACGCCGTTTTCAGCACATTTGGCCATTTTGCGGCGGCCAATTTTTATTGGTGGAGGAAGCCGGAGTACTAGGAGAGAACCACCAACCTTCGGTAGGAAAATTGGCAATCCTTGTCAATTAAGATCGGAGTCGAACACACCCCGCCACATGTGAGATTCGAACTCACAACCCCAGCGTTGACAGGCTAGTGATCAGTAGTAGTCATGACGAACTACCTAGACCACTCGGCCACCGAGGCCCCTCGGGAGTGAGAAATAAATTTCAAAATCCGTATCGAACTCACTATCGGATGAATATATAGATGTACATGATTCTTAACATAACATGTATTTTTAATTAAACCGGAATCGAGACCGAAATATATATCATAAGTTGGCGCTAGCTGTTGTTTTGATATAGCGGTAATCATGAGATTTCATATGCATTTGTCTGTATATTTTATCAAATGTTTCATTCTGTGACACCGTGAACCAGTTCAATTCATCTTAAAAAGTAAAATAATTTTCAACGAGTTTCGGACCTACGGAGATGAATTAAGAACACCAATAAAAGCACTGGACACTTTTTGTATTAAGAACCACTATTGCATGGGTAAATTTTCGTGTACATTGACCTTACATCCGTCTTCTACCGAACCGTCAACAAAGGACAAATCATTTCTAAAGCGCGAAATAATTGTAGCATAAAAACGACTTGCGGGAAATACTTATTTAAGGATGTTCGCTGGTCTTTTTTTAAAAAAATTTTGTCAGATGTTCAGAATCATCTGGTTTTATCCTTCGAATGCCATTAATTATTTTCCCCGCTAACACCCATTTTTTTCATAAATCTTTTGCATACAGGATAATAAATCGTTTGTAAAAATCTTATAAAATCCTTGTTATTATTTAATGGGTTTTTTTTTCAGAAATAAAACTTGTCAATGATAAAGCTATGTAAAGTCAAGAGAGCATATTTTTTTCGCCAAATTTTCAATGGCTAATATCTCGAAAACAATCAAACGGAACCTATATTTTTTTTGCTCTTTTAGTTCCTTTATTAATCCACTATCAATATGTTTGTTATTTTGAAACTGAGCAGCGAACATCCTTAACTTTGCAAGATTTTTGTATAAGCTCCATTCTATGAATCATAAGGAATGAGACAATTATTTTTTTAGGGAATAATGTTTTTTTTAATTTAGTTGTTGAAAGAGATCCATGGTAACAATTTAACAAATTGAGATTAGCTTCAGGCATCATGGTCAATATATGTTATTTTAATAATGTTCCCAGTATGCAGGCAAGGAAGCACGATTACCATAAAAAGAATTTATGGTCCGGTAGTAATAAAACATAAATCAAAATATATGTCAAAATATCCCGCCGTAATTATTATTTATATAGAAAAAATTGTTTCGTGATGACTGCTTTAATTCCGAAGCATCATTAGAGCTGATAGTTTTTATAATTTGCAAAGGAAAATATCTATATATTATGCCTAAAGACTCGCTGTCAATAAAGACAGAAGCGATTAATAAGTTTTTCCATCATTAGTTACATACTTCGTCTTGAATATGCGTTTAATTTGTCTGTAATGTTCAGGCTCATACTGGGAAGTTATTTATTTCTAGGAATAACAGGTACATATGATAAATAGTTCATAATATGACAATTTACAGTCGTGAACCTAGATGGAGTAATGAATCTTTAATTTAGCATGTTTAGTAAGCAAAGAATAAAAAACAAAACAGACCAAGTAACAACATCGTATTGTTCCCATAGAACTTGCTACTAACTTCTGAATACCATGATATAATAAAGTCATTTTACAACTGCAACATCATATTAACTGCAAAATTATCTTGCTTCACAAACTATAAAACCTAATATTAATAACAATACGCTCTTATTACAGTTAAAGCTCAGTACGTAGAAATACACCGAACAATATATATATTACACATAGAAAAAACTAGAATATGAAAGTTCTGAGGAAAATTAATCTTTGTCCTTTGATTTTTAGGAGATACTTAATTATTTATTATTTAAATGTACAAAAATGTATCGATAATGTTGACTATATATCTATCAAGAAAGTAATTATTAGCGCTATAAATCGTAACATGTATTTCTGATATTGATAGCTTTATTTGACAGTTGGGTGTTTAGAACTCAGACTATGAAGTCATAAAACAAGATTTTATAGTAAAAAGATTTCACTGATTATGTCATTCAAGTTCTACATAAACAATTTTGGTTAGTAAAATTACCCATCTACAGGAAAACACATAATTTGTAGAATTTCCATGAATAGCATTTAGACAAATACCTTTCATAAATCCCAATGACGCGTTCAATCGGTACGTTATTTTTTTCTTCTCAAATACCATACACACTAAGTTTATTGTAGATGAATAACGAAATAAATGAGTCAAATTCCCTTTCATTGAATACAACTCTGCATCTTATATTCACATATCATCTTGTTCAAATGAAGACGTGTGGATTCGTCCCTTCTTACCATCTACAGAGGGATATTTCTACTTTCTAAAAATGAAATGGAAACTGAAGCTAAATGTTTTATTATTATCAAGACTGAAATCACCTATTGATATCTGCATAATACAATACAGAGCTCAATCGTGTTAACCTTCTAACGTGGTCCTTAGATCATCACTGTAAATTAAAACACAATTAGAATTCATGCAAAGTTATTATGTCCTTTCTTTTTTTATCAAAATGGTTGTGCCTAGATGATTCTTATCTAAGTACACATGGTTGAACGTGTAATGCATCAAACCACACTCACACGATTCACACGTTACACGCACACGATTTGCACATTGCACGCACACGATTTGCACGTTACACGCACACGATTCGCACGATACAAGCACACGATTCTCGCACGTTACACGCAAACCACACGATGCACGTTACAGGTTTCATGATTACCGATCGTGCGATTGCTAAAACTTGTGAATGAAAGATACGAACGGAAAATGACGAAACGAAGTAATTAGATTTTATTTATTTCGGATATAAATAGCAGTGAAATATTTAATATAATTGCATTTGATTTTAAATAAATAAGTGCGGTAAAAAGGAAGCCGGTGTAATACGATCGATATTAGACTTTTTCAATGAAAACAAAATATTTATTTGCAATTGCTATTTTTAAATGTACATTTTTTAAATTTAACAAATAAATATAACTTTTTAAAAAAAATAAAAGTTAACTTACATGTATAATGAATCCAATTACATTGTAGTTTATAACATATAATCATATAAAAGCCGATGGTATTTTAATGCTTGACCATTATAAAAAAAATTATATGTAACATTCCTTATTTACAGGTAAATCTGAGGTAGATGGACAGATAAACAAATATTTGCCCTTCAGAGGTCTAACTACATGTTGTTTTAGTCCAGTTCATATCGAGGTTACATAATAACCAAACAATTGCTCTTATAAAACAAATGTACTATGACGGTATAAATTAATGCATGAAATTTGTAAAAAAAAATTAAGAACTTCGCAAGATTTAAAGAATAACTTTAGATAATTTTTACAACAGGTTAAAGTTCAAATATATTTTTAACTTGCAAATCTTGTAATCGCACGTATATAACCACACGATTCGCACGTTGCATGCAGACGATTCGCACGTTACACGCACACGTTTCGCACGTTACACGATATTTTTGGTGATTTACACGCTCAACCAAGTGTAATATAAGTGGGTGGAATTTTTTCATATCATTTTATTCATGTTCATATTATGGTTAATATCTCGTGTAATGCCGAGTTTTATGTTTGTGAGGAATATCACCGTCTGAATTTTAGACAGAAATCAATTATGATGAGTTGAAGTTTTTAAAGAAGCAAATTGACTAGTAAATGTCATTTTTTGTATCCAGGAATATTGTAAGTGAATGATTTACACGCATTATTAAGTCTGATATATACAGTTTACCACTAGTAAATGTCAAAATTCCTTTTTTGTATCCAGGAAAATTGTAAGTGAAAGATTTACACGCATTATTAAGTCTGATATATACAGTTTACCACTAGTAAATGTCAAAATTCCTTTTTTGTATCCAGGAAATTTGTAAGTGAAAGATTTACTTACAACGCTCTCTAATAATTTACCCTAGAAGAACAGATAAATCCTCCTAGAACTGACAAAAATGCTCTATTAAGCTGACGCAATAACCGATTTTCACAGAAAAAAACTTTTGAAATGAACCTTCGGATAAAGAGAATCCAAAATTTGTTCACGAAACGCAAAACATTTTACAGATTTAAATGAAGTATGCTATTCGTGATGAAAATCACAAATGAAATGCAACCATGGACTCCTAATTAAAAAAGAACTATGAACATGAACATTAATTATATCTATTCCGTAAAGTAGCTGGAGAGACAATTATCAAGACTTTCAAGGACTCGGAACAAAATGACTTGCATAAACAGAGAAAAATTCTCTGAAAAAAAATCATGAGGTAGAAACATGTAACAATAAAAAAAAAGATCAATTATAATTTATCTTGAATAATTTTGACTTATCAATGCAGAGTGTCCATCTCACAACTGGTTGAGGCCAAGATTGTCTACTGTCTATTACGTCTTCTTTAATTTTTTACCCCTAGTTACAAGACTATATTCTGACGAGCCTCAGCACATAAATTTTATCCGCTACTTTCCTGTGTTCTGGATTTTCCATTTTTGATATTTTAGGTGATGATTACATATATAAAGGTTTATACTGTCATAGTTTGATTTTGTTATAAAATAAAAAAAAATATACTTCGGTATTTAAGAAATTCCAGATCAGTCAAAAAGTTTTTTCTCTTCCTAAAGGAGATGTTATTTGCTAAATTAAATTCAGACTTGCAGATTAAGCACATTCCCAATTCCATGGAAAACTAAATGTATACATTTGTATTCTAAAAAAGTATAAATAAATAAATAATTCCAGGTAAGTGAAATTGGGTGATTAGAATCCTTATTTTAAAAAATTACAAAATTTATTCATAATTGCCAATATCCGGAAGATAATTATGTATTTTAAAAACACGGTGACTACAAAGAGAATCTTTGGGTTTATAGTTTACCTTCAGAGGTATTATTATTAATTGGTTTCAAATACTAGAATATCCACTTTTTACAGCACGATGGGTATATTTGACGGAGCTTAGACTTAATACTCTTCCGGAACACTTTGGTTCACTCATAATTTAAGGGAGTTGTGCTCTTCTGTTACATATTGTGTTTGTACACGTATATTAATTGGGAAAATGATTGGTATTTGAAATGATTTACATTATTTTATCGGAAATGAATACTGGTAAGTTCTATTTCTTATTTTGATTTTGAAATTAAAACATTAATAAAAAAATTGTTGTCAATCAGCCGAGACTTAATTATAAGTTTTGTAAAGTAGAGTGGCTAATCGATTAAGAATTCCCTTGCTAATAAAATACTTGATTAAAAGATATCTCATGTATTACAGTGTGTATTTAAATTGATATACCATTATCAAGGGGTCAAACTGTTTGTAGCATGCAATTATTGATATAGTAAATATGGTGTGTGAATCATTTACAGAAATATAAACGGTCTATGGCGCAAACACAATTTTTCATGTACTTTCGACACATCATGTAACAAAACTGGCTAACAATTTCACGACAAAGCAATCAAAGACAACTGTATCCATGAAGTAGACATTTATTACTTTTATATTTGTTAGTGGGTGCTATTTTATCTTTTATGAAGGGCCTTAGTTTACTAAATTGGCTTAGTAATTTTTAGATAAGGTTTTAGTTATATTTGAAAAAGAGTAAGGATAGGTTTTTGTTAGTTTTAGGGCTCAGATTACGACTGCTTATTATCTTAAGAAATGATTTTTTTCATATCTCTATGTTCTTAGCTGGTTTTGGCTTTACCCTTTTGGTCATTTGGTATTTTGTCATCCCAAGTTATGGTAAGTTGATCATTGTTAATATTTCATCTCCGTTTTGAATTGACTTTTGTATAAGGATATATACATAATTATGTGTTTTGAAGTCAAAAGTTAGTTTTGGACTCTATTCTCTAAAGTTCATTTCTCTGAAATAGTTTTGCGTTTGAAAATATCATGCTGTTGTCTGATTTTATTGCGAAGGAATGAAAGATCAATTAATTAATAACTACAGTTTTTAGTAGGAATTGGATTAGACGTTATATTTATGAACACTAAAAAGTTAGGATATATGGATAAGCATTAGGAAGGCAACGTTCCAGTTGAACACGCGAAAAGGATTTATTACATGTAGGGATCGTTGTGTTGCCCATGAGAAAAAGTCCTCGCCACCAGACAAGTACTAAATCGACCCGGAACAAACGTCCGCTCTTTAATAATTCAGATGTTGGTCATAGGATAACCTTTTTTTTCATTTGAAAAAATTATCTTATTTTTAAATGTTTATGTGTTTATTGTTTCAATGCATTTTTGATGAACGTGTTTTTTATTGCAGTAAGTAAAGGGTTTTCAGTAAAGAGAAAGTTTAATCCAAGCGATCTAAGTGAATCGACACTTGTTGATCCAACTAATAAACAAAATATAACACATGATATAAATCAGGATTCAAAAGTAATTCGATTAAAAAAGAGCCAAAACAGCTCTATCAACCAAACTTGCAATCAATACAAGAAAGAGACTAATCTCTAAGACATTAATGGTAGAATGGATGGATTAACTCTGTGAAAAATGAATTTCGTTTCCAAGGTTAACCAACACTAAAGGCAATTGTAAACAACAGGTCAAATGGATACAGTCCAATTAATCTTTGTCACTGTTCTATAACCTTATAAAGATTGATGTTATTGGAAGCAGTAAGGTGAAATGAATTGGTCACTTTAATTAATAGTACCAGAATAAATATTATTTCGAATCGTAAGATTGGAAATGTACAAATATTCTGACAGTATAGAAAAGTATCACAGCAGTATAGGGATGGGCATGTATATATTTTCAAAACACCAAATATAAATTTGATTTTGGCATTTAAAGTTGATGGCAAAATATAATGGATATATTATTGTTAGTTTAGTCGTATCAATGTTACTTTTCGATAATACAAATTTATAAATATAAAAATGATTAAACATTAAATTTTTAGATTATATAATGCAACAATGATTTACAATATGAAAATTCATTTATTCGAAAATTGTCATATTTATGATCAGAAATATAAATATCAACTGTTCTATGTACTTTTATTGTATAATTAAAATAAGATTAAACAAATGCCGGACTTTCTCATGAGATATGCAATTTTGTTGTAATGGGTTTTATCGAACAGTAATATAAACACAAAGGAATTATATAAACTATACAAATGTCAATGATTCTCCGAAATTGAGCAGAAGTACACACCAAGCGAGTTTGTTAACATATACAAATTAGACTAAATACATATAGACCAAAAAAATACATTGACACAGTAGATAGAGCACAAAATACCATTATTGAAGAGCGAAAAAAATGAACTGATCATAACATCGTAATAAAATAAATATATATCACCACACGTTCAAAGAGAAAACGGAAACTTACAAAAATTTTAATAGTCATTACAAGCGCTCTATCTGAAGCTCTATCACGACACAGAGCAAAGCGCTACTTGGAGTTACACGTAACTAATATTTTAACTTCAATCCCCTTTAACTTCATGAGAACCCCGATAGAATCTTTCTGGATAGGACATCTTCATCTAATTCTCTGACAGCTAAGGAATAAACACATGTCACTGTTACGTGTGCTATTGAGATTTCCTTCGTTTAGGTTTGATTGATGTTTTGATGGCAATATACAGGATAAACATCCGGCTTCCTGACAAATGAAGGTGTCTTGCATATATATTATGACTTGTGTTACAATGTACAATAAGGTAGGATTTGGACGCATGACGATTTTGAACCATTCTGACAATGTGTACCGGAACAACGAACTGAAGGGACACTTATTGAATACCTCTCGAGAAATTGTGCATTATTCGAATGGGTGTTGGTTGCGGAGCACGATATAATTATTCTTCCAGAACGCCAATTTCCTACAAATCATGGTTCTATGACAATATCTGCTAAAGAATACAAAGGACAGAAAGGCATTAACTGACTAAACACTCTAGGAATTTTGTTGCATATTAACTGATTGTTGAGATCGGGACAGGATGTAATCACGCTACCAAGATACCTGACTTCCACTTTAAGTGAAGTAACATTCTAATAATTTAAGTTTAACGTGCCGTAATGTTTTATTTTAAATGCTTTTTGTAGTTTCTATGTTCAAAACGGTGTTGTCAAGTAAAACATTTTGATACACTGCATTCAAAAAGATGTTTATTTCTTGAAAGTTTGGTTAAGGAAAGTGATTTCGTGATTGTGACTGATTGTGATTAATCGAACATGAACTGTCTTAATGTCCAAATTAATATCTATTCTACTGAGTCTGTATAAATCTGATATTTCGAAACAAATTCAATGGCGATATATCACTTGTACTTTTGACCTTCTTTTATTTTATACAAATAAATTTTCAGACTGGGAACAATACTTAGAGAAATCAACAAATAAACTTAATATAAGACAAGATGAAAATCGGATACTTATAGATATCACCTACTCTGTATTAAATAAAAAATTGGTTTTTTTCCTTTTACTGTCATGGCTTTTGAATCTGCTGTACAGAATTTTAGTTTATTGTTTACAGTCATGGCTTTTGAATCTGTTGTACTTCAATTTGGTTTATTGTTTACAGTGATGGCTTTTGAATCTGGTGTACACCATTTTGGTTTATTTTTTACAGTGATGGCTTTTGAATATGTTGTACATCATTTTGGTTTTTTGTTTACAATCATGGCTTTTGGATCTGTTGTACATCATTTTGGTTTATTGTTGACATAATGGGTTTTGAATCTGTTATACATAAATTTTTTACAGTTATGGCTTTTGAATCTGTTGTACACCATTTAGGTGAATTGTTTACAGTCATGGCTTTCAAATCTGTTGTACACCATTTTTGTTTTTTGTTTACAGTCATGGCTTTTGAATCTGTTGTACATCATTTTGGTTTATTGTTTACAGTCACGCCTTTTGAATCTGTTATACATGATTTGGGTTTATTTTTTACAGTCATGGCTTTTGAATCTGTTGTACACCATTTAGGTGTATTGTTTACAGTCATGGCTTTCAAATCTGTTGTACACCATTTTGGTTTTTTGTTTACAGTCATGGCTTTTGGATCTGTTGATCATCAGTTTGGTTTATTGCTTACAGTCATGGCTATTGAATCTCTTGTACCCCATTTTGGTTTTTTGATTACAGGCATGGCTTTTGAATCTGTTGTACATCATTAGGTTTATTGTTTACAGTCATGGCTTTTGAATATGTTGTACACCATTCTGGTTTAATGTTAGTCATGGCTTTTGAATCTGTTGTACACCATTTTGGTATGTTATTTACAGTCATGCTTTTGAATCTGTTGTACACCGCTTAGGTGTATTGTTTACAGTCCTGGCTTTCAAATCTGATGTACACCATTTTTGTTTTTTGTTTACAGTCATGGCTTTTTAATCTGTTGTACACCATTTTGGTTTATTGCTTACAGTCACGGCTATTGAATCTCTTGTACCCCATTTTTGTTTTTCGTTTACAGGCATGGCCTTTCAATCTGTTGTACATCATTTTGGTTTATTGTTTACAGTCATGGCTTTTGAATCTGTTGTACAGCATTTTGGTTCATTGATTACAGTCATGGCTTTTGAATCTGTTGTACATCATTTTGGTTTATTGTTTCCGATATGCACATTGTTATGAACACTGCTGATGGAAATAAATTATTGAAATGAGCATAAACAGCATACGAAAAAAGGATTCACAGTAAGGCCACACAAAATTGATTTTTAGTTCTTTGGATTTTTTCATGGCAAACATAGGTGCGAGCGAGGGAAATTTTAAATTTTTAGCTCACCTTTCCTAAAAGGCCATGTGAGTTATTGCCATCATTTGGCGTCCGTCGTCCATTGCCGTCGTCCATCGCCGTAGTCCGTCGTCGTAAACTTTCCTTTAAAGATCTTCTCTGAAAAACTTGGCAGCAATGGTCCTTAGGTGGTCCAAGATGGCTGCCAGAGCCGAACATAGTTTAACACAGGACCCTATGGGAAATTTACTTAAAGATCTTGTCTGAAACATCTTGGCCAATTCGAACAAATCTTGGCAACAATAGTTCTTAGGTGATCCTCTTTCAGAATTATATCCGATGACCCGCCCGTCATCCAAGATGGCCACTAGAGCCAAATATAGTTTAACAGTACCTTTGGGAAATTTACTAAAAGATCTTCTTGTCTGAAACCACTGGCCCAATTGGAACAAAACTTGGCAGCAATGGTTGTTAGGTGGTCCTCTATCAGAATTGTATCCGATGACCCTGTCCGCCATGGAAGACGGCTGCCGGAGTGCAACGTAGTTTAACCTAATGGGGAAAATCACTGAAAGATCTTATTTGATACCAGTGTGCCAGTCGCAATTTGACAGAAATGTTCCATGCTGCCAATTAAGATGGACATTGTCCACGTGAGTGATACAGGCTCCTGGGGGTCTCTAGTTTTTTTCTCGAGGACATTTTTTCAGGCGAAGATCAGATTTACGTGCGGTGCATTTTGTTTGAACTAAAATATTGCAAAATATTTAAATATTTTTATAATTTACCAAATTTTAGGAGCGGGCAAACACTTTTTATTTTTAATTTCTTTAAAATATGGGATGAATTTTCAGCAGTTTTGCAAAAAAGAGCGGCGAAATTCAAAGAACGAAAAATCAATTTGGTGTGGCCTAAGTTCTTTTGATAAGACCAATTTATCTTACAAATCTTTGTTCAAGTGGTGTCACTGGTGTTCTGTAGTGAAAGACTAAACAACCCAAAACAACACAAAACAACAAATTAAAAACTGGATAGGAAACCTTTGCTCGAGGAATTGAGAAAATTGTTGATACTTGCGCTAGAAAGTTTGACTAGAATATTGAAATCCAAGTTTTGAAATCAAGCAAAGTTGAACTTGAATAGATTTAAATGTTTATTATTGACCGTTTTAATTTTCAGCAAAGTGTGTAACTGATGAATATTAATCCAGAAGAGCGCTTCATACATTGAATTCGGTAACTGAATTTGTATTAATAAGTTTTATAAACTACAAAATTATGCGTACATGAAAAATAGTATTGGGATGTTGAATACTTATGGGACTAACAAACAACCAGCTGTAGTAAATCAAAGTTATAAGATTCAGACTTTTAGTGTACAAGATTGCTTAAGGAAGCTGCCTCTATTATCAAGTTCCCTTTATGTAAATTATTTAATTTATCGTTACAGAAAGCTATATATCCAAGTCAGTGGAAAAAAGCTAATGTAACACCAGTATATAAAAATAACAAACCAAACGAAGTAAAGAATTATAGACCTATTTCCCTACTCAGTATTATTTCTAAATGCTTTGAGCGTTGTGTATATAAACACATCCACAACTATTTACTAGATCACGATATTCTATCTAAACATCAGTCTGGATTTACGAAGGGAGATTCGGCGGTAAATCAGTTGGTAAATATCACGAATGAATTTGGCAAAGCTTTAGATAGTGGGAAGGAGGTGCGGGTCGTTTTCTGTGACATAAGTAAGGCTTTTGATAGAGTTTGGCACAAAGGGCTCTTATTCAAATTAAAGCAAATTGGGATAAGTGGGAATTTGTTAAATTGGTTTGAAAATTATCTAGACGGGCGTTTTCAAAGGGTTGTTATAAATGGATGTAATTCGGGGTGGTTACCTATAAAGGCCGGAGTACCGCAAGGGTCAATATTGGGACCCTTGCTTTTTATTATCTTTATTAATGACATTGTTCAAGATATTAGCGCTGATATCAAACTATTTGCTGATGACACTAGTTTGTATTTAGTGGTTGATAACCCCCAGAGTGCAGCTGATATACTAAATGACGATCTGGAGAAAATTCAAAATTGGTCTGATAAGTGGTTGGTAAAATTTAATGCTCAGAAGACCGAATCTCTCCTAATATCGAAGAAGATTAATAAACCGGTTCACCCGCCTTTATTTATGAACAACACGATTCTTAAAACAGTTGATAACCACAAACATCTCGGAGTTGTTATTTCTAACTCTGGTTTTTGGCATGACCACATTGATTATATCGTCAAGAAGGCTTATAATAGAGTCAATATTCTTCGTAAATTGAGGACGACTCTAGATAGATTTTCTCTAGAAAAAATATATCTATGCTTTATTCGACCTATTCTGGAGTATGCTGACGTAATTTGGGACACACAAAATCAGACATTAATCAATAAGTTAGAAAACGTACAGTTAGACGCCGCAAGAATTGTAACGGGGGGTACTAAATTGACGTCACATATCAAGTTATACGATGAAACTGGCTGGGAAAAACTCACCGACAGACGGAAAAAGCATAAACCCTGTACTTTTTAATAAGATGATAAATAAAAAGACTCCCAATTACTTAAGCAGTCTAGTTCCTAATACTGTTTCTGATCGGCATGATCATAATACACGTCAATACAGCAGTTTATTGGAGTTAAGGACCAGAACTAATTTATATTCCGATTATTTTTTACCCTATACTATTAAAGAGTGGAATAAACTTCCCGCTAGTATTAAGAATTGCGACTCTTTAAGCCTGTTTAAGAAGAATATTACTAACAGTAGCCACAAAGTACCACCATATTTCTATGTTGGCAGTAGGTTGGGCCAAATTATACATACGAGAATTCGTATGGATTGTAGCTCCATAAACCTGCATCTCTTTATGAGAAATCTTGTTGATTCCCCTAACTGTGTATGTGGTTCAATAGAATCTTCATCACACTTTTTCTTTGACTGTCCTAGATATTTTTTACACAGACAGAACCTGTTTGCAGCTTTGAATTTTGTTCCGATTGTTATAAACGTTAATTTATTGCTTTTTGGTTCTCCTGGTATTTTAGATGAACAAAATGCGAAAGTTTTTGTCGAAGTTCAGAACTTTATCATAAAGAGTAAAAGATTTACACCTTGATACTTCACTTTTCTTTTTCTTTCTTTCTTTTTTTTTTAAATATAACAGTCATGAATGATATAAATAATGTTATGTATGCATAGTTTCTCTTTGTGTAACGAGCATTTCGTCTTGATTATTTGTTTGTGTGAAACAAGGAAACAGATTTACATAAGCTTACAGCTTGTTTCTGAATCCTATTTTGTTATGCTCAGTCTGTATTGTACATATGTATGAATATTTAT
Organism: Mytilisepta virgata; assembly: GCA_028015205.1. Taxonomy (NCBI): domain Eukaryota; kingdom Metazoa; phylum Mollusca; class Bivalvia; order Mytilida; family Mytilidae; genus Mytilisepta; species Mytilisepta virgata. Next base: position 96,738,897 of record CM051521.1, read on the forward strand.
TTGAATAAATATGTTTAAACTAAGATGTGCATTTTCTAACATTTATATTTTATATAATGCTGGAACAAATATTTGGAAATCCACAGAGATTTATGTTGTTTGACTTATTTTGTTTGTTTTTTTTTTGCAAGCTCAAGTAACTAACATGTCTAAACCTCTTCATCAAAATTTAAAGATATTGGTAGGTTTTCTTGTTTAGCACTCGCTGACGTGAACATAACAAACTATTTTTTCTTTCTTAAGACTGAAATTCAATAAAAAAACAATGACAAACTGCTTGGTGCAGTTCTGTAATGGAAATCATCGATTCTGATAGTGTTGTTAAGTTAAGATCCTAATATTCTTTACAATTACAATGTAGAGAAGGATTTATGTAATATCGGATTAAATTTATATTCAAATTACTATTCTTTCTGAAATTACGCCATCTTTCAATGTCAGCAATATGAGGACTAATTAATGTGTTACAATGCTTGCATTGATAATAGTTTATTCTTGAAAACAATATCAATGCAAGTTTTAGAACCGTTAAATCGAATTCATATCAATACCCGTGATGAAGTACAAAAACTGAACCATGTAAAGTACAAAATATTTTTCACGACCTTAAAAATCTTAATATGGCGGTTCGACTGTAACAGATTGACCGAATAAAGTAATGTGAAATACCAACATAGATTATAAACATTATATACAGAATCATGTTCCGAATGATGACTGACATTTTTGTTTGAAAAGAGAAACAAATGTGCCATATTTCAAATAGGAAAAACATTGCACAGTATCGTCAGGTACAATGTATCAAAGTAAATCTGTACCACTTTCATTATAATTCCGAACTATTATCAACCAATTATACGTAACTCTTATCTACAATAAATATAATCCTTAAAGATTAATACATGGTCTTTTTCAAATTTCCCTTGTTATCAGCCCAAGACCTTGATATCGGCCCGAGGGCTTTAGCCCAAGGGGCGATATCAGTCGAGGGCTGTTAACACGGGCAATATGTAAAATACCATGTATTAATCTAAATATCACATATTTTGCCACTACCAAGAAATAAGTTTACTCTTTCCAGTCTTCAAGTAAGTTTGGCAGGTTTTTGACATCGCTGAATATAAGGTGCACATTCACATTCACAATGCTACAGCTATTAAACAGTGTTATTTCTTTGAATTTGAGTATAGAGTCAAACAAATGAATGCAACTTCAGTTCCTGTGCCTTTCCCCGAGATCTACAAATAGATTTTATAAGCCACCATTTGAAACTGCTTAGAACATTTATGAACGGTTAATTCACCATAGATAACGATCAAACGATTATTTACAGCTGAGCGAAAGTGACGTCGGTGAGGCTCACGAGAGGGCAGATAACATGGTATCTGCCCTCGTATGATGTTATTGCCCCGGTTGCCAATAACATGCGCCAAATAATGCTTTTATTACATATGCAAAATCAGCGTTATTTCAATAAAATATGTGATAAATTTATTTAATATACTATTTATATATTAAATTATTATCCGTTTGCTTTGCTTCCAAGGTTACCTCACTGTTATAATTATAATTTCATCTACATGAGATTTTCATTAATGTTTATCCTTTAATAAAACAAGTGTTTTTCAATTTTCTTAATGAAGTAAAGAATGAGATCTTAATGACCCCTGCTTCGCCAAACTATGAACAAGGACAGAAAGAAATGACTTGTAAAATAATAACAATCCAAAGATACTAATATTAGATATAGTAAATTTATACATGTTGTACTATGCTGTATACGACGCATTTCAAGGAGTTACCTCTCATCAGCAGCATTAAAACCGAAACATTTGGAAGACCAAATTTATTTTGAGAATTTATTGAGAATTTATTAATAAACTTTATTCCGTAGATTTTTTTCACTAAAATCTACAAACGAAAACCCTTAAAGGTCAATATTATCCAAGATGATCTTCTTAATTAAGTAATTCCATGTAACTAGTGATAATGACTTCAATTAAAAAGAAAAAAAAACCTTAACGAACTTAACTGAAAAATGCAAATCTAGGATTCATCATTACATAGACAACAACTTCCATTCAACTATATGTTCGTGTACACGACAAACAATACGATCAAGATTACATATGCCATTATCTCAAACAGATGAAAACAATAAGAAAAACTTCGTGGATGTTGAGAAACACAAGAAAATCGTCTCATACCATACACATTTAAAAAAAAACACACACGCACACACAAAAGTTTATTATGTTGTTCATTCTGTATCTGATGTGCTTGGTATAGGGAATCTGATATTATATTGCACTTATGGAGTTTACTAAAATTGGGCTGTGAATATGCTTTGAATTTACATTATTTTACGACATATGTTACATCATTGATTTATTGTTTGTTTTAGCTGATCTCCCATGTATTCTGATGTATTCTCCCATGTGGTATATCTGTCGCTTAGGATGGAATGCCACTCATCGTCAAGAAGGGTGGAGCCTTGTTTAAGTTGGATTGAAATACCACATCTCTGTCAACCATTGAGAAATCAACCTTTTGTTCATTGGGGTTTTACCCCACTTTCAGTGCAGTTGTTTCCCTTCAGTTATCTCCTCCAGGCTAACTATTGTCGTATTTTAATAATTTCTGCTCTACAATATTTTTTAGTATTTTGCCTTTCAATCTTTACCTATCTTGAATATTGATGATGAGACACTGTGTATTCAAATTTGCATAAACACTCCACGGAAAGAAGTAACAAAGAAGTTTACTTTGAGAAACAATGTAGACAATGAATCATTCCAGTAAAATAAAAATAAAAATGGTAGACGAATATTGTTATAGCCTCCGACTTCATCATTTATCGTTTTTCTATAAAAGGTACGTACAGTACACATAGAGTTGATTAACAAGGGAAATATTTAAATATATATAAGCATTCTTTCTGCCTTAAGGTAATAATTAAGTCTTATAGAAATGCAGTGTCAAACTAAGATTTATTTAATATTTTATTTAATGCAACCTTCCAATAAAGCTATCAGAGTTTAATACCATGAATGGTAATCCATTGCTGTGCGATTATGTAACCTCTTACAAGTGTTTAACAAATCAAATAAGAGAAATCGATAATAAGCTTAGATACTGAATTAACAGCTTAGACATATTCAGAAAATATTACGTTCAAATAACAACATTTTAGCTGATCTTTCAATATAAATTAAAAATTTGATTTTACCGGTTTTATAGGAACTTAAAGATTGGGAAGAGGATGTCTGATTAACAGCAAATCGTATTTTCCATTATTAGTACTGTTTGGAGTCGCCCTCTGGCCCGCCGTACATTGTTGAAAAATCCGGTTTAAAAGAATGATCATATTTTGGTAAACGAGCTCTTCGTACGTTCCATAGTATTGTTTGTTTGTTTTGTTGGGGTTTAACGCCGTTTTCAGCACATTTTGGCCATTTCGCGGCGGCCAGTTTTTGGTGGTGGAGGAAGCCGGAGTATCCGGAGAGAACCACCGACCTTCGGTAGGAAAATTGGCAATCCTTGTCAATTAAGATCGGAATCGAACACAGCCCGCCACAGGTGAGATTCGAACTCACAACCCCTGCGTTGACAGGCTAGTGATCAGCAGTAGTCATGACGAACTACCTAGACCACTCGGCCACCGCGTTCCATAGTAAGTGCAATCACTAAATATATAACTATTATAAAATATGTTTATAAATTTTCTACATAAATGGATCATAATGATGTAATAAAGAGAAAGCAGTACTTAAACAGAATCAAAAAGGTAATGAATGTCCTATGAGTTGTTGAAAAGTCAAACGTCTACACAGCAGGATCCATCTAGCGTCGACTTAACTAACATTAGTTAGCAGTATGGCTATAACCAACATATTTTTATCTTGAAAATTCAGTAAATCGTTATATAAGGGGTCAGAATGTGACTTTCTCATTCCTACTTTTAAATCAAATTTGTTCTACCATTTACTTGTGTGGAATAAAGCAAGTCACTATGACTTTCCACTGCCACGTTAAAAAGCTAAAAGTTTATTCAAAGATACTTTAGGTTTTTTTTAATCCTTAGCCATAAATCACTGGCGTAATATTATATCTCACATTGAATATTATCTCTATACCACCAATATGTTTGTTCCTGATTCTTCTTACCCAACGATAACTGCTGTTTAACAATTGTAATACCAGTATGAAATCAGGAATCCATTAAATGATGACGGAATTGTTTTAGACATATTTGATAAATACGCTAATTTCTTTCGAAGAATAACAAAAGATTCTCCCTTCCTTAGCATCCAATCCTAGCAAGAATAGGAAATAAACAAGTAAAACAGACAATTCGCAGCTTATCGTCGCCAAACACCTGCTAGATGTCTCCAACAACTGTCTGCAATACTAATTATACAACGGGAAATGACTATAAGACTCTTGAATCTTCTTCAATGATAGTAAATATGTAAGTTAATTAGATATTATGGAAAACGATAAGTCCATTGGTAGTTCTGAATGGTTGCAGATGTCATTTAAAGACGTTGGAAAAGTAAGCTAGATGAATCAAGCTGCGAGAAATGCGTCATCATTTATCGAAAAGAAAATCATATACAGTGTAGTGTCTTATTGCTAAATGAAAACTGCAACAACTTGACAGAAAAAAAATAGAACAGAGCCATTTCATGGAACAAAACAAACAAAAGTGGTAAAAAAAAACAACATTATATTGAGAGCGGACGAGTATGGGAGGTGCGTATACATGTAAATGTGTATTGATATGGTGAAGGGAAATAAACGTTACCGTAATGTTGTCTTATTGTTTGTCGAAGTATTGTCTTTAAACAGCCATTGTTATAATTTTATAAAATATATCTGAATCTTGAGCGACCTTTTTTTTTAGGGGGAAAGTGATCTTACTTTCTCCAGCAGATACTGAACACGTCCAATAATATAAACACGAACAAGACTTTGATATTTCGGTAAGATAAAAACTGAATGGAAAGTGAAGGTTAGTACCAAGCTTACTATTTAACTAGATATAATTGTTACGCACATCGTAACGGATGTTTCCGCACCGTTCCCATTGCCACAGGGGCTCCTAATATCAATTTCCATGGTTCCCTGAATTTTTTTGATTTTTTAAAAATTTTGAAGTTGCAGCCATCTTGGATTTTCCAATATGTCCCATCGAAAGCACTTGTGATGACCTATTTTTAAACCAAGTATCAAGTCTCCACGGCCATTAAATTTTTTTCGTATTTTTACTGTTTCTTTGGCAACGATGGCCAGTTTGAAAATTACAGAGTCAAAAAGCACATCTGCGCATATTTGTCTACCATCTTATTAAATTTGGAGTGGCTAGGACATAGAACAGTATTGTTCTGTATTATAGATACAATGGATAAGCGTTGGTTCTTGAAAAAGAAACCATGAGCTCGGAGGGCGAATGGTTTGTTTTTCATGAACCAACGCTTATCCATTGTATCTCTTACTTAAACTACTGTTGTGACGACTTTTCCCAATTACCTTTCCTTTCTTAATTAAACCCTATTATATGTGAGTTTATATTAACTTAATTCTCTATACTACTATTCAGTTAGATATATATATATAGTCACGTCGATGATTTTAATGGTAAATGAAAATTAATACAAAACCGTATGAACTTACAAAATAAGGCATACGATTCAGAAATTTGTCCATTATTGACAAAGTAAAGCATAGTCCAAATAATTTTCCAGTAAAACGTAATGTTACTGAAAGAAAAAATAGTTTAAATCCACTCGATTTACACTTTTTATATTTTAAAAATATGTCAAAATATGCAGTGAAACAGATGAAATTGCCATAAACATCAAAATAACAATGTTCTAATTTTTTATTGAATTATATGAAATTGTCGATAATAATCAAATAAAAACAAAGATCTTTTCTTATTACTAAGTTATATCAATGATAGCACAAAGATTTAGAAAAAAGGGAACACCGAAACAGAGATTCGAACTATGTCTACAAGTGTTACTCCCAACTCATCCTAACCTTGCGGCTACCATCTTATACTATACAAACGTCGTTTTTAAATATATAAAGGCGAAAACCTTATGTATATATTGTACCGTATCATATTGATATATGTAAAAACGACATGAAGATATCATCCCATTGGTAGCCGAGAGGTTTCGTCGATGTGTTCTTGAACTATGACACATAATTTACTTGAAGGCGGAAGTTCGAACCCCAGTCACGGCAAATAAAAATTTGCAAAAATCAAAGGTAAGTTTTTAAACTAATGCCAGCTGTGAACAGAAATCAGTAAATTAGCCAATTCAAACTTAATGACATTAAGTACACAAAAGGAACAATTGAATATAATTTGATGACTTCATTTCAGTGACGGATTAAAGAAGCGTTGATTCTAGAAAAAGAATCCACGGTAAATGAATAGGCTGACGTCACAGCAGTGGTTTAAAGACAAATAAACCACGGTAAATGAATAGGCTGACGTCACAGCAGTGGTTTAATGAATGTTCCATGCAAGACATTTGTGTTTCTATTGAAACCCCTACATCTTGTGATCCCCCTAAAACATACTTTTTACCCCCCCCCCCTAATCGTGAAGTTAGTGTCATTTGGAGAAACAACAAACATGGGGCTATATCTATAGAATACTGAAATCATCGATTAAACGGTTTACGAGAACTAGAGATCTACGTTTTTTTATGATTTTTTCGAATTTGACGGCCACCATTTTGAAATGGCCGTCACTGGAAGTTCTTAATATGACGAGGCATAGCTCCAGATGACCATTGATTTTTGTGTCAATTTTGGTCGCGAACCCTTCAGCGGTTTTTGAGAACACTTGCAGACAAAACTCGGTCGGACGACAGGAGAAACGGAGTAAAACCATATGTTCCCCACTCCGTCGGGGCACATATCATATTTATATAATAATGTATTGAGAAGCACTGACTATGCGTACCTGTAAATAGTAGGTGGGGTGTCTAAATTGTGCAGTTGAGTTAATATTATTATTACTAGACATTGAACCCGCGCGAGGGCGGGAAAATAAGCATTTTTTTGTGGTGGCCATATTGACTTTAAAAAGTTTTTGCGGCCATGGCATTCGTGGAACAGTAACTCGATGTGGATGTTGTGGCAGGCTTCCCATAAACTTTCCTGTCAAGTAGGTGGTGTCAACTGATAGTTTCATGTCTATATATGCTGTAGTATTCCAGAAATGAATGTTAATGCAAAATTTAACCAAAGTCAATGAAGCGTGAAATGTAGGTCAACGTGACCTAATTGTTATACGGTTGTTCGTTACTACCGAAGATGTATCCACTGATGAAATAGACTGTATGCCACGTAGAATTACCAAAATGGACCTTAAGGTTCCATCATAGTCAAAATCTATGACGAAAATACAACCAAAAGAAAAACAAAAGAATATGAATAAAATTTTCCTTAGTGACGGATGAATTTTTCAAAAGATGCCGTGAGTTAAGTAGAGCATATTTTTGGAAAATAATTGTTTCAATTGTTCATTGTCATCATGGGCAGGGCAAGCGAGGCTTAATTTCACAAATAAATCCAATAGACGATAAAAGCATTTTTAATGTGTGGCTGAGTGTGCTGTCCACGTTTATAAAGATGTCCGAGATAAATTTCGTCATTAATGATAAAGTAGACCATTTGTTAAAAATATTTTTATCTAGAGCTTACAGGGAATTGTACGGTAGAGCTATATTTAGACAGGTCACATGACAAATAATGTAAAAATGGGTAATGGCTGGTTTTATCACTTTGTGAAAAGTAAACATCCGAGCAATCCAAAAAACAACTAAGTTAGGAATTCCTCTGAATTTTGCCTTACTTCTTCATAATCTTCAAAGTTCATAACCTTTACAGTTAGGAGAAATTGCGTAATTGTAGAAAAAAACAATCCTGAATACATGAAGCGGAAACATTCCACTCGAAGGAGAATGTTTTTAATTTGTTTTATTCTTCTACCATAATTTCAAACAAAAATACATTTAAAATATGTGCATAATTGTTTATTTAAATCAATGTGTTAAAATGATGCATTCGAGAACCTTCTAAGGGATATGTTGGGAGAATTCATACCGGAAAAGTCCATGCAAATTCCATTTGCACATAAACAAAACTGCAGTTTAAAATTTATAAATGCAGATTGTCAAATCCGATAATAACCTTTATAATCTGAAGCATACATCGTTTATTTTGAACCACGCGTTTTGCCGCCTATTCGGCTAATTCGTAAATTTAGTATTATAGATTCTGACTGTCATTTTTCAATTGAAATGATCAAAAGTATTCAATGCAATGGTAACTCATGCTTCTTCATACTGAAAAGGTCATTCTACTCATCTTTGAAATCAAGTGTTGTTGTTAGTAATAGACATATCTATAACGCGTGACTCTGTGTTGACTTTACGCCTACTGCATGTGAAAAGGGAATAGTGGAGAGAACTTTTTCAAATATTACAGCGCTGTACCTATTCCAAAATATATCTCTCGAAAAACTATTTCATTACAATTTTAAGGAAGCATAATAATTCTTGGAATGCAACTTTCACGGAGAAAAACAACCTAATCGACATTAAAAAAAAGCGTTTTAATTCTAGTGAGAATCTCTTGTCTCCTAACTTTTGACTTTTTGGCCGAATTTACGTCGAGTAACTTGACAAGTGCCATGTGCGAAACAGGGATTGCGTTCCCTTTAGGGGCACCAAAATCCTTCGGCCAAGTTTTAACAAATTATAATTCTGTTTATTCATAAGATATCGGCAAAAGAATATCGAAGCGATAAAACCATGGGAAAAGTCCACAAATTCGAAGTCCAAGGAAAAGACAAAATCGGCAGAATGGAACACAACAACCAAACGCACAAGAATACATGTATAAGTAGGTGTTTTTTTTAATTTTTCGTATCTTGATCAAATTTTGTTACTCCCAGCTAAATCTCGACAAAATCAGTGTTTAATTATACGAATCCAAAAATTTTGGACAAAAAAACCACATCAATTTATAATTTTCGCGTTCGGAGAAAATATCGCAAAGGACTCACAGACCTCAACATTGCCTTAATGATAATTTTCGTAAAATTTGTAAATGAGAATATTGTATTCAAAATACCAGGAATAAAAGTCATGTATTAAAACAGCTGAAATTGGCATTTGAACTATACAATACCCTTGAAATTTGTCGATTTTTAACAATAACTTTGTTATCAAATGATGTGTTTGACATTTGAAAAATTCATTAGAGAAAGAAAAAGCCCGTTTAAGCACAAAACAATAATCAATAAACACTGTTAACATTGTCCAGGATCACGAGGATTCTTTCTGAATTGTCAACTAAACTGTAATTCAAATTGTATTTATATTATCATGTGTTACGAGAAGCTCATTAAAGAAATTGATAATAAAAATTTACGAAAAGTTGGGATATATTGTAGTTCTGTAAATACGTATATTAATTACGTAGACGATTCGTCTTTAATAAACAGTTTTTTTTAAAATAAAATCCGATTAATTAATTCAGAAAAAAATCTTGTCCGAATCTACGACGTTTTAAGGACATAATTTATTCTTTATATCAATATGGTTGTTTTTCCATTTCTTTGTAGACATTTACATTAAAAGTATCTCGCACTATAAAGGAATACTACAATATTTTCCAAGAAACTTACAAAGAAGGAACATATATCAGAATAAAAAAGATGTGTATGTACTTAAAAGTGTGTAATTCATTCGACATAATGTTCAAGTAAACAATCGTTCAAAGAATGAAAAAAAAAAAAAAAAAAAAAAAAAAACTCGTGAAATTTTACATCAGTCTCTTCATTACAAGATCTGAAGATGGTATTATGTCAAGTTGTTAGTTTTCTTTCTGACTCTGTCATACGCTTGTAGTTTTGGTAATATTTCGCACAAAACAAAAGTGGACACGTTTACCTTTAGATTCTGCTTAATATTTACACCAGCATAGATTGATATTAAATCTGTGCTGTATCTTTTAAGTTATATGCCCCTGACACGTTATAATTTTCATAACGTCTGGTACACTATAGTTGTTAATTTTTATACATTTGTGTCACAAAAAGGAAAGAAAACGGATGAAAACTGCATATACGGACTACATTTATGTTTAGCTGATAGACTTGATTCATAGTCCAGTCACTAAATTTCAAGTTTCAAACCGTAATGATGTCATCAGACTGATTCTGTCATTCTGACCATACACTGTATATTTTAAAAAAATATAATGTTTCATCCGTTAAATCACCTTAAAGTTCCTACAGACTTATGGTCAAAACATCAGACCAGACTAAAAAAATGTATTACATGATGTGTTTTCACCCACAACATCTCCTCTGATTGCCATTAAATTTGTATAATATTGTCGGATTCCTAAATGCCAACATACATCTAACAAACTAACGAGACTTGCGTAATTAACTTCACAAGACTTTAAAATCTGCCGACTTTCATTAATAAACCCGATAGTAATGCTTTCTTCAGAAATTATAATTAATGGTTATGTTGTGAACTTTTTGTCATTTAAATTATAAGATGTCGTGCAAAGAATTCATTCACCATATCCTTCCTTTCTTTTAACACGTATGTGTCACGCTATGAACAGAACAAGGCGTTCCCATCATATTACTGAATGATACATGTAATTTAAACTCGGGTACTAAAACAAGTGGGGCCATTTTCCCCAGCATTTATTACACTTGTTGGGACATTTTCGAAAAGTCGGCTAAAACCCTTCAAAATCTCTGGAGGCATATCCTGCTATGTGGTCTCTAAATATTTGCTAATAATAACTAACAACATTTTCTGAAAACCTCAATATCTTTTAGGGAGACAGTTTTAACACAATATTACCAAATTAACGTCTTTAAAATAGTTTTTCAATATGAAGGAAACTCAGAACCAAAACGAATTTTTGGCTGTAAGTGAGATTATGTATCGCCTTTCATTTGAAATTAGAATGGTTTGGTTCTGAATTTCCTTCTTGGCATTATTCCAAAAGTGATGCAAATTGACCCATATCAACTATATACACGACCTATGCCCTTATAAAACTTGAACTTGTTAATGATTATATAAGCATAACACGTTTCGTTGCTAACATAAAAATGCATTGTATACAATCATTTACGATAAAAAGTAGGTAAATATTTTATATTAAAAAATTAATGCTTACTTCCTTCTGCATACAGTATGCATATCTGGATAACCCTTCATCGGGTAACCCCCTGAGTAAAAGTTTTGAAAGCCAACAATTCACCAAAACAATGTTAGCAATAAAGCCTTAACTCCATAGGTAAAATATAAGAACAATCTCAACCCTCAAAATTTCGACAATAACGGAAGATGGTTATAAATAGCAACAGGATACAGTTTCCTTTTGAATAGATCTGTCTATTAAAAACATCTTATTCTTCTAATCCATACATACTCTCGTTTTGTTAGTACCAAAGATCCTGATACATGTATCAAGCTTGATGGTAGTTCTACTAACGATATTTCTACTACACCTTCGTCATTTGTTTTTGACATTCATGACAGTTAGTCAATTATTAAGGGGAAGCAATTTAAATAAATAAAGACCGAAAGATGAATTATGATATTTAGTTTGCTATAGAAATGTATTGTAGAAAATATATTTTCCTCAGACCGTAATGGAATATTTTTTTCTAACGCAAAGTGATTATTTAGAACCATATAACATTTGAACCTTTTTTGTTGTGACATAATAGTATCAAATGGATTAAATTTTAATATGTTTTATGGTTTTAAAAGTAATCGTTTCACCTCCGTATGTCCAATAACAGCCCTTCTATATGTGTCTATCAAAGACAAGACTCTGTCACAATTTATAGTGGCTATATATTGTCTTCGTGTTGTTATAAATTTATTTCATCGAATATTCTGTTTATTTTACAGATTTTTGTGGTTACGTTTGTGAATTTTTGACACTATTGTTTCCGCATCTCCTTAGTACTTGTCTTGAGGAGGTGGTTTCTCGTTAAACGTTAAAGGCCACATGACGACCTTTAGATGATAATTTTTTTCTCGTATTTAGTTATATGGGATATTTGTCTTATTGGCCGTTACCCCAAATCATTTTGTTTTAATGTTTAAGTTTACTGCTTGTAAATTAATAGACCATTAGACAAAAACATCATATTTAATTTTTAAAAAGTACTGTTGAATGTGAACAGGTTATGCTTGCACGTGAAGCATGCAATGTTCTAGTATCAATCAATATTGAAAGGGAAACCAAGAAATACAATTTATTTTTACAAAAAGCAAGACACTGCTGGGTTATACGTTTACAAATTCATCGAAAATATTCTCAGGTCAGTTTCTATATTTATTTGGTTGATCAGTACAATCACAAGTTTAAAGTGTTTTTTTTCTAAACTCAATTGGTTATATGATACTGTCAATTAGCCATAATTAGACAAATGTGTCGCCAACGTTCAGATATATTACCCTCGACACATTATACAGCAATTTCCCGGATATCTATATACTTTAGGTAATGGTTTACCGGACCAAACTTTATATTTGATGACAAAATTAGACTTGGTAGACAATTAGCACTTAGACATATAGTTTGTTATTTACTTCATTCATACATTTCTAAACCTCAGTGGCCTATCTTTATGGCAACTAACATACCACTGTCAGGAAACCTCAATTCATGTAATGGATTTTACCAATTTTGAAAGTCTAAATGATGAAATAATAAGGCAGTTTTCTGTTGTTCAATTACCTCGGTGAATACTCTAAGAAAAAATAAAATATTTTATAATTAGTAGTAGAGGTTACATTTTTAAATCCCAAATGTAATTCTGATTGTGGATTTTCAATACAAAAAAAAAAGATTCCATGAAAAATTTTTGAATATCAGGAATGAAAGGCTCAAACGTATTCGAAGATCCATCAAAACAAATAGAAACTAGAATACTGTGATGTGATCACCACAAAATATACCTGCATATATATTGTTGTAGAGAAGAGAATGTTTTTTTTTAAAATATACAAATTCCACATAAAATTGGTTAAAATGGATAAAAAAATGTAGACTTTAGAGCACTAACTTACGTCAAGGGTAGTTATACCCATAAAAATTATCCAAGAGCCCTCTAAATCTTATCAAGGTATCATCAATATACAACTTCCATATTAAGTTGGGTAAAGTCTGTTGAGCAATGAAGATTTGAGATTGCTAAAAAGAAGTTGATAGGGAATAACTAAGTCAAGGGCAGTAACTTCCACACAATTTATCCGATAGCCATCGATTTCGAAATTGATCAAGGTATTGACATATGCACCATTCATATAAATTTAGTGGAAATCCGTTGAGAGATGTAGAATTGAGAGCGTTAACAAGAAGTTGTTAGGGAAAAACTAAGTCAAAGGCAGAAACTCCCACAAAAATTATCCGATAGCGCTCCTTTTCGACCTTGATCAAGGTATTGCTCTATACACACCTTCCATATAAATTTAATTGAAATCCGTTGAGAAATGTAGAAGTAAGAGCGCTAACAAGTTGATATGGAAAAACTAAGTCAAGGGCAGAAACTCCTATAAAAAAATATCCGATGGCGCGCTTTTTCGAACTTGATCAAGATATTGGCCATATACACCTTCCATATAACTTAGTTGAAATCCGTTGAGAAATGTAGAATTAAGAGCGCTAACAGGAGGTTGATAGTGAAAAACTAAGACAAGGGCAGTAACTCGCCAAAAAATTATGCGATAGCGCTCGTTTTCGAACTTAATCAAGGTATTGCCCTGTCGACACCATTTGCGAGAATAGTCTCGGTAAAAGATGCTAGTCCGTCGGATGGGGACGAGAAATGGCTGCCCAGTGTTAAGGGAGAGCAAAACCTTTAGCACGTTAAAGTTAAAGACTCCTCTGTATATGTCGAAAAGAGTAGGCTAAAATGTCGCTACAGGGGCCGCTCTCGCACCCGCCAAGTGGAGAAGGATTAGTATAAGTTGGTATAACTTGTTTCCCAATCCACTATATATATAAAGAAGTTTAAACTATTGCCCATATGCACCTTTCATATGAATTCAGTTGAAATCCATTGAGAAATGTAGAATTGAAAGCCCTAACCAGAAGTTGACAGGGAAAAACTAAGTCAAGGGCAGAAACTTCCAAAAAAAATTATCCGATAGCGCTCCTTCTCGAACTTGATCAATGTATTGCCCATATACACCTTTCATATAAATTTAGTTGAAATCTGTTGAAAATGTAGAATTGAAAACGCTTACAACAATTGTTGACGGACAGGCGGACAGGCAAGCGGACAGACGGTCACAATGAAAACTATAGGGTCCCGCATCTCTGACACGGGGCACTAATTAAAGAAGATAAGGAGAAATGTCGATCAGTCAACAAGCCAGAAACGGAGCAAGAAAATACAAAAAAAAAAAACAATTGTACAGCCTTCAACACAGTATAACAAGTCCTTAATAATCACATATTACAAGTTGTTTATCACAATTCGTTTGCAGAAGGGCAGAAAATCCAAACAAAAATTATCCGACAGCGCTCTTTTTCGAACTTGATCAAGGTATTGCCCAAATATAATATATACCTTCCATATAAATGTAATTGAAATCCGTTGATAAATGTAGACTCGAAAAACGATTGCGTATACCTAATTTGTATCTGTACAAACGTACCAATTTTGATATATGTATTTGTTTTCAGGGCCCTATATCTCATTTTTCTCCATGGATAGGGCATGTCACACATCTTGACATGGCCTGGTTCCCAGGTAGTCAGTTTTTCTGAGGATCGAAGTGTTCCACTTGATCGAGCTACTGACTAAGTGGTATTTGAAATTTTCCCTTACGGTAAGCAGTGATTGGAACAATCTCAAATAATACTATACCTTATTTTCGGAGCTATATCTCTGTTATTTTCTCAGTTTGACAATAAAAATGATGAAGCATCTGTTTTTGTAATAACATACTAACGGAACATATATAGAACGAATACATCTTAAAGTTTAATTTCGGTTATTATAAATAAGGTTATTTTATGTAAGTTATAATAATATATAGAAACAACCATCACAATTTTGTCTGATGAAGAAAAAAGCGGAAAAGATCGGAATAATAAAAATAAAGGTATATATGTACCTTATCAATAAGGTTATTTTATGGAAGTTATAATAATATACAGAAACAACCATCACAATTTTGTCTGATGAAGAAAAAAGGGGAAAAGATCGGAATAATGAAAATAACGGTATATATGTACTAAAATACAGATATATCACTCTGAGGTTTCAAGATCAATATTTTTAGTGGCGAGAATTTTAGTGCATCGTTGGCGACAATATGTACCTGGGTTCACAGCACATTTTGTCGCCAATTTGACACTACAATTTGTGCCGATTGACTACTACACATGTCATTCAAACCGGCATATACTGTGGCCAGCGATAATATATGCCGTAACAAGGTTTCCTCGTAATAGTGATTATACTGAAATAAACATACTGCATGTTGCGTCCTTTACAGAACTTTTTCCTATTCGAAGTTCCAAATAAGAGTACCAAATGCTTGAGTTACAAGACAGGTACGACTTTAAGCTTTGTGCAGATTCGGAAGTTGGTAAAAAAAATCTTGATTTGGTTGATATATAAAGAGTTACCCGATTCTTACTCTGCTATTCCAAATATTCAGAAAATTTTATAAGTAAGCATCTGCAAACGTAAGTTGAATAATAGCACCAAATGGTGTAGCAAGTCGAATGTGATGTAATTTAGTTCTAATATGTTTATATCTTAAGGCTACAGAAAAAGCAATACTGGCCATAATACGAAGTATAAGATATAACTATAAAACTTACATTGACCAGTATCAGCACTACTTGATGCTCGTCCGCTCTGATCATTTCTTACTACAGCCTTGTAATGTACAATTGCCATCATGTAAGCCGAATTTTACTTGTGGAGTCCCATTTCATCTATCCTGAAATGATTTAAGGAATTAGGATATACACTGTACATGAATAGGTAAATATTTCATTTGCAGTATCACAGAACAGAACAGTTGACAGAACTCACAATAGTTAACTACGTATTTCAAAAAGCCTGCATACGAAACTCAGAAACCTAGTGTTATACAAAATAAGTAAAGTCAATAAATACCAATGGATATTCGAAGGAGGGGGAAATCGAAAATAACTGACAAACTCGGAGAACAACGAAGATAAGACCAAAACAATACAAACATTACAAAAACTAAAAACATATAAACAACATGGACCCCTCCAAAATACCGGGGGTAGACTCCGAAAGAGTAAGCAGTCTCTGTCTCCATGTCAAATCCGGTATGAGGAAGGGACAAAATCAATGGAACAGGTCCATTTTCATTTGGGAAACGGTCATGATGACGTCCAAAAAACTTTAATAAGGATGACTGCAACTTAGAAGTAACATTCTCTAGTTTGAGCAACTTTTCTGTCAGGAGCCAGGTTCTATCCAGGAGGTCAGTGTATATGTCACAAGCTCTAGAATAACGTATGAGTTGTGAAATATACACTCCATACGCCGGCGCTTTCTGGAATGTTGCTGCTCAAAAATTGGAAATTGACGATTGGAAAGTCAAATTCATCCCGTTTGTCGCAAAGTTTTGTATTTAACCTTCCTCTAATGTCAATTTCGAGGTGAAGGTTAAGATTTCGAGCTCATCGGGATAGATGAGATACAATATAATTGATTTACAATTTTATTGCATTAGCTGTTCGCGTATTATTGCTGTTTTTTACTTGTATAGTTTATATGACAATGGTATGTTATGGATTATGTACGTTGTATAATTAATGATTGATTTTTAGTGATGACATCTCTTGAGAATGCAATAATTTTCCATAGATCCAAATTTATAGAAATCCTACAGTTTGATTAACTGAAAGTAATTTACTGTGTCCATGAACACGATGAAGCCAATCTAATCTTATGCACAGTACGAAAATAACTAAACGCTATAAAATCTGATACTTGTATTTGCGACATGGAGATAATATACAGCTTCAAACAATTATTGTCATGACTAGGAGTGTCAAAATTGATACCTGCTAAACGAAAATAAAAATATCGACATATTTTTAAGAAAATCTCTTTATATGCGTTCGTGATGTACAGCTAAAATAATTTTCAAAAACTATAATAATACCAAACTTGAATCGTCTATGACATTTACATTATTTGTGAAACACACAGTCCCTGGTGCTCAAATCTTCTACCGAAAAACCTGTATATTGTTAATTTCAATATTTCTTTTTCATATATCGTCACCATGTTTGTAGATTCGTGAAATTCCTGTCAAAATTACAAGAGCATGTTAACTGAGAAACAGCCATAAACCTTGAGAGAAGATGTATCGATACTCAAGAATAGAAAGTAGAAAATAGTGAAACTGAATAATTTTGTTTGTAATGCAGTTTCCAGAATTTCAGAATGACATGTCAGGAAAGCATGGATCACTATGAAGCAGGTGTACAGAATCATGTAGTATTTTTTAGTTTTAAGTTTACTATGTATAATATTCACTGAAATAATGATTATTGGGTAAATAAATTTCCAAGGAGAACCAAACTTTTGAAAAGGACATCATCAATACATTATGTATACATTTGTATCTTCAAGTGAAATCAAAGTGTGAATATTTTGTATTGTTATATAGAACATACGTCAAATGAATCCACCATGAGCTCAAAGAAAATAACAATTTCTCTGATTTATCCAGACAAATTTATTGTATTTAGCTTCTATAAGGTGTGTTTGGTATTTAAATGGTCGATGTTCAGACGTTTCGAATGGTTTATCTTGCTTAAAAACGATCTAATTGCTAAGTGTCTCAATTTAAAGAGATTTTCGTTGACTCTAAAATTATATATCTGATGGCATACTAAAAATTAATGAGCAGTAAAACGAGTGATTCTGAAAAGGTCTTCTTAAATTAACTGTTTCCAAGTAAACAAAAATAGAAAGATTAATTTCCTACAAGAAAAGCTTCAAACTTCATCGATCTATTTAATTATAAGTCTTCTATATTTGTTATAAAGATATAAAATGCTGAATCAACACATGCTGCAAAAAACATTATCAGTTTTGTTTGCGTAACCGACTGTCTTAAAATCAAGAAAACTGGGAACTTCGAGGCAATTTTTTTATATGAAAGTGTACAACTTTTTTCTATGACATTAATTTTTTTTTTTAAATTCGTTGAAACAGACCTTAGCTGACGAGTGCATTACGTCAAAAATGGAAACAAATGTAAAGCCTATATATAGGGGGTTTTAAGGATAAAAGGATGGTTGTATTTAAATGAATACAAAATAAAATAAACTTTTCATTGTAATAAAACGTATCACAAAAGACCGAAATAGATTTGATGCACCGTACGGCCATTTCGTTGACTGACAAAAGACAACTCACCTGCAGTGCTCGAGATCAAAGTTTTGGAAAACCGGTTAAAGATATAATGATGAATCTGAATATTGATTTCAATGAGATGCCTATTAGGGACGAGATCAAAAGTTCAATGTAGGATAAAAACATAGTTTTTTCACTGACCCCCACCCCCCTCTTAACTTAATTTGGGAAAAATTGATTGACCAATATGGGCATATGCTTTGAGTATACTTTTTGTATCATGGGTCCTGCTTTTCCTCAACAATGTATGTTTGTTCTGTATTTTGACATGGACATCACTTGAGGTTGCACTCCACAAATTAATAATATCATTTTCTATGTGAAGTGAGCTAACAAATGTCATGGTCTTGTGCCATCTTCAGAGTAAATAATACCCATATACATATATATATATTCTGAAAGGTCATTATGTTAGCATTGTTTCAATCATGATAAAATAAATAAAAAATATCCATGGAAACCTAGTTGGCATAGCAACATTTCAAAAATTGTCATAAAAAAAGCTTTAAAAATGTTAAATTTCACTCCACTTCGGCTTAAAATTGAGGTCTGATGCAGCGTTTCAATCCAATTGAGACTTAATTTTTCAGATTCTGCATAAAATTCCATTACATATGTGGGAAAAAAAAGGTTTACTTTTCCGGCTCTTTTTTTCGCAATTTAACTTACCAGTGCAGGTGCCGATTATCACTGTCAAAGTTTTACACACCACATGTCAATTCACAAGTCCCAGTTTATGACCTCCCATTACTTGTCAGAAGCAAAATCAGTTAATGTTTTCGTATTTTTTTAAACTAAAATCTATCCTCTTTCAGTCAATATTACAATTTTGAGATTAATACATTTATTATTTATCTATCATGTAGTCAAACTTTACCAACTCTAATAATTAATAAAATTCTGGGGGTGCATTTCTCCGAAACTAAGATAATTAGTGGAGTGTAACCTGAATCCGCATTTTTTCAATCCGAAAATCGACGTCGGATAACAAAACTTGCACTGATTTTTACCCCACCCCCACCCCCAGCCCCAAGCTATTTGAATTAAGTTTTTCATCCTACATTGAACTTTTGATCTCGTCCGTAAGTGAAAACAGTTTTACATGTAGACATGCTAGTTACATCTAACAATGAAGAGTATTTACAATAATTATTGAAAAGCAAGCTTAACTGAATAATTGCTATTATGAAATTTGAAATTAGCAATAACTGAATACAAAGGAGGCCATCCAAAAGACGTAATCGAAGAGCACATAAAAACGGGGATGCTAAAAAACCTAAATCTTTCTACTGTCTATATATATAAAAAGAACTCCGTAACATTTGCATACTGTACATGTACGACCCTTTTCCGGACAGTCAATTAGCTTATGTAATTCTTTTGCGCAACATGTCAACAAACAGGAGATTAATTTTGAATTGAAAACGGTGAATAGATCGGATCTGTCATTCACAAGACATGATTTATCAGTAATTATAAAAGTAATGTCAAAACCTTCTGAATGAATTAGAAGGATAATGTCATCTTCTACCATTTCTTTATGTTTACCTATGTTACCTCTAAATGAAACAACATGGGATTTATACATTTATTAGTTCAAAACGAAAGAAATGTGAAACGACATTTAAATGCCTCTGATAATATGTCTGTCCTCTTTAATTGATGTATAAAACACTCAATAATACAGCATCCATTCCATAAGACATTTAAAAACAAACGGAACAAATATCGTAGACAAGAAACTAACATGGCATGTCATATAAAAATCCCAGCGAGACTAATATAATGTTTTTATTCACATGTAAAAGTAACAATATTGACATTAATGAATCGTCAATGAAACATTTGTGTACATGTACTTCTTGTGATGCCGCAATAACGACAATATCTTCGACAGGGTGTTGCCTGTTCATATTCAGATACCAAAGGAGTATTTATAGCTGAATTTTGTTTCATTTCTTGGCCCAGTTTTGAAAAAAAAACTAATGGCTTTCATAATCTATCATAACATAGCCTGAAATGTGTCCTCTTTTATCTGCTAATAATAGCTACCAAATATACCACATTTCTACTGTATAACTGACCATAACCGCCTCTATGCACCGTTTTGTTTTGGAGAAAACTCGAATTTTGTTAATGATTAAGCATTCAATTTCGGTACTTAATATTCAAATACATTATTATACATTTTTGTAAATTGGTAAATATGTTAACAGTTGTGGATAGAACAAATTCATAGGAAAGTGACCATTCTCTATTGTTTAGTATACAGACATTCAGTAAATTGATATAACTGAAAGCCAAAATCGTAAAAGCAATATGACATAGAAAGTTAGTTTGGTGTATAAACAGGATATCCGGAGTCGAGTCATAAAAACGTAAACAAATAAATCTTGAAAAATACAAAAATATTATGATGGCATTTGCACAGAAATTAGTTAAATAGATCAAATTAATGCTAGAGCAAGGCAATATAGACTTCACAACCATTATCAACTGGTTTTTTACCAGAAAGTTATTTAATTCTGGGGTCAACAATGTTCTTTTCTGAAAGAAGTGGGGGAAATTTGAATTTTATCATAAAGCAATACTAAGTATTGTTTTCAAAAGACAGCTCGAAAAATACATGTTAATATAGAAAATAGAATACAAAATATCGGCAAAATAATACCGAAGTGAGAAAACAGTGGGAAAAGTCTGCTCGATCAAAATCAAAAGGTAAGACTCGCGAGAATTTAACTTAAAAAACAAATGCTACAAGGATACATGTAAAACTTAAAGAATAAAAAAATATTATAATCTAAAGAGAATATTAGAACGAGATAGCATAAGAGATAAGAGAGCGGGGAATGTCGATTAAACCGCATGAAATTCAAAGACACGGTAAACTTGTGAGAATGTAACAAAGCAAACATATACCATAAAAATATAACCAAAAGAATACAAAACTCACAACAACACAGCACAAAAAAGCAGTATGAACTCCCATAAAATCCGGGAGTGACATAGGTAAGTGAAGAGTAAGCAAGTCCAAATGTATAAAATTTGAAAATAATTACTCATGAAAGTGGCAATAAAGATTCATTCAACATTGCTTTCAAACCAAAGCTTATAGTTTTACAAAACCCGATTCTTTATGAATTGCATAAAAAAAAACAAAAAAAATTTCGTTGTAGTACTCACCTTAAAACGATGTATTACTATTAGTCAAATGATAAACTATTTTCAGTGAAACAGTATATCTGCCAAAATCAAGCTAACGATACATTTCAAAAAGAAAGGATAAAAAAAAGGGTTTTCAGTGACTACTTAGAATTTTCAGTGAAACAGTTTATCTGTCAAAATCAGACTACCGATACATATCAAAATGAAAGGATAAAAAGAAGGCTTTTAGTGACTACTTAGAATTTTCAGTGAAACAGTTCGACTAACGATACATGTCAAAAAGAAAGGATAAAAAAGAAGGCTTTTCAGTGACTAGTTAGAATTTACAAAATGTATTTAATATTAGAAATACCGACACAGAGTTGTTTAGCCAGATTTAGTAAGATAAACTGATTTATCAAACGAAGGTTTGTAAAACCTTTCCATAAAAATACACCAGATAAGTGTATAATGTTAAGTTCCATTGTAAGCATGATAAATGTTGCATATCATATTTTGTTGGTTAATTTTTTTCTTTTTCCATTGTAACACGGAAAAAGGTGGCTATTTACATTTGAAATCTTGAAAAGTTACAAAACATAGTAGAATATTGAATAATAAATACATTGCTTATAAAAACTGATAATGAAAAAATAAACAATATAAAAATCTTACCTCAGCCTGTAAATTTATTTCAAAATTCAATTTTCCACTGTTTACAGAAAAGTCCGACTTCCCTCGTACAAATTACCAATATTCCATATTTCTGTGAAGTAAATCAGTGTGGGCACCAATCAATAGGGCTTAATACACGCTGTCACAGAGAGTAAGCGCCAATCATGTTTCTAATTCACTATACTGATACGATTAAGAAAACATTATTACCATTTTGTTTCAATATTGTGCTACTAGTAACGTACATGGTTATTTTTATCAATAAAGAACAAAAAATGGAGTCCTAAATACAAAGTCTATTGGAAAATATAATTGCATAACAGTTGTTTTATTTGCATCTGCATTATTTCCACTTGATTCGATTTCTATTGAATAGAAGAAAAAACTACGTACAAATTAGTCTCTTTTACAAAAACAGTATAGTTCAGTATTTTAGATTTTATACATGTAGATACGTGTAAAAATGTAGAGCTGTTCTTACTTACCATGACATTGGACAGAGGATGAAAATGAATTTAAATTTCGTATATTTTTTTAGTAGCAAGGGCACTACCAAGTTCACATGTGTATCAGACATCGTCTTTCTTGAGATTTAAAATACGACATTTTTCTACATAACTGCCAAAAGTCTTTATCTGAAACTGATATTTCTTTACTCACGAAAACGTTTTATCACATTTGGCTACACACAGATAAGTCTTGTCCCTGCAAGCTGTCTATGTATTTCTTTTGCCAGATAGCCATCTACTTCTCAGTCTCACGAGTCATTTTAATTTATTTTAATTCCAGACATCTGTCCGCACCAGTACTAACTGACTTAGCTGAAACGAAGATCTTTCTTAACTTAACCGAATTAGTTTACTATGCAACCAATCAACGCTTATTTTTTCCAGCAGACCACGATATGTACTTTTTATAAAGTAAAACTTTATTTACACAATATTTTTGTTTATCCAATTCAACACTGGATTTTCTGTTCACAAGGTACCCAACAATTACGAAATATTTGACGCCATAGTTTGACTGAATTATTACGAATCACGCGAATGTTCCTTTACTTTCTCGATGTGATGCGTTTAACAATAAATCAAAAAAGCTTGGATGATACAGCTATGAACGGATAAGTTACTCAAATTTTACGAATGATAAAACAATAACACTAAAACTTTTTTTCTATCACTTTTCAAAGTGACTACTGCAATGGTTAATCTGAGCAGATAATGGCCTATTTTAACAGTTAATTTTGATGGAAGCATCTGTTAAAACCCAAACGCCATAATATACTATAATATAAACAGTAGACCCTTGATTTGCTTGGGAATATAACAGGTAAGTGAAGAGCTGTTATCGCTTTTTTTCATCTTGAATGTTGCTTATTGCTTAAGGCCTTCAAAAAAGATTATGAATGGTCTCTACAACTTCTGCTTCGCTGTTTCGGCAATATGCTGTAATACCAATTATGTTGTACGTGATACATGTATGTATAATATGAAAAACAAATCGCCTTAAAGAAGGAAATCTTTTAGTTTATTAGGGTTTTACGCACCTTTCAGAGCAATCTATTGTTTCTGTTTGGCCAGTTTTCATTATTGGAGGAGTCTAGAGAACTACCTACATTCGACAGGAAACCCGGCATTCCTTGTTAAATTAGATCGGGATCTGACACTGTTCTGGTGATTATTTAATATTTACGAAGAACTTTTTAGAACACTCGTCCTCTTAAGGAATGTAATTATCTAGACAAAAGAAAAACACTTTTAACATTTGCTCCTTTTATGATTTATATAGAACATAAAAGTAATTATTGAAATTTTTCAGCGACATTGTGCTGAGCTTATGAGAATGTTAGACTATAACTGTACATTGATCTGACCTGTAATTGTACTTGGCTAATACCATGGCATTTCAGAAGAGATTAACTTATATAACAAATCATTTTGTTCTAAAAGAAAGCAAAACCATCATTAATATCCTTCAAAATAATCTTTCATTTTATAATAGAATTATAGATGAGTTATAATATATCAAAGAAGAGACAGACATTAACTAAATTTACATGAACTAAAATACCAGTATTAAAATTGATAAATTCAAAGTGATAAGGTAATCTAGGAAGTGACAAAAATAAAACTATAAGCCAAGTTAACGTCCCTGAAGATTGGCTGTGATCCTATAGGTACAAATCACACTTTCTGAGGAATCGGGTAAATTTCACTTTTTCCTAAAACATATATGTATAAAAATGAAAAGGGGTATAGAATAAATTATTTATAACCTCTATTGATTCCAAATGGTACAGTATTCCACATATATTGCCTAGTTAGAACAGTGATAACCAATAAAATATGGGGTACTATTTTCTATAAGGTGGATGGGTTGAACATGCTTTTGGAGGCGGATTTATATTATATGAGTATTGAATCCTTCCCCATATAGTTGGTAAGTTGTGACATGTACTCTTACAAAAGATGCAAATATTGCGGTAGAATAATTTTTAAACGGCTTTCTTAAGTCCTTGTCACGGTATATGCTATACATCTATAACAAGATCACATATTCACCAAGATATATTTCGTACGGACTGCATCTTTCTATTTTTAAGTAAGCCGGTCTCCCGGAGAACATATAAACAATGTTACTAAATTAAGAATCAGAAATCTATTTAAAATAGTAAAAGTACAGGTACATGTAGTTTCACTCTTGAATAATGGTATGCTATAGTCCTTTTCATTTTTTTTTTTTTTTATTTTTCTGGGATGTGCAAATGTGAAATTATTGGTCTTCCTATTGACCGAGATTTCGAAATAAATAGAGGTTAATTTGATATATACGTTCATGGTAATATTATAATTAAGGGGTTTTAACTCCTTCAATACATTATATATGGACCTGGTAGGAGATATTCACCTCAGACTTCGTCCTCGGACGATTCTATCTGCCAGATCCATATATAACATAGTGACCTCGTTAAAAGTCCATAATTTATAAATGTATAACTACTAATATAGCTTTGAAAGACTCGAACAGATTTTTTCATCTTTTCTGCGTTTTATATTTATAAAATCCAATCCTCGTATAAAAAGTCTCACAATTTGTATCCCTTTTTATTCATAGCAAACATTATTTAATTAGATTGTCTTGCCCGTCATTTTGCAAGATTTTTTCATAAAAATTACATTTGTGCCCAGAATTGTAAAAAAATAGAGATAGGTCCTAAGAAATATTTCCCACTGAGCAGTGGCCTATCAAATTACCAGAGTCTATATTCTATATTAACTAATTCATCCTATGGATGACATATTTTTTCCTTTTAGTTGTCTCATTTTCTATAGTCACAACTGAATAGTAAATGAAGTTATATTGTCTGGAAATATACAACATGCAAAAATATCATCTATATTATCGATATTATAATCTCTCGTCTTCGTTTGTGATAATATCTTATTTGAATAGTCTATTCGAAGTCTGAATACGAGATAAAGTTACCCAAAATGTTGTAAATGTTGAGTGGGTTCAGTATGAGGGTATACATTTTAATATATATATATATATATTTACATCGGATAAAGTCCAAAAAATGAAAAATACAACTTATTAACTTCTTGTTACTGTAAACCGCGAAATTTTCGTGCCGTCTTTTCTTCGCGATTTTTCAAATAAATTCAATTTCGCACTGTTTTAAATTCCCGAAGGAATAAAGTATTGAACTAATTTTATTATCGCGAAAATAGCGAAAATGAAACTGTCACGAAAACTTTCCGGTTGAAATGAAAAACACCCACAGGTAGGTCCGGGTCCATGTATAAAGCGGCCAAAATTTCTTTCAGTGAAATTTGCAACTTGCTTTTTCATTTTTCAATTTTGATTTGAAAATTGAAAAATGAAATTTACAACTTGTTTTTTTCAATTTTCATTTTTCCATTTTGATTTGAAATTTTAAAAATGAAATTTGAAATTAAGACGTTCAAATTTCATTCTTCCTTTCACGAATATACATACCATTTTATATCTATACTATCATGTGTGCATGTGTGCTGCGAAGTGAATACATTGTGTGCTATGTAATTTTTTAGAAGATGACTAACTACCAGCTAATCGAGCAAGACCCAGTAGGCAAAGAGAGGGAGAAAAAGTATCTTCTGTTCGGCCCATAATATTTATATCTCTTATATTATATTATTTAAATGCTTTAAACTGGATCACAATTTACAGAATTTATAACAACAGTCATCTTTAATTTAAAAGTATACTGATCATATCTAATGGTTATTGTTTGAGAAAACTGGAAAGAATTTTACATTTTTTACAGAAAATTATATATGTATCTGTTGACTCTCGAGGATACGTTTTGCAACAGACTATATATAGGGACAATCTTAGCAGCTTCCGGCCAATCATTTCTTGTTTTAGTTGAATTTAGGTTTAAAGAGGGCTACTACAGAAGTGACATTTTCACGGTCATTTAAACTGTACTTTGCATCTATATAAAACTTGAACATTTTAGTAACCAATTATTGTCTCGAGAAGTCTCGAAAAGCGATATATAGGTATTACTTTCCATAGAGGCATAAGTTTTTCATAAAACCCTTATAACTTTGCACGCATAATACCTACACTTAAGATCTTTAGTCAAATGATAAATTATGATATTAACTTTGCAGACTTTTACTTATCTTGTTACAATGATCTCATTATCATGGTTCATTGACTTCATAAATATTTGTAAAATCTGGGTCACATTTTCGTGATTTAGTCCATTTCTCAGAAACTGTAATACTTAGAGTCACCACATTTGGTCTATAGATAGTTTTGTCTGACACCTGTCTGTGGAACTTGACCTCAATTCCATGCTTGAGTGACTTGCCTTATATTTTCGTGATTAAGTCCATTTCTCAGCAAGGTAATACCTAGCCAACCATATTTGGGCTATAGATAGTTTTTGCTGGGTACAAGACAGTCTGACACCAACTGTGACCTCAGTTTCACGCTTGAGTATTTTGCATAACATTTTCGCTATTAAATCCATTCCTCAGCAACTCTAAAACCTAAACCCATCATACTTGGTATATAAATATTTTTGTATTGGATACATGCAAGTCTTACATCTGTCACCCGACCTTGACATGAATTTCATGTGACTTGCATAAAATTTTCGCGATTTAGTCTTATTTGTCAGTAACTATATACTAACTAGACCTACAGTTTTTGGTATATAGAAAGTATCAGTGGCTATACATGTATGGTGGTGGCATGGATTTTCGATCACTTAATGTACATCTTTTATTCTGATCTTTCAGATACATCAATGTAATAAATATTTTATCTAGTCTTTTACTCCAAATCTTAAAAAAGAAATTTACATCTAAAACATGTCACATCGGTAGTTTTTTTTGTACTTGTCGGTTGAACGACCTTATGGATACTTTTTGGCAGGTACATTCCAGTCTGTTAACAAAATGTTAGGCTTGAGTGACTTGCATCAGATTTTTCAGACAAATGACACATAACCATACCTATTTTACCTTTGGTTTGTTGGATATCAGATAAACTTCATTCTGTGTCCACGTGAGTACTCAGGTGAGACATTTACTGTGTCCACTCTTTTTTTAAGACTTACACAACTGATATCATATTCAGTTTTAGCTATATAGATGATGTACTTTCTCTCTAATTCTTAACTTAAGGAATGTTTGCATCTTGTATACGCTAGTGAACTTGAAATTAAAAACAGCACTTGTTTTATACTTTGAACTTAAGTCAACAATGGACGATTTAAATCAAAACTTTATTAAAAACATAGGCTCCCAGGAACCTGTATTGCTCAGCTGATATTTCCATTTCTAAAATACTTGACATGCATGCCATGTTTGGTTTCAATCCATTCAGTAATTTTCAAGAAGAAGGTATTTGTATATATTACCCATAGGGTCCTGTGTTAAACTTAGTCCCCAGCAGGCGGCCATCTTTGACGATGGATCGACAACAAAGAAACAACATTTGGTCAGCATCTCATAAGAAACATTCATGCCATGTTTGGTTTCAATCAATTCAGCGGTTCGATGTCAGACCGGCAACAATGTAACAAAACTTGGTCAGTACCTCATAAGGAGCATTCATGCAATATTTGGTTTCAATCCATTCAGCGGTTCTCTAGAAGATATTTGTATGTATTTCCAAAAGGGTCCTTTGTCAAACTTAGTCCCCTGCTGGTTGCCATCTTTCATGACGGATCGAGAACAAAGAAATAAAATTTGGTCAGCATCTCATGCCATGTTTGGTTTCAATACATTCATTGGCTCTCTATAAGAAGATTTTTGTATGTATTTCCCATAGATTTCTATGTTAAACTAAGTCCAAGCTGGTTGCCATCTTCGATGACAGATCGGCAACAAAGTAACAACACTTGGTCAGCACCTCATAAGGAACATTCATCTCGTGTTTATATTTATATTATGTTGTATTATATATTCTGTATTCCAAACATGTGTATTATATATTTTGTGTGTATTATTTTGCTTCTCTGTAACTATGTCATAGTTTACGAAAATAAAGTTCATTCATTCAGGTTTCAATCCATTCAGCGGTTCTCTAGAAGAAGATTTTGTATGTATTTCCAACAAGGTCCTATGTTAAACTAAGTCCCTCGATGGCAGCCATATTGGGTGACAGATCGGCAACAAAGTTACAACACTTGGTCAGCACCAAATAAGGAACATTCATGCCATGTTGGGTTTTAATCCATTCAGCGGTTCTTTAGAAAAAGATTTTTTTGTATGTATTTCGCATAGGGTCCTATGTTAAACGAAGTCCCCCGCTGGCAGCCATGTTGGATGACGGATCAGCACCAAAGTAAGAAAACCTAGTTAATACCTTGTTAGAAACATCTAGAAGTTCAAAATGTGAAATTTTGACGGAATGACGACGGACAAAAAGTACAATGGCAATAGCCCACATGACCCTTTTGGGTTAAGTGAGCTAAAAATACAGACTTGACACGCCACCGGATTTCACACATTTGTAATGTGGGGGTTGTGGTTAATTGAACAAAACAAGCTTACTCTTCCGATGTATCTGATGACACAACCAATTTTTTGTGTGGAAGTTAACATTGCAGGTGCCTCAGTTTCTCGAACTCGCAGCGGATTTAACACAATTTGTAAACAAATATGTTCATACTATATGTATTGCCTGTTTGAATTGCTGAACTTCAACAACTGAATCGTATCAACAGAAACAACTTTCATCCTCTTTCAGGTTTCCAACAATCAGTTTCACTTAGGTGATGTTTTAGAAAAAAATATATAGCTTCTAATTTTATAGTGGTCAATTTTGTCAGAAGTATTCAAAGATCACCATCCGTTTTTCACTGGTTCTTCTCTCCGAACGAAATTGCCAATCATATTACGTTGTTTCCGCAATCGGTGAATAAGAATAAGTCTGCGGACGTACTTTATCGACTTGTCCTTTTGGTTTCAGTATTGATTGTCCATAGTTACGAAATACAGGATGTAAAATACCCTTGTCAGAAAGATTGATGGTAAAATGGAGCTTACAAAAAATAACTGTAACTTGATATCAAGGATCTTGTGGTTGGCATGTCTATATTAAGCTTTAGTTCCTACATCACGACAAACAATTATAATAGGTTATTGAAGTATATCGAGTTGTCTTCATTTTATTCGACCGAAGATGAAGTACTACATGTTTGAATAACCGACATTGGTACCTTAATGTATAATACAATATAATAGTAGTCCGTTTTGTGGCAAAGAAATATATCGTGAATATCGCCACGGAACAGAGCCACAAGCAGATGTTTGATGAAAGCATAGTCTGTACATTTGGTAACGTTTAATGATTCTTGTTACAACCTCAAAACTTTATATCATCTTCTAGGGTTTCATTTACACGTAAGTACTTGTAATCTAACCATCTCTAGTACTAAAGAGAATAATCTAAAAGCGACATTTTTCATAGAAATGTAATTCACAGTAGATTAAGGCGTGGGAAGTGTCTGAAATATCTTTGCAGTTTTTATGATATTCGTTGCCTATATGAACTGATAAACCTTTCATTGATCTAAATGAAATTATAAGAAAACTGTTGTTGAAACTTCTTCACCTGTAATTGTTAAAACTTTGAGGCTCGTCAGAGCCATTTCTGAGCCAATTTAATATTTAACACATTGATTATAATCTCTCTAAATATCATACTTTGCTTATATTTTGGCTTCACCACACACAACATGTCCTGGGTAATGGATTATCAACTTCCTTTTGGAATAATTTAGACATTTTACCCGAAATCAACATTTTGGTTTTCTTTAATACAATATTATTGATAAGGTTCTTGTAAATATACTTATTCGAGATGTAATATGAAACTTTGTGTCTTTAAACAATAACAGTACAATATTTTAGTCGTAAACTGAAAAATTAGACTATTTCAATTTAAATCACATGTACCACACATTTCCTCTACTTCCAATATATAACTTGAATATTTCTGTTTCACAAAATGCAAAAATAGCTGCGTAACATAAACGCTTGGATATTTGATCTCTTGTTTTCTAGACTTTGCATTCGCCTTCACATGAAATGACTCTGAGTCATGAGACTATAAACATTTTTAAAAGAGATGTTTGCAAGTTTGAAATAAACTTTTCCTCGTTATATTGATGTTTTTTTTAACAAATTTTCTTCATTTAAATTCGTTTTGTAGCGCCTAGTCAGGAAAGTCGTACATATTTCTTTTTTTGTTTTGTTTTATGCGTCTTTAGAGAACAATAGAACAAAACCTTCACTTTTATAGTATGCTTCAGTCTACATTACTCAATAAAAACTGCAAAATTTTAGCTGTCTACCAGATATATAGGTTTTATATATTTAAGGACTAGATCCAAGAAATTTGAACTAAAAAGGCCCAGCAAAAGTTTTTTTTTCTTTTCAACCTAGCTATGAAAGTCAGACTATCTATAATATAATTGAGTTACAGGCGGTTAATATCACTTGATAAGAATTTTCACTTGTCCTGCTCACTTGGTATATTGGACCACAACTGATCAGATGAAATTTAGTATGAAGTATCTATAAAAGGCCAATCATATAGCTTTTATGTTAAGTCCGGGTCAGATAATTACATGTAAAATGGCTGACATATGAACAAGTCTTCTTTTCTGAGTGATTGAATTCAAAAACCTTCAAACCACCTGGTAAAGGAACTGAACCTTGTTGAAAGGTTTGAATAATTTTAAATATTTCGTCCCAGTATCAAATTCTATATTTATGATAAGTGGAATTTCAGAAAACTTCTGTTAAACTGCCTAATCAAATGAACTGAAATCTGATAGACGGGATGTATAGAGATATCTGAATTAGGTCTGAATTTTTCATCCTGGTCGGACAAAATACATTTCAGCCATTGAGATTTGTCAGTTTCAAAGATTCTTCTCTGAATCTGATAGGCCCAACGAACTGAACTGTGATAAGACACGTATGTAAAGTTAGGATTTTCCATCCTGATTTAACAACTGTCCTATTGGAATTCGGTAATTCTTCTTTCTTATTGGCAGAAAAGACAAATCTACTATGAAACGCATGGCAAAAGGTTAGTCTGTAAGTTCTAAAGGTTTGACCCATGCTAACGGTTACTAGTAACATGTTCAGGTTTCTGAAGATGATCGAACTGCATCTCTCCGCATACTGAACCAAACTAATAAGAGTCTGCAGTAAACCAGCATGCAAATGTCTTGTTTCTGATTAGTCTGTGTTTAAATAATAATCGAACGAAATTCTGAACTGAATCAATAGTTCATTTTGTAAGTAAAAACTACAGGAAATCATGATCACAAAGCCAGAAATGATAAATTTTGCTTTCATGTTAGGTAGCAACCATTTGAGTTTTAAGGGTAGGCTAGGATGAAATTTGAAATAAAAATGCAGTACCAGGATTTTGGCAAAATAAAAAGCCAGTATCACTTTAGGTGTGAAAAAATACAGGACCTGTGTCAATCAGGATTTTTTTTCGTTTAAAAAAAAAGTAAAAAGTAACAACTTAGGCCGCAATAGCGGCCGAAAAAAATCTAGGAACAAAATTTCGGAGAAGAAAATAGGCAGGAACAAACATTTCTTCCTAGCCCCCTCCCTCCATAAAAATCAAATGGTTGCTCCATTATGTCAAAGTTTAAAAACAAATTCTCGAAACGAACGAAGAATTACTATAAAGCAACCAACTACGGTGTTTAATTTTCATCTTTTGAAAATAAATTATTTGCGTTGTTTTTCACCACATAAACGGTTCAGTCCGTTTTTTTTTATTTTCTTACTTCTCGATTAATACTGTAATCATTTGACACAAAATGACTCAATTTTGTAATTATTCGACAGAAAATGACTCAACCTTTTGGATTATGTGCAGTTGAATTTTAACCTAACATGATTTTCAATGCACTATCAACCTGAGAGTTCTTGTTAGGGAGAATATACCTTTGTACCACATGACTGTTCTTTTTAAGGAAAAATAATTTTTGTACTACATGACGGTTCTTGTTGGGGAGAACATACTTTTGAACTACATTACGGTTCTTGTGAAAAAGGATATACTTTTGTACTACATGACGCGTTTTGTTAAGGAGAACATTTTTTTAACAACATTACGGTTCTTGTTAAGGTGAACATAATTTTGTAATACATGAAAGTTCTTGTTAAGGATTATGCATCTGTGATGAATCACGGGAGCTCAACCCACAGAGCGTCTTCAAGTGGCGGATAGAGGAGACCCTCTCGTTTGGGGTTTGTCAGGTCATACTACGGAAGGTCTGATCGCGGACCATAGTGGGTAAAGTGTTTGGAGAATGTCTCACTCCCTGCACGCTAAAGAACCGTTCTGTAGTTTTCGAAAAAGAATAGGCTTATGGTCGATACAGATGGCTTAATTATCCGACCCTACCCAATCATCCACTCTTTTACAGTTACCCTTTGTGTCCTGTCCCACACCTGTGATAAATTTTTGAACTGGTTCTGTCCTGAAAAAGTACAAAATATTTGACACTGGACGTTCAGAAAACAGCAATCAATCAATTTTGTTAATGATAACATACTTTTTTTACAGCATCACGTTCTTGTTAACTAGAACATTCTTTTGTACTACATGACGTTTCTTGTATTAAAAAATATCCGACACTTTCCAAGTATTTCGCAATCATAATAAATACAAATTTTTATTAAATATAATTTAACAATGTCATTGTTAAACATGGTAGATTATTTCTTTACGTCAGTTGTTATATAATCCGGAACTATTTTTCCTAGCGGGAGTTGTATCTAACAACAGCTGTCACAATGGCGGACGGAAAGGAACAAGCAGAAGAACACGGCATGTTCATGTTCGACCCTTAATGAATCCTGTCTGTCTCCCGACAAGTCGGATATTCTTTCCGATTTCAAAACCTCGTTTAAGGACATCTTTTATTACAAAACAGACGACGGGATCGCGTTTGTTTATATGTAACTAAGGAAATTTTTTGAAGACCAATCATATTCCGAGAACCAAAAACTCATTAGTGAGATTATCAATTTTTCCAACACTGGTCGAGAGACATTTAAATTGGCTGAAAATTATAGAAAACATATGGTGGCTCTTGTTAAGGAGAATATACATTTGTATTACATTGCGCTTCTTGTTAAGGAGAACACACGCTTATACTACATTGCGGTTCTTGTTAAGGAGAACACACTTTGTAGTACATGATGGTTCTTGTTACGGAGAACATAATTTTGTACTAATAATAGATTTTTGTACTACATTACGGTTCTTGTTAAGAAGAATATACTTTTGTACTACCCGATGTTTCTTGTTAAGGAGGGCATACCTTTTTACTACATTTTAGTTCTTGTTAATGAGAACATACTTATGAGCTACATTACAGTTTAGGAGAATACGGTTCTGTACTATTCGTTTCCTATGTTGCTGTTCTGAAGTATTCGTATTGATAGTTACATTGTATATCGATTTTAGTGTAAAATATGTTCTT
Organism: Mytilisepta virgata; assembly: GCA_028015205.1. Lineage (NCBI taxonomy): Eukaryota > Metazoa > Mollusca > Bivalvia > Mytilida > Mytilidae > Mytilisepta > Mytilisepta virgata. The sequence continues at coordinate 96,773,258 of CM051521.1, forward strand.
GTAATGTATTTTCGTAGCAAAATTAATCGGTAAAATTCCGTACAGTTTTGATGCGAAAGATTGGACTCTTTCTAATTTGTTTTCTTGGTTTTACATGTATAAAGGCAAAGATTACAATTACAGTGCTTTTAGAGGTTGTTTAAATCTGAAACAATAACCTTAAGGATGATCGCTGGTCTGATAGGCAATAAAAAGGATTTGAAATAGGTGTTTTAGTTTGAGAGAACATATGAATAGTAAACAAATAAGCAAGGAAAAAATATAGGTTCATGTGCTCATTTAAGAGCTATAAGGCCTTGAAAATTTGCAGGAAATGTGTTTTCTCTGGACTTTTCATTGTCTTTGCATAGACAACTTCAGTCTCTCAAAGATGTAAGAAAAAATAAAAAGGATTTCATAAAATTTTGTCAAATACCATTTTAAGGTATATATGATTGAATTATAAAAGAAAAAGTGGGGGTTCATGGGCAAAACATTTCATGTTTAAGAAATGGATAAAACCAGAGGATTCCGAAAATCTGACAAAAAGACCACAATACGACCAGCGAGCATCCTTAAATGAATAAAGTAGTAACTTGATTGTTAAATTTGTTATATTGTTAAATTGTATAAAGTATTTGGGTATTTGAAGAGACGTGGGTAATTTTTGTAGTTTATTAATAATTTAAACTTACTGTAAATTGGAGAAAGGAAGGTGCAGGACACAATGTATAAAAAATACCTCATCATATAAGACGACCCAAACCTTGACCTGAAACAGAGCTTTCTATTTTCCACATTTAATGTTGTCATAAAACCAATTATCCAATAAGAATATATCTTAATTAAGTGTACTGTGACATTTGAAACTGAGAGAAAATGACAGATTTTTCATTTGTTTTCATTTATATAAGATTTTGCTTCTTTGACAGGACTGAGGCAAATTGTTCTTGAATAAAAGGTTTTTTTTATTCTAGTATTGGTGCTTTTTATCAAAGCTAGTTTTTTAATGGTTTACAATTGTAAGCGGTTTTAATGGTTTCTATGATTTTATCAAGGATTTAAATAGTCTACTATTTAAATCCTTGATTTTATGTAGAATTTCTACAGAAAAGAAATTAACATTTATTGTTACGTGATATTAAAAAATAACCAGATCCTTTCTTCAACGATCGAATGTTATAACGGTTTATATTGTAGTTGTGAAGTTTTTTTGTTGTAGACTTGTTCTGTTATCTTTAATTATGTTATAATATGAAAATTCCTTCTTTATAAAGGTGTATATTTACAAAATTTAAATTAGGATTATGTATAAACATTATGTATATGGCCATGTTTCAGTTCTTATTATTTGCGTGATGAGTATCACTTGGAGAGAATATGTAATAAATCTTCCCATTTGATTATATAATTTATTTCAATAATTTTCTTAAATGCCAAACCCACTGAACTTCAATAAAAGTTGTAGTACGGAAAAATACTACTTATTTAGATTTCCAATTTCCAATTTCTCTTGTGTAGAATGCTATTAATTTAATATTGAATTTTTCATTGTAAAAATGATTCCATTGGAAAATTAAATCTTAACTTGTTTTTTTTAAATATCTTGATTTTTTCCCTTTTTGTTGCACATGTAAACGTCCATAACATTGTATTTATTTTCAAGAAAAAAATACAACTAAGTATTTTACCGGTATTATAATGACTTCAGTGTACCCGACAGAATTTAACTGTAGAAAATGATACAACATATGTTATCCGAGATTATATTAATATGTAATATGTATGCATGATGCTAGTAAAAGTGCATTTCACATGGGAAGTTAAAAAACTTGGATACAAACTGTAGTTGTCTGCTTACGCTTTAATATTTTATTGCTCGGACATCACTCTAGGGATACCATTATGAATTAGGAAAAAAGTTGTATTTTATTTCTTGAAAATAAATACAAAGTTATGGACCATTTTTCTTATTACCTGCGTCACCAAGGGTGAAAGCAGGTCTAGTAGCCGTTCGAATCCGTCCGTCACGCTTAGGATTACATACTTTGTGTAATCTAAAACCCGGACTGTATTGATCTGCATAGTGATTATATACACATTGAAGATGTGTACCTCCTATTTGGGACAAATTTGACAAATTTTTACTATGAATTTTTGCATGTTGAAGTTAAGCCTTTTTTCAGCAATACATGCTATGAACGGTGCATACTTAGTGTAATCTGTGAGCCAATATTTTTCAAATTTTCCATAGTGTTTATATACATATTGAAGATGTGCCTCTCCTATTCGGGGGAAAATTTGACAATTTTTTATTACGTTTGCATGTTCAACTTAGCCATTTTTCAGCAATACGTGCTATTAACGGTGCATATTTTGTGTAATCTGTAACTCGGACTGTATTGAACCAATATATAATATCTGCATAGTGATTATATACACATTGAAGATGTGTACCTCCTATTTGGGACAAATTTGACAAATTTTTACTATGAATTTTTGCATGTTGAACTTAAGCCTTTTTTCAGCAATACATGCTATGAACGGTGCATACTTCGTGTAATCTGTGAGCCAATATTTTTCAAATTTTGCATAGTGTTTATATACATATTCTCCTATTCGGGGGAAAATTTGACAATTTTTTACTACGTTTGCATGTTCAACTTAGCCATTTTTCAGCAATACATGCTATTAACGGTGCATATTTTGTGTAATCTGTAACTCCGACTGTATTGGACCAATATTTTTCAAATTTTGCATAATGTTTACATGTACATACATATTGAAGATGTGCACCTCCTATTTGGGGGCTAATTTGACAAATTTTTACTATGAATTCTCGCATGTTGAACTTAGCCAACAAACATATGACGGTGACACAGGTCCAGACATGTAATTGGTTTTGTTTTATGTTAGTATCTAGTTTAAAAATTTGACTTTTTGTACGGCTTTTCACCTTTTAGGTCTTGGGTACTACGGGAAAGTCATAATTTGACTAAATAAACATTTAATAAAAAAAAAAAACACACAAGTTCGTTAAGGAAATCAGGATCAACTTGCTAATTGATGTGCATAAATGTGTATAATCCTTAGAATAGGTATCTATATCCCGTATAATCCTTAGAATAGATATCTATATCCCGTATAATCCTTAGAATAGGTATCTATATCCCGTATAATCCTTAGAATACGTATCTATATCCTGTATAATCCTTAGAATAGGTATCTATATCCTGTATAATCCTTAGAATAGATATCTATATCCTGTATAATCCTTAGAATATTTATCTATATCCTGTATAGTCCTTATATATATATTTATATATCCTATAATAAGAAAATATTGGTGAGACGAGCTGATTTAGGTCAGCTATATATATTTCACAATTGCGATTTGCCAAATTAAGGTCAGACTCGAGCTCGGTATCACTGACGTCCTGCGCTCTAGCTTAGCGAAAGGATGTACGACACAATAATATGACGATGAATAAGAAAGGGAACGGTCATTTTCATAGGTCGATTCAACCATTCGACCTCAAATAATGGCCTGATAGAGCCGGTCTATCTTTTTTCCGATTTTGAAAATTGGTCCCAATTTAAAGCTGTATTGCAGTACATAGAGTCGTGATAATTCAGCATTCCCCCGCATTCAGGACGAGATATTTTCATGTGTCCCGAATTATGAACTTATATTGACATGCTTTTACATGTACACAAAAATCAGGTTGTATACATACATGCAAAAGGTTATTCATATCTGTTTTACGGTCCTTCTGTTCTTAAAGGTTTCATATTTGTTTTTAGGACATTTGAATTATAAGCAAACCCTAGGAAATTCAGTACAGAAACGATAATCGTACGCACCAAATTTGATATCTTTTAATTTCTTGTATTTGAAGTAAAAAATATAAAAAAAACTGTCGTAAAATACATTCCTTTAAATACGACAGTAACAAATTCGTGTGTTTTCTTTTCATATAAGTTCGAGTGTTTGCTGGTCCTGAACGTGGCAAGCTAGCGTCTCTGTCTGTACTTTGATACGTTTTTCTATTGGTTTTCTCAGATTTTACTACATTTGCATTTTCCTATGAAGTCTTTTTTTAAAGAATCCTTTGCTTCTCTGACATTTACACAAAGGTGTCATTCGATTGATCGTCATGTAGCGAAGATATCACCAATCCTCTGCTGAATGATGGCCGCATGTGGTTTGTTAATGATTACTGACACAAATAGTAAAAACATGGTTCCATGTCGTTTTTATCTGTATTATGTATGTTTAAAAAGGTACCGGGGTAAAAGACTTAGAAATACAACGAAACATCTATGGAATATGTCATTTCTGTTGCCAATCGCAACTAATATTGACGATGATCATGAGATGACCATACTGACCTAGACTGCATGTAATTAAGAAATTGCATAATCCACAGAAAGTGGCTGTGGAAATTTCCAGCTTCAAATTACGATAATGATAAGAGTCACCCACTAAGTTATGATCAAATTAAAAAGAGAATTAAAAATCTACTGACAAAAATCCTTTTACTTACAATAAAATTATTTTTCTGTTGTGTTTAAAGTATGAAAATGAGCGGATATGATAAAACCCACTGATCTATAACTGTTAATATAAATAATTTCATTTGTGTTTGTCTTTCACTTAATGTATAATATCTGTTTAATGACATGAAAATACATTTAATACTCGGTGTACTATCTTAAGGATGGAGGAACGGAACCTAAATTGTCTGCCTATACAGATATAAAAATCGACGTAGAAGATGGAAATGAATACGGACCGTTCTTTGTGTACCCTGGTTGTCATCAATACAGAAGGTTCTGCGTGTGGCCCAAATACTCAACTGATGCAAAGGCTATTATATTAGTAAGTCAGTTATGGCACGTCAACCGTTTCCATATACGTTGTCGTGCCATATCAGTTATTTTTCTAACATGTTGTGTTTTAATATTACACTTATCAATGATGCATGATCAGTTTGTCAACGTATTGTTTGTAAATACATGTATATAGTGATACTATTCTCTGGATTTGTCATGACAGTGATTTAACTTTGACCTCTTATCTAAATTTTCCGCTTATCATATTGTCTGACAATATTTAAGGCTTGTTCAGTAATATGTATTTTCTGATATTATTTGGAATAATTCCGAACATTTTAGCAAATGACAAATTTAAACGTTTGTTATTGAACGACCCTGATGTTATTGGTGCAAGGCTGCATCAATTGGAGTCTAACCAACAGACTGTTATGCAATTGGTTAGAAGCCTTAATTCCACAGTTGAAAGTTTACAAGCAGAAAATGTAGCCTTAAAGGCAGATTTATTAAAAGAAAGATCTCAAAGTAAGTATATTTTTATAACCAACTGTAAGAATCACTCAGGTATTATCCTTTCAATATCAGTTTTATAGGAAGTGGTCTTTTCGCCAGCTGTCAATTAAAATGATTATAATAATTCCTAGTTTTAAGGTGCTGATACAAGGAAGTGAGCTTGGATCCTTTTTTTGTTGTTGCACAACCTTAATAAAATTATACTACAATCTGATTATAGATAATATACAACTCTTTCTCAACACCCTGGAGCCTGCCCCTTTTTTATTTTTGGAACCCGTCTTTCTTGCCCCCACTTTAAAATAAAATGGTATCTGTTATTGTTATATGTTTTTTCTCTATTTGTAGTAGAAAAATTGGACCCCATTGTTTTCTGGGCCATTTAGTGCTTATCTTTTGATTGCTGTTGCCCCTCGTTCAAGGCCACATGATGATCCCTTGATGTAGTTTCCTTTTCATTATTAAGTGGTAACTATATATATATGAGTCTAAAGGAATCTGCTAACCAGTTAACTTAATAGGTACCGGATCGTCGAGTGAGAACGATACTACACAAATAAAATAATAATACAAGTCTTAAGGATTTGTGCAATGATACAGATGAATAGATTGACCTATATAAAAAATAAATCACAAATATTACGATCAACAAATTACCTTCTTCACTGGAAGTAGATTTGTACGACAATACCCCCAGGAAAGCTATTAAAAAGTGTACTCCATATAATCCTCAAATAGAATTTCAGCCTTTGATACTACAATTCTAACCTGAACAAATTTTTCATATCCAAAATCAAAATTAGATTTCTAGTAACAACATCTTTAAAGATTAATCAATTGCTGACATATTTTGTAATTACAAGACATTTAACAAAATTATTCAAATGTACAATTTTTCCCCGACATAAAACAGGAAAAAGTTTTTAAAAAAATCCCAAACACTTGGTATATCTATAGTCCAATTCAAATGCATGCCAACAACATGATTCCTCCAATATTCATCTGCTTCTATCTCTCTCTCTCTCTCTCTATGGGACAGTCATCAACATTCTCAATGTCCTCGTGAACTGGATTACATGAAGCAAGCCTCTTTCCTTCTCATTTATTGTGTTTCCTTTTCAAACATTTGTGGGGAGGATCTGACTCAGTATTCTAAAAATTCTGGATAAAGAGAAACATCTTATAGCAACTTCAAAAGCTGTTTTCAGGAAGTTATTTAAAAACTGGGTTAAAAAATATTTATCACCTATCTATAGAGGATTTGGGTATCAGTTATTAGCAAGCACAGGGAGAGCTATAGGAGCATATGCATTTTCTATATATGCATGGGTCATTAAGAAAAGTCTTTGTTTAATCAGGGCAGCCATATTGTGCTACATACTAAGAGTAGAAAAAGTTTTGTTCGCTCTAATTAAGTAAATTAAGGGAAATAACTTGCTTCAAATTATAATTTTAGAGTCAGAATCGTGATACCGGAAATGCGTTTCTGGAGAGGGCTAATATTGCTGTACTCTCATCATTAGCCACGCCAACAGCATATTATGTTTACAACCGATGTTTCCGCCCAGTTTACCTCCCCAGTTAACTGAAGTTGTTACATCTTGGTATTAAGTTATTCTACATTTGCGCACATTTACCTCTTCAGCCACAGACTGGGTTGAACAGGATTAAGGTGTCTACTGTAAAAGTACTTGTGCGTTAAATCGATTACTTTTCATATCTGATTTCAGTTAGATTTCATGTTTATGAAGAACTTCACAAACAAACCATTCAGTTTAATAAGATCTATTACGTCAAATTTATTTTACAAAATAGTTGTCGAATCCTATGGAAAAGGGATAGAAAATGATGTATATCAGTCTTTATGAAATTGTTTTACGGTTTGTCTGACCGAAACCCAAATTAGGCATTTTGCTCCTAAATGTTCAACTAAAGAATCTCAAAATTTTTGTCTGACCGACTGGATTTTTGTCTGACATTTGTTCGGTCAGACAACGTTTCATCAGTAATGACTGGTACATACATACGCACCTTAATTTAAAACCTGGGATATTGTCATTTTTGGGGGATAGAGATTTAATTTCTTTATATGAATGATTGTATCTTGAATTACCAAAACTCCTTTTTTCATTTTTTTTTCAAATTTCCATTTATGCTTTTTATTTCTATACAGTATCGTTATTCACAATAAGGTTCTAGAATTTTCATTATTAAAAATTGGATCACATAAGAATCGAATTCCTAAATTTATGAATTTGGGCTCGTGACATTAACTCCTTTCATTATTTTACTTTGTTCAAAATGAAACAGAAGCTGACGTTGAAAGAAAGTGTGAAGAACGGAACGATGGATACAACGGCAATATCCCCGCTCTTTCGAAAGAAATCAATGAAGTTCAGTTTGTTCACGTTAAAATACGTTATACACATGTAATCGAATTTGCAATCCCTAGAGGCAACTCCATTAATTCTAAACTTAAAAGCTTTCAGTGAAACAAATAAAACAAAAACTTACAGCTCGTTCTGTGTTTTGCAATTAGGCACCGGAAGTTTAATTTTCGTTTTGGTTTTTCATTAGAGAAAGGAGCTACATATGTACAGTGGGGAAGAAAAATGTGCACGGCTGTCGGAACAGAAACGGTTTATTCAGGTAAATAGTGTTTTTAAAACTGTAGGATCCAACGCAACTCTTAATTCAAATTATTTTGAAAAAAAAATAATCCATAGCATATTGTTTTTTTTTAATTTATTTTTATTTTTATGCCCCGCCCACGAATGTGGATGGGGCGTATAGTATTACCCTTGTCCGTCCGTACCTACGTCCGTCTGTCCATACGTCCAAACTATGTGGCTAAGTTTTGCGTTTAGGTTCATTTTTTTTTGGAACTAAGCGTAGCGTATCAATGAAACTTCATCAGTGGATGAGCCTTGGGTAGTACTGAGCAGTCATACAATAATTTGGTCATTATAACCTACATTTTACGCTTGAGCAGCTCTGGCTAAGTTTTGCGTTTAGGTTCATTTCTTTGGTACTAAGCATAGTGTATCAACGGAACTTAAGTTTTGTGTTTATATAGATTTTAAGGCGGGGCATCCATCTATTACAGAAACAATTTCTAGTTTAATCAGTATTCTAAGATAGCAGTTAAACAACTGAACCGCATTTACCAATGCCACATTTTGAATTAAAACAACAACAATTATAAATTATAATATTCGTTGTGCCGATGGGTCCGGTGGCCTTATGGCGACAGGGAATTCTAAAAATCATAAAACTAGAATCGTAACAGGTTTATAACCATCCTTCCTAGTGAAGTAATCCTTTAGCTCAGTTGGTAGAGCAGTGGTCTTCCATGCAATAGGTGCCGGATTCCGTCGAGCGTGGTGCGTAGCTGAGAGTTTGGTTTGCAAAATTCTCTCTAGTTACAAAATGATGTGTGGTTCGAATAATTTAGTGTCTCCTTCTGGTCTCGAAATGGGATCATTTTGTGGAAATTATATAAGCAGTATTGTAAAAACTATCGACACTGACGAAGGCTATTTGTTAAGCCGAAATATTTGTCAACACGATTTTATAACATCATCTTCGTATATTACCATCTTATATTAGTACCGTTGTGCAAATCTTTAGACTTGTATAATTTTTTCCTTATCTGCGCAGTATCGTCTATTCTAGACGATCCGGTACATATTAAATTTGCTGGTTGGTCTTTTTTATATATATATATATATATATATATATATATATATATATATATATATGAAGACCTTCAAAAGTGACACGTTCTTTCTTTAAATATAAGCATTTGTGAGTGGCATTGAAGAAAGGATATTCCCTCTCACTTTCATATTTATCGTTTCGGAGATATATGTATGAGACTTTAATCTACAAAATTTAGCAGTAGGTCATGCGATAAGTTCAGTTTTTCAACGTTTTCCCTAAACATTAAGATTGACGGAAGAGTGTTCATCCTTTTTTTTTCAATTATTTGTTGTTATAGGAATTTGGGCATTTGAATAAATCCCGCAATTATTGACAAGTATAATAAATCATTAAACAACAGAATGGATAACAAGAAGATCAACAAATGAACAATAAAACATTTTAACAAACAATTAACGACATTTAATCGAAAGAATCCCCGACAAAAAATAAAATTAAAGAGCGCAAAACACAAGTACAGAAACCACAGCGTCAAGACAGTCTAACTTGGTACACATACTGAGAAGTGACGGGGTTAAAAGGGTATCGAAAAATCCACTTTTCTATCTTGATCTAAGGGTGTATAAAAACACTATAAAGCCAATACGATATGATTGCCAAAAAAAAAAAATGCAAAATAGGTTGGACCTTACATAATTTAGTAAGAAGGATAAAAATGTTCTCGTTTTAACTGTAAAACTAGCTAAGGGTCTCTTAGCTGCTGGATAGACATTGTCGCTCTATTAATCGAAATAGTCTGAAACACAACGAGTTAAAAAATTCAGAGTATTCGATAGATGCCAGTATAAATATCAAGCCTTCAATTCACATGAAGAAAGAGCAATTTTTTACAGGATTACATAAATCTCATATTTGTAGCCTTTACTGTGAAAAGATAATAAGATACTTTCGAGTTTCTGTGGGTTATTGGTAAGAAGTTTGCATTAATTGACTATATTACAATAGAAACTAGGATGGGAAAAGCCGTTCATGATAAGTGCTATTTTAGAAGCCAAACATTTAGTTAAAGTTATTGATAGGTATTATAAAACTTTTTGAAAGCATTAAGCAGCTTCTGAAGTCTATAGCCCTATTTACCGTTATCAATTTTGTATTTACTGACTTCAGTTGTTGATTATCCAAAATTTGTGATATTTTTGTTTCTTTTATGATAAATGTATGAATTTTATGGAGTCGTATGAAAGTTTATAAAAATGCCAAAAGTAATATTGGTTACTCAGATATTTTGTTGGTCTGGAATTATAAAACTTCTGGTATTTATTAAGCTTACATATGTTTAGAGTTGTGTTGAAGTTAACATTCATTTCAGTTTTGATGATTCAAAAGGATTTATCATTCATGTTATCGTAAAGAAAGGTTACAATGTTTCTTTCATTGGTTACTAAACTGTACATACATTTAATTTCATATTGTGTATTATATGCTTGATAAAGGCTATGCGGCTGGACAGTGGTATGGTGCAAAAACCAGTGGAAGGTATGGAGGGCCCTCAAACATGCTCTGTTTACCAGTCAATCCAGAACTTTCAAATCTTACCGTCCATGACGCCAGTTTAATATACGGAGCAGAGTACGAAGGTAACGGCTTTAAATCAAATGCCCACGACGAGGATGTTCCCTGTGCAGTGTGTAGATCTACGGGAACAGTTTCGTCTTTGATGATTCCTGGGAGGAAGTCTTGTTACAGTGGATGGAAGGTGGAATATAACGGACACATAGCTTCTGGAAGTTGGACAGAAACAGCATCAACATACATCTGTGTAGACAGCGATCCAGAGTACATACTTAGCGGGTTGCGTAATGATGATGGTCGTGTCCTTTATATTGTCAAATCAAAATGTGGAGCTCTTCCCTGTCCGCCTTACAAAGATAACCAGGCTTTGAACTGCGTTATTTGTTCTAAATAATTTCGAAATCAAATATTATAATTCACTATATGCTTTGACCTTTAAAAAGAGTAATAAACATGCGTACTCATACTTGTTATGTTTAGAAATTTACACACAAAATATTAAATTTAGTTTCCACTGAGTGAAGTCTCTAAATATGGGTTGTGGGTAAATATGTTCTTACCAACAAGAAATTCTGTTCTAAGGAACAGTAAGGTAAGATGTACATACAAATGTCCCGGACGTGAAATTCCCTTTTTGGTAGAATCCACTTTCCGCAATTAACCAGTTTAACAATACATGGCCTTGAGTAAATTATGGTATGAAATCACGGAAGTACTTGTATGTTTGCAATTCAAAGACCTATTTTCCAACCGAAGGTCGGTGGTTCTCTCCGGGTTCTCCGGCTCCTCCACCAAATAAAAACCGCCAAATGGCCAAATGTGCTGAAAACGGCGTAAAATCCCAACTAAAACAAACAAACAAACAACGCAAAGATCAGACTCATATTGTAACAACAAGGAAAAAACGGGTGTAAAGAAATATTACAATATCAAGTGAATATAAATTTTATTGTCGTTAGCTATGAAACTGACTGAATATAAGGAAGTCACCAGAGACCTATATATATTTTGTAATTCAGAACTTACTCTTCAATGTATATACATGGAAGCGTTTTTTGAAGAAGTCGAAAAGTCGTAATTGCAAACCACAGGTTTTGAGATTAATAAAATAGTAGTAGATATGGTACAGTTGAACAAACATCGCGAAAACAGATTGTGCTATCATATTTTGCCCTGAAATAATTTTTTTATCGTGCAGAGAAAGGAAAAATACTAGGTCAAATGGTCGGGTGACTGTGTCGTAAACGAAATATAAGGAGCTTAAGCGCTTTCCGTTCAAAAATATAGTTTAACATTTCTTTTTTGTCCGTTTGATTTAAGAAACTAATGTTCTAATAATCATTGAGAGAAATTGTAAGTTGAACACATGGAACACTCTTTCGTACCAATTTCTTTGCAAATTATTATATATTTTGACAAATTGTATTTCGTTTGGTGCTCAAAGCCAAAAAAATCATGTAGATGGGCTATTATTGTCGGCCATTCCCTCAACACAATGGAGAAACGACACAGTGATTCGAATGTAAATATAGCTATTTAAAAAATGTCAATGTAATAAATAGGTGAAGTCGAAAAGAAGAGAAATGTCTTCACGAGCAAAAAAACAAAACAAAAAAAAAAGCCAAAAAAAAAAAACAAAAAACAAACAACAACAAAAAAAGTTGTAATGCAAATCTATATATTGTGTAGAAGAACTAATCAGTATGGACCCTCCGCAGTTGGAACTATCCATGAGAGATTATTTTAGTGTGAAAAGATGAGCAGGCTATTTTCGATTTTTTTTGTTTTTTTTGGGGGGAGGAATATTAAAGAACTACTCGAATCGTAACGACAATGACCCAGCAGCTAAGACCAACTGAGGATAAAAAGTACTGAAACGAAATTCGTTGTCTGCAAAAGGTAAATAAGTTAAACTTTTGAAGGCAGCTGGTTATTTGCAAACACGCATGTGTAATAAATAAAGTTTCATAACAAAAAATGGAACGCCAAGGGAACTGTCATAATCAAAGTAAAAAAACTGGAAAGGTCGGGAGACACGCAAACACCCAGAACAACTGGAAAGCAACAGTCATACTCCTGACTTGGTACAGGCATTTTCAGATGCAAGTGGTGGGTTAAACCAGGTTTTACGGCATATCAATCCAATTTATATGACAGTTGCTATAATTCTGGGCTGTTTACGAAATGAGTAGCTGTTAAAGCTTAACAGAAGATTTTTTTTAAAACAAAGTCAAAGTTTCCAACACTAACAACCCACGCATTTCTCTCTTTTTATCATCATAATCAGTTAAAGATTCATTAGATTTGAGTGAAGCTATGGACAATGGGTGTACTGGAAAATTTGTTTTTTATGAGAAGCCAAAAAAGGCTTTTTAAACACGACATCCACGGCAATTTGATTTAGGCTGATACATTTTGTAAGTTCGGTTTTTTTCATAACATTTTTCCTGAGCCTGCCTTTTTATACCAATTAAATTTTGGATCTCGTCTTTTTCCATTCCCCCAGAAATAAATGGAACCCCCTAATAACGATTAAGAAATATACACAAATAGTAACATGTTTTTTAGGCGTTCAAATCAACCGATTTATATCGGAGCACAATGTACGACTATATATATACATTTTGTAGTTGTTGATACAAATTTTAGTCTTGTTTTACTTCATAGGAAATTGAACCAGCACTCGAGGCGGTTTAATTAATTTATTCAAATTCCATGTATATACCCATATGGGTTAAGCAATACAAATATAGAAACAGAAAACATACACATGTAACAGACAATAATTGACTAAATGGTATAGAACCTTGACTGACATGGACCTCACTCACTCAATGCTAATGATTATTTAACAAAGGTACCTATACATATGGTAAAAGCTCAGAATTAGGATTAAGAATAAATTTTATTTTTTTCAAACTTTTGTTTAAACTTTTTTATTTATAGGGGATTGGGAAACAAGTTATACCAACTTAAATTAATCCCTCTTCAGTGACTTGGCCGGCGTGAGAGCGGCCCCTGTAGCGGCATTTTAGCCTACTCTTTTTCGACATCTACAGGCCTGTAGTCTTTAATGTGCTAAGGAAGTTGCTCTCCCTTAACATGGGACAGCCATTTTTTCGTCCCCACCCGATGTACTAGCATCTTTTATGAGACCATCCTCCCAATCGATGTCGATAGAGCGTCTCAAATTTGATCCCTGAAATTTTCATCCCGAACGGGTATCTAACTAGGGATTTTTGTTTTTGTAGTACTACATTGTATATACCCCGACAAAGAAAGGTACATCTTGAAAATTTTGTTTCAGTTTAATTACTTCATTATTAAATTGTTAAACTCGAGATCGTTTCTAGCATCCTTGTTCAGCCTGCATGTGAAAAAAAATTATACTCATCTTCAACAACATTACAGACAGAATAATTACGCTGTGGATGAGGGATATTTCTGTATCCTCATACTTCTATCATAAAACAGTGATCTAAATTTACTTACTTAACTAGTAATGTGGCCGGGACACATGTATTAACAGATGACCGTCGTTTCCCATGCAGATTCAGTCTCACCACATACGTAAAAATTTTACAAAAATAAAACAATATATATTCATTATAACACATAAAAACAAATAAAATGTATTATTGCTATGAATTCAATATTAAAATATCTTATTAACATAAAATTTACTTATAAATATCAACAGTATAATTACAATAATCACTTTGAATTAGTATTACTACTTTATTAATTTAATTTGTACAACTCAATGGCGGAGCCTATTTTAATGTACGGAAGTGGAATTTGGGAAACTAAATCTTATAGTGTTATTAATTCTGTGCAAAATAAAGCTTGTATCTGTTGAGAGAAATACGTCTAATATTGCTTTTGATATCACGTCGACGTAAACACATACGGAGGTGAACAAGACGGTCAACCTGTGTCGTACCGACGTGTAATGGTCCTGTTTCGTGCAGGCTCCCTCCTTTAAGCCATCGAAACTGGCAGATACACAAGCCGCCAATACCTGTCGATAATCGAGTTTGTCATTACTGTTCTGACAATTGTGTTGAAACTGAGAAACATTTTTTATTAAGTTGAACTGCTCTTTATATAATGACTAAAGATTTGACCTTGACTTAGAATGTTCACAACATATTACTAGTTTCGAAAATTTTAATGATGATTTAAAATTTATACAAATCATGAATTGCTCCGAGATTCAGCCATTTTTATGTAAAAGTATTTATAAGTTTTTTTTCCGCAGCAAGGAACATAATAAACAAGCCCCATGAAAATCAGACAAAAAAACCAATACAGTTTAGCATAAAATATTATTGGAGAATTTTTTTATGATTTATAGAAATTTATTGTCTTCTGAGGAAAGTAAATTACCCCCGCGAACAATACCAATTGCATGTGAATTGTGCATTCACTAGGTCTTGTCATGGGCATAATGATTATCCCGGCCAGCAGTTTCGAAGCTATTCAGAAACACTGATGATACATCCAGTGTTAAAGGGTTGGGACATGAACTCTGAGGATATCTGAGCTTTTCACAAAAAATAAAAATGTTTATAATTAAGGGCCAAGGATCTCAATGTCTTTTGTTGATTTTTTACGAGGGAATACCCCATTTATTGTGTCTCCTTATAGGCAATTAGAAATATATGTGGTTACGGGGTATGGAGTTAAATGGTTTATTAGATTTGAACATTGCGTATTAAAACGTGTTAAAGGGTTAAACGTTTGAAATAATAAAAAAATATTGAGTTGAGGGGCGAGGATGACCCCTCTCCCTTTTTGGTGGGGGTGTAAGGTTTTTATCAATCTGTTTGTCTTATCATGGGGGAAAAGAAAATATTTGATTTAGGGGCAGGGATTTCAATGCTTTACGAGAGAATTAAAGACTACTGATTGGAGGTGGTGGGGATGAAACCTTCGCCGGTAAATGAGGCACATGTATCAGTTCATGCGTCTTGTCGTGGGGATTAAAAAAATATACGGTTAATGTGTCGGGTTTCTTACATATTTTTAATTTTATATAATTCAAGATAATTGGTTTAAGGGGCAGATAATGACGCAATTTTTGAGTAATGAGGTATGAATCACGGTATTGTTTATACGCATCGCTCTCAGCTCCATTTCTTCATTATGAACATAAATTGATTTGATGGGAGTGGCGATAACCCCTTGGGGAAGCAAGGTGTGTGTCACTTGGTGCGTCTTACCATGGGGAATAAGAAAATATATGGTTTAGGGGTGGGGATATTAACGCTTTATGAGATAATTTGATATTATTGATTTGATGGAAGTGGTGATAACCCCCCGGGGAAGCGAGGTATGTGTCATTTGTTGTTTCTTACCATGGTGAATAAAAAAATATATGGTTTAGGGTGGGGATTTTAACGGTTTATGAGATAATTTGACATTATTGATTCGATGGGAGTGGTGATAACCCCCTGAGGAAGCGAGATATGTGTCATTTGGTGCGTCTTACCATGGGGAATAAGAAAATATATGGTTTAGGGGGGATTTTAACGTTCCCTAGAGGAACGAGGTATATTTAATTTAATAGGTGTTGTCACGGTTTTAATAAAATGTATGATATGAGATGATTATTGGTCACAGAGTTTTTCGATGAAAAAAAAAATCCCTTTTTGGACCAAAACGAGAAATTCCAAATTCTAGGGTATAAGGCGTTACTTGACATTTCAATAGTCCTAGGCCAGGATTTTATGAACGGGAGGTGCAACTACGGTTGCCCTTGTAGAGGGTCCATGGGGAAGCTCAGAAGCTCCTGGATTTCAACAATTTAGCATCAAATTATGAAGTAGCCAGACTGATAAATATCTCTCTATTTTAGATTAAGTTCTGGTTTCGTTGAACGACACACATGATACAAGACAAACAAACAGTCAAGGATAAATATAAGCAGAATACGATAGTTTTTTTTCTGAAAAGGGGAGGGGGCATACGCACATTACGCCCTCACATGGACCCGCCCCTGCTATAGTAAATCCCCTAGCCTCACTGAACTGCTCATTATACGTCTCAGTGACTCCCATCAAAAAATGATTAGGCACATCTAGAAACATTGATCTTTCATCATAGAAAATCTCAGATCCATATCTCTGACGGTTATTGAGAACTCGAACGAACAAAATCGGAGAGGAAGAAAAATAATGTTCGATAAAAATCGAAAATCACACTTCTCAAGCCTCACATTTCGTTTGGGAGACTTAATTATAAATAAATAAATAAATGATAAATAGACTTTAAAAAATTAAACAAAAAAGTTCAACATTAATCTAATTAAAAGTCAAAGTCAAAGATTTTATTGATATAACATCCAAAATCTGGATTGTCATCAACACAAACATGAGTCATTACAAATAATTTATGTACATATAAAGTAGTATATGTATAATTTTGTATTTTTTCCTTTCTATTTGACTGTGAAGGTACAGTTTTAGAGATATTTTATAATATATATATCATAATCTGAGCAAAACAATAATAAAAATAATAATATAATCTCATTGTGTATGTTTATGTATTTCAATTATATATACACCTTGCCATGCAGCAACGTCCTATGGTGCCTCTTGCAGTTAAGCTTAATATACTTAGACTAATTTCTGAATAATCTACTCTCTCTCTCTCTCTCTCCCTCCCTCCCTCCCTCCCTAGGGGTGTCCCTGAGACGGAGGTATTATACTCCTAATTATAAACATTTTATTAAAAACCTTTTCCCTTACAAGTATATAATATTATAAATATTTGAAAACTGAGGCGTTTTTTATTGTGTAGTATCTGTAACCTAGACTTGCTACAAGTCCCTCTCTAATAATTAATTAGTATTTTTATATATCAGTCTATATCATCTGTTGTCTATAATGATAACAATTCTATACTGACTGCTGCCGCAGCAGTTCTTATAGAATTGTTATCAGTATAGACATTGTTATCAGTATAGAGTTATCAGTATAGACATTGTTATCAGTATAGACAGCAGATGGAGTAGACTGATATTTATAGGTTTCACAATAAGTGAGAATTAGATATCGCTTGATATCAAATCCAATTGTTTAATTTGGATATAATAATAAACGAGCCTTGATATCAAGCGGTATCTAATTTTTACGAGTTGTTCAACCTATTTCTCTTATGATTCTTCAGGAATATTTGTTTGTTTGTTTGTGATTCGGCGTCCGACCAGCGGGAAATTTTAACGTTCATTTTTCTGTGACGTCAAATGTTGCCATGCAGCGGTGGCTTTCAACGATGACCGCGCAGATTTCAACCAATCAGAAACAGCGACGTTTGGATCAAGGCCAATCAAATAAAAGAATTTCTCGTAACACTTGTTCATATCATATGATGGGGAATTATGACAAATAATTCAACGCGCGAGAAATAGATAGCAACGCACCATCATAAGAGAAATTAAAAAACTAATTAATTATTAGAGAGGGACTTGTAGCAAGTCTATCTGTTATAAGGCGTCGTTTTTTTGATATAAAAAAACTGAAGACTATTTTCTGATATCAAAAATTCGATTTTCTGATATCAAAAATGATATATATCAGGAATTCTATTTTTTGATATCAGAAAATATTATTTATTTTTTCATATCAAGAAATTGATTTTCTGATATCGAAAAATGATTTTGTGATATCAAAAATTCAAATTCTTAATATCAAAAATCATTTTTTGATATCAAGAAATATAGTTCATTTTTTGATATCAGAAAATAAGAAAAAAAATAATGACGGCTCCCTTACGTGCAAATATTAAAGATATTTCTGGAATGAATCATATCTCTGGCCTTACATTGATAACGTGCTACCGTATTCAACGTTTCGGGTTTTTTTCAGGAAATTTGTCCTAGGGAAACCCTCTTCAGAGGCTCCCTTTGTGTTTTTATTTATTTCATGTGATTTTTCAATAAATCTTTTAAATATATATTTAAAGATATATTAGTAGTATTTATTGCGTACAGCACTTCATGTGTCTATTTTTCACATGTTGTTTGCATTGACAATTATTTATTAGCCCCCTTATCGTACTTACGATTTTACAGGGAAGTGTCAAATATGTAACTTGCAGGTGGTCCTACAATTTGTTGATGGACCGTTTTTATTGATCGCCCTTTAGTCATAATTGATAGTTTCATGGTTATCTATATTAACCTTTTATCATTAGAAGACATTTGTATTTACTTCTAGTCATTTTTAAATTATAGAATAATATATTCATAAATGCAATTCGATGTATTTTGGATAACAGTGATGCGTTTTGCAAGAGTGTCACTTTCTTTTTAGGAAAGATTAGAGTGTTTGGATTGTTTGTGTTTTGACAATTCCAATTTGCTATTTTCATTGAAATGTTAGGATCATTGTGACAGAAATATGATAATCTCAGTCTTCTATCAAATATCCCAAAGTCTTTCATTATTTGTTTTTCCGATGTTTCACAAATAGGGACGAGATTTAGTCCCTTTTGTAACACCACGGTTTCAATGTCTGTCAATTTTCCTCTCGACAAGTTCAGTATGAATTGTTTATCCAACTCAAGAAGCATTTTTGCTTGTGCTTTTTTGCAGGCTTAAACTTTTTAATGTTTTTAGCCTTTCTTTAAGCATATATAACACTATCAGTTAGGAGGTATCTACCAGGGTGTTATTTTTCGAAATCTATTTTTGACATAAAAATTCGATTTTTTGATATCAAAAAATATATAACATTTTTTGATATCAAAAAATGATTTTCTGATATCAATAATTTGAATTTCTGATATCAAAAAATGAATATTTGATATCAGAAAATGTATTCATTGATATCAGAAAATCGTCAGTATTTTTTTATATCAGAAAATCGATTATTTGATATCAGAAAATGGATTTCTTGATGAAATGATTTTCTGATATCAATAAATGGAATTTCTGATATCAAGAAATGTTAATGATTTTCTGATATCAAAAAATGAATTTTTGTTACAAAAAATCGAAGTTTTGATATCAGAAAATATTCGATTTTTTGATATCAGAAAATATTTTTCGATATCAAAAATTAATTATTGATATCAAGAAATATTTTTTTTGATATCAAAAAAATAAGGAATAAATAGTAAAACGGCGCCTCATAATCTGTAACCATGTATATTGTATTGGTGTATTGAATGTAATGATATGTGTTGTATTATGCTCCTTGTGAGCCCATTCAATGGAAATCTTCTTCTTCTTCTTCTTCTTCTTCTTCTTCTTCTTCTTCTTCTTCTTATTGAATGTAATGATATGTGTTGTATTATGCTCCTTGTGAGCAGGAACTGTATATGAAGTTAGTATTATATGATCCCTGTTGTGAGCCCATTCAATGGAAATAAACATCATCATCATCTTCTTCTTGTTCTTCTTCTATAATATAGTTAAATAAAAGTTAAGTTTAGTGTAAGTCTTCTTCTATAATATAGTTAAATAAAAGTTAAGTTCAGTGTAAGTCTGAAATTATACATTTCACTAATACCTTTTTATGCAACATTTACTGACATCATAATCATGCAGAAAGGGAGCTAAATCAAAATAACTCAAAGGAATTTTTGTCCAAGTTACAATGAAGATAATAATCACGTGTTATAAACACTATGCACAGTCGTATCGTCAGATAACATGAAGAACGGTGGTAGTCCAGGAGCTGTTAATCCAACCTTCGATTTTAAAGGTGGAACTTCCAAAATAGACATAGAATCGAGAGGTTACGAAAAAGCTGCGACAATTTCGGGTCACAACATCAGATACACGGTAGACGTTAAAACGAAACCATGTTGTGGAGAAGAAGAGAAAAAAGAAATATTGAAAGGAATAAAGTAAGTGTCGAAATTGAAATCTCTATTAAATATGCCATGCTTCGGACATATTCAGGCTTAATGTATAGTGCACTGTGGCTTTAGCATAATTGATAATATTTAGGCCTTTCGTGTACACTTACATTTTTGTAACCCTTGAAACGTGAAAGTTGCATAACCAAAATTGAAGTTGTCTAAAAATAGATTTTGTGCAATCTGACCATAAAAGGTAAAAGTCGTAAGAAGATATCTATTTTATTTCATTTTTAACTCACCTGACCCAAAGGGTCATGTGAGCTGTTGCCATCACTTTTCGTCCGTCGTCCGTCGTCCGTCTGTCAACATTAAACATAGTGAACTTCTTTTAGAGAACCCCTCAATGGATTGAAACTAAACATGGCCAGAATGTTCCTTATAAGGTGCTGACCAAGTGTTGGTACTTTGTTGTCGACCCGACCTGTCATCCAAGATGGGTGCCTGCAGGGAACTTAGTTTAACATAGGACAATATGGGAAATACATACAAAAATCTTCTAGAGAACCATTGAATGGATTGAAACCAAACATAGACTGAATGTTCCTTATGATTTTCTGACCAAGTGTTGTTACTTTATTGCCAATCTGCCATCCATGATGGCCACATCAGCAGAAGAATTAGTTTAAAATAGGACCCTATGGTAATTACATACAAATGGCTTCTTGCAAATTACTGAATGGATTGAAACCAAACATGGCGTGGATGTTAATCTCAAGGTCTTTCAGCAATGAACTAATGGAAATGTCAGGCAAGCGATACAGGCTCCTAGGAGCCTTTGGTTAATGTATGCAAATGGAAGGGAAAAAACAAAAAACAGAACATTAAAAATAAGAATAATTATAATATGAGATACATATTTACATGAAAGTTAATAAATGAACTCCATACAAAATATGCCCAAAACATATGCCTGACAATGCCATGTGATGCTGAATGAAGGAAAAAAATATATAGTGACATTTCCATATTTTGAATGATTTTCTATGAGTTATCTCCCATTTTGGATAGGTATATTCATAAAGATTTTTTTACCTCTGTCTGTCTGTCTGTCTGTCTGTCACAGAATACTCAAAAGGTTACCTACTTTGTGTATTACTTCTGAAATTTTGCACACATATTCTAAACACATTGAAGATGTGTTCCTCCCTTTTAGAGTGATGTGAGAAAAGTTGTCAAATTTATCATTTGTTGAACTTTGTAATTTTTAGGCACATTTTGGTACAACAGGTTTACATAGTTTGTGTAATCTGAAACTCCAAGACCATAAAACTGACAGTTCTTAAATTTCGCACACTTATTCTGAACACATTGTAGATGTGCACCTCCCTTTTGGGGGTGATTTGAGAAATAAAATGTCAAATTTATCATTTGTTGAACTTAGTCAATTTTAGGCACATGTACTTAGTTTGTGTCATTTACCGGTAAAATAATAGTAAGAACCACCTGACCAAAAGGTTTAGCCTTTTCTCTCAAGAAATAAAAAACTGATTACTTGCTACTTAGATCAATATAGAATAACCTTCTTCATGTACATTCAAAGATAAATCTTACAATGGTAGATATGATAAGTTTAAGTCTAATGGAAACTGAGAACATTGGATCCTTAAAATTCTCTTATTTGCATGCAACGCAAGTTAGATATCCAATAGGTATTGTTCCTAATTAGGATTAAATGGGCTGGTGTACTGGTTCGAAATGTATTAAACCAAGTCATAACTAAAACAATTGAACAGCAAATTGCCAAACCTTACTTTCCAAAAATGGCCATGGAATTTTCCATGTAAATGGGAAATAACTCTAAAATTTGGTGTTATTATAAATCTGTGTGTAGCACCAACTATGTACAAATTTAAGGAACAATATTTGAAATTACAGTTTTACAAATATTTTGAAATAGGTTTGCGCTCCACATCTAGTCTGAGGTTTGAACTTTTTGGTATTTTCTATTTTTAAAGCAATTTTTAGCTCACTTGGCCAAAGGCTATCTGTAAACTTTTACATTTTCATCTTCTCCTCTGAAACTCCTGGACCTATTGAACTGAAACTTGGCCTGTAACTTCTATGGAAGGTCCTTTACAAAGTTTGCATAAATTATCCTTGTCTGTGAAACAAAATGGCCACTATGAGCATTTACATGTTCTGATTGATCGAAATTTAAAACTTCTTCTCCTCTGAAATCGTAAAGCCAAATTAACTTATTTTTGGTATTGAGCATCTATGGAAGGTCCTTTACAAAGTTTGCATAAATCATCCCAGTCTGTGAAACAAAATGGCTGCTTTGAGCATTTACATGTTCTGATTGGTTGAAATTTAAAACTTCTTCTCCTCTGAAACCGTAAAGCCAAATGAACTGATTTTTGGTATGGAGCATCTATGGAAAGTCCTTTACAAAGTTTGCATAAATAATCTTGGTCCATGAAACAAAATGGCCACCGTCAGCATTTACATGTTCTGATTGGTCGAAATTTAAAACTTCTTCTCTCAAACCGTAAAGCCAAATGAACTGATTTTTGGTATGGGCATCTGTGGAAGGTCCTTTACAAAGTTTGCATAACTCATCCAGGTCCGTGAAACAAAATGGCCGCCATGAGCATTTACATGTTCTGATTGGTCGAAATGTAAAACTTCTTCTCCTCTGAAACCGTAAAGCCAAATGAACTGATTTTTGATATGGAACATCTACAGAAGGTCCTTTACAAAATTTGCATAAATCATCCCGGTCCGTGAAACAAAATGGCTGCCATGAGCATTTACATGTTCTGATTGGTCAAAATTTAAAACTTCATCTCCTCTGAAACGGTAAAGCCAAATGAACTGATTTTTGGTTTTTGGAGCATCTATGGAAGGTCCTTTAAAAACTTTGCATAAATCTTTTTAGTCCGTGAAACAAAATGGCCGCCAGAAATTTTTATATGTTCTGATTGGTCAAAATTTAAAACTTCTCCTCTGAAACCGTTTTGCCAATGAACTTATACTTGGCATGAAGCATTTATAGAAGATCATTTACAAAGTTTCCAGAAATCAATCTAGTCTGTCAAATCAGATCAAAAATTTGTGACTGCCAGGTGAGCGATACAGGCTCAGCGCACTGAGCATCTTGTTTAAATATTAATTTTCTATTGGAAATACCTCATTTAGAATCTTAGTAGCCTTCCCAAAATACATTTTATATTAAAAATTTTGGTATCCTTTCTATCATATATAACACAGGAAGACGCATGTATCATGTCTTGTGCTACGTACATGTACCAGTTAGACATATCTCTATAGAATTGTATTATCATTCTTGAGGATGCTGTTGTCTAATTTTTGATGTCATGAAGCTACGTACAAGGGACCCAAGGGACCATAAAAAAGTGCCATTTATAAGCAGGTGCCCCTCTATACAGAGATTAATTTTACATGCTTTGTTCATAAATGGGACTTTTTCACTGTTCCCTTTATAGACAGTGATTTGCTATACAGAGGTGTCCTTTAAAGCAGGTTTGACTATATTCAATCAGGATTACAGAAAGTGAATCAGATGGGAGATATTTTGTCAGGGTTTTCAAAGTTTGGGTATCATGCATTTGGCTTGACCTAACTACGTATACTCAGATTGACTTTTCAACTTGATGTAGCTGAATTTGTATACTTAGATTGAAATATAATTCTTAGCATCAGCTTGCATATTTTGTAAAAATTCCTTCACCCTTTAAAAGTTGTTTTGGTTTTTATTTTTACAAAAGACTTTAGAAAAATCTAATTATATTTTCCAGTGGAATCTTCAAACCTGGCATGAATGCTATACTTGGTCCAACAGGCAGTGGTAAATCATCGTACGTATTCACCTGATAGCACATGTGAATTAAAAAAGATATGGGATTTATAAATTTTAACATACAACCTCCCAAAAAGTACAAAAGAGGTGATATTCAGTGTGCCCATAATGCAAGACAAGCTTTCAATGTCTCCCAACCCCTTAAAAAAATATATATATTGTGAAAAAAAAAACAAAACCACAAAGTACATGCATCTGAAATAAGAACTGTAAAATACATGAGCAACAAGGAGAAAAATTCAGCTGCTGATCTGACTATGGACAGACATGTATTATATTTGTTTGGCAAGGGTGTGTTTGACTCCGATGCTAATTGACAAGGATTATCAATTTTCCTACCTATGGTTCTCTCCGGTATTCCGGCTACCTCCACCAATAAAAACTGGCTGCCGCGAAATGGCCAAATGTGCTGAAAACGAAGTAAAACCCCAACTAAAACAAACAAAACAAACATATTTGTTTGGGGGCCTGGGTGACCAAGTGGTCTAGGTAGTTTGTCATGACTACTAATGATCATTAGCCTGTGAACACTGAGGTTGTGAGTTCGAATCTCACCTGTGGCGGTGTGTTCGACTCCAATCTTAATTGGCAAGGATTGCCAATTTTCCTACCAAACGTCGGTGGTTCTGTCTGGGTACTACTGCTTCTTCCACAAATAAAAAATGGCCACCACGTAATAGCCAAATGTGCTGAAAACGGCATAAAACCCCAACTAAACAAAAAAAACAAACATATTTGTTTAATGCATTTTCACACTTAACTGGTTCTTGTGTAAAACCAAAAATAAATTCTTTTCACAGATCCCTCTTGTTTTAAAATGGATTTAAACTGAAATCTTAGCAGTAGATACAAAAATGCATCTTAGATACAAACATGTACATGTGTACAGTTGGCTTATTTTACCAAATATACATAACATAATATTATATTTAGATAAGAAGTTATGAATAATTTTTTTTCAGGTTATTAGATATATTAGCCGGACGGAAGGATCCTGTTGGGTTAGAAGGAGAATTGTTACTTGATGGTTGTCCACCACCTGAGAATTTCAAATGCATGGTGGGATATGTAGTGCAGGTCAGTTGTTAATATTTAAATTATGGAACATAACAAAAGTTTTAGTGCTCTTTTAAGCTCTTGTAACTTGTCAACAAATTTCTTTTACCTATCAAAGTTTTCACAAGTATTTAATATCAAGCTTAAGCTTCATCCTGGCTGGTTATACATTGTAACATATTTCAAGCTCTTCTGGTGTCTACTTCCTGTTTCTTGTTCATATGTTCTTTTCAGGATAATGAACATATATGTTCAATAAAGGTAATAGTATAATTGTCAGTTGGACACCTACAATGTTGGATACTATATTCTCTTGTCTAATCTAGACGTTCAAAAAATCTTCATTTTATATTTTATCATTCTTGTGAATATTTTATACATTGCACAATTATATTCACAAGAATGATAAAATATAAAATCAAAATCAAAATGCTTAACCCTGAACAAAATGCCACTCTATGTCTGGGTATACATTGGTGAGCAATACCATCAGAGTACATCTGATTTCTTTAACCCTACTCTAATGTACAGTCTGCTACAGTGGGAGATGCTTAATTCTCACATTTCTATGTGTTTGGGACAGTTATATTCCGTGTGAGACACCAGTGTGAGATTCATGCATCTCACATCACATGACCTACCTTTACGTAACAATGCAAAAATTTTCACGTCACAATGCTAGAACATCAGAAAACATACAACTTCGCACAAATGGTATGACAATGTCGTAATTAACATCACTTCAATTTTAAAACCCCTGAAGTGTACCCTAAAAGATATCTTTTTAAAGTTTTGTACCTTTGGTATAAAACCAAAACACATACAATCTTTTCGAATATAGAATTTATTTTGCACTATGTTGCTAGTTTAAGAGAACACATTTTTGTGTCATGGTGGCCATGTTTATTACCTTTAATTTTCAGCAGAGAAATGTGAGAAATAGTCAAAAATGTGAGATTGGACATTTCAATCCTTATGTTCACATTTTCTATCATCAGAAACTCAGCAAGCCTCATTTCTGACTTGAAAATGTGAACCCTCGGGTGGAATTGTCCAATCTCACATCTTAGACCATGACTGATTATTATACTCTTTGCTATAATGGATTGTACTCCTTTCAAACAGTTGTTTATAGACGATTGTTTCCGAATAAAAATAAAATTCTATTCTATTTAATTTATTTAAAATTGACAGGATGATGTTGTGATGGGTGGTTTAACAGTGAGAGAAAACTTTGAGTTTTCAGCAGCTCTACGGTTACCCATTCATATATCTCAAGCAGAAAGAAAAGAGAGGGTAGATAATGTTATAAATGAACTGGGTCTTACAGCTTGTGCTGACACCAAGGTAAACAGAAAAAAAATTACCAGTAGTCCTGCTTTTCTTGACACATGCAGTTATATAAAAGTTGTTTGTAGTGTCTTTAATGGTTTATGTTTACTGTGAAAGCTTTCTAAACTGAACTGAAACAACGAATACTGGTGTCCTGTATATAATTAACCTATCTACAAATGTAATTACTGTGGATTCATTAATATTCATTGTATACCAATTTTCGTGGTTTTCGTGGGTCCCAGTAAACCACAAATTTAAATATCCAACGAAAAATAATATTTTTACTCTTGTTTAAATGCACTGAAGTTTGAAACCACGGAGTTTTAAACAATTGCGTTTTTACAGCATGTACTTGAATTCTGACATATGATGAGTTAGCTATATCCACAGAGGATACAGTGTTTCATGTAATTTTGTCTTTAGTAACATATAAACGCTCAATCAATTTTCTTTAAAAACTTTTGACTGTGTAAATTGTCGCAGAATTCACTTCCGGTTTTTTTTTATTCAAACATCTTAATCTTAATCTTAATCCTAAGTAGACCTAAACAATACAGACTTTCTCATAAATTATAGTAAAAACATCTTGTCAAAAGATAATAAAGCAGAAATTATTGGTCGTAATCGGATTAATAATATGTATGTATTTGCCCTGAGGTATTTGGTGACAAGTGATTGCAATTTTGTCAATATATATTTCACACCTGTTTAACCTATTGAGTAAATAATTACGGATTTTGTTAATCTTGTTAAATTTATGACAAGCTTTAATTGTTCCGTTACAAATTTAAAGAATCTGTTTGTTAGACTTTTGTTTAATGAGCGCTTTAAATCAGTACTTTACTGTACAATATCAAGTCTGATCGGCACGTTTTGTCGCAGTATTTTCATGATATCTGATGTGCCAAGCGACGAATTCAAGTATTTCAACAACTTTTTATATTTCTTTCTAAGCCAGCAATCCACGAATTTTGGTATCCCACGAAATGCCTTTTTTCCTCTATCCACGAAAATTGGTATCCACGAAAATAAATGAATCCACAGTATATCAAAATAATAACCAGTTCTGATGGTTTTCATTTATTGTGTGTCCAATATACTTTGTCAACTGATTTCTTAATGAAAAATGCCAGAGATTATGAAAATAACAATCTGGTATATCCTAAAGATCAACATGGTTCTAAATTTTGGAAACAAAACTTGCAAATATTCAGCATTGTCACATTTGTTTAGTGGTTACGTCATTTTGTTACACAAAAATCAACAAATTTCACACATAAAATGGAAAATCTGCTCTTGTAAAATATTTGAGGCATTTCATCAGTGGAAAAGACAAATATGTAATTATAACTATGGGAAACAATAGGTAGAGAAATACTTTTTACTTTCATTTTAACAAAACATTTAGATATTCATGAAAAATAACTTGCAGTTTAAAAAAAAAAACACTAGAGGAAACCCATATAAATGGCTTTTGTAGGGTATATTTGTTTCTTGGGTATTAAATCAGGAACAAATGAAAATGAAGAGATTAATTTGATATAACCCTATTATGTCGTTGAAAAGTAAATAATGTATTTAGAAAGATTAAATTCTTGAATACACTAAACAAACCATTCTACATGTTGCAACGTTAAACAATGATTAAAGTAGCATAGGAAAAAAATATCAATTCTGTATTCATAGGTTGGAAATGAATTCTTCCGTGGAGTATCAGGAGGTGAAAGGAAAAGAACAAATATCGGTATGGAGTTGATTATCTCCCCTCCTGTGTTATTTCTAGATGAACCAACAACAGGTCTTGATGCCAACACAGCCAATTCTGTCATGATGTTGTTGAGGAGGTATGTTTTTTGTGTTTCTCACTTGTACAAAATTCCTGGATATTCTGTGCTTTGTGTCTGTGCTTACTACATGTATATGATAACAGAAGCTATCTCATTAGGTCAGCCTAGAATCTTTTTGCAAAGGTTAATGAGGCCCCGTCCAGGAATGTAGAAGAGGCAAATAGATTAACCTTGTCTACCCATCTGTCATGTTTACTTCAGTATTTGAATTTAGGTCCAAATCTTTTTCATACATTCATATTGAGCTGAACTTTGATGTTATACCTCTACAGCCCTTTTACAGTTCAATAATACAAGGGTGATTTTGACCTAAATTAAATGCATAAGTGACTGATGGTCAATCCAAAATTACTGTTATCAATCCACCATATCCTTTCTCAACTATTACCGTCATACAGTATATGAAAATTGATATTTTCAGGTTAGCATTGAAAGGGAGAACAATAGTATTTTCCATCCATCAACCAAGATTCTCTATTTACAAACTGTTTGACAGTTTAATGCTATTATCACTGGGTGAATGTGTCTATCATGGACCTACTTCAGATGCCTTAGAGTACTTCAAATCAATAGGTTTGTTCATTTTTATATGTAGTATTATAAGTGAACTATTAAAACAAGATCTGAACTTGTCATAGGAACGAATATTTAATTTTTACAATACAGTCCATCCTTTAAACCTACATTAAAGGCCACCTCTATATAGCATGTCTTTATATAACGGGCACTGTGAAAATGGCTTTGTTATGAACAAGTATATCTGTAATATTTAACTCTGTATGTAGTGTACCTGTTGATAAAGGTTTTTACATGTATGCCCCGCCTGCGAAAGCAGTGTGGCATTTGGTGTCTGTTTGCCCTTAGTTTTTAGTTTAGATTGAAGATACTTTAATGGGAAATAGATGTCATATCAACATAAAACTTTGTGGCTGCATACCATAAGATGGGATCTATTCAAACTTTAGATCAAAGGGGTTGTGTTACCTCAATGTCACGGTTGACTTATCATGGTTTAAGTTTTTGTAAGTGGGGCACAGTGTCAATTGGACCCATATATTCTTGTTCATAAGAGTGTTCCAGATTACTCTTCTTAGAAAAACTTTGAGAAAAATCATTGTAATGAAATCAAACAACAGAGTCAATTGTAGATAGAGAAAAGCTTAGGGTAATACTATCTATCAACCTCTCAAATATATTAACATTTATGTATTTTTTTTTTCCATAAAAGTTTTCATAATATATAGATGTACCGGGGTATATCCACAGAACATTTATTAATGAGATTATCTTTTAATATAGGATACATTATTGAGGAACATAACAACCCACCTGATTTCTTCCTAGATGTTATTAATGGTGAAGCCATGATGGAAGAACAAGGTATGCACTAAATTATTTCAAATTTCAACTAGAATAAGTTAACAGTGATTTCAGATGGCCCCATGTGCAGCTACCATTAAAGTAAGGTGTATCAAAATCAGCTGAATTTTTAATATTTGGGGCATAATTCTGTAACAATAAATGTCAGATCTAGATAACTTCTGCTTTTAAAAATTTCAAAATACGTAAGTCGTGTAATACTTTATCAATGTCTGGAAACCAACAATTTTTTTATCAGATTCTTAAGAGATCTATAAGTCTCCAACAGTAAATATCAAACCCACCACAATCAGACTTATCCAAAACTTAAATGTCAAAACCACTACAATGAGACTTATCCAAAATATAATGTCACACCCATCACTATCAGACTTATCCAAAACTTAAATGTCAAAACCACCACAATTAGACTTATCCAAAACCTGAATGTCAGATCTGCTAGAATTGAACCGATATTTTATGGTCCTTGTTAAAATGTAGAAAGATTTGCTCAGATAATAACTGAAAAGGTAAATTTCAAAACTACCAAAATTGAGCTTGGCCTTTATTGTTACAACTGTCATCTGTGAATTAGGTGACAAGTAGATGATACAGATTGAAAATTTTTTCCCAAATAAAATGTTAGGATGGCGAGTGTCCTGCAGGAAGCAGAGACTGCATACTCTTCCGAAGCACCCGAGTCTTCCCCCAGTTTTTCGGTGGGGTCCATGTTGTTCATATGTTTTTAGTTTTTAATTTTAATGCATGTATTGTTTTGGTCTTGTCTTCGTTGTTCTCCAGAGTTTGTTAGATGTTTCGATTTTTCCCTCCTTCGAATATCCCTTTGGTATTTCTAGACTTTATTTATAAGTGCAAATGTAAAAACCTTTTTTTCTCTTTTGAAAGGTCTTCTGAATAGTGCAAATTAACTCAATAAATCGAATTTAAATCAATATTATAGTCATATATCAATAATTTTACAAATTGTGCATAATTATTTGTACCAACGTAAGATTGCTTGTTTGAAGTCTATTTTGTCTTTATACAAGGTGGGTGAAATATAACAATATCATATAGGGTTAATGACTATCATCTTACAAGATGAAATGCTAAATTATAAGTTAAATTTTCATCAGAGATAAATTTAGTGCTTTTGGTATGTCCTGACCTATTAAAAGGTTAAGGTGATATGACATACAATAGATGTTTACCTTTAAATTTTAGGTATTTAAAGTGGAACTAAAACGCTTATAGAAAGTTGTTTTCATTTTATAGTACTAAAAAAACGTATAAAAACGCAAAAAACCCGATGAAATTCGGTAACTTAGTTTTCGAGATATTAGCAAAATACTGGCCGATCGTCATTTGCACACCTGAACGATTTGTTAAAAAGCTCGAATATTACTAGTCGCCGGAAGTGACGTACTGTGCGGTTCAGATCTTGTACATAAATAGGTACAGGTCATTTGATTCAGTTGATTGTTTATACGTTATTGGTGACAACTATCGATTGACAGTGCTTCTTATATATTCACCGACACTTGTTTGATGAAACATTGTACTTAATTTAAATCTACAATTCAACAATGGGAAGGAATTGTGCAGTTGCGGGATGCAGCAACTCTGCAAAAACGGGACATACTCAACACGCTTTTCCAAAAGATGACCGACAACGTAACGTGAGGATTTTACTGTGCCAACTAAACACTCAGCCATATGTTCAGAACACTTCTCAGAAGAATGCTACGATTTTGACAGGTTGAGATTCAAGGAGTTATTTGGTTTATCTGCTCATAACGGCAAGAGACTATTGCCAGGTTCAGTGCCAAGCATTTATCCCAACCAGCATGACCAGTATACATGGTATAGTGACGGTCTGCACCAAAATACTTTTGAAAAAATAATTCTAACATGTCTGATCTTATTTGTTTTTATATACCATGCATATGTCTTTATATATACATCAAATTTATGTGTATATATGCACATGTTTAATATGAATGCATTATCATAATGTCATTGTGAGAATAAGCCTACATTAAGCCTATGCAGCCTCTCCTGTTGAATCAAAATTTTTTATGTATAACTATATTGTACCTTTACATCATACATAGGGTATATTTAAGGGTATTTTTAGAGTTATTGTGTTTGATTTACACCCCTTCTTTTCAAACCACCACAGTTACCAACATCCTGAACATAGGGCTATTTAAAAATATTATTAATGGAGTAAGTAGAAGGTACATGTAAGGCCGCTTATATCAAATGCAGAGCCTTGACAGGAATGACTTTGAAAAGATGTAGCCAACAAGCTAACATACGTTGTAGTACAATAAGAGGCTATTATAGCGAAATGTGTAGCTCCATAAAAAGTTATTCTGGTCCCATGTCCCTCTGAATTTTTTTCTCTTTCTATGAGCATAAAAGTTATACATTCGTAACCATAATAATTTCAAATATTAAGAGTCTGCTGACTATGGTAAAATAATACAATATAGAACAATACATGTACTTCCATGATATAACTACCTCTCTATTTATATAACATGTTCATGATCATAATCCTGATAATGCAGAAAATAATTTGGGTAAAAATGTAGCTTTTTTAAAGACATTCTATTTCATTAGCAATGTAAAGCTAAAGCAAAGTTTGAATGTCTAATTATTTATTAAAAGAATATGTATTTATTTATTCATTATTTATAAAAAAATATATATATGACACTTCCAATCGTTTTAATTTTAATTTCCCCCTAAATAGTATTAAACACCTGTGAAAATTAAAACTAGTTCATGATATAAAACAAATTAGTAAACATGTGGATGGGTATTTATCACCTTTAATCCTGGTAATTAAAACAGTTAAAGTTTTAGCACCTATTAATTAACATCCTGTTATCTAGTAATAAAGATCAAACAAAAGTTTTAATCCCTCCAATCAGGTAAATAACAACTTGGCCATGCACCTACCACCTGTGGAGTAAATCAATATACCAGTAACAAAGTCATTAGAAAGGTGTTATGGAAACCAGTTGTGACTGTTATTATAATTCAAATTACACAAAGAGCATAAAGTCCCATAACCAATATTAACCAAATTATAACTCTACAAATGTGGGAATTATTTTATAAGTTGAATAATTTTTTTTTATTAAAATCCATCAAAATCTTTTATTAAAGTTTTAGGTGTACAGTGCAGTTTCTCCAATGATTCTCTACATATTTTTATTATTACAACAAGGATTGTAAGAAATTACTTATCTCTCTCTACATATATGTCTCTGATTAAACTAAGAAATTTATTATATTTTTATAAGAAAATTCTGAAATTTTATGAATCTGTCAATTCAATAAAAAAACACATTACAATTCTACATCAAAATCTATATTACTATTCAGTAACTTATATCACTATTTGTAAAACATCTGTTTTAAAACTATCAATTAATATTGTGTCTTATATTTGCTTGTTTAAAAAAATAGTGTTTGTTTTTTATTCCTATAAGATGGTCTTCCATTTGTATTTATGTTATACACACCTTTCAAAATATCTTTCACTTTCATTCTTGTTATATATATGTATATGGGGGCATTTATTGAAATTTATTGGCTATACTATTATAAATCACTAGCATTGCTGTCTTCATCCATAATATATTCCTTCTGGTCAATGTAAACAAGTTCAAGAGTAGCCCGCACTGTACGTCATTTCCGGTCAATCGGGGTCACTCAGCGAGGAAACCCTGTTTCCGGAAATAGCGCTGATTGGATTTCCCACAGGTAAAAATAATCCAACTTCACTCGCTATTTTCTCCGTTATTACTTGACCAAATTTCATCGGGTTTTTTGCGTTTTTATACGTTTATTTAGTACTATAAAATGAAAATAACTTGCTATAAGCGTTTTAGTTCCACTTTAAAGATATTGTGGAATATATGTAATAATATGTAATTGTTGATTTTAGAAGTTATTCGAGCATACCATTATCACTTAAAATTACTAGTGTTACTGTCACAGTCCAATGACATTTGATCTTAATATTTTTTTTATTATTAAAGTATTTTATGGAAACAAAATGAAAATGAAACTGTATATTGTACTAATTAATGAAACTGAATATATCCCATCAGATAAACATGGCAATACATTATTTAAATGTAGGGTTGTTGTGTTTCATACAAAAGTAAGCAACAAGCCACATCACAAAGGCAAAGATTGTAAAAATTATATAAGATTTAACAAAAACCAAAAAAAAACCTCATGTGCTGAATCCTCCCATTAATCTTGTGTCAGATGTTTACTAAGGCAGAAAACACAGTAAATTGTCCTTCATAAGAAATTATACCCTCATACCCTGAGTTACTTATTCATAGCATGTGGAAGGTTTTAATAGAAAACATGAATGAATTTACCACTTTATGTTATGTGAAGTATACCTATTTGAATAGATTCAATAAATTTTCCAAACTTTTTTTGAACAAAATATATTTTGGACTGAAATAAAATTATATAGTGTGTTATTTTAATACTTTTAATTGTTAGATTTGTACCATGTTTAGCTCACCTGGCTAAAAGCCAGGGTGAGCTTTTGCCATCACTTTGCGTCCGTCGTCCGTCGTCCGTACGTCGTCTGTCGTCCGTCGTCCGTCCGTTAACTTTTCACATTTCAATCTTCTTCTAAAAAACCACTAAACCAAATGGAACCAAACTTGGCAGCAATGTTCCTGTGAAGGTCCTTTACAGAATTTGTAATTTTGGTGCTGATCGAATATTCAACATGGCTGCCAGGCCCAATAATGTGTTCTGATTGGCTGAAATTTCAAAAATCTTCTTGTTTGGAGAACCACTGAATGGAATGAAACTAAATCTGGCATGAATGTTCCTTATGAGGTGCTGACCAAGTATTGTTACTTTGTAGCCGATCCATCATCCAAGATGGCCGCCAGCGGGGAACTTAGTTTAACATAGGACCCTATGGGAAATGCATACAAATGACTTCTTTTAGAGAACCGTTGAATGGAATGAAACCAAACATGGCATGAATGTTCCTTATGAGGTGCTGACCAAGTGTTGTTACTTTGTAGCCGATCCATAATCCAAGATGGCCGCCAACGGGGGACTTAGTTTAACATAGAACCCTATGGGAAATGCATACAAATGACTTCTTTTAGTGAACCACTTAATGGAATGAAACCAAACATGGCATGAATATTCCTTATGAAGTGCTGACCAAGTGTTGTTACTTTGTAGCTGATCCATCATCCAAGATGGCCGCCAGCGGGAACTGAATTTAACATAGGACCCTATGGGAAATGCATACAAATGACTTCTTTTAGAGAACCACTGAATGGAATGAAACTAAATCTGGCATGAATGAACCCTTATAAGGTGCTGACCAAGTGTTGTTACTTTGTAGCCGATCCATCATCCAAGATGGCCACCAGAGGGGGACTTAGTTTAACATAGGACCCTATGGGAAATGCATACAAATGACTTCTTTTAGAGAACCGTTGAATGGAATGAAACCAAACATGGCATGAATGTTCCTTATGAGGTGCTGACCAAGTGTTGTTACTTTGTAGCCGATCCATAATCCAAGATGGCTGCCAGCGGGGGACCTAGTTTAACATAGAACCCTATGGGAAATGCATACAAATGACTTCTTTTAGTGACCCACTTAATGGAATGAAACCAAACATGGCATGAATATTCCTTATGAAGTGCTGACCAAGTGTTGTTACTTTGTAGCTGATCCATCATCCAAGATGGCCGCCAGCGGGGAACTTAGTTTAACATAGGACCCTATGGGAAATGCATACAAATGACTTCTTTTAGAGAACCACTGAATGGAATGAAACTAAATCTGGCATGAATGTTCCTTATGAGGTGCTGACCAAGTGTTGTTACTTTGTAGCCGATCCATAATCCAAGATGGCCGCCAGCAGGGGACTAAGTTTAACATTGGACCCTATGGGAAATGCATACAAATGACTTCTTTTAGAGAACCACTGAATGGAATGTAACAAAACATAGCATGAATGTTCCTTATGAGGTGCTGACCAAGTGTTGTTACTTTGTTGCCGATCCATCATCCAAGATGTTTAGAAGTCTATCAGAAAATTGTAAAAAAAATTCTGAATGGTCACAACTTGACCACATATTCCAAAATAATAATGATAAGATGTCTTCAGTAGCTATTGTAAGACTACACTAAGATGACCTGTTTTTAATTTTAAATACTGTGTCAAATTAAACCAATCTTGGTCTCAATCATTATATAATTTTACATAATTTCCAAAATCACATTAGATACAGGTGAGCGACACAGGCTCTTGAGAGCCTCTAGTTAGATATCATTATGCAAGTTTTCTTGATGTTCCTTACATATATATATGACCTGTATGTTCTTCTTTCCGTTTGAGTTTTTTTCCTTTTGTTTGACAAAGAACAGGATGGTATAATTCATGTGTTTAAAGAATTTTTATTTTTCAAAAAAAAAAAAAATGAAAAATTCAATTATTAATAGAAGTGTTCTTGTTTTTGCTGGGAAAAACAGAATAATTATATTCCATGTGTATTTTGAGTTTGAAGTTTATTTTATTATTTGAAGGTTTAGAGGATTTTCCCTCAGATGAAGGTAATTTCTGTACTAACATTTATCACAAATATGATTTTCTGAGATGAAGCACTGGTGCTGTAATGGCAATCTTCTTTGTAGCTATAACAGATTGGCTTTAACTTATGGTGTATCAAGTGCTATAATACTATCATAACTATTATTTTCTGGCTTTGTAGCTGTTATCCTTTACATCGTCATTAGAGCATATTTTGGTCATTTATATTCAAAATATTGTAAAAAAATATTGCATACAGATAAACAGATACTGCCAATTAATGCTAGAGTCAGTCTATGAAATTGAATGTCCTTATCCTACAGTGTACCTGTGTCTTTTATTTTCCTTAATGCAATATCATATTTATTGACTGGGGCAATAGTTGGTATAGAGGCGACAATAAACTTGCTATTCCTTGAATATGCAGTCAATATGTGTTTAATTATACCAAAAGAACACTACTGATGCCAAATACATTTTTGGTCTTTTTCAAATGGCTGTCGTCTAATATATCTTGTTAATCATCCTAAAAAAGGGAGGCAAATCCCAACCATTGTCGTCCGACAAATCAATATTCTCGGACTTTTACTTTACAAAAAGATAGAACTAGATAATTCCCACTTTACAATAAGATAAAACTAGACCCATTCCAAAGACATTTTGGGGGGATATGCGTAATGTTTAAAAACTCCATGAAAAAATATTCATTTGGTCCAATAGTTTTTTTTTACGAAAGTACTATTGACCAGTCAATGGAACCAGTGGAAATGGTAAAAACAATAGTATTTTTATATCTGTAATTTTCAAATGAAACTAATACACTGAGGTATAGTAAATCTTGTTAATCATCATCGGAGGCTTATTATCAAATTTTAGAATATTATAGTAATAAGAGTTGTTTTGAAGCAATTTTTTGGTGTATAAAGGAGACCAGATTACTCGCAAACTGAATTAAGTCCAAACGACTTTATATTAAGTTTGTGAGTGATCTGGTCAAGTTTATACACCGATAAATTGTTGAAAAATAACTCTTATTAATTATAATTCTATAATAAGAAAGATAAGAAAGAAATGAGTTGTTTAAAATGGCACTCTTTTACTGGGTCACATATTCATTTCGTTGAACGTCATTTATCGGAAAATAAAATATCTCGGATGTCATGTTGACGTCCAGTCAGAATCAACAATACACAGTATTGGAATTATCAGATTGTAACTCTTAGTGTTATATGCAACTGCTGGTTGATCTGTCTCTGTAATACTTTGTATATATCTCACACTTAATTAGGCAATAACTCACCACTTTTTTTTTAAAAAGATTTAAATTCTGGGTAAAATTATGAAATTTCACACCTTAAATTCTATTAATTTTTTAGTGTATTCCAGTAATTAATTTGGTGATTTGTATGAAATTTATCTTTCTATTTTTAAGTAAACCTGACTCTAGAAGAACATATGGACTTGATGTTTCTATTGTTATGCTACGGTACATTCCTTGTGTGTCATTTTCTTTAAAAAATTTCTTGGATGTGCATTGTGAATTGTTGGTCTGTTGAATTTGAATAGGTTTTTCATATTATCAAAGGTTACTTTGAATACATATATTATATAACTATTTTAAAAGTACTTTAACTGGTTTAATAAATTATATATGGACTTGGTTTGTGCTCTTCCTTCATATGGTGACTGACATTTTTGAAAGTGTTGAGTTAATTTTGACTCATAATGCACAGGGAAGTAAATCTTAAAGCCAAATAGGATAGTAAAGAATTTGCCAAAACAAAGAAAAAGACATATTGCAGACTGTTCAGTTGTAAAAGATTCATCTTACTCAAATTTTTTATATTTCTTTACTTGCATTTAGAATTGCTATATCCTTCAGATTAATCCAGGAACATACATAATGAGTTAATGGAAGATAAATATCTAGAAATAAATTAATGAATGAATTTTTCCTGTTGATAGTTTGATAGAGTATACAAACAAAAAGGTATATATTAATTTTAATTCTCCAGTTTTCCTAGTACATGTAAGCATGCGAGTGACATATATTTCAGTGCATAGTTACTCACATATTGTGTTACGTATAGGATATAATTATTTTACAGATTACATTATCAGGTATATCTGCATGGACTGTTTTTTTTTTGTGGTAAAAAAGACGAAAGATAGATTTTTGGGGGTTTCAAAATACATGTATTTCTATTGAAAACCAGAGTGAGTTATCTTTTTATAACCAATGTAGGTAAGGGAGATAATAAATTTGTCTCCCTTTTAGCCTGAGGACAAAAGGGAGAGAATTTAAATATCTCCCTTACCTACATTGGTTAGGAAAAGATAACTCACTCTGGTTCCTAATTATCAGAAAAGTAGATTACATCCATTGATTATAAATTTAGTTTATGTTGAACTTGTATTGATAGTTAAATTTTGGATTTTTAAAATGGGCATTTTTTTATGTGCAGTTTTAAATGAGAGAGTCTTGTTCTTGTTAAATTTCATATTTTAATGGTCAGCAAGCTTAGCTTGAAAGTAAAGTCTTGATAATTAAATTTCAAATTTTAAAATTGTCAGCAAGCATTGCATTTCTCAAAATTTAAACAAAAGATATGATAAGGTCATCTTTTTAGCTGACCTGGCACAAAGGGCCATGTGAGTTATTGCCATCACTTGGCATCTGTCGTCTGTTGTCGTCATATACTTTCCTTTGCAGATCTTCTCCTCTAACAAAACAAAACAAATGGCAGCAATGATCTGCAGAATTACATCTGATGTCCCCACCTGCCATCCATGGTGCCCACCTGAGCCGAAAATAGTTAAACATAGGACCACTGTGCCAATTGTAACTAAATTTGGCAGCAATGGTCCTTAGGTGATCCACTTTCAGAATTATATCTGATTACCCGGCTTGCCATCCAACATGGCCACAAGAGCAGAATATAGTTTAACATAAGGCCCTATGGGAAAATTCACTTAAAAATCTTCTTGTATGAAATAAATATGCTAATTAGAACCACAGTTGGTGGCAATGGTCCTTTATCAGAATTGTATCTGGTGACCATGTATCTGATGACGAAGAATGCCATCCAAGATAGCAACCACAAGCATTAACTTGGTTTTACATAGGATCCTGTGGGAAAATTCACTCAAAAATCTTCTTGTCTGAAACCACTTAACCAATTGGAACCAAAATTGGTGGCAATGGTCCTTTATCAGAAGTGTATCTGATAACCCAGAACACTGTCTGATGTCTTATAACCAATGTAGGTAAGGGAGATAATAAATTTGTCTCCCTTTTAGCCTGAGGACAAAAGGGAGAGAATTTAAATATCTCCCTTACCTACATTGGTTAGGAAAAGATAACTCACTCTGGTTCCTAATTATCAGAAAAGTAGATTACATCCATTGATTATAAATTTAGTTTATGTTGAACTTGTATTGATAGTTAAATTTTGGATTTTTAAAATGGGCATTTTTTTATGTGCAGTTTTAAATGAGAGAGTCTTGTTCTTGTTAAATTTCATATTTTAATGGTCAGCAAGCTTAGCTTGAAAGTAAAGTCTTGATAATTAAATTTCAAATTTTAAAATTGTCAGCAAGCATTGCATTTCTCAAAATTTAAACAAAAGATATGATAAGGTCATCTTTTTAGCTGACCTGGCACAAAGGGCCATGTGAGTTATTGCCATCACTTGGCATCTGTCGTCTGTTGTCGTCATATACTTTCCTTTGCAGATCTTCTCCTCTAACAAAACAAAACAAATGGCAGCAATGATCTGCAGAATTACATCTGATGTCCCCACCTGCCATCCATGGTGCCCACCTGAGCCGAAAATAGTTAAACATAGGACCACTGTGCCAATTGTAACTAAATTTGGCAGCAATGGTCCTTAGGTGATCCACTTTCAGAATTATATCTGATTACCCGGCTTGCCATCCAACATGGCCACAAGAGCAGAATATAGTTTAACATAAGGCCCTATGGGAAAATTCACTTAAAAATCTTCTTGTATGAAATAAATATGCTAATTAGAACCACAGTTGGTGGCAATGGTCCTTTATCAGAATTGTATCTGGTGACCATGTATCTGATGACGAAGAATGCCATCCAAGATAGCAACCACAAGCATTAACTTGGTTTTACATAGGATCCTGTGGGAAAATTCACTCAAAAATCTTCTTGTCTGAAACCACTTAACCAATTGGAACCAAAATTGGTGGCAATGGTCCTTTATCAGAAGTGTATCTGATAACCCAGAACACTGTCTGATGACCTCCACAGACAAATTTGGTTAAACATAGGACATTCACTTAAAGATCTTCTCATCTGAAACCAAGCAGCCAATTGGAACCAAACTTGGCATCAGTGGTCCTTATATCTGATGACCCCGCCTGCCATCAAAGATTGTTACCAGATCCGAACTTAGCTTAACATAGGACCCTATGGGAATGTTGACTGAAAAATCTCCATGTCTGAAATCAGTAAGCCAATTGGAACCAATATTAGCAGCAATGGTCCTTAGATGGTCCATTACCAGAATTGTATCTGATGGACTGGAAGTCCTGGGAACCTCTCGTTCCATTAAAAATTATGGAATTACAAAATTTGGCTAATCCACAATCTTGAATCTTGAACTATCGTGCAAGCCAACATTTAGTTCAGTCTGTCGTAATCCAAAATTTTAGTATGTTTGATGGCAGTTGGGGTAATATTTGGATCAGAAAGTCATAAATCAGTGAAGAAGGGTGAGAAAGGCAATTGTCTATATTTTATATTGCATGCTTTTTAATTTATAACTTTTTAAAAGGAGGGTGTGCATGTATGTAATTATATCCAAGTTATATAAATCCTGGGTGGATATATGATATTATTGTGATATAAAAATCTCTGTATGAAATCGGAATGTTTGTTTATATATCTGTTTAAATAGACAGCTGGTATTATTATTGTTATAAAATCTGAAAGTTGTTAAGTACTAAAAGTTTATGGGTCACCAACTTACTGACACATTTATGTTTTGTCATTAAAAAGAAATATGTTTATTTAATTATTACTTTTCTCTAGTGGTACCAACTCTAGACATGGTAAATGATATTTCGAATTTCTTTCATAAACATTTTTAGTCAACATAAATGAGATGAAAATATTAATTAATTACTTAGCCTACTAAAGTGCTTTGTTTATACCTTGTACAATGTACTGGCTTGTAGAAAAATTTCTAGGCCAGCGATGCAGTGACCCTACAGTGGTTTGTGCTGTCTTGTCTGTATGTCAGCATTTCCTATGATAACTCCATGAGTTTGCTTTAATTTATTCGTAATATGATGTTTGGAAATTTTTTATGCATAATGATTGATTGAATTAACAAAGTTATCTTTTGTTTTTGTGTCATTCTAGAGCTATGAGACTTTGTTTTGTTTCAGCATAACACTATGTGTATGTCATACAATAATTTAAGTTTTCACATTTTTTTTATACACAATGTTGGAATAGATCAAATGAATTTCCTTTTCACCGCTGGCTTTACAGTGTTACAGAGCTTAAGTTTTTAAAAAGTGACAACTTTTCTCCTGTCATACAATAACTCACATAAGCTTTTACCATTTTATAATTTTTTTTACACCATTTTGGGATCCATCAATTAAATCTTCTTACGGAGTAGTAATAGGAACTTAGTTAAAATTACACCATTTCTCATTTTATACCATAACTCATAATTGCTTTGGCCATTTGGTAGAATTTTTTTTCATAAGATGTTGAAATTGATTGAAGCTCCCTTTCATTTTTCCTTAGACATGTTAGATGTTCCTCTTTCAGAATTGTGTTTGATTACCTGTGACTGTCAACCAAGATGGCTGCCACAGCCAGGCTTAATTTAACAAAAGACTATGGAAAAATTCATTAAAAGTTCTTATTGACTGGAAACAACTTGGCCAATTGTAACTAAACTTGGCAGGAATGGTACTTAGATAGTTCCCTTAAAAGGAAACATAAATTCATAAACTTTCTCTTACATATAAGTCCCTGTCTTCTTGAACCTATATTGTATTTCCTTTTTGAATCAAATATGCCCCAATGTGGCCCTTTCTTATGTTGACAGTTTCTAGTATTTTGTAAGTTTGATAACTTGAGTATTTCTGTTTTATGCCTGAAAATATGCAGGCATGGAATTGTATACATTATATTACAGTTGTACATGTACATGCATGTAGAATGAAACATTTCACTTGAATTATCTGAAGCAATTTTATTTTTAGCTCACCTGGACAAAAGGTTACCATCAATTTCCGTCCGTCGTCTATGGTCTGTCATCGTAAGATCTTCTCCTCTGAAACCACTTGGCCAATTGTGACCAAACTTTGGTGGAATGGTCTTTGGGTGGCCCCTTCCAAAATAGTGTCTGCCATCCCCCGACTTCAAACAAACATGGCTGCTGTTACTAAAAATAGAAAAAAAGGGGGATGATTTTTTTAAATCTTCTGTGGAAATACTTGGTTAGATGAATTCCCACAGGATATGGCAGATATAGTTCTTTAATGGTCCTCTTTCAGAAGTGTATTTGAAGACCCGGGCTGTCAACAAAGATGGCCACCACAGCCTAACTTAGTTCAACATAAGACCCTATGGGAAAATTCATTTAAAAATATTCTTGTCAGAAACCACTAAGCCAATTGGAACCAAACTAAGCAGAAATGATCCTTAGATGGTCCTCATTCAGAATTATGTCCAATAATCCACGGTTTTGTTTCTTAGGTGCTTTTATGAATGTTGATTGGCAAATTCAATCCAGTTGAGCGATACAGGCTCCTGGAATCCTCTAGATTCGTTATATTTCAGTTGTGTTGAAATATTTGAAAACTTGATCTGTTCTGAATTAAATACACTCTAATAATGATAATATTCATGTTTAAGGTGGATATTTATGTACATGTACATTTTTACATGTAAAATTCATTTGCAATTAATTATATTTTCAGCAATGATGAGTATCCACAATAAGTTGGTATCAGCATATAAAAATTCAACAATATATTCAAGGTATTGTATATAAATGCTTTAATAAATTGAAAATTAATTATTTTTAGTTTTATTGACAAACAAGTTTTGCGTAATTAAAGCTAAAAAGGTGAGAGATAGGATGTGAGATTAATTTCCTTGAATAGCCAACCCATTTTTGGAAAGATTGTAAACAATTTGCCCTATGTCGCCAACCAGCAAATATATCAGAGAGTTTTGTTCTGGATTGATGTGACTGAGTTACAGTTTATTATTCATATATGTGACAAAACTAT
This sequence comes from Mytilisepta virgata, assembly GCA_028015205.1. Lineage (NCBI taxonomy): Eukaryota > Metazoa > Mollusca > Bivalvia > Mytilida > Mytilidae > Mytilisepta > Mytilisepta virgata. Next base: position 96,817,021 of record CM051521.1, read on the forward strand.
AGTTTCATACTGCCACGCTAAAGAATTTTGAAGACGACAGTAGATAGATATATTTGAGGAGTTTGGTTCATTGAATACATAACAAACAAGAAAATGAAAAAAAGAAACATGGTTTTTATTCAAATATTTTCAAATATTAAAATTTTGTCTATTGTGCACATGGCCATCCCATCCACGCTTTACCTGTCTACAAACAACAAATAAAAAAAATTAAATTTTTTTTTTAAATATTTATTTTTTTTCTGAAAGTGCCAAATTTTTTTGACATACGGGAGATAACTATTACTTATTACAGGGTACAGAATGAGATGAAGCCAATATTACAACAGTACCATCAGGCTGTGGAGACCAATACAGTTAAAATTCTACCAAAAGTAGAGTATGCAACATCAGCATTTACACAGGTATGTACTCAAAATCAGTCTTAGATTTAAATTGCTCTCTACAGAAGGCTTTAACATATACAGATAATTCATTTGTTTGTTCACTTAATAGAAAAACCAAAGTTGACCTAGTGCAAAATCAGAGCCAGATACATTTACACAGTATGGTGCATGCCCCATGCTGAAGGCTTTGCAATCACCTATGTGTTCTTTGCTTGTCTTTAGACTCCAAATATCAATTTATTCCTATTGATATATATCTGTGACTAAAAGATTGAAATCACAATTTGATTTAATAATTGTATAAAATTATTTTTTACAGTTTAGAATTGTGTCTGGTAGAACCATATTAAACTTACTGAGAAATCCACAGCTATCTGTTATGCAGGTAAAAAGAAATTTAGACTTCAATTTTTTTTTTTTTTTTTAATATTCTAAAAATAATATATGACATAAATTTTTTTACTAGAGAAAAATGTTGACATGGAGTTAAAGACTATCCTTATGGTAGTGATGGTAATATCAGTAAATAAAGTCAGAAGTCGTAATCAAACAAAATCATGAAAAATGTAAGTTTTGCATAAATTAAATTTGGATTTTTGTATGTTACAGTGGTTTGTACTGATGATATTTGGATTGATAGTTGGTGCTATTTACTGGCAGTTAGAGAAAGATTGTTTGGGGATACAAAACAGGTAAAGTTGTCTACAAAATATATTACAGTATTTAATGTCATCAGCATTGCCTTGGTAGCAAAGATAGTTTATCATAGTACCACTATCTGTAGACCTTTAGAAGTGAGTTTTGTCCAGCCTGTTTGACTTTTATTTCCAATAGTCCATTGTACATTGGGGTTTTATGGTTTTCTCACTAACCAATTGATGCCATATGGTCACTTAAGGTAAAATCCAATATACAACAGATAGGGAGGAAAAATTGCAATATCATGACTGTTGATCTTGAGAAAAAATATACTGACATCATCGAACAAGATTTATTTTTTTATAAATTTTTGTACGTTTGATTTAATCTTGCCCAAATTGATCTTCCTAAAATAAATGATATTATACAATTACGGCCCTCTGAGGAGGGAGATATCCAAAATTGTCAACCCTGCTAAAGGTTACTTCCCTGAGGGCTTTACTCTGAGGGGAATAACCTTTAACAGGATTGACAATTTTGGATATCTCCCGACCGATAGGGCCCATAGGGCCGTAACTGTTTTATTCTACCGAACAAATAATGGTCAATTTGCCTCTGGAAACTAAAAAGAATGAAAAAACATTATTTATATAATTAACAAATAATGGAGTATTCACTTCCGATGAAAAATAGCATTATTCACCTGACCATGCATTGTTGAGGTTATTCACTGCTAGTGAATAATAGGGTTATTCACTGGATGATGAAATGATGAAATGTTTTGAGGTTGTTCAACAGCACCAGCGATCAGGACAAAATTATCCGAATTATTTCACACCACATGATCTTTTATTAGCCAGTAGATTTATTCAGTTATACTGTGATGTATAATAATATAAATTATTTTTTGTCTCAACTAGATAGCAGTACAGGTCATAAAATTTTTACTTCAGAATCAGGTTATATTTTCAGTTGACAGTAGTTTAAGGATAGCTTAATTTATCAGACAATTGCTGTCATTGTTAATTAAGGTCCTGGAAATGAAAAATTGCTTCAAAGGCACTAAAACACATTTTTGAATGCTGCTCCTATACATGGAAAAATGGTGGAAAAGGTATGTTGAAGTGCTATTAATAGTGGTGAAATAAATAACCTTAACATTTTATACATAATTTATTGAAGAATTATAACAGACCTTTAAAGCATTATTAATCATTTAAGAGTGGGAGCCTTTTTCTTCATCATTATGAATCAAGTATTTGGGAACCTGTCAGCAGTTGAATTGTTCATCAAAGAGAGATCAATCTTCATGTAAGTTTTTATGTATTATATATAATATAGAGGGATAATTTTAATCGGTCTTTTAGCGGATTTCAGATTTTTCATAATGGTTTTGTTATTATACATAGCAATATGGCTTCCAGTATAGAATTTCAGTTTTTTTTCTTAGCTGAGAAAATCATCTCTGTGTATAGCAGAACTATCAAAAAAAATCATCTCTGTATAGCAGAACTATAAAAAAAATCATCTCTGTATAGCAGAACTATCAAAAAAAATCATCTCTGTGTATAACAGAACTATCAAAAAAACTCACTGATGCATGTTCAGTTGCAGATTGTTATCCCAAAATTGAAGAGACCATCCAAAGTAATCTTAGATAAGAGGAATTTGAGATATCAGGAGTAAATACAGTGCAAAGTATTACTGTGGGACCAGTATATCATTATGAAATATCAGGAATTTCAAGATAGAGTTTGACATAACTAGAGTCAACTGTCTTTGGTACTAGTTTTGTTTTTTTACTCTCCATATTGCTATTTTTCATTAATTTGTTTTTAATGTGAAGTTTTTTCCCCTAAATTACAGAAACATGCTCAAATTTTATATTAATAATCAGTTCAAATAACCAGATTGCATATTAAATTATGATCAAAATCAGACATTGTAATTTACAATTTCGTTTTCTTAGGCATGAAAATGTAAGTGGTTTCTACAGAGTTTCAGCGTACTTCTTCTCCAAAGTGATTTGTGACGTCATTCCAATGAGGTTAATTCCTGTTATTCTGTTTTCTGCTATCACTTATTTTATGCTTGGTGAGTACAGAAATAAAAACAAGTACATACATGAATATACCTAGGGCTACCAGGTCACTGTTCCTACCCAAATATTCATCCCTGTACTTTCGAAGGGATTGAATTTAAAAAATCATTAATTTAAGCTTGTGACTTAAACTCCTCTTTCATTTTTCAATTTATGCATTTTCTTTCTATTTATAACTGTCATAATTTGAACTTTAACTTGTCTGTAGAAAATATCTTAAATTATTCTTAAAATCTGGCATTTTTTTTAAATTTTTGACAAATATCATTTATTAGTTTTTATCTTCATAGAACATCTTTTTCATAAGTAATTGTTGGGTTATTATGTTCCCCGAATGACTACTGGGTTGGCTAAACAACATCTAATTAGACGAGGAATTAAGAGGTCCTATGAAGGGAAAATGTCTAGGTTTATTCCTACTTGGCCAAAATTCTGAAATTTCAATAGAAAAATTATTTTTGCTAAGTGGGAATGGTTTACAGGTAGAGATCAAAGGAATTATCGCTCAGATGACCTGTAGTATATTTTCTACATTAAATTACCCTTTGTTACTAAATAAAGAAATAAAGAAATAAATGTTGAAATCAATATTTTGTGACATTTTTTTTTAACATTTGTTATCAAAATTAATATAGACATGTATTTTATATTATAACATATATATTATTATCATATTTTGTCAGCAATGAATGAATTAAAAAAAATTTGTAACAACATAAACGAATGTCTTTTAAATTAAATTTAGTCAAGTCAGCTGTCTGTACTTTTTAACTGGGTTTTCCTATGGAAAAATTTGGTTATTGAATTGGTGAAGTTGGGTGGCTGGGCAGGCGGGCGGGCGGACTGCTGGCTGCCAATCGTGTCCGGCCTATAACTTTCTTGTCTTAAGACCTATACCTTAGATCTGTGGTATGTGGATATGTCACCTCAAGACGATGTGTCATGTTTCAAAAATGTTGACCTATTACCTTGACCCTTGACTTTAGGGTGAATAAATAGTTCATGGTGTCCGGCCTGTAACTTTTTCATCTAAAGACCTAGGCCTTGGATTTTTGGTGTGTAGGTAGGTTATCTCAAGATGATGTGTTGCATACCAAGAATATTGGCTTTGACCGTTGACCTCAAGGTCAATAAATAGGTCATTTTTGTAACTTTTCTGTCTAAGACCTAGGCCTTGGATCTTTGGTGTGAGGTAGGTTACCTCGAGACGATGTTTCACATTCCAAGGATATTGACCTTGACCTCAAGGTCAATAAATAGGATATTTTGTGTGTAAGTTTGTTTGTTTGTTTAGTTAGGGTTTAACGCCGTTTTCAGCACATTTGGTTATTTCGCGGCGGCCAGTTTTTATTGGTGGAGGAAGCCGGAGTACCCGGAGAGAACCACCGACCATCAGTAGGAAAATTGGCAATCCTTGTCAATTAAGGTGGGAGTCTAACACACCTCGCCATAGGTGAGATTCGAACTCACAACCGTAGTGTTGACAGGCTAGTGATCATTAGTAGTCATGACGAACTACCTAGACCGCTCGGCCACCGAGGCCCCTGTTGTGTAAGTAGGTTTCCTCAAGATGATATGTCTCATATTAAGGATGTTGACCTTAAACTTTGACCTCAGGGTCAATAAATTGCTAATCATGTCCAGTCTGTAACTTTTTTGTCTTAAAACCTAGATCTTAGATTTTTGATGTTTGGGTAGTGTACATCTGTGAGCCAAAATTTGTTCCTGTGATAAAAGTTCCAGTGGAACAAATATCACATGAAATATATTGCGGGAGAACTTTTTTCACAGACAATTTTTATTTAATTTATTCCATTTCTATAAAATAAGTTCCACACTTTACCTGGTGAAATAAGTTCTGGGTTTATGAAATTTGTTCCTTACATTATGAAATAAGTTCCTATTCTATGAAATTTGTTCCTTACCTGGTGAAATAAGTTCCTAGTCTGTAAAATATGTTCCACTGGTTATACTATCTTTAATAATGAGCATTGTCATTAGTGTGTTTAAAGTTATCATTCAAGTACATTATAAAACAAGCACTACATTGATAATATATAATAATAAAAATTGTAAACATCCAATATGGATCCTTTGGAGTAAAGGAAAATATTTAAATAATTTAACCGGCGACATGTCATCAGAGGAATCTTTGAACACATACTTTAATATGTCAACTTTGTCTAATACGTCTGTTGTCAACACATCTGTTGATCATGACAGGATAGATGTTCTAGAATCAGGCCATCTTGATACCTCAACTCCTGTCCTACGCAAATCCAAACGAGCCAAAATGTCAACTAAACGCCAATCTTTTGTATATGAATATTACGATTAAACATATCTGTTACTTTGTATTAGAATTTGTAGATAAATTAAATAGTCACAGTGTTTAAATTATTTTTCACCGTTGTTAATCTTAATTGTGCATTTGTTTTTTAATCATATTATCTACTTACAACAGATATGCTGACTTATTTTGATATTTCAAAAATTTTTAACTTTTATAACGGGAATTTATTTGACTTTTTTTTAAACAATTTATATCGGAACGAAATTCATGGAGCTGTGATATTTGTTCCGGAACTTATTTCACTTTTGGTTAAAAAATTAGTTTCGGAACAAATTTTACAGGGCTGGAACTTATTTTCTGTAATATAAGTTCTGGTGGAACATATATTCTATGAAATAAGTTCCGGCGGAACAAATGTCACGCCGGAACAAATTTTTTGTTACACTTCAAGATGATGTGTCGTGTACTAAAGATTTTGACATCTGACCTTGATCCTTGACTTCTTTGTTGGAGAAAAGTTACTCAGTAAAATTGAAATAGAAGGAAAACCTGGTTTGCTGTCACTCAGACAGCTCTCTTGTTTTTCTTTGGTTGGATAGTTCCACCTAATTCTTCATCAAATATTGTAGGGATAAGAGTTGGCTCTTCTCTACACCTTTTCTTCACTGGACCAATGAATGATTGTGCAGCTAAACCAATATAGGCTCTTTCATGTTTATGTGGATGACCAAAGGACACTGAAATATTTTCTGATGTGTTCAATGTAGCCAGACATGTCCTGACAACAAACCTCCAATAGGTTGTGTCATTGTAGCTAGTTTTCACTGAAAACTTGTAGCCATCATGAAGAAGATAAAATCCTCCGCTTAAATGTCCACAAAATTTCTGCTAAATTGTCCTATCAATCTGCTAAAATGTCCAGTGCCGATTATAATATGCAATTAAAATTATAATAAGTTAAAGATTTCACATTGACTAATCATTCTTTAACATTCATTTTGAGAATTTTTTTATAATTAACATTTAATTTTTTTTTTTTTGTAATACATTTATTGATAATTTATCATAACTTTCTTTTTTTGACTTAAAAAATATAAGACAAATTATCTTTATAATTAACATTTAATTTTTTTCTTTCTTGTAATACATTTATTGATTATTTATCATAACTTTCTTTTTTTTATCTTATTTATATACTTTATAAATACACACTATACCCAGGTAACCGCTCAGGTAAGAAAATAACAATTTTGGCCAGATGGGAATATAAATTTTAAAATTTTGGCTTAGTGGGAACACACAGTCTTTTACCTGTAAAAGAGATGATCTTTCTGATTGTAGAAAGGAATGCATCAGAAATCTGACATAGTTAAATATTTGTATTCATAAAATCAAGTATAAATGTATTTACTGAAAATAAAATAGATCTCTAAAAACAATTTATTGACAAAATAAATATTATATTCAAATTTATACATTTAGAGTTTCATTTTCAGATAAAGTTCAATTCATATTATAAATATATTTTATGTACAAATATATTTATTCACTTATGGTTTAATTATATTGTAAATAAATGAATAATAAAAATATAACTATATGTTAACACTATTAACAGTTAATATACTATATTATATTATAAATAAATAAATAAAATATTTTTAGAATTTAACTTATAATTAAACCATGCATTAAACATTGTATATCTCGGGTAAGTAAGTATTTGTCTCATCAGAGGACCTCTTAATCCCTTGTCTAATCAGTTGTTGATTTAGCCCAGTAGTCCTTTGTGGAACACATCCCCATGACATGATCTCTTTTGTTTGAAAGAAGCCATAAAATATTTTGCCGTAATGTTTATTTTGATGACAGTTTTATTGTTATATCAATTTTGTAAGTACGCCCTAGCTAATAAGATTGAAATAAAATGAAAAGGTTAATTGATTTTAAATAAATTTAAAATATAATTTTACAGTTCTGTTATAAAGTTAAATAAAAGTCCCATTAAGAAAATAGAATGCAAATAATTATGTTGTATTTATGAGAAAAAGTTTAATATGGACCGATTGAAATCGGCTTTCTTTTGTCGTAGTTATATATTTAAAATCAAAAGCAATTTTAAACATTTCACCGCTATTTATATCTGACAAAAAATTTGATTAATTCATTTCGTTATATTTCATGCGTATCCTACTAACACAGTTTTTGTGACATCATGTATCGTGTAACATGCATCGTGTGGGTTGCTTCTAAATTGCAAATCGTGTGGTTTGCATGTAAAGTATGAATTGTGTGTGTGTAATGTGCGAATCGTGTGCATGTTACATGTGAATCGTGCGAGTGTGGTCTGGTGCGTTACACAGTCAACAATCTGTAAGTTTTCAACTTCCCGCAGGCAATGGGGGAATCACTGTTGATTGCGATAGTAGCTTTCTTAAGTACAAAGTGCATTTTAGTTTTTAATAAAAAAGAACTCTCATAAAATATCAATGTTATTTTACAACTACAAACATCTTCTTTACTTCAACAAAGATAACCAAAATATAAGTTCAGATGACCTACATTTCATGCTTGAATGACTCCATCAAGTTTTAGTGTTTGGGTCCTTATGTCAGAAACAGAATTGAGTCCTGTGGATTCATTATAATTAATTGGGTAAAATTTAATGTAAGCAGGATATATTATGAAATTTTCAAATATTTAAAATAATTCTCAAAACAATTTACCGTTGTAAATAATAGATGGGAATTTCATGTGCAGGAGGACGGGATATACTTGTCTTACAGACACACAAACTCTAGTATTCTATGAAATTAGATTAAAAAATAAAAACAAATTTTGAATAAAAAATATTTTCTTTGTATGATAAATATTTATCTACTGTAGTGGGCCATAAAATATGATCAAACTCAGATTTTTTGGCATAATATGTGTATGCAATTAACAATATTTCATAAATAATTGAACAATTTTGGCATACTATGTTGTAATAACTAGATCTGTCTTTTTATTATCTTTTTGTTTCGTTAGGATTTGAATTTATGTAAATTGAAAATAGATTTACTGTTTTCTTCTGTGAAGTCAAATAAGAATGTTGTATGTTCAACTCCATCCAATTTTGGCTAAAAGAAGTATGCTTTTGAGTCAAATAATTGAACTATCTGCACAATCCACATTTTATTTGAATATTAAACTGAAAAATAGTTGTAAATTTTTTTATGTTTTTAAAAAATATTTCTTTATCTATGCAAATTTTTACAGGTTTACAGATTGAAGTGGAGAAATTTTTTCTGTATGTCCTGATTCTGTTCCTGGTTGCCTTGTCAGCCTCTGGATTTGCTTTCTTCTTCAGTGCTACAGTCCGCATATTTGCCATTGCCAATCTGTGTATTGCCCTCACCTATGTGTTCATGATGGTATGTATAGAAATTTGTGTGACACCAAATTTTATACACTATTCATATTAAATAATTTGTGTCTTTTCAGCTATGCTGAATGTAAAAGTTACGTAAGATTTACATTCAGTTGTTTATCAAAGACAATTAGCTAGGTTTTTTTTCAAGATATAAGGACTGTGCAAATGTTTGCGGATTTCTATAAATGAAAATATCACAAAATGCCAACAGGAAATTTCAACTAATGAACATTGATATTCTATTTTGGAAACCACAAAACAAAAAAGGATAGTATATAAACATAATACAGATTCTGATTTGGTGCAGAACATTAACAGTGGTGAGGTTAAACTGGTTTTGAGAACAAAGACCGCTGTTATCTGATCTCAACACTTTAGTGTGTTTAAACAAACCTTTTTAATTTGCAGTAAAGTGACTACCAATTAGAACATAAAAAGGAAGGGATGGTACTGGATTCAGGGTATCTACTGTAAAACTATCTCATGTTATGATAGCAGCTGGTCAAATACATATCTAAATTTGTCCATTGTTATTTAGTGTACAATTAAAATCTGTGATGTTGTACACAGAGGTGAACATGAACAAAGCAAATTGGAACAATTTTGCAGCAATGGTCCTTAGATGGACCTCTTTTAGAATTTATATCCTATGACCTGAACCACCATCAAAGATGGCTGGCAGAGCCAAACATAATTTAACATAGGACCCTACGTGGAATCGACTGAAAGATTTTCTTTTCTGAAACTAGAAAACCAGTTTGAATAAAAGTTTGCAGCAATGGTCATTAGATTTTCCTCTTTGATAATTGTATCTGATGACCCTGCCCGCCATCCAAGATGGACTCCAGAGCCAAACATAGTTTATAACATAAGACCTTATGGGAAAATTCCAGAAAAATCTTCTTGTTTGAAACCAGTGAACAATTTGTAAAAACCAGTGAGCCAATTGGAACTTGACAGCAATGTTCCATACTTTCAGCCAAGGTGGTCATAGTCAAACAATTCATTCTGCTTTTAGTTTTCAAATGATTTCCAAATGAGTGATACGGGCTCCTGGGAGCCTGTAGTTTAGAACTTAATAGCAAAAAAGGTGTGTTATGCATGATAAAGCTGTACAAGTACTCATTCAGACATTATAAATAAACATGATAAACATTACATAGTATTGATCAAGTTGATAATTATGCAGATATGTTACTTTTGTATCAAAATACAATGGTCTGTTGCTGTTGATTTATTCTATAAAAAAAAATGAGAGATATACGTCAGAAGATATATCAACATGAAACATTTTGATAGCATTTTCTGTGATTTTACATGACAATGATTAAAACCTGGGTATTTGATTTTGCTTATAATGTTCTATTTTAACGTACCGGAATCAAATTAATTATTTTCTCATTTGAAGTACCGGTAGTCAAGTATAATTGCAAAATTTACAAGATATTGAATGGTTTGGTTTTTACAGGTATTTAGTGGACTATTAGTAAATGTATCATCTATTCCATCATGGTTGAGGTGGATTAAATGGCTGAGTTTATTTAGATATGGCTTAAATGTAAGTCAGTTTTCTGCATATTACTTTCTGAATTGAAGGAAAATTCACTTTTTTACAGAATTTATGCTGTAATGAAAAAAAAGTATAAATTTTCAAGATAAAAAAAAAAGTGATGTATGAATATGAAAAAGGAAATTAAAATCAGTCATATAAAAAAAAGATTTACAGGGAAATAATTAATTTTTACCAGGAATTTTTTAAACGAATTTAAAATATATATTCTTTTTCAGAACAGATTCCTTAAGTACACTTATTATTCAGTATCACATAAATTTCCTCGTTGGCCCATGCTTCAGTGTCAATACAATGATCTGGAATAAAAAGAACACCTATATTGATTTGTGTCAGTATCTGACATTAACTTTTACCAAAAAGAGACCACAGATACTCTGAACTGATTTAACATGTTAATTTTTTGAAAACCTGTTTGAATTAAAACAAAAATAACTGTTAGAATTTTTAAATTAATTAATGCTTATAAACATATGATAAACATTTCAATAGATTTTGATCTGTAAACTGGTACATATACTGGAATATTTTCCAATTGGCCAGTATAAGATAAATATAATTGAAGCACCTTGGAGGAAAATATTTTTGAACTTCATCCCTATGTAGTATTTGTATATCGTAATGTATATGATTTTGGTATCACTTATGTATAGGTAACAAATCTGTACAGGTAATTTTGTTAGAGCATACAAATTTATGTTTAGGTATTCTTATTTGTGTAGGCTCTGGATGTCAATGAACTGAAAGACATGACATTCTCAAATGGTACAGCTCCATGGTAAGTTTATTAAATTGATTGATTGCTTGATTGTTGTTTTGTTGTGCAAACTCTGCAACAATTTAGCATCCAGGTTTTTATAGTTGAAGTTTAGATTACCTGGGCAGAAATATAGATTATACATTGAGAAGTTTTGTTCAAATTACTGTAACCATTGATTTCTAACTTTGTGTTTTGGTTGCATTTTTCATATGATGTTATATAGGAGTACAGGTTTTTAGATTCTTTATGATATCAGCTTCCATGCTAAAAATATCAGTTTTCACCAACTGTTATTATAATATAAGGTATCCTGACCATAACTGACCATGTTATTCTACCAAATGTTCCATACAATAGCAAACTTAGGAAACATGATATTTTCATGGATGCGCATCACCAAATGTTTTTCAACTTGAGAAAGATATATCTACACATCCTTTTTTTTAACCAAATTTTAGGAGTGGGTGAATACTTTGATTCCTAATTTCTTGAAAAATGAACAATTTGGGGTGAATTGTCAGCATTGTTGCAAAATGAAGCAGCAAAAAATCTTTTTCTTAAATTGTACGAAGTCCAAAAATTGGTGTGACCTTAGATACTCAGATTGTAGCAAACATAATGCATTTCTTGATAAACTTTATATGGTATGGTTATGACCACAACAATTGAACTACAGGATCATTACTATATTTTGAGCAATATAAACTCAAATGACCTTTATAATGGTATCCAGAATGTAGGGTTGACTTTACCTGATTAACTTGAAAGCATACTTGTTACTTATAATATATCAACAGAAAATTTCAAATTATTTTGTAAAAACTGTTATAACTGAAGAAATTACTACTAAGAGGAGGATACAGTAGATTATTTACCGGTACAGTCCATTAGCAGTGCTGTTGCCACATTGGTAGTAAGTTAAACCCAGATAATATAGTTCCCCAAGGTAGGTACCAAACTGTACAATTCATCAATATCATATTAGGAAGCTTGACAGATCATGATATGCGATAAACTTGTGCTTTGTTTTTTCAGCTCATTCAGTGGAAATGATTATTTAAGCGAACAGGACATTCCTTTTGCTACCAACTGGGATTTTTGGCAGAACATAGTTGCGCTGTCAGCTATGTCATTGATAGCCATGACAGGAACATATTTCCAACTCAGGAGAATGAAGAAGTTACGGTAGACACAACAAAACGGAGGTTGAAGGGAGAGAGATCATTAATCTAATGCAGCTGTAACAAATAGTTTTATAGTGAAGGCAAAGTAACAAAAACAAATATAAAATGGGTGTGTAAAATCAAAGAAACAATGGGACTGAGGTTTCTATTTCAGTTATGTTTCTTACAGTGCTATTATATTCAGGACAAATTCTTGTATATATATATTCTGTATACTATAGATTCAGAAATTATTGCGTGCATTTATTATTGCGATTTTGTCATTTTAGACCAAAAATCTATTTTAATTTTTGCGATATTGAGAAAAATCCCGCTTCATTCATATAAAAAAATTCCAAAATACGAGTTTAAATTATTGCGATTAAAACCCTGTCGCATTTTTCGCAATAATAAAAACTTCGCAATAATTTCCGAATTTACAGTATATGTTCTATGAATATTGGTGGAAAGAGCAAACCACTTTAGATTTGAAACAGACTTTTTCCTGATATTATGGTCATATTACAACAGTAATGTCTGCTAAAAAGTCCATAATTTCAACATTTTCAGTTTTAAAGATAAATGACAATTGTATTGGTTTAGTTTTTTTTCATTATTAAGAAACATTCACTTAAGTAGTGCTTTCCTTTAATCATATTTCCTGTGGATTCATTGTATTTCGGATACAAATCGTGGTTTTCTTTATGGTCTGGTAAATCCAGAAAACAAAATATTCCACTGAATGCATATTATTACAAGCTAATTACAAAACCAGGAAATTAAATACCTTTGAATCAACTTTTTTCTACAGAACCACATCTATACCACAGTATCTGGGTTTTTATACGACCGCCAAATTTTTGCGGTCGTATAATGGTAGGACGTTGGCGTCGTCGTCCGTAGACATTTGGTTTTCGCACTATAACTTTAGTATAAGTTAATAGAAATCTATGAAATTTAAACACAAGGTTTATGACCACAAAAGGAAGGTTGGGATTGATTTTGGGAGTTTTGGTCCCAACAGTTTAAGAATTAGGTTCCAAAAAAGGGCCCAATAAGCATTTTTCTTGTTTGGTTATTATCTTGGTGTAAGGGAGGTAATCCAAACACATTTAAAGTAAAATGTGTATGATTCGATTACCTCCCTCACACTGCTTGTAAATTATGTATAAAGAAATGTAGATTGTCTTGGGGTAATTTACAGCTGTCAATTTGTTTTTAGAAGTTACTATTAAATAATATTAATTTTGTCCACATGTCATTTTCTATTTTAAGACTTTTATGATATATTTTAATGGGTAATTATGTTTGCAAACTCCATGAGAATTTTGAATAGGGATTATGACCATATCTTGAGGGAAAGAATTTTTTTTTTTGGAAAAAGGGAAAGAGGAGGGGGGGGGGGGGCAATTTTTTCTCATTTCAAATTTCAGATATTAAAAAGAAAATGTCTTCAAATTTTTATTTTGCAAAACAAAGGGTGGGGAGGGGGTACAATGATTTTTTTTTTTTTGGGGGGGGGGGGGTCAGTACGCAACAGTATAGTGTATTGCAAAAAAGCAAAAAAAAGGGGTAAAATTTTTATTGTTTTTCGGGGGGGAGGGGTCAATTCGCAACAGCATATTGTATTGCACAAAAAGCAAAAAATTGAATATAAATTCAAAACATATGTCAATTTCTAAGTTCTTTGACTACAGTTATTCTGTGTCAGAAACCTATTATGTGTCAAATATTTAATTACAATCCAAATTCAGACCTGTATCAAGCGTGAATATTGTGTCCATTTTTGCCCCAACTGTTCAGGGTTGGACCTTTGCCGTCGTATCAGCTGCGCTCAGCGAAGTAATTTATTTTAATTGGTACTAAACAGTAAATTCTTTTATGTTTTATATACATTAACTTTGAAGCAACTCAATAAAAAATCGAATTCCGAAATGTAAAGTTTAATTCTGGCCATTTAAAATGCCTCCACATGTCAGGTAGTTTCTGTACATGTCTCTGTGAATATTTATATTTAAGCCAGTAAAAATGCCTTCACATGTCAGCTACTTACTGTACATAGTATATTTTCTACATTATGCTCTGTATATACTAATATGATCTTTCTTGACTTATTGTGTGTCCCACATATAATGTTTTTTTTGTTGTTTTGTTTTTTTTTTTTTTTTTGGTCAGGGGGATGGGGGGTGGGGGGGGGGGGCTTGTCAATCTTTTTGCAAGAGCATATTTTCCATTTTCACATGGCAGTTCATTGTTTTTCGTGTCATATATGAAGTCAGCAAAGACATAATTTATGTCACATTGTAGCATTAGAGTTTTTTGTTTAAAAAATTTGAAGCCCTGTTGACTGCTGGAAGAATTCTTATTGTTACAGGCATTTGAAATAAACATTTTTTATCAAGAAATCAGTTTTGGAGTATGTGGGACACACATTACTCTTTTGATGTGAGTATAATTGACATTTGTATATGAACATGACATTGTTCAAACAATATTATTTAAGTAATTGGTCATTGTAAAGTTTTAAACAAAGTCCTCAAGTAAAAAAACATGGCAAATCCTACCTCATTTTTGATAAATATATGATTTTAGATACATTTCTTCCTATTTTTAAATTTTTACCCTTTTTAACAGAAACATTCCAAATGTAAACATTTTTTGTCACTATCCATAAAAAAAAGCATTTTGATATTTGCTTAACACAAAGACTTTATGTTCGCCAGTATTTTTTACAAGTAATAAATAATGTTATAATCACCAAGTACTTCACCTCTACTGAAGGTCAATACGTGCTATTATTACATTGACGATGGTGATTTATCATAATTTCCAGTGAAAATAAATTTGATATTTTCACTGAATGAAAGATCGATTTTTATCTAACATCGTCAAGGGCATTACTAACAAATGACTTTTGTGATGTTGAAAGATTCAAGAAGGGATCTAAGGAAAATATGACACTTTTGAAGCATTTTTTGTCTATTTTATCAATGTAATAAACAGTAAAGCTAATTCAAGAATTTGTAACTCGTTACCGGAAAACACTAATAATTCACTCATGCGTTGCGGGCATTTGTGAATTATGGTGTTCTTCGGTCACTCGTTGAATATTTTGCGATATTCAAATTCTTGAATTAGTTATCCTATAATTATCATCACTTATTATCTGTCATCTGTGTGAA
The DNA here is from genome assembly GCA_028015205.1 of Mytilisepta virgata. Taxonomy (NCBI): domain Eukaryota; kingdom Metazoa; phylum Mollusca; class Bivalvia; order Mytilida; family Mytilidae; genus Mytilisepta; species Mytilisepta virgata. Next base: position 96,832,530 of record CM051521.1, read on the forward strand.
TTTTCAGTTCATCCTCATAAAATTGAATTCACTGAATTTCAGGTTAGTGATGAATATGACAATTGATGTTAGTTATACCTCGTAGGTTAAACTTGAAGTGACAAATAATAAATAAAAAATGGCAATTTCTGGTCAGTAAATATCACTTACTATTACTGCTCAATGAAAACATTATTCAATTTATATAACAGTTCAAATTTATTTTTTTAAACTGTTTTTTATTTTATTTTCAGTGCTATATTTGTGCATTATAAAACGATTTGTTTTGTTCAGTGCTATATACTTACAGACAATCTAATATTCAAAGCAATCATGTCCAGTTTTTAGCTCACCTGACCCAAAGGGTCAAGTGAGCTATTCTCATCGCTTTGCATTCGTCGTCCGTTAACTTTTACAAAAATCTTCTTCTCTGAAACTACTGGGTCCATTGGAACCAAACTTGACCAAGAGCATCATTAGGGTATATACTTTAATAAATATGTCCGATGACCCCGCCTTCCGACCAACATGGCCGACATGGCTACAAATAAAACATAGGAGTAAACTGCAGTTTTTGTCTATCTCAAAAACTAAAGCATTTAGAGCAAAACTGAAGGGGTGTGAAAATGTTTATCATGTCAAGATCTACCTGCTAGTTTAATATAGGATCCAATGGGAAAATTCATTTAAAAATCTTCTTGTCTGAAACCAATTAGCTAGTTGGAACAAGACTTAGCTGTAATGGTCCTTAGATGGTTCTCCTTTAAGAATGTGTCCATTGACCTGGACTGTCAACCAAGAGTGCTGCCACAGCCGAACTTAGTTTAACATAGTACCCTATAGAAAAACCAGCCAAATTTTTAGTCTTGCTCAAGGTGAAAAGTAAAATCCAGGTGAGCGATAAAGGCTCTTGAGAGCCTCTAGTTTTTATGAAAATTTTTTATATGTCTACATGATAAAATATCTCATTTAATATACATAATTGTTGAAATTTATGATATGGTCATATTTTCATAGATATGTGAAAAGATTCTTGAAAAACAAATCAAAATGAGACAATGATCAAAGTTTTTTTTTTCTTTTTTGTGTACATAAATGCCTTGTTTAGTGATGGGTTTAATAGATGTTAGAAACATTACAATGTTTTGGTTATAGATTTTATTGTTTAGTTTAAAAAGAAATTAACATATGAAAATACATATCAAAATTTAGTAGAAGTTTATTATAATACAACTTTCATTTCAATGGAAAAGATAGAAACCATATTCAATTTTGATGGGAATTTTACTTTTTTTTTTCTTTTATGGAGTGGCTACTGTTTATTGTAGTTTTGTTATTTAGCAGACAATGAAAATAAATATTTAGAAATTATTATTTTTCAATTTAAAAGCAGACATGTACTTTTTTAACTGAATTCTTGCCATAATATTATATTCAGGTGGTGATGACTTTAATGGTTTGTTTTTTTGAACCTATTTTGTTGCCTGTTGAAATGCTACATTACCATGCAGGTGCAGCTAAAATCATATTACTTTATTTTTAGCTCACCTGACCCAAAGGGTCAAGTGAGCTTTTCTCATCACTTGGCGTCCGTCGTCCGTCGTCGTCCGTCATCGTCGTCTGTTAACTTTTACAAAAATCTTCTCCTCTGAAACTACTGGGCCAAATTGAACCAACTTGGCCACAAGCATCATTAGGGTATCTAGTTTAAAAAATGTGTCCGATGACCCCGCCTGTCAACCAACATGGCCGACATGGCTAAAAATAGAACATAGGGGTAAACTGCAGTTTTTGTCTTATATCTCAAAAACTAAAGCAATTAGAGCAAAACTGACATGGGGTAAAAATGTTCATCAGGTCAAGATCTACCTGTCATGAAATTTTCAGACGAATCGGTCAACCCTTTATTGGGTTATTGCCCCTGAATTTTTAATTTTAAGGAAATTTTGCAGTTTTAGGTTATTATCTTGAATATTATTATAGATAAAGACAAATTGTAAACAGCAAAAATGTTCAACAAAGTAAGATCTACAAATAAGTCAACATGACCAAAATCGTTGATTGACCCCTTATAGGAGTTTTTGCCCTTTAAAGACGGCATTCAGCGTAAACTTTGCTTTTAAGATCTTTTCCTCTCAAACCACTGAGCCAATTGAGACCAGACTTTGGTGGAATGGTTCTTGGCTGGCCCCCTTCCAAACTTATGTCTGGCATCCCCGACTTCCATGGCTGCTGTTACTAAAAATAGAAAAAAAAGGGGGGTGAATTTCAAAAACCTTCTTATATGAAACTACAAGGCCAGTTGGAACCAAAGTTGGCAGTAATGGTTTTTAGGAAGTTCTCTTTCAGAAATATGTCCAATGACCCGGACTGTTAACCAAGATGGCCGCCACAGCCGAACTTAGTTTAACATAGGGCCCTATGGGAAAATTCATTGAAAAATATTCTTGCCTTAAACCACTTGACCAATTGGAACCAGACTTGTCAGCAATGGTCCTTAGATGGTCCTCTTAGAGAGGTGTGTCTGATGACCCGGACTGTGAACCAAGATGGCCGCCACAGCTGAACTTAGTTTAACATAGGCCCTATAGGAAAATTCATTGAAAAATTGTGTTGTCTGAAACCACTTGACATATTGGAGCAGGACTTGGCGGCATTGGTCCTTAGGAGGTCCTTTTTCAGAAATGTGTCAAATTTCGTGGACTGTAGACCAAGATGGCCGCCACAGCAGAACTTAGTTTAACATAGGACCCTATGGGAAATTCACTCAAAAATCTTCTCGTCTGAAACCACTAAGTCAATTAGAATTAGACTTGGTAGCAATGGGTCCTTAGATGGTCCTCTTTCAGAATTTTTGTGCGACGACCCAGACTGTCAACCAAGATGGCCGCCACAGCAGAACTTAGTTTAACATAGGGCCCTATGGAAAAATTAATTGAAAAATCTTCTTGTCTGAAACCACTTGACATATTGGAGCCAGACTTGGCAGCATTGGTCCTTAGGAGATCCTCTTTCAGAAATATGTCCGATCACGTGGATTGTCAACCAAGATGGCTGCCACACCGAACTTTGTTAAATATTGGACCCTATAGAAAAATTCAGTTAAAAATCTTCTTGTCTGAAACCGCTTAGCCAGTTGGAACAAGACTTAGCAGAAATGGTCCTTAGATGGTTCTCTTTTAGAAATGTATCCGTTGACCTGGACTAAACCAAGATGGCTGCCACAGCTGAAATTAGTTTAACACAGAATCCTATAGAAAAACCAGCCAAATTGACTGCAACACTTAAATTTTTAGGTCTGCTCAAGGTGAAAAGTTAAATCCAGGTGAGCGATACAGGCTCTTGAGAGCCTCTAGTTAGTTAAGCCTATTGTTTAAAAAGTCCCTGATACTATATAACCTTTTATGTGCCATAGAAGGAAGATTTTTGTTGTTGTTGATAGTAAAGAATTAGTTCTACATGGTTGTGTTTTTGTATTGTGATAATGTTTTTTTTATTAATGAGAATTTAGGAATTCTAATAATTAAAATCTTTAGTTGATTGTTTTACAAAATAAAAAAAAAATTTTTACCAGCTTATTTTTTTATCTTTCAAACAACAAGACTGTGTGTAACCAACTTCATTCGCAGTTTTTTTTTTTTAATCTTCAGCTCACCTATCCTAAAAGGACATGTGAGCCTTTTCCATCACTTGGTGTCTGTCGTCCGTCCATCTGTAAACTTTTACATTTTCATCTTCTCCTCTGAAACCCCTGGACCTATTGAACTGAAACTTGGCCTGAAGCTTCTATGGAAGATCCTTTACAAAGTTGCATAAATCATAATGGTCCGTGAAACCAAATGGCCGCCATTAGCATTTACATGTTCTGATTGGTCCAAATTTAAAACTCCTTCTCCTCTGAAACCGTAAAGCCAAATGAACTGATTTTTGGTATGGAGCATCTGTGGAAGGTCCTTTACAAAGTTTGCATAAATCATGAAACAAAATGGCTGCCATGACCATTTACATGTTCTGATTGGTCGAAATTTAAAACTTCTCCTCTGAAACCGTAAAGCCAAATGAACTGATTTTTGGTATGGAGCCTCTAATGAAGGTCCTTTACAAAGTTTGCATAAATCATCTTGGTCCCTGAAACAAAATGGCCACCATGAACATTTACATTTTCTGATTGGTCGAAATTTAAAACTTCTTCTCCTGAAACCATAAAGCCAAATTAACTGATTTTTGGTGTGGAGCATATGTAAGGTCCTTTACAAAGTTTGCATAAATCATCTTGGTCCCTGAAACAAAATGGCCGCTGTGACCATTTAAATGATCTGATTGGTCGAAATTTAAAACCTTCTTCCTTGAACCCTTAAGCCAAATGAACTGATTTTTGGTATGGAGCATCTATGGAAGGTCCTTTACTAAATTTGCATAAATCATCCCGGTCCATGAAACAAAATGGCCGCCATGAACATTTACATTTTCTGATTGGTCGAAATTTAAAACTTCTTCTCCTGAAACCATAAAGTCAAATGAACTGATTTTTGGTGTGGAGTATCCATGCAAGATCCTTTACAAAGTTTGCATAAATCATCCTGGTCCGTGAAACAAAATGGCCACCGTGACCATATAAATGTTATGATTGGTCGAAATTTAAAACTTCTTCTCCCTTGAAACAGTAAAGCCAAATGGACTGATTTTTGGTATGGAGCATCTATGGAAGGTCCTTTACTAAATTTGCATAAATCATCCGGGTCCATGAAACAAAATGGCCGCCATGAGCATTACATCTTCAGACTGGTTGAAATTTAAAACTTCTCCTCTGAAACCGTAAAGCCAAATGAACTAAATTTTGGTATGGAGCATCTATGAAATGTCCTTTACAAATTTTGCATAAATTATCATAATCTGTGAAACAAAATGGCAACCAGAAGCCTTTATATGTTCTCATTGGTCAAATTTTTAAATTCTCCTCCTCTGAAACCGTTTGGCCAAATGAACTTATATTTGGTATGAAGCATCTATGGAAGGTCGTTTACAAAGTTTCCAGAAATCAATATAGTCCATCAAAAGTTTGTGACCCCTAGGTGAGCGATACATCCTCTGAGCCTCTTGTATTTCTTGCCATTTATTTTGTTTCAATGAATATTAATAGTATTAAGCTTCATAATTACATACATTACAGTGAATTCAAAATTTTTTATATAATAACTATTATTACTATAAAAAAACATGACACTTAGGCTGAAATTAACAACTATTAAAACGTTCATTTCAGTTGCTGCTCCTACAATTGTTTTGCATTTTTTTAATTGATCTATATTTCTGAATTGACAGATAATTCTTTTAAATTCACACAATTGGTAATCATGACATGCAGTTGTTTAAAACTGTGAATTGAGGAAAATTATACTAGAGTTCCTTTTATGCTAGTTTTTCAACAAAAAAAAAAAATTTATTTGCCGACTAACCTTATATTATTTACAGGGGAAATATATATATCTAATATTATGATATAATCCAGTAATGTATGCATACATATGTATTATAATTATATTACTTGTTTAAAATAAAAGTGTTGATTTCAAGTGTGTTTTTGTCTTTTTTGGAATATATTGGAAAAAATATGTGTCTAGTTGTATTGTAGCATTTTGATGAAGAATTCTACTAGTAGAACTTCAATCACTCCAACTTAATTAACTGCTATGACGCGGAATCAAGGTTAAAAATATTGATTTTAGTATATCCTAAAATCAATTTAGCATATACGGAAATATTCAGCTTATACAGAAATATTGGCGCGGAATCAAGGTCATAAATATTGATTCTAGTATATACTAAAATGATTTTAGGGTATCCTAAATTCATTTAAGCATATACTAAAATCATTTTAGTATATACTAAAATCATTTAAGTATATACTTAATTCATCCCCCCCCCCCATTAAGCCCATACTAAAATCATTTAAGGGTATCCTGAATAATTCAGTATATGCTAAATTGATTTTAGGGTATCCTAAAATGAATTTAGGATACCCTAATATCGATTTTAGTATATACTAAAATCGATATTTATGACCCTGATTCTGTGCCATAAACTGCAGCATTTTTTTGTCAGCTGACCTTTACCAAAGGTCATTGTGAGCTAAATTGTGAATTTCCATCGTTTTTCCATAAACTTTTATATTTTAATATTTATCTCTGAAACCATTAAGCCAATTGAAACAAAACTTGACAGCAATGGCCCTTAGGTGGTTGTCTTTAAGAAATGTTTTTGATTACCCAGAATGCCATAAAAAAACCACCATAGCTGAACTTGATTTAATGTAGGACCCAATGTGAAGATTCACTTCAAAGATTTTCTTGTTTGAAATCACAGACCAAAGACTTGGACCACCATCTAACTATGGCCAAACTGTTTTTAAATGGAACCCTTAGGAAAATTTACTTAAAGATCTTGTCTGTAATCATTAGGCCAACTTGAACAAAATTTTGCAGCAATGGATCTTATGTTTTCCTTTTCCAGAACTGTATCCAATGGGCATGGATCAATAACCAAGATGGATTGCACAGCAGAATTTAATTTAACATTTACCCTATCAAAAATTCTTGTCTAAAAGCACCCAGTCAGCTGGAAGAAATCTTTGCAGCAGTGATCCTTTTGAGAATTGTATCCGATGATCCAAATGGCCACAGCTGACAGGATCCTTTTGGAAAAATTCACTCAAAAGCCTATCGAGTCAGTTGGAACCTAACTAAACACTAATGGTCCTTGGGTAATCGTCTTTAAGAATTGTCTCAAATAAATCTGACTGCCATCCAAAATAGTTGCCACATCATATCTTAGTTTAACATTTCCGTATGGAACATGCACTTTTTGTCTGCAAATTTAAGTTATGAACTGATTTTCAAGGTAGATAACAAACAAAAGTTTACAAAGTATCATCATTGAACTCCGAATGGTTCTCAAAATGTATATATTATGTAGTATAGTGCGGACAGAATTATTCCTCTCAAATACATATTTAAACTTGCATTTGGTGAGAGATTTTTTACCCTGTTGAAGCAGGGATGGGGTAATCGTAATCAGTAATCGCAATCATCTGTAATCGATTACATTTTTTGCAGTAATCACATGTAATCAGTAATCATGTCTTTTTTTGATTACAAGTAATCAAATGTAATCGATTACTTGGTAAAAAAGGCCTGTAATCATGATTACTTTTTGATTACTTTATGATTACATGAAGTAAAATCTGTTAAGATTTAAAACAGTTTTTTTTCACTTAAAGCTTTAATTTAAAGCATTTCAGTGAAGTAAATAAATTTCACTTATTTTTTTTCTGACAGTGTTTCACAAAGAGCTTTGGATTCATGATTTTCAATGGTAGACTAAATATCCAGAGATTGTGATGGTCTTTTTTAACAATTTTCAAAAGAAGGATAATTAGAACTTATTGATTATCCCTTAGGTGAAAAATTTGTTAAATAAGAAAATAAGTCTTATATTGTCCCTTAAAAAATTGCCTTTAGATATTGGTAAAAACAGCTCACTGACCTTATAAAAATGTACATGTATTAATTTAGTGGTGAACTTTCATTTTGGTTTTGAAATCATGGCAGAAAGGATGTCTGCTTTGAAAAGACATTTTGGTTTCACAGATGATTCTACTAAAGCTTTGTGCAAACATTGTGATAAATTAGTTTCATGGAATGGGAAAACCACCTCCAATTTGCTGACCCATTTGAAGGTAAGGAATAAACTGTTTTTAAAATTGATACATAAAACATCCATTAAATGTATTTTATTACATTGAATATGTGAATGAAAAAAAAAATGAAACAATAAAATAACCAATTTACATGTTCCCACTTACTGGCATCTTAGGACATTTTAAAGTTATTTTATCTGTTTGTATTGTCCGTTTGATGAATTGAATTATAATTATTTAAAAAAAATATTTATTTAGGTTATGGTATATGAACTAGTCTTTATTCAAAGTACAGTCACATTAATGCGATTTTAAAAAAACTATTCATATTGCATCTACTGAAGTATTTGGCTGGGCACTGGCAACCTATAATGGAGTTAAAACAAACATACAATTTAAAATGTTTTAATAAGACCGTTTTTAATTTGCATGTTGTTCAACAGTATGTTAGGGGATTTTTTACCTGTAATTAAAAAAGTACATGTATGATCTTTATGACAGGATAACACCTGTTATAAAAACATGTTGTTTGATTAAATGACTCCCCTGAGGGACATTTATTGTTAATTGTCATATTTGACACTAGTGAAGCCACTTTTACTAATACCTAATTAGAACTTATTTTATAATTAGAAATAAATAAGATAAAAATACCAATTTGTAAATGAATTAAAATTTATTATTTTTTAATTCATTTACAGAGAAAGCATGAAAAAGCCTATAGTGAATACATCAGCAATGATAATGAGGAGCCCACGAAAGCTCAAACAACTATGTCAAGCTTCATAAAATCAACATCTACAGCTAAATTCTCCTCTAATGACCCCAGTCAGAAACAGATAACCGATTGCCTTGTTTCATTTATTGCTGGAAATTTGACACCTCTGTCTATCGTTGAAAATCCTGAATTCAAAGCTCTTATAGAATCACTGAACCCTAGGTATCAGCTTCCGAGTAGGAAACATCTTTCGACAAAACTCTTGCATCAAAAATCTACAGACATTCAAAATAACATTAAAGAAAAATTACGATCTGTACAAAATATATGCCTGACAATTGATATTTGGTCGAATCGTCAAATGAAAGGGTTCCTGGGTATCACAGGACACTTCATTCTAGATTGGTGCATGAAATCATTCATGGTATCGTGCAAGAGATTCAAAGGCAAACACACTGCCGAGAATATAAGGCAAGAGTATGAAGAGGCAGTTGCATGCTATGATATAGCTGACAAGATAACACACATCATAACCGATAATGCGGCAAATATGTCCAAGGCATTTCTATTTAGTTTACCTGGGTTTTCATCCGAAAATGAGGAACCCAGCGAGGTATCAGACAGTGAAGATGAAACTGAAGATTCAGAATTTGATCACGTTGAGGTAGAATTCCCTGAAGATGATATGCCTAGACATGGTCGATGCTTTGCACATACCTTACAATTAGTTGTAATCATAATGTAATCATGATTACTTTATACAATGTAATCAAATGTAATCGATTACATTTTAAAAACAGAGTAATCATGCTGTAATCGATTACATTTTAAAACCACTGTAATCATGATGTAATCGATTACATTTTATAAGTAATCGACCCCATCCCTGTGTTGAAGACCTAATTGTTAATTGAAAAAGTTAATGACCAACAATAAAAGTGCATACTTCCTTGCTGAGATTTTGTCTCTTTCAACAATAATACACCTTCTATCATATAATCTTATAGATAATATTTACAGCAACGATGCAAAATCATACCTAAAATACTTGTTTCTTCAAATATCCATTTATTGTCCAATCGGTGAGAGAAAGGGAAGGATTGCTTAGCGTTTGTGTTGATATTGGATAATTATACATGTCAACTGCAAAAAGAAGGTTATGCCTTAGCATGAAGCAAAGAAAGTAGAAAATATACACTTATAAAGCCTAGGTATGTCCAAACTAACATAACGGAAGAACAAAGTAATACAAGCTTTAACCATCTAAGCACCTCTTAAACTTTGAGTACAAACGAATGCAATTTAGTTTTTTCTATCTATAACCACATTTCAACAACCCTTATATGGCAATTATTCTCTTTTTGACTCAAAAGTTATCATTTGTGCACAATATTGCAGCATTTTGGAATGAAAGACAAATATAATATAATGACGCAAACTCATATAAACACCCCCAAGAGACAAGGTCATCCTTACTATCCTATGTTCTCTCATTAGTGCATCAAATGTTAATACCTGTACTTCGTTTAACGCGAGTATTTTTCCCAAATAATGACAGGATTAAATCTTTTTAGATCATATTACCATTCCACAGAAACACAGACTCCTGCCTATTTCCTGCCTCCTCCAGGGCTTATTTGACTCGGAGGGGTAATGGTTGTATGTAAAATTAATTATTTTCTGCTCACGAGAAAAGGTTTTATTGACTAAGGACACAATATCTACTTTATTTCCGTATATCCGTATATCTTCGTAGACCAGAATATTTATTCGCAAAAACTTCCTGCAATTTTCCCTCTCCCCCCATTCGGGGAAAAACTGTACAAGCGAAATAAACTAAATTAGTACTGTGAGTAACTTCTTAACCACTTTTGTTCAAAAGAGACGTCTAACTTGGTCACCTGGTGAAATATTTTTCGCTGCGCTACATGCGCTAGCTCCACTTCAAATACACCCGGAAGACATTGAGGTTTTAAGAGATGTTAAGTATAGCGCAATTCGATAGTCAAACACATACAATAGTGGACACACTAAATGTCTCGCCGGAGTAACCACATGGAAACACAATAAAGATTATCTGATACCCGACACTGCAACTCAAAGGAAAATGCGTTAAAAGAAATAGTATTGGTCAGGCAACATTTGTCTGAAAAATCTCATGCATGTCATTCAAGCCTAAAATGTGAAAAAGGTCAGATGACCGGTCTCAGACTAGTATGTACCCACCTAACACCACCTAACACTATCTATAGACCAAAAATGGTCATACATTTATAACATTTGTTGGGAAATGGACCTATTTGTAAAAACGGGATGAGAGTCACTCAGGCCTAAAATTGTGGTAAAGGTCAGGTTTTACTTGCCAAGAAGTACGTACAGACCATTTACAGTGGATATAGGTATAACAGCTACAGAGAAATGGAATTGATCATGAAAATGTGACTGAAGTGTGAAATTCAGTTCTATGTCTCAGACAGCCATGTACCCACATATTACTATCTATAGACCAAATATGGCTGGTCTATGTATTTCAGTTGCCGAGAAATGAACATTATCCCAAACGTTAAACAAGTCATTCAAGCATGAAAAAGAGGTCAAAGGTAAGGGGTCAGATGCTAAAGTGGTATATACCCACTAAGAACTTCTATCAACCAAATACTGTAAGACTAGTTAGTAAAGTTGCAGAGAAATAGACAAATACTGTAAGCCTAGTTAGTAAAGTTGCAGAGAGATAGACTAAATCACGAAAATGCATAAGTCACTCAAGTATGACATTCAAGTTCAGCTGACGGTGTTAGACTGGCACGTTCAGCTGACGGTGTTAGACTGGCATGTTTCCACTAACTACCGACCAAATATGAGGTATTACAGTTGCTATGAAATGGACTTAATCTCGAAAATTTAACGCAAGTCACTCAAGCATGAAATTGTGGTCAAGTTCCAGAGACAGTTGTCAGCTGGCATATACCCATTAAGAACTATCTATTGATCATATGGAGGGCTTAGTTGGTACAGTTGCTATGAAATGGCCTTAATCAAGAAAATGTGACAGGGGTCACTCAACCATGAAATTGAAGTCAAGGTCAAAAGGCAGGTGTCAAACCGACATGTATTCACTAAGAAATTTATCTATTGACCAAATGCGGTGTGTCTAGGTATTATATAATACAGTTGCTGAGAAATGGACTTAATCTCGAAAAATTTAATAAAGTCACTCGAGCATGAAGTTGAGGTCAAGGTCCAGAGACAGATATCAGACTGGCACGTACCCATTAAGAATTATCTATAGATCAAATATGCGTTTGAAAGTTGCCGAGAAATGGATTTAACCACGAAACTTGTAGGCAGATTTTACATTTAGTTAATGAAGTCAATGAACCATGAAAACGAGGCCAGGATCACAAGACAAGTATACTGTGGCAACTTTATACGATAAGGTATCTGTGGACCCAAAATCTTAATTGTAGGTGTTATGTGTGCAAAGTTATTACATGTACTAGGGAAAGTAATACCTATTTCTCGCCTTTGCGATATTTCGTTTGGCACGCTATTAAAGTTGACTTGGGAAAAACTGGCCGATATGATCAGGTAAGGGGAGAAATTGGATTGGATGGTCCCAGCACTCTGCCCCCCCCCCCCAGAAAAAAAAGGCACGGGGGGAAAACGGCTATAGTACACAGGAGCGTAAAACAAGGTTTTTTAAAGAAATGAAGGAAAAACAGTCAACCATGCCGGGAATCATGCATATAAAATGCGAGTTGAGAAACTTTATTTAACTCTAGTTTTAAATAAAATATAAGCTCGGTAGAACAAAAATTACAACATGTAATATATATAATAAATGATAAAATACTTGTTTCGGTCGAGTTCATCAATAAATATGTCTAACAAATCCTGTTATGACCTTGAATGTTTTCGTTTCTACTGTACACAAGATCAATATATTATAATACGTTCGTTATTACTTCTCGTGTGCAATTATGCCTAGGTAGAATCAGGCGGAAATAATTTGTAAAGAATTATTCCTTTTCGGAGTATTAAATCCATCTTGTTTAAGGTAAGTTTATTTATTTACAACTATCATGTCTATGGACGACTTGACCTCTTAAATCATACGTGTGTTTACAACAAATACCACATCAACGAGATAACTATAGCTGATAACCCGGCACGTGAAACCCGGATCCTATATGTGTGCACGTACTAACCAAACGTTTTAATTTTATGAAATTTGAACAAAAATAATTCAATATTTCAATAATATTTTTATTAAATTATCATTACATAGTACATATCGTAGGTATTTCATAACCGGTTTTAAATAAATAAATGTATAATGATGTGCCTGTGGATATTTACCTTATTTTAACAATAAAAAATTCTTTATACAGGTTGTTGTATTGAATGGAAGGTACTATAAAGAAATGGACTTCTTTATTTCATGGATATCAAGACCGATGGGTTGTCCTTATAGATGGATATCTGAAGTATTTTGAGGTAATTTATACATCTCAAAATCAAAGACAATTATTGTTCATAAAAAATCAATGATGTGTTTGCAAGTACAGTGTATATATTTATACCACGTACATAAATATTTTATATTTTAAACAATATTTATTTCAGACAGAACCAGGGGATCTGTCAGCTAATCCAAAGGGAAAGCTAAGATTAACAGTAAGTAATCATGCAGAGGAATATTGAATTATACATTGTTATAATTGAATGAAAAAAATGAATATGTCCAAGAAAATTTGCCTGTAAAATGTATGATATATTTATTGAGAAGGAGACGCACAATGATGTCTACATATAATTGTGAATATATTGTGAATTCACGTTAAATTCAGGTGCAAATACCGAATTAGTTTTATATAGTATACAATAAACATCTCCATTTTAATTTTCATTTAAAAAAAATAGAGAAAATATTTTCATCTTAAACGGACTTAAAAAAATTCACGTGAATTAAACGTATAAATTCGATGAAGGTGACTTTCACATGAAATATTCATGTTACAATCACGATTGCAAAGTTTTGGTGTGTATTTGCATGACATGCAATGTCGATCTCATCAGCGCTCTGAAAATTATTATTACAAAGCTAGCTGTTGGCAAGTTTTAACAGTTGCACTTATTAGATATGCATGTTTTGGTATCATACTTATCAAAAACCAATGTTTCAGTATGTAGATGTTTTTCGCATATATCTTTATCGTCAATATATCCGAGTTAATGACTAATTATGTGTATTGTAGCTCTCAGATATATACAGAAAAGATGACTGTAGGTTCAAAGTAATTGCTGATGATGGACAAAAATTCTATTTTAAAGGTATAAGAACAGTCTTTTTTTACAATCATTTAAGGACACATTTTGCTATTTTAATCGGTAGTAAAAGAGAATTCTTGTAATTAATATTTGATATCGAAACAAAAAGATATTGATATAAATCAGAGATCGAGAAAAGACTAGAGGTATGGCACGCCGTTTTTATATTTATTCAAATTCCAAGATATCTTATTTATTTAACAAGATATCTGATTAAGTATTAAGATATCTTAAATTTTTATAAGATATCTTATTTAATTTGAAAGTAAATAAGATATCTCTATAAGTTAATAAGATATCTCTATAAGTTAATAAGATATCTCTATAAGTTTATAAAATATCTCTATTAGTTTATAAGATATCTCTAATAGTTTATTAGATATCTAAAGTAAATAAGATATCTCTATTATTAACTATATAAAATATATCTTATATAGTTAATAAGATATCTTATAAATTAATAGAGATATCTTATATATTTAATAAGATATCTTTATAACCATTTAAATAAGATAACTCTATAAGTTAATAAGATATCTCTATAAGTTTATAAGATATCTCTATTTGTTTATAAGATATCTCTATTAATTTATAAGATATCTCTATTTATTTATGAGATATCTCTATTAGTTAATAAGATATCTTATAAATTAATAGAGACATCTTATAAACTAATAGAGATATCTTATAAACTTATAGAGATATCTTATAAACTAATAGAGATATCTTATAAACTTATAGAGATATCTTATAAAGTATTAAGATATCTTAAATTTTATCAGATATCTTTTTTAATTTGAAAGTAAATAAGATATCTCTATAAGTTAATAAGATATCTCTATTAGTTAATAAGATATCTCTATTAGTTAATAAGATATCTTACTTTTTTATAAAGATATCTTTTAAACAATACTTTATTAGATATCTTATAAAGTTTATAAGATATTTTATAAACTAATAGAGATATCTTATTAACTTATAGAGATATCTTATATATTTAATAAGATATCTTTATAACCAGTTAAATAAGATATCTCTATAAGTTAATAAGATATCTCTATAAGTTTATAAGATATCTCTATTTGTTTATAAGATATCTCTATTAATTTATAAGATACCTCTATTAATTTATAAGATATCTCAATTAGTTTATAAGATATCTTATTTAACTAAACAAGATATCTCGAAATTGAATAAATATAACAACGGCGTGCCATATAGAGGGCCTGTATCACTCATCTGCATTTAAGTTTTTACTTGATGTCAATGCATACGATACTCAAGGCCAATGTTCTCTGCCATGTCAGTCTTCTTGGAAACCCGATCAGTATCTTAGTAACAATACTTGGATAGAAATTTGCAATCATAAATATAATGATGATTCAAGAAAAAATTTCAATCCCATAGGATAAGTAGTTTTGGAGAAGAAAATCTTAGAAATTTAAACCATACAAAATAGCCCCATTTTGAAAAAGATAGTCGCATATTACACCACAAAAGTCACAAGAATTAATTTGGTCCCTATACTGGATAATGTTTATTGGCTTCAATCTAATGAAATATTCTTCTTCAGAAGAATTTTAAATAAACTTCACACAGTATTTGAATGTTAATTAAGCCCGAAGCTGGCTGCTATCTTGGATTTTTAGACCAGCACTTGGGTAGTACCTTGTTCCGATGTTTCATGAAAATTTTCAGTTACATGGTACCTACCAAAGTAACAACACTCATTTACAACGTTGATAGAAACATATCTGCCAGGTTTGGTTTCAACCGGGTCAGTCTAACTTGAGGTTTTTCAGTTTAAGTTTCAACCAAACAGAAACCACTGGCAGCAATGTTTCTTGGCCAATTTGCAAACATTAAACAATACATGTAATTGGAAATTTCATATCAAACATCTTTCCCAACTGAGAAACATTAACAATATATAACAGGACATCGTAATTGTCTTATTCTTCCTCTTCTAATCAAATTTTTTGTCCGGAACATAACTTTTTTGTTTCTTGAGCTAGCCTCATGATATTTGGAAGGTATATGCATCAGGTCATGGCGGAGTGCAGAGTACCACATTTGGGTCCCTGGGGGTCAGTCCCCACCCCCTAGCCTGTAAAATGTAGGCTAAAATAACAAAATACTTAATATTTTGAAAACCATTGTGATCCCCACCCTATAACCATATATATTATTACTCCTTATGATAAGACAAATCATTTGGTACCATAGGGGGGTCTGAGGGGGGTCATGCCCCACCCCCTCAAACGATAAAATACTAAATATTCTGAAAACCATTGAGATCCCCACCCTATAACCATATATATTATTACTCCTTATGATAAGACGAATCATTTGGTACCATAGGGGGGTCTGAGGGGGGTCATGCCCTACCCCCTCAAATGATAAAATACTAAATATTCTGAAAACCATTGAGATCCCCACCCTATAACCATATATATTATTACTCTTTATGATACGACGAATCATTTGGTACCATAGGGGGTCTGAGGGGGGGTCATGCCCCACCCCCTCAAATGACAAAATACTTATTATTCTGAAAACCATTGAGATCCCCACCCTATAACCATATATATTATTACTCCTTATGATAAGACGAATCATTTGGTACCATAGGGGGTCTGAGGGGGGGTCATGCCCCACCCCCTTAAATGATAAAATACTTAATATTTTGAAAACCATTGTGATCCCCACCCTATAACCATATATATTATTACTCCTTATGATAAGACAAATCATTTGGTACCATAGGGGGGTCTGAGGGGGGTCATGCCCCACCCCCTCAAATGATAAAATACTAAATATTCTGAAAACCATTGAGATCCCAACCCAATAGTGTTCTTCTTCCTCTTCTAATCAAATTTTTTGTCCGGAACATAACTTTTTTGTTTCTTGAGCTAGCCTCATGATATTTGGAAGGTATATGCATCAGGTCATGGCGGAGTGCAGAGTACCACATTTGGGTCCCTGGGGGTCAGTCCCCACCCCCTAGCCTGTAAAATGTAGGCTAAAATAACAAAATACTTAATATTTTGAAAACCATTGTGATCCCCACCCTATAACCATATATATTATTACTCCTTATGATAAGACAAATCATTTGGTACCATAGGGGGGTCTGAGGGGGGTCATGCCCCACCCCCTCAAACGATAAAATACTAAATATTCTGAAAACCATTGAGATCCCCACCCTATAACCATATATATTATTACTCCTTATGATAAGACGAATCATTTGGTACCATAGGGGGGTCTGAGGGGGGTCATGCCCTACCCCCTCAAATGATAAAATACTAAATATTCTGAAAACCATTGAGATTCCCACCCTATAACCATATATATTATTACTCCTTATGATAAGACGAATCATTTGGTACCATAGGGGGGTCTGAGGGGGGTCATGCCCCACCCCTTCAAATGATAAAATACTAAATATTCTGAAAACCATTGAGATCCCCAACCAATAACCATATATATTATTACTCTTTATGATACGACGAATCATTTGGTACCATAGGGGGTCTGAGGGGGGGTCATGCCCCACCCCCTCAAATGACAAAATACTTATTATTCTGAAAACCATTGAGATCCCCACCCTATAACCATATATATTATTACTCCTTATGATAAGACGAATCATTTGGTACCATAGGGGGTCTGAGGGGGGGTCATGCCCCACCCCCTTAAATGATAAAATACTTAATATTTTGAAAACCATTGTGATCCCCACCCTATAACCATATATATTATTACTCCTTATGATAAGACAAATCATTTGGTACCATAGGGGGGTCTGAGGGGGGTCATGCCCCACCCCCTCAAATGATAAAATACTAAATATTCTGAAAACCATTGAGATCCCAACCCAATAGTGTTCTTCTTCCTCTTCTAATCAAATTTTTTGTCCGGAACATAACTTTTTTGTTTCTTGAGCTAGCCTCATGATATTTGGAAGGTATATGCATCAGGTCAAGGCGGAGTGCAGAGTACCACATTTGGGTCCCTGGGGGTCAGTCCCCACCCCCTAGCCTACATTATCTTGGAAAGGGTTGAAATCCCCACCCTTAAACCATATATTTTATTATTCATGATAACAAGACAAGTTGAATGCAGTATACATCTGAGCCCCGGGGGTCATCCCCTACCCCTCAAGACCAGAAACCTTAATTTATCTTAAAAATGGTTGAAATCCCCACCCCTAAACCATATATTGTACTACTCATGGTTACAAGACGAGTTGAATGCAATATGCATCTTAGCCCTGGGGGTCATCCCCACCCCCTCAAAATCAGAAACCTTATTTTATCGTAAAAATGGATGGAATCCCCACCCCTAAACCATATATTGTACTACTCATGGTTACAAGACCAGTTGTATGCAATATACATCTTAGCCTTGGGGGTCATCCCCACCCCCACAAAATCAGAAACCTTATTTTATCTTAAAAATGGTTGGAATCCCCACCCCTAAACCATATATTGTACTACTCATGGTTACAAGACCAGTTGTATGCAATATACATCTTAGCCTTGGGGGTCATCCCCACCCCCACAAAATCAGAAACCTTATTTTATCTTAAAAATGGTTGGAATCCCCACCCCTAAACCATATATTGTACTACTCATGGTTACAAGACGAGTTGAATGCAATATACATTTAAGCCCCAGGGGTCATCCCCACCCCTCATGACCAGAAACCTTTATCTTAAAAATGGTTGAGATCCCCTCCACAAAAGTATATATTTCCTTATTCACAATGAAAAGACAAGTTGAATGCAATATGTCTTGGCCCCAGGGGGTCATCCCACCCCCTCAAGACCAGAAACCTTAATTTATCTTAAAAATGGTTCAGATCCCTTCCCCAAAACTATATATTACCTTATTCATTCCTTGTTGAAGCACATATCTGTAGGTAACTACATGTATTATGTACCATAGCTCTTAATTTGCCACCTTGATGATCCCTAAAAAATGTTAAAAAAAACTATGGGTATGGAAGGGGAGACATCAGTTTAGTTTTGACGACAGTACCTCTAGTTGAAGAATGTTATTCATTTGGTTAATTCTGTTCACTTCCTCTACTGGGAAAATTTTACGGCAAATGATGTCAATTTGACCTTTGGCAAGGTTAGATAGAAAGAAATTAGGGCCGAAAAATACAGTACATTGTACCACAATCGTATTTTAACTAAAAGAACTGAAAACATAAATTTTTTACAGCCGAGAGTGAAGAGCAAGCAGATCAGTGGATTGCTGCCATTGAACAAGTGAAGTCTACTGTAGACCATGACATCCTCAACGTAATATATAACTTTCATTATTAAAGTCATTATTAATTGTGATAAAAAGACAATAATGCACGTTATGCCGTACCATCCTTAAGGCCTTAGGCCTGATGGTAAGTGTAGCGGGTGATACGGCATGCGATACGTATTTTGCCATAAATTGCACTAGATACCATTTATTACGGTGATGAAACGTAATTTCATTCCGAAATACACGATCAAAGTAATTCTGAATAAATTTATTTCATTAGCCATTTAGCGTTTGTAGTGGTAGCAAATAGAGGGCTGTATGAGCCTGAAGTACCTTTAATAAAAATTCCTCATTGTAGAGTATAACAAATGTACGACAAATTATGTTATAACATAGCTTTTTTTCACACACAAAAATCATATTCCCCTAGGCAAATATGATATTTCTTGTTTGAATAAATGTTCATATTCCCCCTCAACAATGCAATAAATGTATATTGTTGCATGCATGAATTAGAGAGACGAATGCACGTGTTTTAATTTTGTGGTAGAATTGATTGAATATCCGGAGCTATAAAGTTTTGTAGGTGGTTCTTATTACATTAACAAAGAATATTTTATAAAAATCATAGCAATTTACCTGTTAAAGGGAAAGAATTATAAAAATGTGAATCAATTATAGCCAATAACTAAATAATAAAGATAAAGATCAACATTTTTATGCCGATAACCTTATACACTCGGAATTTAGTACAGTTAATTGTTCATTTTTGGTAGTACGACAGATTATTGGGATTTCTATGGGTACAAACTGTGCTGCTGTTAATCCCACTGTATTTATATTGTTAGAGACGGTCCTATATGAAAAACTCCTTAAAGACGGAATAAACGACCATGATAAATTGATTAATATTTTCAACAACAGCTGCAGATATCTCGATTACAATGTATATACTTACGGTTGATAACCCCGAATTTCTAAAATATGCAAAAGACATTTATCCAAAAATAGCTGCAGTTGAACAAAGCTAATATGAATAATAAACGCTGTTTCTTTTTTTTATCTTATCAAAAATATATAAAATGGCAATTTATAAGGATATATAATACAAATTTATATGATTAAATGGATGATTTAATTTTTCAATTACTAATTTGTCAGTTTCTTGATGGAGAGGTGCCAGAGGTGCCATCGTATGGTATGCATATTTCAGTTTCTGAGTTTTTTCAGGTTTAATAGAAGATTTAAACGAGCGAAACATTAACATTACTTTCATAAGCTACTTTGTGCTTTCAAAAAGTTTTACAACAGCTATCATCATATTCAAGCCATATGAATGTGTTTTTAGCTCACCTGGCCATAGGCCATGTGAGCTATTGCCATCACTTGGCGTCCGTCGTCGTCGTCGTCTGTAAACTTTTTCAAATGTTAATTCGTCCTAAACTACTGGACCGACTTCAACCTAACTTTGCAGAATTGTTCTTTAGGGCATCTGGAAAATTTCTATCGTTTAAAATTTTTGAAATGTCGAAAAACATGGCTGTCGTTACTATAAATAGAACATAGGGGTAAATTGCTGTTTTTTGCTAATAACTCAAAAACCGTTACAGATATCGAAAATCTGACATGGGGTAAAATTGATCAGCATGACAAGATCTACCTACCCTGAAATTTTGAAGGAAATTCCAAAACCCATTTAGGAGTTATTGCCCTTTTTTCACATTTTTGGCCTTTTTTATGTTATTATTTCAAAAATCTTCTTCTCTGAAACTACTATTCAAAATCATATGAAACTTGGTAAGATTGTTGCTTAGGGTACCCTGCATAGAACTGATGTGGGGATTTTTGATTCGTCGAAAAACATGGCCGCTGTTACTAAAAATAGAACATAGGGGTAAATTGCTGTTTTTTGCTAATAACTCAAAAACCGTTACAGATATCGAAAATCTGACATGGGGTAAATTTGATCAGCATGACAAGATCTACCTACCCTGAAATTTTGAAGGAAATTCCAAAACCCATTTAGGAGTTATTGTCCTTTTTTCGTCAAATTTTCATAATTTAACATTTTTCGTCATTTATCTCCAAAACTATTTGAGATAGAAGTGAAATGTAAATTTGAAAAATGTTTGCCATGTTGAGATCTACATACCCTGAAATTTTAAAGGAAATCCCAAAACCGATTTAGGAGTTATTGCCCTTTTTTGTCAAATTTTTAAAATTTTAACATTTTTGCATTTATCTCCAAAACTATTTGAGATAGAAGTGAAATGTAAATTGAAAAATGTTTGCCATGTTGAGATCTACCTACCCTGAAATTTTGAAGGGAATCCCAAATTCTATTTAGGAGTTATTGGTTTGTGTAATTTGAGGTCGGGTTCTGTTACGTTTATTTAAGGTTCACCCTTATTCCTGGTCAATTTTGTCAACTTCCTGCCAGGACTACCACCATCAGGGAACATATTTTAACATTAAACCTTATGAAAAATAAATCTTCAACAAATTTTCCCTGAACAATTGAACCAATTGCAACAAACTTGGTCAAATAGTTGATTAATTGTCCAATGAAAACCAGACTCCAGGTGAGCGATACAGGCTCTGGTGAGCCTCTTGTTCTATCTGAGTTTCTATTATAATATCATGAATAAATGCAAACCTTTTGCCAGTAACCCACAGAAACTCGGAGTTACCTTAAGATCTTTTACCATAACGCCTTCAAATATGAAATTTTATATAATTCTTTAAAAATTGCTCTTTCTCCCAATAACGTAAAGGCTTTAAATTTACACTGGCCTCTCAAGAATACTGTCATTTTTTATTGGACTTTTTCGTTTAAAAGGGCGACAGCTAATAACCTGACTAGAAAGCTACTAGAGACTTAGCTTGTTTTACCTTTCTAGCTAGCGGTCACCTTAAGCTTGTTGGTAATCATAATGTTTTTATCTTTGGAGTGTGTTTTAGATAGTGTCAGGATGGAAAAATTGGAGGTTTACGTAACAATAAAACCGGCCAGACTACTGTGACTGGTATTTCTACTGTTTGTTCTCTCTCATGTTATTTTTGTCTAAAGTTTTTCGATTGTATGACATTAATTGATTGGTATGTCATTGTCGTCAGTTTTATTGTTTATCCATAGGCATGGTATTTATGTAGACTGAATATTATAAACTGTGACATATGGTGATACGTCTTCTGCGGTATGGCTTACCTAGCATTTGGAAAACCTAACACCAGTAATATAGAGGTTTTTTTATCAATTAGGACCCGGAAGATGAGGAAATGGAAGAGGCTGACGAAGAAGATGGTGTTAATGATAAAAATGACGAAATTGATAGTGAAGACGTTACTAAAGGTAATTATGAGAAACCCGTAATAGGGATTCCTATGGATACAAATTGCACCTCTCTCATTGCTGATGTAATTCCATATTGATACCAATAGTCTTTCATGATTTTTTTAAATGTGTCTGTACCAAGTCAGACAATGTTGACTTTCGGTTGTGGTTCGTTCGTTCTTCATAATCTTTCTTAGAGAATGTGATTATGTATATTGATCTTCAGTGAGATCAATTATTATATAAAATATGGAATATACGAGTTTTTTTCAGTCCGGGCATTACGTAACTTTAGTTTTTATCATTGTAGAAGTGAACGTACATAGAAACATTTCATTAAAAGATGTTGTTAGATCAGTGATGTCAGCAGAACAAATAACTGCTCAATTCCGTAGACTAATGATTGATAGAAAGAGGTATATGATTAAGAATAAGTCTAATTTACTCAAATTCAGCCCCTAAAGATAGTTCAAATGCTATATTTATCCTCAGTTTTGAGCCCTTAATATTTGATAAATATGTTTGTTTGTCAATTGCTTACTCAAGATACTTACAATTTTATAAATGAAGTCCTGAAAAAAAAATTCTGTAATATGATATTGCATATAAAAATAATCAAAACAATGGCAAAATGAATTTTTGAATGTCATTTCCAGGAAAAATTTCAAAGTAGTGGCAGCCATTGACTTTGGATCAAGTTACACAGGCTGTGCATTTTCTTTCAAGTCAGAATATAAAAAGGAACCACTAAATTTACACACCGTTGCTCTTGGCGAAGGAAACAGTCGGAGCAATAAGGAACCAACGGTCCTTTTACTCAATCCAGAGGGACAGTTTGATTCATTTGGGTCTAAAGCCGAAGAAAAATTTACAGAACTTCAGGAAAGTGACCCAGAAGGTGTAAAAAATTGGTATCTTTTCAGGAAATTTAAAATGCAGTTGTACAATAATCAGGTATGTATTGATACCTCAATTAGCAGATCTGGTGTTCTACAATCTTTTTATGTTGATACTGAATAAAAACTTGATTTCTTTTCTTGAAATATGGAAATGTAAATAATGTTGAGTTATAATAATTTATAAATACGATTTATTACGGTATTGGAATAAAGATTGTGTTGGTATATTGCAAAACATATGCATAATCAAAACTAAATTGTCTTCTCACCTGACTATATTGTAAGAGTTAATGTCATTTCTTTACAACTGATATGCATTCCATCAAAGATGCATATTATAGTAACCATTTTTAAATTTTGTAGAATCTGTCAAAGCTTTTGATGTTAAACGATATAGGAGACAAACCCTTCAGATCAGTAGATGTGTTCGCATTATGTATTGAGTATATCCACGAAGTTGCATTAAAAGCTATACAAGATGAAAACCATAAAATATCAGATTATGATGTGCGTTGGGTTTTAACTTGTCCTGCCATCTGGAATGAATCAGCAAGACAGTTTATGATTGAAGCTGCAGAAAAGGTTCATTTATATTAATTTTTTTTATTTGTATCACTTTCAAACTAATTAAGATTCTACTGCATCAAAAACCAGCTAGAATTTAGAAATATATAAAATAATATAGTATTAATGAATGGGTGTTTTTATAATGGCCCTGTAATGTGTCCAAGGTCTGTAATAATGACCCGAGGAAAGTTGTAATGGCCCAAGGCAACGCCGAGGGTCATTATTACAGACCAAGGACACATTACAGGGGCATTATAAAAACACCCATTTCTTAATACTTTTATTAACCAACCGATGAAATGCAAATTTAGTGTAACAATGTTGTAGAGGTATTTATATGCCTATTACAAACTTTTATCAGTTGTAACTTGTTATAAAATGTTTGTTCCGTAAGAGTTATTCTGCATCCCATTTGTTCGTTGCTACCAGTTTATGTAATAAAGGGTATGGGATAGAAGAGAAATAGAATTAAATTTTAAACTACATGTAGGTCTGGTGAAGTATTGAATAGAGAATTAAGTAAAAATGTTGCAGAGCTTCATTGTACCATATGATTTTAACAATAGAAACTGTAACAAATGGGATAAGTTCATTGAAAAATAGGATAACTGAAAATAGTCAGTCTCAAAATTTCTCTTCCAAGGGTAAATGTTAATTTATGTTGGGTATTACCCCCCCCCCCCCCCCCATTGTATAGATACACGTTGATTGCTATTTCGCAATGCAAACACTCTGCTGGATTGTCAACAGACGTTGCATTTCTTACCTGTCGTCTGCTAATTTCTATCAGTTTCCGGTGTAAAAAAAGGTTCAAATACAGTCTTTTTAACAAATTCCAGCTGAATAGAAATTCTTTATAGTCAATAGCATAAAACAGAATTCTACGATCAGCACAGTGAACAACAAAATAATGCCCTGTTTTGTCGTAATGGCCCTGTTAGGAAATTTGTAATACACATGCATTTTAGCTATAATTATACCTAGTTGGTTAATAATAATATAATAATAAATTCTAATTTTCATTGAGGCCCTCAGAGAAACAATAAGTACAATTCATATATTATAATATACACATGCATATTACAGTGTAAATTATCAAATACTGTTCATATATAAATAATTATATCAATAAATATCACATCTTTAGAAAATGTCCAAAACAGTTTGTTTTAAACAAATTTAAATTAGCACACTTTTTAACACTGTAACGTAAATCGTACCATATTTTGACGGCCATATTTTGAAGTCTAATTATTGTTCAATATTTAAATCTCAAAATTACAAAATTATTATTATAAAAAAATTATAATTGCTAATTTTTAAGAACGCGAAATAGTTCTTCAAAGTAGTTCTTACTAACATTACACAGGGTGGCATTGACCAGAAGAGTATAACACTGGTATTAGAACCAGAAGCTGCTGCTATTTGCTGTCAGTGTTTGGAGGCTGAGAAGAAATTAAAAGGAAGCATAAAAAAAGCACATGTTTTTTCTCCAGAATCAAGATTCCTCATTGTTGATCTAGGAGGTAGGAATTTTGTTAATTTCATTTATATGTTTATTCACTTTGCTCATGATTTTTATAGGATTGGAAAGATACAGAGATTTATTTTTGTCCTTTCTTCAAAACTCCCACCGTACGTCAACTGTCAACTATCAAATTGTGGATCCTTCTTAATGTCAAAATAATGTAACGTCATCGTTAGGTGTGTGCAATAGAAAAGAGGACAAATAAACCTAAGGAGCAATCCAAAAAAACGCAATCCATTAGACAGACAAAACCCGGGAAGAAGAATGAACAACCACAAGCACAACAAATAAACATTGAAAACAATGAACAGCACGAACTCCAATAAAAACCAGGAGTGAACTCAGGTGCTCTGGAAGGGTAACCAGTTCCTGCTCCGGATAGGCAGCGGTCGTAAAGTTCAAAAAAGTCAATCCGGTGGTAGTCACAGATCGGTGGAGGTACAATTAGGTGCAGACATAACCTCTCACCAAGTTAACTTAGAGCAGTTCTACTGACTGCTTTAGAACTGCTCTAGAATAGAATCCTGACTGCTCTAGAACAGAATCCTGACCGAGTCTGACTGCTCTAATCTGTCATGCTCAAGAACAGCTCTAACCTGTCATGGTCTAGAACATTAGTAGTATGGTTTATGACATTTTAGTCAACCTAAATATATAGGGCCCTTCGATCCTGGCGTACGGAACATGATCGTGTTAGACGACCTGATGTCGACGTCGGCCAAAGACTCTCGGATCAGCGACCTGTTCACCGTAGGATCTCACCACAGAAACTTGCCAGTGGTGGTGCTCAATCAGAACCTGTACTACGGCAAGGACCCGACTTGGAGGAGAAACTGTCACTATTTGGTACTCTTCAACAATCTCGTAGACCGACAGCCGATCGTGACTCTTGGACGACATCTTTCTTTACAGATCGGACATCTTCGTACGCAAGTTCGAGGAGGTCACAAAGAAACCATACGGATACATATTGGTGGACCTGAAACCTGGCATCCCAGAATCGGTAGACTACGCACCGATGGTTTACAAACGGGGATAGGAATTGTTAACGGGGACCGAGACGAAGACATGGAAGCAGACCACAAATCGGAAGAATTCACCGATACACCGGACGGCTCCGAGGACTACAGAGAGGATCTCGTAGGTTGGCGAGATTGCGCACTCGTCTTTGTTCATTATGGCGGACTGAGAGACCACATCAAATGGGGGTGTATCGCACAGGAGGAGTTTCCTATTGCCAAACGCCAGAAAAAGATGACGATTCGAATATGGAATGTACGGGTTCGAGTTGGAAGAGTATTTGAAAGACTTACCGGTGACTGTATGTTGTGCTGACGATCTCCCCGCTCGTGTAGGGTACATACCGCAGAGCTTTGTCGCCAATACGGTCTCCTGTGCAAAGAATGGAAGTCATTGGGTGGTGTTTCATTTCCCGAAAGACGGACCTGCAGAATTTTTCGATTCACTCGGACGCACGCCGTGATCCTACCATCGTTGCTTCGAGAACGTATTGGTCATCAACGGATCTCAGTACCGCTACATGCCAAACAGAATCGAACCGTATGGAAGTGACACCAGTGGACTTTACTGCATTCATTTCATTAAGTCGAGATATCGGAACCTTCCGATGGAAGAAATTATGAAAGATTTCTACCCGGAACTTTTTAAATTATTGTTGCACATATCTGGAATATGATTGTCAATAAATGTTGAAAAAATAAAGAAACATGACTTTAACGATTCAAACATAAAGGTTTTAGGAAAAGAGTTGTCTCCCTAGACTATCCAAATTATCCTCACAGGGTAAAAAGGCGGGAAAAGAGTTATTACTCTTCCCTCACGGATGCTTTATTCTACCATGATCATGTTACCCACCCATGGATCGTATCACTGACCTGGCATTGTAAACATCATCCCTTCAATGTTTCGGGTCTCTTCGGGATACTTTCCCGGGACAACCCATCATCAGAGGCAATCCTTTTTAGCTCACCTGGCTAAAAGCCAGGGTGAGCTTTTGCCATCACTTTGCGTCCGTCGTCCGTCGTCCGTCCGTCGTCTGTCGTCCGTCGTCCGTCCGTTAACTTTTCACATTTCAATCTTCTTCTAAAAAACCACTGAACCAAATGGAACCAAACTTGGCAGCAATGTTCCTGTGAAGGTCCTTTACAGAATTTGTAATTTTGGTGCTGATCGAATATTCAACATGGCTGCCAGGCCCAATAATGTGTTCTGATTGGCTGAAATTTCAAAAATCTTCTTGTTTTATCTTATTATTTCAAAAATCTTCTCCTCTGAAACTACTTGACTAATTAGAACCAAACTTGGTGTGAATGTTCCTTGGGGTACCCTGCATAGAACTGATGTGGGGATTTTTGATTCATCGAAAAACATGGCCGCTGTTACTAAAAATAGAACATAGGGGTAAATTGCTGTTTTTTGCTAATAACTCAAAAACCGTTACAGATATTGAAAATCTGACATGGGGTAAAATTGATCAGCATGACAAGATCTACCTACCCTGAAATTTTGAAGGAAATTCCAAAACCCATTTAGGAGTTGTTGCCCTTTTTTCGTCAAATTTTCAAAATTTTTTTATTCAAAAATCTCCTCCTCTGAAACCGCTTGGCCGATTGGTTTGAAACTTAATAGGAATGATCTATGACATGTCCTCTACAAACGATCTTCAATTTATTTTGATCTGACATAAAACATGGCTGTCGTAGCTAAAAATAGAATATAGGGGTGCATGTGTTGTTTTTGGCTTATAACTTAAAAACCGTTACAGATACCAAAAATCTGACATGGGATAAAGTTGATCAGCATGACGAGATCTACCTAACCATAAATTTTGAAGGAAATCCTAAAACCCATTTAGGAGTTATTGCCCTTTTTCATCAAATTTTCATAATTTAACATTTTTCGTCATTTATCTCCAAAACTATTTGAGATAGAAGTGAAATGTAAATTTGAAAAATGTTTGCCATGTTGAGATCTACATACCCTGAAATTTTAAAGGAAATCCCAAAACCCATTTAGGAGTTATTGCCCTTTTTTTGTCAAATTTCAAAATTTTAACATTTTTGCATTTATCTCCAAAACTATTTGAGATAGAAGTGAAATATAAATTGAAAAATGTTTGCCATGTTGAGATCTACCTACCCTGAAATTTTGAAGGGAATCCCAAATTCTATTTAGGAGTTATTGGTTTGTGTAATTTGAGGTCAGGTTCTGTTACATTTATTTAAGGTTCACCCTTATTCCTGGTCAATTTTGTCAACTTCCTGCCAGGACTACCACCATCAGGGAACATATTTTAACATTAAACCTTATGAAAAATAAATCTTCAACAAATTTTCCCTGAACAATTGAACCAATTGCAACAAACTTGGTCAAATAGTTGATTAATTGTCCAATGAAAACCAGACTCCAGGTGAGCGATACAGGCTCTGGTGAGCCTCTTGTTTTCAAATTTTAGTTGTATTATTTATTTTTTATTTTATTTTAATTTAATTTTTTAAAAGTTTAAATTAATTTTATTATTTATTTTTTTTAATTTTTTTTTAAATTTAATTTATTATTTATTTTTATTTTTTTTATATGTAATTGCTTACTCTAGAACTTTTCGTCTTGAGTAAGAAATTATAAAAAAAATGCAGTCGTGGACCAGGACGGCTCTGATTCTTGGCCAGAGCTGTTCCAAAAAGCAGTCATGGGCCAGGACTGCTCTAATTCTTGACCAGAGCTGTTCTACTTCCTGACTGCTCTAAGTTAACTTATAACAGTTCTCAGAACTGCTCAGAGTTAACTTAGAGCAGTTTTCGGAACTGCTCTGCAAGTTAACTTGGACGAGAGGTTATGGCTGGTCGCAACTGTACATGAAATGTTACGACATTGATAACAGGTCCAACATCATCTTAAATATTGGAACACTGTAAAGGTCAATCAATTCGTGATGACGATCGTAAAATTTCCTAAGTGATCTCATCAACTTATTCCTGATAAAATACCACCCAATTATAAACAGTCGTTCACATTTTAAAATAAAATTTTCTTAAGTCTAAATTTTTACTAAAATGAGAGCAGAATAACATGTTTTTGCCATTCAAAAAGAAAAATGCTTATTGATTTAATTACTAGTATACATATAGAGCATTTTATTTGTAAACAAAATTTAATTTGATATTGTTATAACATGTATAGAATTTTGCCTGCTTCATGATAGAGTTATCATTCTTTTTTCACAATGAACAGGAGACACAGTGGACATCACAGCAAACGAAGTCATCGAGACAGGTCAGTTAAAAGAGATATACAATGCTTCAGGTGGGCAATGGGGTGGAAGCATGATTAATAAAAAGATTTGGATTTTGATATATGATATATTTGGTCATGCTGTGATTAATAAATTCATGAATGAATACAGAGATGAATACTTACAAATGGTACGTGCGGTAGAAATTAAAAAGCAAACTTACGATTTTGATGACAAATTTACCATTGATATACCGGAGATGTTACTTGACATAGCAAGCAAACTAAATGCAGAGTTGATTTATGATAAAAATAAAGATTTAGTCAAGATTTCTAAATCTAGACTTTATATTGATTCCAAACTTATATATGAAATATTCAAAGATTGCATAGACACACTCTGCAGACATATTAAAGACATCATACAGAAGGACGAAACCGAAGGAGTCTCGAGCATTTTACTGGTTGGTGGATTTTCATCCTGTGAGTTGCTAAGGAAAACTGTAAAAGAAAATTTCCCAGAAATGAATATGGTATGTCCTTCAGATCCGGATACCATAGTTTTAAAAGGAGCAGTAATTATGGGGCACATGGACACACCGATTGTCAGACGTTTAGCTCGATACCATTATGGAATGGCAGTGAATCCTGAATTAGATTTAAGCAAGTCTTTTAGTGGGGCGCTCCGAGAAATAGAAGAAGCAGAATTAGAATTCAGAGTATTCATCAGAAAAGGAGATCCAATCAAAGTAAATGATGTCATCACAGAATATGATCTTCCTGTTAACGAAGATCAAGAGAAAATTGTTATCGAAGTTTACGCATCAGAACTAGAAGTGCCACCGCCATACGTTTCTGATCATCACTGTAGAAAAATAGGTACGATTAGGATAAAGCTATCTGGAATACGTGACGGGGTGATGAAAATTGGATTTTCCTGTGATGGAACAGAGTTCAAAGCAGTTGCTAGAGATTCTCAAACTGGTAGGTGTTTTGCCGGGGTTTGTAGATTTTTAGAATAACCAAACGGACTTGCCGCATTCAGATTCACAGATGCAAAGTAGATAAACCCAGCGGATTGAATATGAACTCAAGTTACTTCAGGAACTTTTTTTTAATCATGATAATTTCAGTGCAGCATACTTTGCATAATCAGTTTTCAATGATGAATATGAATTTTTATTATCTGTATTAATAGATTAATATTATATATATTTTAATGCATTTTTGTCGAGCCTGCGACTTTTGTCGTGGAAGCGGGACATAGCGATCCAACAATCCGTCGTCGGCGTCGGCGTCGGCGTCGGCGTCAACATTTAAATTTACATTCACTCTGTGGTTAAAAGTTTTTTTTTAAAACATTAATAACTTTTTAAAACTATCCTGGATTTTTACCAAACTTGGACAGAAGCTTGTTCATGATCAAAAGATAGTATCCAGAGGAAAATTTTTAAATATTTTCCCATTTTCCCCTATTTTACTTATAAATGGACTTAGTTTCCTATCCCAACAGTCTGCAGTTAAAGTTTTTAAAGAATTTAAAATTACCTTCTTAAACCATCTTGGATTTCTACCAAACTTGGACAGAAGCGTCTTCATGATCAATAAATAACATATGAAGAAAAATTATATACTTGGTAGCTAGTGTATAAACCACAATACAAAATGGAAAAATAATAAATAGTTATTCCTCTCCGTTTATTGTAAGCAGACGTGTTATTTTAAGTCAGTGATTTTTAAGATAATAAAAACAATTTGTTATAATAATAACGTTTTTATACTATTTATTTATCTAAAATTATGAATTGTCGTGAAAAATTTATTCCCCTTCTTGAAAAATACTGAACACAAGGTAGATTCAGTCTATATGGTAGATAATTTCTTGACACAAAAAACGAGAAATTAAAGCAAAGGAGCAAAGCTGGTTCCTTATTCAGCTCCGGTCGGAATGGAATATTTTGCTAGATGTCATTTAAGGGGACAGTTGCGAGGTGTATCAATATAAATTTTAGTCAATTCAAAAATAGGCATGGATATAAATGTTTTACAAAATGTACGCATGCGAATTTGTGTGCGTGTGTCAAATATCTTAGGTCACATGTATGAAGGGATGTATTGTTGAAAGGAGTGCCGTTCCTAACGAATGATATCAGTTGGTAAGCAGTATGTAATAGGGAATGGAATAATTCCATATTGTGCTTCATCAGACTCGTTAAGGTGGTACGTCTGTAATTCACTGAAATCACACCCCTTTTAATTGATGTCATCCATTATGGCAAATTATCTTGCACTGTAATTCTGTGCCAACCAAGCATTGATCTGACTACTTTGTCCCTACCATCAGGTACTAGTTGAACTGCGTTCGGTTTGATCCTACGGCGGTTCTATCTATGGCACGCCGTTGTTATATTTATTCAATTTCGAGATATCTTATTAAGTTAAATAAGATATCTTATAAACTAATAGAGATATCTTATAAACTAATAGAGATATCTTATAAATTAATAGAGATATCTTATAAACTTATAGAGATATCTTATTAACTTATAGAGATATCTTATTTAACTGGTTATAAAGATATCTTATTAAATATATAAGATATCTCTATAAGTTAATAAGATATCTCTATTAATTTATAAGATATCTTTTATATAGTTAATAATAGAGATATCTTATAAACTAATAGAGATATCTTATAAATTAATAGAGATATCTTATAAACTAATAGAGATATCTTATAAACTTATAGAGATATCTTATTAACTAATAGATAATTTGAAAGTAAATAAGATATCTCTATTAGTTTAAAACATATCTTATTAACTTATAGAGATATCTTAATACTTAATAAGATATCTCTATTAGTTTATAAGATATCTCTATTAATTTATAAGCTATCTCTATTAATTTATAAGATATCTTATTAACCAATAGAGATATCTTATAAATTAATAGAGATATCTTATAAACTTATAAATATATCTTATTAACTTATAGAGATATCTTATTTAACTGATTATAACGATATCTTATTAAATATATAAGATATCTCTATAAGTTAATAAGATATCTCTATTAATTTATAAGATATCTTATTAACTATATAAGATATATTTTATATAGTTAATAATAGAGATATCTTATTTACTTAATAAGATATATTGTAAACTAATAGAGATATCTTATAAAGTAATAGAGATATCTTATAAACTAATAGAGATATCTTATTTACTTTCAAATTATCTATTAGTTAATAAGATATCTCTATAAGTTTATAAGATATCTCTTTTAGTTTATAAGATATCTCTATTAATTTATAAGATATCTCTATTAGTTTACAATATATCTTATTAAGTAAATAAGATATCTCTATTATTAACTATATAAAATATATCTTATATAGTTAATAAGATATCTTATAAATTAATAGAGATATCTTATTAACTTATAGAGATATCTTATATATTTAATAAGATATCTTTATAACCAGTTAAAGAAGATATCTCTATAAGTTAATAAGATATCTCTATAAGTTTATAAGATATATCTATTAATTTATAAGATATCTCTATTAATTTATAAGATATCTTATAAATTAATAGAGATATCTTATAAACTAATAGAGATATCTTATAAATTAATAGAGATATCTTATAAACTAATAGAGATATCTTATTAAGTATTAAGATATCTTTAATTTTTATAAGATATCTTATTTAATTTGAAAGTAAATAAGATATCTCTATAAGTTAATAAGATATCTCTATTAGTTTATAAGATATCTCTATTAGTTTATAAGATATTTCTATTAATTTATAAGATATCTCTATTAGTTTATAAGATATCTCTATTATTAACTATATAAAAGATATCTTATATAGTTAATAAGATATCTTATAAATTAATATAGATATCTTATTAACTTATAGAGATATCTTATATATTTAATAAGATATCTTTATAACCAGTTAAATAAGATATCTCTATAAGTTAATAAGATATCTCTATAAGTTTATAAGATATCTCTATTAGTTTATAAGATATCTCTATTAATTTATAAGATATCTCTATAAATTTATAAGATATCTCTATTAATTTATAAGATATCTCTATTAGTTTATAAGATATCTTATTTAACTAAATAAGATATCTCGAAATTGAATTAATATAACAACGGCGTGCCATATCTGTCTCGGGTAATCAACCGCTGCATATAGTTTTACATCTTTCTGCTTACAAAAATATTTTTTAGGGTTAATTACTTCGGTAGGGACTTATTCTCACGATATGTTAATTAATGTACATCATGTCATATTATAGTCAATTGAAATATTTACCCAAATGTGTAAAATGCATTTTCTACAAGAGCTCTTTCGAGAGTTTAAATATGTCAAAACCCTGTCAAGAGGTGTAACTACTAAGCATTCTTTTATATCGATTTTGATTCACTGTATTCACCGTATTTGCGTATTTCAAAATTTGATGTCTCATCAGCAGCGCTGATGGTAGAAAATGTGAAAAGCCTAAACAAACAATAACTCAAATCTGTATGTAGAACAGAGCTAAGATAAAAATGTAGAACTAAAAAACCATCTAGGGACAGAGCTATGTATAAGGTGTTAAAAAATTTCCTGATTTTATAATATTAAACTTTAGGGTATCAATTCTCTGACCAGTACAGAAATATTATCGACTTAGCTGCTGATACCCTCAGATTGGTGAAACCCTCGGGGACTTGAGTCCGTCAGCATAGACATCAAATCATTGGTAAAAATAATTTAACATCAAAATTGTAATGTGTTTTAAAAATCGTCGTTAAAGTGTCTAAAGGAGTTCATAGGAAATTAGAGAGAGGCCTGAATTTGTTTTTAGGTCACCTGGCTATTGCCAGGGTGAGCTTTTGCCATCACTTGGCGTCCGTCGTCCGTCCGTCGTCCGTCGTCCGTCCGTCGTTAGCTTTTCATTCAAACATCTTCTCCTCAGAAACCATTTGGCCAATTCCAACCAAACTTTGCATGAGTGGTGTAGGGTAGGTCGTCAACAAAGTTTCCTCATTTAGTTCTGATTGGTCAAGAAACATGGCCACCAGAGGCAATTCTTGTTTCTGATTGACTGATTTTCAAAAATCTTCTCCTCTGAAACCGCTGGGCCGATCGGTTTGAAACTTAATAGGAATGATCTATGACATTTCCTCTACAAACGATCCTCAATTTATTTTGATCTGACATAAAACATGGCTGTCGTAGCTTAAAATAGAATATAGGGGTGCATGTGTTGTTTTTGGCTTATAACTTAAAAACCGTTACAGATATAAAAAATCTGACATGGGGTAAAATTGATCAGCATGACAAGATCTACCTACCCTGAAATTTTGAAGGATATTTCAAAACCCATTTAGGAGTTATTGCCCTTTTTTCGTCAAAATTTTCAAAATTTAACATTTTTCGTCATTTATCTCAAAAACTATTTGAGATAGAAGTGAAATGTAAATTAACTTGAAAAATGTTTGCCATGTTGAGATCTACATACCCTGAAATTTTAAAGGAAATCCCAAAACCCATTTAGGAGTTATTGCCCTTCTTTGTCCCTTGAAGAATACTGTCCAGCATGTCGGCACTCCAACCTGGACTACCACCATCAGGGAACATATTTTAACATAAAACCTTATGAAAAATAAATCTTCAACAAATTTTCCCCTGAACAATTGAACCAATTGCAACAAACTTGGTCAAATAGTTGATTAACTGTCCTATGAAAACCAGACTCCAGGTGAGCGATACAGGCTCTGGTGAGGCTCTAGTTTCTTTTACTTAAAAAAGGATTTTCTTTGTTTATTTTTGATAGGTTCATATTGACGACCATAATTCTTTAGTCGTATTTATCATCATAAACCGGTAAAAAGTTGATTTGGTTACACAATGCTAAAATGTTGAAATCGAAGCTTTAAAAAGTTGAAATGCAGATTTAAATCCTAAATGACCAAAAACACTCGAAACAACCACCATACAATTGTAGAAATATGCACAAGGAAGATAATCCTTATTTCTCCAAAACCAACAAACGTATGTAAGTTTTATGTGTTTGGTAGTATTGGTTTGAGAATTCGACAAATGTTGCTTTGCTGGAAAACCAATACTTATGTTATAATTTGATTACGTAACCTAAATGGAAAGTGAAATTGTAAATATCATTTCTTCTTAGTTTCGCTATAATGTGACAGACGATATCAAGTCTTCATATTTTAACCCAATAGCGTAAAGATTGGTTCTATTTATTGCTAATCAATATGCTAATGGAAATAAAGTCGTTATTGTTTATAAAGAAACAGATATTACAACAAAAAATATCAGAATATTATCACATTTTCATTTTCTATTACACTTTACGATTTACTGCATGACAGATAAATGGAAATTTCAATGCTATCTCTGACGTAGGTATGCCGTGATTCATATTTGCGAAAGTAAATGAAATATAACAGGACTATAAATTCTCTTACTATGTTGTATCTCTAGATTCTATTTCTCACCGATTCTAGGTAGGTCATTAATATTCATAAAAAAATTAATGCACAAATCAATGTCGGAAAAAGAATGTTTTTTTTCCGGATAATTTTAAGATACAAATATATATGATACTTATTTAGGGGTGTTGTGAGGGGAGGAACTCGGGGGGGGGGGGGGGGGGGGTGTTACACTTTAGGGATCGGGGGCGGTGTCTTCTGGCTATTCCAACATTTTAAAAAATAGTATTCTGGCTATTCCTACATGCAAAGAACAATAGGTGTTGTTGTAGTGGGTTATGTTGTTTTAGTAATTAGTCACTAATTAATTTTACAGGTAAATTTACCTGACATTTGTTGGATTCCAAATATTTACCTACATTTTTAATTGATTAAGATAAATAATCATATGATAAATGATGTAATAAAATTTTGTGTTTGGCAACCAGAACTTGATCCACAATGGATTCAAGTTTCATGTAAAAACCAGAAGAGGTGACAGAATATACTGGAAGTGTTAACTCCTAACTGTTCCGCGACGATAAACACACTGAACAACATACCTACCAGACTAGCTGGAAACCACACACATGAACAGAAAACGCACAGAAACACGGTTTACAGATTCCTTATAAAGACAACGATGACATCCACTCACTTGTACGACGTGCTGCTGTCCTACCTCTGTTACCCCCTGACTCAGTTGAAGACGTTTGGTTTGAAGCACTGCAAGACATCGACAACTCAGACACCAATGTACCAACTCTCCCGTTCACAGACTACGTCACCAGCTAATGGGTAGAGACTAACCGCGACCTTTGGAACCACTACAGATGGGCGTAGAACTACAAATCATCTCGAAGGCTGGCATGGGAAGTTAAAGAAAATTGTAAAGGCCCCACACCCAAACATCTTCAGCGCGAGGAAGCTGTCCATGCCTGTACTTTATTACAGTACCAAGCCGGGGGAAAACGTGTACCAAGAAAACGCAAGTACAGAGAAATCGACTCAAGACTAACCACACTCAAGACCCGCCTACAGAACCAGGAGATTACACCTCTTCAGTTTGCTGATGCTGCATCCCATCTTCTGCACTTAGACTAACTTAAAATTTGAAATTTGAAATAGTGCTCTCTCATATGTGCTTTGACATTTTAAAGACTTCAATATATAATTAATATATTAATATGTGCTGTAAATGTTCATTGTGCTCCATAGATATGAATGTCATTTTATTTGTATTAAAATAAAGATATCTATAATTTACTCTTGTATTTGTTATAATGAAT
Source organism: Mytilisepta virgata (assembly GCA_028015205.1). Classification (NCBI taxonomy): domain Eukaryota; kingdom Metazoa; phylum Mollusca; class Bivalvia; order Mytilida; family Mytilidae; genus Mytilisepta; species Mytilisepta virgata. The sequence continues at coordinate 96,869,894 of CM051521.1, forward strand.
AAGAGAGACTCAGAAACCAGTGTAAGAAAAATGAATTATTCCCAAACACCATGCATGCCAACACACATTTACCTATGAAAATATCACATCTTGTTTTTACAGTACAAACAGTTATAATCCATTGTTTATACAAACATTCTGGCTATCCCTACATGAAATTCTTACTAATTAAGGTCTATAATTTAAAATGTTGGAATAGCCAGAATAAACCTCGGGGGCCACTAGCTGGAATTTTGAAACCCATGCACCCTTTTCATATTTTGAATCTGAAAAATTAGATACTATAATCTTATAATGTATTTTTTAATCCAAAAAGCATAATTTACGCTGAAAACTGTAGGATAGTATTGATATTTTATGTTTCTTTACAGCTGATCAAAGTTGGTTATTTAATCAAAATACACTTAAAATTATACATGTATGAATATATAAAGAAAATTAATATAATGTTAAAAAAAGGTTAAGCATATAGGTAAACTTCCCTAAACGTTTAATACAAACCTACACCATTTCAAAACCATATTACCAAGCCGTCCTTTAACCCATTTTCATGAAATAAAATCAGGTAAAAGAAAAGTAAATAAAGATGGTTTGATTAATGTTGAATTTTCTACCTATTTTTTTATTTTCTTGAAGAAAGAGGCCAGATTATTTATTTAATTTTTTCAAGGCCTTACAAAAACTGCAAGGCCTCCCCTCAGAATCAAATGGTCGTCCTTTGTATGCAATTTCCAAAGATATCTAGTACGTTATTCTTTATTCCTCTTATTCCAGACATTTTGTTAAAAGGGCTGGTAAAGGAAGACCCCGGAACTCACCACTTCAAAAGTATTCCCCTATATAGTCAAACAAAAATTCAATTTATGAAGATGGTAGGGTTACAAATACTAGTACAAAGTGTACTGGTAAACTTGTTATGTACTATAAAGACGTCCCCCCCATTACACACAAACTCACTTAGAGTTATGATCATTTATAGACGTAATAATATTCAGAATCGAATGGTATTTATTTTTTGAATAAGTTTAACAACACGTATATTCTTTTTTTAATCTTTACACCCCCTCCAAAAAAACGAATGCAAAAGTAAAATTATAAGACTTTTATTGTGTATATATATATATATATATATATATATATATATATATATATATATATATATATATATGTACAGTGTGTATACTATTGAATTCGGCATTAGTTTTAAAAGAAAGTTATATAGGAAAATAGTTTAGTGCGGACTCCCGGGTCGCAAATATCCTGCAGAAGAGCTAAGCTTGTTGTAAAAGATGAATTTGGGTCTCGGGTTTCTGGTTTCGGGTTCGTTAGCTTAAGGTGTGTACCAGAGGTGTCTGAATCGTCCTCAGGGCATGGTTGTCAGATACCAAATGCCCGATTGGGAAAATAGTGGGCCAACGTGTGAAAATTAAATTTTCATTTGTATCCCACCCATCTCCATATTTCTCATCATTTCATATTCATTTTATAATTCTTTTCATGTTTGTAGTTCTTTTTTGCTTAATCGTAAAACACCAACTCACTCATAAATTAATTGTTAAATAGTAATTCAGTATGATATGAGCACTTTCAACATGGGTAAGCCCTCAATATTGTGCATTCCAAGCATGCTGAAAATTCCATTAGTCAATTAAGTTTATGGTATGTAAAAATATTTTATTGGCGGTGTGCATTGTATTTATATACCAAACCATATATTTATTAGTTTCTAGTTCTTGCTTTTCTTTTTGGGAATGTTGAAGCAAGCTATAACTTTTTAATCCGAATTCACTGAGTTTTGAAGTAAATAACCAGTGCAAGTTTTGTTGTAAAGTATAGTTAAGTTCTATGTTATTTAAAGTGTTACTTGTTTGTGTATTTGAGCTGTGTAATCATAAATGTTTTTAAGTTTTATCCTTTTTTCTATGTTAAGATCCATCAACATTTCTTAGGGTTTTTTTCTAATCTCCGGAACAATTAAGATTTAATCATATTAAAATGGCTTTAATTCAAAAACATTAATCAAACATAGAACGAAACTAACCAACCTAATTAGTTAAAAACTAATAAATAACAATTTATTAAATATAAATACTGTAACAATAAAAATCATGTGATAAAAATTTAAAAAAAAAGATATTAATAACTTCATAAAAACTGTGTAGGTACACTCCAACTGAATTGTCACTTAGTCACTATACAAGTTCTATAACTCATCACTGACTGTAGGTAGGCACACTACAACTCTCTCTTAGGTCACTATACCAGTTATATAACACATCACTGACTGTAGGTAGGTACACTACAACGCTTTCTAAGTCAATATACAAGTTCTATAACTCATCACTGACTGTAGGTAGGTGAACTACAACTCTCTCTTAGGTCACTATACAAGTTTACAACTCATCACTGACTGTAGGTAGGTACACTACAACTCTCTCTTAGTCACTATACAAGTTCTATAACTCATCACTGACTGTAGGTAGGTACACTACAACGCTCTCCTTAGTCACTATACAAGTTCTATAACTCATCACTAACTGTAGGTAGGTACACTACAAATCTCTCTAAGTCCCTATACAAGTTCTATAACTCATCACTGACTGTAGGTAGGTACACTACAACGCTCTCTTTAGTCACTATATAAGTTCTATAACTCATCACTGACTGTAGGTAGGTGCACTACAACTCTCTCCTAAGTCACTATACAAGTTCTATAACACATCACTGACTGTAGGTAGGCACACTACAACTCTCTATAAGTCACTATACAAGTTTTATAACCCATCACTGACTGTAGGTAGGCACACTACAACTCTCTATAAGTCACTATACAAGTTTTATAACCCATCACCTACTGAAGGTAGGTGCACTACAACTCTCTCTTAGGTCACTATACCAGTTATATAACACATCACTGCCTGTAGGTAGGTACACTACAACGCTTTCTAAGTCAATATACAAGTTCTATAACTCATCACGGACTGTAGGCAGGTGAACTACAACTCTCTCTTAGGTCACTATACAAGTTTACAACTCATTACTGACTGTAGGTAGGTACACTACAAATCTCTCTGAGGTCACTATACAAGTTCTATAACTCATCACTGACTGTAGGTAGATACACTACAACGCTCTCTTTAGTCACTTTACAAGTTCTATAACTCATCACTGACTGTAGGTAGGTGCACTACAACGCTCTCTTTAGTCACTATATAAGTTCTATAACTCATCACTGACTGTAGGTAGGTACAGCACAACTCCCTCTAAGTCACTATACAAGTTTTATAACCCATCACTGACTGTAGGTAGGTACAGCACAACTCTCTCTTTAGTCACCATACAAGTTCTATAACACATCACTGACTGTAGGTAGGTGCACTACAACTCTCTCCTAAGTCACTATACAAGTTCTATAACACATCACTAACTGTAGGTAGGTACAGCACAACTCCCTCTAAGTCACTATACAAATTTTATAACCCATCACTGACTGAAGGTAGGTGCACTTCAACTCTCTCTTAGGTCACTATACAAGTTCTATAACTCATCACTGACTGTAGGTAGGTGCACTATAACTCTCTCCTAAGTCACTATACTAGTTCTAAAACTCATCACTGACTGTAGGTAGGTACACTACAACTCTGTCTGAGGTCACTATCAAGTTTACAATTCATCACTGACTGTAGGTAGGTACAACTAAACTCTCTCTTAGGTCACTATACAAGTTCTATAACACATAACTGACTGTAGGTAGGCACACTACAACTCTCTATAAGTCACTATACAAGTTTTATAACCCATCACCTACTGAAGGTAGGTGCACTACAACTCTCTCTTAGGTCACTATACCAGTTATATAACACATCACTGACTGTAGGTAGGTACACTACAACTCTCTCTTAGGTCACTATACAAGTTTACAACTCATCACTGACTGTAGGTAGGTACACTACAACCCTCTCTTAGTCACTATACAAGTTCTAAAACTCATCACTGACTGTAGGTAGGTACACTACAACGCTCTCCTTAGTCACTATACAAGTTCTATAACTCATCACTAACTGTAGGTAGGTACACTACAAATCTCTCTAAGTCACTATACAAGTTCTATAACTCATCACTGACTGTAGGTAGGTACACTACAACGCTCTCTTTAGTCACTATATAAGTTATATAACTCATCACTGACTGTAGGTAGGTGAACTACAACTCTCTCCTTAGTCACTATACAAGTTCTATAACTCATCACTGACTGTAGGTAGGTGCACTATAACTCTCTCCTAAGTCACTATACTTGTTCTAAAACTCATCACTGACTGTAGGTAGGTACACTACAACTCTCTCTGAGGTCACTATCAAGTTTACAACTCATCACTGACTGTAGGTAGGTACAACTTAACTCTCTCTTAGATCACTATACAAGTTCTATAACACATAACTGACTGTAGGTAGGCACACTACAACTCTCTATAAGTCACTATACAAGTTTTATAACCCATCACCTACTGAAGGTAGGTGCACTACAACTCTCTCTTAGGTCACTATACCAGTTATATAACACATCACTGACTATAGGTAGGTACACTACAACGCTTTCTAAGTCAATATACAAGTTCTATAACTCATCACTGACTGTAGGTAGGTGAACTACAACTCTCTCTTAGGTCACTATACAAGTTTACAACTCATTACTGACTGTAGGTAGGTACACTACAAATCTCTCTGAGGTCACTATACAAGTTCTATAACTCATCACTGACTGTAGGTAGATACACTACAACGCTCTCTTTAGTCACTTTACAAGTTCTATAACTCATCACTGACTGTAGGTAGGCACACTACAACTCTCTATAAGTCACTATACAAGTTTTATAACCCATCACCTACTGAAGGTAGGTGCACTACAACTCTCTCTTAGGTCACTATACCAGTTATATAACACATCACTGACTATAGGTAGGTACACTACAACGCTTTCTAAGTCAATATACAAGTTCTATAACTCATCACTGACTGTAGGTAGGTGCACTATAACTCTCTCCTAAGTCACTATACTAGTTCTAAAACTCATCACTGACTGTAGGTAGGTACACTACAACTCTCTCTGAGGTCACTATCAAGTTTACAATTCATCACTGACTGTAGGTAGGTACAACTAAACTCTCTCTTAGGTCACTATACAAGTTCTATAACACATAACTGACTGTAGGTAGGTACACTACAACGCTCTCTTTAGTCACTATATAAGTTCTATAACTCATCACTGACTGTAGGTAGGTACAGCACAACTCCCTCTAAGTCACTATACAAGTTTTATAACCCATCACTGACTGTAGGTAGGTACAGCACAACTCTCTCTTTAGTCACCATACAAGTTCTATAACACATCACTGACTGTAGGTAGGTGCACTACAACTCTCTCCTAAGTCACTATACAAGTTCTATAACACATCACTAACTGTAGGTAGGTACAGCACAACTCCCTCTAAGTCACTATACAAGTTCTATAACCCATCACTGACTGTAGGTAGGTACAGGACAACTCTCTCTTTAGTCACTATACAAGTTCTATAACACATCACTGACTGTACGTAGGTACTCTAAAACTCTCTCTTTAGTCACTATACAATAAAAAGGACAAATATACCTAAGGAGCAATCAAACGTAATCCATTGGACAGACAAACCCGGGAAGGCAAACGAACAACCACAAGCACAACAAATAAACACAGAAAACTAAAAACAATGAACAACACGAACTCCTATAAAAACCAGGAGTGAACCCAGGTGCTCCGGAAGGCTAAGCAGTTCCTGCTCCATATACGGCACCCGTCGTGAAGTTCAACAAAGTCAATCCGGTGGAAGTCACAAATCGTAGGAGGCACATGAAAGGTTACGACAGTGGGAACAGGTCCAACATCATCTTAGATATTGGAACAATAAAAAATGTCAAAAAACTGAGACACACTAAGAATTTATCATACTAAGTTTTATTAAATTCTGTTCAGTAGTTGCAGAGGAGATGATTTTGGAAAAATTGTTAACAGATGGCAGATACAGATAGAAAACCTATTTTGTTAGTAATTGTCTAAAAATTCTGGATGACTTTCTTGCTTCCTTCATGTTTGTTTCTGTGGCTTTACAAATGTTATTGGCCTCAGCATATGATGAAGCAGATTTCTCCACAAGTAATGCCACTAAGAATTCCTTGTATACAATGTAATACAAGTAGCTGGAAGATAAGCTGAAAAATAAAAATAATGCATCAAATACTTGTTTAAAAACTTCTTAGACATTTTAATAAACAAACAGACCAACAAAAAAAAACATTGTATGTAGAGATCTAAAATCTAAACTGATTTAAATTATAAATAATTATATCAATTTAGTTTTTATTTTAATCTCATGAGATGTTACTGTACCGACTTATAAGAACCCAAGTTATGATTACCACACAAAAAGCAACCACCCTGGGATGTTAATATAACATTCCGAACACAATTAGAATAACATATTCTAGTAGAAAGCAAATCTGCAAAACTGATTATGACAAGATTGCCATTGTTAAAAAATGACCTAATTAATATTTATATTACACTCAATCTTACTCATAGGTTTTAAATATGTCCACCAATTCTTTGTTGTTTACATTCCTCAGAAGATGACTTATCTTGGTGTAAGGGTGTCTACAATAAATAAAACAAGGAATATAACAAACAGTCTTCTTACAGTGAAAAAAAATCATATCTTTACTCCAAAAAGTCTAAAGATTTCTCAATGACATGATTTTGTAAAATGGATTAAGGTGGTTTAGGGGTATAAAACTGAGCATCTTTTTCGACATCTTGCAAATTTTTAGTCTTCATTTCAATTAAAATAATACAAGAGATGGAACATTTAATTCTTTATTCTATTTATTGATGAAATAAGTAATAGACAACCATTTAAAAAAATTATTAAGCTTTTTCTAAAAAGTTCTTTTTCAGAGGAGACAATTGGCAGGAAAATGAGTGACAAATTTCTATATAGAAAAGTATAAAAAAAAATTTTAAGATTTAGAAAAGAAGTTTCAGTTTTTTTCATGTTTTTCAAAAGATACTATATAAGACTTGTTATTGTCAAATATTACTAAAACCTGATGGGTTTCCAACGTATAACTCTTTTCCTTTTATAATCTATTGAAAAACAAAACTTTAAGTCACCAACTTCACAAGGTCATAGATCTGTAGAAAGGTCTGCATTTTATACTTACTTAGGGTCTTTAACAGTGTACATCATCTCCTTCATCAACCTCATTTGCAGGTATCTTACAGCCTGAAAATATTAAGATAGTAAACTTCAATTTTTTATTAATTTGAAAGAATTAATAAATGTTTGATCTTGTTCAGATTATTGTTTGGAATTATCATTCATCTTATGATTTTAACCTCAAAGTGGTAAACCGATGCCATGGTATGTTTACCTTCATTGAAAGTTAATTGAAGAGGATACTGTGGTATGCAGGGTTGTAAAAAATAGCAAGAAAAATCTTAGTTCTGATTAAGCCTGTTTTTGGACGTAACGTGTCGACAAGTTAAATAAATATTTTGTTGTTATCTGAATTTGTTGTTGTTAACTATTCTTAGACCTTATGATTTTATTTTAAAGTAAAGAGCAAAAACAATTTCCATTTTCCAGAAAACTGATGACCAATGATAATAGATTTTACATGCCATGCAACGTATGTGTAAATTTTTCGTCTTACACTTTGCAGTCAGACTTTGATTTTTATATGACTACAATGGACAGTGGCCACAACTGAATGAACTATACCGTTTGTTTTACAACATCTACTCCAAAGTTAAATGTAGATCGTTCCCTGTTATAAACTTCAGTAGGTTTTTGAACAAACTCATGGTGCCTTTGATGATGTTCTTCTTTGCTATAAAATCATAAAGTATATATTACTATCTAGAAAATGACGTTGTTACAGTTTATTCATAATTTTTGTGTTCATATATAATGCATTATAAATAATATAATTTATTCAAAAGTCATTCTTGCTTAATTTTAATTTTTTTTCATTATTTTATTCCTTGCGCAAGTTTGAACAATTTTTATTCATTACATATCTTGTCTAATATATATGATGGTAAATAAAGGTAATAACAAAATTACCGAACTTGGAGGATCAATCTAAATGTCCAAGACAAAAGACAAAACATGTAAGACATACTGGAAATATTATAGATTGCAATGGTCCTCACTTGGTACAGTGATTAGACCAGGGTAAACAAGACTCTCTAGATTTAATAAAACTTTAAATATTGTGATGGTTTGGCCATAAAAATCATGAATTTGGATCAAGAATTTTAGAAAATTTTTATATGTATGGAAGTGTTGGAATATGACAAAAATCAGCAACATTAAGAGTATCCATCCTTAACAATAAACTTACCAACTGATTATTTCACAATTCATCATATGTAGTAAATGTTCTTTTATCTGTAGGTACTGAAAAAATTTTAAAAAATGCAGACCCCAATAACAGACAAAGCGATTTATATTTGTAAAACTTGAAAATTGATGAAAAAAAATTATAACTAAACTACAAAAAAATAGGATTTAAAAAGAATATGTCCAAAAGATATAATGCCCTTTCTTGCAACATCTGGGATGGACAGACAGACAAACGGACCTGAACACTATATGCCCCTACTTTCGTAAATACCATAATTAAAGTCATCCTTTCTAGTCTTTTTGCAGCATTTTCATGTACTTACATTTTTCATGACCACTTCCTTGGTAATGGGTTTAAGCTGGTCATCCTCATCATCACATTCATCTGAATCTTCCTCCTCCAAACTTGTTGAGCAATAAGGGTGGGATGACTCTGAGGAAGAAATCTCAGGAGATGGCGATACTTCTATGTCCTGGACAGAAGCAGTATTGGATAAAATGTCTGCATCTGGAGATAAAATCTCTTGTGCTGTGCACACCTCTTCCATGGAATCTTAAAAATAACAAAAAATTAAGAGATAACGAAAGAATGTTACAAACTACCTGAAATATTAGATTAAGTTGTAAAGCAGATAAATCACCCAAGGGATTTATGATCATTATTTCCATGATAGAGCACCAAAGAAAAAATTGGTCAAATATGGGTTAATAAAGGTAATCACAGAACTACAGAATTGGAGGATCAATCTCAAATGTCTTAGTTATACATAATGTATACTATGTTGTCAATCTAATATGAAAAAGGGCATGGCCTTAAAAGCTCGTGTAAACTGCTAGATTAGGAAAAAATCAATTACATAGGATAGTATAATTTGGATCGTTGATACGAGATAATTGGGGACAATGTGGTAGTATTTCCTGCTGTTTTTCAGCATGTGCAGAATTTTTTGAAAGTTTGGAAAAATCTGAATACATGACAGAACAATTTTTCTTCCATTATATTTTGAGTCTCGTGCAATTTGGCAGACTTTCTACAATAGTGAGCTTGATACACTCGCATATAAATACATCACTTACCACTACACTCTACAAGATACTGTCCCATTTGATGCCTCAAACATCTTAACCCTCTTTTTGAGGAGTCAAACATCAAGTCACTATCTCCACTCAAAATTAGTTCTGCAAACTGGAAAATTATAGTGTTCAAGATAATAGGCTTTAAAAAATATTTAAACTCAATTCCTCATACTACACATACAATAGATAATATAGTCATGTATATGTACAGCATTTAATGAAAATAAAGAAAATTAAATCTTAAAGGTGTAATTGTGTTAAGACTATGTACACATTTTTTGTAAAATTCAGTTTTGTTAGTAAAATATATGTACACTATACCTTCAAAACAAAAACACCACAAGAGTTGGAATCCTGCTGTTTTCTGTGTTTTTTATTTAGGATCTGCCATTGAGTATTTGGTGCTTCTCCAAATCCTCGGTTGTATCTTTCTTGTAGGAATAGTCTAATAAAAAAAATACAACTTAAAAGCCTATCTGAGTCGTACATGCAGAAGGGAAAAGCATTTATCAAATTCCATTCTTACTTTTTAGGGCTTCAATGAATGAAAATGTACCGGTAGTCAAATTATCTCATGTTTTTTGTTGAACTTTGCTTGTGATTTAATTATATACCGTATAAAAGAAAGGTATTAGACTCTTTTTACATTTTTTTAAATAGTTTTATTACAAAAAAAAACTAGCAATATGAAGGAACTACTTCTTTACATCTTATAAGGGGTATTAAAATATGATTTAGTCTTACAGCCAATTCTGTAAAATTCTCTCTCTAATCTTTCCTGATGAACCTAGCGGATTGAGATATACAAGCTCATGTCTGGATGGGTAAATCACCTAAAAGGAAGAATATTGTTCCTATAAATATTTTATATGCATTTCATATGATTCTGATCATAAAGCTTTCAACCTATTTTTTTCGTATTTTAATGTAAAAGTATATATATAAACTTGAGGCATTTGGCAAAACAAAACAAAAAAGGAAACAAAATGCATGCAACAATATAAATGTAAGTTTTAGAAATGAAGATAGAATATGAACAAGATGTTCACAAGTCATACCCCCACCTTTACAACTGTGTCTTTTGTAAAATATAAAGGTTTGAGTAAACAGGAAGTAGATGTTCGATGAACCTACAATAGTATCCCAAAAAGCATCATGTCTATATCAAGCTCGTCTAATAGCAAATATCAGCATCCTAAGAGTAATGGTAGCTGAGTTATGAGCCACGGAACTACCTGGTTTTCTTAACTTGTACAGCTGTGATAATCAGGAATAGACCTAATAAAAGACATGCTATTTCAATGGGAAAGCCTTTATTACCATCAGAGTCCAGTGAAAACCTTCATTCATTGCACCAATGATAATGTCATACTCTTCTATATTAATCTGTAAACAAAGAATATGTCTAAAAACATACTGTAACGCCATGTTTAGAACTTTAAAAAATCGCAATAACGTCTTACAATTTTTTCTTTATATAAATGTGTCATGAAATGTGTTGTTTTTACTACCTACAAAAAAATGAAACCTGGACAGACAGTTGTTACACAGCAGAATAATTGATCCTGTATAAACAGCTCATATGCCAATTAATATTTTCATTTTTTCTATCAAATATCTAATAAGAGATTTTTACTTTAAATCTGAAGTGCTCTCGTCTTTAATTAGTATTAATTTTAAATGTGATTTTTTTAACCTTTTAATTATATTTTACACATATTATTAATTTATATTTAATTGGTGTCTTCGTATAAGTATATATTTTTTTTTAAGCCATGATGTTTTGAAATCATAAAAATTTATTAATTTGTGTACATCAGTAACCAAAATACTTACAAGTTTTCATATGGAAGTCAAGTGTCTGCTTTTACGAGACACGCATATTCAACATTTATAAACTGTCTGGAGTCAAGTTATTACAATTTACATTAATGCATTAAGCTTTAAGTGACAATATGAAAAAATAATTTATTGTTCAATTATTATTTCCTCAACAAAACATCAAGCAAGAGTCACATGCAACACAAAATATGTCTTTAACAGCATTTACCCTTTATATGGTCATCAGAGACCTGTAATTTAAAACACAACTTTGCATACATGAAGCAGGGCTTTCAACACTTTTTCAAGTAAACATTTCTTATTCAAGAGTAGTCGGCTATTTCCCTATTGGATTAATAGAAATTTCTCAAAAGTAGGCGGCTAAATGCCAAAAGTATACAGATAAAATAGCCACCTTCTGGCTTGTATTGAAAGCCCTGATGCACTCTTTTAATAAGTTAAGGATGTTATTGATAATTCCTGTCAGACCGAAAGCAAAAATCTACAGGAGGGATTATATATTTCTATAGTAAATTTGACAACTTGTTGAAACAAACGCTAATTTCCAAATTTTAAATCTGACTAGTCCATCGGTCAAGCACATTTCCTAAATACATTCAATTTGTTTTCAAAGAACTTGACATCATCCTTGTTAACTTGGTCACATGCCAATTATATCATCAAAGGAGAGTGAGATGTGCTCAAGTCAGACCTGGTTGCACGCATGTTAACGTCTGCTAATACATGTTGTACAATAGAAAATTCAAGAAAGCTTTGTCACTGCAGAGGCATTTAACAAGACATCATTTTTTATAATTTGAAAGATGCTAAAACATATAGCTATGATATCACTTCTTTTGAATGATATATTTAGAAAATGCCTTTATTTTATAGAAGTCAGAAAAATTGATTCAAAGCTTTGTATACCTGATTTCAGGCATTTGCTCTGGACAACCTGTGCAATGTTTTGGTTATAAATCTGCATCAAAAATATTAACATGAATGGACTTTTATGGAAGTAAAATTGATTCTGGACAATTGTGGCAAAGGACAATAATAAATAAGCACGATGTAAATGGACAATTGTGGCAAAGGACAATAATCATGATATAAACAAGAGTGAAAAGTTTACCTGATTTTGCAGGAAATGACACGGAAGTGAAAAAAAAATGCTAAAACCTTGAGTATGGTCCCTCACTCGGCACCGAAGCTCACGAGTACATCAATGAAAAAATAATTATTGTGAATTGAATGTTGATGAAATATTCAAAACATTAAACAGAATTTCAATAAAAATAACTTCAAGTAGCAATAAAATATAAATAAACAACATCCTGATTAAAAATGCTAAACTTGAACATATGTGAAAATCTGGGGAAAATTGATTTCCAAGGGCAATAACTCTAATATAGGTTGTCTGATTGACCTGAAAATTGGCACAGTGATAGATCTTAATTAACTGAACAACTTTTATTCTTACATTGATTATTTATCTCCTTTCACAATAATTGCACAAAAAGGGAAAATCTGCAAACAAAATTGACATTTTCAAGGGCAATAACTCTAACATGGTATGTCTGATTGACCTGAAATTTTGAACATTCATAGATCTTTATTAACTGAGCAACTTTTATTCTTACATTGATTATCTATCTCTTCTCATTTTCATAATAATAGCCTTGAAAAACGAAATATTGCCAAATTTGACATTTAAAGGGCAACAACTCCTACATCAGTTGTAAGATCGTAACAAAAATTTGCACACTGGTAGATCTCATCGTGCTGAACATTTTGACCCTATGTCAAAATTTTGATATCTGCTTTCGTTTTCAAGTTATTTGCAGAAAACTACTGATGGACCCCTATGTTCTATTTATAGTAACGACAGCCATGTTTTTCGACATTTCAAAAATTTTAAACGATAGAAATTTTCCAGATGCCCTAAAGAACAATTCTGCAAAGTTAGGTTGAAGTCAGTCCAGTAGTTTAGGACGAGTTAACGTTTGAAAAAGTTTACAGACGACGACGACGACGACAGACGACGACGACGACGGACGCCAAGTGATGGCAATAGCTCACATGGCCTATGGCCAGGTGAGCTAAAAATAAAAATGCAAAATAAATGACATAAAAATGTAATGCAACATGGTTTTATCACACTTATTTTAAAATATTAGGCTGTTCAACTGTTTAACTATGACTTCCATAATAAGAGTACATTCTTTAATGTCCCACCAATAAATCTCTAACTTTATATTAGAAGTGGGAATACAATCTTCTTGGCCAGAAATTTCTTAAGTTACATCTAGACATCCTTTTTAGAAAAAGAAATCTGTGGGAACATTCACAAACATGCCTTGCATAAAATCATAAGTATTTGGCAAACAGGAAGTGGATGTATTATGGATCCAAAATGGATCATACAATGCAGCGTGCTGGAATGAAATTTGTTTTTCTAATGACTAATAGGATTTAATATTAACAAGAGGCTCCCAGGAGCCTGAATCGCTCACCTGACTTATGTGCCTGAAGTATAGGCTATTAGGCAAAATCTATTTGACATTGAAAGGGTCATAAGTTTAATAAGGGTGTCATTTGACAATATGGTTTAACTTAATGTAGTAATGATTGTGCAGAGTAATATTTTAGCAATTGAAACCTTTTAATTATTTTCTTCTTTCAACATTCTAAGAGGAATAACCCCTAGAATGAACAGTATTACAATGTTGACCTTATTACATATTTTGCAGATCATGATGTGCTTAACAATATGCAATTTATATTTCTTAAATATCTCATATAGATTTTAAGATACTGAGCTTAATACATTTTTGTAAGTGCAAAATTCATAAAAATCAAAATAAAAGGGCAATTACTCTTTCATGGGTTGTTGAATCTTCTTTAAAATTTCAGGGCAGGAAGATCTTGAGGTGCTGATCAATTATGTCCTGTATCAGAATTTAAAAATCTGTCACCCTTTTTGAGTTATAAGCAAAAAACTGCAATTTACCCCTATGTTCTACTTTTAGCCACAGCTGCCATGTTTTACAACCAATCAAAAATCCCCACATCAGTTCTAAACACCTAATGCTAATAAATAACCATACCAAGTTTGGTTTCAATTAGACTAATGGTGTCAGAGGAGTTAAAGTTTTTAATGTAATCAGGAAATGCTGTGAAAATTGTCAATTTTGACGTTCTAAGGGGAATAACCCCTAAAACGAAAGGTCCTACAACGTTGACCCTATTACATATTTTGTAGATCATGATGTGCTTAACAATATGCAATTTAAACTTCTCATATATCTTATATAGTTTTTAAGATATTGAGCTTAATAGGTGCAAAATTTGCAAAAAATCAACAAAAAGGGCAATAACTCCTACATGGGTTGTTGGATCTTCTTCAAATTTTCAGGGCTGGTAGATCTTGAGGTGATGATCACTTTTGTTCTCTATCAGAATTTAAAAATCTGTCACCATTTTTGAGTTATTTGCAAAAAACTGCAGTTTACCCCTATGTTCTATTTTTAGCCATGGCGGCCATGTTTTACGACGAATCAAAAATCCCCACATCAGTTCTAAGCACCGAATGCTAATGAACAACCATACCAAGTTTGGATGCAATTGGACTTATGGTGTCAGAGGAGTTAACGTTTTAAAAAGTTTACGGACGACGGACGACAAGTGATGACAATACCTCACATGACCCTTTGGGTCAGGTGAGCTAAAAAAAAACAACATGTAATTCTAGTGAATAAATTATCTCTTGGTTCTTAATTGTAATTGCAAATTAAAGTTTTTTTTTCTTTTAGTAATTAAAATTTTTAGGCCAATCGTTACCTCATCAGGAAGTTCAGTGTCCAAATCATTGAAGCTCTGCTGATTTATTCTGTATCCAATAACATCAAATACTAAATTTTCATTGTTTACTGTAAATAAATGGGTTTTAAGGACATCATTTTACATTAAAACCTTTATATAATCAATATTTTATCATGCAAAAATGACAAATACCATTTCTATGAATTAGTATTTCAAATAGTATGGTGCACACTACACAATGGCATCATGTGAAAAGGATCTTTCAATTTTTCAATAAAATTAGAGGCTTCAAGAAACCCGAATGGCCTACCTTGTCTTCAATGATACTTTTGATATAAAACCTTTTTATATCTAAAAGTCCTTAACATCTTTTACAGCTATTATAGAGCTAAAAAAGAGGTGTGACATCCACATCACTATATAAGAAATTAAAAATTTAGATATTGAGCTGCTTTAAAAAAAACAAGAAAATGTGTCAAACAGACACGGTGCCCCGCCTTTATATTTATCAAAACAGCTAGGTAATCTATCAATTACGAAGCTCACCTCATTACACATTATTGTCACTAAGCAGAAATTGACTTTAACTTTTAAAAATTTTAAGTGCTCATTCATGCAGAAAAAGGTCACCGCCAGCATCTGAACCATGTATCTTGCTAAGCATCCCTAGATGCACCTACCATACCACTTTGGTCAATGTGGTACTTGCCTGTTAGCAACAATGGACTTTAACCATTCTTCTGTAAGTGGTCATTCATGCAGAAAATATAGGTCACAGCCAGCATCTGAAGCATGCATTGTGCTTAGCATCACTAGGTGCACATACCATACCAATATAGTTGATGTGGCACTTGTCAGTAAGTGGGAATGGACTTTAACCATTCTTCTGTAAGTGGTCATTTATGCAGAAATATAGGTCACATCCAGCATCTGAGGCATGCATTGTGCTAAGCATCACTAGGCACACCTACCATACCAATATGATTGATGTGGCAATTGTCAGTAAGCAGGAATTGGGAATTTGGGAATTTGGGACGGGAGGACGAACGGACAGACGGAAGGACAAACAGACGGACGGACCCGAACACATGATATTCTATCACTGATAGTCATTTCAATTCAATTTTGATAAGTCACAATATTCATTATTTCAAATATACCTGAACTTTCAAAATGATGCACCTGCTCAACAGGATCAGCTATCCTAACTTTTTTACTTGTAGACCCTGTAATATATATTTTTGCTATTAGCAAACACATTTTATTTAAACAAAGCAAGTTAATAATTGATCTAAGAAACCAATATTGTACAACCTACTTCAATTTATTGAAGCAGATAAAAATAATTATTTTTACACTTATTCTTTTTAAGGTAAAATAAAAATTCTTGATGATGGATTAGGCTTCTTTTTTATCCTTTTTGGGTACAAGTTCTTTTCATTCAAAACTTTTGGTAGTTTCTATTAAAATGCTGCTAATGAAATATTACTCTTTGACATATGCATATACAGAATAACCAAATGAAATTTTGATATTTTGTATCTTTGAATTTTAAAGGGAAAAAAGTGAATGTAAACCTTTGCATTCAATATTCTTAGGTGATTTGATGAAGAGTTATGTGATTTCTCATACTGCAATTTTTATTGTCATGGACCTGTAACAAAACTCTAAATTTATAAGTATATTACCTTTCTTTTGCCTTTTTGTATAAGTATGTGTATCTCTTAGGCAACTCTTTCTTTTTTTTCCTAAAAATGACCAATTTGACTAAATACATTAGATATATATATAATGCATGTGTATAAATATAATTTTATTTTACCAATCACTAATGATCAAGAAAAGACTGCCTGCATTTCAAATTTCAAATTTCCTGTTTTTATTCCATATTGTGTTTATGTCAGTGTGTTGCTGACTTGTTAGTTATTAAGTTTTGCATTGATCATATTTTTATTTTTAAATAACTTTTTAAAACCTCATTTAAATCAATATTGATTTCTCTATGAATAGTTAAAGATCAGTAAGAATGAATAAAGGCCTTCTTAAAGTTCTTATTACATACCTTGTGTGCCTTTGCTTGTTTGACCTGAATCTAAATCGTCTTTTGCTGAGCTGCTGTTGCCACCTAGATCATCAACTGAAACCAAAATTTTACAAAAGCCTACAAAGACCTTCAATATACATATATTGTACTAGACTTTCACAGACTGAGAAAACAAAATTAACCAAACAGCATTAACCATGCCAGCACCTTTAATGACATTTTATACACTTCATAAGTACAATTTTTCTGTACCATCAGTTGTCAAATAAAAAAAATAATAAATAAAAAAAAACACAAAAAAAAACAAAGAACCCAACCTCATATCATTACTGTATATAAGGTACTTAATTGGAGTTAAATTTGATAAGTATTAAGGTGACCACATGAACAAGGTAAGTTTATTTGAATTTTTCAGTGTTCTACCAATTTTTCTCAGGTGTAATTTAGAAAACTCCATAACAAAAATACCTTGAATTTCAACTGTTGGTTCCTCCATGCCAAATGTCCCTTCTATTTCAACATTGGAGTTTCTTGTCTTTTTGGTTGCAGCTTTAATGATGTTTTTGAATTTCTTTCTTCTCACAGGCAACTTGCGAGTTGGTTTTGAAGGCTGCTTTTTTCTTGGGAGAGGTTGGTTACTGCAGTTTAGAGGCAGATTATCTTCTGCGGGAACTAAACTGCTGCTTTTTGTATAAAGGGCTTCAAGGTCTTCAAGGACAGAGTTGAAGGACTCTTCATCATTGATGTTATACAGAGTGCTTTGAATGTCCTTCAAAACATTTGAGCACCTAACAAGCAGTCTGCCTAAATTCTCAGGTCGCTCTTCATTCCTTTCTTGGCCTTCTACGTCTTCCAAGACTATGTGCTCAGCAACAAAAGGATGTTCATTGCTGCTGTCATCAGTAGCTTCATTTGATGTTGGTGTTGATGCAGCATAAGATACATCAGAGACAATTGGATCCAAAGCAAAATGTGGACAATCTCTGAAGTTTGCTGGTAAACTATCCCATGTCCAGTTAGGGACGGACATGAAAACAGCAAGCATGTGTTTGCATGGCAAATGATTTTTTCCCCAATCTATGCACTCGCAGCTAGGTCCATTTTCGTCTAGGGATACAATATAGTTGGCATCTGAGTCTACACTTTGAACAGAATAAGTCTGCTCACGGTTTTCCACGGCAGTGATGTGATCACTGGGAACTAATGATGCATTGGGTGGTAATCTCATTAAGCAGTGATCAACAAACATCTTTGGCCGGTTCTTTAGGAAGCAAGGAACATCAGAGCGGTAGCTTCTGCACAAATCCAAGCTCTTCACATTGTATGTTATGTAGCTAAAATAAACAAATGGAACTTCTTAATAACAATTAAAGCAAACGATTTTATCAAATCTATAAGTCTTTTTGGACTTCTAATGACAGAATATAGGTTTAAGTGTGCATCAAGGATTTGGGATGTGTCCATTTGTCCTTTTTTTATTTTATTGTTCTTGTTCACAAATTAATCAAAAGTTATATAATAATTGTAATGATTGTTTATAGTGTTTCTATCAACAATAAATTAATGTACTATCTTTCAAGTCATTAATATGATTTCACTTACTTATCATAACTCTCTTGGAGAAACCTTGTGAGGAGAACTGACACCATGGTAGATAGTGTTCCATCACCAAAATGGGCCAAATAGTTCCTTTTGAAGTCTTGGTGCTTCCTTTCCAAACCATTGGTAGTAGTCAACCTAACATTAACCAGATATTTTCTAAAGGCATAAACCCATCTCTGAAATCAGAATTATTAGTACATAATTATTGTTTTACTTTGCATCCTACATGTATCACAATAACATACAATGTATAATGAAAGACACATACAGACCAGAATTAGACAAAAAGAGTAAAGACACTTAGTTCCTTCTGTATTTTGCTGAACAAACAAATATCCAATCCAAAAACTATCAGGTGTTCAGTAGAAAAATAGCTAAACACTCTGCTGGTTTTCAGTGAGGACATTTAATTCTTAAAAAAACATGAAGTACATATAGCAAGACATTATACAACACGACAATATAAAAATGGTATTATACAACACACTAAAATACTTAAAACACACACTAAACTAACACAACAGAAAAATTACCAAGAAGCTTTACCTGTGTGTACTACAAAATAATAAAACAATTTTGAATTCGAAAATATAAACAATAAAAATTATGAAGTTTTGATTGTTCTCGGTGCATGTGCAAATATATCTTTACATATGTCTTATTGCTACTCACATGATAATTAGGTATCCATTTCTTTCCTAGCCATGATTGTAATTTGGCATTGTTCTTCCACAAATCACTTTCTTGGAGTTCCTGTAGATGGTTAAGGTAGTGTTCCTCCGATGAAGAGTTAGCAATTTTTCTCAACCTTAAATACAAAATATGCAAGGCTAAGAATATAAAATCCACCGGCACTTATATTTTAGTTTTAATATTAGTCCATTCACTATATCATTACACAGTAAATGAATGAATCAAGATCTGATTAGTTAATTCAGTTGTTAATGTTTTTATGCAGAAACTATTTGTTCACTGTGAGAAACAAAATAATAATTGTAATTATTGTTTTTTAGTTATTGTTTGCTAAATGCCCTCTAGGCACTACAGGACAGTATAGATCTATACCACATTTGTATTTGGGAAAACAATACTCCATACTTACATGGTAAGAACTTCACTCTTATGGTCTGATAAACCATTCTTCAACTCCCTTAACCATCTATCCCAAGCTTGTTCTCTATGAAACAAACATAGGTATACTGAACAACCTACAAAAAGAAATAAAAACACAATTTATTTTTCAGAAAAAAGCACTAGAGCTGATAGGAGCATGAATTTCTCATTTGGTCTTTATATATCAACAGCCTTAATTTATCTGAAATAGTTACAACTTTATAAAGGCAGAATAAAATTAAAATACTATTTACACCCCAAAAAAGCCTATATAAAGGTGATTTAACTTTTATTGCCTTTCAGCTATTCATTACAATTTCCCTAGGACAAAAACATACAAACACTAATTTGGACCCGTAAGGGCCATTAATTTTTAAATGATTTAACTTCAATTCAATAGAGATTTTAATGGAGATAAAGGTTAATTCCTATTTAAATAGCCTACCACTTTTTGTAGTGATATTAATAATTGGTTAACATGTTTTACAAATCTCACATATAGAAACATGTAACTTACAGTATTAAACATTTTATTATAAACATGTTGGATTTCTAATAGAAAAATCAACTGAGAAGTACAAAATAAAGCAATAATATATATTATTATAATTATTAAATAATTATATTATTACAGTGAAGTTGATGGATGTAAATATGTGCGAGTCAGAAAAAATTCAAAGCTGAAAAAAGGTAGTGCAATTGTGTTTATATGATAAAGCATTGTGTATAAAAAGCTAACACCATCTAAAAACAACCACCCTTTAAACTTACCATCCAAATGATTACTGTAATAAAAATGTAACAAAAGTAAAAAATACACAATAATGAGTTTTGTGATAAACTGAACAATCTACATATAGTATGTACATACAGTCATGACAGTATCCTGAAAGAACCTTCAGCCAAATAAAATATCCATTTCAACTATTATTTTTCTTTTTGATATAGAGTAGCTTTTATTGATTGATTGATTGTTGTTTGCTTAATGTCCCGTCGGCGATGAGTATGTTTTTATGATTTAAATTAGATGTAATATAATGTAAAAGTCAAGTGTTTCAGTGTTTGACCTTTTTTTTAAAGCAAGCAAGTAAATCTATGGACGAACGAACTTTGAAATAGGTTTTCCTTTTAAAATTGTGCATTTGAGTATTTCAACAAGAAGGATGGTTTAATACAAACTTGGGCATGCTACAACATGTACTCTTAAATATAATCACCTTCAAATGTTTGCTCCACAGCAGATATCTCCCTTTCATCAAAGTCAGTCATGAAATATTGTGGATGCCAATCTGGGTTCCAGCCCTTTAGTACCTCAAGACCTTCTCTGATGGAGTCCTTTGATTCATTGGCAGATATAAATGAGGCAACTATAATGTAGCCCACATTAGTCTGCACACATACAAAAAACAATGGCAAGTCGTACTTGCTTGTGTTGTATGTAGCATCAAGTAGACATAACTCCTTTCCATATAGTGAAAGAAGCCTTCTTTGCCATTCAGACTGATGAACAAATAAAAACCCTTGGTGACATGGTACTTCATCATCAGAATCATCATTTTCTGACATGTCATTTTGATCTCTACAACAAGTAAAATTCTTTTGAAACAAAAAAACATGTCAGGCTTGGTACTAATAGACATAGTGAACAACTGACAGATATAATGCACATGCACACATGGAACAATATTCTGTAAAAATATCAATACTTCAGAACACATTTTAATATTTAGTTGGAAGACCCTAATCCTGATTTTTTCGAAATTCATTATCTTAATTTATTATTTTTATTAAATGTGTTTCTATTTATATAATCTACTTTTTCAAATAAACATGTCCAAAAGACTGTTTGTAAGATGTTTCAGGGTGATTCAATATGTTGAATGGGACAAGATATAACACTCACAAGAATGTAATGGAATGATGACTAAATTATCGCATGATTGGCATCGAATATAAAGGCAGTACAGTCAATGTGAATTTCACCATAAAAAGGTCAACAATATGAACCAAAATGTTTTGAATCTTTGAGAAATTTGATTAAACAGATTTTTAAAGAAATTCATAATGAACACACTGTATTATTTAAAAAACAAGAAAATCATAATTTATCAAAGCATATCAAAACCACTTTTCCAGACATTTTTTTTACATTTTGATCTATTATAAGTTTTAGATTTTTTTCACCTAATGAAAATAAATGTTAAAAATAACATACATTGTTCTTATAAAGAATGATTCTGTTGGTCTTTCTGCTTTCATAGCATCAACCATACATTTAAGGTTTTGCTGATCACCAGCTGAAAATCTACAATAAAAAGGGATAGTTCAAACATTCTACTTTATACAAAAATTTAAAGAATAAGAGTTCTTTTATGTCATTTAATAAAATAACATATGTTGTAAATCTTATTTAAAATCAAATTGTTTTTAATACTAGTACATGCATGATTGATCATTTGAAGCACACATTTTGGAATGGCAGTCATTATTTTTTTTTAAGATGATTCTCAAAATCATTGTAATAAAGGTTACAATGACATTCTACAAGTATTTAGAAAACTTAGTTCTTTGTGCAATTAAATGATGCAATTATAACCCATATTTTGATGTATAATCTTGGTATAAACAAATATTTTTCTGAAAAATATCTGATAATTTTTGTCCTTTTTGTTTCAGTACATGAATTGGTGCTCTAGTGAGTGTTTTTTTTTACCTAGATTTTCTCAAAGTTGTGGCAATTTGGTTTCTGATGTTTTTATCGACAGGAAAGTATCTCCTGTTAAACCTGGACACAACCACCCCTGGAAACAATTCCTTCGTGACATAGGTATGAAGGAAAAGCTTAACATCAGACACCTTCCTCACACCAAGCAATGCCAATTCTGTAATTTTCTGGCGTATTTTTTCTGCTGTTGGCTGGTTATAACCTGAAAACTACAACAAAAACATATTGTGAACCTTTTTATTTACGTCAGTAATCTTTTCTTAAGACAAGATTTTTTTTATTGAAAAATATATTAGACACACCTCCAAGATCTTTGCTGCATTTTTTAATTTCTAAAATGGGTTGTTGTAATGTCTAATGTATGTGAATAAAAATAATGACTGGAACATGTATTTCAAATTAGATGTTTTGATGCAATAAAAATACAGCACATTATTTTATTGGATAAACATATGAAAGTTTTCTTGTATTAAAATAAAATTATGTTTAAGTTCTAACTGAAATGTTATAATGAAGTGGGAATTTTAAAATATAAATCATAATTGAATTATAATTAAAAAAAAACACCAACTGGGCCTGATAAATGAAACTGGTGGCTATCTGGATCAGGAAAAAAAAGGTAAAAACGAGCTTCCTTCTCCGCTGTACCACTAGCTAATGCAGTTCTAATGGCTTTGGACAGCTGTTTCTTTTTCCAAATGGACAAGTTTCCATCAACCTAATACAAATAAACATAAAACATATTATATTACAGATACAAGTGACTGTAAAGTGTTATAGGCCATCTACCAACACTCAGTGATGTGTTATTGAACTTGTATAGTGACTTAGAGGGAGTTGTAGTGTACCTACCTACAGTCAGTGATGAGTCATAGAACTTGTTTAGCGACTTAGAGAGAACTGTAGTGTACCTACCTACAGTCAGTGATGAATTATAGAACTTGTATAGTGAATTAAGAGAGTTGTGTTGTACCTACCTATAGTCAATGATGGGTTAAAGAACTTGTAAAGTGACTTAGAGAGAACTGTAGTGTACCTACCTAAAGTAAGTGATGAGTTATAGAACTTGTATAGTGGCCTAAGAGAGTTGGTTAAAGAACTTGTAAAGTGACTTAGAGAGAACTGTAGTGTACCTACCTACAGTCAGTGATGAGTTATAGAACATGTATAGTGACTTAGAGAGAACTGTAGTGTACCTACCTACAGTCAGTGATGAGTCATAGAACTTGTATAGTGACTTAAGAGAGTTGTTTTGTACCAACCTACAGTCAGTGATGGGTTAAAGAACTTGTAAAGTGACTTAAGAGAGTTGTAGTGTACCTACCTACAGTCAGTGATGTGTTATAGAACATGTATAGTGACTTAGAGAGAACTGTAGTGTACCTACCTAAAGTAAGTGATGGGTTATAGAACTTGTATAGTGACCTAAGAGAGAGTTGTAGTGTACCTACCTACAGTCAGTGATGAGTTATAGAACATGTATAGTGACTTAGAGAGAACTGTAGTGTACCTACCTAAAGTAAGTCATGAGTTATAGAACTTGTATAGTGGCCTAAGAGAGGGTTGAAGTGTACCTACCTACAGTCAGTGATTTGTTATTGAACTTGTATAGTGACTTAGAGGGAGTTGTAGTGTACCTACCTACAGTCAGTGATGTGTTATAGAACTTTTATAGTGACTTAGAGAGAACTGTAGTGTGCCTACCTACAGTCAGTGATGTGTGATAGAACTTGTATAGTGACCTAAGAGAGAGTTGTAGTGTACCTACCTACAGTTAGTGATGAGTCATAGAACTTGTATAGTGACTTAGAGAGAACTGTAGTGTACCTACCTAAAGTAAGTGATGGGTTATAGAACTTGTATAGTGACCTAAGAGAGAGTTGTAGTGTACCTACCTACAGTCAGTGATGAGTTATAGAACATGTATAGTGACTTAGAGAGAACTGTAGTGTACCTACCTAAAGTAAGTCATGAGTTATAGAACTTGTATAGTGGCCTAAGAGAGGGTTGAAGTGTACCTACCTACAGTCAGTGATGTGTTATTGAACTTGTATAGTGACTTAGAGGGAGTTGTAGTGTACCTACCTACAGTCAGTGATGTGTTATAGAACTTTTATAGTGACTTAGAGAGAACTGTAGTGTGCCTACCTACAGTCAGTGATGGGTTATAGAACTTGTATAGTGACTTAAGAGAGTTGTGTTGTACCTACCTACAGTCAGTGATGGGTTATAGAACTTGTATAGTGACCTGAGAGGGTTGAAATGTACCTACCTACAGTCAGTGATGTGTTATAGAACTTGTAAAGTGACTTAGAGAGAGTTGTAGTGTACCTACCTACAGTCAGTGATGTGTTATAGAACTTGTATAGTAACTTAAGAGAGTTGTTTTGTACCTACCTACAGTCAGTGATGGGTTATAGAACTTGTATAGTAACTTAAGAGAGTTGTGTTGTACCTACCTACAGTCAGTGATGGGTTATAGAACTTGTATAGTGACCTGAGAGGGTTGAAGTGTACCTACCTACAGTCAGTGATGTGTTATAGAACTTGTAAAGTGACTTAGAGAGAGTTGTAGTGTACCTACCTACAGTCAGTGATGTGTTATAGAACTTGTATAGTGGCTTAGTGAGAACTGTAGTGTACCTACCTACAGTCAGTGATGTGTCATAGAACTTGTATAGTGACCTAAGAGAGTGTTGTAGTGTACTTAACTACAGTCAGTGATGAGTCATAGAACTTGTATAGTGACTAAGAGAGAACTTTAGTGTACCTACCTACAGTCAGTAATGAGTCATAGAACTTGTATAGTGACTTAGAGAGAACTTTAGTGTACCTACCTACAGTCAGTGATGTGTTATAGAACTTGTATAGTAACTAAGAGAGAGTTGAAGTGTACCTACCTACAGTCAGTGATGGGTTATAGAACATGTATAGTGACTTAGAGAGAGTTGAAGTGTACCAACCTACAGTCAGTGATGGGTTATATAACATGTATAGTGACTTAGAGAGAACTGTAGTGTACCTACCTAAAGTAAGTCATGAGTTATAGAACTTGTATAGTGGCCTAAGAGAGTTGTTTTGTACCTACCTACAGTCAGTGATGGGTTATAGAACTTGTATAGTGACCTAAGAGAGAGTTGTAGTGTACCTACCTACAGTCAGTGATGTGTTACAGAACTTGTATAACGATGTATAGTGACTTAAGAGAAAGTTGTAGTGTACCTACCTACAGTCAGTGATGAGTTATAGAACTTGTATAGTGGCCTAAGAGAGGGTTGAAGTGTATCTACCTACAGTCAGTGATGTGTTATTGAACTTGTATAGTGACTTAGAGGGAGTTGTAGTGTACCTACCTACAGTCAGTGATGTGTTATAGAACTTTTATAGTGACTTAGAGAGAACTGTAGTGTGCCTACCTACAGTCAGTGACGTGTGATAGAACTTGTATAGTGACCTAAGAGAGAGTTGTAGTGTACCTACCTACAGTCAGTGATGTGTCATAGAACTTGTATAGTGACCTAAGAGAGTGTTGTAGTGTACTTAACTACAGTCAGTGATGAGTCATAGAACTTGTATAGTGACTTAGAGAGAACTTTAGTGTACCTACCTACAGTCAGTGATGAGTCATAGAACTTGTATAGTGACTTAGACAATTTTCATGATTTTAAATTGCACGATTTAGTAAGTAAGTAAGTGAGTAGGTAAAACTTTATTTTGATTCGGCATGATAAAAACTATACAAGACAAGCTCAAAGGAGCCTCTAACCGAATATAAAAACAGATACATCAAACAATAAAAACAAAACAGCATGCAAGAGACATATAATGGTATAGTGCCTGTGAAAAAATGACAAAAAAAATTAAAAGAGCAGTTAAAAATATTTGAAATAAAAAATAGACTTACAAATTTGCTACAAAAATAAAAATCTACCAGAAGAGTACAGTTATAATGAACTTGAAATTTAAAAAATAAAAATCAATTATATTAATTTTGACTGCCTAGATACTTATGTACAGTTAAATCTTAACATGTCAAGTAGTTTTGGAATTGCAGAGAAAATAAGATTCATATAAATCCTGAACTAATTAGGTATCATTTAGGTTGTTAACTTACCTTGTACTCAGGAAACTTTAGGACCACTTTAACTTTAATAACAGCTGGGCACCCCTTCTTTTTTGTGTTCTGTATTAACCTGCGCCTCTTCTTGTTTCCATAGGAATGGTCACTCTCCTATATCAAATATAAGGAGTTTAAATAAAACATATTTTTTCCTCAGAATTTAGAATTTTTAGTGGCAAAATATTCATGTAAATGTAAATATTTTATCCCGCCATACTATTGTTTGAAGACATTAATTTTATTCAAGCTGAGGCACAGCTTGTCAGCAAAATCAAAGTGGCTGAGATTGAGGATAGCGTAACAGAATATTCCTGCAAAAAATCTGCCATATGCTAAAAAAGATTTGCTTCATATACGTGTCCAAATTTAGATTCACAGTATAGGCATAATGTTTCATATAGCTCTAAATATAAATTCTATATTATGACTAAAGAAGAAGATATTATTAGCATTTTAATGGAGTGAATACAGTAAATATTGTCAACGACATAAATTGAAAATTCATAAAAAAAAATCATTGTTCAAATAACCGTTTCTTCAAACATTTTGGCCAGAGTCCTTCATCACTTGCTTTTCTTTACCATGTTTACTAGCTTCCTACGTCCTTCTTCAACCTTCAAACTACTTTCAACCTACGTTTTTTTATATATTGTTGAACATTAATTCCTTGTTTTGTCATGCTATTTTTTATTTCATTCATTAGCATGTAAAATGAAATAATTAAGCTGTGCTCACAGCTAGGCAATTTCTAACTCATACATTTATTATAATGTCCCATGGACTGTCATGATCATACAATTATTTTAAATAAAATTTCCTTTTTAACTCAAAATAATATAATTGAAACATTTTATTCAAAGCTTTATTTTAAACCTGTCTGTCATCACTGCTGGTACTTTCCACACCCTTTGGTCCATAGTGGCATTCTAGTTCTTCATTGCCAACTACAAGAAAGGGTATGCCATCATCTTCTATTAGACAACCATCACTCCATGATTTGGTCCAATAAATTTCTTTCCCATCAAACTGTTGAAAATCTGAAAAAAATGTACAATATTGTTGTCTTAAAAATACAAAATACCACCAGCATAACATTGTTAAATCTAGCTGTGAAAATATACACATTCACTGTCTATCCATGTGGTATTTTTTAAATAAATATTGTAGAATGGGGCATGAATTTATTATCCTAGTTTTAATAGGGGTCAGATTTTAGGGTCCATAATGGGGTATATACATTTGTAGAAGGACAGCAGATATTGAACTTTCAACAGGAATCACTTTAATAATAACATACAATGTACAAACAACTTAATTGACTATCTAATTGGCTTAATGATTTGACATGTATATAAATCCTCTTTTGCCTCTGTATCAGTTGACATGTCAGTTTCTTGTCTGGATACGGTTTCATGAAGTATTGTCAGTTAATAAGATTAAAGCTGCATATATCTGATTATCTTTAGGTTATTCCTTGCTGGTGGCTATTTTCCGGACCATATGAGTATCTTGACCATACACGTATGGTCGGACCATATGAGTATATACTCATATAGCTATGACGAGCCAGACCATAAAGTATTTGGACCATATGAGTATTTTTCGATTAAATGATCTAACAGATTTTTTAAGTGGAATAAAATTAAAAAGCATGTTCCTTCTCTGGAGGTCAGTCATTAGAATGACCATCATTTACAATGTACATGTACATACAACTTGTATTACAAGTAGTAATAAGTCTGGATCTGAAGACATCATCGCACAAAGAAAACTTTAAAAAGTCAACGGTGTATACATGTATATGGCGGAAGGCTACTATTAACAGGTTAAAAAACCAGAAGCTCAGCAAAACCTGACCCCATCCTTGAATGTATCCAGGGAGTCACTGTCAGCACTGACAATTAAAGTAGGTAGTCCAATCTGCAATGCAAGTTCGAGTCATAATAAGAGTATACCCAGGTTTTTGGTAGGGTTTATATGACTGGATTTAAATTATATGCAATTTATTTAGACCTTGGGCCGATCAGAACGGCGAGCAGTGCATACTGGCCTCGTTGAAGGCTGCTGGCGGTTTTCCATTAATTACCTCTTGTTATGTGAGCTGTGTCACGTACATTTATTCCACATCTCATTATTTTCTATTATATCATAATATGCACATAAGCTGATGCACATACGACTATCCTTATGCATTAAAGGGCTTATATTGTAACTTCACTGGCTTTCAATCATGATAATAAAGCCATATACACCATGACACATGTTGTTACTGGACTTGAATTAATCTGATTGATTTAATTACCGTTAGGAAAGGAATCTGTGCGAAACAGATTTTTATTGGTTGATCGCTTGCTTATAAAAGCTGATGTTGTCCCAAGCTCATAAAAGTCTATGCTTTCTTTCACTTTCGAGTACTTGGCAACGTAAATAAGTTGGTTATCTTGGTCAACCATGTTATATACTGGTCCTTTGCGCCGGTAACTTTGACACCGGCATACAGTTAAAAGCGAAAACAAATTCCGTTGCTATTCCGAACCTGATTATGTTTTATGAATATTCATAAACCTACCTAGAATCAGTGAGAAATAGAAACAACCCTCCGTATCTCTAGAGTAAAACAAGTACAGAATATGCCGTGATGGAAGTAATCAAACAGACCTCGGTGTAAATGAACGCCTCGCAACAAGTATTGTTCGTGTCATTCTGAATTATAGGGAATCATTAAATTATGTCCAGGTTCTATCCCTATTGCCGAGGCCAAAGCTCGGGAACATAAGATTTTGGATTCTCTCTGTTACATGTTTCTATTACATTTTTTCTCAATGAATAACCAAAAATTCTGTGAAGTATTCATGCGTATGTGATCACTAGGTTTTTTATCTTGGAAATTTTTGTTCATAAAGTAAAGGTTTGATTAGTCCTAAAATTGATATCACGCGAAACAGAATTATTGCATCATTATTGAAAATAAGGCCACGTTCATATTTATTCTCAAGATTTGATATATATTGATTGTTGTTTGCGTAACACAAGGATATGGATATAAATTGCCATCATGTTAAATCATGACGTACTTGTTAATGTACTAAATTACATCCTTCAAGAAAATCACAGCCAGCACTATCACTAAAAAACTCAAACATAAAAAATAACCATGCAAGATTGGTACAGACATTAAACGGCGAAGTTTATTTGGTGTTATTGGACCCTAAAGGAAGTCTTTAATAGCCCCGAGAACAAAAATTTAAAATCCATTGTCATATACATTGTACACTGTTTCATCATATACAATTTGTTTTGCTTTACTGTTCAGTCAAAAAATAATAATAAAAAAAAAAAATAATGCGAAAATACAAAAATTACTTCCATCTGTTTTTTAAAAAATCTACAGGTTAGGTTACCCTTCCGGAGCACCTAATATTAGTTTTGGAATTTGTATGTCTTTACTTCTAAAACAAGAAACTAAACGAAACGAAACAAGCAAACATTCATTCATTACGGAAGACTATGTTTATTTAAAATGCTTTGGAGTATAAAGTCTTTTTAACCAATGTAAAAAAAAAGTTTTTGTTTTGTATAGTCCGAAATTCCTCTGACTTCAAACGGTCTGTTTCGCTTGGTTTCTCTATCAGTTTCGTTCCTTTCCTGTTCTTGCCTTGTCTCTGCACTTTGGATCTTTTTATTACCTCCTTTTGTTTATTTCTGCGGTACATTTTATGGATAAATAAGTATATTTCCATTTTACTGTGAATTTAGATATTTTCGCTGACATCAATTTTCATGGACTGGGGCAAAAAGACAAATTCCTGGGTTCTTAATTTCGTGGATTTTAAATTTAAAAAAGAAATGAAAATCAAATGAGGCCAGTTAAAATTAATGAAGAGTGTTTAAAATCGAATATTAAATAAATCCAACAGTGCAATCAACGATATCGTTATCATCTAAACTAATTTCCATTTGACGTTTGTTCAAAACGAGATATCGTTAGAACAATATTTGCTGCCGAAGCTAAAAGCAAAACCAAAGAATTTACTTATTAACTAGATGAATTATGTAACAAAACCTTATAAATACTTTACTACCACATTGTTTGCATCATTTTATTTTCAATAATTTATCTAAGCCCAAATCTCTTCCTGGAGAAAACTCAAATCTTCTTCCCTGTCAACATTGGTATCAACTCTACTAATCACTATTTCTAGGCCTCTCAAATAAATACCAAATACTATGTATATAGCCGATAGCCCAGCAATACTGGTGGACCCTATATTTTATTTATTAATATAAATATAATTGATAAACAGAATATACATACAGCATGAGTATCAATGCACAATAAATTCACTTTCATTAAAGAGTTCAATAGAATAATTAGTAAATTGTCTTCAAACATATTTTGCTCTGTCATCAACGATCCCGCCGGCCAGGAAAAACCAACAAAAACGAGTTACTTCGGTCAAACTCCATTTAAACTGCAGTCAAAAGACTACATTTTAAATAAAGTGGAAAAAGTGGGAAACCTGTGTCCAAACCCAAATGCTCGGAAGACCGTCTCGAGAGTTATACTTGGACTGTATATAAATTAAATATACTATCTATATGTAATAAGTAATAACTTAAGTTACTCTTTAGTAAAATATCTAATTCCTAATAAATACAAATTAGAATAACAATTCAATTGAAAAAGAACTTTATTTCACTGTTGTCCAGTCTGATGCTTGGCTAGAAGTGACCAACATGGGAAAATATTCCCGCTAAATATCAATATCACGTGATATGTATATATACGTGTACATACGAAGTACCCGTATCAATAGTATTCAATAGTACCGTTATTACAATAATTTCCCACTATACTATCGAACCGTTGGAAATTATAAGTATCAACTCTACTAATTACTATTTCTAGGCCTCTCAAATAAATACCAAATACTATGTATATAGCCGATAGCCCAGCAATACTAGAACCACAAAGAAAGGGCGGATAAAGTTCAGTTTACAACCCAAGTGTTTGTGAAACTCACATTCTCTTTTCAAATGAATCATCTATGTACCCGTCCTTACTTGTGTAGGACTTCCACCTCCCGTGTCTCTTAATGCACCTTTCGTTCGCATCAGACTGGGCAGCAGCTGCAGCACCGCCCGCACGGAGAGAATGTAAACCTAGATTAAGATTAGGGGCGACAATTTTTATCCTTTTTACAATATTTTCTTTAGCTGATGTATAACTCATCTTCTTATTCTTATGTATCAATTTTGCTATACCCCGTGATCTAAATATCGGTCTAAAAACAAATGAATCAGATTTCTCATCTAAATTAGCTAACTGAATATATCTATAATACATATTGAATGGACAAGCTAAAGTGTTGCCTTTTGAAATCAAAATTTTATTACCCTGTCTGTATTGATCAGTTTTACTACGTGAAATGTGAATCTCTAAATAGTCTTCGAAAACTGTGATATCTTTACATTTTAAAGAGCTAAGCTCATCGTAACGCAAAAATCCTGAATAACCTATCAAAATCATGGTCAAATCACGAACTATCAATAAATCTTCGTACAATGAACATAAATCAATAAAAATATTATTGTTAATTGGATCCTTTTTGACTACTGGTCTACCGTTCAAACGTTTTGCGGATTCAGTCAGTGATTTAACATATGAATTGTTAGTAGGATCATTGAAACCATTAAGCGCATGGGCCCATTTAATAGAATATGTACAGCGGAATCTATAACACTGGGAGAACAATGCTTGTCAATCAGATATGTCAAATAAAGTGCGACATGAACTGGGTTAGCAGGTAATTCTGACATTTTGTGTTCGTTTATAAAAGTTTTCCACCGTTTAAAACCATAAAAGTACTTTTTACTGGTATTCTCGGCTTTGGATTCCACAATAAAGAAAGACATCTTGTTGGCTAGATTCCTAAGTTTGTTGTCCGGGGATACACCACTGTTGTCTATGGCAACCTGGACATTGTGTTCCAATCTTAAACCTGCAAATATTATTTATTATATTAAAATTCTAGTTTGATTGCTAACATATGAAATCTCAGAATTCTTTCACCAAATACACCATTTTTACCACCACCTTTAACGACTGAGTGGTCTTTTGGTAAAAATTTTGTACCTTTAATAAATTTGGTGAGATCATTAGATGCGAATAGCAACGGCCAGAATGGAGCTGATTTTGGGTTGTAAACTGAACTTTATCCGCCTTTTCTTTGTGGTTCTAGTAGAACTCTCGTTCCTTTCTCGTTCTGTCCAGTTACCGGATATTTCCTTGCAAAAAGGTTTTGCATTCAAATCTGTGTTTAAATAACCACCAAAACCTACATCTGAGGCGTCACAAAACGTTTCAATATCAATAATATCATGCTTATCGACTTTACAAATGTCGACTCCAGCATCATTGAGCTTTTGCAATGAAATAGACCAAAAATGTATTTCATCAATTGCTTTTTTACTAATCTTGACTGGTGCATCCCAACTTGCTCTACTCATGATACAATCATAAAGGTATCTAGTGTTCAATCTGACTAAGTCACCAATGACTATCTGCATAGATATCAACTGACCTACAATGCTAGCTAAAAATCTAGATCTGAAAAATTCTACACCTTCGTTTGTTTCTTCTATTAAAGATATAATCTTTTTCTCAGTTTTCATAATTCTATCTTCATTAACAAATATTTTACCTATATTTGTATCCCACGTATACCCTAGCCATTTCAATTTCTGGCTTGGTAACCAAAAACACTTTTCATGTGCAATCAAAAATCCCAATTGTTCTAGTTTATTTTTAACCATTTGACTGCTCTCAATGCACTTTTCAAAATTACTATCTCCACCCAAACCGTCGTCAAGAAACATTATTATCCTTTTACCTTCTGATCGCAAATGCTTAACTACTTCTCTAAGTACTTTTGTAAATATGTAACCTGTAGTTGAAATGCCAAAAGGAAGAACATTGAATACGAAATATCTCGTATTTCCATCAAAATTCCAAGCGAAACCTAAAAACGTTATGTGTATATCTGAGATTTCCAAATGATGGTAAGCAGATCTGATATCAAAACTAAATAAATAATCTCATTTTTGAAAAATATCTCTTGCTATTTTAGTATCCTCGTACTTATACCTAAATTTAAACAGATGTGGATTCAAATGCCTACAATCTAGTACTAGTCTTGATTTATTTTTATTAAATGCTACTGTAAGTGGATTTACTACAGTTGGTTCAGAATAAATCTCAGAAATGCACCTTTTTTGAAGAAGTTTGTCAATCTCTTCAACAACGAATTTTGCATTGTTTAAAGATGACCTGTTATTTTTTAAAAATTTAACCTCCGGTTCCGTTTTTAACGGTAACTTATAACCGTTTTCGATAACATCAATAATATGAGTACTAGTAGTAATAGCTTTCCATTCATGTAATTTTGACCTCCATTTACCTACTGTCGAAACAGGTATATCAACTTCTAGTAAAAAGTGATCACCAGTGACACTTGGTCTCGATTGAGTAATATCCGTCGTATGTTTATCTTCTGCTTTGTTTACATTTGTACTGAATGAATTTTCAGCTTGACCAATATAATATTCTTTCATATTATTATACAAATTAGTACATTCAAAATTTTAAAATATACTTATCTTGTCTTTTCTTTCAGGACAATAATTCGCCCAGTGGCCCTTATTGCCACAATTAAAACATCTCCCTGTTCTCCAGGTAGGGGTTGGATCTCTCTCTTTGGTGGAATAAGGCACTTTTCTGATTGTCTTCGACTTTTTTAGTTTGTCTGACTTGTTCCTACGTTCAGCTCTATTTTGTGCTCTTATCATCTTCTTTTCATCTTCGGAGTCCTCGGCAATTGGATTAGTTGTGTACTCCTTCACGACTTTCCACCCCAATTCGGATGAATCGGCAAGTTTAATTAATTTCTGCCTGTCTCTTACAATTGCCATACCTTCAACAATCTTGTCTCTTGCTTTATGAATGGATTCCACGGATAAATCTGGTCCGTCTAAATTTGCTTTTGCCTCCGTCAACTTCGTCAGGACTTTAACCTCATGTTTGTACTGGTTTTCGTTCCCTTTCGTTGGAAAGTATAGCTCTCCGACAAAGTCTCTTCGATCTTGTGCATCTGGGATTGATTGATATCTCGCTGAGACTGTTGAATATTTCCCTGAAATGTGGATAGCCTGTTATCTATCAAAGCTGTAATTTGGTTAAGATTATCTTGTTGTGAAGCAGATACTGCATTTTGTACTTCTTGGACAATTACTTGCTTAACGGAATTATCTAAACCGGGGTCCGTCATATTTCACTGTTGTCCAGTCTGATGCTTGGCTAGAAGTGACCAACACGGGAAAATATTCCCGCTAAATATCAATATCACGTGATATGTATATATACGTGTACATACGAAGTACCCGTATCAATAGTATTCACTAGTACCGTTATTACAATAATTTCCCACTATACTATCGAACAATTGGAAATTATAATTATTCATACTCATCCGTTTGAGATATATTTACTATAAAGATCAAACGATAATATTGCATTCTTGGAAAGGACCTCGAGCTTTTTTATACCCGCACTTTCGAATGAAAAGTTCGGGTATATTGTCGTGCGGTCGTCCGTCTGTTCGTCTATCCATCACACTTTCTTGTGACGCAAACTCCTCCTTCACTTTTGATTTTTAACCAATTCTTTATGCCATATTGTTGCTTACAAACTGTAGAAGCGTAATAAGGTTTTGGAAAGAGGGCATGGGAGGGACCAAAAAGGGCCAAAATAGACAGAGCTTTGTGACGTGAACTACTCTTTCATGAATATTAACCATTTATATTCTTGCCATATTGCTGCTTACCAACAGTAGATGCGCAATAAGGCTTTAGAATTCCAAATGTTTTAAAAGGGGGTGGAGGGCACCAAAAAGGGCCGAAACAGAAAAAGACCATAATTACTAAAATTTTATCTAAAGACAAAAAAATTGAAGAAATTTGTGAATTTCAGTTTAAGGGGTTATAGGTCCATAAAAGGGTCCAAATAGTTAAATTATAGTAAAAGTGGGTTGTGATATATTTGTTACAGATGCAAACATTTACTGTAATTCTAAGCATGCTTTTATTTTACATTTTGAGGATTTGAAGGGCCAAAAATGGAAACGAGGCCAAACAGTTAGATTACAGTAAAAGTGGTTGAGATATATCTCTGCAAAGGTTATTTGTTACAGATGCAAACTGTAATGCAATGGAAACTGAAAATGTTAAGAATGTTTGTTTACAAATAAATGTGGGGTGCCGGTAAAGCTGTCGTTCCGACAGTCCCTAACTCTAGTTTTTTTTCATTTCCTCTTAATAAAATGATTGAAAATATATATTTCGTTGTGTTTTTAAATTTGTGGATTGCGTGGTCCGCGAAATCCACGAAAATTGGTGTACCACAAATAATCAGTGTTTCACAGTATTTTGATTTTT
This sequence comes from Mytilisepta virgata, assembly GCA_028015205.1. Taxonomy (NCBI): domain Eukaryota; kingdom Metazoa; phylum Mollusca; class Bivalvia; order Mytilida; family Mytilidae; genus Mytilisepta; species Mytilisepta virgata. The sequence goes on from CM051521.1 coordinate 96,906,148, forward strand.
GCTTTCAGTTGATTATTTCGAATTAAAAATTTCCTTGTGAGTGTGTTCAAAATCACTCGATAAAATAAGCAAGATGATTTGTTTAAAAATTACACGTTCTCTGTGGTAACGGTCTAATGTAAGTTTGGATTATGATTTAAGGAATTTATGGACAATATGATTGCTAAAGGAAATTGATTTACTTCCAACATTATTGTGAATCAGACTTATTTTGTTAGAATAATATTACAATTATTTCCCCAATAATTTTCCTTGGAAGTTTAGTGTCAGTAATAGTCGTTACTGCACTAATTATTTGTCTGTTTCGGATTACAACATTTTCAGCCTTGAGCACTGTAAATGGGACGTAGCATTGTTTCATTATGATCATACATTGTAATATTTTTTATAAACTCCAAGTCCGTATCTTTTTTCCAAACGAAAGGGGGCCTGTTGAGCATAGATTATCAGGTCTGTAATAGAAATCCTTTATCCGAAAATTTTTGTTTGTTCCTTTCCGTTAGCCAGAAGCTATGGAAGCATTTGTCACATCAAGTTGAAACAAGTTATTTTGTTGTGCATATCAAACAAAAGTAGATGGTCTCCCAGACGTTTCTACATATGCTTTTTGTTCATGTACTCGAAGGGTTTTTGCTTTAGATTTCGTTCCTCTGACTCGATGTTACAAGAAATTCCATCCTTGTCAGTTGTTACAGACTTTAAGAAATTCCATCCTTGTCAGCTGTTACAGACATCAAGAAATACCATCCTTGTCAGTTACAAACATCAAGAAATGCCATCCTTGTCAGTTGTTACAGACATCGAGAAATTCCATCCTTGTCAGTTGTTACAGACATCAAGAAATCCAATCCTTGTCAGCTGCTACAGACAATCCTTGTCAGTTGTTACAGACATCAAGAAATTCCATCCTTGTCAGTTGTTACAGACATCAAGAAATGCCATCCTTGTCAGTTGTTACAGACATCAAGAAATTCCATCTTTGTCAGTTGTTACAGACATCAAGAAATACCATCCTTGTCAGTTACAAACATCAAGAAATGCCATCCTTGTCAGTTGTTACAGATATCAAGAAATTCCATACTTGTCAGTTGTTACAGACATCAAGAAATTCCATCCTTGTCAGTTGTTACAGACATCAAGAAATGCCATCCTTGTCAGTTGTTACAGACATCAAGAAATTCCATCCTTGTCAGTTGTTACAGACATCAAGAAATACCATCCTTGTCAGTTACAAACATCAAGAAATGCCATCCTTGTCAGCTGTTACAGACATCAAGAAATGCCATCCTTGTCAGCTGTTACAGACATCAAGAAATGCCATCCTTGTCAGTTGTTACAGACATCAAGAAATTCCATCCTTGTCAGTTGTTACAGACTTCTTGCACACAACATCGCCAATGAAGACCAAATAATTGAGCAAATATTCATTGCATGTTTTTTTTTGTCATCTTATGCATGCAAAATGACCTTTATGTAACCTGCATTTTATCTTTCGTACCTGTACATACATTTAATTAAAATGTTTGGAAAAACTAATTTGCAGAAATGACTTATTAGCCTTTTTTTATTTTCGGATACTAAGCCCTTGATGATACGAATATCGTGAAAATTTTCGGTGTTTGGTTATTATACTAATTTCCCACGGTATTGCCTTTAGTCTGCATAAGTTTGGTTTCCAAGTGATCTGTCACTACCCATTCCTATTAGATAATCAATTAAGTGTGTTCTTCAGACAAACGATGTTTATAATTAATGCAGTGATGTACTTGTCTTAAATGTAGATAAACATTAAAACAACCAAGAATTATACAAAAGTACTTTATAAAATTCCTAGAATAGTTTCTGTAGGCCTGTTCAACTTGCATATATTTTAACTGCTTCTTTTTTCTTTATGAACATTTTTGGTCGGGTTGCGCATAATGAAATGCGCCTTATAGTATTTTGAATATCTAGCGGGCTGGCGTGAATTTCAGATATGATTATTTTTGGAAGTACATTGTTTAATGGAGATTTACTCGCCACATCAAATGGTTTTCCGTACACCGTCATTAGTAATATAATAGTTGTGGCTGCTATCTAACTTTAAAAGGTTCATGAAACTTCCAAATCATTGATATTGCAACGTTAAATCCGGGTGAATTACAAGTTCAAATCCTAAAGGCTAATGCAGTCACCTGTTTCAACAGTCAAATCTGCAATTAATTTTCGCTACCTTAAACCACACTGAATGGTATCTATTTAGATATAAATACATGTATATAGGAACATTATTTTTTGCCAAGTAATAGACAAGCAGAGTTTCAGCAAACGTAACTTGCCACACCTCCATACATTCTTTTGAGATGCTCTTGTATTTGGCAATTCATCTGAAGAAAATATTATTAGTTTCACTGAAAATATATCAGCTATTACACCATGCAACATCTACAAGACATCTTGAAGTCCCAGTAGCATTCCCATACTTTGGAATTTAACATCCACCAAAGATGTCAACATATATATTGAAATACCATCTGTATGAAATGGATTGACAGGAATTAAAGGTGCATTAGAACAACTACACCAGTGTCCAAAAGTCTTAAATTCTTTGACAAAAGTGGAGTCAATGTCGCATGAACAATTTTGGACAAATGCAAATGCAGTCAGATCACAAGTCAAAAAAAGTATTCAAAAGAAAAGTAATATAACGAAATAACACATGTAATTACATCCCATATATTCTGGAAATTTGGGGAGTAAACACAAATTTAAAATTTGTCCTATCTCCATGTCAGTATTGCAAGCTACATAATGAAATCATATATGAATCTGATTTTACAAGAAACACGCAGAGAAGCCAATAAAGTTTTATAACAAAACATTGAACTCCAAGGGAAATGTTACAAACAAAGTCCGATAAACTGGCGAAGCCGTGAGGTACGAAAAGCAGACGACCATTCAAGAAGAAAAGGAATGCAACTAATCTCAAAAAAAGTCTTCAATAACTGTTGAAAGTGTTCTGAAGAAGCCACCTACCGTCGTCTCAAGTTGCCATTAAGTGACGAATCATTAAGAACATAATTACCAACAAATTTTTGGCACTGATGCTTTCCTTTATTGACCATACATTATTTTCAGTAAAACCATAACCTCAATCATTCTACATTAAACTCTCTGGTGAAAAGGAAAATTTGTCTTCAGAGAGCTGTATATGCAGATCTTCCTTTCCTCGATGCACAACCTGACAAAATCATAGGGTTGGTGTTCATAATTAACCACAATTTTAATTTCAAATTTGTGCTTATTTGCCTAAATCTTTAAATTTCAAAAAGGTTGATCTTATTATTTAGTGTGTATATATAAATATTGCTTTTTACAGCAAGTATTGGAAATTGAAAAAACTTTTGAACACCTGGGACGTGGTGACCTGAAAATGACAACTGCAACAATAACAAGGAAAGCCGTATTTCATGGTAAAAGAAAAACACTGTACTCTGTTTAACATATCTATGAACAATTCATTATCAACATAAACTTATCTTAATCAAAGTTCCCTTGAAACATTATGAAAGTTCTGATTACTGAAGAAATGTTTATGTGATAAAAATTAAAACTTGAAGGGAATGTTTGGAACAGATAAACATTTAGGCGGATTTTTTCTGCTTTTGATGGGAGACCTGTAATAGACACATGGATCTTCCAAAACACAAATGCTTGATATGGATCACTTGCACCAAATATTGGGCAGGAGCTGGTACATGTAGAATAGAATCTGAAAAGGAAATCCCCATGAATCCGATGTCAGTGCATTGAGTAACAAGAGTAGTTAATAAATGTGCACTACTTAATAAAAAAAAATAATTACATTTATTTGCCACTAATGTACATGCTGACAGCCGTTACAAGAAGTGTTTAGAAAACATCAGTCAACTAGGATGTGTACAAAATGCTACTGATAGCACAATGAAGCATTAGAAATAGGAGGAGATCTGCCACCACGAGAGGAAAAAACCTTCAGAAAACTCCGTCAGATAAAAATGTATGGGCATTATATGCTGATACGTATTTCATGTGTTATCCAAAATTTCACACTTCAGCTGCACCAGTGAGAAAGTTTTTATTATTTAGGTGCAGTATGAAGACTAAGACATTGGGAGTGCAGTCAGACAGACAATGAAAAGTGCGTACACCCTCTATATAAACCTGAGTTTTACTACAAGAAATTTATGTAGAAAAAATATAAAACAATACTTTAATTGGGAAGATTTCCACCTCATATGATATCTGAAATAAACAACATAATTGATAACAGGAAAGGTAAAGAATGGCATACTAATCAATTAACTCACCCAATAGACAAAAAATAGCATAAAATAGCACAACAACACAAACATAAACACAACAGAGAGTCAGGATAGTCTAACTTTGTACAGATACTGAACAGTGGTGAAGTTAAACCGGTTTTTTGTGTACCCAAACCTTTATCCATCCTGACACTCTGTTGTCAATTTCAGAATGATCCATTAGTTACTTTAGTGATTCAAAATTCAAAGATAACAAACAAGTGAAAGGTAACATCTAAGAACAACAAATGTTTAGAAAATTAAACCTACTTTGTCAGTAAACCACAACTTGCTAGTGATGTGCAAGTGTAAATTGTCACCACCATTGGCATTTAATTATGAATTTGACTGCACACAGTAATAGACTGTTTAGATTTGGGATGGCGTGTGACCATCATACCTTTTTTTCATTTAGAATATGAAACTCATGGGTCAAAATAGTTTTAAAGGCAATATTCTAATTTTTTTTAGTACATGACGTCTCTGTTGTTAAATTTTGCAATCTTTGGCAGCTCCTTTAATTATCATAACAAACAAGTAAAAGGTGAAAGGTAACATCTAAGAATAACAAATGTTTAGAAAATAAAACCTACTTTGTCAGTAAAACACAACTTGCTAGTGATGTGCAAGTGTAAATTGTCACCACCATTGGTATTTAATTATGAATTTGACTGGACACAGTAATAGACTGTTTAGATTTGGGATGGCGTGTGACCATCATACCTTTTTTTTGTTTAGAATATACAACTCATGAGTCAAAATAGTTTTAAAGGCAATATTCTAATTTTTTTTAGTACATGATGTCTCTGTTGTTAAAATTTGCAATCTTTGGCAGCCTCTTTAATTATCATGGCCTAACTAAACCATACGAAATTAGAATTCTTAAACATTAACAATCACAAAATATAATTTTATGATGGATTGTTGATTAAATTTAAAAAGTCTTGTGTACACTTCCCTTTTAGAAGAACCGAATTGATAGTTCAGTGTAAAATATGTCAATGATAGATTTATCTGAAGATGTTTTGAGATGACGAAATTGGTAGTAAATGTAACCTCACCAGCAACGTTTTCTACAAAGAGACCAAAATGGGATTGCCTTAGAGTTCCCGAATAAATATATCTAGGATATTATTGATTCTAAAATCTATTCAAAACTCGAGAGTACATCAGAACAGAAGGTTCAGCTACTCAATGAATTCAATCAATTTCATTTAATTTTATAAACCTAACATTGCCACTAATGTGTAAAAATCAGTATGCTTTAATGATAGATCACTTGTGTCTTTACAATTGATTAGATTCTGTCTTAATTTCAACATGGATAACTTTATTTTGCAGTAGAAAAACAAATTTCTCCTGTATCTCCATTAATCTAACAATTCTTAAATACGATCGTAACCTCAACAAACGTGAGAAGCGGATTATAATAAAATGAACTATTTTTCAAGTTAACAACATAGAGTTAAAACATTGAAAACTGTTTACCCTTGCACAATGTTGGTATCGTTCTAAAAAGACAATTTGAAAACTTTTAACAATTAAGTAACGTTTTATCTATATAATATATATTAATTTGAAACTAGAGTTACTGTGGTCTAGTGGCCCGAAAATACCCCCCGCGCCAACTGCTTTGTAAACCTTTCCACATAATCTGTCCTTAACGGACTATTGATACCCCCGATCATGCATCTGTTGAGCCCTCTGCACTTTAGAAAGTGAAAGCTGTAAGAGGAGTAGATGAAACACCCTGCAAAGTTTCAGACCATTGATTTAAAGCTGTAAGAGGATTTGATTAGATTGTAAAACATGCCGAGTCAAAATCTATGGGCGTTTGCAAAGTCGAAAGTTCTACCAACAGTCGAAGTGCCGTGAGGATAAGTCAAAGTTCTTAAAGGGGGGGGTGGACATTTGCTAAAAAAAATGCTGGAAAAAAGTCCAAACTTGAAAAAAATTTGGGCATAGTGGCCCCTAGAAAATACGCTTTTTTACCCCCCTTCCCATCACCCAGACCATAATAGAGGGAATTAAGAGAGAGAGAGTGAAAGACAAGCTGGGACAAATTTCATTTATCCTAATGAAATCTTACTTGTCTTTGTGAGAAAGTGTTTTTATGTTGATAGTTGATAAAATGATCTACATACCTGCAGCAAGTCATTAATCTGGAAACATTTCCTTAATGGAAATTATAAGGAGCGGAGCTGTACTAAATGGTAATTCATTTTGAGCTATGATTGTGCATATCATCAGCCGCCCTAGTTTTGTCCTCTTCCGATTTTCGGCACTTTTCCAAATACTTGTTAGACTTCACCAGTAAAATTTACCTCCGTGAGCACATGGAAATATTTGTGAGACTTCACCGACTGACACATATGCGTAGTACTTAATATAAAGGTTTCGCCTTTTGATGAAGATTGAAGAAATTTCCAAAGATCAGTGTATTCACGTTTGGCTGGCATGTTTTTTACTGGCTTCATCATGCCGCCATTAAATGATGCCGACTCAAAATCTTATGGGCGTTTGCAAAGACGAAAGTTCTACCATCAGTCAAAGCGCCGTGAGTATAAGTCAACGTTCATTCGAGCGTCTTTTAACTTATGCCTGGGCATATCGACATGTCGCGAAAGGTTCCGATCGAATTTTGCGTTTTTCTTTTTTCCGTTTTACTTAGTTGACGTAGAAAAACGTTTAAGAGGGCGGAAGGCGTAATTTGGGGTCTGAAAATCGTAGTGATAACGCTAAAATCGTAGCAGGTCCGAATAAGCTGTAACGGGAATTGATAACACAAAGCATGTACACGTAGTTCGGACAGACGGACGGTCAGACGGACTGACAGACATACAGACGGGCTGAAACCTATATACCCCCTAAACTTCGTATAATAATGTTTCCTGAATTATTCATAATAAATTTCTTTTGATATTCTATTTTAATTTCTGGTTTGCCGGACAAACTAGTTTTTTTTTTTTTTTTTTTTTTTGCTCAACGTCCAAATATTGCATGCTTCTACACGACAAGAACCAACTCAATAATTTATCAAACAATTCAAATAGGGATGGGGGGGGGGGGGGGCAAGTTTAACTGTCACTGTAAAGGGTGGATGGATTGGTAGGGTCGGATAAGTAAAGTCAAGAAATACCAAAGGAATATTCGAAGGAGGGAAAAATCGAAACAACTGACGAACAACAAAGACGAGACCAAAACAATACATGCATTACAATTAAAAACTAAAAACATATGAACAACATGGACCCCGCCAAAAAACCGTGGGTAGACTTGGTGCTCCGGAAGAGTAAGCAGTCTCTACTTCCTGCAGGACACCGGCCATGCTGCCCATGTCAAATCCGGTAGGAGGAAGGGATAAAATCAATGGAACAGGTCCATTTTCATTTGGGAAACGGTTTTTTTTCATACCTGTCAACGAAGTCATGATGACTTCCATAAAACTTTAATAAGGATGACTCCAACTTAGGAGCACCATACCCCTATCTGAGTAACTTTTCTGTCATGAGCCGGGCTCTGTCCAGGAAGTCAATGTATATGTCACAAGCACTGAAATAACGTATGAGCTGTGAAATATATACTCGATACGCCGGCGCTTCTGGAATATTGACGCTCAAAAATGGGAAGTTGACAATTGGAAAGTGAAAGTCATCCCGTTTGTCGTAAAGTTTTGTATTCCACCTTCCTCTAGTGTCAATTTCGAGGTGAAGGTCAAGATAAGATGCAGACTTGGCAGTGTCTGTGGTATCCTTAATTTCGAGCTCATTGGGATAGATGAGATGCAAGAATTTCCCAAAACGTGAATTGTTGAGTGATAAACATCATCTGTGTAGCGGACGCTGAAATTAAAGGTACGGGCTAACGTCTTTTTTAGCTCACCTGGCCAAAGGCCATGTGAGCTATTGCCATCACTTGGAGTCCGTCGTCATCGTCGTCGTTAACAATTATACAAAACTCTTCTCCTCTGAAACTACTTGACTAATTAAAACCAAACTTGGTATGAATGTTCCTTGGGATACCCTGCATAGAACTGATGTGGGGATTTTTGATTCGTCGAAAAACATGGCCGCTGTTACTAAAAATAGAATATAGGGGTCAAACAACAGTTTTTCGCAAATATCTAAAAAAAATCATTAGGTTACGGCAAATTCTGGCAGGTTGAAAGTGTTCAGCATGATGAGAGCTACCTTTGTGCTGATTTCCGTGAAAATCTGTCAACTGATGTTAGAGTTATTGCCCTTTTTTGACATTTTTGGCTTTTTTTATGTTATTATTTCAAAAATCTTCTTCTCTGAAACTACTATTCAAAATCAAATGAAACTTGGTAAGATTGTTCCTTGGGGTACCCTGCATATAACTGATTTGGGAATTTTTGATTGGTCGAAAAACATGGCCGCTGTTACTAAAAATAGAACATAGGGGTCAAACAACAGTTTTTCGCAAATATCTCAAAAATCATTAAGTTAGGGCAAATTCTGGCAGGTTGAAAGTGTTCAGCATGATGAGAGCTACCTGTGTGCTGATTTTCGTGAAAATCTGTCAACTGATGTTAGAGTTATTGCCCTTTTTGACATTTTTGGCTTTTTTTATGTTATTATTTCAAAAATCTTCTTCTCTGAAACTACTATTCAAAATCAAATGAAACTTGGTAAGATTGTTCCTTAGGGTATCCTGCAAAAAGTTAATGCTCGGATTTTTGATTGGTCGAAAAACATGTCCGCCCTCAATAAAAATAGAACATAGGGGTCAAAATGCTGTTTTTTGCTATTTTTTCCTGAATTATAGAAAGAAAATGAAGATGAAAGCTACTTTCAAGGTAAACATGGTATCCCGAGTTGAATGGTGATGATGAAAGTTTGTTTTGGACGGCCATTTTTAAAATGGCTGCCATTTTCCCGCCATTTTTTACACTTGCTCAGATTTCAACAATATTTGGTTTTTAAAGTAAACATGGTATCCTTAGTGAATGGTGATGATGAGATTTTTTGTATGGAGCATCTATGGAAGGTCCTTTAGGAAATTACATAAATCTTCCCGGTCCGTGAAACAAAATGGCCGTCATAAGCATTTACATGTTCTGATTGGTCGAAATTTAAAACTTCTCCTCTGAAACCGTAAAGCCAAATGAACTGATTTTTGGTATGGATGATCTATGGAAGGTCCTTTACAAAGTTTGCATAACTCATCATGGTCCGTGAAACAAAATGGCCGCCATGAGCATTTACATGTTCTGAGTGGTGGAAATGTAAAACTTCTCCTTACAAACCGTTAAGCCAAATGAACTGATTTTTGATATAGAACATCTATGGAAGGTCCTTTACAAAATTTGCATAAATCGGCCTGCTCCGTGAAAAAAAATGGCTGCCATGAGCATTTACATGTTCTGATTGGTCAAAATTTTAAACTTCTCCTCTGAAACCTTAAAGCCAAATTAACTGATTTTTGGTATGGAGCATCTATGGAAGGTCCTTTAGGAAGTTTGCATAAATCTTTCTGGTCTGTGAAACAAAATGGCCGTCATGAGCATTTACATGTTCTGATTGGTCGAAATTTAAAAGTTCTTCTCCTTTGAAACCGTAAAGCCAAATGAACTGATTTTTGGTATGGAGCATCTATGGAAGGTCCTTTACAAACTTTGCATAAATATTTCTAGTCCGTGAAACAAAATTGCCACCAGAAACCTTTATATGTTCTGATTGGTCAAAATTTAAAACTTCTCCTCTGAAACCGTGTGGCCAATGAACTTATACTTGGTATGAAGCATTTATAGAAGATCATTTACAAAGTTTCCAGAAATCAATCTAGTCTATCAAATCAAAAGTTTGTGACTGCCAGGTGAGCGATATAGGCTCAGCCCACTGAGCCTCTTGTTTCGTAAGGAGTCTGTCTCATATGAGTAAAGGAACAAGTCGACCAGGATTGGCGCACATTTCGTACCCATAGGAATGCCATTTGTCTGTTGGAAAACACATCCGCCAAATTGAACAATTATGTTGTTGATCAAAAATTAATCACAAGGACAATTTCGTCCTCTGTATATTTTTTGTTAGATTTAAAGGGTTTTTTTTAACAAAATATTATTTATCTCTACCAATGACAAGGTATGTTTATCTGCTGTTGCCATTTAGCCTTCTATAGCGGCATTAGTCTGCTTTTTTAAAGTACAGTAGGGGTCTTTAGCGTGCAGGGAGTGTGGCATTTTCCAAACACGTTACCCTCTATGGTCCGCGGTCAGGCTTTCCGTATTATGACCTGACAAACCCCCAACGAGAGGGTCTCCTCTATGCACCACTTGGGGACGCACTAGACAGCTCTGTGGGTGAGCTCCCATGAGCCATCACATGTGCCTAGCCGAACTAATCAGAAGTGAGTAATATAAATGTATAAAATTGTAACAAAAATATATGTATATAATTTCCTTTTTTTTGTAATTATATAAACACCAAATTTAATCAACTTTTGTAAGTCTCCACAAAATTTCAACAACGATTGAAAAACATCCACATAAAATAGGGAGCCGTTTGAAAACATGGTTACCGATAGGAGTAATGTTGTTTTATGCAAACCATAGTTTTTCCTCTACCCTTCTCTGATGAATACACAATCTAAAGGCCAAGACCGTATGGCTACTAATATGATACATGTACAAATTGGAGACTTACACTTTTTTTAGATAACAGGGTCAAAATGTGCAGGTTTTCATTGTAAAATTAGCTCGGTAGTAAAAGATGTTGTTGATTATTTTCCAAAATAAGTTTGGCAATTTTTGCTTTTGCTCAAACTTTATTTGTATTATCAGTTTTTACAAATATTATAATTGTCTTTTATTCGTCTCCCACTACTTATAGTGTAGTTTCCATAAGCTGCACACTGAACTGCAATGGAATTGGAAATTAGAACACTAGGTTCGGTTTATATGTCTGCTCTTGACAAACGTGTTTCGCCTTTGAGAACCATTGGGGATTGTTTATTGATATAGCTATTTTGATTCAAACCTTCATATAGGTACATGTGTTGACAGAAATCAAATAATGTATAAGGCAAATTCAATTTAACATAAAATGCCAGTAATAGTAATTCAAACATAGTTCCCAGAAGTCAAATTTAAAGCGAAAATTTGAATTGTTACGACTCAAAGAGTATTAAATTGTCTCGTAGATCTTAGTTTATAATTTTTCATTGGCGAAAGCTTGCATTTCAGAAATACTGTCTGCTCGTATTTGCGTACTATTTTTTATATCCTTTTAAGTTCACCTGGCATAAAAGGCCATGTGAGCTATTGTCATCACTTGGCGATCCGTCGTCCGTCGTCGTCCGGCCTAATCTTTCCTTTGAAGATCTTCTCCTCTGACAACAATTGGGCCAATTGGCACCAAACTTTGGTGGAATGCATTGTCCTTTGGTGGCCCTCAAAATTGTGTCTGGTATCCCGAACCTCCAACAAACATGGCTCCTGTGACTAAAAATAGAAAAAAGGGGGATGAATATCAAAATCTTCTTCTATAAAACTACTTGGCCAATTGAAACTAGGCTTTTCAGCAATAGTTCTTACATGGTCCTCTTTTGGAAATATGTCCGATGACCTGGACTGTCAACCAAGATGGCTGCCACAGCCGAACTTTGTTTAATATATAGGACCCAATGCGAAAATTCATTTAAAAATCTTGTCTGAAATCCTGCACCAGTTGGAACTAAACGTGGCAGCAATGGTCGTTACGTGGTACTCTTTGAGAATTGTGTCCGATAACCCGGACTGTCAAACAAGGTTGCGGCCACAGCTAAACTTAGTTTAACATAAGATCCTATGGGAAAATTCATTCTGAAACAACTGAGCCAATTTGGAACCAGACTTGGCAAAAATAGTCCTTAGATGATCTTCTGCAGAATTGTATCTGATGACCTGGACTGTCAACCAAGATGGCTGCCACCGCTGAACTTGGTTTAATATAGTACACAGTGGGAAAATTCATTTAAAAGTCATTTTGTCGGGACAATTGGAACCAGGATCGGCAACAATGGTTCTGAAATGGTCCTCATTTAGAATTGTGTCTGATGACGTGCCTGGACTAACAACCAAGATGACTGCCACAGCCGAACTTAACTTAACATAGGACCCAATATGAAAACCAGTCCAATTGACTGTTACGCTTAGAATTTTAGTCATGCTGAAGGTGGACAAGTTAATTCCAGGTGAGCGATACAGTTTTCTGTTGAACCCGGTTCTACTTCATCTTATAAAACAAAAATATTGTCATTTATTAAGAAAGAAAAAATACAATAGTAACAGGTAAGATATGTAGAAGAATTCCAATGATAGTTTCCTACCTGCCATAGCATACTTTGAATTACAAATACCTGACGATAGAAAACTGCAAAATGCTTACATTTGTGTTACAAATCTAAAAATAATCTATATCAATTTATGTCAACTTCACTTTATGTTAACAAAGAAAGCATATGTCGATCCTTTTGTCTTGAGGAGTTAGCAGTTTGTTCATTGTTTATGAACTGACAGTAAAGTTCAGAATATGGAATTATATACAGTACTGCATCGGTTACTAGTACTAAATGTACAATGATTCACGTCTGTCATTTGCCTTTTTAAACAAAATGGCTTGTCTGCAGAGAGCCTAGAAACTCAATTTGCCCTAGTTTAATATAATTAAACGGTCTTATTACTGTTTTACTCCATGTGTACAGTTCACTTCTATTTTATTCCCATCTGGTATTCCACTATTACGTCAGGAAATATTGTGATGGATCGCAAAAAAATCCAATTATATATTATCAAACAGGTCAATCTTTTTCACAAACCATTCCCTTAGAATGAATATTGCATATGATATGTGTATACAATAAATTGTCCATATCTAATTTTAGATAACAACTTTAAGTTAACCAATCAATTCATTTTCCGAGTCATCATTGTCTGCAGTACAACAGACAGAATGCTATAAAAGTTTATTGTAGTAATGATGAACGATGTTATTTTGGTGTAAAATTACGCAGTTATCTTAACCCTTAATTCTCTATCTATCGATCCTAGTGACTATCCCTTACCATACATCAGCAAGTAAAACTTGAAAGGCAATCGAAAACGATTCTGATAGTACTTCTTTCAAATAACATCATCTAAGCATAAATTCAGAAATGTGTCTGTTCAGAAAAGGTAGTGGGCGCTGTACTGGAATTTCGGTCACTTACATGCTTGCAAGTTAGACATTTGGTATCTTCTAAGTAAAATGTGCGGTTAAATGTATGAAGGGCTTTGAAAATGAGTAAAACGACCTTAGAAAAACTGGGACAAGACAAAATATGATAAATGATAGTACATGTATCCACGTGCTATCTGGGGATTATGGGTTATGACAATTTTTTAACTGTCTTGTGCCTCCATTATATACAATCATACGGGTTTATCACCTGCTCCCCTATGAAATATCCTAAGATCTCTTTACAAAACAGCTTGAATAGTACTATTGAAAGGAACATTTGGAACAGCGGAATTTCTGTCTCCCCTTTGCAACTTTGTCCTGTAATGGCAAACGAATCTTTAAAAAATTATGCTTGATATGGATCACTAGCACCAAATATTTGTCAGAAGCTGCTACAATAGAATCAGAGCATTGCCCAATAGAGTAATTAATAAGGAGCGCTATTTAACAAAAAAAAAACATATTACAGGCCATTAAGTGTCATTCACAAACATGGCCGAATACGACGAAAGCCAGATTGTATTTCGGGATTGTATTGCTCAATAAACAATAAAATGGATAACAGGAAAGTTAAACAATGACATACCAATCAATCAACGATACATAACAGACAGAAACCCGGATAGAAATTAACACAAAACACAAACATAATCACAACACAGAGTCTGGATAGTCTGAATTGGTATAGACATTGAAGAGTGGTGGGGTTAAACCAGTTTTATTGGTGCCCCCTCCTTATATATCCTGTTTTGAGATACAATTTGTACTCTAGATCGAATTAACATTATTTCCATGTGCTTTAATAGCTTCCTTTTAAGTATATGACTTTTTGTACATTTCAATGATTTTAACCGTTTATGTTATTACTACTTTTTGTGCAAATCAATTATTGGAAACTTTGATCGTAATGTTTCATGATTTCAGATAATTTGCAGAATGCAACTAAATTGCTGGATAGTTAGTTAATGGGATTCACCATAAGATCACTGAATTTGATAACTTGAACGTTTAAACATTGTAATTATTTTATTGGTGAAATACAGACAGTGTTACAATGTTTACTCATTCTTTCGTGTTGACATTCAACATGTCGTACAACCTCTCAGTCTCATACGGGAACTGCATTTTAAATAAAGGCAGTAATATTCATCCAATAAAATTTAAGATTACGATATTTGCAAAGATTGGTATCTATGGTACATCTGTACTTCAGAAATGATTTAATTGTTAAAGGTCTACAAAATATGACCATATATGTAAGCAGGCAGTATAACTCAGAAATCTTCAAACTTCAACTTTTTGGAAAATTGTTGTTTTGATTTTCAACAACAGGCCTTGAGCACAACTGATGAGTCGTAAATCGGCGAAATGTGTACATCTTGTGCATAAAATTGGTATCGAAGAATTTTATTAAGAATGATTAAAATAATCCAAATAATTAGCAGATAGTAGTTTATTAGGGATCAATGTTGGTAAACAATAACAATTAAATAACGATATGATAATTGTAGCCTTTTAGAATAAGATAAGTCAATAGATTAATACAGAGACCTAATCCATATCGGACCGAGAATCATTCAGAAACTCTAATATCAGACCGAGGGTTTGGCTGTGGTCTGATATCGGTCAAGGGATGATACCTAGTCCAATATGGATTATGTCACGTACTTATCTGTTTATCTTATACTGCCAAAGTTCATCCGACCTGATATACCCATATCAGCATGACCACGTGACGAACATGATCTGATAAAATATAGCCTTGTGCTCTATGGATACACTATAAATTTCACAAACCATAAGGTAAGCCGTTTAACAAGATTATTGCAGGAACATTTGACCAAACGAATTCTGCTGAATAGATAAAAGCCCGAGGCAACAGCATTTCCATTCTATCGTAAAAATGAACACAGAGTGAACAAGAACAAACAGACAGGATGATACAAACACAAAAAGAAAAAGGGTAATGCAGATGAAAAATTAAAAGGAAAAAAGCGAGAGGAAAAACAGCAAAACTATCTTAAAGAGATACATATCAACACAGCAACGCAAAGAAAAACAACAAAGTAAAACACAGACTATTCCACAGGCAACCTGTATACAAGAATTAGATGATCTAGAACGGTAGGCATGTCATACTTCCGTTATAGCAGCCATACAAATTCAGTGGATTGTCCATTCCAAAAAGAATCTACACTGATTTTTTGTTAGAGACGAAACCGAGACAGAAGCTACGCAATTCATAGGATCTCCTTAATTTTCATCATACTACTAAAGCATACTAGCAACTGAGCCCCGGACAATCTCCAACACACAAGTCATCACCAATGGTAGCAATAAAATACTCGCAGATTTATATCCATGAGATGTGCATATTTCGTTCAATTACGATGCGTTAACTGTGATAAGGGTGGAAAAGAGTTTGTACCACAAAATGATTTAAAGAGCCAAGTCAAAACAATCAATATAAGATACGAATCAACATTCCTGTAGAATTCCGTAGCCAGCTCACTTGTAGCATACTTATTTATAGTGTAGTACATGTATCACTCACAAATAGAAATGTTGTATTTTTCATTTACATTCTACTAGCAACTCAAGAGTTCTGTGGTGAGTACTGCCGATAGTATATGCGCGGGAGACAAATATTTCGTAATAATGGCTACTGGTAACGATAGATAAGACTAAATTTGACGCGTAAGATATATTAATGAACTTTACGAACAACTAAGAGGCAATAAACTTGCTGATTAGATATGTATTGTCCATTGTATTGATTCAAGTAAGCTGTATTGGTCCAATACAACTGACCGAGAATCAACACAGGGTCAATACAGAATCAGCAAGTTCGTAACACTTTTGTTAAATAATCGAAACAGTCCGTACAAAGCCAGTCTATACAGCTGGTCCGTAAGACAAAATAGTGTGTAAAACCGATCCGTATGGAATTCCATATTGCCAAAATGATTTTCCGTATTGGCCCGGGCTAAAATCTGTATTGAATTATTAACCAGATAAATTTTCATATAAATACCGGTATTTATAAAGACCAGGGCAACTTAAAAATATCGTTCGTGCCAAATTTGTCCATATTTAAGTAGATCATTTGTAAATGATTGAATAGACTTTGAAATATGTATAAGCACGATTTTGTCTTTTGAAAATTGTGACGCTGTTGACTCCACACCCACTTTGATTTGGGAAGTTTTGTAATTTAAACGGTAGAGATGTGTGTAAGGAATAGACAGTTGGAGGTTCGAACAGTTCTTTAGGAAACAGAATACTATCTTTGTTTGCAGTTTGAAAGTTAGATAGAAATAATGAAGTATTTCTTGCATTTTAAATAATAGGAAAGGGTCAACAATAACACAACAATCAATTTTTGCCACCCAATCGACAGATTCCCAGACAAAAAATAACAAAAAGAGACAAACACAAACATAAACATAACAGAGAGTCAGAGTAGTATGACTTGGTACAGACACTGAACAGAAGTGGGGTTCAACATCTTGTGTATAAAACAACGATAAACGCCAAAACAGTATGATTACCAAACTTCACACATTGGTTGGAGGCTACATAATTTTGATAGCAGGGTCAAAATGTGATCATTTTAACTCTTAAAGTAGCTAATGCTCTCATAACCGCTGGTTGGATATTTTGGCTCTTTTAAACGAAAGTCAGAAATAACTCTCCCATGAGGGTTTTTGGTATCTCGGCATGGATTTCAGTAATTTATCAAGATCGTTGCAAACAATCCGTACAAACACTGGAAGCTGAATACCAGTAACTGTCAAATTTACAATAACCGTTATAATTATTATTTTTCATGAAATGAAAATCGTAAGTCATGCGAGTTTATCTTCGATTTTTAATAAAAGGAACGATGCATCCTATGAAAGAAAACAGTGTACAGATAATATTAATTTAGTTTAAAGACAGTAATGACAAAACGAAATAACTTTAACTAAAAAAAAAACATCTTTTGAAGTAAACTCTGAACTGACCATACGAATATCTTTTGTATTAAATCACAATTAAAAATCACAAGAAACAAAAAAAAACCGTAGTTTTTCGTAAGAATTACTGCTTTAACGTGAAACAAAAACGTTCAAGTTCTTATCCAATGTAGATGTAGATCCAACTTTGACTGTGACGTCAAGACGTAATTTTTCGCGATCTTATTCTAGACCTTTAAAAATATCTAAATTAGAAATACAATTACACATTATTCTAACAATTCAAACAAACAAAAATGTTTCAAAAATTGCGTATTACGACCAGACCCGTCAACGACAGGGTCTTCCCTATCCGCAATCAAGGAAATGTCGTCATTATTACAAGATATGTTAGAAAAAACTTCACCACCATGATTGCAGTTTCGAAGATATCAATTTGGAATTTGCCAGGAAACCTCTTACATGTACATGTTTTATATATATAACCATAAAAAATACAATGAGAGGATAACTGCCATGAACTGCAGTCAATACTCTACTTGTTTATTAGTACCAGCATTTTATTTATCTAGAAATCATAAATTGCTAGGATATACAATCACTTTAAATTCGGCAACAAATCCATCTTTCTAATTCTAAAACAATGGAAAAAGTCTCCAAACGTTAATACTAATTTATACTTGTTAAGAATTACTTTCATCTATTTTTCCTCTATCACTGTGTAACGTCATAGAATGAAGTATCCTTTTACTGCAATAAAAGAAATGAAACATAAATACATGTGTAATTGCAATTCATATCTTTCTCAAGACAATTATGAGCTAGGTAGGAAATCACTTAAACATGTGGCAATTGGTAAGTAAATCAACTGAGGAAATTCTCACACGGAAAAGTTTTGTGACAGACACTGCTACATCTAGGTGGAATTTACTTTAACAATCTTCACACTGTGTTAAGATCTTGAGCAAATCAGTAGGATAGTTGCATGTTATACGTCCAGTTTTCAATTACAAGTTACACTATCAAATGATTGATAAGTATAACTTTCGTTGTAAGAGTTCTATTCCATTAGCAAGTTCATTCGGAACTCTTTAATTTGGCACTTTGTAAAATATTACCATCATAATAACAAACAATTTCCATTAACACAGTCATTCATGGTATCAAACTGCTTACGAAACAAACCGATTGTAAAGCTAATTATATGTAGAGACATGTTCTATATGTCTCTGTTATATGAAAGCAGTGATGCAATAATGTTGATAGGTAATTCTGTCTGGAGAAGTAAAATGTCAACTATTTTTTTTTTATAGTTAGCATGACCTAGAACAACATGAACACGATCTTTATCGTATAAATATGATCATTTTGTGCAGAAAAACCTAAGAATTAAAACTTTACAGTTGCGGCTTGGATTCACAAAACCCGAGATCAATTTATACTTAAACTAAAAGAAAGTCATGTGTTGATTGTTCGGGATCCTAAGTTGCATCTAACTCTAATATAAATCAAATAACTGCATAGAATAATACCATGTTAATTGTTAGCACTTGACAGCAGCATTTTTCTAACTTACAAATGTTCATTTTCTTTTAATTTTCCCATCACAGTCTATTATGCAAAATATAGTAAAAACAATTTTATAGAATTATTGTAGGATTTGAATTTCCATCGGCAATTTCGTCCTCTGGACTTGAAAGGACGTCTTCTAATCCAGGAATTATTCTAATCATGTCATCTTTCTTGCCATTTCTTTTCATGTATAATGAAATTTGTACTACGGCTGCTAGCATTGTAAATAGAAAGGCTAATCCAGCAAAATAAAAGGACCATCCGTACGTATACTGGAATATTAGATCACCACTTTCATTGTAAGACCGATGTCCCACCTCGTCATTTATTGATGATATGTATAGAATTATTCCGACAGCAAACGTCAAACCTTAAATAAAAATTGTATTGATTACGTTTCAAGGTTTTACTTTGTCATAAAATATTAAATATTTACTTCGTTCATCTGTCTTCATAAGTCCAGAAATAAGTATAACATTTTAGTTTATTTCGATATTTTGTTATACGTTTTATTAGAATAGCAAAACCTTCAAAAGGCTGCTAATTTACAGTGTAGCAAGATATAGTAAGTTTACAGTATTTTCTCATTTAAATCAAAATAAATTCGTAAATTTTCATTTTCTCCCATAATTTTAAACTGCTGTTTATAGTGAGGGATTTCATGACACATTTTACGATCCTGACATTTGAAACAGTTTTTTTGTCAAAACATATTGTTACCATAAGAAGATCAGATTACAATTGTGTATTTCTTCCTTTAAATCTATAAATACAATTAAAAATGGCCACTTCCTAAACTAGAATTTATAAACCTTGTTCAACTTGTATAAAACTGAATTCTAAATTCCAATTAAAAAATAGCATACATTTGATTAGCCCATTTTATTGGATGACAACCAATGAAATGTGTGCTTTCATTATCAAATGTTTGGTTCAATGTTGTTGATTTTTAAATGCTGAAGCGGCAGCAGAGCTTTGCCACATTAAATAAGTAAATGTGTAGGAAGCAAATAAGAGCAAAAGCAGCAAATCTATGAATCAAAGTAAAATCAAAAAGGTTATATATTTATTTCTGATTTAATCAATTTTATCTAATTTATCGAAAAGGGGTAAAAAGGTGCAAAACGACATATTTAAAGTATAAAGATTGATATCGGTGAACATATGTGTTTATTCGTCATTATCATCGGTCAATATCCT
The DNA here is from genome assembly GCA_028015205.1 of Mytilisepta virgata. Lineage (NCBI taxonomy): Eukaryota > Metazoa > Mollusca > Bivalvia > Mytilida > Mytilidae > Mytilisepta > Mytilisepta virgata. Next base: position 96,926,419 of record CM051521.1, read on the forward strand.
TCTATCAGGTCAATATGCATGTATTGGCCTCTTCCAAAGGCTTGTGATTTGATTATTCTGGGTCATATGGTCATGTATATTTCTAAGAATTGGTTTGCATTCTGTTAAATCAATAAAAGATGAATTGACTTTATGTATTGACCTATTATTAAAACTAGATCTTAAAACCCCATTTCACTGCATTTTTATAGCCATGAAAATCTCAAAAAGTGGAAAATAATAAAACATTTGAAGCCTATTAATTTCGGTCAATGCAGGAATTTATTTAACAGAGAAAACTATATTAACCTCGGACTGCGTCCTCCGTCAATATACTTTTCTCGGGTCAATAAATTCCTGCATTGACCTCATCAATAGGCTATAATTGTATATTACTGTATAGTACTAAAGGTAGAAAAAGGTTATTTTTAGTTGAAACATAATTTCTCAACGAAATTATTGTGCCTTGTATATACAGACGATAATAGTGTGGTGATTTGACATACAAACGATTGACATATGATGCTTACAGATCACGGAAAATGAGAGGCTGAGCCGAGGAACCGGTCTATTTACTAGCATAATAAAGGTCACAGAATATGTTTTAGATACAATCTCTTAGTAAACTTGTTTTAACTTGCTATGATAGTTTATTTTATCATACATGTATTCTCCAGAGATTACGCGCCAAAAATTGCCTTCTTCAAAGAGACTAAAAGAGACCTTGCATACATATTTTTGTAGGTCATGAAATTTTAAATACCAGAATAAAAAGTCACATTTGACTATAGCAGTTTAAGCTTAGTTATAGAAAATAAAATAAATAATGACAGTATGAAAATTGGTTTTCAAGACATAAGATCAAAGAAAAAGTCAAGAATAACACATAAATCAAGAAACATCAGACATCTCAGAAAACTGTTAAAACATAAACGTAAAAGCAACAGTGAGTCAGGATAGTCTGACCTGGTATCAACACTTAACCAGATAAACAAGTATCCAAACATCCCTACTTTTCTGACCATCAGGGTTGTCTATTGAAAATATCGATTGTTCTTTTTAAGTAAATGTAGATTTCCATCCCGTTTTACAAAATTGACCCTTGGAATAATTGACTAAATTCATAAAATAGCATACTCATATTCCTTCCATACTATGTCAATTTCTGGATTTACCTTCATCAGGTACGCTCGTGACCATGCCTTTGGAAAGCCAAAAATAAACACCAACACTGTGCGCAATACAGGCAAATGTTCCTAGCCATATGGTATAGTCAACTTTGACTCCGGGGGTTATGGTCAACTATGGGAGTTGAAACCATACTTTAAACTTAAATTTATCAACTTTATCAATATCAAACAGATTTCTAAGAAAATTTATAATTGAACATGAATCATGTTCAACGTAAAGTAGTTTTTGAAATAATATAAAAAAAAAAATAACCACATATTGGAGAAATTTAAATAGTAAATATGTTTGCTTATTGAGGTTGTAGATATTTTCAGTTGAAATTTTTTAACTATAACTATACTTTGGCTATTATTCAGACTCGCGAAACACTTAAGAACGTACCTCCTGAAATATAAACGACGGATCCTATTATTGTTTTAATGTCACCTTTTATATTGCCAATCACACTGACAGTAAAGCCGGCTACCAGCAGTAACAGTGATATAACAGGAAATATAGTGGACACTCTGTTAGCTCCTGAAATGACAACATTACAATATTTAGTGTGTTTTCCATAAGAAGGATCTGTGAATTTATCTTCAAGATTGCAAAAACTTCATCAAGAGAAGCAGAATTAAGATGATGAATAAATTTCGTGAAGTACTAAAGTTTGAACGTCATATAACCGTCGAAGTTTTCAATATAACACAAATATGACGTTTTCAAAACAAAAACATTCAACTGGATATTTAAATGTGCTTGTTGCGGTTGGATAGTCATCCTGTTTTACATAGATAATGCTGAATCGCCGAGGATATACATATTTCATGTGATTTATTTTGCGCTATTGAAGTGTCTAAGTAGTTTCGACTCATTACACAACTTGTTGGTTGCATGTGTAGTTGTTTTAATATACAATGGGCTCGGAATCGGTAAAATTAAAAATATCGTAAGCAATTGAATCAAGTTGGTGGAAATTGATAGCCAAAACGTAATTAAACAGGAATAAGGTAAAATTTGCCAAATGGAGTTGAAACCCTACAGATGTGCTATGTTTATTAACTGAAAATAATATACATTCAGATAGTATTTGTTCCGTATATAAAACAATAGTCATTCTATTGTTGAGACCGTTTCAACGCCCTTTTCATATCTGATTTGGTTTTATATCTTATGTTTAACAAGCTATTTTATAATACACGTTTATACACACGCTCGTTCCCGCATCAGTTTGTTTAGTTATCAATGTGATGTTGTTAACCTCTTGATATTGTCCCTAATTTGTAACTTTGTTAGACAAAATTATCAGAGATATTCGTAATTCTTAGAAAAAAATGATAAGAAACTTTTTTCTCTATTCAATCAATACACATGTCATAAAAGCGGAAACATTTCCCCTTTTAATCCTGCATTTTTTCATTTTTTTTGGCGGACAGAAAAATGGTGCAAATGCTTTCGTCTGTAAATGTATACGTAGTCCTATAAGGATATTTTCATCTTTTATCTCAGCATCATTTTATGTTAGTTACCCAAGAAACCTTATACAGTATTGTATTTTACGTTATATCAAAATCAATTGATTGCTTGATTGCTATACAAACTTTGCCACTTATCCTACTATGAAAGAAGGGATGTGGTTAATTATATTTGACTATCACAACATACCCTAATTAATATATCTATATAAGGGATTAAAAGTGGGAGAATCAGGATGACACCATTCTTGACACAAAACCCATATATATATATATATATATATATATATATATATATATATATATATATATATATATATATATATATATATAAAAGACCAACCAGCAAATTTAATATGTACCGGATCGTCTAGAATAGACGATACTGCGCAGATAAGGAAAAAATTATATAAGTCTAAAGATTTGCACAACGGTACTAATATAAGATGGTAATATGCGAAGATGGTGTTATAAAATCATGTTGACAAATATTTCGGCTTAACAAATAGCCTTCGTCAGTGTCGATAGTTTTTACAATACCATCTTATATTAGTACCGTTGTGCAAATCTTTAGACTTATATACAGGGAAGAAGATTACTGTTCTTCATCTTGAAGTCAACTTTCAACAAGGAAGAAAATCTTGTACCCTACTGCAAGTTGTTCAAGATGGCCCCAAGCATGCTTTGGAGTACTAAATGTCAACTAAGAAACATCTGTTGATTGAAGGACGCAATTCAAAGTCAACCAACAAATTACACACAATATAAGACGTAAAAAATCATTATTTGCAACAAAATGAAGGCCCAAAAACATTCACTAGACACTTATATATAATAAAACGTTGAGGCAAAAACATTGACCTAATGTAAAAATCTCAATATAAAAAATTACAGTTTTTGATATTTTGAAGAAAAAAAAAACATAAAAAAGGAATTTAAATTTCAAAAATATCATTCTCACTGATGTATTGAAGCCAATATTTTGTATGAGCGAAATTTTAAGAGTTTTAAAAAACAATTCTTAGATAAATTACACGTATTCGTTTTTCAAATTTATTTATTCTTTTCCTGTGTTTGAACCTGGAATTAACAAAATGTACTTTCATCAAAAGCAGAAGCAATCATAACTTCAGATAATATACAAGTTATATTTATTTGGGGATAAAATTCTTCTTTCATTTTTCGTGAAATTATTCATTTAAATTTTGTGTAACGTTTCTATTTGTTTTTTTTTTATACTTAGAGATTGTTAATAAAATTTAATGTCTATTTACGGTTCCAAATAATTTCATTTAATATGAAAGAAAGGTTTGCACGTAATAAAACTCCTAAATCTCGAACAAAATACCATAAAAAGGAAAGGGAATTAGCAAATGTTGTCATAATCTGCCCTACAATCAGGGTTAAAATGCAAATCTACAACCATAAAAAAATTAATCACAGGGCACATCAACATATAACTTGACAGTATAGAACGTGCTTGTATAGGCAAATGACATACAAATGTGTATGGTCTCAACAAGATTATAACATAAAAATTCAGACATAAACTGGGAAAGCAATGTATAAAATTTAGAAACTTTATCAAGAACAAATACGCCATAACTGTAAAAAAAGTACTGCTACAGCAACCACATTGATGGAAAAAGACAAACTCTGTAAATATTATAAAAAGGAAGTAATTAAAATAAATTTTGTTTTTATTATGAATTAATTTGATAATTCTTACTCATAATAGCCATAGATGTTTCTTGTTCATCCTGTCTTCCCTTCTCAGCATTCTCATATCCTACGATCACACACATATCTGGATAATCTCCTCCTAGAAATGGAAAAGTTATAAATAACCTTGAAAAACCAATTATGTGAAGAGACGTTGTCAAAGATTCCAACCTAATTAAAAACGATTAAAAGTAAAAAATGATCGTGAGGATTTTACATATTTGAGCTAAAGCCAACCAAAGGACAACAACAACGGTCGTAGAATGCACACATGGCATAAATCTAACGGATCTTGTTAACAATTTTTTATATAATGATAGTCTATATTGATTGTTCTCATAAAAACAGTATCAGACCTTATACTTTGTTTTCAAACCTTTAAAAGAAGTAAGGATATGTTCGCCGTATTTTTTGTTCGCTCTTTGGATATCGGCAAAAGAAAACGGAAACGAAGTTTTAAAAAAATTCTTTCAAAATTTATAACATCATAGTCTGGTATGTAACCTCTCTCTACCAAATAATTATCAAATAATGCTCTATCTATCTGAATGCCTCCTCTGGGAGACAACTTTACAATTAAGTGGCCTTTAAGACACTTTTCAGCTTAAAAGACGATCTGAACCATTTATCTTAAAAAAAAAGATATAAACTGTTTGACAGTTGACCAAATCCAACTCGATTCACGACTTTAATCGGTAGAAACTATTCGATTCAGGATTAAATTTCCAATTTTTAACATTCAAAAACATTATATTCCATCGTTTACGATAGATATTGATAACTACGTGTATATACAATTTGAAAATTAACAATTAGGAGTCAACAAAATTTTAGGCGGAAATGGACCAACTTCTTTATTTACAATATGATAAAAGAATAAATAAAAGAATGAATGATCGCTACTTACATTGTAAGTGATATGATGAACAAAATATCGTTGAAATATATACACCTGTCATATGCAATTACTATCGTTACAAAAATCAATAACCAAAATGAAACGATAACGGACCAAAAAAGTATAATAAACCTCTAGGAACACTTTTTTCCAGCAAATTCAGTAATAGCTGCTTGTATTTTAGACATTATAACAAATTATTGACTAGATCTCTTTCAAATAACCTTGCTGATAGTATTGTTTTACTAAAGTTGTCATTATTTCCATTACAGAAGATGCTAGCCGACCATTAATTCTAGCAAAGTGTTGCCTATACGGATAATGTTGACACATCGGATGATTTCAGCAGAAAGAATAAACAATTTTGTAATGTTCTAAAGTGTTTTCATTGATTATTGGTATATGTAGACGATATGTTAATGTCAGTTCTCAAGGTAATTGGAGGCAGAAAAAACATATCGTTTCACAAAACAAATTGTCTAAACTTTGCTCTCGTTTACAATATTTGCGTGTTTGAAAATCGAAACGTGGGCCAACTGACACTAAGTGTTGTAGAACATATTTAATAATACTAGTATTTAAATTTTAATTTAAAGTAGTATTATGGTACACATGGTTGAGTGTGTAATGCACCAAACCACACTCACACGATTTAAACGTTACACGCACAACGATTCGCACGTTACACGCACATGATTCGCAGAATACACGCACACGATTTCGCACGTTACACGCATACCACACGATGCACGTTACACGATACACGATTTCAGATAGTGTGATTTCTAAAACTTGTGTTTGTAAGATACGAACGGAATATAACGAAACGAATTAATTAAATTTTACGCCAGATATGAATAAATGTGAAATGTAGGTACGATAAAAAGAAGCCGGTTAATTAAACGGTTCACATTAAACTTTTTTTCATAAATACGAATATTTATTTGCATATGCTAATTTTTTTTAAGGGGAAATGTATTAAACTTTATAACAGAACTGTAAAATTATATCTTAAATTTATTTAAAACCAATAAATCTTTTCAAGTTATTTTAATCTAATTAGTATAGTAACCATTATAATAGCAAGATAAACATTACGCCACAATAATGGCTTCTTTCAAATAAAAGACCTCATGTTATTGGGGTGTCTACGAACGACTACTGGGCTAAAACAAGATCTAATTAGACAAAGGATTAAGAGTTTTTTCTGAAGTGACAAATACTTATTTACCTGTCCATCTATCTCAGATATAAAATGTTTAATGGTTTTATTATAAATTATAAGTAAATATTAAGTGTTTATATATATATCAATACATAGTTGCTATAAATATTTTTTTTATTATGTTTTATGTTCTCCATGTAAAACAGATTTATTCCCTGAGTTCCCATTATTTTTATTACAGGTAATTAAGGTGGATTAGTCCTCATTAGAGAACAGAAGAATTAAAGTTATAGTCCATTTCTTTTATACCATACATTATTTTCTTTTGTACTTGATATATTATGTATATATTCATTATTTACTGTATAGTTCATGCATTTTTTTTTCAAAATAGATATCTTTTTTTTAAGATTTTTTTTCACAGGATATTCTTCATTTCAGAGTTTTGATGATTTAAAAAAAGAAATATATATATATTCTTGTGATCTGGTTACTTGTATATAACAAAATCTTCTCTGTTTAATGTTTGATGTTGAATATTGTGTTCATGAATATAGAGAGATCATAAAAAACTAAGTAATTCTAATATTTTTTTATTTCTCTTTAATTATATTTCAAGTGAAAACAGTTCAGTTCCTCATACTTAAAAGATGACAAGTTTGGGATACTTTAATTATTATTTATCAAGTATATAGGCTTGATATTCTCATTGTTGATGATTACAGTTACCAATAGTTTAACATTTTTTTTTAATTCACTATGAATATCACATAGTTTTTTTTTATATTATCATTTTACGATTTTTATTATTTAAAAAAAATGAATATTTAAAGATAAGTAGACTGATACACTTGATACTTCATTTTTATTTTACTACTATGAATATTTTGTAATAAATAATTACCATAATAAATTATTTTACGACTAAAAATATTTTTGAGTTGATAAAATACATTAATACCAATGTTGATTCAAAATCTCAGGTAAATATACATAGGTATATTTTATGAAAAAGACTATAATTACTAAAATATCATTTACTATTTATGTTTATATAAATAGTTCGCACTCAAGGAACAACGCATTTGTACATGAAATATATTTACAATATAAATTGAAGTTTATCTGAAAATGTATCTCTAAATGTATAAATTTGTAAATAAATATTTATTATAACAATTAATTGTTTTTAGTGATCTATTTTATTTTCAGTAAATGCATGTATGCTTGATATTATATTGTTAATTCTTTTTGTATTTACATTCTTTGTACCAATGTTGTTACAATGGTTTTAAAGAATAAAATTGTCTTGTCTTGTCTTGTCTTGTCTTGATATTATCAATAAAATATTTAATTTTGTCAGATTTCTACAGGTAATTAGACATTTTCCCTTGATATGACCTCTTAATCCCTTTTGTAATTAGATGTTATTTTAGCCCAGTAGTCGTCCGGGGAATGAACTTTCTTTCGAACATAATAACCAAATGATTACTCATGTAAAAGATGTACTATGAAGATATAAATAAATAAATAATATTTGTCAAAAAATGTAAATATCGCTAGATTTTTGAGAATAATTTAAGATATTTTTTTACAAACAAGTTAAAGTTCAAATCTATATTTAATTTGCAAATGTTATATGCACGTTATCTGATCATTTAATTTAGGAAACATTTTTATTTAATTTATTCTTTCTAACCAACTAAATTGAATAATTAAGATAAGTAAAAGAAAAAACTTAGAATCTGTGCTGGATTATAAATATCAACATTTTAAAATATTTGACACCGGCGAAATTTCGTTCCTACAATATTTTAATTCGAGCTTGGAATATGTTCTTATTTGAATTCACATGTTTTAAAATCTGTCTTGACCAATGAAATCTTATACAATTTATACGATTAAAATCGCACGTTTCTTATCACACGCAACCACACGCACACGACTCGAGCGTTGCACGCACACGATCCGCACGTTATACGCACACGTTTCTCAAGTTATATGATTTTTGTGATTATTTACACGTTCAACCAAGTGTAGTAATCCTGACTCTCCGTTGTGTTCATGTTTGTGTTTTGTGCTCTTTGTGTTATTTTTTTTTGTCTGGCGTTCTGTCAGTTGGGTTGCTTTGATTGATTGGTACGTCATTGTTGACCTTTCCTATTATCCACTTTGTTGTTTTTTGTTTTTTTGTTTTTTTGTTTGTTTATTGTTATAGTATTTCGTTTAAAATGTTATTTTTTTATATGTCAATCGACATTTTCTAAATCAAGTTACCAAAAATGTTTTGAAGAATGACTAGATGAATTTCCATATGTATTTTTTTCATAAGTATGAAAAGTCTACTTTGAAGTTAGTCATCTGAAACAAAACAGAACCTGCTCCTCGTTATGATCCAACTGTAGATGAATAATGTGCAATTTATTTGAAAGCAATAAACAATTCCAGAAGGTGTAATCTTTATGGAATTTGATTTGCCCAAACTACGTAATTCCCTTTTCAGTGGACTTTAACCTCGTCGTATTTGTAAAACATGTACTACACAAAATACAAGTTATGTTGATCTGGTCATCTGGACAACTGGTTTGTCAGGAATGCAGGAAGAATAGACATGACAAAAATAATGTACCCCACCCACGTAGTATAACTTGGATTAATACCTCATCAACATCCATTATTACTTTGAACATTCGGTTGTTTCCTTAATGAATCCCGGGAGGTATACGATCTCATTGAAACCAGATGGTCATAGCTTTGACCTTAATTTGTTTATCTGTCGCAGATAAAGATTTATCACCAGTTTTTCTTTAAATATTTTCCGATGACAGCTTTGGCCTACACAATATAAGTTAGATGGTGAAAACCTAGTTAAATCCCAGATTTAATCAATTTTCAGCTGGCTTTTGATATTTTCAAACCTGTTTCTTATTGCTTCACTACACATAGGGTAACAGGACAATTGTTTGTTGTCACCAAATGTTCGATGGTTTTTAATGTTTATAATAAGTCATATGCTGAATGCAGTGTTTTATGTCAAACGTATTGTAAGTGCTAGTATTAAAAAAACACATGCAATTATTTGTTTTGCAAGATAGTTTAGAGAGTTGTAACACTGCTTAATAAAGTATTTCCAATAACTGTAGATTTATAACACTTTCAATCGCTTTATTATGACTTAAGGCTGACACTTTACGTTTATTTTTAATCTGAATGTACAACCGGATGTATTCGATAAGGCATCACTGATGGTTCTGGAAAACTTACCTTCAATGTTTGATCTCTCTCAATCAAGATCAGGTTCTTGCGAATTATTAATGGAATGTTTTTGCAGATTTGGAATTCTCTGCGTTTTCTTTTGGTTTGTGTATTGATTATAAAACATATTTTATGACATGCTATCATAGTCTCAGAATATTATATCAATAATAAAGTATTATATATAATTGACCCTAATCTTAAATTTTTAATATTATTATTAATACATCAATTTATTCTAAGTAAAAGGAAGGGTAATAATGACACACCAACCAAAAAGCAAAGACAGTGTAAAAGTAGAGCAGGATTTGTTTCCCAAAACTACCTACCTCACCAAACGGTATAGTACTCCACAGCTCTACCAACTGAACTAAAGGAGTGCTTAGCTCAGTTGGTAGAGCTGTGGACTACTGTACCAAAGGTTTCGGGTTCGATCCCCGGTTTTTGCTGTAGGTAGTTTTGGGAAACAAATCACGCTCTACTGTTACAACAGTAAGACATGAATGTGTTTGAATAATCTGAAAGTGAAAAGAAAACTAACTACAATCAATTTCAAACTTACTTTACGCCCATTATATAGGTCTAATTCTGTGGTAATATGAATAAAACAATGGGCTTGCTCATCGAGTTTTCCCCGGATTCTCAAATTTGGAAAGGATTGAAACATATCATGACAACATCCGGTTTTAATTAACATTAAATTTTCAGATGATCTTTATAATCTTTGTAGACTAAATTATTTGTCTTTTATTTATATAGACAAATTATGTACACTTTCATTCCGCTTAACTGTTTTAGTCTTATTTACTACAGACACATCAAAGTCCGCTTCATATTTGGATTTGTTTCTCGAAATAGACAATGAGAGACATCTGAAGACAAAACTTTATGACAAACGTGATGACTTCGACTTTCCTATTGTTAACTTTCCCTTCTTGAGTAGCAATATACCAGCATCGCCTGTAGATAGCGTCTAAATTTCTCAGCTTATCCGATATTCAAAGGCATGCGTCAGTTACCATGACTTTCAACAAAGAGGATTACTGCTGTCACAGAAGCTTCTTAACCAGGGTTTAATCAGGGATAAGTTGATGTCATCACTTAGGACATTTTACGGTTGTCATCACGAATTGATTGACCGTTACAGTGTTCCAATATCTAAGATGATATTGGACCTGTTCTCACTGTCGTAACATTTCATGTACCCCCACCTATTTGTACGACGTGTACCGTATACGGACCTTCCGGAGCATCTTCACTCCTGGTTTTTATAGGAGTTCGTGTTGTTCATTGTTTTTTTAGTTCTCAGTGTTTATTTGTTGTGCTTTTGGTTGTTCATTTGTCGTCCCGGGTTTTGTCTGTCTAATGGATTGCGTTTTTTGTATTGCTCCTTAGTCCTTAGGTATATTTGTCCTCTTTGTACCACAATGCTTTATCGTGTGCAGTAACCGTATTGAAAACATTCGTCAATTGTAGAAAATCAGTCTATTTGCGTTTGCCCTTTTCTATCTTGAAATTCAGAAGACTTCATTTAATCAAGGAGATAATGATAATTTAGTCTTGTGTACATGAGATCCAGGATTTGATTATTCGCTGAAAATTGACAGAAAAGGTCGTCTAGACATGAACAATAGTGGAGTGTTTGTCTGCGACAAACAAACATCAGGGCAATTCGTGTCTGGTTTTTAGTGAAATTGGGAAAGGTACTAATTCGAGAAAATTATAAAAATTCACGATTTTAACATATTTTGAAATATATATTATTTAGGTCTGTTAGCACTTCTGGTAATGAACCAGAACATCGTTAATTCCTGCAAATTAATTTTGCTATCAACCTTGGCAATATCTTGCACAACAAAAACGTAATATCTGAAGTTCCATCTTATTTCAGAAACCAATCAGTTCCACTTCTATCTTTCAATATACTAAACCAATTATGACTACTATTTTCAACAATGAAAGGGTATAGCGCGACTTAAAAATTGATGACTTTAATGCCAAGCCACCTGATTGCTCCTGCTCCTCTTCTCCATTTACTTATAGTCCTTCTGGCCACGTTACTACTGGCGACCTAAGAATCGTTAACAAAACTAATTGGAAGACGTCTTTGCAAAAGGCCCCAAATATCGTGAGCCCCAGCCTATCAACTTGAAACATAACATCAAAATACTGATGGATGCAGTTAAGGGCTATGCCAGAAAATGGGCGAAGAGACAGAAAGGAAACGTCAAAACACTTTCGAATTTGATCAGGTCGATAAAGTCATTAATTCCTGCTCGCATTTGACACCTTAGAACGTCCAAGAGTAAGAAAAACCTGACCTACATAGTTTTTGTCTGCAAAAGACACTACATTGACTGCCTCATTCAGGAGATGGGTATTCACAATCCACTTACACACATTACGATACCAGGGGAAGATATTAACAATAATCATAGTTATGTTCTATCTTCCTTTAGTATTGCTGTAAGTGATGACAGTTTAACCTCCCTTCAAGTATCTAGATATCCAAACTTCATAAATGTCCATAAAAAAGTACATAGCAGGCCCCGCAAAATAGACTACTAAAACCCTTTCAAAACTCCTTACTACTTACTTACAGCAATTAAGAATGGTCTCAAGAGGTACTGTGATACATGTAAATCCTACGCAACTAGTGGTGTGAATCAGATGTGGATTCTAAAAAATTCTAAAGACTTACGGAATATCTCTCTTCTAGTGGCCTTACCTATTGTAATAGCATAAAAAATCTTGATTTTCCTACACTGTATACAACCTTCCCACATGATAAAGTAAAATATGTTTTTTGTGAGCTAATTCCCCAATGTTTCATGCACTTAATAAGGTTTACAAAAATATGCCTATCTGGTATTAGGTAAGGACAAGGCCTACTTTGTCAAAAACACACTGACTCTGAAAAAAAAGTACTCTGAGACTGATGTTGTTAACATGCTAGAATTTCTCATCGACAGAATCTTTGTTGAGTTTGGAGGATATGTTTTTCAACAGACGATCCGCATTCCAATGGGGACGAACTGTACAGGGTCCACTGAATCGGAAAGAAAATAAAATAGCCCAGTCATTTAATTTCAGTTTCCGCTATATAGATGATGGTTTTTCACTTAATAGTCTTTACTTTTAGGATCACCTACATCTCCTACATCTTATCTATCCCAGTGAACTTGAAATTAAAGAGACCACAGACATACCAACTTCTGCTTCATATATAGATTTGTTCCTGTACATAGATAATAATGGGCGATTGAAATCAGAAATTTATGACAAACGTGATGGTTTTAATTTTCCGATCCTTAACTTCCCCTTTCTTAGCAGTAACATACCACGGTCTCCAGCCTATGGGGTGTGCAGTTCACAGTTGATTCATTACTGCCGTGCATGTGATTTATACGGCGACTATTTCGGCAGGTCGAGATTGCTGTCACATAAATTTCTAAGACAGGGTTATGTTCAGTCTCTGTTAATTTCATCACTCCAAAAGTTTTACGGCGTCATAACGACTTGATTGGACGATACGAAGTTTCTATCTGATGTATGAAACTAGATATCTTCAGTTAGATTTCACGTCCTTCTGGAATTGACACCTCACTGGACTTGACACTTCACCAGACTAAACACTTCACTGCCAATGTGACGAGTGCCGTTAACGGAGCAGGACATGTTTACCTTTCCGGAGTACCTGATGTCACTCCTGCTTTTTAATGGTTTGTCTGTTTTGTCGCTTCGGTATTCTTTACTCGATATTTTATGTACAAGATATGAAGAGATCTTCCCTTTACGTCAGCCTTCACAAATTCGTTAAATTCTGTGTTTTACCTCACCTGGCTAAAGACCAATATGAATTATTGACCATCACTTGGTCCCCGTCGTCATAAACGTTCCTTTTATATTCTTCTCTGAAATGACTGCCCAGTTTGAAGCACACTTTGATGGAATGGTCCTTTGATTGAATTCCTGTTACAATTTGGCTGCCGTTATTACAAATGGAAAACTCAGCAATAAAATATTTTAAAATCTTCTCGAAACTCCTGGGCAATTCAGAACAAATTTACCTTGAATGATCCTTAGGTGGTCCAGTTTCAAAATTGTGTCCGGGGACCAATCCAACTGCCATTGCTAAAACTAACTAACCTAGCAAAGTAGTATTTTAAAATTTTCTCCGAAGCAAGTGAAGTCTTCAAAATGTATATATCCAGGGTCCCCATTATTGACCAGTACTGACTGTGTTAATGAAAAAATTCAGCAAATAGCACTGATGAGACTTTCCCTTATATGATGATGTTTAAATTCCTATTTTTATGGCCATTGAAGAGCGAATTAAATCCCGGTGAGCGATACAGACTAGTGGGAGCCTCTTGTCCAAATGTTTAGATTGCAGAATATCCACCATAAAAATAATTTGGTTGCACAAGATATTCTTTTTTTTTGTGGAATGGAGACTTGTCAATTGTACGGGGAATGTTGAAAACCGAAACAATACCGAAAATGTACACTAGATTCAAATGTTAAAATCGCAAAAGGATTACGATAAAACCTTTCTACGGATAACCAAAATGAAAACAATACAGTTATTTGGTTTGTTTTCTTCTAAATAAGAAAACAATAAAAAAAATGGTTATTTCGTTGATACGTCATTTTGTCACGATAGATATTCAACTGAGGTTTAGATTTAGACGCAATGAAGAATGTGAACAGTAAACCCCTCATCATGTTTAATCTCACAGGATTTAACTAATCATTTACTTTTGCATAGAAAATACTTTCACTTTATCACCGAGATGAATAGGTCTGCTTTATGGGTTTACTTCTGATGTGCTGCTGGATAGGAAGGTCGATTAGGATGTATACGATACAATTAAGGACCTATAAAACCGTTTACGCCCCATCAAATTGACCAACGTTTTGGTAATAAATTACGTTTTATTGATGGCTTTTATCCAAGAATTTAAGTGATGGATTGCCACTTTATAAGAGTAGGTTTAACATGATTATTACGTTGACAGTTTCTAACGTCTGTCACTGATTATTTGAATTTTAAAAAAATGGATAACAGGAAAGGTCAACAAATTACACCAAATCGATATACAACATCAAAGTATAACATCAAAAATGACAATACGTAAAAAAAGTCCCTAGCTTTAACATAAATGAAACGTCTGTAATTATACTGAATATCTGCAAACCTTTTTTATTGTTTATTTTATCTTATTTTATTTATTTTTTTTTTGCTTTGAAGTTATGTTAGAGTCTGGTGCTCTGTTTAATTTTTTTAATGAATTTGTTGACATGCGATTTGACAGTTTTAAAAGTTATAATTAGGTTTATTAGCACGATTTTTTTTCTAAGTTAAAAATGGAAAGAAACATATCCTCTTATATAAGTAGGGCGAAACCCTTGTAACATTTCTTTTATAATGAAGACGCAAGAGAATGAAGTCACAGCAGACAGCATGAATTATTGGGAAAATTGTACAGGATACATTTGAAGGCTGACATTACGTTTAATTATGTTTACAAAAAAAAACATTTTTTACACTTGGTTGTAAAAGACTTTTAGTAGATTTAATTAAAGGTCAAATGAGCCTCGCGAGAGAGTATTAGGACTGAAGTAATATGTATTATTTGTTAAGTATATGCTTTATATTGATACTACTGGTAAGGTATTATTGATACACGTATATTTCTCATTCCAATGTTGACAGAAAATATAGTTGTTAGTTGTCTGGCTGTAAAACATTCGAAAATCACAAACAGTGTAAATCTTTTATTTTGGGGCTAGGTACAACACATGTGTTTTCAAAGATTTTTTAATGAATTACAGTTAGCTGTACTAACGTGAAATTGCTACTTTGAAATAGTTATAAAATTATAAAACAATTCTAAATAAAAGGAAAATTAATTTGTTACCCTACGTAGACTGTATATCTTAGGTTTTTTCAGCTCTTCATTTTTTTTTTTTTTTTTTTGTCATTTTAACATTGGTTTATTGTTTCGAATTTTTGGACTTTTTCACTGTTGATGAGAAATAAATTGTCATTTAAAATTTGCATATTCATTGATATAAATTGTTCAATATTGTTTATTTCGACTCTAATTCAAACTAGACGGTTTTTTATAATAGTAGAAGTATTTTTATTGACATTATATACATCGCTGAAAAAAGTTGTGAAAGGGTACTTTATCAATACGTCAAGATAAAATAAATTAAAAAAAAAGAAAATATCGTCCTTTTTGTGCTCATACAAAGACGTCAACTTTCATATAAATTTAAAATGAGTAAATCTATTTTTATTCAACATCTTTACAATCACACTAGTGTATTTTATTTTTATAAACCAATACACATAACCAATTTTTAAAAAGCTTACCAACAACTGTACAAAGTCTCCACAACCCTGTTCTCATATTAGCCATTAATTTGATAGTTCCATTCCCATCATCAAATATATTTTCCTCTTGAATAAACAACCAAGAATCTGTAGCCACGGCCAAAGCCATAGTTCCTACTGCAATAGCTCCAAGGCACATAGAAATAAAAGACAGGATACGAACATTACAGTGCATTTCTAAGTCATGACAACATTACTGTATATATAGTATTAGTACAGACGCAACTTTTCTAATCAACTTCCATATTGAAGATTTCCTGCTATCTTCGATACATTATGCGTGATTTTCAATTAAATAATGCAATTCTATCCTGGGAAGTATCGTCAAAACTGCCTACTAACGAGTTGTTCTACGAAAAATCGAAGTATATAATCGTTCATCTAATTTGTTAATTTGATCATTCTTTCATATTGCAACTTGTAAAAGTCAATTCAATAATATTGTCCTGCTATCTTCACAAATCTGCTTTCAGTTTTCTGATATACTATGATAATTGAGTTACAATGGTACTATTTATATATAAATATTGACCATTAGCTGTCATTTAAAAGTTGGAAGTTTGAAAATATTTTTCCATATATAGTACATGTAACAAACGGATTGATTATTCTTGGAGAAAAAAATGCTCTCAATGTGTATTTTTGGATAGTTAATATTGATTTTATTTAGCCGTCTATTCCCAAAGCCTTTCATTACATCAATGTAGTATCTAAGCTTTAAGCAAATAGTTTTGAAAATTTGTCCCTAGATGCTGAGTTTACACAAAATTGCTTTTAAATTCTAAAATATCACGTCATTCTTTCATATTTCAAATTAGAAAGATCGCAGGACAATAATATTGAATTGACTTTTAGAAGTTTCAATATGAATGAATGATCAAATTAACAAATTGGAAAATATGTCCCTAGATGCTGAATTTGCGCAAAATTGTTTTTAAATTCTGAAATATCATTTTGTCACTATGCACTTAAAATTGGAGACTCGCAGATAAATATTGATTTTAACAATTGATTTCAATATTTTTGCTGTTTTCTATTATGCATCTTGTCATAAGGTAATAAATTCTATGATACCAATGAGGAACCAGAGTGAGTTATCTTTTCCTAACCAATGTAGGAGAGGGAGATAATTAAATTTTCTCCCTTTTGTCCTGGGGCTAGAAGGGAGACAAATTTATTATCTCCCTTACCTACATTGGTTAGGAAAAGATAACTCACTCTGGTTTCTCATTTTGATGGACAAGATTTGAGCATTTCGTCGATTTACGATTCATCAGTTAAAGTGTTGAAAACCAAAACAATGATCCTAAACCATGAAACATTGAAGAGTAAATTCAGTAAAACGGGATAAAGGGTTCGTGTGTATAAGGAATCAACCATGCATTTCTGCTCTTTGGTCGGGTTGTTGGCTCTTTGACATATTCCCGTTTCCATTCTCTATTCTATTTTTGAAAAGCTAACGAATAGCCTCTTCAACAATAAGCAAAAAGCTTATCGCTTTCGGCAAGATCGGGACTTTGTGTCCCACAAACTTCGGTAACTGATTACGTGATGTAAAAGTCTGGATTTCATTATTACATTATTCAAGTAGCAATTATGTATCTTCCATTAAGGATGGTCGCTGGTCATGTTTTGGTCTTTTTGTCAGATTTTCGGAATCCTCGGGTTTTATCCATTTCTTAAACATGAAATTTTTTGCCCATGAACCCCCACTTTTTCTTTTATAATTTAATCATATATACCTTAAAATAGTATTTGACAAAATTTTATGAAATCCTTTTTATTTTTTCATACATCTTTGAGAGACTGAAGTTGTCTATGCAAAGACAATGAAAAATCCAGAGAAAACCCATTTCCTGCAAATTTTCAAGGCCTTATAGCTCTAAAATGAGCATATGAATCTATATTTTTTTCTTGCTTATTTGTTTACTATTCACATGTTCTGTCAAACTAAAACACCTATTTCAAATCCTATTTATTTTCTATTATTACAGCGATCATCCTTAAGTCAATATGGCTCAAACTTTCTCAGACAAAACTTGCACATATTCACGAATGTCATATTTGTTTGTGGAGACGTCATATTTCAGGAAAAATCAATAAATTGCACACAAAAAAATTAAAGAAATAATACAAAATATAATTAAGTGAATTCAGTAGTAGAAAATTCTGAAAATTCCTCCAAAATTCTTGCTGTTAAAAAAAGACACATATGATTGCAGTACTCCTTGCCAGTTACCAATGAAACTATTGATAAGGTTTTACTGGAAAACTGAAAATCATCCTCTCCATTTTCCTCATCGAAAGAATACAACACATGACAAATTTAAGTGGACCACAGGGCATTTCAAGATAATTGAATACTTGACGAAAGGAAAAAGACCTGTAACAAAACTAGTGGACTGCAAACCAACTTTAATTCACACAAAATCTGATAAAAGGTATTATCACAAGATATTCTCTAACGAAAGAGGTCAACAAATATGAAACCCGGATAGTACACACCTCCCTTGTTTTTTTTAGACTTTAAACCCCGTGTAAAGCGTGTTTTGACATTGTATTGATCCGTTTTTAATAAACAAACCAGAAATGATATTGATTTTATTAAATTAAAAATTTCTAGAGTTTTAAAAGTCCCTGTGGAACTCAAACCCGAAAGTTTGAATTTTCAAGAAAGTCTATATGCATTTTTTAAGTCGATTTTTTTTTTTAACATTTAACACTTAAAATTTAGATTTCAATCATTTCCATCATAGAGAAAAAAAATTACCGACCGTGAATAAAAAATTCATCCAGATTTTGTGCTAGTCCCCTAATACGATTCTATGGGGTTTTCCGAGAAGAGTGTACATTCGGATATTTAAGAATTGGATTTTAAGTACCCGGATGCTTTAAATGCTTTCTGCATTTTATGTTAACAAATATTATTAAATTGATATGTTTGCATGTGCTATATACATGTAACTACGGGAAAGTCTGCTTTAAATTGCAATTCTGTACATTACCAACTTCTGTCTATAAAGGGCGTTTTGAAAATAGCACAAAAAATGAATAAAAATTGCAAAATTAGTCTCGGTAAATATGGATAAAGGACACCTGTTCAAAAAATCATTAAGAGAACCAATGTTTGGTCTCGATCACCACTGAAATACATTTAGAAATATTGTTTCCCTGGTAACGTATATTATGTTCTTTTTGTAATAAACACAATTTTAATATATCAAACTGGACCTTGGACTTTTATTGATTTTACTTAGATGTTCGTAAAGCTTATTCTTGACTCAGTTACTATTTAGTGAGTTTTGATTCGTTGGCTTAGTGTCAGTAGCTGTTCATGTTTTCAGTTTAGCTCTGGCCAATGCTTGGAGATAAAGGCATTACTGGATAAAGAGGCCAAAATCCATTACTGTTAAAGCGGTTTAATGGTCAAGAATCGAGATGTAAATTGATGATGAATCAGAAAAACAGCTATCTAGTAATTAAATCACAACTTACAAATTATCTAGTATATGGAAATCAATAATACATCAAAGCTTCGTTTTTCAATAATTAGACTGCACGGGTAAAATAAACGATTCCAAGTTTGTTTATGTGAAAGCGAAGACCCAACGGGATATAGACATAAAGCGAATAGTCAATAAACCATACCATACTTAGTAATTCATCATAAATGTTTGATGTTTTATTTGTAATTTAGAAATAGATCTTTATGACTGAAAAGGTAGTGCTCAAAGATAAAATGTTTTAGAATACTTATTTAGATGACTATAGCCAAATGAGAAATAATGGTATACCTTCTGACACTGAAGGTATACCATAATTATTCTTGAACTGATGCTTTATATGCATTTCTACCATCGAAAATTCCGAGTAAGATACTTTCTTAGCTTTATATGTAGTTCATTTTTTTGTACTGTTAAATCGATTATAACAAACTCTTTCAATGGAACCTACCTACATTGTGTATCTCGGAATTCTCTGATTTATATAGTAAAAAGGAAAAACTATTGTGTAATTATTCCGTTAAGAGGGGTCATGAAAAAGCAATCCAAAAGCAGTTTTATAGCAACAGCTCTACCTAGGACGTTTGCTTAACTACGTTAGACCAAGACAGCTTTTAGACTGCTCCAAATTATTCTTGTTATATGCGCATTGGAAATACCTTACCAAACACGTTCTTTATTTCCGTGCATTTTGTATTGATTATTTTATTTTGGGGTGCTAACCAAGAACAGCGGGAAAGCTCAAGTCTGTAAAATCTATTTATTAGTTTAGTCTTGATATTTTCTGTTAAAAATCATGCAGGGCTGTCTGTCAAATTTTTTTTATATCGTCTGTTACAACTAATCGATGAAAAAGATTTTATAATGCTACAAAATGTTTAATTTTTTGCCATAAATACCATAAAATGTGTCAAAATAATCCCAACAGACGTTAGTTCTGAAACTTTATGGGAAAAGGGGATCTTCTTTAGTGGAAATAATGACAACTTTTAACATAAAACATTCTTCCTCTGAATCCTTTATTACGCCCATACTTTCTTTTTTCTTTAAAAATGAGTCGTTAAGTGTTCTATGAATAACAGCTTCACCATATTTTATATCACATGAACCTAATTGTATTATGTGTAGAATAATGAAAGATGGTATACATTTTACAAATAATAAATCAACTGGAGATGTTGTTTGCAGTATAAAAGTCCAATATAGGCAGGACTCACTCTGTTGCATAAAAAGACTATTATATGAGAAATAAAATTAATAACATTATCAATCACTTATGTATATATCGGGGGAAATGCAGTGAGCTGAAAGTGGAAATAAAAAAACTAAAGTTTAAAACAAGACAAACGCACAGTTACAAAGTAAAACTAACGAATAAAAACATGCAGAATAAGAAACATTGAAAAAAAAGACCTTGTGTATCTTCACTGGATTCTGTATACCGCATGAATTTTTTTTATCAGACTGCCCGACGGATGCCGTATATTGAGAAGGAACAGATATTTTTTTTAAAGTTGGCAAAAATCAAAGAATTTAAGGCATCATTTCTAGCTAGCGGTCACCTTGTTGGTAATCGTACTGTATGGGCTTTTACTTTTTTCCTGGCATGATTCATTACTTAAATACCTTTAAATTTCCCATTCAAATTTGACAAAATTTACCAGAAATTTATAAGGCTCTTCCTTTTGATGCAGAGGTAACCCTTAGCTGAGTTTGGATTCCTGTTTGTTTTAATTGTTTTGCTTTTTGATGGTTGTGCTTATTAATTTATCATTATATTTTAACCTGATTTCCAACATTTTGATCTCGAGCACTGCTGATGAGTTGTCAGTCAAGGAAATGGCCATACAGTGCATCAAATTTATTTCGGTATTTTGTGATATATTTTATTATTATATACACCAGATTAATTGACTGGTATATTATTGTTATATTTTTTCTTTTCGTTAATCATGTGCCAGAAAATCAAGTCTTAGCTGTATTAAGTTATTTTTTTTTTATTTCAGAGAAACGAGTCACCTTGAATTCCAGTAGAATACTTGTCTCTAACAGACTAAGGTAGGATTGTAAGAGATTCTTACACACGGCCTTCTTAAGAATTGACTGGAGCCGTGGGACATCAGAGTGCACTACATATAGAGAGTATAGAAAATTTGCCGATTATATTCAGAATCGTCATTTATCAGTCTGATACGGTTAAAAGGTTTCATGAGATGTCTACCAATTATTACGAAATAATTATAATAACTGCTTGGTAGGCATGATATATTTGTATCCTCTATTTATTTTGTCTGACCAGATATCATAATCTTGAAGTTGAGGACATTTAAATATTTTCTGAAAAATTTATTTGAATGGTCACATAGTTAAAAATTATAAAGTTTACTGGGCATAAAACAAATTAAAAATCCGAAAAACACTGGTAATTCCCGATCGAAAATTTTCCCGTTATATACATGTAGTGCGCTCTGACGTCCCGTGGCCCACAGATGATGATTCTAAAAATACCTTTTGACGTCTGAGGCGTCTCTGACTAATGAAATGATATATCAAGTAGAGCATGTAACAGAATGAATAAAATCTGAAGTTGACTATTTCATTGCTCGTGCACCAAAAGTGCCAATGGCTGACGAATATTATCAACAATTTTTTAACAATTTTTACACATTTTATATGCTGAAGCCTTATAAGCAGGTAGAAATATGAGGTTAATTGGTGGGTTCCAAGAAATAAAAGCGGCATTTTTCAATTCTACAATTCCGTCATTTCGATTTCTCAAATTTCTGAAAGATAAAATGTTAAAGTTTGACGTCCCATCCAAAGTAGTTAAAATGGTAGAGAAGTCAAAGTATGAATTGTAGCAATTATTGATACATGTACCGAAGTATTATATCGACAATATGCGAACATCTTGTGCATCAGAATAGGTATCAAAGAATTTAATAATATACTTAATAGTTTTCTTTGGTGCAGAAGACGTATAGCACTTGTTTGATATCGGTGTTATGATTGTCATATTTCATTATTGTTTGTGTATATACATTTTCACAACGCGACAGCACTGATGAAGGATCTGGGTGATCCGAAAATTTTGTGAAGTTTGAACTAGTCTTATAATTCAAACTTTTATTTGTTTATTTTGATGTTGTTTTGCAACTTTTTAGACGTTTATATATATCACAGCTCTTTTTTCATACACATTGACACTATTTTCTTCCCATTGCCCATATTTGTTATTATTGATAGAACGTCTAGTGCCTGTGTATATATGTATAGAATTCACTGATAAAAAATTAAAGCGTAGGTATATAATGTCGGATATGTCACAGAATAATGCTGATACAGACAAAATATTTATTAAATAATTTAATGATAGAACTAACAATTCATTAAATAATTCAGTGACAGCACTTACAAACTGCAGAAAAAATTATTAATATTTCATCACAAATATCACTTGCATTGATCTTATATGAAAATTTAGGGCTATAGGGTAAGTATAATTGAGACATTATCCTATGCGTTTGAACAAGGAAACAATGAGTATATGTAGGCATGGTCGTGGGGTATTAGTCAACAAGGAGCAATAGCCCTCAGCACAAGACAAACAGTAACATACCAGAGAAACAAAGGCGCCAAAAATTCAACAACCACTAATCTTAAAATAAAAAGTATTCTGTATAATAGCCATTTATTAACCAATAGGGTAAAATACGTTAAAAATGCCTTATCTTTATGAGCAAAATGAATGCATTACAGCAGGGCCATTACAGGATTTTGTTTATAATAACCGGGCCATTACAGGATTTTGTTCATAATAACCGGTTATTACGGCTTTTTCAAAATGGCTGCTTTTTTTTCAATACTCCACTTGAAAATTTCAGGAAGAGCAAACTAGAACATTTTAAAACATATTTTTGAAAAAAAATATCCGAAATTAATCTTTAAAACTGTTCTCACAAGTTTTGTTTACTTACCATTATATTTGTGCTATTCGGATTAATGCAAATGCTATATACAAACTGGTTTATAAAAGTATTAAGAAAAGGGTGTTTTCATAATGGCTCTGTTATATGTCCTCGGCGATGCCTCGAGCCATTACAGCAATCCTCAGGCCATTATTACAGACCTTGGACATATAACAGGGCCATTATGAAAACACCCATTTATTAATACTATAGTAACAATGAAGTGTCAAGAAAGACTCAGTCCTGGGTTATTTTAAACTGTAATATGGAAAAACAGCTTCTTGTGGCGTACTTCAAGTCCTCGATTACCTTATGTTACTTGTTTAAAAAAAAGTATAATTTCTTGTCTTATTTCTTTTAACATACTGGGTTAATAAAACACGATAGTATGAAAGGAAATGTCATACCCTAGGAGAGATCAACAGATTTGCTACAGTGTATGTTCAGGAGGGTCAAAGGCTATACCCTCATTCATCATAAGCACATTGTTTGTGCATAGTAAGTTAGGGAAGAATAATTTTTAAAAATCAGAATACGTATAAATGGAGAACGGAAATTTAGGAGTTTCTATTGCAAAATTATATTGTAAGTCGGTACAAATACTTTTATAGTCCAAAGAAGAAACCTGTAAATTAAAAGGTCACTACCAAGTCAGATTTTCCGAACTCGTTGTTGATTTTATGTTTGTGTTTTGTGCCCTTAATTCGTTGCTTCTGTCTAAAAGGATGTTGTTAAGGTGCCGTTATTGGATTTATATGTAATTGTTAACTTTCTATTTTTCTTATTGACATATATCATAATTAAATTTGCCCCATGATAATTTCATTCTGTGATAATTAATAGCAAAAAAAGTACATTTTTAATTACATTTGAAATCTAAGTATATTGGTTATATAAGGAGAATCTCCCCTTTCACAGCTCTGTACCTAGATGGTTTTGGCTTTACCGTTTTAGTTATTTATGAGTTTACTCTTCAGCCTTTTGGATAATTGTTTTGGTTTTCAACATTTTGGGCCTTGAGCACAACTGATGAGTCGTACGTAATTCGACGATATGTGCACATCATATGCATCAGAATTGGTATCAAAAAATTAATTATATAATGTTTCTTTAAAGACATGCTACTGATATCGGATTGGCTTTGTTGAAAATTCAGATGTAAATTATTTATTTATATTTTCTTTTATGTTAGTATAGACTTCACCAAAACGTTTGACTGATACAGGACAGATATCTCTATTTGTATGAGATTAAAATGATTTCATGAAAACTTCAAACCGAAAGTAAAAATGTGCAATTCGAAGTAGCAGTAGTGAAATAACAAACGGGGTTCATTTCAAGTGGTAAGATGGAAATTGATTTGTTTAGAATCAGAAATATTCTCTAAAATATTGAATTATTCTGACATGAGCACTGATAATTATTCTATGTTATTTCTATGTTTGTGTTTTTTGCTTTTCTTTTTTTTTTTTTTTTTTTTTGGTTTTGTTTTTTTTTTCTTCTCCTTCTTTTGTCTGTAGGTCAAATGGCTTATATATTTATTTGATTGGTTTCCTGTTAAACATTCTGACGTTACGCGCGTTGTTCATACCTTTAGAGACAAACAATGTTTTCTGCTATAAAATACCTGATAAGATATTGTTGATGATCTTTCATTTTACTCTTATCTATAATATCCAGGGGTACGTACCTATCCCCGTCATAAGATCTGTTTGAATCCCGCATTACTTCGTGTTACGTATCTGATGCAAAATCTATTATATAAAATATTGTTGATACTTCATTTTATTAGTAATATTAAAACTGTAGATTCACTCCTACATTATGTAATTTTATTTCTCTTGATATTATGAGTTATATTCTGAACATATATTGGAAAGGGGTGTTTAGATCTCAGTGGGATTTGATACTTCGTTGTATCAAAATTGTCAAAAATTAAGATTCACACTCCTGTATTATGTAAATTTATTTCCCTCTTAACAAGACGAGTTAAATGATGCACAATTAGCTAATAGGTATCGTCTAAAAATGAATATATTGGACGGGTTAACTGATACTAGTTATTTATTTCATTTTGGGAGACTTGGTAAGAGTTGAATGTTACAATTTTTGCTCGTTTTCAATGTATTTGACGCCGGGTATAATTTCAAGGTAATCTTCCTTGTGGATAAATTATATTATCAAGATGATGATCGTATCATAGATGTTTTTGGGGTGGAAATATGTGACAATCGACTGGTATGCGTTCTATTGTGTTTATAGCGGAAAGGGATGAAACTGTTTCGTTACCGCCAATTTCTAAATTTAGTTTTTACACCTTCTTTATACTTTCTCGCTAGTCTCATGGCATTTTTTCTTTGTTTGCTTTTTGATTATATTTATGAAATATTCCTACCTTTTCGTCTGCTTTCTTCCCCAAAACGACGAATGGCCACTTTTTTAGCGACTAAATTTAAAAATTGGCGGTAACGAAACATTTTCATCCCTTTCCGCTATAAACACAATGTAGAACGCATACCAGTCGACTGACACATATTTCTACCCCCAAAAACATCTATGGTACGAGCCCTTGTGAATGAAAATAAAATTATTGAGATAAGGATTTTCATGGAGACTTATAAAACACCAATGTTGAAGTATGTGATAAAAATATCATAACATGTCATTATTCATATCAGACCCATTATCAACCCATGTTCAAAATTATCCTGATAATAGGTGTGATATGAAAAAATGCCATGTTATAATCAATATGTATTGGTTCTAGAGGGACCTCGGTGTCCGAGTAGTCTAGGTAGTTCGTCATGACTACTAATGGTCACTAGTTAGGCTGTCAACACGGAGGATGTGAGTTCGAATCTCACCTGTGGCGGGGAGTGTTCAACTTCGACATTAATTGACAAGGATTGCCAATTTTCCTACCGAAGGTCAGTGGTTTTCTCCCTGTACTCCGGCGTCCTCCACAAATAAAAACTGGCCGCCGATAAATAGTCAAATGTGCTGAAAACGGCGTAAAATCCCAACTAAACTAAATTAACCAGTATTGGTTCTTATTTCCTTTTTCGTGTTATCTTTCGTTTATTCCTCTTCGACATTTAGTAATTTTTATGATTTCCCCGCAAACAAAGTTTTGGGGGTATAAAGGAATCACCCTGTCTGTAGGTCCGTCCGCCTGTCTGTCTGTCCGTATGCGCAACTCCTAAACCGTTCAGTGGATTTTGATGAAACTTTATATGAAGGTTGGGCATCATATATAGATGTGCATGAAGCAAGATTATTATCGCCGGATGCTTTCAAAGGGAGATAATCTAACCTTAGGGTTTTAAATGTTTAAAGCTTGTAAGCGCAACTCCTTCTAATCCGTTCAATGGATTTTGATGAAACTTTATATGAAGGTTGGGCATCATATATAGATGTGCATGAAGCAAGATTATTATCGCCGGATGCTTTCAAAGGGAGATAATCTAACCTTAGGGTTTACATGTTTAAAGCTTGTAAGCGCAACTCCTAGTATTGCAAGCGGGCGGTATCACTCAGTGAGGTCACTCACAGTTCCAGTTTCTATTGATTGGCTTCGATCTCTGACTCTGAAGAGAAAACGTCATATGTTGCATCAATTTTTGTATTAATCATTGAATTTTAGATTAATCCAAATACCTGTAAAACGTTACTCATTTGCCGTGACGAATCAGATATAAAGTCATTTGATATCGTTACAATTTTTTTAACTTGATGAGTTTTTTTAAAAATATGTTGACAAAGAAGTATTGAATACTTTCTAGATTTTTTCAAAAAATCTGAAACCGAAAGTAAAAATAGTTGGTATTTAAAATGCGATCATTAGAAATTTGGACAAATATATAGCTTCCCAACAAAATGTAAGTAGAGATCAAATTAAGTATTCAATGTTAAACAAATAACAAAAAATTAAATCGACCGGAGGATATATCATGTATATTGGAGTGTTAAATTGCAACAAATATTGTATTGTCTGCACAGAAAAATATCATTTTTTCATCTGTTGCCTTCACTTGGGTTTCTACTAAGTTTTTGTCATTTAGAAGTTTTTTATGTTTTTGTTCTTTAATTGTTGAACTTTTTATAAAGAAATTACATAATTACATTTTTTTAAAATAAAACAATATCGATTAATTTCCGGATATAATTAATCAGTTCTTTTCCGGTGTATTTTGTATATTAAACTAGAGCACTGTCGGAGACTACAATTATACCCGCACCCCTACATTTGTTTCATCTATGCAAATTTAGTGTTAGTGACAAAACTTAGCCCGAGTTAAAATAAACCATGCAAAGTTTATTTTAGGATCAAAGATCTTTATGTTAATCCTCAACAGCAAATTTTGATAATTATGATACTTCCTATATGACATGGGTCTAAAATTGTGTGTTGAGCATCTTTTTTGCATCTGTCCATCATGGACGATCTACCTATGAAGAAAGCAGAAGTCTAGCATTAAAAAAAATGCCTCTGAAATTAATGTTTTATTCATATTTTGAAAATTCGCTCATTTTCGGTCCCAATTTTCGCTCCATGGATGAAATCAAAATTTTAAAACCTTATTGCGCATCTACATCATATGTACAATCATTCTATAATTAAAGTAGAAGCCTAACATCAATAAGGAGTTGATGTCACATTCATATTTTGACAATTTGTCAGTGATTTCGTCCATTAAGCGAAAATGAAAATGTTGAAACCTGTCTTTCCATCTTTACGGTGTTCAATTTACCTATAAAGAAACCAGAAGCCTAGAATTAAAAACTGCTTCAAAAATTGATGTTTTAAGCATATTTTGAAAATTCGCTCATTTTCGGTCCCAAATTTTGCTCCACGAAAGAAATCAAAATTTTAAAACCTTATCGCGCATCTACATCACACATACAATCATTCTATAATGAATGTAGAAGCATTGCATCAATAATGAATGAGGAGTTAATGTCACAAGCATATTATGATAATTCACTCGTTTTCGGTCCCACATTTCACCTGTTGAGTGAAATCAAAAATTGTAAAACTTTATTGCGCATCTACAGGATATATGCAACACTACTGTGGAGGAATTAAAATGCTATACCCAAAACTAAATGAGGAGTTGATGTCACAAGAAAGTGTGACGGATGGAGACAATGGCAATATACCCGCAATGCGGGTATAATAATTCTTTGTGCTGGAAAAAGCGACGATAAAATTAACAAATAAATTTGGAATAGCTATTTTTTGTTTTTGTTTTTCGTTTTGGTAAATTACCTAAATATACTATTATTATTACAATTTATGGTCCATAGTGCCGATTAATGGTGTGTATCTAATCCTTAGGGTTTCTTTGTGGTCCTTCGTGCACTAAGTAGTCCCTTGTGTATTAGTGTATGGGACTGCTTTTTTGTATAAAACAAGCGCCTATTATCGCTGAATAGTGATCAACTTTAACACCAGTGAACTGGAGAAGACCTAGTAAGTTTATAACTTGTCAGATTGTTACTTTTGACAATAAAATATGTTTAAAGTAAAATTGCTCGTTTCCAATGATAAATTATGTCAGGGTATAATTTCAAGGTAATCTTCTTTGTGGATAAATTATAATTATATTAGTTGGTTTGTTTTATTATGTTTTATTCTCATAAAGCCAATGCATAACATCGTTACAGAGATAACAACAACAATAATAACTACTTAGAATATATACCAAACAAGCGAGAGCAGTTACAAAAGTCACTAGCCAGGAGGACAAACACAAATATTAATATTTTTTATAAATGAACAAAGCTTCTTCGGCACTGGTTTTCTTTTGCTCGACATAAGTTCAGAAAATTTAACTGTATTATGACGTTTTATAAAATTTGTAGTTAAAGACTCTTACGTTTTTGATCGAAAAGATTATATTCAAATGTATAATGATATTCGTCTTCAGCTTGTCTCGATTGTTACATAGGCGGCAAAAAAAACGGTTCTCTCTCATTACGTTTTGCCATTTCCTGTTTCAATCGGCTATTTGTTATTAGTCGTTCGGAATCGACAGAGAACAACAGCATCTTAGAAGTCCAAAATATTAAAATATTCCTCGAATTCCAAGTTTTTCTTAAAAAAATTGTAGTTAATACCTTTTGACGAATTCGACGAATTTTGAATGAGCGAATTCCAATTCTGAAGAAACTGGTCTAACAATCTTTGCTTTATAACAGTTTTTAACCAATCTTTATTAATGAAATTCTGTGTTTCCCGTATATATGTGAAACCATAGTCTTGAAATATTTTTTGTACAAACAAAAACCATTTAATCTGCTTGTTATGGTGAGCGTTCATTTGGCAAGAAAGTTGATATAATATGAAGGAAAACTTTGCTTGTTTACCAGATATCAAATTTGCCCAAAACAAAACTTTTCGAAATTTAATATCTATTTCGATTGGATGGCGACCTTATTTGATGATTTCAGAATTAAAACCACTTTACAGAATTTTAAATGAATCGTTTCTAAGATATCATTATTACAAAAGCCATATACTTCGCACCCATACAACAGAATGGGCTTGATCATTTTGTCAAAAAGAACAAGCTGCCATTTTATAGAAAGCTGGTGCATCCTTCCTATTTTCAGGACTTCGTACGTGGCTTTCAAGGCCTTGTCCGATAAATATTTTTTAGTCATATTAAAGTTATCTGTTTTAGTAAGACAATCCCCAAATAGTTAAACTGCTTTACTATTTAATGTTAATGCCATTGTAGGTAAATCGAAGAGTTTTTGGCAAACGTCCAAAACCAAACAACGTTTCCTTTCAATTTCCAAGCCTTAGAATAGTCATGAAAGGCATTGAGTTGCGTCTGCGGGTCCTGTGCGGTTTCGGCTAACAAGACCGTGTTATCTGCGTATTATATAATAAAAAAAACTTTAAATAAATTTCTAATTCTCTTTCCAGATCTTCTGCTATGGTTTTAAGTCCTGTAATATTTTTACTGACTAAGACATTTTCTAAGTCGTTTGAAAATAGAGAAAATAGGAAAGGCGATAGATTTTCTCCTTGTCGTACCCCATTGTCACAAGCAAATTATTGCGAATTACAATTATTATATGATATACGAGACTGTACATATTAAATATAACCTTATACATATTACCATTTTATATTATTCGATAACATTTTATAAAACAAACCATCTCACCATACAGTTTCAAATGCCTTCTCAAAGTCTATAAAGGCACAATATAATTTCTTTTTCTTACATTTCAATAATTCAAAAAAAAAAAGAATACAAGGTGAACATATTATCTGTAGTAGAATACTTTTGCCGAAAACCACATTGATGTTCTTGTATTATAATAAATTCTTCTGAAAAATCATTTAGTCTTTTATTTAAAATTGCAGTAAACAATTTTCCAAGACAACTAACGCATGTAACGATAGTGATTGGTCAATAATTCTTCGGATCTTTAAAGTCGCCTTTGTTTTTATATATAGGTTTAATAGTACCAATTCCCCAACTATGTGGAATCAGACCTTTATCAAATATAATATTAAAAGTTTCTCATAAATGTTTATAAACTGGTTCGATGTGGATTTTATGTACTCATTTATAATTTCGTCTTCTCCACAAGCTTTGTCATTCTTCAGTTTATTAATGGAGTTAATACGTATAAAAACCAATATTTGGATGTCTTCCCATTCTTCCATTAAGTATGAAAACCCCATTACCTTTGTAAAAATTTAACAGCATATTTCCATATCTATTTTTACCTTTATCCATATTTACAAGATTTTTGAGAATAGACAGAGCTGCTAGAGCATTAACGGGGTTTTCGATAAAATCAGACAAATTATTATCACCATGTTCATTTTCATCTATCATTACAAAATCATCATCACAACCTGTGGTGTCATTAAAGTCGCCTAAAAGGCATATATAATTTGAAATATTCGAAAAGCGTAAAAATCCTTTGTTCAATCTCATCGATCGCTTCATCTGAGGAATACTTAGTATATTCAGGGGGTATGTAAACGACGCCAAAAACAACTGGTTTATCTAAATTAAAAACTTTCCCGTTAACTTGAAACCACATTACATATTTACAATCTGTTTCTTTACATTCTATCATGCTCTTCAAATTTTATTTGTAACCAATTATTATACCTCCTGATCGTCTGCCTGCCACCGTTTTCCTGTTTTTCATTTTAATGTGAAATCCAGGGAAATTTATGACATCAATATCGTCTGTTTTCGTCTCAACAAAACATACGATATCGTGATTTTTCATAATATTTACAAATTCCGGATATTGTATTCTGGACTTAATACATCATTAATGACCTGACCACTATTAAAGGTACTATTTACACTCGATACACGGCCACTGGTGTCATAAGAATATGTATTATTTAAGTCAGTATCAATATTACTCAGGTAACAGTCATTCAAATTGTCATTTAATACATTTGAATAGAAATTAGAAAAAGCATCTGAATAAAAATCGTATCTTTCAAAAATGTAAGGTTTGTATTTAGTGTTAAATATTTTATTAATTAATTCAATAATACATACAATAACTAAACGCAAGTACGTAATATACAATTTACAATCAATATAGGATTCGGAAACAAGTTTTGGGCTTATATAAATCCGTATCCTAAGGTTTGTATTTGACTTGTATCCTTTTGTTGTGTGTTCATTTTGGCGTTTTCTAACTGTATGTCTAGTTGTGTAATTCTGTGTGACATCTTGTCGAAATTATATATATATCGTTGTGTTTAATCAACTGAGCCGGATGTTGACTGAGAACCTCATCTCGTTTGTTACATTTCTCCTTCACATCATCAAACAGGTCGCTAAGCTCTTGGCAACTAGTCTCTAACTGCTTTTGCGACTTTGCAACATCTCCTACCGAAGTTTTCTGTTCTGTAACCTCGGAGGACATAAGTAGAAGTTCATTTCTAAGATCGTTGATAGATCGTTTCTAAGATCGTTTCGATATATTTCAGTCTGCCATCAATAGATGAAACAATACGAAGAAGCATATTCAAGATCACTGGTGTATGTATACTAACATCATCACTCTCATTAAAAATCTTTTGACTTTCCGTCAGTAGTTTTGAAGTTTAGGTGCTCCGGAACAGTAAGCAGTCTCTGCTTCCTGCAGGACACCCGCCATGCTGTCCATGTCAAATCCGGTATGAGGAAGGGATAATATCAATGGAAAAGGTTCATTTTCATTTGGGAAACGGTTTTTTCGTACCTGCCAACCAAGTCATGATGACGCCCATAAAATTTGAATAAGGATGACTTCAGTTTAGGAGCAACGTACCCCTGTCTGAGCAACTTTTCTGTCAGGAGCCGGACTCTTTCCATCATGTCAATGTATATGTCACAAGCTCTTAACGTTATAATCAAATTACAATGTAAACAATCGAGAACAGTTCACACTTTCGGTAATATAACAAGTTGTGAGCACTTTGTGAATTGTATGCGGTGACGTTTCTCTTTGGGGTCAAAGGTTAAACTTAAAGATTTGCTACGATGAATCCGTTGTCTCTTTTGTTTCCAAACTAATACTAGTATCAAGACCACAAGCTACCCGGCTGCCGGGGCCCACAGAATAGTCATATTAACTTTTAAGGTTAACTTCATCCCAAAAAAAGATGTTAAGGATGTAAGGAGCCAAAAATTTGTAGTATTAAACTTTTTTTCTTTACTTTATTTTTGGGTTTATATGACTGTAAGAAAGTAATGTATGAAGAAAAAATCATATGGTGGTGGACTTCTTTTTTTTGCTACGGTCATTTGAAAGTACCCCATTTTTGATGATTTTCCCATTTTTTATCAATTTTTACCCATTTTTGGGCTATTATCATGAAAAAATTACAGTTCCACAATTAAACTTTTTTCATACTTCCCTAAAGATGAAGTGGACCAATCTAAATAAATTTAACTTAAAAAAAACTATAGGTAGAACAAAGAGCATATAATTAATTTCAACTTCTTTGTTATAATTGATTGAAAATTTACACATTAAAAGAATCTTAAAAAGAAAAAATTGATATGGGATGTACATATTTTGGTAAAATCATTTCTTTGTACCCCTCACCCATTTTCTCAACATTCTGGTAGATGACACTGACCAGATTTTAAAATTTTATTACTCAAAAACTACTTATCGTAAGTACATAATTTTTTCACAGAGTTTAGTTGGATTATAACATTTTTTGAATTCATTAATATTTTCCACTTGTATCACATGTTTTGGAAATAATTCCCGAACGAGATTTCAACGAGACTGAAACATCAGAAGAATACATCCTTAAGGTAAATGATATGGTCTTTAGATGGTCCTCTTTCAGAATTGTGTTCGATTTTATTGATACACTAAGGTAACACGATTTTATTGATACACATATGTAACATGAGGTCAATCAACAATGCAAAAATACATACAGCAAGATCAGCAGGTTGAAAAAAGCGCTAATATCTACAAAAAAATAAATGTATAAACAATCATAGCAAATAAATAAATTTACTAATAAACATTGCTACTATATTTAATAGTTGGGTGTTACAATAAGAAAGCATCCCTTTTATTTTCTAAACTGCGGTGTTTTTATAGTAGTAAGCAGGAATATATTGGTTTCTCAAGTTAAGAATTTGGCCATTCATGCAAAGATAGAAGTAGTGATACTCATCTCCAATCCCATCCCTGCACAAATGACAAATTCTTTCATCTCTTGGTACATTTTACCAACGACCGTTTTCAACAGGAATATTGATATTAGCAGATCGGATTCCAAAAATGGTGGATATGCTACGCACGGGTAAAGCAATAAGATATCGCTCTAGAGCAAACTCTGTTTTAAATATAGAATACGTTTGGTCTTTAGATGAGTTCTGTATTTCTAAAAACAAGCTCTGGATAAACTGATCACATAGTCTCTTAAGTGTGGAACTTAAAGCATAAAATCCAATGTTGTACTGATTCTGGAATAAATAACAAGACCAGCACTATCAGTTATAGATTTAATACATGAGATCCATTTAAAATCTATTCCGTCTCTCAAATTAAGAGCATACATAAGTCTATAAGGAGTGTTACTTAGTTTGATCTCATCATAGGTCATTCGACTCCAAAATGACACCATTCTGAGTTTAGCTCTTATTCGAAGAGGGTGTTGTCCCAACTCGCCATAAATCATAAAGTTAGGTGTAGTCAACCTTACGATAAGAATCCTTTTACAAAACTGGAGATGTATCTTTTATTGCATATTCTCGTAACCCCACACTTCAGAGCCATACAAAAGAATTTGTTCAACCTGAGAGTCAAAGAATTTGAGTTGAATATCTATAGGAGTATTTTGGTTTCGTATTCGTCAGTAAATTCAAAATATAATGACTTTTAAGACTGTTCAACCAATCGCTTTTTGGCGTCAGCAAAATTTCCATAATACTAAAACAAACTAAATAATTCATAGAATCAACAATATATAATACTTCACCATTCAGCCTGAAATAAAATGTTTCCTTAAACTCCTTCTTACTGAAAACGATTACCTTTGTTTCATTTGCATTAACTTTTAACTTCCACTTTTCACAATATTCTTGAAAAACATCTAGTGCCCTTTACATCCCTTCTTTGGATTTAGGTAGGCATACAACAGTACAAATATTTCAATGAATTTATGTAATGTATCTTGAATATTTATTTTGACTATCTCTAACGGTAACACTTCTAAATTTTTTAAATGAACCTCTAAATCATTAAGGAAAATAGAAAACAAAAAAGGTTGTAGGTTTCCACCTGCCTAACACCTACAGAACATGCAAAAATATCAGATTGATTATCATTGTATATAACCCACGACTTAATATTGTTGTACATACTATGGATGACCCGAAAACCGTTTCCCTTTATGTCATTTTGTTGTATTTTTTTCCACAGGCCCGTCCTCCAAACTGTATCGAACGCCTTACGGAAATCGATAAATGTACAACACAGTTTTTTGCCATATGAAAAATATAACGAAATCAAAGCATGTAATACATATATACTGTCGGCAGTAGAATAACCCTTTCTAAAGCCAGTCTGATTTTCTAAGATTATATCAAACTCGCTTGAAAGAAAGTTCAATCTACTGTTTATAATTGAGGTGAAAAGCTTACCCAAACAACTTAAGTACCAACGTTAGTGCTCTATAATTGTCTGGATTTTTATCGTCACCTTTATTTTTATACAATGGTCATATAATTCCCAAAGTCCAACTCTCCGGTATAACACCCGTATCAAGAACAATTTTGAAAAGCTTGCAGTATATCGACGCAACGCCGACGAAGATTTTTTAGAATACTCGTTAACGAAGTTGTCGATACCTGCTGCCTTTCCATTTTTCAACTTGCCGATGGACGCTACCGCCTCTTCTAATGTAATCTTGCCATTAATAATAGCTTCATAGATAGGATTTGAACAAAGAACATCAAGGAAAATATCTATTCTGACTTTTAACCTCATGAAAAGCCCTTCTTTTCTCTCGGCACTTTTTATCAAACCAGGGCTTTTCTTTTGATCTGTGTAAGATGACCCGGATGATCAACCAAGATGGCCGCAACCGCCCAACTAAGTTTAACATGGGGCCCTATGGGAAATTCTTTTAAAATAGAATAGATAATGGAAACGGGGAATGTGTCAAAGAGACAACAACCCGACCAAAGAGCAGAAAACAGCTCAAAGCTACCAATGTGTCTTCAACGCAGCGAGAACATCTCGCACCCGGAGGCGGGCTTCACTGGCCCCTAAACAATAATGAATATAAGTTCAGTAAAATGGACAGCACACTAAATTCCGAAACATAAAAATGAACCAAAATTCAAAAAGGTTTTGTCTGAACCTCCTGAGCCAATTGGAATCAAACTTAGCAGCAATGGTCCTTAGGTGGTTCTCTTTCAGAAGTTTGTCCGATTACCCGGATACCCTGTAAATCAAGATGGCCACCACAACCGAACTTAGTTTAACATAGAACCCTATGGGAAATTCATTCAAAAATCTTGTCTGAAACAATTGAGTAAATTGGAATAAGACTTGGCAGCAATGGTCCTTAGATGGTCCTCTTTCATATTGTGTCTGATGACCCGGACTGTCAACCAAAATTGCGCCCACAGCCGAACGTAGTTTAACATTGGACCCTATGGGAAAATTCATTAAAAGATTTTTTTGTCTGAAACTAATGAGCCAATTGGAACCAAACTCAGAATTGTGTCCGATGATCCCAACAGCTGAACATAGTTTAACATTGGTCAGTATGGGAAAATTCATTAAATTTTTTTTTTTATCTGAAACCACTGAGTTAGTTGTGACCAGACTTGGCAGCAATTGTCCTTAGAGATGGTTCTCTTTCAGAAATGTGTCCGATGGCGATCTGTCAACCAAAATGGTTGCCACAGCCGAACTTAGTTTAACATAGGCCCCTTTGGAAAAGTTTATTTAAAAATCATTGATCTTTAGATGGTCCCCTTTCAGAAATGTGTCTGCTGACATAGCCTGTCAATCAAGATGGAACTTAGTTTAACATACGACCCTGTGGGAAAATTTAATTTGCCGATCATCATACCTTGGCCATTTGGAACCAGCCTAATGGCAGCAATGGTCCTCTTTCAGAATTGTGTTTTAATGTCAACTAAGATGGCCACCACACCCGAACATTCTTTAACATTGTAAAACCAGCCAAGATAACTGCTACACTTATATTGTCAGTCCTGCTGAAGGTGTACAAGTTAAATCCAGGTGATACAGGCTCTTGAGAGGCTCTAGTATATAAATAATTTTTTACAGAAAAAATGGACACTGATAATAGTTCTGGTGGAGATACAAAAAAGCATGGAAAGAAGCTAAAGAAAGTATGAATTAATTATATATATTTTTGTAAATTTTTTAGATCAGAAACGATGTTATATGTTTCATTGTTCTCTTTGCATGGCATCATATTAACGTATTGTATATAAATATAAAAATTATTTTTGATACAGCAGAACAAACATTTGAAAGAATGGATTAAATGTCATGAAGGATATTTTGATCTCTCTTCCTTATAACGACAATTTTACATTTCGAACCAACTAAGAATCTTTTCTTTTTTAACCTTCGGTTTGTTTGTGTGAACTGGTTGTTATTTCAGAGGCGACACGAAGATTCTTCAAGAAAACAAAACAAGCCTAAAAAGGCAAAATATGAACTAGAAGATAAAGAAAGCAAATCCTTGTCTAAAGCCAGCAAAACTAAAACTAAATCGCCAAATGAACCAAGTACTTCAAAATCCGTCGTCGCAGAAATACGAAATAAGAAAGGTATGAATTTTAACCACTGGGTCAGTATATTTTGACTGAAAACTCGATTCTACCTCTACATAATCTGATAACGAGATTTGAAAGCACACAAATGCTCATATTTACGAAAAATTTATAAGAATTAAGTTAATTTTTCGTGTAAAGTAACCTTTATTGAATAAAGGATAGGAAAAAACACTAAAATATATGCATTTACAAAGTGAAAAAAATACTGAAATCGTTTCGATATTACCGGTATATTTTTATGTCAATCAATTCTTTCTTCAGAGAAAACCACGGGTGTCAAGTCTAACAAGGGGACAAAAAGCGAGACAGTTTTGGTTTATTTTGACCTGGAAACTACAGGCTTGAGTAAGTTTTTATAGAAAAAGATACTTCTTACCCTTGTGTGTAAACAAAAATACTCGAGTCACTACCAACCTTAGTGTGAGCATGTTCTGTTTCATGTCGTTTGCAGAATATATTTATTCAACTGCAGTAAACATTGTTTGATATTTAAGTGTTTCGTGTTAAGTGAAACTCGTGTAAACCATTCTTATCAATCTTTGATCATCGTGAAACTTACTTTAATTATTAAAAACAACCACAAACAGCTAATGAAATGTTGAAAACAGTCATTCTTTTCACCCAGGAAGTCGTGAACGCGGTCGTCATCCGCCAACTAAATCAAATAGCAGTTGAAACAAAATAATTGCAACTTCACCTGCATGCGTGTAAGGGAGCAACCATTTGATTTTTAGGGGGGGGGGCTAGGATCTAATTTTTATAAAAAGGCAGGACCAGAATTTTGGGAAAATAAATAGACAGGATCACTTTAGGTGTGACAAAAAATGCAGGACCCGTGTCAATCAGGAAGTTCTTTGGTTTAAATGAAAATAAAATTTAGGCCGCAATAGCGGCCTGAAAAAAAAATCCAGGACCAAAATTTCGACGAAAAAAAATAGGCTGGATCGAAAATTTGATCCTAGCCCCCCCCCCCCCCCCCCACACCCCAATAAAAATCTAATGGGGGGAGCTAAGTATTTAGATTAAGACAATTCAAAGCTGCGCGATCCTTTGATAAAAATATAAAACTACCTCGTCAGTAAAGAAATAGATATAAGCGTTTGTCATTAGATAAAGTAGTGATTTAAATTAGCTTGTAAGTTTATCTTCAAAGCTACATTTTGTGCTTGCAGATGTTGAAAGAGAAAGCATAACACAGATAGCAGCTCAATCTAGGCAAAAAACTTTTGATACCTATGTAAAACCTACAACGGAAATTGGAGGATGGGCACTGGAAAATACACACCTTCGATATGACAAAAACCAGGGAGATCTTTTCTATAGAGAACGACAAGTTCATAGCAAAGAGCCAATGAATGCTCTAAAAGATTTCATAGAATTTTTGAAATCTTTTCATAAGCCTGTCATATTAGTTGCCCATTGCTGTCATAACTTTGACGCACAAATATTGTACAACCAGTTAAGGATATATGAATTGTGGGATGAGTTTGCTTCCCATGTTATTGGCTTTTCTGATACTATACGTATGTTTCGGTCAATCCTTCCTGGCCTGAAAACACATAAATTGAATGATCTTGCGGAACACATTATCCCAGACAAACAATATAAACAGCACAACGCCATTGATGATACAGCAATCTTGAAGGAAATCGTTGAAAAAAAAGGGAATAAAAAAATGCTGAGGGAGGAATATTTTAGGAGCTGTTCTTTAGTTGCAGAGTGTTTTCCACAGGGAAGTCATACTCTAAGATCAAGATTTAATCGATTTTAATTTGTGCAGTGTGAACAGTGTATAGACACTGAAACGGAAATGAACCAGAATCGTTGTGAATAAGACTGGCGCATGTCAAAAAATACTGTCCTTTAAAATGGTTTTACGTTACAATTTGAGCACTGATAACAATTTTTAACTTACACAAACAGTGAAACATGAGCTGCATCATAAAATGCTTGTACTAAATTATATTAAATATATGTAAATAATACATCTATTGTATTTTACGTATAACGTCTAATAGGAATCAACAATCCAAGAAAGTTTACTAACTAGCGTATTCGTACTATGATTACCCAAAATGTCACTTTTTTGCGGAGGTGGGGTCGCATTGTTTGTGCATTAAGTTATGTTATGTTTTTTTCTACTATTTGTTCTTTCGCGTAGTGTTCTCTTGTCTCTTGTCTAGATAGTCTTAGCATTCTGATCTTATAGTTCCTATTTATGTATATACTTACTGAGATAAGACGCAACTTATGTATAAAACAGTCGGAAATTTTATATAGAATACGAGGAAAATAAATGGTAAGGTGAGCTGTTAAAAGGGTCATAGAACGACTTAAACATACAAAAGACAAAAGTCGAACAAAACCAAATACAATATCATGAAAAAAACAATAAAAGTTAAAAGTTAGATTGCCCAAAGTTTCGGCCACTATGGCCTTGATCACGAGCAGAAAAAAATAAAATATATTGACTCTTAGAAACCCAGAGCAAGACTCAGTCCGTACATAAAAAGTAAACAAAAAGATATTTTATTTGACGTTCAACTTAAACGGAAAAAGTACCATGTATAAAGTAGATAGACTGCAAAATGGATAGTAATAAAAAGTAAAAAAATGCGAAAATTATTTATTTGACGTACAACTTGTACAGAAAAAGTACCATTACAAGCCAGATGGACAGCAAAATTGATAGCATAGTGCATACCTTGTAAAAAACTGAAATTAAGAATTTTAAGCAGTGTCCCTAGCTATTTTCTGTTAAGACGTTGTATGTATTTACTTCTCCCGTTAACTGTAATTAAATGGTTACGCGTGACCAGGCAATCGATTCCGATTTTTATGGATCGTCAGTGTTTCGCAAAGTGGTTTTTGAAACTTTTCCCTTTACGATAAGCCGTGATGGGAACAGTCTAAAAAATTGCACACATCCACGGATCCTTCATAACTCTTTTAAAATTGTTTATTAGAGTATTGCGGATGGCGACATTGTGGGGATGGTAAGTAAGGACTAAAGGCACACATTTGCTGTTTTATTTTGGCCCGATTCAAAGCGTTGGGTCCGGTCACCTTGGAGATAGAATCAAAAGCCCTGTCAGTGACCGTTAGGGGATAACCTCTGCTGTGGAAGAAGGTGGACATCTTGTCACACTGTGCCTAAGTTTCTTTGACACAGAAGAGGAATATGTCAGGTAGCAGTGTGCGTCGGTTAGTTTATAAAAGACCGAGGTTTCGATGCTGCCGTCAACCAATTTAAATGTCAAGTTAAGGAACGAAAATTCCGACTCCGTGTTTAATCGGGGAGTGGTAAGATTAGATGAAATCGATAAATGACTGGAGTTCCGCGTCGGAGTCATCAGAAACTCCGAAGACATCATCTACGGCATCTTTTGAATAGGCTCGGAATGGGTCCATCAAATTCAATTAACATCTTTTCCTCCACGTAGCGAACAAACAGACATGCAAAAAGTCGGTCCCGTTTTTATATTAGACCTGTTACATCTCAGTTACAGAATCTGTCTTATTTGCTCAAAGCATTCATTAGAAAGAAAAAGCTTAAGAACAGTTAAGGTTGCCGATGACTACCCTTCAATTAACGGCATCCAATTAACAGCTTGTCAGAAAAAGGCAATAATAACAAATAGAACAAATCAAAAACGTCATATCAACAAAGAGTAAGGATTGTCTGGCTTGGTAAAGCGGGATTAAAAAGCATTAATTTGTGTATTTTATAAGCTTTCCTGGTTTTGTAATAAATTATGGTATTAAAATGTTAATTCAGATTGTAAATGAAAAAAAATGTTCTATGTAATGCCGATAGCTCTTTCCAAATGATAGGAATGGTTGAAGAATATTTTAATATGGTGTATGTATAGGAGATAAATAGAATATAATACGTGTACTTATATTTACGAATATCTTTAACTTTATAAATGGCAAAATAAGTATATTTTAAAAGTCATACATAAACAAATAAACTAAATTCTGGTAAAACCACAAAATTAAAAGTAGACAATGAATGGCCTAGCGATAAAAAACACTAAATGTTTTAAAAAAAAACAGTGATGATATAAACGATGAAAAATAAAAGCTAAACCCAATATTCCGACCGAAAGATTCTTGATCAGGCCTTAATAAAAAAAGCGTATGTCCATTTGTTCTTATACCCAGAAATTAAAATCAAGATGTTGAGAATTAACTAAATTGAACACCAACTTGTTTTAAGATATAAACTTAGAAATTCATATGTGAATGTTAAAGTTTACAAATAAACTTTCTAACGAAATAAGGTCAAATTTATGATGAACAGAACACTAATTCTAAACGGAGTGAATATTCCCTTTTTCGTGGTTCAGTTTTGATACTGACCATCAATATTGACCAAAACCATTGGTAAATATAAAAATATAATTTAACAAATACAGGGCGAAAGTGGCCCTTTTATAAATAACCTAAATTTCACAATTACCAAAAAAAGAAATTATCTGGAACGAAGCTGTCTTTACCGCAGTAATACTCAATAGTTTTACAAATTGGGGTTTGTAGGATTGGTTTACACGAGGTCTTATATAGTAATCTACGAAAATGTTAGCTTCCATACCTAGTGATTTATAGAATATTATAACAAAACCATTTGATTGGCCTCTTTATTTCTATCTATAACATACAATAAAATTTTGATTTGAAAACACAGAATTTTCTCTCCCAATAGAGAAAGTTCCACTTTCACTTTCGGTTTAAGGTTTTAGAAAATCTCTCGTGATACTGATAGAAATATTTGACTCTACAAAGCAGTTCTAAATGAATCAGATCAAAATCATTAAAAATATCTTATGCAATAAAGAAATTTCCACTTTCACTTTCGAGTTAAGGTTTTAGAAAATCTTTCGTGACCCACTTGATAGAAATATTTGACTCTAAAAAGCAGTTCTAAATG
The DNA here is from genome assembly GCA_028015205.1 of Mytilisepta virgata. Classification (NCBI taxonomy): domain Eukaryota; kingdom Metazoa; phylum Mollusca; class Bivalvia; order Mytilida; family Mytilidae; genus Mytilisepta; species Mytilisepta virgata. The sequence goes on from CM051521.1 coordinate 96,969,229, forward strand.
AATCAGATATATCAAAATAACAATCCAAAGATACTAATATTAGATATAGTAAATTTATACTATGCTGTATAAGACGCATTTCAAGGAGTTACCTCTCATCAGCAGCATTAAAACCGAAACATTTGGAAGACCTAAAACCAAACTAAACCAAACCAACCAAACAAATTGTCAAAATAATTAAAAATAACTTATGAAATAGAGAAAGTTCCACTTTCACTTTCGGGTTAAGGTTTTAGATAATCTTTAGTGACCAGATTGACAGAAATATTTGACTCTATAAAGCAGTTCTAAATGAATCAGATATATCAAAATCATTAAAAATAACTTGTGTTATAAAGTTAAACGTTTAAAATGCCAGCACATTTCTGATAAATAACAAACCATACTTATTCTACTAAGCCACTGTTGTTCAATATAGATTTTATTTTCCGAAAATTATTCAGAATGAGCCCATTATGTAAATCAAATATTATTATTTTCGTGAATAAATTTCATGAAATTAAATGTTCTAGATATAAAGCATGTATAGATGGTATCGTTTTTGCCTAAACAATATATTTTGGTAAATATAAAAAATATAATCTCACGAATACGGGGGAAAGTGGCCCTTTTATAAATGACCAAAATTTCAAAATTACCAAAACAGAAATCATCTGGGACAAAGCTGTCTTTACCGAATATATTGCAGTAATACTCAATAGTTTTACAAATTGGTTTGTAGGATTGGTTTGTACAGTAATCTACGAAAATGCCCAGACCTAGCGATTTATACAATGTGATATCAAAACCATTTGATTCAGTTCAATTCAATATTTTATAAAAGTCTCATCTCTCAGTCAATACAAAATACAGAATAAAAGATGCAATAATAATATCGAAAGCCATTCTATATAGAATTACACTGAGAGACTATTATAGATCATAAAATACACCAGTAAGAGATTTTAAAATTATATCTATACATTTAAACAGAAAATAAATACAAATGATATTATTTACAATATAAAACATTTCTACTTGCGTTTAAAATCAAATGACAGGTTTTGGCACAAGTTCTGATCATATTAAAATCTGAGAATAAAAACACTAATTTCTGATCATCATTATATGAAATAAAATTATCATTAAAACTTAAAGCAACATCAAACAATTTTTCCCTAAAATCATTATAAACAGGACAATGTAATAAAACATGAATCTCACCCTCAATAATATTAGAACAGAGATTACCCAATCTACCTTGTACTCTTAAATTTTTAGATCTCCCCGTTTCTAATCGAAGGGGCGCCGCTACACCACACCTAAACTTAGCAAACGCGCCTCTATGGTTATATGGAGGGGGATTTTACAATAAGCCTCTGCTTCAAACCTTTCCTTGAAAACGCTATACGTCCTTAATTTATTCCCCCCTCTACCCGAATGTGAAACATCCACGTGCAAACTATTAAACCATTCATTACAGTGCACCTAAAACATATTAGACAGTAAACTATTCATTACTAATCTCTTATCAACACAATCTGAAATTACAACAAAGTGGCTCAAATTTAACCCAGATAAAGTTTTCTTTACACTGCAAATTCCAGTTTTTTACACATTTATGCACTCATCATATCTGCCCAAATGAAGACTTTTCTGTTCAAACGATCAAAAGTAATGTTATTAAGTCGACACCATAAATTTATAACGGATTTTTATTGTCTATGGAATATAGGGATCCAACCCATATCGCCTGTTGTAGCTGCATTCGGTGTGTATTTACCAACTCCCAACAAAAAACGACAAGCTCTAAGGTGTGGAGCGTTAATACATGAGTAATTTCTGACACCCCAAATGCTAGCCCCATATTCAATAATTGGACTTACTAAACTATATCATATAACTTAGTAAATACACCATATGAAACGCCACCTAAGACTTTACACTTAGCTATAACTAAACCCAAACGCCCTATTAGCAGAAGATGCAACAGCTTTTGCTGTAACATTAAAATCTAGGAATTCGTTTAAAATAAGTCCTAAATAAGTATAATTAGGTACAAAGTGTATAATATTATCTCCACACTTAAAAGTATAATCTGACCTGGGTACAGATGGTGGTCTAAAGTGTACAGCATTACTCTTTGTAGCATTTATATTCATAAAGTTATCTATACACCATACTGATAAAACATTCAACGGTATCTGCAATTCATATCCATCATTTGCTAATAGTACAACATCATCTGCATATAGCAAAATACACACTTTTTCGTCATCGATGTTAATACCACAGTTATAACATTTCAAAAATATAACCAAATCATTAATATACAAATTAAATAACAAATGACATCCTTGTTTAAGGCCAAACCAATCTGTGCAATAACTATTTATTCTAACCGAACACATTACATTATTATAAATGGACTTGATAGCATTACAAAATCTATCTGCAATACCTAAATTATTCAACTTTGCCCACATAACATCTCTATGTATAGTATCGTAAGCTTTTTTAAATCAACAAAAGCACAAAATGTGGATTTACGTAGTTTTTTTTCTGACGTCAATTATATTAGTTACAGTAGATAACTGATCCACCGTTCTACATTGTTGGCGGGAACCATTTTGTTCATCCACCAACAAATCATTATTATCTACCCACTGTGCCAATCTATCATTTAATATATTACAATAAAGTTTGTAAGATACTGAGGCCAATGCAATTCCTCTATAACATAAAGGATCTCTCGCGTCCGACATGTTTGATTTCGGAATAGGGTTTATTATTATCTTGTTCCATAGATCTGGACTTTTACCGAATCTAAAAAATCAAACAAATGATACAAAAATACCGACGCACTAAGATTTAAAAAGGCCTCCAGAGGTAAGTTATCAAAACCGGAAGACTTACCTTTTTTAGCTTTATCAATCGCAAAGGTAGTTTCCTATTTGGATTTGTTTCTTGAAATACACTATGAGGGACATTTTCCGATTTTCAAGGGCATGCGTGAGTTACCCTGACTTTCGACAGAGAGGATTACTGCTGTCACAAAAGCTTCTTAACCAGGGTTTTATCAGGGATAAGTTGATGTCATCATGCACTTAGGAAATTTTACGGTCGTCATCACGAATTGATTTACCATTACAGTGTTCGAATATCTCAGATGATGTTGGACCTGTTCCCACTTGAAAATCGGATAAGCTGAGAAACGTAGACGCCATATGCAAGCGATGCTGGTATATTGCTACTCAAGAAGGGAAAATTAACAATAGAAATGAAGTCATCACGTTTGTCATAAAGTTTTGTCTTCAAATGTCCCTTATAGTCTATTTCAAGAAACAAATCCAAATATGAAGCGGACTTTGGTGTATCTGTAGTATCCTTAATTTCAAGCTCACTGGGGTAGATAGGATGTAGAAAGTCTTGGAATTTGTCGTTAACGACAACACGTCATCTATATAACTAAAGTGAAATTAAAGGATTGGGCTAGTTTCTTTTTGTTTTCAAGTAGTAACCTTTTAATGAGGTCCGCTTCATATGAGTACAGAAACAGATCGGCGAGGAGAGGAGCACAGTTTGTTCCCATTGGAATGCCGATTGTTTGTTGAAAAATTAGACCGCCAAATTCAACGAATATGTTGTCTATTAGAAAATCTGACATGTTTGTAATTTCATCTTCAGAATACTTTTTGTTAGAATCAGAGTGGTTCTTCGCGAAATAAGCCTTTTCTCTACCTAGAACAAGAAATTTATACCTGCGTGTCCCTTTTTTCTTGAAAAAAACCTCGATGAACTAGTTGCTTTAAGCGATCTTTTAATTGAGAATGTGGTATCGTAGTGTAGAGTGTAGAGAAGTCGAATGTTTTTATGCTGTTGCATGTAGCCAAAGATTTTGATTTTAGATACTGAAGTAAATTTTTTGAGTTTTTAAGAATCCACATCTGATTGACGCCACTGGTGGAATATGATGTTTCACAGTAATTCTGAAGGCCCTCTTTAATATATGTCAATATGAATGTTAAAATCTTTGAAAGAGGTTTTGTAGACCAATTAGCTGACCCAGCAATGTATATTTGTTTAAAAGGATTCTTATGTAGTTTAGGAATCCAATAAAGAGCAGGAAGGACCATTTCTTCACCCTTTGTAGAAATGCCAAAGGAATGAAGAACGGTCTTGTGGTTACCAAGGACTTCCTGCTTAGTGAGTGTGGTCGGTGTATAAGTTGGGTTACCCGCAGTGTTATCTTTTCCCAAATCGCTTCTAAGACACTCAAAATAATAGTTATTGCAGACAAAAACGATGTTATTGGGTCTTTGTCAGCTGGGACAACTACACATTTGTCATATTCAAATAATCATATGGTACAATACAATAATTAACTACTGAACAACCCTTTGTTGATATACAAGTAAAATCATTTTTCACACATTTTCGGCCATTTAATATACAACTGTTTATACTAATTAAAAAAATCAATAAAGGGGTTACAATATGAATTACGCTTAAAATCTACAATATCTCTAGGGAAAATATCATCTACATCCGTTATGAAATCATTTTCATCACACAGCTGCTATTAAAATCTCCGCAAATAAAAAACGGACCTAAATTCTGAAATTCATACACTTGTGTTATCAGCGTGTCAAAAAAATTTAATCTGCCGAGTCGAGTTTTCCGGCGGCAAATACATGTAGCATATACAAACATTAACTTTGAAATTTGAATGCACATGGTTAAACTTAACCCACAAAATATCTTCAAATGACTTTTCCAAAATATCAATGTTAAACCTATCAGATAAATACTTTTTTACAAAATACCTACTCCACCCGAACCAACTTTCCTGTGTAAATTTACTCTATTCTGACCTAACCATACATAACCATATAAATGTATTTTTCATTATCTCTTAGATGTGTTTCAGCAACACTTACAATATCTAAATCAAACATAAATATTACAGGGGGTTCCTTTTTCTATGGTAAGGGGTCAGAATACCATGGGAGATAAACTTTTAAATTACATGGGTTCATTTTCCATGGTTTGGGTGGTAAGAATACCATAGCAGATAAATTAAGTTTTAATTATAGGGGGTTCATTTTTCCATGGTTATAGGGGTCAGAATACCATGGCAGACAAACTATTAAATTATAGGGGGTTTAATTTTCCATGGTTAGGAGGATCAGAATACCATAACAGATAAAGTTTGAAATATTACAAGGGGTTCATTTTTCCATGTTTAGGGGGTCAGAATACCATAGCAGATAAACTTTTAAATTACAGGGGGTTAATTTTTCCATGGTAAGGTAGGTCAGAATACCATGGCAAATAAACTTTTAAATTACAGGGGGTTCATTTTTCCATGGTTTGGGGGGTCAGAATACCATAGCAGATAAATTAAGTTTTAAATTATAGGGAGTTCAATTTTTCCACAGTAAGGCGAGTTAAAATACCATAGCAGATAAACTATTAAATTATAGGGGGTTCAATTTTCCATGGTTAGGAGGGTTAGAATACCATGGTAGATAAACTTTGAAATATTACAAGGGGTTCATTTTACCATGTTTAGGGGGTCATAATATCGTAGCGGATAAATTTTTAAATTACAGGGGGTTCATTTTTCCATGGTAAAGGGGGTCAGAATACCATTGCAGATAAACGTTTAAATTACATGGGGTTCATTTTTCCGTGGTTTTGGGGGTCAGAATACCATAGCATATAAATTAAGTTTTAAGTTCATTTTTCCATGGTAAAGAGGAAGGGGGTAAAATGCCATGGCAGATAAACTATTAAATTATAGGGTGTTCATTTTTCCATGGAAAGGGTTGTTAAAATACCATAGCAGACAAACTATTAAATTATAAATAGTTTAATTTTCCATGGTTAGGAGGGTCAGAATACCATGGTAGATAAACTTTGAAATATTACAAGGGGTTCATTTTTCCATGGTAAAGGGGAGTCAGAATACCACACCAGATAAACTTTTAAATTACTGACCTCCATGTCACGGAATAATGACCTCCCCTCTCCTTGCAATTTTTTTTATATCTGCTGTGGTATTCTGACCCCCCCCCCCCTAATTATGGAATAATGACCTCCCCTCTCCTTACAGAAATATTATATCTGCTATGGTATTCTGACCTCCATGTATTGATATAATGACCTCCCTCTCCTTGCAAAACTTATATCTGCTATGGTATTCTGACCCCCCTGTCATGTAAAAATATCTACCCGCTCATTGATAAAGTTTTACATCTGCTATGGTATTCTGGCCTCCATGTCATGGAAAAACGACCTCTCCTCCCTTCGGTAATGTTTTAAAACAGTTATGGTATTCTGACCACCTGTCATGGAAAAATGACCCCCTCTCCTTGCAGAAATATTATATCTGCTATGGTATTCTGACCGCCATGTCATGGAACATAACCTCCCCTTTCATTGATAAAGTTTTATATCTGCTATGCTATTCTGACCTCCCTGTCATTGAAAAATGACCCCATCTCCTAGCAAAAATATTATATCTGCTATGGTATTCTGACCCTCTGTCATGGAATAATGACCTCCCATCTCCTTGCAAAAGTATTAAATCGGCGATGGTATTCTGACCCCCCCTGTCATGGAAAAATGACCTCCCTCTCATTGATAAAGTTTAACATATGCTATGGTATTCTGACCGTCATGGAAAAATGACCCCCTCTCCTTGCAAAAATGTAATATCTGCTATAGTATTCTGACCTCCATGTCATGGAATAATGACTCCTCTCCTTGCAAAAATGTTATACCTGCTACGGTATTCTGACCCCCTCTCATTGAAAAATGACCTCCCATATCATGGATAAAATTTTACACCTGCTGTGGTATTCTGACCTCCCTATTATGGAAAATTGAACCCACCCGTATTTCTGAGGATAAAAATTGATTTCTACAGGGGTCACTTTTCCATGACGGGGTTCAAAATTCTATGAGAATTTAACCCCGGGGTCAGAATACCATATGGTATTTTGACCCCAGGCTCAATATCGCATGGAGTCAAAATACCATATGACACCGGGTCCACAGACTAACACATCCACAATGGTTTGGAAATTCTTACGTTCAATCCTCTGTTGAAGGGTTTGGTCTCTATGGATAAATACTCCCCTTGAACATGTTGAAAGACATTTTGGAATGGGTTTTCGATTGATAAATAACAAGCTTTCTAACCTAGGTTTGTATGCTTTAAGAACTATCACATAGAAATGTCATTTTCACTCATGCACGACTAAGGAACTCGAAAGGAAGAAAGAAATCTAAAAATATATATAGTTAGCATAATTGTTAAAATGGGAGTTGAGGGTTAACTTTAGTTTTCGACCTACGCGTATTTACTTCGACATAAATAATATATTGTTTAGGCAAAAGAAGATATCATCTAGACATGCATTATATTGAGAATATTTAATTTCATGAAATTTATTGACGAAAATAATATTTGATTTACGTAATATTTTTAATGGGCTCATTCTGAATGATTTTCGGAAAATAAAATCTATACTGAACAACGGTGGCTTAGTGGAATAAGTATGGTTTGTTATTTATCAGAAATATGCTGATAAAATGATTTTGATATATCTGATTTATTTAGAACTGCTTTGTAGAGTCAAAATATTTCTATCAGTATCACGAGAGATTTTCTAAAACCTTGAGTGGAACTTTCTAGATTGTATAATTTTTTTACTATCGAATACGCAATACCCGAATGATGAAGACAAATACCCAAGCAATTACCTTACGTCTACAGTCCCTGTCGCCATACTGTTAGTCAATAAACATCGTTGCATACCAAGAGGTTAAAACATTTCTTCTCAAAGCGCCAAACTATCGCCCTCCTTGTCACAATGCAATCAGTGATGCAGTGAGTAACTACTGTGTTAAATTAAGGGAACGTGTTGATAAGGATGCGCAAAATGAATTCATGAATGATTATTGTAGAGAACGGTATAAAATACTATCAGATGCACAATACAGAGATACCCAATAAGTTATCTTTACCTACAATTGAAACAAAACTAAGTGCATTTGGTGAAAAATTTGTCTTTTTACCAGCTGATAAGGCAGTTAATAGTGTTATGACCATCCGAAAAAAGTATTGTATAGATGTAAATATCGACAAAAGAATACTGAAGCGACAAAACAGTGGGAAAAGTCAACAAATTCGAAGTCCAAGGAAGGAGAATGAAAACAACAAGGATACATGTATTACTAAAAGAATGAAAAAACGTATAATAAACTAAACAAAACTAGAACAAGACAGCACAGAAACTAAAAAACTAGCAATATGAACTCCCATTAAAAACCGGGAGTGACATCAGGTCACCGGCTTCGGAAGGTAAGCATGTCCTACTCTGTTAATGGCACCCATCACATTGCCATTGAATTGTCAAGTCTGTTGAGGTGTCAAGTGCGGTGAGGTGTCAATTCCAGGACATGAAATCTAACTGAAGATATCTAGTCTCATACAAGAGATAGAAACTTCGTATCGGCCAATCAATTCGTGATGACGACTGTAAAACTTTTAGAGTGATAAAATTAACATAGACTGAACATAACCCTGTCTTAGAAGTTTATGTGGCAGCAATCTCGGCCTGTAATGATCAGTGCTAGTAAAAATTTATTATCGTAGCAAAATTTATGAAAATTTGAGTATACATTTGATACAATGATTAACTGGTCTTTTGAATCTTCTGGTTAAATTATATTTGTTGTAAAAGTGTTTAAGCTTTTTCGGTCATAAAAAGTATGAAAATTACAGTTGCTGCAGTAGCAATGACATGATCAGGGCCTTACACTTCTTGCTGGACAAGGTATTTGTTCGTTTTGGCAGCACTGTGTATCGACAGATCATTGGGATTCCTTTGGATACAAACTGTGCTCCTCTTATCGCCGACTGATTTTAAAAACTCCTCAAAGATGGAATATAAGACCATGAAGAATTTCTTGATATTTGAAACAATTACTGACGATATCTGGGTATTACTTACTGTTGATAACCCCATGTTTACGGTGAGATACATGATCATAATAAATCAATGATATTTTTACAACAACTGCAGTATCTTGATGATGTAAACGTAATGTTAATAACCCGAGTATTCAAAATATGCAGATCACATTTATCCAAAGGGCAATATTAAACAAAGCCAATACAAATAATAAATGTTGTCCCATTTTAGATCTTACCATAAATATCGAAAATGGCAAGATAAAAACAAAGATTTAATATGAAAGGAATGGTTTTAATTTTCTAGTGACTATTTTTTCCTTTCTTGACGGAGAGGAGCCTGTTGCACAATCATATAGTTTGTATATATCAAAGCTTGTGCTTTTTGCACGGGTTTGCTCCAGGTTTTTTTAACGACCAAGCCCAAAAAATCACTGAAACACTTCTATTACAGGGTTCTGGATTTCACAAGCTGCTTAATACCTTCAAAAAGGTTTATAATAGCCATCAACATCTTTTAGCGAAATATCCGGCTTCTAGAAAGCACCTATGATGATATAAACGGTGAAAACTAAAAGCTTAACCAAATATTCGACCGAAAAGTCTTAGTCAGGGCTTAATAAAAAGAGCGTTTGTTTATTTGTTCTCAAATCCAGAAATGAAAATCAAGATGTTGAGAATTAACCAAAATGAACATCAACTTTTTTTTATGACATAAACTTAGGAATTCCTATGTTAATGTTAAATGTGATGGCGAACTGGAATTTTGAACAGCATAAAAAATTAGATAAAGTAAGGTAAAAGAAATTAGGGTGGGTTTATTTGCATGGAAACTTATCAGATGTTATCATTGTTTAATTGTTGTTTTTAAAATATAGTACATTTAAAGTTTACAAATAATCTTTCTAATGAAATATTATTTCTCCCGTATAATTCTAAGGCCAAATTTATGATGAAGAGAACAGTAATTCTATACGGAGTGAATCTTCCCCTTTTCTTGGTTCAGTTTTGATACTGACCATCAATATTGACTGACCATCAAATGGCCCAAACAACTTTTTTTCTATTTCGGTTGAAAATTGATTAATTATTAATCATTTAATTTCTGTTTGTTAATATTCAACATACATTATACACTGTCGTTTATCATAGATTTTGGCAAATATAAAGATATAATTTAACAAATACTGTTACAGGGGAAACTGGCCCTTTTATAAATGACCTAAATTTCATAATTACCAAAAAGAAATCATCTGGAACGAAGCTGTCTTTACCGAATATGAACACTTTGTGTATTGCAGTAATACTCTTTAGTTTTATAAATTGGTTTGTATGATTGGTTAATATAGTAATCTACGAAAATGCTAGCTTCCAGACCTAGTGATTTATAGAATATTATATCAAAACCATTTGATTGCCCTCTTTATTTCTGTCTACCTATAACATACAATACAATTTTGATTTGAAAACACACAATTTTCTCTCCCCTTGAAAGACATTTTGTAATACCCTTCGAATGGGTTTTTAATTGATAAATAACAAGCCTTCTAATCTAGGTTTGTATGCTTTAAGAACTATCTCATAGAAATGTCATTTTCACGCATGCACGACTAAGGAACTCGAAAGGAAGAAAGAAATATATATAGAAAGCATAATTGTTGAAATGCGAGATGAGGGTTAACTTTAGTTTTCGACCTACGCCTATTTACCCGGGGTATTTACTACGACATAAAAAATATATATTGCTTAGGCAAAAAAGTTATCTTCTATACATGCTATATATTTAGAACATTTAATTTCATGAAATTTATTCAAGAAAATAATAATATTTGATTTACGTAATATATTAAATGGGCTCATTCTGAATGATTTTGGGAAAATAAAATCTATACTGAACAACGGTGGCTTAGTGGAATAAGTATGGTTTGTAATTTATCAGAAATATTCTGGTATTTTAAACGTTAAACTTTATGACATAAGTTATTTTTAATGATTTTGATCTGATTCATTTAGAACTGCTTTGTAGAGTCAAATATTTCTATCAGGGTCACGAAAGATTTTCCAAAACCTTAACCCTAAAGTGAATGTGGAACTTTCCCTAAATAAATAAATGTATAAAATGTTTACTATCGAATACGCAATACACGAATGAGAAGGAAAACTACCCAAGCAATTACCTTACGTCTACTGTCCCTGTCGCCATATTGTTACTCAATAAACATCGTTGCAGACCAAGAGGTTGAAAAATTATATATATATGTCAAAGGGCCGAACTATCGCCCTCCTTGTCACAATGCAATCAGTGATGCAGTGAGTAACTATATACTGTATTAAATTAAGGGAAAGTGCTGATAAGGATGCGCTAAATGAATTCAAGAATGGAGTTATGATTATTGTGGAGAAACGTATGAAATACTATCAGATGCACAATACAGAAATACCCAATAAATTATCTGTATCTACAATGGAAACAAAACTAAGCGCATTTGATGAAAACTTTGTCTATTACCAGCTCGATCATAAGGCAGATAATAGAGTTATGATTATCTGAAAAAAAAGTATTGCTTAATGTATGTAAATATCGGCAAAAGAATACCGAAGCGACAAAACAGTGGGAAACGTCAACAAATTCGAAGTCCAAGGAAAAGATAAAGTCAGGAGAATGGAAACAACAAAGAAACGCCCCAATGATACATGTATTACTAAAAGAATAAAAAACGTATAATAAACTAAACAAAACTAGAACAAGACAGCTCAGAAACTAAAAAACTAGCAATGTGAACTTCCATTAAAAACCGGGAGTGACAACAGGTGCTCTGGAAGGATAAGCATGTCCTGCTCTGCTATTGGTACCCATCACATTGCCAGTGAATTGTCAAGTCCGTTCCAGACGGAAGTGAAATCTAACTGAAGGACAAAATGGCAACATTAAACAAAGCCAATACAAATAATAAATGTTGTCCCTTTTTAGATCTTAGCATAAATATAGAAAATGGCAAGATATATACAAAGATTTATTATAAAAGGAATGGTTTTAATTTTCTAGTGACTAATTTAATTCCCCTTTCTTCAGGGAGAGGAACCTGTTGCATAGTTTGTATATATCAAAGCTTGTACTTTTTGCACGGATTTGCTCTAGGTTTTTTAACGACCAAGCCCACAAAATTACTGAAACACTTCTATTACAGGGTTCTTGATTTCACAAACTGCTTAATCCTTTCAAAAAGTTTTATAATAGCCATCAACATCTTTTAGCGAAATATCTTGCTTAAAGAAAGCACTTATGATGAATCGGGTTTCCCACCCTAGCTGGAGTATCTGATATATATTGAACTCCATGCCGAGTTATCATTAAACCCTTTCTATGGGAGTGTTATTTCTGACTATTTTTTTTAATAAAACGAAAGTATCCGAACAACAGCTTTGACAGAATTAGCTAGTTTTAGAGTTCAAATAAGCACATTTTGACCCTATAATCTAAATCATGTACTGTCCGACCAGTTTTAAGATCTAGCTAGCGGTCACCTTGTTGGTAATCATACTCATGATACTGTATTGGCTTTTATAGTGTTTTTACACACCACAGGGTAGTCCGAGATTGCTGTGACGTCTGACGGCCTTTTTGTGATATGCTGAGGCCGTGGGACGTCAGAGCGCACTCCGTATAGAAAACATGGAAATTGCCGACCCATGCAGACTTGGGGCGGCCGTTTTTAAACTCGAAGTCGTAATATATCCAATTATAGTAGATAAATCATACATCAATCGATGTGTTTAACGGGTTACAGTGAAGGGCGTATTCATGTACAATGATGTAGTAAATGGTATCGGATATAATTGAACTGTACTTGAAGAGGATATTACATATTCTTAAATATTAATTGAATGGTTAAATGTACTTTTAAGATGTATGCATGTATATTTTTGTTTAACATAAATTTAGGTAAAACAGCAAAATTTTATGAAGACATCGAAGATATACACGTGTGATAGTTTACTTTTATCCCTTTTAAAAAATGTTCTGTATTGTTTCTGGCAGCTCATTCCAGAGGTTAACGCCCTTATATATATATATATCTTGCCATGTACTAAAATCCAATTGTTGTCTATCAGATAAATAATTTAAAATTAAATTAAGTGCCGAGTCAGATAAGCCATAGGCTTCGCGTTCTACAACTGAGACTGTTTTCGCTCTGCGTATAGTTCTACTTAATCGATTTAATATACTGGAAAAACCAATCTGGTTTGGTAATTATCCCTAATAACATTTATATAAATAAAAAGAGAAATTCAAAGGCACTAAAACAATGAAAATTCTAGGTACAGGATTTTTAGAAATCATAATTTAAAGTGATTTGAATTTTTGCAGAGATATCCACGTCTATATTCTATTTATTTACACATTCTATTTGCCAAAACTTGAAAGCATATTTCGGGAAGTATAAAAGTGATATATATTATTTTTCTTATATTCAGATGCGGTTCACATGGTTCAACATGCTCAACTTGAATGCAAAATTTTGCAAAATCTGAAATATAGCCCAATTAGGTACCTAGTGCATATATAACTTAACATTTTATTCATATTCCATATAAAGCTGTATATATTCTGAATTATGATAAACCCAAAGCAAACGTGTGAATTACAAGAATTATTATGTGTTTGACCGTCAGATACATTTGTAAATGTAAACTGAATGCGAGAGATTTATTTCGAATTTAACTTCCGGTCACGCCACCAAGCCGTACAAGTTTGCTTTTGTTTTTAAATTTAATTACATTTTATTTCTTAAATTCAATATTTTTATGATTCTTTTTTTTATTATCATTATTTTTTAAGTTTTATTGTTTAACTGGATTTAAGTTTTATTGTTTAACTAGAATGGATAAAAAAATGTGTAGAGAAATTTCTCTAGCACCGGGTGAGACTGTTTACTATTACAAAAATAGTACATAAATTAAGCAAAAGACCGTATAAGCTCCTGTAAATATACAAGTCATTAAAAAGATAAAAAAAATGACATTTTTGTTATTTAATAACACTTTTCTCATAATACCTAAAATTTGCTTTAGAAGGATGTCTACGATATAGCATATATCACTCCGCCATCTCTGAGATCGACCTTTTTCACATCGCACCGTTTGATGTAAGCACGTGTTTAGTTGAAGGGTTGAAATAATAATATAAAACACGCATTTCCCGATATTTCTGATGTTAAAAAATGGTAGATTATCTTAAATTAATAAAAGTATTAACTAATATATGTGATTTGTTAACAAAAAATTTGTTCCTATATGTTTCTTTAGCAGAATATCCAAGTCCAGCCGTTGCCAGTTCACATGACATACCATCCGCCATAATTTTCAAGCATAATTTTGCAGGTGAAAAGTAGTAGTTCTACGACGTCATTAGGTCAGCTTGAAAAGACGTTCAACTGTCAATACGTGTTGAATCTAAACGATCCAAGTGACTGTCCAACTTGGATATTAATTATAGTATAACCACAGGGGCTTGTTACAATTGACACACTATGTCATCTGACTGATCCGGCCCCGATCTTTCTGTGACTGATCCATTATAGAATAGATCGGGGCCGGATCACAGGTGCTAGTTGCAATTGACAGAGTATGTCATCGGTGACTGATTCGTCCCTGATCTATAATACATGTACCATAACAAAAGGGAGGAATCCGTTCCGAGAGTGCCAAATTTCAAATCGTCAGAATTTTTTTCTATGCTCCATCCAGTCTGCTTTTTTGCTCATTTCTGCAGTACAATGATTATATTTTAACAAAATGCCTACCTTTTAGCCCTAATTTCCCACCAATCGGTTGTATTGGCTCATTTTAGTCCCATTTCTGATGAAATCAGAACTTCACTGTCCAGAAGTGACCCACATTTGTATAATTTCTGCTAAATTTGACATATCCATTCCAGAGATAATTTGGAACTTACAGAGTTTTCCTATCCTCACATACTTGACCCAAAAGGTATTCCGGTAAAAAAAGTTAGTACCAAATTATCTCCGGAATGGATGTGTCAAATTTTGCAGTAATTATACAAATGTGGTACCGTAATAACCCTAATTATTGGACACTTTTGAAAATTCAAGGACATTTTGAATTTTTTGACAACTATTTTTTCGATGATTTCAAAATTGTCAAAGTTACAATCGTTGTTCTCAGGTAGTGGCAGTCAGTAATTTTAACTTCTTAGGTAAGTTAATTACTTTCAGTCCTCATTGAGTGTTTCTTTCAGCTTTCTAAACCATTTAAACTCTCTATATTAATAAATTTGATTGAAACAAGATCGATTTTTAAGTAAATTGTATTGAATTTTCCTTCCTGGAATTACTTTTGAAAAGAAATTCAAAACGAGTTCGGAACGGAATTGCGTATTCGTGTTTCTCAGAAAAAATTTTAAAATTTTCAAATAAAATGAATAATGTTTTTACAAAACAAATCCTCTTATCATTGTTTACATGTCATTTAAATGTAATAGTAATAATATGTTCTTAAAAGACGATGAGACTACAAACATAACATGTGTTGTAAAAATCATTTGTGAGATGCTTCAAATCCAGATCGTAAAAATAATTTTTTGAGATGTTCACATATTAGTCAACAACATGGCAGGTTGTATGAAGTTTGCTACTGTTTTCGTCCTCAACATTAAATTAACTATTAATTTGAAGGTATAAAAAGATAAATCATGAAAGCAAAATCAAATAACAATACCGCAAGTATGAACTATTATTTTTATTGCCTATTCTTAAAGTACATTGACCAGGACGATCATATGGTGTCAAAAAATGACAACAATGTTGACTGAAATACGAAAACTATTTTTTTGACAAATTTCCAATTTTCCTAAAAAATAGGTGTATTTAGTGTCGAATAAATAGAGTAATTACGGTATATCCTGTATATATTTAGTATTAATTCAATGATTGGTTAACACTGAGCTTGAAATGAAACAGTTATAAAAGTATATTGTCACTGAAATCTTATTTACTGGAGCAGAATTAATATTCGCATTTTGCACACAACTCGCTTCCAATGAAACTTTTGAACAAACAGGAAATGATCAACCCCCACCCACTCCAAAGATAATTGGTGGTTTTACAAGTCTGTGTTTTTTCATGAGGAGATTGTTCATTCAGCTTACTGTTAATGCAGTTAACAAAAAAATTAGTTTTACATGAATGATTTTTTTTCTTCTGTAGAATATAAGCAATGCCAAGGGTTCCTTTGGTGCAGTCGAAGACCTTCACAACTCCAAGACGTCCTTTTGAAAAAGAACGTCTTGATCAGGAGTTGAGACTTATTGGAGAGTATGGTTTAAGGAACAAGAGAGAAGTTTGGCGTGTTAAGTTCACATTGGCAAAAATTAGAACAGCTGCCAGAGAGTTGTTGACACTTGATGAGAAAGATCCTAAACGTCTCTTTGAAGGTAAATAGTTAAATGAGAAGTTTTTGGGCAATAAAAAATTGGCCGCTAAATGTATGGCAATTAATGTGCATTTTTTTAATTAATCTTGCCTACATCAAACCAAAACATTAGAAAGCCAAAAATATCAAAGTCTTAGTTACAAAAATAAAACTCCTATACAGGGTAGCCAAAACCTAATCAAGATCAACCTTGCCTGAGGCAGAATTCAAATAAAATAGTCTTGTTCAGTGATGTTGATGTACAAAGCATATGGGCATCTCCTGTTTAGCTCACCTGGCCTAAAAAGGCCATGTGAACTATTGCCATCACTTGGCGTCCATCGTCTAGCAATGTCAGTAAACACTAGGGGCACCACTGGGTGGAAACCACAGTTTGTTTACAGTATACGGGTCCCAAAATAGACTGGAAAAGGTTGTAAAGAAGCGGAATCCAGTTTTCGAATAACTTCCCCCAAAACAGCTCCACATTGCTACATCGTCCGGCGTAAACTTTTATTTAAAGATCTTCTCCTCTGAAACCACTCCACCAATTGGGACCAAACTTTGGTGGAATGATCCTTAAGGTATTTAGTATGATTTTTATGTTTTATTTTCTTATCCGTCAAGAAACATGGCCACCATGGCTAAAATTGAAGATAGGAGGTAAACTGCAGTTTTTGGCTTATATCTCAAAAACAAGCATTTAGAGCAAAACTGATATGGGGAAAAAATGTTCATCAGGTTATGATCTACCTGCCATGATATTAGTCAATTTTGATTGGTTATTGCCCCTGAATTTTGCAGTTTTAGGTTTATTATAAAGACAAACTGTAAACAGCAAAAATGTAAAACAAAATAAGATCTACATGAAAGTCCATTGCAACCGATTGAAAAAAATCTCTTGCAACCATATATATTTGGGTTCAGGATTTTTTAAGTTAGCTGTGCAAATCAATATTAAGGCGAAAAATGTGATGATTTACATTAAATATCAAAAATAATCATTGATGCAAGATCTACACAAAGGATACGGATGAGTGATTCAGGCTCTTGGGAGCCTCTTGTTTTGTAATTTACTACATCATGGAAATTCAATTTTTAGGAAATGCACTTCTGAGACGTCTTGTACGTATTGGTGTATTGGAGGAGTCCAAGATGAAGCTCGATTATGTACTGGGTTTAAGACTTGAAGATTTCTTGGAAAGACGTTTACAGACACAAGTTTTCAAATTAGGACTTGCCAAGAGTATCCACCATGCTCGTGTCTTGATTAGACAAAGACACATCAGGTAGTTGCTGTACCTCATATTTTTATTTCTGGAAACTTACATTACTCTTAAATAATCCAAAAGTGTACTTCTGGAAAAGATTCTGTAAAATATATAGTCACAATTTAATATGTCATATGTCTATGTTCTGCACAAAAGAATCATATTTGCAAGTTTAAAAGATATATCAAAGCCAATTTTAAAATGCAGTCAAATAAAATTATATGTGGTTCTGGTTACATGATGAAATTATAGTAGTCGGGATTATAAATTTCTTAATTTTTATATATTTTTTTTTTAAATCTGAAAAACTCAGAAAACCTTTGACACAATATTACGGAGAAAATTCTATAAAAAAATGTTTTTTTCTTTAGGTGAAAAAAATTTAGGGTTAGGCCAAAAAATAGGATTTATGGCATGGTTTAACCAGAACCACACACATTTTTCCCAATACTGCGAAAACAGCATATTGGGATTATTGCAAGTTTTACCTACCTGATTTTTATGTAACATGTTTACTTACATGTATATTTCAGCAACTTAAAACAGCATATTTTTTACTGAGTTTTATCTGTACAGAAAGATATGACGTTTATTGACAAATTTACATAATAGGCCACTGTGGCTTGTGAGCCACATGTCTATTATAAGCTGTATGCAGTAGATGTCAGTTTTGACATGATAGGCCACTAGAGTTCTATGTGCTCAAAGTCTATCATACATATACTATGTACCTTCAGTGAAATGACATAACAGGCCACTAGAGAAACCATTTCTCTATGTTTGTTGTTGATCTTTGAAGATGTATGTAGAATTAATTTGACATTTCAAAAATAATTTTTAGTATGTAGAGAAAGAAGATTGCAATTTAACCCATTATCTGTATTTTTTCGTTTTGTTTATGTATTGTGATCACATCAGGTATAAAATTATAAAATGTTTTGAATTTTTAGCTCACCTGGCCAAAGGCCATGTGAGCTATTGCCATCACTTGGCGTCCGTCGGTCGTCTGTCATCGTCGTCTTTAACAATTATACAAAACTCTTCTCCTCTGAAAGTACTTGACTAATTAGAACCAAACTTGGTATGAATGTTCCTTGGGGTACCCTGCATAGAAATGGTGTGGGGATTTTTGATTCGTCGAAAAACATGGCCGCTGTTACTAAAAATAGTACATAGGGGTCAAACAACAGTTTTTCGCAAATATCTCAAAAATCATTAGGTTACGGCAAATTCTGGCAGGTTGAAAGTGTTCAGCATGATGAGAGCTACCCGTGTGCTGATTTTTGTGAAAATCTGTCAACTGATGTTAGAGTTATTGCCCTATTTTGACATTTTTGGCTTTTTTTTATGTTATTATTTCAAAAATCTTCTCTGAAACTACTATTCAAAATCAAATGAAACTTGGTAAGATTGTTCCTTGAGGTACCCTGCATAGAACTGATGTGGGGATTTTTGATTCGTCGAAAAAATGGCCCCTGTTACTAAAAATAGAACATTGCTGTTTTTTCTAATAACTCAAAAACCGTTACAGATATCGAAAATCTGACATGGAGTAAAATTGATCAGCATGACAAGATCTACCTACCCTGAAATTTTGAGGGAAATTCCAAAACCCATTTAGGAGTTATTGCCCTTTTTTTGTCAAATTTTCAAAATTTTAACATTTGTCGTCATTTATCTCCAAAACTATTTGCGATAGAAGTGAAATGTAAAATTGAAAAATGTCTGCCATGTTGAGATCTACCTACCCTGAAATTTTAAAGGAAATTCCAAAACCCATTTAGGAGTTGTTGCCCTTTTTTTGTCAAATTTTCAAAATTTTTTATTAAAAAATCTTCTCCTGAAACCGCTGGGCTGATTGGTTTGAAACTTAATAGGAATGATCTATGACATGTCCTCTACAAACGATCTTCAATTTATTTTGATCTGACATAAAACATGGCTGTCGTAGCTAAAAATAGAATATAGGGGTGCATGTGTTGTTTTTTGCTTATAACTTAAAAACCGTTACAGATATTAAAAATCTGACAAAATTGATCAGCATGACAAGATCTACCTAACCTGAAATTTTGAAGGAAATCCTAAAACCCATTTAGGAGTTATTGCCCTTTTTCGTCAAATTTTCATAATTTATCTCCAAAACTATTTGAGATAGAAGTGAAATGTAAATTTGAAAAATGTTTGCCATGTTGAGATCTACATACCCTGAAATTTTAAAGGAAATCCCAAAACCCATTTAGGAGTTATTGGCCTTTTTTTGTCAAATTTCAAAATTTTAACATTTTTGCATTTATCTCCAAAACTATTTGAGATAGAAGTGAAATATAAATTGAAAAATGTTTGCCATGTTGAGATCTACCTACCCTGAAATTTTGAAGGGAATCCCAAATTCTATTTAGGAGTTATTGGTTTGTGTAATTTGAGGTCGGGTTCTGTTACATTTATTTAAGGTTCACCCTTATTCCTGGTCAATTTTGTCAACTTCCTGTCAGGACTACCACCATCAGGGAACATATTTTAACATTAAACCTTATGAAAAATAAATCTTCAACAAATTTTCCCTGAACAATTGAACCAATTGCAACAAACTTGGTCAAATAGTTGATTAATTGTCCAATGAAAACCAGACTCCAGGTGAGTGATACAGGCTCTGGTGAGCCTCTTGTTTTACCTGTATCATGAGCAGTATTTGAACTTTTCATTGCACGATAGGGATGTTATCTTCTTGAGGCCAAGATTAAAAATATGTTTGTTTGCCCTTCTCCGACCCACCATTTTTTGACTGGGTAGGTAGGTAGGTAAAATATATTTCATTCATAACCATAGCGTACTTGAACCTGAATCCATTAAAACACATGAAGCTTGACATAAAATTGCAAATTACATGTAGCAAGATGTTTAAAGTCACAACCTATCCTATAATACACACTTTTGACATTGATCTAAATGTTTAAACAACAGAACCATATGGACTGCCACAGACCCTGAGAAAAATAAAAAGTTTTTTTTTCACTTTCCAATAAAAAATTTGTTGTCCGGCCAATTTTGTTTGGTCTTTCAAAATTTTATTTTTGGCCTGATGTTAATTCCCACAAACTGATGCCGGTGAATTTGTGGTGACCGAAGATTTTCATTAAATGTTAAACCTGCCTTAAATTGGTAATGTTTAACTCTCCATTACATTCACTTAAAATATGAACTATTTTATCTTGCCAAAAACTGATGTATTAATGACAGAACACATTTATTGGCATCTGATTTATATACATGTAGCCTTTGACCTTCTGATATAATTAATGAAATCAATTAGCTTTTAAATTTCTTCTGAATTAGATATCCTTATTATACATGATGAAAATTGACCCTTTCCATTGTCTAATTTTTTACACATGATAAATAGAAAGTGGCAAAAACCTATGCATTGCACTCGATGATGAATAAGAAAGTTGTTTAATAATAGTCGATGAAAACAAAAGGGGGAAAGACCGAATGTTAATTTGTTTTTGTGATAAAATTACATTTATATATTTTATTTTCAGAGTGAGAAAACAGGTAGTTAACATCCCATCCTACATTGTAAGATTGGACTCCCAGAAACATATTGACTTCTCACTGAGATCACCATATGGTGGTGGACGTCCAGGTATTTTTATATTATTTAAAGTATTTACTACATGTACCTATATTTAATATGATTTTTGCGATAATGTTTTACCAATGAATTGACTCAAAATGCTTGCTTTGAGTCATAGCGCAATCAATTGTAGTACTATTTTTTGGTAAATTAAGATACAAGTTATTTCTTTTTTGTATTATTGCTTAAAATTTCCAGTTATTAATTGCCATATAATGGCTATGACAAAAGTTTTCATTTTTAAATGCTTCTTACTATTCTAAATTTGACTGCATAGCAAACCTTCTTGTAGTAAAATACTTCACAGATAAGTAATCACACCTTTTGATGTTAGTGTGGATAGTGAAAAGCCTATGAAATTTTAAAATGTAAAGCATTTCTTTCATAAATGCAAAAGGATTAACATCTCCAAAATCAAAGTTTACATTTTATTCAAACAGCATAGCCAATGTGGAATTGATGATGTAACATTTCAAACTCGCTAAAATTGTATGTAAAATCAACACTAAAATTAAGAGTATTATGAGCAGTTAATAACGAGCGCTACAGGAGCATATGCATTTTCTACATATGGGTCATTTAGAAAAGTCTGTGTTTAATGGGGGCAGCCATATTTGTACATACTAAGGAAACCTCTTAGCATTACTTATATTCAAATATGAATAAATTGTTATGGCAAATGATATTTAAATTTAATATTCATTATTTCCATTTTATAGGCCGTGCAAAGAGGAAGAACATGAAGAAAGCTCAAGGAGGAGGAGGTGATGAGGATGAGGATTAAATGAACACTTCATTAGTCAAATAATTCAAATAAATTCATTTGACTGTCATTCTGATTGTTGTATATTTGTGTCTTTGTTATGTTTTATTTGATTTTACGATAGATTGTGTAGGTTAGTCAATACATGAAAAAAATGTTGGTTGCATGGTAAAAATTGTCCCCACAGAAAAAGAGTACATTCTGAGTTTTCAATAGCATTTTTAATCAACACTTGAATCAACTCTATAGCCCTTTTCAGAAACTCATTTCCGGAATTCTAAAATAATTTGAGGCAAGTTATTTCCCTTGCTGGGAGGTATTACTGGTTTGCTGCAGTACAGATCTACCACTAGGAACTAAATAGAAATTATTTAGTACTTTGATAAACAAACCTTTCCAGCTTTATAATCAAGTTTGATTACAAGTATGTTGGAATCAAAAAGATAAGTAGTTCCCAAATTTATATAAACCAAACATTACATGCAGATTAACAAGTTTTAAAAACAGTTAATCCTTTACTCTTCATTGCAGCGACCCAGCAAGGGAAATAACTTGTTCAAATAATAATTTAAGTCACGGAATCACGATTCTGAATAAGATTATAATTTGAAGCAAGTTATTTCCCTTCCTGGGACATAGTACGGGTTTGCCGCAATGAAGAGTTACTAGACATAGGGTCATAGATTTTTATACGACCGCAAAATTTTTGCGGTCGTATATTGGTATGACGTTGGAGGCGTCGTCGTCCGAAGACATTTGGTTTTCGCACTATAACTTTAGTATAAGTTAATAGAAATCTATGAAATTTAAACACAAGGTTTATGACTACAAAAGGAAGGTTGGGATTGATTTTGGGAGTTTTGGTCCCAACAGTTTAAGAATCGGGGGGCCAAAAAAGGGCCCAATAAGCATTTTTTCTTGGTTTTCGCACAATAACTCTAGTATAAGTAAATAGAAATCTATGAAATTTTAACACAAGGTTTATGACCACAAAAGGAAGGTTGGGATTGTTTTTGGGAGTTTTGGTCCCAAAAGTTTAGGAATGAGGGGCTAAAAAAGGGCCAAAATAAGCATTTTTCTTGGTTTTTGCACAGTAACTTTAGTATAAGTAAATAGAAATCTATGAAATTTAAACACAAGGTTTATGACCACAAAAGGAAGGTTGGGATTGATTTTTGGAGTTTTGGTCCCAACAGTTTAGGAATTAGGGGCCAAAAGGGTCCAAAATTAAACTTTGTTTTATTTCATTGAAAATTTAACTATTGGGGTTCTTTGATATGCCGAATCTAACCGTGCATTTAGATTCTTAATTTTTGGTCCCATTTTCAAATTGGTCTACATTAAGGTCCAAAGGGTCCAAAATTAAACTTAGTTTGATTTTAACAAAAATTGAATTCTTTGGGTTCTTTGATATGCTGAATCTAAACATGTACTTAGTTTTTAACCGGATTTTCATAGGAAAATATCGGTTATTAAATTGGTGATGTACGGTGGGCGGACGGGCGGCTGCCAAACAGTGTCCGTGCAATAACTTATGAACTGTTCAACCAAAGCTTTTCAAATTTTAATATGTTGTTACTGATGACAAAATGGAGGTCAAGTTCGATATTGACGATTTTCACTTTCACCGTTGAGGAGTTATGGTTCTTGAAAGATTGAAAAATGGCTTTCCCAGTGGTGTCCGTGTGATAACTTATGAACTGTTCAACCAAAGCTTTTCAAATTTTAATATGTTGTTACTGATGACAAAATGGAGGTCAAGTTCGATATTGACGATTTTCACTTTCACCGTTGAGGAGTTATGGTTCTTGAAAGATTGAAAAATGGCTTTCCCAGTGGTGTCCGTGTGATAACTTATGAACTGTTCAGCCAAAGCTTTTCAAATTTTAATATGTTGTTACTGATGACAAAATGGAGGTCAAGTTCGATATTGACGATTTTCACTTTCACCGTTCAAGAGTTATGGTTCTTGAAAGATTGAAAAATGGCTTTTCCAGTGGTGTCCGTGTGATAACCTTTGAACTGTTCAACCAAAGCTTTTCAAATTTTAATATGTTGTTACTGATGACAAAATGGAGGTCAAGTTCGATATTGACGATTTTCACTTTCACCGTTGAGGAGTTATGGTTCTTGAAAGATTGAAAAATGGCTTTCCCAGTGGTGTCCCTGTGATAACGTATGAACTGTTCAGCCAAAGCTTTTCAAATTTTAATATGTTGTTACTGATGACAAAATGGAGGTCAAGTTCGATATTGACGATTTCCACTTTCACCGTTCCGATATTGACGATTTTCACTTTCACCGTTTGTGTACTTATATACTCTCAAAAATTCCAATATTTGTCACTTACTATAAATAGGAGGTCAAGATTGATTTTTGCCTTTCCATTTCTGAACCCTACAAAACCCTACAAAAATTCATTTATATTTCTTTACTTCATCCTGTTTGGGAATCCAGATTTGCAAACATCATTTCCATGCAGGAAAATCCGGTTTGCTGTCATTCGACAGCCTCTTGTTTTATTATGGGCCCAGTTTTCAAGTTGGTCGAAATCGGGGTCCAAAATTAAAGCTAAAAAGGGGGTAAATTATTTTTTTTTGGGGGGGGGGGGGCAATTCTCCACAGCATATTGTATTACACAAAAGCAAAAAATTGAATATAAATTCAAATCATATGACCAATTCTAAGTTCTTTATTTCTGTTATTCTGTGTCAGAAACCTATTATGTGTCAAATATTTGAAGAAATTTTCAATTGCACAGTATTGCGCAATAGCAAGAAATTGATATGTGTGCCCTGTTATCAAAACTTTATTATTAACAAATTCCATTGGAAATTTGCCAATATAAAATGTGCTGATGAAGCTTTTTTGTTTATCTTATCTAAACTGCTTTTAAATTATGTATATTTAAAATTTGCCATCCATGACTATGATGTCATTTTCTATTTTAATATGTTATGGTGTATTTAAATGGGCTTCTATGGTTGCAAAGTATAAAGAAATGGGGGGGGGGGGTTGAAAACAAAATTTGGGGGGGGGGGGGTAAATGAGAATTTGGGGAGGGGGTAATTTTTTCTCATTTCATATTTCATAAATTAAAAAGAAAATTTTAAATTTTTTTTAGCAAAAAAAAAGGGGGGGGGTTACAATAAATTTTATTGTTTTTTGTTTTTTTTTGGGGGAGGGGCGGTCAATGTGCACCTTCATAGTGTATTGCACAAAAGTTAAAAAAAGGGGTAAATTTTTTTTTGGGGGGGGGGGGGGGCAATTCTCCACAGCATATTGTATTGCACAAGAAGCAAAAAATTGAATATAAATTCAAATCATATGACCAATTTTAAGTTCTTTGATTTCAGTTATTCTGTGTCAGAAACCTATTATGTGTCAAATATTTGAAGAAATTTTCAATTACACAGTATTGCGCAATAGCAAGAAATTGATATGTGTGCCCTATTTTAAATTTTAAATTGGTTATTTCTGATTTATATATAAAAACAAATAATACTGATATGGTTTGAATAGGTAAATTAAAAATTTTTAAGTTCTTAGACAACATTCATTCTGTGTCAGAAACCTATGCTGTGTCAAATATTTATTCACAATCCAAATTCAGTATTGTATCAAGCTTGAATGTTGTGTTCATAATTGCCCCAACTATTCAGGGTTCCACATCTGCGGTCGTATCTAGCTGCGCCCAGCGGAGCATTTTATTTTGTGCATGTGCACGTTGAAGAGACTGACTGTGTGACATAAGATGGTCACAGGACTCGGTATTAAACGGTTGACTGGCTTTAAAGTTTTATGTCAAATCTCAGTTTTAACATACAAAGTGACCTATAATAATTACTTGGTGTCTGGGAGTAACACAGCCTCTCACCAAAATCAGTCACTCTGACCTACTTATTGCACTTAATTTAAGTTTTACGTCCGAGTTCAGATCTCCTATACCAAGCGACCTACAATCATTACTTGTCAGGGTGCATCTCGCGGAGTAACACAGCCTTCCACTAAAATTAGGTCTGACAGTTCTCCGATACTAAGCGAGACGGGGGAACGAGGCAAACTTTATAATTATAGATTACCTATGTTTGGTATGTGAGCTACAGATTGGGTAATTATTGTGTACCGCTTGCAATCATAGTTTTAGGAGTCGCTATGTCCCTGGGCCTGATTCTCGCAGCTGGAGCTTGCATGTTCGTAGGGAACATTGTATTGCTCAGCGATAATATCAGAATGCTTGTTTCAAATAGGAATAAGTAAAGAGCATGCGAAACATGTTTTTAAAACAAGGGGTGGGTTTTTTTTAGAAGTTTTTGAATGATTTCTGCAAGAAATTAGAACCACTTATTCTGTAGTGGTGAAGGAAAGACCTCTGGACGGCAAGTACATAATTTTATTAACGTCTCCTTAACCGTTGGTAGTTAAATTGTGAGAACGTCAAAAGACATTTCCTCAAGCTACCGTATCTGAATAAAGGTTTGGCTTCTATATTAAAGAGATTTTAACGTTAAAACAATACCAGCCTACTTGGAAAACCTTGAAAAACCTATTTTTTTATCTTGTGAATATAAAAAACCTACCAGGGGCATTAGTTTTAATTATACTTAAACTAATGCCGTCGAAAACAATAAAATAACAAATTTATGTAATTGTACTGACTAAGTTCCGATATGAGCCCTGTGGCCATATCATCACCGACGACCTTACGGTCAAAGAACGAGGTGATACAGTATCGACATCCCTCTGTTGTCAACTGGGATGAATGCCGCGATGCTATCAAAAAGGCACTTATATTACAAGATATTGTGAAAAAAATTTATTAATAAGGAAATTATTTCAATACATGCAATGAAATTATTGATATCCGCATAGAACATCATAAGGATAATTTCCATCGGTGCCAAGAACACGATACAAATTAAAAGAATAGGTGAAATTATTTGTTTTTGTACCCGCTGACAAGACAGCCAGCAATTTAGTCGTATTTTGACCGAAGTACAATGTAACGAAACGACTAAGTATATCGCTTTTCCAGAGATGCAAATAGTTGTTGATATCATGAGAAATCCACTGCTTAATATAATGCCGCTTCAAGTTTCATGAAACTTCCAACGCTTTACTGGTTATCTAAACTTCATTAAAAAAAACCCCATTAAATTCCGTTTTATTTCAGCTTCCAGTAGATGCTCTCCTACTCATATTTCTATTCTTTTATCACAGGCCCTTTCCACTTTACGAAACTTTAGTTTTAATTCCTTTAATAAATGCTTTGAAACCACTGAAGTAAATTATTTTTGGTCAGTTAAACTGAACATTTATTTAATTCAATTAACAGTTTTTACTTTTCTAACCTTTACACAACTTAATCCCACAAACTTATTAAATCTAATTAAACGATGCTTTGATAAATCCGAAAGTTGCTATATATGGTGGGATAACGTGAAAGCTTTTGAACTCGCTTGGCCAAAAGGGCCATGTGAGATATTCCCATCTTTGCGTCCGTCGTCGTCATAAACATTCCTTTAAAGATTTCCTCTGAAACCACTATGCCAATTGAAACAAAACCTACCAGCAATGGTCCTTAGGTCCTCTTTCAGAACTGTATCCGGTGAACCCAACCACCATCAAAGATTGGCGCCAGAGCCGAACATATTTTAACATAGGACCCTATGGAAAATTAACTTAAAGGTCTTCTTGTCTGAAATCACAAAGCCAACTTGAACAAAAATTGGCAGCAATGGTCCTTAGGTGGTCTTCTTTCAGAAGTACATGTATATCCGATAACCCCGCCAACAACCAAAGATGGCCGCCAGAGCCGCACAAAGTTTTAACATAGGACCATATTGGAAATTTACTTAAAAGATCTTCCTGTCTGAAACCACAAAGCCAATTGGAACAAAACTTAACACTAATAGTCCTTAGGTGGTCTTCTTTCAGATATATATCCGATGACTCCAGCCGACATCCAAGATGGTTGCCAGAGCTCATCATAAGTTAACATAGGACCCTATAGGAAAATTACTTAAAGCTTTTCTTGTCTGAAACAACAAAGCCAATTGGAACACAATTTAGCAGCAATGGTCCTTAATAGGTTCTCTTTCAGAATTGTATCCGACCTTCGGTAGGAAAATAGGCGATCCTTGTCAATTAAGATCAGAGTCGAACACACCCCGTCACATGTGAGATTCGAACTCACAACCTCAGCGTTGACAACCTAGTGATCATTAGTAGTCGTGACGAACTACCTAGACCACTCGGCCACCGAGGCCCCCGAACATAGTTTAAGTTTCGTTAAGAACCACTCTGATTCTGACAAAAAGTATTCTGAAGATGAAATTACAAACATGTTAGATTTTCTCATAGACAACATATTTGTTGAATTTGGCGATCGAATTTTTAGCTCACCTGGCCCGAAGGGCCATGTGAGCTTATGCCATCACTTGGCGTCCGTCGTCTGTCGTCGTCGGCGGCGGCGTCGTCGTCGTAAACTATTTCAAGAATCTTCTCTGAAACTGCTGGGCAAAATACCTTCAAACTTTAACTGAATGTTCCTTAGGGTATAAATTTTATCTGGAGTTTTGATCTATCAACAAACATGGCCGTTGTTGCTAAAATTAGAACATAGGGGTCAAATGCAGTTTTTGGCTTATATCTCAAAAACCAAAGCATTCAGAGCAAAACTGACAGGGATAAAAATGTTCAAAAGGTCAAGATCTACAAATTTTCAGATGAATCGTTTGTTTGGTTATTGCCCCTGAATTGTTAATTTTAAGGAAATTTGCAGTTTTAGGTTGTTATCTTGAATATAATAATAGATAAAGACAATCTGTAAGCAACAAAAATGTTCAGCAAAGTAAGATCTACAAATAAGTCAACATGACCAAAATCGTCAATTGACCCCTTATAGGAGTTTTTGCCCTTGAGAGATTATTTACATGTAAACAGAAAATAATGGTCTGCAACTGTCACAGATGATTAGGGCGTTACTTGAATTAAATTAAATGGTAGCAGTACACGTAAAATGAAGCGTCGAGGGTCAAGGTCATTGAAAAATTCTATAGCAACCGATGTAAAAGTCCCTAGCAACTATATATATTTGGATTAAGGACCTTATAATTTGCTGTACAAGTCAAAAAGAAAGGTCAAGGGTCAAGGTCATTGAAAAAGTTCATAGCAACCATATATATTTGAGTTCAGGACCATACAATTTACCTGTTCAAGTCAAAATGGAAGGTCAAGAGTCAATGCCATTGAAAAAAATCCATAGCAACCGATGAAAAAGTCCCTAGCAACCATATATATTTCGGTTCAGGACCCTACAATTTACCTGTTCAAGTAAAAATTGAAAGTAAGGAGTCAATGCCATTGAAAAGGTCCATAGGAACCGATGAAAAAGCCCCTAGCAACCATATCTATTTGTGTTCAGAATTCTATATTTTAGCTGTACAGTTCAATATTAAGGAGAAAATTGTGACGGTATACATTAAATAGCAAAATTGATGCAAGATGTACTGGTACACAAAAGATAACAGGTGAGAGATTCGGGCTCTTGGGAGCCTCTTGTTCAACAAACAATCGACATTCCAATAGGAACCGACTGTGCTCCTCTCCTCGCCGATCTGTTTCTGTACTCGTATGAAGCGGACTTCATCCAAGGGCTTCTACGTAAAAACAAAAAGAAACTAGCCCAATCCTTTAATTTCACTTTTCGTTATATGGATGACGTGTTGTCGTTAAATAATGATAGATTCCATGACTTTCTGCATCTCATCTACCCCAGTGAACTTGAAATTAAGGATACTACAGATACATCAAAGTCCGCTTCATATTTGGATTTGTTTCTCGAAATAGACAATGAGGGACATCTGCAGACAAAACTTTATGACAAACGTGATGGCTTCGACTTTCCTATTGTTAACTTTCCCTTCTTGAGTAGCAATATACCAGCATCGCCTGCATATGGCGTCTACGTTTCTCAGCTTATCCGATATTCAAGGGCACGCGTGAGTTACCATGACTTTCGACAAAGAAGATTACTACTGTCACAAAGGCTTCTTAACCAGGGGTTTATCAGGGATAAGTTGATGTCATCACTTAGGAAATTTTACGGTCGTCATCACGAATTGATTGACCGTT
Organism: Mytilisepta virgata; assembly: GCA_028015205.1. NCBI lineage: Eukaryota > Metazoa > Mollusca > Bivalvia > Mytilida > Mytilidae > Mytilisepta > Mytilisepta virgata. The sequence continues at coordinate 96,999,429 of CM051521.1, forward strand.
ATTTAAGATGATGTTGGACCTGTTCCCACTGTCGTAATATTTCATGTACCTCCACCGATTTGTGACTACCACTGGATTGACTTTGTTGAACTTCACGACGGGTGCCACATACGGAGCAGAAACTGCTTACCCCTCCGGAGCACCTGAGTTCACTCCTTGTTTTTATAGAAGTTCGTGTTGTTCATTGTTTTTTAGTTTTCAGTGTTTATTTGTTTCGCTTGTGGTTGTTCATTTGTCTTCCAGGGTTTTGTCTGTCTAATGGATTACGTTTTTTGTATTGCTCCTTAGGTATATTTGTCCTGCTTAGCATAGGACCCTATGTGAAATGTACTTTAAGATCATCTTGTCTGAAACCACAAAGCCAAATGGAAAAAAATTAGCACCAATGGTCCTAAGGGGGTCCTCTTTCAGAATTGTGTCCGTTGACCCAGACTGACAACAACCGAAATTAGGTTAAAATAGGACCTTTAAGGGAAGATTCACTGAATGATTATACAATTGGACCTATCTGGATATGACTTATGCTTTTAAAAAAATTTGCTTGACAATAGTTTTATTCGTTTTTAGACAAATTATCGGTATTCCAATTGGTACGAATTGTGCACCTCTGGTCGCGGACTTGTTTTTCTATTGTTATGAATCACAGTTTATGGAAAAGCTATATGAAGACCCGAATAAACAAGAATTATTAAAGATTTCAATATTCAATTAGATTTTTAGATGAATAACCCATATTTGAAAATTATATTAATGAAATTTATCCTGAGTTAACTTTTAAACAAGTCCAATTAAAGGAATGGCCATACACCTTTTTAGATCTTGACATTATTCTTGAAAGTGGTATCCTTACTACTAAAACATATGACAAACGTGATGATTTTAATTTTCTGTCTGTCTTATATATGGAATAAGCCCATATCATACATGTCATATTCTCTTTATAATACACATTGTTTACACTGAGATCAAGTGATTCTTGAGGGATACGTTGTGGTGTTCCCTCTGGAATAATATGATAAGTTCACTTCCGGCTGTTTCATATATATCAATGCTAAACATATGATAAATCGTAATATTTCCATCAACATCAGTAACTATTGTGTAAATATCATAAGTGCAGTAGGAAATAATATTTACAGGTCATTGGGTGAGATGAGAAACTACTAATCCCTTAAAAAGACATTAATTACTACAAATTTACACATCATATTTGGCTGTTTTTTTTATAGCTCACATAACCAAAGGCCAATGTGAGCTATTACCATCACTTGGCGTCCGGCATCCGTTAACTTTTCAAATTTTGATCTTCTTGAGAACCACTGAACAGAATTCAGCCAAACTTGTCAGATATGTTCCTTATTGTAATGTCCTTTCCACATGCATTGTTACTTTTGTGCTGGTTGGTGATTAAACTTGGCCGCTTCTAATTTGCGATTGGCTGAACTTTGAAAAATGCCTCCTACAGAACAATATACCCGATTGAACCCAAACTTTATACATATGTTGTAAAGGTAATTAACAATTGTTATTTTGTTGCAGATCGGAAATCCAAAAGGGTTGCCACAGCCAAACTTAGTTAATATAGGACCCTATGGGAAAATTCATTTAAAAATCTTCTTGCGTGAAACCACTTGGCCAATAAGAACCAACCTATGCAGAATAAGTGCTTAGACGGTCCACTTGCAGAATTATGTCCGACGACCAGGACTGTCAAACAAGGTGGCCGCCACATCCAAATTAAGTTTAACATAGGACCCTATGGGAAATTTCTTGTATGAAACAACTGGGCCAATTTGAATCAGACTTGGCTGTAATGGTCGTTCGATGGGCCTCTTTCAGAATTGTGCCCGTTGAGCCGGAGTATTTACTAAGATGGCTGCTACAACCAAAAGTAGTTAAAAATGGGACCCTATGGGAAAATATATTTGAAACACTTCTTGTCTGAAACCACTTGGCCAATTGGAACCAGACTTGGCAGCAATGGTCCTTGGGTGGTTGTTTTTCAGACTTGTGTATGATGACCTGGACTGTCCACCAAAATTGCCACCACAGCCGAACTTGGTTTAACATAGGAACCTATGGAAAAATTCATCTAAAAATCTTTTTGTCTGAAACCACTTGGCCAATTGGAATTAGACTTGGTAACAATGGATATTAGATGGCCCTCTTACAGAATTATTTTCAAAGACCCGGACTGTCAACCAAGATGGCTGTCACAACTTAGTTTAACGTAGGAAAAATCTTTGTGGGCCCGTCTCTGAAACCACTGTTCCAATTGGGACCAAACTGTGGTAGAATGGGCCTTTATTGATTCCCTTTCAAATTATGTCCAGTGACCTGGCTCGTCAACCAAGATGGTCACCATAGCCGATCTTAGTGTAACATAGGACCCTTTGGCAAAATCCACTTACAGATCTTCTTGTTTTAAACTACAAAGGAAAATTGAACCAAACTTGGCTGCAATGTTTCTTAAGTGGGTCAGTTTCAAAAGTGTGTCCATCCACCAGGGCAGCTAGGAAAGATGGTCACCATAGCCATCTTAGTTCTAGATGGGACTTAATGGGAAAATGTTTTAAAGGTCTTTTCCTCTGAAACCACTGGGAGAATGGAGACCAAACTGTGGTAGAATTCCTCATGAACAGTATCTAAGATGACCCAGACCGCCAACCAAGGTGGCTGCAATAGCAAACCTTGTTTATCATGGGCCCCTGTGCGAAAATTCACTTAATAAAACTTTTTGTTGGACACCATAATGCCAAATAAAACCAAATTTAGCTGCAATAAGATATCATCAGTTAATTGTAACTCACACCATACACCAACAGCATGAATACCAGTCAAATTTTGAGTTCTGCTGAAGGTGTAAATTCAGACTCCTACGAGCCTCTAGTTTCAAACATGGGCTGCTTGCATGTCCATCATTTAACTAGAGGCTCACTGGAGCCTGTATCGCTCACCTAGCTTCTATTATGCCATTTGAAAAACTGTTAAATGCAAAATTGTCAAAGTAAACTTGATATTTGACTTTTGACCTAAAAAGAGGTGAATCATTTGAATCTGTCCTTCCATATGAGATTCCTGTCAACTTTGGTTACAGTCTGCCCATTAGTTCCTGAGAAAATGACATAAAAGTCTTTTCCCATATGGTTTCAATAAAATTTGAACAGCTGCAGCCACCGGTTGAGCGGATGAATCTCAACCAAAAGTGGATTGTTTGTAGAGGGAATTGTTGTCATCAATCCTGCAAAGTTTCAAATAATTTCATAATGTAGTTTCAGAGAAGACTTTTGAATATTGGCTGATAAAATTCAAAGATGGCCTCTGGTGGCCATGTTGTTCATCCATCTGAAACCAAAGGTGGAAATTTGATAGATTCCCTTCCATACATCATTCTTGCTAACTTTGGTTACAATCTGCTCATTAGATCCTGAGCAACTGACAAAAAAGTCTTTTTCCATATGGTTTCAATGGAAACTTTGAACAGCTGCAGCCATCAGTTGAGAAGATGAATCTCAACGAAAAGTGGATCATTTGTAGACATTATTGTTGTCATCAATCCTGCAAAGTTTCAAAATATTTCATTATGTAGTTTCAGAGAAGAAGATTTTTGAAAATTGGCCAATAATAAACAAAGATGGCCTCTGGTAGCCATGTTGTTCATCCAAATAGATCCAATGGTGGGTCATTTGTAGAGGTCCTTCCATACATCATTCCTATCAAGTTTGATTACAATCCACCAAATAGTTGAAGATCAAAATATGAAAGATGTACAGACAACAGATGATGACGACGGATGCAAAGTGATGACATTAGCTCACAGAGCCTATAGGCCAGGTGAGCTAAAAAGTGAGTACTAACTGAAACATATACTTTATACCTCAGATATATGAACCATGGATTCTGATGTGGACTTTTAAGACAATTTGATGACCAACACGTGTTATTTCTTTACTATTTCTTGTGTGATAAGGTGTTGTCTCATTGAAATATGAAATATAGGGCATAATAAGATGAATACTTTATTCGACACAAAATTTACATCTTGAGTTTTACATATAACCTCTAAGTCAAATGGATGTATTATAAAAATCCATTTATATTATTTAGCTCTTTATTGTCAATAAGACATAAAATTTAAAGCTTCATACAAATCTAATAAATTAAATCTCATCTTATTCAAGACAGTTGAAAGAAAATAGTTTTCCAATACATGTAACAAGATTATCAACCTTATAAAAAATAATATAAAAACTACTTTTATATATATAACAGTATACAGTTATTGACATTTAGAGCTGGTATTTATAGTAAACAATCAAAATAAGACAAGCGGTAAACAGTTTTGACCCGGCCGAACAGTTCAAAATTGTTGCGGGTCAACAGTTCAGGAATTTGAAGGGCCTGAGCATTGTTTTAAAAAGTTAAAATGTTGATTATAATTTCTAATAAATTTCTATAGGAAAAAATCAATAGTTATAACAATATATTTATATCAGCTTGACAAGTCTCTGCTAATATAAAAACATATAAAAGCAAAGGTTGTCTTTTTGAACAATTCTCTGATTTCAAAACCAGTTATATTTTGTGTCTAGACCTTAAAAGTAGGACATTCGGGTGAGTGGCTTGAAAGGTCAAAATCAAATTTATCTGAAATGTCCAAATCGCTGAAAACTAAAAGATTTTATCAGAATGTATCTTATTGCAAAAATATTTTGTAGAGGAGTACACTCAGATTCAAATTTTTTTTAATGGTCCTATTTTCAAGGAACATAATCTGAATAAATGTGAAAAATGGGTCAAAGACACAAATGGCAGGGTTGCTGGGTGTTTACTGTAGTGGTGACAAAGGTGATTACAAGATCATATTGCACATTGGCAGTCATGAATATTTATATAGACAAAATCAGACACATTGTATGTTGGTGTACGAGCACAGAGGCAGCCATCAATTGAATTAGAAATAGGTGAAGTAAGCAATATTTGATTTGATTACATGTTGATAAACACTTGTTTGGAAAAATGGGAAATAATTCCTGCAATAATTCCATAAAGTGAGGTGCACATCTTCAATATATATAGAAACATTCTATGAAGTTTCAAGGATGTGGGTGATAAACTGTAGGAGGAGTTGATTTCACAAAATAGGTACCCTCTATTGAAGATGTCAATAAAAAAAAACTAAGTTCCAAAGTTTGGAAAAATGGGAAATAATTCCTGAAATAATTCCATAAAGTGAGGTGCACATCTTCAATATATATCGAAACATTCTATGAAGGTTCAAGGATGTGGGTGAAAAACTGTAGGAGGAGTTGATTTCACAAAATAGGTACCCTCTATTGAAGATGTCAATAAAAAACGACTAAGTTCCAAAGTTTGGAAAAATGGGAAATAATTCCTGAAATAATTCCATAAAGTGAGGTGCACATCTTCAATATATATAGAAACATTCTATGAAGTTTCAAGGATGTGGGTGAAAAACTGTAGGAGTAGTTGATTTCACAAAATAGGTACCCTCTATTGAAGATGTCAATAAAAAACGACTAAGTTCCAAAGTTTGGAAAAATGGGAAATAATTCCTGAAACAATTCCATAAAGTGAGGTGCACATCTTCAATATATATAGAAACATTCTATGAATTTTTAGGGATATGGGTGAAAAACTGTAGGAGGAGTTGATTTCACAAAATAGGTACCCTCTATTGAAGATGTCAATAAAAAAACGACTAAGTTCCAAAGTTTGGAAAAATGGGAAATAATTCCTGAAATAATTCCATAAAGTGAGGTGCACATCTTCAATATATATAGAAACATTCTATGAAGTTTCAAGGGTGTGGGTGAAAAACTGTAGGAGGAGTTGATTTCACAAAATAGATACCCATTTTCCCCGCCCGCCCGCCGCCGCCGCCCGCCCGACATTCACCATACTATAACCCGGATTTGCATATGGGCCAAAAATTAAATGCAAAATTCAATGCAAAATTAAATGCAAAATATGCACATTATGTTCTATTCAAAAAGGTAATTAATATGACTAACTTTGGTGGTTATTGGCAGTACATTTACCATAAACAAAAAATTAAAGCATCAATTTCTTACTTTTGAGACAAGGCAGTTCCTATTTTTACCCGTGTGAGATTTTCAGATATGAAATTCACGTACCCTTTAACACCAAACTGTCTACTCAGGCTTTCTACATAATATGCTTAAAATTAAGTTGTACATTCTTTACAAGAAATATTAGTCAAATATACTTTACATTAAAATGCGATTCCAGTTCAAAAGAACCATTAAACTCATTAGAATTTTAATTAAAACAATTCCGCAAACTTGGCTGAATGTTTCATATATTATGACGTTCCAGAAGGGGAGGTAACTTGTTGATATAAACAATGGCATGCAACTCATTTCGGCTTGCTGTTTCGAGTGTTTGAGGTGAGAAACAGAATCAAACACCATGGAAAGTAGAAGACTGGAAAATCTCAGACATGGCAAGCCTCGTTGGAGGACGAAATCTTACCCTCTGTGACTGAGATTTTCCGTTCTTGCACTTTCCCAGGTGTTAGATTCTTTATATCTTTGTTCTTAATACTATCAATTTGTATATAAAAGGCTATTTTTATATTTTCAAATACATGCCATGACCAAGTTTTAGGCTTCTTTAAGGATTTTGTTTGGGATCAGGTTATGTTAATGGTGAGTATTAAGTTTTGGATTAGTAAATCTGACATATTTCAGAATAAAATAAAAATTTTAACCCAAAAGAAGCAATAAAAATCTACTGCATTCAGTTGACTCTTGTAAGGATAAACAATGAATCTTTAAACTGAAAATATTCTTTAAATACTTAATACAAAGCTTCAATCAGTTGGCCCATGTAATTTATCAATCACAAACAGAAAATTTTTATGAAGACCATATTATGACATTACAAAACATCTTAATTTAACTGTGAAATCATATACATGATCTATGACAAATAACAGTCATCTCTATTTAGCCCCTTTAATTAAAAACTGATTGCAGGATAATTCATACTGTTGACATAGTTTACATAAGTTTCACAATTATTTAGGATTTGCCTCAGATAAATTTTCCTGAGATAAATTGAAGTTACACTTCATTTAAAAATATTTTAACACAATTCTGAGGTCAACCAGAAATCTATGATTACAAGCTTCGCCTCATTCCTCCACTACTTTTGGTGGGAGGCTGTGTTACTCAGCCAGATGCACCCTAACACCAAGTAGTATGATTGTAGGTCCCTTGGTATCAGAGAACTGAACTCTGACATAAAACTTAACTTAAGTCAATGAAGCACGATAAGTAGGTCAAAGTGACCTAATTTTGGTTGGAGGCTGTGTTGCTTCATAGGATGCATCCTGACACCAATTAATATGATTGTACGTCCTTTTGTATCGGAGAACTGAACTCTGACCTAAAACTTAACCTAGGTCAATGAAGCACAAAAAGTAGGTCAGAGTGACCTAATTTTTATGAAAGGCTGTGTTACTCCCAGAGATTAACCCTGACACCAAGTAACATGATTGTAGGTCCTTATGTATCAGAGAACTGAACTTGGACATAAAACTTAATCTATGTCAATGAATCACAATAAGTAGGTCAGAGTGACCTAATTTTGGTGGGAGGCTCTGTTACTCCCTGAGATGCATCCTCACACCAAGTAATATAAAGTAGGTCCCTTGGTTTCTGAGAACTGAACTCAACATAAAACTTGGCCTAAGTCAATGAAGCAAGATAAATCAGTCATAGTGACCTAATTTTGGTGGAAGGATGTATTACTCCCAGAGATGCACACTGACACCAAGTAATATGATTTTAGGTCCCTTGGTATCAGAGAACTTAGTCGTAAAACTTAACTAAATCAATGAAACACAATAAGTAGGTCAGAGTGCCCTAATTTTAGTGGGAGGCTGTGTTTCTTCCCAAGATGCATCGTCACACTAAGTAACATGACTGTAGGTCCCTTGGTTTCCGAAAACTTAACTCGGACGTAAAACTGAACCTAAGTCAATGAAGCGCAATAAGAAGGTCAGAGTGAGCTAACTTTTGGTGGGAGGCTGTGTTACTCCCCAAGATGCATCCCCACACCAAGTAATATGATTGTAGGTCACTTTGTATGTTAAAACTGATTTTTGAAATAAAACTGGAAAGCCAGTCAACCGTGTAATATGGGTCATGTGACCTTCATCTTATGTCACATCCTCAGTCTCTTCAGCATGCACCTGCACACAAAATTATATGACCCACTGTCAAGTAGTTACTGAGAACTGACTGTGGACGTGTACCTGCACACGCACTAGGATGCCGGTGGTACACCAATAGTCCCCCTCAACTTTTTTGAGGCAAACTAAAAATTATTCTATAGAAAAATATATTGTAAATTTGGAAATTTTCGCATTCACTTATTATTGCGATTCTTCAACCCCAGGCAAAATTGCAAGGTTTAATTATTGCGATTGCCACCCATGTGAAAAAAGTTTATTATTGCGATCGGAGATCGGGTAAAACTTAAAAGTGGAAGTTATTATTAATATAATTGTTTTAATGGTTTTAGAAATATTAGAATTCAAAATGCTATTATATATATAATAGCTGTCCAAACAATAACTATACAACTCATTATCTACCAATTAAGCTGTCTCCGGATGTCAGCAAACAAAGACCAGAAACTTACCTGTGTAAATGTAAACAATGGGAGACAAGTCTAGAATAAATCTAAGACATGAAAATATGCATTAAAAATGCAAGTTTTTAATATTGCCATACTCAACCGATAGCAATATTCAAAATAATAAAAACATTGCAATAATTTCCATATTTACAGTAATCAGAAAGTTAAATAAATAACTGTATTAAATAAAACATCTTTAACATAACAACATTAAAAGCACTGTTTTCTTCATTGCACAAATTCTAGTATCTAAGATGGAAGTGGACTTATATCAGGTGTAACAAAACTGAAAAAGAAATATATATATTCATTTTACTACACATATATCAATATTGATGTTTCAACTATGCAAGTCATATGGTTTTCAATTAAATTACTATTCTAAATGTCAAATGTATGTTTATAATTTAAGCATTTTATTAATTTTTTAGTTATGGAATTTTTGTATATTTTTTAAAGGGATTTGAACAGACATACATCCAAAATAATAAATTACTGGCAATTCATCCCTCCTCTCATTAAAATTTGTAGTCATATGATATATATGACACGTTAGTCAACAAACCTCTATATCAGTTATAATTAAAAAATGACTTCTTGCTCATATCTGGCAAAGTAATATTAGAAATATTTCCAAACTGAAGAATTACATTGAATTTACAGGTACACAAGAGATGAAACATAATTACATGCTGAGATGAAAACTATGACTGTCTTTAATTATTTGGATTGAGATTGAACGTTTTTTTTGTACAAATGCAAAAATATCTTTTTAATATAAATCCGTTTGTAAAGAACCTCCCATAGATGTTTTCTGTCAAGTTTTGTTCCATTTGGCCATGCAACTTCAGAGGAGAAGATTGTTTTATATCAGCCAATCAGAAACAAGAACTGCCCATAGTGGCCATATTTGTAGTCCGATTGGGACAAAATGAGGATATTGTATAGAACCTCCCATAGATGCTTCCTGTCAGGTTTCATTCCATTTGGCCAAGCAGTTCAAGAAAAAAAAATTTTTTTAATCAACCAATGAGAAACAAGAATTGACAGCCATGTTTGTTGGCTGATCGAGACGAAATGAGGGAACTTTGTAAACAACCTCCCAAATATGCTTCATGTCAAGTTTAGTTCTTATTTCAGACAATCAGAAACAAGAACTACCCATGGCAGCCATATTTGTAGTCCGAGTGGGACAAAATGAGGAAATTTTACAAAGGACCTCCCATATGTGATTTCTGTCAAGTTTTGTTCCATTTGGCCTATCATTTTCAGAGGAGAAGATTTTTGAAAACTCAGCTAACCAAATCAACAATTTAGCATGGCAGCCATGTTTGTGGTCCTATTGGGATGAAATGAGCAAACTTTATTAAGGACATTACATAGATGCTTCCTGCCAAATTTAATTTCATTTGGCCCAGTGGTTTCAGAGGAGAAGATTAAAATGTGAAAAGTTAATGGACGATGGACCCCAAGTGATGACAAAAGCTCACATGACCTTTGGCCAGGTGAGCTAAAAATAAAATTTCGTTAAAAAGGATGTGAGAAGATAAAAATTTGTTTACCTTGTTCTAGCCTCATCACAATATAGTCTATCTTTACTGTAAAACTTTGATATAAAATTTCTGTCAAACAGAAATGAGTTCTTTGATATAAATTCTTCGAATGACTCTTCAGACATTGATCTATTTATGGCATCAGTTACCACCGAAATGTAGAATCTAGTTATGGTTTCATGATATCCAAATTTGACCTAAAATACAAGAAAAAAGAACTTAATATTAAAACAAGAGATTGTGTGTCTGTCAGACATAAAGGAAGTCTGAGATTTTCCAGTCTTGTACTTTCCATGGTGTTTGATTGTTTCTCACCCCAAACACTCGAAACAAGAAGAAAAAAATTGACCTCAAAAATGATTTGTATGCCATTATTTACACCGAGTTACTCCCCCTTTTGGGACATCATTATATATGAAACATGCCCCCGAATTTGCGGAACTGTTTTAATTACAATTCTAATGGTTCTTTTGAACTGGAATAGCATTTTAATGTAAACTTTATATTTGACTACTACTTCTCTTAAAGAATGTACAACTTTATTTTAAGTGTATTATGTAAAAAGCCTGAGTAGACAATTTGGTGGTAAAGGGCATGCAAATTTCTTATCTCACCCGTGGATGAGATCAGAAAATCTCACACAGGTAAAAATAGGAACTGCCCTGTCTCAAAAGTGATAAATGAATATGCCATCCCACTGAACATATAATTCCCATCTATTATTTATGTTGAGAATTTATTTTGATTAATATTTTAGATATATAAAAGTTTCACACACCGATAATACATGTATCCTGCTTATATAAATTTGTATCCAATGAAAATAAATGCACAGTTACTGAGGTTTTAAATTCAATAGAGTCACTCAAGCATGAAATGTAGGTAATTTTGGTTCATATGTTGCAACAACTCTTCAAATAAATATACAGTTACCATTTTCAATATCAATTTTTTATAACTATAGGTGTGACTTCCCTAATTATTTATAGTTTTTGTATAATATAATCCAGAACTATATTTGATTTTTAACTTTGGTAATGTTTGACAAAATGGTAATCATATGACAAATATTACCCACAGATAAGGAATAGCAAGTAAAAGAGGATAGTTATTAAAACAATAAAGTATGTTTCAAGCGCTGCCTTTATTTTGCCATTTCTGAGTATATGAATATTATTAACTCTGAAACTGCCCAATGTTCAAGAAATCAGTGAGGCCACATAAAATGATTGTTTGTTTTGTTTAGTTGGGGTTTTATGCCGTTTTCAGCACATTTGGCTATTTCATGGTGGCCAGTTTTTATTGGTGGAGGAAGCCGGAGTACCCGGAGAGAACCACCGACCTTCGGTACGAAAATTGGCAATCCTTGTCAATTAAGATGGGAGTCGAACACAACCTGCCACAGGTGAGATTCAAACTCACAACCGCAGTGTTGACAGGCTAGTAATCATTAGTAGTCAGTGACAAACTACCTAGACCACTCGGCCACCGAGGCCCCTACACATAAAATGAAAAATTTCACATCTAAATGTGGATTCCAACCAACTGTTCAAATGAACATGCAGTCACAACCAATATTCTCTGTTGATTTTTTTGTGATGAATGTGCTCAGCTGCTTTCATTTACAAAACCAGACATATCATACTCTCCTGATGTGTTATATATTTAAAGACTACTTTTTTTTCAAATTTACTAAACCACAAGAAATAAAGATAATTCATTAATTAAAGAAACAATATTGATATACTTACTTTGTCTCTGTTTTGATCATTAAACTTCTGAATACCTTCTCTATATTAAAAAGATACAACAATATCTAGGTATTATTTAAACATTACTGTATATTCTGAAATTAACAGTTTTTACTCTTTCAAAAGTCACAAGAGAGTTTTGTCTATTGAAGTTTTATGCCTCTTTCAGTAAAATTGGCTTTTAAGCAGTGGCCAGTTTCACTGGTAACAGATAGGTGGAGTTCCTGGAGAGAACCAACAACTGATGGCGGGAGATGGACTAAAATTTACAGTCACAATATTGACATACTACTTGTCATTAGTGCTTACAACAAACTGCTATCAAAACTTGGCTACTGAAGTCCCAAATCAGACTTGTACACTATGATAATCATAATTCACATTTTTGTTCTCGCTACATTTTGTTATAAACTGTATAAAAGGAATCATAGCAATAATTTTTTCATTATTCACTAGAATAAATGCATTTCTGAATTTTAATGTTTATTTGTTCCCTCTTTTAAACAAGAGGCTCAACTGAGCCTGTATTGCTCGCCTGATAGTCCCACAATCAATCCATTTTATTTCAAATGAAAATTGTAATAGACCTTCCATAGATGTTTCATACCAAGTATCAGTTAATTTGGCTATATGGTTTCAGAGGAGGAGATTTTTTAAATTTTGTCCTATCAGAAATAAGAATTCATCATGGAGGCCACATTAGCTGTTCAACCGGGACAAAATATTCAAACTTTATAAAGGTCCTTCCACAGATGCTTCATACCAAGTTACAGCTCATTTGGCTTTGCGGTTTCAGAAAATTTTATTTTTGAAATTTTGACCAATCAGAAATAAGAATTCATCATGGCGGCCATATTAGTTGTCAGTCCGGAACAAAATATGCAAACTTTATAAAGGTCCTTCCATAGATGCTTCATACAAAGTTACAGTTCAGTTGGCTTTGCGGTTTCAGAGGATTTTGACCAATCAGAAATAAGAATTCCTCATGGCGGCCATATTAGTAGTCCGACTGTAACAAAATATGCAAACTTTATAAAGGTCCTTTCATAGATGCTTCACACCAAGTTTCAGTTCATTTGGCCAAAGGGTTTCAGAGGAGAAGATCAAAATGTAAAAGTTTACAGACGGCACGACGGACGCTAAGTGAAGACAAAAGCCCACATAGCCCTTTTGGCCAGGTGAGCTAAAAATTTGTAATTATGGTAATTTCAGTCCTTCTATGCAAAACTGAGCAAAATCAAAAATTTCTATATACATGTAATCTTTATATCCAGCAAATTTTACAAATCTTTACAACAAAATACATTTGTACCTTATAAAAGGAGTTGCCTTTTCTTTCCCATACTCAGTTATATAATTCCAAGCCATTCTAAGATGTGCTTCATGTGTCCAATCTTCATATGGTAAAGTGGAATCCTCAAAAGCTTTAATAAATATTTCATCCCCAACAGATCTGAATGATCTGAAATAAAAATAAGCCACATTCTCTGGTCCTATACATTCAACAGAATACTTAGTAGCTGGAAAGACCTTGTGTTTTACTTTAAAAAATAACTTAACATGTTCCCTTTCAGATAACAATTTTCCCTTTTCTCATACTACTGAAGCTTATGTACAACAAAGTAAATTCAGAAATTAATGAAAATTAACATGATAAACAATGCAATAATTAACAATCATATTTCATTAACATTCTAACATAACATGCACCAGAACTGCCTCTACTGATCTCACATTTTTGGCTCACCTGGCCCAAAGGGCCATGGGGCTGGTGTCATCACTTGGCAACACTGTTTACGATGACGTTGTCTGTCATCATCGTAAACATTCCTTTAAAGATCTTCTCCTCTGAAACCACTGGGCCAATTGGAACAAAAGTTGGCAGCAATGGCCCTAGGTGGTCCACCTTCCGAAGTAAATCTGATGACCAGTCCCGTCATCCAAGATGGCCACCACACCCGGACTATAGTTTAACATAGGACCCTATGGGGGAATTTGTAAAAAGGTTTTGTTGTCAGAAAATACTAAGCCAAATGGAACAAAACTTGGCAGCAATGGTACTTAGGTGGTCCTTTTTCAGAATTGTATCCTATGACCCCGGCCGTCATCCAAGATGGCCGCTGAGCGGAACTTAGTTTAACATAGGACCCTATGGGAAATTTACTTAAAGATCTTGTCTGAACCCACTTGGCAAATTGGAACAAAACTTGGCAGAAATGGTACTTAGGTGGTCCCCTTTGAGAATTATATCCTATGAGCCAGCTCATCACCAGTTTAACATAGGACCCAAAGGGAAAGTTCACTGAAAGATCTTCTTGTTTGAAACCAGTGAGCCAATTGGAACTTGACAGCAATGTTCTAGACTGCCAGTCAAGATGGACATAGCCCAGATGAGCTATACAGGCTCTTGGGATCCTCTTGTTGTATTCTGTCGAAGATTCACAACAACAAATTAACACATTAAATTTTAATTTTACACCAGAATCTTCCATAGTAAATGTAACAAATATGTATATATGACTTACTTTACATAATATAGCAGTGTGTCTGGAGCATTATCTGACACTACAGCATCAAACACACTACCGTACCACACATGGTGATCACCAACAGTATGGACAGAATGTACACGACACTGCATTACTGCTGGACAACCTGCTACAATAGGAATACCCTAAAAAGTATTGTCTGAAAGTTCCATATTAAAACTGTCATGACATTAAGAACCATTTAATCAGATAAATACATCAATTCTCCTTATAATAGAAATTTTGAGTTATCGGTTGTAAACTTTGTGTAAAATATCATCTTGGGACCAGGGAATTACTTTGAGATAATGAGTGTTTAATGTATAAAGGACCCTGCATTGTCATCAGTTGTCAAACCTTCTTACTATTAAATTTTTTCTAGTATGAATATTGTATTTATTGAGAATCTCATTAATTTTTGTTGAATTAAAGAAAGTCAGTAAGTTTTTACCGGTAGTTCTTATCTTGTGGTGTGAGTTACTACTCATTGTTAAAGGCTGAGATGTTGTCTCATCAATATAGTTTCACTTTCTTTGGATTAAATTTTATATTCTATCACATCTTATGGCACATTACAAAATTTATCCACTTTAAATAGTAAGATTTACAAAAACTTTTTAATATTAGGCTTTCCATTTTCCTGAACTCTATTAATGACATAACCATTTTTTTCGTGTATTTAAAATTTTGGTTTTGCTTCATCCATGAAAACTTTCAACATTTTCTTTTCTATCATTCCTCAAACCATATCATAAAATTTCAATGATAAGTTGGTTTTTTTTTTCAAACCTCATGACTTTGTGTATGTGGAACTCTGGCAAACTGGTCTACTTCATCATTCACATGTTTGGCAAATTCTAAGGAATATGCCACCTGCAAAAGCAAAATACCAGTACTTTTTGTGTGGTTGGTACCGTTCTTTTTTTCAATCGAGTGTTTGAAAGAACTGCAATGAATATCAGTAAATAAAAAATATGTTCATGTGTCATTATTATTCCACTTAAATTAAATCTAGTCTAAATCGTAAAGTGTTCACTTTTTATTTCGATTATTTTCAATGTCTTCATCTTATTTCTTTTCTGTTGAAGAATTGAGAAAAATGCAGTGTGCAGGTCAAAATTTTTATTTTCGTTCATCGTGAATGACATTTTTATTTCTCGTTTGCAAGTGTTCATATCCCCCTGTACAACTTTCGTATAATAATAAGTCCAAAAATGTAAATTTTACCACATACCTGATCCTGTCCTAATACATGGATAGCAAAATGCTGTGTTCTCAGTAGCATTTCATGCATTTTACTAAAAAAAAAATTCCTGAATTAATTAATCATCTAATTTAAGTCAACTAGGTAACTGTTTACTATGAAAACATATCATTCTGATAAAGAATTTAAGTATTCTGTCTTTAGCACAGAACTCTTTGATTTAATAACTGAATTAGTATTAATTGAACATTTGAACATTATAATTTATTGTATGTTCAATGACAATAAAGGATTTTGGGTATTTGCAGAGTTCTCATAAACTACATGTAATACAACATATTTATATAAAATTACCCTAAGTAACAAGCCTGTACATAAAATAGTAAATTGATTCGTCAGAGTCTACATATTTTAAACTTCTGTGTCTAATATACAGTTGATTCTTGCCATCTCAAAGCTGACTTGACCATAGAAATAAACAAAATCAGCAGAAATTGTGTGTATTGGAAAGCGATAACCGACAACCATCCGACTAAAACAAAGTTGACAGTTCCATGTCAATTTACTAACTGAGGATATTGTATACACAATATCTTTTTTTCATATGTGTATCTTGTGCATGTGTTTTGTATTATGTATAATAAATTTAAAGTACCGATATAACAACTGTTATAAAGAATTGTTTCTCAAGGTATATTTAGACATGTCTTCTATAATTTGAGCTATAAAGAGAATTTTGCTTTAAAATTTTACCTCGGGACTGTAAATTTACTTTAACAAATCCAAAATTTCAAATCATCCAATTTTACTTAAACACAGAAAGCTTTATACATGTATTTATATATATCCATATTCAGGACTTTCTCAAAATTTCATTTCGCTTAATATTTCAAGTCAAGCAAACTGTTGTTCTTTATTCAAAATTAAAGAAGATATTGGATCTACCCTCCTCATGAAGACAGAATTGCCATTTATCATTTGTGAGAGGAAATTATTTTGAGAATTATTTAAATATACGAAAGTGACATATAATATATTGTTATGTATTAGTTTTTTTCTTAAATAATTTACATTTACTACATGAGACAATTTTAATTGGTATGGTATCATTGATATACTGTGGAATCTATTATTTTCATGGGTAACAATTGTTGTGGATTTTGCCAAAGTTGACATTTGCGAATGCTTAAAATATCTTCATTTCATTTTCTGCATACAAGTATGAAATGTAAAGCATGGTGACAAATGATCTACAATGTATGACTGCAGTTGTAAAATATCATTAAAATATCATTAATATCAAAGTTTTCTTTAATACAGACTAAAATCCAAAATTTTAATTAAGTCACTTTAGCATTAAATGAGCAGTGTTATACTATATAATAAATGTACATGTGTAGATGTGAAACATCACTTCTACATTACCAAAGGTTTTTAAAAGTCACTAAACCACTAAATGTAAACTGGGTTCACTCACATTCATGGATGGGCATAAAAATTGAATTCATTTTCAGATACCTGAACATACTACTACCTCTCCTCCTCCTCTAGATAGCCTTATATGGAATGATTAACGAAAAAGAGACCTACAGGCTCATTGTAGGATACACTTGTAAATAGTTTTATAATTTCCTCCCCCCCTCTTCCTCCATTCTTACCTCGGATGATTTACACAAAAGGAGACAATAGGTGGATGGTAGGATACATTTGTGAAGGATGTACAGGTTATTCCCTTATTTAGCCATCTATTCTTTAGAATATCATATTCTGCTGTCGTAACCACTACAACTATAACAAATATACTACTGCTGATTAAAAATGTATAAATAAAATAAAAATATTTTTCCAAAGTTATTTCTTTGAAATATTCTAATAATTTTTTTATACCGGTAATCTTTTCTAATCTAAATTGCTGTTTAGCAGGGTAAAAAAATTGGGTCACATATACTGCTTGAAATCAGGTCCAGATGCATCAATTAGTAAATCTGTAGTTTGCATATTTTTATGTATATTTTCATTTCCACTTTCATCTTAATAAAAAAACTCTAAGCCATGCATTGCTAACAGTATGATATCTATGTAGAAGTCAGAAGGTAGAATTAACACCAGCAAGTGAAACTTCAAGGGGGAAAATATAAAGAATAAAGGGGAGATAACTCTGAATGTTTGTATTGGGTTATGTTGAAATCATGCATACTTTGAAACATCCCCTTTTGACATAAAGAAAAATGTCTACTTTCAAGAATATACTTCAGGGCAATTTAATCATCAAATACATGTCGCATGTAACAATGATATATCATTGATAAAGGTTGATTT
The DNA here is from genome assembly GCA_028015205.1 of Mytilisepta virgata. Classification (NCBI taxonomy): domain Eukaryota; kingdom Metazoa; phylum Mollusca; class Bivalvia; order Mytilida; family Mytilidae; genus Mytilisepta; species Mytilisepta virgata. Next base: position 97,017,475 of record CM051521.1, read on the forward strand.
TGTGTGAATATCTTCAAAAATGTTTTGCTTTAAATTACAAAAAGCCAAATATGGATAAATAAATTTGACTATATTTGTTCACCTACCTGTCTGTGGAACTTTACCCATCAATTTCTTATAAACTCTGTCTACATATGATTCATTTGTGTCAACTTTTGGAAAAGTCTCTTCTGAATATAAATAAACAAAATTAAGTAAATAAAGCATGTCAAAAATTTTGAAAAAAAACCCTTACGCAAACAGGAAATTCATCTCAAACAAAAAGTTTTTTGCCAAAGTATTTATACCATTTTCATTTTAATTAGTTTAGCCCCATCACACTCAGTTTGTTACTATTCAATCCATTTGTAAAGCAGTAAGAAACCTGTAAATTCATTTGTCTCCTCTCTACATGTAATCATTGTTTTATCCTTTTAATATGTAATACTTTGCTTACTTAGGGTTTTTAGTAAATAAAGATAAATTTCTGACACTTTAATACACAATTGCTACATGTATCAAGCGTATATCACAATGCTGCAAGATGTTATCAATCTATATAGTTACATCAGTTATCTACAGGATGTCGTTTCATTGATGCACACCCCATATGCTTTAACTTAAGGTTAATGAAGGAGAAAGGATTCAAACCTGTTACCTTTTTTACAAAAGCATCTTGCAGAATGACGCAAAACTTTGGCTGTTTGTCTGTTAAAAATACTTGGTATTGTGCGAAGAACTTCCATTATCAGTATAGTGATTAGACTGAAATTAAAATAATAATTACTGTTTATATCTATTGATATTCACCCTAATTGACTTTTGTCCGGAGTCCATTTGCCCCCACACCTATTCGCCCTGGATTTTCATATTAATATGTAAAGAAATGCTTAATGGTAAAATAAACAATTTATAACTTACATATTTGAATTGAACGATGTCTTTGATTCCAGTGTCTATTTTTTTGTTACACTGATATTTGTCTCATAAAACGGAGCACAAACGTCACAGAAAACAGCATGCTGGCGAGGCCTAACCACAAAGTCACAAGAAATATTTAAATACTTCACCATAGTTTTTGGATTAATAATAGATAATGTTTATTAGCCAAGTAACAGTGGTGTGGGACCTATACGTGTCTTTTTGAAGAAACAACCATCTCCAGGACTCTCGGTATCTGAATCCCAACTGATATGATTCCATTGTCCATCACCTTATATTATATAGCAACTTTGTTATGACAACATCAACAATCATTAGTTCTAATCATTAATTAATTCATAAATAAATTGTAAAAATGTCACTTAGTTTTTATAACTATGGGTATTAAATTTTATCTTTATTTGTCAAATCATTTTTTCGTTTTCATAAATTTAATGAATAAATATTTTATAAATAAAATTTTTTATATATTTTACAAATGTAATTTCAAAATATAAATATTTTATAGCTAGCACTAGTGGGAACATATGAGTCATTTAGAAAAGTCCTTGTTTAACTGTTTATAGGGCAAACGAACTCAGGGCGAACGGACCCGATACCATTTTATTGCACCATTATTTTTTCAGTAAACTCAATTTTTATTACCTGTAGAGGAAATGGAGTATCCAAACAGAACATGGAATGTCAGGAGTACCACCCCTAAACTAATCCTATCCCTAAACTACATGAAAGGTCCCCTAAAGTGGGCTAACACCACTACTGTAATTATAATTTATAAAGACGTAAACGAGACTGGCAAGTGGATTGACACTCTACATTAGTCCATTACACACTATAGTGCCCTAAAATTGGAAGATTTCTCCAGATTTATCACACATCAAAAGATCAATATTTCATACACATTTCTCTTGAAACGAAGAAGTAAGTTATATACCTTATCACGTAGCTGCTACTGGGTTAAAACATTGGCTATTATTATTTTGACAAGGGAAATAACTCCTTTTTTGCTTCGGAACACCTCTTCACGAAAAGTACAAATTGTGACATCGATCCCGTGTGATCCTTTTTCGTTTTACCCTTTTTTAGCTCACCTGTCCTAAAAGGACATGTGAACTTTGGCCATCATTTGGCGCACCAGGACCCCCACCCTTATCATATATTAAAAATCTCAAAAATGTATACCTTATCCCATATTTTTAGCAGAAAAGTATACCTAATCATATATTTATGCCGAAAAGTATACCTTTTCATATATTTGGATCAAAACGATTATAATGAACAGAAATTCTTTATTTTGAAGAAAAACAATGTTTGATTTATACTGCAATGATTGATTATACACATAAACTGTCAGACTGAATGATATTTTATTTAGATGCAACATATTGACCTTATCACATAATCCCATCAGTAATTCCTATCCTTATCGCATATTTTCATCTCAATTGCACACCCTTATCATACATTACGAAGCGTGAAAAGGGTACCTATTCCAGCGGCTCATCCCTACCTCAGCATATATTGGAAGTGACCCCCCCCCCCCCCCCGAGGTCTGAATGATCCTTAGGGTATCTAGTATCAGAGACGTATATGTTTTATACGTCTATGCTAGTATGAAGTTTGTGTTTTATTTTCTTGTCCGTCAAGAAACATGGCCGCCATGACTAAAAATACAACCTAGGGGTAAAATACAGTTTTTTCCTTATATCTCAAAAACTAAAGCATTTACAGCAAAACTGACATGGGGTAAAAATGTTCATTAGGTCAATATCTACCTGCGATGAAATTTTCAGACGAATTGGTCAACCCTTTGTTGGGTTATTTCCCCTGAATTGTTAATTTTAAGGAAATTTTGCAGTTTTAGGTTTATTACCTAGAATATTATTATAGATGAAAAGACAAACTGTAAACAGCAAAAATGTTCAACAAAGTAAGATCTACAAATTTGTCAACGTGACCAAAATCGTCAATGACGTGTTATTGAAAGGCTGTGTTTTTGTTTTGTTTGTTTGCCTTGTTTGGTTTTTTATGTATGTTATGAGAACATATAAGTATATATTATATGCATTTTAACAGCTAGATATCGTAAAATATGACTTGGCCCCCCACCGAAAAAATTCTGTCTAATCCCTTTTGGGATTCTGTGTCCGGAACTATTTGACAAATCGGTGGACGGCCAAGCCAGAAGAATAGCTCCGGAAAAAGAATCCTAAAAGAGGTTACCGAAACAGGAGTGGAAAAAGTTACATCGAGTTTAATGAAATATCGATATTGCTAATTAAACGCAAATCACGGGGCTCCTAAAATTTAAATAAACAGAATATATATCTAATATATATAAGAGTAATAAAAAGGGGGTTTCCCGAACTAACCTGTCTAAAATAATCTCGAATTTTGTTTTCTCTGAGATAGGTTTTTCATGCCTATTTCAGTATTTGAATTTGGCTGCCAGATAACTGAATGCTTTCGCCCGAGGTTTTGTGTAAAATAAAGTGTAAGTGTATCCAAATGATTAAATTTTTTTAATTAGGTATAATTTTTATTGGTTTGTCTCAGTTTGTAAAAATATTTTTATTCCATTGTTAGGATATAATTAACAAAGCTACTATAATTAAGTTCAAATTAATCTAATTAAGTCTCAGTAAACCAAAATAGATGGGATCGGGATTACCCATACATGAAAGTCAGGGATGGGTTAACAGGTTAAGAATTAACTTTAGAATCTCAGGTTTAATCTTACAGAAATAAACGGGCGCTCCGCAAGTTTTAAACACGGGTCTAACTGAATTAATTTAGCTTAAAGGTAATGATATTCCAAATGTAAACAAAAGCACATGCTTGACAGATAAATTTGTACTTCACAGCAAAATGCGCCGTTTTCAGTTCTTAATTTATATAAAACGGTTCTACAGTAAGAAACATAGTTCTCAATTGTGGCTGCAACGACAAATGAAAGACCCATACGTTAAAAAAGCTCGCGAAGAGGACTGGAGGTGCAGGAGTGCATACAAGCTACTGGAAATGGACGAAAAACATAAACTTCTAAAACCGGGTCAAGTTGTGGTAGACTGTGGATGTGCTCCTGGGTCATGGACTCAAGTGATTGTACAGAGGATAAATGCAGATGGCAAGGGTGAGTATATGTCAAAATCTTTGACTAGATACACATGATATAGGTATTACCCCAGCTGCCATACGTTGTACCAATTCATATTTTTATAAAGTAAACGGACAGTAGCAAATATTTCAAGTATGTAGTTTTATACATAGACACTTCTTCCTATTGAAACCTGAACTGATAAAATTTATACCCGTGGAGCAGCTTTAGACCTCTCAAATTTGAAATCCTTCCAACTTCAAGACTTGAAAATAATCTTGATTTTAGGCACTGAGGAGTTAAATATTTATTGAACTCATAATTGTAAGTTAGTACAATGTATATCGAACATCTATAAGGTAAACTATATGCTTGCTATTTGTTATTTGTATAAATGTTTGTCGTTGATTTATAAGACAATAAAGTTGATTTGATTAGTTTATATACAAGTTACAAATTGTTTAGTGATCATTGCCCCATTTCTATGGCAAACCTTGATTTAAAAAAAAACAGTGGCGAACGTAGTGTAATAATGTATGCAGTGGCAAAAAAATTGCCAAAGAAGAAAAAAGGAAAAAAAAAGAAAATTAAATCTGGCCGTGATATTTTTCTACAGGAAACCTCCTGTTCATAGTTAATCAATCGTTTCTTTTCACTGGGCACATCTGGAGACCCTTGTTCTAGTTGCTTTCATTTCACGAGTTTCCTTTCTGTAAGTACTTCTTCATTAATTATTTACAGTAAAATGTCCATTTCCATTTCTACGAACCCGTTGGCCGATTTTCTCATCTGCTTCCAATTCAAATTTGTCTAGCTACACCACTGAAAAGAATTTCAAGACAATGTGAGTAACAACATACTGTATAAGTACATGTTAACATTTATAAATAAACAACATGTCCCTGGGTAAAGTGTTGCTACGTTTATATTTAGTACTGCAGGTACATCATAAAAAACTAAAGTATGTACATTATGTATCAGGATACAGAGTTTGCATGGCGTTTGTCATTCAACTTCACAAGATTACTACTAAGTCACTAAGAGGCGCTGTTTTACTATTTATTCCTTATTTTTCTATATATAAAATAATATCTTGATATCAGAAAATCTCTATTTTGATATCAGAAATTCGATTTCTTGATATCAGAAAGTCATCTACATTTCTTGATATCAGAAAATCATCTTGATATCAGAAATTTGATTTGTTTATATCAAGAAATCCATTTTATGATATCAAATAATCAATGTGCTGATATCAATAAATACTGAAGATTTTCTGATATCAAAAAATCATATCAGAAAATATTCTTTATTATTTGATATCAAGAAATGGATTTTTTGATATAAAAAATTTGAATTTTTGTTTTCAGAAAATAATTTTTTATGTTAAAAAAAAAACAGGCAATAAATAGTAAAACGGCACCTCATACAAACGTACTTTGTTAACTAAATACTGTAAGTTTCATGTTATCCAATGCACATTTCCTTTAATTTTCATCATAAATTTCGACTTACTGTACAGCTATATTTTCCATAAAAGTTTTTCCGGGGAAAGGTTTAAAATAAGGAAATTTAAAGAATCAAAGTTAGATCATGTTTTGTTAATAGTCTGGCAGATAATAACCGTTTACTAGTATCATCCTTGTTGCGCTGCGCATATTTATAGTTCGTTTTTTCCTTATTCGATGCAAATCTGGGACCCTTACTTCTATACTAAGATAGATCTTAGTGTAACCTTAATTAATTTTCCGAATTTTCTTATTGTTTTTTGTCTGTATATGTGCGATTCTTAGACTTAAATGCCTGATTATGGATCGACGCAGAATTGCATGTCAAAGCTATCAAAGGAATAAAAGTTTCTTTTTTTATCAATATGTACTCCAGTAGAGCAGAGTTCATACACGATACTGACGGACTTTTCTTTAATAAGCCTAGCAATTAATCACGAGTCAGTTCAACATTTTTTGTTCGCGCTGGTATACGATCCCAAGTTTCACAGGCGTAGGATAACATTTTAAAATTATGCAATTTGTCAGAACATTGTTAATTCATCTACATGTATCGAATAAACTTTTTCGACGTGTCGTTCGTACCTAATTCGTTTTTAAATTTCTTCATCGAGAAATGTTCCAGCATATATACGACATTTCTTTTCCTCTCTATCAATTAATATAGAGCGTACTTTTAATATAAATTCCCTGTGTTGTGTTGACTTTTCTTTTTCCATTGAAAACCAGGATGTTAACTTGTTTTTCAGTCTGCAGTTAATACATGTAGCATAGTCATACACGGTATCAAGGGTTAAAATGTTCTGGACATATTCACTAGCCCGGTAGGTCAAAGTACTAGCGAAGAAATTGTAGGGTATGAAAATTTATCATCGTGAGTGTTTACAATTGATAAATAGCATCATCCCTATTGCCGAGACTATATTAGCCGTCCAAAATAGCATCTCTATTCAATTCCGAAATAGTAAGTGATCGGCACGATATGAAAATTCAGTAGCCCATCGGGTTTATCATGAAATATGATAGCCCACAGACAAACAACACCAGTCCCGGCCGTTGGGCTAGTGCTATTTTCAACACTTGCATTGAATAAAGTTTGTGGGCCGTTCACCAGTTGTGTCATCAGCTTATCAACAATTGCCTGCAATAAATAATCAAGTCATTACATGTAATAAAAACATCAAACAACCAGACAGGAAGGACCTGGATCTATCCTTTTCTTTATTGTACTCATGACGTATTTTACAATTGCATTGTACATGATCTGTTCATCTCTTATAGGATCTGTATATCATGTTATAGATTATCCGTTTGATTCCTGTTTAAAGTCTAAAGCACTTAAACCATGTTTCTAAACATTGTTTTTTCATTGTTGTAGAAAAATTTCCTTTATATAGATAATATTGTAGATATTCCTGATGGGGATAAATCCTCTAGAGAAGATTGCAAACTACAGTCAAACCTGCTTTAAAGGGCACCTCTATAAGCAGATTACTGTCTATAAAGGGCACAGTGAAAAAGTCCCATTCATGAACAAGGCATGTAAAATTAACCTCTGTATAGTGGGCACCTGCTCATAAAGAGCACTCTTTTCTTGGGTGCCCTTTATAGACAGGCGAGACTGTATTGTTGTTTATGGTAGCATGCATTTATAGTACATTCAGATTGTGCTGCGGTTCGTATTTTCCATTCTGATGCCCATTTAATATCCATGTGACGAATTTTGACATTTGTTTACTTTTGTAGAATACTTCTACTATATGTTTCCTTTGGGAATGGGTCAAAGGGACAATATGCCATAAGATTAAATGAGATAATAGGTTCTTAATATTTGGAAGGTTCGGTCGTTATATAGCAATAAATCATGCCACAAGACACACTGAATGCCTTCTGGCTATTTTATTTTCAAACATTCTGCAGATATTACCAAAAACAATTAAAAAAAACACAAAATTTCACAAATAAAAAATTAAAGTGGACAAGAGCTACTGAAAAGACAGCAAATGTATAATGGGTTAGTTTGAACTGATTTGCAAATTTGCTGTCTTTATCTTCCTTTATAAGATGTGAACCAATCATTACATGTACCTGTTTTAGTGTGACCTTTAAACCGAAGAATAACAAAACAAGAGCTGTTCATCTGCATTGTGTGTTTTTTGGGTGTTTTTGGCTGCCATGAATTTTTTTCCAGAATTATAAATCGTTTCCTTGTCCAAATGCTCCCATCTTCCAAAAACCAAAAAAAAAAAAACGTTACCTCATAACTGTAAATACAACTTTATTGATAGCCCAAAAAATTTCTTTCAGACCTAAAAGTACCTACAGGCATTGCTGTTGGGATTGACATTCAACATGTTGTGCCGATAGATGGTGCGATATTATTCCATCAATGTGATTTCACCACACCAGAGACACAGGCAAAAGTATTAAATAAACTAGGGGGTAGAAAAGTTGACCTAGTGTTAAGTGACATGGCGCCAGCGGCATCTGGAATAAAAACACTGGATCACCACATTATCGTCGAACTTGCTTCGTCTGTTATTAGATTCTCAACTATCGTGCTGAAAGAAGGGGGACATGTTTTATGTAAAATATGGATGGGAGAAAAACAACAGTTATTAGAAAATGGGATGAGAAAACTCTTTAAAGACGTGAAAGCAATCAAACCTAAGTCTAGCCGGTCAGATTCAGCAGAGCTTTATTTATTGGGCAAATCATTTGAAGGATTGACAGATAGATAATAAATACAAGACTATCGTCTTATAACGCAGAAACACTTCTATTCTTCCAGCACAGAAGATTTTATTTAAACGAACCATATATTAGACAACAGGGACAATATTTTATCTGTATTAATTATGGCATAGCCATTATTTCGAATGACATGGATGTTATCTATATTGTCCAGTGTTACAAACAGTGACCACAGTTCTAGAACGTTTATAATATGTGTATTAGCATTCAGTTTAGTCCTTCTGAGTGTTTTTTTTTTTTTAATAAGGCTCAAAGATTTAAACTATCGTTGTGAATTGTCCCTCTGAGGTATACTTCATAAAATTTATGTTTATTTTATTTACAGAATAAGTTTTATGATATGTTATGTTTTCGACTATCACGAAGTAATAAATGTATGAACGTTTTAAAATTTTACGGTTTGAGTAAGCCTTTATAACTGAGGCTCAGAGATTCAAACAAACATAGTGAACACTTCATATAATTTATGTATCTAATTTTTTACAGAATAAATTTTATATGATATGTAAAGTTTGTCACGTAGTAATAAAAGTATAAAATTTTAAAAAATGAAGGTTTTTTTCGATTTATATTGTTTCATATTTAAATTAGGTGTGTGCATAATATGATCGGAAAAACCGAAGAAAAAGAAAATAAAGTTCGTATTTCTGAGCGTTATTTGCTGAGATCCTTAATTCACATCAGGTTTCATTAACTGACCCGGTAGTTTCTGTAAAGAAAAATTAACAAGGACGGACTACGGACACCCAAGTGATGGTGTCACAATCTCGCATGGCCAAAGTGCTTTCATTTATTTTTTTTTCAATCCTTTACCGTTAAAATTTACATGTTTCCAGAACTTTAGATATAAACAATCTGTAATAAATTGATATTATCTGGCTTTTGCGTGGCCTTCTTTGATAACAAATTCTATTATTGTGTTAAAAATTCAACAAAACCAAAACTGCATAACAAATGAGTACAAACAGCATTTGAACTACATGCATCAGTGGACAAGTGGTAACCATTTTTAAAATACAAGGTCTTGGCTTGGAAAAGGCACATGTGGAGAAACCAGATCGGTTTATGAGTTCTCAATCATGTCCCCAAATCCTGGGACGGAGGTCAAACAAAAGCAGACATACAAAGACATGCAGTAAGTACTTCTGAGCATTTCAATGATGAATGAATTGCAGATATTCCGGTTAACCCCTAAAATAGGTAGGGATAAAAGACATGCTGTTAAATTAGATTCTGCAAGAAAAGGTAAATGATGCAAGTTTAATAATTTAAAAATGCATGAAATATTACGAATAAATCAAATATTTTCTAAAAAAACTCCCGCGGGTATTCCAAATTACTGATCAAAATCTCCTGTAAAAAGTTCATGCAAAATTTGAAGGGCTTCTCCTCGCCAGTGTAAAACTATTTCCGTGCTATTGCCCGAGTGCTAATCCGCTCATATTTAATCTCAACCAGTTTAGCCGAAATCCAGTTAAGTTCAACTTTGCCTGGGGGGGAGTAGAAACCCTACTTTGACCGGTATTTCAAAATTTATCATCTGAAAATTGCATAAGAGAAAAGTACCTCTTTGCAGTCGAAAGTAAGCTTCAGCTAAGAATATTTAAAAACACTCTTGCTTTACGTTTTTCTTTTAGTTTTCTTAGGTTTGAGTAATTCGTAATTTATGACCGAAAAAAATGTACAGAATTCGTTTATATCTACATGTATATATTTTATAAGAAACACAGTTTTACCCCTAATGATTGAAGATTAAAGCGTTTTGATGTTATAATGTTAAATCCTTTTATATTTTAACTTTTGTAAGCTCATTAATCTATATTAACCTATTGATCGTAGAAAATATTATATACAGTTAACTACACATACTAACATGCTTATTATTATATTTTACTTGGTGTTGTATTTCATTTAGAAACCACACTCGAGTTTTGATTTTCAATATTCCCTATTGACAATCGATCAACCAAATCTTGTATGTGTACACGAAAATAATCATTGATGATTTACTAAAATAATTGAGAGATAATATGAAACACAGCATGTATTGGCAGCGAGTGTAAATAACTGATATATTAACTTGTATATTTGTCGTTTGCCGAAGCTGAAAATGGTGTGGGAATAGTTAAGAAAATCGAAGCTGATCGATAACTAGCGCTCTGCTTCGTTGAGATAAGTGATCGACATTTAGTAACAAGCTTTTAATATTTATGTCAGTGACAATACGGTAAAGTGAAACCGTAACAACGATGTATAAACTGAGCATGACTTAATAATGGAGTTTTTCTGATGATGCACAAGCGAAACGGATGATATGGAAACAAAATAGTGTGTTGACGGGTTACGATCAAGGAACTATCATACCGTTCATACTACCAACATATGATTTCACATTTACCGGATTTTAGATAAGGATTTGTTTTTAAATTTAATGTGATTTATATTTATGTATATAAATGAATATGTAGAAGTGGATGTGCATTTCATTTTGAGAAAATGTCAAATTCAACAACAGGTGAACAGTGTCTTTCAGAGAGGAAATGGTATATTTTCTTATTGTCAAGTCTTGTAACATTTATTGCTGGGTTTGTCGTAATAGCTGCATATCGCTTCACTTTGTGGATATGTTGTCACAAAAGGAAAAACATACCACAAGCAAAAGTCGCAAATCACGCCGGACCTCTTCCTACTCCGGGAAAGGGATCTGTAGCGGGTGGAGGCACACTGTTCCTGAAAAGTCCTGATCCAGAGATAGGATGGATGACCGAGGCCAAAGACTGGGCTGGAGAACTAATATCTGGCCAGACTATGACTGGAAGAATACTGGTAAGAATTTAAAAACACGTACGTGTGAATGATTGTTTTTTTCAATCACGTCACCAACTTTTATACTTTTATTCGACAAACACAATAAATATAGGTATACATGTGATAAATTATAACACACATAACGGTATATATGGACTTTAGCTCAATTTCTTGAAACTTTTCTCTTTTCATTTTGTCATACAGATTTCTATTTCTGCTTTCTTTAATGGTACGATTTCTTTATATTTCTTATATTTTGTCTTATGTTAGTTCTCTCAGTTTACATTCCGTTTGACATCGTTAGATAATATATTATATACATATACTAGGATTTGGCAACAGATCAGAAACTCTTATGTATAAAGAATCATGTCAGTATCCCTGGTAATGATAGAAAACGTATGTGTACACTAAAGATCAGCAAAATAATAGACACTACTTGTATATCACAATCATTACTTATGTTATGAATTAGTTAGACTTCTATTCCATTTAAAATCTCGGCATTGTCAATACATACAAATCACTATCTTTATGGTAAATTCGACCTTTAATCTTTTATATTTTTTAAAATTTTGAAAAATATGTTTTTCATTGTCAACATTCGCCTTTTTCTTTGTCTCTTTTATTTTTTAATACACCTTTATGAATGTTTGCTCTAGATTATGCAATTTTCATTAGAAAACCTCATGACACATTTTGGACATCGCCTATATAAGCAAAAAATTCGTAAGGGTTCCGCGGAACCCAGTGTCTCGCCTACTTTTGATGTTGTCTATATTTTCAGTGTGATAGGTGAATGCACATAATAGTAAAATTCCTGGATAGTTTAAGAAAGTTATTAAAATTTTAAAAACTTTAACCACAGAGTGAATGTAATGTTTCCTGGCAGAAAAACTAAGTCCATTTATAAGTAAAATACGGAAAATTTTTTTTTTTTTTACTAAATTTACTTCTGGATACTATATTATGATCATAAACAAGCTTCTGTCCAAGTTTGGTACAAATCCAGGATAGTTTAAGAAAGTTATTAAAATTTTGAAAACTTTAACCACAGAATGAATGTAATGTTTCCTGGCAGAAAAACTAAGTCCATTTATAAGTAATATACAGAAAAACTGGAATTTTTATTTTACAAAATTTACTTCTGGATACTATCTTATGATCATAAACAAGCTTCTGTCCAAGTTTGGTACAAATCCAGGATATTTTAAGAAAGTTATTAAAATTTTAAAAACTTTAACCACAGAGTGAATGTAATGTTTCCTGGCAGAAAAACTAAGTCCATTTATAAGTAAAATACTGAAAAACTGGAATTTTTTTTTTACAAAATTTCCTTCTGGATACTATCTTATGATCATAAACAAGCCTCTGTCCAAGTTTGGTAGAAATCCAGGATAGTTTAAGAAAGTTATTAAAATTTCAAAAACTTTAACCACAGGGTGAATATTTGTGGACGCCGCCGACGACGACGACGACGACGACGACGACGGAATGTAGGATCGCTATGTCTCGCTTTTTCGACAAAAGTCGAAGGCTCGACAAAAATCATATCCATTTTTTTTTATATCGGTAGTATTTCTTTTAATATGACTTAAGATCTCTTAGTTTTGGATGCGGACTTTAATATTAACCGCTTCTGACACAGTTTTTAATTTAAAGGTTTCCGGTTTGTAAATTGAGACGACAGTTAACATACAGAAGTAACACACTGCTACATGTAATACACGCATAATACAAAGATTCTAAAAAAATTCAATCTGATGCTTTGGAGCCCAATGGACAAGTAAACTCATTTTAACTTGATCTAAACAGAAATATGCATTGTACATGATTCAATAACGGTTGATAGTTTTACCTAGTACCCCATTGACCTAAGTCAATTCTTGATTTTGCTTTGTAAAATTTATGAAGTTTTATTTTCTGAAACCGTAGAGACAAATTCTCTATTTTAAGTGAACTGTTCACCAAGCTTTTGCTGGTATTTGCTATAAACATGTATCTTATGATTAACTTATTTTGACTCTGTCACACAACTTACACAGCCACCATGGTCAATTCTGTTTTCTTCCTTCCATGTTTTGGTCAAATTGAATTAAAAAAAAATAAGAAAAAAGAGTGGCAAATTAAACATAAAATTTATTGAGAATCTGTCTGTGAAAATGTTTGTATTAAATCATTTGTTTAAACTTTTAAGAAATATTTTCTTATAAAACTAGCCCATTTGAAATGTAATTTCATGTGAGGCATCTATGATTGGTTGATTGATTGTTGCTTAGAGTCCAGTGGAAAATATTTCATGCTTCTTTAGGACGAGAACCAGTTCAATTTATCAAACAATTTAAATAGGGAGGGGATGGGGTTTTTAACGTGCTGGGATTGTTGCATTCTCCAAAACATGTTACCCACTATGGTCCGAGGTCAGGTATTCCTTATTATGACCTGACAACCCTCCAACGAGAGGATCTCCTCTATCCACCACGTGGGGACGTGCTAGGCAGGTCTATGGAATGATCTCTCAAAATTTTTTTCCATTATTTATTTCATATATACAAGATGGAAAAAATACCCTCTTCTAATAATGCTAAAATACTGTATGAATCTTTTGCAATACACCTATGCAAAATTTTCTTATTTTATGTGGATCAAACAGCTAATTGGTCAAATTAAAATTTCTGGAATTAATTCAAGACTCCAACAAAAAAATAGGAATTTTTTTTTTGAAATATGTCTGCACTAAAAAAACTCCTTGAATTATTATCAGTGAAAACTACAAGCTTACATTAGGAAACTCTTGTTTTATTTCAGGTTGGTTTAGTTTTCCTCCTGAGTATAGCATCACTTATAATCTACTTCATTGATGCCTCTACGTAAGTATAACCTGAAGTATTTTTATCCTTTTGGTTAGGTTTCCTACATGTTTTAATGGCAGACTGGTTATAAAGCCGGCTAATCCAGTCTCTATACTGTTCATAGCTAATCTAAAATAAAATTTTACTTAAAAACCGTATTTGAAAACACTACTAAAACCCTTCTTGTACAGGATAAAAATGATTTAACCAATAACACTATTTTTAAAGAATAATATGTTACAATACCTTGGTATATATAACATATTTGAAATAAATAAACAAAAAAGAGGATTTAAAAAAAAATAGCTATTACTGGTTAATAGTTCATGAATATAACATGTAACATATAGTAGTCCTGAAACCATAAGTGGCATCAAACATGTAGCTATGAAACACAACAAGATAGTGTTAATATGCTGATACATGTATGTCAGTTGCATAAAGTATTTTTAGTTGTTTGAATTGTGTCTTGACATAAAAAGTACCTATGAAATGGCTGAGGACAATAAGTGATTTACTCTTACTGTCATAGCCATTTACTAGGTATATATTTGAATTTGAATTTATATCATGCATTTTTTTTTTTTATTACTCCTATCCAAGTCCCCCATATTGAGTCTAAAGGCCTAAAATAGGGGTTTTTTTTTTAAAATCAATAGAAACTGAGAAAAGATTGAAAGGAAAGGATGCCATGATGTTTTTTTCACTTTATCCTTTTCATTTGTTCATATATATTTTAATTTAAATTAGTTTTGTCAGTGTAACTGTTTAAAAATTTAAATCCATAATTTGTTGTCAAGGAATTGTCATTTGTTTGGCTTCAGCAGCCAATAACAGTGGTAAAAATTGAATTTTTTTTAATCTCAAACTAGATAATGTTCCACAGTGTTTCTGTATATTAATATAGTTCAGTTTAAGTATTGATTTTTACTTGTAGATCCATTTTCAATGTAGTTTTACAAAGACTTAATGCTGAAAGTTTCTTGAATTACAATAAATAATGTAGAGAATATTGTATGGGTAGGAAATAGCAGTCAGACTTCAATATAACATGTAATGAATAGACTTTTTGTGGTTATAAAATTTCAGCAATCATACAAGGAATTGAATCATTTTATAAGAAAAGTTGGAGGGGGTATACACCAACCACCCTATCTATCTTTTCGCAAATCTTGTAAGCACAACTCCAGGGATATTGGCATATATACCCTTTTCACTTCACTAATATATTCCTTGGCAAATTTCATTTTTCAACAGAATTGATATTTTCCGTTATATTTGCAACCAATCATATTTCTTTTATAAAGTTAGAAAAAAAAGAGATTTATTGCTATTTCACCAACCATTTTGGTGATAGAGTAGAAATTTGTGATCTGATTGAACATGAATAATATAATATATCACTTATTTACAGGTATGAGGTAGAAAACTGTGATCCATGGGCAGACAGTCCTTCTCAGCAAGTCGATTTGGCTTTCAATGTATTTTTCATGATATATTTTTTTATCAGAGTGAGTATTTAAGATAATTACAAAGCCAAATGAAACAAACAGTGATTTTGTTGCGAAGATTAGATTTGATTCTCATGGGGATTTATTTCCTTGCAATTTCTCAAGAACATCAATACCATTAGAAAATTGTCTTTGCCTTCAATCCAGCTTTCCGTAGAAAAATTTATATCTCTGTATATCACCTTATCTTGATGATATCAGCTTTTTACCATTTAATGGTCTTCATTTAGAAAAGAGATTTCTTTATAATGCATAATTTGAGTGGAATGTGATATATGAATCAGTAGCACTCAGATCAAAGGAATGCACATTTTGTGTAATCTGTGTTGCTACATATCATATGATCAGATTGTTTAAATTTAAGAGGCTCCTTCACTTATTAGATATCTTTTTTTGTCAAGTTACTTGTTTTAAAGTCACAACATTCAGAACAAGTTAATGATTTCTCTTAACAATGTTAAGCTGCCAAATTACAAATGGTCATAAATATTTATATCTTAGCATGTTTCAATCATAAATTAACCTTGAAGGTCAGACAATTGTATTAGTAATTTATAAGTTTTTTTAACTGAAATTGGAATTATTTTTAATTATTTGATTTTTCTTTTTTGTCCATCAACAAAATTAAAAATTGCACTGTACAGAACATTTAATACAATTTCCGTTACAGGATAATCATGCTAAAATTTTCAATTTCAGCCCACAGAAAATTCATGAAATTTTATTTGTAAAGTAGAGGATCTCATAGAATTTTCTATGCAACAGGATTATGTTTGATTTAGTTGACAGACATTTAAAAAAAACAACAATAACAATACTGTAAAGTCTAAATATTATCATTATCTCCCCATATCTATTACAACATAGATGTAGCAGGGATTTTTTTTATTTTGCAGCTTTTTTAACAAATTTTTGATCTGAGAAAGAAATTAGAGAGAGAAAAATAGATTCCTGTTAAAGCCACATGCATGTTGAAGTACTTTTCTTAAATGGGAGATAACTCTTTCAAAACCAATAACATGAAAGAAAGGTCTTCAAAACCAATAACATGAAAGAAAGGTCTTCAAAACCAATAAAATGAAAGAAATGTCTTCGAAACCACATACTGAATTGTCTTTCTGTCTGTTTAAAGTTTTGTATAGGACCAGAGCCCAGGCTAGGCCATACGAGGTTGTCCATTATGTAATCAAAAGTCTGCTTGTCCCAAACAACAGAATCTTGCCCAATCTCAAATCACCATTTTCTTTACTATGACCTAATGCAAATTATATGTTTAATTTAAAACTAAATTTCAATGAAGCATTATTTTACAGAAGGCAAAGAAATTCAAATTAAATTTTGGTAGTGGTATAATATTGTTTATCAAAAATTAATTCATTTACAGACCAAAATAAAACTAGGTTATGACCAATATATATTTTGTAAAAGTATTAATATAGAAAATATTGTGATGATCTTATTTTTACATTTAACATTAACACCTTTAATTGTGAATTTACAATACAAATTAGAACACCAAAAGGATACAAAAAAAATTGAAATTCTTAAAAGTAGAATAGAATATTAGCATATAAGATACTCTTAATGTTTGAGTGATTTCATTTTAGATGTGTCAATTGAAAATTTAGCTTGCATCTTTTTAGCTCACCTGTCATAAAAGGAGTGAGCTTTTGCCATCACTTGGTGTCCGTCGTCCGTCTGTAGTAAACTTTTTTCAAAGATCTTCTCCTCTGAAACCACTGAACCAATTACAGCCATACTTAGTCTGAATGATCCTCAGGGTACCCAGAATAAAGTTTATGTTTTATTTTTTTGTCTGTCGAGAAACATGGCCACCATGGCTAAAAATAGAACATAGGGGGTAAACTGCAGTTTTTGGCTTATATCTCAAAAACTAAAGCATTAAGAGCAAAACTGACAGGGTAAAACTGTTCATCAGGTCAAGATTTGTGCGAGGAAATTTTCAGATGAATCGGTCAACCCTTTGTTAATTTTAAGGAAATTTTGCAGTTTTAGGTTGTTATCTTGAATATTATTATAGATAAAGACAAACTGTTAACAGCAAAAATGTTCAGCAAAGTAAGATCTACAAATAAGTCAACATGACCAAAATTGACCCCTTATAGGAGTTTTTGCCCTTGAAAGATTATTTACATGTAAACAGAAAATAATGGTCTGACATTGTCAAAGATGTTTAGGGCATTACTTGAAATAAATTAAAGGGTAGCTGTACAAGTAAAATGGAGCATCAAGGTCATTGAAAAATTCCATAGCAACCGATGAAAAAGTCTAGCAACAGATGAAAAAGTCTCTAGCAACAGATGAAAAAGTCTCTAACAACAGAGGAAAAAGTCCCTAGCAACCATATATATTTGGGTTAAGAACCTTACAACTTACCTGTACAAGTCAAAAAGAAAGGTCAAGGTCATTGAAAAAGTCCATAGCAACCATATCTATTTGGGTTCAGGATTCTATATTTTAGCTGTACAGGTCCATATAAAGGAGAAAATTGCGACTGTATACATTAAATAGCAAAAATAATGATTGATGCAAGATTTACCGGTACACAAAATATAACAGGTGAGTGATTCAGGCTCTTGGGAGCCTCTTGTTTAAATAAATTTATATTTGACTTTAATATTCTGTATTTGTCTTTTCAGTTTGTAGCAGCCAACGACAAGTTGTTATTTTGGTTAGAAATATTTTCTTTTGTGGATTATTTTACCATTCCTCCATCGTTTGTGGCAATCTATTTAGACAGAAACTGGCTTGGTACGCATACAATAATTTTTAACTTATTCCATATAAGATTAGTTTGATTACCTTGTTGTTGTGGTTAGAATGTTCTAATGCTTCCATCTGCCCATTGTGTTTTGATAAATACAAAGGTAAAAGAGCTGTAATATGAAAGAGCTATTATTAATGGAATAAAAATTTTAAAAAATAATAATTTTATAAAATAATAGCATAAAAGATTTTGTATTCATATTTTCTTTGAATCATATCTCAATAAGGAAGATGTGTGAGAAGGGAGATGTTATGTTGTTTTAAATATTTATAATATTGGTTATATCTTCAGTAAAACAAAAATCACATGCATTTATATTCTATAAATGCAGAAATATAGTGATTATTCATTTGGCACTTTGTTTCCAAAGGGTCATGTGAGCTCTTGCTATCACTCTGCGTCTGTCGTCCATCCGGTGTTGTCGTAAACTTTCCTTTAAAGATCTTCTCCTATGAAACCACTGGGCCAATTGGAACAAAACTTGGCAGCAATGGTCCTTAGATGGTACTCTTTCAGAATTTTATCCAATGACCCCATCTGTCATCCAAGATGGCTGCCAGAGCCAAACATAGTTTAACATAGGATCCTATGGGAAATTTACTTAAAAATCTTCTTGTCTGAAACCACTGGGCCAGTTGGAACAAACTTGGCAGCAATGGTTCTTAGATGATATTCTTTCAGAAATGTATCTGATGACCCCACCCATCATCAAAGATGGCCACCAGAGACAAAGATAGTTTAACAAAGGACCCAATGGGAAATTTACTTTAAGATCTTCTTGTCTGAAACCACTTGGCCAATTGGAACAAAAGTCGGTAGAAGTGGTCCTAAGATGGTCCTCTTTCATACTTGTAACCGGTGAGCCCTCCCTTCATCCAAGATGGCCACCAGAGCCGAACATAGTTTAACATAGGTTCCTATTGGAAATTTACTTGAAGACTTTTTTGTCTGAAACCACTGGTCCAATTGGAACAAAAGTAGGCAGCAATGATCCTTAGATGGTCCTCTTTCAGAATTATATCAGATGACCCCCGCCTGTCATCAAATATGGCCACCAGAGCTGAAAATAGTCTTAACATAGGACCCTATGGGAAATTTACTTAAAGATCTTCTTGTCTGAAACCACTGGTCCAATTGGAACAAAACTTGGTAGCAATGGTCCTTAAATGGTCTTCTTTCATAAATGTATTCGATGACCCTTCCCGTCATCCAAGATGACCACCAAACATAGTTAAACATAGGATCCTATTGGAAATATTTAAAAGATCTTGTTTGAAACCACTTTGTTATATTTATAAATAATATTTTAATGATATATATATATATAATTGATATTAACTTTGGCTCTCAATCCTTCAATAAAAGTGCTTTTTGTGTTGTTTTTCTGAGTAAATATATGTTAGCCTGGTGCACAGATGTATTTAGTCTGAACCCTTTAGGGTGCAAATACACATTTTCTTGTTTATTTAAATAAATGTATCATTTAAATGATACAAAATACCAACCAAATCATTTGAATCAAAATATTTTTTTTTTTAATTAAGTGAAAATTCCAGCTGAAATACCACACTATTACAGATTTGCTTTTTGGCAGTCTGAGCCTGTAATTTTTTTAATTGCAGTGTCATGCATACCTATTTTTGATTTAAATAGTATGCAAAAAGCCGAACATAGTTTAACATAGGATCCTATAGGAAATTTACTAAAAGATCTTGTCTTAAACCACTTGGCCAATTGGAACAAAAGTTGGCAGCAATGGTCCTTAGGTGGCCCTCTTTCAGAATAATAAGTGATGATCCTGCTCGCCATCAAAAATGGCCACCAGAAAGAAACAGATTGTAACATATGACCTTATGGGAAAATTCCCTGAAAGATGTTCTTGCATGAAACCAGCAAACAACTTGGCAAAACAACTGAGCCAATTGGACAGCAATGGTCCAGACTGTCAGCCAGGATGGATATAGTCAAATAATTTATTCTGCATTTCTACATTTCTAGCCTTTTTTCAGAAGGATATTTTTGGTGCATTACCTAGTAATAACATGATGACAACCTTAATCATAATGATCTAGATATCTAAATAAACAAGGATAACCATGTCCATGCAGATATTTTTGTGTTCTGTGGGTACCCTGTCTTGTTTCTCTATTACAAATGGATAACAAGATAATAACCACACAAAGCTGGTTAACATGGCTAAACACTAAACAGATAAAAGTTATTATTTTTTCCAGAAATTGCTGAATATATGTAAAATATTTTAAAAAGAAAAGGTTGTAATTTTTGTAATATCGTTGACAAATTTAATCATAAAAAGATCATTATACCAGAAAGACAAAGTTTTGTAAATTAAATATTTATGAAAATTCATTGTATACACACTGTACACCTTGGCTATCAATAATACTTGGTTTTATTTTCCTGTCATGCGCTGTGAAATATGTTCTGGAAATATAATATGAATATTCTCTGGAGAGGTTATATGCAGAGGGATTATTAGACATTGATTAATAGACTTAAATGACACTCATGTTTTCATTTAATATTCATGAGTACAGTGATATTGCATGACAACAAATGGTAAACTTACTTATAAAAAACATAGAACCATTTGCAGTGATCATAGTTCACACTGAACTTATTGAGAATGAGATTCAGGGGAAAATTTGGAATACCTTTGGATTTATTTTGTTTTTGTCTGACTCTTGTTAGTCAAAGAGATCCTTTATTATGGAACAAATATATTACGCAATGTCCCAAAGTGATAGATATGAAATGAGGAAACCAGATATCTGAAAACTTCAGACTTGGGTTTTATAGAGAATTTTGCTACTATTTCAAAACTGCAATTTGTTTATTTGCTCTTTTGAATATTAATATTACAGAGATAGGGACATGCTGTAATGAACATTTTTTAGTAAATTTTTATTTGGATCCGAAGCATTTCTTGGTTTAAGACTTTCCTTCATGTTTTTTTTTCACTTTCATTTTCTTGTTTTAACCTTGTTAAAAATGTATATTGGAATAAAAATAAAATTTTTCTATTATATACCAGGTATGGAATATTTAGATCAACAGTTAAATTCTTTACGTTTGAAAAACATGTTTGATAGCAGCTTATTAACAAATTATGAACAACATAGTAACTCGACTTTTTCTGTATCTTTGACCTTTTTCAGGGTCTTGATTTTTTCATTTTCTCATTTGACAAATATTACTATACTTCACTATATTACTAAATATTACAATACAATGATAGTTTATAGAAGATTATATATCACAGGGGCATAGAGCAATATCTTTATTAAAAGTCTATTTATCCCACTGGGACTCAGTTAAGTGAATAAGTTTATGAAGTGACATATATTGACAACTGTCTTTCAATTAAATGTAGGATCGACTGTAATGCATACTGTTAGTAGATCCCAGCTGTCTCATAAGAAAAAAACCCAACATTTCTTAAAAATAATATGGTATACATGCATTTACAATTTGACGAGGAATCTGTATAAAAAATCAACCATAAATTTTTACATTACAGAGAGTAACATCTTGTATAACCTTTATTGAGGTTATCATCATAGTACTCTGATATTTATATAAATTTACAAGAAATATATTACAACATATGTCAATAATGTTTAACATTAAGTTAATACAAAATACTAGTCTACATAGAAGATTGAAATTATCCCCCGTGTAACAGCCATTACAATAGATTGATATATGAAATCTTATTTACCAGAAAGTGCTACAGAAAATATGATGTAAAATAATAAGTATAGAATATCATATGGGTTTTTTGATATCATATTCCATGTCAAAGCCAAGACACCAATATAACCCAGAGAGCTTACTTGAGGGGTGATATGGGTCGAGGGGTTATTGGGTATGATATGAAAAAACCCATATCATATTCTCTTTATCATATATTGTTTATTTTGACGACAGTAGTACATTAAAATCACGTGTACAATATGGGTTTGCCAGTGGGAGGATATGGCAAGTTAACTTCCTGCTGTATCATATAGCCAAAACTACCTACATCAAAGATTATCATATGATAAATTCTGATATTTCTGGAATCACCACTGATAGGTTTTTCAGATCTGGCCAGTACTGACAATATCAGACATTAGGACCAAATTGACAATAAATTAGTATATATATTTTTGTGTTGGTTTTACATTTTTTTTGCTTTGCTTATTTAACTGACAAGGTATAAAACACAAAGATTGTAGGGGAAAATTCTCACAAATTCTTCTGGAACATATTAAAAGGAAGATGTCAAAATGGAATTATGTGAGACACACAAAATGTTCATCACAAAGAAAACCGTTTACTTTGGCTGTACAATGTAGACAAATTGCTGAATGACATAAATCTTTGACAATACCCATCCCTGTCGAGATCTAGTGTCATAATGTGTAAAACTTTACAAAATTATGAATATCAAAGGATTTTTTGATACTTGAGGAAAAAAATATTTATTAGTCCCATGCTTGACACGACTAAATACAGTATGGCGGGTGTCCTGCAGGAAGTAGAGACTGCTTACTCTTCCTGAGCACCTGAGTTTTTTGGTGTTGTTCATATGTTTTAAGTTTTTAATTGTAGTGCATGTATTGTTTTGGTCTTGTCTTCATTGTTCTCTGGAGTTTGTCAGTTGTTTTGATTTTCCCCTCCTTCGAATATCCCTTTGGTATTTCTTGACTTTACTTTGTATAGACAGGCTGTTCAGAGCATTGTTATTCTATTTTTATATAGCAACCCTGATTAAACATTTGTATATTATTTGGCATATTGTTACCATGCATCAGTGTAATTCCAGTAGGAAATCAGAAAATTACAGTAATTAGCATTGTATTGACTAGACAAATAAATCATTATTACAGACCTTGGTCTCTGTTCAAAATTTGTCCAGTTGTAGAATTTATATGATACAAGAAGGAAAAAAAATTGATTTTTTTATGACATAATCAGAAAATTATTTATTGAGAAGCTGAATAATATGTATTTTAAATGATTTTATGTTATTTGTTTGAATTTATTAACTTTTTGAATGTTTAGATTTTTAACCGAAATTGATTTGCAATTGAAAGGCGTATTCCCTTTTATTTGTTTAACAAACTATTTTTTGGGGAAAACGAAGGTGTGGACTGGGCGTAGAAATTCACTTTCTTGTTAATGAGAAGCTGCATAGCAACATATTGCATGTTTTGATATATACAATATTTCAATTTTACGTAACATTCTTTGAATATGATCTGCATTTAATAGTTATTTTTTTCTTTTTTTTATCATTATTACTGCGTTATATTTTTAGGTTAATTCATGGTAAATGTTATGTGGCATGTGATAATATAATATATTTGAACAAATATGTAGCCTTTGACTTCAAGTATATCAAAGTAATGAGTGAACATATTACCTATTATCTGGATATGCTTTCTGTGACCCAGACTAGAAATGTGGTTATTTTCTGAAATACAAAAAATTCATTACAGTAAAAATACTGTGAATATTGAGATAGATGAAAAGTTGGGATATTTTTGTTGTAATATTTGGGTTGCTTATGACCTTTTATTCATTCCAATGATATGTGAAAAAATTCTAAAGTGAAGCTCATAATGGTATTTTTAGGGCTCACCAAGTTGATTTTTTATTCATTGGATTTTTGGATGGCAAAAATAGGTGCGGGCGAGCAAAATTTTAATTTAAACTTTTTTTCTGCATGAATATCTTTTTGGGGGCGAAGGTCAAATTTACATATGGCACACATATTTTTAAACTAAAATGTGGCCAAAAATGGGGAAAAATCCCAATTCTTAAAAAAAAATTTAGGAACAGGCGAACAATTTTTATTTTGAATTTCTTGAAAAATGAAAAATTTTGGGCGATTTTTCAGCATTTTTGCAAAATGAAGAGGACAATTTTTTGTTCTTAAACTTTGCATAGTCCAAAAATTGGAGGAGCGAAATCCAAAGAACTTGAGATCAAATTGATGTGGCCTTAGTTTTATTTCTATCAGAACAGAACCCTTTTCTGCTGTGTTACCAAGGTTAGTAATACTTGCTTCTATGTTTTGTTGTTAATGAAATGTCATCAATCTATAAACATTCCGATAACCAAGATATTCCAATCAATAATTAGATCTGATATATGTTATAAAGTGGATATGTGTGAGACTGGTTATCATATTGTGAAGTTTTAACTTAATATTAAGCATTAAACCCTGTTGATACATTGTCAATTTCATTGTGATGTTTTTTTATGATTGTCTCCTGTTTTGTGACACCCATTAGCCATTTAGTATTATATTAGTTTTTTAAGAGTTGTTCAAACAGTCAATATTGCCTTTTACCTGTTTCATTAATATTGTAAATATTAACATTGAATCACAAGCTCTTTACTACTACACTGAATTTCGTTTGATCTTGTTTCAGATAAAATATTGATACATAATGCTTAATATTAGATTAATGCAACAATATTATAGTGAATATGAAAGTTAATTGAAAACAGATGAACAGAAAAAAAATCTAATATGGTTTATAAACGATGCATATAATAAGCTTAACCAGATTCAAATAAGCTGATTCCATCACTAGTAAACAATAACATGTTTATCAATTCCTCCAAAACAAACATTAAAAATATTTTGAGAGTTATATTTCTTATTAGAATATTGCTGCAGAAATGACATTTTAAGAATTAGACCTGAAAATTAATAGATTCAAAAATTTTAAAATTTTTATGTTGCATCACAGTGTGTTATTATGAGCAAACGGACGTCTACCATATTTAATCTAATGATTGAGAAGGGAAGATACCTAAAACTAAATAGAACAGATAGAAAATGTCCATTTTGTGATGCAGAAGAAATTGAAAATGAAGAACACTTCCTTCTACATTGCAACCACTATAGACAGTTAAGAAATACATTTTTTGATAAAATTAAAAGTTTTATTCCAAATTTAAATCTCTCAACAAATAACAATTCCCTGTTGAGCTCCTTTTTAAATACCAAATCTGAAATTGGTTTAAAACTTACATCTGCATTTATTTTAGAATGCTTTGAACTAAGAAAATGATATGTCATACTGACAAAACATATTCCAATTGGCTGTATCAATTGCTTGTATATAACTATAATTAATTATAATTAATGTAAGATTTGTATTGCATTTGTATGTTTCATTTATAACATTGTGCCTTAACCATGTACTACCTATGAGTTTGTGCTAATAAATATTTGTATTTGTATTTACTATTTTAGAATTCAGAAGTACATTTTAAGGGTTTCTCTTCCATTATAATATCTCAGTATTCAAGCTAAAAATATGTGCATTCTGGTGACCTTGACTTCCATAAAATTTGTACAACTTTTAATTTGCATATAAAACTCATGTTTCCTTTCATCATAAAGGACTTTTTTATCTTATCTTTTCAAACGTTTTCTGGTAAATCATGTTAGGAAAATGTTTTATCAAGTAATTTGTAGTCTTTTTGGTTGGCTGAGAAAATCCATTGATTTGGTATAAAGAGTACTGTTAACAGGTTTTATATTCATTCAGGGTTAAGATAGTAAAACAATATGATGGAGGAATGTCATATTGTTCTTATCGGCTTTGGACTTTATCGATTATTGTTCTAGCATAGATACATGTTTATTTGTGATAATTGTCCAAACCTAGATAGATGTCAATCAATGTAGGACTTGTCCTGGTCTCTTATTGATATTGATATTTCTTGGTTAATATATATTGGTAATAAAGAAAATTCGAAAATGATGCATGTGAACACAGGAATTATAGATGTAGTTAATTCTATTTCTTATAATTTTTAGATACATTATATAAAACTAGCTTGTATTTAGTTCATTTGAAAAGGGGGGAATGTAAGGTAGCTTCTTATGAAATCAAAAAGACAAAGAAAATCATTTGAAAGTATAAAAACACCAATAATAAAGTCATCTGTTATGTGTCTTCGGTCAATTATGGTATAAGAACAGTATTTTTAAAGGACATCTGAGTCCCTTCCATATCACTGTAAAACATCATTCTAATGCATTCTTTCAATTTACCATTTCTTTCTCTCTCTTTTTTTTATAATGGAGATTGAATGAGTGTAAATTTCCAGATATAGATTATCCTATACAGGTTTTGATAATAGTATAAAGGCAGTTGATATATCAGCTTATGTTCATTCCAGGTTTACAGACTTTAAGACTGATATCTGTCTCAGATATTTTAACATATCTGAATATGTTTATTTAACAGAACAAATATATACCTAAGGAGCAAAGCAAAAACTGCAATCCATTAGGCAGACAAACCTGGGAAGACCAATGAACAACCACAAACACAACAAATAAACACTGAAAACATAAAAACCGTGAACAACACAAACTCCTATAAAAAGCAGGAGTGAACTCAGGTGCTCTATAAGGGTAAGCAGTTCCTATTCCGTATACGGCACCCCTTGTGAAGTTCAACAAAGTCATATG
Organism: Mytilisepta virgata; assembly: GCA_028015205.1. Taxonomy (NCBI): domain Eukaryota; kingdom Metazoa; phylum Mollusca; class Bivalvia; order Mytilida; family Mytilidae; genus Mytilisepta; species Mytilisepta virgata. The sequence goes on from CM051521.1 coordinate 97,044,223, forward strand.
TGATTATTTTCATTCCAGGTTTAAGGTTTTTAAGAGCATTAAGACTGATGTCTATCCCAGATATCTTAACATAAATGAATATGTTTTTATTTAAATGTGATTATTTTCATTCCAGGTTTAAGGTTTTCAAGAGCATTAAGACTGATGTCTATCCCAGATATCTTAACATATTTGAATATGTTTTATTTAAATGTGATTTTTTTCACTCCAGGTTTAAGGTTTTTAAGAGCATTAAGACTGATGTCTATCCCAGATATCTTAACATATTTGAATATGTTGCAAACCAGTACACTGATAAGACTATGTCAGATGTTGACCTATTTCATCAGTTTATGGCTGGCTGCTGGAGGTTTTATACATTTAGTAAGTAGCAAAGGCAGAAAAACAAAACAAATACACCAACAGCTGTTTTTAAATTTGAAATATTGTACTGGAATAAATTGTTTTGAAATATCTTCTACTATCTTCTGAAACTGTGTAATTTGTGATTATTCTTAAAAACAGCCAAAATTAATCAAGCAAAATAAAATAATAAACAAAAACAATAGTAAGAAAACTAACGATTGTGTATTTTACAAAAGAAAATTTAAAAAGTGTCAGTTGAAAAATTAACCATTGAATGGAAATAGTAAAAATATTTGTTTACTGTGGAACAAAACTTGGTCTGAAGATTTGGTATATATCATAGGAATTATCTGAACCTTATATTTTTGGTTAGAATTATCTCCCCTTTGAAATCAAATTTAAAGTACATAACAGAATATTTTTTTTAAAACACAGTATTAAATTGAAAGCTCACACAGCTGAATAGTTGTGGTGTAAATATATTCTTACTATTGTGTTTACTGTAAAGTGGACACAAGTTTCAAGCATATGATTTCTGCTAAGTACAAAAAGACAAATATTATTTTGTAGATCATTTAGTATAAAATTATTTACTATCAGTAACATTAATACAAAAATGAGGAGGAATGTACATTTAGTAATTTCAGTTCCAAAATGTATTCTAGGTTGAAAATTCTGGAGATCCATGGCAGGATTTTGAAAACCCTCATCCAATAACATACTGGCAATGTTTGTATTTTCTACTGGTTACCATGTCAACAGTTGGTTACGGAGACATATATGCCAAGACAGACATTGGTCGGATATTTATAGTCGTCTTTATCATGACAAGTATTGTAAGTCATCTAAGATTCATTTAAAATTGTGTGGTCGTTATATCCTATTGAACATGTTTAGGTCTGGGTATTGGCTTAAAAGTTATAATCAATTGTTACCTGTATATAAAGAGCATGCAAAGAACAGAATATAGGTGTCATTAATGAAAAGATAATCCTTATAAAGATGTGAATTTTGTAAAGATTTGTTCATGATAGGCCTATTTTCACAATGCTTTTGGCATGTATTGGTTGCTATTGATGTGTCTTTTAAAGCTGATTTGACTATTGTAAAATTAATAGCTTGGTAATCATTTCTTACATTTAAAGTGTTGCACAGACATCACTCTGAAACAAGTCTACCTTTATCAAAATTAAATTCTGTTTTACATTTAGAGTGGTGAAATACCTAGATTTCTGATTGACAGAAAATTTGATAATTCACATGTGAAATAAATGTTGCTTTTTGCTCAAGGAAGTGAAATTACCATAGAAAACTCTTACATTATTGCTACGAACATTGTAACTAGAAACGGGAATAATTTTGAAAAATAGAAATTCATATTTGTTTCTGGCCTATAAACTAACACAAAAAAGTACCGGTACATATAAAACTAACTAACCCTTAGCCATGCATGTATGACTAACCCTCCTTTAGTCATTTTACTTTGAGAAGTATTTGAGTACATAATATTCCAGATTTCAAAATTTGTCTAAATTCAAATAATTCCCTGTTATAAATTAATCTTCCATATTTTCTTATTTCCAGTAATTCTTTTATTTTGACAATGTCTATGAAAACACTTGGCTATAAGCTTGTGTGGATTCATGCATTGTTTGGTCAGTTGTAACTATTAGTTATTCAAAATTTATGTTCCTATTATAAAAATTCTAAGCAAAAGAAAATGAAGTATTTTTACATTTATTTATCAGCTGTAATACTTAGTGTACAAGAAATAATGGAATTGGTGATACTTTGTCTTCAGTCTTAACATTTGCCTTTGAAAGTAAAATCATTTCAGTAAATTTGTTGCTTTTAAGGGTATGTTTGCAAGTTTTGTACCAGAGTTACTGGAGATTTTTGGGAGAAGACAGATTTATGGTGGTTCTTATAAAAAAGAAAGAGGCAAAAAGTAAGTAATAAATGAATATACTCTGGTTATCTCAAACTCTTTTATCTCAAAACATCTGATATTTCATAATTGTTTGTTATTCCTAAAATAGAACTAGATTTACTCTTTATATGTTGAAATTCCCAATATCTAAAATGATTTCACTCTGACAAATAAATATATAATATTATTTTTTGTATTACAGACATATAGTAGTGTGTGGCCATATAACATATGATTCAGTTTCAAATTTCCTCAATGATTTTCTACACAAAGACAGAGAAGATGTGGATGTAGAGATAGTGTTCATTCACAAGTAGGTGAAAATGATTAAAGTTTGTGTTTACCTTTCTGCAAATTTTTCAGTTTCTCCAGGAATTTTTGAAATTTTCCTTAAAGATATTAAAATCATCCACCTCTGAATTAAATTTTCCGCAAGCAAGGTTAAAATATCCCAACCAAACCAAATAATCTAACTCGTCTTCATTTTTAATCATTAGTCCAGCTGTGGGAGTTTTAATAAGCAAAGCTTATCAAACTAGCAGTTGTGGACTATTGGCATCACAACGATTTCAAGGACAAGAAAAAAGTACTCCCAATTTGACAAAAAAACTAAATTTGAAACAAGGCAGCATCAGAGGATAATGTGTAGTTATTCATTGAAGGATATCATGTATAAAAATAAAATTCTGTTGAATAACAACTGGATGTTAAAGAAAGCTTAATTCTGAGTCAGGCGAAATTAGGCGTATGAATATGAAAAGTTACAAAAGAGCTAAGGCATGTGCAATTCAATTTAATTCATTTTTTCGAAACTTGAAAATGCAAGGAAAAATTGAATTATTTTATAGTCCCTATTTTCCGACACTTGCAAAAATTTCAATGTTAAGATCATTGTTACCAGCTGAAGACAGTTGGTAATTTTAACATTTTCAGTAAGTTTATTACTTTCAGTCTTTATTGGGTGTTTATTTTGTCTTTCTAAACCATTTAAACCATCTATTTTATTAAACATGATTGAAAAAAAAACGATTTTAAGTAAATTTTAATGATTTTTTCCTATCTTCAAGTTTACTTTTGAAATCCTAAACAAAAAGTTCGGAATGGACTTACTTATTTGTGTTTCTCAGATGAATGAAGTTGAAATAATTAAATGAAATGAAAAAATTTTTAGAAAACAAATCCTCTAATTAGATATTGTAGTTGTAGATATTCTAACATGACGACAAGGTTAACAAATGTTGAACACATATTGTAAAAACTATTTGTGAGATGCTTCAAAAACATGAGCAAGATCCAGATAATGTGTTGCATATTTGTCAACAACATGGTGGATCATTTGAAGTTTGCTAATGTTTTCTTCTTCATCATTAAAACAACTATTTTATGGAATAAAAAAGATAATTTCTTAAAAATGAAGAAATAAAAATACTGCAAGTATGACATATCATTTCGTTTTCCTATTCTTAATGCACATTTACCAGGTCAATTTGTGGGGTCAAAAAATGAGAACAGGTGACAACAAATTTTTTTCTGAAGGACCCAGTAAACAATATGTTTTTGTAATAATTAAAAATCAATTGCCCCTGAGTATGCATGACATAATTCATTTACATCTATTTTTGTAAATTGGTAAGAAAATTTTATTTTTCCTTTTAAAAATCCTCTTTAAAAAGTAAAGAATGTATGTTACCTGTAGGATGTTAGCATCAGTGCTGGACGTAAGTACTTCGTGCTATGTTTTTTAGTTAGATGGGTTGTTTATTTGGAATTTATGGTCCCTATTGTTGATTTATTACACCATTTTTTCTGGGTCATTTAGTGATTGTCTTCTGCTGTGGATTGTTTCCTTAGGACAGCCCCTAGATATAATAATTCTTTTCACTTTCCAGTCTTTTGGGATATTATCTCATTGATTCTTATTGTACATATTTACATGGTTATTTTAAAAATCCTCATATATTTACACAATAAATCATTAAGAGTAGAGTAAACAAATGAATTATATTTGTTTTTGCTGATATATTTTAAGATTTTGAGAAAACACGCCATCATGCATGAAATCTTCCTACTGTGTATAAAACTATTGTTACTGGACAGTTAGTGGGGGGGATGGATGTCTAATCACTTGACTGAAAGATGCAATTAGCATAGTCATAACTGAAACAAATGACCTTACCTGATTTTGTTCAATCATGTCTTTAAGGGAAAATAAAAAATTCAGCCTATGGAATTTTCAGTGTTAAAGAGAGATGACTCTTCCTATGAGATTTTATAAAATAAAGTATTATCCCATGTTGCGTGAAATATCCACAAAGTGCATTAAAAATATTTAAAATAATGGTTTTAAAAATTTTAGGATAGGTCTGAATTCCCCTTTCAGAATCATTTTTGAGGTGTATAACCTTTAAAAACAATCAATGATGACTCAATAGTTTATTAACCAACAAAGGATTGCCTATTAATTCTAACATTTAGACTTTCAAAATGCCAAAAAATCCATTCCACGAACTGAGGTTTACAGACAGTGATAATTGATTTCAAAAGATCTACCATTATGTGGTTCCATAAATTTGGCAAGTAAAACTGTATACTTGTATTTTGCTATTACTGAATTATTATCTATTTTTTGGCAAGCAAAAAACATACATGTATCAAATATATATTAGACAAAAGCTTTAAGACATTTTTAGCTCTTGTCATCACTTCGTGTCCGTCGTCTGTCTGTCTGTTAACTTTTCACATTTTAAGCTTCTCCTCTGAAACCACTGGGCCAAATGAAATTAAACTTGCCGGGAAGCATCCATGTAAGGTACTTTATAAAGTTTGCTCATTTCGTCTCGATCGGACTACAAACATGGCTGCCATGTGCAATTGTTGTTTCTGATTGGCTGAGTTTTCAAAAATCTTCTTCTGTGAAACTGCTTGGCCAAATGGAACAAAACTTGACAGGAAGCATATATTGGAGGTCCTTAAAAAAGTTTCCACATTTCGTTCCGATCGGAATACAAATATTGCAGTAATGGGCAGTTCTTGTTTCTGATTGGCTGATATAAAAAAAATCTTCTCCTCTGAAATTGCTTGGCCAAATGGAACAACACTTGATAGGAAGCATCTGTGGGAGGTTGTTTACAAAGTTTCCTCATTTTGTCCTGATCGGGCAATAAACATGGCCGCTATGGAAAATTAATGTTTCTCATTGGTTGATTAATAAAAAAAAAATTCTGTAGAACTACTGGGCCAAATGGAACGAAACTTGACAAGAAGCATCTATGGGAGGTTCTTTACAAATTTCCATCATTTTGTCCTGATCGGACTCCAAATATGGCCACCATGGGGCAGTTCTTGTTTCTGATTGGCCGATATAAAAAAATCTTGTTCTCTAAAATCGCTGGGCCAAATGGAATGAAACTTGACAGGAAGCATTTATGGGAGGTTCTTTACAAAGTATCCTCATTTCATCCTGATTGGGTAACAAACATGGCCACCATAAAAAATTCTTGTTTCTCATTGGTTGATTTAAAAAAAAAATTCTGTGGAAATGGATTGAAACCTGACAAGAAGCATCAGTGGGAGGTTTTTACAAAGTTTTCTCATTTTGTCCAGATTATGCGACAAACATGGCCGCCATGGGCAATTCTTGTTTCTGCCAGGTGAGCGATACAGGCTCAGCCCTCTGACCCTCTACTTTGCAATGATTTCAATTTAATACAGATTTTATTTCTATGGCTTTTTTTCTTTTGTAAATAATGACTGTTGTGAATATTTCTTCCCTTGAGATTCATGGTTAATAAGTACTCAATTGTTCAGATAATTTACATTTCAATGAAAATTAACGATTTTATTGACCACCTGCTGTCAGTAAAATATACATAAAACTTCCCACTGTAATTTTCTTCTGACAATGGTCAAGTGAAGATGTATATAATGGTTTTATTCCTCTGACAATAAGAAGTAATTGATACTGGTATTGACTATAGCTCCTGAAACAAATGAAAATAATTACTAGATATTTTTGTGGTGATTGGATCTGACTATACTCAATATAACCTTTAGGTGTGTCAGGACCAATAAATTACTGCTAGTTGTCAAGATGCTATAATTCTTAATATGCTATTTGTTCTGTCAGTATGGCTGCAAAACAAAGCATTTCACAATTGATTGCTGGTTGTTTTTGTCATCCATGCATACCCAATATCTTTTCATTTTTATATGGTGAATTATTTTTCACTTCCCTTATACTATGTTTACTCATACCAGTCCTTTGCATTCACATTTTTTCTAAGGCAGTGCAGTTATTGGAGGTCTTTAAATTCCCTATTCTGACAAAATGGAGATATGTTAGATCACACCTGTTTATCCCCCCTTTTTCTTGGAAATCCAAATAACAATGAAACTTAGTATTGGTGTGTTGATAGTATTCAGAAGTCTCTCATAATCCCCACCCCCTCCCCCTTATCCACTCAACAGAGTAGCAGGGGTAATGTTTAGTTTTATCACTTTGTTGCTCTCATTTCTGGCTTGTCTATTTGGTTGATTTGAAAGATAATTATATTAGGATGGGGGAATTTTTACAATTAAATAATTAAACCTAGTGTTGATTGACAATGGTTAGGCATATTCTTTTATTATCCATTGCAAAAATATTTATGTTATTACTGTCTGGATACCTCAGTTCATAAAATGGATTTTTCGCATTTTGAAAGACTAAACTTAAGAATTATTAGACAATCCTAGAAAACATAAAAAATGTTATTTCATAAAGGTTTATGTTTGTATACCTGACAAATGATTCTAAATGGGGAATTTCCAATAGAAAAGTTAATGCACTTGAAAATTTTAAATAATTAATAAATTGAATTTATCAAGTCAGACCTATCCTAAAATTTGTAAAACTGTTATTTTAAATATTTTTAATGCCTTTTTTGCATATCTCAGGCATCATGGGGTTTTAATTTCATAAAATCTCGTAGGAAGAGTTATCTCCCTTTCACATTAACAATTCCAAAGGCAGAATTTTTTTGTTTTTCTGGAAGACATGATTGAACAAAATTAGGTAAGTTCAATAGTTTCAGTTACAACATAGCTCATTGGATCTTTCACCCAACTGACTAGAAAATTCACATTGATTAAAATATTCAAATTGTGAAAAATCCATTTTACAAACTGAGGTAGTGCAGTGACAGTAGGTATAATGTTATTGACTGACACACCTTCATCAGAACTTTACATTAAGATATAAGTGGAGTAGTGCATTCATTTGTTTTATTGCCAAGATTTCTTTTAACTCTGTAATCACTCATTAATCGTTTTCTCAAAATATGACAAATAAATGATGCAGCTGTTTGACATGCTTGATGTATTCTTCCTTTTCATTTGTATAATACAATAGTCATCATAATTTATTCATCAGTATGAGAAAATAGTTGTTTAAGGTGGTATATTATGTCATAAATGATTATTTGAAGTGGTATTGATATTGTCATGCTTTTGTATTAGATATTGTATGATTAAAGGTAAAGAAAATAGCTATAGATGTTGAAACTACACCGTAACATGTATAGATTCTAGGTAAATAGGCTTTTACATCAAAAGTTATTTCATGAAGCCTATAAAGGCTATATATAGCCAGGTTCTGACTTAGAAAGTTTTTATCATATAACTAATACCTTATACAAGTTGAAGTATGTTTTACAGAACATTACCAGATCTAGAATTAGAAGGTTTATTAAAGAGACATTTTACACAAGTAGAATTTTTCCAAGGAACAGTAATGGATGCTAATGATTTAGAGAGAGTTAAGGTGTGTCTGATTTTTATACTAACAAGATTATTACAGTTTGAGAGAATAAGCAGTAATGAAACAGATTCATTCATTGATCAAAATGTAGATTAAATTGTAAAATGTTTAACAGTATAATTGAAATAAACTTTGACTTTGAATAATATGTTTTTATTGTCCTTCATAAATGTATAATCAAATCAAATTTGGATATGAAATTTCTCCACGCAACTGCATCTAAGGATTGTAGCAATTTGAATACACCCAAAGATTGAAAAAGTCACCCTGCAGAATGAAGAACATTTACTAATTGATCATGCCATGATATCTAATTAGTGATTTCTATTGTTTATAGATTCAGTCTGCTGATGCCTGTTTAGTCTTGGCCAATAAATATTGCCAGGACCCAGACCAAGAAGATGCTGCTAATATTATGAGAGTAATATCTATTAAAAATTTCCATGCCGATATCAAAGTCATTGTACAGTTAATGCAATATCAGTACAAGGTAACACATACAGTTGTTTGATAAAATGACTATTTTTGTTGTTGAAGTTACTCTTCATTTGTGTCATTCAACACACATATGTAAAATTTTGACATTCAGCAAAGAATTCTTCATATGATCTTGCCAATTTAAATTTGGAATTTTAACTGTTTTGATTCATTATACCCCCGCTCTGAAGGAGTGGAGGGTATACTGGTTTACCTCTGTCCCTCTTTCAGTCCATCCTTCTGTCAAAAAAGTTTGGTTGCAAAATTCTCACCAACTACAGGCCACAACTAATTCAAAGTTGGTGTGAAGCATGACAATTGTTTACCGATTTTCTTATCTGTAACATATCTATATCCTGTGGCTCAAGGATATTTGGTCGCAAAGCTACATTTTTTACCATATGGAATATAGACATTTTTAGTAAAATAATTCTCAGCAAGTATGGGCCAAATCTATATTATAAATGGTATGAAGCATGATCATGATGGGTTGTAAGGTGGTTTACCAATTTTTGTACCTGTGTCACATTAACTCTGCCTACCTACATTTATCACCATCTTTAAACTTCCATCCTGAATTTTTGACCTTTCAAAAATGTCTTTGAGCGAAGGTATATGTAAGCTCTACGGTTGCTGCTTTTTCTTTTTTTTTTCTGGAGTGGTTTTAAACATATGAATTTCTACTGTTTGCTATGTCTTTGTTGGAGCTATCTCCCATATGAGCGGTAACCACTATTTAAGATGTAAAAAATAAACTCAATTTAGAACATTTCCATGTATTTTCTTTTATCTTTGAATTGGTTTTAAAAAATAATTAATTAGCATTGAGAAAAGATTTTTAACTTGATCGATCCATCAAAATGGCACATAAAAATACCCATTTGTTGCATTAATTTAATTAAAATGCAGATTTCAGAAATCTGTTATCAAACAGAATCCATTAGAATTTAGATCCATTACCAGGAACCATTAATGTAACAAGAATACAAAATTTTTACTTCGTCATAAAATTTATTGTCAAGTAGCATGTATCAGGATTCTGATAAATAATTTATCACACTGCATTTGATTTCTCACTTGAAGTATTTATATATAAATAAATAATAAGAGAATATAGTCTTAAAAATTCTAGGCATAGTATAGCAATGTCTTAGGGATAGGGGAACAAAAATAGAATCAGTTATATTTTCTAATGAAGAAATAAGATGAGTAAAATTGAGAAACAATGAATGAAAGAATTTGTTTTCCATATATAGGAATCAATCCATCATGTTACTTCTTTTATACTAGGTCTTCTTTACCAAGTTGATTTCTTGGTCTCTATAACATCATAGGCAGATAAATGGTGTCATTTGTATGTAGCTTATTGTGGTGTATTTGATTCATACTCCCATAACAGAGAAAAAGAGATATGTACTTCGAAATCAACAAACAAATTTTCAATTGATTACAAGATTACACAAATATTTACTAATTGTAAGAAAATTTATATAGTATCAATCAGTTACAACATTAGTCAATAGCACCATTACGTCGTATAATCAATGTCTGAATTGTCCCAAATATACACACCTGCTACCAGTACATATCAGCTATTTGACATTATGGAATAAAATTTATTGATATTCTTTATCATTTTAATAACTTTATTAATGTGGCATTAATAAATTTGTCTGTTATTACCAAAATTACTGTGAGTGGGAGAAAATTATTGACATTCAACTGGCATATGGTACCTAATAGTGATTTGTACATTTCAAATTTTGTCAGAATTAAACATTAATGAACTCTCTAAAAGTTGAAAGAGTCTTTTGTTAAAATGTAAGACAGAATTCATGACAGTAATAGACCATGAAAAAGGTCAAGAAAAGTGACCATGATTTATTGTTGTTCTTCATCTCAAAATCAGTGGAAGAGAAAACCTCACAACATGTGATATTCTTGTTTGCCAAGATGTTTAGTAAACTATCAACAAATAACATTCCATAATTTAGAAAAGAATTATAACAAATATGACAATTTATTCCATGCCAATTTCAATAGCAATATAGTTTACATATATTTATATTTTTGGGGGGGGGGGGGGGGATGTAGAGGGGATGATTGTGTGTGGTGTGATGTGGTATATCCATTACCCTTTCATAATAACAAATATATAATTATCAGGATATTTATAGATAAGAATAAACTTGGAAAATAATGCAGATTAATTAATTCATTATCTTGTTTTTGTGCTGGAAAATCATGATTGCCTTATTTCCTGTGTATTGATGAAAATGCAGTAAATTTTTGTTTTTTTTAATTGAAGTTCTTCTGTGCAACATCTGCATACTTAATAACAATGTCTCTATCTTTGCATAATTCATAGTAGTCTGGTCTGTTTGAATAAGAATTAAGGTTTAAAATTATGCAGGAATTCTTTTAATCCAAAATTTGTAGGATCTGTGTAGTTGAAAAACTCTTTATCTATAATTTTTGGCCAGGTTATAGTATGGTGATGTCGGGCGGCTGGGTGGGTGGATGGTTTGGAAGGCGGGTGGTGAAAATAGGGTACCAATCTTGTGCCAACAACTGCTCCTACAGTTTTCAACCCAGATTTATCAAACTTCACAGGAAGATTGTACACATATTGAAGTTGTGCTATTATGGAATTGTTTGAATAATTTTTTCTAATTTGTCCAGACTTGGGAACTTAGTAATTTTTTAATCAAAATGTGAAAATACGGTACCCATTTTGTATCATACTACAGTTTTCAACCCAGATTTATCAAACTCCCATTACCAGTTCAACCCCACCACAATTATGTGTCTGTACCAAGTCAGGCTATCCAGACTCTCTGTTGTTTTGATGTTTTTTTTTTTGTGTTTTATGTGTTATATGCTTTTAATGCATAGTGGTTTGTTGTTTGCTTATTGTTGTATGGTCTGTCATTCTTGGCATTTGTTGTTACCTTTTTTGTATTAATTAATTAAAAACAATAAATGCTTTATACAACAACAATCTACAGTTAAGGTATCAACATTCCAAATTGATTTCATACAATACCTTTATTTTGAAAGATACTATTAACTTCTCCATGGTTCATAACCCATTCTTTGCAACCCAGCCATTTGTGACTTTGACCCATTTTTAAGTGTTAACATATTTATGCATAAAAAGAATTGGGGATAAGATATTTAGAAGGACTTTCATGCATATCAGATCAATACAAAACAAAAAGCTGCCTGAGTGACAGCTGTTTTATAGATATCACTGAGAGCCAAATCAGCACACCCGCCCCCCCCCCCCCCCCCCCCCCCACACACACACACATACCGGTACACCCCATCCACATGTAAATCTAGTTTACAAAACCCATAACGAATTTACTGTGCTGTATGTGTATAAAATATCTCTCTCATCAGTAGTATTGAATACCAAACAGAAGTCAAACTTAATTGAATACATTGTGGTATACATGATCATAAATGAAAGTACAGTATATTAAACTTATTTTGTATGTTCTAAATTAAAATAGATTTAAATCCATGTCTTGATTCCTGAGTACATGTCATAAAACTTTTCCGATTTGAGATGCACTATCTTTACATCTAACATTCTGTTTTGACAGGCATACCTATTAAACATACCCAGTTGGGACTGGAAACGGGGAGATGATGCTGTATGTGTTGCTGAACTAAAGTTAGGATTTATAGCTCAGAGTTGTCTAGCTCCAGGATTCTCTACCTTGATGGCAAACCTCTTTACAATGAGATCTGATAAAACGGTAATTTATTTATTAACATAGTACAGATGACACCAGTTATTTAAAGTACAGGTAACACAAATCATTTAAAGTACAGGTGACACAACCATTCAAAGTACAGTCTTTAAAAGACACAAATCTTTTGATTGCAGTTTTTTTTTTCCAAGTAGTAACCTATGTTTATGAATTAAGTGAAAAATCATTGTTAAATATAAATATTTTAAACTGACCTATATTTTTTTACCTAATATGTTAATAGCAATAGATAAAAGCTACAGGTCTTATTCCATTGTCTGTATTGTTATAGTTTAGGTAAGTTCCTTAAAAATAACACTCACACAAAAACACCTTCTAACATTTCTACTGAAAAAAAATTACATATTAGATAATTTTCTTTAAAATTTATCCTTACAGAATATGGAACTACCAGAATGGCAGAAAGATTATTTGAGAGGAACAGCTATGGAAATGTATACTGAATATTTATCTAGTTCATTTAATGGCATGACATTCCCAGAGGCTGCAGAGTAAGTGACCTTAAGTTAATAATACAGGAAATAAAGTAGTTTGATTGTTTTATTAGACCTTGACCAATATGGCAGCAATTACAAAAATTGAAAACCATTAATTTTTTTTTCTAAAACTACTGGATCAGTTAAGACTTTGATTGAATAGTAGTTCCCTTTCAGAAGTGTGTCCTTGGACCAGTATTGGTACTCTTACTAAAAAAATCAAAACAAATACATGTAAAAATCTTCTCCTCTTAAATTTGTCTTGACCATGTTTTATGTAATAAGCAATGGGGCCTAATGTGTCAGAAATTAATATCTGGCCTTAAATGTCTTGGACAAGTGTTTCTGCCTTACTAAAATCAAATATTTTAATAAAATATAGGCCCAACATTTAGGTCGTGAGTTCGAGTCCAACCCATGGTGAGGTATGTTCAACTCCGATCCTTATTGACAAGAATTGCCAATTTTTCTGACGGTGGTTTTCTTCGGATACTTGGGCTTCCTCCACCAAAATTACTGGCTGCCACGATATAGCAAACTACTTGCATTATTACATTTTTTATATATTTTAGGCTGTGTTTTTCCAAATTAGAATTACTGCTGTTGGCAATTGAAGTCCGACAAGAAGATGGAAGGGAGAGCACCCTAGCAATTAATCCTGGTTCTAAGATAAAGATAGAAAATGCTACACAAGGATTCTTTATTGCTGAATCTGCAGAAGAAGTGAAAAGGTTTTATTTGTTTCTGTTTATTGAAAAATTAAATATTAATGAGCTCTTCATCCATATGTTCCAATAGCATTTGATGAGTTTTTATAAAAGTTTGTCAGTGTGTACAATTCATATATACCGGTACATGTAGTTTTGTTTCTTCAGATACAATAGTTTTCAGAACCTGTTAGTTTTGTTTAGTATTTTAAGGCATATTTAACATTATATATATATATACTTTATTTCTCACAACCAATTTACAAGGTACAGAGACAGTAAAAGTTCAATATTACATATGCAAGTACAATACATGTGAAAGGAAGATGAAAGGTGCTCACCCTGGAGGACATACCCTCTTGTTAACAATTCTAAGAAATTTACAGACTTTGCTAAGGACAGAAACAGATTCGGATGACATCAGACTATTATATTTTATAACATTTGGTCTGTTCCTGTACCAAGGTCCAATGTATAAATTTCTCTTATTAGCAAAACTAGAGTATTCAAATAAATAATGAAACTCATCCCCTAGACACTACACCATCTTCCAACTTCTATGGGTAGTTTATGGTTAGGTGTTCGAAATCTACACAACACAAATTTATCTTATCTTCTAAAATATCAAGATAGTTCTCAAATTCTAACTCTTGTTTAAATAGTTTGTAATTATCCCCTTTTGACGAATTTTCAATAAATGACCTCCAGTTTTGCCTAAACTATTTGAAGCAGCTTTTTTTGTATTCATTTCTATAAAGTATATTTTTCTATATTGTAAACATAAAAATATTTTGAACAGAAAGTATTCTTTCTTTTTATATTTTAAGTATTGAATTTAGTCATTGAAACAACTTTCAGTCTTGGTATCTTTTTGATCTCCATCATATTAAATAAAATTAATCTCTCCATTTCAGGGCTTTTTACTATTGTCAGGCATGTCATGGTGCCTTGAAAGAGGCCAGAGCAATTAAAAAATGTCGCTGTAGACCATGTAAGTATCTTATCACAAGGTCTTTGTTGAAATATACAAAAAATGGATAAAGTAGTTTTGAATTAATCATTAAAGTTGAAAGTTGAATAAATAATTTAGCTTCTTTCAGTAGCAATGTGTTGTTGAAACTCATGAATTGTTGCTATATAGTGTAGTTTCACTTAGAGATTTCAGTTACTTTAGTGCAAAATGTTTTGAGTTGATTTTTTAGTTTTTAAATTCATGGTTTTTGCTGAATGAGACATCACGGCTTTCGGCAGTGATTTTAGAGATGGCTTTAAAACAATTTTGTTTACCAAATGACTTGACATGTGGAAAAAATCATGGAATTTTACCTAGTTCTTACTTTCTGTTTGAAGACAATAATATCGTATTTAAAGTAACAAATGATTAAATCATTTATTAGAATAAAAATTTATGGCTTCCATTGTATTCCCTAGGAAAATATATGAATAGTATGTTAATACCATTTGAAAACTATTCAATACCATAATACAACATAAAAATAAAAGGATATGTAGTATACATATGAGACAACATCATATATGTTTAATGTCTATGGTTTGTTATATGGCCTCCATTTAATAAAGAGAAGATAATATTTTTTCAGTTATTGCAAAACTGGTTGAGGGGTTATCTAAGAAAAGGTGTTCTTTGTCATTTGGTAATCAGCTTTCAAACAGCATGAAAAGTTCCATTTTTTACACAGCTCCATTGTTTGATAATCTAAATTTAGTTTGCTGTGGTATAGTTAAGTTGCATGGTACAGTTTTGGACACTAGTTTACCCCTACATGTATTAAGATTATTGTTGTGATGCAGATACGAAAGTATAAATACAAAGATACATTCAAAAGTATGATATATAACCACAAAATTGAAGGGTAAATATGAGTGTAAGTCCTCTTGATAATTAGACCTCTTCAATTCTTAATTCCAACAAGTTATTTGGTTATATTCAAAATAATGACATTGCAAAATTATAAAAATGGTTTTGATCTTTAGTTATGGATGATTTTATTTAGAAATTGAAGCCCACCTAAATAGTAAGTAAAAAAAGAGCTCTCCATTTTCATTTTTTTTCTGCCTGAATTTGAAATCTAAGCTAAAGTGTTGATTTGTATTTTCTATATTAGTGTTATTTTTCTTAGAGCTGTCATTAAAATCTCAAACAAAAACAAAATTTTACCATGTTCACTTTCTTGAGTTTGAGATGCAGGCTGTTCTGAAGTTCTATTCCTGAATGTAAACATACAGAGTGTTATTTTCACATACTGCATTATCCTTACTGATTAATATTTTCTTTTACTTGTATAATATAACACAGTCAACAAATGTGATGTAAAAGGTCATGTATAGTGTGTAAGTGAGAAGTATTTTTGTATATGTTCACACTTGCTGTTTCATCTAAAATATCATATTAAAATAAAGAATGGTTATTTTATCATATTATTTATGAGAGGGGTATAATTATAAGATGTTTTATATTTTAACCAGTGGCTTTGTTCAAGAAAGGAGCTACAGCAGTGATAGGTTTGTTCTCTATCAATTTTTCTTAATGTATGTTTTCTTTACTGCTTTTAATTAATATATTTGGTGTTGTTTTTTTTCTATATATTATGGAAATGGACATTAAATGTATATATACGAATACAAATACTTTATTTGATTAAGTATCGGCCCTTATAGGGCATGTTACATAAGTTGATTTTAATTTGTAAATATATATGGATTACCTTTTAATTAAATTTTCTGGGTTTAAGCAGTTTTTTTTATGAGATATCATACGGTGTTAAATTTCTACACTGAAAAAGGCTAAGAACAGTGTTTTAAGACCAACAAATGATTCTTACTCTAAAATATCTAATTTTACAGTAAATTTCAATTCTTGCTTCAGTAATTAAATCAATTGAAAAAGATTATAACGATACCTACTTCTGGTATTTTTGAATGTCAAAAAATCAACAGAATGAAATAGATAGCTTCTTTGTTAAAGGCAACACTATCTTATTTATTGATGACTGGGTATATTTGCAGTTTACTCATTAATTTTTAAAAGGTTTTGGATTTATTTGTTAAATTTCATAACTATGGACTTGATAGCAAAAATGGCAACTGTGCTAATTCTTGGAAAATAAATGGCTTTTATGTGCACCTCACTCTTTGTTCCTTTTCACCTGATATACGACACATTTTATCTATAGGAGTTAAATCCCATTACAGCAGATATACAACGCTGTCAACTGATATAAGAAGGCATTTTTTATTTTTAGAAAATTTATAATTTATATATTACTGGAATTCATCAGAGACAATTATTTGCACAATGTACGTTTTTATAAAAGAGTTTACAACCACCTCAGTGGTCTTGTGGTAGCACACTCGCCTTGAGTGCAGAAGGTTGCTGGTTCAATCACGCCGGATTAAATCATAGAGTTTAAAATGGTATTTGCTGCTTTTCCACCAAGCACGCAGCATTAATGAGTAAGAGTAAAGTGTCTGTTCCCTGTAAGAGGAAAGTAATCCATGTATGATGGAATTTAACATTTCAACTGTCATTAGAACACCTTATTGATATAATTAATGCTTATTTTTACAAAATCCATCTAAAAAATTTTTGTTTTGGAAAAGCATTTGACAGATAGTTCTGCACTCAAAATTTGAGTTCATGTAAATTTTTAGTTTATATATTATATGAGACTTTAATATGGTTTATTAATTTTAATGATCTTAGTCGAACAAAACTTTACTAGAGCCTATAGCTACTAAAGAAGTATAAAATGATAGAAAACTTGTAATTGATTAACTGTATATTGATTCCTTTAAAGATTTATTTATTGTTGCCTGTTTTTGACATTATGATTTGATATTTTGATACAGGGACACACTCCATTCTCCGGCCTGGTGAGAGCTCATGATAACATTTTCACTAATTCTTAGCCAAATGTCATACCATTCACATTGCTCCCAGAGTCAGCTGCCTAACTTTAATCATTAATTGTTGTATTAATAAGTTATGCAGGATATATTGTACTAGCATCTACTTATACAGGGAAGAAGTTTAGAAATGGTGAGGGTCGTGGCATGATTTTCAAAAAATATAATTAAAACTAATATAGTAAAAGGCATGTTAGGTATAACAATTTAGAATAGTATTGATTCTATGAAAAACAGAAAAGCAATTTTAGTAAAAGTATTATCTGCAATTTTTATATGTCAAAATTCTCTGCATTTTATGAATAATTCCAGTATGTACCAAAAACTTTAATGTTGACATCCTGAAGTTTCTATGCCTTAAAAAATTGTCTTAATTTTGATTTCTGTTTTCTTCAAAATTTTCCCTTGTATAAAATTAAATAGCACTTATTTGAGAAATTTAACCCAACAGGTGCATTGCTAACAGAGACAAAGCCGAGGTCGGCAAATGGATTTTCAAAGAGTATCCAATAATCTATTGTCCTCTCTGAATTGTGCTCTTTATTTTCCACTTTTTGACTAGATATCAGTGGAGTTTATTGTCTCCAAGGTAATACCTATTGCTGAGGGGAATAGTTGGTATCCCTGAATATATATTGACTGGAAAATAGTTCTTTTTTTAGAAATGGACAAAAAAGTAAAATTACAGTTTAAATTTTTATGCATAAAATAACATACTGAAGTATAATGATTTATTGTCCTGAATTTTTCTTTATTTGATCCAATATGATTTCAGGCTCCATCCAAAATTATGTGATAGATTAGATTATTACCTTTTTCTAACCCATTCGTAACAAAACATTTGAGATAAAATATTATAATATTCATTGTTATCCTCATCCAGTACATAATGTAGTAAGTACGGCAAAATGAAGGGAAGATAACTGGGTTATAACTAAAATCTTGCAGAATTAAGAAATATTGGTCTTTGTCTGGCTTGTGTTACTGTGTTATAACTAAAGCTTGCATTTTAAAAAATAAATGGTATCTGTTTGGCTTATATATGTTATTTTATGACAAAGTTAACTATTAAGACAGATTAGGAATGACAGTATATATAGGAGCCTGTATTTGTAATATTATGTTGTTTGTTATAGCAATGAAACGTTTGCAGCGTATGCGACGCAAAGTTGGTGTATTATGTGAGTTAGGAAAATCAATATTGCTAGCTAACAAATTCTGTATATTGAACTGGAGCTTTTACTAACATTAAAGTATAAAGTAGCACCTAAGGTCATCAAATATCTGTTCTGCACTACATTCCATTTCATCTTGCAGTAACTTTATGAGATACTAGTTATACCTCACGCAACAAAGTTGCAGAGGGTATGTTTTTGACCCATCCGTTAGTCCTTTCTTGTGAGCAGAACTCCTCTAAAACCACACAACAAAATTTCATGAAACTTTGTAGTTAATAAGGACATACTATGTAAATGTGCATATTGACAGGAGATTTTGATTAAATTTTTTCTCTAGGAGTTATGCGCCTTTGAACTTAGAATTTTGACCATAATATACTACTGCAACAGTTTGCGAGTGCAACTCCTCTGAAATCACAGAAAATTTCAAGAGACTTTTTAGTTAATAAGGACATACTATGTAGATGTACCTATCGACAGGAAATTTTGATTCAATATTTTTTCTAGGAGATATGCGCCTTTGAACTTAGAATTTTGACCATAATATACTACTGCAACAGTTTGTGAGTGCAACTCTTCTGAAATCACACTTAGGAATCTGGTGAGATTTTGTTTGCACAGTGACAATGTGGGGGCATGAGCTATGTGAGCGTGCATAGTTACTTAAGTTAAAAAGAAAATGAAAACAATTGCTATTTTTACTTGTATTTTTTTCAGTATTTCTGTTAATCTGTTAAAAATCAAAACTGTAAATTTCTTGTATTAAATATTGTACATGTATTGTGTAATTGTGACTTTCATTTCTTTAAAGTTCTATAACTTAGTTTAGTATCAGGAATACCTTTTATACTGAAGTACCCCGTATCTCAATTTCACAATTTTTGACAAGATTCATCCTTATTTTCATTAAATGCACATAAGCTTTACACGTTATTTTCATTTATATATCAATGATAACAGATATAGATATATATGTATATTATACAGGGTATCTAGTACTAATCAGAGAATAATTGTGGGTATAGGGTATCACATTCATACCTATTATAAACACAATACTTAATCATAATATGTCATCACTTTTTAGCTTTACATTAGTAAGAATTTCAGTATTTTAGGAGTCTTTTTTAGAATCCAGATTTTTTCGAATTGGAAGTAATAAAAAGGTTGTTTTTCAAATAGATTACTTTGTAAAGTAAAATAAATCTTATAGACACCTTTTAATGATGAACATTCTGACATTTAATAAAAAATATTTTTCTGATACAGGTATATTGTATTTTGAAATGACATTGTAATAAAAAATATAATGCTAAATGAAAAAAATAATGAATATCTGAAAATGTGACATCAATATGATTTACACAATTAGAAATATGTTTTAGGTAAGAGTAAATTGCTTAATATCATTTTGAAATATTTTTGCTTCAATTGTTATCATTTTATGTTATTATTTAGAGATGAGATAATGCTTATCTTGTTAATATTTTCTAGCTGCCAATCCAATGTCTAACAAAGAGAGAAGAAGATCTTCTACCAAGGCAAATTCTACTTTGACTGCAGGGTATGTTATTGTAGAACGAATTATTATAGCTATTACTGGAGATAGGTATTTATATAGACAATTATTGGAACTTTGAATTAATAGAGATTTTGTTTATCTATGATTAAAAAAAGCCAGCACTGAGGATTCATTTATTTTTTTGTCTTTATGAAATATTTGTTTGAAGGAAGCAAATTTCATTGTTTTATAATTAAAATGCATTAAGAAATATGGAACAATGCATTTCATTGTCTAGATATACATATGTTTGAATTGGATAGTTTTGGTTTGACATAAAAACCATGAAAGTTGGTACCTAATTAAATAAACTGAATCCACATTAAGTTGTTATCTTCTCTTTGAACAGTTGTTATATCAGATTAAAAACCTTGCCTGGATTTCATGAACAGTATGGGTGTGTAGCAATTACTTCTGTAATAACAATACTTTTTGTATAAAATTTCAAAATTAGAAATATCAGTCACTACACACCATCAGATGTCCCATCCAGTCACCAAAAGTAGTAATACACTGAAATTTAGAATTGAAATGCTTAAGATTAAAAAACTTGCGCTGAAATCACAAAATATGTTGTGGTTGCTTCATGACTACAGTATCTGAAATGTCCTTTTAAAATCCCTTCTCAGATATTTCTACTCTTCAAAATTATTAGAACTACCATGTATCTGGTATTTCTGTCTTGTGTGCATGTTTGTGTTTTGTCTTTCAAATTTTTCTTTATATTCATAATGCTGGTTACATCTTTTTAGCTCACCTGGCCCAAAGCTTTTGTCATCACTTGGCATCCATCTGTAAACTTTTACATTTTGATCTTCTCCTCTGAAACCCCTAGGCCAAATAAACTGAAACTTGGTATGAAGCCTCTATGGAAGGACTTTAATAAAATTTGCATATTTCGTTCTGGTCGGACAACTAATATGGTGAATTATGATGAATTTTTATTTCGATTGGTCAAAATTTCAAAAATCTTCTCCTCTGAAACCAAAAAGCCAACTGAAATGTAACTTGGTATGAAGCATCTATGGAAGGACCTTTATAAAATTTGCATATTTCATTCCAGTCAGACAACTAATAGGGCCACCATTATGAAGTCTAATTTCTGATTGGACAAATTTTAAAAATCTTCTCCTCTGAAACCCCAAAGGCAAATGAACTGAAACTTGGTATAAAGCATCTATGGAAGGACCTTTATAAAGTTTGCATATTTTGTTCTGGTCAAAGAACTTATATGGTCACCATGATGAATTCTTATTTCTGATTGGTCAAGATTTCAACAACCAAAATTTCTGGAACTGCAAAGCCAAATGAGCTGTAACTTTTTATGAAGCATTGTGGAAGAACCTTTATTAAGTATGCATATTTGGTCCCGGTTGGACAGCTAATATGGAGGCCATGATGAATTCTTTTTTTTGATTGGTCAAAATTTCAAAACTCCTCTCCTCTGAAATCATATAGCCAAATTAACAGATACTTTGTATGAAGCATCTATGGAAGGTCCATTACTATTTTAACTTGAAATAAAATGGATTGATTGTGAGACTGTTAAGTGAGCTATACAGGCTCAATTCTCTTGAGCCTCTTGTTTCTGTTCAGTATGTTTAAGAAATTTTATGTAATTTCTATGAAAATATATATAGAAATTAGCCATATTTAGAATCTCTTTATTAGTATTTTTTATTATATAGCAGTTATAGGTAACCTTGTATTTTTATCTTTGTCATTCTTTACATTTTTCAGTCCAGATGAATTTGATGATACAGATGATAAAATATCCAATGTTTTCTCCTTTCCCTTTAGCAAAGGGAAGGGTAGCTCATCTATTAAAGGTCCCAGATTGGCAATGTAAACATCACGTAAATGGCATGCTGTTAAATGTTTTAGTTGTTCGAAAAGACAATTGGCTGAAATGTTGTTAGATGCTTTGAAAGTTAGTTAGTGATACGATGAAGATGTTCCCTGATTGCTAATTCAATAATTCTAACCAGTACTTTATTTGTTTTTAAAAAAAAAGTTAAAAAAATGAAATTCATGATAGACTATTTTTGAAGGCATGCATTTATTTGTAAGAGAATTTGTAGGGCTAATGTGTTTTAAAAAGCATGAATTTTTTTTACCCATGCAATGAATCCTGTTTAGTTTTTAAACTGAGATCTAGATCTTTGAGTTTGTTTATAAATATTAAAAAAACATAAGTTTAGATTGTTTAAAAATGTTGTTTCTAGAGATGGGCATGATCATTGTATAGAATATAAACATGTATGAAGGCCACCATAATTGTTATTAGCTCGGCCAAGTGGTTGAACATTATGATGTACTGCCATCACTTTCCATCCTACGTTTCTAGTCTTTCTATTCCCCATTTTTGATACATGTAAGTTGTCTCCCATTTACGAAGCTATCATCTCTTTGGAGAAGGTGTCTTGCATAGATATCAATGGTCAAATTGTCGAATATCTGCAAAATATTTGTCTTTCCTAACAGTATCCCCCACACACATTAATGATATGTACTTGGATATATTTTCCCACATTTTTCAATATCTGATAAAGGTCTTCCTGAATTCAGCGTTTTTATAAAAAATTTTAATTATTTTTTGTCTTTTTTGTTTAATACAAGCCACCTTCTGTCAGGAAAGATGATTCATGCATATGGGGAGACAACTCCAATATTCGCAAGCATGGAATTGACAGTCGAAAACCCTTAATAAATTATATAAAATATGTCAGTAACTACAGTTGACAAGTGTATAAAATTTTAAGTCATTTGTGTACTTTTGAATAACCAATATTTGATGGTTCTAACTATGGAAGGGAATTACCGCCATAATGATAACGATATATTCTTGTTGTATTATTACTATTCTTATTCCTATTATTGTAATTGTCAGCTGTATTATGATAAATCTTATTTTCTAATTTCATAAACATCTAATTTCTATTTTATATTATTAAATTTCTAAATTGTTACAGGCCGATTATTAATTTTTTATTGTAACTTTTCTACTTTCATGCATAAATTTTTAAATTTTATTTTCCAAAATTATACTTTTAAACTTTACAACCTCAAGCTTGTCAAATCCTGAAATGAAAAAGATCAAATATCCCGTTTCCATAAAAAATACACGAATTAGAATTTAGAACTTAGAACTTAGACGAATAGCAATCAGCATATTGGAATTTAGAACTTACGAATTGGAATTTAGACGAATGCGAGTTAGCATAATTGAGTTGGCATAATTTAATGTCACATTATGACGATCAGTGGCGCTGTCGTCTGTACAATGAATCTCCCTCATCATGTGACCTTGTTTACGACAACTAGAACGATAGCTGAGGGTCTTAAAGAGGGGGTATGAGAACGAACAACGTGAAATAAAAACATTTTCGCTGAAATCGAATCACGAATAATAAGCAACGTTCTAAGGAAAAGAAAACGGACATATACAATTTTTTTTTTTTAATATTCACTTCTTTATTAAATTGAATATTGATGGAACTGATTAGCCTATATCAGAATTTCCCGTATCTTCAATACCGTAACACGTAAAATAACGAATCGCGGGCAATAAAAAGAACTGGAAACGCCCAAAGATCGAAAACACGAGAAATGAAATGGGGAAAACGCAGCACGATAAACACGCTGTACGTTACCTCCCTCATAACTCTGGGGCCGTCAGATTTACGGCTGTGGTTCACTGTTTACCCAGTAAGTTTTAAAAGAAATATTGGATGGACACTGGTGGATTTAGAGAAGTGGAAGGGCCCGCCCCTTTTTAGCCGAGACCATATATTATGTATAAAAGTCCCATAAAATTATCCCGGGTCTCCTGTTGTCTTCGGGGCCTGTATACGATATTTATTGTGGGTAGGCCTACTCACAATAACTATCGTATTTTACAGGCCCTATGCTTTTTCACTAAAGAATTGTCAGATGCCGTGACCCGGATCCGACACTGATCACAGGGCTCGTATCAATATAGTCTTTCGATCACCAATCATTACTGGTTGATACGAGGGAAGGGGGAGGCTTTTCATAAAACTTTTCATATTGAATCCTTGAAGTCCTCAGTGGGTGATGTGAAGCCCCCGGAATTTCCTGGATTTTCTGAGATAAATTTTAGCATAAAAATAAAAGTTTTATGCCCCCTGACAAAAAATTGGGGGTGGGGTGGGTGTATATGCCGCTTTGTTCGTCCGTCTGTCTGTCTGACCCAAAGCAAATCGTTTCCAGATGATTACTCAAGTTTCCTTTAACCAATCATTCTGATATTTGAACACAACGTTACTGGCTTATATTAAAATACAGGTCAAGTTCTATTATGGGAGGAGCAAGGATCCCAAAATTTAAACCTCACCCCTGTTTTCTCATAGCATTTTTATAACAGAAATTGACCTGTGTTTTTTTATAAGTAACATTGTGTTCAAATATCAGAAGGATTGGTCAAAGGAAACTTGAATAATCATCTGGAAATGGGACAGACAGACGGACGAACAAAGCGGCATATCCCCCCCCCCACACCCATTTTTTTTTGTCAAAATTTATCTCAGAAAATCCAGGAAATTCCGGGGGCTTCACATCTTGGATATCCAAAACGGCTTCGCCCTGGACCAACTGAGGACTTCAAGGATTCAATATGAAAAGTTTTATGGAGAGCCCCCTCCCCTTTCCCCAGTATCAACCAGTAATGATTGGCGATCGAAAGACTATATTGGTACGAGCCCCTGTGATCAGTGTCAGATCTAGGTTTTCGAAACGTTGGGACACGGCATCTGACAATTTTTAGTGAAAAAGCGTAGGGCCTGTAAAATACGATAGTTATTGTGAGTAGGCCTGCCCACAGTTAATATCGTATACAGACCCCGAAGACAACAGGAGACCCGGGATAATTTAATGTGACTTTTATACATAATTTTATATATGGTCTCGGCTTAAAAGGGGCGGGCCTTTCCTCTTCTCTAAATCCACCAGTGTCCATCCAATATTTCTTTTAAAACTTACCTTGTGTAAACAGTCAACCGCAGCGCACCAGTTATGAGGGAGGTAACGTACAGCGTGTTTGAACTTTTTTATTTATCGTGCTGCGTTTTCCCCCATTTTATTTCTCGTGTTTTCGGTCTTTGTGCGTTTCCAGTTCTTTTTATTGGCCGTGATTCCTTATTTTACGTGTTACGGTATTGAAGATACGGAAAATTTTGATATACGTTAATTTTAGAAATACATATGTAAATTATATCAATATTTAGTACCATCATTATTCAGTGTAATTAAGAAGTGAATATTATCTAAAACAATGTATATGTCCCCTTTCTTTTCCTCAGAACGTTGCTTATTATTCGTGATTAGGTTTTATTTCACGTTGTCCTTTCTCATACCCCCTCTTTAGGACCCTCATATATCGTTCTACGTAAACAAGGTCACGTGATGGGGGAGATTCATCAGACGACAGCGCCACTGATCGTCATAATGTGACATTAAATTATGCTAACTCGCATTCGTCTAAGTTCTAAGTTCTAAGTTCTAAATTCCAATATGCTGATTGCTATTCGTCTAAGTTCTAAGATCTTATTCATGTATTTTTATGGAAACGGGATATTTGATTTTTATCATTTCAGGAGTTTGACAAGCTTGAAGGTGTAAAGTTTACAGGTACAATTTTGGAAAATAAAATTAAAAAATTTAGGCATGAAAGTAGAAAAGTTACAATAAAAAATTAATAATCGGCCTGTAACAATTTAGAAATTTAATAATATAAAATAGAAATTAGATGTTTATGAAATTAGAAAATAAGATTTATCATAATACAGCTGACAATTACAATAATAGGAATAAGAATATGAATAATACAACAAGAATATATCGTTATCATTATGGCGGTAATTCCCTTCCATATCTAACCTCTATTCAGAATTGCATCTCGATGTGTGTCTTTTGTTCAATGCCTTAAGAGGAATCTTTTTGTCATTAGCATTCTTGTGGTTTTTATGTTTCAACTCTTATCAACACAGAATCTGAGCTTGGACAAAATAACTACACACTTTATCTGTAGTTATATCAATTGTCTCTTATGAAAGACAAATATATATGGCCTAGTTATTATTTATTTCAAAGTGGTTTTGCAAAGAAGAGTTTGCAACATTCTGAAGTAAAAACTGTTTCAAAATTAAATCTTACATTGCTGAGAAATTAGTAAATTGGAGGGGGAAAGATCTTAAAATTTGTTTTTTTCAGTATTGGCAAATAAATACCAGTTGAGCTATTCAGGTTTCTACATAAGGATCTAGTATATGTTAAAGAAATTGAAATTCTGCTGGGGGTATTTATAGCCCTTTACAGAAACTCATTTCCGGAATCACGAATCTGACTCAAAAATTATAATTTGAAGCAATTTATTTCCCTTGCTGGGACGTAGTACTGGTTTGCTGCAGTGCAGAGCAACCAGTATGATTTAAATAGAAATTATTTATTACTTTGATATACAAATATTTCCAGCTTTATAATCAAGTTTCATTATAAGTATGTTGGAAGCGAAAAGATTGTAAGTAGTTCCCAAATATATATAAACAATAAATTACGTGCAAATTAGCAAGTTTTAAAAACAGCTAATCCTTTACTCTTCATTGCAGCGAATCAGTACTATGTCCCGGAATATCCCAGCAAGGGAAATAACTTGCCTCAAATTATAATTTTAGATACCGGAAATGAGTTTCTGGAAAGGGCTATACTGTAGCTATTGGTTAATTGATAAATAATGGTCATATATGATATATGATAAAATATCAGAAAAGGTTTGACTATTTCAGTGAAGGTATATAATGCATTTTTTAAAGATTACTTTCAAACTTTTACAGATGTTAAGTTCTATGTTCATAATAAATTCCGACACATAGTTCCTATACTTGTAGTATATACTACAATCGTATCATAAGCTCACATGGCCAAAGGCAATGTGAGCTTTTGTCATCACCTGGCGTCTGTGGTCCGTTAACTTTTTACATTTTAATCTTCTCCTCTGAAACGGGGCCAAATGAAATTAAATTTGGCAGGAAGCATCTATGTATTAAGGTCCTTAATAAAGTTTGCTCATTTTGTCCTGATCGGACAACAAACATGGCCGCTATGGAAGTTCTTATTTCTGATTGGCTCATATAAAAAAATCTTCTCTGAAATTGCTTGGCCAAATGGAACTAGACTTGACAGGAAGCATATATGGGAGGTTGTTTACAAAGTTTCTTCATTTTGGCCCGATCGGGCAACAAACATGGCCGTCATGGGCAATTCTTGTTTCTCATTGGTTGATTAAAAAAAAAATTCTGGAACTGCTTGGCCAAATTGAATGAAACGTGACAGGAAGCATCTATGGGAAGTTCTGTACAAAGTCTCCTAAATTTGTCCCAATCGGACTATAAATATGGCGACCATAGGCAGTTCTTGTTTCTGATTGGCTGATTAAAAAAAATCTCTGAAATCACGGGGCCAAATGGAATGAAACTTGACAAGAAGCATATATGGGAGGTCCTTTATAAAATCTCAATTCGTCCCGATTGGACTGAAATATGGATGCCATGGGCAGTTCTTTTTTTTGATTGTCTGATATCAAACAATCTTCTCCTCTGAAGTCACTTGGCCAAATGGAAATAACTTGACAGGAATCATCTATGGGAGGTTCTTTATAAAATTTCCTCATTTCGTCCTGATCGGGCAACAAACATGGCTGCCATGGGCAATTCTTGATTCTCATTGGTTGATTTAAAAAAAAAATTTATTGAACTACTTGGCCAAAACTGTCAGGCAAACTCGACAGGAAGTATCTATGGAAAGTCTTTTATGAAATCAATTTTTTTCATCCTGATTGGATGACATGCATGGCTGACATGGGCAATTCTTGTTTCTGATAGGGTGATATAAAGAAATCTGCTTCTCTGAAACCGCTTGGCCAAATGAAATGATACTTTACAAGAAGCATCTGTGGACGGTTTTTAACAAAGTTTTCTAAATTTGTCCAGATCATACGACAAACATGGCCGCCATGGGCAATTATTGTTTCTGCCAGGCGAGTGATACAGGCTTAGCCCTCTGAGCCTCTAGTTTTAACTTTGTCATCAGTTAATAATTAACATTCCTGAAGTGAGATATGTGGAATCATTGGTATGAATTAGCATTATTCAATGTTATTTTACCTACTTTTACAAAGCCATTTTTTTAAATGCATTTTGAGTGTCACAAATCTGACTTGAAAAGTGATTTCAGGGAGGAAATTATTTCCCTTTACAATAATGACTACTGGCTTACAGCAGTGCAAAGCAATGGTAAGGAGTAAACAGAAATTATTTACTGCTTTGGTTTATGGCACAGAAAACCAATCATTGCCAGAAAGGAAGTAACTTCCTTCAAATTACAGCTTTGCAGTCAGGTTTATGAAATCAGAAATAAGTTTTTGAAAAGGGAGATATAGTTGTTGAATAGATACTTATAAATAATGATTATTTTCAAATCTTCAGGGCTTTAGCACAGCTTTGGTCAAAAACATCAAATAAAGAGTAAGAAAATCACATAAATTTTTTTGTTTTTGTTTTTATTTACATATTTAAATGTAGTAACTAGATTTATACACTGAATGTTATATATGTATATAAATACATGTTGTGATTTTCTTAAGTTCTTTCCATATTACTGTAAATTCAGATAAATTTTTGTACCAATTTATTTTTGCAAATCTTTCTTAACAGACACTACTGTGAGATTATTTAATGCAATTGATCAGATAAAATTTTTGTAGAAGAATATAAAAAAATCAAAATTCAGGTTATCATTATTGTGATCCACATCCCACTGCATATTTTTGCAATCATTATAAAAACATCACATGAAGTAGTTTCAGTATTCAGTATTCATAATAAAGATCCCGGGGAAGTTCATCCCAATTATAACACACTTTCTGAACAAGAGACTTGAAGTGAACAAAGTACAAACACAACATGGATAGTCTGACTTGGTACCTTACATATTACTAATGAAAATGTTAAAAACATCACATACAGGTTTTCTTGAAAGTTCCCTCAGATTTTGTTAAACTATTTTGATACTCTATCTGTTTTTGCATTTATGAATGTAACCTGATGAAATGTGGTCCAAATGCAAAAATAAGTTTCAAAAATATTGAGATGCTTCATGATAAATATCTATTTTGATCTCCTGGGTTTATAGTATTGCATGTTTGTAACCGCTATCTGCACATTATACTATTTTATGTTGATCATTCAGTGACATGTCAGAGGTCAGATAAAGATTATCTGAAATTAAAAAAGACTTCTTCAGTATTTTTTCAATTGATTACAGTTTCTATGACTTAGGGTATGTATAAGCAACAAAAAGCATGGTCTAACACCATATACATTTATGAGTGTAAATATATGTACTTGAGAATTGATTGGAATTGAATAATGAACTGAAAATGAAATAGCCTTTAATTCATTGGTTCTTGGAGAATATTATAGCATCATATTAGACTGAATGATATTACATATATATTGAATAGTAAACTTTCCAAAGTCTGTCAGGATTTTTCACAAACTATATCCCTATATTAAGGATGAAAAGACACAAATGTGTGTGAGATTTGAAACAGGAGTATGAAATATCCAGTTCGACTGTTTGCTATTTGTACGTTCTGGTTTTCTGGGTTCAATACATTTTTTACCAGGTTTTCCAATAGAAGAATCTAGTTATTAGTAAAGTGAGGATGGTGTATGAAACCCAGTTTGATGTAAATTTGATGGCTAAGTTCTTCTTTTGTTGCTTAATATATTATAAATTTTTTTTTTAAAAAGTTTTGATTTTTTTTTTAATATCATATTTTTCTTTTCTAAAAATTATATAAAGTGAAAAAAAAACCAAAATTTTCAGTAAGCAAGATGACTGGTCAACAGAAATAACACTCATGATTCTCATATTCTTATCCCTGTCTGTCCTCACTCTGTCTGTATGAGTAAAAATAAATTTTGATTGCTCCTTAATATTTTCAGACAAAAAATTAATGAGAGTCTTTGAATTTTTTATTTGCATGGCCCCATGTACCATTTCCCCCAAGTAACAGAATTTTTATGTCGAGGAATCTTTCATTTATGTTTAATGATTGATAGAATATAGTCATGAGTTTGAGATTCTCTGTTATATTCATTATGCACATGTTTATTTATTGTAAATTTAGAAATTCATGCAGTCATTCATTATTGTTAATATCTGATGATTGATAATAAAGTAATGTATAGTATTGGATGATATAGTAGAATGGTTACATTAGGGAAAGGTTAAAATGAATGTAATTATTATTGTGACATCCATGCTATATTCATGAGTGAAATTTTTTCTGGACTTTGTCGGATTTTAACAATTTTAGTCCCTATATATTCCCATATAAAATATTGGCACCTTCTGTACTCTCACCCATGTTTATCACATTTATTACATTAATAGAAACACTGCATTTATTTATGAATTTACAGTTCATACCTGTAATATTATAGTGAGACAATTCTGTGAGAGTTTTTCATTTTCAAGCAGATTTTGGCTAATTCAGAGCTGTGTATATGCAGTAATTTGTAGTGAGAAAACCAAAATCTCACTAATTTTTCAGATCAATTACAGGAGATTTGTCTCAGTAAGATAATACATGTATGTTAATATGCAAAGTCTTATTGAAATTATTTACACCTTATCAATCTACTTTTTGTACGTTTGAAAATCATTTGATAAAATTGACAAGCCATGTACAAGTATGAATTGCCTTTCACATTACATGTGTATTTACTTTATAAAAAGTAAACTCTGTATGATTTTGTTGGCTTGTGTCATGTGTTTTATTCCATTTCTATAATATTCATTCAAATATTTTATAGCTGAATGAAAAATCAGTAAATCTGTAAGTCAGAAAAGCTGTAAAAATTATTGTTTTCATTCGTAACTACCAATTCTTCATTTCAATGGTTTTTCATTTAAACACATGGCAAATCTTCTTTATCAGTCTAAGTAGTGTGTTATTATTTAGTTTAAGACAATGTACAATTATACTACAAAGATGTTCTACAACATGAAAGAGGATTTTATTTACCCATAATTCCTTGCAGTATTGTTATTTTGAAATTAAAGGACCTTTCTTTTAGTTTACATAAATATCTATTAAAGGCCTAGATATGTACATGTATATGTTTTTCAGTAAGACTGAGTAGTTATATGCACATGCATGTCAAATGTAGAGACAAATTCTGTAATACATAAGATCTATGCATTTTACATTTATTTTCATGCTGTTTAATCTCACTACTTTAATAACTTAAAAACCTTATAAAGCTGGAATTTTGTTATCATTGAATTTATGATCATCTTGACATTTCTGTCTTCTGAACATGTAAGATATGTAAAAACAGTCACTTGATTATTTTTACCTCAGGAGATATACTTGATACAGAATTCTGTAAAATTTACATGTTTTGTGATGTTAATATTTTACCTCATGTTTACATTGTCATTATTTATTTTACAACTGTAAAGGTTTTGACCATTTTTCATTCATTTGTGCTTATTTTTGTAATTTAATTATTCTAAAGCATTTTTCTTGAAATTGTTACTTCTTAGAAACATATACAATCTCAAATACTTGCTGTTCATTGTTTCAAATTAACTATGTATATTTCAGGCCTACAAGTCCTAGCAAACAGCAGTTACCTCCCATTGAGAAGGAAACAATTGATACTTCAAATGATCAAAGTGTAGCACCTGGAGAGGAACCCAGAAAGTTTGATTCTACTGGTATGTTCCACTGGTGCCCAGCCAGATCACTAGAGGAATCAATTATGGTGAGTAACATACTTGTAATCTGTTTCAATGTGTGAGTGCACAAAATACTTTTCTACATGTAATTTTTTCATATGATTTCATGAATTGATGATCTATGTTCAGCAAGCTGGTAGCTGACCATTTTGTTGTATCATATACTTTATAAGCTTTTCCACTATATAACATTTACTTGTGATAACTTTATCAAATTTCAGCTTTAACATGAAGAAAAGTTTCAAAATACAGCCGTCCCCCTACCAAATCCCAAATATTGGATAATTTTAGACCAGTCTAGTAATAATATGTGCAGAATTTAAATGTGTATTTATTACAGGCATTTGAAAGGAAGTACCAATCTGTTTTTAAAACATATAGTTGCAGGGTACATGTGTCGGTATTCAAAATTACTATAGTAGCCGAGATAAAAATGTTGGATTTTCCCTCTGCTAAAATTAGGATATTTATAGAGTTGCCTCACATTATTTAATATTCTCGTAAATTTTTTTCTTTTCACATTTCTGATCTCTTATACAACTAAAACAAATTCAAGTTTTCATTAAGATAATAAAACACAAAAAAGTAATCAAAACTCAGTATACAACACATATAAGAATAGGGAATTACCTATCCATTATCTGTAACTTTGGGGGGAAAACCCCTAGAATTTTAAATGAAACTGTTGGGTACATTCTGTAGTATTTGTAACTTGTATATGAATAGGAATAATCTGATTCATATTTAACTGTCCACAATGCGTAGTTCTTAAGAAATTAAAATACAATCTTAAAAAATTGTAATATTAAAAATGAGGTTCGTGATCATATTACATAAAATGATAAAGTTTTACATGTCAATTCAAAATAATAATACCAGATTGCTGAATCATAAATTGCCGAGTCTAAATTGCCGATTCCCAAATTGCTGAATTTTTCTGATTTCCGTTAACCAAATCCCAGTTTGCTGAACCCATATTGTCGATTCCCAAGTTGCAAATTCCTGATTTTGGGCTATTAAAACAATAGTTATTACCTTTGCTAATGAAAAGGACATTTCAAAGGATAAGAACTGCTAATAAAAATACTTTTAACCATTACAATAGTTATACAAAATACATTTCATCAAGAAAGGAACACCGATGCATCTGAATATTGAATTCTTAATAAAACTGCAAAATTTGTATTGCGTTTTTGTGACTTTGTTAATTTATCTGGGAATTGACAATTTCGGAATTCGGCCATTTGGAATGTTACCAATTCAAATACTTGTACATAAGTTTCAAGAAAATAAAACTGTTTGTCTTCCTGTGTTAATGAGTTTTTTGTCCGCTGCCGCAACGTGATGGAGGGACTTAGTAATGGTCTGCGTCTGTCCATCCGTCACAATTACTTGTGGGTGCATCTCCTCTGAGACCGCTGATCGGATTTTGTTAAAATTTTGTAAAACTGTTAGTTACCATATGTACTTGTTCCTATCGCACCACAATTTTGATTCGACAAATTTTACGGGAGTTATTGGACTTTAACTTTTTTTCTGAATTTGACACTGTAGGGATACTTTGTGGATGCAACTCCTCTAAGACCGCTGATAAGATTTCATTCAAATTTTGTAGGATTGTTAGTCACCTTTTGTACTTGATCCTGTCGCACTTTGATTTTGATTCGAAAAATTTTACGGGAGTTATGGGACATTAACTTTTTTATGCATTCAACACTATAGGAACATTTTGTGGATGCAACTCCTCTGAGACAGCTGATCAGATTTTGTTCAAATTTTGTAGGATTGTTAATCACTACATGTACTTGATCTCAGTAATACTCATTTTGTATATCTTGTGGGGCTTCAACTTTTCTCTGCGTCAGGGGTCATATGGCTACGTGTAGCAATCTTGTTAAGAATAAGTTGCTTTTTATTTCAGGATCGTGAGAAGGCTTCAATGACAGTCCTATGTAATCATGTTGTTGTTTGTTTATTTGCTGATGACAGATCACCATTGATTGGATTAAGAAATTTAGTAATGCCATTAAGGGCAAGCAACTTTCACTATAAGGAGTTAAAACATGTAGTTATAGTTGGCAATCAGGAATATTTACGGAGAGAATGGAAAACATTACAGAACTTTCCTAAGTTATCTATTTTACCAGTAAGTATTGTGTTTCTCAATTAAGGTTTAAAATACAAATATATTGTAAATACATTCTATATAGGCCTGAAAGAGTGATACCAACTAAGGACAAAATCTGAGGTTGATATCACTTTATCAGGTCCTTATATAACATATATGAACCATATACATGTATTAAAAAGTACTTAGGTGAAATTGGACCGGTGAAATATTACATATATATGTAAATAAAACCTTTTAATTGATAACAAGCTTGGACTTCATTTTCAGTTGATAACACTCATCTGGGTTCCTGAGTAAGAAGTTCTTAATTGTTATATACATATTCATACAACAGTAAATATGCTGATCTATATTTAGAAACTTGGTGTTTATATATTTTAAGAATAGAAATATAGCATCAATATAAATAAAAACAAAAATATAGCAGTAATATATCATAAAATTAAAAAAAAAAAATCAGCAATCAATGACAGTATTAGCCAGTGTGGAAAAGGGAAAGTCATACATACTGGTAGTATGCCTTATTTTATTTTATTCTCCAGTTCAAATGTTTACAGTGTTTTATTCAACTTAGCCAATTTATTTCAGGGATCTCCATTAAATCGTGCTAATCTACGTGCAGTTAATGTAAACCTTTGTGATATGTGTGTTATTATATCAGCGAAAGACAAGAATTTAGATGACCCACATTTAGTAGACAAAGAGGCAATACTGTGCTCATTAAATATTAAAGCTATGACATTTGATGACAGTATAGGATTGTTACAAGCCTCAGCCCAAGGAGGTGGAGTTGGTGGTATGTATGATCCATTTTGCAATTAATGATGACAGGTTATCACTGTTTCAAACTAAGGCCATGTTGTATGTGGTGTATGTTATCATCTGTTGTTTTTCATCATAAAATTAGTAATCAATTCAGTTTTTTATTGTAACAGTTTGAATTAATCATTTCTCTGTGAATACAGGCACTACTTGTAAAGTTATATAATATTTTATTTTGATAATATTTAATAAATTCATATGATATTAAATTTCTGTTGTCCCACACTGGAAATTATTATGCCAATTAAATTTCTGTTGTCCCACACTTGAAATTATTATGCCAATTAAATTTCTGTTGTCCCTCACTGGAAATTATGCCAATTGAATGAAAGAACAGTATCTTCACAGTTACTTTCCATTGTACACAATTTTTTCTGACATTGTTCATGATGATATTGAAGTTCATCATTCATATATCTGTGAGGTGCTGTTTTACTATTTATTCCCTATTTTTTACATCAAAAAATGATTTTTTGATATCAGGAATTTGAATTTTTTATATCGAAAAATAGGTTTTTTGATATCAGGACATCAATTTCTTGATATAGAAAACAAAGAATATTTTCTGATATCAAAAATTCAAATTTTTAAAAAGTCGGTCAAATGCTTTAATTAATGTTGAAAACTCCTACAGATATACTGAATACCATACAGAAAAAACAAAGAACATTTCTTGACATCAAAAAATGATTTTTGATATCGGGAATTTGATTTTTTGTTATCAGAAAATATAATTCTTGATATAAAAAAATCGTCAGTATTTTTTTATATTAGAAAATCAATTATTTGATATCATAAAATCAAATTTTTGATACCAAGAAATGTAGATGATTTTCTGATATCAAAGAAATCAAATTTCTGATATCAAAAAATTGAATTCCTGATATCAGAAATTCAATTTTTTGATATCAGAAAATATTTTTTGATATAAAAAAAATAATTCTTGATATCAAGAAATTGAATTTTTGATATAAAAAAATAAGGAATAAATAGTAAAACACACCTCATATATATCACAATAAAATGCTTTGAAGTTCTGTAACTGATGAAAAACACTGAAGAAAATGATGAAATAGGGAAACTATCATCCTGTACACAGAGGAGAAGACTGTGCTATTTTGTAAAGTATAGGTATTGATTAAT
Source organism: Mytilisepta virgata (assembly GCA_028015205.1). Lineage (NCBI taxonomy): Eukaryota > Metazoa > Mollusca > Bivalvia > Mytilida > Mytilidae > Mytilisepta > Mytilisepta virgata. Next base: position 97,080,328 of record CM051521.1, read on the forward strand.
ATGAGACATTTTCTGTATTACAGGTTTTCTACCACCAGGATTTTCTCCTATTGGGAGTCCAGTCAAACGGTCTAGGAGGGGTTCAGTTTGTGGATCAAATGTACCTCTTATAACAGAATTAGGTAGGTTAATGTTATATTTCGAAACAATATTAGAATATTTTAGAGAAGTTGGATATCATATGTAAAGTAGCTAGATTATAGATATTATTGCCTCTTTCAATTTCCAACAAATTTTACCCTATATGTATAGATGAAAGAATATATATACTTAAATATGTAGCTAATGTAATAAGTTTTCTCTGACATGTATTTTAAGTTTATACCTTAATGCACATGACACCTTTTTCATATGTTCAATACTGTTTCTGATGTTTATATATATTATATTTAAACACTAAAGATATCTTTAGAAATAATTATAAAGGCAAAAGTAAGCATAATTATATTTTTACTGTGTTTTATTTTCAGCAAATGATTCAAATGTACAGTTTTTAGATCAAGACGATGAAGATGACCCGGACACACCTCTATACATGACACAACCATTTGCATGTGGTACTGCATTTGCTGTCAGTGTATTAGACTCATTAATGAGTACTGTAAGTGTACTTAGTCAGACTTACCCTGTAAATGCATATTCAACAGCATTTGCTGTCAGTGTATTAGACTCATTAATGAGCACTGTAAGTGTAATTAGTCAGACTTACCCTGCACATGTATATTCAACAGCATTTGCTGTCAGTGTATTAGACTCATTAATGAGTACTGTAAGTGTAATTAGTCAGACTTATCCTGCACATGTATATTCAACAGCATTTGCTGTCAGTGTATTAGACTCATTAATGAGTACTGTAAGTGTAATTAGTCAGACTTACCCTGCACATGTATATTCAACAGCATTTGCTGTCAGTGTATTAGACTCATTAATGAGTACTGTAAGTGTACTTAGTCAGACTTACCCTGTATATGTATATATTCAATGGATGGATGATGGATGGATGAATTATTGTTTAATGTTCAGTGGCAACCAGGTACATATCAGGACGAGAACATGTTGATATGATAATGAATATGATCTCTGCTTTGTGCTAGACAGACTGCTAAGACGGATTTTTAATGTGCTGGCTCATGAGGTAACTGTTTGCAGGAAGACATATCACCTCACTCGGACACATTATACTGACTCCGAGCCGACCAGTCTTTGCTCTTACTCCTAGATGCCACGTGCTTGGCGTAGAAGCAGCAAATACCAATTTTAATGTCTTTGGTTTGACCCGGCCGGGGATCGAATCTGCGACCTTCTGCACTCGGGGCGAGCACGCTACCACGAGACCACCAAGGCGGTCTATATTCAAAGACATTTGCTGTCAGTGTATTAGACTCATTAATGAGTACTGTAAGTGTACTTAATCAGACTTACCCTGTACTTGTATATTCAACAGCATTTGCTGTCAGTGTTCTATACTCATTGATAGAGACACTTTTATTATTCTTTGTGATATTATATGTCAGTTATTATACTTATTACTAAATCACACTCACCGTGTAAATTACAAAGGCATTTGCTGTCTGTATCCTAGACTCATTGCACTGTAAGTATTTTTTATCAGATGCACCACTGTGTATTAGGAATTTTCTGTCAACTGTACTGATAATAGTTGCCATGTTCTAAACTTGAAAAATAATAGTGTGAGCAAGAGGTATAAGGCATTGTCTATTTAGGGCAAATTGTAAAATAAATATATTTTAACATTTCCTGCAAATGTCACTGGCATTTACTAAACTCACTGATGAATTCTTTAAGTATGAAAGCTTTGATGATAAATGGTCAGTGAGCTGTCTAATGGGCTAAATAGAAATAAACCAGCCATGAAAATTACAAAAAATCATAAACAATAAAAAAAAGCTTTACTTCATGATGATATACATTGTTAATAGTAAGAAACTTTGGCTTGTTTTCTTCCTTATCCAAATTACGGTAAATAGGGGAGACAATTATTTTTCTGCTTTGTACATATATTTCAGTATTTCCTGTGTAAAATTAAAAGCATTGTTTAGATGTATCACATGTACTTGAATATAAATGTTTTTCATTTTCAGAGTTACTTTAATGACAATGCATTGACACTCATCAGAACTTTGGTGACTGGTGGAGCCACCCCAGAACTTGAGCAGATTTTAGCTGAAGGGGCAGGGATGAGAGGAGGATATTGTACACCCAGTGTGTTAGCGAATAGGGACAGATGTCGAGTTGCACAGTTGTCTTTGTTTGAAGGACCAATAGCAGGATTTGGGGTAATGTGATACAAAATGAATATATATATAAGTCATATGAATATAAAAAGGATTCTTGGTGAAGTAGGATTTTAAATTATTCCTATATTTTAAATACTGTAAAAGTTTCTGTGAAAAAGTTGTTTTATGAATTCAGTTTGACTTTAAATGATAATTCAGCTCACATCTAGGGATATTAATATGTGATGGGATTACATTGTTTACTTGTTTATTCTCATTTATTTTAGGTTAAGGTTAGTATTATTTATAGTTCCATACTTTTTCCTTCTGAGCACGGCCATTGAAATTCTCACCGGGTCACAGATCTTTCTGACTCCATTGTGCACGTGATCGGGTCAGCCCGGCCGGGCTTGGTCACCGGGGAACTATAAATACTGCCGCCCTGACCGGGACAAGGGGATTCGGGATGTAGACGCTGAACAAAGCACAAGGAATTTATCCCATTTTGGGGATATATACAGAGGGTAGGGCGGGTGGCTTTTAAGACATGTTAACTGATCTACAAGTGAACAAATGTTTACCAGTAACGTATTCGTGGCCTTTCTGTCTTAATTATTACTGTATGTTGGCATATTTCTATGTTGAAAAGGATGTAAATAAATGCCATGTTTATACTTCATGTTTGTATTTATCCCGTGAACTCGGGTTTATTATAATGGGAAACGTCAGACAGACAACGAAGCCACACAACATACGAGAATCTGACTCCCGTTACAAATATATGCTATTTACTAAAACAAAATATGGTTATAATATTATTAGCATCCATCGTCCGCCCATTGTTTATTAACTTTTCACATTTTAAAAATCTACTCTGAAATCACTAGGCCAAATGGAATTAAATTTGGCAGGAAGCATCTATGTAAGGTCTTTTATAAAGAATGTTCATATCGTCCCAATCAGACAACAAACATGGCTGCCATGGGCATTTGTTGTTTCTGATTGGCTGAAATTTTAAAAACCTTCTCTGAAACTGCTGGGCCAAATGGACCAAAACTTGACAGAAAGCATCTATTGGAGGTTCTTTACAAAGTTTCCTCATTTTATTCCAATCGGGCAAAAAACATGGCTGCCATAGGCAATTCTTGTTTCTCATTGGTTGATTAAAAAAGTCTCTGGAACTGCTTGGCCAAATGGAAGGAAACTTGACAGGAAGCATCTATGGGAGGTTCTTTACAAAATTTCTTTATTTCATCCCGATCTGAGTACAAATATGGTCACTATTGGCAGTTCTTGTTTCTGATTGGCTAATATAAAAGAATCTTCTCATCTGAATTTGCTAGCCCAAATGGAACGAAACCTGACAGGAAGCATATATGGGAGGTCCTATATAAACTTTCCTCATTTTGTCCCAATTGGAATACAAATATGGCCGTCATGAGCAGTTCTTGTTTCTGATTGGCTGATATAAAAAAATCTTCTCCTCCGAAGTTGCTTGGCCAAATGGAACAAAACTTGACAGAAAGCATCTAATTGGGAGGTTCTATACAAAGTTTCCTCATTTCGTCCTGATCTGGCAACACACATGGCCGTCATGGGCAGTTCTTGTCTTTCACTGGTTGATAATCTTTTCCTCTTTGAAACCGCTTGGCCAAACGGAATAAGACTTGACAGGAAGCATCTGTTGAGGTTTTTTTCAAAGTTTCCTCATTTTTTCAGGCGACAAACATGGCCGCCATGGGCAATTCTTGTTTCTGATTGGTTGATTTAAAAAAAAAACATTCTCTTAAACTGCCTGGCCAAACTTGATAGAAAGTGTCTATGACATATATAACAAAAATTCTACAAAAACCCGCGGAATTGTTTGAAACCAAACATGGTCTGAATGCTCCTCTTAAGGTATGGCAAGCCAAAGTGGACAAAAATGAGGTATTTTATAATATTAGAAAATGAATTTGTAATATTAGAAATTCATTTTCTAATATTACTTAATCATTTCTAATATTACTAATTTATTTATGAATATTAGAAATTCTTGATTTTCTAATATTAGAAAATAGCCCAGAATTTATAATATTAGAAAATGATTTTGTAATATTACAAATTCAATTTCTAATATTACTAATTCATTTTCTAATATTAGAAATTCATTTTGTAATATTCTTAATTGATTTTCTAATATTAGGAATTGAATAAGTAATATTAGAAATTATGCACCATTTTCTAATATTACAAATCGATTTATTAATATAACTAATTCAATTTCTAATATTACTAATTCAATTTCTGATATTACTAATTCAATTCCTAATATTACTAATTCAATTTCTAATATTACTTATTCATTTTCTAATATTAGAAATTCAATTTCTAATATTACAAATTAAAGGCATTTACGAATATTAGAAATTCAATTTCTAATATTACAAAAAGAAATTCTTATATTATAAAACAAAGCTTTTTTAAAACCATGATATGCTAGAAAAACTAATGATCCCTAGAGACGTTTCTATACTAGAAAAGGTTTCTTCGTCTAGTATATTTTCACTTTCTCGAAGTTTTCTTTCCCCTTCAGCTAGACATCTTTCCAAGTCTTGGTGATTTTCGGCAATAGCAGCAGCCTCAATTCTTAAGAGTATTTGATTGAGGTCACTTTTGCACTGTGCTGACATTTTTAACAAAAATGTTTAGGGAGAAATCATTTATGAGTAATTCTTAAAACAGTCGCCATCTTTTCTAATATTACAAATTATCTTAAATTATAGAAAGAAGATTTTGTAATATTATGAATTCATTTTCTAATATTAGAAATTATCGAGGAATTTCTAATATTAGAAAATGAATTAGTAATATTTGAAATTGAATTAGTAATATTAGAAATTGAATTTCTAATATAAGAAATTGAATTTGTAATATTAGAAATTGAATAAGTAATATTAGAAAATGAATTTCTAATATTACAAAATCATTTAATAATATTACAAAATCCACCAAATATGTAATATTAGAAAATGAATTAGTAATATTAGAAATTGAATTAGTAATATTAGAAATTAAATTAGTAATATTAGAAATTTAATAAGTAATATTAAAAATTGAATTTCTAATATTACAAATTCATTTTCTAATATTAGAAAATACCTATTTTTGTCCACTTCGGCTTGCCATATTAAGGTGCTCACCAAGTATTGTTACTCTGGTGCAGATTCCTAATTCAAAATGGCCTTCAGCAGAGGATAACATAAGACCCTATGGGAAATACATGCAAAAATCTCCTGAAGAACCGCCAAATTTTAGAATATGCTGACCTGTAAGTAGAAGGACCTTGATAAAGAAAAATTTGGTTCCTACAAGGCTTACCACACTTCATAATGATAGGGAGAGGTAACTTATCTGAGGTACATCAATAAAAATGGCTTTCATGCCAGGTGAGTGATACAGGCTCAGCCCTCTGAGCCTCTAGTGTTATCTTAAGTGGCTATTTAAAAAATGTAAAATACTTGTACAGGTATTCATCATTAGGATTCTAACTTGCAACTTCTAATTTTTATGATGTAGTTTTAAAAAAGTTTGAAAACAGTTCATAAGTGGTCAGGTGCAAAACTTCTCATTGATAAGGGATGAATTTTTAAAAATAAACAATTGTATGAAAACAAAAATATCATGAAGAATGTTCAGAAAATTTGAGGTTTGGATATCAAAATTTAATGATGAGTTGTACATATATTTTTAATCAGTTTATTGAATAATTTATGTAGACTTTTTATTTTGTTAATTTTCGAAATTATCATTCCAGGAGGAAGGAACATATGGAGATTTATTCCTATATGCATTAAAGAAATTAGGAATCCTTATCATTGGATTGTACAGATTCCGTGACACCAATGAATTACAGACTAGTCCATCATCTAAACGATATGTCATAACTAATCCTTTCCCATCATTTAAACTTTATTCCACAGATCAGGTAAGCAAATACGACACTGTGAAAAAATACTGTTTACATCAGAAAGTTTTTTTAAATATTGTAAATTTATGAATTTTTTTTCTTTATTCTATAATCGTTTTCCAAGTATACTTTTGCATGTTGTTGTCTTTTTTAATTGACAAATAAAAACAAAATGTATTATTATACAAATGGTTAGAGAAGTGAAATATAAAAGTTTTTTCTTGTCAGAAAATTCGTCTGAAATTTTAAAAACAACAAAAAACTTTAGTGGCAGTATTTAGAGTATGCATCCCTAGCCAATTCTTCCAAAGGCCATTTGACATCAGAGGAATCTTGGAGTGTTACTTATCGTTATTTCTATTAGTCATAATTAATTATTGCCTTTCAATGCTAAGATGATTAAAAAATTCCATGAAAATATTGTTTCTTTGTTGGCTGTGATTCATTGAGTTCTGTGTAATGTATCATGTAACTAATGTGATGTTTTCGGATAAGTTTTATTTGCAAAGATTGAACATCCTAGATTGGTTTTTTGAATGAAAAGCCAGAAGTGTTTCCTCTAGAAATTAGTTTCTAGTATATGATACACAGTAACTTTATTTATCTTACATTGTAATGTTGTATACAGTAAAACATGTCTTGAGACACCTCTGCTAGGAGAAAGTAAACTCTTTTGAAAGACCACTCACAAGGTTTGTGAACTGTTCATAATTCATATTAACCAGAATTTTTTTGTGACAAAGTGTGTAGAAAAACCACTTCTTTATAGCTGAAAGGGTGTTCACTCAAGACAGGTTTAATGAATTAGATTTTTATTTTATGTTTAGTAAATGATATAATCTCTGCCTGGTATTCAAACAGGAAATTCCTATTTGTTTAGAGTTACTAAATTCAACACCTGTCTTGTTAATTTTCATAAAAATTGTTTGTTTTTCAAAAAAAAGAAGAATAGTTGAACAATTGCAGATAGGAGTTTCAAGTTTTATGAAATGTTTATTAAATTTTAAAACACACTACATGTAAATCTATCGCACTTATAACTTGATGTATGTTATATGCTTTTTCTATTCTGTGCAGGTTTTCTGTCTTGTTCCATGCAATTTTTCACAAAGTTCAAAGCCTAAACTCAACGAGAAAAGTAAGCAAAAGTTTGTATTTGATAGACCTTCCGTCACAACTGACATATGTAAATGTTTCAGAAATTAGATTTTTCTTGACAGTATTAAACTGTCAAATGCTGACAATTATTGAAAAAAAAACATTACACAGATTTAATTATTGATTTGACATCCAGACTACAGAGTTAATATTCTGATTTTAAGAATTTTCTTTCACTGTATATAAAATTCCATATTCAAGTGATATTACTGAAACATTTTACTATTGAAAATTTCATATTCAAATAATAAATATTAATTCATTTACCAATCACTGCAATAGTTAAATTAGTTTACATGTGTCAGTATCCAACCCTAGATGTGTCAGTTTGAATAAACATAAATTTATTTACCAGTGATAGCAGTACAGTGTTGGAAGATTGGTTTACAAATGTTATTTTCGTATCCTAGATGTTTTCTTGTGCCTGTTGATTTGGTTTAAGATAGATATAAACAATTCCTAATAGATAAAACATTTTAGAGAAAGATAAATATTTGTATTTTCCTAAGGTTGTAGTTTATGGTTCTAATTTGCTGTCTTTCGTTGGTTAGTCTTTTGAAATGAACTAGCCAGTCAGAGCTTTCTTTTCTGACCTACTGAATACGAAGGGAGCATGAGTTGGGAAGATTTAGGACCAAATGATCCTTTTAAAGTGGTCTTCTTTCAGAACTATGAGGGATGAGAGCAGATCTTGCATCACTTTGACAACTGTTTATGAAATAAGCCTGCAAAAAGCCATTAATAAATATAATGATACTTTTATGTTAAAGATATTGTTGAGGTCCTCTGTTTAAAGTTCTGGAAATTTTATATTGTATATATTGCTCATTAGAGCTTCTTGTAGTTGATATATAAGTTTCATTTTGAGGTACAAAGTTGTCTACAATTATAGCACTTGATGTGAGAATTTGTGTAAGGTTTTCTCATCAAAATTAGGTCACTCAGACATACCATGCCACTTTAACATGGATATTTTTTCATATATCACCATTGATCACATATTGAGGAAATAACTCTAAATTTGTAATCATTGATGTGATACAAAATTGTATATCACAGTCAATTAGTTGACATAATATAACTGATGTATTAATATTTTGTGTCTGTGGTTTCGTGCTGGGATCAGATGTTCTAATAGTTCTATAGTCTTAGTTACTCCAAATGTCAAGGATAATTATCATTTCTTAGTTTTGAAGACTGAATTGTTAACTAACTTCAATGTTTTCATTTATTTACAATTTGCAATTTTAATTTTCAATTTTAAAAAAAAAATCAAAAATGGCTTTTGCTTTTTTGCTGCTTATTCCTAGCACTAATTTGAAGTTATTTGTTTACAGAAGTGTTAAAACTACTTTTTAAGTAGATGTGTAAAAGGTAATATAATTTTGACATCAATCACTTTACACAATTGAAACTTTTCTATAGCTAAAAATTAAAGCACTGGTGATAAGTTATCAAGCAAGTGAAGTTGAGATGTCTATGATACTACCAGATGTACTAGTATATTTTTCCATCATGACATTGTGTAAATAAGAAATGCAACTGACATGACTGAGAAAGAAATATCTGCAAAAATGTACATGAAAAGAGTTCTTTAATTTAGCCAGAATTAATTGGTGGACAGTGGTGATTACTGTAACAGGCTTGTTGTAGTGTGTACTTGTTACTATCCTTTGAATTATTTTAATATGAGAAGGCATTTTATTGTATAGCAGTCAAAAGTTGATAGTAAAAAGTTATACAAAACTTTTTATAGTAATTTCCAATACAATTGGCCTCTGCCACTCAAAGATTTTTGCAGCTATTTCTTGATGGACATAAATTTCATGTTATATCTTACTAGGAGTATATTAAAATATACCTTAAAGTAAGAAAATGACCTTTGCTGGCTATAATCAGGTTGCACAGATGTAATAATAAGTCACCATTTGAAGGTAATGGTACATATTTCAATAAAGGATTTCTAGATTTTGTGTTGTGTCGTCTCAAACTGGATTTCAAAGTAGATATTCAAAATGTATTTTACAAAAATTTGGTTATTCCGAAATTGTTTTTAGACCACTGTTAAATTGATGATTAATTTTCAGTCTGGTTTCCAACTAATTATTTTTCGTTATAGTTATTATGTCTTTCAGCTCAAATTAACATTAAAACCTTCAAATATTCTTAAAATGTATTTTCAGTATAACTAAATTTGAAGCATCAGAACACTTCTATTGCAGAATTCTACAACTCAGTACTCATGCCAATGTTATCTCCCATTCAGGTGGAATACAATTTAATTATATGACATGAACTATTATTAGTTGTTTTAGTACAGATTTATTTAAATTTCTTTTTTTCTCAGTGAGATTTTTTAAAGGTAAACAAAATGTTGTGAATCACGTAGGACATAAATATGCATGTTGCAGATAATTGCGGCATTGGCATGACAAATATTTATGCTTCAATCCATATCAGAGCATTTTTTAGAAATATGGAGTATTAGTAAACTGGTTTGGTTTGTTGGGGTTTTGGACCATTTTCTTCAATAATTAGCTTTATAATGGCACCAAAATTTTATTGGTTCGGGAAGCCAGGGAACCCTAAGACAACAAACAAGAAAATTTACAATCTTTTTAAGTTAAATATCATAAAAAAATTCTGAAGCAATGAGTCAGTTATGCAATTAAGATTGGAATAGAAAAAACCTCACTGATAACACTCAACCAGTGAGGCCCTCAAGAATAATTATAGTATAAGTAAATAAACAAGGTTAATCTAAAAAAAAAAAAGAAGATTTAAATGAAATTATGAAAAGCCTTAAAAAGGAGTGAAGTTAGTATAAATGTATAATTGAAATAAAACACTTATTCATTACTTCAGTGCAGTTAAAAAAGTACAAAAATTCTTGCCAAAGTTGAAGCTTATTTTGAGTTGATGAATGCAAAATGCTTGCTTTAATATGTAATAGCAATATTTGTATAGAATTTTAGGTTGAAAAGATAGCCTTGCCACTTAATATAGCCCATTTCTGATTAGTAATTAAATCCTATTCAAACAATAATTTGAACAGTGTTGTTTCTCATTATAGATAAGGCTACTGGTTCACAGCAACTCAAAGCAAATTTGAGCAGTAAAAAGCAATTCTTTATTACATAAAGTGTATAGACACATTAAAATTTATATTCAGATTTGAAATCAGGAATGTTTGAAAGAAAAATTGAAAATATTTAATGGATATATTACAGACAAAATCAACATGGATTTAGAATTGTTTACTCTTGACATCTCACCATAAAAAAAATTTAACATGATCAATGTACCGGTATTTATAGGTTTCTGTGTTATTGCTAGAATGAAAGACAAATTTTTTTACAGAAAGAAGACTTAAGTAAAATAAAGATGTTTATTTTCTGTAGAAATGAAACCTAAAACATAACAGAAATAATAGAAATTTTATGCAGGGGAATGAGTAAAGCCTTCATTAACATGGTTTAGGCTTATTGTAACACATTCATAAGGGAAGGTAATGAGTATTGAATTAGAAAGGGGTCAATATATTCCTATATTATATTCAAACACATTGGTATTTGATAAATGGTCAGGTGAAAGATGTTGTTCAGTATGGCAAATTTGTTACATAAATGGGCTAGTCTCAACTGGTGAGTGTGAAACATTCTGATGCATGTTGGTTGACCTTAGTTTTTTACTATGACATGACAAAAAATTCTTTAATTTTTAATATCATAGATTTATTGAACTTTAAAATGTGGTTTTTAAAGAAAATTTAAGGATGTTGTTGATCATAACATTTTTTTTTATTCTAGGTGTTTTGTCTTCTTCCTTTCAACCAACAATCGACAGAAAAGGAAATGAGTCTGCCTCCTGAAAAAGATGAGGTGACTACTGCATAATGGGAGAAGTCTTTCATGATAATCAACGATTTTAAATTGTATCAGCTTGGGTATGAAGAATTATACATTCATGAATGGATTGGAATGTAACAAGGCAATGAACACAGTCTATTTTATGAAATATTGTAATTACTGAGTAGTTCTGTAAATTTGTCAGATCATATGTATGTATTGAAAATGTTTATATCATGATATGGATATTTAATTGAGTTTATTACGTACTTGACAAATATTTACTTTCAAATACTTTATTATTGAGTGGTCGGAAAATTGGTTTCAATATATTTCATAGACTACAAATATTTGACATTATAATATATATTTAGGGCTTTTATTCCGGTGTGAGCTCTAATTAGATTTGAAAATCTATTGGCTCTTATTGGTGAACGTACCACATCCTGTCATTTTCAAACCATATTTAAATTGTTATGCTTAAAATTTTCTTGCATGTCAGGGTTTAGTCAGACAGAAATAAATGTTTCACGAATTTTTGTACAAGCAAAATGAAAACTAATTGTGAACTAATATGTACAATCAAATGTTGTCTGTTAATACTCATTTGTGTTGAAAACTTCTGGATTTGAGATTTTTCTCCAGGTTTGGCAAAATTTCAATTTGTTTAATGAAATTTTACCACTGAAGAGTCAAATGTGGTTGAGTCGAATTCTCATTTAACTTGAGCATACATTAACGTCTTTTCAGAAGAAAAAATGACACTAACCTTGGCATTTCAGAATTACTACTTCAAAATTTCAGAAAACATTACTTCTTTTATAACAATAAAATCACATGTTTTCATTATGTATCCAAATAAATTACTTTAGTTAATGCTAATGTTAATGAATAAGTAAGTATATGACTATAATTAACTTGTTTACTGTGAACAATTTGTTGACACTGTTGATAATTGACCAATTGAAACACAGGTCTGCATCCAGATTCAAGAGTCATTAAGATTATGGAATACATGAATTAAAATGATTATATGTATGATTGATATATTGTTATAAATACAAATTACACGTTCTACAATATGTCCATATTCATGTTCCATTTGTGTGTGATTCTGTAATATCAATTGACACTAGTAAACATTGATATTGTGTAAGGAACATTTGACCAGATGATACACTCTGTAGTTGCTATTTAGAGTATAACACAGATATAAATAAAATTTTACATGTGTGGGTAAAATATAACAGGTCAACAATACCAACAAATTTGTATCGTCGACAGATTTGATCTGATTGACTGCCTTCACATACATGTATGTGAAAACGAAACATCATGATTAAAATCTGACGAATTTAACCTTGGTTGTGTCTAATAGATTTTTCAGGTCCTATCAATTTTTTACTTATAACAGGGTTTAAATGTACTTTTCATTTATATTGTGAAATTTGGAAGTTTATGTAGTCACTTTTGATTAAATATTTTATATTTTCCCGATTATCTGCCTTTATTTGTGTCAATATAAATGTATTGTTAATTTTCTACCAGTATTATGTATATCGACAAATCTGCAGAAAGCTAAGAAGTGTGTATATATTGAACTGCAGCTTAGATTGTTTCATTTTCAGAGTTTAAGAAATTGTTTTTTGTAAATTATTGAAAGGGAAACGTGCATTACAATGTTTGTGATTTTGGATTTTAAGAGATCTGTTACCATTTGACTGTACGTAGTATAGTTTTTTGTTTATTGGAATGTTTACATGTATACAAGGATTTAAATATTAGTAAATCCTTGATGTACATTGTATATAACTACGGAAAATGGCTTAGGATTTGTATCCATGATTTTTGTGTCATAGATGAGTTCCCACTTTTATATTTCCTTATACATTTCATAGAAACCATTAAAAACACTGTCCTGGTATGTTTTCTTATCCTGTTATTAAGACATTTTGTTGAGGTCAGAAGTATTAGAATTTTTTTGAGAAATCTTTAACTAAATACACATAAGAATTTTACAGATTTTAAAATTGCAGAGATTTGTCAGAAAGGATTGTACAACTATTGTTTATGCTTTTGTAATAGCCAAGAGGTGGCATATGATGCCACATATATACATGTATGTTATTGTCTATGTTATATGTATCCCTAAATTTGAAAAACTGTGATATTAAGATGTTATTGTGCTATTTTTTTATACAATATTTCTTTTTAATATTTTTGTAAATTTAAATTTTAGCATTTCCCCTTTACCTTTGTGAAATCAATATTATGGTATTCAGACCATAATTGATCATAACCGTGAATATTATTTATTTTTGACCAAAAATAATAGTAACAAAATGTTTAGAGCAAGAATTATGTTTTATATAACTTGAAGCACACTTCTTTGTTTGTATGCCGAGTCAAGAAAAAAAGTTAAATATATTACAGTTCTGAAGTTTGCTGATAATTACCGAGGTCATTGCGACTACATTTTATGGAACATCCTGGATATGTAGAAGTTTCATGTGGTCAGTTATGATCCGGATACCATAAAGTTTATTTAGATCTTTGTTGTTAAAGTTTGAACTGTGAAAAGATTAATTCCTTTTTAATGTTGTAAATCGTGTTAAGAAAAACATGTATTTTGAAAAACCCTTTTGTCAACTTTCGTGATGATACTGTATTACTGCTAATGATTATATCAATGTAACCATTTTGTTATTTTGCTTTGAAACAGAATAGCACTATTTAAAAAAAACATGGGTGAAGGCACGAAGGTGCTAAAAACTGGACATTGGGAAGAATCCAATGTTTTAAATATTTTATATAGGAATATATTAAGACTAAAATGGTAAAAATCTGGAAATCCGATAAATTCCGGAAAACTTTCAGGTATAAAAAAATATCTTAAATTATGTTTTACTGTGTAATAGAATTCTATTGTAACATTTGATTTCTGTAAACATCTCGTTCATTTGTGAAACTTTTAGATTTTTTTACTTTAAGTCAAATAATGTAACACTAAAAAAAAGCTGTTTTACCTTAAAAATAATATGTGCTCTAGAATTGACTTCAAACAACTTTGATACAAAATTTGAAGAAAATCTGGTTTGCCAATTAAAATTCTATAAAAAAAATTGTAAAACTTTAATGCTTTCAAGTATCTCTGAAGTTACATAAATACAAAGTTGGAGAAACTTTTCTTGTATGATTTTAAAAGATGTGTCTAGAGAAGCACAAAAGTTTAAGAGAAAACATGAAAATAAGATGGCATAAAACAATCAGGCAAGATATTAAAGTAGATCAGTGTAAATATTGATTTAAATAAAAGGAGTATTATTTGTAATATTTTTACAGAAAATTTTCCAATTAACGGGAAGTGCATCTAAAAGAATCAGAATTCTGAGGATACAATTTAATTTCTCTCTTCATGGCTAAGTAGAAAAGCTTTATGTAGCAGTAGATATAGAGCTTACTCTGGTAAATGCAATTTGTCCAAGTTATTAGATTTTCTGCATTAGAGAGCTAATATTGGCTGGCTTATTTTTGAACTGATTCAGATAAGATCTCTTTTAAAAAGATCATTATGAAAATTATTGTTTTATTGTTATTTTGAGTGTGTATTTATTTTGTGTGTAGTTTCATTATTCAATTACATATTTTTTACAATACTCTAATTTTTTACATTCTGTAATTTTACATGCTTGTGTGTTTTTTTTTTCTTTTTGTCTTCATTGCTGTCAAGATTTTTTTACTATTAATAAAACTTAAATATGAACAAATTTGATTTTATATATAAAAACGTTTCACAATATCAAAAGGGTATTGCTTAGATTTGAGATGAAAAGAACATTGATGATTTGTATTAAATTATCAGTGTATTGATATTAAATACATGTTCTGGATGTGAATAACTGCAGTAACAAATTATCCGAAAAAAATTGTTAATAGAAGTATTAGTACAGACACATAATTTCAATATTATGTAGAGTTATTCAACACAAACATGGTCGTGTACTGACTGTTGTATCATTTATTTCTGATACTTTTCGTCATATAACTAAGCAATTTTGCTATTATCATGATTATACGACCACAAATATATAACTAAGCAATTTTGCTATTATCATGATTATACGACCACAAATATTTGTGGACATATTATGGCGGCACAGTTAATTTTCCGCTCATTTTCTTTTGCTCTATTGAACATATCCTTATAAAATTTTACCACAATGTTCCACCATAAGAAATACAGGTTGGGATTGATTTTGGGAAATCTGGCCCCCTCCTGTTTTTTTCTGGGAGCATTAAGGCTTTTTTGGATAATTTTGGTTTAGCCACAAGACATCAAAACAAACTTTACATGTAAACAAGAGTGAACGCACTAAAATGTCTTGCCTGAGTGTGCACATGGACACAGAATAAAGATTATCTGATATCCAACATTGTAACTCAAAGGAAATGCATCAAAAGAAAGTTATGTTGATGTGATATTTGTCTGAAAAAGCCTTAAATTGTGTTCAAGGTCAGCAAATAGGTCTCAGACTGGTATGTACCAACCAAAAACTACTAATGGGTATGATGGGTCTATATATTACATTTGCTGAGAAAAATATTTATTTGTGAAAATATAATGAGAATCTCTAGTGTGAAATTGAGATTAAGATCAGGATCAGGTGATGGGTGTCTGGCATGTACTTGCAAAGAAGTATCTCAAAACCATAATTTAGGTTAAGGTTTCAAATGGGTATGTACCCATGATGAACTATCTACAGATCAAATATGGTTGGTCTAGGTATTACAATTGTTGAAAAATTGACTTAATTACGAAGAAGTGACAAAAGTCACTCAAGTGTGAAATAGAAGTCACGGTAAGGTGACATTCTACAGAATAGAACAGACCCATAAAGAACTTCTATAGACCAAATACTGTGGGTGTAGTTACTGAGAAATAGACGTAATCATGAAAATGTGATGCAAGTCACTCAAGTATGAAATTTAGGTCAAAGTTTACACTGAACATCCTTGAAATTTTTCTGCATTCAAAGACTCAAAACTAGAGAAGCTTAATGGACTGGAATATACACATGCATAATTGCACACAAGGATCTAAAAATACCAATTATAAACATCTAACAAACTATGACAGAGGGGTTGGCGTAAATACATGTACGGACTGGAATATAAAACCAACATGCACATTTTTGCAGCAGGATCTAAAAATGTACCTACTTTTATAAACTTCCTATGTTCAAAGGGTTATAAATAGAAAATTCAGTGAACCAGGAAATCATTTCCTGTACAAAGTTTTATGAAGTTTGGACAAAGGACCTAAAAGTTTTTCCAGATAGATACACACTGGTTCAAATATACCTAGCAAGTTTTTGGTTCTGGTTGGGGATTATTTCAGAAATGGTCCATTCTTAAAATTTGAACATGTTCATCTTTATAGGGACATGAGATAAAGATGTGTTATATGTTATACTACCGGTGTGTCAAAAGTATGTTCATAAAAAAAATCAATCCTCTTTGTCTGATTGCCAGTAATCAACAAAAGTAACAAAATATCCCAAATAAACATACATGTAGAATTTCAAACAACAAACATATGACAATAAGTAGAGAAGAAAATAATGGTTCCTAGCTTGGAATGTAGCAGAATTAAACATATACCTCCCCCTAAATCCTGTGTCAGTTGATTAAGAAAGTTAACCTTTCTCCCTTTGATAGAACATAATGTACATGTAAACTATAGCCTTTCTCTTTGGAAATTTTTTTATTGGAATAAGTACAGGATCCTTAACATACAGTAACATTGTGAGGTATAGTATTACAAATGCATGTATTTCCATTTAATTAACAATAATAGTCACTGCCATAGTGTGGCTAGATCACAAAAAGTAAAGTGAATGTTTTGGAAACAACCATCTGAGCATTGAAATAAAAAAAAACACAATAATCATTAAGCACATATTTTCTATCTTATTTTGCACATTACTAACCGTTGAAAAATGACAGAAAGTAAAATTCTGTAAAATATCTTGACTTTTTCAGCATTATCACATGAATTTGTTGTTAAGTTGTTATACTACAAGATTCACATGTTTTATACTATATAAAGTCTGAATGGAAGCAAACTGGGGTTTCTTTCATTATTGTATTCAGCCAAGAAATTCACCAAACTAATAATCAGAGTTTTTTCCAGTGGAAAATATAATTAAAAATACAAGATTACCAAGTAAGAAAAGAAAAAATGATTATATTATTGATTTTACTCTAATTATTAAGCATTTTTTATCATTTTAAATTAGTGTCAGAAAAACACTTTTTGATCAGAAATGCATTGTGATGTGTACTGGTAATTTGAAAATTGCAATAATGAAGTCAACTACAAAGAATGAAATATGTGGAATGTTTTGAGAATAATGTTTTTTATAAAAATAATTCAACAAATTCTTAGATAGTATGTCATTATGAGCTTTATCAATTTCTGATAGTTGATTATAAAAAATTAACACCTTAGCTATAGTTCAGGCATCTGAATTTGATATATTTCTTATCTATAAGATAACATTCTTGATTGGTGAAATCTGATAACAACTTGATAACAATGTAGATATATAAATATCTCAGGTGCAATGAAATGTAAATAATTAACTCTTACATATGTTAAGTGATCTCATTAATTTTTATCAGAAGTTTGAAAATTATAGGAATGAACAATTTCTGAAAAAAGGAAAGTAATTTTACAAATTAAAAATAATACATTAACATAATATCACAGAAATGTACAAGTATTTGGTCTTGTATGGTTTATTTCATTGAAAAATAAATAGGATTGAATAAAAAAAATAAATAAAATGAAACAAACAAAAAAACATCAATGTTAATAAGAAATAAAATTTACCCACAAAAAAAAACAACAATATGGATTCAAGGGAATTAACTCCAAACATAAAAATTTGAGAAAGTTTAATACAAAGTATTCAGAGCTTTTTGCAACCTTCAGACATTACTTTAAATCTGTTAAAAAAAGCACAGCATTGCTTAATGTGTTACCTAGCTTTATGCAGATTTTTTTCATGTAAAAAAATAATATAAAAATATAAACTATATACAATAAAAAAAACAAAAATTATAAATATTGTTACTCTTAGCAAAATACTGTCCCTTGACATACATAGAAAATCAATTAGAAAATGAAATTCTTACTGATACATAAAGCTATTCCAAATACAACTTTGGCAATGTTAGTATAAATTCAAGAAAATAAACTGATAATTACACATGGCACAAAGGTTGATATTTAAGACATCTTTGATTGGTTTTAGACTAAAACTTTAAATTTCCACATTTTTGTTGTCTTGAAAAATAAACTCCAATACCTTAACTCATTGCAATAAATGCAGATTTCTTGATTAACTTTCATCAGGAACACGTGTGACCAAAACTTTGGAGAGTCAAAAATTTACAGAGCAAAACGCTGTGAGCAATAGATCCAAACGGTTTGGCCAAAATCAAAGTAAAGTCAACTTTGCCTGAGAGAGTTGAACCCTACTTTCAAATATGAAAATTGATAATTAAAAACAAAAATTATTGTATTTAAAATGTCTACTGCGTAAGATATTTTTCCTTAATTTTTTGTATAGTTAAAAAAGTACATTTCTTCAAATGTATTATCAGCAGAATACCATGTTGGATAGTTATTTATCAAAGTTTTAGCCTCTAACTCAACACTTGGGAATCTGTGATTGTTTTTCCTTGCTGAAAAAAATATAGAGATTAGCAATGAAATAAAAATTATGTAATGATATTGGTGATGGATGATGGATGGATGAATTATTGTTTAACGTCCAGTGGCAACCAGGTGCATATTACGACGAGAACATGTTGATATGATAATGAATATGATCCCTGCTTTGTACTAGACCCACACGCTAAGTCGGATTTTTAATGTGCTAGCTCACGAGGTAACTGTCCGCAGGAAGACATATCACCTCACTCGGACACATTATACTGACTCCGAGCCGACCAGTCTTTACTCTTACTCCTAGATGCCGCGTGCTTGGCGGAGAAGCAGCAAATACCAATTTTAATGTCTTTGGTTTGACCCAGCCGGGGATCGAACCCAAGACCTTCCGCACTCGGGGCGAGCACACTACCACGAGACCACCGAGGCGGTCGTAATGATATTGATAAAACATTTGAACAATTTCATTTAATGCCAAATTGTTAAAATATATATATATGAATATACGGATATGAATGACAAACATTTTGATCTTAGTTTAACTTTTTATACACTAAAAACCAACACAAAAGGTTTAGGACATTCATAAAATATATTCAACACTCCTGAACAACTTTTTAAGTCTCTTCACAGGATTTTCTACTTTTAAGAATTCAATTCTTTTTTAAAAATAACTATTAATGTCTTCACAGGTTCACTGATTGGTACTACTTTTGGCATATAAACATGATACTAAAAATATGGGATATATATATGAGGGGTGGGGGGGGGGTGATAAGTTCCACAACATGAAAAATATTTTCATGAAATGACATCATATTCCTTTATGCATGTCTTCCGTATATAATATATAGCTGGGTTAAAGCTATAGGAGGAGTTGATAACACACATTGGTAGCTTCCATGCACAGTTGTAACACAATATAAATAATCTGAAAAAAAATTCTTCAAATGACACCATACTCCTTCAAGCACATCTTCAATATGTCCATAAATGTTGTGCAAAGTTTCAAAGATCTTGGTTCAAAGCTCTAAGAGGAGTTGATTACCGATACACAAAATTGGTTCCCTCTAAACACATTTGTTGCAAAAAAGTTCCACAACACAGAAAATCTGTAAAAATATACTTCAAATGACATCATTATCCTTCATGTACATATTCAATATGTATTCATATATTCTGCAATATCAAAGAAATTGATTATAAGCTGTAGGAGTAATTGATTACAACATACATACTCTATTTTTGGCACCCACCCGCCCGTCCGACATTCAATCCAACCAATTGTGAATGACAAATGTTTATATATACACTTATTCACACAAGATCTTAATCATAAGCAAATCATTTTTAACTCTCAAACTCAAGCAGCTCAAATTTAATAACTGGCTTTACAGTATTAGTAATTTAACAGTAAGTATTCAAATTAAGAAAATCGTACCTTCATTGACGAAAAAGTTGGCAAAATGTTGTGACACTCTTATAGATTCAAAGTCATGTACTAAACCTTTGTAGTTCATATTCCATAAAAAGTTACTTTTCTCTGGATGCCATTGGATACCATATACAGGATATTTGTATGCTAAAAATAGATTTATAGTAAACAAGAGATGTAACTGACATGTACAAGGTATGCAGTAGTAAAACACTATCAGAAAATCATATGACCTTTTTTTGTTCCCAAATTTCAGGATATTCATTAGTATCCTACTAAAATTAAAATTAAAGTTTACTAAAAATGTTTACAAAATAATGATCTATGACAATGTTGGTCACCTATACACGAAATTTTTACTTAAAATAATGACAAAACTCTTAACAGTACAGTGGAACCTCTGTAAACCGAACAGCTGTGGGACCGGAGAAATCGGCCGGTTTTCAGAGGGTCCGATTTTAGGAGGTTCCGGAAAAGACGTATCTGATCAGGAGAGTGAAACCGGAAGTGTATTAATATGAATTCTCAACTATGTCGTAAAATTGTGCCACGTGCTTACATATGTACATGTACCACGCGCACGTTATTTTAAGACAATTAATTGTCTTTAATTTCAATCCGACGTTTTTATTGATGCCTGATTATTGTTTGATTAACGACTTTCACACCTTTTTTTTAAAATTGTTATTTAGTTTAATGATGTCTATCGATCGATTAAGGATGACATGTATTACGGTTCACTGATTTTCCAGGTAATACATTGTTTCGGCAGGTTTCTGGAGGTTACCAGAATATATATGTTTTGTACCGGAAAGTACGGCCGGTGTTCGGAATTCAGAGGGTCCGGTTTTCAGAGGATTTTTTTACTTGAATATATAGGCAAAAATTCCGGACCGAAAGTAAAAGTTCGGTTTTCAGAGGAATCCGGTTTTCAGAGGGGCCGGTTTTCGGCGGTTCCACTGTATAAAGAAATTCTCGAAAACATTCTTTCTGTAAAAATTTTACATATAAAGTTCACCACCAAATTTTAATAGAGATCACATAACTGCAGAAAAAAAACCTGGTATGTGTGTGATCATTTCTCTCTCTCAAACTTACCTTCTACTGTGGACAGAAATTCTTTACCATTTGATGCAATATTTGTAGACAGAATTCTGAAGAAACTTTTCAGTTTGGAATTACTATTGTATGTCTGAAAATAAATCAACACACCTGAGTGATTATGGACAGATGTCTTCCCCATCTTAAAAATGTGTATGGTAGAGTATAACTGAATTGTTTTTTCCATTGAAATTATTTGAGCTTATTTTTTTTATGTCAATCTAAAACTGCGAATTTATATATTAAGAGATCATTTCTACTATCAACCCAGTCTTTGTTATCAACTGATTAAATCAATATTTTATAGTTGATTCAATTGAATTGAATTCAATCCATCTCTATTTTTTTTTAAAATAGAATAAACTTAAATCAACTGAATGAATTGTTGATCTCTTGATTCAATTGAACAATATACCTCAGGCTAATCAATCCATTTCTCTTTTTTATAAAGTTAAATTAAATCAATTGAAGAGATGAATTTACATCTTACATGTTCTTTTCTCTTTATCTTTGTGCATACTTGACAACATCATAAAACATTTTGTATTACTTGTTCATCTTTATTATCTAAATGCCACAGTGATACTATACTGACCTCTAACCTTACACCATAAGAATGAAAATTTGGTGTAACCTTTTTAGTCATTAAATATGTTTTCACATCTCCAGGAAGGGAACTAAACATTCGACTATTCTGGTAATCTGTAAAAAAAAAGAAAACAAAATCAAAAGAAGCTTTATTACTTTTTACACTTTCCTACGAATCTTGTTGTTTGCAGCATTATTGAATACAGTATTCAGACAAAATATTCAAGAAAATTCTGTTCAACAAGCTGATGCAATTCAACTGCTGTGAACAGCCCCTAAATACAGGTATTAGGTTTTAGCAATTAATCCTCACTCTAGTAAATCTGCAGCAATCATTCAGACTAATTACACCATGATTTTATTGATTCTGGGAATAAACAAATGATATAGAAGTGAACTTCAGAT
The DNA here is from genome assembly GCA_028015205.1 of Mytilisepta virgata. NCBI lineage: Eukaryota > Metazoa > Mollusca > Bivalvia > Mytilida > Mytilidae > Mytilisepta > Mytilisepta virgata. Next base: position 97,102,787 of record CM051521.1, read on the forward strand.
TTGAAATGATGAAATATATTGTGGGTAAGTCCAATGAGAAAGAAATTACCACAGTTATGAAAAGAACAAAGATAATGAAAATATGGATAGTTTCCTCTACTTATATAATTCCTGTTAATTATTTTTGGAAAATACAAAACCACTTAATATATCTCTTTCATTACCTTTGTAAAAATTCAATGGCAAAGACTGGTCCCAAACACTGGCATTACTGGTTACTAGGATTCCAGCTGTAAGAGTAGATAACTCTTGAAAACCCAAACAGGTTCCCCAAACCGGATAGTAATCACCTTTATCAAATGCCTACAAAACATAATTTTGTTGAATGAATTTTCCTCAGAAAATCCATGTTAAATATTATATGTTTTCATTTCAATTATATTGAAACAGAATGTCTAAGTGCTGTCAGATAAAATTATGGGTTTTTTTTTATTTTCTTTATACTTTTTGTAGTTTATTAACTCTTGCAAATGTTTATTCTGCTTTCCTTTAATAGGAGCCATCATTAAAATGCATTAAATCATAATATACCATAATTTATACATCTTTGTTCTTAATATAAAATATTTTACATTTTAAAAGAGCCTGGTTTACTGTGCTGATCCTGATTTATTGATTCTATTCTGTGTTTCATGATGAGATTTACATTTTTAGTGTGACACAGTGATGACTCCACACATTTTAGTCCCCTTCACACCAAATTGGGAATTTTAACTTGATTTAGAATTTTTCCAGTAGACTTTTGCCACACCAGAACAACTTCAATATGACTTTCACTAAATATCCATCCAATCAGTCTCAAGTCATAGAGGGGCCTCGGTGGCCGAGTGGTCTAGGTAGTTCGACACGACTACTACTGATCACTAGCCTCTCAAAGCTGGGGTTGTGAGTTCGAATCTCACCTGTCGCGGGGTGTGTTCGACTCCAATCCTAATTGACAAGGATTGCCAATTTTCCTACCGAAGGTAGGTGGTTCTCTACAGGCACTCCGGCTTCCTCCACCTATAAAAACTGGCCGCTGCAAAATGGTCAAAATGTGCTGAAAACAGCATTAAACCCCAACTAAACAAACAAACAAGTCATGGAGATCATCGTTAAAATTGCATGTTCTTATTTGGTTACAATTTAATCACTGCTAATACAAGAACGATTATACTAAATAATGCTGTAGTAATTATAATTGCATGAATCGATTATGTACTCATTTCCAGATTGTAACATCTGACGAAACATTGATTTGTCTCATTGAGAATTTAAAGTTTCATCAAAATTTTTGGGACCACTGAAAAATTTCAGGGCCACTTCGCGGCACTAACTGGTACAGTATAATCGTCATTAATAACAATACACAGGATACAAAAATTTACAATTGCACTATGTTTTGATAGGCACTAGAGGACACAATTAAACCGATAACATAATTTTATCTGACAGCACTTAGACATTCTGTTTCAATATAATTTGTTGAAATATTTATAGTAAAACTAATTTTGAAATTGGAATACCTAAAAATATAAAAAGAGTCTCCAAACAACAGATTAATTCACAAATGTGCATAGATTTTTGGTATTCAAATTTCAAGATTAGTTATTCTGCCATATTTCATGCATCAAAAGATTTAACGAGATAATACAATGGATTATGTTTTTTATGTAACTATAAACCAACCTTTATATAGTAATGTTGGTGGTGATGGGTATTGTTATATATAATAACTTCCTAGAGTGAAATATGACTTTTCTATTCGCTGGGTAAAATATAGGATTTTATTTCACTCAGAAATCCAGGTATTTCACCACACAAAATGAAATAAATAAATATATACCTTCAATGCCATGTTGTAGAAGTACCGTGAGGCATTAGCATATCCTGACGTAAACAGATCTACTGCACCACCTGGAAAAAGAACCCTGAAAAAAGATTATAACCAATTTTTAAAATCTTTGTTTTTAACAATAAAGCAATTTTTCATAGAGTGATGTAGGATAGAGGAGAGCTACATGAGCAATCGTATTTTTCTGTCACACACCAGGCTTGTCCCCATCTGAAACACTTGAATGTATTACATGTTTCCGATAGGATGTTGTAATATCATTTCATTAAAATGTTGCAGCTTCTTACAAATTAAGATAATTATAAGGCTTTACAGATTAATTAAATTTTCCCAATTAATCCATTTTTTTCATTGATTTACATTTATATGGCAAAAAATTTTCCTACACATAACTTTTTTATTTCTTTTAAAATATATGATCAACTTTTTTCACTCAAGCAATACACTTACAATAGAACTTTAAATGAAACACTTCTTTCACCATTTTAGGAGCTAAGTGAATGATAACTAAACCAACTGTTCCAGCAAAATATACATGGGACGGGGGGAAAGCAAAATATAAAAAATTATCTACTTGGTTGTTAGTGACTGGAAATTGCATCTATGGTCCATTGCTGGACCTCAAATATGCTGCTGTGGGTGCTTATATGAAAAATGAAAGTTTTTTTTATTAACATTTTTAGCTTTAAGTTTGCCTTAGCTTATTGATCATGATCATTTAAAACTTATACACAATGCTTTTTATCATTATATACAGATTAAGTTCGAATTTGGTTATTGTAAATTTTACTATACCAGTTTTTGCCCATACAGAAATTATGTGCAAGCAGGCCATCAGTTTTCTTTTTCAAATAATGTGATACATGAAAACACAAGGATGTGAATATATAAATACAAAGTTACATGACTATTTTGCTTAAAGGAAAACTAAGTTGATATTAACATGATTTTAAAAAGCATTCTTTTGCTATATATTTTTAAAAATCAGCATAATAAATAATCCAGATTTGCAGAATTTTCATAATCATGCTTTTTTAACTATTTAATTTGATTCTGTTGGTGCCTGTAAAGCTTCTGCTTTTGCTTCTATGGGTGGGTATAAGTGAAATAAAATCAAGTTTCAAGTGCCTTCCCCCCATCCCATGTATGTTTTGCTGGAACAGCCCTTAGACATTTTGGGCATTTTCTCGAGTTAGCAATGGTAGAATTTTCAATAATTTAGGAATATTTTCCAGTTATGAGTGAACAATGAATGAAAGAAAGATTATAAAGTTTGAGCCGGTGCATTTTTTTTAATATGACTTCATGGTAATATGAAAGTGCACTTATGAAATAATTGTGGTCGCAGGCATATACAAGAGTTGTCTCCCTTATACATGATAAAATTATGGAAGGTTACTCGGGCATAAATACACTACAGATATTTTATCAATTCCTATTCAATACTTGAATGGTTTTAAAGAAATAAAAGACTTAAGATGATACATAAAACATTTAAATCCCACTTAAAAAAATATTTGAACTGTTTATTTTTTATTGTTCTATTATAAGCCAGATAAAATAAGTTTTAAAAGGTATTGAAATCTTTTGAATTACAAATGTCAATTTTACGACAATGATGCTTACCCATTGGTATACATAAACATCTTTTCATAATATTCTTCAGATTCTTTGTCCCTATAAGATAAATATAACACGACTATATCAAATTTTGCAAAGCACAAGGTTTATAGAAGTAACTTTGTGGCAGCAACAATATGTCAGTACCTGCATGACAATTACTAGAAAAACTATTCAGAAATACTCTATACTCTATGTTTCAGCGGCATGAGTTATCAATCCATTAGCATCTAGGAGATGCTAATTGGTGTTAAGATTACAGAAAACAAACATAGCAAGAAACAGTTTCTTTTATAATATTTTTGTATGTAAGGTATTTTAATTGTATTTGCAATGCACAATTTAAAAAAATTGATCGAGTCTCTATTGATCTACAAAAACATATCAAACTCTGAAACCTTTTGTAGACACATAAAGCTCAAGAAAAGACTTGCTTGATTCATTAAGGTAGATCAATACTAATATTTTTGGCAGTTTTTCCAGGCAGGATGTTGGGTGGATAAACTTGGAAATTTCAATTTAAAAAACAAAGGTCACCGTTCTTGATTTTGAGATAATTGAGCATTAATGTTGGTAAGTTTTATATAGATTATATAGGGGAAATCCAAATTATTGGTACAATAAAAAGACTGACATATAGAATTTATTATAAAATTGAGAAAAGAACACTTATCTGACATGCTTTCATATTCGTAAAAGAAAAATTGGAGTCACCATTCATTTTTTCTTACTATTTCCAAAAAACTAAAATTTCCTTTACATTTCATTAAAAAAGTTTTCTGCCAATTATCTCCATGGAAAAGGGTTCTTTTTGGAATAAAGTTTCGTAATTTTGCTATTTATGCACTTTTGTCATTTTTTTTTTATTAAAATAAGCTTAAGATATAAATTTTACATTATATAAAATACTATTTGCTCATTAAAAATATATATTTACATACAAATTTGCAAGATGCCTGAAAAAGTTGCTCAGTGATCTACCTTAAAAACCTTCTAAAAAAATTGAATTAACTGTTAGACAGTATAATTTCAGTTGCTATAACAATCAAATGATGGATACAAAAGGTTCAATTAAACAGGTAATTCATGCAATCTGAAAAGGTAGTAAGAAACAATAATGATGTTCGAAGTATTTCATATCAAGCAACTTTAACAGTAGAGCATGATTTGTCTCCCAACATTACCTACCAGGGATCGAACCCAGAACCTTCGGTTCAGTAGTCCACCGCTCTACCAACTGAGCTAAAGGAGTACTCCACTAGCGCAGTTAATGGAGGGTGGTTATAAACCTGTTACGGCTCTATAACTTCTATATTCATCAAGGGAAGCCCATTACACTTCCCCCACCTCAAGAGTCATCGTCCTCATCGTCCTACAATGACGATATCCAACTTCAACCCTTTTGCCAACTAGGCCTTTTTTGACAATTGTGGGTTTTTTAGTTGGGCACCAGTTTAACAGTAGAGCATGATTTGTCTCCCAAAATTACCTACCGCACCAACTGGGGATTGAACACAGAACCTTTGGTTCAGTAGTCCACCGCTCTACCAACTGAGCTACAGGAGTACACCACTAGCACAGCTAATGGAGGGTGGTTATAAACCTGTTATGGTTCTATAACTTCTATATTTATCAAGGGAAACCCGTTACACAACTAAAGTTCCAATTTCAATCTATATTTTATTCAACAAACCTGATAGGCACAATTCCTCCCCCAGCACTTTCTATCCATTTAATATAATCCGCTGGTATACCTGTATCACCATGGTTACCAGAAGACTTTTGTGCAACTACACCTAAAAACAATAACAGTTTCAGATCATTCAAATTTTCAACAGGAAAAAACATTTTCAAATTGCCTCATACATCTCAGATTTAACACTTTGTACTAAGTTGGAAAACTTTCATTGTATGTGCAGATTCAGCGAAGCCCCTCCCCATCCTTTGTCATACATCTACTTTTCAAAAATTCATAATTCAAATCTACAGAAGAAAAAATTTTCCTAACTATTGAAATAGAAAACAATTCTTCTATAACATCACTTTCTTTAAACATTCCCTTCAGTGAAACACTATGGATACACCATCTGTGAAGTGGTTTTATCTTGTGTTTGTTTGTGTAGTCGGGGTTTTACACCATTTTCAGCACATTTGTCTATTTCTCGGCGGCCAGTTTTTATCGGTGGAGGAAGACAGGGTACCCGGAGAGAACCACCGACCTTCGGTAGGAAAATTGACAATCCTTGTCAATTAAGATCGGAGTCAAACACACCCAACCATAGGTGAGATTCAGTGTTGACAGGCTAGTGATCATTAGTAGTCATGACAAACTACCTAGACCACTCGGCCACCAAAGGCCACTGGTTTTATCTTAAAAGAACTTCAAGTAAAATATACAGATGTAACATCCTGAACTAAAATATCCTGTATGTGTCAGCTTCTGGCTCTTTGTTAAAGGCCGTTAAGTGATGTTTAAGATGAAGAACAGCAATAAAAATGTTGTTCACTTGCTTTTGTATTATTTTCCAGAATTTAATTTTGTTTAATGTTTAGATTCACCCCAATTTATTATTTCTCAAATAATGTAGCGGTTCATTTTATTCATAGAGACTTACAGAGTTGCATTTGTATAGAAATTGAGAAAAGATCGTTCTGATACTTTTATCCAATACTCAATTTAAATGTTTGTATTTGGCGTAACATTAAGATTTCAGAATTTCTCAATGGCAAAGGCGGATTTCCTCTTGAAAAGTTTTGCATATTTGCACTATAATATTAGCCTTTACTTTGTAATCCTTGGCAATAAAATGATGTCTTTTTTGAAGGAATAAAAATTCATTATACAGAAATTCCTCTGATTCTCACTTGGTCACTTGGTAAACAATGTAAACCAAAAAATCATAGTTTCAATTGGTCATTCTACATTACAATTAAACAGGTTAGCCAATTTCATCAATGAATTTGTATGTTTTGGCACATGTACTTTGTAGGTAATCAACAGAAATATTTGACACAGAAATTTTAAAGAATTCCTACCTATTTGCAGAAGTGATTCCATTATGTACTATTTGTATTCTTTCTGCAACCTCGATGATTAGAATTTCACATTCCACGAAAAAGTGACAAATATATCATTGCTAATATTGCAGATATCTTTAATAGTACAACTTTTTCCTTAAGTTTTTACTCAAAAATCTAATTTGACCAAAAAGCATTGAATTGAGCACACATAACATCATATTTCAAAGTTTAAACTTGTCATAACTTATTCTAAGGCTCTATAATCGTGTACATACCAATTATTGGTCTGACATAAGCTTCAGTACAAGTCAACAGTAAAAAAAGACACAATGACATATAAATCAGCTCCATTTATATATAAAATCTCTGTAAATATATCATAAAACAGAATTATCAATGAGGAAGTAAATACATATATAATCTACCTCCAATATATCAGGAAAATCACATGAGAATAATATGGATTTTGTTCACCTATTCATTCAATATCCTTTTAAATAATGCTTCTAATTTGAAATATTACATCCTGATATTAGATGTCAACCAGTGAGCATAACATTTTGTATCAAATTATCCAATTTTTCCTTTTTAACACTTTTCATTCAGCCTTCATGGATAAGTATTTTTTCCACATGAGAAAACAATGGGAAGTTGTCTCACTGACATTTATCTCACATTTTCATATGTATATGATAACTATATTAAACAAACTGCAAAAATTAATTAGTCATTACTGCATTGACTATAGGTCACAGTATGTAAGGAAGTGTACACCAAAGTGCCCTTTTGTTTATACTGAACTTTAGACTGTATTTACTAACTGGCTTACATGCAAACACTTTTACAATAAACTAACTGACATGTGAAATCTTAATGCAACTTCTACATTTAAAGCATATCAAATATTATGTCCAACTATTTGACAACATTTGGAAAAATAAAAACAAAAATAATTATTGTGAACTTTTTTTTTGAAGAATCAAAATGAGTGTCTGTCACAAACAGATTATCCAAGTTTTTTTAATTGTGTAGATATCTGATGTAGATTTTAGCGAATTTCACAATAAAATTTCACTACAATGTAATAAAACAGGTTTTGCACATGACATACATTTGTACAGTGCATTAAATAGAATCTCACAGACAAGCATATAATGGTTCCATTGATCTGTAGGCTTTATAACAGGTTGGAGAAACCCCCATTGGCGTACTGTATATGCAATTCTACAAAAATGTTTTACCCATGAACACAAATAATTTCTTAAATGTAAAACCAAGGGTATATCTGTTAAAACTAGGTCACTTGCACTGTAAAAGATTACAGCGTGTAAATCTAATCCATTCAAAGGTGAAGTAACCCTCTGTGAATACCAACTGTTGTCCACTCCTATTCATATATTTATGTTTTCTTGTCAGTCATTGTACGATGACAGTTAGGAGAACAAATGTACTATTTTCCGTATTTTCAATCTATCCATCTTGTAAAAATATGAAATCCATCATTGTTATTCACTTTTCTAGTGCTTAGTATTAAGTTAATGATTTAAAAAAAAAAATTTGGATAAATCTCTTTGAACAGCCTCAAATTAAACCAAGCAACATCGAAACTTAACACCTTTAAATACTGTTTACTTCACTAAATTTTTTTCAAAAATATTACCAAATAAATCTTATAAGATGGAATTCAAATATTAAAAAATATTAACAGAAAAATTATAATAATAAATGCATGCATGGATTATAGTGTTAATATCACTTTTAAAATGGGTATACAGATAAAAAGCATTTTACTATTACTGTGTTTCCTTTAAATGAAATTATAGTCTACCTAGTTACATTGGTATTGTATTTTCATGAAAGTTCAATGTGCCTAAAGATTTATTACAGAAAGAAATCTACACAAACACAAAATAAAAGAATAAGAACTCAAAATTCAGAATATAGCCTAATTGGGCTATACCATTATACCACAATTATGGTATTATATCCTATTCTAATATGACCTTCTTCAAACGCTTTCAGTCTACATCCATGGTAAAATATGGATATTTTGATTCCAACATTCACAGACGTCAGACGGCTTGTTTGGCAAAGTCATAGTAAAGTTTCCCACAAGCTTTAACTGCATCATAGTATAATATACAATTATGGCCCCCTGCTGAAGGTTATTTCCCCGGGTAATAACCTTTAACAGGGTTTACAGTTTTTGGTATCTCCCCACCCATAAGGGCGTAAGTATTTTATTATACCGAAAAAATATTGGTCTTCAATATGGCATCTGGAAAAAGTATTATTTATGTAACAAATAATGGGTTAGTGCACTGATCATGAATAATAGGGTTATTCACCAGACGATGCAATCTGTTGAGGTTATTCATCGCCAATGAATAATAGGGTTATTCACTGGACAATGCAATTTTTTAGGTTATTCACAGATTGATAGGAAGAAATTATCCAAATTATTTCATACCACATGATCTTTTATTAGCAAATAGAGTTATTCAATGATACTGTGAGGTATAATGACTAACATTGTGTAGTGTCGTTTTTGTGTCTGTATAAAATCAGGGTATTTTGAAGCCACTGCGAATTATTTCTCAAATATATAGAGTAAAGAGTAGAGATTACTTCAATTAGGGGTTACTATGTTGATGGGTATTTCGGGATATTTTGAAGCCACTGCGAATTATTTCTCAAATATATAGAATAAAGAGTAGAGACTACTTCAATTAAGGGTTACTATGTTGATGGGTAATTCAGTGCAGCATTTAATTAGGTGCATTCAAATCATTTTCGTGTTAAAGCGCCAAATAGGAAGATGCACAGAATTACCTGTAATGATTGTACCCTGATCAATGAGAGTTTTCAATATCAGTTATTAGTCACTTATTTAAGTCATGCACCAATTTGTGATTTATTTATCTGTAACTGAAGGGACTATATATATAATTTTCTCGTCAAAAATTTTTATACTTATAATCCTAATAATATAAAGTTAGTAAAAGTATGATTTATACAGTAATTGTTTATATTTAAAAAAAAAAAAAAAAAAACAACAACAACAACAATCTCGTTTAACGAAATTTAAGTACTCCAAAAAGTGAATCATATTTCCATAAACATATAAATTTTCGTTGACATATCAATCTTAGCATTAAATGCTATATCTAACTTTATAAATGTTTCCTGTTTCTTGCTTTGGACTTTGACAGAGGGTCATGTGCAACTTTCACTTTCGTTTTTCTTATGTCTAAAGTAATTATTTAGTCTTGATATTATTAAAATATCCATGATTTATCGAAAGATAATTTAATATTATATACCTTGAGAGTGAACTTTAATAATTATATTAAAGTGATTTTAATGTACAAATTATAATTGCAATGTTTCATAAATTGGTATATTTAAGGCGTGAACGGTTTTGTAATGCATCCTTTGGATTATTCTTTATTTTACTGGTTTCAAAATCTATTACAGGTCTATTTGAGGCTCTTCCTTCATAACATTTATTTGGAGGGTTCAGTCGAAGTTTGATGCCAACAGCGCATTTTCATGTATGATATATTGAAGTGGTTAAGATATTTTGATAACTTTAAGGTTTTGTTGATGCACTTGAATCATTACATTGGTGATTGTAACTCTTTAATTGAACACAACCAGGCCATTATTCACATACATTTCTACGTCACATCATTATTAACACTACTATCCAATAGCATAGCTAGCAGTAGAGCAGTCAGTTGTGAGCCAACTGTATTCAGTTGGTATATAATACTTGGTCTGATAATGCTCTGATTACGAATGGTAACACGTCGATCCGTCCCAAAACCAATTCGGCCCATAATTGATCCGTCCAAAATCTATCTGCCTTCAGACTCAGTCGCTCTGGTCAACTGTTTTATGAAGTGATAATTATGATCATCTGTTGCGGATTCGAGCCAGTGTTATTTCTTAATTATCCTATAATTAGGTCTTTCCACTTTCCGTGGAAAGACCTTTTGCTTTTGTTCTGATTATTTTTTTTCTTCTGCCGTCTGAGATGTTTTTTTGTTACGAAAGGATTTTTTGCCCATGATATTGTACAGTGATTACGATTTCACCGTTTATCCTGCGTAAACGAACTCTTTTTCTTATAGGAGCTATCTCTCTATTTCTTGTTATCATGGTTTCTCTGTAACCGTAAAAGATATCGACCTAAAATCTTTTGCAATGTCTTCAGTTTATCCGTGCGCAACTTAATTTGTTCCATTTAGACGGAAAGGATCTGACGACATTTGATAGGAGTTATTTCCCTTTAAACGACTCACTTTTGGTGTATCATACAAATTGTTATTTAGAGTTGGGATATCAACATGAAACTTTGCATGTAGGGTCCATGACCCCTAACACGTAAAATGAGGTCAAGGTCAAAGGTTAAGGTCACGTTCTAAATTTTAACTTTTGCTTGTTATCGCTTCTCTGAAATGGTAAAAGATAGCTGATAAAATGTAACGGAGAAAATGTTAAGGATGTTGAGACCTAGCTTTGTTACATTTGAATAAAAGTTGTATGACGTCATTTTACCTGCGTACACATGTAATTGCCCCTATAACGTTTAAATTTCCATTTTTTTTGTTTATTTCTTAACAATGGTGCATGATAAAGGCATGGGGTCTTTTTTTGACATCAAGGATTGTTAACCTTCAAATTGGCATCAAGGTCAAGGTCAAGTTCTATTATTTGACATTTGCTTGTTATCACTACTCCTCTGAAATGGTTGTAGATAGCGAAGGAAATGTAATGGTGGAAATGTTTAGGACATTGATGCGCAACTTTGTTACATTTGAGTTTAAGTTGTATGACGTCATCTTTTGGGATTAATTGCCCTTAGAATGTTCAAACTTAAGGCTTTTCGTTTATAACTTGACGATGGACCTTAATAATGGCATGGGGTCTTCTGCAATGACCTTGAAATAGGTCACAAGGTCAAAGGTCAAGGTCATGACCTAGATTACATATATTTTGCATTTTTTCACACTTTTTAAGGTTTTTTTCAGATTTTTAAAGCAATTGAAGTTATTGAAAGCATAAAATTCAGGCACTACTTTTGATGACGTCATTTCTGTGAACGTTGTTATTTCTGTAGACATTTTTAGACATTTTGAATATATTGGAATGTTAATTAATGTGACAATGTTACAACGCATGAAAACGTCGAGAATTGTCAATTTCTAAGGTCATATTAATGACGTTTTTGATGTTTATAGTGCAAATCAGTAGAATTCATCACAAACATTTAGTTAACCAGAAATAAACTTTTTTTAGTTATTCAAACTAGCAGTCCATATTTTTTTTTGAACAATTGTGAAATTACCTATCATATCAAACCAGAAGTGATATTTGTAATACAAGAAGTAGCATAATACCTCCCTTATTTCAATCAAAAGTACATGGAACCATATATTTTTGCAATTGCTGAAAGCTTAGGTATGTTCTAAAACCAACAATTACATTTTTTATCAACATATTTGCAATTGAGGTTTAAAGACCTTCAATTGTTCTCTGAACAATTGGTTTTTATAGAGATAAATACGTTACCATCACAAATTTAGATAACAGGTACAAGCGGCTTACATGAACCGGAAACCAGACAAAAGAAAACTGATAACCTCTGACGCACCTGCGCGCCAAATCTACATCTTTTTTCCGGTTTCCCTTGCGGCAGCACGTGAATACACAGGAGAGAGATTTTTTTCCAACTTTTGGAAACTAGACAATTAACATAAGTATATAAAAGTCAGGTAATATTTAACCATGGACAATAATGAGGATTTTGATTATGAAAGCCATGATAATGATTTAAATGGTGAGTTGTTAAGCCAGTTAACATACACCAGCTCTTTGGATGTTTTGTGGGGAAGGGAAGGACAGGCCATACCTTCCTCCAATTCTGCTTTCCCTGGGTCAGTAGAGTGTTTCGGAGAGGTTCCCAGACAGGAGTTTTCTCCTTTTGTCACCAGCCATGTGCCTTCCTCTTCTGTACCTGGGACTTCTCAGGCTAGGTTCATCCGCCCACCTCCCAGAACCACGCATACATTAGGTAGGCCTGTGGAAACAACGCTTGTTTCTACTTGTTCAGGGGTCAGAAGTTCCACCTTTGCCAGGTCTAGGTGGCCTACACCTTTTGCCTACCCCAATCCTTCCACTATGCCTCCTTTCTGGCCTGGGATGTATTATCCTCCCTACAGTCAGCCTAGTCAACCTACTGCACTAGATGTTTCTTTGTCAGAGTCCATTAAGAAACTCACAACCTCCTTAACTTCTTTTCAGGCTACAGTTAAGACAGAGTTTAAGAAGGTAGGTGACAGGCTTAAGCTTGTGGAGGACAGGTCTAGTGGAAATAGTGATGTAGGTGGTAATCTTCCTTCCAGTGCTTCTGGTATGGAGATTGAGGATGATTCTATTTCCATTGCTCCTAGGAGTCAGGAAGGAAATTTTTCTGAGGTTGATGAGGAGGTTAGTTCACCAGTACGTTCGAGGCCCTGTGCTTCGGGTTCTACTGGTGACCTTTCTGGTGATGAGGCAATTTCAGGAGAGGATGAAGGTCCTTCTCCTCCTTTGTCACACAGAGAATTGTTGAGGTCTAGAGTTTACGCTATTAGGCGTGAACTCTCTCAGATTCCTATGTCTTCTCCTCCTCGTCAGGTTTTGGCACCTTCAGATTTCATGTCTTGTTCTGGGCTAGTTAAGGATAAACCTAAAGGGTATAAATCCTTTCCAGAATCTGGTCACACGAAATCTTCCCTTGACTTTGTTAATGAGTCTATTGGAGAGTTTCATTCAAGCAAGGGTTCTGGGAATAAGTTTAATGGCTTTGGTCCTACTACTTTTCCTGTGTCTAAAGTAAAAGTTAAGGATTTTGCCATCCATGATTCCTCTCTGGGTAAAGGTTATCCTTCTTGCGACAGGGCTTATTCTTCTTTGTTGGGTACTAAACCTGTAGAAGGTCTTACCCTTAACCAGTCCCTTTGGTCTAAGTCGGAGGGTAATCTTCGACTAGCTTCTAGTATTCTGGGCACAGCAGAGCATTTTCTGGCTGCTGCTGGTTCCTTGCTGAAGGACAAGGGTGAAGGTTTTGATGAGCTCAAGACTTTTCTTCTTCAGGTTGATCAAAGTCTTGGTTCTACTCAACTGCTGTTGATGGGTACCTTGGCTAATTTCTCTATGTCTAAACGACAGGAGATTTTAGACAAGACCTCTTTGTCTGAACACCTTAAGGAGTCTCTATTATTCTCTCCTTTGGTGAAGGATAAACTGTTTGGTTTTCCTATCAGCAAACTCCAGGAAGAGGTGAACAAAGGTCCTCAGAACGTTAAGATTAACGTTCAGGTTTCGGGTAATCAGAGGAAAGTCACGTCTGTAACTACCTCCTCTCATTCTAGTTCTATTAACAAGAGAGGTTCTAACACTGCTGGTCAAAAAAGGCGTTCTGGCACTTCTAAATCTACTCCTGCTTCTGGTAAAAAAGCCAAAGTGGAGAAAGGTGGTAAGTCTGGAAAATGATGGTCTTTCCCCTCTGTCAGTACAGATTCCCACAGAGGAGGAGTTCCCTGCACCTCTTCCTCATGTTCCAGTGGGAGGCAGATTAACCCATTTCCTAGACCAGTGGAAACTGGTCACTTCAGACAAATGGGTTCTCTCTGTACTGCGGAGGGGTCTGGAACTTCAGTTTCAAGAGTTCCCACCTTTATCGTCAGTTCCTCTCAGTCTTTCTTTGACAAGGGATCCTCACAGAAATCTTCTTCTGGAAGAGGAAATTCTTACTCTTCTTCAGAAGGGTGCTATAGAGGAAGTGAGTCTTCCTCTTTCTCCAGGATTTTATTCCCGTCTGTTTTTAGTTCCGAAAAAGAATGGGAAAATGAGGCCAGTGATAGACCTGTCTGTACTGAACAGACATTTGATTGTCCCTCATTTCAAGATGGAAACCAACAGGTCCATCAGGGGCTCCATTCAGCCAGGGATGTGGACTACTTCTTTGGACCTCACAGATGCTTATTTCCATATTCCTATAGCTCCTCCTTTCCGGAAGTTTCTAAGGTTTGCCTGGAAAGAGAAGGTTTATGCTTTCAAAGCAATGCCTTTTGGCCTGTCTACTGCCCCTCTAGTTTTCACCAGAGTGTTTCAGGCAGTGGTCTCTCATCTTCACAGTCAGTCGATCCTAATTCATTCTTATCTGGACGACTCGCTTCTGAAGAACAGCTCGGCTTCTCTTCTGAAAGTTCATACTCGGCAAACCATCAGTTTGATTCTCAAGTTGGGTTTCCTTATTTCCTGGAAGAAGTCGGAGATTTCCCCCAGTCAGAATTTCATCTTTTTGGGGGAACATTACAGGACGGATTTGGGCCTAGTTTTTCCTCCAGAGGAGAAAGTTCTAGCTCTAAGTCTTCGGATCAACACTTTTCTTCAAGTGTCGTCTGTTCCAGCTCGTCAGTTTCTTCAACTGATCGGTTTCCTTATTTCTCTCATGGATGTGGTACCTCTGGGTCGACTTCATATCCGTCCCATTCAGTGGTATCTGAAGGAATTTTGGCACCCAGTTTCTCAACTCTGGGATGCCTCAATTCCAGTTTTTCCGAGACTATTCCCTCATCTACTTTGGTGGTCTCAGAGGTGGAACCTGTTAAGAGGTCTACCTCTAGAACCCCCTATTCCTTCTCTGACTCTGTTTACGGATGCATCAATGACAGGTTGGGGGGGATATTTAGAGGGAAGGACGATCTCGGGTCAGTGGAACTCCTCCCATCTAGGTCTACATATCAATGTGTTAGAGATGACAGCAGTCCTTTTGTCCTTGAGACATTTTCAAGAATGCATTCAAGGTCAATCTACTGATAGCATCAGACAACACCACAGTGGTAGCTTATCTCCAGAATCAAGGGGGAACTCACTCTTTTTCCCTTTATCTTCTGGCAAAGGAGATTCTCCTCCTCTGCAACAGTCTTCAGACAGTAGTCTCAGTAAGACATGTTCCAGGGGATCAGAACATTTTGGCGGATGCTCTCTCGCGCAACTGTGTCCCAGTGAACACAGAATGGGAATTGCATCCCTCCGTTTTTCAGGCGATAGTGTCGAGATGGGATCGCCCTCTGATAGACTTGTTCGCAACCAGTCTGAACTGCAAACTGGAGACTTTTGTTTCCCCTGTTCCAGATCAGAAGGCATGGGCGGTAGATGCACTGAGCATATCTTGGAAAGGGATGTTCAATTACATCTTCCCCCCTTTTCGTCTCCTCACTCAAATTCTGTTCAAGATTCGTCAAGATGCTTGCAAGACCATTCTTATAGCTCCTGCTTGGCCAAGACAGTCTTGGTTTCCAGAGCTTCTTCTACTGTCTTTCGCAAGACCTCTTCTTCTTCCTTTAAGAAAAGATCTTCTCTCTCAATTCAAAGGAAGGAAAGTGCATCAGAATCTCGAAAAGCTTCATCTTCACGCTTGGTTACTGTCAGGAGATCCATTAGTCAGAAAGGATTTTCTGAAAGAGCAACCAATCGCATGTGCAGATCAGTTAGACAGTCAACAGGACTTGTCTATGATTCCAAATGGTCAATCTTCTCTTCTTGGTGTGTGTCAGAACAGATTGATCCTCTCAGAATCTCTGTTCAGCAGTTAGCAGATTTCTTCGTGTTCCTTTTTGAAGAGAAAAATTATTCTCCTTCCACTATAAAGGGATATAGATCTGCCATTGCTCGGACTATACACCTTTTCTGGAGGTCCTGATTTCGGTCAAGATGAGTTTTTATCTATGTTGATTAAAAACTTTTCTATTGAACGTCCAAGACAAAGGCGCCTTGTTCCTTCTTGGGATTTGGGTTTAGTTCTCAAGTCGTTACAGTTGTCTCCTTACGTTCCTTTGGACAGCATTTCGTTGAAGTTTCTGTCATATAAATGCTGTTTTTTATTGGCTTTGGCTACGGGTCGGAGAAGAAGTGAACTCCATGCTCTCTCTATTTCCGACTCTTGTCTTCGCTTTTCAGCCGACAAGTCCTCAGTTACTCTTTTAACTGATCCAGCTTTTTTAGCTAAAAATCAGTTGAGCGATAGGGGTTCTGGCTTGATCGTAGTGCCTGCTCTTCCTTCTCAGTTTTCCAGAAGTCTTTGTCCCGTTCATATACTGGAGGTTTATTTGAAACGCTCTTCTAGTATTAGGAACAAAGATTCCCTTAGACTGTTTGTGCCTATCAAAAAAGGACAAAAAGACATCTCAGCTAAATCTGTTTCTAGTTGGGTGTGTAATACCGTCCTTCAGGCTTACAAATCTGAAGGTATTCCCTTATGGAAAGATCAGGTTAAAGCTCATGAAGTTAGGGCTGTTGCCTCTTCCTGGAGTATTTTCAATTCTGCCTCTTTATCAGAGATCTTGTCAGCAGGTTTCTGGAGGTCTGAAAATACTTTTTTCTATCATTACCTTCGGTCTATGCAACAGCATTCTGATAACCTCTATGCCTTGGGGCCTCTAGTTTCGGCGCAAAAAGTTGTTTTCCCTCCTGTGGATTCCCAGTAGTCTGTAGGGGGATTCAGCGCTTCGTCACATTCTGTTATCTAAATTTGTGATGGTAACGTATTTATTTCTATAAAAATGTAAATTTTAGAATTAAATTTTAGTTTTGTTAAATAAATACTTACCATCACAAATGTGAGGTCCCTCCCACCTCCCCTTCATCCCCCCTTTTTTGGTCTGCTTGTTTGGATTAAAAAAGATGTAGATTTGGCGCGCAGGTGCGTCAGAGGTTATCAGTTTTCTTTTGTCTGGTTTCCGGTTCATGTAAGCCGCTTGTACCTGTTATCTAAATTTGTGATGGTAAGTATTTATTTAACAAAACTAAAATTTAATTCTAAAATTTACATTTTTAATTTTTATTTGAAATTTTAATGATCAATCTAGTTCAGTTGCACTTTAGATAATTTTAGGGGCTTTTTTCATTGATTTTGGAGAAATCATTGTTTAAACACAATTAATATTTTATGCATGCAGTGTTTTCAATAAAAGATTTGAAATTTTTTTTTTAAATAAGTTAATACCAAATTAGAGAACATTGAAAAGGTCTTTATTTTCAACATGCTAACCTCTTTTAAAGTAGTGATTTTGTCTTTTGATGAAGAATTATACATTAGAGTAAAGATAAAATTAAAATAAATTAGAACAATAGAAAGACAAATAAATAATTTAGTAGAACTTACTCTGATTACTAACAATACTTTAGTGAAATCAATTCATTACTTTATGATAGTTATCAACAGGAAAATTATAATCTGAAAGCTTCTTTTTTCAATGTGAACAAAAATATCAACCCTAACCACCCCAATATCACCCTTAAATGAGCAAAGTCTCACCCATACCCATTCTGAATTTGTCATATGTATGAATTGGTTGATTAAAAAATTCTCTGAAACTGCTGTGAAAAATAGAGCCAAATTGACACAAAGTGTCTATGAGAGCTCTTTTCTCTCTCACTTTGTTCCAATTGAATAACAAGCATGGCTGCCACAGACAATTCTTGTTTTCTGATTGGCTGAATTACCAAAACATCTTCCATTGAAACCACTGGGCCAAATGAACTGGAACTTCACAAAAAGCAGATATGGAAGGTTTTTTGCAGATTCCTTATTTCCTCTTAATTGAAACCAAACATGGCCTGAATGTTCCTCATAAGGTTCTGACCAAGTGTTGTTACTTTGGTGGCAATCTGTCATTCAAGATGCCCACCAGCAGAGGACTTAGGTTAACATAAGACCCTATGGGAAATACATGCAAAAATCTTATGGAGAACTGCTGAATTTTAGAATATGTTGACCTGTAAGTAGAAGGACCTTGGTGCAGAACAATATGGTCCCTACAAAGCTTGCCACACTTCATAATGACAGGGAGAAGTGACTTTTCTGAGGTACATCAATAAAAACGGCTTTCATGCCAGTTGAGCAATACAGGCTCAGCCCTCTGAGCCTCTAGTTTCATTTTTCATTAGGTTTATTGATTTAATTTCTTTATAGAATGATTGCATACTATTTTTGGATGGGAATAAGGTTTTATATTTTTGACTATAGGTAAGTGGCCCAACTACTTACAGGGGTTGTGGGGATCACTGTCAATTCTGACAGTACGGTTTTCTAGTTTCACATAGTATCATATGCATAACTTGTGGATGCAATTTCTCTGACAGATTTGGTTTAATTTTTGCATGCTTGTTACATTTTGTACCTATGACATAATGTTGATTATATGTCTCCATATGAATTAAGATTCACCGATTTTTACAAGTGATATAGGGCTTTGTTGTTTTCTATATATTCATGTAGCAATTCTTGCCTCAACTTCTCAGAAGCTTCTTGGCAGATTCTACTTACAATTGAAGCATGATACATGTATTTACACCATTATATGAAAATCCTTTTTTTTTTTTATTTGTAATGAAGCCTGACTTGTGAATTTGACGGTTTCAAGATATACCAATATACCCTCCATTTCCTTTTAGTTCAAAACTAGTAAGTGATTTCTAATATGAACCATCCTCCCAAGTCAGGGTTTTGTATCCACGTTCGTTTCTACAAACCCCTGACATCACACATTCATATTTTGCAGGTCGAACATATAGCCGCCTGGTGTGTGACCTAGAAAATTCTACCTACCACTCAAATGGATTCTCTTTTGACTTAGAATAGTAACCCATGAAAATCGTCCACTTCTGACCCGTAAAATATGAATGTGTGATGTTAGGGGTTTGTAAGAACAGAACGTGGATACAAAACCCGGACTTGGGAGGATGATATGAACACAAAAAAGTCGTACTTGCAGTGCTGTAGTCCATTGCAGGTATATTCAATTCATACATGTATTAGTGTCAGTTGCAATACCAAAACTGTCTACTATTTTTCCTATCATTACATGGGTGTATATTTACCAGTGTCGTGGAGTTCTATCAGACATTTCTATTGCAATTTTTCCCAATCTGTTTTCACTATTGCTTCACATTGTCCATTTTGCATATATTGTGTCAGTTTGTCTTGCAACTTACCACTTCCACACTTTACTTGCCATGCATTCTGATATTGGTAAGGACAAATTTTATTTGCTGATTTATCTATGTTTTTTTTTTTTTTTTTTTTTTTGTGGGGGGGGGGGGGGGGGGGGAGGTGTAGCAATCTTGTTTAAAATAGTACTTCTGTAAATAATTGAATATGTACAATGTTTTTGTTTTACACAAATGTACATGTTTTATCAGTTCTTTTGTTATTTTTTTTAATTGCAGATACAGAACAAAATATGGAACCAACAGTAGAGGAATTGTATTTCCCAGAACTATCTCAGGGTATAGCAAAAGAATGGGCAGAAGGACACTTTTCTGACATAGAGGTTATTGTTGAAGGTCAAAAGTTTAACTGTCATCGTATTATATTGGCTGCAATGTCACGTTATTTTTCTGCCATGTTTAATTCTGGTAAGTGGCAGTTTTAGACTTAAAGTAGTACTAGTAGAGGCATTCTTAAATTGTATTGGATGGATTTTCAAAGACCTTTTTCTAATGAAACTATAAGGGCAAATGTTTTGAAACTTTACAAGATTGATGATAGGGACACACTTTACAGAGCAAACTCATTTTGAGGTAATAGAATGCAGACGTTTCCGTAATACGTTTCGGCAATGTGCAGTGCAATGTCATGTCTTCATTATTGCCATGCTGCCCTCAATCTGCACCATGCTGGTCCTGCTTTCATAAATTATGAATTAAGACGTAATAAAAAGAAGATAATTTCCACGATCGAAAGTTGAAATAGACCGACAAAGAATGGTCTAGCTGTCGCTAATTTATGATGGAGGAGAATTATTGTATTGTTTGGAAGACAAAAGAGCAGTGGCCATCCAGTTTAACTGTTTTGTTTTATTGCATATTATTCCTACCATCTTTTACTTGTTCATGAATTTATTTTAAGTATGAACGACCCTCTTGCAAAAATGCTGAATCGTGAACGATCAAAGTTTTGCAGATTTCTGCAATCGGTGACTCTTAACAAAACCTTGAATTCTTTTGTATGTATTGTAGATATCTAGTATTTATTTCTTGTATTTCATGTCCTGTTTAGTCCAATTTCACATCATCAGTGAATGTATTTGAAGCGTGACAATTTGTAGCCAAGGTGATTCCATTATTACATGTTGAGGGTTGTCCACTTAATTATTCGCACAATGTCATAAAGTCTGCTTATTTTGAATACCATTTAATTTTATTGTGACCATTTTAATAGCCAACAGGTCTAAGTATTTAGTAGAACGACAGAAATTGTAAACGGGGGCTATGCATTTGGTTATTATTACTCGTTTTGTCATTGGAATGGTTTAGTTTGAATTTTGCAAAATGTAACATGTGCTCGAGAAAACAACAACAGTTAGCATTTGTCGTATAAAACTACCAAGTTGTACAAAATGTATATAGTTTGTGAAATAAAGATCGTAAATAACCAATACATTGTATTTCTTTACAATTGTACAGGTCCCAATAATAAAATTAATGTATAGTGATGAATTTTGAGACCTGCATAGAATACTGCTGATACAACATTTGAGTAAGCAGTCAAGGAAAAACTGCCACTTATTCCAATAAAAAATAAACTTTGATAACAAAATTTAAATGAACTAACAATTTTAACCTTACTGCATTTATTGAAGATTGTCATGTAGTACCAGTTATTGCTACAGTATTTTATAGAAGTAATTTTAATCCTGCAATTGATGAATTTTCATCGAGCTCAATTTTTCACATTTCCCATGAAAATTTTTCTTGTTTGAATTAACAAATACATACAATAAAATCCTCTTACACACACCATTTTTTTTGATAATTGGCCTATGTATAACCAAGTTGAAAATAAAAAACAAAGCTCAAAATATAAAATATTTTATTTGTCAATCTGCAAGGAATGTTTTCAAGATCAGATTTTGCTTTTCTAACATTTTGTCCTATAAACTAAGTCTAATAATTGGGGATAGCAAATGCTTGCAAGGCTTAAAGAACTAATTAGAAATATATTAGAAACAATTACATGTAATACAATTATTCATGCTAAACCCCTTTCGTTATACAGGGATCTGTTTTACATGTAAACCTATGCAAAACACTAATTTATTAGACACATGTAGAAACATTTATGAAAGTGACAGATAACATGGTATGGATGCCTTGCAATATAAATGATGGATGTGCCCCCGAAACAAGTTTCCATATAAAAGTGCCCCCAGAATGACAATTTACCATGCCTTACCTAAATCCTGGGGAAGACACTAGAATGGCACGTATGTTGGGATTGGTGGTACAATGTAATTTTAAAGCATTAATGGGGAATAAGAAATTCATTTATTAGCTCACCTGGCCAAAAGGGCCATGTGTGCTATTGTCAATATTTGACGTCCAGCTTCTGTCGTCTTCGTAAACTTTCCTTTAAAGATCTTCTCCTT
The DNA here is from genome assembly GCA_028015205.1 of Mytilisepta virgata. NCBI lineage: Eukaryota > Metazoa > Mollusca > Bivalvia > Mytilida > Mytilidae > Mytilisepta > Mytilisepta virgata. The sequence continues at coordinate 97,124,747 of CM051521.1, forward strand.
TGAAACAACTGGGCCAATTGGAACAAAGCTTGACAGCAATGGTTCTTAGTTGATCCTCTTTCAGAATTATATCTGATGACCCTGTCCATCATCCAAGATGGCCACCAGAGCCGATCTGAGTTTAACATAGGACCCTATGGGAAATTTACTTAAAGGTCTTCTTGTCTGAAACCACTTGGCCAATAAGAACAAAACTTGGCAGCAATGGTCCTTAAGTGGTCCCCTTTCAGAATTATATCCAATGACCCCGCCCGTCATCCAAGATGGTTTCAAGAGTCAAACTTAGTTTAACATAGGTCCCTATGGGAAATTTACTTAAAGATCTTCTTGTCTGAAACAACTTTGGCAATTGGAACAAAACTTGGCAGCAATAGTCTAGGGTGACGACCCCGCTCGTCACCCTAGATGGCCACCAGAGCCGAACATAGTTTAAAATAGGACCTGCAATGTACATGTAATGGGAAAGTTCACTGAAAGATCTTCTTATTTGAAACAAGTGAGCCAATTGGAACTTGACAGTAATGTTTGCGACTGCCAGTCAAGATGGACATAGCCCAGATAGTGATACAGGCTCCTGGGAGCCTCTAGTTTCTTATCATAGCAGTCTGTTTAAGTAGTTATATTGTCATTCAGTGATTCAGGCTCCCTGGATCCTAATGTTCTATGATAGAGAAACAGTACCTGAAGAGAACCACTGACTTTTGACATCGAAAATAAATCTGAATTTAACTTTAAAAACTATAATTTATTTAAAAAGTGCTACTGCTGATCATGATTTAGTTTAATAAACTGCACTTAACATGCTTAAGGTATCCGGACCATAATAGATCAAGAACAAAAAGTGTATCTCTTTTTGACCGTGAATGGCTGAACCAAAAAATTTAAAGCTGGAATTTTTGTCGAGCCTGCGACTTTAGTCGCAGAAAGCTCGACATAGGGATAGTGATCCGGCGGCGGCGGCGGCGGCGGCGTTAACTCACTTCTTAAAAGCTTTATATTTTAGAAGGTGGAAGACCTAGATGCTTTATACTTTGTATATAGATGCCTTATAATACGAAGTTTCCGTCTGTCATATGTACATTGTCCTTGACCTCATTTTCATGGTTCAGTGACTACTTGAAAAAAAAATTCAGATTTTTTGTAATGTTAATTTCTCTCTTATTATGAGTAATAGGATAACTATATTTGGTATGTGCATACCTTACAAGGTCCTCATCCCCATCAGACAGTTTTCAATTGACCTCGACCCAATTTCACAGATCAGTGAACAAGGTTAAGTTTTGGTGGTCAAGTCCATATCTCAGATACTATAAGCAATAGGTCTAGTATATTTGGTGTATGGAAGGATTGTAAGGTGTACATGTCCAACTGGTAGGTGTCATCTGACCTTGACCTCATTTTCATGGTTCAGTGGTTATAGTTAAGTTTTTGTGTTTTGACCTGTTTTTCGAATACTGTATGCAATAGGTCTACTATATTTGATGTATGGAAGGATTGTAAGGTGTACATGTCCAACTGGCAGGTGTCATCTGACCTTGACTTCATTTTCATGGTTCAGTGGTTATAGTTAAGTTTTTGTGTTTTGGACTGTTTTTCGAATACTGTATGCTATAAGTCTACTATATTTGGTCTATGGAAGGATTGTAAGGTGTACATGTCCAACTGGCAGGTGTCATCTGACCTTGACCTCATTTTCATGGTTCAGTGGTTATAGTTAAATTTTTGTGTTTTGGCCTGTTTTCGAATACTGTATGCAATAGGTCTACTATATTTGGTGTATGGAAGGATTGTAAGGTGTACATGTCCAACTGGCAGGTGTCATCTGACCTTGACCTCATTTTCATGGTTCAGTGGTTATAGTTAAATTTTTGTGTTTTGGCCTGTTTTCGAATACTGTATGCAATAGGTCTACTATATTTGGTGTATGGAAGGATTGTAAGGTGTACATGTCCAACTGGCAGGTGTCATCAGACCTTGACCTCATTTTCATGGTTCAGTGGTTATAGTTAAGTTTTTGTGTTTTGACCTGTTTTTCGAATACTGTATGCAATAGGTCTACTATATTTGATGTATGGAAGGATTGTAAGTTGTACATGTCCAACTGGCAGGTGTCATCTGACCTTGACCTCATTTTCATGGTTCAGTGATTATAGTTAAGTTTTTGTGTTTTGGCCTGTTTTTCGAATACTGTATGCAATAGGTCTACTATATTGGTGTATGAAAGAATTGTAAGGTGTACATGTCCAACTGGCAGGTGTCATCTGACCTGAACCACATTTTCATGGTTCAGTGTTTATAGTTAAGTTTTTGTGTTTTGGCCTGTTTTTCGAATACTGTATGCAATGTGTCTGATAGCATTTACTTTCATTAGAAATACACGACAGGCGAGACATTTTTGTGTGTCCACTCTTGTGTATATATATTTTTCTCAAGTTGAAACACACTCTGTTGCTTATATGCAGTCTGTAAAAATAAGTTAGTTATATTGACATTTCCAAAGTTTGCCGATAATTACCGAGGTCATTTCAATTGCATTGTATGGAACATCCGGGAACTTTCGAATAATCACGTGGTCATTTATGGTCCGGATACCTTAATCCTCATTATTTGTACATTATATTTGGTTTATGATTTTTGGTTTTAATCCATGGAATGCAAACCTAGATTATAGTATAAAAAAAAATAAATAACTATGTTACGAAACAGCTCATGCGACAATAGATAACAAGAAAAATAAATGGAAATGGTGAGCTGTCAAAGAGGCGTAAAACAACTAAAATGTATAAAATATACAAGTCGAACAAAACCAAATACTAGATTATAGTATGTTGGATGTCAGGCGGGTGGACTGGGAAGAGAGGTATCTATTTTGAACTCCACCAATGGCTTTTAACCTAGACCTTTGAAGGTCTTAACAGAATGTTTGTGGACTTGTGTGAAGGAGTATGATGTCATTTGAAAAAAAAGTCCAGGTTATCCATGTTGTTCAGCTTGGTCATTTTTTGTGACAGCTGTGAAAGGAGGGTACCAATTTTGTATAACTGACTCCTCCTACACATTTTAATCCAGATCTTTTAAACTTTGCAGAATGTTTACAATAATATTGAAGACATGCTTGAAGGAGTAGTATGCCATTTGAAGAATATTCATATATTGTCATTTTTACAAAACTTGTATTCTCTCCCCATCCCCAATTTCTATTACACATACAATGTTCAGTATTGCATGTCACATTGGTTTTGTTTTTGGTCATCATAATTCTAACTGTGGTATGGATTCATTGAACATAGAGAATGATAGTGCAGCAGGGTATCGTGTCCTGTGGACACATATTCTTGTTATATTAAGTTATGTATTTACATGATGAGTATGGTGAATACGAACAGAAAAATCTATTTAATAAAGTATTCTGGTTAGAGATTGTAAATTAACCATAGTCTTCTTTTTTCAAGGTTTCAAAGAAAGTAGCCAAGAGTCTGTAACAATCCAAGGGATGAAGGGAGATGCTTTTCATCTTGTTCTTGAGTACATTTATACAGGGAGGAATATTGTCAGAATTGACAATGTTGAAAATGTGTTACAATCAGCTTCCATGTTGCAGATTAAAACACTCCAAGATCTCTGTGAAAGTTTCCTAAGAAAAAATCTTTGTGTTGAAAACTGCATAAGTTTCTGGAGATTGACATTCCTGTTTAGTCTTCATGATTTACAGAATCTGATTTGGAAATTTCTGGTGAAAAAATTTCCTGTTCTAGTCAACTGTATGGAATTTTTTACACTAAATGAGGCAGAACTTCTGAAAATAATTGATGATGAAGATCTGAATACACCATCAGAGGAATTTGTTTGTGATAGTTTTATGAAATGGTTTATTGGAAATAAAAATGTCAGTGAAGATACTTTAGTCACAGTTTTTGAGCACTTGAAATTAGAGATAATGGATGTGAAGTATATCACAAATCTGGTGTCTAAATATCCAGTTCTAGAAAAATTTAATCAGGTTAAATCTATAATTGACAATAGACTGACAAACAAAATGATCAATGATGTAAATGACTCCTCATACAGAAAGGAAGAAATTTTCTGCATGGTTGGAACCAGAAGTCGTATGCCAGACCCTTCAAAAACAGAAGTCCAGTGCTACAGTTTCCAGGATAAGAAACAGTTCCATTTGGCACCATTACCAAAAGAACCTGGTGCATGTTTTGCAGTCTGTACCCTTAAAAACAATATCTATATATCGGGTGGATATACTCAACAGACTCTTATACTACATTACAATTCTAAATCCAATACTTGGGAAGAGTACAACAGTATCAAGGAAGACAGATGGGGACATGGCATGGTTGCTGTAGATGGATATCTCTACCTTATTGGGGGAATGTCTAAATCAATGCACACATTATCAAGCATTGAAAGATTCAATCCAGACACAAAAGAATGTGAAAAGGTTGGTGATTTAAAGGAAGCTGTTTCATCTATGACTGTAGCAGTTAAAGGAACAAAGATTTATACATTTGGTGGGAAACAAAATGATAGGCAGCCATCCATACTAATTCAGTGTTTCGATGTCATGAAAGGAGAATCAATAATCATCGGTCAGTTGCCGTCCACTCTGGCTGGGGGAGTTGGTAGATCTGTGTGTTATGGAGAGGATATTTTCATTGTCTATAGAGATGGAAATGTTGTTCACTTTACTGAGGATGGAAATACTGAAGTGGTGGCATTTGCAAAGAAGTTTGAACATTTTGGAGCTGTAGTTAGGGAGAATAAAGTACTGATTATAGGCTGTGAAAGCAGCACCTTTAGTACATACTTGTTTGATCCTGTTTTCAAACAGATTGAAAATATTCCAACAGAATTCAAAGCTCCAATGTGTAATTTCCATTTATTAAACATTATTTTGAGCAAGAAATATTTGGTTTAAATGTAATTACTCTACATATATTATAGATAAATATGAATATAACAAAGTGAACAAATGTAATTTGTAGATATATAAAAAGGGTATATTTTAAAAATGTATGTAGGAGGCAATTTTTGTGGGATAAAAGTTATTTTTTTATATATATACTGTATATATAATTTTCCAATATACTAAACTGAAAGTGATTTCTTGATGCCTATTAACATTCTGCACAATAACTATTGTTACAAGTAACTCTCTGTCCTTTAATATCCTTACATTGAAACAAAACCCATATTATGGATGATTGATGGTCTAATAGGAAATAAATAGGATTTGAAATAGGGGTTTTAGTTTGAGAGAACATATGAATAGTAAACAAATAAGCACAAAAAAATATAGGTTCATGTGCTCATTTTAGAGCTATAAGACCTTGAAAATTTGCAGGAAATAGGTTTTCTCTGGATTTTTCATTGTCTTTGCATTGACAACTTCAGTGTCTCAAAGATGTATGAAAAAATAAAAAGGATTTCATAAAATTTAGTCAAATACCATTTTAAGGTATATATAATTGAATTACAAAAGTAATAGTGGGGGTTCATGGGCAAAAAATTCATGTTTAAGAAATGGATAAAATCCGAGGATTCCGAAAATCTGACAAAAAGACCAAAACATGACCAGCGAGCATCCTTAAAGTAAGACATTATATTATAATATTCTGTGGACAGTGTAACATTTAGAAAACATGTGAAAACATCAACAAATAACTGAGAACTGACTGAATGTGTGGGTTCTAATTAAAATTAATGTTCTTTCATAAAGCTATTGACATGCTAACACTATATCAGTGATATTTACAACAGATATCACGTTCAGCAGTCAAAAACAGAAATTTCAACGTATGTCTGGTATATATTGTAAAGTTCACAAAAAGTTCATTAAAGTTCCATGGTAATAAAATATTGAGATGAAAAATATGAAGTATAAAAGAGCAAGACCCAACTTTGTCATTTTTCAAGTAGCATTTAGAAGTAAGAGCAAAGATAGGTATGTTTGGAATCAACCGAAAATCAGAGAGGAGTACCATAAAGTAGGATATTTTGGCTGTGGTTAGGGGTGTTGTTATATTTTGGTTTATTTGGTGCCTGTTAATGTTGTAAATATGCCAAAATTAATCACACTAAAATAAAACAAATAAAAAAAATAAACTTCCAAATTAATTTTAATATTTTAATCTGGAAAAAAATATTTACATTAATTGTTATTGCAGTGCTTTGATTGATATTAATTTTGTTAGAGCTGGACTGCTGTAATCATATTTGTTTAATAAAAAAAAATCAACTTGTTAAGATTTTTAAAAGAACAATTATCAATTGTCCATCCTGACAGATTGTAGGGACAATATTATTACTATTACACAATTCACTGCTTATCAAACATATTTAATTCATACCATCACACATGTAACAGTGATTTTTATTTTATTTTTTTCCAAAAGTGCCAAATGTCAGCACACCAAATGTTAAGTCCATGGTTTTAGGAAAAACTACCAAATTATCCCTACTCCAAAATATCCAAGATTTATGGTACACTTTTAAAAGAAAATTTCTTTAAGTGCTCATATCAAAAAATTTGAGGCATCTAGTGGAAACCATTTGATTTTTAGGTGGTGGGCAAGTAAGGAATTTGACAAAAAAAGGCAGGTTCCGAAATTTGGTGAAAAATTACCGTCTCAAGATTAATGTATTGTCAAAGAAAGGCACCCTTTCAAATGGTTGCTCCCTAAGCATTGAGGAAGGCCATAATAAATTAGAGGTCTATAGCTGAAAGAAACAAACGGACAAGTTTTTAAAACACTGTAGTTATTTTATTTAATCATCTGTTTTATATTTATCTCGCATTCTATTATTATATGTGTTTTATTTCCACATGAGATCAAGACTGTGATATTTCCTGCTAGTGTTTGGGTAGAAACTATTTTTAGCCAGAATATTTTATTAACTCTTAACCTGTTTAAATACAACCCTGTAGATGATATTTTTGTATGTGTATTTGAACAAGTACATGTATTTATAGCATTTGACAAAACACATATTTTGAGGGGAAGACTTCATAAGTTGTTTACTTGTATCTAATCCTTTTGTCATATATGATGTTTTGATGTAGTGTTTTTATACTGTACCAGTAAATCTTACCACATGATAAGGCTGAAAAATTATGTTAGATCAGCTACATGTACTGATGTTCTTTGAAATTGTTAGTAATGTGTTACATGTATACTCTGATCTTATTAAATTCACATGGATTGCCTGTTTTCTCGCACAATAAAGTTTAACAATTCTCTCCAGGTACTCACACTACCAACACCAATAAAGAGTTAAAAACTATAACAAAATACAGAATTTTTTATGATGCCCTGCCTATGATAGTAGAGGGGCATTATGTTTTTCGGTCAGCTTAAGATCCATACCTGTATCACAGGAGGGAAGGGGGGTCCAGAATTCAAATGCCTGTGCAATTAACACGAAGGACAGTAATATGACTGCCATTAGTACATGAAAACGAGAACATATGTTAAGCAGTTGTTTGTGTAGTTGTTCTGGATTCCTTCATCAGATAGATACGCGTCATCAAAACTTTGGAAAGCCAAACACTAAAACATTGTGTGCAATTACAATCAAACAGAATTAACAGAATATCAAATTTATCAACTGAAAATTTCAACATAAGTATCTAAAAATCTTATAGCCGAAACAATGACTACTGAGGGATACTATACCCTTGGGAAGTGTGAAAGCAACCATTTATTTTTATGGTGGGGCTAGGAAGAAATTTGAAATAAAAAGGCAGGACCAGGATTTTGCAAAATAAAAAGCCAGGATCACTTGAGGTATGAGAAAAAAATTGTAGGACCTGTCTTAATCAGGAAATTTTGATTTGTGGTTAATAAAAAACTCAAGACCATAATTTCGGCGATAAAATAGGTAGGATTAAACATTTCATCCTAGCACCCCCTCCCTAAAAATCAAATGGTTGTTCCCTAAGAGTTCATCAGTAGCGATATCGCCTCAGTGGTATTAAAATAAACACGGAAACCTAAATCCCTTGCTACTTAACTATCGGACCTCGGGAGATCGCCAGTGTAACTGAAATTTAGTTCCTTTGAATTTTACGCCCCTGACAAATCAACTATCGTCAAGGAGGTCCGAGAGAAGCGCCGACCTTAAAAAGAAAAAGAAACCATCCATGCCAATTAAGACGGTACTCAAACACAACGCGCCACTAGTTAGGTTCGAACTCGCAACCCCAACTTGGACAGAACATTAGCTATTACGACTGATAATCCATCCACCATGGCTTAAATATTTAAACATAATAAAAAAAACCCAAAAAACATGAAATCTCCTACTTCGTTGATCGATAGATCTTCCTTGATGTGAAGGTCTATAAGGGCTCAATTTTCAAGATAGTTTGGATCTTCAAAAATTCAGATGAATGATCACAGTTTTTTTTTTATTTTAGAGCCTCTAGTTCTTTTATTAGTCCCCTACCGGCAACACCGAAGGGGACTACAGATGAGCACCCCGTCCGTCCTTCAGTCTCACTACAGTTTTCCGGACTTTTTTTTTGCAAACTTTTTAACAAAATGATCTTCAGTTCAATGCTGATCGGATAATTATTAAGTTGTTGACCTTGGAAACAGGAATTAATGTCAAAATATTAGTTTTCTAGATTTTTTTTTTTCGCAAACTCTTTTTACACATCAATTTGAAGTTTTAAGCTGATTGGATAATTTTTGGGAGAGTTATTGTCCTTGGAAATAGAAGTTATTGCCAAAAAATAAGTTTTCCAGATATTTTTTTTGCAAAACATTTTACCAACTGATCTTATTTTTTGTATGAGAGTTTACAATGATAAGCTAAATATAAAAAAAGTTCGACTTTCACACTGATGAGTTACTGCCCTTGGATATAGGAATTATTGTCAAAATATTAGTTTGCCGGACTTTTTTTCGCAAACCCTTTTACCAACTGATCTTTTTTTTGGTATTTGAGCTTATAATGATGAGCTTCAGATCAGTTTTAATTTTCAGGTTGATTGGATAATTTTTGTGAGAGTTATTGCCCTTTGAAATAGAAATTATTGCTAGCCAAAGTAAGCATCCGGTGTGTTTTCTCTCACAGCTCTAGCCGATAGGGAACATTGTATTACTCAGCAATACTCTCAGAATGTTTGTAATCATAAATATTATAAGGATGATGTTATGTTATAAAAACATTCTCTGATATCAATTTTTATGCGATGTATGTGTACATTTCAACAATTCAGGTCTCATCATCAGTGCTAAACATTTTCTGGAAAACCAAACCGTTAAATAAAATATTGAAATCCAAAATGACCGACATGGTATTCTCGTTTCCAAATATAATTCCTGATTTCCTTATTTTGAATATTATTTAAAAGGCTAGTACACGTATACACTAGAAATTAAACTGGTATTGCCCCAAAACAAAAATCAAAATGTGTAACAAATGTACAAATATTTAGTCGCTTATTTGATCTTTACATAATTACTAAATTATTCTGTTTTCTTATTATTATGGCACTGTACCAATTTGACCAATTTGAACATATATAGTCTATGATGTTGCAATATGAAATACACTGGGAAATATTGCGACTGGTAAAATTTTTGTGATTTTGTCCGGCTTATTAGGTCCTGAACTTACAGTTTCAGTAACTTCGAGCATTAACTGTTTATACCTATTTCATGTCTTTTATTTGTCTTTTTTTCTGTTCATTTATGTTGAGGTCTTTTTCTACTGGATTAATGCTATTTGTTAGTGCTTCTTATCCATCAACCCTTTCACCCTTTTTTGTGTTTTATAATGAAATAAACTCAGGATTGTTGTTTTGGTAGGATTGTTATTTATCATATACTTAGTACTAGATAAAGGAAAATTGCATATACGATACTGAAAGAATATTGTCAGCTGTAAAATCTAAAATTTAACTATCGAGGGTGGAAAAACTATATAACTCATGAGTAAATTGAAGGAGAATCTGTTTCTCCTATGATTTTCAACAAAAACCTCAAGAAAATGCCGTTGCTACGCGTTTTGTTTACATGTGGCAATACATGGACACCATTTAGGAACTTCTCTAGTTTATCTTTCCAATAACATCACGGTAGATGATATTGATATCATCGCCCCCTTAAGCCACGACCATTTGATATTCTGGGGCAGGAGGATTTTGAAAAAAATAACTCAGCCTTGAAAATAACAAAAATGAATGGTTTGTTCTGTGGTAGTTTGAAAATAAATAACCTCACCTACAATGTATTGAAAATACATAACTCGGCAGGTCTTTTAAACCATTTTATAAATGCATGTTTTAAAGTATGAGATGGCACCAGATTCTACCAAAATTCGACTTTTTTCATATTTTTTTGGGGGAAAAACATCCCAAATCTTTTAATAATATATATACTATATTATTAAATAATACGATTAAAACAGCGCTAATACTACCAAAACGGCATGTGTCATACTGGTGACGTCGTCCTGGTCATATAAATCACATGATTATATTGCTGTTCGGCCCGGTCGAATACCGAAAAAGCAAGTCAGTATTAAAATCATTGGCCCTGTAAATATATATTGTGCATGTAATTCAGGATTCATTGTCAGTCCGTATTGGAAATATTGGCCCTATATTCACATCATTGTCAGTCCGTATTGGAAATATTGGCCCTATATTCACATCATTGTCAGTCCGTATTGGAAATATTGGCCCTATATTCACATTTGATTATGTAATACAGCATTCAGAACAAGTCTGTATTGAAAAAGTTGGATTATTTAATAAAACTGTTATGAACTGGCTGTTTCTGTATTGGCACTGGTATAGATTCTCGGTCAGCTGTATTGGCCCTCGACCCTACGGGTCTCGAGGCCAATACAGCAAACCTTGAATCTATACCAGTGGCAATACAGAAACAGCCTGTTAATAACACTATAATATTCATCATCAGAGACCAAGCCTAATTATGAGCATAATTAATTGCAGTGTAAAATAAAAAAGATGTAATAACATTTGGTCCCTATTATCGATTAACTGGTGGTCCTTAGTGTACTTAAAAACAAAAGTTCTCTCTGTGTTATTGTTCATCTTTATATGTCAATAACATTAAACACATTAATTTATTATCTCTTATCCAATAACCTCTTTTTATTTGCGTTAGGCCGATGTTAAGTGATCTTTCAAGTTTTTAAGTCTTTGGTAAGCTATAACTGGCGATTTGACAAATAGTTTTTTTTTTTTTTTGTCTTTTTGTATAAGATGCCAGTGTTTATTAAGAGCTCTTCCGATGGTTAAATGTAGTACTTAGTACTAGAGGGATTTCTGTTTTGCCATGTTTTGTTCTGTATATAAGGGTTTTACTTCTAGGCGTTTTCATTTTTTCTTTTATAATAGGTTCAATTTCTGTACGTTTATATCCACTTTTGGTGAGGTTTTTTATGAATTCTTTAATTTGAAATTCTAAATCATTTTGGTTATTTGTATCAGTCTAATTAGTCTGGTAATCTCTCCTACGATAAATTCTTTAAAAACAGAGGAGGGATGCGCTGATGACCTATGCAGATACTGGAAGATTTCTGTCGGTTTGCGTCAAGTTTAAGATCTAGACAACCCTTTTCTAGGAATCTACTGCCTTTAAAGACGGTCACGTCCAAGAATTCCGAACTCTGATACGACATTTTGTATGTGAATTTAAGGAGCTGATGGATATTATTGGCAATTTCAAAAAATTGATTTAAAGTGTCTTCTTTTCCATTGTATATAATAAACCCATCGTCCCGATAAACTGACATTAACATTATTCTGTCACAATAATTTAATGAGTCAAGAATTTCTGAAATTATTTCGAACATGCGTAAATCTGTATGGCTTGGGGATACTGGTGCTCCCATCGGAGCCCCCTACTTTTTGTTTGAAAATTCCTCCGTTGAATTCAAACTCATTGTTCTGCAATATAATTTTTATAATATCTAGCATTAAATTTTGGGGTGGCAATTTAATTTCATACTCCTATTTTATAAGTTTGGACCTTGCTCTGTTTACTGCGCTCAATATTTCCTCATGTTTCATGTTTGTATACATGCTTGTGATATCGAAAGATGCCATAAGTATATTATAAGGTAGCTCAAGTTGTTCTATTTTGTTTATAAAGGCCGTTGTGTCCTTAGTGTACGTCCATTGTGTCGCTACTATAAGTTGTAAAAAGAAGTCTACTACCGTACTGGACTCCCACACCGTGATACAATCGGTCTGCCCGGAAGATTAAGATTCTGAATAATTTCATCACTTATATTGTTGGTATTATTTATCCTGCAATCAAGCCGTTTCCGGTCTAATAACGGGTAGAATAAACTTTATTCGTATTACTATTAGGTCAATGACCTAATAAAGTCTACCGGTACTTGTTTCCATGAAGAGCATGAGGAGCGTAGTGAATGTACCAGATGACGTCGTGCCGTTTCCCGCGATTTCACGGCAGTTGGATTTCAACTTTAAACCTAATTTTAAGACACTAATCTAAGGGGGATTGCAGGATAAAGACAATACAAAGTCATTGTCGGAAAATATAAAATTTATTTGGGCTCGCTGCGAAACATAGGGAAAAGGCTCGCTAAAGCTCGCCTTTTCTCATGTTTCTAAAGCTCACCCAAATAAATTCTATATTTTCCTACAATGACTATGTATTTATATTTAGTTCTAAGCGGTGTGTTTTGGGGAACATATATAATCTCCCTAACCTGTTATCGTTGTGATTAGTTAGAAATTTGTATGTTATGTCATCCATATAACCTAATTTCTTGATTGACAAGATCTTTTCTTTAATCATGTTGCTAATCTCCAAAGAGTGAGATTTATCAATTTCTTGATAATGTATTCTGTAATTTAATTGACAGGAACTGAGACTTCAAGGTGGAACAGCCAAAATTCCGAACAGATACAACCTTGACTATGTTATTTATTTAAGAATAAAAAAATGAATTTATAAATTGTGTATTTTCAAATATTATAAATACAATTGTGAAAATAAATAATAAGTCCCTTGTTATACTGAAAATGAAAAACAGTGCAGAAAACGTGACTATACTCTGCTGTTCAAATATATGATAAAGGGTATCAAACATGACGTACACCCTTACTTCATGTACTTCTCTAAAGAACTGCACTTTGAAAGAATTTTAGTTAGTTGCATTGTAATATGCTATAATTAAATTGAGAATTATATGGATTATAACATTACACCTCAGAAAGTACGAGTAACTATCATTGGTGATTTTGCCTTTCAATTAAGTCATCACAACATATAATGGTTTTCTGTTTTCCAATTATTTTTGTTACAGAGTTTTAAACTCAGAAAGTACCTCAGTATACGCATTAAGTTTGAACATGCAGGCCTTGTGGAAAGACCTATCATGTCCTAGTTTTCAGCTCAGATAAACCATAAAGTGGGACATTTCTTCGTCTATCACAGAAATCTTGGGAATTAGGTTAATTAGTGAATCATTAATTATTGTCAAAATATTAGTTTTCCGGACTTTTTTTCGCAAACCCTTTTACCAACTGATCTTATTTTTGGTATTTGAGCTTATAATGATGAGCTACAGATCAATTTTAATTTTCAGGTTGATTGGAGTTATTCTCTATTCTATACTTTTATGTAGCGTCTGTAAATTTAAGATACATGCAGCAGCACATGGCAATTTCTCTGACGGAACCAAGACTAATGCTGTAATCTAACAAAGACTTGGAGAAATAGGTATTATGGATATTATTTCAAAATATTATTTAACAACTCGGATTCCTTATATACATCAAGTCAAGCTTTAAACAATTACTTTCATTAAAGACGTGATATCCTATTATTATATAGGTGGTATAGGTAATGTAGACCTACCTTAACGTTAAGATTTCTCTTTAAATGTATACGTTTACAAAGGTGTATAATATCGTACCAGAGGATTTAATTTAAGAACAGGAAGCTTAATCTAAAATATTGTATCTTGAATATTTATTTTAGAGAAGGTATGTAGAAATTACTTAAATTGATAGTAAAAATGTTAACAAAGTTATTCTTTTATTTCCTTTTTAAACCCCATTTTCTTTTTTGTTTATATTTTTTTAATATTCCATTTCCCACCCTCATTTATTTAGTTTCTACTTTCGAAATACAATTTAAAGACAATCTATGTAATTTACTGTTTTTAGTTGAACAATATCCATTCTGTTAAATTTGGATCTCTTTACTTTGCAAATTCACTTGTCAGTTTTGCCGTTTCAGATCGCCCCTTCTGTTGCGTGGTAAAGATCTTAGCGCTGTCTCAGATCGCTTACTTAGTCCTGTTAACTTGAATATTGCCTTAGATATATTTCTTACATGGATTTTGAGCTGATGATCTTTGGTGTGCTTTTAATTTAACCCATAAAACATCCACACCGAATGAAAAAATTAAAACTATATCTTTAAGTATTTATTTCATGGTTTGATTTGATGTTGTTAATCTTCATTTCGAAAACGCAGATAGATTATAAATCTCACACACACACACACACACACACAGTGAGAATAGTGTGACTTGGTACAGTCACGTGAATAGTGGTTGGGTGGTTAAACTGGTTTGAAATGAGTACCCAAACACCACCCACCCCCTTTTATCCATCCTGACACTGGTGTATAAAACATACTTTGAAAGCCAATTCAGTAAAACTAGCTAAGACTCTTATAGCTTCCGGACGGATACTCTCGCTCTATTAAACTGAAAAGTCAGAAATATTACTTCCATAAAAGGTTTAATTCTATATAATCATAAATTTTTATTTCAAATTTGATCCTAGCCCACTCCCCCCCCCCATATAAATCAAAAATGGTTGCTCCCTTATAGCAATAAAAATTGAATTGAAAAAAAAAAGGTTTGACAACGAAAAATTACCTAGCATCATAACATAATGTTTGAGGCCAACTAAATAAAGTCATAATGAACGGTTGAACATCTTGGCTTTGAAATAAATGTGTAGCACAAAATGTGAAATTTTGACATTCTATCGCCTGGTACTGTCAAATTATATGATAAATTATTAAATTGATTGCTTCCAGGATAGCAATGAATTTCTCGAGGTTACAATCCACTCTATAATCCTCTAATGTGCAATTATGTGTTATTTATATATTGTCAACCTGAGAGAGAAAATGTCAGATCAGGCCTCGATTGGTAGTACCATTAAGTTCAGGTCGACAAATTGTCATATCACAACTTTGCAAATATGATAATTGTAATATACACAGTCGACACCTTTTGCTTTTGTTTATAGGTTTCTAATGTGGCTTTGTTCACAGTGTTTCCAGCTTAATGAGACCAACGACGAAAAATGTGCTACCTGTGGTTCTAAAAAAGATTTAAAAAATGGTATGCATAAATGCAGAGCAGATTCATATGTAAAAATGATAAAAAATCATAAAGTAAACAAGAGGCTGTCGTGACAGCAAACCGGATTTTCCTGCATGGAAATGATGTTTGCAAATCTGGATTCCCAAACAGGATGAAGTAAAGAAATATAAATGAATTTTTGTAGGGTTCAGAAATGGAAAGGCAAAAATCAATCTTGACCTCCTATTTATAGTAAGTGACAAATATTGGAATTTTTTAGATGGAACTGCTGAATATCTCATTTTCTGCTGTATGAAGGGCCACGAATATGCCACAAGAAAATAAATAACTTGACAACAACAAATGACCTTTGCATGGAAACGACGACTTGAACTGCCTTTTTTCAATTTTTTAGAACCATAACTCCTGAACGGTGAAAGTGAAAATCGTCAATATCGGAACGGTGAAAGTGAAAATCGTCAATATCGAACTTGACCTCCATTTTGTCATCAGTAACAACATATTAAAATTTGAAAAGCCTTGGTTGAACAGTTCATAAGTTATCACACGGACACCACTGGAAAAGCCATTTTTCAATCTTTCAAGAACCATAACTCTTGAACGGTGAAAGTGAAAATCGTCAATATCGAACTTGACCTCCATTTTGTCATCAGTAACAACATATTAAAATGTGAAAAGCTTTGGTTGAACAGTTCATAAGTTATTGCACGTCCGCCCGGCCGCCCGCCCGCCGTACATCACCAAATTAATAACCTATGAAAATCCGGTTAAAAATGACCGACCCATCGATGATGATTCTGGCCTAACCGTCATGCATCCGAGGCATACTTTTTATAAGAGTAATCCAGAAAAATGACAAATATAGATTCCCCTTCAGGTACGAGAGTGTTACGGAATTTCTCAACCAGAGATAGTTAATTTTTTTTTATTTTCAACACGCGAGCTCTAGCCAGCGTGTTAAAAGCTAAAATTTAACTACCGCCGGGGTGGAGAAATTCTGTAACTCACGAGTAAATCGAAGGAGAATCTCTTTCTCCTATGATTTTCAACAAGAACCTCAAGGAAATGCCGTTGCTACACATTTTGTTTACATGAACGCCATTTCGGAACTTCTCTAGTTTATCTTTCCAATAGACGTAAAAAAAAAACGGCGGGAATTTCAACGCAGAAATTTAACCAGTTAAAAGTATTATGTATTTTTATCCCACAGGAATAGGAGAGACATTCTTCCAAACCTATAATAAAAGCTCAAATAAAAGACTGGAATAAACATTACTACAGACTTCGAGCTGTTTGTTTTGTTTGGTTTGATAGATGTTATTTTGAAAAAAAATATTAAGGTATTCCTTGAAAATCCATGAAAAAAGTACAATTTGTGCAACACGTAAAAAATATTAAATTGAAGAAAAAATTAAGATGTCTATTTAAATGATAAAGTAAACATATCAAATTTTAGTCTAGATAAAGAAGTACGGAAAATATAATTGTACCGAACACAGACGGTCATTACGAAAGTCCGATATTTAATGAATGAAAAATATCTTTGAAAATCTCTGGTTATTTCGAGTATTTGTTGAAAATGCTTAAATCATAAATCATAAATGTCTTTCAAACATATGTTTAATATTGTTCGTTTAAGACGTAAGAAGAAGGAGCATAGCAACTGATTTACTTTGGAATGAAAACAGAAATGAACATACAGATTCTGGAGGGACCAAAGATCGATCAAATCAAGGTAGGAAAATACTAAATACTGAAATCAAAGCAGGAAAGCCGCATTTGAAAACGAATGTTGATAAGTAGTTTAATCTAATTCTTCTTTTTCTTTTTATGTCTTTCTATAAGCTTAAATATCTGTCTTAAAGACATTAATATGCTTTCACAAATTATTTGTCAGGAGATGTTCTAGTATTGTGTCGATTAAACGGACTTGATTAATACGGAAAGTTTGTAGAAGAGTTCCCTTTGGGATTTGCTGTCCACTGTTGGTACATTTCAGCTAGTGTTCATAGTGTTTCTGTATTTGTGGACATATATGACGGTCCTTTTAATTATAATTATTTGAGCTTTAAGCACTGTAGACTGTATATTCATGATACAAAATTTAAATATGCATTTAACATATGATTTTTATTCTTTTAGGACAAAAAAGAATTCCAATCATTCAAAGGCAAGACACATGGCAAAATGACAGCAATTGCCAGCCAGGTATGTGTATGCAGGATCTTCCTTCATTATAATTATGTCATTGTATCAGCAGACAAAATATAGTTTTCGACCACATTGACTGTCTGATTAAGGACCGTTCACGTGGCAACCCCCTTTACATAAATATCACAAAGTCGATAATCTATTTTATTTTTCTTCAACACGTACTGCTGTGAGAAAAAAAAACGAATAAGAAGAAACTAGATCAGTCATTCTATTTCCACTATATAGATACCCCTTTTAGAACAATTCTAACTTTGAATTAAAAACGTTATGACAAATATGTTTGATTGTTGACTTCCCCTCCTTATTGCAATACAACAACACCTTCAGTTTATGGTGTGTACATTTCACATTTTATTCGTGACTGCTGTGAATAGTAAATTACCTTGATTTTCTCGACAGAGCGAAAATACGTAAAAACAACAACTACGAAAGAGTTCTTAAAAATCACTCCAACAATTTTACCATAGTGATCACTATTTGATTTGACGAATTTTCTGTTTCAAAGCTGTGACTACATATCTTCAGTCAGGTTTCATGTCTGACTGGAACTGAAAAACCACTATCTAATTTTTTTTAAATTGCAATATGATGGGTCCTGTAAATGGAGCACGCTTGTCCTTCAAGAGCACATGATATCATCTGCGGTTTTTAACTCGAGTTCACATTGAAAATGCTTCAGTTTTTTTATGCCTAATTTAAATCACTTTGGTTTGATTTTTTTTTTTTTTGTTTGTTTTATTCTTTAGCTTTTAACTTTGTGGTTACAGAATCTCTGTGTTACTGTTCTAATTGTCACAGTATTTGGCTTTTCGATTTTCTGCTCAAGAGCAATGTGCATGGTGAAGAATGGTCTAGAAATGCGCATCGTTCACAAGAAATTTAGTATCTGAGTTCGATAAATACACTTTTCGACAATTTGTTTCATCCGCATTGCTAAAGGCCCCAAAAACCGTAAAAATAAAAAAAAAAACGATGAAAGATACAGTTTTGTTTCCTATACCAATCATCTTTAGTCTCGTTACCTATTGGCCTACAGTTACGTTAAAAAAATATAAATAAAACTGCTCTTCATACCTGCCTTCCGTATAATGTTCCAGTATGCATGGGTTTTCTTATGTACATCATGTTTATAAACCCATATGTTTGTTGATCTCAATGACAGCAAGTAGTATAAAACATTTGTAGGTAATAACCCAAAAAGACAAATTCAGGAACAAACCAACGACCGGGCATATAACCGGCGTATAGACCCTGCTGTCTCTGAACAACAACTTAAAGCAACTGAAGGACAACAAACTAGGACTAAAACTAAAGATAGAAACACTCCATTGAAAAATAGACCAGGTATGAACATCTAAATATTGCTGTTATCCATGAACCCGGTTTATCAGATTCCAATTAATGGACAGTCCTAGATTTTTATTAAATGATTTTGGACCCTGCCATTTTTTTTTTTAGAGTCTAGATTTTTTTAAATGGCTTTTTTCACCTCCCTAAAATTCAAATGGTCTCTCCCTAATAACAAAATTCACTATGCACGTGTATGTATTTATACTCTAGATTTTAAGAACTTGTTTTTATTTTTAATAATGTTGAAGCAAGTGATATCGAAACCAAAAATCGGTCACAATTTTCGCAAAATTATGCATACCAATACCACGGACAGATTCATTTCAAACATTATTTCATAAAATTTCACTGATCTTAATTGTTCCGTAAATAAACTCATTGGTAGGAGGTACGGATATGGTGTAATTGTTAAATCCTGGATATAATTTTGCTGGAGAATAATTTTGACTTATTTGATTTACTTCCTTGGTTTTTTTTCAAGAACCAAACTAATTGAGTTAGCTTTAATTTTGTAATTTATGGCTCTTTTTTATTTCTTTGTCCTTGGCTTGTGACTGCCATAAATGCAAGCCCAGTAGAGGGATGAGTAACAAGTTTAACCCTGTTTCATTTTCATGTGATTGTTCCATTTAAGATGCGAAAAATGTAAAGAATTTCTTCACAGTTGTAATATAGGATCATTTAGCATTTCATGTGTTGTGAGCACATGTCCCTTGTTGAAGGTTGTAAGTCTACCTTTTCATGTAATTTTCTGATTCTTTTTCAGGATTGTTTCGTTGGCATATTTATATGATAACCATAATCAAAATAAATAGTTTAATCAATGATTCATTTGATTGTAGGTAATACCGCTAGAGGACAAATGCGGGCACAAACCAACGATCGGGCATATCACCGAAGGGGCCCTGTTGTCTCTCAGCCACAAGAAATCAATGAAGGACCAACAAAAATAAGCACGAAAACTGAAGAAAGAATACCCTCTTTAAAAGACAGACAAGGTATGAAAATTGTAACCATCACTGTTTTAGTGGGAAAAAATCGTTTAAGACACTAGAAATATGTGTACCTTATTATTTATCAAATTAATAAATAAATTGTGTCAGTAAAAGTATTGGTCCATCTATTGCACAGGTTAACTTCTCTTCCTGCTAGAAATTGGAACTGCTAAATACTGCATTTAACTGTTGATTATTTACTGAGAAATTTTGTAATCCAAATTTCACATAGCAACGCCATTTACTGTTATTGTACAATATCTAATACTGTTATTATTGCTATATTCTTCCCTTTATGGTATTGGTTTGTTCATCGATCTTTAAGGTGTTTTGAATTTTTTGTTAATAGAATATTCAAAATGGCAATTTATTAATTTGCATTCCAAGGCTTTGCAGTGAAATTTATACTTCAACAAATTCAAAAATGTGATGCCCTCCACATTTTCAAAATTACAGGTAAACAAATTCATATGCAATTTGAATCGAATGCGATGGAGCCAAATCGAAAACCAATTGAATCCTCACATATAAAAAGTGACAGAACTTCACCCTTTATGCCTTCTGAAGATCGATATAACATTCTGAAACCTGATATACCAAAGCGGCAAAGTAAAATCAACGATACCATGCAAAAAGACACAACGAATGATGGATTTCATAAAAGCGTATCAGGTAATTGATCGATTTGAAAATTATACTACTTTTTCAGCAGTTATATATTATTTTCAATGTATAGCTTCTGTAGGTTTAAATCAAAAGTAACTTCATTTAATAGGAACTTATGTGCCTTGCAATACTAAAACTGCGGCCATTTCTTTTCTTTTTTTTCTTTTTTTTTTTGAAGGGGGACGGCAAATATTATACAAATGGAAATTTGCTATCTTCGATTTATTTAAAGATCAAGATAAACCTAAACCACTGAGACAAAATCAAACTTGGCGTTTTAGGTGGATTCCTTCAGAATTATCATAGTATCTCGTCTGAACCAAACTTTGCAACCGTAGTTCTTATTTGATCCCCTTTATCCGATGGTACGACTTGTGAAGACAGCCGAACTAATTTAAGATAGAACCTTATAATCTGAAACCGCTGAATCAAACTTTGGAGAATTACAGTAATTATCCTTAAGTAATCCTCTTTCAAGAGAATGTATTAGTTAACATAATTCATCAACCAAGATTCCACAGCCAAACATTTAGTTGTGTTTTAGATTAGTGAGTGATGCAAGTACCTGATAATATCTAGTTGTGTTTTGTTCCAGTATTATATCTCATTTACAGTTACTGGTTTCTCCCGTTTTTCAGTGGAAAAAACTAAACAATTATTTCAATGTAAATTCTTGTATTACCAATAATATGTTAAATATTTTTTACTGTTTTACAAACAACGCTTTAAAGCTGGATCTGCCAAGTGTTCCACCAAACCATTGTCTCAAGATCTAACTTCTATTTTAACAGCTGTCAAAACGGGCGAGACAAGCTATTCAAGAAGTGGTATCAATCAAATGTGGATATTAAAGAACTCCAACGACTTAAAGGATATTTTACGATCTCGGTCCATTTCAGTCTGTAACAGCATAAAACATTTGACTTCTCTACCCTCTATTCCACCATTCCTCATTCACAACTGAAGAAGAAGTTGAAAGATCTAATCCATCGATGCTTTCAAAATAAAAATGGCAACAGCAGATACACATATCTTATCATTGGTAGAGATAAATAATACTTTGTTAAAAACCAATCTAAATCTAACAAAAAACGAAATTGTCCTGATGATTGAATTTTTGCTCGACAACATGTTTCTTCAATTTGGTGGACGTGTTTTCCAACAGACAATTGGCACCAATTGTGCGTCACTCCTGGCCGACTTGTTCCTTTACTCATATGAGTCAGACTTCCTTAACGGATATCTCATCTATCCCAGAGAGCTCGAAATTAAGGATACCACAGACACTGCCAAGTCTGCATCTTATCTTGACCTTCGCCTCGAAATTGACCCCAGAGGAAGGTTGAATACAAAGCTTTACGACAAACGGGATGCATTTGACTTTCCAATCGTCAACTTCCCATTTTTAAGCGGCAATATTCCAGAAGCGCTGGCGTATGGAGTATATATTTCACAACTCATACGTTATTCCAGAGCTTGTGACATATACATTGACTTCCTGGACAGAGCCCGGCTCCTGACAGAAAAAAGTTGCTCAGACAGGGGTATGTTGCTCCTAAGTTTTATGGACGTCATCATGACTTGGTTGACAGGTATGAAAAAACCGTTTCCGAAATGAAAATGGACCTGTTTCATTGAGGTTATCCCTTCCTCATACCGGATTTGACATGGGCAGCATGGCGGGTGTCATGCAGGAAGCAGAGACTGCTTACTCTTCCGGAGCATCTGAGTCTACCCCCAGTTTTTTGGTGGGGTCCATGTTGTTCATATGTTTTTAGTTTTTAATTGTAGTGCATGCATTGTTTTGGACTTGTCTTCGTTGTTTAGATTTTCCCCTCCTGCGAATATCCCTTTGGTATTTCTTGACTTTACTTACAATATTTATAGGTTTAAATTCTAGTTGCTGTCCATTTATGTTTTATTATATTTTATATTTATTCATGCATTAATCATCAGTATTGTTTGGATTTTAGATATAATAAAGAAGAAACAGGGTGCTCTTCTTGTGGTTGCAATAGATTTTGGAACAACGTATTCGGGATATGCCTATTCATTTCGTAATGAATATACATCCGATCATAATAAGATTTACACTAATATGGCCTGGGTATCTGGTGATAGTCTTGCCACATACAAAACACCAACCTCCATCCTCTTCAATAAAAGTGGCTCTTTCCATAGTTTTGGGTACGATGCAGAGCAGACATATGCCGAATCTATGGAAAACAACGCCGATGAAGATTTCATTTTCTTCAGTAGATTCAAGATGAAATTATTTCAGAATGAAGGGGTAAATATTTAGAATACTCTCGGTAGTTAATTTATTGCCCCGCATTCAGTGAAACTACACTAGAAATTGAATCTTGTATTCTTTTAACCTTGTTTAGAATAACTGTTTATTGCTGTTTAGTACACATATAGAATTTCAATTTGGGGTACAGAAAGTCAAAATTTATATTGAAGTCATTCCACTGATTTCAACAGTTATGGATTTTAATTCAGATGTGCAATTGTTTTATATAAGTTGAAAATAGGAATTTTTATTTATTTAAGGCGTCACACAAATCAGTTTTGCAAAGTAAGAACGAGACTTCATTTTAAAATCAGATGCATTACAATTGATTTCATAGAATTTGTATTATATCAGTGAGTATATGTCATTTCTAGTGGATGGAGATTTGTAGCTTCGTTAGTTTAAGCTGAATTTCAACACGAAAGGGCAGTAAAAAATTCTAAGACTGTTTTTTATTTAAACAAATTAAATCTGTCTTGGGAGGTTTGTTCATTTTGATAAATAATGAGGAATACTGTGAATTAAATTTTAAATCTATATTACGTTTAAAAACAAACCTGTTAAACGAGTTTAAATAAAAATTTATCTTTTCATCTTAGGTTCATTTTAATTTTTTCAGACATCAAAGAGAATAAGTAATAAATTCATGCTTTATGATGATAGACGAAGAACTAAAATAAAGGCCCTGACCGTATTTTCTGAATCCATAAAGTACTTCAAAACACACTTTAAAGAGTCGTGCACAGTACAGTCATTTAGTTTGAAAGACGATGAAATTCATTGGGTATTGACTGTACCAGCCATTTGGACTGACAACGCAAAGCAGTTTATGAGATTAGCAGCCGAAGAAGTATGTATCTAAGTGGTATTCACACAGAATGGTGAGAGTAAGAGATGTATTTCGTTCCATTCAAATACATTCAATTCGAACGAATTATATTATGGGGGAACAAAACAATGACTTGCATTGAGGAAAAACGGCTATATAACCGAAAGGTATTGGCAACGAAGATATTCGCTATTAGAAAATAATGTTGTATTATAACATTAATACCGCTCCTAAAGTGATGGGTGTTAATTGTCTATTCTGACAATCTACTGATTTAATTTTTATTTTTATTTTTGAACATCGGACGAGATTTATATTACCAATACGTTCTTGCTCATTATTATAATATTAGGTGCTGTATACGCTATGCTCAAAATACAACAATTATGACAGTCACGCGAAATGACGTCACTGTCAAAAGTGCACTATCAGAATCAAAGATATAACGTCAAACGTTCAAATGACGCCAGGTCGATAGTCAAAAACAGGATATAGAACGCTTGAATTTTCATTAAAATTTAGTTTGTTTAAAAATATTTTAAAATGTAGATGGCGCCTTATATTGTTCGCTTCCATTACAGAAATGATGCATATATGGATTACCATATTAGAATCGAAATAATTCATTGATGCCATGCCCTATGTTTATTTCGCCATGGGTAGGCATAAAAATATAATGTCTATCCATACACATAAAATAAGCATAGTATTAGCCATAGCGCATGGCATCAATGAATTATTTCTTAATTATAAAAATGGGTTTAAACAGATATACTCCGGTGACCTTGCGGCACGAAATATTCCTGATGCAAATGATATTTCTGACAAAAATACAAGATTTCAAGACCTCATTTGCATACTTATGTAATGATTTTTTTTATACTGGTATAGTAAAATCATATTTCCTCAGAATTATATTAGAATTTTTGTAAATTGTAGGCAGGTATACCGACAGATTTACTGACTCTTGCATATGAACCAGAGGCAGCAGCATTATATTGTAAAGAAATGACAGTACAGAAGAAAGAAGGGAGTGAAGGGTGTAGTATGGAGACTTTCGATGTTGGTCAGAGCTTTCTTGTTCTTGACTGTGGTGGTAAATAGTTTTTGTTTTGAAGATGTTTATTGTACCTTCATCAACCTTACCGGTATGAAAGAAAAATATGCACTAAAACAAAAGCTATACAATTGCAAACAGAAGAAAATTAAGACCGTTGGAAGTCTATAATCTGACAAAAGTAAGCAAACAGAAGTCTATAATCTGACAAAAGTAAGCAAATAGAAGATAATATATGTCTTTGCGACTCATGTGAAACGCTCCCTAGGAAATGTTTAAAGCTAAGTTAAAATGGCTGGCGAACACTAAATACTAAATAGCAGTTATTGACAGTCTGTTCCACACAAAAAAATGGCTTAGATATGCGCTTTATTGTACTATAGGGAAAATATACAGTTATAGAGTATTAATTTTTTCTCCAATCCACAGTAATTGGTACCCATGAAAATAAGTGAATCCAAAATGTATCAAAGATATTATACCACCAAATTCATCTCATAGAATCTAATCTCAATGGATAAGCTGGATATAATATTTGACTTATTTCACATTAGTATTCAGTCCGATTACAAACTCTAATCATACCCTGACGACAGCATTATAATATTTCGCCATTAGGATCCCGAAGTTATATCATCCAAGTTAGGAAAGGAATTAGAATCATGTAGTGACTGGCTAGTTGACAATAAGCTATCTTTACATTTAGCCAAGACAGAATGCATTATATTTGGCCCTAAGCGAAAGCTAAAAAACTAAAATGCAATAGTCATATAATAAAGTCACAACCAAAACTAAAATATTTGGGCCTTGAAACAGATCAAAATTTATCTGGAGACAGCACAATTAACTCTATTGTCAAGAAAATAATTCTAGACTCAAATTTATGTACCGCAATGAAAACTGCCTATCGACCGAAACCCCCCCCCCCCCCCAAAAAAAAAAAAAAAAAAACGCTTTCAACGGCTCTTATCCAATGCCACTTTGATTATTCCTGTTCCTCTTGGTATGTTGGTGTTTGATAAAAATGTGTAAAAACAAATTGCAAATTGTACAAAACAAAACAGTAAGATTTATTAAAGAACTAGGTCCCAGATCTAGTATTTGAAAACCTGAACTATCAAACGTTGGAATTCTTAACATCGAAACTCGAGTAAAACAACTAAGATTGGGACATGTACATAAAATCTACAATAACAAATGCCCACTTTATTTAAAAGGTCCATGAACACCACTGCTATAACACTAGGTCAAGCCAGTTCAACTTTTTGGTCCCTAAAATCATAGGGGTAGACTCGTCATTTTTAGCTCACCTGCCCTAAAAGAACATGTGAGCTTTTGCCATCACTTGGCGTCCTTCTTCCGTCCGCCGTCCGTCCGTCTGTAAACTTTTACATTTTCATCTTCTCCTCTGAAACCCCTGGACCTATTTAACTGAAACTTGGCCTGAAGCTTCTATCGAAGGTCCTTTACAAAGTTGCATAAATCATCCCGGCCCGTCAAACAAAATGACTGCCATTAGCATTTACATGTTCTGATTGGTCCAAATTTAAAACTTCTTCTCCTTTGAAACCGTAAAGCCAAATGAACTGATTTTTGGTATGGAGCATCTATGGAAGGTCCTTTACAAAGTTTGCATAAATCATCCTTGTTTGTGAAACAAAATGGCCGCCATGAACATTTACAGGTTCTGAATGGTCGAAATTTAAATCTTCTTCTCCTCTGAAACCGTGAAGCCAAATGAACTGATTTTTGGTATGGAGCATCTATGGAAGGCCCTCTACAAAATTTGAATAAATCATCCTAGTTCGTGAAACGAAATGGCCGCAATGAACATTTACATGTTCTGATTGGGGGAAATTTAAAACTTCTCATCTGAAACCGTAAAGCTAAATGAGCTGATTTTTGGTATGAAGCATCTATGGAAGGTCCTTTACAAAGTTTGCATAAATCATCTTGGTCCCTGAAACAAAATGGCCGCCATGAACATTTACATTTTCTGATTGGTCGAAATTTAAAACTTCTTCTCCTCTGAAACCTTATAGCCAAATGAACTGATTTTTTGGTGTGGAGCATCTATGTAAGGTCCTTTACAAAATTCATCCTGGTCCGTGAAACAAAATGGCCGCCATGACCATTTAATTGTTCTGATTGGTCGAAATTAAAAACTTCTTCTCCTTTGAAACCGTAAAGCAAAATGAACTGATTAAAGCAACTAGTTCATCAATGTTTTTTTCAAGAAAAATTGGACACGCAGATATAAATTTCTTGTTCTAGGTAGAGAAAAGGCTGATTTCGTGAAGAACCACTCTGATTCTGACAAAAAGTATTCTGAAGATGAAATTACAAACATGTTAGATTTTCTCATAGACAACATATTCGTTGAATTTGGCATTCCAATGGGGACCAACTTTGCTCCTCTCCTCGCCGATCTGTTTCTGTACTCATATGAAACGGACTTCATTCAAGGGTTACTACGTGAAAACAAAAAGAAACTAGCCCAATCCTTTCATTTCACTTTTCGATATATAGATGATGCGTTGTTGTTAAATAACGACAAATTCCAAGACTTTCTACATCTTATCTACCCCAGTGAGCTTGAAATTAAGGATACTACAGATAAACCAAAGTCCGCTTCATATTTGGATTTGTTTCTTGAAATAGACTATGAGGGACATTTGAAGACAAAATTTTATGACAAACGTGATGACTTCAACTTTCCTATTGTTAATTTTCCCTTCTTGAGTAGCAATATACCAGCATCGCCTGCATATGGCGTCTACGTTTCTCAGCTTATCCGATTTTCAAGGGCATGCCCGACTTTCGACAAAGAGGATTACTGCTGTGACAAAAGCTTCTTAACCAGGGTTTTATCAGGGATAAGTTGATGTCATCACTTAGGAAATTTTACGGTCGTCATCACGAATTGATTGACCATTACAGTGTTCCAATATCAAAGACGATGTTGGACCTGTTCCCACTGTCGTAACCTTTCATGTGCCTCCACCGATTTGTGTCTCCCCCGGATTGACTTTGTCGAACTTCACGACGGGTGCCGTATACGGAGCAGGAACTGCTTACCCTTAGTTTTCTGTGCTTATTTGTTGTGCTTGTGGTTGTTCATTTGTCTTCCCGGGTTTGTCTGTCCAATCGATTAAGTTTTTTTATTGCTCCTTAGGTATATTTGTCCTTTTTTGGTATGGAGCATCTATGAAAGGTCCTTTACAAAATTTGCATAAATCACCCCGGTCCATTAAACATAATGGCCGCCATGAGCATTACATGTTCTGATTGGTTGAAATTTAAAACTTCTTCTCCTCTGAAACCGTAAAGCCAAATGAACTAAATTTTGGTATGGAGCATCTATGAAAGGTCCTTTACACACTTTGCATAAATTATCATAGTCTTTGAAGCAAAATGACCACCAGAAGCCTTTATATATTCTCATTGGTCAAATTTTTAAATTCTTCTCCTCTGAAACCGTTTGACCAACTTATACTTGGTATAAAGCATCTATGGAAGGTCATTTACAAAGTTTCCAGAAATCAATCTAGTCCATCAAATCAAATCAAAAGTTTGTGACTCCATGAGGTGAGCGATACATACAGGCTCAGCCCTCTGTGCTTCTTGTTCTTCAAGGCAATTAAAGACTGGAATTCGCTTCCTAATTCAATTAGATCAATTCGCGACAACAACTCATTTAAAACAGAACTAAAATTATACGTTAAACAACTTTGAAAGTAAAATATTAAATCAAGTTAAACGAAAAATATTTAATGTGCATGCACTGTTGCTAATCATTTTCCTTATCCTTGTTAAAATTGTTCACCAAAGTAAGATCTGCAAATATGTCAACATGTCCAAAATTGTCAATTGACCCTTTATAGGATTTTTTGCCCTTCAAGGATAATGTACTTGTAAACAGTAATTATCAGTAAAAATAATGGTCTGACATATTGTCACAGATGTTTATAGCATAACTTGAAATAAATTTAATGGTAAGTGTACAAGTAAAATGGAGGGTCAAGTGTTAAGGTGATTGAAGATTTCCATAGTAACCAATGAAAAATCCCTAGTTACCACATATATTTGGGTTCAGGATCCTACAATTTACCTGTCCAAGTCAATATGGAAGGTAAAGAGTCAATGCCATTGAAAAAATCCCTAGCAACCATCTATATTTGGGTTCAGGATTCTATAATTTAACTGTACAAGTCAATATTAAGGTGAAAAATACGTGGGTATACATTAAATAGCAAAACTAATCATTGATGCAAGATCTACACAAAAAGAACAGGTGAACGATTCATGCTCTTGGGAGCCTTTTGTTTGTATTTAATTTCTGGTTGTTGTCTCTCTAAGGTTATCTCCTTTCCTATGTTCGATATAATTATGATATTTCCAGAGTATTGTTAAACGATTGAATTCTCACATTAGTTTTATGACGTTAAAGAACAACACCTTCAAGTTTCGAGAAATACTTGTAACTGAAAACATTATTTGTTAATTTTTTAGGCGGCACTGTCGACATAACCGCGTATGAGGTATTGGAAAATTTTCACCTAAGAGAATTAGCCAGGCCAACAGGTGGTCCTTGGGGAGGCATAGTGGTAGATGGCGAATATATGAACTTTCTTAAAACACTAATTGGAGAAGATGATTGGAATAAGTATGAGAAAGATAACCCAGAAGACGTTCTTGAAATGAAAAGACGATTTGAAGCAAAGAAAAAGAGCATGAACGAATCGTCAAGCAATTTCGTTACTATTCAATTTTCATCTTCATTGAATCCGGCACGTTTTTCAAAGTTGATATCGATGTCCGATTACGCAAGTTCTGTGTTTGTCAAAAAGGATAAACTTCGTTTTGACAAAGAATTTATCAAAGGGGTATTTTCAAAACCAATCAGCTTAATTATCGACCATCTGCGACATCTTTTAAGAGAAAGAAATATGAAAAATATTCGTGCAATTCTTATGGTTGGCGGTTTCTCCGAGTCGAAGATTTTATACGAAGCTGTAAAAGATGAATTCAAACATTTATCAGTTATTTGCCCACCTGACGCAGTTACTGCGGTTTTAAAAGGAGCAGTGATGTTTGGTAATGATCCAGATATGATCTGTGAACGTGTTTGTCCAAGAACATATGGTGTATCTGTCAACGTCCCTTTCGACTCGAGCAAACATTTACCACATTTTAAAGAGATAGTAGAAGGAAAAGAGAAATGTACGAACATATTTAAAAAAATCGTTGAAAAGGAACAGAGGCTTATTGTAGGAAAAAGTGTGTTTCCCGTTTTCTGCCGCCCCTCAAAGTCAACGGATAGTGAAGCCGTTGTTGACGTATATGAATCCACCGAAAAAGACCCTTTGTATACTCTAGATGATAATGTTAGACCATTAGGATCATTAACTGTTCCCATCCCTGATGTTGAAAGGGGAAAAGATAGAGTGATAAAAATAGAGATGATGTTTGGTTACACTGAAATATTTGTTACTGCCACTGAGGAGGGGACCAACAATGAATATAAGGCTTCCTTTAAATGTGTAATGAACTAATGAGGACCTGTAATCAATTATTTAAAAATATCATACATTTCAATATCATATAAAACGTACTTTATACTCAAATAAAAAAATGTCAATTTAAACAGTATTGAGCCTCACTTGTCAAAAATTACTGTCTCGTTCCATGGAAATGTTTACTAGAGATGTCCCCTTAAGCTAATTTTTGTTCACACCCTGAATTATTAAGTAGATGATATCTATACTCCCGCTCCGAAGGATTGGGGTGTATACTTGTTTACCTCTGTCCATCCGTCCGTCCTTCCTTCCGCCACAAAATATGTGGTCGCAAAATTCTCAAGTACAACTAATTCAAAGGTGGTGTGAAGCATGACCATAATGATTTGTAAAGTACTTACAAATTTTGTACATGTGGTATATCTACTTCCCTTTTAACGATACATTGTTCACCATATGGCCTATGTAAAGTTTTGGTCCCAAATACTCAGCAACTACATGCCACAACTAATTCAAATTTGGTTTAAAGCATAAATATGATGAGCTTTTAAGCGCTCACCGATTTTGATCCTGTGGCATATCTTCTTTCTGCTAAACGATGCCGCCATCTTTCACTCGTGGCGTATGGAAATTTTTAGTCGTAAAATTCTCGGGAACTACATATTACATGAAGCATGACCATGATGAGTTGTAAAGTGTTGAGTGATTTTGTACCTGTGTCACATCTACTTCCTGTTCAATGATGCCGCGATATACTCTATATGGCTTATGGAAATTTTTGGTCCCAAAATTCCCAGCAACTACATGTTAAAAATACACAAACATGTATTTCAATGCTGGTGTGAAGCACGATAATGATGAGTTGTAAAGTGCTCACCGATTTTGTACACATGGCACATATACTTCGTGTTCGATGCTGCCATACATTTTCACTATACGGCTTATGGGATTTTTTTATCTTTTAGTTCTTTTAGTACTTTACCATTTATATTATCAAGACCACAAGCTTTATGTGGGTTAAATTTAGATAGTAACTTTGTGACTCCTGTTATGCTAATAGATATTTGTGGCATCTCAAGATGTGGGCTAGTACCTTTGTCTGGAATATCGGTGTTTGTTTCGTTTGTGAAAACCGATTGGAACTGCTGGTTTAAGATGTTTGCTTTTTCTTCTGTTTCAGTGATTAAAATGCCATCCTTTTTTAAAGGTGCAATACCTGTGCTATCAGTTCTTGTGCTTTTAATATAGCTGAATAGGTTTTTTGGTTTTGCATTTGATGTCATGTGTTGATCAGCATCATTTACAGGTAAATCACAGATTATTTTTTTCTATATAATTCCAATATCCTATTCTGAGTTCTTTCTGAACTTGCTTTTTGAGTTTTTTTTATTTTTTCTGGATTTTCCTTTCTTTTACTATATGCTTTATTTTTCTTGTTGATAAGTTTTCTTAATTTGTTTGTCACCCAAGGTAATCTATGTTTATAAGCTATCATTTTATGTGGGACATTTTTTTCTATTGATGTTACAAGATCTACTTTAAAGGTGTTCCATAAAGTATCAATATTACTCGTTTCATAATCCATTTCTAATTTTTTTAGGGTTTTATCTAAATCATCCTTAATATTTTCCCAGTTTGCTTTAGTAAATTTAAGTATTTTCCTTGGCACTTCCTGTACTCTTTTAAGCCATGTATCTATTTCTATGTATACTATGGCATGATCTGCTTGACCAACAGGTAGTAATGTTGTGATTTTATTTATGTTTGTTGGATTATTTGTAAAGAAGATATCTAATATCCTGTCTTTACGTGTAGCTATATTTGTCACTTGATGTAGGTTCTGATCGTTCTCAACGATACATTTAGCCTGCATCGGCGTAGTTTGCCTCCTTCTAAAGGTGTGGCAAATATTTCAATAGTATTTTCCAACAGCCAAAATAAGTCCGCCTTTAAACATTCATTCTGTTGTTTAATGATTTTCAGATTATATAGATGGGTATAAATCTGAAGACACAGTTTGGACATGGTTAATTTTATTTCGATTCGCAGTAACG
Organism: Mytilisepta virgata; assembly: GCA_028015205.1. NCBI lineage: Eukaryota > Metazoa > Mollusca > Bivalvia > Mytilida > Mytilidae > Mytilisepta > Mytilisepta virgata. Next base: position 97,157,096 of record CM051521.1, read on the forward strand.
TTAGTTGAAACATTTACCACAAACAGAAAAATTGTAGAAATATATTTATAAGACAAATAAAAATATCGGAAAAAAGCAAATTGTTTGTAACCATTTTTTAGAATGTAAACTATTCCACAACTTTCTCTCATCAAACAAATAAATAACTGGACATTAAAAGGTATTTTATGACTCGTGACATCTAAACTAGTCTTCAGAAAATGGTTTTCACTCCTTTTACTGCATTAAGTCAAAATAGAGGCACGGAAGCACTGCGGTTCCTTCGTTTAATTTTGCAGTCGGAGTAGATAATTTTTTAAGAAACGATAATATCACAAATTTCTGTGCCTTTTTCCAGGATATTTTCATTTTTTTATCGTGGCCAAATCACAATCACAAAATTGCATCCAGTGGACACTCTGGACACAGCTTGAAGATCTAGACTTTGCTGACGATCTGGCACTTCTTCCACACACACACACACACACACACACACACCAACAAATGCAAGATAAGATCAGCAAAGTAGCAGAACTATCCTCACAAGTAGGTATGAACATCAAACGAAAAAAGACCAAAGTTCTCCGGACCATATACAACCTTTTCTACTTCAAGGAGAACCACTAGAGGATGTAGAAACATTCACATATTTTGAGAGTATGGTAGATAAAAAAGGATGTACAAATGATGATGTTAAAGCCAGAACAGTAAAAGCCAACTCAAAAACATCTGGAACACCAGATCTGAGAAGGCTGACAAAGTTATGAACATTGAGACCTAGAAGATAACAGTTGCAACAGTGAAAAAGATACATATTTTCATAAACTCCTGTTTGAGACGCATTCTACAGGTCCACTGGCCAAATACCATAAGCAACACAGAGCTATGGGAAAGAACAAACCACCAACCTATTGAACAAGAAGTAATGCAAAGACGATGGAGGTAGATAAGCCATACCTTAAGAAAACCACAAACAGACATCACAAGGCAGGCTTGGAACCCCTTTGACACATAGAGTAGAGGCCTAGAGGTAGACATGAAAACAATGGGGAAGACCTGGCAACAATTAGAAAGAACAGCGCAGGACATGAATGACTGGAGAAAACTTGTTGATGGCCTATGCACCAAGAGGGGTAGTAGGCTTAAGTAAAAGGCCAGATAAAAAATATATATTATATTGATATCAATTTCGTAAACTACTTACATATGGGAGAAGTTTTGAACAATATCCAAGACATCTAGCTATATTTATGAGACATTTATCAGATATACAGAAAAATGAGGGGAGTTTTGACTTTATTTGGCCCAGAGATTTATTACATCTAGAACTGTATTGGTTAAAAATTCAATTTTGAACTCGGATAATTATAACATTTTTAACGATTGTTAGAGTTGCTTCACTACTATAATGTAAACTACGCCATATTAAAACTCCATAGTTGATCACGATTTAATTAAACGTAGAAAGCTTCTATCTTGCATGAAATTATATTTTTCTGTTAGAATGTTCTACCTTACAGATATCTACATTTCAACGGACTTGTCTCATTCTTTTGAAATGTTACGGATGGCGTTCGTTACATATTAGCTAATGTCACTCCAGGTTTATTTACTTCTCTTTAGTCTTCGGTGTATTGTAATTATTTTGGTCATACTTTGTTCTCAGTATTGTATCAAGTATTAGCCTTCTCTCTTGATTTCCCCTTATCTTATACACTTCCCTATTCTTTACTAGAACGTTACAAAAGCGTTTGGTAAAGTTACGTTTATAACTTATGTTATGTATTTAAATGAATACCCAGACTTTGATGAGTGGCGAGTACTTTGTGTTCAATTTTGAAAATACGGCCAGGGCGTAAATGGAAATTCTCAAATGACTCAACCTTCAAAGAATCCATAAATAAAATTTAAATTTCCTTGAAAATAATTTTCAGGTATTTAAACTATTCGACCCGTTTCAAGATTTTTAAATTTATCTTTTCTTTCATTTCTTAATATAGCATTTAAAAATAAATATATCTGTCATTTAAGTATATAATTCCTGGAATTTTGGTTCGAAAGGCATATACATGCTGTGAAATGAAAATAAAAGGCAGGATGGAGTAAATTCTAAACGAATATAGTAGATATTTGGAACTGGGCGAGCTGACTCTGTTGGTCGTAGCTGGCAGTTAATAAATTAACAGGGTATGTATTCTATAACATTCTACTGTCTCATTCTTTTTAAAATTTAGTTCTGTTATAATTCTAATTAACAATTATAAATTTAAGGACATTCTGTACATTATATCTTGTACGTCAGCAGATGAATTATTTCTTTTCCTCGTATAATCGCAAAGAAGAATCTCCATGGAGAGTACATAACTAATGTAACAGTCCGGAAAAATGTTCCCTTTCATTGTTTCTGTAGAGGGTCATACCATTTTAGCATTTTAGCCAACAGTTTTCAATTTTTTTTTTTTTTGTTAATTTTTGTTACAGTAATTTACAGATACGTATAATACAAAATACAATCTAAGAAAATGAAGAGGAGTTAAGTATAAGGTTCAAAAAATTGAATCACCTTAAAAAATATCTTAATCAATCCTTCGTATTTCTTGGAAATCATGTCCTCATTGTTTCAGGTAATCTTATTAAATGATTTTGAAGAGGCTTGTTATTATCACCTGTAGGCCTACACATAATTATGGCACGCCGTTGTTATATTTATTCAATTTCGAGATATCTTATTTAGTTAAATAAGATATCTTATAAACTAATTGAGATATCTTATAAATTAATAGAAATATCTTATAAATTAATAGAGATATCTTATAAACAAATAGAGATATTTTATAAACTTATAGAGATATCTTATTAACTTATAGAGATATCTTATTTAACTGGTTATAAAGATATCTTATTAAATATATAAGATATCTCTATAAGTTAATAAGATATCTCTATTAGTTTATAAGATATCTCTATTAGTTTATAAGATATCTTATAAACTTTATAAGATATCTAATAAAGTATGTGTTTAAAAGATATCTTTATAAAGAAGTAAGATATCTTATTAACTAATAGAGATATCTTATTAACTAATAGAGATATCTTATTTACCGATAGAGATATCTTATTAACTAATAAAGATATCTTATTAACTTATAGAGATATCTTATTTACTTTCAAATTAAATAAGATATCTTATAAAAATTAAAGATATCTTAATACTTTAAAAGATATCTTAATACTTTAAAAGATATCTCTATAAGTTTATAAGATATCTCTATTAGTTTATAAGATATCTCTATTAGTTTATAAGATATCTCTATTAATTTATAAGATATCTTATTAACTAATAGAGATATCTTATAAATTAATAGAGATATCTTATAAATTAATAGAGATATCTCATAAACAAATAGAGATATCTTATTTAACTGGTTATAAAGATATCTTATTAAATATATAAGATATCTCTATAAGATAATAAGATATCTTATAAACTAGTAGAGATATTTTATTAACTAGTAGAGATATCTTATAAACTTATAGAGATATCTTATTAACTTATAGAGATATCTTATTTACTTTCAAATTAAATAAGATATCTTATATAAATTAAAGGTATCTTAATACTTAATAAGATATCTTGTTAAATAAATAAGATATCTTGGAAAATATAAAAACGGCGTGCCATACATAATATGATAATTGTTTATTTAAAACTTTAAAAACAAAGCATTTTTTCTGTAGTTATATCTTATACAAAAATAAAAAAATATGTTATGCCTTCAGTTGTGTGCTTCACCCGATTCTATAAACAAATGTATATGAAATGTTAAAAGACTAACGAAAAGTATTAAAGATACTAAAAATATATTTTTACACCTGATTCCATTCTGTATATAGCTGAACGAAATTAGGATACTATATTTAGTGTTACATAATAATATGTTTATCACTGACATTTGTTTAATAATTGCCACGATTATTTTCGGAGTCGTTTAGTTTTGTACGTCTTTTGGTGTTTTTGCTCATCAGAAAAGAATTCACGAGGAGTTTATACATGTTATCATTAATAACAATTACAATAAACCAATATATATTCATTATCATACTTATTGTTACTTTTTGTAGTAGTAAAGACAATAGTGAAATACAAGTTCCATTTTTCTTAAGATAACTCCTTGTCGCTTTATATTGATCCTAGTTTAAAGAGTTGCTGCATCTTATCTTTATTCGTATAGCTCCAAATTTAGGAGAATACTACCGGAAACATATGATGGTCTTAATATCTACAAAATAATCCGCAGCTATTTGTACATGCTTAACCTTACGCCCAAATCTATTTCAATTCTAAGTTTCTGGTCAATATATACTATTTCGTTATTTTTACCATTTTATTTAAATGGTCAATAGGCATGACTTGCTCCCTTCCATAATTCAGGATTCCTTATAAAAAATATTCTCTATTGTCTGTTATACCAAGGTCCTGATATATTGGATGAACCATAGTACATGTAATTCAAAATCTAAAAGGGTACTTAGTAATGTAGTCACTCAGATATCTTCTTGTTTTGAACCTAGACTACTCCATTTCACAAAAGAGATTAAAAAATCTTTAAGGAAAACAATTGTATTTTAAGGATTGTACTATCTTTGCATTAGTAATCCTATTTTTATCTTAAATGGATAATTCATTTTTTAACTTTCTTACTTGCCAATACAGAATCAGCAAGTTCGTAACATTTTTATTAAATGGCCAGTCCATAGAGCTGATCAGTATGACCAGTCCGTAAGAAATTCAATATTGTCCTGTTTGGAAGCTGTATTGCCTGAGTGGATGCATAACGGGACAATATGACTTTCCGTATTGCCCTGGGCCGAAAATCTGTATTTATTATTAACCAGATAAATTTTCATATAATTATAGATTAATACATGATCTTTTTCATATTTCCCTTGCACAGCGACAGACCAGCAAAACAGACTGTTTAGATTATTTAATAAAAGTGTTACGAACTAGCTGATTCTGTATTGACCATGTATTGATTCTCGGTCAGCTGTATTGGCCCACGGGCCTACGGGCCTCGAGAACAATACAGCTAACCTTAAATCAATACAAGGGCCAATACAGAATCAGCAAATTAGTAACACTATAGTTTTACTAAAAGATATTAAAATTTAGTCTACGTGTTGTGGAATTTAACTATTGTTATAATTATCATTGTCATCATTTACATCTGTTACATAATTACAAATCTGAGCAAACCAATTTTCTACAATGCGGACATTTGAAGACAATGAATGAATTGAAACTATTGTAACATATGTTAACGCCGACAAAAAAAACTGTTTCGTTTTTCATATTTCCCGTTACTTGAGGAAATGATGATATCAATGTACAAAAGTAACTGCCAATGCTGATACTTGATTTATTTAGTATAAGAAGTGTGTTTTACATGTATAAGGTACAAATAAACTCGTTGCACCATATGTACGTATCAAAAATACACAAAGTCGTGTAATGGAAATTTAAAAAATCTTTTAAAAACATCATGATCTCAGCATCCACGTATAATCACTGAAATAAAAACAACGGTAAATAGGGGATGTATATTTTCTGCGTTATGGACCTTAGGTATTTTCTCAAAAGTCGACTATAGGCGATAGCTATGTTTAATCAACTCCTCCTATAGCTTTTGGTAGAGATCCAAACTTTTCAGAACGTTTGTAGATATATTGAAGACATACCTGAGGTGAGACTTTTTAATTATCCTCAGTTTCAGAGAAATGCACCTCCAGAATTTTATTAATTATTAGAGTTGGTAAAATTTGACTACATGATGAATAAATAATAAATGTCTTAACCTCAGATATGTAATATTGAATGAAAGAGGATGGATTTTAGTTTAATAAAATACGAAAACATTAACTGATTTTGCTTTTGACAACAAATGGGAGGTAAGAAACTGGGACATATGTATTCACACACGGTGTGTAAAATTGGGACAGGGATAATAGGCACCTAAACTGGTAAATTAAATTGCGGAAAAAGAGGCGGAAAAGTATACCTGGTTTTTTCACATATGAAAAATTAAGCCTCAATTGGATTGAAACGCTGCATCAGACCTCAATTTTAAGCCGAAGTGGAGTGAAATTGAACATTTTTAAAGCTTTTTTTTTTAAATGTTTTGAAATGTTGCTATGCCAACTAGGTTTCCATGGATTTTTATTTGTTTTATCATGATTGAAACAATGCTAACATAATGGCTTTTCAGAATATATATACATGTATATGGGTATTATTTACTCTGAAGATGGCACAAGACCATGACATTTACGGTAAGCTCACTTCACATAGAAAATGGTACTATCTAACCTGAAGAACTGAAGTATGATACCATTTGAAGACTTTTATCCTTTTTTTTTCGTGTTGTGTAACTTAGTCATTTTTCGCAAAAATCATCTATCGATAATCAACACATATAATAAAGCTTTCAATCTATGTAGACATTCGAAACTTTGTACAGTGTGCATTACATTAAGGAGTAATGAAGATACCATGCCATCGCGTTTTTCGTTTCTAAAGAAATAATGGATCATCTACCCCAGTCCTTAAATGGATTAATGGCATAGAATTTTCATAAAATGAGCTAATCTGCAATATAACAATGTCATTATAAGGAATATATAAACTATATTTGTGGAAAAATAATGACAACCCGCTGGACTACTAAAGGAATCGGTAGTTTATCCTCGTTTCATCATGATTTTTTTTTAATCTGGGTAGGACTTGTTAATCCCTCCTAGAACACTATTTTGTATCGATAAACTAAAATTACGTTGCACTAGACATTTTTTTCCGTATGAAATCTTTCTCGGGACCCTTCATGTGTGTTTTGCATGATGAGTTCTTGATCTTATTGTTCTAATATATATGTCAAAATTATGTTATATGATTTTTAGAGATCTTCATTAAAAGGTCTTATGCTTCCCTTGATATTTCCGATTTTCTTGAATATACAGCACAACTTTCGTTTTGATTTAGTCAAAATTGCGCACCGTATCGGGTAACTCTTCTCCAAAGTTTAAATCATGTGACCTACACTGGGGGAAACATAAAAATGCCTGGTAAGTAGTTTTTTTATGTTCTAAAAATTAATGAGAGTTTAATAAAAATGCATGTTTCGTGATAAGAAAAGAAATTTCATAAATCGACACCATTAAGTTAGTCACTTAAGCATTATTTTTTATAAGACAGTGCCCCGCGTTATGTCTTCTTGCAAATATTGAACGTGTCCCTATCGCAAACATTCAGGATGTATATCACAAATAAGACTATGAAAATATTCAACAGATTATAAGCTTACAAATCATAAACCAAAAAATAATAAAATAAACTGACAGACTTGAAATTTCCATTGATCAGATTCAGAAAACTTTGTTTTCTTCCTGGTCCTATTTGGAGGGAAAACAATCAGAAACACCACTTTTCACCAAATGACATAAAATTATACAAAAAAGAACAATTATTGGTTCGTTTTTGTATTATTTATAGCTATATTTTGTCAGAAGATATTTAATTGTTAGTTTCTGTGATAGTTTTATAAAAAGTTTTTTTCTTTTTTTTTTCATTTTTATTTTATGATGGATTGAAAAATTCTTTATGTTTATTTCCAAAAACATGAACTTTAGGGGCATAATACAGTATTGCATATATTTTTATGCTTTTATTTCAGGGAAGTCGAATAAAATTTACTAGAATGTTTTGAAAGGGATAGAATTTTAAAAATATTGTAATCAAATATTTGCATATATATTTTGTTTATGTATTTTAAATGATCAGAAATTAAGGAGGTATACCTAGGTAATCTTCTAGTATTTAGAAAAATAGATGCATGTGTAGAAAATAGCCCTGAAATGTCCAAAAGCATCTATCAACTACATTCACGCTACTGCCTGTATCTGATAGATCCCTCTCGAAATTTCTAGAAATGCATCACATCCTGACCTTATTTTAATGGCCACTGATATTAAGGATACGTTTCTAAATATCTATATATAAAGTTTCTGTTTCTCCTTTTCACGAGGCATGATTTTATCTACTAATTTTGTTTACATAGTTGTTCTTTACATTAATTCTTTTTAATGATCTTTGCTTTTCAAACTTGTTGCCGAAGATTAACACAGAATAAAAAAAAAATTATGCATGTATTTGGTCTCTTTAAAGTGTTTATCTTTTTTTTGCTTAGATTTAATATCATACCATTTTACAGATATGTACATGTATTATATTCTGTATGAATGTCATTTTCATATTTTTACAGTCAGATTATATTATGTTTGAATTTGTTGTGTAATATCAATTTATTTCTAGGTAAATGACTTTATTGTTCGAACGAGAAAAAAAAATTCTTCTATGATGTTATCACTATTCGTAGAACATTTTAACAAAGGGTACATTTTCGGTTTCAGTCTCACATTTATCATTAAGGCAAACTTTTTATAATTGTAAATGCTACAATTTTTCAAAGAGCAGGTAAAGAATTTAGATTTGTTCAAAGTTTTGGAAATTACCACTTACAACAGCTCTTGCAGTATTGTTTAAAATCAAAAAGCTGCATTTTGATAGAAAAAAATATACAGAAACAGGGATGAAAACCGTAAATGATACGGAAAACGAGAGAAATGGATAAAATCAACGATTGATTACGAGATAAAATAATGAAACTTCCCAGAATCACTTAAATGACAGATTTGCGAATTTCCTGACTGACCGAGGGTACATATAGAAGACCGTAATATTGCTGTATCATAGAACCACTGTATTTCTATACTAGAGAACTTCAAGAACATAAGTCTATTCATGAGTAGACAGAAAATTCTTTGATATTTCTACAGGGACCAAACCAATATAGTCGAAGTTATATGAGTGTTCATTGTTAAACGATTTACTTAGCCCTTCTCATTTCCAAAAACCTAGTTGAAAAAATTCATATAAATATTAGACAGTTTTGTAACTTATACTGCAAAATTGTTGGTAATTGTTTTGCCAAGTAATTTTTTGCCTCAATCATACCTGACCCTCATGCACCAAAATTGGTATAACAATAAACATGGACTGTGCACGCTCAAATTCAGTGTTGAAGGGGTAATAAATATATTATGTATTAAAGTATATAGACATAGTAAGCAAGGGCCTCTAAGTCTTCGAAGAAATATACTGGCGAGATAAAAGTTTAGAAATGTTTATAGAATACCACTACAAAATAATTTTAATTAATTAATCTCTTTCTTGTCCTTGTTTGTTTCATTCAATCAGAATAGAGAAGATCTTTTTTCATCTTTGTTTTTCTTAATTTTATTTATTTATATTTTTAGACGGATTATTATGTTTTGGTCTATTTATTTCATGTATCTCCGAGTAAACATATACACATGGATACACGTAAATTTGTTACAATAAATTTAAACATTTCCAAGAACTTTTGGACTTTTCTCTTCCCAGAATTTCTTGTTTTTTAACTAGAAACTTATCCAGGGGAAGAGAAATTTGTATAATTCTGAGATTAATTTGATCTATCAAGTGTTTGTTTGCTTTGGTCTTTCGGCTTTTTGACGGAGGTGCTTAAATTTCCTGTTTTTATTTATTTTTATTGATGCATTTTTATAGATGGTTTAAATAGATAATCAATGAATATGAATTTATATTAGAGTAGAGGGTAACATAAACTTAGAACAATAATTTTTCGTTTCCTGTAATTTCTTTTGTTTCCTCTATTTAGAAATTTTCCCATGTCAGGCTTCTGACAAAGGAAAATTTGGGTTTATATATAGATCAGATAGTATTCTAGGAAAAGTATAAATGACATGGGCATTTGAACATGACGAATGCATTAATATTGTTAACTTTATGGTGATATATATATATATAATATATTTCATGTCCAATATTAACCAATATATATTGAAAATTTTTGTGCAATCAGTAACGCCATTTTCTCTATACCTTAAATGCAGCGCTTTTCCTGTTAAATATGAAACTTCTCAGTTTTGGAAGCAGTTTCCGAATACTACTTCAATAGTTTATAGTCATAATTTTATATTATCAATTTTACTATAGTATGGCAGCAGACGACAAACCTGGGGTTATAGTTACCCATGGAACTTTCTGTAGATTTGCAGAAGTACAGTTTTTGTTCACAATATTTTTTTCATAATTTTTTTTGTAATTAACGTTATAAAATATTTTTACTGAAGTACAAAAACTCAGAATTTCAGTTAGTTAATTGGATTACTTGGTATGTTTTAATTAACTATAAATAGCTGCTTTTTACATGGAAGACTTTTGTTTAACATGCAGTATTAATAACCCACAAACTCTTTCTTTCCATGAAATGTAGAGTTTAACACTGTTGTTTTATTTATTTATTTTTTTTATATTTACACTTTCAGACTTGCATATGATATGACTTTTGAATATCTATTTATATATTTGGTATTTATAATATTTATATTCTTCACATATTAGAAAAAATTGCTAAGACAGTATACGTTTTTGGTCATATATTTTGTCAATGCAATACCATGCAGTTTTAATGCATTAGATATGCACATTTCGTCCAACTATTATTGCATCAGTTGTGCTCGAGACCAAAGAATTTGGATACCGAAACAATAAATAACGATTGAAGAGTAAAACGCCAAAATGGAAATTACTGCAAAGCCATAGAGAAATGTACGAGGAAAATTTTCTTTAGTTTCATCAAAATTCAAGTTATATTAATTTTAATTTTCAAGTGTCAATTTCAAGAATTATATACCTGTCATCCATTCTTCCAAAGGGAGCGAAAATTTAGCTGTTTAATCGGATTTTCCAGCTTATAATCTGAAAACTAGTTTAGTGATATATGGTGGACGAGCTGTTCCAAACAGTGATGAAGAAGAAGTCAATTTGTTATCTGTTTGACAACTCATTTTCTCTCATGGATTGGTAGGGGATCTTAAATCCTGAAATTAAATGTTCTCAACATCTACGAGCGTGAACGTTTTTTCTTCTTCTTTTTTTCATTTATTTTATTTTATTTCTATTTACTCCGACACTAAACTTGCATACAATACAAGAATTGATAAATATAAAAGTTTAATTTGTGGCATGTTATTTGACTTTCTTCGAATTTTCGAGTTTCTAATTTTAACTGTCTTATAAAATAAATGTAGAGTAAATGTACTAAAATAAGATTTGAAAATTAGGCTTTGATCCAGTTGTGGAAAAATTTGCCTAAGTTGTCTAAGTTATAATTGCAATCATGTTCCTTTATCAGATTTTTGGACACCCACTGTGGTCTCGTGCTCGCCCCGAGTGCGGAAGGTCGCGGGTTCGATCCTCGGCCGGGTCAAACCAAAGGCATTAAAATTGGTATTTGCTGCTCCTCCGCCAAGCACGCGGAATGGAGGTGATTTCTGTACCGATAAAACACCCAACCACTGTTCACTGTTCGTAACTTGACTCTGTGTTGTGTTTGTTTGTGTTTTGTGCTGTTATGTTATTTGTGTCCGGGGTTCTGTCTGTTGGGTAGTGTTGATTGTTATGTCATTGTTGACCTTTCCTATTATCCATGTTGTTGTTATTTTTTCATCAGTAGTCGTGACCAAAACATTGAAAGGCCAAAAGCTACAGAGTATAAGTAGCAAATTCAAACCAGACAAGAATGTATATATATTACTCAATAAAATTGTTTCTTATTTAAACGAGCTTCAGTTTTAAGCTTTTAGCGATTTCCAGATCTTTTAACTTTTACTTTGGAGAAAATCATGAACGTAGGATAATTTTTTTTTATTGTTCTGTACACAGACATCCAACATCTTATTGGTTTTGATACAATAGATAGATATAATTATTCATGTTTTAGAGATTTTACTGTAAGTTACGGCTCAGCCAAACAATTTTATTGTTCACTATAAACGGGAAGTTCAAACTGGAGAATCTTTCAATGACTAGACATATCTTAAATATCTTCAATTGTCCAGTTCCTGTTGGAGAAGAATTTGATGCGATAGTTGTATTCCGTTCATTGTTTTATAATTTTTCATGGAAAATATTCTCAGTACAAATCGTAGGAATAATTGACTTGTTTTTGAAAGCTATGATATGAAGATATATAAATAAATTAGAAAAATAACAAATAATTGAGATAATAAATATTATAGAAAATAAAGAAATGTAAAGAATAATGAAAATTGATTTAAAGTTCGACTGTACATGTGTTAAATTAATACCTTAAGTAACTATTTCAGAAATCATACATTTCATTTTAAATTTATGAACTACTAAATTTTATTCTCATAAGATTTAACAGTACATGCATATTTTAAATTGAATGGAGAAATGTGGGTCAAACATCTAAATAATACGGAATTTGAAACCTCCCATTCAGATCTTCATAGAACAACCCAAGTTTTATGTAGGCCGTCTACAATTTAATATTTCTTTCACCACGTCTGAAACTGATCAATATAAAAAATAGTTTCCTACAGATACTTATATTATTCTGTCATTGTTTATGAACACGTGAATGGCCGATTCTTTTCCCATTGATAAATAAATAACAATCCAAAGATACTAATATTAGATATAGTAAATTTATACTATGCTGTATACGACGCATTTCAAGGAGTTACCTCTCATCAGAGCATAAAAACCGAAACATTTGGAAGACCAAAACCCACACTTATTTTAAACAAGAAGTGCTCATAACTAAAAATACCGAAAAAGGAAGCCAAATTTCAGCTAAGGAGATCTACCATGTGCAATACAAGGAATGAACCCTTAACCCTTTAGCATTTGCCCAGTTTTTGACAAAAATCATGAACAATTCGGGTTGCGCAATTGACCACACAGAAAAAAAATATTTTCAAAGATAAAAACATTTATTGTATACACTGTAAAAGTATAATACACTAGCTTTAATTTTTCAAATTCATTACTTGATTGCCTTGATTACCGTTGCTATGGTAACACATCAAACTTCACTTCAAACTTGAATTTTAACTGTTTTTAGCCAAAATCAAAATATACTGAGGGTTCTTTTTTGTTCAGAAGTAGAAATAGGGTTTGTTTATGGTACAATAGTTTTAATAACAACTTGAACTGGATAAAACAATTGAACAGTTTTGGAAATTATGTGAGAAAGTTAGGTTATTTATGTTGCTAGGCAACCATGAGAATTTGTCAATAAATGCTGATTCCATATAGTTTTCTAAATTTTTTATATAATAACATGAAATTCCACCCTTAAATTAATTATTTATTTACCTTAACTAATTCCTATATATTTTTGGAGAAAATGTCATATTTTTCCTTAGCAACCAATGACATTCCCTAGCAACAAACTATGAAAAACCCTCTACTGATATATATTCAATGTAAAATGATTTCCGAAAGTCCAATTTTATTTAAAAATCCAAAATCTTGAGTAATGTTAAATATTCACAGGTTAAGATCATTTCTACCTACTAAAAATAGTGTAAACTTTCACTTATTAAAATGCTACTAATCAACCATGTTCATTAGTTCGCGGTAGAAATTTTGTCAATTTGTAATATTTGAAGTTTTGACATGTTCCACCATCAACCCATTTATGACTTAAACCAGAATAAATAGTACATACATGTGGATATTCAAATATTTTTCCTTAGCAACGATATTGATTCCCTAGCAACCAAGAATGAAATACAGTTTTCAATTTTAAGAAGAAGGCAGAAATGATTCCTTATTTAAACATACAAGTATACTAGTTCAAAGGTTTTTACCGGCTTAAAAAGAACAAATCAAATGACAATCAAATTATATACACCAGAGGAGATGGTAAACATTTACAGTTGAATAGGGGACATCTCGGCCCGCGGACCACTCGGCCCAAGACCACTCAGCCCGAGGTAAAGACAACTCGGACCGTAACACTAACAATATTAGGTTCATTTAAAAGTTAACTTGTAAAGACAACTCGGACCGTCAGAAAAAGACAACTCGGACCGCCAGAAAACGACAACTCGGACCTTAATCCTTTTGATGGGCCGACTGGTCTTTTTAGTACAAATGAACGGGACGAGTGGTCCTGGGCCGAGTGGTCCGCGGGCCGAGTTGTCCTGCACCCTTACAGTTCTCTAAAATAGATAATCATCACATTCGTTCCCTTTTGTCGAGCCTGCGACCTTTGTCGCGGAAGCGAGACATAGCAATCCTACAGTTCGTTGTCGGCGGCGGCGGCGTCAATATTTACATTCACTCTGTGTTGAAAGTTTTTAAAACATTAATAACTTTTTTAAATTATCCTGGATTTTTACCAAACTTGGACAGAAGCTTGTTCATATCAAAAGATAGTATCAAGAGGAAAATTTTGTAATAATTTTTTCTCCCATTTTTTCCGTATTTTACTTATAAATGGACTTAGTTTATCTCCCAGTTAACATAATATACAGTCTGAAGTTAAAGTATTTAAAACATTAATTACTTTCTTAAACCATCCTGGATTTCTATCAAACTTGGACAGAGGCTTCTTCATGATCAAGAAATAACATGTGGAGAATAATTATGTACATTCTACTATTACACTGAAAACATAGACAACAGCGAAATCAGGCGAGAAACTATTATTTGTGAATATTTCTTTCTTAGAAATCATAGATGTAGCTTTCTAACAAAGTTTGTGTTGAGATTTTAACTATAACCTTTATAGTCTATTTGATTTGATGTACAAAATAAGCATCGGTTTATTTCGTTTGCATAAAAATTTAGATAGACCAAAATGCTTAAATACTATTTTCCTTATTTTCAATAACTTTTGGCATGGGAATCTTTCAAACCAATATTTGATATTTCATAGAAAAGATGACAACTGGAGAGACATGTTGTGTAGAGTTTTTTAATGAGTATTTGGGTGCAGGTTAGAAAGTGCTTTGCCTTCTTGTTGCATATAAATTGTTTGTAGAAAAATGAATCCTGTCTCTCTTAGAGTTTTTTCTTTGCTCCAAGATTTATGGTTATGAAGACACTAATAAGCAAAGGAAGTTGTTGACTTCACATTTTGAAACTAAATAGACTAGATAAACTGCACTGTAATGTTTTAAATTAAAACAAATACTAGTATACATAATTTGAGCACTTTTTATTTTGAAATGTATTTTAAAAACAGTTCAATGCTTTCAAACCTTCCATATATGATTGTATATTATGATGTACACATTGAAAATCCATATAATCAATTGTTATTCAAACACAGCACTGTCACTGAAGCACCAGTCTGTATATGTAACATGTATGTCAATTCAATTAAGCGAAAGCCTTGTTTAGTTTGGAAAGATTTGCTGAAATTTCATACAACTTTCTTAGATCTACATAACATTCTGAAAAACAAAAAGTATTTTTTAAAAATCCAATCTGAATGACCAAGACTGGTTCTTAATATGACTTCACTGAAGCAATATGAACATGCAAATACTTGTATACTGTTGAATGTGAATTTTTGAAAGACATTATCGTTTGCCTGTATTACAAATGTACATTTAATCTATGTAAACATTGCAATGTAGTACATGCATATAAAATAAGTGTCTGTTAATACTATACGGACTAATTTTATAAATGTGCAGAATAAATGTTATTAATTTGAAAATTTGAGAATAATGAAGTGTAAATTTCACTCTATGTTATGGCTGATTTAAATACAACATACATTTTGTATCACAAATTATTACTGCTACATGTATATAGAAAACTCTTAAACAATACCTGAAAAAGGCACATGCATTGATAAGCTTTAATTTACATGTATGTATAGAATTACCAGCCATTTTTCACAGTTACAGAGCTACCATTTGATGTTTAGGGGGGGGGGGGGGGTTCATAGGATATAGTATATCAAATGTTTGATCCTGCCTATTTTTTTGTCGAACTTTTGGTCCTGGATTTTTTACTCGCCCGCTATTGCAGCCTAAATTTTTATTTTCATTTAAACCCAAAAATTTCCTAATTGACATAGATTCCTGCATTCCCCCTTAAAATCAAATGCTTGCTACCTCACAACATATCTTGTCTTTAACTATTAAAGTTTATGTTGCAGTTTGAAAATTACTTGTTTTTTTCATTAATAAATATATTGGGTGGCCATGGTAGCTGAGTGGTCTAGTTTGGTTGCCTATTTATGATCACTAAGCCTGTTAGAGTTTAACCCATCTTGTGGTATGGTGTGTTCAACTCCTATCTAAATTGACAGGGATTGCCTGACATTGGTCATTGGTTCTCTCCAACTTCCACCAATACATGATTAAAACTATAAAAACATATCCTTTACTATATTTCAAGTAAGAATGCATGTATAATTTTGCATGTATTTAAATGGGCATACATGAATACATTATATCTTGCAAATGTTATTTGTGTACACCACCATTTAACAAATTCTTACCACTTATATCACATACAACTGATGTTACCAAATTAAGTTTCTAAATATACCACAGAATGGTTCCTTGTATGTGCAGGGTATATGCAAAATTTAAGTCGGGGGGGGGGGGGGGGGGGGGGGGGGAGGTGGTATCTGTCAAAACAGAAAAAAACACAAAAAAACATAATATTTACATTAAAAAATAATTAATTCATAAGTTACAAGTTTTCTACTACATTGTAACTATGCTTATTTATTTATGGAAGGGAAAGGAATTTAAAAGGAAATAATGCTCCAAATTACATTATTTGTATTAAAGAATTCAAGTTTTAGAATGTAAATAAAAAAATCTGGATTAAAAATTACTTTGACATATATTTTGAAAAATAAAATATGCAATCATATACAGGATCATAGATACTGCAAAAAAAAAAAAAGCATGTAAAACATTTCAAGGATCAATTTTCACCTTCCTAATAAATAAATAAATTATGGTTGCTCCTATAAAGTACAAGTTGACTGATGTATACATGTACATAATATCTTTTATTTCAAACAAAACAAAAAAATATCATAATACAGAGCTCTCAGATTTAGAAATTATTTTTTTTTATTATTTAATTAGTCACGTGTAAAATCAAGATATGGTGAGCATCACAATAACCAAGCAAGGCTTGCATTTCTAGAAATACAGTATCCTGTATTATAAAAATAACTTGTTTATGAATTGCATAAAGTATTCTTTTTCTATTACCAATTTCTCATGGTAAACAATAAGGTCTTAGTTTACAGTAAAAAAAAATGAACGAATGCAATTTAAATCTAAACAAATATCAGAAATTCTAAATTGATCAAAACAATATTTTTAAACAGGTTAAAATTTCCATAAGACTGCATCAAAGAGTAAAATAAACAAATGTAAAGCTTAAGTAATCCTTCCTGTGCAGCAGGCTTTTTTTTAACCTATTTTTATGTTCACTATTAACAACTTTTGCATGTGCTTTAATTCCATAGTTTAAAAAAAGCTTTTACTTCAAATTTACTATTTAGTGCTTATGAAATGTAATTTGGTTGAGATATATATCTATATGTTATCTGCCTTGGGAGTTAACGCTTGATTTTGAGTACAAGATAACATTTATCGATGAGAAAAAATATACTTTTACCCATTATTAGAACTGGAACAAAATCATCATCTTCTCACTTTCTTTCTCCTCGCAATCGTTTATTTCGTGATTCAGCAACAAATCAAGAGAGTCCTCTTATTCTTCATACAGGATATATCGTTTGCAATATTTACAGCCATTTTCACTTGGAAATTTATTAACTTCACTAGATTAATCGTACATTCTTGAGCGTAATTGTTGAAACTCACATGTAAGTCGGTTCAAAAGTCGGCACGTCGTAATAATCTGAAAACCGATCTCCGGAAAGCTATTTACGCTGCCGCACATGTTTAAGTTTAACCGGCAGTTGCAACGCCATCAAAGGGTCAATATCTGAAAACAAAAGTGTTTTGAAAAGCTTGTAAACTGGAGAAAAAAATGTTCGATTTAGATTTTCCTATTTCGATTTGCAATTTTAAAAATTTGAAGTAAATTTAAAAGATAGAGAAAAACGAGGGAATTCTTCTGCATTAACTAGATTATTTCATCCGCAAAAATGATAAATCTAGATCTTTTTAAGATATATTATATCACAATAAAAGTCTGTTTCTGCACTTTAGAGTACACTTTTCATATTGTGAATTATTAATCAAACGACTGAGAATATACGCTTCAAGTACATCGGACATCGTTGTAAAATTGCAGATGAAAATTGAATAAGTGTAGCAACGTTTACACCATAATAACTCGTCTTTTTACAAACAAATATTTTATAGAATTATAATCACGTGAAAAAGGAAATTATTGGCTTTAAATCAAGCCCTTTCTGGCCAAACTCCGTTGAGTATTGAGGCAATTATCAAGTTTTTGTTGGAATGATACTACACGTTGAACGCTTACCGGTCAAATTTGACCGGTACAAACGTTAAAGGGTTAATATTATTATTAGTTTTGAATTTTGCTGAATACTGGTAATTTCTGTAAATAATCAATGAATAATCATGTCAGACAAGTCTGACGACTGGGTTGGCGAATGCCCTCGAGGACCTAGGATCCACCATGCAGAGGCATCGTCCCAGGAGTTTCAAAATAACAATCCAAGGATACTAATATTAGATATAGTAAAACTGACAGTTGTCGGGACACTGAACAAAACGAATTTTGCAAAAATAGGTACATGTATTTATAAAACTAGTGGACTACACATTGCCAAACAAATGTTGATGAAAATATGTTCAAGAGTATTCTCTATTAACAAGGCTCCTTCAACTGTTAGAGAAAAATATAAAGTGCATAATGTAATTAAAATTCCAGCCTTCTCACCTTATTAATGGATGCCTTTCCGGGTATCACCAGCTCAATTTGCAAGTATTTCGATACTAGACAGAGATTTAAAATTATCTTTGTATAATAAGTGTATAGTAATGAGTTTCTCCCTGTCCTTACATGTGTATTGCTGCACCGTATTGGTCATTTGACATTTGAATCGGTTCTTTAGCATTTTGGATTAAAGTTTTCAACCTTTTCGGTATTTAGCATAACTGACGAGTTGTAATTCGGCTCATCATGTGCATCAAAATTGGTATCAAGAATAGTTTGGTACCATCTGGCTCTTGTGAAATTCGTCGTTTTAGTGTAAATTATTTGTTGATTGTTACATGGGAATTCGATTTATTTATTTATATTGGATCTCAATCATAAAGTTTCCTTGTATGATTTTTGGTATGATTGTTTGGCAGTATTTGATATTTCTGTTCCGAGAATTGCAATATGTTCTTGTCTGGTGACGTTTTTTTAAAATTTACCATGCAAGAAAAGGTGTTTTTATTTCTTTTTATTTGAAGCTTTCATTTTTACTTGAACAATGTAAAAAACACAATGTGCACAGATTTCAAAACATTGTCGGATTTGTGCATATAGGCGACAGAATGAAATTTAATTGGAGACATTCCAGATTAGAACATTACAATTAAATGACACTTAAGTACAGTTACAGATATGAAACATAATCATTATATTTTACAAAAAAAAATGTATTTTCGATAATCAACTTTCCCAATTACCAGACTCTTCGACTTAAAAATACTTAGATTGTGATTGAACTTTCAATTGAAAAATGCTGAAATCAATAAGAGACACCATGTAAAGTTAAGTTTTGGATAGAAAACCTTAATTCACATAGTCTTTTCTTGACTAGTACACCCCCCCCCCAACTTTCATCTCTTAACTTAATTTTGCAAATATTGATTAACGGACAATGAATATGCACCTAATTATTCGAATTCATTTTATTAGTACTACAGATTTCCTTGTTTCTGCTCCACAATGGGTGTTATATTTTCTTTCTCGTACTGTTTCAGATATGAGAAACACTGGTGAGAATTAAGTGGTTGAAAGTAATGTTTGACATGCTAAATTTTAAAAACCAATGAACTATGTGCATCCACAAATTATATGAATTTTTTTTATCCTAAATCGATCTTTTCTTGTCGCTATAGTATAGTCCGATAAAATTTTAATTTTATATCTTTGTTTTTAAATTATCATTTATTACATTTTGATTTTTTGTTTGTGTGTGTTTTTGTTTGTTTGTTATTTATTTTTATTTTAAAGTTAAAAAAAATTTATCATTTGATTTTAAAAATCAATTTAGTCGTTTGTCATCGCTGTCGTTTACACCGTCTTCATCAGCGCACGTAATTTGCGTAATCATCCATATATGTAACTTATACTCATGGGTATTAAAAATAACATACAAAAATCAATTTTGTATTGTTAGGATAATTATTCTAACCTTCAGTCTGGCAGTTTTGTCCGACATTTCAAATACAAAAATCTGTATATATGCATGTGTTGATATGTTTTAAACAAAGGTAAGGGTATGTCTTTCGCTGGACTGTATGTCATAATACTATAATTATTCCGTTAGAAAGAATAACAAATTTTTCATTGTTTTACTTGTAACTTGATACTTTTAATGAATGAAGCAATTTGAAAATAAAATCCAGGCAACCCGGCGAATTTAATGAAAAGTCGAAGATGGAACATCATCTGCAATCGAATATTGTAGAATTGGGGAAAAAAACAGTTTGTACTGAAAACTGAGGATCCGGTATCTCTTGTCCTTCATGTATACCTCGCTGTAATCTTTAGAATTGATCCACTCCTTAAATTCTTGGAAAGTAAATTTACAAAACTCGAGATAATTTAGTTTAAAGACATTGGTGGTAATTTTATTCTCTAAAAAATTTAGTTCTTGTTTTGGTGTTAATATTGTCGACCAGTCAGTTTTTTGGTAATGAGCCGGTATCTTGTGAATCGTATAATTGGTTTCAATGAATGTTTCTTGAATTCCTTACAAAATTCATGAGTTTGTGGTATATGTTAAGGACAAATTTCTGTCCTTGGATGTTTTATGTAATGATATACCTTTTGCGGAGCCAGGTAAACGGATATTTGCAACAGTAATGTCGAGTTTTATGCAGGAACCACATCAAATTAATATGGTAATTGCCATTCTAATGCAATCTAATAAATAAAGGTTTTTTTTAATATTTTCAATTTGTAGGTGAAAATAAAATAAAAAAACTTGAAATTACGTGTGCGAAGTTCGCGCAAAACATCGTGATGTCACTGATAGGCTGAAATTTTGAACAGAGGAATTGGGTAATTTTTCAGTTGACTTCACGCTCTCTTCAAAATGGGTTGAAATTGAATAGCATTTCCAATGCCCAGTTTCCGATTATTTGTTCTTGTTGTTCAAAATTCAATTCCTCCGAAATACCGGTTTTCAAAATGGCGACCATGCTTGGTCACAGACAGGTAGAATGTACATTTTAGCCAATCAAATTTCTTGTTACATTCTCATTGCATCAGAATTATACTTATCCCGGCTTAGTACAAATCTTGTACTGTGATTATTCAATGAACCCATTTCCCCAGACCCTGGGGAACTTTTTATTATTATTATTATTATGACGTGGCGCTCGAGACGTTGAGCGGCAAATATGATTTCGTCGATATCCTTTGATATGACAATGAAAACGTCTTATATTCCGATACCTGTAGGGTTCTACTAAAGGTAGTACCCGACACCTGGTAAAAAGTATGCGAAATTGACATATTTCACTTTAGCTTTTTCCTATAATTAGAAAAACGTTCTATGTTGTGTCTGATTTTTTTTTTTTAAATCGCCAGATTGGGGCTGAAACCGGGTATAAAATTGTCATCTATGTTCGTATCCGTAGATATGAAGATTTTAACACCATTCTGTACTCTTCGTCTCATGGTGTGCTAGAGTATTTCAGGGTGTTAAAATCTCCATATTTACGGATACGAACGTAGATAGCTTATATTCTCTTATTATTGACCGGTGTAACTCTCGTACTAAAACCAAACGTGAAGTTCGAGAGGTTAAGAAGTTTCTGTCTGTTTCACACGTAAGAACCTTTGGGATATTGTTCTTTCTCTCTCTCTCTCTCTCTCTCTCTCTCTCTCATCCTTATCTTTGACGTATCAGGTTTTTGAAGTTAGTCAAACAATTACCCCTCAGTTTACTGATTTAGTTTGTACATACTCCTTATTAGCGCACCTGGCCTAAAAGGCCATGTGAGCTTTTTTCATCACTTGGCGTCTGTCGTCGTTAACAATTTTTCAAACATCTTCTCCTCTGAAACTACTGAATGGATTTGGATAAAACTTAGCATGATTGTTCCTTAGGGTATCCTGCACAAAGTTTATGCTTCGATTTTTGATCCGTTGAAAAACATGGCCACTGTTACTAAAAATAGAACATAGGAGTCAAACAACATTTTTTTGCAAATATCTCAAAAATCATTAGGTTATGGCAAATTCTGGCAGGTTGAAAGTGTTCAGCATGATGAGAGTTACCTGTGTGCATATTTTCGTGAAAATCTGTCAACTGATGTTAGAGTTATTGCCCTTTTTTGACATTTTTGGCTTTTTTTTATGTTATTATTTCAAAAATCTTCTCCTCTGAAACTACTGAATGGATTTGGATAAAACTTAGCATGATTGTTCCTTAGGGTATCCTGCACAAAGTTTATGCTTCGATTTTTGATCCGTCGAAAAACATGGCCACTGTTACTAAAAATAGAACATAGGGGTCAAACAACAGTTTTTCGCAAGTATCTCAAAAATCATTAGGTTAAGGCAAACTCTGGCAGATTGAAAGTGTTCAGCATGATGAGAGCTACCCGTGTGCTGATTTTCGTGAAAATCTGTCAACTGGTCTTAGAGTTATTGCCCTTTTTTGACATTTTTGGCTTTTTTTAATGTTATTATTTCAAAAATCTTCTCCTCTGAAACTACTGAATGGATTTGGATAAAACTTAGCATGATTGTTCCTTAGGGTATCCTGCACAAAGTTTATGCTTCGATTTTTGATCTGTAGAAAAACATGGCCACTGTTACTAAATATAGAACATAGGAGTCAAACAACAGTTTTTCGCAAGTATCTCAAAAATCATTAGGTTACGCCAAATTCTGCAGGTTGAAAGTGTTCAGCATGATGAGAGCTACCTGCGTGCTGATTTTCGTGAAAATCTGTCAACTGATGTTAGAGTTATTGCCCTTTTTTGACATTTTTGGCTTTTTTTATGTTATTATTTCAAAAATCTTCTTCTCTAAAACTACTATTCAAAATCAAATGAAACTTGGTAAGATTGTTCCTTAGTGTATCCTGCAAAAAGTTAATGCTTGGATTTTTGATTGGTTGAAAAACATGTCCGCCATTACTAAAAATAGAACATAGGGGTCAAAATGCTGTTTTCTGCTATTCTTTCCTGAATTATAGAAATAAAATGAAGATGAAAGCTACTTTCAAGGTAAACATGGTATCCTGAGTTGCATGGTGATGATGAAAGTTTGTTTTGGATGGCCATTTTTAAAATGGCTGCCATTTTCCCGCCATTTTTTACACTTGCTCGGATTTCAACAATATTTGGTTTTTAAAGTAAACATGGTATCCTTAGTGAATGGTGATGATGAGAATGTTGTATTACAATGATTAAACTTCATAATATGTGAGCTTTTAATTGCCATCACTTGGTGTCTGTCATAATCGTTGTTAACAAATTTTCAAACATCTTCTCCTCTGAAACTACTAGGGGGATTTGGATGAAACTTAGCATGATTGTTCCTGCAATATTTCCGTTTCAAGTACAATAAAAAGCCTTAACCCACAATTTTTACATAACTTCTTTCAAACATTTTAAAAACGAAGACAACATATAGACCAAAAGATTTATACTTGTATTTGAAGATTAATTAAAGCTTGTATTTTTTATTATGAATCATCAGATTGACCTTGACTGTATCTTAATCAAGCGTAGGGAGAACTCATGCCCATTTCTTTCCAGAGGTTCTTGAAAGGCTTTTAAAGGTATTTTCAGCATTTTACATGACTTTTAATACTCAGTTTAATTTACAACAAACATTAATATATTAATTTAGTTTATAGTGCATTGTTTACCAGGTGAGCGATTCAGGCTCTTGAGAGCCTCTTGTCTTTGACGTATCAGGTTTTTGAAGTTCGTCAAATAATTAACCCTCAATTCCATCTATCTATACTTCCTCAGAAATTTATGTAGGTATATTATGGAACATAAATTATTTTTAAGATTGCCATTCCAACTTTGGTTGGTTTTCTGGAAGACTCACATCGCATATTTATTTTGAAAAGTTAAATATCAAGCACATATGGTTAAGTTATCCTTAGACAAAATTCATCATAAAGTTAGGACACCCGGAACCATGTACTAGGACAATCCTAATAGTTAAAATATAATTAGTAGGGTTCATAATGGCACTGTTTACATTCTCTTAGGTGAAAGAAGTGCTAGCATACCATCTCTAAAGAAATTAATTATTATTTAACTTTAATATGGGTTATTAATTGGGAGGGGGAGGGGTGTGGACAAGGAAATGATCCTTAAAAAGTTTCGCCGCATACATGAGCCAAACTTTTTTTTTAAAAATATACAATGATTTATATTACATCCATGCAATGTAATATTAATTCCTGTCCTTTTCCCTAAACTTTAATGGTTGTTCCATTTTAATAGATTTTCTGAAGTAATAGATAAAAAATCTGTACTAAAATTCTATTATAATTATATTATTATTTCAGATAATCATATTCAAATGCATAAACCATGTGTCAAAGTTAAATTTGGTAATAAACATTATTGTTTGTGAAATATGTTCACTTTCGTGCCCATAATACGAAACATTTATTCAACACGATAAACTATTCAAACAGTTCAATAATAACTTAAAGTCTTTATAATAAAATTAAGGGCCGTCTAAGGGACAATAAGTAACAGAGTACTTGAAGTTGCATGATTGACAGAAAATTATAGACAACTGCAGTTACACGACAGAAAACATTTTCTATAAATAAATAAATCATGATTATCTAAAATATAAAGACTCATGGCATATTAACATGTAAAAATTTGCCAACAGACTTTAATATATCAGGATCTTCACAATTGAGACTATAATATGACCTTTGTCTACCTGATAAATTTGTGAAGGGAGGAACTTTTGATGGTATCGACGTACTAAATAGGTCCCCAGGAGGACCAGTATCGGATATAAAATGTCGTCATATAAGACCAGTATATGATATAAAATAGTAAAAAAGAAATATTTATAAACGGGGTGAGGTCACAGGGTATCTGCATATACTCACATAACTTATATTTTATGTATAAATAATGTAACATTATCTGCGCCGTATGTGGGGTTTTAACCCATTAAGAAAATACATGTTATATTAAGTACATAAAATATGAAATATTTGTGATTTGTACAGATTCAGAAAGTCATTCTCTTTAAACTCTTTAAGAAATTAATGCTATATATAGACGATAATCATGGATGAATACTTTTTTTATGTATTGCAAGTAAAATAACAATGATAAAAATAACAATAAATGCTAACATGGTAGATATACATTTTAATGAGATGACGTAAAAACATATGATACCAATTTGAATTGTTAGCTGCACATATCCACAATTAATTTTCTCAAAGTTGCTTAAAGTAAAATGATAGATATGCGAAATATATTCATAACAGGGTTTCTTTTACTACATGATAAAGTTAAAACGAGGTTGGGTGCATGGTGGATTTATTGTTAAATAAGGTAAGTAGACATCAGTATGGAGGGATATATTTATAGGAGAGATAAAAGTCTGATGAAAACGATGAAATTATGGAAATTGTATTCATATTTATAAATAAATTTTATTTGCCTTGAAGTCTCAAGTAATTTGTCTTTGTCTTCTAATTTTTTGGATCTCCACTAAATGTTTGCCTTGATACACTTATTGGTACCTACAGTGATGCATTTTATTCTTGACAAAAGAAATACCCTAACATTACAATGAGTATATTTAAGCCTATTTTTTGGATAAAGACTAATTCCTTCTATGACAGATATTGGGTTTACAATTTACTTAATGGCAGAATTTATACCAGAAATACACCAGCTGGTGATGTGTTCATATAAAAATTTATAGAACAATTCTTTTAGAAAGCAATCATTTGATTTTTAGGGGGGGGGGCTAGGATCAAATGTTAGATCCTGCCTATTTTTTTCATCGAAACTTTGGTCCTGGGTTTTTTTTCGGCCGCTATTGAGGCCTAAATTTTTATTTTCATTTAAACCCCAAAAATTCCCAAATGACACATGCAGGTCCTGCTTTTTTCACACCTAAAGTGATAATGTCTTATTTACCCCCCCCCCTCCACACACACACCTAGGAATCAAATGGTTGTTTCCTTAGTTAAATCATTGCAGTGACGATATATTTGACCTTTTTTAATTAATTGGTAGATTATTCTATATATTATAATCATCCATCTTTCTATTATTTTTTATTTTTATGTCTTTCATATGTTGTAGTATTTATATAGTTATTTTGTATCTTTATATCTTTAACTATATGTGTAGTGGTATTATGTATTTATTTTTTGAATTATTATTAGCTAAGCATATTGGACAATCCCAAACCCCTCTATAAAATGTCTTTATATGTATTTGACCCCTTTTAAACTGAATTACTGGGTATATTATTTTAATTTCAGTACATTTGTTTTAAAGTTCATCTAATGCTTTGGATGCAACATGTAAGTGCAGTTTTATCCAACTATTTAGAAATAATGGGAGTAGCTATCCAAAGTGGAAAAAAAACAGATAAATATATTTTTAAAGTTTGCGAATAATTTTTAACTTTTTGCCGAACAAACAAGGAAATAATAACTGGGAAGGATGTTGTAAGTACTTTCGGATATTGCATTTTATATCTCAATAGACTGGTTTGGAGGATGATACACATAAGTACACTGATATAAATTCATCAGTTTTTTTAAGTTTCATTATTCTATAAAACGACCACAGAGAAAGCAGGAAACTTAAGGTATGTTTTCACATTATCTTGTATTTCAATATTTGATGAAAATTTATCCTTAGAACCAATTTTAATTCACTATAAATCTATGTATATTAACAGTAAAATTATTTTAATATTGATTTTTTTCTAGGCTGAGATTACGCTGAAATGCAATGAAAGGATTAAAAAAAATCATTTTTATATTCATATAATAAATAAAATTATTTTCAATGTTAAATTGTTTCCATCAGTGAGATTAAGCTGAAATGCGATGAAAGAAGTAAAAAATTGCTTTAATTGGACGTTAGATATATATCGTTTGTGCAATAATTGTATTACGATTGATTTTTTTTCTTTCAGGTTATCATATGTATTGGGTTAAAATATCACGTCATTAATATTTTTAATTTGCATATTTCTAATATTAGGTATTAGAAATATAGCCTAATTTCGTTATAGGTTAATATTATACTGACATATTGACATACTGAACTTGTCATGCTTTACCTTTCTTCACTAAAATCAATTTAATTCTATAACTTTGTATAGTAGACATACAACAGGAATTATGTTTTACCTTTGGAGCTACGAGTATGGTACGTTTCTTTTGGGGTTTCTGGGCGGCATTCATTTCAAATGTATACGAAAATGCCCCCAAAAATCCTAAATGTTCGTATCCTTGACAACCGAGGATTTACGATTGAGGATGACAGACAGAAAATATGACAAGGTAAGGTTCGAGGTTACTAATATGAAGTAACACACTTTCTTTTCTAAAACCAAAATCTTACTTTTTTTTCTTGTTTTCTATAACAACGCTTTTCCAGTCTTTTCTTCATTTACAGATTTTTTTGGTTACACATTTTTTTTTATTGGTAAAAATTCGTTTTTCATGTTACACATTAATTTTGCATTCTTAATAATGTGCAATTTTATGTCATTTTTCGTCACATGTTCAAACTTATTTTTAAACTTCTATGCAAATATTCAAGTTCAAAGTTTAAATTCAGCTATGTCTGGTATGAACTTCCGCGTTCTAACTCCAAAGCGTGTCCTCTTGAATTTGATTGGCTAGGACACTAAATTTTTATTGGTTACTGATTTTCTTTATCAATGTGTCGATATCCAGTTCAAAGTCGTTTACTTTATACAATGGGTGGATCTACATAAAGTGTGTACTATTTTTATGAATGAAAATGGGCAGATAAAGCACATAATATTGAAAATGATAAACAAGCAGAAATCATTTGTTTGACTTTCAAAGACATACCTATGGCGTTTGTTTTATTCTTACTTAAGGAAGAAATAGACCACACTTCAGTTTCTTTTTCTTTAAATCAAATTATGAATACAACTAAATAATGTTTTATAAAATTTTACATGCAACTAGTGCATGCTTAACTGTATCAGAATATCGGAAACTCATCAGAAAATAATGTATGTCAGTTAAATAGTATCTAGTCGTGGACATGTGACTTTAGTTACACTGGTTTAGATTATTTAAGTAATTTTAAATGTAATACAACTAAATAACCTTCTTGTAAAAGTGTGAAATAATGGCTTGAATACAGAACCATTTTTTGATAATAAAAAAAATAAAATATTAACAGAAAACTTGAAAGCAAATATAAATATTCAAAGTCGGAATTTATTTGCTACAAAATTAAAAAATGTATTCCTTATAAATTTGATTTATCAAAGTCTGGTCTGAAATTTAAACCAAAGTTTTCTTCTATTTCTGGGAGTTTTTTCCAGATTATTAGTACATGTATTTCTATTTAAGTACTTTTGATTTTCCTCAGTACATTTCCTTGGTTATCCAACATTTGGGTTTTTGATATTTATTTTTTTAAAAATAAGTAAGTAAATATACTATTGGTGTCTTCCCCTTTATGCAACCTTAAATTTCAGACCTATTTAGTTGTTTATATAGTACTTATTAGGTGTCGTTTTAAAATGAGGACACTAAATTTGTTCCACTTTTCATTGTAAGTAAGAGATACACGGATTTAACGTTTTAAAAATTAAAAAGATAAAGAGAGTAACTAAAAAAATAAAATAATCACAAAAAAAATAAAAAATATTTTTTTTACATAAAATCATATCAGACTTTCATGAATGTATTTGTATAGGAAAATTCGATTTAACATATATTAAAACAGCAAGTTACATATGGGCCCACAGAAACATGAATTTTCTGATACGGAAGATCTAGAATACTCAAGCTAACTACTTCCGATGTTTAGACCACGTTTTTAGTTTCACATAACCTACATCAACTTTAAAATACTTTATAACGGCACAGTAAAACTCAGCATCTAAGATTTTCTACTCAAGCTATCTGCAAATTTGATAACTTAAAATTTAAACAAAACAACAACAACAAAAAACTCATTTGAAAAAAAATTAAAGTTAAAATTTTTCAACCATTTAGATCTCATTTATCAACTTCTAATTTTCACCTGTAGTATCTATTTTTCACAAAAGATGAATAAATGGGCATTAACCATACTATTTTAGGTTATTTACGTAATAAAAATGTAAAACGACGGAAAAGATCCTCTTGTAAAAATATGAAATAATTGTTATCAGCTCAAATTAAAAATATATTAATAGAAAAATAGAGAGTAAATTTATAAATCACATAATAAATTTATTTATTGCAAAATGTTTGTACTTTATCATATTCTATTTTTTGTGACTCTTAAAATTTTGGTTAGAAAATATTCACTGACATATGTCGTGTATAAGGGACCGGTCATTTTCTTTTAGTGGGAGGGCCTAGGAGAAAATATGAGAAATTTGGATATTTTTTTTCAGGACCCCCTTAATTAAACAAAATAAATTTAAGACCCCCCTTCTTATATTATTTAAATTCCAAGCCCACCCCCTTCCCACCACCTTTAAACTTTAACTTTAAAAGTAAAAAAAAGTACATGTAGCAGAATAAATTTATTTTAAAAGGGTGTTACAGACGAAAAACATCACTCATACAGATTAGAGAAGAGAGTGTTGTCCAGCTCGCTTCTGAATCAGATGAATCAGACATTTCTGGGAACCAATCTGATCAGACTGTTTTTACAATTACATATACTGATATTTTTTTTTATTCAAAATTGAATTGCAATATTTCTTCAAGATCCCCCCTCTGAATTACCAACAAATTTCAATACCCCCCCCCCCACTTGGACTTTCAAAAAATTTTAAGACCCCCCCCCTTTATTTCATTTCAGGCCCCCTTTCGGTTACAAAGGACCGGTCCCTACGTTGCGGTCTGTACATAATATTTGTACACGATGCAAATACACGTTACAACACGTACAAAATTACCCCATACAAGGGGGCCTCGGTGGCCGAGTGGTCTAGGTAGTTCGTCATGACTACTTATGATCACTAGCCTGTCAAAACTGAGGCTGTGAGTTCGAATCTCACCTGTGGCGGAGTGTGTTCGACTCCGATCTAAATTGACAAGGATTGCCAATTTTCTTACCGAAGGTCGGTGTTTCTCTCCGGGTACTCCGGCTTCCTCTACCAACAAAACCTGGCCGCCGCAAAATAGCCAAATGTGCTGAAAACGGCGTAAAACCCAAGCTAAACAAATTAAACAAACCCCATACAAGTTGAAAATTTTACACATTTTGTACAGAACCTAAATATTTTTCAGATTGTTGAATTCCCATTTCGAAGTTGTACATGTATGCCTGCGTTTTCAAGGCCGTAACAACCATTAAGGCAATGCCTCACTTAAAATTCCGACTTTTATAAAGTAAGTGTTAAAGCCTCTCTAGGCAAAGTGTGGTTCCCACAAAATAGAGTTACAAGCGCATCTTCTTCTTAACTTCTTAACCCATCGATGGAATTTGATAAGACTTTTCACACTTGTAATAAACAATCTGAAGCTGCGCAGAAAGAAAAATAATGCCAAGGCCATTAACGCACTGGGGACCTTGTTAACCTAGTTAAGCCCTTTGTATTGATCTATACATTTCTTGGCCCATCCAATATAAGTAGAATTATTAATGTTACTTCATATTATGCTCATTTGATACAGCTACTGTACTTTGATTTAATTTTAATCCTTCTTTAAATTTATAGAAATTCGTTTTTTTAGGAATAAACAAGAAATACCCGAGTAAAATCAAGAAAACACCATAAATGATCAAGAAGAAATTTCACTCTCTAATAAACGTGAAAATTAAGTTTATATTATCAAGGATTTAAATACCTTTTAAATCCTAGATATTATAAAAAAAAAATAGTAAAATTCAGAGTAGAGATTGAAATATTATTCGGTTTGATTTTATAGCATCCATAGACGCTAGTTATGCTGACTGAAAGGTTTATCTGAAATTTTGTCAAGTTTTGTAAAGAGTCTGTTAAAATTACAACCAGTGCTGAGGCATGTAGTTAGGGATGAGATCAAAAGTTCAATGTAGGATAAAAAACTTAATTTACATAGTTTTTTTGCTGACCTCCCCCCCCCCACCTTTAGCTTAATTTGGGGAAAGTTGATTGACCGATATGGGCATATGCTTTGAGAGTATACTTTTTGTATCATGGGTCCTGTTTTTCCTCAACAATATATGTTTGTTCTGTATATTGACTTGGACACATCACTTGAATCCGTATTTTTCAATCCGAAAATCGATGTCGGATAACAAAACTTGCAGTGATTTTTACACCCCACCACCCCCCCCCCCCCACATACACACACACACCAAACTATATAAATTAAGTTTTTTATCCTACATTGAACTTTTGATCTCGTCCCTTATCCATTAGATATTTTTATAATATGCCAGACTGTCAAGTATTTAGCTAGAATTTCTGATTACATAAATAATGCACTTTTATTCGATGCATTCAATCTAACCCGAACTTTAGATGGTCATGGATGCTGTGCTGTATACATTTGTCATAAATATTTTTAAAAATAATAACATAGATATAAATGAAGTAGAACAGCGGTTTTTGATAAATAAAATCCCTTGAAGAAAATATTTTTTTTGTATAGTGATATAAGAATATATCATAGAATCAGACATTTATTTACAAGTTATAAGATCCCAAACAAAGTAAAAAAAAACTATGCAAAATGAGAATAAGTTACATTTTTTTAGAAACTGTAAAGGGTAGGTATACAAAAAAAGAAAGAAATAAATGATTTTGTAATTCTGAAATTGAGGATGAGATACATTCCAAATTTAAAAAGAACTTTATGAAAAATGTCAAAATTATAGAATAAATTTTAATGAATTTAATGATGAAGACAAAGTTCCCAACCTCTTACAGACGCAAATCTATTAAAAAAGTCTTCGCAACTTAGGAATGAGGACTTCACTGTGCATAAAGTATTTGATTCTGTTTGAATTTTGAATATCTTGTTTTGTTCATTGTAATTTTGCCTTCAACCCGAAGGGGTAAAAATGTGCATTTCTAAATAAAGTTTATTATTTCTCTTCATCATTTTAAAGCCCGAACACACCAGGGGATTGTTATCTATCAACGGTTCAAAACGGTTAAAAAAACACACGCTCACAAACAAAATGTTAAACAATTTAAAAAATGGACGAAAACGGATGTGAACCAAGGAGACTCGTAAATGTAAGCAGTTCCTTCCTGTCCAGTATCGTAGTCAAATAATTTAGATTAGATACCAGTTATGTTGTTTACTGTATCAATAAAAGTATCTCCGCGATGTAAAACCAGTCAAAAACCAGTCTAAAACGCAGGTATGGTAGCTTTAAAGACTGTTTTATTTTTTTCAAACATTAATCAGGTATTAGTATTTTGTTTTAGCGGTTTTGGAATTTTTTTCGCAACCAATTGGTTATTAGGTTCCAGAATCTTTTAATTTTATTAGAGCATGGAAATATTTTTACTATTGTTTCCAGTGTAAATATTCATAATTATTCTAAAAAACTTAAATCATCGTTACTAAAATGGTTCAAAAAATGGTTACAAAATATTGCCTAGTTCTTTGTATCTGTGATCAAAGTTTGAAGTTGCTAAAAAGACTGGTACAAGACCCACTAGACTGACATTTTCTTAGGCTCCTCTTTATTGTTACCTTATGAAAGTCAGATGTTGGTCTGGAGTTAAGTCGCCTTGTCCATAAAACAATCAAATATGCACGAAAAATCGCAAAATTAGCAATTTTCGGGTAAATAAAAAAACGTGTCGACTTCGAACGACTCAGTATATCTTGTGTAAAATTTGAAAAATACTTTGCTAAGGTAAGTATCTTTCAATGGTCAACTGCTAATCAATGTTAAACATATAGCTTCAACTCCTATTTTGTGTTTAATCTAATGAAGTTTACCCTTGACTTAATGAAAAACGTTAAGTAAAAAGTCTAGATAGCACGGTTTGAAGCAATTTCAAGATGGCGAAAGTATTGATAGAACTTGTTCCTTAGACGCCATTGCTCTTGTTTACCTTCCTGTTTTTTATTGTCTGGTATTTGTTTAAGGTTAAAGCTTAACCAGGTTATTGGTTTTTAAAAAGCAAAAATATGTTTGAAGGAAATAAAACACGTCTTATTATACACTTTAGTTTTTAGATGGTCTATGGTTCAACCTTTTTCGGTCATTTTGGAATTTGAATCTGCTCTTCAATGTTTTGATTTTAATTGTTTCAGATTTTCACATATTTGTCCATTATCACTCCAGATGAGACACACTGTCAAAATGTGCACTTACAGAAGAATGTTTATAAGAAGTCATGGCAATTTACAAACATCCTCCCAAGTCAGGGTTTTGTATCCACGTTCTTTCCTATAAACCCCTGACATCACGCATTCATATTTTGCGGGTCGAACATATCGCCGCCTGGTGTGTGACCTAGAAAATTTTACCTACGGCGCAAATGGATTCTCTTCTGATATTGAGAAGAATCAATGAAAATCGTTCACTTCCGACCCGCAAAATATGAATGTCAGGGGTTTGTAGGAACGAACGTGGATACAAAATCCTGACTTGTGAGGATGTTTACACACAATATAGGATAAGATTTCAAATTGACAAAATCACCTAAAATTCCCATTCTCTATTCTAAGGAGAAAACCATTGACCTTTAACATGGAAAAATTTTGTCAGTCTCCTTTTGGCAGAAATAAAGTGATGACACTAAAATGTTGCCTTCTTATACTATTCGCGGTTGAAAACATCAAACAAAAAAGCAATGTGAGCAATAGAATTAAAAGGGTCTGAAAATGGGAGTAAAATTTGACTTACAGTTGAGATCAGTTCTAACCTCTCAACTATTCTGTCTGGACGGTTCTAGAACCATTCTAGAACGGTTCTAAGGTAGAACCAACCATGTCATAATAGTGCAGTGACTTCAATAGCCAATTCCTGAGTTTAGTTAACCACCCTGACACACGGCTTATTTACACCTTTCATGAAGATAATAGTATGTGCCTTCAATTTCGACCGGTCATAATGTTTACACGTTGTGTAAATTTCCAAGAGCAAATGTTAAAGGTCAGAAAGTCAAAATCAACTTTTCTGACAATTTCAAAGGTTTTACTCTATATCTGGGCAACCAAGCAACATTTATTATTAATTTCTTTTTCCTGATAGATCTCACTTATTTTTATTTAAGAAATTGAAAAGAATAAAGGGAAAAACCAATGCGAGATATTAGATTATGCACCCTTTTCTATGCAGTCAAAATTGGCAGTGTCCTACTTTAAACCAGAAGTTCAAGTCAGGCATTAAACGTACAATACAAATAGGTTATTAAAATTGATTATTAAGGTATCTGGTAATTTTTGACCAACTATTTTAAAAGATGTTCAACATTCGATAGAAAAAACATGGACGATGAAACTGTCCCGAACTGCAGTAATGAGACTTCAATTTTTAGCAGATTAATATACGAACTCTTGTTAATCAAAATAACAATCCAAAGATACTAATATTAGATATAGTAAATTTATACTATGCTGTAAACGACGCATTTCAATGAGTTACCTCTCATCAGCAGCATTGAAACCGAAACATTTGGAAAACCAAAACCAACTTTATTTTAAACAAAAGTACTCATAACCAAAAATACCGAAAAAGGAAGCCAAATTTCAGATAAGGAGATCTACCATGTGCAATACAAGGAATGAACCTTTAGTAATTCTATTATTTTTGAAGTTTGCTAAATACTGGTTATTTCTGTAACAAATCAATGAATAATCATGTCACACAAGTTTGACGACTGGGTTGGCGAATACCCTCGGGGACCTAAGATCCACCATGCAGAGGCATCGTCCCAAGAGTTTCAAAATAACAATCCAAAGATACTAATATTAGTTATAGTAAATTTATACTATGCTGTATACGACGCATTTCAAGGAGTTACCTCTCATCAGCAGCATTAAAAGTTATGTATGAGTTAGGTATGAGACATAGAACATTAAATCATATTTATTACGCATTAATAAAACCAGTATCCATATAACTGTATAAGTGAAAATTTTACAAGTACTACACCCCCCCCCCCCCCCCTTTCCGCCTGTGTTCAGTAGCTGAGGTAAAAACCGTACACATAACAACAAAACATCTGTGTCAGAGGACTTACGCAATCAGATTCTACCAGATTCGTCATCTACCGCAAACTGTTTATCTGCTGATACTGAATGCAGAATGAGTCTCGAATCTGCCTCTTATCAGTAACAGTAGTGGATGTTAACCCCTTAACTACCTCTGGGTTAACAAAAACACCTACCAAAATCAACTTTTGTTGGTCATTTAATCCAAGTCCTTTAAAGTGAAGGAGCACATAATCTAGTCAAATTCTGTTTATTCTTCCATTCTGGGATTTTCCTACTTTCTGTGACATTGATATCCTTTCCCCGCCACAAACAGTAGACCGTCTGGCTTATTCAGCTGATTTTGTAGAATCTTCAGTATCATATC
Source organism: Mytilisepta virgata (assembly GCA_028015205.1). Lineage (NCBI taxonomy): Eukaryota > Metazoa > Mollusca > Bivalvia > Mytilida > Mytilidae > Mytilisepta > Mytilisepta virgata. The sequence goes on from CM051521.1 coordinate 97,192,949, forward strand.
AGTCATAAACATCCGTAACACACCCAAAGGTGTAGAGAAATTAGCAAGCAAAGTTTGAAATACCCCAAAAGTAACAAACCTCTTAAACCCATACCATCTCTGATCAAAACTGATTTCGTAGGACTACATGGTTGTAATATGAATGATTAGCAGACTTCACTTTCAAGAACATGGATAACATCAGACTTACAGTATTGACGCATGGACCCATCATCGTGATATAGAGTCGTTGGTATGGGGCCTACTAGAAACTCTAAGACTTTTTCCATTGTAACATCTTCCCATACATTGGTCAGAAAAAGAGCACGGCGAAAGACAAGTTCGGGATTTATATGGGCCTTGACCAATTCTCCTGATCGGCATTTAAGATGACACGCTTCGGTCATGTCTTCAAATGTTTTCAGTTAAGATCTGGTGAGAGGGGCATAGAAATCATGACTTCCTTTTACGTCAAAAGTTTAGTCAACAAATGATTTTTGCCATTGGATGACCCTGATCTACGTATTGCAATGATTTTTGGACATATTTTGTAGCAGCAATATATATATATATATAATATTCAATAAACTCTTTGGGAAGCTCCTCTAATATGAATGGCTTAGTACACGATCTTCGTCGCGTATCACAGCTTTCGGACCATTTTCCTCATGTTTGAACTCAAAATCAATCGCACTTCATTACATATCCTTCATATTAGAAGCAAAATGTGCTAAAATGTGTCTGTCCGGTAATCATCCATTGAAGCAAAGCGGACTTTTGCCAAGTCAGACCAACAATACCACCACCCCTCTGGCTTTCTTTGATCAGTGTTTCTCACGCCATTAAATGTGCCGGCAATCTGTCTAACTGAAAAGAATCCCGGAAAAAAGCAGCCTTGACTTCATGCGGAAAATTTAACATGTACAGGGTGTACGCTGGGGTCCATCTAGCATAGTTTCTTTTCTTAGATACAAAAAAATATGGCAACATAGAAGACACTGACTTTAAGTGAGGGGTACACCTACCCAATCGCTCAGCCCTGATGTTTACAAGAATGACGTCGACTGCTTTCAAAAACATTTCCAAAAATTTGAATGTTGGTGACAAGAGTATTTGATCTGCTTTCAAAACTTTTATAATTACATATTGACAATATAAACAGTACTAAATGTTTTTGTTAGATGTTAAACTATTGGAAAAAGCAGAAATTATATTATATATCTGCAATATATCTAAATATTGAAGTTGGAATACAATGAAAACGGTTAAAAATACAAATATTTTTTGTAATTCGCAAATGCCGTTACAAAAACTGATTTCCGACAATTTAAATGTATATAATTTGATATTTATATGACGATCTTCAACTTTAAAAAAAGAAATAAACATATAATGTAAACTGATAAAGAATAGGAATCGACCAAAATATAGTTCTTAATTTTAAAAATTAAAGGCCCTCCATTTTTCCGAATTTAAAAAAAACCTGCACAATGGGACATCTTTACGACCGGGCAAAGAAATTAATCTAATGTACTCTAAACGATAGAAACCGTTCTAGCCGTGCGTCATGTCGGTTGACTGAAGTCTTAAATAATTTAGCTAGCACTTATCAGTCACGGCTCTATAAATGGTTCTTAGGTAGAAGCGTCATAAATGGTTCTAGGGTAGAAATGTCATAAATGGTTCTCGGGTAGAACCGTCCAGAATGGTTGTAGGAGAGAACTGTCATAAATGGTTGTAGGAGAGAACTGTCCAGAATGGTTCTAGGCCAGAATTACCTTTAAGATTTACAATTTATTTTATAAAAAGATGATTATTAAGATTTTGAAAAAGTAAACTCATAAAGATCTTGATAATCTTATGTATTAAATTTAGAAACTACCTGAAATATTGATTACGAAGGTGATATTTTTTTTTAAATTGCAGACTCAATGGAGAATTGCAGTATCTCAAAAAGATAGCTTTCAAAAATCGTAAGAAACTAAATATTAAAATTCTTTACATTAGTAAAAACATCATTGTGAGCGAATTTTATCTTTTTTTTTACTCTATAAAATATTTCGGTATGCTAAAAGTTGATTTAAAAATTATGATAACACATTGATTATTTTATTTCTTAATTTTTATTTTCAAAATTCGTAAACTATCGCCTTGGTCATAAATGCTTCTAGGGTAGAACTGTCATAAATAGTTCTAGGTCAGGACACACCCTGTCATAAACTGTTCTAAAGTTGTCAGGATGTCAGTTCTAGAACCGTTCTAGAACCGTTCTTCTGACAGTTTAGGACAGTTCTAAAGATAGGTTTGAACTGAGCCCAACTGTAGATCATCTTTGTATGAAAGCTTGAAATCCTAACTTTAACAAATTTCGAAAATAAGACGGATTACTAAAAGATTTTCAGAAACATTCTATTCGCTTTACATAATAATGTCGCCATAGATTGTCGAAATTGTTGCGAAATACTGTCTCTTTCTGTATTTTATGAGTGCTTGTGCGTTGATTTTTTTTCTGTCCTGTATTACTATCTTTTGTTTGATGTGTGTGTTTATTATTTTGGTTTTATTTTTTTCTCTTTTTTCTTAAATTGTTTTAATTCTTTTTTGCCAATATTTAAGCAATTATAACCAGTATTTAGCAAAATTAAAAAAAATAGAAATATTAAGGGTTCATTCCTTGTATTGCACTTGGTAAATCTCTTTGGCTTCCTATTTCGGTATTTTTGGTTGAGTACTTCTTGTTTAATATAAGTTTGGTTTTTGGTCTTCCAAATGTTTCGGTTTTAATGCTGCTGATGAGAGGTAACTCCTTGAAATTCGTTGTATACAGCATAGTATAAATTTACAATATCTAATATCAGTATCTTTGGATTCATATTTTGAAACTCCTGGGATGATGCCTCTGCTTGTGGACCCTAGGTCCCCGAGGGTATTCGCCAACCCAGTCGTCAGACTTGTCTGAAATGATTATTCATTGATTTGTTACAGAAATTACCAGTATTTAGCAAAATTCAAAAATAATAGAAATACTAAGGGTTCATTCCTTGTATTGCACATGGTAGATCTCCTTATCTGAAATTTGGCTTCCTATTTCGGTATTTTTGGTTGAGTGCTTCTTGTTTAATATAAGTTTGGTTTTTTGTCTTCCAAATGTTTCGGTTTTAATTAATGCTGCTGATGAGAGGTAACTCCTTGAAATGTGTCGTATACAGCATAGTATAAATTTACAATATATAATATTAGTATCTTTGGATTGTTATTTTTTAAGCACTTGTAAAACATTCTGTGGTACAAATTTTGACTTACATGATATACAGATTTCCACAAATAATGTCCCAATTTCAGTAAGTAGGACTAGCTCATACTATAAGATGATTACAAAATATTCACTGAAGCAATAAGCTGATTGGAGTGAGGGGGTGAAAAAGGAGGGAGGGGTGAAAAAGACTAAAATCCAAAGACAAGACAACAATTGGAGAACACCAACACAAAGTACATATATTCAGACATATATACTACTTAAAGAATTAAAATAAAAAGCAAGTCAATAAACTACATGAACAAGGTAAAACAAGAAATAACTCGCAATGTTAACCAGCAAGCGACATTCGGCAATGGTAAAGGCTGTTTTACTCAATTAATGACAGCCATTACACGTCGGGTGAAGTTCAAATCAAATGAGTGTCAATTTCTGTAGTAAGATAAGGAAGCTGGCATATAATTTTTGAGATAAAATCTCCTTAGCAGACATTATATTCTTATAAGGAAGCTTTATTAAATTACCTTGACAGAAAACTGGATAACTTTTTTCATCATTGTCTGAACGTTTCCCGTTTGACCGGACTTTTCCCGTTTAAAATCCGGTTAAAAATTACATATGTCTGAAAGCTTACGGAAACTGTATTATCAACATGTATATTAAAAAAAAATCATAAAGGCAGATTCAGACGTTTTTTCTCAAGAATATGACGTTAAATGATCTATATTGGAGGAACACCGAGACGAGCAGTACATGGGTTCTGAAACAGTGTTGTCGGGAATTCAACAAAATATACCGAAAATTCCAAAATAACATAATATTCAACTAGTAGGAACTGTTTTAGTTGATTAAAACAGATCCCCCTCGTACATGTCAAGGTCAAATGCTGATCATGATTAAACGCAACACACTGTCTCATCAAGATACATACCAATTATCATGAGTCTAACTCAAAGGGCAAAATTTAAACCTTCGGTTTAAAGGTGTCAAAGTCAAATGTTGATCATGATGATACGCAACACACCGTCTCATCAAGATATGTACAGCTCCATACCAATTATCAAGAGTCCTACTCAGAAGACAAAAAAAAGTTATAGCCCAGACAAGTGTATTGTCCAACAAAACATTATTTGACCTTGAGATCAAAGGTCAAAGTCAAATGTTGATTGTGATGATACCCGACACACCGCCTCATCACAATACATTTACATACCAGATATCATGAATCTATCTCAAAGGGCAAAACAGTTATGGTCCGGTTACGGTTGTATGAGAAGAATAAGAAGAAAAGGGAGAACATTAAACACTACTAAAATAATACGTCTCCCTCCTGCAAATTGGAAGAATAAAATAAACAATAAGAACAAAAGAGACAACGAGTAAAAATGAAGGAACCCCCTACCCCTTTCACAAACAAAAATCTTACCACCACAATTCTCGAAGATGTGGCGTCATTGCTTGACATTCTATATTCATTAAATTAGAAGTACATTTTTTGAGAAACGGGGGCCTGGTTTGAGACCGAAACAAGCATAGAATTTGGAGGGGTTATATGTATATTATGTTAGTGATGAAGAAGGGAGACAAACAAACTGGCCCCCAATAACTGTACATGAGAAAAAAATAGATAAGATGAAAAAGTGTCGTACTTAGAATGTATGTTATAATTAATGAACAGCTAGCTCGAAGTACTGACTGGGTGAAAAAGACCACTTGCTTCTAGACAAGACTATCAGCTATAGAACTTTGAAATTCACACACGAATATTTACAGAAACAATGACTAGTGCAAGAACGCGTACATCAACAGACATTAGGAGTTTTATTATCAGAGTGCAATCGTTAATTGCTTATTTCTTGCTCAAGAAATCTGAAAAGAAAAAAATACATTTACATGTTTGTATATTACAAATAAACAGGAAACGACATAATTTACAGAACTAAAACCTCGGCTGTAAAATATAATCTTTCTGTACACCTACAAATTTACCCTGTTATAACAGTTTCCGGGCATAAAAAGCAGCTATTTTATATACATACATGTAGAAATATCCAAAGGCCATGTGGTAATTCGTTCATAACAGGTATTGAAAATGCGACGTATATAAAAACAATACAAACAATCATTATATTCAGATTATTTCTATAATCGACGAATTGTGCACATATTTTTCATCGAAATTGGTATCATAGGATGTATTTAGCACTGAGTCGATACAGCTGCTGGTTGATTCCAAGTCCCCGCAGCTCAGTTGCTAGTATTTTGATACTATCCCGAAATTATACTTACAATTTCCGGTTACAAAAATGTAAAAATTTCGAAGGAGTATCTCCCTTTTGCATATATCCGTACTTAAGATAGTTTTGGCTTTACCCCTTTTGGCCATTTCGGCGTTTTTCAATTTGCCCTTCAACTGTTTGGATTATACTTTTGGTTTTCAACATTTTAGGGATGAGTCGTAAATCGACGAAATGTGCACATCTTGTGCATCAAAATTGGTATCAAAGAATGTATTATACTATTAATTTATCTAGTTATTTTTACTTTTCCTATAAAGTCATTTGATAGTTATCTGAAAACTATTTACGACTTCATTGTGTTTCTTGAGTTTGGGAAAAAAATCTGATATTCCGTTGTTTTTTGTTTTGTTTTGTTTTGGTTTGGTTTTTTATGTTTTAGGCGATTTTCAGTGCAATGGGCGATTTCATGGCAGCCAGATTTTATTGGTGGGAAGCAAAAGAACCATGGCCTTCTCTCAATCTTTGTCGGTTAAGATTTGGATTCGAAGTCATTACCCAAGTGTTTACACATTATATATAATGATCATTATCAGTTTAGTAGAACAAGCTACCTGCAGTACACTGTCAGATTCTAAGATTAGAACATTGGTTTGTTACTATGCAGTCAATAGTATAGTGTTAAACTTTAACACCATAAACGACAGGGTTCATGTACTTACTAAAGCAAGCATGAATAACAAGGAAAAATCAATATCAGAATTTATAAATTTATAATTTAAGCTTGTGACCTGAACTCCTCTTCCATTCTTTAATTTATGTATTCCCTTTCTTTACAGTATTGTCATACACCATATTTGGACTTGTAAAAAGATCTTAGAAATTTTATTTTCAAAACTTGGGGCCCACATCGGCTAAATTTCGAACATCAGAAATTTAAGCTTATGATCTTTAATTTTTTTTCATTGGATTTAGCGATTTAATTTCTTTATATAATGATTGCATAACATATGTAAATGGGTAAAATGATTTTAGATTTTTGACTTGGTAAATGTCTCAACCATTTGTGAGGGGGTGCAAGGATCACTGTCGATTACAACATTAGTTTTCTAGTGCATCTTATTTCTATACAATATTGTCATACACCATTTGTAGATGTGCAATAAAGTTTTAGAAATTAATTTTGAAAACTTGGGACCCACAGGGGTCAAACATAGAAATAATGAATTTAAGTTTGTGTATTGCTTTCTAATTTTTCAGTTATTAAAGTATTGTCAAATACCATATTTAGACTCAGATTAAGATTTTAGAATTTAATTTTCAAAAGTTGGGGCATACGGGGTCGAATTTCAGAAAAGGTGAATTTAAGCTTGTGATCTAATCACCTTTTTTTCGAAAAAAGTTCTGGGATATTACAACTGTCTCCGCCCATTCGTTGCACTTTCTTATTACAGCAACTCCTCCGTCACTTTCAGGTTTAGGGATTTGATAAGCTGCATATGTACTTTCTGTAGATGCGCAAGTTTTTAGACTTTTGATTTTCCAAAGTTTAGGACACGTGGGTTTAATTTCCGAAATTGTGAAATTAGATGTAAGATTGTGACGTAATCTCTTTCATTTTGCAAGTTATGCATTTTATTTCTATATATTATTGTTATACACCACATGGAGATGCGTAATTGGGTTTAAGAATTTTGATTTTCCAAACTTGGGGCCCACAGGTGTCGAACTTCGAAAATTGTGAATTTAAGCTTGTGATCTAAACTCCGTTTTAATTTTTCAGTTTTATGTGGACCATATGTAGAACTAAGTGCTGTCGAATAACTACAAGACCATAGCAAACCTGATAAAAGACTGTGATCGTATTCGGCAAGAAATTATCTGAAAATATTTTTGAATGTAATATTTCTTGCCTTACTTTGATAGTATATCGTAAGCCTTTTGGATGGCCGTAAATTTTGTAATCGAAAGATTTTATTCATGTTGCACTTTAATACACTATTCATTTATTCGTGTAGATGCATAATAATTTTTCAAATCTTAGGGCCCACTGGGTTTATTGATTTAATTTTCTGAATCGAATGATTGTATACTATTTATAAACGGGCATTAAGTTTTATATTTCGGGCTTTGGGCAAGTGCTTCCACTACTTGTTAGGTGTTCAGGGATCATTATGGTTCCGACAATAGTTTTCTAGTTCTAAGATATCTTAATCATGGTTAATAGCTAATTTTTCCTAGGTTTAAGTTCATTTGATCTTCGTTTTGGTTTAAAGTTTTTTAACTACAAGATCTGTTGATTTCTGTTCAGTGACTTTGACCACTATCAAGACTCGAAAAATAAATATTACAAACAGTAATCATTCTTATAAAGTTTGCCAATTTATTATATGTTCTTTTCCTGTTCATACCTTTTAATTTTGATATTTAAAGATGGTTATGCAAATTTTAGGAAGCAAGACAATAATAACCATTGTTGTTTCCATGTATGTTTCACATCTAGACAACAATATAAAGTTGGAATACCTATTTTCCTGCTGGTACCTCACAGATACAAACATGGTGTACACAAACTGGTACTTTATCCCCACAACTACAGTCATAACTGGTATTACAAAATCCTCTTCTCTGATTTTCTCTTTAAAAAAAATAATTTCCATTTACAAAATTCTTCGTTATCTTCCGTTTTTTATCCTTTCCCCTCGTGAATTATAACTTTTCTAGATATGCGCTTTGTATAAAACGCAAGAAATTTGGGCATCTCAATTTATTATTATAAATATTTTTATATTATCATATAGATGTTGGTAAACTGTTTGTTCCCGAGGATATCATCTCCCCTCTGTGGTCGCTTCTTCGTCTATGACTTAATTTTTAGATATAATTGTGTTGAAATATTCGGTTGATAAGTTTCGAAGTTCTGTTAAAATTATGGTTTAAACTCCCTCGCGCAAAGTTGGCCTTACCTACTGTTTGACTAAAGAGTGCATGGTTGTCTTGCTCATAATGTTTTGATGTTTATTTTGTTTGGCTTTCTAAAGTTTTGGTCACGAGCGTACCACTGATGAAGATTAATCGGACGAACATATTAAAAAAATATTTTGGATCTACAAATTTGACATTTCAGCTTTTAAAACTTAAATTTTCGACTTTAGAATCTGGAAATTTTTAATTCTGGCTTGTTTTCTTTTTATTTTATTGTCTTTTATAATATATCCCGTTTTCATATTAATAAACTGTAACAGTAATTGTTATTTTAACAATTTATTAACATTATTTTGGCTATTCTTAACGTAGCTTGGCTTTTTCCTTTTATATTATTGTGTTTTATAATATATCCAATTTTCGTATGTATAAAGTCTAAATTTTAAGATTCTAAAAATGAATTCTATTTTAAAGTCGGAATATTTGATTTCCAAAAGTCGAAATTTCTGATTTCCGTATCAGAGTTTAATTTTCTGTTGGAAGTGAAGAAATATCTATATAGGTGTCAATGTAAAGTGAGAATACTTAAGGTGTGATTCAAATGGTCAGAGAAACCTCGGATAAAATACAAAACAGACAACACAAAAGCACGAAAACCTTTTCAAGAATATGATACAGTACGTTACCTCTCTAAAGTTAGCACCTCATCTGAAAATAAATCAGTAAATATCAATATTTAAGCAGTTGATGTTAGATGAAAATAGCGAGAAGATATTCTGTATATATTTTCTTTATTCTTATAAATCAGCAGCCATTTTTTCATTCATGGTCAAGTTTAGGACCACCCTTAGACACATATTTGGATGTCATATGTTTAGGACGAAATCTAAGATGTATGCCAACTCAAGACATGTTCGATAAACCGACATAAGACTATTAAGATGTGTCCATATGGTCTTAGGACGTCTTAGTCCTAAGACAGCTTCGTTAAACAGGCCCCAGGTTCTTTTATTCTTATATACAATGTAATTTATTACGTATCTGTGAAATGGATCTTAAATATTTTTTTGAAAAAGTCGAGAGAGAGAGAGAGACTCGGAAGTGTATGTATCTGTGCAGTCATAGTAATAGCGTTGATTGATCAATCGCTACCAAGAGTTAAGAACCTTCTATTCTAAATTTGTCCTCAATAAAATACTTATATAATTTGTATTTTATTATTACATGTAGTAAATATTCTAGTTATTATAAAGTTAATGTAAATCTGAAAGTATTATTTAAACCTCATTCGGCCAAAACTAATTCCACCTGAAAAATTTGACCTGCAACTTCTTATGATGTAACTACATTTGTATATAAAATAATAAAATCAATAAATGTCATAATTATTCATGAAAAAAATTTGACTGGAATAAAATTCTAACTGAATCTTGAACTTCTTAAAATTATCTAACCAAAACTAAGATAACAAATATCAACATGCAAGTCATTTTGACCCCAATTCCGGCTTCCAATTATGTCTTATCATTATCACCATGTCCAATGCCACATGCGCGACTTGGGCGGCCATAAAGAGATGTTGTTATTTGCTTGCAGATTTCTTCAAAACACTGCGGGTATATACGACGTGGCTCAAGCCATTATGCATGCGCAAACTGTCAAACACTTCGACACTTTCTTGAAGGGTTGTCAAAATTCGAAAGCACCGCTTTTTTTCTCTTTTTCTTTTTTTTTGGAAGATTACGTCTTACCTTTAGCAATTTATTTGTATCTTTGTTGTTATATTGTGTGTCTAACAGGACTATTACCCAATTATAATCATGAAAGCGACAAAATATGCTAATGTTGTTTTTTTTAACCAAAATTTACTGTGGATTATGGGGACATAGATTCTGTGTAGCAAGGGGATAGGGATAAATTTTATAAAAATGGTTAAACATACGGTTTTGGGTGTAATTTTTACCACCTTACCATTTCACTTATTTTGACATTTAGATCTGCTCTTTAACAGTTTTATGATGTTGTTTCGTCTTTTAAAAGGTTTTTCCTTGGGAAACTTATTGTCACCGTCGTCGGAAAAGCAGCGGAAGAAACTGTTGCCGGAATGAATGTTGGGGATGCAGTAGTATGTCTCCAGGTTCACCAATGCCATCTCATAACTCTCCCCTTCTTTCAGTTGCAGTGGTGGATTGAATCGATTCAGGGTCCGGCTATCGTTAACGGATACAATGAACTAAAACTTCTGTTTAGAGTCCGTATACTCGCCGATCCGCTGCAACAGTCTGTTGTCCATTTAATTAGATTAGAATAAAACGTTCATCTTCTGGCCGTCGGATTCAAACTGCTGAACAGAGTCGGAGATCACGGATGCGAAGGCCTCGGTGTAGGCTGGAACTTTGCGTTCGAATTCGACTCGGATCTACGGTCGACTCTTTCAAACGTTTGTACTGATGGCTTTCGTCGATGATAAATAGGGGGTATAGATCGATAAAGTCATAGGGTTGAGGCCGCTGATGCAGAGCAGATTTTCTATATTTTAGAACTTTTTTGCGGAAATATGCAGCTTTCTTGAACACTCTAGCGACTTTGTGAGTAAAACCGACATTAAAGTCCACGGCGGGGTGGCGTTCTTCGTTGAGAGTGACGCAGATGCTACGCAATCGGTAGTGATCGAACACGGCCGCGTTGTGGGTCTGGTCATTGATTTTGTTTGGAAGGCAACGATGATGTATCTGGTCTATTCTCTCCCACTATTGGCAACCAGACGCCAGTTGAACTGTGTGTTTTGTGTGACATCCATGGAATCGCACTGGCTCATGAGAAATTCACAGTCGGACTTGGTTGTTCTTATACATTGCATTTGTTTTTCATCTGATGGATTGGTGTGGGGAACGAACCAAGAGATCTTACTCATGTTGATTTTTGCCACGTCGTTTAAAGCGCCTGCGGAACTGCATGCATGGACATCTGAATCACGAACGTATGACAGTTAGTGTTTACATCTGTACATTATCTTGTCGTAGTCGTCCGCAAAGCCAGAAATGTGTTTCGGGGGAATTATAAAACGACACCTTACTTGGTGATGATGTACTTATGCCGATCTGCAAAGCCGGAGTTCTCAGCATGTGCGTCGGTAGATGAGTCTTTATACCACCGTTGGTTGAGACCTTGCGATTTGGAAAAGGTTGGCATTCCAAACATGGTGGTGGCAACACCCGGATCGTTGATGTCCTCGATCTGTTGTCCGGAGAGCCTATAGATGATGGTTCTAAACAGATACATGATCCTGTTGTGATTCTCCTGTCACTGTACCTTTCTTGTTCAACCCTGCCTCAATGCCGGAAGGATGGGTGCTTGGGAAGTTGGAGGTGTCGAACCACTGCCCTTGTCGTTCATGTCATGTAGATCTCTCCAAATTGCAGATGATGCTGTCGGTGTAAGTGTGGCAGATGGTCGCCTTGTCTTGGTAAGTCGGCTTCAGGTACTTGTAGAATAGTCGGTTGAGAATCCTAAACCACAGATAGATCGGTTTGTCGAATGTGGTCTTGCTTTTTCGCATGTGCACTCATGACGGTCCTCCTTTACAAGTTGCGTTTGGCCACGAGTTTCAGTGCCTGCTTCTTGTTGTCTAGCCTGACTTCCAAAATCTTTCTGATGTTTTTCATTGTCTTGCAGAACTGAGTTGAACTGTGAATGGCCATGTGGAGTTGTTTGGCCTCATCTCTGCTCATACGGCGCGTCATGCGATCCGCCAGGTACTTATCTTTGTGTTAGATGTAGTGGTCGAGCCCTCTGCACACGATCCCGATCTCATCGGGTGCGCGTTCTTCATGTCAATGTCGTACATGGTGTGTCGTCGGCTCATGTTCCGAATGCCGAGTTTCTCCGCGGCCAATACCTCCCAAACCTGTTCCTCTGGTAGTACCTCATCAATTTTTCCAAGATTTTCCTCTCACCAAAGTCCCACAAAATCCCCTCAGTTTCCTCCGGATTTCCAATTGGGACAAAACTCTGATTTCTACACTGCTCAATGATACAAGATATGCATATTTCGTTAAATTAAGACTGAAGGCCGAAAATATTGAAATCTGAAGAGATAATCCGATCTGTTGAAGAGCAGATCCAGATGTCAAAATGACCAAAACGTTTATTTTTTGTGGTGCTGAAAATGGAATATACCGAACATGGTCCAGAAATAATAAAGGGTCATTGCAAAGAAAGTGGAATCGTTTTTATAGAATTGATTACTGTCCCCTTGCTACACAGAATCTGTGTCCCCATACGCCACATTATAAATTGGTTCAAAAAACAACATATGCATATTTTGCCATAGTGGTGATCATAAATCAGTAATATTCCATTTAGCCACACACTGTTTGTTATTGTATATATATGTGTCTGTTACTTGCTTTGAGGATCCCCAGGAAGTTTAGTTTTATGCTAATGGGGTTATTCACCTTAAATAAAGATTATTTATTTATTTATTTATTTATTTATTTATTTATTTAAGTATGTATAAAAACAGATACACAACACAGTGCAACAGGTACGACATAATCGTGCAAAAATCGCCGCTGCTTTCGGATTTTGACAATCCTTCCAATATACTGTAGGAACGTTAAATGATTTCAATCACGGCGCCCAAAATGGGCAGAATAATTACAATCTTACGTACATCGTCGATTGCGAAAATGAAGAATAAAATAATAGGTCTAACAAACGCTCTTAGAAGTGCTTACCAGGACAACCACAAGACTTCTTGCAAAGGTTTCTGTAGATATCAAACTGGCACATGCTTTTCGATCTACAAGTTGAAGAAAAGTCCACACAAGAGGCTGCTGTACCTACTGTATAAAAATATTTAGCATTGACGAACAATCGTATAAGCAACGGGAAAAAAAATTCTAATAGAAGTATTTGTTAGAATAAATTAAATTCGTTTCCTATTCACCAAGCTGAAGGAATGTTCTAAAATTAAGAATGAATTAAACATTCTAGGAGCTTACTGAAAAATATTATATTTTTCGTTTCACACAGATGACATATTATACACTATATATCTTTCAAAACAGACAGTGAGTAAATCAGACTGAAAAAAAACTCACATTGTCTTTAGATTTCAATTTCAAACGAATCTACTGAAGACTTTCTAACGAATAATCAAAACAGACTTCATATAATGAATGTTTTAAGTTTTCTGCAGTGCACAAACTTACGACAAGTCTTATGTATGAAATAACCACCTCTACCTTTACCGTACGGGCAATATTTTTTAATCATGATACTATGGGACATGTAGTGATTATGTAACGTATATCATTGTACTAAAAAACTTACCAACAAATACGGCTAAAATAATAAACCCTTTCATTCTTTTCCAAGATTTTCTTCAAATTAATGTCCTATCTTATCTTTGTTTTATACAAGAGTTACATGTTAGGTCACCATAACTTGATATAATGGCACGCGTCGTGGGTAGTACGTGTATATAAACTAAAGTTCCCCTGAATTCACCAGAACTTTTGGTGGGTTTCACTCTGTACATCTACGGATGGTCTGAAGAAAGCAATCGAACTGAGACAACTACAGTTCTTAAGAAAGTATTCGGATAATTATTTGAGGGTGCGTCAAGATGCTTCTGTTTAACGCACTTCGAAAAAAAATTCAAATTGAATTCAGCTTGACCGAAATTTAACGCACTTTGAAAAAGTTAAAGTGCGTAATTTTTTCAAAGTGGGTTGTAACATTGTTAGTAGTCTCTCAATATTCAGTGATACCAATTTTGATGAATAAAGTTTTAAAATCAGCAAATACGCATAAAATATAACATTGCATACCAAATTATATCAGTAAGTAAGTAAGTAAATTTTATTTTAAGTCGGCATATATACATACAACAAATAACATGAGCTATATTAGTTCTTTCAATCGACTATAACATATATACAAGACAAGCAAAATAAAGCAATATTAATAAGCCATGTTAAAAACTGGAGCACATGTAATAAAACAGACGCAAGCATATCTTTAAGACTGAGTAAAAACATTAAACATTAATAATAAAAGAGCACACAAACAGCATAAGCAATTGTAAAATATTAATCATACTAAAAATAGCAGAACAATTTATGCATTCACAGCAGTTAAGCATTAATTAAAGCAGGAATAATTTCAGGCATGAGGCAGCACTGTTTGATATTTACATGAGCTGCAGAAACATTTTTGTCCGCCATACCAGCTGGAAATATAGTTTTTAAACTGGCCAAATGAGGACATATTTCTGGCCTCATTTGGCAGTGTATTCCACAGTCTTGCTGCCTGATATATGAAAGAATTCTTACCGTACTTTGTTGTTCTTGGACGTAGGATGTGAACAATATTTGTATACCTAAAATTATAAGAATTATCTTTAATTACTACAAGATCTTGTATAAAAACTGGACTTTTTTAATTTATAATTTTGAAGGTCTCCAAGGCAATAGTTCTCATTCTACGGGTTTTTAGTGACGGTAGTTTAGATTTTTCAAGTAATTTTTCATATGAGCTATCCAAATTATCATAAATAAATCATAGTGCGCATTCCTGAATTTTCTCTGTTTTTTCAGTATTTTGTTCTCCATAAAAATGCTAGATAAGCGGACAGTAGCTGAAATTAGACATAATGAAAGAGTGATAAATGGTTAATTTGCCGAGTGTATTTAAATGTTTACCTATCCGCTTTAGAACATTTAAATTCCTTGCAGCCTTTTCACAGATGTTTGCGATATGCATGTGTATGGAAGTTTAACCTGAAGTCAAGGGTGACACCTAAAAGCTTAACTTCATCATCACATGTTATAGACATATCATCAAAATTTAAAATAATATTTTTTGTCTCGAGTTTTTGAACCAACAGATTTGGCTTGAAATTTCTCATGTATAGCCTGCATTTTATTTATAGAAAACCAGTTAATTAAAGATTTATTATCTTCTTGCCTGGAAGTAACAGCCTTTTCTAATGACTTGTCTCATTTGTCGTCTGCATAATTATATAAATCACACTTATTTACGAAAAAGAACAGATCATTTATGAAAATATCAAATAATATAGGTCCCAGTATAGAGCCTTGCGGGACACCTTTAAAAATATCTAACACGTCAATTACATTTTGTCCCAATTTAATGCACTGTTTCCTTTTGGATAAATAACGTTGGCATATTTACAGCTGAATTTGATAAACCATATATTTTAAGTTTTATTAATACTAGGTCATGTGGAAGACAGCCAAAGGCCTTAAATAAATCACTTAATATAGCTGCTAGATATTCGTTTTTATCAAGAGCTTTTTTCCAATCTTCAATCACTCGTAAAAGGGTTGACTGACACCCAAATCCAGATTGAAAAGCTGCCAAAAAAGGATTGAAGATACCATCAAAATATTTAACTAGCTGAATTTCAATGGCGTGTTCGAAAATTTTTTCGATAGATAGTAGAACACTTATTGGTCTGTAATTGTCTTTCTCTAAAATACTATTTTTCTTGTGGATGGGTGCGACTTGAGCTTCCTTTAAATTATCTGGGAAGGATGATGATGATATCGATACAATTTTTGTTAAAGGCTTTGTAATAACCGGTTTAGCAAAATGTAGAAGTTTAGGGGAAATACCATCAATTCCGGTAGCCTTTTTCACATTAATTTTACTGATGCGTTTGCCAATAAAATTCTCATCGATATGTGAGAAGGAAAAATCATGATTAACTAATTCCGGGAGATTTTTTTAATTGCCAAAATACTAGGATTATACCATTATTTCCGATATTTTTTGCAACATTTACAAAGAAATTATTAAAAACATCACTGACAAATTTCTTCCTGTTTTGTAATTAACATATTGTTTCTGATAGAATAGTCACAGCTAGGTGCTTGAGTACAGGACCCTGTGTTGGGCCCCTCATACCCCCCTCCTATTATCATAAATATCTTTTTTCTAATTTTTACCATTTATTTGTATCATAACGATACTAATATACCATATATTTACACATGTTGGCACAAACATGTGTATCGAATGGCACATTGACAGTAAACATGTGTATTATGTGTAAATATATGGTATATTAGTATCCTTATGATACAAATAAATGGTAAAAATTAGAAAAAAAGATATTTATGATAATAGGGTAGGGGCTATGAGGGGCCCAAGACAGGGTTCTGTCCTCAAGTACCTGTGAGAATCCCTGGAAGGGGGGGGGGGGGGGTGACACCATGTCAAAAAGTTGACAGGCGGGTTCTTCTAGCACATTTGAACCCCGACCCCTTTCCAGAAAAAAATTGATAATGTTACATACCCCATTACAGGCAATCTCTGTCTAAAATAATACCTCTTCTTAACAAGCAATCAAAATATAGCACATTGACATCCAGATTTGGCTTCAACTACTTGTCTTATGTTTGTTTTCCCCATGTAAGTTTCTTTTTTAAATGTGATTGTGACTGAAATTCTATGTTTCCATTCAAATTATAACCTCGTTCCAGATGTTCTTGACATATAACCCCATTCCAGATAGTCAGATATTACCCCTTTGTGGCAGGGATCATATAATACTAACAGTATATACAGTTCCTGTTTGTGGAAAAGAGATAAAAGTATACCCCTTTACAGTCGTTTTGCGAAAAAACCCTTTAGTCAGAACCTACCTAGCACCTCATATATAGTAAGTGCCCCCTCCCTCCTGGTGAGAATAGTTTCTTTTTGACAAATACTGCCTTTATTTGTTAAAAAAGGTTTTACGGTTGGCTTTAGGAATCCCAGCACATATTTCAATCAGAGACATATATTACATTATATATGTCTCTGTTTCAATAAAATAATAATTCACAAATATATTTTTCAATTTAGTAACTTTGACGTCTATATGTATCCAAAATAACCCAATAAACTTAATAAAAACATGATATATACACTTAAAAAATATAACACTATTTTTACTTAAAATACGATATTAAACCTGCAGGCGTATTAAAGTATGACCCCCCCCCTTTTCTACCTGCTGAAATTTATTATATAACTTTTTCTTTTTGTAAATGGCTCTCTTCAGTTCTTTATTCGGATAAAGTGAAGAATCTTTATTCATATACATGCACAAAAGTCATGCAAGTAAAGAACTGAAAAATGAACGAAGAATA